>OV884059.1:119644737-124644737 GCA_930367215.1 Pollenia angustigena | reverse complement strand
CATTGACACTCACAACCGCCTCTGACGAAGAGTCTTAAAAGTATAAGTATAGTTGTAGTTGTTTAACATATTGTTGGTGTTATTATTGTTCCTGTGACTGTTCCTCACGTTGTTGTTGTTGTTGCATCTAGTGTAGAACTGTTGGTTTGTCTATTATTTTCTTTTTGTTGTTGTTGCAGTAGTGTTAGTACTCTTATAAGTATTAGTATAACTACTTCACTCAGTGTAAAGTGTAAAACATCTCGACAACACTAAAGAATTTATGCAAAGAAAATTTTATCAATAAAGAAAAATGTAAAAAGAAATATTAATAGTACGAATAAGAAAAAAATATAAATAAGTAAAAAACTACTTTATTAAAAAGAAATCAAATTTAACTTATTATAAAATACTATTACAACTAAAAACTATTTTGATTTAATTTAAAAAATTGAAATGTGTTGATTGTTCAAGTATCTTTATTGACACAACAAAATAATAAAAAAATAAAAAAAATTTTAAACTAGAAAATATTAAATGTGTGAATGAGTTAGTGTGCGTGTATGTGTGAATTAGTGTCTGTTCAGTTTTAAATTCTCAAGTTTGTTTTTTCTTTCTAGTTTGCAAATAATTATAATTGCAAAATGTTGGTGATTTAAAAATAAAATAAAATTAAGCAAAAAAAAAAAAAAAAGATACAAATCCAATACAATACAATTTCTTAACTTTTAGAAAGTGTATGGGCAATGCAACTTTTTGAAATACAACTAGTGCTAACAAACTGAATTGAAACAAAAAATAAATAAAACAAAAGCAAACCAACAATAACAAAAAAAAAAGCTAATAAAAATTATTACAAATGCCGCTCCTCAAGCAACGCAAAATGAGTAAAATGACTCGCTATAAGGTAATTTTGTATTGTAGTTTTGTGTAAAAAAAAAATTAAAAATTTTAATTTGACTATTTTTTAAGTTTATGAAATTCTTTCTAAAAACTAAAAGAATTAAAAAAATATTTTTAGGTTTAAAATTTAAATGCTTTTTGTTCCTCTTAATAATATTTTTTTTTACAAGTTGAAAGAACATTTCTTTATTTAATGAAGAAAAAAAAAAAAAAAAACAAGAAAGAGTGCTATGTTCGGCTATGCCGAATCTTATATACCCTTCACCATGGTGTGATAAGAACAGAAAGTTATATATAAATACCGTTATTTATACCTGTATAAACAGCCATGTTCTGGGAAACTCAATGGAGTGAAATTGAAATCGATGGAAACTTTTAGTTAATTTTTTTGGAAAACTTCCATGTTTTTTCCTGATTTTAAAAGTAGTTCTGATAAAGACAAACTCTACTGATTGTATAAAGTACATAACCTTCTTAAGAACCTTAAGAACGTATTTACGAAGTAGCGTATAACGTAGATACGTTGTCAAATTAAAACATATAATATTCAATACAACGGCACACAATAGCTGGCGCAAACGTAAAAGCGTATATACGTCGTACGTCGTACGTTGACTTCGATCTTATTCTATTTCATAGCCGGTAACGACCGTATTGTCAAAGAAAAATATAAAATTAAAATATATTTGTGTTTTCAAATTGAATATTTGAAATAAAAATAAAAGACGACGTGCGACCCAATTGCGTTCCTAGCATAAAACGGGAAACGAACTTTAAACACTGGACCGTTTTAAAAGTTTGTTCGATTTTAATTTCACTTCAACTTGTTTTCCCGAACATGGCTGATAAACAAATCTATTTTGTGCCACTACCACTTCTCCAATCTCGACCATTTTTTAAGAGGTTGTGTATTGATACCTAGTTAGGTGTATCAAATCTCTTCCCGTTCTTTAGAAAAAAAAAACAACAAGTGATTTGTAGATAAAATTAAAGGCAACCATCTTGTGGTTTTGTTCATAAAAAAACCTTTTTACAAATTTGACGACTTCATTTAATATTTTTACATTTTGTCGTACAAATATCACGTCACGTAAAAATGGAAATGCGCATATACAGTGATGTGACAAATAATGGAAACACGAAATAATATGGACACCTAACATTAAAATTCAAAAGGTGGCATATATTTAAAGAGAAATCGAGTATTACAAACAAATAAAAAGTTCTTTGTGGATAAGTTATCTAACCTTTATTTTCGTCTAATCTAGACCAGATTATGTAGGTAATAAATATGCTATGAGGGTCAAACTGGAAAATGAAATTATTTTAATATATTTTTAGATACTGACTGGTTTCTCAATATTAATATCTCGATTTTTTTCAAGTTCATTCATAATTTTGTATTTTTAGTATACCATAACTACGCTTAAATATGGTTTAGATTTACGTGAGTACCGCTTAGAGCTCAATCTCACGGTGGATCTAACCCACTTGGTGATTTATTAACATTTATTTGTTTGTGTGTAGGATCATTCAATCACACACAGTTTGCAATTCAGGTACAAGCCCAAAAATCTTAATACCTCCCCTTGCTTAGGAGTTGGAGCTATCTAGATCTCCACTGCGAATAGTGATCTAAGCAGTTTCAAAAAAGAGAGTTAACAACGATCCTAAGACCAAGCTACCAACAACCACCACGTGTACCCCGTTTACGTGCAACCAGAGTCCTCACCATACAGTCATGCCAGGTTGTTA
This sequence comes from Pollenia angustigena, assembly GCA_930367215.1. Taxonomy (NCBI): domain Eukaryota; kingdom Metazoa; phylum Arthropoda; class Insecta; order Diptera; family Polleniidae; genus Pollenia; species Pollenia angustigena. The sequence goes on along the minus strand of OV884059.1, from coordinate 124,642,100 downwards.
ATTTTGGGGGCTGTATGACTTCCCCTGGCGCCAAAATATCAAATAGAGGGTGCTTTGGTGCACACCCCAGACTCAGGAAATCCGTAAACTTCAAGAGCCCTGTCATTTCAGATGTTCTTGGCATACTTGTGGAATGCATCAGCCACAGTGCTCCCATAGATTTTCAATGTCCGAAAGAAGATATCAACATGACATACCTAGTCCAGCCATGCCCCTCGAGCCACTACCATTTCTTAGTCCCGAAAGACTCCATGGCAACGATTCTACTGCAGGAAAGAAATACTTTTCTTCTGATACCTCCAAACGGCTTCTCTATAATAAGCGTACTGTCACCAGTGCATAGATTCATTTAATTATTTACAAATTCATTTAATTTATATAGGGGAAATATTCATATATATCGTCACCTAAAATGCAAAAGGGCGTAACAACACTTTTTATAATTTTATAGGAACATGTTATTTAGTCTAGTGCATCATAATCAATCAAAAACTCGATTTTGAATTTTTTTTGTTGTTACGCCCTTATGCATTTTAGGCGACGATATATTTCTCAATTTGTCGCTTGCTCTAGTCAATTGGCAAATATGCAAGGGTGGATTTATTCCCAAGCACGTTACTGTGTATTTTGATATTCTGTTAAGGCCACCTATTGGTTCCTCGCGGAACCCAGGCATGACCAATTTCCGGATTGTAGGCCATGCACCATGTCTTCACCAAAAGGGGATCCCTCTTAATATTTGAACCCTGTCCTTGGACTTTTAATCTAATTATTCGATATTTTAGAAAGAGGTAGAATACAATCCTCTAGGTATTTTACTATCCGTGCTGAGAAGAATAGTATAGTTTCATAATAATATTTAACTCTGTTCCTTAGCCAACTGGAAATATCCAATTGTTACCGGGTGCCGCCACGAGGAGGCGGAACACAGGCACTTGATGCCAATCTGATGGCTTGTAGGGCACATCAAACTGACATCTTTGGCCCCCAACTACGCTGAATGTGGGGAAAAACCACAGTAGCTTTACAATTTAAAAAGAAATAAGCCTCGATTTCAATTTCACTCGATTTCGATTTTCAGAACATGGCCGTATTTAAATTTTAAAATCAGTCACCTGTGTTGTGGTTGTCGACAGAGCCATTCTGTTCAAATATTAAACGAAAATTTTCTTTTAACACAAATACTGAATATTTTTTTTTATTATTTACTGCCTGTTTTTGGAACGCGAGCTACAAAGTAACTAACATAAAAAAAAAAACAAAATATCAAAATTTACATTTGTTTTAAATTCGCGTTCTAAAAACAGGCAGTAAATTTTTTTTTTATGAAAATTTTCGATTTAATGGAAACCCTAATACAAACGTTCCAATCTGGGATCAACCAACAAAACGAATTCCCTACAACTTATTGCAATTGGTTATTTATTATAAAGATTATAATAGGTTATATATGTAGAATTGATATCAACAACATTTTCTGCAAAAATGTTGTTTATAAAAGCAAACGTTTAATTGACTTGATTGAATTTTTAATAAAAATTGGTTTTATATTTGATTAATGGATTGAAATTGAAAAATTGAAAAACAAAAATAAAAAAATTGGCAAGCATTTTTTGTGTAACTATGTCTATTATGACCATCCAACCGATGTGTTCCAGATCGGTTTCATAAGAAAGTAAATTTTATCAAGATTATGAAGGTTATACATTTTTTCAAAACTATGGCCACGGGCAATTTCTGCCTCTCCGATTATATCTAGCAGATTTTAATGAAAGTTTAAATAGTTATGGCCCTAATTACATGGACACATTAGCTATATATTTTTTAAAAAATATAACCACGAGGGAAGGTAAAACTTACACTCAAAAGTTAAATCAATCCATCCGTAGCCAAATCAATCCGAAGCGGTATTAATAGTACGGAGAGTACGGATTTTATTGAATTAAGTACGGAAAGATTGATTCAAGTAGGGATCTTTAATCGCGAAATACTTAAATTATACATATTCAATCCCGATTTCGTACTTGAAATAATCCGAAAATAAGATTAATTTAAGTAAAACTAAGATTGAATCAATCTCAAAACGCGCTTGTTTCAAGTATTATAAAGTTTCATTTCATCCCGAATTCATGCTTGAAAAAAAAACAAACAAAAAAATTAGAAAGAGGAAATTATTATGATTAATTTACTTACCCGTTTTGCACCTTACAGAATGATAAAACACCAGCATCATGCTTGATATGATTTTTACTTTAAAAATCTTATGTACATTCTTATTTAACTAAAAATATTAACTAAATGAGAAGCAAGATAGTATCCCAATAAGCAATTTTGCTGGAAGTTAAGTGCAAAACAATTGGTATTTAAGTCTGAATTTCAAGTTTCAATGGTTGAGATGTACTTTTGCTACCACTTTACTTCAATTCTCCAGTAAAATGGAAATTTGAAATCAAGTGAATATTAGTAAAATATTTTGAAACTTGAATAGCATTTAAAAATACGTTTGAACTCAAGTTTTTTTTTCAGTTAAATTTTAAGCACTTAAAATTTAATTTTTGAGTGCTTATTGGGATATGTTTTTATTCTTGTTCTGTTGTTTTTGTTGCTTCTATACACAACGAGCAAATTGTTTTTTTACAACTTGTGTGGTGTTGTTTTAATTATCAACCCCTTTGCTGTTTGCCAGTTCGTATCACATAACAACAATAAAAAGCCCTGTTGTTTGTTTTATTGTACAATTGTTGTAATCTCTCGGCTACCTGCTATAAAAATACCTTAAGTTAAATGGTTTCCGGCTCTTGATATGACTAGTTCATTTCACTAAATTCAATTGGAAAAAGACTCAAGACCTCTTACAGCTTTCTCTACACAACAGCGACAATACCAATTTAAAAGACTACCATTTGGACTTAAGATCTCATCAAACAGTTTTCAGAGAATCCTAATGATAGCACTTTCAGGACTTGATTCAGAAGCTTTTATCTATGTCGATGACATAATTGTCTATGGAAGGAGTTTGAACCATCACAATCAAAATCTTGTCAAAGTTTTACAAAGACTGTTTTTTAAGACCAGTAGTGGGATTCTGTAACTTTTAACAATCACAACAGTTGTTATAATTGTCAACATGTTTTGTTGTTTGCACTAACGATTATGTGATTCTGTAAATTGTTGTTAAAAACATAGATACAAATTAACGTCAAGTGGCATCACTGTCAAAAAAAGGACAAAATAACGAAAAACACAAAGAGGAATAAAAAAAAAAAACAAATAAAATTATTAAAACTAAACAGCATTTTTTTTAGTTTTTTGTTTTTTTAAGAAGATAAGCCAAACATTTTACTATTAAATTAAATGCAAATTATTTAATTGCCATCTTCAAGTTATATTATTTCTTTTAACTTTTTTTTATTTTTTCAACATTTAACAATAAATAAACAACACTAAAAAAGTTGTCGTTTACTTAACACAAGCAGCTGACTTAACGATAACAAGTGCTGTTTAAAATGTTACAGAATAGTAAAATCGTTAATTTGCTTGTTAATTTTTTTAACAATGACAACTATTTTTAAAATTAATTACAGAATCGCACTACAGAGGTAGTATACTTAGGACATTTAATAACAAAGGACGGTGTGAAAACAGATCCAGCTAAATATGAAGTTATAAAAAATTACTCAACACCTAAAAACGCAGACGAAGTTAGACGTTTGGTTGCATTATAGAAACTTCATACCGAATTTTGAGGACATTGCTAAGTACCTAAAAATGATATTGAGAAAATCAGTAAAATTTTTATGGACAAATTAATGCCAAACTGCTTTTGATACCCTAAAAGCAAAATGAATGAACCCACCAATTCTGCAATACCCGAATTTTAAAAAACCTTTTATTTTGGGGCCTGACTATGCATTAACTTTGAAAAACATACGCGTATGCACTCATAAAAGAATGCAATGCTTGGAGATGAGCCCAGTGTTGATAGTGAAATTTCGAGAAAGATACATTTTATTTTCCAAAAAGATAAAATTTTTCCCAAAAAGATAAATTTTGAAAAAATCCATCCATTTTTAACGTTTAAAATGACAAAAAATTGTCAAGTGAAGACCCCATGGAAAGCTTCTATTGTATTGGTATTGAGTCGATTACGATGATCAGTCTTAATAAGTTTTAGTACATTTTGCGCACAGATTCAAAAGATACGAAAAATGTCAGGATTATACATGGAACCTTAAGCCATCAAAAGATACGAAAAATGTATCTTTCGTATCCTAATGGCATCACTAAATGAGACTAATAAGTTATATAAGTCAAAGTGGCATTACCAACGAAAAGTGCAATCTTTTTTTTCCTTGATTTAAGAATTTTATACTTATTTTAAGAAATTCCGGGATTGATTTTCTTAAACAATTTCTTCCACCGGATTATCATTCTTTTTACAATGATATTCATTGAGAAGTTGCAATGTATTAAAAATATAATGTTATTTTAAAAAATTAATTAACAGTTCAACTAAAAATCACAACTGTTCATAAAATAATATATTTAACAAAAAACAGAAAAGTTTCTTAGTTACTCGGCATTTTACGAATAAAAAACAAATTTTCTTTAAAGCTTAAAACACGTTGTTAAAGATAATATGAGTATAAAAGAACTTAACTAACATGACTCTTTGAAACATTAATAAATTATTATTTTTATTACAGAAATTAAGAAATCGTTCTATATTTAGTAAATCTGCGACATTTGATTATCAAAATTGCATATATTTTTCAATATATGTATGTATAACATATTTTCGTCCTACTGTAAAATATTAAAAATTTTAGTTACGTGATTTTGCATTTCAGCTTACGATTTGTGGGTTTAAGACGCTATTTGAAATATTTTAAATAACAGCATTGCAAATAAAATTGTTTGTTAAAAAAAAAAAAACTCTAAATATAAGTATCGTCGTATCGCCAGAAAAATATCGCCGATACCTATAAATTGGCAAACCCGAAATATCGCCCATATATCGGTATTAATTTATTGTAAAATATGGTTCAGTTATTACTCTTAAAGTTAACCAAAAGAACAGTTTTTTCGCTCTCCTGTAAAATTGTGATTTTGCAGATAGTACTTTTTGCATATAAACCCTCGATATATCGATCCCTTTGGGCGAAATTATCGTATGTTACACTCATAAAATTATTACAGTAACTGATTGTGGGTTATTAAATTCGTTTTCCGTACCGTTAAAATTGAATAAAAATATAGTTATTTTACGAATAATTTTATTTTTTAACATTTACGTTTGTTATTCAAAAAACAAACTACCAAAACATAATGTTTTACCGTATTTATTTTGCTATGTAGTTTGTTTTTTGACGGTTAAAAGATATTTTTTAAAAGTAAAAACTATTCAATTTTAAGGAATATGATGTTCAAAAAATAAAAAATTTAAAAATGACTGTAAAAAACATTTGTTTTAAATGAAATGTAAATGATCCGTTTTTTAAATGAATTTTAATTTGTTTAAAATGAATTTTCATTTGAATTTAACTACATAATATTTTGAGTGTACAAAAACCAAATTTTACAGCACAGCCATTTTTCTACTTTCCTCTGCTTTCGCTTGCAATATCAAAATGAAAACATACATGTGCTTTTTGGAGCAACGAAGTGGAATTCGCCTACAATATTTTGTCAGGTGACGTCTCTTTGAATGTAGAACAAGATTGCATCAAAAACTCAATTTCAAAAAAATTGGCATATGCGATAATTTCGCGCAAAGGGGTCGATATGATCATTGAAATGTTGACTGGGTGTATACAAATTCAACAACTTAAACGCAGGTTCTTTTTCTCGATTAAAATTTGTAATACAACAATATTTCTGATGCGGATATCTTTGCTGGCGTTGTTAGTTTTTTGAGTACGTTGAGTTTATAAATTTGTGTTTGTTGACAAGTTCAATGAACTTGCTGCAACAACACGATGCTATTTATGTTTATTGTGTTATTGTTGTTGACTGTTACCTCCGTTGCAAAACGTTATTGTTGTTGTTTTAGCTGCTGTTGGTTCTGTAAGTTCTGTTTTCGATTACATTCACCGTGCCAGGCATATCGTTATTATCGTTATAGTATAGTACGTTATATTAATGTAAATATGTATGTCTGTGTGCATTACATAGATTTGACCTGACCTAAAAAATAAAAATTCTGTATAGTTTTCTATTGTTTATGCTGCTTATGGTTCGTTGTATTACAGCATTTCACCTAATGTGTGGCACAAATTCACCAGCATAGTCCTAAACATCAAACACCATGATGCTCTTCTAATGCTGCTGTTGCCGTTGGTTGTAGATGCAACTCACCAGCAACAACCACCAACTTTTAATTCTCTCAAAATGACAAATTTTCAGATTTTCAAATGCTGCTCTTTTGTAGGGAAAACTTCTCTTTAACTTTAAACAAGTGTTTTTTTTTTTTTTTGATTATTTAGCTTTAGATTTTCTCCATGTTGAAAATTCGAAAGAAAAATAAAGTTAAAATAAAGTTCTTAAGGGTTATTCTTATTCGTTAATTTATTTTTTTTGTTTAACAAAGACTTTGGCTAGAAGTTAATAGAAAAAATATGAATTTAAATTAATATTGTTTTTTTTTTGAACTAAGTGTGATACGTAGGTGTGGCGAAAATTCTTAAAATATCGAAAAAATAATGCTTTTGCTTAAATAGCAGACCGAATACGAAATTTTATCTTTATAAATTAATGGCAACACGGGTGGCCGCTATCATACAAAACACTTTTTTGAGGAAGACGTTTGTATTAGAGTTGTAACGAGTCGCCTTTTTGCCGATGCGATACCGATACTGAGAAAGAAATATTGGCGATACCGATACGAATTTTAAATTTAAATGCAAGCCAATTCTAATAATACTCAAGTCTAGCAATTTTTTATTATTATACAAAACTACAGTGTAAGAGATTTAATTTAATATTTAAAATTGATATTAATAAGATTTTAAAAACTATTCAATTCATGGAAAATTTAAAAAAAAATTTAATTATGTTTTGAACAAAAAAGCAGCAGTGTAAGAGATTATTGATATTTAAAATAAATTTTTAATGAATTTTTGTTTCTTTCAACTTTTGCACGGTTTCGCAAATATGTTTGAAGCAAATTTGCAGTGGAAAATAATCTCTCAGATGCGACAGAACTCATTTGAAAACTTAAGTTTTTGTGCGCCATGATCTGTAATTTTGGGTATAATATTTCATTGCGCCAGTAAACAAGCGAATCTGCGCCTCTAGAATAATTAGAAAGTCTAGGTATCTCTAGACATCTTCTTAAGCTGAACCACAGCGCAGGATGGACAGAGGCTTATCATTCTCGAAATCTTATAAGAACAAACGCTCCAAAGTTGAGTTCGTGTAGACTTATCGGAACTCTTAATAGGATTAGGCATGTTCATGTTTTTAACACTTTCGGTATGCAGAAACATGTAAGGTAGCTCAATAAGATCTATTGTCTTTAAAACTTTCGCGCCTTGTATCGAGGGTCAAGAATTTCAGGTAAGCAATAGGTTTCATTATTTTCTAAACCATCGAATCTTTCATGCTAAGTAAGTCGGCAATTTTTGGGACTCTGTACTATTCTCAGTTTCAATCAATACGTTTATGCGTTTATGCATCAGTCCAAAAATTAGTATTGTTAAATTGTATTGACCAATTTAACAGCAAACGCGTAGAATATCGTATGAAAGCATGAAGTAGGATTGCTCTCTACTTTAACATGTGTCTTCAAAAAAGTCAGGAACGCACAGAACGCGTGGTGTGGACCTCCAGTTTTAGAACTAATAGAAACAATTTATTATTCTGTTTAATTTTATAATCTGCCCTTATGTAAATGTGTTATTGCTCTTAGGCCCGTTTTCACAACTTACCGATAGCTTAAAGTAGACTTTAACCGGCCTTATAAAAACTGTTTCATTATTAAAACTTTACTTTAACCTAAAGTGAGCGATAAAGTAAATTAATGTTCATCCTACCTGGTAGGTAAAAGAAAATTTGTAATAATGGAACATTTTTTATACGGCCGATACAATTCTAACTTGAGCTATCGGTAGGCTGTAAAAACGGGCCTTAGTTTATACACATGCAAAAATAAGCATTTAAAATAAAAGTGTTTGTTCAAAAAACTCTAAATAAAAGTATCGTCGTATCGCTAGGAAAATAACGCCGATATCTATAAATTGACAAACCCGAAACATCGCCGATATATCGGTATCGCTATTCGTTTCATCCCTAGTTTGTGTAGGTTAACCCTTTAATCAGTCTTGTGTGAAAACCCACACAAAAGGAATCATTTTTCCACGATAAACAAAAAATTGTTCAGGTACACTAAGCAAACTTCTTGAATTTGTTAACAATATCAATTATATACTGAAAACATATTTTTCGATTAAAAACTATTTTTTAGTAACGAAATATTTCAGAACTTACGTAAGTTAACCTCATGTGTGGTTTACCACACATATGTAGTTTTTGTGTAATTTTCACTAGAAACACAATTTTCTGTCGGCAAGTGTGAATATTTTTGATATTGTACTGCATACAATGTGTGCTGTGTAAAGTGAGTGCTTATATAAAATACATACAAGCTTTGTATGTTTTGTTGTTGATCACCAACATCATTAATGTTACGTAAATCATGACTTTAATTACAAACGAGCTATGGCGCCACAACAAAGTAGATACCATTTGATATGTGTGAAATACCACACACGAAGGTAACTAACGCAAGTTTTTTTGAGGGTGATTTGAGAGTTAAATTAATAATCAAAATAATCTGTCATCTTAAAATCATTTTCACAAAATTTGTCCACACTTTTTTTTTTTTTTTTGCAATCCCTATCGTGCGTTCATCAGATAAGCAGATTAACTATATCTATGGACGGACATGGCTGTATCATTATTTTAAAATTTTACAAATTTCTTAATTCGTTAGTACGCATGTGTTACATGCTGAATGGTAAAATGGATATGAAATCTTTTTTTTGTGTTGGTTATATAAACTAAATGTTTCCATAATCGGGAGAATTGTGCGCAAATTTGAACAAACCGGGTGAAAACACCTGTGCATGCATGTTTAGTGAGGTTAATGGGCTGGCGGTGAATAGTGAATAGTGTTCGCTATCGCTAGATCATAGGGGACTTCTTGTGGCCAACAATTAAGGATATAGACCTGCACGATATGTGGTTCCAACAGGATGATGCAACTTGCCACACAGCCAACGAAACAATTGCTCTCTTGCGCGAGAAATTCAATGGCTGTGTAATCTCACATTGTGGCGATGTTAATTGGCCGTCACGATCATATAATTTGACATCGTTGGACTTCTGTTCTTTGGGGGATATTTAAAAGAAAAAGTGTACGTCAATAAGCCAAGAACAATTCAAGGGCTAAAGGATGAGATAAATCGGCACGTTAACGACATTGAACTCAATTATGTCTCAGAGTCATTGAAAATATGGACCATCGGATAGAGGCATGCCACCAATGCCGTGGCGAGCATTTCACCGATATTTTACACATAATTGTCATAGATCCTTCCGTAATTAATGTTGTTTTTATTCGACCTTCTCATATATGTACTTATATAAATAAAAATGCTTTTATTTCAAGCTCGAGGACATTATTGAAAAACTAATTTTATTTTAAAATTTGCCGATATTTCGATACACTTTGAGTATCATTATCGGGGCTTGCAAATAATTCATATTGAACACGGATTTTAAACAATTACTGTTTTTTCTTTGCATCGTCCATTATTCAACTCGTAATTTGATGATACTCCAAGAGTATCGAAAAATCGGCAAATATTAAAATAAAATTTATTTCTCAATACTGGCATCGAGCTTGAAATAAAAGCTGTTTTATTTATACATCCTTCTAAAATAATAAATAATATTATTTTAGGAAACTTTTTGTTTTATTTACAATTACCTGATTCGGGGAATTTTAAAACAATTTCACAAAATAATCAAAAACCTTTTTGTAAATTTTCGCGACCAATAATTCTGTATTTTAGCTGTTACTTAATTTGCAATTGTGTGGCAAATTTGCGTAAATATCGCTCACTGTCAATAACAACATTATTGCGACACTAAAATAATATCAGTTTTAATGAAAAATTTAATCAAATCATTTAAACGTTTAATTAAGTGAATTAAACGTTTAATCAAGTAAATTAAATGTTTAATTGATATAATTAATTTGTTTACTGGTGCAAATTAATATGGTCAATTAAACGTTTAATACACTCGATTAAAAGTTTAATTCACTTGATTAAACGTTTAATTCACTTGATTAAATTTTTAATTAAAACTGATTTTATTTTTGGTTTTTACTGGTGCAATATTTTTTTCTGTGAATAATAAACAGTTGCAACCTTGAACGTACCTAAAACTGAATACAGCTATTGCATTTTGATGTTGCTTTTCAAGTAAATTTAAAACTCGTTTTTCTACCACTTTTATGCACAGTTACAAAAAAAAAAATATTTTTAAAAGCACATATTGTTTCATCAATATTGGTGGTCGATAGGATACTTAAAATTCTACGACAAAAAAATTGTTTTCGATAGAAAAATTGCCTTTAGTTTTAATAAATGAACTGCCGTTTTAAATAATTAATTTTATTTTTTCTTCTTTTCTTACAGGTAAGCAAAACTTTTGTTTTAAGACTCCCACCATGAGAAATTCTTATAATATGTAAGTTAAGATTTTTAAATACATTTGTATTTTCTGAATCAAAATTTTTACAAAATCGTACATAAGATCAATTATCCATCCAGTTTATATCCTCTGAAGAGGGTATTTTAATAAGAAAGCCATTTTTTTTGTTTGCATTGGGGTTGAAAGGTGACAATTTCTTTTTCGAAATTTTTAAAAACTCTACTTTTAAAATTCTTTGCAATATCTACATAATATTTTGTCGCGTAACAATTCGAGCCATTTGTATCCATAACGCTTGCGTGATGATCTTTTGGACGCTGAAAGATCTATCGACGGATTTGTTTGGTGTTGGTCGCATAGCCTCGGATTTTCCCAGGCAATCGAACCTTTCCTCAGTTAGTCATCGTTTCATGCAGTTTGGCTATGACTAAGCTCTTTATACTCCCACCACAATAGTGAAGAAGGTATACGTTTGCGCTGATGTCCGTCCGGATGGCTGGCTGTCCATGTCTATATTGTGCGCAAAGTACTGATCGCAGTTTAGAAGATAATTTGATGAAATTTTTAACTTAGGTTCTAATTGTGACAAGGATTAAGTCTATTGTGAGAATCGGTGAGAATTGGGCCATAATTTAACATAGCCCCGATACAAGTTTCTTTTCCGAATAGAGTCGTTATACACCCAAAGAAAAAACATGTTTAAATATGGTCACCTCCAACAAAACTATTTTTAAAGTAAATTTTAAACATATTCTGCCGTGTTCATACAAAAAATAAAACAAGTTTGAAATGTGTTTTAAGACAAAATTTTCATAAAAATTTTTCTTAAAATACATTTCAAATCTATTTTAATTTATTATGAATACGGCAGTAGGGTGGTTACTAAAAATCAATGTTGGATTTTCCATCGGCGCAACTGCCTAATATGTGCCAATAGCATAGACAATGTGATTGACAAAGTTTCAGCCCAATCGGACAACGCTAACATGTGCCTCATTGAGAATAAATTAAGGAAAAACAGCGATTTTCACTAAAATTCTTATTTCTTTGCCTTTTTAGCCGAAACCATTCATTCTAGGAACCTGAATCGAGTCTTGTTTTATAGGAAATTTTATTCTTATTAATTTTGATATTGATAGTTTTGTTCCTTATACCAATAGATAAAGTGATATTTAGCATTAATTAAGGACAAAGTAATACGATTTTCCACATGCATTTAAATCAGTGAAGGGCACACACTACTATCACATTTATGCTTGTGTGGGAAGCAGCAGAAAACGAATGACGCTCATGAACAAGAAATGACAACAAACCCTGCAAACAATTTCCATCGCCGAATCATCGCCCGCGAATCGCCGGCAAGTTGTCTAACATCGCCGCGATGCATCGCGTGGAAGCTTAATGCGAATCGCGAAAACGTTCGCATGTGTCAACCGCGCGAATCGCGTATCGCGATTCGCTTGAACATCGCGTACCGCGATTCGCGTGAACATCGTGTACCGCGATTCACGTGGTTGACACATGCGAACGTTTTGCCGATTCGCCAGAGGATCGCACTTAGCTTCCACGCGATGCATCGCTGCGATGTTAGACAATTTGCCGGCGATTCGCGGGCGATGATTCGGCGATGAAAATTGCTTTCAGAGATATATTAAATAACACACCCTTCACAAATCACTTGCTCAACTGGAATGACAATTTTGCTAATTGCCCTTGAAACCAAATATTTATTTTCCCGTTACCTTAAAAAAACAACAAGAGAAAAATAATTCTTTCGAAAGTTATAAAAAAACACTGATGATTGCCGCTACTTGTGTGCGCTCGCATATTCATCGCCATAGGCGATGGTTAGCGATTCGTATTCCCTGAGAAGGATCGCGGAATCATCGCCAAACAAGCAATCGCCAAAAAATTTCAAAAATGTTTGAAGGGAAGCAACAGCCGAACGTACATTGTCACAGACCACACGAAGAAGTTTATAGTGTACATGTGTCGACGTCACACAAGCAGCATTTTTATTCCTATGCACGCGTACATAGGATTTGCAAAAGTGCCCTTCGCTGATTTAAATATAGACTTTTATTCATCATCTATCATTTCAGTAACTATATCATCAAGTTTCGCTGGCCTATCGGATACCTTTCGTACCTATAGTACAACTTTAAGAATAATTTTATTTGAGTATAAACAAAATGAGTAAACTTTTAAACTCACTTGAAACTTTTTATTCATCAATTATCAATTATATTCCAAGTTCACATTAATTATTTTGTTTTGCAACGTACTTTTTAGCCTAGCATCATTTTTCTTAAAGAAATATGATTTGTTTCTGTGAGATTCGGCCCAACGTTTAAAAGAGAAACCGCTTCTGAACTGATTTTTTCACAATTTGAATTTCATAAATAGTAAGCACCATGTTTTTTGTTTTTATATGAAATCAGTTAAGGTGCATGTAGACGACATGTTTTTTACATCTGACTTGTCAACTTTTCAAGTCACATGTAATTGTGCGTGTCTGTCAAAATAGCTGTTTTGCAGAAGGTTTATAATATTCGGTCACAAACGTACATGTAATTTGCTTCTGACATTGTCTCTGTTTTTTCCCATAGTTGTTGCAAAAACCAAAACAAAAATGCCGCCACGAAAATTTTTATTTACGCCGTAAAATAATTTAGCCATCTTAACATATTTTTCTTTTAATTCAAAGATACCAATTTAGGATATTATAATGAAAAGGTTTTTATATATTTATTTACAAAAATTCTATTCAATAGTGGGATGATCATACATATCTCGGTATTGTAAAATATTAACTTCAGCCGGCTAATAATTCCGTCAATAGTGGACGCCGCTGCCGGTTTCCTCTCGGCATAGATTTCTGATGTCAGATGGTTTGTCAGAAGAAAATAGATCATGCTCTAATTGAAATTTTGTCAGAAGACTTTGCATCTGACTTTAACAGAAGCAAAGTTTAAAAGGTAACACACGACATGTATGTATTTTGCAGTGGGCAATTTGACATGCCAGATGACAAAAACATGTCGCCTTTAATAAATCCACATTATTATTGCAATTTATAAGTTCATTGCACAATTCACACAAAAATTAATTCATTCGAAAAATTAGTTAAGCCCTTATGACAATACATTTTTAATGCATTGTTCAAGTTTTGGTGAACAGTGCAAATATAAAGTAATAGAAAAATTTACCAAGTGCGAAAGGTTCAGCTGTATTAAGATAAATGGCAAACTGTCAAAAATTTTTCTAAATAAAGTTATCGATAAAAAATGGAGTTATGTCAAAAAAAATGTAAAATTGTTCAACTTAAAATTGACATTTCAAGCTTGAAATATTAAAAGTGTTGCTGAATCAGCGGTTTATGGGCAAATTAAGCGATTTACCGCTTTTTGTTTTTAGGTTTCTCATAAATAATAAGCTGGCAACATTTATTAAAATTAACAGAACAGGGATGGCTAAGTTGTTTCAATTGTACTTTTTGTTGATACTTTTTAATCTAAGATTTATAATTCCTTTTTGTGGTGTCTTTTTAGAACATAAATAAAATTAATTTCAACTAAAATAATCTTTTAGTACAATTAGGTACAATTTTTACAGGTTGTTGGTACAATTTTAAAAATTCTCAACGCCATCCCTGAAACAAAAGCATAACAAGAGAAAAAAAAACTAAAAAACTTTGTTTAAATTTTTTTTAGTTTGTAAATTTTTAAAGTAATAGGACTATTGCAAGAAAGCTTTAACATTTCATTTTAAAAGTAAATAAATTATAAAAACAGGCTTCCTGGGAGGAAGTTTTGAAAAGAGCCCAATCTTTACAACTGGCGTTTGTCCAAAACCCATGGACATATGCGTCTACTATAACATCGAAAACTCTATGGATGGTTCTGTAAACTGCTGATTTTGCAACATTATGCATGGCTGCAACTCTATGGTACTGGCAACCATTTTCGAGCAGAAGCACACAGTAGCAGCTGATTTTCAGCTTACAAACTGCCCTATAATTTCTTAATATGCCCACGTCTCCCCTATTGTAGAACAAAAACTCGCGTCTTAACATTTTGAAAGCTTCACTAGCTATAACAATATGAATTTGCAAAGAGATCGTTTACCTTGCAAATTTTTGACAAACTTATCAAAATTTGCTTTGCAAAAATAGAATTTACAGTATTTGTGGAACGAAACAGCATAATTATTTGCAAAGTCTTTGCAAATTACACTTTGCAATAATAACTTTGCACTTTGCACAAGAGAGCGAACGTGGAACAGAAATTAAAAAGAGAATATAAAAATTGCAAAGTCTTTGCACTTATCACTTATCAAATTAAATAGTTCTGTGGAACATAAAGTTTTGCAAATTGACGAAAAATTTGAAAAGTGCAAAGTGAAAAGTTGATAAGTTGGTTTGTGGAATAGGGCCCTGGTCTCCGATGTTATCTACCAATATCTAGACTATAACTAACAAGCACCTGAGTATACTTGTTTTGTGAGGCATCACATTGATAAGCTGCAGTTCTTCATTCAGCCATCTGATACTTTACAGTTTCAAACAAGGTATTAAATGTAGCCGCATTCTCTCAGAGAAAATACCAAGAGGAAATTCCTACCTCGAATCGTATAAGTAAACATTCGATCGTATTCGTAGATCTTAGATCAAAAAGATGCATTTTTAAGTTTAAAAAAAGCTAATGGAACTCGCATTTCAGCGCACATTTTGAGTTTTGTGTATTGTAACTAAAACTCACCGAAAAAAACTATGAAAACCCTACTAAACTCCCAAAATCGACTTGGAAATGTTTGTCAGTTGTCTCAACAACATTCTTTAACATATAGAATTTAAAAATTTTTGTATTCAGACTTGTGCACAATGGGCAAATGTTACAAATAGTTCTTAATTTTTGTAGTTTTAAATAATTTAAATATTTCCGTTGCTATGTTCGTACATATTGCACGAGCAGAGATGTGAGAAATCTCTTCACCTCTTTTTTTTAAGGTGGCTTTATGGAAATAAGAACGTATCTCGTGAATGTGTTTTGCGCTGGGAGTGAGCGAGCGACACACACATATTTCGGTTATTTATTTCTAGTGCAATTTTTTTTATTGGAATTGATTTTTTGGTGTACGAAACGAAAGGTTGGTTGGCAGTTGGTGTTGGGCCTAAAATTTGGCAATGTGTGTTGTTGCTTTTGATGGCGGTGGTTGTTGCGGCGTATTTATATGTAAGTGTAGTGCAGGCAAATGGATGCAATAGGGGCACCCACCAACAGCAACAACAATATTCGGTTAAAATATTATTTGGTTGGTGTGCGCGTGTGTTGCTTCTACAATGCATGTCCGTTTGTAGGTTTGATTGTCTTTTCGTTTCCTCCATAGATGCAGTGTAAATGTATGAGCGAATGTTGTGCATGGACTTATTTTACCACTTTTGACTATGACTGCCGCCTAACCGACCCATTACCCATTATCTGTGTCGTGATGAGGAGTGTACAAGAGTGGCTAAAGATGTTTAACAAAGACACATACACTCATACATACACAGAAACCAATACATTTTAACACAAATATACCACTCATACACTAAATTATTGCAAAATTATTTAAAGTCAAAAAGAGATGACTGTATGTGTATGTGATTCCACTCTTATAGAGAGACCGACCGACCAACCGACCGACCGACAACTGCAATTCCCAATTTTACTATAAACTCTACAAAAATAAAAGAAAAAAGTTATTTGTTTTGCGTTGTATCCCATTTCTACTGTTTACATGCAACTACATCTATCCATACAATTTCTTTCTTTAATATTTTATTTATTTGTTATTTTTATTTTATTTTATCATTATTTTCTTGTATCTGTTCTCGTCTCATCACTTAAATATTTTTGTGATGTTTCAGTTTTTCATTTTGTGAATTTTTCTTTTTACCCCCCCTTTTACGAGGTTGCACTTTCTACAGAAACTTACACCACCACTATTTGACTGTTTTCGAGGAAATTTTTTTGTTGCATTTGCACTTGAGTCTTGAAAATATTTATTAAATTTGTATAGAGTGCAACGAGTCTGAAAGGTTTAATTTGTATATATTTGTGTATACTACAGGGATACAAAATTGATTTTCAAAACACAATTTGAAAAGTTTTACTAAATTTAAATCAATTTAAATGTTTTTAGTCCTTTGAGTAGTATTTTTTGTTTGTTTTTAATTTAAAAGTATCAGAGTTGTGGGTTTATTTTTGAGGTTAATTTTTTTAGAAATAACTAGACATTAAACCCTTCCACATATGATTGCGATTTACACTTAAATTTTTTTGGTACTTTAATTTATGATCTTCCTAACGTTAATTTAAAAGATAGTAACTTTGGGTAGTACTTTACCCAAAAATATGGGTTATAAATGAGAACTCCTTCGATATTCGGTGCTAACGATAGTTTAAGCGACTAAAAGTTTGTTCGTACACATCTATACACAGTGCAACCTCGGTTAACGCAACCAATAGAAACTTATACATTCTTACGTATGCATATAGATTTGTATTGGTAATTTTTATTAAATAAAAGATTCATGTTTTTACGAAAAAAGTGAGACATTTTTGTTTTTTTTGAGAACTACGGCAATTCCTCGAAATTTTTGGGAAGACCACTAAGTATTTATAGTATTTTCTGCTATTCTCCTCCGTTTTAGACTTCGATAGTTTTCAGCTTTTTTATTTTTAAAGGTTTTAGAACAAATTTTTTTTCTTCTGTCTTAATTTGTTTCAATGAAATCGTGTACTTCGGCGATACTGTTTTGACGAGTTTTAAGGGTGATTAAATTTTAAGGCCGATGTTGATTTTGAATAAAACACAAATTATTTGGGAAAATAAATGACAATATTCTTTTTATTTTGATAGTATTGGTATGGTTCAATTATGTGTGGAACAAAATAACGGCCAAATGGCCGCCGTGACTTCGGCGGCACACCTCTATCCGATGGTCCAAATTTTCGATGACGCTGAGGTATTATTGAGGTTCTATGCCGTTAATGTGTCGAATTATCTCATCCTTTAGCTCCTGAATTGTTGCTGGCTTATCGACGTACACCTTTTCTTTCAAATAACCCCAAAGATGAAGTCTAACGGTGTCAATTTCGGCCATTGAGTTTGTCGCGCCAAAGAGCCATTGTTTCGCTGTGTGCAAGTAGCACCGTCCTGTTGAAACCACATATCGTCCATATCCATATCTTCCAATTCCGACCATAAAAAGTTCGTTATCATCTCACTTTAGCGAAAACCATTCACAGCCACTGCCTGACCGGCCTAATTTTGGAAAAAATACGGCCTGATGATGCCGCCCGCCCATAAACAGTTACTCTTTGTGGGTGCATTGGTTTTTCGACAATCACTCTTGGAATATCATTCGCCCAGATGCGGCAATTCTGCTTATTGACGAGTCCACTGAGGTGAAAATGAAATCACGAAGTGCACGATATGCATTTTGATTTGAACGCCCATTTTCATAACGCATTGCTCGGTTGTGTATCTTTCCATGGTTCAAATTGAGCCAGTCTGAAATTGAGAAATGTCAAATGAAATGCTGAAAAAAACTTGACGTTTAGATGTGGTTCACATTCAACATCGGCCCTTTAAATTAAACCACCCGTTATATCCGAGTATTTACTTTCTCATTTAAGATTTCTGCAGTAAGTTTTTGTGATTTTGTGTTATATGTTTTGCCTTATGCTTGTTGCTCGCTAAGTTACGTTAATTGAGGTTTTGATTTTTGAAAAGTTGCCTTAAAAGAGTCATCAATGTTGCGTTAACCGAGGTTACACTGTATATAAAAATGAGCGAACGTCTGTGTGTTTGTTCGCTATAGACCCCTTTCATAGGCTAACTATATAACATTACATAAGCTTAAAATATTTGTAAATTTTCAAGTGGGCTTGGCACCTCTCATACAAACACAGCAAAAAAAATCACAAGGAAAACACAACATGCCACTACTTATTTGTAGATGGCAGCACCAAAAGCATCACGCAAACATCAACGCGCCAACAAAGCAACGTCAATACCACCATCTAGATGGCAGCACAATAAAACACCAAATACACCACACTAGTAGATCAGCTATTTAAAGAACAGTTTCAGTAACAGATTTCAAATTTGACAAAAATAGTTTCGCTATCATTAGCGATATGATTTTCATGCACTAAAAATCGAAAATATGCACTAAAAACTTAAAATATGCACTAAAAACATAAAAAATATGCACTAAAAACTTAATTTAATGAAATTTTACTAAAACGAAAATAAAAGAAAAACAAGTAGGAAAGTATAGTCGGTCAAGCCCGCCATATGATACCCTACACCACAGTATTTAAAAACACATCATGCTTATGTGTCCATTTATCTATGTTTATAAACTTCATGAAAATCGGTTTGAAAGTTTGTGAGAGGCAGAAATTGCCCCCTGCCCCCCTTGTGGTCCTATTTTTTAAAAACTGTATAGCTAATGTGTCCATATAGATATGGATCAATCCATGTTTTAAATTTCATTAAAATCGGTTTGAGAGGCAGAAATTGCCCCTATCTCCCCTCGTGGTCCGATTTTTTTTTTTAAATTTATACATTTTGTGTCCATATAGATATGGTTCTATCTATGTTTTAAATTTCATTAAAATCGGTTTGATAGTTTCTAAGAGGAAGAAATTTCCCACTATCTTCCCTCGTGGTCTTACGATTCGGCCCATTTTCAATAGGCTTGGCCCTTGTGCCAATAATAACCTATGACCCAAATTTTATTAAATTATCTCCAAAATTGCGACCTGTACTTAACGCACAAGGTTACATGGACAGCCAGACAGCCTGCCAGCCAGCCGGACGGACATCGTTAGTTCGACTCAGAAAGTGATTCTGAGTAGATCGGTATACTTTAAGGTGGGTCTAGGATCACTATTTTAAGGCGTTACACACATAAGCACAAATGCATAATACCCTCTCCACTATTGTGGTGTGGGTATAATCTGTCTACTTATTGTTATTCAATAAAAATTTTTGATTGTTTAAATAAATAATTACTGTTTTATTAAAAGTAAAACTTTGTCTTGTACTTGAAAAGATTTATTTTCAGATTCCACTTTGATTTCAGATTAGATGAAAAATATTTGAAATTTCTTTTATTTAATTAAATCCTTGATTTTTTTTGCAAAACGTTTTGGATTTTTTTAATTTGTCGGGCTATTCTTCCTTCCACATTGTTTATTTTCAAAGTTTTTTTAATTGGAATTCTAAAGTATCTAGCCAGGCCACCATCTTGTTACTACTGGCTGCGGTGGAAGGGAAATCAAGGGATACTTTTCATTAAAAATTGCAATATTATCGAATTGGCTTCAAAGTTCCTCTGTAACGCGGTAACTTGTAACAGTTTTGTATAAAATCTTTTAAACCCATTGAAAGCCTTAACCATGTAAGGTGCTGCATCGTTTTAAAAAAAAGAGGGATCTTTTGTCGAAATCACGAAAATCTTGTATTTAAAGCAAAGCTCCAAAATAATTTATTTATTGAGTTTAAAATTTTTTTGGAAGGTTTTTTTGTATATTAAAATTTTTTTTTTAAAAAAATTTCATTATATCGGGTAATTTTTTAGCTATTATCTTTTTGGCAACACTGGTTTAAACAGCTGACGCACGTGTCGTGTTTTGTTTCACTGTCAAACATCTTCAGTTTGGTCTATAATTTAACCATGAATCGTCTTACAAACGAATAACGCTTGCAAATTATTGAATTTTAATATCAAAATGCGTGCTCTGTTAAGAAAGTTCATTGCGCGCTTCTTCCATTTTATGGTCAGTTTAATCAACCCACTGAATGGGTACGTTAATAAGCAGGATTTTCGATTTTGGAGCGAAGATCAGCCAGATATATTGCAAGAACTACCAATGCATCCAGAAAAAGTCACATTTTGGTGCGGTTTATGGGCTGGTGGCATCATTGGACCGTACTTCTCGTAACGTCCATCTAAAAGTCAGAAAAACGGGTGTCTGTAACTCATGTCGAAAACTATCAAAATAGATTACGTCGCTACGTTATAAATGTCCTAACATTGCAGGCGTTGAGAGCACCAGTCACACATATCGTTGACGACGACCAAAATTAACTAAAATTGAAAAATGTTTAACGACGGTGGAAAAAACACAACTGTCGGCTATACCAAATGATGTAAAGTGCAAACGAGCTATGAAAACATTCGTATATTTTATAAAATGTTAAAAGCAAAATAATTAAACAGTGAAAAAATGTTCCAAGAATAATATATTATTATTTTTTGCATTTTTAATATGTTTTTTGGTGTTTAAATTTTTCTCGCCCCGTTTTTATTCGTGATTTTATCTGAATGTACAAAGCAGGAATTTTCTCACAGAAATTTTCCGATACACTTTCTGTTAATTGGCGATTAATTTCCCTACGTGACAGCTTATACTCGTCAAAAATGTTACAGGCGCAGTTTAGTGAGAAAAACAGCTGTTTCTTTCAATTGATGGAATTTTTGTTTCATTTCTCATATATCAATCGAAAAGATTCTCGACGCGAGAGTTACAGCACATGGGCACTCGTTAGGAAATCATTTTTTATATTAGAAAAACGAAAATATCTGACATAAAAAAATGCATTAAATAAAGAACGATCTGAGGCGTTTTCTTTGTACATATGGATGTATGTATGTATTTATCTCATATATAATTTCTAATTTTGTGTAGGGTAAAATACTAAATGATCACTTCCTTTTATAAAGCATTAAATTAACACAATACGTGCCGTTTTTTTAAACTTTATTTTATTAAAAAAAACTATGTACCTATTAAATGAATATATTTTTTGTCGAAATTTAAAAAAAAAGTAGACTTTGATCTTCTGGAATATTGCAGTAATAAAAAATTGCTGTGAAATAAAGCAAGATTGTTTTCAACAAAGTACTAAAAGCAAACAGTAAAAAAAGTACCTACCTACCTTGTATGTATGTTCATTAGGGTGTCCCAAAAATTTTTTCTTTCTGATTTTCATAGGAGCTCAGTTAAAATTTAAAAGCTTATAGGGTAAAGTATTTTTGGTTTTTTTTTTAAGAATTTTCGGAATAGGTTTAGAGGTCGCGCAAATAGAGTTTTCATAAAAAAACGGAGTTTTCGGCCTTTTTTTAACTTTACTTATAACTT
Source organism: Pollenia angustigena (assembly GCA_930367215.1). Classification (NCBI taxonomy): domain Eukaryota; kingdom Metazoa; phylum Arthropoda; class Insecta; order Diptera; family Polleniidae; genus Pollenia; species Pollenia angustigena. The sequence goes on along the minus strand of OV884059.1, from coordinate 124,620,174 downwards.
GGTTAATACCACGAGTTTCTTCACTGCTGAGGAAACAGTTTTAAAGAAAAATATCCAAGCTTTATTCCTGTGTGAAAAAATTATAAGTTTTGATGATGAGTTTACTCATTTAGATACCCTTAATTACAATTTTTCGTAATTTTTTAAAAAAATTTTGTAATAACGCTTTACAACTTTTTAAGTTTCAATAAAAACTCTAACTTTTTTTTGCCCAATATGCAAGAGCTTGACTTGCATGACATGTGGTTTCAACAAGACGGTGCCACATGGCACACAGCACGCTTAACAATGGACTTATTAAGAGGCGAGTTCGGTGAACATTTTATTTCACCGTCGGGACCGGTCAATTGGCCGCCTAGATCGTGCGATTTAACGCCTTTAGACTATTTTTTGTGGGGCTATATTAAAGGTCATGTCTATACACACATGCCCGATTCAATTGACGCATTGGAAGACAACATTAAAGCATTTATTCATGAGATACCGGCCGAAAAGTTGGAAAGAGTATACCAAAATTGGACTAAGCGGACCATTTGAGGCGCAGTCAACATTTGCATGAAATAATCTTCAAACATTAAATTATATGGACCGGACTATCGATTCAAATAAAGTTTTCATGCATTTTTCTGAATTTTATGTGTTTTTTTAAAACTTTCCTATAGCTCTTAAAAAATCACCCATTAATAAGAAAATTATAAAAAAAAACACTCAAAAATTTCAAAATATGCAAATGTATGCATTTCACCAAAATATGCAAAAACAAATCAATGCCATTTCAGCGCAAATTTAATGATTCGGAAAGATAATTGGTCGACTTCGTTCTTAGACTTGCGACAAAAAACATGCATTTGCATGGAAATCGCATCCCTAGTTATCGTTATCAAAACATCTATCAAAAAGCAAGTTAAGCTGGAAAAGTTTTTTTTTTGATTGAATCTTTCTTGTCGAAAACTACAATATGTTTTCAAAGCTTAATTCTAATTCTGATTTGTATTTGTTAGCCATTACCAATGTAACCGCTAATTAATTGCATTCAAATGTCAAAAAAGCCTGCTAGGCTCAAAGTGGCGGATCTTTTTAGCCTCCGGTGACCCTTGAACTTTATTAGATCCCGAGCGAGGTAGTTCGGATGGACCATTAGTTTATCTATTTGACTGAATACTTTTTAATTTCTTCCTGGAAGGTAGCGATGTTAAGATCTCTGTGAATAATGTCGTTACGTATATACCATGAGGCGCAGACAACTGGACAAGTGGACGTGGAACATTCCATATAAGGTCTAACTATCTGCAGAAGGATAATAATAAAAGTTTAAAATTTGGTACAAATTGCTTAATTAAGGCCCCTATTACGGTTTACAACTCAACTCAGTTGAGTTGTAATAAAGACAACTGGTTGTGGTCAGTTGTAATTTTTGTTGTGTTTTTGTTCACCGAAATTTAGCAAAGTTGTAAACCATAATACAAAAAATAAGAAATACCGTAATAGAGGCCTAATTATCAATACACAAGTTTTTTTTTTTAAATTTTACTAATTTTATTTCTATAGGGGTCGCAAACCGCAAAGTTAGTTTCAAATTAAAATGCTTATCTATCCACTTTTTGAAGTCAAGAAAATGTTATTCTTTAAGAGGTACTTCATTGCTTCTTGATGAGTTATAGTAAACTTTTTAATACATATTCTCAATTATTTTGATTCTTATAACCGGTTTAAAGTTCTTCATGCACGTCAAATGAAAATGTCCACAATTATTCCTATTTCGGTCCATCTAATGGCTTCTAATTACAAAATCTCTTAAAAAGAGCAAACATAAGAATCATTACTATCATCTTCTTTTCTTAAAATCACATATAATCAAGCCAGAAATGTTAAACATTTTCTTCGAAAAAAATACAACAAAAAGCTTAAGATACACTTTGAAAACTTGCACACATGTGCAAATCGAACTCAAAAGGAATAAAATGAAAAAAAAAAAAAAAAAAAAAAAAAAAAAACTGACAAGACAAGTAATGACAGTATCCTGACCTTGATTATTATAATCAACAAAAACAAAGTTTTATTAAACAACAATGAACAAAAACTAAACAAACTGCACTTACAGTAGAGGATAATCACATTATCGTTATTATAATGATCATTAGTTGTTCACCACAGACTGAATGAGGAGGATACAACTACAATTTCTGGTACAAAAACAACTAACACAACGATCAGTGATGGCGATAATCAAGTAAAACCAGTTTAGGAAAAGCACATGGAGGTTTATTTTTTGTTGGTATTGGAGAGGCTGTGTCTGTAACATGTGCTGTAAGAAGATTTAAAAGAAGCCTGCATAATTTCAAGGAAGTTTAAATGAAAATACATGTGGTTGTTCTACAATAAATTTTTTTTTTGATTATTTATTTTTTTGTTGAAGGCCAGTTTTGAGACGATTAACTAATCGCAGTTTAATTGTGGTTTAGCTTAACATTAAAGTGAATGAACTGGTTTGAATGATTTTTATACCCTCCTTCACTATTGGAGATTGATGGTATACTAAGTTTGTCATTCTGTGTGAAACTTTTTTTTAATATTTATCTTGAAACCCATGAATATTAAAAAAATTAGCCATACCCGTATGTCTGTTTGGCTGACCAGCTGTCCGTCTGTTGAAAGAACGCTCACTCAAAGTAAAGACAAATATTGTTGCCAAATTGTAAGCAGTTTGAAACTGAAATCTAGCAAAATCGGTTCAGTAGAATAAAAGTTATAAATCTAAAAAATTTATAATTTTGCTATAAAAACTTACAAAAAGGGTGGTTCAATTTTAAGGCCCGATGTTGAATGTTAACCACACCTGTACGTCAAGTTTGTTTTCTGCATTTTATTGGATATATTTTAATTTCAGACATAATCAAGCAATGCGTTTTAGTTATTCAGGCTTATTATGAAAATGGATGTTCAAATCAAAATGCACTTCGTGATTCAGTGATGAGGCACATTTTCACCTCAGTGGATTCGTCAATAAGCAGAATGATAATCCAAGAGTGATTGTCGAAAAATCAATGCACCCTCAAAGAGTAACTGTTTGGTGGGGTTTATGGGCTGGCGGCATCATCGGGCCGAATTTTTTTCAAAATGAGGCCGGTCAGGCAGTTACTATGAACGGTGTTCGCTATCGTGAGATGATAACCAGGTACGGCCACCACTACATCGAAAGCTTTGCATGTCTGGCATTGTATTGGTTTGTTTACGTTTGCATTTGTTGGTTTTATGCTCTTTTGCTCTTTGCATTGCAAAAATTTTCTGTATGTACACCAGGGTTGCCGAACATGGTATTTTCCGACCAAAGTTGGTCGGATGTTTTTGGTTTGGTCGGATGGTAGGCCAAACCTTATTTTGGTCGGTTTTAGAAAATTGGACGGATAGCAGACAATTACAAATCTCATAGCTTTTTTACCAAACACAAACATTTTTTTTTGATAGTTGATGAAACTATGGATATGGCATTGATATTACGTTAGGAGCAAGTTACTTGGACGGTGTTAGTTTTATAAAGGATAGTTTTGTCATCTTATTCGAGCTTACCAAGTCAGATGCCGTTTAAAATTTTCTTCTTATAAAAAACTTTTTATCAACAAACAATATTCCTATACAAAATTTTATCGGATTGGCAACAAACGGCGCTTACGCCATGACTGGAACTGTTGGTAAGCTTAAACTACATGTAAAACAAAGATAATATTGTATAATTTGTTTTCGATCTAAATGTAAGTTAAGCGAACGATTCGTCCAGAAATTAATGAAAAGGCAGTTAATCTTAGTTAGCAATGCAAAAATATTAAGGTTCTTTGTGGTTATATTTAAAGTTTTTTCACATATTCCTAAAAGAATTTCAGGAATTCTGTTCTGTATTAGGTGTATCTTATACAAGATGGACTTCTTAAAGGAAGATGTTGTAAGAATCGTAGAACAGTGGGATGCTTTGATACTGTATTTTGAAACATAGTTTTATAAAGGCAATGGTATAAGAGCCGCAGAACTTGCAGAAAGTATGGATGAGTTCCAAAACTTAGGAAGTTATCAACGCGTATACAATAAGCCAACTAAGCATTATAAAACTTTTTGATACATTTTTTACGTTGTCTGCAAGTATTAGGATGTATTCACAGAAAAAATTAAAAAAATTCTCTAATCACCAAATTTGTTCCAAATTCATAGAATCAAGCAACCCATTTGTTGATTTTGCACCTATTACCAAAATGATTATATTGATTACTAAAAATTGTAAAAATTTAATATTTTGAATATTTTTTTTTCAACAAATGATATTTTTAATTCTTTGCCGTTTCAAACAATGTGTTGATTGATTTTGACAATTTCCAAAAACAATTTCACAAGTATAAATTATTTGATTTCAAACAAAATAATTTTTTGTTATTTGATTATTATTTTAATTCAAAATTTATTTCAAAACAACTAAAATGTTAATTAAATCAATATTATATTTTTAATTTTCGTTCAACAAAAAAAAAACAATTGATTCAATTATCACATTAATTAAGTTTTAATACTTTTACAATAATTTTTTTAATTGATAAAAAACTACTAATAATTTTTTCTGTGTTGGAGCTCAGCCTATATCTTATAAAGTTTAAAACTTTTTTTTTAAATTGTACAAACTTAAGTTAATAAATTTTGATTCATATTTTATTAGTGGTCTTTATGTGTTATTGCATACGATCAATGAAATATTCTAGTTTATAAGTGTTATTAAATGAACTTGTATATGGGTGTTTCTCTGGTTATGCACGCGACATTTGTACGCGTTTTATTGTGTTTGAATATTAAAAAAATAGAAGTGGATTGGAATTTTAGGATGAATTCTAGAATCGTTACATTGTTTGTGATGAGTTCTTTCTAAAAAGTATATATAATGGTAAATTGAGCACTGGGTACCCCAATGCCATGCAATCAAAGTTGACTTACTCACGTGACAAAAATAGAAGTGCCTTTTAGGACCGTAAGAAAAAGTGCGAAAGTAAGTGAATTGTAGGAGGTTTTTATTTCGGAAAAAATGTTTTTATAAAGGTTAGTAATGGGCCTTTATAATCATGTTTTGTTCAAAAGCAACTATGCATGGGTTGGCGAAGAAAAAAATAAATTGTAAATTACGCACGTGACATTACGCACGTGACACTTTTTCCATATGTTTTTGTATTATTATCTCCACGCATTTTCCCATAAATGTCTTAAAATTTGCTTAACAAAAAAACTTAATACTCGTTTTACAATTGATTGTAATGGAGAGATTATGAAGAAAGAGTGTAAACATAACATATTTCTTGCATGTAAAATAAGTATATAAAAATGTCTTTAAAAGTAGAAAATACAGAAAATTATAAAATTTACCAGTTTCCAGCCCAATTTCCTCAAGTAAAACAGCTCATATATGCTAGGAAACCATTCTTTAATAAGAACATAGACTTTTTTTCTAATAATAAACAATAAAAGACGATGATAATCAACATTTTTTTTTTTCATCCTGGTAGACCATTTTGGAGAAATGCCCATATATACATTTTATTAAAGTTAATCGTAACCAGCAAATAAACTTTTAATAAAACTAGGAGTTACGTGTCGGGCGTTAAATATTTAATAGGTGTGAACTAGGCTTACTTTTTTGTTTTTACTATAACTGCAAATTACAAAAAAAAAATATGTAGATTTATAGCTTTATCCAATAAAAATTATACTTTTTATCAAAAATACATATACATACATATCGTCATATAAAATGCACAAGGGAATATGTTCATTTTAAGAAAAAGAGAGATAACTTAATCAAAAGGCATTTATTGTAATTATAACAACGGGGTTTCTGGTTAATACCGTTAACATATTGCGCATGATTGATACTATCCTAAAAAAACTGTTTTTAAAATCTCAGTCGTATCGCTACTGAAAATTTTCTAAAAATTATGATAGGTCCTTTTGCATTTTTATCACGATATATATATGTTCCCGAAGATCCTATAAGGAGCATAGGGCCTAGGGTTTCTAATTTCCCGGACTGTTTCTATTCCCGGGAAACGAAACGAAAAAAATTGTATTCCCGGGAATCCCGGGATTCTTTGCATAAAACAATGATTTCATTAAATGAGTTTAAGACGAAAGTTTTTACTTTTTTAAAAGAATATACACATATATTTACAACAGTCCAAAAAAATTAGCTTTATTAATTCCACAGAAAACCACAACAAAACCAAATAAATTGTTAAATTCACAAGTACATGTGCAATGCACACATTGTGCATATTATATATGTATGTATACCTATATATATTTTTTTTTTTTTGTTTTTGGGAGATTACGCATTATTAAAACTTATTAATATTTAGTAGGTTTTATTAATAGCAACTTGGTAAAATTAATTTTCTTTTAAGAAAAAATTTTTAAGTATTATTAAAGCATTTCTAATGCTCTCGCTTTCTACAGACGTTGGTTTTATAGTAAGAAGCGCATCATACAAAGATTTTAAATTTGTTGGCCTGTTACCCGTGACTTCAAAGATGTCAAATTCTTTTTTAAAGATATTTTCAGGCTTTTGTATTTTCTTTACATTTATTTTTTTAGAATTTGTAGATGGTTCATCATCTGGTTTTGGTGATGGTGTATCGTGTATCGTGTACATTTTCATTTTCTACTTCAAGAAGCTCTTTAGACATTTCATCAGCAATTAAAAAGACGGTCGATTTACTGGTGAAGTAAAAATAGTTCGATTTGAAGGTAGTTTTAAGTAATTTAAGTAAAAATTATACATATTTTTATTGCTCGTTTTTGGTTTTAACGATGCTAAGAAATTAAAATTTCAACAAATTTAATCTAAAATTCCCGAAAATTCCCGGCAAACAATTTCCCGGGATTCATTTAAAAAAAGTGTCCCGGGATTCCCGGGAATTCTTTCCCGCGTAGAAACTCTAATAGGGCCCCATCACGATATAATTCATCGTTCGCTCTTTCGTTTGCTCTTTTTGCATTTGCCCAAACATTATGATAACGAACCTTTTATGGCCCGAAATGGAAGATATGGATGTGGACGATATGTCGTTTCAACAGGACCGTGCCACTTGCCACACAGCTAACGAAACAAAGGCTCCTGCGCTACAAACTCAATGGCCGTGTTATCTCACGTGATGGCGATGTCACTTGTCCGACAATATCATGTGACTTGACACCGTTGGACTTCTTTCTTTGGGGTTATTTAAAAGAAAAGGTGTACTTCGATAAGCCATCAATAATTCAAGAGCTAAAGGATGAGGTAATTCGGTACATTAACGGCATAGAACCTCAATTATGTCGTCGAAAATTCGGACCATCGGCCGATATTTTGTTCCATACATAATTGAACCATACCAATACTATCAAAAAAAAAAAAAAAGAAATGACAATAATTTCCCAAATAATTTGTGTTTAATTCAAAACCAACATCGACCCTTAAGAGATAACCACCCTTTCATATTGATATAAGATTTTGCAAAAATTCCGTTCTGACTGATTAGAAATCACTCCTTAAAATTTCCTGAAGATCGATCCATAGTTTACCATAGGCCCTATATACAGCACACTCTCGGAGAACAGTTTAGAAGGACTTAAAACTTAACAAATGATGTTAATGTAATAAAATTTAGTACGTCACAGTTTCAAAGGACTAGGAATCACTAATCACTAAAACCGTATAGAATGTTGTAATGAATTTGCTGTTGTAATAAACTTTGATAAGTCACGACTTTATAAGACTAGAAATCACATTGTCAAATTTCGTAAAGATCAGTCCATAATTTTTCATAGTTCCCATATAAAGTCCACTCCGAAAATATTCTAACTGACGGCGGAGGGTATCAAAGATTCGGCACTGCCAAATATAGCAATCTTACTTGTTTTTTTTTCAATTTTTATTTGTGGATTTAAAGCTATATCTGTGCACTCAAAATATTATGTAGTTAAATTCGAACGAAAATTCATTTTAAAAAACTTAAAATTCATTTTAAACGTATCATTTACATTTCATTTAAAACAAATGATTTTTACATTAATTTTTAAATTTTTTATTTATTGAACAGCATATTTGTTAAAATTGAATAGTTTTTACTTATGAAAATTATATTTTAACCGACAAATATCAAACTACATAACAAAATACATAAATAAGGAAAAACATTATTTTTTTGGTAGTTTGTTTTTTGAATAACAAACATAAATGTTGAAAAATAAAATTATTCGTAAAATAACTATATTTTGTATTCAATTTTAACAGTACGGAAAACGAATTTAATAACCCCCAATCTGTTACTGTAATAATTTAATGAGTTTGAGTACTTGCACTTTGGAAAAAATTGTGGCAATAACAGCTAGAGTTTCAGATTTATCGATGTAGGAAGAGGTCTTTATACTTTTTCGAAAAAGAAGAAACTTCTACTATTAAACTATTTAAACTTAATCTGTATAAAGGAAACAACAAGCCATTGTTGTCAGCTGCATGGTAACATGCAACAAAATGTGTTTAAATATTTTGGGCAATTGTGTTGTCGTGTAGCATGGTAGCACTGCTGTTTCCGTTTTGGTGTATGTATTTTAGAACAAATATTGAAAGAGAATGTATTGAAGGTTTCTTATTTTTTTAAATAAACAAGTATTAAACAAAAAAAAAAAAAAAAAAAAATATAACCGATTTTTGTTATAACAACTCTATGAATTACATTCTATTCATTTTAAAATATCAAAAATTTTAAATAAATGCATTTTTAATTCATAGGGCTGGCGATGCTGTCAGCTGTAAAATATTTGTCATCTGAAGTGTCATTTGTTTAGAGAAAGGTTTGCGATTATCGAAAATGGTTCGAAGAGCGCGTAAAAACATTAAAGCTTCCTACAAGTGTTGGTTCAAACGTGGACACTTTTCAAGTATTACAGGCAGTGATGCCAGAAGTGCAGCTTTAATACCCGACAATTGCCAAAACGCAGATTTTAAGATTTTTGGTTTAAATAAAAATATTTATGTAAAAATATCCAAAAATTATCATCCATGTTCTGAAAATCGCATTCGAGTTAATTTAAAATCAAAAAATTTTTACAACTTTTTTGTGTTGAAAGTTCAAAAATATATTTCCTTTTTTATGCCTCGTAATTCGAGGACCTCTTACAGATATTTACCAGGGGCCAAATAACGGTATTTTGATATCGATCGAAATTGCAAACAATTTACATGGGAGTTTCGATCGATATCGAATGTCGTGATTTGCCCCCTGAACTTCTTTTAAAACTACCATCGATTTAAAATTCCAGAACATTGCCGTATATTTTAAAATGAGTGGTTATATCTTTTCTAAACAAACTTCATTCATAAAAAATGTTTTTTGAAAATTTATTGAAGATTTATGGGTTTTTCTTGATTTTACGTCTAAATGTTCTGGCAACACTGATTACAGGGTAATTATAGTCGTCATAATTGACCTTCTGTGCAAGGAATCCAGAAATTCAAAATTGAAAAACTTCGGTTTTTACAAAAGTTTCTGGCGAGGATTAGTGTAACTTTTTTTTTTTTTTTTTTTTGTCATTATTTTTTATTGAATCTTCATATATTAAATATGAACTAACAATAATTAATCAAATCTTAACCTAAAACGTTATTTTATGTCCTGCCAGTGCCAGACAAAATTTTCTTCATCACGGGTTCTGTTCACCTATATAAGTGTTTATCGCTCATCTAATTGGGTAAGTGCTGCAGTGTCTCTTCTTCTTAAGCGAGTGTGGCCGCCATGATTTAAAATATTTCGAGCTAGTGGATTTGGGTGTTGTTCAAGCCTTTTTAAATATTTTATTGCATATTTTGTAATCATAGTTTTAACTAATGGCACATTGAGATCCTTATGAATGTTTGAGTTTTTAACATACCAGGGAGCTGCTGTGATTATTCGAAGAAGTTTATTTTGGCGCCTTTGAATTTTGTCGATATTAGAGGCCGAGGCAGTGCCCCATAGTTGAATACCGTAGCACCAGATAGGCTTTAAGATAGAGTTGTAAAGTAGAAGCTTGCAATCGAGACTAAGGACAGAATTTCTTCCAATAAGCCAATGAATTTGAATGGCTTTTAGTTTCATTTGAATTAATTTTGCCTCTATATGGCATTTCCACGTTAATCGCCGATCCAGATGCATACCGAGATATTTTACATGCGAATGTTGAGGAATTATTTGATTATTGATTGTAATAGGGGGGCAAGATTCCCGGCGCAAGGTGAATGTTATATGTACGCATTTTTGCTCATTGACCATTATCCTCCATTGTCGTAACCATATTTCTAGTTGAAATATATGATGCTGTAAGTAACGCGATGCTTCATAACGATTTTCGTGGACGCTTAGAAAAGCTGTATCGTCTGCAAATGTTGAAGTTTGTGTATAGTTGCTTGTTGGCATGTCCGAAGTATAAATTAAGTATAATAGGGGGCCCAGGATGCTGCCTTGTGGGACTCCAGCGGCAATGGGCTGAGGTGAACTTAAGAAATTTCCTTCTTTAATAATAAATTGACGACCGACTAAGTAGCTTTCTAGCAGCTTGTGTGTGTTTGCTGGTAAATTTTGCTTCAATTTATGTAATAAGCCTTCATGCCAGACTTTATCAAAAGCTTGCGAAACATCGATGAAGAGTGCTGAGCAATATTTTTTTTCTTCAAATGCTTTTTTTATGACATTTACTATTCGATGAGTCTGTTCAATTGTGCTGTGTTTTCTTCTAAATCCGAACTGATGGTTTGGAATACATCTATTCACACTTAAAATCGGTGTTAATTTTGAAACTAATAATTTCTCAAACAACTTTGACATATTTAATAATAAGCTAATAGGCCTATAAGACTCAACTTTTGTATGATCTTTACCTGGCTTTGGTATCATGGTAACTAAGGAAACCTTCCATTTTTGAGGATAGTATTCAAGGCGTAAAATAGCATTAAAAATAAAAAGAATAATTTTCTTTGCTATGCCAGGTAGCTCCAAAAGCATTTTATTACTGATTTTATCAATACCAGGTGCCTTCTTAGTGTTTAAGTCACAAATAGCCTTTTCGATTTCTCTTAACTCAAATCTGAGGGGAATAGCTGCTCTAGCAGTAACAGGTGGTAACTCGACCGCAATATTGTGAAATATATTTGGTGTAAATACGTTTTTCAAGTGACTAACAAACAGATTTCCTTTTTCAATATCGTTTCTTGCCCAATTACCATTCAAGTTTCTTAATGGTGGCTTAGATATAACTGGCCTTTTTAGATTTCTAGCTGCACGCCATAATGAGTGGTCAGATTGTGGAGTTGCATCAAGTTCCTTAAGATATTTTTCGAGAGAAGCCGTTTTTTGATTCTGCAGTAACTTTCTTAGCTTTTTTGTGCACTCTTTTAATAAAATCTTAAGTTGCGGGGATCTGTAAAGTTGCCACTCTCTTCGAACTCTCCTTTTTTCAGTCAAGAGCCGCTCGACATCTGAAGAATATATTTTAGTATTTTCAATTTTTTTGGGGGTATCGCTGGAATGTTGAACAGCTAGTTTCAGAAAACTGTCAAAATTGTCAATAGAGCGATCTACATAATCCGGTGTACTGAGCGGAATATTTTCTGTGCAATGGGTACTGAGATATTTTTTATATTTTAACCAATTAATTTGCGTAGCTGTCGTCGCTATGTATCCAGTCGGAGGTACAATTCTATTGGGGTTCATTATAGTAACAATTGTAGGTGTGTGGTCGGAAGATAATTCTAGGGAGGCTTCAACATGAATCGTTTCTTTGAGAATGTTTTTAACCACGCCGAAATCGATGACATCTGGTATTTTTTGATGATCAGTGGGCCAATATGTTGGTTGTCCGCTCGCTACCACATTTAAATCCATTTTAGAAATTGTGTTAAATAAAACACGACCCTTTGGCGTTATAAGTCGCGATCCCCAGAAGGTACGTTTAGCGTTATAATCGCCAGCGGCTAGGAAACACGGTCCTAATGATTTAAAATATTTATAATATTGGTCCTCCGATATTGAAAATCTAGGCGGAGAGTATAACGATGAAATTACTAGGTTTCTATTTAATTCCTCAACGCAAATGTTCGTTGCTTGGAGATAATCTTCACGATGATCACACATTAGGTAGTGTTTGACTCGGGTTTTTATTAAAATGGCAGAACCTCCACAAGCTCTATCTCGTGGGTCCTTGGTATCATATAGTATATAACCATTTATATTAAACTTATTTCTTGAGGTCAAATGAGTTTCAGAAATCATCATGACATCAATTTGTTTATTTTTAAGAAAGTATTCTAATTCATTTTTATGTTGGCGAATGCCGTTTGCGTTCCAAAAACAAATTTTTAAACAGTTCATGGTTTGTTAAGTACAGCTTGCAATGACATCGATTGCATTCTAAGCATTTCCTGCATCATATTACCCATTGTGTTCGTAAAATTATTTACTGTTTGCACTAATGTTTCCATGGTTTTTTCTAAACGACTTAAATTAGAAACCGGAGTTTCATCATTACTTTTAAAATAAATAAACAATTCTATGAAAATTAACACAATTTTTCTTAAGAGATGTTGGCATCACTGTTTAAAGGATGACCAACTTAAAAACAACATGAATTCAGCTGTGACACATACGACCAAACGGGCACACCTACCCATATTTAAATATTCGATATATTCAGCTAAATTTTGGTAGTTGTTTTTGTTGTTGTGTTCCTTCTCTGCCAAATCCAGCTAGAAACAAGAAAAAGTATGTATTTTAAAGACGACAGCAAAAGCAACAACGACAAAAACAATACCAGCCATTCAGCCATAACTTATGAAATCTTATTACGCTGTTAAGTAAGCATCAAATATGGTTAGAGCAACAGCAATAACAATTACAACAACAACGTGAATATATAGGATTGTTTGAGAGTTTAAATGTTGTATACATACACACGTGCGATAGACTGTGTGTATGTGTGTGTGTGCGTTAAACACATTCAGGACACTGGCAAAGGAAGGCATATGAACTGTTAGGAAGAAGAATAGTGGTCCAAATATAAACACTTCATTTCACTCGCTCTTACATACAGACACACGTATTATTATTTCTACTTAGAAAATTGCACTGGCTGGGCTGAAGGATGGATAAATGTATTGGTTAGATGTGGGACATATACAATACTCAAATATGTAAATGTTTGTGCACAGATGCGTATGAGTGTTTGTGTGCTCTTGGAGTGTGTGAAAATGTACGCATTTAAAATTTAGTTCACGTAGAAATCACCATCTTACTCGTTTGTTTCGTTATTTCGTTACTTCGTTTATTTTTTTGTGTTGTTTCGTTATGTTGTTTTTAGTTGGTTAGAGGAGAACTTTTTCTTCCTTATGATTGTTCGTGCAAGTGTATAAATAAGGAATGAGATCAGTTGAAATGATGAAGAAATATGAACATGCAACAGTTTTTTTCTTCTGATTTTTGCATCAACACAGGAGATTAATAAGGGCCAAGCAAAAAAGGTTTCGTTTTTTTTTATCTAAAAAAAAAGTATGTAAAGTCTGAATCTAATCGGCAATTTATTGATGGACCAAAAAATTGTTTTAAGTTTAACAAGTCAAAGTTTTGTATTTTATTAAGGTGGACAAAAACTTTGTCCGAACAAAATTCTTTTACTGAGTGTCTCTGTAGCACAATTCACAATTTTTTTTTTTTATTGTAACTGAAAAACTAAAAGTTTTTGGCCTTCCATTTATAGTTATATCGCCAGGACATCACACAATGTTGTAGGATTCTTAAGCAAAAGTGTTCGTTCTTTCATAGCTTCTTTATATGTAAAGAAAATCAGAATTTTATCTGAAACTGAACCGTATTATAGCAAAATATAATTTATTAAATCTGTATATAAGGATAAATTTCGAAAACTTAATCGCATTTTGCCAAGTTTGATTTTTTTTTTGAGATATGACTATGTTGCAATAAAGGAGCGATATGTAATCAACAACATAAAATATGTACATTCTTTTGCGTTTATACAATCAAACTTGTTCAGCTTCACACATTCGCTGTTGGTTTTAGATCAGTCAAATAATGCGCAACTTGTTGGCTCTTAATCGTCCCTAAGATTCGTGCCGTCAATTAAGATGTTTGGGCATTTGGTTTGATAATGATTACTTGGATAAGGAATAAATATGTACACAAAATCAAGAATATAATGCAGTGATTTATTCTGCGTTTTTTGCATGCTAGATTAAAAAAAAATAAATTAAATGACACGCAAACACAAATGCAAACAAACGATTTCCTTAGAAAACCATGCTCTTGAAAAAAAAAACGTTGTTCTTTGAACGAATCCAACACAAAAATTTATTTATTCAAACCTGCACTGAAAAGAAAAATGAAGCCATCCGAACTTAAGTCAATCCGAAGAGGTATCAAGAGTACGGAAAGTACATATTTTTTTTGAATCAAGTACAGAAATATTGATTCAAGTACGGATTATTCAAGTGCGAAGTACTTAACTTATTTATCCATATCTAATCCCGAATCCCAAATTAATTTCTAACCTAAAACACTTATCCCAGAGACAGAAGGAGAATATTATTATGATTAATTTACTTTCCCGTTTTTCACCTTACAGAATTTCAATTATAAAACACCAGCATCATGCCCGACATATTTTCTGCTTTTAAAATTTGATGTACTTATTTAAATAAAAATATAAACTAAGTAGAAATGTTTGCTTTTTATTTTACTTTTTAAACATGAAATAAATGTACATACGTTTTTTCTTCTTGTTCTGATATTTTTGTTGTTTCTAGACAAAACAAGCAAACCGTTTTTTACCTAGTTGTATGGTGTTGTTGTAGTGTCTACAACGAACGTTGACAAACACATGCATATGCACGCATAAACAATGCAATGCTGAGAGATGAGACTAATTAATTAAATGCAGTGTTGCTAATCCACGTGTAATTACCAGGGACCGAAAATAACAGTTATATTGGAATTTTAAAACAAAAAAAGCACATAGAAATAAACGTCGAAAAACTGATTCAAGTATACCATATTGTTCCTTATGCACTTGTCAATGATAACATATTGTTACGTTACTGCCTTTCAATAACGTTTTGGTTTATTTCCTTTATAATAAACCGTTTCGAGTTCTTTTATTGCAATTCAAATAAAACAAATAAACACAACACTTTTGCTACTGTTTACAATTTCCACAACTTTATTTAGTACTTAGTTACTTTAACAACCGTAATTATAGCTCTTATTTACAACCAACTATAAATTTCTCAGCGTGATTCGTTAATGACAAAGTTAGAACTTAGAATGCATCATGCCATCTCTTGCGATCCTATTTATACTCGGGCAAATGACCATAGAACGTTCGAGTTCTAAAGTCTAGATGGCTCTATAAAGTTCTAATAACGGCAATTTCGTTAATTAAACTTATTCAGCTATTACTATCTATATGGCTGAATTAATTGAGTTATTAGGCATCATAAACTAAGGCATACTTTTAGGCGTTGCCATAGATTGAGATAACTTAATAAAGAACATTCTAGTTTACAGTGGGGTTGAAGTACAATTATGCACAACAATTTTAACATTTCATCTGTACATTGATTTTTACACTCGAAGTGTGCATAACTTATACAATAACAATTTTAACAAATAAAATAACTAACAAATACTTAATAACTAATCATTGCAAGATAACACATAAATTAATCTAATTCTTAACCAATAATTACAAATAATTCTTAACTAAAGTTACTTTCGTAACAATATATTGATTTTTAAAATTTGGATTTTTATTTTTTCGATCAAAAATAACAGTTATTTTTTGATTTTCATTTTTTAGAACAAAAATAACAGTTATATATTGATTTTTATTTTTTTGAACAAAAATAACTGTTACTTTTTGATTTATATTTTTTCGATCAAAAATAACTGTTATTTTTAAGTTTTATTTTTTCGAGCAAAAAAATGTTTGTTGCTTAGGGTGGTACAAAAATCGGAAATAAACCCTTTTATTTTATCGAATTCTTTTTACTACAGCAATTGGTAATCTTTGCTTTTTTTTTGTAAATCTAACCATTTAATTCTAAATAAGGAATATCGATAAAAGGTTTTGCAAAGCGGATTCATTCTATCAAAGACACTTTTTCGATTTCTGTGTGTAATTTTTGCTTCAAATGTGTAATTTGGTACTCAGTCATGTGATTTCTGAATTCTTCATTAGCAACACTGGTTATATGAGATTAAAACGCACACTTAGTAATTTTACTTGGTTTTAGAATATAAAACTTATTTTATGAAATTCTGGGACTGATTTTCGAAAGTAGTTCCATTCAGGATTGTTTTAAGTACGTTTTAGTGTTATTCGTACTTAAATTTTTGAGTAAGAAACTTAATTTATCCCAAGTGTTTTTCTTTCTGTGTATGCTAAAAAAATGTTCATACGACTCACACTCATACCAACGTAGTAATATCAAACGTGAAACTGATTTTATTCAATACTCAAATTGATCTATTCCAACATGTGAATAACTGATCTACCTAAACAAGAACGGCAATCGTTTTTTTTAACACGAAACTGATTTTATTCAATACTCAAATTGATCTATTCCAACATGTGAATAACTGATCTACCTAAACAAGAACGGCAATCGTTTTTTTTAACACGAAAATTCTGTTGCCAATAATTTTCAATAAAATAAAATAAAACGACCAAGCGATCTATCAAATAAGATTTTCCAGCCGGGCGGTGTTGAATTCGCGTTCTAAAGGTTTGTTTCGTAAAAACTATGTGAAAATTAAAAGTTATGACATTAAACAGATGGTTGCCGCTAGGTAGCTCAGTAAAGCACGTTTAATTGTCCAACTCGAAATATTTACTAAACGATGTTAATTTTACTTGCATGATACGAATTGATTAAAATTAAAGGGTTTATTAAATCAAGCAAAATTTTCATTTTGTGGTTCTCATATAGAAATGCGAGAGCTTTTTAGAATCCGCTCCAGAGAACAATGTCGACTAAAGCATACGTTTTTGGGATCGATTTAAAATGTATCCTATTAGAGACTTAAGTTTTCAATTGCTTACCATTTAAACGTTTTGAATGTGCCTTAGTCCAGTCCTTCACAAGGAATAAATGTATATGGATGTACATGTGTGGATGTGAGAATAAAATCATCATCTTTACCATCATCAAATGAAATTCCACAATATCCATACATATACATAAACTGCAGTTGTTGTTGCTGCTGTTGCTGCATGTGTACTTCTCGTTTGTACATTAGAGGGGGCCAAAAAAACCTATTTGCGCAGTGTTTTTCAACATATCTACGAATTAAAAAATTTTCATGGGCACACATGATCGTGAAGACTGCTGTTGTCGATAATTTGTTCTTGGTCTAACATCACTGCAGTATTCCATATAAATAAACACCACCTTATTGTTGGTTTTTATATGGGTTGGCGTTACATACGTTCTTTCCCACATCAAAGAACATGAGCAATTGTATGTCAGTAAGTCTGCTTACCTTTTGTTGTTGTGCACGCATAACAATAAACAGTCAGGACGGTGTGTTAGTGTTTAAACAGCGTTCATATTATGAAACTTTTGCTGCAGAAACGTTTTTATTTCTCTTTTAAAACTCTATTATTCGTGTACATACAATTAAACTTTTGTTTTGTAACATTTTAAGTGTTTTGAATGTCTATCCTCTTTCTTCTTTCTTTTAATAGAAAATTTACAAAAATAGCTTCTAGACGAAACAAAATACAATTTGTTTTTCCCCTTTCACCATGTTTGGACAAACATTTGGCAATTTGTCTGGTGAACTCTGTTATAACACAATTTCTTATTATTATTTAATGACCTGTAAAGACGGTTTTTCATAAAGTTTTTGAGCCACTCTAATGTATATACATTAATGATTATAGTTTTTGTTGTTGCTGTTGATATGTTCAGAAATGCAAAAAGCAAATGTGCTGCTGCATATTACGGAAACGTCAACATGTATTAGGTGTAAAAAAAAATGCTGGTTTGTTTTTTTTGGGCAAATTAAGGCATTTGTTTGTGAACAATGATGAAATATAAATTTATTTAATTTATTGGTCACCGTTGCCTATGAATTATGATCTCTTTGGCAACAAATAGATCGCGTGCCTTAAGAACTGTTTCAATTTTGAGACCAAGAACGAATCAGGCCAATTTGAGATACTCTGTTTCAAAGTGAGTCGTATTCCAGTAAGAGCGTCAACCAAGAGAAAATAGCAAAACTTCCCAGCCAGACTTTCTTAAATGGGTTTTGACTGGGTTTACAACTTGTAGCCGAGCGTTGTCGTGATAAAACACTGCAGCTTTATGCCTTGCTTCAAATTTTAAGCGTGTTTCGGCCAATACTTGCTTCCAACGAATTATTTGTGATCAGCACAGTTCGCCTGTAAATGTTTGGCTCAATTTCAGCAGGTCATTTTAAATTATCAATGCGACAGTTGTTATTGATTCGTGTGGTTGGCTGGTCTTCAGGTACGATTTCTTGATCTTCGAGTTATCGTTATGGATCAATTTTTCATCCCCAATAATATTTTGATGGAAAAATTACTTATTTTTTAAGCAGCTTGTAAAACGTTATCGACTCCTGGATTTTACTTCCCAGTAAAAACTTCGCCTACAAAATAATGTGTTGAGAAATCAGAAAAACATGAAGGCACTACTTACAATTCTACTGAAAGAACCAATGAATTTTACAAGGCATGCCCCAAAATGAACGCATTTAAAAGTAAGTCATTATTTTTTTACCCAAATACATCCAGAAAAAAGTAGTTATAGAAGTTGTTATACATGTAGTTATAGAAGAAAGCTACTAAATAATGAGTTAAAGAATCTATTCATTTTGAAAAAGTAAGCGAAGTTTTTACTGGGTTGTGTCATACCCAACTTCCTGGCTTGTAGATGACTGCTGCTGCCTGCAAATGTTTTGAAATTGCAGCTGCTTGAGTGGCTCTCAATGATTTTAAAATTTCTTCTTAAGTTTGACCAATATATTAAAAAAGAAATGCCAGCATGATCATGATCTTGGAACTTTTTTGCCTACCTCTGAACCGCTCCAGTCGTCTCTTGTACTATGACATTGATGGAACCTATTTAGACAAGCTTAAAGCAACCGATGTGCTTGAGCTGCACTTTTTTTAATTGAAAAAGTAAAGAAAAACTTCTCGCAATTGCTTTGTTGGCACAAAATTTAATGTTTTACAAAAAAAAAAAAAAGAAAGAAAAAAAAAAACAAGTTAGAGTTCGAATGTTTTAGGAGTAATATCTGTATGATGCCTATTAAAGTATAAAAGCTTTTAAGGATTGTAGTTTGACTTAGAATACACATTCGAATAATATCAAAAATTTATGATAAATGTTACTCACCATGAGAAATAAATTCCTAGATTCTATTTATTATTATTATCTTTATAAAAACAGACATCTGCATTAAAATTGGTTGCGGTTTAGACCTACATATATAAAATTATTGACCGACAATCAGAAAGTTTAATGCTTTTTTTCTAGCAATTTTAAATAGCTCGAGTAAAATATCAAGATTCGTAACAGTTTAAGCTCAACTTAAATGATTTTCAGGAGTGGAATTTATATTGGGGCCATGTCAAGTTATAAGCCCATCATCAAAAAATCCGCAGAGTGATTTCTGGTTTTAAAAAACCTCAATTTCAGTACCGCGGAGCAATTAGTTTAAGCGTTTGCAGTGAATTTCAGAAGGCTGCTAAAATGGGATCTAAGGTAAATTATGGACCGTATATCACAAAATTGCATAACATTTTTTGTTGGCCATATGAAGCTAAGTTTGAAGAAAGTTTACCGCAATATCTATATCAGCTACGGTTTTAGGCGTGTGTTATTATTTTACCAGAGTGGGCTTTATATGGGGCCTAGGGTAAATTACGCACCGATCTTCACGAAACTTTACAGTGTCATTTCTAGCCCTATAAAATTGGGACGTGCCAAAATTTGATATGATAGCATCGTTAATTAGGGTTTAAGGCGTACTATACTGTTTTCCGGGAGTAGGGCTTATGTGGGGCCTAGGGTAAATTATGGACGGATCTTCACGAAATTTTACAGCATGATTTCCAGTCGAATAAAACGAATACTTGGCAAATCTCATATCATTCTGTGCATTTTTTCACCATTTATGTTAGTTTTTGTAACAAAATTATCAATTTTTTTTTAAGGTGGTGGTTCCACATTTTGATTTATAGCTCTGATCCTACTGAACCGATTTTGCTGGATTTTAATCCCAAACTGCTTAGGATAACTACAAGCAATTCGACACCAAGTTTGCTTATTTCTTTTGAGTTTTTCGAAAGTGAGCGTGTTTTCAACATACGGACAGACAAACGGACATGGCTAAATCGACTTAGAATTACTCAAGGAGCCAGAATATATATACTTTATGGGGTCTGAGATGAATAATAAAAAAGTTTCACACGGAATGACAAACTTAGTATACCCTCTTCACAACTAATTGTGGTGGAGGGTATAAAAACTGCACTTTTTCGATCAAAGACAAAGGCTTCGTTACTTCGTATATGATGCGGACACGTAAACGTTGCGTTCGACTTCAACTTAGGAGCTTTTAAAGAGATGATACGTCAAAACGGAGATTAATTTTAGTTTTATCAGGTTCATACGTAACACATCGTCACGTCTGCACAAAAGTACCTATTTTTACAAAATCTTGGTAAGGAAAACGCAACAGCTGATCCGCCACTTATACGTTTACGTGAAAGTGATGAGACCTTAAGTGAAGATAAATGACAGAAGTTTATATACGTTATTAAAGACACAAACCACGTGTAGAAGATACGCCATCTGTTATGTAACCTCTTTTTTTTAACTTATACACCAAATATAAATATTTCAAAAGCCTATACGACAACGACGTTCATGTTAGTGGTGACGACGATAGTATCCTGTGGAAATTGTACTGTCGTTTTTTTCCTTAGTTTTTGTTGTTGTTGTAGAGATTTTAGTTATTGCTGTTGTTTTATTGCTTACGTATGTGTGTATGTTTGCAAGCTGAAAAGAAGCTTTGTTAACGCTAAACAATAATAAGAGCAACAACATACATACTGGATACAGCAACAACATTTGCCCACCAGTATTAGCAATGAATTCAGCCAAATTCTTGGGTGTGAGAATTGGATACACAAGTTTTTTAAGTTATTTATTTTTATTTTTTCGTTAAAACATCGAAATAAAATTACACCGAAAAAAATCAATAAAAAATACACCAACATTAAAGTAAAAAATGTATTAAGAGAGAAAAAAGTTTATTAATAAGATTTCTCTATGGCGTGCTAAATTCCCAATTTTTCATATTTGATAAATACACTGAAATTTATTGTTGAGGGAAAGCTAGTTTCTATGCGCATTTCACATTTCATATTTTTCCAAAGATTTGAGAAAAGCTAAAAATATTATACAAATAGAACTGTAAAAAATATTTAAGCCAACAAAATTCTTAAAAAAGCAACTACAACTCAAACTTCAGCAACAAAAAAAGAAAGCTATAAAAATAACGAATTTACGTTTTCTTTTTCATCTCTAAACATTTTAATAAAGAATCTTAACGAATACAAAAATTGCTGCTACATATTGCATGGAAGGAAATATGTTAATAAACATTCAAATAAACGTATTTATGTAAGCTGATACAACTATCAAGTACCAAAAAAAGTAAAAAAAAAAAAAAAACTAAAATGACACCCACAACAAGAACCCACTCAAACACTGACAAAAAGTCACATACCAACTTTTACGTTCACATGTACATTCATGGCTATTAGGGTGGCCCAAAATACAAAAGTATCGAATATTCGCGCTCCACAACGCTGATCCTATTCGAATAGTGCTTAAAAATGTTCAATCCAAATTTGAGCACAATCGGTCAATATTTAGAGGTTGCGATAGGTTAGGTTAGGTTAAATGGGTAGTCGTCACGAAGACGACTCACTTGGGTCCTTATAGCGGTCCCTTTGTGATACCCCTAGCCAGTGACAAGGGTCAGCCAGTATCCACCAGACTATTCCCCAGAGGTCACCGCAGTCTCGAACCACCCCGATTCCCTGCAGAACAGGGAGATCGATTTCAGTCCCGCATTGGACAAATCGTCCAGACATGGCAATTCCGGTCTCCCAAAATGCCTCACCCTAACGCCCGCCAGACCGGGGCATTGGCAGAGGAAGTGAAACACCGTCTCCTCCTCATCATGACAACTCCTGCAGTAGTCATTATACGCAAGACCCATCCTCCTAGCATGAGTCCCTATCACCCAGTGACCCGTGATAACCGATATCACTGTCCTTATCCGGTCCCTGCCGAGACCGAGTAGTACGCGCGTTCTCGCCGCGTCATATCCAGGCCATAGAGTCCTGGCCATCAAACAGGTATGCTCGCCCTGCCATCTCCCCTGAGCCCTTCTGTACGACTCCCGTCTGATGAGAGTCCTGCAGCGGGCCATTGAAGTGCCAATCAGGCCGTCGACGAACATGTCGTCCAACAGACAGAGGTTGCGATAGTTAAATGATTTTTCGGGGTTAGATAGACTAAGGCCCGTTTTCACAACTTACCGATAGCTAAAGGTAGGATTTTATCGGCCGTGTAAAAGGTGTTCCATTGTTACAACTTTATTTTAACCTACCAGGTAGGATGAACCTTTATCTACATTATCGTAAACTTTAGGTTAAAGTTAAGTTTTAGTAATGGAACATTTTTAATAAGGCCGTTTAAAGTCTACTTTTAGCTATCGGCAAGTTGTGAAAACGGGCCTTACACGGTCAATAGATCCAATAAAGTCGTTTTAAAAACAGTTTTCATTTTTATTGGTTAAGTTGTATTTTGTTTTTTGCGAAACTTAACTTCGTAGTGCGATGAAAATATTTCAAAATATAGTAAGCAGTCTAATATAAAAAACAACTGTTTATTCTTACATTGATTCACTGTCAGAATTTTCAACATTATACTTCTAAACTCGTTTCTTGTAATTCTGCATTCAAAATATGTAAGTTAAATAATTATGTAGAGGGATGAATATACTTGAATTTTAACAAATGTAAATCTAGTAAAGATAAAAGAAAAGTGTGAAAAAGTATCTCCAATACACAAACAAGTACAATAATAATAAGCCAAAAAAAAAAGTAAATGCTTGTAGTAGGTATAAGCTGTGAAACATAAAAGTCGCCATTCATCGCGACCTCTAAATATTGTCGTATTGATCCAATTTTTGGTATATACATATATTTTAGTAAAAGAAACAAAATCAAGCTTGTGGAGAAAGTATTGGACTATACTTTTACTTTTCCATACAAGCGTGGGCCAGTCTAATGGCTATACATAACTATGTAACAAAGTAAATATTTATTAGTGTGTAAAAGTATAGAAAATACTTTGTTTTTGTAACGCATTTTCTCTGTTCAAATTTCCTTTAAAACTAAAACCTTGTTCCTTTAATAGACATAAAAAAAAAAACAGCAAAATACTTTATACCATCACACGCCCATTTAAATAAAGTCGGGGAATTAAATCTTATATTGTGGGTATTACCCATTTCGGTACTGCTCCTGCACAATCTGATTTCATATTTTTATAGTTTTCTCATTTATTACATCTAAGTTTAGGATTTGGAAGTCTTCTGGAGTAATCAGGTTAACCGATATTGAAAGTAGCTTTTCATCCACTTTTACATACTTTAAAGAGTTTTATTTTAGGAATTGAAACAAATGGGATGCCCAAAATCACTTACTGAACATCCTAAACAAAAGCGGCAAATGTTTTTTTTAACATGAAAATTTTATTTAAATACAATTTCAATAAAACAAACCGACATAGCGATCTGTCAAATAAGATTTATCAGCCGGGTGGTTTCTAATTCGCATTCTAATGGTTTGTTTCGTATAAATTGTATGCAAATGAGAAGTTTTGACATACAAAAAACGATTCCGCTCTTATTTAGGTAGCTCAGTTATGTTCCTAACCAAAAATCGATCTTTTGTATGAAACACGGAACAAATCTTTATTTGCTTATAGTTTCGTTAATATGTCTTTAAATCAGTGTTCGAAAATAAACACTTAATATCGCCCCTTAGTGTTCGGTTCGGTAGATTTGTGGAAAACACAAACGCTAATAGTAGAAAATCATTAAAAAAAAAAATGTTTCCTTTTTTAACATCTTTCGAACACAACAATAATACTGTTTTTATCAAACTCAACAAAAGATGAGCAAATTTAATTCGGTTTGGTTTTTTCTTAAATCCACAAACTTCATTGTGTTCGGTTCGGCTCATTAATGTTCGTCCCTTTTGGCTGGTAAAAAAACCAAACATTTTTTACAAAAACAAAATACACATACGAAAAAAAACAAAAAGCCAGCAAAATAATTTTACACAAACAATACATACACAAGCTGTTCGTGGCGCGGTCGTTGATAAAATTTTTTGTTTGTTCATCTCTGTATCAATGTAAAAAAAGAAACATTACAGTACATTAAAATATAATGTTTGTCTACAGTATCACTACAATTGTTCTGTTTTTCAACGAAGAACAGAACACTATATTATGTTCGGCTCTTTCTTGGAAATAGTTACGAACGGTATTATAGGTTTTGTTCGTCCACACAATCACAAAAAAATAGATATCGTTCTTGTGTGTGAGTCGAACGCTAAATAATGGTACTGTTTATTTTCGAACACTGGTTTAAACGGTGGAGGGCGGGGGGGGGGGGGGGTGCTTTAGAACCATGTAAAATAAGGCCATGATGGCTTTATCTCTCATTCAATAGTGAGATAAAGCTTTTTTATTTTTTTTCATTTGAATGGGAGTTAAAGCCATCATGGCCTTAGCTCACATTAGCAATATTAGAAAATGGCTTTATCTCTCATTTCAGCTCCGGAGACACTTAAGTTACGTATAGAAATTTGGCTTCGCATACTAAAGTTTTTTTGCTTAGGGTTTTCTTCCTCCAGTAGGACGCAGCAGGTGGTTTCGCTGAATAAAGTTTTCCTGCGTGCGTCTCAAGAATAAAAAAATGTTTTTCAATGATAACTAAGGATTTCCATTTTACAGAATGTTTACACCATGTATAAAAATATTCTGAACAAATATGGCTTTAATCTCAGTTGCGAAAAAATATGGCTTTATCTCTCATTTCGCAAAATTTTCAAAATGACCTTACCTCTCAATGATTGGACAATAAGACCATTATGGCTTTATCTCCCATTGAATTGAGCAATAAAGCCATAACGGCCTTATCTCACATGGTTTTAAATCAGTGGCGGGCACATTTGCAAATCCTATGTACATACGCGTGCATAGGAATAAAAATGCTGTTTGTGCGACGTCGACACATGTACACTATAAACTTCTTTGTGTGGCCGTGACAATGTTCGTTCGGCTGTTGCTTTGTTGTTATTTCGTCAACACAAGCATAAATGTGATAGTATGTGTGTGCCCTTCACTGTTTTAAATGTATGTGTCCATTGAAGTTAAAAAAAACAGCCATGTTCAGTGAGTAATTTAGCTTTTATCTTTGCTAAATTTTTTCAACACAATTTAATAAGTCATTTCACAAAAGAAAAAACGACAAAGGTATGTTAACACAAAGATTTATATTAATTTATCGCGAATGTTCTAGAAATCGAAATGAAGTGAAATCGAAATCGACCGATAATTTAAATTCAATTACACGCTCGCATTTTCAACAAAATAGTTCATGCGAGAAACACATGAGTTTGGCTTAAAAATATTGTACGAAGTATAAATCTAATAATGCTAAATGTAACAGGTGTCTAAAATTGTATTAACGTAAATGTTCTTCAACAACTTCACTAATTTACCACTTACACAGTGACTATAACTTGAAGAAACTGTTCCATCAACAAAATCGAAGGGGTCTACGAGTGGTCCAATGAATAAATATTTGGAACAAGAAACTTCGATCGATTCCCTAGAGGAAACTTTTATTTTTAATAATTAATTATATACTCAAGTAACAATTTTTTCTAAAATTAATCTTTGGATTTAGAATTATTTGATTAATCGATTAATTTTTAAATTTTATTCGTTTAATCGAATAAGTTAAAAATGCTAAATATCGATTAATCGTTTAATCGAACAAAAATAAAACCCGATTTATTGAACACCCTAGTAATCACTCATATTCCTGACCAAAAATGGATTTTTCACATGACAAAAAAAAAAAATCAATTTTTTCATATGAAAAATTAAAAAAAATCTTTAATCGCTTATAACTTCGTAAATTTGCGTTTAATTGAAAAACCAAGATTAATCTGTGATTCCTCATATTCCTAACCAAAAATCATTTGTTCCTAAGAAATAAAAAAATATTTAATCGCTTATTACTTTGTAAATACAGTAGTTTTGACTTAACTGCCTTTTGTTTACGTGCACTTTTGACTTAACTGCACAAAATTGATAATATTTGGAATTATTCTTTCTAATTCCATTCAAATTCATTTTTTAAGCGCACTTTCTATACCTGCACATTTAAGATAAATGCACAAAATTTTTGGCATTTCAAAATTATTTTCATACAAGAAATCAAAGTTAGCTGCACTTTGACTTAACTGCCCAAAATAAATATTTTCTCGAATTATTCTTCAAAATCCTTGTTTACGTGCATTTTGTATAGCTGCACATTTTTCATATTTTTGGGCAGCTTTAACACGTTGGCTGCCAAAGCCTTTTTAGAATTTTGATCGTTCAGTAGCAATGTCATTTAACAATTTTGATCACCTGAGGCCAACAACTTATTTTTGTTCATTTTTGTTTCTTAATGCCTAAAAATAAGTTTTGACTACTCGCGACTTTATTTTGGTCCCTAATTTTGCAGTTATAACGGTTTTCTTGTGTCGCACATTTTCATGCGACATGGCCTGGGAGAACATAAAACATTTTGTGGGGCCACGTCGCACAAAAATGTGCGACACAAAAAAACCGTTATAACTGCAAAATTAGGGACCAAAATAAAGTCGCGAGTAGTCAAAACTTATTTTTAGGCATTAAGAAGAAGAAGAAGCTTTAAGGCTCAGTTAGCCGGGAGTAACAGTAACCTTACCGTAAAAAAGTAAGACCAATCTATTTCTTACAGATTGAGACGTAACATCTTACTGCTAACTGTAATCGTTCTAATTGCTTTACATACAACAAAATGGATCAGCTGATTTTCAACGTTACTGCTACTCCCGGCTAACTGAGCCTTTAGTTTTTATAAGTTTACATTTTAATATCACTATTTTTGCACTCCATTAACAAATTGATTTTTTAATTTTAAGTTTATGGCTTTTCTACTGATCTCCAAATTGAATTTCTAATTTTAAGTATATTATTTTTCTACAGATCTCCATTTGAATTTTTTGCTCATAAATGAATGGATTTTTAAAAGAATTAATAAAAATACAAATTAAAATTTCCAACTTTTTCTCATTATCCAAAAAAATACTATTAATAATACACAGCGGCCATGGGAAATATACCAAAATGTTCACCACAGGCCAGAGAATCCAAATTCCATGTAAAATTCCATATTAAAATGTACGAAAATGTGCGACGTGGTCTCAGGGTAACATTTAGGTGTCGCACGAAAGTGTGCGACGTGGCCTCAGGGTAACATCTGGGTGTCGTACGAAAATGTGCGACGTGGCGTCTGGGTAACATCTGGGTGTCGCATGAAAACGTGCGACGTGGCAGCCAACGTGTTAAAATATTTTCATACAAAACATCAAAGTTAGCTGCACACATAAAAATATATGAATCAAAATGTGGAACCACCACCTAAAAAAAATTGATAATTTTGTTACAAAAACTAACATAAATGGTGGAAAAAGCACAGAATGACATAAGATTTTGCAAGAATTCGTCTTATTTAACTGGAAATCACGCTGTAAAATTTCGTGAACATCGGTCAATAATTTACCCTAGGCCCCATATGAAAACTACTTCCGGAAAACAGTTAAGTACGCCTTAAACCGTAAAAAATAATGCTATCATAACAAAATTTGGTGCATAAAATTTTTATAGGACAAGAAATAAAACTATGTAATTTCGTGAAGATCGGTCCATAATTTACCCTAGGCCCCATATAAACCCTACTTCCGGAAAGCAGTTTAGTACGCCTTAATCCGTAAAAAATAATGCTTTCATAACAAAATTTGGAACAAAAAAGTTTTATAGGACAAGAAGTAAAACTATGTAATTTTGTGAAGATCAGTCCATAATTTACCCTAGGCCCCATATAAACCCTACTTCCGGAAAACAGTTTAGTACGCCTAAAACCGTAAATAATAATGCTATCATAACAAAATTTGGTACATCAAAGTTTTATAGGACTAGAAATAAGACCGTGAAATTTCGTGAAGATCAGTCCATAATTTACTCTAGGCCCCATATAAACCTTACTCCCAGAAAACAGCTTAGTACGCCTAAAAACGTAAAAAATAATGCTATCATAACAAAATTTGGTACATCACAGTTTTATAGAACTAGAAATGACACTGTGAAATTAGGTTAAGATCGGTGCATAACTTACCATAGGCCTCATTTAAAGCCCACTCTGGTAAAATAATTAAATATGCGGTAAACTTTCTTCCAGTTTAGCCTCATATGGCCAGAAAAAATGTTATGCAATTTTGTGAAATACGGTTCATAATTTACCTTAGATTCCATTTTAGCAGCCTTCTGAAATTCATTGCAAACGCTTAACCTTATTGCACCGCTGTATTGAAATTTATGTTTTTTAATACCAGAAATCGTTCTGCAGAATTTGGGATGATTGTTTCATAGCTTACCATGGCTTTTATATAATTTGTTCTCCTGAAAATCAGTTAAGTTCAGCTTAAACTGATATTCTACTCAAGCTTTTTAAAATTGATTCTGATTGTCGGTCAATAATTTTATATAGGTCTAAACCGCAACAAATTTTAATGCAGATCTCTGTTTTTACAAAGATTATAATTATAAATAGACATCATACAGATATTACTCCTAAAACATTCGAAGTGTCGGTGGAGGGTATCAAAGATTCGGCACAGCCGAATATAGCACTCTAACTTGTTTTTTTTTACACGCTTGTCTTTAAATCTTGGAATGAACCTTTTGGGACTCTCTGTAAGAGTCGTATAACAATTACTGAGCTAACTAAATAAGACCGTTTTTGATGTATTAAAAATGCCATTTCCAATACAATTTTAATAAAACAAACCGGCCTAAGGATCTGTAAAACAGGATTTTCCGACAGGATGGTGTTGATTTCGCAACCTTAAGGCTTGTTATATAGAAATTGTATGAAATTGTTGCTTTGTCACACGGCTGAGCATTGCACGAGTTGTAAAATAATACCTACATGAGTCTCATACGACTCTTGGCATGCTTTTTGAAATACTCGTTAGATAATCTCAACGAACATCATAAACGATTCCTTTTACGATTAATATAAGCGTTTTTCGCTGCGTTATGGAAGAATCTCTCATACGAGGGGGTTATGGAAAAGTGACGCAAATACAAATGAGTTATCATATTGTACACACAGCCAATCCTTTACAAATGACAACCTCACCCTCTGTCCAGAAAGGACTTGGTGACCCCTGTTTTTGACAAACGAGGCCCTGTCGACCGATCTTAGGCGGTATAACCTTAACAACCGCACAGAGGAAATTCTGTTGCCAACCTGGAGTGTCAGCGAACCCTGAATTGCCAAAGTGCGTCTCAGGAAGTAGGAGATCGCGAATGCTGGATCCTCTGAAATACTGGCTCCAAAACACAGCACGTTTGGGTGCTTAGATAGCAGCCCTATCACCAAACTAGGGAACGAAGGCTAGCAACCTAGGTTTCTGAACTTAAATTGCTAACGAATCGCTATTTGGCGCCCTATGCTCCAGTGGGAGTTAAAGGAACATATATATATATAAATATATATATATATATATATATATATATCTCATACGAATCAGCACGTGTAACAGTTTCTTCCGTGCGAGAAATTAAAAAATGAGCTCGTCGACGATCAAAAAGACTCTGCGAGCAAATGCTAGCTGGAGTGAAATAAAATTTTAATAAAATATAAATTTATGTATTAATAAAATAATTTTTGTATTCTACTTTTAAATCAAACACTTTACTTTAGCTGCACTTTTGTGCAGGAAACCACAGTTGTGTACCTGCACATTAAGGCAGGTAAATGCATTTAAGATAACTGCATTTTTGATTTACCTGCACAAAAAATCGTGCAAAGGAGATTGTGTAGCCAAGTCAAAACTACTGTATGCGTTTAAATAGAAAACTAGCTTAGTCTGTGATAACCCATATTCCTGACTAATAATTAATTTTTCATATGAAAAACTCAAAAAATATTTAATTGCTTATAACTTTGTAAATACGAGTTTAACTAAAAAACAACCTTATTCTGTGATCACTCATATTCCTGACCAAAAATTTGCGTTTAAATAGTTTAGTCTGCGATCACTTGTTTTCTTTTTACCAATCTCAATTTCCAATTGGGTTTTTTTATTTAAAAATAATTTTGACTTTTATCAAACGTTTTGTAGTGTTATACATACATACCTTCAAACCCAGTACTCCTCGATGTCCTGATAAATTGTGTAATAAGTGTAAACAAGTGTATATGTATATTTAGAGATGCAAGTGTATGTGTTTATTTAGAGATACAACTGTGTTATTGTGCGTTTATTTTGCAAACTGTTATGATCTTGTACAATAAAGAGATATATATATTGTTGGTAGCTTTATATTTGAAATAAATAAATAATATACATACATTCATAGAAATATGTGTATGAATGTATTAATACATACACACATTTATTAGATGTGTATTTGCGCAAGTAACTTTAAACGTGCAACTTCACATACCATTTACATATTCAACATTCTTAAATAAATAGGTTTATTTCTACGCAATTATTTACATACATACACTTCCATTTATATACATACATATCTACAATCAAACACCCACACACACACTAAAATATACCTTGTTAGATTCTACGTATTCATATGAATGTATGTATGTATGAATGTGTATATAAACAACATGACCATTTTAACAGATACAGAATATCCTAGTTATGCGTCTATATTTATATGTGCACACACGGGTCCTCCTAGATTTCACACACACATCCATACACATTGGTAGATTCACACATACACACTCAAATGTGCCTGAACATACTTATTTTATAGTTGTACATTCTTTAAGTATGTTATTAAAGTTGTATGAATATTATTGGGTCCATTTTATACAGGAAATGCCACCGTTTATAATTTCTAACAAATTATACACAAACACTTACTCAACTACATACACATACATACACACACACACTTTCACAACCACGCACTTTTGCAAATATAATATATTGTGGGAATACTGGTATACAAAATTAGAGAAAATTCAATTTATATAACTAAATACATACACACTAACATGCGTTCTAGAACTAACATATATATATATATATATATGCATATGCCATAATAGTATGCAAATATTAATATCTGTGCAAGTGTACGCACAAGTATGTGCTTTAATATGGGCGCTCTAAGGATTAGAATGGAGTTGCAACATTATCACGACTAACACAAGTGCAGCTTGAATGTCAGTGCTATAAATTCTCCCTTTGGAAGATTAAATAATTTAAATTTAATTTAAATTCGTTCCTCCTCAAATCGTTGAACAATTATCAGGAGTAAATTTGCATCCCTTAGCTCTTTTTTTTATCGTTCTTCCTTGAATCGTTGAAACAGTATTTTTCTGTTTATTTGGTTAGTCCCAATTTCCACAATGCAAGTCTTATTGATCAGCTTGCTACTTTGTAGGCGAGAGTGACGAGGGGAAAAGAAACGAGTACTCAGCTTGCTGTACTCGTCATATGCGTTTTGTTTTCTCATTCGTAATTTTCAGCAGGTCTATTTTGACAATTATCTTTCATATTTAATTTCGTTGTACAAAGTTAATTTCGTAGCGTGTGTAATTTTTTGTGTGTGTTGTATGTGCGAAATGTAAAAACGCACATATACATTCATACAAATGGAATAACAGATAAATAATAAGACTTGACTCGTGAAAACGCCGAAGCTGATTCAAAGAAGAAAATGTGATAAGTTTATCAATATGACTTGCATTGTGGAAATTGGGACTAACTAGTTTTCTTGCTAATGAATGTATCCCTTCATATTTAAACGAAAGGAAATTGTCTATTGTGTTACTGCTAATGATTTTGCTTAATGGGAAATGTTATATCGGTCAAAAAAAATTGTAAGTATCCCGACGTTTCGTCCCTACCATTTGTCGCACTGTATAATTCTGTTCCCCCGCGGATGTGCTACGTATCTCAAGGGAGGTGGTTAAGCATCAAAATGATTGCTACTTCTTAGCGTCACTTCCACTGGGGAAAACAGGTGCAGTCAATACCTTGAAATTAGCAGTAGTTTAAAAATCGAAAGGTTCTAGAGAAGAGCGAGTGAGTGATAAGTATGAAAATGATTGAATGCCCACACCAGAACCATGTATAAATGATGGATCCAGTCCGGTCCATGTACGATGTAAAATGTTGAATGATCTGTGAAGTTTGAAAGATGAAAGAAAATGAGTGTTAAATGATTGCAATACCACCGCCTTGCATGAATGAGGACTCCCGCCCGGTCTAATGTATCATGTATTAATGTTGAATGAGGTTTGAATTTTGAATGCTAAATGAAAATAAAGAGCGAATGATCAAATGTCATGTATTGTATAAATGAGGGCTCCCGTCAGGTCGCCGTTTGATGTATGAATGTTGTATACAGGCTTCTTCGAAAGTAAATGTTGAGTGTATATATCGAATGCATCTTCCGATAGTATGTCTGGTTAGTGAGTGAAAATTGTTTTGAGCAAATGTTTCAGAGGAAGGTAATGAGGCGATGAAGGTGGATAATGGAGATTGACTTTTCTCAGATGGTATGCTCTTGGCGAAGGTATGCACTCGCTAAAAATGTCCTTTTTATGAGGGGGTACTCTTAGAGTTCACGTGGTGGTTGTGGCTTTAAATTTTAGGGTGGGTATTT
This sequence comes from Pollenia angustigena, assembly GCA_930367215.1. Lineage (NCBI taxonomy): Eukaryota > Metazoa > Arthropoda > Insecta > Diptera > Polleniidae > Pollenia > Pollenia angustigena. The sequence goes on along the minus strand of OV884059.1, from coordinate 124,586,972 downwards.
CTGAACTATATGACAGCTTTGATTTGTAAAAGTTCAAATTGTATGGGCGGATCTTCCCAAGGTCCTGTTGCTATTCAACAGATGTTGTCTACTATTCTAATGCAGGGAATGTTAGATATCTCCAGCTCCTAAAGAATAGGCGAGATTATAATTCTGCCGGAATATGCAATCTTTTGTTATGCAGCATTTAAATATTTTATATGCCACTTTCATCTATTTCCTCTCAAAAACATACTCACAAAAACTGTTTGTACACGAAACAAAGTACACTATTCCATTCGTCTTTCCCCCTTCACCATCTAACTAAAAGTTTCATAATATGAAAGAATATGAAAGACTAATGGAACCCAAAGTATACAAACCATAATGAAATAATACAGGTGGCAACACAGGGGTAACAAATACAACATTAGAAGAATAGAAGTAAGAGTGCTATATTCGGCTATGCCGAATCTTATAAACCCTTTACCAGTGTGCGATAGGAATTGAAAGTTATACAAATAAAATTCGGTGGGCTTTGCTACATTTTGCTGTTACTTATCTTTTTTGTATTTTTAAAGGAGGTGCCACTCCCACTTATCCAATAACAGCGAATTTTTAAGGATTTTGTGTACTGTGAACCCAGCTATGTGTTCGTTATATGGACAATTTGTCTCCTACCGGTATCCGGATATAAATTTATGTGTTGTGTGCCACGCCCACTTCTCAATCCCACCCATTTTTTTTGCCAGATTTTGCATTGATAATCCTGCTATGAGTACCGAACTCGGACAATTATGCTCTTACCGTTCTAAGGATACAAAAAAATCAATTTTGTGGCACGCCTACTTCTACAATTCCGCCCAAATTTCATTAGATGTTGTTTATTGATGATCAAGATGCTTATAGCTAATCAGGAAATTTTGGCTCTTGCCGTTCTCCAGGTATACAGAAATCTTATGTCTTTGTATGAGAAGTGCCACGCCCACTTATCCGATGCCGTCCACATTTTTTGGATGTTGTATGTAGATAACCAAGATGCTTGTGCCAAATTTGAAAGCTTTTGCTCTTGCCATTCTCAAGATAAAATAAAAAAAAACAACAACAAGAGGCAGTCGTGGTTTTTTACTCATATCTCAGCCATTTGCTGACCGATTAGGCTGAATTACGATAGCAAATTTTAAAGGAGTATATGTCTACATTAACTACTTAATTCTGCTACAACGAAAAACGTAAAGTCAACCCTTCAAAGCCATCATGCTACCCTTGATCGTAAGGTAGCATGCAGTGCTCGTAGAAAAAACATGCACGGAAGAATTCCATAGCAAAAGAAACTCAAGTTGTAGCTGAAACAACCCGAACTAGTGACTTATATCGGCTCACTAAGAAGTTAACGAATAAAGGATAACTCCGGCGCATTCATCACCTCTAAAAACGAACAACTTAAACTTTGGGCTCCACACTTTTCTGAAATGTTCTTCCCACGTCCTCTGATAAATCCGGCTATATGCGATTCTATTGATCATAATACACTTTTAAATATTAGCATTACTCCTCCAGTAAGATCTGAGATTATATTTGCCATTAAGTCGCTTAAAAACAGTAATAGCCCAGGCAGCGACAATATTTCTTCAGCAATACTTAAGGCACACACGAGAACGACGGCAGAACTGATCCTTTCTACTATAGAAAAAATATGGACAACAGATAGAATTGCAGACGAGCTCAAAGAAGGCATTATTGTTTAAATACCTAAGAAAGGCGACTTAACAAATCGCAACAACTGGCGGGGAATCACTTTCCTAAGCATGCTGAAAAAATTCTTATCTCACGTTGTACGTAAAAGGTTATTTGACGAATTATGGCAAAATTTGAGAAAACACCTGGCTAATATATTCCCTTACAAGTCGTGCGTGGACCATATAAACTCATTGAGAGTAATCGTAGAGCACTTAGTTGAATGGAGGTCTCTTCTGTACCTTATCTTTATTGATTTCGAAAAGGCTCGGTTTGGTTTAAAAACTTTAATATGGTTGTCGTTAACAATAATATGGTTAAATTAAATATAATATGTTTAAAATTTTTTTTGTAAGTCCAATAAAAAAGGCAACACAATCTTTTGGCCCGCTCAGTAAAGTATGGGAATGTGAAATCAACTCTGCTATATGCCTCCCGAGACAATAACACTTTGCAAGCTTTCGTAAATAAATGTCTGCGAAGAGTTCTACGAATCTTCTGGCCACGAACCATCTCAAACAACAATCTGTGGGCCGTTCTGTGTAGAAATACCGAGAAGAATGTAGAACTGGATTGGACACACACTCCATAAGCCACTGTACGATGTAATCGAATGGAACCTTTAGGGGAGTTGCAGAAGAGGCCCATTAGCACATACATGGCGTAGGTAAAGTGATAGCGAGGCCCTAAAGCTGAAGTGAAGTAATAGCTATTGCTATGAACAGATCTGGGGGCTCATTCTGGCAGTGATCGTGATCGAATACTTTTTCGATTCGAACGCAATTTTGTGTCTAATTCTTAAAGGCGATACTGAAAGAATCGAAATTATTTTTTCGAATCGAAAAAGTATACGATCACGACTGTCACAGTTTGCCCCCTGAATGGAAGAAGTTTGTTGAAGCCCTATGTCCGTTATAGGATCGGGGGGAATATATACATATGTAGGTCCACGTATAATCAAGTCGTTGTTTTAAAAATTTTTTTTACGATTTTTTTTTTGCTGCAGCCATGTGGTGGTACTTTAGAAAGTATTTTGAAAATAAAATTGCTCTACTCTTTTATTAAGTTTGGTTTACAAATTATTTAATTATTGTTTGTCTGTTTTTTAGTTATTAGCCACCATCTATCCACTCTATTTATTCATCCATTCATCCCATCATAATAATAATAACATTGGCATTTTTGTATTTTTAATCATAATTGTTGTTGCATCCGACCAGCCAGCGAACCAACTGCTACGTCTGTCCGCCCGCCAAACAGTCACTGAGTCAGTCACTCATTCATTTTACCAGCCAGCCATCTTTGTTTGAATTCACTTCTGTTTTAAGTTTCACAGTTTAAAGAAACTTTAGGTTGTTGTTGTTTAATTTTTTCATTTATTTCTGTTTTTTTTTAATATCATTTTTACTATTCCCATTAGAGGTTATTCAACTCGTTTCACTATTCACAAATCACCATTTCCATTTATTTATTATACATACACTTAGTTACTTATTTATGTTTGTAGATATGTACATAGATAGATACTTATTTGTTTTACATTGTATATAATATACTTTATATCATCGTATGTAAGTTGGTATATAAAACTCTATTGTATTGCATTTTCTAGGTCTGTATCTGGTAAACGAGTATCAACAGCAGATTTTTTGTTTTCCACTAAACCATTCATTCGACGTGTCTATTACGAAAAAAAAAAAATCGTCTTCTCGTTTTTGCAACACTGAACTAAAAAAAAAAATAAAAAATATCGACAACAAAAACAAAAAGCTTTAAATGATCAATGATTGTCTGACAACACATTATTGCACTTAATGATCATTCAAGTGTTTTTTTTTTTTCGTTTTCTATCTACTCTTTCTATTTATTTCTTTTATCGAGTCTAAAGTTTAGCTAATAATACTATTTAATATGTAGCCATAAGTTAGTAAATGCATTCTAGTATGTATTCTAGATTTAAAACTTATTCTTTGTTTTTATTTTGCCATTTGAAATCTAATAGTTTTTTTTTTTTTTAATTTCTTTGTAGGTAAGTGCATATTTTTGTAAATCTAGAAACAAGTTTCTAGAAGAAAATTGTAAGTATTATAAAAAATTACTGTGTTAAACTAAAATTAAATTTTTGCAATCAATTATTGATATTTATGGTGGTTAACTGTGAGCCTTCTTTTAAAAATTAGTTTTTTTCATTTACTTAAAAGAATTTTTTTTTTCTAAAGAGTTGCGCTTTAATGTTCGCTATTATTGAGACAAACAAATCTACTTAATAAAAAAAACTGAGTTCTCTGTATTGTTTTGGATCTGTTCCAGATTTTAAGTCAGCCTAATTGTGAACAAAAACTCCCCGGGAGATTTTTCCCATTTTTGCAATTTATAGGCGGAAAAGCAAAGGGATGGATACAAGTACCAAAACTTAAAAAAAACTCTTTTTTTCACACTGTGTGGCATTTACCAGCAATTTAAACTTCATTTAGCTTCAGCAAACACATTAATCTGCAATTAACTCTCTTGAAGTACACATTTAAAGGGTTGTGAACAACCTTTTCACCTGAGCGATCAAGCCTCAAACCTTACGAATTAAATCTATCACCGTACAAAAAACCCTCAAACCTGTGCCCATGTTCTGTAACTCTCGCGTCGAGAAAGTTTTCGATTGAAATGTGTGAAATGAAACAAAAATGCCATAAATTGAAACAAACAGCTGTTTTTCTCACTTAACTGTGTCTGGAACTTTTTTGGCGAGAACAAGCTGTCACGTAAGGAAATTACTCGCCAATTTACAGAAAAAGTGTGTCTGTAACATTTTGGTGAGAAAAGTTCCCGCTTTGAACTGTCAAATAAGCTCACGAATAAAAATGGGGCGAGAAAAAATTTTAACACTAAAAAACAATTAAAAATGCAAAATGCAAAGAATAATAATATTTTATTCTTGGCACATTTTTCATTGTTTTATTTTTTTGCTTTTAACATTTTTATAAAATATACGAATGTCTTCAAAGCTCGTTTGCAAACAACAAACATTAAAGTCGCTCTTTACACAATTTGGTATAGCCGACGGTTGTGTTTTCGCCGCCGTCGTTGAAAAATTTTCAATTTTAGTAAATTTTGGTCGCCGTCAACGATATGTGTTACTGGCGTTCTGAACGTCTGCAATGTCACATCGGCTTCGAGTGCAATATTATGACATTTATAACGTAACGACGTAATCTCTTTTGATAGTTTTCGACAGACACACATTTTTCTCACTTTTCGAGAAACGATGGAATATTTTGTTTTACATCTTTTCGATGCAAGAAGTTCTCACTAAAGTTACAGAACATGGGTACTGTATGCTGATCCCAAATTACCCTTTATCGACCGAAACTTTATATTAAGTACACAGAAAGAAAAACACTCGGAATAAATCAAGTTTTTTATGATTACTTAAAGTACGAGTCGTACTCATAAATTCAAGTACGAATAACACTAAAACTACTCAAAACAATCCTAAATGAGATAACTTTTGAAAATCAATCCCGAAATTTCTTGAAATAAGTACAAAATTCTTAAATCAAGTAATAAAAAGATTAAACTTTTCGTTGTGTTTAACCCTCAGGCTTACTCATGTTTTGATTTTCTATACACATTGAAACAGGTCTGGCCAGACTCAAGTGTACCACGAAGGGTTAAAAAGTTAACTTGAACTCTTGCTTCTCATTTAGTTTATATTTTTAGTTAAATATGTATCTAAGATTTTCAACTAAAAACCATATCAAGCATGATGTTGGTGTTTTATCATTCTGTAAGGTGTAAAACGGGTAAGTAAATTAATCATAATTCATCAATACACTATTAATACCGCGTCGGATCAAGGCTGTCAGATATGGCGATTTCTCGCCAAAAGTGGCGATTTTGAAACGTGTTTGGCGATGGGATTTTCCATTTGGCGACTGGCGACTTTTTTTTTGGCGATTTTTGATATAGCTGGCGATTTACTTGGCTATTTTTTATCATTTATCATTTTTTGTTACCACTACTAATTTAAGAAAAAAACTGGCAACTTTTTTTCACATGATTTTTGTTTTGTTATCATTTTATTCAGTCACTATTTAATTCTTATAGTTTGCATGCAGGGGTCTAATTACCGCATTCGATACTATCGTTTCGAATTAACTATCGGATTTTTTGCATACGATAGACACTGACGTATCGAATGAAAACTCGATAAATGTAATGTCGAGTTACTCGATATCGAATGCTATTATTTCAAATTAAATACATTTCATTCGATATCGAGTTTCATGATACCAAAATAAATAATTTCGATCAATTTTGCTCGATATCGTATGCGGTGATTAGACCCCAGGTCAAAACACCGGTAATGAAACCGATAAGACTGAAGTGTATGATCTGATAGACTTGTGTACATAATTTTAGTTTTTTTTAACTGAATATATGATCTCCATTTTATTTTATTAAAAAAAAAAAAAAAAAAAAAATAACAGAAACTAAACAAAATTTACTTTCGGCGACGTTTTAGTTTTTTATCTCAGTTTTTGGCGATTTTATATTATACTAGTTTTTGTGAATGCAAGACTTAATTAAAAAAAAATTTACGAAAACTGAACCAAATTGACGTTTGGCGATTTCAGACATCCGGTTTGGCGATGGAGCTCAAAAAATTATGACAACCCTGCTTCGGATTGATTTGAGTACGAAGGATTGATTTTTCTTTTTAGTGTATATGTATATTGAAATATAACAAAAAAAAAAAAAAAATACTTTAAAGCAAAATTTCTCAGAGATTTTAATTTGGCACTTTGCTTTTTAGCTCCTTAAATTAATTTAAATATAATAAATTTTAGAAGCGTATAAACTCCCGAGAAATATTTTGTCATAATTGGCTTGAAAATGTTCTAAAGTTCAATTGATCTTAACAGATTTTTGTGCAGATTTTTTGTTCTTGATTACGGCTTAACTTTGTAATCCGCCTTTGGGAAATAAAAACGCACACACAGGGCTGCCAGATAAATTTGTGAGGAAATCGTAAATTTCCTCAGAAAAAATAAAAAAATTGTCTTTCACATTTCGAAAAATCGTCAAAAAAAAAAACGGATAAACTAAAATTTAGTTTTTGTTTGATTTTCATAAAAAAAAACATTCAAACAAAAACATAATTACTTCATACCCAGCTAGCATTTCCAATCGTGTAAGGGATATTGGGAGTCTCACAGAGCGTCTTTGATCGTCGATGCCGCATTATTTAATCGTTTAAGATTCCTCACATGGGAAAAACTGTAACACGACTGATATTCCTCCATAGCACATTTAAATACGCTTCTTCAATCGTTGTGGGAATCGTTTAAGACGTGGGTATCCCAGTAAAAAATGGTAAGCAGTTTTGTAAAGGAGAGAAGGCATGATTTTTAAATGGCAAATTCCCACTTGGAAGCACTACTTTTTTCCTCTCTGCTAAAAAAACAATTTGTTAGGTTAGGTTAGGTTAGGTTAAGAAGGGTTGTGTGCCCACAGGCACACCTCCACTCGGAGACCGAATACGATCCATTGTGATTCCCTTCAATGAAAATATGAAGTAAGAGATGGAGATAAGAGAGAGTGAAAAATAGAGAAAAGGAAGTAAGATATAGACAGAAAATTACAAAGTTGGACCAATACCCCCCTTACAGTCCCCTCAACAGAAACAGCCGCGTTATTTCCCTGACAAACCCCAGTATATTAGCCGGATTACATCCAGCTATGCACCCCAGTTCGTCGTGAAACCTATCTCCTAGCCACTTCAGTCTGAGACCCTGCATCCTAGGACAATGGCACAGTACATGCTCGATCGTCTCTAGCTCTTCCGAGTCCTCGCATAGCCTGCAGAAGTCCGGTATGGCGTTGTCCCATCTGCCCGCAAAAGCCCTGACAGGACAATGACCCGTCAAGAACCCTATAAGTGTTCTGAGACTACCCCTATCCAATCCCAGTAGAACCCTGGTTGCCCCCGCGTCCAAATTGGGCCATAGTGCCCTAGACACCCTGCAATCCATTCTGCCCCTCCAGGATCGGTTAACGTCATCACGGAATTTCTTCCGTATCACCCCATAGTAGTAGAATAGGGGGGTTTTACCCCCTGTCCCCCACCTCTAAGTCGAGACCCGAACCCCCTCTCGCGAGTTCGTCCGCCACCTCATTCCCATCAACCATGCAGTGTCCTGGTACCCAACACAGCCTCACGTTGAATGACCCCATGAGTTCCCTAAGAGCGCTCCTACACCGCGCAACCAGGCATGATGGCACCGTACGGCCCCTCAATGCCCGAAGCGCCGCCTGACTATCGACGTAAATTGTCACCTCAGATCCACCCACGATGTGATCCAGTATCACCTCCGTCGCCCTCCAGATCGCTAGGATCTCAGCCTGGAAGACACTGCACTCATCAGGGAGTCTGAATGACCTTTTTACCTCGGTGTCCGCGATATAAACACCGGCACCAGTGCCGGTTTCCATCTTGGATCCATCCGTAAATACTGCCCACCCCTCAAACAGTCCATTGGATCCACTCCAATTTTCCCTATCCGGGAACTCCACTGGTGGTGTTGCACCGAAGTCCAGGGTCGTAGTCTTGTGATCCGAAATTCCCTCGAGAATAATACCCTGATCAAGCAGACCCATCTCGTACAAAATTCTCGTGTGATCGTCCCGGCTAGGTCTAACTAAAGTAGACTCGTAAAGTCTAAGTAGGTTCCTAGCTGCCACACTCCTCACATAATGCTCGATAGGGGATAGATATAGTAGGATGTCCAGCGCTGCCTGCGGAGTGCTTCTCCTTGCGCCTGTGATGCCCAGAGATGCACTTCTTTGAACCTTGCTGAGCATCTTCCTATAGCTATCCACTCCCAACGCACCCCACCAAACAGTGCATCCATAGGTAAGTATAGGCCTAACAACCGATGTGTAAATCCAGTTTACTATATCAGGCCTAAGACCCCAGTTCTTACCAATGGAGTTCCTGCAAGTGTAGTATGCATTGAGTCCCCTTCTCATCCTCTCCTGAGTATTTCTCTTCCAAGACAGTTTGCAGTCCAGAAAGTTACCCAAGTACTTTGCTCCGTCCGATAGAGGCAACTCGACGCCATCTAGCACTGGCCCCCTAAATCCCTCTATCCTATACCTTCTGGTGAATAGCACCAGCTCAGTCTTCGCAGGTTTAACACCCAGTCCCCTATCCTTTGCCCATGCCGAGAGTTCACCTAGCATCACCTGCAGAGTTTCCCCGATCGTGGACAGAAATTTTCCCCTGACCAGCAGAACTATGTCGTCCGCATAGGCAACAACTGTTCTGCCCATGGAATCAAATGACCTAAGAATCCCGTTAACCGCTAGCAACCACAGTAGAGGCGATAATACCCCCCCCTTGTGGTGTCCCCCTGGTAACCCTCCTCCTTATCACATGATCCCCCAGGCTCGAGTTTATAATCCTACTGCCAAGCATGCAGATTATCCACTCCACCAGAAAGTCCTCAACTCCCAACTCCAACAAAGAATCCCTAATCGCCTCTATCCTAATGTTATTAAAGGCTCCCTCTATATCCAGAAACGCGGCGAGAGTATACTCCTTATGCCTCAGACCGTGCTCAATACAACCCACCACCTCATGTAACGCGCTCTCAACAGATTTACCCTTCAGGTAAGCATGTTGAGCGTTGCTAATAAGGCGGGTCTCAATATTACTCCTGTGATAGAAATCTATTAGCCTCTCAAGAGTCTTCAACAAAAATGAAGACAAACTAATAGGTCTAAAATCCCCCGGTTTCGAGTGGCCTGCTTTACCGGCCTTGGGTATGAAAATCACCCTGACCTCTCTCCACCCCCTAGGCAGATACCTCCTACTGAGGCATTTCCTAAATATATCTACCAGCAGAAATGATGCATCGTCCGGGATGTTGCAAAGCATAGCCGGAAAAATACCATCCGGACCCGGTGATTTATATGGGTCGAAAGTATTCACCGCCCACGCCAGCTTCTCCCTTGTGACCATTTCATTGACGCAAGCGGAAGTATGGTCCGATGTCACGGACATGACGTCCCACTGACCGTCCTCCATACCACCGGTTTCCCTGCACCCGGGAAAGTGCGTCTCCATAAGTAAGGTTAGGGTCTCAGAGCTAGACAATTTGTTAACTGATTGAGCTATAAAAAAAATTTAATTTCTATGTTCGGTAATATTTCGGGAATGATCGTAAACACATTTTAAAATCATTGCAATACAACCTGCTTCGGTGTAAGAGAATAACAGAAGCACATAAAACATTGTTCGTAAATTTTTTCTTTAAAATAATGATTTTAATTATTCACTTACAACCTGTAGCCCGTTTCTGTATTTCTCACATCGTAAAACTTTTCGCATGAAACGTGTGAATTGCAACAAAAATAGTGTGAAATGAAACAAAAAATGGTTTTTCTCACACAAGTGTTTCTGTATCTTTTCTTTGCGAGAATTATCTGTCATTTAAATAATTTTCCAGCAATTATTGGAAGGATGTGAGAAAAAGCGTTTCTGTAACAATATTTTGCGAAAAGTTTCTAACAAGAACTGTCAAAATAAGTCACATTTGAAATTGGTGGGAGAAAAACAAAATGTAGATACATTGGTATTTTAAATTTAAAATATGATTATATATGTTCTATTTTTTAAAATAAATAAAAAATAGAAGGAATTTAAATGATGAATGCATAATTTATATGATGAAAATAAACAAAACACAATTGTTTTATTTTGTTATTTAAAATTTTTTTTAGCCTGTTTTGGTTTTATTCAGTGCTGCCAGATAAATTTGTGTACAAATCGTCAAATTCCTGAAAAAAAATAATAAGATCGTCTGTTTTGTTTAAAATAATTAAAATTAATTTTAAACAAATTTTGTTCGATTTTTTTAAAACAGTTAATTTTCATGCCCAGCTAGCATTTTGTATCATAATCTAATCATTTAGGAATCAGCTTCACGATCAAAATACCCGTATATGAGCTCATTTATCAATCATAAATGATACTCTCGTTGTGAGAAAATGGTACCCTATAGATGAATCACCTGAAAGAATCATATGTGATACAATTTTTTATCCTTTTAATGTTAGTTTTTATAATCATTATTGAATCGTTTTCGTCTCATTTTTCAATCGTAAATTATAAAGTTTTTAATTATATTTCGTATAATTTTTTCATTGCCATGTTTTTTAATTTTTCTCCGATAAAATCTGCTAGCTTTTTTTGTAATGCCTAGTAACCAACCATATAAAAAGATTTCCTATTGTCTTATTTCAAAGACTAAATAATATTGTCCCTTTTTTAGAAAAAATAAGCAAACAATTTGCTAATTTCTGAACAATAAAATCGTTAAATCTGGAAGCCCTGTTTTTATTATATTTATTTCTTTTGTTGACGTTTCGCTTTTATTTGACACTTGATTACTGGAAATATTCCAGTTAAAACAGAATCTGTGTTGTCTGTTTTCGCATTCAAATACAGAAACACTTTTTTCTCGCAAATCGAGAAACGATTGAATTTTTTGTTTCACACTTCATGTAAGAAATTTTACGATGCGGGATATACAAAAACGAGCTACTGCTTACTTATTAGTTGCGAAGTAATTCAATCATTAAATTAAAAATTCACTTAAATGGTAATCGCTTCTCTTGGTAGTTTTCGTGCTTCCAGATTCATTCGATGATCTTCTGAAGAAAGATAAACAAAGTGTCCATTGTTATTTAAGTATTCTGAAAATAATAATTTAAAGATTTTTTTAAGACTTGCACCTTAACAAAAGAGGCACGCGTTTTCTAGTTTTTGAATAGAGCGATCTCAACTCTTTGCAATTGCAAAAACCGACAGCTCGTTTAATAGTGAAGTTTGCCACAATTGTTAATTAATAATGGTAATTTAGCTATTTTTTGATCAGTCTAGCGTTTTTATCTCTATTTTTATTATTAATTTGTGGTTTCTTTTAAACAAGAAAGCTATTATTACTGTTCGTTACACAGCGTTGACGCTCTTGCTTAGGTATGGCATATCAGCGTAAAAGCTAAGCGAAAGAAAACGTACCGCCTTCCGCTCTTGTTAAGGTACGGCTCAAGGCGAATTAACTACAGGTGGTGTCGAATCTGATTTTGACAGCTCGAACTCATTTGTTTTGATTTGTTAGTGTTTTGCTAAGAATGGTTGACATTTCGAGCTATACGAGCCTGTTCGGAAAATCACGTGATTTCAAATCACGTGCTTTTGCAATCACACGTGTGATTTTGTGGTGTTTTGAAAGTCATCCCGTTGCTGTGTTTTTTTGTGTGTTTTCTGCAATTAAAGATCATACCAAAACACAAAAAACCGGACGCTAAAATATTACACGTGTGATTTTAGAAGGCACATGTGATTTGAAATCACGTGATTTGAGTTAAAGTGATTTTCAGAACAGGCCTGATAAGCACTAATAATGCCATGGCATTTATGCAAAAAACCCAATGTTGTTTCTATTGTTTTTGGATTGTTGTAGTTCAGACACCACCTATAGTTGAATTCGCCTTGTTACGGCTGTTAAACATTCCAAGATGTAAAAACCAACGTGTCAGAAAATATAATGTTTTATTCAGACTTTGAAGATTGAAAAAAATCGTCACTTTTAAGAAAAAAATCAACAAATCGACACTTTCCTAATTCCGGAACAAGAAATCGTCAAAATGACGATAAATCGTCAAATGTGGCAGCCCTGCACACACATATTGTATTTTAAACCATAAGTGCAAGCATTATGCACGTACTCCTTGCTTATAAGCTGATGCTATCTTTCTTCCTGCGATTTGGGTGTTAACAATAGGCACCACGTAATCCAAGAAAACGTCTTGGTCAATAACCATCTGTGAAGTCTATCAATTGAATGCCAATGACAAGCTTTAGGCATAAGCCGCATCTATTAGCCTTCAGCAGTGCAACGCCAAAAGGTCGGTGCTTCACAGGACGCATTAGCACACGCGCGGATTGCAGAACGCTGTACAGTGGAGCAATAGTTGGTTTTTAATTAGTGTAAGATTTAATCAGAAAGCTTAAAAACTAAAAAACTTATTTAATTATTGTTGACAACAATTTAAATACAATAGTTCCTGCTTAAATGCGCCCGCTTAAATGAGTTTCCCGCAAGAAGTTTTTCAGATGTAGCAACAAAGAACGAATTGAGCAATAACATGCTTCAAGGATTTGCATCATGTTCTCAATATTGAGAAAAAGTGTTTCTTGTGGACGTGCTTCAAAAGAAAATTCTCCTAGAGTATATTTTTTATTGTTAAAAACAAGAATCTTCATTAAAACTTTTATTCAGATGTTTTAATTAATAATGGTGGGTATTCTTGAAATCGCATCGAAGGGTAAACATTTGCAGCCATACCTTAACAAGAGCGAAAGGCGGAACGTTTTCTTCCGCTTAGCTTTTACGCTGATATACCATATACTATGTTCACACTTGGGTTCTTAAACGCGTTTAAGCAGCTCGAACGTGATTAAGCTCTAATCACTTCAAAATCGAGATGATTACCCATACATTGAAGTGATTTGTTAATCACTTCAAATCGATATGATTACAACTAAATCACTTCATAAACCACATAGAATCCACTGAACATACCCTAATAATGTAGAATCGCTCATGATCGTGTACAACCGGCCAAGATGTCTGCTTAATGTTTTTATTTTTTTTCCTTAAATAATTCATAAATTTTCACAATTTCATCATTAAATTGATTAAAATAATCTTCTGATAACTTTATAAAAGTGTTTTTATCCATTTTTAATACTTTAAAGAAATTTAAATTTGTTTGTTGTTTTTTTGTGTGTTTGTGTGTGTGTTTTTTCTTAATCATCTGTCATCTTAATCATCTCAAATGTAATGTGAACGGCTTTGATTAGCTAAATCAACATTTTGCTTAAACGCGTTTAAAAACCCAAATGTGAACATAGCAATACCTAAACAAGAGCGTCAACGTTGTGTCACATATAGTAGTGTCAACGTTCTTGTTTAAGAAAACTCACATCAGTGATGCCAACTTAGTCCTTTTGGGGCTAAATTTAGCCCCTTTTCATGTACCTAAAAACCGAAATAAATTTTTTAGCCCTAAACTAAAAAAAGGCGCAAATGAAGCGCTTTTTGTCGTTTCTATTTAGCCCTTTTGGCCTGTTTTTACTTTTTGGTCGGTATGATTATATTTGGCAATCTAGAATTGTGGAAAATGTCATAAAAATTTCGTTCGAATGATAAAACATTTGAAGCACGGTTAAGTTTTAGTTTTAAAAATGAATTTGATAACAATCCATTGATTAAATATTCTAGTTTTGCTTTAATAAATATATTGATATATTCGGACTAAAACGATGAATTTTGAGAGGGCTTTTGGTGTCATGAATTTATTTAAAATGAAATAGACCCTTAATTTATATTTAATATAGTCTCAAATAAGTTAATATTTGTTGTTCAAGTTACGAAATACAAGGCGAGTTTTACTTAATATATATAAAATAGTCATCACATAGAGGCATGTTACAGAAATCTGTTCCGATCGAAAGTGGAAGTGATTTCGTATCTTGCTGCACATAAAACGAAATCACTTTTGATCGGAATTGATTTCTGTGACAGGTCTGACAGCTTCTGATGTGTGAAATGATGCCGATTTTGCCCAAGCATTGCAAGTCTTTTAACACAATGACCAATTACACTGTGCAACAAAAAAAAAACCAGCCTCAACACTAGACTGGTCGCATCTAGTATTGGATTTTTTTTTATTTAAATTTAACTGTTTGCGCTGCTTAAAATATGAGGTTTGGTGTAAGAAATCATGATCTAATTTTTCAGGTCAATCCGACGGTGCCTAGCCGTGCCGGGTGGGGCCCAAAGTTCCCCATATTATAAAAAAAACATATTTTCTATCAGATCTTTAAAGTTATACTAGTTGAAAAGCCGAAAATAAAAAATATGGCTTCGTTACGATCTTCCGTAGTGAAAGTACTTCAAGTGTGCCAAATTTCAGCTTCCTATGTCATCAGATGGCTTCAGAAAGTTGCGGAAAGAATAGGACATACATGCAAACATCCTGACATACTAAGAAATTATATATTGTATAGATAGATTAAAGTATTTGCTGTTTGATATTTTAGTATGATACTAACGAAAGATTTTTAACCTAATTCGGGGTCGCTGAATCCAGTGGTGCTAGCCGTTTTTTTAGGTTAGCTTTTGTTTTTGAGATATACCGTTATTTCGAAAATTAAGGAGGTTGCACAACATATGTTCGCGTTACTCAAAAACGCTTTAGTTTATTGAAAAACTAAAAAAAAACCGAAATTCCGCAATAAAATTTACTTTAAGAAAGTTAAAACTTTTTTCTTTATGTTGGCTTTGGTTTTCGAGATATACCGTTATTTCGAAAATTAAGGAGGTTGCACAACATATATTCGCTTAACTCAAAAACGCTTTAGCTTATTGAAAAACTAAAAAAAACCGAAATTCCGCAATAAAATTTACTTTAAGTGCCGGTTCACACACATCAAGTTTGACTCGTCGAGTCTTGAGCTTTTAGGAGAGAAGGGAAAAGGGGATGCCATTTCTTTTCCCCTCTCTCCTAAAAATTCAAGACTTGACGAGTCAAACTTGACGTGTGTGAACCGGCACTAAGGAAGGTAAAACGTTTTTCTTATATGCGCAGTCGTTTTAGAAACATAATTTTTTTTCTGGAAAAAAAATAATTTTTTTATTAAAAGTTCGGAATTTTTGTTTTTAAAAATTCATAAAAAATTGAAAAATGCAGCTATGCTTCTAATTTTATGCGGTCATATAAAAAACAACATTGCAAACAAAACAAGCTATAAATGATAAAAAATCTGTTAACAACTTTTGATTTTATGTATTCACAAAAGACGAAAAATTTTAATTAATTTAAGAATTTTATTTTTTTATTTTGCCCTTGAAGGGTCAAGAAGGGTCAAATGTATGACCAACTCCACTTTATTTTTCATCTCCATCATTTATTTCTAAAATACCTACCTGCTATCTCCATTCATTAAGGGGCTCCCATTCAAAATTTTAACTACAGACTAGAAATATATTGAAGAAAAAGCTCCATAACTGCCAAGGAGTCAGCCCTAGGGGAAAAAATTGTATGACCGACCTCAATTAGTTTTTTGTCTTTACCATTTTTTTGAGACATACTTGCCCTTTACTTTTACTTTTTAGGGGGGCTCTCATATTACAAATATGGCGGTTTAATAAAATTCTTAAATTAATTAAAATTTTTTGTCTTTTGTGAATACATAAAATCAAAAGTTGTTAACAGATTTTAATCATTTATAGCTTGTTTTGTTTGCAATGTTGTTTTTTATATGACTGCATAAAATTAGAAGCATAGCTGCATTTTTCAATTTTTTATGAATTTTTAAAAACAAAAATTCCGAAATTTGAATAAAAATATTATTTTTTTTCCAGAAAAAAAAATTATGTTTCTAAAACGACTGCGCATATAAAAAAAAAGTTTTAACTTTCTTAAAGTAAATTTTATTGCGGAATTTCGGTTTTTTTTTTAGTTTTTCAATAAACTAAAGCGTTTTTGAGTAACGCGAACATATGTTGTGCAACCTCCTTAATTTTCGAAATAACGGTATATCTCGAAAACCAAAACTAACCTAAAAAACGGCTAGCACCACTGGACTCAGCGACCCCGAATTAGGTTAAAAATCTTTCGTTCGTATCATACTAAAATATTAAACAGCAAATTCTTTAATCTATCTATACAATATATAATTTCTTAGTATGTCAGGATGTTTGCATATATGTCCTATTCTTTCCGCAACTTTCTGTAGCCATCTGATGACATATGAAGCTGAAATTTGGCACACTTGAAGTACTTTCTCTGCGGAAGATCGTAACGAAGCCATATTTTTGATTTTGGGCTTTTCAACTAGTATAACTATAAAGATCTGATAGAAAATATGTTTTTTTTATAATATGGGGAACTTTGGGCCCCACCCGGCACGGCTAGGCACCGTCGGATTGACCTGAAAAATTAGATCATTATTTATTACACCAAACCTGATATTTTAAGCAGCGCAAACAATTAAATTAAAAAAAAAAAAAAATTGCGACACTTGTTACGCGAAATGAAAGTAGCTAGTAGGGTGCTAAAATTCATGCAATGTATGTAAAACGGATTTTCGAAAATCCGGGCCTTGAAATTTTTGAATTTTTCGAAAACCCGTTTTACATACATTGCACGAAGTTTTGGTCTTACAAGACCGTAGAACATTTTAACCCTCTAAAGTGCCGTTTTAGTATATTTTTGTGTGAAAGTTAAAAAATGATTAAGGGCTCAGAGGGTTAATATATTATAGGAAAAGAATCGCTATACAATTCTACTGGAGACATCTGAAATTATTTTTTAGTTCAGAAGTACATTTAGTATATTTTTTGAATTGTACCAAACGCCTTTTCAAGAAATTAAAACATTTCAATGCGCCAAATTACACGAACTTTTGGTCTTAAAAGACCACTAGTGAAATTTGGTGCAGAAAATATTCGTAGAACATTTTAACCCTTAAAAGTGCCGTTTTAGTATAATTTTGTGTAAGAGTTGGAAAAAGGACAAAATTACCCATTTAAATGACAGTCAGAGGGTTAATAAATTCTACTGAAGATGTCTGAAATTATTTTTTAGCTCAGAAGTACATTTAGTGTATTTTTTTTTACTTTTTCAAAAAATTCAAAAACTTTAGGGGCCCTATATATAATTTTGTGTAAGAGTTGGAAAAAGGACAAAATTACCCATTTAAATGACAGTCAGAGGGTTAATAAATTCTACTGAAGATGTCTGAAATTATTTTTTAGCTCAGAAGTACATTTAGTGTATTTTTTTTTTACTTTTTCAAAAAATTCAAAAACTTTAGGGGCCCATATTTCGGGAACTCGAGCTAACTTTTCAAAACCCTTTGGCAGATTTGCTCTACTTTCATTTCGCGTTGTAAGTTTTGAGGCTTGCGGCGATGACCCGAATTTTGTTGCACTGTGTTATAGAGGATGTAAAAGTTATACTTTAAACTTTTCAGCCCTTTTTTGCGCTTTTTTGAAACCGTAATATATTTAATTTATAATATTTATCATTTATAGCTTGTTTTGTTTGCAATGTTGTTTTTTATATGACTGCATAAAATTAGAAGCATAGCTGCATTTTTCAATTTTTTATGAATTTTTAAAAACAAAAATTCCGAAATTTGAATAAAAATATTATTTTTTTTCCAGAAAAAAAAATTATGTTTCTAAAACGACTGCGCATATAAAAAAAAAGTTTTAACTTTCTTAAAGTAAATTTTATTGCGGAATTTCGGTTTTTTTTTTAGTTTTTCAATAAACTAAAGCGTTTTTGAGTAACGCGAACATATGTTGTGCAACCTCCTTAATTTTCGAAATAACGGTATATCTCGAAAACCAAAACTAACCTAAAAAACGGCTAGCACCACTGGACTCAGCGACCCCGAATTAGGTTAAAAATCTTTCGTTCGTATCATACTAAAATATTAAACAGCAAATTCTTTAATCTATCTATACAATATATAATTTCTTAGTATGTCAGGATGTTTGCATATATGTCCTATTCTTTCCGCAACTTTCTGTAGCCATCTGATGACATATGAAGCTGAAATTTGGCACACTTGAAGTACTTTCTCTGCGGAAGATCGTAACGAAGCCATATTTTTGATTTTGGGCTTTTCAACTAGTATAACTATAAAGATCTGATAGAAAATATGTTTTTTTTATAATATGGGGAACTTTGGGCCCCACCCGGCACGGCTAGGCACCGTCGGATTGACCTGAAAAATTAGATCATTATTTATTACACCAAACCTGATATTTTAAGCAGCGCAAACAATTAAATTAAAAAAAAAAAAAAATTGCGACACTTGTTACGCGAAATGAAAGTAGCTAGTAGGGTGCTAAAATTCATGCAATGTATGTAAAACGGATTTTCGAAAATCCGGGCCTTGAAATTTTTGAATTTTTCGAAAACCCGTTTTACATACATTGCACGAAGTTTTGGTCTTACAAGACCGTAGAACATTTTAACCCTCTAAAGTGCCGTTTTAGTATATTTTTGTGTGAAAGTTAAAAAATGATTAAGGGCTCAGAGGGTTAATATATTATAGGAAAAGAATCGCTATACAATTCTACTGGAGACATCTGAAATTATTTTTTAGTTCAGAAGTACATTTAGTATATTTTTTGAATTGTACCAAACGCCTTTTCAAGAAATTAAAACATTTCAATGCGCCAAATTACACGAACTTTTGGTCTTAAAAGACCACTAGTGAAATTTGGTGCAGAAAATATTCGTAGAACATTTTAACCCTTAAAAGTGCCGTTTTAGTATAATTTTGTGTAAGAGTTGGAAAAAGGACAAAATTACCCATTTAAATGACAGTCAGAGGGTTAATAAATTCTACTGAAGATGTCTGAAATTATTTTTTAGCTCAGAAGTACATTTAGTGTATTTTTTTTTACTTTTTCAAAAAATTCAAAAACTTTAGGGGCCCTATATATAATTTTGTGTAAGAGTTGGAAAAAGGACAAAATTACCCATTTAAATGACAGTCAGAGGGTTAATAAATTCTACTGAAGATGTCTGAAATTATTTTTTAGCTCAGAAGTACATTTAGTGTATTTTTTTTTTACTTTTTCAAAAAATTCAAAAACTTTAGGGGCCCATATTTCGGGAACTCGAGCTAACTTTTCAAAACCCTTTGGCAGATTTGCTCTACTTTCATTTCGCGTTGTAAGTTTTGAGGCTTGCGGCGATGACCCGAATTTTGTTGCACTGTGTTATAGAGGATGTAAAAGTTATACTTTAAACTTTTCAGCCCTTTTTTGCGCTTTTTTGAAACCGTAATATTTTTCAATTTAGGCCTTTTTAACCCGGTTTGCATCACTGAGCTACATTATAGAAATAAAACCCTGATACAAATTGACAAAAACTAGCTAAATTGCCATTATTTATAAACAAAAGCGACCAACTTCACTATTAAACGCGCTGTCAAAATCGGATTTTCCAATTGAAAAGCGTTGACGCCGCGCTATTTAGGGATGCTTTATACAAATTCTATGGGCATGAGAATTTTTGACATCTAAAAAACACTTTCCGCTCTTGTTAAGGTTTTTTTTTTAAACTGTAAATTTTTTATGATAAACGAAAACAATTTTTGTAAATTGGTTCTTGTTTTCTTGTAAATTTTCACTCTTTCGACGCGTTTTCAAGAATAGCCACCAATATTTTATTAATATTTTTTATACCCACACCACAATAGTGCAGAGGGTATTATGCATTAGTGGTGATGTGTGGGGGGGAAATTTCTTCCTCTCAGAAACTATCAAACCGATTTTAATGAAATTTGAATCAAAGGTTAGATTAGGTTCCATGGGTAGCCATCGAGAGAAAGCTCACTTGGGTCCTTTCATGGTCCCTTTGTGATACCCAGCGCCAATGCCCATCCTTTAAAACAGTTACTCAGATGACGTCACTGCAAAGTCCAACCAATTCGTCTTCCTAATGAAGAGAAGAAGCGATTTAAGTTCTATCCCAGAAAGATCCTCCAAGCGGGCAAACACCGGTTCCCCCATGTATTTTTCCCTGATGCCCCGCAACCCAGGGCATTGACAAAGAAAGTGAAGCACAGTCTTCTCTTCCTCCTTGTTTTTACAACTTCTACAGTAGTCGTTGAATTCCAGACCGATTCTTCCAGCATGAGACCTGTTAGTGCCCAGTAACAACCGAAATCACTGTCCTTATCTGATCCCTATTGAACCTTAGTAGAGAATTGGTTCTCCATTCATCATATCCAGGCCATAGTGTCCTAGATATCAAGCAGGTAAGCTCACAGGTCCACAGCGTTTGTGCAACTCTATAAGACTCGCGTTTGAATCATAGATAGAAACATATTTATTTGGACACATAAGCTATAAAGTTTTTTAAAAATAGGACCACATCGGGAGGTAGGTGGCAAGTTCTGCCTCTCACAAACTTTCAAACCGATTTTTATGAAGTTTATAAACATGATAAATCCATATTTATATGAACACATATGCATGATGTGTTTTTAAATACTGTGGTGTAGGGTATCATATGGTCGGGCTTGACCGTCTATACTTTCTTACTTGTTGTTTATGAGTTTTATAAATGAATCATTTGTGCTTTTAAACGGGGTCTCGTAAATTGGTCACTTGCGCATTTATTCCATTTTTTGCTTAAGTGATTCCCCGCTTAAATTCGTAAAAATTACTATGTAATTAAACATGCGCACTTAAGCAAGGAATACTGTAAATGAACCGCTTTAAACCAGTGTTCGAAAATAAACACTAAATATCGTTTTTTAATGTTCGGTTCGGTAGAAAATCATTAAAAAAAATAACGTTTCCCTGTTAGTCATCTTTCGAACACAAAAATATATTGTTTTTATCAAACTCAATAAAAGATGTGAACATTTAATTTCGTTCGGTTTTTTTTGAAAATCCACAAACTTCATTGTGTTCGGTTCGGCTCGTTAATGTTCGTCCCTTTTGGCTGGTAAAAAAAACATTTTTAGAAAAACAAAATACATACACGAAAAAAACATTATAGAACATTAAAATATAATGTTTCTCTACAGTATCACTACAACTGTTCTGTTTTTTAACGAAGAACCGAATATTATATAATGTTCTTGAAAACAGTTACGAACGGTATTAAGGTTGTGTATGTCTACACAATCACTAAAAAAATAGATATCGTTCCTGGGTGTGTGAGCCGAACGTTAAATAATGTACTGTTTATTTTCAAACACTGCTTTAAACACCTTGGTTTCTTTTGGACCACTCTCTTTTTTCATCACACAATCCTACAAGAGACGAATCTTTTTGGTGTAAAAAATTTGTTCATAGATTTGAAAAATATGGAAGGGAAACTTTAGAAATTTGTTTTAATTACAGTAAATTAAATAATTGGAATATACTTTTTAATAAAATATAATTAAATAAAATATATATGCATATATGATTGAAATTGTAATCGTTAAAGGTCCTGAGTACTTTCCATCCACTTGCAAGTAAAATGTGTATTAAATAAATAAAAATATCTACATTTACATATGTACGTATGTATGTATGTATTACGTCGTGTACTCGGTAATGTATCGTCTTAACCTTTAACCAATGGCAACAAATACAAAATATTGCAACAAAAATGTTGCTGTTAAAACAACGACAACAAAAAAATTTAATATACTTTGACAGTTGGTTGGTTGGCCCTTGGTAACAAGAAATTTATTTTGTTTTGTTCTTATTATTATTTGCACATACAACAAAATAATTTAAAGGAAAAAAAAAACATAAAAAATAACGGATTTTTTACATACAAATTTTTTTTTAAGAAGGCCAAAAGTTTTCCGTTGACTGGTTGAATTGTCTTCCTTCTCTTTCCTATCCCAAGTGAGAAAAAAAATAAAAGTAAAACACGCGTAAACTTAAATAAAAGCAAAGTGGCAACAAAAGCTTTTTTTCTTCTTTGAATTGGTGGCAGTGGCAGCATGACGAGGAAGATGCGGTGGCATTGGAAATAACAACAAACATAACAATTTTCCAGTTTCAATTCATATTTTCTTTTAAAATTTTTCATTTCTTTTTGTTCACTATAGTATTTTTCGCCAGTCTAGTGCATCATCAAGGCAAATTTAAATAGAAAGTTTTTGGGTTTCGGAAAAATTTCATTAATAAAGACGAATAGGAATTCGTCTAATTGAGGTGCCATGAGTTTTCCAGTTGGACTCTTATCATTTAGGAAACAATTGGGTTTTTTTAGGCTGCTTTTTCCAAAGTTTTAATTGGAAGTAAAAAATATACACAAAAATTCATTTAAATTTCCATTAGTTTTTCTTATTTTTCTTTTTATTCCTTCGAGTGTTTTATTTTTTTCATTTTCTGTTTAATGTCTTTAACATGTTCATTTTTAATTGTTATTAAAAATTAAGTTTGCAACTTAATAATATATTTTGAGCAAATTTAGCTTTTTATTTCATATTCTCACACAATGATAAAGGTAACCCAGCAAATGTTTTTGTTTCAAATTAAAATTAAAAAAAAAAAAACATGTTTCCTCCCTAAAACACACATAACAGTGTAATATCTCTGTAGAGACTATTGCAATGTGTCCGAACAAGGGAAATGTCCTCTTAAAAGAACTTAAAAGATCATTATCTTTCCTAATTGAAAGTTGACGGGACAAAATTTTGTTTTATTATATATTATAACATTAGCGGAATTGCATAATTTCGCTGCTGGCAACTTAACTTCACTGGTCCAAGAGACCATTGATATATGTCTCGTTAAACAACTCAATGCGCTCTCCTAACGGAAAGTTGACGGGACCAGGCAACGGTGACTATCTAATATGGTTTCCTTTTTGATTATTTTTAGGAATAACATCGCTTCTACTTCTCATTATTTAAATCCTTAGGATCACTCGATTTCTTTCCGTAAGTAGTTATTTAATTCACTCAGCCTTTGTGCTACTCTTGTTAAGTAGAATTTGAGAAGTGGATATCTTTAATAATCAAAGAAGATTCGCTTTATTATGAATGAGATAGATAACCAGTCAATCTAAGCTTTAAAAGTCCAAAAAAGCTTTTGTTGGGGCAAACCAGCAGCCGTATTCTGTAACATGATTAGCAAAAGCTTAATCTCGATCGCAAAATTCCTTAGAGAATGCAATAATTAAAATTTTTAGCGATGACATTAAAAGCTAAAATTGCTGCGAATTAAATTTTTATGACATTGTTAAATCTAGCAATGCACGTTACAGTATTGTATTTGTAGCCAAATATCGTTAAATCAACTAGCGAATTACAGAATACGGCCACAGTTCTTCACTATTTTCAGACAGTTTTTTCCCATCCCAATTCTTTTAGAATTTAGTCGAACCGGTCGTTTTCTTTGAATTAAATAAAAACCCCCAACCTTGAATATAAAAAGAGATGGCTTAAGTTTTTATTGCAGAAGTAAACCCATTCCGCGTATGCATCGTTTTTTGCAGGGCTGTGGAGTCGGAGTCGGAGTTGAAGAGTCGGAGTTGAGGTTTCTGTACCGGAGTCGGAGTCGGAGTCGAAGTACCCACAAACACTAATGACTCCGACTCCGACTTTTTGGCATTAAAATTTTTTCTAATATTTTTAAAAATAAAAAAATTTTAATGACCAATTTCAGCAATTCTTTTAAAATATCAATTCATATTTAAATATAATTTTTCATATAATTTTATTTTTATTCCACATAAAAAAAAAACGATTTTTAAACATAAATTGATATTTAAATAAATTGGTGGAATTGGCAATAAGAGGGTCTACTTTTTGAATTTGTGAAGTCAGAAGATAATGACCAGTATACTTTTCATATGAGTAGGGGAGTTAGAAAAATTGAGATAACATCTTATTTTGACAGTTCTTTTAGCAATTTATGAAAAAATATATAGATTGTATCGAAGCACGTCCTTTTCTATGTTTTTATGTGACCTAAAATTTCTGTAACAAAACTCGCTGGTTCACTGTTTGAATTTCGCCAAGAATCCCTAATGAAATAGAGCCGAATTAAGGAAGTTAAAAATTTGTTGTTTTTTATTTATCGTATATTAACAAATATTTTTGTAGCAATGTTCCGATATATGACTTGAAATCTGCTGTAGCTCCTGTGGTGAAAGCATTAAGTAAACTAAATTTTAAGTTCTAACCTTCAAGGTGTATTATAATAGAAAAAAAGGAAAAGGAGCTCGGAAAAATACATGACATTGTTCTAAATATAATTCCCATCAATCTGGCGGTAAACCCGAAAAATGATTTGTGAATTCTTTTATCTACTCAATTTAGGAAAAATTGGAGAGATAATAAAGACTTGCAATTTTAAATTTCGGTCTTTGACAATAATAATATTGAACTTGGAACGGAAAAAAGCAATGGTGTACTGAAGAAAACGATTTCAATTTAGTTGTTTAAAAATTCATATTTTTTTAACTCTGCAAGCCACATTTTGAAACACGTTGAAAATCGCAAATTATGCTATTTCTGTATTAAAAATTTGCCTTTGTCCGAATATTTTAATGATCCGAATATTTTAATGATCCCAGAAATAATACACACAGAAAAAAATACCCATGTAAAATTAACATGGAAAAATGTTGATTGAGAATCATGTTAAATTTCAGAAAAATTATGCCCTTTACTTAAATTTATCATTATTTCATATTAATTTTTAATAAAAAATATCAAAATAACCTTAAATTACGTTTATTTAATATTATTCACTGTTAAAAAAAATAAAAAAAAATATAAATAAATCTGGATTCAATATTGAACCCATAAAAACCTGTTTTGTATTAAAATCAAAAGTTTATCTTGTTAAATTAACATGCATACCTACTTAATTATGTACATTTTTTATTTTCACTTTTAAAATATGTTATAAAAAGAAGACAATTCCCGTATTCTTTTAATTAAAATTGTTTATTTAAATAGTACATCAAGTTTTCAAAGTAGAATGATGACCATATCGGGAGATTCTGCTGATGCTTCTGTTAACAAAGGAGAATACAAAATAAGTGAAACATGTGTTACAGGGTTTTGAATTATTCTTACATAAATGCAAATGTTGTCTGAAGCTTCTTCACACTGTTAAAATACACTCAAACCCATTTGATTCTACATGAAATTCACGTTGTTTCAACTGGAAATAACTTTCATTCAACGTGATTCCGATTGTTATTTCAATATAAATTACATTTTGCTCTAACTTTACTGCAATGTTAAATTAACATGAATTATAGTTATATCAAAAGAAAAAAATGTTGTTCGCAGTTATTGTAAAATCAGGTTGAATTAACATGAAACCCGTATGAAGCAAAATCACCACCGAAAAAATTTAAATCAACCTTGTTTTCGACGTTTTTAACTTGATTTTTTTCTGTGTGTAGAACTTTTTACGGTACGTTTCTCTTCAAAATTTGTTATAAAAATTGTAGAAGTAACAACTGACGGCGCATCTGCATGTTTTAATAAAAATATATTTAATTTTCCTGAGAATGATTAAAAAAGTTGGTCTAAATATTTGACTTAATAAATAAAACAAGACCAAAACGGCAGTGTTTGAATTTATGTATATTAAAAACAAAAGACCTCACTTCACAATTTACAAAAAAGAACTTATGATGTTCTTTGTCTCTACAAATTCTGTGGTAAACAATACTTAGTACACTTGGTGCCCTTAACGTCTTAGCAAATTGGACTTGGCATTGTTTTCAACTTTTCTATCTCGAAAGCTGCATTAGATAGAACTTATGGAAATTCACACATCTATAAATTCCAACAGATGTGAATTGGTGTAGTTTATCTCTTCCCTACACAACTATTCTTACATTTTTTAGCACTGTTTGCATATATTTAATAAATAAATATAACTTTTAAAATATACTAAAGTTTAATGATCCCATACGGTTTGAATCAAAACTCATATCTTTCGAAAGTTCGTAACAAAACTCGGTGGTTACAAAATTAAATCCATTATTTTTCTATATTACAGTTGGCTTAAAATGTTCAACTGTTGAGTTATTAGTCAAGAATGACATAACACTGTAGAATCAAAAAAGTAGAGCTCAGTT
Source organism: Pollenia angustigena (assembly GCA_930367215.1). Lineage (NCBI taxonomy): Eukaryota > Metazoa > Arthropoda > Insecta > Diptera > Polleniidae > Pollenia > Pollenia angustigena. Next base: position 124,560,533 of record OV884059.1, on the reverse strand, counting down.
GGTCTATTTAATCGGGCGCTATATGTTTTTCGAGCTTTCCTCCTCATATGTTAAAGCTCAATGCGGCACGTTAGAATTAAAATATCGATTTGAAAGTTTTACAGAATAATTTTCTTGCTATATTTAACCATTTAAAAGGTACTGAATTAAAAAACAAATTAAAAGAGTTTAAAGTCAAATAAGAACTTGTCTCATAAATAATGATAGGTTAGAGTAGGAGTCGGAGTTGGAGTCGGAGTCGTACTTAAAAAATTACAGCAAAAGGAGTCGGAGTTATAACTATTTCTTGACGACTCTACAGCCCTGGTTTTTTGATCTAGCCAATACATTAGTATTAGAGCTCGACAAGCTTTCGGCCAACTTAACACAGTGTGGAGAACGCCACCAATCTCTATCCGCACTAAGATAACAATGTTCAATTCGTGTGTGAAGACTGTGCTCCTTTATGGCTGTGAAAAGTGGAATATGGCTGCTAAAGAAGTAAAAACTTTGCAAGTTTCACCAACAAATGCCTAAAAATAATACTTAAAATCTAGTTACTGTCCCTACAGGATGTCGAACACACACCTCTGGGCACTCACACGTTAAAGCCCAAAATATTCCGAAGTTTTGAGAAGGAAAAGGCGATGGATTGGCCTGGCCACGCATAACGAAGACCACCAGGAGATTTAACCCGCAATGCCATTGATTGGAATCCGCAAGGTAATAGAAGAAGAGGACGGCCTGCCTACACTTGGCGAAGACAGTTACACGTAGAGGCTTCATGAGTAGGAAAAAGCAGGAATGAAATTAAGAACCTAGTATTATAAATCTTTTGTTGATGCCCTCAGCCTCTTAAAGGAACTAAAGGAATTCATATATATATAATACATAAGTACTAGTCCTATCAGGGCTGTGCATTCTTCCACGTTTTTCAAAACACGCCACGGAAATGTTTAAGTCGTGCAAAGTTTACTTTTCCGCTTGCTCATGCAACACTTATTTCATGATCACAAAAATTTGTCTTTTTATCGTACCTCAATCCTTAATCTCCCCCTTCTTTCCGTTTTCTATACACAATTTGACGGCATTTACATCTATGCAATTAACGCCGAGTTTTTTTCTATTTTCTTTTAAAGTAGTTGCTACGAAACTTTTTTCACATTTACATTTACATTTTATTCAAGCATTTTTTCAACTTTTTCAACCCCGTTTTCTTCCCTAGACCTCTTGCTAACAAACAAAAAGTTGCATGTGAAAGTTGCGGCGTTAATTGCATAATGTAAATGCCGTCTTTTTCAAATATAGTTAACCATAACAATCACTGGGTTACTGTCTTGTAGCATGCATTTAAAAAAAAATAAAAAAAAAACTATCGAATTAATTTAATGTTTTAGTACTTAGTTTTCCTTTGGTTAGCTCATCGGCATAAGGACAATTTGTGGTAAATAAATGTGACTTAAATGTTTCCTCGACACGCAAATTTTCTGGTATACGTTCAACTAATAAAAACCCACTCAAACACTTTTACGGCTTAAAACAAATTTTATTGCATTTTCTTGTTTTGTTATTAAATTATTTGACATAAAAACCGAATGGCAAAAAAAAAAAAAATAAAGAACATTTTATTTTCTTTATGTCTGACATTGATTTTTAACAAAACAGGAGGGAGGTGTATGGGTGTTTTTCTGATGACCCTTTTCATAGATAATTTATTAATAAGAAAAGGGATTTTTGTGTGCCATTTAATGAAGATTTAATGGGTGACGCAGTTTTAAGGCTTGGCAGTATGCCATCCCTTTTTTCAATATCTAAAATGTTGAAATGGAATCTTATAGCTGTGGGAGGAAAACTTTAGTTTATCTTATTAAACAACTTATCTGGCCGAGGCAATATACAAATTTTCAGGATTTAGAAATTACTCAATTATTTTCAACATCATTTTCTTAACAATGATGCTCTGTGAAATCCAAAACAACCAGTTATTACTATAAGATCCTAGGAAATATAGTCCACATCTCGACGAAGACAGAATTCTGCAAAATATCACACCTTTTATGAGATGAGGGTTATATTATCCTGGGATGCAAGGTTTGTTTAAAATTTTTAAAGTTATCATTTTAAAGAAGCAAATAAAAGTTTATATCCTCTATAAAATAGATGTCCAAAGATAATAACCCCTATTGTAAATAACAGGTGGAATTTTTGTTCCCATGAAATTTTAATTTCCCTCGAAGGGAAAGTTGCCATTGTGAATCTCCCGTGAAATAATTTTCACGCTATCAGTTCTCAGTGAATGTAAAAACGAAGAAAGATTAAAAAATCAAACTCAAAGATATTTTTGTTCAAAAATATTTACATTTATAATACTTTATAGAAGAGTTAAATAAACAAAGCTTAATTTTGAGTATGGGAGTAATAGTTTGATTGCAACGTTAGTTTTTCTTAGTAGATGTATATAATGATATTTATATCAAAGTATTTTGCACTATTTTATTGTTATGTAGCAAAATAACTTCCAAAATTTTGCAACCACGTCTTTCGAAGGCTGATAACTACGTTCAGCAGTTTTTATATGTTTTGAGTAAAGTGCTTCTTTTTGTCAAGAATGTATTGCTTCAGAGTGGAAACTCACTATATAAAATTCATGGCACTGCGAAATATGGCCCCAGGAAATATGGCCCCAAAAAATAAATGAAAATTGACCCCAAATTTGGGGCTATTTTTCATAATGCAATATGGCCCCATTTTTTTAATGAAAAATTACACCAAAAAAATGAGAAATAACCCTAAAAATTAAATGAAATATGACCCTAAATTTATGACCTAAAATTACCTAAAAATTAATAATGAATTTTAACCCCAAAAAAGAACACAAAGAAAGTGACATTAAACATTTTCGGTGGAGTTCATATGCCCAAAACTAAAAATCCCAAATTAAGAATCCCGATTTCAAAATCCGGATAATTTATACAGTTTTGGTTTTAAAAACCGTACGATTGATAGCACGGTTGGGCTTTCGGTCATGTACAAGGATTTTTTTCTCTATGGCATAACGAACACTGGCTTTGCTTACTAAAGCTCTACGTTATAGCCGGCCTTCGGCCGGGCGCAAGGATTTTTTTCTCTATGGTATAACGAACACTGGCTTCGCTAACTAAAGCTTCTCTGTATAGACGGCCTTTGGCCGGGTGAAATGATTTTCTTCTCTTAGGTATAACGAACACTAGCTTCGCTCACTAAAGCTTCACTACATAGCCGGCCTTCGGCCGGACGCAAGGATTTTCTTTTCTATGGTATAACGAACTCTTCTCGTAATAGCCGGCCTTTGGCCGGGCTCAAGGATTTTTTCCTCTATGGTATAACAAACACCGGCTTCGCTAACTAAAGCATCTCTGCATAACCGGCAAGGATTTTCTCTACTTAATTATAAGAATTCTGGTTTTTTATGTTATCCCTAGAAACTTTTACATAGAATTTTATAAAATTTGTGTAAAAATGTTTGGGGTGATTTTTCATTTCTTTAAACTTGCATTTTTATTAGTAGATGAAAAATAGCCCCAAAGTAAAAATTGTGATTTTATTTGGGGCCATTTTTCATTCCTTGATATTGGGGTCATTTTTCATTCCACTTAAAATGAAAAAACACCCTAACGAAAAAATGAAAAATAACCCCAAAAAAAACAAAAAAATTGCGCCAAAATTGCGTGTTGTTGTGTCTCATGTAAAATTTTGGGGCCGTTTTTCATTTTCCTTTTGGGGCCATATTTCCTGGGGTCATTTTGCGCACCGCCAAAATTCATACCTTCCGTCTGCGTCTCCCTAACAAACCTGCTTCGTTTGAAGCTCAATTTTTTATTGGGAAAGGTAACATTTGTTGCCTTTTAAACGGATCTTGCCCATAAAATAAGATTTTTTTTTAATTTTAATATTCGAATTATTATGAGGAAATATATACTTACATACATGTTCTGTTCCACAGCAAAAATAAAGTGAGAAAATCAAAATTAAAAAATTTCGAGGGAAAAAAATTTTTCACTTTTTAAATTATTCAAAAATCGTGTATCAGTCCACTTGTTGGAAACTACAAGGTGGCGCACAAGTTCTCAAGCGATTTTTTCAACTGTAATTAAACCCACACCACAATATTGATGTGTGTAACACCTTAAAATATTGGTCCTACCGTTAAGTATACCGATCGCAAAGTACAGGTCGCAATTTTGGAGAAAATTTGATAAAGTTTGAGACATAGCCTATTGAAAATGGGCCGTAGGACCACGACGGAAGATAGGGGGAAATTTCTGCCTCTCAGAAACTATCAAACCGATTTTTATGAAATTTAAATCATAGTTAGAAACATATTTATATGGACACATAAGCTATGCAGTTTTTCAAAAATAGGACTACAATAGGAGGTAGGGGGCCATATCTGCCTCTCACAAACTTTCAAACCGATTTTAATGAAGTTTATAAACATGTTAAAGCCATATTAATATGGACTCATAAGGTCGGGCTAGACCGAATATACTTTCTTACTTGTTTTTTTAATGAAATGAAAAACTTTATTTTTTTTACTTGGGATTGTGTTTATTTGATGTCTATTTTTTTTAATTCATAATGTAGAAAAAGTATAAACGGCTAAGTGGCCGCCGCCAAAATTTATGGCAATACGGTACCGATTTATGGCATTTTGCAAAATTTTCGACGAAAAGTTCCCGCATACCAGATGTTCTCTTTGTGGACTTCAAGAGTCTAAGGCTTGTTGACGTGGACTGTTGACTTCAAGAAATCCTACAAAAATAAGTCTAGAGCGGTCAAATCGCCAAAAACGAGAGATTACGAAAATTACGATGCGAAAATTATTACGTAAAAAACCAAAACAATTCCCAACTCCATTACCGCTTACTTATTTTCGTTCTATAAGCTCCTGTAGTGGGATTCTGTAACTTTTAACAATAACAACAGTTGTTATAATTGTCAACCTGTTTTGTTGTTTGCACTAACGATTATGTGATTCTGTAAATTGTTGTTAACAACACAGATAAAAATTAAGGTCAAGTGGCCACACTGTCAAAAAAAATGGCAAAATAACGAAAAACACAAAGAGCAATAAAAAAAAAAAAACAAATAAAATTATTAAAACTAAACAGAATTTTTTTTTGTTTTTTGTTTTTTTAAGAAGATAAGCCAAACATTTTACTATTAAATTAAATGCAAATTATTTAATTGCTATTTTCAAGTTATATTATTTCTTTTAACTAAATATTTTTTATTTTTTCGACATTTAACAATAAATAAACAACACTAAAAAAGTTGTCGTTTACTTAACACAAACAGCTGACTAAACGATAACAAGTACTGTTTAAAATATTACAGAATAGCAAAATTGTTAATTTGCTTGTTAATTTTTTTAACAATGACAACTATTGTTAAAATTAATTACAGAATCGCACTACTGTGCCCATGTTCTGTAACTCTCGCGTCGAGAAAGTTTTCGATTGAAATGTGTGAAATGAAACAAACATGCAATAAATTGAAACAAACAGCTGTTTTTCTCACTTAACTGTGTCTGTAACTTTTTTTGGCGAGTACAAGCTGCCACGTAAGGAAATTACTAGCTAATTTACAGAAAAAGTGTGTCTGTAACATTTTGGTGAGCAAAGTTCCCGCTTTGATCTGTCAAATAAACTCACGAATAAAAATAGGGCGAGAAAAAATTTTAACACTAAAAAACCATTAAAAATTATAAATGCAAAGAATAATAATAATAATACTTTATTCTTGGCACATTTTTCATTGTTTTATTATTTTGCTTTTAACATTTTTATAAAATATACGAATGTCTTCAAAGCTCGTTTGCAAACAACAAACATTAAAGTCGATCTTTACACAATTTGGTATAGCCGACGGTTGTGTTTTCGCCGCCGTCGTTGAAAAATTTTCAATTTTAGTAAATTTTGGTCGCCGTCAACGATATGTGTTACTGGCGTTCTGAACGTCTGCAATGTCACATCGGCTTCGAGTGCAATATTATGACATTTATAACGTAACGACGTAATCTCTTTTGATAGTTTTCGACATAAGTTACAGATACAGTTTTTTCACATTTTTCGAGAAACGATGGAATATTTTGTTTCACATCTTTTCGATGCAAGAAGTTCTCACTAAAGTTGCAGAACATGGGTACTGGTTTGTCTTTATCCAGAGTTGGATATTTTTTTGCAGGCAAGAAAATCCGCAAGATTTTGTGCAGGCATTTGTTGAGAAACACCTGAAGCCAATATAGGTCACGTGGTGCCATGTTCCAGGTCTCGCATTCATATAACAGACTGGATGTTATGTTGGAGTTAAATAATTTGATTTTGGTTTGTTTCGAAATATTAGAAGATTTTCAAACCTGGTTTAACTGGGCAAATGCATTCCGCCCTTATTTATGCGACTGTATATATCTGCACAATTGTGTCAATTGTATTACCCAGGGTGCAGAAGGAGCTAACATCTTTAATACGATCTTGATCTTGAGGAGTATTGCGCTCCTTTTTTTATTAACGTGCATTTTGTATCTGTTTACCGCTATTTGCAAAAATTAAAGCATCTTCCGCGTGATGACTAAACCTGACATTTATAAAAGAACTTCGAAAGATTCTCAAAAGATAAGACGTTCTTCAAAAGAATTAATAAAATCTCATGTAGAGAACATATTTTCACAAATTTATAACTGCCATATTTTTGTCCTTCCTTGATGCTAATAATTTAGCCTCGAACAAATTAAGTTGTTCAAAGGCATGGACACACACGCACATGTACATACATAAAAACCAAAAATTCGTGTGTAACTGTAAAATAGACATTTCGTGGATACATGGGAATTTTCCGAAAGTTTCAGTTTAACGAATCTTATTCTCTTTAGTGATTTCGCGAACAAATCTCAAGTAAGTTGGTAAAACTACAAAAAAGAACGAGTAAAATACCAAAAACAACAAATACACACGAGCATACATCTAAACAATTGCCATTTACAAATGTGTAGGTGAATGTGTGTTAATGCAAAAATAAAGAATTTATAATTCACTATAAATTTCTATGCCAATGTTATGAGCCAGGAAAATTGGTGTTGTTGTCGTGTCGTCGTTTTTTTTTGTATATGTTGTTTGAACTTTATCGGTCTGAAATGCAATTTAGTTAAACGCATTCATTCGTTGTCGTAGAACTCAGAGCATGTATGAGATGTGATAAGTATATAGATGAAAACTCGAGGTATTTGGTTGTGCGTGCGTTCTTCTTATTGATGACTTTTCGTATTTTTGGTTTGAGTGGCCATTATGTTTGTCTTTTGTTCTCAACTCAAACCTGTTAAAAAAGTTCGGTAACTACTCAAACACACACTCGCTTACCAAACACACACAGAGAGAGATATATTAAAAAATAGTTTATCCTGCTTTTCGGCCGACAACAACATCGTTAACGAATGGGTCCCTATGCGTGTTGTGTGTAGGTGGGTTCGTGGTAGCTGCAGCAAAACACACATTTCCTAACGCATCCCGGGAATTGTAAAGCAGCTTTAGCAACAACAAAAACTGGAATCACAGCAACACCACAGCTCGAATTCTAAAGAGTGCGTAAGGATTTTAAACTCATGTGCTGTGAAACTACTCTCTGTCAGTTTAAAGTCGTGCAATTTCTTGTTGCTGCCAAAAAAAAAAAAAAAATTATTTATGCATATTCGTATATTTAAATGTTGCAACAATACTTTAAAGTAAATAATATGTATTGTTTTTGTTGTTGCCTGTTACAATTTATTGCTAATTCAAATCAAAATTTTGCATAGAACTGCTGGGAGACTTACTCAGTTTTGTGTGCGCTGTTTGTTTACATACACCAAGTAAATATGTATGCATATGTATAATAAATTTATTTTGAAACAGTAATGGGTAAAATCTTAGCAAGTTTAATTTTTGATTTATATTTCCTTTCTTTACAAACTTTACAGACTGGTAATTGTAAATTAGATAAAAGTTCACGAAGAACAAAGGGCATCAACAAATTCTCTCCACTTTACTCATTCATTAGCTAGCATCTTTGCTTGATTCCAAGTCACATTACGAGATCTGCATTCGTTTTTCACCATTGTTATGCATGTGTTTTTGGGCCTTCCAGGATTTCTATGGCCTTGTGGATTCCAGTCCAGTGCGTGCCTTGCGATTTCGTCAGGTGGCCTTCTTAGGATGTCAGCTATCCAAGTCGATTTATGCCTGCATATTTCGTACTCAATTCGTTTGCAGTTAGCCATCAAGAGCAGTTGTTCGTTGGTTACCTAGTTCGGCCAGAAAATTCGCAAAACTTGTTTCGGGCATTTATTGCATACAAATTGCAATTTCCTGCGTGTAGCTTGCGTTGTGCTCCAGGTGCTGCAACCACACAGCAGTACCAATTTGACACTACGGTTAACGATTTTCAGCTTATAACCACCAACACTGTTATATTATTCGCCGAAGGGAATGGAATGCGGTCCGGGCTTTGTTGATCTTGTTAGTAATATCGGCACTGGAGCCTCCGTGTTTGCAAATTGTGCTGCCGAGATATAAAAAGTAATCTACATCTTCGATCAGCTGTCCTTAGAGTATTAGGGGGATTGTGTTGCTAGAGCCAATCTGCATTAGCTTAGTGTTCTTTATGTTTATTTTGAGGCCAACTTTATTTGCATTGATGGATAGGCGCTGAATCTTATGCGCCATATCGTCGAAGCGATGTACAAAAAGGCATATATTGTCAGCATAGTCGATGTCATGGAGGAGCTCTCTCAAGTTCCAGCGGATACCATACGGGGTTTCGGAGTTTGTTTGCTGAAGCACGCAATCTAACAGCAGTAAAAATAGTGTGGGTCACAGGACAATGCCTTGTTTTACCCCTGTGTTGGGCTCGAATGGTTGGCTTTCCTCGCCTTTGTATCGATCTTTTCATTTAACATCTATAAAAAGCCTGCAAATAAGGTGGACTACTTTAGGCTGGATTCCCTTGCAGTCAACAAATTGCTATCGTCCCTGATTCTAAAGCGAATGTCTCCGGTTCTAAATACCATTCTACGGAAAGAACAAGCTGGAAGATCATGTATTGCCCATATTAACACAACACGCATTATCATCGAGCAATCCATCGAGTACAACAGCAATCTTTACCTACTATTTGTAGGTTTTGAACGTGCCTTCGGCACGATATTATGGATATTAAAAAAAAAATAAATGGAAGTGGCTCCTTATCGAGCCCTTTTTGCGATTATATCGTAAGCGATATTATTAAAACTATCGTAAACGACAGGTACTACGATCAATAAAATCTTAGAAAGCTGTTGAAAACTCTCGAATGCGCCAATATAATTTTATAAATAATTTAAAGCATAACCTGAAACCAAATGAAGCGCTGCTTTACTTAAGAAAAACAAAATAAAAGCAGTCTCCTGTAAAAATTTGGCATTTTGTCGCTTAAGATATAATCAAAAATAGGGCTCGTTATGTTCCTGCCTTTAAAAGTGCTTTTGCTCTTAAACATTGGACCAACACTTCTACATGACATTTGTATTTTTTTTAATCCACAAAAGTGATTTTGGCATCACTGCCAAGCGAAGAGCTTGAACAGCTTTCTTTAGATTTCTTTCTGCCTGTGCTGAGTTCGTTGCAATAGCGCTAAACTCTTATTGAATCTGGACCGTTCCGAATCGTGGTAGTTCTTATCACTGAATCTGCAAAAAAAAAATGGATTCTTCTGGTGGACCCAATCTTTATGTGTATCGATAGCACTTCACAAAAAAAGTCGAATAAAGGATAATTTTACTCCAGATGTGCCAATTGATATCAACAAACCGGTTGATAACATAAGTACTGAAAGTTTCAGCCAGAGATTCTGCCTCACGACTGTTTTGAGCAATTACAATCTTGAGGATCCGGTTTGTTTAAGTATTAATCCATCTTTATAGGCTTCCGACAAAACAATTGGCCACTAAATCGAATTCATCAAGATGATTTCTAATTGGCATCATCAACACGGCTGACAACATATATGAACTTGACTTTGTATGCAAAAGGTCAATCATGTTTCAAACATTTTGATACAAATGGTTTATTATTTAAATTTTCTGATAGGTGATCTTAACTGATAATAAATAGGCAGTCCTGCGAAAAAACAGTGATTTAAATCTTATCTGAAACCAAAATTAAAAGGAACGATTAGATTATAGTCGCTGTTGGAGGATATTCCCGAAATTAAGAATAATTCAAGGATCGATCCACAAAAAGTCTACAATTGTTGATTTGTTCATTTCTTTGTCGAATCAATAAACCAATATCAGCTCGATTTCTATTTTTTTTTTATTTTGTAATGCTCTCATTTTATATTCCGGTGTAATATCGTCATTTGGCTTGAGTTTGTTTCATTGGAATAGTTCCTTTCTCCTGTTCCAAAAAAAACCAACAACTAACCAACCTTGCACTTGCAGGCATCCGAATCACTTGTTTTCTTTTGACATCGCCTTTCTTCTTCTGGATTCTACTTTGTGTTTTCCACTAAAGTTCTTCTTATTATGGTGGTGGCTTTGCAAGGTAGTGCTACATTTTTACAAGAGTAAGTTTATACATATGTATGTAGTTTAAGCTTAAAATTATCCACCTGTTTCTTCTTGTCTACCCTGTGCCATTTGTCATACTTCTACGGGAATAAGTTGAGGTTGTTATGTACAAGCAGTTGTACAACATACAACAATTGCAGAAAAAAAAAACAGCAATAGCATCAACTACAAAAGTAACCAAAAACAACAAGAGCAGGCAAATCTGTATAATATTTTGGACGTAGTATCATCGATTGTTGTGAGGTTATGTTTGGTCGGTCGGTTGGATCGTTGTCGGTTTGTTAGTTGAGACAGTTGTTAGGTCGTTGAGTTTGTCTAACGGTCGTCTTTATTAAAAATTTTACATACATGATAATAGGTTAGGCACTAAAGCCGTTGAAGGGATACACAATGTTACGGCAGTTAAAAAAGGGCTTTAAATAGCTAGGAAATTGAGCGCTCAGCTGTGCGAGCTTAGAGAATAACTTCAAGTTTTCAACTAAAATTGATAATTGGAAAAATTCGGTTTCTGTTAAAAGTGATGCCACGATATTACAATAACTGCAGCAATTAGACCTTTCATTTAAAAAACATTTACATTATGCTGAAAAATTTATCAATGGTTGAAGAACGATTATGAGAATATTTTTGGAGGCGCCGCTACAGAGACTTTTCTTGTTATCAGCCATAAATTAAACGTTTAAAATTCTTCAAAATATTGAAAAACAAGCAAAAAAGGAAAACAGAAAAATCGGGCCCCTCACATATGAAAAAAGGACAAGGCGGGCATTACAGCTGTCCAGACATCACCTAAGAAACCTAATTGCTGGCCACTAGTCCATTGGGAGGCACGCCTAGAGGCTGGGCCTCTCTTATAATGAGTAACGTAGAATTTTCGGCGACGTGGAGGAGGAAGAGTCAACGGAACATCTTCTCTGTAATTGACCGTCATTCGGAGATTTAAGACTTGAAATGTTTGGTCGAAGAGCCCTTGGGGACAAAACTTATCTCTCTGATGTTGATTTCAACAGGCTTCACTTCTTTACATGGTAACACAACGGTAACTAATTAATGGACCCACGTGAGCTGTGCTTGATTACGGCTGCCAATGGAACCTAACCTAAGCAAAACGTCTTTCTATACTAAAAATTAATTAAGTAAAAAGGGCAAGTGTCAGATTATTTAAGGCGGTATTACTTGAGTTGCAGGCCTTAGAAAAATCTTCATTTTCGTTATAAACAATTACACGTTTTACAGGCTACCCAAGTAGCTTTGATATCAGTCCATCAAATATAATTTTTTATAAAAAGTCAATGCAGTCAACACAATTATAATTTTACCATTAAACTTATTGCCTGTCTCTCAATTTCGAACGAAACCTTCGTTTGCTAAATTACATTTAAAACAAAAATAACTTTAAACAAATTGGTTTTTGTTTTAAATGTAAGTTAAGCGAACGAAATTTTTATTCGAAATCGAGAAACAGGAAACTAGTAAAAATGACATGCTTGTTTGGCTCGTGCAATTGGCGGAATTCACGGATGACCAAAGTAAATGCTAGTACTACGGGAACCCGTAGCTATTAGGACTTTTAAGTCTTGCTGTTGGCAAAAAATTTATATCGGAATCGCGAAACGGAGATACGAGTATGGGTGATGGGCAGATTTTTGCCGTAAAATAAAGTCCTGGCGGCGAAGCTCTCGTCGTGATGTATGCTGCTTCTTTTCAACTGATTTTGGTTAACGTCCACTGGGCGCTAGAAGTTCCATTGTTTTCAAACGGTGTGAACGTCGTATGTACGGGATTTACAGCGGATTGCGTTTTTTACACATGATATGTGTCCTTAATAATTTTATGGGATTTTGGGGTGTAATCATCTTTCATATACTTCTTCTAAGTCATTGTTTAGAAGTGATGATAGGTAAGGTTGAGTATCTTAGGCAGCCATCGAGAAGACAGCTCACTTTACTCTTTCAGTTTTCCCTTTGTGATGCCCAGCGCAAATATCCATCATGGACAGCAGTTGCTCAATAGTCGTCACTGCAGAATTAGACTAATTCGTCTACCTAATGAGGAGAAGAAGCCATCTTAGTTCTATCTTAGATAGACCATCCAAACAGACAAGCACCGGTTTTCCCAGGTATATATCCCTAATGTCTCGAGTTCCAGGACATTGATATACAAAATTATACACAGTTTCCTCTTCCTCCTTGCCATGCAGGAGTCATCGAAATCTTGATCCATTCTTGCGCACATGCCATTTTCCATTTAACAACGACATCGCTGTTCTAATTTGGTCCCTATTAAACCTCAGTAGAGAGCTATTTCAACGTTCATAATAGCCACAATACCCTGGATATGAAGTAGGTGGACTCCAGACGATCCCCTTGTTCGGAAAGCTTAACTTATATCCGGTTACTCGGGCAGTTAGCATGCCCAGCTATCCACAATAGCGCTACCTTCGAATGCTTTGCAATCTGGTTTTTAAAACATCCGAAATTCTTCCAAGTTGCCGAAAAGACACCCGCTAGAGATGCAATGGCAGCCTTGATTGAGTAAATCTTCATCTTAAATGAAAACGGACGTAACTACAGTTTTATTTTTTTACAGGAGAAGCCAAACCCTTTACAAAATCAATAACAACAAGGTGTTCTTGCGTCAATATGTAGTTTAATAAGACTAAAATCAATCAAAACTCAATATCAAATTTTTGTGTAGGTACGTCCGTTTGCGTTTAAGGTGACGAAGTATACATACATACATATATTCATCGATATGCGACCTTAGCCAGTTAGCCGCCCGCCTTATATCAGAGATTTCTGCCTGCAGGAAACTACATTCCGCCGGCAGACGAAAGGGAAAGCTGATATTGCCACTGTCAATAAAGAGCGCCAAAGTCAGCCAAAAAATTTTGAAAATAATGATTTACAACGCTTTACTTAAGAATTTCTTGTCATTTGCAGCCATTCGAGCAGCAAGGCACCACACTGGTTGAAGCCAAAAGTTTGAACTTAAAAGGCAGGTTTGCATGTCCTAAATGCTGCTTGAATAATAAGTAATTTTTACATTAAATCATTACTGTCGATTAGCACAAAAATTTAACGGGCTTTACGCGTAGAAGGAACCAAATCTATTAAGCGCAATATTCACGAGAGTTAGATTTACTTACATTAAAAGCCTGGCCAATTTTGTCAATCCACAACTTTAGCGATCGACAGCAAGTCACTCATCGGTTTTTAAGCGGCCCACTAACTATCAACTTGTCGGTCTAACGTAATCCATTTATTCATTGTCAATTTACTATATTGCCACATCAACTTGTCTTTTGCAGAAGATACATCTTATATCCAAACGGAACAAGTTCCTTAAATCTGAACTCGAGTTTGCAGCGGCTACATTTTCACTTCATGAGCACATGCCATCATAAACAGTTGACCAAAATATTTGGAATACGACAAACCCTGGAAAAGGGTTCGAAATTCAGTACAAACACGTCACATCTCTTCATAGACTAAAAGCAGGCTTTTAATAGTATCGACAGAACGTATTATATGGAACAGCAAGAATCAACTCGGAGTCCCAGTAAAGATAATAAGGTTGTCAAGAATGGCAACAACAAACAGCATGAGTGTTTTAAGAGTACAAAATGAACTTTCCTAACCCTTTAAAGCTAACACTGAAGTAAGGCAGAATGATGGACTATCAACTGAATTATTTTTAAAAGGGTTGAAGCAAATTGTGAAAAACGCATCACTGTCATCGACATACACTTTATGGACCTCGAATACACAGATGCTTACATTTGCAGATGATAAGGAGCTGATTGGATGACCGGTTAACTCTATGAAATAAGGATTTTAAAGATTAAAAAAAGCAGCAAACCAAGCTGACCTGCTTATTAATGAGTACAAAGCTAAGATAATGTATACTTTAAACCTTATCTGGAAAATAATTTTCGGACCACGAATGAGTTCTGATTACAGGCTTCGAAGCTGTTGAGAATTTTAAATATTAAGGCCGAAAATGACTTGACATCTGATATTAAAGAGAGAATAATAGCTGCAGCCAGAGTATTTTAAGCACTTGAAACACTTTTAAAATCTAACAGCATTTCGGCACAGATTAAGATAAATTTGTACAAATCGGTGACGTCCGATGTTGATTGTCATTTATTTTTATTGTAATCATATTAGTATGGTTCAATTATGTATGGAACAAAATATCGCTCAAATGGCCGCCGCAACTTCGGCGGCACACCTCCATCCGATGGTCCAAATTTTCGGTGACGCTGAGGCATAATTGAGGTTCTATGCCGTTAATGACCCGTATTATCTCATTTTTTAGCTCTTTAATTGTTGCTGGGTTATCGACGTACATCTTTTTTTCAAATAACCCCAAAGAGTCCAAGTCAATTGGCCGCCAAGATCATGTGATTTAACATCGCCATCACGTGAGATAACATGGCAATTGAATTTGCCACGCAAATGAGCCATTGTGCCGTTAGTTATGTGGCATGTGGCACAGTCTTGTTGAAACCACATATCGTCCACACCCATATCTTCCAATTCGGGCCATAGAAAGTTCGTTATAATCTCACTATAGCGAACACCATTCAGAGCCACTGCCTGAGCGGCCTCATTTTGGAAATACGACCCGATGATGCCGCCAGCCCATAAAACGCACCAAACAGTCACTCTTTGTGGGTGCATTGATTTTTCGACAATCACTCTTGGATTATCATTCGCCCAACTGCGAAATTCGGCTAATTGACGAATCCACTGAGGTGAAAATGTGGCTCATCACTGAAGATGATTTTCTTCGAAAATGGATCATCCACTTTTCCCATTTCTTGACACCATTCTGAACATTGACGCCGTTTGGAATGGTCAAGAGGCTTTAGCTCTTGAGTCAATTGCACCTTGTCAGCGTGTAAATGCAAGTCTTTGTGCATAATGTTCATCAACGACGAGCGTGAGAGGTGCAATTGTTAAGCACTACGACGAGTTGAGGTGGACGGCACTTTAGCCACACTTTCACATATCCTACAGACCCGATTTATCGATTGTACGCACATTTGGACGATTAAATTGACCGAAAAAATCACGGAGCGCACGATATGCATTTGGATTTGAACGCCCGTATTGATAATAAGACGCGGACTCTCTGGATATAGCTGAAAGAAAATTCCTAAGACGGATCATGAAACCAGTAAAAATACCAACAAATTTATACAGGATAAGAAAAAATTATGCACTGAAGGCAGCACTTAATGAATCAGCACTAATAATATTGCAAAGAGAAACGTTGAAAATCAGCTGATTCATTTTGTTGTATGTAAAGCAATTAGAACGATTACAGTTAGCGGTAAAATGTTACGTCTCAATCCGTAAGAAATAGATTGGTCTTACTTTTTTACGGTAAGGTTACTGTTACTATTACTCCCGGCTAACTGAGCCTTTAGATGTGCTGGTGATGTAGCACGTTTGGATACGAACCCCACCATCAAGAGAATCTGTTTTGGGAAACCAGAAGAGCAGTGGGACGACCAAAACCCCGATGGATAGATGGTGTCAGTGCTGATTTGATAAGGTTAACAGCCATTCCCACTATGTCACACGTTAACGTTCGCATAGAAAATTCTAAAATTTGTATTTGTTTTAAATGTTATTTTCTATGCGAACGTTAACATGTGACATCGTGGGATTGGCTGTAAATGTACAAGACTGGAAAAATGTTGCGGAAGATATAAATAAATGGAAAAGTATTACTTGGAAGTCCAAGACTGAACTTTAGCTGTAGCGCCGGATATTTTTAGTGGTTTGTCTATTAGCCACTTTATTCCAAACAAATTATTTCCAGAAACCCGAATAAAATATTTGTGTATTAGTTTAATTTAGGAAAAATAAAAATAATGGTTGAAAGTGACTTTCCAGCCGACCCTCGCATTATTGTTGAAAATTGTATTATTTCTTTTTATAGTGTTTAAATATAAAAAAGGATGGTTAAAAATTGGTTTGGCACTCTTTTGGTGTAAATTCTTTTTATTTAAAGCATATTATATGACTGTTTGTCAAACTGACTAACTGTCAAACTAACTCTCTGACGTTATGTTACTGCTTTTTATTTAAACATACTTATATACATACATAATATACAACATATCTCGAACTTGGATACAGATTATTTTCTTCTACAATTTTTTCTGCATTTTTGAAAGTCTGAGTGTGTATTTCGTAAATATGTTGTTGCCAATATTTGTTTGTTTGTAGGTATGTAAGTTTGTAGTATGTACCTCTGCTCTGTTGTTTGATGCTCATCAAATGCTGCGTTTTTAAATGGTACTCAAAATGTATAAACTTTCATCTCGTATCACACAATCCGCCAAACAGCCACAACAAAAATACATTCCGGTAGTTGCAGTATCTACTACTAATATAACGAGTCGGTTCTTTTAAATTTGTAATTTTTCTGTTGTTATTGTTGTTATTTTTGTCTTCGTCGTTGCCGTTTGTAAGCCGACAATTTTAGCATCATCAACATCACTGGCAATGATGATGCACTCACACAAAAACAACAACAACAACTGCAACAGCACCAACATTTACTGTTTGTGTTGTTGTAGTTGTTGCTGTTAGTTTTTAAGTTCGGTATTTGTTACACTTCGTTTAGAGTTCATGGTACCTGGGAGTCCTAGTAAAGTCGAACTCTTTAAACGACACCCTTTTTATTTGGTGTGTTTGTATTTTGGCCAACCTAAACAAACCAGACCAAAACAAAACAAAAAAAAAAAGAAAATATAAATGAAACAACAAAACACAACCAATCAACCCGACATCCAGTCACACAGTTAACCCAACAACACACATCCAGTCATCGAGCCAGCAGCCCAGTCATTCCACCATCCATTCAAAATAACTAACAAACTAAACCAAACTCGACTAAAACCAAACTAAACGACTAAACGAAACGAAATTAAACTGAACTGAACTTTACTATTCAAGTTGTTGTTTCGTTGTAGTGCTGTGTTAAGTTGTAGTATCCCCAAGATTATCAGATAAAAGTAACAATATTTCATAAAAAAGCAACAAAACGAATTCAACAAAACAAAAAGAAAGAAAATAAAACGATTTTTTTTCGTGCAAAACAGTGAATAAAAGTGCATTATTTTGTGTATGTATCTGAGTAATAGTTTTTCTCTCAAAGTTTTGCAAAACATTCACACTGACTACAAGCGGGATGAACATGAACTTTAAGTGTTTATCTTTATCTATGATGAGATGAGGCCAAAAAAAAAAGATATTTATTAAATTGAATAACAATTTGATGTTGCAAGAACTTTAAACAAAATTTCTGAATAATGAATAAATTTATGTGTTTTCCATTTCTTGGCTAAAAATATTATTTAAATAAATTTTGAGAATTGTGTTGTGTTACGAAAGGAGTCGATCTAAAATGCTGCTATCCTAAGTCCTTGTTTGTCATCTAGCCCCGATGTGGCAAGTATGATCTTGAGGAAATTGTTGGTGAGTATATTAAACAAAAAAACAACTTTTTGAATATGTATTTCTCTTGATCTTTAGGATCCAATATTCTTTTATAGCAAACTTTGCCCACTCGTTTAAAAATTCTCAAATTTTTTTTTTTGTTTTTTTATATACTATGGCCCCCGACAGACAAACTATTGTTATTATTCCCACGCCGCAATAGTGAAGAGGGTATTATGCGTTTGTTCTGATATTTGTAACGCCTAAAAATATTTGTTCAATTCACAAGCTCTGTTACGTTTTTTATGCACTTGTAATAGACAAATATCAAATATTAAAAAAATATGAAAAATAAAACTAAAAAAGCAAACACTTTAATATTAGTTATATGTAATTGATAACTCTTGGCTTTTATTTATTTTTTCTTCTTCTTTAATAAAATTTGCCATTCACATATGTTAATACCATGAAATTAAACCAGGTATGGGAGTTTTAATTTGAGATGAAATGGTAATAAATATTATTTGATAAGCAATTTTAATTAAAAAGATTTTTACAAATTCACCAAAGATATCGAAGATTTCCAGGCCTGGCATTAAAATATTTTTCAAAACACATAAATAAAAATCAGTCGAAATCAATGAAAATTACCAACAAACAATATAATTTTCCGCTATGCTCCAGCTAGGGAGCAAACGATCTCAGTTAATGATTTCCAACGGACTCTGTTGTGGGCTGTTCTTAAAGTCTGTTCTTAATAACAAATATAATATACAATATTGGGCCATGTCACAGAGTACAATTCCGTTCGGAATGATTCCGTTCGGAATTGAAAAAAACATATTTGTTTGTTGATGGAAAGTGTATTTTTATAGTTTTATGGCCTTTCAGATACAGAGAACTCCCATACCGTTCATGAAAACAAAAATGGTTTCATTCCGAAACATTGTTTCGTCATTTTCTAAAGCACCAAAATACGGAATGAATTCCGTTTCCGAACGGAATTGTACTCTGTGACATGGCTGATTGTATAACACTCTACGACACGATTTTTTACCCATGATCAAACTGACCAGATTCTGAAAATATTGCTTAAAACAAATATACGTATCTCTCAGTTTTTATAGATTAATTCATTTCGCGTTTTTATGTGCAATTTAATTTTTAATGTAAATCCACCTGTCTATCACATGGCGAAGTTTCGATGACACCCACACCAGTTGATCCAGATGCCAGATTTTTTTGCTTAAATACTTCGTACGGTTCTCAGATGTAAAGTATAATAAATGAGCAAAATCGGTCCACGTTATTTATATGAAATTGTTTTAAAATTTAAGAAATGTTATCATAACCTTCGAACTAATGGAATGATTTTTATTCGAATACGCCGTATTTAACGAAAACACTAATAAAGTTTAATTATTAATACTTTTAAAAGTTTAAAATTTTCCATTAAGTACAAAAGGATACAACTTCAGGAGTGGACCCCTTTTTGTACTTAATCGAATATTTCTTAGATTTCATAAACTATTCAGTTTCGTTATATCGTCGAACAAATTTTATATTACATATTTCCTAATCTTATTATTCAATGTCAGTAACCGGATTTTACACCATCCATCTACACATTCTACACATTAGAGTTGTCAACCGATTAAGGATAATTCGATTAATCGATCAAACAAAACCAAACTCTTGTTCGAATAATTTTAAAACGATGGTTTTCGATTAACGAATAAATTAATTAATGTCGATTAATCGAACAATTTTTTTTTAATAGAAAATAAATTAAATGAAAGCTTAGAATTTTATTTATTCTCATACGTTTTTAGTGATTTTATACAAAATATAGGAAAGTTAAGAAATATTGTTGCCATAGCCCTGGTTGTAATTAATATCGTTGTGAATATACCAACGAATAAAAACAAACAAAGCGTACTGACCGAGTACAGGCGTCTTCGTACCAACCCCCTTCCTTCTTTCTTCTCCACCTAAAAACATAAGAGTTGAATATCAAAGATGAAACGTGGGAAAGCAGACTTACAGTTCTTTTGGCACTTTATGAGAAGAAATATACTAATTGTATCAATGCATGCCCTCTTCCATGATTTTAGCACGGACATGCGTTGATGCAATCAGAATATTTCGTCTAATAAAGCGCCACATTAACTGTAAGTCTGCATTCACACGTTTTATCTCTTGATGCTCAACTCTTATGTTTTTAGGTGGGAATATCTTGTAACGAACCTTCTCGGCTGGGGTATCACTCGCCGGATTACCAGGGTTCACTCACAATAAATTTATTATTTATTCGAGACCTCGTAAAGAAAGAAAAACACCACACCAGTCCTTTTTAATTTTTCAAAACACACGACTTTATTTTCAGAAAAAAATTACAGCTCTACTACAACGGCGATTATGGTTTCACACGTTACCCCGGGCGACACGATCACGGGATGGCGCAACGACAGGTATGCCTGATTCAGACGACAGTGGTATGTTTGTACGGTGTGCGCTAACTCTGGCCCAGTAAAGCCGCCCAACGACAACGAGTCTGCGGGACGACCACGGAGACGTTGTGTCGAGTAACTCGCAGTCGTGTACCTGCAGGACAACCACGGGCACACCACTACGCTCGGCTCTGAATGTCAGCGTAGCACCAAATTGAAAACCTGCGGTACCACCACGGAATTTTCAATTTGATCCACACAAACACTACTAAACAAACTACCAATATAATACAGCGGGACAACCACCGTATAATATGACTTACCTACCACTGCGCTTGGCACCGACTGATCACGATTTTCATTTTTGCTCTGCTTTTATACTTTTCGGCCGTCATAAGTACATGGTGGCTGCATCTGCCCATCTGTTTGGATCAGCTGTTTAGCCCATCTGTTCGGCATGTGTTGACTGCTACGCGCCGCTAGGGGGTCTCATATGCCAATTCGAGTAGCCTGGCTACCACTAGAGGTCGCCATAAAAGGCCGTTAGTAAATTCAAATTCAATTTAATTTTTGTCTTATAACTATTTACAAACAGTAATCATATTAAATAATAATAAAAAATAATAATGACACATATCAAAAGTTCATTTTAAAGAAATGTCAGCTCCACGATAATAGAATAATAATAATAAAAAAAATATAATACTAAATAACCTAATCAATGCATCCATGGTGTAGATGGAAACGAGGTTCACCGACTTCCATCGTCACACATCCCCTCTTCGTCACGGGCCGTTGACTTCGTCTCACGGCAGGACCTCTACTTGGACTCTTTCCATGGTGGAATGATTGGGCTAACTTGGCAGCAAAATTCTCTGTGGCCTTGGACGATGGATGTTGTCGCAGTAACACTGAGTCACCGATCCCCGGCTTCCATCGTCGCCGCCTAAGGTTGCAGTACGTTTTCTGATTCTGTGAATCTTGGTTTAGGTTACGGCGTACCATCTCAAAAATCCGTCGTTCTTTTGGGATGGCTGGCTTCGCCCCTGTTCCCCTGGTGACCTCATCGCACAGGGTGTGTGACAGCATAGGCTCTCGACCTTGTTTAAGGAACGCCGGCGAATATCCCGTGGTTTCTAAAACACTCGAGTTGAGGGCCAACATGATTTCTGGGATTTTGGTCAACATTTCACCCGCCGGCTTCTGTTGACTCACCTTAAATTGTTGACAGAACTGGCAATGTCTTACATGCTTTCTAACATCTCGGGACATTCCTGGCCAGTAGTATCGACTGGCAACCCGTAGAGTCGTCTTCCGCACCCCCAGATGCCCGGCTGTGGGATTATTGTGGTTTTCCTCTAGGACGCGCGTCCTGTGTTGAGAGGCCACACATAGCTTAAAAGGCGTACTGTTCTCGTCGTTCATCTGTCGTGGGAAGTTCCGGTAGAGCTGGTTGTTAATTAGTGCGTAATCGGCGTACATTGCCGGGTTCTCGTGCACCTTCCGAACCAGCCTGTCGAGCCATTTACATTGGATGGGGGGGATAGCCTCACACGTGGCCAGGTTGACGTTCTCACGTGGCGGGCGAGACCATGCATCCGTTGTCATTGGCTCGGTCTGTTGTTTATGGACTACAATTACCTTCCCGCATGTTGCGGGACTAAGCACGGGCTGCGAGCTGAGGATTTGTGTTCCAGCTTCATCACTAGAGCAGTTCAGCGTCAGGCCGGCAATTTGTATGCTCGTTCCGAACTTCCGAAGGAACTCAAGTCCCAAGATGACCTCTTCACTCGCATTGGGCATCACGAGGTACTGACACTTCCTCGTCTTATTTCCAAATACTGTCGATAGCTCTATGGATCTTGAGACACAGCACACGGTTCCATTGGCTAGCACTATTTCCAGATCTTCCTGGTGATACGAGGGGGATGGTGTAAGACGTCGGAGGATATTTTGGTGGATGAAATTTCGGCTAGCGCCGGTGTCCACCACAGCTTTAATGGCACTGTTGTTTATTAGAATCGTGGCCGTTACCTGCGTTTCCTCGCGTTGCAGGCCGGTCACGTTGGTGGAGGAGGTAATTTTTGTTGCGGGAAGGCCGACCATCCTCAATTGCGTTGACTCCCGTTGGCATTTCCCAGCTTCGGGCCTAGGGCAGCGATTTGCGTAGTGACCCTGTTCTTCGAAATTGTGACAACAGATTGTCTGCCCGTTCCCGGACCTTCTCGTGGGAGTGGCTATACATTCCGGGGCAGGTGGGGTTACGCCTGGTATACTCTCCAGGTCCTCTGCCATACGTATCAATTCGGCAAGGGACCCGAAATCTTTTCGCCTAATATATAATTTATATTTCGCCTGGGCGTTCTGAAAGATTCGTTGTAGCTTCTGGTCTACTGTTAATCCTGCATGCCGCATCAGGGTTTGGATGTCTAACACATAGTCCTTGAATGGCTCCTCCGGTTGTTGCACCCTGGCTCGAATCTGATCATCCAGCCGCTCAAAGTACCGGGTAGGAAGGAAGAAGGACAGAAAATCTGTTCGGAAAGAAGACCATACTTCCCAGTGCGCGTTGTTGTTTCGATACCATGCTAGAGCTCGTTCACACAAAAATTCTGGCATAACTCGGGGTAGGTGGTCCAATATGACCCCATAAATTTCTGCCAGTTCCTCCACCCGTTCAATGAAAGCCAGAGGTTCGCCGCAGCCATTGTAGGATAGGCCCCACTTTCGTATCTGGTCCATTAGACTACTCCTACTGCTCGTCAGATTCGCATTTGGGAAGGTGGTATGTCTTGCTGATTTAAGAGCTTCGAGCGCTTTTTCCCCGATAGTGTGGTTCATCATTTTTTTTTTTTACTTTTCGTTTTTTCCGTTTTGCGACTCACGCGGTTACCGAATTTGACCGATAGTGTTTCTTTAAAGAGGTCCCTGCTCGGGCGCCAACTGTAACGAACCTTCTCGGCTGGGGTATCACTCGCCGGATTACCAGGGTTCACTCACAATAAATTTATTATTTATTCGAGACCTCGTAAAGAAAGAAAAACACCACACCAGTCCTTTTTAATTTTTCAAAACACACGACTTTATTTTCAGAAAAAAATTACAGCTCTACTACAACGGCGATTATGGTTTCACACGTTACCCCGGGCGACACGATCACGGGATGGCGCAACGACAGGTATGCCTGATTCAGACGACAGTGGTATGTTTGTACGGTGTGCGCTAACTCTGGCCCAGTAAAGCCGCCCAACGACAACGAGTCTGCGGGACGACCACGGAGACGTTGTGTCGAGTAACTCGCAGTCGTGTACCTGCAGGACAACCACGGGCACACCACTACGCTCGGCTCTGAATGTCAGCGTAGCACCAAATTGAAAACCTGCGGTACCACCACGGAATTTTCAATTTGATCCACACAAACACTACTAAACAAACTACCAATATAATACAGCGGGACAACCACCGTATAATATGACTTACCTACCACTGCGCTTGGCACCGACTGATCACGATTTTCATTTTTGCTCTGCTTTTATACTTTTCGGCCGTCATAAGTACATGGTGGCTGCATCTGCCCATCTGTTTGGATCAGCTGTTTAGCCCATCTGTTCGGCATGTGTTGACTGCTACGCGCCGCTAGGGGGTCTCATATGCCAATTCGAGTAGCCTGGCTACCACTAGAGGTCGCCATAAAAGGCCGTTAGTAAATTCAAATTCAATTTAATTTTTGTCTTATAACTATTTACAAACAGTAATCATATTAAATAATAATAAAAAATAATAATGACACATATCAAAAGTTCATTTTAAAGAAATGTCAGCTCCACGATAATAGAATAATAATAATAAAAAAAATATAATACTAAATAACCTAATCAATGCATCCATGGTGTAGATGGAAACGAGGTTCACCGACTTCCATCGTCACAATCTTTACCATTTGCGTTGGTGTAACAATATTACCATTAAATAAAAACAATGTAGTGGAAAATAATCCAACGACATCAAGAGATGCCGAACTTGGCACAATGGAAAAATATCTTATGAGAGACAGCGGCTGTTCTTTAGAAGAAATAGTAGACAGAAGTTTGCCTGAAGATGGTACGTCTACCAACGCCTTTCGAAAATCCAGAGTAATATAGGATTATTAAGGAATTAAGGGTTTTGCGATGCCTTTAAGTAATACAACGATATGGAGTTAAGATGGAAAATGTTATGCATCAAAAAGAAGAAGAAGTCATAGCGGATGGAATCGAAGATTTTCCATAGTAACTTTTTTGTAAAAATAAGTTTTTTTTTATCCGTTGTTCACATCGATTAATCGAATAACTTTTTAGATTTAATCTTTTGATCGAACGAACAAAAACAATTATTTGAATTATTCGAACAAAGTTGAAAGGCGAATAATTGACAACTCTACTACACATTTTTCTTTATTATAATTTAAAATTTTTATTGAAAACGATATTTATAGAGATAAAATAGCTATTAACGAAAAGAAAATGAAAGATGTGAATAAAGTTAAGCAATATATTCCCGATGAACACGATTACTTTTATAAGAAACTGCTTGAATGGCCTATGACAAGAGCTAAAGGGGATGATTCTTATGAATCCAATTCTAATCAATTAAACAATATTTTGTGATTGTTATAATTATTAAAATGCTTATGAATAACAAAAATACAATTTCGTTAATGTAATAAACGATTCTTATAGGGAAAGGAGTTAACTTCATGTATCCATATATGAGTATTGCTAAGAAACTAGTATAAAAATTGTCATCTAGGACAACTTGAAATAAAAGTCGATTTACCCTCTACGAGATCAGAACCAGTGTTGCCAGTGAAATTTCGGGAAAGATACATTATAATTTCTATAAAGATGCACTTTTTTCCAAAAAGATACATTTAGAAAAAAGATTTGAAAATCCATTTTTAACATTTATTAACATAACATTTTTATTTCATATTTAATGAAAATTGTAAAGAAAATAAAATTCATTTGTATATTTATTTAAGTCATAAATATTAGGTTGTAATTTTTAAAAATACATTAAGCTAACTTTAAAATTAATTACACTACGTGACAATTTTTTGACCAAATGAATTTGACGCCTAATCTTTATGTAAAATTTTCCGCTGAATTCGAATATGAAGTCAGAATTGTCAAAAGTAGAACAGTTTTTGAGATATTCCAAAATATCCGTTATTTGTGTTGTTAAAAAAAGATGCTGTGACTGAAATGCAAATATTCAAAAAATAAAATTTTAGCCTATTTTAATACGAACATTTTGTGCCCAATAGTATCCGGATCGGTGCAAAAATGACAAAGTTACAGAAGGTTAACTGAACTAACCCACAACAAATTAATATACAAAGCTAAATTTTTTGTAACAATAAATATTAAAAATTGCTTAAAAGTATTGAATTTCTATGTGGGTTAATTTACTAAATCTTCTGTACCTTTGTCATTTTTGTACCAATCAATGTCTTGTTGGGCGCAAAATGTTCATATTAAAATAATCTAATGTCGCATGCAATTAAACATTAGGATTTTTAAATCATTGGTTTAAAAAAAATATCTTGAAAAGAGCAAAATTGAACAAAGTCATAAAATTTTCAATGAAGCTTGAACTTTTGTCCCCTGTAACTCTGTCATTTCTTCACCAATCTCACTAGCAATTCATGGTTATTTTAGAACATTTATAAACTTTCACTAGAAAGAAAGAATTACATAATTCGTTAAAAATTTTTAAAGATATTTTTTGCATTTCATTCACATCATCTTTTTTAAAACCACAAATAACGGTTATTTTCGAATATCTCTAAAGGTATTCTACTTTTTTTCTGACCTCATATTCGGATTCAGCGCAAAATTTTGCATAAAGATTCATATTCAGATTCATTTGGTCACGACTTTGTTGAAATTTTGTCACGTAGTGTTATATGTAACTATCTTTGGATGTTATCGAAACAAATTCATTTTTAAAAAAAATTAATATAAAATAATATAAATTAATATATCAAAAAGTTCATACACAGACCAATTATGAATAAAAATTCTCCTTTCTCCCATTTTTACAATTGAATTTACATACGATAAATGGGAGAAGGGGAAAAACTCCCGGGGAATTTTTATTCATAATTGGGCTGATAAATTTCTTGAAAACAAAAAAGATGTTCATACTTTTAGCACTTAACGATTCATAGGTATGTAGTATATTCATTGTATATATTTTTCAAAAACTTATAAATTATACTTGCTTGTTATTCAAAGTTTTATTTTAATTGTTTTGTTTGAATAACTGCTGTTAAACTGCTTTTTTTTGTACAATACAAAATTTTATTATTAAACAAAAAATTAAATTGCCTCTGAATTGTAACATTAAAATATTTGAAGATTTTATGACGATTTTGTTAAATGTTCGTGACGATTTCACGAATTTTGTTAAAACTTTTGACGACTTTTAAGAAAAAAAGCTTTGCCACCCAGGGTTGGGAATACAACGTTCTCTCTCTCTTTCTCTCTCAACGAAACATGAAAAGTGAACTCGCTTTGGTTTGCACGTTTTCTATCTGATAATTATGACGTTAAAGATGCACCATGCTCCGGTCGACCAATCACTAAAAAAGTCAATGTAATCACGACAAAAAAAATTGAGAAATACCGGCACCAAGACAGCGTGGACGTTGCAAACAAGGCGTTCATGACCAAAAAGTTATCAACCATTTAAAAAAAGCTGGATACACAAAGAACCACGATGTTTGGCTGCCAAATAAATTACTAGTGAAACATTTAACGAACAGAATTTCCCCCCTAATTTCCATTTAAAATTCACTGCTAAAACGGAACGAAATCAAACCATTTCTGAAGCGAATCATTACGGACAATGAAAAGTGGATTATGTAAGACAATATTGTTTGAAAAACATCATGGACTAAGCATGACGGATCTTCGCAAACAGTGGCAAAACAAGGATTGACACCAACAAAGGTACTGTTGTGTCTGCTGGGATTTAAAGGAAAAAGTAAATTATGAGCTTCTACAACCTGGTCAAACGATTGTTTGAAGCAAGCAATTCATCTTAAATGGCCAGTATTGATCAACAAACACATCTTTGATGGCCCAGCAGAAACTGAGAAAGCTTGGGTGCGAAGTTTTGATGCATCCACCAGATAGCCGGACTGAAGGTGCATTCAGATTAGCATTTGTTTCGATCTCTGCAGAACTCTCTTAATGGTGTAAATTAGAATTCCATGGAGGTCTTCAAAACGCAATTGGATCAGTTTTTCCGCTTAGAAAACCCAGAAGCTCTACACTGATGGAATAATGGCTTTAACCCAAAAATGACAAAAGGTTATCGATCAAAACGGCTCATATTTGGTTAAATAAAGCTTGTTCCGAATATAAAAAAGGGGTAAAAAAAGTTTTGGTCAAATTTGTAACCGAACTTTTTCGAAAACCTTTTACAAAATTCATTTTGAATATTTTTGTAGTCAATAGTATTTTAGTCCATAGTCTTCTTCGTGAGTGCATAAGGAATCGTGGGTGATTTTTAAATTTAAATTAACATGTATTTTAAACTACTATTGACATAATTCCTTCCATAATTTTATTCCACTTCATAACAAATTCGTTTGTTTGACTATTAAGTGCTTATATCCATGAAACTATTAAATAAATCAACAAAATGACGAAATAATTATTTTCAAAGTCTCTTTTTGTTTAAACTTAATATGAGAGTACGAGTGGTAAATGCAAATAAATATGGCTGGGCTGGCATTTAATGCGCATTATTGGAATATTTTTTTTTTTTCGTTTTTGTTTTAAATGTTTGTTATATAAAAATAAGTTTTGTATTTAAATTCTTTGTGTAAAACTTTTAAATTACACATACATTTAAACTATTTAATCGATTGACAGACAGACAGACAGACAGACAGATTGCCTTATAAGTATATGTGACGATTTGGCAGTCACACTAACTGACAGTTTGACTGCCTACTAATCTAAAGAGAAGTGATCCAATGTGTATGTAGATGACTAATTGAAATAACATGATGATTATGAGAATAATGATGGTGGCGGTGTTGATGTTGAGTGAATATCGCTAAGGGGTAACTTAAATGGTTATACTGACCAAACTAATGGAAGATGTATAATTTGTTGCAGTGGCGTTAATGAGGACATATAACTACTGCGACAACTATAATCATGATGTTGTTATAATGCTTATGACTACTTTTACTCGTTGAAATTCAAGCTGAATATGTAACGAATTATGTTTAATGCATTTCAGAGTGCAACAGTGGAAAATCAAATTGTTGTATAGTTAGTTTTTCTTTTTGGATTCGCATGTATTCGTTTATCGTTTGAATTTATGTATAGATGATTGTAGAGTGTGTGTGTGTGTATATACTATTTTTCATCTTCATGCAGTTTGGAAATAAACGTTTGTTTCTAGATATTTCGTTTTATTTTTCCTTCTTTTTTGATTTAACTATAAATGATGATGGTATGTCAGTAAACTGTGGGTAAAGTTTCATTTGTTTTCGCTCGTTTCTAAGTGCAATGGCGCAAGCACTTTCCGGGTAAGGAGTATTGTTATATACTCAGTATATACATACTCATATGTATATATGTGATAGATGAATGCTTTATTTCTTTGAGATTTTTTTAAACTTTAATACCTGCCATTATTGTTAATCACTCTTAAGGTGGGACATACATACGTTTTCCAAAAGGAATCACTCGTTAATCAAATTTTGCTGTGTATGGAGTATTAAATGTCAAGGAGGATTTTTTTTGTGATACATAAAAATATATCCAAAATTTTCAACACGAAAACATATTAAGGATTAAAAATAATTGGCAAATGAGTTCCATTAAAGCTGGATACCTGCCACTGTGCTCCTAACACCGAGGGGTCATAATCCGTCTACAATATGTTTGTGGACTTCTCCACACTGGACCATTCCCTTACACATAACTTCAGAGCTGGAAAACCTATGCATGATCTGACCAGGAATTAAACAAATTATGTCCCCGCGATTTAGATATTAAATTCGATTTCACGATTTCTTCGTAAGATGGGACTGTCTGTTAGTTTTAAGCTCCAGCCAAGAACAAGGTATTGGCTGTACCTTTATCCCTCGAGGGTGCAATGCTCAGATTGAGGTGGGCTTTGAGAAGCATACGTAAACCCCTGGTGCACTGCATATGTTAATGTTGTATATTGTACGATGTCCAAGTTCTTTAATCTTTTCATAAGCTTATACAAATTTTAAAAGCCGCCAAAATATACTGGTAGGGAATTATTGTGTGAAACATCTGATGTCTAAGCTATAGTCTTTAGCATTTTAAGTCTCCGTCGGGGCATAACGGAAAGGACTTTGATAAAGAACATATTTTTTCTTAAGCATTTTGTGAAGAAGACTTGGATAATAAACTATGAGCAACTACTCGAGCAACTAACAAAAACAAATGAATTTTATTTTTCAAACCAACAAACCATTGTGTTGACACAGCGTGCATATTGTCGTCATTTAAATATGCGCATTGCATCCACAGCGCCAGCAATAAACCATTCCTGGTGCCGGAATAACACATACCGTAAACACTGCTCAAAATATTGAACGTGAACGGGAGAGCGTACAGGATAGTGCCTCACATAAACAAGGAAACGTTCGCCAAAACTTGCACTATCAATGCGGTCGCTGCAGCGAATTTTGAGAAAATAAGACTTTGAAAGAATTTTTAGTACAATACCACATTCTGCAGATGCCTCAATTTCTTTGTTAAAAGACACATTCGGCGAACGCATTATTTCGTGCGTTTAGGGTTGCGGGTTCGATTCCCGCCAGAGACTTTGGCCTCATGCAGAAAAGCGTAGAATTTCGCGGGATTAGTTTTAGGTAAAAAACAAGCTATTTTAACTGTCCTGCACGTTCACTGGAGTTTATATCTCCTGACAGTTTTCTTTGAAGATATTTGAAAGAAATAGAGTGTTAACATGCCAAGAACCATTTCCTACTAAAAACCAACATTCGAAATGGAATCATGGCCATTACATCCGTAATTTTGGGAAATGTTATGGAAAAAGAGCACGTATCTGCGAAGCAGAAAATGGTCATCTAATAAAAAAAATTCTCAAATAATATTCTGCATTTAAAAAAAGGAATAATAATCGCATAAATGAAAAAGTTAGAAAGAAAGTTAGAAACTATGTATATAGCTCATACTGCGCCACCCTGTACAAAGCTATGTCACAAATAATACTTTTAAAGGAAGTGAGTAATTAATATCGGTCACTAAAAGCTCATTGGCTTTCTCAAATTCATAACTTTTTAGTCTCAGGTAATTAAGAACCACTAAACTGGAAAAAATTATTTGTTTTAGCTTGTAAAACAACCAAAAATGTGTGTAAAGACTAATACGAAAAGTTAAATTAATTTTTTTAGCAATATCGCATGCGATAAATTATATATTAAAAAATATCGCATGCGATAAAAAAATATTACAAGGACTATTTACACGAAATTTCAAAGTTTTTTATGAATTTTAATCATTTTTATTTAATATTAAAAAACTAATTTGATATTTTTCTTAGTCTTTTTATAATGGGTGATTTTTTAAGAGCTATAGGAAAGTTAAACAAAAAAACACATAAAATTCAGAAAAATGCATGAAATCTTTATTTGAATCGATGGTACGGTCCATATTATTTTATGTTTAAATATTATTTCATGAAAATGTTGACCCTGACTGCGCCTCAAATGGT
Organism: Pollenia angustigena; assembly: GCA_930367215.1. Lineage (NCBI taxonomy): Eukaryota > Metazoa > Arthropoda > Insecta > Diptera > Polleniidae > Pollenia > Pollenia angustigena. The sequence goes on along the minus strand of OV884059.1, from coordinate 124,529,241 downwards.
CCATCCGCTTAGTCCAATTTTGGCATTTGACATTTCGGCCGGTATCTCATAACTAAATGCTTCAATGTTGTCTTCCAATGCGTCAATTGAAGCGGGCATGTGTGTATAGACATGAGCTTTAACATAGCCCCACAAAAAATAGTCTAAAGGCGCTAAATCGCACGATCTAGGCAGCCAATTGACCGGTCCCGAACGTGAAATAAAATGTTCACCGAACTCGCCTCTCAATAAGTCCATTGTTAAGCGTGCTGTGTGCCATGTGGCACCGTCTTGTTGAAACCACATGTCATGCAGGTCAAGCTCTTGCATTTTGGGCAAAAAGAAGTTGGATATCATCTCACGGTAGCGCTCACCATTCACAGTTACGTTACGATTCGCATCATCTTTGAAGAAGTTCGGTCCAATGATGCCACCAGCCCATAAACCGCACCAAACTGTGACTTTTTCTGGATGCATTGGTAGCTTTTGCAAAGCTTCTGGCTGATCTTCACTCCAAAATCGACAATTCTGCCTATTAACGTACCCATTGAGCCAAAAATGAGCTTCGTCGCTGAACACAAGAAGCGCGCGATGAACTATCTTAACAGAGCACACATTTTGATAACATAATTCAATAATTTGCAAGCATTGCTCGTTCGTAAGACGATTCATGGTTAAATTATAGATCAAGCTGAAGATGTTTGACAGTGAAACAAAACACGAAACGTGCGTCAGCTGTTTAAACTTGTGGTGCCAAAAAGGTAATAGCTAAAAAATCACCCGATATTAAAATTAAACACGTAACCACTAGTTTTATAAAAAATATTTGCTTTTGAAAAACATATATATATAGATCAAACATCATTCAACAGTTCCTTAATTAGTTTATACAACTATTTTCTTACAAACAAAACTACGTTAATCAATAGAAATGGTTCCAAATCCTTCCATCTCAGGTAATCAAACAAAATAAAAAATAAAGACTATGGACAAGGCTACCATAATCTATAAGCACTATATCCAATTTGTATATGTATAAATGTAAAATGTATAAAAATTTTCACAAATACAATTTGGATGTAGTGCTTATAAATAATGGAAGCCTTGCCTTTAGTCTTTATTTTCTATTATGTTTGATTCCCTGAGAGGGAAGGATTTGGGCACAGTGGCCATATCCCTCACAGAGCACTTTTATGAGAATTTCACTCTCATATTTTTTCAAAAAAAAAAAAAAAAAAAAATAGTTTTTAATATAAAATAAAAATTATTGATTTTTCATAAAAACTTTAAAATTTCGTGTAAATAGTCATATTTTCTTTATGATATTTTTTATCGCATGCGATATTTTTTAATATATTTTTTATCGCATGCGATACTCTGAAGAAATAAATTTAACTTTTTGTATTTATCTTCACACACGTCAACCAAAATCGCTATAGTTATCCCATCTTTAACATCACATGGACGGATTCTTCTCAAAAGCATGTCTTTATTCATAGAAGCGCCTTCGAAAGCGCTGTAACCAAAAGCTACCGTATAAGCACCGCCACAGAAACAAACGTCTTTATGCCTTTTAGGTCCGTATAGTTCTCATCTGAAAACTTTTTCAAACAACAAAAACAAAAGTGTTAAAATAAACTAAGACCAACTTTATGACGTAACCTGTTTATTAATTTAAAAAAAAAAAACATTTAATCTACAGATTTTTGTCAACGTTATATTTTCCAATATAATAAATTTTTCTTGAAATATTAGTTTTGTTTTACATCGATGACTTAATTCCCTTTAACAAATACTCAATATTATGGTATATTTAGCCGAGTGAATATATTTCAACGAAGTAAAAGTTGGTGAAATTTTCCGCAGAAAACATTGAAGAGCCTATGAGTTTAATTGCTTTTTATATCTAACTCTTCCCTATATCCTACAAGAACCACCTATTCCCCTTTCGCCGTAAACTACACGATTTTATACTGTTAACGATGATGGCATTAAAGTACAACAACTTAAGACCAAAAGCGTACCAAAAATCTAAATGCTGACTGACTGAGATGATACAAACGATTGTTTATACAACTTCGCTTTTAAGTTAGTACTATTTAATATTCTTCTTGTTGGCTTACAAACTTACATAAGTGTATGTTTGTACTCAAACTCGTATGTGGTTTCTTATATTGTATCTATATTTCTGCTACCACACTTCACTCTTTTCGATACTTGAGAATTGGCGCAACGGCAAAAGTGGGTTAATTAAAAATTAAACTAAATGTCTTCCAGAGTTTTAATAAAGAAATTGTACTTCCTTATTGGATTGATAATTGTTGGAGGCAAATAGGAGGTATTTTTCTTTAGGATATATGATATTCTTTTTATCTTAAAACTTATTGCTACTTGGACTTTCCATCTAACGGTGACTTAATTCCGAAATTATGGCTAAATGAACTAATGATGAGATGGTTTTTAGCTACGCTGTTAAAGGCCGTTATACACTATCCCACAAAGTCTTTAGCATTTTACGAAAATGCAACCCTGTCATGATAAGTTGTTATTGTTTTTTGAAAATTTTCAAACGTTAATACTTACGACTTTTTGGGATAGTGTGTAACGGGCTTAAGTGACGTAAAGAAGTTCACTAAATCCTTAACCAAACTATTTTTTTGCAGCAATGTGAGGTTAAAATTTAGCTGTCTTTTTACCTCCAGAGGTATTTAGTAAAAAACTGAGTAGATCAGTCAATTATTTATAGTTGTGCAAACAGAATTGTTCACTTTTTATGTAAGAAACTCCTTAATATTACGTCGGTTTTTGTTCAAGGATTTTGTCTTGAAGCTTGAGATCACTTTAATCCCCAATGATAAACTGAATATTGCTGCTCAACCAGTAACCACACATCAAGGATGTGAACTTCCCCGGATTTGAATTTCAGTCTCGTAAAATTTGTTCGTCTAAGGGCTTCACCAACAAATGTTCTTTGTCGCGTAAATCTCCGTCAATTAGCACATTCTCTTATATATGGCCTTACTGATTCTAAAAGCTATTAATATCGTCGATAATGAGATCGTAATAATGCTGGAGACTTTTTCTGCCATTTTTAAACATGGATAATACAAAGGTTCTGGAAAACCGCTTTTCTTCCAACCTAAAGACAATCTGAATGCCAGCTCTGACTTAAAAGTTTTCCTCAGTGCATATCCACATAGATCAGGGATTCTAGGGTTAAGACAAAACTCGAGGTGGTGTAAAAATGCAGGTCAACTGCCTGATACCAGCGTAGAGGAAAGTGTCTTATTTTCCATTAGTTAAGTAGAAAAAGGCTTTTTAATATGCGAAAATCTCCCATCTTTGAGTCTCGTATTTAAGGGTTAAATGATTCTTAAAATTACATTATTGCGACGATTAGGCATCTACGGAGTATAAAGCACGTCAAATCTCCAACCTTTCTAAGTCTAGCGCATCCAAAGGTAGCAATAAGCGAATAAAGCGAAGAATTTTAAAAGCTTTTCCCTTCTTTTAAGTTTGGCTTACTTACAATAAATAACAACTGTTTTTTCTTCTGCTGACTGTGGGATGGGCTGCGCAGTAGAAGCATCTGGCGGACTTTGACCTCTTGATGTTATATCCATCAAACATTCGACAAACATCCAAATGACTGGGCTCATGAAGTTTTCGGAATTTCGGATTTAAGTTCGAAGTCTCACCAGAGTACTTAACTCTGTTTTCCCCGGTGAGCAGGAACCTGTATCTGACTATTGCTTGAGGCCCCCGCTAGTATGTTTCTTGGAGAAATGCTTCCTGTCTATTAGGAGGATTGTCCTTGCGGAACCTTGCCTTTCTTAGGAAGAGATACTTTCGAGTATCACGTGGGGGCTATGGTTTAAGCCTATAGCCGCCGGAAGGAAATCTTCCACATAGAGTACTGATTTTTCACCCTTGTGGGAAAGTTCGGCATGTGGATGGATCCGTAGGTGTTATTGCTATTCAACAGAAGCTGCAGGATATTAATATAGCCGCTCCTAAACAAGAGGTGAGTGTTTAATTTTTGGCGGTTTAAACGCTCAAATAACGACCTGTGTGTGAATGTTATGCGATCACACACAGGTGCACTTGGAAATTGCATAAATGAATCACCTTGTGGTTAAGATCCATCACGAGATTAGGCCATATGGCAAGTGCTCATGTAAATCATAATCAAATTTGTACTTTCTTCCACGGGTCCATAAAGTTTTACTTAAATTGAAACGTTGTAATGTTTTATTACTTGAGCGCTTAGGTACATATTTCTACATTTGGCTGTTATATATGTCTCTTAGGCCCGTTTTCACAACTTACCGATAGCTAAAGGTAAGATTTTATCGGCCATATAAAAAGTGTTACATTATTACAACTTTACTTTAACCTACCAGGTAGGATTAACCTTAATCTACTTTATCGTTCACTTAAGGTTAAAGTAAAGTTTTGATAATAGAACACTTTTTATAAGGCCATTTAAAGTCTTCTTTAAGCTATCGGTTAGTTGTGAAACGGGCCTTATTAGGATTTTAAGGTCCAAGAAATTGGACCTTAAACATCATTAACCCACTACATGGGAAGGCTTAAAAGCGTTAAGTATATGTATATTAGGAATATACATATACTGCGTTAGTTAAGCTTTTTTTCCTTTACACGATTTTGGGGAAATCAATGTTCAGGTGATAAAGCGTTCGGGATGATATTATATTAGTCGAAATTCAAATAAATTGTTATTCTCTTCGAAATGTTAAACCTTTCGTTTGATTGTTGTAAAATATCATTGAGTGTTATTATAGCAGACGTAATTAACTGTTTAATCCAAATGGAAAGAAAAATAGTTTTTAAAAAAACTTCCCGTTTCACCACTAAAAGCGGATTGATGTCGTTAAAAGTTCTGAATCTCTAATCTCATGGTGGTTCCAATCCACATTGGTGACAAACTATGCACTTACCAACTACCCCCCGAGTGTGTTAGGCACTATAACACCCATGTACAATCGCCTCTTGCTTAGCTTCTGGATATATTTTAACCTCCTCTGCTTTAGGAAATGCCAGCCGCTTCTGTTGAATAGCAACAGCAACTAGGGATGATCATCCCTCAGGCCGAACTATCCCACAAGTGGTGAAAAATCCGTACTATAGAGAGATTTTCCGAATCACCCTTCCCGCGACTACGTGATCCCGAAAGTATCTTTTCAACGGAGAAGCGTAACTTCCGCAAAGACAATCTTTCTGAAAGACAGAATGAAATTTGCGCAAGAAGCATATAAAAAGCCGTTGCACACTTGCATACATTTCAAAGGAACACATCGAAGATGTTGACAATGTGAAACATGCATGTACACTTCAATAAAAAAACTCAGAATTTCTGAAAAAAATAAAAAAAAAATTTTACCACAAAAGTGCCAAAAACAAAACACCAAAATGTATTTGGAATTCAAGTTGTTTAAAAACATAAAAAAAATTGGCAAAAAGTATTTACCAAAATTGACAAATGGTAACGTTGCTTTTAAAAAATTTGTCATTTAGTCAGTGATGTCACAATAATAATAGAATTTATTGCCACCTTCTAGTGATGGCACTAAAATAATCGAAAGATATAGAATGGAATACAATAGGATAGAAACATCTTGTAATGATTTTGAAAGATGTTGATTGTTAGCACTTTGTTTTTATTGTGGGAAAATTTCAACATCTTCGCGAATGGATGGTGAATGTTAGATGTTGACAAGTGTGAAAGGGCTATAACGGAGGTCTCAAGCAATAGTAAGTTCGGTGCCGTGCAACCAGGAGCAACTCTATCGTTGTTCCAGCTAGTATATAAGGTCACCAAAATGTGAAATATCCTTGAGATTATCCCTACAACCCCCTGGGGAGTTATGAATAGATCTGGGAAACACATAAAGGCAACCTTTAGTTTGGGCTAAACATAACGGTTTTGTTTCTAACGCCAAGTCTGTTGATGTCTATCTATTTAGCTGATAGAAAAATTGTTTATCAATAATTTTCTAAATTGATGTCATATTTAATTGGTCGTCTTGCAGCATCTCTCTTATAAGAAACGCTCATCAGTTTTAATTGCCATTCCCGACTGTAGACAACTTATTTAATACTCATACCATGACTTTTAAATCGCAATATTGCTAATCATTGTCATTGTATGTGGTTACTTTTCAATTAACCCACATAATTGACTGCTATAAAGTCATGTCTCTCTACGTTTGTAGCAACATCAGACGACGATGACTACGACGACGACGCGAGAATATATATATTTAAATCAACAGTCAAAAAAAAAAAAAAAAAAAAAAACAAACAGAAACTCATAGACACAAAGACAGACATTTAGACAAAGACATAGATGGTGAAACAGTCAGACAGACCTAGAAGAATTTTTGCAACGAAAAAAGAAAAAAAGTTGAAAAAAAAAATTTTAATTGAACATACAAACAAACCGAAAAATCTATCTGTTCGCTTAAAATTAAACGTATGTAGGTCCATTCGTTTGTTTTCTGATGATGTTGTTGTTGTTGTATATTTTATAGACATTCATCTACACTTTACATACCATCCATTTCTATTCAATATTGTACTCTACTTACACCAACCATACCATAGACAAACAACCCAACCAGTAGTCAGCCATCGAACCAGCCAGGCAGCCAGCTTTGCCACATCTATCCAACCAACCAGCCAGCCAGCTATCCAACCATCCATTCTATTCTCCTGTCCCAACTGTGTCTGTTTGTAAATTTTTTCTGTTTTTTTTTTCTTTATTTTTTACTTTTTTTTTTTTTTGTAAACGAACCATGTTACTAACAAATATATAAATGTATATTTATATATAAATATGTTTGTACGTTTAAAAACTGTTATATACATAGACATATAGATATATATATAAATGTATGTACAAAATTTGTTGTTGTTGTGTATTTGTTTGTGATTTTTATACTTTACTCTCTTCAGTTTAAGTAGCGCCTCCGGAAGTGATGGTTTTGCATTTTTGCAAAAACACCAATAAGAAATAAAAAGCAACAATATCAACAACAAAAAAATTAAAAAATACCAACAACAAAAACAAAAACATTTGCAAAGCATCATCAGCAACAAGAACAACAACTAAAAGCACTATAACCCAACATATCAGAAACATTTCAAACTCATCATAACTTTTTTTTTAAATATCTCAGTGTATATTTGGTTGAATTTAATGTAACTATTTCTCTAAGTGCATTCGCCAAGTGTCTTTTTTTTAATTTACAGTGCAAAATTTAATTTCGTTAAACATAATTAGCATTCGGTTTTTTTTATTATTATTTTTTGCTTTTTTCGTTCAACAACTGGGTGCTAAACAAGTTTTAAGCACAAACTTGAAAGTGTGAAACGCGAAAAAAGATAAATAAATTAAAAGTTGAATAAACAAAATATATTAAATTGTATTTAAATACTTTTACAAGTGAACAAGTTTATTATCTTGGTGCCACATATTTTACAACGTTCAAATGTTTTCTCTTATATAAAATATTGAAAATATTTTCTACTGCAAAAAAAAAAAAAAAAATCATCAAATTGCTAAAATTAACTAAATTTGCCAATATTTAATAAGATAATTTATAAAGTGAAAAATGCAATTGGAATTCACAATGGGGTAAGTTCTAAATTAAAAATCGTAAATATATGCCACATTTTTTACAGTCGAATTACACTGATAGAAAATGCGTAAAAAATAATGATATATTTTGACATTAGTAATATGACAAGTGTCTTCGTGTTTGACTCCATGACGCTTTTCATCATTGTGATGTCAGCCGTAACATTACTTGATCAAATTGTCATCAGGTGAAAGTATGTCATGAATGGGATGACACATCGGCATCACAGAAATGACGAATCGGAGTCAGTTTAATAAAAATGTCATCAGTGCAATGACTCAGTAACATCGAAAAAAGAACTCATTAGGCTCAATTTGATGACATTTTTCATTGGGTTTGACTTAAGTCAAAGTGAGAGCAATTATTATTTACTTGCCCGTTACACATGTTTGTTTAAATTTTGTTCTATTTCGACCTTTGTTTACAGAAGAACTCCAGCAGCATGCCCGATATGGTTTTCGTAATCGTTCTTCTTAAAACAAAATATGGGAATTTTTGCTTCTTATTTTACTTTTTAAAATAATGTTAATAATACACAAAATGTGGCATCGAATTGATGTCACTGTAGTCATAGCATAGATGACGCATAAAATCTGACAACACTTTATGATCACGTTCGTCATTGGAATGATGTAACTTTTTGCTTCATTGATGCCATTTGTAATAACATTGATGTCACAATTCTGATATTATGGCATCGCCAATATGAATATACATTTTTTTATGAGTGTTTTACTCGAAAATGTTGTTAGTAATGAAGTTTTCATCAGAATATTATGAAGCAGAATACAAAGAATTTTTCCAGTTTTTGTAACTTTTTTCCCTGACAACTGTCAAGTGGAAATTTCAATCGATTCTCGTATAGAAACACTTAAAGTTCTCTACAAATATAGAAAGTCTGTAGAAAACACATTACTTAAAATTGTGTATATCTGGTCTTATTCCAGCCTCTTTACGCGACTATAAGTCCAACAGAGACAGAAATAAAAAAGTTTATCGATAATTTTAGTCTACTGGTGGCTCGTTTAAATAAAGAAAACCAGTAGAGCAAACTCATTCCGGTTGTTAAACTGAAACTATCGCCGATGTCAGACAATACTTTTTAAAAGATCAAAATGTGTTAGTTGGGCGGCATTTCCGACAGTTGGGCCTGATGTTGACAACTTTTGGCTTTTCATGATGATATTTATATTGACGATTTGTTATTTTCACCGGACGATGCAACGCGTCACACAGCCAACGAAACGATAAAATTATTATGATCGAAACTTCAGATTGCCGAATTTAACGTCTAAGGACTGTAACCGCGCCAAATTGTAGCTTAGTGTCTTTGAGAAGTATTTCGCTTACTGCTCTCTTCAAACGGATCAGTTGTTGTCTGTTGAGTTCTCGTGTGATAGTTTATCCAGATCTTAGACCAGTGATGCCAAAAATGAAAATTGTGGTTGTAGTGCTTTATATTACTATTATGGCTATTTTCTCATTAGGCGATTATCTTTTTTCCCAACGAAAAACTGCACATTAAAGAAATTTGGGTTTTTCAATGTCTTATTTGCTTCGTTTTAATCGCAAAGCTAACCGGCACTCATCTGCCAATTATTTATTTTCCTTTTATTTGCCGTACAATTAAATTCAATCAGCTGACTCCCATCTTTTACATGTATTTTGAGTGGCGTTGCCAGCTGAAAACTTTGTTTTTTGTCGGTATATTGAGAAACCCAAAATCGTTAACGGACAGTTTATCGGTCCAATAAGTTTATGTTGACATTAAGTAACAGACAGTTTGTCGATACATTGAGAAAATGGCCATTAGTGAATAAAGAGACAAGTTTTCTTAATAAAAATAACAATAATACGTAAGCATCCGCCACATGTGCACTCGTCGCTTGATAATCGACGACTGAATTGTGTACTCTCGTGGACTAAATGAAAGAGCGTAAGAATGTGTGTGAATTTTGAGCTAGCACAATTGTGCTATGAAATTGAATGAATTTGACATCAATGTCTTAATGATGAAACAGAACTGGGGCTGAACGTTTTTTTACATGCAGTTTGACATAAAATTATGCCAGAGAATGCGGTCGAGAAATAAAATCAATTTTATTTTGAGGACGTTTTTTCTAATGCTCTCACATAAATATTTTATAATTATTCTCTTAAGAATGCTGCCATACTTTCATTCAATTTCATACATTTTGTAAACAAAGAAAAATATGAACAAAAGAAAACGAAAGAAATGAGAGAGAATTTGAAGTTACTGCCGACGTTTTAATTATGGGCTTAAAAATTTTTGCCTGAAGTTGAAGACTCAGTTCTGTTTCATCATTTAGACACAACTGCAAAGCATAACCTTAGCTTAGTGAACATTCTATTTAAGTGTTGCTTTTGCCTATTGGAATCGTTTCAAATATTTCAACTAAAGCTTTGGGTTACCGTTGCATTCGCTATTTATCTCTTCAAACGACATCTAATTTCCTGGAAACCTCAGGCTTCTAGAATTATGGAAAGGTAATATAATAGATACCAGTAAACTGGAGGAAGTCACATTATTTTGCTATTTAGTCTGGGTTCACACTATGAAAGTTTTCTTTCAGAAAGTCTAAGTTTATTGGTGAGAGGGGAAGAGAACATGCTGTTCCTTTTTCCCCTCTCACCCATAAACTCAGACTTTCTGATAGAAAACATTCATAGTGTGATCCCAGACTTAGAAAGCATCTTAACAAATGCAGGGGGTTCTTACAAGGATGCAGCTTATCGACTCTCCAAACCCCAACTGAGCATTCGTTAATCTTCGTTCAGTATGGAAATCTGCCATATCCCATCTCTAACTCTGGTGTTAAGTCTGTACACCTCTATGCATGATCACGACGTAAATTCCCTACAAGTTTTTGTTAATTGGTGTCCTCAAAGAATCCTCAAAGTTTTCTGGACTAACACCATGCGTAATACGGAGCTCTGGAGACAAACAAACCAACGACCAATTCACATCGAAATATTAAACCGCAATTGGCGTTGGATTGGTCACACGCCTCGAAAGCTTCCAGATGACATAGCAAAAACCGTCATTGAAGAAATCCACAGGGTAGAATACGGAGGTAGACCGCCGCACACCTGACATCGTCAACTAAACATCGAAGTAAGCCATATTGTTAAAAGCTGGAGAGAAGTCAAACAAATTGTAGCATCAAACCGGACCCAATGGAATCGATTCTTTGTGTCCCGTTGTTCTTAATAGTAACCACATCTTTATTTCCTCTCGAACGCCATTCCGCTTTAATATCTCCATCTTTAAGGCTTCAACTCGTTTCAGCGTAAAAGATTTTTGTAATGTTGTATCAGCAGAAGTCTGAAAATGTACCAACGACTCGGATCTGGGAAAACTTTTCTAGGCAAACTCAGGAGGAATTTAAACTGACTATGGCTTAAGCAAAAACCAAAACCGGCAGTTCATAGAAACACCCCAAGGCTACCAAAAATAAAGCATTGTTTATTTAACGTAAACTACTCCAAACGGTATTTTGAGACTCATATAAATAGCCATGTCACAAAGTACAATTCCGTTCGGAAACGGAATTCATTCCGTATTTTGGTGCTTCAGAAAATGACGATAAAAAATGTTCGGAAGGTAACCATGTTTGTTTTCATGATCGGAATGGGAGTTTTCTGTATCTGAAAGGCAGAAAAACTGTCAAAGTGCACTTTCTATTAATAAAGAAATATGTTTTCTGCGATTCCGAACGGAATTGTACGCATATGTCCATTTTTCCTCCCAATAACAACCTGTAAATCCCTCGCTTATTTCTTCAAATTTCAACATTCAGATTCCTTTAACGATTGACATGTTAACTGAATCCAACAATCCTTAATACTGTCTACGGGTCGGGTAATATCTTAATACTTCCTTATGAAATATTTACTTACTCGCTTCTGACAATTTTATTGTTCGCGGGTTCTGAATGTTGTCTTGCAGTTTTGACACTGCTTTATTTTGCAATCTAAATAAAACTACAAATATGTGTGTAAAGTCTGGTCTACTACGGAAAACCTAAGAACAAGTTTGAATTTAAAAGATCGTCAGGTTAATGGTTTAAAGTCCATTTTCTAGAAGATATTATCGGCATAATTTCAAACTTGTCTAATACTTTTATATCTGTAATCTCAATACCGATTATTTTAAAATACTTTCAAGCAAACATTTTTAAATAAAATTGTAATACCAATCATTTTAAAATACTTTCAGTCGAAAACTTTTATAATTAAATCACGGTGCAATGTTCATTATCTAACTAAAATCTGATCTTATAAATCAAAACGACCTAAAAAAAAATGTCTCATTCGCTTTATCAGCCTTTATACTCTTATTAAACGAATTTTCCTCGTTTTTGCTGTATATTAAAACATGGATAGACCCTCCTTCCCTCTTCAGTCATTTGTTCTGATAATTTTTTTTGAAATACATACATACATACATACATATATACTTATTTTAAGTAATAGAAATTAATTCAAAATATTTACTTTAATGCAAACATCTACTAAAATTGTAAATGCCTTCTCAGAATTTAAAATGAATTGTTAATATTTTAAGCACTTTTTAATTGTGTGCATTTAAACATTTTAAAATGTAACAAACTAATTGTAATTTTAGACACTTTCATGGTAATATTATCACAACCATTTATCTTTAACATGTATCTTGGTGGTTATAGCACCTCGTCAACAGACTATTAAAAACCGAGAAAGAGTGTAAAAAATAAAATCTAAATTAAAAACGTAATGCTCATTAAAAAAGACAAGAAGAAAAACAAGAAATTAAACTTATTCTCCCTCTCTCTTTGTCATACTCGCCGCGTAGCACGCTCTTTATGGTAAAAAATGTAAACAAACTTTGCAAATATGCAAAGAAAGAGAGCAAGATAATATAGTCGTGCTCTTTGACTGCTTGAAAAATGTGCATGTGTGAATGTAATCGCACCATAAACAAATAGCACTTTCTGTTTTTTTTTCTACTGCACTCTTTCTCTCTCTCTCTCTCTCTCTCTCTCTTTTTATATCCATCCATGTGCTTTTTTTATATTTCTTAAAACCATAGCTGTGATATTTTCTGTGCTCCTGTTAGTGATTTTAGAGTGCAACGTCATTGCATCATGGTGATTATTATTTATTATAAAATAATAATAATAACGATGAAGAAAAATAGCAATTTAATTTTCTGCTGCTGTTGTTATTGTTACTTTTATTGTGATTTTTTTTGTGTTTCTTATAAAATTTATTCATTTAATTTGAGTTCATGAGAACCTTAAAGTTATTTTTTTACTCGTCGTACGCTACACAAAACATTGTTATCATCATTATTATTTTAATACCTAAAACACAAAGCACACATACAAACAGCCCATTGTACGCCTAAACATACTCCATCTGCTCTTATACATTTGTATATACTCAGTCAATCATTAGGTTTTATACACTATTGTGCAGGATGGATTGAATGGATGGATGGTTGAGTGGATAGAGACATGTAAACGCATGCCGTTTATTTTTTTTTCTGCTTCGTTTTTTATGATTATTGTTGCTGATGTATTTGCACAGATTTCTTCTTCCTACACTTGAACAGAAAACAACAAAACGCAAATAATACACAAGTTGAGAATATGGATTGTATTATTATTTTATTGCATTTATAAAACGATACCGCTCAACAAATTTAATTTCTCAAATAAAAGAGCGAGAGAGCATAAATCATAAACTGAGAGTGGGTTGAACAGTTGTGTAAATTTGGCGATTTTTTTATTCGTCAGGAAAGCGTTTTGCCAAATAATTTTCGGGAGGACAGTTGTTTCACATAATCCTCTCCGATTTTACCCTTTGTCATCAGCGGTAATAAAGGGAACAGTGGTGCTACCTAATTCTCTTGGACTGCGTTTCGGCTAAGAGACGAACTCGCTGTTCAACGGCGTGGAGAGAGGTTTTACCCATCCAGTTGGTAAGCCGTTCGTTCGTGCACGGTTTATCTTAGCGCCGCGTCCAGTGTTCGTAAATACATCGTGAGTGACGTTTGATTTCACCGTTGCGTGTACGCGGCCAGGTGTGTGTTGTCGACTCCATCCCGTAAATTGTGATAAACATTGTGTAGTGTCTGTAGATAAATAAATACGATTTATAACGTGAGTAGAAAAAAGGATCGAGGTGTGTTTTATTTCCCTGGCGATCAAAGAAACACATTTTTGTAACGAACCCTGGGAGCCGCGAGCTCTAAACCAGCATAAGGTGAAAAACACGTCGTTACAATTTGTTGAAATATTGGTATTTTCCAAATAAATGGAAAGATTCCTTCATTATTCCGCTATTTAAATCTGGAAACAAGTCCGACATTACAAATTATCGAGGTATTGCCAAATTAAGTATTATACCAAAATTTTTTGAAAAACTTATAACGGATCACCTATGTCATCAAGTCAACACTTTAATTTCTCCCTTCCAACACGGTTTTCAAAAAAGATGTTCAACTTCAACAAATTTATTACAACTTATTACAATAGTCAATCGCGGGTTTCTTCAAAGAAAACAAACAGATGTAGTTTATACAGACTTCAGCAAAGCTTTTGATAAAGTCAATCACAAACTTCTTATAAAGAAATTACACTTGATGGGATTTGCTAATGTTAGCTTAATGTGGATTAACTCATATTTAACAAATAGAAAGCAAAGCGTACTTTTCAACAATGAATCTTCGAAAAATATAAGCGTATCATCCGGGGTACCACAGGGCAGCCACCTTGGACCGCTTTTATTTTCCTTGTTTATAAACGATTTACCACAAGTTATTCAGTTTTCAAGTATTTTAATGTATGCTGATGATGTGAAAACTTTCTTGAGTATTAGTGAATACTCCAACCATGTTTTACTTCAAAATGACTTGGATTCGTTTTACGAATGGTGTAATTCAAATTTAATGGAGCTGAATCTAAAAAAGTGCAAATATATGCGTTTTGTTCGAAAGCGACCGATATCTGTAAATTACATGCTGGGCAATTATCAACTAGAAAAAGTGGATAGCTTTTTAGATCTTGGTGTTTTATTGGATCCTAAACTAAGTTTCATTAATCATATAACAATTATGGTAAACAAAGCCAGAGGAGTACTTGGTTTTATAAAACGGTGGGCTAAAGAGTTCAATGACCCTTATGTAACTAAAACCTTATACACATCACTTGTGAGACCTATTTTGGAGTATGCTTCCATAATTTGTGACCCTATGTACTGTACCAAACTTATATCGACAGGATAGAATCTGTTCAAAAGCAATTCCTGTTGTTCTGTCTTCGAAGTTTAAATTTCAACCCATTAAGTCTTCCATCATATACCAGCAGGCTCGCCCTTGTTAAGCTGCCAACCTTAAAAAGCCGACGATCTATGTTAAATGTCTCGTTTCTATTGAATATTATTAACGGTGATGTTTGTTCTGGTTTTCTGATCAACAATATTTCGTTCAACATTCCTCAACGACCAACACGTTACTTCTCACCATTATCCGTTCAGTTTTTTAGAGCTAATTATGCAAACGCTGACCCTCTCAGGAGAATGTGTATTCAATTTAATGAACTGTTTAGATTTATAGATTTTTCTTTAAATACTAATATAACTAAAAGTAAAATAATAATTTTTTAAAATTCATAATTAATTATTTTATGTGAGTTATTAACATTTGTGTTGTATAAATAGTCTGTAAGGATTGATTCCATAGACGAATAAATTAAATAATGGTTGCAGTTAACATGCTGTATAGCACGATGTTAGCCACGTTTCACTGCCACAGATTAGAGTGAATTAACAAATGGGACAGCGCAAAGAGAAAGGGACCAGTAAGGTAATGGAAACAGTAAAAACCAACTACACAAAACAAGAGGTAGGGAGACCTACGCGCGTTTTCAAGGTTGACCAACAATGGTGAGATGTGTCGCTTTTAAATGAGACCAATACCAACACGCTCAGTGATGGTACACCAAAGATACACGTATTTAAATATCCCAATATTTGCTTTCAAAGCAGTCTTAGATCATCGCCATATTTTCTATACGGAAGCCTCTAAGTCACGAGAAGCAGTGAAGTTCTGGGAACACTCAAGGGGGCTTAAATTCAATTTATTGCGAAGACTTTCGACTGTAGCGTTTTCTAGGCGAAGATATTTGCGATCAAGGAAGCTGTAGACTGGCTCAAACTATCTGCTGTGTCGACGACTGTTGTGGATGTTTATACTGATAGCCGAGCCGTCGTTATGGCTTTGGACTCCCTCTTTCTGAAAACGAGAACAACTGCCGCTTATCTCTTAACAAGATGGCTGAGTAGTTTGATATTACGTGGATATTCTGAGGACCATTAGTGCAGGGCTTGCTAGACTAGAATTTGGAATGCGTTAGGGTGCCTCTGTCCTCCTGCAAACTCGAACTTCGGATATCGATATTGCTAATGACAGATGGTTCCGCGAACACTAGATGCAGGATTTCTAGGCAATTTATATAATTCTTGTAAAACCCGTGTTACCATGCTTTTGAAACATATCGCGCCTATTCTAATAAGAGTATAAACTCCAATTCCAAAACTTAAGCTCGACTAAAAGTCTTTAATCGCCACCTTAAATTTTATTCCAATCTGACTAAAGTTTAGAAAATCCCGAAATATTTCCATATATTTTTTTATTTTTTTTTTAAACTGTACGTCGCACATAGGGGTTTTTTGCCAATCTAGCCGGACATTAAGCAAAAAATTTTTTTTAAGAAATGGAAAAATTTAAGTACGCAGCTCGACAGACAACAAAGTTCTGCATCGTATAGTGAATTTTCAAGTCTTTTGCTTGAGATTTGTGGTTTTGGGACACTGTTAAAACCAGGAAAGTTGATTAAATTGCATGCGTGTTCATTGACTTTTTACGGTTTTGGGAGGTTTACAATATATTTTTTTGTAGATAAACGAATAAAGATTTTACATTGAATTTTTTTTTCTGTGAAAGACTATAAAAAAAGCTAATTATGAAAATTTTTAGAAAAATTTTATTTGAATTTTTTATGATAAAAAAATTAGTACGAAATTAAAAAAAACGATTTTTTTGTTCACTTTTTTGTAAAAAAAAAAAATTTAAAAGGTTTTTGAAGGTGAGTTCCGCTGAGTTCTTAAAAATTTTATACATCACGATAAAATTTGAAATCTCTACTTTTAAATTCAAAAAAAAAACGTTGCGCGTTGTTGCGCCATTTTTTTTTATGATTTTTTGAAAATTTCACCTTTTTTCTGTTTTTGCTCATCTTGCATAGGTACATATGATAGAAACCCTTTCGTCAGTCATAAAATGTTTTGGTTGTACGTAGATGGTTTTTATTTAAATTATTACATATAAGCCTAATATTACCTGTGTAAAAAAAGGGATGTGCGAAACAGTAAGTAACGGGTTTTAACCACATGTGCGGCCGCTAAAGGACGTTATTTAATAGAGCAAACAAATTTTTTTACCTTTTTTCTGTTTTTGCTCATCTTGCATAGGTACATATGATAGAAACCCTTTCGTCAGTCATAAAATGTTTTGGTTGTACGTAGATGGTTTTTATTTAAATTATTACATATAAGCCTAATATTACCTGTGTAAAAAAAGGGATGTGCGAAACAGTAAGTAACGGGTTTTAACCACCTGTGCGGCCGCTAAAGGACGTTGTTTAATAGAGCAAAATAAATGTACCTGTTTTGCATAACTTTTAAAATCATTAACAACAAAAATAATATATAATAAAAAATCAAATCTGGGCTCTAGGTACTTAGTTTTTTTAAATATATATTGTGGTTTTTGCATAAAATTGTTATCAGAACCATTTTGAAGCTTCGAGAGTAAAATGGAAAAAGTGTATACGAATTTAGAGTTATTCCAAATTATACAAGAATGTAGTTCTAAACTCGTTGAAGAGAAATTACAATTTTTAGTTAGAAAATTGTGCGAAATTTCAAAATGTCAGGGAGATAGTGACATATCAGTAGTAAATCAATGCTTAAAGAAATTCAAATATTTTTTTAAAATATTTTGGCATTCAGCACAAAGAAAAAAGGATCGATTTGTAAGCATGCATGCCAAATGGCTGGAAGGAACAGTGACAATACCTTTTTTTGGGAGTTCGTCTTCAAAACGACTACAAAAGCCGTTTGTTGAATTGACCGAAAGAAGTAAGAGAAGAAAAACTGAAATCTTGCGAACTCAAACCGATGCTGATTTATTAATGCACGCTACCCAAACACAACTACAAACGTCTGGAAAAAAAGATGCCTCAGGTCTGCTTAAAGAAATTGTGTCTTCTCCGGCAAGAGCTACAAAAATAAAAAAAGCATACAAAGCTGCACAAGAGGATAAAGTAAAACAGCTAACCCCTCTAAAGGCTCTTTCTATATTTGTAGAAGCTGATCTTTCTCGAAAACAATATGAAATAATCCGAAGTGCCGCTAAGAAGGTTTATCCTAGCTACAAAATTCTGCAGAGAGAGAAAAGTGAATGCTATCCTCCAAAAGAATCATTTGAAGTAACGGAAACATGTGCTCAAATAAATCTTCAGGATTTGCTTAATCATACTGCAAGTAGATTACTTACATATTTAAAAGATGTTTTATGTGATTCACAAATAGAAGAATGCAACTCCCTCGAACTAATAAGCAAATGGGGCTGCGATGGATCACACCAGGCACAATTTAAGCAAAAGATGAAAAATGATGCTTCTGATTCTCATATTTTTCAGAGTAGTTTCGTACCGCTTCGACTAATATATGGTGCAAAAAAGGAGAAAATATTATGGCAAAATCCAACTCCTTCATCACCGCGATATTGTAGACCTATTCGCATCAGATTTGTTAAAGAAACTGTAGATGTAATCCAAGAAGAAATTAATTATGTACAAGATGCCATTACTACATTACAAAACACTAATTTTTTAATGGAAGGAAAGTTATATTCCATAAAACATACAATGGTATTTACAATGATAGATGCAAAAGTATGTAATGCCGCAACACAAACTACGTCCACAATGAAGTGCTATATTTGTGGGGCTACTTCAAAAGAATTTAACAATTTGAAAATCAAAAGGGATATAGACGTAGATGCACTTTCTTTCGGATTATCTACTTTGCACGCCAGAATTCGTCTATTTGAGAGCATATTACACCTATCGTATAAACTCACAGTAAAAAAGTGGCAATTAAGATCGGATGAGGACAAAACTATTGTTAATGAGAGGAAAAAAACTATCCAAGAAAAATTTAGAAGTGAATTAGGGCTAATAGTGGATGTACCGAAGACTGGATTTGGAAACAGCAACGATGGTAACACCAGCAGACGATTTTTTTCCAATCCTGAATTAGCTGCAGAAATAACTGGAATTGCATTGGATTTCATCTACCGGATCAAAGTTATTATTGAAGTAATTACAAGTGGTCACAAAATCCATTTGCACGAGTTTGCCAATTATTGCTTAGACACTGCAAAACTTTACGTTACTCTATATCCCTGGCATCCTATGACACCTACAATGCACAAGATTTTAGTACATGGCGCAACTGTAATGAGTGAGGCATTGTTGCCTATCGGGCTATTATCAGAAGAAGCGTCTGAGGCACGAAATAAACATTTTCGGCTTTACAGGCAGAATTTTGCTAGAAAGTTTTCGAGGGTTCAGTGTAACAAAGATGTTATAAATAGACTTTTGCTCAGTTCTGACCCACTGATTACTAGTATAAGACCAACTCCAAAAAAAAAGTCACTACCCTTTACGAAAGAAGCAATTTCTTTTATGCTTCCACCTGTACTTGGCTCTGAAGAGAATTCAGATTCAGAAGAGGATTTTGAAGAAGCAGACGAAGAAGAACCATGGCACTCATCATCATCTTAGTGCAAAAGAGAAGTTATTTTAAATAAATTAGTTGTTATTATTTTAAATAAAATTTGCTGTTACTATTATAAATAAGTTATTATTACGAATATATTAATTATTTTCAGATAAATTAAATACTATAAAATATATAAAAGTCACATAAAATCTTAAAAATTAATATGTTTTGGAAATTAGCAAAAAAAAAAAAAAATTTTACAGGGTCGTTCCGGGGGGGGGGGGGGGTGTTTGGAGGGATATCTCCCCCTACCCATTAAAGTTCAAAAATTTAATTTTTATAGTATTAAGGCGTTAGTAATCTATTTCTTTTAATATTTACATTTTTTTTAAATATTATTTTATGTAACCGCCCTCAAAAGGGGGCGGGGGGCGAAAAGTGTAATTTTACGATCTCATGGGTCTTATTTTAGGTTTTTTAACTTTCGCCGACGTTAAAAGTTGCATTTGCCAAACAAAAGTATGGGAAAAGTTTAAAAAAAATTGCATTTTTCAGAGGTTGGATTAGTTCTTCTAGGGGGAACATTTTCCTCCTTGGTCCGATTTTATTTATTTTTTAGGTTTACCTGCCTATGACAATATCACATATTTCTGCCAAGTTTCATCGATCTAGGGGCACTCAATAACTTTTAAGAAGCAATATAAGCTAAAACAAAAAGTAATGTCCGGCTAGATTGGCAAAAAACCCCTATGTGCGTCGTGTAATCATCGTTTTTTTTTGTAAAATGGATTAAATACTTTACGATTACTCAGAAGTGAGAAAAATATTTAATTTTTTTTAGCCAAATATTTGATGTTGTTTGGCATCACTGTTTTCCAATTTTACTCTCTTTACACATTCGGCTTTCATCGTTATCGTTTTATTTGTCTGTATTTATGGGTTTGTGTATCTTTTACTATTTGTTTATAATTTCAATTTTTGTATTTATCAGCTCACACAGATACACTAATACTTTTATGACACTTTAAAATATTTCTTTTTTGTTTTATTAATAGACTGGGCAATTGTTTTTTTCACGACGTTGATTATGATGATTACAGTTTTTATTAATTTCATATTTTGCGGTTTGTTGCCTCTTGATTTTTCACACTTCAATACCCATGAAACTAGTTGTTGTAAAAAAAGCAATTTTATTTATGAACAACAAGTGTTAAATGATAATGATAAAAACGTATTTAAAGAGATATTAATTAATTAAGATATAGAGAAATAAATCAATTATAATTTTGAATTTTTCGACGAAAATGGTAAGAAGACATAATGAAATCTTTTGGTTTCAGAAAAATCTGGACTTAAACTTTTTAAAGAATGCAAAAGGAATGCTGTTTTCTAATGCCCTTTTACATTTTTGTATTGACAACTTTGAAACTATCCCACTTGTCCTCGTTCTCTATAAAAATATTTACCCCCCTGTAAAAATTATATTCAACACTTGCAAAAAAATATTCGTATTAAACTCGTTTGCCCATTTACTCGCTCTCTTTTATATTTTATGCATTAAATGTGCAACTGGGAAGCTTTTTTGTATTTCTTAGCGCCTGGTTGCTGACATTCGCATTGTACAACAAAAATGTTTAGCATTTTGTTAAATTCCCAATGTTAAAACTAAATAAACACAGACCATACCGTCAGTTAGTCGTAATTTCGTAGCCATTTTTCATTTCTTAGGCATTGTTGTAGTATTTAGTACATACTATAAAAATAATAATAATACGAATACTACTAGTAGAGTCATTAGTTAATTCATTCCTTTAATTTTTTTTCTTTTTTGTTATTGTACTTGTTTCTTTTATTGCTTTATACACTTTGCTTGTTCGTATCAAAACAGTGTTGTTTGAAAGCGTTAGTATGTATTTGAAAAATTCTTGTACGATTTTTTGCTATAAATCCCATCTGTCGTTGTAGCTGTTGCCTCATAAGCAGTCTGGTCTTAAATAGACGTAGATCTTCTTTTGTCTGCTGTAAAAGTAATAAATTTTCACAGTGTTTTTTTTTATCGAACTACAGTGCGTAACTCAACCCTGATGCTTTTTTGTGCTCAATTAATTTTTACATGACCAACGCCCACCCTCTAGTTGTAGGGATTTATTTTGTTTTCCTATCAGAATAGAGTAAATA
Source organism: Pollenia angustigena (assembly GCA_930367215.1). Lineage (NCBI taxonomy): Eukaryota > Metazoa > Arthropoda > Insecta > Diptera > Polleniidae > Pollenia > Pollenia angustigena. Next base: position 124,507,564 of record OV884059.1, on the reverse strand, counting down.
GTCATACAAAATGTATACTCAATGGGGTAACTCTCAACTCAGCTGATAAAATTTAACACTGTGTTGAATTTACAGCGACAAAAAAGAAAACAAAAAAACATCTGTTCTGTAACGCACTGTAGGTTTGGAGGTTTTAAATTGTGTTAAATTTGAAATAGAGAAAACATTTTAACAGAATTGATTAATACATGCCATGTTAACCAATATATTGCGCTTGATCAACAAGAGTGTATTAACTCAAATCGTAATTTTTTTTACTTTTTTGAAGAAATCGACACGTAATATTCGTTTACCCTCTCTAAAAATATGTCAACTTTTTGGCAATGAAACGCATGGTTTAAAAATTCTTTTTCTTATTTCTTTAATGTAAAATTGAATATTGTTTTGCCTCTACTAAAAATTTGAGTTAAGTTTTGAGTTAACACCCTCTTGTTGGTCAAGTGCGATATACATATTTATTAGTTTACTTCCTTAAATAGGGGCCATTAGAAACTCAAGGGCCAAATCTTCGCATTCGTGATTGAATAATGTTTCGTATCGAATAAAATTGCATGACGTATTCGATATAAATTATTAAAAAAACTTGTACCTGAGTGCCAGTAAGTTTCAAAAACGATTAAGGTTGACAAAGGAATCGTCTAATTTTGTTTTTTCCTAAGTCGTCTTAATAAGTAGCATTCAACAGCAGTGCTTCCAAAAACTTCTGGGAACAGCTACACTGACACTTTTAGCCGGTTTAAGTTTCACGCAGATCGTTGGAAATCGTAATTTCTTAGAACGCTAACTAGTGTGTAAAAGAATTGGAGGAAAAATTGTGCCCGGCATTCAAAAAGTTGGAACTGGAAACTCATATGAATGAATTCACGGAAAAATATAGGATTCTTTTTAAAGTAGAGTCCGCCAAACACATAAATTTACATTTCTTGTTTCTCTTGGTTGTTTATTTTTGAGCGTAATTGTTTTTGTTTGTTCAGTGTTTTCGAGTAAAAATAAATTTATTTGCTCATGCTCTCTTTATTTGCGTGAGAGCATTCGCACATGTGCGGTGTTTTGCACATGTGCGTCAGTATGTTTACGACATCTCTTAACCTATCGCGAAACGTTTCGAAAGAATATATTCCATTGACTTCCCGCTATCGAATGCTATAATCTCCAATTCCGATACAAGCTATTTGATGTGATTTCTGCAAAAATCACTCTATCATGAATGCGACGATTTGGACCCAGGTTTTTTTCGATTTGGTTTATTGGCTACTTTTCGGAGGCTTAATAGGAACTGACTTTCCACAAATATAAAATTTTTTCCTTTAACATCCATTTTCTAAAAGAAATGCATAAAAAAAATACTGAAGCTTCGACTTATTCTGGCTTCTTTTTAACTCCTTCATCAGCATTCCCACTTTAACTGATGCTAAAATCCTCTACTCCATCCTACATCGTGTTCCTTAAAATTTTCGATAGAAATTTAGAAATCTATTATGGGATACTGAGCTAAAATGAATGATACAGTCCTGTCCTCTCCTGTTCGATTTTTTGAGTCTAAGAGCCTATTAAACAAAAAATGAGTGCGGTGGTCTTCCGGGCAAATACAGGACATATGGATGCAGGTGTCTTTTTGGGTACACCCTTAAGCTGAAGGTCCATATTATGTATTCCACGCTTTTTCGCATTCTACGCAGTATATTTACTTTGTACTTTTGCAAGCGTCATAAGCAGCCGCATAAAAAGCGTTGCATGTAACTTGAAACGTAGAACGGAAGCAAATTATGAAAAACACGCTATGCATGGAGGCGAAAACGCCTGGTGGGGACCTCCAGCTTTAATGTTTTAGTATGGCTTAACTGAGTTCTTGCAGGGAAATTGGGTGCCACAAATAGCTCAAGATCACGGGTACCATAGCTATCATGGGTACCAGTAGTCCCCGAGTCCTTAGGGTTGCGACAAATAACAGATAAAAGCCTCTAAGGTTTGTTATATCACGGGGAGGCAGATCTAAAAAAATTTTGACTCAGGTGCTGATTTATGTGTACTTTTTTTTCTGTTATGACCATCACTCAGGGGATGACCCATACTAACGCACTTATTCATGTTGACTAAGAGAGAGGGAATACTTCAGCAGGAAGCTTACTCCACATACGAACAGTCCGGCCAAAAAACGAATTTTCACTGTAATGCGTTGTACGATTCACATGCCAATCGACAATGTTTGGTCCAATGGTTTTTTTTTTTTTGAAGGAAGATGACTCCACGTGCTTAAAGCCACAATTTGACAATTTGATCTTAACCTGGAGCTTTAGGTCACGCAAAAGGTCGCTTAATATGAAGAGAAGAAAAAAAGTAAAATTTAACAAAATCTCTTAAGAAACCATTTAAAAATCCATATTTTCTTCCACTCAAACCACTGTCTAGCGGTTTAACCAACCAAACATATGCTCACATTTCTTTGCTCGCATTCACAACAACCCCCTTCTTTCACGTTACTCATTCGAACAAAACACAAACACGCCATGCGCCGCTCATTTCATAACAAATACTTATAGATACATTTGTATGCACGTAGTTATGCGAACAAGCGCTTGCAAACGTACAACGAACGTATTTTTAATTTTTTGTACCATTAAAAAGCTACAAAACTGTTTTTTGAATTCTATAGTGAAATATCATCTTGCTAATTTTTCATACAGCCTTGCTGGTGGCCTAATACATTGGCGGTTACACGTTGTCGTCAGGTTGCTCGTAATGAACGAGATGAGCGAAAGACCAACTAACTGAACAACGAACAAACAAACCAACTTACATCAAACTACACTTATGTTGTAAAAACGACGAAACAACTATACAACGAACGGTATACCGAACGAACAAGCGAAATCAGAACAATAAACTGTTTAAGAAATTTAAATTGGAGGCAAAATACAAAAAGTGTTGAGGCCATTAAACGGGCGAGTCAAATTAATGACATCTCTTTCTTGAGTTCGAGTGCACGGCATACAATTATTTATAAGATATTTTTGTTTATACGTGTTTCTTTCTCTCTTTTTAGCTGAGTATTCTCTGTTATGATAACAGATGGTGTTTTTGATTGTATGCGTGGCTGTGTTTGTTTACTCGCATACATTTTCAGTGTTGTGTTTTGTGGTTGTGAATTTCACGTTTTTGTGCAGCCGCTAAAGTTTTTCAGTTTGAATTTCCGCTTGCTATTTTTTATGTTTGCCTAATTTTTCCCTCGAATATCGAATCTCGATTTCGATGTGATTTTAACGACAATTTTTTGATTTATATATATATAAACTTCATATATATACTCTATCTTTAGAACCTTTTCATTTTTAATACTGTTTTTCCACAATCATTTTAATTATTTTTCTTGTGTGTTGCTTGCTGCTTAATTTGGGGGGTTTTCTTAAATACCCCGATTATTATGGTAAATTATAAAAATAACAAACAAAAGCTGTTTTTTTTTAACAATAAAACAGCAGCAGCAGCAAAAATATAATATAAATGACGAACATTTTTATTTATTTGAATTTTTGTTTGTCATGGCCGTAGTAGACTACTAGCAACAGTAGACGATTTAGTAGTAAGACTCGTTATCGTTGTAGCAGTATATTTTGTACAAAATGAAAATAAAATAAATATACAAATGTATTTTCAGTCTACTCGACGAGACTGTGGTACAAATTTACTACAATGTATACTGCCTTGTACAACTTGTTTGCAAAATAATGAATTAAATAAGAAAAACGTGTTGTATTTTGTTGTTTGGCTGGCTTGCTGGCTGGTATGCATGCCAACGCACGACTGACTGACTGATTCAAAAAATATTTTAAAAGTTAAGGTCTTTTGCTTGCAAAACTTTTTTATAGGAAAAAATATAAAACGACACCAACATAAGTGCTGATTTACACGCTTCATGTTTTAGCCGTCCAGAGTGCCATTTTTTCCACTCTCTCCATAAAACTCATGACTTGACTACTAAACTTTGAAGCGTGTGAATCAGCACTATAACTCTCCGTATTACACGAATAATAGAGAAAAACTATGTATGTTCGGTAACATTTGCTTATTATACTTACACTTTTTCGCCAGTCGCTGCAAATTGCTGACTGGCTCTTTATATGACCGACTTGGCTGTTAAGTGTCTGCTATTAGCGCCCAAGTGTTGCCAACGGTAGAATTTGCGCAAAGAAAAAAAAAAAACGCTTTGGAATTAATTAAAAGAAATGTTGAGAAAATAGCATAAGGGGTATCCGTTCTCCTGACCGTAAACTCTCGGATTCAATTAATTAGGGGTAAGAACCTTCGAGGTGGGTAGTTGCTGTGATCTAAACCCAAACGCAGCAAACAAACGATGATGAACTGAACCCATAAATCGCGTACAGTGCAACACTTATTGACGATATTTAGTCTGACTTTTAAAGCAAAGATCCCACTATCGGCGCAATGTACCAATTTTTGTCGTATTTCATGTGCCGATAGTGTGAACGGTCAAAATTTTTTAATATGCGACAATCTGTGCCGAAATTGTGCTGACTGTGGACAATCAAAATTAACCATGATGCGCCGATAATGTGAACACTCTTTTGCACAATGTGGAGCAATCAAAATGTTTAATATGTACCGATTTTTATCGGCCACTTGTGCGCCGATCACAGTCGCCAATCAGCGCCGATACAAGGGATGGCAAAAGGAAATTTTTAAATTGCACCAACTCGCTTCTAAAATTTTTGAGCTTAATTGTACCAAAATTACATTTGCTTTATCTATTATTTATGTATTAAAACGTTAAATTGTTCATTTGTACTGTTACATGAAAGACAACAATTCGCTTTAACCAAAACATTGCAGTTGTATCTATTTTGCCATCCCTGATTTGTAAACATCTTTTTACAAAACAACAATTACAAAAAAAAAAAAAAAGAACAAGTGCAGTAAGTTTGAATAAAATTGAATACATTTTTTATTATACTTATGTATATATATTAATATATTATTTAAAATTGTTAGGAAACATAATGGAATATTCAAACGGTGAATTTCGGCGAATTTCTAAAGTAAAATTATTTCTGCCAACAAGCAAATAAACAAAAACATATGATTTAATTTGACCAAATAGCACGATAGTGTGACCGCATTGTACCGATTATTGTAGCAATTGAGCTTTGGCCGATATGAAACGAAAAAAATTGTCACAATATGCGACGATAATGGGACCACCCAAGAATAAATTGTGCAATGTTTTTAAATTTGCGCCGATAAAGCACGATAAAAATCGTCACAGATTGTGCTATTTGAGCCGATAGTGGGATCTTAGCTGAAGAATTGAGTTATTACAAAGCATAAGGGGTCTGTACACGGTCAAGCATTTTTCCTGAAGCGCTGTGGAAATATTTTTGAAAATGTGTTTGTATGTGTGACACCGATAATGCTGGATGGAACATCTTCGTCAATGAATAAATCAGAAAATAACGGACCGTTTCTTTTTTCTGTTTGGTCTGTTCCATTTATTACTTGAGTTTATTCTGTATTTTCCTTGTCACTCTGCCTAAAAAAGTTCACTAATGATCGTTGATGATATTGTCTGTTAGGACTCACAAACAAATAGACGCCTACAAGACAAAATTAACATTGGTCATCTATGACAGTTTGGACAAATACTTTAAAAAATTCATATATGACACCAAAGTAAAATCAACACTTGTCATCGATGATTTAATATTGTCAGCGTTTGTACGTTGCATCACTATGACGTTCGCCACCGGGTGGCGGCGGTTGAAGTCATGTACAAAGGCAAGCTAGATCGGTCGAGAATATCGGTTATGATCTTGAAAGTGTTCATTCAAGAGAAGCCTACAAAAAAACGCTTGTAAGATTTTATCAACGTGGACAAAATGTAGTCCCAGCAATACGGAATTAGCGAACTTTACAACGGAGCCAATTGCGTTTAAGACCCTCTTCAGCTCAACGCTACCCAGGTCATTGTTCAAACTTGACTGCATTTATAGTGCACTTCAAATTATTACAAATATCATTCCGACATTGGTCGATCATAATTGCAAACCCCTTACTATTCCTATATCGGTACGGAGTTTTATATTTCGTAGCCATTAGATTTTTAAAAATTTGACTTTCACTTTACTTTGTTTAAATTTTGAAGTTGTTACCATACAGTGACCATTTGTTCTGTATAGTACGAACTGGACATTTAAAATTTTTCTGACTGCTAATTACTGGAAAAGTAAAAAAATATATCACCTAACGCCGAAGTTATTTTATGAGGTGATTCGTACTCGAGGACATTACTTTTGACACTAACGCAATAAAAGGAATTATTTTAAAATTGTCAAAATATATATTGAAATATTCAATTTTGAAGGAAGTTCTTAACGGAACTCTGAAATAATACCAATTAATAGTAATTTACACTATCACACAAATCTTAGGTATTTTGAAGAAAATGCTTCCCAGATCTAATTATTGTTTAAAATTTCAGACAATAACAACTTAACATGAAAGGGGTGTTTTTTAGTATTTATTTTTAAATATCTCTTTCTAATATTCTTTTTTGACATATCTCTTCTTAATACTCTTTTAACTTTGACTTTATATATCGGTGTTTGTTTGCTTAAAATCTGAAATTTTTTACCACTACAATTGCCACAACCTATATTGTCAAAAGTTTTCAGCAATAAGGGTTAAGGGTCTGTTTATAAATGCATTACTGCGCTACATCTGTAATCGGTTTGCTATTCTCATGCAAATCAGCTGCTGTCGAAGCTTGTTTGATGTGCAGGTTGGTAATATGTCTCTCAACTCAGTTGAGTTGTAATAAAGGCAACTGGCTGTGATCAGTTGTAATTTTTGTTCACCGCAATTTAGCAAAGTTGTAAACCATAATACAAAAATTAAGAAACCGTAATAGGGGCCTATCTTCGTTTTAGTATTTGAAAAATTCAACCATGGAGAGGTACAGAATTGAGCAGCGCGTTAAGATTGTTGAAATGAAAATGACTACAAAAGTGGGCGTTCAAATCAAAATGCATTTCGTGCACTCCGTGATATTTTTCGTAAGCATAATTGACCATATGTGTCTATAATCGGTAAAATTCTACGCGAATTTCAGCATATAGGAAATGCGAAAGCACCCAGTTCGTTCTGCGTTATCGGACCGTACTTCTTCGAAAATGGGAAATGAAATGAAAATGTTGTTCGCCATCGTGAGTTGATTACGGATTTCTTGTGGCCAGAAATTGAGGATATGGACCTGGACGATATGTGGTTTCAACAGGATGATGACACTTGCCACACAGCCAACGAAACAATGGCTCTTTTGTGCGAGAAATTTAATGGCCGAGTTATCTCACGTCGTTGCGATGTTTACTGGCCGACGATTATGTGATTTGACACCGTGGGACTTCTTTATTTGGGTATAGTTAAAAGAAAAAGTGTACGCCAATAAGCCAAAAATAATTTAAGAGCTTAAGGATGATATAGTTCGGCACGGCATTGAACCTCAATTAAGTCTTAGGGCTAATGAATCCGTGCATGGTAAACTCAATTTTTGTTTAAAATGTGTTTAAACCAACAAATCTATAAATCCGTAAACATATAAACCATCTTTAAACGCATTAAATTGGGCGTTTAAACTACCAATACAAAACAAATGAATTTGACAACATTTATCGCAGTGCCACATGTTATTTTTTAAGCTACATATAATAGATGCGATACTGATTTACTGCTGTTGAGTTTAAACTACATATAAATTTAAGTTAAGTTCAACTAAACCAGCGTTTTAACGTTCACAGATTTTTTAGCCATTAGAGTCATTGAAAAAATGTACCATCGGGTCGATGTGTGCCACCGAAGCCGTGGCCGTTATTTTGTATCACACATAATTCTCATAGTAGATCCTTCTAAAAAAATAACAAATATTAAGATTAATATCTGCAAATTTTTTGTTTTATTTACAATTAACACCGTGGGTTATGGTTGGAACACCCTTTATTTTTTAACAGCTGACATTTGCATTGATGTCAGATTATGCTTTTATAAACGTATTGCGCATCAGATGCAGAGCGTTGATGACTTTCCGAACGGACCCTAATCTTGGACAGACCACCAAGTTTAATGGTGTTATTCAATGTCCGTATTATCCTATAAATGAACCTGTTTCCAAGTCTTAAGTTCATAAGTACTTAAGTAATAGTTCACAAAAATAGCTTAAGTAAAATTACAAAAACTGTTTTGAAGATTATAAAGACTTTGAAATATGTATATTTATTGAAGTTTATGAACTCTTATAAAACATATAAAAAAATATTTGAAATTACTTTTTAAGTGTGGCTGTTATTGTTGGGCCAATCCATAGTCACCGTACGAATATATTACATTCAAATTCCTTTTGTCACAATACTTGCGACAGTCAATCAATGTTATTATGTAGTCTGTTTCTCATGATCGTGTAGATCGCTCTGTAACGATTCTCCATGTCAATTGCTCGATTACAATATAAGGAAACAGCTAGAGAAGTACATATTTCACCAAAAATTTATTTGGAATCTTTAACGAAAAAACGTACATATTTTGATTATAGAACAGTTAAAACGCAAGCGAAATGCTATTGCATCCAGTTTTATGAGAACAAGATAAGGCTGGAGCAGCATCCATCCAGTAATAATCAGTGTTTTTTTCGAAAGATATATACCAACCTTTGAATTTAATAACAGTAGTAATAAACATTATGTGGTCTTGCTAAAGGATAGATTAATGAAAACGATATCGCTAATGTTGATATTGGTCTTGTAACAGAAAAGTATATTCGTTTGATTGTATCAATTTAATGTTAAACTGCAAGTAAAAACTGAATCTTCCGAAAAACGTCAAAATTTTAGCCAAGAAATTAGCATCACTTAAATTTTTGCAAAACCACCGCAAATGTGCCAGAGTCTATTCGTTTCAAAACGTTTATATGAACAACAATAATATGGGGTAACGACGATGAGCGATTGCTTTTGAATGAACGAACTACCGAACGAGTATTTTGTTTCGTGCTTAAGGCAACAACAAAACTGAAATAAAAGTGCCAGTGCGCTTAATGTGTTTTGTGTGCATGTATGTGTTTGTTTAAAATTATTATGTGGCGTTTCTTGTTTTTCACGATTTTGCTTGCCTGCTGATATTCGTTAGTTTGCTTGTATTTCTGAGAGCCTGAACTGTTGTCACCATCATCGGTCTTTAATAGATGTTGGTCGCTTATTAGGATTTGCCAGATTTTTGTTTCATTCACATTGTGTGTGAAAAATATTTTATATAGAATATTTTATACATATTTATATGGTAATAAAGCGAAACCGATAGAAATCATTATTTGGTGTGGTAATCCTTTGCCAGACAATGACAATCGTCATTCGTTCGTTCATTTGTTTGTTAGACTGTCCGTACACAGGCAAGCTAGCAGTCGGATATAGTGTGTAATGTGAACCTACCTCTTAACAGGTTCTCCACAACAAATAGAGCATCTAAATGCTTACCGTGGTATAAGAAATGTTGCTGTGGTGAACGTTGACGTTATCGTCATCGTTCAAACAAATAACACAACACGATACTGACACGAAAGTCTTGTGTTCTGTGTGGGTTTGAAAAAAAGCAACTCTATAGAAAACCCCTTTAACAACCGATTGACACAACAACGACTCATACAAAGTTTTTTTTTTGTATTTTTTAATTTGGCTTGAGTTTTTGCAAATTGAGCTGACATTAATACCTTGTCGCTGACAAATATTTAAGCTTACAACTAACACACCATACCAACCAACATACTTCAAACACCCATGCAACCAGCTCAGCTATATGAATGAACTGTTTTAAAGAGTTGTAATAAAAGTAGTATGTATTTTCAAACGACTTTAACAACAACGAAAACATCTCCTCCCCCAACATCTCTTTTAGTTTATTGTATTACGACTACTGGTCCTACATTTTTCTACCCACTAGAGCTGCTCGTTGAAAGGCCCCCAAGTCAAGTACTCACTTACTCAGTCACTCACTTTATTACTCATTCGTTTGTTATGGCTAAAGGAAAACACGACAAGCCAGCCAGCATAACAACAAAAACACTTAAAGCGTGTGAATAAATATTTTTTTGCCGTTTTTGTTTTGATTTCATTCACAGGCAACCAACCTCAAACCATTTGTGTTGGGGCACAACCAGTTTGTTTGCCGGTTGGTGTTTGGTATTAAAACTAAACACGAGAGAGTTACCGTCTGTCTGAATTCTTGCAGAAATAATGCGTGTATGGCATGGCATGCCGTTTTAATCTTTGCCAACAACAAGCAGGCAGCACGTTGTTTTGTTAAATGAATCAGTGATGAAAACCAAAACACATGATTAGCCTACTAACTAAATTAAACAACAAAAATATTGAGACGATTATAAACGAACAACAAAAATAAACGAACGACAAAAAAATTACCGACAACCATATTAAAAGACCAAAACAAAATTAACTTAAAACAGTGTTGCCAAAGGTTAACTTAAAAATACAAAAAAAAAAGTTTATATTAATACTTTTATTTAACAGAAAATTATTAAGATAAGTAGCGTAAAATATTTTCCAAATTTCACCAAAAATATTTATTTATTATTTTCAAAGGCAACACTGTTTCGTAGCACTCTTGCTCTTTGTTTTTGTATCGCTATTGCCAAAAATTTTCCAAGAAAAATATCGCTAAGAACAAGCAAGAACAGCAAAATTATGAATGAAAGTCAATGCGATGCGCAAATGAAATAATGCGATGCTAAAGAAAGTTGGTGTTCTATAACAGGAATTTTTTCAAATCAGGGCAGCACTGGTCGATTAATAACAAAGTAATGTCAAATTGAAAGTTAAAAACATTTTTTCGTGGTTTTGACATTTGTTTTCGCATTAAAGAATACCCAGTACACCCCGAGAAAAAACATGTTTAAATATGGTCAACTCCAACAAACCTATTTTTAAAGTAAATTTTAAACATGTGTTTCATTTAACAATATTATTGTCACCACCAACCATATTATGGTTAAATAAGTCCTCCATCACGAAGCCACAATCATATTATGATTGCCTCCGAACATGTTATGGTTAAAAATAACTAAAACATGTTTAACACTTATAATAGCATGGTTGGTGTTCAACCATAGCATGTTGCTCTTGGAAAAGAGGAAAATGCTATTGTTAATTTTAAAACAAATTATTGTCATATTTAAACATAACATGTTTATAACCATATTATGGTTGTGGCTTCTTGATGGAGGACTAATTTAACCATAATATGGTTGTTGGTGACAATAATATGGTTATATTAAACGTAATATGTGTACAATTTTCTTTAAAAATAGGTTTGTTGGAGGTGACCATATTTAAACAAGTTTTGTCTCTGCATACAAAAGCGTACCTTGCGAACATCGTAACACAGAATAGCAATTGTTCGCATTTAAATATTTTCGAGTCGCATTGACTTTTGCATCACCACCAGTATTATGTTGCTATACACTAAATAAGTATTATTTGATCATAAACTGTGTTTTTTGGGGTACGGACTTTGATGATCCTTTATAGACAATTACATATTGTATTAGTGAGATCTATTCTGACATACGACTCTGTCGTCTTGGAAACCCACAGACGCAATTTATTTAATTCTGTGTTCGCACACTGCATTGGAATCCAAATATCAACTTACCTCCGTACGAAACCCGTTTAAACTTATAAATCATCCAACCCTATAAAATCGGATATGTTTATCCATATATGAATATCTCCTTCATGCTGAATTTGTTAAACGGTGAAATTGCTGGTGAATTCTGCCTACTTCGTAATGTTGTGTTTTCAGTTTCTATTCGTTCTTCCAGAAATTATCTTACCTTTGTGCTTCAATACTTTAAGTCTTACTATGCAAATTTTGATCTATCACAGAATAAGCTCTGAATTTAACAAACTTTACACGTATATTGAAATCACTGATGTAGTTGGCAGCAAAAACATCATATTCACCCCTATCGTGAATAAAAATTCCTTGGGAGTTTTTTCCCTTTTCCCATTTTTACAATAGAATTAGCATAGGAAAAATTGAAAAAGGGAAAAAACTCCCAAGGAATTTTTATTCACGATAGGGGTGATTAAATCTCTTAAGGTAACTTTTATCCTAAATTTTTCCTTTTCATAACCCTTTTTATGGATTTGTGCTGATGTTTTTAACACTTTAAAAGATTGACCCTTGACCCACCTTTAGGTTTACCAATCGACTCAGAATCACTTTCTGAGTCGAATTAACGATGTCCATCCCGCTGACTGTCCATGTAAACCTTGTGCGCAAATAACATGTCGCAATTTTGGTTAAAATGATGATACGATATTTGGTACGTAGGCTGTAATTGATACAAGGACCTATTGAAAATGGGGCGAATCGGTCTATAGTTTCAGATAGACCCCAAACAATCTTCTTTCCGGAATAGGGTCTTGGTGCTCATAAACCATCTTATTATGTTGGTATAAAGATTAAATTTGGTCCAAACTAGTTTTATTGCAATTTAAATCATCTTACCAAGTTTTATTGGAATGGGTCCGTATTTGACCATACCTTCCGTAAATTTACTACTGCAGATAATAGTTTTAAATGGCATAACTTCCTTGTAAATGTTAGTATTTACATACAAATTGGCGACAATGACTTCCTCGTTCGCTTCTATGTCATAACACAATGCTATGCTGGTGAATTCAAAATTAACCAAAGGTCGCATATAAACCCCCTTCCTAAAAACACTTTTTGGCAAACAAATTTCATAAAGATGAAGATATCTATCTAAATAACATTCGACACAAAGAATTTTTACATGAATCTTAATCTCCTAACACAATTTTGTTCTGACGGACGGGCCAATTATTGCCCTTGGGTCTCAACTAGAGAACACACGCAAAAACTTTGTTCTTATAAATATACTGTGGTATAGGGTATCATATTGTCGGGCTGCTTTGAAGAAAAATTTTAAATTTGGTGAACTTTCATTATTGAAGGCTTAGAGATTGTCTTCGCTTCAAATACGTAAATTTTGCTTATTGACGTAGCTATTTAGCCAGAAATGAGCTTCGAACTTCGCGTTGTTCTAACGTTTTAACTTTTCCCGCAAAGTGTTATTTAAAATCGCTCGATTTGATAAGAAAATAGTTAAACTGGCAACAAGCCATGACTGTTTTCTTTTTGTTTGTTTATTACTGCTACGCTCTCTTGCAATGCCTTGTGTCTTTCTCTGTCTCTCTTGTAAAAAACTTTGTATACAGAAAATAAAAGCTTCTAATAACTAGTTCTTTACACTCACTTTTTGACGAGGTCGGCATTACGAGCACCGACCGACCGACCGACAACAATAGTTTGTTTTTAATTTTTTAATTTACTCATTATTTACACTAGCTTGCTGTGAGAATATGCATGCATTGACTTGCTTACTCTTTTAATGTTGCTTGCTCTAAAAAAGCGAAAGAAGAAACGAAACGAAAAAGACCCACTACGACATCTCATTCTTTTTTGTATACGGCGCTCAGAGAAGTTTAAAGTTTCGTTAAAAAAAAACTTTTTTATTATTCGTATGATGTCCTATCGTCATCTTTTTTTAACAATATGTGTTTTGTTGAATGAATAAAAAAGAGAAGGTCGTTGTGTTCCTGCTGCTTGACTTTTGTTTTCGTTTTTTTTTTCGCTTTTCCCAGCAAACACAAAGTCAAACCTTATATTTAAAATAATCTTATCATTTGATATCCTCAAACTTTTTTTAAAGCTGGGATTTTAACATCTGAATTCAAATTGCTTATGATTTGAGTGTTAATATTCGATCGACCATGTTTTACTCTGCATCTACACGTAGCAATTTTTATTGCTGAGCACAAGCAAACGCTTTGGCGGAAGAATGGCAAAATAATTGCTGATTATATTTCCTGAGAACATGTAAAATTGCTTCGCTTTAAACCCTACAAAAAATAAATGAGCGAATCATCATATTTTTCACGTTGGCGTTAAGAAAATTATGGGAGAACTTGATTTGATCATTTCTCTCATCATTTTCTTAACGGCAACTTGAAAATTAAGTTGTTCGCTCATTCATTTCTTGTAGGGAAGTTTTACGTTTACCTACTTAAATAAAGTGCAAAAGCTGTAACTCATCGTCATACACGTTTTTCCTCACGAGCCCATCCTTTTGTAGTCGATTGATTGGCCGGTGAATCGTACAGTACAGCGCATTACAGGGAGCCTTCGTTTTTTGGCCGGACTGTTCGTATGTAGAATAGCCTTCCTACTGAAGTATTCCTTCTTCCTTTCAACATGAATACATTAAAGTCGAATGTTCACAAGCACTACTCCCTCTTTCCTAACTTCCATATCCTATTTTCCTAGTTCCAAGACAATGTAATGCGTTAGCAGGAGTAATCCGCGAGTGCTGGTCCTAACAAAACATGTACTAATAATTATATTGGCGGATTGTTTTTTCATTTTCGTGATTTTTTACAGAGAAATAAAATGTCAAATAAAGGACAACTGAATTTACAGCAGATTGCTAAGCAACAATTGTTCCAGCAATCAGCAGACCAATCATTGCGCAATGACAATCTGCGGGTCACGCGTCGCAAATTTTATGAAGAAATCAAATAAGACGTTTGTGGCAATTAATGTGCTACGTGGAGACCGCCCGTTATCAAATTGTTATCAAGTTTAATTCTCAAAGAAAATGTTATTCTCAAGAAATTATAAGTTTGTTGTATGATCGGGGTGCTACGCAAGTTTATCCTGAACAAAAAAGTGGATGATGTTGTCTTTCCAAGAATTCGAGAGGACGGAGAGAACGCTATTTCATCATTCAGCAGCAGCAGTGATGCCGAATATTTAGCTGACAGCTTATTTTAGAAAATAGTGAATATATAACTTTTCATTTATGTTCCACATTGTATTACAATCCACATTTGAAAAACATTCGAGATTAAAGTTTGAAAGAAATTTAAATATTGCAAATAAATGATTTGGTTGAGAATCTTTTGTTTTTAAGTTATTTTCCAACGGTTGTCTTCTGAAAAAGATATTGAACCAACCCTCAGTGTTGGTTGGGTTAAAGTACGAAGATGTGTGTGGGTATGTTAAATAACTTGTTTGTTTTGCTTGTCGTCGTTTTTCTTTAATTCGTTTGAACGTTCGTTGTTAAGTTCGTCTGTTGAAACAGTTTTAGTGCAATTTCGCACACTTTAATCTTTTATTTTAACGTGTATTTTTTATTTTATGTTGTTTTGGTTGTTGTTCATGCTTCGTATTCGTTTATGTGTTTTGTTGTTTAATGTTTTTATTTGCGTGTGTTAAAACAGGGTGTTTAATGTTGGTAATAATTGTTTTATTGCCGACAAGTTGAAATTGAATTTATAACTTGAAAAAAATAAGTTATTTGCTTAAATAATTGTTTATTTTTTTTTTTGTAGTTAATGTTGCAAATTTATGGTATACGGGTCATTGACTTCAAAGTGGGACATTTTTTTATTCAACTATTTTATTTTCGTTCATTGAGGGAACTTCACATACAAATGATATTAATGTAGAAAATTATTAGAAAATACAAAAAAATTCCTTTTTTTTTTTTTTTTTTTAACGATAAACCAACACTCAGGGGATGCCCCCTATATATGCAGTGCATTGTGTTGATCAGGAAAATAAGGTTTGGGAAGGAGGAAAGAGGGAATAGTGTTTGTGGACATTTGACTTGAATCTTAATAAATTATAAGTACCGCGAAAGACCTCTGCGGGAAGTTTATTCCACATACGGATAGTTCGACTGAAAAACGAATTTTCTCTATAATGCGTTGTGCGAAACACAGGACAATCGACTACAAACGGATGTGATCCACTGGATGAGCGAGTATTACGAAGAAATACTCGGGTGGGTGGAATAAGTTCACTTATCTCAGTGGAACACCTCCCATGGTAATATCGATAGAAAAGTGTCACACAACCCACATTCCGACGATGCCCCAATGAGTCAATAGAGTTGGATACCCTACTGTCATTGATGAGCTTCACCGCCCTCCTTTGTACACGGTCCAGAAGGTTCGAAATAGACTTTGAAGCCCCTGCCCATATATGGGAGTTGTATTCCATCTTCGGTCTGATATAGGTGGTATAGATAGTAAGGAGATCGGAGGAAGTGAAGTAAGTCTTGCACCGTTTTAAAAACCCTAAACACTTGAATGCCTCTTTCGACACTTTGAAAGCGTGTTTATTCCAGCGGACATCGCACTGTATTCTCATGCCCAGAACATCAAGAGTATCCGATTCCTTAATATCCACCATTAATACAGATGACATAGTTGGTCCCACGGCCCGTCTGTGGGTCAACATACAACATTGGGTCTTGCGTGCATTAAATTCGACCCTATTCGCTTGACCCCACTCAGAGATTGCAGCTAGGTCCTGATTAAGAGTGTCATTCATATTTTGCCTTTTGCCCCCAATCTCAACAAGGCTTGGCCTATGATCGAAGGAATATGAATGACAAATGTTGCTGTCATCTGCAAAAGAGTAGATAGGATTTGAAGTATGACCAAGAAGGTCATTAAGAAATATAAGAAATAGCGTAGGAGAAAGGACAGAACCTTGCGGTACCCCTGAATTTACCTGAAACTCGTTTGATGCAATCCCATCTATAACAACACGTGTAGTGCGATCACTGAGGAAACTCGATATAAATCGAGAGAAATCATTACCGACACCAAAAGCAATAAGCTTTGACACAAGCGCACCATGCCACACCCGATCAAACGCCTTGGAAATATCCAGAGCAACCACTTTGCATTCACCAAAGCGGTGAATGGACCGACTCCAACGTTCTGAAAGAAACGCTAACAGGTCTCCTGTAGATCGGCTACCACGAAAACCATACTGTCTGTCACTGAGAAGTGAATTTGTCTCCAGATATTTCACAAGATGGTAATTAACCATGCTCTCCATCACCTTCGAGAGCGAAGAGCAAATTGCGATTGGGCGGTAATTATCAGGGTTAGTAGCCTCACCCTTCTTGGGGATTGGCTGAACATTGGCCACCTTCCAGCAAGAGGGAAAGATTCCCGCACGGTACTAAGAGCTGAAAAGGTTGGCCAATGGACGAGCTAACGTCGAACAGCACTGTTTCAATACCAGTGCTGATATGCCATCCGGCCCCGGTGACTTGTTTACGTTAAGATCCGAAAGAACCCTTTTGACTGCGCGTGATCGGAAAAATATCTTGGGCATAGTACATGATACTCTTTCGACAACGGGCAGTGATTGATTGCTTTCCGGCAAGAACGAATTACTTGCAAACAGTTCAGCCAAGAGGTTAGCTTTATCAATCGGGTCAGTAAATATTTGGTCGTCCTTTAAAAGCGCTGGGATAGAAGAACTAGCACTGTCCCTTACTCTTTCAACGAAGGACCAAAAGGTCTTACTGCCCCGAGGAGCAGCAAGGACCTTAGCACGAAGACGCTGTTCGTGTAGAAATTTTTCCCGTCTAAGTACTTTGGCACACTCAGATCTTGCCCTCTTTCGTAGCTGATCAGTAGTTGCGTTTTTATTCAAACGCCAACTACTAAACGCCTCCTCTCTGGATCTGACTGCATTTTTGCACGTCTGGTTAAACCAACACTTAAGTTTTGGTTTGACCGAAATTTGCTTCGAGGGAATAAACAGTTTCATTCCAAGCAAAATTACATTTACGACCATTTTTGCAGCGGCATCAACATTATCGTCAAGGAATCAAAGTTTCCAGTTGAAATGCCGGTAAAATTCGTTAAGCTCGGCCCAACGAGCCTTTTGTAAAAAGTACCTGTTTTTCGTGCATGTGGTTAAAGTTAAAACATTATTAGCGCCTTTGAATTAAAACTTACAGTTTCAAAACCCATTTAACCAGGCGACTATTCCTACCTATAGCAATGCTCCTCAAGGCAGTGCAATAGTGTTAGGGTAAATGCACTTAGCGTAAGAAGTGACTACATAACATACAGTCTACAACTGACATGAAATGATTAACATTAACACTAAAATGATGTAAAGGGCATAATAAACCTCATAAATGGCTTGGCAAACATGTCAAAATTTTACGTTTGTACAAACATTTTGTGGTGTTAATTGGGGTTTTTGCTGTTTGGACAAACATTTGAAGCAATGTTTGCAGAAATATTAAAAATTTTTAATATTTGGCAGACATGTTGGATATTTGTCAAACTTTTTGTGGAGTCTAATGCTAAATGTATTCAATTCAATTAATTTTTAATATTAAATTGAATTTTTTTAGTAGTATGCCACAAAACAGCTTGTTGTTTAAAAACTGTTTACTTTAAATTGTTTGCCTTTATTTTATAATTTCTTCTCCGTTTTAAGCTAAAAGCAACAAAATTGCCGCAGTACTATTGGCATCCGCCAGGGCTGTCAGATATGGCGATTTCTCGCCAAACGTGGCGATTTTGAAAAGTGTTTGGCGATGGGATTTCCCATTTGGCGACTGGCGACTTTTATGGCGATTTCTGATATAACTGGCGATTAACTTGGCTATTTTTACCATTTATATTATTTCGGCAATTTTGTTTAACAACTTGTCATTTTTGTTATCATTACTAATATAAAAAAACATATTAAGTGAATTTTATATGCAGTCACTATTTTATTCTAATAGTATGTATGTAATTCTAATAGTATGAAGGTCAAAACTCCAGTAATGAAATCGATGAAACTGAAGTGTACCATCTTATAGACTTGTGTACTTAGTTTAAGTTTTTAACAGAATACGTATATGATCTCTTAAAAAAAATTACAGAATCAAAACAAATAATCTTTGGAAAAGGTTTCCTGATGAGCTAGCCGAAGCAACCAGTGAAATGCGCATAGAAGCTAGCTTTCCCGCAACAATAAATCTCAGTGTATTTACCAAATATGAAAAATTGGGAGCTTATCTCATCATACGGAAATCTTATTAAAAACAAAATTTACTTCGGCGACTTTTTTGTATTTTTTCTCAGTTTTTGGCGATTTTTGACTGAAAAATTATACTAGCGTATTTTGTATGCAAAATTTAATTTAAAAAAAAAGAAAATTTTACAAAAACTGAACAAAATCGACGTTTGGCGATTTTTGGCGATTTCTGACATCCGGTATGGCGATGGAGCTCAAAAAAATCTGACAACCCTGGCATCCGCATTCATTGAAAACAAAACAAAAATGAAAATTAATGTTTGAACGGAGAATATTTGTGTTGTTTATTGGCATACCCCAAACGGAAATAATGTGTGTGTTTGCCAAGCATTTTGTGTGGTTTATTGTGCCCTTTAGTGTTTAGTACAGACCCATCATGTTAGAAGTTTTCTCATGTTATAACACGGTTGTTAATGCAAATGTTTTAACAACGCTTTTATAACATCATGTTATAACAGCAAATCATGTCAGTTGTAGACGGGGAATTACTTTAATAGCAATTAGAATGTCCAATGTGGCATGAATTGTGTGGAAAGTAATGCCGCACTGTGGACCAATTACGGCTCAATTAATACATTATTACTGCCAACAGGGTGATCCTAAATGGACTTTACTTTTTCCATATTTTCTTCGTAAATTTTAATTTTTAAATGACTATAACTTTTTTGTTTAAAGAGATTTTAAAATAAAAAAATAAATTTTGTATTGTTATGCGACTTATAAACTATTTGTGCTAGAACAAAAGGTCTTACGTCTCTGAGAAATAATTTTTTTTTATTTTTTTTTTCGTTCAAATTGCCCGAAAATCTCTACTTATTACAGCATAACTCCTTTCCGTCAAAAGCAGTCAATAAATAACCCTATGCCCCATTGTATTTCCGCCAGGTTCCACCCGTATGAACCGCTATTGCCATTTTTTAGATATGCAGAATTCTATTTTGTGCCACGCCCACTTCTCCATTCCAGCCTCTTTATAGAGAGGTTGTATATTGATAGCCCAGCAATGTGCACCAAATTTGAACAACTTTTCCCGCAGTTCTCTTGATAAAAGAAAATATATTTTGCGCCACGCCCTCCAATCTCTTCCACATTTTGGCGAATGTTGGGCATGATAACATTGATAGCAAATTTGGAAACCTTTTACCTCTTACATTATGCATTAATCTATTATTTCTTTGTATGAGAGGTGAGAGTTAAAATTTAAAAAAAAATAAAAAATATAGCCTATAGGATCTCCCAGACTATCAGTAATAAATATACTGTAAAATCCAAATTTTTAATATAATTTGATGGACTTATCAAATTTAATTTTCGTTAAATTATTTTTACGAAGAAAGGAATTTTACAGCATGAAAATTAATTAAAACTGTCCTAAAAATTGTAAGCCTAATTAAAAATACTAAAAATTTTGATTAAAAACCATAAATAGTTCAACAAAATAACCACAACACTAATTATACTGTAAAAGTTTTATAAAGATCGGCTTAGTGGTAAACGAGATTACCTCCTGCAAAAAAACAGTGTAGGTTACTGAAAAGGGTTTGTGTCTCTAAGAAATGTTTAAATATTTTTTTTTTAAATGTCCAAATTGACCGAAAATCTCATACCTTACTCCTTCCCGGCAAAAGCAGTCAAGTCCCGTGTGAACCAGAACAATTTTTATGACCCAAGCTCAGATATTTTGTGCAAAATTAATTAATACAAAAGTTAAAAAAAAACCTTTCAGGAGTGAGGTAATCGAGTAGGCTAGAAACAAATGTGGGGGATCAAAAATAAACCTTCTAGGGGCGTTCTAAGTGGTAGAGATAAGGGACACTCATTGCTAAGAACATGTTCAGTACAAAGAACGAATTGAGGTCCGTCATACATGTTAACCCCTAGGGAGGGACTACTTGGCAGTTATTGGACTTCCTAAATATATTTCTAGTCTGTATTGAAAATTTAGTATGTGAGCCCCCTTGAGTAATGGAGATATACATAGGTCAAGTATGTTCACAAAACATGTCGGGAAGGAGAAATGAAGGGGGGTCGGCTCTACATTTAAAGCCTCTAAGAGTGACTGCGGCAGTTATGGAGCTTTTTTGTAATTTTTTTCCTTTTTGTCCCAAATTGAGTTCGATAAGCGTCCGCTTCCCCTCGTCCACTAAGTTATACTGGTTTTCTGACAGAATAACACACTACGAATATGTATTTTTAACCCTACATAACTTTTTGTCCCACAAAAAAAATAAAAACGAAATTCCAATCCAATAAAAAGTTATGGGTTTTGGACATCCTTCTCATGAAATGCGCCGTCTTGTCGAAATAAAGACCCGTTGGTGACCAAATCATCCAATTTAGACCAAAAGAAGTTGTGAAAGTCCTAATTCTGATAAGCGACGGGTAATTTTTGGATCTCCTGCACATTCTTTACATTCGTTGACGTCCGGGATTTGCTTGATTGTTTACTGAACCCGTGGACTGAAAGTTTTTTACTACAATTTGGAAAAGTCTTCTGGAACGACGATTTTGACGACCGTATAATAAGCGAATAGGCGAAGTCAAACAGCCAATTCGACAGATGTAGCTTTAACAATTTTATGACAATTTGGATTAATCAGTCGATCAGTTGGAACTTATAAAAATCCATCACAATTTCATCGCAATTGAAGGTTAGATTTCCAAAGAAAATTTGATCATTACCATCAATCACTTCTAAGGCTGAGTTTTTGAGATGTGGATTAAATTTAAAATGAGTTTTTTTCCTGCGAAATGTGTTTTTTTTTTTTTGTTATTATTTCAGTAAAGACCAACATTTTAAGCAAACTTAGCTGTTCCGTCAAAGTTATGTATACAAACTTGGTAATGGCGCCACAAATCTGTTTTTGGACTAACCAAACCTAGTTTAACTGAGATCTCAAAAACCCAGCCTGAGTAATCGCAATTCAGCTATCAGGCTACTGTATGGTTCTAAATCGTATCTTGATTATTAAACTATCGACACAAATGTCAACTTGACTATAAACGAAACCTAATTTCCAAAAGGAATGTCAACGTAAAATTTTAAGGGCTTTGGATGACAACAAATATCTTTCCTTATTGCTCTTTTAACTCATTAGCATTCCCCTGTACACTAGAGTAAAACCAGTGTGTTGGATGGCGTCAGAATGACGTTTGAGCCTCATTCGCATGTGGCTTTTTGTTATCAGCTACGACCTGTAAATAACATCTTCAGAATTCTTTGATCCCACCATTCCAAGTCCAACCAGATGAAAATGAGAATTTGCATTAAGATTAAAGTCGTTTTTCTGTTCCGAATAATCTGAGATGATGTAAAAAAAAGTCGGGTTGGGAAGATCGAAAATTCTCACCCATAAAAATTAATTTTTTTTTAAACTGTTAGACAGGAACAAACTTTAAGGCCCTAAATTTGTAAAACGCACACGTAACGCCAAAAATTATATTGAAAGCAAAAACAAAATCGAAAATATTTCATAATTTTGTTGTTGTTTTCTATAGAAATGTATATTGAATTTTTAAATTTTAAACGCTGCATATCTTGTGGCGTTGATAATTTTAAAGCGCAATATGTATTTCTGTTGAAAGCAACAATAAAATTTTGACAAATTTTTGACATTGTTTTTGCTTTCAGTGTTATTTTTGGGATTGCGTTGCGTTTTACAAATTTAGGGCCTAAATATTTTATTTATTACTTTAATAAATAAAATAAACAATTATGTTCCTCATAGGCTAGTGCAGAAAAATAGATTTTTTAAATCGTATTACATATAGATTTTTTAGACACGAAATTTTAACTCTTATCTATACTTGTATCACATTTTATCTAAGTCTGAGTTTAAACTATGAAACTTTTCTTTCAGAAAGTTTGAGTTTATTGTTGAGAGGGGAAGAGAACATGCTATTTTTTTCTCCCCTCTCACCAATAAACACTGACTTTCTGAAAGAAAACTTTTATAGTGTAAACCTAGGCTAAACAAATTTTAACATTTTATTTAGATTTCATTTATTTAAAATAAACTAATTTTATTTATTTTATTTTTCTTTCTTACAGGTAAGGCATATAATAAACTTTTAACAAACTTATCGTAAGTATTTACATACAATTTATTAATTTACGTAATTTGGACTCTTCGATTTTAATGAAAATGTTTTTATAAAATCGTTAAGTATTATATCACCTCAATCTGATTGAAAAATTTAGTTTTTACTGAGTTTATGCTAATTACTCCGAAAGCTGGGTTTCCGCATTTACCGTAATCGTTGCATAAAATCGGCGACGTAAATTATGAACGTAGCATACCCTCCAGACTATCCATTGTTATGTGTGCTCAAGAACAAAACATTGGCAGAATTATGCTGTAGTGCTCCAAACCAAAGCGAAAAAGATTCAGAAACGAGATGGTGACGAAAAGCAAAGTTTTTCAATTTCAGTTTCGTTTTCGGCGACGATTTCGGTGTATGCGGAAACCCAGATTAAAGCCTTTAATTTCAGCAAAATGTCATGTATCAAAAATTCCTCTAATGTATTAAATGGTATCCTTTTTCTTAAGCTACAATGTTGTCATATTACACAGTGTTACAAAATTGAATGAAATAGAAAAACCTGGGACCGGATATTATTTTTCTTGTAGGGCTTGTCGACCAAAACAAGATTCCAATAGTGAAATATACCGGACACCTCCAAAATCTGGATTTACGGGTAAAAAACCGGTTTTTGTACCTTTGCGCACTTATAAGCCTGTTATTTTGTTGATAATGATCCGATTTTTAATTCCTTACTAGATTTGGAAAGAAGAAACTGAGATCTTTCGAACAGTGTATAATTTATTTAAGAAAACTGGAGAAACTTGGGTGTTATTGTCGAGCAAACACAAATTTTGTAGATTTTTCAAAAAAATTTCAAATTTAGTGACGTTTTTATACATTATTTTCTTAAGAAACTATAATACTGTTGAGTTTATTCAAAAAGTACGTTTATTAACGATTACAACGCATATTTGGGTTTAAACATAGATAAGTAGTTGACTGAGTTATTTAACTTTTCATGAAAAAAAAAACTTTTAAACATTTTATAAAAATTTTATTAATCAATTAATCAATGTTATCCTAAACACAAAAAAAAATTTGTAATGAGAGTTTAAGTCATTCAAAAATTTTGTTTTTTTTCGTGTTCTTTTTACCCACTTTCTTTAAAATTACAAATCACTGTTAGCCTAAACACAACTTAGATTTACAACAAATATTTGTAATGAGAGCTTTACTCATGTAAAATTATTGTTTTTTTTTTTAATATGACGTTTTGTTAATGTCTTCTTTTTCACTTTGAATCTGTGTATTAAAAAAAACGTTTGCAATTTAATAAAAATCGTGTGCAATTTAAATTAAAATTATATACAAAATGTGTGACATTTGGCTCATTTACTGATATCAGTCACCTGCGTGATTTTAAAAACAATACAGTTTTAAAACACACAAAACCGATACCTGAAAGTAATGATCTACCGACAACGAGCAAATCTGTCGATATAACAGAAAAAGATTTTGAACAAAGAAAGTTCCTTCCATCCAGGTCTACAACAACGGAGCAGCATATTTTGTCAAATGCTGATTTCTACGATCTTGTTCGCGAATTACACTTGTCAAAGCGGCAATCTGAAGTCCTTTGGTCGCGATTAAAACAGTAGAATTTTCTGGAAAAGGATTTCGTTATAACATCTGGTAGAACAAGTTACCGGACTTGGTTACTTGAAGAAAGATTTAAGACTATTTCCAATGACATCTCGTGTATTGCGTTGATGTACCGAAACTATTTTCGGCATTAAATCACAATTATAATGCAGATGAATGGCCACTTTTTATTGATGGTTCATTTAAAAGTAAATTTTCTTATAAAAATTTATGACTTTATTTTTATTAATTTAAGATTTGTAATGTAATATGTCGTGCGCCGAATCGTTATGATCGCAAGCTATGGCCATCTCGCGAGTCACATAGAAAAGGCAGAAAAAACATTTTAAATTACCATTTAGTTGAAGTTAAGGACGTTATTCTGGCACCACTGCATCTTAAACTGGGATACATGAAACAATTTGTAAAAAATTAGATGTAAACGGCGATGCTTTTTGTCATCTTTGTCATAATTTTAATTTAAATTGCACACGATTTTTATTAAATTGCAAACGTTTTTTTTTTTATACACAGATTCAAAGTGAAAAAGAAGACATTAACAAAACGTCATATTAAAAAAAAAAAAACAATAATTTTACATGAGTAAAGCTCTCATTACAAATATTTGTTGTAAATCTAAGTTGTGTTTAGGCTAACAGTGATTTGTAATTTTAAAGAAAGTGCGTAAAAAGAACACAAAAAAAAACAATATTTTTGAATGACTTAAACTCTCATTACAAATTTTTTTTGTGTTTAGGATAACATTGATTAATTGATTAATAAAATTTTTATAAAATGTTTAAAAGTTTATTTTCATGAAAAGTTAAATAACTCAGTCAATTACTTATCTATTTTTAAACCCAAATATGCGTTGTAATTGTTAATAAACGTACTTTTTGAATAAACTCAATAGTATTATAGTTTCTTAAGAAAATAATGTATAAAAACGTCACCAAATTTGAAATTTTTTTGAAAAATCTACAAAATTTGTGTTTGCTCGACAATTACACCCAAATTTCTCCAGTCTTCTTAATCAGATTATATATCGTTCGAAAGATCTCAGTTTCTTCTTTCCAAATCTAGTATGCAATTGAAAATCGGCTCATTATCAACAAAATTACAAGCTTATAACTGCGCAAAGGTACAAAAACCGGTTTTTTACCCGTAAATCCGGATTTGGGAGGTGTCCGGCATATTTCACTATTGGAATCTTGTTTTACTCGACAAGCCCTACAAGAAAAATGATATCCGGTCCCAGGTTTTTTGGACTGTCTCACCGTGTTATCAGTAAAATTCATTAAGTTCTTTTGAAAAGAAGTCCTTTTCACTCTCTCTGAATTACCCTGTATAAATAGTTCCTCAACTCCATAAAGTTTTCCTCAACTATCAAAAACAAGAAACAGTCAAGAATATTTTGGGAAGGTCGGGTGTAAAGCTTATTCACTTCACCACAAACAACATTGATTATGAAATAAAGCGCATAACAAACACGAAACAAATCTGCCTAATAGTTATAGTTAGACGACGTTGTCGCATTCTCGTGCCTGTTCAATAAGTCCGTTGACTGACTGACTGCCTGTATTCAGCTGGATGCAACACATTTCTATGCATACATATAAAAATCTTTATGCTCCGCACACCAACATGTTGGGTCGCATGTTCGCTGAAATTCCGACAGCAGACGAAGAAACGTTTTTTTTTTTATCTAGACGGTGACAGCAAACATTGATAATCTTGGTATAAAAATTAAATTAGTTTCTTTTCCTGTTTTAATGGCTGACTGTTTAAAGAATTGGTGGTTTTGTTGCAAACGGTTTGGTAAACATGTGTGATGCAACCGTATAAGAAAAAAAAAATTCCGTTAGAATCATGTTGGGTTAGAAGGAGTTGGTAAGGATTTTTGCGTTTTCAGGTTGCTGAAGCTGTAGGACTACGAACACTCAAATTGTTATATATTTTGCTTTAGGGTAACCAGGCTGCATATTAATAGAAATACTTTAGGGTTAATTTAAAATTAGGCAAGTTTTATTTTACAGCTTAAAATTAAAAAATAAATAAATAATTTAATGGAAATAAATATTTTTTTTACAGTTAACTCTGAAAAATCAGCAAAACCAGTTGACAGATTTTTTTTAATCTAATAGAAGTTGGGAAAATTATGTTTTATTTTATAATAATTTTCGATCTCCTCTTAATCGCCTTCTAAAGGAATTTCTTCTTAATTCCTCTCTAAAATTGTGTTTGTTTTCCTTTTCTATGATATCGTTGCTTTCCAAGGAATTATCTTGGGTAGTGGTTTCCGTTTGATTTTCGCCTGTTTCCATCTGTTCTTCTTGTTCTACTTTCTGCTCTTCTTGTTCGGCTTCAATTATGGGTTCTTCTTCGTTGTTTTCTATAAAGACGCATTCCGAGTTGACTGCTGTACATTCGTCGAAGGATGTGGCCTTTCCAAACGGATTTTGATTATTGGTGTACTTGGTAAAGAAACTACGTCCTATGACACGGAAAGCCAAAGATGTTAAAGGATTTGCCTTTGATTTGAATTCCATTTCACAAATAAAACGACGGCGACAGGCGTTGGTATCCAAACCCAAGAAACTTAACATAAATTCGCCAATTCTACACACAGATAAAAATAAAAATTGATTTTAATTAAAAATTTGTAATATTAATTAAAAAAAATTAATAAAATTGCACCAGTAAACAAATAAACGTTTAATTCACTTGATGTGAAATTTAATTAAGTGAATTAAACGTTCAATCAAATGAATAAAAAGTTTAATTCTCTTGATTAAACGTTTAATTCATTTGAGTTGATTAAATTTTTAATGAAAATTGATTTTATTTTTGATTAATGCTTTAATTGATGAACAATTTTTGAGATTTTTTTTTGTAAGAAAAATAAAACCAGTTAAAATGAAATCTTTTGTAAACAATTATTAAAAAAAAACTTACTGTTCTTCGGAAATAACCATTTGTCGGGCTATATTTTCCAAGGTTCCTCTAACTTCTTTGTTATCCTGGCTGGATTTATCTAAGTTACTACGCTTACGACGGAATGTATGTCCATCAGATGTTAGGCTTTCTGGAGGACTATCAGATTCTGAGAAAGAACTGCTGGGAAAAGTTCCTTCAAATGAATTACTAGAATAAGCCGAATAGGGTTCAAAAGAAGAAGGACCACTGCTACTGAAAGAACCACTATTGAAATGCTGATCATGATAGTGTTCATGATCCAAGGAATATGGAATGTGATCGTGATGAGCAAAGGATCTGAAAACATATCTTAACAAATATTTTCTTTGTCTTCAGTACTGACTGTCCTTAAAATACTTACGGTGGATGGTCTAAAACAATTGAACCCTCTTTGTAAGTTGCGCCACCACAATGGTGAGGCCACATGTAGCGTAAACCCAAGTAAACAGCACTGCCCACAAAGAATGCAACCACTACTACCTTGATTTTAACCAAATAAGCAATAGCTAAGCCATACAAACCCCACGAAGAATCTGTAATAAAAACACAAAAAAAAAATTTATTTAATTATCACAAAATAAAATTATTATTTAATAATAAATTGCATAATTTCCAACAAAAATAAAATGCTGTTGTGCATGATCTACGACAATTTAATATTTTATGTCTGCTCCCGTTTGTCTAATAAGCTCTATTTACACATCATCTGCATTTGAAAAGTGAAAAGTGTGAATTGTTTTGAATCGATATCAAATCGATCGATTTTATTATTACGTTATTCTGTGATCGTGATCACATTATTTGAATGGTGTATTCAGAAAACTTTCCTTTAAACTTTCTGTTGACTTTCACACATTTTGTTTTTCAAACAAATTTAATTGTAGACTCTTTTAAGTGCTAAACAAGTGTAACTTATTTAATTTTATGTTGGATTTAAAATTAAAAAAATAAGTCTTAATAATAATGGGCTTATAGTTACAGTTATTATGAAATAAATTCTGTTTTTATGACCCCTAAAATGTGTTAATTATTGCATTAATAAAAAAGATACTTAAACTACAGTAATTCAAACTATTTTTTGATATACTTTATAAAGTTTAAAAAGTAGTTGATTTAACTTTAAAGCTTTCTAAACGATTTTTAATTCTAAATCCCGGAGTCCTTCGACTTTGAAATATTTTCAATGCTAGAAAAAAACATAAATGTCCTGGAATTTATTGGCCTTCTTGGATTTACGCACAGAAAAAACATTTTAACCAATTAAAGAAATAATCAAAAATAAAATCAGTTTTAATTAAAAGTGTAATCAAGTGAATTAATTGATGTGTTTACTGCTGCAAGTTAATACAGTCGAACTTCCCAAAAGCATTTCATAATAGGGAGAGCTTCATTGTAGAGAAGTTCACAATAGAGGAGTTTGACTGTAGTATCAATTAAAAGTTTAATTCACTTGATTAAAAGTTTAATTCACTTGATTAAATTTTTAATTGAAACTGATTTTTTCTTTTGATTAATGCTATAATTGATGACAAATTTGTTTCTGTGCTTAAGATTTCAGTTAAAAATTTGAACTTGGAATTTCAAAAATGATCTAGGAGTTTCTTTTGCCACTACAAAATAATTTGGATAATCTATTATGATACTCAAAATATGAGTTTGGCTAGTGATTAGTTTAAAGACGAGTTAATGCTTTAAAGGCCAAAATACACTTGTCAAATACTTGTCCAGCCGGCGAATTCATCGTGT
Source organism: Pollenia angustigena (assembly GCA_930367215.1). Lineage (NCBI taxonomy): Eukaryota > Metazoa > Arthropoda > Insecta > Diptera > Polleniidae > Pollenia > Pollenia angustigena. The sequence goes on along the minus strand of OV884059.1, from coordinate 124,478,164 downwards.
ACGTGTGCTTGACGTAATATTTGCCGTCATATCTAAATTATTTGATTTTCCATACAGCATCGTCGGTGTGGCACACATTTTCACTAATGCTGCCACAATGTTTGACGAGTATTTTGATCAATGTATTTGGGCCTTAAGACAGATTTCAATATCTTTGGTATGTGCGATTTAAGAAAATACCTAAAACTCTTTTCCGAATGCTTCAGTCAGCGCGAACAAGTTCCTGACATCATAGAGATTCATAAAAGAAATCCTTTCCACGAATTAAAGAATCCGTAGCAATTTCTGTTATAACAGAAATTAGGAAGATTCAAGAATCTATTAAAAAAAAAAAAAATATAAGATATTTTTCTTGTTTTACATGTAAGTATAGCGAACGAAGTGTTCGTTCGAAATCGCAAACAGGCCATTAAAATTCTTAGATGATAATAAAATCCGTTTTATTTTTCAACTGGACAAAATCCGAAATAGATCTTCTGGCCGATGAGGTGGCGAGAATGGGCTCAGTAACTTGGCGGCCACACGATCAAGTTTTGCCTTTCAATTCCTTCCAATTTGCAATACACTCTCATTTTTTTACTAACACACTCACACTTTTTAAATTGACTACGAGATGGCTTTCAATTTCACCTTTCTATTTGTTTGGCAATTTTACTTTCAATTTAACAGCTGAGTACAAGTTTGTCTTTATAAATTGTGTTGTTGTTGACATCTTGGAAGGAAATTGCTAACAAATTGAGTGCAGCCTACGTCACAGCTTTCAATTTATGTAAATTTTGACAAGCAGTATATGTAAAAGACTATCAAGAACAACTTGATCGTGTGGCTGCATGGTAATGGATGATCCGGTGCGGTGACAGTCAGACCTTTTTTAGTTACGCTTTTACTTTGGAAAGATAAGGGAATGGGTTCCAAGGAGGACTAATCGTGCCTGGGGAAATAGTGCGAATTCAAGAGTACCGCAGACGTATTGTCGGTGCTTAGGAACACCGACTCCAACTCGCTGCTGGGGCCAGCTGCATAAGAACCATGATAGGTATTATCACGGCCCACTGCATGATAGGGAGGAGGGCGGTGGTAATGGGTACTGACTTGTCGGATTTATGTCGGTTGTGCTAGAGCCCAGAGGAGATAGCAACAGTTGGGCAAATCTTTGTCACTATCCAAGACTACAGAACAACAGGCTTAAATGGCTGGGTAGTAAGTTTATAGGCAAATTGGGAGATATCGCTATTGTGTTTGGTGGGGTTGTCTTTCTTTGTTGGTCTGATATTATCTTCCAATATTTCCTTCACTATTTCTTATGCTTTAACTTTTTACTTTGGTCCTTTTCTTCTAAGTACTCTATTTCCACTTATGGCATTACAATGGACCATATTATGGCGATTTTTCAGAAAAGAAATCGCCATTAGTCTCTCGGCGAGGGTGTGAAAATTGACTTCGCACCAGCCCTTCTACCTAACCTAACCTTTGTCTGGAACACCAAGTGCATCTTTTTTCTTTATTCCAGATAATATTGAATTTGGGTGTGAGACTATGACAACATTTTTCCCATGAAAATTTGTATACTTGATTTTTAAGCTTCTTAAGCTCTTATGATGCCAAAGGCCTTGAATTTGTTTTTTTATAAAAGGCCTTTACCGCAAAAAATCTTAAGCGACAAAAACAAAATTTTACAGGAGAAGGTTTTTTTTTATTTTATTTTTTTAATGAAGGTTGTCGCTGAAGCTAAAATAGTTTTTACTATAAAATCTTAACAGTGCCTTATGTGACCATGATATTTTAGGAGATGATGCAAGGGTTGCCAATATATTCATTTATTAAAGAAAAAAACCGAAAATTAAAAATGATGTCGCTTAAGCTATTTTTGCGGTTGGGGCTCGATGTCATCGATTTATTCAATCGATTCAATTAAGCGTTGGTAGAATTTAATATGCGAAACTTTAACTCCATAGATCTATTCAGATCGAAGCTAAAGCACCAACAATTTTCATTTTGTTAAAACTGTTGACGACTTTGAATTGTAAACGGTCAAAGGATAATTGAATATTAAGTCGAATTTGGATCTTTTCAACAAGGACCGTGTTGTTTTCTTTGAAAATAAGTATTATAACTTATTGATTTAATCGGGCCCGATCTCAATGATCTTCTGCGAATAATTTTGTTTTTATTATTGTTTAATGACTTGTAAGGTCAGGTGTTGTAGACTGCTGTAAGTTTTTGAGTATTGAAGTATAATTATATCCTTACAGAGATGGCTCTTTAAGTAATTACCACGTAAACTTATTTGCTCTGGAAGTTTAAGAAACATGAAATGCTGTTTATTTGATTCGGATTGTTTCGGGTTAACCTTGAATTAAAGATTACTTAAATTCAACCGATGATATGAACTCAATTAGCGGGACTAAAATTTCCCTCAAATTTTATTCACTTTTTTCTAAAAAATGTATAGGGAAAAGCACAAATTCAAGGAAAAAACTTTTCGCTTTTCTTTCACGATATGCGTGATTTATTAAAAAAAAAAAATGTTTCACTTAAATAATAAAAGCTTGTAACTAAAACAATTCTAACAATATTCATTAGGACAATTTCTGTCAACTTAAAACTTACATAAATGATGACGATGTCTTCTTCTCGTTCTGGCTTCAACTTCCAAAGCCCTTGAGTCCGTTCTTAATAAATCGTTTAAATCCTTAAATTCCAATTCCTGCACAGTCTTTGATTCTTTACACAAAACCAAAGAGAAATAAATGCATAAAATGGCACATATTAACCATAAAGTATTTTTATGCATTATTATAAATTTGACACTTAAAACACTATTTATATTCGATTGAGTTTTTAAAAGAAAATAGTATTTTGCGTTAAAATTTCTTTAATTTTAAAATTTACTCGACTTCAATTCGTTTCTTCTCTACTACTTGCACTTGTTAAACGCGACGAGTAAACTGACATTGTAGCCCATCATTAGCACCGCTTTTTATATGCAGTTCAATATTTTCGAAACCAAATTCAATTAGTAGAGCGCACCGCGCTTTGTTAAATTGTTGTTTATGCTTCAAGTTCAAGGTGATAATTGGCTCAGTCTATACAACGTGTCTGGCTCATCAGCACATCGATAACGCAAGCACTTGAAGCCCTTTGCTTAATTTAAATACGAATCAAATAGTATCTTTCAATTATTTGTAGCATATTTGGTTTGAAATTATACAATCTACAGCAGATTTGGATTTTAGACGAATAAAAAAAAAAAAAAATACAACTTAAATAGAAAATGAAACTGGTTTATTGTACAAACGATTTTGCACCAATTCTATTACGACATTGCACTTTTTTTTCAATTTCATTATTTTCTTAAGATGCTACTTTATACAATTTTAAGTGTTAAATGGAAATAATTTCACTTTTATTGCAAAATAAAATGAAATGTGTGAAGTTGAAAAAAGTGTTAAAAAGAAATTTGGAAAAAAGTTTGTCATAAATTAAAAGAAGTGACAAAATCGGAAGCCAATTTCTGGGATGGTGGAACAATTGGCTGAAAAAAAACTAACAATGGTCTTAATTTCCCGTGATTTATATATAAAAAATTCAAACGTTACTTCCTGACTGATTCATCATCACACAACCTGAAGCTGAAATTTGAACAGAAGGTTGGTCTCTTGCCAAATCTATTCACTAAGACGGTGTTTTTTTTTAGAAATTTAAATGTTTAATGGTTAAAAAAGTGTAGATTCGCTAACGTCATATCTCCTAAACTTAAACCAAAATTAATTAAATACTTAAATTTTATCATTAAAAAAATAAGCGGATATTTGTCTGGTACTTTTTTGAAATTCGGCTCTTTTAAGGGGAAAAAAGTGCAAATTCGCTAACGTCATGTCTCCTTAACTAAAAAAATAAATAACTAAATTATTTTCGTTGCTCATTAAATAAAATAAGCGGACAGCTGTCTGGTACTTTTTTGAAATACGGCTCCTTTAAGGGGTAAAAGAGTGTAATAATGTATAAATTCGCTACCGTCAAATCGCTTAAAATAAAAAAAACATACAAAAATTAATTAAATACTTTTCGTTGTTCGTCAAAGAAAAAAAAGGGGCCAGGTGTCTGGCACTTTTTGAAATTCGGCCCTTTTTAGGGGGTAAAAAGTGTAAAAACGTGTAAATTCGCTAACGTCATATCTCCTAAACTAAAAAAAAAACAACAAATTAATTAAACACTACTTATATTTGTTCATTAAAAAAATAAGCGGATAGGAGTCTGGTACTTTTTTGCAATTCGGCTCTTTTAAGGGGGAAAGAACTGTGAATTCGCTAACGTCATATCTCTTAGACTAAAGAACAAAAATTAATTAAATACTTTTCGATATTCATTATAAAAAATAAGTGGACAGGTACCTGGTACTTTTTTGAAATACGTCTCTTTTGTGAAGTAAACGGGTAAAACCTTTATTTTGAAACTTTTTTGTCACCCCATCTACATTTTAAACCAATAAACATAGAAAAAAACTTATATCACATTTGTAACTTATCTAAAAAATACAAATATAAATGTGGTACTTTTTCAAAATTCAAACGCTAACGGGGCATGCGCTTTACCTAGTTTTGTTACTTTTTTAAACCTATTAAATTATGGGCTCCCAATACAATATTAAAATTTTTGATACTTCAATGGGGAGAAAAAAGGATGGCAAACAATTGCTCTTTATTTGGAATAGCTGTTTGTTTTGCTCATATTGGGGGGTGTGCTGAAAATCGCAAACGCAAAACGCAAGAATTTGGAGGCTTTTTATAATACACTTTTAATCAAATTTTTATAATTTTTGTTATAAAATTCTGTTTAATAGAGAAATGTTTGTATAATATTTGTCATAAAATTCTTTTATTACAAAAATCTTACTAAAAAACAACTTTTAAAATTCTTGCGTTTTGCGTTTGCGATTTCCAGCACACCCCTGATTGTCTTCGTTAGAATCACAAAAAGGCTTCCGGAAAGCTGAACTCTCATCAGCTAATAAAAATCATGCGGATTTTGATGCTGAGAATCATATCCCACATTTTAAAGAAGTGTTTTTAGAATAAATTAGCTTTGATGAATTTTCAAAACAAGACTAAAGTGTCTACACTACAGATGACTGTATTAAAAGATTAAATTCAAGAGCAGCGGTGGAGATAAGTCAGTCTGAAGCCACTAAATAAGAGTTACATGTAAAAATATCTGATTTCATAAATTCTAAATGATGAAGCATTAAAACAAATTGACCGTTTAAAGAATTTTGTCAGAGACGACTTTGTTGCATTTCAGCACATTAAAAAAATTTAAAGTTATTTTAAAACTCAACAGCTCAAATTGAACCAAACCAAGTTGACTTTTACTCTAAATAAATTTGTTTAACCACAAAAGACCAGTCTTATCTTATCGTTGCTTTAATGAATTGTAGCATTATAAAAAAAATATTAAAAACTTGAATTTATTCATGTTGTAAGTGAGAGGGAAGACTTCAGTAGGAAGGTTATTCTATATACGAACAGTCCCGGCAAAAAACGAATTTTCCTTTTATGCGTTGTATGATTCACCGGTCAATCGACTACAAAAGAATGGGCTCTTGAGGAAAAAACAAACGTACGGATTTCAAGAATAAGATCCATAATTTCATCAGAACACATCCTATTGTAGTAACGGTAAAACAGGCAAATACAAACCACTTTGCGACGGTGCTCCAGGAAGTTAATATAATTATATACCCTACTGTCTGTTCGCCCTCTCCTGTTCGTGGTCGAGAAGCTCCAAAATAGACTTTGTAGAACCGGCCCACACATGAGAGTTGTATTCCATTCGCGGTCGGATATAGGTGTTATAAATAGTAAGGAGATTAGATGGAGTGAATTATATCTTAGGTTAGGTTTGGTGCAATGGGCAGGCGTCACGCCGACGGCTTACTTGGGCCTTATAGTGGTCCCTTTGTGATACCTCTAGCCAGTGACAAGAGTCAGCAGTATTCACCAGATTATTCCCCTGAGGGGAACAGAGTGATCGATTTTAGTCCCACATTCGACATACCGTCCAGACATGGCAGTTCTGGTCTCCCAAAATGCCTAAGCGTAATGCCTCCCAGACCGGGGCATAGGCAGAGAAATTGAAACAACGTCTCCTCCTTCTCATCATGACAACTCCTACAGTAGTCATTATAATAAAGACCCATCCTCCTAGCATGAGTCCCTATCACCCAGTGACCCGTAATGACCGATATCACTGTCCTCATCCGGTCCCTGCCGAGACCAAGTAGCACGCGCGTTCTCGCCGCGTCATAGTCAGGCCATAAAGTTGTGGCCATCAGGCTGGTATGCTCCCCCTGCCATCTCCCCTGAGCCCTTCTGTACGACTCTCGTCTGATGAGAGTCTTGCAGCGGGCCATCGAAATCCCGATCAGGTCATCGACCAACACGTCGGCGAAGAGACAGCACTGTTTGGCCAGACTGTCCGCAGTTTGGTTACCCAGGCATCCACTGTGCCCTGGTACCCATGTCAGCGTTACCCTGGAATGTTCCGCGAACTCATTTAGAGACATCTAGCATTCCACTGTTAACATAGATGTCGTGAAGCCAGAGCTGCAATGACAGCCTTATACATACATATCTGTGGTATTTTGACAAAACATCTTAACTCGAATTTAAAAAGTTGATTAACAACATAATCATGCGAATTTTCATTCAAAAAACATTTTTGTTTAAGTTTTTAAAATTTTGTATTATAAACGAAATTTTTCTTTAATTTTGATTTATTTTATTATTTAATAAAAATGATTTTTTCACCGAGTTTTTTTAAAAAACTTTTTTGCTATCTTATCTCGACTTAAGATGTTTTGTCAAAATGCCACAGATATATATCTCGATATACGATAGTACCTCAGCGAAGTATATTTTACACCTTTTTAAAAAACTGAGGCACCTGAATGCTTCTTTCGACAACTTAAATATATATTTATATATTTTGTCCTTCGTACATCGTATTGTATCTTCATGCCCAGAACATCAACAGAAGGTATGCAGCTGTCTACATATCTAAAGGCCATAAGGGTTAGCAAGTGGTCATGTCTTTGGCCCAACTCCCATAATAACTTTATCAGAAATGGCGATTTTAATTTAATACACAAAACATATCCGGAACCTGGCAACTCTACTTGCCCCACCATATAAAATCATTTTTTTTTTTAATTAAATGTTTTAATATTAATCATTATTTTGTGTTTATTACCCGAGATGATGGAATTAAGTCAACTCGTTTAACATAAAAATAAACAGAATAAATAAAAACAATTCAGACGTTAGTAAAAATAAAAAGTTTTAATACTTTAAATTCATAATTCTTTACAGCAAACTCAAATTTAAAGCTTTAAGGACAAAATTTAAACGCCCGTTTTTCATTAAATAAAAACGTTAGAGACTCTTTTCGGCGAGTCTTTTGTTCAACTTTTGGCTCGTTGCAAAGTTTTTTTTTTTTTTTTTTAATTTAACATTTCTTGGTTTAATTCGCTGTATTTCCATCATCAATTCGCATATTTTGTTGCCAACTGTGTTTGTACAGTTACCAGCAACACCTTTAATTTTGTTGTATTTAGTAGCTGATTGTTGTTGTTTTTGTTGCTATATGCTGACTGCTGCGACGACAAAAACAATATTCACAACAATAATTTCTACATACGTACGTACATGCTACACATAACTACTTGCAACATATTCTTTATAATTTTCATGCTAAACGTTTGTTGTATGTATAGAGTTGGATGTATGTATGTCTGTAGATATGTATGACAGTTTGTATGTATAAAAGTGTGTACGATTGGATATGTGAGTTGAATTTTGTGCGCTGATTATTTGATGCGTGGCATGTAGTGTAAGCAATGTTGCATCTCTGTTTGCTTTTTATATTAAAATATACGAAGGCTTCTTTTATTAATTTTTGTGGCAGCCACATTTTTTGCGCCTTCTTCTACTTATTTACTACATCATCATCAGTCTTGCTCCGCATCTCCGTAATGACCACACGAAATATCATTTATGTATCAATTCCTGATGTAGATTAATTTGAGGGTTTTAAAGCAACAAAAAAAAAAAAGGTTACCAAATAGTTAAAAAGATTGTAAAGTCAGAGGAATTATGAGTTAAAGGAAATCGTACATTAATTTCGATTGTGGGTACTTAATAATGACCTACATATTTACATTCAAAATCAGAGGGTGTGCTTTTATTGCCTGATCGTTAGTATTCTTTTTATTTTTTATTTCCAAATCCCTATTTTCTAGAAACCTTCCATCGTTATGAAGATTAAAGTGTCTGAACAAGGACACGAAACCTATTTTAGTTAATTTAATCAATTCTTCTGTTTACAATATTTCGTTCAATAACTGAGCCTGAATGCCTTATAGAGGACTTAGAGCTGAACCGAACCAAGTTGAAAATTATAATACATATATGTATGTCTTTCAAAACTGGTGCGAAACTCTCCGCAAAGTTTAACTTTATCCAGTGCTGTAACGGACTAAATCAAAAAGGGTTTAGTTCCTAAGGTAACGGTAAAAAACCCAAGTCAATGGCTCCAGAAATTAAGGGGAGCCCACTTACTTGAACTCAAAATATTTACGAATTTTCTTTTTTGACTTGGTTCGCTTCAGCTCTGAGCCCTCCATATACATAAGTACTATGTATTAGTTATTAAGGACACAAACCATACGTGAACTCCATCCTGTCGCTCCGATGCTGCGCTACTTTTTCGAGCATACACGTTCTTATTTCGACAATAGTGCGTCGAATGTAATTTATCTTTTTGTCAGCATAGAGAAAAGATTTAATGTACCCTCACAAAAAGTAGTTTAAAGGTGTCAAATCACAAGTCTCAGGTTCGTTACTTGAGTAAATTCGGCCACCAAACGTTTGGCTCAACAAAGTGATTGTTTCACGCGCTGTATGGCATGTTGCGCCCTGTTGTTGCAACCAATTATTATGATTTGCAATGACATGAGGAATAAAAGAAAAATCACGAACTATTTGCATGTAGCGTTTGCCATTCGCGGTGATGTTGGCACCGGTTTTGGATTTTAAGGCAAATCGGCCGATGACGGCTTTGGCATATAAAGCGCACCAAACAACAATTTTTATCGAGATGTAATGGAGTCGCATAAGGATTGGGCTCTCTTCGAAAATGAAAATTCTGTTTGTTTACATACCCAGAAAAAAGTCTTATCGCTGATGATGAATTGACGCTAAAAATATGGTTCAACTTCCTGTTAATTCTCAGCCCATTTGGCAAACACACGATGCAATTGATGGTCCGCAGGCTTTTATTATTGCATTAGTTGGATCTGATATGAATGTAGGCCAAGATCTTTCCAGAGTTGCTATGAATTCGAGTCCTCTGTTACACTCACGTATACAGCGGCAATGGCTTCTTCTGTACGCACGGTACGGGCTCGATTTGGATAAATATTATCCTAAAGAGTAAATGCGGTCATCAATCGATCGATAGTATTACGTATTAGCTGCTCAGATGGACAACGGAAACTTGTTACGGGACCCACATGAGCCATGCTTGATTGCGGCTGCCAGTGGAACCTAACCTAACCGAACTTGACGAACTATAAGTTTGGCTAACAGAATGTGTATTTTAAAAATAAATTCCCACGATTTGTGAACGTTGTTCCGATGTAGGAATTACCAAAGTATATTAAAAACAAACACACTTCATTAGTATGATAGCTAGTTTTACAGTTATCACTATCGGAAGCTCTATACGTTTCAAAAAACACCCTTTAGTTCTGATTATATTTTATTATAAATAAATATCATTCATTCCTAAACCATTGGCAACCCATTTTTTCTGGCAACAATGCGCATTGTTACACCAAAAAAAAAAAAATTAAAAAAAATACACCCAGCATCTTTGATTGTTGACTGTTTTGTGTCAAATAAACATTGCAAACAAAGGAATATACGCAACATAAAACTACAAACTCATAAACTTATTCGCAGCAACAACAAGACCAACAGCAGGAACAAAAATTGGAACAACTACGACCAAAATATTTCCCTTACGCATTGCACTTCACTCTTAACAAAAACTATAAATAACGAAACGAACTAGCAGCCGCATTCAGATAAAATGAGAGGGTGTAAGGAGTTGGGTCATGGTCCCTGAGCTGCTGCCGTTGCCGACTTTGCCGATTTGCTAACTGACTTGGCTGGCTGCTTGGCTTGCATGGTCTCGGTCTTGGGTCTAGTGAGTGAGTGCGAGTGAATGGGTTGGTAGGTTGTTTGGTTGGTTTGTTGGATGGTTCGGTTTCATGATTATCCAACGACTAAGAAGGAGGCTTATGTCAATACGTGTATATACCGACACACACACACACACACACAAACACAGCATTAATACGACAACGAGTTCGTACATCTGAGGAAGTGTTAAGAGTTTGTATGAAATGGTTGATTATGTTGCTATTGCTGTCGTTGTTGTTTGGTTTCAAATTAAAAAAAAGGAATAGTAGATTGTGTTATAGATATAGAAAATACATACATATGTATTAAAACAAACACACACACACACCCATACACTCAATCATTATTTTACGTTGGCCGACTGGCAAACCTGCTCACTTACTTACTTGCAACGTTACAGTAGGCAATTTTCGTAAAATGAAGAAGGGATTTAGTAGTTTCTAAATTGATTTTAATTTAATAATTTTTTTAGTCAAACCTAAAGAATAACAATTTCTCATAGTGGCAAATAATTCTACGACTAAAGCATAATTGCATTAATATATATATAGAGGGCGTCCCATTAATGCCTTAAAGTCCCATTAATGCCTTAAAGTCCCATTAATGCCTTAAAACAAAAGGTAACCGCACAACTTATAGACTTTAGTCTATAGTAGGCGTTTTAAACAAAGCCTACTACTTTCTTAATCCGATTCGAGAGATTGTACTAAATCTAGAAAGGGACCGTTAACCGGTCCTGGAGGATAGAACAGATTGCAGGGTGTCTAAGGCATAAGGGCCCGGCTTGGACGCAGGGGCAACCAGGGTTCTATTGGGGTTGGCTACGGGTGGTATTAGGACACTTGCGGGGTTATTGACGGGTCATTGTTCTGTCAGTAAAAAAAAAAAATCTACTGTGCCACTGTCCTAGGATGCAGGGTCTCAGGCAGAAATGGCTAGGAGATCGATTTCACGACGAACTGAGGTGTATTGCTGGATATAATCCATGTGATCTACCGGGGTTTGTCAGGGAAATAGGATGGTTGTTTCTGATGAGGGGACTGTAGAGATAGTTTTTGATCTACTCTGGTATATACTAACTATCTTAAATCTTTCTATCATCTCTTTATTTCTTCACTTCTCTCTTTCCTTCCTCTATTTTGAAATGATTTACAATGGACCGTATTGGTCTCCTAGTGGGGGTGTGCCCTTGGGCACTCATTATCCCATTTTCAACACCACCCGGATGAAAATCTTATTTGAAAGTTCGCTAGATCGGTTTGTTTTATTTTCGTGCTTAAAAAACGCTTGCTGCGCAGTTAGTAGCGAAGTTTAATCCTATTTCACATACGTTAAAGACTAGATGGCTCTAGTAGCACCTTGGTATTTAACATATTCATTTGGAATTTATTGTTACTCCCTTTTGCTGAAAATTTCCCCACTGTGCATTATAACTCAGTTATTTTGAATGTATTCATGTTTCGGTCTTTCAGTCAGTCAGTGAATTTCTTGTGGCAACAAAGCACAGCTCGTGACAGCAATTACTAAACCATAAATAAATATAAGGACAACAAGCGGACGAATAGTCAGTTAGCCAGTTGGTCGGTCAGTTTGTCTGTTCGTTTGTTTCTCAGTCATTGATTTTTGTTAGAAACGTTGACGGCGACTGTCTTAATTTCAGTTTAGTTTCTTTTTTATTTTCTGCCCTGTATTTGTTGTTGTTTGTTGCTGGCGCTGAATTGAGTTAAGTGCATGCAATATGAATGTTGTTGCTGCTACTCAATGTTGTATTGTTGCCACATGAATATACTACAACTACTAGTTGGTTGTTGTTGGTTGTAGATATCTGTATGAATGTATGTATGTACAAATGTATGCATGTATGGATGTTTGTACAATTGGTATGTTGTATTTGTACTAAGTACGTACATATGTATGTAGTATGTACATATATTTATCTATGGTGTATAAATATCTGAGCTTTGGCATTTGCCTTGGTTTTGTGCTCTTGTAAAAGCGCATCCATCCGTCAGTCGCGTTTTTCATGCGCAACTGAAACGGTAACGAAATTCAGATTGTTGAATTAAAAAGAAACCTAAAAACAAGTAAAGCAAAACAAACAACTAACCAAAAAAACAGAAAACGTCACAACAAACAAAACAAAATCCAAAATAAAAGAAGAGAGAAAAAAGAAAAACTTCAAACCAACCGTTTTAAAATCCCCACGAGTATTGTCTCGAGTAGTGTGTTGTGTGTGTTTGAGATACTTCTAGTGTTTTTTTTTTTCTGCAAATTCGTGTTTAATTTGTAAACAATATTTTTTTGTTTTCTTAGTTTGTTTTATGTTTTACTTTAAACTATTTTTTTTTGTCTTGTGTATTTTTGACAGTTGTTTTGTTTTAACTCATTCGTTATTGATTCAAATGTTTTCATATAATTTTTTTTTTGTTTAATTTCGTTTTATCTTTAAACTTTTTTTAAGGTTTTGCTTTTATTACTGCATTCCTATTCAGTCAGTTTTTTTTTTTCTTATCTTCTGCACATTATTTGGCCAATAAAACTTTGGCCAAGTTTAGTTTCTAGTTACGTTTACATTTGACAAAATTGTTAAATTTAACGGCCCGGTTTTAACTTTGAGGTTATTTTTTTGGACAAAAAAAAAAAAAAAAAAAAATCGGTGAACATTTTTTTGATTAGAAATTAAATTTTTATTTAAATAAAACAATTCACTTTTTAAGTAAAATCAGTTGTTAAAGAATGTAATTTAATGAGTTTATTAAAAAAAGTATTTAATATCTACCTACGTTATCTTGAAAAAATAAAAACCAAGATATTATTTATGAAAAGAAGAAACTACAAGAAAGTCAATATTAAGTTTCAAACTATAAATTGCTTCTGATTTTGGGAACCCACAGATGATTGCTCGATTAGTTTCCATAAATTTATCAGCAACGCTTCCGGTTTTCATAACTTTTTTCTTGTAACTTTTAGTTTCTTATTCAAATGGAAATTTTCCATCTTTTAATTAATATAATTTACGACTGATAAAGCCATCATCATATTTTTTGTGAATGTCAAGTGAAATCAAAGTGGGAGCAGAACCTTAAAATGTTTCACTCAAATAGTTTCATAATCATCCCTATCGTGAATCACAAGTGGAATTTTTGTTCCCATGAAATTTTCATTACCCTTGAAGGGAGAAAAGCAATCGTTAATCTCATGTGAAAAATGTTGCACGCTATCAGTTCCAGTGAATGTAAAAAAAAGAAGAAAGATTAAAAAAATTAAAAATCAAAGAAATTTTTGTTGAAAAATATACACGCATATATATTAAAGAAAAGTTAAAATAATAAAACAAAATATCTAGTATTGGAGGGAAAGTTTGATAACAACGTTAGCTTTTTTGTACTTTTAAAATTTTATGTAGATAAATATTTTCCAAAATTCGCCACCACGTCTTTCGAAATCTTCAAAAATCCGCAGGCAATCGACCTGTTGTTTTGCATTTTGTTGACCAAAATATCGGGTGATTTTTTAGCTATTATCTTTTTGGCAACACTGGTTTACAATTTGGTCTATAATTTAACCATGAATCGCCTTAAAAACGAACAACGCTTGCAAATTATTGAATTTTATTATCAAAATGCGTGCTCTGTTAAGAAAGTTCATCGCGCGCTTCTTGTGTTCAGCGACGAAGCTCATTTTTGGCTCAATGGGTACGTTAATAAGCAGAATTGTCGATTTTGGAGTGAAGATCAGCCAGAAGCATTGCAAGAGCTACCAATGTACCCAGGAAGTCACAGTTTGGTTCGGTTTATGGGCTGGTGGCATCATTGGACCGTACTTCTTCAAAGATGATGCGAATCGTTGCGAAACTGTGAATGGTGAGCGCTGCCGTGAGATGATATCCAACATTTTTTTTGCCCAAAATGCAAGAGCTTGACTTGCATGACATGTGGTTTCAACAAGACGGTACCACATACCACACAGCACGCTTAACAATGGACTTATTAAGAGGCGAGTTCGGTGGACATTTTATTTCACGTTCGGGACCGGTCAATTTGCCGCCTAGATCGTGCGATTTAACTCCTAGAATATTTTTCGTGGGGCTAAGTTAAAGCTCATGTCTATACACACATGCCCGCTTCAATTGACGCATTGGAAGACAACATTGAAGCATTTATTCATGAGATACCGGCCGAAATGTTGAAAAGAGTATGCCAAAATTGGACTAAGCGGATGGACCATTTGAGGCGCAGTCACGGTCAACATTTACATTAAATAATCTTCAAACATTAAATTATATGGACCGTACTATCGATTCAAATAAAGATTTCATGCATTTTTCTGAATTTAATGTGTTTTTTTTTTTAACTTTCCTATAGCTCTTAAAAATCACCCGATATTAGTTTGTACCCTTTTAACGGATCTAGCCTTTAATATTCGATTTATAGGAGGAATTACTTGTATACATGCTCTGTTCCCTAGCAAAAATAAAGTGAGCCAATCTAAGGGAAACGTAATCAAATTATTCTCCTTTGAATTACCTTTTTTCATGGGAGTTTTTCATGATCGCAATTATGTGAAAAGGGGAATAATTAAACACTTATTGCTATTTGAAATATAGTTTTTCATACAATTAATTTTTTATTTGACATGGAAAACGAATTTTAAACATAAATGGATATTTAAATAAGTTGATGAAAATGGACATAAAAGTTTCTAAAGTTTGAGCAAAAAATGGTTCAAAAATTTTTTTTATTACAACTGGAAAGTCGATTTTTTTTTTTTTTTTTTTTTTTTTGCAAAAAACTGAAAATAAGAGATGATTTAATTTAACTACAAATTTTTATAAGCTATAAAATAAATGGATTATGTATGCACTTATCATATTTATTTTATTGCTTATAATTAAATCAATTATCAGATTGAATACCATATTCTTCAAGGCAATTAATTTTTTAATTGAAAAGTCACCAACAACATAATTTGTAAATATAGAAAATACTTTTATTATTTCGAATCGTTAATATTCAACAATTTTTTTTACTATTCGTTATATATAAAAAATAAAATATTAGTTAACAATCAAATGTTGTTTTTAATTTCGTTTTTGCCATGTTAACAAACTATTTAATTTATTGCCTGCCTATTTAAAGAAGTAATTGCATAACAAATATTATTTTAATAAATTTTTTATATACTTATTAAAGACTTGGAATTGGATACACTTAAAGGTTCTGACATCTTCATGCACCATTATTAACAAAAATGTTAAAACTAGAATGAAGAAAATTCCCATTGAAATTTCTTTAAGAATCTGTAAATGAATCATAAGATTGTTTAACCCAAAGATTAATTCAGTTTTCAATAATCGTCCCAACGTTTGTTCTTTTTGTGACTAATACTGTGCACAGTGATCAATTCCGCCCAAAAATTACTTCCATTACTTCTTCATTTATTTAAGTACATAATTAGCTAAAATTGGATGTCCAACTTAAGAATAACATATTTACACATGTTCATACAGGGTTTGTTTAAGTAAGCTTTGACGCCCCAAAAGTATTGAACAACATTTAAAAAAGGGGTATTAGACGTATAATTATTATTAATTTTGTATGCTTCTCTCCCGGCCAAATTACTGCCATTACTTCTTCATTTATGAAAGTAATTAGATAAAATTTGGTATCCAAATAAAGAATAACATATTTGAACATGTTCATGCAGGGTTTGTCCAAGTAAGCATTGACGCCCCAAAAGTATTGAACAACATTTAAAAAAACAGGTATTTGACGTATAATTATTATGAATTTTGTATGCTTCTCTCCCGGCCACTTATTATTGACTACCTGACTAAAAAAAAAGGTATAAATGTATAATCTCATATATTGTTATAATATATAAACATACACCTTTGAATATATGTGTGTCCATGCATAACTCAGGCTTGGATCCAGCTTGAGCATCTGGGGGAGAGAGGAATTTTCGTTGAAGAAACCTTTAACTGAAACATTCTTTTGTGCAAAATTTCTTTTTAAGCTCCATAGAATATTATTATGTCTATTTAGTTTTTGGTTCAATAATTAAAATTGTTTGAATTTACGTCTACCTCTGTTAGATCACGATTTTCCCGTTTTTACCAATTTCTCACCTCAAGTCTCTGGCCTTAGTTGTTTGGACTGGGCGATGAGCACTCAGTCAGTCACACTTATTTTATGCTTCGTTCACACTTGGGTTTTAAACGCGTTTAAGCAAAATATTAATTAAGGCTGGTTTTTGAGATCTCAGTTAAACTAGGTTTATTTAATCTGAAACCAGTTTGTATAGAAAATTTTGACGGAACATCTTAGTTTTGCTTAAAATATTGGCCTTTACTGGAACTTAAAAAAAATTAAATTTTGCTGGAAAAAACAGATTTTCCGACTACGTTAAACTAAGTTTTACCTTAATCCACATCTCAGAAAACCGGACTTAGTTAATCAAAGCCTTTAACACAACATTTGAGATGATCAAGATGACAGTTGATTAACAAATAAAACACAGCAAACATATTTATACACAGAAAAAAATGTTGCACCAGTAAAAGCATTAATCCAAAATAAAATCAGTTTTAATTTAAAATTTAATCAAGTGAATTTAACGTCCGTGTTACTGGTGAAAATTAATATTGTCAATTAAACGTTTAATACACTTGAATAAAAGTTTAATTCACTTGATTAAACGTTTAATTCACTTGATTACATTTTTAATTAAAACTGAGTTTTATTTTTGATTGATGCTTTTACTGGTGCAAAATTTGTTTCTGTGTTTATCTTTAAAGTATTAAAAATTGCTAAAAAAAAAATACTCTAGTAAAGTTATTACAACCTTTTTTTAAACATATTTATGATGCAATTGTGAAATTTTAAGGTTTATTTAAGGACAAAAAAAAAATTACAAAAAAAAATTATCTACGTTGCTCCAGTATTAACAGTAACATAGTTATCCAAGAGTTAAATAAAGAAATGAATTGTATGTTTTAAGGTGTTATTTTATCTTTAATCTTTCAACCAAATTTTATTCAAATTTGAATAAGAATATTTTTTTTGGCCGGAATTGACCAGTGTGCAGTAAGGGATTTTCTGTATGTCAGTAAGAAAAATAGGCGTCATTCTGAAAAAAATACTCCTTAAAGCGGTTTATACACTTGCAATATAATTGTTAAATTTTTCGTATTTTATCGCTAATGTGATATTCGAAGGTGGCACAATATATTGGCAAGTAACAAAATCCTTTTGATTTTTATTACACAATGAAAAAAACTGCAATACAGGGGTGTCATAGAATCCAAGTCGGTTTTGCTCATTGTCGGTTTTGCAAACCAATATTGGTTTCATTTGGTGTCATGAAAACAAGTCGGATTTGTTATTTTCGAATACAAATAAAACCGATATTCGAATCAGCTGTTTTATGTTTTGGCTCATGTGTTTATAGCTTAAAGTGCAATTTTTGTAATTTTTGAGTTTTGTGCTAAAATATTGTTAAAATATGGGTTTTTAATTAAAGGAAAATTAGAGAAAAGAAAATAAGAAGTGGTAATACTAGTAAACATGAAAGCAATGTCAGGGTGTTATTACTTGCATTGCATTGGTATTGTGTAATTTTATTATTTTGTAAAAATTAAATTAAATTTATTAAAAATCTAAACAAATTTGTTGTTTAACTTTATAAATAAATAGAATGACCACTGCTGTTGTTGCATATTTGCTGTTTGCAGAAAAAATGAGAAGAAGACCTGCTAATTTGCAGCAGCCCGCTGCCGGAGACTACCGGAAACATGGAAAAAATACTATTTTACCAATTAATCAATTTTATTTGCTTCTATCAGTGGAAAAAATCTAACTGTTGAAAAAAATAAAATAAAAAATTAAGCTTTTAACAACTTGATTAATTTCCAATAAAAAAACAAGACCTGTAAGCTGCTTGGTTTATTTTCAATAAAAAACCGATAACATTGGTTTCTGTGACACCTAAAACCGACACAAATTGTAGTTCGAACAAAAACCGACAACATTGGATTTCATGACACCAACGTTTTTTTTTGTCGGTTTCAAATCCAACACCGATAAGATCGGTTTCTATGACACCCCTGATATACTGTGAAATGTGTTGGCAACAATGTATGATGTTGATTTGTTTTAACGGTTAAGTTTATTATTTAATACGACTTGCGCCATATTTTATTTGAAAGAATTGTGCAACTTATTGAATAATATAGGGAAATAAAGATATAATATGGCGAATAATATTGTAAATGGATGGGGCGCTTTATATTGATTTTTCTATAAAAATCAGGTCATGGAAAACGTGACCGCTTAGAGCCATGATAACCAAATATTTGGGGCTCCGTCGTCACATTGCATAAATGTTGTCAAAAGAGCAGAAATCCCGCATTAAGTTTACCAGGCGGGACACAATTGCAATTTTTAAACCGAAGTCAAATTAATTGGCTCCGTCTGCCAAACTAAATGCGAGTGTTTGGGTTTCAGTTTATAAAAAAGTCTGATGGACCGAAGTAGTGCTTACTTCGTTTATCTATATATATAAAAATAAGTTGCATTGTGTTAGTTATTGATGTTCTCCGAAATGCCTGCACCGATTTTGTTTCTGTATAGTTCACGTGGAAGGTGACGTCAATACCAAGGTTTTTATGTATCAACGGTCGTCAAATGTAGATTGTTTCTTGAGTTATAGCCATTTTAGTGAACACTGCATTCATTCCGAAACATGTTTTTAAATTCCCATACAAATATCAACAAAATGCCCTCCGAAAGGGCTTGACCGATTTTTATGAAATTTTGTATGTGTATTTCTTAGATTTGAGAATAGCTCGAAGCGTATATTTTATATCGCTAGAGGGCGCAAAATATTGCAATGGGGTACAAGCTCCCACCCCTCAATCTTCTTAACTAATCAACCGGTTTTCTTAAAATTTGGCATGCAGACAATGTAACATCTGAAATAGAATAGGGTGTGAAATAGGGTAAGAGGGCTAAAAGCTCCCCCTCGCTATATCTTCGTAACTAAAAAACATTTTTTTTTTAAATTTCGCAGGCAAATAGTGTTACAGTTGGAAAGAACTGTAGCCTATAGTTTTTATTATTTAGGGCGTGAAATAGAGCAAGAGGGGTAAAAGCTTCCCCTCCCTCTATCTTCTTAACTAATCAACCGGGTTTCTTAAAATTTGGCATGCATACACTGTAACATCGGAAAGCGGACAGGGCATTAAATAGGGCAAGAGGGGTAAAAGCTCCGCCTCCCTATATCTTAACTAATCAATTAATTTTCTTGATATTGGGTAGGCAAATAGTTTAACATCTGGAAAGAACTATAGCCTATAATTTGTTCTTAAAATTTGGATAGCAGACACTGTACTTTTATTTTTTTAACCTACCCACGTAATTTTCCATGATATAAGAAAATATTTTAATTATGATAAATTTTTTTTAGAATCCATAGATTTACTTTTTAAAATAAATATGTGTATGTTTGTAGTAAATATCGCGAATGATTCAAGATTTTTATTAAATCATCAACTATTTACGAATTGTGTCATTACATTTTTTATTTATTTTTTTCTTAAATCAATTTAAAATAAAGAAACAACAGAAAAATAATTTTAACATTTTCATTGTTTTAACATCACATGAGTGGCCTTTTTGTGACTCATGAAGCACCATTTTTATCAACCAACAATAAATAAAACAAAAATTTTGAATTGTTTTTTTTTAATAAGTAATTTGTTCAAGCGATTAGTCAAAATAAAATATATGTACTAAACAAAACTTTCCATTTTAAATAATTAAAAAAAAAAAAAAATATTCTAATTTGTTATTGGAACATACATTTTTGGAATTTTGTTGTTTCTTCTGGTATTTTTTAGAAATGTATTTTTAGTTGAAAGAATGAAAATATTATTTTTAAATTTATTCAAAAAGGTTTATTGACTTTCATGTTGAAAAATTTTGTGTGACAAAAGAAAAATGTATAAATTTCGTACTAGAAACATTTTGATTGTTTACAAAATCGCCGTTTACATTGTGCGTTTTTTTCTTTGCAATTTTTCTCGTTTCTTCTTTAAAATTTTAGTACAAAAGTGAAGTGCTAAAACATATATTAAGTGCATTATTTTGGCCGTTAATTTTACAACTAATACTTATTAAAAATTTTCTAGCTTGAATCTTATCAGAAAATGCCAAACTTTGGTCCCTGTAAACTTTATTAAAAAGTCGTATGTTTTAAATTTAAGTTAATTTTTTTTTAAAATATTAATATTTAAATCATCAAATTTAATTTTGAATAAATTATTTTTTTATAAAGAAAGGAATTTTACAACATGGAATTAATTAAAATTTATTTATAATTTTTTTCCGGGGCAAGTTGCCCTGACATGTTTTAATTTTAACCACAAACGCTCGACGGCTCACGGTCAATACGGTTAAAAGTAAAACATCAATCTTTAAAGCAAATTGTATTTTAACCTTGGTAGATCGAAATTAGTTTTTTGAATAATTATTTATTTTAATTGACTTACATGTTCTTCCTTACTTCTGTTTTTCGTACTTTTTGTTAAGAATTAAAGAAAAAAACAAATTTCGATCTACCAAGGTTAAAATACCATTTGGCTTAAATAATATTGTTTGGCTATGGACAACTGAAAACTAGTATAACTACGGTGACGCTCATCGAGCTCAATGTGGGGGCAAAAAGGAAAAAGTTCACAAAAAAAACTTCATTATTGCAACAGAGTCGCACTTAGAGACTTAACATTTAGGACCGACACCCCTTAATTTTTCCTTCCCGACAAAATTTATTTTTAACGTACTTGTTGCCCCCTATCTGCATTCCTTAATGGGTCTCCCATATAAAGTTTTAAGTTTTATAAAATTGTAAAAAAATTGGCATCCACAGCTCTTGTGATGCCACTATACGGGTCAAATATATGACAGACCCCATCTTATTTTTTATCCCCAGCATTTGTTTCTAACATACTAACCCGCTATCTCTATTCCTAAAGGTGATTCCCATTAAAATTATTTTCAATACAAACTAGAAATATAAATAATTTATTAAAGAATAAAACCCGTAACTGCCTAAAAGTCCTCCCGAGGGTGGTAAAATGTATGACCGAACTCCATTAGTTTTTTTTTTTTGCCTTCACATTTTCTTAATGCTTGCTCCTTATTATAATTGCATTACTCGTTTTCTCCACCACTTTAGGGGCTCCCATACTAATATATTTAGGAAATTCCTTAATTTGGTCCCTGCAGGACCTAGATTGCCCCTACAATACACAAATTTAAGACCGACTCCATTTTATGTTTCATCCCCAACATTTATTTCGCACATACCTACCCGCTTTCTCCATTCCTTAAAGGGGGAGCCATACAAAATGTCAACTTTTTTGGAAAACTTTTGTATTCATAGGTTTTACACAATATACTTATCTTGTGTCAGAAAAATTTTTCTGTTTCACGCGAGCTTTGACTACTTTTGACGGAAAGGAGTTAAGTAGGAGACTTTTGGTCAATTTGGACATTAAAAAAAATATCCAAGAGACGTTTAAACAAAATATAAATATTCTAAAAGACACAAAACATTTTTTCTAGCAATAATATATACTGTTTGTTTGCAGGAGATTATCTCCGTCACCGCTAAGCTGATCTGATATAGTATATATGGTCTGGAAGTTCCTTTAGGCTATATAGATAAATATATGTATTTTTATACCCTTCACCTCAGGTGGAAAAGGGTATATATAAGTTTGTCATTCCGTTTGTCATTTCTACAATAGTGATCTAAGACCCTATAAAGTATATACATATATTCTGGGTCCTTATGAGGAGAGAAGTTGATTTAACGATGTCCGTCCGTCTGTCCGTCTTACGTTTGATATGTGTTTTCCGGAGACTCCAGACATGATAGCGGCTACGTTGTTCACATATAGTCCACCATTTCGTGCTATTGAAATTCAGTAAGTTCGGTCCACAAATGGCTGAGATATGACCAAAAAAACCACGACTACCTCTAATTTTTTCCAAAAATCCCTTGTGGTTGTTGTATTTTTATTACTTTTTGCTGCATATCTTTGGAACGGCAAAAGCCAAAGTTTCCAAATTAGGTACACACATTTAGGTTGCCAATACACACCATCCTACAAAATGTGGGCGGGATTGGAGAAGTGGGCGTGGTACCTCCCGTACAAAAAAATTCAAAATTGTATAAAAACCTAAATTTTAGGGCTGCCATATGTCCTCTGGATATGACTTATATACCAAAATATCGGAAATTTTTAGTAGAACATATTTTATAAAAAACTCTGAAAAATCGGTTGAGATACAAAAAAGTTATGACCAAAATTAAATTTTTCTTTTTAAATACCCACTTTCGGGGACCATAGATCACCCCGAGTCCAAGCTTTATAACTCAAGTAAATGGCAAATTTCTTCGTTAATACTTCGGTACATAAATCTGTCAAATCGGTTAAAAAATGGCTGAGTTATACCCGAAATACTGAATCCCCAAAAATTACTCTTTTTTTATAATTAACTTTGTTAAAATATATGTATACAAGTATATATAAATGTTTATATATAAACATAACTTAAGTAAATGGTAAAATTCTTCCTTAACACGTCGGTATATACAACTATCAAATCGGTTAGACAGTGGGTAATTTATGAGCAAAATACTCCAAAAATGGGCTAAAAAACATCAAAATTTTATTAAAAACCTAAATTTTAGGGCTGCCATACGTCCTATGGATATGAATTATATACCAAAATATCGGAAATTTTTATGAGTTATAACCGAAATACTGGGTTCTAATCACCGCATACGATATCGAGCAAAATTGATCGAAATTATTTATTTTGGTATCTTGAAACTCGATATCGAATGAAATGTATTGAATTTGAAATAATAGCATTCGACATCGAGTAACTCGACATTACATTTATCGAGTTTTCATTCGATACGCCAGTGTCTATCGTATGCAAAAAAAATCAATAGTTTATTCGATACGATAGTATCGAATGCGGTGATTAGACCCCTGAATTCCAAAAAATTACCCTTTTTATACCCTTCACCGAAGGTAAAAAAGGTATATATATAACTGTAATTTCTACAATATTGATCCTACACACTACAAAGTATATATATTCTGGGCCCTTATGAAAACCGAAGTTCAAAACCGGTTGTCTCTTATTTTAAAAAATATTTACCAGTTTTATTTAGTTTTTGTCTAGCAGAATACAGTTCTGCTCGCACAATGGCGAAGGGTATATAAGATTCGGCATAGCAGAATATAGCACTCTTACTTGTTTTTTTTTTTAATTTTAGCTGGGGCACCTCTCTCATACAAAGAAATTATAGATTTATGTATATCCGGAGAATGATAAGAGCTAAAGTTTCCAAATTTGGTGCAAATATCTAGGTTATTATGCACAACATCCGCCAAAATGTGGGGGAGAGATTGTAGGGCGTGGCAGAAAACATGTTTCTTTATATCTGTAGAGCAGTAGGAGACAAATTATACAAATTTGGTACACATAGATGGGCTATCAATATATAACCTTTCTAAATAAATAGGCTGGGTTGAAGAAGTGGGCGTGGCACAAAATAAAATTCTGCCTATATAGAGAACGGCAATAAATAGATTTTTTCAAATTTGGTACAAATAGGTTGGTAATCAAAACGCAATATCAGTCAAAAAGTGGTGGGATTAGATAAGTGGGGGTGGTACAAAAAAGAATTCTGTATATCTGAAAAACTGAAAGTGTAAAGTTGTCCAAATACTTGGGCTTTAATGCTATATATTTACAAAGTGCTAAAATTAGAAAATGATTTTATGACTATATTTTTTTAAGTCCATAATGGTTTGACGCCGACAGCTACGGATATTAACAGAATAACAGTAATAGAGCTGTAATGTTTTGGCTCCAGAGGTCCACTTCCAAAAAAATGATTTTTGGCCGCCTTCTCGAAATAAAATTGAAATTGTCTGGCTTTTTTTTAATAACAAAACCGCAGAAATCAAAAATTATAATTCCAAAGTTTTCTAGCTCTAACCCAACTCAATTGAGTCGCCGCTTTATACCAAAAGCCAACGTCAAAGACTGCTGATTAGGGCATAATCAAATTTTTGGCATAGTATTAGTAATGAAAACACCCGTCTCCCGTCATTTTGCGAAAAAAAACCTCACGCAGGGAAGTAAATTTTTAAAACCTTCCAAAAATTTTGAACCGCGATGAGTTGTAAGCCGTAGGAAAATTTTTTAATCTAAAGAAGTGCATAAATTCCAAAAAAACATTTTAGTGATACATATAGGAATATATACAAATATTAGCAGCCGTATTCTGTAATTCGCTAAAGCTAAATTTCTATCGCTAAAAATCTATAAAGTTGATTTAGCGATTTTTGGCTACAAATGCAATTCTGTTACGTGCATTGCTAAATTTGGCAATGGCATAAAAATTTAATTCGCCGCAGTTTTAGCTTTTAATATTAACGCTAAAACTTTTCCATTTTGTGTTCCCTAAGACATTTAAGCGATCGAGATTTAGCTTTAGCTAAGCGAATTACAGAATACGGCAGTAGGTGTATATTATTTAAAATTTCCGTGAGATAAAAATCGTTGTTTTCAAACTTCAACCCGATCCCTGCGTGAACTTTTTTAAAAATCCGAAAAATTATGATATTTTTTATTAATAACTTTTAGGCTGGGTTTTTGAGATCTCAGTTAAACTAGGTTAAGTTAATCTGAAAATAGATTTGTGCCGCCATTACAAAGTTTGCATACAAAATGTTGACGGAACAGCTTAGTTTTGCTTAAAATGTTGGTCTTTAATGAAATAATATAAAAAAATCACATATTGTCGGAAAAGTCCGAGTATCAGACTACGTTAAACTAAGTTTAAACTTAAACCCACATCACAAAAAGCCGGCCTTAATGTTCTACACGACTATACTATGCCGTTTATGATATTTGCAAAAAGTGTGAAAAAGTTATAGCCTTACTGCTTATCTTTTTGAGTTTCTTAGAAAACTCTTATCAATTCTTTGTCATCTTTTTAGAGTCTTTATCAATCCCAAGTAGATTGGTGCGCCAAACGGCCGCACGGCAATTTATTTCACCTCATATCCCCTTCTACACCCTTCGCCTTTCAAAGTCATGTCTGTTGCTGCAAACAAAAAGATAACATCATAATAACAATTTTAAAATAGACACCTGAGGTATTTCCCCAAAAATATCAATTTAAAAAACCTTCAATCTCCACAATTTCAACTTATTCACCCATAATAGATCAATCTTAAAGGTCATAAAGTGCGTGAATTGTAAGTAGAATATGGCGGCCAGCATGTCAATCAAATACTCTTTATTCTCATTACATTTTCCCCTCTCTCTCTCTCCGTCACGAACATCTCCTATAAAAATAATATCTGATCACATGATTAAATAAAATTAATTGCCCGTATTTTTGTAAAAATAACTCTGGAAACAAAAATTGGCAGATTTTGTTTTTTTTTAAATTATAAATACACACTAATAATAATTAAAGATTATACGAATATTGAACAAAATCATTGAAGTGACAACAAAGCACTATTTACTCGCCAAAGATAAGAGATTTAACGAAAAGTCACGTACTACATTTTCTAACTTTTCCATTGTTTGTTTAAAAGTTATTTAAAAAAAAATGGAAAAAATTCAAATAGTAGCAACCACATTAAAACAGCAGCTACAAAAAGAATACACCAGATACCTTGAGATACAATTCTTTCGTTTTATAATATTCATTAGATACACTTCCTAGTTTATGTATCTGTAAGTGTTTGCTTGTATCTAGAGAATGTTTTGAGTTTGATTTTTTTTATATAATTCCACGCCTTTTAAGCTTCATTTTAATTTGTTTGTTTAAGTTAAAAATTAAATACTGCGTAAAACGATTTTTTGTTTATTTTCTTTTGTTGAATTAAAAAAAAAAAAAAAAAAAAAAAAACGCCATTTTGTTTTTAAAAATTTACTAATTATTATACTATGAATTTCCCTTTTGTTCTATAGTTTATCAGCTTCTTTGTAAAACTTTTTTAATTATACTCTAAAAAAATTTCATTCCGTGAGTCATCCCCTATTTAAACACTTCGAGAAGGGGACTGTCGTTAAGTATTAGTTTAGTTTAATTTTTCAGATTGTGCAAACGACGGATGCATGCAACATTTTCAGTAAACAATAACAAATATTTTGTACTTTTTATTCTGTTAATAGACTTTAAAACTTTAATTTTATTCTAGATTTTTTTGAGCTTGATTATTGTTAAATTTGGAAGTTTCCATGGAACTTTTATTATGAAACATGTACAGACTTGATTGCATTATATCTCGATTGACAGCTTTAAAAAATATTTGTTGAGATATCGTAATTGCGCAAAATCAAAAAGCTAAATACAGTAAACATAATAGTTGGTCTTATCTCGCTCATTTCTCAACCTGTTTTTGTAACTACAAATTTGTCCGTAGTCTTACGAAAGTCAGAGTTCTACGAAAAAAATAGTTTCTTGCGTTTAGTCGACGTAAAGAGCTGCTTTAAAAGTTCAAAAAAAAAAAACTGAAATGAAAATTATGCCGAGAGGGCTTATAACTGCCATTTCATGCCCAAATAGCCAAAACTAGAGAAAGCTGGAACTTCCGTTATTTTTTTTTTATTAAAAACGAAACGGGCGGCAACAGCAGCTGTGGAAAATATTTACACCTGCCATATGACCTTTCCTCTTGGTGGATCTCAAACACATTGGTGAAAAACTATGCGTTTACCAACAGAACCCGAATGTGTGAGAGGCACTACTACACACAGGTAGTAATTTGATTGCATAATCCGGCAAGATTATACATTCGCGACTTCTTGAGGTGCTGAAGCTTTTTTATCACCCCTGCTTTTGGAAAAATGCTAGCAATTTTCTTCAGTCCATACAGTACCTAGGGAAGATCCTCCCTCAAGCCACACTTTCCCGCAAGTGATTAAAAAACCGCTTCAGTGGCATTTCAAGATCCCCCTTTCCGCAGCTTTAGGTAGTAACCAAAAACCACCACGTGATCTGCGAAAGTATCCTGTTAACGGACAGGCGAAACTTCCGTAAAGTCAATCTTGCCATTGCAAGAAATCTTGAAGATCTGTCAAATTTTGATTTTTGGCGAATCCCAGGTATTGAAGTATGCAACAGAAAAAGGTGAAAGACCCTTTAAATATTCCCTACACGCCCGGGGGGATCACACGCACCTTTAAGGTTTGTAGGTCAAAGGTTAAGAAAGGTTTAAGGGCTAAGAAAGGCATGCTCACATACAAAGTTTCTAAGTTCTGACATTGTTAATTGTAGCTGGCATTTTGATCATGATGGTATATTATCTTTATTTATGTAATGTTGAAGTGTTTGCTTGTCCTAGTCTAAGCCTGGTTGTTATTTTTTGTTGGTATTTTGATATTCTAGATGAATATAGAATAGTACTATTTGTTAATAAGCAAAATAAGACTTAAGCATGTAAAGCAAGTATTGAATGAGTATAAGATTTTTAATTGGACAAAATCAAATA
Source organism: Pollenia angustigena (assembly GCA_930367215.1). Lineage (NCBI taxonomy): Eukaryota > Metazoa > Arthropoda > Insecta > Diptera > Polleniidae > Pollenia > Pollenia angustigena. Next base: position 124,450,294 of record OV884059.1, on the reverse strand, counting down.
AAACGTATGTAGATCAGTGAAGGGCACTATTGCAAATCCTATGTACGCGGGCATAGGAAAAAATTCTGCTTGTATGACGTCGACACATGTACACTATAAACTTCTTCGTGTGGTCTCTGACAATGCACTTTCGGCTGTTGTTTTGTTGTCATTTCGTCAAAGTTATTTAAATCAGTTGCAGAAACAGAACAGATCAGCGCTTGTTGATGAGCGTCATTCATTTTCTGCTGCTCCCCACACAAGCATAAATGTGATAGTATGTGTGTTGCCCTTCACTGATGTAGATCATAATTGGCGATTTATTATATATTTTTTTTTAAAAAGTTAAAGAAATTAACTAAACATTAAACCTAAATAAAAAAAATTTACTATGGACTTTTACTTTTGTGTTTCACTGTACAGTTTGTTCGTTCATTCTAAAACATACTTGCAAGTATAAATATGGATTTTGTTTTAAGGTTTTTTTAAATATTATACAATAGCCAACCAAGTACATTATATACTTACATACTTACATGCATAGTATATAGTAGTATATGTATGTATATATACATGTACTTGCAAACAAACATACATATGTACATACATATGTATCGACTATTTTAATTTGACTACAAATATATTTTTTTACTCACTTTTATTTTATACACATCATCTAAAATATTTTTTACGCCGCTTTTAAATACACTCTTCTTTCTTATTGTTCTTATAATTGCTAGTGTTGTATACAAAAACAATATGATTAAAAACAAAAACAATGTTTGCACGATTTTTTAAAAATAAAATCGCTTCTCGAAAAAAGTTTAAGAGTGCAATGAAAGGAATGAATGTTTGTGTAGAATTGAAAAAAATGGTTGAAAAGAGGAAGAATTTGTAGAATTAAAAGGAAAAAAGAAAGTACAAAATAAATACATAATAAAAGCAAAACTGGTAAAAAAGAATAAAATCCAATAAATGTAAACTAAAGAGCACAAAGAAAAAACGAACTCAAAACCTCCCATTTAACTAAACCTGAACGATACAAATTCAATTAGATGGCTGTCGAAAGAACTAAATGTTAGTGAGACAGTCGATAGAGTTTACACACAAATTTCAAATTTAAAACACATTTTTTTTTATATTTTAGATTCTAAAACATCAAACATGTCTGACTATCATTTGGAATAAGTTTTCTATTTATTTATTATGCTATTCTTCGTAATAATTTAATCACTTAAGCCCCCTTCACAATGTCTCAAGAGTTTTCCTCACACAAACTCCAATAATTTTTGGTCTGATTGTCAAAAAACCAAATTTGTTTAATTACACTATCCCACATCAGCAAAAAAACCTTTGCAGAATATAAACAGCTGCATAGCATAAAAAAACATTTATTTATAGTGAAACCCTCCGACGCAAGTGATGCATAAGTTTGTAGATTCTAAAATATTGAAGTAAGACCATATAAAGTATTATATTCCGGGTCCTTATGAGTAGCAAAGCTGATATTACGTTGTCTGTGTGTCCGTGGAAATGGGTGTTTTACATATTAATGTCACATTAATGTTGTGCCAAATAATTGCCCATGTGGTTATTGTTATGTTTTTGCACTTTAGCTTGTTCGCAAGGTGCAAATTGTGACGTGAACAACCTTATTTATATAGTCCCGAAAAGTTTGCTCTTGAAATCCAGACAGATCCTTCCACAAGTGCATGAGATATGAACAACAACTACCTCTAAAAGTTTCCAAAAAATTTTAATAGGATTAGTGATGTGGGCGTGGCACTTCACATAGAAATGCATTATAGATTTATGTAAATCTAAAGACGGCAAGAGTCAAAGTTTTTTAATGAGGTAAATCACCTTGGTTATCAAAAGACAACACTCGAAAAAATGTGGGCGGGAGTGGGCGTTGTGCGAAATAGATATACATATTAATATCCTAAGAACGGTAAGATAAATTTTGTCCAAATTTGTTACACATAGCTGGATTATCAATACACAACCTCTCTTCAAATATGAGCGGGGTTGGAGAAGTTGGCGTGGCATCTTCCGTACAAAGACTTTATAGATTTCTGTATATTTTGAGAACGCCAAGTTTCCAAAGTTTCTTAATTAGGTACTAGAGTTGTCAACCGATTAAGAATAATTCGATTTATCGATCAAACAAAAACAAACTCTTGTTCGAATAATTTTAAAATGGCGATTTTCGAATAACGAATAAATCGATTAAATTATGTCGATTAATCGAAAAATTGTTTTTTATTAAAAAATAAATTAATAAAAGACTAATAAGAAATAAAAGCTTAGAATTTGATTTATTCTCATACGTTTTTAGCGATTTTATACAAAATGTAGAAAAAGTGAAAAATATTGTTGCTATAGCCCTCATTGTAATTAATCTTGATATTTAGTAGGCAAAACCCGTGTTAAGTATTCATTGTATTTCAAAAATGTATCTTATGTTCGTATTAAACAAATCTTTGATAAACAATTATAACAGCTGTTTTCTTTTTAAATCAAACGTTAAACAATTTTCATGAAATGTTGATTATATCCGTTCACATTACATTTGAAATAATTTAGATGACAGATGATAAAGAAAAAAAATGCAACAAACAAATTTAAATTTCTTTAAATTATTAAAAATGGATAAAATACTTTAATTAAGTGATCAGAACATCATTTTAAACGTATTAATTATGGAATTGTGAAAATTTACGAATTATTTAAAGTCAAATAAAAACATCAAGAAGAAATCATGGTCGGTTGTACACGCGAGGGGTACTAACATGGTGACCGATTCTATATTATACTCAGTTTGAGGTATGTTCAGAGGATTTGATGTGGTTAATGAAGTGATGAAGTTGTAATCATGTCAATTTGCTTAAACGCGCTTAAAGTGTAAACTTAGCATAAGTGTCACAATATTACAATAGAAAACGATGTAGTAGAAAATAATCCAACGACATCAAAATATGCCGAACTTCTTCCAATGGAAAAATACATACAGAGAGACAGCGGTTGTTTTATAGAAGAAGTTGTACGCAGAAGTTTGGCTGAAGATGCAAGGTATGCAAACGCCTTTCGAAAATCCAAAGTTGTATCGGCTTATTAAAGAATTAAGGATTTTACGATTCCTTTAAGTAAAACAACGATATGGACCCAATAAAAAATTTTATCATATTGCGAAGCACTAATGGTACATTTAAAAAAATAAGCGCAGAATTATGCGCTACGCAATAAGACATACAGAAATGCAGTAAAGTAAGTGAAAAAACTCTCAACAACTTTTATAAAAAAAATATAATTTCAAGTGCTACGGCATTCCCTTACCACGAAGCAGGTTTGTAAGGGAGAATACTAAAAAATAACTGTATCAAAACGTTCAGTGTGTAAAGCTGATCGTGACATCCAACATTTTTTTTATGCGCTGAATAATGCGCTTCATGTGTCAAAAATGTATTGCTTCAAAGTGGGAACTCGCCATATAAAATTCATGTCTTCCGTATGCGCAATGGTAAGCGCAACTCTTATGTTTCTCACTTACAAACCTGCTTCGTTGGAAGCTCCATTTTTTACTGGGGAGCTTAGATGAAAAGTTGTACGCATCAAAAAAAGAAGTCATAGTGGATTTGAGAAAAAATAAAGAAGAAAATGGAAGATTTTCCATAGTTGTAAATTAACGGACGGATGTATCTTATTTAAAATATGAAATTTTTTGTATTCGTTATTCTCATCGATTAATCGAATAATTTTTCAGATTTAATCGTTAGATCGAACGAACAAAAACAATTATTTGAATTATTCGAACAAAGCTGAAAGGCGAATAATTGACAACTCTATTAGGTACATGTATATCTCGGTTATCAATACACAACATCCGACAATGTGGATGGGAGATCAGTTTAATTGAGTCTTGAACGATTTTCACAAATTTAAATGGGTTTTATAAATTGAGAGCAATATATTTATAAAAATTATCTTTGAAATTGTGTGCTTTACTTTAATCGCAAGCTTTTCATAGTTACATTGAAGAGCAGGTTTGACATGCACCAATGGTCCATTCTTTTCTTGAAAAAAAAAAAAAAATTTAGTTTTAGCTTTTAATGTACTGCCAACCCACGATGTCGACAAGAACATTTCTTTCGCATATTTATATTGAAAACAATTTAACCACCATACACTTAAAGAAAAGGCGTCATAACGCTGATGTATTTTGACATCAGTACTATGACAAGTGTCTTCGTTTTTGACCCCATGGCACTTTTCATCATGGTGATGTCAACCTTAACATCTCTTGGCCATGTCATCAATAGGATGACACATTGGCATCACAGAAATGACAAACATGTTCTCAGTGCGATGACGCAGTAACATCGGAGAAAGGACACATTAGCATTAATTTAATGACAGTTTGTCATTAAGTCAAAATCATTGGAATTTACTTAAGTCAAAGTGAGAGCATATTATTATTTACTTACCCGTTACATATGTTTGTTTCCCGTTTGTGGAACTACGACCTTTGTTTACAGCAGAATAAAAATTTCCCATGTAGACATAATTTAAAATCTATATTGATTATACCATTGTTTTTTGACACTTAGCAAAGTTTCATTAAAAAAATGGTAATAAAAAGAGAAGTTAGAGAGCCTCTTTATCAGAATAAGAATTAGTTCTTTTTTTGTGTTGCAATTTATAATTTTTATTCATAATGGGTGATTTTTTTTTTTTGCAACACTGGTTTACACAGCTGACGCACGTTTCGTGCTTTGTTTCACTGTCAAACATCTTCAGTTTGGTCTTAAATTTAACCATGAATCGTCTTACAAACGAACAACGCTTGCAAATGATTGAATTTTATTATCAAAATGCCTGCTCTGTTAAGAAAGTTTATCGCGCGCTTCTTGTGTTCAGCGACGAAGCTCGTTTTTGGCTCAATGGGTACGAATAAGCATAATTGTCGATTTTGGAGTGAAGATCAGCCAGAAGCATTGCAAGAGCTACCAATGCATCCAGAAAAAGTCACAGTTTGGTGCGGTTATGGGCTGGTGGCATCATTGGACCGTACTTCTTCAAAGATGATGCGAATCGTAACGTAACTGTGAATGGTGAGCGCTACCGTTAGATGATATCCAACATTTTTTTTTGCCCAAAATGCAAGAGCTTGACTTGCATGACATGTGGTTTCAACGAGACGGAGGCGAGTTCGGTGAACATTTTATTTCACGTTCGGGACCGGTCAATTGGCCGCCTAGATCGTGCGATTTAACGCATTTAGACTATTTTTTGCCAGGCTATGTTAAAGCTAATGTCTATACACACATGCCCGGTTTAACTGACGCATTGGAACAACATTGAAGCATTTATTCCTGAGATACCGGCCGAAATGTTGGAAAGAGCATGCCAAAATTGGACAAAGCGGATGGACCATTTGAGGCGCAGTCACGGTCAATATTTGCATGAAATAATCTTTAGATATTAAATCAAATGGACCGTACTATCGTCTCAAATCAAGATTTCATGCATTTTTCTGAATTTTATGTGTTTTTTTTTTTAACTTTCCTATAGCTCATAAAAAATCACCCGATATTTGCATTTATTTTATTTTAAAAATAATTTTCATAGTCCCACACTTTTTTTTGGCCAGTGTAAAATATTTCTTATACAGAGCTGTATTTTTAAGTCCATTATTAGGAAATTCACATTTGCATCTTTTTGTGCTGAGTAGATTTGAGGAGATTTTGCAAAAATCTAGTCACGAAGTAGATTTCAATATGTATAGGAAATATTGTCATAACCTGTTTAATTTGGCCCGAATTGCCGTCTGTACTAGATTTTGCTTTGGTGCTAATGTACTATTATGGTTTTAAAAAAAACCAAAAATTTCGAATATAAGAAAGAGATTAAACAAAATTAAAAAAAAAAAAATTTTTTTTCATAAAATTAAAATCTTTTCTATAAACGACAATTTTATTTTTATAGAATTTTTTTTTATTTCTTTTTTTTTCATTTAACAACAAAAGGAAAGTGTTGAAACAAGTTTATCCATTTTAAGGATTGATAATTAAAAAAACATTTTAAAAATTTTTCTGAAATGCAAAAAAATTTTGGATAAAAAAAAACAGTATTGTGCTATTAAAAAAAAAAAGCATTCGTATCACGTATTTAAAACTCTGAATTGAACAAGAAAAAAAATAGAAATCCACTGAACATTTTTTTCTTCACTTTTTTGCAATGCAAAATTGGTCTCATTATCAACCCACAACTGTGCAACCTCCTCTACAAGAGAACTTTTTCTATGCCACGGATGGTGAATATAATAACAACAATTTTAAAACGGATTTGAATAATACAGGGATCTACTATGTCTACTACAAGGATATTAATGTAAGTTTTTTTTATTGATTTACATTTTGTTTTTGTTTTTTTTTTTAATTTTTAAAATATTTTTACTTAAAAACATTTTTTTAAATCAATATTCCCTTTATATGTCAAATAGCGAACATATTTTTGATAAAAAGAGAACAATTTACACCGTTTTTATGACACCTTTAGGAAATTAAGTTAGAGCCTTAAACGGCATAAGAAGTTATAATAATTTGAATGCGAATTTATTAGAGAAATTAATCCTATTGTAAATTAATGTTGAACTTTGTCCTTTACGCATTCTACCCCGAATTGTATATAAAAACTAGCTGACCCGAAAGACGTTGTCCTGTCCAAACTAGTAAAAATGTTTGCGTTCGATTTTTAAAATCCACTAAAAATATACGAACATTTGAAAGAAAAATTAGTCAAATCGATGGATCCGTTTTCTGATTTTAGGTAAATCGAAAAAAATGGGCGTTAAAGTGGGCGGGGCAACATTTTCTTTCCGTTAAAACCTAAGTTGGACCATGGCAATCATTTAAAAGAAGAAATCGTAAAAATCGGTCAAGCCATTCTCAAGTTATGCGCTTAATAGAAAAATTGGGCGTAAAAGTAGGCGTGGTAAATTTTTCTTTCGATGAAAACTTAAAATGGATTAATACGAACATTTGAAAGAAAAATTTGTCAAATCGATTGAGCCGTTTTCTGATTTTAGGTATTTCGAAAAAAGTGGGCGTAAAAGTGGTCGGGGCAAAATTTTCTTTTCGTATATCGTCCAAGTTATATAGATGTCATTGGTGGTGCAATATGATAATTGGATTTTTCCACGCCCCTCCGCCCGCAGACCGAAAATCAAAAATCAGACTTCACAGTGTCACCCGCCTGAATATTCTGAAGATTCCCTGCAAATTTCATCAAAATCGGCCCAGCCGTTTTGGAGTCCATAGGTTACATACATACATACGTACATGCACACATCCTGTTTTATATATATAGATGCATGGACGGACCCCTTGTACATAAAAAACGATTAGAACAAAAAGAGAGAGAGTGACAAACAAATCTATCTTCGCTGTCAAAAAAAAAAAAAAGTAACTCTGTGGTTATGTTCAGCGATGCCAACTTAGTGCTTTTGGCACTATTTATGGTGCTTTTTGATGCCTCCAAACGCCAAACTAAGAAAAAGCACTAACTTGGTGCTTTTTCAATTTTTTTGTTAGTGCCTTTAGTGCTTTTTACAATTTTTATTGTTTTTCTACCATTTTTTTAAAACTTGATTATATAGATAATGATTTACATGAAGTGATAAAAGAAAGTTGTATTCGTTTTACCAATAATCTTATTTACGAAGTTAAAGCTAGGAAATTTTACAACATGTTGCACTATTTAGGGTTGACAACATATTCACCCCTATCGTGAATAATTTTTCCCTCGTAATTTTTCCACTTTTCACATATTTGCGATCATGAACAACTCCCATGAAAAAATTTAATTCAAAGGAGAATAATAACGTGAAAAAATTTTCACGGGGAAAAATACCCCTTATCGTGAAAAACTTTTTCCCTCGTAATTTATTCACATTTCCCTTAGATTTTCTCACTTTATTTTTGCTAGGGAACAGAACATGTATGTAAGGAGCTCCTCCTATAAATCGAATATAAAGGGTTAATAAAGTTAATAAGGCACAAACCGATATATTGCTCAACAAAATGCAAAACAACAGGTCGATTGCCTGCGGATTTGTGAAGCTTTCGATTGACTTGGTCGCAGAATTTTGGAAAATATTTTACTACATTAAATTTAAAAAGTGCAAAAAACTAACGTTGTAATCAAACTATCCCTCCAGTACTAAATATTTTGCTTTATTATTTTAACTTTTCTTTAAAATATATACTTGTATATTTTTGAACAAAAATTTCATTGATTTTAAATGTTTTTTTTTTTCTTTTTTTTTTACATTCACTGGAACTGATAGCGTGAAAAATTTTTCACATGAGATTCACGATTGCTTTTTTCCCTTCGAGGGGAATGAAAATTTCATGGGAACAAAAATTCCACTTGTTATTCACGATAGGGGTGATTAAATAATCGTAGTAAAACGATCTTTTTGTTTTAGGTTAACTCCTTTTTAAAGATTTTGACACTGTTTTAAAAATAGAAAATGGCTTGGAAAATATTAGGAATTGTGAATGGGAAAATAAACAAAGAACATATCTTTTTTAGATAGAAGTAAACGATTTTAATTGTCCAATTTTGTATTAAGAATTTTTAGTTTTCCATACTTTAACGCGGGCATTGAAAGAACATTTAGTTCGATGAGCTACAGTAAATCCAAAATCGGAAGCCGATTATCTTTAAACTCTGTCAATTCAATTCTTCACGCTAGATGTGGACTTCGTCGACATAGTTCATGCTGTACTGATTACACTCAACCATATAATATTACTTTAATGGCCGTTTTCTCATTATACAATTATCTCTTTTCCCAACGAAAAACTGCACATTAAAGAAATTTGGTTTTCTCAATGTCTAATTTGCTTCTATTCTGTCGCAAAGCTAACCAGCACTCATCTGTCAATTAGTTATTTTCCTTTTATTTGCCGTACAGATAAAATCAATCACCTGACTCCCAGCTTTAACATGTACTTTGTGAGGTGTTGCCAGTTGAAAACAATGTTTTTTGTCGGTATATTGAGAAATCCAAAATCGTTAACGGCCAGTTTATCGCTCTAATAAATTTTTGTTGACATTAAGTAACAGCCTGTTTATCGATACATTGAGAAAATGGCCATAAGACTGTTTTATGGCCCAATTCAAAGTCAGTTGATGATGATCCAAATGATTGGTTGATATTATTTTTTTGAAGATAATAATATATTATTATAAGTATCTTCAATGTTTACATTAAAAATGTTTATATACAAATGTTAATATATTTATTACTTAATTTTAAATGAATATGGTCCCACATCAACGCCGTCGCCTTTTTTTCCATATTGGAAGTATATAATATTCGGCACAGCCGAATGCAACTTATTTTGCGTTTGATTATATTGTAAAAATGGCTAAGTGCTTTTTTACGCCTTTTTTTTTGCTCGAAATAGTGCTTTTTATTCCCTTTTTTTTAATATTAAAGTGCTTTTTGCTCCCAAAAAGTTGGCATCACTGGTTATGTTAGTAAAGGCCCAACCATAATTAAGCACGTCTTAACCTACTGTCAAAAATAAACAAAAAGTCTCTCAGCTGTTTTAACAAAACAAAATCAAAAAAAAAAAAATTTGATCCGTACGGAATGTGCGATCAGTATCGATCGCACTTTGCTTAAGCAAATGACAGTTTCATAAAACTTAACAAAAAGTTTCCTCAAGTTCAATATGGTTTGCCTGATATGATTTACATTTACATTATGGCTGGCCCTTAAGGGATGTGTTCATACGACATTTTTAGTGAAATTTTTTAAGAGTTTCTTCTCTAGTCGCTTCCCTATGCCCTTGTAACCAGTGTTGCCAGAACATTTAGTGGTAAAATCAGCAAAAAACCATAATTTTTCATCAAAAAATCTGTAAAATCTGCGTCAAGATTTTAAAAATCTTCAAAACACATTTTATACATTTAGAAAACAATATAACAATTCATTTCGAAGAACTATAAGGTATAAAAAAGGAACTATTTGTTTGAACTTTCAACACAGAAAAGTTCTAAAAATTTTTTCTATTTTTAATCGAATCAGATTTTCAAAAGATGGCGGATAACTTTTGGAAATTTTTACATTAAAAATATATTTTCAAATTTAACTTATCAGGCTGAGTTGGAATTTATTACACCTTTGTTATTTTAAACAACAACTTGAAAGTTAAATGCTTGACATGATATTTAAACTATCAAGGGTCTTATTGCAAATTTACAAGAGATCAAATATTGCAACTATGAAAGATATTTATACATACATAAGTACATATGAATATATACGTACAAATGCATATTATTTCGTGTAAAATCAGATAACATTAGTCCGGCGATATTAATGTGGCAAGAGAATGCGAATTTTTAATTTTTAACTAATCTTTTGTGTAAAAAATTACTACTAATGAATCTATTTCCAAATGGTTCTTCCATGAATGGTTGATATGTTTCGTTTATCAATGCAAAAATTGGAAATAGTTCAAACACAAGGGACAATGTAAAGAAAAATCTTCAAATCTGCATTTTTGAATTTTTGGGGATAAAATCTGCAAAATGCAGATAACTCTGCACTTCTGGCAACGCTGCTTGTAACTAAGATTGCCGTTTTTATACCCTTCACCACAGGTGGAAAAGTGTATATATAAGTTTGTCATTCCGTTTGTAATTTCTATAATATTGATCTTAGACCCTATAAAGTATATATATTCTGGGTCCTTATGAGGAGGGAAGTTGATTTAATGATGTCCGTCTGTCCGTCTTACGTTTGATATGTGTTTTCCGAAGACTCCAGACATTAAAGCGACTAGGTTGTTTTACATTTATGTCACATATAGTCTTCCATTTCTTGCTATTGAAATTCCGCAAGATCGGTCCACAAATGGCTGAGATATGACCAAAAAACCACGACTACCTATAATTTTTTTTGAAAATCCCTTGTTGTTGTATTTTTATTACTTTTTTCTGTATATCTGGAGAACGGCAAGAGCCAAAGTTTCCAAATTAGGTACAAACATTTAGGTTATAAATACACACCATCCCACAAAATGTGTTTGGGATTGTAGAAGTGGGCGTGGTACCTCCCATACAAAAAGTATCAACAATTGTTTAAAAACCTGAATTTTTTTTACTGTAATATGACCTATGGTTACGCCTTATATATCAAAAGATCAGTTTTTTAGTACAAAATATTTTCTAAAAAACTCGGGGAAATCGGTTCAGATACGAAAAAGTAATGACCAAAATATTAATTTTTTTTTTTGAAAAAATACCCATTTTCGGGAACCATAGATCTTCTTGAGTCCAAGTTTTATAACCAAAATAAGTGGAAAATTTCTTCTTTAACACGTCGGTATATAAATCTGTCAAATCGGTTAAGAAATAACTGAGTTATGACCAAAATACTGAAATCCAAAAAATTACTCTTTTTTATTATAATTAAGTTGGTTTTTTATACCCTTCGCCGAAGGTAAAAGGGTATATGTAACTTTGTCATTCCGTTTGTAATTTCTAACAATATTTATCCTACACTTTATGAAGTATACATATATATTCTGGGTCCTTATGGAAAGCGAAGTTCAAATTCGGTTGTCGTGTGAGTTGTGAACAGTAAACGGTCCATATTTCATTTTAATGATATTTAAACAACGTTCCTTCATGGTTCAGTTGTCTAGGGGGTGTGTTAAGTCAGAAACTGTGAGTTCCCTGGTTCGAATCTTGGTTTTTTTTAATATTTTTATGTTCTAAAAACGATTTTAAACAAATATTTACCAGTTTTCGCTTTTTAAATTTCATTTATAATGAAGTTTTAAGTATTGTAAATATGTATGTATATGTAAAAATTATTTAGTTGCTCTGTATTCTGCTCGCACAATGGTGAAGGGTATATAAGATTCGGCAGAGCCGAATATAGCACTCTTACTTGTTTGAAATAGACTCTTTCATTCAAAAGTCATGACACATTACTCACCATTAATGTTGTGGCTGTCCGATTGTAATCGTTTGCCATTTCAAATATTTAGCACTTCAACTTTCTACAACAAAATTCACAAACATTTTTCATTTTGCCCTTTTTCTATTTTTTCTAATATTTAATGCCGTTTTCAAGTCTTCTTTTTCTATTCCATAATATTGGTAACATTTTTCTAAATAATTTTGTTAAGGGAGTCTTTTATTTCAGTCTCTTCGCACTCATTTAAATTTTTTCTTATGACTTTTTTGCTGTTTTGACCTCATCATCTTCATTCACCCCCCATATAAAATTGAAATTGACAGCTGATATTGAGTGTTGAGTTTGTAAAATACGCAGCAAAATAATTTCCCCCATGTATTTTACATTTCTATTTAATTTGAAATTATTTTGTTTTCATTAATAAAGAATAAAATTGTAATACTTAAAGTGAGAAAAATGTTATAAATTAGCTTGTATTTTGTAAAATGTTTCAAATTCGAAGGAAAAATAAATTTAACCCCTAAATTTAATGTTCTATTTATATTTAAGAAACATTTGTTGTTTTACGATTGTGTACTTTCAAGGTTATCTGTCAAAATCCTTTTAGATTATTAAAAATATATTTTTTATATATCTTTTTTTTTGCCAGTTTGCCATTTTAAGTTTCAAAAAACACCGTTTCTCTGTGCACAGATGGAATTCCATTCGGTGGAAATTTAAAGCAGACAAAGGAATCTTTTCAATCAATTCTTTAGAATCTAATGCGATTTCAATTTTCTGGCAAGATGTTACTCAATTAGGATTTTTGAAATTTATGTTGTCGCACGAGAATTCCCCCATGAAGTCAAATATCTTTCCACAGCTGCAGGCGCGAAGAATGGAGTTTAATCTTATACGCAGCGAAAAAACATTTTTCTCAATATAAGTCGCCTTCAACAGAACTATTTTGGTTAATTTAAACATGTTATTGTCACCGGCTACCATATTATGCCTTAAAAAGTCCTCATCCAAGTGGTTACAACCATATTATGAAGGGTTAACTATGGGATTTAGAAAGATCTTTAATGGCAATTTGAAATTTTTCTTTTCTAAATTTTATTAATCTCCTTTTTTTCTTCTCTGTCATGAAGCCTGATTTTTAGTCCGATGTGGACACAGTTTTTGTCATAGTCCGGAATAAAGGGAAGGGGAAAGTTAATTGGTGAACCTTTTACACTGTAAAGAAAAATCTATCCATCCGTATTTATGTCCAGCCGAAGCGGTGTACAATACACTTATAGAAAAATTCATCTTCATATTGATGATGTCCTAACATAAGAATTATGACTTCAATGTTATTACCAGGGAAATCAGAAATATGCTTTAAAAAATGCATTTTATGCGCATTAAATATGCAGTAAAAACTTGAAAATATGCCCTGAAAATTGTTAAAAACATGATCCAAAAAATTCAAAAATTGCTAATTTGAAAACCAAATATTCAACAATTTAATAAAAACAATCATAAACTTATATTCGATAAAGCCCAAACTCCATAGTATTAACAGAAGATTTAACGCTATTTGGAAACGATGGGTAGTCATTGTCTCACAAAAACAGAGTTATGTTAAGAGGTTTGAGTTATTTGAACCGAATATTATCTAGATATTAACATCCATATGAGAATTTTTGTCTTAAAGGTATTTTGGGGTCGGTCGCTAAATTGTTTATTAATGTAAACATTTGAAAGGAAGTTAAAGCTTTTTATTGATAGGAGCTTTGGGTAAATGTGAACTGATTCGAAAAGAATTTAATTTGCAGTAAAATATTTTTGGGACGAATTTAATTTAAATGACAACATAATTAGATGGTTTACGGACACAAGAGTCTAATTTAGAAAGGATTTTTAATGGGGAATATGTGAATTTATAGATTTATTCTCAACATTTACAAAGACTTCGTCTTTGGTACAAATCTGATAAAATTATCTACAAGATTGCAACTTGTACTTTGCGCACAAGGTTAACATGAACAGATAACCAGCCAGACGGACGGATGGACATCGTTAGATTTCTTTAAAAAGTGATATCGAGTCTTTCGGGACACTAAAAGATTGGTCCAGATTTCTATGCATTACACACATCGCCTTAAACGTATATAATTGACTTTTCTAATTTTTGTTTATATATAAAATTTCGAGTAAAAATTAAATGTCGAAATAAGTATCAAAAAAATAAAAGCGAAAATTTCGCAAAAAAAAAATATTTGCTGCGAAAAAATTTAACATGCATCAAAATATGCCTCAAAAAGGCCAAATATGCGCTATAAACTTAAAAAAATGCTCACAAAAGGCTCTTTTAATTATATTATGCCAAAAAATGCTGCAAACGGTAAAACATGCAAAAAATATGCACTAACAAATCGATGCCAAAATTCTTAAAAGGCTCTAAAATGGCTAAATATAGTGTTTCTGCTTTCATTGGTCGCACGAGAAAAAACATGCAATTGCATATTTATGGTTTCCCCGGTTATTACAAATGGCAACAATGAGACAAAAAGTGGCATCAATCCAATAACGAAGGTCATCACAAAATTTTGACATATTTTATGCGTCATCTATGCTATAACTACAGTGACAACAATTTTATGTCACAATTTTTGTATTGTTAACATTATTTTCATATTTAAAAAGAAAAATAAGAAGCGAAAATTCCCATATTCTATTTATTTAAATTATATAGTTAAATGCATCAAATTTTCCAAGTAGAATTATAAGTAGAACTATAAAACACCAGCAGCATGCCCGATATGGTGTTCGTAAACATTCTTATTTGAAGATTCGATGTACTATTTAACTAATTAAAAAAAATAAATAGAATTTGGAAATTTTTGCTTCTTATTTGTCGTTTTAAACATAAAAAAATAATATATGTATGTTTCTTTTCTTTTAGTGTTGTTGTTGTATCTACACAAAAAGCTAAGTTTAAAAACTTGTGTCGTGTTGTTGTTGCTACAACAAATTTTTACAAACACAAGCGTATGAACGAATATAGAACAAACTGTTAAATTTTTACCGCGACTCTTACTTAAAACACAGTGCAACAAAAAAAAAAACCAGCCTCAACACTTGCAACGCGAAATGAAAGTATACTACTTGTAGAGCAAATCTGCCAAAGGGTTTTGAAAAGTTAGCTCGGCTTCCCGAAATATGGGGCCCTAAAGTTTTTGAAAAGGCTTTTGGTATAAGTCAAAAAAAAAAAAAAAAAAATATACTAAATGTACTTCTGAGGTAAAAAATAATTTCAGATGTCTTCAGTAGAATCGTATGGCGATTCGTTTCTTAGAATTTATTAACCCTCTAACCCTCATTTGAAGGGGTAATTTTTGTCCCTTTTCCCAACTCTTACACAAAAATACACTAAAACGGCACTTAGAGGGGAAAGAATCGCCAAAAGCTTCTACTGAAGACATCAGAAATTATTTTTTACCTCAGAAGTATATTAGTAGGGATGCGATTTCCATGCAAATGCATGTTTTTTGTCGGTAGTCTAAAAACGATGTCGATCAATTATCTTTCCGAATCATTAAATTTGCGATAAAATGGCATCGATTTGTTTTTGCATATTGTTGCATATTTTGGTGAAAATGCATATTTTGGTGAAAATGCATATTTTTGCATATTTTGACATTTTTGAGTGATTTTTTGTAAATTTCCAAATCATAAAAAGTTCTTAAAAAATTTTTTAAATACACAAAAAAAAAATTTCCAAAGAAATTTTTAAAAAGATTTTTAAGATTTCGACATAAATGCTTCTTTTTTAAACCGATGCGTAGTTAAGGCTTCCAATGGGTTTAAAAATTTGTATCCAAAACTGTTACAAGCTATTTGCTTGGCACAATGGTTGCAGATAATTAAGAAGCCAATTCGATAGTATTGCAATTTTTAATGAAATATAGCCCTTGATTCCCCTGCCACGGCAGCCAGTAGAAGCAAAATGGAGGCCATGCTTCAGAAATCTATTCAAAAAACTTCGAGTAATTTAAGAATGTTAGAAGAGCTTGTTGATGCCGATGATTGTGCAATTAAAAAAGCAGAAAAAAATACATATTTTATTTAAAAAACATCAGTACTGAAATTCTGTAACTTTTTAACGACAAAAAATTGTCGTTAAGTAGTCAAAATTCGTTAGCTAACGACAGTTGTCGTTAAGAGCTATACTGTAATGAAATTTTAACAATTTTTATCGGCAAAAAATGTCGGTAGCAAACGACACAAAAAAAGTTCTTGTTTAATAATAACGACAATAAATGTACTGTTAAAAGATTAAAAATATAGAGTAAAGTAGCCAATTTTTAACACAAAACAAGTAAGAAAGTATAGTGGATCAAGTCCGACTCTACATTGCAGTATTTGGGCGATCATGTTTCCGCCAAAATCGTGAGGTTATTATTCACATAATACATTTTTGTGCCAAATATTATCTAAGTATCTACCATTATTAGTGTATTCGTATGGGAGCTGTGGTCAAATATGGACCGATTCTAAAAAAACTTGTTCTGGTGATTAATGTAGGTTGCGACAAAATATTTTTGGATCTTATTCAACTCAAATGTCTATAAAACAAGATGGTTATTAATAGGCACAAAACCCTATTCCGGAAAGAAGTTTTCATGTGGGCTATAAAAATTAAATAACTGCTTCTCACCATTATAAGAATGCTTCGACCTTGTGACAATAAACGCATATGTGCCAAATTTTATAAAATTATTTTTAAAACTGCGACCTGTAATTTGCACACAAGGTTATCTTGGACAGACAACCAGCCATCCTGATAGAAGGACGGGCTTCGTTAAATGGATTCTGACATTGATTCTGACATTGATTCTGAGTCAATCGGTATACTAAAAGGCAGGCCCAGAACCTTTTTTTAAATGTGTTACACACATTCGTACAAACACATAATACCCTTTTCACATACAGTAGTGCTGGTATGAAAAGTAAGAGCAGAATGTTGTGCTAGAGTGGCTCAGTCATCTGGAAATTTTTCCCTATGTATAAAATTATTTAAAACCAACATATTTGTTTAGACAGTTGCGAACTAGCTCTTGACGAGTACGGACGTGTATCAGTGAGTAACAAAAATACAAAAAAAAAAATAATATAATAAAAAAAAAAAAGTGAAAAAATATTTACCGTAGGTGAAAAAAAAATATTTGTAATAGGTGAAAAAAAAAGAACAATAACTAGTGTGCCCGAAGAGATTTGTGAATGAGCCTCACAAATACTCCCAATAAGGAGAGTAGGCCCAGCACAAATAGCAGAAATGCGTATATTGTGGTAAGCTCCCCGAGCGTGAGCAATGAAAACATTCGATACCCTGAATTAAACAAACATTTTTTAAGTGCAAAAATTGCCAGCGCAACTGGTTTTCCATACGGAAATTTAAGTTCAAGTGTGCCCAACCTGAGCAAGTGTGTTGATCCGACCGTAAATGTGGTTCAAAGTGTGAAGCCGTCTGACCAGAGGAATAATAACGAAAAACCTGGAACATCACGATTTGCATTAACAAATACAGGAGCTGTACCAAAAAGTACTAAAGTGCAAACAGGCATGGACAGATATATAACAATAACTAAGAGAAAGGCTAGCCCTAGGTCCACCCAACAGGAACGCGTGGCCAAACAATACAAAGGCTCTAACGTAGTCTCTTTGCCAACAAATGGTAACAGATTCTCTGTACTATCCATACCTGACGATGAAGAAGCAGAATTAGCTAATGGGACAGCCACTAAAGAAGTTAAACCGCCACCTATCTATCTGCGGGAGCAAACATCAAATAGCATAGTCAACATGTTGACTCAACTTGTAGGTAAGAACAATTTCTACGTCGTTTCTATACGACGCGGACAAATTCAAGAGACCAAAATTCAAGCCAGTACAGAAACGAACTTTCGTATTATATCAAGACACCTGGACGCAGAAAATAAAAGCTACTATACATACCAATTAAAAAGTGCTAAGGGATTGATTATTGTCATAAAAGGCATAGATAGTTCCGTTCCTACAGATGAAATAAAATCTGCCGTAGAGCAAGAGGGGTACGAGGTAAAATCGGTTCATAACATTTTGAACAGGAACAAAGTTCCCCAACCACTGCACCGCATTGAGATATCGTTTGATTCATCGGTTCTCAAAACCAAAAATTCAGTTCATCCCATATACAACTTGCGCTACCTACTCAACAGAAGAATAACTGTTGAGGAGCCAATAAAACGAAAGGGTCCCTCCCAATGCACAAACTGTCAGGAATATGGGCATACAAAATCATATTGTAAATTGCCTCACGTATGTGTGGTTTGTGGCGACGCTCATAAAACCGCCGAATGTAATCGTTCTAAAGTTGACCCAAATGTCAAGAAATGCAGCAACTGTGGCGAAAATCACACGGCAAACTATAGGGGTTGTAAAGTCTTCTTGCATTTAAAAAAACCAGCTTTAGTTCAAAAATATACTCACTCCCAATATGGTCCATCACATGCGCCCAGCCAAGCCGCTGGCTCTATTGCTAGTACTACACAAACAAACAAACAAAACCAATCATATGCCCAAGTCCTAAAAGGAAACCCTAATGCGAAAAATCCCCCGAGTACTTCCAACGCAAAGCAACCTCCATACGCTAATGTTCCTAGGGAAGGTCTACAAATGCCTACCTCAATTGAAAATTTAATTCAAACTATGAATAATTTCATGGCCACTATGCAGAGCATGTTTCAGGAAATGATGCGAAACCAGAACATGCTCCTGCAAGTTCTACTCAACAAAAAATGAACCAGTTAAAAATATGTTTCTGGAATGCAAACGGGTTATCCCAACATAAACACGAAGTTGCAAACTTTCTTCATAGGCATGAAATCGACGTACTTCTTGTCTCTGAAACACACTTTACTCATAAAAACTGCTTTAGGGTAAATGGTTACCTTACGTATGACACAAAACATCCCAGCGGACGAGCTTGTGGTGGCACAGCCATAATTGTGCACAAACACATCAGACACTTACCATTGCCAGAGTTCGAAGAAGATTGTATCCAGGCCACATCTATAAATCTGACTGATTTCAAACTAACGTTAACATCCGTTTATTGTCCCCCGAGGCACAAAATTCTACACGATAAATTTCTCAACTTCTTCTCCACATTGGGCCAGAAATTCATTGCTGCTGGCGACTACAACGCTAAACATACATATTGGGGCTCCAGACTTATTAGTCCTAGAGGTAATCAGCTATATAATACCGTAACTGCAAATAACTTTGATGTGGTATCGAGTGGTGAGCCTACCTATTGGCCAACCGACTTCAACAAGCTACCAGACCTTATTGACTTTGCTGTAATCAAAAACATCAAGCGCGATCAGGTACTAGTTAGTTCCTCCTATGATCTTTCGTCTGATCATTCACCTTCAATCCTCATTTTAAAATGTAACTCTGACGCCGCAGCTGCAAACTGGTTTTCCTATCCAAACAGAAACACAAATTGGTTAAAGTATAAAATGTATGTGAGCTCTCACCTATCACAGTGCATTCCCCTAAAAAATTCATCTGACATCCAAATAGCTGTCGACCGATTTACAGAAGTCTTGGATGCTGCAGCAAGAAATGCAACCCCAATCAAGCGGACAATTAAACGTGCTCCTTACAATACATCGACGGATATAGAGACCCTTATCAGAGAAAAAAGGAAGTTAAGAAGACAATGGCAAAACAGTCGTTCCCCAACCACTAAGGCCCAACTACAATTATGCCTGACAACTCTTCGCAACAAATTGAGACAGAACCACGAGTCTGCAATAGAAGGCTATCTAAACAGCCTAGATGCCACAAAAAACTCCAATTATAGCTTATGGAAGGCTGTACGGCATATGAAATGCCCTATAACCCAAGAATCTCCATTAAGACTGGAAAACCGCACTTGGGCGAAAAACACAGATGAAAAATTAAACGCTTTCGCGGGCCATCTTGAGAAAGTTTTCACGCCACATGATACACATACTTGTTCCTGTCGTCCAACCATTCCTGATAAGGTAAACCATCCATTAAAATTTAACATTACTCAAGTAAAATCTGCAATAGAAAAAGTGAATATTAGAAAATCTCCCGGACTTGACCGTATCACAGGGTCAATGATAAGAAACTTACCTTCGTCTGCTTCCAGAATCTTGCTGTTCATTTTTAACGCTATATTAAGAGTCGGATACTTCCCATCCTCATGGAAGAAGTCTATAATTGTTATGATTCCCAAGCCAGGAAAAGATGCTAGCCAGGTTGCGTCGTACAGACCGATAAGCTTATTATCAATCCTATCAAAGCTTTTCGAAAAAATATTCATTTTAAGTATAACTCCTCATCTAAATGAACACGACATCATCCCGGATCACCAGTTCGGATTCAGAGCGAAACATGGTACAATAGAGCAAGTGCATAGAATTGTCACCCTTATTAGATCGGCGTTTGAGAAAAAGCAATACTGCTCAGCCCTGTTTATAGACATTTCCCAAGCATTTGACAAAGTTTGGCATGATGGGCTACTCATCAAAATAACACGAATGCTTCCTCAAAACACTCACAAGCTTCTGGAGAGCTATCTAACAGGCAGAACATTCATAGTAAGGTCGCAAGATAAATACTCCCCCCTCAAGAAAATTACTGCTGGTGTTCCCCAAGGCAGCATATTAGGACCGCTTCTATATATAATATACACAGCGGATATGCCAACAAACCTGAGCACGCATACCTCTACATTTGCAGACGACACAGCATTTATTAGCGTTAACCATGACCCAAAAGTCGCATCGCAAAATCTGCAGTCCCACATCAATGAACTAGAGGCATGGCTAGAAAAATGGAGAATAAAGGTTAACCCGGCTAAATGTGCTCACTTAACTTTCACTCTCAGAAGACAAACGTGCCCAGCAGTAAAAATAAATAACATCACTGTTCCGGTAGAAAACCATGTAAAGTACTTGGGAGTTCATATAGATAGACGTTTGACCTGGTCTCGTCATATCGAAGCGAAAATAACGGCTATGAAACTTAAAGCAGCTCAACTACATTGGCTTCTCGGTAGAAACTCAAACTTGTCTTTAGACAACAAAGTTCTTCTATACAAGTCCATCATAAAACCAATATGGACATATGGCATCCAATTATGGGGTACTGCATGCGCATCTAACATCCAAAAGCTTCAAAGAAGACAGTCTAGAATATTACGACAAATTGTCTGCGCCCCATGGTATATACGTAATGATATTATCCACAGAGATCTCAACGTCCCCACTATCCAGGAGGAAATTAAAAAATATTCAATAAGCTACATCGACAAACTAATGGTTCACCCTAACTACCTCGCTCGGGGTTTGCTTCAGTTCGAAGGTCACCAGAGGCTAAAAAGAACCGATACTTTGAGCCTTACTAGAAGACAGTCTTAAAAATTTGAATACAGCAGTTAGTGGTTACACAGGTAACAACTAATAAACAACAAGTAGAATTAAGATTTGAATACATATTGTAAATTTCGATAAGAAAGATTCAATAATAAAAATAAATTATTATTAAAAAAAAAAAAAAAAATATTTGTTTAGAAATATAATCAATATTTACACGTTTTCATTCATGTTTTGTTAAAATAAATGCAATAAAGCAAATTTATTTTGTATTTTTTATTAATTTATATTTTTACCGATATTTGTCGTCAATATTTCTAAACAAAAATATTTGTTTATTTAAAATACAGAATAACAAATTCGTTAAAGTAACCGAGATTTCTCGTTAATTAACGATATCGGTAGTTAAATTCAAAAAGTTACAGAATTGAGGTGCAGAAGTCAATAAGCATTTGTATTTTCCAATTACGGATATATTGGTGAAAAAAGAAATAATTAGGAGGGATTTAGTTCAGCTAATACTCAAATCAAATTAATTGATATAGTAGAAAGTAAAATTAACAATGTGGAAGGAAGAATAGCCCGACGAATGAAAAAAAAAAAAATCTAACACGTTTTGCAAAATAAATTTTAGGATTTCAAAAAATTTTCAAATATATTTGATCTGATCTGGAATCAAAGTGGGATCGGACAGTAATTTTTTTTTTAAATGTATTGGCATTCTTCAAGTACAAGACATTTTTACTTTTAATAAAACAGTACTTAGTTTTTTTTAAGATATTTTAGTAACAATATACTGCATTTTTTATTTTTTTTTTGTTTTTTAGTAAAGTTAAAAAAAGAGTTTTTGTGGAAAATTTTCAAGTTTTTAGTGCATATTTTTTATTTTTTTAGTGAATATTTTGGATTTTTTAGTGCATATTTTATGCGCATATTTTCGATTTTTTAGTGCATGCAAATCTCATCCCTATATATTAGTATATTTGTTTTGACTTATACCAAACGCCTTTTCAAAAAATTCAAAAACTTTAGGGGCCCACATTTCGGAAACCCGAGCTAACATTTCAAACCCCTTTGACAGATTTGCTCTACTAGTATTATACTTTAATTTCGCGTTGCAAGTGCTGAGGCTGGCGGCGATGACCCGGATTTTGTTGCACAGTGAAATAAGTGGAAAAAACTTAAATTTAGTAAAAATTTTTCTTTCCGTCGAAAAACTTGTGAGACTGTTCATAATCATTTTTCTTTTTAAAGAGTTTAGTTTAGATATTAATTCCGTGTAATGGCCCGAACTAGGCTAAAGACATTTTGTTAATTTGATTACTTTACAAACCATAAAGTTTTAAAAATAATTTTACTTGGAAACAGTGCAGATGTTTAGTTTAAAAGCTAATCCATTTTCTTACCTACATACCTTTTAAATTTTATTTGATTTCAATCTATCAGCTTTATTTTTTGCTTCAATCCATTTTCTTCCCCTAAACAGAACATTTGTCTCAAACTCATACTTGTTTTTTTTTTTTGTTACCATAAATACTCTTTATTCTTTATCTCCTCATGTTTTTAGAAAATTAATTTTCATTTAAATTTTTAATGCGTAATTATTGCTTGTTTTTTACTTCAGTTTTATGGATTTTGCTTACAATACTCGAAGTATTTGAAATTCGATAGCTGTTGGTTTCTCCGCTTAAACTAACTTGTTATTTTTTTTTGTCTGAAATCTTTAAGGGTTGTTTAATTTTTTGTTTTCTATATTTTTCTTATTCCTTTTAATTTTTCAAATCATACGCAAATCTACTTTTAGCACACTCCTTTGCTATTAACGCCATTTTCTGGGTACCTGGACGTTTTTTTTTTCTTATTTGCTCACACTTTCTGCTCATATTTCTTGGTTTGAACTTTGTCTTGAAAGTTATTTATTGTATTTCTTTGTTTTTGCTAAGAAACATTAATTTCAGATAAATTTTTTGTTTTTGCGTATTTTAAAATTTAATGGAAAATTCCAAGCAGTTATTATTTTTATAATATAATTATTATTTGTCTGCATTGTGACCAGTATGAGTCATTAAAGTTCCTTTAAAATTTCTTCATTTGAAAGCAACCTGTATTTTTACAGGGTTGCCGATTTAAGATCTAAAAAAAATAAAAATGCGACTTAATTTGTGTTATTAGACTTATGGCGTATAAATCACTGATGGCTTAAACGCTAGTTTAGTTGAACTAAACTTGAATTTATATGTAGTTTAAACTCAGCAACTATAAATCAGTGTCCCATGTATTATATGTAGTTAAAAAATAACACTACGATAAATCTTATCAAATTCATATGGTCTGTATTGGTAGTTTAAACGCCCAATTTTATGCGTTTAAAGATGGTTTATATGTTTAGTGGTTTATAGATTTGTTGGTTTAAACACATTTTAAACCAAAAAGAGAGTTTAACTTGCTCTGATTTTTTAGCCCTTATTAATCTTCAATTTTGGGTATTTATGCCCAAACAGTAGATGATTTTTTTTTTTTTTTTTTTTTTTTGAAAACTTATATGCAGTGATGCCAATAAAAGCGTGCAGACATTTGAAAAACGGTCTAAAAAGGTCTAAATTAAAAACATTCACTACTGAACGAAACGAAATTATTTTTTTAATGTTGTGAAAACTCAAAGAAATGCTTACAACACCGAAACACAATTTCGATTCGTCCAGTATCGACTGAAAAAATAAGAAATAAAATTGCTTTTGAATCGAGAAAGTATTCGATCACTACTGTCAGAATTAGCCCCCTGCACTCTTCGCACAAGTTCTTGAAATTTACTAAGTCGGTCGAAAAACTATCATTAAAGAAGAAGATTTTTTTAGCTCTCCTCAGCCCAATAAACGCTGGAGTGTCACAAGGAAGCATCTGGGCTATCTGTTATACTTAGAGCAGCTTTCCTAAGCGTAAACGAAAACTGGCATAAAGCATTTCCATACTTACAGGACCATATATTTCAATTGGAAATAGGGTTAAAACAGTTACAAAATAATACCTCAACCTTTATATGTAAAATATATGGGTATACATCTAGATCGACGTTTAACCTGGTAACGACATATAGAGACAAAACTAATTCAAAATAAATTCTGTTCTAAGTCTCAATTGCAAACATCTACTTCACAACTATTTCTTAAAGCCAATCTGGTGCTACGTTATTCAGGCATGGGCCACTGCCTTGGCCTCGAATATCGAAAAAATCCAAAGGCGCCAAAATAAACTTCTTCAAATAATCACAGCCGACCTCTGGTTAAAAACTCAATTATTCACAAGGTTCTCAATGTGCCACTTAAAAAAACTTTGTTCACCAAATATTCGTTAAAATATTTAAAAAGGCTTGAGTTGCACACAAATCCATTAGCTCGAAATATTTTAAATAATGGCGGTCACCTCGGTAAAAGAGAAGATATACTGCAAAACTGATCCGAATAAGAACGCGTTAAACACCTACACGCAAAGAAAAAACATGGTAGTGGTAAACATATACATACTAAGAGCAACATATTATGATAAGATTCATGATGGTAGTTACCATATTAAGATAATTATTCAGCCTTATTCCCGTTATCGTTGTCGTAATCGCTCAAGTCGTTTTTTGTAAGAGATTAAAGAACACTGGTTGTGTGTTTCTTTAACATCTTACAAAAAACGACTTGAGCGATTACGACAAAGACAACCGGAATAAGGCTGAATGACTCATATTATGACGCAATATATTCGTAATATTACATCATGTTATGATACAGCACCACTTTCACAAAAATAAAAAAAATCATAACAAAATACCAACAAATAAATCGATATATCGAATTTAATTATGCCTATAGGCATAATTAAAACAAACGACACAACTGATACAAAATTTTTTTACAAATGGCGATAACCAAATATTATTAGAGCAAAAATATTTTAATTTTTTAATTTTTTAAAATTGATTAAATTATTTCTCAATATTTCGCTAACCTTTGGTCAAGTAATACTAAATAACATGCAAAAATATTTTGTTTGATTCTTAAAAATATTATGATTACACGTATAAAAAGTTACCATGCTATGGCTACTAAATACATATCATGAAATGGTTGTGAGTTATATAATATGTTTTCAAAGTTACCATTATTTAGTTGTTAGAAAAATTGTTATTTTTCAGTCAACAATGCTAAAATTTATAATTTCGATAAACATTAACGCCTGTATTTATAAAAAAATTTTAAATTTAATAAAGGTTTACAGAGCAAATTTTGTATAAAAATTCTCCTTAATAAACGTTTGTTAAATTTAATAATTGTTTTTAAATACGGGTGTAAATGTTTACAGTTACTATAATATTGCTGATATTAAAAAAAAATAACCATTTTTTGTATACGATAACAATATATTAAGAACAATTGTGATTTTAAGTTGAACAGCAAATTTCGAACAACCAGTACCACTGGTAACAGATTGATGTTTGACTGTTGGCTGGCCGACGCCGCAGTGTTGAAGAGTTTAGAACGTCAAAGAATTCTGATGATAGAATATGGTATTTCTTGAAACATGTAAATTTAATCCGAGTTCAATCCCCAGCTAAGCCAAGAATAAAAATTATCAATAAATTTTAATAAATTTCATGTTGTTCCTTCCTTCAGTAAAAACAAGTAAGAAAGTATAGTCGGTCAAGCCCGACCATATGATACCCTACACCATCGTATTTAAAAACACATCATGGTTATGTATCCGTGTAAATATGGATTTATCTATGTTTATTTACTTCATGAAAATCGGTTTGAAAGTTTGTGAGAGGCAGAAATTGCCACATGCCTCCCCTTGTTGTCCTATTTTTTAAAAACTGTATAGCTAATGTATCCCTATAGATATGGATCTATCTATGTTTTAAATTTCATTAAAATCGGTTTGAGAGGCAGAAATTGCCCCTATCTCCCCTCGTGGTCCGATTTTTTTTAAAAATTTATACATTTTCTGTTCATATAGATATGGTTCTATCTATGTTTTAAATTTCATTAAAATCGGTTTGATAGTTTCTGAGAGGAAGAAATTTCCCCTATCTTCCCTCGTGATCCTACGATTCGGCCCAGGTTCAATAGGCTTGGTCCTTGTCAATAAGAACCTATGACCCAAATATTATCAAATTATCTCCAAAATTGCGACCTGTACTTTGCGCACAAGGTTACATGGACAGCCAGCCAGCCAGCCGGACGGACATCGTTAGTTCGACTCAAAAAGTAATTCTAAGTCTATCGGTATACTTTAAGGTGGGTCTAGGACCAATATTTAAAAGCGTTACACACATCAGCACAAATGCATAATACCCTCTCCACTATTGTAGTGTGGGTATAATAATATAATGTAAATTAAATTTGATGAATTAAAAAAAAAAAAATAAAAAAATATAAAAAAAAAAATATTGTTACAATAAGTATAGTGTAGTTGCCGTAACCATGCCCAACCATATTTTTCACTGCGTGTACATTTGCGAACAGAAAAATTATCTGCCGGCCCTGCCCGTACATAAAATAAAGTATTAGAATTTGATTATTTACACTCTGCTAGTCAAAAATTCGGGCAAAAGTTAGGCAAGTCACTCATGCTAAAATATGGGCAGCTCCAGCCAGGGTTCCCAGTTTTATTTTAAGCCTTATCCCCAATTTGCGATTTTTCATCCCCAAAAATCGCCACATTTTCCTAAAAATCAAATACACAATATTATGTCAATGGGAAAATAAATCCATTTATGTAATATTAAAACTAATGTTATTTATTCTTTAGGTTCTACATATCTATGTACACATGTATAGTATGTAACAAGGGTAACGTTAAACGTAAAAAAAAATAATTATGCGTCAATCTTTATCATTTCAAAAACTAGGGAATCAAAGTCTTCTGATTTATCAGCCAGTGCAATTTTTTTTACATGTTGTTTGTTTAAAAAGTGCATTTGACATGGTTAAATTAGTTTGTTATAGCAAGCTGCATTATTTTAAGTGTGTATTTATTCCTATTAATTCTAACAACTTATATTGCATTCTGTAGCAAATATTGATTTTGGAAGCATTTATTTCAGAAAAAGACTAGTTCAACAGAAAGAAGTAAAGCTAGTTGGTACAAGAAGCATATTTAAAACTATTTCAACAAATTCTTGAAAAAGTTTTAAACCGCAAAAAATACTAAAATTTGTACCTCAATCTTGACCAAAACGGTCTTGCCATTGCAAAAATGGAATTTAAAATAATATATTATCCCCAAAATTCCCCAGCAAAAAAAGTGCTTTTGCCCAAAAAATCCCCTGTGGATTTTCACAAATTTTTATCCCCAATTACAAAAAAATCCCCAATTTGGGGATAAATACCCAAAACTGGGAAAACTGGCTCCAGCAAAAAGTCTACTTTTTGTTAGGTAATGCCAGAAGTAATTTAAATAGTTTTCAAAAAATTTTATAAGTATAGTTTACTTTTTTTATATTTTAGTGTAAAGCGCAACTAGCTCTACATTAAGAAACAAAAGGACCATGTTTCTAAAATACAACCATATTTGCATTCTGGCGTTACATTAAAAAAAGTAGACATTTCGCTGAAAATGCCCATACGTACCTTTAAACGAGCAAAGATTTCTAAATTTGATAGCTTGGAAAATAAATCTATGGAAGTCCAAAACTTACTAAAAAAGGTTTTATACAAAACGTCTTGCTCAATTCGCAGTCTTATTAAGTTTTGTAATGCAAGTCAAAATCTACTTCCGTTTTTTTAACGTCACGCCAGCGCATATTTTTGCTTATATCTGCAAATCCTTAGCGTCGATTGCTGTATTTTTTTTCTGAATATAGTGCTACTTCATTATACATATATGTATATTAGACTGGCCGCATCTTGTATGGGATTTTTTATTTTTTTTACATTTAATTGTTTGCGCTGCTTAAAATATAAGGTTTGGTGTAAGAAATCATGATCTAATTTTTCAGGTCAATTCGACGGTGCCTAGCCGTGCCGGGTGGGGCCCAAATTTCCCCATATTATAAAAAAAAACATATTTTCTATCAGATCTTTAAAGTTATACTAGTTGAAAAGCCGAAAATCAAAAATATGGCTTCGTTACGATCTTCCGCAGTGAAAGTACTTCAAGTGTGCCAAATTTCAGCTTTCTATGTCATCAGATGGCTTCAGAAAGTTGCGGAAAGAATAGGACATACATGCAAACATCCTGACATACTAAGAAATTATATATTGTATAGATAGATTAAAGTATTTGCTGTTTTTTTAGGTTAGCTTTGGTTTTCGAGATATAGCGTTATTTCGAAAATTAAGGAAGGACAATGTTAAGGACAAAAAACTAATTGAGGTCGGTCATATATTTTACTCGGTTTTTTTTAGTTTTCAATAAGCTAAAGCGTTTTTGAGTTACGCGAATATATGTTGTGCAACCTCCTGAATTTTCAAAATAACGGTATATCTCGAAAACCAAAGCTAACATAAAGAAAAAGTCTTAACTTTCTTAAAGTAAATTTTAATGCGGAATTTCGGTTTTTTAGTTTTTCAAAAAGCTAAAGCCTTTTTGAGTTGCGCGAACATATGTTGTGCAACATCCTTAATTTTTGAAATAACGGTATATCTCGAAAACCAAAGCTAACCTAAAAAAACGGCACGCACCACTGGTTTCAGCGACCCCGAATTAGGTTAAAAATCTTTCGTTCGTATCATATCAAAATATTAAACAGCAACTTTAATCTTTCTATACAATATATAATTTCTTAGTATGTCAGGATGTTTGCAGGTATTTCCTATTCTTTCCGCAACTTTCTGAAGCCATCTGATGACATAGGAAGCTGAAATTTGGCACACTTGAAGTACTTTCTCTGCAGAAGATCGTAACGAAGCCATATTTTTAATTTTCGGCTTTTCAACTAGTATAACTATAAAGATCTGATAGAAAAGATGTTTTTTTTTTATAATATGGGGAACTTTGGGCCCCACCCGGCACGGCTAGGCACCGTCGGATTGACCTGAAAAAATAGATCATGATTTCTTACACCAAACCTCATATTTTAAGCAGCGCAAACAATTAAATTAAAAATAAAAAAATTGCGACCAGTCTAATATATATCCCTTTTTACAAATTTGACTTCTTCATTTAATTTTTTTACATTTTGTTGTACAAATATCACGACAGGTCAAAATGGAAATGCCCATATACATATAGGGGGAAAATTAAAATATAATTAATGTTGTAATATACACAATAAAGTATGTACTTGTGTGTAATGAAAGCCTTTTTGGCATATTCTTTAAATCCATTTACATTTAACAATTACATGAAATTAGTTACTTTGTTGGACTCAGCTTGATGATGACTACATTCATATAAACAACTTGCCTCCACTCTTCTTTTCCTTTAATACTCTATTTACTAGAGTTTTGTTTTATAAATTTGTATACCCCAAGTTTACTATACATTCTTTGTTTTATAATATTTAAGTGGCCGAAGCCAAAAATACTCCATATTAAACTCACTGGCTGGCTGGCTGACTGGTTGTCTGACTGTCTGGCTGACCAACTGACTGTCAATGACTGACTGGCTGGTTGCTCTTTCTGTATAGAAACTTCTAAATATTTTGTCGGGCTTACTTTTTGGTTTTTGCACTGACATTAAAGTGGTATCGCACCTTCACCGCCCGGCTTGTAGCAGCCGCTCTGGTTACAACAGAGAACCACGAAAAACTTCAATTGCCAACGAACCAGGTTCTTGCAAACGAACGCATTTAAGAAAAAATACAAAAAAATAAAAAAAATATTGTACAAGTATTTGCGATAAATGGATGGATGGATGGTTGAGTTGGATAAATAAATGTTTTTTTTTTTTTTTGTAACGTTCGTATTGGCGATGTTGGTTTGAAATTGTATTTTCTTTTGTTTTTACTTTTTGTTATTTTGACGTTTAGACAAACAGTCAAATAGACGTTTTGTCATTTCAATTACATACCTACGTTTTTTTATTATTATTTATTTACTCACTTTTGTTATTTGTGTGTGTGTTTTTTTTTCAGAAATTTGTCGTTGTCTTTATTTTTCTAATATTTTGAATCAGTTTGGGTTGGGGAGGCGGGTTTGTTTTGTCAGTTTGTTGGATTCATTGGGTGGGTAAGTGAGCGAGTCGCTAAGCGAACAAACGAGTGAGTTAGTACGTGAATTCGCAAGTTAGTGAAATGTATGGGCATACGAGTATGTAAACGAATATGAATTTGTTGTTGGGTTTTATTTAAAGGTTTTTTTCGTCTTTTTTTCAATTTAGTACACATTTTTTTTCTTCTTGTTATTTTTGCTCTAAAAATATAAACACTTTTTTAATTTTTTTTTTTGTATTTTTTTCAACATTGCAAATTTTTTTCTGCTTTGTTATTACAAATAAATATACATACACACACATACATACATACGTATATATACCTATACATAGCTTTATGTATCTTTGGAATACATGGTATATTTATGCTTCATATACCTACACATACATACATACTTCAAAACTTTTTCTATGTACTCTTAACATGTTTATATGTAGATTTGTATGTATGTATATAACAAAAACACATTATTTACTTGTCCCTGAAGTATATAATAGAACTGTATATATTAGTGTGTTTAAAAATCTACGAGTATAAAGATACAACTAAAGCACTACTCGCACTTTCTCACTGTGTTTTTTTTAAAATATTTTCTAAATGTATTTTAGTTATTTCGTTTCATTTATAATCCGTTCATTTATAAATATTTAGTATTAACTGGCTTGACTAACTGTATGCCAGCCAAAATTGACAGCTATTGTAGAGTTGTACTACATACCTACGTTGTAATTAAAATTTCGTTTAAATTAAAAATCTGCAGCAATCTTTTGTTACTATAACGATACATTGGGGTAGGGGAAAAATAATTACTTTGTACCTAAGTACATTAATTCATAGGCCGGAGGTGCTCGCATATACATACATACATATAAGCGAATCCACTCAGAGGCCATTTGGTTCTGTCAGATTCTTTTCGCCTTGTTTCTACTCATTGAGATGTGTCTGAAGGAACCAAGAAGTACCGTCTACACATTTTATAAGATCCAAAAAATTCAATCAAATCCAACTGGAAACGTGTGCCAGTACTGTACTGATTCTCTTTTTTTATCCAAACAGGTTCCACAGTAACCGGTTTCTGGGTAGCCTGTACATAACGGAAATCTCAAAGAATGCCAAAATAAATCTAAACCGAGTTTCTAACAAAAGTGAAAAATAAATTAGCTTTTCATGATTAAGGCCCATTTTAGTCTGGGTGTTCTAGAACCCAGGAAAAACTTTTTGATTTTTAGTAATAGATCCCAGTAAAAACTTCGCCTACTTTTATAAAATGAATAGCTTCTTTCACTCATTATTTACTAGCTTTCTTCTATATAACTAATATAATTACTGCTATAACTACTACTATTTTAAGATGTATGGATGTAAAAAATAATGAGTTACATTTAAATGTGTTCATTTTGGGACATGCCCTGTAAAATTCATTAGTTCTTTCAGAAGAATTG
Source organism: Pollenia angustigena (assembly GCA_930367215.1). Lineage (NCBI taxonomy): Eukaryota > Metazoa > Arthropoda > Insecta > Diptera > Polleniidae > Pollenia > Pollenia angustigena. The sequence continues at coordinate 124,418,308 of OV884059.1, read as the reverse complement.
GAAGTAGTATTTTTACTTTTTCCTGATTACTTAAAACATTATTTTGTAGGCGAAGTTTTTACTGGGATGGTAGTTATTTCATACGTTACCTGGTAAGTAGTTGTCATTACAATTGTCATTATTCTGAACATTTTAATAAGTACTTACTAGTAATGATCTCAGCAACTACTAATTACTTCTATTATTTTCACTACTGAACATTTGCTTACTAATAATGAGTTCAATAACTACTTATTAGTTGTGCTGTTTTCAGTACTGAATATTTAATTACTGGTAACGTACTCAATAACTACTTATTAGGTCTTTTGGCTTTTGGTAAGTATCCCTGCGGGAAATTTGTGTCAATTGGTCCAACAGACCGTTCCTGGGAGTTGTGAAAATAGAACAGGTACAAAAAGAAAGAACTCATGACCAGTGAAAGGAGGAACCACAGATGTAACTGATTTTTGAAGAACAAAAAGGTAGAAAAAGTAATGAATTACAGTACAGTCTTCACCAAAGGTTTGGCACATTTTTTGGGACTTTCCAAAACTTGGTTCTTGAATTTAATTCTAGGACTTGTTTTATTGAAATAATACTACATTGTAACTGTAACTAAACACGTCCATTGAGAATAGATGTATGATAACTGGTCAAATGGTGTCAATTGACCCCCTCCAATGAAAACACCATGTAAAAGTTATAGGTTTTATTCATAGAAAGTGTTCAAACTAGAACCGGTCTGTACCACCAAAGACCTATCACCGGGCTACTTTGGTGTCAGTTCGCTTCCCTCTAGGGCAGTCATAACCACTCCATAGACTCGCGAGCAGCCGATAATTGTATTTTTCACACAGACACGGTTGGCAATGCACATGTATACAACAACTTTGTTCGAGACACTCCATAGTCTCGCGAGGCAGTCAATAATCTTTTTTTTTACACAGACACGGTCGGCAATTCATATTTATACAACAACTTTGTTTGTTGCTTGGTAATCACTGCTCTAGGGATATTGTAAGTTCTTAGAATTCAACTTACTAGTAGTTAAATAATAACTAGATATTATTTGACTTCTGTGTTAAATAATAACTAGATATTATTTGACTTCTAGTAAGTGTATTGTAAGTACTGAATTCTGTGGACACCTCGAAGTTGTTATTCAGCCGAAAAATAAGTAGTGTATATTTTTCTCCAACGTTACTTCCTACCTTACCAGGTAAGCAAAGTTTTTGCTGGGAAGTTATATGTTTGTAAAGTTCAGTAGGGACTTCGATTCCCTGACTTATACTTCTTCTGTCTAATGTGTCGGCCTAATAAAAAGAATTTAAATATCGCAATATGCATATATATTTTATCGAATGAAGAACTCTGCATATAAATTACCAGCAAATTTTCCAAATTTCTTAATTACCTAAAACCCCACGTCACTCAGACCGTTGATTTGTTATTTGAGTTGGAGAGGAAATACAATTGAATAGACAACAGACTGTTCGCAGAATAGATGATGGTTTATACCAGTAAGTTAGTGAATTCGGTTTTCATCTTTTCAACGAAATTCTATGAAAAAAGGAATATAAAGTAGATTAAGTACACAGAAAAAATTATTTTTCCAATTCAAACAAAAAATTTGCAGAATCAAACAATTTTTTGTCTAAAATCGGTCCTACAAACAAATTCGCATATTCAAACAATTTATTTGCATTTTGTTTATTGAAAAAAAAACGCCGATTTTTTCAAACAAATAATTTTACAGAATCAAACAAAAAGTTTACTGAAATTCATATAAATTTCAAACAAATAATTTTGCTGAATCCAACAAAAAAGTTTTGGCACAAGCAATGACGCGCACACAAGCAAGCACTGTTGGCGAAGATGAAGCAGAGCAGAGCGGCCGGCTGGCTTTGAGACACATTTTTTTGTTGGAATAATTTTTGAACGAAGTCATATTTATACTCACAGTGTTTTTCTTCATCACTCACTGTTGCTTTATCCTTTCCTTTGCTAATGAAGAAGAAATGTAACCAAAAACGGCAGCAAACCGACTCGATATGTTTTCCGCCATCATTCTATTTTTGTATTTGATGTATTTAAACAAACTATTTGAAAAAATTGAATACGGGATTTTGTTTTTTTTTTTACCAACTTTGAAACCAACCAAAAATTTATTTTGTTTCTTATAATGTGTTTTTTCTGTTGTTTAAAAAAAATGAAACGTTTTTTTTACCTGCTATTGTTTTTGTTGTTTTTTTACTACAAACCTCGTCACGCTATTTTATCATTTTTCTTATTGCTGTACTTTTTTAAAGCGTCCAAAAATAGACTGCATGTGTTTTTTGTTGTAGTTCTTATATTTCACATAAGTGTTGCTTACAATCAATAAAAAAATGCAAAAAGACGACAACATTAAAGAGCGTTAAATATTTCATACAAAATTATGAAAACTTCAAACCAATAGCGCGCTTATTAAATTTTTGAAGAGTTGTCCACATTTTTGTTGGTTAAATAAAAATCAAACAAAAATATTGATTGAATCAGTAAAAAAATTTGTAGAAATCAAAAAAATTTTCAAACAAGCGTTTGTTTGAAAATAATTCGGCAATAATTTGTTCTGTGTAGATTAAGTTTTTATAATGGAACACTTTTTATAGGGCCGGTTAAGGTCTACTTTAAGCTATCGGTAAGTTGTGAAAACGGGCTTAAGTTTAATTAAGTACAGAAATTACATTTTTATAAGTTTTCAGGTATAAGCGTATGATTCGAATCGCCTTTGCTGCAAGCAATTGGAGTTTAGTTCATACACTTAAAAGACAATTTGACTTAAAGAAATCTACATGCCATCTTAAAGGATCCAGTTGATGCGAGAATCGAAGACGATTTACGATCGTTTGTGCGGTCAGAAGGTATTTCTTAAAATACACACAGACGGACTGACCGACATCGTTAAATCAATTTTGATTTTCGTCCAAGCCAAAAGTTTAAGTTTAAGAAAAATGAAAACGTGCTAAGGACAGATGAATCAAAAATTGTCCTTTTTGGCGGAAAGGGTTCTAGATGCCATAAAAGATGGTGGTTATAGTATCATGGTATAGGATCGTTTTTCATATCAAGGTATGATTCCCATACATTGCATCAAATACTCGATCAGGATGTTATTTTACCACATGCCTCTGTTAAAATGCCGCTGGTTTGAATCTTCCAATAGGACAATGACCCATAACAAACCAGCAAAATGGCAAACAAGTGGTTCGTTCATAATTTAATCAGTGTGATGGTGTGACCAGTACCGTAGTCAGATTTAAACCAATCGAAAATCTATGGGCAGAAGTCGAAACCAGGAGTATCTGCGATCAAACCAGCCAGTGCTAAAAGGGTTTGGAAAGCTGTAACCGAAAAATAAACACTATTCCGATGAAAATATGTCAGAAACTCCGTTAATTCAATGGAAATGCGTTGTGCGGCTGTAATTACAAAAAAAGGTCATGCAACAAAGTATTAAAAGTTTTTTTTATATTACTTAGACCCCTTTTACACTCGGCAAGTTACTTGCCGACAACAACAAAGTCTGTACAAACATTTTTTTTCCTTACCCCGACCTTACCGCTGACGTCTACAAACCAGGAGTTGCGCAAGAGACTTGCGCAAGTAACTTGCCGAGTGTAAAAGGGGTCTTAATGCCGTTTTATCAATTTAATTTTAATTTTATCATTTTGCGAAGCACTAATGGCACATTTAAAAAAAATAAGCACACAATTATGCGCTACGCAATAAGACATACAGAAATGCAGTAAAGTAAGTGAAAGAACTCTCAACAACTTTTATAAAAAAAAATAACATTAACAATAACAGTGATTTTATTTTGCCTGATTTGTTTTTTTTTTAAAGTTAATTTAGCGTTTTTTAAACTATTGAAATACAGTGTTATTTTTCGTCTTATAATAAACTACATATGGGTACATATTTATCTTTGAACTATTCCTTATATTCCTCTTTTAAGGAAGATAATATTAAAGAAAATATACAATAAAACATTCTCACAAATAGGAAATTACGTTTGCACAAATTTGCAGTCTGATTGTTCATCTAAGAACGGGTTTTTTACTTAGAGTTTAAACCAGGATCAATAGTAAGATCTGTTAATCTTATAATAAAATTAATCTAGCCTTAATCCTCTGTGGCGTTTTTGAGTGAAAGATTAAAGCTTTTAGCATTGCCATATGAATTGACAATAATTTTATGTATAAGTATGGCAGTTTAAAACAAATACCAAAAATTGTCATCAAATTACTGTTCTTAACGTGAAAAAGAAGAAGAAAAGGCGAGAATTTTCTATTGTGTTATATAATATTATATATTTATAAATAGATATTTATTCTTATTTGACCTTTGTTTTATAATTACTTTTAATTATTTAAGCTTGAGGGTGGAATATTTAATAAAACTTTAAATAAAAAAAAAATAAAAAAAAAAATATTTCCTTTTATAAGCTGTTCGTACTTTTGAAAGTTCTGTCACAAGTTTAAACCGCCAACTTTGGGCGTTTAAACATGGAAACAAAATGAAATAATCGACTACCCAAAAACGAATTTCAAAGATTAGTTCTAATTTAATCGCTGATCTTTATGTCAAAAACTGGCTCTAAGTGAACAAATTTATGGGTAAATTTATTAAACTAGTAAAATCTAAACATTTCTCGATAACAATATCGTAAAATAATCAGCTTTTAATAACTTTTAAATTTTCGGTAACGGTGGACCTTTTGACGGAAATGCCCATATACTGCATTACAGATTTTTAATTCTGATTTGATTAGAATCACCCACACCTCTTGGCAGATGTAAGAAGACTTGAGGCTCAGTTAACCGGGACTAACTGTAACGTTGCAAATCAGCTTCTTCATTTTGTTGTATGTAAAGCAATTAGAACGACTATAGTTAGCAGTTCGATGTTACGTCTCAATCTGTAGAAAATTAAGTAGCTTATTTGCAACGTTACTGTTACTCCCGGCTAACTGGGCCTTGAGCATTTACTAAGATTTTTTAATTGCTGCTATTATTTTGATCGCAGTTGTAAGTAAGTAGTAAGAACCTTTTTCAAGCTCGAGATCTCAAACAAATAAGACATTTTGTGTCAATATTTGTCAAAAAAAAAAGAAAAAAAAAAATTATAATTAAGAAAATTCTAAACTTTTCTCCTCTCTTTGCAAAACATTCTCTCTTTATAACTTCCCCTACCCAATATTTTGATTTAAGTTATGTATTATTGAAGTAACGCAAATGAATTTTTGTATTTTTGTAGTCCTCTTCTATATATAAATAAATGTTCTCGTATGTTTAACTTTTGTTTATTTATTGTCGCCTTTGATTCATTTTTAATAGATTTGCTTATTTTTTTTTTACTTATTTCGGCTTTTGTTTGCTATTTACTGCATACCAATCCAACCCGCTCACTGGTCTCTACCCAGAGATTTCATTATAATTCACATTTACATGACTTTATAAAGAATCTATTTTTAAACGCGTACTAGTTTGGTATTTTGTCTCTATGTTGAATTTCCTCTTAACACATGTATGTATGTACATATATATGGACATACATATGTATGTGTATATACTACATAGATTAATATGTATAATACTACTCATATACATATGAATTTAGCATTTCTTTATTATCCTCTCCACCAGCGTTACCGTTGTGATACTAAAGTATCAATTTGACCCTTTTTCGACGGTGTTGATACCTTTTATGACCCTTTTTTTAAATTATACTCTTGTATCATTATCACCTATTTTGTGACACTTTTTGACCCTTTTTTGGAAATAGCTCTCACATTTTGTTTTTTGTCAACACTGCGGAACAGAAGTGCTAAACAAATGTTTTCGAAATATGTAAGCATTGCTTGATATGCAACAGACTCAAAGTATAAACTTACAATTCCATGCTATCTTCTCCTTGATTATATGTACGTATAAATATTTGTTATTTTTTACGGTGGTTTCTTTTCAAAACAAAAATTTAACATTTTATTAAAAAAATGCAATTTGGTGTTTTGCTCTATTAAAGAGTAGCATGTTTTATTAAAAAAAATTTGCCCTTAATAATGGCAAAAGGTATTGATTTTTTCGCCCCCTTTTGAATCGACAGTGTTGAGAGTGCCCTAACAGGAATGAAAACAAGAGGTAAAAATTGCTAAATTAGCGGAAATTCCAAAATATTTGGTAACAGCGGCATGATAGCAAAGTCTTATATTTATTAAAAATCGTAAAAGATTTAAAAATCTGACACTTACAGGAAAAAATCGCTTTAATCGACAAAATGGTTACAATTCGCGAACGATTGCAAAATTTAAAACAAACACTAAAATTAATTTGACATCGCTAAATCGGAAAATTACATAAAAAGTATTAAAAAATTAGCTATAATGATCAAAAATAAACTTTTTGTCAAGTGTTTAAAACAGGACAGAGCATTCCATTAAAAATTAAGTTTTTTGAGCTCTTCCTACCTGAAATATTATTTTTTTGTTTGCTTATAAAAAAAAACTTGGTATTATTATATTCATTTAAATGGGAAATACTGCTTATAAAAAACTTGACCCTTTTTTTTTTATTGAAATACCCTTTTTTGATGCCTTTTTCTGGAAAATCCCCTTTTTGTGACCCTTTTCGAAAATTTCCAACGGTAACCCTGCTCTCCACCATCTGAATTGGTTTTTTTTCTGTGGTGTCGTGTGTGATCATCAGCCTTTAAACTTTGTACCCAAAAGAAAGAAAGCGAGAAAAAAACTACTACTGGGAGAAAAATTACACGAACGCCAACACCACCCTCATCTTCCACAAACTCGTTAATTTGTTTCGTTTTAGTTGTATTTTTTTTTCAATGTTTCTTATCAAGTTTGTGTTTTTAAATTTATTTACTTTTTGTATTCTTTTTAGTTTTTAATTCTTTTAAAATGCGTTTAATATTTTATTATATTTTGATATCTTTATTATGGTTTTGTATAAAATTTCACAAATTGCGTTTTAATTTAAAAAAATTTAATAGTCGAATGATCTAGAAACCATAAAAGCAATGGAGATCATAATTGCGCCGCGCCATATACATACATACATACCTATGTATGTACTTATGTATGTAGGTATTATTAACCAGGGTAGTTTTAATTTTTGATGAGATTTAAATTTTTTGAATCTAGATTCGATTCTTATTTTCTTGTTACGTCATATGATTTCTATCATGCTCAGTGTTACCATCAGCAAAATTCAAAAATACACTTGAAATAAAGCAAAATTACCCGATTTAAATGATATTACACCTGATACCTATAAAATTGAAGTTTTATTTAATAAAACGACATTTACAAAAAAGCATGAACACAACAAACTCATTGAAAGAAAAAGTCAAACTGTTCAGATTCTTATTATAACTTAAAATAAATTTACAAAAATAACATTAGAGACTTAAAGACAATTAATAAAATTTAAAATAAAACACCTAAAATAATGAGTTTAACTTCCATATTTGGTTGCATATGTTCATTGACGTTCGTTTATAATGGGTGTTTCTTAGGCCGATAGAGCTTACGAAAGGTTAGCTGTCAAACGAACTGTCATACTCCTCTCACTTTTTCCTCAGGCACATCATCATGAATAGATTGATCCATGCTTGAACAACGCCACCAAATTATCCAAATTTACTTTGAAAATCAGCCATCAATTTTCGCAACTTATAGGCGACTTCATGATTAAAATGACCCAACTTATTTTTTCCAAAATGAAGGCTATGTGTTGATTTATAGAAAATAAACTGTCAATTAAACGTTAAGGCCTTGCGATGTGACACCTTCTGATTGTATTTTGTAGGGCTGTGAAGTCTCTAGTGAATGATAATAAACCAGCAACAATTGACGTCTTGGGTGTCAACATTGTTCATTTTGTTCACGCAATGCAGCCAGCAATGATCGAAGAAGAGGAACAAAATTGGACGTCTGCAATGCGTTTCGTCAAGGACAGGTTTATTTCCTAATCCCTTAGTTTCTGTTTTTGTACTGTATTGCAAGAAGCAAATATACTGTAAGAAAAAATATTTTCTGAAGACATACATACCTTTTGAATATGAGACGAAACAAATAATAAATACATAACACAAAACAATTTGTTATAATTAGCAATATGCCAAAAAAATGAACTTTTTCGTTTTCAAGCTATTAATGCCGAATGATTTTTCGGGGGTAGTACCCTACTTGCTTATTAGAGTGCCCCTCACTTGTCCTAAAACGGATATTTAGGGTGGCCCTTAAAACTTGGATTTTTTAACTTTTTATGAATTTAACGCATTGTTTATGTTGTTAGCTACAAAATCAATGTTTTTATGTATTGAATAGTTAGTTTGGGTAGCAATCTTTCATTTTTGGGTTTGTTGGAATTATACACTGAAAAAAACAAAGTGGCAAAAACAAAACTTGAAAGTAAGAAAGTACGACTTCTAACATTTAGCACGGCACAAATTGGGCTGAATATTATGGCTTGCCATGCAACACAGTTGTTAATGACATCAAAATCTAAAATTCTGCGGTGGTGCGTGGCGATCGCATTTTTCGTTTACAAGAAAACTAGGAAAATGTAAAAAAGGCGAAAAAATGAAAAAAATTGGGGTTTTTGACCATCATTCACTTATAACTTTTGAAGTAGGAGTGTTATCTACAAGCACCACCGCGGAATTTTAGATATTTTAGTCATCAACAACTCTGTTGTCTCCCAAGGCAAAATATTCAGCTGAATTTGTGCCGTAGTACAAACAGTACAGCCTATTTTCGACAAATTTTATTAAATGATTAAAAAAACAGGGTGAATTTAAAAAAAAAAACGTAAATTTATGCTACTAAAATTAGTTTTACATAGGCACTGTTTTCACTTTGGGAAACAAAATTTCTTTCCATGTGATAAGTAAATATACTTATATTTCATTTACTATTGTGATAAAGCGGCAGTAGATATTGTAGCCGTCACCTTTGCGTGCTTATTAATTACACAGCCTCACAAAAATATAAAAAAATTTTGACCCAGAAACCAGACCCACCAATCCTTATGTATTATGACCTCCTGAATGCAATGCCGCCATAAGAATTGAATTCTATCGTTGGGTTTTCATGTAATTTACAAGGAAAGTCCGCAAAGTGACCTTACCTAATTTGTAAATTTGACCATGTTAAAAAGTGTTTGTTTAAATGCATGTAACTTTTAAAATTTTTGACAGATTTGATCTTACATAAAGAAATACAATTTTAAAAAATTTTAACTAACAATAAGTCAAATTTACAAAGAAACCGAATTGCTATTTCAGTTTGTGCAAAAATATCCTGAAGCGTACATGGATGCGAAAATGATTCATGATTATATTACAGACACAAATTTTCTGTATCAGATTTTCTGTAGCAGCTTGCATTGAACCACTAAAACATATTAGCACTTGTAAATCAATTGTTGCTTGTGATCATCTTACTTTCAAGGACGTGCTGTATCAAATATTTGAATATTTAGAGCTCGAAGAAATAAATAAAAGATCGTTCTTGAATTCAATTCCCCACAAATTTCAATTTGCTTTTTTAGCACAGACAAGCTTAATTTGCTTACTGCAAATTTGAAAAAGATGTTAACATTTTCCAAACGGTTTTAGCGGATGCGAAAGATTCAATGTTAAAATGATATATCGATAGACCTGTGGATGATGTATACTCATTCCACAGTAATATCAATGTGGAGAGAGTGTTTGCGATGGCGAAGAGGAACGAGGATATGGAACCTCATAAAGATATATACACCATGTGTCTGCAAATAAAGGCCCGGCAAAACAAATGCATTCACTTCCTTTTCGATATTTTGCAGTTCTATCCAACGAAGCAAGATATGGAAAATGGTGTGAAAATAATGAAAAAGGTTTTTCAGGAAAATAAAAAATGGAATGGATGGAGCAAACAACAAGTAAAAAAACGACGTACGGAGAGTAAAGTGCTATTTCTAAATTTGCTTTATGTGAATGAGCCTATGGAATTATTTAATTTATGAAATAAACTATCTGATGTCGATGTACAGAGTAATCGGATAAAAATTCTTAAAAAGCAAATAAACATGTTGAGAGGTTTAAATTATAAATATCATGGTGAAAAAGTTTGACAAACAACAAATTTGGATTTGGAGTCCCATCAAAGAAAAGCTAAAGAATTTGCACTATTATGTAGATCTCTAAAAATTTAAAAAATAAAATACCTTGATGTTTTTAAAAGTATAAATAATAAAGATTTCGAAACTGGGAATTATTTCCTTCCGAAGGTAACTTTATATTATATTCAACATTTTTAATTTTTCGAATTTATTCTATGAGCTAAATTTCAGTTATGTATTTTATAAAGCTTTTTTGTAATAGTTCTATTCCTTAAATATTTCAGAAATGACTTAATACACTACCAGACATTCAATTTATAAAGTGAGACACAAAGAATGCTGACGAAGGCCGTAGCGGGCCAGAAAATACATTACATTCTGCTGGTGTCTAATAATTGTAAATTTTTCTGTACATATAATATACCTCATTGCTTTCCAAAGGAAGGCTAAGGTAAAATGTAACAAGAAAATACAATATAATAGTCTGGTAGTGTATAAAGTCATTTCTGAAAAATTGAAAGAATAGAACTATTACAAAAAAGCTTTATAAAATACATAACTGAAATTTAGCTCATAGAATAAATTCGAAAAATTAAAAATGTTGAATATAATAAAGATTTCTGTTAAATAAATTTCTAGTAAAATAACTGAAATTTTTTTCGCAAAACTAAAAATGTAAACTTTAATGATCGATTTAATAAAAGTTGCATACATACATATTTTAATATAAATTTGATACTATTTCATTATACCCACACCACAATAGTGGAGAGGGTATTATGCATTTGTGCTGATGTGTGTAACTCCTTAAAATATCACTTTCTGAGTCGAACTAACGATGTCCGTCCGGATGGCTGGCTGACTGGCTGGATGTCCATGTAACCTTGTGCGCAAAGTACAGGTGACACAAGGACGAAGCCTATTGAAAATGGGCCAAATCGTACTACCACGAGGGAAGATAGGGGGAAATTTATTCCTCTCAGAAACTATCAAACCGATTTTAATAAAATTTAAAACTTACATAGAACCATATCTTCATGGACACAAAAGGGATGTATTTTTTAAAAAATAGGACCACGAGGGGAGATAGGGCCAATTTCTGCCTCTCAAACCGATTTTAATGAAATTCAAAACATAGATAGATCCATATCTATGTGGACAAATAAGCTATACAGTTTTTCAAAAATAGGACCACAAGGGGAGGTAAGGGGCAATTTCTGCCCCTCACAAACTTTTGACCCGATTTTAAGTAGTTTTATAAACATAGATAAATCCATATTTATATGGACATATAAGCATGATGTGTTTTTTAATACTGTGGTGTAGGGTATCATATGGTCGGGCTTGATCGACTATACTTTCTTACTTGTTTTCTTATAGACCTTTTCGTTCTCATTCGGTTATTTTTCATCCGATTTTCAAGTTTTTTTTGTTGGAAAGGTATTCAAATTCCCTTTCTAAATGTAGAATATAGTTAGTAAAAATTATTGCCGCTAGATGGCGTAAAATTAATTTTTTTTGGAAAAATGCATAAAAACACCCTGTATTTGCAAATATTTTGAAATTATATGTTCCACAAAACTACTCGCCATACGATTTTGTACAAAGTTGCCAAACAACATTTGGTCGAATTCTGGAAATTTAACGGTCAAAATTTTGATTTTCTTCAAGCACCTAAAAATAACGGTAATTTTGTAAATAACGGAATTAAAAAGTTCTTTTTCGCAAAAAGTCGATTTTGGCATATTGCTAGTTTAATACTACAAGAAATTAAAAGTTTTGTTATATCGGCTAATCGACTGAAATTAACCGGTTTTATCGTTAATCGAAAATAGCCAATTTTAAATTAACCGATCAGTTAATCGGGTAGTAATTTATCGGTTAACCGATTTTTAAGAATTAGTTCTAGTCTAACACAATAAAACATTTTTTTAATGTGCATAGTTTTGTGCACGATCAAAATGCTTGATGTTAAGCTCGTGTACGTGAGTTTGACGTAATATAAACATAAATTATAAAATATTTTTAGCTTTTCTAAAATCTTTGGAAAAGGTTTCCTGATGATCTGGCCTAAGCAACCAGTGAAATGCGCATAGAAGCTAGCTTTCCCTCAACAATAAATTTCAGTGTATTTATCAAATATGAAAAATTGGGAATTTAACACGTCATACAAAAATCTTAATAATAAATTTGTTTGATTTTTCCATTCAGCAAGGTCGGTGTCACACATACAAAAAGCTTATTTTATTAATACTATAAACATGCTTCTTACTCATTTTGATCGTGTATAAACCCCTTAAGGAACTGTTACGCGTTAAATATATTTTGACCGCGATTCAGGGGGGCCACCGCGTATTTCGATTCGAAAAGCAAAATTATTCGAAAAGCAAAATTTTTCGAAAGCAATTTCCGATTCGAAAGATAAACCGTACTGCGTAACTCGTTCGAAACGATGACAGAGTTGTATCTATAAACAAATGGGAAATTTGATTAAAAGTTGGTAGCACTGCTATTAAAATACCAAAATCGACGAAAATATCCCACAACAAAACAAATAATAAATACTACTCAAGTGTGAAAAATATTATAATGGTGTTTTTTAATCAAAACTTATTGTATTTCTATTGGTTTGAAGCAGCGTTCGAAAATAAACACTAAATATCGTTTTTTAAAGATCGGTTCGGTAGATTTGCGAAAAAAAACACAAACGCTAATAGTTTTTGTGTAGAAAATCAATAAAAAAAATAACGTTTCCCTGTTAGTCATCTTTCGAACACAAAAATATTACGGTTTTTATCAAACTCAACAAAAGATGTGAACATTCCGTTCGGTTTTTTTTGAAAATCCACAAACTTCAATGTGTTCGGTTCGGCTCGTTAATGTTCGTCCCTTTTGGCTGGTAAAAAAAACAATTTTACAAGAACAAAATACACACACAAAAAAAAACATTATAGAAAATTAAAATATAATGTTTGTCTACAGAATCACTACAATTGTTTTGTTTTTTAACGAAGAACCGAACATTATATAATGTTATTTTATTTTCTTGAAAATAGTTACGAACGGTATTAAGGGTTGTGTATGTCTACACAATCACTAAAAAAATAGATATCGTTCCTGGGTGTGTGAGCCGAACGTTAAATAATGTACTGTTTATTTTCGAACACTGGTTTGAAGAGTCAACAGAAAAAAAACCAACCATTACTTTATAATGCTTGTTGTTTGTAAATGTAATCTTTTTTTTTAATTTTTTTAAAATTTCAGGACCACAAATATATTAAAACATTTTCAATTATAACGTTAGTAAACATTTATTTTATATCAATTATAATATTATTAGGTTTAATTTATTTCTTTTACACTATTATTTATCTTGAACTTTGTCATTTGCACTTTGTCACTAACAAAATAGCTTTCGAACAATTTCCTAGCGCTTTTTACATAACTGACGCTCGTTTTCGTAATACGGAGTTGGAGTTTCGAAAGGGATTTTTATTGTTCGTAATACAGAGTTGCCGTTACGAAAGGGACTTTTTGTTTTCGAAAATGTATTAACAACTTCCGTTCATTCGAAACAAATAGTACGAAAATCGTAATACACTGAAAGAATTTTCTTCGCAATACTAACGAATTTTGACATTAATCCCATGAAAAATTGCATTATAAAGGAACCTATGCGGCGCTTCGTTGGATCAATGAAACCTGTTTCATTAAAAGGACTTAATGAAACATTACATTAGATCCATGAATATTATTCATTGGATGAATACTTTCAATAAAGTAAAATTTTTTTTTTTTTTTTAATATTTTTTTTAATTATTTTTTTTTTCTTTTTTCTTATTTTATTTTACTTTATTTTATTTTTTATTTTTTTTTTCTGTCTCTGGCGGGATTCGAACATGCAACCTCGGTGCTGATAGACTAGCTCACTACCAGCTAGTCTACCGGGACAGTGTAGTTTTTGTATAAAAAAACTATGTTTTTTTCTCAATTAAGGGCGTAAATATGAGATTAAATTGTCCATAATAACAATAACAACGTTGATTGAAAGTGGATTGAAAGTTTTTGTTTCATTACTATAATGACATTTTTATTGTCATAATGAAAATTTAAATTTATGAAGGCAATTATTGAAATATGTTGCTTTTATAAAAAAATGCTTTGATTTCATAAATTTAATGGCATACATATAACATTAGATGTATGAAATTATTAAATCTTACATTTTTTAATTAACAATTAAACATTTTTTTAAGGAAACTATAATTTTGCATTAATTTTTGAATATAGTTATGTTTGTATATTGTTTTTTTATGTTCCCAATTAAAATTTTTTGTTTTACTTGGACAAACTTAAGTTTTCATATATCCAATGAAAATTTTTAACGTAATTACGAAATCTAATGAAGCGATTTAAACGAAAATACTTCATCAAACCTATGAAATTCCATTTAGACAATTAAAATTTTCATTTAGCCAAGGAAAACTTTTTTATGAAAATGATTCATTAAATATATGAAGCATTTTTCTTTCAGTGTACACAGTACAAATTGTTCGAACTCGATTATTATTTCTTTCGAACCGAATAACCCCCCAGTAGATATCGCGATATTTATTGAACGTGTAGCATGCAGTGTGAATGGATCCATGTAGAATAGCCTTATTTTATATGATCCGTCATTCCATTTGAATGGATCGCGATCCAAATAGCACAAAATATATATTGCACGTGTAGCGCCAACACAATACCACTCTCTTTGCTTTTGCTGTAGTACGACGTTGTGTCATCAGTTAAAAACGGCTGTGTCAAAGTGGGTTCAACAAAATACGAAGTTATAGTAGTCGTTGCAGTTGAAGTTGAAGCGCAAAATTCGAAATTTTGAACTTTGTTGCGCTACATAGCATTCGTCAACTTCAGCTACTACTACTAGTAGTACTTTATTCTGTTTCAGGCCTAAAGCTTACACCAGTACAATTATGCTTGTATGATTCAGAAGAACAGCAATGTATTACTTGGGATCTGTTGCTCACGCCACAAAAAAAAATCGAGGAAAAATTGTGATACAAAAAAAGATTACTAATTCTGAGAAACTTTGGAGCTCACATCCTTCAATGTTGGTTTGAAATGTCTTATTAACTTTTTGGAAGACCGAAATCCATAACGTTTAAGGCAATATTTTATTGATTTATTATTTTCAACAGTTTATAATGTTTTTGTTTTGGAACATGAACATATTCTGGAAATCGAAATCACGTTTAATTGAATTCGATGGAAATTTTCAATTACATTTTTTTTAAATGAACGTTGCTTTTGCTGATTTTAAAATTAGTTCTGGTAGAGATAAATGGTCCTTAAAGTATGAGGTGTATAAAAAGGAATATTTTATTGAACATAAACACAGGATAGTTTTAAAAATTTATTCGATTTCAATTTCAATTTCACTCGAATTCCAGAACATGCCATATAGTCATGGAAAACCTTATCGCGCTTAGATTGGACTTTAAGTTTTTACCTGAATTCGAAAAATATATGCAAATCTTATTAAATCGTTAGCATTTTCTCACTTAAGAATGTACAAAGAATGCTTAGGATTATTGTGAGTACCTGCCGTGTTGTCCTAACACTTGATAAACGATATGTGTCCACAACAACGCACACACAGGTGGTATCTATCAGATTTTATCGATTTTAATGAGATTTAAAACATAGATATTTCCCTATTTAGATAGACACATAAGCTTAATTTTTTTTTTCAAATATGTTTATGAGTACGAGGAACGGAAGGGGGGGGGGGCAATTTTGCTTCCCCTTTTTTCAACAAATAAACAAAATGTATTTATTTTTTTTAGCGCAATAGCACACGTCGGGCATTGGCTAGTTTTTTGAAAACTCCCTTCTATTTTGCAAGTATATATTTTTTTTTTTTTTTTTTTTTTTTTTTTTTGAAAATTGTGAGAAATTTAATTTAATGAATTAAGCCTGATTAAAATAAAAAAATTTTGATTAAAAAGTGAGAAATTTTATGCGGAATTTTTATTCATAATTGTGCTAAATATAATTTTTATACCCTCCACCACAATTAGTTGTGAAGAGGGTATATTAAGTTTGTCATTCCGTGTGAAACTTTTTTATTATTCATCTCAGACCCCATAAAGTATATATATTCTGGGTCCTTGAGTAATTCTAAGTCGATTTAGCCATGTCCGTCTGTCTGTCCGTCTGTCCGTCGGTCCGTCTGTCCGTCTGTTGAAAACACGCTCACTTTCGAACAACTCAAAAGAAATAAACAAACTTGGTGGCAAATTGCTTGTAGTTATCCTAAGCAGTTTGGGATTGAAATCCAGCCAAATTGGTTCAGTGGGACCAGAGCTATGAATCAAAATGTGGAACCACCACCTAAAAAAATTGATAATTTTGTTACAAAAAATAACATAAATGCTGGAACAAGGCAAGGAATGAGATAAGATTTTGAAAAAACTTGTTTTATTTGACTGGAAATCACGCTATTAAATTTCGTGATGATCCGTTCATAATTTACCCTAAGCCCCATATAAACAATACTCCCGAAAAAGAGTTTAGTACGCCTTAAACCGTAAAAAATAACGCTAGCGTAACAAGATTTGGTACGTCACAGCTTTTTAGGACTTGAAATAACACTGTGAAATTTCGTGACGATCGGTCCATAATTTACCTTGGGCCCCATATAAACCCTACTACCGGAAAACAGTTTAGTACGCCTAAAACCGTAAAAAATAATGCAATCATAACAAATTTTGGCTCGTCACAGTTTTATAGGACTATAAATGATACTGTGAAATTTCGTGAAGATCGGTACATAATTTACCCTAGGCCCCATATAAACACTACTCCCGGAAAACAGTTTAGTGCACCTAAAACCATAATTAATAATGCTAGCATAGCCGAAATTGGACGCTGTGCAATTTCGTGATGATCGGTCCATAATTTACCCTAGGCCCCATATAAACCCTAGTACCGGAAAACAGAATAGTCGCCTAAAACCATAATTAATAACAAATCGTCACAGTTTAAGATAATAATAACATCATACAAATATTACTCCTTAAACATTCGAACTGTCGGTGGAGGGTATCAAAGATTCGGCACAGCCGAATATAGCACTCTAACTTGTTTATATTATTCTTAGTAAAACCAAATTCTCGAAATTTCTTAGAAATAAAATTGGTTTTGTTTGAGTTCTCGTTAATTGAACACCTTCGGAATTTTAAAAACCCTAATATTGACATTTGCCAGTTCAGCAAAAAAAAGGTATTTATTAGTAAAAATTATATTAGCTTAAAACAATTGGTTTAACATTAGTCTATTCTTTAAAAAAGCACTCAACTGTTGGTATCCAAACTTCGTACCAAAACATAGTAATTCATAACACTTTTTATTCAATAAAATTATAAACAAAACAAGTAAAAACTATAGTCGGTCAAGACTCTAATTGGGACCCATGGGCAATCATGGACCAGCTAGAATAAAATTATATTAGGAAATAAAGATTCATGTGAAATTTCTTTGTTTGACTGTTTTTAGGTTATCTTCATATTTTTAATATTCGACCTACCAGCACAACATTCTTAATGATATGGTAGCTATCTTAAAAGTTATTTTAGCCAATTTGTATGTCAATACCAAAATATATTAGGAAGTTATGGAATTAAAAGCTTTCCGAGAGCAGTATAAAAAATATGGACCGATTCCAATAAAATTTTGTAAGATAATTTACATTGCAATTAAATAAGTTTTGCCCAAATTAAATCTAAATACCAACATAATAAGAGCCTATAAACACAAACACTATTCCGGCTATGTGAAATAACGAACGAATTCTCACCATTTTTATTAGACTTCGAACTGTTAAATTAAAAGCAATGTACAAAATTTCATAAAATTACCTTCAAAATTGCAACCTGTACTTTGCGCAGAAGGTTACATGGACAAACACCCAACCAGCAAACACTCGGACTGAGAGACATTGTTCAATCGACTCAGACAGTGACATTGACCACTATCGAGGTGGGGGAATACAAAATAAAAAGGAATAACAAATTTCACTTTTCTTTTCAAAAGCAGACAAAATTGTAGACAGAGTCACAAACACGAAAGTGGCGATTTGGATACACTTAATTCCAGGCTTTCTACAGGGATGTACTTATGTATGTATGTATGTACCTAATATGTACATATGTTAATACAACATCATAAACACAAATTACATAACTATAATGCAATTTTTGGTAGTTTCGGTCAGAGCTGGAGATACTATGTTAATAAAGTTTTATTATTGAAAAGAAAAATAAGTTAATCCAGCTAAAAGAAATGATAAAACTACGTGGGTATTTAATTTTTATTGTTCCAAAAACGGATGGATGGTACCAGTGTACCAATTACGTTTCGATTGTACCAAATTTGGTTAAATTGTACCACAAATCGCATCAGTGACTCCAATCTCAACTTAAGTTTGAACAAAGTTGCCAGATTTCATAATTATGTATGTACATACATATGTATATAATAGTTTATTAAATTTTGTAGGAATAGGAAAACTCTTTTCGTTGTAGGTATGTACATAGATAGTATATTCAGTTCATCTAATGTACCTAGTGGTATGGCGTACTAGCTCTGTACGTGAATATTCGCTAGCTTCTTAAGAACTACCGCCAGTCCGATTGCAATCTACCTCACATGCTTTTGAGTAAAGAATTTAACACGATGATGTCCTACCAGGGGGGTTACCGCGTATTTCGATTCGAAAGAAATCATTTACGGATTCGAACAATTTGTACTGTGTATTACGATTTTCGTAATCTTTCGAAACGATGACAGAGGTTTTATTTTTTAAAAAATGGGAAATTTGATGAACAATATTTGTTCGTAATAGAGAGTCTCTTTTAAGAAAGTGATTTTTTGTTTTCAATAAAGTGTGAAACACGTCCGTTTATTCGAAACAAATATTACGAAAATCGTAATACACAGTACAAATTGTTCGAATCCGTAAATGATTTCTTTCGAATCGAAATACGCGGTAACCCCCCAGGTGGTGATTGACCCCTCTCTGCATAACCTTTACCTACCGTATGGGTTAGCTACTTATGTATTTCTACAAAGCGTACATACTACATACTAGCAAAGAGCAAGCGATGATCGTTAAATTTTTTCGTTGTTTTAGTAACGGGATCTTTTCTGCATATATTTTCATACATACAATTTTTGTCCTGTCGTTGAAACAAATTGTTTTCTGTATAACTTGGAGCTGAAGAATTAAGGCTCAGTTAGCCGGGAGTAACAGTAACGTTGCAAATCAGCTGCTTCATTTTGTTGTATGTAAAGCAATTACAACGATTATAGTTAGCAGTAACTTGTAACGTCTCAATCTAAGAAATATGTAGATTGGTCTTACTTTTTTACGGCAAGGTTAATTTACTGTTACTCCCTGCTAACTGAGCCTTTAGCTAGCAAAACGTAGGTACCTATTTGAACATGTTATCACTTGAAATTGATGTCTAGAGAAAGATATAGAAGTTAATTATTGCAATGCCACATACATACATACATAAGTAGTCCCTCGTACAATTTGAGATGAAGTGTTTACTTTTTATACCACATACATACATACATATCTACATAAGTATATATGTATGTATGTAGGTAACACATAATATATGTACATACATATTTTAATTTTGGCAAATTAGTAAATCTGATTTAACGAAAGTATGTACATACATATGTATGTATGTACATATGTACATAGTTTGCAAAACGTTTTTGGGGAATCAAAACTCAATATTGAAGTAAAATATTCTACCTCATTGTAGGTATGTAGGTACCTATTAAAAAATCCAAAAACAAAGACCAACAACAACTTTGTTTTTAACCGTGTAATGAAATATTTTTTCATTGCGTTTCGTTAAATTTCAGAATTGGATTTTGTTGTTTTTGTAGTTTTTGGTATCTTTAGAGAAAAAAAAAAAATGGCAGTTACAGAAAAAACAACAAACAATTTTATATTAAAATTTTTTGCCATGTTGCCAAATTTCACTACCCAGTACTAAAACAACAAAAACAACGATATTACAATTAAATAATTTTACATTGAATCACATAAAATACAACAACATAATGTTTGGTGGCTAAAGAAATGAATACAACAACAATAACAAGAAAAAAACAACAACATAAGCACAACAACAGCAACGTGGAAAAGAAAACGTAATACAAGAAGAAGAAGAAGAAGCAGTAAAGAAATAAAAGCAAAAAATAAGACAAATAAGATGAAAAGTTCTATAATAAATAGTATGTATGTATGTGTTGTGTGTGTTTTTTTGTATGTGAGTATCTGTGTATATCTACATACATATGTATGTATGTACATATGTATATACTTATATATGTACATACATATGTATGTATGTGCAACTGAGTATGGTGCAATGTTGTCACATTTTTTCTTTACTTTTTTCACTTTTTTTTCAAACAGTGTTGACAAGTTAAAATTGGTCTCCAATCGCAATAAGAAAAAAATTGTACCTACAGTCAAACCGCGATAGTTCGTACTCCATTAATTCGAAAACATCCACAATTCCAAAATGGCTGGTCAGTTGAGAAAAACTCTCTAATTCGCCAAAATCGCATACATTATGGTCCCCTCGTTAATTTTTTTTTTAATTCAAAGTCCGAATCCTACGCAATCGTAAACAGCACTGGTAAACCACCATTAATTCGTTATAAAAACTTATACGAGGGGTGTGCTGGAAATAGAAAACGTAAAACACAAGAATCTTAAAAGTCGGCTTTTAATAAGATTTCTGTAATAAAAGAATTTTATGACAATTACACAAGTTTTTATAAGAATTTTATAACAAAAATTATAAAAATAGATGAAAAGTGATAAAAAACAACTTCCAAACTCTTGAGTTTTACGTTATTGATTTTCAGCACACCCCTGATATGTCTTGAAACAAATACAAAGACAAGATTTTTTTACAAGTTTGTTTTCGATTGCTGTTAGATTTCTTGCTAAAATTTTTCGTGTTTCTTTAGATAAGTTTGTTTTTTATTTTTTATGAAGAGTGTGACCTCAAAAAAAAAAAAACTTTTTTTTTATAATTTCTCTTTAAATTAAAACCTCATTTAATTCAAGCCTCTATTGTTTTTTTTTTCTTTAATTTTAACCTCAAATCGGTCCCTTTGATTACGAATTATCGAAATTCTACTGTAGTATGTATTATGATGTACAATGGCAACAATAAAATTGATCTGGAATGTAAAACAACAACAAAACGACAGCATCCACTATGTACTTTAAAAACAGAGCAAGTTTTTGTTAACATTTTAGTTGAAAAATTATGTTTTGCATAACTATTGCATGTTTTGCATATTTTGCCTTTTGTAATATTTTCTTTTGTCTTAACGCAAATATGATTTCATATTTTAGAAACAATTAAGAGATAGGTATCATGATTAAATTTTGCTCATACAAAAGGTATTAAACGATTATACACACATACTTATTCAATTGATCTATGCGATAACCTAAAAAAAACCTGGAAAATTCATACAATAAACTTTTTTGCAAAGTTTTTGCTATGCATATTCACGCTGTTTTTTGACAGATTATTCTGTTCTTTTGAGCTTTATTGCCTGCTTATTGAAATTGTTTTTTTTTTGTTAGTACCTATAAAAACTTGCCTTGTTCATAAGCATCTACAATTTAATGCAGTTTTTTTTGCCTTTTCTTTGTTACAATTGTTGTTGCATTACAATCAAAGCATTAAATGTTTGTATTAATATGACACAGTGATGCACGAAAGTAGCCAAATAGTCTATTGTCTTGAACTGTATATCGCGACCCTAGAACGATAAAGCTGGAGGTCCATAACACGCGTTTTCGCCTCCACGCAGCGCATGCTTTTATAACCTTACTTGCGTTCTACGTTTCAAGTTACATGCAACGCTTTTTATGCACCAGCAGCACAAGTAAAAATAAAATTTAATTTGTCAAAATCAGCTGATTTGTTCGAACGCTGCTTGTGACGCTTACAACAGTAGAAAGTAAACCTTCTGTTCGCCTCAAGGCATCTACGCTTTTGTGCATATAACTTACTACGTATAACTACACAGATTCTACTTTTTTGACAGCAGCGTATGCTGCAAACAAGCGAGTAACGCGTGGTGTGGACCAGTGTTGCCAGCAAAATTTCGCGAAAGATACATTTTAGTTTCCAAAAAGATACATTTTTCCCCAAAAAGATACATTTTGAAAAAAATTTGAAAATCCATTTTTAACGTTAACATTTATTAACATAACATTTTTATTTCATATTTAATGAATACTATGAAGGAAATTATATTAACTAAATTCTTTTTTTATCAATAAATTAAATAAATAGTCATAAATATGAGGTATGTAATTTAAAAAAAATACAGTAAGCAAACTTTAAAAATGATTATATCGCTCATTTGCTGCAAGACCGGCACAGCTCAAAAAAATCCATTTCGAGATAAACGCATTTAAAGTTTTTGATTTGCACTAACTACTTAGAAAAAAAGAAGACACATTCTCTTCAAACTAGGAAAGTATAAAAGATATAAAGATGAATTTAATACACAATATAAAGAAGAACAAAGCGAACAATTCTGCATCTATAACTCCAAAATTTAATTTTTTGAGTTATGCCTGTCTTGCAGCAAATGAGCGATATGTAACTATCTTTGGATGTTATCAAAACAAATTCATTTATATATATAATATACGAGTTAAGCCGTTTATACGTATACATTTCCTGAAAATAAAAAAGATGTTCATATTTCCTCAGAACAACTTCGCACTACTAGTAATCATCGATTTAGGTGGATTGTATGTTGAAACATCATTAATGTTCTCTTTCACCATAATTAAAGCTGCTATTGTATCAGTATTGAGTCGGTTACGATGATCAGACTTAATAAGTTTTAGTTGGCAAAAAATTCTCTCCACACATGCATTCGAAAATGGAAGTACAAATGTTAAACCAAATACTTTTTTCAAATTTTCACACATCGGCTCATTAACATTTTTATTTTTAATTAAAATTTAATATTTTATTTCTGTACATTTTACGAAAAGATTCAAGAGATACGAAAAATGTCAGGATTATACATGGTACATGAAGTTATCAAAAGATACGAAAAATGTATCTTTCGTATCCTAACGGCAACACTGGTGTGGACCTCCAGCATAAGGTTCTATTTGCACCACAACTACTTTTGATGCATTAAACACATTCACCACAGCAGGATACACGAACACACGACTACAAATGCTGCTGGGTGCAATTATAGTAATGTAGTGAGCTACTGAATTATGTTGAAGACGGCAGCTACAATTGAAAAAATATAAACAGCGGTTTTTTTTTACTGTGCTTTTATATTTCAGTGGTGCCACTATCACTTTTTTACTTTTATAAAATGAAAAAACATGCATAATTGCAGACTTGTATACAAACTTAATTTAAGATTATAAATATATAAATACTTATTTATAATACATTTTATAACGTAAAAACAATTGAATTTATTATAAAACATATTTAATATTAAAATTTTGTTTTTAATCCAAATTTTTAATATTTTTAATTAGGCTTAAGTTCATCAAATTTAATTTTCATTAAATTATTTTTATGAAAAAAGGAATTTTACAACATGAAAATTAATTAAAATTTACTGATAATTTTTCATTCTTGACTCAATCTGGGCTCGAACCCATATAATTTTGTTGTTTTTGGAAGAAATAAACAATATAAGCTGCATTAAAAATAAAAAAAAAATTTCCGTCAACGAGCGTGGTAAAGGTCGTAAAAGTTTTAAAACATTTTGTACCCAGTTTGTACGTTAATGCATGAAAACTATTCATCAATGCTGCAGTGATGCAAAATGATGTTTCTGATTCGTAATTACCAGTTGCAGTTGTGATGCTTATATATCAAAAGTTTTATAAGCAAACATAAAATAATAATAAAAATGTTATCAACAATAACGATGTCAAATTTCATTAAAAATGTTGAACCAACAAGTGACAGTTTTCTTATAAATGACAAGAAAAAGCATTACAAAAAAAAAAAAAAAAAAAAATAAAACGATTTCTTATATGTATGTCAAAAGCTATTGCTTCAGAAAATTAGCTGCAGCAATAATTGCCAAAATTTGCTGCATAAAAAAAACTTTTGACACATAAAAGTCATGCCAGGTTTCTTTAAAGTGATGTTTTTCGATCATTAAACTTTACTTCTGCGCAAGTGTTACCCAACAACTGCATTTTAAGTAAAAACTGGATCAAAGAAGTACTAGTATTAATAGAAACTACTTCGAAATATCTTTCACATGATGTGTTAAAAATTCCGTTAAGAGCAAATTTCCAAATTAAATATTTCTTGAAAGATTTCTCTGCAAAACTTAAAATTTTGTTAGTATATTTATTAAAACATAATCTGCCGTATTCATAAAAATTAAAATAAGTTTGAGATGTGTTTTGAGGCAAAATTTTCATACAAATTTTACTTAAAATACAATTCAAAAGACTATTTTTAGGAATAAATACTTCAAGCTTTTTCAAACCATATTTTTAGTAACTCCATCATATAAAAAATTTTATTTTGGAAAATTTCTCAATTTATTTATTAGTTTGAGTAAATATATATACATATATATATATATATATATATATATATATATATATATATATATATATTTAATTATTGTAATATGCACATAATTAATTAAGTGTTTCGCTAGGCCGAAAACCCGTAATAAAGAAAAAATTTATTAAGCAAATATCTAGGGTTAAATAAATAAATATCGACATAATTTAAAGATAAAGCCAATTTTGTAAAAAAAAAAAAAAATGGCAGCCACGGAGTATGAATATATAATATAACCTCTTAATTGGTAAATCGGTATGCTTTAAACGCCATGTAAAACACATTTTGAAGCATTTTCCACTGATTCCCATATTTTCTAGATTCATTTTTCACCTAAATAGATATGGATAAAGTATTTTGCAACTTTTAATAAAAATAGAAAATCAAATATATTTAACAGTTTTTCTTATGAATTTCTTGTTTCGAACATTAAAAATAAATAAAAAATATAAGGAAATTTGAACTTTTACGACCTATAACTGCTTAGCTATGAGCGTTGGCGTGAAAAACATGTTCCTATAGAACTTCTTTCAAGAATACTAAAAAATTATATAAATATCAATTTGGTGTTGAGCCGAGTTAATACTCTTGTATCAAGCCGGTTCTTTTCTGTTAAACAAAAAAAAAAAAAAAAAATTTAAGCACTCATTCTTTAAATATTTTTTTTATTAGCAACACTTTTTCTGTTTTGTAGTGGACAAAAATAGAAATTAGTTTAATTTGGCTACAACGACAACATAAGCACAGACAACAACCTGCGGCCATGTAGCCGTGTAGTCCTGAAAATAATCATTGCCATATACACACATGTATTCTATTTTTGACATATGGTATTCGGTAGCTTGCTGTCTTGAATGTGTTTAAAGCATGAGGAAACTAAGGTTGAAAACTGTTTATTCCTTTATATGTATACGTTCCCGTCGTTCCTATCAGGAGCATAGGGGCTCAATAAACACGTTCCAACGTGATTTATCTTGCGCAATTAATTTTATTTATCCCCAGCCTTGTATGTGCGGGTCTCTCAACTCTTCGGTTACACTGAGGATTCGAATCGATGTCGTTGCTGGATCTTCGTAGAATGGCCAGTTTCACTTGAGTTTCTTTATTTCTGTTGCAACAGGTATTTGATTCGTTTTTGTCATAGCCTGACATTCTTGATCAGATTCACAAACACTTGCAGCATTTAAACATCTTGCGATGGATGCAGCGTTCCATATTTTACAGCCATAAAGAAAAATCGATTTCACTTTTGTGTTAAATATTTTAAGTTTTACTTAGCGGGATATAATACGTGAGCTCCAAAAAGATTTCAGCATACCAAATTTTTGTCTGGCTTTTATGACACGGTCTTCAATGTCATCTTTACACTGAAATTTATTGTTTATAGAAACTAGCTTATACCTAACAATAGTTTTGGAAAGTATTCATCAAGAATAGAAATTTGGTATTAATCACGACAAACGAAATCTTACACCAATACCCTGGTTTGCGTCGCTAATTGGGACCCGTAAAATCTCGACGCAAACCGAAGCACGATTTTCCAAAAAGTTGTATTGATTTTCATTTAATTGGTTCCGAGATTCATAACTTTAGCTGAAAAATAAATTTTGATTTGATAGACTTACGGTTAATTTGATTTTAGATCTTCAAATAAAGTTAAAGCTTTCTTTTGAATAACCTTTTGTTTTAAGGGCCATTCATCGCTTATTTTGATCTTCAATCGAAATAGTTATAAGTGGCTCCATTTTCTTCTCATCTTCTTTTGTAACCTGTTTATGTTGTAACGATGTACTTGTTTCAACAAATTTCTTTATTGTATCAACGTCACTGGAACAGCAAATGGATTTTATTGTAGAAGGAGCTAGTTCAAGGTTTCTTTCAATATCAACAGCCTTTTCCCCTGATCCAGAACGCGTTAAAATTTCCAGTTTTTCTTCTAAGCTTATTTGCTTTTTTGACTCGTTGCTGCAAATGTAATTTAAATCCAGTTGCAATCAGCAGACAACACCTTTCTGTTTAAGCTTTGTACAAACATTTTTATATCAACGACGCAAATCGAAGCACTAGCGACGCAACTTCTAAGCCATGCTACCCAAAGTAAAACAAAAACGACTCAACTTCGAAATCATAGATTTTTTTCAAAAGTCGCAAACAGAAGCAAAGCGTTACCGGGGTATTATTGTATATCAAAGCTACTTTCTTAGTATTTCCACAAATTGATGATCACCAGGGCAAGGAAGTTCATGCACTTAAAATCGCAAAATATGCGCATAAAACATGCACTAAAAATCGTAAAATATGCAAAAATAAAAGTAAAAATATGCATTAAAAATATATTTATTTAACCATATTTAACAAAAAAAAAAAAACATAAATACATTTAATTCAGTTTTAAAAACTTAAAACATAGTTTTAAGTTATCAAATGTAAAACTCATTCTTTTTGGTCTTAGAACAGTTTTAAGCATTGAAAATTTTCGTTCGACATCAACGGATGTAATAGGTGGATATTTAAAAGTGGTCAACTCCTTTGTAGAATATTCATTGTCTACAATTTTTTCTTTACTGGAAGGTAAATTAAAAATATTACCAATTTCTTTAACTTTTTTAAATCCGGCATTCTTTTTTAAAACTGCATAAATTTTGGCTTTTATTCACCCTTATTGTGTTTGGCGTATTTAAAATACGCCTACGACTGTTTGGTAATAGATTAAAGAGAACGTGCACTTTTTTCCTTTAATCT
The DNA here is from genome assembly GCA_930367215.1 of Pollenia angustigena. Lineage (NCBI taxonomy): Eukaryota > Metazoa > Arthropoda > Insecta > Diptera > Polleniidae > Pollenia > Pollenia angustigena. The sequence continues at coordinate 124,390,719 of OV884059.1, read as the reverse complement.
ATAACCAAACTGTCGTAGGCGTATTTTAAATACGCCAAACACAATAAGGGTGATTTTTTTGCCGATGTGACCTTCTACTTTTCTTATTTTAATGACAGCGTCATCAACGAGTTTAACCGAGGTGTTCAATGATTTAAACCCCTGAAGTTCGGTTATTGTCTCGACTAGAAACCCATTGTTTGAGTGTATAAATTCTAATTGAGCCTTTATGTTAGCTACATTTAAAATATTGTTTACTTTTTTATCGTGACTGCATTATTTTCGTTAAAATTATTTACCACATCTTTAAATTCTTCAAAATTTTTGGCATAATACTCAACTGCCTGCAACCAGGTACCCCATCTTGTTATACATGGTTAAAACGCAAAGGTGACTTTAAAAACTTTCATGCATGGCATGAGCTTAGCATGTGACATGTAACATTTTTGAGTAAGATATCTTAAAAAAAGGGCAAGTAGAGCAAAATTTTATTTTTATTAAAGGATTCTAAAAGAGAAATTGAATCTTTGAAAGTTCGAGCTATTGAAGCATGATCTTACCTTTTCCAACTTTACAATATTTAACAAAAATTTGTGTTTACTCTGTTCTTCTTCTGCATTCAAGATCTTCTTCTACATTCAAGATCCCAATTACGTAGACAACGAAACGTCCTTCAGTGTCCATTGCTTCGTCAATAGACAGCCACAAATTATGTCACTTAATTCTTTCAACAATGTCACATAGTTGTATAGTGTACAACTTGGCGATATACATAAGTTTTTATAAGGGTTGTTTCCGTAGGAATGGTTTCATTCTTATATTTGTTTAAAAAAATTCTATAATTTTGGTTGATTAGCTAATATAGAGGTATATCTGCAGACACCAGAGCATTATACAATTCAAAACAAAATTTGCTAGTCTTATCCCCAAAAGTTGATTTTCTTGAAATTGAAGTTTGCGAAGCGTTTTCATAAATCATAAATCTTTGTGTTTCTGGCTTTGAAGGTGCTGATTTACTTGAAATTTTTAAATGAAACACCTTTTTGTAAACTTTGCAAAAAAGTACTTTTCCCTCTATTTTGAAGACTCAAATACACACTTATTTAAAAGATTATTTTTTGAAATTTTTTCTTTTGGCATTTTTTTCCTTAAAAACAATTTATTTTATTAATACTTTTTGGATTTTAGGTCATACTTCTTACACCGTTAATCAAAAATATTATGTTGAGTTCTATTTTTTCTTCGCCGAACATTATTTTTATTTGCTGTTTCTTCAAGTAAAAAAAACCGCGAACAAAATGAAATGTCAAAAACTGTTTTATTGTTACTTCTAAAATTATGTGCACAATTAAACAAATTGTATAATTTTTGTATGTGCTACTTTTTAAAAGTAAAAGAAACAAGGTGAATTTATAATAAAATGTAGGTAATTCAGTACCAAACACCAACATGTTGTTTTTGCTCCTTGAAAAGGTCGAAGTTAGCAGATTTTCCCATACTATTTTGACTGTTTGACAGCTTCAGAGCTGAAAGAACGTTAACCAGCTGATTCACTGACTTCACCTTATAATGAATTCGCCTTGAACATAAAGATATTTCTAAGCAAAAAAACTAAGAAAAGAGCAATTTTTTTTTTTATAACTATTACAAAATATGACGAAAAATGTGAATTTATAACAAAATGTGACGAAAAATATGCATTTATAAAAAAATATGCAAAAACATGCATTTAAAGCAAAATATGCAAAAATATGCACTAACAAATTGATGCCATTTTACTGGAAATATTGTGATTCGCAAAGATATTAACTTTAGGTGGGTCTCAGAGTGCCGACAACAAACATGCATTTGCATGAAGCCCCTTGCCCTGAAGATCACCAATGAGGCACATGGATGTGGGACAATATGGTTCTTAGTACCTAATAGAACGTTGTGTGACGGTAGGAAATAATTTTTTGTATATAGAACCATGTGCTATTTGGAAAGTTTAAATTCTGAAAGGTAAAAAAGCATAATGATAAGGATAACGAAATATATCGATTTTATTTTGTATTTTTTTAAATGTTTTAAAAAAAAAATAAATCTTTCTGTTTAATAAGTAGAGTTATTGGCACAGCAATAATGGGATTATATTCTTGAAAGTCGTGTTATATGTATGTACCTTGTCTTTAGAAATTCGTTTAACGAATTTCAACCCCCTATTTCAGAATTAGACCCTTGGTTTTAAGGACATCGCAAAAGTTCCAATGGCTTACAAATGACTACAAACGCGAATCACGTTTGCAGCCAATTTCACGATTTATTGCTTTCCCGATCATTTTTAAATCTCTTTGTTGATTGTTGATTTCAAAATACAATTTGACCGCCCGTCTTGATCTAAGAAGCAAAACTCCTTAAATAGCTACTCACGTTCGGTTTATGTAACAACTTTTTGAGAGTAAAACTTACAGTTCGTTAAACTTTTTTTGTATTTCTTTCCGTGCTACTTTTTTTCCTCGAAAGCTGGTAAGCTTCCCCTACCTGGGGTTCTCTTTGTCGCAATATTTGGTTCATTATCTTCCACATAGTTTACATTGGCTTTCCACTTACTTATGTACATGTATTTCCTCAATGACTACAAATTCCACACTAATAAATAAATCAATTACGAATCAGAGCACCATTTAACTCAAAAAAATTTGCTTATTTCGCAGTGATGCATTTGCAAACAGGTCCTGCCATAAACAAGTGTTTAAAATTAAACAAAAAAGTGCTGACTTTTAGCTTTTGGCGCGTAAATGTTTCTTATTTGGCAACTGAATTGCACATCAGTTGCCACCTTTAAAAAAAACTTTGGCAACTAGCAACTTAACTAAAGTTTGGTTGCCATTCATAATCGTCACATTAAGGAAGGATCTGAGATTTGTTTTCTTTTGACAAGACAGGATCTGCATTACTTTGAAATTATTACAGATCGTAGCGAAGCCTTTTGTAATGGGTTTTGGTGAATACTAATTCTAAATAATAGAATCGACTATACCGATTTCATGATTAAATACGTTCTAGAAGACCATTCATTATTGAAAACTTCTGATTTTATAGTATTTTTTACAAAAAGTTTTCGAGAATAAAAGAAAAACAATTGTATTCACTATTTATAATGGAAAAATCCTTGGAAAAAACGAACCCTTCAGTTTGGCATTTGGTTACCAAATCGCTTTTGGGATCCACAACAACGATTGTAAATGATCTTAACATGACAGTTTCTTTTTTCTTTTGAGAGGGGTTGCTAGGCAACGCTCATTTCGTAATATGCTGCATAGTTAGAGGAACATGGCAGCAGAATACAATACAGGCAAGCTGAATCAATTTCCAGGGTGGCAGAAAAAAACTTTATAATATCTTTATTTTTAAGTAAAACTTAACTATAAATGAAAAAGGAATTTAATTAATTTAAATGCCAAAAATAACGTCGCGTAAAAACCGACATTTTTAGTTTCGCGCTCTTTTTAATTTCTGAACTTTTTTTTTAAGCCTTGGGGTGTGGTGGGGTACACACGTTCCTTCAAATTCCCCTAATGGAGAACACCGGAAGCGATTAAATCCAGCGAACGCGGCGGCCAAATAAAATTGCTGCTTTTCCACTGTTTGCCTTGTTGTATGGGCTGTGGCTCGATCTTGTTACAACAACATTTATGGGCCTTGAAAACTTCCCAGCATGTTGCGTTATTGAGTAGCACCGACGGTTACCACATTACCGACGACATCCGACTTGTAATTACTTTGAGATATTCCATTTTCTGTTTTCAAAGTGTTCCTTGGAACAGTCTGAAAAACTAACTTTTTGCCTAACCGTCTAAGTTTTACAACAATAGCTCAAACTAAATTAGCAGTTTAAGGCAAATAACTATTTTCGTATTTTAGTTTAATCGAAAGGGAATTTGTTTTATGTTTTAACGAAACTTATGAGTGTTCCATCATTTTTTTAAAGCAGTGTATTTTTTAAATGCTTTTGTACTTGACGTGCTTTCATACGTTAGTAGAGCAGTCATAGTTATTCTTACATAATGAATTATTTATGTATTTATTTGTTTCTTTTACTATTTCTTTGCAATAATCCTACATAAAAATGATGGTACACAAAGTCGCCATGTTTTGCTTTAAAATAATACAATTTTGAAAAGTAAAAAATAATATTATGCATCAAGCTTTTCTTGTGTTGTAAGTTTCGATAGATGTTTAAAACAAATCATTTAATTCCGACTTGTTGCCAGTTTTCACACTTATTTTTAAAATGCCCATTAGGAATTTTTTCTAGTGGTTTTGTTACGCCAAGATGGCCACCACTTTGACCATTATGGAATTCATTTAAAACTTCATGTACTTTTGACGATGGCACTACAATAAGGTTACGAACTGATTTTCCATCGGTACTTTCCCATGCACGGTACAGGCCGCCATTTATCAACTGTAGGCTGTTCCATAGGGCCCAGTATGCTTTTGTTAGAGGACTTTCAGATGATATTTCGTTTCGATTCGGTCTTCTGCCTTCTTCTTTGGCCTTCATAATTTTCTCTAATATAAGGTCAGCTTTCTGTGCCATTGACCAGTCTTCGTTGGACTCTATCTGCAGTAGGCGAACTTCACAGTTGTAGTCCTTTCCTTCAGCCTTTACACAATGCTTGCCTTCCAGTTTGCAGGGTCGTCTTGATAGAGCATCCGCATTGCCATGTTTTCCACCTTTTCTGTGCTCAATGGTAAAATCATAACTTTGTAGACGCTCAATCCAGCGAGCTATCTGTCCTTCCGGATTCTTGAATTGCAGCAACCACCTGAGTGCAGAATGGTCTGTTCTTAACTCAAAATGTTGACCATACAAATATTTCTGAAAATGTTTTACGCACTCTAGTACTGCCAGGAGCTCCCTTCGCGTCACGCAGTAATTTTTTCAGGCTTCGAAAATATTCGGCTGTAATAGTCTACGACTCGCTCTACGCCATCGACCACTTGGGAAAGCACACCTCCAATTCCGTATCCGCTCGCATCGGTATCAAGCACAAATTTCTCTCCAGTAATGGGGTAAGCCAAAATTGGTGCTGAGCACAACAATTCCTTCAGTTTCTGAAATGCTGTTTCCTGCGCTTCAGTCCAGATGTATTTTTGCGCCTTTTTAGTCAATTCGTGTAAACTTGCAGCAAAATTTGCAAAGTTTGGTACAAAGGGCCTGTAGTATGTACATAAGCCTAGAAAACTGCGTAATTCATGAATATTTTTAGGGCGAGGCCAATCCATTACAGCTTTTATTTTTATCATCATCCGTTGAGATGCCTTTGGAGGTTACCCGATGTCCCAGGTATTTTACTTCCTTCTGGAACAGTGAGCATTTCTTTGCATTTAGTTTGAGTCCTGCCATTGATATACGTTTCATCACCTCTTCTAGGTTTTTCAGGTGTTCATCAAAGGTTTTCCCCATTACAATAATGTCGTCAAGGTACACCAAACATGTCTTTCGGTGCAGACCTTTTAACACCTGCTCCATTAAACGCTCGAATGTAGCCGGAGCATTGCAGAGTCCAAATGGCATCACATTAAACTGCCATAAGCCATCACTTGCGCTAAACGCAGTTTTCTCCTTATCATTTTCCGTTCCGTTCCGGCTAACGTGTCCAAGGTATCATCAATTCTAGGCAATGGATAACTATCTTTTTCGTGACGTCATTCAATTTTCTGTAATCTACGCAGAATCTGGTACTTCCATCTTTCTTTTTCACCAAAACCACTGGTGAGCTCCAAGGACTTGATGATGGTTTAATAACTTCGTTCTTTTCCATCTCGCTAACCAGCTCTTTTACTTCATTTCGCTTTGCTAGAGGAATGCTTCTTGGCGGTTTTGATCGTTGGTCCGGCTCTCAATACTCCGACTAACACTTCGAATTCGTATCATAGAACAATTCGAAATCGCCAGTAATAACTCGATAAAAAAAACAATAGAGCATCATCTTTGGTATGCTTTTGTTAGAATCTCGATGATTTGAAATAAAACGCAATTAAATGATTTAAGTGTTTTGTTAATATTAATATGTAACTCTTTTAAGATTTTTTTTTGCAGTGTCAAATAATCTTTGAAACTAATTTTGGAGATAGTTAAGGCCCCCTAATCTTATAGAAAAATATAGTGAACTTATGTACACTTTTAATGTACGTGGGTTGTGCCAAAAGTAGATAGCGGCAGTACTTTAAATGATGAAACAGAACTGGGGATGAACGATGTTTTTCATACAGTTTGACATAAAATTATGCCAGAGAATGCGGTCGAGAAATAGAATCAATTTTATTTTGAGGACGTTCTTTCAAATGCTCTCACATAAAGACACTTATTCTCTTAACAAGGCTAACATACTTTCATTCAATTTCATACATTTTGTAAACAAAGAAAAGAAAGAACAAAAGTAAATGAAAGAAATAAAATTATGGGCTTTAGAATTTTTGCCTGAAGTTGAAGACTCAATTCTATTTCATCATTAAAATCGGCAATCTTATACAAAATGTTCTAAAAAGTATTCGATCACGACTGCCACAATTAGCCCCCAGGGTATCAAAGCATTTGAATATCGCTGGGAAAAGTGCTTTAAGCTTAAAAGAGATTGTTTTCATAAATAAAGAAAAGTTTTCCAAATATATTGTGTATTTCTTGTTAGGTCGACTTATTTTGGGACAACCCTCGTAGGATATACAACATTTTCTGTTTTTTAAACGTAAATATTTTAATTTTAAATATGGCGACCAGGTGCCTCGATAGGCTAGTTGTTAGTAAGATTGTCCATCAGTGCGATAGCTGCGGGTTTGATTCCCGTCAGAGACCCTGGGCTCTGTTTCACTACAACGTGCTGAAGTTCTAAGTTACTTTTGCTTGGTAAATTAAGTTAAAATATAATTTGTCATTTTTTGTAGCCTTTATTGAATAAATCCTTCATCAAAAATCAGCGTTTAAAAAACTGCAGTCCAAGTAGAAAAGCTGCCATTTTTTCGTTTGTCAGTGGCCAAAAACAAAAACTGTTGCTTTAACTTCTAATTCAGTAAATAAAAACAGTCGCTATCAAACCAACTCAAAAAGTGAAAAGTTGTGCACAAATTTTCGTTTTATGCTCTACAATTTTTTGGTTTTAAATCCCGTCACAAATCATAAAAATTATGAAAATATACAGCCAGCCGTATTCATAACAAAAAGTTAGCCGTAGTTTGTACACTACATACAACGAGCTGCTAACTAGAATGTCGATTAAGCTTAGCAGCTTGTTGGCACAGAGTTAATTCATAACGATTTTTTCTCCATCTGCCAACTTTTAAGTAATCAACTCTGAATTTTTATGATGCCACATTGTATTAATCAAAAATGCAACACGTTTTGCATTAATCATCGCTGAATTTGTCATTTTTTTTCTTTTTCCCTTCACATATAAAAATTTTAAAAAGTTTTTAAAATTAAAATAAATTAAGAAAATACAGTAAATTAAAAAACAACAGTTATTTAAAAAAAAAATCAACAAAATTGTTTGACATTAACGGCTGTTTTTCACAAGTTGGAAGCTCGTTAACAAGAGTTTAGCAAATCGTTAGCCAGAGTTTGGTTAGTGTATTATGAATAAACTTTTTGCTTACTTTATGCCAAATTTTCATTAAGAATACGGCTGATATTTCTTAAATACGAAAATATAATGGAATGACAACACGTCTCAAAATTATTTTCTTACCATTTAATTTAATTCATATTAATTGAACTACGATGTAACTTCAATTAAATTCCTTGAAATTTATTTACTTACTAATCAATTATTATATTATTTTCTCATTTCAGGTAAGTTTCTTAATGATTTGTACTCGTAAATAAAATTTCCTCCAAAAACAAAGTAAGTACCTGTAAAAACGTCACAAATCAAGAATACAGGATTTTTATTAGGAAGTGGTTTCCTTAAGAGAACATGCATGACTTTTTTGTATGTTTTACACGCTATTGACATGATGATTTTTAAGACATATTTTTTTTTGTGTTTGGTTGTGAACAGTGTAAAGAAGTAAAAACGTTAGACAAAAAGATTCGATTTGTGCTTTTCATTTATATTTTTCATGTTTTTCTTTCAGTAGCTAGCAGCCGCATTTGTCCACTGTTGGACATAGGCCTCCTCTAGTTGTTTCCATGTTGTTCTGTCTTGTGCTCCATATCGTTGGTGTTCTACCTTTTGTTCCTCTTGTCTTCAAGTAAACGTTTTGTCCATTATCATTCATTCGAGCTGTCCTGTCAAGCGCTATTTTGCTTCTCTAACTCCCTGTACTATTTCAGTCACTTGTTCTTTCTCTTAACAAAGCGTTTGTCATGCTATCTGTTAAAGATGCTCCCAGCATTGTTCTTTCCATTGATCTTTGTGCAGCTTGTAGTTTATTTATTGTACTTTTGGTAAGTGCAACACACACTGATCGTAGACTTTTCTTTTGAGGCAAAAAGGAATATTCCTTTTTTTTTTTAATTTACCAAAAGCTGCCCATCCGGGACCAATTCTACGTGCAATTTCGCAGGCTTGGTTATATTTTCCTAATTTTTATTTCGTGAACCAGGTATTTATATTCAATTTCTCCTTCTCCTATTTGTAGGACTCCACCCATTACAAGATTAGTCTTTTTTAAAGCCGTTAGCTTTAGTTGCATTAGCATCTGTTGTGCATCGTGTAGGTTGTCGGTTATTAAAACGACATCATCAGGAAACCGTAGATGGTTAAGATATTCGACGTTAAAACTTATGCCTTTATTGTCCCAGTCAAGAGTTTTTAAAGTCTATTCTAGTACTGCAATGAAAATCTAAGGAGATATTGTATCGCCCTGTCTAATTCAGTAACTTCAATTACTTTCCTGCAAGCAACTTGCAGTACCGTGGATTGATTCTGCATTCCTGTAAGGCATACTACAAAGCTACAGTATCGCACGCTTTTTTAAAATCAATGAATAGGGCTCCACAGTTTTTTTTCGATAAGTGTCTTTAAGGTTTGTAGATGGTCGTTAGTACCAAAACTACTTAGAAATTCTGCTTGTTCCCGAGGTTGACAGAAGTCCAGTTTGTTTTCCAAACGTCTTGTTAAAATTTTGGTCAATAATTTATAAATCGACACAGTCGCATGGCGCACTCTTACTTGTTTAAAGAAAACTTAAATAATTTTATATTGCAAATAACAAAAAAAGTAAAGAAAAATTAAATAAAAATAATCAAAATTGTTATTTGTTACTTGTTATTCGTTGTTTTTTTTTTATATTATTGTTGTATTCTACCAATTTTTAGACTAAAGCTATAATTACAGATTTCAGAAATATTTGTCCAATTCAGAAGATCGTATTGAATCATTATGCGATTGATTTGTATGGGTTTTAAAAAATGTTGTAACTTTGTCAGGCCTGAAAATGTTCGATTTGTTTGGTGAATTTGTAAAATAAAATTTTGGAATGTGATAAAATCACCACAAACTTAGTTCTTCTTAATGATTAATTTATGTTAAATTCATTTCAAATTATTTTTTAAACGAATTTAATTAAAATTGCTTATCATTTAATATTTATTAACATTTTACATCAAATTAAAACTCCCATACCTGGCTTAACTTCATGGTATCGAATAAAGCGAATGTAACTCTCCGTCTCCAACTGACATGATTTGCTGTTAAAGTATGATGTTAAAAAAGCGATGTTAAAACATTTGCATTAACAACCGTGTGATAACATGAGAAAACCTCTAACATGATGAGTCTATACTTAACACTTAAGTTGGAGGTCCACACTAGGGATGCCAATCCCGAAATCCCGATCCCGAAAATCCCGGGATTTTCGGGATTCAGCAAATCCCGAAACCCGGGATTTAAATTTTGTAATCCCGGGATTTTCGGGATTTAGTTAATCCCGAAATTGTTAACAAAATTTTCTTGCTTTACCTTTTATTATAAAAAGAAATTCATCTTTACATTCCCCCTTGAGAGCATAGGGAACAAAATACTGATCTTTAATATTTACTTGATTATTTCTGTTAATACTGTCATTAAAAACGAAACAAAAAAGTTAAACTTTGTTTGTTTTAAGCATGTCCAACAATTATAAAGAAATTTTAACGAGTAGTGAAGAAAATAATTAAAGAAGAAAATGAATAAAGGAAAAAAATGTCTTTTCAAATGAACAAAACATTCCAATGGTGCACCAAATTCTACATTAAAACTTTACTCTTCACAGGGCTAGAAATATAAAAGTGTTGCACGAGAGTAGGCATAGGAACTACGGCAAGTTATGGAGCGATTATACATAATTAAACACTACACAATTCCTACCACTTTATGTTGGGTATAAAAATGTTTTTTTTTTTAATTAGATTTTTGTGGTTAACTAAATAAATTGATTTTGATAATTAATTTCGAATTAATTAATTACTTAATAAAAATTTGAATAGAATCTTACAAATAAATCAATTAAATACAAGTTTGCTCTATTCAATTACAATATATATAATATTGTTTTAAATTAATTTGGATCAACTGAGGTAATTGAATAAAATATAAATTTTATGGTAATTATTTTTTAGTTGAATCAATTAACAAATTGTTAGAAATCGTACGCTGTTTTTTATTATCATATTTTTAATTAAATCAATCATTAATTAAGAAAAAAATCACAATTTTTAATGTAAGTAATAAATATAACATTATCTTTAACTTTAAAATAACAAATTAATATAAAACTTTTGCTTGTAAACCGCTTTTAATGACTTTTTTTTTTAATAAATATCTATAAAAAGCATTTATCTTCTAATTTTCAAAAACCCCGAATCCCGAAAAATCCCGATATCCCGGAAAATCCCGGGATCCCGTAAAATCCCGGGATCCCGAAAAATCCCGGGATCCCGGGATTTGATTTTTTGAAATCCCGAATCCCGGGATTTGCGAAAACCAGTCCCGATTGGCATCCCTAGTCCACACCACGCGTTACTCGCTTTTTCGCAGCATACGCAGCTGTCAAAAAAGTAGAATCTGTGTAGTTATACGTAATAAGTTACATGCACAGAAGCGTAGATGCCGTGAGGCGAAAAGTAGGTTTACTTTCTACTTTTGTAAGCGTCACAAGCAGCGTTCGAACAAATCAGCTGATTTTGACAAATTAAATTTTATTTTTACTTGTGCTGCTGCTGCATAAAAAGCGTTACATGTAACTTGAAACGTAGAACGCAAGTGGAGGCGAAAACGCGTGTTATGGACCTCCAGCTTTACGTCATATTAGTATTAATGTTAAGCATTTCATTTCAGTTGTAGACTGCATGTAAAGAAAAGAAAAAAAACAAAAATCGCATTTTTAAAATGATAAAAGCCATACGACAGAGTTTGTGAATTGGACAATTCTTTAGCAATAGCTGCTATTTAAGTAACGGGTGGGCCATTTAAAAGATCAAATTTATTTTTTTTATTGTAAAGTACAAGGTTAGAAATGAAATATTATTTAATTCATATGGCTGCTGCGTCTGGCCCCACAGTACCTCATGCGATCGGACCAATTTCCGTGCACTTTTTCGAGTGCATGCGGTCGTATCTCGACCATGTCATCACGAATGTTGGTCTTTAAATACCCAATTGCCTCTCGTTTGTCGGCATAACACTTTTCTTTAACGGTGCCTCACAGAAAATAGTCCAACGGTGTCAAGTTGAAGCTTCTTGGCGACCAATTGACATCAAAAGTTTGACGCATTAAATTTATTGTGGCATGAGATGTATGGCAAATTGCACCACCCTGTTGAAACCAAACATCGCTCACATCAATACCATGAAGAGCGAGTACAAAAAAATCGGTTATCATGGTGCGATAGGTGTCTCTATTGACCGTAATGGGTACGCTGTCCTTATTTTCAAATGATGCCTCCGCTCGATAAGCCGCACCAAATAGTAACTTGTAATGGGTGCATTTGCTTCTGTAAGACCATGTATGAGTTTTCTGAGCCCAAATACGGCAATTTTTTTTTTGCTTATTAACGTACCCACCAAGATGAAAATGAGCTTCACCCGAAGAGATGATTCTTTTTGGCAAAATTTACATCATCGTACGGTTTTTCGTTGGCTCATCAAGCGAAGCAAAAACGCAACGTTTCTCATGCGAAAATCGATTCATTTCGTTCAACGGATACTGAATATTGTGACAGAGTAGAATGACATAAGTTTTGCCAGATGCGAAATAACCGATTATTAAAATTTGAACTTTTAAATGGCCCTCCCTTTATTTATTTGCTGCATATTAAAAAAAATATATTCGAAATGGAGCAGTAATAAAAAACGTAGCAGTTGTGAAAAATTAAGTAATTTTTTATTTGTTAATTGCATGCTTTTTTTATAACCTTGGACCCCTTTTGGACTCGGCAAGTTAGTTGCGCAAGTTACTTGCCGAGAACAACACAATTTTTTACCCTTACAAAAATCAACCCGACTAAAGAAAAAAATCAACCCTGGCTACAAGAAAATTTAAATTTATTGAAAAAGGACATGTCAGTTAATACCGAATGAACGCAAAAGGCTTTTAGGAGCAACTTCAAAAAGGAATAAGTAAAAAGAAACGTCTTAAAAATCTACGTCTACATTGGGCCTAAATATTTCCTTCTTTAATCTTTATCTAAAAAAAAAAGCAAGGTTATTTCTGTTTTCTCAAAACGAAAAGCCATAATAAAATTCCAGTCTGATAGCAATAAAGTGTTGTAATAAATGACAGGTTAAATTATTTATCAGCGACAAATAAAAGTGTTAATGGCAATTTTGTAATACAATTATTTTTCTATTCGATTTTGTAACTAGGATTCAAGTAAGAAGACAAAATATAAATTTTCTCCTTAAAGAAAATTTAAAGGGAGAAAGAAGGGAAAATGAAGCAAAAAAAACTGAATTTAGTATTTGATTGTTGTGCCCATATTTGACACGTGTTTTCAATTATTTCAGCAATAATGGAGGCAAATAAAACAAAAAGTAAAAATTAATATAATAAAAATTCCATGACGTTTCTGAATATTTAAATAAATTGCCAATGCAGTATAATATAAAATTCATACATATGTTTAAATAAAAGTTTCGTATATAATGTATGTACTTGTATTACAGTAGAACACTGGACAAATAAATTCGTAGGAACCAACACTAATGGCTAATAAATCACTGATGGTTTAAAAGCTGGTTTAGTTGAACTAAACTTGAATTTATATATAGTTTAAACTCAACAACTGTAAATCAGTGTCCCATGTATTATATGTGGTTAAAAAAATGTGGCAGCACTACGATAAATCTTATCAAATTCATATGGTCTGTATTGGTAGTTTAAACGCCCAATTTTATGCTTTTAAAGATGGTTTATATGTTTAGTGATTTATAGATTTGTTGGTTTAAACACATTTTAAACCAAAAAGAGAGTTTAACTTGCTCTGATTTTTTAGCCCTCAATGTTCGTTATAAACACAAAATTTTAATAAGATAATTTTAAAGATAAACGTTTTATAAGGAAATATCGTTTTGAAAAATGTTTAATAAATCTGTATTCAGAAATAGTATTTAAATAAACAACATAATTTTCTTAAACGCATATTTACGTTGTGAAGAGTTCCCATAGGAACACAATTGCCCCGTATGAATTTAGGAAATTACGACGTAGATACGTTGTCAAATTAAAACGTATAATATTCTATACCGAAGCACACAATAGCTAAAATAAACGTAAAAGAATATCTACGTCGTACGTCAACAATCTTAAAGCGCAGCTCAATTATGTACCTTTCCCTGGTTGAATTTGTAAAAAAAACGCTGAAACAAAGAAATGTCAAACTAAGTTGGGCAAACAACTTTACGATAAGGTGTAACCCACAATTAACATCGTGCGTTTTGGTTGGACCACCCTTAAGGTCTAATTTTATTTCATACGGCGGTTGTGAGCGTACTGTCATAGAAAAATTTAAAATGTAAGATGAAATAATTTTTCTGTTTTTAAATTGAATATTTGAAACTGTGTTCGAAAATAAACAGAACACTATTTTGCGTTCGGCTCACACATCCAAAAACTATTTCTTTTAGTGATTTTGTAGACGAACACAACCCTTATTACCGTTCGTAACTATTTTCAAGAAAGAATCGATGTTCTTCGTTAAAAAAAAAACAGAAAAATTGTAGTGATACTGTAGACAAACATTATATTTTAATGTTCTTTAATGTTTCTTTTTTTACATTGAGAAAGAAATGAACGAACAGCTTGTGTGTGTATTGTGTAAAATTATTTGCTGGCTTTTTGTTTTTTTCATATGTGTATTTTGTTTTTGTAAAAAATGTTTTGTTTTATACCAGCCAAAAGGGACGAACATTAATGAACCGATTACTGAACACAAGTTTGTGGATTTAAAGAAAAAAACCGAACGAAATTACATATTCTCATCTTTTGTTGAGTTTGATAAAAACATAATTATTTTTGTGTAAGATAGGTGACTAACAGGGAAACGTTATTTTTTTTTAATGATTTTCCACGCAGACAGTATAAGAGTTTGTGTGTGGTATAAATCTATTAACCCGGGTAGGAATAATATCTACACTTGGTTATTAAGGAACAATAACATTAAACGGAGGGATATAATTATATTCCTTAGACTTAGATTAGGTCATACTAGAACTACTCATAACCACATAATTACTGGCAATTCCCCAACTAATTGTGATTGTGATAATAGTAGTCCATTAAACATTGAACACATCTTAAGTAGGTGTACTAAATTTGAACTAATTAGAAGACAAATATTTTTTGATATCAACCCACTTTCGTTGCTATCATTTCCCTCGGAACATTCCATTAACAAAGTTATAACTTACTTGAAAAGAATTAACCTTTATAACAAGATTTAAGATGTAAACTTGTAAAGAAAATCTAACATCATCTTTTTATAGTAATATAAGTATCTTTTGTAAAGCATAAGTATATTCTGTAACTACTTAGCTTAAGGCCTAGTTGCTATAGCTAATATAATTATATTTAGCATATACATTTATGTATTACCTAATTCTTTAATAAATAAATAAATAAATAATTATTTTTGTGTAAGATAGGTGACTAACAGGGAAACGTTATTTTTTTTAATGATTTTCCACGCAGACAGTATAAGAGTTTGTGTTTTCCACAAATCTACCGAACCGAACACTAAAGGTTCTACCATAATATGCATAGCCTTGCTTAACCTACTGTCAAAAATAAACAAAAAATCTCTCAAATGTACTCAAGAAAACAAAAACAAAATAAAAAAAACATTTGATTTCCTACGGAATGTGCGATTAGATTCGCACCTTGCTTGAGCAAATGACAGTTTCATTAAACTTAGCAAAAGGTTTCCTAAAGCTCAATATGGTTTGCCTCTTATAGTTAACATGTATTCGCACATTTGCTTTAGCTAACTTAAGTACATTATCGTTGGGCCTTAAGGAGCGATATTAAGTGTTTATTTTCGAACACTGGTTTGAACTATTAATTTTGTACATGAAGTTTTCTTCAAGTCTGAAATGTTCTTCGTAAGTGCAAAGATACTTATGACGGCGAATATTACGTCCAGTGCACATAAACGAGTGAATTCGCCTGCATGACAAGAATTTGACAAGTGTATTTGGCCCTTTATTAACATGTTGCATTATTGACTAGTGCATTATTTACAAAGTTCCCTATTGACGTTGTACTCTAGATTTCTTCATCGTTATACTCGTGTTTCATTGTATTTTTTTTACATACAACAATATATTTCGTATTAAATGTTTGTTTGTAGTTCAATTATAGATTTCTGTATCCATTATTTTGTATTTTATACACTATATTTAGTATTTTTTTTACAATATTTCGACCTTTTTACAATTTCAGTTGTTTTTGTTTCTATTTTTATTAAGGTGACATGAGACGAACACAATCTTCTCTCTTTTACTTAAATTTACGAGTGCTGAATACAGTGAATTAAAATAATTAAAGCATGTTTTGCAGTTGTTTCAATATTTGTGGAGCTTTTTTTAGTAAAATATTGACAGCCAGGCCCACGATGTCACACGTTACGTTCGCATAGAAAATTACATTAAAAACAAAAACATATTCTAAAATTTGTTTTTGTTTTAAATGTAATTTTTTATGCGAACGTTAACGTGTGACATCGTGGGCCTGGCTGTAAATTTTAAATATGTTTATTGTTTAAAATGCCATTTTCTCTGAAAGTTAAGTCTTAGAGTTTTTCTTAATTGAGGAAGTTTTAAATATCCTTCAAAAAAATCACCTTCAAAATCCCTTCTTGAGACCATAAATTAAATTATTAAACTAAAAATTTAAAAGTAGTTATTCTTAAATAGTCGTATTGAACTGACATGCCGAATCGGGGTTAATTAAACCAAAGTTTAAAAAACTGCAGACAAAGTATAAAAACTGTAATTTCTTCCACGTCTTTTTTTGCCATTTGCCTAAAAAAACAAATGCTTTTACTTCTGATTCATTAAATGCAAACAGTCGATGCCATTCCGACTCAAAAAGCGAAAAGTCGTACATAAATTTTCGTTTTTTGTGGGACTGTTTTTGGCTTCGACTGCAGTTTTTTAAACCCTGAATTAAATTATTTAACACTATTAAGCAAATGGCCAAACATTCATAATTTCAATATAAACAATTTAGGGGCTTGGCACCAATAACAACTGACTATGCAAAACTTCCTAAACGCATTACCATTACTAGCAGCATTACAGCTTTTCAGTAATTCCCACAATTGTCCAATTCACAATTACAGTTTTTGTTTATGCACTCTTAATAGACAAATTTGTTGTATTGTTACTTTGTCGTATAACTTACATATGTATGTATATCAAAAATGGAAAATATCAATTCAATGTACATTTTCAATTCACTTTGTGTAAACAATTTAAAAATATTAACAAATTTCTTTTTACAAAATAATAAAAAAAATATGAAAAATAAAACTAAAAAAGCAAATTATTTAACTTTAGTTATAATTTTTACTTAACTCATGGTTTTTATTTATTTTGTCTTCGTCTTGAATAAAATTTGCCATTCACATTAGTTGATACCATGAAAAAACAGGTATGGGAGTTTTAATTAAATATGAAATGGTAATTAATATTAATAATGGATAAGCAGTTTTAATTTAAAAAGCTTAAAAAATAAATTGATATGCATCAAACATAAATTTATCATTCAAAAGAATTTAATTTGTGGTGATAGTTATCACATTCTAAAAAGATTTTTATAAATTTCACCAAACAAATCTAACGTTTCCACGCCTGGAATGAATACAACATTTTTCCAATCAGCTAACATAGCGTTTACATTTGCCAGTACTGGCAAGACAGTAGCAATTCATTCAAACTTTTTCACTAATACATAAACACTTTTACAGCTATTTTGTTTTTGCATTGTTTTGCCAACTAATATGTATATGCTTACTGTCTTGCCAGTACTGGCAAATGTAAACGCTGTGTAAAAGTCAATCGTAGACAACACTTTTTTATTTAAATTACCAACTACAAATATTTAATATATGGGCATTTCCGTCAAAAGGTGACCGAAAATTTAAAAGTTATTAAAAGCTGATTATTTTACGATATTGTTATAGAGAAATATTTTGACTTTACTAATTTTATAAATTAACCCATAAATTCGTTCATTTAGATGAACAATCAGACTGTGTTGTGCAAACGTAATTTCTTATTTGTGAGAATGTTTTATTTTATGTTTTCTTTAATATTATCTTCCTTAAAAGAGGTGATATTTGACAAAAATTATTCCAAAAAAAATTCTTACATGCTCTGTAATCTAAGGAAGAGTTCAAAGAGAAATATGGTATTCGGATATATTTAAATCATTATGCAGTTAAATTATTACGGAAATTTCACGTTCGAAATGTCACGTATCGACCCAGATTTTGGCTTAAAAAGGAAAATGCAAACCAAGACATTTTAATGTTTCATTGCTACGTAAAATTCTGAAAGTAGTTTGACTAAAAAATTGTTCCAGGTTTCGCTGAATTACGCCTTTTTATTCATGGCCACAAAAACTACTTCTATTTTTTTCACGTTCGAACCGCTTCTTCTGTTGCTATTATCTTTGATCTAGAATCGCGCCCTCCATAGACTTTAGCATAGATAACAGTGCTTTGTTAGTGCTATAATTTAAGGGTTAAGATAACGTAAAAATATTTGTTGTCTAAAATGTTATTGCATTTTTGATGCGTACGACTATCATGTTCAACACTACCATATGGGGGATTCACAATGTAGTCATAAATCATATGTCCTAATATAACAATAGTAAATGTAGACGATTTTACAACTAATACGACGATACTACTAGTTTGTGAATCTCACATATAGCAAACAATTTTGGCGTTTTTTTTCTGAACTATGAATCGGTCCAATTCATCATAGAGAAGGAAAATATTATGGATCGCTTTTTATGCACGGACATTCTAAACAAAGTGTTGTTAACTTACGCAGAGGAAGAGATACCGCTGATATGGAGATTTCAGCAATATAATGATTCTTAGCGTACATTAAAACACTGTAAATCTTGGATCCGAAAAAAGATCATTAGCGTTTTAGACTAGCCCGCCCAAACACCAGAGGCAGTTAAAATGGCTTGGAATAGAAAATGTACATCATGACAATCGGAAACCTTATATCCCCTCCGCCTAGGAGATGTGCACCAGTAGTAAAAAGTAATGGATTGTCTACAAAATACTGCATACTTTTATTTAACTTTTCGCTTCATACCTAAGAGGGTGCTTTAGTGTTCAAACAGAATGAACTGCCTTTTTTCAAAATAAAAAAATTTGGCTTTGGAATTTATATTGAAACAAAAATAAAAAAAAAAAAAAAAAAAAATTTGTTTTTGTTTTTAATATAAATTTCTATACAAAAATTGTTATTTTAGTTTGAAAAACAGGCATTAAATCTTAAGTCTGCAAATTCAGGCAAAAATCATAAAGTCCAGAAGTCTCGGTTCACACTGTGAAAGTTTTCTTTCAGAGAGCCTGAGCTTATTGGTTAGAGGAGAAGAGAACATGCTCTTATTGTCTCATCAACAAACGCAGACTTTTTGAAAGAAAATTTGTTTAGTGTGAACCCAGACTAATTAACTCGTCGGCAGTAACTTAAAATTTGGTAGCAAAAAAACGTTCTCAAAAAAGTAATTTATTTCACGACGGCCTTTTACGTCAAATTTTGATGTCAAACTGTATGGAAATAGTGGTCGCCACGAAGTTTGAACTATTAGTTTTGTCCATGAAGTTTTCGTCAAGTCTGAAATTTTTTTCGTAAGTGCAAAGATGGAATAAAGCTTGTTTAATTATATCCACCCACACCACAATAGTGGAGAGGCAATTATGCATTTGTGCTTATGTAACATCTTAAAATATGGGTCCTGGTCCCACCTTAAAGTATACCGATCGACTCGGAATCACTTTCTGAGTCGATCTAACGATGCCCGTCTGGCTGGCTGGCTATCCATGTAGCCTTGTGCGCAAATAACAGGTCGCAATTTTGGAGATAATTTGATAAAATTTGGCTTATAGGTTCTTATTGGCCTATTGGAGATGGGCCGAATCTTAGGACCAAGAGGAGAGATAGGGGTAATTTCTGCCTCTCAGAAACTATCAAACAGATTTTAATGAAATTTAAAACATAGATAGATCCATATTTATATGGCTACATAAGCTATGCAGTTTTTCAAAAAAAAAAGGTTCAAAAGGGTAGGAACTTTATAACCGATTTTAATGAAATTTAAAGCAGATAGATCCATATTTATATGGACACATAAGCATGATTCTCCATGGGATGCACTCTCGTTAATGTGTTTTAAGCTGTGGTGTAGGGTATCATATAGTCGGGATTGACCGACTGTACTTTCATACTTGTTTTTTGAATACTTAAAAAAATAAATTGGTTTAGTTTTGACTGATACTGTATGTATAGCGCGAGGAGAGCAAGAGTAATCTTATCCACTTTTTACTTTGTGAAGTACATACTCAAATTCTTATCAGATTTTATCAAAGACGCTATGAAAATAAATATTTTATTAACGTTAAACCAAATTAGAGTGCATTGAAAATTATCAATCTTGATTAGCAGTTTAATGTTTTGTGAGTTAGGTCAGTCTTACTCTTATCGCATTCCGTATCATTAAACATTAGATGTAAGAATTTCCTGTTAGATGTTGGAACTACCTCTTATGAAAATAAAGAATAGTCTACGTATTTGGCAACACTACTCGTTTTAAATGAAAAACTTAAAAATTGCATACGATGAAAAACCCGAAAGTATTGTTAACTATATTAACTACTAAAATTTGGGCGTTTATGGATAAAAAGTTACCAAAGAATTTTACCTATCAAGAAAAATGTATCTTTAAGGTTAGACGAGTTAACTTAAATTAAATGCAGTTTTTTTTTTAGAAAAAAAAAACAACAGAACAGGAAAAGAATTTGTGTAGATTTTTTCTTTGTCTTTTAAAGTTTGTTTTAGTAAAAGATTTTACTAGTACAGACTCCTGCCACCCTAATCCCCCTTTTCTCCTCCCCCCCGTCTCCTTAGTTAATAGCACACGTTGCATATTTTTTTGTTAGGAAATTTGTAGGTATGAATGTTGGGTAACAAACTGGAAAAAAGAGTCAACATCATCATCGTCATGTAGTACGATGTACTTTTCCAACAAAAATATTATAGTCGAACAAATAAATATATTCAGAGATGTATTTATATGTATGTATATGCATGTACATACCTACATAGGGTACATATACAGATACTCTATATACATACAGATGTTTGATTGTGTGTACAAGTATATAGTAGTAGTACATTATTATTATGTACACAAGTTTGTATAAATATTTATTCATTTCGTACATACAAATACCCCAAATGGATGGACAGACAGACAGAGAGACATACATATAAATACTTTTAAACTTTTATAATAATAATTTTTTTTTTTTTTTGTTGGAATTTTTGTTCTGTTACTTGTTCTTCTTCTTCCTCCTCTATTTTGTATGCATATGCGAGAGTATGTATCTTTTATTTTTCCAACGTTTTTTTCAGCTTTTTTTTATTATTTTTTCTTCTATATTAAAGTATTTTTTTTTTTTTTGCTGTTGTACTTTTTGTAGGTGATGTGTATCTATAACTGGGTTTTGTTTTTTTTTCATACTTTACTTGAATTTATATTTTACTGCTGTTTCTATTCTTCTGTATCATCTCACCATCATTATTTTTATAGTCGGTTAGCAGAATCCGCCATAAATGACTAAATTTTTTGTGTTTTTTTACGTATTAACTTTTAACCGGTATAAATAAATATTATTCAATAGATAATTTTGGTATGTACCCGTAAGATACATTCACTCGTTGGCTCTTAGTATGGCGTTAAAACAAAAACAGATACAATTTTGATTGCGCTATTTTTAGCCACAAGTGTTTTTATCACATATTTTTCATAATAATTTTGTTATCTAAATTGACTTAAATAATGTTCGGAAAGAATAAATAAAACAAATGAATTTTAAAGATTAACACAATAGAAATTTTTCGTAAAAAACAGACAAAAAAAACTTTGTTATTTAAGTAAATATTAGTTTTAATTATAAATTTAAAAACGCAGAATAATAAATAAAACTTTCCAGAGTTCATTCAGACACTCAAGTACAATATGTAATAAAATAGAAAAAACAATTTCACCATCAGTATCATAATGTTTTGGTGTTACAGCCCGGTGTTGGCCTTAACCTCGTTCACTTTTGCTTCTTCTGCTATTCGGATCGCTGCCTGTGTCCAACATATACAGCCGTATTCATAATGAAAATTTGCCATGAAGTTGGCACAAAGTTTATTCATAATACACAACCAAACTCTGGCCAACGATTTGCTAAACTCTTGTTAGCGAGTTGCTAAACGTTTGACAACTTGTGAAAAACAGCCGTTTACTTCAAACAATTTTGTTGGTTTTTTTTTTTTTAATTTAATGGTTGCCTTTGAGTTCTCTTTCTTTTTTTTTAATTAATTTATTTAAAAAACTTGTTAAAATGTTTATATGTGGATGATGTACATTGATTAATGCAAAACGTATTGCATTTTTGAGCAATAAAATGTGGCATCATTAAAAATCAGAGTAGATTTATTAAAAGCTGACAGATGCACAAAAGTTTGTTTTGAACTCTGTGCTTACAAACTGCTAAGCATAATTGGCATTCTAGTAAGCAGCTCGTTGTACTTAGTGTGCAAACTGTGGCTAACTTTTTGTTATGAATACAGCTGTTAATGTTTATTTTTTTGCAGGCATCTTCTACACCATTAAGACATTTAGTTCTGGGTTTACCTCTGCGTCTAGTGTTGTATGCGGCCGAGTTAGACTGCGTCATTACCGTTAAGTATGTATTTATTCGTTTTTTGGTTACTAACAGCCTGGCCCACGATATCGACCTCTGATTTGCGGCCCCTTAACAATTTTCAGCACGACAAGTCGATCAACGATGCAAGCGAACGATAACGTAAGTCTGTGTTCATACGGCTCTTGTCTCATTGACATGATTGCTACTTTATAGGCGAGAGGGACGAGCGGAAAAGAAACGAGTACACATATGCATGTGCTGTCTTTACGTTTTGCCTTTTCATTCGTTGTTTAATTTTGTTATTGTTTTCAATATCAAAAAATCACCAATTCAAGTTCAAAGAAGAAAAAGGAAGAATCTTGTCAATAAGACATGAGCCATATGAACTCAGACTAACAGTTTTCATAAAAATTGTCGGCCCACTGAGAAATATGATGCGACCACAAATGTCAAAATCAGTCATTTGCTTTGTAGTTGTCTACAGAGGCAGTTTTTTTTAAAATAATTTTCACAAAATTCTATTCTATCAGGCCTGTCACAGAAATCAATTCCGATCGAAAGTGATTTCGTTTTTTGTGAAGCAAGATACGATACCACTTCCACCTTCTATCGGAATTGATTTCTGTGACAGGCCTGAATAATTTTTGTATTTTGGTTTACTCCTTTGTTTTGTATTCTGCTTTTTTTTTTTGTAGCGCAGGGTTGTATTTTTATGGCTGATTTTAAATGTTTTGCCGATTTTAATTTTCAAGCTAGCGTTTTACTTGGAAATTGTTAATGTGGCAATTCAGTCATTTGACAATTATGAAATAGATTACCTTTAAAACGTAAAACCTGTCGACCGACAATTTGATATTTAGCGGGCCGCTTAAGCGAACGATATTGAGTAACTTGAATTCTTATAAAAGCACACTCATTATCCCTCTTTAAGCCGTAAAATTTTCGACTTATTTTCTTTAAAAAAAAAAACTCACAGCTTCGCTACATCCGTCATCGTTAAGGCCCATGTTACACAGCTATCAGGAGTGTTCTATAAATCGAAAACGCAAAACGCAAGAATTTTAAACGTGGTTTTTTCTGTAATAAACAAATTTTAAGACGAAAATTATACAAATATTAAACAGAATTTAATAACAAAATTTGATTAAAAGTGTATTAAAACCAACATCCAAATTCTTGCGTTTTCGATTTCCAGAACATCCCTGTATATGTAAGTACAAATAGAACAACTGTCTTATAACACACTATCCATTTTTCGGTTTCAAAAGTAAAGTTAAATATAAAAACACACATAAAGCTATGATTTCGATAAAATTTTTTTATTTCATTATAATGCTTAAAACTTTACATTACGTACGAAATTTGTTTATTTATTTGTTTTCATGAGTATGTCGATCCTTTTGATATCGCCATTAATCGTTATTGATAATTTCAATGAAAAAGGGTGAAATCGAAATTCTACAAAGATCTAATTAACCTTCACTGAAGTCCTTCACTGAAGTGTATTTTCACAGTCGATCATAGTGTTTAACCGTCACTTTCCTTTGAAGTCTTACGCAACAGATCGAATTTGATTTTATATTAAATTTTAAAGTAAATATTTGACAAAATAAATATTTTATGATTACCTTTTAAATCTTTATCATTTCTGCTTTATTGCTTCAATTATATTCTGTTTCACACATAAACAAGCTAGAGTGCTCTATTCGGCTGTGCCGAATCTTTGATACCCTCCACCAACAGTTCGAATGTTTAAGGAGTAATATCTGTATGATGTCTATTTATTATTATTATCTTAAACTGTGACGATTTGTTATTAATTATGGTTTTAGGCGTTTAAACTGTTTTCCGGTAGTAGGGTTTATGTGGGGCCTAGGATAAATTATGGACCGATCATCACGAAATTTCACAGCGTCATTTATATTCCTTTAAAACTGTGACGTAACAATTTCTGTTATAATCAGCGTTACCGTTGTGATACTAAATTATCAATTTGACCCTTTTTCGACGGTGTTGATACCTTTTATGACCCTTTTTTTAAATTATACTTTTGTATCATTATCACCTATTTTGTGACACTTTTTGACCCTTTTTTGGAAATAGCTCTTACATTTTGTTTTTTGTCAACACTGCGGAACAGAAGTGCTAAACAAATGTTTTCGAAATAAGCATTGCTTGATATGGAACAGACTCAAAGTATAAACTTACAATTCCATGCTTTCTTCTCCTTGATTTTTGATAGTAAAGTACAATTTCCCTAAAAGCAAACATAACTCATATAAATATTTGTTATTTTTTACGGTGGTTTCTTTTTAAAACAAAAATTTGGCATTTTATTAAAAAAATGCAATTTGGTGTTTTGCTCTCTTAAACAATTACATGTTTTATTAAAAAAAATTTGCCCTTAATAATGGCAAAAGATATTGAACTTTTCGCCCCATTTTGAATCGACAGTGTTGACAGTGCCCTAACAGGAATGAAAACAAGACATAAAAATTGCTCAATTAGCGGAAATTCCCAAATATTTGGTAAAAGCGGTATGATAGCAAAGTCTTATATTTATTCAAAATCGTAAAAGCTTTAAAAAACCTGACACTTACAGGAAAAAATCGCTTTAAACGAGAAAATGGTTCGCGAACGATAGCAAAATTTAAAACAAACGGTAAAATTTATTTGACATCGCTAAACGGCAAATTACATAAAAAGTATTAAAAATTAGCTATAATGATAAAGAATAAACTTTTTGTCAGGTGTTTAAAACAGGACAGAGCATTCCATAAAAAAATTAAGTTTTTTTGAGCTCTTCCTACCTGAAATATTATTTTTTTGTTTGCTTATAAAAAAACTTGGTCTTATTATGTTTATTAAAATGGGAAATACTGCTTATAAAAAACTTGACCCTTTTTTTATTGAAATACCCCTTTTTGACCCCTTTTTCTGGAAAATCTCTTTTTTGTGACCCTTTTCGAAAATTTCCAACGGTAACCCTGGTTATAATAGCATTGTTAATAATGGTTTTAGGTGTACTAAACTGCTTTCCGGGAGTAGGGTTTCTATGGGGCCTAGGGTAAATTATGTACCGATCTTCACGAAATTTCACAGTATCATTTATAGTCCTATAAAACTGTGACGAGCCAAAATTTGTTATGATTGCATTATTTTATACGGTTTTAGGCGTACTAAACTGTTTACCGGTAGTAGGGTTTATATGGGGCCTAAGGTAAATTATGGACCGATCGTCACGAAATTTTACATTGTTATTTCCAGTCAAATAAAACAAATTTTTACGAAATCTTATCTCATTCCGTGCCTTGTTCCACCATTTATCTTATTTTTTGTAACAAAATTATCAATTTTTTAGGTGGTGGTTCCACATTTTGATTCATAGCTCTGGTCCTACTGAACCGATTTTGCTGGATTTCAATCCCAGAATGCTTAGGATAACTACTAGCAATTTGGCACCAAGTTTGTTAATTTCTTTTGAGTTGTTCAAAAGTGAGCGTGTTTTCAACAGACGGACAGACAGACGGACAGACAGACGGACATGGCTAAATCGACTTGGAATTACTCAAGGACCCAGAATATATATACTTTATGCGGTCTGAGATGAATAATAAAAAATTTTCACACGGAATGACAAACTTAATATACCCTCTTCACAACTTGTTGTGGTGGAGTAAAAATCAATGATTTAATTTTGATTTCGTACCGAATTTGTAGTTATTGTTTTTGTTATATTGACCTCGCTAAAAAATTTAACGAAGTATTTTTTTTTTTTTTGTTTTGAATTTTATTGATTATTTATTTTAAGTATTATTTTCTTATTTGTTTTGTTTTTTTTTTTTTTTCCTTAACATTCCAATAATACAGACGTCAACGGTACTGTAATCTGTCAGTTTTGTAGTCAATCGGTTATTATTTCTGTTTTTTTGTCGTCAATTCTACTTTCTTGTTTTATATTATAGTTTTAAATATGGCGCCTCATTACTTCTATTAAGGCAACAATTAAACGTCTATTTGTGAAATTTCGTAATAAAAAAAAATATAGTTTGTCGTTTATTTAATTTACCTTTTATAAAGATAGTGTCATTGCAAAACTCACTCTTTGTTCTTATTACATTTTTTAATAAGCAAAAATTTATGGTTGCATAGATTAAAAAAAAAAATAACAAATAAAAAAATAAACTTTAAAGTACTTTTATAAAAATGTAAATTTGTTGATAAATGTTAGCAAACATAAAACACTGAGTTCTTTTGTGTAAAAAATAAATAAAATTTTTTTTAACCAATTCCTTCCACGACTTAACACACACAATATAAGCCAGTTTAAATGAACAGGTTAATTAAAAAACAAAACTATTTTTGATTCTTAACGAACCGGTCGTACTAGGAAACTATTCTGAAATTATTTTGTTCACTATTCTGCATTCAGCTGTTCTTAATGGAAACCTTGTAGCATCCTTTTTTACCTATTCAACTTGTTCTTTTTGCAAACAAATCTAAATGGAATGATTAATTTACAATACAATTCTTAATAAACCGGTAAGTTTTGAAAGCTGGGAGACTATTGCGATGCGCCAGAAAATAATCACCCCTATCATGAATAATTTTTTCCTCGTAAATCTTTCCCTTTGTTCAACGATATCTCTGAAACTACTGGGCAAATTTAAAAACAATGAAAGCACGGCTTAAAGATAATATTGTTTCCGAGTTTCGGATATTTTCTTTAACTGTATATTGTGAACAGTTTTCAAGTTATTCCAATACAAGTAGCAAAAGTGGCTAATTTTTGGACATAACGGAATATCTCGAAAAGTCGAGCTGATAGAGAGAAATGCAGATTTGATTTCAAATAAGTTATAATTTGCAATAAAGCTCCAGGCCGCAAAATGACTGTTACGCAGTGTTATCATTAAATTCTTTAGTGTGATTTTTAAGCCCGTTTTCGTGAACATATTTCCTTTAATCTATAACCAAACAGTCGTAAGCCAAACACGATAGGGGTGAATAAACCGGTTAATTTTTAAAAGCTAAATCAACAGGTTCATTAATACAGCTGATTAACTTTTCAAGGTGAAAATAGAAATAAACCAGTTCTAATTTAAAGTTAATTGGAAAGAATCTCTGTACTGGCTTTGAGTGATCTAAATAAATCGACTCATATTTAATAATCTTAGTAAACAGCAGGCAAATTAAGGCATTCGAAATCGATCGAAATTGCAATACAATTTTAATGCAAATTTTGAACGACATCAAATGTCGTAATTTGACCCCAGGTTTATATTTAAAGCTCATCTCAATAAACCGATACACTTGTTAAGCTATTCTAAACAAAACAGCAGGTTTTTATTTTTTACAACTCGTATGTTGCCTTAATTATTGACAATTCCTCTTTAACCTCAAAGATATTTTCATTAATTGATACGCCATTACAAAAGAGATGATCATTTATCACACATCTCTTTAACCCTGTGAAAAGTTCATTATTTAATTTCTTGCTACTTTACTTTTCACATTTTCTTAAAATTAGGAAAATTTCTAGAACAAAACAAAAAAAAAAAAAATAAAGAATCTGCACTTGTCCTGTCATCATTAGATTATCTGTAAACAAAAATCTATATTTTACCAGTTTCTTCTGGTAGGATGACAATGTTTGTATGGGTTTGCGTGCGTGTTAAGAGATACAACATTAATCTACCGCTGTTTCTTCGTTGTTGTTTTAACAAACAACAAAAGAAAAAAAATTGGAAAAATAATTCACATAATAGCAGGAAACGCCCTTATTTGTTTATGAACCTTTATGAACAAGAACCCACACACAGACACATACTCATGGATACACTTACAGCTGTAGCACGTTCCGTTCCTCTACTGTCATCTGTTCTTTCTACTTCTTTTTTTTCCTACATTTACAATTTTGTTTTTCTTTTTTTAAGTTTCTTTTTTTTTAATTCGCTGCAAAAATGGAAAGAATGACAAGAAAAGTGTGGAAAAAGTAAAAAAAACTATCTGCAGAAAAAAATCTTTGGAAAGATTTAAACATGTTCAGGACGTGAATGAGTTAGTGAGCGAGTAAGTGAGCGAGTGGCTGAGTGTATCAGAGACGGGGTGACACACAGAGTGATTGACTTAAAGCAGGTTGTTTAGCACCCATTATTATTAAACCATTTCCCTTTTGAACTTGTATTAAATTTAACCTAATTAATACTGAAATATTAAAGGGTGTTTTTTTTAGAGGCATACAACTTTTTTTTTAAATAAAAGACAACAAATTTAATGGAATAACCAAAATGTTTTATTAGCTTACAAATTTCGTGGCATTTAATGTTTAAAAATAATTTCTGGCATATGGCCTCCACAACTGCGCCTTATGAACGCCTTCCTGTCAGTCCAATTTTACAGCACTTTTTTGGGCCCTGTTTCTTAAAACTACAAGCTACAAATCTACTTTGAAATAAAAATTGTAAAATTGTTGCTTTTTAACGAATTTAACTTGTTAACTTGTTGTTGTGCCATGATCTAATTTCGAATGTTGGCTTCTCAATGATCATTAGGTGCTGGTTTATCTGCATAGACCAGAGATTGGACGTTCCCCCACAAAAAGTAGTCCAAAGGTGCCAAATCACATGAGCGACGTGGCTATTTCACAGGTTCATTTCTTGAGATAATTCGGTCACCAAACATTTGGCTTAACAAAGTGATTTGTTGCACGCGCTGTATGGCATGTTGCGCCGTCTTATTAGAACAAATTCTCCTCTAAATTATTTGCAAAGAAATGAAGAGTAAAAAAATAAATCACGAATCATTTGTCTATTAGCAGCGGTTTCGGATTTAACGACAAATGAATAGGCCGATGATGATTTCGGCGAAGTACAGCTAGGGATGCCAAACGGGAAATCCCGAAATCCCGGGATTTCTCGGGATTGATTAATCCCGAATCCCGGGATTTATTTTTATTAATCCCGGGATTTTTCGGGATTTTTAATATATCAACATTTGTGTACAAAAATTTTCGTTTTTATTGAATTTTTATACTCTATACAAAAAAAAATTATATTTCAGTTGGATTTTTTATTTTTATAAGTCTTATTTTTCTTTTTTAAAAATATATATATATAAAGTGTTGTTTATTAAAAAAAAAAATGCCGAATAATCCCGAAATCCAGGGATTTTCTAAAATCAATCCCGATTGGCATCCCTAAGTACAGCCCACCAAACAGTGACACACAGAAAAAATCAATGTAAAATCGTAGAAAACAAGGTTGATTTTACTTTTTTCGGTAGTGATTTTGCTTCATTGTTACTTCATGTTAATTTAACATGATTTTACAATAACTTGCTAACAACATTTTTTTCTTTTTAAATAACTATAATCAGGGACCGAAAATAACAGTTATATTGAAATTTTAAAACAAAAAAAGCATATAGAATTAAATGTCGAAAAACTGATTCAAGTATACCATATTGTTCCTCATGCACCTGTCAATGAAAAAATATATCGATTTTTATAATTTTGATTTTTATATTTTAGATCAAACTTAACAGTTATTTTTTGATTTTTATTTTTTTAAACAAAAATAACAGTTATTTTTTGATTTTTATTTTTTCGAGCAAAAATAAAAGTTATTCTCTAAATAAATGTACGTGATTTAATAATTATGTTGACTTTAAATTTTTATTTTAGTGTGTAATTATCATTGGAATTGCTTATGCACATTAAAATAATTATTAAAGTCATCTAAATTATTAAAACACGTAAATTTATTTCGAGAATAACTTTTATTTTTGCTCGAAAAAATAAAAATCAAATAATAACTGTTATTTTTGTTCAAAAAAATAAAAATCAAAAAATAACTGTTATTTTTTATCGAAAAAATAAAAATCAAAAAATAACAGTTATTTTTGTTCAAAAAAATAAAAATCAAAAAATAACTGTTTTTTTTTGCTCAAAAAAATAAAAATCAAAAAATAACAGTTATCATCTGACTTTTATGAAAAAAGGCATAACTGTTACGGTCCCTGACTATAATTCATGTTAATTTAACATTGCAGTAAAGTTAGAGCAAAATGTCATTTATATTGAAATAACAATCCGAATCACGTTGAATAAAAGTTTTTTCAAGTTGAAACAACGTGAATTTAATATACAATCAAGTTGGTTTGAGTGTGAAATAACAGTGAAAAGAAGCTGCAGAGGCAACATATGTTTTTATTTAAGAATAATTCAAAACACTTACCCCTGTCACACATGTTTCACTTATTTTGTATTTCCCTTTGTTAACAGAAGCATCAGAAGAATGGCCCGATATGGTTTTCGTCATCATTCTACTTTGAAAAATTGATATACTATTTAACTAAAAAATTTATGTTTTTATGGTGTTGTTTTGTTTCTATACAAAACAAGTATAACAGGTTTTTATGGTTTCAATATTGAACAATGTTATTTTAAAATTTTTCATTTAAAATTAATTTAAAACAATGGTAATTTTAAATAGAGTTCATACACACAAATATACATATTTATGTACCTACATACTTAAGTAGGTATGCGTGTTAATTTAACAAGATAAACGTTTGATTTTAACATAAAACTGATTTTTATTGATTCAATATTAAACAATGTTATTTTAACAGTGAATTATATTAAATAAACGTGATTTAAGGTTTTATTGATAATTTTCATTTAAAATTAATATGAAATAAAGATAAATTTAAATAAAGCGCATACTTTTGCAGAAATTTACTATGATTCTCAATCAACATTTCGCCATGTTAATTTTACATTGGTATTTTATTCTGTGTGTACGTTAGGGATGGAGTCTCAAGAGTCTAATGCGGATTTTTGTGCTCCTCAAAAAAAACGACAATTCTGCTTGCTTACATACCCGTTAAGCCCAAAAAGCCTAATCATGCAGATAAGCCCCATGGCTTCGTAGGACTTCTAAGCTTCTAAGTTAAATGGTTATAATTTTAAAATGTGGATTAGTTAAAAAAAATTAATCATCGCTGGTTCAAGTTCCAGATGGTTCTCAGCCCATTTACCGAATATACGATGAAATTTATAGTCCGGCGTTTTAAGTTCTTGGATCTTATATGGCTGTAGGCCAAGATCTTTCCTCCACATTTTCCAAGTAGTGGACGGGTAGAGAACGATCTGCTGAGAACGGCTTTAAACTCACTTCAGTTGTATGACAGCTAGTTTTACAGTTGCCATATCGCAAGCTATACGTCTAAAAGAGAACCATATAGTTTTTTTTTTTTTTTTTGTTACTGTCGTTTAAGATGCTTGTAGTTTTTTTGACGAATTTAATGCAAAAATTTTCAGGTTTCCAAAAAAAAAAAAAAAAAATTTTGTACTTCTTTGCACCTGCTTTAATTTTTTCTTTGTTTATTGATTTTATTTTGATTATGTTTCTTTGCACAATTTCGTATATTTTTTTGTTTTAGTGAAAAAAGAATCAACAAAAAATGATAATTTTTATACAGCTGTCTGTTTAATTTGTTTGTTTTAACATTTTTGTTAACAAAAAAATTTTAACTCCAAAATTTTATTATATCGGTTTGTTTTATTTAAATACGTATGTACTGATGATGATTTCATAGCAAAATTTAAATTTAGTTTAAAATTAATTACAAGGTCAGAGTGGTGAAGACAAAAATGCTTTAAGAAATTAACGATCAACTTTTGGAAACATATTAAATTTACTTAATTTTGCACATTAAAACTTATCTGTTTGCACGTTAAAGATTATTCCGAAAAGTACTTAAAGAATTTTTGGGCTTTTCAGATTCAGTTAGTACATTATGAAAAATGATAGGCATTCAATTCAAATATCATAAAAACTCAGTTTCATTTACAGTATCATGGCAAATTAACAAGATTTTTTTTTTTTTTTTTTTGAAAAAACCATGACAAATGAACTTATTTCATTTTGAATATGATCACCAAAGTACCACCAAATAGACTCATTGAAATTTAAATACAAATTGAACTTTTCAGTGAACTATATACAAAATAAACCTTGCTCATTTTAGTTGGAATAAGAATGAACCCGTTTCAATCAAATGAACATTGTAAAAGGAACACGTGTTGTTTAGTATACTTATGCTGGGTACACACAGTGCAATCTGTTTTAATGCAACCTCAAAATATCAAAGCGTTTTGATGTTTATGCAATCTGGAATGAATGAAAATGAATTTAATTCACTAGATTGCGTAAATGTGTTGCATAGTGTGTACCCGGCATTACATACATATTGAACTTTTCAGTGAACTATTTACAAAATAAACCCTACTCATTTTAGTTGTTATAAGAATGAACCCATTTCAATCAAATGAACATTGTGAAAGGAACACGTGTTGTTTAGTATACTTATGCTGGGTACACACAGTGCAATCTGTTTCAATGCAACCTCAAAATATCAAAGCGTTTTGATGTTTATGCAATCTGGAATGAATGACAATGAATTAAATTCACTAGATTGCGTAAATGTGTTGCATAGTGTGTACCCAGCATTATATTTTCAAATGAATCGGTTTATTAAGAGTAGCTTTTAATGTGAATCTGGTTCGTTTTAAAACAATTTAAATTAAAATTACTTTTAAAGAAAGCCTGGTGTTTTATTTATAATAGTTTTTTAAGTTAACCTAGACCCAGAGGATCTTTTGTGCAGCCTGAGTATCTCACCACATCAGGTTTTGGTTACAAATAGAGCCTATTACCCTGCCTGGTGAAGGATTATAAATTATAGTTGGGCTCATTATTTGACTCCCGAGAGCATATCGAACCCTAATAGCAAAAATGATGTAACCAACAACATTTTAGATTTTTGTTTTTTGATGAAAATCGATAATTTTTGATCATTTGCATCATATCTAAAAATCTCATATCTCTGGGAAGTACCGTTTCGAAATAAGAGCAAAAGCAGTTTCAAACGAAACCCTAGACTTGAAGCAAAAATATTTTAAAAAAAACCTTCTCCTGTAAAATTTAATTTTTGTTGGTTACATCATGTTTGCTATAAGGGCTCGATATGTTCTGAAATTTCGTCAACAACCTCCCAAAACAAACTACTCAACAAGTAGCCTAAGTTCCGCCTTTCAAGCAGAAGTAGCTTACCTGCCTTTCCACGAGACAGGGTGACGAATCTCTAAGACTGTCTTAACCCAGAAGTGGACGTCCATGTGTGAAGAAGTTCACATTCCGGTCATGTTTGTGACCGACAGCGACGCCGAAGAAAGGCTCAGGGCATAAAATTGGACAGCGAGCGCTTATGTTTGGCTTCATGGAAGGGTACCTAACACAAATTCAAGTCATTGTGCTTACCCAGATTGCTCAATGATGTAAAACAGTCCATTGCTAACCTGGACTTCACCTCTTAAGAAGATATTGCTCTAAGAGCTGCCTGGCTATACGACATTATAAATAATCTCTCGCCCTTTGCCCTCCTCCTCAGACGCTCCTCAGCGCATAGGCAGACCACTTTGGGAGAACATAATGCCCACGCTAGTATCAACTGTTTCGAACCGTCAGTGAATCAGTCCTTATTCTCGCGCCCTCGGCATCAGAATTGGTCCGTCCATTGGTCCCTTTCAGGTATCAGGACATTGAACAAGTGTAACGTTACTGACTAGCTGACTGATTCATCGTCGCACAGCCTAAGCGCATAATGTTTAAATTAACCGGATTATTTGAAACTTTTGTGAAGGGGTTATATTCGCCGAATCTGTGATACCCTCCACCGAGAGTTAGAATATTCAAGAAGTGGGCTTTATATGGAGCCAATGGTAGATTATGGACAGTCATAACAAAATCTAGTAGTACGATTCTTTAGCTATGTTCACACGCAACCACTAGATTTATTAACACTAGATTTATTAAAATATTTGCTTTTGCAAAATGATTGGCCAGATCAAACATCATTTAACGGTTTCTATATTGCATTACCCTGCAAATAATAGGGCCAGTCCAAACACGCGTGTAAAGAGTAGCCCACAAGGGACCAGGACTAGTCCAAAAGTAACCCAAACGTATGGAAAAACATGGTTTATTTAACATTACGATGTCCTAGGGCATTACCATGTACCCACCTTTGGACTACAAAGGAGTAGTTTTAAAACTAATCCATGGTATACTCAAGAGGATAAGTTTTGAAGTCGTTTAAAAACGAAAGCATGTCGTTAAAACACGAAGACATGTCGTGTCACTACAAACACTTTTTAACAATGACATGGTCCATGCTTGTATTACATCGGACACCAGTCCATGGAGTAATTCATTTTATCAAAATGGATCAGGTGGTCCAATTTTATTTGCAGGGTATACAATTATTTTCATACAAATAAAGTTTAGCAAATTAATAGTAATTGTTAAACATAAAGCTTAAGTTTGATCAAATTATTGGTCAGGTTTGAACATACCTTTAGTCATATAGATCGAGTTTGTGCTAAATTTGATAACTATTGGTGCATTCCGCCACCCCAAATTAGTATTAGTTTTTCTAACAGAAATATCAATTTTTTATGTTGGCTGTTAATCAACATGTAACACTTTCTATACTAAACCTGAATTTCAAAATCGAATGGCTTAAGAGAACTAGAAGGAATTTGACGCTAAAATTTTTCTTTTGTTTTTAGTCGTTCAAAAGTGGCCGTGATTTAAACAGACTTCGACTAAGAATTACTTAAAAGCCCAGAATATATGTACTTTAAAGGGTCCAGGATGACTATTAAAAACTATTTCACACGGAATGATAAACTTAGTATTCCCTCATTTGGTGCAGGATATAAAAATAAAAGAAATGTGGTTATTTTTAAAAACTAATGTGTTTTCTTTTCTGACAATAATGTGCCATGTATTCTACCATTCGCGCGGGTTTTTGTTCTATTCTAAAAGTATATGTTAAAACGTGAAAAATTGTCGTTTTCCTTCCTAAATATGTTGCAAAAATAAATGGCAAATTTGTTCCATTTCTTATCCCCAGTTATAATTGGGTGTGAGATAATACCCTTTTTGCATCTACGTTAAGCACTTTTTTATGCAAGCAAATGTTTAATATTGCGATTTTAGGTTATATTTTTGTTATGGATATAAAAACTTTTTGCTTTTTTTTTTTTTTTTTACTTTAATTGAATTTTTTTTTTTTTTTTTTTTTTTTTTTTTTGATTAAAATTTTCAACAACAGTCAGTGTTGTTATGTTAACGCTTATTGGTATTCAAAGAAAATTAAATGTTGGAAATTGCTAAAACCGTGGTGAATATCGCTTATTAGCACAAACTTTGTATTCAATATTTAACACGCTAATACAGTGTTAAATATTGATGTTCATGTTAAATAAGTGTTGAATGTAAAACGTAGATTTTATTTTGTTCCATTGAAAAGGAAAAAAAAAATGTTTTACTTTGTAAGGGTGCGTGTAACCTGATAAATATATTACACAATTATAATGCATTATTATTTTTTAGAAAAGAAAACACCATAAATGTTGCTGTGGACTCAGTCATGGAATTTTTTTGTAAAAGTAATTTCCTTAATCCTCAATATTTCCAAAAATTTCAGTTTCCTAGTAAGAAAAGGTATATTTTTTTTTTTTTTAGTTAAACTAACTGAACCGCATTTTTATACGGTGGCTCTAGGCTTGCCTTAGTCACGTTTGCACAATTCTTGACATTCACTTAAAAAAAAATTTTTGATTTTGAAAAGAAGTCTTGAAGTAAAAATTTCCATAAAATAAAATTGTATAAAAAAAAACAAACTTTAAAAAAAGCCCAAAAATACAAACAGCAGAACTCACTCTATTTGCACAATTGCTTTACTTTTTTGTTTTAAGTTAGCTATTGTAACGTTTTAATTGTTAGAAACTTCGTCTGCCTGGCAGGAAATTTCCACATTGTAAATTGGGCATAAAGGTCCAACCAGAATATGCATAAACAAGCTTAAGCTACTGTCAAAAATCAACGAAAAGCCTCTCAAATACACTTAAAAGAACAAAACCCAAATAAAAAAACATTTGGTTCCGAACGGAATATGCGATCAGTTTCGCACTTTACTTAAGTAAATGAAAATTTTATAAAATTTAACAAAAAGTTTCTTTAAGTTCAATATGGTTTGGCACATAAGATTTGCATGTATTCGCATATCTACTTAATCAGAGTTATGCACATTCTGGTTGGCGAAGATGTTGAAATTTTCTATAAGAAATTCATAGGGCTAAAAATCAACATCTTTACAAGATGTTCCCATCTCATTGTATTCCATTATACATCTTCTGATTATTTAAGTGTCATCTTTAGAAAAGTGCCAATAAAGTCTATTATTATTGTGGCATCATTATTTGTAGATACTATATAAAGTGTGAATGCATGTTTAAAATTGTCAACATCTTCCATGTGTTTCTCCGAAATTCATGCCAGTGTAAAAAGGCTTTTAAGTATGTTTAAAACCAGTGTTCGAAAATAAACACTAAATATCGCTACTTAGTGCTCGGTTCGGTAGACTTGTGAGAATTAAGCACGTCATACGGAAATCGTATTTAAAATAAATTTTGTATTCCCGAAAATAAATTTGATAATATAATTGCATGTGCCCGTGCAAAAAACTGAATTGGCAAATTGGTTTTTTTTTTTGTTGTTTTCTTACGAAGAAAATATAATGAAGCAGTTTGTTTTTTAATTTTGTTTTTTCTTTTAACCCACTTACAACTACAATTCGAGTCGGAAAGAACCCAACCAATTGTAGGGGGATGTAAGAAAAGATAAACTCATTGTTTATTGTTGGTGTATTGTTTAAGCTTTGATATTGTTACAAGTAAGACTTATGGCCATTTTCTCATTAGGCGATTATCTTTTTTCCCAACGAAAAACTGCACATTAAAGAAATTTGGTTTTCTCAATGTCTCATTTGCTTCGTTTTAATCGCAAAGCTAACCGGCACTCATCTGCCAATTATTTATTTTCCTTTTATTTGCCGTACAGATAAATTCAATCAGCTGACTCCCATCTTTTACATGTATTTTTAGTGGCGTTGCCAGCTGAAAACTTTGTTTTTTATCGGTATATTGAGAAACCCAAAATCGTTAACGGACAGTTTATCGATCCAATAAATTTATGTTGACATTAAGTAACAGACAGTTTTACGATACATTGAGAAAATGGCCATTAGAGTGTTTATAATTCTTATTCGCTTTAGGGTTTTATTTGTTTAATATTTTTGGATTTTCTAAAATCTTTGGAAAAGGTGTCCTGTGTATGAAAAATTGGGAATTTAGCACGTCATACGGAAACCGTATTTATAATAAACTTTGTATTCCTGAAAATAACTTTGACAAACGCTAATAGTTTTTGTGTAGAAAATCATTAAAAAAAAACGCTTCACTATGTGTCATCTTTCGAACACAAAAATAATACTGTTCTTATCCAACTCAACAAAAAGATGAGAACATTTAATTCCGTTCGGTTTTTTTTAAACCACAAACTTCATTGTGTTCGGTTCGGCTCATTAATGCTCGTTCGCTTCTGTTGTGCGTAGCGCCTTTTTAGCTGGTAAAAACCAAATATTTTTTTGCAAAAACAAAATACACATATGAAAAAAATGCGGTCGTTGTTAAAATTTTTTGTTTGTTCATTTCTTTATCAATGTAAAAAAAGAAACATTATAGAACATTAAAATATGAAATAAATAATCTTAATTAATGACCTTGAAAGCCTGTATATAGAAAACTATAAAAACTATTTATATTAAAATATAATGTTTGTCTAAAGTATCACTACAATTGTTCTGTTCGAACAATCGATTCTCTATTTTCGAACACTGTTTGTAACCATCCTCTAAGAGCCACTTTTTGGGTTTGAGATTAAAGTTAATTTAATTCTATAATTAGTTAATCTGAGAATTAAGTTAATCTAGTGTCAATTGAATTTGATATTTTTGGGTGGTTGCTTAAGCCATGTAGCGCTACCATACTGAGCACAAATAAATGGCAAAATTTTTTTTGCAAATGTCAACTTTTTATCAAAGCAATACCGACAAACATCCATATCGACCCCTTTGCGCGAAATTATCGTATGTGCCAATTTTTTGGAAATTGAGTTTTTGCTGCAATCTTGTTCTTACATTCAAAGAGACGTCACCTGACAAAATATTGTAGGCGAATTTCACTTCGTCGCTCCAAAAAGCACATGTATATTTTCATTTTGATACTACAAGCAAAAGCAGAGAAAAGAAGAAAAATTGCTGTCCTGTAAAATTTGGTTTTTGTTATTTCGCGCAAAGGGGTCGATATGGATGTTTTCAAAGAAGAAGAAGAAAATTTAATGTTGCTTTCAAGGTAGAAATTTTTGTGTTTAAAGAACAAATATATAAAAGAAAATATATAGAATGGAAAAATTATATAAAAGTGCTAAGCATGTTTTAAAATGTATTTTTTGCTTATATTCTCAAAAGTTGTCTATGTTTAACATGTGTATGCATGACAGTTTAAGTTAAGGTTTAAACCACCACCGTTGGCCGCTTAAACTAGCAAAAAAAGTTTAAAAAATACAACTCAAAAAGTAAATACGGAGATTTAAGTTAATTGAATCGTTAATCTCTAACCCAAAAAGTTGCTCTTAGTGTTGTCAAGTTGTTGATGTTTAACTAAAACGATGAAATATGTATTTGCTTTTTACACCGCTTTTAAGGAAAAGCAAATGCTTGTCAAAACAAATTTTTTTCTTAACTTTTGGCGAGCATTAAAAATGGTTATAAGTCAAAAAAAAAAAAATCAAGGCCTTCTGGCAAGCCTATGGAAGCCATTTTCCGAACAAACTTTCTCTTAAAAAAAAACAAGAGAATAAATCTTGAAATATTAAACAAAACGGTTACATTTAACTTAACTAAACAGAAAAAAAAACCAATTTTTGTCACGCCATTTTGCAGCTCTATACCGGATTTATTAATAATGTGACCATGAGGTTTTTTGTATTTTATACACTCTTTAGACAACTGTCTATAAACAAATTTCCAAATCACAACATGGTGGTAAATTAATGAATGTATCTACTAAATTCTATAATATTTTTTCTTGTTTCTGTTTTTTTCCAACAGAAAAATTTTATTGTTTGTAGTTGGTCAGTATAAAAAAGAAAAAGATTGAAACAAGCAAATATTGAGAAACTTAAAGAAAAATCTTTGCAAAAACTTATGAGTCCAAGTATTATAAACTTTTGTGGTTGTAAGTATGAGTTCTTAAATGGTTGCAAATAAATGGCAAATCAATAAAATACAAAATTTTTCTATTTAAATTTTTCTCGCAAAGTCAGCTCAACGAAAGACAAAAAAAACAACAACCTACAGCAATAAAACTAGAAAGACAGAAGGGCAAATGGGTGGACAGACGGGCAAACAGACGACGGACTAGTAGATGGATAGACAAGTGGTAAATAGCAGCAGCAGGCAAAAAAAAAAAAAAGAATTGAAATGTAATACAATCATGCCACTTCTTCTCGACATATTCAAACGTAATACATTTATATGAGTATATGAACAAAAATTGCTTACTTGTAGATACTAAGAAGCAAACGTACAGAAAGAAATAACAAATATATATGTAGATATTCATATGCCAATAATAGCAACAACAAGAACAAAATCAGCAGCAAAAACAAGAACAAACCTAATGGAAAAATCCACTTAAATCTAAAACCAAATGTCGTCAAAACATTACAACATTATTGAAATATAAATACACACACTCACATACAATTGCACACACACACACAGATACTCCTAATAAAAGTTGAAAATATAGAAGTATTTACGTACATAACAAATAAAAAACAACAAGATAAAAGAAGTGAAATAATAGCTAACGAAACACACTCTTACACATATATAAACACAAAAAGGCAAAAATAATGAGCAAATCAGCCACAAAAACAAAACATACAGATACCAATAATAAAATAAAATAAACAAAATATCCGAATATTTCAAAGCACAAGATAAAATAGTGTTCAGCACCAAACATTTTGCAAACAGAAAAAAGTAGTATCCAACATATACAAACTGTTAACACCGTTGCCTGTTGTAGCTTCCTAAACGAATTCTCATTAAAACAGTCGAAAAAATCTACAATTTTAGATGTCAGAGCTTGAAATAATTTGTATCTTAAAGGATCAAAAGCAATCTGAAGGATAAGCAGTATTTTATTGATTTTAAAAGATTTTTTTTTTTTTTACCTTTTTGTTTAGAGAAAGTTTAAATTGAATGTTAATCAGAGTTTAGAAAACAGATGAGATGTTTATGACTAGAGTATACAATTATTTGACGTTGGTTTTGTCCGAGTAAGGAATTAATCGATTTTTGAATTTTAAAATTGCTCGATTAATCGAGTAAGGGTTATAAATTGTTCGAATTACTCGAATAATTCGAAAAATACAGTTTTTATACATTAAAAAGACCGAAACAAGATTAAGAAAAACTAAATTAAAACAAACTTTAAACCATGTTCACATAACTTCGTTTTAACAGACTATAAAATGATCTGAAAACCAAAGTTTAATACAGTTATGCTTAGTAGCAGGAGGGAATCATTAATTTGTATCGGTTTATAATTTGCAATTGTGTCCCGCCTGTTAATGCGGGGATTTAATAATATGCTTTAGCTCATATTTTTTAAAATAATTTTTTATTTGTTTATTATATCGGGTGATTTTTTTGAGAGCTATAGGAAAGTTTAAAAAAAAAACACATAAAATGCAGAAAAATTCATAAAATCTTTATTTGAATCGATAGTACCGTCCATATAATTTAATGTTTGAAGATTATTTCATGCAAATGTTGACCTGACTGTGCCTCAAATGGTCCATCCGCTTAGTCCAATTTTTGCATACTCTTTCCAACATTTCGGCCGGTATCTCATAAATAAATGCTTCAATGTTGTCTTCCAATGCGTCAATTGAAGCGGGCATGTCTGTATAGACATGAGCTTTAACATTGCCCCACAAAAAATAGTCTAAAGGCGTTAAATCGCACGATCTAAGCGGCAAATTGACCGGTCCCGAACGTAAAATAAAATGTTCACCGAACTCTCCTCTCAATAAGTCCATTGTTAAGCGTGCTGTGTGGCATGTGGCACCATCTTGTTGAAACCACATGTCATGCAAGTCAAGCTCTTGCATTTTGGGCAAACAAAAGTTTGATATCATATCACGGTAGCGCTCACCATTCACAGTTACGCTACGATTCGCATCATCTTTGAAGAAGTACGGTCCAATGATGCCACCAGCCCATAAACCGCACCAAACTGTGACTTTTTCTG
This sequence comes from Pollenia angustigena, assembly GCA_930367215.1. Classification (NCBI taxonomy): domain Eukaryota; kingdom Metazoa; phylum Arthropoda; class Insecta; order Diptera; family Polleniidae; genus Pollenia; species Pollenia angustigena. The sequence continues at coordinate 124,349,026 of OV884059.1, read as the reverse complement.
GATGCGTTGGTAGCTCTTGCAATGATTCTGGCTGATCTTCACTCCAAAATCGACAATTCTGCTCATTAACGTACCCATTCAATGGGTTGATTAAACTGACCATAAAATGGAAGAAGCGCGCAATGAACTTTCTTAACAGAGCACGCATTTTGATATTAAAATTCAATAATTTGCAAGCGTTATTCGTTTGTAAGACGATTCATGGTTAAATTATAGACCAAACTGAAGATGTTTGACGGTGAAACAAAACACGAAACGTGCGTCAGCTGTTTCAAGCAGTGTTGCCAAAAAGATAATAGCTAAAAAATCACCCGATATTTTTGTGCCAGCCAGTTATGAAAGACTGTTAAAACCAAATTAATATTCCTACAAATCGAGTGAAATTCAAGTCGCAGGACATTCTCAGTTAAATTTTTTTTAAAAATCAGCGTATTTTTTTACTTTGATTTCAATTTCACTGATAACTTAAATACATTTTTATAATCTCCTTTAATTTACACTTTGTTACGATAAATGTCAAACTTTATATGAAAATGTGCTTTTTAGAATCACATTTCTAACGTATGGAATTTGATGTTTATAATGATATGTATAATATGTCTCTCACACACCCATATCTAAAAAGGGTCTGAAATATGCTCAAAAATTTGTGTGGAAATAAATGTAAATGATAAGAACATGTACCTGTTATTTAGTTTTAAATTATCTTTAACAGTTAAAAATCGAATAAACAAATATTTTTATATTAAAAAGTAGAATTCTTGAAGATATTAATATTAATCGATTAATTGAGATAAATTGTTCGAGTTATTCGTTATTAGAAATTAGCTATTTCAATTATTCGATCCAATAATGGCGAAACCCTTCCTCGATTAATCGTTGTTCGTGTATACCCTATTTGAGGAGGTCCATAACAAAACGCAATAATTACATTTTTCAAGTTTTTTGATTTTTTGATTGAATCCTATTCTACACATTGAAATCTATATAACCTTTAATACAAAGCATTCCAAAACTCAATAACTACACTGCAATTCAATATCAAATATAATGGTTCAGAGCAAAATGCAATAGTTACACATATTTGCAATAAATCGCTACAAGAAATTTAAAAAAGTCAACTTTATAAATAAATTATGCTCGGATGGTAACTCTTATTTAACTGTAAAACGTAAGGAATTTTTGTTTAGTTAATACCTTTTGCCTTTGTTAAGTTGATTGTGAATAACTTTTTCATACAGTTCAAAGCAAAATGAAATAAATACTATGGATTTGGACCAAAACGCAATAATTCCAAATTTGTTATCTAAATAACTTTAAAACAAACTGTCAGATAAAATAATTCATTTGTGATTAATATTACTTTTTGTAGACAATAATACCTCAATTATTGTTTTTTAAAAAAATTTTGAGCTACTTACTTAAATTACATTTTGTCGTTTAACCCCAAAAATTATATGGTGTAATTATTGCGTTTTGTTATGGACCTCCTCATTTATGACTGATTAAGATAACCAGAGTTTTAATTACTTAAATCTTTACATTGTAACCTGGGGGTTCCCTCGTATTTCTATTCGAAAGAAATAATTGGCCATGTATTTATACTTGAGATACTCACAAGGTGTGCTCTCATTTTGTATTGTCATAATGTGCTTACATTTTACAATGTTTTAAAAATATTGTTGTTGCTTTGTAAACAAAAAGTGTCTTCAGTTAATAGAACTTTGCTTGCTATGTTTATTGTACTGTCGTAATTAATCAGAAGAGACCTGCGCTGATTAGCTGAGCCGAGCCGCATTAGTTTTTGTAGCCGTCGCAGTTGATGTTATAGTTTTATCCGGCTGATATCCGAATTTAACTTGCGGCTAGCAGTTTTTGCAACAAAACACTTGCGGCTACAAATTATATTGGCTTAGGACTCTGCTGGCTGTTAAACAAACAAAATAAAATTTATTTCTGATTTACGTCTGAAAAATAAAAAATAGACAGGTAAGATCTAATGTAATTTATTAATTCGTGGATTAGAATTAAAAAATATTTTTATTTTTGGTAAATATTTATTTTTTATAGATATTTGTTTTAAATCAGCTGATTTAAATTCAAAATAGCACACTAAATTACGAGGGGTTGTTCATAACAGTCGTATTTTTTTTATTGATAATGTTATATAATTTTACAACGTTTTCAATTCTAACCCCGCTAAGCCAGTGGCTTGTCATGTTATTATTTAAAGACATATGACTATGAATCCCCCAACTGTGTATTGCTTTCATCGTATGTAATTGTTTCGAATTAACGTAAGTTTTAATACTTAATCGAACATAAAAAATGAATTCAAAACAGCAACTCTCTATTACGAACAATAACTTTTCATCAGAATTCCCATTTGCTTATACATATTTCTTTCGAATCGAAATACGCGGTAACCCCCTGAACTTTTCTTGTCATGGGTGAAATATGCGTGTGTAATTAAAATTTTAAAATCACATTATGTATTCGTCTTGATTACATCCCAAAAATTCTGAACAAACCACACAAAAAAAAATTGATTTTATTTAAAATATTTGTTAAATGAATTTAAAAGTTAATTAATTTTGCACCAGTAAACAAATTAAGATGATCAATTAAACGTTTAATTTACATTTAGTTTACTTAATTAAGCATTTAATTCACTTGATTAAATTTTTAATTAAAACTGATTTTATTTTTGATAAATGCTTTATTTGGTGAACATTTTTGGACAATTTTTTCTGTGCAATAGAGTCGGTACAAAAAATTCGGTAACATTTTAGAAAAAAAAAATTTGATAGATGTCGTGGGTGGGTTTACTGGTTTGCCGCAAGTCAAATTTTGGCATAAATTGGAAATGAAAGCATTTTCTTATGATAACGTCATTGTTTTGGAAACACCCAAAGAGACCAAGAGCGTTTGTGGTCACTCACACATTGCGGGTTCCAGGGCATAGCGACATCGGGGCCTATCCGTATTTTCTCTTCTGTCTTCCGTGTTGATATTCTGCTGGATATTACGCAGGCAACGGTTTATAAAGCTCTGAAGTTTTTCTTTAATTTTTTCGGTAACTGGCGATGTCTCTGAGCCGTAGAGAAACATAGACTTCACGCAGGTTTTAAAAATTGAGGATTTTGTTGGAGTGCTTATGTTGTTTGCAAGCCATACATTTCACAGCTGGGCAAACGCCGTACGCCCCCTTCTGTATTTGATATCCTGCTTAGCTGTTCCGTTGATTATGACTATGTCCCCGGAGTAATATTTTGACGGTGTTCATTTATACGCCAGGTGTTCTCCAGTTCCGCAATATTGTGGCATCAGTTATAAGTAAGGATGGGAAATTGGACAAAGACCTAAACACTAAAATATCAGCGGAAGCTGGATTATACTTAAGACTTAACAAGAACTTGCTGAATAAAAGAGAGGTGTCCATTAAAACAATATTAGTTGTGCACAACTCTACATATACACCCACACTGACATACGGCTGTTAGTCACGGGTACTTAAGAAGAAGACACAAAGCTAAATTCAAGCAGTTAAAATTACGTTTCTAAAAAGAATAGCCGAAAAGATCGGAACAGACAATATAAGAAACGAAACGATCAGAGGGCATCTAAGTGCAGAAACCTTATAAATTAGAATTAATGGCGACTGCAAAAAAGAACTCTAGAGGCTAACAGAGATAAATGGCGCAAAATTTCCAAAAACCTTTTCACGGAAAGGTAGAAAAAGTCCGGAATAAGGAAAGAAGAAAGTTATTTCGATAGAAATTTAATCAGAGCATTAAGGCAGACTAATTTATTTGGCTTTAGTTCTTGTTGGGCAAGTTATTGGTCCTCTATTACAACTTGTAGATATCTAGACCCCTGCGGCCGTAACCAGTCTCTCAAGATACTGCTTAACTGCAAAAAATGTTTAACACGTAGGGGTAACATATAGTAAGATCAGAAATCGGTAAAATACCTTTTTTACTAGCCTATCTTACAGGAGCATTAACAGAGATGCTCGCCCAGGCATATTTTTGGAGGATTTTCTCCACATGGCTTTACTAAAGGTTCTAAGGATTTGATTGTTGAAATAACTTCCTTAATTCTTCATGAGATATAGTAAAATACCTATTGACCTCTTTTTAAACACTCACTTTAACCGAGAACTAAATCTCTCTCTCTCTAATCTAAACAAAATTGGAGTTTTTATCTACAACTAAATAGTCTTCAGAGAGTGAGTCAGTCATTCGAATTCAACGAATTTAACCAAGCGTCTGAGACAAACCGGATCAGGATCATAACAAATTACTATGCCGGCCTAAAAGCATCGGTGTGGTCATTCATAATCAATCGTAGCCTACAATTAAGGCTCAACCACAATGTACTTAAGTTGGCTTGAAATGTGCGAATACATGTAAATCATATGAGGCAAACCATATTGAACTTAAGGAAACTTTTTGTTAAGTTTTATGAAACCATCATTGACTGATCGAACATTCCGTACGGAATCAAACATTTTTTCATTTTATTTTTTTTCTCTTAAGTACATTTGAGAGACTTTTTGGCAATTTTTGACAGTAGGTTAAGCAAGGCTATGCATATTATGGTTAGGCCGTTAGGATTAAACAGCCAATTTGTTTTCAGCATACCGAAATAACACGGCGACAACGCTTTGCTATTGAAAATTCCCATTTTGACAACGCGTTTAATAGTGAATTTAGTTGCAAACAATTAACAATTTAAACAAACAATTAAAGATGAAGGCTTAAATAAGCTTAACAAATATAATTGTAAGACTAATTTTTTACACCGAAATATGATTAGTAGTAGTGGTGTACCGTTTTGTTAAAAAAAACACAGTGCGACGAATGGTACGGGCCAGTGATCGGCGGCGGTTCTGCTTACCGGGAAAAGTTATATCGGTCAAAAAAAGTATACGTGTTCCGCTGTCGCACAGTATCACTTCTTGATAACCCTGTTTTAACAACATTTGTATTGAAGTAGCGATGGCGCTCTTGTTTAGGTATGGAATTTCAGTGTTAAAGCTATGGGGAAGAAAACGTTCCGCTTTCCCCTCTTGTTTAGGTAAGGGAAAAATTCAGTTCTTTCACAAAGAAATAACGGATTGTTTAAGCATCTCAGAGGGAGCAAATTACGGCATTCGGTATTGATTTCCATTTAAATTTTGTTGTCATTTCGATCGATATCAAGCTCCGTAATTCCCCCCAGCTTTCAAGAAATGTCGTTTTTTTCTTTCTTTGTAAAAAAAATTTAGATTTTAAGAATACATTATTTTATAGTACTCGTAAAAGGTTAGAAGGATTCTGTATTTATAATGTTGTTCTTGTTGTCTTTTTGGATATAAAACTTATAAAGGTTAAATTGTTTTATTTGGTTGTTCTGTTTTTCTATATTTATCTCGTTTATTTCGTTAATTTTTTGTGTCGTCTCTTTTTTTTTTTTTTTTTTTTTTTTTTTTTTTGTGGGAGCACACAGCACCAGATATACAATTTTTGTCGAAATGGATGGAGATGGATGGAATTTATGGTTTTCTGTGTGTATGATTGTATCCCATTACTTGCCACTGTTTAGTCTGGTTAAATAGTGGTAAGCATATTAAGGAAGTTTCTGTTTTACTTATTTATCTCCGTTGTTGTTATTTTTTTTTTTTATTTTGTCGTCTTAAAGAGTTTTGAAAAAAAAGGACCACAGCAACAACTACAACAAGAATAAAATGTGGCAGCTTTATTTTATTAAACTTTTTTTTTAGCATTTAGACTTTAAGAAGCAAAAAGAATAAAGATGAATAAACGAAAAGTGTAAAAAAGAACTTAAGTTTTCTGAAAACAGTTTGGAGGTATTTTTATGTGAAACGTTGAGTGGTGAGAGGTATGAGAGGTGGGTTATTTGGTAGGAAATGAAGAATGAAAATAGTAGATAGAGATACAGCAATTGAAGTTTGAAGTACATGTAAAGGATGACTCGAATAGATAGTAAGGAACATGTGAATGGCGAAGCCAACAACAAAAAATAAATAAATGATTAAACTAAAAAGCGAAGAAAAAGGAGAAGAACTTTATTTATGCTCATAAAGATTCTAACTAATTCTGTGTTACAACAACAATTTTCTGTATTTTATCTGTTGTTCTTTTTTTTTGTTTTGTTTTTTGTTTTCTTTTTTAAGGAAAGAAATTTCTAGAAATATGCAGAATATATGAAAGAGAGTAACAACGGCAACAAAATCTTGAAAGCTTTATGCGAAAATGTGTAAATTCATGCGAAGAGAAAATCATTTATTAGAAGCCTAATATTTTATTTAGATTTTCCATGTTTCAAATACAAGTTAAAAGAAGTAAGAAAGTGTAGTCAGTCAAACCCGACCATTTTATACCCTACAACAGAGTATTTAAAAGTAAATTTCGAAAGTGTAACCTATTTGAGACCCATGGACCCATGTTAGGAGGTTAAGATGCATGTAGAAGAAGTTCTTTAAGCTGAATATAATTTAGATATCTTCATCTGCATATGTATGTATGTGTGTATGTATGTATATACGATTTGTTTGCCTTTAAGTGATTTGAGGATGGGGGTTTATATGAACCTACCAGCACATTATTTTGTAATTTTTCGCAAAATTTGAGTATTATCCCAACTATTGCGCTATTGTTAAACATACACTCACAATATTATTACAGTAACGGACTGTAGTTTATTTAAGAAATATTCCGTTCAGTCATTTTTAAATAAATAAACATTTAAAATTCCAAGCAAATTTATTTTTAACTGATTCCAACAGTTATTCAAAAAACTAAGTGAATATTAATACGGATTTTCAGTTGCAGTTAATATTGTCCGTTGATTCCGTTAAATTCTTCTTTATGATAAATTAAATAAAAATGTAATTTAAAGCAACGAAAAGTTCATTTAATTTTTACTGTCAAAAATTCAACCGCGAATTCCGTAAAAACAAATGAATATTCAGTTATCTTATAGTAATTAATTGTCAAAAAATTAACTACATATTCCGTAAAAACAAATAAATATGCAGTTATTTTATAAAATTTTACTGTCAAAAATTCAACACCATATTCAGTAAAAACAATTAAATATTCAGTAGATAAGTAGACCGGTTTTTAATTGAATTTTCATTTATTTTATATTACAATTTCAGTTAATTTTACGCACAGAATATTGTGAGTGTATTATTTTACACAGATAAAATTAACCCTGGTTGGTTACTGTTCGTCGAATCGACGAAGCTTATTGAAAAATTTTTATGTCTATTTAAATTGTGGTCTTTTTCAACAACGTTAGCCAGGGTTGTCTACTTTTTTTAACCTTCATCGCCAAACCGGATGTCAAAAACCGCCAAACATCAATTTTGTTCAGTTTTCGTTTTCGTTTTTTTTTTTTTTTTTTTTTAATTAAACTTTCCATACAAAAAAATACTGGAATAATATTTAAATCAAAAATCGTCATAAACTAGGAAAAAATACAAAAAAATATTTTTTTTTTAATAACATAAAATAAATATTTAGTTCAAACAAGTCTATAAGATCGTACACTTCAGCCTCATTGGCTTCATTACTGGTGTTTTGACCTGCATATATTCTATTAGATTTAAATATGTAGTGACTGAATATAAAATTTACTTAAAATGATTATAAAACAAAAAACATTTACAAAAAAGTTGCCAGATTTTTTTTAACTTAGTAATAAAAGAAACTGTTAAAAAATCGCTGAAATAATATACATATGAGTCGTTCAGTGTATAAAGGGAATGAGTCCATTTTTGGCGTTTTTGAGATATAGCGTGGATACACTTCCTTTTATGACTAAGAATGTATGGTAAAAATTTTGTTGTCAAATTTCAACGGTTAACCCCCTTTTAAAGACAAAACATTTTTTTGTACGAAACACAAAATTTTTATTTTCATTGGAAAAAGGGAATAAGTCCACGCTTGCATTTATATTGCATTAATCACTTGTTAACTTTGCTTTCCATGAGTTTCAAAACAATGCTAGAGCCATGTTTGTTTGGCCAGAAACAGAGGGCTCAAGAGGCTCGCAAGATATCGCATCTTGTTTGGTCAAATACATAAAAATGTTTGCTGATACGCACGATCGGATTGTTTTGTGGTCAACATGCAAAATAAAGGAACAGTTTCGAGTGGTTAAAATGACCAGTTTTGATGTTTTCTCTACAAAATCTTTGGAAAATAACGTATGCAATCGAAAAACCAACACCGCGGTAAAACTGGTAAACTGGCTCCAAATGAGGTGTATCAAACTTGATAGATCGAAACCATGGGTAATACAATATAAAAATAATATCCATAAAAAATTTGGATTTGAAAATATAAACATAAGAAAGAAAGGTAAAGTAATGTTATTGAATAGCGTGAGTCAAAGTCTGTTGTATCCTGAAACTAGATCTTTAACAAAAGAAAAGAAAAAGGATATAATTGATTTATTAAAATATATCCCTCCCGCGTACCATACTTTCTATAAAAACTTGAAAACAGTATCAAGTCAGGAAGATTATTCTGAAGAAGACATCTTATTTTGTTAAATTTGTTATACTTACGATTCATATAAAAAGAAGAAATTTTTTAGTTAATTTTTGTTTTAAAAAGAAGAAATGTTTTATGTTCCAAAATATACTAATTCAATTTAAAGACTACGCGAGGAAAGCCAATATTTAGATGGGTATTTTTTATTTCCGAACGAATGCCCAAAGTCAAAGCATAATTAATTTGAATTTTTACGCTATCGATTTTAACCACAAAAAATTTGGTGGACTTATTCCCTTTTTCCACTGAAACTCTTATCAATAAAAATGTATTTGTATCATATTAACAGGTTTTGTGAACACATACACTAACATACTAACATTATATATTTACAAATTGTAAAAGAAGCCCTAATAATTAGTTTTGCAATTTTAGTTTTGAGTTTTGTTGCAACAACTAGTTTTAAAGTCAACGTCAACTGTTCTGTGGTTTTTCTCCATTTCAAATTTTTGGACTCATTCCCTTTATCCACTGAACGACTCATATGTCGCCAAGTAAATCGCCAGTTATATCAAAAATCGCCAAAAAAAAAAAAAAAACCATTCGCCAAATGGAAAATTCCACCGCCAAACACGTTTCAAAATTGCCACGTTTGGCGAGAAATCGACATATCTGACAGCCCTGACGTTAGCTGACGACGAAAGCCTTAAAAAAATAATTTATTTGAAAACACACAAAAAGAGTTAAAATTCGTATCAAATTTTGAGAGAGAAGAATTTTTATTTTTTTAAGTTTTATTTTTTTCTTTAATAAAATGCTTATTATTTACTCTATTTTCTTCGACCTTTTATTTTTATTTCTTCCTATTTTCAAATCAAGCTCAAGGCCAGGTTATGCAAAATATATTAATTTTTAGTTTATACATTTATATATTTAAATTATAAATTTACAAACCAAAGATCCCTGAAGAAGCTGTCCATTGTGGCAACGAAATATTGGATAAACTATAAATAAATATATTTTGCATAACCTGAATTTGAGCTTGATTTGAAAATAGGAAGAAATAAAATGCTTATCTTAATAAATTTTAATTGATTTTTTACTCCAAAAATCATTTCAATAAAACTTTTTTCTTAAATAGTTCGTCGTACGATGAAGAGTAACCTTAATGTACTAAAATGGAGAGTAACCTTCCAGGGTTAAACCTCTAATCCCGAAATGGAAAGGCTGAGCACAGTTGCTACAAATTAAATCAAAAAATATGATAATTTTCCGTTTTTATTTTTCAAATCCATACCGCAATTACTTTTTTTTTTAATTTCAGTTGGAATATATAAAATTTAAGTTAATTTGTTTTGGCACTTTTTAGTGTCGCAAAACCTTAAATTCTCAAAGACTTGCAAATAAATACCCGAAATTTCCTGTCATAACATTTCTGGGAGTTCTCGGGAATTTTTTCTAAAATATTTTATATATTTCTAGAAATTTCGAAACATCAAGGACTGCCAATTGGCATCGGTAAGACTGTCCTATGTTATTCTGACAGTGTCGACAGAAGTATGAAAGGTTTGAAAGAATTTAAAGGTTCATTTATTTAAATATTTCTTAATTTGTTAACAGCACCCAGAGAAAAAATATGTTTAAATATGGTCACCTCCAACAAAATAATAATAACTAAAATATGTTTAACAATTATAATAGCATGGCTAGTTTTCAACCATAGCATGTTGCTCTTATAAAAGCTACTCTGCGAAGTCGGCCTTCGCTCGGAAACAAAGCAGATTTTAGAAGCTTTACTTAGAGAAACCGGTACTTGGTATTCCATTAAGGAAAAAATTCTTGCGCTCGCCCTATTGTTAATGTAAATACATATTATTGTCATATTAAACCATAACATGTTTAGAGGCAACCATAAAATGGTTGTGGCTTCTTGAAGGAGGACTAATTTAAACATAATATGGTTGTCGGTGACAGTAATACGGCTAAATTAAACAGAATATGTTTAAATGTTTCTTTAAAAATAGTTTTGTTGGAGGTGACCATATTTAAAAATATTTTATCTCTGCGTGAGAGTATTTGTAAAAATGCAGTTTGATAATGAGACAAATATGAACGTAAGTTTCAAAGCAACTCTTTTTTTTTAATATATAGGGATCATCTTAAGAATATTTTGGTGTAACATCCTCCGGGACATAATCGAGTGCAGTCAATACCTGGGATTCTGTAAAAATTTAAAATCGACATCTCTTTATATTTCACGATCGCAGCTGACCAAAGATCTAATCTAGTACCACCAAAGTCAGTAGTCCCGGTGGCACGGCACCGGATTGACTATTGGTTGAGGCCTCCGTTAGCATGCTTCTAGTAGAAGTGCTTCCTGTCTTTCTGGTAGAGTGTCTTTTCAGCAGTTTTGCCTGAACGCTGACAGGATACTTTCGGTGATTACGTGGTAGTTGTGGCTAAAACCCAAAGTCGTGGGTAAAAAAAACTGAAAAGCACACTAAAGGGCTGCTTCTTAACTACTTGTGAAATGGTTCGGCCTGATGAAGGACAATCCCTAGGTGCTGTTGGTAGAAGCTACTTGCATTTTCCAAGAGCAGTGGAAGGTAGATTGCTTCCGCTATTAAAGAAGCGGCGAGTGTATAATTTTGCAGGATTATGCACTCAAATTGCTACATGAGTGTGATGGTGCCTCTTACTTGGAGCGGTAGTAAAAGCACCATAAGACTAGGCCAAATGACTGGTGCTCATGCAAATTTATTTCATAATTGTCCCAAAGTGCTTGAATAAAGAATGAATGAGTAACGAATGAGGAAACTAAACGGCTCAAGCAGGAATGAGTATTAAGCTGGAGGTCCACACCACGCGTTACTCGCTTTCTCGCAGCATACGCAGCTGTCAAAAAAGTAGAATCTGTGTAGTTATACGTAGTAAGTTACATGCACAAAAGCGTAGATGCTTTGAGGCGAAAAGTAGGTTCACTTTCTACTTTTGCATAAAAAGCGTTTTATGTAACTTGAAACGAAGAACACAAGTAAGGTTAGAAAAGCATGCGCTGCGTGGAGGCGAAACGCGTGGTATGGACCCCTACCTTTAATGTGGAGTGGGACGCTCCTATTTAGGTAGCTCACTAAGATTGAACCTTAAGCAAAAAACTTAAAACTCTTTGTCCAAATTGATCGTCATTCGATGCCTTAAATATTGGCTTATCGATGTTAGCGGAATTGTAAGTACATATTTTTGACCAATCTTTATCTCTTTTTTCTTAACTAAAGAACTTTACTTAACTGAAATTTAAAGATGTTTTCAAAAGAGAAAAATTCTAATACAAAGAGGCCTTCAGTCAAACTACTGATGCTTCTACTACTCAAGGGTACTTTACACTATCACACAAGTCCTACGTATTTAAAGAAAATGCTTCCCAGATCTAGTGATTGCTTGAAAATTCAAACAAAAAACCAGGGCTGTGGAGTCGTCAAAAAATAGTTCTATATCCGTCTCCAAACGCTGAAATTTTTTAGGTCAGACTTTGACTCCTACTCTGACCTTGATGCTAAATGTGCAGTACGTTTTTTTAATTGGTTAAATAGGAACTTGCTCTCATAAAATAAATTAAATTCTACATATTCATAGTGATCTGCAAAATATTGCGTCGTCAATTTTGAAGGATTTTTATTTCAGAAAAAATTAGAAAATTTTTTTAATGCCGTAAAATTTTGGGGTTGAAGTCGCGAGTTTTTGTGGGAACTTCGACCTGCAAAAAACAATAACAACATGACAGGGTTGTATTTTATTCAAAATACGAGGTTGTTAGTTTCAAAGTAAAAATTAATCAAAAATTAAAAAAATTATTGTTCTTGAATCCAATCTTTACAAAACTTTTACTAGAGTAGAATTTAAGCTTTCTCAAGAAATTTCGATGAGAAAGAATTTCAGAGAATTGTTAGTTAGTTCTGTAAATATGGAAGGATTTAAATAAAAGTTAAGATATCGCAAAAAAATATCTTGACTATTTTTGAACACTAATAAGTGTAGATGGCGTATTTAAAAAATAATTGTAAAATAGTTCCCATTAAATTTAAATAAATATAATTTATTTTTTATATTGAAATTGTTACTACATATTTATTCTCAACTCTTTCATTTTTTTTCTCCCTGTCTCTTTTTCTCACTTTTATTTTTTCAATTACAAACATTAAATTCAAGTTAAACAAATTAAATGAGACGAATGAAAATTATGCAGAAAACAAATTTCTACTTCATATTCCTGCCGCCAGTCAGTCCCCGACTTTTCAGTATGTAATAAAATTTTATGTAGAATCTTCTCATTAGAACAGCGACCGAATGAGTGAGATTCTATTATACATACATACATACATATGCATTTTTAATATAACACGATATATTATATAATTATATACTTATAATTAAATATGTGCTTGTATGGATTCTGCTGTTATATACATTTTTTAGCACATACTTTAGTATTACATAAACTTGTTAACAATTTCCTTTGGCAACAACACAAATTAGCAAAGTTCTTTATATAAATACAATAACAATATGTATTCATTATAAATGTTACAACAACTAATAATAATTAAAATAATAATGATAACAATAATAAAAACAGCAACAATTTCATATAGAATTTCTCAGAAAATTACCTGCGTCAGTAAAATAATGTAGTAGTAAACTGAATCTAAATTAAATACAATTAAAATATACAGTTTTACAGATATACTTCATACAAACACCTCACCCTCACCCACAGTCTCTTAATCATTATACAACAGATATTTGAAAATTTACAAAAACATACATACTTACATATATACACTAGTTTTATAAATAGAATTTAATTTAAATTGACACAACAATTGCATTGGTAGCCGCTGGCGCTGTACTCGTAAGTGCGCTAATTGTAATCGGGTACTTGACTGAGTTATAAACGACTACAACAGATTTTAATTCAAATTTATTTCGGCTAATGCTCCACTGTTTCCCGTAATTTATAGATTTTTTTGACGAGATTTTCATCTTGAATTGCTATTTCTAATCTTTGCGTTCTAAAGTTATTATTAAATGGGCGTAATCTGCATTCAGTTTGACACCTTGTTTAAAATCTGCGAAATTTTCTGCAAAAACTTTCCTTGAGAAAACATTTTCAACCCAATTATAAATTAAGCGAATGTAAGAAAATATTGTTGTTGTGTTTGTTTAATCTTTGATATTGGTACAAGTAAAACTGTTGCTTATAATTCTTATTCGCTTAACTTTTGATGAAGTTTCCAGACGTTCTGGCCTAATACCGTGTTCAGATATGCACCTTAATTGAGTTTTACGCAATAAATGCCATTATTGAGCTCAATTATCCATACAGAATTGCAATTTAGTTATTGCTCAATTAATTCGAAATTGTTATAAATATTGAGTAAAATTAAAATGCAACACTGCAGTGCACTGTCACAGGTGTGTTTAGTGAGTAAAACCCATCACAGTAAACAAAGTGTTTTGACATTTTTAGGTCTGCGAAAAAGCCAGATGTTTATTTTGTTTTTCTTTAAAGTTGTTAAATGTTGTTTAGATTTTGCTAAGTTAATTGCCAATTAATAATTGAGTAAGCTAAATTGTGTATGTGTGAACAGAAAGATAATTATGTCAATAAACCGAATATTGACTCAATAAAAAAGGTATATCTGAACACGGTATAAGCAACCATCGAAATGCGCATAGGAATAGCTTATCGCTTCAACAATAAATTTCAGTGTTTTTATTAAGAATACAAATTGGGAATAAAGCACGGCAAACAAAATCTTGTAAATTATAAAGCTGAACTTTACACATAATATAAAGAAAAAGTCTGCATCTAAAACCGCAAAATTTGATTTTTTGAGTTATGCCGTTGTATAAATAAATGAGCGACTTTTGCACATTCGCCTAAGACAGGTAATGCACATTATATGTAGTTGGGCTTTAAGTCGAAAGGTTTTAACAATTTGTTTTATTCAAAGAAAAATTTTCTTCAAAAAACATTTCTTTTAAAGATAATTTTAATACCCTCCACCACTAGTGGTGAATGTGGGTATCATGCCGTGTGAAACTGTTTTAATATTCACCTAATGGTCTCTAAAAATTATACATTCTTCTGACTTTCGAAAGACCTGTATAGTATATGAATTATATTCTTCAAACATATTTAAGAAAAAGTCCCATAAGTGCCAAGGAGTCGCCCTTAGGAGGCTAAAATGTATGACTGACCGCCATTAGTTTTTTGTTCTTAACATTTTCTCAAAACATACTTGCCCCATATCTCCACCCCTTGGGGTACTGCCATACAAATATGGCGGTTTAATAAAATTCTTAAGTTTGGCCCCTGCACCTAGGATGCTTCAAGATGGGTCAAATGTATGGCCAACCCCAGTTTATTTTTCACCCTCATCGCTTGTTTCTGACATACCTATTCGCTATCTCCATTTCTTAAGGGGGCTCTTATACTAAATTTTCAAGACAGAATGGAAATAAATTGAAGAAAAAGTCCCATTTCTGCCCAAAGGGGATACAATGTGTGACCGCCCTCCATTAGTCTTTCGTCCTACACATGTTCTTTAAACAAATATGGCGTTTTATGAAATTATTTAATTTAATTAACATTTTTCATATTTTCTGAAATTTGAAAAAGTGTTGGTGAGTGAGCAGTTATCGTCTGCATATTCAAGGTCCTCCAATCTGTCTTGAAGGTAATTGCTTTTCTGTTGGACGTTGTCTTATTCATTACTACGTCCAGCAGAGGATTAATACGCAGCTTTGGCGTTCACCGGAACAGATTTTAATTCTGATGCTTAGCTTTTTTTCATGGAGGCTTCGGCAGGTAGCGTTCGCATATATGCCCTTGAGCATTATAATTTTAAGAGCATTATAATATTAAGAGGTACGCCTTTGCATTCTAATGCGCTCCATATGGCAGAGTGGTTTAGGGTGTTAGAAGCTTTTTCAAAATCCATTAATGCTAGATATAGTGGCGATCTCCACTCTACAGACTGTTCAATTGTCACCCTTAGGCTGTTAACGTGTTCAAGACAAGATTTTTGGGCTCGGAAACCAACTTATTCCTTTCTGAGCTCGGACATAAGGCTGGTTGTCAATCTCTTATTTATAATTTGCAATCACCTTGTTTATTATGCTAAGAAGGGTGATTCCTTTTTAGTTTTTGCGATCGGTTAAATCCCCTTTTTTGGTAAGTTGATGATTACTCCTTAAGCGATTACGTCAGACAGAAAAATGTATTATAAAATGTAAATAATTTTTTCTAAAAAGTAATGTTTAATAAAAAATTTCTTCAAAAGAAAATTTTCCCTAAAGAGAATTTTTTTTAAAAAACTGCTTCAAAAGAGAGAATTTTTACAAGACATTTCTTTAAAAGAAAAATATTTTGTAGAAAATATTAAAATTTGGATTAAAAACCACGAGCAATTCCATAAAATAACCACATACTAATTATTGCCGACAGTGTAGGTACGAGCTCTATGTTTACATTTCGCTCATTTGCTGCAAGACCGGCATAACTCAAAAAAATCCATTTCAAGATAAACGCATTTAAAGTTTTTGATTTGTTCTAACTACTTAGAAGACTAAAAGAAGACACATTCTCTTCAAACTGGGAAAGTATAAAAGATATAAGGATGAATTTAATACACAATATAAAGAAACACAAAGCGAACAATTCTGCATCATTAACTTCAAAATTTCATTTTTTGAGTTATGCCGGTCTTGCAGCAAATGATCGATTTGTTCTTCAAGTTGAGCTGAAAAGGTCAAAGGAAAATAGAAAGAAACAAAAAAAAAACAGAAAAATGTACTTTGGACTTCAAAAAGAATCTTTGACAAAAAGTATGAAAAACAGAAGAAAGGAAGAACATGTATGTATGTATGTATGTAAATCAATTAAAATAGCTAATCATTCACAACAAATTTCGACCCACCAAGTGGAATAACGTTTGGATTTAAGATTGATGTTTGACTATTGACTGTTAGCCGTCGTCAATGGCGGTGAGTGTTTAGCAAAAAGCCCCCCTAAAGAGATAGTGTTGTTACTATCGAAACATGTCAGCGAAACCTGTCCGTGAAAACCTGGATTCGATTCCCAAGTCAGTCCAGAATGAAAAATTATCAATAAATTTTAATTAATTTCATGTTGTAAAATTCATTTCTTCATAAAAATAATTCAATGAAAATTAAATTTCATAAACTTTTGCCTGATTAAAAATATTAAAATTTGGATTTAAAACCATAAACAGTTCAATAAAATAACCACATACTAATTATTAGGGATGAGATTTTCATTCACTAAAAAATTGAAAAAAAGCGCTAAAAATATGCACTAAAAAATCCAAAATATGCACTAAAGACATAAAAAATCATTTTTTAATTTTACTTAAAGCAAATATATGAAAAATTTAGTCTATTGTTATTCTAATATGTATCTTTAAAAAACTTAAATATCTAATTTAAATTTCTGTTTACTTAAATAAATGAATACTGTTTTATTTAAAGTAAAATTTTGTCTTGTACTTGAAGAATGCCAATGCATTTTGAAAAATTTTATTTTCCGATCCCACTTCGATATCAGATCAGATCAAAAATATTTGAAATTTATTTTTTTTTTGAAATCCTTAATTTTTTTGCAAACTGTTTAACATTTTTTTTTTTTTAATTTGTCTATTCTTCCCTGCACATTTTTAATTTTACTTTTTGCAATTCAGTTAATTTGACTTGAGTATTAAATGAACTAAATCCCTCCAAAATAGTTATTGATTTACCAATAAATTCGTAATTGGTAAATACAAATGCTAATTGACTTCTGACTTAAATTTAATATATCTTAGACCTTTGACCCATCTAGGCGCTGCAGGGGTCAAATTTAAGAATTTTATTAAACTGCCATATTTGTATGGTTGAAATTCTTAAATTTAGCCGGTATGACCAATCCAGCTTTTTTTTCATCTCAACCATTTATTTATTACATACCTACCTACCCACTATCTCCATTCCTTAAGGGGCTCCCATACAAAATGTTCAATGCAGACTAGAGTCCTAGTATTAAAGTTTTTCACTTTAAATAATTCAAAACTGTCCCATTTCGTTATTTAGACGTTTAAGTACAAATATCAAAATATGTCTTGCTTATTGTCATAACACGTGTTGTTTTTTTGTTGTTTTTTGATCAGTTATCCAAAATGTATGAACTAGACCGTAAATCACAGAAATAGTGGAATAAAGTTTTTATAGATTGGTGATGTCAGTTGTAAATTCGTGGATCATATACATATGTGACAGCGCATAGAGAAAGGGACCAGAAAGGTAAAGGGAACAGTAAATACCAACTACACAAAACAAGAGGTAGGACGACCTACGCGCGTTTTCAAGGTTGACCAACACGTTCCTGACGTCATGAGATGTGTCGCTTTCAAATGAGACCAATACCAACACGCTCAGTGGTGGTACACCAAAGATACACGCATTTAAATCTTTAAAATGGCTCTCCTGAACAAAACCGGTTTTTACCCTTAGGTCCCTTTCTATTTTGCGCGTCACATATATGAATTTACAACGTTAAAAGAAATCAATTTCTTGATTTTGTATACCCTTATTTTATATGTTAACGACTAATTGGACTTATGTATATGTTTCATGCCAAACTCCTCCCAAGTCTCTTCCCTGTGTAGAGGCACACAAAAAAAAGATAAATATTAGTTTAATATGCATATCTTTGTAAAAATAGTCCATTATAAAAGCTTGAAATTAACTAATCGTCTCCCGTACCGAAAGGGTTAAAGAATATTTTATTGCGGAATTTCGGTTTTTTTTTTTAGTAATTTCAATAAACTTAACCGTTTTTGAGTTACGCGAATATATGTTGTGCAACCTCCTCCATTTTTAAAGTAACTGTATATCTCGAAAACCAGAGCCAATCTAAAAAAACGACGGCTCTAAAGAAAAATGTTTATAAATTTGTTTTGCGTAAATAAAAATTTGTAAAGCGAAAGAAAAATTTGAAATGCATTCCCTGTTCCTGCTCACAAACTTCTTCAACCAAAATACACATAATAAATGACATTTTGTTTTTTTTTTGTTTTTAAGAATTTTCTGTAAAAATCGATAACTACAATAATGTAAGACAACAAACAAAAGCAAAAAAGAAGATAAAAGAACCGAATAAACGTAAAAAATAAAAACATTTTCTTAAATAGAAATGACATTACCCTGTTATGAGGAATCTAGTGGGTACACAGATATTTATGTGGGTACACATCCATTTGTACCTCTACATTTATTCACATGCCCATTGTACACTTTACTCTCGCATATTGACAACAAATCTCACGAACCTCATCTTGCACGAGTGTTAAATAAGCATCATATTCCAACAACCCCTTCTTCCTTCCGCTCGGCTTTTTATTAAATTTTTTTTTGTTTGTTTGTTTGTATTTTAGTCCTTAAAAGAAAAATTTTAGCATCTTAAGTAAAACACCTACAAACAAACAGAATAGAAAGAAAATATCCTTCATATACAGGCTTTAACAACAAATTTTATACATACACACATGTTATATACATGTGTATGTAACATACTTATTTAAAAATACATACACACATACTATACATGTACATACCTGTGTTTATGTAAATGTTTATTATTTACATTGTACAACTAATATGTATGTACATATATAGTATAATGCAAAAATATTCCTAACTTATACAGATTTATACATACAAACAAACATATATAAAATAATAGTACGTTCGTAGTCAAATAAATACAACTTAAATATTATCTGGGGAGGAAATAGCACTTTGTCTTCCTATTGCCACCATCACCAGTCATCAATCTCCTCTTAACCTCCCCCATCTGGAGAGAAATCGAGTAGTATACTAGTTCAATGCTGGCGATAAACAACAATACTAACAACAACATTGATAACAACAACAAAAATTGAATAGTAAATAGAAAAACGTATAGATAATTTAATGCTACTTTAGTCACAAACTGCTGACGTCTTTCAAAATTATATATGTAGTATGTATGTATGTGTATGTATAGTTAGTATATCGCAAGTGTTCGTTCATCCATCCATCTGTCCTGTCCTGTCCCTCTATTCATTCGCCACAATATACATATACATCCTGTATTGTTCATTGGTTGTTGGTTGTGCTACTCACGTTGGTTCATTTAATTTTTGGCCGCTCTAACATTTCGTACTTAATGTTGTTGTTATTGCTGGTTTATCCTGAAGGGATTCATTATAATATTAATTTTCATTATTGAAATTATAATTGTGTATAAAATAAACATCTATATACTATACTGCTTGTAACTATACAAACGTTTATTTGGTTTTCAAATACCGATACATACGAAGTGGTTGTTGTTGTTGTTTCCTTTCTCCTATCTTGTGTGGCTAGTGTTTGTTCATGCATGTTTTATGAATAACTTGGTAATAGGCTTTTGCAATTTTTTGTAAGCTTTTGTTTCTTCAACAATTAACTCAGGTTGTTTCGTGCCGGGATGCAAAGGGAGTTTTGAAATTGTACAAAATTTTCTTTTGAAATTGTACGAAAATAAATTTTATTTTTTATCCTTTATTGTAACTATTGGGAAACTTTCTTAATTGCCAGAATGTTTGACTGAAAAACTGGATTTTTTGACACATGGCTGTGTAACCTTTAAAGAACTAATCTTTCCACAATAAACTTACATATATGAATTGCTTTTGTTCCTATAAGAAGCATAGGGCCTTAACGATTGTATTCCATTCTTGTTTATGTGCGTAAGGTGTATGGGATTGCGGAGTTTTCGGACGTCAAATCTTCTTTGTACCACATTTTTCTTCTTAAAGGTCGAATTAGACGTGAAATAACCATAACAAAACTGTATTACCATAGCCACTGTATTACCAAAACGACATAAACAAACCATACAAACCAATTCAATTTTGGTTTCTCAATTCGCCGTTACGGCTGTGGCATTATGGTTATGTCACGTCTAATTGGACCTTAATTGCAGCGACTTTTAATCTTATTGTGCCGATGATCAAATGGTGGTCACTGAAGTAGTCGCTCCCCAGGTTTTGCTGATGGCGATGTGATCTGGTTTTGAGTGGCTTGGTCAGGGGATATCGACGTAACTTTGTGTACCTTTCTATGAGGGAATAATGTTTCTCCAATGACGAGGTTGTTGGACAAGCACATTTCTGCAAATAGTTGACCTTTTTGCAAATAGTTGACATTCTGCCCAGTGCGTGTCGGCCTATGATGCTCGCCATGTTTTTATTACCTCGTTCAAGCTGCACATTAAAATCTCATAAAAATAAAACACGGCTCCTCGGTGTATCGACTATGTTACCCTTGAAAAGTTGCTGTAAGAAGTCTTCCTTCAGTGTGATATCTGATGTTTCTGTAGGGGCGTAGCATTGCACAAATGTTATATTTCTAGCCCTTGTTCGGAATCCAATTGTTATGATTATGTCTAAATGTTGTTTCCAGTCAATAAGGGCATTCCGGGCTTATTTCGAGAGCAGGAAGTCAACACCACTTGTTCGAGAGGTTTTCCAGAGTAAATAAGGGTAAATCTGTCGGTTGTTGTAAATTCTGGTGATTCGGGCCATCTGGGTTCGCTCAGTCCCATAAGGAGCAGCTTGTAGTTGTTTATCTCTCTGCAGAGTGGGGCGAATTTAGATAGATCCTTAAGCGATCGTACTTTCCATGATCCAAATCGTGCCCGTTGTTTGAAGCTAAAGGTCGTCATTAGGTTTATTAATCGGGATTCATTCATCTCGGTTTCAGTAATCATTGCGTTTAAGATGAGTAGCTGATTTGATTTCTGCATCCGATCCTGGATCTGGGGCTGCCAGCATGACTGCGGCAAGCAAGTAACGGAGAACATTTCCGATGCCCCTTGGTTATTGGTAGAGTACACCACGTGCAGGGGAGGCTATAATTGAGGCATCACTATCCCATTAGTACTCCAATCTTTTTACAATATACCGCACAAAAAGAATTGGACGAACAGTCAGAGTGAAGCCCTTTCCGGAGCTCGTAAAACTATACCGATATATTTTAAAGTCACTCAGATCGATTTTACATTATTTACGCTTAGTGGAAACATCTTGCCCTAATTGTGCTTAATTAGTAAACAGTACCAAGAAGAATGATAGTCGTACCGATTTTGCCAAGCCTAGTTTTTGTATATTTGTAAAGGTCAGTTGAGGTTAGTTGAGTTTAAAGGTTATTTATATTTTTAGATAATTCCAAACTGAAGTCAAATTACTATCAGCTTTTAACTTAATTGCAAAAAAAAAACAAACTGTTATATTATTATTAGATCTGACAACTCTATTTCTATATTTTCTAAATTTGGTTTGCAATTTTATGAGAAATAGACGATCGCCAGAACAACATTGCTAACATATATCTAGAAGTTCGTGATAGTAAATCATTTGGGAAATGCTGCTGGAAGGACCATCGTTTGCTCTTTCCCTTAACCCAGGCCAGAGCTTGTTCAATGCGTTTTGAATGGTAAATCAAAACATGTTCATGATGGAGGATTAAGTTAGTGGACTGATAATGATTGCGAAGTCATCCCACTGTTTTATCGTATTATTTTTCTTAGAAATAAGGCCCACTATTGTCTTAAGCGTCTATTACAGGGGCATACTTGGTATGATGAGAGAGAGAGAGAGTTCTAATATCAAGAATTTTTTAAAACCGCCATGCCAAACTGGCAAATACTAATTTTGCACTGTTAGGGGGGTATGTAGGCATGTCATCATATCGAACTGACTTGCCAAGTGTGACCGTGTAATAGGCGCTTTAATAAGCAGTCAATAAGCAAAATTCAAAGCATTTAGAATAAGAAAAATCTATGAGAAATGTTTTTGTGATTTTTTTTAATGGCATTATCGTTTATGAAATTCCAATATAAAAATTTTTTTGTAAAGAAAGTATTTCGTCGTGCGGGAGTTTATGTGCTCTATATGCCAAAAGTGTATTTTGAGAAAATCGATCTTGAAGTTTTAACATAATTCAGGTTTGAAGGATATAGAACAAAACAGACACTATTTATCTCAGAAACTAGATGAGATAGCCGAAAACGGATTACATATTTGAAAAATTTGGGGTCGAAAACCTAAAGTGGCATAATTAACTCGAAATGTGTAAAATGGCGGATAGAGCACATAAACTCCCGCACGACGATTTGTTATTGCAAATTTACCCGATGCTTTCTTCCTTAAATATGTTCCAATACCAGTACCCACGTTCTGTAACTTTAGTGAGAACTTCTCGCATCGAAAAGATGTGAAACAAAAAAGTGA
Source organism: Pollenia angustigena (assembly GCA_930367215.1). NCBI lineage: Eukaryota > Metazoa > Arthropoda > Insecta > Diptera > Polleniidae > Pollenia > Pollenia angustigena. The sequence continues at coordinate 124,326,141 of OV884059.1, read as the reverse complement.
GAAAAAAGAGTGTCTGTAACTTATGTCGAAAAATGTTAAAAGAAATTACGTCGTTACGTAATAAATGTCGTAACATTGTACTCGAAGCCGATGTGACATTGCAGGCGTTGAAAACCAGTCACACATATCGTTGACGGCGAACAAAATTTACCAAAATTTAAAATTTTTTAACAACGGCGAAGAAAATACAACCGTCGGCTTAACCAAATAATGAAAAGTGATACTCAAATGTTTGTTGTTTGCCAACGAGCTTTTAAAATTCGTATATTTTATAAAAATGTTAAAAACAAAATAATTGAACAATGAAAAATTGTGCCAAGAACAAAATATTATTATTATTATTATTATTCTTTGCATTTTGCATTTAATCGTTTTTTAGCGTTAACATTTTTTCTCGCCCAATTTTTTTTCTTGAGTTTATTTGACAGTTCAAAGCGGGAACCTTTCTAACAAAAATGTTACAGACACACATTTTCTTTGAATTGGCGAGTAATTTCCTTACGTGAGAGTTAGTACTCGCCAAACAAAAGTTACAGACACAGTTTAGTGAGAAAAACAGCTGTTTGTTTCAATATATTGCATTTTTGTTTCGTTTCACACATTTCAATCGAAAAGTTTCTCGACGCGAGAGTTACAGAACATCAGCAGAGGCCTCAATCAGGCTTCTTATAATAAACCGTACAGATCCGTAAACCCTTAATTTTTTTTTTTTGGACACTACATACCTTGAAAGAATCGCTAAATATATAAAATTTCCCAAAGTGATTTTTGTAATTCACCTTTTTGGTTTAAAACACACTTTCGTTCGCCCACCTATTGTCTGATTTTTTCATTGTTTTTTATTTACTTAGGTAGTCCAATTAAGCGGCTTTTTGATTACTTTTCGATCCCAAACAAATATCGTCTAAAAATATCCTTAAACATGCGAAAGCATCAGTAAATACAGAAGCAAGGATTAATTTACCTTTTTAAAAGGTCATAAACATTCTTTAGCAATAGTAATTTTCGATTTACCCACGTAGTAGGTGTTATACAGAAAGAAAACTTTATGCTCAAGTAAAATAACTATATAGTTCCTCTATGGATATGTATGTATGTATGTGCGTTGCTATGCAGCCATCAAATTCATTGCCCACAAATGCAAGTGTTTTTATTTTTAGAAAATATTTGATGTTGAATACAGAAACGAGCGGACCAAACTCTAACAACAGAAATAAACAGCTAACTACTTTAGACCTGGCAATATTTTGCAGCAACATCAATGAATACATGGCAATGCGAGTCAGGGATGGAAAATGGTTTTTCTGGAATGGTACCAAATTTCAAACAAATAAACATTTCAGACAATGACGGCTTTTATTATTCCATTTTTTTTAAGTAATATGAAAATGTTTACCTTAAAAGTTCTTACAAGTGTGGAACTAAATAAACGATTTCTTGCCAAATTTCTAGATATTGCTAAATATTATTCAATATTCGTTTTAAACATTTCAGCTAATGTGAATGCAATTAACAAAAATAAGCCAATAGTTTAGAAAAGCGTATGTGATACTGAGCATTCTTCGCAGAACTCCCATATGAATTGCAGGTAATTAGTACGAAAAATTTAATTGCAGTATGCACAATTACAGTGAAATCTATCAAGGCCAGACACCGAAGAGACGATTAAAATGTGTCCGTACAAACAGCACGCCCTCTCAAAAGAACTCAAATGCAACGCTTTCCTTTAAAACGCCGTCGAAAGGGTTTGTCCGCTTAACGAAGATGTTTGTTAAGGGTAATTTCACTGAACTTAAATACACAGAGGGAAAAAACTCGTACCAAATTAAAGTACATATTTTCTTCTTACTTTAGTACGAGTCGTACTTAAAAATTTAAGTACCTATTTATTTAGTTAATCAACAGAATAAATTCTGAGACTAATGGTGTTTTCTTTTCTACAAAAAAATGAAATTTGGTGTCTGTTTCTTAAAAATTTTACTCCCGAAAAGGGTGAGTTTTTTAGAATAAAGCAAGCCACCCTTTACGGGTGCAAAATTTTTAAGAAACATACACCAAATTGCATTTCTTTTAAATAAAATGTCACATTTTTTGTAGAAAAGAAAACACCATAAATATGGGAGTGAGCGTTGGCTGCAATAAGTAATTAAAAGTACTTAAAATAATCCAAAGCGGGATAACTTTCGAAAACCAATATGTGTTTATAAAAGTTTTAGGCTTGTGTCGTTCTTGAATGAATTACTTCAACTGAATGATTCACTTAAGTGAAAGAATGAAATATTTCCGTATTTTCTTTTCATTTCTTTCATCTTTCGGTTTCATCTTGTATTCTTTCATATTCTGTTTTATGTCTATCTTGTTTGTTATGCTTTTTCCCTTCTATTGAACTTTTATTGAAATTAAGTTTTTTAATTTTTTAGCGAAGGACAATAAGAGCAATCTGAACTTTTACATACATACATAAACATAGTAAATGTGTGCTTATTTTATACTTACATTTTTCTAAAACAACTCTTTAACTTTAACTTTAAATCTCATTTCCATTACACTCAAAATATTCACCCCTATCGTGAATAACAAGTGGAATTTTTGTTCCCATGAAATTTTCATTCCCCTCGAAGGGAAAAAAAGCAATCGTGAATTTCATGTGAAAAATTTTACACGCTGTCAGCTCTTCTCAGTTTTTTGCACTTTTTAAATTTAATGTAGTAAAATATTTTCCAAAATTCTGCCACCAAGTCAATCGAAAGCTTCACAAATCCGCAGGCAATCGACCTGTTTTTTTTGCATTTTGTTGAGCAATATATCGGTTTGTGACTTATTAACTTTATTAACCCTTTATATTCGATTTATAGGAGGAGCTACTTACATACATGTTCTGTTCCCTAGCAAAAATAAAGTGAGAAAATCTAAGGGAAATGTGAACAAATTACGAGGGAAAAAATTTTTCACGATAAGGGGAATTTTTTCCCGTGAACATTTTTTCACGTTATTATTCTCCTTTGAATGACATTTTTGCATGGGAGTTGTTCATGATCGCAAATATGTGAAAAGGGGAAAAATTACGAGGGAAAAATTTTTCACGATAGGGGGGATTATGTAGTTAAAATCAAACGAAAATTCATTTTCAACAACTTAAAATTCATTTAAAAAACGGATCATTTACATTTCATTTAAAACAAATGATTTTTTCATTCATTTTTAAATTTTTTATTTTTTGAACAACATATTCCTTCAAATTGAATGAATTTTACTATTAAAAAATATATTTTAAACGACAAAAATCAAACTACATAACAAAATAAATACGATAAAACATTATTTTTTGGTAGTTTGATTTTTGAATAACAAACATAAATGTTAAAAAATAAAATTATTTGGAAAATAACTATATTTTTATTCAATTTTAACAGAACAGAAAACGAATTTAATAACCCACAATCAGTTAGTGTAATAATTTTATAAGTGTAAGTATAAAAATTCATTTTTGTTTTAAAAATGTCAATTTAATCATTCTTCAAACGAACTTGACACTTCATTCTGAAAGCTGTTTGTGATTTAGAAAGGTGAAAGAAAATAATGAATTAATTCACTTAACCTTTCTGAAAGCGAATGAAAGATTCACATAAATGAAAGATTTTTCCCAATACTAAAAAGTTTGTTTTAGACACAACAACAACACTACACGAAGAAAAATATAGATTATTTTCATGTTAAAAAGCAAAACAAGAAGCAATAATTCTCATATTCTTTTTTTTAATTATTTTGTTAAATTTTTAAAGTAGAATGATTACGGAAACCATATTGGGCAATGTTCTGGTGTCTTAAAATAAATAATTCAACTGTAAACAAAAAACAGTAATACAACAAAAGTGAAATAAACCTGTGTAACGAGTAAGTAAAAAAATAATATTCTCTCTGGTTTTTTGGGGTAAGTCGGCTTGATTTAAGTACAGTGTACAAGTAATGCAAACGTGTTGACTAAGAATATATTTAAGACTGAATACTATTAAATTTTTTCGATTATTTTAATTTTAGAGGAATTTTTGTGCAATACTTTGTTATTGAAATTTATATTTGATACAAAAATAGTTCTAAATTTTTATTAACACTTTTTAGTATTTCGTTAAAAAAATCAATTTGCCATTTTATTAGTTCAATAGTTTGATAGAATGAAAAAAATCGCGTTAATGTTTAATAATAAATGAATAAGTTTTTCTCGATACAAATTTAAAACTTTTAAATTGATCTTCTAAAGTCATTTTATCAGCAAAGTACAAAATGTAACTTAAAAGTACAAATGTACCATGGATGTGCCATGATGCGTTCTTTGCTCGCACACATGCACGTACATATCAATGCATGCGTTAGCTTGTAGCCGTCGTCAACGATTCGTGTAAAGTCGTCATTCGTCTTTTGCTGCTTTATTTAGCAGGTTGATTTTGACCAACTATTGCAATTAATTATATTTGGCATGAAAGTTTTAAGCTTTTTCACCTGGTTTTACTCTATTTTCCCTCATTCCATACTTCTTTAATATTCTTTAACGTTGCTCGCAGGCGATTTTGGCGCTTTAGCACCTGCAGCAGCGTTAAATTCTGACTCATACAGACACCAGATATTTTTTGGGTTGAAGTTTGTTTTCAATATTCTTCTTTGATTCGAATTGGTTGCCTGTTTTATTTGGGAATCCATGTGTTATTTGATACTTTTTATACACAATTTTTTTTTTTGAGCTGCAGAGATGGAATTTGGTTATTTTCAGAAATATTTTTTTTTTTTTTTTAAGATTAAGGTTAATTATGCATTACAAATTTGTAAGCATTTAGGAATTTGTTTAACTCTTTAAATAAAAAACAAGTAAGAGTGCTATATTCGGCTGTGCCGAATCTTATATACCCTTCACCATTGTGCGAGCAGAATACAGAGCAACTAGACAAAAACTAAATAAAACTGGTAAATATTTTTTTAAAATCGTTTTTAGAACAAACAAATTAAAAGAAAAATTATCTTTGAAAAATTGAACCAGAGGACTAACAGTTTCTAAACTCAACCCCCTAGACGACTGAACCATACACGAACGTTGTTTGAATATCATTAAAATAAAATATGGCCCGAATAAGAGACAACTGGTTTTGAACTTCGCTTTTCACAAGGACCCAGAATATATATACTTTATAGGGTATAGGATCAATATTGTAGAAATTACAAACGGAATGACAAAGTTATATATACCCTTTTTACCTTCGGTGAAGGGAATTCAGTATTTCGGTTATAACTCAGGCATTTTTTAACCGATTTGACAGATTTATATACCGACGTGTTTAAGAAGAAATTTGCCATTTACTTAAGTTATAAAGTTTGGACTCGGGGAGATCTATGGTTCCCGAAAGTGGTTATTTAAAAAAAAAATATTAAATCTGGTCATAAAATATGTTCTACTAAAAAAATCCGATATTTTGGTATCTTAGTCATATCCATAGGACGTATGGCAGCCCTAAAATTTAGGTTTTTATAAAAGTTTTGATGTTTTTTAGCCCATTTTTGAAGTATTTTGCTCATAAATTACCCATTGTCTAACCCCGGGTCTCCACGTAGCAATATTTATTGCGGCAAACGTCAAATTTGATTGCTCCATAAAATTTGCGACGTATAGACCGCATATTGCCATGAGTGGCAATCCATTGCGCAATGATTGCTCTTTTTATTGCTTGAGCAATTATTGCTTAGCAATCTGCTGTCAAATCAGTTGTAATTTATCTGACATTTCATTTCTCTGTACTGTTGGTTATTTATTAGTGTGTTTATTTATTAAAAAAGCAAGTGAAAAAATACAGAAAAAGATTTTATATATTATATTTTTAAATAAACGTCAATATTAACAAAAGCAAAGGACGAATTTGTTTTTTTTTTGTATATTTTTATTTTCTCAATAGAACAATACAAGTTTTAGGTTTTTTTCATACGCAAATAAACAAAAAAGCAATACAAAACACAGCTACGACAATTACAATGAATTATTTTATTAATTTAATTAATTAATTTAAAAAAGAAAATGTAACAATCACTTCAAAACACAACATAAAACATTTGTTATACACATGCAGCCACAAAACTTTATGCAACTACTCGAGGTGAAAATTGCAAATTTATGGCAAAGCAATAACAAGTGTTCTCCAGCAATATAATCAGCAATCATTGCTCCATTGTTCTGTCATTGTTCTGCCGACGTTATTGCTTGTACTTAGCAATAAAAATTGCTACGTGGAGACCCAGCGTAACCAATTTGATAGTTTTATATACCGACGTGTTTAGGAAGAATTTTACTATTTACTTAATTTATATTTATATATAAACATTTATATATACTTGTATACATATATTTTAACAAAGTTAATTATAAAAAAGAGTAATTTTTGGGGATTCAGTATTTCGGGTATAACTTAGCCATATCTTAACCGATTTGACAGATTTATATACCGACGTGTTTAAGAAGAAATTTGGCATTTACTTGAGTTATAAAGCTTGGACTCGGGGAGAACTATGGTTCCCGAAAGTGGGTATTTACAAAAAAAAAAAAATTAATTTTGGTCATAACTTTTTTGTATCTGAACCGATTTTCCCGAGTTTTTATAAAATATGTTCTACTAAAAATTTCCGATATTTTGGTATAGAAGTCATATCCATAGGACATATGGCAACCATAAAATTTAGGTTTTTATACAATTTTTGATTTTTTTGTACGGGAGGTACCACCCCCACTTCTCCAATCCCGCCCACATGTTGTAGGATAATGTGTATTGGCAACCTAAATGTGTGTACCTAATTTGGCTTTTGCCGATCCCCAGATATACAGCAAAATGTAATAAAAGTACAACAACCACAAAGGATTTTTGGTAAAAATTAGAGGTAGTCGTGGTTTTTTGCTCATATCTCAGCCATTTGTGGACCGATCTTGCTGAATTTCAATAGCAAACAATTCCGGACCATATGTGACATAAATGTATAATAACCTGGTCCCCATCATATATGGGGTCTTCAGAAAACCCATTTCAACGGACAGACGGACATGGCTCCTCATAAGGACCCCGAATATATATACTTTATAGGGTCTTAGATCAATATTGTAGAAATTACAAACGGAATGACAAACTTATATATACCCTTTCTACCTTCGATGAAGGGTATAATAATTGCTTAAATAAAAAAAAAACGTTAAAGTCGAAATAGACTAAATTAGCAAAAAAAAAAGTGGTTAAAAAAACTTAACTTTACAAAATAATTAAAAAAAAAAAATTTTAATAAAATGTTTCTATTTACAAACAAGTTAAAAAATTAAAAAAAAAGTTTCAAACAAGTGCCTTTTTACAAATTTCTAGAAAAACAAAAAAAAAAAATTTCATAACATTTCTTCAAAATTCAGAAAAAGAAAACAAAATCACTGTAAAGTTAATCATATCAATAGGTATATAGAAAAATCGTCGAAATAAAAAAACGTAAAAAAAACATAAAAACGCGAAGTTAAATATTGTTACAAACCTACTGAAATGTATCTACTAAAATTTTAGAAACCCCGAAAAGTTTATCTAATTATATCAAGAATTGTAACGACAAAGTTGTAAATGTTACAAAATTTAAAATTTTACAAATATCGCCTAATTAAAAAAAATCAAAAAATTTTCTAATTCTTTTAAGAATTAACTAAAATCAATTTCTTAGTTAAATAATTAAGAGCTAAAAACTTTTTTGTAAAAATGCTAAAATCGTTCAATCGTCAGTCAAACTCGCCCAAAAATTGCTATAAAAAAACTGCTTGCTTATTTAAAAAAAGACAATTAAAATATTTCAACTTACTTATTTTTGTTGCAAAAACATCCTTTAAAGTCATACAAAATCGTTAGTTTTACTAAATCGCTGAAATAGGGGGAAAAAAAATCCGAAAAATCCCGTCAAGATCCGAGAAAATATTTTAATTAATAGAAAAATCAAACCAATCATCAATTTTGCTTAAAACTTTTTTTTAATAAATTTCAAGTTAGAGACCGTTTTTTCACTAAAGAAACAAATGGGGAGGTCCATAACAAAACTCAACAATTCCACTTTTTAAGTTTAATATTTTTTTACTGGAAATATTGTACATACTAAAATCCTTAAAGTCGTCGTTTTTACGAATTCTTTTACTTTGACATACATAAATTACATACATCGTACTGGCTAAGATTTATCTTTTTTTGTTTATTTATCTAAAATTGTTCCCTTTTGTTATGGAGCTCCTCAAATATTTTTCAAGAAATTTGTTCGGTGTCATAAAAAATCGTCAGTTTTTAACAATCATTTAATAAAACTAACCTGATTTGACAAATACTACAAAAAAGGGAAAAATCTTTTAGTTCAAGGCGTCGAAAGAAGCATTCAAGTGCCTCGGTTTTTTTAAAAACGGTGTAAGAGATATTTCAATCCATTTGAGCTCCTTACTATTTTTTCTCTCTTATTCTAATCTTGCGAAGCTCTGCGCTTGTCTGGAGAAGACCAGAGTCTCTGGCAGTAATCGTACCCACAACCCCCGCACTGATAGACTAGCTCACTTCCAACTAGCCTACGGGAGCACCCAATTGATACCACCTATATTCGAACGCGAATGGAATACAACTCCCATGTGTGCTTTAAACTCTATTTTGGAGCTTCACGACCTCGTGCATGAGAGGGCGAAGGTTTTCATTCCAATTCTATTGACTTCCTTGAGCACCGACGCAATGTAGGTTGTATTTGTAAGCACAATAGAGGACCTATTAAGGCCTTCCTTTGCACAAACTGTGCCATTTATGTTCCCAAGAACATGGATGTTAAGAAGTTTCTATTCGGCAACATTGTTGAAGCTGCTGCTGTCCGTGACTTCTCTGATGCTTCCATTTGGGATTCTTATTTTTTTGCCGAAATTATACGCCAGTTGTTCTACTGAACCTCCTGCGCTATACACTCCAAGATCGTAAGAAAAATATCCAAGAAGGCTCGATGCATTCGTTTTCCTCCCGTTAGAACTTTTACTAAAGATATGCAACTCAAGCAAGCTATTTAAACTAGAAAATCGCTTATTTCAATAAAGAATAACACTTTCCTTCTCTGCTTCTCAACCGATTTCAACAAAACTATACCATTTCAAAAAGTGTTTAATTGCAATTCAAATCCAATAGATTCGAAAAGATTGAAATAAAAGAGAAGTCATTAGTATCGCTCTAATCTACAAAAAAACCGACAGTTAACAAAAGATAGACTCAACAATTTTTTATTTAGCTTTTAAAAAATTAACTAAAAAAAAATTGCTAAAAATTTTAATAACCCTCAAATATAATCAACCTCTTACCATTTTCCGTTGCTGCTTTAAACAAACATTTTAGACTTGGTTTCCTTTATGACTTTTTTTTATAAAGAAACAGGCATGCCTTTCAATTTAGGATAGAATGAAGGGTGAAATTCACAGTCATGCCTTTTCACCCAAGTAAAAACGCCATAATGGAAATCCAGTCTTAGTAAATTTCAGTCCTTATCTTATCCTTTTCTTTATTTGTGAGCATTGAATAATTTTCCAGTCATATACATTTCAAGTTTTAAGTATGACTTTTGTTTTCTTCAGCTGTCGTTCTTTATATTCATCCGCATACGCTCTGTAATCGTATATAGTTCGTGGTTTAATTGGTTTCACATTTGCTACGTTTTGTAGTTGCTGTTGGTGTTGTTATAGTGATTTTATATTGTGTTCGAAAGTTTGTGGTTGTAAACGAAATGTAAAAACAGTTTAGTTGAAAATTTTAACAATTCTCCTTTACTTTTATACTCTAGCTTTACTTGTAGCGTAGATTTTTGATGGGGACGAAATTGGTGGCTGACTTGGATGGGTGGTTGCTTGTAGAATCCAACAATTAGTATTTTAGTTTGTTGGTTTGATTACATACTAAGTATGTATGTTGACTACAACTCGTTGTTGCTGCTGTTGTTGTTTAGAGAAATCTTTTTGTTTTGTAATTTTAGTTTAAACAGCAGTGAACAGAATGTATTTATTTGATTTTTATTTTGTATTTTTGTTCTTGTTCTCTTCCGTTTAAATATGCCGCTTTGTCGCTAAAGTTGTCGCTTTCTCAGTCATCAGCAACATCATCATCATCATCGCCATTAGCATGCTCATGGTTCGTAATCGTTATTCGCCACACTCATTCGTTCGTTATTATTGTTGCTGTCAGTGTTGAATCCTGCAATCCTTATTGTTGTTATAACTAGTTTCCTTTCGCAATTAAAAAAGGCTCGTGGGATGTGAGGAAATGTTAAAGGTGAAAACTTAGACCGAATTTTATTGGTGGAAATAAAAGAGTTTAAATTGCATTAATTTTGCTTTGATTAGAAATATTTTGAATCCTTAAACGTCCTTCTAGATACTTTACATATGACATGATAACTGTGAATCTGAGCTTAAAATTTATTTTTTTTTACAGTTGTTATGGCCAGGTTTTGACTTCGTATTTAAAATATTTAGTTAATTTTCTTTTTTTTACTATTTAAGTTGTATTTAAATACAGTTAAAGTTTTTAAGTCCTGCTTAATTAATCTGTTTTACTTAGATAAAAGAGTGGTAGGTCTACTAAATATACAAAAGAAAATCTTAAAACAGCTGTTTAACCAAAATAAAAAACTTGTTAAGTGTATTTATTTACAAGGTGGCCTTAAAGAACCAGCTGATTATTTTTTATTTTGCTTGTTGTTTTTGTATATTTGTTATATTAAAGCCACCTTGTCAGGTAAATACACCATAGAAACTTAAAGAGACTTTAAATAAGCAACGGAGGCTACTTAAGTATCATTTAAAAAAGTACTGGAAAACCTAATTTCGTATTTAAATAAAAGAGATAAATAATAATTCAATACGAAGTAAAAAACAGTTTTTTTTTTTTTTTTTTTTTTTTTTTTTTTTAGGCCGAACCGACAACAACAAAAGACAAAAGGGCTTTATTTGACTAATATGACAGCAGAACATTAGTTCTTAAGAGACAACCAACACTTTAAAAAAACAACCTCAGAACTGTCTTTTTGACTAACTGCGACAAAACATTGGCTGCACTTAATTGTCTGCTTTCTTATGAAGTAACCACACCAATTACCAAGTAAAAACTTCGCCTACTTTTTCAAAATTAATAGCTTCTTTAACTCATTATTTTGTAGCTTTGTTATATAACTACATCTATAACAACTTCTATAACAACTTATTTCTGGATGTATGCAGGAAATAATGACTTACTTTTCAATGCGTTCATTTTGGGACATCCCTTGTAAAATTCATTGGTTCTTTCAGTAGAATTGTAAGTAGTGCTCTTATGTTTTTCTAATTACTCAACACATTATTTTGTAGGCGAGGTTTTTACTGGGTAAGACAAGTAAAAAAAAAGACAAAAAAAAACATTGTCACATTGCTGAATGATTGCCGGTTGTTTTTTAAGAAGAAGACGTTTTTTTTTCGGTGCGAGTGAGCATCAAACAACCCAATCAGCATGTTTTGAAATTTCTCGAGTCAAATAATCATAAATGCTCTTACGTTTGAGTCAAAAAGACTGTTTTATCGGGAGAAAATTGTATCCTAGACGTGACTCTACCCTAAGAGTTTTTTTTCAAGACTCATGTTTCTGATCAATTACGACTCATTTTCGAGAAACTTCACATTTCGATCATCTGCATGATAATTTTATGATTGCGCATAATTAATCAATTTTGTTTTTGACCAAGTCACTTTCTTAGCATTTGTGGTAATTATTTTTGAGTCTTGTTTTAATCAATATTTGATTAATCAATATTTGATCATCTTAGGTAGGCCCAAAAGACTCAGCGATAATTTCACCAAGTCTATATATAATTATAAATTTATATTCAAAACTTGTTTTTCAAGTGAAATAAAAATGAGATTATAATGAAAACTATATTTAAATATGAATTGATATTTAAATAGAATTGGTAAAATAGGCCCTTAGTCTGGGGATTTTTGCTAAAACAGTATTCTAATTGCTGGCTGGGAAGTGTTTTTTGTTTTCTACTCAAAAACAAAACATTCTTTTAGAGGCCGAGTGCAAAAATCTATTTTCTATACATATAAAAGCTGTAACAAAACTCTCTCAGAGAGTGTTAGAAATCCGATATTTTCACTCAGCATCGTCTGAGTACTGCAAAGTACTGCACTTTACTGGTACTATATCATCTGCCAGTCGCCTTCTAGAATGAAAGATATGTCAATGTAGTTTTTAAAACAGAAAAACAAATATTTTGCCTCGCCCAAAATACAGCTTATTTTATTTACACAGAAAAAAATATCTTTAGAAAATTTTTAACAACACAGTTTGTTAAAAATACAATTTTAGGTCAACAAAATTTTTGTTTGATTCAATGAAAAAATTTATCAAATTTAGACTTGGCAAAATAGCACTAAATAAAACATATTGACTAATGAAATAATTAAATATTTCTTCATATTAAATAGAAAACAAGTAAGAAAGTATAGTCGGTCAAGCCCGACCATATAATACCCTATACCACAGTATTTAAAAACACATCAGGCTTATGTGTCCGTATAAATATGGATTTATCTATCTTTATAAACTTCATTAAAATTGGTTTGAAAGTTTGTGAGAGGCAGATATTGCCCCCTACCTTCCTTGTGGTCCTATTTTTGAAAAACTGCATAGCTTATGTGTCCATATAGATGTGGATCTATCTAAGTTTTAAATTTCATTAAAATCGGTTTGATGGGCAGAAATTGCCCCTATCTCCCCTCGTTGTCCTATTTTTTAAAAAATGCATACCTTTTGTGTCCATATAGACATGGTTCTATCTATTTTATTTCTATCTAGGTCCGACCTCAAAAAGCCTCTTGTCACAAAAGGTAAACTTTTGGAAAATAAAATAAAGCTCTGGGAGCTGGTTCGAATGGCGTCAGAAAGGAGTGTTACCAGGCGCTGTTTTTTAGGGATCTGCCTATTCGAAGCCCAGTTCTATTTCCACCTAGACTGCAACACTAAAAGGTAGGTAGGTGCTCTTCAAATTGCATATGCATATCCCGAGAACATTTTTTTGGTACAAATAAGTTGAAATGTTTAAAATTTTGTGTTTTTTTTTTTAAATTTTTAACTTTTTTAATGCCGTAAAAATCTAATCGTAACACAAAAAAATACACACCATTAAAAAACACATAAACTTTAAACTCCTGCCACGTATATGCAACACTTTTACCCTGGGAATCCTGGTTAAAGGCTTTTTAGATGCTGTTAGATTATTTGTGTAAGAAAATGTGTGAATATATGGGTGTGTGTGTGCTCGAAATTGTATAAGTGTTGTTGTGTTGCTGAGTTTTTATTATGTTTGAGTTCACCATCAAGTCATACAATACATCATACGGCAGGCACTAACAACAACATCGGCAACTAACTATAAACACAAACCCCTACTTACGGACCCCTACTCACACTCATACAATAAACAAACGAAAATCTTTAAAAACACACTTATACACATAAACACACACACGTCTCCTCGTATAATAATTGTGAATTTGATGCAGTTTTCTGTTAAAACAACAACAAGAGAAAAACTAAAAAAAAAAAAAACTAAATTGGAAAACTGCTGCTGCACATTTACACATGGCCTATACAAATACTTACGCATATACACACACACGCACACACAGTTTCACACACATTTCCCCTTTTTATTATGTGTGAGTGTGTTAGCAAAGGCAAATAGGAACCCAAATAAAGTACAAAGGAAAAAAGTGAAAAAAATCGTCCTTCTTTGCCTGGTTAAGTGCAAATGTGTGTGTGAGCATAAGTTAACTGAGTGCATTATTAAAGAGTGCGTATGTATTTTTTATACGCCTGTGTATGTTTTTTTTAAGTGCATGAATACTTTACTATATCTACATTTTTTTTTTTGTTGTTTTGTACCTTTTTTTAATGGAGAAAGTACGAGCTCCAATATATATTTCGCATTTTATAAAAACTGCAGCAGAAAAATTAAAGTGAAGCAAAACTTTGTTGTTTTGTATAAGATTTAAGCAGCATAAAATTTATGAATTGAATGCTTGTGATCCAACTAAACCACCCACTTGAGCAGATTCTATTTTATACTCATGCTCGTGCATGCATCTCATACTGTCCTGCCTGCCACCTATTTTTGATTCGTTGTAAAGACACTATGGGACCTTGATAATGAAGAGCGGTAAAAAAATTTGAAGAAACTGGGTCGGTTATGGACAATAAGTTTCTGTGCGTTAACGTACCGGTCGGTCTCTTAAAAACATTGCTGCTGTAAACGAGAGTGTCGCCGAAAACATCAATTCGGCATCGTTCTCAACAACTTAAAATTTCACAAAGCACCACGCAAGGAACATTAATACAAGTTAGACTCATTTGAGAGGGTAGACCTGCTGCTCACACATGTAAAAAATTTTGCCACATACATACAATTTTGACAATTGGTGTTTATGTCTGTCCGCTAACTAGTCTACCTTGTGTAAATGTACCTTGGCACTACGCAGCGAATTTTGACAAAACACCTACCTCCAGCTTCATGCGTACAAAATTAAGCTTACTGAGGAGCTCAAACCAGCAGACTAAGGAAAGCGCCGGCAATTCGTTCAATGGGTAATGGAGCAAAGTGAAGTCACTGCCAATTTTTTGAAAGTACTCTTTTTTCCGACGAAGCACATGGAAGTGAATAAACAAAATTGTCGAACTTGGGGCTCAGAAAATCATCATGCAATGCATGAGAAACAAATTAACCCACAATGAACAGCTGTCTGTTGCTAATTTTGGTCAGGCTGCGTGATTGGGCCTTACTTTTTTGAAGATGTTGCCGAAATTGCAGTGACTTCGAATGGCATTCATAACAGGATCATGATAACGGAATTCTTGTGGCCTCAAATGGACGGCATGGATTTGGACGACATGTGGTTTCAGCAAGACGTCACTACCTGCCACACCGCACATGAAACAATCGATTTACGATTTCCAGAACAAATTATCTCAAGAAGTTCTTAATGCAGTGTGTTTTTTTCTTTGGGGTTTTGTTAATCTATCCTTGATGCCGCTATGGTGATTTAAGTAGGATTTTGTGTCCACATAAACCCGTTGACGCAAAGATCTGGGGCCTAATTTTGGCAGTCGTGATCGAGTACTTTCTCGATTCGAAAGCAATTTAATATCTAATTCTCTCAGTCGATACTGAACGAATCGAAATAATTTTTTCAGTGTTATGAAACTCAAGCAAATGCTTAAAAACACTGAAAAAATAATCTCGATTAGTTCAGTATTGACTGAAAGAATTAGATATTAAATTGCTTTCGAATCGAGAAAGTACTCGATCACGACTGCCAAAATTAGGCCACTGGTAAATTGACCTCTTTTAAATTAAAGTAATCGAATCTTCTACTAGACTGTCTTTAAGTAGTTCTGTATATGCAATTGACCACAATTCGAACACAGAGATGTAAAAAAGTTGTTATTATTAGTAGAATTGCAAAATTTTGTGTTCAAGACAGACATCGGAACTTTGGTTAACTTGAAGATCACGCTCTTTTGATATTGACTCAATACATTACATGTACAAGTACTAATATATTTGAAGAATTTTTAAAATTTGAAATAAATATCATATCCCCATTTTTTAGTTTTTAATATGGACCAATCAAGTTCAAAACGACCTCAAGCCCCTCTTTCTTTCAGTGTAAATTCACAAAATGTATCCTCTAAATATTAATTGAATTAGAACAAAATGTTCAGAATGAACTTCCTCTAATTTTCACAGTAGTATTTAATTAAAAGTTAAGTTAGAATAGTGTAAAGACAATCATAAATAATCACTTTCAACCCATAGTGCAACTACTTTAAGAACTTTAACTGACTGACGTTTGGAATACCGTCTGTTAGGCAGAATGACTAGTACGTTATTTTCCTCTTCTTCTTTTTTTATATTCGTTTGTATTTTTAATATTTTACTTTTCTTTACTTAAGTATTTGTATCATTGTTGTTTCTGCAGTTTTACTCGGTGCAAAAAAAAAAATGGAAAAATATGAATAAAAAACAGCTCCCACTTTTCGACACTTGTGTATGGTAAAATAAATTTGTCTGTGCTTGTGTGTGTGATTGGATAAATATGTTTATGTGTGTATGTACTTTGTACAAGGGTAAATATGTGTTGTGGGGTACGTACTCTTTATTTCTATGAAAATGTTTTTGAGTTACATTTTTATACCCCACCTTATTCGGCCAGTTTCAGTCGTTTGTGGGTTTTCTCTACTTTATTTTGGCTTAAATATCAAAAAAAAAAAAAAAATCATTTATATTCGGGGATGCTAGTCAGTTAGCCTGGCTGACTGCTTACTAGGGGTTTTATCAGTCTTTTTCCCACTTCCCAGAAAAGCGATACACAATTTTGAATTTATCCGAAACCCCTAGAATTTTTTTTTTTTTATTTCGGTCAGAGCACTCTGCATCGATCAAAACAGATGGTCTTTGAACGGGTGAACCAAATTTTTGAACCCCTATTTTTTAAATAGTTTTTACTTGGTCTTGCAAAATGTTTCCGAGCATTTATATAGGGGAATATAACGGGTTCATGTCTTATCGCAAATTCAGAGCGTTTTTCGGCCAAAGCTCGCTTCAAACGAATCAATTTGCTATGGTGCGTATCCACACTACATACACAGCAATACCTTGGTGCGATGGACTGATGCGGAGGATATTCACATGAGCTTGGCAGGTGCTTAGTCTGTGTTCATACGGCTCATGTCTTGTTGACAAGATTGCTACTTTATAGGCGAGAGGGACGAGGGGAAAAGAAACGAGTACACAGATGCATGTTCTTTACATTTTGCTTTCTTATTCGTTGTTTAATTTTGTTTTTGTTTTCAATATCAAAAAGCACACATGCATACGCACGTCGTCAGAATGACATTAATCATTTGAACGACAACTCATGTTCAAAGAAGAAAAAGGAAGAATCTTGTCAATAAGACATGAGCCGTATGAACTCAGACTTATCGCGTGGTGGATCTCAACCTCTGGGTGACAAAGAAAGCGTTAACCAACCATCCTCCAAATGTAAGAGCATCCAGCACACCCAGGTAGCAATTATACACTCGCTTCTTGCTAAGGAGCTGGAGCTATCTAATCAACGTTGCTTTTGAAAATATACTAGCAGCACCTGTTGAGTAGCAATATGATATGATTCTCCCTCGGGCAGAATTGTCCCTTTTTCAGGAATTGGAATTTTCAGGATCTCCCTTTCCGTAACTTTGGGTAGTAAACCCCGAATTACATTTTCAACGCAAAGTGAAACTTCCGTAAACACACAATGAATTTATCTCAAAAAACATTCTAATTGAGGCCTCCATCAATAGTGCGTTTGGTGCCGTGTTATAAGGGGCTACTGACTCCTGTGGTACGGCGGTAGGATCTTTCGTAAGCTGCGGCCGCATGTAATCGTACAGGTCTCTTGAGATCTAGAAATTTTGTTGAATCTAGGTATTGGCTGGATGGAGGATGTAGCACCGGAAATTGAAAGATCCTTAAGATGATCCCTCCATACCCGGGGGTGGAGTGCAATGACCATTCAGCTTTACGTTTCAGCTGACTCGGGACTTAAATTGCTTTTTGAGCTTCGGGTTGTAGTACTACTGTCATATCCAATTTGCTTGCTTTTTAATGAGTTTTTCTGTGTACAAAGGTTATAAAATTGCGGCTTGAGTGGCTTTGAATTATTTTGCAAATTCTTCTTGATTTTAACAACAATCTTCATGGAGTAAAACCTTAAATTAATTGTTTTCAGGCTTGTTTTGCTGATCTAAGCCGTAGTTGTCTTCCGTGGCATAATAACGTCTTTTGAGCCATACAAACTTTGTGAAACCACTATTTCGCTCCCTGCCTAAATGAGAATATAAGTGAGGTTATGTTATTTTTATCATATTTTTTTAATTTTGACTAAGAAGAAATTCATCAATAATCCCACAGAAAAGTCTCGGAAAAGCAAAAATTGCAAATTATAAAATTTCCCGGGGACAAAAACTCTATTGCTTACTAACTTTTTTAGCAACAGCATCCATCGGTAGCATCAAATCAGGCAGTTTTGCTCTATTTCTTTTCGTTTGTATTATTATTTGTGTTTTTTTTTCTTTCATTTTTCAATTCTTGCTTTAAATCGCATCCATTTCCACAATTTTTACATCGCATCATGGTGCATACTTTAACTTGGCTAAAACGATGTTAGTTGAATAAGGACTGCGATTAGGCATTTTGGGATTGGATGAAATGCATGCATAATCGTGTTATTATTAAAACTTTGATTTAATTATAACAATAATATGGATTTGCTAAGATAGGATATGTTTATCTAACAGTTTTATCTACTTAAGTTTAACTGACCTTTGTCCTTGTGCTGTAGCCATTGCTTTAGCTGTTATTCTTGTTGTTGTTGTTGTTGTTGTGGTTCATGCCTTTTTTTTGCCTATATGTATGTACCGTTATTTGTAAAGTTTTTTTTTTATTTCGTTGCAAAAATCCAAAACAACAACAACAATAAATATATGTTTAAGGATGTATATCCTTCCAACTTTGAGTTGTTTTAGGATTTTTTTTCCTATCCACTCCCAGTTTAAAATTGAACGTTTCAAGTAAAACTTCGCGTTACGCAAAATTTTTGTGTCTTTTTTTCTTGTTTGTAACCTGTAAAAATTTATTTTGCTTGTTGTTGTTGCTCTTGTTTTCCTGACAATGAGGGTTGATTTTTTGCTTTTATTTAAATTTGAAAATTAAAGTTGTTCGTTCTCTAGAACTTTACTCTATTTTGCATTAAATTTTGAGGAAGATTTTAAGGTTATGTTAAATATTGATTGTGTTTAGAAGTCGTTTTTAAGTTATATTTTATGGTAATCCTTGCTCCTGTTCACCAACATGTTATTTCCTTGTTCATTCTTTGTTCTTTGTAGTAGCTGTTAAGCTTTCGAGAATTGTTGCCTCTGGCATTCGTGCCAGTCTATTTAGATTTTTAAGTTAAAATGCTGCTGAAATCCTTTCTCGCCCACAATCTCTCTAATTTATGTTTTTCACACTACTTATGGAATCTTGTTCGTAAAATCATTTTAAAATTTAATTGGAAATTTGCTACACAGTTTTAAAATTCCAAGCAGAATGTAATACAAAGTAAGCAGCTGTTAATGTTTTTTTTTACGAAGAATTTCCTGAAATGCAATCAAAATCTTTCCTTATTAGTATCTGTTGGGTAATGTTTACGGATTAAAGGGAGGTTTTATGGTGCAAAGAATTAATAGAATCTCATGACATTCATATAAATTCTTTCAATATAGTTCTGTTATCACCGATCGTTAGAGATTCCTGGTAAAAGCAATGCATCATCGTTTCCGAGGAAGTACAAACACGCTATGTCCGAAAACATCAATCGAGGTGAAATCGAGTTTCTAAAGGCCCAACCGAATGTTTTTTTATTTTGTTCTCTTTAAAGCATTTGAGAGGCTTTTCGTTAATTTTTGACAGTAGCTTTAGCTTGTTTATGCGTATTCTGGTTGGGCCTTCAGGGTGTATTGCTAGCAAGTAATTACGAACTCAAAAACTATTCTTCTTACATTTGTGAAAAATTTTTGCTAAAAAACGAATTCAAAAGCCAGCAACAATTTAAAATGTCTCATTATTTTAACAGTTTCTATTTTGTTTATTTATTTGTTGTTTTAAATTTCACAAAAAACTAATTTTTTTTTACACCGTTTAATAAAAAAAATTAGTGATGCCAATGATTTGTTCGTAGTTGGCATAGTTATTCAAAATCAATGACGTACAAATGAGATAATTGACTCTCAACATTTTGTTTACCGAATTATGTAATTTGCATCATAATTTGACTGTGAATTACAAATGAGAGAGCGAATAACGAAAAACGCTAACGTGCAAACATAGCATAAGACATGGCGTGCTCATTATTGGTTTGGCGCATATGCTAAAAAGTTGTAATGGAGAAAAACGCCAATGAAGGTGTACATGAAGTTTTATATTTCCAAAAATTTTAATTTTTGTGGACGTTCATTAGGAACTTAGAAGTAAGTAGTATTTTATATTAAAAATTATTGTTTTGTGCCGCATACACCACCATTTTTTTTTTTTTTTTAATTTACAGTAATTTTGACTTTGCATGATTTTTTGTGCAGATAAATTAAAAGTAATGTTATCTTTAATGTATTTATCTGCCTTAAAGTGCAGGTACTCAATTGTGGTAACATGCATTAAAGTGCAGGTTAAGTAATGTGTTTAAAGGATAAAATGAAAAACGTTTTTACTTATATACAAATTTTATAAAATTGAATATTAATATGAATAAGTGGCCACCAAATTTTTTTTTCATGTGTGTAGCCAACTTTGATGTTATATATGAAAATTATTTTGGGCAGTTAAGTCAAAGTGCAGCTAGCTTTGATTTTTTGTATGAAAATAATTTTCAAATGCCGAAAATTTTGGGCATTTAACTCAAATGTGCAGGTTTTTAAAGAATAATGACAAAAATTATTTATTTTGTGCAGTTTAGTCAAAAGTGCACTTAAACAAAAGGCAGTTAAGTCAAAACTACTGTATTTACAAAAAGTAGCTTCTTGTGCTGCAAACGTATACTTACTGCAGTGTATTGAGCTGTTGACATTTTATATTGCTCTTGCTTTTTCTACTTTTTTCTAACGGCAATGAAGTAAACCAAGAGTGAAATCTATTTTGTACGTTTTTGTAGGAGGAATTTGCAGCATACGCCAAACAGTGGCGTCTAAAGCAAACAATACTTAATTCATTTTAAAATAAATTTACTCTAAAATAATTTATATGCAGTAAAATTAATGCCTAATATCTAAGAAACCATAAAAAAAATTTCGTGAAACAAATTTTGGATTTGGAAAGGGATATTAAAATTGATATACATCATACCTAACACATTTGTTTTTAATGGTCGGTAGGTCAAACTTATAATAAGCTGGCGATTTCTCTATTCTTATAGCAGGTTTGATCTTTACACAGAAGAACTTCAAGCCAATTTTTTATTTTGTTTTTTTTTTTTTTTCAATTTAACCATTAATCTCAAATAAAATCAGTTTTAATTAAAAATTTAATCAAGTGAATTAAACATTTACTTGTATCAACAACATTATTGCAGAAAATGTTGTTGGTATCAAAAAAATTTAATTGATACTTTTAATTTACTCACTAGTGCAGATTTAATTAATTTTTTAATTACGATTAATAACACAAACTTTTTTTTGTTTGAAATCAGTGTAACAACAGAGTAACTGTATGGATTTTGTAAGATGAAATATAAAGTTTTGCTGTCCTCAGAAGAAATATTTATCTTCATACTTAATAGAAAAATAATTAATAGAAATTTCGTTTAGTGTTTCATAATAGAAACGATCGCTTATTAAGTTTATTTGTTTAAACAATTGATATTCTGGAAAGAATCCCAATGAAAAATTAGCAAAAGTTGACAAAAAAAAATTAGGTCACACGACTTGAATTAAGGGCATTTGAAATAATCTGGGTTCAATATATATTCTAATTAAATTCATTCGATATGTTTACACTAAAGTATTCTTTAAGAAAGTCTTAAGTTTATCGGGGGTGAAGTGGTTAAAGTGGTTGCCTTCAAAACCAAGCACCCTAGGTTCGTCCCGGTAGGCTAGCTGATGGTGAGCTAGTCTATCAGCGCCGGGATTTGCGGCTTTGATTCTCGCCATAGACTCTGGTTTCTTTCCTGCAGACAATCGGCTTCGCGGGACTAGCTTAGGGAAGTAAAAAAAAAGAGGATAACATCAGGAGCCGCCACCTTTTTTAGAAAAAAAGGTAGGGATCAAAGATTAGTATGATCGCCCACCACTACAACATCACCACAGGGGACGTTCGAAGAAAAGGATAACATAATGGAAAAGGTCAGGCAGCCAGCACCCCCTAAGAAAAAAAGGAGGAATCAAAGATTAGCAAGGTTTCCTACCACTACACCAATTATAAATATAGCTGTGCATAGAAATCTATGGTCTAAATGCTGCAATATATTAAAAGAAACCTGAAGGTAAAAACGCGTAGGTCAAATAAACGTTGAAATAAGTAAAGATAACAGTTAGGTACGAACACTACCAGCTTTCTTTTTGTATAAATTACGGGCATTAACGGAAACAACAACAACCGATTATCGAAACTGATAAAAGGCAAAATAACAATACTGAATGGATCGATGCACCAGGAACTAGGACAGCGACATCTTACATGGGAAGTCGCGAAAACAACTGCAACAAACTGTGTAAGATGGAGATGCTATGGGGAAGCCATATGAATAGCAAGTTCTCTTCCCCTCTCACCAACAAACTCAGACTTTTTGCAAGAAAACTTTCTTATGGTGAACCCAGACAAAGTGCTGAAACAGCAATCGCGTAAATTGCATTTTAAACAAAATTAAATCTTAAAATAGTGTTTTTGGTTTACATGTAAGTTTAGCGAACGAAGTCTTCTTTCGAAATCGACGAACAGGCGATTAGTTAAGCTTACTCATCGTCCACACTTGCAATTTTTGTTGCAGCAATTCTTGAGTTTATTGGCAAAAGATGTGGGAAGATTGTGAAGGGATACTCAGTTTCTTGTACTCTCCAATTCTGTTTTGTGAACCTCACACTTTTCAACTTAACGTTGGCTGTAGGTGTATTTGTATTTATATAAAAAATATAAAAAGAACAAGATAGAAAATATTCAAAAATTGCAACCCTAGAATTTCAAAATCTGGACACGAGTGCAATTTCAAAGCAGAATTTAATAACAGTTGTAAGTCTGGACGATGACCTACTAATTTAGCAGGGGTGTTTTATAAATCGAAAACGCAATCCCAAGAATTTTAAACGTCGTTTTTAATAAGAATTTTATGACGAACATTATACAAATATAACTCTATTAAACAGAATTTTATAACAAAAATTATAAAAATTTGATTAAAAGTATATTAAAAAAAACTTCCAAATTCTTGAGTTTTTCGTTTTCGATTCCAGAACACCCCTGTATGTATCGCTATCAACTTGCACGCTAATACGAAAATCTGATTATAAGAAAGAGGCGCTGAGTCCGTGCGTATTTTCTTTTTCTTTTGTCTTTGATAGAGTAAAGGCTGGAACGCAGGTGTAAAGTTATGGCACAGCTTCAAAAGATCTAACGAAGATTATCGTGCGTTTAACTGGTTTGGTTAGTTTGTGTTCAGTTTAAGTGATCACCAAACAACTTTTTTTTTTTAAATTATCGGAAAGGAGCCAGAAGATTTAATATTTTTGTAAAATTATTCTATAGTAACATTTCCAATGTATCCATTTGGATTTGAGAGTTTATTATTTTATTCTAACGGAGGCTGTAAACATCCCAATTCTGGAAAGAAGTATTGCAAACATGAATTTATTTCTTATAAAACAGCTCAAAGTATCAAAGTACACCTATTGCAAACGATATACTTCGGAACTCCATAATTTGAGGCTTTTGAGCAGTGGATTACTATATTTTGACAACCCTGTGCCTTCTCTGCATTACACAACTTTATCCATACAGGCAAAAACAAAATCGCCAACAAAACTTTAAAATTAAATTTATTTAACATTATTCTATCGTGATTATTGGAACAGGCAATTTTTTCTGGTTGATTGGCCTGTGAACCACTTTAGAATGGTTACCAGCTAAACCGCACATATTTTTATCGGGCAATGTGAACAGATTGTTTTTGTTAAACACTTTGATGTTTAATGAAATGGTTGGTTATGCTTTTGGCTGTTTCACTCAAATTGGTTGGGGTTTTTTTTCGGAATTTTGGTGTTGGCTGTTTGTTATCTGCAAATGTTGGACGGGATACACACAAACAGAAACTCTTTCCTTTAGACAGTTGGTCTAATAAGTCTGCTTTACAACTTTATGTTGTATTTTATGTAAAATAACGAAAAAAGCCAACCTATTCGAAGGACATTTATTCATTCAATATCAAACATACAACAGCAATGACGACGACGACAACGACAACGAACTTAACGCAACCATAATAATAAATGACAACAAACTCCTGCTTTTGCTGCCTATTGGAGCGTTGGCAGCAATCTACAACAGCAACAATAACTTAAGAAATAATAATATTCAACACTCGATAAATATATCGGGTAGTTGTAGTCAGTCTACTTGCAACATTTGAATCGTTGTGTTGTGTTGTATCCCTTTTTTGTTTTTGGAGAGATGTTGATCTACTTTATTTTCGCCTGATACAACTGGAACAAAGTTTTTTGGTGTGCGAGTGTATTTGTGTTAAAGTTTGTGTGTTTCGCATGTAAAAGTCTAGTGTAAACAAAATGTAATAAAATTTAAAACGTGGCGTGTAGAGGTTTGAGATCAGTTGAAACTGTTTTGTTTTTTTTTTTTAATAAATGAAAACAGGTTGTGCGGGAAAACAAAGTGACTAAACATTTTATAACATAATGAAAACTAGGGGGTCACCGCGTATTTAGATTGGCAGAAATATTTTAGGAGTTCGAACAATTTGTAGTCGTTTCAAATGATGACAGTGTTATATTCAAAAACAAATGGTAACACTTAAATGAAAAATTATGTTCGTAACAGAGAGTTTTTGTTTTTAGAGGAAATTTTTTAATTTCGATAAAGTATAATTCGTTCATTAGAAACAAATATGTAGGACGAAAATCGTAAAAAAATAAACAATAACTTGAAGTTTTTTTCTCGTTTTAATGAAATAAAGAGATCCTCCAGGTATGCTGTGATCGATCAAGAAGGTTGCCACCTGTTATTTGGCAACTCTTTACCTCTATTGCAGTATTAGATAATCCATGGTTTTAAAAAAATTTGAAGTTTAAGCGGATTTTGAAAAGCATTATTTTAGTTGAAAAGTGGGACTCCATTGCATCCGTAACCATCTCCCGGACAGGGTTGATCTATATTGCTATATAAGAGAAATTATAGTTTAACAGTTCCAAAGTTTACGCGTCTTAAGCTGAAGCCAGTGCACTTCGCTGCCCCAATTTTAAGAAAATTGGTAAAATATTTTCAATTCATAACGAAGTTATCGAGGCAAATTTTAATATATCGGTTTTCAAGAGATAAAGTAATTTATATTGGCTTTGAATGGGAGGTGCCACGCCCACTTCAAAAATTCAGCCAAATTTTTGACAAAGGTTGTGTATTGATAACCTTCTATTTGAACCAAATTTCGATAATTTCACAGTTACCGTTTTTCAGATACAAAGAGCACGATTTTGTGATACACCCACTTTGCTAATCGGGCCCATTTTTTGACTGATGTTGTGTCTTGATAACCAAGCTATATATGAACTAACTTTGGTAACTTTACCGTTAGCCCTTCACAAGGTATAAAGAATTCTATTTTGCGCAACGCCCACTTCTCCACCCACTTTTAGACAGAATTTGTGCACTGAAAGCCAAGAAATTTTTACTAAATTTGTAAACTGTAGCTGTAGCCGTTCTCCAGATATACGGAAACCTATATTGTCTTTGTATGGCAGGTGCAAAGCCCACTTCTCCAATAACACCCACTTTTTGATGGATTTTATATATTGACAACCCATCTATGTGTACAAAATTGGAACAGCTTTTCTCCAACCGTTCCCAAATATATGATACAAAAAGAAATAAATTTTATACCAAGCCCACTTCTCCAATCCCGCCCACTTTTTGCTAAAAGTCATGCACTGACATCGAAGCTACTTGTACCAAATTTAAAAACTTTTAGTGCTACGATTCTCCAGATCAATCAAAATCTATTTTATATTTGAATGCAAGGTGACACGCCCACTTCTCTTATCTCGCCCACTTTTTGCCAAAAGTCATGCACTGACATCGAAGCTATTTGTAACAAATTTTAAAACTTTTTGTGCAACGATTCTCCAGATCTATCAAAATCTATTTTATATTTGCATAAAAGGTGCCATGCTCACTTCTCCAATCCCATCCACATTTTTTCGGATCTTGTTTTTTAATAACCAAGAAGCTTGAACTTGACTTCGATGCACTGGCTCTTGCAGTTTTCCAGACACTTTTAAAATATCCCTGACACCCATTCGACAACTCGACCGATTTTGCGTTTTTCTACAGGTATATTCAAGCTATCAAATCAGCATCTTATGGAATTTATTATATTTTCATGTCCTGTCAAAATGCATGAACTCAGTCCTTTTTACACGCGCTTTTATTATGAAACGAATATTAAAAATATGACAAGAACAACCAACAGAAGCACGAAAGGCAAACGAGGGAGATTGCAAACAAAAAAAAAACGCATTTAATAACATTCTAACGTGTTATTTTTCCATTTCCATTTGTAAGGTTTCAATTTAAATTGTTAAAGACCAACAAAGAACAAAAAAAAAAATAGAAAAACAACAAGCAAACAGAAGGACGAGCAAGTGGAAGGTGAAGAACAAGAAGAAAAACAAGCAAAAGATTCATTACTCAAACATTAACAGCAACCTTAAGGCTTTTTGTAAACACCACTACCTCATGCTCGTTTTAAAAAACCCCACCTCCCTACCTCCGCCCCTCCGCATTCATTTACACACCACAACCTCAAGCATTTCAATTCATTTTTCCTTAGCCAACTCTCCCACTGCCACCCATCCTAACGCTCTATTTGTTTTACTTTGTTGTATTTAAACTTTACAAAAGGGTTGTGTTGGTTTCGTGTAAAGAACAAACAAACAAACAAAAATAATTTAAAAAAAAATATTTAAAAAAAAGGACATTTAAAGCAAAAGCAGCAGACAACAACAAAAATAACAATGAAAATTTATAACATTCACTTATTCACCCATAATGCTCGTGCTTAAGAGTGGCTTGGAAAGCCCAACACAAAAATAAACTTTATTTTTTTTATTTTTTGTTAAATATTTTCTTTTTTTATTAAGGAAAATAAGAAAATGAAAAAAATTGTTTTCTTATTGTTGCTGTTTTATCGCATATTGGGTGTGGTTTTTTCCGTTTATCAACAAGATTTTTGTATAATATTTCGCGTTTTCTTTTGCTTGTAACCATATTTTCCATTTTCCATTAAAAAAACGAAAAAAATAAAAATCGTCCTTTTTTTAGTAACGGTTAGTTCATGTCATCATTTGACGTATAAACAACTCATGTGCATACAAACAAAAAACTTTAGTGTGATTTGAAAAGTGAGTGAGTTTGTGTTAGTGAGTGTGTACAACTTACAAGGATTCGACAAGTTCTGAGTGTAGTTTGAAAAAACAAAAATCTTTAATGTGAATTTATTTGGAATTTATATATGAATAAAAATTTAAAATAATAAAATAAAAAATAACAAAGCATATTCTTAAAATAATAAGGTGACTCTTAAAGATTTTATGACAATTTTGGAATAATGGCGTTGTCATCTTTAAAGCTTCTTAATGGATTTCAGAAGTAAGTAGTCTCGACATTTGTTCGTTGTTTATCTAACAATACAATTTTCAAACTATATTTTTTTTGTTTGTAACCTCTTATTGGGAGTAAAAGTACAGTTTAAAATAAGTTCTTAAAAAGTACCTACAATTTCCCATATTCGCTTTTAAGAAAAGTTGTTTTCAGAGTTAATCTCAAATTAACCCTTTAACGGTTTGTCGCCTTAAGGCAACTATTTTATTTTTTTTTATTTTCATTCTATATGTATTTAAGAAAGTTTTAAATTGTTTTTCTATGCTTAAGACAATTCTTTAAAATATTTTTAATTAAGGCAAACTTCAGAACCATAAAGGGTTAAATAGGTAAATCAATAGTTGTTGCTCAAGAATTCTTTTTGATGTTAAAACACAAAAGAAAAGCTTATGTGTAGATAAAACAAAATTAATTGTATTTTATTTATGTTTTAAATTCGTTTTTCAATTCAAAAAAAAAAAAAAAAAAATATATGAAAAACTTTATTTAAATATGAATTGATAGAGTTGCCGGACGTCTGATCTTTTAAACTACAAATTCCTTTTGCTGTCTTTCTATGTCAAACGTTAAAGTCAGTTTCTTAAAGACATCTCATTTTCTGGGGTATTTATTTTAATAAGAACCTTTTTTAACAATTCAGATTTGTTAAGTTTCTAATCGATTGTTAACTTTCTTAAGGGGTGTTTAATCTTCCACCTAAACTGATCGGCTTTTCACTGTTTTTCATAATTCGGAGTGGTTAACACTTCTTTTCATCCTAATGATAAATCTAACAACATTTAAATATAATGAAAAACTTCATTACTAATGTGTTTCAACTAGCTTTCTGATTTATAATTCACTATCTGAATGGGTTTTATAAGCACGTGCTATTGGTTGCACCAATACACCCTAAGAGAGTGCAAAGTCAAGACGGCTTTGATACCTCTGGACGCAAAAACGAACCCCCGGGGAAAAAAAGAAAGATGTGCTCAAGACTAACGCTTCTATGAATACACCTCATAGTGCCACCTACACCGAAAGAAGACAATGTGTCTGCTAACGTCCTGTTGAGTGGACAGTGGCTTATGTATTAAGTACATGATGTCGTTACCATGCATAACCTCTTGTTTAGAAGTAAAAGCTATCTAACTTTTACAGCGGAAAAATCCCAGCGGGAAAAAGCAGTACGGATGCTTTCTAGATGTCTCTGTACTCCTTGTTTTGGATAAACAAGGACTGCTCCCATTCCATACACATATCTTTTTTTAACACACATTCTCATTGCGGAGTAGACCTTTCGCTCTCGTTTTTTTAGAATGTCCATAAGACTGGTAACGGGAAAAAAATAATTATTTTGCTTTTGCTTGTTGAAAAAAAAAATAAAAACAATGCAAAAAATTTTACTCCTTCTCTACTCCCTTCTCAAAGAAGCGAATGTGGAGTGTGTATCTTATCTTTTATACGAATTGAATCAAAAAAAATGTTAAGCCGGCCTTTAAAAAGGCCTGCGGTAAGAAGGTTTTCTGAGTGATCCCGCTGGGAATTTCGTACAGTGACAAACTTAATGCTAGATTCAAAAAATAATTTAGCCTTTACTAAGTTCTCCCTGACCGTATAATGACTTCAAGCAAGAGTGTGATTCCCGAAGGAGCCAGACAAGGGCATGTAAAGTCGAGGGAGAGCTACTGTTTCTACTCCGATCAGCCACGATCTACTAAATATCTGCACATTTTAAGCCCTTTACAAGCATGGTTTATAAATCCCCTAAGAGTGCATAGCTCTTGCTGATAACACTTTTCATCATTGTGATGTCAGCCTTAAAAACACAGAAATGACGAATCGGAGTCAGCTTTATATAAAATTTCATCAGTGCAGTTCGATGACTCAGTTACATCGGAGAGAGTTACATTGAGTCATTAGGATTGACTTAAGTCAAAGTTAGAGTATATTAAGCCCTATTCCGGTTGTCGTTGTCGTCATCGGCAGTGTCGTTTTTTTGCTATATATAAAAGTGACACACAGCCCATGTTCTTTAATCTTTTACAAAAACCGACACTGTCGATGACGACAACGACAACCGGAATAAGGCTGATTATTATTGACTTACACATGTTTATTTCACTTTTGTTGTATTTCGCCCTTTCATTACTAAATTTCTGTCAATTATAGCCATCAGCATCATAACCGATATAATTTTCGGAATCAGTCTACTTTGAAAATTAATTGTATTTAATTAAAAAATTTAAACAAATAGAATATGGGAATTGTTGCTTCTTATTTTACTATTAAAAGATGAAAATAGAATTAAAAATACGCAAACTGTGGCATCAAAATAATGTCACTGTAATCATAGCATAGATGACAC
Organism: Pollenia angustigena; assembly: GCA_930367215.1. NCBI lineage: Eukaryota > Metazoa > Arthropoda > Insecta > Diptera > Polleniidae > Pollenia > Pollenia angustigena. Next base: position 124,296,266 of record OV884059.1, on the reverse strand, counting down.
ATAAAATATGACAACATTTGTCGTCATTTGTCATAAAAGTTTATGTCACAATTCTGATGTTAGAGAATCATCAATATGAAAATGCATAAATAATGTTTAAAAAAGACTCAAGGAATCGTAATGAATGTGGCATTTCATATTCTCTAAGGACATTATGACATTTTTTAAACTATCATAAGGTCCACGAACATTCAATAAACAGCTGATGGATTAATAAAAAATTTTTTACGTTATTTTTGGCCGAAAAAAATACGTGTAGCTAAGAAAAGCTCTAAAGAACAATTAATTGACTCTTTAATAGACAAAGCTGCAAATAAGATTATATTCAAGGAAGGTATGAATTAGTAGGTGCTGACATTCATTAAATACCATTTATTTTCCGTTCTCAGCTATTGGTTTGCAATTAAGTGCTGCATATGTAGAGTAAATACCCAGTAAAAAATGGAGCTTACCGGTAAACGGTTTTGTAAGAGAGAGAAGCACAATACCCCCTTACAAACCTGCAATACAACCTGCTTCGATGTAAGGGAATAACAGAAGCGCTTAGAACATTGTTTGTGAATTTCTTCTTTAAAATAATGATTTTTAATTATTCGCTTACAACCTGCTTATTTATAAAGGACTAGCTGACCCGAAAAATGTTTGCGTTCGATTTTTAAAATCCGTTAAAAAGATACGAACATTTGAAAGAAAAATTAGTAAAATCGATGGAGCCGTTTTCTGATTTTAGGTAAATCAAAAAAAGTGGGCGTTAAAGTCTGCGGGGCAAAATTTTCTTTCCGTTAAAACCTAAGTTGGACCATGGCGATCATTTTAAAGAAAAAATCGTCCAAATCGCTCAAGCCGTTCTCAAGTTATGCGCTTAATAGAAAAAGTGGGCGTAAAATTAGGCGTGGTAAATTTTTCTTTCGATGAAAACTTAAAATGGATTAATACGAACATTCGAAAGAAAAATTTGTCAAATCGATGGAGCCGTTTTCTAATTTTAGGTAATTCGAAAAAAGTGGGCGGGGCAAAATTTTCTTGCGTATAAATCTAAGTTGGGCCATGGCGATCATTTTAAAGAAAAAATCGTCTAAATTATTTAGAAGTCATTGGTGGTGCAAAATAAGAATTGGATTTTGCCACGCCCCTCCGCCCGCAGACCGAAAATCAAAAAGACTTCACAGTGTCACCCGCCTGAACATTCCCTGAAAATTTCATCAAAATCGGCCCAGCCGTTTTGGAGTCCATACGTTACATACATACACACATCCTATTTTATATATATAGAAGAAGAAGAATAGATAGAAGATAGAGATAAAAATTCGCTTATTTTGTATTCGCTTCTCTGCTGCTTCTAAGTAGTGTGTAATAGCCAGCGCATATTTCTGCGCTCATGTAGCTTTCGTGCTTCCAGAAACCTGAAATTTTTTACTGGGTATAAACTATGTTTTAAGTGTTGCATATTAACAAAAGAGTAGCAAGTGCATTGCTGTATATGAAAATGTTATGGGGCTTGACCATTTGCACATGATTGTGAATAGGGCAACTGTTTTGACTTATTTAGGCGTGCAGCTAATTTCAAATTAGCTACAATTGATTTAACCTTCTAATCCCCAATTTTCAGGATAGTTTTTAACTCAATATTGAGTTAATTTTCATAAAAAACTTATGTAAATCGTATTTAAAACAGATTGGTTTTTTGAGTTTTATTTATAAAGTCTTATTTAATTAAGATAAAAGGATGGTAGCACTAAATACAAAAAAAAAATATAAAAAAGTGTATTTGTTTACAAGATGGTCTGAAAAAACAGCTGACTGTTAATGCTTTGCCTGTGGTTGTTGTATTGTTGTGATATTGAGGCCCCCTTGCTAAAATATTACAATGGAAACTTAAGTTAAAATTAAGTGAACCACATCGGTGACTTAAGTTTCACTTAAGTTTTTAGTGAAGAAGAGAATTTTGTATTTAAAACGCTTTTAAAAATAAATGTGTTTTAATATCAATCCTGAAAATTGGCCATAAGAACAATATCCTTTAAGATATTCTTTCCTTAATTACAGATATAAGCGAATTTCCAACATTAAGCCAACATAATTCAACTGATTTATCAAAAATATTTTTTATGTATTCATTAATAAATTTTATTTTGGCAACAAGATTTTTTTTACAACTTTCAATTATACTTTTTAAAACGTTTCATTTATTTGTTCTAAAATACATATGTACATAAATGAAAATCTATCTCAATTATTTTATTTAAGAAAATCCTTTTTGTTTAAACTTGTACTAAAGTTTTTCTCTTTTGTTTTTTTTTTTTTTTTTTGTTCCCATCAATATTTTATTAAAAAAACCAATTTAAAACTACAACAGGATACAAACATTTGGTAACCCCCTCAATATAGCAAAAAAAAAAAGGAACAGAAAGGAAAAATTTTATAGATTAAATACATATTTTTCCGACATAAGCAACAACAATAACTATTTTTTATTTCACTTTAATAACAATTTTCCCATGAGAAAAATTCTCCTGATTTTCTCATACAACAACGGCTCTCATTCATATACATTTGCACACACAACACACACACTCACAAACCCACATTCAAGTGTAACAAACAATACTAAAGGACCTCATTCCATTCCCAGCTCCATCGCCATCATCATCTGTAGCAGCAACAAAACCAACAATAATAAGAATAAAAACAACATGATTTTATACTCTCAGACATGATTCAGTTGTTGTGTCATGTTTTAGTTTTTCCACAAATTTACTTTTATTTTTATTCCCTTCTTGTGTTTTTTTTCCACTCTGCTTCGAGTCTTTAATATTTTTACTTTAATAAAAGTATTAAAGAAAAGAGAAACCTAAAAATAGAGTATTTTTTTGTTGTTTTTAAAGGAAATAAGGAACCAAAAACTGAAAGCAATATGATAAAATACACCATACATGAAAAATGAAAAGCAAACTCTGAATAAGAAAAGTAAGAAATGGCTACCAACACCCTGTATCTCTTCTATTTATACTTTTTTTTAATACCGACTACTTTAGCTCTCTAACTTTAATTTAAACACATTAAATCTATAAATGTGTGTATGTATAAACATTGCTTCTTTAATATTTTTTTTTTTTTTTGTTTTGCTGGTATTAACTTTCCGGTATGCATCCTGTTTTGACACAAATACAAATACATACATACTTACATACATTTATTCTCTCTTACACCAACTTATAAACTGGAAACGGAAGAAAAATATTGCCACAACAGCAACAACAACAACAACATTAATATATTATTTTGGAGTAACAAACTCAACCAGTTGTAGTGCAAAAGTATTTAGTCGAGTCAAAATGTAACCGTTACATTGCACTTGTCGTTTACCGTTAAATAAGTTGTATGTTGTACCGTAATAAACCTAACCTCACTTTTTATTAGGAAGCAATAAACTCTTAACTGACATGAATGACACTTTGTTAACTTTAAGAATATGGATTATTGGGAAAAGTTTTGGTTATTAAATTTTATTTTATTTAAGTTTTTCAAGATATTTTTAATCCATAAAAATTTCTTTAATTTAATCTTTAATACAGAGTTGGGAAGTTGTTTAGACTGAACAATGCAGGATACAGTTTTGTAGTCAAATTGGATTATATTTTTAATAACTTGAGTGGAGTGTAATGGAGATAATTTGAATGAATCGCAGTGAAGTTTGAAATGGGTACTTCTGTCCAGATTGGTCGTGGCTTCTGAGAAACAATGCGAAAGAGCTCTGATTTCAAATAACACTAGCCAACAAGGTTTTGGACTGGAGCAACAAAATATCTTTCCTAGGGTAATTCGTTGGGCTGAATTCGAATCTGTAATTGGGTTTTCTCTATAACGTCAGGTTTTCGAGATACAAAAAAAGTTTTTATTCATTTCTTACATAAAAATTCACTAGTTTATTTAAAAATCAATGAATTTGCAAAAGTGAATGGCGTTATTTAAACGTCGTTTATGCGATGTTTAAATCGTCCTAAGGTTTGGTTGCTATCAGTGCAGAAACTGCTTTGACTCAGCTTAGCAGTAGAGGTTATATATTTCCAGCTCCTAAACAAGGGGGAGGGTTTGATAGCCAATTACAACCTGTATATGAAACATTATTTTCGCATACGCGAGGGCACTTGGAAAATGCATATAAAAACCACCATTGTGGTGGAAATCTACCCAGAGATTAGGCCATGGTGCAGGTGCTCATGTAACTCAATATCACAGTTGTATCTTCCCCGAGAGTTGGTAGGGATTATCTTAAGGATACTTCACCTTCTGGTATTACATCCTGCCAGGAAATCAGGTGAAATCAATACCTGAGATTCGACAAAAAGAAGAACTTGACAGATTCGGTGAGATCAAGAGACAAAATTACGGCATTCGATATCGATCGAATTTGCCATTAAAATTATATTGTCTTTTGGATCGATTTCGAGTCCCATAATTTGGAACGAGATCTCTCGAGATCACGGTTGGCCAACGATCCTAACTGTGTCACGGGAGTCAGTAGCCCCTGGCGGCACTGCACCAGACTTGATTGAGGTCTCCGTAAGTAAATATGTAGTGGTCGTGGCTAAGACCCAAATTCGCAGAATAACCAACTCAAGGGCTGATTTTTCAACATTTACGGATGAGTTAGGCCAGAGAGAATCATTCCTAGATACTGTTGCTACAGATGCTGCTGGCATATTTCCAAAAGCAGCTTTGGCTAGATAGCTCCAGCTCTTAAACAAGGTAAGAGTTAATAGTATTGGCGGACTATGCACTCAAATTGCTACCTGGGTGTGTTGGCTGCTCTCACACCAGCTGGCGGTTGGCAAATGCATTGTTTGTCACCCAGTAGCCTAAGATCCTCAAAAAGATAAGGCCATATGGCAGGTGCTCATGTTAATTCTTTTCCACATCTGTATTTTTTTTAGCAAACACAAAAGCTTGATATGTTAAAATGATTTGTTATTAAATGCATTTCTAAACGTCAAACTTAAGTATATATTTCGCTTTAAATTTAAGAATTACAACATTTATAACAAAAAGTGGAAATTCTTAAAAAGAAAATATATAGTAGAATCACCCATGACCAACCCCCGAAGGGACCACTAAAATCAATCCATGATGGGGTGTCCGCTAAAGGAAGGTATTCGTCAAAGGATATTATACTGTATTCGAAAAAAGGCTTGCCAAAGAAAAAGAAGTAATATTTCAAATATTGAAATTATGTTTGATGAATATAACGAGAGCAGCTTTCCTATCTAGGGTATCCGAAAAATACCAAATACGAAGCACTATCTCAGCGCAATGGATTAAGACAGTGCAACTAGTCAAGAGATAATGATCACCAAAACTAGTGTATGCAACGAATAATATTCCACTTATACAAAAATAAATTTTACCAAACCCATAATTTCATAACATTTACCCTCTTAATTACTCCTCATACTCCTTTACTATAAAATGTCAATGTCTCACATTTCTATCCTTCCAATATTTAATTGCCACAAATTATAAAATATTTACAACGTATATGTATTTATTACCACAGTGCATTAATTCTAATTCAAATGAACAAACGTTTCATATTTCCAACTCTGTTACAAACTTTTTGTAACGAAAATAATTTTAACTCGGCGAAACTTCCTCCTGGTTGATGATGGTGGCTTAAAATGGGCAAGATGAAAATATTCGTTCTTTGCTATTGCTTTTTCCTTCCCTCCCGGTTTTCAAAACAGTAAACGAGACATCATATGTTTTCCCTTAAGTGGTGGGATTACATGATTACAGTATTATAAAACTGTGAAATGTCTGTAACCGTGGGCGGCAAGTCATATGAAAAATGGCGATGATGATGTTGGAATGTGGGCGTAGAGAGCATAAGAAAAGAGTGGAAGAGAAAAGGAAGAGGAAATAGAACACATGCACGCGCATACTAAAAAATTGTTATGAGAACAAATTTTTTACAGACACCATTAATTTTCATATGACTAGAAAGTTTATTTTGTGTTTTGGTTTGATTCTTTTACTTCTTTTCTTTTCCATTTTTTTTGTTTTGTTGATTTTCTGTTGCTCTTTGGCTTTTGTGTATGTATGGCTTTGTGTGCTTTTACTCTTTATTGTTTTTGGATTGCTGCTTCTTCTTTCATATTTCTCCAAACACCATTCCATCACCATATCCTGGTAGCAAAACGAAAATAAACAAGAAAAAAATATAAAAAAGAATGGAAAAGAAATAGAGCTTTTATGGTAACTGACTGTGTTTGATTGTAAGTTTGTTTGGTGTGTGTGTGTGTGTATGTAGGTGAAAGTATTTATATGGTAAGAGAGTGATAATTGAGTATGGGTTTAGAATGTTGTAGCACTGTGTTGGGTTCTTGGGACTTTTTAAGAAAAAATTCTCAACTATATAGAAAACGTATGTGTTTTTCGAAAGTATTTCTTCGTAAATATCGCTCCCTTATTGCAACATAGTCATATCTAAAAAAAATCAAACTTGGCAAAATCTGATTAAAGTTTTCAAAATGTACCTTTCTTTACTGATTCAATAAAATATATTTTGCTATAACTTTGGTTCAGTTTGACATAAAACACTGATTTTTGTTTTACATATAGGGAAGGTATGAAGAAACAGTTTAGCTTTAGTAACTTAAAATTTTTGATTTTTTGAGATATGACTATGTTGCAATAAAGGAGCGATATATTTTCTAAAAAAAATCTGTTAATTCGGTTTTCATCTTTTACGAGGAATCTTCCTAATTCAAAAATATTAATGAATTAACTTGAACTTACCCTCCAAACATTTTTGAAATTTTTTGGCGATTGCTTGTTTGGCGATGATTACGCGATCCCATTCAGGGAATACGAATCGCTAACCATCGCCTACGCCTTACAACTAGGTGATGAATATGCGAGCGCACACAAGTAGCGGCAATCATCAGTGTTTTTTTATAACTTTCGATAGAATTTTTTTTTCAGTTGAGCAAGTGATTTGTGAAAGGTGTGTTATTGTAATTCATTTAAATAATATTAAATATATCCCTGAAAGCAATTTTCATCGCCGAATCATCGCCTGCGAATCGCCGGCAAATTGTCTAACATCGCTGCGATGCATCGCGTGGAAGCTAAATGCGATCCTCTGGCGAATCGCGAAAACGTTCGCATGTGTCAACCACGCGATTCGTGTACCGCAGCACACGATGTTCACGCGAATCTCGGTACGCGATGTTCACGCGAATCGTCGTACGCGATTCGCGTGGTTGACACATGCGAACGTTTTCGCGATTCGCTAGAGGATCGCATTTAGCTTCCACGCGATGTTAGACAACTTGCCGGCGATTCTCGGGCGATGATTCGGCGATGGAAATTGTTTGCCGGGTAAAGGGGTCTATACACGGTTAAGCATTTCTCATCAAGCGATGTGGTAGTATTACTGAACATGTGTTTGTATGTGTGACACCGACGATGATGGATGGAAAATCGAAAAAATTAGATATGACGGCGAATATTACGTCCAGCACACGTGCACGAGTGAGTTCGCCGTGACGTCAAGCATTTTGACCGTGTACAGACCCCTTAAGAATGAACTTATTAAGAATATAGAGGTCAATATTTATAAACTTGTTAGCTTCGATTTGATGTCCAAGAAATGTTTTTTTTTTATCAAACCTAGAAAAATTTGGCTGCTTATTTTCTTGTATAAGAAACGGTATTTAAAAAAAGAAATTGCAATTAAAATGTTTTTAAAAATTTATCTGACTTTTCTGGTTTGATTTTCAGGAAAAAAGACCGATGATGCCAACGTAAACCGTACCAAACTGAATATATTGGTGTCCGTAAATCTGCAATTTTGGTTATTAACAAACCTGTTAAGCGAAAAATGGTAGCATTGTTCCATTTTGTAAGTGGTTCTCAGGCGAACATTTTTTTTTGGGGTATGAAACATACACCAGAAAATTTAAGCTATTAAAATGAATACACCGGTTATGTTATTTCCAACTTACAACAATATGGAAATCCCGCTATTTTAACTACCCTAAGGCCCCTTTTACGATTTACAACTTAAGTCAGTTGAGTTGTAATAAAGACAACTGGTTGTGATCAGTTGTAATTTTTGTTATGTTTTTGTTCACCTCAATATAGCAATGTTGTAAACTATACATAATACAAAAATTAAGAAGTTACAACTCAGCTGAGTTGAGTTGTAAACTGTAATAGGGGCCTAAGCCAGCCAGAAAGTACTTTCATTATCAAAAAAGGACTTTTTCTGCAAAAGTTCATCAACCATCCTTGAATCTCTACTACTTCCTTTTTCTCACAAGTATAAAAAATTACTAAAAATATCGTAGTTTATATAGAGAAGAGTTTGTTACAGAATTATTAGTGTTGGTAGTGACATAAATTTCTGTTTGTCAGACGTTGTGGCAGTTGTTGTGTGTGTCTAACGGTCTGTGTCTGTGTGTATGAGAGTTTGTTTTTCTGCTACTTTAATTCTTTCTTGTTGAACAGATTGTCTCACTTTCTATTTTTTTTTCAAACTTCGTTTTAGTCTTTTTATGTATATTCCTGGCGAAGGATTGTGCTAGGTCTGTTCTAAAAAAGTGTATATGTGTGAGTGCATACACAGTTGGTGTGTACGAATATGAAATTTTTATTTGATTTTTTTTTCTTTCTTAATTTTGCTCCATTTTTCTTTACTTAAACATACGAACACTTTAACTTTGTGTGGCATCTTCTTTATTTTATTTCTCAAGGAAAAATTTTTTTCGATTTATTTTTGTTAAAGTTAAATCAGTTTAGATTTTGGCTTGTGTTTACTTTTAACATTATTTTTCCTTTTTTTTCTACTACATACTCTTTAAATTGTGGTGAATATCAAATTACCGTTATTGGGGTTTTGGAAATGTGTGCGAGAGAGTGTTTGAAAGGTGGTGTATATAAAATTTATTTTATTAATTTTTTTTGTAAGATTTTTTCCTTTATTTAGTTCAAATTGTATTTATGTAAGTTACATTTTTTTTAGCCATTTATGTTTTTCATCTTAAGGAGAAGGATATAATTAATTTGGTTTTGTTTTTTTGTCGCGTAAAATGATTTAATTCGGTTTTTTTAATATTAAATAAATGCTGTTTGAAAAGGGAAGAGTTACATATTTAAGGAAAATTATGTGATTTTTTTCTGCATTTCTTATAATACAGTACACTCTTTTCTTACGGACACCTCTGATATGCGCCACCTCCTTAATCTATTTTCACCCTTTTAAGCGGACAACTCTTCTATAATGGGACTCGGTGGTTTTTTTGCATACCAAAAGGCACTTGAATTCTACATAGCCGGACAACCGAGATGGCAGTTGCCAGCTTCGATATTCGATACAACACTTTAGCACTGTTTTCCTTATTCCAGCAGCGTTGCTTTATGACATATTGAAAAAGATACGTGTGTGTATAAATGCGGAGTTTCTAAAAACAAATAGGAATGCATATACCCAGCAGGAAAAAGAAGGAGTACGGATGCCTTCTAGAAGGTTTTGTACTTCTTCTTTTTGATATTCAAGGCCTCCTTGCTCCATGCTATACTCATATCTTTTTTACACACGCAGTCATTGCGGAGTAGGCCATCCGCTCTCGTTTCTTTAGCCGATACATAAGAATGGTAACGGAATAATTATTTTGCTTTGGCTTTGACAAAAAACCAAAACAAAAAATGTTACTCCTTCTCTTCTTCCTTTCGTAGATGCAAATGTGGAATGCGTATCTTATCTTTTATACGAAATAGCCGAGTCCTTCTGTGAGGCATTCTTAAGCAATTAGAAAAGAATGGTAAACGAATCAAAAAATTTTTTTTAAACAGGCCTTTAATTAGGCCTGAAGTAAAAAGGTATTCTGTGTCTTCCCGCTGGTTACATAGTCAATACACACATTAATAGATTCGTATTGTATATTTGAATCACTATGCCTAAAGCAGTGTTGACTTCTTAAGAAAAAGTTAATTTTATTGAAATTCATAAGAATGAAAAACTTAGTGTGCGCGAGTTAGCAAGGAAATGTAAGATCAGCAAACTCAAAAAAAAGACGAATGGTGTCTAATTCTTTATTGATCCTCAAATGTACCTCCATGATATTGAAATTAATGGAAAAAAATCACCAAGCTAAAATTGTTGATTTTTTTTTTAATCCATTTAAAAAACCCGACAAAAGTACACTCCATGCTTAAAATCACATTAAGGTTAGATAAAAATAATTTGACTGACATTTCTAACTTACACACTTAGACCCAATGATTTATGTAGGATAGCATGGAGTCCCACTAACCGGAACCAGCACCATTGGTAGAACAAACCTGAAATTCTAACGAAGATCAGAATGCACTCCAGTTCAACGTCAGAGATATCATACAATTCGTCAAAGATGGCGGATCCCATTTCGCCTAGGCGCTTTGTCGCCAGTGCAGGACTGATAGAGAGGGGGTGTTCTACACACTCCTCCTCATTTTGGTCAACGCAGATGCGGCAGTTATCATAATGTCTGGCTCCCACACTCTGTTCATTCCTACCTATAAGAGTGTCCCGTGACAATAAGTACCAAAATAAATACGTCCCTTTAGTAATCCTTAGTACAATAGCCTGGAAATTCTGCACAAAGTGCTTGATGCCAAGCTGTCATTAGCAATATCGTTAGTCGATCGCCGAAGTTCGTTTGCAGGTAAACAAAGGTACCCAAACACCTTCCAAATCCAGTACCCTGCCGACTCTGCCAATGGTCTAAGCCAATCTACATCTTCCTTGATAGCAAGTAATCCTGAAGTATTCGCGATAAATTTATGTTGAGCTCCCTTAAGTGTACTTCGTGACTTAGAGTCATTTGCAGAAATTTACGCTTCTTCTTTTACCTGGAAAACCATTGCTCCACTCATTCCGGCTTTGTATCAGCGTTCTGTATCGTGAAGCAAAACTGGAAATGTGTGATCAATTCTTATGATCGAGATTGTCGCACTTATAACACGTAGATATTTAAACTCCACTGCTGGGTACATTTTAGGCGAATAGAAAAAATATCAAAATTTCATTCTTAAATTTATATTTCAAAGCATTACCGCAAAAAAAAAGCTTACGCGATATCATTTTCATGTTTCGTTTTTTTTTTTGCATCATCTCCTAAAATGTCAAAAAGAATTTTATCCTATACGATAAGCGACCTTCATACAAAATTTATATGAAATAATATAAAAAAACGTCCACCCGTAAAATTTGGTTGTTGTCGCTTAAGATTTTTTTTGCGGTTATGACTCGATTTACTTAAACATTTTATAATATTCGTTTTATTTTCTCTATTTTCAGGTAAGCACAAACTTTTTTGGTTAAGAATGTAAGAATTATTTGAAATGTCATTGAAATAATTAACGAAAATTACGTAAGTACGAAACTGAATTATACATGCACTGAAAATAATCTATGGTTATTATTATGGAAGAAACTTTTGCAGCCTTTTCGAGCCTTTTGCGAATCGTTTTTTTTTTGTTAATAGTTAAAAGCTTTTAATATTTTTCTAAAAAAGCATCGCAAAATCTTCAAAAAAATATATATAATATATGTACATTAGGGATATAACTTTTTAACAATTTTTCAAAATATCAAAATTGGCATAGCACAGTCCAATAGAACATAAAAAACTATAAGGGAACGTATATTTATTTTTTCGTTAAGATCAAAAAAGTTCAGCCACCAACCGCGATGAAGTTTTGAAAATTTTTAATTTTATTTTTGGTTAAGAAATATTAATATGTAATATGTTTTTTTTTTTAAGAAAAAATAGCTCAAGTATAAAATTCCATTAATATTTAGAGATGGTTAGAGATTTTTCCGCAAACCAAAACGTATCTTTAACCTTTTTTAACGAAAAAAAAAAAAATTTTAAATTAATAAAAAACAATTAAAAAATTATGAATATTCAATATTGCATTGGTTTAGAAAAACCAATTGGAGCGTGAACTTTTTTGAGAAAAATTACAAAAGATTATAATTTTCGCGGTTACTAGGACGTGGTTGACCTCATGGTACTATGCCAAAAAAATTGGTTATAACCCTAATGTACATACTTCCTTTTCAACTTTTATGTACATTTTTCAAAAAATTCGTTTTCTCGTCTTAACTTACTTAGTTGGCCATTTAAAGGGGCCATGTGTGTCATAGGAAGAACTAAAAATTGATATCCAGGCACCTCGGTCTGCTTACAATTCTCACGTTGAGAGTGCTAAGGTTTTCTGTACTTGGTCTTTCGAACGGCATTTTCTTCTTCCGACGGGATCATATTCGAACGCCTTTTTGCTGGAGCTTCGTCATCCATTCGCACAACATGATCATGCGAACATCGATCTCGGCGGCGTACAGCTCATACAACTCTTGATTTATATGATACTGATATTCTCTTTATTGCGAAGAATGTTTCTTTCAAACACTCTAAGAACAACTGCATCTGCTTGAGCAAGTATCTAGTCCTCTGCCTTGTATAGTATCCAGGGCTCTGAAGTCGTCATGAAAAAGTTCTAACTCCGACTCCATCCGCTGAAAATTTTTAAGAAACCTTGATGCTAAATGCATATAAGTCCTTATTTGTCTTTTAACTCTTTTTTTTAATGCAGTACCTTTTACATGGTTAAATATAACAAGAAAATGATTCTGTAAAAATTTCAAATCTAAATTTTGATTCTAAGACGTAACGCTTTGAGCTTTAAAATAGTTATTTACATATTGTTACGTTTTTCCTTTAATAAACGCGTTTGAGTTCTTTTAATTGCAAATCCGAATAAAAACACACACTTATTCAACTTAACAAACTTTATTGAAATTAATTATTTTGTGCATAATTGTTAGTTACGAACAGAACCGTTTTTCAAAACAAACTAAAACTAATTATACAGGAGTCACCCCTTTTTATATTTCATAATTATTTCTAGATTTTTCCTGAACCTTCCCGTAATAACTATTTATTATGTTCTATAACCATTTCTAGAAATGACTGGGAAATTTATATAGGAATTATTTTAAAATAACAGTTGTGTTGAAAATTATACATGACAATTTTAAGTAACATAAAACTATAACTTACAAGATAACTTATAACTATAAATAATTCTTAGATTAATTTTTACGTAACAATATGTAAAGTAGACTGGTCCTTTTTTCTGAATTCAAATTAGAAAATGTTTAATGCCGAAAAATTTTGGAGTCGGAGTCACGGGTTTTGTGGGTACTTCGACTCAGACTCCGACTCCGGTACAAAAATCTCAACTCCGACTCTGATACCAAAGCCCTGATAGCAACACAGGAAGAGTAAGCGTATACTTGTGATTTCAAATTACGTGTTCACCTGCCAGGCGCGGATCCAGCTTGAACCTTAGGGGGGGGGGGGGGGAATTTTGTATGATACAAAAAAGTAAAAAATTTGTTTTTAAAAGTTTATTAAAAACAATATGTGTATTAGGGCAAGTACTTTTTGCAATTTTTGCGAATATCAAATTCTTCATCACATAGCCGTATAGACCGTGAAAAAATATTAAGAAATGATGTATTACTTTTTCGCGATCGTGAAGAAAGTTTCCGCACCAGACGCGAATTGAAAGTTTTAAATTTAAATTTTTCTCCTTACTATACAAAATTAACATTTAATTACGAAATTGTAAGTATTTTCTAATAATTTCATGAATATAACAAGAATATGAATATCTCATTTGTACGGAAGAAGGGCGCACAAAATATAGCGACTATATTACGCGGTTTTTTTAATAAACTAAATTTTAATGGCAAATGATAGATGTTGTGATAGATGAGTTGTTTGGCGGATATATGAAACAGTTATAATTTTCAGTGATATGCGCGGAACGAGCTAAATAGCTTTACTTTTTTGTTTTACACTTGCTTATTTTATGTATTTATGCCTGTATTCATAAAAATATTTTCTATGAAAATTTTCCTTAATAAACGTTTATTAAATTTTATAATCATTTATGAATATGGGAGCTAAAATATATAGCATATATAAACCATAAATGTACCATATATAATGTGTATGGAAATTAAAAAAAAATTTGAGGAGCTTTAGAAATTGCATTTGGTGCGGAAACTTTTTTGGCCAAAATGGCCTAAAAAAATTATTTTCATTATCAATGCTAAATTGCCCATCGCGTGGTGGGATGAAGAAATTTTGTCCAAAAAAGTCATTACCCTAATTAAAAAACTCGACAAAAAGGTTAAATAATATATAAGATCAGTTTAATATACATTAATCTTTTTAAATAAGCAATTTATGATCTCCTTGTGAGGAAAATTTAGACAGTACAGTGTATCTGTCATTGTTGATACGAGCCATGTTTTTATTCGACGAAGGGTAGGAAATGACCTCCCGCTTGTAGCTTTACGGACGAGCATTGAATAAAAAATTGTAAATATTTTTCTTAGATTTGGGTAGATATCTTCATCACAGTTTATTAAAGCATGTACAACGTTATCTGATAGATCAGGCTCAAGTTTAGATTTTATTAGGTGTTTATCTCTTTTATCAAATATAATCAGCTCATCAGCTAGTTGTGGTTTAAACAGTTTTGTATCTCTATATGACTTGACTACACTTTGAGGTAGAAGTTTAGGTATGTTCAATACATTTGGGATATCTATTGGGAAAGTTGTTATCAGATCTTCTAAAGTAAATTCAATAAGAGGAATGTAACCTACAACTCGGTAGTAGTCTTCAACATTTTGGAGGTGATTATTTCGTTCAAATCTTGTCTTTTCGATAGGAACCTCGATTTGAACGCAAATAACTTTAACTTTTTTTAATAATCGCTTTAAATTGTTCTTCGGCTTTATTTTATTTCTCTTCGCATTATTAAAGTTTTAATAAGGCTTGATCCTTTTTACAATAAGTATCACACTTAATATATATATTCCGCAAATAAATTTAAAAGTACTATGTGAGTTTCCTAATATAAAGGTAGAGATACTACCTTTCCACTCAGATCTTTTTTCCAAAGCTTCTACTATATGATGTACACTTGTTGCAAAGACGCAAAATGAAGAGAGTTTGGCTCCAAAATACTTTGCTAAAACTGTTTTTCGCTTGAGATGATTATATTTAAAAAATTTTGTCGTTTCTTTAACAAATGATACAACTTCTTGTATTAATGGCACTTTATTGCTTTTAGAAATTGAGTTGTTCGATTTATGGGAATAGCAAGGCGTTTGTTTCGCATTCGTCGCTTTTCCAGAAATTTTGAGTAGCTCCATTTTCTGCTGACATCAGAGGACACCCATCTGTTCCATCTCCTACACAATTTTTTAGGTCAGGACCAAAATTTGTCAAAGCTTTAAGAACTATTGATTATAGTGCCTTCGCATCAATTGACACATCAACGTCATCAATATCTTTTGAAGCCTCTTCAAATGCGTTCACAACAAAGCCAATAAATTCTTCCCTAAAAACTTTTTGTTGTATGTTGAAATATCTTAAAGATAAGGAAATCTGGCTTTTCCCCGACAAATCACTGCTTTCGTCAAAAATTATCGAATAGAATTTTGATTCATATAACACATAAATATATACATTAATATTACAAATACTAAGGCTTTTTAATAATTCAACCGCACGCATTATCAAGTCAAAAGTTTAGTCTTTGGATATAGATGGAATCTGCTGTGATTGAATGCAGAAGAAGTATTTCAATACGGTAAACTAGATGTTTCATTTGAAATATCTATTAAATAACTATTAGGATTATTGAAAATTTCGTTAGAACTTCCATAAAAAAAAACAAAAAAAAACCTTGCTGGGATTACCAAAAATTTTGTACATTAAAAAAATATTATTACTGGGAATTCTTGTATTATCGAAATTAACAAAACATATTTTAAAAATTTACGGGGGGGAAATTTCCTTATTTCCCCCCCCCCCCCCCCCCCCCCTGAATCCGCGCCTGTCACCTGCCATATGGGCTTATCTCACGGTAGAATTCAACCTCGCGGTGTGTTAATATAAAGCATTTACCAATTCCCCATGTGTGTTAAGAATCATTTGCACACACATGTCGCAATTATACACCCACCCCTTGTTTAGGAGCCGGAGCTACCTAACCTACACAACTTTATTAAATCCAAGCAGCTTTTGTTGAATAGCAACAGCACCAAGGAATCTCTCCGCAATGTTTTTGGTTAATCGATATCGAAGGCTATCATCTTTAATTACGATACATTTTATCCGATATCGAATGCCATGATACCAAAATAAAAAATTTCGATAAATATTGCTCGATATCGTATGCTGTGATTAGACGACCCCTGATGTCATTCGTTTTATTTATGGCGGTACTAAGGCATACAAGTTTATCTTCTAACTCGAAGCTGGAGTTACCAGCGTTTACAGGGGGTCGTATTCTCGTTGATTTTCTATTCGTTGTAACCATCAACTTAACCAAAACTATGATGCATTGTTTTAAATAAAGGCAATCAATGAAATAATTTCGTAATATATACGTACATTTTTTAAACAGTATGCACAAATATCACACCATGTCTCGAACAATGAATAACATTTTTTTGTATCTATAAGCTTAAGTTTTTTTTTTCGGTGTATATAATACATTCTTGGCACGTTTTCATTTCTAGTGTGATTTAAAAATTTGCAAATAACAAACACATTTAATTTGGATTAAATAAATTTTAAGAAACTTAACTTGTTGTAAACTTTCAAATTTTAAATTAAATTTATAATTATAAAATTAAATTGTCTTTAAAAATATAATTTTCTGTTTCTTTCAGTCCACAAGGGTTTAATTTATCTATACTCAATCGTTTTACACAAGTTTTGCAAAACTTTTTTTAACTACTTTTATATGAACATGTGAAAAAGTTGAAAAAAAACTGGCGAAAACAAAAAATCAATATAATTAATGTTAAAATGTCGATTTTTTTTTTGTTTGTAATAAACTACAATTTACAAATTATAACTTAATTGAATTATATACATTGCAAATTTGATTAAACAACTGTTGCAATAGCAAAAAATTAGAGGAGAAAAAAAACTACTACGAGTAATACACAGAGAAAACAGATTCGTTCTCACAACCGAATTTGGCGCCAATCGAATTTGTCGGTTGCATGTACTATCACACAATTCGGTTCCAATTACTGAAAATTTGGTTGCTTAGCATTATATTTTCGATAGAAACATTTGAATTTTAGTACACTATCAGTCATAACAACAGATATTGTTAGTTGTTAGTATGATTATTGGAAACAAAATTGTGCTTATACCCGAATAAATGATAGGTGCAACTGAATTAACACATAATTGGTGTTCATAACAAGAGATTTGATTGTCGTTATCAATATATTTTTTTTAACCGGTCAAATGTAGCCCATAAGGAGCAAGGACTTATCCAAAGGTAATATCAATGAACGGAAAAAATGGGTTATTTTACAGTACAATGTCCTAGGGCAGGACCATATAACCCATCTTGCATTACAAAGGAGAAGTCTTAAAACTAGTCCATGGTATACTCCAGGGGATTAGCTTTGAAATCGTTTCAAAACGAAAACATGTCGTTAAAAAACGAAGACATGTCGTTTCACTGCAAACTCTTTTTAATAATGACATGGTCCATACTTGCACTACATTGGACCAGTCCAGGATCAAAATGGATCAAGAAGAATATAATTTGCAGGGTATAACAAATAGTACATACATTCATACATACATATGTATGTACGTGTATATGTTCATACCTATAAGAATACGTAAATTACTTACCCCTATTTATTAAGTTTTTCACATTTTCCATTTTTGACCGCAAATATATTTTTTAAATATAATATTGAAAATTAATTTAATCTATCAAATGTTTTGACAGAAAATTTAGTAAGCAATTGGGGCTTTTAACAATTTTTTGGTTATGAATTCCGAATAATTATATTTTCATTTGTTGTACTCGAATTCCAACAATCAATAATTAGCTGCAATAAATGAATAATCATTTATATTACAAAATTTATTGACGAAAGCAAATTATTGATTGCAATGACCAATATTCAGTATTGCCCTGTATTAAATTCGGTTGTGATTCTAACCATTTGTACTAATTTTTAAAACTAAATTAAATTAGTTATCATAACTAATAAAATAATTGAAGGAATCATATTTCAGTTGGAACATCATTTTTATAATTAAGAGCATTAAAAATCAGTTAGAACTATACATTTTTAATAGTTGCAATAATAAATCATGTTACTTGATCAATATTTTATTACTGCAACCGTTTCCCAACCAACTTGTTTTCTGTGTGTAGTAAAAGCTTAACTACAGATTCGATCGTTTATCTAACGAATTACAAAGTATTAAGACTTTTTTTAATTTAAACAACGAACGAGAGACACTTTTTCATAAATTTAATTGATGTAATTTGCGCATTGGTTTAAAAAAAATTGTCTATTATTAGGATTTTTTTTAATGCATACATACATATTTTGTTTATTTCAGACAAAAAATGCACAAATTTAAATTAAGGTTAATAAGAAATTTAATGGATGTTTCAAATTTAAGAGACTCGTACGCAAAAAGAAACTGTAAAAAAAGACTACGAATGTATAGTCGGTCAAGTCGAACCATTTGATACCCTATACCACAGTACATATTTAAAAAAAAATTTCAAGATTGAATCCTGCAGCCTAATTCTGAGTGTCGTCATCGAGTACTTTCTCGATTCGAAAGCAATTTTATTTCTAATTCTTTCAATCGATACTGAAAGAATCGAAATTATTTTTTTTAGTATTGTTAAACTCAAATTAATGCTTTACAACACTAAAAAAATAATTCCGAATGTTCAGTATTGACTGAAATAATTAGATATTAAATTGCTTTCGAATCGAGAAAGTACTCGATTATGACTGTTTTTATTATTCTCACACTTTTTAACTTGAAGTTAGCTGCAGATGTATTTGTATTTATACATATATAAAAACAAGTAGGAGTGCTATATTCGGCTGTGCCGAACCTTATATACCCTTCACCATTGTGCGAGCAGAATACAGAGCAACTAGACAAAAACTAAATAATTTTTACATATACATACATATTAACAATACATAAAACTTCATTATAAATAAAATTTAAAAAGCGAAAACTGGTAAATATTTTTTTAAAATCGTTTTTAGAACATAAAAAAATAAAAATATTAAAAAAAAAAATTTATTTTGAAAAAACCAAGATTCGAACCAGGGAACTCTCAGTTTCTAACTTAACACACCCCCTAGACAACTGAACCATGAAGGAACGTTTATCGAATATCATTAAAATAAAATATGGCACGTTTACTGTTCACAAAATTCAACACAGTTGAGTTGAAATTACTTTTTAAGTAGCAAAAAAACACAAAAATTCCTAGTTTCTATTTGTAAAAATTAACTCGTTAAATAGATGAAATAATAAAGAAGGGTGATAACGAAAATCATTTTGGGCATTGTGCTAGTATATGTACACAATTGAAAGGGTGGGGGGGGGGGGGGGGGGGTGGAGGGAGATATACTTTATAGGGTCTTAGATCAATATTGTAGAAATTACAAACGGAATGACAAACTTATATATACCCTTTTCCACCTGAGGTGAAGGGTATAAAAAGGTGAAGAGGAAAGTCAAAACTACCATTTATTAATCTGGACACTAATGCAATTTCCAAGCAGACATTTTAATCACCCCTATCGTGAATAACAAGTGGAATTTTTGTTCCCATGAAATTTTCATTCCCCTCGAAGGGAAAAAAGCAATCGTGAATCTCATGTGAAAAATTTTTCACGTTATCAGTTCCAGTGAATGTAAAAAAGAAGAAAGTTTAAAAAAAAATAAAAATCAATAAAACTTTTGTTCAAAAATATACACGTTTATATTTTAAATTCTGCCACCACTTCTGTCGAAAGCTTCACAAAACAGCTGGCAATCGACCTTTTGTATGGCATTTTGTTGACCAATATGTCGGTTTGTGCCTTATTAAGGGATCTAGGCCCTTAATATTCAATTTATAGGAACAACTACTTACATACATGTTCTGTACCCTAGCAAAAATAAAGTGAGCAAATCTAAGGGAAACTTGAACAAATTACTAGGGAAAAAATTTTTCACGATAAGGGGAACATTTTCCCCTGAACATTTTTTCACGTTATTATTCTCCTGTGAATTACCTTTTTTTCATGGGAGTTTTTCATGATCGCAAATATGTAAAAAGGGGAAAAATTACGAGGGAAAAATGATACACGATAGGGGGCAGCAACACAAATTGCAAGTCTGGACAATGAAAAATACTGCAATACTAACCAGACATTTGGTATAAATTAATGTGATGTTTCCAAGTGACATACAAATGATTGTGTAGACAAATTCTTATGAAAAGTACTGAGTTTCTTGAGTGATAACATTTTTAGGAGCCGTTCCGGTGTGTTTAAACGTTTTCAAAAATCAATTAAATCAGCTACCATAAGAGTTGAAGCCAAGAAAATTTAAAAGGCGAATTTGCATGTCATAAATGCTGATAAAAGCAAAAAAAAAAAAAAAAGTCATTCTTGCAATGGATCACTAGATGTGATGAAAATTGGAGGTAAAACCAAATATCAATGGCGCAAAAGTAATGCTCTTTAGTTGTTTAAACGAGAAGTTTTCAGTGCATTATGAGCTGCTTAAATCGGGCCAGATGATCACAGGAAGGAATCCTTTACCGAACACAGTGTATTCGTTTTGTAAAGAAAACCCAACGAATTAATGGATCTGTTTCTAAATCTGAGTTCATACGGCTCATGTCTTATTGTCAAGATTACTACTTTATAGGCGAGAGGGACGAGGGGAAAATAAACGAGTACACAGATGCATGTACTGTCTTTACGTTTTGCTTTTTCATTCGTTGTTTTAATTTTGTTATTGTTTTCAATATCAAAAAAGCACATGTCGTTAACGTGACATGAATCATTTGAACGCCAATTCATGTTCAAAGAAGAAAAAGGAAGAATCTTGTCAATAAGACATGAGCCGTATGAACTCAGACTAAGAAATATGTTTTGTAGGTCGTTATATATATAAGGGGGATTTCATGTCAAGTGACCCAATTTTTAAATCGATATCTTCAGATTTGTATGAAATTTTGACATAAACTTTCTTTCGAGAAAAAAAAACATTCCCGCAAAAAAGAAAATAGAAAAAAAAATATTTTAAATATAAAAAAAAAAATTTCAAAAGATTGATCAAATAGCTATCGAAGCTATTTGGGACAAATTTTGCTAACGCCAATAGGTAATAAGTTAAATGGATGAGAAAGAACACCTGTTTGGCCAAAGTGCCAAATTTTGACCCCCTCTAACTCAGAAACTTTTTGACCGACCTTGTTGAAAATTTGTGTCTAAACTACTATTCAATTGGACTAACCTTGGTGTAAATTTCATCCAAATCGGAAGACATCGATTTAAAAATTGGGTCACTTGACATAAAATCCCCCATATTATAGTTGTCTCTTAAACCCCACCGCCTACTCTAAGGTTAAACAAATACCAAAAAACTATCAGCCCTATTATGAATAACAATTCCCCGGGAGTTTTCTCACTTCTCCCATTTTTCCTATGTTAATTCAATTGTAAAAATGGGAAAAGGAAAAAACTCCCGGGGAATTTTTATTAATAATTGGGCTGTATATGTAACTACCCTGCAAATAATAGGACTAGTCCAAACACGCGTGTGACAAGTAGCCCACAAGGGACCAGGACTAGTCCAAAAGTAACCCAAACGTATGGAAAAAACATGGTCTTTTTAACATTACGATGTCCTAGGAGAGGACCATATAACCCACCTTTGGACCACTAAGGAGTAGTTTTAAAACTACTCCATGGTATACTCAAGATGATTAGTTTTGAAGTCGCTTAAAAACGAAAGCATGTCGTTAAAAAAAGAAAACATGTCGTCTCACTACAAACGCTTTTTAACAATGACATGGTCCATGCTTGCATTACATCGGACCAGTCCATGGAGTACTCCATTTTATCAAAATGGATCAGGTGGTCCAATTTTATTTGCAGGGTATATGCGATTCAGTATAGAGCATTTTAGTATGTGGTGGCCATATGCAACCTAAAGATTGTTTTGTTGCTCTTTTTCACACACAATTTCCATGGAAAAAAGTAGCCAACACACACAGAAACGCACACACTCCAATGCACACATACACATTATAGTTGCGATTTGTTATCGATTGCAAAAAAATGACAGTTTGTCGTAGCGACAATTGGTTTAGTGGTGGGGTTTGTTGGTTAGCTGGTCATTTGGTGAGTTGGTATTCAGTTGCAAAAGTTTGAGCTTTAAAAAGTTGAACCGATGCAGATGGTGATGATGGTGAATTTGGAAAAACGTTTGAGAGTGTGTTCAAAAGTGCTGGTGCGTATGTTAAGGCCTTTCGGTGAATATGTAAGTAAATATGTATACATATATACATATATAGTATATGCCAGGAAAGTTTTGGTGATATTTATTGAAATGTTTAGGAGAAAAGAAAACAGAAAAATATTAAACAAATGCATGAACGCATACTCCAACAACAAACTTGAAAAAAAAACTTGCCGAAAAATAGTTCAAAAAAAAAACATAAGTTTCACTTTGTGTTGCATCTCTAATGTAGGCAACAACAACGACCAACTACCCACCAACCAACCAATCAGCCAACCAACCGAATATACTGACATTCTAATACAAACTGCAATCATTTTTTTTTTTTTTTTGAATTTTTGTATCTATAGTTTTTAGTTTTCCTACTCCAATACTGGAAGTTTCACCTTTTTTTCTCTCTGTTTTTTTTCTGTTGCTGGCTTAAAGCAGCTTAAAGAGCAGCAGCCCAAAAAAGAGGCAGCAGCAGCTTTAATCTATTTTCCAACATTTTAAATTTTTTTTTTCTTTCTTTCCTTTTTTTTATATACAAAATATATTTAGTATTTATTTATATATAGACATATACATACATATATCACAAATATTTCTCGGTTTGTATCTAAATCTGTCTGTCCGTCCGTCTATCTCTCTATCGTATTTGTTTGATTTTTTGTGCATTCGTACTAACTGTATCCACAATGTTTTAAAACTATTGAAACTTATAAAAATTCATACATTTACATATACACATACATATTTTTTAACACATTTAATTTTTTCAAAAATATTTATTTGTATCTATAACATTTTTTTTTTTTTTTTTTTTTGTTCTTATTGAAATTGGTATACAAAAAAAAAATTATTAGCATGTACTTTTTAAACTGAGGTGGGCAAGTAGGTGTGCGTATCTTAAAATATTAAGTTTAATTTGTAAAATATTAAGTTTAATTTGTATCTAGTAGATTTTAAAGAATTTTTCGCCAATAGAAGAAAAACCAATAACTAAATAACTTTTAGAAAGTCCTTTAAATTTAAAAAAATTTCTATTGAAAATATCATTATATATACAGTGGTGGCCATAACAAATGCAACTAGCAACTGAATCTTATAAAAGTTTTTTTAACAATTTTAAAAGTAAAAAAAAGTTATTCATGTGCTTGTTATATTTTTTATTATTGCTTTAAAAATGAGAAAATTGAGTTAAATCCACAATTACTTACATTGGAAATAAAAAAAATAAAAAAAACTAAGTATTTTGGCCAAAACATCTGCAACAAATTGCTTCGACAACATTTATGCCTATAAAACTTAATATTTCGTGGCAAATCCTTTATTTTCAATGACGGCCTGACATCGGAGAGGAATTGAACTTATTAAATTGTCAATAAAATTGGCAGGAATGGCGTTCCAAGCATCTACCAATCTTTGAAACATAAGATCTAAATAAGTGCAATTTTCGCGATCGATTCTTTGGTTTACGATTTCCCAAAGGTTCTCAATGGGGTTAAGATCTGGTGATTGTGGTGGCCATTCCATTACCGAAACTTTTTTTTGTGCAAACCACGATTTAACAACTTTTGAAGAGTGCTTGGGATCGTTAAAAACCTCTCTATAGATAAATCTATCCATTATTCCATCGATAATGTGCAATGGGCCAACTCCAGCAGCAGAAAAACAACCTCACATCTTTACGTTGCCTCCTCCATGTTTCACTGTCTTTTTGCAGTATCGCGCTTGAAGCTGCTTGTTAACTGGTCGTCTTACATAACACATGCCATCGCTTCCGACGATATTAAATTTGGATTCGTCGCTAAATAGGACAGTCCTCCATTTGTTTCCTGACCAATTTAAATGATCCTTTGAAAACTTCAAACGTTTATTTTGATTACGTTTAGATATGAGCGGTTTTTTTGCTGGACAACGTGCACGCCTATAGAACTTTTGTTGCATTTTTTTTGGCCACCACTGTATATATATATATATATATATATATATGTTCCTTTCACTCCTCTATGGAGCATAGGGCCATATCATTGCATTGAATATATTTATAGAAAATATCATTCCATTAATGCTTTCTATAGAAAATGTAATTGCATTAAACACTTTTTATGGAAAATGTTATTACAGTATTTATCGGATATAAGAAACTTAAAAAATCCAGGAAAAAAGTTTCTTATAAGCGTTTCTTTCTTATATACAACTATTTTATATAAGAAACTTATTTATTTTTTTTTATTTATTTATTTATTTATTTATTTATTTATTTATTAACTGATCTAGCACAACAAGATAAAATCTTATAAATTACAGCGCTAGTGATATTATCAATATAAATATATATATATATATTTCTTATATAAGTAGCTATGGGCATAAGACTTTCATATTTTCAATTTTTTTTTTATAATAAACGTAAAACTTCATGTAAAAAAACGCTGACAAAAATTTTTCGCCTCCACGCAGCGCATGCTTTTATAACCTTACATGCGTTCTACGTTTCAAGTTACATGCAACGCTTTTTATGCAGCAGCAGCACAAGTAAAAATAAAATTTATTTTGTCAAAATCAGCTGATTTGTTCGAACGCTGCTTGAGACGCTTACAAAAGTACAAAGTAAACCTACTTTTAGCCTCAAGGCATCTACACTTTTGTGCATGTAACTTACTACGTATAACTACACAGATTCTACTTTTTTGACAACTGTGTATGCTGCGAAAAAGCGAGTAACGCGTGCCTAAAAGTAAAAAAAAAACTTAGTTCTTGTTGTAAAACTGTCAGAAAACAGAGTTGTCCATGCAAACTACATAAATTCTGTGTTGCCGTTGGAAGTTTCTTATATAAATTCTTTTTCAACACATTTTGTGATTTTGGTGTTTAAGAAAAATGTTCTTTTATCAGTTTTTTTCTTATAAGCGTTTTTCTTATATGAAACGTTTTTTGTTAGAAAAATCGCAAAAAAGACATGGTGTTTTTGAAAATTTTTCTTATAAGCGTTTTGTTCTTATATGAGATGTTCTTATATCCGAAGAATACTGTATGTATATTGAAAATTATTTAGAAACAATATCAATGCTTTGAAAGTTTTGATAAGAAAACATCATTAACTTGAAATTTTGAAAATGTAAATACGTTCAAAATGTTCTTTGCAAAACAAAAAAAAAAAAAAAAATTTATTTAAAATTTTATAACCAATTTTAGAAATTGTTTTTGTTTTAAATGTAATTTTCTATGCGAACGCTAACGTGTGACATTGTGGGATTGGCTGTAAATAATGAAATAATAAAATATTTCTTCATGTTAACTAAAAAAATTATTTGAATCAAAGTAAAAACAGTAGTTTTACAACTCTTTTCCATTTGTTATTCTCATTCGCTTTACAGTTTTATTTGTATTTAGTTTAGCCAAAGTCTTTGGAAAAAGGTTTTCTGATGATCTGGCTTAAGCAACCAGCGAAATGCGTATAGGAACTGGCTTATAATAAATGTTAGTGTATTTATCTAAAAATAAAAATTGGGAATTTAGCACATTATCGGCCATTTTCACCAAGTTCGGTTACAATTAACTATCGGTTATAGCTGTCAAAACGTATTGGTAACCGGAACTTTAATTGAAAGTTAGTTTTAACCGAACTTGGTGAAAATGGCCGTATCATTATTAAATGTTAAATAAAGATTCGATAAACATTTTGTTTGATTTATTCAACATTTCCAACAATTTCTTTTAACAAATTACGTAAACGTTTTATTGAAAAGAATTTGTTTGGGCGACAACTTTTTTTATTGACTCAATAAACTTGGTTGTTAACTAAAAATTCAATAAATATGCCAACAAACTTTTTTACCAATACTGCAAAAATCGTCATCGCAGAAAATTAAAATTTTTTTTTTATCAAATATGCGATTTTCGTATTCAAATATGAAAACTATTTTTTCTGTGTGCAAATCAGCTGCTTCATTTTGTTGTATGTGCAGCAATTTAAACGATTATAAACACAGAAAAAAATTTTTGCGCCAGTAAAAGAATTAATCAAAAATAAAATCAGTTTTAATTAAATATTTAATCAGGTGAATTAAAATTTTAATCAAGTGTATTAAATGTTTAATTGACAATTATTCAATTAAACGTTTAATATAATTTAATTAACCTGATTAAATATTTAATTGAAACTGATTTTATTTTTGATTAATTCTTTTACTGGCGCAAAAAATTTTTTCTGTGAAGGGTGGTTAAATTTTAAATGCCGATTTTGCACCATACCGAAACGGAAACGTGAAGTTTTTTTCTGCATTTCATTTGACATTTCTCAATTTTAAACTAATTCAGTTTTAAACATGGAAAGATACACAATCGAGCAACGCTTTAAAGTTGTTCAGGCTTATTATGAAAATGGGCGTTCAAATCAAAATGCATATCGTGCACTTCGTGATTCATTGATGAGGCACATTTTCAACTCAGTGGATTCGTCAATAAGCAGAATTGCCGCATTTGGGCGAATGATAATCCAAGAGTGATTGTCGAAAAACTAATGCTCCCAAAAAGAGTGACTGTTTGGTGCGGTTTGCGGGCTGGCGCCATAACCGGGCCGTATTTTTTCCAAAATGAGGCCGCTCAAGCAGTTACTGTGAATGGTGTTCACTATAGTGAGATTGTAACGAACTTTTTATGGCCCGAATTGGAAGATATGGGTGTGGACAATATGTGGTTTCAACAGGACTGTGCCACATGCCACATAGCTAACGAAATAATGGCTCTTTTGCGCGTCAAATTCAATGGTCGTGTTATCTCACGTGGTGGCGATGTCAATTGGCTGCCAAGATCATGTGATTTGACACCTTTGGACTTCTTTCTTTGGGATTATTTGAAAGAAAATGTTTACGTCGATAAGCCAGCAACAATTCAAGAGCTAAAGGATGAGATAATTCGGTACATTAACGGCACAGAACCTCCATTATGCCTCAGCGTCATCGAAAATTTATACCATCGGCTGGAGGTGGTCGCGGCGGCCATTTGGCCGATATTTTGTTCCATACATAATTGAACCAGGGGGTTTACTCTCTATTACGATGCGAAAACAATTTTGAAGCGAAAGCTTAATGCCAACTTGGTACTCTCTATCACTTTCGCAAAATTTTCTGAAAAATTAAGCGATAGTGGCAATAAAAATTAAAGATGGCTCGGATTTACAGTAATGAAATACCAATGTGTGTAAAAATATTTGAAATTGGAAAATTTAAATAAAATAAAGTGATGATTTACGAAAATAAAAAAATTAAAAGATGCGAAAGACACATGCGCAAACGTATTGAAGAGTACCAATCGCTAGATTAACTACAATTTTCTTTCGCATCGCAATTGAGAGTAGCCCCCCAGACCAATATTATCATAATAAAAAGAAATGACAATAATTTCCTAAATAATATGTGTTTTATTCAAATTCAACATCGGCCCTTAAAATTTAACCGCCCTAAAGGCTCAGTTAGCCAGGAGTAACAGTAACGCTGAAAATCAGCTGATTCATTTTTTTGTATGTAAATCAATTAGAACGATTATAGATTGGTCTTACTTTTTTACGATAAGGTTAAGTTACTGTTATTCTCAAGTAAAATACATTAAAAAAAGCCACAATTTTACAATTTTTGTTTCAAATGTATTTTACTTGTAGATTTGTAACTTGTAGTTTTGATAAACAGGGCCCCGATGGAGAAAAATGGAGATTAGATTTAAAAGCAGTGACCTCAAATTAGAAAAAAAAATTGCATTAAACTTCCAATTAACACAAAAAAGTTCAATTTTGTCTCCTTGTGTAGTTAAAAAAAAGTAATATCAAAGAAAATTCTCTATGGAAATATCATCTCCTTGACGAGTTTTTATAGAAAATAACGTTGCATGGACTGTTTGTTTTAGATTATTCTTATCTATTTATTATTGATATTTTGATGGATATTCAGAGCCTGGGTGCTAATTCTCACAGTGTTCTTAATGAATGCTATAAATAAGTTCCTAAGGTCCTACTTTTAACTAAGTACTCCTTCTCTAATCTGTTCGACCAAGAAAAGGTTGCCTTATTTAATTTTTTCTTTTTTTTTTTCTTTATTACTTAAGTTTTTATTCGTTACATTTCATATGTTGTGTGGAAAACTCAATTTTACAAAATACATTTGGTATCTTTTTTGTATTGGCAACACATCTCATACCTCGGCAATATTACCAGCATCTAACATAACAGGGGCCTTATAAACAGCAACAAACTCTCAAACTTACAGGCAATTTATGGATTTGAAAATCCATTTTAGTACGACTGTAAAAAATTTTACAGAAAAAAAACACGCACACGAACATTTCTCTGTTATTTGGGTGGTAACAGAGATGGAAAACTGTATTTCTGTTATTTTACATAATAAAAAAGGTTTTCATAATTTTCACTTGTGTTTTGAAAAAAAAAAAAAAAAAAAAAAATTGAGAATAATCAGGTGTGAAATGGAAAACGATTTAAAAATTAAAATATCGTAGTAGTCTAAATATGGGGTTTCTGTATATGATTTTTCCTCCCTACGTGATTCCCATAAGGAGGAATTTTTAAATTTCAATTTCCTCCCTACGTGTTTTCCCATAAGGAGGAATTTTTTCTTCCCATAGGGAGGAATTTTTA
Organism: Pollenia angustigena; assembly: GCA_930367215.1. Taxonomy (NCBI): domain Eukaryota; kingdom Metazoa; phylum Arthropoda; class Insecta; order Diptera; family Polleniidae; genus Pollenia; species Pollenia angustigena. The sequence goes on along the minus strand of OV884059.1, from coordinate 124,267,175 downwards.
AATTGAAATGTTACTTTAAACTTAGATATTCTAGATTAATTTTTCAACTTTTTTTTTTTTTTTTTTTTGCTCCAATGGATTTTTCCATTAGGAGGAATTTTAAATATAAACGAAATAAAAAATTTTTGAGTAATTTTAAATAAAACAAGTAAGAGTGCTATATTCGGCTGTGCCGAATCTTTGATACCCTCCACCGACAGTTCGAATGTTTAAGGAGTAATATCTGTATGCTGTTATTATTATCTTAAACAGTGACGATTTGTTATTAATTATGGATTTAGGCGACTAAACTGTTTTCCGGTAGTAGGGTTTATATGGGGCCTAGGGTAAATTATGGACCGATCTTCACGAAATTACACAGTTTTATTTCTTGTCCTATAAAACTTTGATGTACCAAATTTTGTTATGATAGCATTATTTTTTACGGATTTAGGCGTACTAAACTGTTTTCCGGGAGTAGGGTTTATATGGGGCCCAGGGTAAATTATGGACCGATCTTCACGAAATTACACAGTTTTATTTCTTGTCCTATAAAACTTTGATGTACCAAATTTTGTTATGATAGCATTATTTTTTACGGATTTAGGCGTACTAAGTTGTTTTCCGGGAGTAAAGTTTATATGGGGCCTATGGTAAATTATGAACCGATCTTCACGAAATTTCAAAGATTTGTTTTTAGTTCTATAAAACTTTGATGTACCAAATTTTGTTATGATAGCATTATTTTTTACGTTTTTAGGCGTACTAAGTTGTTTTCCGGAAGTAGGTTTTATATGGGGCCTATGGTAAATTATGGACCGATCTTCACGAAACTTAACGGTAATGATAGCATTGTTAGTTAGGGTTTTAGGCTTAATATACTGTTTTCCGGGAGTAGGGCTTATATGGGGCCTAGGGTAAATTATTGACGGATCTTCACGCAATTTCACAGCGTGATTTCCAGTTGAATAAAACGAATTGTTGCGAAATCTTATATCATTCAGTGCATTTTTCCACCATTTATGTTAGTTTTTGTAACAAAATTATCAATTTTTTTTAGGTGGTGGTTCCACATTTTGATTCATAGCTCAGATCCTATTGAACCGATTTTGCTGAATTTCAATCCCAAACTGCTTAGGATAACTACAAGCAATTTGACACCAAGTTTGTTGATTTCTTTTGAGTTTTTCGAAAGTGAGCGTGTTTTCAACAGACGGACAGACGGACAGACAGACGGACATGGCTAAATCGACTTAAAATTACTCAAGGACCCAGAATATATATACTTTATAGGGTCTGAGATGAATAGTAAAAAAGTTTCACACGGAATGACAAACTGAATATACCCTCTTCACATCTAATTGTGGTGGAGGGTATAAAAAGAGAATTATATAAAGTTGATTATATTTTCTTCAATGAAGAGAAATTTAAAAATGTGTACAAATAAATTGTTTGAGTATTTTAAAATAAGATAGAGTAATGTGTAAAATATTTAGAATATGCAGCACTTGTAAGTATAGAGATTAACTCAATTTGAAAGTTCTTACAAATATGTACATTTCCTCGCGAGCATTTGGCCGATATCAGAGATGTTAATGAATCATTCATTGAGTCAATTCATTTGAATTGGGCAAAATGAATTGCAATTCATTTTTAATTAAAATAAATTGGTTTTGAATCAATTCAAATGAGTTAATGCTCATGCTGATAGGATTTTCGCAGATCCCTACTAATTCAAGTCATATTCTACCGTTACCTGCTAAATTCAGTGCATCATTGGAATTTCTATTCTTATTATTTTCTATGCCTTTCGACGATTATATGGTGCTAGGTGATATCCGAAATGAGTGTAATGCTGTCTGATATAAATAATAAAATGAGTTGGATAACAAAACGGGAGTAATGCTTCTTCACATTTACTTACAAGTAGTCTTTTTTCAAAATCAATTCAAATGAATTTGAAATGAATTGCAATTCATTTTTTCTAACTCATTTGAATTAATTCAAAATCAATTCAATTCAGATGAATTGGAAATGAATTGCAATTCATTTTGCTCAATTCAAATTAAATAACTCAAATTTCATTCAATTAATTTTTTGTGTGAAAAGAATTAAATCAAAATTTAGTTAATTCGTAATGAATTAAAATCAAAAATGAATGATTCATTTGCATCTCTGGCCGATATTTCGTTTCATACATAATTGTCATAGATCCTACTAAAATAATAAAAAATATTAGGATAATTCTGTGAAAACTTTTTGTTTTATTTATAATTAACATCGTGCATTATAGTTGGACAACCTTTTAAATGTTAACCCAACAAAAACGAAGTCAAACCCTTGATATGAAACAAATTTATTATTTGTTGACATCAAACCCAATTATCAAACCTTTTACAATTGTTTGATTTTAACATTTGAATTCAAATTGATAATAATTTGAATATTAACATTTGGCATACAATGTTTTATCGATTTGATGTTATTGCTATTCTCAAATTGAAAAATATATTGGCAGGCAGCACTGAAGCGAAAAATACAGGTGAACACTAAAAAATGGCAATTAAAGTTAAATGTGTTACACAATTAAAGAAAAGTTACATATTACATAAAGTGAATTCGAATTTAAAAAACCTTGATTTATATTTAAAAAAATACAAATTATTTGTAACTAAAAAATTATTTACAAAAAGAATGTGGATAAAAATAAAACGGGAAAGTGAAGATAATATAAGTCATGATAATCCTTAAAACAAATAGGAGCCAAGTATTTTGTCATTCCAAGAGTTAGAGGACGGTAAGAAAACTATTTCATCTTTTATCTATGGTGCCGAATGTTTATCTCACAGTTTATTTAAATAAATAAGAGATTAAAATTAAAAAAAAAAATATTTATGTTCCTATTGTTATAAAATCTACATTTGAAAAAAATTTTAGAATAACGTTTGAAAGCAAGTTTAAAATAAATGAATTTATCAATTTGAAAATAAGTTCCTCTTTTTGTTGAGAATGCTATGATTTTTATTAAATGGTTTTCAAATTATTATCAAACGTTTGTCGTTTTAGAAAAGGTTTAATTTCAAATCACTTTCAATTTGAAATCAAACCACCGTGCTTGTTGGGTTAATTAAACTGCGTTTTAAGCAGAAAATTAAGACAATAATTCATAAATGAATTTTAAAATCGTTCGAAATTTATCATCACACCTGCTAAAAACGAACGTTTTTAAACCAATCCCGAATAAAGCTTTTTTTGAACTCCCGTAAATAAGTGTGAAAAACAAACTTCCAGCCCTGTTTTTAATAAACATTCCTTAAGGTCGAAATTTTATTGTTTAAAGTTTAAAAATAGTTTTTGCCAGAGATCACAAAATTATCTTAATAAGTTTATTTTAAGATTAACTAGCAGGAAAATCTTTTACTTATTGTTTTGGAAAGTCTTAATAATAGCAAATTTCCATACCTGTTTGCTGAATCTGTCCGTCTGTATCTGTCGAGTGGGTAACATTAGTTGTCGGCCATAGTCGTCGTTTTAGTATTTTTGGCGAGTGCGTATAAACTATTCCGAAAGTCTTAGTTTGGTGGCATTTTCAACATGTGTGTATGTGTGTGTGTGTGTGTGTTCACGCACACACAAACAAACACACACGCTCATCTACATACAACAACATTTAAACATTCATAGGTTTACATTTCATCTGCAGCAAGTAGCAGATGTTGTTGTCGTTATTATAAATGTTGCTGTTGTTGTTATTGTTGCCTTACCATTGCTGTTGCTGATTTTGTTGATGCCTTCGATGATGCTGCTGCTACTTCTACTACAAACATACATACATTTGGCATTATTGTTGTTTTTAGCTGTTGCTTTTGTTGTTTTCACATGAATTTCTCATAGTACAAGTAGTTTTAGTTATTGTTTATAACTTCTGTTGTTGTTGTTGTTGTTGTCGTTGTTGCTGGTTGGTCTTATAGCACCACATACAACAAACACTATATCTACTGCTCTCCTTTTCATCGTCGTAAATTTTTTCATTATTTTTTTTTTTTACTATTATTGTTGTTGCTATTGTAGCTGATGGTTGTTAGTGTAGAGTCATTGGAATATACTTTTGGTGGTTGGTTACTTTGGCATATTAAACAAAACATGAAAAAAAAGAAAAGTTTATTCATTTTTTTTTATATTTCTGTTTCCATCCGCATATTGGATGTTACGTAATGTCGTTTTGTAGCTTAACATTATTTTACCAACACCCCCTTCCACTGGCTTTATTTAATATCTGTAGCGCCTCTTTTTCCTTCACCACCACTCACTTTGTGCTAGAAAGCAACACACCTTTTACTACAACATTTGTTTTCTCACAAAATAATCTACTTTGTAGAAAATTTTTAATATTAAATATAAAGAAATATATTTTGTGTTATTTAAGGGCACTGCTACACGTTCAATAAATATCGTGATATTTGGATCACGATCCATTTTAAAATATTGATGGATCACGAGCGTATGCTACATGTTCAATATTTATCGCGTCAGTATTTATGTTATTTTTGCGCTGTGCGGGTCGTTTATCAATGTCGCGAGAAAACCACTGTCTTCTGCCATTACCCTTTATTTCAATAAACTTTTCACAAATTTTGTCAATTGTTTTACTTTTTATTTGTTTAATTTTTTCCACTGCGTATTTTATTTCTTTTATTTTGACACTTTTTACTGACGTATTAATTTTTATTAATATTATTTAATATCATGAAAATGCTACACATTCAATATTTATCACGCGATCCACGATCCGCGATCTGGATTTCTGGATTTCATATTTTAGGCCATTCTGCGATATGGATCGCGATCCATCAATATTGCATGCTACACGTTCAATAAATATCGTGATACTAGAAATATCACGATATTTATTGAACGTGTAGCACTGCCCTAAGAATGTGGCTTTTTTTTGAAGAATTTAGAAGTAGTAAAAAATATATTATAGATTCACATTTTCTTACATAAAGAATTTAGCTTTGGAAAACATCATTGCATTTATAGTGTTAATAAAAAATTTCATTGCGTTTGGATTTTTTTTGTAAAAATTGTTTAAACATTTCCTATAGAAAATTTCCTTGTTTGAACATTTTCTATGTAAAATTTCGTTTTATTGAACACTTTTTATGGAAAATTTTATTGTTTAAAAAACTTTTTTATAGGAAATATATCTTTATTGAGGTTTTTTCTTTATAAAATGTCAGTGCCTTGAAAATGTTTTATAGATAATTTCATAGAATCGAGGATTGCATTTCGACAATATCATAGCACTGATAACAAAATGAATTTTTTCTCTTGCCTTCAACTCTATAGCTATTGTTTACTAAGTTCATATCTAACCTTCATTGTTTCCATCACCTCATATTTTTAAGTTACAGGTACTTTTCCATCAAGTTATTCGTACTATAGAGGAGCGATACCAGGGCCACAGGGATGCCTGAATGATGGCGGATTATTGTTGGAGCTTTAAAAGAAAGCCCTCATTACAAGATAAATTAAGAAAATCTTATCGAAGAAAATGTTTGATGGGTTGTAATAACATTCTAATATTTTTGTATTGCATTTCGTTTTCTCACTAAATTCTGAGAAGAGCTGACAGCGTGTAAAATTTTTCACAGTAGATTGACGATTGCTTTTTTTTCCTTCGAGTGGAATGAAAATTTTATGTTATTCACGATAGGGTTGAATAAGTTTCAACATTTAAAAAATATCCAGTGGAAAATATCTTCTCACTAAAGATTTTATATGAAAATTTTAAAATTTGATAATTTCAATTTTGTCATTAATATGCCCACTGTCATTATGTTTAATTGATTAGTTAATTTCATAACACTTAACGTCATAGAATAATATACGACTTACTTAAAACAAAAAAACACTTTTTGTACAGAGTCATATAAATCGATATTTACACAAAATACAATCCAAACAAAACAAAACAAAAATTGTGAAACAAAAAAAAATCTAATGAGGTCATCTTAACTAAATAAACTTATGCATAGAATTTTATTTGTTGAATCAGTTGTGGTAGTTGTTGTTGTTGTTTTTGTTTCATTGCTTGGTAACAAAGTCATTCATCATAGAATTTATTTCAAACACAAAATGCATTCAATTTAAGCAATTTGATATAAATGAAAACAAAAAAAATAGTTAAAATTAAAGTGAAACAGGGCGAATTCATAATACAACCCTTTTTGAAATAATCATACGCCCCAGTTTATTTGAGCTACTCAGTGTAACTAAAGAAAAAGGTGAGAGAACTTTTGTTGCTTTTCAGTTTTTTCTGGTCTTACTCTCTAAATCGCTGTTTACCCCCCCACTTTTACCTTTTTGGAAAATGTTAATCTAAATATTTTTTTCATTGTTACAAACCGCAGCCATATTTCAGATAATATCTTGACATTTTGACTGCATTTTTTTTAGTGTTTAATTTTCATCTTAACAACAATAAAACTATTGTGAAAATATTTCTACACCTCTGCTAAGATATTTGACAGTTTTTACTTTACAAATAACTCGAATAAAAATTAGATAAAAATTTTAGAATTTGCTTTGTCGCGTTACAGTATTTTTAAAATGATTTTGAAATTTATGTTTATATATATTTTTGTCGTTTGGATAAAGTGTATTACGCTCACAAAAATAAGTTTATTATAGAGGATTTGATTAATTATTGTTAGTTCATATTTAATATATGAAGATTCAATAAAAAAATAATGACAAAAAAAAAAAAAAAAAAAAAAAAAAAAAAAATTATAGAGGAAAGCAAACTAAAAAAGGTGCGCTTTCATAAAATAACAACGAATCGAATTTTTTTTTATCGAATCTTATATGGCATATAGTTTTTATTCAACGTCTCCTTTTTAATATTTATCGGAAAGTAACATCGCATACACAACTTTAAAAAGAAAATGCGATCAAGTCAAGTTGCTCTAATAAAAATAAAATTGCTTCTAATAACTTTTTTTTAATAAAACGCAATATTATTATTTATAGAAAAATGTAAATCCCATTAAATATAAAAATAATATCGCTGTTATTGTTTTATATAAAAAACACAACTCACCGTTTATGTTCTATGTAAAATAATATCGCATATGTATTTAAAGCAAAACCATTGCATATTTTTTACTAAAGCAAATAACATCACGGCGACTATTTGTTAAAAATAACATCGCATTGATTACATTTTGTAGAAACTAACATTGTCTCAATAATTTTCTATAGAAAATAATATTACATCGGTTATTTTCCACAGAAAATAATATCGCATCAATTATTTCCTACGAAAAAGAAAATCCTTTGGAATATTTTCTCCAAAAAAAAAAAAAAACGTTTCGATTGTTTTCTACATTAAATAACATGACATTGATTATATTCTAAAGCAAATTACATTGCATCAAATATTTTCTATAGAAAAATATTTCCTATATTTATTTTTAATAGAAATTAACATCGCAAAAACAATTTTTCATAGAAAATAAAATTTCATCAAAAAATCTTTATAAAAAAAAAAATAACATCGACATACTCATTTTCCAGCGAAACTAAAATCTCATCGTCTTGTCGATGAAAAATTGCATTGCATCGAATTTTACTACAGCAAATAACGTTGCATCTAATATTTTTTATGAAAAATAACATGGCATTGACTATTCTTTTTATAAAACATAACATCGCATCGATTACATTCTTTAGAAAATAACGTTTTATCAATAATTTTCTCTAGAAAATAATATTTTATCAATAATTTTCTAATTTTTTTTTCTATTAAAAACATCTCATCATTTATTTTCACTAGAAAATAACACAGCATAAATAATTGTTTATAGAAAATGACATTGCATCAAAAAAAATCTCAAGAAAATAACTTCAGCATAATAAACTTCCACAGAAAATAAAATCTTATCGCTTTGTCGATGAAAAATAACATTGCATCGAATTTTAATAAAGCAAATAACGTTGCATCGATTTTTTTATGAAAAATAACATCGCATTCGTTATACTCTTGAGAAAATAAGAATTTATCAATTCTTTTCTGTAGAATATAAATGGAAAATAACATCGCATTAATAACTTTCCACAGAAAATAAAATCGCATAATTTATTTTCTAAGGAAATTAACGTCGTATTGGTTTTTTCTACAAAAAGAAAACTGGCTTCTATTATTTCCTACAAAAAATAAAATCGTTTCGATTATTTTCTACAAAAATATAACATCCCATTGATTTTTTTTCTACAGAAAATAACATGACATCGATTAATTTCTACAAAAAAAAAAAAAAAAAAAAAAAAAATAACATCCCATTGATTTGTTTCTACAGAAAATAACATGACATTGATTTTCGGGCATGTTCTGACAATCGCAAATCGCTTAACATTGGCGATTCTGACTTAAAATTGCAAACTAGTTGTTCTGTAAATAGCAATAGCAAGAAATTTGGCATGTTAAAATTGCAAAAGAGAACTAGAATATTTGTAAAAAAAAACTATGGTAGATCGCAAGCTAAACGCACGAGTTTAAGAACACCATATAATAAATCTGGCGTTTTGCGATTTCAAATCGTGCGAACATGTCAGAACATGGCCGTATATTTTACAGGAAATAACATTGCATTGAATATTTGCTATAGAAAATAACATCGCATTAATTCTTCTCTACAAAAAATAAAACCGCACCGTTTTTTTACAGAAAATAAAATCAATTGTTTTTTTTTTCTACAGAAAATTAATTATTATTTTATTTTTATAGAAAATCAGATAGCGTCGATTAAATATCTACAAAAAAATAACATACCATCACTTCACTTATTTTTTTCTGAAATTAACATAACATAAGCGATCAAGACGTTTTTTGTAAGAAACGACTTGATCGATTACGACAACGACAACCGGAATAAGGCTGATTGTCGTCATTATCGTCTTTTTTATAAAAAAATAAAACAGGTTTATGGAAGGTTTAATAATAATTAATAAACTCTTTATAAACCTGTTTTATTTTCTTGGTAATAAGGGGGGTTAGTCCTTAATGTTTTTTTTTACCAAACAAAACCTTGCATTTGCTATTTTCTATTGAAAACATGAACTCTATTTTTAGAGAGAGGTTAATGGCCGACTTCACCAATGTATTTAAATACAGTACTTTTCGCTTATAGTAACATCCTTTAGTTGCAACCATAACGTGGACTATATCGCTAATGTGACTATTATAAGGCTAATAACATATATGCCACTATGACGCATATAACCGAATCCGAATATAATCAAGTTATGTGAATATAGGAAATAAAAAATTCATATAAATTACACCGACATCAGGCTTATGGTTTTACAACAGAGTTGCATACTATAAAAAAATAGTTAAAATAATAACAAGATATTTCATAACTGATACCAACGGCAAAAACTAATTTTTTACGAATAGAGAGTTAATGACTGGAATTAAATGATTTCATTCATTCTTTCTTTGGATGGATTTTTGATTCGAAAACTAAAAAGAACTTTGTAAATTTTGCTAATGTGACTATAACGCGATTAACTCACTTTACTTTTCCCTTTGACTACTGTTGAAAAATGGCATATATGGCAAATGTGCTTATATCGCTAAATGGACTATAACGTTAATACTTTATATTAAATTAAATTAAAGCGGCAAAATAAACAGATAAAATGGACTATAACGCTAATGTGACTATAAGCGTAGTGACTATAATGGAAAAGTACTGTATCAATTTATGTTTAAAATTCATTTTTCATGTGTCAAACAAAATAAAAATTATATGAAAAACAATAATAAGTATTGTGGTAATTTTGTCGAACTATTTATGGTTTTTAATCCAAATTTTTTATATTTTAATTAGGCTTATGCTAATCAAATTTAATTTTCATTAAATTATTTTTTAAGGAAGAAAGGAATTTTACAACATGAAAATTAACTAAAATTGTTATTGATAATTGTTTCATTCTTGACTGTAGCCGGGTTCGAACACTGGCCGGCAGGTTACCCTGACATTTTTCGATCGCAAGCACTCGATCACCTCAGAGGGATTTGCCGTTTTACACTCGCAGCCATCGACGACTGCTGACGTCAATAGTAAAACATCAATCCTTAAACCAAATTGTATTTTAACCTTTGGTATATATGAAAAACTATATTTAAATAGAATTGGTGAAATTGGGCATAATAAATTTGTTTTTTCAACTTACATTAGAGTTTTCTTTTAGTGTATTATTTGTTGTTTCGTTGTTTGTAGATTTTTTTTTTTTTTTTGATTGCGTTAAATAATGACAAGTGTACGTGACTGACAACCCCAAAAAGTAAACACCCACGTAATTTGTATTTATTATTTGTATTATGATTATAATTTTCAAATATTTTCCTAATTTTAATTTTAAAGAATTTAGATATGTTTTATATAAATATTGTTTTTAAAATAAGAGAAATATTTTAAAAATATTTTTCAACTAATTGAGAGTAGAATGTTATGAATGTGATTTTATAATTTATAATAATTTATCACCAAATTCACTTTTAATTTGGTTTGTATTTCATTTTATAATTTTTTTTTTTTTTTTTTTTTATTAGATTTTAAAAAGAAAAATAAATAAATTTATACATACACACATACATATGTATATGTTATCTAAAAGATAGAGTAAAACAAATTAAATACCAAAATTATTACGTTTAAATTTTGTCTTTTTGCGAATTTTTTGTTGACACAAATACACGAATAATTGGGTGTGTCATTTTAGGCAACTTAATACAAAATGTTTGCTTAATCTTTTTTTTTCCTCTACTTGTCTGTTAGACATTTATTTACGTAGATACATTCGCAGATACATAAATAAACACGTCAATCAATATATAGTACTTGCGTTCGTTCGTTCGTTTATTTATCAGATACATTTATTTATTATTGTCTCACTAGTCCGTCATTATGTTTAATCAACTACTAGTGTTTTTGTTTAAGTTTAATTATGTATTTTAGTGTACAATCTCTTTTAATATTGAAAAAGTCGACAAACTATTAATGTTCTAAAGAATATATTTAATAATCTATTTTATTAAGTATATAAATACTTAATCAGTTATAACAGTATACCATAAAAAAATTTTTTATGTCTATTTTTGGCTCTAAAATTTATAATTCTAATAATATATAAGAAAACAAAACATTTTTGAATAAGAAAAAGAAAAAAACATCTGAAAATGTTAAAAGCCATAGAAATTAAATGAAAAAGCAACATGAAAATAAATATTTATATAAATTAAATTCTCAATTAGCTAGATAATTTTTTACTGTAGATACATTTTTTACGGTTTAAACAAAATTTAATATTCTTCTTTCTTATAATTTGTGAAATGAAGTGCAGTGCGGGTGAAAATTATAAATACACAACAAATGTGATAAACTGGAAACAGAAAATAGCAATAATTAAAAAAAATGCTGTTTTTAATAGCTTTACGGAATAAAATGAACAAATTTTCGCAACAGCTGCAAATTCCTTTCACCTGTGTACCTAAATACATTATCCCCACTATACTCATCAACCACATACAACAGCGTCAATAAACAAATGTCTACAACTGAGCGAAACAAAACAAAACAAAAAAAAAAAAACTGACAAAAACAAACTTTAAGTCAAATAAATCAATAAATAAAGAAGGAAAATAGTGTTTAACTAACAGCAGCAACAAAAACTTGAAAGACATAAAATTGTCGTTTTGTCACTACGAAGACGAATACTGCTAGAGACATTAAAAAAAATCTGTCATTAAAAAATATCAACTATTCAAGGTACTATTTTTTTTTTTTTTATTATTGCTTCTTATTCATTCTCTATTTATTTTGAATTTTACACAAATGGCATGATATAGTAAATGACAGGGTCGCTAGTACAAAATATCTACTACTAGTTTTGACAATTAAGTACAAAACTTACAATAAACAAACCATTTTAAATTTTTAATAGAAAATAACTGTAAAAAAGAATTTCTCTTAAAAAAATTATCCAACGCGATGTTATTTCCTAAAGAAAATTTTGTATGCAATGTTTTTCTATGGAAATTTTTGAGGGCTTAGTTATTTTCTATGGAAAATTGCTAATGCAAAGTTTTTAGGGCCTGTTCGGAAGTGCACCACTGCACTGCATCTGATGAAAATCTGTGATTAGTTTGCGATGCCGATGCAAATCAGATGATGTCGACGCGCAGTTTTGTTATATTTTTGAAAAAAATACACATCAGTGATTTTTTATATTTTTCGAACTGCTGACATGCGCGTGATGCATTTCAGAACATTCTCAAACTCTACGAAGAAAGTTTCGAATGCAATTTAATTTTTCGTAGAAACCCCGAATGCAATTATATTTATTTACAAAGAGTTTCGCATGCGATGTTATGGAACATTCGGTTTTTAATTAATTATTTTCTTTTTATTCGATAGTATTTCAAAAGAATACTTTGAATAAGGCCGTTATTTTTGCATAAAATTTCATGTGCAATGTTTTTTTTTGTCTATAAAAAATTTTAATTTCAAAGTTTTCTGTACATAATTTTGAATGCATTGTTTCATTTCTAAAAAATTTCTTTGGTTGCGATGTTATTTTCGAAAAAATACTACACTAGCGTTATTATTTCCTATAGAAAAAATTTAAATGCAATATTATTTTCCAACGCAAATTTAAATGCGATGTTATGATTTAAAAAAATTGTTGTATATGCGATGTCATGAATTCGATGTTATTTTAATGCAACAAAAATTAAAAATGCGGTGTTTTTTATACATAAAATCAAGCATTTGTACACAAATTTCCGAAGTTGTTGGTTTTTCTACTGAAATTTTCGTATTCAATGTTTTTATCGGCTTGAAATTTTAATTAGGATGTTTTGATCTCAAGAAAATTTTTAATACGATGTTATGATCTTAAAAAATTGTTTTTGAATGCGATGTCAGATTTTACAAAGAGTTTGAATTCCAATGTTGATTTTTATCGCGATGTTATTTTTATTAAAAAATTTAAATGCGATGTTTTTTTATAAAAATATCGCACATTTGTAGACAATTTTTCGAATTTGTTGTTGTTTCTATTTAAATTTTCGTATTCAATGTTTTTTTTTTGCTGGAAATTTTTATTGCGATATTCTGATCAAAGGAGAATTTTGAATGCGATGTTATTTTTATAACAAATTTCGGATTAAAAATAAATAAATGAATGCAATGTTATTTTCAAAACAAAAATGTCAAATGCGATATAATTTCTATCAAATGTTTGTGCATAAAATGTTGAATTCAGTGTGATTTCCTGTATGAAATATAGAATTCAATGGATATTTCAGATGCATTACTAATTTCTGTGAAGAATTCATAGAAATTATTTACTTTGGCAAAGAAAATAAAAATGCATTGTTTTTTTTTTTATATAGAAAATAACAACGCATTAATTGTTTTCAATAAAAAAAAACAACATCGCATCAATTATTTTTATTAGAATATAACAATTCTTTGATTATTGTCTATAAAAATGTCATCGCATTGATTTTTTTCTGAAGAAAATATGGCATTGATTATTTTTTACAGAAAATTTGATCGCACTCATGTTTTCTATAGACATTCCGATGATTTTCTATCACTTAAAAGGCTTTTTGTAATTAATTCTACTGAACTCCAATCTTTTAAGCAATTTTAAAGTTTTATATTTTTATACGTATAAAATAATTTGCTTATAACGAAAATTGTTATACTAATTGTTTTTCTACAGTTTTAATCCATAAACTTTATAATAGAGTTCAATTGAACACGAAACTTTGAAACCGGAAATCCCTAATGGAATACATATATGTATGTATAAAGAAGTTTGTGTCTATGTATTTGTGACACGAGTTTTTCACTGTGTTTGTATGCCAAAGGTAATTTTTGCTATAATTTATTTTTTTTTTTTATTAATTTTGTGTAAAAATGATTGTGTTAAAAAAAAAAAACAAAAGACTTTTTCAAATTTTTAAATTGAATAATCAAATATGTATGTATATCAAACTAACACATAGAGAACACCCAAATACATGTATTTGAAAAATATTGTTTTAAACTGCATGTAAAATTTCAAATAAACACAAAGAGTTATTGAATTGTTCTTATTACCTTGTAAAATATTTTTTCATTATTTTGATTGTTTTTTTTTTCTTTTTTTTTTTTTTTTTGTTTATATAAAATAATTTGTATTATTAGTCGGTATGTTAGTTGTTGTTGATTTGATTTGTTAATATGTATGTTGATTGTTTTGTTCGTTTGATTTGTTCGTTGGTTGGATATAACGATATAACACGACATACAGGCAGACAAACTGACAGGCAGGCAGCCATTTAAATAATATTTATTTATATTTTTATTTATGCAAATAAATTAGATTAAATCAATAATTGTGTGAATACGTTAAAACGAATCATGTACATGATTTTTTCTCTATTTAATTCTATTTTTGGTTTTCATTGTTTTAGTTGTTGCTATTGCTATTGATTTTTTTTTTATATACACAGTTTTGCACACACATGCACATTCATACATACATACAATTAGCACAGTTTCTCTTTGTTTACCCAGTCCATAATAGTGGAGAGGTTATTTGTGCACCTGAAAACATTGGTCCTAGACCACTCACCTCTTAGTATACCGCTCGACTTAGAATCTTTTTGAATTGATCTAACAATGTCCGTTAGCCAGCCATCCAGGCTAAATTAATTTGACGAAATTTTGTACATAATGGTCACATTACGAAAATGATGAAAATCGGGAGAGAATTCATTTTATATTTAACAGTTTAATCTTATTTAAAAAAAAAATTTTTAAAATTGTTTTGAAAAAACTGATTACGATTTTCGAATAACGAATAAATCGATTAATTAATGTCGATTAATCGAACAATTTTTTTTTCATTAAAAAATTAATTTAATGAAAGCTTAGAATTTGATTTATCCTCATACGTTTTTAGTGATTTTATACAAAATGTAGGAAAGTTAAAAAATATTGTTGCCATAGCCCTGGTTATAATTAATCTCATTCACCCTTATCACGGTTGTCGTAGTCGTCTCGAAAATAAGGCGTTTTTAAGACGTTTTTAAAAAATGGAATTGTGGTTGTCGAAAACGACAAATATACAACTCTGTATGAAAATCTACTACAATTTTCGTACCATGTATGTCGTATTCGTCTGTCATTTTGTTGCAAAATTGTCGTTTGAATTTTTGGTCACGACAGCATTAAAAATAAATGTAAAAAAATCAAATGAAATGGATAATATAAGAAAGTAAGTATTCAAATTTATTTATTTATAAAAAATTTTTGCTTAAATTTGTTTTTTTTTTTTTATTATTTTAGAATACAAATCACTAACCCAAAACAATTCGAGAAGTCATTTGGCCAAAGGATTCAACAAGGGTTTGCACAAATTCGATTTAAAAGATGAGTGGAACAAAGTTGCGGATCACTTAAATAAATATGGACCTCCAATGCGCAAAGGTGAAGGCTGGTTGAAGGTGTGGGCTGACTACAAATTTCTATTAAAAAAAAAAACTCGTGCACAACAAAGCAGAATGCCAAGCCACCGGAGGAGGCCCATTTAAGCAGTATATTTTAACACCAACTGAGGATGCAGCTTCTTAATTATTGCAATTAGACTCAATAATAAATCCTGGGCAAACATTTGGAACCCAACGTAGATTAAGTGCTTCAAAAGAACCTGAAAATAGTGTTGATTTAAATTGTTCAAATGAAGAAAGTTGTGGTGAAAACGAAGAAGAACCATTAAAAACACAACGAGCTGCTTTCTGAGCAATTAAAAGTACAAACGCAGTTATATTCCAACGTGAAGCGATCATTATCTGAAATTTAAAGATATAGCCGGAAGACATACAAACTTAAGGAAGAAAAGCTTAAACTTTATAAGGAAGAATTAAAGAGAAAGGAAGACAATAGAAAATTCTTAATGAAAATAAAATTAGATGAAATAGATATTAAAAGACGAAAAATTGAATTGGAAGAATGTAGAAGTGGTTACCAAACATGAAACGTGTACCTATAAGAAGTGGTTGTAGAATTTTATTTAGTTTTTGTTTTTTTTTTTTATTAATGAATTTTATTATTTTTTTTAATTACTTTTTTATATTAAACGTGACAATAAAAATGAATTTCCTAATTAAGTAGTGATTCCATTATTTTAATTCTTACATTTGAAGCCGACAAATTATCATTTGCTTCATCAACAGGTATTTCCGGTATTTCATTTTCCAAATGAATTTCGTGCCATTGAAGTTTGTAATGAATACATACATTATGCAAAGCAGCACAAACCGCAGTAATTTTTCCTGCAAATTGTGGAGAGTAATGCAATTGTCTTGCACCTAATATGCACCGAAATCTGTTTTTTAGAACTCCTATGGTCCGTTCAACTATATTTCTAGTTTTTGAGTGTATATGGTTAAAATGACTTCCTTCCTGAGTGGATCTAAAAGGTGTTATTAAATATGGTTCTAGTGGGTAACCAGCATCTCCTAAGGAATTAAAATTATATCAAATCTGTAACGCTAAATCAAAAAAAATTTTATATATACCTAATAACCATGTATTTTTTTCGCCGTTTTCGTACTTATCTCTTAATAATGGTTTCAAATCACTAGCATTCCATATAAACGAATCGTGAGATGATCCTGGATTATGGGTTGAAATATATCTTATTCTTTGTTTATGATCACACACCTACAATAAGATATTTTAAGAACAGATTTAATTATAGAACATTGTTATACTGACCACTGTTACATTCAGACTGCAGAAGCCTTTCCTGTTGTAATATTTGAAACGTTCTTCTTCTCTAGGTGGTAAAATTTTTACATGTGTGCCATCTATACACCCTATAACACCAGGAAAACCGGTTTTTCTGTAGAAATATTCTTTTATTTCATCCCTTTCAAATTCATCCATGTGAAAATAAATCCATCTTGGGCAAAGCTAACATCAACACATTCTTTTTAAACTTTACTAATGGATGATTGAGAGAGACCAATATTGAAATCATTGCCAGCCGACTTTTGGTAACTACCTTCGGCAAGTATTCGCATAGTTGCGGCCAGCTTTAATATATTTGGAACACTTGTTCTTCTCTTTGGCTCCTGCAAATGTGGCCCGATTTTTTCCAAGACATACTTAAATGCATCTTTATTTAATCTAAAATAGCTAATAAATCTATAAACGAAATTAATTTCTAACAAAATAAAACTAATTTCAACAAACGTAATTTTCCAACTTACATGCGATTTGGTAAGGAAAATATGTTGGATTGTTCCCTTAATTGCCGTCGGATAGCAATCAACTCCCTTACGTTAGATTCTTCATATTCGTCAGATGATGAAAACAAAGCCACACTTAACATTTTTTTATGCAATATATAAAAACTTTTTAAAAAAAATTTGTTATTTAAATTTATTTTCTAATTCCCGCTGAACAGCTGTTTTTATTTTGACAGTTTCAAAAAACTTTTAAAAATTTGGAAACAGTCTGTAATATTTATTCTATTACAAAACCTTAACAGTCGTTTTTTTTACATGGTACCAAAAAATATTAAAAACGCCCACGACTACGACTACAGTCGAATTACGCCTACGACAACCGTGATAAGGGTGATTGTTTAGTAAGCAAAAACCGTGTTGAGTATTGATTGTTAGTGTCCGACCGAACGCACTTTTTGAGACCGAACCCGAACTTCGGTAAAATTTGGCAAGTTCGGCCGAACCCGAACCCGAACTTTTTGTTAATAAATCTGAACAATTGTAGTTTTTTAATGTATTTGTTTTAAACAAAATAAAATTTCGGGAAATTATTACATTAACACTTTTGAAATGATGCAACATGAAAAGATAAATTGCACTTTATAGTAGTCAAAACTATTTTATAGTTAAAAAATAATTAGTAATTGCTTTTTTTTAAGACAAAAAATAAAAAAAAGGTTCAAGTTTAATACAGTATACATTGGGGGCATAACTTTTTCATACTTTTTGCGAAAATCAAAAACGGTAGAAAATTAAAAGTTATTAATAAAAAATATGATAAATTTGTCGGATTGTTAAAAAAGTTCACGCAGGGATCTGGTTGAAGTTTGAAAACAACCATTTTATCTCACGGAAATTTTAAAAAGTATACACCTAATATTTGTATATATTCCTATACATATCACTAAAATGCTATTTTGGAATTAATCCACCGCTTTAGATTTAAAAATTTTCCTACGGTTTACAATTCATCGCGGTTCAAAAATTCTTAGAAGGTTCTAGAAATTTGCTTCCCTACAGGAGGATTTTTTCGCAAAACGACGCGAGACAGGTGTTTTCATTACTAAAACATTCTTGGTCACTCCGTCGTACTATGCCAATAATTTGGTTATGCCCTAGTATACATATTAGCACTCAAACCTCTACAATGTATTTTTTGAATTCGTTGGGGTGTGTTTTCTCAAAGTGGCGTTTAATATTGGCGGTAGTTTGTTTGCTTGGCAATTGACATTTGTTTGGCGCAATATTTGCATTGAGCGCTTGCTCAATTTTTTTTTTTATTGATTTCGTACTATTTTTATAAACAATGATGCCAAATTATAATTTGAAATTATAATAAATATGTTATTTTATAAAAAAAAGTTCGGTGTTCGGTAAAGTTCGGTAAAAATTTCGTCTAACACCGAACTTTGACCGAACGTCATTTTTTGCCGAACTCCGTAACCGAACGTTCGGTCGGACACCATTGATTGTATTTCAAAAATGTATTTTATATTCTTATTAAACAAATCTTTACAAACAATTGAGTAGGTGAGTTGCAAAACTCGTTCGTTACAAAATTAAAAATACGAGATGACAATTCATTCTAAGGGTGTGTGTGAAACGCTAGCAAAGTTCTATTGGTGAATTAAAATTGTCAAACATTTCTAAGCTAATGTCAAAATTTATACTAGCCCCCAGGGCTATTGAAATTTTATTCACCTCAATAGTGTCAAAAATTTACTTCCATGAGTACTTTCGTTTCACACCATCGATTTTCGAAAGTTAATTCACGTGGGCAAAACTAACGCTAAAATTACCACAATTGTGTTACCGGATAGGTAAAGATAACTGTTGGGCACGCACACGACCAGATATCTGTTTGTAGAAATTACGGGCATAAGTAGCGAGGTACTCTATCAGTGCAACGGTTGTAGGTTCGATACCCGCCAGAGCCTCTGGTCTGCTTCACTAAAACGGGGTGAAGAAGGTCCAATTACTATTTTTTGTTTGTTTTTTTTTATATTAAGATTGCAATATTCCTATGTATAATATGATTTCCTTGTAAAAGCACTCCCACTGTGCAATATATTTATATGTGTAAAAAATATTTGTGTATGAATGAAAACTTTTTTTGTGTGTTTTCTTTTAATAGTATGTTCAAAATGTGTGTATGTATCCCTCCCTGTGCTATTGTACTCGAATAGCGGATTTAACCAACAACTTTTTATTGTTGTAATTGTTGTTATTGCTATTTATTATTAATTTTTTTTTTTGTTATTCGTTCATATTATATATGTTTTAAACGTATCTAGCTTTAGCTACTTTTAGTCTCAATTTGTTTGTGCTTCAACAATAAACGGGAAATAATAATAATCGACAGCAAAAACAACAAAAATTATAATACATAATAACAACTACACAAACAACATTTAATAAAATTAATTATACCCAACAAAATCAAGCAATAATTTGAAAAGTGTGTGTGATGTACCTAATTGCCTTAAAAAGAGAAATAAATTTTTTAATTAAATAAAAGTGAGATGTTTAACAAATAAAAATATTTCAAAACTTAAAATTAAAAGCAAAAATACATATTTTTAATTTTTTTTTGTTTTGTTTTATTTTTCTTAATTTATCATTTAATTTTTTATAGGTAGGTATTTTTGAAATTTTTTTTCTTTTGCTATTACTATTTACTATTTTTTCCATTTTTTTGTTGTTTAAGCATTTTTTCTTGCTACTTATTTTGTTTTTGTTGTTTTGTATACTCTGTTTATGTCACTTTGACTTCGGTTTAATTTTGGTGCTCGTATGCCATTCGCCTCCATTAATTTGCATACTCGTACTTACACACGTTCATGCACACAGAAGCAAACAATCGTTTTTAATATCATGTTAATGATCTGTAACCGCATATAACAGTATTTTAATTTTTGAGAACAATAAGAGCAGTGGGTACAATCTTTACAGCGTGTGACAAAAAAATAGGTCGAATATCCTTATAAGTTTGAATTGTCTTTACCTTCATCAGCACCAGATCCTTGAATAGTACGGTATTTAGGCAGCACGGTTGATAGGTGCAAACAATGTATAATCTGGTTTGAAATGGAAAAATTATAAAACTATTTTTTATTTAAAAACTTTCAAGAGCTTTAAAATTAACAACCTGGCCCCGATGTTGACCGCTATCGTTCGCTAACGTTTTAAATGACAAACAGCTTATTTGGCGCCCACTAACAATTTTCAGCACGACAATGCAAGCGACCGATAACATAACAGTTTGCATACAAATTTGAGGCCCACTAAAAAATATTATGCGACCACTAATGTCAAAAATAGTCACTTGTGTTGTAGTTGTCGACGGAGGCATTTTCTTAAAATTTTAAACGAATTTTTTTTTTACACATAAACACCAAATGTTTTTTATTATTATATTTTTGTTGTAAACACCAGCACTTTTACAAATTTTATAAATCATATAGTCTTTTAAAATATTTTTTATAAAATACTATTCTATACTTTTTGCTTACTGCTTTGTCTTTTAAAATATTTTTTATAAAAGTCTATTCTATACTTTTTGCTTACTGCTTTGTTTGTTTTTTGTTTACTCACTTGTTTTCGATTCTGCTTTGTTTTTAGTACAGAGTTGTATTTTAATTGGTTCATTTATGTAGGGATATGTTTGGTCGATTTTTATTTCCAAACAAGCGTTTTATTTGTGGAATTGCTGATGTGGCAATGCAGTCATTTGGCAATAAATAAATCAAAACCTGTCGACCGACAAATCGATAGTTAGTGGGCGGCTTTAGAGAACGATAATGATTGACTTGTTGTCGCTCGCTTAAGTTGTCGATCGACATCGGGGGCCAGGCTGTAAGAGTATTATGTGTATGTATATGTCAGAATCTATTTGAATGAAATGATGTGTTTAAGGAACTTTTGCTTAAACGGATGAAAATAATTTTCGATCAAAGTAATTGTTGGGAATTCAAAATTTTTTAATTTTGCTTGTCGTGCTTAAATCCCAATTTTTATTCCTGATAAAAACACTGATATTTATTGTTGATGGAATATGCTATTCCTATGCGCATTTCACTGATTGCTTAGGCCAGATCATCAGGAAACTTCATCTAAAGTTTTTATAAAATCTAAAGATATTATTCAATTTTCTGAATTGATCTAAGTTTCCTGGCATGCTGTGCGTCCATGCAACTTTTATAACTTGAAAATAATTGAATACAATTTTGTACATTAACTTTTGTTTTGACAAATCCTATTGATAATGTAATAACTGTTGGTATTCAAATCTTAAACCACACAAAAATATATTATTTCAACCTAAATCTCGTTGTCATATTAGAATCAGTTCACATTTCACCATAGTTCCTAAACAAAAACAACCTGAAATTAAATTTAATCGCCATGAATCTCTTATAAGTGTTAAGTTCCCATTAAATTTCTCTGCAAAACCTATGATAATTTTGAGAAAAAGCTGTTGGGCTAGTTGTCAAATTTTGTTTTGTTTATATAAATATAATTTTTAAAAATTATTATTTTTAACAAATAGAATATGGGAATTGTTCTTTCTTTTTTATAAAATATTTTATGTTTTAAAATTTTGTTTCGATTTCGCTTCTTTGAATGAAATTTCAATTTGCAAATGTATTCTGTAAATTTTCTATTCCCTCAATATTTTACATACTTTTTGCTTAAGCCAATCTTTGGTTAACATTAAAGCTTCAGAAAAGTTACGTGTTTTACTTTAGCTATCCTTTAATTATAAATAACGTAAATTCTTTGTACAGAACAGTTTGAATTGGACGATGAAACCTTTAATAGTGTCACCTCGTTTTAGGAAACAAAACACAAATATGACAGACGGACGCACATCGGTAGATCGGATGATGAAGTGGTTCTGAGTCGATCATGCTGACAGTCAAAATGAGCAAAATCCAGGAAAAATTCACCAACAATTATAAAAAAAATATTTAAAATGTAGTCCAAAACTCAACTTCATTTACAATTTTAGTTTAAATTGTACTTGAAAATTTTCAGTAAGAAAGTTCTATCTTAATCGCCTTTTTTGTCTTTTGGCTTACACTAGTGCACTTATTTTTGTTGATACGAACATTTTTTTATCACCGACTGTATAAACAATTTTACGTTCTTTAGTGAGCTTGAAATTTAAATTTTTGTCGTTTTAGTTACAGATCATGTTAACTGATAACATTTGTATGTTAATAAACATTTTAAACGTTTATTATTCACTTAATACCCATAACATTAATTTAGTGGTCGGCTTTTTAATTTGTAAATCAATAAAAATTAAGTTTTATTTAATCGTTTTGAAGAAATTAACCCTTTGAGGGAAGTTACATTTTTCAAATAACATAAACAATATGCACAAAAAATTTTAAACTGAAAATTTTAAAACTTGCAAAATCTGTTGGCTATAACAAAAGTCAGAATAAAGTATAAATTTTTTTAAAAATAAACTGTAAACAAGAAATACATACATACGTTTTTCGACATGAATTTACACAACTAGAAAAGCATACTAATTTTTATGACATAAACGTCAAACTTTTTCGAACCAACGACGTTGATATTCACAAGAGTATAAAGGGTTCAGTCAGTTCAGTTTGAAAGCTTTTGTTTTTATTGCTTAAAATTGCTTAGATTGCCTTCATTATTAATCTAATTATGTTTAACAACATTCAAATTGACAGATTATTCAAAGTTTAAAAAGTTTTGTATCATTTAGACCCCAAGAGCATTTAAGGGTTAATCTCTATTTTTTGTGCTGTTTTGTCTTGATATGACTTAAGGGTATACATCGTTTTCTGGAGTTTCATTATTCGGTACAATAAAATACAATCTTTCGCTATTTTTCCTTTAGAAATTCCAAACATCTGAACAAATTTACTATGAAAATTATCCTTGATAAACGTTTGCTAAATTTAATAATCGTTTATGAATACGGCGTTAATCTTTGACTCGCATGATTCCGATTTTAGTCAAATCTCATACACAAGTTAATAAGGTTATATTGTAAGTACAAATAAGCTCTTGTACAAAAAATTTCTCAACATATGCTAATTTTGTTTCTAGATTTCTTGTTGAAGTGGCCTGAGTGAGACACGTTAATGGCCTGGAAGGAATTTTAATAATTTTAACATTATTTCTCCAAATTTTGTCTTTTATCGGGTGATTTTTTAAGAGCCATATGAAAGTTTTGAAAAAAAAATTCAGAAAAATTCATAAAATCTTTATTTGAATCGATGGTACGGTCCATATAATTTAATGTTTGAAGATTATTTCATGCAAATGTTGACCGTGACTGTGCCTCAAATGGTCCATCCGCTTAGTCCAATTTTGACATACTCTTTCCAATATTTCGGCCGGTATCTCATAAATAAATGCTTCAATGTTGTCTTCCAATGCGTCAATTAAAGCGGGCATGTCTGTATAGACATGAGCTTTAACATTGCCCCACAAGAAATATTCTAAAGGCGGTAAATTGCACGATCTAAGCGGCCAATTGACCGGTCCCGAACGGGAAATAAAATGTTCACCGAACTCCCCTCTCAATTAGTCAATTGTTAAGCGTGCTGTGTGGCATGTGGCACCGTCTTGTTGAAACCACATGTCCTGCAAGTCAAGCTCTTGCATTTTGGGCAAAAAAAAGTTGGATGTCATCGCACGTTGTTGAGTAACAGAGGCCCAATTGCTGCGAACGGCAAAGAGTCGATACTTGATGGTCATCATTAACACTGGCCGATACAGCTGCGATATTTTCTTCACTTCGCACTCTACGTAAGCGTGTTGGTGGTTTAATGTCCAACAATGTAAATTTGGTGCGAAATTTAGTCACAATAGCCCGAATAGCCGCTTCAGTGGGTCGATTAAACTGACCATAACATGGAAGAAGCGCGCGATGAACTTTCTTAACAGAGCACGCATTTTGATAATAAAATTCAATAATTTGCAAGCGTTGTTCGTTTGCAAGACGATTGATGTTTAAATTATAGTCCAAACTGAAGATGTTTGACAGTGAAACAAAACACGAAGCGTGCGTCAGTTGTTTAAACCAGTGTTGCCAAAAGATTATAGCTAAAAAATCACCCGATATATCTCATTAGAACGATAATTACCTACACATTTCGATGCTTTTACATTTAATTGCAGAAGTAATTATTTAATGCCACAATTTTTACAAGAACTGAAAAAATTTATATTTTCACGTTATCCATTTATGCTAATATTTTACACAACGTATATCTACAATACCTAGAACAATTCTTGTATGGGTGGTACGACCTGTGCCTTGACATTTTTTTTCTTCTTCTATACAATCTTGAAGCACTCTAAAGGCCCAACCACAATGTGCTTAAGTTGGTTTAAGCGAATGAGCGAATACATGTAAATTATATGAGGCAAACCATATTGAACTTAAGGAAATTTTTTGCTAAGTTTAATGAAACATTCATTTGCTTAAGCAAGGTGCGAATCTAAGCGCACATTACGTACGGAATCAAATGTTTTTTATTTTGTTTTTGTTTTCTTAAATTCATTTGAGAGAATTTGTGTTAATTTTTGTCAGTAGGTTTAGCAAGGCTATGCATATTATGGTTGAGTCTTAATGTGCACACATCAAGAGTATACTCTTATATACATTAGGGGTGGATTAGTGTTATATGGAAATCCTTAGCAGCAAGATTTCGATACGCTAGAACCCCCAATTTTGTGAAGTTTGTAAAAAAAAACGCATGAGCCAAAAAATTAGGGGGGTGGGATGGGGTTAAATGGCTCCTCATAGGGGTCAAAGTTAGGGGAAAACGATACAAAAGCCAAAAAAAAAACTTCACAACTGTCCCTGAGTCGCTCCTAGAGTGGTAAAATATTTCCCCCCTACATTTTCTATAAGCATACTAACCCCTTACCTGTGCTCCTTAAGGGGGCTCCCATACTAAATATTGTTTTTTATAAAAATACCCGCCACTGCCCTAACTAGCCCCAGAGTGGCCCTAGAGGAGTCAAATATATGACGGACCTCAAATATTTTTGCTACCCGAGCATTTTTTCAGAACATACCTAGTCTCGATCTTTAATCATTAGGTTGGTCCCCATACAAAAATTTCGAAAATGGCGGAGTTGCACAAAATATCGAGCCCTAACCGCCAAAATAACGTAAGCACCAAAAATTAAATTTTACAGGAGAGAGTTTTTTCTATTTTATTTCATATAAATTTTGTATGAAATTTGTCGCTTACAATAAAATTGTTCTTGCTATAAAAACGTAACGGTACCTTATGTGACCATGAAATTTTGGGAGATGATGCAAGTGTTACCAATAAAGTCATTTATTAAAAAAAACGAAAATCGAAAATGATATCGCTTACATTATTTTCGCGGTTAGGGCTCGATATGTTCGCAAAACTCAAAAACGCTTTAGCTAATTGAAAATACTAAAAAAACGAAATTCTGCAGTAAAAGAAAAGTAACTTTTTCCAATATGCACAGTCGATTTTGAAACAATATTTTTTCTTTTTGAAAAAAAAATTATATCTTATTAAAATTTCGAAATTTTTGGTTTTTTAAAAATTCAAAAAAAAAAATTTCCATACGTATAAAAAACGAAATTAGAAACAAAACAAGCCATAAATGATTAAATTCTGTTGGCAGCTTTAGATTTTATTCACAAAAGTCGAAAAATTTTAATTAATTTGAGAATTTCATTAAACAAAATATTTTTATGGGAGCGCCCGATAAAGGACAAAAAACTAATTGAGGTCGGTCATACATTTTATCTTACTAGGTGCGGCTCCTGGGCATTTATGGGACTTTTTTTCAATATATTTTTAAATTTTTCGACTTTTGTGAATAAAATCAAAAGTTTCTAACATTTAGTATGGGAGCCCCCTTAAGAAGCACAGGTAGGGGGTTAGTATGTTAACAAAAAATGTAGGGGGGGGGGGAGGGGAGGGGTAAATATTAGTGGGAGTCAGTCTTACATTTTACCCCTCTTGCAGCGACTCATGCGTTTTTTTTACAAACTTTACAAAATTGGGGATTCTAGCGTATCGAAGTCAAAAAGTCGTGCACTTATCCATACCTAATATACATACATATATGTACACTGAAAGAAAAATGCTTCATATATTTAATGAATCATTTTCATCAAAAAGTTTTCCTTGGGTTAATGAAAATTTTCATTGTCTAAATGGAATTTCATAGGTTTGATGAAGTATTTTCGTTAAAATCGCTTCATTAGATTTCGTAATTACGTTAAAAATTTTCATTGGATATATGAAAACTTAAGTTTGTCCAAGTTAAACAAAAAATTTTAATTGGGAACTTATAAAAACAATATACAAACATAACTATATTCATAAATTAATACAAAATTATAGTTTCCTTAAAAAAATGTTTAATTGTCATTTAAAAAATGTAAGATTTAATAATTTATGAAATCAAAAAATTTTTTTATAAAAGCAACATATTTCAATAATTGCCTTCATAAATTTAAATTTTCATTATGACAATAAAAATGTCATTATAGTAATGAAACAAAAACTTTCAATCCACTTTCAATCAACGTTGTTATTGTTATTATGGACAATTGAATCTCATATTTACGGTCTTAATTGAGAAAAAAAACATAGTTTTTTTATACAAAAACTACACTGCCCCGGTAGACTAGCTGGTAGTGAGCTAGTCTATCAGCACCGAGGTTACATGTTCGAATCCCACCAGAGACAGAAAAAAAAAATAAAAATAAAATAAAGTAAAATAAGAAAAAAGAAAAAAAAAAATAAAAAAAAAAATAAAAAAAAAAATTTTACTTTATTGAAAGTATTCATCCAATGAATAATATTCATGGATCTAATGTAATGTTTCATTAAGTCCTTTTAATGAAAGAGGTTTCATTGATCCAACGAAGCGCTGCATAGGTTCCTTTATAATGCAATTTTTCATGGGATTAATGTCAAAATTCGTTAGTATTGCGAAGAAAATTCTTTCAGTGTATATAAACGGCTGTCGCTAAATAATAAATAAGCTTAAACAGAACCCAAATACAAAATATAAACATGCACCGTCAATTTGACGATTCATGACTTTCTTAGGTTGAAAGAGTTACCAGATTTGTCAACCGTATCACAGATAAACTTTAACCTTTAAAAACATAATTTGAAGGAAAAAAACATGGTGTGGAAAAAAATTTTATTTTTTGTTTTAATTTAAAATTCAATCAAATAACTCATCATTAATTTCTTGCCTAATTGCCTATTTTTAAATTTTTTTTTTCTTTTTTTCAACATAATTTATTGTTAATATTGTAATAATTTCTACATCAAAATTTTTGAAAAGATTAGTAAATTTGGTGAAAGTCATATTATTGGATGAGCAAAAATTAAAACAAAACTGTGTACAAAAAAAAAAAAAACGACAAACCAAGTTTGTATTATTGTGTTGTACCTATATTTTCTTTATTTTTTGAAATTTCAGCACCTCATGCTAAAAATTAAAATTTTAAAATAAAATCTCTCAATTGAATTTTTTTTTTTTTTGTTTTTTTTAACTCAAATAAAATTGAAAAAAAAGCAAATCGGCAAACGGCAAAACTACAAATCTTCAAATCTCTTTAACTGCCTACTTTTAAATACATATTTGCTGTTAAAGTGAATAGTATATATGTATGTAGATGATGGTTGTTTTGTTTGTTTGTATAACTGGCGGTTTGTCGGTTGGTCTGGCCTTATATCTGTGTTTGTATTATATGTATATAGTATGTATGTATGTATTTATCTGACTTTCAGAGTACAAATGTTCGTTAAATGTACTACAAGGCAACAAATATTTTGTTTTTAATGAAATAATTTTTTTTGTTATGCCTTTTCCTGCTAATATTTCTAAAGTTTTTTTTATCCATAAACAATTTTGATCTAATTTTTTTTTTTAGTTAGTAGTTATTTTGCTTTGCCATTTAATACCAACTAAATGCAGTTTGTAGCTGTGTAACTTTTTCTGTTACTAGATATGAAATTTATTTGTACTTTAAAGTAACAAAACTTAAAAATTTAAAAAAAAAAAAAAAAAAAAAAAAAATACAGCTAATCCAAAACAACAAAGGTATGTAATACTTATTTCATCAACTTGCTGGTAAAATCTATATATAAAATATACAACAAAATATAGAAATAAAAAAGTGTAGAAAAAAATCGCAAAAAAAATTACTCGTTTAACGCCACAATGCAACACCGTCCGTCATTCATCCAATTCAATCTATCCAATATTCGAATTATTTACTCATTCGTATGTTTGTACATGTATACAGTTATATTTGCTCAAACAAACTTACATTCATACATACAAACATAAGTACATACATACATACATATGTACATACATACATACATACATTTGTGTTACATTCATTTATACATTTGCGTACACATATAGAAATATCTGTATATGTACTTATGTCGTTTTCTTTATACATATACATATGTATATACATAGTATATTTTATATACAAAATTATTTTTTTTCTTCTTTTATATAAAAACTGCCTGGTATGTACATACATACATATGTATGTATGTACCTATGTACAAAACAGACGACGAATCGACCACAGCAATTATTTATTTCATTTGTTTATTGCACTTTAAGTTTAATATAATATAGTATAAAGAACAACAATAATATTAAAATAAATAAAATTGCTTTTGTTAAACTCATAAAAAAACAATAGCAACAAAAAACAAGTAAGAAGTATAGTCGGTCAAGCCCGACCATATGATGTGGATCATTTCTTTTTTTCTTTCTTTAGTCCTATTTTCATCCATTCATGATCTAGAAACTAAATCCGCTATCATATTATAGTTTCTACAAAATTGCATTTACATATATATACATATGTATGTATTTCAGAGCACCGTGCAAAATGCATCTAATTTGCAAAAATCTTAATTATTTACATACAAAGATGATATACTTGCCAAAAGATAAAATTTGATACCCATATTGCCCTATTTAAAACGAAGGGCTACCACCCCATTGCATTTTTTTCAAAACGCGAAGAACTAGCACGAATTTCAAAAAAAGCTGAGACACGTATTTGATTAAATTGACTAAAGATTAAAATATATTAATTTGGCCCTTTTATTACAAACAACCCGGAACAAAAAATTCAAAAACTGTTTTTTTTTTACAGAAAATCTTTAAAAAAAAAAGGACAAATTGTATATACAGTTGGACGCGCCTTAAAAAAAACCTTTCTTGCGATACCCAATTTGCATATGTTGGTAAGGAAACAGATTCTCAAATTAACAAAACATGCAAAAATAAACCCTTTTTTTAACAAAACATGCAAAAATAAACTGGTCCAGCTCACGAGAGGTCAAAGCTGGAGCCGAAATATTTAAAATGTATCGAATACATACATATGTATGTATGGATGTGTATCGAATAAACAATTATTTTATACAGTGAATAATGAATTGAAAAGTTTAAGAACTTGAATTTTCCATTTTCAAAATTTTAGAACTTAAAGAAATTTTTATAAGTTTTTTATTTTTGCATTGGGGAAAATTTCTTCGATCTAACCCAAAATTCTTTTCTTCTCTCTTTCTTCTTCCTCAATATTAAAGGGATACACAATGTAACGCAATGGTCTCAGACCTTACCTTACCTAACCCAACCCTAAACCAAATGTTACAAGATACATATGTACATACTTACAAAAAAATATAATGGCCTCTTAAAAAAACTTAAAATCTTTTTCCGATTCCTTAAAAAGTGTTTCAGGGTGAAAAAATATGGGACTTAATTCTGGCAGTCGTGATTGAGTACTTTCTCGATTCGAAAGCAAATTAATGTCTAATTCTTTCAGTCGATACTGAATGAATCTCAAACAAATCAAAAACTCAACCTAGTGCTTTACAATACTAAAAAAATAATTCCGATTCGTTCTGTATTGACTGAAATAATTAGATATTAAA
Source organism: Pollenia angustigena (assembly GCA_930367215.1). NCBI lineage: Eukaryota > Metazoa > Arthropoda > Insecta > Diptera > Polleniidae > Pollenia > Pollenia angustigena. The sequence goes on along the minus strand of OV884059.1, from coordinate 124,236,848 downwards.
TTGCTTTCGAATCGAGAAAGTACTCGATCACGACTGCCAAAATCAGGCTCCTGTATTTTTCCCAATACCAAGTGAGATTTTGATAAAATATAAGATATCTAAAGTGTAAATGTTATCGATTTTAAGTTTGAAATTTGGAACTCACATAAATAATCAGGTTTGGCATCTCATGTCAACCAAATTGGCAACGAATAATTCGTTTACCGACCGGTCCCCGAATGTAACAATTTGAGTCCGTAATCCGGCAAGATTATACACTCGCCACTTGTTTAGGAGCTAGAGCTATCTAACTTCCGCTGCTTAGGGGAAAATGTCAGCAGCTTCCATTGAATAGCAACAGCATTTAGGAAAGAACCTCCCTCAGGCTGAACCCATTCCCGCGACTTTGGGAAGTAAACCACAACGACCACTTGATCCACGAAAGTATCCCGCTAGCGAACAGGCGAAACTTCCGCGAAGACAATCTTCCTGAAATACAGGTATCATCTCCCGCAAGAAGCATACTAACGGAGGCCTCTACCAATAGTCAGTACGGTACCGAGTTACAGGGGGCTACTCACCACCGTGGTACTAAATAGGATCTCTGGTAAGCAGCGATCACAAGAAATCGTGAAGCCGATTATGCCCCAAAGGATGTAACACCAAAAGGTGAAATATCCTTTAGATGTTGCCTACACCCCCGGAGGGTAAATTCTTCGACACGAACTTATATTGTTTACAGATCGGAAAATAAAGCAGTCCTCTAGAGGAGGGCTTAAAGTAGGACAAGTTTCAAATAAAGCGGCCCAAAAAGAACTTAAAGTAGAACACCTCGTAAAATTTTAATCATAAATTTTTTCGAATTTTGTTTTTTCTTTAGGCTGAACCTAACCCAACAAAAGACAAAACGTTTTTGTCTTTAAAGTCAAAGACACTTGTTTTATAGTATAAAATTTATAATATTCCACACCAAAAAAAAATCGTTTTATAAAGTTTTTGTCTTAAAAGACATCCGTTGATCAGACAGCAATGCGACAATGTTTTTTGTAATTTTTCATTTTTTACTTGTCTTAATTGGTGTGGTTAGATCATAAGCAAACACGCAATTATGTGTGTGCAACAAGGTTCGGTTCAGTCTGTTTTGTCTTACTCTCTATGGGTTTGTTGTATGAAAACACGTGTATTTTCTGCAACCAATGTTTTGTTGCAGCAAGTCAAAAAGACAGTTTTGCGGTTGTTTTGTTGTGTGTGGGTTGTCTCATAAGAACTACTGTTCTGTTGTCGTATTAGTCAAAAAAAAAATAGTTTTGTCCTTTGTTGGTGTGGGTTCAACCTTTAGGTTTCATTTTCCGACAGAAACTTAACAGTCAACCGGTTTTCATGTTTGCCATAAGCCACAGATCTAAGAACAGTAGACTTAGTGTATACCAAGGTATATTTACACAAGGTAAACTCGTTGGCCCATATGTTTGTCAGCTGTTTACCCCATTTGGAACCCTAGTGTCAAAAGTTATTTATGTTGGTTCCGTTGGTTCCTTGTGTTTGTTTACATACTTATGGTTAGTGCGCGCCATTTTGAATTAAAAAAGTGTAAAATTGTGAAAAACATTTTATTTTTGTGAAATTTTAATTCTTGTGATTACTAAGCAAACAAAATACATTTAAATGCATTATTTTTTGCAATAATACTTTATTTTTATGCTTGAGAATGCACAATATATTAAAAATTGTTTCAGCTTATTATTCTGAACTGCACGTGTTGTTTTTTTTTTCAATTTGTGTTTTTATTTTAAAGGCACATTGTTGCGTTTTTTTTTTTTTTGACTCCATGGTTCCAAATACAAAAACAATTTGGCGTGTTGTTTTTGTCTTGTTGTACTTGTTGTAGCAACGAGTTTACCTTGTGTAAATATACCTTGGTGTATACGCAATATTTTGAAAAATTTCTTATATTAAATCTCTATGGAAAGATTGTTTTAGAGAGTGTGTTTTGATTTAAATTTTTTTAATAGGACTTAGCTGTTAAATGGTTGACAAGTCTAGTCTAGTGATTTGATTACAGTTCGATTTGCAATTTTATAATCAAACTTAAGCCAGAATACAAATCCTTGAAAAACTGTACAAAATTAATTTTAAAAATCGCAATTTAGTTTAAAAAAATAAAGGTGCCGTACTTTTCATCTCCGGAAACGCATAAAATGTTTCTTTTAATCCCCGGAATTTCAACAATTTTTTTTAAATATTAATATGATAATCATTTATTTAAAGTCTGTTTTAGATAATGCAACAATAGTCATCCTGTATGAGTGTGCTTTCAAAATTCTTTAAATCGTGATAGAAATATTTTTAGAAAAAATTTTAGTTGATAGCTTTGTTTCTAATAAAATTACCCAGAAAGATTAAACTAATGTGTCGAAATCATGACAGCTACACTCATACAAAAATGCATCTTGACATTAGAATTGTGACATCAATGTTATTACAAAAGTGACATCTATCCAATGACGGACGTCATTATAAAATTTTGTCATATTTTATGCGTCATCTATGCTATAACTACTGTGACATCAATTTGATGCCACATTTTGTGTATCATTAACATTATTTTCATGTTTAAAAAGTAAAATTGGGTCTTATAATTGGCAGTATCTACTTCTGTAAATAAAGGCGGGAATAAAAAAAAAATGAAACAAACATGTGTAACAGTCAAGTAAATAATAATATTCTCTCACTTTGACTTCAGTCAATCCCAATGACAAACTGTCATTAAATTGAGCCTAATGAGCCCTTTCTCCGATGTTACTGAGTCATCGCACTGAGAACATTTTTTATGAAGCTGACTTCAATTCGTCAATTCTGTGATGCCGATGTGTCATCCATAATTTCACCTGACGACAATTTTAGCAAGTGATGACATCACAATGATGAAAAGTGTCATGGAGTCAAAAACGAAGACACTAGATTATGTGAAACAATTTATTAAAATTGAGTCGGCCAAAGATCGTTTCAATAGCTTTAAGGTGTTTGCCAATGATAGATTTTGTCTCTCCTTCGCAACTCTGCGCCTCTTAATAAATTTGTCAAAGGTTTAAATGCGGTTCCTTAAATTGCGTTTTCAATTATTTATTCTTAAACCTTTATTTTAAATCAAAAACCCGAAGCTTTCCATCGTACGTATATAAGCCCTAATAGTAATGTAAACTAGCTGTGTCCATTCTTCAGTCATAGGACACGTTTTTGGCTTAATGGAAAAGTTATAAATTAAAAAAAAAATTCCTTTGGAGAAAATCTGCGAGAGATTCTTCAAGCACAACAACTGCCTTATAGAATCTCTGTTTACTCAGTAAAGTAGAACCTTAATTCTTAAAATGTTCTCGTTTGCATAGAAACCACAGAGTCCAAAATAAATAGCGGTTTAGTCAGCTGTTTTCGGATATTATTTTTTAAGGTTGGAAAGGACGACGTGTGGCGGTATAAAACTATTTTTATCAAGCATTTGTCATACCAATTGAATGGAATGTTTTCTGAAGACATGTTTTTCCAACGTTTTTGCCCTATAGAACCTAAAGCAATTGATTTACTGAAGAAAAAACTGTTTGCAAAAGCACTTTTTCGAAATTGTTGGTTTATAACCAATAAACTTTTTAGGGTATGTTTATATTCCTGGTGCTTATGCTTGTCTTTGCAACAGATAGAACTCTGGAAAGCCGCAATCGTCATATTGGTATTTCCACAGAAATGTCTACTTTTTGTCACGTAACGTCACCAACCATTTTTAATCGTTTCTCAAAGAATAATGAAAATATTATTTACTTTTTTTGCATTTGGGTGTAGAGCGCAACTAGGTTTTCATTTAGTGAAAGAGAGGAAAAATTTTAACAACGTGGTTCTAAAATACAAGAATAATTGCTAGGTGACGTGACGTGACGTGACAAAAAGAGAGATTTTCTGTGGAAGTGCCCATATGCAGATTCAAAGACCCAGACAAGTTACAGTTATCGCCTAATTGCTAAGCAGATCTGGAAATCGAAATCACGTGAAACTGAAATCGAACAAACATGGTCGATAGTTTTTTCTACTAGATTTGAGCGAATATTAAATTTATTATCGATATTGATTTATCAATAAATTATTTTAATGCTCTGTGCAAAAAAATTATTATGCAAACAATATTATAATAATAATTTTATACTTAAATTAAATTGTGCAATTATTATCATTGCACTTTTATTATTCTTTGTTATTAATATGTCTCTAAATCTATAGTTTTTGTATTTTATTTTATTATTTACATATAAATCTTGTTCTAAATTCTTCATGTGTATACAAAGATTTAAATACTGTAGATATTTTATTTGTTGTTTGTTTTCTTAGAAAGATTCGGCTGTAACGAATAGTACAAACCCTTCACTCTAACATTAAAAAGCCAACTGTTTCCTAGCTTATATGGTATGGGTGCAATCGTGTCAAGTTTTTTATTCCCGGATAATATTTGTATATGCGCTATATCAAAAAGAAGTTAAATTTCAATGACTGAAACTAATCTCTCATATATTGAGAATATTTGCGCTCAATCTGATCAACCTTGTTTTGTATGAAGCCTATTGCACCGAAAACCTAAATTTGGGAGGATACTTGAACAGGGATCAGGTAAAATAATGAAATGAAAACTATAGTTACAATTTAAATCTTAACGTTTGGATGACTAAATGCCTACTTTTGTATCTTTTAATAAGAGATTAAAGGAATTTGGAAAATCCACAAAGAAAATTTTTTGAATTTAATAATGTATTTTCAAAACACCTGTTTGCCTTTATAAGACAGCTTGCTACAGAGAACAAAGTCACTATAAAATTGTTTCCAGCGGTGACTTTAATTAAAAACATATACGGCTAAAATGCGATACCGTTAGAACTTTCCAGCAATTTCTCGATACCACGGAGATTTAACAAAAAATCAAGAACATAATTCGTGGCAATACAAAATGTGCCGGGAATTTTTAACTTTTTTGCAATTGACTTAAAAATGTAGAGAGTAAGTCGAGTTTTTTAAACACTCCACTGTAACTCTAAAGTATCGGGCATTGACTTCACTAGATTTTCTTTTTGTTGTTGTTGAACTGCCATTTTGCAAAATTTTTAGTTGTAGAATTTTGCCGTTGTTACTAGTGTCAATGTCTAACTGTTTGATTTTTTTGTTGTTGTTGCTGATGTTGCCTTAGACAGGCAATATAAACATTTAACTGTTATTTTGTTAATACAATCACAATAGCAACACACAAAAAAGTTCTATTAGTTAAAAAAAATAAAACTTGTTTTGCCAATTTTTTTTTTTTTTTCTATCTGTTAAGTATTTAAAGCTTAACAAAATCAGTTTGTAATGGTCATATCACTACAACAACAACTAACTAACTGAAAACTGTATTGAAGATAATGAAGTTTTGTAGTCTTTGTTGCAAAATAGAAATTGTAATGAAAATATGTATATAAAATAGAAATAAGAAAAAAAAGTAAAGTGTAGAAAAATACATACAGAAGATGGTAAACGAACGGAAGAGGTAGAGAAAGAGGACACAAAATTATACAAAATCAGCGACAACAAAGAATTTAACAACTACAACAAAATTGAATTAAATTAAATGCATTAAAAATATACTGATAAACGTGCAAACAAACAAACAAACAAACGTACGTTACAACATATTTACATACATACATACTAGGTACCTACTTACATTACATTTCATTTATTGTGTAGTTTTTTATTTACCTATTTATTTTTTCATTAATTTTTCATGGTTATTTATGTTAGTAGGTACACATACATATGTATGTACATGCATATATGTATACCTATAGAGGAATGAACTTTTTAGAGGCAACTTAAATAATTATCTGTACCTAGGGTAAGTGCTCCAGTAGTCGGCAGTTTAAGGCTTTACTTTTTTTTTTAACTCTCACCTTGCCTTGTGTACAGTAGCAATTGGATATATGAGTACTGATTATATTTCATTAATTTGTTTTCTTTTAGATTATTCAACTCAAATTTTAGTATTTTATGTTTAAATTGACAAATTTTGAGCTTCTGTAAAAAATGAGCACGTTTGCCTATATTCGGCACAAATTTTCCACTTTTCGGCATATTTTGTTCCTATTGTCGGCATATCATATTAAATAGTAAAAAACAATACATGAAAATGTAATTAAAGCTTTTATTTGTTACAAATTAAATTTTTTACTTATCTTAACATTTAACATTTCCCACTGGAACTTAAATACTTTTTTCTGTGCATGCTTTGCATACAAAATCTTGTTAAATAACGTCACTGTATTTTAGATTTTTGAATTCAGTGCACTTAAGATGATACCACAGAGGGCACGTATCACACCCAACGTTTTTCAGAGCATCATCTTCAGAAAGAAAAACCAATTTGTTTACGAATTCAATTGATAATTTATTGAAAATTTAAGCTTTATACTTTCTAAAATGCTTAAAATGTACATTTGTACGTTTAAGTAGGCATTACACGCAAAGAAAAAACATGTTTTAATATGGTCACCTCCAAGAAAACCATTTTGAAAGATAATTTTGAACATATTATGTTTAGTTTACCCATATAATTGTCTCCGACAACCATATTATGGTTAAATTAGTCCTCCATCAAGACGCCATACCCATATTATGGTTGGTTAAATATGACAATAATTTGTTTTCAAATTAACAATAGTATTTTCCTCTTTTGCAAGAGCAACATGCTATGGTTGAAAAACAGCCATGCTAATAAAAGTGTTAAACATATTTCAATTATTATTAACCATAACATGGTCGAAGCAACCATAATATGGTTGTAGCTTCTTGATGGACGACTCATTTAACCATAAAATGATTGTCGGAGACAACAATATGGTTAAATTAAACATAATAAGTTCAAAATTTTCTTTAAAAATAGTTTTGTTGGACGTGACCATTTTTAAACATGTTTTTATCTGGGTGTACACACGTAGAAAAAAAGTTTCACCTCCAACAAAACTATTTTTAACGAGAAATTTAATACATATTATGATTAGTTTAACCATATCGTTGTAGTCACTACCATATTTTGATGTTATGGCTAAATATGACAATAATTTGTTTACCACTAATAGTTCTATTTAACAATAGTATTTTCCTCTTTTCCAAGAGCAACATGCTATGGGTAACCATGCTTTTATAAGTGTTAAATATATTTTTGTTATTATCCCAAACATGTTTGAAGGCAACAATAATGTGGTTGTTTCTTCTTGATGAAGGACTATTTTAACCAAAATCACCGGTGACAAAATTATTGTTAAATTTACCAAATGATTAAGATTTTTCTTTTAAATAAGTTTTGTTGGATGCAGAGCTATAAAAATCTGAAATCAAAATGATTTCAACCAAACTGATTTCGAAATGATTTTAAATTTGTAAGGAGATTCATTTGAAGGAAACGAAGATTTTGATTCTCATTTCACTTTTATTGCAATAAGTGAATTTGAATGTAATATTTTATTGGAATCAATTAAAATATAAATTGAATAAAAAAATGTTCACTTTCAACATCGGAAAATTGATTGTTTGATTTCAAATTCAAATCTTACATAAGGAAATTCAACCGTTAGGACTTATGTTATCGCCATTACATATTCAACAACATTTTGTTCGATGAGATGGCTTTTCTTCAGGGACTTTAGCTCGTCCTTTACTTATTGCCTCTGCTTTCTTAACAGCTTAGCTTAAATGCCGATTCAAGGACGATCATTTTTAAATAGTATGGTGCTTCCATCTTCCTTTAAAATCGCTTGCACTGTGTTCAGAATATAATCAATTTTTACCGGAAGTTTGCATTTGGAGAGGACGAGTCACTATTTTACTAACTTATCCTTTTAAGCATTTGACTAAACTTGTATTCTGTCCTGTAAAGTGGAGCTTGGAAAGCTTAATTTCTGGCTGGCACCTAGTATAGATATCAAACCTTTTATTTGTAGGGCCACTTCAGTAAATTAAAACATTAACATTGTTTTCTTACTTTTCATATTTAACTTTACTGAAATAAGTATATAAATGAAATGCAAATATCTAATAGTCCTTACAAATTTTAAAAAATATACTGTTTTGGGACCCCATATACAGTTAAACTAGAAATAAAATTGCTGCCGACTTTAGGACAACACTTATCCTATAGTCGGCAGGTCATGAGATACTCAAAAGAAATCATGCCGACTACTGGGTAAACTCGTTTTAAACTCATTTTTTGTTATCTCAGAGGCAAGAGGCACGATCGATGAACAATTTACTAAAATTTGAGTGTAATCAGAGAAAAATACTGATTTGCCAGTAGTCGGCACCCAATGCCGAACAAAGGAAATTTTAAAAATTTTTGGTCCTAATGTCGGCACCCAATAAAATTAATAAAATATTAACTTTTTGTACATTTTTTTACTTTTACGACAAAATTTAATAGACTTTTTACCTTTTTAAACTTTATTGGTAACATTCTTTCCATAAATAATATGCCTATTTGCCTTTTTAAGTTAGCTCTACCACTAATTTTTTTTTTTGAAAAACAAGGGTCACCGCAAAAGTTCAAGAGCTTGTCACTCAAGACTTCAAAATTTGGCAAAAATACTCATCTTCCTCCAATTTAATTATTACTAATGGAAAGATGAGTAAATTTTCTTGACAAACTTGATGCTATTTATGAATAAAAACACTACATTTCTTATTTATTAACGTTTAAATGCAAAAAATGCCGACTACTGGTACATGCCGAACTTAGGTGCATTTACCCTATGTACATATCGATGGCTTAATATAAAAAAGGCGTAACTCGATTTCTTGTTGGTTTACATGGAAAGAAAAGAGCCTAATCAAATCCAAACGATTTTAGATACCTATATAAAAAGTTTTTAATGCAATAATTAATAAAAAGATGCAACAAATTTTATTCTATAGCCCCCTGAAATGTTATACCAAGATGCATTTGGCATTTATCTACCAGAATAAACAAAAAAATCTTTTTTGGAAAAAATTGAGTTACGCCTTTTTTATATTAAGCCATCGATATGTATGTATGTTATTTATTAATATGTATGTATGTACCTACCTATGTAGGTATGTAACTAAGTTTATTTTAAAACAATTAAATTGATTCAATTTATCTTTTTATTAAATAATTTTTTTTTTATGTACATAATTTGATTAGCGACGTCTTTTACTTTTTTTCGTCTGTGAAATACATATGTATGTATGCAGGTACCAGTGATGCCATTAGGATACGAAAGATACCTACATACATTTTTCGTACTTTTGATTGCTCCAGGTAACATGTACCTATAATCCTGGCATTTTTCGTATATTTTGAATACCGACTCAATTCTAATACAATAGCGGCTTTAATAATGGTAAAAGAAAACATTAAGGAAGTTTCAGCATAAGATCCACCTATGTAAATCGAGGATTACTTGTAGTGCGAAGTTGTTTTGAGGAAATATGAACATCTTTTTATACCCTTCACCTCAGGTGGAAAAGGGTATATATAAGTTTGTCATTCCGTTTGTAATTTCTACAATATTGATCTAAGACCCTATAAAGTATATATATGCTGGGTCCTTATGAGGAGAGAACTTGATTTAACCATGTCCGTCTGCCCCCCCCCCCCCCTCCCCCTTTCAATTGTTTACATATACTAGCATAATGCCCAATATGATTTTCGTTATCATCCTTCTTTATTATTTCATCTATTCAACGAAATAATTTTTACAAATAGAAACTAGGAATTTTTGTGTTTTTTTGCTACTTAAAAACTCGCCAAAAAAGATAAAAGAAAACAAACAAACACACATACATGGCACAAACTATTTTGGTGAATATATTTCCCAACTTTGCTATTGCGGTGAACAAAAACATCAAAAGTAATTACAACTCAACTGTGTTGAATTTTGTGAACAGTAAACGTGCCATATTTCATTTTAATGATATTCGATTAACGTTCCTTCATGGTTCAGTTGTCTAGGGGGTGTGTTAAGTTAGAAACTGATAGTTCCCTGGTTCGAATCTTGGTTTTTTCAAAAGAATTTTTTTTTTTAATATTTTTATTTTTTTTATGTTCTAAAAATGATTTAAAAAAATATTTACCAGTTTTCGCTTTTTAAATTTTATTTATAATGAAGTATTTATATAGTATAAGTATTGTAAATATTGTTATTCGTGCTTAATTCCCTGTTTTTATTCTTGATAAAAACACTTGAAATTTATTGTTGATGGGATAAGCTATTCCTGTGCGCATTTCACTGGTTGCTTAGGCCAGATCATCAGGAAACTTCATCCATAAAGATTTTAGAAAAACTAAAGATATTAAACCAAATAAAACTGTTAAACGTATAAGAATTATAGCACCAGTTCTACTTGTAACAATATCAAAGTTTAAACAAAATACATCAACAATAAACAGTGAGTTTATCTCATCTTACATTCCCCACTACAGTTAGTTGAAATTCTCCCAACATTAATTGTAGTTGTAAGTAGGTTAAGAAATACAAGTAGAACTGTTGCTTATAAGCAGGGCAAGGGACTTCATGCAAATGCATGTTTGTTGTCGGCACTCTGAGACCAACCTAAAGTTAATATCTTTGCGAATCACAATATTTCCAGTAAAATGGCATCAATTTGTTAGTGCATATTTTTGCATATTTTGCTTAAAATGCATGTTTTTGCATATTTTGATATAAATGCATAGTTTTCGTCATATTTCGTTATAAATTCACATTTTTCGTCATATTTTGTTATATTTATAAAAAAAAAAATTGCTCTTTTCTTAGTTTTTTGTTTAGAAATATCTTTCTGTTCAAGGCGAATTCATTATAAGGTGTAGTCAGTGAATCAGCTGGCTATAGTTGTTTCAGCCCTGAAACAGTCAAAATAGTATGGGAAAATCTGCTAACTTCGATATTTTCAAGGAGCAAAAACAACATGTTGGTGTTTGGTACTGAACTACCTACATTTTATTATAAATTCACCTTGTTTCTTTTACTTTTAAAAAGTAGCACATACAAAAATTTTACAATTTGTATAAATGTGCACATAATTGTAGAAGTAACAATAAAACAGTTTTTGACATTTCATTTTGTTCGCGGTTTTTTTTACTTGAAGAAGCAGCAAATAAAAATAATGTTCGGAGAAGAAAAAATAGAACTCAACATAATATTTTTGATTTACGGTGTAAGAAGTATGACCTAAAATCTAAAAAGTATTAAAAAAAATAAATTGTTTTTAAGGAAAAAAATGCCAAAAGAAAAAATATCAAAAAATAATCTTTTAAATAAGTGTTTTTTTTTGGGTCTTCAAAATAGAGGGAAAAGTACTTTTTTGCAAAGTTTACAAAAAGGTGTTTCATTTAAAAATTTCAAGTAAATCAGCACCTTCAAAGCCAGAAACGCAAAGAGAATCAACTTTTGGGGATAAGACTAGCAAATTTAGTTTTGAATTGTATAATGCTCTGGTGTCTGCAGGTATAACAATGAAACCATTCCTACGGAAACAACCCTTATAAAAACTTATATCGCCAAGTTGTACACTATACAACTATGTGACATTGTTGAAAGAATTAAGTGACATAATTTGTGGCTGTCTATTGACGAAGCAATGGACACTGAAGGACGTTTCGTTGTCTACGTAATTGGGATCTTGAATGCAGAAGAAGAACAGAGTAAACGCAAATTTTTGTTAAATATTGTAAAGTTGGAAAAGGTGGATTGGATCATGCTTCAATAGCTCGAACTTTCAAAGATTCAATTTCTCTTTTAGAATCCTTTAATAAAAATAAAATTTTGCTCTACTTGCCCTTTTTTTAAGATATCTTACTCAAAAATGTTACATGTCACATGCTAAGCTCATGCCATGCATGAAAGTTTTTAACGTCACCTTTGCGTTTCAACCATGTATAACAAGATGGGGTACCTGGTTGCAGGCAGTTGAGTATTATGCCAAAAATTTTGAAGAATTTAAAGATGTGGTAAATAATTTTAATGAAAATAATGCAGTCGCGATAAAAAAGGAAACAATATTTTAAATGTACCTAATATAAAGGCTCAATTAGAATTTATACACTTATACAATGGGTTTCTAGTCGAGACAATAACCCAACTTCAGTGGTTTAAATCATTGAACATCTCGGTTAAACTCGTTGATGACGCTGTCATTAAAATAAGAAAAGTAGAATGTCAAATCGGCGAAAAAATAAAAGACAAAATTTATGCAGTTTTAAAAAAGAATATTTTTAATTTACCTTCCAGTAAAGAAAAAATTGTAGACAATATTTAAAATGACCACTTTTAAATATCCACCTATTACATCCGTTGATGTCGAACGAACACTTTCAATGCTTAAAACTGTTTGAAGACCAAATAGAATGAGTTTTACATTTGATAACTTAAAAAAAACTTATTTATTTATACATGTAAATATATCTTGACCTACTACTACTTTTTAAACTATGTTTTAAGTTTTTAAAACTGAATGAAATGTATTTATGTTTTTTTTTGTTAAATATGGTTAAATAAATATATTTTTAATGCATATTTTTTACTTTTATTTTTGCATATTTTACGATTTTTAGTGCATGTTTTATGCGCATATTTTGCGATTTTAAGTGCATGAACTTCCTTGCCCTGCTTATAAGTCTTATACGTTTAACAGCTTGCGTCGCTAATTGGGACCGGAAGAACTCGACGCAAACCGAAGCACGATTTTCCATACATTTGTATTGATTTTCATTTAATTGGTTCTGTGATTCATAATTTTAGCTAAAAAAATTTATTTTGATATGAAAAATGAAAAAAATAAATAAATTTTGATATGATAGAACGGATAATTTTATTTTAGACCTTTAATTAAAATTAAAGCTTTCTTTTGAATAACCTTTTGTTTTAAACGCAACTTCGAAGCCATGCGACGCAAAGTCAAACAGAAACGATGCAACTTCGAAATCACAGAAATTTTAAAAAGACGCAACTTCGAAAACGAAGCGAACCAAAACAGTATATAGGCACATATGTATATTGTTTCAAAGCCGCGTAAAAAAATCTTTTCAAGTTCGTTTGACTTTAATGTTTTAATAACAAATCTGCAATGTGAAAACCCCACTTTTTTCAAAATTCTTCTTATAAATGCCAATCATCTTAGATCTTCATATTAGTTTAAAAAAAACATGATGCATGTAGTGATGCCAATTCTTAAAAAACATATTGTTTGAAAAAAACGGCTAAAATTTTGAGCTTTTAATGAAGACTAACTTTAAAACATATCGAATTCGGCGATATGTATCGATTATTTTTTTTAAATATCAATATTTTGATATATCGATATTTTTGCCCATTAGACTTTTTTGTAAGTGTTGGCAACCCTTAAAAAAATTATTTGACAGCTAGTGACATAGAAGATCGACTAGAATTTAGTATCGTCGAAAACCTAATTAAATTTTACACACAAAAAGCATAAATATTTTCCATAAATCACAAAACAAAAACATCTCACATAAGGTACTTTTAAAGCAGAGCGAAGAAAAAATGGGCTACTCTCATCTTTTTGTTTTATTATATTTTATTTTTTTTTTTTTTTTTTTTTTTTTTTTTTTTTAAATTTAATTCCACAATAATAATAAATAAAATTACCAACCGCTCTAATAGGTAAACAAACACTGCGTAAGTGTTTTCAAAGTTTTTATTTGGGGGAATCACAAGGTGTGCTATCAAGTCATATTGTTATAATATCCTAAAATAATAAGACTTTTTATGCTGTGTTAATTGTTTTGTCATAAACAGAGGGAAACCATAAATTTTTTAAACTTTTTTTTATAAAATTTAGTTTAGTTTGTAAAATACCTTGTGGTGGCAACAATAATGAACAATGTGCGAAAATATATGAAAATATATAACTGGGACGAAACTGAAAACTAGAATAGCAGGACATAAACATGACCAAAAATGTAAAAATTATAATTCAGCACATGGTACAGCTTAATCGACTCAATGCAGGGATTTAAATCATTATCCAGATTTTGAGAACACATCCGTTTTAAACGTGGAAGGTTTTAAGAAAAGAAGATATATGTTAGAAATATTACAAATAAATAATGTTCCATTTGAAGAAAGGATTAATTTTAAAAAAGATACTGAAGGTTTAGCTCAGATTTATAGGTATTTATTGAATAAGAATAAATAGGTTGCCGGAAAGGGAAATAGGTTTAGATCTATGGTTGTTTTCTAAAATAAAGTTTAGATGGCTTAAGTTAGATTTGTTTAAAAAATTTTTTTAAGAAAAAGGGAAATATTTTAAAATTGTTTTTTGTTTCCCCTTTTTAATTTTTTAATATTTTGATTTTATGAAATGTTATTGTTGAATGTTGAAAAAATTTTTAAATTGAATTTTAATTTTTATTAATTATCAGACATAATTTTTTGTTAATTTTTATTAAAATTTATAAATATAATATCCTGAGGCAGATTTCCAAAGGAAATCGAAATATCGATAATAAAAATATAAGAAATAGTCGATTAAAACAGTTTTTTAAAATTGAATTAAATAGAGAGTTTTACAGTAGTATTGAATAATTAAATATACATTACGCGAACTTACGGACTTTTGTACGAGATTGATAATGGCTTAGGAAGACATTTATTTCAAAAACAAATAAAATGCGGCTTTTACAGAACTTGAATTTTGTTAACTAAGCGGTGTTTGCAAGTGGACTACTCACATACATATAATATTTCTTTCTTATTTTAATTAATCTTGTAATCCGGTATTTCGATCTTAAACTTTCTTTAAACTGTCAATTAAGTCTAAGCTTTCATTTATAGAAAGCCCTTTTGTTTTTATTTTAAGAGACTTGAGCAGATTCATTTAAAGTGCTCTTTTATGTACACTTAGTCACTTTTTACGTCTGATTTTTGCACCATTCATTTAGCATTTCGAATAGATTATGCCTCTGTCTCCTTAACCAAGCAAAAACTTTACTTACAATCCTACTTTTAATGACTTCAAGAATGCACTACTTTGTAGCTTTATTCGCCACTTTTTGGATTGTTAGCTATATATTAAATAATAACTTTATTATTATATCTTAAATATACAGAAAAATTTAAATTTTCATTATGACAATAAAAATGTCATTATACCTAGTAGAAATCTATATTATAAGCGGTAGCTTACAACAGTCATATCGTTGGCTAAATATGCAAACCTGCTAACTCACTTTCAGCACATTTTACAGGAGAGACAAAAAACTGTTTATTTTTCCTATTTGAAGCTTGATAGAAAATTAAAATTACAGTCAGTTTTACACACTTCAAGACTTTAATAGAAGAAAAACTACATGCTGGTTGACGAGGCGTATCTTTCTCTACCACACGGCATCAAAATCTCAATTTAAATAAAAAGTGGTTTGCATATTAAGCCGACGATATATATTTCCTGTAATTATTTTAAGACATAAGACTTTATGACTACCTTGTGAATCCACAAAATATTTACGTATTTATTCAAAAATAAACTGAGATAATATTATTAGTTAAAGGACATTTTATACAATAATCATTTAGAAAAATAATTTGGTTTAAATGTTTAGGATTAAAGCTATTCTTTTCTTTAGTTTTGACAAAAGTTGACTTGGAAACAATTCTTTCACTTATCGTAGATGAATATCTAATATCTCAGTACTTTTCCAGGATTTTTCTTAACATATAAAATACTCCATTATGCCATTAGAGTTTTTAAAAATTTTTAACACTACTAATTGTTTCGGTTAATTTTGTTAAAAGACTGATATGAGAAGATATGATAAAAAACAAATAACTAAACACAAATATATAAAAAGTACGTGAAACAAAAAAAAAGGTATTGGCAATCATATATTTAACCCATTTTCGCCACATTCCTGTTGATCGATGAAGAAGATAAAAAAAACATTGAAAAACAATGTAATTTAAGTCATTGGTCGGCGGAAAATGGGTTAAAATGAAAATCGCTGAACACCTTCTTTGTTTGTATGAAAAAATATTTTCTAAACAAATACATTTTGTATATGAGACAAAACAAATAATTAAAAACACACAAAAAAATATGTTATAATACTACAAAATATTGTAAATTTTGTTACTTCGGTTAATCGACTGAAATTAACCGGTTAAATCGTTAATCGAAAAAAGCCGATTTGAAATAAACCGATCAGTTAATCGGGTAGTCAACCGGTTAACCGAATGAATACCCTAATACATACACTATTTTGGTTAATTGCACCATTATCAATCAAAGTGCTTTTCCACTGGGAATTAAAGAATGAAATACCTAAGTACATTTTTGTGCTAATGTACTTAGGTTTTTTGAGTTATGACTCTCTTGCAGCAAAGACTCGGTATGTACATTAGGGATATAACTTTTTAACAATTTTTTAAAATATCAAAATTGGCATAGCACAGTCCGATAGAGCATAAACAACTTTAAAGGAACGTACATTTATTATACCCTTCACCACAGGTGGAAAAGGGTATTTATAAGTTTGTCATTCCGTTTGTAATTTCTACAATATTGATATTACCCCTATAAAGTATATATATTCTGGGTCCTTATGAGGAGAGAAGTTGATTTAACGATATCCGTCCGTCCGTCTGTCCGTCTTACGTTTGATATGTGTTTTCCGGAGACTCCAGACATGATAGCGACTACGTTGTTTTGCATTTATGTCACATATAGTCCACCATTTCTTGCTATTGAAATTTAGCCAGATCGGTCCAACAATGGCTGAGATATGACCAAAAAACCACGACTGCCTCTAATTTTTCCAAAAAATCCCTTGGGGTACTTTTTTCTGTATATCTGGAGAACGGCAAGAGTCAAAGCTTTAAAATTAGGTACAAACATTAAGGTTATAAATATACACCGTCCTACAAAATGTGGGCGTAATTGGAGAAGTAGGCGTGGTACCTCTCATACAAAAAGTATTAAAAATTGTATAAAAACCTGAATTTTTTGACTGTAATATGACCAATGGTTACGCCTTATATATCAGAAGATCGGAAATTTGTAATAGAATATTTTCTGAAAAACTCGGGAAAATCGGTTCAGATACGAAAAAGTTATGACCAAAATATTAATTTTTTTTTAAAAATACCCATTTTCAGGAACCATAGATCTTCCCGAGTCCAAGTTTTATAGCCAAAATAACTGGCAAATTTCTTCTTTAACACGTCGGTATATAAATCTGTCAAATCGGTTAAGAAATAGCAGAGTTATGACCAAAATACTGAAATCCCAAAAATTACTCTTTTTTATAATTAAGTTTGTTTTTTATACCCTTCACCGAAGGTCCTACACCCTATAAAGTATATATATTCTGGGTCCTTATGCAAAGCGAAGTTCAAATCCGGTTGTCGTCTCTTCTTCCGATCCCCTCACCCCCCTTCGTATTTGTTTTCATATACTAGCATAATGCCCAATATGATTTTCGTTATCACCCTTCTTTATTATTTCATATATTTAACGAAATAATTTTAACAAATAGAAACTAAAAACGATTTAAAAAAATATTTACCAGTTTTCGATTTTTAAATTTCATTTATAAAAAGTTTTAAGTATTTTAAATATGTATGTATATGTAGAAATTATTTAGTTGCTCAATGGTGAAGGGTATATAAGATTCGGCACAGCGGAATATAGCACTCTTACTTGTTTTTTGCTAATGTCAAAAAAGTTCACGCACCAACCGCGATGAAGTTTTGAAAACTTTTAATTTTATTTTTGGTTAAGAAAAATTAATACCTATTATATTTTTTTAAAACAAAAAATAGCTCAAGTATGAAATTTCATTAATATTTAGAGATGGTAAGAGATTTCTCCGCAAACTAAAACGTATCTTTAACCTTTTTTAATAAAAAAAATTAAAAAATAATAAAAAACCTATTAAATTATGAATACCTATTCAATATTGCATTGGTTTAGAAAAACCAATTGGTGCGTGAACTTTTTTGAGAAAAATTACAAAAGATTATGATTTTCGTGGTTACTATGACATGGTTGACCTCATGGTACTATGCCAAAAAATTGGTTATACCCCTAATGTACATACTTATGTATGTATGTATATATGTAAGTATTTAGTACCTATAGGTATTAAAAAAAAAATATTTTTTTAAATTAGACATTGTACAAATTTTATTTGAGCTGGCAACTCGACAAGACCCAAAAAAAACTGAATAAAACAGACCGTTTGGCACCCTAATTTTAGCCCTATATGTTTACTAAACCTGTTATACTTAGGTACATATGTATGTTCAATTCAGCCCGTTATTTTAATATAATCACGCGCTTAGTGTCCCAAGAGTTGACATCACTGATTGTTATCTTGATTTTTTTTTTTTCTTTTCTATTTTTTACATTATTTTTGTACTCTCTTGCGAAACTTTTTGCTCTGTAAATTTTACAGTACAAAGTTTTGATTTTGTTGTTCATGATTTAAATAATAATAATAATAATATACATACATATGTACTTATATACATATAAGTATGTATGTTCATATTAATTTGTCGTTGGGTCTATTAAAGTCAATATTTTGTTTTATTTTTAGGCTGCTTAAATTTTCTGTGCGCCTGCTATGAATTAAACAAGCAAGACAAGATTTTTATTTTGTCAATTTTTTTTTTTTTGACTTTGCACATTTTCTTTCTTCCTCACTGTCTTTTGTTGTTTTTTATTGTTGCTGTCGTTGTTTTGTATACAAAACGTTCGATTCTGTTGTTTCCAACAGTGCTTCCGAAAACAAAACATTAAAAATTTTTATTTTTTTTGAACGACAACGGATGGATGGATGCTTTTTCGGGAGTATCTAACAACAACTAGCTAGTGAAAAAGCGCGTGTGAAACCAGCTAGTTTGCTCGTATGTGTGTGCGTAATTTAGATATGTGGGGCTAAAAAATATCTATGTAGGTATGTATACATACATACATATGTATGTATCTACATATAGAGGTTCATATATGTATGTATGTACCCAGCGGGAAAACTCAGAAGACTTCTTACTTCAGGCCTTTTTAAAGGCCTGCTTAAAAAATTTTTTGATTTAATTACTATTCTTACGTAACTGCTAAAGGATGCCTCATAGAAGGCACCTTCCACACTCGCTTCTATGAGAAGCGTGAAAGGAAGGAGTTACATTTTTTGTTTTGTTTTTTTGCACAAGCAAAAGCCATATGATTTTCAGATCCCTTTACAAAATCAAAGGCATTTGTAGAAGGATGGTCTGAAAGGCCTTTTAACATACCTTTCTTAAAACCCCTTCAAGATAACCTTATTTCTAAGGCCTTTTGACAGTCATTCTCTGGAAATCCTTCTAAGAGCCATTTATTTGAATGCCTTTAAGAAGCTCTGGCGAAAGAAAGAAAAGCGGAAGGCCTTCTCCGCAATGACAACGCGTGTAAAAAAGATATGAGTATGAAATGGAGCGAGAAGGCCTTGTTTATCCAAAAGAAGAGGTACAGAGGCCTTCTAGAAGGCCTCCGTACTCCTTCTTTTTCCCGCTGGGGTAAATCTATCTACATAAGTATATGTATGTGTGCAGGGTATTTATAGGGTAGCCAGATTTTAAATTCGGAAAAACAGTACATTGAACACAAAAAAACAGTACAATCAAGAAAAAAACAGTACATTTTTTTGACGAAAAAAATTACTCCATTTGCGTTTAAAAAGCAAACACCACAAACGAAGCATTTGGCCAGGCAAACCATAACATTGCTGTGAGCCATATAAGAAAGGAGAAAGGCCGAACTTAGCTTGAAACAATTAACTCATTGATTGTGATACATAGTACGATTTTCTTTAAACAAATTCGTATTTAAAGCAATTTTCACCACACACATAGTTGCCCAAATTATATAGAATTTGAGAAAATGTTTGTTTCCTAAATTAATTTTCCAATTTCAAAATATTTTTTTATTATTTACGGCCAATTTTACCAAGTTCGGCTAAAATTAACAATTACTAAAACCATAGATTTTTTGACATTTACAATGATAGTTAGTTATACCCAAGGCGAATTCATAAAGGTGACCGCATCATGAGATAGAGTTATGCTAGCTATCCCTTTTTTTGGAAAAATACTATGTATTTTGTTTTTGTAAAAAGTAAGAGTGACTGTCAAAATTATTTGTTGAAAATATAAAAAGGAAATTTTTTGTTTATAAAATTGGATACACAATTGCTTTAGAAAGTAAATCTTTTTCCTCTATTGTAAAGTAATGGTGACTCCACTTATTCCTTACGCCTTTTTATTTCCTTGTGTTTATCTTTTAGATTCACTTTTTTATTTTATAAAATTTAAATAAGTTTTTTTTCAAGAATTT
The DNA here is from genome assembly GCA_930367215.1 of Pollenia angustigena. Taxonomy (NCBI): domain Eukaryota; kingdom Metazoa; phylum Arthropoda; class Insecta; order Diptera; family Polleniidae; genus Pollenia; species Pollenia angustigena. The sequence continues at coordinate 124,216,457 of OV884059.1, read as the reverse complement.
AAATTTTTGTTGAATTTAAAATTTGAATTAATTTTTTCACAAAATGTAAGCAAAACTTGACATTCAGTATACACACAAAAAAATAAACAAAAAACAGATGACGTGAAAATGTCACCTTTATGAATTCGCCTTGGTTATACCTGAACTTGGTGAAATTTGTCATTAATCTATAACAAAATCTGAAAATATTAAAATAGTAAATACAAGTTTCAATAAAATTTAAAACAAAAATTTTTGTCTGTAAAACAATCAAGTGCAATTGAAAACGATGAATATTTTTTAATTAATTTATCTTTTTCTTATTTCAGTAGTTTAGGTAAAGAAAAGTGGTCCTCAAAGGTATTAGGTATTTTAATAAATTTTGAACACGGAGAATTTTCCAAATTTGTTCGTTTTCAATTTCACGTGAGTTCCATATCCAGAACATGGCCGAAAATTGAAAAAGTTCTAAAAATTTAATATAATTGTGTTGGAATAAGTATGTATTTATTTATGCCTGCATCCATAAAAAATTTTTAAATTTAATAAAGGTTTAAAGATCAAATTTACTATAAAAATTATCCTTAATAAACGTTTGTTAAATTTAATAATCGTTTATGAATTCGAGGGTTAGTATTTAAAATTTTTTTTTTTATTTTGTTTTTCTCAGGTTTGGAAAGGGAAATAAGAACTATTGGAAGAGGTAGCCATAAAATCATACATATGTAGTACATATGTCTTAAAAATAACAATATGAAAATATACTTCTGCTACGAGCCACTCATTATAATTTAGATTTCTACTGTGTATTTATGAGAAAACAATGACTGACCACAGCGTAAAAACTCGTATTATTTTAGAACTTTTTTGTTTGGAACACAAAAAATTTTTTAAGCTATGTACTGTTAACTATTAGGATATCACAAAAATTAGTTTTTAGTAGGGTTTTTCTTAATATCTTGGTTTTTTGTACACTGAACAAAAAAAAAGTACAAAAAACTGTACAAAGTGTAAAAAACAGTACATTTGCGTACTGTTTTAGGAGTTGTGCATAAAACAGTACAATTGCAAAAAATCAGTACATGTACTGCTTAAAACAGTACGTATGGCAACCCTAGGTATGTACCAATCTGTAAAAAAGTATTAAATGCCTAATAGGTCATAGGTCATAGGTAATAAAAGTTAAATTAAAATTTAATTTAAGTATTGATTAAAATAATACGAATTAGCTTATTAAACTGTATAGGCTTTTGAACATACATATTGTTTTTTATTTCAATATGTACATTCCTATACATATTAGTTTAAAACAAAAAGTAATGCAAAAATTGCGTTTACTTTTTGAAAGAAAAAAAAACGCGTTTATTTTTCGCTGTGAAAACCTAATTAAAATGATTGAAGGAGATGATGTTCATGTTTTCGCTGTTGTTATTTACTTGATTCTTTTTTCTGTGCTTTTGTTGTTGCTTTTGTTTCTGTTGTTGATGTTTTTGTAGCTTTTAATGTTTCGTTTCACTTTATTGTTTTTGTTGTTGTGTTGTTGTTTGCACTTAAAAATTATATTATAACGGCATTGGTAAAGAGAGCTTATTTTCAGTTGCCCTGAGAGCATGATACCGTGCGGTTTTCTGTGGATTTTATTTATTCGTCTTTAAAAACAATTTTTTTTGCGTCATTCTACATACAAACAAAAAACTTTTTATAGTATACTTAGGTATAACAATGTATGAGTTTGTATATAATGCTTCTTCTTGTTGTACTACTAAAGAAATGTGAGACAAATAAAAAGAAAAACAGTGTTTCAGTGATTTTGTTTTTTAATTCTGCTTTAAATCAAGCTAAAATTAAATTAACATACATGCCTATAAGTATGTATATGAACAAACATACATACATATGAATAATTAAATAATGATGATACCTACATGTAGATGAATTGACTGACGGTGATAATATTTAAAAATAAATTTTAGTTTTTATTGAATTTAAATAAAATAATTAATTATCGCAATTGTATTTATAAAAGTGAGTGTGAGAATTTCCCAACAAAAAATTATTTGTACCTACATATGCATGTATGTAAGTGTGTATGTACCTCCATACCTATCTAAACAAAAGAAAAATCGATAAATGTAAATGAACCTACCTACCAACCTTAATTTAACTTGTGATAAAAAGAAAAAATTGCCATAATATTAGCAACATTTTAATTTTCTAAATAGGTAGGACATACATAGGTTCTTACATACTTATGTATGTAGGTAGGTGCCTATAAATCTGTTATTGCAATCATAAATATGTAATACTTACATAGGTATGTAGGTACTTATGAACCTATAGAAAGGTACCTACATACTAAAGTTGATCTGCAATTACCTAGGTACCCACCTACCTAATTAAAAAATAAAATTGTGTTAAAATACAATATAATAGTCTGGTAGTGTATAAAGTCATTTCTGAAAAATTGAAGGAATAGAACTATTACAAAAAAGCTTTATAAAATAGGTACATAACTGAAATTTAGCTCATAGAATAAATTCGAAAAATGAAAAATGTTGAATATAATATAAAGTTACCTTCGGAAGGAAATAATTCCCAGTTTCTATTTGTTAAAACTTTAAACTACGAATTTTTGTGGTTAAAGTAGGTACATAGGTATTAAATAAATTTTTAAGATAGGTACATATGTAGGTATTAAGCGATTGGTGTTTACCCTGCAAAATTTAAAAATTTTTCGGAAAACCGAATTAAAAGTGAACATAACTATTGCGAGCCTAATTTAAAAAAAAGTAACTGATTAATTTGTTAACGCGTTTTAAACATCAGTAGGTATGTACCTACATACATATGTACCTACTTCCATTGTACTCTACAACCTCTGATTTTTTATAAGATTTCCCTGTGACGTTCTAAATTCCCATTTTATGATAAATACCTACCTAACTACACTAAATTTATTGTTGAGGGAAAGATACCTAGTTCCTATGCGCATTTCACTGGTTTCTTAGGCTAGATCATCAGGAAACCTTTTTTTAAAGACTAAAATGGTTACTTATTGTAGGTACAAATAAAACTGTTAAACGACCGAGAGTTTGTCGCGGGCCCCTAGAGAAACTAAACACTTTCGCGGCCTCCCATTTAGTCTGAGATCACACTATGAAAGTTTTCTATCAGAAAGTCTGAGTATATGGGTGAGAAGGGAAAAAGGAACAGCATGTTCTCTTCCCCTCTCACCAATAAACTCAGACTTTCTGAAAGAAAACTTTCATAGTGTGAACCCAGACTTAGTAACCGTTGTTATAGGGTATCGTCGTCGGCTTTGCTCTAAATTTTTCTTTACTTACCTATCTATGTACTATATAGTAGGTACCTACCTTCATACCTACATACATATAATTTATTGAATTCTTAACTTTTTATTCCAAGAGTACCTATGCCAGAGTAAACTATTTACGTAGGTATGTAGGTACTTGTCTATTTAAATTTTTCCTTAAAATTTTGAATTCAATTTGATAACGGTTTTTAATCTAAAATTGCTTTGAAGATTTTTTAATGGTGGCTGACTGCAAACGGATTTGTAAGAAAATAAATTATTTTTGCCTGTTGTGAAAATTTTTGTTTTATGTAGGTACATATGTACATACCTACATATGGATGTATTTAGTGCCTCGGAGTAGAAAAAATAGGTATTTGAAAGATTTTTTATCTTTTCATGCATTTTAACTCGTTACTCGTTCAGCTAAGGAACAAAAGAAAAGTAATCAACCCGTTTTTATAAAAATGTTGCTTCTTTTTTTCAATATATCAACAACAACAGCAACAATATTAAAAACTTTTTTATTAAACAACAACTATAAAAAAAAATTTGCAAAGAAGAAAACCGAAAAAATTACAATGAAAAAACTAAGAAGAGCCAGCTAAAAAAATCGCATAACAGGCACACACTCTCTTACATATTACACACAAAGTGGTGTTGCTATATAGGTATGAGTGTTTGTGTTGATTTCGTTGTTGCTGTTTTTGTTGCAGATGATGTTAGCGATGACGACGACGACCTACGACGACATCTCTTCTATAACAACGAGTATTTAATATTATTTTGTTTTTATTATTTGTACCAATTTTTTGTTATTTTTGCTTTATTTCGTGTTTTTTTTTTTTGCTGCTTTCCACTTTTTCTCATACATGTTAGTTAGTTAATTTTGTATTGCTGTTAGTATTAAAAACCATAACGAATTGGAAACAAACAAATACAGCAACTTGAACTGTATGAATTATTTAAGTAATAAAAAAGGAAAAAAAAGTAAAACAAATACAAGAAAAGTTCGTTTAAGTTGGTCGTATGGTGTCGTATTGTCGGTCGGTTGGTTGATTGTTGGGTCGTATAGTTTTGTTGGTTGGTTTGGTTGTAGAATTGCTTGTACGTTTATAATTATAATTTAGTTGATTATAAACACTGATTGTGTTTAGTGAGTAAGAGAGTGTAGTTAAACTTATCGTATTTCTATACAAAAACAAGAAAAAATTTAAATAAACAAAACAAAAGCAGTAAATTAAAAATAACTTCTATTTTTAAAAGTGTGTAAACATGTTAGCATACAATTAGTGGTGATATTGTTGTTTTGTGTTAAGTGAAAAAGAGGGAGTTAAAGTAATTGTGTTATTATTATGCATTGGAATGAAATTAATAAATATGGCCAACCTACCTACATCAAAATAAAATTAATTTTGTTGTGTTTTTGCTTTGTTTATTAAGTGTAGATGAGTGTTAGTAATAATATCTTCCTCCTTCCCGTTCCCTACAACTTCGGTGCACTATATTCTTTCGTTAATTTTTGGTATAATTAGTTAAACGACGACAACAAATACCTATCCTTAATTAAAATATGTGTGTGATTATTTGTATGTTTACATATAAAAAAAAAACAGTGAGCCCACTAATGTTGTTGTGGGCAATAACTACAACAAAAACAACTACCTACTAACAAACTCGTTATACCTACTTTTTTTCTTGTGTTATGTTGTTTTAATTTTTTTTGTTTGTTTGAACGCGACCGCGACATTCGATAGCCATTAACAAAACACAACGAGGGCGCAAAGCAACAGCAACATCGGCAGCGCAACCTCAGCAGCTACAATTTAAAATTATTTAAGTGTAGTAGGTATTAATTTTTTTGGACCTTACTACACTTCAACCTAAAGAATAGCAAGAAATATTAAGTGTGAAACTGAGCTCTTTTTTATGTGTGTATAAGTTTATTAGTGTTATTGTTGGTTTGACGGCAGATGGTTTGAATTCGTTGGTTGTTAATTTGTTTTTGTTGTGTTTGTTGGTTTGTTTGTCTGTCGATAGGTACGGTTTCTAAGGCACTGGCTCAACAGCCAACTACAACCACACAACAACAGTGCTAAACGCTCCGACTTACAAATGTGACGTGTTTAAATTTTTTTTATTTTGGTTTACTCTTCTTATTAAAGTTTTCAAAAAAAGATAAACACATTAAAATCAAAAATAAAATAAAAAAGTGTAAAAAATACCTATAACAATAAATAAATATGTACATACATTCAAAGGCAAAGGTTCCTAGGTATATAGGTACCTATTTTTATAAAAAAAATATCATGCATATGTACCTATAATATGTAAAATTTTATAGGTATAGGTACTACCTATAACATTTACGTATACATTTATGTATAAAAATTTGGCTATAAATAATTTGGTAAAAAAAAAAAAACAAAAACACTCTGTTTAAACAACAACAATAACAAAAACAATAAAATTAAGAATAACATATAATTGTATACCTATAATACATAGCAGCACAATTAGCAGAAATAGACAAAACAGCGGCAGCAACAACAGCAGCTGTCAATAAAGCCGGTTGAAGAAAAAACAGCTGTTTCGTTTCTCAACACACACAAACACATGCATGAAAAATTCATTTTTAAAAGAAATTAAAAACAAAAGAAACTTAACAAGCAAAAGAGAGAAGTCAAGAAAACAAAACTTATTAAATATAAACATGCATACATACCTACATATATATATGTAAATAACAAAAAAAAAAAAAAAAAAAAATCATTTAAATTACAAAAAAAAAAAACAAAAAGAAAATAAGTAATAAAATCAAAAGAGTTTGTAAACAAAACAAAAAGTTCTTAAAAGAAAGTTAAAAGAGAGTACTTTACCAACTCTCTTTTTTTTAACAACAAAACAAAATATCCCTATGTCTCTCACATTACCAATGTCGTTAATAGAGACTTCAACGATAACCGAATCATCAAAACATAGAAATTTTCCTAAATTAACAACAAATTCTATGGTGGTTATACAAGCCTCTACAACAACATTGCCAGTTACAAAAACAACAAATGTTGCAACTTCAACAACAACGCAAAAAAGATCTCGTAAACGTTCCACTAATGATACTTTAGGTGCAAATGCAACATATACAACAACAAATACAAAACGTAATAGAAAGCAAACAACAATTTTGCAGCAGCAGCAACAACAAAATCATACACTACATCTGCAGCATCAACAGCAACATCATCTGCCACAAACATCATCATTACTATATGTTAATCAGAGAGTAAGTTTTATTTTACATAAAAAGAAAACAGCGGCAGCGTTGCCACGACCAAAAAAAATTTGTAACCAAAATGTAAAAATAAAGTAACCAAAAGCGAAAAAAAGTAACCAAAATTATTTTGTATCAAAAGTACTTTTTTATTCGCACTTCTGTTTAGAAATTGGGTGCCTAAAGAATAAATAGTGTTTGTTTGTATCTTGTAGGCTCATAAACCGCTGAACCGATGTTTTTTTTAAAGTATATACAGTATACTGTCATTTGACAGATTGTAGGGAAAGAACAATAAATAGGCTACATAATTTTTTTAAATTTTTTAGTGGAAGTGGCGCCTCGTATTCAAAATTAAAACTTGTTTTTGTCAATTTTAAAAAATGTTTGATAGAGAGCTCTCACAAGTAAAACTTTTAAAGTCTTTCTGTGCGTTATGGTATCAAAATGCAAAATTTAACTTAATTAGGCGGTAGATCTTTTATATATATGTAGATGATTTTTGCCCGGTGGAAATATAATCATATTAAACGGGAAGGGATCGGAAGGGCCTTTGACCATATCGTTCATCTAGAAAAGTGTTTTAGTTAGACCTACAAAGCATTAAGAATAGCAGATAATAGCCATCTACACTTCAAAGTATATACCTTATGTGGTTGAGTTGATAGTCTGTTAAGCTTCTAAAAAAATAATATTTAAGTAGATGAAAAATGTTTTGATTTTAGATGCATAAATACCATACATAATTTTAAGGGTCATAAAAGCGGAGCGGGTAGTTCTTGTTCCAAAACAAAAAATTGGTTATTTTTGTGTTGAACAAAAGTAACCAATTTTGGTTAAAAGTAACCAAAACGGCAACACTGAACAGCGGGGGTAAAATAAGAGAGTTTAATTTCGCTTTTACATTAACCCATTTATGCTTGCTATGCCAATTTGGGAACACTTCATTATTTGCGACTTATGACAAAGTTTTTGACATTATTCAATATATGTTTGCATAATCGATAAATTAAAAGTTCAGACATTTCTGTAACATCAAAAAAAAATTTTTTTTATAGTGTCCACTGTGCCAATATTGGTACACCTATTTAATTTCCAAAAAAAATTTTTGTTAATTGGAAATTGGTAAAAATGTGCTTGAACTAAAGGCTCAGTTAACCGGGAGTAATAGTAACAGTAGTAACCTTACCGTAAAAAAGTAAGACCAATCTATTTCTTACAGATTGAAACGTAACATCTTACTGCTAACTGTAATCGTTGTAATTGCTTTACATACAACAAAATGAATCAGCTGATTTTCAACGTTACTGTTAGTGCCGGTTCACACACGTCAAGTTTGACTCGTCAAGTCTTGAGTTTTTAGGAGATAGGGGAAAGGAAATTTCATTCTCTTTTCCCTTCTCTCCTAAAAGATCATGGCTAGAAGAGTCAAACTTGACGTGTGTGAACCAGCACTTACTCCCGGCTAACTGAGCCTTAAGTCTGTAAAAACGTAAAGACAGCCCTACAAGAAATGAATGAGCGAGTAGTCACATTTTTCATTTTGGTGTTAAGAAAATGATAGAAAGAAACGACCGAAATAAAGTTTTCGGTCACATTCGGTCATTTCTTTCTATCATTTTCTTAACACCAAAATGAAAAATGTGACTACTCGCTCATTCATTTCTTGTAGGGAGTACATGCATCTGTGTACTCGATTCTTTTCCCCTCGTCCATCTCGCCTATAAAGTAGCAATCATGTCAATAAGACAAGAGCCGTATGAACACAGACTAAATGAAGAATAGCTGTTTTGTCAAATAGAAGGAAGTTATAGGTTTTTGTTTACATTTTCAAAATGTTTTAAATTCTTTGAGAGAAGATGTTTTGTCCAATTGAAATATGAAAAAAAAACCCTGAAAGAGTTCGATTTGTCTTATCTCGAGAGAAGTCGATTTGTCAAAAGTCTACAGATATGTTTCTTTTATCTAAAAAGTTTATTTAAACAAATGTTTAAGCGTTTCCCACCAAATTTAAATTCTATTAGGACTTGCCATCATTTTACTCTAAATAGGTATATGCTGCAACCTATTAGGACATCCCAATTTCAACTCAATTATAAAAATACTTCGACCGGCTATGAAAATGAATCTTTCAAAAAATCTTTTATGAAGAAAACTGTCATTTGTTGAATGGAAAGATTTATTTGATGTATACAGATACTCATAATATCTTAAGCTTATTTTTGACATACGCTTAATAATATCAAGATGCCGCTTAATCACGACCATTTGAAGATTAAGCCAAGTTGGTATTATTAACACTGCTTTGTGTACCAAAAAATAATGCTTGTGTTAAACTGAATCAAAAAAATACCAAAACAAAAAAATTCATTACGAATTGCTATTTATAATGTTTGAATGCACGTTTGAACCATTCCCAGAGACAATAAAGCTCTGTAATTCCAGAAATATCTACCAAAAAATTTAGCATGTTGATAAATTTGATTGTAATCTTTTTTGCTTTGTTAATTAAATTTACATTTATTTGGTTGATATTTAATTCAAATAAAACAATGAACAAATGAAATGCAATACAAATAAAATGTTTTATGGCAAAATTTAAGAATATTTAATTGGGAATTTTTGGGGATAAAAATTTACAAAAAGGGGATACCTTTTGAAAAACATCTGATAACCATGATTAAAAGTTAAACAAAAATTACAAAGTCACAGAGTATGTTCTTTTTCGTTTGTTTTTCTTAAACACAGTGTTGTATAGATTAGTAGCACGTGCTTTTTTTTTACTCAATTTCTTTATTTCTTATTGAAATGTAAGTGTGTGCGTAAAATAAGAGTTTATTTTTCTAGATTACTCTTTTTTTAATCTCGTAAAAAATGTTTTCGTTGATAAAACCTAAATGCAATTCGTTTTGATGTGTTTTTGTTTTTACTTTTGCAAAGAGGAAAGACAATAAATACGAATAAAAGAAAAATTGGAGCAAATGGAAAATGAAAAAAAGAATTTCAAATAAACCACAATAGAAAAAATATTTAAATGAAAAAATTAAATAAAAACACTAATCAAAATGATTATAAAATATCATTAACGCTCTTGTTTTTGTATTTTTTTGTGGATAGGTACCTACCAATTCGTTAAGTTTATTTAGTCTGGTCTTAAATATGTACATACACTGGCGAGCAAAACCGAGTACATGCTCAGCATATTTATATTTACTGCTTCATATCTTGCTAAATACAAGAGCGAATTTCATAAAATTTTTAACAATTATGTTATATTATATTAGCTAAAAAACTGCGTATTGAATGTAGTCATCACAGAACAAAAACAAAAAAATTCAATATAAACAAATAAGGCAGCTCAATTTACTCAGTTTTGCACGATTCTTCAGTATTATTAAGATTTGCCATTTTTAGTATGGCATCCACAATCCTTTTTTTTTAATGACATTGTTTACACGCCTCGGCATGCTTTCCACCAAATTCTCTCCAAATTCACTTGGAATATTTTCCCATTCTACCTTTACACGGCTACAAAGGGTTCAATACTATTAGGCGCTCGATTGTGTTGTCCCAATCGTTTTTTCAATATGGACCACAAATTCTCTATTGGATTTAGATCCGGACTCTGTGCAGGCCATTTAATTACCTGAAATTTTTGTTTAGACAGCCATTTTTTGACGACTTTAGCCGTGTGTTTTGTGTTTCCGTCCTGTTGGAAAATGACTTCGTCCTTAGGATAAGCGCTGTGGTCAACTAAATCGGGTAAATGGGTGTGAAGAATACGAAGGTAATCCTCTTTCTTCATAATTCCATTAATTCTTACCATAGTTCCAAAATGCCACCAAGTGAAACAGACCCAAATCATCAAGCTACCTCCGCCATGTTTACCGATTTGTTCCACATGATACTTTTGAATAGATTCATGAGGTCTGCTCCAGAAATATTCCTTACCATCAGATTGGAATCGGTTATTTGGTCCGATGAGGCAAAAATTAACCGATTCCAATCTGATGGTAAGAATTATTTCTGGAGCAGACCTCATGAATCTATTCAAAAGTATCATGTGGAAGAAATCGTTAAACATGGCGGAGGTAGCTTGATGATTTGGAGCTGTTTCACTTGGTGGCATTTTGGAACTATGGTAAGAATTAATGGAATTATGAAGAAAGAGGATTACCTTCGTATTCTTCACACCCATTTACCCGATTTAGTTGACCACAGCGCTTATCCTAAGGACGAAGTCATTTTCCAACAGGACGGAAACACAAAACACACGGCTAAAGTCGTCAAAAAATGGCTGTCTAAACAAAAATTTCAGGTAATTAAATGGCCTGCACAGAGTCCGGATCTAAATCCAATAGAGAATTTGAGGTCCATATTGAAAAAACGATTGGGACAACACAATCGAGCGCCTAATAGTATTGAACCCTTTGTAGCCGTGTAAAGGTAGAATGGGAAAATATTCCAAGTGAATTTGGAGAGAATTTGGTGGAAAGCATGCCGAGGCGTGTAAACAATGTCATTAAAAAAAAAGGATTGTGGATGCCATACTAAAAATGGCAAATCTTAATAATACTGAAGAATCGTGCAAAACTGAGTAAATTGAGCTGCCTTATTTGTTTATATTGAATTTTTTTGTTTTTGTTCTGTGATGACTACATTCAATACGCAGTTTTTTAGCTAATATAATGTAACATAATTGTTAAAAATTTTATGAAATTCGCTCTTGTATTTAGCAAGATATGAAGCAGTAAATAGAAATATGCTGAGCATGTACTCGGTTTTGCTCGCCAGTGTATGTATGCAGATACATACATATGTATGCAGATACATACATACCTATATGCACCCTTTTCAAATTGTAATACATAACTCTATTTAAGGTTCATACCTATAAAAATAAAAGTTTTTTCTCTACTGAAAATTTATAAATTTTCTATTTATGTACCTATTTAGTTAAAAAATAAATAAAAATGCTTCGGGTATGTAGGTAGGTACCTACTTCTTTTAACACAGAAAATAAAATGTTTTCCGTTTCAAGCTAATTTCAGTAGTTTTTGAAAAAATTTGAATTTTCGTGAAGATTAATTTGTACCTATTAAAAATAGGTAGGTAGGTATTTCCTCTAATTACTAAAAAACTTGTTTATTGTCATAAATTTTTTTTTATGCATTGGTAGGTTCATACCGACGTAGATATCTTTCTACATACATACATATGTATGTATGTATATAATCGATCATTTTTAACTATTTTACACAGTAACTTTAATTACATATGTATGTAGGTATGTACATATAAAATATGTTTACATTGACAATTTTTGTAGAGATTATCACAAACAAAAAAAAAAACAACAATAAAAAAACAAAAAATCGAACAACTTGTCTTTTAAAAATATTCCATTCCCTACCCTGTAGGAAGTCAAACACATTTATAATTAACTTTAAACTGGTGTTTTTATAACCACATATTTCGTTTTTTTTACTACGTGTTATTAAATATCTGGAATGTTTTATTTCTTTACCAAATTGTATATTTAATTACTAACATTTTAAGCGTAATTTGAAAAAAATCGGATGAAAAATAAAGTTTTTATTAAGGATTTTGTGGAACGACAATATTTTCATCTCATATAAAATTCCTTGTTTTTTAAATACGTTAAAACTGATGGATTTAATATACAATTTGGTAAAGAAATAAAACATTCCAGATATTTAATATAATGTAGTAAAAAAACGAAATAAAAATGAAAAATTTTGAAAAAAACGTAAAAAATATACATTTTTTGAAGTTTGAGGTGCCATTACGCAGCCATTTCTTAACAGATAGAAATTTGTAGTATATCGATGGAAAAGGCATTCGATTACCTTTCTAACGATATGCCATTTATTTCGACCGGATTTTTTGGTTGGGCTCCACAAGGGTTTGAATGGGGCCATGCACCGAAAAACGCAAAAGTACCGTTATCTAAAAAACGGTACTTAGGAAAAAAAAATTACAGCGATTTTCGTGTTCAGGAGGTCCCAATTAACTTATCTAGGCATGTGGTGTTCTTGGTATTTTTTCAAATTAAAAATTTGTAAAGCAGTGTAATAGTCCTGAAATAAATACGCCACATAATTGCTAGTACATATGTAAACAGATTTGTATTGAATTAATTTTTAATTATTTTAAAATTTTTGTATATATTTTTTTCATTTGACTTCATGGCATGCTTGTTTTACTTATTTTGCTTTTATTTGTGTTTTACGTGTGCCTTTTTGGTTGATATCTGCATGAGATTTAAACCAATTTGTAGTCATTTAAAAAAAAAGTAAATTTATAGTTAGTGTTTTTTGCAACTGACTATTTTATTTACTACAGGGTAGCTAAAAAAAAATATTTTAGAAATTTGTTTTTTCTCGTCTCATTTTATTTGTGTTTAAATAAAACTCAAACTCGCTTAGCTTACTACACTCAAAAATATCTCTATGTATTAAAAACAATTTTTTCCTTGTATACGTTTGTGTTGGTTGTAAAAAAACAAAAACAAAAAAAAAAAACAAAATACAAAATAATTCGCATGACGTTACGTGACGACAAATACGGTCTCTCGACCTTGACTCATCGGCATGAACTGTTAAACTAAAACGTTTTTACACACGAACGATACAAAAATGCATACCAAACACAATCAATTCGTCTATATGTCGTCTGCCCCGTTCGACAGCCAACCAACCAGTTTATAAATAAAACACCCAACTTATTTAAAATAATTGTATCTAACAAATCATTCATGCAGTTACGCTATTTTGAGTTCTCTCTACCAGCGTTGCCATAATGTTTAATTAAAAAAAATAAAAAATTTAGAAAAGACAAAAAAATTGGTACATATTAAAATAATTCAACATTATTCATATCTGGTAAAAATAGACAAAATCCATACTTTGGGTAATTTTGCAAAAATTAGAAAAAAACTAGGTACGCATTAAATAAAGAATTTTATAAATACAAAATCATTAGTGACTGGAAAAAACCTTTCACTTTAAATTGGTTAGGGTTCTATTGTGTAAAATCTAATTTAGTCTAGAGGTGCAAAACATGGAATACATCTGCAAGAGCCATTGGCAGAATGCATGCATTAGTTAGCAGAACTCTTAGAAGAATCGTGCGTTTCCATATTTGTATTCCTAATCATTAAACATCTTAGCAAAAGTCCAATCATGTAGATATGTTTTTAAAATGAAATTAAAAGCTGGAAGTGACGATGGATGAGTCAGACCAATGTAATTATTTGTGGAACAAATAACCGTAAAATATGCTAACTGTGTGATCCTAAAAAAGTCGGATAGTTAAACAATGTTTGCTTGTAAACAATGTGTTTATTACAGTTTTTTTTCTAAATTTACTTGTTTTTAATTAATTGAAGCTGTTTTCTTTTTACGTATGTGTCTTAGAGACACATGTTGGTATGACTTGTAATATTTTATGTCGGTATGATTAGGGCTAAGCCAAACTAAGGAAGGCGCATATAACGTGTAATGAAATACAATTGTAAGCATTAAGTAGATGTGATTGGCAAAATTGCTAGATAATATTGATATTGCCATTTTTAGATATTCCTTTTTTTTAATATTCGCATACATTCCTGCAAATACAAATAACAAAAATTAGCGAATAGTTTGCAAATGCGAAGTTACTGAATATTCGTCGCAAATTAATTTAATTTGCTAACGCTTAATATATATTTAATTGGACTTGTACATTTATTTCGTAAAGTATACTACTGATTGCACAAATTGCTGCAATTACGACTTTTTTCTTGTGTTTTTTTTTTAGGAAAATCTTAAGTTCTTAAGTTAAGTATTGGCACGTCTAGTAAATTTTAAGTTTTATTTGTATTCATCAATGTTTTGGATTGAATTAATTTGGGTGAAATTAAAATCGAGCAAGTTTTTTTTAATCAGAATTGCTCTGCAAATCAGGAGGAACTACGGTTATTAAAAAATATTCAACTAAAAAACTCTATTGATTTCAATTTACTCTATTTTTAAAGCAAATAGAATAAAATAATGGTTTTAGAATTTGAAAATAAAATAACAAATAAGAGTTAATGATTAAAATGTAAAATCTGAACAATTTGCATAAAATTTTATATTATTTAACAAAATTTTAAACGCGATAAATCTACACATTTGGCAACGCTGCTCTCTACAAACATAAATGTACTAAGAAGTTAGGAAAGGTTTGAAGTGAGATTGATGTCATGCATGAATCGAACTTTATACATATGTATATAGGTAGCATGATACGGATTATTGTGCCATTGTTGGTAGCAAAAGTAAAAAAATGGTAACAGTTCATCCACTCAAACTTATTATTTTCTTTGTTTTAAATCAGTGTTGCCAGAAAACTTAATCTCCCTTTTTTCACTTTTTTGTCTTCGTATGACCTTAAGGTATATTTTTCTCCATTCCAAATACAGTGCGCTCGCGGTAACGTGAACTAATTAAAACCTAGGAAGTTCATGTTAGCGAAATTGTTCACGTTAGCGATTGTCGAATTTCATAAAAAATATGTCTGTTTTACACGCTTGAACGTGAAATTTTTTTCAGATTATTTCCATTATTAAAATATAAATGTATATATTTATGTATTTTATTATTATTTCCATTACTAAAATATAAAAATAAAATTATTAATTAGAATTCATTACAAACCAAAATGAGATCCCCTTTTTATCCTCAATATCTCTTAATGTGATGATAAGAAAGTCTGAAATTAGCTTAACAATATATTTAAAAATTTGTAAAGGAAGTTTTAAAACTGCCTTGAAAAAATTATTTTTTTTGTCATACATACTTGCGAATTCGTTAGCGGTATTCTACGAAGACAAAAATTTATATACAATTAAATACGGGTATATTTTGAGTGAAAATTAGCTCTTATTCAAATATTTCTTAAAACACGTAAATGTTGTTCCTATATTTCCTGTTCAAGTGTTTTAACCAAATTTTGTCATTTATATCTTATTAGAATTATCATAAGGTACACATTTTAATTCTTTTTCATTTAATTTAAAAAAATTATTTGTTCTTCTTATAAATGCACCTTCAAACTTCCGCGTCGTTGCGGCGACAGTTTACGTTATCCTAATGTTTTACTCAACGTTTATCTACATTACTAACTGAGACCAATTTAAAGATAGGGTACGGTCAAAATTCGCCAGTTAATTTTTTTGGAGCACTCTACTATATATACATAGATAGATATATGTATGTTTATATTATAGTTTTGAAACATTTTTTCTTGCCATCTTAAATCTATACAACAAAAACAAGAGGAACCAGTATCCTTTTGTAAAATAGTTATAAAATGAAGTTACAGAACGTGAGTGTGCCAGATTCTGCTACAATTCCCATCACTAGGCAACACTAGTAAAATCCAGCACATCAGTTTTTTTTTTTTATAAAATATTAGCATTCTCGGCTTTGGAAATATACAGCATTTTCTTTAACACATATCGTTTTCGAAAAAAAATAAAATTATCGAAAATAAAATCGTTACTTGGTGGTTATTAAAATTGTTTATCTATACTTTTTGCATTTAAGTCATTTAACCCTTGCATGCATTTTTTGTATGTGTAAAACGAGACTTCTTAACGCAACTTTCTCGTTTATAGCGGTAAATTTTTGCAAAAAAAAATATTTCAAAAAAATGTTGGAGTCCCAAACATCATCTTTGCTTTCAATTTGCACATTAATAAATGATTTTTGGTTTTTATATTTTTCTTCTGAAAATAATAAAACTGCCCAAAAGACATTTGGTACATGAAATGGTTAACTGTTGAATTGAATTAGTGCATTGAATTCTTAAATAAAAGAAAATCATTACTTCACAATATTGGCCACATATTTTCAGTTACCCGAAAAGATCAAGAAAACTGGAAGAATAAAAAATTCTCAAAAGTGTTAATAAGGAAACTTAGTAGATATCTTTAAAACTAGAATCTGTCGTTTAAACGAAAATTCAAATTCTTCGTCTATGTAAAAATAGAAACAAAGGCTCAAGAACGTAAAAATTTAATAAAAAACCAAAATATTTAGTAATCCCTCCCCACAAATAGCTGCCCCAAACAAATGTTAACATCATCTCATCTGTTAACACTGTTTCAAACCAACCGGTCTAACTGCAGTGCAACCTAGTGCTCAAACATATCATTACAACTAAAATATTTACAAAACAATCTTCAAACATGGATTTTCATGTTGCGTATAAAATTTGTTCGATGGGGCAGCCGCTTGTCTATGATCTCGTTAGTCCCCCACAAAACGAAAAAAAAAAAAAACATCGTCTGTCGTAGTCATTCGTACTTTTTGTCTGCTTTTTTATATATAAAATTTGTCAGTTGTACGCTGCTTTTAGTTGTACCTACAAATATAGTGTTGTTGCTGTCGTTATTGTTTTTGTTGATGTGTATGTAGTCTTATCACCACTTGGAGTCCATTCCCCTTTTAAACTAGTTGGACTGGTTTTTGTAGTTTTTAATTTTTTTTTCACATCGTGTTTGCAAATATTTTGTATTTGTGTGTTTGGATGAAATTTAAATTGGTGTGTATTGTTGTTGTTTTTATTATTGCTTTTTTTTGCTATGGCATTCAGAGTTGCCAGAAAGAACATTTCAAAAAGTGCTAAAATACCCAACAAATTTTGCAAAAAAAAATTTTTATAGTGATACCTGCCGACATTTTATTTCGTTAATATATACTTTTAGTAATTTTCTAACTTCTAACGAAAAAGTTAACAAATATGTTAAAACGTAACTTAGCCCTTTACGGCGTCATGTTGTATTTCTGCAACATACCCTTAAAATAAGTGTAAAAATATTAAATATGGTAGCATAGCAATTTAAGTCGATGTTGCAGTTTGGCAACAAAACATTCTTGCGGTTTAAAAACTATAAGTTTTCTAAACAGCAACAAGTTTCTATTAATTTCATTCAAGTGACACGTGTGTAGAAACCTGTTGTTCACTCTTTAAATTCATTTTCAAAAAATAATTTTTTTATGTAATAGCAATATTTAGCTAATGAAATTTGTTTGAGTGAAAGGTAAGAGGATATATTTTAATAATCAATTACATACTAATTTTTTTCGCAAAACCAATTTCGTTTACGTTTTATACTGATTTTGGTTTGTTGTATATACCTATACAACATTGCCTATTGAGGTGTATTATTTTACTATTTTTTCAACATTGTGAATGACTTTTCTTTAGTATCAAAATGAGCCGCAAATTGCGTAATATAGCTCCCAAGGACTTAGAAATGATTATATCACAATGGGTAGATAGTGAAGATGACCTTGATTTTTCTGATAACGATGTAGAAAGGGCCGTCTCAACACGTTCCACCCAAAGATGTCAGGTTTACGGGCACCGGCCAGTTTGGGTCAATTAACGCATGAGATGCAAATTTTCAGAATGCAAAGGCTATACGCAGACATCTTGCGAAAAATGCGCGGTTAGTCTGCGCTACAATAAGCAAAATAACTGCTTTAAAAATTTTCGTATTGTTAATTTCAACTTAAATTTTGAGAGCTACTGCTGCAATGTTGCATTTCTGCAACAAATAATTGTTTTCAATAAATAAGATATTAAATATGAATACAAATTGTTTTATTAATTTTTCCATTAATAGTAGCCAATTTACCACCTATTAACCAAAAACTAACAAAATTGGCGTTCTTGCGCCGTAAAGGGTTAGATTTTAAATAATAAATACCTACCTAGCTAAATATCTTAAAATAACATTTTAAATAGGTAGGTATGTACTTGTTCTTTTATAAGGAAAACTATTTTTCATGCAAATGAATATATGTATGTATGCTGAAATATTATTTAGAATATTTTTTTTTAAATATTTCCTAATTCATTTTGGCAAAAACAGAATTTTTAATCATGTACGGAAAAATGGTTAAGTGGCATCACTGATAGCAAATTATGAAGTGCATTTGCTGGTCTCTCTCGCTCTTTGTATTTTGCCAAGTATTTTAATATATTTGTGACCAGGGTTGTCAGATGTGGCGATTTCTCGCCAAACGTGGCGATTTTCAAACTTGTTTGGCGACCTAATTTTTGATTTGGCGACATGGCGATTTTTTGGCGATTTAACAAAAAAGTTGGCGATATTGTTGGCTATTTTTGATGAGCTATGCATTTGTTTTGAAATTCGTTAAATTCAATACTGAGAAATAATATTATTTTTATTATACTTATAGTATTTTTATGTATGAAATTTGAGGCATTCATATGAAGTATGGTCAGTATTTATATGTTCAAATGGCTGATGAAGATAATGAATATCTCCGAGAAAGAATCAATAAATAGAATTAAACATAAATATGTATATTTAAAGCTTATGAACATTTTTTCATTATATGTATGTGGAAATTTTTTATCACAGATACAATACGTTGTTGTTAGTGATATTTTTATGAACTCTTACATACCTTTGGACATTTTTGAAACACAATGAAAAAACTAGCGTTAGTTAATTGGAAAGATAAACAAGTTTATGCCAAAACTTTAAAGCTGAAACGGTACGGAAGGTACGTACAATTTTAAGGAACTTACTTTGACTGTTGTTTATATGCTGGTAATTATTACTAGTAATGCCTGTGTTTAAGCTATGAACTTTAATAAAACTCGCCTTCGAAGTAGAATACATTACGAACTTCTAGACGCGTTATTACGTGTTACAAGTTGCACTTCTTTTGTACCAATGTATTCCAAAAATGAATACAAATAGAGAGCTTTGTCGGTGAAGCGTTTTAGATACATAATAAAGCTGCAACTACATATATAAAAATGTAAAGGGTGGTTAAATTTTAAGGGCCGATGTTGAATGTACACCACACTTAAACGTCAATTTTTTTTCTGCACTTCATTTGATATTTCTCAATTTCAGACTAACTCAATTTGAACAATGGAAAGATATGCAATCGAGCAACGCGTTAAAGTTATTTAGGCTTATTATGAAAATGGGCGTTCAAATCAAAATGCATTTCGTGCACTTCGTGATTCAGTGTGAGGCACATTTTCCCCTCAGTGGATTCGTCAATAAGCAGAGTTGCCTCATTTGGGCGAATGACAATCCAAGAGTGGTTGTCGAAAAACCAATGCACCCACAAAGAGTGACTGTTTGGTGCGGTTAATGTGCTGGCGGCATCATCGGGCCTTATTTTTTCTAAAATTAGGCCGGTCAGGCAGTTAATGTGCATGGTGTTCGCTATCGTGAGATGATAACAATCTTTTTATGGCTCGAATTGGAAGATAGGATGTGGCCCATTTGGGGTGTCAACAGGACGGTGCCACTTGCCACACCGCTCTTTTGCGCGACAAATTCAATAGCCGTGTTATCTCACGTGGTGGCGATGTCAATTGGCCGCCAAGAATTTGACACGGTTGGACTTCTTTCTTTGGGGTTATTTGAAAGAAAAGGTGTACGTCGATAAGCCAGCAACAATTCAAGAGCTAAAGGATGAGATAGAACCTCAAGTATAATTGTTTAATACTAGCTGCAAAAAAAATTTTTTGTTGCTTTAAATAGACTTCTTTAAACTATTTTACACTAAACATCGTACCATTTTTGTATTCACTAGCTATTTTTTCTTTTCTAAATAAAAATTAAGCAAAATATATATCATGGCGACTTTTTTGAATTTTTGGCGTATTTTAGCGATACGGAACAAATTAATATTTTAGGATTTATAAAAAATATTTTTAATAAATTAAAAAATAGGTATTTTACTGCCAAAAACTTGAAATTAAAGGCTTTGGCGATTTTGGCGATTTTTGACATTGAATTTGGCGAAAAAGGTTAAAATCAATCTGACAACCCTGTTTGTGACTTGCATTTTAATTCCTTTATGATTTTTGCGTGTTTCTTTTGTAAAATACTCTCACTATCCAAAAGTATGTGTTTCTCTCACAGTGTGTGCAAATTTGAGGGATACTTTCTTGTTTTATTTGTTGTGCAGTGATGCCGACTATTTCAAGGTAATATTCGCTAATAAGAAATAAAAATGCATAACAAATTTTTAAGTTTGATCTGCAAATCAGAATTATTTTAGGGTTAACATTAAACAAAAACTTAAGTTGGGTAGGAAGATACTTTGAATTTTTGTATGTTCTATACCTACCTATAAAATATATCGCACTGGTTCCTTTTAAGGAGGTTAACTCAAAATTTATAAATATTCGGTAGAGACATAGTAAACATATCGTCGGCTTAATTTGCAAACCTGCTAAATCCACTTTTTAAATACATAAAACGAGATTTTGATGCCGTGTGGTAGAGAAAGATACGCCTCGTCGACCGACATGTTGTTTTCCTTCAATTTGAGTCTTGAAGTGTTTAAACAATAGTTTTGGTTTTCCTCGCAAGCTGCAAATATAAAATACCTACCTACCTACCTATAAAAAGTTTTTTTTCTCCTGTAAAATGTCTGAAAGGAAGTTAGCACGTTTTCTTATTATGCCGACGATATGTTGAAAAATAAAGATTGCTACAAAATATAACGCAAGATTTTAGTCAAATAGAAGCAAAGTTTTAAGTACTAAGCTTATTTTTCTTTATTAAATCATAAAGTGCATAAGATGAGGTTATTTATTGTCAAATGACTTTTAAGGCAGACATTTAATTGTTTCTTATCAAAATTTTTCTTAGGATTCAAAAAATTTATTAACAAGATTTTGTTTCTTGTTCTTGTTGAAGCCACAGATTGGCCACATCAATATCATATAATTGTAACTTAAAAAATTTTGTTACCATGTTGCAATATCGAGCACCAGTAGCTGTCTCTGCTTAACCAGCATAATTTTAAACAGAACTGTCCAACTATGGCTCTATTCTTAGTTTCGCATCCAACAGTAACTCTTTTTGCAGTTAGTTATAAGTTTTTCGAAATTTAAGCCGACAATTATGCCATTAACGAAGACACCAAAGTAAAAGTGTGTCTTATTGCTTAGAGGGATTTCGCTAGATCAATTAAAAAAAAAAAAAATAAAGCTTTGATTGCTTTTATGATATTGTTCAGTTGTGGGAAATATTAACGTGAGTACTTGCTGTGTTGGCCTTAGCACCGGGTGACAAACAAAGCGTTTACCAACCACACCAATGTGTGAGCCAAACCAACACTTATAAATAGCGATTTGAGGATATAATTCGGTAGAATTATACACTCGCCCATTGCTGGAGCTATCTGACCTCCGCTGCGTTTTTGAAGCAAGCAGCATTCGCTGAATAGCAGCAGTTCCGCCAGCAACAGGCTTTTAAAGAGCTCCCTTTCCGCGACTTGGGTTCATACTACGTCATTCCGAAAGGTCTTCAACCAATAGACACTGGAACCGAGTAACCATGACTTGTGACCCCCACGGTACACCATATAAGATCTCTGGTCAGCTGCTGTCGAATTCTAAGTGTTGAATTCCCATTTATTTTTCCTGAGTATGCAACACGAAAAGGTGATATACATATCTTTAGGATGCAACCCTACATAGCCCGCGTTTTTCTGTCATAACTACCAATTTTTACTTTCCATTGAGGCTCAGTTGTCAAATTTTATTAAGAAATTCAGTTAAGGACCGTTTTCACAACTTACCGAAAAATTTACATTAACCTAAAGTGAGCGATAACGTAGATTGAGGTTCATCCTACCTGCTAGGTAAAAGTAAAGTTGTAGTAATGGAACAGTTTATACGGCCGATAAAATCCTACCTTTAGCTATTGGTAAGTTGTGAAAATGGGCCTAAGTGGGACTTCTTTTTTTGCCGGTTGCATTAATTAGTATTTTTGTTGAAGACTGATGCCAGCCTGCCTTATCGTCTTTGACTGACGGCACCCAAACACTTCCAAAATAGAATGCAGCCTTCAGTCCGGGTCAGAACGAAGCAATTGCGCGCTCGGCTGCTACTATTTTTTTAAATTTTTTAATTTCTCCCGACCCAACAACAAAAACAAAAAAATAAGAAAGTAGCAAATACAATTACTCTACTTTATTTGTGCCTTATTCAAATCTGTTGTTGAATAACCACAATTTCGAAAAACATAAATTGGAATTTTTCAGTTCTTTTAACATACATCATAGTTCCTGTGACATTAATTTATATTTCCCAAAAAACAGCGGGATTGCATTTTATGCAAGAATCGATCTATCAGGTCTGTTCTGAAAATCACGTGATTTCAAATCACATGTGCTTTTAAAATCACACGTGTGATTTTGTGGTGTTTTGTAAATCACACCGTTTTTGTGTCTTTCGGTGTGATTTTCAATTGACGAAAGCACAAGCAAACACAAAAAGTTTTTTCTACAAAATTATAGTTAATGTTTAACGCTTTTTATGTTATTTTTCAATAATTTGTTTTTTTTTTGCCATCATGCCGCTGTTGCAAATTTTTGCGAATTTTCGCTAATTTAGACATTTTTTATAGTTTTAGGGACTTTCAATCAATTTCAAACGAGCCATTGAAACAGTGATAACCAAGCAACACACAAAGTTGTTGTATACATATGAATTGCCGACCGTGTCTGTGTCAGAAAACACGATTATTGACTGCCTCGCGAGACTATGGAGTGGCCCGAACAAAGTTGTTGTATACATGTGAATTACCGACCGTGTCTGTGTGAAAAATACAATTATTGAATGCTCGCGAGTCTATGGAGTGGTTATGACTGCATTGAAATATAAATTTTTTTCGCGAATTTTCGCCATTTTTGCAATATTTTTTTTTTTACCCATTTAGCGATTTCAAATAAAATTTAGGGCTTGTTTACAAGCTTGCAATTTTTCGCGAATTTAGCCATTTTCGCGATAGAAGCGATTTTTTCTTGTGATTCTTTAAAGCTCTTACGATTTTTAATAAATATTATACTTTGCTTTCATGCCGCTGTTAGCAAATTAGCGATCTTTAATTCAATTAAAAAAAAACAAACTGAAATCACAACAGAAGTCTCAAAAGCAAATATCATTTTTTTAGTGTCGTCGAATTTTCTTATTTTTAAAGGATTTGTTGCAAATAAAATAGTTTGTTACATAAACAATTAATAAACAACACATTGAATATTTTATTTAAGTAATTTATTATGACGGCCATCTTACAATAGTCGCAAAAATTACAAAGTGATTTCAAAAAGTTGTTTACGTAGCTGAACGTTTTGAAATCACAAAATAATATGCCCAGAACACCTTTCTTGTAATTTTCAGAACAGGCCTGTATAAACATCTTTTTGTTTAGAAAATAATTACAAGTTGCTGCTAGATAAGAACTTTTATATATACTTTTATATAAATGTGGCTTGGTGCTAAAAGGGCCAATGTCAATATTTTGCTGTTTTGAGTTAATCGTTTCATTATGTGTATTATTTTAATCTCTTTTATTTTTCTGAATTAGCCAATGCCTAAGTTAATCCAGAACAGTTTAATGAGGTTTTTTAGACATTGGTTGATACAGAACTCAAAACAGCAATATATTGACATTTGCCCTTTTAGCACCAAGCCACAGATATAAAGTGTTACTTAATGGTACTTTACACTAAATTTAATTTGCAGTAAAAAATGTTTGAGGCGAATTTAATATAAATACATACAAACATAATAACATGGTTTATGGCACAGATTAGTAATCTGTGGTTTATGACACGGCCTATTTCGGAAAGAAGTTTGTATGTAAGTAAAATTATAAGCCGATTCGTCCTTAGTATACATAATTAAAACAGTTTTATCAAAATATCAACAAATTTGCAACTTGTACACTTTGCGCACAAAGTTAAAATGGGTGTACAACCAGCCAGACGGTTGGATGGACATCGTTAGATCACTTTATTTATCTACGTCCGTCTGGCTGTTGATAGTTTTATAACATTTTCTACAAACGTCTTAATTTTCATAAGGACGAAGCTTATTTTTCTATACAGAGCTTTTTGAAGCCCGCTAGGCCAAATCTTAACTTAGCTGGATTTTGTCCTGTGGGCGAAGAATTAAGAGGAAACATGTGCGTGCCGAAATTAAATTTCTTACATTTAAGCTTATATTCTAGCATATTGTCTTATCAATGCAGCATATCCTGAAGTAGTCGGATCTAAGATTTTTGAAGAATTGAGAGGAAGAGGTGTGGCAAAATTATGTGTTTTTTAAATTTCAGCTTAACGTTGGGGCTTACCTTAAAGTTGTTTTCTTCCTGTTTGGCAGAGACGGCTAAACGGCTTGTGAAAATATAAATTGTTGAAAACCTACCCATTTTTTGGGTTTTGAGGGCATAGTTATTACTGCATATTTTATGCGCATATAACACTTTAAGATAATATTTCTGGTTTCGCTGCTGATAACTAATCGCAATAATGTAAAAATCACTAGATTGCCAGCATTGGTCTTGTTAAGTATTCTTGATTTGTTAAATGATTGATTCGTTTTTATATTTTGTTGTTGTTTTTTATTTCTCATTTAAAGCATCCAATACAATACATATATTCAGCAAATAGTTCGTACGAAAGTAAAAAAACCAACGAAAAAATTTTATGTTAATTTTATTTAAATATCCGACAATTTATTAGATTTCATCGGCATTTGTTTTTAAAATTGCCGTTGTTTTTTCTAACACTAGTTGTGTGGTCGGTCGTGTTTGTTCGTTTGGTTTTTTTTTCTATTTTATTTCGTTTTTTTGCTTTTTATTAAAAATATCGTGTACCTAGGTATTTTTAATAATTTTGTGTACCTACACATTTTTTTATTTAGATAGGTACCTACTTTACAATTAATATTTATTTACTCTTAACTACATACATATTTCACGTTATCAACTGGTTCTCCTCCTAAATTTAGTTTTTATAAATTTTTTTTGCATATCGCTCAATTACTGCAACAACGTCATAAGTAAAAAATAACAAATCTTGACTTAGTAGGTATAACTAACGCATAGTAAATCAGGTGCTTTATGAAGTGGTCATTATTCCATTTGGATTTACTGTAAAGTTTACAGTGTAAACTCAACTCTTAAAAGAAGAATAAAATTTCCTTTTTCCATTATACATAAGTATGTATGTATGTAGGTACCTAGGTATTGTGTGTGTGTTCATTTAAACTTGAAAGTCGTTTTCTGTAAAACTAATGTTTTGTGAGTTATGAAGATGTTTCATCAAATTAGCGATACCTATAGGTTAAAATTTTTATTTATTTTATTTTGTTTCTTATTTTTTTTTTTTTTTGCAATTTTTCTGTAAGTGATGACATAGGATGAATTTCATGTAAAAATCGAGATGCATTGAACCCGACCCCCTCAGATATCGATGAAATTTTGTTCATTTGATCAATACAAACAAACTCTCATTTTTAGAAATGACTGTTTTGCGATTTTTTGGGCGTGACACAGTGGGAACGTTTTCGAAAAAACGCGAAAATGGTCGAAAAGAGCTCCATTTAAACTACAATAACTCAGAATCGGCTAAACCGATTTCCATGATCTTGGTATTATTAAAAAGATATTTTAACAGGCTTTATGACACGTTAAAAAAAAAAAAGAAATACACTGTAAAAAAATTTATAACAAAAAAAAATTTTAACTGACGAAAAAACCAAAAAGATCAAGGGTTTTTTTACAGTGTATTATTTTTTTAAAAAGGTTTATCCTTCATCTATACCATATCAAAAAATAAAAATGGGTTCTTTTTTAGTTTTTTTTATATAATTTTTTAAGTAGTGTCACTTCTAGTAATTGCCCTTATATTTTATAACAAAAAAAAATTTTAGGTAACGAAAAACCAAAAAAGATCAAGGATTTTTTACAGTGTATTACTTTTTTAGAAAGGTATTTCCATCACCTATAACATATCCAAAAAGTAAAATGGGTTCTTTTTTATTTTTTTTTTAAATAATTTTTTAAGTAGTGTCACTTCTAGTAATACGTACCGAAAGTTTTCGAAATAATTCGAATAACAGCGAAAATATCTGGTCACATTCACAAAATAGTTCAACAATTCTAACATTTTTTAAATGTTTACAAATAAAAAACCATCAACAATTGTTTATATTATTTGCCATGTTTTTATTAATTTGTGTTTTATTTTATTTAAATTTTTTTTAAGTTAATTATTTGTAATAAATTTTGCGCTGCTCAAATTTGGCACAGTCAGAATATCTGCGCACATGTACAAAAGTTTAATTTATCGGAATGAATGAATGAAAGCCTTGAGTTCCTGTTATAGTTGGTATAGTTGTATGGTGGTCTTATATGTTTCTGATGCCCAGTGATAGAGTTGCCTCGTTGTCGGGATTTAATTTTTATTTGCAATACTATAATTTCGAGCACCTAACGTGTCATAAAGCCTGTTAAAATATCTTTTTAATGATACCAAGATCATGGAAATCGGTTTAGCCGATTCTGAGTTATTGTAGTTTAAATGGAGCTCTTTTCGACCATTTTCGCGTTTTTTCGAAAACGTTCCCACTGTGTCACGCCCAAAAAATCGCAAAACAGTCATTTCTAAAAATGAGAGTTTGTTTGTATTGATTAAATTTAGCTATTAACAAAATTTCATCGATATCTGAGTTGGTCGGGTTCAAAATTTCAGTTTTATCTCGATTTTTAAATGAAATTCATCATAGGTATTTTTAGATTTTCACAATAATAGGGATGATTTTTTTCTTCCAATTTACTTGGATGTGGTGCAGTGTGACCATATTAGCTTTTTTCGAGCAACATTTAGCTTTATTTTTTCCTTTTTAGCTTGAAATATTTCATTTAGCTTTAAGCTTTTTTTCCAGCTTTTTTCAACCATGCATTTAGCTTTTCCTAGCCTTTTTTTAATTTCAATTTGATGTTTATTAATATTTTAAAATAAATAAAACAGTTTATTCCGAATAAACTCATGTGTGATTTATTTAAAAGAGTAAAAGTCTGGCAACGCAGAAGACATCGCTGTTGCAGATTTGATTTACATACATAACAATGCTGCGAGGGGAAGAATAGGTACAAAAGTTACGCTATTTTCCAAAAAAATTAAGAATTTTTGTCAAAAGTTACACTTCGAAAAATTTCTTGAATAAACAGCATGTGATTTATAAGAACAAAAAACATGGAAGACCACAAACCAATTATTGAACAAAAGCAAAGCTTAGAGTAAGTTTTATGCCTATGCCTATTGCATGAGAATTTAAAAATAAGGTTTAAGCATACAGTACTTTTCGTTTATAGTCACTACAGTTTTAAGCCACTTTAGCGATATAGGTATTACAATTTATCTGTTTTTTCTGCCGTTATAAGTAAATCTAACATAAAGGATTTACGTGATAGTTCATATAGCGATGAAAGCATATTTGCCACATACTTATTTCTACTATAAGCAGGCATCAAGAGCAAAAGTAAATCGAATTATGGGCGTTATAGTTACATTAGCAAAACGTTCTACGTTCTTTTTAATTTTCGAAGACTCAAACCATTAAAAGAACTAAGAATTTAATCGTTTTTTTTTTCATCATGAAAAAAATTAGTTTTTGGCATAGGTACCTATCAGAGAAAATATCTTGTTTGGCCTTCTTATGAGTGTTGTTGTCGTGGTCGAAATATAGTCGTTTTTAAAAGTTGGTCGGCAAACTTTTTACTTATGTGTTTTACATTGTGGTTATCGTGATTTCGAATTTCAAACGGCTACGACTGCGATCACGACAACGACTTCCGTCAACTATTTTTTGAAAGTTTCTTGAAAATTTCTGCTAGTAAAAATTTTACTAGTTAAGTTATGTTCATACCTATTAAATATTTGGCGTCCCTTGTTTTAATAAAAAAATTATTTGCTTTTGCAAAATTATACAGTTTCTTAATTACATACCTAATGCAATTATTTTCTTACAAATAAAGTTAAGCAAATCCATAGAAATTGCTAAAAATAAAGCTAAAGTTTGATAAATTTACTGGTCAAGCTTTGTTTGGATTTTTTTCGTTTATTTATATTATTATTCTCAGCTATAATTACATAAGCATACTTAGGCCCGTTTTCACAACTTACCGATAGTGTTCCATTATTACAACTTTACTTTAATCTCCAAGGTAGTATGAACCTTAATTTATTTTATCGTTAACTTTAGGTTAAAGTAAATTTTAAATAATACTTTAAGCTGCTATCGGTAAGTTGTGAAAACGGGCCTTAATCTGAGAAAAATATCGAAATAATTAAAAGTTACTACAAGAAGCTATAAAAAAATTTAGCTTTATTTTTTGGCTTTAAATTTCCTTCTTTAGCTTTTTTTTTAGCTCTATTTCAGTGATAACCAAGCCCCGAACTAACCAGGCTCCGAACGCACGCACTCAAAGATATTATGTACTTGTGTGCGGTCGCAGAGATTGATGATAGTCTGATGTTTTGAAACGAACAAAGTTTTTGTATACATGTGAATTGTCGACCGTGTCTGTGTGCAAAAAACACGATTATTGACTGACTCGCGAGCCTATGGAGTGGCTATCACTGCTCTATTTCAAACCTGATTTAGCTTTATATATTTAAAAAATCTGGTCACACTGATGTGGTGCGGATGCAGGGGGTCTACTCTCTATTGCGATGCGAAAACAATTTAGATGAGAAAGCTAAATGCCAACTTTTTACTCTCTATCACTTTCGCAAAGTTTTCTGAAAAATGAAGTGATAGTGGCAATAAAAATTAAAGATGGCGCGGATTTACAGTAATGAAATGCCAACGTGTGTAAAAATTTATGAAATTGGAAAATTTAAATAAAATAAAGGGATGATTTACGAAAAGAAAAAAAATTTAAAGATGCGAAAGACACATGCGCAAACGTATTGAAGAGTATCAATTGCTAGATTTGCTTCAATTTTCTTTCGCATCGCAATAGAGAGTAGCCCCCCAGAGCTGTCAGATATGGCGATTTCCCGATAAACGTGACGATTTTTGTAGTTCACTTCGCGCAAACAATCAAGTAGAGTCGAAAGGACTCCGTTTTTACAAATTTTTAAGAGTATTGAATAAATTTTTTACATCAATTTTCTTTATACACAAAATAAAAAAAATTCCGAAATGGAAAGAGGGTACATGCTATTTTAATTTTAAGTATGAAAACACATGCATCAAAAATTTGGGTACGTAAATATGAAATATCTTATAAAATGTTTGGCATTGCCAAATTAAGCAATGCACGTTACAGTACTGCATTCGTAGCCAAAAATCCTTTAATCAACTTTAAAGATTTTTAGCGATAGAGATTTAGGCCCAGAACAGAAGGTGAAACGCAACTGCAAAGAAACTGCAACTTCTAGTTATTTTCGAGTTTCATTTGAGTTTATGCCATAGACTCCTTTGAGGGACCATACACGACGCGACCATTTTGAGACCGGTTTGAAATGCATTGGAAATCAGTTGCATTGAAACCGGCGAGCAGGAAACACGTGTTTGCGTTTGATCTGTTCTCAAAGAAAATCGAAATGATTGTGATAATTTCATTACATTCTGGTACAATTCAGGTTACAGGGTGTGTGGAAAACGATTGGAACTGGTTTCAAAACAATCACCCTGCCACAGAACTACCAAAAATTGTATTATTGTTAATTAATGTTCGGATATTATACTATTACATAAAGTACATACATACATATGTAAGTATGTATGTATATGTATTTGTATCTCTGTAGAAGCATAGTATTAAGTGTCTGCAAATCGTCAATTTAGTCGATTATTTTGTTGACACTGTCAACCAAGTGTCTACATTAAGTCTGCCTTTGAGAAAAAAGTGAAATAGAAAAATGTTGGCTTTTTCTTTATTTTTATACCCACACCACAATAGTGGAGAAGGTATTATGCAATTGTTCTGATGTGTGCAACACTACAAAAAAATACTTTGAGTCGATTTAACGATGTCCCTCCGTCCGGCTGGTTGGCCTGTTGTTGTATGTCCATGTAACTTTCTGCGTAAAGTACAGGCCGCAATTTTTAAGGTAATTCGATGAAATTTTGAACATAAGTTTCAATTCATAAGGGCAAAGTCTACTAAAAATGGTGAGAGTCGGTCTATAATATCACGTTTCCCCGTACAAATTTCTTAATTTCTTTTCGGAAAAGTGTTTGTGCCTGTAAACCATCCAATTACGTTGGTATTTAGATTAAACTTGGACCAGACTTATTTTATTGCAATCCAATCTAAATCATCTTATGATTTTTTATTGGAATTGGAATATTGATATAAAAATTGGCGACAATAACTTTTAAGATATTCACTTTCTCAAGGCAAAATTTTGCGCTGGTGGGACCCTCTTCCTTAAATCACTTAAAGGCAAACATATCTTATTTAGATGAAGGTATCTTAATAATAGTCTAGACAAAAACTTTAACATAAATTTTAACAGCATAACATTATATTTTTCTGGCGGGTCGGGTCCATGGTTGCCAATGGGTCTCACTCTCGAAAATTTGTCTGTATATACTGTGGTGTAGAGTATCAAATGCTCCGGCTTGACGGACTATAATTTCTTACTTGTTTTGTTTTTAATATATATTTGGCACTAGCTCCCATTAAAAGGAAACAAAATTACTTTAAAATCCAAAAAGAAAGAGGACATTAAAAAGTGTTCGATGATGGCATAAATACTATTTCTGCTATTTATTTTTCATTAAAAGAATTTTTAGCGACATAATAGTCTAATTATAGTTAGTGGAGTTAACAGTTTAAGATTTAAAAGAAAAGATAACAATATTCGGACACTTTTGCCCACGTGCTTTAGCAAGTGGACGACAAACTTAGAGGGATAAGATACACATGTACCCACCTGCTTCGGTGTTCTATCGCATAAAGTGCCATTGTCAGATGCATTAATTTTACACATCTGCCAAATGAAAATGAGCTTACAATGTTCAGACAGTTGCAAGACATTTTTAGGCAATTTTAATGACAACATTGTAAGATCTGACCATCGTCTGTACGAAGCTTAAGTTCGCTTAAGATTTATTTGAAATACATATAAAGTACCTACCTAGGTATAAACATTATTTGTTCAATCACCCTGTTTATTCACCTGAGGTACTTATCAAGCATTTATTATTATGTTATTGCCCACTGTGTAAAATAATAAATTTAATAAGAAAAAGAGACAGTAAATTGTATACCTCATTGGCATGACATCTGTTAAGTTAACACCTTATCTTATTTTTATAAAAAAAAAAAAAAAAAACGTAAACAGAAACGGCAACACAATTAAAATGCCTACAATACTCGAAAACTGTAAACAGTACAAGAGAATGCAAGCTAAACAGAAAAAGAGAAACAAAAATGTTAATACAATATAAGAGAAATTAAGTTAGGAAACAATTTTATATACATAATCGCTGAAAATAATACGTACATAAAATTTTTAAGGATTTTTTTGTATTATTTATATTAAAAGTTAAAAAAAAATTGCTATTACATGACTTACTGAGCTACTTAAATAAGAGCGGCAAGCGTCTTTTTTATGTCAAAACTTATCATTTTCATACAGTTTATACGAAACAAACCTTTAGAACGCGAATTTAACACCACCCGGCTGGAAAATCTTATTTGATAGTTCGCTTGGTAGTTTTATTTTATTGAAAATGTATTGGCAATAGAATTTGCATGTTTAAAAAAACGCTTGCCGCTCTTGTTTAGGTAGCTCTGTTATACCTAATTTCGTAAAAATATATTAGATATTTTTAATTATTTTAAAATAAAACGGCAACCCTCCTAGGTATTATTTATTTTTTGTGTCTTTCTTTCATTGCTCAATTATATATACGCACAGACTTTTTTAAGAGAAATATACACATATTCATACTGTAAACAGTGTTGTCAACTTTTAAAAACCAAAACGCGCTATTCCCTTTCTTAAAACGCGCTAAATAACATTCTTGCGTTTCCGATTTCCAGAACACCCCTGAATAACCAAAATGAGCTATTTCTTAGCCTGCAAAATTAATATGTTGCATATAATCTGTTTTTAAAGTTTTTTATTTATATTTGTTTTTCGAATGTGTTTAATTTCACATACTTTTCGCTTAATGGTTTGTTCACACTTGGATTTTAAACGTGTTTAAACAAAATGTTAAGTTAATCAAAGCTAACAAACAAATTTATATTAAAGTATTAAAAAGGCATAAAAATACTTTAATTAAGTTATCAGCAGATTATTTTAAACATATAAATGATGAAATTGTGAAAATTAATGGATGATTTACACGTTTTAGTATAGGCCAAACTTTGGTTAACATTGAAGCTATAGATATGTACATAAGGGGTATAACCAATATTTTGGCATAGTGCCATGAGGTCAACCATGTCCTAGTTACCACGAAAATAATAATCTTTTGTAATTTTTCTCAAAAAAGTTCACGCACCAATTGGTTTTTCTAAACCAATGCAATATTGACTATTTATAATTTTATACGGTGTTTTTTTATTCATTTTTTACTTTTTTTCGTTAAAAAAGGTTAAAGATACGTTTTGGTTTGCAGTAAAATCGCTTACCATCTCTAAATATTAATGAAATTTCATACTTGAGCTATTTTTTGTTTTAAAAAAATATAATATTAATTTTTCTTAACCAAAAATAAAATAAAAGTTTTCAAAACTTCATCGCGGTTGGTGCGTGAACTTTTTTGACCTTAGCGAAAAAATAAATATACGTTCCCTTGTAGTTCTTTATACCCTATCAAACTGTGCTATGCCGATTTTGGTATTTAAAAAAATTTTTAAAAAGTTATGTCCCTAATGTACATACATAATATTAGGAATGATTCTATACACTAGTTACCAGAAGTTTTTTTCTAAAATAAAGTTTTCTGAAATGTCAATGCTTGTTTCCAAACCATTATATTGTGCAAAAACCGCTCAAATAGTTTAAGAAACTGTTAATTAAGCACATTAATGATAAACGTCTAATAGTTAGAAATAAAAGCAGCTAATTTTGTTCGATTGAAGTAGTACAATATGTTGCACTTCAAATGATACATTACAAAGTGCTACAAATGTAACATATTTTTCTCATCGGTATTAGAAAAAACTTTATTGAAACAAACTAAATAACTATCTAGGTACGTACATATTTGTTGGCGACTTTATTAAAGAAATTCAAATGCCAAGTGCACCTTGTTGCTATTGATTTTGTAAAGTTTTTTTCTTCTCTTGCAAACTTATAAAAAGTTTTGCGTTATTTTGTATTTTAGGTGACGATGTATTTTTTTGGTATATCAATTAAAAATTTGATGTTTTATACATTACATTAAATTACACTTGTTCAAGTAAATACGATCAACTATTAAATCAATAGAATAGCGCAGTCTTTTTTTATTTAATAATCATTATTAAATTTTTTACAGTTATACCCCCGTATTCACAAACGATTATTAAATTTAACAAACGATTATTAAGGACAATTTTCATAGTAAATTTGTTTTTTAAACCTTTATTAAATTTAAAAAATTTTAATGAATACAGGCAATAATGATTTAAAATATCAATAAGGACCTTTTTAATAAAAAAAAAAATAATTGGAAAGTTGAGTTAAGATTGATCAACGTTAATAAAAAAAATATACTTTTATTTTAACCAAAGTAAATAATTTTTACAATCTGACTAATTTTCTGGCCACAAAACCGATTGTATGGAATACTTCGAATTGTTATAGGTGGCATTTGACTTTTTTCACACGCACATCCAATTATATATCATAATTTTCACAATACAGGTTTTTTAGTCTTAGGTCATATATAAGATGTATTAAAGAATTGACTGTGTTGACTGACATAATATTTCTAAATTTAGATCTCTCAACTTATAACAAATGAAGGCAACTTAAAGAAAAGGAAAAATTGTGTGGCCCTCAATCAAAATTTATTGTTGAGGGAAAGCTAGCTTCTATGCGCATTTCACTGGTAAACAAATAAAACCCTAAAGCGAATAAGAATTATAAACACTCTAAGTCTTACTTGTAACAATGTCAAAGCTTAAACAAAACACCAACAATAAACAGTGAGTTTATCTTTTTTTACATCCCCCTACAATTGGTTGGGTTCTTTTTTTAGTTTTATCTTTATTTTTACTGATAAATCTTTGTTATAAAGACAATTTTGGAATGAAAGTATGAAAATGTTAAACTAAAGCGTTTTATTTACTTCACTCAAACCGCGTTAAGATAAAAAAAGCGTGCTTTGCATAGTTAAAACGCGCTAAATTAGCATCGCTGACTGTAAACGTTAAAATTTTAAATCAGACAAAGTATGTCTCGTTGTATGTATGGATACATACACCACTACCACTTTATCATGACCATTTATTGGTGTATAAAATATTTCTCTTCCTTCCTTTTAACATTATCAACGTCTCGCGGAACAAGACAAGTTTTTTTTCGCCAATTACACAAAAAATTATTTTTTAGCAAAAACAAAATTTGTGAAAGAAAAAAAGAGATTAAAGTGATTTTTTAGAGAAAAATTAATAAAAATATATGTAATGAAATTTCTTTAAAATAAAAACGCTATAAAACCAGTGTTGAAATGTGTTGGTTGGTAGAGTGAAAATAAAAAAAAAAAACAAAAAAAATTTATTTGCAAAAAAATCCGCAAAAGAAAAAAATTTTTCATGATTAAATATTCGTCAATTTCTTTTAATTTTTTATTACTGATTTTCGGCAATGGCTGCCTGCCGACTTTGACAACGACAGCACGACGAATCTGACGATGAGACAACGATGACGAAGTGAAAAATGAAATAACCGATTATTTGCTCCTATTGGTTGTTGTTGGATTTTTGTTATTTGTGTTTTTTTCTCTTTCATACCGATTTTAAAAGAAGAAAGACGTGACAAGAAAATAGCATTTAACTTCTCAACACAGAAATATAATTTTTAAAATAATTAAAACAAAATTTAAACGGATTAATACCTATTATTTTATGTATTTTGCAATAAATTAAATAAACATAGGTAGTTTTTTTAATTTCAATATAATGGTGGCAATATGATAAAGAAATAAAAATTCAAGTGAATGAAATTTTAAAGAGTATGAGTAAAATTAATAAAAGGTGTAAATGTTTAAATGATAATTTACATAAAGAATAAAAAAATTAAAGAAATCGGTGATAATTTTTAATATTTTGTGAAAAAAAATATGTAAAATAATTCATACCTATGATCAATTTTAAATATTTTGTGAAAAAAAATATGTAAAATAATTCACATTATCAATTTGACAATGTGTAAATTTTGCTCATAAATTCAAGAAAATTGTACCTAAAAATTTTTGTGTGATTTTTTTTCACGAGTAGCCATTTTTATATTTTCTCATGTCTGCTTTAATATTTTGCCTGTTCTTTATTTCTTTTTCGTTTTCTTCTACATGCAAACCTCTTCTTTTCTATAGGTTCTATAGACATTTCGATTTCATTCGCGTTTCTTTACGCCGTCATATTTTTTTAGAAAAAAGTATTTAAACGCTGTTATTGTTTTCAAGTATCACTATTGCATACTGTCATATGAGAGTCTCTGTTATATATTCAAAGTGCGTGAGTTTTGTTGTTGCTTTTTCTCGGTATTTACTCGTGTTTGTGTGAATTAATTCTTGGTGTTTTTACTCTGTGTTTTGATTTTTTCTTATTGTAAATGAATTTCTAACATTTAACAACACTGGTTTTTTTTATCATTCGTTCGTGTACGTTTTTTTTTTATTGGCGAAATAGTGTTAACTCTTTCTCTCTAGTTTAAAAAGGGAGACCCATAAACGAAAAGACAGCTGTTTTGTTGATGTTGGGAAAAAAGAAAAGCAAAATCGTTACAAAAAGCAAAAAATTTATTGATACCTATTTAAAGTAAATTTAATTAAATAATACGAACTAATTGTGAAAATTGTAAAATTGAAATTGCTAACATGATGATGTTTATAAAATGTGAGTTTTAATTAAAAATTCTAAAAACATTTTTAGTTTTAAAATTATTTTGTATGACATTTTGTGTATTAGTGTGTTAATTAATTCGTGTGGTTGCCTACACTTTAGAAAATTACAACTTCGGATTTCTTTGGGTTTCTTAACCAAAAATTTAATAATAATAAAAAAAAATAATGCATAAGAACTAATTTGTATTAATTAACTTTTATATGTTTAAAGAAATCTTCGATAGGTATTTGTTATAGGTAACTATTTGAAAAAATAAAATTTTAAAAGCAATTTTTTTAATAATAAATCTTAAAGAAAAAAAATTAAAAAAAAAAATATTTTACAAAATTGCTTTATTTTGTTTAGCCAATGCATAGGTAGGTAAATTTGAAGTAAATTTGATACAAAAAATCTTTAAATTGCCTACATACATATTAAATTTAAATTGCTTAAATATTTTCACAGAACTTCATATACCTACCTAGGTACCTATTTAATCTACAGTTTCTAAACCAAAAACTCCTTAAATGGACTTCAAAAATTTAATAACAGCTTTAAATTCTGTTTTTTTTTCGTCTAAGCAGTGATTTTCTTAATTCAATTTAATTTCACATAAAAGAAAAACAAAAATAAACTATGTACCACCTACCTAGGTATATCAAAAATTTAATAATCCCCCTTTTTATTTTAGATGTCCGCCGGCGCTCAATTGCAGATGGCCCCACAAACCTCAACGTCTATAAGCCATCATACAGCACCGCAACAACATTTTGCTCCTAATCAACAACATTTGTCACAAGTTCAACAGCAGCAGCAAACACATTTACAACAGCAGCAACAACAATTACAATTGCAACAGCAGCAGCAACAGCCTCCTCCTCCTCCACCGCCAACACATATAGCAACACACTATCCCCAGCCCCCACAACTTGCCACAAATCATCACCAACAGCATCCTAATCAAACGCCCCAAATACCACAACAACAGCAGCAGCAAGGACCACCACATCTGCATCAAATTCAACCGCCCAACATAGTCCCACTGACACATCACGGTCATCACAGTGGTGGCGGTCATAGCAGTAATCCAGACTCGAACATGAGCACTGGCTCGTCACACAGCGAAAAAGATGTTAACGACATGTTAAGCACACAGCAACAGTCCAGTGGTATTGTCCAACAAATCGGTATCCTTACAAATACATCAACTGCAGCAGTAGCTACAGCAGCAGCAGTAGTTGTTTCGTCGTCTTCTGGTAACGGTATGATGAATACCGGCGGAATGGGCATATCGACAGATCCAAATATGCAACAGCAACAAGCACCACCCAATCATCAGCATCATCATTCGCATGGGCCACATCATCAAGTGGGCCAACAAAATAATTCGGGATCAACTAGTGGCGGTAGTGGCCGCATGGAAAAGCTGACGAGAACACCAACAGAAAGAAAACGTAAACGAAAAATTGCCGCATTGCATGCCGACGATAGTGGTGGTGCTGCAGGTGGTGCTGGTCCAGGTGGTGGTGGTAGTGGAGGTAATAATTCTAGCAACGCTTCTAAAGCATCTAAACACAACAATTCCTCCTCAGGGCCACAATTTCTAAAAGCAAATTTATCTCTAAATTTAGGTGTTCAAGCGGAACGTCTTCAGGCACCCGGCACGGGAGGAGTTGTTGGTAGTTGCGGCAAAAATGTCCGACTACTGCCTCCCGGTAGCGCTGGTTCAGTCGGAGATAATAAAAAAATCAATGATTACTTCAATAAACACACAATACAGACGGCAGCCACTAATAGTCCCATGAGACATGCGGCTGGCGGTGGCTCCAAGAGTCCATCATCGGCCGCCCAGCAGCAACAGCCCCAAACGGCGCAAGCGCAACAAGTGCCAACATCTGTAGGCGGTAATAGCACGTATCCCATGTATCCACCTAGTCCACAACAACCACAAATGAGCGCACCTGGCATACCGTCGACACCGACTTCACAACCCCCGCCTCCTGAATTCCACTACAGCAGTGTAGCGGCCGTTAATAGCGTTGCGGCAAAGCAGCAAAGACAGCAGCAACAACCACAAACTTCCAACGCAATGGTTCCTCCACAATCACCTCTAGTGGGTGTTTCAAATGTTGGCCTGCTGAGCGGAACCCATATGGTACATAATGCCTCAGCGGCGGGTACACTAATCGGCCCAACAACCGCAGCTGGTGGAGGAGGTAATGGACCTCCTCCTCCTCCTTTGCCACAGCAACAGACGCAAACACATCAACTTCCCGCCTCTTCCGTTGTTGCCACTACAGTGCAACAGACTCTGACAACCTCGCAACAACAATTGGCTGCAGTGGCAGCCGTACAACTTAACTCACTGCAACACGCCGGCATGCTAGCCACTCCCGTTGGCGGCGTTCCAAACACTCCTACACAGCAGCAACAACAACCATCCCTGGCGATGGTTACCAAAGCAACTCAAACAGACCTCTCACTACCCGATATGCAGGAACGTGATTCAGAAAATGAAACCAGTAAATCAAAATTGGATGAGATGACAAGACTGTCTGATGAACAAAAATGTCAAATTATTGCTCATCAAAAACTAATAGATCAACATAAATCCCATATAGCCAAGTGTATTGATGTCGTCAAGAAGCTGCTAAAGGAAAAGTCCAGTATCGAAAAGAAGGAGGCCCGTCAGAAGTGCATGCAAAATCGCCTGCGGCTGGGTCAATTCGTTACACAACGTGTAGGTGCTACATTCCAGGAGAACTGGACCGACGGTTATGCCTTCCAGGAGCTAAGCAGGCGGCAAGAAGAAATCTCAGCCGAACGCGAAGAAATCGACCGGCAAAAGAAGCAGTTGATGAAAAAACGTCCTGCCGAATCGGGTCGCAAGCGTAACAATAATAACCAGCAAAATTCCAATTCAAATGATTCCTCTAATCTAAATGCTGGTTGTGATCGGCTGTCGGGCAATGACAGTGGTATTGGTGTTACCGCCAGTTCCGGCGGTGGTGGCAGTGGACGTGGTCTCTCACGCTCGAACTCAACACAAGCTCAAAATCAACTGCTACATAATGGCGGTGGCAGCGGTACTAGTGGTACCGGCATTGGTAGTGATCGTCTATCAGATCGTGGCGGTGGCTCATCTGGTCGAGGTGATAATTCCAATAGTGGTTCAGATTCAGCAACGTTCCTTAAACCTGATCCTGTATCGGGTGTATATACAGCTCAAGAATATTATGAATATGATGAGATTTTAAAACTGCGACAAAATGCTCTGAAAAAAGAAGATGCCGATCTTCAGTTGGAAATGGAAAAACTAGAACGTGAACGTAATTTGCATATACGCGAATTAAAACGGATACTCAATGAGGATCAGGTGAGATTTTTTTGTTTAATTAATTAAGAACGCAAATTTTTATTATGTTATGATTGTTTTTTTTACAGTCCCGCTTTAATAATCATCCAGTATTGAATGATCGCTACCTATTGCTAATGCTTTTGGGTAAAGGTGGTTTCTCCGAAGTGCACAAAGCCTTCGATTTAAAGGAGCAACGTTATGTGGCTTGTAAAGTTCATCAGTTGAATAAGGATTGGAAAGAAGATAAAAAGGCGAATTATATCAAGTATGATTTCTTAAATTAAACGAGGAAATTTTTATGTTTGTAATTTGTTTTGCATTTTTTTAGACATGCTTTAAGAGAATACAACATCCACAAAGCTTTGGATCATCCCAGAGTGGTGAAATTATATGATGTTTTCGAAATAGACGCCAATTCATTTTGTACTGTTTTAGAATATTGTGATGGTCATGATTTAGATTTTTATTTAAAACAACATAAAACGATACCCGAACGTGAAGCACGTTCCATTATTATGCAGGTGAGTTGTTAATGATAATATCAATTTATCACGGAATTTAACTACTTTTGCGTTTTTTTAAGGTTGTATCTGCTTTAAAATATTTAAATGAGATTAAGCCACCAGTTATACATTACGATTTAAAACCGGGAAACATACTGCTGACCGAAGGCAATGTATGCGGCGAAATAAAAATAACAGATTTTGGTCTATCCAAAGTAATGGATGATGAGAACTATAATCCAGATCATGGTATGGATTTAACATCCCAAGGAGCGGGAACCTATTGGTGAGTATGTGAGGGATTTCAACGTAAGTTGTCCTTTAAGAAAAAACACAAGTACAAAGGGCGGGCATTATATTACAAAAACCAATAAGCCTTAAAATGAAACAGTAAATATAAATATGCTTGGTTTAAATATTTAATTGACTTATTATAATTATTATTTCTTTTGCCACAATTTTTCTAGGTATTTGCCACCA
Source organism: Pollenia angustigena (assembly GCA_930367215.1). NCBI lineage: Eukaryota > Metazoa > Arthropoda > Insecta > Diptera > Polleniidae > Pollenia > Pollenia angustigena. Next base: position 124,175,633 of record OV884059.1, on the reverse strand, counting down.
GAATGTTTTGTGGTGGGCAAAAATCCTCCAAAAATCTCTTCAAAAGTTGATGTTTGGAGTGTGGGCGTCATTTTCTATCAGTGTTTGTATGGCAAGAAACCATTTGGGCACAATCAATCACAGGCAACGATACTCGAGGAGAATACCATATTAAAAGCAACCGAAGTACAATTCTCCAACAAACCAACAGTATCCAATGAAGCTAAGGTAAGAGAAGAAAAAAAATCGTGGGTAATAAATAAAATTTAATTTAAATTCTTTTTATCAATAACAAATTTAGAGTTTTATACGAGGCTGTTTGGCTTATCGCAAAGAAGATCGTATGGATGTATTTGCGCTGGCGCGGCACGAATACATACAACCACCCATTCCCAAACATGGACGTGGTCAATCGTTGAATCAACAACAGCAACAACAACAGCAACAGCAGCAGCAACAACAACAGCAGCAACAGCAACAATCTTCAGGCAATCCAGCCAATTCTGCCGGACAGACATCATTTTCAGCGGGCATGTTTGGCAATTTAAATCAATCTAGTTCATCCTAGCTGCATACAAAACGTAATTCCAATTCATAATTGTTAAAGTTAATACAAAGTAATAGTAGTAATACCAATAATAACAACAACATAAACAACCAGAATCAATCTCAGAATCATATTACTCCCAATCCTCAACAACAGCAGATTCATCAACAGCAACATCATTACCAACAACAACAACAACAACAGTATCATCAACAACATCATTCTAATCATACAAGAAGAACCAATAAAAGCAACAACATTACTAGTAATAATAATCCAACAATCGGTAGAAGCTTAAAACATCATGGGAAAATAATAAATCATCATACCACCAACCTCAGCCACAACCATAACAACAACAACACATCTCTACAACAGTGTCGTTCAAAACAGCAGCAACAAAAAATGCTCACCTTGTCTTAAATTTTGTGTAGAAAGAAGACAAAACCGCCAACCACCACCATCCATAAGAAAAATATTTACACTGCCGTTTGCCAGAATTTTTCTTTTTTTCTTAGTGGGTTAAACATTTAAGAAGCTTTTGTTGGTCTCTATTTGTAGTTGACAAAAATTTGTGAGCGAGTTCCGAGCGGTATTTAGTCGAATTGGTTTTTGTGTTAAAGAAATTTTATAGAAGAATAAGAAGAAGAAAACGTCTGGGAAAAGAACTGGCTTAAAATTATACACTTTTTGAAAGGCAAGTAAAAAGTTAAAATTTTTAAAAATATTAAAGTTTTCACGATGGTATTATGCAAATTTGCAGTGCATATTATGATTGATATTCAGCAAACTGATATTTTTTCTGGCAACCCAAAAAACTTCTGGCAGCACTACCAAAAGTTGTCAAAAATCTACATTTGGTTTATAATTTTACACAAAACTCTGCTCTTTTTATTGTTTCTGATTTTTAAATAATTTATATTTATATAAATTTATATGTTTCCTCAACAAACAACAACAATATGGCGCTAAATGTGTCAAATGTTATTGTTTATATTTTGCATATAAAGCAAATTGCAAATACATACATTTTGTTGTTGCATGAAATAAAATTAAAGTATATTTGCTCACATTTGTTGTTGCTCAGTTGCAATACCCATAGTGAAAACTCTTAATGAATAATCATCATAAACCCAGAAAACAAATTAAAGAAAATTACGTGTTTTCTAATATTTTGGCAGCTGGTCAATAATTAGAATACAGAATGCTTATGGTTAAATACATACGAAGATTTCAATCCAAATTGAATTTTAATTTTATAAATCGTTTTAAAATAATCGACTATTTTTTATTTTTTTATACTTGGAAAAATGTTTGGTAAATCCCTGAAAAAAACTCGGATTATAAATATATAGCTTAAAAAATAGAGACATAAGCGAATTTTTATTTTCAAATCAAAATTTCCAATACATATTAAGAATCGATTAACGAGTCGATTAAGGGTGGCAACACAACTGAAGTTATTGTTAAATACAACTGAAGTTGAGTTGCCAGCAGCGAAATCAGGCAACGCCGCTTAAGTTAAAATATACAAATTTTTATTTTACCATGTGCGGCGATGTCTGATTTCCCTGCTGGCAACTTAACTTTAGTCATTAATCGACCCAAAAAAATTTCAATAATTGTCAACATCTGCCTGAAAAAGTAAAAATTTTTTTATAATTAAAACAATTTCTTTGGATAATAAAAAAACTGTTTGAAAATAAAACTTTAAATTCTTCAAAACTGACTAAAAATAATCGAATAATTTTATTCGTTTTAACAAATTTTTTTTTCAAAATTACAAGAAATTTCTATAGAAAGAGGAAAAGTTAATCGTTTTTAATAAAAATTTTAGTATAATCATTTATGGGATTTATGAATTTTTTATAATTTCAAATCGATTAAAAACGAATTTGTTCGATTTTAATAAGACTATCAAAAGCTACTAAAATTTCAAAAAAAAAAAAAAATGTCTTATTAAAAGGTAAACAAAAAAAAAAAAAAACAAATCCTTTCAAATTTTTAAACGATTTTAAAATTTACTTTGAATGTACTTAAAAAAATTAAATATTTGTGTTTAAACATTTTTACGTAGTTTTGGGGAATGTTTTTAAATTTCATTAAAAAATTTTTATATCAAGTCGATATGCTTTTTTTTTATTAAATAAACAAGTACTATGTTATATAGTACTACTTTCCAAATGATTTTAATAAAAAGAACAATCATTTATATAAAATGATCTAGACTTCCAAATACATATCTATTTTCAAAGATTGTTTTACTAAAATATCTCTTAAAGCCAGTTTTTATTTCCAGCAGCCGTATTCTGTAATTCACTTAGCTAAAGCTAAATCTCGATCGCTAAAAAACCTTATAGAATTACAAAAATGACATTAAAAGCTAAAATACACGTTACAGAATTGCATTTGTAGCCAAAAGTCGCTAAACCAACTTTTTTGATTTTTAGCGATAGAGATTTAGCTTAAGCGAATAACAGAATACGGCTGCAGTTTATACTTATTTCTTCGATTTTCTTTCCACTCGGCATAAAAGCCAAAATCTTCTACCTGGAAGTTTTGCTAACAAAAACAAAAATTATTATAGGATTTCAAATTTAAAAATTAAAAAGAGAATGTAAAAAAAATTAAAACAAGTAAACAAAACTTAAACTCAAAAGCAAATTAGAAAACAAGGATAAAACAGTTAATGAATGAATTTAATTTGTAAGTTTAGCATGTGTTATATAAATAAAATACGAAAACAATGAAAAAAAAAAAATTTAATATAAAAAATAAATAACGGAAATTGAGGTTATAAAATTAAAAAATAAATCACAGACAAGAGAGCATTAAAAAAAAGCCGAAAAAAAATTTATTAAATAAACAAAAAATGTATCTTTTTCTTGAAACAAAAGAACACACTAAATGAAAATAAAGTTAAATAATATTACATGTATGAAAAATATAAGAAACCCTACTTTTATGATGAACTATAATACTATAAATATAATTATATATATGTATTTATATATATACATACATATACATATATATATATATATATATATATATATATATATATATATATATATATATATATATATATATATATATATATATATATATATATATATATATATATATATATATATATATATATATATATATATTTATATACATATATATACATATCTATATATAGATATAAACATCATATATACCTAATTATTATTAATATAATAAATTTTAGATATAAATTAAAAGCTTAGTAAAACAAAAACAAAAAAAAAGAACACAAAAATCCAAAAACCAGAAAGAAAAATACAAAAAATTAACAAAAAAAAAACAAAACTTTTAAATTCGGATAAATTTTTATTAAATTGCAGTTAAAAATTCGTATTGAAATAATTATAAAAAAAAAAATAGGAAAACTCAAAACAAAATTATTGAACATATTAATATTTAACAATTAACAAAACATTTTTGTGTAGTCACTGCAGAATTTATTCTTTTAAAGTTTAAAACCACAAAAAACAACAACAAAAAGGAAATTAAAATGAAAATTTTTTTTCAAATGTAAGGGTTGACAATACGAATGATTCATTCAAATTATCTAAGGAAGTGAAAATCCTAAAAGTTGAAAAGTTTTTTGTTAACGTTTTTTAAATGAAGAGATAATATATCGATACCTTCCCATAAGAATGTATTAAGCGACACTTTTTTCGAAAATGACTTTTTGATGTGGAACTTTACTAGAAGTTAAGCGCCACATTTTGGCCTGGTTTCGCTGCCCTATCATGGATGCAAAGGAAACTAGAGTTAAAATAAAATTGTATCAACCGTCAAGTTTTCTCACGGGAATAATGATGCACCCTGTAATTTGTATTATCCGCCAAAGAAATTATGCTTAGCCACATTTTTAAATATGTTTTGTATTCTGAAAATCGCTTTCCAAATATGTTCCTTTCAATAAAATCCGAAAAATAAATAACTAAATGAGACGTTTTTTTCGTTTCCTACACAATTTTAGAAATGTCGCTTAATACATTCTTATGGGAAGGTATCGATATAGAGAAGTTTTCTACCTGATTTCTTTACCAAAGAGATTTTACAACCGTATTCAAAACGAACCTTTGTATACTCTGGCTATCAGGGGTGTTCTGTAAATCGAAAACGCAAAACGCTAAAATTGGGAAGTGGTTTTTAATACACTTTTAATCTAGTTTTTATAATTTTTGTTATAAAATTCTGTTTAATAGAGAAATATTTTTCATAAAATTCTTTTATTACAGAAATCTTATTTAAAACGGCATTTAAAATTCTTGCGTATTCGATTACTAGAACACCCGTGTATACTCCGCTCATCGAGTGATCATTTAAATTTTAAATAAGCTTAATCACCACTTAGTCGTGAGTTTATGCTAAGCACTTTTAAATCGCTCGATTAAGAAAAATTTGTACATCTCTTTTTTTAGTTAGATTCAATTGATAGAAATAGCAAATTGACAGCAGTTAATTAAGAGTTAAAAAGTCTTTGATCAACCGATAATCATAGTTTATTCAAAATTAGAAAAAACTACGCTCATTACAAACAATAAAAATTATGTGAACAGGAGGAGGCTAATTCAGGCAGTCGTGATCGAAAACTTTTTACTATTCGAAAGCAATTTTATTTCTAATTCTGTCAGCCAATACTGAACGAATCGAAATTATTTTTTTAATCTTGTGAAAACTTCAATAAATGATTTACAATACTGAAAAAATTAATTTAATTCGTTCAGTATCAAATAAAAGAATTAGAGAAAAATTGCTTTCGAATTGAAAAAGTATTTGGCCATGACTGCCAGAATTAGCCCCATAAAAATCTCCATTGCTTTCAATTTCATTTGATTTCGATTTGCAGAACATGGCCGAATAAGATTTTGATAAGAGTAAAAGGATTTCATAGAGCATTTTGTAAACAAGAGAACAAGTTATTTTTACTGGAAAAATTTAAAAAAAGGCGTTAAATTGCACAACTTATAATGAATGAATTTATTTTTTTTTTTTTTTTTTTTTTGTAAAATGTTTCCTATACAGGCATGTTCTTGTTTATTTTTTTCCCCCATTTTAAACCAAGTTTAAACGTTTGTGGTTTTCAAAACAAACTTAAAACACAAGTCGTTTTGAATGAAATCTTGTGATTTTGAGAACATGTCTAATAGTAAAACAATTTATTAACATATGTATATCGTCCTGTTGTTATATAAAAAAAAAAATATTTTTTCATTAAACATTTCATTCAATTGAGGTCCAGAATTAGTAAACATATGGCCTGTCCTGTTCGTCGATTTCAAACGAAGGCTTAGTTCGCCTTACTTACATTTAAACCAAAAACAAATTATAAAACAGGCCAATAGTTTTAAATCTATTGGTGCTGTACTTATTTCGAAAGAAGGATAAGTCAAAAACTCCGCTGGTTCTTAAAGCTACCCAAACAGTCAGTTGTACGAGTAGCGATGTCTGGAATTTTTTTTTAACATCAATTAAATTTATGTATTTAGATTTGGCCATGGAAGTAAAATAAAAAATTAGGCCGCCTTATCAATGAAAGTTAACTTTTTTTTCTAAATAAATTTTCACTATATTTTTACAGATTAAGATGTAACTTTATAAATATAATTTAATTTTAAATATATGCGGTCTATACGGTAAAATTTAGCGAATTCGAATAGCTGTTAAACTGTGGTCGTTTGTATTTCTTAAAATATGTTTGATCATTACAGATTTAACATTATTTGGAAATACATATGGGCTTTTCCCCAGAATGGTCTACCAGGATGAAAAAATAAAATGTTGATTATCATCGTCTTTAATTGTTTATTATAATAAAAACATCTTTGTTTTTATAAAAGAATGGTTTCATAGCATATCTCAGCTGTTTGACTTGAGGAAATTGGGCTGGAAACTGGAAAATTTTATGTTTTTCTGTATTTTCTACTTCTAAAGACATTTTTATATACTTATTTTACATGCAAAAAATATGTTATGTTTACACGCTTTCTTCATAATCTCTCCATTACAATCAATTGCAAAAGGAGTATTAAGTTTTTTTGTTAAGGAAATTTTAAGCATTTATGGGAAAATTCGTGGTGATAATAATAAAAAAACATATGGAAAAATCGTACGTTCGCGACCGGTAAATAAGCCAATTAAACAAAAACCAAGAGAGATATTTTATTTTGTAAATACTGGATGGAGACCTACATTAAAACACTTAAAATAAATTTAAATATTTTTAAAAACAAAAATAAAATTATATAAGGGATGGCTAAATTCCTATCATTGTGCTTATCGTCTTCCGATTCCGAAGTTGATTATAACACAATACGTATCCGAAAAGAAATGAGGGAAATGGCGAAATTAGGATGATCGACCATGTACTGCGCCATAACATCTTTTTGTTTTCCATTTATTTTGCTGGTATTCGTCCTATAAACAATAATCACTTTATTATCTCGTTTTTAAAACTTTAAAAATAATAATAAAAACTTACATCTTTTTATATTTTTTGCACACAAATTAAAAATTTTATGATTTCGATCAGTACTGAGATGACGAGTAAAATTTAAACACCTGATACTCGATTACGCCCTCGTTATCGTATGCTATCATCTCATTTCGATTGTGCTTGTTTGATAACGAATGCGGTAATCCCAAAGAGAAAAATTACGAACAATTTTATTCGATCACGTATGCGGTAATTCGGGCCCTGATAAATTTTCAAAAAAGAAAGGAGGATTTCTAGCAACAATAAATGCTCTTTTTTGTAAACAAACAACATTTTAAGCCAATTGTGACTAAATCGGCGGGTTCCAAAACACTATGCAGTGATGCGGTTTTAAAACTCAGGGGTGTTCTGCATTTCGAAAATGTAAAACGCAAGAATCTAAAACGTCGTTTTTTAATAAGATTTCTATAATAAATGAATTTTATGACAAATCTATATACATATATAAAAACGTTTGTGCCGTGTATGTGCTCCTGAAACGCAAGAACCACTGGACCGGAAACAGTCTGGGGTCTGTGTTGATACAAAGTAACGTGTTGTTCTGTATACTTTGTAGTAGAAAAAAAGTCAACAAAGCATCAACAAAATTATTGATGCACAGTTGGCTTTTTGCTTGCCCATCGAAACTGTAATTTTACATTTAGGCACGTATGATACTGTCAATGCTTAAATGGTTGCGTTAAGAAATGCATGACTTTGTTCGATTGCATTGCAAATGAAGTTTTGGAATTCACCCAATGGTTCGTAACAATATTCAGCTGGGCTACTGGGTAACCTTATTAATTGTACTATGGTTGTGAGCAATATTTTGAAAATCAAACAAAGTCTGACAAACGAATTAAATATTAAAATAGAGCAATTATTTTTTTAACAAGATCACTGAATAAATTTGATGGTTAGTTAGAACTAAATGTTTCAAAAACGAAATTTTTATAAGAAAAAATATCTTCTTCTTCTATATAAATAAAAATTAAGTGCTGTCCGTTGCTAAGCGCATAACTTGAGAACGGCTGGACCGATTTGGACGATTTTTTCTTTCTAATGATCGCCATGGTCCAATCACGAGCAGCGCCGGGACCAAACAGCTAGTTGTAAATAAAAGAAATAATTAAATATGTTGGGGAAAAAATCTGTGGCCGTATGGAAAAACTAGGTAACACCACTTTTTGCGAAAATTTTGATAACACCAAAAATAGAAAATGTGTTTCATTTTCGTATCACTATGCCAGATAGAAATTTTGATATAATTTCATATTCAACAAAAATAAGAATAATGCCAATTTTTATGTAAAAAACTAGGTAACTTCATGCGTTTTTTGAAAAAACAAGATAACTCTATAGTTGCATATAATATTTGCATTCTTTATATGCTTATTATATCTTTTCTGAACTTTTTGATTCATAGAATACGACTGCCAAACAAACTCGGCTTATTTTTGATACATATAACTATTTAAGAAGAAAATTTTTTTTTGATAAAACTGGGCAACTCTAAAAAAAGGGTAAATTAACGTGCTGAGTCGAATAGTTAATGGTGCCTAAGATGAACTAAATTCGATTTTCGACAGCAGTCGGTATTATTGCGCACATTCGATAAATTAAAGTACTATTGCTACTATTATTAAATCACAGTAAGTAGTACATTTTTTTAGCGGATGTCGCTTAAAATAAAAAATTTTTGTTGATAAATTTAAAAAATTAAATTAAGTTAATAGTGACCACGATGGAATTATGGTTGGCTAAAAACAATTTAGCTTCTGTTGGGATTCATCCCACTTTTTTACATGTTGAACTTCAATGCAAATCCTTTGCTAAAAAAGAATTTTGTTCCATAAAGAAAAGGAGATCATTTTCAATAGCTGTTGACGACCTTAAAATTGCAAAAAATCAACAAAACTGATTAAGAATGTAGTTTTTGGTATAAGAAAACAAAAAAATTTACAAATAATTACATTTTCAACAAGTTTTTTTTTTTTTTTATTGTGTTTAATGCGCATGCATAACAACATAAATTAATATTAAATAATGAGTGAAATATGTTTAAAACTAAGTGTGTTCAAAAGCGATTGCATTGTAAAATGTATTTAAAAAAGTGAGTGGCTTTGCAACTACCTTTTTGTAACTCACACTTACAGAGTTAAATCCAATTTCGATCGGACTGAAAATCTTTGGCATACCTGGGGTCTAATCACCGCATACGATATCCAGCAAAATTGATCGAAATTATTTATTGTGGTATCATGAAACTCGATATCGAATGAAATGTATTGAATTTGAAATAATAGCATTCGATATCGAGTAACTCGAAATTACATTTATCGAGTTTTCATTCGATACGTCAGTGTCTATCGTTTGCAAAAAACTCGATAGTTCTTTCGATACGATAGTATCGAATGCGGTGATTAGACGACTCCTTATAAACAAACAAATAAATATTAATTAATGCCTACTGTCAAAAGAAGTTCATAAGTAAACAATTTTTATGTAACGAGCACTAGTTCTTTATTTTGTAATTTATTTTGAAGCACAAAAATTAAGTAAAATTTTAGTTTATCGAGCAAAAATTATTATAAAGGGAAAGACTTAAACTAATTTCCGAAATTTTACTTTTTAAAATTTTCAAGAAATCTTTTCTAAGCCTGAACCTAAGTTATATTTAAGTCATGCTAAGAATGTCCATCTCTTAAATGGTTTTTTCACTTCCTTTTAATTAAATTTAACTCAAACCATTTGAATTCATTTACATTTCCTTGAGTTTTTTTTTTCTTTACTTTTACAAATTTAAATAGATTGGTGTTAATTCATTAAACGGATAAAAATAAAACAAATAGAAACAAAAACAAAATTTAACGAAAACAAACAATAAAGATTCATAAAAGTTAAAAGCATAATATGATTGGTGTATAAATAAAATAATCCTCCCCCCTCAAACTTAAAAAAACACATGCTCTCCCCCTCTCATATAAAAAACAAAAATTCTTCAATAATTCTTAAAATAAAAAATAAAAAATTTAGAAACTAAAAGCAAAATTTTTAAGTTTAGCTTTAAAAAAAAGAAAAATAAATTTAAACAAAATTCAACTCTTTGTAAATAGTTAATCTCTATATATATATTCATATTATATATTAAATTAAAAATAAAAGTTCAGAACAATAACCAATTAAAATAAAAAATATTTTAATTTTTTTTATATTATTTTTTTTTTTAATGCTAAGATTTTAAAATAATATGTATTTAAGTTTAAAAACAAAAAATATAAAATTTCCCAAAACAATTTTCCTTTTTAATTTTAAGTAATTTTTACTTTATTTTATAAAAATTTAATTTAATTATATTATTTACTTTGTAGTTGTAATAATATTTTTAAATATCAAAAAAAGGAAAGATTTTTATTTAATGAAAGCAAAATTCTTTTTTAAGAATTTTGTTTTTATTTCCTAATTTACATGCATGATTGATTGATTTTTTTTAACAAAAAAAAAACTTTGTTTATGTTTCCCTTTTAATTTTAATTTAATTAAAAATATGTACTATGTAGTTATTATTAATGAAATAAAAAAAAAAAACAAAAAATACTTTTTTTAAATTAAAAATAAAAATCTATATTAAAAAAAATAAATATTTGTTGAGTATTTTACTATTATAAAAAAAAAAAAATATTAATATAATTACAAATAAAATATATAAATATAATAATAAAACTTAAATTTAAACAAAAATAAACAGAAAATAAAAAGAATTATATAAAAAAATATACATATACATATAACAAGTTTCCCTTAATAGTTATTATTAATGACAGAAAATAAACAAGATATATATTTAAACAAAAAAAAAAAAAAAAAAATCTTACCACTTTTTAGCATATAACCGTAAATTAAATATTTAAATAAAAATTAAAACTACAAACATTACCATTAAAACAAAAAATTCAAAAACAGACTTGAACATTTTCCGAAAAAAGCGCCCCACAGACTCTTTTAAACACTTAACAAATCACTCACTTCATCCTTAACAAAATAACACTACTAATCTCCTCTCTTTTCTCTATCCTTCTCTCTTTAGCTCTAAAGATACATGATTATTAAAAAAATATATATATAAATATATAAAAAAGAAATTTCAATTTTGAAATTATTATTGTTTAACAAAAAAAAAAAAAAAAAAAAAAAAAAAAAAGTGTATGCATAAAAACCAACAACAAATCTCTAGGATTATCATATTAAATTTAAAATAAATATAAAAAATCTAAAAAAACCAATACCAATATAAAAAAATAAACATTGCATTAAAATAAATTTTACTTAAAAAATTAAATTAAAAAAAAAAAATATGCAAGAAAAAAGTTTAACAAGAAAATAAAAAAATAAGACATTCAATAAAAAAAATTTACAAATTATTTAAAAACATATAAAAAGTAAAAATTTTTTTTTTGAGTATTTTTTAAACATTTTACAAAAAAAAGGTGATTATAACTTTTACAAAAAAAAGTGGTCATAATTTGTTGCTATCAAAATTTAATAATTCTTAATTCCATATACCCCAACCCGACTTTACGAGCCGTTGCACATTGTGATCTAGGTGGACAAAATTCAAAACAAAATCTTGTACCGAATCAATTTTAACATATACATACATTTGAACAACGGGAATCAGAGAACTGCAAAATCACAATTTTCAAAGTTCAACGTTGGTAAGTTTTACATCGTTTCGTACACATTCGATTCGATGTGTGCGTTTTTGTTGAAAGTGCTTTGTTTGCATGTTAAGTCAAAAGGCACACATTCTTATACTTTTGCATTCAAGTAGTCATTGGCCACTTTGTTAAAATTAACAACAATAACAAGAATACATTGTACATATAGAACTACTGTACTTTTTAAGAAACGATAAAAAAAGTCTTCTGTTTCTATGGAAATTGTTTGTAGCTACATATGTGCGTTTAGTTTTATTTCAATTTTTTTTTTCTTGTACTAAATAAGATGTCTGTAATAAAAGAATTTTATGACAAATATTATATTAATATTTCTCTATTAAACAGCATTTTGCAACAAAAATTATAAAAATTACATTAAAAGTGTCTTAAAAACAACTTCCAAATTTTTGCGTTTTGCGTTTACGATTTTCAGAACACCCCTGATAATGTCAATTACAGGAATGCCAAAATAGCTCCCAATGGGAGAATCAAGTTAAAAATATCGTCGTACCGCCGCTGTTCAACAATCCCTAAAAATATGATTTTTTTGTGAATTAAACAGCGCATTTTTGTAAGTATATTTTTTTTTATTTATTAATCGTTATAGGCATTTTAGTTTTTTATTATAGACTACTTATCATGAATTTCTTTTCTTAGTTACGTTTACATATTTATTAGATTTATAGATTTTGTTTTTTTGTGGTGTAGTTTTATTCGTAATTTTTATTTTTATTTGTATTATTCACCCTTATTGTGTTTGGCGTATTTAAAACACGCCTACGACTGTTTGGTAATAGATTAAAGCGAACGTGAACTTTTTTCCTTTAATCTATTACCAAACAGACGTAGCACAGTGCGAAATTTTACGAGAAGGCGGTCAAAATTCCATAACTTTTGACTGGATTTTTTTATGCGATTTTTTTTACTCGATAGGTGCGATGTTAGGCTTCGACTGATAGGAGCAAAAGTTATGGGGAGTTCAAAATGCATTTTCATTTTTTTGTTGAAGTGTAAAAGTTGAATATTTCAAATATGATTTTTTTATAATTTATCATTATTTCTCTTGTATTTTACAACTTGCTTGATAAGTCGATTCATTACGAAATTTCAAAGCAAACTAAACAAAAAGCAACTATCAGCTGTTAAATGGGTGCTCAAATAAAGCAGTGATGCCAACTCAAAATTGTGATACTTTAAAAAACACCCTTTACAACAAATAAATACAAAAAAAAAAAATCAACGTCTGCAAGTTGTTCACATAATAGAGATAGGTCGTGTTCACTCTTTAGAACCTAATGTGTAAAAATTTTGTTGTTCCTATTATGATGTTAGTGTTAAGTAGACTCATCATGTTAGAGGTTTTCTCATGTTATAACACGGTTGTTAATGCAAATGTGTTAACAACGCTTTTATAACCGTGTTATAACCGCAAATCATGTCAGTTGTAGACGAGGAGTTATAGATCTTCATACAAGTTAAAAAAACATATGATGCTTGCAGTGATGCCAATACATATTGTTTGATAAACGGCTAAAATTTTGAGTTTTTAATGAAAACTTGGGGGCTACTCTCTATTGCGATCACTGTTGCCAACTTTTTTGAACATTTCCCGCCAAATCGGACTTCAAAACCGCTAGAAAACGCTAAATATTTAAGCCTAAACATTTTTTAAAGTTTTATATAAATCAAGATACATATAGGCTGCTTTTTTAAAGGTATATGACTCTCAAATTACGTTACATACTATGGTTTCCAACTTCCCTTATTTTATTCCTAAAAAATAAGTTAGAGTTATATATCCATCTGTGCGAATCTTAGATACCCTTCACCTGCGGTACGACATATGGTAAATTATGGGCCGATCTTCACCAAATTTGAACAAGTAATTTAAAGTCATATACAACGTTGACTGACCAAATGTTTTTATAATAGAACACAGATTGAAAGCTTTACGGTTCTACGCGTTCTATAGATTTTTCCGAGAGATATGGGGCCTATTGTAAGTTATGGATTGATCTGAACGATAGTTGACAGTGTAAGTTCTAGTCATATAAAACTGTGACAAACTTAAATTTAAAAATAGCATTATTTGTTAGGGCTTTAGACGTAGTGTTTTCCAAGAGTAGGTTTTATATAGGGCCTATTGTAAGATATGGACTGATAAACACGAAAATTGACAGCGTGATTTCTAGCCATATTAAACTGTGGTGGACCAAATATATTACAATAGCATTATATGTTACGTTTTTAGGCACACTAAAGGTTTTTTCCGAGAGTGGGCTTTATATGAGGTTTATCGTTAGTTATGGACCGATTTAATAGTATGATTTTTAGTCATATACAACGAATTTGTGCATAATCTTATATTAATATGTGCATTCCGCCACTAGTTATGTTAGTTTTTGTACCAAATGATAAACTTTTTAGGGTGGTTGTTCCACATTTTAATTTATAGCACTTTTCCTACTGAACCGATTGTGCTGGACTGCAATCCCAAACTGCTTAGGTGGATTCTAAACAATTTGATGCCAATATTTATATCCCTTTTGAGTCGCTTGAAAGTGACAACAGACGCATAGACAGACGGACATGACTTAATCAAATTACTCAAGGACCCAGAATAAATATACCTTATGGGGTCTTAGATGAGTATTAAAACAGTTTCACCCGGAATGACAAACTTAATACGTAAAAGCAAAAAAAATTATAACATTTACGCTATTTTTGGTAATTATTTGCCGTTTTAAGGCATTAGATAAAATTAGTTACATTAAAGTAAGTGCTTGGGTTCTGTCGAGACAATTAAGATCAATACCTGTTTCCAAATTTTTTAGCAAGCTTAAAGTTGTGAATTGTTACATACAACCCTAACAAAACTAACTGAAAATCGAAAAAAATGTCATATACAATCTTCAGTTCCCTAAAACTATTAAAGTAATTAAAACCGTGAACCTAAGCAAATAGTTTTTAGCCAGAAAAACAAAAAGAAAAAGTAAAAAATATGTAAATTTTAAATTTGAGAAAGGTTTTTGTAGCGAAAATGAGCCGCTGAGAGTTGTTTGAAAATCGCTAGATTTCCTGCTTACCGCTAAAACGGATTTTTTCCCGCGATTGACATTTCAAAAACGCTAGATTTAGCGGGAAAATCTCTAAATTGGCAACAGTGATTGCGATGCGAAAGAAAATTGTAGCAAATCTAGCGATTGGTACTCTTCAATACGTTTGCGCATGTGTCTTTCGCATCTTTTAATTTCTTTTCGTAAATCACCACTTTATTTTATTTAAATTTTCCAATTTCAAATATTTTTATACACTTTGGCATTTCATTACAGTAAATCCGCGGCATCTTTAATTTTTATAACCACTATCGCTTAATTTTTTAGAAAATTTTGCGAAAGTGATAGAGAGTACCAAGTTGGCATTTAGCTTTCGCATCGAAATTGTTTTCGCATCGCAATATAGAGTAGACCCCCTGACTTTAAAAAATATCGAATTCGATAGTCGTATTTCAATATCGATATATCGGTATTTTAAATATCGGCGATATATATCGACTATTTTATTTAAAAATATCGATATTTTGATATATATCGATATTTTTTGCCCATTCCTAATTCAAAGTGAATAACAATTTAAATAAACGAAAACAAAAAATACGATTAGTTCTCTGGACTTATTTTTCGCAGAGGAGGTGTAAGGTAAACTTTGTATTTAATAGACGATATTTAAAAAATATATAAAAGTCTAAAGTTTGTTGTTGCCACTCGTTAATATGTTGGAGCCCAGTCTCGTGCTGCAAAACTTCGTTTAGGATTTACTGCCAGCTCCATCTGCAAAAGCTCGGATGCTGCCTGTTTGATGGGGGCCAAACTAATTTCCTCTAACTGCGCTCTGATGGAAGTGTAAAACAACCTGTAATGAATTCGCCCTTGAACATGCACGACGAACTTAAAAACTTGATCACTTCATAAAAAATATTACTTATTAGCAGGGAAACCAAAAATATACAATTGCATGTTTTTCCTTGTGCGACCAATGAAGGCAGAAACAATATATTTATCCATTTTAGAGCTTTTTATGAATTTTGGCATCGATTTGTAAGTGCATATTTTAGCATATTTTACCGTTTGGAGCATTTTTTTTTGCATAATTTGGTTGAAAGAGCCTTTTAGCAGCATTTTTTAAGTTTTTAGCGCATATTTTGCCTTTTTGAGGCATATTTTGATACATGTTAAATTTTTAGATGCCCACAAGAGCTTTCGCAACATATAAAATTGTTTTTTTTCAATATTTTGGCTTTTGTGTTATAAATATCTATCTGTATGCCCAATTCAATTTCAATATCTACATTTAATTTTTATTCGAAAGTTAAACGACAAAGCAGGTTGTGGTTAAAGATAATTGTTATTTTAAACTTTCAAATTTTATAGATAAGCAACAATAAAGTTAAAAGCAACTATATACGATGTGTGTAATACATAGAAATCTGGATTAATCTTTTAGTATACCGATCGACAAAGAATCGCTTTTTAAAGTGATCTAACGATGTCAATCCATCCATCTGCTGGTTCATGTTAACCTTGTACGCAAAGTCCAAGTTACGATCTTGTAGATAATTTGATCAAATTTTGTGAAAACATTTAAATTGTACTAAGGACGAAGTCTACATAAATGGTAAGATTCGGATTCGCCCCAAAAATATTAGACGGCTAATTAAATTCTTTAAGAATCGGTTCACATTTGCCCATTGGTTCCATACATAAATATATTTAACTACCTTTTAAATGTTAACATTAATAAACAATTTAGCGACCGTCTCTTAAATCCCTTTAAGACAAAAAATCTCATGGATGTTAATATGAATTATAACATCTCAACATAACTCTGTTTTTGTGAGCCCATGAGTACTCATCGTTTCCAAATATAGTGAAATCTTAAAAATTCGTCTGTAAATACTATGGAGTTTAGGTTTTACCGGTTATGGTTTTAGGATTACTTTTATTAAATGGAACTGTTTTATTAAATTGTTGAATATTTTGTTTTCAAATTAGCAATTTTTAACAATTCTCAGGTCATATTTTTAAGTTTTTACTTCATATTTAAAGCGCATAAAACGTGTTTTTAGAGCATATTTCTGGTTTCCCTGTTTATTAGTTTTGCGCTTCTTTTACTTTTAAAAATATTAGAAGCAACTACAAGTTTGTGGTTGCCAATATGTAAACAATAGCTCTGTTTCTTTACTTTTTGGGTAAAGTTCGTGAAAATGAGAGCAATCATAAATTTCTCTCATAAAGAGACAAAATTACACAAAAGTACGGGAACAGAAAAAACCAAATTTTAAGCACGAAATAAAAAGTCATTGTTTTGATAGTTTTTAAAAAAACAATAAAAGTTTATGCCACTTTTGAAAAAGTGTATATTGTCAGCAGAAATAAACTAATTTTACTAAAAATTAAACCAAACAAACACTTTTACAATAACTAACATTGTTTTCCTAATATTTCAACATAAAACTTTATATTTAAATACATTATTTCACTCAACATTTTTCCAAAATTTGGTTCATGATTTTTTTTCCTTTGCATTTCATTGTTTTGTTTATGTTTTACAGCTGTTTGACAATTTACACAATTTGCACGAAGAAAAATTCTGGGCTGTTTCGTGCAAGAAGAAGAAGAATTTTATTCTCTCAAATCCGCTCTCATTTACACAAATTAAAAGTACGGGAAAGCTTTTCGTGCAAATTGGGATCCCCAGGGATCCCAAAGTAGAGTAAAGAAACAGAGCTAATATGGCAACAATTTTAAAACCCATCCATATACACCCCTATCGCGAATAAAAATTCCTTGGGAGTTTTTTCTCTTCTCCCATTTTTCCTATGTTAATGCAATTGTAAAAATGGGAAAAGGGAAAAAGCTCCCAAGTAATTTTTATTCACGATAGGGGTGATAAAGTCAAACAAAAGAAATAAGAAAAAAAATAACTAAATCAATCGTCAAAAATCAAATAAATTAATTTGATATTACATGGGTAAATAACAGGGCTGTGGAGTCGTCAAGAAATAGTTGTAACTCCGACTCCTACTCTAACCTATCATTATTTATAAGACTAGTTCTTATTTGACTTTAAACTCTTTTAATTTGTTTTTTAATTCAGTACCTTTTAAATGGTTAAATATAGCAAAAAAATTATTCTGTAAAACTTTCAAATCGATATTTTAATTCTAACGTGCCGCATTGAGCTTTAACATATGAGGAGGAAAGCTCGAAAACATATAGCGCCCGATTAAATAGACCAACTGAGCTCTACTTTTTTGATTCTACAGTGTTATGTCATTCTTGACTAATAACTCAACAGTTGAACATTTTAAGCCAACTGTAATATAGAAAAATAATGGATTTCATTTTGGAACCACCGAGTTTTTTTACGAACTTTCGAAAGATATGAGTTTTGATTCAAACCGTATGGAATCATTAAACCTTAGTATATTTTAAAAGTTATATTTATTTATTAAATATATGCAAACAGTGCTAAAAAATGTAACAATAGTTGTGTAGGGAAGAGATAAACTACACCAATTCACATCTGTTGGAATTTATAGATGTGTGAGTTTCCATAAGTTCTATCTAATGCAGCTTTCGAGATAGAAAAGTTGAAAACAATGCCAAGTCCAATTTGCTAAGACGTTAAGGGCACCAAGTGTACTAAGTATTGTTTACCACAGAATTTGTAGAGACAAAGAACATCATAAGTTCTTTTTTGTAAATTGTGAAGTGAGGTCTTTTGTTTTTAATATACATAAATTCAAACACTGCCGTTTTGGTCTTGTTTTATTTATTAAGTCAAATATTTAGACCAACTTTTTTAATCATTCTCAGGAAAATTAAATATATTTTTATTAAAACATGCAGATGCGCCTTCAGTTGTTACTTCTACAATTTTTATAACACATTTTGAAGAGAAACGTACCGTAAAAAGTTCTATTATTTCTGGGATCATTAAAATATTCGGATCATTAAAATATTCGGACAAAGGCAAATTTTTAATACAGAAATAGCATCATTTGCGATTTTCAACGTGTTTCAAAATGTGGCTTGCAGAGTTAAAAAAATATGAATTTTTAAACAACTAAATTGAAATCGTTTTCTTCAGTACACCATTGCTTTTTTCCGTTCCAAGTTCAATATTATTATTGTCAAAGACCGAAACTTGAAATTGCAAGTCTTTATTATCTCTCCAATTTTTCCTTAATTGAGTAGATAAAAGAATTCTCAAATCATTTTTCGGGTTTACCCCCAGATTGATGGGAATTATATTTGGAACAATGTCATGTATTTTTCCGAGCTCCTTTTCCTTTTTTTTTATTATAATTCACCTTGAAGGTTAGAACTTAAAATTTAGTTTACTTAATGCTTTCACCACAGGAGCTACAGCAGATTTCAAGTCATATATCGGAACATGGCTACAAAAATATTTGTTAATATACGATAAATAAAAAACAACAAATTTTTAACTTCCTTAATTCGGCTCTATTTCATTAGGGATATCTTGGCGAAATTCAAACAGTGAACCAGCGAGTTTTGTTACAGAAATTTTAGGTCACATAAAAACATAGAAAAGGACATGCTTCGATACAATCTATATATTTCTCATAAATTGCTAAAAGAACTGTCAAAATAAGATGTTATCTCAATTTTTCTAACTCCCCTACTCATATGAAAAGTATACTGGTCATTATCTTCTGACTTCACAAATTCAAAAAGTAGACCCTCTTATTGCCAATTCCACCAATTTATTTAAATATCAATTTATGTTTAAAAATCGTTTTTTTTTTATGTGGAATAAAAATAAAATTATATGAAAAATTATATTTAAATATGAATTGATATTTTAAAAGAATTGCTGAAATTGGTCATTAAAATTTTTTTATTTTGAAAAATATTAGAAAAAATTTTAATGCCAAAAAGTCGGAGTCGGAGTCATTAGTGTTTGTGGGTACTTCGACTCCGACTCCGGTACAAAAACCTCAACTCCGACTCCACAGCCCTGGTAAATAATGACAACTCTCCCTAATAACTAGAGTTGTCAAATATTCGTATATTCAAAAAACCGGTTTTCGAATACTTCAAAAAACCGACTTCTGAAAAAATCGGTTTTTCGGTTTTGTAACAAAAACCCGGTTTCGAATAATCGGGTTTTCGGTTTTTTTTAAATTATTTATTTAATAAAAATTAAAACAAAACAAGCAATTTTACGTACATATGTACTTCAGAACTAAAACGTATAATACATGAATAATATACATAATACAGGTATATTACTGCATAAAATGTAAGTTAGATTTACGGCCATTTTCACCAAGTTCGGTTATAATTAACCATCGGTTATAGCTGTCAAAACGTATTGGTAACCGGAACTTTAATTGAAAGTTAGTTTTAACCGAACTTGGTGAAAATGGCCGTTAAATAGAGATCTGTTTAATAAACAAAAAAATATGTTTTTATACCCACACCACAATAGTGGAGAGGACATTATGCGTTCGTTCTGATGTATCGTTCCGGTGGGCACAGGTTTGCCTGAATTACGAAGTTTTCGGGTTTTTAAATTTACTCGTTGTTGTTGTTGTTGTTGTTGTTGTTGTTGTTGTAACAGCTCGACTTGTATTGGTGTTGCTGAGTTGACAATCTTTGGTCGGCGCAGTTGATGCTCCGAGTCGTTCCGGTACGTAGACCCAATTGTCGCGGGAACGCGTAGTGTTTTTACCAGAGCTGCTACAAATGCTACAAATGCAAACGGATTCGAAAGTATATCAAGATTTTATTATTTTATTGAATTTATTCTTTTTATAAAGGGTGGTTAAATTTCAATGGCCGATGTTGATTTGGAATAAAACACAAACTATTTAGGAAATTATTGTAATTTTATTTTATTATGATATATTGGTATTATTCAATTATGTATGGAACAAAATATCGGCCAAATGGGCGCCGCGACCACGGCGGCACACCTCCATCCGATGGTCCAAATTTTCGATGACCCTGAGGCATAATGGAGGTTCTATGCCGTTAATGTGCCGAATTATCTCATCCTTTAGCTCTTGAATTGTTGCTGGCTTATCGACGTACACCTTTTCTTTCAAATAACCCCAAAGAAAAAAGTCCAACGGTGTCAAATCACATGATCTTGGCGGCCAATTGACATCGCCATTACGTGAGATAACACGGCCATTGAATTTGTTGCGCAAAAGAGCCATTGTTTCGTTAGCTGTGTGGTAAGTGGCACCGTCCTGCTGAAACCACATATCGTCCACATCCATATCTTCCAATTCGGGCCTTAAAAAGTTCGTTATCATCTCACGATAGCGAACACCATTCACAGTAACTGCCTGACCGGCCTCATTTTGGAAAAAATACGGCCCGATGATGCCGCCAGCCCATAAACCGCACCAAACAATCACTCTTTGTGGGTGCATTGGTTTTTCGACAATCACTCTTGGATTCTCATTCGCCCAAATGCGGCAATTCTGTTTATTGACGAATCCACTGAGGTGAAAATGTGCCTCATCACTGAATCACGAAGTGCACGATATGCATTTTGATTTGAACGCCCATTTTCATAATAAGTCTGGATAACTTTAACACGTTGTTGGATTGTGTATCTCTCCATGGTTCAAATTGAGTAAGTCTGAAATAGAGAAATGTCAAATAAAATTCGGAAAAAAACTTGGCGTTTAGGTGTGGTTCACATTCAACATCGGCCCTTACAATTTAACCACCCTTATAAATATTGTATGTTTTTTAAGCTCCTCAAAAATTTTTTCATTCACAATTCACAAATTTGTTAAATTATTTTTTTTTTTATTGTCAGCTGATTACTTGTCAAAAATACACAACGCGTTAAAAAGTTCAAAGTTAACCAACTTTCTGGCGCAAATGCGTCCAAATATTTTGCATGTAGCTTGTTCTATGAAAATACACTAGTTTACCTTTTTTTGACAGAAGACGACAGAGCGCGCTCGCGCACTAACGCGTGTTATGTACTTCTACCTTAAATCAGAGATTATCAATTGTAATTCAGAAAGCGTCAATAGTAATTCAGAATATAATAAAAATACAAAGAATTATTTGTGAATATCTACCTATTTGGCTTTTTTTTATTATAATAAAATTAAAATAAATAGTAGTTAATAAAATTTCTTTTTCTGATTTACAATTGACGCTTTCTAAATTATAATTGACTAATCTGAATTACAATTGACGCTTTCTTAATTACAACTGACTAATCTGAATTACAATTGACGCTTTCTTAATTACAACTGACTAATCTGAATTACAATTGACGCTTTCTGAATTACAATTGGAAAAGGTGTAGAAGTCAAATGAGTGGGGGGCATTCGATTTCTTAACAAAGTATTTATAGTCCTCTATAGCTGCAAAACACGTTCACTAATTGTTGAGATTGGTTTAATGGTCAGTAATGCCATGTAAAGCATGTAAAGCAGATCTAATTTGAAAGATCTTTTAGAAAATGTATCTCTCATTTCTCGAATACTTCGAAAACCGGCCCTTTGAAACAACCGGTTTTAAAAAACCGGAAAAATAGAAAAAAATCGATTTTTCGAATACTTCGGAAATCGGGTTTGACAACTCTACCTAATAACCCTTCTCTGTTCTTATTATACCATGGTTAAATAAATCCGGTTGAATTTGCCCTCAAAATAATTTGAATAAGGCTTATGGAATAAAAAGTTTAAAATTTTTAATTTTTAATTGCATATTAAAGAACACAAAATTCGAAAAAGAAAGTCAGTTGTGATGAAATTCGATTGAATTAATTTTATACTTTTAATTTTTTTTTTTTTTGAAATTAAAAAATAGATACTTGTTTGATAATTTCGAAGCGAAAGCCCTTCTACTTTGAATTTCAAAAAATTTACAATGAAGTTTGAAATGCATAACAATCACCCTAGAATGGGCTGGAAACTAAATTACATATTTGAATAATAGAGTGGAGCAAAACGACAATAATAATAATAATAATAGCAATAATATTGCGATGTCGATGGGGTGGTACCTTTACATTATCAACAACTCATAATAAAAAAATTACATTCGATAGTCGATGTTCGGTAGCCAACGAAAATCGTTTGTCGAATGCGACTCGCAATAGGGGCCATTATAAGTATATTATTTTATGCGATTTTGTTAAATTTGTATTTAAGAAAAATATATCAAAAAATTTAGACAAAACAAGAACTGTTCTGTTGTAAATGTACATTTTTTAATTATGTAACACAGAAAAAATTATTAGTAGTTTTTTATCAATTAAAAAAATTATTTAAAAAGTATTTAAATTTAATCAATGTGATATTTGAATCAATTATTTATTTTGTTGAAAGAAAATTAAAAATATAATTTTGATTTAATTAACATTTTAGTTGTTTTGAAATAAATTTTGAATTATAATATTAATTAAACAACAAAAAATTATTTCGTTTAGAATAAAATAATTTAAACTTGTGAAATTGTAGTTGGAAATTGTCAAAATCAATACCCACATTGTTTGAAACGGCAAAGTTTTCCGATCATTTTTTTAATTAAAAATATCATTTATTGAAAAAAATATTCAAAATATTAAATTTTTACAATTTTTAGTAATCAATATAATCATTTCGGTAATAAGTGCAAAATCAACAAATGGGTTGCTTGATTCTATGAATTTGGTATAAATTTGGTGATTAGAGACAATTTTTAATTTTTTGTGTGTAAGTATGTATATGGCGAAATTCTTTGAAATTACAAAGCTAAACGATCGTTTCTGGAATATCACTAACAACTTATCTCACTATACTTTGCGTCATAAACAGCCTGGGCCACAGTGGCATCTTCAGCAGCAATGCCTACAAAAAAAACCAAATAATTTTTCACTTATTTAAAATACATACATATAAAAAAATCCCAAATCAAAAAAATATACCCATTGATTGATAAACAGTAATACGCTCATTTTCTGATCTCTTGCTATTGCGTATAACTTCTCCAACTTCCCCCACAATACGAGCCTTAAGATCTTTAAGCTCTACCCTAGCATTAACCATTGAGTCCACATAAACCACACTTTGATCGTAAATATCCTGAGCCACTTCACCGAAATGGACTTGGCCTGCACCTACGGCTGAATAGAAAACAAAATAGGTAAACATTTAAGGGTAAGTACTTTAATGTACTTACTATTAATATGCAGATCATCTCCTTTAAGCATTCTATAGTTTATTAAAGCCGTTGGTGAGTACGTGCCCACACAAATAACATCAGCTTCTCGCAATGCCGTTTCAGCAGTATTACACAAATGCACCCGGGTGGAAAACTCTGCCCTTAATTTATCTGCCAATTGTTCAGCCTTTGCTTTTGTACGATTGTATAAGTAAATATCGATCACGTTAAATGTTTTACACATTCCTAAGGCATGAGATTGGCCTTGCACTCCACAACCGATTACAGCCACTTTAATAGCTTTATTAACACCCTCGGGAAAACGTTTGAAATATAAATATTTTGTGGCCACTATAGAAGCGGCCGCAGTACGCCAAGCTGTTATTTGAGTACCATCCATAATACATTGTAATTGACCATTGTGTTCGTTGAAAATTAAAATATTAGCCAAAATATTGGGCAGCGGAGGTTTTAAAGATTGATTGGAGGCAAATGAGGTAACTAATTTGCACGCTATAGTGTTTTTCTCTTTAGCAGATTTCTTTGATTTGTAGTTGCCTACAAAACCCGGCATACACAATAAAAGTTTTGTACGCTCGCCACAGGGCGTCATGGATCGAGGGGGTTGCACAGCATACGAAAGTTTAGGATTCATAAGATCTATTTCAGTTTGACCAGTGGCTTTTAAAGCTTCCTCTACCGCCTCATTGACCAAAGGCCAAGTTAAAATCTTTTCAACTTCTTCAGCTGAAATGTATTTTGGTTGTATGGCTGACATGTTTGGTGTTTTTTTTAATGTTCTATGTTCTTGTGATTCTGTTGTAACACTACGTTTATTTTTTAAAAATATTTTGCTTAAATAGGTACATATGTTTATTTTTTGTTATCAAAATTTAGTAAAACATGATTAAAAATTTTACCACAATTGTTACTGTGGTATGAACATTTCATATCAGAATTTGTTAAAGAGAAAAACAGTTATCGATTTCTGTTAATACTAGTTAACAGTATTGGTGAAAATAGACCAGTACTTAAAAAGCGGTTAATGAATTGGCTAAGTGGTGATGCCGTATCTTTGCAATTTAAAAATATAAATATATAGCCAGTCGCTCAAATTCAACATTCCTGTTCTCACCATCCCATCATTAATTATGGACAACCACCATGGTAAAATCTACACGTTGTGGAACCCTTTTTAACAAGAAAATTGCTACTAACAATGTGGAATGTGAAAAGCAGGTAGACGAAGTTTGTCGATAAGGGGGCGACTTTGTAAAAGGGGACTAAATAAAAAATAATTAAACTGCCTGGCCCACGATGTCGACAAGAACATTTCTTTAGTATATTTATATTGAAAACTTTTATTATTGTTTTCAATATAAACTAATTACACATGGGCTACACATGCAACTAGAAATTACACACAATATGTGTAATAACTCGCAGATTGGTAACACTGCTCAATTCTGTCTCACACACTCTCTCTATTTTTAGTTGTGTTTACTTGTCGTTGATAAACAGTTTGGAACATATTTTTGCTGTGATATTTTAACTCTAGATAAAGCATTTTTTATTAATTAATAAGTGTTAAATAAATAAAAAAATTATAGAAAAAGAGTTTTAAAGTATTGAATAATTGTTATATTATAAAATTTTTATTGTTTTAGGTATAACAAATTCCAAACAACAATGTCTTAAAATTTTAATTCTTGTGTGCAAAAAGTAAAAAAAAAAAAAATAATAAAATGTCAATGTTGCTGCTGTAATGGCTGTTATATATTTTGTTGTTGTTGCAGTTTAAGTATACTGCAAGTACATTGTTGTTCTTGTCACTTAATAGTTGTTATTGTTTTTGCATAAACAAATTATAATACAGTGTGCATTCTACAACAACAAGCAAGGTTCTTGTTGTTAGTTTTAATGGCAAGCTGGTGCCGGTTTATAATGTTTTATTAAGTTTGAAAGCTTTGTTTTGTTGTTGTTCTTTAATTTTCGTTTTTTATGATTTAACAGTAATAAAAAATTAAGAGAGTAAAATTGATTGTGTAGTGAAATACTGTTAAAGAGGAATTGGCCAATTATGTGGGACAGGAGGTGTGTATTATGAAAGGAGCTGTTTACTACGTATTTTTAACATAAAGTGCTTATTAATTAGAAGTTGCTTTGAATTAAGGTAAGTTATTTGTTTATTAAGTAAAAAAATATAAATTTGAAAATACAACATAATTATATGTAAATCTAGACAATTTAAAACCATTTGGCTAATATTGATGTATTATAATCACCCCTATTATAAATAACAAGTGGAATTTTTGTTCCCATGAAATTTTCATTCCCCTCGAAGGGAAAAAAGCAATCATGAATCTATGTGAAATATTTTTCACGCTATCAGTTTCAGTGAATGTAAAAAAAGAAGAAAGATTAAAAAAAATAAAAATTCAATGAATTTTTGGTAAAAAAAACACGTATATATTTTTAAGAAAAGTTAATAGGTATACCAAATAAAGCAAAATATTTAGTATTGGAGGGATAGTTTGATTAAAACGTTAGTTTTTTGCACTTTTTAAATTTTATGTAGTAAAATATTTTCCCAAATTCTGCCACCACGTCTTTCGAAAGCTTCACAAATCCGCAAGCAATCGACCTGTTGTTTTGCAATTTGTTGACCTATATATCGATTTGTGCCTTATTAACGGATCTAGCCCTTAATATTCGATACATAGGAGGAACTACTTATATACATGTTCTGTTCCCTAGCAAAAACAAAGTGAGAAAATCTTAGGGAAACGTGAACAAATACGAGGGAAAATACTTTTCATGATAAGGGGAATTTTTTCAACTGAACATTTTTTCACGTTATTATTCTCCTTTGAATTACTGTTTTTCATGGGAGTTTTTGATGATCGCAAATATGTGAAAAGGGGAAAAATTACGAGGGAATTATTCACGATAGGGGTGATTCAATGTGATTTCAACAATACGGTGCACAGCGTTACCGTTGTGATACTATAGTATCAATTTGACCCTCTTTCGTCGGTCTTGATACCTTATAGGTATCACCTTTTTTTAAATGATCCTTTTGTAACATTTTCACCTATTTTTTTTTTTGCTACTTTTAACCCTTTTTGGAAGTAGCACTCACATTTTGTTTTTTTTTTAGTGCTAAAAGCTAGTTTACACTTTCTCACAAGTCTTACGTATTCCATAATACTTTGTGAGATAGAAATCTAATGAGTTTTGTTGCGACTGTTAAAAACTCTAATTTAACATGTCAGTTGGTGTTCACACCATCACACAAAGAATAAACACTCAGATATGAAATAAAATGCAACCCTGATCCAATGAAAAGTATTATTGCTTAGAAATTTTTCAAAAAAAAAAAGATGAAGTCGTATGGGATGTCAATCTTTTTTCATAATACTTGTCATTTTCGTGACACATTGCATTCACACTATCACACTTTGTCATATTACCTGAGTTTTTGACATGTATTAATACAAAGTATAATAGTGTAAACTAGCCTTAAGCGGAGATGGAGGAATGGACTTCAAGTGAAGATCTAATACCAAAATATAGAACGCACATTCCTAAAAAGTAGCAAGTTGGTGTTAAAAGATTTTTAACGACTTCTTAATTATATTTTCGATAGTAAAGTACAAATAAAAGTACAATTTCCCTAAAAGCGAACATAGCTTCATATACATATTTTTCATTTTTTATTTATTGAATTACTTATGGTGGTTTCTTTTCAACAAAAAAATGTGACATTTTATTTAATAAATGCAATTAGGTGTTCGTTTCTTAAAAATGTTTTGCTTTCTTAAAGACTAGCAAATTTTATGCTAAAAAATTCACCCTTGACATTAGCCACAAAAAGCTTCGCGAAAATTTAAAAACTTTTTCGAGTTGGCAAAAATAGCGCCATAAAACTAACAGGAATAAAAAAATTCGGTAAAAATTGCTGAAATTCGCAAATATTTGGTAACAGCGGTATGATAGCAAAGTCTTATAAGTAAATTTCTGCTAAAGTATGTACCTACATCTGTCTTTTATTTAAATTTATCACTATTTCATATTAATTTTATATGAAAAATATTAATATAACCTTAAATCAAGTTTATTTAATAAAATTCACTGTTAAAATTATATTGTTCAATATTGAATCCATAAAAACCTGTTTTGGATATACAAGGCCTGCTCGCTCCATTCCATACTCATATCTTTTTTACACACGTTGTCATTGCGGAGAAGGCCTTCCGATCTCGCTTTTTTAGCAGGTACATAAGAATGGTAACGGGGTTAAAAAAAAATAATTATTTTGCTTTTGGTTGTGCAAAAAAACAATACAACAAATGTTACTCCTTCATTGCTCCCTTCTCATAGAAGCAAGTGTGGAAGGTGTATCTTATCTTTTACACCAAAGAGCCGAGGCCTTCTATGAGGCATTCTTTAGCAGTTAGAAAAGAATAGTTATTTAATCAAAACAATTTTTAAGCAAGATGGTCTTCTGAGTTTTTCGCTGGGTATGTATGTATTTCGGTACATATTTATGTTTGTGTGTATGCATATACACACAGAAAGAATATCAATGTTAAATTAACATGGCGCAATGTTGATTAAAAATCATAGTAAATTTCTGCAAAAGTTCGTACTCTATTTAAAATTACCATTGTTTTGAATTAATTTTAAATGAAAAATGTTAAAATAACATTGTTTAATATTGAAACCATAAAAACCAGTGTTACTTATTTTGTATAGAAAAAACACAACACCATAAAAAGAAAAACTTACATTTTTTATTTTCAAATTCCCGTATTCTCAAGTTTTCAAAGTAGAATGATGACGCAAACCATATCGGGCCATTCTGCTGATACTTGAATTATTCCTACATAAATACATACATATGTTGTCTCTGAAGCATCTTCTCACTGTTATTTCAAACTCAAACCAACTTGATTCTACATGCAATTCACGTTGTTTCAACTTGAAATAACTTTCATTCAAAGTGATTCGAGTTGTTATTTCAATTTAAATGACATTTTGCTCTAACTTTACTGCAATGTTAAATTAACTTGAATTATAGTTATTTTAAAAGAAAAAAATGTTGTTCGCAAGTTATTGTTAAATCATGTTAAATTAACATGAAGTAACTATGAAACAAAATCACTACCGAAAACGGTAAAATCGAGAATTTTACATTGATTTTTTCTGTGTGTAGTACATATCGTTACCTAAAACGCAAAACACCCTATCTAACATTTTGAAAATTTTACAGGAGAAGCAAATTACTATTAAAAATGGTAATCAATAAATTGCCTTAAACTGTTTATAATTTATTTTTCTTCTATTTTTATTGTAAAACCTAACAGTTGTTTTGACAATTGACAATGTTGCATATTATGCAAACTGTTAGTTAGGTCTTTAAGTGCGTATCATATAATCTTTTGTAGATAGGGCCGTTTGTTTTTTGTTAATAAAATCTCTAATTTTGGTTGAAAGACTCCAAAATTTATCGTGGACATTAGTGTTGATGCAATTCATCAAATTTATTGAAAAAGTCGATTTTTAATTTTTTGTAAGTTAGGGCCTTTTGCGTTTTAGGTAACGATATGTTTATTGATATTTATTTTTTCGAGCAAGAATAAAAGTTATTTTTTGATTTTTATTTTTAAACAAAAATAACAGTTATTTTTTGATTTTGATTTTTTTGAACAAATATAACCGTTATTTTTGATTTTTATTTCTTCGATCAAACTAAAACAGTTATTTTGTGATTTTTATTTTTTCGAGCAAAAATTAAAGTTATTTTCCAATTTCAAAAGATTTTGTTATTTGTGCTTAATTCCCAGTTTTTATTCTTGATAAAAACACTTGAAATTTATTGTTGATGGGATAAGCTATTCCTATGCATTTCACTGGTTGCTTAGGCCAGATCATCAGGAAACTTCATCCATAAAGATTTTAGACAAACTAAAGATATTAAACCAAATAAAACTGTTAAACGTATAAGACTTATAGCAACAGTTTTACTTGTAACAATATCAAAAATTGAACAAAATACATCAACAATAAAAAAGTGGGTTTATCTCGTCTTACACTCCCCACTACAATTAGTTGAAATTCTCTCAACATTAATTGTAGTTGTAAGTAGGTTAAGAACAGGGTTGTCAGATTTTTTTGAGCTCCATCGCCAAACCGGATGTCAGAAATCGCCAAAAATCGCCAAACGTCAATTTTGTTCAGTTTTCGAAAACTTTTTTTTTAAATTAAATTTTTCATACAAAAAAAGCTGATATACATAATATTACAATAAAAAATCACCAAAAAACTGAATTAAACAATGTTTAAAAAACTGCAGTCGAAGTTGAAAAACTGCCATTTCTTCCACTTCCTCATTTGTCATTGGCCAAAAAAACTTTTGCTTTTTCTTCTAATTCATTAAATGTAAAAAGTTGCTGTCAAACAAAATCAAAAAGCGAAGAATTTTAGACAAATTTTCGTTTTTTGTTCGACAGGTTTTGGTTTCGACTGCATTTTTTTAAACCCTGGAATTAAAGAGTGACTGAATATAAAATTCACTTAAAATGATAATAAAACAAAAATCATGTGAACAAAATTAGCCAGATTTTTTTTAAATTAGTAACGATAACAATATAAGTATGTATATGCTTATATAAATTTAACTAGAGAGGCCTAACTCTGCTTTTGTAAATAAAAATGCAAATTTTTATACCCTCCACCACAATTAGTTGTGAAGAGGGTATATTAAATTTGTCATTCCGTGTGAAACTTTTTTATTATTCATCTCAGACCCTATAAAGTATATATATTCTGGGTCCTTGAGTAATTTTAAGTCGATTTAGCCATGTCCGTCTGTCTGTCCGTCTGTTGAAAACACGCTCACTTTCGAAAAACTCAAAAGAAATAAACAAACTTGGTGTCAAATTGCTTGTTGTTATCCTAAGCAGTTTCGGATTGAAATCCAGCAAAATCGGTTTAATAGGATCTGAGCTATGAATCAAAATGTGGAACCACCACCTAAAAAAAATTGATAATATTGTTTCAAAAACTAACATAAATGGTGGAAAAATGCACAGAATGATATAACAGTTCGTTTTGTTTAACTGGAAATCACGCTGTAAAATTTCTAGAAGATCCGTCCATGATTTACCCTAGGCCCCATATAAGCCCTACTCCCGGAAAACAGTATAGTTAGCCTAAAACCCTAACTAACAATGCTATCATAACAAATTTTGGCACGTCACAGTTAAATAGGACTGGAAATGAAACTATTAAGTTTCGTGAAGATCGGTCCATAATTTACCATAGGCCCCATATAAAACCTACTTCCAGAAAACAGTTTAGTACGCCTAAATCCGTAAAATATAATGCTATCATAACAAAATTTAGTACATCAAAATTTTTTAGAACTAAAATTAAGACTGTGAAATTTCGTGAAAATCGGTCCATAATTTACCATAGGCCCCATATCAACCTTACTCCCGGAAAACAGCTTAGAACGCCTAAAAACGTAAAAAAGAATGCTATCATAACAAAATTTGGAACATATAAGTTTTACAGGACTAGAAATAAGACTGTGAAATTTCGTGAAGATCAGTTCATAATTTACCCTAGGCCCCATATTAACCTTACTCCCGGAAAACAGCTTAGTACGCCAAAAAACGTAAAAAATAACGCTATCATAACAAAATTTGATACATCACAGTTTTATAGAACTAGAATTGACACTGTGAAATTTGGTGAAGATCGGTGCATAAGTTACCATAGGCCTCATATAAAGCCCACTCTGGTAAAATAATTAAATACGCGGTAAACTTTCTTCCAGTTTAGCTTCATATGGCCAGAAAAAATGTTATACAATTTTGTGATATACGGTCCATAATTTTCCTTAGATTCCATTTTAGCAGCCTTCTAAAATTTACTGCAAACGCTTAAACTAATTGCACCGCTGTATTGATATTTTTGTTTTTTAATACCAGAAATCGTTCTGCAGAATTTGGGATGATTGGTTCATAGCTTACCATGGCTTTTATATAATTTGTTCTCTTGAAAATCATTTAAGTTCATCTTAAACTGATATTCTACTCAAACTTTTTAAAATTGATTCTGATTGTCGATCAATAATTTTATATAGGTCAGTAGTATGTTTATGCCGCTACCAAATATGATTTTCCATACAAAAGTTGGGTGCATGATGTAAGTGTTGCCATATTTTTATTATATTGGCCATTTTAGTGCTTTTTTTTGAAAAATAAAAAAAACGCTTAAAATATTTATAATAGGAATTTAAAAACCGGGAAACCAAAATACCAACAAAATGGGTATTTTGACGGGATTTTAGCGTCGACTTGAATATTAATTTAGGATTTTTAGTTGTTATATATATATATATATATATATATATATATAATAGGCAAATGGTTTGAAGGTTATCTATTTTGATTACGCTGCATCGGCTTTCTAGCTACTTTTTCCATACAAAAGTGAGAAGAATAGTGGCAGAATTGCCAAGTTTTTATTATTGCATTTTAGCGCTTTTTTCAGTACTATTATTATGGAAAAATAAAAAAACGCTACAAATTTTTAAAAATACTGTTTAGATGCAAATACGAATATGAGTGTAAAAGGGAAATGACGTGTAAAGAAAGTTGTTTAGGAGGTGTGATATTTTTGTTAATTGTATAATTTCTTCGTGTACGTGTCAGTCTTGAAGATTTTAAAAATTTTGTGAGGGATGATAATTTTACTTGTGCATAAGAATTTGTGGGAAAAATTTTTTTTATTTATTTAGTAGCAGGTGTTAAATTTCTTCGTGAACGTGTCTTGAAGATTTTAAAATTTTGTGAGGGATGATAATTTTACTTGTGCGTTTTCGTATTAACGATAAAACTAATCGTTGAATAATTATTTTTAGTTTTTCAGTTATTGTGTGTGTGTTTAGAATAGTTAATGACTTTGTTGTATAGGTTTTCTAGTGACTTTTTGCTTTGAATGCCTCGGTAGGCTTGTGGGATCAACCACTTTTTTTTATATCAACAGCCACCAGCTGCACATTAGCTATGTTTACATAAATAATCAGAATTATATTACAAAAAGTAGAAAGTAACTTCTTGGTTTTACTTATAGATCCTTAATAATTTTCGTTATCGTACTCTACTCCTCCTTATATATAACAGCAACAAAAACATTAGCAACTTAGAATATACATGAATAGAGCTGACGCAGCTGTAACAAGTCTAACAAACAGAAAACAAATCCAAAAAAAAAAAAAATGTTTTGTTTTCTGAAATTCTTTAATTATACTAAAATAAGCCCCGCCCTTTATTTATAAAGTTTTTAACTAATGAAATATGACGGGACTGTACCAAAAATATGATTAATTGTGAAAATTTTTTTGTATAAATACCGCTGATATTTCTCAATCGAAATCAATCTTGTTTGAAAATCAAACCGTGAACATTTAATTTTTAATTAAATAAAAAAAAAAAAAAAAAAAAAAAAATTCAATCCTAAAATAAAAATGTCTTCTTTTGTGTGCAATTATTGTAAAAAAGTGTTTACACAAAACAGAAGTTTAGCGAGGCATATCAGACTATTACATGATAGTCCGTCCTCAGCATGGAAGTGTACAACTTGTAATTTACAATTTGCTTCTCGTAAAGAACTTCTTACACATACAAACTCAAGAGTGCATATACAGAATGCGGGGGAATCTTATAATTACTGCAATACATGTAAGGAGCATATTTTAAAACAAAAATGGCATTATCATTTAAGAACTATTAACCATAAAAGGAAGAGTGCTACTCAAATTAATTCTAACTTATTTTGTATAAAATCAGTATTTAACAATCGTATGATGACTTATGTTTTGCAAAATACAGAAGAGAAAAATCTGATTCCTGAAAAATTTTTAAATGAAAACAAAGCACAGATAATAACATTAATTAAAGATTCAACAGAAAAACATCTAAATATAAAATTAAATTTTGAATTATTTTGTGAGTATATGCTTGTCAAAGAGGAAGATGATTCATATACTATAAACCTAAAGTCTCATCAAACAAAAATGATTATTTTGAGTTCAACCCTCACAATTGAGGAAATTGAACAACGTTATAAAGATCAATGTGAGATCCTAATAAGGAAAATGAGCGAGTTTCAGGAACGTGATAGTGGATGGACTTTAATAAAAATTAAATTTCTGGAAATCAATGTAAACGAATATAATCCTATAAAAAATTAATATATATTTATCAATATAATAATTATTAAGTTAAAACTCACAATATTTAAATAAAAAAAATATTCTCTTTCTTTTTAAAAATAATTTCATTTGTTTTATTTATTTATTTCTTTTTCAGTTATTTTATATAAAAATTCAAGTCATGAATATCCACAATGAAATGAATCTTCCTAGGTAGTAAAATTTTTAAAATACAGGTTTTGAATATTTCATGATGAAATAGCAATTCTATTTGTTTATAGATATTAGTAAGAATTTAAAGATAACAGATTTTTGATTATTATAACCTTTTATTTTTTTTCTAGTTTGATACTCTATAATATAAGTTTAATGGAGAATTTTTCTATGGTTTGATACTCTACAATGACAGTATAGTTAAGAATTTAGTTCAATCCATGGATACAATGCATACAGTTAATAATTATACATTATACATACAAATACAATAAAATTTCCATTTTATTAACCATAGTACATGGTTTATTAATTGTTTTGATAATATTTAGTAAAAGTTTATATATAGTATAAACTTGAAGTCGACTATACCAATAGAATATTAAATGTTACTGAAAAAAGGAAATCATATTACAAAATCAATTAAGATGATCTAAAAAAGAGTATTACATAGGAGTTTTGAATATTTAATAAGGAAATATCTATTATATCTGCTTATAATTATCAGTTAGGAATTTAAAGATAACAAATTTTTTTATAACTATTTCAGCTTTATATGTTTTTTTCTAGTTTATTAACCATACATTATCATACCATACCATTATAATCCATAGAATATAATATAATTTAGTTAACGCCGCAAAATAAAATCACAAACTTTATTTATTTATGTAAAACCTTACCCCATTTATCATTTATTTATACTTTATATATACTAATACCATGAAATGAATAGTTCAATAACCATATTATATGGTTTATTTAATGTTTTTGTATACCGTTTTATAATTCCTATAATTTGTTTTCCTATTATTTCCCTTCTATACTTAATAGTTATACACTTCCATACATCCTTAAATATACATTCTGTTTTTAGCATTTCTATACTATACATATATAAAAAATTTTTCTTATACTAACATTCCTATATTTAATCTTAGTATTTTGATCTTCTTCTTGATTTGAATCTTAGTCTTAATGTAAATCTTAGTAGTAGTCTTTTGGTCTTGGTTTTATAGTTTCGGATTTCGATCTTATTTTATTTTTTTTTTTATAGAATTGCAACATTACTCTTATATTACTCTTGAGTGCTGCTTTGTTTACGTTTTCTTAGACTGAATACATATCTGGAAATTTAAAATTTCTTTAATTACACATAAAATATTTATCTACTGTTATACGAATGCGTTGAAATTAGTGTTTTTAATTGAAATATTAAACTTAGATTTTAATTAGAGATATATATCTTTTATTTTATATAGAAAATTAATACTCGATACATGCGACAACCTCGAAACTTGCACCGACCCCAGTTTTCATTACGTGCAAGAATCGAGTTTCTACTATACTTTATTCTCATCAAACTAATCACACAAGACGATTGTCTTCTGTTTTTCAAGAAAATCCATACTAATCCTTTCCATTTTATCAAATCAACCCATTATATTATTATTTTAATTTTAGCAATTCTTAAAAATTCTATTCAATTCTCACATAATTTTATTCATTCTATATACAACCTTAACCAGTAACTCATATTTATATATACGGTTTTTTCAAACCACTTTTAAAAACATATTTACTTGTGTACTATATTAAAAAATAATCTATAAACTTAAATGAAAATTTAGATTTATATTAAGTAATTTTATTATACGCTGATGTCTTTTCTACCTTTAATTTATATATTGGATAGAAGGTTACATCTGAATGTAGTGTTTCGGTAAGAATGTCTTTATATTACTTTAAATCAGGTTTCTTATAATACAAAGTTTTTAAATGAGATATTAACAATTCTAATGTTAATTTTAATCTAATTTCATTTAAATCATATACCTATATATATATATATATACATATTAATTTGTTAGAATTAATCCATCAATTACCATCATAATCATATTAATGTAATATATATATTTTTTTTTTTTTTCATTATTTTTATTATTTGTTAAAAACTTTATATTCTTATATGTAGGAGATACATATGATTTAGGATTTCCCCTTCATTTTAAACTTGTTTGATTTAAAAATGTTCATATTAGTTATTTCAACCTTTTCATTATCATTATCATAATCATCATAATTAAGATTAGTTATGTTCTTTACTCATTAAAAACAACAATTCTATTATGTAATGTTTTTTTCTAGTTTGCTACTCTATAATATTAGTTTAATGAAGAGTTTTTCTATACCACGAAATGACTAGTTTAATAACCATATTATATGGTTTATTTAATGTTTTTGCATACCGTTTTATAATTCCTACAATTTGTTTTCCTTTTATTTCCCTTCTTTACTTAATATTTATATACCTCCATACATCCTTTAATATACATTCTGTTTTAGGCATTTCTATACTATACATATATATAAATTTTTTTCTTTACTAACATTCCTATATTTAGTCTTAATCTTATGATCTTAGTCTTGATTTTAATCTTAATCTTAGTGTTAATCTTGATAGTAGCCTTTTGGTCTTGGTTTTATAGTTTCGGATCTCGATCTTAGTTTTTGTATAGACATCTCATTTATAAACCAATAACTTCAATCTCATCAAAACTATCACACAAGACGACTGTCTTCTGTTTTTCAAGAAAATCCATACTAATCCTTTCCATTTTATCAACTCTATCCATTATATTATTATTTTAATTTTAACAAATCTTATAAATTCTATTCAATTCTCACATAATTTTATTCATTCTATATACAACCTTAACCATTATCTCTTATTTATATAAACAGTTTTTCAAACCACTTTTAAAAACATAGTTTGATTTTTACTTGTCTACTATATTAAAAAATAATCCATAAACTTAAATGAAAATTTAGGTTTATATTAAGTAATTTGATTATACGCTGAGATACGCTGATAGTTTTTCTATCTTAAATTTTATATATTGGATAGAAAGTTACATCTGAATGAAGTGTTTTGGTAAGAATGTCTTTATATTACTTTAAATCAGGTTTCTTATAATACCATGTTTTTGAATGAAATATTAACAATCCTAATGTTAATTTCAATCTAATTTCATTTAAATCATATATGTATATATATATATATATATATATATTTATATATAAATATATATATATATATATATATATATATATATATATATTAATTTGTTAGAATCAAACCATCAATTAACATCATAATCTTATTAATGCCATTTACTTTTTTTTCATTATTTTTATTATTCGTTAAAAGCTTTATATTCTTATATGTAGGAGATACATATGATTTAAGATTTCCCTTTCATTTTAAACTTGTTTGATTTAAAAATTTTCAAATAAGTTACTTCAACCTTTTCATTATCATTATGCTCATTATCATAATCATCATAATTGAGATTAGTTATATTCTTTTCTCATTAAAATCAACAATTCTATTATCATAATCATCAAAATTGGGTTTAAATATATTTTGTTTTTATTTTTTCGTTGAAACCAACAAATCATCATCATTATTATCAAAATCAGGTTTATCAGGAATTGAGCTTATAGTTGGATGTAAATACGATTTAAACAATAATAAACGACATCGAATGAGTGATTAATCATTTTTTTAATTGAAAACATACCACTTTTCATCAAGATACCTTATTTTTAATCTGGTAGCATAAAGCAGTTACCTATTTTTAATCTGGTAACGTAGAAACAGAGAGAATTAATATCAGATTTAAATAGCAAACCAAATATAAGATACATTATTATATAATACAACAACAACAACAATATATTCAACATGAATTGATTCTAAATAAAATACACACAAATTCTTAAATACATTCAATTAGTTTGTCTTATGATTATACGTTAGCTGAGGGTAATTCATACCATATACATATTTACACGTTATGCACTTACAACATAAAATTCAAAGTTTATTAACGATCATATCAAAATAGAATCATATTACACAAACAATATATAGAATATTATAATGAGAAAGATACACATTCATATGTCTATAGATAACAGTTAAGAATTTTACAATATATTGGTTGAAGATATGTTATTTCTAATTAAGAGTTTAGTTTGATGGTTTTTGGAAGTTTATTTTCAATATAAATACATACATACATATTTGCTGATTTATTTCTATTTGATAATTTTTGATTTGTTTGTTTTTTTTTTTCTTCTTTTTTACCTACACCACATTAATGAAATGGATATAATATATACGTTCATGATGATGTTTTTCAACACTTTTAAATATTTGTTAAATATAGCTACATCAACTTCTTAATACATCGAATCAACTTACTTAGAATTAATTTTTAAATTAATATTTTGATATCCGTATACCCAGCTGACAGGCTGGTTGTGTATAGGTTTACATGATAATCACAAATTTCTTTAAAATAATAAAAGTTCATTGAATTAACTATCAAATTGCAACCTTACCCATAAAGTATAGATAGTACATCCCATATAAATTTATACTTTTACATTAAAGTGTATTGTTTCACTATATTCTAATCATGATTAATATAGAAAATCATATTTTCATATACCCACACCACAAAAGTGAAGAGTATATTAGATATACGTTAATACTGATCCTAGTTACCTTTTTATATACTAAATCAACTTATTTACTTAGAATTACTTTTTAAATCAGTTAAAACATGAATCAATCCGACTGGTTGGTGGACTGTTTATATAAAACTAAAAATAAAATTTGATTTTTAGGTTTACATGCACAACTAGCTGTTTATACAAACGATCTCCGTCCATCGTTAACATATATGTGGTTTACAGAACACAAACGCAAATCTCATCAGTTCAACTTTCATTTAAAACAAAATTTGTTTCAGTTTTAAATGTAATTTGAATTGATGAGATTTGCGTTTGTGTTCTGTAAACCACATATATGTTAACGATGGACGGAGATCGTTTGTATAAACAGCTAGTTGTGCATGTAAACCTAAAAATCAAATTTTATTTTTAGTTTTATATAAACAGTCCACCAACCAGTCGGATTGATTCATGTTTAAACTGATTTAAAAAGTAATTCTAAGTAAATAAGTTGATTTAGTATATAAAAAGGTAACTAGGATCAGTATTAACGTATATCTAATATACTCTTCACTTTTGTGGTGTGGGTATATGAAAATATGATTTTCTATATTAATCATGATTAGAATATAGTGAAACAATACACTTTAATGTAAAAGTATAAATTTATATGGGATGTACTATCTATACTTTATGGTTAAGGTTGCAATTTGATAGTTAATTCAATGAACTTTTATTATTTTAAAGAAATTTGTGATTATCATGTAAACCTATACACAACCAGCCTGTCAGCTGGGTATACGGATATCAAAATATTAATTTAAAAATTAATTCTAAGTAAGTTGATTCGATGTATTAAGAAGTTGATGTAGCTATATTTAACAAATATTTAAAAGTGTTGAAAAACATCATCATGAACGTATATATTATATCCATTTCATTAATGTGGTGTAGGTAAAAAAGAAGAAAAAAAAAACAAACAAATCAAAAATTATCAAATAGAAATAAATCAGCAAATATGTATGTATGTATTTATATTGAAAATAAACTTCCAAAAACCATCAAACTAAACTCTTAATTAGAAATAACATATCTTCAACCAATATATTGTAAAATTCTTAACTGTTATCTATAGACATATGAATGTGTATCTTTCTCATTATAATATTCTATATATTGTTTGTGTAATATGATTCTATTTTGATATGATCGTTAATAAACTTTGAATTTTATGTTGTAAGTGCATAACGTGTAAATATGTATATGGTATGAATTACCCTCAGCTAACGTATAATCATAAGACAAACTAATTGAATGTATTTAAGAATTTGTGTGTATTTTATTTAGAATCAATTCATGTTGAATATATTGTTGTTGTTGTTGTATTATATAATAATGTATCTTATATTTGGTTTGCTATTTAAATCTGATATTAATTCTCTCTGTTTCTACGTTACCAGATTAAAAATAGGTAACTGCTTTATGCTACCAGATTAAAAATAAGGTATCTTGATGAAAAGTGGTATGTTTTCAATTAAAAAAATGATTAATCACTCATTCGATGTCGTTTATTATTGTTTAAATCGTATTTACATCCAACTATAAGCTCAATTCCTGATAAACCTGATTTTGATAATAATGATGATGATTTGTTGGTTTCAACGAAAAAATAAAAACAAAATATATTTAAACCCAATTTTGATGATTATGATAATAGAATTGTTGATTTTAATGAGAAAAGAATATAACTAATCTCAATTATGATGATTATGATAATGAGCATAATGATAATGAAAAGGTTGAAGTAACTTGTTTGAAAATTTTTAA
This sequence comes from Pollenia angustigena, assembly GCA_930367215.1. NCBI lineage: Eukaryota > Metazoa > Arthropoda > Insecta > Diptera > Polleniidae > Pollenia > Pollenia angustigena. The sequence continues at coordinate 124,134,871 of OV884059.1, read as the reverse complement.
ATCAAACAAGTTTAAAATGAAAGGGAAATCTTAAATCATATGTATCTCCTACATATAAGAATATAAAGCTTTTAACGAATAATAAAAATAATGAAAAAAAAGTAAATGGCATTAATAAGATTATGATGTTAATTGATGGTTTGATTCTAACAAATTAATATATATATATATATATATATATATATATATTTATATATAAATATATATATATATATATATATACATATATGATTTAAATGAAATTAGATTGAAATTAACATTAGGATTGTTAATATTTCATTCAAAAACATGGTATTATAAGAAACCTGATTTAAAGTAATATAAAGACATTCTTACCAAAACACTTCATTCAGATGTAACTTTCTATCCAATATATAAAATTTAAGATAGAAAAACTATCAGCGTATCTCAGCGTATAATCAAATTACTTAATATAAACCTAAATTTTCATTTAAGTTTATGGATTATTTTTTAATATAGTAGACAAGTAAAAATCAAACTATGTTTTTAAAAGTGGTTTGAAAAACTGTTTATATAAATAAGAGATAATGGTTAAGGTTGTATATAGAATGAATAAAATTATGTGAGAATTGAATAGAATTTATAAGATTTGTTAAAATTAAAATAATAATATAATGGATAGAGTTGATAAAATGGAAAGGATTAGTATGGATTTTCTTGAAAAACAGAAGACAGTCGTCTTGTGTGATAGTTTTGATGAGATTGAAGTTATTGGTTTATAAATGAGATGTCTATACAAAAACTAAGATCGAGATCCGAAACTATAAAACCAAGACCAAAAGGCTACTATCAAGATTAACACTAAGATTAAGATTAAAATCAAGACTAAGATCATAAGATTAAGACTAAATATAGGAATGTTAGTAAAGAAAAAAATTTATATATATGTATAGTATAGAAATGCCTAAAACAGAATGTATATTAAAGGATGTATGGAGGTATATAAATATTAAGTAAAGAAGGGAAATAAAAGGAAAACAAATTGTAGGAATTATAAAACGGTATGCAAAAACATTAAATAAACCATATAATATGGTTATTAAACTAGTCATTTCGTGGTATAGAAAAACTCTTCATTAAACTAATATTATAGAGTAGCAAACTAGAAAAAAACATTACATAATAGAATTGTTGTTTTTAATGAGTAAAGAACATAACTAATCTTAATTATGATGATTATGATAATGATAATGAAAAGGTTGAAATAACTAATATGAACATTTTTAAATCAAACAAGTTTAAAATGAAGGGGAAATCCTAAATCATATATATCTCCTACATATAAGAATATAAAGTTTTTAACAAATAATAAAAATAATGAAAAAAAAAAAAAATATATATATTACATTAATATGATTATGATGGTAATTGATGGATTAATTCTAACAAATTAATATGTATATATATATATATATAGGTATATGATTTAAATGAAATTAGATTAAAATTAACATTAGAATTGTTAATATCTCATTTAAAAACTTTGTATTATAAGAAACCTGATTTAAAGTAATATAAAGACATTCTTACCGAAACACTACATTCAGATGTAACCTTCTATCCAATATATAAATTAAAGGTAGAAAAGACATCAGCGTATAATAAAATTACTTAATATAAATCTAAATTTTCATTTAAGTTTATAGATTATTTTTTAATATAGTACACAAGTAAATATGTTTTTAAAAGTGGTTTGAAAAAACCGTATATATAAATATGAGTTACTGGTTAAGGTTGTATATAGAATGAATAAAATTATGTGAGAATTGAATAGAATTTTTAAGAATTGCTAAAATTAAAATAATAATATAATGGGTTGATTTGATAAAATGGAAAGGATTAGTATGGATTTTCTTGAAAAACAGAAGACAATCGTCTTGTGTGATTAGTTTGATGAGAATAAAGTATAGTAGAAACTCGATTCTTGCACGTAATGAAAACTGGGGTCGGTGCAAGTTTCGAGGTTGTCGCATGTATCGAGTATTAATTTTCTATATAAAATAAAAGATATATATCTCTAATTAAAATCTAAGTTTAATATTTCAATTAAAAACACTAATTTCAACGCATTCGTATAACAGTAGATAAATATTTTATGTGTAATTAAAGAAATTTTAAATTTCCAGATATGTATTCAGTCTAAGAAAACGTAAACAAAGCAGCACTCAAGAGTAATATAAGAGTAATGTTGCAATTCTATAAAAAAAAAAATAAAATAAGATCGAAATCCGAAACTATAAAACCAAGACCAAAAGACTACTACTAAGATTTACATTAAGACTAAGATTCAAATCAAGAAGAAGATCAAAATACTAAGATTAAATATAGGAATGTTAGTATAAGAAAAATTTTTTATATATGTATAGTATAGAAATGCTAAAAACAGAATGTATATTTAAGGATGTATGGAAGTGTATAACTATTAAGTATAGAAGGGAAATAATAGGAAAACAAATTATAGGAATTATAAAACGGTATACAAAAACATTAAATAAACCATATAATATGGTTATTGAACTATTCATTTCATGGTATTAGTATATATAAAGTATAAATAAATGATAAATGGGGTAAGGTTTTACATAAATAAATAAAGTTTGTGATTTTATTTTGCGGCGTTAACTAAATTATATTATATTCTATGGATTATAATGGTATGGTATGATAATGTATGGTTAATAAACTAGAAAAAAACATATAAAGCTGAAATAGTTATAAAAAAATTTGTTATCTTTAAATTCCTAACTGATAATTATAAGCAGATATAATAGATATTTCCTTATTAAATATTCAAAACTCCTATGTAATACTCTTTTTTAGATCATCTTAATTGATTTTGTAATATGATTTCCTTTTTTCAGTAACATTTAATATTCTATTGGTATAGTCGACTTCAAGTTTATACTATATATAAACTTTTACTAAATATTATCAAAACAATTAATAAACCATGTACTATGGTTAATAAAATGGAAATTTTATTGTATTTGTATGTATAATGTACTAGCTTAACCCGGTGCGCTTCGCAACACTGCTTTAACCACTTTATCGATTGAGAGATATTTAATATATGCATCCTATGGAAGGTATTTCTCCCCTGCGCCTACCCGCTTAATTTTTATTTTTAAAAGTGTAGTATACCATAAGAGTGACTTCTACAAAGTCTGAACATTCTCACTTTAACAGTTTTTCGGATATCCGATATTAAGCATTGGCGTCCTATAGGGCGTAACGCTTCCCCGCTGCTATTTTATTTCAATTTTGGGGCTCAGAGGATCCTACTACCAAAAGTTCAACAAAATGCTTGCAGCGACTCTTATTAATATTTCTATCTATGAGGGGAACTGCTCCTCCACTGTCTACCCCGCCCATTACTATATTGAAATTTAAAGTTTGCCATAATAGTGTTTTAACTACGTTTGAAGACTCGCCCTTTAATAGTTCTTCAGTTGAGCGATATTTAATATATGCATCCTATGAGAGGTATTTCCCCCCTGCGCCTTCCCCTATCTATTTTTATTTTCAATAGTGTAGTATACCATATGAGTGACTTTTACAAAGTTTGAACATTCTCACTATAACAGTTCTTAAGATATGCGATATTAAACATTGGCGTCCTATGGGGAAAACCACTTCCCCCGCTGCTACTTTATTTCAATTTCGGGGCTCAGAAGATCGTACTACCAAAAGTTGAACAAAATGCGTACAATGGCTCTTATTAATATTTCTATCTATGAGGGGTACTGCTCCTCCCCTGTCTCTCCCGCCCATTTTTATATTGAAATTTATAGTTTACTATAATAGTAGCTTTAACCACGTTTGAAGGCTCTCCCTTTAATAGTTCTTCAGTTGAGCGATATTTAATGTATGCATCCTATGAGAGGTATTTCCCCCCCTGCGCCTACCCGCTTTATTTTTATTTTCAAAAGTGTAGTATACCATAAGAGTGACTTCTAGAAAGTTTGAACATTCTCACTATTACAGTTCTTAAGATATGCGATGTTAAACATTGGTGTCCTATGGGGGATTCCAATACCCCCGCTGCTATTTTATTTCAATTTCGGGGCTCAGAAGATCCTACTACAAAAGTTCAGCAAAATGCGTCCAGCGGCTCTTAAGATATGCGATAATTAATATTGGCATTCTATGGGGGGTACCAATTCCCCTGCCCCTATCGAAAAAATAAGTAGCCTATTTTATTTTTAGGGCTGACGTGATGTTACTGTAAAAATTTCAGGAAAATCGGTTCAGTAGTTTCGGAGTCTATAAGCCAACAAACAAACAAACAAACACACATACAAACATTTTTCATTTTTATATATATAGATAATAGATAATAGATAATTATTAACTGTATGCATTGTATCCATGGATTGAACTAAATTCTTAACTATACTGTCATTGTAGAGTATCAAACCATAGAAAAATTCTCCATTAAACTTATATTATAGAGTATCAAACTAGAAAAAAAATAAAAGGTTATAATAATCAAAAATCTGTTATCTTTAAATTCTTACTAATATCTATAAACAAATAGAATTGCTATTTCATCATGAAATATTCAAAACCTGTATTTTAAAAATTTTACTACCTAGGAAGATTCATTTCATTGTGGATATTCATGACTTGAATTTTTATATAAAATAACTGAAAAAGAAATAAATAAATAAAACAAATGAAATTATTTTTAAAAAGAAAGAGAATATTTTTTTTATTTAAATATTGTGAGTTTTAACTTAATAATTATTATATTGATAAATATATATTAATTTTTTATAGGATTATATTCGTTTACATTGATTTCCAGAAATTTAATTTTTATTAAAGTCCATCCACTATCACGTTCCTGAAACTCGCTCATTTTCCTTATTAGGATCTCACATTGATCTTTATAACGTTGTTCAATTTCCTCAATTGTGAGGGTTGAACTCAAAATAATCATTTTTGTTTGATGAGACTTTAGGTTTATAGTATATGAATCATCTTCCTCTTTGACAAGCATATACTCACAAAATAATTCAAAATTTAATTTTATATTTAGATGTTTTTCTGTTGAATCTTTAATTAATGTTATTATCTGTGCTTTGTTTTCATTTAAAAATTTTTCAGGAATCAGATTTTTCTCTTCTGTATTTTGCAAAACATAAGTCATCATACGATTGTTAAATACTGATTTTATACAAAATAAGTTAGAATTAATTTGAGTAGCACTCTTCCTTTTATGGTTAATAGTTCTTAAATGATAATGCCATTTTTGTTTTAAAATATGCTCCTTACATGTATTGCAGTAATTATAAGATTCCCCCGCATTCTGTATATGCACTCTTGAGTTTGTATGTGTAAGAAGTTCTTTACGAGAAGCAAATTGTAAATTACAAGTTGTACACTTCCATGCTGAGGACGGACTATCATGTAATAGTCTGATATGCCTCGCTAAACTTCTGTTTTGTGTAAACACTTTTTTACAATAATTGCACACAAAAGAAGACATTTTTATTTTAGGATTGAATTTTTTTTTTTTTTTTTTTTTTTTTATTTAATTAAAAATTAAATGTTCACGGTTTGATTTTCAAACAAGATTGATTTCGATTGAGAAATATCAGCGGTATTTATACAAAAAAATTTTCACAATTAATCATATTTTTGGTACAGTCCCGTCATATTTCATTAGTTAAAAACTTTATAAATAAAGGGCGGGGCTTATTTTAGTATAATTAAAGAATTTCAGAAAACAAAACATTTTTTTTTTTTTGGATTTGTTTTCTGTTTGTTAGACTTGTTACAGCTGCGTCAGCTCTATTCATGTATATTCTAAGTTGCTAATGTTTTTGTTGCTGTTATATATAAGGAGGAGTAGAGTACGATAACGAAAATTATTAAGGATCTATAAGTAAAACCAAGAAGTTACTTTCTACTTTTTGTAATATAATTCTGATTATTTATGTAAACATAGCTAATGTGCAGCTGGTGGCTGTTGATATAAAAAAAAGTGGTTGATCCCACAAGCCTACCGAGGCATTCAAAGCAAAAAGTCACTAGAAAACCTATACAACAAAGTCATTAACTATTCTAAACACACACACAATAACTGAAAAACTAAAAATAATTATTCAACGATTAGTTTTATCGTTAATACGAAAACGCACAAGTAAAATTATCATCCCTCACAAAATTTTAAAATCTTCAAGACACGTTCACGAAGAAATTTAACACCTGCTACTAAATAAATAAAAAAAATTTTTCCCACAAATTCTTATGCACAAGTAAAATTATCATCCCTCACAAAATTTTTAAAATCTTCAAGACTGACACGTACACGAAGAAATTATACAATTAACAAAAATATCACACCTCCTAAACAACTTTCTTTACACGTCATTTCCCTTTTACACTCATATTCGTATTTGCATCTAAACAGTATTTTTAAAAATTTGTAGCGTTTTTTTATTTTTCCATAATAATAGTACTGAAAAAAGCGCTAAAATGCAATAATAAAAACTTGGCAATTCTGCCACTATTCTTCTCACTTTTGTATGGAAAAAGTAGCTAGAAAGCCGATGCAGCGTAATCAAAATAGATAACCTTCAAACCATTTGCCTATTATATATATATATATATATATATATATATATATAACAACTAAAAATCCTAAATTAATATTCAAGTCGACGCTAAAATCCCGTCAAAATACCCATTTTGTTGGTATTTTGGTTTCCCGGTTTTTAAATTCCTATTATAAATATTTTAAGCGTTTTTTTTATTTTTCAAAAAAAAGCACTAAAATGGCCAATATAATAAAAATATGGCAACACTTACATCATGCACCCAACTTTTGTATGGAAAATCATATTTGGTAGCGGCATAAACATACTACTTAGGTCTAAACCGCAACAAATTTTAATGCAGATGTCTGTTTTTACAAAGATTATAATAATAAATAGACATCATACAGATATTACTCCTAAAACATTCGAAGTGTCGGTGGAGGGTATCAAAGATTCGGCACAGCCGAATATAGCACTCTAACTTGTTCATTTCAAGATCGCTGAAATAATATAAATGGTAAAAATAGCCAAGTAAATCGCCATTAATATCAAAAATCGCCACAAAAGTCGCCAGTCGCCAAATGGAAAATCCCATCGCCAAACACGTTTCAAAATCGCCACGTTTGGCGAGAAATCGCCATATCTGACAGCCCTGGTTAAGAAAAACAAAGAAATGTGCGCGTTATTATAATTTAGTTGACTTAAAAAATGTTTTTCGACATGATTCTATTTTTGTATTGAAGTAAACAGTTTGAAAAAAATTAATAAGGAATTTTGTTTTTTTTTACCAACTTTGAAACCAACCAAAAATTTATTTTGTTTCTTATAATGTTGTCGTTGTGTCAGTTGTTTAAAAAGAGTGAAACGTTTTTTTACCTGCTATTGTTTTTGTTGGTTTTTTACTACAAACCTCGTCACGTTATTTTTAATTTTTCTTATTGCTGTCCTTTTTTAAAGCGTCCAAAAATAGACTGCATACGTTTTTTGTTGTAGTTCTTATATTTCACATAAAGAAGTGTTGCTTACGATCAAATAAAAAAATGCAAAAAAGGACAACATTAAGGAGCGTTAAATATTTCATACAAAATTATGAAAACTTGAAACCAATAACGCGTATATTTTTATATTTTTGATAATTGTCAACATTTTTGTTGGTTAAATAAAAAATCAAACAAAAATATTAATTGAATCAGTAAAAAAATTTGTAGAAATCAAAAAAATTTTCAAACAAGCGTTTGTTTGAAAATAATTCGGCAATAATTTTTTCTGTGTAGTCATTGTTGCCAACGTTTTTTGAAGACTTACCGTCAAATCGTACTTCAAAAACCGCTAGAAGCCGCTTAATTTTTTTATTGAGCGTAAAATGTGTTAAAATATCGCTAAAATCTCAATATTTTGCTAAATCTATATACAAATCAAGATATAATGAATGGCTCGCTCTTAGTCATGCTAACTAAGAAAGTCTCTTATTATATTTTTTAAAGCAATACGACTTTTAATTAAAATGATATAGTAAGGTTTTTGATTTCCTTGGCTTTTTTAGTCCCGGGAACGTACAAGAATGTTTCTTTTAAAAAAGTGCCTAAAAGTTAGTACATAATATATATTGAAGTCTTTCCATCACGTCTATTTTTTTTATTATGGGCTGGTGAAGCTAATATATGTCATCAAAACGATTTTGATCCAATGGTTGAGAACAAAATTTACAAATGATTACGAATAAAATTTTCCTTTAAATCATCCAAATAACATTTTTTTTATATTTTTAACTGCTTCGGAGCTATTCAGAAGTAAGTTGCGATAAATTTGGGTTTTATAGTACTATTTTTTGTTTTCAGAAATGTATTAAAAAAATTGTATAAGGACAAAACTTTAACATATTTATCATTTATCAAAAAGCCACATATATTACAAATAAAATAAGAAATATATTATGAAAATAACTAATATTTCGTCGAATTTGTCCGATTTGGATTAAATTACTAGCATATGACTTGGAATAAAATTCCCTTTAAAGCATAGCCACCTTATTTCGGACGAAATATTAGTCAAGCCCATAAACAACTAGACGTAGTAGAATCAATCTGTGAAAAGATTTGTATTCAGCACGCTAAAGGCAATTAAAATCACATGAGAAGGTTCTTGCTGCCGCCTTTTTCTATTTTTGCAACCAATAACATAATCCACCATAAAATACGAATTATTTTTGTAAACTAAACATAATTTGACACAATTCCAGGTAATCCTTATCAAAAAATTAATTAAAAAAATGTTGTAAAATGTTTTAATAGCGGAAGCGAATACAATTTCGAAAAAAAAACAAAATTTTTTTTCTTCTTACTTTATAATTTTAATTAAAAAAATCAACAATAAATTTCAGTGTATTTATCAAATATAAAAAATTGGGAATTTAGCACGTCATACAGAAATCTTAATAGTTAATTTTGTATTCCCGTAAATAACTTTGATAATATACTTGCATGTGCCCGTGCAGAAAACTGAATTGCCAAATTGGGGTTTTTTGTTGTTTTCTTGCGAAGACAATAGAATGAAACAATTTGTTTTTTAATTTTGTTTTTTCTTTTTACCCACTTACAACTACAATTCGAGTCGGAAAGAACCCAACCAATTGTAGGGGGATGTAAGAAAAGATAAACTCACTGTTTATTGTTGGTGTTTTGTTTGAGCTTTGATATTGTTACAAGTAAGACTTTGAGTGTTTAAAATTCTTATTCGCTTTAGGAAAAGGTTTACTGATGATCTGGCTTAAGCAACCAGTGAAATGCGCATAGAAGCTAGCTTTCCCTCAACAATAAATTTCAGTGTATTTATTAAATATAAAAAATTGGGAATTTAGCACGTCATACAAAAATCTTAATAAAAAATACATACTTTAAATCTCTTATTTCATGAAAAAATTTTAAATTTTCAAGTTCCTAGAACAAAAATTTTATATTCTTTTGATATTTAAAAAACCGCTAGATTTCCCGCTAACCGTCAAAATGGAAATTTTGCCGCGATAGACACACAAAAACCGCTAGAATCGCGGTAAAACCGTCAAATTGGCAACAGTGTGTGTAGTACTGTTCTGTATAATAACTGGAAATTTCACGATATCGAAAAAATGCTTTCTTTCGCAACAAAAAAAAAAAAAAAACATTAGAAACAAAAACAAAGTTTTTGGAATTTGTTTTTATTTTAATTATAGTTATGCGAAAGAAAGAATTCTTACGCTTATAGTGAAACGGATAGTCACCGTACTTTTTACCAAGGTTTCTATCGACTCGCAAAATTTTGATTTACTACAAATGACAGAGTTGCCAGATCTTACAAGCGTATGATTGTTAAAATTCTGTCGGACAAGTGTAACTTTTCCCAGAACAGCATTCAAATTGCCATCTCTTGATATTTTATATTGCCATTTATTACATTCTTAACTAAAATCCACTAGTTTTCCAAACCCTGAAAAACTTTGGAATATTGTTTTTTTAAACTCTACAACTGTTTAGACATTGATTATAAAATTATAGTTGCAATAACCGTTATGCGTTAATAACCTTGTTTAATAAAGTCATTTATTATAACAAAAACTAGATTTTAATTTGATCAAAATTACGAAATAAAAACCGTAACATAGACATTCTTAGGAACATTATTTTATTGACTAAAGTCAAACTCATTCGTATGCTGATTTTTAAATGATTTTTGGTGTTTTTTATGGCATATTTTTCTTTTATACAAATTTTTAGCCTTGATTCAGTTAGAAGTTTGGTGGAGTTGTTTTTTTTTGATTTTAAAACGCTGATTCTTGTTTCTGATAAGAAAAAAATGTATTAAAACAATCTAGTTCAATTAACATTGTTGAATTTAATAAATTTTTAGTATTTTTTTTCATATATTTACAATTAGTATCTGAAGTTAAAAGTTGGCAAAAAATAAAAAAAAAGTATTCCCCCTGTCACAAATGGTTATTGCAGATGAGAGTCTGTTTCTAATTTTTTGTATTAAAATTTTTTATTTGATTAAAAATATAGTAAGTACTTAAGATAACAGCGTACTAGTGATGTTACAAATATCAATCCTTAGTATTCACGAATACGAATATTCAATCTGAACTTTAGCGCCACTCGATATTTCAAATTTAATTGAAAAAAATCTCGCGCCTGCGTTGATAACAATAATTTGTAAAAAACACTGTCACACTATTATTGAATTTAATAGCAATATGACATTCCGATGCCTAAATTTTAACCGCCTTATTAAAAAAAATTTTTTCAGTTTTATTAAAGGTTAATTAAAGAAATTTTCATATAAAATTCGTCTTATGAATCTGTTACAAGCATGGAACATTGTTTATGAATAAGGCCTTTAAGGCGCACTTGAATTTCACCACTGAACATTTTTATACCCACACCACAATAGCGGAGAGGATATTATCCATGGTATAAGGATTACAAGGTGGCACTACCTTTTGACATATTGCCTTTTGACACCTAACGTGTTTTGTGAAAACTGTACTACCACATTTGTTCTTAATAATCCCATTTTCTACTTTTTTTTTTGGCAAAATAAAATTTTATTTTGAATAAATCAACAACACAAAAAGTTTTTAAATTAAAATTATTATGTTTAAATTTACGAGGAGAAATGAAATGAAGATGGCGAAATTTAAGCAACACCTTTGGTATTTAGATCGATATTTAAAACAGAAAAGCCAAAATATCGCAAAATAATTTTTTTTTTTTATTTGTTGCAAAAGCTCTTGAAGGCATCTACAAAGTTTAACATGTATTAAAATATGCCTCAAAAAGGCAAAATATGCTCTAAAAACATAAAAAAGCTGCAAAAAGGGCATTTACACTATATAATGCAAAAAATGCTCGAAACGGTAAAATAAGCAAAAATATTTTTAAACGATGTCATAGTGTAAGTCTTTGCATGGTGATTGATCAAAGTATGTATACTGAAAAAGAACCAAACACACTTCATTAGTATTACAGCTACATAGTTCTATACGTCTAAAAAGCACACTTTATTTGGAAATTCCTATCGCTTAACCGTTATGATTTTATGGGGGTAATTCCCATACATTTTATTTATTTACAATTGTGTACCTTTTTAGTTTAATTTGAATTGTAGTTTAATTTAAAATATTTTCAATGAGCAACGATTCTATTAATTCTATAAGGACCGGAGCATTTCTCATATTGATATCTTTGCCTAACAAGCTTTTTTAGTATAACGAAGTATTTTTGTTGTTTTTGGGTTAAACGCTTTATTAATGAGTTACCATTTCAGCTTAATCATGCCAACACCCAAACTTCTATGTCTAGTGATTACACAGCACAACAAAATGATGCTTTTTTAAGTTTCTGAAATAAAAATAGCTGATCTTAATGTATTTTTATATGCTGATAATGTTGGCGTCATTAGTTTTTCCCTACCAGCTCTACCAGTTTTAATGATAAGCGAATTTTTTACGAAACTATTTACTAAATACTATTTTTCTTCATATAAAAATCTTCATAGCCATTGTTATAAAGCTGACCAAATGTCAATATTGTTCAGTTCAAAATGAAACTATTCCATATCTACTTATGTGACAGTTTCAGTTAAAAGGGACATATGGTTTAAAAAATCGATTTTTACTTTTTGGGGGATTCTTAAAATAGACAATACGCTCTTTTTAATACAGCAATCCGCTTTCTAACTGCTTTACTTTTGTCATAAGTAAGCTTTAAAATACACATTTGATAAGAAAAGAAAAGAACCCGATGTAACACAATTTTTTGTAATTGATCTAATTTACTTGAAACTCCCCTTTCGGGGGTTTTCAGGACCGAAGAATTCGTTCGAATCTGTATTGTACAAATTTTACGTATTACTATACAAAGGATTTTTTCTTCTAAACTAGATCTTAAGGACAGCTTAACGTCTTATTTTATTTATTTTCTTAGGAAATTTAAAAATTATTTAAGTATTTTTCTCAATTTAATGATATTATGCATTTTATTTATATTTATTTATGAATCTGTTTTGTATTTATTTGCATCTTATTTACATTATTATTTACATCGTGTAAACAATAAATTTAATAAGGTGTCGTCACTGGTTTACTGCCATGAATACAGTGGTAACTTTGCAAAAGAACTACCCGATAGTCTGAGGCATTGATTAAAGTAATCGATCGTAATGGCAATCACTATATAATCAAAAAAGCTTGGTTTTGTACAGTAAATTAGCAAATCACTCTTTTTCAATCCAGACTTCGAGCGAAGAAGTTACAAAGTAAATGGTAAAAACCTTAAATTTCATTTAAAAAAAAAGAGCAAATAGTGAGGTTATATATATTAACCATAATAAATATAAAATTAAATTGGAAAATACATATGTGTGTATTACTTTCGTATTTGGAATTAAAGAAAAAAGGTAATAACTTTCATCAAAAGAATTACAAATCAAATCAAACCTAAAAATTTTCGTTCAGAAATCGTTTGGCAAATATACCCACATGGTATTTTCTGAGCACAGGCTCTAAAAGGCAAATAATATTAAACTTAAAAACACCCTAAGTTCAAATCAGGTGAATCATAAAGAAGACTCTAACTTTTTAACATTTTTCTGTTGGTTACCTGGGGAAAATTTGCTCCAATACATTAAGACTTACACCCTTAAATATCAGGTAATAGTTTCAATTAATTAAAATACTCAGTTTTTTACATTAGTGTTTCATTTTATGTTTAGATTTTTAATAAAAAAGAGTGTAATAACATTAAACAATTTGACCACCGCTGTCCCGAACAATTTGTTAAACGCACCACGAAATCGAAGTAGAGTGCGTATTACAAGTGGTGACGTCATAATTGTGCCAATTTATTAAAGATCTGCTCCACAAAAAAAAAAAAAAAAAGAAAAAAAAAGCTTAATACAAAAACTCGTTTTGCAAGCATTGCAGTGTGAGAGGTCAAAAGCTCCAACCCAAGAGAAGTGTGCAATTCAAGAACTGTTTTTTCTCTACGTACTTATTAATTATGCTTTAGGCGAATGTAACCCATAAAGACACCTTATTAAACATGTTTTATTTTTCTACTATAATTTTAAAAAATTATATACAAAACTAAGTCCTACAAACAATAAACAATTTAAAAAAAAATCCCTTAGATAATAATAATAATGATATAGTGTTAAACTAAAACTTTCACAAAAACATACAAAAAAAAAACTATTACTATAATAACTATTCTTAACTTCTTAAATGTTCAAACATAAAAGCTCTGTAATCTTCACATAATTCGTTAAAATGTACAATAGTTCCCAAAACTCAAAACCTTTAGCATTCCAATAATAGTTTCCGGTTCCTATTATACCTAATTTATCCATTTCATACCACCCTAGAAATTTTCTGTAGTAATTAACAACTTCCAACAACTTTAATCTAATTCTAACCTAACTTAAACTAACCTTAATGAAAGCCTAATATACCTATATAAAATCCCTTTATTATATAAGCTTAATCTAAAATTAAATGTAAAACATTTCTAGTAAGGTCTGTATAAAAAAAAAATATCTTATGTATTTATATCTTTTAAATTAATCAATTCCAATTTCATTAGAAAATATGCAACGTCAATTTTAACATCATTATTATAACCCAGTGTATGCAGAATGTTCGAAGAGGCCTCCGAGACATCGTAAGCAACATTTAATATTTTTTTTAATCAACAAAGTTTGGTGAGTGATCGAACCTATTTATTTTTATTGTATTTCTTGCATATTTTCACAAAACCAATAACAGAAACAACAACAATAATAATCATGAATTAAAGTAAAAGAGTAAGCAAATGTTCTCTTATGTTTAGCAACATAGTTTTGATTGTTTTTGTTTCTGATTATATGTAACAAAGTTTATGTTCATATCTACATATGAATATATTTTAATAATTTTGTCTTTTGGTATCTTATTTTAATATGGGAAGTATCCCTTACTAAAAATCGTTATTTTTAAATATTTATATAAAATTTATCATCGAAGATAAGTTTATTATTTGAAAGAATTTTTAGGCTAGATTTAAGGAAGAAGTTTAACTAATTCGCTATGAACTTTATTAAATGAATAAATTTTGTAATTTTTCAAAATGGATTGCTAGAATTTAAAAATCTTTTCTTACGGATGTAAAATGAATTAGGATGACATCGTTTACGGGTTTCAGTAAACTTTGTGCCACTGAAACATTAGGTAGGGAGGGTAATGAGGCATTGGCCCCAAAAACATCTTGGGTGCTCTACAACCAGCAGGATGATGTGACCATAGTTTTGTTTTGTTTCTTCGAATTAGTACAATACAAATTTGCTTTAATTTTGACTTGAGTTAATTTAATTAGTATTTTGCAGTTTTCCCCTATAACAGAGGCAAGGGAGTTTTAATTATTATGTATACAAGTACAAGTCAGTTTTGTGCGATTAAAGGGTATTAGCTGACAAGAACCCACCCTAAGCAGACTGTTTGCTAGCATGCTGATAACTCCCAATTGTCATAGCTACTTATCTTTAAAAATAATATTTTTTTTAACTAGAACTAGTGCACATACTTTTTTCGATCTATCAGTCCAATTGTATCGTGACTTTAAACAAGCTAACCTGTTAGCAAATATCTTGTCCACTTGTACATTACATAATTGGCGCCCAACGTGGGGCCCAAAGTAATCACTAAATGGGTCCATACCCTAGCTTTTTGTTTTTTTTTTTAAATTTCAATGGTAAATAAAAGTCACAAAATTATTAAATTAAAAAAATATTTACTCTTGAAATAAACTTCTATAATTTTCAGGATTTTTGTTTATTTGACATTTTCCAAGCTCGAGTATGACAACCGATTATTCCCTAGAAGTTGCTTTTCATAAGTATGGTGATTTTGTTTAATAATTTTTGATTTTTGTATAACGTTTTCTAACAACTTCTATATTTTAACAATTTTGTTAACTAGATTTCAGTATCCTAATTAGGGAGGGAAATTATATAAATATTGCTTATTGCATTTTTATATCTACCTAATTAGTTATAGAGGGATAAAGTTTCGTATACTGGTGTGTTTGATTTTGTTAGGTATTGGAATTATGTTAGTTAACTAACCACTTTTTAAGACTATCAAACTTTAGCTGGTTGTTTATTTTCGGCGTTTATCCTATTCAGTTTTACATCCAATACGTAAGAAAGATAAAAATTAAAAAAAAAAAAATTGGCTTAAGACCAATAAATAATTCAAAGGAAAAATTTGTTTCTTTTTATTATTGGTTATACCGCTCATACGCATATTTAAAATATATACTCATTATATAAAATATATTTTCTCTAAAATTACAATTTCTTGTAATTATTTCTTTTCTACTCTTTATCGCTTAGTGTATAGACTAATATTTAACGAAATGTCATTAGAACGTACTCCACCACGTACAGAAGCTATGGCATCTGCTCTTAACGAAGCTCAGTGTAGCATTTGTAAAGACTTCATGCTCGAAACTCATGAATGTCTTATTATTATGAATTGTAACCATGTATTCCATAAAGGATGCATTGAAAGTCTTCTTTCTCAATCTGCGGAATGTCCCGACTGTCACAAGGCATGTCAGCTTGTAGACCTGAAAAAATTTGTTATTCAAAGTATTTCTCGGCAAAATCCCGAAGCAAAAAGTAACGTCAATGGGCGTGGGAAAGGTAGAGGTGCAATGGCAAAGAGGTATAATACTAGAAATGTAACTAAAAATCTATTTAATGAAAATTCTGCTTTCTCATTTGATTTTAATCAAAATATGACACAAACAGAAGCTAATGAAAATATGCAAACTATAACTCCTACACGGAATACTACAAACAATCCAATGCTTAATATTGATCCTTCTCAGCTCACACGACTTATAGAAACGAGTGTTGCGCGTATGCTGCAAAATTTAAACTTGGTGCCCGGTTATTCACCTAACGCACAAAATAGTCAAAATTTACAACAACAAAATTCAGTAAATAGAACATTACCCCCACCACAATGTAATAATAATAATCCACAGATGAGCAATAGTCGACATCCTTTATCTCCTTCTTCCAATTTTCAAGATAATTTTCATATGCGGTCAGATAAAATCACTTCGGTGATTCAAAATTGGAATCTTAAGTTTGATGGGTCAGCAAATGGCCTAAACGTTGAAGAGTTTTTGTATAGACTTCGTTCTCTTACTGCTGACAACTTTAACAATGACTTCGCAGTTATTTGCAAGAATTTGCACATATTGTTGTCAGGAAAAGCCCGTGAATGGTACTGGCGTTACCACAAACAGGTGGGAAACATAGAGTGGAATGAATTCTGCGCTGCCATAAAGTACCAGTACAAGGATTTTAAATCCAATTTTGATTTGCGAGAAGAATTGCGAAATCGAAAAATGAAGATGGGAGAGACTTTTGATTCATTTTTCGATGCAATTTCCTCAATTTTGGATCGGCTAGATAGACCAATACCTGAAAATGAGCTAATAGAAATATTAACGAAAAATCTTCGCCCGGATATTCGGCATGAACTTTTATACGTTCCTATTTACTCTATAGCCCATTTACGAAAATTAGTGCAAATGCGCGAAAACTTAATGAACGATGAGTTTGTTCGAAGAAATGTTTCAAATAAGACGTTTTCAAGCAATTTTCCCAGAAGAAATATTGCTGAAGTAGATTTTTCAGAATCTTCTGAATTTTTAAATAACACTAATAATGAACATGTAGATGGCATAGAACAAAAAGCGGCTGTAACGAAATGTTGGAATTGTGATGAGATAGGTCACACTTGGCAAGATTGCCTGGGCAACAGAACCATATTTTGTTATGGATGTGGAGCTAAAAATACATATCGCCCACAATGCCAAAAATGTTTATCTAGAAAAACTTCAAATCCAAAAAACTTACCAGCTCAGACACAACCCCAAACCTTCCTCTAATTTTTAACGAAAAAAATAGCTCTAACTTAGAAAAAAAACTCTTATTTGACACACTACCCTGAATTGACAAATAACCCTCAGATTGTTCAAATTTTAAAACGAGACTTTTCTCCAAATATTCTAAATGATAAAATTTTGTATCCAATACGACCTTATCATGAACGAATGCAAGAGTACATGTCCAAACGTAATGAAATTTTTTCGGTTTCAACTCTGAATTTTTTGGCGAAAAAGAAACCTAAGCGTTCCACAGTGAGGCTTAGAAAATATTTTAAATTGCGGAAACTAACGTCAAAGTATGTAGTATCTACTATTATAAATAATAATAATGATAAACGAATTTATGCAAACGTAACCTTTTTAAAATTTTCACAACTTGGTCTTTTGGACACGGGAGCGAATATAAGCTGTATTGGGAGTAAACTTGCTCAAGAAAATTTTTCCAGTTTTGAACAATTTTGCAAAGTTAATTCACAGGTAAAGACGGCTGATGGCAAATTACAAAAGGTTTTAGGCTATCTTGATGTAGAGGTTGAATTTAGAAAACTAAGGTGTAAAATGAAATTATGGATAGTACCATCCTTATCGCAAAATTTAATTTTAGGTCTAGACTTTTGGAGGCTATTTAATTTAGCTCCAGATTTGTTTGAATCTGCTATAATTAGTAGCCCATTGGATATATCGGATGCAAAGAAAATGATTGATGGCCTTTCTGTAGACTTAGAAAATTCTGACTCGGATTTAGATATGCACAAATTCCCCTTAACTTCATGCCAAAATTCTCAATTACAATCAATTATAAATTTATTCCCAAATTTCGAAAAAGATGGATTGGGAAAAACCTGCTTAATTAAGCATAATATAGACGTAGGTAATGCGACTCCTATAAAACAGAGATTCTATCCCGTATCTCCAGCAGTAGAGGAACTGATGTATAGGGAAATAGACAGAATGCTGGCATTAGGGGTGATCGAAGAATCATCATCACCGTGGAGTTCGCCAATGCGACTTGTGGTTAAGCCAAACAAAGTTCGCCTTTGCTTAGATGCTAGGAAGGTCAATAACCTCACTAGAAAGGATGCCTATCCGCTTCCGAGCATTGAGGGCATATTTGCTAGACTTCCCAAAGCAAACCTGATTTCAAAGTTAGATTTGAAAGATGCCTACTGGCAGATTGGCCTCGAAGAAAAGGCCAAAGCTCTAACTGCGTTTACAATCCCAGGTAGGCCACTCTATCAATTCAAGGTCATGCCATTTGGGCTTTGTAACGCCCCACAAACGATGTGCCGGTTAATGGACTCGTTAATACCATCTGATTTAAAACATTGTGTTTTTGGTTATTTAGATGACCTAGTGATAGTTTCTGAGGATTTTCCCACACATTTGTCCGTTTTAGTGCGTATTGCAGAACAATTCAGGAGGGCTAATTTAACTCTTAATATAGCTAAATCACGTTTTTGTGTAACCGAGACGAAATACCTCGGATATGTTATCGGAAATGGAGGCATTAAAACTGATCCCGAAAAAATAGATTCGATATTGTCCTGGCCTGTGCCCAAAACTATTAAGCAAGTTCGAGGCTTTCTCGGTCTTGCCGGTTGGTATCGGAGATTTATTTCCAATTTTTCGTCAGTAGTATTTCCGATCACCGAAGTTCTGTCAACAAAACGAAAGTTTCAATGGACAGAAGATGCTCAAAGCGCATTTCAACAAATTAAAACCCTACTCACTACAGCCCCTGTTCTCTCTAATCCCGATTTTAAGAGAAAGTTTTATATACATTGCGATGCAAGTGATTTCGGTATTGGTGCAGTTTTGGTTCAGCTGGACGACAGCGGAAACGAAAAACCTATAGCGTTCATGTCGAAAAAGCTAAATACGGCACAACGCAATTACAGCGTAACCGAAAGAGAGTGTCTTGCGGCAATAGAAGCAATAAACCGATTTCGATGTTACATAGAAATGCAGGATTTTGAGGTAATTACGGATCACTCGAGCCTGGTATGGCTGATGAAACAAACCGAATTAACTGGAAGACTTGCCAGGTGGGTATTTAAGCTTCAAGGGTATAAATTTAACATCAGCCACCGAAAAGGAAAAGATCATATTGTGCCAGACTCTCTCTCTCGGTTACACTGTGATGAAGTTGCTACTGTTGAATTGGCTGAACCAGAAATTGACCTCAATTCTGAACATTTTTCAGATCAAGATTATGAAGAACTAAAAGCTAAAATAAGGGAAAATTCCACAAAATACCCTGATTTAAAAATTTTAGACAAATATGTTTACATTCGTACAGAACATTATACAGGTGACGATAATCAAGATCAGAATGCCTGGAAGCTATGGGTTCCTATTAAATTACGTGGAAATGTAATCATCCGAGCACACGATTCACCAGTTTCATCACATGGGGGAATGTCAAAAACTTTATACGTAATTAGACGCAATTTTTTCTGGCCTGGTATAGTAACCGATGTTCGAAATTATATAAGGGAATGTGAAATCTGTAAAACGACAAAAGCTCCCAATTTTGTAACAAGGCCAGAAATGGGTAGGCAAGTTACATCTGTCCGCCCGTTCCAACGTCTATATATAGACTTACTAGGACCTTACCCGAGAAGTAAGCGTGGAAATATTGGCTTGTTAATTGTGCTTGATCACCTTACAAAATTTCATTGGCTTTGTCCCATGCGTAAATTTACATCCGCTGCCATTCAAATATTTTTACTAGAACACATTTTCCATGTTTATGGTGTTCCAGAATATATTGTCAGTGATAATGGTTCACAATTTAAATCAAATGAGCTAAACGCTTTTTTTACGAAACTTGGAATAAATCATATTTATACAGCTTTGTACTCCCCGCAGTCTAACGCCTCCGAAAGAGTTAATAGGTCGTTAATAGCTGGTATTCGTGCCTATTTGAAAAAAGACCAAACTCTGTGGGACGAGAACTTGAGCTCAATAAGTTGTTCCCTTAGAAACTCTATTCATACTTCTATTCGAACATCGCCATATCACGCAGTTTTTGGAATAGATATGATAACCCATGGGTCGTCTTATAAATTAATAAAAAACTTAAATCTAATAAATGAGAGTTTTAATCCCTTGTCGAAAGGTGATAGCCTGGCTTTGTTACGCAAGGATCTTCAGAAACGCATAACAGATGCTTATCACAACAATGAAAACCAATACAATCTGCGAACTCGGCCAATATCTTATTCAGTAGGACAATTCGTTTTTCGAAAAAACTTTTCCCAAAGTAGTTTGGTGAAAAAGTTCAATTCCAAACTTTCCCCACTGTATCTCAAAGCCAAAATTAGAGAGAAAGTTGGGCAAAATTACTACGTCTTAGAAGATTTAGATGGTAAAATATTAGGAACGTATCATGCCAAAGATCTCAGGGCATAAAATTTGATTTCCTCCTAATACTTCGGCATAACATGCAAGTATTATGTGGTTTGTATTGTACAAATTTTACGTATTACTATACAAAGGATTTTTTCTTCTAAACTAGATCTTAAGGACAAGCTTAACGTCTTATTTTATTTATTTTCTTAGGAAATTTAAAAATTATTTAAGTATTTTTCTCAATTTAATGATATTATGCATTTTATTTATATTTATTTATGAATCTGTTTTGTATTTATTTGCATCTTATTTACATTATTATTTACATCGTGTAAACAATAAATTTAATAAGGTGTCGTCACTGGTTTACTGCCATGAATACAGTGGTAACTTTGCAAAAGAACTACCCGATAGTCTGAGGCATTGATTAAAGTAATCGATCGTAATGGCAATCACTATATAATCAAAAAAGCTTGGTTTTGTACAGTAAATTAGCAAATCACTCTTTTTCAATCCAGACTTCGAGCGAAGAAGTTACAAAGTAAATGGTAAAAACCTTAAATTTCATTTAAAAAAAAAGAGCAAATAGTGAGGTTATATATATTAACCATAATAAATATAAAATTAAATTGGAAAATACATATGTGTGTATTACTTTCGTATTTGGAATTAAAGAAAAAAGGTAATAACTTTCATCAAAAGAATTACAAATCAAATCAAACCTAAAAATTTTCGTTCAGAAATCGTTTGGCAAATATACCCACATGGTATTTTCTGAGCACAGGCTCTAAAAGGCAAATAATATTAAACTTAAAAACACCCTAAGTTCAAATCAGGTGAATCATAAAGAAGACTCTAACTTTTTAACATTTTTCTGTTGGTTACCTGGGGAAAATTTGCTCCAATACATTAAGACTTACACCCTTAAATATCAGGTAATAGTTTCAATTAATTAAAATACTCAGTTTTTTACATTAGTGTTTCATTTTATGTTTAGATTTTTAATAAAAAAGAGTGTAATAACATTAAACAATTTGACCACCGCTGTCCCGAACAATTTGTTAAACGCACCACGAAATCGAAGTAGAGTGCGTATTACAAGTGGTGACGTCATAATTGTGCCAATTTATTAAAGATCTGCTCCACAAAAAAAAAAAAAAAAAGAAAAAAAAAGCTTAATACAAAAACTCGTTTTGCAAGCATTGCAGTGTGAGAGGTCAAAAGCTCCAACCCAAGAGAAGTGTGCAATTCAAGAACTGTTTTTTCTCTACGTACTTATTAATTATGCTTTAGGCGAATGTAACCCATAAAGACACCTTATTAAACATGTTTTATTTTTCTACTATAATTTTAAAAAATTATATACAAAACTAAGTCCTACAAACAATAAACAATTTAAAAAAAAATCCCTTAGATAATAATAATAATGATATAGTGTTAAACTAAAACTTTCACAAAAACATACAAAAAAAAAACTATTACTATAATAACTATTCTTAACTTCTTAAATGTTCAAACATAAAAGCTCTGTAATCTTCACATAATTCGTTAAAATGTACAATAGTTCCCAAAACTCAAAACCTTTAGCATTCCAATAATAGTTTCCGGTTCCTATTATACCTAATTTATCCATTTCATACCACCCTAGAAATTTTCTGTAGTAATTAACAACTTCCAACAACTTTAATCTAATTCTAACCTAACTTAAACTAACCTTAATGAAAGCCTAATATACCTATATAAAATCCCTTTATTATATAAGCTTAATCTAAAATTAAATGTAAAACATTTCTAGTAAGGTCTGTATAAAAAAAAAATATCTTATGTATTTATATCTTTTAAATTAATCAATTCCAATTTCATTAGAAAATATGCAACGTCAATTTTAACATCATTATTATAACCCAGTGTATGCAGAATGTTCGAAGAGGCCTCCGAGACATCGTAAGCAACATTTAATATTTTTTTTAATCAACAAAGTTTGGTGAGTGATCGAACCTATTTATTTTTATTGTATTTCTTGCATATTTTCACAAAACCAATAACAGAAACAACAACAATAATAATCATGAATTAAAGTAAAAGAGTAAGCAAATGTTCTCTTATGTTTAGCAACATAGTTTTGATTGTTTTTGTTTCTGATTATATGTAACAAAGTTTATGTTCATATCTACATATGAATATATTTTAATAATTTTGTCTTTTGGTATCTTATTTTAATATGGGAAGTATCCCTTACTAAAAATCGTTATTTTTAAATATTTATATAAAATTTATCATCGAAGATAAGTTTATTATTTGAAAGAATTTTTAGGCTAGATTTAAGGAAGAAGTTTAACTAATTCGCTATGAACTTTATTAAATGAATAAATTTTGTAATTTTTCAAAATGGATTGCTAGAAGTTAAAAATCTTTTCTTACGGATGTAAAATGAATTAGGATGACATCGTTTACGGGTTTCAGTAAACTTTGTGCCACTGAAACATTAGGTAGGGAGGGTAATGAGGCATTGGCCCCAAAAACATCTTGGGTGCTCTACAACCAGCAGGATGATGTGACCATAGTTTTGTTTTGTTTCTTCGAATTAGTACAATACAAATTTGCTTTAATTTTGACTTGAGTTAATTTAATTAGTATTTTGCAGTTTTCCCCTATAACAGAGGCAAGGGAGTTTTAATTATTATGTATACAAGTACAAGTCAGTTTTGTGCGATTAAAGGGTATTAGCTGACAAGAACCCACCCTAAGCAGACTGTTTGCTAGCATGCTGATAACTCCCAATTGTCATAGCTACTTATCTTTAAAAATAATATTTTTTTTAACTAGAACTAGTGCACATACTTTTTTCGATCTATCAGTCCAATTGTATCGTGACTTTAAACAAGCTAACCTGTTAGCAAATATCTTGTCCACTTGTACATTACAAATCTGGCATTAGATTTTGAAAATTCAAAATCCAATATGGCGGACTTTTTGTAAAGTTAACAAGTCGATTTAGATACATCTGATCGCTTTTATGGCTTGAAACTAGTTATACGGGGGGTTTTTGTATTGTAGATTACGAATCTGTTCTTAGATTTTGAAAAATTCATAATGCCGAATCCAACTATTTTCTGTAACATTATGGGATTTGCTTAAAACTCGTTATTAAAAGGTTGCTGGGGTCGCTGGTAACGAATCTGATATTAGATTTTAAAAATTCTAAATGGCGGAGTGCTTTTCGTAGCATTATGGGATTTATTTGGAACTGATCATTTAGGGGTTTTTAGGGTCGCTGATCACGAATCTGGCAGAGCCTTAAATTCCGACATTTTGAATTTGGAAAGTCTGACTTTAGATTCATAACCAGCTACCCCGAAAAACCCTGAGTGACGAGTTTCAAACAAATTCAATAATATTACAAGAAATAGACCGCCATATTGGATACGCCATATTGAGTTTTCAAAATCTAGTACCAGATTCGTAATCAGTTACCCAGAGAGCCCTTAAGTGACGAACCCCAAGCAAATCCAATAATGTTATAAAAAATAATCCGTCATATTGGATCCGCCATTTTTAAAATCTAAAACCAGCTTCGTAATCTTCAACCTCAAAAACCCCCGGATAATAAGTTTCAGGTCATAAAAGTGTTCAGTTAATTTCGTACTCAGCGACCCAAAAAATCCCCTTATAACGGGTTTCGAGCAATAAAAACGTTCAGGCGTTTCAAAGTTAGCGTTTTAACTTCAAAATCGTTTTTCTCCAAAACTCATTTTTTGTCCATAGGTCCATTTTAACTGAAACTGCCACATATACACCCAGCAAAAACTTGGTAATGACTTGCTATTACTGAACAACTTACTTTTCAATGACTACTTCATACCATCTGCATTACATAGAAGTAGTTTGGTAATGGCTGACATATACTCTGATACCTAAGTACTTGTGTATGAGTTGATTAACGAAATTTATAATTCATTCGTAATAAAATGCATCTACGGTTGAAGTTTTTTCAAATCTAATACAAATTGATTTAAAATATTTGTTCTTACAATTTGTTTTTTTTTATTATTATAAATAAAAAACAATTTGTAATAAATTTGAATATGAAAAATTATGCTGTACTGAAATTTTATAGTCATGACTGTTAGTTGTAATTTTGGTGACATCGGAGTAATAAGTTATTTAAGTCCCTATTTGTAAGCGAATGTGGTAATGACTTATTTAACTCCCTATTTGTAAGCGAGGGTGGTAAGTAGTTACCTCCAATAATTTAATCTCATATTTACGCTCTTAATTGAGTAAAAAACATCGTTTTTTTATACAAAAACTACACTGCCCCGGTAGACTAGCTGGTAGTGAGCTAGTCTATCAGCACCGAGGTTGCGCGATCGAATCCCGCCAGAGACAGAAAAAAAAAAATAAAAAATAAAACAAAGTAAAATAAAATAAGAAAAAATAGAAAAAAAAAACATAAAGTAAAGTAAAATAAAATAAGAAAAAATAAAAAAAAAATAATTTAAAAAAAATAATAAAAAAAAAAATTTTTTTAAAGTCATGACATGTTAGTTGTAATTTTGGTGACATCGGAGTAATAACTTATTTAAGTCCCTATTTGTAAGCGAATGTGGTAATGACTTATTTAACTCCCTATTTGTAAGCGAGGGTGGTAAGTACTTGCCTCCAATGACATCACCGTGTTAAAATAATGAGTTAAAATGCCAATGTACAAGTAGTGAAGAGTCGTTATATTAGCTTTTTAACTCATTACTTTGCAATGTAAGTTTTTGCTGGGCATCTAACAACTTTAGAATATTAGTGAGAAATGAGTGGTATAAAAAAGTATCAATGTATGTATGTATTTATGCATATAAAACTTATTAATTCAAAACAAAAAAGGTAAAATTAACATACATATTATTGAAATGAGAAAGTCGTAATTCTAAACGTAGTTCATTTTTAAAATTAACATTTCCAGTGGGTTCATATCAAAACGAATTTATTACTTTGAATCGGATTAAAACGCAATATGTAATTCTAAACTTATTTTCTGAATAATTTTAAAACTAACTGGCAGATAAATCAAATTATTTACGATTTTTATTATATGTTCCACAACAAGTGTTTAAATTATACATA
Organism: Pollenia angustigena; assembly: GCA_930367215.1. Taxonomy (NCBI): domain Eukaryota; kingdom Metazoa; phylum Arthropoda; class Insecta; order Diptera; family Polleniidae; genus Pollenia; species Pollenia angustigena. The sequence goes on along the minus strand of OV884059.1, from coordinate 124,108,860 downwards.
TGTACTTCCTACTAATATAACATATATGTTTATCCAAAAAATTGGTCCTTACGAGTAGCGAAGTTGATTTAACGATGTCCGTCTGTCCGCTGTATGTTGAAATATGTTTTACGAAGACCCCAGAAATTACAAGAGCCTAGGTTGTTATATACATATTTATGTCATATTTCGTTTAAGGGTGTTATTGAAATTCAGCCAGATCGGTCCATAAATGACTGAGATATGAGCGAAATAGCACGACTGCCTCTAATTTTATTCATAAATCCATTGTTGTTGTTGATTATTTTTATTCCTTTTTTCTGTATATCTAGAGAATGACAAGAGCCAATGCTTCTTAATTAGGTACATACATCTTGGTCATCAATACACAACCTTTCTAAAAAAAGCCGGGATTGGAGAAGCGTGCGTGGAACTTCCCTTACAAAGACTTAATAAATTTCTGTATATCTAGGGAATGAAAAGAGCTAAAGTTTTAAAATTAGGTACAAGCATCTTGGTTATCAATACACAGCATTCCACAAAATGTAGGAGGGATTATAGAAGTGGGCGTGACACAAAAAAGTTTTTTTCTATATCTTAAGAACAGTAATAAAAAAATTAGTCTAAATTTTGTACACATAGCTGCGTTATAAAAACACAACCTCCCTTAAAATAGGGATGGGATTGGAGAAGTGGGCATGGCACCACCCGTACAAAGACATTACAGATTTCTGTATATCTAGAGAACGGCAGGAGCTAAAGTTTCCAAATAAGGTACCAGCATCTTGGTTATCGATACAGAACATCCGACAAAATTGGTCGAGATTTGAGAAGTGACCGTGGCAAAAATAGTCATAGCCGAATATTGCACTCTTAATTGTTTAACTTAAATTCATTTAAAGTTTTAATGACCCTACACCACAGTATATAAGAAAAAATTTTTGCAAGTGTTCCCTTCTTGGAACCCATAGGCAATCATGGACCCGCCAAAATTAAGTAATTGAGTTTAAGATTCATATAACAGTTCTTTGTGCCGAATATTATTTAGATATCTTTATTTACATGAAATTTGTTTGCCTTTATGTGATTTTAAGAAGGGAGTTTATATGGTTTGTTTTGGACCCACGAGCACAACATTTTGTAATGATATAGTAAAAGTCACTGTCGCCAATTTTTATGAAAACACTTTCATTTATAAGGAAGTTATGGCATTAAAAGCTATTTGTATAGGAGCTGTGTTCAAAAATGGACAGATTCCAATAAAATTTGGTAAGATGATATTGATTGCAATGAAATAAGTTTGGATCATATTTTAACTAAATATCAACATTGTAAGATGGTTTATGGGCACAAAGACCCTATTTCGGAAAGAAGCTTGTATTGGATCTATGTGAAATTATAGACCGATTCGCTCCATTTCCAATAGGCTTGGTCCTTGCGCCAATTAGAAATTATGTGCCAAATTTCATCAAATTATCTCCAATTTGCGACTTGTGCTTTGCGCACAAGGTTTACATGGACAGCCAGCCGGACGGACATCGTTAGACCCATTCAGAAAGTTATTCTGAGCCGATCGGTATACTTATAGATGGGTCTACAAACATCAGCACAAATGCATAATACCCTCTTCGCTATTGTGGTGTGGGTATAAAAATTGGAAAATTAAAAATTAAAAATGTTATATATTTTTAATTCTATTTAAAAAAAGTTTATTTCCAACAATAACGTCAACCGCAAGCACTTTTAAGCCAAACGGTTGCTTTTCGCATATAGTTGCCAAATATTTGGTTTTGCAACAAAACTTTGTATGAAAACAAAGTTCTATTATTGGCAAATCGTTAAAAGCGAAATAAAAATCCGCGCCTGATTATTATAACCCAACTAAGTTACATTAGCAGCGGACGTCAAATATTTGTAGTATTAAAAAATAGGTTCGAAAAATAAAAAAAACATTTAATTTCGTACAGAACGTGCGGTCAGTTTCGCACTTGACTTAAGCAAATTACAGTTTCGTAAAACTTAACAAAAAGTTTCCTTAAGTTCAATATGCTTTGGCACACATGATTTACATGTATTCGCTTACACTGATAGAAAAGGCGTCATAACGCTGACGTATTTTGACATCAGTACTATGACAAGAGTCTTCGTTTTTGACCCCATGACACTTTTCATCATGGTGATGTCAACCTTAACATCACTTGGCCAAAGTGTCGTCAATGGGATGACACATCGGCATCACAAAAATGACGAACATGTCCTCAGTGCGATGACGCAGTAACATCGGAGAAAGGACACATTAGCATCGATTTAATGACAATTTGTCATTAACTCAAAATCATTAGAATTGTTTAAAGTTAAAGGGAGATAATATTATTATTAACTTACCCGTTACATGTTTGTTTCCCTTTTGTGGAATAACGACCTTTGTTTACAGCAGAACTCTCAATAATAAGACACCAGCACCATGCCGCATATGGTTTTCGTAATCATTCTACTTTAAAAATTTGATGTTTTTAACTAAATATTTTAAAAAAATATAATATAGAAATTTTTGCTTCTTATAATACGTTGTAATCATGAAAACAATGTTAATAATATACAAAATGTGGCATCGAATTGATGTCACTATAGTCATAAAATAGATGACACGTTAAAAATGACAAAATTGTACGAAGACGTTAGTCATTGGATTGATGTTCCTTTTTGCATCATTGATGTCATTTGTAGTAACATTGATGCCACAATTCTGATGTAAGGGTCAAAATAGTAGAAATTCAATCACCCCTATTATGAAAGTCGACATCGACACAAGTCGACGGCACCTGAACAGCAATGGTATTTTCTGAGTCATTGTTGACAATAATTGATTACTATTGACAGTCAATTGATATTTTCTAAGGCGCTTTCAAGTCGACGTCGAGTAGTATTGTCTCCGTTTTAGTCGTCAGGAAATTTGGCGACGACTCAAATGAAAGTTAAAGAAATTTTAAATGAAATGTAAACATATTTATTGAATACGTTTGAAATAAAAAATTCAAATTTAAAAGAAGTTATGGGCATAAATTTTATTAGTAAATTTAACGCGAAAATTGCGAAAGTTCGGAAAAGTTTGCTAAAATGGCGAAATTTCGCGAAAATTTTTAATTTAAGACGAACTCCTCAAAGAAGCAAAATTGCGAAAATTCGCAAACATTTGCAAAAATAGCGAAAATTCGCGAACATTTTTAATATATAAAAAAAAGCCATAAAATTGATTAAAATTCCCTAAAACTATAAGAAATGGCAAAAATTTGGTTAAAATTGCAAACAGCTACATGATAGGAAAGTCTAATATTTAAATCGTTAAAGCTGTAAAGAATCAGAAAACTTTCGCTTCTATCGCGAGCATGACTAAAATTAGCAAAAATTGCAAACTTTGAAACAAACGATCAAATTGGTTTGAAATCGCTAAATCGGCTAAAAAAACAAAATGTCGGGAAGTTACAAAAAAAAAAAAAAAAATATGAAAAAACAGCGAAAATTCGCGAAAATTTTTAACATATAAACAAGCCATAAAATTTATTAAAAGTACCTTAAACTGAAAGAAATGGCAAAAATTCGGTGAAAATTGCTAAATTAACGAAAATTCGCAAAAATTTGCTAACAGCGGCATGAAAGAAAAGTCAGAAAACTTATAGTAAAAATAAAAATTCGCGAAAAAAATTCAAAATTGGAAACAACTCTACACTTTATTTAAAAAAGCTAAATCAGTTAAAAAAAATATGTCGGAATATAGCATAAATAGTCTGTGTTCATAAGGCTCTTGTCTTATTGACATGATTGCTACTTTATAGGCGAGAGGGACGAGGGGAAAAGAAACGAGTACACAGATGCATGTACTGTCTTTACGTTTTGCTTTTTCATTCGTTGTTTGATTTTGTTATTGTTTTCAATACCAAAAAAGCACTTGTCGTCAACATGACATGAATCATTTGAACGCCAATTCATGTTCAAAGAAGAAAAAGGAAGAATATTGTCAATAAGACATGAGCCGTATGAACTCAGACTTACACAGCGTTTAGTGAGTGAAGAACAAAAATGAAAAAAAAAACAATTGGAGATGGGATTTTTTTTTGTCAAATTTTCGATAACTAGTCGACGTCGACACAACATTCTTATAAAATACCAAATTAACGTCGAAGTGATGTAGTCGCCGCTTTGATGTGACAACAATTAAAAATTAATGTCGACGTCGACAACGCCTTACATAATAGGGGTGAATATTATCTTTAACATACCTTTACTCTTTATTTTTTAAGAGCTTGTTTGAATTCAACTTTCGAATTCATAAAATATTTTTCCGAATCTGTAGAAGGAATATTAAAATCTGGCAACATTGTTTGCAGGTACGTAATATTTCCCTTCTCATACTCTTCACACTAAAATTGTTTGTATGTACTTATTTAAAAAATGTTACTCATTGAACAAAGTAAATAGACCTCATACAAATTTATTATTAAATACAACCGCTTCTGTAAATAACAATAGAATCTCTCTCGTGGAGGTAAATTTTATAGTTGTAATAAAATAAAATCGAATTAATTCAGTTGCAAGTTAAACGTCGCTAAAGATGAAGGTGCTACATAAGAATTTTATTAAAATTTTATTTGTTATTAACCTCATAAGTCGAACCCTAACCCAAGAGTGTACTTTAAAATATTCCAATAAAGATTGGTTGGATGAATGGCGTGTGATTCTAACTCAGGATAATCACAATCAGTATCAATTGTTCAGAGGTCATAATGTGCCAGCGAATAAAAAACTATTTATGCTGTGTAATAGTGAACCAAAACCGATAACGGTTAGTTGTAATAACGATCAACGATTTGATGTTAATTTACCAGTAAAAAATAAATGTAAAGATAGTGAAAGCTTAATACCAATAAGAATTGCCGCCAAGGTATTCTATTGCCCTTATACGCTATACAAAATCGGTTTTAATATTCAAATCGATTCACGTACACAATTTCTAGAAACTTATCAAGTATGCTTCGATGAAAAACATATGAGAACAATATTTTCCATTAGTAAGGCGTATCCAGTGGGTGAGTGATTTCAACGGCAAGAAGACTGGTGATAATAACTTTTCGGAAACGAGATCTTAATCTTCTAATCGCTAATTCGATTTATTATCATCATCAGTTCTTCGAAATCAGTAGATGCAGATATTAATACTAATATAACGTTAATCTTATAGGTGGTGGTCGCCCACACTTTTTACAATTTAATCCGGATGACATTTTCTATGGTCGTCTTTTTTCGGCCTTTTCTCGTAGATCTTCTTTCGAGACATTCAAAAAACTACTGGGTAGTAATCAACCATACATGAGTTCTTCAAATGTCGATCATATAATTGATCGTGGCCATTTAACGCCCAGTGCCGATTTTACACTGACCAACTTCAAACGTTCCACTTTCAATATGATGAATGTTATACCACAATTTAAAACAATCGACAACGGCAATTGGAGACTAATAGAAGAATGGACCCGAGATCCTTCTCGTACACCTGCCGATGTATGTACTGGAGTTTTAGACTGCAACCTAGATGCGAAAAATGTTGCGGACATGAATTGTATAGTTAAACTACAAGATGATAAAAGAAATTGGGTACCCATGTTTTTGGCGGAAAATCGTAAAATCCCTATACCATTGTGGTCTTACAAAATAGTCAAATCTAATGAAAATACTTTAGTATTTTTGACTTTAAATAATATTTATCATAAAGGTGATGTTCAGGTACCAAGTGATATGTGTAAGCAAATACAATGTCCCTTAAAGTTGAGTCAAACTGTTAAAGAAGGCCGGACATTTTGTTGTAGCCATAATGAGTTTATTAATAAAAATGTTCCCTACTTAAGGGGAGTTTGTTAAAAGTAAACTGTTGTACATTTAAAAATTAGTAGTTTTTGTAAAATACAAGATTTCTTTTTTTGTCATTATGCTTTGGGTTCTGGTAGGTCTGTCTTTGCCTTGTGCATTAGGATGGAGTGTCGGTGTATGAAGGAAAGGCAATAGAGTTATACAATAGATTACGAATACCTCCAGAATGTTGCATCTGCCCAAATTATATACAAAAATATTTTTTTAAAACTTTTTTCGACACATCTTTAGAGGGCTACTCCATGGTGAAATAACAACAGAAAGTCATATAAATAGTGTTCTTTAGAACGCCACCGCTCCAATTCCGCCCACTATTGATCGGATTTTGTGTATTGAAAACCAAGATGCTTTTGGAATTTGGAAACTTTGGCTCTTGCAGTTTTCCAGATAAACAAGCTCACTTCTCTAATCCCGCCAATATTTTTAAAGAGGTTGTGTGTAAATAACCCAGCTATGTCTACCAAATTTGAACAGTATATTCATAAGATATAACAATAACATATTTTGTGCCACGCCCACTTCACCAATCCCGCTTACATTATGTGGAATGTTGTGTATTGAAAACCGAGATGTTTGTTCCAAATTTTGAAACTTTGTCTCTTTCCGTTCTCCAAATATAAAGAAAAAAAATAAAAAAAACAACAACAACAACAAGAATTTATGGGTTAAATAAGAGGCAGTCGTGGTCTTTTCTTATATCCCATTTAGACCGATCTGGCTGAATATTAATAGCGGACTTAAACGGAGTATATATGACGTTTATATATAAAAAACCGAAGTCCACATTCTGCGGCCTTTGTAAAACCCATTTCAACATTCATACATACATATGTACAGGCGGACATCGTTAAATAAAATTTGCTAATGATAAGGACCCAGAATTTATAAACTTGGGATACCAAACGGGAAATCCCGAATCCCGAAATCCCGGGATTTTTCGGGATTGATAAATCCCGAATCCCGGAATTAATAAAAAAAAATCCCGGGATTTAATATATCAACATTTGTGTACAAAAATTTTCGTTTTTATTGAATTTTTATACTCTATACAAAAAAAAATTATTCACCCCTATCGCAAACAACTACTCCCATCAAAAAATATTCCCACATTTTTTTATTTCGTATTGTGAATGATTCCCATAACAAGTTTTTTTGGGAATGAATTCCCAAACTCAAAAAATTAGGCATCGCCAATGTTTACTCCCGCGAAATTTTTTAATAAATAAATTCCCAACAAGTGTTGATGTGAACGAGAAGGGAACATGTAAATTTCAATTTGTATTCTAAAGTAGGACTGAATTAATTACTTTTTCCTCTTATTGAAGGAGTTTACATAAAGAAAATGAAGATAAACACTATTCATTACTTATTTTATCATATTTTTATTAGTATTTTATTTTGTATATTTTTCTTTCACAATACAGGCACTGACAAGTTACTTACAATAAAGACTTTTGTTTACAAAGCACTGAAAAATAATTCACAATAGGAATTTTTACTGCCAAAATATTTGCGATACTGATTTGTTGGGGATGGGAATTTAGGTTTGATCCCATGTATCATATTCCCATAACATTCGCGATAGGGGTGATTAAAAATTATATTTCAGTTGTATTTTTTATTTTTATAATTCTTATTTTTCTTTTTTAAAAACATATGTTATATATATCATACCTTTTGAAAATTCATAAATAAATATAAAAAAAAAGAAAATCCCAGGAAATACCCGGGATCCAGAACTCCCGGAATTTCGGGATTTTCTAAAATCAATCCCGATTGGCATCCCTAATATAAACTCTATAGGGTCTTAGATCAATATTATAGAAATAACAAACGGAATGACAAACTTATATACATATACTCTTTAACCTTCGGGGAAGGGTATAAAAAGACGATTTTATTTCCCATACAAAACTGTTAATGATCAAAAAAATTTTTTAAATTTAAATTAGGTTGTGTGAAACAAATTTCTGCCTTTTATACTTAATTGCTTATAAATTTTGTCTAAGTTTACAAATTTAATACATCATATAATCGTCATAAAGATATATTTTTGAAAAACAGCCCGAAAATTATTTTTTTTTGTGAAACGTCTTAAAATAAATTTTGAGGCGTGTAACTCAATACATTTTGATCCGATCAACACAATTGTTGTTAATGTTTTATCGGAAATAATAATAGAGAGATATCAATTTAACAGCATAAAACTTATTTTATTCGGAGAAACGGTTCTCAACATATTCGCAAATAAACAAAAACCTTATATTCGCGTGTATCGCCAAAACGCACATTAAAAAAATAAATGAATTTCACATTCGTGTTCAGCGACCTCAAATAAGTTAAGGACATTTTTATTTAAGATATCGCACTGGTGCTTTTAAAGAGAGTCAACTCAAAATTTTTCAATATTCACTTTTTGCAAGACATCTATGAACAGTGGTTATATATAAAAAAGTATAGTGAAAAGTATATGAGTACATATAAAGCTAGCTTTCCCTCAACAATAAATTTCAGTGTATTTATCAAATATGAAAAATTGGGAATTTAGCACGTCACACAGAAATCTTATTAATAAAAATAAAACAGTTTTGGCTCTACTGAAAGGAACTAGTGCAATATGAGAAGAACTTAAGAATTCAAAAATTGGCCTTATGACTTCATCTGAAATCTGATCTTTAATGTAAAAAAAAGTGGATATTTTGAGTGTAATGAGTTGCAGTGCTTCGACAAATTACATGAATTGAAAAATCTAGTAATTATAAGTGCTGCAAAAGATGGTACATATTTCTGTTCAAGCTTATTAAATTGGAACAGTGAGATAATTTATATTTGTGAAAGGAAATACGTTAAGAATTGGAATTTAAAATGTTTTATTCTGCAAAGATTTAAAATCCAATTTATTCTCCGTAAAACGGATCGAAGAAGCAGGAATGAAGGTAGTATTTCGGAATAAAAGTGTAAATGTATATAGTGTGGACTAGTGCCTGACCCTGAACGAAAAACCAAACTTTACGAATTTAATGTAAACTATAATCAAAGTGCATCTGCTAATATATCTGATAGAAAAGAAATCATTGCCTTGTGGTATCGTCGTTTAAGCCATATGAATTTTTCAGATATGAAAAAGCTAAATGGAACTGTTGATGGCATGGATAATCTCGTTGGTGGAAAGTTTTTCTGCGAGCCATGCGTTTTCGGAAAGCATTCCCGGAAACCTTTTAAAACAAATGTTAAGCTGACATCTTCAAGAATATTAGTCCATAGTGATACAGGCGGTCTTATGAATTCAACTTCTTGAAATGGTAAACAATTTATGGTCACGTTTATAGATGATTACTTTCACTTCACTTTAGCTTATATGATGTCAAAGAGATCAAAGACCTTGGATTATTTTAAAGTATTCAAGTCATTGGCCGAACATTTTTATAATAATAAAATTGCTTTGTTGAGGCGTGACGATGGTGGTGAGTATACATCAACTGCTTTTAAAACTTTCTGTAAGAATTCAGGAACTTCAATTCAATATACAAACGCTTATACTCCTGAGCAAAATGGCAAATCTGATAGAATGAATCGTTCGTTGATTGAAAAATCAAGATCGTTAATGTCTAACAGTGGTTTGGGTCAGCGTTACCGTTATGCGACTAAAGTCAAATTTTTGCCCATTTTTGACTGCCGTGCCACTTTTTTTGGACCCTTTGCTTTAAATCCCCTTTTGTATCATTTTGTAGTTTTTTTGTGCCCCTTTTAATATTAGCGATAAGAGACTGAGTTTATTAAAGGTTTTAGATCCAGTAGTTATTAAGTCAGCTGCACAGAAAAAAATATCTCAAGAAAATTTTTAACAACACAGTTTGTTGAAAATTAAATTTTAGGTCAATAAACTTTTTGTTTGATTCAATGAAAAATTTATCAAATTTACACTTTGCAAAATAGCATTCAATAAAACATATTTAATAATGAAATAATTAAATATTTCTACATATTCAATAAAAAAATATTTGACTCAAAGTAAATACAGTATTTTTACAACTCTTTTCCATTTGTAAAGTCATTCGCTTTATAGTTTTATTTGTATAATATATTTAGTTTTGCCAATGTCTTTGGAAAAAGGTTTCCTGATGATCTGGCCTAAGCAACCAGAGAAATGCACATAGGAACTACTTAGCTTATCCCCCATAATAAATTTATTAAAAAAGAAAAGAAAAAATTGAATTTAAGCACATCATCATTAAGAAATAAATTAATAAAGATTCAATAAACATTTTGTTTGATTTATTAAACATTTTCAATAATTTATTTTAACAAATCACGTAAACATTTTGTAATTGGAAAATCAAATGCTAATTGACTTCTGATGTTATTTAAATTTAATATTCCCTTTCCTTAAAACATTCTTAAAAATTACTAGAAGTCAAGGTATATTTACACAAGGTAAACTCGTTAGCTCATATGTTTGTCAGCTGTTTACCACAGTTGGAACCCAAACGTCAAATTTCGTGTATATGAGCCAAAATTTGTACACTGAAAGACTTTTCTTCGCAATACCAATAAATTTTGATATTAATCCCATGAAAAATTGCATTAAAAAGGAACCTATGCAGCGCTTCGTTGGATCAATGAAACCTGTTTCATTAAAAGGATTTAATGAAACATTACATTAGGTCTATTATTTTTTATTTTTTCTTATTTTGGATAAAAAAACTTGTTTTGTACTCAATTAAGAGCGTAAATATGAGATTAAATTTACCATAACAACAACAACAACGTTGATTGAAAGTGGATGGAAAGTTTTTGTTTCATTACTATAATGACATTTTTATTGTCATAATGAAAATTTAATTATGAAGGCAATTATTGAAATATGTTGCTTTTATAAAAAAAATTTTGATTTCATAAACTTAATGGCATACATATAACATTAGATGTATGAAATTATTAAATCTTACATTTTTTAATTAACAATTATACATTTTTTTAAGGAAACTATAATTTTGTATTAATTTAGGAATATGGTTATGTTTGTATATTGTTTTTTTATGTTCCCAATTAAACTTTTTTGTATAACTTGGACAAACTTAAGTTTTCATATATCCAATGAAAATTTTTAACGTAATTACGAAATCTAATGAAGCGATTTTAACGAAAATACTTCATTATAACTATGAAATTCCATTTACACAATGAACATTTTCATTTACCCAAGGAAAATTTTTTTATGAAAATGAAGACAACTCGGTTATTTTTATAGAGCAGCATGTTTACACTCCCAAATGAGTCTACCTTGTTTTAATGTACCTTGCTAGAAGTTATTTTGAATAGAATTCTGAAGCATCTGACCAGGCTCCCATTTTGCTACTCCTGGCTGCGGTGGAAGGTGAATCAAGGGATACATTTTATTAAAAATTGCAATATAATCGAATTGGCTTCTAAATTCTTTGCAACGCGGTATAACCCATATGCCAAGCAAGTAATTTGTAACCCATTGGAAGCCTTAACAATTCAAGGTGCTGCGGTTTAAAATAGAAGCATCTTTTGTCGAAATCTTGTATTTAAAACAAAGCTCCAAATGAATTAATTTATTATTTAAAATTTTTTTTTGTGTATTTAAGATCTTTTTAATAATATGGAAATTAAAAAATCCCTCAAAAATATGAAAATATGAATTTTCACCAAAATATGCAACAATATGCAAAAAGAAATCGATGCAATTTTAACGCAAATTTAATGATTCGGAAAGATACATGCATTTGCTTTTAAATCGCATCCCTAGTTATTACACTTTTTTAAGCTCGTTCTATTTGCAAGTAATTAGTAACTGTTTTTGTATATAATTGAAATACAAATTGTATGCAACAGTTCATAAACGTTTACTTGCAAACAAGACTTGTATTTTCACGATATATGTATGTATATGTGTTCGTGTTTTTCCGAATCAATTTGTATTACATATAATGTATAATGTATTTTTTTTACAAATATGAAGTTTATTTTTTGCTATGTTTAGTTTTCGGTAAAAATAAATTTTAAAGTTGCCCCTTTTTTTCTCAGAATTCCTTTTTTTGTGACACTTTTTTTGGAAAATCCCCTTTTTGTGCCCCGTTTTGAAAATTTTGAACGGTAACGCTGGTTTGGGCAGTACTTTGTGGTCGGACGCTGTTTATTATGCCAACTACTTGACGAAGAGAAGTCAAACAAGTGCTATTTCTAGAAATAAAACTTCAGCAGAAATTTGGTTTGGAGTTAAGCCAAATTTGTCAAACCTAAGAATTTTTGGTTGTGCAGCGTATTCTCCTATTCCTAAGGTAAAACCAAGGTCTATCCAATAGGTCTGCGCAAGAAGCCAGATGTTTTCTTGGTTTATTCCTCAACGATGTCAAAAGTTGTTTACATTTTCCTTATACATGTGTATTTTTGTTTTCGTTTTCGGTTTTTTGCCACACATGCATGCACACAAATCACATTTTTCCTTATGTTTTCCGTAGTACATAGTAAGATTTTGACAACGGCGTGGAATTTTACACAAACAAAATGCCTGTTATTTTTTGTATTGTTGTAGAAGTAAGCAGACCTATTGGATAGGCCTTGGGTAAAACGTAAGAAATTGGATATGAAATCTCAAAAGTTAAAAATGGTTCGATATTGTGGCAGTGGATATAGATTGTGTCAAAACATGTTGTTTTTAATAAAAAATTTAAAAAGTTATAGAATTTGTAAACCCGCCAAATTAAGTGAAAGAAACTGTGAGCACAATACAAAATGAACCTACGGAAAATAGCGATTCGGATGAAGAATTTGAAGAAGCAATAAGCCAAAATGGAAATGAAATAGGGGGTACAAGAGGATGCAATTATTATTCAATGATTCGAAAGGTGATCAACAAGATTCGCAATTGCGTAGAAGTAAAAGAATAAGAAAACCTACAACAGGTTATAATTATTTTGGTTTAGCAATACATGCTACAACATATCAGGATATTAAAAGCTGTCATAACTAAAGTGAGTGGTTTTATGCTATAAAAAATGAGATGCATTCGTTACACAACAATATGACGTGGGATATAGTCAAGCGCCCTGAATGGAAAATCATTGTGGACTGTAAATGGGGTTTCAAGAGAAAATTAAAAGGTAAATGGTAATTGCGGTGAATACAAAGCACGAGTTGTAGCAAAAGGGTTTACTTAATGTAAAGGTTTTGACATTCAAAAAACATATTCCCCTGTTGCTCGAATTAGTAAAGGGTGGTTAAATTTCAAGGGCCGATGTTGATTTTGAATAAAACACAAACTATTTAGGAAATTATTGTAATTTTATTTTATTATGATATATTGGTATTACTCAATTATGTATGGAACAAAATATCGGCCAAATGGGCGCCGCGACCACGGCGGCACACCTCCATCCGATGGTCCAAATTTTCGATGACCCTGAGGCATAATGGAGGTTCTATGCCGTTAATGTGCCGAATTATCTCATCCTTTAGCTCTTGAATTGTTGCTGGCTTATCGACGTACACCTTTTCTTTCAAATAACCCCAAAGAAAAAAGTCCAACGGTGTCAAATCACATGATCTTGGCGGCCAATTGACATCGCCATTACGTGAGATAACACGGCCATTGAATTTGTTGCGCAAAAGAGCCATTGTTTCGTTAGCTGTGTGGCAAGTGGCACCGTCCTGCTGAAACCACATATCGTCCACATCCATATCTTCCAATTCGGGCCATAAAAAGTTCGTTATCATCTCACGATAGCGAACACCATTCGCAGTAACTGCCTGACCGGCCTCATTTTGGAAAAAATACGGCCCGATGATGCCGCCAGCCCATAAACCGCACCAAACAGTCACTCTTTGTGGGTGCATTGGTTTTTCGACAATCACTCTTGGATTCTCATTCGCCCAAATGCGGCAATTCTGTTTATTGACGAATCCACTGAGGTGAAAATGTGCCTCATCACTGAAGATGATTTTCTTCGAAAATTGATCATCCACTGTTGCCATTTCTTGCCACCATTCTGCCCATTGACGACGTTTGGAATGGTCAAGAGGCTTTAGTTCTTGAGCCAATTGCACCTTGTAAGCGTGTAAATGCAAGTCTTTATGCATAATGTTCATCAACGACGCGCGTGAGAGGTGCAATTGTTGGGCACGACGACGATTTGAGGTGGACGGCTCTTCAGCCACACTATCGCGAACAGCAGCAATATTTTCTGCAGTACGAGCTGTACGAGCATGCACTGGTGTTCTCACATCTTCCACAGACCCGGTTTGCTCGAATTTTTCCACGATTTTCGCGATTGTACGCACATTTGGACGATCAAATTGACCAAAAAAATCACGAACTGCACGATATGCATTTTGATTTGAACGCCCATTTTCATAATAAGTCTGGATAACTTTAACACGTTGTTGGATTGTGTATCTCTCCATGGTTCAAATTGAGTAAGTCTGAAATAGAGAAAAGTCAAATAAAATTCGGAAAAAAACTTGGCGTTTAGGTGTGGTTCACATTCAACATCGGCCCTTACAAATTAACCACCCTTTACTTTTCGAAATTTACTTGCTGTTGCCAATTAAATGAAATATATTTTTAAATAAATGGACGTGAAAACCGCTTTACTTAATGGTGATTTGCGTGAACAAATAAATATACATTAAATCTCCGGAAGGATTAAAATGTGATTCAACTGTGGAACGAGAGATTTAACAATTATATAGGCCCCTGTTACGGTTCACAACTCAACTTGGTTGAGTTTTAATTAAGACAACTGGTTGTGATCAGTTGTAATTTTTTTTATATTTTTATTTACCGCAATATAGCAAAGTTGTAAACCATAATAAAAAAATTAAGAAATTACAACTCAACTGAGTTGAGTTGTGAATATGGTCCGTATATTAGAAGTAAAATTTGAACGATCCAAAAATGACTATTGCTTGTACATTTAGAATATATTTGCTGCTTTATGTAGATGAACTTTTGCTTGTTGGAAATAATGTCAAAGAAATAAAAATAATAACATCGTTATTATTCAAAGAATTTGAAATTAAAGATTTAGGAAATATTGATATATGTATACTCAAAGTTATCCGATATTTGGAAAATTCCGTTATTAAAATTAATCAAAAATCGTTTATACTTAATCTAGACAGAAAAAATAATTTTTCCAATTCAAACAAAAAATTTGTAGAATCAAACAATTTTTTGTCTGAAATCGGTCCTATAAACAAATTTGCATTTTGTTTATTGAAAAAAATACTGATTTTTTCAAACAAATAATTTTACAGAATGAAACAAATTGTTTACTGAAATTCATTTAAATTTCAAACAAATAATTTTACTGAATCAAACAAAAAAGTTTTTGCACAATCAATAACGCGCACACAAGCAAGCACTGTAGGAGAAGATGAAGGCAGAGCAGAGCGGCCGGCTGGCTTTTACTACAAACTTTGTCATGATATTTTGTCATCTTTCTTATTCTTGTACTTTTTTAAAGTGTCCAATAATATGTCTAATATGTATGTGCTTTTTGTTGTAGTTCTTATGTTTCATATAAAGAAGTGTTGCTCAAGATCAAATAAAAAAATGCAAAAAAACGACAACATCAAGGAGCGTTAAATATTTCATACAAAATTATGAAAACTTGAAAGCAATAACGCGTATATTATATTTTTGAATAGTTGTCCACATTTTTGTTGGTTAAATAAAATTCAAACAAAAATATTAATTGAATCAGTAAAAAATTTGTAGAAATTTAAAAAATGTTCAAACAAGCGTTTGTTTGAAAATAATTCGGCAATAATTTTTTCTGTGCACTTAAAGCTAGTTTACACAATTATACTTTGTATTAAAACATGTCAAAAACTTAAGTAATATGTAAAAGTGTGATAGAATGCAATGTGTCATAAAAATTACAAGTAGTATTACGAAAAAAAATTTTCAACCCATACGACTCATCGTTTTTTAAAAATTTTCAAAACAATAATAATTTTCATTTGATCAGGGCTTGATTTAAAAAAAAAGTATATTCACGTACGATAGTGTAAACACAAACTGTAATGTTTGGATTAAAAACCATAAAGAGTTCAACAAAATAACCACAATACTGATTATTGTTAAAGCTAAGGCACGAGCTCTATGTATTCATTTGTCCTTCAAGTTGTGCTGAAAAAGGTCAACAGAAAAAAGAACGACAAAAATGAAAAAAACAAAACAAATGTACTTTCGACTTCATGGAGAATTCTTGACAAAAGTACGAGAAAACAGAAGTAAAGGAAAAAAAAAACACGTAAAATCAATTAAAATTGGATAATTATTCAGAAAAGCAAATTTCGATCTACCAAAGGTTAAAATACAATTTGGTTTAAGGATTGATGTATGACTATTGACGTCAGCGGTCGTCGATGGCTGCGAGTGTAAGACGTCAAATCCATCTGAGGAGATCGAGTGGTTGCGATCGAAACATGTCATGGTAACCTGCCGGCCGGGGTTCGAGCCCCAGCCACGTCAAGAATGGAAGATTATCAATAACAATTTTAATTGATTTTCACGTTTGTAAAATTCCTTTCTTCATATAAAAAAAAAAATAATTTAATGAAAATTAAAATTGATGAACTTAAGCCTAATTATAAAAATTTGGATTAAAAACCATAAATAGTTCAACAAAATAACCACAATACTGATTAAATCAGATTTAAATCTAAAATAAACTTTGAATATATTAGAAATACTTTATGATATATTTAATTGGACAGAGGTGTTGAAATTAACAATTAAAAACGTTATTGTCTACTTAATACTTTGTAAATAATAAATCTATTTATCTTTGATATTTTTTTTATGAATCTATTAAATATTTGTTTTTCTTGTCATTAACTTTAAAATCTTTTGTTAATATTATTTTAACCAAACAAATTTGTGTATTTTATCTCCAACAACATTATAGTGACGTATTTCTAAACGAAATTTAAATAAATTGTTATATTTAAACAAGTGGGTCGATTTTGGTAAAACTTCAGCAGCCGTATTCATAATGAAAATTTGGCATGAAGCTAGCACAAAGTTTATTTATAATACACTTACCAAACTCTGGCTAACGACTTGCTAAACTCTTGTTAACGAGTTGGCAGCTTGTGAAAAACAGCTGTTTAATGTTCAACAATTTGGTTGGTTTTATTTAAATTATAACTATTTTATTTTTGTATCTCTTTTTTATTTTAATTTAAAAACCTTTAAAATTGTTATATGTGGAGAAAAAAACAAAAAAAAAAATTAACAAAAAAATTACAAACCAGCGATGTTTAAAGCAAACGAGTTGCATTTTTGAGTAATACAATGTGGCATCATAAAAATTCAGAGTTGATTTATTAAAAGTTGGCAGATGGAGAAAAGTTCGTTATAAATTAACTATGTGCCAACAAGCTGCTTAGCTTAATCGGCATTCTAGTTAGCAGCTCGTTGTTTGTAGTGTACAAACTGTGACTAACTTTTTGTTATGAAAAATATGTAGCACAGGTAGTTAAGATTATATTTTAAGTTTAGGGGGCCTGAAAACCTCTGATACATGAAAAATTTCAACGATTTTATTTCTATGCTATACATAATTTTTTAGATCTTTTTATTTCTTATTTCTTTAGTTCAACCCTTCGTTATACACATGAGTCTGGACAGACCTTTATACATTGCGTTTTGTATAGAAAATCAAAACATGTGTAAGACGTGGGGTAAAGAAAAGTTGAAGTTTAAAATTTTTTTTTTTTTAGCAGCTTAAAGCCAAATTTTTTTGAACCGTTACTCAATAGAATTTTCATCTAAATAAAAAGTGAAATTTTATTGCATCTTTATATCAACGTGATGAGGCATTTTTAATATTCCCTGTATATTCTATTTTTTTTTTAAAAGACTGTTCAGATGTTTCTTAAGATAAGAATTATCCATTTTAATTAAAAAATTTAATTTTTAGTCAAAATTTATTATAATTTATAAGAAAAATTCAAGTAAACCCAATAAAACTATTCGTCAAAATTTTGAAAATAATGCTAAAAACATGCCAATACTTACTTCTAACTAAAGTTTTTAAAGTTTAAAATACACCTTTAATATGCAATCTTATTTTGAAAAAATATCTAAACAACAAGTACACACAACTAAATAATTGTATCAGTTGCAAAATCTGAGAAGAACAAAAAAAAAAAAAAAATTAAATAAAAGAAACTTAAAAACAATGAATTACAAAACTTTAAGCTGAAGCAAAAGGAATAATAGTCCACTCTTACAACGCCTTCAAATGACCCCTTGAACTGAACTACTTTTATCAAAACTAAACAATAAATTGTATTACAAAATAAAAAACTTTTAAAATATAATAAAACAAAAAAACCAATACTTGAATAATTTTTCTAGTGCATAATAATAAAAAAAAATTTTAATATTTGTATTTATATTTTTTTTGGTAAA
Source organism: Pollenia angustigena (assembly GCA_930367215.1). Lineage (NCBI taxonomy): Eukaryota > Metazoa > Arthropoda > Insecta > Diptera > Polleniidae > Pollenia > Pollenia angustigena. Next base: position 124,090,508 of record OV884059.1, on the reverse strand, counting down.
TAGCGCCCACTTTAAAGATCATGTGAATTTTTAAATGGTTGCCAAAAAAAAGCTCAAAAGAAAAAAAAAAATTAATTTGTTTTGGTATTTTTAAGATAAAAATCTTGATACAATTTTTGTTTAAAATTAGCTTTAGAAAACTTATAAATCGAATTAAAAAACTAATCGATAAATACTGTAAATGAATTTTGCAAAAAAAAAAAAAACAAATTAAAATCATTGGATTTGCTTTCAATTGGTCAGTATTGGTCAACAAAAAAAAAAAAAAAATTACAATAGATGAACAAAAATATATTTAATAAGTCTGGGTTAAAACTATGAAAGATTTATTTCAGAAAGTCTGAGTTTACTGGCGAGAGGGGAAGAAACACGCTATGATTCTCTCCCCCTCACCAATAATTTTAGACTTTCTGAAAGACAACTTTCATAGTGTGAACCCAGACTAAGTAAAATTAATACCAGTGTTACCACTACCAAAATTCCAAATTATACTTGAGATGAAACAATATTTAAAGATTTAAATGAAATTTCACCTGATATAAAATAAAAGTTGAATTTTAGAAAAAACTGTTACAATTATAAAAAACGCAAAATAATTACTTTAATCAGATCACTATTAGATTCGCCAAACCGGATGTCAAAAATCGCCAAACGTCAATTTTGTTCAGTTTTCGTAACATTATGTTCTCTTATTTTTTAAGAAAATAAAATTTTGCATAAAACCAGTTAGAGTGCTATATTCGGCTGTGCCGAATCTTTGAAACCCTCCACCGACAGTTCGAATGTTTAAGGAGTAATATCTGTATGATGTTATTATTATCTTAAACTGTGACGATTTGTTATTAATTATGGTTTTAGGCGACTAAACTGTTTTCCGGTAGTAGGGTTTATATGGGGCCTAGGGTAAATTATGGACCGATCATCACGAAATTTCACAGCGTCATTTCTAGTCCTTTAAAAATGTGACGTACCAATTTCTGTTATGCTAGCATTATTAATTATGGTTTTATGTGTACTAAACTGTTTTCCGGGAGTAGGGTTTCTATGCGGCCTCTGGTAAATTATGTACCGATCTTCACGAAATTTCACAGTATCATTTATAGTCCTATAAAACTGTGACGAGCCAAAATTTGTTATGATTGCATTATGTTTTACGGTTAAAGGCGTACTTAACTGTTTTCCGGTAGTAGGGTTTATATGGGGCCTAAGGTAAATTATGGACCGATCGTCACGAAATTTCACAGTGTTTTTTCTAGTACCAAATTTTGTTACGCTAGCGTTATTTTTTACGGTTTTAGGCGTACTAAACTGTTTTCCGGGAGTATTGTTTATATGGGGCTTAGGGTAAATTATGGACGGATCATCACGAAATTTAACAGCGTGATTTCCAGTCAAATAAAACAAATTTTTACAAAATCTTATCTCATTCTGTGCCTTGTTCCAGCATTTATATTATTTTTTGTAACAAAATTATCAATTTTTTTAGGTGGTGGTTCCACATTTTGATTCATAGCTCTGGTCCTACTGAACCGATTTTGCTGGATTTCATTCACAAACTGCTTAGGATAACTACAAGCAATTTGGCACCAAGTTTGTTCATTTCTTTTGAGTTGTTCGAAAGTGAGCGTGTTTTCAACAGACAGACGGACAGACAGACGGACATGGCTAAATCGACTTAGAATTACTCAAGGACCCAGAATATATATACTTTATAGGCTCTGAGATGAATAATAAAAAAGTTTCACACGAAATGACAAACTAAATATACCCTCTTCACAACTAATTGTGGTGGAGGGTATAAAAAGCTAGTATAATAGCAAAACTCGCCAGAAAACTAAGAAAAAATATAAAAAAGTCTCCGAAAGTAAATTTTGTTTAGTTTCTGTTATTTTTTTTTTTAAATAACATGAAATTGAGATCATATATTCAAATAAAAAAAATCTAAAATTAAGTACCAAGTCTATAAGATCGTTCACTTCAGTCTCATCGATTTTATTACTGGTGTGTTGACCTGCATACATACAATTAGAATTAAATAGTGACTGAATATAAAATTCACTTACGGCCATTTTCACCAAGTTCGGTTAAAAATAACTTTCAATTAAAGTTCCGGTTACCAATACGTTTTGACAGCCATAACCGATGGTTAATTATAACCAAACTTGGTGAAAATGGCCGTTAAAGTGATAACAAAACAAAAATCATGTGAAAAAATTACAAACTGTTAAAAAATCGCTGAAATAATATAAATGGTAAAAAAAGCCAAGTAAATCGCTAGTAATAAAAAAAATCGCCACAAAAAAAAAATCCCACTGCCAAACACGTTTCAAAATCGCTACGTTTGTCGAGAAATCGCCATATCTGACAGCCCTAACTTCTATATGAATTCTTTATCTCGAAGTGTTTTTCTTGTTTTGTTGATTTTGTTGGTTTAATTCACCTGCTTTTGCTTGCTGGTTTGTATTTTCTTCTTTCCTCTTTTTCTTCGGGGAAATACTTATTAGTACATTTTGTGCGTCTTTTTGTTTGCGTAAATGCCTAACCAGAATGTGCATAACGTGGCTAATACCCCTTGTACACTAACATACATTTCCGAGGAACGCATGGAAGATGTTGAAAATGTGAAACATGTCTTCACACTTGAAACATCTAAATTTTCTAAACTAAACTTTTATTTTTCTTTAAATACTTTTTTTCTACAAAAGTGGCAAAATTTTAAAAGAAAACACCAAAGTTTATTTTGAATATATTTTGTTTAAAGAAATTAAACAAAAAAAGTATTGCAAAAAAGTAAAAACTTGACAAATGGTAACGCTGCTTTCAAAAAATATCATTTGATAAGTGCTGCCACAGTTATAATAGAATTTGTTGCCACTGTTCTAGTATTGACACTAAAAAATCGGAAGTTGTAAAAGGGAACAAAATGAAATAGTAACATTTTGTAAAGATGTTGGAAAATGTTGATTTTTAGCTCTATGTATTTGTTATGGGAAAATTTCAACATCTTCGCAAATTAATGGTAGATGTTAAATGTTGACAAGTGTGAAAAGGCTATAAAGCCACTGTTCAGTTATTTATATGCATGTAACTCATATGTGTCAAACTGATCGCACATTTGGTACGGATGTAGGGAATAAAATGTTTTTTTATTTTATTTTTGTTTATTAAATGTATTTGAGATTGGAGCTATGCGCCCACGATATGGCGTAAAAGCAACAAATAATAGTAATAAAAAAATGTATTTGAAAATCTTTTTGCTTATTTTTAAGTTCGACTATATTTACACAGAAAAAAATTTTGCACCAGTTAAAGCATTAATCAGAAATAACATCAGTTTTAATTAAAAATTTAATCAAGTGAATAAAACGTTTAATCAAGTGTATCAAACGTTTAATTGACAATATTAATTTGCACCAGTAAATAAATTTATAATATCAATTAAACGCTTAATTTACTTCATTAAATTTTTAATTAAAACTGATTTTATTTATTAATTTATGCTTTAACTGGTGCAAAATTTTTTTCTGTGTAGGAAATGTTCAAAATGTTCATAGCCGTTCCTTTGTATACCTTCTTTAATAAATAAAATTCCCATAGCTGTTTTACAAAAGTTAAGGCTTTCCATGCCAATGCATGTTTTTTGTCGGTAGTCTAAGATCGATGTCGACCAATTATCTTTCCAAATCATTAAACTTGAGTTATAATGGCATCGATTTGTTTTTGGTTTTAGTTTTAAACGCATATTTTTGCATATTTTAACATTTTTGAGTGATATATTTTTTAATTAACATATTATAAAAAAAGTTCTATAAAAAATTTTCACGTAAACATAAATACAAGATTTTGACAAAAGATCCTTCTATTTTTAACCAATGCAACACCTTACATGGCTTTGGCTTCCAATAGGCTTAAAATATTTTATTCAAAACTGTTACATGTTACCTGCTTGGCACGTGAGTTACACCGAGTTGCAGAGGAAATTAGAATCTAATTCGATTATATTGATTTCATACGGGAAAAAATATTTTTAAAGGCTCATTCACGAGTTGCAATTTTTAATGAAAAGTATCGTTTGGTACCCTTACCACCGCAGCAAGTATTCTCAAGATGGGGAACCTGGGTAGATGCTGTAGAATACTAGTCAAAAACATGGAGCAATTTAAGAATGTAATTAAAGAACCTGTCGCTACCGATGCTTTTGCAATTGAAAAAGTAAAAGATTAATTAGCATTTGTATTTTCCAACTACGGATATATTGGTGAAACAATAACTCAATTGGAGGGATTTAGTTTACTTTATAATCAGGGGTCTAATAACCGCATACGATATCGAGCAAAATTTATCTAAATTTTTTTATTTTTGTATTATGACTCTCGACATCGAATGAAATGTATCGTAATTTGAGATGATAGCATTCGATATCGTGTAACCAGAGACATTACATCTCTCTAATTTTCATTCGATACGTCAGTGTCTATCGTATGCAGAAAAATACGATAGTTTACTTGATACGATAGCTTACTCGATATGGAATGCGGTAATTAGGCCCCAGCTCAAATTAATTGATATTGAAATTAATTAATTAATTGAAAGTAATATTAACAATGTGGAAGGAAAAACAGCTAAAAACATCCAAAACGTTTTGCAAAAAAAAAAAATAAAGGATTTAAAAAAATATAACGATTTTCATCATTTTAGATCTGTGCCCATGTTCTGTAACTCTCGCGCCGAGAAACTTTTCGATTGAAATGTATGAAATGAAACAAAAATGCCTTATATTGAAACAAACAACTGTTTTTCTTACTAAACTGTTTCTGTAACTTTTTTTGGCGAGTACTAGCTGTCACGTAAAGGAATTACTCACCAATTTAAAGAAAAAGCTAAAGCTAAGGCACGAGCTCTATGTTTGCATTTGTCCTTCAAGTTGTGCTGAAAAGGTCAACAGGAATAAGAAAGACAAAAAATGAAAAAACAAAAAATATGTACTTTGAACTTCAAGAAGAATTCTTGACAAAAGTACGAAAAAACAGAAGTAAAGGAAGAACATGTTAAATAAATTAAAATAGATAATCATTCAAAGTAAATTTCGATCTACCAAAGGTTAAATACAATTTGGTTTAAGGATTGATGTTTGACTAATGACGTCAGCAGTCGTCGATGGCTGCGAGTGTTAAACGGCAAGCCCTATGAGGAGATTGAGTGGTTGCAATCGAAACATGTCAGGGTAACCTGTCCGTAAACACCTGGGTTCGAGCCCAGATTGAGTCAAGAATGAAAAATTATCAATAAATTTTAACTAATTTTCATGTTGTAAAATTCCTTTCTTCATAAAAATAATTTAATGAAAATTAAATTTAATGAACTTAAGCCTAATTAAAAATATTAAAAATTTGGATTAAAAACCATAAATAGTTCAATAAAATAACCACAATACTAATAATGTGCGTCTATAATATTTTTGTGAGAAAAGTTCCCGCTTTAAACTGTCAAATAAACTCACAAATAAAAACGTGGCGGAAAAAAAAATTTTAACACTAAAAAACAATTAAAAATGCAAAATACAGAGAAATTTAATATTTTGTTCTTGGCACATTTTTTTATTGCTTACTAATTTAGCTTTTAAAATTTTTAAAAAATACATAAACGAATGTTTTCAGAGCTCGTTGGCAAACAACAGTCACACTTTAAATTATTTGGTATAGCCGACGGTTGTATTTTTGCCGCCGTCGTTGAAAAATGTTCAATTTTAGTAAATTTTGGTCGCCGCCAACAATATGTGTGACGTCTGCAATGTGGCATCGGCTTCGAGTGCAATGTTATGACATTTATAACGTAACGACGTAATCTCTTTTGATAGTTTTTGACATGCGTTACAGACACACTTTTTTCTCACTTTTCGAGAAACGATGGAATATTTTGTTTCATATCTTTCGATGCGAGAAGTTCTCACTTTAGTAACAGAACATGGGTATTGGAATCAAATGTTGGATCTGATTTAGAAAATTATATATATCCTCCGGACGGTATTATTCCGGCCGAGCTTCAAAAGAACGCGGGGCTTCTGATTCCTTGGCTGTCCGCTATTTATACGATTATCCGATGGACTAGATGGAGGGTTGTTTTCATTCCAAAGGGAGGAAAGGGTCATTGGTATTCATCTGAGGATGTCTATTCCTAGATATTTGCTCTATTCATCGCAGCATGCCTACACCAAGCGCAAGTCTGTAGAGACGGCGCACACTGGTTCATATTTTGAGAAGGCGGCCAAAATTATTTTTTTTTATGTTCTCCGATCTTAAAATTTTTTTATTCATGTGAAAGTAAATACTAGTGAACCTCGGGAGCCAAAAAATTTCAACCCTATTTCAACTATTTCATTGAGAACAGGGTGGTCCGAAATGGACTTTCTCAATATTTGGTTATAGTTTTGAATTTCTGAGTAAATTTTTGAAGTTGAAATGCTCATAACTTTTTTGTTTTTTAAGATTTTTTGACAGAATAAGTTTTGTGAATTAGTTTATTTTATTAGCTACACGTGGTTTAAAGCAATAAACTCTGCGACCTCTAGAACTATTTAATTTTTTTTTTTTTTAATGTCAAAATTTCTCGGAAATTTCCTACTTTATAGAGCATAAGTCCTGCCCGTCAAAACGCGTCAAAAAAAAAATCTATACTCTCTTGTAGTCCAGAATCTAACCTACATTTCTATACCCCATTGTACACTCAAAAAAAAATTTAATCCAAACGTACTCAAATCAATCCGAAGCGGTATTGATAGTACGGTGAGTACGGATTTTCTTGAATCAAGTACAGAAAGATTGATTCAAGTACGGATTTTCAATCCCAAAATACTTAAATTATCCATATTCAATCCCGATTTCGTACTTAAAGTAATCCGAAAATGAGATTGATTTAAGTAAAACTAAGATTGAATCAATCTCAAAATGCGCTTGATTCAAGAATTATAAAATTGTTTTAATCCGAACTTGTACTTAAAATAATCCGAAAATGAGATAGATTTAAGTAAAAGTAAGATTGAATTAATCTCAAAATGCGCTTGATTCAAGTATTATAATTTATAAAGTTGATTTTATCTCCAATTTGTTCTTGAAAAAAACCAAAAAAGAGATTAGACAGAAAAAATTATTATGATTGATTTACTTACCCGTTTTACACATTAAAGAATGATAAAACACCAACATCATGCCCGATATGGTTTTTACTTTAAAAATCTTATGTACATATTTAACTAAAAATATAAACTAAATGAGACGCAAATTTCAAATTTACTTTTTAACCGTTCGTGGTACACATGAGTCTGGCCGGGCCTTTGTTTAATGTGTATAGATAATCAAAGCATGCGTAAGCCGGAGGGTTAAACATAAAAATAATACATACATATATATGTATACGTTTTTCTTCTTGTTCTGTTGTTTTTGTTGTAAATACAAACATAATAATTGTACAACAAATTTTGAAAAACACACACGTAAGCACGCATAAAAAAATGCAATGCTGAGATATGAGAATAATAAGTTTTATGAGATAAAACCCTCATTTTGGAATTTTACTCTCAGAGTGGCACTTTCAACAAAAAGTTTAATCTTTTTTGTACTTGACTTAAGCATTTTATACTTATTTCAATAAATATCGGGATTGATTTTTTAAAGTAATCCCATTTAGGATTGATTTAATACGTTTTAGTGTTAATCGTACTTGAATTTTTAAGTACGATTCGTGATTGAAGTAAGTATAAAAAGATTAATTTATCCGGAGTGTTTTTCTTTCTGTGTACACACGTCTGGATACGACCTTGCGAACTACAGCAATTTCTGTGACCCAAGGTAAGATATTCGGTTAAAAAAATAAGTCCTGCAAGGACACATTACTGAAATTAAAGAAGATGAGTCTTAAAGAATTTTCGACAAATAAAGCAGTTCCGGCCACATAAATTATCTAGCACGTCAGGTTATCAATTAATTTGGAGAAGGTAAAGGTATTGCCATTGTTATGAACTTATTGTGGGTGAACGGATGCTGCAAAACGAATAGGCGACATAAATAGACTAACACGTTAGATTTCTGAGTAAGTTAAAAGGTTAAACATTAGTAAATAGCCGCAACATAAACTACATAGTTTAAGTACCTGAAAATTGCAACTTAATTTAAAAAAATGGAAGAGCAGGTAAATGGTAAAGAAACCAGCACGCAGTTATATTTTACGTGAAAAACGATGTTATAACTGAAGAAGTTCGAAAAATAAAAGATCAAATTAAAGAACTTCAACCGGCAATTTTTAAATTTGATGACCAATGCATTGAAATTAATTTTCAAATGTTCCTTACAATGATCGATGGAAAAGTTCCACAAGCATTAACCGAAACAAAGTCTTCGTCAAGCTGTACCATATGCCAAAAGACATCAAGTCAATTAAGCCAACCCCCATCACAAGACAATAGTTTCAATGAAGCATACGAATTTGGAATGTCCCCTCTTCATACCAGAATTCGTTTTATGGAGCATATTCTTAAATTGGGCTATGATTTGGAATTTGGCCCGTTAGGCGAAACAGTGAGAAAAACAAAGAAAATGTGGAAAAAAGGAAGCAAACAAAAAAACAAATTCAAGAAAAATACCTTTACCTAGGCCTTATAATTTATCAGCCAAAACAAGGAGAAGGAAATTCAAATGATGGAAACACTGCAAGGAGATTCTTTTCCGATCCAGAAACTGCAGCATCTATCACAGGAGTACATTTTGAATTAATAAGACGATTCCAGATCATTTTACAAGTTATATCATGTAGCAGAAAGATAAATGCAAAAAAATTTGGCCAGTATGCAAATGAAACAGCAATTCTTTATAACAAAAAATACTCTTGGAGACATATGCCAACCACAGTTCATAAAATTTTATACCATGGGGAACAAATATTTCAACACAATATGCTACCAGTTGGAGATCTATCTGAAGAAGCGCAAGAAAAAAGGAACAAAGACTACAGATTCTTCCGCGAGCATCTATCTATATATATAAAAATGAAAAATGTTTGTATGTTTGTTTGTTTGTTTGTTGGCTTATAGACTCCTAAACTACTGAACCGATTTTCCTGAAAATTTTACAGATACATCACGTGAGCCCTAAAAATAAAATAGGCTACTTATTTTTTCGATAGGGGCAGGGTAATTGGTATCCCCCATAGGATGCCAATATTAATTATCGCATATATTAAGATCCGCTGCACGCATTATGCAGAACTTTTGGTAGTAAGATCTTCTGAGCCCCAAAATTAAAATAAAATAGCAGCGGGGGAAGTGGAATCCCCCATAGGACGCCAATGTTTAATATCGCATATCTTAAGAATTGTTATAGTAAGAATGTTCAAACTTTGTAGAAGTCACTCTTATGGTATACCACACTTTTGAGAAAAAAAATAAAGCGGGTAGGCGCAGGGGGGAAATACCTCCCATAGGATGTATATATTAAATATCTCTCATTTCAAGAAGTGGTTAAAGAAGTGTATCGAAGCGCACCGGGTTAAGCTAGTTAATATATAAAAATAAAATACACATACATCTCAAACCAAAAATAAAAGTTGAATTACCTAAAATGTTATCGATAGCCAAGAATGCTATTTGGGCATTTTTCAAAGTATTCCATTTCAGTTTTATCCGTATAACAACTCGTCTCGTCCCAAAAAAGCCAACCTTTGGCCCCTGTGAATATTGGGACTAAAAAAGTTACAGGGGCCAAATATTGGCATTTTCTGACAGGATCTAAGTTCGACAATAAAATCAGTTGTAAAATACAAGAGAAATAATGATAAATTATAAAAAAATCATATTTGAAATATTCAACTTTTACACCGAAACTCAACAAAAAAATGAAAATGCATTTTGAACTCCCCATAACTTTTGCACCTATCAGTCGAATTTTACGTTTTATAGTGCAAATTAAAGCCTAACATCGCACCTATCGAGCAAAAAAAATCGCATAAAAAAATACCGATCCAGTCAAAAGTTATGGAATTTTGACCGCCTTCTCGTAAAATTTCCCACTGTGCGGCGCTCCACTCACTGGTCGGCTACATTGAGAAATCCCTTGAATTTCGGGAATACTTGTGGCCTTACTGGAGATTGAGTGAGCTTTCACCAATGTCAAACCCAACTCCATCTTGGAGTCGATGAGTGAAGTGGGTGTTGACGATGTAATTTGTAGATTTATTGGTAATCTACTTGACAATAGGATCACTGAATCCACGATGGGTGCTACTAATGTTTGTAGATTTGTGCACGGGGCACCCCGCAAGGTGGGGATCTGTCCCCTCTACTATGGAACCTGACGGTGAACACTTTGCTGCGCCGGTTCGACAGATTAGGGATAAAAACCGTCGCGTATGAGGATGACGTGGCGGTGGCGGCCGCGGTCTCGGGTAAACACCTGGACACACTGTCCCATTGTATGGAATCTGCATTACAGATTCTAAGCTCTTGGAGCATCTCCTGTGGACTTGGTGTCAATCCACAGAAAACTGAGTAAGTACTCTTTACCAGGAAGTACAAGGTTGCCAATTTAGGCTTCCTAGGCTAAACGGCACGAAGCTGAGGCTCTCGAGCAGTGCCAAATATTTGGGTGCAATTCTCGATAGCAAACTACCATGGGAACTCAACGTTCAGACGAGGGTTAATAGGGCCATTTTGGCCTTATACACCTGTAAGAGATCCTTGGGCAGGAGCTGGAGCCTGGGCCCCAGGGGCGTCGAATGGATCTTTGAGGCGGTGGTAAAACCGATCGTCTTCTATGGGGTCATAGTGTGGTGGCCTGCCATGGAAAGGGGACGGTACTGCAGGATGCTTGAGAAAGTATATAGGGTGGCTGCGCTGATGATCACGGGATCACTCCGCTCGATACCGACGAAGGCACTGTTTACTATGCTGAACTGGTTGCCGGTTGACATCATGGCCGAACAACAGGCCCTGACTTCCGCTATGAGACTGGGGGCGGTGGGCCTATGGTCTACGCGGAACTATAGTACGACCTGGCGGAGCTGGAATATTGCACTCCGGAATCCTTTTTCGGTGCTTTGTTCACGGTTCATCATGGTAATTATGATGAGCTGCTCGATAATACGCGATCTCTGGAACCGAACCTACGGGTCTACACCGATGGTTCCAGGATGGGCAATAGGGTGGGTGGAGGTTTCTTCATCGAGGAATTGGACATCAGGGTCTATTTTAGGCTGCCAGATGGCAGTAGTGTGCTGCAGGCAGAAATCTTTGCCATAAAGCGGGCGGCAAACTGGCTGAAGTACTATCGTCTATCGAGGGATATATGTATATTTACGGACAGCAAGGCTGCCATTGCAGCTCTGGCTGGTGTCTTTACGACATCTACATATGTTAACAGTGGAATGCCGGATGTCTTTAAATGAGATCGTGAAACATTCCAGTGTAACGCTGACATGGGTACCAGGGTACAGTGGGTGCCTGGGTAACAGAGAATAGCTTTTTGCAATTGAAAAAAAATCGCATTTAATTAACGACAACAAATACACACGCTTACGGTCATACAGTCAAACTCGCGCAACCGCAAATATTCGCTTCTGGTTTGCAGTCATTCAAATAACGCACATCGTGCTTTGTTATTTATACAATCGTTACCTTCGTTTTTTTTTTATAAAGATTCTAAGTGTTCTGAGCGCAAATGATTGTTTGGTAAAGAAACAAAAAATACAAACGAAAAAGCCAGAAATCAAACAATCATTACTCATGTATTTATTCAGCATTAACTATGTGGTACAAGAAAAAAAAAATTGAAATGAAACTAAACACACATACTTATGTAGGTACACACAATTTCCATAGAAACAAAAAGTACAGTAGTAGTAGTAGTAGGTACAATGTATTTTTGTTATTGTTGTTAATTTTGAAAAAGCGTCTCATCGTTGTTTATTGTTGTTGTTGTTAATGTAAACAAAAGTATAGAGAATGTGCTCTTTTGAATTTACTCAGTTGTGTTATATTGCGTGAGCAACTAAAATGCAAATAAAGCACTTTCAATAAAAAACGAATAAATGAAAATATCAAATGTGTACGAAAGGAAAAAAAAATTACCAACGTTGAACTTTGTTTTGCAAGCTTAGAATAAATGTAAATTTTAGGGTATGAATAATCAACAGAAATTGTTGATTTTGCAATTCTCTGCTGGGTAACCATACTGCGGACAGTCTGGTCAAACAGGGCTGTCTCTTTGACGACATGTTTGTCGACGGCCTGATCGGCACTTCAATGGCCCGCTGCAAGACTCTCATCAGACGGGAGTCGTACAGAAGGGCTCAGGGGAGATGGCAGGGGGAGCATACCTGCTTGATGGCCACGATTCTATGGCCTGGCTATGACGCGGCGAGAACGCGCGTACTACTCGGTCTAGGCATGGACCGAATAATGGCAGTGATATCTGTCATCACGGGTCACTGGGTGATAGGGACTCATGCTAGGAGGATGGGTCTTGGGTGTAATGACTACTGTAGGAGTTGTCATGATGAGGAGGAGGAGGAGAAGGTGTTTCACTTTCTCTGCCAATGCCCCGGTCTAGGGGGCATTAGGTTTACGCATTTTGGTAGACCGGAATTGCCATGTCTGGACGATTTGTCCAATGCGGGACGGAAATCGATCTCCTTGTTCTGCAGGGAATCGGGTTGGTACGAGACTGCACTGATCTCTGGGAAATAGTCTGGGGGAAACTGGTTGACTCTTGTCACTGGCTAGGGGTATCACAAAGGGACCGCTATAAGGACCCAAGTGAGTCGTCGTCGTGACCATTAAAAAAAAAAAATATATTCTCCAAATGAATTAACATCCATCAAGATGCTCCTATAACTTAGGTTGACGTTGAGAGATTATTTGCCATGTACAAAAATTTTTTGCGTCCGGAAAGGTTACTTTTTATAATATATAAAAAGTATTTATTTGTTTATGCAAACACGTTTAAATTGGTAATTTAAATAAAGTTTTAAAAAATATTGTACCTTCGAATAACAATCGACTGAATTTTTTATTTGTTGTTTTTTGGCTTAAAAAAAATTAAAAAAACACTCTTCATTGATAATGTTCAAGTTTTTAGAGCATATTTTAAATTTATTTAATGCATATTTTGGAGTTTTAAGTGTATATTTTATGCGCATATTTTCGATTTTTTAGTGCATGAAAATCTCATCCCTATAGATAACATATTTTAGTTTAAATACCTTTCTTCAATAAACTTCTGGTTCTAAGTCACTACTAATGAAGGTCATGTTTATCGAAATCTTGAGTCCTTGCTGTCGCAATTCGTTATCTAGCTTTTTCTAAATCTATTTCTTAAAAAAGAAACAGTGATTTTCATTGAGAAAGCTGTGCATTTTTTGGTTAAACAATATCTAAAATCATTTAAATTTCATCAGTGAATTCAAATTATGATTTAATTTGGGTAATAACTTTTATATATTATTCTCTTCAGTTTTTATGTATAATTGTCCTCTTGATATCGGAACAAAATGACAAATACTCATGTGTAGAAATATCAAAAAATTTATTTTAAATTACACGCGGTCTAAAACTAAACGATTAACCACGAAATTAAAATGGCACCTTTTTTTGGTAATTAACCACGAAGTGGCAGCACAGGTTGATACCCAGCTGTTAAGTAATTCAGTACATTGGAGATAAGATTCCGCCTGTCTTTGACAGTTTTATTTTTATACGTTACGAGCAGCGTTGCCATATATAATATAATTAAAATTGTAGAACTGGGAGTCTTACTTCTTGTATCAACCTTTTATTAAAAAGAAAAAAACCAGTTCATTTTAATTTTAAATGAGTATTTGCTGCCTGTTTATTGAACAAAGTTAATTTAGATACTCAAATTCAAATTGAGTAAGGAACCAAAAAACCGTTTAGTTACAAAAACAATATATAATAGATCAGAATATGTACTTCATTACACTGGGAAAAAATAATATAAATTAGATAAAAAAAAGTATAATAATAACACAGAACCGTTCCAGAAATAACAAACTTTGTTAAATTCACTTCAACAAAAATAATTTATAAAAAATAACTAATTCCTATATTCTCTTTCTTCAGTAAATATGAATTAAAAATATGTCTTATAATATATTAAGTCTGTGTTCATACGGCTCATGTCTTATTGACAAGATTGCTACTTTATAGGTGAGAGGGAAGAGGAGAAAAGAAACGAGTACACAGATGCATGTACTGTCTTTACGTTTTGCTTTCTTATTCGTTGTTTAATTTTGTTTTTGTTTTCAATATCAAATAAAACAAAATAAAAAACATTTCGTCAACATGACGACAACATGAAGAAAAAGGAAGAATCTTGTCAATAAGACATGAGCCGTATGAACTCAGACTAAGGAGCAGTTTTGTTGCCATAAAAACAGATTTTTTTTTTGAAAATTGTCAGTTTTTGTAAAATAATATATGGCAACACGGGTTATGGGTCGTTTTTTTCTATTACTTTTTTCATCAGATTATTTGTATGCATAAACACAACTGGGACGAACGCCGAACTTTGTATAGCAAGACGATTTCGTCGGCAAAATTCGATGCGTATACTCGTCATATGAGACACAATAACTGCGTAAATACTAGGTATTAATGTCATTTAAAATGTTTTTGAATTTATACAAATAAATACTTTGGACGCCAGATTAGATATATGTATAAGCATTTGTTTCCTTATCTTCTTTTTTTAATTATACTAGCTGACCCGGTCTACGTTGCTGGCCCTAAGTAAACATTAGTTTTGTATTACCACACGATTTAAATTGAGCATTTAACGAAATTTACGGCCTTTAAAATAAAAATCCATGGAATACCTATCATAAATTTTTTTTAAAAAATAACTTACATATGGTGTGGATATGGGCTCAATCAAAAAAGAATAAGTTGGACCATGGCGATAATTTTAAAGAAAAAATCGTCCAAATCGGTCAAGCCGTTCTCAAATCATGCTCTTAATAGAAAAAGTGGGCGTAAAAGTAGGCGTGGTAATTTTTTCTTTCGATGAAAACGTAAAATAAATTAATACGAACAGTTAAAAGAAAAATTATTCAAATCGATGGAGCAGTTTTTTGATTTTAGGTAAATCGAAAAAAGTGGGCGTAAAAGTGAGCGGGGCAAAATTTTCTTTCCGTAAAAACCTAAGTTAAACCATTTTTCTATCGATGAAAACTTAAAATGGATTAATACGAACATTTGAAAGATAAATTAGTCAAATCGATGGAGCAGTTTTTTGATTTTAGGTAAATCGAAAAAAGTGGGCGTAAAAGTGGGCGGGGCAAAATTTTCTTTCCGTAAAACCCTAAGGTGGACCATGGCGATCATTTTAAAGAAAAAATCGTCCAAATCGGTCAAGCCGTTCTCAATTTATGCGCTTAATAGAAAAAGTGGGCGTAAAAATAGGCGTGGTAAATTTTTCTATCGATGAAAACTTAAAATGGATTAATACGAAGATTTGAAAGAAAAATTAGTCAACTCGATGGAGCCGTTTTCTGATTTTAGGTAAATCGAAAAAAGTGGGCGTAAAAGTGGGCGGGGAAAAAGTATCCTATGTCCGTCTCCTGGCTCTAAGCTACCTCCCTACCAATTTTCAGCCAAATCTGTTCTGCCGTTCTTGAGTTATAAGTGGTGTAACTAACACGACTTTCTTTTATATATATAGATTACTGACATGTATCAACTTTCTTCTTTTTTAAATAACACCAAATTTTATTAAACGTTTTTTGTAAATTAATTTTTCTTATTTGTTTGTTTACATTTATCAATCCATAGTGTGACCACATTTTAACAAAAAAAAAATTTCGTAATAAAAAATGGAAAATAGTTTAAAATAAATTAAAAAAGAGCTAATTTAATTTATATGGTATCAGTACGTTTAAAATAAAAACCGTTTTTAAAGAAACATTAACATTATTTACTAAAAAACTTAAGAAATTCTATAAAAAGCGGTCACCCTGTCCCAATTTATTCGTCGGTCGTCTGTGTAAGAAATATACCCCTTTCACACTCGGCAAGTTACTTGCGCAAGTCTCTTGCGCAACTCTTGGTTTGTAGTCGTCAGCGGTAAGATCGGGGTAAGGAAAACAAATTTGTACAGTATTTGTGTTGTCGGCAAGTGTGAAAGGGGTCATAGAAATAAACCTATCGCAGAGTTCGTTACGCACGACGAATTTTGGTCTACGCAAAAATTGTGTGTATTCTCATATACCGAAGTGTTCTATTTCTGATGACCAATATTCGTTGCAAATAATTCGTCGTTCGTCCCAGTTGTGTTTCTAGCATATTGTGTTTTAGTATATTTTGTATTATTTCTTTTTGTTGCCCATGGGTTGCCCTTCGCAGCTGTAAAGCGTAATAATACAAGTTGTGAAGTATTTGTGTCATTCAAGATTTTTTATGTACTAAAAGACTTTTGTGTAAAAGTTTTATCTTTTTGTCTTTTTATGTTTGCATTGTAATTGTTTATTTCTAGCTCTTTATGCACTATACACTTTTGTATTTTGTCACAATACCCTACACAAATATACTGGCGATTGGAGTACAAAGAAAATATTTTGCAGTTTTAATTTAGTCTTATCTCTGAAATCTGAGTTCACACCTTCAACGAACAATCTAATATGAAATAACACACAACCTGTGTTCTTTAATCTACTACAAAAAACGACACAGTCGTTTACGACTACGACAACCACAACAAGGCTGCATGCACAGAATGTAGAATACCATATGAATGTTTTACTTGTCGTAATGGCATAAAAGGCACTGAAAGAAACTTGCCACATAAAATCAGAATATTTATGGAGCAGCTGAATTCAGGATAAAGCTACAAGCTTTATGCTCTCCGGTCATCCCAAAATGTTTTCCGGTTCATCATCATAGTTTCCATCATATGCATGATAATCACTTATTTTATTACACCACAAAAGGCATCTAAAACTTTAATTATTAAAAAAATGAGATCAGTTATTAACCTTAACTTTCTATTCACATTTCAGTTTCAAGAAACATCAGAAAACAAAACCTCTTAATTAAGCTTTTAAATAAAATTTTTTGTGACCTTCTAGTTTTAAATTTTTGAAGCGCAATTTGTTCGTTCTAAAAGGAACAAGGAACGAACTATAATTATGCTGGTTTAACCAACAAATTTATATTCTAGATTTAGCTCTTTCCCAATAAAAAATTAAGCTTCCAACGAAGCAGGTTTGTAAGGGAGAAACATAATGGTTTCGCTTACCATTGCGCTTACGGAAGACATGAATTTTATATGGCGAGTTCCCACTTTGAAGCAATACATTTTTGACACATAAAGCGCATTATTCAGCGCACATAAATATTGTTGGATGTAACGATCATCTTTACACACTGACTGTTTTGATACAGTTATTTTTTAGTATTCTCCCTTACAAACCTGCTTCGTAGTAAGGGAATGCCGTAGCACTTGAAATGTTATTTTTTTTTATAAAAGTTGTTGAGAGTTCTTTCACACAGAAAAAATTATTTTTCCAATTCAAACAAAAAATTTGTAGAATCAAAAAATTTTTTGTCTGAAATCGGTCCTATAAACAAATTTGCATATTCAAACAATTTATTTGCATTTTGTTTATTGAAAAAACACACCGATTTTTTCAAACAAATAATTTAACTGAATCAAACAAAAAGTTTACTGAAATTCATATACTAAATTTAAAAATAAAAAAAAAAAAAGTATTTAACCAAACAGTTTTAAAAAATTGAATACGGGATTTTGTTTCTTGTAATGTTGTTTCTGCTATTGTTTTTCTTATCGTTGCACTTTTTTAAAGCGTCCAAAAATAGACTGTGTGTGTGTTTTTTGTTGTTGTTCTTATATTTCACATAAATAAGTGTTGCTTACGATCAAATAAAAAAATGCAAAAAGACGACAACATTAAAGAGCGTTAAATATTTCATACAAAATTATGAAAACTTGACACCAATAACGCGTTTATTATATTTTTGAAGAGTTGTCCACATTTTTGTTGGTTAAATAAAAATCAAACAAAAATATTGTTTGAATCAGTAAAAAAATTTATAGAAATTAAAAAAATTTTCAAACAAGCGTTTGTTTGAAAATAATTCGGCAATAATTTTTTCTGTGCACTTACTTTACTGCATTCCTGTGTGTCTTATTGCGTAGCGCATAATTGTGCGCTTATTTTTTCAAATGTACCTTTAGTGCTTCGCAAAATGTTAAAAATTTTTATTGGGTTGGTACCTCTTAATAAATAATAAATACACACGACCAATTATGGTGGCATAAATAAAATCGTCAATTTGCTCTAAGTTGTATGTTATTTCAAAATCGTTTGTTCTTTTATAATTTTTATTACATATGTATTGTTTTTAAACCCACACCACAATAGTGAAGAGGGACCCTGCAAATAAAATTCGACCACCTGATCCATTTTGAAAAAATGGACTACTCCAGGGACTGGTCCGATGTAATGCAAGCATAGACCATGTCATTGTTAAAAAGGGTTTGTAGTGAGACGACATGTCTTCGTTTTTTAACGACATGCTTTCTTTTTTAAACGACTTCAAAACTAGTTCTCTTGTGTATACCATGGAGTAGTTTTAAAACTACTCCTTAGTAGTCCAAAGGTGGGTTATATGGTCCTGCCCTATGACATCGTAATGTTAAATAGACCATGTTTTTTCCATACGTTTGGGTTGCTTTTGGACTACTCTTTACACGCGTGTTCTATGACTATGACCGGTCCTATTATTTGCAGGGGAATTATGCGTTTTTGCTGATGTTTGTAGCACCTAAAAATACTGGTATACCTTTAAGTATACCGATGAGTATAACGATGTCTGTTCGTATGTCTGGTGCCAATTTGGGTATACTTTGATAAAATTTGGTTCTTATTGTCACAAGGGCCAAGCGTATTTAAAATGGTGATAATCGGTGCATAATTTTAGATAGCCCACATATAATCATCTTTCCATAATAGCGCCTTTGTGTCTTAAATCATCTTATTTTGTTGGTGTTTCGATTAAATTTAGTCCAAACTGATTTTACTGCAATCAAAATCAGCCAAAAATGTTCATAAAGATGGAGGTATCTAAAAAATAATTGCCAAAAAGAACTTCTACATGAATCTTAACTAACGAAAACTTGTTAAAAAAAACTGTGATGTAGGGTTACATGAGGTCGAGTTGATTTGACTTTACTTTCTTAATTGTTTTTTATTATTTTTCTGGAGTTGAAAAAGTTATTGTTATAAATAATTTACATTGTAGCCTTGACATAATTTAGTCATAAATTAATTTATAGTTAACATGTGCGAACACAACCTAAAAATAATTAAAGAAAAAAAATTAAATGATTCTTATCTTAAATTTCTGTAACATATAAAAAACATTTCAGATGTTACTTATGTAAATTACATGATGAAAGAAAAAAAAAGAAATATAACTACGGCAAACATTCGTTCTGTATTATAGAAAACCGTATGGAATTTCAGTTCTTTGTTTTTCAAATCAAATTGTCTTGTATTTGATTAAATGTTTTTTATTTGTAGGTGGTCCATAACAAATCGCAAAAATTCCACTATAAAAAATTTTTGGATAAATGAAAAAAATCAGTTAAAGACCTACTGGCTTTTTTTTTTATATATCGAGGGTTTATACTAGAGTTTTTCTTTTCCCGGACTTTTTCATATCCCGGGAAAGCAGGATTTATTTTTCATTTTCCCGGGATCCCAGGAATTCCCGCTTAATACAAATCGATACAAAATATTATTTAATTAAATTAATTTAAATAAATAACATTTTCTGAGATCAATTTAATCTATCTATCTATCTATATATATAAAATAGGATGTGTGTATGTATGTATTATGTATGTATATGCAGATGCTCTGCATATAAAATCATAAAATTTTGGGAGAAAATAAATATGGGTTTTTAAAAAAATTAAAAATTCTGTACATTTTTACTACTCTTCTTTCGAAATTTAAGTGCAGTAAGCATTAAACATTGCCTAACTTATCGTACTATGAATTGACGTCTCTTTGGCGTTTGGCAAAAAGGTCTTAAGTCAGAAACTGTAGTTTTCCGTATTGTTACATTGGAAAATATTTATTTGATGTATTTCGTAGACTTTTTTCTTAGGATTAGATGATAACGATTAGAAGCAATTTTGCTAGACTAAAGTGACTAATGGTGTTTTTCTTTTCTACAAAAACATGTGACATTTTATTTAAGAAAATGCAATTTGGTGTCTGTTTTTTAAAAATTTTGCTCCCGAAAAGGGTGGCTTGTTTTATTCTAAAGAACTCACTCTTTTCGGGAGCAAAATTTTTAAGAAACAGACACTAAATTGCATTTTTTTTAATAAAATGTCATATTTTTTTGTAGAAAAGAAAACACCATTAAACCAAACAAAAGAGAAAAACAAAAAAATTGAATTAAAGTCGATCAAAAACTCCAAATTCGTTTTTTTTTTGACTTAGGACCTTTTTGCCTAACGGCTTAAATCTATTTCATGACACAACTTATTTACAATTGTACATATCAGCAGTAAAGTTACCATAATGAAATAAAAAAAATCCCGTAAATTCCCGCACAAATTTCCCGTGATTTTTTCCCCGAAAAATGTGCGGGATCCCGGGTTTTTTCCGGGACAAAAATCCCGTATGAAAAACACTAGTTTATATTCAAATAATACTACATATCTGCAAAATCACAGTTTTAAAGTAGAGCGAAAAAACTGATTTTTTCGATAACTCTAACAGTAATAACTAAAGTTTATTTTACAATTTTATTAAAAAACAACGTCCAAGTCATACATATGGAAATTTTTTTTTTTTGATTTTAGATATCCGCGCTTAAGGAGCATATAGACGACATGTTTTTGTCATCTGACATGTCAAATTTCCCACTGCAAAACACATACATGTCGTGTGTTACCTTTTTAACTTTGCTTCTGTAAAAGTCAGACGCAAAGTCATCTGACAAAATTTCAATTAGAGCGTGCTCTATTTTCTTCTGACAAACCATCTGACATCAGAAATCTATGCCGGGAAGAAACTGGCAGCGGCGTCAACTATTGACGGAATCATTAGCCGGCTGAAGTTAATATTTTACAATACCAAGATATGTATGCTCATCTCACCATTGAATAGAATTTATGTAAATATAAACATAAAAACCGTTTAATTATAAAATTCTAAATTGGTATCTTTAAAATAAAAGAAAAAATGTTAAGATTGCTAAATTATTTTACGGCGCAAATAAATATTTTCGTGGCGGCAGCAAGCTATTTTGAAACCGAGAACTACTTTGGTTTCTGCAATAACAATGCGAAAAAAAACAGAGACAATGTCCGAAGCAAATTACATGTACGTTTGTGACCGAATATTATAAACCTTATGTAAAACAGCAATTTTGACAGACATGAACAATTACATGTGACTTGAAAATTTGACATGTCAGATGACAAATACATGTCGTGTACGGGCGCCTTTATATGTCTGACGGCACTATTTAAGAATTAAAATTTTATCGATTTGAACATTGAAATAAGCAAATAGCACCAATTGAACAAAATTATAAATGAGCTGTAATGAAAACTTTTTGAGACTTTAATTTAAATAACACGAGTTTTCATTTGTGGCATTTTAACAAAACATCTTAGGAAACTCGTAATCATGTTAATAGAACTCGAAATTAAGTTAAAATTTTACACTTAACTATATTGAAAGCAATAAATAATTAAACTTTATCCGCATATTTTAAATTATCATACAAATAATAATATTCTTGCGAAATAACAGGATTCAATTCTTTGCAAATGCTTCCATTTGCTTTTTTGAATAGGACATGGACCTGATTGAAAGGAATTCGCTTCTATTTATATGACCGCTGCGTAGTGTGGGAAATTTGTAAAAAATGGAAATAATTCTATATATTGGAATGCAATTTGAGGTGACAATTAAAAAGCTGTAGTCAAGTCTAAGTTTTGGATTTGAGGTCTTTTGACTAACGAGGTTGCCAAAGTAGGACACCTCGGGTATTTCAAAAACTAAAAATAATCCTTAATTCTTAATTTTAGTTTGATGTTTAAAATTAATTTTTATAATTTATTTATTAAAATTTAGGAAATATACTACTTTGAACATTGAAACTTGATACTTGGTCTAGTATTTTGCAAATATAAGACTCAAATTTATCATATTTTTTGTGAATAACCAGAAAATCAATTACTATTCTACATTTAGCAAATTGTGAAAAAAATATTTTTTAATTAAGAAGTTATATGCATTTGAAGTTAAAACTCTGATAAAGTCGATATTTTAAATTTTTATCTAAAAAAGAATCTTTTTTTATTTATAGAAAAAAATTGTTTTGCGGCATATATATTATTTATACTTTTTTTAAAGGCTTTTTCATGAATAATTTACCAATGCAAAAAATTTCAAACACTGCAGGCGCAAGGCTCTTCCGAAATAGACAAATTTTCACTTTATGACATATGTATTTTCTCCAATAGCAAAGCAATAATCAAAGAATTTTTTAAGCGCAGTTCATTGTGCAATAGGAATCCTAAAACCCGTGCTTGGTAGCCATTAGGGATGCCAAACGGGAAATCCCGAATCCCGGGATTTATTTTTATTAATCCCAGGACTTTTAATATATCAACTTTTGTGTACAAAAATGTTCGTTTTTATTGAATTTTTATACTCTATACAAAAACAAAATTATACAAATTTATATTTCAGTTGTATTTTTTATTATTATAATTCTTATTTTTCTTTTTTAAAAATATATGTTATATATATATCTTTAGAAAATTCATAAAAAAATAAAAAAAGTGTTGTTTATTTAAAAAAATCCCGAAATCCCGGGATCCAGAAATCCCGGAATTTCGGGATCGGGATTTCAAAATCCCGAATCCTGGGATTTTCTAAAATCAATCCCAATTGGCATCCCTAGTAGCCATTATATTTCAAAAAACTTAACTGCCTTTTGCTTAAGTGCACTTTTGACTTAACCGCACAAAATTAATATTTTTGGTCATTATTGTTTTAAATACCATACAAATTCCTTTTTTAAGTGCACTTTCTATTAGTGCTGGGAAACTATCGATAGAATATCGATATTATCGATAGTCTTAAAATATCAAAAATATCGATAGGAAAAATATAAATATCGATATTTTTATTATATAAAATACAGCTAAGAAGACATCTAACAGCAGCTATACACACACAGTTTTTTGCCGCAAATTTTTACTTGCTATTATTAGTTCGCGCTGAATTACAGCAATGAATACAAACAACAAGAATGGCAAGGGGTATGGATTGCTTAGTAGTGCTAAGCAAGGGGGACTGAAATGTCAAATATTTTTGTTATGTTGTAAAAAAAAAAAATACAAATCCAAATGCAATGCAATTGCAAGCATAGGACAAAACAATGAACGACCATTAGAGGATAAGTCCGCTAGATTGATTACCTTTTTGGGTTTAGAATTTAGAAAATTTTTTAAAGTTGCAATGGAATATCTTATAGTCCCTGTTATTTCGGTTCCTTCAGAAAGGTACTTATCAATTTTTAAAAAACTGCCATCTAAAATAACGCGCGTATATACATACGTCTCATACATTCAATAAAGTGATAAAAACAACGGACTGTAGCCTTATAAAAAAATAATTAAAGTTTTCCTGCACAAGTACCAACATTCAGTCGATAGTAATATCGATGTATCGATAGTGAAATCTGAACTATCGATAAATATCGATAGTAGAAAATATCGATAGTATCCCAGCACTACTTTCTATACCTGCACATTTAAGATAAACGCCTAAAATTTTTGTCATTTTTAAAACGACTATTTGTGTTGAGGAGCTAAATCGAAACATAGTAATTTCTTCTTTATACTCTCCACCTAGATTTTCCATATCAGAAGGCCAATATTATAAATATTATAAATCATTAGGACCCTGTTTTCTGGTCGCTGGCGATTAGTACGCTAAACATACCTTCTGGGGGTCACGACTTATAACACCAAAAGGTCGTGTTTTGTTTAACACAATCTCTAAAATGGGTTTAAATGTGGTCGCGAGCGGGCAACCAACATATTGGCCTACTGATCAGCAAAAAATTCCAGATGTTATCGACTTTGGCGTGGTTAAAAACATCCCCACAGAAACGATTCATGTTGAAGCTTCCTTAGAATTATCATCCGACCACACACCTACAATTGTTACTATATCGAACCCAAATAGAATTGTATTTCCGTCAGGGTACTTAGCGACGCCAGCCACACAAATAAATTGGTTAAAATATAAAAAATTTCTCAGTGCCCATTGCACAGAAAATATTCCGCTTAGTACTCCGGAGAATGTGGATCTCTCTCTTGTTAACTTTGACAGTTATCTTAAACTAGCTGTTCAACACTCCAGCGTTACCCCCAAAAAAATTAAAAATAATAAAATATGTTCTTCAGATGTCGAGCGGCTCTTGACTGAAAAAAGGAGAGTTCGAAGAGAGTGGCAACTTTACAGATCCCCGCAACTTAAGATTTTATTAAAAGAATGCACAAAAAGGCTAAGAAAGTTGCTACAGAATCAGAAAACGGCTTCTCTAGAAAAATATCTTAAGGAACTTGATGCAACTCTACAATCTGACTACTCATTATGGCGTGCAGCTAGAAATCTAAAAAGGCCAGTTATATCTAAGCCACCATTAAGAAACTTGAATGGTAGCTGGGCAAGAAATGATAATGAAAAAGGAAACCTGTTTGTAAATCATTTGAAAAACGTATTTACACCAAATATATCTCACAATATTGCGGTCGAGTTACCACCTGTTGATGCTAGAGCAGCTATTCCCCTCAGATTTGAGATAAGAGAAATCGAAAAGGCTATTTGTGACTTAAACAGTAAGAAGGCACCTGGTATTGATAAAATTAGTAATAAAATGCTTTTGGAGCTACCTCGCATAGCAAAGAAAATCATTCTTTTTATTTTTAATGCTATTTTACGCCTTGAATACTATTCTGAAAAATGGAAGGTTTCCTTAGTTACCATGATACCAAAGCCAGGTAAAGATCATACAAAAGTTGAGTCTTATAGACCTATTAGCTTATTATCAAATATGTCAAAGCTGTTTGAGAAATTATTAGTTTCAAAATTAACACCAATTTTAAGTGAAAATAGATGTATTCCAAACCATCAGTTCGGATTTAGAAGAAAACACAGCACAATCGAGCAGACTCATCGAATAGTAAATGTCATAAGAAAAGCATTTGAAGAAAAGAAATATTGCTCAGCACTCTTCATCGATGTTTCGCAAGCTTTTGACAAAGTCTGGCATGAAGGCTTATTACACAAATTGAAGCAAAATTTACCAGCAAACACGCACAAGCTGCTAGAAAGCTACTTAGTCGGTCGTCAATTTATTATTAAAGAAGGGAATTTCTTAAGTTCACCTCAGCCCATTGCCGCTGGAGTCCCACAAGGCAGCATCCTGGGCCCCCTATTATACTTAGTTTATACTTCGGACATGCCAACAAGCAACTACACACAAACTTCAACATTTGCAGACGATACAGCTTTTCTAAGCGTCCACGAAAATCGTTATGAAGCATCGCGTTACTTACAGCATCATATATTTCAACTAGAAATATGGTTAAGACAATGGAGGATAATGGTCAATGAGCAAAAATGTGTACATATAACATTCACTTTGCGCCGGGAATCATGCCCCCCTATTACAATCAATAATCAAATAATTCCTCAACATTCGCATGTTAAATATCTCGGTATACACACAGAAAAAAATAATTTTCATATTTGAATACGAAAATCGCATATTTGATAAAAAAAAATTTTAAATTTTCTGCGATGACGATTTTTGCATTATTGATAAAAAAGTTTGTAGGTATAGTTATTGAATTTGTAGTCAACAACCAAGTTTATTGAATCAATAAAAAAAGTTGTTGCCCAAAATAATTTTTTTCAACAAAATGTTTGTTAAAATAAATTGTTGGAAATGTTGAATAAATCAAATAAAATGTTTATCGAATCTTTATTTATTAATGATGATGTGCTTGATCCCCAATTTTTTTCCTTTTTAAATAAATACACAAAAAT
This sequence comes from Pollenia angustigena, assembly GCA_930367215.1. Classification (NCBI taxonomy): domain Eukaryota; kingdom Metazoa; phylum Arthropoda; class Insecta; order Diptera; family Polleniidae; genus Pollenia; species Pollenia angustigena. Next base: position 124,064,330 of record OV884059.1, on the reverse strand, counting down.
TTATTATGGGGGGATAAGCTAGTTCCTATGTGCATTTCACTGGTTGCTTAAGCCAGATCATCAGGAAACCTTTTTCTAAAGACTTTGACAAAACTAAAGATATTTAACCAAATAAAACTGTTAAGCGAATGAGAATTATGACCTATTATAAAATGGACAAGAGTTGTAAAAATACTGTTTTAACGTTGATTCAAATATTTGTTTTATTGAATATCAAGAAATATTTAAATATTTCATTATTAAATATGTTTTATTGGGTGCTATTTTGCAAAGTGTATATTTGATAAATTTTTTTATTGAATCAAACAAAAAGTTTGTTGAACAAAAATTATATTGTTAGCAAACTGTGTTGTTAAAAATTTTCTTGAGATATTTTTTCTGTGCATCTGGATCGGCGATTAACATGGAAATGCCATATAGAGGCAAAATTAACTCAAATGAAACTAAAAGCCATTCAAATTCATTGGCTTATTGGAAGAAATTCTGTCCTTAGTCTGGATTGCAAGCTTCTACTTTACAACTCTATCTTAAAGCCTATCTGGTGCTACGGTATTCAACTATGGGGCACTGCCTCGGCCTCTAATATCGACAAAATTCAAAGGCGCCAAAATAAACTTCTTCGAATAATCACAGCCGCTCCCTGGTATGTTAAAAACTCAAACATTCATAAGGATCTCAATGTGCTCGAAAAATTTTAAATCATGGCGGCCACACTCGCTTAAGAAGAAGAGACACTGCAGCACTTACCCAATTAGATGAGCGATAAACACCTATAAAAGTGAACATAACCCGTGATGAAGAAAATTTTGTCTGGCACTGGCAGGAGATAAAATAACGTATTAGGTTAAGATTTGATTAATTATTGTTAGTTCATATTTAATATATGAAGATTCAATAAACAAATAATGACAAAAAAAAAAAAAAAAAAAAATTTTTTAAATTTTTTTCATACAAAAAATTAAAGTTAGCTGCACTTTGAATTAACTGCCCAAAATACATATTTTCTGTAATTATTCTACAAAATCTTTGTTTACGTGCATTTTGTATATATATTTTGCGCAGTTTTAAAATATTGTTACGAAAGTAACTTTAGTTAAGAATTATTTGTAATTATTGGTTAAGAATTAGATTAATTTATGTGTTATCTTGTATTGATTAGTTATTAAGTATTTGCTAGTTATTTTATTAGTTAAAATTGTTATTGTATAAGTTATGCACACTTCTAGTGTAAAAATCAATGTATAGATAGTAATAGCTGAATAAGTTTAATTAACGAAATAGCCGTTATTAGGCGAACTTTATAGAGCCATCTAGACTTTAGAACTCGAACGTTCTATGGTCATTTGCCCGAGTATAAATAGGATCGCAAGAGATGGCATGATTCATTCTAAGTTCTGACTTTGTCAAAAACGTATCACGCTGAGAAGATTATAAATTACGGTTGTTAAAGTGACTAAGTACTAAATAAAGTTGTGTAAATTGTAAACAGTAACAAAAGTGTTGTGTTTATTTGTTTTATTTGAATTGCAATAAAAGAACTCGAAACGGTTTATTATAAAGGAAATAAACCAAAACGTTATAGAAAGGCAGTAACGTAACAATTGGTGTCAGAAGTGAAATTGCATTAATAAAAATAAATAAATAAATTATTAAAAATAAATTAATTAATAAAAATAAAAAGAAACAGCAATGAAATTTGAAGAGCTTATAGTAGAACAGCTCAAGAAAGAATTGGGCAAGTTGGATCTGCCAACTGCAGGTAATAAAGCAGAGCTGCAGAAGAGACTTTTAGATGAATTCGAGCGACGCAATATGGACATTGCGAGTTACGAATTTAAGGACAAAGAAGAAATAGAGGTATGTACTCGTACAGTTGCCAGCAGTATGGATTTAAACGCAATGTTTGCTGCCATGATGGCAAAAATGTCTGAAGAAACTTCTAGAAAAATGGACGTTAATTCCAGCGCTATAACGGAAAAAGTGGAAAGAATGTCAGAGGAAAATTCTAGAAAAATGGACGATAATTCCAAAAGCATGGTACAGATGATAAAAGAAAAGACGAGTGATATTCAAGCTGAAATTCAAGAGCATTCTAGAATAACGAACGAGAAACTTCAAGAGATTTCCAGTGAAATGAACGAAAGAGTAAACGAAATGGAAATAGAATTTAACAATAAGTTGTCTGAAGTTAAAACACAAGTAACGAATTTTGATGAAAAATTTAATCATCTTGAAGCCAAGGTAAATAGTCTACAATGCCAAGAGGGATCAGTACGGGTTATTCCAGAAGTTTCTACTAGAATAAAGGCCCCTTGCTTTGACGGTAGTGTGCCATTAAATGTTTTTAAGTTCCAGTTCGATACAGTTGCCAACAGAAATGCATGGAACAGTGAGGAAAAAGCCATCGAGCTAATTCTTGCTTTAAAGGGGACTGCGGCTGAAGTGCTTGAAAGTGTACCAGTAAGTAGCAGAAACAATTATGATGAAATTATGGTAGCACTGCAACGTAAGTATGGCGGTGAACACAAAAAGGAAATCTACAAAATGGAGTTGCGTGGCAGAATGCAAAAGGCAAACGAAACCTTAGAGGACTTCGCACTGGAGATTGAGCGGTTGGTACAGCTTACTTATCCTGGTGAGAATCACCCTTTTTTGGATCATTTTAAAACTGAAGCATTTGTAAACGGTATTCGTGATGCTGATGTTAAACTTGCGGTATGTGCATCACAAAAACCAACCTTTGCAGAAACTGTTTCATTTGCTTTAGCCCAGGAAACCGCAAGAACTATTTCAAGACCACAAGTAGGCAGAGTGCGAAGGCTCGATGTGACCGCCAATGGTGAAAGGGATATTGTGCAGGATATAAAAGAGGCAGTTATGGAAGCTTTTAGCGAAAAGAAAACCAAAACTAAAATAAAATGCTATAACTGCGGTAAGACTGGTCCCATACAACGTAACTGCAAAGCACCAAGAAAACGTTCAAGATCTGCTTCACCGCCAAGAAATAACCAGCGGGGTGATCACCAGTGTTCACAAGAATCCCCGTTAAACTTAAAAGAGCTAGCACTGCGGGGCATAAGCTAGCTCCCTCATACAAGGGCCCCACAATCTCCATCTCAGTAATGCAACAGAGTAATAGAAACCTTACTGCTTGTGGTTATATCAACGGTCAAAAACGGGTTTTGACTGTGGACACTGGGGCATCACATTCGATCATTAGGCCTGATTTAATACAACAGTCCATCGAACCACTAAGGGGTGTGAGTCTGCGAACAGCTACGGGTGAGCTTGCCACCGTCTATGGAAAAGTAAAAGTAAAATTAAGTATGGCCAATACAAGCGCTCACCATGTATTTATTGTGGCTGATATTGTAGATGAAGTAATTATTGGCTCAGATTTTATGATTGGACAAGGTATTCGTCTGGATATGGGACAACAAATTATGACTTGGCGTAATGTTGAAATACCCCTTGATGTTGGATACGAAAGCAAGGCTCATGTAAGACAGTTACTCGCCTTTGCAAGTGAAAAATTGCCACCCAAGTCTGAAACCATAGTATGGGCGCGAATGGAGGGAGATTGTGAGGACAACAATAGTGTATGGATGGTAGAGCCAGCATCAATAACAAGTGACATAGTAACAGCGAATGCCCTCGTTAAAACCAACAACAGCTTAGTTCCTGTAAGAGTTTTAAATTTATCAAACAGCGAAAAGGTCCTTACGCAGAACTTTAAGATTGGACAATGTGCTTCAACAGAGGCAATAATAAGTTGCGATGAACATCCAGATGCTGCTAAAAAGAGTATCAAGGACCAGGAATTACTAGAGGAACATGTGCGGAAATGGACCGAAAAACTGAGACCGCCCGAGAGAAATAAGGCTAAACAATTACTTAAGAAATATGCCTTTATCTTTGCCTCGAAAGGTAAATACCAGGGCCGGACGTCAATAGTGAAACACGAAATTAACACCGGCGATGCTAAGCCAATAAAACAGGCCCCAAGAAGCATTCCTCTAGCAAAACGAAATGAAGTTAGAGACCTGGTTAATGAAATGGAACAGGACGGCATAATTAAACCATCATCAAGTCCCTGGAGTTCTCCGGTGGTTTTGGTAAAGAAAAAAGATGGAAGTACTAGGTTCTGCGTAGACTACAGGAAACTAAATGACGTCACCAAAAAGGACAGTTATCCACTGCCTAGGATTGATGACACCCTGGACACGTTAGCCGGAACAGAATGGTTTTCCACATTAGATCTGCAGAGCGGCTATTGGCAAGTAGAAATTGCAGACAAGTATAAAGAGAAAACTGCTTTCAGTGCAAGTGATGGCTTATGGCAGTTTAATGTAATGCCATTTGGGCTCTGTAATGCTCCGGCTACATTTGAGCGTTTGATGGAACAGGTGTTGAAAGGTCTCCACCGAAAGACCTGTTTGGTGTACCTTGATGACATTATTGTCATGGGAAAAACATTCCCTGAACACCTGAAAAACCTCGAAGAGGTGTTGAAACGTATATCTACAGCCCGACTCAAGTTAAGTGTTAAGAAATGCTCACTGTTCCAGAAAGAAGTAAAATACCTAGGGCATCGTGTAACATCTGATGGCATTTCCACAGACGAAGAAAAAATACGAGCAGTTATGGATTGGCCTCGCCCTAAAAATCTACATGAGCTACGCAGTTTTCTAGGTTTATGTACATACTACAGGCGTTTTGTACCGAGCTTTGCAAATATTGCTGCAAGTCTGCATGAAATGACCAAAAAGGCGCAGGCATATGACTGGGGTGAAGCACAGGAACGGGCATTCCAGAAGCTAAAGGAATTATTGTGCTCAGCACCAATTTTGGCTTATCCAATCGCGGGCGAAAAATTTGTGCTAGATACTGATGCGAGCGGATTCGGAATTGGAGGTGTGCTGTCCCAAGTGGTCAACGGTGTAGAGAAAGTCGTAGGCTATTACAGTCGAATACTTTCGAAGCCTGAGCGAAATTACTGCGTGACTCGGCGAGAGCTTCTGGCAGTACTTGAGTGCATAAAACATTTTCACAAATATTTGTATGGTCAACATTTTCATTTAAGAACAGACCATTCTGCACTCAGGTGGTTGCTGCAATTTAAAAATCCGGAAGGCCAGATAGCTCGTTGGATTGAGCGCCTTCAGAGCTACGATTTTAGCATTGAACACAGAAAAGGTGGAAAACATGGCAATGCGGATGCTCTGTCAAGAAGACCCTGTAAGCTGGAATGCAAGCATTGCGTAAGGGCTGAAGGAAAGGAAAACCTCTGTGACGTTCGTCTATTGCAAATAGAATCCAATGAAGACTGGTCGATGGCGCAGAGAAATGATTCCATTTTAGCAAAAATTCTGATAGCTAAGGAAGAAGGTAGAAGACCCGCATGAAATGAAATTGCGCCTGAAAGTCCACTGATGAAAGCATACTGGGCTCTGTGGAACAGCCTTCAAGTAGTAAATGGCTGCTTATACCGTACGTGGGAAAGTACTGACGGAAAATCAGGTAAAAACCTTATAGCAGTGCCGTCGGCAAAAGTAAAGGAAGTTCTGAGTGAATTTCATAACGGTCCTAGCGGTGGTCATCTGGGTGTGACTAAAACCTTAGAAAAATTAAAACAACGCTTCTACTGGGTTGGCTGCCAACAAGCTGTAGCTGATTGGATAGCAAATTGCGCACAATGCATTGCCGCTAAAGGCCCAGTAAGGAGAAGTCGTGGGCCACTACAACAGTATAATTCTGGTGCCACATTTGAGCGAATCGCAATGGATATAGCTGGGCCATTTCCTGTAAGTAATGCCGGAAACAAATATGTGCTAGTAGTCATCGATTACTTTAGTAAATGGCCGGAGGTATATGCGATCCCAAACCAAGAAGCTAGGACAGTGGTAGACGTGTTCGTAAACAATTGGGTGTGCCGCTACGGTGTTCCATTAGAAGTACATTCTGACCAGGGCAGAAATTTTGAATCTGCTATATTCAAGGAAATGTGTGAATTGTACGGAATAAGAAAAACAAGAACAACCCCATTGCATCCTCAATCTGACGGCATGGTTGAAAGATTTAACCGTACTTTGGAAGAACATTTGCGAAAAGTAGTCAGCACACAACAAAAAGACTGGGATGAACACATTCCAAAATTCCTGTTGGCGTATAGGTCAGCTGTTCACGACTCCACCTCTTGTACACCTGCCAAAATTGTGTTTGGAACAGAACTGAGACTACCAGGGGATCTAGAGTTTGGCGTTAAGCCAATACCAACTGGTGAAAACATTGAAGGCACCACCTCACAAGAACAAGAAACTCTTAATGAACTTCATGAATTTGTTCGAGACCGCATTAAGTTGTCTAGTGACAAGATGAAAGCCAGATACGATCGAGCGGCAAATTCGGAAGGATTTAAGGAGGGCCAGTTAGTTTTGCTTTTCAATCCCCAACGAAAGAAAGGATTATTTCCCAAATTACAGGCACATTGGGATGGTCCATATAAGGTGATAAAGAAATTAAATGATGTTGTATACCGAATACAGAAATATAAAAGTCCAAGAGCCAAAATTAAAGTTGTTCATTTGGAACGATTAGCCCCTTATGGAAGAGGTGATTTTGAGCCTATTCGGGACGAACAGGCTTAAGTGGGGGGCTGTGTTACGAAAGTAACTTTAGTTAAGAATTATTTGTAATTATTGGTTAAGAATTAGATTAATTTATGTGTTATCTTGTATTGATTAGTTATTAAGTATTTGCTAGTTATTTTATTAGTTAAAATTGTTATTGTATAAGTTATGCACACTTCTAGTGTAAAAATCAATGTATAGATAGTAATAGCTGAATAAGTTTAATTAACGAAATAGCCGTTATTAGGCGAACTTTATAGAGGCATCTAGACTTTAGAACTCGAACGTTCTATGGTCATTGGCCCGAGTATAAATAGGATCGCAAGAGATGGCATGATTCATTCTAAGTTCTGACTTTGTCAAAAACGTATCACGCTGAGAAGATTATAAATTACGGTTGTTAAAGTGACTAAGTACTAAATAAAGTTGTGTAAATTGTAAACAGTAGCAAAAGTGTTGTGTTTATTTGTTTTATTTAAATTGCAATAAAAGAACTCGAAACGGTTTATTATAAAGGAAATAAACCAAAACGTTATTGAAAGGCAGTAACGTAACAATATTTTCATATAAAACATATAGTGTCCACTTTTTAACATAAATATTCAATTTAATTAACAAAAATCGCACACAAGTCAAGTTGGCATCATTATAATTAATTTATTTTGTTTGCATTTACCTACATTTATGCATTTGGTTTGTGGTTACAGCAACTTTACCACGATTATATGAAAGGAATAACAAATCTTTTGCTGGAACAAAATAGAGTAGTTGTAGTATTTAAAGCTGACGAATGCTATGTAGCGCAACAAAGTTCAAAATTTCGAATTTTGCGCTTCAACTGCAACTACTACTACAACTACGCATTCTGTTGACACTACTATAAAACTGCCGTTTTGAACTTTTGACAGCTTGCAGCGCTATTCTTAACGTTGTACTACAGCGATTGCTCCCCACTTTATTTACCAATTTCGCTACCTGTACCCATGTTCTGTAACTTTAGTGAGAACTTCTTGCATCGAAAAGATGTGAAACAAAATATTCCATCGTTTCTCGAAAAGTGAGAAAAATGTGTGTCTGTAACTTATGTCGAAAACTATCAAAATTGATTACGTCGTTACGTTATAAATGTCATAATATTGCACTCGAAGCCGATGTGACATTGCAAACGTTCAGAACGCCAGTAACACATATCGTTGACGGCGACCAAAATTTACTTAAATTGAAAATTTTTCAACGACGGCGGCGAAAACACAACCGTCGGCTATACCAAATTGTGTAAAGTGCGACTTTAATGTTTGTTGCTTGCAAACGAGTTTTGAAAAAATTCGTATATTTTATAAAAATATTAAAAGCAAAATAATAAAACAATGAAAAATGTGCCAAGAATAAAATATTATTATTATTATTCTTTGCATTTTGCATTTTTAATGGTTTTTTTTTGTGTTAAAATGTTTTCTAGCCCCATTTTTATTTGTGAGTTTATTTGACAGTTCAAAGCGGGAACTTTTCTCACCAAAATGTTACAGACACACTTTTTCTGTAAATTGGCTAGTATTTTCCTTACGTGACAGCTTGTACTCGCCAAAAAAAGTTACAGACACAGTTAAGTGAGAAAAACAGTTGTTTGTTTCAATTTATGGCATTTTTGTTTAATTTCACACATTTCAATCGAAAACTTTCTCGACGCGAGAGTTACAGACCATGGGCACTGGTTCATTAAAAAATGCATAACAAATGACTACAGGTTGTTTGAACGTTATTGTTATTATCAATTTATTAATGAAAACGTTGTTACTCCTCTTTCAAACACTTTACTTTAACTGCACTTTTATGCAGGTAACCACAATTGCGTACATGCACATTAAGGCAGCTAAACACATTTAAGATAGCTGCATTTTTGATTTTTCTGCACAAAAAATCGTGCAAAGGAGATTGTGCAGCTAAGTCAAAATTACTATAATTTTTGGGGATTTTCGGCTGTTTTGGGAATTGTGGGATTCGTTTTGTAATTTTAAAAAAATTATTTGTATTAAGCATTAAAAAATCTATTTACTTGTAAAATTTCATTAAAGGCCATTTTAGACTATAATACTTTGTGTTAAGACATGTCAAAAACTTACAAATCATTCATAATGTATAATAGTGTAAAAACATTTTGTAATGAAATGTCAAAAAATACGTAAAGAAATTTGGCAGTCGTATGGTTCTCTCTATTTTTTGAAATTTTTCTAAACGATTAGATTTTTCATTTTATCAGAATTGTGTTTTACAAAAGCACAAGAAGAAAATCAGGGATGGAAAATTAAAATTTTGTGCACAAATATTCACTATTATTTTTTCTAATAAAAAATTGCAAAACGATAAAAAAATATAAAATTTCAAGTGAATTCTTTTAAAATTTAAATAAATCATAAATATTTGTTGTAAAAAATCGTTAAATACGGTACACAGACGAAAAAAAAATAAAAAAAATATGATTGTATCAACTTTTCCACCCTAGAAGAAAATAAAAAAACAGCTGTTGAATAATTTGCCGGCCACATCAAAATAAAAATTATTAAATATTAAAGAAATATTAAAAATAAAGCAAAAATATATCTGAGGACCAAGGTGCAAGTTTAAATGTGCAAATTAGTGAATAATACGCCAGCTAACAATGCTCCAATGCTTAATAAAATGTTTTTTCGTCTTTATTTTGTACTCTAAAGTGGATCTCACAAATCACAAAGATTTTACTTTGTATTTGAAGTGTGATAGTGTAGAAGCAAAATGTAATGAAAAAAAATTTCTCTTTGATTTTTTGACAATCAGACCAAAAATCATTTCATTTTGTAAGACCAAAAGTCTTAAGACTTGTGTGATAGTGTAAAACAGCCTTAAATAATATTAGCTCATAAAGATTTTATTGCATACATAACAATTTATTTTGTTGACAAAAACACAAACACATTTTTTGCACTTTTTTGCAAACTGTCTTTAAAGAATTTTAAAATTATATTAGATTTTGTTAGATTTTGAAATCTAGACATAATTCCCAACCATTTGATGTATAAATGTCAGCTTCATAATAACAATTTTTATCATTTTATTATATACACTTATAGTTTTTATGTAGATACCACTTTTAGAAAAAAAAACGTGTGAGTTAGAGAGCACAATACAATATTTATGAAAAAACGCTTCGGAAAAAAAAATTTATTATCAAATTCAGTCAGTCAAATTGCAGATAGCACTGTTTGAATATAAGCCGACGATATCTTTTTTAAGGACTTGTTGTGTTTAAATAGTTTTCTAACATCGAAACAATTGATTAATAAATTAATTTGCAGTTAGTTTTTAAGATGGAAAACAATTTTGGAAATCTTGCGTTTAACCCGATTTATAGAAAATAAATTCGTTCAGATGTGAACCCAGTAGAAATTTTGAATTGTGACTTTTTTATTTCCATAATATTTTAATTTTATCTTTATAGCCTCCACCACTAGTGATGAATGAGGGTATACAAAGTTTGTCATTCCATGTGAAACTTTTAGTAATATTCTTCTCGGACTTCATAAAGTATATATATACGTACTTAGTAGGGATGCCAAGCGGGAAATCCCGAAATCCCGGGTTTTTTCGGGATTTTTAATATATCAAGGTTTGTGTACAAAAATGTTCGTTTTTATTGAATTTTTATACTCTATACAAAAAAAAAAAAAAATTATAATGCTGGGTACACACAGTCAGTGTTGCCACGACAAAAAAAAATTTGTAACCAAAATATGAAAATAAAGTAACCAATGCAGTAAAAAGTAACCAAGATATGTACCTATGTATTAAAAACACTGTTTTATTTACACTTAAGTTAAAAAATATTATATAAAAGTATGTATGTATCTCTGTACCTCTGGATCGATTCTTATAAAATTTTAACAGTATGTTACTGATGGTCTGGAAGGTACAATAGGACTTATAATTTTTCAAAGTTTTTGTGGAATATGCACCTCCCAAACAAAGCTTACACTTATTTTCGTCTATTTAAAAAACTGTAACTCATACAGCTTTCAAATTTTTGATGAACCGACAGAATCTATGTACATTATCAGGTTCCATATTGCCTCGGTAGGAGTAGGGAAAAAGATACCCCACAGCCCTTCAAAATCCATAGTTTTTCCTAAGCGCACAAAAAATCGTCCCAACAAAAGTCCCTACATTTTTAAGATTTCAAAACAGCTTTCCTTCTTTTCCCTATGGCCATTTTTTTTTAGAAAAAATCCCTACGGATACTGCCCCAGATGATGGTTATTATTTACAGCTTAATTGAACGTGAACTAGAACACTCAACTTAAAAGAGAAACTGAAATCAAATTAGATTTAATTTAAAAAAGCATGAGTGAATTGGTAAAAAAAGTTTGGGGGTTTAAAAACTGGAAGTGCAAATCTTGACCGTCTCACAACCAAGTAAGACAAAAAATTGGTTATTTTTCAGTTGAAAAAAGTAACCAAAATGGAAAAAAGTACACAAGTACACATTGAGAAAAAAAGTAACCAATTTTGGTTAAAAGTAACCAAAACGGCAACGCTGCACACAGTGCAATCTACATGCAATCTGTTTCAATGCAACCTCAAAATATCAAAGCGTTTTGATGTTGATGCAATCTGGAATGAATGAAAATGAATTAAATTCACTAGATTGCGTAAATGCGTTGCATAGTGTGTACCCAGCATTAATAATTATATTTCAGTTGTATTTTTTATTTTTATAATTCTTATTTTTCTTTTTTAAATTTTTCTTTTTTAAAAATATATGTTATATACATAATACCTTCTGAAAATTCATAAATAAATAAAAAAAGTGCTGTTTATAAAAAAATCCCGAAATCCCGGGATTTTCTAAAATCAATCCCGATTGGCATACCTAATACTTAGGGTCTAAGTGGATTTCTGCTGAAAACACGCTCATTTTCGAACAACTCTAAAGAAAAGAATAATATTGGTGTCAAACTACTTCTAGTAATCCTTAGTTAGTTTTTGTTACAAAATTACGCACAGGCAGACATGGCTAAGTCGACTTAAAAGTACTGAAGGAGAGTTGTACTCTATTTATTTTGTGAAGAAGTTCCGAAATGTTTCTGGCAAAATTTTTTTACAACTGCGAAATAATGTAAGCTGCTCTTATTTTACGTGGAATTTTCAGCAAAAAAGTATGGACTAACTACTGAATAAGAAATAAAAAATTAATATGACACAACCGGTAACAGTTTTTATCCATATTTACTTTATTTTTTATTAAATTTTTTATTAAAAAAAATTATTTTTAGTAAAATAGTTGTGGGGTTTGTTTACATACGCAAAACAATGTCGCATACTTTGCAGGAATAAAAACGTCAAATTGTTCAAACTCGCATGATAGGTAACATTGAAACATGTCAAAATTTTCGTGTGAAATAATTAATATTGCTCAACATTTTTCGCACATTTGAACAGAGTACTAGGCTCTAAATGTATTTACATTAGGTTGACCGTTAAAATCAAAATTTGAATTTCTTTAGGTCTGAAATCCGACTTTTATGTTTCATAACTTAGAAAATATTAATTTTGTAGAAAAGTTGTTTACAAGTTCCTTAATCTCTTATTAAGCAAAATAAACTGAAAAATATCAAATAAACCACTATGAATCACGTTTCTTTAATTTTGTTGAATTTTTATTATTTAATTTAAAAAAAGCCGACCAGCTGGGAACCTGTCGTTTTAACCTAATTTGGATACGCTGAATCCAGGGGTGCTAACCGTTTTAAGGTTTGCTCTTATTTTCGAGTTATACCACTATTTCGAAAATGGAGGTTTTAAGAAAAAAAATTTTTTTTAGGAAAATTTCTGAATTTTTATTTTTTTAAAAAATCATAAAAAATTGGAAAATATAAAAAGTCCTATAAAAAGCGATGTTGCAAACAAATAAAAAGCCATAATTGATTAAAATCCGTTTTCAACTTTTGATTTTTTTCATAAAAGACGAAAAATTTCCATTAAATTTAAGAATTTCATAAACGCAATATTTGTATGGGACCTTCCCTTACAAGTGGAGATAAAGGGCAAGTATGTTTTAGGAAAATATTAAAAACAAAAAACTAATGGAAGTCAGTCATACATTTTATTAGCCCAGGGGCGACTGCTTGGCAGTTATGGGGCTTTTTTTTCAATATATTCCTATTCTGCATTGAAAATTTTTAATGGGAGCAACCTTAAGGAACAGATATAGCGGGTATGAGGGTTAACAATAAAGTGGGGTCGGTCATATATTTGACCCATATGGGGGCATCGTAATTTCATTAAACCACCATATTTGTGTGGGAGCCCCCCTTAGGGGTGGAGATATATGGCAAGTAACTCTATAAAGAAAATGTTAAGCACAAAAATCTAATCAAGGTCCCCCCTAGAGGCGATTCTTTGCAGTTATGGTGCTTTTTCTTCAATATATTTCTAGTCTGTATTGACAACTTTGTATGGGAGCCCCCTTAAAAAATAGAGATAGCGGGTAGGTATGTTAGAATGTTATGCGTTTGACTATTTTTTTTTTGTAAGCAAACGCACACAACCACAAATATTGAAGCTGAATTGACGTGTGTAAGAAAAAATAATTCTAAAGAAACAATCCGCATCAATGCTGCGGTTTGCTTTTCATTATAGTTACATTTTGTTAAGCATGAGATTTAGAGAAATCTTTTTAAGATAAAAGTTGTTGAAAACTTCAATTAAAAAAACTTCTTAGTAAACGATTTTTATGTAAAATTCGGACTTTAAGACTTTTCTCAAACTTTGGCGGGAGTGAGGGACTACTTAGCAGATTGCCCTAAAATATTTTTTGGCGTCGTTTTTTTTTATCAATACCCGCCGAATTTAAGGGAGGGGGTTGAGGGCTTGGACAAATAGAAAACAAAATTGCTACATACAGTTAACGACCACCCTAATGTGCATACTTATATGAAAGCTCTTTGAAATACCAAACTGCCAAAATTGGCTCTTGATCTCTAAATAGAAATCGTTAGTATTTGTGCAAGTGTTGGATTTTATGAAAGAAGTACAAGAATTCGCTCACTTTCACACTTTTTTTGCAAATACGAAAAAACTTATTCCAACGATAACTTCATCAAATCACACTATACCATATGCCTGTCAAGCAGTCTAACACTCTTATTATATTGCAACTCCCATGTGCCAGCACCAAGGTCAATTCCCAAGAGTTTCTATACATCCATTGTTTGCAAAAAAAAAAGAAAAAAAATCTTTAAATGAAACTATAAGCCCAGCAGTTTGAAACTGCCACCGTCAACTTAAATAGTGAAAGTGTAATATGTATGTTCAAATACATCCTATAAATTTAAAATAAACTTCCAAGGTTAAATCATTTTTAAGATCGATGAACTTTATTTTCATAAGTTCTAGTTTAAATATGAACATAAGTCAGCCAGTCAGTCAGTTCTTATACGTTTTATGATAAAAACTAAAGTGCAATAAAAATTCTTTTTGCTAAGATTTTTGATTATTTTATGAACAAGTTAAATATTTAAAAAAATAACTTAATCTCTGATAATTTTATCCAACACCCAAGAGGTGTGTTTTTTTGATGACTAATACAAGAATTTTTTCTAAAATATTTTTTGAACTTCTATAAATCCATATAAGGCAATAATAACCAAAAATAATGAACACTTAACCATAGACATAAGCAGAGTGGTGGTAAATTAGGAGAACCAATTTTTAATAAAGTAAAACATGTAAATCAATTAAAATAGATAACACCGCGGAACAGTAAGTTTTTACTAATTTGTGGTTGCTGATTTCAAATCTAATCTCCATTTTTTTCTATCAGCTCTAGTTTTCGAGATATACCGTTATGTCTAAAATTTAGGCTTTTTCACTACATACATATATTAGAATAACTTGAAAACGGTTGACCATATTCAGTTTATTCGAAATTCGGCAACAATATTATCTTTAAGTCGTGCCTACATTGTTTTTAAATATGCCCTTTAGTTTCAGATAACAGATTAACGATATAAATGTTTGAAGAGAAAATAGGAAAATTTTGAAAAAAACCAATTTTTTGTTCTTTGAAAATTCATATAAAATAAAAACGCGACAAAAATCACAGTTATGGTCTAAAACATTTAGTTCAACATAATTTCAAATGAAATAAGGGTTGTTTCATTGGAATCGGTGCACAACTTTTGATTTTATTCACAATTTACTGAGAAAACTGAATATCGATTTTCATACTTTCATACGGACATAAAGTCCAAGATTAAAAAACGGAATTGGATTGGATTACATCCTAATTGGTTTCGTTTTTTAATCTTGGACTTCATGTTCGTCTGGCTGTGCGTCCGTCTGTTCTAGAGTCAGTTTTCGAGAAAATTAAATTTTTCGTACGGAGATCATATGAAGGGTTCGAGATGGAGGATAAGTTTGTTCTAAAGAAATATTGTGGATTTTAAAAAAAGGGGGTTGCTCATACATTTTACGCCTCTAGAGGTGACTCCTCAGTAGTTACGGGCGTTTTTCTCCCCATTAAGCTCGAATTTCATTCTCACAGATTTCAATGCATATTTTTTCCAAAAACTGGTCTACTTTTTTGAAACAGATAACTTTTTAAATTTTCTCTTCAGTGACGGTCCACTGTATTCTAATATATGTAGTGAAAGTGCCTTCATTTTGGAAATAACGGTATATTCGGTATATCTCAAAAACTAGAGCTGATAGAGACAAATGGAGATTAGATTTGAATTCAGCGACTGAAAGTAGTAAAAATTTGCAATCAAAAAAAGTTCAAATTTGTTCCCTTGTGTTATTATTATATATGTAACTTATACGGCCTGGGGTTTTGGAACTTGTCACCAGGAAACTTAGGCCCTAATTTTGTAAAACACAAACGCAACGCCAAAAATTATGTTGAAAGCAAAAACAAAATCGAAAATATTTCATAATTTTGTTGTTGCTTACCATAGAAATGTATATTGAAAAAACGCTGCAAATCTTGTGGCGTTGATAATTTTAAAACGCAATATGAACATATATATTTCTTTCGACAAATTTTTGTCATTGTTTTTGCTTTCAATGTTATTTATGGCGGTGCTGCGAAATATGGCCCCAAAAAAATAAATGAAAATTGACCCCAAATTTGGGGCTATTTTTCATAATGCAATATGGCCCCATTTTTTTAATGAAAAATTACCCCAAAAAAATGAAAAATAACACTAAAAATAAAATGAAATATGACCCTATTTTTGGGGTTATTCTTCATTATGAAAAATGACCTCAACATGTATAATGAATTTTTACCCCAAAAAAGAACACAAAGAAAGTTACATTAAATATTTTCGTTGAAGTTCAAGGCGCTGCGAAATATGGCCCCAGGAAATATGGCCTCAAAAAATAAATGAAAATTGACCCCAAATTTGGGGCTATTTTTCGTAATGCAATATGGCCCCATTTTTAATGAAAAATTACCCCAAAAAATGAGAAATAACCCTAAAAATTTGATGAAATATGACCCTGAATTTGGGATTATTCTTCATTATGAAAATAATGAATTTGAACCCCAAAAAACAACACAAAGAAAGTTACATTAAACATTTTCGGTGGAGTTCATATGTCCGAAACTAAAAATCACAAATTTAGAATCACGATAACAAAATCCGGATAATTATACAGTTTTGGTTTTAAAAATCGTACGATTGATAGCATGGTTGGGCTTTTTTTTCTCTTTGGTATAACGAACACTGGCTTCGCTCACTAAAGCTTCACTTCACAGACGGCCTTCGGCCGAGCGCAAGGATTTTCTTTTCAATGGTATAACGAACTCTGGCTTCGCTCAGTAAAGCTTCACTTAATAGCCGGCCTTCGGCCGGGCTCAATGATTTTTTCCTCTATGATATAACAAACACCGGCTTCGCTAACTAAAGCATCTCTGCATAACCGGCAAGGATTTTCTCTACTTTGGTATAATAATTCGGGGTTTTTATGCTTTCCATAGAAACTTTTACATAGAATTTTATAAAAGTTGTGTAAAAATGTTTGGGGTGATTTTTCATTTCTTAAAATTTGCATTTTTTATTAGTAGACGAAAAATAGCCCCAAATTAAAAATTGTGATTTTATTTAGGGCCATTTTTCATTCCTTGATATTGGGGTCATCTTTCATTCCATTAAAAATGCAAAAACACCCAAAAAAAAAAACAAAAAAATTGCGCCAAAATTGCGTGTTGTTGTGTCTCATGTAAAATTGTAGGGCCGTTTTTCATTTTACTTTTGGGGCCATATTTCCTGGGGTCAATTTGCGCACCGCCATTTTTTGGCATTGCGTTGCGTTAATCTCTAGCAAACGGTGTGGAAGGTATTCTTTAAAGTTCTCATGCAAATTCAAAATCACTTTCCCTACAAAAAAAAAAAAAAAAAAAATTACTTTACC
Source organism: Pollenia angustigena (assembly GCA_930367215.1). Taxonomy (NCBI): domain Eukaryota; kingdom Metazoa; phylum Arthropoda; class Insecta; order Diptera; family Polleniidae; genus Pollenia; species Pollenia angustigena. Next base: position 124,047,252 of record OV884059.1, on the reverse strand, counting down.
TTCCACGCTTCTGATTCTTAAAAATCTTGTAAAAATACAGTTAAAAAAGTTTATATGAAAAAGAGTTGTTAATCATACGCCCAAGTTGGTTAAAAATTCAAACAAATACTTAAAAATCAATGCAACTCCAACGGCTCTTAAAACACAAATAACAAAAGTACAAGTCTTTTTTTTATTTTGATTATTAATCAAATTTAACTCCTTTTTGTGATAGATTTTTCAGTTTTTTTCGTTATTTTGTTTTTCCTAATGAATTAATAGTTTATTTGTTTACAACAAACATTAGTTTCAAGTTTTTTTTTTTTATTATTTATTATGAATACATATTTGTGTGTCTGTCAAACTGTCTTGCGTTCGGTCTTTATGGGCAAACTGTGTATTTAAGTAAGGTGTATCAATATGACCACGATTTGCATTCATATAGTGTCAAAAATGTTTTAAGCATTTTATGATTTTTTTTGTCTTGCAAAAAATATAAAGAACTTGCCACAAATTTGCACACAAAAAAAAAAAAAATAAAAAAATTAACACAAAATGAAAATTATTACATGACAAGCAACTGAACAAGGTTAAAATATCGATCAATAGCTCCGGCGACAAGAAGTTGAATAAAAAAAGAAAGACGAAGTAATAAAAACAGTTACATGCCACTAACTGTATTTATTTCTGCTTCATAAAGAACATGAAGTCAAGAGCCGATTAGTGTGAATTGTATTAGAACAAGTTGCAAACAAGTTTTGTTTTTGGAAGTTAATGGAGCTTGGTAGAATTTGGAAGACACTACATGCTTTTAATAATATTAATTCTTTGATAGGTTATTGTATTATGGCTTATAATCTTCTAAGGAGCTTAATAACTGTTTATGGTTTTTAATCCAAATGTTGATATTTTAATTAGGCTAAAGTTCATTAAATCTAATTTTGATTAAATTGCTTTTATGAAGAAAGGAATTTTACAACATGAAATTACAAAATTAGTTTTACGGCAAAACTCACAAACTGCTAATGGTCGATCAACAAGTTACAACCCGATACACATTCCAACAATGCGACTTCTTTATATGAAATACAATAATTTTTTTAATGTGATTCGCCCAAATAGCAAATCAAAACTTTGAGTCATAACCCGTTATTAAAGTGGCAATTAAGTTGCTCTTATTTTTCTTAAATGGTCTAAAAAACACATACTCACACATGTGTTTATCTGAATGTCTGGCTTTTTGTCTGTCCAATCGTAATGATTGTTTTTTTTTAAATTTGTATTTTATTTAATCTTTAACCGAAGGTGCGGGTGAGCTTGGAGTGAGCCCATTTAGCTTTTTTTTTAAACTTGCAACCCAGGCGTACAATTTTTATGTTTGTAATTTAGTTAGATTTAATACCAATATCGGCAAAGTTATAATATGCACCTTTTTGTTTTTGCTTTAGTCTTTTTGTGTTTGTAATTTGATTTTTCTTAATGGCTAACTTGAAGACAATGCAATAGGAGTTTCTTACAGTTGTATAAATTTTTTTTGGTTGTGGTTTTCTGTGTGTTTTGAATAAAATGATTGAAGTTAAGATTTATGGGTTTAAAGCCAGCCACAAAAAATAATAACAATAACACAGCATAAGAAGAAAATCTTAACTTGTTTTTTTTTTTGAAGACATAGAAAATTGAAGTAACAGTGGAATGGTTTGAAGTACATATTTAATAGGCAACATCATTTTTATCAAGTACTTGCTTATCTCGTGTTCTTAAATAAAAAAATATGTATTAATTTTATACAATTTTTCAAAAACTCAATTTACATTTGACACAAACTCTGAAACAACTTTTCTTACCGACTCACCGTGTAGACGAAATACCCAACTTTCTTTGTTGCTCTCTTACGGCTAATGGTGAGGGATTGTCAGGGAAATAGCAAATTTCGGTCGCTTGCGGCTTATTGCTTTAGACCAGTGAATGTTAGGCAGAAAACGAATGACGCTCATCAACATGTGCTGATCTGCTCTGTGTCTGCAACTGATGACGAAATTATAACAAAGCAACAGTCAAAAGTTCATTGTCAGAACAACACGATAAAGTTTATAGTGTACATGTGTCGACGTCACACAAGCAGCATTTGCATTCCTATGCACGCGTACATAGGATTTGAAAAAGTGCCCTTCACTGCGATGTCTTTAATTTTGTTCGGTAATTGGCCTTATCCTGGTATATTCATTGCGGGTCTCGCTGTGCATCCTTCTAGGACCTGGTGCCATTAGAAACGGATCACAGTCGTTTACGCTGGTCTTCTATTAAAGCTTGTGTGCATGCTCCTAGAGGATCATTTACATCTTGGCGATGCACACTCGAAAAGTATCGATGCGAATATCTTAACATTAAGCTTGTTTAAGGTTTACAATTGGCAGATATTTAAAAGAAAGCAACTGACCCGAGTCTGACTTAGTACCAAACCTTGTTTACAAAGATTGTGTAAAGACTCGTTAACATATTTTGACCGACTTGAAAACTATTTGGAACAACAGGAACCTGTGGCCGTAGAGACCTTAGAGATTTGCACTGATTGTTGGAAACGACCTTTTGAGGTTATTTTGGTGTAACTGTTTGGCACCCAAATTAAACTTTGGCATACATATCTCGCGCTCCATATTTGTGGTAATAAACTTATCAACTTTTGGATTCTTCTGTACATTTTCATTTACAACAAATGCTGTTCTCGACTAATTTGGCGTTTTTTACCTTACTGATTATTATTATTCGGTAAATAAACGCTATAGAGTAGTCATTAAAGGTCCATTGCATCATACATTTTATTACTAAGATCTGGAAATTTATCGCTTAACTTTTGATATAGATTTGGCTTAAATTTGTAGGTGTTCTTTTTAAGTTAATAAGTAAGACTTGCCTTCCTTTTTACAACTTACCGATAGCCAAAGGTAGGATCTTATCGGCAGTATAAAGTGTTCCATTATTAGGTCTTACTTTAACCTCCCCTTAACTTATCGCTCACTTTGAGTTAATGACAGATGTATGGCCGATAAAATCTAACCTTAAGGGTCTTAAGCCGTTATCACTGAAATATGTTTAACATTGTATAGAATTAGTGTTGCTATGGCGCTAAAACATACCGTTCTTCAAATTTATAAATTAAAGATCAATTATAAGGACTCCTGAGAAAATCTAGAATACTGCTTTGATCGCCACGGCATTGTCACCGACACATCGGCAGCTCATAATTGGTTTGGTGCATATGCCAAAAAGTCGCAGTGGAGAAAAACGACAATGAAGTTTTCTGAAAATATACCCGATTGATTTTTTTTTGTTTTTTCACTACTGCATATGTTTTGAAGCAAATTTTTGAACGTATATTAACGAAGATAGAAGCTAATAGCATTATTGTTTGTTAATTTAAGTTAATAGCATTTTTTTGAAGTGAAAATTATTGTTTAGTGCCGCATACGCCACTTTTCTAAATTTATTTTTAAAAATTAGCTTTTTGTACTGCATATGTACGTATACTTACTGCTGTATATTGATTTGTTGTCATTATATTTTGCTTTTGCTTTAACAACTTTTTTTTCTTACGGCAATAAAGCAAAGCAAGAGTTAAATTTATTTTGCACGTTTTTGTAAGAGGAATTTTCTGCATTCGCAAAACAGAAGTGTGTAGAGCAAAACAATACTTAATAAACTTTAAAAATGTTGAAATGAAGCAAAATTAATGCTTATTATCTCAGAAACCAAAAACAATCTTCACGAAATTTAACAGCGTGATTTCCAGTCAAATAAAACAAACTTTTGCAAAATCTTTTCTCATTCCGTGCCTTGTTCCAGCATTTATGTTATTTTTTGTAACAAAATTATCAATTTTTTTAGGTGGTGGTTCCACATTTTGATTCATAGCTCTGGTCCTACTAAACCAATTTTGCTGGATTGCAATTCCAAACTGCTTAGGATAACTACAAGCAATTTGGCACCAAGTTTGTTCATTTCTTTTGAGTTGTTCGAAAGTGAGCGTGTTTTCAACAGACGGACAGACAGACGGACATGGCTAAATCGACTTAGAATTACTCAAGGACCCAGAATATATATACTTTCTAGGGTCTGAGATGAATAATAAAAAAGTTTCCAACGGAATGACAAACTTAATATACCCTCTTCACAACTAATTGTGGTGGAGGGTATAAAAAAATTTATACAATTGGGGTATTCACAAGGTGTGCTATCATGTTATATTGTCATAATGTTCCAACATTTTACAATGGTATTTTTAAACCATTGTTGTTGCTCTGTTAACAAAAAGGGCCTTAAATTAATTGAACTTTGCTTGCTATGTTTATTGTGCCAGGGATGATAAAGTTACTATAATTGTACTTTTTTCAGTACTATTAGCATTACAAAAGTACCGAAGTACTCCAATGCCATATTTAGTACAATTTAAAAATATCAAACGCTTTAAAATTTAATAATTTTGGTAAAGAGTTGGATAACTAAAAAATTAATTTTTTCATACCAAAATATGATAAAAAAAAACAAAGCGTAAAAATTTATGCATTTTTACCCTGTTCCACTATGAAAAAGTTTTCGCCTAAACTCCGTATTACATATTTACTTCATTTTCCTCTTTTTAATTGCCAAGATATATTAAAAATATGTATAAAGGTAGAGTACAGGTGAATTTTAATGTATAGGGTGTTATTTTTAGCTGCATTAGAACTAAAAATGATGATACAAGACAAAAATATTGTTGCGATGAATTTTTTTTTATTGTTATCTGGTTGATATGATGAATATGATTTAAGGCATATACCGCCTCGGCTACGAGTTGCATGATCTATTCGATCCGTCCAATTTGTGACTACAGTACTTTTCGCTTATAGTCACATGCTTTAGTTGCAGCCGAATCGTCAACTATATCCTTAATGAGCCTATAAGCCTAATTCACATATATGCCACTTTAATACTATGGTCACACTTGGGTTCTTAAACGCGTTTAAGCAGCTCGAACGTGATTAAGCTCTAATCACTTCAAAATCGAGATGATTACCCATACATTGAAGTGATTTGTTAATCACTTCAAATTGACATGATTACAACTAAATCACTTCATAAACCACATAGAATCCACTGAACATACCTCAAATGTAGAATCGCCAACAACCGTGTACAACCGGTTTTTTATTTTTTTTTTTCTTAAATAATGCATAAATTTTCACAATTACATCATTAAAATTACTAAAATAATCTTCTGATAACTTTATAAAAGTGTTTTTATCCATTTTTAATACTTTAAAGAAATTTAAATTTGTTTGTTGTTTTTGTGTGTGTTTGTGTGTGTGCTTTTTCTTAATCATCTGTCATCGTAATCATCTCAAATGTAATGTGAACGGCTTTGATTAGCTAAATCAACATTTTGCTTAAACATTTTGCTTATGTGAATATAAAAAATGAATATTTATTACAACGACTGCAGGCTTACCAAAGACAAAACTTAATTTTTTCGAGTGGATTTGATAGCAAATATTAAACGACTTAATTCTTAGTTCTTTTGAAGACAACAAAGAAACAATGGACAATAAAAATATAGTCACTATATCGCTAATGTGACTAAAATGGTTGTGACTTTAAACGAAAAGTACAGTACATTTTCCAATAAATCTAGCTGTATAGCGCCAATGGTGGCTTGAATATAGGCGTCCAATGCTTCAAGAAATACTGGTTTTTCGGCATAAACCAATGACTTAACAAAGTCCCATTTAAAGTAATCCAGATGCGTTAAATCGCACTAACGAATGGCCAGTGGAACACGACCAAAGTTGTCATCAAATTGAATTTACAATTAATCGATTGCTAAGTGCGTTGTAGGGCAAGTTGTGTCGGCTTGTTGGAACTAAATGTCGTTAATGTTTAGCTGATTAGTTAATTTAGCGATAGCGCTTGCTATTAGCCGTAACGGCAGCTCCTTGCTCATTTCGAAAGAACAGTTAATTAAAGTTTATGTAATAGTGATTCGTAAGAATTTAATCAGAAATTAGCTTCATTTGTTTGCACAATTCTTTGATAAAAGTTTTTATGAACTTCGCTAATGGATTTACTGCCTATTTCTGATGTGCAAATTTCTACCATTAAAAGATTTTTGAAAGATATGTCAATACAGTTTGAAATTCGCAGCTGTCAAAACATAGTTATCGATATCGTTAGTTCTCATGTAGTTTAAAAAAAAACCTTATAATTTTTTTATTATTCTAATAATTAAAAAATAATTTTGGGTTTTAGTACAATTAGGGCCGTAAACAATTTTTTGCTGAATTAAGTACAACTTTGGAAAAGTCGTTTATCATCCCTGTATTGTGCTGTCGTAATTAATCAGAAGAGACCTGCGCTGAGCGGCTGAGCCGAGCGGCTATGATTTTGTAGCCGTCGCCGTTGATGGTATAGTTTTATTCGTCTAACATCCGAATTTAACCTGCGACTAGCAATTTTTGCAACAAAACACTTGCGGCGTCAAATTATATTAGGACTGACTCTGATGTTTGGTAAACAAACAAAATAAAATTTATATGTATGTGATTTGCGTCTAAAAAATGGAAAATAGTCAAATAAAATTCAATTTAATTTATTAGTTCATGGATTACAATTAAAAAATATTTTGAAGTTAATATTTTAAGACTTATGCTTTATGACACCTTGTGAATCCCCCAAATATTTTAAAAATAAAATTTTATGTTGCATCAATTACCCCCCAGCATACATCTTTAGCATTGATGTGAGAGTTGGAGTCGGACCTTAAAAATGTCTGCTGAAGTCGGAGTTGGATCTATTTTTTGACGACTCCACAGCTCTGGTTGAGTCTTTTGAAAGTAAGCGGGATTTAAACAGATAAACGATAAATGCTTTATGAGGTCTCAGAAGAATATTAAAAATATTCACACGAAATGACAAACTTCGTATACCCTCATTCACCACTAGTGATTGAGGATTAAAAAAGGATAAACAGTTCTCACAAGCAACGGTTTTGTTTTCTACTAAAATCACCGTTCGTACCAAAAAACATACTGTTTACAATACCGTTTTTTCCAAACCACTGGTTTTAAGACAAACCTGTTGCTATTATGTGTAGCAAAAAAAAAACAAGTTTTTTCTTATATATTCATTTAAATTTTAGTCTAATCAGCCCCACTGTTCCTTCTAAAAGTGTAACAAAGGTGTGGTAAAAACCTTAATATTCTTTGTTCTCTTTTTATTAATTTATAGTCATCAATAGTTTTTTTTACAGAAATTGTTTTTATTTTTTATTTCGCCTTATAAAGACAAACAATTTTTTTTTTGCAGAATTTTTGTAAAAAAAATTGGCCATTAAGTTTTGAAAACAAAAGTTCTAATTGTATAATTTTTAAATATTTTTTGCAACTTATTGAAGTATGAAAATGTGTGTGGCAAAATATGCACAGACGTGTAAAAATTTACAAATGTCTTAAACTGTTAAACTAAAAAAAAGAATTTTAATGGAACAAAAACTTTAAAAAATTTTTTTAAACAAAAATCTTATGCCTTAGCAAACAATACCCAACAAATTTATTTATCTATGTCGAAATATCATTAATAAATTTGGAAAATGTAAGAGATTTTTTTTCACTTCATTTCTTAGAAAACAATGATGAATAAATTTAATTAAAATGAAAATATTGAAAAATAAAAAAAAATCTTAAAAATGAAAAGCTTTAACTGTATTGCAGTAGAAGAAAGTTCGTAGAAAAAGTCTTGGGGAAATATTCAGATCATGCTACAACATGCCACCACAACTGCGACCGACCATTCATTCTGCCAAACGAAAAAGGTAACAAAAGACTTTTAGTCTGCAGATGCTGCTGATATCGTTCACATTTGAGACTGAAGACATTTATGTGTCTGAATTTGTTTAATTGAATTCATTTTATGTCAACAAATACTAAATAAAAAACCACACGCTTTATTTTTAATTTTTTTTTTAATTTTGTTAATAACTTTTTTGTTTCGCTATTTAAAACAAAAGTTTTCACAGTCACCCATATGCTTCAAATATAGACACGATTAAGATGTCATGATATAAATATTGAAATGGAATGAAAGTGATACAGTGACATTGAATTTTTTTTGAAATTTTAATGAACTGTTTTTTCTTCAAAAGTGTCGTAGGAAAAAAACATGGCACACACACTATTTGTGGATTGTAATCGTGATCTCCCACAATTAATTAAGTGAACAAAAAAAAAAAAAAAATATTCAAAAAGAAAAAACTTTCGGTTTATACGGGTTTTAAATAGAGAAAATCAGCAATTAAGTCACAGATTATCAAAAAAAAAAAAAAAAACACATATTAATGGCTTTTAGCACACTGTTAAAAGTGGTGTGAAAGGGTAAGTTAAAAGCTTTCCAAAAAAATTTTGGTAAGTTTTACTTAAGATTAAATTTAACGGGAAAAATAAAGAAATTTTAAACAAATATCAAAAATTCCCGCTTTGAAAAATAAAAAACTATTTAGTTGATATGCTGACTGGTATTTTGGAAGTTCATGAATCCGGTTTGGCTTAAAAGAACCACTAAAAAGTAAACTACAGGTATTGGTAATTTACTGAATCCAAATAGAAAACCAATGAGAACTCTGCACCATTATAGGTGATTGTAGGGAATGGTAAATGGATTCAAAAATCGATTTTCGATTTTTCGATCGACTTTTTTTATATCGGTTTCTGAAATCGATTAATCGAACCTCAAAATCGATTTTAAAATCGATTTCAAAATCGTTTAAGATTAATTAACAAACAAAGAAATTGAACTCAGATTTTAACAGTGGGTAGATATGACTACTGTTTATAAATTTCCTGCAAAAAGTGAAAATGTGTCAATTTTGAGATGACCTTTAGAGGAACAAGTGCGATATGTATGTACATTTCACATACATAAAATTGTGTTCTTGTGTAGGTAGACAATCAGGCCTGTCAAATAAATCAATTCCGATCGTATTTCCACAGAAATGCCCTGTACCCATGTTCTGTAACTTAAGTGAGAACATCTTGCATCGAAAAGATGTGAAACAAAATATTCCATCGTTTCTCGAAAAGTGAGAAAAATGTGTGTATGTAACTCATGTCGAAAACTATCAAAAGAGATTACGTCGTTACGTTATAAATGTCATAATATTGCACTCGAAGCCGATGTGACATTGCAGACGTTCAGAACGCCAGTAACATATATCGTTGACGGCGACCAAAATTTACTTAAATTGAAAATTTTTCAACGACGGCGGCGAAAACACAATCGTCGGCTATACTAAATTGTGTAAAGAGCGACTTTAATGTTTGTTGTTTGCAAACGAACTTTTAAGAAATTCGTATATTTTATAAAAATGTTAAAAGCAAAATAATAAAACAATGAAAAATGTGCCAAGAATAAAGTATTATTATTATTATTCTTTGCATTTTGCATTTTTAATTGTTTTTTAGTGTTAAAATTTTTTCTCGCCCCATTTTTATTCGTGAGTTTATTTGACAGTTCAAAGCGGGAACTTTTCTCACCAAAATGTTACAGACACACTTTTTCTGTAAATTAGCTACTAATTTCCTTACGTGACAGCTTGTACTCGCCAAAAAAAAGTTACAGACACAGTTAAGTGAGAAAAACAGCTGTTTGTTTCAATTTATGGCATTTTTGTTTCATTTCACACATCTCAATCGAAAACTTTCTCGACGCGAGAGTTACAGAACATGGGCACTGGTTAAATTCACCTGTTGTTTCTATATTATGTTGATTTTCACAAAGCTGACTTTCAGTGTATGGTTCGGTACGATATGTTTAGAACTGTTTTGTTGACTGTGCATTGATGACTTTAATTTCTGATGAAAAAGAGCCCCTATATTAAAGTTGAAAGTATACCAAGGGTACAAGTAGGTAAAAACGTAAAACTTGGAAAACTGCATAAACATACCTACAAACGTACGTACGCACAAAAAAATCTCAAGTTTTATTGTGCATGCCCATAATTTATCGATTAAAATTAAAAATTGTCAAAATTTTGATACAAATAAAAAAATCGATTTTAAAAGCCCAATAATCGATTTCAGTATAAAATCGCTTACGTAAATTCGACTGCAAAAAATCGATTTTTTTGCCGTAGAATCGATTTTCGATTGGAATCGAAATCGGTTTACCATTCCCTAGGTGTTTGAAGTTATTTCTCAAAAATTTATAAACGGAGTATATGTGACATAAATAAATTTATAACACCCAAGGCCCTATCATTTCTGAGGTCTTCGAAAAACTCGTTTCAACATTCACACGGACAGAAGGACATCGCTAAAAAAAACTTTGCTAAACATAAGGATCTAGAATATATCAATGGCTTAATATAAAAAGAGGCCTAACTCGATTTTTTTGTGTATTTGCAGGAGAAGAAAAAAACCTAATAAAAATTAATATTGTAGGAATTACAGAGGGAATGACAAACGTATATACATATGTATATACATACATACCCTTTTACCTTCAGAGAAGGGTATAATTAAAAATTTCAAAAACAAAAAAAAACTTTCAAGATCAATTTCTATCCCTTAGATTGCGAATAAGAATAATAAATAATTAATTAAAAACAAAACTTGATGGGAATGTGTTATTTGACTTAATGTTCGATGTAATGCCAGGTAGAAACTTTCTGAGGAATCTGAATTCAGAAAGTTTAAAAAACCTTACTGGAAATTTGTGTTATCCCGTAACCAATGAACACAATATTATAATACAAAAATATAAAAGAAAGAATTGTGCTATGTGAAAACAAGACATATCACTTAAGGCATATTTACATGTAACACAAAGTATTACGACTTTGAAGAATCAAAGTATGTATTATGAAGTTCTCTTTGTGTTTCAGAAAATTCTGTTTTAAGTATATTTCATGTTTACACGGATGGCATAAGTAAAATAAAAGCAAAGAAATTAAACAGCTGAGTTTATAACATTAAAAAAGCTGATGGTTACGGTTCTACAATATTTACAAAAGCAACATGAAAATTTGCTGAATTGTTTTTGTAATTGTATACATACCATGCGGGAAATTTGTGCCAATCGGTCCAACAGACTGGTCCTGGGAGTTGTGAAAATAGAACAGGTTCAAAAAGAAAGAACTCATGACCAGTGAACATACTGGTTTATGAAGAACAAAAAGGTAGAAAAAGTAGTGAATTACAGGACAGTCTTCACCGGTGGTGTGATATATTTTTTTGGGACTTTCTAAAATTTGGCTCTTGAATTTAATTCTAGGACTTGTTTTATTGAAATGATACTACATCGTATTGAAATAATACTACATTGTAGTAACTATCACTAAACACGTCCATTGAGAATAGATTTGTGACTGGTCAAATGGTGTCAATTGACCCCCTCCAATGACAACCCCATGTAAAAGTGATAGCTCTTATTTATAGAAATTGTTAAAACTAGAACTGGTCTCTACCACCAAAGACCTATCACGGGACTACTTTGGTGTCAGTTCGCTTCCCTCTAGGGTATTTTAACACCTTCAATATATACTTTTAATGCTGCCACTGTGATAAGAATACATAAGTTTCTAAAATCGTTTGGAAAATAAACATTTACCGGCCGCTTGTCAAATTTGGTATCCGAATTCTCTCCTACTCAATCATTTTGCTTTTACACGATAAGTTTTTTTTTCACGCTACACCATGTCAACATGTCTTTTTTAACTGTTGATAATGTAAAGTGTAGTTACTCCAAAGGAAAGTTAATTGACATAAAACTAGTCTTGTGACAGGATTTTGTGCGGGAAGTGGCTGATTCCATCTGATTCCATGGTGGTCTAATATATTAACGCAATTTTAAATTTTGAATTAAAATTATTGAATATTTTTGCTTATTTTAACTAGTTAAGTCTTCTTTTCTCACTTATCACAGGACCTGTCCCAAAGGTTTGCTGGAGTTAATTTTTTGCACATCTGATTATTTTGTTCGTTTGAATGAGTGGTCTTTATGGTACCGGTACTATATAAATGTATATATGAGTTTGGGTTAATCTTTGGTCATTTAATTTGCCACTATTCATGGGTAGGTCTTAAATATTAAATATGTGACAGTTCAGTTGAGACAATACCTGTGACAAGAATTCTATTAACCGGCATTAAACAAGTAAACTTGGTTGGCTTAGGGACCGGTTTACTGGGATAATATCTGCGACATTACACTAAACGTCCTAGTACTTAAGCCCTCGCATTGCGACGAGATGACTACCCATTCGCAAGAGATTTATTATATGATTTATATATCAAAATTGAACTTGTCCATTTCGGTTATTTCAGTGACCTGTTTGAAAGTGTCAAAAAGGACATAGTACTTTGCTATGTTAAAGTGATAAGTCCCCTTCATTGAAATGTTATAACTAGAGTTCGATTAGAGGGGAAAGGGAACTTCCCTAGGTGATATTGTTAAACAAAATTAAAATTATTTTTTAAAACCTTGAAGTTCTTTTAAAAGTGTTTCCGATATTGTTATAAAATAACCGGCTCCACGAAAAGCCCCCCAATGAAATAACGCCCAGGAAATAGCCCCCAATGAAATAATCCCCAAAAAATAGGAAATAACACCCAAAAGCAGTGAATGAAATAACATCGAAAAATAAATGAAATAAACCCCAAAACGAAAACGAAACAACCCCCAATATTTTGATGTTATTTCATATGAAATAACACCCAATGACGAAAATGAAATAACCCCCAATGAAATTAACCCCATCAGCAACAAAAATGAAATTATGCCCAAAATTCATAAAAGAGTCAGTTTCACCAAGGATTTCATGAAGTCAATATGGACCAACAGCAAAGTCGCAAAATTATTGAAATGAATCGTGTGGAGGCCCGCAGGCGTCTTCTTAATAATAAGGATATATTCGGTTCAAAAATATTGCTGTAGTTATTTTACTACTTACCTTGTAGCCCTGCTCTATTTTTGCAGTTCGGAAGACAATTTGCCTTCTACGTTTGGCCTTTACACGGTGGGTGGGGGGGGGGGGGGGTGCCTTTTTAACCATGGGAGGTAAGGCCATAATGGCTTTATTGCTCAATTGAATGGGAGATAAAGCCGTTATGGTCTTATCGCCCAATCAGTGAGAGGTAAGGTCATATTTAAAATTTTGCGAAATGAGAGATATAGCCATATTTTTTTTCACAAATGAGAGACAAAGCCATACTTTTCCAGAATAGTGTTACGCATGGTGTCAACATTCTGTAAAAGGGAAAATCCTTAGTTATCATTGAAAAACATTTTTTTATTCTTGTGACGCACGCAGGAAAACTTCATTCAGCGAAGCCACCTGCCGCGTACTACTGGAGGAAAAAATCCCTAAGCACGGCCGTACGGCTTAGTACTTTGAATAAAGTATCATATCAGACAAATGCCCTAACTTTTGCATTACACCACGGAATGTTTTTGTTTTCAGGCTCCATATTTAATCTTAAATATTCTCTTCCGCTCTCTTATAGTCTTTGGTTTATTAACATATACTTTGTCTTTTAAATATCCCCAAAAAAGAAGTTTGGTGCAGTTAAATATGGTAAACATCTGGGAAATGGCGACAAGCCAGTTAGATAGACTGTTATTGTTAAATCGAATAAGAAAGTAGTTCTGAGTTGATCGGTATACTTAGAAGTGGATAATTATTTCCATCCTACTAAGACAAACGCAATGGAACTGTGGGGTTTCAAACAACGTTCTTAATTTCTATGCCTTTTTTGCTTAAGTAATCAGGCACGAATTCGAGTTTTGTAGGTTAAGCGTGTAAAAAGGCATTCGTTTATTTTGGGACACCCTTAATTTACCTTTTTACTGGGGTGGTAAATAATTTTCGAATCAATCAAATTCATACAGAATTCCTAATCTTTATTGGCAAAAATTTTCATGAATCACCAGACATTTAAGAACGTAAGGTTTCTTATTTTAATTTAAAGTTCAATATTCTCATTAATATAGTACATAAAGGGTGTCCCAAAATTAACGCAAGATCTTAATTTGTCGCCATTTGTGTAGTCAAGTGTTGGTTACCCTAAAAAAAGACTAAAAACTGTGTTTGCTATGTAATTCAAAACTTGCGTTAATTTTGAGACACCCTTTATTTTGCAGATTAGCTTAACTTTTTTTTTTATTTTCAATATCAAAACAAAATCGCTCTTAATCGATTTGTGATCATTTAGTTACCCGCATCATGTTACTTCAAATACAAGCATTAACAAATCTTCCGCATTGTTTTCTTAATAAATAACATAATTGTCATTAATTTTAATTTAGTTAAACATTTTTATGTTAAGAAAAAAACACAAACAGATGTTTAAAATAATTAGAAAATGTCTTTCAAAACAAATTAATGAGAGGAAAAAAACCCGCACTACTTAATGTAACGATTTTATAAACCTAAAAACGATTAAGATTTTTTAAACCAAATGCGAATAAAAACCAAAAATTTAAAAAAAAAATCACAAATTACTTTTACTATTTAAAGTCATAAAATGAATTGAATACAATTGATTTGGTTTTGATTTGTTTAAAGGGGGTTTCAGGCGTTTCTTAAAGTAATTTGTTGGTTTTTTTTTTATAAATACCAAAGAAAACGCCTTAAAATTTAAACAATTTGATTTTGAAAATAATATTATGGTGCGTAATCGATCGATCGATCGTACTGTTTTGTAGGTTGGGCTTTTTTAGCTGTTTCTTTATTAAAGTGTTAACAGAATTATGAACAAATTGAAATATAACACTCACATACTTTCAAAGTGTCAAATTGTCAACAAATTGAAACAGAAAACGTGTAATTAATTTTAAAAAAACTATAAAAAAAAAATTAATTGATACTATTTTTATCTAATAGAATGTTTATTTAAAGTTAAGCTTTAAAAGACTTAATTTTTTTAAGTTGAGTAATTTAATTAAACATTTTCAACTGAGACCTTTTAACTACACTGAAAAAAATCTTGTGCGAAGTATCAATGAAAAATGCCACTACACAGAAAAAAATATATCAAGAAAATTTTTAAAAACAACGCTTTAAAAAAAAAAAAAAATTTTAATTCAACAAACTTTTTATTTGATTCAATGAAAATATTTATCAAAATTACATATGCAAAATAGCACACAATAAAACATATTTAATAATGAATTAATTAAATATTTCTACGCTACATTTGCACGCGTTTTCTGATTGAAATATAAACATTTTTTGGTCTTTCAAAAAAGATAGCTTCAACTTATATATATATATATATTCTTTACTGACATTAATATGTGCTTACGAATGGCATATATCATAATTTCTTAGCAAGTATTTGGTGCGAAATAATTGATCATAAAGTTTTTTGACGCACGCTACAAAAAGTGGAAGTAACTTCAAAGGTTAAAGTGCGTTTTCTTAATTTTTAGCGAATTTGTCATGAAAGGTATACAAAATCTAATTCCTAAAAGAAGGATGACAATAAGAGGATTCTAAACGCACTTATTCGCAGCCAAAAAATGTTGTGATTTTTTGACAAAAGCCGTGAACCCTTTGTGACGCACGCTACATAACGCGCGCTACAGTTTTTCCAATAGTATTTTATTATTTTATTTTATTTATTTTAACAAAACAAATTATATTTTTATGAATTGCATTTTTTAAACTAATTTCTTAACTAATGAATATCAACTTCTTTTTTTAACGAAATTTAAATTTTGATAAGTCTGCTGTAAGTGCTATTTTAAGCACAAAAATCACTTAAAATAATGCTAAATTCACGTATAACATTAAGAAATCAGCAGTGGGGTAGGATTTGGTAAAAAATATTGCATTAATGATCATTGAAATACATATTTTTTAATATAAAAATGAAATTAAACATCTAGTCTTATATTCCATTAAAAAAAAATTTATTTGAAAAATTTTTGGTTGGTGGACTGTTTCTGGGATTTGCCCATATAAAAAAGTACTTAAATCAAAGTTTTTTTTTTTTTTTAATATTTTTGTCTATTAAATCAAAAATTTTGGGCAACAACTTCACTTATTGGCCCAATAAACTTGTTTGTTGACTAAAATTTAATAACTTTACCTAAAAACTTTTTTATCAATATCACGAAAAGCGCCATCGAAGAAAATTCAAAAATTTTTTAATCAAATATGCAATTTTCGTATTCAAATATGAAAATTATTTTTTTCTGTGTAAATTAAAGGTCCAGAAGAAACTTTTTTTTAAGGCAAAAATTTAGCTGAGTGTTATTTGTGCCAAATTTTATCTACATAGATATTACCAGGACAAGTTTAAATACGCACAAAAATGTTAAAAATATGCATGCAAATATACCGAAAAAAACATAAAAAATTGTACAAAAATATACACGCGAAATACACAAACTTTAAATTTAAATAATCTTAGATTGTCACACAAAACCTAAGAATATATTCAAAAGGTTAAAACTGCAAAGAGTTCTGATGATTAGAATGTGGATGTTCTCGAAACATGAAAATTCGGCTTGAGTTCAAGCCCGTGTTGAAAATTATCAATAAATTTAAATTCATTTCATGTTGTGAGATTCATTTTTTAATTTAAATAATTAAACGAAAATTACATTTTATAAAACTAAAGCCTGATTTAAAAAACATAAGAAATTTTCAAGTTACCCATGAACAGTTCAACAAAAGACCACAGACTAGTTCTGCATAATTTAATAATTTAAGTTCACATGAAGATGATTTGTCAATTAACTCATCGGTTTCGCTTTTATTAAAATCTATGATAGTTTTTTTACTTGGTCAACGTTTGAAAACCAAAAGTCCAACCATAATGTGAGTGAGATGGCTTAAGCTAATATGAACATAATTTTTACTAATTCTGCACCCGACATAACGGTTTTTGCTTTCTTTTTTTTAAATTGAGCAAAGTTTTACTCACAGCCTTGAAATTTTAATTATTTAGTTTATGCTCTTAACGCAAACTTCTTTATTTTTATGCAGAATATTGTCTCCGGATACACTTTTATCTTTTCTCTAGTATAAGATTTATTATATTAGAACATCGTATTATTATGACGCCAAAAAAAGGCGTGATAACTTCTACTACCAACGTCACTTGCAAACAAAAGACTTAAGCAACAAACCAGATCATGTTCACATACTGGCCTCTACTACAGACGCACCAGAATCTCCCCACTTAAACATGCAATAATAATTAATAACTTTACAAAAACAAAATATATATTTAAACTGAAAGTTAAACTGCTGCTTAGTGTTAAAAAAGACAGTATTAAAATTGTATTATTAATAATAAAATCAACAAGTGTTTAACAAGCAGGCTTAAATTAGTCATAAATCAAATTTTTACTGTAAATTAAAATAAACAAAAAATCCAATCACAACATTAAGAATATTATTAGTAAATTTACATAATAATTTAAGTTTTGTGAATATTATAGAAAGATAATTATTAATAGAATGAACAGTATTTACTTTTGCTTATTACGGAGTGCGAAGTTAAAAAATGTAACAGTTTTGTAATTAGTTTTAAAAATGAATACTAAACATTCTTGTAACCACTTTTAATACCGAGCACTACCTCAGCGAATACATACATAGTACATTAAATAAAACAAAGAGTTTTCAGAGAATTATCTTAATACTTTTTTTTATGATAGAAGGATCTATGACAATGTGTGAAACAAAATATCGGCCAAATGCTCACCATGGCTTCGGTGGCATACATCTATCCAATGGTCCATATTTTCAAAGACTCTGAGTCATAATTAAGGTTCGTTAATGTGCCGAATCAGCTCATCCTTAAGCTCTTGAATTGTTTTTGGCTTCTTTACGCACACTTTTTACTTTTAAATATCCCCAAAGAAAGAAGTCCTACGGTGTTAAATCACATGATCGTGACGGCCAATTAACATCGCCACGACGTATGATAATACGGCCATTGAATTTCTCGCGCAAAAGAGCCATTGTTTCGTTGGCTGTACGGCAAGTGGCACCATCATGTTGGAGCTACATATCGTCCAGGTCTATGTCCTCAATTTCTGGCCGCAATAAGTTCACTATTATCTCGAACATTAATCACGGTTACTGCTAGGCTGACCTAATTTTCGAAAAAGTACGGCCCGATGACGTCGCCAGCCCATAAACTGCACCAAACCGTCATTCTTTGTTGATCATTACCTAAAAGCGGCAATTCTGCTTTTTAACGAATCCACTGAAATGAAAGTGTGCCTCGTCGCTGAAGATGATTTTCTTTGTAAAGTCACCATTCACTTCTGTCTGTTCAATCAACCATTCAGCTCTTAAGTCTATTAATCCTTGTTAGCGTGGTAATTCAAATCTTTATTACAAATTCGCATTACTGGGGTCTAATTACCGCATACGATATCGAGCAAAATTGATCGAAATTTTTTTATTTTGGTATTATGACTCTCGATATCGAATGAAATGTATCGTAATTTGAGATGATGACCAAAGACATTACTTCTCTCTTGATTTCATTAGATACGTCAATGTCTATCGTATGCAGGATAATACGATAGTTAACTCGATACGATAGCTTACTCTATATCGAATGCGGTAATTAGGCCCCTGATGTTTGTAAAATGTTCAATTGTTGGGCACGACGACGAGTCAAGGTTGACACTATCGCCACACGCAGAGAAAAAATATGGTTGGGCATTGTTACGGCAACAACACTATGTTTGATGTAACAATATATTGTTGTCGTACACAAATAATTGTTATTTTTATTTAATATCAACAATATTATAGTTACTGTAAACATATCAATGTTTATCGCAATTATAAATTTGAGTATTGTTGACCGAAAAATAATTATTTTTCTAACAACTAAATTATGATAACTTTTAAAACATATTATGTTACCCACAACCATATCATGATATTTAATAGCCATTACATGATAACTTTCTATGCAGTTATCATATTATGTTTAAGATGCAATCAAACTATTTTTACTCTAATAATATTATGTTAGCGCCATTTGTAAAATAATTTTTAATCAGTTGTGTCGTTTATTTTATATGTGAGCGGTTAAACTATTTAAAGATAAATTCCCATAATAAAATAAGTTTAAAGAAATTAAAAAAATTAAAATATTAGCGGAGTTCATTCGGTATTAGTGATGTAATAGTGCAAATGCAAAATATCGTAGGTTTCTTTTTAAATCAAACAACAAAACACACAGAGATTTCGTCATATTTTATAAAAGTGTTAAAAAAAATGTTTCAGGAAAAAGCCGAAAACCATTCCAGATCAAATGGGCTGGGTATGTCACTTTTTAAACTTTGTCATTACGTTAAAAAATCGGAATTGATCCATCTTTTTTCAAAAATTTTATGAAACATGTAAAGAGCGGCAATATGGCATCAACATCTCAAAATCGGCAAAATGGACATGCGCGGTTGCCCATGAAAACCACAGATCTTGCATTTGCTCTTTTGCAAGTCTTAAATTGAACTCCGCTATTTGATTTACATTGAGAAAAATTGTAAAAAGCCACAAAATAAAAAATCGGTGCAAAAAACTTTGAATTTATTTTGTATTTTTATGACAGTTAAGAAAGGGACTGTATCATAATATGATTGCTTCTTAATTTATTATGATTAACATGATGATAATACGATTACTTCCTAGCTTATTATGATTAACATGACAATAATAGGATTAGTTCTTAACTTATTATGATTAGCATGACAATAATTTGATTACTTCTTAACTTAGTATGATTAACAGAATAATAATATGATTAAGGGAAAAATATTATGTTGTTATATTACGAGTATATTTAGTCATAATATGATTCAATAATAATCTTAATATAGTGACTACAATCATGAATCTTATCATAATATGTTGCTCTTAGAATATGTTTACCACAACCATGTTTTTTCTTTGCGTGCAACAACACCAATTTTTTCCGCAGAACGAACTGGGTGAGCATGCAAAGGTGATTTCATATTTCATAAAGACCCGAAATTTGCGCAAAATTCTCCCGATTGTGGACACATTTAGACGATTATGCTGACCAAAAAAAATCGCGAAGTGGACGAAATGCATTTTTATTTAAAAGCCCATTTTCATAAAAGGCTTCAACAATCTTTACGGTTGATTGGTTGAATTTGTCAAACACCGAAATAAAGAAATGTCAAATTAAGTTGGACGAAAACCTTGACGTTAAGGTGCGACTCACAATTAACATCGTGCATTATGGTTTGCCCGCCTTTTATTTCACTTTCGTGTTGATTTTGCTCTTCGAATCCGCAGTAACAGCGAGTTGTGAATACATTTAAATGAATTTCAATGCCTTAAAATAAAGGAAATTGTAGTAATCCTAATAATTGTTCAAGATTTTTAGAGTTTCACTCATAGAGAAACGACTAGAGTAGAAATTCTATCAAAAGAATAATAAAAAATTTCTCTAAAAATGTCGTATATAAAAATATTTCTTAATAAGAGACAAAAGCAAAGTTTGTTTTTTTTATATCTTTATATGGTTCAACTCGCTTATTTAGCGAGTTATTTATATTTCTCCTCTGCTATTCTAAAGATTTTTGTGTTTTGTATAAAAGGTGTTAAGGGCTTTTAGAGAGAAAGAGAAAGATAGAGGGGGAGCCATTTACCAAAACAACTCCAGAGTTACAAACTAAACTCAATACATTATTCCAAGGGAAAATGTCTATTAATTCATACACGCAGAGAAAAAAAAATGGTTGGGCATGGTTACGGCAACAACACTATGGTTAATGTAACAATATATTGTTGTCGTACACAAATAATTGTTATTTTTATTTAATATCAACAATATTATAGTTACTGTAAACATATCAATGTTTATCGCAATTATAAATTTGAGTATTGTTGATCGAAAAATAATTATTGTTCTAACAACTAAATTATGATAACATTCAAAACATATTATATTACTCGCAATCATATCATGATATCTACAAGCCATAACATGATAATTTTTTATACATTTATCATATTATGTTTAAGATGCAATCAAACTATTTTTACTCTAATAATATTATGTAAGCGCCATTTGTAAAATAATTTTGAATCAGTTGTGTCGTTTATTTTATATGTGAGCGGTTTATTAATTAAAAGATAAATTAAAAAATAAGTTTAAAGAAATTAAAATATTAGCGCAGTTCATTCAGTATTAGTGATTTTATAGTGCAAATGCAAAATACATATTGTCGTTTTTTTGTAAAATCCAAAAAGTGATACGATATTTCTGTGGTTTTCATGGGCAATCGGGTATGTCTTAAAACAAATTTTCAGGAGAGCCGAAAAACCATTGTAGATCAAACTATGGGCTAGGTATTGCACTTTTTAAACTTTGTCACTACGTTAAAAAATCGAAATTGATCCATCTTTTTTCAAAAATGTTTAGAAACATGTAAAGAGCGTTTAAAATAAGGCAATGTGGCACCAACATCTCAAAAACGGAAAGGACATACGCGGTGGCCCATGAAAACCACAGATTTTACATTTGCTCTTTTGCAAGCCTTATATTGAACTCCGCTGTTTGATTTACATAAAGAAAAATTATAAATAGCCACAAAATAAAAAATCGATGAAAAAAAATTTAGCCATAGTATGATTCAATAATAATCTTAATATGGTGACTACAATCGTGAATCTTATCATAATATGTTGCTCTTAGAATATGTTTACTACAACCATGTTTTTTCTTTGCGTGTAAAGGGAGAAGATAAACGGTATCATTGACAACCTAAATAAATAAGGCATTTCTATGTCAGATTTCAGAAGCTGAGAAGAACATTATAGTTCGACTAATAGTAAAACTTCAGGAGGCCCTATAATCCTTATAGGAGCGACGGGAACATATATATGGGAGCTTTCATGTCAAGTGACCCAATTTTTAAATCGATGTCTTCCGATTTGGATGAAAATTGCACCAAGGTTAGTCCTGTTGGATATAAGTTTAGACGCAAATTTTCAACAAGATCGCTCAAAAAGTTTCTGAGTTAGAGAGGGTCAAAGTTTGACATTTTGGCCATACAGGTGTTCTTTCTCATCCATGTAACTTATTACCTATTGGTGTTAGCAAAATTTGTCCCAAGCAGCTGAGATAGCTATCGGAAGATATCGATTTAAAAATTGGGTCACTTGACATGAAATCCCCCATATGTATAAATAGTAAACTTGCTTTAGATACATTCAAGAAAGATTTAAATGAGTGTTTTAAAACGACCATAACTGTTGTTTCAAGCAAAAAGCTTTTCAGTATGACTTTAAAGATTTCTTGCGGAGAGAATAAAAATTCTAAAAGCTAAGTGACAATGTTTTTGAGAATGAACTATTTGTTTTGTTAAGTTTCTGATATGGTTCATATGAATATTAATTAAAGTTTAAATTATTGCTTACAAAAAAAAAAAAAAAAACAAAAAACATTTTCTTTGAAACTTTGTTGTCTTTAAAGCAAATATTTAGGTTTTTTTATTTTTGTTTTTCTTTAAATTTCTTTAATTGTTTTAGTGATCTATTATTGCAAATCTTTATTGCATCATTTTGAAAATGTGTCACCTAGTGTTTGTTAAGAGAAGGCAATTTATTCGTTTATTTACTCACAATATGTTGTGAATTTTGCATGTTAGATGCCAGAAATTGGCAATACAATCCGTACAAATATAAATATGTGTTAAAATGTAAAAAGTTTAACTGAAGCTGGCAGCATTTTGAGTGAAAAATATGTAGTAACAGTGGGCCAAAGAAAATTTCAATATTACTTAAATGATTAGTTTCTTAGTGATTAATCGAACTGTTTAAAGTTTTTTTTTTTTTATTTTTTTTTTAAATGAGATTTATTTTAAAACATGCTCAAGTTCAACAAATTTAATTTTCATTTAATTATTTAAATGAAAGAAGGAATTTTAAAACAAAAAATTTATTTAAATTTATTGATAATTTTTATTCTGGACTGATTTTTAAAAACGACACTACTTTAAGAACACCCTCGTTCTCATTAGCAGAGTCCTCTAAAAAATGATGGGAGAACTCCATATATATTTGGAGAACGGTTGGAGAAAAATTTTTAAATTTGGTACACATATCTAGGTTCTCAATACACAAAATCCGTCAAGAAGTGCGTGTCAGTCGTAAGTGGGCGTGGCACCTCCAATACAAATACAAAAAAGAAATAAGTAACAGTAAAAGAGTCAAAAAGTTTCAATGCCTTTACAAAACATCCGAAAACAAATGAGCGGTATTTATTTAATTACAATATTCTTACTTTCTGTTCTTATCGCACCATGGTGAAGGGTGAATACGATTCGACATATCACTATTTAACCACGTTCACACGGACAGCAATATTCGTGTTTCGCTTTCCCATTACTGTTTCGTGCCCCAAACATGACTGAAACAACATATTTTGCCATACAAATTTTGAGAGCGAAACAGGTCGTTTCATTTTGAAACATGCTGCGAAACCGAAAAAATGTTCTATCATCTCCAATTTTGATAAAAATTATCGTTTGTTTATCTGAAATAGCTCTCAAAAAAAAAAAAAAAAAAAAAAAAAAAAAACAAAGAAAAAAAAAACATAATAAAAAATAGCGTTTAATAAAATAAAGTGATAATTATCAAATAATAAAGTTATTAAAAGTATTAAAGCTCAGTTAGTCTTAACTTTCTGTTCTGTTCCGTGCCGTTCTGTTACGAAATTGTATGAGTTAGTTTTTTTGTAGTAACTTATCAGCCATTTATGACAAATTTATTAGTTTTGCACCGTTCATTGTTTTATTTCAATAACTTTGATGTACATAAATTTGAAGAAATTAAATTTTATGAATTCTTAAAATCAAAACACAGTTTATTTCAATGTAAATATGTATTTTTTATTATTTTTTTTTGCTGTCACTTACAATTACTTAACATGTTTTTGATTTTAACAAACTAAACCGCAACAGAACAGAAAAACTAAACAATTTCATAGGTTTTTTAATAACAAAAACAAATCAGCTGATTCGTAACAGAACAGAAAGTAAAGACTAATTCTGCCTTTAAATTACATTCTTTTAACTTTTAATTACTTTTTATACCCACACCACAATAGTGGAGATGGTATTATGCATTTGTGCTGATGTGTGTAACGCCTTAAAATATTGGTCCTAGACCCACCTTAAAGTATACCTATCGACTCAGAATCACTTTCTGAGTCGATCTAATGATGTCCGTCCGGCTGGCTGGCTGTTCAAGTAACCTTGTGCGCAAAGTACAGGTCGAAATTTTGAATATAATTTGATAACATTTGGGACATAGGTTCTTATTGGCACAAGGACACAGCCAAATCGTAGGAGCATGAGGGAAGGTATGGGGAAATTTCTTCCTCTCAGATACTATCAAACCGATTTTAATGAAATTTAAAACACAGATAGAAGCATATTTTTTGTGGACACAAAAGGTATGCATTTTTTTAAAAATAGGACCACGAGAAGAGATAGGGGCAATTTCTGCCTCTCAAACCGATTTTAATGAAATTTAAAACAAAGATAGATCCATATCTATATGGACACATTAGCTATACAGTTTTTCAAAAATTGGACCACAAGGGGAGGTATGGGCAATTGCTGCCTCTCACAACCTTTCAAACCGATTTTAATGAAGTTTATAAACATAGGTAAATCCATATTTATGTGGACATAAAGGGTGGTTAAATTTCAAGGGCCGATGTTGATTTTGAATAAAACACAAACTATTTAGGAAATTATTGTAATTTTATTTTATTATGATATATTGGTATTACTCAATTATGTATGGAACAAAATATCGGCCAAATGGACGCGCGACCACGGCGGCACACCTCCATCCGATGGTTTCGATGACCCTGAAGCATAATGGAGGTTCTATGCCGTTAATGTGCCGAATTATCTCATCCTTTAGCTCTTGAATTGTTGCTGGCTTATCGACGTACACCTTTTCTTTCAAATAACCCCAAAGAAAAAAGTCCAACGGTGTCAAATCACATGATCTTGGCGGCCAATTGACATCGCCATTACGTGAGATAACACGGCGATTAGAATTTGTGGCGCAAAAGAGCCATTGTTTCGTTAGCTGTGTGGCAAATGGCACCGCCCTGCTGAACCCACATATCGTCCACATCCATATCTTCCAATTCGGGCCATAAAAAGTTCGTTATCATCTCACGATAGCGAACACCATTCACAGTAACTGCCTGACCGGCCTCATTTTGGAAAAAATACGGCCCGATAATGCCGCCAGCCCATAAACCGCACCAAACAGTCACTCTTTGTGGGTGCATTGGTTTTTCGACAATCACTATTGGATTCTCATTCGCCCAAATGCGGCAATTCTGTTTATTGACGAATCCACTGAGGTGAAAATGTTCCTCATCACTGAAGATGATTTTCTTCGAAAATTGATCATCCACTTTATCATAACTTTAACACGTTGTTGGATTGTGTATCTCCCCATGGTTCAAATTGAGTAAGTCTGAAATAGAGAAATGTCAAATAAAATTCGGAAAAAACTTGGCGTTTAGGTGTGGTTCACATTCAACATCGGCCCTTACAATTTAACCACCCTTTATAAGCATGATGTTTATTTTAATACTGTGGTGTAGGGTATCATATGGTCGGGCTTGACCGACTATACTTTCTTACTTGTTTTATCTGTTTTGAATAAAATCAACACAAAAAAAAAACACAACTAGAATGAAACGTATGAACAGCATGCTTAGCCAGGGATAGTAAATGACATTTTCTAAATTGTACTTAATTAAGTAAAAAACTGTACTTTTTTTACCCCAATTGTACTAAAAATAACAAAAAATTTACGAACATATGTACATTAAAATTCACTTGTACTATACTTTTATACATATACGTATTTGAAATACACCTTTGGCAATTAACAAAAAAACATTAAGTTAATACGTAACAAGGAATTTAGACGAAGCTTTTTTATCTGGCTTTTTTAATGTTGATAGTGGGACAGGGTATTTTTTTATAATTCCTCTACCTCCCACTGGGGCATAGTGCGCCAAAGTGGAACAAGGTATAAATACGTTTAACCCAGTAATAAGCCCAAAAGATATATTCTAACGGCCCATATGCGGCCCCACGTTGTAACGGATCGTACAATTGAGTTGAAGAGACCAGTTGATCGTTCGCAGCACAACTTTTTAACCAGCTTTTCATTAAGCTTAATTAAGAATTTACTTTAATAGAGCCAATATGAGTACTGATTTTTTGCACTAGGGACGATAAATGAAGTGAAGTAAGAAGAAGAGCAAGAAAAGAAAGTAAATAATAGTGCCGGTAGATTTTATCTTCTTTACTAGAATTGTATAACAATTCGCAACATATAGGCCGGCACCAGGGTTGTTAGGCTTTTTTCTTCAAAAATCGTCAAAAGTTTTAACAAAATTCGTCAAAATCGTCAAGAACATTGAACAAAATCGTCAACAAATCGTCAAATATTTAAATTTACAATTCAGAGACAATTTATTGCATTGATTGGTTGAAAAATATTAATTTTTTGCAAGAAATTCTATTTTTTATTCTATTTATTTCAGCAAGTGGGCTGAAATATACATATTTATCATTTGAAAAGAAATACATAAGAAAAAATATATTTTCATAAAAACATAACAAAAATTTATTTATTTCATTTATCCATATTCTTATCCATATTGATGGTGCTAAACCAAGGGTTCTGTCTATATCAGCAGTCTTTTTACTCGAGTTGACACGTTTTATTACGTCCAATTTTAGTTCCAAAGAAATGCATTTTCTTCTCTTTGCACCATTGTCAGAAATATGACAATATTGTAAGATCTGACCATCGTCTGTACGAAGCTTTAGAATAACTTACCTAACAGAATTAAATGGGAATTCGGCTTTTTACACGCAAATAGAAAAATTCTTCACATATGATTATGACGTCAGCGAAAAAATGAAATCGTATGTAGCCACGGAAATCGAAATCATTAAAACGCAAAGCGGATTTTAAAAAGCGGACCAAATAGGACCGACGCATATCGGGGCTCTAGTGTATATTTTTTTGCCATATCGATGGCATTCATTTAATTGTAGAATTTGAATTACTGGTGCTTCTAATGAAAACCACCTGGTTTGTGATGGGGGAAGAACTTTTTTTGTTTAATTTCAAATAATTTTTGTATTTCGAAAAATGATTTTACGTTTTGAACTGTTCCCAAAATAATTGTTAATATTTCTTGTGAGTGTTTTATTGATGCCAGAAAATCGTCATAACACTATTACTTTTAGTTTAAAAATCGTCAATCGTCATTTTACTGTATTTTCTCAAAAAAATCGTCAAAATGACGATAAATCGTCACATCTAACAACCCTGGCCGGCACTACAACTCGTTTCACCATACTTTAAGAAATCAAGCTTAAAAGTTTTCGTTTTTAATAACAGTGATAGCCACTCTAGGGGCTTACTTTATTAATATTTTGCTTTTACTGGTTTAAATGCCTTTTTTCAATCATTTTCCTAAACCATAATATATTTTTATTTTTTCGCCTTAAAACCTTTTTCGTTGTCAGCACTCAAATAGCAGCTTTTTTGTATATAATTCTTTATCATTTACTGCTGTTAAAGAGCTCTCCTATTGAAGCGCTACATTATGTGCTTTTTCTCTGAAGTGCTTAATAAATCCAATTTTTTTTACTGGGATTTACTAGGGACGATAAATGAAGTGAAGTAAGAAGAAGAGCAAGAAAAGAAAGTAAATAATAGTGCCGGTAGATTTTATCTTCTTTACTAAAATTGTGCATTGGAATTTCTTATTAGTTTTCTAAAATATTGTTTCTTTCGCACATTGTTGCTTTGAAGACATCAGAATGAAAATATAAAACGAAAGAAAAAATCGCTATCAAACGTACCAATTTGAAAGCTAAAATCAAATTGATTTTTTATTCCACCGATGACCAACCACACCTCTAACGTAACAAATTGTACAACTTGATCGAATTTTATAACAATTCGCAACATATAGGCCCGCACTATAACCCGTTTCACCATACTTTAAGAAATCAAGCTTAAAAGTTTTCGTTTTTAATAGCAGTGATAGCCACTCCATAGCCTCGCGAGGCAGTCAATAATCGTATTTTTTACACAGACACGGTCGGCAATTCACATGTATATGTACATCAACTTTGTTCGATTCAAGACAACAGATTATCATCAATCTCTTCGGCTGCACACAAGCACATAATATGTTTGTGTGCGTGCGTTCGGGGCTTGGTTATCACTGAATTATAACAACAAGATTCATTAGACTGCAGGAAATCTTTTGTCTAAATTAAATTTGATGCAATAATCACAAAAATGCGGCTTCTTCGCTTTTTTTTTTATCATAGTTTGCTACGATTCGTCTTATGTTTGGAAATTTTAAAATTGTACTAAATATGTTATTGGAGTACTTCAGTACCTTTGCAATGCAAATAGTACTGAAAAAAGTACAATTGTACTAACTTTATCATCCCTGTGTTTAGCAATCTAGTTACAGAGAGCGAAACGAGTGGGTTTTGTCTTCGTATGAACATAGAATTACTTGCTTTTACTAAAATCGTAAATTTTCTTAAAGACTGCAAAAGTTCTACTCAGTGTTGCCAGAAGATTTTTTGAAAAATACCTACGCATACTAAAAAAAATCCGATTTTTCCCTACACGTTGCAAAAATGTTCCCTACAAAAATCCCTACGCGTTTTAGTCATTAAAGTCTAAGAAAAAACAATAGTTATAAAAAACTAATTTCTTTCGCATGTGTTTAGTAAAGCTCTAACAACAAAAATAAGTAATAAAATTAAAAAAATTAAGGTACTTTAAATTAAATTCAATTAAAAAACAAGAGGTTTTTTTAAAAAAATAAATTTCAAAATACGCCAAACACGATAAGAGTGAATATACCCATAAACATTTCTTAAGTTTAACAACGGTTTTAAGTAAAATTTTCATAGAAAATTTGTTTATAAAAATAATATTATTTATATGATAATTTTAATTTAATTCAGGTACAAAAGCAACAGGCTTTTTTATATATAATGGGCCATGTCATCAAAGTCACGTGAAAATGAAATCGAACAAATTTTGAAACTCTCCCGTATTCAAAGTTCAAAAAAAAAAAAAATATTTCCTTTTATATACCTGAACTTCTTTTGAATTCAGGAAAAGCTGCGTTGATTTTTGCAATAATTCAATTGAAAATCTTCGTCGATTTCAATTTCACGTGATTTCGTTTTCCATGACATGGCCGAATATACATATACATATATTTATTTTGAACTGAATTTTCTTAAGTGACCATTAGTGTATTCGAAATTAATGCAGCCTCTTCCATTGTTTTGCATCACCATTTGCATTGGGTAGAGCAAACCAAATCCGAACCAGTTTTGATAAATTTTGAAATACAACCTTGTCATTATAGTTTTTCCTTTACCATTTTTATCGAAAAGTGTCCAGATCCATGTTTGAAAACAAATTAGTTTCACAATTTCAGAAAATTAATTTTATGCGATTGTTCTACACTAATACAAAATATCATTGGGGCTTAAGTTAAATGTTAATACAATAGTTGAAATTTGTACTCATCTTTTTTTGTCCAAAAATATATTCTGGACTTAAGAATTCCATTTCATTAAATGTTAAATCATTATTAAAAACACATTTTTTAGCATTTATTTCGTATATAATGCAATATGAGAAAAAATACCTAAATTTTGGCTAATATAAAAAATCTGTCCGATTTTCCCTACGCTCCTATTTTAGTAACAAAAAACCCTACATGTAGGGATTTATCCCTACTTTTGGCAACACTGGTTCTACTTATTATTTGATTTTTGTCAAATATTTCCTTTCAAATGCCACTGTATTTCTGCCACGTACTACATTGTATTGCTAAACAAAAGTTTAATTTTCCAGCCATATTTAACAAAAAAAAAAAAAAAAAACCCAGTAGTATAAATGTGCCAATCATGTAAAGTTAAATGTTTGATCATTTTTTCTATGTTGCGAATTGTATTCAAAGTTTGAAAAACCAAATAATGGCGGCAGTTTTGGTACTAATGGTGTTGAAGGTGGCATATTTTTTATATGTATGTCAGGCGAACAAATCGTCTACTGGACTGCAATTACGGTAAACTATCCGTCCTAAGTCTAAGATTTAGTTCAAAGTTTGCTACTTAAACGGGCGTGATCTTTTTAATTTATTTTTTCTGTTACGGGTTTAAGAAATTTTAAAGCCGATGTGATATAAAGTCTTAAAATTAAGAAATACATATTTGTTGTTATTTTATGTAGTTTTATTTGTTTTCTATTCTCCTGTTAATTTTGATTGATTTGAGTTAAAATTGAAAAGTATCCATAGAAATAAATAAACGACAGCGAATTCATGTTTTGCGTTAAACGTGTCATATTAACGATTTTTATTAACAATTCACTTTAAATGTATTTATTTTTTTTTTTTTTTTTTGTAGATTTCGATGTTGTTGTCGATGCTGTCGTTTTTATTGTTATCGTGTCTGTTTTTATTTATTTTTTCAATACATTTTAAATAACTCAATATAGAAATCTTTACATTTCTACTACAGCAATCATTGGAAATTAAAAAGAAAAATACCAGAAAAACGTGACAGCACCCTCATCAACACCATGATTTGTTTAGCTTTCATTGTAATTGCAAATTTTAAATTTTATTAAGATTTTTATATTAAAGAATTCATTGCACAGGCAGGATGTCGATACCAACATTTAATGCGTTTTTTGTTTATTTAACAAGCCTCTATCAGCGTATAATTGTGTAAATGATTGGAACTTGGAACTTTTAATTATAACAAATATCAGTGCGATGATCGGTTTTGCAGAATCTTAAACACCCTTCACTGTTGCAATACTTCCGAAATTAGATTGTAAAATGTTAGCCAAAAATATTTTATCATATGAACCTCAAAAATCTGGGGCCTGATGCTGGCAGTCGTGATCGAGTAATTTCTCGATTTCAATACTGAACAAATCGGTGAATTATTTTTTCAGTGTTGTAAAGCATTAATTTGAGTTTCACCATACTGAAAATCTTCAGCGACGAGGCTCAATTGAGGGCAATTGAGCAGCGCGTTAAGATTGTTCAAGCCTTTTACGAAAATAGGCGTTCCAATAAAAATGCAGTTCATGCACTTCGTGATTTTTTGGTCACCTCAATGGATTCATTAACAAGCAGAATTGCCGCATTTGGGCAAATGAGAATTCACTAGTGATTGTTGAAAATCCGATGCATCCACAAAGAGTGACTGTTTAGTGCGGTTTATGGGCTGGCGTCGTACTACTTCGAAAATAAGTTCGCCCAAGCAGTTATCGTGAATAATGTTCGCTATCGGGAGATAATAAAACTTCTTGTGGTCAGAAATTGAGGATATGGACCTGAACGATATGTGGTTCCTACAGGATAATGCCACTTGCCACACAGACAACGAAACAATTTATCTGTTAATTGGTCGCCAAGATCATGTGATTTGACACCGTTGGACTTCTTTCTTTGGGGATATTTTAAAGAAAAAGTGTACGTCAATACGCCAAAAACAATTCAAGACCTAAACACATGACCATGTTTTACATGCATACCTGTACTCTGACGTAATTGCATGGTGGGTCTTAGCCACTGAGTTTTTTACATTAACTAAATGTCGATGTACAGAGTTGACAAGTCTCGCATATCTTGCAATATGTAAGCATTTGGCAGAACTGAAAACATTCAAACTCCTTGCTATGAAGTTCGAGCTATCTAACATCTGATGCATTGTTCGAACCTGTCATGCAGCTCCTGTTGATTAGTAACAGGACAAAAATGTTTCCTCCTTGCAACCGAACTACTCCACTAGTTCCAATCGATCGTTCCCACGACAATCGGTTCTACGCACCGGAACGACTCGGAGTTCAACGAACACCGACCAAGGATTGTCAACTCAGCAACACCTGTTTTTCAGGTCTCGCTGCTACAACAACAACAACAACAACTAGTACCAATTGCAATTTAGAAAACATCTACCCGCGTAAGTTTGGGTAGCACCACAGCCACCTAGTGTAATCGGTTTATCGACATCATTGTAATAAAGCATTTTGAAACAAAAAGCCTAATCTTTGTTCAGTCACACTAATCTTTTGCAAAGAAAACAAACTGCTACAACCAAGATCTTATTTTTGGACTAATTTTTGAAAAGGATTGCAACGGGTACCGACGGAGAGTTTTCACCTGCCTTCCCCTCGGGATTGCGCTGTGTAAGGGCACACAGAAACAACCGTATCAGGATGGTGTTACTAATCCCATCTTAGTATCATAACGCTACAAACCTTTTCTCCCAGACATAAAATGTCTTGTCCAATTTGGCTTCAAAAACAACTGTGTAGTGCACATCTAATGTATGAAGACTTTCAGACTTTCTTTTCAGCGGCATCTGGTCTGATGGTGAGCCCCAGCACGTGCCCCCAAATACCCAGCAGCGAACTTACTAGGAAAGCTTACTAATCAACACACACAGATGTGCACTTCTGACATCTCTTACGAACCACTCCAAACAACCACACGTCTCCCACGCTGACAGACTTTCCTTCACAAATTGTGTTACAGACAAAAATTTGGCTTTCTGAGTCAAATCCCTTGACATTACAAGAGCCTCCACTACAAATGGCTGATAAACCAATACCACACCAATGATCAGCACAGGTGTGCATGCCCACCACTGATCCCCGAGGAGAGCCATATAACCTTAAGTACTATCGTCAATACTTCACGCCATTGCATCCTTCAATTCGGCGCTCGACTTTTGGAATTCGCTCTGCCATTTCCTAGCGAAGTCGCAACTACAAGAGATGTTTCCAGGAATTACCACGGGGAGGTAATACATAGGCTTTTGTTGCAAGTTGAAGGTATACCACTAGGGCCGTCCTTCTGAACGGGCAACTTAATCCCTCAAGACCTAAACAATAAGGTAACTCGGCACATTAACGACATTGAACCTCGATTATGTCTCAGAATCATTGAAAAATGCACCATCGTAAACAGGTATGCCACCGAACTGTGGCCAGCATTTGGTCGATATTTTGTTTCACACATAATTGTCATATATCTTTCTATCAAAATAAAAAAAATATTAAGAAAATTCTCTAAAAACTTTTTGTTTAATTTATTATACAATTAACATCCCAGTAAAATGTGCTCCAAAAG
Organism: Pollenia angustigena; assembly: GCA_930367215.1. Taxonomy (NCBI): domain Eukaryota; kingdom Metazoa; phylum Arthropoda; class Insecta; order Diptera; family Polleniidae; genus Pollenia; species Pollenia angustigena. The sequence goes on along the minus strand of OV884059.1, from coordinate 124,013,977 downwards.
AAACAGGTTTTATGTAGGAATTCATACCTCAAATCGCTTAAAACCTGCTGATGGGATGCCTGATTTTTGTATGGTGTGTTCACGGTTTGGAGGACTTTTTCCTGCTCACAATAAGCACTTTTTTTAATATGCAAACAAAGCACTTCTTAAGTGCTTTTTTAGGGGCTAACTATATTAACATATTTAATAATATTTTCCTTTTACTGGTTTAAATGCCTTTTTCAATCATTTTCGTAAACCATAATATATTTTTTATTTTTTCGCCTTAAAACCATTTCGTTGTCAGCACTAAAATGGCAGCTTTTTTATATTATTATTGTATTATTCTTTATCAAAGAGCTCTCTTATTGAAGCGCTATATTATGCGCTTTTTCTCTTAAGTGCTTCAAAAACCCAAATTTTTTTTACTGGGATCGTGCCTTTTGGTTATACCACCCTTGTGAAACAATTATTCAAATATACAAAATTATGTGTGTAAATCTTGGGTATGCGTCTTATTTTTAATGTTGCACTCTGGGCCTTACGCCGAAGCTGCTATTACTGATGGGTCTCAATATATGTTTCAGTTTTTCTGCTGAGTTTGAAAAGCTATGGATATTCAATGAGTTCATAGTTCATAGACATGTTCCAGGTAGTAATGCGCTCGGTATTTAACTTGTGTGTAAATTTTATGCAAATACAAAATAACTAAAGTTCGTTTACGTGTTGTTTTCACACATGAACTTACCTTAAAATATCATAAAAACATCTGTCCAGATTGTGATTAAAACTACATGAAATTTTTCATAAAAGCTAATATTTGGTAGCAAAACTAATTTTCTTCTTATTTATTTGTTTACGGAAATAGTTTTTGCTAAAGATCTATAGAAATAAAACTTCTTATTTTACATACAAATAATGAGTTGTTGTCTGCCTTTCCTACAATTCAAATATCAGAAAACCAAAAGATTTATTAACTGTTTTATAACAGTTAATTATTGTCATTTATTGTGAAATATGAATAAAATTATGATTTATTTGCAATGAAACTAGTTATTAATTAAGTGTTGATAATATTGAATATTTTTATAATATTGCTAATTTGCCATTTTAATTATTTATTTATAATAAAATGTTGAAAAAAAAGAAATACATATTTATTCAATGTTGTTAATTGGCAATAAACTAATGAATATGGACATGATAATAAAACCAAACCATGTAAAAATATCGGCACAATTCCAAACGCTGGCTTGGCGTATAAATATTTTAATCAAAGGATTTCGTGTATGTGTTTAAAGTCTTTCGTTTTTTTTTTGTGTGCAGCAACAGCCGCAGTAAAAAAACCTTCATTTCTAGCTTAGGCTGAGGTCTAAAGCAACAACGTACAATCACCTGTTTGTATTTAATAATGAAAAAAAAATATTGAAATAATAAAACACAAACAACACATTTTATCAATAATTATAACCTGTGGGTGTCGTTCATAATTATGCAAATGTTCTAGATTTCAACTTCTCAAAGGCAATTCAATCAAAGCGAATTGTAAATTGAGAGTTTAAATCAACCATAACTAACGTATTTACTAACCAACTAACGGTTAAACAAAAATCTGTTATTTTAGAAAAACAGTTAGACAAACGAACCATTTTATAAAGGGTGTCCAAATTTGACGTATCATCGGTCAGTGTAAGTCACTACAGGGAGATAATACGTAGCTTTTTGTGGCGGAAAATTGATTTAGACGTAGATAATATGTGGCTTCCATGGGATGGGGCCACTTGCCACACAGTAAGAGAAACAATGGATCTTTTAAAAGAAAAGTTGCATTGTTTCTCTTCGAGAAGGAGTGAATTGGCCATCAAGATCGTGCAATTTGACACCTTTATGGCCATTTTCTCATTAGGCGATTATAATTTCACCCAACGAGAAACTGCACGTTAAAGAAATTTGGTTTTCTTAGGCCGGCCATTCACGTACAGTTTCAACTGTTCGGTTGAAACTGTCAGTTAAAACTGTGCGTGAGTGGGTAATAACTGACAGTTCAACTTAACGGTTCAGTTTAACTGAGAAACATAAAATTTTTATATTTTTAACTGACAATTTCAACTGAAGTGAACGTATTCAACTGCACAGTTCTCAGTTCAGTTTGTGTCGAGCGAGAGTGCGTATATGGCCAAATAGTCCTGCTCGTTCGAATCCATATTAAAAACTGAAGAATTGAACTGCACGTGTGAGTACATCTCAGTTAACAGTTAAGTCTGTCAGTTTTAACTGAACAGTTGAAACTGACAATTTAAACTGTACGTGATTAGCCGGCCTAAATGTCTCATTTGCTTCTTTTCTGTCGTAAAGCTAACTGGCACTCATCTGACAGTTATTTATTTGCCGTACAGCTGACGTTTATATGTACTTTGAGAGGTGTTGCCAGCTGAAAATAATGTTTTTGTCGGTATATTGAGAGAACCGAAACCGTCAACGGACTGTTTATTTTTTTTTTTTAACAAATTTATGTCGACATTAAGTAACAGGTAGTTTGTCGATACATTGAGAAAATGGCCATTAGACTTATCTTTGTGGGGGTTTTTTTTTAAATCGGAAGAGTAGAGTAATAATCCCATAAAAGGTTCATTGACAACAGTTTATTGAAAAACGTGTTTGAAAATTTTGGAAAGGATAGGGAGCTTGCCGATCCAAAAGGGGTCTGGGGCGGTGGTCACTTGACCGAGAGAAATTTTCATTTTTAACCGGAACCTATTAAACTAAAACTAAATAAAAATATTTTTGATATGTCGAAAAAAAAAGTTTTTATTAAAATTTAATGATATCTCAATTTTTGGACACTCTTTATAATACAAGACGTTCGATTGTGGTTTGTGGGCGATTTTTTTTTTATTTGTAAAACCTTATTGGATAATTTTTAGCTTTGTATTTTTTTTTTCTTTTAATTATCTTGACTTTGTTTAATTATTTTATGATATCTTAAGTGTTTTTGTGTGTTTTTGTTATTTTTAGAACCCCGTTATTAATTGCTTGCCTTTTTCTGATCTCGTTGTGGTCAAAGGGAATGAGAAAAATGCCACTATAAGGTAAGTCATTAAGATCTTAAAAGATTTCGGTAGTAAACTATAAAAGTAAACATTTGTAAATTCCATGTTCATAATTATTTTGAATAATTTTAAATTCGTGTTGAGTTTCTGCGTGTAATTTCAGAAATTTCTTATTATCATGGCATGTTTAAATATACAAAAAATTTTTAAAATATGCATTCAGATATTCCCAAACAAAAAAACTTAAGAATATTCATGCGAATAAACACAAACTAATAATTTTTAATTAAACTGAATGTGAGAAATATCACTCAATTCACATGAGGGCTTTTACGACGTCATTTTATCTTGATTCCCTTTTAAAGCATCTTCCAAAATCTCTTTACGTTCATACAATGATTTTTGGTTGCATGTCTTTTTTTCATTTACAGTATGACCTTGATTACCCGTCATTCGATTAACCGGCAGCTTCAATTAAATGGAAAATAAAAAATTTTTTTGCACTGATTTAAATTACCTCTATTATCAGGCATTACCTTTGTTATCCGAAATTATAAACTATATCTTTTTTTCGTTAACTTTTGAACAATCAAAACAAATTCAAATAAACGAAGAAACAGAATTTCCCAATGTACTGGAAGCATGTTTTGTCAAATTTACTTTTTTCCTCATGTTTACATAATAATACATTATTTGTTTACATAAAATAAGAAACACACAAAAAAAAAAATAAATAATCAAGAATTCTGTCGGTCCCGTTTATTATCGATAATCGAGGTCTCACTGTATTTTCAACCACACACTTCAAAGTAAGAAAAAGAATAAAACGTAAATAGAAAAAGTTAAAAGAGAAATATAAACAAGTAAGAAAGTATAGTCGGTCAAGCCCGACCATATGATACCTACACCACAGTATTTTAAGACACATCATGCTTATGTGTCTATGTAAATATGGACTTATCTATGTTTAAAAACTTCATGAAAATCGGTTTGAAAGTTTATGAGAGGCAAAAATTGCCCCCTGCCTCCCCTTTGGTCCTATTTTTTAAAAACTGTATAGCTAATGTGGCCCTATAGATATGGATCTATGTTTTTAATTTCATTAAAAACGGTTTGAGAGGCAGAAATTGCCCCTATCTCCCCTCGTGGTCCGATTTTTTTAAAATGGGGGCCGAGATAATGGCCATACACGCAGCTGCGAGACGCATCCGGTACGGTGTATTATCTGTCAGGGATATTCACATTATTACCGATAGCAAGGCGGCCATAAGATCCATGGATAATGTGTTTATCACATCAAAAATTGTCCGAGAATGCCGGATGTCTCTGGAGGAGATAGCGAGACATTCATTGATCACCCTTAATTGGGTCCCCGGAGACATACAGGGAAACTGTATGCATTCGCTGGCGTATGCAGGCACCACCTTGACTCGAGACGGTTCATCATATAATGTAGGCGTTTCGCTCGCAGGGAGTATGCAACTACCTGTGGGGATACCAGGAAAATCTGGCCCATTAAAGATGAAAAAAGGACACGGCGGGCATTATAGCTGTCCAGGCATCACCTAAGGAACCTAACTGCGGTTATAACTGGCCACTGGGAAAAAAATCTGGCACGCCCAGAGGCTGGGGCTCCCTTATAATAGAGGAGGAAGAGGTAACGGAACTTCTTCTCTGTAATTGCCCGCATTCGGAGATTTAAGACTTGAAATTTTTTGTCGAAGAGCCCTTGGGAATAAAACTTGTCTCTCTGATATTGATTTAAAAAGGATCCACTCCATTGTTGAATCGACCGGGTGGCTGCGTGAGAACACTAGCAGCCAGATAACATAGGACTTATGGGAGACGGCGTGACATAGAAGCACAACGGGAACTAATCAATGGACCCACGTGAGCTGTGCTTGATCATGGCTGCCAATGGAACCTAACCTAGGAAAAATCGGAGAAGGGAGAAAAGTTCTGGGGAATTTTTATATAAATACTGGAGCATTTTGTTAATAACTTGACTATAAATAAAAAATTTAAATATCACGACACCACAATATCATATCACCATCTCCGGGATTAAACTTAAGAAAAACCTGGCTCCGGTCCAGCGGTTCTTGAGTTTTAGTATCACGTCGAACAAAAGTTTGTATATATTAAGAAGACAGGGTTTTTTTAATTTAAACAACGTTTGAAGACCCATATTTTGACTAAATCTTTTTTAAGTATTTCAATAAATATTTAATTCTTAATATTTTGAACTTTTTCTTTTACATCTTCTTTGACGGATAAACTTTTATGTAAATAACACAAAACGCGGAAGAATCAATATAAAGCTCAAATAAATAAACAATAAATAAAATCGGACTAAGGAGGAAAAAGTTCCCCGTAAAAGAACTAATCCAACCTCTGAAAAATGAAATTTTTTTAAAGTTTTCCCATACTTTTGTTTAGCAAATGTAACTTTTAACGTCGGCGAAAGCTAAAAAACCTAAAATTGGACCCGCCTCCTTTTGTGGGCGGTTACATAAAAAATTATTTTAAAAAAATTGAAATAATAAAAGAAATATATTACTAACGCCTTAACCATAAGAATAACATTTTTCAACTTTTATGGCCATGACGAGGTATCCCTCTAAACCAACCCCCGGAACGACCCTGTCAAAAATTAATTTTTTGATTACTCTAAATAGTTTATATAGTTTCCTTTATGCTAGTTTCCACAAAATATTCATTTTTAGCTTTTATGTGACTTTTATGTATTTCATAGTATTTAATTTATCTGAAAATAATTAATTTATTCATAATTATAACTTATTTATAATAGTAATACACCCCCCCAAAAACTTTCTAGCTAAATTCTGCCTGTAAAGCCGAAAATTTTTATTTCGTGCCTCAGACGGTTCTTCTGATAATAGCCTGATAGGCAACAATGCATCGCTCATTACAGTTGCGCTATGTATTGAAATCTTGTGCATTGTAGGTGTCATAGAATGCCACGGATATAGAGAAACGTAAACTTTTGCAGTGTCAACAGTCAGCAAACTCTTGCAAATGGATTTTGTGACCACTTGTAATTACTTCAATAATAACTTTGTTTCGGCAAATGCAATCACATGCAATTCCAGTAATATCTGCAGCTTTTTCCGGATTGGAAAAAAATCTTCCGCTGGTGTTACCATCGTTGCTGTTTCCAAATCCAGTGTTCGGTACATTCGCTATTAGGGGATCAAAATGTTTCTTGAATAGTTTTTTTCCTCTCTTTAACAAAAGTTCTGTCCTCTACGTTGAATCAAAACATTTTATGACTGACCAAAGGGTTTTTATCATACGTGCCTATGCAAGATGAACAAGAACAGTCTTGAAGTGTGTAAAACCAACGATATTTTCGGGTTTTCTCTCAAGCTGCAAAATTAAATATAAAAAGTTTTTAGTAAGCAGGTTTGCATATTAAGCCGACGATATACAAAAAATATAAAAAAAGAATTTACTGAAACAAAACATGCGTTCCAAAAAAAATCGCATAAATTGAATTCGCATTAAACAATACTCTAGCTTCATATAAAAACTAATAGTTCGTTCCAATATTCTGAAAAACCGCATAGATTCAAATTTTAATTAAAAAATCAAAACAGAATCGCATAAAAAACAAGTAAGAAAGTATAGTCGGTCAAGCCCGACCATATGATACCCTACACCACAGTATTTAAAAACACATCATGTTTGGATGTGGATTTATCTTTGTTTATAAACTTCATTTGTGAGAGGCAGAAATCGCCCCCTACCTTCCATTGTGGTCCTTTTTTTTGAAAAACTGTGTAGCTTATGTGTCCATATAGATATGGATCTAGTTATGTTTTAAGTTTCATTAAAATCGGTTTGATCGTTTCTGAGAGGAAGAAATTGCCCCTATCTACCCTCGTGGTCGTACGATTCCGCCCATATTCAATAGGCTTGGTCCTTGTGCCAATAAGAAGCTATGTCCCAATTTTTATCAAATTATCTCCATTTTTTTACGCACTTTGCGCACAAGGTTACATAGACAGCCAGCTAGCCTGCCAGCCAGCTGGACGGACATCGTTAGTTCTACTCAGAAAAATTTTTAGAATTCCTTTATATTTGGCATAACTATAGATCTAGTAGATATACATATGTGTGCGAAATAATTTTTTTCGAGTTACGGGGTGGTTAAGTTAGGTTCCATGGGCAGCCATCAAAAAACAGCTCACTTGGGGCCCATCCCTTAGAGCAATTACTCAGATGGCGTCAAGTTCCAACCACTTCGTCTTCCTAGTGAAGAGAAGGAGCGATTTTAGTCCCATCCTGGACATATCCCCTAAGCGGGAAAACACCGGTTCCCCCAGGTATTCTTCCCTAATGCCCCGCAATCCAGGGCAATGACAAAGGAAGTGAAGCACAGTCTCCTCTTCTTCCTCGTTCTGACAACTCTTACAGTAGTCGTTAAATTCCAGACCCATTCTTGCAGCATGAGTCCCCGCCGGCCAGTGTCCAGTCAAAACCGATATCACCGTCCTAATCTGGTTGCTATTGAAACCAAGTAGAGAGCTACTTCTCCGTTGATCATATCCAGGATCCTGGATATCAAGCAGGTGGACTCACAGGTCCACCGCATCTGCGCAACTCTATAAGACTCGCGTCCGATAAGTAATTCACAGTGAGCCATTGGAAGACCAACAAACTGATCGATGAATACATCATCCATGCGACCACCTTGTCTGGCCAGCCCATGTGCTACTAGATTCCCCGGGCACTCCGAGTGACCCGGTATCGATATGAGCGTTACCCTTGAATGTTTCGCAATCTCATCCAAAGACATCCGACATTCTACAGTTAACCTAGATGTCGTGTAGACACCCGCTAGGGAAGCAATGGCAGCCTTGCTGTCAGTAAATATACGTATATCTCCCGATATGCGATGATACCTCAGCCAGTTTGCCGCCCGCCTGATAGCCGAGATATCCGCCTGCAGGATACTACATCCATCCGGCAGACGAAAGGAAACCTTCACGTCCAGTTCCTCTATGAAGAAACCTCCGCCAACCCTCTCACCTTTTCTCGAACCATCAGTATAAACCCCTAGGGTTGGTTCACGGAGAGTATCCGACAGCACGTTGCCGTGCGCCACTTGTATCACGAATCCACTCCATCAGGGACCACCGTACCCCTGATTATCCTGGCGTGTCCATAGTCACGGGTCGACCAGCCGTTCGCCGCATGAAGCCGTGCGCCGAGCAAAGAGCCAACTGTTTGGGCGTTATGTCCACCGGGAGCCAGTTTAATATCGTAAACAGCGCCTTCGTGGGAGTAGATCTCATTGATCCCGTGATCATCAACGCGACAAGTCTGTATACTTTCTCAAGCATCGCGCGGTGTATGCTCTTATCCAATGCAGTCCACCATACAACGACCCCATAGTACAGGGTCGGCTTTACCACAGCCTCAAAGATCCAATTGACACACCTCGGGCTCATACCCCAGTTTCCCCCTTTCCACTCTGATCCGGACATTAAGTCCCCATGACAGCCTGCTAACCAGAACCACGCCCAGATACTTGGCACTGCGAGATATCTGAAGCTCAGTTTCATTTAACCTTGGAAGTCTAAAGAGTACCAGTTCCGTCTTAGACGGATTTACACCCAGACCGCATGATGCACCACCTGGGATATTACTCCCAAATGCCTACCTGTGATCGCCACTGAAACATCATCAGCATACGCCACTGCTTTGATCCTCATGTTGTCCATCTCTGTCAACATGGTGTTCATAGTCAGGTTCCACAATAGTGGGGATAGAACTCCCCCTTGGGGAGTACCCCTGTTCACCATCCTCTGAACACTGGTTTCACCTATTGTAGAGCAAATGACCCTATTCCTCAGTAAATTGTTCACAAATCTACATATACCAGCGTCGATCCCCAGACTCCTCATGGACGTCACGATAGAGTCCGGGTTGACATTGTAGAAGGCTCCCTCAATATCGAGAAAGGCCACAAGTGTGTACTTCTTGAATTCGAGCGATCTCTCAATAGTTCCGACTAGAGAGTGAAGAGCCGTCTCAACAGACCTGCCCTTTGTATAGGCATATTGAGAGGCAGAGAGTAAACCTCTTGGGATGGTCATCCTCAAGTGCACATCGATAACCCTCTCCAGAGTCTTAAGAAGATAGGATGCAAGACTGATCGGTCTGTAGTCCTTCGGCTCGGTGTGAGAAGCCTTACCCCCCTTTGGTATAAAGACCACTCTACACAGGGTCCATTTCACAGGAAGATACGAAAATCTAGCGCATCCCCTATATCTGGCCATCAACCAGGGTACTATCAGGGTCGAATTCCTCTGCAGGTCCGCCGGAATTATACCATCCATACCCGGAGATTTATATGGTCTAAAGCTATCGTTAGCCCATTTAATCCTGTCATAGTCCAATGGAATGGACATAGGAATGGGAGTCGCCTCCTACGCTTGATCCCGTATTCCCCATTGGGAGTTTCCAGGAAAGTGAGTATCAATTAACACCTTTAGTGTTTCTTGACTATTCGTAGTCCAACTACCATCCGATTTCCGGACGTATGTCGGAACAACCGGGCTCGAAGCCATTACCTTACGTAAACGGTTTGTCTCAGAGGATCCTTTCACGCCGCTACAGAAGTTCCTCAAAGCAGTACTTTTCGCTGATCTAACCAAGTTTCTAAACCTATTCAATGATGACTTATAGTTCGCCCAGTTGCCTTGGCGCTTTGCCACATTGAACAACCTACGACAGTCAATGTCAGGATCCCACCATGGTGGCCGGTTCCTACCCCTACGCACGCCAAGGAAGTCGCCAACTGCAGTGAGTTCGAAAGCAGATTCACTGCCGCATCGATCCCTCCGATATCATCAACCCTAGGAGGGTCAGATAGAGACCGGACCAGAGAGGAGTGTTGAACCCCCCAGTTCGTCCGTCTCCTATTCAATATAGCCATTGATCCTGAAGACCTTAGCCCTAGACTAAATTCCACATATCTGTGATCAGAGAGCCAACAGTCATTCGATACAATCCAGCTCTCGTTCATGTTCATGTGGTTTATACTAACTAGCGTGACATCAAGAACCTCACACCTATTTGCAACCACAAACGTAGGCTCACAGCCCCTATTTACTACTCCTAAATTATAATTAATAATAAAGGAGAATAGTGACTCACCTCTTACATTCGTGTCCGTACTACCCCATATAGTGTGGTGCGCATTAGCATCGGCACAGATTATAACCGGTGTTCCAGTGCCCGCGGCCTTTATTACTGCATCACGGATTAGCCCGTTGGGTGGGTCCTGCCCGTGGTCATGCGCCATGTTTCAAGAGCAACAGTAGTAGTACTGCCCGTGGTCATGCGCCATGTCTCAAGAGCAACAGTAGTAGTATCTTCATCACTGTAATCAGAAAGAATGAAGCTATTCAACGAGTTTTTAGCTAAGACACAAGATCTTATGTTACCTGTACCTTTCGCAAACAATAGCTTGTAGCCTTTGAGTTTAAGTCCGCAAACTCGATTCTTGTGAATCCATGGTTCTTGGACCATCACGAGCTCCTCCCCTCTTTCCACCACACGGAGGAGCAGTGCAGCAGATGCTGCTTTAGAGTGGTGGAGGTTGATCTGTAGCACCTTCACCATGATCCATTTTGGCGACCACTGTGATGTTGACGTCCTCCTGGTCAGACTCCAGCAGCAAGTCCTCATCAACCATGTCACCCAAGACAGACTGGGTATCCTCTTTGTCACTTGAGCCTACGGCATCGTCGCAAGCCATGCTTTCCTCAGGTTGCTTGGCCTCACTTACCGACGGAGCCGGATTGCCCTGGTTGTCACTTCGGTAGACACGGAGCAAGATCGTACTAAAACCATAGTAGAGCTTGCCCTGTCTCTCCCTCAGTGGCTCCAAGGATTGCTGGTTAATAACCACAATCGCCGTCCTTGAGGACCCTTCAGCAGCTGAAACCTTCACTACTTTCCAGTCCTGTGTGGGCAGTTGAGGGTTGCAGCACTGAATGATCTTCAAGATCTCCTCAGGTTCCGATGGTTCGGCGGGGATGGTGGCGATCGATGTCGGCCTTCGTGGTATCTCTCCAACTAACACCACGTCAAGCCTGGCACCTTCCCAAACCTCTCCTAGTAGTTGGATGGCCCGCTTTAAAAGCAGCGCTGAGCGCTCATCTGCGCAAGCCATCAGCTTCACGTGACCCTGGTACCAGCCAGCGTCATCGTATTGAGGGGGTGGCCCTGGATTCTCCCTGAGGATTGTCCAGAACACACCCATAAGTTTTTGTTTTACCAGATCCCACTTAGTATGAGAAATGGCAACATTATCAACACTTCTGTCGATGATAGCTCGTACAAGGTGAGCTTTGGCCACCTCGCTAAAAGATTTGTTTCGATGATATTTTGGGACGTTTCGTCCCTGGTTGCTGTTTCACGGCTGCAGCTTCCTCCTCCGAACGTTGCCGTTTAGTCATTGTCACCTTTTCAGGGACTGGAGGAGTAGCACTTGGCAGCCCAGCTATGTGGGCTTTTGCCCATGCCAATGAAGCTTTTTTCTCATTGGTAAGGTCTTCAGCTTTCTTGGAGCCGAAAATATCGATGAAACGCAAGGCAGCACGCCTTGTGTTCGATGCCCTCTTTGTAGGGTTTTTGTGCCAAGAGGATTTCTGCGGTCACCGAATTTGGCGGGGGGTGGTGCAACTTTGGGATTGGATGTTATCATCGCCATCCCTCCTTGCACAATGGACACATGGGAAGCTGCATTGTCAGGCGACTTAGTCATACCCAACTTGGCAGCACCCGAAGCAGGGGTTTTATCCGTTCCAATGACGGAAAGGGCTTGTGCGGTTTTGGAGGTACTTGGAGCGAAGTTCAGGGGTACCTCGCCGCAGTTTTTGGAGCAGCCGCCTTCTGGTCGAGCTGCCTTACCACTTCCGATCTGCCTGGGCCGATCTTCATTGGTTGCCTGGGCTGTTACAGCCACTGGCTTTTTCGTCTCGCTGTCAATCGTTGTCATTATTCTCGCCTGTCCGTCATCAGTTTGCGTTAATTGTTTCTGTTGTGTTTGTTTTTGTTGTTTTTTAGAGTTATTCATTGTGCTAGTTGGTCCCACGAGTGTAGGGAAATTGAGATGTCCACCACGTCATAGCCCCCATTAACGTGGTAAGGGCGTGGTCTATTTGCTGAGGTGCCCAGGTATCAGCAAAGCTCCGTGATAATACAGTCGGTAACCCCTGACTGCAAACCAACCGATAGGCACGGGTCGCATAACACCTCGGTTTAGGGGATGGATAAATTTTCGTCGCCAAGGCCATTGAGTGCATTGCCTTCACCTCGAACTAATTTTTTGATGTTATTTTACCGAAATTAGCCTTCGGCGTAGGTACTTATTATAAAGTAAAACGTTTATTATGTGCTCTTCGTAAGTTTGAAAACACTCATACATACGTACCGGCTATGCATAGAAAAAACTCAAAATAAAACAAACTTGGATTAATTTTAAAACGGCAAAAAAAGCTTAAAAAAAACTTCTAAGATATCAAAAACTGTTAAAATTCTAAAGAAATCATAAATTTAAAAATCGCATAAATTTGATCCCGCATACAACGAGACCTGAGTGTACACACACAAGCAATTCGTGCTATCGTCGCACAGACAGGTATTTGGCCCTAAAAGTCGCTCAAAGGTATTTTTTTTTGTCATTTAAAATTTTTTATTAGTATTTTATTGGATTTAAAGTTAGGTTAGGTTAGTCCAGTGTAGAAAAAGGCAAAAAAAAAACATTATATTAAATCTTATTTATTCGTAATTTTTTACAGTATCGTATTTATTTTCAATATTAACGTTGAAAAAATTACATTTTATTGAAATTCTTGATTAACCTAGTTTTTAAAGCCCATGTATTAAAAATATCGCTAAAAATTTAGGGGTGGATTGGGGTGGCTGTTTTGTGCTTTTTAAATTTCTGGAGGATCTATTTTACAAAATACTACCAAATTTAAAGCTCAGAAATGAACAGAAATAGTTTGAAACCTCTGTGAAATAAGAAGATGTGTGTGTTCTTTTTTTGCATTTGAAGAGCTTAACCATTAAGGGCAAAAAAAGTAGTTAATAATTAGAATCAATGTAAAACTTAAGTTTTAGATAAAGTACATACCTGATTAAACACAATCCGTAATATAAACTAGACACTAAAGTTTTGAGCGTATCGAACAAATCATACGAACACGTTTTTCGAATGGTCTCTTCCGACTGACTTTATGCAGCTGGTGAAAGGTTGAACTGCGCCATGTTGTTTCTATTGTTTCGAGGGGTTACCTTACTTTTAAAAAATAACAGTAAAAAGGGTGTAGTGCTAATAAAAAAAAAATTAATTTTGAGCGACTTTTAGGGCCGAATACCTGTCTGTGCGGCGTTGCTAAAATTGTATGTTTGCTCATTACTTTACCTTGTAAAAAAGACACTAAAGAACATAAAAATATATTGTATGTCTACAGAACCACTATAATTCTGTTTTATAACGAAGAACGAATTTATGGTCGTTACTTTCTTGGAATTAGTTCTAAACGGTATTACGGTTTGTTTATTAATACACACACACTAAATAAATAGATATCGTTTCTGGGTGTGTGAGCCGTACGCTTAATAATGTTCTGTTTATTTTTTATTGATTGCTTAGTTTTAAGTTAGTTCTAGTTCAGCTCTAGATTTTTGTTATACTAAAAGTTCATTTATTATTACAACTTGCTGTCTTTCTTTTAAATCTTATATCTACTTTATATCACTAAGCTCGAGCAAAAATAATGTTTACATTAATTCTGTCAAATATTTGCCTAATGCGACCATGCATTTATTAAGTGTTCAGCTTAAAAAAGTTATAATGGATTTCATAATTTACCAAGTCTTAAATTGTCTATTTCCATTATGTAAACCAGCACTTTTCCCGTTTAGATTACAATTGAATAGTAAAAGTTTATCATTAAATAAATGTTAACAATTAAAACATAAATTAAATAGACATTTAATTCCTGAACTACTATCAAGAAATGTATGGAAAACATGTCATAATAATTTAAAATTAAATATGTTTTTATGTACATTCTACAATTGATTTTTAAGTTTATTTAATTGGGTTTTAGTAGTTTTATAATACAATTACAATTTAAATATTTATAGCGCAAAATTTTTTTAAATAATATGTATAATTATTATTTTAAAATAAATATTTATAACTGTATAGATATTTAGTACATTTTCTTAAATTAGTTCTTTCTGATTTAGTATAAATATTTATTTATACCAAATGAACCTTGCCAAGTAAAATGTTTTGAAAATAACAATAAATTAATCGTAAATTCATCATAAAAATTATTATTAAATTCCCTCCCCACTGATATAATATTTCTAGTGGCGCTTGTTTATTTATGGATCTATTCATTCAATAAAGTCATCGTCAATATGAGTGTTTTTTACGTTAAAATACGAATAAAAGCTTATGCATCATTTAATTACTTAATTTAAAATTTAAATACATTAAGATAAGGAAATTTTACAAGTAAAACCTGTTACGTACTTTTGATTGTGGCACTTAGCTAGAAATGAATTTAATTAAAGCTGAATTCAAGTGAACAATAACTGAACTAGAAATCACTGGAACTGAACTAGAATAGTACAGAAACTAAACTGACCTAGAACTGGAGCAGAACTTAAATAGAACTGAACTTAAAGTAAACTATAACTGAACTAGAACTGAAATAGAAGTAAACTAGAACTGAAATAGAACCAAAATAGAAGTAAACTAGAACTGAACTAGATCTGAACTAGAACTGTGTAAACATAAATCAGGTATTAAGTTGTGTCATATTAATGCTCAAAGTCTAAAGTTAAAGATCGATGAGTTTCGTTACATTTTTGAAAGCTCTGGCGTAGATGTTGTATGTGTGACTGAGACGTAGTTCAATGAATCTGTTACTGATAATATTATCAATTTAAAAGATTACAAAACTTTTCGTTGTGATAGAGAAACACCTATCGTGGTGGTGTGGTTATATATGTCAGGAAAACAATAAATTGTAAACTATGCTGTAGTTCCAAACCTGTTGGAGCTTCTGCTTATAATTCGAGTAATAAAATTGAATATATATTTATCGAGATATTTGCTGGCGGTCGGAAATTACTTGTTGGATCTGTAAACAGACCAAATTCTAGAGACAGCACAGAATTTTTTCTGGAATAGATTGAAACGCTAACCTTAGAATATGATGATGTTATTATATGTGGAGATTTTAACTCCAATTTAATCGTTGAGAGTCATCTTATCAATGATATGAAATCGTTTGGTTTGGTTCCAACAAATTGTACAGCACCAACACATTTCACTTCTACATCTAGCACATTATTAGATTTATTTTTTGTCAGCGATATGAAACTAGTTCTTTTATATGACCAACTATCCTTGTTTCTCGAAACATGATTTGATATTCCTAACTTTTGATTTCCAGTTGCAGTATGTATATGATAAAACTACTTTCTATGATTTTAAGAATATGAATAATGATCTGGTGTCCTTTGAGCTATCCAATATTGATTGGAACTCTATCTATTATATGCCTTTGGTTGAAAATCAATTGAATTTCTTGGAATATAATCTGTCAAACATTTTTAATACATGTGTTCCAGTCAAAACAGTTAAGCAAAACGCTAGGAAAAAACCATGGTTCAATGCAGAAATCAAATCAGCAATTGCTCGTAGAGATTTGTGTTATAAACGTTGGAAAATTTTTAAAACTCCTGAATTCCATATTGACTTTTGTAATGCTAGAAAAGAAGTAAATAGGATGATAAAAAGTGCAAAATCTGAGTATTATTCTAGTCGTTTTTCATCAGCAATTGGATCAAAAAACACTTGACAAACTATACGTGAAATCGGTATTGGTAAACCAACATCTGTTGATGCTACTGCAATAGACATAGATGAAATCAATGAGTCGTTTACAATTTTACCTAATGTTCCATCAAATATAAGTTATTATGAACAATGGCCTGCTATTCGCGGTAATAGTTTTAGTTTTAATTGCGTAACTGAGCCAGATGTTATGTCGTGTTGTCTTGCTATTAAGTCAAATGCTGTTGGGTTTGACAACATCCATCCGAAATTTTTACGGATTATAATTTCGCTGATTGTACCTTATATTACATATATTTTCAATAATATCATCACGAAGAGTGTTTATCCCAAAAACTGGAAATATGCTAAAATTATACCCATCTTAAAATCAAACAAAGAATATCGCCCAATTGCTATTTTGCCATTCTTATCAAAAGTGTTTGAACGATTACTACATCAGCAAATTATTGAATATGTTAATAATAACGGGTTATTTACAAAAAGACAATCAGGATTCCGACGCAGTCACAGCTGTATAACCGCACTAATTAACGTATCTGAAGAAATACGTAGTAAACTTGATGATGGCAATATTTCATTCCTTGTTCTGCTGGACCATTCTAAGGCATTTGACACTGTGGATCATGAAGTCCTCTGCTTTAAGCTGCAATCAATTTTTAATTTCTCCCCCTTATCAACACGTTTAATGTCATCGTATTTATCGGGCCGAAGTCAATCTGTTTTCAAAAGTAATAAAACATCTCGCTCGTTACCTGTTTTGAAAGGCGTGCCACAAGGATCAATACTTGGGCCATTACTTTTTACACTTTATATAAATGATTTGGAAAAAACACTACAATACTGTAATGTACACATGTACGCTGACGACGTTCAACTTTATATAAGTAGTGGCTTAATGGAGATAAATAACTGTGTGGAAAAACTGAATGCGGATCATAAACACATTAATAAATGGGCAAATACAAATGGATTATGTATAAATCCCAAGAAGTCCAAATGTTTGGTGATTACTAAGAAAAATTTTAAGTTACCTGTTGAACCATTAATAATGCTTGATAACCAAAAAATTGAAACTGTATGTACAGCTAAAAATCTTGGTATCACTTTCAATTGCACACTCACCTGGTCTGACCACATAAATGCTGCTGCTGGAAAAACTTTTGCAAAGCTACGAATTCTTTGGAACACCCAGTCTATTACTCAACTTAATATTCGAATTCTGCTTGCGAAATCTTATTTAATACCCACATTATTGAATGGATGCGAAATATATGCCAGCTGTGACTTACAAAGTCTAAAAAAACTTACATCCACGTATAACTCTATACTGAGATATGTTTTTAATTTGAGAAAATATGACCATATCTCTCAGTATGCGAAAAAGCTCTATGGAGTCACAATAAATAATTTGTTAAAAATAAGAACCTTGATCCTATTACACAAAATTGTATACACCCGTAAACCACCGTACCTTTTTGAGAAAATTCAATTTACACGTTCTAGAAGATTAAATCACATTATACACATCAGACATCAAAGTTTAATATCTGAGTGGCAATTTTATGTTCATTCTGTCCGTCTTTGGAACACCCTACCGTCGTCCATTCAACTTATAAGCAACGCTCTGCACTTTAAAAAAGAACTCTTCAAGTATTACGCATAATAACACTTTTCTACTTTGATTTTTGATTCTTCATGTTCTTGTTATTTTTTATTAATTTTTGTATAATTAATTTTAAAATTTTTATAATTTTTTCTTTATTTTTATTATGTTCTAGTAAACTTATTAAAATATATAAAAATCCTTTACTTTAATTATAAGATTATAAATCTTGTTGTATTGGAAAACAATTAAATAAAACAATTAAAACAATTAAAACAACTGAACTAGAACTGAACTAGAACTAAACTAGAACTGAACTAGAACTGAACTAGAACTGAACTAGAACTGAACTAGCACTAAACTAGAACTGAACTAGAACCGAACTAGAACTGAAGGATGTCGATCGACAACGTAAACCAGCTACAACAAGTAACTCAAGCGCCCCACTAACTGTCGACTTGTCGGTCGTCAGGTTTTACGTTTACGTAATACATTTATTCATTGTCATATGACTTTATTTCCACATCATTTTTTTTCAAATTAAATGCTTGTTTGATAATAAAAATCAACAAAACATGTAGGTAAGGTAAGGTTAGGTTTCTTGGGCAGCCTTAAAGAGACACCTCTCTTGGGTCTTTCAGTGGTCCCTTTGTGACAGCACCAATAGCACCAGTGGACTTCCTTCAGAGTAGTTACTCAGATGGCGTCACTGCAGTGTTTAACCAATTTCTCTTCCTAAAGGCTAGATTAATACATGTCAAAAACTCAAGTAATATGACAAAGTGTGATAATGTGAATGCAATGTGTCACGAAAATGACAAGTATTATGAAAAAAGTTTGACATCCGATGACGACTTCATCGTTTTTTGAAAAATTTCTAAACAATAATACTTTTATTTTTTAGTTTCCTAAGCTAATTTTGTTTATATCAGGGTTGCATTTTATTTCATGTGTGAGTGTTTATACTTTGTGTGATGGTGTGAACACAAACTGTCATGTTAAATTAGATTTTTTGACAGTCGCAACAAAACTCATAAGATTTCTATCTTACAATGTATTATGGAATACGTAAGACTTGTGAGATAGTGAAAAATAGCCTTAATAAAGAGAAGAAGCGCCCTTAGTGCATGCCTACTTCTACAGTTGTCATTGAATTCCAGACCCGTTCTCCTAGCATGAGTCCCCACAGGCTAGTGCCCAGTAAAAACTGAGACCACTGTCCTAATTTGGTCCCTATTGAACCTAAGTAGAGAGATAGTGCCCTGGATATGGAGCAGGTGGATTCGCAAATTCATCCCATCTGCGCAATAAGACGCGTGATAAGATTATTTTTCAGATAAAATCAATTAATTTATTGATAATGTAATATAATTTTTAAAAGTTTTCAATCCTTACCCTGCTAAACCAGTGGCTTGTCAGCAGTAAAAATAAATAAAACTAATTGATTAAACTACAGTGAGCCATTTGAAGGCCAAAGAATTGATCAATGAATGTGGCATCCATGTGACCACCTCGTTTTGCCAGCTCATCTGCTATCTGTTTGCCTGGACAGACCACATGTGTTACCTTCGAATGCTTCGCAGTACCATTTAAAGGCATTCGATATTCTACAGTTATGCAGACACCCGTAAGGAAGCGATGGCAGCCTTGCTATCAATAAATATCAATATATCTCTCGATATCAACCATACTTTAGCCAGTTAGCTGCCCGCCTTAGCAAAACATGTAAATTAAGCCATTAAAATACAACCTTGTGCTTCTTAATTTGCTACAAATTACCACAAATCAGCAAGCAAAAAACATCTGTTTTCAATAATAGAATTTTGTGAAAAATCTTTTATAAAACTTATTAGTATTGTGGTTATTTTATTGAACTATTTATGGTTTTTAATCCAAATTTTTAATATTTTCAATTAGGCTTAAGTTCATTAAATTTAATTTTCATTAAATTATTTTTATGAAGAAAGGAATTTTACAACATGAAAATTAATTAAAATTTATTGATAATTTTTCATTCTTGACTCAATCTGGGCTCGAACCCAGGTGTTTACGGACAGGTTACCCTGACATGTTTCGATTGCAACCACTCAATCTCCTCAGAGGGCTTGCCGTTTAACACTCGCAGCCATCGACGACTGCTGACGTCATTAGTCAAACATCAATCCTTAAACCAAATTGTATTCAACCTTTGGTAGATCGAAATTTGCTTTGAATGATTATCTATTTTAATTTATTTTAACATGTTATTCCTTTACTTCTGTTTTTTCGTACTTTTGTCAAGAATTCTTCTTGAAGTTCAAAGTACATATTTTTTTGTTTTTTCATTTTTTGTCTTTCTTATTCTTGTTGACCCTTTCAGAACAACTTGAAGGACAAATGCAAACATAGAGCTCGTGCCCTAGCTTTGACAATTATTAGTATTGTGGTTATTTATTGAACTATTTATGGTTTTTAATCCAAATTTTTAATATTTTCAATTAGGCTTAAGTTCATTAAATTTAATTTTCATTAAATTATTTTTATGAAGAAAGGAATTTTACAACATGAAAATTAATTAAAATTTATTGATAATTTTTCATTCTTGACTCAATCTGGGCTCGAACCCAGGTGTTTACGGACAGGTTACCCTGACATGTTTCGATTGCAACCACTCAATCTCCTCAGAGGGCTTGCCGTTTAACACTCGCAGCCATCGACGACTGCTGACGTCATTAGTCAAACATCAATCCTTAAACCAAATTGTATTCAACCTTTGGTAGATCGAAATTTGCTTTGAATGATTATCTATTTTAATTTATTTTAACATGTTATTCCTTTACTTCTGTTTTTTCGTACTTTTGTCAAGAATTCTTCTTGAAGTTCAAAGTACATATTTTTTTTGTTTTTTCATTTTTTGTCTTTCTTATTCTTGTTGACCCTTTCAGAACAACTTGAAGGACAAATGCAAACATAGAGCTCGTGCCCTAGCTTTGACAATTATTAGTATTGTGGTTATTTTATTGAACTATTTATGGTTTTTAATCCAAATTTTTAATATTTTCAATTAGGCTTAAGTTCATTAAATTTAATTTTCATTAAATTATTTTTATGAAGAAAGGAATTTTACAACATGAAAATTAATTAAAATTTATTGATAATTTTTCATTCTTGACTCAATCTGGGCTCGAACCCAGGTGTTTACGGACAGGTTACCCTGACATGTTTCGATTGCAACCACTCAATCTCCTCAGAGGGCTTGCCGTTTAACACTCGCAGCCATCGACGACTGCTGACGTCATTAGTCAAACATCAATCCTTAAACCAAATTGTATTCAACCTTTGGTAGATCGAAATTTGCTTTGAATGATTATCTATTTTAATTTATTTTAACATGTTATTCCTTTACTTCTGTTTTTTCGTACTTTTGTCAAGAATTCTTCTTAAAGTTCAAAGTACATATTTTTTTGTTTTTTCATTTTTTGTCTTTCTTATTCTTGTTGACCCTTTCATAAAACAATAAAATTTGTTTAAACTTCGTAAATTTGTTGGGAAAATTTTTGACTCGTAAATTTGCGCTGCTCAATTGTACATTTATAGAAACAGATTTATTTAATGCTTATCGTCGTTTTAAATGACAAATTCAATAAATTCTTGCAAATGATTGAGCAAATAAGTCTTTCTGCTTTCTTTATGCATTTTAAAAACAAATTTCACATTTAAATCACAAATTTCAACTTTTTTTTTTTTTTAAATTATTTTTGTATTGACGTTTCTTGCGAACTGACAAATGAGGGTCGCAAGCAGGGCTGTCAGATTGATTTTGACCTTTTCCGCCAAATTCAATGTCAAAAATCGCCAAAGACTTTGTTTACAAGTTTTTGACAATAGAATACATATTTTTTAAATTATTAAAAATATTTTTTTTAAATCCTAAAAAATAATAAATTATCGCTAAAATCCGCCAAAACTTAAAAAAAAGTCGCCATAATATATATTTTGTTTAATTTTTATATAGAGCGAAATAAAAATAGTTAGTAAACGCAAAAAAGGTACGATGTTTACTATAAAACAATTTATAGTAGTCTACTTAAAGCAACAAATAAAGAATTTTTGTGCTAAGTACTAAACACTTGCACTATTATTATATATCTAAACGCTTCACCGGCAAGACTCGCTATTTGTCTTCTTATTTGGAATACTTTGTGATGGTATTACATTTATTCAACGAAAGTACAAAAGAAGTGCAAAATGTACTATTCCCATTCATATAACTTATAACTCCTAATAACGCGTCTAGAAGTTCGTATTGCATTCCAATTCGAAGGCGAGTTTTAGTGGAGTTTATAGTTTCAACACAGGCATTACTAGTTGTAATTACCGCATATAAAGGACAGCCAAAGTAAAGTCCTTGAAATTGTACGTACCGGCCGTATCCTTGTAGCTTTAAAATGTTGGCCTTAACTTATTTAGTTATCTTTCCAATTAACCAACGCAAATTTTTTTCATTGTGTTTGATAAACGTCCATTGTGTTCATAGTGTTTGATAAACGGATTCAAAAAAATCTTTAAAATATCATTAACAACAACGTATTTTATCTGTGATAATAAATTGCCACATACGTAATGTGAAAATGTTTATAGACTTAAAACATATTAATGTTTTACGGAATTCTATTTATTGATTTTTTCAAGTGCAATTTTAAATATAAAAAACACTTTTCTAGAAGATTTTCATTAACTTCATCAGCAATTTGAACATACCTCCAAATACCTATCATACATATGGTTGCCTGAAATTTCATTCATAAAAATACGAGAATTAAAATAATATTATTGAATTTAACGAATTTCAAAACAAATTCATAGGTCATCCAAAAAAAGCCAGTTGGCGATTTTAACTATTTTATAAATCGCCAAAAAATCGACATGTTGCCAAATCAAAAATTAGGTCGCCAAACATGTTTGAAAATCGCCACGTTTGGCGAGAAATCGCCACATCTGACAACTCTGCTCGCAAGTTTGCCCATTTGAACAAATTGCAATTTTAAGCGATATCATAAAAACCCTTATTGTAATAAAAATATTGTTACTGTTGGTATTTCAATTAATATTTAAGAAATTATATTCGTTTACCACCTCACAAGTGACTGATTATTTTAAAATTTGTGGTTGCATAATATTTGTAAGAGGTGCGCAAATTCGTTTTTAAACTATTACATTAAAGTTCGCTTGCTTTGCCGATCGACTTGTCGTGCTGAAAATTATAAGTGATGCGCAAATCTGCTGTATGTCGTTGGAAATGCAAGTAAGCGATAGCGGTCGACATCGTGGGTCAGCCTGTAAATGTCGTAAACAGTTTCATTTTCATTTTTATAAGGACACATAGACATAATATTAAAAAAAAAATTTATAAGCATATTCACTGCGCATATAATAAATGCATAAACATCTGCCCCTTGTTATGATTCTAACCCATCATAAATATATTTTTTCATTAATGCGCACACATTTGCCACTTTTATTTTGAATTTTGTTTCGGTCGTAGAAAACGACAAGAATAGAAGGTTTGAATAAACAACCATTTGAGAAATGTGAAAAAATTTTAGCCTTACAATATATTCATAAAAAGCTTTTCAATAAAAAAAGCAAACTTACAGTAAGTTTGTAACAGTTTTGAGTTTGGTTCGGGTTCGAAATTTAATTCAACTGTCAGAAAAAATGTAAATGGTGATGATAATCAAACAATTAGGCATGTCACACATTCCGATCGAAATGGTTTTAATTCGGTAATTGCAATTTTGATCGAATTTGTTTAAGTCCTTTAAACTTAATTTTCGATTTTTGGAGAAGCAAGATACGGACTTAATTCCACTTTCGATCGCAATAGAATTGTGTGACTGACCTGGATAGCAGGAATTTTTGACATTTTATTAAGGGTTTTCAGCATAATTCGCGCCTTCTCTTCTTATTGTTTCTTGCTATCCGATGTGTTTGTATGCCATTAAAATCAGTTTCAAGTTGAATTGTCATACTTATTTGTCTTAACAGAATTCTTGTATACATAAGTTCAATTTGTTGGTAAATTTTTATATAATTTTTTTTCTGATCTTTTCAACGGAAATTATACAAGTTATAATTATTGTGCAATTTCCCTTTTGCCATTACAAACTTTAAAGATTGGTGAGGCTGTAAGTGGAAAAACAAATAAATTCCATATTTGTTTAGATACCAGAGCTAAAAGAGCAAACAAAAGTTGAGAAAAAGTTAAACAAGTTGATTTTGCAAAGCAAATAACACAAGAAATTTTTATGACACATTTGTAAAAAAGAAAAAAAAAATTATGAATTACAAAAAATTCTGCTGCGTTTTGTGTCTCTAGAAAATATATTTTTAGGAAGAACTAAATAGAGTAGAGATAGACTTATTTTATCGTTACCTAAAATCTAGAAGGCCGTAAACGACAAATAATTTAAAATCAACTTTTTGATTGATGTTTTTCACTAACGGTCTTTTTGATTTAAGATGACGATATGCATATCGTCAGTTTAATATGCAAACCTGCTAACTCCCTTTCAGCACATTTAACAGGAGAGACAAAATACTTTTTATATTTCATATTTGCAGCTTGAGAGGAAAACCAAAAATAAAGTTGGTTTTACACACTTCAAGACTCAAATCGAAGAAAAACTTCATGTTGGTCGACGAGGCGTATCTTTCTCTACCACACGGCATCAAAATCTCAATTTACTCAAAAAGTGGATTTAGCAGGTTTGCATATTAAGCTGACGGACGATATTATATATTATTCCAAAGCAACTTGTCTATTCTTTTTCGTGATACAAGACGTTTAAATGTCTCCCTGAATTTTTCAATTAATCCCTTCACAGTTCACGAAGTTAAAAAGCTATTCCGACTATATTTTGAAATTTTTCAACTGGATCCGCCAAACGCTACATTTTGAAGACACGTTGTTCTATCGTCTAACGCTCAAACTATACTAACCCTAAACTGTAACTGAGCAACCTAAATAAGAGCGGAAGCGTTTTTTGTATGTCAAAACTTCTCATTTGCATACAATTTATACGAAACAAACCATTAGAATGCGAATTAGAAACCACCCTGCTGATAAATCTTATTTGACACATCGCTATGTCGGTTTGTTTTATTGAAATTGTATTTCAATAAAATTTTCATGTTTAAAAAAACGCTTGCCGCTTTTGTTTAGGTTGTTCAGTAAGCTGTCGAATTTTTTTAAGGGTTTCCCACACTTTACTGTACAAATGGCGACAAATTCAAAGCTTGCGTTCAATTTGGGACACTCTTTATAAATTATGTGGATGATATTTGTAATAACAAAGAAAAAGTTCTCAAATGATATTTTGTAGAAACTGAGATATTTGGAATTGTTATTTCATTTCACAAGAGAAGGCGAAATAAATCTGTTTACACCTTTCAAAACAATTCGATTCCATCCAAGATGAATTCATAGCAAATGAACTCGAGAGATCAGCTGAGTATCTTTTGCTCCGTGCATTTTGATCTAATTTATCTTGTTATTTGTCCAAAAAATTTATATACACTGATTTCGACAAATAAACTAGATATTTTTCAAAGCGAATTCGGGTGTGCACGCATGTTATGAATTTGCCTTGATTACATCCTTGCGACCTTAAATTTGAAAAAAAGTTTATTTCATGAGTCTCTGACGCTTTAAAGAAAAGAAAAATGCAATTGTATTGAATCGGCTTTTAAATAATAAATGAAAACTTCATCAGTCCTAAGGAAAGGACAAAAAATGATAAAACACAGCTAAAAATACGTTTATCGTTTAATCATCTTATTGTCAAAAAGCCATTGGCTTATTGTCAATCTTATCTCGCAAAGTATTAGTAAGTGGACTTGATATTGGTCTGGCTTAATAATATTTGAGGGGCATTTGTTTAACAACTATTCCTAATAAACCAATTACGTAAGGTTTTATCTGCCGCACAGTGATGTTGTCGATACTAAAAGCAGGAATTTATTCGTGGTAATTTTTCCTGTTCCTAATTTAAAATTGTTTTGGTCAATATCACTTTTCACAACTTACCGATAGCTTCAGGTAGGATTTTATTGGACGAATAAAAAGTGTTCCATTATTACAACTTTACTTTAACCTACCAGGTAGGATGAACCTTAATTTACTTCATCGCTCACTTTTAAAACTTTTTTAAAAATGAAACACTTTTTATAAGGCCGGTTAAAGTCCACTTTTAGCTATCGGTAAGTTGGGAAAACGGGCCTATGAGAACAAACTTCGTAATTTGGCAAACAATTTGCAAAAAAGGATTGGGTAATCCCTTTCAAAGAAATTAATACTAATATGCTATCAAAGTTCGATAAAGCATAAAATGATTAAAACTCGGATGTTAATAGTTCCGAGCAAAAATCGGAGATGATACACACAAAGAAAACACTCGTACTAAATAAAATTTTCTCTACTTACTTTAAGTGCGAATCTGACTTAAAAAGTTAAGTCCGAATTACTATAAAAAGTACTTAAAACAATCCAAAATATGAAAGCTTTCAAAAACCAATATGCGTGCATACGCTTGTGTTTGTAGAAGTTTGTTGCAGAAACAACAACAGCACACAAACGATTTGCTTGTTTTGTGTAGAAACAACAACAATACTACAAAAAGAAAAACATACATTGTTTTCATGTTTAAAATGTAAAATGAAAATCTTATAATTGAAAGTTCTTCAGTAAATAAAGGGCGGAATACTACAAAAATGAAAAAAAAAACATGTGAAACGCATAAGTAAATAATAATATTCTCTCTAATTCTCTGGGGTAAGTGGTTAAAGGGAGTATCAATCTCACTTCTGGATTATCTTAAGGACGAATTCGGGATTAAACCAACTTAGAAACTTTTGAATCAAGCACAGTTATCTCACTTTCACTGAAGATAATACCGTTTTGGGATTATTTTAAGTATCGGGCTCTCGAATAATCCTTACTAGAATCAAACATTCTGGATTTGATGTGATAAAATCCGTACTTGCCGTACTTTTGACATTGCTTTGGCCTAATTTAAGTACGGATGGATTGTGTTTTTTTTCTTTTCAGTGTACACGTCGACTTTATTTCCATTTTTTTACTAGATGTTTCGCATTGAAAAGAAGGTTTTTTGTAGATCATCCAAAATCCAATTAAAAATTGGCAAGTAACATCCCAGTAAAAAAGGTGCTCTAAATGGATCAGAATTTTGCTACGAAAATTTAAGAAAATGGATTACATACCAGCTCATAGGTTAGGTTAGGTTCCATGGGAAGCCATCAAAAGACAGCTCACTTGGGTCCTTCATTGGTCCCTTTGTGATACCCGGCGCCAATGCCCATCCCTAGGAGCAGTTACTCAGATGGCATCACTGCAAGTTCCAACCACTTCGTCTTCCTAGTGAAGAGAAGGAGCGACTTAAGTTCCATCCTGGACAGATCCCCCAAGCAGGAAAACACCGGTTCCCCCAGGTATTCTTCCATAATGCCCCGCAATTCAGGGCAATGACAAAGGAAGTGAAGCACAGTCTCCTCTTCCTCCTCGTTCTGACAATTCCTACATTTGTCGTTAAATTCCAGACCCATTCTTCCAGCATGAGTCCCCACCGGCCAGTGTCCAGTCAAAACCGATATCACCGTCCCCAATTTTCGATTTTTTATCCCCAAAAATCCCCACATTTTCTTAAAACTAAAATACATAATATTATGTCAATGGAAAAATATGCATATATCGATTTATATAAATAAATCCATATGTGTAATATTATTAAAACAAA
Source organism: Pollenia angustigena (assembly GCA_930367215.1). NCBI lineage: Eukaryota > Metazoa > Arthropoda > Insecta > Diptera > Polleniidae > Pollenia > Pollenia angustigena. The sequence goes on along the minus strand of OV884059.1, from coordinate 123,986,623 downwards.
AGTTATTTATTCTTTGAGTTCTACGTATCTATGTACACATGTATGGTATGTAACAAGGGTAACGTTTAAACGCAAAAGAAAAATAAATTTGCGTCAATATTTATCATTTCAAAAACTAGGTAATCAAAATCCTCTGATTCATCAGCCAGTGCAATTTTCAACAAGTTCTTAAAAAAGTTTTAAACCGCAAAAAATACTAAAATTTGAGCCCAAATCTTGACCAAATCGGTCTTGCCATTGCAAAAAAGGAATTTATAATAATATATTATCCCCAAAAATCCCCAGCGAAAAAAGCGATTTCCCCCAAAAAATCCCCTGGGGATTTTTACAAAATTTTTATCCCCAATTACAAAAAAAATCCCCAATTTGGGAATGTGCTTGACGTAGAATCAAAATTGGCTTGATTTCCATTTATGTGTGACGATACTAGCAAATTTTTTACTCGTACAAAAATAGGCTTGTTAAGCATTTTGATCGTTTTTAGACCCCTTAAATCTTTTTTGTTATCAGTACTAAAAAAGCAGCTTTTTCTACAATTTGTTCATAAGCATTCAGTGCACCATAGTAGATTACTTATTGGAGCTAACGATTCTGCGCTTTTTCTCAAAATCGCTTTAAAACACACGTATTCTGTTTACTTTGATGATTTTGAATTTTACTTATTTCCAAGGACGTCATTTTAGATACTCTTAGGACCGTAACCATTATACCTTTAAGTTTCGAACTTAAAGCATTGCCCCAAATACAATTCTGCTTTATAAATGTAAAAATATATTAAAATTGAACTGAAAACTGCAGAATTTTTTTTCACTTGTTGCTTGCCGTTAACATTTTGGCTAAGAAAATAAAAACCGTTTTGTACAGACAGCAGTTTTTCTGTTAACACTTTTTAAAGTGTTATAATAGTTGTTGTTGTTATTTTTTGTTCATTGAGCCCAAAAAATGTTTAGAAAAACGCACAATATTTCTCATATGCTGCCGGTAGTTTCCATTTAAATGGTCAATGATGATGATGACGTTGGCAATGTTTAAGGCAAATGTTTATTTTTTTCTAGGAAAATTGTGTTTGAATGGCTGTTTGCTTTTGAAATTAAAAATGTGATAAAGATGATGATTACGATGACAGGGCCATATTGATCATTTAAAAAAAAATTAACGGCGGAAACTTTGTTACACTTGATTTATAACAGCTTAATTACAAAAACAGCAAAATATACTTTTTGTAATGAACCATACAAATTTGAAATTACGATCTTTTGTTTTAAATAATTCATGCATTATTTAAAATTACATTATGATAATTTTTACAATAAATGATTTTTCCATAATATGTGATTTATTCTAATAAGGTTTTTTATTAGGCTTTTGTTTATTAAATTATCTAAATTCCTGCAAAATCAATTAATTGTTTGTTGGTTGTAGAAGTAGTTAAGATGACGAAATAAAGATTTTATTATTATATTAATGCATTTGGTGGCTAAAGGGACGCAAGTTTTTTAGTTTTCTAAAAATCTTAATTTTATTTTGTACGTCTTTTTTTATATCAATTTAACTTTACTGACTTACTTTTGCCTTCAGCCTACCTTTTTTCATGATTCGTAGGCTTAAGTTAAGGCTTTTAATTATTTTTGAAATAAATTAACAAAAGTTTATTCTCCAAAAGCCGTCTCATACATTATAAAACTTGTGTGGATGCTCATTCATGTGCACACTGTAAAGGAAATTACGCATGTTGCACCTGCGCAATTACAAGAGCGCACAAAATCTTATGCAAGTTATAATTTTCTCACAGTTAAAAAAAAAAAACAAAAATTAAATAAAAGTTTGAAAAAAATAGGTTTCAACCATCAATTACTTATAAGGGGAATGGAAAACTGAGGAATGGAAGAAAATATTGTGTGCAAATATACTTCACAAACAAAAATTTTTCATAAAAATATGTCTATGTATTCCCACAAAATATTTATTTTACAAAAAAGTATACTTTTGTTAACATTGACTGTTGTTGTTTTTTACAAGAAGTATACATTTACGTCAAAATTTGGCTTTTTTTCTGAAAAAGATAACCCTTTCATAAAAAGATCTCTTCTCACAAACAAAAAATTTTGTCACAAAAATATACATTTTTACAAAAAGATAAATTATATATTTTCATATTATTCGAATTATTCCTTCAATATTTTTCAGGAATATTTTCTATGCACTATCAGAATTTTCGTTTGTATATTTCTGTTAGTGCATAGAAAATATTCCTGGAAAATATTGAAGGAATAAGACTATTAAAGTATAAAAGCTTTCGAGGATTGTAATTTGACTTAGAATACCCATTCGAATAATATTAAAATTTATTTAATAAATGTTTCTCACCATGAGAAATAAATTCACACATTCTATTTGTTAAAAAGATAAATTTTTCACAAAAAGATACTTTCATCACAAAAATATACTTTTTTCACAAAAAGATACTTTTTTCGCAAAAGATAATTTTTTCACAAAAATATACTTTTTTAACAAAAAGATACTTTTTTCACAAAAAAATACTTTTTTCACACAAAGATACTTTTTTCACAAAAAAAAACTATTTTCACGAAAAAAGATACTTTTTCACAAAAATATACTTTTTTCACAAAAAAATATACTTTTTTCACAAGAAGATACTTTCTCACAAAAAGATCCTTTTTTCACAAAATGATAAATTTTTCACAAAAATATACTTATTTCACGAAAAGATACTTATTTCACAAAAAGATACTTTTTCACAAAAAAGATACATACTTTAAAATACTTTTTCACACAAAAATTACTTTTGCCACTGAAATACACGATTTTTTTTGTACATAAATATACTTTTTAACGAAAACATATGTATTTTTACATAAAAATATACCTTTTCACCAAAAAGATATTTTGTATCCAAATAGTTGCATTTTATTGCCAACAATTACCAAATGTTTAAATACTTTAACACTAAATGCTTTTTTTATTACACAATTTAACAAATAAAAAAATAAATTGATACTTATTCACTTTAAACTTTTTTACAAAAAAGATAATTTTGCAAAGAAATATGTTTTTAAGAATTTTTTTAAATTTTTGATAGCAAAACTCTATTCGAATAGTTTTTGATAGAAAAAATCTTATTCGAAGAGTTTATTTTTTATCGAAAAACATGTTTCAAAGATTTTTCTATCGTAAAAACATATTTCGAATAGTTTTCTTTAGTAAAACCATGATTCGAAGAGTTATCCCTTTTTCAAGAGGCTTTAGCAGAAGAAACTCTATTCGAAGAGTTTTTTTTAATAGAAAAATCTCATCTCAAATACATCTGTAGTTTTAAAGGCAAACACGAGTATTTAATAAATGCTCATCCAGAAGTAATCTGTGAAAAGAGTTCGTATTTAAGAGTTTTTTAAAGAAATTTTGATAGAAATTTAACTGAAAAATATATTCCTACTACTTTTCATGCTCAATCGAAATAACGTAATTTTTTCTATCGCTAATTGCACAATTACTTCATTTAAATTTATTTCTTCAATTTAAAAAAAAAATATCAAATCATGTTTAAATTTGCTTAAACAAAACTAGCCATGTTTTACAAATATTTACAATGTTAAACAAATCTATCAAAATCAAATTTTATTGTGAACATAAAAAGTACAACAAAGAAAACAGAAAAAACGGTAGTAGAGATCGAGCTTTAATGATATGAAGGTCATAATTGTGGTCCATTTAAAAGAAATATCTGTAAACAATATTCATAAACTGGTACCTACACACCTTCACTTTTATTTTATTATTATTCTTTTGTTTTATATTTATCAAATTATCATTTGAGTTTATTTTTAGATTACATTTGCTTAAAAATTTATTACGCTTTTGATTAAAGTTGAGTTCCATTTGTTAAACTAAAAAGGTCAAGAGTTTTATATTAAGAAGAACTCGGAATTAAAATATTTTGAAAATATTTTTTTTTTAATAAATTCATAAAAAAATACTTTAGGAAAATGGAAAAACTATTCCAAAAGACTAACAAAATTGTTAAAAAGAAATTTTCTTTAAAGAAAAATCTTTTAATAAAAAGGGGATTGTCTATAACATTTGTCAAAAATGGGTTCATCTAAATATAACTCTTCGAAACAGAAACTCAATAAAAACATTTTTCTATGTCCCAATTCACACGTTGCAAGTCTTATTGATCAGCTTGCTACTTTATAACGAGAGTGACGAGAGGAAAAGAAACGTTTCTCTCTCACTCTCTCTCGCCTATAAGGTAGCAAGCTGATCAATAAGACTTGCAACGTGTGAATTGGCACTATGTTTATGACCACTCTTTGAAAAGGAGTGCATCTATAGGAAATTTTACGACAAGGGAAGGGGTTGTAGGTTAAATCCTTTAATAAAAAAATCATAATTAAAAAAAAACAAATAACGCATTGCGCAGGTACGTTATTTTGCTGTGTTAAACAAGTTACAAACACTCATTTGCATTCTATGATGACGTAGAAGCGCAGTAGAAAATTTTTTTCTATGGCTGAGTGCTCAATCTTGTTTTTTGATTCATTGCGAAAAAGCAAGTTTTCTCTAAAAAGAAAAAAATTACGAAAATGAGAATTTTCTCTTTAAAACTCAGCAAAGGCTGTTTTAAAATCGAAAGTGCATCGAAAATTTTATTTATAGTAAACTCTTGAAAAGAGAATTCCAAAAGGTATTACTTAAAATTCTGAAGAGTTAAAGTCATGTTGTCTTCACAGATTGTACTTAAAAAGTGAGTACAATGTAGTCTCCCTTAACGGACACCTTCCTTAAGTAAATGCCCCCTTTCGATCGACAATGGTTGCAGCAGCGTTCTAAAGGAAAGCATTCGTGGTTATTCCAAAATACGCGTCGAAGAAGTGAACATTTACATGAAAACAAAAACAAAACCAAACCAAAGTGACGAAAATTGTTTTTGTTATCTATACACTTCTAAAATAAAATTAATGCAAGAGTTATAACGCGTTTCTTTCTCTTTTAATAACTGTAAACTTTGTATGAAAAACCAAAACAATTTTTGTCAATTTGGTTTTGTTTTGTTTTTGTTTTCATGTAAATGTTCACTTCTTCGACGCGTATTTTGGAATAACCACGATTATGTTCTTTTCAGCCATACCTAAACAAGAGCGGAAGGCGGAACGTTTTCATCCGCTTAGCTTTTACGCTGATATGACATTCCTAAACAAGAGCATCAACGTTGTGCCACAAACAGTATTGTTAACTTTCTTGTTTAATAAGACCCACATAATAGAAATAAAAAGAAGTGAAAAAACCGCTAGATTGACAAAAAATAGCTAAATTTCCATTATTTATTAACAATAGCGGCCAACTTCACTATTAAACGCGCTGTCAAAATCGGATTTTCCAATTGTAAAGCGTTGACGCCGCGCTATTTAGGGATGCTTTATACAAATTGTATGGGCATGAGAATTTTTGACAGCTAGAAAACACTTTCCGCTCTTGTTTAGGTATGGCTGTTTGACGGGACATGTCCCTTGTACGGACACATTTTAATGGTTCCTTCGGTGTCTGGTCCTGAGAGATTCCGCCGTATTTCCATCGTGAGAAAAACTAAACCGAAGTTGACCTAAGAATTCTCCAAATACTCACACATTTTGTTTAATATTCTATAAAATGAAGATGTTCCCAACCCTAACAAACATTTAAGTTTGCAATAAAATATAAGAAATTATGTATGAAACTTTTTTCATATCTAGATCTCTATAAAATAGTTATTTTTATTTTATTTTATTTTTTTTTTTATAACCATTAGTCTGTAATTAAGAAAACTTAATTATGCTCGTACCAGCAGCACTTAAGTGCTTTAACTATGATGTGACTACGAGTAAATTACAAATGTATTGAGTTCATTAATACTAAAATAAAAAGAAATAAGAGATTTCTTTTAAATTATAAACAATAAAAAAACGGGGAAAAAGATCACACATTAAATTAAGTGTAAGAAAAGGTGTGAGAAAAATATTTGAGTACGTACAACCAGCCCTGACAATGAATCTTTTTGCTTTTTGTAGAAATTTCTTTAAGAAATTTTAAAATAAAAAAAAGCATCATGATAATTTCCATCGTACGAATGAAGCAAAAGTTTTATGGAAATGATAAGAAGAAAGAAAAATTTCACTTTTTTGTTGCTGTTGCTGCCGAAAGGTAGCGATTGTTGTTAAAATGAAAATGTTGCATTCATTTGAAAGATACAAGAGTTAAAACAAACTTCCCAGTTTTGAACAATAAGTGCATAATTTTTTGTAGATACATATGTAAGGTACGCCAAAAATTTACCGTTCAGAGTTACTTTTGCATTTTTTTCTTTTAAAAGTTAAAGCTAAAATGATTGAGGTGGGGTGTAAGACAGAAAGAAAAGTGTAACAACAAAATTTGTTTAACATTATTGACTCCCGATATACGAGGTAACATGCACAAGATTTATAAAAAAATTAACGTAAAAAACTGTCTCGTTTTCTAAAAAAAAATTTTCCAAAGTTTTCTTTAGCACAGCCGAATATTATAAAAATTAATTTAAAATAGTTTTCTATTTTTTATAATTAAAGTTATTTTAAAGAGTTTTTTATATAATTATATAATTTTGCACCAGTAAACGCATTAATCAAAAATAGAATCGATTTTTATTGAAAATTTAATCAAGTGAATTAAACGTTTAATCAAGTAAATTAAATGTTTAATCAAGTGTATTACACGTTTAATTGACAATACAAATTTGCACCAATAACCAAATTAATAATATCTATTAAGCGTTTAATTCACTTGATTAAGCATTTAATTCACTTGATTAAATTTTTAATTAAAACTGATTTAATTTTTGATTAATACGTTTTCCGGTGCAAAATTTTTTTCTGTGTAACCCAGTTGCCAACAAATACAACAAACGTGTTTGTAAGATATGTCTGAAAAGACTACACCAAGACGAATTGACTAGAAGGTGAGGTCAACTCTACAACAACACTGCTTCTGTGGTCGGGTTGTCAAAAATATTGCAAGTAAAAAAATAGGTTTGTTTACATAAAAAACTAGTTTGTATACAAAATTTTGACAAGTCAACCACCGAAAAAAAAAACACCATATGTTGACTTGACCCCACCTCTTCTAGTCAATTCGCCTTGGACTACACGATGTCCTAGCTTTAAGAAGAGTTTTTTTTTGTAAATGTTACCCACTTAAACGAGTATTTTATAACGAAAACACTCTTTGAGAAGTTTTATATAAAATAAATTTTTTCTCCTCAATGATTTTCCTATTAAAAAAAAAACACTTTTAAAGAAGTTTTCTATAAATGTTACCCTCTTCGAAGAGTTTTCTATAAAATAAAAACCCTTTTAAAAGTTTTTTTTGAAATAAAATTCCTAAAAAAGGTAAAATTCCTTGAAAAGTTTTCTTTCTGAAGATGCATTTTCTCTAACAGCCCTCGTATATATATGTTTCAATGATGTGTATTTTGCGGTTTGCATCCGTAGCAGTGAAATTGTGGGAGTTGTTTCGCCGCTAACATATGAAAATTGCAGCTGCTGATTGTCTACTTCAATTGTCAGTCAATTATTTTTCTTGGTCCCAACTTGAAAACAATGAAAAGAAAGAGAAAAAAGGTTAAAAAGTCAAAAAGATTCATAAAAGCAAATATTTAATTATAAAAATTAATTTAATGATTTTATTACTTTTTGTCTACACGTTTTTATAAACTATTTTAATATGACTTAAACTGAGATTTTGTCAACATTGAAAAATGTGTTGGGTTCGTTTTTTATTTGTAACTTTCATATTAAAAACATTTGAATTAGACCCTGAATTTAAGGCGAGTCTTTTTTTTTTGTTACTACACATGAGTGTAATACGAAAAATACGCAATTTTTTTAAAATACGTTTATTTATCTTTTTAAATATACTAAATATACTAACCAAACTAAGTTTAATCTTTACATTAAGCCATTAATCATTTTGATTTTTTTAAGATACAAAAATTATTATTTTTTTATTGTTTCAAACCCAAATTTTTTTGTAAAGAAATACAATTTGTTTTTTATTGTAATAATTCTGAGAAATTTAAGCAGCTTCCTTGAAAATTTTTGTAGGCCTTAGTTTCGTAAGCTACCCTACACTTAAACAGTAACTTTGAAAATGTTAGAAAAATTTCTTGTTACCATTGCACACTGGAAAATTCCGGCCAAAAATCCAAAACTTCTTTTTTTCTTTATGTAAATGGCTGAAATTTGGTATCCAATCCATCTTTTTGCCTACCTGAGGAAGTAAAAGTAGATACGATCATATATCGTCCCCTCAATAAAACAATAGTGTATACGCATGCACACTATTATTTTTTTATTGCATATTTAGAATCTCCATCATTGATTTTATGTCTGGTAAAAATTTCGTCAAATTCTACTTCCAAAAAGTGGGTCAAAATGTCGTTGGAAAAAAATAGTGTAAAATTTCTTGTTCAAACTTTTCCTTCAATAAGTGTGTAAGCTCATATGCGCTATTTTACTTGAAATTGCCACTCCAAAATTGTTAAAAGAATAATAGTGTATACGCATTATACTCCATTTTAGACTGTAGAAAAAAATACAATTTATGAAAACTTTAACTCATAAAATAGCTTATAATAATATACACTATTGTTTGAGAAAAAGTTTCATTCCGACCATCGAAAGCTGCATGATCTCCAAAATTTGTGCAAGAAGAATGTAATTTCTCGTGGCTCGGAGTCATTTTTCTTTAACTTACAAGGTGGAACGAAGCGAAATTGTTTAGATGAGCCAGATGTAGCAGAGGAAGAGAAAGAAGACGAATGAACTTGTAGTTATTTTTGATTTACGCAATGTATACCTTAATTTGTCATAATTTTTTGTTTATAATAACCCAAATTGGGAAGTAATGTATATGTGCCACTGAATTAACAAAACTATGAATTAATAACTGTTTTATAATGTTACAAATTGATATTTTAGAGATCAAATATTTTAATAAAAATGCCGTAAAATTATTGAATAAAACAGCGTATACCATACAAAATAAAATAGTGTATCAGATACATCATACAAATTCCTTAAAAAATAAAATAGCCTATATGGAGGACTTGCACTTTGAATGACATAATTATGGTCTTAAAGGATGCGTAGAATAAAAAAAATTGGTCAATTTAAAGACAAGAAACGGTATTATGTATTCGTCGAAAAATCCAATATGAAGAATTTTTATTAACCGCGATATTGAGGTTTTAATAGACATCCTATTTGACAAAAACTTTAAACACGATTTTCTCAAAACCCCAAAAAATTCTGCCTATTAACGTACCCATTAAGCCAAAAATGAGCTTCGTCGCTGAACACAAGAAGCGCGCATTTTGATAATAAAATTCAATAATTTGCAAGCGTTATTAAGATTTTCGTTTGTAAGACGATTCATGGTTAAATTATAGACCAAACTGAAAATGTTTGACAGTGAAACAAAACACGAAACGTGCGTCAGCTGTTTAAACCAGTGTTGCCAAAAAGATAATAGCTAAAAAATCTCCCGATATATATATATCTTTACATGACTCAGACGTGGATCCGTCTTGAGCTCATGTGGGATGGGTGAGGGGGGATTGTTTAGGAACCTTCAACTGAAACATACCATTTTGCAAAATTTATTTTGGAAAGACCATACAAATGGTACATATTTTTCCGTTTAAGGTGGGTGGGGGTTGAGGTTGGTTGGGATGAGTACCCATTGATATTTCCTCCCCTGTACTCGCGAGTGCATAACAATATATAACAAATATCAAACCTCATAGCTTTCTTATTTCTTTCAGTAAATAGCTGAAATTTGGCATTCAAATATTGGGCATGTATTAAGTATAAAAATAAAAATAGCTTAATAGAAAAAAGTACCAACGATTGTTATAAATTCGAATTTCCAAAAGGTACCAAAATTTGTACAAGAGCTTTTAAAGAGAAGAGAAAACAATTTAAATTTTATTTTTAATAAGAAGATAAATTGTTTACCAAAAAAGTACCAAAATTATAAAATGTTCCCTTTTTTATACCCAAAATGTGCAAATTTCAAAAAGTACCAAGCACATGACAATTTAATTTTCGATTCAATAATGATATTTTTTTAATTTTACGTCTACCTCTGTTAGATCACGAGATAAATTGTTACTGATTTTACCCACTTTTACCCATTTCTAACCCCTTATGGATTGAATTTCCAAAAGTCTCTACTTTTTTTATTTACACATTGGCAGGGGAGTCTACATACAAAATTTCAAGTGACTGGCTTAAGTTGATTGGGCTGGGCGATGATCACCCAGTCAGTCACGCTAATCTTATAGAAATATATGAAGTCACTAAAAATGATCTGGTTTCTGGGGTGGCAGGTGGTGGCAGCTGAAATGTATAGTACTTACTTTTGATACTTAACATAACTAGATATTATTATCACTTAACCTCCCCTAGCCCCACAGTTTTTGTTATGGTCTCTTGAAATTTGGCTTACTTTATGTTTTATTTATTCTTAAAGGAACTCGTAATCACTTTACTTATCCAAAAAAAATAACGCGCACAAAATCACAAGTATCACATGGAATGCTTAATTACTAATAGGGTTTAAACATAACGTGCTTATTTTCAAAGAATACTTTAAAGGAAAAATCACAGCTTACTTTTATTTCAAAGTACAAAAATCAACTTTGAAAACCTTAAATTTGTAAGAAAAAAATTATCTACTTTGCTCCAGTATTAACAGTAAAACAGTTATCCAAGAGCCAAAATAAGAAATGGGTTGTATGTTTTGAAGTGTTCGCTATAATCTGTCATCAAAATTTTATTAAAATTAAAAAAATCATTTTTGGCCGGAATTTCCAAGTGTGCATTGCCATATTTAAATATGTTTACGTGCATAGAGGGAAAAACCCGTTATAATAATACCAAAACTAACCCCATCCATTGTCAAAAGTGAGCCAACTTCGTTTGTGTTCAATTTAAAAATGGATGGTGTCAACATTGCCAATTTGTCACCATTTAGACCCATTTTGACAGCAAACTGTCAATTATTTATCACCATCATGACAACATGTTGTTTTAATTTTTGACAACACACTGTTGGGATATTGACAACATTCAGTTATCATTTTGACAACACATTCTTCTGAGTGTAGAAGAGAATAACCCATTCCGAACCCAACCAAAGAAAAACATAACGCGCACATTGTTCAAAAGTGACTCAACTCAAAATTTTAATTTTTGAGTTGTTTATCTTTAAGAAAAACATCAGCGTATTTAGTTGTTGTAAACTCTTCTAAAAAACTTATGTCTTTCTTTATGTTTCAATTGGTACACAGTTGCAGTTCATAAAAGTGACTTACTGCTAAGTGCTAAAAAAAAAATTAATACAAATAGGATAAAGTAAATCTTTGTTGAGATTGAGATGGCAAAAGGGTCAAAACTCAGCTAAAGTGACATAACTTAAAATAATTCGAAAACTTGTGCAAATAATACATCATCAAAAATGACACAACTAAAAATTGTCCATTATCTAGTGTATAAATATTTAAAAAAAACTTTCATTAATTATTTTTATGATGAAATTAATTTTACAACATGAAATTAATTAAAATTAATTGAAAATTTTGCATTATTGACTGTCGCGGAGCTCGAAAAAAGAAGGACAAAAAAATTAAAACAAAAAAAAAATGTACTTTGGACTTCGAGAAGAATTCTTGACAAAAGGTATGAAAAAACAGAAGTTAGGAAGAACATGTAAATGCAATAAAATTAATAATCATTCAAAGCAAATTTCGATCTACCAAAGGTTAAATAAAATTTTGTTTGCAAAACCCTCCGAAGAGATTGAGTGGTTACAATTGAAACACGTAAGGGTAACATGTCCGTGAAAGCCTGGGTTCGATCCCCGCGGCAGTCAAGTATGAAATTTTTTTAATAAATTTAAATTAATTTCATGTTCTTTTCTTCATAAAAATAACACTACGTGGCAATTTTTTGACACAATTAATTTGACACCTAATCTTTGTGTAAAATTTTCCGCTGAATCCGAATGTGAAATCAGAATCGTCAAAAGTAGAACAGCTTTTGAGATTTTGCAAAATTATCGTTGGTTGTGTTATTAAAAAAGATGATGTAACTGATATGCAAACACCCAAAAAATAAAATTTTAGCCTATTTCAATACGAACATTTTGTGCCCAATAGGATCCAGATCGGTGCAAAAATGACAAAGTTATAGAAGATTAATTGAATTAACCTAACCCACAACAAATAAACATACAAAGCTAAATGTTTAGTAACAATAAACATTAACTGCCGCATTCATAAAAAATTAAAATAGATTTGAAATGTATTTTAAGAAAAATTTGTATGAAAATTTTGCCTTAAAACACATTTCAAACTTGTTTTATTTTTTATGAATACGGCAGTAAAAATTGCTTGAAACTATTGAATTTCTATGTGGGTTAATTTACTAAATCTTCTGTAGCTTTGTCACTTTTGTACCAATCTATAACAAAAATAACTTGAAAAGAGCAAAATTTAACAAAATCATACAATTTTCAATGAAGCTTGAACTTTTGTCCCCTGTTACTCTATTATTTCTTGACCAATCTTCACAAGCAATCCATCGTTATTTTAGAAATTTTATAACCTTTCACCGAAAATAAAGAAATACTTATTCCGTTTAAAATTTTTGAAGATATTTGCATTTCAGTCACATCATCTTTTTTAAAAACACAAATAACGGTTATTTTGGAATATCATTTTGTCACGACTTTGTTGAAATTTTGTCACGTAGTTAATTTAATGAAAATTAAATTTGATGAACTTTAGCCTGATTAAAAAATATTAAAATTTGGGTTAAAAACGATAAACAGTGCCCATGTTCTGTAACTCTCGCGTCGAGAAAGTTTTCGATTGAAATGTGTGAAATGAAACAAAAATGCCATAAATTGAAACAAACAGCTGTTTTTCTCACTTAACTGTGTCTGTAGCTTTTTTTGGCGAGTACAAGCTGTCACGTAAGGAAATCACTCGCCAATTTACAGAAAAAGTGTGTCTGTAACATTTTGTTGAGAAAAGTTCCCGCTTTGAACTGTCAAATAAACTCACGAATAAAAATGGGGCGAGAAAAAATTTCAACCCTAAAAAGCAATTAAAAATGCAAAATGCAAAGAATAATAATAATAATATTTTATTCTTGGCACATTTTTCATTGTTTTATTATTTTGCTTTTAATATTTTTATAAAATATACGAATTTTTTCAAAACTCGTTTGCAAACAACAAACATTAAAGTCGCACTTTACACAATTTGGTATAGCCGACGGTTGTGTTTTCGCCGCCGTCGTTGAAAAATTTTCAATTTAAGTAAATTTTGGTCGCCATCAACGATATGTGTTACTGGCGTTCTGAACGTCTGCAATGTCACATCGGCTTCGAGTGCAATATTATGACATTTATAACGTAACGACGTAATCTCTTTTGATAGTTTTCGGCATGAGTTACAGATACACATTTTTCTCACTTTTCGAGAAACGATGGAATATTTTGTTTCACATCTTTTCGAAGCAAAAAGTTCTCACTAAAGTTACAGAACATGGGTACTGCTCCACAAAAATAACCACAATACTAATTTCACTTTGCTAGAATTTGACATTTTTTTTAAACAAGCCGGGTACCTGGCGTTTTAACATAATTCGGGTACGCTGAATCCAATTGTGCTTACCGTTGGTTAGCTCTTGTTTAGATATACCGTTATTAGTTGCGCATTCAGATATCTTTGAAGTAAGATCTCGCTACGCAACATTTTTAAATTACTCAAAATAAACATGTTTCGAGAACTACCACATTCCCATATCAGAATTCTTTGCAGTTCCACCGTTTTAGCCACTGCGGCTGCTCAACATCTTAACATCGTGTTTTACTGCTTCTCCCACTTGCATATAGATATATTTTAATTTAACCGTTTTCGTTAAATCTTAAATAACGCCTTTACAATTTGTATGAAAATTTTCCTTAATAAACGGTTGTTAAATTTAATAATCATTTATTAATACGGGGGTAAGTCTTTAAACTAGTAGTCTTATAAATATATAGACATATAGTAATATCTAAGTTATATAACTATGTAGTCACAAAGGCATTTATATATATATATATATATATATATATATATATACATAGATATATACATACATATATATATATATATATATATATATATATTTATATATATATATATAAATCAGTGTTCGAAAATTAACAGTACATTATTTAGCGTTCGGCTCACACACCCAAGAACGATATATATTTTTTTTATCGATTGTATAGACGAACACAACCCTTAATACCGTTCGTAAGACCCCTTTCGGAATCGGCAAGTTAATTTTGCAATTTACTTGCCGAGAGTACAACAAAGTCTGTACAAAATTTTTTTCCTTACCTTACCGCTGACGTCTTCAAACCAAGAGTTGCGCAAGAGACTTGTGCAAGTAACTAGCCGTGTGTTAAAAGGGGTATATTTTCAAGAAAGAGCCGAACAATATATAGTGTTCTGTTCTTCGTTTAAACCAGAAAAATAGTAGTGATACTGTGGACAAACAATATATTTTAATGTTCCATAATGTTTCTTTTTTACATTGATAAAGAAACGAACAAACAAAAATTTTTAGTACGACCGCACCACGAACAGCTTGTGTGTGCATTGTGTATATGTTTTGTTTGTGTAAAATTATTTTGCTGGCTGTTTGATTTTTTTCGTATGTGTATTTTGTTGTTAAATGTTTGTAAAAAATGTTATGTTTTTCTACCAGCCAAAAGGGACGAACATTAATGAGCCGAACCGAACACAATGAAGTTTGTGGTTAAAAAAAAAAAAACCAAACGGAGTTAAATGTTCTTATCTTTTGTTGAGTTGGATAAAAACAGTATTCATTTTTTGTGTTCGAAATATGACTAACGTTATTTTTTCAATGATTTTCTACACACAGAGAAAACAGATTCGTGATCACAACCGAATTTGGCGCCAATCGAATTTCGTCGGTTGCATGTACTATCATACAATTCGGTTACAATTACTGAAAATTTCGTTGCTTAGCATAATATTTTTGATAGCAACATTTGAATTTTAGTGTTCATAACAAAAGATTTGATTGTCGTTATCAATATATTTTTTTTTAACCGGTTGCATAAACCTTTTTCCCGATATATTGGATAAAAAATCAAAATAATTCTAATAAACGCCATTTTTTAAAGTATATTTATGTTTTAGTATTTTTATTTATAGTTTTTACATTATTTAATTTTATTCAAACACATGCATACAGCTTTCCCCATCATCCAACGGATTTTCAGGTACATATGAGCACTTAATGTACCAACAAAAACAATCTTTGGCTGCAATTTCTTTCATCAATGTCGTCTTGTTCCATTGTCTGAAGTAAAATATAATAATTAACTTGTGGTTTCACAATACGAACAGTGATTGAAATTGTAAATTATTATGAAAATCACTACAAAACTGAGCGATTTTATAATGTATGTATTGTTTGACCAATGTACATGTTTGTCTAAGATATTACCCAGCTAGCATAGGATGTTTGTTAGACGATAGTGTTTAATATTCAACTCCTAAAATAATCTTCTAATGATTATCTGACGAGTAACAATAATAAAAACATTAAAACTGTTTATTTATTAGTTTTTTATACATTTAATGACACGCTTTTCTTTTAATCTTAAATGAACCTTTTGCGACTCTCCTTATGAGTCTTGCAACAATTACTGAGCTACCTAAATAAAAGCGTTTTTAAAACATGAAAATTCACTTGTTAATACAATTTTATTTAAACAAGCCGACGTCAGGATCTGCTAAATAAGATTTTCCAACAGGATTGCTGTTGAATTCCTGATCTAAAGGTTTGTTTCGTATAAATTGTATGAAAGTCAAAAGTTTCTTCATTAAAAATAAGCTTGATGCTCTTGTTTACGTGGCTCAGTTATTCTAAGCATTCCACGAGTTTTAAGGGCTTTCCAACATGAGTCTCATAAGATTCTTGATGTGCTTTCTAAAATCCTCATTAGATAATATTTACACAAATCTTAAACGAATCCGTCTACGATTAATGTAAGCGTTTTTCGCTGTGTTGTAGAAGTCACTCGCAATGGAATCAGCTTGTGTAACAAATTTTCCCGTGCGAGGAATCTTCTACGATTAAAACTTGCGCTCGTCGAAGATCAAAAACGCCCTTCATGAGATTTCCAGTAGATTCTCTCGATTAAAAATGCTAGCTGGGTACATACTTATGTATGTATGTATGCATGTTTGTATTTACCCTGAAAATAATGCGACTAGTCCATACACACATGTCCGATGTAGCCCATAAGGGGCAAGGACTAGTCCAAAGGTAATCCCAATTAATAGAAAAAACATGGCTTATTTACCATTACGATGTCCTAGGGCAGGACGATATAACCCAGCTTGCATCACAAAGGAGTAGTCTTTAAACTAATCCATGGTATACTCCAGAGGATTAGCTTTGTAATCGTTTCAAAATGAAAACATGTCGTTAAAAAACGAAGGCAAGTCGTTTCACTGCAAACTCTTTTTAACAATGACATGGTCCATACTTGCATTACATTGGGATATCCCAGGATCAAAATGGATCAAGTAGTCCAATATAATTTGCAGGGTGTAATAAAAATAATACATACATACATATGTACGTGTATATATACATACTTGCTAATAAGAATACGTAAATTACTTACCCCTATTTATTAGATATTTTTAAAATATAAAATTAAAAATTATTTTAGTCTATCAAATATTTTGACAGAAAATTTAGTAAGCAATTGGGGCTTTTAACTATTTTTTGGTTGTGACTTCCGAATAATTATATTTTCATTTGTTGTACTCGAATTGAAACTATTCCAACAATCAATAATTAGCTGCAATAAATGAATTAACATTTATATTACAAAATTTATTGACGAAAGCAAATTATTAATTGCAATGACCAATATTCAGTATTGCCCTATATTTAATTCGGTTGTGATTCTAACCATTTTTAGAACTTAATTAAATTAGTTATCATAACTAATAAAATAATTGAAGGAATCATATTTCAGTTAGAATAACGTTTTAATAATCAAGACAATTGAAAATCAGTTAGAACTATACATTTTTAATAGTTGCAATAATAAATTATGTTTCTTGATCAATATTTTATTACTGCAACCGTTTCCCAACCAATTTGTTTTCTGTGTGCACAAATAATATTAGCGTTTCTGTTTTCCACATATCTACCGAATCGAACACTAAGGAGCGATATTGAGCGTCGTATATATAATTTTTCGCATTCAAAAGTTAAGTTGAAACTATGATTTCGCTGAAACTTTTATTTCATTATAATGCTTGAACTTTGCCATTACGCATGTAATACAATGCCATTTAAATATATTCCTCTATATTGGTTGCAGCGTCGATCCTTTTGAGGTAGTTTTCGCCCACTTTTTTCACATAACGCGCGGTATTTCGATGATAATTCAACGAATATTAGTTCTCAAATGCTCCAACGTTAAGGGATTATCTGCGTAAACACGTACTTTGGCGTAGTCCAACAAAAAATATCTAACGGCGTCAAATTGCATGATCTTGGTGGCCAATTGACGTTGCACAGTGTTCGATTTTTAAATAATGCGCAGCCTACACGAGGACGGCTCGCTTGGGTCCTTATAGCGGTCCCTTTGTGATACCCTTAGCCAGTGACAAGAGTCAACCAGTATTCACCAGACTTTTCCCCAGAGGTCACTGTAGTCTCGAACCACCCCGACTACCTGCAGAACAGAGAGATCGATTTTAGACCCGGTCTCCCAAAATGCAAAATAGAAAAGTTAAGAAAAACAAAAAAAAAAATGTAGTGGCAACCGCACTACTGGTCTTCGAATCACTTTAAGTTTAACTATAGTGGTACTAAAAAATATGTGCGTTTTTTATGGCAACTGTTCGCACTTGCTACGTTTTTATCCTTAACTGTGAGCGCTCTTTTATGCTTTTTCGCAAGACTAATTTTATTCTCTAATTAAGAATGGACTTGTTCAACAATATTATGACGCATATGCACTTACGCCGATATTACAAAGGATGTGCGACATGTGTTTAGTGCTCTTCCTATCGGATAAGCTCTGCAGTATGTTTTCTTCTAAATAATAAATAACAAACAAAAAAAAAACATACGATTTTATTAATTAGAAGAGCTCTGTGAGATCACTGCTAGTCGATTATCGTTAGATAACACTAAAAACCTCTTTTCAACAAATCTGTTGTCAATTTACAACAAAGTTCTTCCTCATTACAAAAACTTTGTGTAGGTTTTGACAGCCGATTTTGTCTGGTGGCGGTAAAGTTGTCACTATCTAAGGTTAATGATTTTGTAATTATTTACTCATTTACACACACACTCATCTGTCTCAAAAAAGTTTAAAAAATAAAAAAGTGGCAGAAATTATCTTTCTGAACTTGCAAGTGGGCGTCTTTAAAGTGACATTAGACACTGTAAGTATTCGCTAACGTAAATAAAATCGTTAATTTATAATGTCAGATTTAGTTTTGAAAATTATTTTCTTAACTTGAAAAATATTTTTATTAATATTTTATTTACATATTTTTAAATTATATATTTTTATTTTTGCATTTGGCCATTTTTTTGTTATAGTTGGTATTGATATTAATTTTTTTCTTAAATTTGTTTTAAATTGTAACTGGTTTCGTTACGGTTCTTTAACATATTTCTAACTGTAATACAATCAATTCGTATCGATTTTCAGTTTTTTTCTTGGTGCAACTATTGTTATGTATTCTTAATTTAAGTTTAAGTTTTTGAATTGTTTTAATGACTACTGCGAGATTTTTTTTTTTTTTTTTTTGGTTATTAACTAAAATATCTGAATGCAAAACTTGGGAATTGGATAAGGGAACAGTTATGTTTCAAATATGAAAAATAAAACTAAAAAAGCAATTATTTTTAATTTTAGTTATAATTTTGTACTTCACTCTTGGTTTTTATTAATTTTGTATGGGAGTTTTAATATAAGATAAAATGATAATAAATATTAATTAATAAGCAATTTGAATTAAAATGGATTAAAACAAATGTTAGTGAATCAACACATGCTGGGCATAAGTAAGGGACCAGCACTCATTAAGCCAGTTGCTTCCGTTTACTTTATAGGCGAGAGGGGAGAGAGGAATTAAAAGGGGTACACAAGCGAGTAAACTCTTGGATTCGTTTTGTTCGCTCATTTGTTCTCTCATTGTTCTCTCATCCTACGAAAATTGTATTTAAGTTCGGTGGAACTCGAACAATGTAAATATCAGACTGACTTCAAAGAGGAAACGACAATAATCGCAACGACAAAAATCGTATAATGTAAATGGGGACTAAGTTGTACGAGCACGATTCTTGTTTTACGTGGCAGAATCATTTCATTGTCTGCTATAGGCGGAGGGCGACCCCCAAGTGGGACTTTCATGCGGTATCCTGCCACCGTGAAATTGCTGGCTTCTCTATGAACGTCGTTCAAAGCTGTCGTATACGAGTTTGAATGACTTCTTGTTGTTGTTCCGTTGTATTCCTTGGTGGGTAGAACCCTTCTCTCCTCGTGAAGATGGTGTTCAGAGATTATTTGAAGGCAGCCTGTGATGGTCCTTAAGGCTGCTTTTTGACTGCTTTGAATAATTCTACACTGGGTATCATTAAACGAAGGTGAGCACGCTGGGGAAGCATAATTACCGACCAATTGCCTTGTAAGCAGCAATCTGTGCTGCTGGATAGTGACTGTATAACCTTGTTCCTATTTCGCAATTTGTGTGTGACTGCAGTGGTGTGTGCTGAGAAGTTAAAAGGGTTTTCAAAAGTGGCATCCAAAATTTTCGGGTGGTTCACTGTCGGAATTTGTACGCCGTCGACCATGATGCCTTGGTTGAGCTTTTCCTCCTTCGTCTAGGTGCTAAAAAGTGTTGACGACAACTTAGTTGTAGATAACTGCAGGCTACGTGCAGTGAAGAAATTGTGTATTTCTCCAAGGTAACCATGAACTTAACATCAAAGTTCATCGGAGTTATGACCAGCCGCTCTGATAGTGCAACCGTTTGCACAGACCAACAGGATTGGTGACGGGCCGGTTTAACATGTACAACTAAATTCTTTACTACTTATATAGTCAGCTAATCACAGAGTCATGCAGAAATGATTTAAATCTTTAGAAATAAATACGAAATGGTTTAAACCCCAAGCCAATAGTTGCATAGTTTTTATATACTCGTATGCACTCATATAAAATGCGAATATTTCGAAGTTACTAATGCAGTTTTTTTGTTTTTATATATTTTTTTTATTTGTTAATAATATTATTATTGTTATTGTTGTAACTTTTTAAGCCATACCTTTATTATTTTTTTTTTTAAATTTTATTTGAAGTTTTTAAGGCGGTTTTGCCAAAGTCTCAATGTGTGCCCCAAAATAAGTTGTGTTTTTTTTTTAAATCAATTTTGTTTTAGCTCTTTGCAAATTGTTTATTAAGTTTTAAATTTATGATTTGTTTTTATGTTGTTTTTGTTTTTTTTCTAAATAAAAAAATTTTGACTTTAAACGTGTTAAACTTGCCAGATAAAGAACCTGATGTGTGTGTGCGGCTGTGTGGAAGTAAATTCTTGTATAGTTTTTTGTTTGTATTTTATTGATTATTATTGTTAGTAAAATGTTATTGTTGCTTTTGCCTAGAAATACATAATAAACAATAATTTTGTTAGCCTTCTTTGTGTGAGTTAACTTTTGTAATTTTGTTTTAAATTTTGCGATTTTTTTTTTTGTTTGGTTGATTTGTTTATTGTATTTAGAACGGAACTAAAAGTAGTTGTTGTAACTATTTATTTATTTATATTTAAATATATGTATGTATTTTAATTGAGTTGATTTCTTGGGGTTGTTGGCAACAACTGTTACTGTTATGTTTGCTATTTTTGTTAACTCCTAGACACGAATTTAATTTAAACAAATATTTCTGTTTTTTTTGTTTTTTCAAACTTTTGATTGTAGATAAATTTTTTAATAACTGTATTATTCGTTCATTATTTAAGATTAAAAATGACATTAAGACATGTTCTGGTTCACGTTTGTTGTTCAAGTCTTTTGTATCTATAATTAATTTCAAATAAAATATTTTGCTTTGGTTTTATTAAAAAAAAAAGGTCAGCGGTCTTATTTTTGGACAAAAGAAATTATATTTATTAATTTAAATCAAATATGTTTAAAGTAGATTTTTGAATTAAAAATAAATAAGAAGTGTTGTTGCCCGTTTTGAGTTATAATAAAAATTGATTCGTCAATTAGTTATGTCTTTTAAAGCCACATACCATCGTATAAACCACGACAATTGTTTAATTTTTCTGATAAAGTGGAGTCAGTCTCACTCCATATGTGGTAATTGTGTTTATTTACAAACCCATTGAGCCTAAAATTTTGACAGTTTTCTGAAACTAGCTGTTCAACATTTCAGCGTTACCCCCAAAAAAAATTAAAAATACTAAAATATATTCTTCAGATGTCGAGCGGCTCTTGACTGAAAAAAGGAGAGTTCGAAGAGAGTGGCAACTTTACAGATCCCCGCAACTTAAGATTTTATTAAAAGAGTGCACAAAAAAGCTAAGAAAGTTACTGCAGAATCAGAAAACGGCTTCTCTAGAAAAATATCTTAAGGAACTTGATGCAACTCCACAATCTGACTACTCATTATGGCGTGCAGCTAGAAATCTAAAAAGGCCAGTTATATCTAATCACAGCCGCTCCCTGGTATGTTAAAAACTCAAACATTCATAAGGATCTCAATGTGCCATTAGTGAAATCTATGATTACAAAATAAGCAATAAAATATTTAAAAAGGCTTGAACAACACCCAAATCCACTAGCTCGAAATATTTTAAATCATGGCGGCCACACTCGCTTAAGAAGAAGAGACATTGCAGCACTTACCCAATTAGATGAGCGATAAACACCTATATAAGTGAATAAAAACCGTGATGAAGAAAATTTTGTCTGGCACTGGCAGGACATAAAATAACGTATTAGGTTAAGATTTGATTAATTATTGTTAGTTCATATTTAATATATGAAGATTCAATAAATAAATGATGAAAAAAAAAAAAAAATTGAGCCTAAAATGGGCCGTACGCCAAAAAAACCATGAAGTCGTCTGAAAGTTGCGCGTACAAATGGATGCTTTTTTTGTTTAAGCCTGAGTGTTTTCACGATTATTTACTTGAGTACACTGATCATAAATCTCAAAGCCTAAGTTTTTTTTCTTCATTACCCCCTTTGGGAGCGTATAGATTTCACAAAGAATCTCCTGCACGATTTGTTGCATATGTGTTCGTGTCTTTCCTTGTAAGATTTCCCTGTCCTTGCTCTTGAAGCATCGATAAGTCTATTGTGATTTTACCTTGTATTAGTTTCGTTAATCGGTTGTAGTTCCAGCTAAGTAGATATTTGATTTGCTCTAGAAGGTCCTAGGATAATGGGGCTGCCATATATTTTGGTGTGGTCATGGGGGAACCTTGATAATCTTTGATTAATACCTTTGGTTCGCAATGGGCGTCAGCTGCCTAACCTTTGCCATGATGTTATTCTTTTTTCCAGTGGGAAGGGAGTTCAGGGTGTTTCTTGGAAAGATTGTTTGGAGGGGGATCGAAACTACTTAATTTTTTTAACTCTTAAGTCATGATGAAAATTTTTCGTTCTCTGACAGAAATCGAACATAGGGTGCTTGGTTTTGTAGGCAAGCATTAAAACCACTACACCACCCACAATGTGAGCGTAAAATACTCTTTTAAGCAAAAAAAAAAAAAAAAAAATTGTTGTATAAATAAAAAAAACAACAATTGAAGCACAGCCGCGAATAACGTTTTAAGTTACAAAATAATAATTTTTCAGGAGAGCAAAAAAACGTTTTTTGACAGGCAGCATTTTTTGTTTTAAAATTTTTTTTTTTTTCTATTATTTAAAATAATGATAATAAAAACTTTAATGCAAAAGGGTTTTTAAACATTATTCCGCACTGCAAAATCCTTTCGGTTTCATCATTATGTTAGTAACTTGCAATGTTCTTCCACTGGCTGACACTTCGTACGCCATTTTGAAAGCGTTAAGGTGCATAGTTTTGGTTGATTTGATGTTTAAACTGTGTAAGAGAGTAAAGTCAACGTTTATCTGCAAAAAAACAGTTTTTGCAAAATGTGGCGTTTACAACGTTTTTCGCGGCTGTGCTTCAATTATAAAAGCGTCCAAATTAACCCCAATTTTAATTTTTAAGACAAGATGCATCTCGATACCTACAGAATCATATACATATTTCAACTCGAACTATGGTTAAAGCAATGGAGGATCAATGTGAATGAGCAAAAATGTGTACATTGTTATATGTTCACCTAGCGTCGGTAATCATGCCCTCCTACTAAAATCAATAATCAAATAATACCTTAAAATTCGCAAGTAAAATACCTCGGCATTCATCTAGATCGCCGTTTAACGTGGAAATTAAGGCAAAATTAACTCAAATGAAACTAAAAGCCATCCAAATTCATTGGCTTGTTGGAAGAAACTCTGTCCTTAGTCTCGACTGCAAACTTCTACTTTACAACTCCATCTTAAAGCCAATCTGGTACTTTGGTATTCAGTTATGGGGCACTGCCTCGGCCTCTAATATCGAAAAAATTCAAAGGCGCCAAAATAAACTTATTCGAATAATCACAGCTGCCCCTTAGACCGCATTTACATCTATGCAATTAACACCGAGTTTTTTTTCTATTTTCTTTTATAGTAGATTCTATGAAACTCTTTTCACATTTACATTTTTTTCAAGCATTTTTTCAGCTTTTTCAACCCCGTTTTCTTCCTTACAGCTCTTGCTAACAAACAAAAAGTTGCATGCGAAAGTTGCGGCGTTAATTGCATAATGTAAATATGGTCTAAATTAATAATGAAAAAAAAATTATAAAATCGGAAAAATAATTCTCAAAATCCCAATTATTGGAAAATAAATTAGAATTAGAAAAAAAACTTGAAATCAATGTTTTACCAAAATCTTTTAAATAAAGGATAAATTGTGCTTTAGCGTCTAGAAAAAGTCACACTTTCAAAAAGAAAACTCCAAAGTTAGTAAACAAATCACTAAAAGAAGAAGAATTAGGTCAAAGGTTCAAAAGTAGTTGGAATTAAAACAGATGTTCAACGTTTACATCGCAAAAAAAACTATATGAATATTGTCGAAATCGAAAAATTTCAAAGTTTCATAATCGTTTTAATTCATAAAAAATAAAAAGCTTTAAATAAAATCTTAAAAAAATTATACAAAACACTAAAAAATAAGACTAAGCTAAAATACTCTAAAAAGTAGTCGACATCAGAACAGTTATTTTAACGTTTTTTTCCCCCCGATTTCAATCAACTTAAAATCAGAAAGTTATAACCAAAAGCAAAAAATAGCTAAAATTAAAACGACTCTTAATTCTTAAAGTATTGTTTAAATCTAAAAAGTCTATTTGGCTAAAAATCTTAAAAATGTGGCAAAGTAGAAAAAGTACCAAAATCAAGAAATAATAAAAATATGTAATTGCAAACACTTACTTTTTTGGTAATAAATTAGTATATTTTTTGATAAAAATAAAAATAATTTTCATAGAAAATATGTTGTCATCTTTGTAACACTTTCATCCGCTAAAAACGAAACTTCTAAGTAATAAAAATTATTACATAAACAAAAAAACTGGGGTTTTTCTATTAAAATTTAATAGCAAAACCACAAGTTTAGCCCCAAAACACAATTAACAGTCTTTTGATGCAATTAATGAATAATCATACTCATACAAAAACGCCATTAAGACTGCAGCAACCCCGTCATTAAATTTACACATGCAGTGCTTTTTAAACTGTAAAGAAGAGTTTTAATTTTAAATACTCTTTTATAACTACAAACAAAAAACTCTTTTTCTCTTAACCATAAAATAATTATGACGTTTTTTCAACATGCTTCCGGCCCACCTCACTTTAATGGCACTTGCGTACTCAAGTTTTAAGCCAAAGTTGAGCTTTGCCAAATGTTACGTCATTAAACAATGAAAAAAGAGTAAACAAAGCTTGTGGTGCTCACAAACATTTTACCGCTTATTTAAGTGTGTGTTTAAATGTGTTTTTGTTCATGGGGACACAATCAGTGGGGTCTATTGATATCAAGGTTGCCACCAGTGAAACGAAAAGTAACACAGCTGTTATTTAAATTGGGAATACACAAAAGAAACTGGAAAATGTTTTTGGAAAAGTTTGGCTGAGTCCCACTTCAATATATTTTCAGAGTTATTTATCTTTGGACAAGTGTGACTTTATATGTTGCGAAGTATTTTTAAAATTTGGAAAATGATAATCCTTCATTCTTTTCATTCTTGAGTGACCTGAGATTCGAACCCAGGCGGCTGGTTACCCTGACATGTTTCGATCGCTACCACTCGATCTGCCAAGAGGGATTTGCCGTCTTACACTCGCAGCCTTCGACGACGGCTGACGTCAATAGTCAAACATCAATCCTTAATCCAAATTGTATTTTAACCTTTGGTAGATCGAAATTTTGAATGATTATCCATTTTTAATTGATGATGGAAAATGGTGTTATACCATGCCCTTATACTGATACATACATATTTGTTAGTTCTAACCTCATGCTAGTTATATTAGTATCATACACGGACATAATGCACTATGTGCCTGTTCATCTTTTTCCGAACGAAGATTTCGTTCGCTTAACTTACATTTAAAACAAAAACAAATTATAAATGATTGTTTTAGTTTCACAGTCTTCGTTCGAAATCGATGAACAAACATACCATAAATAAAGAATGCATTAAAATATTAAATAAAATATTAAAATTTACCACTTACTGAGAATTTTTAGTAAAACTATACTGGCTACCAAATTAATTTCTGATTCGATTTGACGATGTCCGTTTTGTTAACTACAGTGCAACCACGGTTAACGCAACCAATACAAATTTTGGCTCTTATATTTACCGAGTCAAAAATTTCTATCTTTTTTTTTTTAAACTGCGTTAATTGAGGTTATGTTTTTTTAAAAGTTGAGTTAACCGAGGTTACACTGTATTTATACCCACACCACCATATTGAAGGGGGTATTATGCGTTTGTGCTGATTTTTGTTACACCTAAAAATATTAGACCCTCCTTTTACCGATTGTGAGTCGATCCAACGATTACCATCAGTCCGGCTTGCTGCCTATCCATGTAAACTTTGTGCGCAAAGTACAGGTCATTTTTGAGATATGTATATAATATGATGAAACTTGGCACTTAGATTCATATTATCACATTATTATCCCAAGCTCTAATACAGATACCACTCCGGTAGCTTTTAATTCGATTACATCCTTACAAAAGTTGGCATTGATTGACTTTTATAAAAGCAGTATTCGACCATAGTGCCCATATAACCAAACTCACTTAAATCTCTTTCAGAAGTTTCTGTAAGTACTGTGCTTTAAGGTATCAAATTTAAAATTGTATCTCTGAAATATGTCTCCGATTAAATGAATTATTAAATGTATAAAATTTAGCGAAATTAGTTATAAACATTCCTTATAAATTTCTACAATTTTTGGTTTTTGGAATTTCAGTAATTGCCCAAAAAATCAGTGTTTAAAAATAATCCAAATATTTTTACAGTTTTAGCTCCCATTACTTTACTTATGCGAACTAGTGCTGGGAAACTATCGATAGACTATCGATAGTCTTAAAATATCGATAGGAAAAATATAAATATCGATATTTTTATTATTTAAAATACAGCTATGAAGACATCTAACAGCAGCTATACACACACAGTTTTTTGCCGCAAATTTTTACTTGCTATTATTAATTCGCGCTGAATTACAGCAATGAATACAAACAACAAGAATGGCAAGTGTTATAAATGGCTTAGCTGTGCTTTTTACTGCTAATTAAAGGTCTTTAAGTCGAAATTTGTACATGTTTATATAGGGGCTGAAATGTCAAATATTTTTGTAAAGTTGTAAAAAACAAATGCAAATCCAAATGCAATTGCAATTGCGAACATAGAATAATGAATGACGATTAGAGGAAAAGTCCGCTAGTTCGATTAACTTTTTGGGTTTAGAATTTAGAAAATTTTTTAAAGATGCAATGGAATATTTTATACATTCACAATATTCTGTACGTAAAATTAACTGAAATTGTAATATAAAATAAATGAAACTTCAATTAAAACCCGGTCTACTTATTTTTCATTTATTTTTAACAAAAAGTTCATTTAATTTTTACTGTCAAAAATTCAACACCATATTCCGTAATATCAAATAAATATTCAGTTATTTTGTAAAATTTTACTGTCAAAAATTCAACACCATATTCCATGGTGAAATAAACAGGTGGCAGCACTACCCCAGATGACGATTTTTTGCTCTTGCATTGTTTGTCTAGGTTTATGTCAAAGTTTTGTTTATGTTCACAAAAAGTCCACGTTTTGTGCTGTGATTATTGTATTTTATTAAAGTTTTTGATAATTTTAAATAAATAAATAAGATATTGACTATAATTAAATAAAAATTGGCTAAACATTTATTTATTTCATTACGTTTAGCGGCACGCTTTGATTTTTGCTTAAAGTCTTTTTTGACGTAAACGGTGATATAATTTCCATTTTTGTTGTAATGTTGTATTTGTTGCCGTAACGATGCCACCTGATTATTCCACCATGCCATATTCAGTAAAAACAATTAAATATTCAGTTATTTTTTAAAATTTTACTGTCAAAAAATTTACCCCATATTCAGTAAAAACAATAAAATATTCAGTTATTTCATTAAATTTTCGTTTACTCCACAAAAGAGCCGAATTTCTAAAAAATACCAGACAGACACCTGTCCGTTTGTTTTTCTTACAAGCGAGAGAGTGAGAATATTATTATTTACTTACCTTGATACACAAGTTTGTTTTACTTTTGTTGTACTGACCACGTTGTTTACAGAAGAACTCTCAATTATAAGACACCAGCAGCATGACCGATATGGCTTCGCAATTATTTTACTTTTAAAATTTGATGTATTTAACTAAATTATATTAACAAATAGAAAATGGGTATTGCTTACACAAAACAAGCAATTCATTTTTTATAAATAAGTAAAAATTAATTTTTGATAGTACAATTATATAAAATAACTGAATATTTAATTGTTTTTACTGAATATGGTGTTGAATTTTTGACAGTAAAATTTTATAAAATAACTGCATATTTATTTGTATTAACGGAATATGTAGTTAATTTTTTGACAATTAATTTATATAAGATAACTGAATATTCCTTTGTTTTTACGGAATTCGCGGTTGAATTTTTGACAGTAAAAATTAAATGAACTTTTCGTTGCTTTAAATTACATTTTTATTTAATTTATCATAAAGAAGAATTTAACTCAATCAACGGGCAATATTAACTGCAACTGAAAATCAGTATTAATATGTACTTAGTTTTTTGAATAACTGTTAGAATCAGTTAAAAATAAATTTGCTTGGAATTTTAAATGTTTATTTATTTAAAAATGACTGAACGGAATATTTCTTAAATAAACTACAGTCCGTTACTGTAATAATATTGTGAGTGTAGTCGCTGTTACTTCGGTTCCTTCAGAAAGGTACTTATCAATTTTTAAAAAACTGCCATCTAAAATAACGTGCGTTATATACGTAAAAATATATATCATAGGTTCAATAAAGTGATAAAAACAACGAACTGTAGCCTTTTAAAAAATAATTAATGTTTTCCAGCACAAGTACAAACATTCAGTCGATAGTAATATCGATATATCGATAGTGAAATCTGAACTATCGATAAATATCGATAGTAGAAATGCGAACACCACGAAGGACGTTGTTGTCTGGTTCCCGCAACGTTCCATAGCGAAAGCATTGAGTTCTTTTGGAAGAATATCCCCGTTGTATGGACATATTTTAATGGTCGCTTTAATGTCCAGTCATAATATAAACCACTATAAACAGTTAATTTTTTGCATAATTATCCGAAATATGGCTCTACAGCCCTAATTTTTATTTAACAGTCATACTATTTATTTATATCTCTTCATTTATTCGTTAAAAGGTACAATATCCGGGTTTTTAACCAAAAATCGCTTTAATAACAAAAAATCTTTAAGTATGGCATTACCTCTAGTGTAGTGTATGATTTTGTTTTTGCTTTTTATTTTATTACTCATGTAAACAATTCTAAGTCTCTTTTTGTCAGAGTTTAGTTTTTAGATGGAGCATAAGTATTGTTTTGCTTTGCAAAGGGAGACTTCATAAATACCGTTAGCTCTTTGCTTTTAAAAAAGGGAGAGTATTTGCTTGCTCTGTTGTTTTTTTTTATTTGTAAAATGTTGGGGTATTTATTTGTGTATGTTTGTATATGAGTGCATGTAAATTTGTTGAATCTGATCAATTGTATTTACATTGTTTTTTTTTTTTTTTTTTTTGGTATTTGTGGTTCAGTTTAAGTAGCTTTTGTTGTTTTTATTATTGTTTAAGAGGTTTGTTTTAATATCGCACTTGTTGTGGTTGACTTGGTGGTGTTGCATTCAAAGTTTTTCAAACCATTCAAGTCAGTCTGTTTAGAAACGATGATCATAAAACAACGCATTCTACGGAAAATATATTGTGTGAAAAAATAAATTAAATTTCTAATTAAAAAAAATAATTTTAAAAAAATTAACAGTTTTTTAATGAATAAAAAAATAAATTTTGAAAATTTTTTCAAAATTTAAAAACGTTTTAAAACCACGGCACGCGAGGTATTTTTAATTTCTTCGTTAATACCGTTAGTTGATATAACAACATTTTTCTTTATTATTGTTACTAACTTAAGCATCTTTTGGAGTAAATAAGCAAAGTTTTTGCAAGTAAAAAACCAACAAAAATACTATTACAACCAAAATTACAATTGAAATAACAATAACCACAATAAGAAAAACCGTGTGCATTCCTGTTTTAATACAACTGAATGCATTTTTAGGGTACAAATATCGACTTCAATTAAAATAAATAAAAAAAAAAAAATATTGAACCACAATTTCGATTTTGTTTTGAATTTTTTGGTTTTGAAATTGTGGATTTGTAAGTAACTGAAATCTAAGCTTTAACAAAAGAAAAATTTAAACTAACTTTTATTTTATTTCAAAGAAAAGCAAAATAACAAAAAAAAAAAAAAAATTGCAAAAAAATAAAACAATTTCTGTCTTCATCGTCGTCGCTGTCGTTGTCGTCGCGTGTTTATAACTTTTGTTTTGAAATTTATATAAAATTTTTTTCTTTACTCGTTTGAATTTTTTGTTTGTTTAAAATTTATTTTTTTTTTAATTGCATTTCAAATTTGCCTTTTCGCGCGGGTTGTTTGTTAAGAGTGTGTATGTGTAAGTGCAAATATTCTGCAAGATTAACAACTTGTTGATGAAATTTTTAGTAAAACTAAGCAAAAAAAATTTTTACGGTTGTGTTTAATTACAAAAAAATATTTAAACATTTCTCATGTGAAATTAAGATTTAATGCCGAAAAATGTTAATTTATTAAAGTTCTTCTCCCCTTTCCCTGTTTTATACATTTCTTATGATCGTTAATTAAAAGTGAAAAAACTCAAATTAAAAAGTCAATATAATAATTTCTTTGTTCTAAGAAATTTTTCGTTAACTGTTAAGAGTTTTCAATTCATTGGATACACTATTTAGTGATTAGTTAAGGTAAGTTTCTGTTATTTTTAGTTTAGAAATTTTTTGTAAAAAAAAAAAAAAAAAAATTATTTGTGAACAGTTTAAAATGAAATTTTACAGTTATAAAGCAAATTTCAATGCATAAATTAAGATCGAAAAAAATATTTGAGAATTCCAGAACTATTTAATAAACAAATGTTCAGAGGTTTTTAAGGACGAACAGTTATTTTAATGTTTCTGATATGGTAGAATGTCTGGAAATTAGAACAGAATATTAAATACTAATTGGTCTAGGTTAGGTTCCATTGGCAGCCGTAATCAAGCACAGCTCACGTGGGTCCATTAATTAGTTCCCGTTGTGCTACCATGACACACCGTCTTCCATGGGTCCTATGTTATCTCGCTGCTAGTGTTCCCACGCAGCCACTCGGTGGAATCAACAAAGAGTTGATCCTGTTTAAATCAATATCAGAGAGACAAGTTTTGTTCCCAAGGGCTCTTCGACCAAACATTGCAAGTCTTAAATCTCCGAATGCCGGACAATTACAGAGAAGATGTTCCGTTGACTCTTCCTCCTACTCGTCGCCGCAACTTCTACATAAGTCATTATAAGGGAGCCCCAGCCAATGGGCGTGCCTCCGAATGGGCCAGTGGTCAGTTATAACCGCAATTTGGTTCCTTAGGTGATGTCTGGACAGTTGTAATGCGCGCTGTGTCCTTAATAGGCCAGATTTTCCTGGTTTCCCTACAGGTAGTTTCGTCGTGCCACCTCTGACTGGCAATAAGCTGAAGCGTGTGCGCTATAAGCTTCTTACTCCCTGGGAGCGAAGCACCTACATTGTATGTTGAACCTTCTCGATTCAAGGTGGTGCCTGCATATACCAGCGAATCCGTCATCCAGTTTCCCTGTATGTCCCCGTGTCCGACAGAATATTAAATACTAATTGGTCTATCATAGAAATTAAATAAAAACACATGAAACATTTTTATATTTGGCGAATTATATATTCCCTTTATTTTAACATTGAATAGCCAAATGCGCTTTCACAAATTTTTAATTTTTAATTAATTATTCCTGACCTCTTCTGTATTGCAATGTAAAGGTTTTACAGAGTCTTCTCCAATATCATCGTTCCTGGTCTGTAGTTTTTGCATTTTTAGGTCAACACAACGATTCGTATGCGTTTTTTATAGAGTCCCCCAAGGACTCTTTGGCGGGAACCAATATTTTTTTAATTGGGAGTACTTGTTGTGGTAATCCAGCGTCATTCCTTTGCAATACATGCCCACACCATCGCATTTTACAATTTTCTATTCTGAGCTCTAGAGCTATTTCTTATAGTAACATTTCTGATTCTGCTTCTTCTGGGTGTTTCCACTAATCTGCGCAGATACTTTAATTCTGTTGCCTGTATACGATTTCCCGGGTGGCGTGCGTGCCCATGATTCAGAGGCGTAGGATATGCGTGACGTTGTATAACAGCCGTAAGTTCGAAAGGCGAAACGCTATCTTCTGCTAAGCTTTAACGCTGATATGTCATAGCTAAACAAGAGCGTCAACGTTGTGTCACGAACTCTCTTGTTCAATAAAACCCACCTAGTAGAAATAAAAAAATGAAGATAAAACCCATGAATTGATCAAAAAATAGCTTAACTGACATAACTTATGAACAATAGCGACCAACTTCACTATTAAACGCGCCGTCAAAATTGGATTTTCCAATTGCAAGGGATGCTTAATACACATTGTATGGGCATAACAATTTTAGACAACTAGAAAACGCGTGTCACTTTTGCTTAGGTACGGCTGTAAGCTATCTTGGTTCTGACGATGATTCTCTTTTACTTATACAATTTCTGTTTAGAGCTTTTTACAATTAACTCGTTGCAGAAATTGTAGCATTTAAATTATTTTCTGATTTACCGTCTTCAATAATTCTGTGGTAATTAGAAAAAAGTGCTAAAGTCTATTTTTTTTAGTTTTGTAGGATAGCCATTTTTAACTTTAAAGGTTATTTTTGAAAATATATTCTTATTGTCAAAGTAATTTTTGAGAATACAAAAGTTTAAATTATCAAGATTTTGTTTGTCGTGCTTAATTCCCAATTTTTATTCTTGATAAAAGCACTGAAATTTATTGTTAATGGGATAAGCTTTTCCTATGCGCATTTCACTGGTTGCTTAGGCCTGATCATTAGGGAGCTTCATCCAAAGATCTTAGAAAAACAAAAGATATAAAAAAACTGTTAAGCGAATAAGAATTATAAGCTCCAGTTTTCCTTGTAACATTAAACAATAATTAACAACAATAAAAATTGAGTTTATCTTTTCTTACTTTCCCCACTACAATTGGTTGGAATTTTAATTATCTGCCTGCCTACAATATCGACAAGAACATTTCTTTCGTATATTAATGTTGACAACAATAATTAAAACCACAAATTGATTTTAGTTTTTATTATAAATATACGAAAGAAATTGAGCCATAACCGCAAAAATAGCTTAAGCGACAAAACACATCTTACATAAGTTTTTTTTTTTTTATTATATTTCATAAAAATTTTTATGAAGGTTGGCGCTTAAGCTTAAATTGTTTTTAAATATAATTATCTTTATTCGGCCTTTAAATTTACAATCCTATGTTAATAAACAAGCTCGAGGCCGTTTTTGCTATAAAACTGTAACGGTACCTTATACGGCCATGAAATTTTAGGAGATGATGAAAAAAACGAAAATTGCAAAGGGCGGTAAGGGCTCGAAATGTTCTTGTCGACATTGTGGGCCAGGCAGCAAATCATCACTTCTCCTTGGTTATAGTATTTTAAAGTTGTTATTTCTTAATACTTCGTACGTGACCAATCGTAGGTTAGCTTAAGTTGTTATTACAAATGTCATTGCAAATGGTTATACCTTCCTAAAAAATTGTACAAGATAATTGACACTTTGTCCATGGCTACTTTTAAGCATGGAGACTACAAAGGTGTCATTAACTTAAAATTTTTCTGCAGTCGACTTTTTCTTTTTTCCATAGAATTATGGCACCGAGGTATTTGAAATGTTGCACTTGTTTTAGGACTTCGGTTCCTTCTCTTTGCTTTTATAATCATTCAGGTATGTGATGGAAATCGATTTTAAAAACGATACGATTTGAAACCGAAAACATCGTTTTCAGTATCTTTTAAAATGGATTTAAAATGCATATTCCTTTTATTTTCAGTGTTTATTCTTTAAAATTTTATATTATATACGTTAACTGAAGTGTATTCTGAACGAAAATTTAAGACTATAATTGAGAAATAGATTTAAAAATCGTTCAAAATTCATCACACCTTTTAAAAACGGTCGTTTTGAAATCGATCGATTTTTTCCACAGGGTATTGTGGTTATTTTATTGAACTGTTTATGGGTTTTAACCAAAGAATTTTTTTTTAATCAGACTAAAGTTCTTTTATTTAATTTTCATTAAATTATTTTTATGAAGAAGGGAATTTACAACATTTCTTTCATTATTTATTTATTAAATCTTCATATCGCACCTATTCAACAATACTGTATTAACTCGACATTTTTAGTTTTTGACTTATTGGAAATAATCGAGAGGTATTATTCATATCTACCCACTGTAAAAATATCGAGCTATTTTGTCTACTTTTTGGTAAAGAAATGGTTGGCTTAAAAATACTTTTTCATATGCCTTTCATATTAAATTAAAAATTGTTTTGCTTCTACTGAAAATTTTAAAATTTTGACATAATACAGTATTGTTGAACAAGTGCGATATAATAAATATGAACTAAGAATAATTAATCAAACCTTATCCTAATACTTTATTTATGTCCTGCCAGTGCCAGACAACATGAAATTAATTAAAATTCATTGATAATTTTTCATTATTGACAGTGGGTATTTATGACTATTGTTTATTTTTTTCCTGCAAAAAGCGAAAATGTGTAAATTTTAAGATGGCTTTTAGAGGAACAAGTGTGATATGTATTTAGTACATTTCACATATTAAAATTGTGTTCTTGTGTAGTCAGTCAGGCCTGTCACATAAATCAATTCCGATCAAAAGTGATTTCGTATCTTGCTTCACATAAACCGAAATCATTTTTGATCGAAATTGATTTCTGTGACAATCCTAAATGTTTTGATAGTACATAATTCAAAGGATTTTGACAATTTTTCCTCATCGGTGGCGAGTATTTCTTTGTTTAGTTACTATAAGTTAGTTTTAGACAACAAACGTTTGCATTTCGTTGATGTCGGAAAGATGCAGATTTATTTCCTTGTAATTTCGAATTTGTTAGGATAAATTACATACATACTTTTTGTTGTTCACTCTGCTTATAACTAAATTTAAATAATGCCCACATACTGGTCTGTTTTGATATTAGCGTATTTCCACAGGAATGCCATGGCTTAATTCACCTGTTGTGTTCTATAATATATTTCTATAAGCTGACTTTCAGTGTTTGGTTCGGTACGGTATGTTTGGACTGTTTTGTTCACTGTGCATTGATGACTTTAAAATCTGAAGAACAAGAGCCCTTATATTAAAGTTGAAAGTATAATAAGGGTACTAAAAGGTAAATACGTAAGACTACAACTTTAAACTTGGAAAACTGCGTAAACATACCACCTAGACACGTTTGTACGGAAAAAAAAATCTCAAGTTGTATTGTGCATGCCCATAATTTATCGATTTAATTAAGATTAAAATTAAAAATTTCCAAAATGTTGATAAAAATAAAAAATCGATTTTAAAAGCCCAATAATCGATTTCAGTATAAAATCGTATACGTAAATTCGATTTCAAAAAATCGATTTTTTTTACCACAAAATCGATTTTCGATTGGAGTCGAAATCGATTTACCATTCCCTATGCGAAACTGGTCGCACATTTCGTACGCCATGAAGTCAAATGAAAAAAATATATACAAACATTTTAAAATAATTAAAAATTAAATCAATACAAATCTGTTTATGTATTAGCAATTATGTGGCGTATTTATTTCAGGACTATTACAATCATCATTTAGGGCAGTTGAAAGCAAAATTTTCATAAATAATTATTTCTATATCAAAATATATAAAGATATATGTACATATATTATTTTTGCAAAAATTATTTAAAATTTAAATAATTTATTATAATCTGACAATACTTTTAATTAATTACAAATAGGTTGAAAAATAAGTAGTTAGTAGTCAGTAAAAAAGTCATGCAAAGATGGCCAATTGACTACTGCCTATGACATGCCTATGGTAAAATAATGAGGCGTCGACAAGGAAAAAAGTCACTTAATCAACTAGATGTGGTTATAAAAAAACCAGTTTGAAGTTAGTTATAAATGTGTTTGACTTCCTACAGGGAAAGTTCTATGGTGAAATGAAATTTGCTTGTGGTAGAAAATATTCATATTTGGGCTGTGTGAAATTGTAACATTTTTGACAACGTAAAATTTTGACACAAAGAAAAAACAATTACTAGTAGTTTTGTGAAAATGAATAAATTCATCAAACGTTTACCAATAATCATTTCAATTCTGTTGAAAATGAGATCGTCCCAGCTATTTGATGAATTCGTTCTGATATAAAAACAATTTTTACAAAAAGTGTGGGCAAAAAAGCTTATACCTATGTAAATACTTACATCTTGTACAATTCTTTTTAATTTTTTTTGCCGCTGGTCCTGCTTCCATATCGAGACCTTCCCATAAGAATGTATTAAGCGACACTTTTTTCGAAAATGACTTTTTGATGTGGAACTATACTAGAAGTTAAGCGCCACATTTTGGCCTGGGTTTCGCTGCCCTATCATGGATGCAAAGGAAAATAGAGAGAAAATAAAATTGTATCAACCGTCAAGATTTCTCACTGGAATAATGTTTCTCCCTGAAATTTGTATTATCCGCCAAAGAAATTATGCTAAGCCACATTTTTAAAAATGTAATTGTCGTAAGTTACAAAAGGTCCACACAAAAATTTTGTTAGATGTCGCTGAGTTTAACTGAAGTTGTCGCTTAGCACACTCATCCAACTAGAACTTGATCCATTTTTGTCGCTTATAAATCTCCAGATTATGATTGTCTTTGAGTTTAAATAATTTTTCTATTCTTCAAAACTGACAATATGAGGCCCGAAACGAAAGGATTTAGAGAGTCTGCTCAAAAGAAAGTTTATTCCTGAATACGAGGATATTATAAAAAAATACATTTGGTGAGAAAGAAGACGAATTGGCAGAGACAGACGAAGAAGATGATTTGTCTGACAATCAAAATGATTTTTAATAATCTTAAAATTTCCGTTTTGATCTCTTAGGGCTAAAAAATCAGAGTAAGTTAAACTCTCTTTTTGGTTTAAAATGTGTTTAAACCAACAAATCTATAAATCACTAAACATATAAACCATCTTTAAACGCATAAAATTGGGCGTTTAAACTACCAATACAGACCATATGAATTTGATAAGATTTATCGTAGTGCTGCCACATGTTATTTTTTTAACCACATATAATACATGGGACACTGATTTACAGTTGTTGAGTTTAAACTATGTATATATAAATTCAAGTTTAGTTCAACTAAACCAGCGTTTAAACCATTAGTGATTTTTTAGCCATTAGTGTAATTTTTGAATTTTTGTTTTGAAATAAATGTTTTGTTACTTTTTATATATGTAGATTTTTATTTACAGTTAAACCTCGATTATTCGGCTCTCGTGGGACCGGCACCACCACGGATAATCGAAATACACGGTTAATAGAGTTTATATTAAAATATACAGAAATTTATTTATTTTTATTTAAACATTCGATTTATGTAACTACAGATTCAAATATACAACATATTTTTTTACAAAACATACAAATTGTCATAGACAATGCAAAATCAAATATGTATGTATCATCAAAAACATTAAAATTGGGATTTTTACTGATTATGCTTTGGTTGATCAAACTATGTACATGACTGCACAAATTTTGTAAATTTTACAACGTTTATTGCTTTTTTGTTTTTGCATTTCTTCTGACGATATGTTTAAATTTTACTTACTAAATGAATAAAAACGCATATATGTATGTTCTTATGTGTGGGCACATGAACTTAAAAAGGGGAAACACCGGATTTAGATTAACATACATAATAAAAAACATATGAATGATGCACGGATAATAGATGTAAAGCACGGTTAATAGAGGTATAAATCTAAAGCACGGAAAATAGAGTTAAAGCACGGATTATAGAGGGAAAAAATAAAAAGAACCGCATGCTGGTTAATAGATGTAACCGATTAATAGAGGGCCGGTTAATCGAGGTTTAACTGTATTTTATTGTTTAACACAATTTTTTCAAACCTTTATTTGTTGTGTCCATGTCAATGTTTCATTGTGTCAAGCGCCAATGTCTTGACCACGAAAATGTACTAAGCGACAAAATCTTTTTATCTAATGAAAATTTTGGTTTTGCAATGTTGTCAAGTTTTGTATTCTGAAAATCGCTTTCCAAATATGCTCCTTTCAAAAAAATACACAAATAAATAACTAAATGAGACGTTTTTTCGTTTCCTACACAATTTTAGAAATATTGCTTAATGCATTCTTATGGTAGGGTATCGATATTTTTTTTTATTTTGTTTAAATAAATTTGTTGAAAAAAAAAAATAATTTTGTGGTTCTCAAAAATGTATACTCTAATGTCAAAATTTATACTAGCCCCCAGGGCTAGTGAAATTTTATTCACCTCAACAGTGTCAAAATTTTACTTCCATGAGTACAAGGCCCATTGAAAAGGTCTGCGCAAGAAGCCTGATGATCATTGTTTATGTTCTTTTTAGTTGTCAAAAGTTGTTTACAATTTGTGCATGGATACGTTTGTTTACGTTTATGGTATGACACACATACACGTTTTTTATACCCTTCACCGAAGGTAAGAGGGTATATATAACTTTGTCATTCCGTTTGTATGTTCCACAATATTGATCCTACACCCTATAAAGTATATATATTCTGGGTCCTTATGAAAAGCTAAGTTCAAATCCGGTTGTCCGTCTGTCCGTGTGTATGTTGAAATGGGTTTTCCGAAAACCCCAGAAATGATGTGGACTAGGTTGATGTATATTTATGTCACATATACTCCGTTTAAGTTTGCTATTGAAATTCAGCCAGATCGGTCCAACAATGACGGATATATGAGCAAAAAACCACGGCTACCTCTAAATTTTTCCAAAAATCCCTTGTTGTTGTTGTATTTTTTTATTTTTGTATATCTTGAGAACGGCAAGAGCCAAAGTTTCCAAATTAGGTACACACATTTAGGTTGCCAATACACACCATCCTACAAAATGTGGGCGGGATTGGAGAAGTGGGCGTAGTACCTCCCGTACAAAAAAAAATTACAAATTTTATAAAAACCTAAATAACCATATGTCCTATGGATATGACTTATATATCAAAATATGACTTTTTGATGTGGAACTATACTAGAAGTTAAGCGCCACATTTTGGCCTGGGTTTCGCTGCCCTATCATGGATGCAAAGGAAAATAGAGAGAAAATAAAATTGTATCAACCGTCAAGATTTCTCACTGGAATAATGTTTCTCCCTGAAATTTGTATTATCCGCCAAAGAAATTATGCTAAGCCACATTTTTAAAAATGTAATTGTCGTAAGTTACAAAAGGTCCACACAAAAATTTTGTTAGATGTCGCTGAGTTTAACTGAAGTTGTCGCTTAGCACACTCATCCAACTAGAACTTGATCCATTTTTGTCGCTTATAAATCTCCAGATTATGATTGTCTTTGAGTTTAAATAATTTTTCTATTCTTCAAAACTGACAATATGAGGCCCGAAACGAAAGGATTTAGAGAGTCTGCTCAAAAGAAAGTTTATTCCTGAATACGAGGATATTATAAAAAAATACATTTGGTGAGAAAGAAGACGAATTGGCAGAGACAGACGAAGAAGATGATTTGTCTGACAATCAAAATGATTTTTAATAATCTTAAAATTTCCGTTTTGATCTCTTAGGGCTAAAAA
This sequence comes from Pollenia angustigena, assembly GCA_930367215.1. Classification (NCBI taxonomy): domain Eukaryota; kingdom Metazoa; phylum Arthropoda; class Insecta; order Diptera; family Polleniidae; genus Pollenia; species Pollenia angustigena. The sequence goes on along the minus strand of OV884059.1, from coordinate 123,946,708 downwards.
ATCAGAGTAAGTTAAACTCTCTTTTTGGTTTAAAATGTGTTTAAACCAACAAATCTATAAATCACTAAACATATAAACCATCTTTAAACGCATAAAATTGGGCGTTTAAACTACCAATACAGACCATATGAATTTGATAAGATTTATCGTAGTGCTGCCACATGTTATTTTTTTAACCACATATAATACATGGGACACTGATTTACAGTTGTTGAGTTTAAACTATGTATATATAAATTCAAGTTTAGTTCAACTAAACCAGCGTTTAAACCATTAGTGATTTTTTAGCCATTAGTGTAATTTTTGAATTTTTGTTTTGAAATAAATGTTTTGTTACTTTTTATATATGTATATTTTTATTTACAGTTAAACCTCGATTATTCGGCTCTCGTGGGACCGGCACCACCACGGATAATCGAAATACACGGTTAATAGAGTTTATATTAAAATATACAGAAATTTATTTATTTTTATTTAAACATTCGATTTATGTAACTACAGATTCAAATATACAACATATTTTTTTACAAAACATACAAATTGTCATAGACAATGCAAAATCAAATATGTATGTATCATCAAAAACATTAAAATTGGGATTTTTACTGATTATGCTTTGGTTGATCAAACTATGTACATGACTGCACAAATTTTGTAAATTTTACAACGTTTATTGCTTTTTTGTTTTTGCATTTCTTCTGACGATATGTTTAAATTTTACTTACTAAATGAATAAAAACGCATATATGTATGTTCTTATGTGTGGGCACATGAACTTAAAAAGGGGAAACACCGGATTTAGATTAACATACATAATAAAAAACATATGAATGATGCACGGATAATAGATGTAAAGCACGGTTAATAGAGGTATAAATCTAAAGCACGGAAAATAGAGTTAAAGCACGGATTATAGAGGGAAAAAATAAAAAGAACCGCATGCTGGTTAATAGATGTAACCGATTAATAGAGGGCCGGTTAATCGAGGTTTAACTGTATTTTATTGTTTAACACAATTTTTTCAAACCTTTATTTGTTGTGTCCATGTCAATGTTTCATTGTGTCAAGCGCCAATGTCTTGACCACGAAAATGTACTAAGCGACAAAATCTTTTTATCTAATGAAAATTTTGGTTTTGCAATGTTGTCAAGTTTTGTATTCTGAAAATCGCTTTCCAAATATGCTCCTTTCAAAAAAATACACAAATAAATAACTAAATGAGACGTTTTTTCGTTTCCTACACAATTTTAGAAATGTTGCTTAATGCATTCTTATGGTAGGGTATCGATATTTTTTTTTATTTTGTTTAAATAAATTTGTTGAAAAAAAAAAATAATTTTGTGGTTCTCAAAAATGTATACTCTAATGTCAAAATTTATACTAGCCCCCAGGGCTAGTGAAATTTTATTCACCTCAACAGTGTCAAAATTTTACTTCCATGAGTACAAGGCCCATTGAAAAGGTCTGCGCAAGAAGCCTGATGATCATTGTTTATGTTCTTTTTAGTTGTCAAAAGTTGTTTACAATTTGTGCATGGATACGTTTGTTTACGTTTATGGTATGACACACATACACGTTTTTTATACCCTTCACCGAAGGTAAGAGGGTATATATAACTTTGTCATTCCGTTTGTATGTTCCACAATATTGATCCTACACCCTATAAAGTATATATATTCTGGGTCCTTATGAAAAGCTAAGTTCAAATCCGGTTGTCCGTCTGTCCGTGTGTATGTTGAAATGGGTTTTCCGAAAACCCCAGAAATGATGTGGACTAGGTTGATGTATATTTATGTCACATATACTCCGTTTAAGTTTGCTATTGAAATTCAGCCAGATCGGTCCAACAATGACGGATATATGAGCAAAAAACCACGGCTACCTCTAAATTTTTCCAAAAATCCCTTGTTGTTGTTGTATTTTTTTATTTTTGTATATCTTGAGAACGGCAAGAGCCAAAGTTTCCAAATTAGGTACACACATTTAGGTTGCCAATACACACCATCCTACAAAATGTGGGCGGGATTGGAGAAGTGGGCGTAGTACCTCCCGTACAAAAAAAAATTACAAATTTTATAAAAACCTAAATAACCATATGTCCTATGGATATGACTTATATATCAAAATATCGGAAATCTTTAGTAGAACATATTTTATAAAAATCGGGAAAATCGGTTCAGATACAAAAAAGTTATGACCAAAATTTTTTTTAAATACCCACTTTCGGGAACCATAGATCTCCCCGAGTCTTAGCTTTATAACTAAAGTAAATGGTAAATTTCTTCTTCAACACGTCGGTATATAAATCTGCCAAATCGGTTAAAAAAATGGTTATAACCGAAATACTGAATCCACAAAAATTACTCTTTTTATAATTAACTTTGTTAAAATATATGTATACAAGTATATATAAATGTTTATATATAAATATAACTTAAGTAAATGGTAAAATTCTTCCTTAACACGTCGGTATATACAACTATCAAATCGGTTAGACAATGGGTAATTTATGAGCAAAATACTCCAAAAATTGGATAAAAAAACATCAAAATTTTTATAAAAACCTAAATTTTTGGGCTGCTATACGTCCTATGGATATGACTTATATACCAAAATATATTACATTTATCGAGTTTTCATTTGATACGCCAGTGTCTATCGTATGCAAAAAAAATTCAATAGTTTATTCGATACGATAGTATCGAATGCAGTGATTAGACCCCTGATTTCCCGAAAATTACTCTTCTTATACCCTTCACCGAAGGTAAAAAGGTGTATACAATATATATTCTGGGCCCTTATGAAAAGCGAAGTTCAAAACCGGTTGTCTCTTATTTAAAAAAAAAATATTTACCAGTTTTATTTAGTTTTTGTCTAGTTGCTCTGTATTCTGCTCGCAGATGGTGAAGGGTATATAAGATTCGGCACAGCCGAATATAGCACTCTTACTTGTTTCCTTTTGCTTTGTATATGGGGTAGTAAATTTTTGACAACTAAAAAGAATCCTTTTTTTATTTTTGTACAAGTAAGCAGACCTGATAGATGGGCCTTGCATTAGTACTTTGCTACCGTTTCACACACACCCTAAGTTAGTTAAATCTTTACCCGTTTGGTCACTTTCGGATTCCGAATCTTTTTGTATACTAGATTTAACAATAAATCTAGTATGTCTTGATGATGACGATCATTGAGTTTATATAATGATATCGACGATATCGATAATACAACAGGGTCTGAAAAATGAAGAAACGTATTAACTATACCCCTTATGGTTAATTCGCAAGACATTTTTCTAGTGTGAAATTTCTATAACTTCTGAAGTCTTTATTTCTTGATTCCATTGCTTCCTCTTAAAAACATTCCAATGAGCAGAGATACAGATTATTTCAAAGCATCGAAAGCGATGGAAGTATATTACAACAAAATCATATAGATGTACAGACAAATGAGAATATTTTCAACAGCTGTGTAGTCAGAAAAACTGATGTAAAAATCGCAGCCGCAAGTTTCTGCATCTGCTTTTTGAAACAATATTACTGTATAATATCGGGTTTACTTTTTTTGCATCTCTATAAAGATTTGCAAAACAAGATTTTTTCTGTATTCACGCTTCTAAGCCCTAACTGAAATATGAAATATAAAAAGCAGTTTAAAATAGCTTGTTTAACACTTTATCAAAAAAGAGTCAATTTGTCCTAAAAACGTTCAGCATTACTGATTTAATACGCCAACAAATTACAGCCCAATTTCTTCTCAGTGTTTAAAAGACCATACTTTCCAAAATACGGCTGCTATTAAGCTTAGCTTAAGTTAAATATCGATCGCTAAAATGCTTTAAGGTGCTATCAGACGGTATGTATTTTACATATGTACTGTCAAATTTTCCATCTGTAAAAGTTGTACACATCATGTGATACATATGTAAAATACATGTGGAAATACATATGTAAATTTTTCGATTAGAACACGCTCTATTTTCCTGTGGCAAACATAAACGAAACAGCTGGTTTGTTTTGAAATGTAACCAAGAGTCAGCTTTTGTTTACATTTATAGGTTATGTCATAAGGAAAAACATATGCAGGTGTGATAGCAAAAATAATGAATCGTATGTAAAATGGAAATTTTGACATGCATACGGAATTACATATGGGAAAGAAAAGTGACAGTACGTATGTAAAATACATCCCGTCTGATAGCACCTTTAAACAATACACAATTTAAACATTTTAGCTATGACATGAAAATCTAAAATTGCGGCGAATTACATTTTTATGGCATTGCTAAATTAGCAATGCACGTTATAGTACTGCATTCGTAGTCAAAAATCGATAAGTCAACTTTATAGATTTTTAGCAATAGAGAATTACAGAATACGGCTGCACGTAACTTACACTCAAAAGAAAAATCTATCCATCCGTACTTAAATCAATCCAAAGCGGTATAAATAGTACGATGAGTACGGATTTTCTTGAATCAAGTACAGATTTTCATTCCCGAAATACTTAAATTATACATATTCAATCCCGAAATCGTACTTGAAATAATCCGAAAATGAGACTGATTTAAGTAAAAATAAGATTGAGCCAATATCAAAATGCGCTTGATTCAAGTATTATAAAGTTGATTCAATCCGGAATTCGTACTTAAAATAAACCAAAAGTGAAATTAGAAGAAGAATTTTATTATAATTAATATACCAACCCGTTTTACACCTTACAAATTTCCATTATAAAACACCAGCATCTTTCCCGATATGGTTTTTACTTTAAAAACTTAATGTAAACAGGAAATATACATTAAATGAGAAACAGGAGTTCTCAATTTTACTATTAAAACATGAAAATAATCAGGTATGTGATGAAAATCGATCGATTTCAAAACGAACGTTTTTAAAAGGTTTGGTGAATTTCGAGGGAATTTGAAATCCATTTCTGAATTATAGTCTTGAATTTTCGATCGGAAAACACTTCATTTAACGTATATAATATAACATTTAAAAGAATAAATACTGAAAATAAAAAAATATGTATTTAAAATCCATTTTAAAAAATACTGAAAACGATATTTTCGGTTTCAAATCGTTTCATTTTTAAAATCGATTCCATCACATACCTGAATGTATAAACTCACTGTTCATTGTTGGTGTTTTGTTTAAGCTTTGATATTGTTACAAGTAAGACTTTGAGTGTCTAAAATTCTTATTTGCTTTAGGATTTTATTTGTATAATATTTTTAGCTTTTCTAAAATCTTTGGAAAAGGTTTCCTGATGATCTGGCCTAAGCAACCAGTGAAATGCGCATAGAAGCTAGCTTTCCCTCAACAATAAATTTCAGTGTATTTATCAAATATGAAAAATTGGGTATTTAGCACGTCATACAAAAATCTTAATAATAAATTTTGTATTCCCGTAAATAACTTTGACATACCTGAATGTGTTTTCGTCTTGTCCTGTTGCTTTTGTTGTTTCTACACACAACAAGCAAATCGTTTTTAACTACTTTTGTGGTGTTGTTGTAGTGTCTGCAACCAACTTTAACTTTAGTTAAATGAGATTTATAAACTTACTTTGAAATTTTACTCTCAGTGTGGAACTTCCAACGAAAAGTTTAATCTTTTACTTGGTTTAAGAATTTTGTATGTAGTTATTTTAAGAAATTCCGGAATTGATTTTCGAAAGTAATCTCATTGTTTTAAGTACGTTTTTGAGTTATTCGTACTTGATGTTTTAAGTACGACTCGTACCCGGTAGGCTAGCCAGTAGCAAGCTAGTCTATCAGCCCCGAAATTGCGGGTTAGATTCCCGCCAAAGACTCTAGTTTCTTTCCTGCAGCCAAGCGTAGAGCTTAAGCATTAAGGGGATAAGCATAGGGAATTAAAAAAAAAAAATAAAAAAAATAATTTTTCTTTCTGTGTAGTGATAAATAAGTTTTATTTTTAAATACACTACCTTGTCCGTTTTGATCCTGCTATAAATCTTTTTTCTTCCGCTATATTGGCATTAATTCCCAGTGTGTCACCAATCCATGGTTTGTTCTTTTGTCATCGTTAAAAATGTAACACATTCCGAGGGATAAAGTAACCCTTAATTAATGGTACATTGGTACAGAAAAGAAAACTCTATAATTTTTTTTTGCATATTTCAAAGAAAATTTCTTTATAAAAGAATAATAAATTCCTTTCTTCATAAAAATAATTTAATGAAAATTGAATTTGATGAACTTAAGCCTGATTAAAAATATTGAAAATTTGGATTAAAAATAATATTTTTTTAAAAAATTAGTTCTTTAAAATATTTATCCATCCATAAAAAGTCCAAATTTTTCCATGTTATTACGAGATTTAATTCGTAGTAAAAACTAAAAACCTAAATTGTTTCGAATATTCTTAATTTGGACCGTTTTATTGTACGAACAATTTTAAGCACGAATTTTAGTTGCCATGTTCAGGACTTCAACTTCGCTGTTTTTTTTAAACAAACAAACAAAAAAAAAAAAAACTTTTAATTGGTGTTGAAAATTAAAACGTTGTAAAGTTTTGAATTTTTATTTCTACGAAATTAGAAAAACAAGAATTTATAAATAAGTTTGCAATACGAAAGAAAAAACATTGCTACAGTTTTTTTTAAACACGTTCGCAAAAATCCTGTTAGACATTTTCACAGCCAATCAGTTGTTAATGAATTTGTTGTATCTAAATTGTTTTAAAATTTTCATCTAGTCATACAAAAATAATAAAATAATTGCATGCAATAAATTTGACAAAAACAAAAAATCTGAAAAAAACTACAACTAATAAATGTTAATTTATTAATCAAGTATTAACGGATAATTTGAAAAAACCGTTTCAGTTTTTTTTGTTTTTTTTTAACAAAATTACAATTTCATTACGCACAAGGTTACACACACTACTTAACAAATCTATTATTATGGTCGATTTTCAAAATGATTGTTATTTTTTTTTTTTTTTGTTGCCGCTGTTTGTTATTGTCGAACAATATTTGAGAGTGTGAAATATAAGACCATTTACTTCACAACAACAACATCAACAAATAAAACAATTACCAATTAATGTCTTAAGACCAGAAATATACAACAACAATTACGACCAAGGCAAAAAAAAAAAAAAAACAAAAATTAAATTGCAGTTTGTTCTGTTTTCGAATGACTTGATGGCCAGCAGCAAAGGAGTAGAGTTAGTTTTAAACAGATTTGAATTTTAGTTCATACTGGTAGGGGTACACTGAGAGAAATAGTTCCAAAGTTGCTATTTTAATGAAAAAAATTACAGGTTTTTTGCTTAAAGTTCTATTTAAAATACAAACAATTTTTTTTTTGTTAATATTCTTATTCTAACTTTGGATGACAATGAAGCTTTAGATATCTATTTATATTTATGTATGTCTAGAATTATTCCGCTTCAATACCAAACAAACGTTACGTCCTCCCGAGCAAATCAGGTGAAGCTAATATATGAGATTCGGTAAAAATTCAAAATTGACATCACTGCTGCCCAGAGATCCTTTCTGGTTCCATGGGAGTCAGTAGCCCCCGGTGAGCAGGCACCGGTCTCACAATCTTAATTTGTTTATGTTTTTATGGTTGAGACCTCCGTTAGTATGCTTCTTGCGGGAAATGCCTTCTGTTTATCAGAATGATTGCCTAAACGGCTAATTATCTGTAGGTAAAGTGGTGGTTAAATAGCTTCAGCTTCTAAAAAAGTGGCGAGTGTATAATTTTGCCGGATAATACACTCAGACCTCTGTATGTGTTTTGGTGCCTCTCACACATGGGGATGGTTTGCCATTCAATAGTTAAGTTTACACCATGAGGTTTCGGCCCTATGTTCCGCAGGAAATTCAAGGATTACATACATATATGAGGTTGGGCCGGTATGGCATGTACTCGTGTAAATCTTTTCCACATCTGTGCCGGAGTGTACCAAAAAAGTCATCGATGCGTACACAATAAGCAAACTGTGCGTAATTAAACTTGATGATACAGTATTAAATTTGACTGAAAGGAATTATGAAGTTTTAAAATCAGGGGGCAAATCGCGACATTCGATATCGATCGAAATTGCAATACAATTTACATGGGAATTTCGATCGATATCGAATGTGGCGATTTGCCCTCAGTTTGTATGAAAGAACTTAATTATATAAAAATACTCTTTATTTATTTTAAATAAATAGTGCTTTTTTATAAAAACAAGTAACAAAGTACAGTTGGTCAAGCCCGCTATATGATACCCTACAACACAGTATTTTCAAACACATTTACGAGAGTGCACCCTATTCGGGACCTATGGAGAATTATGCTTATGTGTCCACATAAATATGGATCTATCTAATTTCATTAAAATCGGTTTGATAGTTTCTGAGAAGCAGAAATTGCCTCTATCTCCCCTCGTTGTCCTACGGTTCGGCCCATTTCAATAGGCATGGTCCTTGTGTCATAAGAACCTATAAGACAAATTTGATAAAATTATCTCCAAAATTGCGACCTGTGATGCGCACAAAGTTACATGGACAGCCAGCCAGCCAGCCGGACGGACATCGTTAGATCGATTCAGAAAGTGATTCTGAGTCGATCGGTACACAAATCAGCACAAATGCATTTTACCCTCTCCACTATAATGGTGTGGGTATAATAAGTACTTTTATACAAAGAAATACATACTTTTTAGGGATTTAGCTGTGTGGGCACGAACATTTTTGAGAACCAGAAAACACGTGCCGCTTTTGTTTAGGTACGGCTGTAAATTATAAAAAATTGTTCTGAAAATATTGTATGCATGTAAAATTTCTTACCTGTGAATGAGTTTTAATTTATCTTTTGTAGATCTTGTTTAAGGCCTTAGCGGCGTCAGAGAAAGCAGTTAGTCAGCACCTTATTTCGTTTATGATGTTTTTTTTTTGAATTCCCAAAGCTAATCCTGCAAAGCTCTACGCTTGTCTGCAGGAAACCAGAGTCTCTGGCTAGAATCGAGCCCGCAACACCGGCGCTAATAGACTAGCTCATTTCCAGCTAGCCTACTTGGTCACTCAAGTAATCATCTTCGTTATAGTGTTCGCGGCCAGTTTAGCCTTTGCTAAAGCTATGAGTGCTGATGAGTTTGCAAGCTCCTTCTGCTGTCCTATACCAAATACGGTGGTTATAGAAATGGGTTCCTATTTTCACCATGATAGTCATGCATTTGCTGCAAGTAATTTTTTAGGGGCCAAGGAAGCACTTGTCAAATGTGTGTTGATTTATCTCTTTTTCTTTTTTAGTTTTTTTTAAGTGCTGGAAAGTTTTTAATTTAAACTTCTTTTTCGAAAGTTTTGTACATTTATGTAAATTCATTTGTCTTATTTGTTTTTTTTTCAATTATTGACTTTCAAACTATCAATTGTTACTAGTTGGTATCGTTTTAAAGCAAAATCTTAATGCTAACCATCTCTACCAAAGATCGAAAGTTTCCGTGTAGTAGACCTATTTTGACAATCTCAATTCTAAATAGATATTTATTTAATCACTTTATTGCCCTTACATTATGATCAAGAATAAAATATTGTTTAAAACTGAATATGAAAACAAGTAAGAAAGTATAGTCGGTCAAGCCCGACCATATGATACCCTACACCACAGTATTTAAAAACACATCATGCTTATGTGTCCATATAAATATAGATTTATCTATGTTTATAAACTTTATGAAAATCGGTTTGAAAGTTTGTGAGCTGCAGAAATTGCCCCCTACCTCCCCTTGTGGTCCTATTTTTGAAAAACTGTATAGCTAATGTGTCCATATAGATATGGATCTATCTATGTTTTAAATTTCATTAAAATCGGTTTGAGAGGCAGAAATTGCCCCTATCTCCCCTCGTGGTCCTACGATTCAGCCCATTTTCAATAGGCTTGGTCCTTGTGCCAATAAGAACCTATGACCCAAATTTCATCAAATTATCTCCAAAATTGCGACCTGTACTTTGCGCACAAGGTTACATGGCTGCCAGCCAGCCGGACGGACATCGTAAGTTCGACTCAGAAAGTGATTCTAAGATTAAGGTGGGTCTAGGACCAATATTTAAAGGCGTTACACACCTCAGCACAAATGCATAATACCCTCTCCACTATTGTGGTGTGGGTATAATTAAAGTTAAACATTTCAATCATCAGGACTTACAGTGTTTAACAAGTTAAACCTCTGTTACTTCATTAATAACACAAAGGAACAAATTTTTTTTGTGCGGTCTGGAATTTGATTGCAAAGTTTTACTAATTTGAGGTCGCTGATTTCAAAACTAATCCATTTTTCTCTATCAGCTCTATTTTTCGAGATATACCGTTATCGATTTCCATACAAAAAGGAAAATCGTTCATGACACACACACATATATAAAATGTTATTTTCGATATTCAGTTTTCTCAGCAAATTGTGAATAAAATCAGAAGTTGTGCACCGATTACAATGAAGTAAACCTCATTTCATTCGAAATAATGTTAAGATAAATGTTTTTAAACTGTGATTTTTGTCGCATTTTTATTTTTAATGTATTTTTAAAGAACAAAAAATTTGTTTATTCTTCCAAAATGCTCCTTTTTTTCTTCTAAAATTCAACCATATCTCTGAAACTACATGCAAAATTTAAAAACAATGTAAGCACGGTTTAAAGATAATACTGTTGCCGAGTTTCGGATTTTTTGTTAACTGAATATGGTCAACCGTTTTCAAGTTATTCCAATATATGTAGTGAAAGTGCCTTAATTTTGGACATAACGGTATATATCGAAAAATAGAGCTGATAGAGAGAAATGAAGATTATATTTGAAATCAGCGACCTGAAACTAATAAAAATTTGCAATCAAATCAAATTTTAGACCGCAAAATGTCTGCTCCGCAGTGTAATTTATAACGGAAAATTACAATATTGATGGAAAGAAAATTTGAAAATAACCATTTTTTTTAAAAAAAAAGGCAAACAAATTTGTTCGTTATTATATGTACCTTGTTCAGACTATGTCTGCAACACTTTACCTCTAAAGATGGCAAAATTTTCAGTAAAAAATTGTTAAACAAGATTTCATTACTAAAAACGCATCAATATTAAAAAAACTCAAATTATAAAATTGATTTTTATTTATTGCAAAAGCCATTAACGTTTACTAATTAGGAAGAGTTTAACGTTACAACACAACCGAAGCATCATTTACAATGGTTTTTGGTCAAAAATGTTTAAAACTTAAAAGAAAAATGGGCTTAAAAGAAATGGCTAAATTAATTTTTTATGGCTTAACCAGTAAATGGCTAAACTGGCAAGAATGACCTGCAACAATCTTCGTTGTTGTTGTAGCGAGATCTGAAGAACAGGTGTTGCTGAGTTGAAAATCTTTGATCGGTGTCCGTTGAATTCCGAGTTGTTCCGGTGCGTAGAACCGATTGCCATGGGAATAAATTTCTTTTGATTTCCATTTGATACTCGTATACGTTTCGTTTTTTTTTTGTTGCAAGCTTCAAATTTAGATATTTTATTTAAAAATGTATATCTGTGGCATTTTGACAAAACATCTTAAGTCGAATTTAAAAAGTTGAAAAAAAAAATGCTGTTAATCATACGAATTTTCATTCAAAATAAATTTTTGGTAACGGTTTTAAAATTTTGTATTATAAACGTAATTTGTCTTTAATTTTGGTTTATTTTATAATTTAATAAAATTGATTGCTTCACCGAGCTTCTTTTAAAAACTATGTTATCTCGACTTAAGATGTTTTGTTAAAATGTCACATATATGAAACATATTAAAAATAAACATCAAATTGTTGCTTGAGTTTACATTTCGTGCGACAATGTTTACCCCGCAAACGTCTCTACACCTTTTGTCCACCATCTTCTGTGTTATTAAATCAGGTATTAAATTTCCTTTAATCTTTACGAAAAATGTATGGCTACACTGTACCTTGGTACAAAGGAACTTATTTTAAATGCACATATCTGTGGCATTTAGACAAAACATCTTAAGTCGAATTTGAAAAGTTGAAAAAATGTTGTTAATCATACGAATTTTTATTCAACAAACATTTTTGTTTACGTTTTTAAAATTTTGTATTATAAGAGAAATTTTTCTTTAATTTTGGTTTATTTAAATTTTTGATAAAAATGGTTTTTTCACCGAGTTTTTTAAAAAACGGCTTTTGCTATCTTATCTCGACTTAGACTGAGTTCATACGGCTCATGCCTTATTGACAAGATTCTTCCTTCATGATTCATGTCATGTTGACGACATGTGCTTTTTGATATTGAAAACAATAAAAAAATTAAACAACGAATGAAAAAGCAAAACGTAAAGACTGTACATGCATCTCTGTACTCGTTTCTTTTCCCCTCGTCCCTCTCGCCTATAAAGTAGCAATCATGTCAATAAGACAAGAGCCGTATGAACACAGACTTAATATGTCTTGTCAAAATGCCACAGATATGTATAATATCCAGGTTTCATTTTCGAGAAGAACTAGTTTTTAAACATTTTAATTCTTCCACCCCACTGTTTTTCCTCATTGTTCTGAACTAGTTTTTTTCCTTTTTGTTTTGGAGACAGCCTCCTCCTCCTTATAGCACCAGAAGTAAACAAAGTTGTTGTCCGTTCCTATTCTCTACTTATTGTCTTACCAAATATCTGCTCGTTTTCTTCTATTCAAATCAAACACATTTATCCTTAAATTTCCAGTTTTAGGAGAACAAGTACCTCTTCCTTTTTTATAAAAACATTTTCGTAAATAGCTTTTAGTTTAACAATATCTTTTTATAAGAAGGTTCCTTCAATAAAAACGCTCATACTTTTTCTCACTGTTTTTTTTTTCAATCGATCTGAACTGTTTCTAACTATCGCCTGTAGAGCCATAAAAAAAAGAAGGGCGTTCCTTTTTCTTCTATATTTTATATTATTTAGAGACAATTTAAAACAAAACTACAATTGCTTGCAAATAAATATTTAAGAAATAAATGGAGTACTTGGTGGTTGACTCGTACATAATACAAAATGCTATTTTAATAATATAAGCACTCCTTAGATGTGTGAATGTAGATTTGTTTTATTTCGTTGTTTTAGTTTCTTTTTTTATTTTTTCCCCACTTTAGTTGTTGTATTTTATTGTAAAATATACTATACCGATATAGTTTTGTTTGAAAAAAATAATTTTTCTATCAGGTTATTTTTTATTAGCTCAACTGCTAAATTGCATAACCATTTTTGTTTAGAAATAAATAGTTAAAAGAAAAAAAACTAATACAAACTAAAAGAAACAGAGCACAATTTAGAAAGAAAAGAAGTAAAAAAAATAGTGCAACAGACTTTTAGAAATATTTTTAGTCAACTTTATGTTGGTTGTACTTACTTACTTACTTTTGAAATTAAAAATAATACTTAATCTGCACTACTAACTAGTCTGAAATAGTCAACTACATATTTATGTTAAATTCAAACTGACTTGAGAGCCGTGTAATGCACACAAAAAATTGGAACCACAAAATTCTTGCCCACATGCCATTAAAATGCATGAAATATTGCTGCATGTATTTAAGAAAAATTGTTGCTGCTTTTTTTTGAAAAAATATGTTTTTGGAGAACACATTAATTGCTGAGACTATTTTGGAAAATATAAGAAATACGTTTTTTTTATAAATGAAAAATACTTTTAACTGTTTTGTGTGATTTTCTAATGTCTATATAGTTCAATTATTATCTCAAGTTAGACCAAAAGTTGACTTATGCCTACGGCGACGATAATTTTGAAACTTAATAACAAATCGATTGATTTGCTCCCTGAAGTGTTATTATTTTAGTTATACACACACTGATAGAAAAATACATCTTCATATTGTTGATCAGAAATGATGCAAAAATTAACAGAAATCCAATGACTTCGTACAATTTTGTCATTTTTTTCGTGTCTTCTTTTTTTGTGACTATAGTGACATCAATTCGATGCCACATTTTGTATATTATTAACATTATTTTCATGACAACAATGTGTTATAAGAAGCAAAAATTCGTATATTCTATTTTTTTGAAATTATTTAGTTATATACATACATCAAATTTTTAAAGTAGAATGATAACGAAAACCATATGGGGCATGGTGCAGTTGATTTTATTATTGAGCGTTCTGCTGTAAACAAAGGTCGTAATTCAACAAACGGGAAACAAACATATGTAACGGGTAAGTTAATAATATTCTCTCACTTTGACTTTAAACAATTCTAATGATTTTGACTTAATGACAAATTGTCATTAAATCCATGCTAATGTGTTCTTTCCCCGATGTAACTGCGTTATCTCACTGACGACATGTTCGTCATTTCTGTTATGCCGATGTGTCGTCCCAAAGATGGCATAATTTCATTTTGACCCTGATGACACTTTGGCCAAGTGATGTTAAGGTTGACATCACCATGATGAAAAGTGTCATGGGGTCAAAAACGAAGACACTTGTCATAGTACTGATGTCAAAATACATCAGAGTTATGACGCCTTTTCTATCATGTAGTTCAAATATATAGGAAATAAAAGAAACAGCCGTTCTGAATACATATATCTTTTATACTCTGAGAATTAGTGCATTCCATTGAAGAAAATGGGTGTACTGCATCTCCTGTATAATCTTTAAAACGTTTTAAGTCGATTTAACCCTTAAATGCCCAGTTTAAGAAAAAATGTAAACATTTTAGCGTATTTTTGTGCCACTGGTTGAAACCAAAAAATATTTCCAAGTCCGTACAATTACATAGTGGTTTACCTTCCAGGGACGAAAACATTAATGACGCACCCTTTGGCATATCCCTGCGGGAAATTTGTGTCAATTGGTCCAACAGACTGGTCCTGGGAGTTGTGAAAATAGAACAAGTACAAAACGAAAGAACCAATCATTTACCTGTTGTTTGAAGAACAAAAAGGTAGGAAAAGCAATGAATTACAATACAGGGTTCACCGGTGGTGTGACACATTTTTTGCGACTTTCTAAAATTTGGTTATTGAATTTATTCTATTTATTGAAATACTACTACATTGTATTGAAATAATACTACATTGTAGTAACTGACCCTAAACACGTTCACTGAGAATAGATGTGGGACTGGTCAAATGGTGTCAATTGAATCCCTCCAATAACAACCCCATGTAAAAGTGATAGGTCTTATTCATATAAAGTGTTGGAACTAGAACCGGTCCCTACCCCCAAAGACCTATCACGGGACTACTTTGGTGTCAGAACGCTTCCCTCTAGGGTTATTAATAAGATACAGTTAACTTTTGAGGAATTCACTTTGTTAGTTTTGAATGGTTTTGGTGCTCCCAACTTTTGATGTACTTGCATGCAGATAACTACATTCAGCACAAGGTCGAGCATTTGACTGCCTTAACTGATAACAAAACTGAGCTTGCAGCGATATATTTTCAAAACTTAGGCGGCTCGATTAACTATTGATAAAATTTTTGTAAAGTCATGTCGGAGCAGAGCATTTTATATTTCTGAGTGCGCCATAGAAAAGTGACGCATTTTCTGCTGCCATATCAATAAAACACTAGGTTTTTATAAATTCTATATGAAAAAAGGCGTTGTTAAACTCAGGTAGTAAAATGATAACGAAAGGTTTAAACCCGTGTTCGAAAATAAACCGAACATTATTTAGCGTACCACACATACACCATATCTATTATTTTAATGTTTGTGTACTAGTCCACAATTCTTTAAACCTTTCATAACTATTTTCACGAAAACAAAAAAAATTATTTTGTGTTCTGTTTTTCACTAAAATACAGAACAATTGTAGTGATTGTGTAGACATACATTATATTTTAAAGTTCTTTAGTGTTTTTCTCTTTACATTGATAAACGAATGAGCAAATAAAAATTTTAGCAACGCTTCTCACTATTTGTTGTTGCTTGGCAATTTGCGCGACCACATAACCAATAGCCTCTGTGTGTATTCTATACGTGTATTGTTATTGTTAAAAGTTTTAGCTGCTGTTTGTTTTTTTTTCGTATTTTGCTTTCGTTGCGTTTACTAAAAGGGAGCTGAGCAGAACTGAAACGAACGAACATTAATGTCTTGAACCGAACACAACGAAGTTTTTGGTTTTTTTTCGAAATACCGAACGTAATGAAATATTATCATCTTTATGTTGAGTTGGATTAGTATAGTTTTTTTTTTTTTATTGTGCTCGAAGTTAACAAACAAACGGATTTTAAGGTATTTACTACACAAACACTATAAGCGTTTTTGTGTTTTCCATATTTCTACCATGCCGAATATTAAAGAACTGTGTATAAGTTTTTTTTCGAACACTGGTTTAAACCTTTGTGTACATTTTTTATTTTTTGTATTTAACATTTATTTTTATTTTTAATACCTATCACAACAAGATAACTTTATTCTATTTGGCGTCGGCAATAACAATGGCAATTTTAAGGCAACAGCAATTCTTATCAAAGACAACATCAATTCTATGTTAAATTGGTATTTTGTAAGAGTATTATGACGCCGTTGACTATTTATCGATAATGTTAATAAAATACAGCACACATCTCTAATGTTAAATCAGCTGATTCATTTTGTTTACTGTTTTTTTTTATAAGAAAAAAAAAAAAATTCTGTGCTGTTTGTGCAAATTTTAAGTTAAATAAAAGTTTGTTTTTAAAAAAATAATGTTTAAATGAAAATTTTTTTATTATATTAAATTTTCCGAAGAGCTTATTGTTTTTTTTTTTTTAACCTTTTTAAGATCTGACAGTTATTTTCGGCTGAATAAACATTATTTTAAACATGTGTTGGAAATAATAGCGCCTCATTTAAAAAAAGGGAACGTTTGTTCCAAACACAATATATTTGCACAACATTGCGTTTTTTGGCCCAGGGATCGTACCAGCTCAGCGTTGGAAATTATTTCCACTTTTGACTGTCCCAGCCACAAGTTTAAAAATTTTTGCTGAGATTCTGGAAGCCATGAAGAGAGAACTTTGTCCACAATGGATAAATTAAAGTTGCATTTCTTTGAAAAGCAGCATTTCCAGGTGTAATTGGCTGTGTGGACGGAACCCACATCAAAATTTTTGCTCAAAAAAAAAAACAAGACCACCATCTCTTCTTTAATCGCAAGGGATATTTAATTTATTAGGAAAAGAGACCCTGCATAATCCTCTGGCTAGTAATGGATTTTTTACAAGCTCTTCCACTAGCTTCTCGAACTGGCACTTAGTTGTTATTTTAATTTTTTCAATTATATCCACAAAAAATATATCAAAACACAACACAAATGAAGAAAAATATCAAAACCGCCCAAGAAATAATGATTGCAGCCAACCATAACGTAAAATTTTTAAAACACGACACAAAGCAGCACAAGACAACATTAAAAATGCCGACGACAAAATCAAGGGCAATTTAAGGCAACAGCAACAGTCATCGCAATATGGCAATATTGCCAACGGGAATACGAAATTGAAACAAAACATAAAAAACGGCGTTGTTTACTGTTGACGACGCCAAATAGAATAAGGGTGAATACATTCAATAAAATAAATAACCCTATTAGCATTTGGAAGATTGTTTTATCAAAAATCACCTAACTAAGTCTTCCTCGAGTACTTTTGATGATTAAAAACTGATTAATCACTTGCGCGCTTGAAAAAAGACTCGAAAATGATTCGTTCTTATGCTTAAAAAGTAATTTATTGAAAATGCAATAACAAAACAGGGAAATAATAAATAAAAACAATTAAAAATTAAATGGATACAGATATATATAAGCTATATTAAAGATTTTTAGATTACTTTAATAATTCCTTCTTAAAGGCCGAAGTGTTGCTTTGTGTTTGAAAACGTGATGGTAACTTGTTCCAGAGACTAATTGTGTAGTTAAAAAATTGTCTCGAAGAGATAAGATATCTATATTTTTAAGAAATCAAATTTTTACCGCGTGGAGATTTGGCAAAAATAATTCTTCTAAATAGATATTCGGGCTCCTGTATATATATTATTTTATGCATCATGAGGAGGCTTTTAAATTTTAGTAGATTCCTAAAGCTCATGTCATAAAGCTGAAAGGAGTACGACGAAATACTATTAGTTCTCCTACGGTTAAATACATATCTAGCTATATTATTAAAGGTTACCTCAAGTCTATGAAATCGGAGGTGTCGCAATTGGCAAATATTTCACATCCATATAGTAAACCCGGTATTAGATAAGTTTTAGCTAGTAACGGTGAAAGATAGAATAGCCCATAAGTTCCTTAGCATTCCGTGTACTTTTCCTGCAATAATACAGATATGGTTAGACCAAGAAAGTTCAGAATTAAACGTAACTCCTAAATTTGATGATGATGTCACAAAGTCGATTTTATCGTTGTTGATTAATAATGAAGCATTGTTATTAAGTGCTTTCTAATTATTTCTGGACATGAAAACGCATTTAGATTTCGATGGATTTATGCACAAACCATTCATGCACGCCCAGTGATGAACTCTATTAAGATCATGATTTATGAGATTAATACAAGAACTTACACTGTCTAGTTGGGTACTTAAGTACAATTGTACATCATCAGCATACATTTGTATTCCACAATGACTTAATACCTCAGGCACATCATTTATATACAACGAAAACAGAAGGGGACCCAAAACAGAACCCTGCGGAACCCCTCTGTCAACTTCAAGGCAATTAGACATTAAACCATTCAGGAAAACGGTTTGCTTCCAATTTAGCAGATACGAAAAAATCAGTTTACTAGCTGTCGGGGAGAAATTGAAGAACTTTTGGAGCTTAGATAATAAGATCTGATGTTCAACAGTGTCAAAAGCTTTACTATGATCTAAGAGTACAAGAAAAGAGACCATGTCATTGTCCAGTTTAGACCTAAGTGTATCCACCACGTCGATTAGAACAGTAATACAGCTCATTCCCTGTCTAAATCCAGATTTATAATCAGTTAATAGATTTTGTTTACTCAGATATTCACAAATTTGTCTTTTCATGATATTTTCCAAAGCTTTTGACAGGAATGGAAGTATTGCAATAGGTCTGAAATCATCGTTATTCTTGGAAATTGGCATAATTTTGGCTCTTTTCCACGTATCAGGAAAAACTGACTTAGTTAATATAGAAGTAAACAAATATGTCAAAAACGGCAGGTGTTTATGAACAACAACTAGGATTTATGCCATCTAGACCCTCAGCATTTGATTTAATGCCAAATATACTTTTTTGAACTTCCGCTTGATCAACACATCTGAAGCAAAAACTGTGTTCAAATGGCACGATGTTAAATTGGGCATACTTGTTTACTGAGCTAACGTAAAGTGAGTTGTTTTTAGCAATATTTGTATTCATACTGTGCGAATAAACGAATACTCCTCCAACCAGATGGAGTTGTTGATGCTAATAGCTTAAGCTTTTGTAAACACTTTTTATAGCAATCTTTTTTATTATATTGATCTAAAAAGGGAACAGTTTTTTCCCATTCTTATGCATTTTAGAGGGAAAAGGTAACACATTCCAAGGGAAGGTTTATTCACGATTGGGATGATTGTGAATAAATTTAAAGATAACGGTAAAAAGGTCCTTAAGGATTAGTTGTATTCATAAAACTGCTCTGAGCCAAGAAACAGCTTGCTGCCATCATCTTTTAAGGGCAATTAGTTTACCTTTCGTGCATTTCGCATTTGATTTCGCCTTGGCTATAGATTTGGCATCATATTTCCCTATCGGTTTGCAGTTTTTCGGGTTTCAATATTACCCACGTGCAATCATTGTTAACCTTCATTTTTAACCGTTTTTCTGGTAGAGCAGCAAATAAAACTCGGCTTTGACTTGATGGAGTACCATATATAGCTCAGCTGAATTACTGGAGAAATACCGTTAACAGCTCAGATGGACTACTGTTGGAGAAGCGAAATTCTGGATGGTTTTGGTTTGCTAAAAGGTTAAGGTCGTAAACATGTGGTCACGAACGTACGGAAAATAGAAGTCAACTTTTGCTGACAGTAGTGAAATCTAAAAATCTGGAAAATGGAACGGAATATTCAAAAGTGATTAATATTGTTGGGGTGTAAATGGGGCTGGTAACCTGTTGCTTGGGTACGTTGTCTGGAATTACAAAATGGCACTGGACCTCACTGAAGTGGTTTGTTGAGACAGGTCAGTTAGCGGCTGGCGCGCACACACTCACTTACTGCACACACTAGAAAAAACTCACCTTTATTTTTTGTGGCTCAATGGCACTTTTATCTTGTGGCTGTTTTCCTTTTATTTAATTCTATGCTTTTTAGGGCTAGGTTTTATTCATTTCACAATTTCTTTTATTTAATTATTTGCAGGCGTCTGGCTGGTTCGGTTTTATATAAAGAAGTGATCAAGCCAATTCATTTTGCAGGTGGGGTTAAAGCACAGCTGAGCAGCGTTACCGTTGTGATACTAAAGTATCAATTTGACCCTTTTTCGACGGTGTTGATACCTTTTATGACCCTTTTTTTAAATTATACTTTTGTATCATTGTCACCTATTTTGTGACACTTTTTGACCCTTTTATGGAAATAGCTCTCACATTTTATTTTTTGTCAACACTGCGGAACAGAAGTGCCAAACAAATGTTTTCGAAATAAGCATTGCTTGATATGGAACAGACTCAAAGTATAAACTTAAAGTTCCATGCTTTCTTCTCCTTGATTTTTGATAGTAAAGTACAATTTCCCTAAAAGCAAACATAACTCATATAGATATTTGATATTTTTTACGGTGGTTTCTTTAAAAAAAAAAAATTTTACATTTTATTAAAAAAATGCAATTTGGTGTTTTGCTCTCTTAAAGAATAGCATGTTTTATTCAAAAAAATTCGACCTTAATAATGGCAAAAGCTATTGAACTTTTCGCCTTCTTTTGAATCGACAGTGTTGAGAGTGCCCTAACAGGAATGAAAACAAGAGGTAAAAATTGCTAAATTAGCGGAAATTCCCATATATTTGGTAACAGCGGTATGATAGCAAAGTCTTATATTTATTAAAAATCGTAAAAGCCTTAAAAAATCTGACACTTACAGGAAAAAATCGATTTAATCGAGAAAATGGTTACAATTTGCGAACGATTGCAAAATTTAAAACAAACACTAAAATTTTTTGACATCACTAAATCGGAAAATTACATACAAAATATTATAAAATTAGCTATGTTTAATGATGAAGAATAAACATTTTGTCAGGTGCTTAAAATAGGACAGAGCATTCCATAAAAAAATTAAGTTTTTTGAGCTCTTCCTACCTGAAATATTATTTGTTTGTTTGCCTATAAAAAAACTTGATCTTATTATGTTCATTAAAATGGGAAATACTGCTAATAAAAAACTTGACCCTTTTTGTGACCCTTTTCGAAAATTTCCAACGGTAACCCTGCAGCTGAGCCACATATCACATAGTGGGTTGCCAGATGGCACCATTAAATACCGTTCCACACGAAGGAACGACAGTCACAGCCCACACGGGCAAATAAAATAAGTGTTTACACCAACCAGACGTCAACAAATATATTTTACAAGTGTTTTAGTGTAGGTCTCCATCCAGTATTTACAAAATAAAATATCTCTCTTGGTTTTTGTTTAATTGGCTTATGTACCGGTCGCGAACGTACGGGTTGTGAACGCCCGTTCTTTCTTTATGTGTTTTATTATTATCACCATGCATTTTCCCATAAATATCTTAAAATTTCCTTAACAAAAAAACTTGATAGTCTTTTTACAATTGATTGTAATGGAGAGATTGTGAAGAAAGAGTGCAAACATAACATATTTTTTGCATGTAAAATAGGTATATAAAAATGTCTTTAGAAGTAGAAAATATAAGAAAACAGCTGAGTTATGCTATGAAACCATTCTTTAATAAAATCATAGACTTTTTTTTATAATAATAAACAATAAAAGACGAGGATTATCAACATTTTATTTTTTTCATCCTGGTAGACAATTCCGTATTAATAGTACTTAGAAACTCTTTACAACTTTTTTTGTTACAGTATTTTTATAGTCTTTATGAATTCAAAAAATTGTCTGTGTTTAGTTAATTTACGTTTCAGTTATTTACGGAGAATGACAACGACAATTATTTTTAATTGTAGTGCAAATATATGAATTGTTAAAATTGTTGAATTTTTGTAGTATGACAATGTGGCTTTTGTTCTTGCTTTGAGTAAATTTTTGTGCCAACAAAACAAATTAACTAAAAAAAAAGTTTGTTGCTTAAGTCTTTTGTTATTTTTTTTGGTAGTTTTCCTACTTGAAGTTTGGTTTTTCCATCCAATTACAAATAAAGTTATAATAACTTTATTTATTTCTATTATAATACAAATAGTTAACCTTGTTTTAAGCATTTCAGTTGAGAAAAACAAAAAAACTTTAAAAAAATATGCGTAAAAATTTGTTTTATTATAAGGAAACTAAAAAAAAACTGGCCTTAACTGCCCACTGTTAAATGCCATTAAAAATTTTAACTAAAAGGCCTGCTATTTTGCATTTTTTATTAAACTTTTTTATTGTAGTTGTTGCAAAGTTCATTAAATTATTTAAAAAAAGAAAAAAAAGTTAAAGCAAGTGCTCCAAATTCATGCTTTACTATCAATCAAATAAACATTTTTTTAAATTTTTT
Source organism: Pollenia angustigena (assembly GCA_930367215.1). Classification (NCBI taxonomy): domain Eukaryota; kingdom Metazoa; phylum Arthropoda; class Insecta; order Diptera; family Polleniidae; genus Pollenia; species Pollenia angustigena. Next base: position 123,924,038 of record OV884059.1, on the reverse strand, counting down.
TGTTATTAAACTATTGTCCGATTGAATGGCGGCTTGTCTAGTTGTTTATTTGTTTGTGTGTTTCTCTGCCTGCTAATCGTCAGTTTGTATGTCCAATTATCTGTCTAACAACTAAATATATGGGGTGTTTTAAAAACCAATATTTAATAGTTTTTCCATTGAAAATTTATTCAATATAAAATTTATGTCTTTCATTCTTCTGAATTTATTGCGCAAATTTTTCCAATTTTTTTTGCGTAGCCCTGAAACGTGAGAAATTGTTTCAAAACTTTTAATAAAAAAATGTGGGTGTGTTTGGCCTGGCCAACATGTCAACTGGTTAAGTTATTGTAATGAAACACCATGACTTATTTTTTCTTTTTTATATTTTTTAATGTATATTCAAGATCAGGAAATTATTATTATTATGTTAGCAGTTTGAAAACTATTTTCTTTTTTTTTCTAAAGCAATTTCAAATTCAGTTTGACGTTAAGGAAATATTTTATTTAATTCTACTTGAGGCTGTTCTATTTTAGTAAAAGTGTTTTAAGTTTCATTTAGTTTTATTACCTTGAGATTAATGTTTTTTTAAGTATAACTGTAGTATTGTTTATAAAACAATAAATCTAATAAAATTCATATTAAAGAAAAAACAACAACAACAACAACAATTTCCGTTAATTATATAATAAATTAGAACAAACTTGAAAAAAAACTTCAAGACATGTGTCTATTTAACTGTGTATACAAGAACAATATAAGAAAACAAAGTGTAAATTAATTAATTATATAAGCGTTTTTAAATGTTGTTATGAAAAATTGCTACTTTGACCCTCCAATGAACATGACGATTAAAAATTAAGTTAAAAGGTTTTAGTTCAAAAATCTTCTTAATACGTTAAGAGTTGGTGATATATTTTTATAAAGAACAAACGGAAACAAATTTGACTTTAGGCAAAATATTTAAACACATGGAAATTGGTGTTTTAGATTTCAAGGGAAAAGTAAAGAAAAACATCTTTAATTGCTTTTCTTAATGATCTCAAAAGGAAACTAATAAATATGAATCTGTAACAAAATTTGAGCATAAATTTATGAACAAATCATTTAATAATGGTATTAACTTTTTCAAAATAAGATAAAAAGATTAGGTTGGGAATTTATATTTTCAACTCAAATAAATATGTTTTTGTTTTCAGTACAAATTCCTAAACGAAAATTTTTATTTAATTTTGAAAAACAGGCAGTAAGTTCACAGTAAAAAATGGAGCCTACTGGTAAGAAGTTTTGGAAAGGAGAGAAGCACAATACCCCCTTACAAACCAGCTTACAAGAGGCATGATTTTTATATGGCGAATTCCCACTTGGAAGCACTGCCTTTTTCTAAATTCGATTTAATGACTGATTGCGTAAAAAAATGTAATTGCTATGTTGGGTAATATTTCAGATATGATCGTTAACACATTTTAAAATCATTGCAATACAACCTGCTTCCATGCACTGAAAGAAATTTCTTCACAGATCCAATGGATTTTGACATTAATCCAATGAAAAATTACATTAAAAGTCAACCTTTGTAAACCCTTCATTCCCGTAATGAAATTTTTCATTGGATTAATGAAAAAAAATTTGACGAAATAGATTCATTAGATTTATGAAGCATAATTCTTTCAGTGTGTAAGGGAACAACAGAAGCACTTAGAACATTGTTAATGAATAGTTTCTTTAAAATAATGTTTTTAATTATTCACTTACAATCTGCTTTCTTATAAGGGATAATGCGAAGTTTTCCAATAATTTTTATTTAATTCAATTAAAAATTCACTTCAACGGTATTCGCTTCTCTGCCGCTGCTTAGTAGTATGTTCTTTTCTAGCTTCCAAAAATCTTAAAATTTTCTATTGGGTTTTATTTAATTCTTGTAATGCTCTTGTAATACAAAATATTTTGTGATTTGCAAACTCCCTGGCCCAAAATTTGTAATACCCAGGGCCAATACCCATCGTACATAGCAGCTATTTTATAGTTGTCACTGCAGATCACAACCAATTCGTTTTCCTAATGAAAAAAAAGCAACTTTAGTTCTATCCCTGGTTTCTCCAGGCATCTGCCCCTGGATTCCATGAAATTGACACAGAAAATGAAACACAGATTCCTGTTCCTCCACGTCTCCGCATGAGTTTCTGCCGGCCAGTGCTCAGTTATTACAGAGTAACCTCTCTCCTGTGCTGTTCCCTATTGAACCTCAGTAGAGAACATTTCCTCCGCTTGTCATAGTCAGGCCAGAAAGTCCTATTTAAGGAGCAGGTGTATGTTACTTTGTAAAGATTATTTAATTAAAAGCTTTTTCTCTTTAAATGAAAATAAGACAGAGTATGTGTGAGATATTATCGAAATTTTTTTTATTTGTTTAAAAGGCATATTAATCTCATTGTTAGTGAAATATATAACATTTGAAGTCTGACAACCCCAAAACCAAAACTTAAACTCGAATACAACTCTCCAATTGCCACCTCAAATTTTATTCCAATCGGACTTACCGTTTTAAAAATCTAGAATTATTTCCATTTATGTTTTCAAAATCTCTCACTGTCGGACGCTATAATCTGTAGCTTATTCGCATGGACCTGCGACTAAAGAAAATCTTACAAGATAAAGTCTAACCGGGTCGAATCGCTCGATATCGGTGGCCAGTTGACATTAGCTTCACTTGACGTTGCTGTTCATATCATCTTATTTCAAATAAAATAAGTTGGTAATCATCGATCTGTAGCTTTCACTGTTCTCGGTGATGGCCTCGCCTACGTCGCTCTCAGTGAAATAGGAACCGATGATGCCGCCAACGCAAAATCTACACAAGCTATAACTTTTCCGGGATGCATTGGAAGCTCTTGGATCTCTTTAGGATTAATATCGTTCCAAATTCTACAATTTGTTGACGTTCCGATTCATCCAGAATTTAACCTCATGGCGGTTGGTATTGTCCTAAATTCGACAATTTTAACATTTGCACGTGTTGTTAAACGCTTTTTCCGTCCATAGCATTTTGGAAAAACGGACTTAATAGTTTGACAGTCAATTCTAAAGTTTTAGCTCCAACAATATGCTGCTATCAACTGTCAAAGTTCTGAATTCAGTCCTTCTCGGAAGACGTTTTATTTCGTTTTTGCATAAAAAAAACTTTTAAAAAACCTTTTCTTTTCTAACACTTTGGCTGACTTCCAAAACGTACTAATACAAAGTTTGTATACAGTTTTACTACTGTATTTTAACCATGCACATGTACAAAGTACCGAAACAATGCAACTCTGTGTTCTGTTTATTTAAACGTTTTGAAATGTAAGTGATGCAATGCATAATAATTAAATATGTATTGCTTGCAAATTAAATGTCAAATATCACAAAGCATCAATTTTAAAACCGATGCTCTGATTACTTTTTTGCTGCGTTACTAATACTTACCATTGATGTTTTGGAAGGGTTTGCATTGCATATATATTGTACTGCGGCTTAATGAAACATTATGCTTTGTTCTTATACAAAGCATTTGACGTTTTGGAAGTCAGCCTTTGCAACACAAGAAATATGCAGGTTCTCTCAAACATCTTGTAAATCGAGTAACCCTTTTTTATATTAAGCCATAAATATAATATTTTCTATCAAAGTTATTTTCGGGAATGTTATTTATTATTTATTCATTAACTTTGATGTGCTAAATTCACAATTTGTATTCTTGATAACTACATCAAAATTTGTTGTTGAAGGATAATTACTCTGTTTGGAAGCTACGTAATCAATCGATTTAGATTTGTGCTAAGAACACGATTGGGTCACACGTCGTAAGAACTTTTTCACACACGCACAATTCCATCGTAATCGCATTATCTTTTCTTTAAAAAAAATAATATAGGAAAATTTAAAATTTCTTTAAATAGTTGTTTTTTTTTAATTTGAAAACACAAAAATAATACAATTTTTCCATTTACATTATTTTACGACGATAAGGTAGCAATCGGCGTTTAAAATTTTTAATAAAAATTTAGCGTTACAATGACCATTGTGTGCAGCTTTGCTATCTTAATTATGATAAGTAGTTATTGATTTATTTTACTAATTTAAAAGATTGACAAGACCGTTAAATAAATTATATTTACAAATATTATTTATCTTGTTTTAAAGTGTCTTTAACATTTAAAAATGTCTCAAAACGAAAATCTGGTACAACATTTTTGCAAAATTCATTATCATTTAACTTTGCGCCTTGTTAAGACACCCAGTACTAAAAAAAATGTTAATATGAAATAATATGTAAACAATTAAAAGCGATTTTTGAAATGAATTAAGCGATAAAAACAGATTTAAAGGAAGCGACAAAAAAGCAGACATCAAAACCAATAAAAATTATAAACGCATCTTTGGATTGAATAAAAGTCTGTTTAATTTGGCAAACAAGTAAGAGCGCTGTATTTGGCTTTGTCGAATTTTTTTATACAATTCATCATTGTTTATGAATTGATTATTAATGAAAAGCCTCTTGTCACAACAAGTAAACTTTTGGAAAATAAAAATAAAAAAACTGTTTATTTTCCTTTGTGAACTTTTTTGTCGCTTCAAAATTTGACAGTTTAGGCTTCTGGAGCTGAAAATACTGAAAACATGGGTTCTTTCATAATCAAATCACGTATTATCATATGACATACCGATTTTCGTAATAAAAGGTTTTTGCTAAAAAGAACAGGTTAAATAGTAGACCGATTTACCTCCTTTTCAATGGTAAATAAATATATAAAAAATAGAAATTGGGAATTATTTCCTTCCGAAGGTTACTTTATATTATAATAACCCGGTGCGCTTCGCTACACTGATTTAACCACTTCTTTAGTTGAGATATATTTAATATATGCATCCTATGGAAGGTTTTTGCCCCTGCGCCTTCCCGCTTTATTTTTATTTTCAAAAGTGTAGTATACCATAGGAGTGACTTCTACTTAGTTTGAACATTCTGACTATAACAGTTCTTAAGATATGTGATTTTAAACATTGGCGTCCTAGGGGGGGGTAACATTTCCCTGCTGCTATTTTATTTCAATTTTGGGGCTCAGAAGATGCTACTACCTAAAGTTCAACAAATTGCTTGCAGCGGCTCTTATTAATATTGCTGTCTATGAGGGGTACTGCTCCTCCTTTGGCTACCCCGCCCATTTCTATATTGAAATTTATAGTTTACTATAAAAGTAGCTTTAACCTCGTTTGAAGACTACCCCTTTATTAGCTCTTCAGTTGAGTTATATTTAATATATGCATCCTATGGAAGGTATTTCCCCCTGCGCCTACCCGCTTTATTTTTATTTTCAAAAGTGTAGTATACCATAAGTGTGACTTCTACAAAGTTTGAACATTCTAACTATAACAGTTTTTAAAATATCCGATGTTTAACATTGGCGTCCAATGGGGGGTAACACTTCCCCCGCTGCTATTTTGTTTCAATTTTGGGGCTCAGAAGATGCTACTACCAAAAGTTCAACAAATTGCTTGCAGCCGCTCTCATTAATATTTCTATCTATGATGGGTACTGCTCCTCCTCTGGCTACCCCGCCGATTTCTAGATTGAAATTTAAAGTTTGCTATAATAGTAGCTTTAACCACGTTTAAAGACTCTCCCTTTAATAGTTCTTAAGTTGAGCTTTATTTTTATTTTCAAAAGTGTAGTATACCATAAGAGTGACTTCTACAAAGTTTGAACATTCTCACTAGAACAGTTCTTAAGATATGCGATATTAAACACTGGCGTCCTATGGGGGAAAGCACTTCCCCCGCTGCTACTTTATTTCAATTTTGGGGCTCAGAAGATTTAACTACCAAAAGTTCAACAAAATGCGTGAAGCGGCTCTTAAGATATGCGATATTTAATATTAGCATCCAACCAATTCCCCTACCCCTATCGAAAAAATTAGTAGCCTATTTTATTTTCAGGGCTCACGTGATGCAAAAATTTCAGAAAAATCGGTTCAGTAGTTTAGGAGTCTATTAGCCAACATACAAACAAACAAACTAACATACAAACATTTTTAATTTTTATATATTGTTACGTTACTGCCTTTCAATAACGTTTTGGTTTATTTCCTTTATAATAAACCCTTTCGAGTTCTTTTATTGCAATTCAAATAAAACAAATAAACACAACACTTTTGCTACTGTTTACAATTTACACAACTTTATTTAGTATTTAGTCACTTTAACAACCGTAATTTTTAGCTCTTATTTACAACCAACTATAATCTTCTCAGCGTGATACGTTTTTGACAAAGTCAGAACTTAGAATGAATCATGCCATCTCTTGCGATCCTATTTATACTCGGGCAGAACGTTCGAGTTCTGAAGTCTAGATGGCTCTATAAAGTTCTAATAATGGCTATTTCGTTAATTAAACTTATTCAGCTATTACTATCTATATGGCTGAATTAATTGACTTATTAGGCATCATAAACTAAGGCATACTTTTAGGCGTTGCCATAGATTGCGATAACTTAATAAAGAACATTCTAGTTTACAGTGGGGTTGCAGTACAATTATGCACAACAATTTTAACATTACATCTGTACATTGATTTTTACACTCGAAGTGTGCATAACTTATACAATAACAATTTTAACTAATAAAATAACTAACAAATACTTAATAACTAATCAATACAAGATAACACATAAATTAATCTAATTCTTAACCAATAATTACAAATAATTCTTAACTAAAGTTACTTTCGTAGCAATATATAGATTCAACATTTTTTTTTATTTTTCGAATTTATTCTATGAGCTAAATTTCAGTTATGTATTTTATAGAGCGTTTTTTCCATTTCTGAAAAATTGAAGGAATAAAACTATTACAAAAATGCTTTATAAAATACATAACTGAAATTTAGCTCATAGAATAAATTCGAAAAATGAAAAAAAAAATGTTGAATATTATATAAAAAGTATTTATCTCAAATTCCCGGCCCTCCTAGCTCATATGATATGGGGCGCCTTTGTTCGCAAACCTCTATTTCCGGAGTGAGTGAGTTTTATCTCCAAAAATCATTTATTTATAAATCGATTTTGGTAAAACTTGTGGGGTAAAGTATGCAAAAAAAAAAAAAAATCAAAGTGAAAGTGGAAGTGGAAAAAAAGTTCATAAGTTATAAGGCCTAGGCACATAGAATCCATTGTACTTTGTGGGTCGACTTTTTTAACTGACACCAACGTATCGTCGGATAAGGGGGACACAATGAATACTTTCTTGGCGGATATTTAATCAGTAGTTTTTGAAACAAAATTTTATTAAAATACACACATTTTCAATAAAATTCGAGGATATTTTTGAGTGTTTTTTTAAATAAAAATGTTGTTTTATGAAGCTCGGACGTGTCTCGATGTAATGGATATAGGTCGAAGTCTTCGGACCAAGCCGCTATATAAAGACTAAGACAATAAGCTTGTTCTCCATTTTATTTATTTAATTGCAGTTTGTTTATTTTAATTTGTATTTAATTATACATACATATTTTTGTTGAAAATATCAATTAAAAAAAAAAAAAAAAAAAAATAAATAACAAACTGATGGCTTTCAATAACCCAACGTACGTGTTAAGAGTTGAAAATGTCACAACTTTAGAACTTTGCGATAACGGAAACATATGAAATGAGCCAAAGCTCATAAGAAAAGCTGCCTACATATCAACTTTGTTGTGCGCTGAAAAAAGCGACCTATGAAGTATTACGGATTCTATGTGACTCGGCCTTGACTTAAAAATATAGTTTTTATAGGTTAAAATTAGAGACTGTCCTGATTCTTTGCTCTTATTAGGCTGTTTGTGGACCCAGCTGGATGATTTTCAATAGCGAACTTTTTTAGACTATATATGATACAAAATATAGAACAACCTAGTCCTATATATATCTAGGGTCTTCGAAAAACCAATTGTAAACAAATTATAGACATCGTCTCCGCTTCTAATAAGGATCCAGAATAAAGACTCTTTATAGGATCTAATATCAATGTTTTAGAAATTATTAAAGGCACTTTTACACGAAAGGTATTTTGCAGTGGCCTTGTCAGAAGTAAAATCCGCATGTAATTGCACATTTCTGCCAAAATTAACAAACGCAGAAGTTTTATAATTTTTCTTTCACACGTTCGTCTTTGGTTTCATCTGACATAACCTAAAATCGTTTATAACAGCAAATTATATCGTTAGCCAAAATGCATTGACAAGCTGTCCTTAGAATTCTTCAAACAATTTTAAAAGAAAAGCATTTGATTATATTTTGCTAAAAAAAATGTGTAATTACGTCGTTTTGCATTTATCAAATAAACACACTTGTAGTTGCGTCCCATTGTTTTTTTTTTTTTTTTTTGTTAAACAAAAGCGTCATTTTTGACCGCAAAAGTGTAAAAAATTGTCAAGACATGCAGTTTAATGGTATTCATATCAATCAATCAAAAACTCGATTTTAAATTTTTGGTTAGTTTCGCCTTTTTGCATTTTAGCTTACGATATACTGATTTATAGTTCTATTAACTTTTTATTGTATGTCAGTTAATTAAAAATCTCCCTTTTTTAATTAATAATTAGCTGCTGTCAGATGGTTTGACAGATCAAAATAGAAAAAGCGTGCTCTTATTGAAAAATTTTACACTGCTAACTCGAGCTGACATTCACAGAAGCAATTTTGCTTGCTTTTCCTCGAAATGATGCATTTTGCAGTGGAAAATATGACAAGTACACTGCTAAATACATATCGTGTAAAAGTGCCTTAACGAAATGACAAACTTACATATACGTTCTATTTCCACCTGTGGTGAACGGTATAAAAAAGCATTGCAACTAGGGAATTCCCGGGAATTTCACTTATTATATTTCCCGTTTTCCCGGGATTTTTGTTGCGGGATCCCGGGAAATAAAAAGTTCTTCATAGTTTCAGAAAACAGCTATTTTTACTCTGAAATTTAGTTTTCTTTTCTCTTAAAATTAGCATCTGTGGATGGGTTGTCGATTTGATCAATTATAAGAAATGTGTACAAACGTAAATCAATGTCTCCTGCGGCAATAAATCTATTAAAAGCAGAATGGGCAGTGCAACAGTTGATAATTAATAAATTTAGTGAAGTGATGAATTGATAAAGAACATAAATTCAAAATAAGATGCAGGCAGTAAATTTTCATTGACCATGGACAAGTCTTAAAAATAGGATATACATAAACATATCGCTCCGTTATTGCAACATAGTCGTATCTACAAAAAAAAAATCGAGCTTGGCAATATATCCGGGAAGTGCGGGGAAACCGAAATAAAAAAATAATGAAACTCGTGTAAGTTACTAAAACATACAATTTGAAAAACACATTGTCCTAAAGATTACAGATGGACCTAATGAAAAGAAATAGTTTGTAAGAAGTAGTCCGGATGATGCTTTTTTTTGCATCAACCTTGACATCAGAAGCATGCAACAACGGTGCACTTTTAATTATTTGTCCAACCTCGGTAAAAAAGTAAACGAAATTTTTCGGAAACATGGTAATCAGTAAACAAAATCAGAAATATACTCTTTGGCGACTCACTAAACGCTTTGAGTGTGTCAGAAAGTAATTTCCTACGCCGTTAAAAAGTGTTAATATATTTATTAAAATATTTTATATATTTTATGATTTTACTTTTTGATCTCATATCTTGAGTACCTCAATTGTTATGTTTATTTTATCTTGAACTAGATCATCATAATACGGAATTTACTTATAATAGCCAAAGGTAATAATAATTCAAGTTCCGCTTTCAATATTCAATTAATTTTTGTAGTATTTAAGCATTTATTTTACTTACTTTGTAAACAAGTTCCCTCACGTTTGTTTATAAAAGTTCTTTTCATTAATACAAGAAATAATTCGAATTTGCGTATCTTAAGGTGCCGATTAGAAGCAACTAAGCAAAAAATAACGTTTGTTGGTGGTTTTGAATATAACAAATTACCGCAAAATTTAAAAGATATAGAAAGATTATCAATCTTTAAAACCAATTTGAAACATTACCTTTTACAAAATCTTGAAATGCTTTTAAGTTAAGTACGATCAAATTACTTTTGCATTACTTTCGTGTAATTATTTAATAATTTTTTTTTTTTTTTTTCTATTATTTTTCTTTTTTATTCATATTATTTTTTATTTTTTTTTTTTTTTATCCTAATTTCTTTACATTTTATTGATTTATTGTTAAAAATTTTTATGCCAACTCGCCTCAAAAATGTCTTTATGACGCTGAGGCTATAACATAAATTATTGAATAAATGTAATAATTAGTATAAGATTCAATAAAAAAAAAAAAAAAAAAAAGTTTACTTTGTATTATTTGTATGGAGCGGGATCCCGGGATCCCGGGAAATTTAAAAATTTTTCCCGCTTTCCCGGGAATCGAAAAACTCCGGGAAAAAAAAACTCTAATTGCAACCAAAATTCCTACGGGCCACGGTAGTGCTGGGAAACTATCGATAGTCGTAAACTATCAAAAATATCGATAGGAAATATATCAACATCGATATAATTATTATTTAAAATACAGCTATGAAGACATGTTACAGCAGCTATACACACACAGTTTATAGCGCAAGTTTTTACTTGATATTATTTATTCGCGCAGAATTACAGCAATGAATACAAACAACAAGAATGGCAGGTGGTATGGATTGCTTAGCTGTGCTTTTTTACCTTAAGACCTTTATGATAAAATTTTATTATTTTATGATGTTGTAAAAAAAAAAAATCAAATAAAAATGCAATTGCAATGCCGAGCATAGGATAAAAAAATGAAAGAGGAAAACACCGCTAGATTGATAACCTTTTGGGTTGAGAATCAAATCCAATTGAGAACATTATCTAAAGTTGCAATAAAATATCTTATAGTCCCTGTTACTTTGGTTCCTTCAGAAAGGTGCTTGTCAGCAGCATAATTTTTCAAAAACTGTCATTTAAAATAACGTGCGTACATACATACGTCTCTTACGTTCAATAAAGTGATAAAAACAACGAACTGTAGCCTGATAAAAAACCAGTTAAAGCTTTCCTACTTAAGTACAAACATTCAGTCGATAGTAATATCGATAGTGAAATCTGAACTATCGATAAATATCGATAGTAGAATATATCGATAGTATCCCAGCACTAGTGCAGGGACACAAAAAAGAAGGAGACGTCCTAGGGTATAGAGCAGAATAGAATTAGAATTGGAATTTGTCATGTACTGTTGGCTTGAGAATCTAATGGCATTCGTTAAATTTAGCTTACACTATCTCACAAGGCTTACGTATTCCATAATACTTTGTGAGATAGAAATCTAATGAGTTTTATTGCGAATGTCAAAAAATCTAATTTAACATGACAGCTTGAGTTCACACCGTCACACAAAGTATAAACACTCACACATGAAATAAAATGCAACCCTGATCCAATGAAAAGTATTATTGCTTAGAAATTTTTCAAACAATGATGAAGTCGTATGGGATTTCAAACTTTTTTCATAATACTTGCAATTTTCGTGATACATTGCATTCACACTATTACACTTTGTCATATTATTACTTGAGTTTTTGACATGTAATAATACAAAGTATAATAGTGTAATCTAGTCTTTATGAGCATGACCTGGCTGTATAACATTCGGCTGGGAACTATACTTATGAACGTTTTTGTGCTTTCCCTTTCTTCTTCTAAATTTCTAGGTTCTCCATTTCTCCAGGCGTAACAATGGCCTAGTATCTGGGTGAGGCTTTGAAGGTTAAGTTCACACCAGCCTTTCTACCTATCCTTACCAAAAAGCCTAAACAGGTGTTAATTTTACTTTCAGTATTATGCAAATCTCATCAAATAGGTGATTCTTTTGTATCATATTGTTTACACTTATGACATTTTTTGTGCGTCTGTTATTTTTTTTTTTTTTTTTGTGATGTTGCTGTTAACATTTATGCTCATATTACAAATGTCAGACGACTTAATATTTCAAAAGAGAAATAATAATCAAGTCTAGCATTTTTGGTTTGTTAGTGGTGACACGAAGATTTTTTAGATTATTTCAAAAGCGGCAAATACAAAAAAAAAAAATAAAAATATGAGTAATTTAAGACTGGAAATTGAAAAAAAGTTGACAAATTTGTTTGAAATTTGACCAAGTTTTTTGCGCAACTTGGTGCAGTGATTTTGTAAATAATAAAAACTAACTAGAAGGGAGGGCTTGAATCCAATAGAAGGCTAAATTTTTTGTACGACTAAGCACATGCAGATTTTACAGTAACAAATATTTCAGTTGCAGTTTTTGACAGCTGCAATCCATATAATAATACCAACTAGAATAAAAACAACTAAGAAAAAATACATATTTCAGCAAAAAAGTCAAAAAAGTGTTCTTTTGTGTTATATTTGTTGTATTTTTTATCATTTTATGACTACCGTAAAATATTTGTTTTATTTGTATAAATTTGTTACCTTTAGATGTATTTGAAGAGAGAGTGCTATTTTTTACCTCTTTTTGTTTACAATTTTAAGGCATTATTTAAATATAATTTTTTATTTATACACGTAATTGTTGTCATTTAATTTTGACGTTTACAATAATTTTTCATATGATACTACAACAGTCTGTTCACAATAGTGCTACTGAAATAGTACTTTAGTACTTATAATTTTAGGACACTTTGTGAATTGGCTAAGTGTTAATGAGGATAGCGCTTAAACTGCCATCGCCATTTACGCAGAAGCAGCAAAATTTTGCGTTTTCCGTAGCTAAAATAAAAATGAAACCCCAAAAGCTAACAAATTGCCAAAAAATAAATAGACCACACTATAGCTTTTTTAAGAGCACTAGCTCCTCCTATCAAATTTTTATAATAACAATAGCAAGAATTTCTTTATTGAAAGAACTCAAACAGCAGCAGCAGTAATTTTTTTATACTTTAAGAAAAGGGCATTGTAAACATTTCGATTTCATTGCAGTTAGAAAAATATTTCTCTTCTAAAATTGTTACAAATGTAAAGCTAGGGTAAACTAAATGTTAAACTTCATATATGAAGTAACAATGAGAGTAACTTTCAGTACACCCAGAGAAAAACATGTTTAAATATGGTCGCTTCCAACAAAACTAATTTTAAAGAATAAAGAAAAATTTATTAATTAATTAGTCCTCCATCAAGAAGCCACAACCATATTATGGTTGCCTCCAAACATGTTGTGGTTGATAATAACTTAAAAATGTTTAACACCTTTAATAGCATGGTTGGTTTTTAACCGTAGCATGTTGCTCTTGGAAAAAAAGAAAATACTATTGTAGATTAAAAAAACAAATTATTGTCATATTCAACCATAACATTTTTAGAGGCAACCATAATATGGTTGTGGGTTCTTTATGGAGGACTAATTTAACCATAATCTGGTTGTCGCTGACAATAATATGGTTAAATTAAACAAAATATATTTACATTTTTTTTTTAAATAGTTTTGCTGGAGGTGACCATATTTAAACAATTTTTTTCTCTACGTGTACTATTTAAGAATTTAAGAAGTTTCTTTCTTTTGACAATAAAAAATCGCCGATATCAATGTAACAACAGAACTATGTACCGCCGATGTATTGGTATCGGCCTGGGCAAAATTCCTTATGTATATAAATAAATAAAACGTAATATTAGAACATTATTTAAAAATCGCCTGCCCACCACGGAAATCTATCCCCAAATCAGTGATGCCATGTTTTTGAGCAAAAAGCACTTTAAAATTTAAAAAAGCACTAAAAAGCACTATTTCGAATAAAAAAAAAACGTAAAAAGCACTAAGCCATTTTTACAATTTAATTAAACACAAAACAAGTTGTATTCCGCTGTGCCGAATATTATATAACTCAAAAATTTAAAACAAAGGCGACGGCGTTGATGTGGACCATTTTCATTTAAGATTAAATCATAAATATATTTACATTTGTATATAAAAATTTTTAAATCTTCAATAAAAGTAATATCATCCAATCAGCTGAGTTTGAATTGGCCATAAAACAGTTTTAGGGCCATTATTACAACTTGAAGTTACTAAAGTTAAGATTAAATTGACAGATAATAATGTGTTATCTGTCAAACAGCGTCTGTTAACTGTCGGATAACAGCTAACGCCAAGTTATAATAATGACCCTTAAAGTAATACAAAAGCGCATAAAAAATGGCAGGTTACACAACGTTAGTTATAGAAGCAATAACTGTCAGCTGTTTTTAATTTATTTAACACTTTGCTAATACCAAGCTACGGCTCTTTTTTGTTTTTAAAGTCTTTGCGTTTTTTTGTACGGTTTCCGACTGCATGTTTTTAAACAATTCCTAATATTTTCTAAGCCATTTTCTATTTTTGAAACAGTATCTACATCTTTCAAAAAATGTTTACCAAAATACAGTGTTTTTATTACGATTACTTAATATGTTGTCAGCGCTAAAGCGGCTCATATACTTGCAGTAAAATTGTTGAATTTTACTTATTGTACAATTATATCGCCAATGTGTATGTGATATTCGAAGGTGGCAGAATTTATTGGCAACAATCAGAAGACTTTTGATTTTTATTGCACAACGAAAAGAAAGTGAAATGTGTTGGCGACATTGTAAAATGCTGTTTATGTTATTCCTTAAGGTTATGTTTACATTTTTATTGAATGAATTAAACCAATGTGCGGCTTATTGCATAATATAGGACAAAATGAAAATAATATGGCGAAAGTCATACACAATAATATTGCAAGTGTATGGGCCGCTTTAAAAGTGCAACGTTTCGTAAAATTGCCAAATTGCTAGAAAGCCTAGCTCTAACCTTGTAAATAAAGTTTTTGGTAAAACGAATGCAAGTCTCTTTTATCACTTTTTTATCATTTGAAATCTTAAAATCTTTACAGGCCTTCTCAAAATTGTACCCCAAATAGCAAAGCTCATCTTAATCATCCTCTATTTTAAAAAATGGTAGAAAAAAATAAAAAAAGCACTAAAGGCACAATTGAAAAAGCACCAAGTTAGTGCTTTTTCTTAGTTTGGACTATGGATAGAATTTTGGCATTTTGAGGCATCAAAAAGCACCATAAATAGTGCCAAAAGCACCAAGTTGGCATCACTGCCCCAAATAAATGATGATATCCTTAATACAAAGAAAAATCCCTTAAACTCTCATCTTAGATAAAGAACGATAGTTTTCGAGAAATTTGTTTGACATTCGTGTTATAGATTTGTAAATCTTCAGTTATCTTCGTGAGCACAGAGATATGAACGTGTTTGTATCTTATTTTAACAAGAACCAAAACAACCAGTCATGCAATTTTCTTTATATTTCAAGAGATTAAAAAAATATAAAACAATCTAAAAAAAGGCAAGGTTATTATGACTGTCAATTTTTTATATGGCATTTTGACATTTAGAGTATCTAAGCTAATACATAAAAAACGTTCAGTTGGGCGAGTGCGTATACCTGTTTAGTGTACTTTGATATAAAAAGAAAAAAAAAAACGCAATTTGATTTACTTAACCAACACCCAAAAATAAAATTGATTTATTTATTTTACAATAAAATCTTTTTGTATTGCGCTGTTACAATTTGACCTAAATTTGCTTACTCATAAAAATAAAACTTATTTAAAAAGGCCTAAAATTTGAAAAAAGTATTTATATAAATTTAAACATGTGCAAGCATATCTAAGCATAAATTGTGTTTCAAATAAATTTGTAAGCTTTTTTTATTTTAAATATGCGAACTCTGTTTTAAAGGTCAAACTTTTATTTATTAAATGAAGTGTTTTACAATAAATTTTACTCATTAGAAACAAACCTTTCTTTTGATTTACATTAAAATAAAGTTTAATTAAAATAATAAATATTAAACTGCTTGATTTCAACGAACAAATGTTTAAAGATCAAGGATTTTTATAAAAAAAAAAAAAAAATCATTAAAACAAACAAAAAAAGTAAGAAAATTTAGTCTGTCAAAAGTGTTTACTATTTACTATTTAGGTCATATGGACCCGACAAACCAAAACTATATTATGTGGAATTAAGAGCACTTTGTGCGGAGTATTATAGTTTATTTGATTTTGTTCGTCTTAAGGACGTAATATTCGCCGTCATATCTAAATCTTTTGATACAAACACATACAAACACATTTTCACTTATACTCATCAAGCATTGTGGTAGTGTATAAGTGTATTTGGGCTTTTTAGGTGATTTTAGGGAGGGGGATTATATTGGGCATATGGTAAATTTTGGACGGCATAAGCTAATGACTTAATATAGCCCCATAAAATCCAGAGGCGTTATATTGCACAAAACGATGGGGCCAGTGAACAGGACCACTGTTGGAAGTAAAGTTTTTGCAAAATGCTTATCATTCTTAATGGTATGTTGCGCCACCTGTTTAAACCAAACGCCGTTGATGTTTAGCTGGTTAATTTGTGAAAACAAAAATTCAGACAGCTAGCTCGATAGCGTTCGCCATTCACCGTAACGGCACCTCCAAGCTCATTTCGAAAGAGCTTGTTGACCACATTAAAAACCAAATTTTATTGGATTTTATTGTGATTCGTTAACGGCTTGAGGCGTGTTTTATCATCGAATTCGGCGTTGACTTAGCCAATTAACCAGAAATAAGTTTCGTAAAATGGGCAAAGTGCTCTATAGCAGTGTTCGAAACAGAACACTATTAAGCGTTCGGCTCATACACCCAGGAACGATATCTATTTTTTTTAGTGTTTGTGTAGTTCGTAGTCCGGTTGTCCGGTTTTGTCTAGTTGCTTTGTATTCTGGCATTCGGCATGTTTAAATACATTTTTACAATTTGGAGGTGTTAAATGTTTGATGGTGACTTGCTGAACTGAACAGAAATGTTAACACAGTTCGACATTCTCAGCTGTCACACCACAGTTATCGAAAAAAACACCCCTTAGAAGTTATCGTCGCCAAGTTTTATATGAATAGCAACAAATTTGATAAGAAATCTATATGTAGCAGTATGAGTTATTTGAGGGAATGGTATTTTTACGGGAGCTATGGCCAAATATGGACCGGTTCCAATAAAACCTGGTAAGGTGACTTAGATTGCAACAAAATATATTAAGAGCCGAATGTAATTTGTAATGGACACAAAGATTCCATTTCGAATGATGTTTGTATGAGGGTATATAAAATTATTGAACGATTTTCCCTATTCTAAAAAATTTTCGTATTCGCATTCGAGTTTTGTTACAAATCAGGGCAACACTGGTCAAAAAATAAACGTTAAATTTTAAATGAAAAAAAATTTTCGTGGTTTTGATTACGAAATGTGTATTTACTTAAATGTTTAAAAAAGTTCCATAATTTGCAAAGAAATGTCTTAAAAGGCCTAATTGTTTGTTTTCCTGACAAATGTTTTTACATTACAGAATACCTACCGACTTGCCATTTTAAATGCGATTAAAAACGTAATTTGCAAACATCGTAACTCAGAATTGCAATTGTTCGCATTTAAACTATTTATTTTTTTTTTTGAGTCGCATAAGCCCCCTGTACTCTGCGCCCAAAATTTACATGAATAGCCAGACTTTTTGTAACATGTAACACTGTTTATTGTTGGTGTTTTGTTTAAGCTTTGGTATTGTTACAAGTAAGACTTAGAGTGCTTATAACTCTTATTCGCTTTAGGGTTTTATTTGTTTTATATTTTTGGCTTTTCGAAAATCTTTGGAAAAGGTTTCCTGATGAGCTGGTCTAAGCAACCGGCGAAATGCGCATAGAAGGTAGCTTTCCCTCAACAATTCAGTGTATTTATCAAATATGGAAAACTGGGAATTTAGCACGTCATACGGAAATCGTATTGATAATGAACTTTGTATTCCCGAAAATGACTTTGACGGACGGACATCGTTAGATCGATTTAGGACGTGATTCTCAATCAATCGGTATGCTAAAAAAAAGGCTACAGAAGCATTATTTTTATATTTTACAAACAGCAACACAGACGCATTTATTGTGGTGTGGGTAGTAAATTATGTACTCAAAAGTATTAACAATATGATTTTATTATTTTATGTTAATTTAATTTTATTAGATAAAAAAATAACAATTTAAATTTAACGTATAACAACAAGATGACAATTAACTATAGATTTTTGGTAAAAAAATGCTCAATCCAATTTCCATTGGTTTTTATTAACAGATAATTGATACAATAATTGTGGCTTATCTTTAAAATTAGTTTTTTCTTAATTTCTTTTCAGAATTTGATACAGCATCATTTTAAGTTTTGCTACCTGAATATTCAAGAATCAGGTAAGTGTTTTAGATAATCTTATCGCGTTTTGATTTTTAAAATAATATTATCCTTTTTATACATACTTATGTAGGCTATTAAAATAGTTTTGCATACTCAGTTTTAAATATTTTTTTAAATACATATTTGAAATTTAAGATCATAAAATATTCTACAAAATTTTATAAACAAATCTAAGATAACAGGAATCTGTTTGTGATGAAACGGATATGAATTTTTTATATTCGCCGAATACGAATATTCAATCTGGGGGCAAATCATGGCAGTCGTGATCGAATACTTTTTCGATTCGAAAGCAATTTTATTTCAGTCAATAATGAACGAAACGAAATGCTTTGCAACACCAAAAAAATAATTTCGATCCGTTCAGTATGGACAGAAAGAATTAGAAATTGAATGACTTTCGAATCGAAAAAGTATTCGATATCGACTGCCATAATTTGCCCCCTGAACTAAAGAGCCTCTCGATGTTTAAAATTTAAACTAAAAAAAAACTGTCCCATTTCTAAATGTATTAAACATTATTATTAGGGAAGCAACGAATACCGATACCAATATTTCGGCAATGCTTTAGGTTTGACGATGCTGAAATTCGAATTTTGCTGAAAATTTCGAGTTACTCCGAAGTGGCTACAAAATCCATAAGCAAAGACACTGCTACATTGTCTGACGCTATTCCGCTAGTTAACAGCCAGAAAATATAAAAAATGAATCAACGGAAAATGAGAATAGTTCAGAGTCCCAAACTTTAGCGGCTTTAGAAAATTAATAAACCTCTTGTTTATCTACGATTCTTGACCTCCGATAAAATGCTCGAATATTTTAAATATAATCGACTTCAATCGTATCGAAAAAACGAGCTTCTCACATGTCACTGCGTTTCGAAAGTTTTGAAAATACAATCACAAGTTATGATAAGTCTTAAGAAACTGGCCTTTGGAACGTTTCTTAAAAAATTTCAAGAGAATCGTAATTCAATCCTATGCTGTGATTTTGCTAAAAAAGAAGTCGAAAGATATCTTAGATCTTCTTACAGATCCGCTTGTTTGCTGGCGCAATGACTGTATATCCAAACTTGGAGAAAATGGCGCAGCATTTCTTAAGTTTTAAAATGAGTTCTTTCGCATCTGACAGACTTTTTTCCACTGCAGGTTTCGTTGAAACATACTTGCAGGGTATCCCCGCAAAAACACTTTGTTTTCTGAACAAAAATCGTATTAATGTAATTTTAAATTATAATAATTAAATTCTTTCGCTGTTATTTTTGTAAAAATTTTTTTTATTTTTTTGCATGAATTTAAATTTTATTCTTTGTTTTTCAAATCTTATTGAATTTTAAATACTAATACCCAATAAAAAATTTAGCTTCGAGCGAACCAGATTTGTAAGGGAGAAATGTAAGAGTTTCGCTTACCATTGCGCTTACGGCAGACATGAATTTTATATAGCGAGTTCCCACTTTGAAGCAATACATTTTTGACACATAAAGCGCATTATTCAGCGCATAAAAAAATTGTTGGATGTAACGAACAGCTTCACACACTGAATGTTTTTTTACAGTTATTTTTTAGTATTCTCCCTTACAAACCTGCTTCGAAGTAAGGGAATGCCGTTGCACTTGAAATTTTATTTATTTTTTATAAAAATTGTTAAGAGTTATTTCACTTACTTTACTGCATTTCTGTGTGTCTTATTGCGTAGCGCATAATTGTGCGCTTATTTTTTTTAAATGTACCATCCCAATAAAAAATTTTATCATTTTGCGAAGCACTAAAGGTACATTTAAAAAAAAAGGCGCACAATTATGCGCTACGCAATAAGACATACAGAAATGCAGTAAAGTAAGTGAAAGAACTCTCAACAACTTTTATTAAAAAAAATAACATTTAAAGTGCTACAGCATTCCCTTACCACGAAGCAGCTTTGTAATGGAGAATACTAAAAAATAACTGTATCAAAACATTCAGTGTGTAAAGCTGATCGTTACATCCAACAATTTTTATGTGCGCTGAATAATGCGCTTTATGTGTCAAAAATGTATTGCTTCAAAGTGGGAACTCGCCATATAAAATTCATGTCTTCCGTAAGCGCATTGGTAAGCGAAACTTTTATGTTTCTCCCTTACAAACCTGCTTCGTTGGAAGCTCCTTTTTTTATTGGGATTAGTGCTTCGCAAAATGATAAAATTTTTTATTGGGTAATCAATTGCACTGTAATTTTTTATAATAAAACAAATTACTCGACTTGAGTTTTGTTAATTTTTGTTGGAATTCAAATTCAATTTGCGTATTGGTATCGATATCGGCGAAATTTTATTTTAAGTATCGGTATCGTATGGGCAAAAAGGACAAAACGCCTTTATTATGACATTCCGATGACTTACTTTCAAAATTATCCACTACGCACCTGAATGCCACTTCTGAACATTTTGATACTTGGGCGTATGTGAAACGGTAGCAAAGTAATATACATAATAAGTAAGAACTCTATTTTTGGCTGTGCCGAATCTTTAACCCTTTCACGTCAATGGGAAATATTTTTCTCAAAATTTAAATTGGTTATTTTAGTAAAAACTTTTTTTTTTAAATATTTATTTTGACATTTAGATGTCGTGCAACAGCGATGATTTATTGTAATTTTTTTTTTTTTAATTCCCTATGGTAATCCCCGCGAAGCTCTACGCTTGTCTGCAGGAAACCAGAGTCTACTAGCTAGCCTACCGGGACACTCGAAATAAAAGTATAAAGGCGGCGATACTTATACGTGTATGGTATAATCAAGGAAGGGAAATCCCATTTTTCTCTACCGTAAGGACGTTTCGATTTGGCTCGTTTTGTCGCGGATATTATTATGTTTTTAAGTTTTATAAGTGATAAATATTATATGATGAGCAGAGCGTAATGATAAATAGTAATAAAAAATATGTGCCTGGCCAATACTTGTTCAATTTTGTATATTTACTCTATGGGAAACATTTTTCCCTATGGACCAGTAGTGCGATTCACTAACTTTTATAACAATAATCGAATCGTTAAAATAAATATAACGAAAATTTATTTTTATAATTTAGGTTGTGTTTATTTAATCGATAAAATGAATTTTATGTTTAAAATAGCTTACATACATACAAAGATATATTCATATGTATATGTATGAACAAAAACAAAATCCTTAATTTAAACTTTACAAAAAAGCATATTAAGAACAAAAACAAATTTCTAAATGTAAAATTCACAAAAAAATATAAAACCATAAATTAACCCTTCGTCTTACTCATTAGTCTGGCCAGACCTTTTTCGATGCATTTTGAATGCAAAAACATGTGTAACACAGGGGGTTAAGAACAATTTCATTTATTTTTATTTTATTCTCTTTTGTGCTTTTCGTTTTTTATTTTAAACATTTTTAAGACAGAGGTGTTACAAAACTACAGCTGTTTACTATCGTTAACAAAAGTTACAGCATCACACCATCGTTACTGCAAGCGAATATAAATGTCGACAAATACATATAACGATTGTTCGTTCGTTTAAAGTTAGTGAATCGCACCACTGAAGTGAAAATTTACTCTTACTACTGCTAAAAATTTTAGCAAGGACAAGCAGAAGAGTAGGGAGTTTCATTTATTTTTAATGGCGGGTTATAGTGATAGGTAAGATGAACTTCATCTCGATGAACAAGATCAAGACTTTTAAGAAGAAATGAATATTATGAGCATGTACACACAGAAAAAAATCAATGTAAATTCGTTCAAAACAAGGTTGATTTTACATTTTTTAGTAGTGATTTTGCTTCATTGTTGTTTAATGTTAATTTAACATGATTTTACAATAACTTGCGAACAACATTTTTTCTTTTAAAATAAATATAATTCATGTTAATTTAACATTGCAGTAAAGTTAGAGCAAAATGTAATTAATATTGAAATAACAATCCGAATCACGTTGAATGAAAGTTATTTAAAGTTGAAACAACGTGAATTTCAAGTAGAATCAAATTGGTTGGAGTGTGATATAACAGTGTGAAGACAACATATGCTTTTATTTAAGAATAATTTAAAACACTTACCCCTGTAACACATGTTTCACTTATTTTGTATCTCCTTTGTTAGCAGAAGCATCAGCAGAATGGCCCGATATCGTTTTCGTCATCATTCTACTTTGAAAACTTGATGTACTATTTAACTAAATAATTTTAATTAAAAGAATACGGGAATTGTCTTCTTTTTATAACATATTTCAAGCATGAAAATAAAAAGATGTACATACTTAAGTGTGTATGCATGTTAATTTAACAAGATAAACTTTTGATTTTAATATAAAACAGGTTTTTATGGATTCAATATTGAACAATGTTATTTTCACAGTGAATAATATTAAATAAACGTGATTTAAGATTATTTTAATATTTTTCATTTAAAATTAATATGAAATAATGATAAATATAAATAAAGGGCATACTTTTGCAGAAATTTACCATGATTCTCAAACAACATTTCGCCATGTTATTTTAACATTGGTATTATTTTCTGTGTGTAAAAAAATAGCAAAATATCAGTAGTAAGAGTGAATTTTCACTCTGGTCCATAGGGAAAAATGTCTCTCATAGAGTAAATATACAAAATTGAACAACTATTGGCCAGTTATTAATTTTTTATCATTATTTGTCATGAACTTCACCTAGATGAAGAAGACCAAGACTTTTTAGAAGAAGACATCGAAGTGGTTGAAAACGAAAGTGCAGTACAAGAAACTGGTCAAAAAAAAACTGTGGATGCCAGCACATCTCTTCATAATGAAGGTGAACCTGTTTTTAGATGGACAAGTGGCTCTTATAAACCCCATACAGCAAAACTAAAGATCCTTTACTGTTGAAGTAGACGAAATGAAAGCATTATAGGAAAGATTTTTGTTATGAGTTACAAAGTGTTGCCAAATCTTCGAAGTTACTGATGAAGATATGGGTGTCCCTTACAGCGCTAACATTATGACTAGAACAATATTTGAGCAAATGCGCCAAAATTTGCATTTCTTCAATAATTATAAAACCTTTTTTTACATTGGATTTTTTTTTAGTTGTCATTCATAAAAAATCAATTAGCTGAAGTATTTTTTCCGTCCTTTATCGCCCACTGAGAAAAATATTTCCCAAAAAATTCCACAAAATCTAATCACGAGATTTTTATTTCTTTGCAATTTTAGTTTATCTTCTATCTATCTATCTTCTATATATATATGTATATATATAAAATAGGATGTGTGTATGTATTTATGTATGTATTTAACGTATGGACTCCAAAACGGCTGGGCCGATTTTGATGAAATTTTAAGGGAATCTTAAGAATATTCAGGCGGGTGACACTGTGAAGTCTGATTTTTTATTTTCGGTCTGTGGGCGGTGGGGCGTGCCAAAATCCAATTTTCATATTGCACCACCAATGACATCTATATAATTTGGACGATTTTTTCTTTAAAATGATCGCCATGGTTCAACTTAGATTTATACGAAAAGAAAACTTTGCCCTGCCCACTTTTACGCCCACTTTTTTCGAATTACGTAAAATCAAAAAACGATTTGACAAATTTTTCTTTCAAATATTCGTATTAATCCATTTTAAGTTTTTATCGAAAGAAAAATTTACCACGCCTACTTTAACGCCCACTTTTTCTATTAAGCGCATAACTTGATATTGGCTTAACCGATTGGGACGATTTTTTCTTTAAAATTATTGCCATGGTCCAACTTAGGTTTTTACGGAAAGAAAATTTTGCCCCGCCCACTTATTTCGTATTACCTAAAATCAGAAAACGGCTGCATCGATTTGACAAATTTTTCTTTCAAATGTTCATATCAATCCATTTTACATTTTCATTGAATGAAAAATGTACCACACCTATTTTTACGCCCACTTTTTCTATTAAGCGCATAACTTGAGAACGGCTTGAATTATTTGGACGATTTTTTCTATTCTATTTACGGAAAACAAATTTTGCCCCGCCCACTTTAACGCTCACTTTTTTTCGATTTACCTAAAATCAGAAAACGGCTCCATCGATTTGATTAATTTTTCTTTTCAATGTTCGTATCTTTTTAACGGATTTTAAAAATCGAACGCAAACATTTTTCCTAATTTGGACGGGACAACGTCTGTCGGGTCAGCTAGTTTTGTATATCAATTAAAAAAAATCCATTGGATATTACAAAATAACCAGGGTTTCCTTATGGACACGAAATAACCAGGGGTTGCTTATGGACACGAAATAACCAGGGTTTCCTTATGGACACAAAGTAACCAGGTTTCCTTATTGGCACGAAAGGGTTAATACCCTTCATCTAACGTAATGCACCACTAACCCACTTAGCACACATTACCAAAATGGCTCACAAAAAAAAAGCGAAATATGCAGGTATGTAATGGAAAACGATTTTGAAAACAATATGATTTTAAAACGATAATATCGTTTTCAGTATCTTTAAAAATCGTTTTTCATCACATACCTGATGTAAACGAAATTTTTTCGTTTAATATACAGTGTTCTTCTGATCGCTCCTTGGTAAAGGGTATATTAGATTCGGCACAACCGAATATAGAACTTTTATTTGTTTTTATAAATAGTTTCAAATATGTCGAACTCAACTAAATTAATAATTAAAAATGTACTGGAGTTTTCATGTTCTAATAAAATGACATGACACATTGCATAATATTCTTTTAAAAGAACAAAAACACCATCTGGACAATAACAATTATTTCTGCCATGGTCTTCAGGCATTATGAACATTAGAATTGTAAGAATTTAATGATCTCAATTTCAATATTTAACAGAAATTGTAATTGATATAGAACAAACAGAATCAGATACTGCTAGACATTATTGCAAAGAAAAACAGGAAATTAGCAATTTGATAGTGAAACTATTTCAAAATAATTAAACATTAATCAGACAACGAAGTCTAAGTGAGAATTACGTAAATTAACTAGTTCATTATTAGTTATTTAAATTTAAAGCTCAAAGAATTTTAGACTTTTATAGCCAATTAAAATTGAAAAAAAACTGTTATAGAAAAACTATAAGAAAAAAATGTTAAGTGATAATTGTTTTTTATAATTTAATAAATATGTAAATACTAAATTAATTTGAATAATCTTCTTAACTCTAAGCAATTTGTAGTGTTAGAGTAATTGCCTTAATTAAAAATATTAATTAAATACAAAGAAATGTTCAACGAATGTTTTAATAAAAATTAACATGCAGGATATGATGGCCCTTGAACTTAAAGTTTTTTTTTGTAAGCGATTATAAAATGATAAATGGGAAATGGAAAAGGAAGTGATTTAAAAGCTTTAAATAATAAAATGTTTGGTTTATCTATATTCTACAGAGAGATTAGCATTTGCTAGGGGAAATTTAATAAATTAATCACAGATTTTATGACTAAAACTTGCCCTATTGACCTTTAAAAGTTAAACTTTATACCATTTGAAACATTTTGTCTCTTTTTATATCCACACCGCGTTTATGCCGATATCTTAATAATATTCGGCATAAATAACTTTTACATGAATCTGAATCTAGTAGCATAATTAAGTTTTGGCGTGATCATGACTGCCCATGGGCCCCAAAACTAAACGTTTAATTCACTTGATCAAACGTTTAATTCACTTGATTAAATTCTTAATTAAACTTATTTTGAATTTTGATTAATGCTTTAATTAGTGAAACACTGTGTAGTGAGCAAGTCTATCATTGTGCGAAGGTTGCGAATTTGATTTCCGCCAGACAATTTGGTCTTTTTCACTCCAACACGCTAAAAATCTACGTTACTATTGCTCGGTTAATAAAGCTTTGTTATTGTAGTTGAAACATTTAATAAAAAAGAAAATAATCCACATCAGATCAAAAACTGATTGTAAACTTATCCAGAAATTAACAAGATTAAGAAATGTTTAAGATGTCATTTTAAAGGAAAAAAATTAGTCGGGAACCTTTTAAAAACTGATTGAAAACTCAACTTAAATTGGTCAAAAACATGCCGAAAAAAATAGATGATAACTGTTCAAAAATCGATCTTAAGCAAATCAAAAACTAATCAAGAATTAATTGGGTCTATTTAAGAACTCATCGGAAACTAAAAGCAATCTATTATTAATACGATTTCCGCATGACGTGCTAAATTCCCAATTTTTCATATTTAATAAATACACTGAAATTTAATATTTAGGGAAAGCTAGTTTCTATGCGCATTTCACTGGTTGCTTAGGCCCGCTCATCAGGAAACCTTTTCCAAAGATTTTAGAAAAGCCAAAAATATTATACAAATAAAAACCTAAACTTTAGGTTTTTAGATTCTAAATTGAGATGCGAAAATCAATTCGATACGAAAGAAAAGTGGTATTCTGTTAGACTTTTGCAATCGCATTCGCAATTAATTTCAAATTTTGGCAACGCTGCTCCAATAAACGTCAGTGTCAACAAACGTCAAATTAAAAATAAATAAATAAATAAATTGTTTGTGTTTGGCTGTGAAAATTGTATATAAAATTTATTTGGGACATTCTGTAAGAAAAAAAAATAATAATAAAATTGGATTCTGTGGCACTGTGGTTCGACGACGAAGAAGGTCATGAGCAAAATGAAAGGATACAGAGAACATTGCTTACTATTACTTCCGTAGCTATTTCTTGTAACGGCATTTCGTCCAACTGTTCCATCAGGCGGTGCGCAAAATGACCCCAGGAAATATGGCCCCAAAAGTAGAATGAAAAACGGCTCCAACATTTTACACGAGACACAACAACACGAAATTTTTTTGTTTTTTAGGGTTTTTTTTTCATTTTTTCGTTAGGGTTTTTTGCATTTTAAGTGGAATGAAAAATGACCCCAATATCAAGGAATGAAAAATGGCCCCCAAATAAAATTACAATTTTTACTTTGGGGCTATTTTTCGTCTACTAATAAAAAATGGCTGTAGGAAATATCGCCCAAAGAAAAATCGCCCAAAAAAAAAAAATGAAAAATCGCCCAAATGAAGAATCGCCCAAACGAACATGAAAAATGACCCAAAAAGGTAAATATGAAATTTTGCCCAAAAAAAACGAAAAAGGGCCCAAAAAGAAAATGAAAAATGACCCAAAAAGCAAAAACGAATTTTTTCCCAAAAAAAAAAAAATTACTAAATTTGCAAAAAAGTGTTTATTATTCATATAAATTTAGGTGACATGTCATAACGTCCAGTGTCGTAGTGTCCTTGGACACTTTTAAACTGTCATAATGTCCATCGAAGACGAGGAAGAGGACGTTATGACACTTTGCAACGTCCGCAACTTAACTTATAATCAAAAATGTGTAAATTTTTTTTTAAAATACCGTTAAAATTTCAAGTGATTTTTTTAAAGATACTTATTTAACCATAATATGGTTGTCGGTGACAATGATTTGGTTAAATTAAACATAATATGAATAAAATATTTTTATAGCTTTTACTCCGGGTGTATATATTAAATATATATATCCAAAATAAGGATTTCATCTTCTATGGTATAACAAATACTGGCTTCGCTAACTAAAGCTTCTCTGTATAGCCGGCCTTCGGCCGGCCGCAAGGATTTTCTCCTCTATGGTATAACAAAGACCGGCTTCGCTAACTAAAGCTTCTCTGTATAGCCGGCCTTCGGTCGGGCGCAAGGATTTTCCCCTTTATGGTCTAACAAAAACCGGTATCGCTAAGTAAATCTTCGAAAAACTGCCGACTTCGCAGAGAAGCTTTAGTTAGCGAAGCCGGTGTTTGTTATACCATAGAGGAGAAAATCCTTATTTTCGATATATATATATATTTAATATATACACCCAGAGAAAAAGCTACAAAACCATTTTTAAAAAAATTCTACCGATATTATGTTTAATTTAACCAAATCATTGTCGCCGACAACCATATAATGGTTAAAGTATGGCGATTTCTTTTCTGAGAAAAATATGTTACAGTACATACATGTAACATTTTCTAATGTTACCTAAAATCACTCGAAGTGTTACATGTTGTGCAATTTCAATAGAACACAATTAGTGCTTTTATTTACAACTATTACACTTTCATCATTAATGTACTTAATAAGCGATTTTTAAAGCTATTTAAGCAGTTTCTGCATGCTATTACGGGTTGGAAACAAATATTAACATCACTAATGGCTTATAAAAATTAAAACGATTATAATATAAATAGACTTTTTTTTTGATTTTAATTTGTAAATATTTTTATATTTTGTTTTAAAACCAATTTTTAACAAAATTATGAGCGGTATGAATTATGACGAACAAAATAAAACATTTGTTGTACAAACAAAGTAGTAAGCACCAAAGTTTTAGAACAGGGCAGTTGAACACCTTAAGTTAAAGTAAGGGTAAAACATGCAACATGTTTTGCATGTTTTTCATTAACATATTCACAAAAGAACTTGAAAATTTTTCCCACAGTTGTATTTTTTGTACAAACGAACACAAAAATGAAGAACATGTAACATTAATGCAACATTTTTCTCAGAAAAGAAATCGCCATTAGTTTCTTGAAAAATAGTTTTATTGTTTGCAACCATAATAAAACATGGTTTTCTCTGCTATGTAAGATTATGGTAGAATTTTAAAAATAGCCCATTTTTTTTGGGCCATTTTTCATACAAATTTAAAAAACGAAAAATCACCCAACAATAACGATAAATAGCCCAAAAATTTTGGGCCATTTTTCATATGAAGTCAGGCCCAATTTTACATGCAATTTTTTTGGACGATTTTTCATTTTTTTTTTTGGGCGATTTTTCTTTGGGCGATATTTCCTACAGCCATAAAAAATGCTAATTTTAAGAAACGAAAAATCATCCCAAACAATTTTACACAAATTTTATAAAATTCTACGTAAAAGTTTCTAGGGATAGTATAAAAACCCGAATTCTTATACCAAAGTAGAGAAAATCCTTGCCGGTTATGCAGAGATGCTTTAGTTAGCGAAGCCGGTGTTTGTAATACGATAGAGGAAAAAATCATTGAGCACGGCCGAAGGCCGGCTATTAAGAGAAACTTTACTGAGCGAAGCCAGAGTTCGTTATACCATATAAAAGAAAACCCTTGCGCCCGGCCGAAGGCCGTCTATGAAGTGAAGCTTTAGTGAGCGAAGCCAGTGTTCGTTATACCAAAGAGAAGAAAATCCTTTCACCCGGCCGAAGGCCGGCTATATAGAGAAGCTTTAGTTGGCGAAGCCAGTATTCGTTATACCATAGAAGAGAAAATCCTTGCGCCAGGCCGCAGGCAGTCTATAACGTGACGTTTTAGTAAGCAAAGCAAGTTTTCGTTATACCATAGAGAAAAAAATCCTTGCGCATGGCCGAAAGCCCAACCATGCTATCAATCGTACGATTTTTAAAACCAAAACGGTATAATTATCCGGATTTTGAAATCGGGATTCTAAATTTGTGATTTTTAGTTTCGGGCATATGAACTCCACCGAAAATGTTTAATGTAACTTTCTTTGTGTTCTTCTTTGGGGTTAAAATTCATTATAAATTTTGAGGTGATTTTTCATAATGAAGAATAACCCCAAATTTAGGGTTATATTTCATTAAATTTTTAGGGCACTTTTTCATTTTTTTGAGGTAATTTTTCGGCTGTAGGAAATATCGCCCAAAGAAAAATGGCCCAAAAAAAAATGAAAAATCGCCCAAATGAAGAATCGCCCAAAAGAACGTGAAAAATGATCCAAAAAGTTATATATGAAATTTTGCCCAACAAAAACGAAAAAGGGCCCAAAAAAAAATGAAAAATGACCCAAAAAGCAAAAACGAATTTTTCCGAAAAAAAATTAAAAATTACCCAATTTGCAAAAAAGTGGTTATTATTCATATAAATTTAGTTCCATACAAGTGTAAGTTTTATGTAAAAAATTGCATTCTATCTTCAACAGCTGCTCGGCAGTAAGGACAGTAATACCGGCTGCGCAAACTTCGCTAAGCTTCTCTGCATAGCCGGCCTTCGGCCGGGCGCAAGGATTTTCTCCTCTATGGTATAGCAAACACCGGCTTCGCTAACTAAAGCTTCTCTGTATAGCCGGCCTTCGGCCGGGCGCAAGGATTTTTTCCTCTATGGTAGAACAAGTACCGGTTTCGCCAAGTTAAGCTTCTAAAATCTGCCTTGTTTTCGAACGAAGGCCATATACGCAGAGAAGCTTTAGTTAGCGAAGCCGGTGTTTGTTATACCATAGAGGAGAAAATCCACGCGCCCGGCCAAAGGCCGGCTTTGCAGAGAAGCTTTAGTTAGCGCAGCCGGTATATATTATATCCTTGAGGAGAAAATCCTTGCGCCCAAAAGTGTTTTCGTTATATATCACAGCCATGTTTGCACCATTCTTTTCAAGATTGGAAGCAGTTGTTGTCCCGAAGGAAAGTGCGCCCGGTAATCCATTTACGGAATCCGTCACAACTTGCTCCTCTAAGGGAGACAGTGAATTATGTCTTGATGGTCCACCACCATTGCCGCCAATGTCGGTTTTATTTCGTCTAAGCTTCTGTTTGGTGTGTACTTTAAAATCGGCCCAAACCTATTAAAATTAAAGTTTAAGTCAAATATTTTTGAACTGGTTTATATATTTCATACCTTTTTTCCATCCTGCAGCTTCTCTAATAGGTGGTCCATTGATATTTAGTTGTTCAGTTAACGTTTGCCACAAAGTATTTGCCGACTGACGTGCATTTGGTGTTTTCAAATGGCCCCTTGCCAATTGGCTGTGCTTATTCATAAATTCTATCATTATTTCAAATTATCGCGGTTTGGTGGTCTTATTGCTTGCTTCCCTGAATTAAATAATAAATATATGATGAATAAATAAATAAAATATTATCTTTCACTTACATGTTTGTACTTTGCGAATGCTATTTTGTTGTCGAATAAAGTTTGCGAATTTGACATGTGTTTGACATTTGTTTTCGCAATGTAGAATACCGACTTGCGACCTTTTCGCATTTGAAATGCGATCAAAAAAAAAGTTATGTAAAAGAATCTGGAAAGAGTACGACAGGTGGGGGCAAACAATGGGTACCATTTGAAAGATATACGGTGTCTCGTAGCAGATTTATATTTTCAAACTTAAACAAAAAAACATAAAATGTAATTGACGCAAATGCGGCAATGTGTCTTCAAAACATGATCTTAACATATTTCCAAATTATAATCTTAATTTAACAAATAAATGCCCATTTTTTATTAAATCAGAAACAGAAGTAGGGAAGAACATGAATATCAATTAAAATAGTTAATCCTTCACAGCCGATTTCGATATACTAAAGTAAAAAATACCATTTGGTTTTAAGATTGATGTTTGACTATTGACTGCCAACCGTCTTCAATGGCGATAAGTGTTAAACGGCAAAAGATATAGCGTGGTTACTATCGAAACATGTCAAATCAACCTGTCCGTGAACGTGAGTTCAATTCCCCGGTCAGTTAAGAATGAAAAAATTATCAATAAATTTTAATTCATCTCTCTTGTGAAATTCCTTTCTTAATAAAAATAATTTTATGAAAATTTAATTTAATGAATTTTAAACTGATTAATGACCAATTTCACCAAGTTCGGTTAAAACCACAGTTGAACTTCTATAAGTCGAACTTCTTTAAGTCGAAAATTCTTTAAGTCGAAGGGAATCTTTTGGCAGGCGCTGCGAAATATGGCCCCAGGAAATATGGCCCCAAAAAATAAATGAAAATTGACCCCAAATTTGGGGCTATTTTTCATAATGCAATATGGCCCCATTTTTCTAATGAAAAATTACCCCAAAAAAATGAAAAAAAAACCCTAAAAATAAAATGAAATATGACCCTAAATTTGGGGCTATTCTTCATTATGAAAAATCACCTCAAAATTTATAATGAATTTTAACCCCAAAAAAGAACACAAAGAAAGTGACATTTAACATTCTCGGTGGAGTTCATATGCCCAAAACTAAAAATCCCAAATTTAGAATCCCGATTTCAAAATCCGGATAATTATACAGTTTTGGTTTTAAAAATCGTACGATTGATAGCACGGTTGTGCTTTCGGCCATGCACAAGGCTTTTTTTCTCTATGGTATAACGAACACTGGCTTTGCTTACTAAAGCTCTACGTTATAGCCGGCCTTCGGCCGGGCGCAAGGATTTTTTTCTCTATGGTATAACGAACACTGGCTTCGCTAACTAAAGCTTCTCTGTATAGCCGGCCTTCGGCCGGGTGAAAGGATTTTTTTTCTATGGTATAACGAACTCTTCTCGTAATAGCCGGCCTTCGACCGGGCTCAAGGATTTTTTCCTCTATGGTATACCAAACACCGGCTTCGCTAACTAAAGCATCTCTTCATAACCGGCAAGGATTTTCTCTACTATGGTATAAGAATTTGGGTTTTTTATGTTATCCCTAGAAACTTTTACATAGAATTTTATATAAATTTGTGTAAAAATGTTTGGGGTGATTTTTCATTTCTTTAAACTTGCATTTTTTATTAGTAGATGAAAAATAGCCCCAAAGTAAAAATGGTGATTTTATTTGGGGCCATTTTTCATTCCTTGATATTGGGGTCATTTTTCATTCCACTTAAAATGCAAAAACACCCTAACGATAAAATGAAAAATAACCCCAAAAAAATTGCGCCAAAATTGCGTGTTGTTGTGTCTCATGTAAAATTTTAAAGCCGTTTTTCATTTTCCTTTTGGGGCCATATTTCCTGGTGTCATTTTGCGCACCGCCCTTTTGGCAATAGCGGTGGACAGACCAATTCACATGATTTTGTTTCTATTACTTTAGCCCTTGAACCTCCTTATCTTGAATTTTTCTATAACTCAAAGTAAAATATTTGCATAACGCGAGGCCACACTTCCACAAGTCAAATTTTTTTCCAAAAATTTTTTGCCATCTTAAATTTTTGTTTTATTTAAAACTAATTAGCATTTAAAATGTGACATCTATCTTTAGTTAAATAACATTTGATAACTCTAAATTCAATATTTCTAAGTTATCAAGTTACACAATATTTCATAGAATTAAGTTTTTAAATATGTACACATGTATTTGTACGAAATAAAATTAAAATCACATGAATACCGAACGAATTTAATTTATGTTGTGCATTTATTACAAAATTCTCTAAACTGAAGTTTCTGTAAGTCGAACTTTTTTTTCGGGATAATCGTGTTTCGAGTTATAGAAGTTCAACTGTAACTATTACTTAAACTTCCGGTTACCAATATGTTTTTGACAGCTATAACTTTTAGTTAATTTTAACTGAACTTGGTGAAATTGGCCGTAAAATGTAAAAATTTGGATTAAAAAACCATTAACAATTCAACAAAATAACCACAATACTAATTATTGTAAATCATGTAATTATTTAAATAAATAACG
Organism: Pollenia angustigena; assembly: GCA_930367215.1. NCBI lineage: Eukaryota > Metazoa > Arthropoda > Insecta > Diptera > Polleniidae > Pollenia > Pollenia angustigena. The sequence goes on along the minus strand of OV884059.1, from coordinate 123,890,296 downwards.
TTACTTGTGTGCCACCCTGTATAAACTGTAAATGTTCATCAATACAAGAATATTTAAAAAAAATTGCAATCTTGTTTGAAAATTATTTTTATATTTATGTTTGTACTTTTAAATTTTATTTAGTCTATTTTTTTCATTATTCTCAGTAACTTGTTGTTTATTAACATTTTTTTTTCTACATGAAAGAATTTACCTTTCAATTATTGCTTAATTTATTTTGGTGTTAGTTTTTTTGTAAAAAATATTTTTGTTTTTCTGTTAACAAATTTGTAATGGAAACTGTAATTTTTGCTGAAATATACAATCAATAATAGATTAAATCGTTTGTTACTTTTAAATTACAAAAGGGTTATTAAGAAAATATTCAAATAAACAATAAGAAAAAACTGCAAGCACCAAAGGCATGTTTAAAACATTATACTAGCAATGAATTGTAGGCTAAAATGTTAACTTTGTCTTAGATGGTGCTAAAGGAAAAACGTTTTTTCTCAATTTTTTTTCAAACCTGTTTTTGTCTTAGACAGAGAAGTGTTGGATGTAAAATATTTTTGTAAAAACAAATTTACTTAATTTCCATTTGATTTCCCAAACCAACAAAATTTTGTCACAATCCCGGTGGCGAGTGTAGGCGTAAATATTTCATATAAACATTTTGCTATTCAAACAGTATAACAATAAGAGACTTCAATAGATTCCTAATGGATTGAGAAGGAAGACAAGACAAGAGAAGTATTAACAAAAAAATAATGTCAAAGTTTGTTGCTTAAGTCTTTTGTTTTGCTTTGCTATTTTGCTGTTGTTGTTTGTCACTGTTGTTTTAAACTGCCGCAGCAGCCACAAGTCTTTGTTTCTCAAGATTAATTATTTTCAAATACAAAGTTACTAACACAATACTGGTAGTACTTGTAGTTATTTTTCTACCGTATTTTTATTGTTAATTAAACAAAAACAAAACAACTAGAAATAACTGAACATTTTGCAAAAATATTTGAAATGATATAAAAGATAAAATAAAAACGTTTGAAATTATTATTGTACATTTATATTTATGCAAAATGTTTACAATATTTAAAATTTTAACTAGCCGCTAATTAAGAGAAGAAAAATGGTCAATGTTTTTTATTTGTCAATTCTATTGTTTAGATTGCAAACTTTGATATTGTACTGAAATTAGTTTTGAAAACAATAGATATTTTTCAAATTACTTTTAATGAAATTTTTTAAAAATATTAAAATTTTTGTTTAAAAATCTTTAATACCCAGTAAAAACTTCGCCTACTGTTTTCAAAATGAATAGCTTCTTTAACTCATTATTTTTCTGGATGTATGCAGGTAAAAAAAATAATGACTTACTTTTTAATGCGTTCATTTTGGGACATCCCTTGTAAAATTCATTGGTTCTTTCAGTAGAATTGTAAGTAGTGCTCTTATGTTTTTCTGATTACTCAACACATTATTTTGTAGGCGAAGTTTTACTGGGTACTTAATTTTAGGCTCAACCATACTGTCAATTAACAAAAAGTCTCTCAAATGTTCTTTAGAAAACAAAATTAAAAAACATTTGAATCCGTACCTTTTGCTTAAGCAATTGAGAGTTTCATTATCAGGATACTTAACTAGAATCACTAGTATTACAGGCCTTTAAGATTATTAAAAATCATTTACGCCACTCTTCATAAAGATCATAAATAGTCTTCTATTTGCATCGTTTTCTAACAAAAAATCTTTTAAACGGTTATCGATGATTATGACTTTATTTTCCTCTATTATAATTTAAAATGTTGTATGAGTTTTTGCTGCTTGTGGTACTTAACGTGCCTTGCACTTATGACATTTCTAGTTAGCTCTCCTCTCGATATTCATTGTAATATATGTTATTTTCAACCAGATGAAAGTTAAAAATTTTAACAAATTTTGATGGTAAATTGTTGTTGCATCGATCACACAAACTCATTACTAACACTTTTCTAAATTTAATTAATTCACTTCTTGGTACTTTTTTTGGTTTTGCGTATTACCTGTTTATATTTAGTTAATTATCATTAAATACATCAATTTATTAATAATTTTGTTTAATTGTTTAATCACTTTTAAGAAAATTTCTTGTGTATTAAAACAGTAAATTGGTTTAAATTTGTTGATCAACTTCACACTGTTTATTTCGCAATTTTGTTGGAGCATACTAAATGGAACTGAACTAGAACTGAACTAGAATTGAACTAGAATTGAACTAGAACTAAACTAGAACTGAACTAGTACTGAACCAGAACTGAACTAGAACTGAACTAGAACAGAACTAAAACTGAACTTGATGAACTAGAACTGAACTAGAACTAAACTAGAACTAAACTAGAACTAAACTAGAACTAAACTAGAACTGAACTAGAATTGAACTAGAACTGAAGAAGAACTGAACTAGAACTGAACTACAACTGAACTATAACTGAACTAGAACTGAACTAGAACTAAACTAGAACTAAACTAGAACTAAACTAGAACTGAACTAGAACTGAACTTGAACTGAACTAGAACTGAACTGAACTAGAATTGAACTAGTACTGAACTAAACTTAACTAAAACCAAACTAAAACTGTACTAGCACTGAACTTTTCCACATCTAAACTAATCTAGAACTAAACTAAAAAGACTTACCACAACTCTAGGTAATAAATAAAAATAAAGGCTGGTCAAACTGAAATGCACGATGTTTATTGTGAGTCACATTTTAACGTCAACTTGTTTGCCCAACTTCGTTTCAGTGTTTGATTTTTAGAGTTTTTTACGAATTAAAATCGTGCACTTGGTGTTTTTTTGGTCAGCATAATCGACCAAATGTGTCCACAATAGAGAGAGAATTGTGCAAATTTCAGCAAACCGGTTCAGTAGGAAATGTAAAAACATTTGTGAACGTTCGCCCTATTCGTTCTGCGTTGTCGTGCATTACTTCTTCGAAAATGAGGTCGGCCAAGCAGTTAACGTGAATGATGTTCGCTATCGCGAGATGATAATAGCTTTTTTGTGGCCAGAAATTAAGGATATGGACGATTTGTGGTTCCAACAGTGTCACTTGACACACAGCCAACGAAACAATTGCTCTTTTGCGCGAGAACTTCAATGGCGGTGCTATCTCACGTAGTGGCGTTGTGAATTTGACGTCACGATCATGTGATTTGACAGCGTTGAACTCTTTTCTTTGGGGATATTTAAAAGAAAAAGTTTACGTCAATAACACTGCTTTACAAATTTTTATTTTGGAAAAATACCAAGAACGCCACATGCCTAGATAAGTTAATTGGGACCTCCTGAACACGAAAAACGCTGTAATTTTTTTACTAAGTACCGTTTTTTAGATAACGGTACTTTTGTGTGTTTTCGGTGTATTTTCCCACTCAAACCCTTGTGAAGCCCAACCCAATAGTCCGATCGAGATAAATGGCATATCGTTGGAAAGGTAATTCTGTAAACCAGTGTAAGCCAAGAACAATTCAAGAGCTTAAGGATGAGATAATTCGGTACATTTAAGACATTGAACCTCAATTATGTCTCAGAGTCATTGAAAATATGGACCATCGGAAAGAGGTATTCCACCGAAGCCGTGGCCGATATTTTGTTTCACACATAATTGTCATAGATCCTTCTATCATAACAAAAAAAAATATTAAGACAATTCTCTTTAAACTTTTTGTTTTATCTACAATTAACATCGTGCGTTTTTGTTAGACCACCCTTTATATTTTTATTTTCGTTAAAAGTTTTAAAATAGAATTCAAGAATATAAAAGCCCATATTTCTCTAAGCTTAAAGGTTTAATAAAAATTAACTTGCACTATATTTGATTTCACTGAGCTTGTGCTCAGAAAAAAAACCAAAATTCTACCAACAATAAATGAAAATAAAATGGTTAATATTTTTTTTCTGCTTTAACATCCAATCTAAAATAGTCAAGTATTAAATCCCAAAGTTTGCTTTCAAAATCTTAAAACGTTGAAATATATTGTGCAAACATAATTTGTTGTACTTATTTCAATAATAAAAAAACTAGTAGAAATGCTATTTAATGTCTTAATTGTAAATTGTATAACAAGATTTTGTTTAAATGTGCCCCACCTACAATATAATTTGGCTAAAAATATGTTACCCTTTAAAATAAATCGTATTTAATTTTGTTCCTAAACAGATTTGCTTTTAAACAAAATTAAATTTAGATATTTTTGCCATGATTGTGCTAAAACTCCAATTAATTTTATCTGTTAGAAACCTTTAGGAAAAAGAAAAAAACTAAAAATAGAAAAATGATTTCACATATAATTTGAAAAGTTTAGAAAACTTAGAAGCAAAAGTGTAAGAGGAAAAACAAGAGAACCTGCCACATAAATTTGAAAAGCTAAAATAATAATTTGAAAGCAGTGGCAGGAAAGAAAAATTGTATTTTAAATGTTAGATAATGCTTTTAATGAAAATATACTTGTGGGATGCTCTCTTTGCTTTAAGTTTTTAGGTTTTCGTGTAGTGTTTGGATTCTAAACATTTTAAAATCCAATGATTCTCAACTACTGAAAGTTCTGGGAGTCTTTTTATGTTTCAAATCGGAATATGTAAATAAAAGGAGAACATTATTTAATTACGAGGGTGATCAATGTTAGGTTTAATTGACTTTACTAACACCATAGAAGCTGTCAAAAAACCAAAACCTTCACAAGTTCAGTGCACAAGTTTTGACACAAACTTTACAAGTAAACTGTGGAATTTTTTTTGTCAAATTTACAAGCAAAAAACACAACATGTGCAAATAAAATTTTTGCCTTTTTAAATTTTTGCATTAAAATGTTTAATAACTTTTCGTAGGATTCCACGTTTATGAGCCTAATAATGGTTAAATAGTGAAGTTGGCCGCTATTGTTAATAAATAATGGCAATTTAGCTTTTTTTAAGTTAATCTAGGGGTTTTATTTCTATTTTTCATATCAATTATGCGGGTTTTATTGAACAAGAAAGTTAACACTACTGTTCGTGATTCAACGTTGACGCGTTTACTAAGGTATGACATTTTAGCGTAAAAAGCTAAGCGGAAGAAAACGTTCCGCCTTTCGCTCTTATTTAGGTATGGCTGATACACTGCACAAGTTTATTGTACAGTTTTACAAACTTGAGCAAATACCTCACTCGTTTTGATTTGTACTCAGTTCACTGCGTAAATAGCCATAATGTCTTTATGTCTCAATTCAAACGGACATAAAGTCATAATTTTGATATGGCCTTAAGTCTCATATCAATTTTAGTGGAATCGAACATAAAGGCATTATGGTTTTATGTCCCATTTGATGTTTTGCGTAACAAATGCTTATATGGTAGAAGAAAGAACGGCTTCGCTAATTAAAGCTTCTCTGTATAGCCGGGCTTTGGGCGGGCGCAGGAATTTTCTCCTTTATGGTATAACAAGTACCAATTTCGCTAAATAAAGCTTCTAAAATCTGTCTTGTTTCCGAACGAAGGCCGTTTACGCAGAGAAGCCTTAGTTAGCGAAGCCGATGTTTGTTATACCATAGAGGAGAAAATCCTTGCGTCCGGTCGATGGCCGGCTATGCAGAGTAGCTTTAGTTAGCGAAGCCCGTCTTTGTTATACCATAGAGGAGAAAATCCTTGCGTCCGGCCGAAGGCCGTCTATGCAGAGAAGCTTTAGTTTGCAAAGCTTTTTCGGGGTTTTTCCATAAATGAACGACGTCCCCAAATTAAGGCGCTTAGTTCATTTTTGTTTGGTGGACTTAGTTCATTGGTGACTTAGTTCACACCGCCATTTTTGACAGAAAACAGGGCGACATGAAACAACAATGCATTTTTTACATGAAATAGGGTGAAATACAATTATTATTATTAAAAATATGGCTTTATGTCTCATTTTTCGGAATAAATTTATGGCGATAAGTCCCATTATATTGAGACTTAATGGCATATGCCCTTATGTCTCAATGGAATGGGACTTGACGCCATATGGCTTTATGTCCTATGGCTTTATGACACCCCACCAATTTTGAGGGCTTATTATTTATTACTAGGATCGCCCGGTGGCCGAAATTCGACCACTTCACATTTACTTTTGAGAGAACCTGTGCGTTGTACAATAAAATCGTACACATTTTAAGAGTACGGCTAAATTCACTATTCACCTATCTTTGTACGTGTGTCTACAGGATAAATTAAAATGCTTTTTAAACACTTTTATTCCAAAAATTTAGAAAAAATATATATTGTGCATATCCCCGTAATTTATTTATAAGATTTTCATGAAATGTTATCAAAGTAAAAAATAGAAACACAGATCTTCGTTAAAAGTCATTGAAAAAGTTTCCGACTTTTATTTTTCTAAACGACGTTTTTGCGCGACTTCATTTTTTAAGATGTCTAAGGTAACCCTGTCCTAATACGTTTATACATGTGTGTTTGCAAGTGCAAAATGAAAACAAAAACATTTTGGGAGAACAACATAGAGCACACCGTCTTTTATACATGTGTGCACATGTGTGTTTGCCAGTATAATGCAAGAAAAAACACATTTTGGGAGAATAGCAAAACACACAACTTCTTTTTATACATGTATGTGCGTGTGTTTGCAAACAAATTTAAAACGCTTTTAAAACCATTTAATCCTGAAAATTTAGAAAAAAATTTATATTGTGCATTTCTACACAAAAATACCTTTAAAACGATGTATGTTTCATTAAAATCGGTGGACGTTAAGATACTTAAAAATCTACGATAAAAAAATTGCTTCCGTATTTACATATATATAAAGATGTTTTGATAGAGTTTCCGGTTCACAAAAATAACAGTTATGTTTTGATTTTAATTTTTTTAAACAAAAATAAAAGTTATTCTCCAAGGCGAATTCATTTTTCAGGTGGAGTTGAAAGCACAGCTGTGGTACTTTTTTTAAATTAGAGAGAGGAATGTCAAAAGTTACTTGTGTTTTTGACATATCGGCCAACGAAAGCAGCAACAAAATACATTGTTGTGTTTTTGGTGTTGTTACTTGTTGTAGTATCGACACCAACGTTTACATGAATTCGCCTTTTTATTTTCTAAGGAAATATACGTGTTATAATAATTTAGTTGAATAGAAGTATTTATTTTATGTGCTGTTTTCACAACACGAGTGATTGAACGTGTAGTAAATTTTATATGAAAAACACTCAGTTTTTTGAGTCACTTGTGTTGTGAAAACAGTACATTAATGTGTGACAGTCATTTGGATTTCTTAATCTCATTCAAATGTGTGATGTTTACAATTGATATACATTTCGACTTAGCTTCGCGGTCGATCTCAACCACATGGTATGTTAATATTAAGCCCTTACCAAATGCCACTGTGCGAGTGAAGGGTCATATGTACTTACAGGTAGCAATGGGAGTGTACCAAAAATTATCATTAATATCAACAGCTTCTATTGAATATCAACAGCACATTTTCCACAAGGGTAAGAATTAGACTTCCATGTGAACTTTGGGTTTAAACCATAGCCACCACGTGCTCCCTGACAGTAACTCTTTGTCAAAAAAACTGATCTTCGTTGAATCCTTTTGTAAGTGCATGCCTTGAAAAAGGCACTCATACATCGTACGGTGAACAAATTACTGAAGAACAACCTTCTATCAGAAAAGCAAGGCTTCCACAAAGATCAAATCATCCTTAAAGACATGAAGCATTTCTCGTAAGAAGCATACCAACGGAGAACTCACCAATAGTCAGATCGGATCTTGCAATCACCGGGGCTACTGACTCCCGTGGCTCCATCAGTTGAGTACTGAGGCACAACTTCAAATTTAATGATGTCCATTGTACCCCAAGGAGTTCTGTCATTTGAATGTTTGGTACATTCCAGATTGCATTCACCTGTTTTCAAAATGTATGAGATTCCGCTACAATTAAGCGGCAATGTTAACTAAATAACCAAGTCAGAGTTAAGTTACCCCAGCGGATGTAACACCAAGAGGAAAGAATCCAAAAGCTGCTTTAACTACGCCCCCTAAGAGGCGTAGCACATCCCGCGGGGGGAGGTGCATCTTTAACATTAATACTCGAAAAAAAAACTAGAATTATAGTTTTCGTTTTCTTCGCTAGTTTAAAAGTTTCTTGTGTAATTTTTTTTTCCTTTTATTAATTCTCATTTTTCTTGTTACTTTTGTTTTCATATTTTCAATGAGTTTTATAGATACAGATTATAGCGTGCTGTAAATTTGGTTAATTTAATGTGGTTGATTGGTTCTTATACATGCATTTTTTTTTTCGTTTTATGTAACACAATTTAGAAATCACTAACAATTTATTAAATACAAAAAAGCAAAATTCTTGCATGCAATCAGATTTTTTTTGGAAATAAATGTGGTATGAAATGTTAGAAAGAAATCTTAAATTAAACTTAAGTTAATAAACTAAAACAATAATACTTAGATTGGTTAAAAAGTAATTTAAAAAAGCCTCTAGATTTAATCGCTAAATTGTTAATATAGCAAAAAACCGGTACTTTTAAATTAAAATTCAAGAAAAAAATAAAACTGGACGAATATTTTTTTAGAAAAATAAACTGATTTAAATCTTGAGAGATACTGAAATCAGATTTTAGGTACATTTTTTGAAACTATATTTCGTCAACCAAAATGTAAAAGGGCTACTTTCATTAAAAACTATGTAATTTTTTCGATACAGATCTCGTGAATTGTTTATATGTAAAGTTATTTCTACCAAGTTTAAATACTCTTATTGTTACCATTCACCAGTTGCACAGAAATCTATATGGTACACAGAAAAAATTATTGCCGAATTATTTTCAAACAAACGCTTGTTTGAAAATTTTTTTAATTTCTACAAATTTTTTTACTGATTCAATTAAAATTTTTGTTTGATTTTTATTTATTTTTTTTTTTTTTTTTTTTTGTCATTATTTTTTATTGAATCTTCATATATTAAATATGAACTAACAATAACTAATCAAATCTTAACCTAATACGTTATTTTATCTCCTGCCAGTGCCAGACAAAATTTTCTTCATCACGGTTTTTATTCACTTATATAGGTGTTTATCGCTCATCTAATTGGGTAAGTGCTGCAGTGTCTCTTCTTCTTAAGCGAGTGTGGCCGCCATGATTTAAAATATTTCGAGCTAGTGGATTTGGGTGTTGTTCAAGCCTTTTTAAATATTTTATTGCATATTTTGTAATCATAGATTTCACTAATGGCACTTCATTGAGATCCTTATGAATGTTTGAGTTTTTAACATACCAGGGAGCGGCTGTGATTATTCGAAGAAGTTTATTTTGGCGCCTTTGAATTTTGTCGATATTAGAGGCCGAGGCAGTGCTCCATAGTTGAATACCGTAGCACCAGATAGGCTTTAAGATAGAGTTGTAAAGTAGAAGCTTGCAATCGAGACTAAGGACAGAATTTCTTCCAATAAGCCAATGAATTTGAATGGCTTTTAGTTTAATTTGAGTTAATTTTGCCTCTATATGGCATTTCCACGTTAATCGCCGATCCAGATGTATACCGAGATATTTAACATGCGAATGTTGAGGAATTATTTGATTATTGATTGTAATAGGGGGGCAAGATTCCCGGCGCAAAGTGAATGTTATATGTACACATTTTTGCTCATTGACCATTATCCTCCATTGTCTTAACCATATTTCTAGTTGAAATATATGATGCTGTAAGTAACGCGATGCTTCATAACGATTTTCGTGGACGCTTAGAAAAGCTGTATCGTCTGCAAATGTTGAAGTTTGTGTGTAGTTGCTTGTTGGCATGTCCGAAGTATAAATTAAGTATAATAGGGGGCCCAGGATGCTGCCTTGTGGGATTCCAGCGGCAATGGGCTGAGGTGAACTTAAGAAATTTCCTTCTTTAATAATAAATTGACGACCGACTAAGTAGCTTTCTAGCAGCTTGTGTGTGTTTGCTGGTAAATTTTTCTTCAATTTGTGTAATAAGCCTTCATGCCAGACTTTGTCAAAAGCTTGCGAAATATCGATGAAGAGTGCTGAGCAATATTTCTTTTCTTCAAATGCTTTTCTTATGACATTTACTATTTGATGAGTCTGCTCGATTGTGCTGTGTTTTCTTCTAAATCCGAACTGATGGTTTGGAATACATCTATTTTCACTTAAAATTGGTGTTAATTTTGAAACTTATAATTTCTCAAACAGCTTTGACATATTTGATAATAAGCTAATAGGTCTATAAGACTCAACTTTTGTATGATCTTTACCTGCCTGGCTTTGGTATCATGGTAACTAAGGAAACCTTCCATTTTTCAGGATAGTATTCAAGGCGTAAAATAGCATTAAAAATAAAAAGAATAATTTTCTTTGCTATGCGAGGTAGCTCCAAAAGCATTTTATTACTAATTTTATCAATACCAGGTGCCTTCTTACTGTTTAAGTCACAAATAGCCTTTTCGATTTCTCTTATCTCAAATCTGAGGGGAATAGCTGCTCTAGCATCAACAGGTGGTAACTCGACCGCAATATTGTGAGATATATTTGGTGTAAATACGTTTTTCAAATGATTTACAAACAGGTTTCCTTTTTCATTATCATTTCTCGCCCAGCTACCATTCAAGTTTCTTAATGGTGGCTTAGATATAACTGGCCTTTTTAGATTTCTAGCTGCACGCCATAATGAGTAGTCAGATTGTGGAGTTGCATCAAGTTCCTTAAGATATTTTTCTAGAGAAGCCGTTTTCTGATTCTGCAGCAACTTTCTTAGCCTTTTTGTGCATTCTTTTAATAAAATCTTAAGTTGCGAGGATCTGTAAAGTTGCCACTCTCTTCGAACTCTCCTTTTTTCAGTCAAGAGCCGCTCGACATCTGAAGAACATATTTTATTATTTTTAATTTTTTTGGGGGTAACGCTGGAGTGTTGAACAGCTAGTTTAAGATAACTGTCAAAGTTAACAAGAGAGAGATCCACATTCTCCGGTGTACTAAGCGGAATATTTTCTGTGCAATGGGCACTGAGAAATTTTTTATATTTTAACCAATTTATTTGTGTGGCTGGCGTCGCTAAGTAACCTGACGGAAATACAATTCTATTTGGGTTCGATATAGTAACAATTGTAGGTGTGTGGTCGGATGATAATTCTAAGGAAGCTTCAACATGAATCGTTTCTGTGGGGATGTTTTTAACCACGCCAAAGTCGATAACATCTGGAATTTTTTGCTGATCAGTAGGCCAATATGTTGGTTGCCCGCTCGCGACCACATTTAAACCCATTTTAGAGATTGTGTTAAACAAAACACGACCTTTTGGTGTTATAAGTCGTGACCCCCAGAAGGTATGTTTAGCGTTATAATCGCCAGCGGCCAGAAAACAGGGTCCTAATGATTTATAATATTTATAATATTGGCCTTCTGATATGGAAAATCTAGGTGGAGAGTATAAAGAAGAAATTACTATGTTTCGATTTAGCTCCTCAACACAAATAGTCGTTGCTTGCAGATAGTCTTCACGGTGATCACACATAATGTAGTGTTTGACTCGAGTTTTTATTAAGATGGCAGAACCTCCACAAGCTCTATCTCGAGGGTCCTTGGTATCATATAGTATATAACCATTGATTTTAAACGTATTTCTTGAGGTCAAATGAGTTTCAGAAATCATCATGACATCAATTTGTTTATTTTTAAGAAAGTATTCTAATTCATTTTTATGTTGGCGGATGCCGTTTGCGTTCCAAAAACAAATTTTTAAACAGTTCATGGTTTGTTAAGTACAGCTTGCAATAACATCGATTGCATTCTAAGCATTTCCTGCATCATATTACCCATTGTGTTCGTAAAATTATTTACTGTTTGCACTAATGTTTCCATGGTTATTTCTAAACGACTTAAATTAGATTTTTATTTAACCAACAAAAATGTTGACAACCATTCAAAAATATAATACACTCGTTATTGGTTTCAAGTTTTCATAATTTTGTATCAAATATTTAACGCTTTTTAATGTTGTCGTCTTTTTGCATTTTTTTATTTGATCGTAAGCAACACTTCCTAATGTGAAATATAAGAACTACAACAAAAAACACATACAGTCTATTTTTGGACACTTTAAAAAAGTACAACAGTAAGAAAGATGAAAAGGTTTGAAGTAAAAAAAAAAAAAAACAAAAAATAGCAGGTAAAAAAACGTTTCACTCTTTTTAAACAACAGAAACAACAACAACATTATAAGAAACAAAATAAATTTTTGGTTGGTTTCAAAGTTGGTTAAAAAAAAACCAAAATCCCGTATTCAATTTTTTCAAACTGTTTGCTTAAATACATCAAATACAAAAATATAATGATGACGAAAAACATATCGAGTCGGTCTGTCGCCGTTTTTGGGTTACATTTCTTCTTCATTAGCAAAGGAAAGGATACAGCAATAGTGAGTGATGACGAAAAACATTGTGTGTATAAAAAAAGACTTCATTCAAAAATTATTCCAACAAAAAAATGTGTCTCAAAGCCGCTCTGCTCTCTCTGCCATCATCTTCTAATACAGTGCCTGCTTGTGTGCGCATCCATTGCTTGTGCAAAAACCTTTTTTTTTTTTTTGATTTTGAAATTTAGTATATGAAATTCAGTAAACTTTTTGTTTGATTCAGTTAAATTATTTGTTTGAAAAAATCAGTGTTTTTTTCAATAAACAAAATGCAAATAAATTGTTTGAATATGCGAATTTGTTTATAGGACCGATTTCAGACAAAAAATTGTTTGATTCTACAAATTTTTTTTTTTTGAATTGGAAAAATAATTTTTTCTGTGTAGTTGTATTGAAGTTGTCCCACCTTTGTCTACAGACAAAGATTTTGTTCATTTATAACCAAGCTATTTGTTTCAAATTTGTAGATTGTAGCTGTGACCGTTTGATCAGATGTTGTCTGTTTATTGATAACCATTCTAATTGCATCAAACTTAGACAATTTGACACTTACCATTCTTCAAATATACGGGCCTATATTTTGCGACACGTCCACTTATATAATCGCGCCCACTTTTTGACTTATGTTGCGTATTGACCACCAATTACACTGTGCTCAAAATTGACACTTTTTTTAGACAAGCCGGGCACATGGCGTTTTAGCATAACTCGGGTACGCTGAATCCAATGGTGCCCACCGTTTTTTTTTTTAGGTTAGCTCTTGTTTTCGAGATATACCGTTATTTTGAAAATGGAGGAGGTTGCACAACATATATTCGCGTAACTCTAACACGGTTTAGTTTATTGAAATTACTAAAAAACTCGAAATTCCGCAATAACATTTCCTTTACACTCTTCGAACCAAACACAAGACTGAAAACTTTAACTAATAATACAAAATTAAAGGCCCAACCATGCTTAAGTTGGCTGAAGCAAATGTGCGAATACATGTAAATTATATAAGGCAAACCTAATTGAACTTAAGGAAACATTTTGCAAAGTTTAATGAAACTGTCATTTGCTTAAACAAGGTGCGAATCTAATCGCACAATCCGAATGGAATCAAATGTTTTTTATTTTGTTTTTGTTTTCTTAAGTACATTTGAGTGCCTTTTGTTAATTTTTGACAGTAGCATAAGCAAGGCTTTGCATATTATGGTTGAGCCTTAAGGCACGCGTCAAATAACGGGACAGCATTCTCATGAAAATAAATAAAAGTAAATATTAATTTGATCGAATGCCTGATGTTCGGCGTAAGTAATTGTCTTGGCAATTCTGAAACTTCAAATAGGCAAAATAATTAAAGAAGAAAAAGAGAAATTTTTGTTAAAAGCTTGTCCTTTGGCCACATTTTGAAAATGAGGTTTCACTTTCATAAAATTCTCTTATTTTTTTTAAATTCAGGTTGATAATACGTTTGTATATGGTACTTTCAAGAAAATATTTTCATGTGTAAAGGCAGTGTAAACTAAAACAAATTTTGAAACTTTGTTTTTGTTTTATATGTAAGTTAAACTAACGAATTTTGCTATCATATTTTAAATCGGGCAGCTTATAAAAAGATTTCTATAGTATTCAATGTACATATCGCTCATTTGCTGCAAGACCGGCATAACTCAAAAAAATCCTTTTCGAGATAAACACATTTTAAGTTTTTGTTTTGCTACTTAGAAAAAAAGAAGACACATTCTCTTCAAAGTGGGAAAGTATAAAAGATAAAAAGATGAATTAAATACACAATATAAAGAAAAACAAAGCGAACAATTCTGCATCTCTAACTCAAAAATTGAATATTTTAATTATACCGGTCTTGCAGCAAATGTGCGATATGTGTCTTCCAGGCTCTACCCTAAACTCCCCTTGAATTCCCGTTTATTAATTGCAAATAATTCTTGTCTAGACATTCACCCCTTTTATGTTAGTCACCCCTTACATCAAGTCGACGACTACATCACTTCGACGTTAATTTGGTATTTTTTTAAGAATGTTGTGTCGATGTCGTCGAGTTATCGAAAATCTTAAAGAAAAATATGATATTTTTAACGTTTAGTGTTTGCATTGGAATAAATTTATATTTAAAAAATTAATCATACAGGCACGTCAAACATTCTGATCGGAAAGTTTTCGATTCCGTATTTGCAATTCCGATCGACTTTGTTTTATGTTCTTCAGTTTCCGAAAATTTTTGTTTTTTCCCAAAAATTTTAAAATCTCTGCTTTTCAAATACAGTATGGCAGTGTTGGGTATGACAAAACAAAATAACATTGTTTTGCATATCGTTTGCGTTACCTTGTCACCGCCTAAATTAAAATTTTTTTGTAAAAATATTAACTAAATGCTTAAGAAATGTAATAATTAAACATACTAAAGAGTGGTAAAATATTAAGATGTTAAATGTGAAACACACCTAAGCATCAAGTTGCTTCTGCATTTCATTTGACATTTCTCAATTTCAGATTAACTCAATATGAACCATGGAAAGATGGAAACACAACCGAGCAACGCGTCAAAGTTATTCAGGCTTATTATGAAAATGGGTGTTCAAATCGAAATTCATATCGTGCACATCGTGATTTTTTCGGTCAATTTAATCGTATGTGCGTACAATCGGAACAATTTGAGCAAACCGGGTCTGTAGGAGATGTGAAAACACCAGTGCATGCTCCTACAGTTCGTAATGCAGAAAATATTGGTGCTGTTTACAATAGTGTGGCTGAAGAGCCGTCCACCTTAACTCGTCATCGTACGCAACAATTGCACCTCTCACGCTCGTCGTTGATGAACATTATGCATAAACACTTGCATTTACACGCTAACAAGGTGCAATTGGCTCAAGAACTAAAGCCTCTTGACCATTCCAAACGTGGTCAATGGTCAGTAGCAATAAAAGGCAACAGTGGATCATTAATTTTCGAAGAAAATCATCTTCAGTGATGTGGCACATTTTCACCTCAGTGGATTCGTCAATAAGCAGAATGGCCGCATTCGGGCGAATGATAAACCAAGAGCGATTGCCGAAAACCCAATGCACCCACAAAGAGTGACTGTTTTGTGCGGTTAATGGGCTGGCGGCATCATCGGACCGATTTTTTTTCCAAAATGAGGCCGGTCAGGCAGTTACTGTGAATGGTGTTCGCTATCGTGAGATGATAACGAACTTTTTATGATCCGAATTGGAAGATATGTATGTCGACGATATGTGGTTTCAACAGGACGCTGCCACCTGCCACACAGCTTACGAAACAATGGCTCTTTTGCGCGACAAATTCAATGGCCATTTTATCTCACGTGGTGGCGATGTCAATTGTCCGCCAAGATCATGTGATTTGACACCGTTGGACTTCTTTCTTTGGGAATATTTGAAAGAAAAGGTGTTCGTCGATAAGCCAGCAACAGTTCAAGAGCTAAAGTATGAGATAATAATAATAATTATGGCTCAGCGTCATCGAAAATTTGGACCATCGGATGGAGTAGTGCCGCCGAGATCGAGGTTCCTAAATAATTTGTGTTTTATTCAAAATCAAAATCGGCCCTAAAAATTTAACCAATTAATTTTTTATTTTGTCTTTTTTAAGATTTTTAAATTAATCACTTATAAAAGCAATTCCACTCTGAAAATTTTAAATGGTTTCATCCGAAAAACCTAATCTAAAATAGTGCCAATTCTACTCGACGTCGACTTAAAAGCGCTTAAGAAAATACCAAGTGGCTGCCAATCAGGCGCGGATCCAGCTCGAGCCTTACGGGGGGGGGAAATTTTGTATGATAAAAAAAGTAAAAAATTTGTTTTTAAAAGTTTATTAAAAACAATGTATGTATATTATATAAAAAAACAAAAAACAACAGGGTTAAATAAAATCTAAGATCCGTTCAATATAAATTAAAATAAATTAATCTTTTTAAATAAATAGATTTGGGAAGATGTCTTCATCACAGTTTATTAAAGCATATACAATGTTATCTGATAGATTTGCAGATATTTTCCATGTTTGTTGCCAATGCAACAGTTCAGGCTCAAGTTAAAATGTGTAATTCTCGTTTATCAAATATAATCAGCTAGTTGTGGTTTTAAAATAAATGGTATATGGGCAAATCTCAAAAACAGTCCACAAACCAAAAATTTTTAAAATTAATTTTTTTTAGATGTATAATTTAATTTTTATATTTAAAAATATGTATTTCGACGATCATTAATATAATAATTTTTACCAAATATAACCCCTTCCCTGATCTCTTGATGTTACACACACGCAGAGAAAAAATATGGTTGGGCATGGTTACGGCAACAACACTATGTTTAATGTAACAATATATTGTTGTCGTACACAAATAATTGATATTTTTTATTAAATATCAACAATATTATAGTTACTGTAAACATATATATGTTGATCGCAAATATAAATTTGAGTATTGTTGATCGAAAAATAATTATTTTTCTAACAACTACATTATGATAACTTTCAAAACATATTATATTACCCACAACCATATCATGATATTTAATAGCCATAACATGATAACTTTCTATACATTTATCATATTATGTTTGAGATGCAATGAAACTATTTTTACTCTAATAATGTTATGTTAGCGCCATTTTAAAATAATTTGGGATCAGTTGTGTCGTTTATTTTATATGTGAGCGGTTTATTAATTTAAAGATAAATTCCTATAAAAAAATAAGTTTAAAGAAACTAAAAAAATTAAAATATTAGCGGACTTCATTCAGTATTAGTGATTTAATAGTGCAAATGCAAAATTTTGTCGTTATTTGTAAAGTTCAACAACAAAACACACAGAGATTTCGTTATATTTTATAGAAGTGATACGATATTGCTGTGGTTTTCATGGGCAACCGCGTGTCTTAAAACAAATTTTTCAGGAGAGCCGAAAAACTATTCTAGATCAAACTATGGGCTAGGTATTGCGCTTTTTAAACTTTGTCACTACGTTAAAAAATCGGAATTGATCCATCTTTTTTCACACATTTTTAGAAACGTGTAAAGAGCGTTTAAAATTATGCAATATCTCAAAATCGGAAAGGACATACGCGGTGGCCCATGAAAACCACAGATTTTGCATTTGTTCTTTTGCAAGCCTTATATTGAACTCCGCTATTTAATTTACATAAAGAAAAATTATAAAAATCCACAAAATAAAAAATCGATCAAAATTTTTTTTTATTTTATATTTTTTTGACAGTTTGATTGTTTCTTAATTTATTATGATTAACCTGATGATAATATGATTACTTCTTAACTTATTATGTTTAACATGACAATAATTTGATTACTTCTTAATTTAGTATGCTTAACAGAATAATAATATGATTAAGGGAAAAATATTATAATGTCATGTTGCGAGTATATTTTGTCATAATATGATTCAATAATAATCTTAATATGGTGACTACAATCATGAATCTTATCATAATATGTTGCTTTTAGAATATGTTTACCACAACCATGTTTTTTCTTTGCGTGCATGAATTTAACATTATTTTAGGTGCTTTTTGAGCTTAAAATAGCACTTACAGCCAGCAGACTCATCACAGTATAAATTTCGTTAAAAAAAAGATTGATATTCATACATTCATTAGTGATCACAAAATTAGTTTATATATCTGTGGCATTTTGACAAAACATCTTAAGTCGAATTTAAAAAGTTGAAAAAAATGTTGTTAATCATGCGAATTTTCATTCAAAAAACATTTTTGTTTAAGTTTTTAAAATTTTGTATTATAAACGAAATTTTTCTTTAATTTTGGTTTATTTTATTATTTAATAAAAATGATTTTTTCACCGAGTTTTTTAAAAAAACTTTTTTGCTATCTTATCTCGACTTAAGATGTTTTGTCAAAATGCCACAGATATATAATTTGTTTTGTTAAAATAAATAAAATTGGGTTTATTATATAGTACTAAAAAACTGTCACAAAGGGTTCACGAATTTTATCAAAAAATTACAACATTTTTAAGCTGCGAATAAGTGATTTTAGAGTTCTCTTATATTCATCTTTCTTTTAGGAATAAGACTTTGTATACCTTATGATGCAAAATTCGCTAAAAATTAGGAAAACACCCTTCAACTTTTAAAGTAGCTTCTAAGTTTTGTGGCGTGCGTCACAAAACTTTGTGATCAATTATTTCCCAACAAATGCTTGCTAAGAAATTATGATATATGCCATTCGTAAGTACATATTAATGTCACTAAATACTATATATAAGTTGAAGCTATCTCTTTTGAAAGGCCAAAAAATGTTTATATATCAATCAGGAAACACGTGCGTGTGTAGCGTTCGTTACGCAGGATTTGTCCATATGACTTGATTACACTTTGAGGTTGAAGTTTAGGCATGTTCAATACATTTAGGGAAAGATGTATTGAGATCTTCTAAAATAAATTCAATAAGAGGAATGTAACCTACAACTCGGTTGTAATCTTCAACATTTTGGAAGTGATTGTTTCGTTCAAATTTTGTCTTTTCGATTGAAACCTCGATTTGAACGCAAATAACTTTTACTTTTTCAAAAATCGCTTTTAATTGGTCTTCGGCTTTATTTCATTTTTTTTTTTCAAGGCACATGATACAAATTTTGATAAGGCTTGATCCTTTTTGAATATCTATATCATGCTTTTGTAAAATGATACTAAGTGGCTGTGTTACAATAGGTATCACACTTAATATGTATATTCCGCAAATAAATTTAAAAGTACTAAGTGAGTTCCTTAATATAAAGGTAGATATACTACCCTTCCACTCATATATTTTTTCCAAAGCTTATACTATCTGATGTACACTTGTTGCAAAGACACATAATGAAGAGAGTTTGGCTCCCAAATACCAAATAAAACTGTTTTTCGCTTGGGATGATTATATTTAAAAAATTTTGTCGTTTCTTTAACAAATGATACAACTTTTTGTATTAATGGCACTTTATTGCTTTTAGAAATTGAGTTGTTCGGTTAATGGGAATTGCAAGGCGTTTGTTTCGCATTTGTCGCTTTTCCAGAAATTTTTAACAGCTCCATTTTCTGCTGACATCAGAGGACACCCATCTGTTCCATCTCCTACACAATTTTTTAGGTCAAGACCAAAATTTGGCAAAGCTATAAAAACTATTGATGATAGTGCCTTCGCATCAATTGACACATCAAAGTCATCAATATATTTTGAAGCCTCTTCAAATGCGTTTACAACAAAGCCAATAAATTCTTCCCTTAAAACTTTTTGTCGTATGTTGAAATATCTGAAAGATAAGGAAATCTTGCTTTTCCCCGACAAATCAGTGCTTTCGTCAAAAATTATCGAATAGAATTTTGATTCATATAAAACATTTATACATAAATATTGCAAATACTAAGGCTTTTTAATAATTTAGCCGCACGCATTGTCAAGTCAAACGTTTAGTCTTTGAATATAGATGGCACCTGCTGGGGTTGAATGTAGAATAATAAGTAATTGAATACGGTAAACTAAATGTTTCTTTGGAAATATCTAATAAATAACTATTAGGATAAAGATGTGGAGATTTATTAAAAATCGTTAGAGATTCAATAAAAAAAAATAAAAAAATACTTATTGAAAATTTCGTTGGAGATTCCATAAAAAAAAAAAAAAAAAAAAAAAAACATTGCTGGCATTTCCAAAAATTTTGTACATTAAAAAAAATATTATTATGGGAATTCTTGTATAATCGAAATTAACAAAACATATTTTTATAATTTACGGGGGGGAAATTTCCTTATTCCCCCCCCCCCCTGAATCCGCTCCTGCTGCCAATAGTAGTGATTGTTGTTAATAATGACTAAAGCAGACCATACACGATTCAATTCAATTGCCAACTGAGTCGGTTGTTGTCCAAATCAAAGCGTGTATGGCCTTGTCAGTTGATTAGTTTGACGGTTGTCGAGTTGGTTGAAGAAAAATCAAAAGATTTTGATTTTTTCAAGTTGACTACTAAGTCTTCCAATTCGATTGTACTGTGTGTGCTCAAGTCTCTTGATCAGCTGTCAAAATTAATTTTTGTAGTTAAGTATTTTAAAAATTGTCTTTTATTTCATTAAATTTTAAAATAAATTTAAAATCTTTCAATTCAGTTGATGAAGTTGTCAACTGAGTTAAAAGACTCAGTTGACAACTGAATTGAACCGTGTATGGGGCGCATAACAAAGCAAAATTATTGTAATGTTGCCGTTAACTTGTTTCGACGTCGACTTTCATGAAAGGGGTGGCTATGTAAAAGGTAGGTAACATATTTTCCACCATTTTCATAATTTTAACCCTAAAAAATTTCCTGCGAATCACGTAAAATAAAAAATTTTAAACTCCCGAAAACCTTGAAATTAAGAAATCTCTACTTCGTACCCGAAATCATTAGCTTATGAAAGTACTGCTAAGAATGAATGCTGACTATTCAGACTAGAAGCACTCCTAAAACTTTTACAATTTGTTCCTTTTTCCAATAAATTTTTAACTTAATTTATTTTATTTCTTTATTAATTGTCCATAAATATCATCAAATTCCCACATAAATTATGGTTTCGTAGACAAAACGGAATGTGTATTTATTTTACAAATATGGCTTGTAAAAGTAAAATTGCCGCTTGCAAAAAACAAAGAAAAATCAAAAGTATATAAAATTATTAACATAAAAAGCAATACAATTGTTGTCATAAAAATTTTAAGTAATGAATAATTTTTATACAGGGTAATAGAAGTTCATTCGTAAGGTGCGGTGCCAAATCAAACATGGCAAAAAAAAAAAAAAATAAAAACTTTCAAGTTTATTTATTATTTATTACAAGTTGCCTGAATAACCTTAAGATTTTGAATTAAAATAAGATCATAAGTAAACATGTTAACGTCTTAAAATAATTTTAAATATTTACAAAAACACTCCCCTATAAATATTTTAAGATCTTAGCATTCTACTCATGATCTTACGCTTAAGATCTAACAATAACCCCTTAAATTTAGTACAACATTCTGCATAAAATGGTCTGGATTACAACAAAAAGTATAACCATCATAATTACTCCGAGTCAATTGAATATTTGATGGACAAGACACCTCTTGACATATTCCATTTGGAATTGGTGGTGGGATTTGTCTGTCATGAATATTGTTGTATTGCAGGAAAACGGTTCTTAAGCCATGACGATTCAGTACAATTTTGTAAGTCCACAATGGTATTGGTATGAGGTTCTCTCTTAAATATATATCTCTCATATTACCCCGACTATCGGGCAATTGCAAAACCCAGTTAAAAGCACCACTACAAACTTTTGCCGGTGCATTGATGGGATTTCGAGACCATTCCTCCATCCGCTTCCAATTTCCATCATTGATGGTGTGAAATTGTGGAATAACATTGACCATTTTGAAGGTAGTGGCTATCAGCGGATAGGTCATGTAGTCAGCAACGGGAGTCAAATGGCCTCGATCGATTCGAGTATCACCGGCATTGTCAGGCATAAAGGTTTGTCCCGCACCCAAAAGTTGTTGGAATTGTGAATAAATACTACGTTTATTGTAGGCTGCGAAAATGTTCATGGTAAATATTTCATCGGGATCAAACTGCATGCCATAGGGTCGTGGTACAACTGGAAATTAAAAGTTAATTGCGCATAAAAGAATAAGTTTTTCAAAAATTTCTTTTTTTTTAAATAAATTATTCTTAAAAAGTACTTAAGAAAACACATTTTTCTTGCAAATTTCTTTTTTTGAAACTGTACTTTTTTGAAATACTTAAATTTAAATTATTTTGTTAAAATTTTCTTTGTTGGTGGAAAAATCGTTGGAGAAAGGGCTGGACTTTAATTTGTTGTTGTATTTATTCTTAAATTATGCTTTCAATAATTTTGCTGAAAGACATTCGAAAACACTGGCAGGCATCTAAATATGAGGATAAACTCGTACAATTGATACATATTGACATGTTTAATTCAAATATAGAATCAGCAGCATTATCTAGCATTCGATGCTATAAGCAATTTTTGTTTTGATTGAATTGTTTACATTTCGATACCGACAGCGATATTTGTGAAAAAGAAAGCAAGTAAGACCAAGCTGAAGGAAGGCATATTAATTGATCCCCAAATAGGATACATCTTTAAAGACCATTTGTTCAAATCTAAGTTTGTTCATAAAGAAAGTAGGGCGTGGGTAGCGTTTAAAAATGTCACAGTTTTCTGGGAAAAATAAGGGCTGCAAATCACAAAGAACTGATACATACACTTCTTTTTTTCATAGTTGGGGGTAGTGCACTAAATATTGATTTAAATCAGCAGAGCACTATCACTAAATAAAACTGCAAAATAATTAGTTTTTACTCTTTTTTTACCAGCTTTAGTGATGATTGCTATTTTTTTAACTACCACTAAAAAATTTAGTGATAGTGCAAATTTTTTCACTCTCACTAAACGCAGATTGAATGCAAAAATCTGCAATCAAATTAAATAGTGCAAAATTTGGACATGCAATCAAAAAAAGCTGCATACAAATATTGTGTCACTAAAATTTAAAAAATGTAACTTTGTATGTTCATGGTTTTTGATTTCTTTTGAGGATACGCATAAGTAAAGAACATTAAACAAAATAAAATTTTGTCAAGAACGGTATATTTATTGGCGTTAATCATGAAAAAACAAGTTTTTAATTTTAAAACTAGTGCAAAAATTTAAGTTGCACTCAAATGAGTGAAGGAAAAAAAGTTGCAATAAGCTGATGATTGCTTTTTTTTAAATCATACTATTTTTTTTTTGAGTGGAAATTTTTTTAACATCACTATCACTCATGTTTAGTGAGGCTGCAAATTTTCAATTCATCACTCAACATAAACAAAATGATTGCAACATTTTTGCACTATCACTAACTGTGAGTTGAAATTGCAAAATGAGTGCACTACCCCCATCTATGCTTTTTTTATATAACCAACTCGGATGCAGTATGCCATTAAAACAATTTCATTTAGATTTTTCTCATAAAATCTTGGTGAGGAGCCTGCTAAAGATGGTGATAGGTTCCACCAAGATCGTGCGCACACGGAAAAAAGATATAACGGCAAGTGGTCCCCAGTAATGTCAGCTGATTTCTGCTGGAATATCAATCGTAAAACTGCAGATAAAACTTATAAATAAAAGCAGACTACCAAATAGTTGTTTATTTTTAATGTGATATTATTATTCATTTAAGATTTCAATTTATACATATAAGTCTGCTTTCACACGTTTCATCTTTTGATGCTCAACTCTTATGTTTTTAGGTGAGCGAAGAAAGAAGAAAGGGGGTTAGTGCGGAGATGGATGTACTCGGTCAGTACGCTTTGTGTTTTTATTCGTTGGTATATGCACTACGATGGATGTAATTTTTTTCTTTTCTTTTTCTCTTTAAATCGCTGTTTATAAAATTGTTGTGGTTTTGGACCCTAAAAAAGTTGAAACCGAATGCTGCGTGTGATTTTATTGGCATCTTTGAAAGGGAATTGAAAAGAAGTTGAGCATCAAAAGATGAAACGTGTAAATTCAGACTAATAGAAGTCATTTATGTGTAAGATTTTTCACCTTTTTCATAATATGTGCGTATTT
Organism: Pollenia angustigena; assembly: GCA_930367215.1. Lineage (NCBI taxonomy): Eukaryota > Metazoa > Arthropoda > Insecta > Diptera > Polleniidae > Pollenia > Pollenia angustigena. The sequence goes on along the minus strand of OV884059.1, from coordinate 123,866,249 downwards.
AATATCAAAGCAAAACATTTTTGAAGTCATCGAATGCAAACTCCTTCTCGTGTGGAAACTAAAAAAAAGCCTTATTAAGGTTTTGCTATTTTTAAATGATGTTCGTATTCTATTGAACATTCACCCGTGGTTGGCGTATTAAGACGATTAGTTGTACATATACGCTGTTTTGATTAACCATTTTAACGACAGTTTTTGAAAGAATTACAGTGTCGTATTTGTTGTTGTTTTTGTTAACCAAGACATCATTTTTTAAAACCGCCTAACTTTCGCAACAAAAATGCCAACCACGATAAGGGTTTATGCATATTTTGGCTTTTTTTTACCGGCTGTAACAATTATTCTTAAATTCAGGTCAAATTTATTAGTTTGCACAAAAAGTTTTTGCTTTATTTCCAAAGTTATTTTTAAATAATTTCTAATCGTTAAACATTTGAAAAAGAGCTGGACTTAAAATCAATCTCAATTATTATTAGCATGTTTATCTTTTTGAAATGTTAACAAAAAATACATATCGCACTGATTCTTCAAAAGCGAGTCAACACAAAATTTACACATTTTTATTTGTTGAAAGACAACGATAAACAGTGGTCATTGCTATCCACTGTAAAAATTTTAGATCAATTTCTCTAGTATTTAAATTTTTCTCAAACTAATATCAAACCATAAGTGTGAGTTTTTTTTATTACTGATATACATCCCAATAAAAAATGGAGCTTCCAACGAAGCAGGTTTGTAAGGGAGAAACATAAACGTTTCGCTTACCACTGCGCCTAAGGAAGACACGATATTATATGGTGAGTTCCCACTTTGAAGCAACACATTTTTGACACATAAAGCGCATTATTCAGAACATATAAAAATTGTTGGATGTAACGATCAGCTTTACATACTGAATGTTTTGGTACAGTTATTTTTTAGTATTCTCCCTAACAAACCTGCTTCGTACTAAGCGAATGTCGTAGCACTTTAAATGCAATTTTTATTTATAAAAGCTGTTGAGAGTTCTTTCACTTACTTTACTGCATTTCTGTATGTCTTATTATGTAGCCCATAATTGTGCGCTTATTTTTTTAAAATGATAAAATTTTTTATTGGAATATGAAACATGTGAGTTTTTTTTTAGCCATTTGTGCTGTGTGCCCATGACGCTTTAAATTCTTATTTTTAAATGTACTCTAAAAACTGTTTTTAAGTGCTTTTTACAAAATTTTATAAACTCCACCTGTTTACAAAAGCGCTATTCGCTTAAAGTTCTTGTTTAATAATAAAACTATTATTTGTAAAAAAGTACCTTTTTATGAAAGAGAGATTTTTCGTAAAAAGTGTCTTTTTATAAAAAGTGAACTTTTAAAGAAACGACATCATTTTTTTCCATCAAAAAATTACCTTTTTTGAAAAAAATATAAAGCAAAATATATTTACCAAATGGATACGCTTCGTTTATGGTGAATACCGCTCGTTTTCTATCAAAGTCGAAACATACTTTATAGGTTTCAAAGAAATAATCTTTATCACGACAACGAATCTGATAACCCAATCGATATAAATTATATTGACATAAATTTCTGTCGTTTGCCAACTTTAATTGAGGATTCATACGATTCCCGCAAGCGTTTAGTGGTAATTGTGGAGAAAAGTTATTGTTTCCACATGTCACTTCGGTAATATCGTCACTATGGCATACCATGTATAAAATGGTGCCCTCTCGAATATTTGTTTCTCTTAATAAGTCCAATGTGTCATTCTGATATTTCAGAACCAAACGCCAATCATTTTGAATTAAACCGGCATGGTACTGGCAGTCACCATTTAATGAGGGTACTGCGATAATTATTATGTTATGGTTATATATTCGTAAATAATATGGGAAATATGTTTCTTACCTTTGCTAACGATGAATGAAAGGATTAAAAATAATCTTAATTGGTTTTCGAGAATCCGCATATTCCTCGGGAATAATTTTGAATTTAGTTGATGTTTTATTGTACAAAAGAGTAAAAACCAAAAATAAAAAATATATGCACAAAAAATTTTATTTTTACTTTTTTTTAAATCGATTTTGAATGTAAAACCAAACTTTGTAATTTTTTATTTGAAAAGAATTCAATTTGATATCACAGGGTGCTTCAAGCTATCAATAAAAGTAATTGATAACACCATCCAAGTTTTTAGTTTGTCTTTATAAATTTCTGACATCTTAAAAATTCACATCTCATCGTTACATCTTCTAATTTTTGGAAATTTTGACAACCAGCATATGTTAAAGACTATCAAGAAAAACTTGAGCGTGTAACTATAGTGTTATGAAAAAAAATTATTAAAATTGTATTCTCTGTATATTGTATTCTGTCATTTTTTTAAGCGCCATCTATGCTATGACTAGATAGGACATCAATTCGATGCCATATTTTGGGTATTGTTAACATTATTTTCATGTTTATTAAGTAAAATAAGAAGAAAAAATTCCCGTATCTATTTGTTTAAGCTATTTAGTTAAATACAACAAATTTTCAAAGTAGAATGATAACGAAAACCATATCGGGCATTCTGCTTGTGTCTTATAATTGAGAGTTCTTCTGAAAAACAAAGGGCGAAATTCAACAACAGTGAAACCAACATGTGTAATGGGTAAGTTAATAATAATATTCTCTCACTTTGACTTCAGTCAACCTTTATGCCTCAATTTAATGACAGTTTGTCATAAAAATTGTCTTGTGGTCAAAGACGAATACACTTGCCATAGTACTGATGTCAGCGCTATGACGCGTTTTCTATCAGTGCAGAGTCTCAAGTGCGTAACGAAACCGCAACCCTCGCACTGATAGTTTAGCTTGGGTAGCCAAAAAGCAAATAATTGTTCTAAATTGTGCCAATTTTTTTAATAGATTGAATATTATTCTTGTTTTTGATTGTATAAATATTGTTTAAAATAGTTGCATTTTTTGTTTGACGCAACAAAATATTTTTAAATCCAAAGTAGGCATTTTCTTAAGCGAATTGAGGCGAGTCTACCTAGAATACATTTGCCTTAATTTAATATCAAGTAATTTTTGTAAAAAAGTGTGATAAGTTCTTATAAAGGAATAAAGAAAGTATTGTTGAGACGCACGCAGAGGAAATGCAATTAAATCAAGAGGATTTTAATATCGAGCCCTGCTATACATGTGACCCTCTAACCGCTGCGCTTGTATTAGGCTTAACTATCGTGAATGACAGTAAGAGCGACTTTTTGGGTTTGAGATTAAAGTTAATTTAATCCTACAATTAGCTAATCTGAGAATTAAGTTAAACTTGTATCAATTGAATTTGATATTTTTGGGTGGAGGCTTAAACCATGTAGCGCTACCATACTTAGCACAAATAAATGGCAACATTTTTTTGCAAATGTCAACTTTTTATCAACAATATGGATGTTTTCAAATCGGAAGAAGAAAATGCGCGAATTTAATATTGTTTAACAAGGTAGAAATTTTTTGTGTTTAAAGAAAAAATATAGAATGGAAAAATTATATAAAAGTGCTAAGCAATGTTTTAAAATGTATTTTTGTTTATATTTTTGCAAAAGTTGTTTATGTTTAACATGTGTATGTTGACAGTCTAAGTTAAGGTTTAAACCACCACCGTTGGCCGCTTAAGCTAGCAAAAAAAAGTTAAACAAATACAACTCAAAAAGTAAATATGGAGATTCAAGTTAATTTAATCGCTAATCTCTAACCCAAAAAGTGGCTCTAAAAAGGTTTGACAGAGGGAATTTAAGCGTTCTTAGCGCCATTACGGTTTTTTTTAAAAACCTTAATACCAGTGCACCAGGTCCAAATCTTCCAGGTTTCATTTTCATAAATTAATCAAATTTATTACGTTTAATCATACGCAATTTGATTTATATACAATTTATTGAACCGTGATGAGTACTTACTCGATTTTTTTTTTTTTTTTTACCAAATTTCAATTCATTTAAGATTTGGCTTTTGCTTTTCAACCCCGTTAAAAAGTCGCCAAAAAAAATTTTTTAACCAAAGGTTTCAAATTTGTTTAGTTTTATGCCATTTTGGGGCCAAAGCTATTATGCCAAAATTATTTTCTAAGCTTTTGGGAGAGTTTTTACCTGAGAAATAAATTGTTCTGAGTTTGAGAATTAGTTCATTGCAAAAATTAGTTATTTTAAAACTTTTCTCAAAGCTTCCCCTCCCAACCCTATTTTGGACTAAACTTTTTGGAGAGTGTCTAATTTTATCGAATGTTTGTCATCTGAGGAAAGATTTGAACAACTTGAGGTTTCTGAATTGAAAAATTGATGACTGTTTTTGTTACTCTATTACAACAATATTTCATTGCAAAAGCGAATTAAATTTAGTCTTCTCAAAGTTTTAAAAGTAGTTTAACATAAAATATTCCGCAATAGTAGAATCGTTAACGACAACGCCTTACACAATAAGGCTTGTTACTTCCAAGTTATTTTTAAATCTTTCTTAAACTTTTGCCATTTGAAAAAGCACTTATGTTCAAATCGTTCTCGTGATCGAGTACTTTCTCGATTCGAAAGCAATTTAATATCTAATTATTTCAGTCAATACTAAACAAATCGGAATTATGTTGTAAAGCAATTATTTGAGTTTCATAATACTGAAAAAATAATTTCGATTCGTTCAGTATCGATCAAAAGAATAAGAAATAAAATTGCTTTCGAATCGAGAAAGTACTCGATCATGACTGCTAGAATTAGGTCCCTGGTATATTTCTCCTCTCTACCTTCTTTTTTTTCTGATACAATTATTTTCCAATATTCTGTTACAGTTACTGAAAGTAAAACTAATAAATTAATTGTAGAGGTGATTCATTTTGACTTTTCCGCTCGAAGAGTAAAAAGTAAATTTTTTCTTTTATTTTTCTACAATTTGTTGTTAGTTAAACCACTTTTTAATGGACTTAACAATTTTATATCATTAACAAATCAACTTTTTTTGTTTGAAAAAATGTACAGTTGAGCCGATCATTTCTGTCACCCACATTTGGTAGTGGACCACTTACCAAATAAAAACTTAACAAATCAATTAAATTTATTTGTAGTACATTAAATTAAACAATTTAAACGCGTGCAAATAAAAAAATTTTAAATTGTTTTTCCATTAAATCAGCGAAAAAAATGTTGTTAATCGATTAATTGATTAACTGAACATTAAACTAGATTTCTTTCTGGGGACCAATTTTAAATCACGGCCATATTTGTTAATTTAAAAAAAAAAAAGTGTATAAAATGTTAATTATAAATTAGCAACAAAATTTAGGTGAAAAAAATGTAATTGACTTGTCTTCGTATTCTGTTCTTTGGCACAGAATACATAATTTTAACAAAATTAGCTTAAAGACAATTTTCGTACAAATGTCTTCTGATTTTAAGTTTTGTTTAAATTTTGCGTTTATCATAAAGAAACCTGATTTTTTTTTTAATGATTCTTTTGCTTAGGAAAACAGGCATGACTTTGTATTTTTGTGTACACCGTTCATCTACAAAATTTAAAATCATGCCTTTTCCACTAAGCAAAAACGACACAACAAAAATCTAATCTTACTTTGAAAATGTTTTTAATATTTAAAATAAAACTTTGACTAAGACTTAATTTAATATTAAAACAGATTTAATAAACAAGACCACCAGCCGGGATAGATTATTTTTAATTCCAAATCAAACTAAATAGACAAGACAAGTCAAACGATTTGTTATTATCAATTGATCTGAAAACAAGTAGCAAATTGTTTGTTCTCCCAATGACACACGTGTCAGTTTTAAAAATAAATATTTAATATTTTTTTTTTGGTCTGTAACTGAAAATCGTTTTGAAATTCCCGCTTATCTATTAAATAGTTAATATATTGAACTAAAAAAAAAATAATATAATGCAACAGTAACATGTAATTTTTTTCTTTCTTTGATTTATTTATTTATTTGCTTGGCAATTGGGTAATTGTAATTTGTTAAAAATGTGTCTCTTTGTTTATGTTAAACAAATATTAACAATAATAAACAACATGGGTTGACATCTTGATACCCTGAATGTAAAACTTTTTAGATAATTTGTAAACTTACATGGCTACAAGTTTGTTGTGTTTCGAATTCATGTTAAATGTAAATTAATTTTTTGCTTTAACCAGGGACACCAGAGGCATATACGCAACACTAAAACAAGTGTAAATCGTGCCATTTTCTTTGTGAATGGCTTATTCGAAACCCTTCTTTAAAAAACCAAAATGTGTACCCTGCAAATAAAATTGGACCACCTGATCCATTTTGATAAAATGGACTACTCCATGGACTGGTCCGATGTAATGCAAGCATGGACCATGTCCTTGTTAAAAAGTGTTTGTAGTGAGACGACATGTCTTCGTTTTTTAACGATGTGCTTTCGTTTTTAAACGACTTCAAAACTAATCCTCTTGAGTATACCATGGAGTAGTTTTAACACTACTCCTAAGTGGTCCAAAGGTGGGCTATATGGTCCTGCCCTAGGACATCGTAATGTTAAAAAGACCATGTTTTTTCCATACGCTTGAGTTACTTTTGGACTAGTCCTGGTCCCTTGTGGGCTACTCTTTACACGCGTGTTCGGACTGGTCCTATTATTTGAAGGGAACCAATAATGTCTAAAAAAGTTTTAAATATGTTCTTCCGAAAAATTAAAAGTTCTTTTAGATAAGATGATACAAATGTTATACTTAAGTACAAACAAAATTAAATATTTTATATAGTTCAGTCTAAACAACTCATCGGCCATTTCGTTACCGGTGCTGCTACAGTGTCCCGGTAGCCAGCATATCCCCCTGCATACTTCCCAAGTTCTAAAAGTCCTCTACATTCAACCACTAGTTGGAATTCAAAAAAAAAAAAAAGCCGATCAGGGCTTTAAAAATCGCCTGGCTATCCACATATAAAGTGAACTCCGACCCCCCCAGCAATATTACTTCTTATCAATTCTACAGCCTTCAAACTCCCTAGAACCTTCGCTTGAAATAGGGCGTTGCTCTATTCTATTCTTTTTCAAAGCTTTTTAAAAATTTAAAACCTTTACATATTGGCTTTAAATTCTAAACTTTAATTGCACTTTTTAAAGACAATCTGATTTTTAAACTCAGAGTCTGAACACAATGTAACAATCCCATATTGCGGTCGGTTATTCATACGATTTTGAAGTAAAAAACCGCAGCGCGGAACGGCATAAAGTTAAAATCTATTTAAATTTCATTGCGGACTTTCTTTCTCTCTTAATTTTTGATACTCGTTCTCTTTCTGATGTTGCCATAGTTTTTGAATAATTTGCTTTGTACATTATTGTAAACAAAAAACATGATAAATGTATGCACAAATAAATTAATAAAAATGTAAACAAACAATGACAACTATTGACATCGCTGTCTTTCTCTCCCGCAACGAGAAATCGCACCGCACCACAAACATTGTGTTTAGACTCTCAATCCTTCGATCTGTTCAGAAATCTAAGACGACTATGTTTTGTTAAAAGTCACTTTCAGAGTTTTTTAATGAAATCCAGGGCGTCCATAAAAAATCATTTTGATTAATAATATTTTTATACCCACACCACAATAGTGGAGAGGGTATTATGCATTTGTGCTGATGTGTGTAACGCCTTAAAATGTTGGTTCTAGACCCACCTTAAAGTATACCGATCGTCTTAGAATCACTTTCTGAGCCGAACTAACGATGTCCGTCCGGCTCGCTGACTGTCCATGTAACCTTGTGCGCAAAGTACAGGTCGCAATTTTGGAGATAATTTAATGAAATTTGGGTCATAGGTTCTTATTACAAGGACCAAGCGTATTTATTGAAAATGGGCCGAATCGTAGGACCACGAGGGAAGATAGGGGGAAATTTCTTACTCTCAGAAACTATCAAACCGATTTCAATGAAATTTAAAACATAGATAGATCCATATCTATATGGACACAAAATGTATGCATTTTTAAAAAAATAGGACCACGAGGGGAGATAGGGGCAATTTCTGCCTCTCAAACCGATTTTAATGAAATTTAAACCATAGATAGATCCATATCTATATGGACACATTAGCTATACAGTTTTTCTAAAATAGGACCACAAGGGGAGGTAGGGGGCAATTTCTGCCTCTCACAAACTTTCAAACGAATTTTCATGAAGTTTATAAGCATAGATAAATCTATATCTATATGGACACATAAGCATGATGTGTTTTTAAATACTGTGGTGTAGGGTATCATATGGTCGGGCTTGACCGACTATACTTTCTTACTTGTTTTAATTTTTCTTGTTATATTTATTAATTTTTTCTCCGCTAAATCCTAGTTTTGAATAGTTGCATATGTAATTTGGGCGCTAGATAAATATCGCATAATTTTTCTTATGTTTATAATATTTTATGTTTTTCTTCTAATTCAAGATTGTCGTTTGTTTTTTTGATTGTTTCAAACAAACATTAGTATTTTTTTGTATTTAAATGCTCATATTATGTGTTATTATTTTTAAAAGATTATAATACATTTTAACCTGTAATTTGTCTCTGAAATAAATTCCATAATTGCAAAAAAACCAAAAAAAAAAAAAAAAAAAAAATTACAATAATACTCTACATAATACTGGGTGGCGCAAAATGAGCTAAGCCTGATATTTTGAATCAGGCCAAAGCTCATCCACTTTAATTTTCATCAACTTATTTTAATCAGAGAATGAATTTTACAACATGAAATGAATTAAAATTTATTGATAATTTTTTTTTTTTTGAATTCACTTTTTTTCTGTTAGGACCAGCACTCAGGAAATGCATTGCATTGTGTTGGAACTAGAAAAATAGGCTTTGTGAACATTCAATTGAACTTAATCAGGTTTTAAATGAGAGGGAAGACTTCTGCAGGAAGGTTATTTCACATACGAACAGTCCGGGAAAAAACGAATTCTCTCTGTAATGCGTTGTACGATTCACCTGCCAATCGACCACATAAGGATGGGATCTTGAGGAAAAACGTGTATTACGTGTATTACAAACGTACGGGTTTCGGGAACCAGATCCCTAATTTCGTCAGAACACATCCCATTGTAGTAACGATAAAACAGGCAAATACAACCCACATTACGACTGTGCTCAAGGGAGTTAATAGAATTGGATACCCTACTGTCCCCAATGAGAATCTTTGCCCTCTCCTGCACGCGGTCGAGAAGCTCCAAAATAGACTTTGAAACACCGGCCCACACATGAGAGTTGTATTCCATACGCGGTCGGATATAGTGAAGTATGTATATCCTTCACCACCTTAGAAAACCAAAGCACTTGAATGCTTCTCTCGACACCATGAATATATGTTTCTGCCATCGGACATCACATTGTATCCTCATGCCCAGAACATCAAGAGATTCTGATTCCTTAATAATTATACCACCCATATATACAGATGAGGCACCTTGATTTGTCACGCGTTTATACGTCAGCACGCAACATTGGGTTTTTCGGGCATTTAAATCGACCCTATTCGCACGACCCCATTCCGAGACTATGTCAAGGTTTCGGCCAAGCGTATCATTCATATTCTGCCTCATAGCACCGACATCGGATACGTTATTCTTAACATAATTCTTTCTAACAAATGTAAAAAGGTATTCAAGACAAATTCTTGACAAAAGTACAAAAAAAAGATGTATGGAAAAACATGTAAAAAACACTTTCTAGTGTTTTTACAGGACGACAAAAACTTCCAACGAAATGGTTTGTTGTTGACGCTGTGGACTCAATTCACTCGATATAAACGCTGTGTCAACACAATGGATTATTGGTTTGAACATTGTTCTATTTTAGATTCATTCTTTACAAAATGCTAAAATAAAAACAAAGAAAAAATAATAATTATCAAAGTAATATCTGAGAATACAAAATTTTTAATTAACAAATTTCATTTGTGGTTTCTAATTCCCAATTTTTTATTCTTGATAAAAAACACTGAAATTTATTGTTGATGGGATAAGTGGGGAATGTAAGAAAAGATAAACCTTCTGTTTATTGTTGTTGTTTTTGTTTAAGCTTTGATATTGTTACAAGTAAAACTGGTGCTTATAATTCTTATTCGCTTAACAGTTTTATTTGGTTTAATATCTTTAGTTTTTCTAAAAATCTTTGGATGAAGTTTCCTGATGATTTGGCCTAAGCAACCAGTGAAATGCACAAAGCAATAGGTTATCCCATCAACAATAAATTTAAGTGTTTTTTCAAGAATAAAAATTGGGAATTAAGCACGACAAACGAAATCTTGCTTATTCAAAAATAATAATCTTTAAACGATTCAAACTCTATAATCTCATTGTGGGCCACCCTGTCTTTTGCATAATTTAAGTTTATCTAAGTGATTGTAATTGTGTGTGCAACATGCTGCATGTTAAAGTTGTAATAATTTCAAAGTAACAAAACTTTTTTTCTAACTAACATTTATGTCAACTTTTTATTATTGCAAAAAATTTCTTGTATAATTTTCTTTAAAAATTATAGTTTAAAACTGATCGCGTACTCGAGACTCTAAGAGTTAGTTCATGTAATGTCAAATGCCTATTTTATCTTTATGTCATAACTGTGGCATAATACTTAGTACATTATTGTGAGTTTTTTTGTTTGTTTTAAATTTAGTTGCAAATGTAAATGTTATAATCAACGGCATCATGCAACAAGTGACCAGATGTCTTTACAAGTAGTTAAATCATATTTTATGTTTATGTTAGATTAAACTTTTGGTAAAAAAAGTTACTTAAATTATATTGATTTATTTATACATGAATAAATTTAGATTTTAGCTGACCATAAGTTTGCTATTTTGAAAAAAAAAATAGAATAACAAAAATAAGTTTATAAAATCGTAAATAAAAACTGGGCCAAGTTAAAATTTTTTAAATATTTTGGGTTTGCCAAAAAAAAAAAAAAAAATTCAACTTTTAATACATTTTTTGTTTTACAATTTTCACACAGCAAGTTTTCTTGCTTAAATTTTTAATTTGACTCATTCAAGAAGAGAAAGGAAAATACATAGAACAAAAAAGCTTATCTGGCCTGTTCTGAAACCCGCTTTAATTTTAATCACTTGATTTCAAATCACATGTGCCTTTCAAAATTAAAAGTGTAATATTGTCAAAGTTAACTAACAAAAAAATCGTTAAAACGGCATTAACTTCCTTTTATAGGAGCTGAAGTTATATAACTTACCCTGCAAAGCAGTATACATATGGGGGATTTCATGTTAAGTGACCCATTTTTAAATCGATGTCTTCCGATTTGGATGAAATTTGCACCAAGGTTAGTCAAAAGTTTGATCAAACAGCTATCGAAGCTACTTGGGACAAATTTTGCTAACACCAATAGGTAATTATTTACATGGATGAGAAAGAACACCTGTTTGGCCAAAATGTCAAACTTTGGGCCCCTCTAACTCAGAAACTTTTTGACCGATCTTGTTGAAAACTTGCGTCTAAACTAATATCCTATAGGACTAGCTACTAAACTACTATTCAATAGTACTAACCTTGGTGCAAATTTCATCCAAATCGGAGGATATCGATTTTAAAAATTGGGTTACTTGACATGAAATCCCCCATATATATATATATATATATATATATATATATATATATCTATTGTATAACAAGTACTTGGGAATATTCGCCAGCAAAATGAGTTTCGCCCAAGGTAACGGGGAAAATCAACCTATTAACCAGTACGTTTGAGATCTTAACACAACCATGAAGTGATTTCCAAAAAAGTTTTATAAAAACCAGTCCAGGACCTGCAAATTCCTGGTGGCTTCTATTTTAGGCCCTGATTCTCCAAATGGGACTCTAGTCAGCCGCGATCTTGTGAGAGCCCTAGAAAAGAAAGCAAAAAAAAAGAGGTTTCATATTCCGTCTTTTGCTTTTTATACACTCGGGAATTAAACAAGAAATCTTACTGGGTGTAACTAAGGTCTTTTCAGAATTTCCTTTAAAATTTCTTTAAAAATACAAGTACATTTTGCAAAAAAAAAAATAAAAACCTTCGTTATTTAAATCTATTTTGTTTTTTTAAATACCTTTTTTATCTAAAATTTCTTTGTCATTAAGGTTTAATTAACTACGTTGAAATCTTTATAAAATATTTTGAAAACCTTCTGTAGCAAAATAATATTTTGAAAATGGCATGTAAACTAAATATTTAATAGGCTGGTAAACACATGAACCCAATTCACAATTAAAGTTCAACGCCCACCAACCATTGCACAAGGGACCAAGCCAATACAAATTTGTATAATTAAATAGTTTTGAAAAATTTTTTTTACTTGAAAAGAAGAGATTCAATTATTTTAGCAAATAAAGCTTGTACTTATAAAATTTCAATACAATACAGTGTTTTAAAACTAAATATTTCAAATTAAAAAATATAAAAACTTTTTAACAAACTTTGGCTAGACGGGAATGTTGACTTTATGCGATTAGCACGATTGGGAAATTTGACAATTTTTGTTCCAAAAATCTGGTACTTAGAAGATTTCGAGCAAAATCTTGTTGTATTTAGCTTGATTTTCCATACAAAACAAAATCCACTAGATTTTGACAAAATCTACTAAACATTTTATAGTACTAACTGATGCAACTTTGGTTCGGCCCATATCGTATTAAAAAATACTTTCCTGTACAACAAACAAATTAAATTTTATACAAAACCAAGCAAAAACAAAAAGTAAGAAAGTATAGTCAGTCAAGCCCGCCATATAATACCCTACACCACAGTATTTAAAAACAAATAAATAAGAGTATTTGGCTATATGAATATCTGTGTTTTAAATTTCATTAAAATCAGCAGATATTGCCCCCTATCTCCTCTCGTGATCCTATTTTGTTTTTAAAAATGCATAGCTTTTGTGCCCACATAAATATAAGTAGATCTATCAATGTTTTAAACTTCACTAAATTGGTTTGATTGTGGGCACAAAGACCCTATTCCTAAAAGCAGCTTGTATGGGGGCCATTATTAATTATGGACCGATTCGATCCATTTTCAAAAGGCTTGACCCTAGTGCTAATTAGAACCTATGAACCATCAAGTTATCTTCAAAATTGCGACCTGTACTTTGCGCACAATTTACATGGACAGCCAGCCAGCAAGCCAGACGTACATCATTGGATCGACTCCGAAAGTGATTCAGAATTTTAAGGTGTTACACACATTAGCACAAATGCATAATACCCTCTCCACTATTGTGGTGTAGGTATAAAAATGTCGGCTTGTGAACACTAATCAAACATTCAAATGTTTTAAGAAAAAAGTTTAAAAAAATAGTAAATAGAAATAATATTGAAGAAATAAATGAAGTTTATTATATCCGTGTTCACAAGCGATAACCGCCTAATTCGACTTAAGAAGCAATTGAGTTTATATTTTTTTTTAAATATTTCTGAAATAAATACCAATTTCGTTACTATTTTTTTATCTTAGCATTGTGGGGGTAAGAATCTTTGATTCTGAACTATGTTCTTATTTTCTAATGCAATTAATTTTTTCAGAATCGCAAGCATAAAAATAAAGTGCCTTTTTTTAAAAACGACATAGGAGGTTATTGTTTGTGACCAAAGATATATAGGAGGCTATTAAAATTTTTGAATACTTTTCTCTTCATATAAAAGTTGTATTATTCCAATATTTCGCTACGAAACTTCGAGTAGCATCATCAGGCACTGGAGTGCGATGATGTAGTGATAATTAAGTTTTTTACGACTTGATTTTGATTTTTTAAATTATACCTTTAACCATGCTGTTTTTGTTATGAAACAAAATCTTGATAAAGTCAAAAAAGAACAATGTAAACGCATTAGATTTTGAGGAAGATTTCAAATCAAATCTACCAGATTTCGTTATAATGTTAACAGGCTATCAATCTATTTTTATATCGTTTAAAAATCAAACTAAACGGGAAAACCAAAATGATAAAGTTGCAGATCGCACAATCATATAACAGTGAAATCGGCAACTTTTCCGAATTGAATCGCAACTGTGAATATACTTAAAGACAAAACTACATGATGTTCATTGTAATTGTTTTTTAAAACACTCTAATCTGCCATCCCACGGTGTTGCCCCATCAGCTAAATTTTTTCTAAAAGCAAAAACGGTTGGAAAAAACTACTTTAAAACCCAAATAAAAATTTTAGTTGCAAGCAATTATCTTTCGAAAAGCTCGTGCCAAAGATGCATATATTAAGTAAAAACATATACATGCATGTACTCGCATACATATGTATTTATGTAAGTGAAGTAATCTTAAATGAAAATTGTTGCATGAGTTTGGAATTAAATTTAATAATAAGTTTTAAAATTAACTATTTTAAAAGAAAAACTTCAACTTAAAAAATAAGAAAATACTTTCCAAGGAAGTATTAACGATTCATGGAAAAAATAACAAACAAGCAAAATTTTTATATATTTTTTATGCTGGGACAAGACTTTCAACCAGTGCACATTGGGACAGCCTTAAAAATGACTGAATTAAATATAAAACGTCTTTGTTTTTACTTTAGACGTGGCAGAATCAATACTCGGAGGGTTTTGAGGGTGCTGAGTGGATTTCTCTATTACTTTGACAGTCGTGATTAAGACGGGCGAGGAGCGTACAATTTAAAAAGAAAAACATAATGGGTATCATTTTACATGTTTTTAGGTGCTCCGATATAATTGTTAACTTTATTTTTATGATCAAGACCTCTTAAAACAACCAAGGGGAGAGAAGGGTGTGGGTAATTGTACGTTTACCCATAGAAAGTCCTTCTTTACAATTTTTAACATTTAACATTTTTTTTAAGGTAAAGTACCTTAAGCGTTATAAATAAAAAAGTTTGAGGCATTTGTAGCGTGACTATATAAGATTTATTTCGGATTAAGAAAATATTTTTCGTTTAAAGAAAATCTTTATAAAAAACGTTATTTTCATCATCGTCTGCTTCTTCCGCTGCAATTTTACACATTCCTTTTTCTTCTTCTTGTTAAAGGTGCATGTAGACGACACGTTTTTTACATCTGACTTGTCAACTTTTCAAGTCACATGTAATTGTGCATGTCTGTTAAAATGGCTGTTTTACAGAAGGTTTATAATATTCGGTCACAAACGTACATGTAATTTGCTTCTGACATTGTCTCTGTTTTTTTTCCCATAGTTATTGCAAAAACCAAAATAAAAATGCCGTCACGAAAATTTTTATTTACGCCGTAAAATAGTTTAGCCATCTTAACATATTTTTCTCTTAATTCAAAGATACCAATTAACGATATTATAATGAAACGGTTTTTATATATATATTTACATAATTCTATTCAATGGTCGTTTACACTGATAGAAAAGGCTTCATAGCGCTGATGTATTTTGTCATCAGTACTATAGCAATTGTCTTCGTTTTCGACTCCATGACACTTTTCATCATTGTGATGTCTGCCTCAACATCATTTGGCCAAATTATCATCAGGTTCAAACATTTAATATATATCATCAAACTGTCATCAATGACACATCGGCATCACAGAAATGACGAAGATGTCATCAGCGCGATGAGTCAATAACATCGGAGATAGGACTCATTACCCTCAATTAAATGACAAACTGCCATCAAATTGAATCATTAATATTGACTTTAGTTAAAGTGAGTGAATTTTATTACACATTACACATTACACATGTTTGTTTCACCTTTGTTGACACAGAAGAACTCTCAATTATAAGACACTAGCAGCATGCCCAATATGGTTTTCGAAATCATTCTAATTTGAAAATTTGATATACAATTTAACTAAATAATTCAAACAAATAGAATATGGGAATAGTTGCTTCTTATTTTACTTTTTAAACATGAGAATAATAAATTTGTTTCTTCTTGTAGTGTTCTTGTTGTTGTTTTTACAAAAAACTTTCACAAACACTCGTGTATTCTTTATTTTACAATTAACTCTTTTCGCTATCATTCTTTTTGATGCTTTCATTATTTTTGAAGATTAAATGTCATCAATGTGAATGTAATATATCGTATAAAGTTTTTTTTTTGCTTTTAATACGAATGTACATCAATGCGATGCTGCCTGTGCAGTTTTTTAAAATGTTTTTTAAAACAAAATTAGTGTATAAAACAATAACATTCTTGCTAAAACACACCTAACAAGCATTTTAACATTACATACTTACCCCCTTATTCATAAAAAAAAATTTCAGTTTTATAAGAGGTTTATTAAACAAATTTTCATATACATTTTTTCTTATAAACCTGTTAGTAACATGTTAAATAAATATGGCCTTAAGTTTTTATCTCCATATATTCATACTTTTTTCTGTTAATAATACACAAAATGTGGCATCGAATTGATGTCGCTGTAGTCATAGCATAGATGACGCATAAAATATGACAAAATTGTATGATGACGTTCGTCAATGGATTGATGTTAATTTTTTCCTCATTATTGCCATTTGTAATGATTCTAGGAGTGTAGTTCAGAAAATACTTTTTAGGGCGTTCAAGTTGACGGGCCTCGAATATTGATTCCTTACGTAATATTGTCCATTCCATACACCGACTTATTGGCATTATTGTACGCAGAATTTTTTAATAAACTCTTATGTTTTTAAGTCAATTCCTTTCATTGCACTTTTACTAATAATCTTACGTTAATGTAATTAACCTAATACACAATTTTATAGCTCTCGTAATACGAAATAAATAAACAATGTTCAAACCTACGAAAAGTATAGCCTTCATGCAATAAACATCTTCTAAAAATAGTTTAGCCCCAATGCAGGCATTGAAAAATACTCAACTTTGCCTGGTGCATGGAACCTTAAAAACAGTATATTTTCGATCGCAGTGGTTAGTTGGACTACAACTTAGATTTTCGGAATTTCGTCCTCAAATTTCTTAAATCTTTCCCAGCGTGCAGTGATGAGCACATTTTCAATTTCATGGCACGTGTGCGTCTTTCTTTTCTCTTTGTTTCTCAATTAAATAACAAAAACAGTAATTTTGTTCGCTCCGCTGTCGCTTTGTTGTTAGTTCTACACAGTAAATAAGTAAATTATGCTCCTTTTCAAATACAAACAAGCAAAAATATTTTAGTATGTGTATTGCCCACCACTGTTTTAAACCTTAAACTATGAAATTACATGGATTTATTAAAACCATTAAGTTCACGACTTCAAGGAAAAAAAATCATTTGAACTAAAAAAACATCTAAAACCAATTTCTTAGTGGTTTTCCAATATTACCAGTATTGATTACAATCGCTGGGGGTTATAATTTATTTCCAAATAAATAGTTGTTGGATTTCTTTAGACTCTTTGAAAGCTCTTTGAAATTAAAACCAGTAGCTTGATTTCTTGTATATGTTTTCCTTTCTAGCTCATTTGTAAATTAAAATAACTATCAATAAAATATATTATGGTAGATTTAATTTAAATCTGTATTTAAAACAATTTTACTACACTATTTATTATAATATATTGAAATGTATAAATAAATCTTATAGACATTGTCGTAGATTTTGTTGTTAACGATAAATTCAAATCAGCAATCAATTAACAAAATAGTTTAATTTTAATTAATAGAGGTTTTTATTAAATTTAATCCATATAAAAACAAAAATAAAAATCAAACAAACATTTTTCCTATTGAAATGAATATATTTTTCTTAATTAGTATCTGTAGGGGTTTTTTTTAAAAACAGCCAGCGTATGTCTTAAAATTGAATTTGTAAAGAAAATCCTGCAGATTGTCTATTAGAGTGGCCATAGTGGAAATTTGTTCGAAAAGTTAAATTTTTCGCACTGAAAAATATGAGGTTGGGGATAAAAATAATTATGCATATTTTATTTTTTTTTTTTTTTAATTCCGAGTACCTCCGGGTTGAGCCCAAACTTTTATTACATTACCCATTTGTCACTATTTTTGTTCCTGTTTGTATTTAAATAACAAAAAAAATCTGACTTTATGTTCCCAACTGAATTTCTTCGATACCTTTAATTATTACCTTTCCAACGAGCCGCAATAGTCTGCTGATAAACTACGGATAATCTTGCCCGGAATACCCAAAAACCAAAGTCCAAAAAAATAGGTTAATTTTTAAAAATTTTTTTTTTGTTGATAACTTACTAATGAAGCCTTTTTGTTGGCTTATCCTCTTCGTCGTCGTCGAAATCTGTAATTAGTTTTTAGTAATTGCTCTTTCTGCCGGATCATTTACAACGGTTAAGTGTTGCCATATTCGTTTTGCGGTGCAGTATTCTTCTTGGTCCTTCCAAATTGCAGCTCATACGCTATAATTTGTGCTCATACGCATAAATATTTTTAATAGAAAGTATGAAAAACCACAAGCTCCAATTTTTAGGCAAATTTTGTGCTAGATCGTTTTCGTGAATTGGTAGTAAAAACCTAATGGAGTTTTTGGTTTTATGTTTTTGTAAACATTTTACTAAAAGATCCAAAGCAGGTAGACCATTTTGTCTTATGTCGAAAAATACTTGCCAGTTTTTACATGTAAAAAAATAAGTTTGGTTGTTACCATTGAAGGAAATTAATAAAAACGCTTAACCTTGAAGTAATTTTTTATGATCAGTTGTTGCATCAGATTATGTCAATGCATTGGTCGAAGGGTTATGGAAATTTCTAACCATTCTGATAAAAAAAACACATGCAATAACTGTTTAAAAATGTAACGGAATTTTGTGGTTTTATGACTTTTTACTAGAACATTCAAAACAGGTAGACTATTTTGTCTTTTTTCTACAAACATAAAAATATACATACATTTTGTTGTTGCCATTCTTCATTTAAAGAAAATTGCTAAGAAAAACTTAACCTTCAAATAATTTTTTATGATCAGTAAAAAATTTCGAATACATAATTTTGTTGTTGCATCAGATTACGTCTAAGCATTTGTCAAAGGGTTATGGAAATTTCCAACCATTCTGATAAAAAAAAAACAAATGCAATAAATGTTTAAAAATGTAACGGAATTTTGTGGTTTTATGACTTTTTACTAGAACATTCAAAACAGGTAGACTATTTTGTCTTTTTTCTACAAAAATGTGAAAAATTTGCAGTTTTAAAGTAAAAGTGATAAGAGAAACAAGTGGGCAGTGAATAATAGGTTAAAACAAATTAAATAAAACAAAACAATATAAAGTTATAATGGCAAGCTCATCTAAGAAACTACGATCCGATAATGATATATTTTTGGTGGGAAAATGCGAAAGTGAACTGAAAGGCGCAAAGTTGCCTAATATGAAGCAAGTTCTTCAATTATTTTTTTATAAAACCCGAGTGCAAAAACTCCCTGTGAAGGCAAGCATAAAAAATACAATGCATTCAACTCTTGAATTTTGGCAAAAAGCAAATATTCCCACAATGACCGAAATCAACTGCATGAAAAAATTTAAATTACTTTATGCCGAATGGAAAAATTTGTCCAAGAACAGATTTGGCAAATATGAAAAATATAGAAACGATGAGAACGAATTCTGTGAAAAGATAGAAAATTATATATTTGATATCGCAGCTGCAGATGCACTTGAAACGATGACTATTGAAGAGGACAAAGATTTCCTTCTGTTGCAAAGAGAAAAGGGTCGGCCAGGTTGTATGTCAGGCCAGGATTTGAAGCTGTCACGAAAACAAGAACGCAAAGCGAAGCTACTGAAAGAATCAGAAAAGCGCAAGCGAAAATATGAAGAAGAGTTACAAGAAGTTCTAGGTATTGGCCAATATAATGTCTTTTTTATTGTTATTTTTAATTATTCCTTTTGTTCAAAGATGAGGCTGCGTCTGATACAGATTCCTCAGAAATTATTATATACGAAGGTGTAGAAATGAACAATTCAGCTCCGGAAGTTGATTTTATGAAGGACCAACATCAAGGAATCCATCGATCCCGCGGAAAAATCCATTTCGTTGATGATCGAATGTTAGCAAGCATGGATAAATGCCGCATCAGTGATCGCGATGCAATGCATTTAACATCTGCTACAATTACAGCCGTCTTGCGGAAGTTGCAGGAAATGCAACCTGACTTAAACGACATAAAAGTGGAAGATTTCGTCTTTAACCGAACATCGTTTCAAACAATGCGAAAGGAATATCGGCGCAGACAAGCGAAACAGATCATAGATGAATTGAAGGTACATATTTAATAATTAAATATAAATAAATATCTTGAAGGAAATTAACATAATATTTAATTTCAACATAGATTCCTGAAGTATTTGTCTTGCACTGGGACGGAAAAATGCTTCCAGATGAAAGGCAAGGACAAAGTTGATCGATTGGCTCTCGTTATAACCGCAGAGAACGAAGAAAAACTCCTTGGCATTGCAAAACTTGAAGAATCTTGTGGTGAAAATATTGCTGAAGGCATTGAAAAATTCCTACGCAAATGGAAGATTGATAATTTAGTGCAAATTGTGGCTTTTGACACAACATCTACAAACACTGGTATTGAAAAAGGCTCAGCATATTTGCTTGAAAGTAAATTGGGTCGCGATTTACTTTTTCTACCGTGTCGCCATCATATCAGCGAATTGCTTATTAAAGCTGTGTTTGATTTAAATTTCGGAAAAACATCAGCACCAGAAGTCACTCTCTTTAATCGTTTTTCAAAAGACTGGAAAAATATGAATATCAATACTTTCAAGAGTGGAGTATTGGATGAAGCAGTGCAAAAAAACTTAACAGCAGCCGAAATAGAGACGCACAAGAACTTTTGTCTTGAGGCGTTGAAATCTCATTATGTGCGAGCCGATTATAAGGAGTTGTTGCAACTTTCGCTAATTTTTCTTGGTAAGGAAGTACCAAATTTTACGCAGTTGCGTTTGCCTGGCGCAACAATTCATGCAAGGTTTGTGTCCAAAGCTATATACTGCTATAAGATTTTTTTGCTTCGCGAACAATTCAAGATGACATCCTCCGAGCTGAAAGGCATTCGAAACATTTGCATTTTCTTGACGCGAATTTATGTTTCGTATTGGTTCGGATGCGTTAACGCTGTATCTGCACCGCGTCAAGATTTACAATTTATTAAAGACGTTATTTCATATTTCGATCTAAATGTTTCAAATGCCTTATTGTCAAAATTCAAAAACCATTTATGGTATTTATCGGAAGAGGCGGTGGCTCTTGGATTTTTCGATGAAACTATATCTATTGAAGTGAAGCGGAAAATGGTTGAAGCTCTTGGCAATCATGTTGACGAAAATGACAAAGTTATTCCAAAAAGATTAAACTTAACGCTGGAACAAGTGAAATCGTTTGAAAATAAGGATTTAAGTTCTTTCGTTACTCCTCGCACCAAGCGTTTTTTTCATCGTTTAGAAATCGATGTGACATTTTTTGAATTGGATCCATCGATTTGGAAGGACCAAGAAGAATACTGCACCGCAAAACGAATATGCCAACACTTAACCGT
Source organism: Pollenia angustigena (assembly GCA_930367215.1). Classification (NCBI taxonomy): domain Eukaryota; kingdom Metazoa; phylum Arthropoda; class Insecta; order Diptera; family Polleniidae; genus Pollenia; species Pollenia angustigena. The sequence goes on along the minus strand of OV884059.1, from coordinate 123,844,773 downwards.
TGTAAATGACGGCAGAAAGAGCAATAAAACTAATAACAGATTTCAATCGGGCATTAACATACGACGAAGAGGATAAGCAGTATTTGCTTCAAGTTGTGGAGCACTACAGAAAAAACTTTTCATCCCACAATAAATCTTCATTAGTATAATATTATCAGCAATAAAAAAAAATTAAAAAATAAATAAAAAAAAAAAATTAAAAAATAAATTTTTTTTTTTGGACCTTGGTTTTTGGGTATTCCGGGCAAGATTATCTGTAGTTTATCAGCAGACTATTGCGGCTCGTTGGAAAGGTAATAATTAAAGGTTTCGAAGAAATTCAGTTGGGAACATAAAGTCAGATTTTTTTTGTTATTTAAATACAAACAGGAACAAAAATAGTGACAAATGGGTAATGTAATAAAAGTTTGGGCTCAACCCGGAGGTACTCGGAATTAAAAAAAAAAAAAAAATATGCATAATTATTGTTATCTCCAACCTCATATTTTTCAGTGCGAAAACTTTTGGATTTAACATTTTTAATTTTTTCTATATAACGCTATGGCCAGTCTATTGTCTATTCTACACAAAACAAGTAAAAAATTATAGTTGGTCAAGCCCGACCATATCATACGCTAAACCACCATATCATACGCCCAGCAAAAACTTACATTGCAAAGTAATGAGTTAAAAAGCTAATATGACGACTCTTCACTACTTATACATTGGCATTGGAGGCAAGTACTTACCACCCTCGCTTACAAATACTCCCTATAAGTCACTACCACATTCGCTTACAAATAGGGACTTAAATGAGTTATTACTCCGATGTCACCAAAATTACAACTAACATGTCATGACTTTAAAATTTTTTTTTTTTTTTTTTTTTTTAAATTATTTTTTTCTATTTTTTCTTATTTTATTTTACTTTACTTTATGTTTTTTTTTCTATTTTTTCTTATATTATTTTACTTTGTTTTATTTTTTATTTTTTTTTTCTGTCTCTGGCGGGACTCGATCGCGCAACCTCTGTGCTGATAGACTAGCTCACTACCAGCTAGTCTACCGGGGCAGTGTAGTTTTTGTATAAAAAAACGATGTTTTTTACTCAATTAAGAGCGTAAATATGAGATTAAATTATTGGAGGCAACTACTTACCACCCTCGCTTACAAATAGGGAGTTAAATAAGTCATTACCACATTCGCTTACAAATAGGGAGTTAAATAAGTCATTACCACATTCGCTTACAAATAGGGACTTAAATAACTTATTACTCCGATGTCACCAAAATTACAACCAACATGTCATGACTATAAAATTTCAGTACAGCATAATTTTTCATATTCAATAATATTACAAATTGTTTTTTATTTATAATAAAAAAAAAACAAATTGTTAGAACAAATATTTTAAATCAATTTGTATTAGATTTGAAAAAACTTCAACCTTATAGTTGTTCAGTAATGGCAAGTCATTACCAAGTTTTTGCTGGGACCCTACACCACAGTTGAAAAATATAAATAAATAAATAAAAAATATAACCCTAATAGAGACCCATTGGCAACCGTGGGCAACCATGGACCCGCCAGATCAAAATTATATATTGAGGATAAAATTTGCAGAATATTATTTTAATATCTTCATCTTTATAAGATATTTATGTTTTTAAGTAATTTAAGAGAGGAGATTTATATAGGACCTAGGCTCAATGGACCTACTCTGGACCTACTAAAACAACATTTTGACATGACATAGTCAAAGTTACAGTTGCCAAATTTAATGCCAATACCAACATTTATAAGCAAGTTATGGCATTAAAAGCTATTTTAATAGCCAGAGTAGTATTTCGATGGGACCGATTCTAATAAAATTTGCTAAGATGATTAAGATTGCAATAAAAGTTTGATCCAAATTTAACCTAAATAACAACAAAATAAGATGGTTACAAATACCTATTTCAGGTTGTATGGCGGCTATACGAAATAATAGACTTGCTCAATTGTAACAAGATGAACCTATCTAACAAATTTCATAAAATTATCTCAAAAACTGCGACCTGTACTTGGCGCAAAAGGTTAACATGGACAGCTAGCCAACCGGATGGTCGGACGGACATCGTTATATCGATTCAAAAAGTTATTCTGAGTCGATCGGTATACCGAAGGAGGGTCTAGGATTAATATTTTAATGTGTTTGTGCTTATAAACGTACAATTCTTTATCCACTATTGTGGTGTAGGTATAAAAACAAAAACGAAAGCTTGCGAAGATAAAACAACGAATGTTAACAAGGGTGGTTTTTAGTAAACAAAAATATTACCCGGTTGAAGGTGACAATATAATTTAAAATGTTATGTATTTGTAACATTTATATTAAAAAAAAAACCGAACAAGGAAATTTAATTTCTCTTAGGGGCATATATACGGTGTTTTTCCAGACATGTCGGTTTTATTTATTCTATTTTGAACATGCTACCAAAAATCATTTGCATTTATAGGATGTCCTTCCAAAGATGTATGTTTTCATGTATTAGTGTCTAATCTTCTTTTTAAACATCACATGTGCCTTATCACATATGACGTTTTTAATCACACGTGTGATATTTTGGTGTTCCGTTTTTGTGATTTTCAATTGCCAAAAGCACACCGAAAAACACAAAAACATTATAACTTTCAGAACACCACAAAATCATGCGTGTAATTCTAAAAGCGTGTGATTTTTAGAACAGGCCCCATAACTGGAGTTAGTTAGAAAAAGTTTAGTATTGAAATTAAGTCAGATTGTATACGACTGTATTTAATTTTGTTTTGATTTAAACAACGTTAATGTTTACAGATAAACATGGTGGAATATGACCATAATATGGTAAACATTTACCATAATTTGTCTGATATCAAACATAATTTGGTCGAAATTTTTTAATCGTTAAAATAGTAATGTAAAAAACAACAATAGTTTGTTTTTGTCCATGGCGCACAATACTTTGATGTAGAACAAATTTGTGCAAAAATAGAAGGAGTTGACCCAGACAAATAATATTTTGCATGGTATATATATGATAATAATAAACAAAATTTCAAGTTTTGAAAAAATTCCGTCAAAGGATTCATGTACCTCCCTTTCATTCCTTTTTTTAAATAAATTAAAATTGGCAACACTTTTTATGTTGAATTGTTGAAAATTACCAAATCTATCTAAATATAATGTTGAAATTGATGTACTTAATTTTTTATAAATTTAAATATTTCACAATTAAAATATTTCATACAAAAATATAAAAAACAAGTAAGAGTGCTATATTCGGCTGTGCCGAATCTTATATACCCTTCACCATTGTGCGAGCAGAATACAGAGCAACTAGACAAAAACTAAATAATTGTAATATATACATACATATTTACAATACTTAAGACTTTATTATAAATAAAATTTAAAAAGCGAAAACTGGTAAATATTTTTTTTAAATCGTTTTTAGAGCATAAAAAAAATAAAAATATTAAAAAAAATTTTCTTTTGAAAAAACCAAGATTTGAACCAGGGAACTTTCAGTTTCTAACTTAACACACCTCCTAGACAACTGAACCACGAAGGAACGTTAATCGAATATCATTAAAATGAAATATGGCACGTTTACTGTCACTGTTGCCAATTTGACGGTTTTACCGCGATTCTAGCGGTTTTTATACGCCAATCGCGGCAAAATTTCCGTTTTGACGGTTAGCGGGAAATCTGGCGGTTTGTTTAACATCAATAGGACATAAAAATTTTTTTTTTTTGGTATTTGAAAATTAAAAAATTTTTTCATAAAATAAGAGATTTCAATCAAGTATGTATTTTTTCAATAGAAATTATGAAGTGAGAAGAAGAAAAAAAATTTAGTTTTTTTTTCGAAATTGAATTCGTTTCAGCTATTAAAACATTTAACAAAAATTTTTTTTTATTAACTTTTTGGTTAGGATTGATTGGAATTCTGTCAAATTATGTTCAGCTGTCAAAAATAATTCGTAGTTTCATATATGAAACTATAGTTGATAATGCTAATTACACTGGTCGGAAAAATATAAAAAGGCGGGAGAAAGAACCATGTTATGTGATTTTGAATGACTTAAGCGTTCTGAACTCAAATCTGTTCACAGATTGATTCTATTACGTCTAGTTATTTATTGGCTTGACTAATGTTTCGTCCGAAATAAGGTGGCTATGCTATAAATTGAATTTTATTCCAAGTCATCTGCTTGTAATTTAATCCAAATCGGACAATATATCGTAATATATCTGGCTTTTTGATAAATGATAAAAATGTAAAACTTGTGTCCTAATAATTTTAAATACATTTTTGAAAACAAAAAAAAAAGTACTATTTTTGCATAAAAACCAAATTTATCGCAATTTACTTCTGAATAGCTCCGAAACAGTTAAAATTATAAAAAAAAATGTTATTTGGATGATTTAAAGCAAATTTTATTCCTAATCATTTGTAAATTTTGTTCTCAATCATGTGATCAAAATCGGACAAGTCATTTTCCAGTCATGATGAAATATATAAGCATCACCAGCCCAAATTAAAAACTAGACGTGATAGAAAAAACTTTAAGCGCATTTGAATTTAAAATATTTTTATTTAATATATTTTACCAACTTTTAGGCACTTTTTAAATGAAAAATTCTTGTACGTTCCCGGGACTAAAAAATTCAGGGAAATTAAAAACCTTACTATATAATTCAAAAAAAGTCATATACCTTCAAAAAAGCACCCTATATCATGATTTGTATATACATTTTGCAAAATATTGAGATTTTAGCGATATTTTAAAACATTTTACGCTAAATAAAAATTGAGCGGCTTCTAGCGGTTGAATTACGATTTGACGGTAAGTTTTCAAAAAAAGTTGGCAACAATGTTTACTGTTCACAAAATTCAACACAGTTGAGTTGAAATTACTTTTGTTGTTATTGTTCATCGCAATAGCAAAGTTGGGAAATATATTCACCAAAATAGTTTGTGCCATGTATGCATGTGTGTTTGTTTTCTTTTATCTTTTTGGCGAGTTTTGAAGTAGCAAAAAAATACAAAAATTCCTAGTTTCTATTTGTAAAAATTATTTCGTTAAACAGATGAAATAATAAAGAAGGGTGATAACGAAAATCATATTGGGCATTATGCTAGTATATGTAAACAAATGAAAGGGGGGGTCATAACTTTTTCGTATCTGAACCGATTTTCTCGAGTTTTTCAGAAAATATTTTCTACCAAAAATTTCCGATATAAGGCGTAACCATAGGTCATATTACAATCAAAAAATGCAGGTTATTATACAATTTTTGAAATTTTTTGTATGGGGAGTACCACGCCCACTTCTCCAACCCCGCCCACATTTTGTGTGTTGGTGTGTATTTATAACTTGAATGTTTGCACCCAATTTGGAAACTTTGGCACTTGCCGTTCTCCAGATATACAGAAAAAAGCAACAAAAATACAACAAAAACAAGGGATTTTTGGAAAAAATCCATTTGTGGACCGATCTTGCTGAATTTCAATAGCACGAAAACACATATCAAACGTTAGACGGACGGACATCGTTAAATCAAGTTCTCTCCTCATAAGGACCCAGAATATATTTACTTTATAGGGTCTTAGATCAATATTGTAGAAATTACAAACGGAATGACATACTTATATATACCCTTTTCCACCTGAGGTGAAGGGTATAACAACCCAGTAAAAACTTCGCCTACTTTTTCAAAATGAATAGCTTCTTTAACTCATTATTTTGTAGCTTTGTTCTATAACTACATCTTAAACAACTTCTATAACTACTTTTTTCTGGATGTATGTAGGTAAAAAAAATAATGACTTACTTTTAAATGCGTTCATTTTGGGACATTCCTTGTAAAATTCATTGGTTCTTTCAGTAGAATTGTAAGCAGTGCTCTTATGTTTTTCTGATTACTCAACACAGTATTTTGTAGGCGAAGTTTTTACTGGGAACTACACAATTTGGTGTTCTTTAAAAAAAATCTGAAAAAACAGTACGGAAATCGTATTAATAATAAACTTTGTATTCCCGAAAATAACTTTGATAATATAATTGCATGTGCCCGTGCATAAAACTGAATTGGCAAATTGTTTTTGTTTCGTTGTTTTCTTACGAAGACAATAGAATGAAGCGGTTTGTTTTTTAATTTTGTTTTTTCTTTTAACCCACTTACAACTACAATTCGAGTCGGAAAGAACCCAACCAATTGTAGGGGGATGTAAGAAAAGATAAACTCACTGTTTATTGTTGGTGTTTTGTTCAAGCTTTGATATTGTTACAAGTAAGACTTAGAGTGTTTATAACTCTTATTAGCTTTAGGGTTTTATTTGTTTAATATTTTTGGCTTTTCTAAAATCTTTGGAAAAGGTTTCCTGATGAGCTGGTCTAAGCAACCGGAGAAATGCGCATAGAAGCTAGCTTTCCCTCAACAATAAATTTCAGTGTATTTATCAAGTATGAAAAACTGGGAATTTAGCACGTCATACGGAAATCGTATTAATAATAAACTTTGTATTCCCGAAAATAACTTTGATAAGTGCACTCAATTTTTTTTTAAATTGAAAGTTAATATTGACGATTTTCATATTTTTTGCAAAAACAACCTGCATTTTTTTACTGCTATATAATAATGTCTAATAGCGGTAGAGATTTTCTGAAGTTAATTTTTTTAGAACGTCATTTTTTAACACAAAACGGGAAAGCAAATTTCGATCTACAAACGGTTAAAATACAATTTGGTTTAAGGATTGATGGTTGACTATTGACGTTAGCAGTCGTCGATGGCTGCGTCAAGCATGAAAGATTATCAATGACAATTTTAATTAATTTTCATGTTGTAAAATTCTTTTCTTCGTAAAAATAATTTAATGAAAATTAAATTTGATGAACTTAAGACTAATTATAAAGATGAAAAATTTGTATTAAAAACCATAAATAGTTCAACAAAATAACCACAATACTGATTACAAAACAAAGAAAATATGATCATTTTATCGTACAGAAAAATATTTATAGCTTTTAATCCAAAGTACTAAATTATAAAAAATTTCGTGCCTCTAAAAAAGATCATATACATATCTCTTAGTAAGAACTAAATTGTGGTTAGTTTCTCTATTGATTCTTAATGGCGGACAATTGGTTTATTAAACGGCAAAGAAAGTTTAAAAAAGTATTCACTCAGTTTTTTTATTAGTCCATCAAATATTTTTTTAACTTTTTTTTAGTTACGGCAGCACTTTTTTAAGATTCATCCAGAGCATTACTAATACATACTATTAAATAAAGTGTGGGCTCATACCAAAGAAGAATGTCTTTTTTACCAAATACTAACTTAAAAATTCTTTAAAATAAATTTTTAATAATTTTTTTCCTAGTACATAAATTAAGTTTAATTATACCCACACCACAATAGCGGAGAGGGTATTATGCATTTGTGCTGATGTGTGTAACGCCTTAATATAGTGGTCCTAGACCCACCTTAAAGTATACCGATCTACTCAGAATCACTTTCTGAGTCGAACTAACGATGTCCGTCCGGCTGGCTGGCTGTCCATGTAACCTTGTGCGCAAAGTACAGGTCGCAATTTTGGAGATAATTCTATGAAATTTGGGTCATAGGTTCTTATTGGCACAAGGACTAAGCCTATTGAAAATGGGCCGAATCGTAGGTCCACGAGGGAAGATAGGGCGAAATTTCTTCCTCTCAGAAACTATCAAACCGATTTTAATGAAATTTTAAACATAGATAGGGCCATATCTATATGGACACATTAGCTATACAGTTTTTAAAAAATAGGATGACAAGGGGAGGCAGGGGGCAATTTCTGCCTCTCACAAATTTTTAAACCGATTTTCATGAAGTTTATAAACATAGATAAATCCATATTAACATGGACACATAAGTATGATGTGTTTTTAAATACTGTGGTGTAGGGTATCATATGGTCGGGCTTGACCGACTATACTTTCTTACTTCTTTTTCTTGTAAAATTTTATTAAAAATAAGGACAAGTTTAGCGACCTCTAGCAGCGGCGAAACGCATTTAAAACAAGTAAGAAAGTATAGTCGGTCAAGCCCGACCATATGATACCCTACACCACAGTATTTAAAAACACATCATGCTTATGTGTCCATATAAATACAGATTTATCTATGTTTATAAACTTCATGAAAATCGGTTTGAAAGTTTGTGAGAGGTAGAAATTCTCCCCTCCTTGTGGTCCTATTTTTTTTTTAAACTGTATAGCTAATGTGTCCCTATGGATATGGGTCTATCTATGTTTTAAATTTCATTAAAATCGGTTTGAGGGGCAGAAATTGCCCCTATCTCCCCTCGTGGTCCTATTTTTTAAAAAAATGCATACATTTTGTGTCTATATAGATAAGGTTCTATCTATGTTTTTAATTTCATTTAAATCGGTTTGATAGTTTTTGAGAGGAAGAAATTTCCCCCTATCTTCCTTCGTGGTCCCACAATTCGGCCCATTTTCAATAGGCTTGGTCCTTGTGCCAATAAGAACCTATGACCCAAATTTCATCAAATTATCTCCAAAATTGCGACCTGTACTTTGCGCACAAGGTTACATGGACAGCCAGCCAGCCAGCCAGCCGGACGGACATCGTTAGTTCGACTCAGAAAGTGATTCTAAGACGATCGGTATACTTTAAGGTGGGTCTAGGACCAATATATTAAGGCGTTACACACATCAGCACAAATGCATAATACCCTCTCCACTATTGTGGCGTGGGTATAATAAAAAAGGTTCTTCCTACTTGTAATTAATTCAGATACGAATACAGTACAGTAATTTTTTTAGATATTGGACCAACATTGTTTCACCTTATTTTTGTATATGGAACGAAGTACTGTGTGGCGGTACCCATAATATGTTTTATTTGTCATATACAAAATGATTTTGCTCTTTCGTTCTGATATAAGGCTTTTCTGGTCGTCTTCGCATTTTGTTTTCAAATTTTTTTCTGATTTTGACGATTTTCCTGTAATTTTAATTGAATTTTTAACAATTTTTTAGAATGTATTGAAATTGTTTTCTCTTACTTAATGATCCAATTTTATTTTTTAATTTTTTCTTAACTTTAATCTATAGTTTGTAGGGACTCAAACCAAGTTTCCTTTATCAAAGTTACTTACGGGAATACAAAATTTACTATCAAGATTTTCGTATGACGTGCTAAATTCCCAATTTTTCATATTTGATAAATACACTGAAATTTATTGTTGAGGGAAAGCTAGCTTCTATGCGCATTTCACTGGTTGCTTAGGCCAGATCATCAGGAAACCTTTTCCAAAGATTTTAGAAAAGCTAAAAATATTATACAAATAAAACCAAAAATCATTTGCATTTATAGGATGTCCTTCCAAAGATGTATGTTTTCATGTATTAGTGTCTAATCTTCTTTTTAAACATCACATGTGCCTTATCACATATGACGTTTTTAATCACACGTGTGATATTTTGGTGTTCCGTTTTTGTGATTTTCAATTGCCAAAAGCACACCGAAAAACACAAAAACATTATAACTTTCAGAACACCACAAAATCATGCGTGTAATTCTAAAAGCGTGTGATTTTTAGAACAGGCCCCATAACTGGAGTTAGTTAGAAAAAGTTTAGTATTGAAATTAAGTCAGATTGTATACGACTGTATTTAATTTTGTTTTGATTTAAACAACGTTAATGTTTACAGATAAACATGGTGGAATATGACCATAATATGGTAAACATTTACCATAATTTGTCTGATATCAAACATAATTTGGTCGAAATTTTTTAATCGTTAAAATAGTAATGTAAAAAACAACAATAGTTTGTTTTTGTCCATGGCGCACAATACTTTGATGTAGAACAAATTTGTGCAAAAATAGAAGGAGTTGACCCAGACAAATAATATTTTGCATGGTATATATATGATAATAATAAACAAAATTTCAAGTTTTGAAAAAATTCCGTCAAAGGATTCATGTACCTCCCTTTCATTCCTTTTTTTAAATAAATTAAAATTGGCAACACTTTTTATGTTGAATTGTTGAAAATTACCAAATCTATCTAAATATAATGTTGAAATTGATGTACTTAATTTTTTATAAATTTAAATATTTCACAATTAAAATATTTCATACAAAAATATAAAAAACAAGTAAGAGTGCTATATTCGGCTGTGCCGAATCTTATATACCCTTCACCATTGTGCGAGCAGAATACAGAGCAACTAGACAAAAACTAAATAATTGTAATATATACATACATATTTACAATACTTAAGACTTTATTATAAATAAAATTTAAAAAGCGAAAACTGGTAAATATTTTTTTTAAATCGTTTTTAGAGCATAAAAAAAATAAAAATATGAAAAAAAATTTTCTTTTGAAAAAACCAAGATTTGAACCAGGGAACTTTCAGTTTCTAACTTAACACACCTCCTAGACAACTGAACCACGAAGGAACGTTAATCGAATATCATTAAAATGAAATATGGCACGTTTACTGTCACTGTTGCCAATTTGACGGTTTTACCGCGATTCTAGCGGTTTTTATACGCCAATCGCGGCAAAATTTCCGTTTTGACGGTTAGCGGGAAATCTGGCGGTTTGTTTAACATCAATAGGACATAAAAATTTTTTTTTTTTGGTATTTGAAAATTAAAAAATTTTTTCATAAAATAAGAGATTTCAATCAAGTATGTATTTTTTCAATAGAAATTATGAAGTGAGAAGAAGAAAAAAAATTTAGTTTTTTTTTCGAAATTGAATTCGTTTCAGCTATTAAAACATTTAACAAAATTTTTTTTTTATTAACTTTTTGGTTAGGATTGATTGGAATTCTGTCAAATTATGTTCAGCTGTCAAAAATAATTCGTAGTTTCATATATGAAACTATAGTTGATAATGCTAATTACACTGGTCGGAAAAATATAAAAAGGCGGGAGAAAGAACCATGTTATGTGATTTTGAATGACTTAAGCGTTCTGAACTCAAATCTGTTCACAGATTGATTCTATTACGTCTAGTTATTTATTGGCTTGACTAATGTTTCGTCCGAAATAAGGTGGCTATGCTATAAATTGAATTTTATTCCAAGTCATCTGCTTGTAATTTAATCCAAATCGGACAATATATCGTAATATATCTGGCTTTTTGATAAATGATAAAAATGTAAAACTTGTGTCCTAATAATTTTAAATACATTTTTGAAAACAAAAAAAAAAGTACTATTTTTGCATAAAAACCAAATTTATCGCAATTTACTTCTGAATAGCTCCGAAACAGTTAAAATTATAAAAAAAAAATGTTATTTGGATGATTTAAAGCAAATTTTATTCCTAATCATTTGTAAATTTTGTTCTCAATCATGTGATCAAAATCGGACAAGTCATTTTCCAGTCATGATGAAATATATAAGCATCACCAGCCCAAATTAAAAACTAGACGTGATAGAAAAAACTTTAAGCGCATTTGAATTTAAAATATTTTTATTTAATATATTTTACCAACTTTTAGGCACTTTTTAAATGAAAAATTCTTGTACGTTCCCGGGACTAAAAAATTCAGGGAAATTAAAAACCTTACTATATAATTCAAAAAAAGTCATATACCTTTAAAAAAGCACCCTATATCATGATTTGTATATACATTTTGCAAAATATTGAGATTTTAGCGATATTTTAAAACATTTTACGCTAAATAAAAATTGAGCGGCTTCTAGCGGTTTTTGATGTACGATTTGACGGTAAGTTTTCAAAAAAAGTTGGCAACAATGTTTACTGTTCACAAAATTCAACACAGTTGAGTTGAAATTACTTTTGTTGTTATTGTTCATCGCAATAGCAAAGTTGGGAAATATATTCACCAAAATAGTTTGTGCCATGTATGCATGTGTGTTTGTTTTCTTTTATCTTTTTGGCGAGTTTTGAAGTAGCAAAAAAATACAAAAATTCCTAGTTTCTATTTGTAAAAATTATTTCGTTAAACAGATGAAATAATAAAGAAGGGTGATAACGAAAATCATATTGGGCATTATGCTAGTATATGTAAACAAATGAAAGGGGGGGTCATAACTTTTTCGTATCTGAACCGATTTTCTCGAGTTTTTCAGAAAATATTTTCTACCAAAAATTTCCGATATAAGGCGTAACCATAGGTCATATTACAATCAAAAAATGCAGGTTATTATACAATTTTTGAAATTTTTTGTATGGGGAGTACCACGCCCACTTCTCCAACCCCGCCCACATTTTGTGTGTTGGTGTGTATTTATAACTTGAATGTTTGCACCCAATTTGGAAACTTTGGCACTTGCCGTTCTCCAGATATACAGAAAAAAGCAACAAAAATACAACAAAAACAAGGGATTTTTGGAAAAAATCCATTTGTGGACCGATCTTGCTGAATTTCAATAGCACGAAAACACATATCAAACGTTAGACGGACGGACATCGTTAAATCAAGTTCTCTCCTCATAAGGACCCAGAATATATTTACTTTATAGGGTCTTAGATCAATATTGTAGAAATTACAAACGGAATGACATACTTATATATACCCTTTTCCACCTGAGGTGAAGGGTATAACAACCCAGTAAAAACTTCGCCTACTTTTTCAAAATGAATAGCTTCTTTAACTCATTATTTTGTAGCTTTGTTCTATAACTACATCTTAAACAACTTCTATAACTACTTTTTTCTGGATGTATGTAGGTAAAAAAAATAATGACTTACTTTTAAATGCGTTCATTTTGGGACATTCCTTGTAAAATTCATTGGTTCTTTCAGTAGAATTGTAAGCAGTGCTCTTATGTTTTTCTGATTACTCAACACAGTATTTTGTAGGCGAAGTTTTTACTGGGAACTACACAATTTGGTGTTCTTTAAAAAAAATCTGAAAAAACAGTACGGAAATCGTATTAATAATAAACTTTGTATTCCCGAAAATAACTTTGATAATATAATTGCATGTGCCCGTGCATAAAACTGAATTGGCAAATTGTTTTTGTTTCGTTGTTTTCTTACGAAGACAATAGAATGAAGCGGTTTGTTTTTTAATTTTGTTTTTTCTTTTAACCCACTTACAACTACAATTCGAGTCGGAAAGAACCCAACCAATTGTAGGGGGATGTAAGAAAAGATAAACTCACTGTTTATTGTTGGTGTTTTGTTCAAGCTTTGATATTGTTACAAGTAAGACTTAGGACGAGTTTTTGAGATGGGGATTAAGTTTAAACTTAATTTAACGTTCTCTGCAACTCGGGGTTTCCGGTAAAATTTGATTTTTTGTTCTATTATTTCATTAAAGACCCAAATTTTAAGCAAGACTGCGCTGTTCCGGCAACATTTTGTTTTCAAACTTGGTATTGGCGGCACAAATCAGTTTTCAGATTAACTAAACCTAGTTAAACTGAGATCTCAAAAACCCAGCCTTAGAGTGTTTATAACTCTTATTAGCTTTAGGGTTTTATTTGTTTAATATTTTTGGCTTTTCTAAAATCTTTGGAAAAGGTTTCCTGATGAGCTGGTCTAAGCAACCGGAGAAATGCGCATAGAAGCTAGCTTTCCCTCAACAATAAATTTCAGTGTATTTATCAAGTATGAAAAACTGGGAATTTAGCACGTCATACGGAAATCGTATTAATAATAAACTTTGTATTCCCGAAAATAACTTTGATAAGTGCACTCAATTTTTTTTTAAATTGAAAGTTAATATTGACGATTTTCATATTTTTTGCAAAAACAACCTGCATTTTTTTACTGCTATATAATAATGTCTAATAGCGGTAGAGATTTTCTGAAGTTAATTTTTTTAGAACATCATTTTTTAACACAAAACGGGAAAGCAAATTTCGATCTACAAACGGTTAAAATACAATTTGGTTTAAGGATTGATGGTTGACTATTGACGTTAGCAGTCGTCGATGGCTGCGTCAAGCATGAAAGATTATCAATGACAATTTTAATTAATTTTCATGTTGTAAAATTCTTTTCTTCGTAAAAATAATTTAATGAAAATTAAATTTGATGAACTTAAGACTAATTATAAAGATGAAAAATTTGTATTAAAAACCATAAATAGTTCAACAAAATAACCACAATACTGATTACAAAACAAAGAAAATATGATCATTTTATCGTACAGAAAAATATTTATAGCTTTTAATCCAAAGTACTAAATTATAAAAAATTTCGTGCCTCTAAAAAAGATCATATACATATCTCTTAGTAAGAACTAAATTGTGGTTAGTTTCTCTATTGATTCTTAATGGCGGACAATTGGTTTATTAAACGGCAAAGAAAGTTTAAAAAAGTATTCACTCAGTTTTTTTATTAGTCCATCAAATATTTTTTTAACTTTTTTTTAGTTACGGCAGCACTTTTTTAAGATTCATCCAGAGCATTACTAATACATACTATTAAATAAAGTGTGGGCTCATACCAAAGAAGAATGTCTTTTTTACCAAATACTAACTTAAAAATTCTTTAAAATAAATTTTTAATAATTTTTTTCCTAGTACATAAATTAAGTTTAATTATACCCACACCACAATAGCGGAGAGGGTATTATGCATTTGTGCTGATGTGTGTAACGCCTTAATATAGTGGTCCTAGACCCACCTTAAAGTATACCGATCTACTCAGAATCACTTTCTGAGTCGAACTAACGATGTCCGTCCGGCTGGCTGGCTGTCCATGTAACCTTGTGCGCAAAGTACAGGTCGCAATTTTGGAGATAATTCTATGAAATTTGGGTCATAGGTTCTTATTGGCACAAGGACTAAGCCTTTTGAAAATGGGCCGAATCGTAGGTCCACGAGGGAAGATAGGGCGAAATTTCTTCCTCTCAGAAACTATCAAACCGATTTTAATGAAATTTAAAACATAGATAGGGCCATATCTATATGGACACATTAGCTATACAGTTTTTAAAAAATAGGATGACAAGGGGAGGCAGGGGGCAATTTCTGCCTCTCACAAATTTTTAAACCGATTTTCATGAAGTTTATAAACATAGATAAATCCATATTAACATGGACACATAAGTATGATGTGTTTTTAAATACTGTGGTGTAGGGTATCATATGGTCGGGCTTGACCGACTATACTTTCTTACTTGTTTTTCTTGTAAAATTTTATTAAAAATAAGGACAAGTTTAGCGACCTCTAGCAGCGGCGAAACGCATTTAAAACAAGTAAGAAAGTATAGTCGGTCAAGCCCGACCATATGATACCCTACACCACAGTATTTAAAAACACATCATGCTTATGTGTCCATATAAATACAGATTTATCTATGTTTATAAACTTCATGAAAATCGGTTTGAAAGTTTGTGAGAGGTAGAAATTCTCCCCTCCTTGTGGTCCTATTTTTTTTTAAACTGTATAGCTAATGTGTCCCTATGGATATGGGTCTATCTATGTTTTAAATTTCATTAAAATCGGTTTGAGGGGCAGAAATTGCCCCTATCTCCCCTCGTGGTCCTATTTTTTAAAAAAATGCATACATTTTGTGTCTATATAGATAAGGTTCTATCTATGTTTTTAATTTCATTTAAATCGGTTTGATAGTTTTTGAGAGGAAGAAATTTCCCCCTATCTTCCTTCGTGGTCCCACAATTCGGCCCATTTTCAATAGGCTTGGTCCTTGTGCCAATAAGAACCTATGACCCAAATTTCATCAAATTATCTCCAAAATTGCGACCTGTACTTTGCGCACAAGGTTACATGGACAGCCAGCCAGCCAGCCAGCCGGACGGACATCGTTAGTTCGACTCAGAAAGTGATTCTAAGACGATCGGTATACTTTAAGGTGGGTCTAGGACCAATATTTTAAGGCGTTACACACATCAGCACAAATGCATAATACCCTCTCCACTATTGTGGCGTGGGTATAATAAAAAAGGTTCTTCCTACTTGTAATTAATTCAGATACGAATACAGTACAGTAATTTTTTTAGATATTGGACCAACATTGTTTCACCTTATTTTTGTATATGGAACGAAGTACTGTGTGGCGGTACCCATAATATGTTTTATTTGTCATATACAAAATGATTTTGCTCTTTCGTTCTGGTATAAGGCTTTTCTGGTCGTTTTCGCATTTTGTTTTAAAATTTTTTTCTGATTTTGACGATTTTCCTGTAATTTTAATTGAATTTTAAACAATTTTTTAGAATGTATTGAAATTGTTTTCTCTTACTTAATGATCCAATTTTATTTTTTAATTTTTTCTTAACTTTAATCTATAGTTTGTAGGGACTCAAACCAAGTTTCCTTTATCAAAGTTACTTACGGGAATACAAAATTTACTATCAAGATTTTCGTATGACGTGCTAAATTCCCAATTTTTCATATTTGATAAATACACTGAAATTTATTGTTGAGGGAAAGCTAGCTTCTATGCGCATTTCACTGGTTGCTTAGGCCAGATCATCAGGAAACCTTTTCAAAAGATTTTAGAAAAGCTAAAAATATTATACAAATAAAACCCTAAAGCGAAAAAGAATTTTAAACACTCAACGTCTTACTTGTAACAATATCTTTTGTTTTTTTTTTTTTAATAATAGAAGGTTAAGCTGATCGCATTTAAATTTTACGATCTTCTAAATATTACTGTGTTGCCTTATAAAGAAAAAGAAATTGCAGTAAAAACTTACATACATATGTATGAATTTAATATTTTAAATCAATTTCATTTAAAACTTTTTAGTTACATCGAAATGCATCTCTCCTTATGTAACCCCTTCAAACAAATTAAAATTAGGTAACTGATAAATGTGACCAGAATTTTTAAATTCATATAGATTTGACCATTTCTTTTTATAAATGTTTGTCACAAATATGAACAAGTCTGCCGTCCCATACCAAAAACAACGCCCTTTACCAGCCAACACAATTTCAGCTCAACAACGCTTCGTCCAACAACCAACAATTTACCTGCTCTTATGCAACATTTGGTAACACAACTGCCGCAAACACGTGATTATTTTTACAATTATGACCAAATTATGTTTGAAAATAGTGCAAAACAAAAGTAAATGCATGAAAGAAAGTGAAAAGTATTTCTCTGTCACTCGCTTTACGAATTGTTTGGAATTGTGTGTGAGTTTTTTAAAGTTTTACACTTTTATGGATTTTAAACACAAAAAAAAGTAACTTGACATTATGCCAAACATTATGCATTTGTGTAATTTTAGTAATAAATAAACAACTAAATAAAAAGATAACACACGCAATCATAAGGTAATCATATAAAAATGTGATGAGATTATAATCTGTTTTATTTGTTAGCAGTGTTGACACTTTTAACACTTTTGAAATGTTTTCATGAGCAATTGCTTTTGATAATGTAACCAATTTGTGGAGGAGGTGTAAAAATGATATTGTGACAATTAAGACAATTAAGACAATATTGATAATCTTTATTTTTTAAAAGTAGTTTTAAAAAGGGTGCTAATAAAAAAAACTTTTTAAAAACAGGTGCTTTTACAAAAAAAGCTACGATTTTGCAAAAGTTTTTCTTTCAAAAAAAGGTTCCCGCTGAGTTCGGGTAAACAATTTAGAGTTTATTCCAACATGATTTAAAAACTTTTCTTTCTCTTGGGCAATAGATGGATTTCATTTCAAAAGAGCTTATTTCCTTTTAAGAACAAAACCGAATTATAAATTTTTGCTACTGTTACGTTTTTAGGATTGAAAAACACGAGTTGGTTTAATCTTTTTCTTGAAAACCCTTTGGGTTCTTCTATTGCAAATAAATAAATAAATAAATAAATAAACACACACTTCTTCTCTTTGACAGACTTAAATGTAGAATCAAACACAGTTGAATTTTTTATTCAATTCAGTCACTTAATTTAATTTAAAGTATAACAACACCACCGTCCGGTCCCTATAGTTGTAGATTAGGGTGACCGTTAAAACCAAAAGTTGGATTTCTTTAGGTCTCACCCGCTAATTTGGTGGGTAATGACAAAAAACAATGCCACACATTCCGCAAAATTATGACATTTTGAATATGACATAATTTTTGAAAAAAAAAAAAAAAAATTTTAAATTTTTTTTTCGTTCGTATGTGTTCCTTATAGGGTTAAAGGAACCTTCTCACCAAATTTCATTAAAATCAAATGGGGTCGGGTCCCACTCTTGGTCGATTTGACATGGAATTACCCCCATACAAATAACGACCACCCTGTTGTAAATACTTACTTTCTGCTAACCTTTCACTGTGTAAATCTGTAATTTTTTCTATTTGTAAATAAAAAATGTGCGTAATTAAAGTACGCAGATATTTGAATGTAACTGCTTTTTTAACGTTAAAAGTAGGATTAGGCCATTTCAGCGTTCGTTGTGATTTTATCTTTTATAAAATTAATTGCCAATTTCAGAAACAAAAATTTAGTTAACTTTCAGCAATATGAATATGAATATACTCCACGATATTTCGTTATCAATTTCATGAAACATATGAAATTTCGAACAAATTTTCTTTTTATGGTTTGATTTTGACAAAATTTTCAGAATAAAGTCCTTGTAGATTTTGTCATAGAACACTAAATAGCATTAATTGGATTTTAATAAAAATTTATTGATAAATTTTGTGCAAAAAAGAAAGTATTTTGCACTTCCCCAGTGTACCGGGGGTTATTTCTAGAATGTTTTATTTTCATTATCTGAGGTGTTTTTAACAAGTTCCTGATTTGCAAATCTCAATTTTATCGATTTTGTTGAGGATTTTTTTTTTGAATTTATTATCAGAGATTTTAAAAACACCACAAAAATTTTGTCCGTTTTTGACATCACCTTGAGGACAGATTAACACCATCAAAAAAAGTTTTTCCATATCTCATAATTTTGAGTAATGTTTCCTTCTATTCTGACTTTTAGTGGTTCTAAAGATAAATTTGGCCGTAGGGTGTTATTTCTTATTTTATCTCGTTGCGTTTTGCCGCTACTCGGCGTACGAAATTCATTCTTGAGAAGGTTCTGACCAGTGTTGCCAAAACTTGGTGACCAAAAATGGCTAAATTTACGGAAAAAAATTGCCTAAAAAATGGCGTAAAATGGGCTAAAAAATGGCTAAAAGCTTTTTTAAATAAAAACACATTAAAATTCAATAACAAAACAGAAATAATTCATTTAAAGTTGTTTACGATAAAATTGTGAGTTAAGATCAATTTGTTAAATAAGAATAAACGTAAATTAATATTAAAATAAATAAATATTAAAAAATTCAATTCATCTCATCGGAATCACTCATTTGTTTGAAATAATCATAAGCTTTAAATAATTTGAAGGTAAATCATAATCACGACAAAAACATTTACCCAACCTTTTGAGTCCAGATCTAAAATAAAAAACATGTAAGAAAGTATAGTCGGTTAAACCCGACTTAATGATACCCTACACCACTTTAGAACCTTTGTACCAAATTTTATCAAATAATCTCTAAATTT
Organism: Pollenia angustigena; assembly: GCA_930367215.1. Taxonomy (NCBI): domain Eukaryota; kingdom Metazoa; phylum Arthropoda; class Insecta; order Diptera; family Polleniidae; genus Pollenia; species Pollenia angustigena. The sequence goes on along the minus strand of OV884059.1, from coordinate 123,825,294 downwards.
CGACCTGCACTTTGCGCACAAGGTTTACATGGACAGCCAGCCAGCCGGACAAACATCGTTAATTCGACTCAGAAAATGATTCTGAGTCAATCGGTATACGTAAAGGTGAACTAAGGACCAATATTTTAAGGTGTTACAGACATCAGCACAAACGCATAGTACCCTCTCCACTATTGTGGTGGTGGTATAAATATTGTATTGTTATGGTAAAAATATTTGCCTAATTGATCAAATCGAATTAACGGTTGCTTAATGTAACCTATTTCTCAAATTACTTTTAAAGATGTTTACTTGGCTAAATACCCTCTCTACTTCAGCATTAGACCATGGAAGTGAGAGCAACTTTATAGTCAGTTCTGAAACTTCTAAAACAATTTTGTTACCGCCTGCTTCCCTTTATTGAAATACTTGCAACCAGAAAGAAACCGCGATGTTTGTGTTGATCCATTTTATAAATTTAATAGTGGAATCCCTGCGGGAAATTTGTGTTAATTGGTTTTAAGGCACTTATCCCGTTACAAGTGAAAGCAGGTTTATAATAAAAAGCAACGAATTGTGATAGGTTAAAACAGAACATATCACTTAACTGGTGATAATGTGCTAAAAGAGTAGTTACTACAGAAGGTAATTAACAAACAACTTGTCATGTAACAGGATTTTTTGTGGGTAATGACTGATTGATTCTACATGGTTCTATTACTTTAAATGAAGGCGATTCACCCTAATAACATGGTTCATTTGGGGCAATATATGTGTCAATTTAGGTTGATTCTGTGACCTGTTACAAAGCGTCAAAAAGGTGCCAATTAACCCCCTCGTAGGACATCGCCATGTTAAAGTGACAAGTCCCCTTCATGTTAAGTGTTAGAACTCGAACCGGTCCCTATCACTATAAAACTGTCACGTGACCAGTTAAGTGTTAGTTCCCTTTCCTCTAGGGATACTGTTCCTTTATTTTGAAAGATGTTTCAGCGTCAAAGTTTATAGCGATTTTCAACATTTGTAAAAGTTGTGATTTAAATTAAAGGCGTTTCAATTGTTCAAAATGTTTATTTTACTTTTAAAAATTTTTATAATAAAATAAAAATTAGTCTTTTAAAAGAATAACGGCAAAAAAATTTTATGGCTAAACAAGTTGAAAAATGGCTAGAAAAAATGACCAATGGCTTAACTCATTTTATAATGGCTAAGCAGGGCGCAAAATGGCTAAATTTATTGACTATTCTTCTAGTCCCACTGATATTAAAACTAAATTATTAATCTTTGTAAACACATAATTTTTGTAATTTTTATTTCACATTTGTATATATTTTGTAAAATTAATTTGTATTTAATTAAGAAGTCTGTAAGGATTATATTCCATAGACAAATAAATAAATAATAAATAAAAATAAATAATAATAAATAAATAATAATAAATCTAGACACTAAATGGCTTAATTGGCAACACTGGTTCTGACTTTTAGTCATAACGAATATTTTGTCATAACACTATTACTGGAACAAACTGTGCGGTGGTGTTAAAACTACAATTATGCATAACATTCTTATATAAATACAACTTACAATTTATGTTTAAAACATAACTTCCCAATAAAAAATGGAGCTTCCAACGAAGCAGGTTTGTAAGGGAGAAACATCAACATTTCGCTTACCATTGCGCTTACGAAAGACATGAATTTTATATGGCGAGTTCCTACTTTGAAGCAATACATTTTTGACACATAAAGCGCATTAATCAGCGCATATAAAAATTGTTGAATGTAACGATCAGCCTTAAGCTGGGATCACACGATTGCCGCAATGCACCAATATGAGACAATTTTGATTGTGCTTTATTGACGCACAATAAAGAAATTGCACCAATCAAATATTCTGAAATCACACGATTGCCCTGTTTTATACAAATTTAATTGCCGCTAGTTGGTAAAAAGTGAAATGGATACAATAATTGCCGCAGCACAGTCACACGATTGTTCTTACTTGACAACTTTGAAAACAGCTGTTATGGTAGCTTTTTCATTTGTTTGGAAGTTATAGTTGGTATGTTCATTAAAAACGAAAAATTTTTTAATATACGTAGGGTACCTTTTATACAATTTTTTGTTGAATAGTTTTATTTGAAATATTTTAAGAAAAATGTATGAAATTCCAAAAATGAACAGTCTGTTCAACAATTTAGAATGTTAACGTAATAGAAAATTTGTATGAAATAATAAAATTTAAATGATATATGTATGCTTGTGAACATACATATGTATTTGTTAATAGCAAAAATTTAAATGCATATTAAATATATACATATTTATCTTCATTATTTACTTAAGAAAACACAAAAACGTAAAATTTATTTTAAAAAAAGACAAATATTGGCGTGTATTGTGTTGTTTAATTGCCGCACAAGAAGACAATATATATTGGTGCATTTTTGTTATTTTTATTGACGCGCGGTTGCATAGCAAACAGTCACACGATTGCCGCACCAGGGTTGCATTTGATTGGTTAAAGTAAGCACAATATTGTCCTCGATTGGTACAAGAGCCAATTGGTTGTGCAGTCACACGACTGGTGTATTAAAAAGTGTGAAAATTGGAGCATTGCGGCAATCGTGTGATCCCAGCTTTACACACTGAATGTTTTGATACAGTTATTTTTTAGTATTCTCCCTTACAAACCTGCTTCGTAGTAAGGGAGTGCCGTAGCACTTAAAATTTTATTTTTTTTTTTTATAAAAGTTGTTGAGAGTTCTTTCACTTACTTTACTGCATTTTTGTATGTCTTATTGCGTAGCGCATAATTGTGCGCTTATTTTTTTAAATGTACCATAAGTGCTTCGCAAAATAATAAAAATTTTTATTGGGTTATAACTAAAACTATAAATAATTTTCAACGAAATATAATTTAGTAAGAATATCTGCGGCATCATTGAAGCATATTTAAACCTGAATAGTTTCTATATTCTTAAGAGCTTGTAGTTGATAAGCAACCATAATTTTGTTTAGTGGTATACAAAAAATTTTGTTATTAATCATAACGGAAGAAACCATTTTATATTTGTGGATTCCTAATGCCTGTGTCAATTAAATTGTTGAAATAACCATAATATGTTTGCATGTGTTTCGCTAAAAATAGTTTTGTTAGCAAAGAACATATTGAAAAATATATTTTCTTTGCCTGTTAAAATACGTTTTTGTAAAAATTTAACTTTTTTTAAAATTTTTAAAAGAAACCTTTTTAAAAGCAAAAACTGGATTTTTTTCAAAAAAATTATTTATATTAAAAATATAAAATTAAAAAAGTTTAGTTAATTGTTTAACAGACCAAAGACTTAGGAACGAAACTTACAAAAAGTTCGTTACCAAAATCTTTCGATTATTTTACTTATTATTTGAAATATTTCTGCAACTTAATTTTTAAAGCGTTTTTAAACTTAAGAAATAAATAAATATTAATGGCATGCGATCAAAGTAAATCATAACATCAAAAATTTTAGCTAAAATATATTTTAAATATTTAAGAAACGTGACTATACCGCCCGGTTTAAAAACACTTTATATGAAAAATGTCTTTGTTGTTTTTGCAACAACAGTCAAGTCACGAAAATTGTTACATTTCTGGCTTAAAAAGCAAAGCTAAGAATTATTATATCAATAAATTAAAAACAAAAAAATCAAATGAGAGAAGAAAAAAAACCAATTTCAAAATTAAATGGTGACAAGCTAAAATTGCCAAAAATAAAGAGACAATAAAGAAATAAATAGAAAAGTTAATCAAAATGTTTTTTTAATAAAAAAAAAATTCATTTCAAAAGATTAAAAAAAAATTCAAGAAAAACAGTAGAATTGTTAATAAGTAAAAGAAATACAAAAAGCAAAGGTTAACTTTACGTTTTCTTTTGATTTTACAAATTAAAAAACCGAAGAGAAAAATTGTGTTTTTTTTTTTTTTTTTTTTGTTATTGTATTTTTTTATTTGTTCTGCTTCAATACTTAACGATGACATTTGATTCTTAATAAACAAATATAAAATATTGTCAAGGTTTTGTATCTTTCAAAAGAAACCCAATAACTAACTTTAATATTTATTATTATAATATGGATACAAGTACAAATAACTCTTTGTGTGGGGGAGATAATTTTGGATATAAAATATTGCCACAATGCGGTAGGTAGTATTACAAATCTCATATGCATAATCACTCATATACACATATATATATATATATATATATATATATATATATATATATATATATATATATATATATATATATATATATATATATATATATATATATGTATTTTAGAAGGTATAGTAATATTTTATAATAACTATTCATTTAATATCATTTATATAACTATTTGACCATTTCAATTTATCTTCAAAAATAGAAAATGCAAAAGCAAATAATAATAGTTTTTGGAAAGGGGAGTGTCCATTAACAATTGGTATAAATCTTATATGAATGAAACTTAAAATGTGTCTTAACACAAATTCCTACGTAACATTTAGTCATATTCATGCATAAGTATAATTAAAAATAAATATGCAAATAAATATTAATTTATAAATAAGTTTTCTCTATGGCGTGCTAAATATAATTTAGTTGCAGAAGATCTATAATAAAAAATATTCAAATTATTAATTTATACTGTAAAAAAATATCCATTTACGTAAGTAGCGCAGCTTTGATATTTTTGATATCGAGAGCAACTTTTAAGAAATTTTAAGGTAAAACGGGATATCAGCATAGAGCTAAAAGCGTCATATAACAACTGAACTTTAGAGGCTGCGAATGAAATGAATGAAGATCGAGTATATTGGAACAATTCAGTTTTGGCCCTATACTCCCACCTTCGAGAACTATCGTTGCAAGGATAGCCTTCCTAAAAGCATATTGCTTTGCAGTGCAACAATGTCTCGTACTTCCAAACGCAGCCTTTAAAACTTAACCAAAGTATTGCATGTATTACTAAAGTTTGTTTGGCCGTCTGTTGAAAAGACGCTAACTTTCAAAAAGCTCAAAAGAAAAATTTTGCTGTCAAAAAAATTTAAGTTAGATTTAAACTGCGATAGGCTGTGTTATTATATTCTCTACAACAGTGGTAGCCACTCCATAGACTCGCGAGTCAGTCAATAATCGTATTTTTCACACAGACACGGTCGGCAATTCAAATGTATGCAACAACTTTGTTCGTTTCAAAACATCAGACTATCATCAGTCTCTGCGACCGCACACAAGTACATAATATCTTTGTGTGCGTGCGTTCGGGGTTTGGTTAGTTCGGGGCTTGGTTATCACTGCTCTACAACCAGTGTGTTCAACTCGTTGTTTAGTTGTTTCAGATTGGCAAAAGATTATTCTTAAACTATCACGATTTCCTTTATTTAAAGTATCCTGATTCTGTGTGAATTGTATGGTATGATGCCCAATAAAATTATTAGTTATCAATCCAAATGTGGACAAAAAAACTCGAGGCATAATGCAAGGATTGATATAAGATCTTGCACAAATTTGCTCCAAATAACTATAACTACATACTGTTACATTTCGTCAAGATCGATCTATAATTAACGATAGTATGCGTAAAATCGTAACAAATAAATTTTGTAGCAGAATTTGGTTTATTGTAGTTTCAAAAGGCTTCAAAACACAATAGAAAAAGGGTTAAAGATCGGTCTATTATTTACCATATTCATCAGATAATGCCCACTGTAGGAAATTATTTTAATACGCCCTGAAATCGTAGCAGATATAGATATTGTAGTAAAACTTGGTCCAACTTAGCTTCATATGCCCAGAAATATGTAATATCATGCAATTTTGTAATAATCGTTCCATAATTTACCAGATGTCCCATATTAGGCATAACTAAATTCACTTGTTTTTTTTCCTAGTTTAGGTTTTTTTTTACCAGAAATTACTTTACAGAATTTTGTCCATAATTTACCATGGGTCCAATAAAAATTCTCCTCTCCAAAATAGTTTGGGTGCAGCTAAAACTGTTACGAATCATGATAATTTACTCAAATTTCTTTATATTAAATTTTATATGACTGGAAATAAAAATAATAAAGCTTTCTGAATATCGGTTAATAATGAACATATCGTCCTCTTTGCGCGAAATTATCATATTGTTACGAAAGTTAAATTATCTAAGAATTATTTATAGTTATAAGTTATCTTGTAAGTTATAGTTTTATGTTACTTTAAATTGTTATGTATAAATTTTAACACAACTGTTATTTTAAAATAATTTCTATATAAATTTCCCAGTCATTGCTAGAAATGGTTTTAGAACATAATAAATAGTTTTTACAGGGAGGTTCAGGAAAAATCTAGAAATAATTATGAAATATAAAAAGAGGTGACTCATGTATAGTTAGTTAGTTTGTTTTGAGAAACGGTTTTGTTCGTAACTAACAATTGTGAACAAAATAATAAAGTTTGTAAAGTTGAATAAGTGTGTGTATTTATTTTTTATTTGCAATTAAAAGAACTCCACAGTTTATTATAAAGGGAGTAAATCGAACGCGTTCATTAAAGGAAAAACGTAACAATATGTTACAAAAACCAAATTTTACAGGACAGCCATTTTTATACTTTTCTCTGCTATCACTTGCAATACCAAATTGAAAATATACATTAAATTTTTGGAGCAACGAAGTGGAATTCGCCTACAATATTTTGTCAGGTGACGTCTCTTTGAATGTTGAACAAGATTGCATCAAAAACTCAAAGGGGTCGTTATGCAGGTCTGAACCGCAACCAATTTTAAAATTGACGTCCGTTTTTATAAAGATTAATTAAACGTTAAAAGAAAAAAGGTCCAATAAAATACTTATTATGGAATATTTAATATTCTAAATGTCAGTGAAGAAAGATTCGGCACAGCCGAATATGGCACTCTTACTTGGGACTGGCAACTTGTTTTTTTTTAATTTTCTTCAATAAGAAATCTTTTTAAATAATTCTTTTTTTCATTTTTTTTCAAACTTTATTCATACCAAATAAATAAGTATATACAATTAAGGAACATCAGCGCCATAATGGCATTTTAGAGGTTAGTTGAAAATTATATTAACCCCCGTATTCACAAACGATTATTAAATTTAACAAACGTTTATTAAGGATAATTTTCATAGTAATTTTTTTTGTATACAGGCATTATGCCTCATTATTTAAGTATTTTATTAATTTCTTTATAAATTTATGTAATTTATTTTTTTATATTTCTTTCAGATTTCTTGCCGGTTTTTTGAAAGTGTTACTAAAGCATTGGATTATTTTCCCTATTAGAGTTGGTAAAAGGTAAATAATATCTTTCATAAATATGTAATTATATTTGGGTAATTCCATGTCAAAACGACCAAGATTGGGACACGACCCCTCCCGATTTTAATGAAATTTGGTGAGAAGGTTCCTTTTATCTTATTAGGAACATATATGAACAAAAAAAATTTTAAAATTTGTTTTTCGAAAGTTATGTCATATTCAAAATGTCATAATTTCACCGAATTAGCCGAATGTGTTGAACTTATTTCTTCAATATCTCGAAAACTACTTGACATACGAAGATGATTTTATTGTCATTTTAAAGAGAATACTTGGGGCTACAACCAATATATTGACCCATCTACGAGCATCCTACGCGCTGCAGGGGCCAAATTAAAGAATTTTATTAAGCCGAAATATTTGTATGGTACAGCGCGTAGGATACTCGTAGATGGGTCAAATGTATGACCAACCCCACTTTATTATTTATTGCCGAATTTCGGTTTTTTTTTACTTATTTCAATAAACTAAACCGTTTTTGAGTTACGCGAATATATGCTGTGCAGCCTCTTACATTTTCGAAATAACGGTTTATCTTGAAAACAAGAGCTAACCTAAAAAAACGGTTAGCACCACTGGATTCAGCGTCCTCAATTAAGGTAAAATGCCAGGTGCGCAGCTGGTCTGTTTTTTGCAACTTGCACAGTGTACTTATTGCTCAAAATTACAATATTAAAATTTCATTTTAATATTATTTTTTTAAAGGTTGCGAAAGGAAAAAAAATCATATCTTAAAAAAGAAAAAAACACCTCCTTCAAAGTTTTAGAATTTTTAAAGAACAGTTTCAGGTATTATACAAAAAAAAAAAATTAGGCAAATAAAAAAATAAGTTTTTGACTTAATCCGTTTTTAAAATTTAACATTTTAATTTTTCAATATATTGGTTGTAGCCCCAAGTATTCTCTTTAAAATGACATTAAAATCATCTTCGTATGTCAAGTAGTTTTCGAGATATTGAAGAAATAACTTCAACACATTCGGCTAATTCGGCGAAATTATGACATTTTGAATATGACATAACTTTCGAAAAACAAATTTTAAAATTTTTTTTCGTTCATATATGTTCCTTATAAGATAAAAGGAGCCCTCTCACTAAATTTCATTAAAATCGGAAGGGGTCGTGTCCCACTCTTGGTCGTTTTGACATGGAATTACCCATTTTTATTTTTAAAAATTATTTAATAAATATTTTATATCCTTGAAACTAACTCCCTAATTAATTTTTCGTTAACCTGAAATTATAAAATAATAAATCGAAATTAATTTAGTTATTTTAAAATCATTTGTAAACATTAAAGCTCTGTTCACAATCAGAGCAACAATTTCGTTTTTTCTTCCATATTTTTTCTTCCCAAAGTATTTCATATATTTTCCTTTAATTTTTCAAACAAAAATGTAACTAAATTTTTTTTAAAAATGTAACTAAAGTTGAGTCTAAAGTTAAACAGCAACAATATTTTTGAAATTGTTTCTTACGTTTAAAATAATTTTATTTAGTTTTGAATGAAAATTTGAACAAAATGTTGACATACATAAAAATAAATGCATAATATTGTTGTGGCTAAAATTTGCAGACGGTTTTTTAATGCAAAATGTGTGTAGTTGCAAAATAAATTGTTGCTCTATTATGAACACCAAGTGAATATGTTTTTTTGATTGTGAACGAAGCTTAAAAAAAGAAATTTTAAGTTTTTTATCCAAAAGGAAAAAAAATTTTAATTTCAACAAAAGAGGTTAAAAAATTACTCTTAAGGCCAATTTCACCAATTTCTTCCAATTATCAATATGTTTTTAATAGTTAAAACTGATAGTGAATTAAAACTAAGCTTTGTGTAATTGGCCGTTGGGTTATATTTTAAGTAAATATGTATGAAAAATATTTATTAAAAAAAAACACAATTATTAAAAGGGTTTTACAATAATGTTTTATGAGCAGAACAATTATGCAATTAAATTTGTGCTGTTTGTGCCCTGAATCGAATTTTCAGACTTTCGAATTCAAGTTTAAGTTTTCGAAATTTACTCTTAAGCTCCGTTCACAATAAGCAGCAACATTTTCACTGGTGTTCGAAATAAAGCAACAATTTTTTCAAAACATTTTGCATTAAGAAACCGTTTGCAAATTTTGACCACAACAATATCAATTATTTTTTTTTTTAACTCTTCATTCAAAACTAGATAAAATTATTATAAACGTGATTTTCCATTTCACACAAATTTTTGCTGAATTAGAAGTAGACTCAACTTTTTAAAAAACTTTGCTTAAATTTTTGTTTGAAAAATTAAAGGAAAATATGAAAAATACTTTGGGAAGGAAGAACGATTGTAAACGAAGCTTTAAACTTGTAAACAACAAACAATAAATATTTTCTAAATAAATATTTTTTTAAGTTTTGAAAAACTAAACATTTTTTTTTTAAATGCCAATAATTAAAATTTGTTTCAATGTTGGTAGAACATTGAAACAGCATCTCCAAAATAATAGTTATTTAGCTTAACTTAAATTTAACTCTATCTGACATTTTCATATCTTTATTGTATTTTGCGGAAAATACAACCCTGCAATAATAATGTTATTGTTGTTATATGTACAGAGCTTAATCACGTTCGAGGTGCTTTAACGCGTTTAAGAACCTAAGTGTGAAAACATAGTGAAACATGTGTTCAAATTCAAGTCTCAAATTTATTATGCCCTATTTGGCCTTTAATTTACATTTTCAGAATTGAAATTGGCAAAGTAAAAATTTTTTTTTACCCAAAGTGTAACTGCTTTTTTATCGAAAACTTTCGCTTTTAAGGCTGCAAAATTTTCTTGGGGACTTTTTCATGGCGCCAACGATTTTTGTTAAAGTAAAATCTTTTCCAGCTAAATTTAGTAAAAATACAGACACAATGAAATTCTATTTTAGAAGGAAGTTTGCGTGGACCGATTCTCACCATTCTCTCCTTCGTCTTTACACAGACAGAATTATTTTTACTAAATCACTAACCAGAAAATAGAGTTTAAACCAAGAAAATTTAAAAATGTCTCTTTTTTCAAGAAAATTTTACTAAATACGACCGAAATAAGTTAAAATCGAGAAATTTGTTTTGGATTTTCTTGTTTTGAGAAACGAAATGGATTAATTTCGAAACTAAAGTTCTTTCCGTGTGACAATTGAAATGTATGTATCAAATTTCATAAAATTTTTTTCAAAATTGCGATCTGTACTTTCCGCACAAGGTTACATAGACAGGCATCCAGCCGGACGAACATAATTAGATCGACTCGGAAATTGATTCTAAGTCTGAGTTCTGCATTATTTTTTTTTTTTTTTTGTTATTGCAGTACGCCCATGCCATGCTATTTCATAATTTTTAATTTTATCCATTTTGCTTTATGTATTCTCAAAATTCATATTTTCTTAATTTTTTTTTTGCCAACCTGCCGCTACTAGTCGTGTTTTAAAAGATTAAGTTATTGTGATTGTGATGCTGGTGTCTTTGGTTACTTCTATTGCTCAACTTGATTCTCAAAATCCCCACCATGATGTTAGAAAAATCTTTTTGTTGCTTTACTTGTCTTAAATTGTTTAAGTGTTGATCTGACTGACTGTCTGTCTGTCTGTCTGCTTATTTTTTGTCATATAGAATTTAACTAAACTCTAATAATTTTCTTAGTACAACAATATTAAAAGTAACACAGAAAAGGCGTTTAAGTATGTTATTGTCTGAGATTTTTTTGTCATATTGTTAGCAATTTATACCGTTTCCTATGTGTTGAAATGCGAAACAAACACAAATAATATTATATCTGTAAGTTATGCGGGGTTTTCAGCTTTTTCCACAAATTAATAAAAATAACTAAAACTAGATTTTGATTTTTTGCTAAGGTGAAGAGACATGCTTTAAAATTTTTAAGGCGAAGGGTGTATGGGCGATCATCTACCCTTCTTTTTTTCTACATCCTTCGCCCACACAAAATCCCGCCTGTTCTCACCAAAAGAAAGCGTAATGAAAAACCAGTCCTGAAGCTAAAAGCCAATACAAAATTTGGCCTATATATATCGTTCGATTCCACTATATATAAATCTGATTGCATGTAACATTTATTACTGGTTGAGAATGGTACCGTAAAAAAATGACTCAGGTAACGGCCGTACCTAAACAAATGGCAATTTAGCTAATTTTTTGTCAAATTAGCGGTTGTATCTCCATTTTTACTTCTATATTAGGGTTTTATCAAACAAGAAAGTTAACACTACTTTTCATGAAACAACGCTGACGCTCTTGTTTAGGTATGACATATCAGCGTAAAAGCTAAGCGAATGAGAACCTTCAGACTTTCGTTCTTGTAAGAAATATATACCGTGGTATCCCGGTTTAACGTATACTCAGTTTAACGAATTCACGATTTAACGTACGGTCATATTTTTTCCATTGAGTACCTTATATAACGAACAATTAGCGAATTTTTGTACTCTCTATATAACGAATTTTTACAAAAAAAAATTAAAAAAGGGAAATAAAATGAATGCAAACATATTTGCATCCATTCGCTTTTGTTTTTGTATACATTTTAACCATATTTTAAAAGTGATTTTACTGAAAACAACGAGTCGTTTATATCTCCACTATGCTCGCCAAAATAAAAATTTGTACGTTACAAAGTCATATTTTACTTTTGTTTTCAAAACAAATGTTTGTTTTCTGTTTCAAATTTTACGTTATTTTTGAAAAGTTGACATCAAAATGCCCAAAAGTAAACATTTAATTCTTAAAGAAAAATTAAACTTTTTTAATGACTATGAAAAGGGCCTGCGACTAAGTGCTTTATCTAATAAATTTCAGCTGCCAAAGTTATCAATATGAACAATTATGTATAAAAGCAAAACGGAAACGTTTGAGAGATATGGAAAATACTAATTTCGGATCAAAGAATAAAAGGGCGTTAAAAACAGGTGAGTTTCCAAGAATGGAAACAGAATTGTTTAATTCGATTCAAAACAAGAGGAAGGCGAACATTCCTATTAGTGGTCTAATATTAAAAGCAAAAGCCCAAGATCTACACAGAAAATTGTATGGTGGACAATTTAATGATAGCCATGGCTGGTTCTGCCGATTCAAAAAAACTATGGAATTCGTTTAATGAATCAAAGTGGGGAGAAACTCTCTTCTAACAAAGATTAAGTGCAGCCGTTTATATATCCACTTTGTCTCATTTAATTGAAAATTATATAAAGTACTATTTATTTTGTGTTATGAATGGAAATAAACGAATTTACTTTGTTTTGTTAAAATATTGTTGTTTTATTAATAAAAATGTATTAAAATAAACTTCGGGATTTAACGAATTTTTCGATATAACGAAAGGCCCTGACAATATATAATTCGTTAAACCGGGATACCACTGTACTTACTGCCTGTTTTTGAATGCAAAATAGAAATGTTCGTTTTTTTTTATTGTTGTTTTAGTGTCAATCTCCAAACGACCCTTTTTATTTTTATTTCAAGAAACTGAAAGTTAATGTGAGCTACAGACTTCTGTGACTACTGACAGATTTTCCAAATTTTTAATAGCTAATTTTTTTTTTAAGTTAAAAATAGTTACAGCTTGTCATAAAATATAAATTAAAAAAATTAATAAAAATTGAATGCCAGAAATTTCTACCTAAAATAGTGAAATGTATTAAGGAAATGGTGTTAAATTTTTAATAATTTTTGAATAAAAGGGGATTTTTTAAAAGGTACTTTTTTCAATCGACCAACTATATCGAATATCAAGTTTGATTGTAGTGAGATTTTTATTTTATTTCAACACACTCTAAAACCGGGGTTTTGACGTAATCTTGAAACTCGTATTTTTCCGGCGAAATGTGATTTTTTATTATTTGATTAAAGACCAACATTTAAGGCAAAATGAAGCTGTGTTGTATACAAACATGTGGTGGCGGCACAATTTTGTTATTAGATTAACTTAACCTAGTTTAACTGAGATCTTTAAAACCCAGCCTAACTAAACAAAAAAAAAAATTCCATAAATTCACAAAAATTCAACACAAAAAAAAAATTGTTAAAAATTTATCAAATATTTTAAACTCCCAAAAATTAATATCAAAATTTTCTTATCAACAAAATTAAAAATACACCGCTAAATTCGATTAAAAAAGGTAACTTGAAAATGTGGTACATTCATAAAGAAAAAATGTAGGAAACTTAATGTTTATAATTTTCTATATTAAAAGAAAAGTTTAAAAATTGTCAAATTTGGATACAACTGCAAAACCTAAAAAACAAATTTAAAATCGCTTAAGCAAAAAAAGTTTACATAAGTTACAATATTTTAAATTTAAAACTGGCAATAATAATTTAAACAAAAATTTTATAAATTTACAAAATATAAAATAACATCTTTTTTTTTTTTATTAAATTTTAACAAATAATTTAACAAAACAATGAAATAAAATTAAATATTTTATTAATGGAAAGTGCGGAAATATCGCTAAAACAAAAAATAAAAAAAATAAAAATATACAACTACAACTAATGTTGGGAACATCCAACCACTGTAAGAAAAGATAAACTCAATGTTTATTGTTGGTATTTTGTTTAAGCTTTGATATCGTTACATATAAGACTTGAGTGTTTGTAATTCCCATTCACTCTGCAGTTTTATTAACATAAAATCTTTAGCTTTTCAAAAGTCTTTGGGAAAAGGTTTCCTGATGATCTGGCCTAAGCAACGAGTGAAATGCGCATTGGAACTAGCCTTTCCTCCAACAATAAATGTCAGTGTTTTTATCAAAAATAAAAATTTGGAATTTAGCGCAACAAACAACATCTTATTAATAAAAAAAAAATAATTTTTAAAAACTGTAAAAATTAAAAAAAAATAAGCGGTAAAATGGAAATTTAAAAAAAAAATGATAATTTAAAAATATAACTCACGGAAACAAACATCAAAAATAAAATCAAGAATTGAAAAGTTGTATGTAATTTTTTCCATAAACGGCCAAAATTCAAACAAAAACGCAATTATACAAACCTCTTAATCTCTTAAAAATTATTTATTAATATGTAAATTAAAACAAAAAATGGTAATATTACAACAAAAATTTCTTTATAACTAAAATTAAGGAGAGAATATAACAAAACCGCCAAAAGCGTAAAGCTACGGTCACACTAATCAAATATTTGACGAAAAAAACGGGACCAACAAGCAAACTAAATAATTATTTCCTTTAGTTCCAATATTTATGATGATTTTAACACCACATTTTACAAAAAACGGTTTTTTGATGTCTATTAGTATAATTAGTTCATTTTGTGATATTAACGCCAATTTAAATCTCACTAACTAATAACAAAAGTAGTGGTTATGCTTATTTGGTCAAATATTTAATAAGTGTGACCGTAGCTTATAAATAAAAAATATAATCAAAATTAAAAAAAGAACACTTAAACAAAATAAAAACAAGAGACACTGAATATCATAAAATGACTAATTGAAAAATATAAATAAAGTAAATAAAAATCGCAAAATTCTAAATAAAATAAAAAATCATCAATCAAGTTTAAAACTTATTAAAATGAAAATGTTTGAAAAGTAAAAAAAGCCAAAATACTTCAAAATATCTATAAAGTTGGAGTTAACCAAAAACAAAAAGAACTTTAAAACTTACATCATCGCTAAAAAATCTTCATTAAAAAAAAGAGGAAAAAAATTCATGACTTAAAAATATAATCTCAGTAAACAATCAGAAATAAAAAATTAAAATTGCTATAATGGCAAAACTACAATCACTAATTCGGTAAAATTATAGTAGACGCATAAATTAATATTTTACTTTCTAAGGCAATACAAAAATTAAATCAAGTATAATAAAGTGATTTTCACAAATTAATTGAAAAAAAGACAAACTGTCACATAAATAACTGCCTGTTTAACGATTTCGAACGTCAACGTCCGCATAGAAAATTATATTTAAAACAAAAATCGAAAATTTGTTTTTGTTTTAAATGTTATTTTCTATGCAAACGTTAACGTTCGAAATCGGCGAACAGGCTTTAAGTTTCGAAAAAAATGACAAAAAATCGCTTAAAGTAAAAATTTTTTTAACAAAACCTGAAACCTGACACTGAAAAGATCTCTGAAATACAGAATTTTTAGCCTAAAATTAATTTTTTTACAAAGTGCACAAAAAAAAACCGGAAAATTAAAAAAACGCCAATTTAAAAACAAGTTAATTAACGAAAACCTTGCTACTGAATAGAACTCTGAAATACACAATTTTTAGCCGAAAAATATTTTATTTACAAATTGCTTAAAATAAAAAATAAAACGCCAAATTAAAAACATGCTTACTAACGAAAACATTGATACTGAAAATCAATTTTTGGTCGAAAAATATTTTTTTTTTAAATTGCTCAAAATAAAAAAAACGTTTAAAGCAAAAAACGCAAATTTTAAAAATATTTAACACAAAATTGTCAAAAACGAATTGTATTGAATAAACTGTAATACAGAAGAAATTTAAAAGTGACAAAATCAACGAAAATCCTAAAGTGGGTAAAATTGGAAAATATCACAAGCTTAAAAGAAAATTGCAAAATATTTTATTAATAAAAATAGCAAAATTAAAAAAAAAAAATCACAAACATTTAAAAAATTTCAAACCATCTAAAAAATAAGAAGAAATATCACAAAAAACGATTAAATAAGCGATTTTCAAATTTAAAAAGAAACCTTCAATATTTGAAGTAAGGAACAGATTAAGAACTGCTAATATCGGGCCTATTCTAAAAATCACGTGCTTTAAAAATCACACGTACAATTTTGGGGTGCTCTGAAAGTCATACCGTTTTTGTATTTCTCGGTGTGCTTTTGGCAATTGAAAATCACACCGAAACACACAAAAACGGAACACCAAAATATCAGGCGTGTGATTTTAAAAGGCACATGTGATTTGAAATCACGTTATTTGAGTTAAAGTGACTATCAGAACAGGCCTTATATCTAAATCTAAAGTTTTGTTTTTATGTGTTTCATTTGCTGCTGGAATCCTAGTAATTTTAAAGTTTTATCCAGAAATACTAGCCATTTCAAATATATATATCGGGGTTTTCAACAAGAACTTTGCTTTCTTGCACAAAATTAAACAAACAAATTTAATGAAGATGATTCAAATATTTATTGTATTACGAAGAGAAAAGTTTGGTAATTATGAGTGCAAAATGATATCTGGCAAATGTCCACCACGAGCACGCTGACAGATGTCGATTCTTTCATCAACGTTTTAATCCCTTTTTGGCAAATGGCGGGTCTGTTTCGTTAATCACATCACGGATTTCGAGTTATAAGGCTGCAATCGATTCGATTGGCTTCATATACAGCCCAATTGTGAATACAAATTCCCCGGGAGTTTTTTCCCTTTTCCCATTTTTTCAATTCAATTTACATAGGAAAAATGGGAGAAGGGAGAAAACTCCCGGGGAATTTTTATTCATAATTGGGCTGAAAGACTCTAGCTGGCTGGCCACTTAACAGCTTATGTTCGAGAAATTATGCGATTGGGAAATTTGATTTGCATTAAATTGTTCGTTTAATTGGCTGTGCGTAATGTAACTTTAACAGAACCACAATTTTCACAGAGGATTTTTATTATTTTAATGGATTTTCGGGCGAAATTGAATTTATTGTAACAATTGCCAATGCATCTACTACGAATACGTCTAAAAACTAAATGTCAAAACTATCATGTAGTTGGTGTTGCCACAGTTAAAAAACAAAGTTCTTGTTGAAAAAGAATGATTCACAGAAAATTTAAATTCCAAGAAGCCCCCTTCCCCCCTTTTGGTTAATCAATGTTACTTGAAGCCTGGCCCACGATGTCGATCGTCAACTTAAACGAGCGACAATGCGTCACTTATTATCGTTCTCATAAGCTCCCCACTAGATATAGTCTTGTCGGTCATCAGGTTTTATGTTTATAACGTAATACATTTATTCATTGCAAAATGACTAATGGCGATTTCTTTTCTGAGAAAAATATGTTACAGTACATACATGTAACATTTTCTAATGTTACCTAAAATCACTCGAAGTGTTACATGTTGTGCAATTTCTATAGAACACAATTAGTGCTTTAATTTACAACTATTACACTTTCATCATTAATGTACTTAATAAGCGATTTTTAAAGCTATTTAAGCAGTTTCTGCATGCTATTACGGGTAGGAAACAAATATTAACATTAACTAATGGCTTATAAAAATTAAAACGATTATAATATAAATAGACTTTTTTTGATTTTAATTTGTAAATATTTTTATATTTTGTTTTAAAATCAATTTTTAACAAAATTATGAGCGGTATGAATTATGACGAACAAAATAAAACATTTGTTGTACAAACAAAGTAGTAAGCACCAAACTTGTAGAAAAGGGCAGTATGAACACCTTAAGTTAAATGGTAAAACATGCAATATGTTTTGCATGTTTTTCATCAACATATTCACAAAAGAACTTGAAAATTTTTCCCACAGTTGTATTTTTTGTACAAACGAACACAAAAATGTAGAACATGTAACATTAGTGCAACATTTTTCTCAGAAAAGAAATCGCCATAAATTGCCACATGAACTTTTCCACAAATTTAACGATAGTTTAAAAAAAAAATATCGCAAAACATGTAAATAAAGCCATAAAAATACAGCTCTGTGCTTCTTGATTTGCTACAAATGACAACAAAGCAGTAAACAAAAACATCTACATAATTTTGGTTTACACTTTGAAAATTTTCTTTTAGAAAGACTGAGTTTATTGGTGGGAGGGGAAGAGAACATGCTGGTATTCACTTCCTTCCCAACAATAAACTATGACTTTCTAAAAGAAAATTTTCATACTTTGAACCCAGACAAATTTCCAACAATACAATTTTGTAAAAAATATTTAAAACCAAAAAAAATTTTGTTAGTGGTGTTGTTTTAAAGAAATATTATAATAAAAACCTAAATATGTACAGTCAAATCCCGATAATTCGTACCCCGATAAATCGTAATTCCCGATAATTCGTAATAAACTGTCAGTCCCTTGGAAAAATCTCGTTAATTCGTAAAATGTCCATACATTTCGGTCCCCTCGCTAATTCGTAATTTTTTTTCAATTAAAATCTTCTTTACCTCTTATAAATCGTAATTGTTTGCTATTTACCACTTATAATTCGAAGTAAAAACATGGAAAGAATGATTTTTTGCCGCTATTTTTTTCGTTGGTTTTTGCTTTTGCTTGTGTGTGTGTTTATTTTCTTAAGATCAGTTTGTTACATGAATAATTTTTATATATTTTATTTTTAACAATTGAAGCACAGCCGCGAATAACGTTTTAAGTTACAAAATAATAATTTTTCAGGAGAGCAAAAAAACGTTTTTTGACAAGCAGCATTATTTGTTTAAAAAATTTTTTTTTTTCTATTATTTAAAATAGTGATAATAAAAACTTTAATGCAAAAGGCTTTTAAAACATTATTCCGCACTGCAAAACCATTTCGGTTTCATCATTATGTTAGTAACTTGCAATGTTCTTCCACTGGCTGACACTTTGTACGCCATTTTGAAGGCGTTAAGGTGCATAGTTTTGGTTGATTTGATGTTTAAACTGTGTAAGAGAGTAAAGTCAACGTTTATCTGCAAAAAAACAGTTTTTGCAAAATGTGGCGTTTACAACGTTTTTCGCGGCTGTGCTTCAATTGTTTTTTTATGTTTTTTTTATCGTTTTAGTAAATAAATTGAAAAACCCCGTTAATTAGTATTTATTTTATTTAAGTCCCGTTAAATCGTAACCCCGCTAAATCGAAAACCCCTATAATTCGTAAGAAATGGCCGGTCCCTTGCGATTACGAATTACCGGGATAATATTAAAGGAAGAATTTCGTTTAATATTTAAACAAAATGCCACTGTCGACAACCACAAGACAAGTGACTGATTTTCACATTTATTGTCGCATAATATTTCATAGCGGGGCGAAAATTTTTATGAAAACTACTACGTTATCGCTCGCTTGCATTGTCGAACAACTTGTCGTGCTGAAAGGTTTAAGTGGGGCTCAAATCAGCTGTTTGTCGTTGAAAAGCAAGCGAACAAAAGTGGTCGATATCATGCGACAGGCTGTTAGTAAAATTAAAATAAAGTACCTTCAAAGAAATCACCCTTTATTATTGATAAAGTTTCTTGAAATCATATTCATATTGTAGTCTTAGTAACAATATTTAAGTTTCTATAAAAATGTTTGTAACATTTTCAATATGTGCAACATTTGCCGTTGTTGTTATTGCATTTATTGCAGTATTATGTATTTGTTGGTTTTGTTGTTATTATTGTTAGTATTGTCATGTAGTTGCAAGTTGCTTTAGGCCTGGTTAAAATTTATGACATTCATTGAGTATTTCGCTATTGTCTGCAGCACAAAAAAGTGTATAACTAAGGTACCCAACAATATTGTGATCATATCACAATGTTTTTGTCGCCGTCACCGACGTTGCCGTTGACTTCAACGTGTTTGTTGACGTTTTGCTAAAAATTGTATACATTATATGTACGTACATATGTGTATATGTATATTTTTTCTCGTGAAAAGATTTTTTAAACATGCTTTTTTTAGCTCTTCTGATTTGGTTTCTAGTCAATTTGTGATTTTGCTTTATTTGTAATTTTTTCAAAAACATTTTTTATATGAGATGTGTGAAATTATTTTTCTCAAATATTTTGCATATTTTATGGTATAAACTTTTGTCGGTGTTTATAATTTGTTTCTTTTGATTTTTAAAACCATGAACTGAATTTTTGGAATAATATTTTTTAATGTTGGTGGTTTAAGGTTCCATAGGTAGACGTCCCTTAAGAAAACCCACTTAAGTTCTTATTCATCGATCTATTTTTGATATCCAGAACCAGTGATTCATGCTAGAGCTTAATTTTCCTAAAAAGTTAAAGTTCTTTTTGTTCTATTTTACAGTCAGTGACTAACAGTAACTGCATTCTCTGTTTTATTAAGATCCACGTCCTGAACAGCTCCTACCACTTTCCGTTACACACTCGGGAATAATAAGTGCAGGCAATTCTTAAAGCTTTTCTACGACTTAAAATTAAAATATCTTACAAGATTACGGCCTACCAAATTCCACACTAATACCATGGAACCCAGTAGACCCAGGAAGTATGATAGAACCTGGACGGGATCACGTGGTGGCTACTAATTTATATTTTATTTACAAAGCTAATTTTTATTGACATCATAAACTCAGCAGTAGTTTTAATTCAATTAAATTGAAAACCATTAATTGCTATGCTGTATATTTTTTTCTCTCTTAAAATTTATTATCAAACCAACAAATGATCATGTAATCACTGATGATGATTAAATAATAAAATAACAATTATTTAACGATGATCTTATGGCGTGCGCTTCTAAATTGATAGTCAAACGGTTGTAAAAAACATCAATAAAACGAATTGAAAACAACTGCAACCACATACAAGTCAATATAACAACAGATGCAACAGTCACTTCTCTGTAAAAAATCATCTCAGTATCTCTTCTTTCGTCCCCAAAAACAAAAATCACACAACAGACAACATCTAAATGTTAAAGAAAACAAAATTGGCCACTAAGTCTACAACTTGTTACTTCCATGTTCATCAGAAATGTTGCAAGATAAAGATGAAACCAAAATAACAAAAAAAAAAAAAAAAAAGAAGCAGAAATAATGCGAAAAAAAAAGAAGAAGGCAGGGCGCTAAATTTGTGTAACTACCAAAGTGAAAATCAGGGGACTTGAAATTTTAATGGAAATAGCAGACTTTAAATCATACTTTGTTACTCTCTCTTGAGAGAATATATATTTTTTTCACTCTCATTTACAAAAAATACATAAAATCAAACAACACTTAAGTAAAACGAAACTTTTATTCGCTTTTAAGTTCCCTCCGGGTTCTTATGTATGCGCTTAAAGTAGCTCCTACTACACCTTTTGCACTCTTACAAAATTAAAGGCGGCTAACACATGCAGAGATAAGCGTATTTTTTATATACAAAACAAGTTTTATTGAAAATTATAAACATATTATGGATACTTCAATTATATTATGGTACAATCAGTCCTCCATAAGGAAGTCACAACCATAATTTGGTTACTTCTGATATTGATATGGTTTAAAAAAACACTAATAGCAAAGGCCAACAAATTTTAACCCATGGACCAGGTTTGAGTTGCACCGCATCAGTACTCAGACTTTCTGAATCACATCAGGTTTTCGCGATACCTTCGCTTGAAGCTAAAAACTACGCGAATAAATCTTCATTTCTAAAACCTTATATGTAGTCTGAAAGTCCTACCAATGCCCTTTCAAATAAATGTTAAATCCTGCCTTTCTGGAAAAAATATATTTCGCTATTAAAGAAGTGTTTTTCTTTCGAGAAAACAAATCAACCAAGCTGATTTTTAATACCGGCAAATAAAATAACAGAACGCTGATACCAAGCCGGAATGCGTGGAGAAACGTTGTTCTAGGCAGGAGCAACTTCTACAATGATGGCTGTAAGTCATGAGAAGGAGTTAGCTTCGGAGTACTCTCAAGGGTGCTCAGACTCAATTTATCGCGAAGATTACCGGATTACCTAAGCGTTTCTAGGCGAGCACACTGAAGATCAATTAAACTGTAGACCTGATCAGGTTATATGCTGTGCCAATAGCTGCTGTGGATATTTACACTAATACCCGTTTCGCCGTTTTGGCCTTGGATTTTTTCTCCCCCTGGGAACGAAAAGAGCACTTGACTGCTGCTCATCTCTAAAGGAGATGGGCGAGCAGTTTGATATCAGGATCCAGGGAAAAGCAATAACAAATTTATACGGATGAGCTTGTTAGACTTGGAACTACCTAACGATTTTAATATGCTCTCCTACAGATTTGAATTCGGCTATCGACAATCGATATTGATAATGACAGATGGACAGCGAACCCAGGATATGCGATTGTCAGGCATTTGTGGACCCGCAGGAATGACGGACGAACCACGCCGGCACTATCGATGACCAAAAGTGGCGTATCACTTTTTATCACTCGCAGGAAATTTTTATTCAAAATTGGCTGATTATCCCTGTCATGAAAATCGATCGATCGAAGTGAGATGAATTTCGAGGGATTTTGAATTCTGTTTCGAATTCTAGTCTTAATAAAATTGGACTTCACATTAAACAAACTCTCCTAGAAGAAAGTGTGTATATCTCATAATTTTGTGATGTAATTTTGGAAATAAAAGATAAGTTTGAGTTGCTAATTTTAATTCCTGTATTCATAAAAATATTTTAGACTTAATAAAGGTTTACAAAACAAATTTTGTATGACAATTTTCCTTAATAAACATTTGGTTTATTTAACAATCGTCTATAGGTAAAATTTTAAAACGGCTTATCATAAATCAACTATTTTATAACTTTTATCATTAACAGCGTCACAACTCGAAATTATACTATTTAGGCTAAAGAACACTACTCAATTACTCATAACCGCAGTGTCACACCTAAACACAATACTCTTTAGTTGATGCTGTAAAAGCAGCACAAGTAGCATAAAAACAGACATACCGGTATTTTTTTAGTTAAAAGAAGACAGTGCCACAAATGAAATTTTCTTGGTCGTTAGAGGCTTGATTTGTGAACAAGTTTATGAAAAATCAAGTATGAGTGCTAAATTCGGCAATATATAAATTCCGTTCTTCAGATATATAAAAATCTCTTTAGTGTCAAGCCGACTTTTCCACACTTCCCCACATTTTATCGGATGTTGTGCATTGATATCCAAGATGCTTGTACCTTCTTGAAAACGTTGACTATTGCCGTTTTCCAGACATACGGAAATCTATAATGTTTTTGTACCAAATTTTGACACTTTTTCTCTTACCGTTCATTAAAGTAAAATAAATCTATTTTCTGCTACGCCCACTTCTCCACTGCTGACCACATTTTTCGGATGCTGTCTATTGATAGCCAAGATGCCTGTAATTAATAAAAAAACAAAATAACCAAACAACAAAATTTCTCAGCTACTTGTGTACCGATCAGAATTTCAGTAAAAAACTGTTCCGGACTATCTGTGACATACTTAAGTAAAAAACCCCCATTTCAACGGACAAATGGACAGACGGACATCGTCAAATCAACTTCGCTACTTATAAGAACCCAGAATATATTTCTATTTTGCACAGGTTATAAACATTTTACGCTTTTATGCATCCAAACATGTGCAATTATAGTTTTATATTTAAAATAGCCGAAATTGTTTCGTGTGTATGCATATCACGCAATTATGGATCACAATATAATACAATTTGATTTAGTTGCATTGAAAAAATTCTCATATAAGCATCGTTTCGAACTTGAGTCAAATATAATAACAAAATGCACGAAAATTATTTCATCGAAACTAAATTTGCTTCCCTGCCGGAGATTGAACTGGTACCTATCTAGTACCAAACTAGTACAAAACAAGTAAGAAATTATATACGATCAAGCCCGACCACCTGATACCCTGCACCACAGTATTTAAAAACACATCATGCTTATGTGTCCATGTAAATATGGATTTATCTATGTTTAAAAAATTCATGAAAATCGGTTTGAAAGTTTGTAAGAGGCAGAAATTGCCCCCTGCCTCCCCTTGTGGTCCTATTTTTTAAAAACTGTATAGCTAATGTGTCCCTATAGATATGGATCTATCTATGTTTTAAATTTCATTAAAATCGGTTTGATAGTTTCTGAGAGGAAGAAATTTTCCCCTATCTTCCCTCGTTGTCCTACGATTCGGCCCATTTTCAATAAAACTTTAAGGTGGGCTTAGGACCACTATTTTAAGGCGTTACACACATCAGCACAAATGCATAATACTCTCTCCACTATTGTGGTGTGGGTATAAATATCCAGTACTAGTTCTCTACTGTAAACTTTTCTACACAATCTTTACACTCAAATTAGCATTGAATGTGCTTGGAAAGTCGCTAGTACTATTGGTTCTAGACGTATACTAGTTTACTTGGACCGCCTTGGGTGCTTAAGAACCAGCTTGTTACTAGTTCTTGTGTATAGAAAAAAAATTACCATTTTGACATTTTTTTTATAATAAAAATGGCATTAATAAATAATTTGAAAAAAAATAAAATTAAAGAAGCATTGTCAATACAAATAAGAACTCGAATTTTAGTTTTGTTACAAAAAATTCTACCAGTCTACAAGTGGTGCCTTGTTCTACATCAAGTACTCATAATCACTAGTATTTTTATAGAAAAACTCTAACCCCGTTGGCACTTTGGCAATTAACTCTTAATCTCCTGCAAGGGAATTCTAAACAAACTTTGAATTTATTTTTGCATTTTTAATGCATGTAAAATAGGTTTTTTCATGATACATATATATGCATATAAGCGAATTTTTATGCAAATTATGGAATGCTTATAAGCGTTAAATCTTGTATGCGCTTTTACTTTTAGTGAAGGGTATAAATAATGATTTTGACAAGTCTTGAGTTTTAACTGAGAATGATTTGAGGCCGTCAGCGCAAAAGTGG
Source organism: Pollenia angustigena (assembly GCA_930367215.1). Classification (NCBI taxonomy): domain Eukaryota; kingdom Metazoa; phylum Arthropoda; class Insecta; order Diptera; family Polleniidae; genus Pollenia; species Pollenia angustigena. The sequence goes on along the minus strand of OV884059.1, from coordinate 123,800,361 downwards.
TATTAGCCTCAATTTTTCATACCCTGACTTATCTACGCCAAATAGATTAAAACAAAAGTAGCCATAAGCCACACAAATATGAATAAATGTAATGTGGCTTACGCCACTTTTCAGCTGACGGCCTCATTTAGTGTGCGATATATAACATTTAAAAGCATATATGTAAATAGGAAATAAGATACTGAAAACGATATTTTTGGGTTTTACATTGATTTGCATGCCTGTACATCATTAGAATAAAATTTTATCAAAAAAAAAATAATAAAAAAAAACTTAACCTTAATTTTAAAACTATGTATGAAAGTAATTTTTGGGAATACAAAATTTTAATATAAAAGATTTTTTTTATTCGTGCTTAATTCCCAATTTGTATTCTTGATAAAAACACTGAAATTTATTGTTGATGGGATGAGCTATTGTTTAAACTTTGATATTGTTACAAGTAGAACTGTTGCATATAATTCTTAAATGCTTAACAGTTTTATTTGGTTTAATATTTTTAGTTTTTCTAAAATCTTTGGATGAAGTTTCCTGACAATCTGGCCTAAGCAACCAGTGAAATGCGCATAGGAATAGCTTATCCCATCAACAATAAATTTCAGTGCTTTTATCAAGAATAAAAATTGGGAATGAAGCACGAATAAAGAATCTTTTAAATTAATTTTAAAACTTTACATTTTTTAGATTATAATTAATAAAAATCTAAAAGTCAAGTTATTTTACGTAAAAATGTTTTCTTGGAAACAAAATCAAATTAAGCTGAAAAATAAATTCTACTCAAATATTCTTTAAGTTCCTCATAAAAGTACCTTCGTTTACCTGGGACCAATCAAACATACTACTTGTACCAATAGTAGCGTATCTACGTATAAGTATCAGCTGTCTTGGCACACAAGTGTAAAATCTTAAGAAAAAAAAACACATGACACTCCTATGAAAACATAAGTAGCAACTAGAAGTGTTTACCAGTTGTTCATATTTGTAGCAAGTTTGTTGCAACGAGTAACTTCTTCTTCATCCTCAAAAAAAAATCATTTAACAGAAATACACGATATAAAGTATAAAGTTGTTGCTTAAAATACAAATAAATATTATATTTTGTATATATTTTTTCAAGCCAGTATAAATTATGGCATTTGTGGCTTAAAATTGAAACATTGCCGCCGGTAGCCAATCACTTTGTAAAAAAATGATGATGTTTTTTCTCAATGAAATTGTTGTTTTTGTTGTCAATTATTGGTAAATAAGCCAGATTGTAGTGAATGTATTTTATTATTATTATTATTTTTTTGACATGCCAAGTGATAAACTAAAACAAATAAATATTTATTTACTTTTATGAAATAGAGCTTGAGGTGTATTATCATAACAAATTGTTTGCTTTCAGAATGTGCTGGCAAATGTGAGGCACGCAATGGAAGTTTGAGCAATTATGATTAGACTTTCAATCAAATTAGAAAGCTTACAACGGGCTTTTATAGTGTATAACGCAGAGAAAAAATTTCACTTTGGTCGCCTCCAACAAAACTAATTTAATTTGACCATTTTAAGGTTTAATTAGTTCTCCATCAAGAAGCTACAACCATATAATGGTTGTCAACGAACATGTTATGGTTAATAAACACAAAAATATGTTTAACACTTATAATAGCATGGTTGTTTTTCAACCATACCATGTTGCAATTGGAAAAGAGGAAATTACAGGGTGGCCCACAATGATCTATATAGTTGGAGGGTTATTATTATACCATGACGTTACCTGTTATCAAGCAGTTAACATATTGTCGTGCCGAAGTTATCTTGCCGTATATCACAAAAATCTTTTTTAGGGAAATCGAATCTTAAGGTTCCAATTTTTATACACAAAAATTTACGTGAAAAAAGTCGTCCAACATTTTTGTCAGATATTGTGTTTGAAGTTCTTTATCGATTTATGGAAAAAAATTTTTAAGTCACGTTTGAAAAAATTTTTCAATTTTGTCGTATACGCCACTTTTTGCGATATATTTTTTAGTTTGTGGGATATAAGTCAAAATAAGGTATTAAAAACCTACATTGAAAACTACATCGAAACGAAAATTTTTGCAAGTGACAAATATATTTACGTATAGTTATAGTTTTTATATTATCGAATTTTCTTATGAATGAATAATTTTAATGTTTATTACTACTTAAGGGTGGTCTAACCATATTGCACTATGAAAACTGTGTGTCACACCGTAACGTCAAATTTTTGTCCAACTTAATTTGACATTTCTTGGTATCAGTGCCAAATTCCACCTTTTACGAAAATGGGCGTTCAGATCAAAAATACATTTTGTGCACATCTTGATTTTTTTGGTCAACATAATCGATCAAATGAGTCCACAATCGGGATAATTGTGGGAAAATTTTAGCAAACCGGCGCTGTAGAAAATGTTAAAACGCCTGTGCATGCATGCTTGGTGCGGTTAATGGCCAGGCGGCATCATCGGGCCTTACTTCTGCGAAAACGAGGTATGCCAAGCAGTTACTGTGAATGGTGTTCGCTATCGCGAGCTGATAACGGATTTCTTTTTGCCAGAAATTGAGGATATGGACCTGGGCGATAAGTACCTAGTTCCAAAAGAATGTGTCACACGGCCAAGGAAACAATGGCTCCTCTGCACGAGAAATTCAATGGCCATGTTAACTCGCCGTCACGATCATATGATTTGACACCGTTGGCCTTCTTTCTTTGGTAATATTTAAAATAAAAAGTGTACGTCAATAAGACAAGAACAATTCAAGAGCTAAAGGATTAGATAATTTGACACATTAAGGACATTGAACTTCAATTAGGTCTCAGAGGCATTGCAAATATGGACCATAGGACAAAGGTATGCTACCGAAGCCGCGACGAGCATTTGGCCGATATTTTGTCTCACAGTTTGTTATCATAGATCCTTCTATAATAATAAAAAATTCGGATAATTCTCTAAAAACTTTTTGTTTTATTCACAATTAACGTTGTGCACTATGGTTGGACCATCCTGAATATTTAACCTTTAACTGCTTAACAATAAAGTGAATTTAGGCAATATTTCATCAATATAAATAGCCGTTGTGTACTTAGTCCGTAAAATAGGCTCCACGAAAAGCCCCCCAATGAAATAACGCCCAAACGAGAAATGAAATATTCCCCAATTTTTTTTTCATACATTTTTGGGTGTTATTTCATATGAAAAAGCTCCTAATTTTTTGGGGCCGTTTTTCATTTTTTTTGGGAATTATTTCATTCTTCATTTGGGGTTTTCAAATTATGAAATAATCTCCAATGAAATAACACCCAACAAATTTGTAAAATTCGGGGCTTGTTTCATAGCGTGTTTAATTTGGGTGTTATTTCATTTTTAATTCGGAGGTTATTTAATTTTTAACACAAAAGTTAAGTATTGAAATCTGGTTTCGCATACTAAAGTTTTTCTGCGTGACGGCCTGCGGCCGTGCTAAGGGATTTTTTCCTCCAGTAGGACGCGGCAGGTGGCTTCGCTGAATGAAGTTTTCCTGCGTGCGTCACAAAAATAAAAAAATGTTTTTCAATGATAACTAAAGATTTTCCCTTTTACAGAATGTTGACCCCATGCGTAACACTATTCTGGAAAAGTATGGCTTTGTCTCTCATTTGTGAAAAAAATATGGCTATATCTCTCATTTCGCAAAATTTTAAATATGACCTTACCTCTGAATGATTGGGCGATAAGACCATAGCGGCTTGATCTCCCATTCAATTGAGCAATAAAGCCATTATGGCCTTACCTCCCATGGTTAAAAAGCACCCCCAACCCCCCCCCCCCCCCGTGTAAAGGCCAAACGTAGAAGGCAAATTGTCTTCCGAACTGCAAAAATAGAGCAGGGCTACAAGGATCTACGGGCGGGTAAAATAACTACAGCAATATTTTTGAACCGAATATATCCTTATTATTAAGAAGACGCCTGCGAGCCTCCACACGATTCATTTCAATAATTTTGCGACTTTGCTGTTGGTCCATATTGACTTCATGAAATCCTTGGTGAAACTGACTCTTTTATGAATTTTGGGCATAATTTCATTTTTGTTGCTGATGGGGTTAATTTCATTGGGGGTTATTTCATTTTCATCATTGGGTGTTATTTCGTATGAAATAACATCAAAATATTGGGGGTTGTTTCGTTTTCGTTTTGGGGTTTATTTAATTTATTTTTCGATGTTATTTCATTCACTGATTTTGGGTGTTATTTCCTATTTTTTGGGGATTATTTCATTGGGGGCTATTTCCTAGGCGTTATTTCATTGGGGGACTTTTCATGGAGCCGTTAAATATCTTTACATATAAAAACAAAATGTTAAAATAACAGTAATATTAACAAGATAGTCTCTTTTTTGTAACATGCCTAATATACTTTGTTCACATACAACAAGATAACGCAAGATTTTTTTAATTGAAAATTTTCATACGTTTTTTGTCGTATATCCACAATTATGCTACATACGATAATATAACGCATTAAATTTTTCGCAAAAGTGGATATACAACAAAATGGCTTCGTAATATCTCATTAACCATAAGAGACAGAGACGTGAGGATTGCGCAGATCGATAGATCTTTTAAATTTACCAAAGGAAACGGTCTTATCTCATTTTTTTCGATTTTGTGATATACGACAACATAACTCTCGAACGACGATATGCTTTCTGACATGTAACACATTACTAGGGTATTCATTTAATCGGGCTGTTTCTTTAATCGGTTAATCGCTCGATTAATTAATTATTGATCGGTTGACCGATAAATAAAGTAAAATGAAAATTTTTTTATTATTTGGAGCTTATTAGTAAAAAAATCATAACTTAACAACAATTCTTGAACTAAAACGAGCATACAAAAAATAATTTATAACTTTGTAATAAATATTTTTAATTAATACATATTTGGAGGATTCACAAGGTGTGCTATCAAGTCATATTGTCATAATGTCCTAAATAATATTTAACAATTGCTTAAAAAAATATTGTTGTGTTTCAAACAAAACATAAATGTTAATGCTGTGTTCATTGATTCGTCATAACTGTACAATAGGAATCTAAATTATAAGGGGTTGCACACTGCAGTCATATATATTTCTTGTAATTATGTTAAGACATACGACTGAGCAACTTTATGACTACCTTGTGAATCCCTTCAATTATGTATTTATTAAAAAATAAACTGTGAGATCATTTTATGTATAGTCTAAAGAGTTCTTATAAAAACATTTTTTAAAAATAATTTGGTTAAAAGATTTAAGCTATTCTTTTCTCTAGTTTTGAAATATTTTGACTTGGAAAAAACTCTTTCACTTATCGTAGATATTGGAGAAATCGAAAGCAACCCATAATACAGAATATCTAATTTCTCAGTCCTTTTCTTGGATTTCTCTAAACATATAAAATCTTCCATTATGCCAAGATTCTGTTTTAATTTTTTTAAATGTTTAACACTTCTAATTGTTTCGGTTAATTCTGTTGTTGTGTTACTATCGAGAGTCAGGTCATCATCTAACTCATCCTGTCAAAGCTCAGCAACTATCATTCTGCAAAAAAGTTCATTTCTGTTTTTGTACTGTATTTTAAAAATGTATTTCTAGAAGGAAACATATTGCATTAAAAAAATTTTCTAAACACAACTTTGTTGGTGAACTTTGGAACAAATAACATTGTAAAATTCTACATGGTTGCATTGTAGAATGCATTTAAAAAAGCGAGATGCTTTGCAACTGATGTTTTTCAACTCAAAAAAAACACAAAAAATATGGTTTAATACTAAAAAAATTAAAAATTTTGTTTTTTCGGTTAATCGGTTTATCGACTGAAATCAACCGGCCTAATCGTTAATCGAAAAAATCCAATTTTAAATTAACCGATCAGTTAATTGGGTAGTAACTATTCGGTTAACCGATTGTAATAAAGGCACTAAATTGTTTAAAAATTTTTTATTTATGCGATTATAATTACTTTATTTTTAAAAGCAGTCGGGGAATTTTTTTAATTGAAAATAATATCCCCTTAAGGAATGGATATAGCGCGTAGGTATGTTAGAAATAAATGATTGAGATGCAAAATAAAGTGGGGTTGGTCATACATTTGACCCATCTAGGGTTTTTTATATGTATGACTGCAAAGAATTAGACGCCTAGCTGCATTTTCCAATTTTTTATGAATTTTTAAAAAACAAAAATTTCAAAATTTGCTTACCCGAATTATGCTAAAACGCCATGTGTCCGGCTTGTCTAAAAAAAGTGTCAATTTAGAGCACAGTTTTATTTGAGCAGTGTTTACGGTACGTGCTTTTCCAGAAATATTGTTCTTAGAGCCCTTTCACACTCGGCAGGTTACTTGCGCAAGTTTCTTGCGCCACTCTTGGTTTGTAGACGTGAGCGGTAAGGTCGGGGTAAGGAAAAAAAATCTTGTACAGACTTTGTTGTTGTCGGCAAGTAACTTGCCGAGTGTGAAAGGGGTCTTACAGGCCCGCATTGATGAAAACTTACAATCAAATGTTTTATTGCTGAAGCTGTGCGTGCAATGCGCATATTAAAATGAGGACGATATGCAAGCTCTGCGAACAACAGAGAAAATAAAATTCAATTATTTCTTTCCGTGGTTCAATTATTTAGTTATTCATAAATAATTTCCCTAATCTTCTTCAAAAAATGATAAAGAAAAAATAATCGTTAAAAAAGTTACAAAGAATTCAAACCAAATAGCTCGTTCTGTGCCACCTAACTAAACTAAACTGTAAACTAAACAATTATTAGTGGTAGCAAATTATTGTCATATTTAACCATAACATGTTTAGAGGCAACAACAATATGGTTGTGGTTTATTGACGTAGGACTAAATTTTAAAAATTTATATGGCTAAATATACCATAATATGTTTTAAATTTTTTCTTTAAAAATAGTTTTGATGAAGGTTTGACAAATTTGTTTTCACTGCGTGTGTTGGACTGATGAAATGTATTGGCAAAAAAAGTCATCTATGATTGGATTTGAGTTTTGACGACTCACATTAGGGTATTTAAAAAATAACAGTCTTGTTAGAATTTGCAAAATCTATTTTTGTCTATTATTTATGTAACACTTAATTTTTATTATGATTTGCTCGACTTGCCTAAACTTGTATGACTTATTGCCAATTTCACCAAGTTCAGTTATAATTAACAATCAGTTATACCTGTCAAAAACATATTGTTTACTGGAAGTTAAAGTAATAGTTAGTTTTAACAGAACTTGGTGAAATTTGTCGTTAAGGTATGTTCAGACCTAACAAATATTTATCGAAAAAAAAAATCGAAAAAAGCTTTTCTATTGATTTACTAAGCTTTATTTGTAAGAAGATATTTGTATAATGTGAATTAAACTGTTTTGCAAAACGTATCAGCCAAACGTCTTGCAAAAGCAAATAATTTTTTATTAAAACTAGTGTTTACATGTCCCAATAAAAATTGGAGCTTCCAACGAAGCAGGTTTGTAAGGGAGAAACATAAACGTTTCGCTTACCATTGCGCTTACGGAAGGCATGCATTTTATATGGCGAGTTCCCACTTTGAAGCAATACATTTTTGACACAAAAAGCGCATATACAGTTATTTTTTAGTATTCTCCCTTACAAACCTACTTCGAAGTAAGGGAATGCCGTAGCACTTGAAATGTTATATTTTTATAAAAGTTGTTGGGAGTTGTTTCACTTACTTTACTGCATTTCTGTATGTCATATTGCGTAGGGCATAATTGTGCGCTTTTTAAATGTACCACTAATGCTTCGCAAAATGATACAATTTTGTATTGGGGTAGGACGTCAAATATTGAATAGGTGTAAACATAGCTTTAGAATTTTTGACGGCGAAGGGTGTAAATACAAGATCATGTTTGTTCCTAGTAGCAAGAACGTCATATTTCAAGTTTTCAACTGTTTTTGACCCTATAACGGTCTACAACTTGACTTAGTTGAGTTCCCATTAAGCCAATTAAATTTACAACAAAGCTAGTAGTGAGTTGTAAATGCTTGATGTTCTTGTAAACCGCAACACGGGGTTGTTCATAGTAATGCACGGCAAAATGTCAAGCATAACTCAACTAAACCCTCAAAGGTGAATCTTAAATCGGAACAGTTGTTTAAAAACAGTAGCCAGTAGGCTAGATTGTAGTAAGCTGGTCTATTAGTGCAGGGGTTGTGGGTTCGATTCTTGGCGGCAGATAGACTCTGATCTATTTCATTCTACAACGGGTTGAAGATCTACATTACTATTTCTTGGTAAAAACACTAATAATCTTATTTGTAATTGTGTTTATAACATTTAACCCTGCAAATAAAATCGGACCACCTGATCCATTTTGATAAAATGGACTACTCCAGGACTGGTCCGATGTAATGCAAGCATGGACCATGTCATTGTTAAAAAGTGTTTATAGTGGGACGACATGTCTTCGTTTTTAAACGACATGCTTTCGTTTTTAAACGACTTCAAAACTAATCCTCTTGAGTATACCATGGAGTAGTTTTAAAACTACTTTTTAATGTTCCAAAGGTGGGTTGTATGGTCCAGCAATAGGACATCGTAATGTTAAAAAAACCATGTTCTTACCATACGTTTGGGTTACTTTTGGACTAGTCCGGGTCCCTTGTGGGCTACTCTTTACACGCGTGTTTGGACTGGTCCTATTATTTGCAGGGAATAAATGAAAAACATTAATAATTTTCTTTTTTCAAATTCAACTTAAATACGCCTCTGCTTCGGATATAAGAAATTTTATGGAAAACAGACTAATTTCTCGAAAACAGAGTTGTTTTCTGTTGTCTTAATTCTATTAATTAATTAAAAACAAATTTTTTCGATATTTTTTGTTAAGAATTAATTTTGAAACTTTTAAAAAATAAAAAAGCGGTTGTACTGCTCTGTTAAGATCTTTTTCTTACCAAACTTTTTCAATAGTCTTCAATTGAAGATGAATGACTAGAGCTCCAATAATTTGGTCATAACACTTGTAATTACGATTATGTATTTATAACGATTTTATTGCTTCAATTTGATCTTTTACTTAAGATGGTGTTGAAGATAAGGCTGGTTGTTGAAAAATGGTTTTAAATACAAAAAATAATAATAATTTTAAAAAGCTGCAACAAAAGCAATTTATAATTTTATCTTAAAAATGCGTGTTTGCAGCTTAAGTCTTTTGTTTTGTGTCTGAAAGACTCTTAAAGAGTAAATTAAAGCTTTTGTTAAAACAATTTAACATAAATTACATAAATTTTCACTTTTTTACTTAAAAACATTTAAAATTCTTGACTTTTTATGACCTGCTTGTGTTTTATTATTTCATATTTCTGTAACTTAATAGAGATTTCTTATATTATTTTTTTTATAATTATCCTTTACATAGTTTAAGAAAACTATAACAATTAGTTTAAAAAAATATTCTAGTAAAAATTTTAAAAGTTAAGCGTTTTTAATAGGTTTGTAAAAGGGGTCTTTACTTGATTATTCTTAAGTAGTTTCGAGTTTTGATAAATTTTCTCACGCTTTTGAAATTCTAGTTTAATTTTTTTGTTTCTCAAAACAACAATGTTTTTTTCTTCAACATTTGAAATCTATAACAACTTGTTTTTGTTTTTATAATAATTGCATATTGTAGGCTGCTATTATTTACTAGTTTCTGCTTCAGTTGTCTACCCTGAAGTCTGGGGAGGTTAAATTTAATCTCAATACTAGACAAAGTCTAAATAGTAAAACTATAAACAAGGTGTAACCAGTGGATTTGTAAGAAATAATCACATGTAATGTATCATATTGTTGGTTGAGTATTGTCTAGTTGTAATTGAAATTAAACAAAAAAAAATAATTATTCCAGATTTCAATTGTCCGTAGAATATTAATCTTTAGAGACTTAATAGGGGTGTCAAATTCTTTTGAATTGTTAGTTTTTTTCTAACTTTATAATTTATACATATTTTCATTCTGATTAAATCTTTTCTTACCCTTTACTTAATTTCTAAAATAAATTACACAATTATACGACGTTTTTCCATACCCTACGCCATCATAGGTGTGCTGGGTTTGTGGTGGTATGTGAAACGCAAAGAAATTCAATCGTGTCAGAAGCACTTCTGAACTTCGGCCTAGTTAATGATCCAACTGAAACTGATAAATCTGTGATAAGGTCGCATACAAAGATCTCTTTTGTAAGTCTTTAAACAGAATAAATTACTTAAAACCGCTAGATTATGCAAAATTAACTTCTTCCTGGAACTTTCTAAACAGTTGCAAGTAATGCCTCAGTAGGATAGCTGGTAGTGAGCTAGTTTATCAGTGCCGGAGACTCTTGTTTCCTGCAGACAAGCGTATAGCTTCGCGGGATTAGCGTAGGGAATTTAAAAAAAAAATTTAAAAAAAAACATTAAAAAGTTTCTGCACTCAAAATATTATGTAGCTAAATTCAAAAGAAAATTCATTTTAAGCAACTTAAAAAAACGGATCATTTAGATTTCATTTAAATGAATTTTACAGCATATTCCGTAGAGTTTAACAGTTGTTTCTTTTAAGAAATATATTTTAACCGACAAAAAATCAATTTACATAACAATAAAAGTACGGAAAAACAATATTTTTTGGTAGTTTGTTTTTTGAATAACAAACATAAATGTTAAAAAATAAAGTTATTTGTAAAAAAAACTATATTTTTATTTAATTTTACCAGTACGAAAAACGAATTTAATAATCCACAATCAGTTACTGTAATAATTTTATGACTGTGACTGTTATTCCCTTTGATGTAACCCGAAATTATTCCTCTGATTGACTGTCCAAGCAACTTTCAACTTCCGGTCATAGACCAAGTAGTTCCCGGGTCGCTGAAAGCTAGCTAGAGTAAGGAGGCAAACAGCCTTGTAGCCTGAATAGTCAAAGTACATCATGACGTCTCAGTAGATAAAAGATTTATAAATGTTTGCTGAAACATGACTGCAACGTGTGATACACAGGTAGCAGCCCAATCACCAATCTAGGACAAAAGGGCCAGCAAGCCACATTTCTGAAATCAATAATGCTAACAAACCGCTTAAGGCGCCCTATGCTGCAGTTGGAGTAAGAGCAACATTATTAAACTTCAGTAGAAACTAGTGCTGGGAAACTATCGATAGTATTATCGATACTATCGATAGTCCTAAACTATCGAAAATATGGATAGGAAAAATATCAATATCGATATTATTATTATTTAAAATACAGATATGAGGACATGCTACAGCATATATACACACACAGCTTTTTGCTGCAAGTTTTTACTTGCTATTATTAATTCGCGCAGAATTACAGCAATGAATACAAACAACAAGAATGGCAGGTGGTATGGTTTGCTTAGCTGTGCTTTTTATACTGCTACTCCAGCACTAGTAGAAACATAAAAGGCTTCACGAACATTCATTAAGATACATTCAAAATTGATCATATAATCCCCTGAAAATTCACTTGGTCTATATATCCAAATATTTTCAGACTGTTCCCTTTGTCGCTAATCTACCAAAAATTGTAGTATTATGACAATTTTTCATATAAAGTAAAAAAAATACTTCTAGCTTTCACAGAGGACGCATTTTGAAAAATTGTTTATACCTAAAAAAAAGTATACCTTAAATTAATTTAAAAAATTTCTTTGAAATTAATAAGTTTTTTAATTCGATATCGAAATCGAGACACATAAACTTGCAGCCTGGCCCACGGTGAACGATCACTATCGATAGTTTGCATTTTCGACGACAAACAGCTGATTTGTGCCGCACTAACAATTTTCAGCACGACAAGCCGATCGACAATGCAAGCGAACGATAACTTAAAAGTTTTCATTTGTGACCAACTAAGATACATTATGCGATCGCAAATGTCAAAATCAGTGACTCGTGTTGGGGTTGTCGACAGAGGCATTTTTTAAAATATTAAACGAAATTTTTTTCATAAAATTCTATTCTATATATTTTGTTTACTGCTTTTTTTGTATTCTGCTTTGTTTGTAGTATAGAGTTGTATTTTTATGGCTGAATTTATACGTTTTGCGGAGTTTTATTTTCAAACTAGTTTTTTTGTAGAATTGCTGATGCGACCATACAGTCATTTGACAATAAATAAATAGATTTCTTTAGAAACGTAAAACCTGTCGACCCGCAAGTCGTTAGTTGGTGGGCCCAAGTAATGAGTGACTTGTTGTCGCTCGCTTAAGTTGTCGATCGACATCGTGGGCCAGGCTGTTAATTTTGTGTAGTTGAATCTAGAGGAAAATATTCGTATGTTCGTTCTGACACAGCAAGATTTTTAAGGTTTCTATTCTATACGGAACTTAAAATTTCAATAAATATCTCCTAATTTTAATCAGATCTTTAACAATCAAAAAAAATTTCTGTCAAGTTAAAATTTGTCAACACAGTGTAATTAGTAACAATCGCTTTATTTATATAACAAAGTGTTGCAAGGTATAATAAAGTCGGTTATGACCTACTTCCATACCTTCTCACTTGTTCTTAATAAATTGTATAACATATTTTTTAGATTAAGTTTTATAGTTTTTTTTTTTTAATTTGATTTATTTTGAAGGCTTCCATTTGTAACAACAAAACTAATAAATTTTATTAATTGTTTTAATTTGAAAATGATTTAACAATAATGTCAGCTCAATATTAAGTTTCATTTTCAGATTTACGCCGCCTTTTTATTGTTTTCGTAGTTTTTTAAAAATATTTTATTTTACGTAACAATTACCTGACACTTTTACTTACAAAGAATATTTTTTAGGCGACATCATCTTTCCTAATAAGTGGGTGCTTCTTAAAGCTAATAATAGTTTATTTAATATAATTAAAAAAATTCTTTATAAAGCGCACATTATTTGTTGTTGTCATATGAATATTTACTAAAATTTCATGTAAAATAGTTTACATGACCACATAATTTGTTTTTATTTATTTAGTTTAAGTTCGGATTTAAGAGTGAGTGTTTGAGAATTTCAACAAAAAGTTAAATTTCTTCTATTACAAAAGTCTTTAAACAATAATTTTTTTAAGCAAATCAAGGTAAAATTTTAAACTTTAAATTTCTAAACAATAAACATATAAGACATCTAGGTTAGGTTAGGTTAGGTTCCATGGGCAGCCATCAAAAGACAGCTCACTTGGGTCCTTCAGTGGTCCCTTTGTGATACCCGGCGCCAATGCCCATCTCCTAGATCAGTCATCCAGATGGCGTCACTGCAGGTTCCAACCACTTCGTCTTCCTAATGAAGAGAAGGAGCGATTTCAGTTCTGTCATGGACAGATCCCCCAAACAGGAAAACATCGGTTCCCCAAGGTATTTTTCCCTGATGCCCCGCAGTCCAGGGCAATGACAAAGGAAGTGAAGAACAGTCTCCTCTTCCTCCTCGTTCTGACAACTCCTACAGTAGTCATTAAATTCCAGACCCATCCTCGCAGCATGAGTCCCCACCGGCCAGTGTCCAGTTAAAACCGATATCACCGTCCTAATCTGGTTCCTGTTGAAACCAAGTAGAGAGCTAGTTCTCCGTTCATCATATCCAGGCCAAAGGATCCTGGATATCAAGCAGGTGGATTCACAGGTCCACCGCATCTGCGCAACTCTATACGACTCGCGCCTGATGAGTAATTTACAGTGAGCCATTGGAAGACCAACAAATTGATCGATGAATACGTCATCCATGCGACCACCTTGTCTGGCCAGCCCATCTGCCATTAGATTACCCGGGCACTCCGAGTGACCCGGTATCCATATAAGCGTTACCCTTGAATGTTTCGCAATCTCATCCAAAGACATCCGACATTCCACAGTTAACCTAGATGTCGTGTAGACACCCGCTAGGGAAGCAAGGGCAGCCTTGCTGTCAGTAAATATACGTATATCTTCCGATATGCGATGATACCTCAGCCAGTTTGCCGCCCGCCTTATAGCCGAGATTTCCGCCTGCAGGACACTGCATCCGTCCGGCAGACGAAAGGAAACCTTCACATCCAGTTCCTCTATGAAGAAACCTCCGGCAACTCTCTCACCCTTCCTCGAACCATCAGTATAAACCCCTAGGGTAGGTTCTCGGAAGGAATCAGACAGCACGTCGCCGTGCGCCACTTGTGTCACGAACCCCGCGCCAAAGAACGGCACCGGGGTGCAGTAATCCACACCGTCAGGGACAATCGTACTTTCGATTATTCTGGCATGTCCATAGTCACGGGTCGACCAGCCGTTCGTTGCGTGCAGCCGTGTCGCCGAGCAAAGAGCCAACTGTTTGGCCGTTATGTCCACCGGGAGCCAGTTCAATAACGTAAACAGCGCCTTCGTGGGAGTAGATCGCATTGATCCCGTGATCATCAACGCGACAAGTCTGTATACTTTCTCAAGCATTGCTCGGTGTGTGCTCTTATCCAATGCAGTCCACCATACAACGACTCCATAGTACAGGGTCGGCTTTACTACAGCTTCAAAGATCCAGTTGACACACCTCGGGTTCATACCCCAGTTTCTGCCAATTGCACCCCTACACGCATAAATGGCAACTATTGCCTTTTCCACTCTCATCCGGACATTAAGTCCCCATGACAGCCTGCTATCCAGAACCACGCCCAGATACTTGGCACTGTGAGATATCTGAAGCTCGGTTCCATTTAACCTTGGAAGTCTAAAGTCCTCGGTCCTATACTTCCTCGTAAAGAGTACCAGTTCCGTCTTAGACGGATTTACACCCAGTCCGCACGATGCACTCCAGATGCTGAGTACCCTCAAAGCAGCCTCCATACACTGGGACATAACTCCCAAATGCCTCCCTGTGATGGCCACTGAGACATCATCAGCATACGCCACTACTTTGATCCTCATGTTGTCCATCTTTGTCAACATGGTGTTCATAGTCAGGTTCCACAATAGTGGGGATAGAACTCCCCCTTGGGGAGTGCCCCTGTTCACCAGCCTCTGAACACTGGTTTCACCTATCGTAGAGCAAATGACCCTATTCCTCAATAGATTGTCCACAAATCTACATATGCCAACATCGATCCCCAGACTCATCATGGACGTCACGATAGAGTCCGGGTTGACATTGTTGAAGGCTCGCTCAATATCGAGAAAGGCCACTAGTGTGTACTCCTTGAATTCGAGCGATCTCTCAATAGTTCCTACTAGAGAGTGAAGAGCCGTCTCAACAGACTTACCCTTTGTGTAGGCATGTTGAGAGGCAGAGAGTAGACCTCTTGGGATAGTCATCCTCAAGTGCACATCGATAACCCTCTCAAGAGTCTTTAGAAGAAAGGATGCAAGACTGATCGGTCTGTAGTCCTTCGGCTCGGTGTGAGAGGCCTTACCCCCTTTGGGTATAAAGACCACTCTACACAGGGTCCATTTCACAGGAAGATACGAAAATCTAGCGCATCCCTTGTATATGGCCAACAACCAGGGTATTATCAGGGCCGAATTCCTCTGCAGGTCCGCCGGAATTATACCATCCATACCCGGAGATTTATATGGGCTAAAGCTATCGATAGCCCATTTAATCCTGTCATAGTCCAATGGAATGGACATAGGAATGGGAGCCGCCTCCCACGCTTGATCCCGCATACCCCATTGGGAGTTTCCAGGAAAGTGAGTATCAATTAACACCTCTAGTGTTTCTTGACTATTTGTAGTCCAACTACCATCCGATTTCCGGACGTAGGTCGGAACCATCGGGCTCGAGGCCATTATCTTACGTAACCGGTTCGTCTCAGAGGATCCTTCCACGCCGCTACAGAAGTTCCTCCAAGCAGTCCTTTTCGCTGATCTTACCAAGTTTCTAAACTTATTCAATGATGACTTGTAGTCCGCCCAGTTGCCTTGGCGCTTCGCCACATTGAACAGCCTACGACAGTCAGTTCTCGCCTGCGCAATGTCAGGATCCCACCATGGTGGCCGGTTCCTACCCCTACGCACCCTTGGCTTACACGCCAAGGACGTCGCCAACTGCAGTGAGTTCGAAAGCAGATCCACTGCCGCATCGATCCCCCCGATATCATCAACCCTAGGAGGGTCAGATAGAGACCGGATCAGAGAGGAGTGTTGAATCCCCCAGTTCGTCCGTCTCCTGTTCAATATAGCCATCGATTCCGAAGACCTAAGCCCTAAACTAAATTCCACATATCTGTGATCAGAGAGTGAACAGTCATTCGATACCATCCAACTCTCGATCAAATTGATGTGGTTTGTACTAACTAGCGTGACATCAAGAACTTACACCTATTTGCAACCACAAACGTAGGCTCACAGCCCCTATTTACCACTCCTAAATTATAATTAATAATAAAGGAGAAAAGCGACTCACCTCTTACATTTGTGTCCGTACTACCCCATATAGTGTGGTGCGCATTAGCATCGGCACAGATTACGATCGGCGTTCCAGTGCCCGCAGCCTTTATTACGGCATCACGGATAAGCCCGTTGGGAGGGTCCTGCCCGTGGTCATGCGCCATATACGCCGAGACCATCCAGACTATGCCGTCCGGTGTCTCAAGAGCAACAGTAGAGGTATCTTCATCACTGTAATCAGAAAGAATGAAGATATTCAAAGAGTTTTTAGCTAAGACACAAGATCTTATGTTACCTGTACCTTTCGCAAACAATAGCTTGTAGCCTTTTAGGTTTAGTCCGCAAACCCGATTCTTGTGAATCCAGGGTTCTTGGACCATCACGAGCTCCTCCCCTCTTTTCACCACACGGAGGAGCAGTGCAGCAGATGCTGCTTTAGAGTGGTGGAGGTTTATCTGTAGAACCTTCACCATGATCCATTTTGGCGACCAATGTGATGTTGACGTCCTCCTGGTCAGACTCCAGCAGCACGTCCTCATCAACCATGTCACCCAAGTGATCAAAGAAGTCACCCACCAATCCTGAGACAGACTGGGTATCCTCTTTGTCACTTGAGCCCACGGCATCGTCGCAAGCCATGCTTTCCTCAGGTTGCTTGGCCTCACTTACCAACGGAGCCGGATTGCCCTTGTTGTCACTTCGGTAGACACGGAGCAAGATCGTACTAAAACCATAGTAGAGCTTGCCCTGCCTCTCCCTCAGTGGCTCCAAGGATTGCTGGTTAATAACCACAATCGCCGTCCTTGAGGACCCCTCAGCAGCTGAAACCTTCACTACTTTCCAGTCCTGTGTGGGCAGTTGAGGGTTGCAGCACTGAATGATCCTCAAGATCTCCTCAGGTTCAGATGGTTCGGCGGGGATGGTGGCGATCGATCTCGGCCTCCGTGGTATCTCACCAACTAACACCACGTCAAGCCTGGCACCTTCCCAAACCTCTCCTAGTAGTTCAATGGCCCGCTTTAGAAGCAGCGCTGAGCGCTCATCTGCGCAAGCCATCAGCTTCACGTGACCCTGGTACCAGCCAGCGTCATCGCATTGAGGGGGTGGCCCTGGATTTTCCCTGAGGATCGTCCAGAACACACCCATGAGTTTTTGTTTTACCAGATCCCACTTAGTATGAGAAATGGCACCATTATCAACGCTTCTGTCGATGATAGCTCGTACAAGGTGACCTTTGGCCACCTCGCTAAAAGATTTGTTCATCGGTTTCGATGAAATTTTGGGACGTTTCGTCCCTGGTTGCTGTTTCACGGCTGCAGCTTCCTCCTCCGAACGTTGCCGTTTAGGCATTGTCACCTTTCCAGGGACTGGAGGAGTAGCACTTGGCAGCTCAGCTATGTGGGCTTTTGCCCATGCCAATGAAGCTTTTTGCTCATTGGTGAGGTCTTCAGCTTTCTTGGAGCCGAGAATATCGATAAAACGCAAGGCAGCACGCCTTGTGTTCGAAGCCCTCTTTGTAGGGTTTTTGTGCCAAGGGGACTTTCTGCGGTCGCCGAGTTTGGCGGGGGGAGGTGCAACTTTGGGATTGGATGTTATCATCGCCATCCCTCCTTGCACAATAGACACATGGGAAGCTGCATTGTCAGGCGACTTAGTCATACCCAACTTTGCAGCACCCGAGGCAGGGGTTTTATCCGTTCCAATGACGGAAAGGGCTTGAGCGGTTTTTGAGGTACTTGGAGCGAAGTTCAGGGGTACCTCGCCGCAGTTTTTGGAACAGCCGCCTTCTGGTCGAGCTGCCTTACCACTTCCGATCAGCTTGGGCCGATCTTCATTGGTTGCCTGGGCTGTTACAGCTCCTGGCTTTTTCGTCACGCTGTCAATCGTTGTGCTTTTTCTCGCCTGTCCGTCATCAGTTATCGTTAATTGTTTTTTTTGTGTTTGTTTTTGTTGTTTTTGTTTTTGTTGTGCTTGTTCTTGTTGTGTTTGTTTTTCAGAATTGTTGTTCATTTTTGGTCCCACGAGTGTAGGGGAATTGAAAGGTCCACCACGTCATAGCCCCTATTAACGTGGTAAGGGCGTGGTCTATTTGCTGAGGTGCCCAGGTATCAGCAAAGCTCCGTACTAATACAGTCGGTAACCCCTGACTGCAAACCAACCGATAGGCACGGGTCGCATAACACCTCGGTTTAGGGGATGGATAACTTTTCGTCGCCAAGGCCTTTAAGTTCCTTGCCTTCGCCTCGGGAGTCACCAGTTGCTGGCAAAATGCCCGGGCCAAGACACGAACCACAGCCAAGACTTAAGCTACCACATCGCTTCAAGATTGTTATCCATAATAGTGGTGGTATAAGACATCTAAGAAAGTGCAGTCGTCAAGCCCGACCTTTTGATACCCTTCTCCACAGTATATATGAGGCTATCAGCGCAGAAGTGGTGTAACCCACAATTTGATTTGGTTACGGTTCTGGTGTTAGATATGTTCTTTGCACTGTTCTTTACAGTGCAGTAGTCGAGTAAGTCAACTGTTTGTATCCAAAACAGATGGCGCTAGACACATAGTTTTTGCACGAGCCGTTACAACCAAGTACTAAAGTGCAAGAGTAGTGGTAACTCCTCATTATTTCATAATAAGTAGTCTGGGGTTACACCACTTCTGCGCTGAAAGACCCGTGGCCCAATTTTCACTTATGTCATCATCTCTTACATACAGGGGTGTGCTGGAAATCGCAAACGCAAAACGCAAGAATTTTAAAAGTCGTTTTTTAGTAAGATTTCTGTAATAAAAGAATTTTATGACAATTATTATACAAACATTTCTCTATTAAACTGAATTTTATAACAAAAATTTGATAAAAAGTGTATTATAAACAGCCTCCAAGTTCTTGCGTTTTGTGTTTGCGATTTCCAGCACACCCCCCATAAATAGTATTTACTCTAGTTTTAGAATCTAATCCATAATATATTTTATGCAACTGCACTGCATATTAAAGTATACATTTTTTGAAGCATGTAGAAGCCCACTTTCTTCGTTTTTATACCCTTCACCACAGGTGTAAAAGGGTATATATAAGTTTGTCATAACGTTTGTAATTTCCACAATATTGATTTTAGACCCCATAAAGTATATATATATTCTGGGTCCATATGAGAAGAGAAGTTGATTTAACGATGTCCGTCTGTCCGTCTGACCGTCTGTCCGTCTTACGTTTGATATGTGTTTTCCGGGTAATCCAGACATGATAGCGGCTAGGTTGTTTTACATTTATATTACATATAGTCCACCATTTCTTGCTATTGAAATTCAGCCAGATCGGTCCAAAAATGACGTAGATATGAGCAAAAAACCACGACTACCTCTAAATTTTTCCAAAAATCCCTTGTTGTTGTTGTATTTTTTTTATTTCTGCATATCTTGAGAACGGCAAGAGCCAAAGTTTCCAAATTAGGTACACACATTTAGCTTGCCAATACACACCATCCTACAAAATGTGGGCGGGATTGGAGAAGTGGTCGTGGTACCTCCCGTACAAAAAAAATTTTATAAAAACCTAAATTTAAGGGCTGCCATATGTCCTATGGATATGACTTATATATCAAAATATCGGAAATTTTTAGTAGAGTTTATAAAAAACTCGGAAAAATCGGTTCAGATACAAAAAAGTTATGACGAAAATTAAATTATTTTTTTTTAAATACCCACTTTCGGGAACCATAGATCTCCCCGAGTCCAAGCTTTATAACTAAAGTAAATGGTAAATTTCTTCTTCAACACGTCGGTATATAAATCTGCCAAATCGGTTAAAAAATGGCAGAGTTATAACCGAAATACTGAATCCACAAAAATTACTCTTTTTTATAATTAACTTTGTTAAAATATATATTTACAAGTTTATATAAATGTTTATATATAAATATAACTTAAGTAAATGGTAAAATTCTTCCTTAACACGTCGGTATATAAAACTATCAAATCGGTTAGACAATGGGTAATTTATGAGCAAAATTCTCAAAAAATGGGCTAAAAAACATCAAAATTTTTATAAAACCCTAAATTTTAGGGCTGCTATACGTCCTATGGATATGACTTATATATCAAAATGTCGGAAATTTGTATGAGTTATAACAGAAATACTGGGGTCTAATCACCGCATACGATATCGAGCAAAATTCATCGAAATTATTTATTTTGGTATCTTGAAACTCGATATCGAATGAAATGTATTGAATTTGAAATAATAGCATTCGACATCGAGTAACTCGACATTACATTTATCGAGTTTTCATTCGATACGCCAGTGTCTATCGTATGCAAAAAAATTCAATAGTTTATTCGACACGATAGTATCGAATGCAGTGATTAGAACCCTGAATTCCCGAAAATTACTCTTTTTATACCCTTCACCGAAGGTAAAAAGGTATATACAATATTGATCCTACACCCTATAAAATACATATATTCTGGGCCCTTATGAAAAGCGAAGTTCAAAACCGGTTGTCTCTTATTTAAAAAAAAAAAATATTTACCAGTTTTATTTAGTTTTTGTCTAGTTGCTCTGTATTCTGCTCGCACATTGGTGAAGGGTATATAAGATTCGGCACAGCCGAATATAGCAGTCTTACTTGTTATAAAATAAATCTGGGTCTTTAAAAACCTTAAAATTATGCTAGGAACACAATTGAGTCGTACATCGTATGATATCGTAGAACGTAACGCCGTAAATTTTTAGAAACACGCTTCAAATTATTGTTTATTTATTTTTCCTTTTATTTTGTTATTAAATATTCAAATTGACGTGCGATATAGATCAAAGATAGGCAAACACATACATTTGTATTTCATAATAATGTTAGTCAGTGTGACCCTTTTAGCATTTTCACTGCTAAATTTAGCATTATTTATTTTGATTTAGCAGCGAATTTTTCAAATAGCATTTAGCATTATTTTCAGCATTTTTGTAATATTTTTAAGCATTATTTAGCATTTTTTAATCTTAAAAATTTAATATATTGCTATTTCACAATATAGCTTTTTATGTTTTCAATGACAATTTTTGTTTTTACTTATATTTTGTATTATTGTAATAATATATCTCTGGCAATAAATAATAATGGCTTAAGTTGACTTAAGTGTTTTTAATTTTATTACATATTCTTATTATCTTCTTCAATATCTATGACGCAGCTAAATTTCAAGTATAAAATGTCATTATTAATAAAACTATACGCATTAATATTTTAACTTTCACAATACAACACACAATTCATTTTAGAAAAAACCCTTAATATCTCAAAACACGAAATTTCGACTTTAGCCATTATTATTTATTGCCACAGATATGTAGGTATATCGTTACCTAAAACGCAAAAAACCCTTTCTTACATTTTAAAAAATTTACAAAAAACCATTTAAAATGTTAAACTTTTTAATCGCCTTAAACTGTTTATAATTTATTTTTCTTTTACTTTTCTTGTAAAACCTAAAGGCCCAACCAAAATATGCATAGCCTTGCTTAACCAACTGTCAAAAATTAACAAAAAATTTCTCTCAAATGTGTTTAAAAAAACAAAAACCAAATCAAAAACCATTTGATTCCGTACGGTATGTGCGATCGCACTTTGCTTAAGCAAATTTCTTTAAGTTCAATATGGTTTGCCTCATATGATTTACATGTATTCGCACATTTGCTTAAGCCAACTTAAGCACATTATGGTTGCGAATAAACAGTTTTGTTGACAGTAAACAATGTTGCCTATTTTGCAAACTGTAGGTTAGGGCTTTAAGCGTTTGTCATGTAATATTTTGTAGATAGGCCCTTTTGTTTTTTGGTTAAAACATCGCTAACTTTTGTCAAACTACTGAATTGTTTTAATTAACTAAATCTGTGTATGTATGTAGTTTTTTATATGAACTTCATTTTATTTTAAAGAAATATAATATTTTCAGGGAAATGTAATGCATAATTCATTCATTAAAATGATCCAATTATTTAAGAAAATTTAGCATTTTTTTAGCATTTTCAAATTTTATTTTTAGCATTTTTAGCATTGGTTTAATCCATATTTAGCATCCAATTTTTTTTTAGTTGTGGTCACACTGATGTTAGTGCTATATGACTCTCCCGCTCTCATTGTTCTGCAGCGTTGCCATAATTCTTTTTTTTTAAATATGAATCATATTTAAAAAATATTATATGAGGGTGACATAAAAGAAGAACTTAAAAAATGCAAGTTAATTTAAATTTATCTCTAGAAAGTGGAATAAACTTCTGGGAAAAAATATCAACAAAAACATATATCCAAAAAGAAAAAATTTAATTCTAAAGATGTATTCGATGTTTGGATCAACCTTTATATGTGAATCTTCATTTTGCTTTTTGAAGTTTATAAAAAAAAGCACAGAAATCGTCTCACAGATGAACATCTCGAAGACCCTACAAGTTTGACATAGATGAATTAATCAAAAGTTTTGAAAAAGTTAAGTTCTTCTTTTCTGTCACCATTATGTGTTTCAATTTTACATAATAATGGATTACAATGAAGTTCGATCAAGACTTTAAAAGGCAAAAAATGTCGTAAGAAATATAATACCAAAATTGAGAGAAAAAAATTGCAATGTAAAACTGCACAATTTACAAAATAGCTTATTTTTTAACAAAGAATTATAAAAAAGAACTTAAAAAAACAATTTACAAAAAAACTTATTTTTTTAACAAAGAATTATAAAAGAAAACA
The DNA here is from genome assembly GCA_930367215.1 of Pollenia angustigena. Classification (NCBI taxonomy): domain Eukaryota; kingdom Metazoa; phylum Arthropoda; class Insecta; order Diptera; family Polleniidae; genus Pollenia; species Pollenia angustigena. The sequence continues at coordinate 123,777,268 of OV884059.1, read as the reverse complement.
TTTTTTATAATTTATAACTAAATCATATTTGGCAACGCTGCTCAAGCAACAAGCGTAACACAACATACCCGTTCGTTGTAAGTGAAATTTTCTTAAATAAAGAAACTTTTTGCTTAAACTAAAGGCCAAACCATAATATGCTTAAGTTGGCTTAAGCAAATGTGCAAGTACATGGAAATTATACAAGGCAAACCATATTGAACTTAAGGAAACATTTTGTTTAATTTTAAGAAACTGTCATTTGCTTAAGCAAAGTGCGAAACTGATCGCGGCAAGGCTATGCATATTATGGTTGGGCCTTAAAGGTCCAATTAGACGTGACATAACCATACCAAAACTGTATTACCATAGCCACTGTATTACCAAAACGACATAAACATACCATACAAACCAATTAAATTTTGGTTTCTTTTTTCGCCGTTACGGCTGTGGCATTATGGTTATATCACGTCTAATTTGAGCTTTAAGCCACACATATCGCACTGTTTCCTCTAAAGAGAGTAGTCAGCTTAAAAGTTGTCACTTTTTGCAAGAAATCAATGTATAGTAGACCGGGTCGACCTCCATACAAAAAAAAAAAGTTGTGCCAGTCACCCCCTAGAATGAAAGATATGTCAATGAAGTTTCTAAAACAGGAAAAAATTTTTTTTTGCCACGCCCCAAAATACAGCACTTTTGGTTTTTTATATGTAGCGCTGCCATTTAAAGTCCGATCTCATCATATCGCATATCGTTGTTCATGGCTTGATAGTGGCTTCATTTTTGTCTTTGGTGACTTTTCAATCCGTCCTGAAATTCTGGGCGCCACTTATGCCATCTCGGATCCTTCCCCCAAATGTCCAATTTTTTTGACGGCCCAAGAGAGTCCTTATAAAACTACGTATGTTGAGATTTTAATATGCTCACTTTTATGACACGCCTCCAAATAAAGCCCCTTTTTCTGTTTCACATACATAGTACATTAAAACAAGTAGAAGTCAATACAAACCAAAAAAATTTTCCTCAGTCACGCCCTAGAATAAAAGGTATATTTATACAGTTTTAAGGACTTTAAAAAAAAATTTGCCACGCCCTAAATAACAGCCCTTTTTGTTTTAGATATATAGCAAAATAAAAATTCTGTAAAAGCCTCCATTTTTTTTAATGGCTCCCTAAGCCATTATCAATCTCGTACAAAACTCTGTAAGTTACGTGCAATTTTTGTTTAATTATTCAATAATCCTGAAAACCACCCTCTATGGCTTGTCATTTGAATTTTTAAAAACTGTTTCTCAGCCTTTGGTTTTTTTTTAAATAAGCGGTGTTTTCAAGTGGACTACTCATATTTTAATGAAAGTGAGACGGATGAATTTATTGACAAGCTTTCTCGATCTGAACTACTAGCGTTTTTTTTTTTGCCAGTTTTCATATTTTGTGCAATTTTTCGTGCCATTTTTTTTTTGCTGGACTGTGAAACTCAAATTAAAAATTTAAATTAAGACATTTGTAAAAGCAAACATAATGTCATATATGAGACCATGATACAGAGTTAAAACAAGAACTAAAAAATACAAAGAAACTGCAGAATTCTAAAAATGAAAAAAAAAAAAATAATTTAAATTCATAAAAATAAATGCCTCAAAACATGTATGCGAAAAATTATAAATTGGGCAGTCGGTGTATATAAATCTTAGCTAGACTCAAGGTGACTCAAAGTTTTAGAGGGACTTTCTTAGCACGTGAAAAAATTAGACATCAGAGGGAAGGATCCGAGATATCATAATTGCCATCTAGAATTTTAAGTTAGTTTAAAAAAGCATTAAATACGAAAATAAAGGCACATTCTAGCCATTAACAATGATATACGATACGATGAGATTGGACTTTAATTGACGATGCTGTATATATAAAACAAAAAGGGCAGTAATTTAGGGCATGGCAAAAACAATTTTTTTAAAGTTCTTAAAACTTAATAAATATACCTTTTATTCTAGGGCGTGACTGATGAACATTTTTTTGGTTTGTATTGGCTTCTACTTGGTTTAATGTAGTATGTGTGTGAAAAAGAAAAAAGGGCCTTAATTTGGAGGTGTGTCATAAAAGTGAGCATATTACATACGTAATTTTATAAGGACTTTCTTGGACCGTCAAAAAAATTGGACATTTGGGGGAAGGATCCGAGATGGCATAAGTGGCGCCCAGAATTTCAGGTCGGATTGAAAAGTCACCAAAGACAAAAATGAAGCAACTTTCAAGCCATGAACAACGATATGCGATATGATGAGATCGGACTTTAAATGGAAGCGCTACATATAAAAAACCAAAAGTGCTGTATTTTGGGGCGTGGCAAAAAAAATTTTTCCTGTTTTAGAAACTTCATTGACATATCTTTCATTCTAGGGGGTGACTGGCACAACTTTTTTTTTCGACCCACCCTAATGTATAGTTGTTATATCTACACACTGTAAATATCTTACATCATTTTCTCTTTCGGCAAAAAAAAAAAAAAATACAGTTGTATATCTCTTCGTGATATTAAAGTAGCTTCTCCAGAGTCAACAAAAGAGAAATATTTTGAGTTATTCCCAAATGTAAGCTGAATTCATATCAGTTTTGTTTCAACTAAAGAGAAATATTTTAAATTGTGCTAGTGTTTCTACAATCGATAAACTTTCTATTGAAAATTTCGACAATCGATATATGTTCTGTAGAAAATTTAAATAATCAATGAATATTGTTGAAAAAATTTCTACAATTAATCGGCCTATTCTGTAAGGCGTTGTCATTAACGCCTAAGTTGTTGTTTTGTAATAGATTTAAGTAACACACAAGCTGTGCGGAATATGTTTTCTTTAACGGATAAAGTTTTCATAGAAATATTCGACAATCGATCATGTTTTATAAACAATTTCGATAGCTAAACAATTTTATAAAACCGATAGATTTTCTGTAAAAAGTCGATAAATATTGAATATTTAATATTGCTAAGAAAATTTTAATAGTCGATAATTTTCTAAAAAAAAAAATTATTCGACATTTTACTTAATGGCCGAATTAATTTTTATAGAAAATTTAAAACAAAAATCAATACAGTTTTTATAAAAGTTTTTGTAATGAACTTTCTATAAATAATTTAAGTCAATAAACGATAAATTTTCTATAAAAAAGTTCGTTAATTTTCTGCAATAATGGATTTTCTTTAATAAATTTCGATAGTAACTAAATTTTTTTTAGAAGTTTTCGATAATTGATAAATTGTCGATAGAAAATTGAAGTCATATTTCAATGAAGTATTTATTATAAACTTTCGGTGAATGTTCGATTTATGTTCTACTGTTTCTTTGATTTTTACACCACTATCGTACGAAGTCACATCAAACGAAGCCTGTACATATGCGAAGACAATTCAACAATTTATATTTATTTTCACAGCAGTAGCGAAAGCAAGAGTTTAATTTTGAACATTAAACTGTTACAAATTATCATATTATTCTAATGTGTATTCTATTCCTTCAATATTTCCAGGAATATTTTCTAATCAGTAGCAGAATTTTCGTTTGAATACACATTCAAATATGAAAATTTATAAAATAAATGTTACTCACAATGAGAAAAAAATTCATAGATTAAACTGTTACTTAAAACTTTAAAGTTAAAGTTTAAAGCAACAGCATAAAAATTTAAATTTCCTTTCCTCTGTCAGTTTTTAGGAGTACATAGTAGAAGTATTAGTAGTAGTAGTAGTATATAGTAGTGTAGTAAATAGTAGATTTTAATCTGTAGATCTACATACATAGTTGAACATGAAATTTAAATTTAAAAAGAAAGTGGTACTCTAATAATAACAAAATGTCTAAGAAATTTTTAAGTCAGAGCTCTTCATTTCTTTCAGGTCAAAGCATTCTGGAATATTATCTATCTCACACACATACACACAGGGAAATATTACATCCAAAACGCTTCACAAACCCATTTTCAAATATTATCTACTACCAAATTTTCTTTAACACTGTTGTAAATATTATTTGTTCTCTTAGTAACTCAATAAAATAAATATATTTAATTCTGAAATACAAACATACATACATATCCACATTAGAATTAAGTTTTTAAAATTGATATTTGAGAACGGTAAGTATAAAAAATTTGATTTTCGGTAAAAACAAAAAAAGTTTCCCTTCCCCTAAAAATGTTCATAAATTGTCAAATTATTTCTGCGAGTACCAGGAGAACATAATTAAAGAGTAGGTGTTTTTTTAATAACTATTATTTTGAAACGTTCATAACTTTCCAACCGATAAAGCGATTTTCATCAAACTAACGCTAGTCAATAGGGCGGCAGTTCTGCTTTAAGCGTATGTAGCTCACTTCCGCCTACCGCCACGCCTACTCTTGAAAAAACGCAAATATACTTTTAAAACTCTTCCAGTCTATTTGATAATTACATGAAAAAGTTTTTAATCGTTAAGGATTATTGGTCATTTCATGTTCTGTTCACCCACAAAGTTTCATTGGAAAATTGAGCTTCTCATCGAAGATATTCAATGCTAATCAAAATAGTTTTCTAGCGTTATAGCTAGAAAAAACGCTACTGAATATTATATTTAACCCTTCATAACTCAGGAAGTATTCAACATTCGGATATAAAACCTGCGGCGTTAGATCGATCAGAGCTTCAACTTTAAATGTGTGCTTAGCATTTCTGCACACTGCCACGCCTACTTATTATAAACTGCTTTTATACACTTAAAACGCTTACGGTGCTAAAAATATCAAAGCGAGAAAAAGCTTTTGACTCCCAAATTAAAGGGGATCTCTTTCTCTATTGCTGTACCAATTTTCATAAAAATACTCGAACATGGGGCAAAGATATTCGCTAAAAACAAAAAAAGTTTCCTTCCCCTAAAAATCCTTAAAAAAAATTTCATAAATTGTCAAAAAATTTCTGCGAGTACCAGGAGAACATAATTGAGGAGTAGGTGTTTTTTTAATAACTATTATTTTAAAACGTTCATAACTATGCAACCGATAAAGCGATTTTCATCAAACTAACGCTAGTCAATAGGGCGGCAGTTCTGCTTTAAGCGTATGTAGCTCACTTCCGCCTACCGCCACGCCTACTCTTGAAAAAACGCAAATATATTTTTAAAACTCTTCCAATCTATTTGATAATTACATGAAAAAGTTTTTAATCGTTAAGGATTATTGGTCATTTCATGTTCTGTTCACCCACAAAGTTTCATTGGAAAATTGAGCTTCTCATCGAAGATATTCAATGCTAATCAAAATAGTTTTCTAGCGTTATAGCTAGAAAAAACGCTACTGAATATTATATTTAACCCTTTATAACTCAGGAAGTATTCAACATTCGGATATAAAACCTGCGGCGTTAGATCGAGCAGAGCTTCAACTTTAAATGTGTGCTTAGCATTTCTGCACACTGCCACGCCTACTTATTATAAACTGCTTTTATACACTTAAAACGCTTACGGTGCTAAAAATGTCAAAGCGAGAAAAAGCTTTTGACTCCAAAATTTAAGGTGATCTCTTTCTCTATTGCTGTACCAATTTTCATAAAAATACTCGTACATGGGGCAAAGATATTCGCTAAAAACAAAAAAAGTTTCCTTCCCCTAAAAATCCTTAAAAAAAATGTCATAAATTGTCAAAAAATTTCTGCGAGTACCAGGAGAACATAATTGAGGAGTAGGTGTTTTTTTAATAACTATTATTTTAAAACGTTTATAACTATGCAACCGATCAAGCGATTTTCATCAAACTAACGCTAGTCAATAGGGCGGCAGTTCTGCTTTAAGCGTATGTAGCTCACTTCCGCCTACCGCCACGCCTACTCTTGAAAAACGCAAATATACTTTTAAAACTCTTCCAATCTATTTGATAATTACATGAAAAAGTTTTTAATCGTTAAGGATTATTGGTCATTTCATGTTCTGTTCACCCACAAAGTTTCATTGGAAAATTGAGCTTCTCATCGAAGATATTCAATGCTAATCAAAATAGTTTTCTAGCGTTATAGCTAGAAAAAACGCTACTGAATATTATATTTAACCCTTTATAACTCAGGAAGTATTCAACATTCGGATATAAAACCTGCGGCGTTAGATCGATCAGAGCTTCAACTTTAAATGTGTGCTTAGCATTTCTGCACACTGCCACGCCTACTTATTATAAACTGCTTTTATACACTTAAAACGCTTACGGTGCTAAAAATATCAAAGCGAGAAAAAGCTTTTGACTCCCAAATTAAAGGGGATCTCTTTCTCTATTGCTGTACCAATTTTCATAAAAATACTCGTACATGGGGCAAAGATATTCGCTAAAAACAAAAAAAGTTTCCTTCCCCTAAAAATCCTTAAAAAAAATTTCATAAATTGTCAAAAAATTTCTGCGAGTACCAGGAGAACATAATTGAGGAGTAGGTGTTTTTTTAATAACTATTATTTTAAAACGTTCATAACTATGCAACCGATAAAGCGATTTTCATCAAACTAACGCTAGTCAATAGGGCGGCAGTTCTGCTTTAAGCGTATGTAGCTCACTTCCGCCTACCGCCACGCATACTCTTGAAAAAACGCAAATATACTTTTAAAACTCTTCCAATATATTTGATAATTACATGAAAAAGTTTTTAATCGTTAAGGATTATTGGTCATTTCATGTTCTGTTCACCCACAAAGTTTCATTGGAAAATTGAGCTTCTCATCGAAGATATTCAATGCTAATCAAAATAGTTTTCTAGCGTTATAGCTAGAAAAAACGCTACTGAATATTATATTTAACCCTTTATAACTCAGGAAGTATTCAACATTCGGATATAAAACCTGCGGCGTTAGATCGAGCAGAGCTTCAACTTTAAATGTGTGCTTAGCATTTCTGCACACTGCCACGCCTACTTATTATAAACTGCTTTTATACACTTAAAACGCTTACGGTGCTAAAAATGTCAAAGCGAGAAAAAGCTTTTGACTCCAAAATTTAAGGTGATCTCTTTCTCTATTGCTGTACCAATTTTCATAAAAATACTCGTACATGGGGCAAAGATATTCGCTAAAAACAAAAAAAGTTTCCTTCCCCTAAAAATCCTTAAAAAAAATGTCATAAATTGTCAAAAAATTTCTGCGAGTACCAGGAGAACATAATTGAGGAGTAGGTGTTTTTTTAATAACTATTATTTTAAAACGTTCATAACTATGCAACCGATCAAGCGATTTTCATCAAACTAACGCTAGTCAATAGGGCGGCAGTTCTGCTTTAAGCGTATGTAGCTCACTTCCGCCTACCGCCACGCCTACTCTTGAAAAACGCAAATATACTTTTAAAACTCTTCCAATCTATTTGATAATTACATGAAAAAGTTTTTAATCGTTAAGGATTATTGGTCATTTCATGTTCTGTTCACCCACAAAGTTTCATTGGAAAATTAAGCTTCTCATCGAAGATATTCAATGCTAATCAAAATAGTTTTCTAGCGTTATAGCTAGAAAAAACGCTACTGAATATTATATTTAATCCTTTATAACTCAGGAAGTATTCAACATTCGGATATAAAACCTGCGGCGTTAGATCGATCAGAGCTTCAACTTTAAATGTGTGCTTAGCATTTCTGCACACTGCCACGCCTACTTATTATAAACTGCTTTTATACATTTAAAACGCTTACGGTGCTAAAAATATCAAAGCGAGAAAAAGCTTTTGACTCCCAAATTAAAGGGGATCTCTTTCTCTATTGCTGTACCAATTTTCATAAAAATACTCGTACATGGGGCAAAGATATTCGCTAAAAACAAAAAAAGTTTCCTTCCCCTAAAAATCCTTAAAAAAATTTCATAAATTGTCAAAAAATTTCTGCGAGTACCAGGAGAACATAATTGAGGAGTAGGTGTTTTTTTAATAACTATTATTTTAAAACGTTCATAACTATGCAACCGATAAAGCGATTTTCATCAAACTAACGCTAGTCAATAGGGCGGCAGTTCTGCTTTAAGCGTATGTAGCTCACTTCCGCCTACCGCCACGCCTACTCTTGAAAAAACGCAAATATACTTTTAAAACTCTTCCAATCTATTTGATAATTACATGAAAAAGTTTTTAATCGTTAAGGATTATTGGTCATTTCATGTTCTGTTCACCCACAAAGTTTCATTGGAAAATTGAGCTTCTCATCGAAGATATTCAATGCTAATCAAAATAGTTTTCTAGCGTTATAGCTAGAAAAAACGCTACTGAATATTATATTTAACCCTTTATAACTCAGGAAGTATTCAACATTCGGATATAAAACCTGCGGCGTTAGATCGAGCAGAGCTTCAACTTTAAATGTGTGCTTAGCATTTCTGCACACTGCCACGCCTACTTATTATAAACTGCTTTTATACACTTAAAACGCTTACGGTGCTAAAAATATCAAAGCGAGATAAAGCTTTTGACTCCCAAATTAAAGGGGATCTCTTTCTCTATTGCTGTACCAATTTTCATAAAAATACTCGTACATGGGGCAAAGATATTCGCTAAAAACAAAAAAAGTTTCCTTCCCCTAAAAATCCTTAAAAAAAATTTCATAAATTGTCAAAAAATTTCTGCGAGTACCAGGAGAACATAATTGAGGAGTAGGTGTTTTTTTAATAACTATTATTTTAAAACGTTCATAACTATGCAACCGATAAAGCGATTTTCATCAAACTAACGCTAGTCAATAGGGCGGCAGTTCTGCTTTAAGCGTATGTAGCTCACTTCCGCCTACCGCCACGCCTACTCTTGAAAAAACGCAAATATACTTTTAAAACTCTTCCAATCTATTTGATAATTACATGAAAAAGTTTTTAATCGTTAAGGATTATAGGTCATTTCATGTTCTGTTCACCCACAAAGTTTCATTGGAAAATTGAGCTTCTCATCGAAGATATTCAATGCTAATCAAAATAGTTTTCTAGCGTTATAGCTAGAAAAAACGCTACTGAGTATTATATTTAACCCTTTATAACTCAGGAAGTATTCAACATTCGGATATAAAACCTGCGGCGTAAGATGGAGCAGAGCTTCAACTTTAAATGTGTGCTTAGCATTTCTGCACACTGCCACGCCTACTTATTATAAACTGCTTTTATACACTTAAAATGCTTACGGTGCTAAAAATGTCAAAGCGAGAAAAAGCTTTTGACTCCCAAATTAAAGGGGATCTCTTTCTCTATTGCTGTACCAATTTTCATAAAAATACTCGTACATGGGGCAAAGATATTCGCTAAAAACAAAAAAAGTTTCCTTCCCCTAAAAATCCTTAAAAAAAATTTCATAAATTGTCAAAAAATTTCTGCGAGTACCAGGAGAACATAATTGAGGAGTAGGTGTTTTTTTAATAACTATTATTTTAAAACGTTCATAACTATGCAACCGATAAAGCGATTTTCATCAAACTAACGCTAGTCAATAGGGCGGCAGTTCTGCTTTAAGCGTATGTAGCTCACTTCCGCCTACCGCCACGCCTACTCTTGAAAAAACGCAAATATACTTTTAAAACTCTTCCAATCTATTTGATAATTACATGAAAAAGTTTTTAATCGTTAAGGATTATAGGTCATTTCATGTTCTGTTCACCCACAAAGTTTCATTGGAAAATTGAGCTTCTCATCGAAGATATTCAATGCTAATCAAAATAGTTTTCTAGCGTTATAGCTAGAAAAAACGCTACTGAGTATTATATTTAACCCTTTATAACTCAGGAAGTATTCAACATTCGGATATAAAACCTGCGGCGTTAGATCGAGCAGAGCTTCAACTTTAAATGTGTGCTTAGCATTTCTGCACACTGCCACGCCTACTTATTATAAACTGCTTTTATACATTTAAAACGCTTACGGTGCTAAAAATATCAAAGCGAGAAAAAGCTTTTGACTCCCAAATTAAAGGGGATCTCTTTCTCTATTGCTGTACCAATTTTCATAAAAATACTCGTACATGGGGCAAAGATATTCGCTAAAAACAAAAAAAGTTTCCTTCCCCTAAAAATCCTTAAAAAAATTTCATAAATTGTCAAAAAATTTCTGCGAGTACCAGGAGAACATAATTGAGGAGTAGGTGTTTTTTTAATAACTATTATTTTAAAACGTTCATAACTATGCAACCGATAAAGCGATTTTCATCAAACTAACGCTAGTCAATAGGGCGGCAGTTCTGCTTTAAGCGTATGTAGCTCACTTCCGCCTACCGCCACGCCTACTCTTGAAAAAACGCAAATATACTTTTAAAACTCTTCCAATATATTTGATAATTACATGAAAAAGTTTTTAATCGTTAAGGATTATTGGTCATTTCATGTTCTGTTCACCCACAAAGTTTCATTGGAAAATTGAGCTTCTCATCGAAGATATTCAATGCTAATCAAAATAGTTTTCTAGCGTTATAGCTAGAAAAAACGCTACTGAATATTATATTTAACCCTTTATAACTCAGGAAGTATTCAACATTCGGATATAAAACCTGCGGCGTTAGATCGAGCAGAGCTTCAACTTTAAATGTGTGCTTAGCATTTCTGCACACTGCCACGCCTACTTATTATAAACTGCTTTTATACACTTAACACGCTTACGGTGCTAAAAATATCAAAGCGAGAAAAAGCTTTTGACTCCCAAATTAAAGGGGATCTCTTTCTCTATTGCTGTACCAATTTTCATAAAAATACTCGTACATGGGGCAAAGATATTCGCTAAAAACAAAAAAAGTTTCCTTCCCCTAAAAATCCTTAACAAAAATTTCATAAATTGTCAAAAAATTTCTGCGAGTACCAGGAGAACATAATTGAGGAGTAGGTGTTTTTTTAATAACTATTATTTTAAAACGTTCATAACTATGCAACCGATAAAGCGATTTTCATCAAACTAACGCTAGTCAATAGGGCGGCAGTTCTGCTTTAAGCGTATGTAGCTCACTTCCGCCTACCGCCACGCCTACTCTTGAAAAAAACGCAAATATACTTTTAAAACTCTTCCAATATATTTGATAATTACATGAAAAAGTTTTTAATCGTTAAGGATTATTGGTCATTTCATGTTCTGTTCACCCACAAAGTTTCATTGGAAAATTGAGCTTCTCATCGAAGATATTCAATGCTAATCAAAATAGTTTTCTAGCGTTATAGCTAGAAAAAACGCTACTGAATATTATATTTAACCCTTTATAACTCAGGAAGTATTCAACATTCGGATATAAAACCTGCGGCGTTAGATCGAGCAGAGCTTCAACTTTAAATGTGTGCTTAGCATTTCTGCACACTGCCACGCCTACTTATTATAAACTGCTTTTATACACTTAAAACGCTTACGGTGCTAAAAATATCAAAGCGAGATAAAGCTTTTGACTCCCAAATTAAAGGGGATCTCTTTCTCTATTGCTGTACCAATTTTCATAAAAATACTCGTACATGGGGCAAAGATATTCGCTAAAAACAAAAAAAGTTTCCTTCCCCTAAAAATCCTTAAAAAAAATTTCATAAATTGTCAAAAAATTTCTGCGAGTACCAGGAGAACATAATTGAGGAGTAGGTGTTTTTTTAATAACTATTATTTTAAAACGTTCATAACTATGCAACCGATAAAGCGATTTTCATCAAACTAACGCTAGTCAATAGGGCGGCAGTTCTGCTTTAAGCGTATGTAGCTCACTTCCGCCTACCGCCACGCCTACTCTTGAAAAAACGCAAATATACTTTTAAAACTCTTCCAATCTATTTGATAATTACATGAAAAAGTTTTTAATCGTTAAGGATTATAGGTCATTTCATGTTCTGTTCACCCACAAAGTTTCATTGGAAAATTGAGCTTCTCATCGAAGATATTCAATGCTAATCAAAATAGTTTTCTAGCGTTATAGCTAGAAAAAACGCTACTGAGTATTATATTTAACCCTTTATAACTCAGGAAGTATTCAACATTCGGATATAAAACCTGCGGCGTAAGATGGAGCAGAGCTTCAACTTTAAATGTGTGCTTAGCATTTCTGCACACTGCCACGCCTACTTATTATAAACTGCTTTTATACACTTAAAATGCTTACGGTGCTAAAAATGTCAAAGCGAGAAAAAGCTTTTGACTCCCAAATTAAAGGGGATCTCTTTCTCTATTGCTGTACCAATTTTCATAAAAATACTCGTACATGGGGCAAAGATATTCGCTAAAAACAAAAAAAGTTTCCTTCCCCTAAAAATCCTTAAAAAAAATTTCATAAATTGTCAAAAAATTTCTGCGAGTACCAGGAGAACATAATTGAGGAGTAGGTGTTTTTTTAATAACTATTATTTTAAAACGTTCATAACTATGCAACCGATAAAGCGATTTTCATCAAACTAACGCTAGTCAATAGGGCGGCAGTTCTGCTTTAAGCGTATGTAGCTCACTTCCGCCTACCGCCACGCCTACACTTAAAAAAAACGCAAATATACTTTTAAAACTCTTCCAATATATTTGATAATTACATGAAAAAGTTTTTAATCGTTAAGGATTATAGGTCATTTCATGTTCTGTTCACCCACAAAGTTTCATTGGAAAATTGAGCTTCTCATCGAAGATATTCAATGCTAATCAAAATAGTTTTCTAGCGTTATAGCTAGAAAAAACGCTACTGAATATTATATTTAACCCTTTATAACTCAGGAAGTATTCAACATTCGGATATAAAACCTGCGGCGTTAGATCGATCAGAGCTTCAACTTTAAATGTGTGCTTAGCATTTCTGCACACTGCCACGCCTACTTATTATAAACTGCTTTTATACACTTAAAACGCTTACGGTGCTAAAAATATCAAAGCGAGAAAAAGCTTTTGACTCCCAAATTAAAGGGGATCTCTTTCTCTATTGCTGTACCAATTTTCATAAAAATACTCGTACATGGGGCAAAGATATTCGCTAAAAACAAAAAAAGTTTCCTTCCCCTAAAAATCCTTAAAAAAAATTTCATAAATTGTCAAAAAATTTCTGCGAGTACCAGGAGAACATAATTGAGGAGTAGGTGTTTTTTTAATAACTATTATTTTAAAACGTTCATAACTATGCAACCGATAAAGCGATTTTCATCAAACTAACGCTAGTCAATAGGGCGGCAGTTCTGCTTTTAGCGTATGTAGCTCACTTCCGCCTACCGCCACGCTAATCAAAATAGTTTTCTAGCGTTATAGATAGAAAAAACGCTACTGAATATTATATTTAACCCTTTATAACTCAGGAAGTATTCAACATTCGGATATAAAACCTGCGGCGTTAGATCGAGCAGAGCTTCAACTTTAAATGTGTGCTTAGCATTTCTGCACACTGCCACGCCTACTTATTATAAACTGCTTTTATACACTTAAAACGCTTACGGTGCTAAAAATATCAAAGCGAGATAAAGCTTTTGACTCCCAAATTAAAGGGGATCTCTTTCTCTATTGCTGTACCAATTTTCATAAAAATACTCGTACATGGGGCAATGATATTCGCTAAAAACAAAAAAGTTTCCTTCCCCTAAAAATCCTTAAAAAAAATTTCATAAATTGTCAAAAAATTTCTGCGAGTACCAGGAGAACATAATTGAGGAGTAGGTGTTTTTTTAATAACTATTATTTTAAAACGTTCATAACTATGCAACCGATAAAGCGATTTTCATCAAACTAACGCTAGTCAATAGGGCGGCAGTTCTGCTTTAAGCGTATGTAGGTCACTTCCGCCTACCGCCACGCCTACTCTTGAAAAAACGCAAATATACTTTTAAAACTCTTCCAATCTATTTGATAATTACATGAAAAAGTTTTTAATCGTTAAGGATTATAGGTCATTTCATGTTCTGTTCACCCACAAAGTTTCATTGGAAAATTGAGCTTCTCATCGAAGATATTCAATGCTAATCAAAATAGTTTTCTAGCGTTATAGCTAGAAAAAACGCTACTGAATATTATATTTAACCCTTTATAACTCAGGAAGTATTCAACATTCGGATATAAAACCTGCGGCGTAAGATGGAGCAGAGCTTCAACTTTAAATGTGTGCTTAGCATTTCTGCACACTGCCACGCCTACTTATTATAAACTGCTTTTATACACTTAAAATGCTTACGGTGCTAAAAATGTCAAAGCGAGAAAAAGCTTTTGACTCCCAAATTAAAGGGGATCTCTTTCTCTATTGCTGTACCAATTTTCATAAAAATACTCGTACATGGGGCAAAGATATTCGCTAAAAACAAAAAAAGTTTCCTTCCCCTAAAAATCCTTAAAAAAAATTTCATAAATTGTCAAAAAATTTCTGCGAGTACCAGGAGAACATAATTGAGGAGTAGGTGTTTTTTTAATAACTATTATTTTAAAACGTTCATAACTATGCAACCGATAAAGCGATTTTCATCAAACTAACGCTAGTCAATAGGGCGGCAGTTCTGCTTTAAGCGTATGTAGCTCACTTCCGCCTACCGCCACGCCTACACTTAAAAAAAACGCAAATATACTTTTAAAACTCTTCCAATATATTTGATAATTACATGAAAAAGTTTTTAATCGTTAAGGATTATAGGTCATTTCATGTTCTGTTCACCCACAAAGTTTCATTGGAAAATTGAGCTTCTCATCGAAGATATTCAATGCTAATCAAAATAGTTTTCTAGCGTTATAGCTAGAAAAAACGCTACTGAATATTATATTTAACCCTTTATAACTCAGGAAGTATTCAACATTCGGATATAAAACCTGCGGCGTTAGATCGATCAGAGCTTCAACTTTAAATGTGTGCTTAGCATTTCTGCACACTGCCACGCCTACTTATTATAAACTGCTTTTATACACTTAAAACGCTTACGGTGCTAAAAATATCAAAGCGAGAAAAAGCTTTTGACTCCCAAATTAAAGGGGATCTCTTTCTCTATTGCTGTACCAATTTTCATAAAAATACTCGTACATGGGGCAAAGATATTCGCTAAAAACAAAAAAAGTTTCCTTCCCCTAAAAATCCTTAAAAAAAATTTCATAAATTGTCAAAAAATTTCTGCGAGTACCAGGAGAACATAATTGAGGAGTAGGTGTTTTTTTAATAACTATTATTTTAAAACGTTCATAACTATGCAACCGATAAAGCGATTTTCATCAAACTAACGCTAGTCAATAGGGCGGCAGTTCTGCTTTAAGCGTATGTAGCTCACTTCCGCCTACCGCCACGCTAATCAAAATAGTTTTCTAGCGTTATAGCTAGAAAAAACGCTACTGAATATTATATTTAACCCTTTATAACTCAGGAAGTATTCAACATTCGGATATAAAACCTGCGGCGTTAGATCGAGCAGAGCTTCAACTTTAAATGTGTGCTTAGCATTTCTGCACACTGCCACGCCTACTTATTATAAACTGCTTTTATACACTTAAAACGCTTACGGTGCTAAAAATATCAAAGCGAGATAAAGCTTTTGACTCCCAAATTAAAGGGGATCTCTTTCTCTATTGCTGTACCAATTTTCATAAAAATACTCGTACATGGGGCAAAGATATTCGCTAAAAAGAAAAAAGTTTCCTTCCCCTAAAAATCCTTAAAAAAAATTTCATAAATTGTCAAAAAATTTCTGCGAGTACCAGGAGAACATAATTGAGGAGTAGGTGTTTTTTTAATAACTATTATTTTAAAACGTTCATAACTATGCAACCGATAAAGCGATTTTCATCAAACTAACGCTAGTCAATAGGGCGGCAGTTCTGCTTTAAGCGTATGTAGCTCACTTCCGCCTACCGCCACGCCTACTCTTGAAAAAACGCAAATATACTTTTAAAACTCTTCCAATCTATTTGATAATTACATGAAAAAGTTTTTAATCGTTAAGGATTATAGGTCATTTCATGTTCTGTTCACCCACAAAGTTTCATTGGAAAATTGAGCTTCTCATCGAAGATATTCAATGCTAATCAAAATAGTTTTCTAGCGTTATAGCTAGAAAAAACGCTACTGAATATTATATTTAACCCTTTATAACTCAGGAAGTATTCAACATTCGGTTATAAAACCTGCGGCGTTAGATCGAGCAGAGCTTCAACTTTAAATGTGTGCTTAGCATTTCTGCACACTGCCACGCCTACTTATTATAAACTGCTTTTATACACTTAAAACGCTTACGGTGCTAAAAATATCAAAGCGAGAAAAAGCTTTTGACTCCCAAATTAAAGGGGATCTCTTTCTCTATTGCTGTACCAATTTTTATAAAAATACTCGTACATGGGGCAAAGATATTCGCTAAAAACAAAAAAAGTTTCCTTCCCCTAAAAATCCTTAAAAAAAATTTCATAAATTGTCAAAAAATTTCTGCGAGTACCAGGAGAACATAATTGAGGAGTAGGTGTTTTTTTAATAACTATTATTTTAAAACGTTAGGTTAGGTTAGGTTCCATGGGCAGCCATCAAAAGATAGCTCACTTGGGTCCTTCAGTGGTCCCTTTGTGATACCCGGCGCCAATGCCCATCTCCTAGATCAGTCATCCAGATGGCGTCACTGCAGGTTCCAACCACTTCGTCTTCCTAATGAAGAGAAGGAGCGATTTCAGTTCTGTCATGGACAGATCCCCCAAACAGGAAAACATCGGTTCCCCAAGGTATTTTTTCCTGATGCCCCGCAGTCCAGGGCAATGACAAAGGAAGTGAAGAACAGTCTCCTCTTCCTCCTCGTTCTGACAACTCCTTCAGTAGTCATTAAATTCCAGACCCATCCTCGCAGCATGAGTCCCCACCGGCCAGTGTCCAGTTAAAACCGATATCACCGTCCTAATCTGGTTCCTGTTGAAACCAAGTAGAGAGCTAGTTCTCCGTTCATCATATCCAGGCCAAAGGATCCTGGATATCAAGCAGGTGGATTCACAGGTCCACCGCATCTGCGCAACTCTATACGACTCGCGCCTGATGAGTAATTTACAGTGAGCCATTGGAAGACCAACAAATTGATCGATGAATTCGTCATCCATGCGACCACCTTGTCTGGCCAGCCCATCTGCCATTAGATTACCCGGGCACTCCGAGTGACCCGGTATCCATATAAGCGTTACCCTTGAATGTTTCGCAATCTCATCCAAAGACATCCGACATTCTACAGTTAACCTAGATGTCGTATAGACACCCGCTAGGGAAGCAAGGGCAGCCTTGCTGTCAGTAAATATACGTATATCTCCCGATATGCGATGATACCTCAGCCAGTTTGCCGCCCGCCTTATAGCCGAGATTTCCGCCTGCAGGACACTGCATCCGTCCGGCAGACGAAAGGAAACCTTCACATCCAGTTCCTCTATGAAGAAACCTCCGCCAACTCTCTCACCCTTCCTCGAACCATCAGTATAAACCCCTAGGGTAGGTTCTCGGAAGGAATCAGACAGCACGTCGCCGTGCGCCACTTGTGTCACGAACCCCGCGCCAAAGAACGGCACCGGGGTGCAGTAATCCACACCGTCAGGGACAATCGTACTTTCGATTATTCTGGCATGTCCATAGTCACGGGTCGACCAGCCGTTCGTTGCGTGCAGCCGTGTCGCCGAGCAAAGAGCCAACTGTTTGGCCGTTATGTCCACCGGGAGCCAGTTCAATAACGTAAACAGCGCCTTCGTGGGAGTAGATCGCATTGATCCCGTGATCATCAACGCGACAAGTCTGTATACTTTCTCAAGCATTGCTCGGTGTGTGCTCTTATCCAATGCAGTCCACCATACAACGACTCCATAGTACAGGGTCGGCTTTACTACAGCTTCAAAGATCCAGTTGACACACTTCGGGTTCATACCCCAGTTTCTGCCAATTGCACCCCTACACGCATAAATGGCAACTATTGCCTTTTCCACTCTCATCCGGACATTAAGTCCCCATGACAGCCTGCTATCCAGAACCACGCCCAGATACTTGGCACTGTGAGATATCTGAAGCTCGGTTCCATTTAACCTTGGAAGTCTAAAGTCCTCGGTCCTATACTTCCTCGTAAAGAGTACCAGTTCCGTCTTAGACGGATTTACACCCAGTCCGCACGATGCACTCCAGATAATGAACGTTTTAAAATAATAGTTATTAAAAAAACACCTACTCCTCAATTATGTTCTCCTGGTACTCGCAGAAATTTTTTGACAATTTATGAAATTTTTTTTAGGATTTTTAGGGGAGGAAACTTTTTTTGTTTTTAGCGAATATCTTTGCCCCATGTACGAGTATTTTTATGAAAATTGGTACAGCAATAGAGAAAGAGATCCCCTTTATTTTTGGAGCCAAAAGCTTTCTCTCGCTTTGACATTTTTAGCACCGTAAGCGTTTTAAGTGTATAAAAGCAGTTTATAATAAGTAGGCGTGGCAGTGTGCAGAAATGCTAAGCACACATTTAAAGTTGAAGCTCTGCTCGATCTAACGCCGCAGGTTTTATATCCGAATGTTGAATACTTCCTGAGTTATAAAGGGTTAAATATAATATTCAGTAGCGTTTTTTCTAGCTATAACGCTAGAAAACTATTTTGATTAGCATTGAATATCTTCGATGAGAAGCTCAATTTTCCAATGAAACTTTGTGGGTGAACAGAACATGAAATGACCAATAATCCTTAACGATTAAAAACTTTTTCATGTAATTATCAAATATATTGGAAGAGTTTTAAAAGTATATTTGCGTTTTTTTCAAGAGTAGGCGTGGCGGTAGGCGGAAGTAAGCTACATACGCTTAAAGCAGAACTGCCGCCCTATTGACTAGCGTTAGTTTGATGAAAATCGCTTGATCGGTGGCATAGTTATGAACGTTTTAAAATAATAGTTATTAAAACAACACCTACTCCTCAATTATGTTCTCCTGGTACTCGCAGAAATTTTTTGACAATTAATGAAATTTTTTTTAAGGATTTTTAGGGGAAGGAAACTTTTTTTGTTTTTAGCGAATATCTTTGCCCCATGTACGAGTATTTTTATGAAAATTGGTACAGCAATAGAGAAAGAGATCCCCTTTAATTTGGGAGTCAAAAGCTTTTTCTCGCTTTGATATTTTTAGCACCGTAAGCGTTTTAAGTGTATAAAAGCAGTTTATAATAAGTAGGCGTGGCAGTGTGCAGAAATGCTAAGCACACATTTAAAGTTGAAGCTCTGCTCGATCTAACGCCGCAGGTTTTATATCCGAATGTTGAATACTTCCTGAGTTATAAAGGGTTAAATATAATATTCAGTAGCGTTTTTTCTAGCTATAACGCTAGAAAACTATTTTGATTAGTATTGAATATCTTCGATGAGAAGCTCAATTTTCCAATGAAACTTTGTGGGTGAACAGAACATGAAATGGCCAATAATCCTTAACGATTAAAAACTTTTTCATGTAATTATCAAATAGATTGGAAGAGTTTAAAAAGTATATTTGCGTTTTTTCAAGAGTAGACGTGGCGGTAGGCGGAAGTGAGCTACATACGCTTAAAGCAGAACTGCCGCCCTATTGACTAGCGTTAGTTTGATGAAAATCGCTTTATCGGTTGTATAGCTATGAACGTTTTAAAATAATAGTTATTAAAAAAACACCTACTCCTCAATTATGTTCTCCTGGTACTCGCAGAAATTTTTTGACAATTTATGAATTTTTTTTTAAGAATTTTTAGGGGAAGGAAACTTTTTTTGTTTTTAGCGAATATCTTTGCCCCATGTACGAGTATTTTTATGAAAATTGGTACAGCAATAGAGAAAGAGATCCCCTTTAATTTGGGAGTCAAAAGCTTTTTCTCGCTTTGACATTTTTAGCACCGTAAGCGTTTTGAGTGTATAAAAGCAGTTTATAATAAGTAGGCGTGGCAGTGTGCAGAAATGCTAAGCACACATTTAAAGTTGAAGCTCTGATCGATCTAACGCCGCAGGTTTTATATCCGAATGTTGAATACTTCCTGAGTTATAAAGGGTTAAATATAATATTCAGTAGCGTTTTTTCTAGCTATAACGCTAGAAAACTATTTTGATTAGCATTGAATATCTTCGATGAAAACCTCAATTTTCCAATGAAACTTTGTGGGTGAACAGAACATGAAATGACCAATAATCCTTAACGATTAAAAACTTTTTCATGTAATTATCAAATATATTGGAAGAGTTTTAAAAGTATATTTGCGTTTTTTCAAGAGTAGGCGTGGCGGTAGGCGGAAGTGAGCTACATACGCTTAAAGCAGAACTGCCGCCCTATTGACTAGCGTTAGTTTGATGAAAATCGCTTTATCCGTTGCATAGTTATGAACGTTTTAAAATAATAGTTATTAAAAAAACACCTTCTCCTCAATTATGTTCTCCTGGTACTCGCAGAAATTTTTTGACAATTTATGAAATTATTTTTAAGGATTTTTAGGGGAAGGAAACTTTTTTGTTTTTAGCGAATATCTTTGCCCCATGTACGAGTATTTTTATGAAAATTGGTACAGCAATAGAGAAAGAGATCCCCTTTTATTTGGGAGTCAAAAGCTTTTTCTCGCTTTGACATTTTTAGCACCGTAAGCATTTTAAGTGTATAAAAGCAGTTTATAATAAGTAGGCGTGGCAGTGTGCAGAAATGCTAAGCACACATTTAAAGTTGAAGCTCTGCTCCATCTAACGCCGCAGGTTTTATATCCGAATGTTGAATACTTCCTGAGTTATAAAGGGTTAAATATAATACTCAGTAGCGTTTTTTCTAGCTATAACGCTAGAAAACTATTTTGATTAGCATTGAATATCTTCGATGAGAAGCTTAATTTTCCAATGAAACTTTGTGGGTGAACAGAACATGAAATGACCAATAATCCTTAACGATTAAAAACTTTTTCATGTAGTTATCAAATATATTGGAAGAGTTTTAAAAGTATATTTGCGTTTTTTCAAGAGTAGGCGTGGCGGTAGGCGGAAGTGAGCTACATACGCTTAAAGCAGAACTGCCGCCCTATTGACTAGCGTTAGTTTGATGAAAATCGCTTTATCGGTTGCATAGTTATGAACGTTTTAAAATAATAGTTATTAAAAAAACACCTTCTCCTCAATTATGTTCTCCTGGTACTCGCAGAAATTTTTTGACAATTTATGAAATTATTTTTAAGGATTTTTAGGGGAAGGAAACTTTTTTTGTTTTTAGCGAATATCTTTGCCCCATGTACGAGTATTTTTATGAAAATTGGTACAGCAATAGAGAAAGAGATCCCCTTTAATTTGGGAGTCAAAAGCTTTTTCTCGCTTTGACATTTTTAGCACCGTAAGCATTTTAAGTGTATAAAAGCAGTTTATAATAAGTAGGCGTGGCAGTGTGCAGAAATGCTAAGCACACATTTAAAGTTGAAGCTCTGCTCCATCTAACGCCGCAGGTTTTATATCCGAATGTTGAATACTTCCTGAGTTATAAAGGGTTAAATATAATACTCAGTAGCGTTTTTTCTAGCTATAACGCTAGAAAACTATTTTGATTAGCATTGAATATCTTCGATGAGAAGCTCAATTTTCCAATGAAACTTTGTGGGTGAACAGAACATGAAATGACCAATAATCCTTAACGATTAAAAACTTTTTCATGTAATTATCAAATATATTGGAAGAGTTTTAAAAGTATATTTGCGTTTTTCAAGAGTAGGCGTGGCGGTAGGCGGAAGTGAGCTACATACGCTTAAAGTAGAGCTGCCGCCCTATTGACTAGCGTTAGTTTGATGAAAATCGCTTTATCGGTTGTATAGCTATGAACGTTTTAAAATAATAGTTATTAAAAAAACACCTACTCCTCAATTATGTTCTCCTGGTACTCGCAGAAATTTTTTGACAATTTATGAAATTTTTTTTAAGGATTTTTAGGGGAAGGAAACTTTTTTTGTTTTTAGCGAACATCTTTGCCCCATGTACGAGTATTTTTATGAAAATTGGTACAGCAATAGAGAAAGAGATCCCCTTTAATTTGGGAGTCAAAAGCTTTTTCTCGCTTTGACATTTTTAGCACCGTAAGCGTTTTAAGTGTATAAAAGCAGTTTATAATAAGTAGGCGTGGCAGTGTGCAGAAATGCTAAGCACACATTTAAAGTTGAAGCTCTGCTCGATCTAACGCCGCAGGTTTTATATCCGAATGTTGAATACTTCCTGAGTTATAAAGGGTTAAATATAATGCTCAGAAGCGTTTTTTCTAGCTATAACGCTAGAAAACTATTTTGATTAGCATTGAATATCTTCGATGAGAAGCTCAATTTTCCAATGAAACTTTGTGGGTGAACAGAACATGAAATGACCAATAATCCTTAACGATTAAAAACTTTTTCATGTAATTATCAAATAGATTGGAAGAGTTTTAAAAGTATATTTGCGTTTTTTCAAGAGTAGGCGTGGCGTTAGGCGGACGTCAGCTACATACGCTTAAAGCAGAACTGCCGCCCTATTGACTAGCGTTAGTTTGATGAAAATCGCTTTATCGGTTGGATAGTTATGAACGTTTTAAAATAATAGTTATTAAAAAAACACCTACTCCTCAATTATGTTCTCCTGGTACTCGCAGAAATTTTTTGACAATTTATGAAATTTTTTTTAGGATTTTTAGGGGAAGGAAACTTTTTGTTTTTAGCAAATATCTTTGCCCCATGTACGAGTATTTTTATGAAAATTTGTACAGCAATAGAGAAAGAGATCCCCTTTAATTTTGGAGTCAAAAGCTTTTTCTCGCTTTGACATTTTTAGCGCCGTAAGTGTTTTAAGTGTATAAACGCAGTTTATAATAAGTAGGCGTGGCAGTGTGCAGAAATGCTAAGCACAAGTTTAAAGCTGAAGCTCTGCTCGATCTAACGCCGCAGGTTTTATATTAAAATGTTGAATACTTCCTGAGTTATAAAGGGTTAAATATAATGCTCAGAAGCGTTTTTTCTAGCTATAACGCTAGAAAACTATTTTGATTAGCATTGAATATCTTCGATGAGAAGCTCAATTTTCCAATGAAACTTTGTGGGTTAACAGAACATGAAATGACCAATTATCAAATAAATTGGAAGAGTTTTAAAAGTATATTTGCGTTTTTTCAAGAGTAGGCGTGGTGGTAGGCGGAAGTCAGCTACATACGCTTAAAGCAGAACTGCCGCCCTATTGACTAGCGTTAGTTTGATGAAAATCGCTTTATCGGTTGGATAGTTATGAACGTTTTAAAATAATAGTTATTAAAAAAACACCTACTCCTCAATTATGTTCTCCTGGTACTCGCAGAAATTTTTTGACAATTTATGAAATTTTTTTAAGGATTTTTAGGGGAAGGAAACTTTTTTTGTTTTTAGCGAATATCTTCGCCCCATGTACGAGTATTTTTATGAAAATTAGTACAGCAATAGAGAAAGAGATCCCCTTTAATTTTGGAGGCAGAAATTTTTTCTCGTTTTGACATTTTCAGCACCGTAAGCGTTTTAAGTGTATAAAAGCAGTTTAGAATAAGTAGGCGTGGCAGTGAGCAGAAATGCTAAGCACAGATTTAAAGCTGAAGCTCGGCTCGATCTAACGCAGCAGGTTTTATATCCGAATGTTGAATAATTCCTGAGTTATAAAGGGTTAAATATAATGCTCAGATTTTTTTTAAGTACACCTGCAGTGTGCAGAGAAGTAAGGAAATTTTTTTTTTCTATTTTCGTGTTAATTTAATGGCTTTGTCAGATGTAGGTGCATCGTAATGATGAGGTAATGCAAGTTGTTAGCTTGTGACAGGCATCGTTGTGGGCGGAAATGAAGTCCTGCTTATTAAATGCTGCAAGTATCAGTGTTATAGTAATTAAAATGTAATACATCTCAGCAGTTTTAAAGTAACTTAAGCGCTAAAAAAATATTTTTGCTATGAATGAGCCGTTTTATTGGCAATAACATTATTCGTTTTTAAGCATCGCATTTAAAATATGAAAGAAAGAAAATATTTATTGCTAGATTTTTAAAAAATTATAACTTTTTTTTAAAAATAAAAAACTTTTAAAACTTTGGAATGTAATGTTTAAAAAATAATCAAAATAAAAATAAAAAATTCCATTTCTTTGAACTGGTGACATTTTCAGCAATTTCGTTACATAGTTGTTTACTGTAGTATACACCATAGTGGTAATTTGCATTAGCCATAAGTCCAGATTACCCATTCTTGATTACATTTAGGCTATTGAACGAATTCTTAGTCCTGAAAGAAATAAAAGGTATATCATTAAATTCATTCATAATCTTGTATTGCTGTTCTACTTTTTTTATTCCATTACAAATATTTTTTATTGTAATGCTTATGTGTTCTTTACACTAAATTATTGTTAAAAAAAAAATAAAATAAAAAACAGTAACACTTAATAAGACATGACTGTACAATACAAAAACGCTTGTTTGATAGTGTAAAGTATCCTTTACTAGTATTTTCTATAGACAATCAATCATTTACTCATATTTGTGACAGTGAATGTGCTAAATTCGCATTTCGTACTCTTGATAACCACCCTGAAATTTATTATTGGTGGGATAAGCTAGTTTCTTTGCGCATTTAACTGGTTGCTTAGGCCAGATCATCAGGAAACCTTTTTCCAAAGACGTTAGAAAAGATATTAGGTATACAAATAAAACTGTAGAGCAAATGAGAATTACAAACACTCAAGTTATACATACAACGGTATCAAAGCTTAAACAAAAAGCGTTTTACTCGCATTTAATTATATTTTTAGTATATATGTATGTCTATAGTACGGTTCTTGTACAAAAATACTGTGTAAGAACGTCTCGAAAGTGGAATCACTTGAAAACGGTTCACCCTATTCAGTTAAAAATTATCTTTGAGCCTTGCTTACATTGCTTTCAAAATTGCCCAGTAGTTGCTGAGATATCGTTGAAGTTTTGAAAAAAAAAAACAATTTAAAAAAAAAAAGTTTTGTTCCTTAAATTTTACACTAAAGAAGTCCCGTGATAGCTTTTTTGGTGGTAGAGACCGGTCCTAGTTCGAACACTTTATAAGAAGAGGACCAACCACAGGGGGTTGCTATAGGAGGGGTTTAATTGACAAAATTTGACCAGCCACATATCTATTCTCAATGAACGTGTTTAGTGTTCGTTACTACATTGCTTGTCCTTGGTTCCAAAAAAATTCAATAAACAAGTCCTTGAACTTATTTTGAGAAACTATTTTTAAATAGTCCCAGTGAAATGTATCACACAACCGGTGAACACAGAGCCTGTTCCAAAAACAGTCCTTAACACAAAATAGAAAATCACGTTTACATTTTTTATATAAAAAATGTATTAATTGAAAATTAATACAAAATATAGTCAATTAAAAATCAGATTAAATAGTTTTACAAATACGTATGTAAGTATAGTACATATCAAAATACATTTTCTGCCTTTTGGTCTTACTTAAAATATCAGTTAAGTGATTCCCTAAGCGAAAGCAAACTGACACCAAACTTGTCACGTGACAGTTCTAGAGTGGTAAGGACCGGTTCTAGTTCTAACACTTTGTATGAAGAGGACTTGTCACTTTAACATGTCGATGTCCTAGGAGGGGGTTAATTGGAACCGTTTTGACACTTTGTAACAGGTCAGTGAAATAACCTTGATGGACACATTAAATTTCGGTTAAAACAATGCCTGTAGTAATTGTCCCGAGCGAACCATGTAAATATGATAGATTTTCTTCATATAAAATAATAGAACCAGATAAAATCAGCCACTACCCCCATAAAATCCAATCACATGACAAGTTTTGAGTCAATTACCTTTTTTCTGGAGTAACTACACTTTCAACACATTATCACCATTTAGTGATTAGAACTGTCACGCGACAAGTGTAGTGTTAGTTCCTTTTCCCCTAGGGTATACAATCGAACAAAAATTAATGAACCAGTACCCATGTTCTGTAACTTTAGTGAGAACTTCTTGCATCGAAAAGATGTGAAACAAAATATTTTATCGTTTCTTGAAAAGTGAGAAAAATGTGTGTCTGTAACTCATGTCGAAAACTATCAAAAGAGATTACGTCGTTACGTTATAAATGTCATAATATTGCACTCGAAGCCGATGTGACATTGCAGACGTTCAGAACGCCAGTAACACAAATCGTTGACGGCGAACAAAATTTACTTTAATTGAAAATTTTTCAACGACGGCGGCGAAAACACAACCGTCGGCTATGCCAAATTGTGTAAAGGGCGACTTTAATGTTTGTTGTTTGCAAACGAGCTTTGAAGACATTCGTATATTTTATAAAAATGTGCCAAGAATAAAATATTATTATTATTATTCTTTGCATTTTGCATTTTGCATTTTTAATTGTTTTTTAGTGTTAAAATTTTTTCTCGCCCCATTTTTATTCGTGAGTTTATTTGACAGTTCAAAGCGGGAACTTTTCTCACCAAAATGTTACAGAAACACTTTTTCTGTAAATTGGCGAGTGATTTCCTTACGTGACAGCTTGTACTCGCCAAAAAAAGTTACATACACAGTTAAGTGAGAAAAACAGCTGCTTGTTTCAATTTATGACATTTTTGTTTCATTTCACACATTTCAATCGAAACTTTCTCGACGCGAGAGTTACAGAACATGGGCACAGATTAATATTTTTGAAATGATCTGTCTTAGGTGTGATTTCCTCAGGTGATTATTGTTTTAGCCTATACGCCATTTTTGAAAAAAATAAGTAAGGAATGGATTATATATATGGCATCAATGTTCTCTTTCATATTCCAAAACTTTTTTTTAAATCTCGTATAGAATCTGAGATATTTAGCATCGACTTTGGTCAACATCCACATTTTTTAGTTTCATTGAACATTATATTGCTACATATTACAATTTTTTGCATATATAGCAAATTTTGCATACAAATGTAACAAAATTATACTTTACTATTGATCTGCGCCATTCGCATAATGAACAGCGTAGGTCAAAATAAACCGTCACAATTTTCCAACGAAAAGAAAAATATCAAAGATTAGCTAATATTCCTTCCATCTGAAGATAACGAATATTCCAAAAATTCACTAAGAATTTAAGTACAAATTATTTAAATAAAGTTTTCAGTTTTTGATACTTTTATATTTATATAAAGGGTGGTTAAATTGTAAGGGCTGATGTTGAATGTGAACCACACCTTCCGAATTTTATTTGACATTTCTCTATTTCAGACTTACTCAATTTGAACCATGGAGAGATACACAATCCAACAACGTGTTAAAGTTATCCAGACTTATTATGAAAATGGGCGTTCAAATCAAAATGCATATCGTGCACTTCGTGATTTTTTTGGTCAATTTGATCGTCCAAATGTGCGTACAATCGCAAAAATCGTGGAAAAATTCGAGCAAACCGGGTCTGTAGAAGATGTGAGAACACCAGTGCATGCTCGTATAGCTCGTACTGCAGAAAATATTGCTGCTGTTCGCGATAGTGTGGCTGAAGAACCGTCCACCTCAACTCGTCGTCGTGCCCAACAACTGCACCTCTCCAAGGGTCAATTGGCTCAAGAACTAAAGCCTCTTGACCATTCCAAACGTCGTGAATGGGCAGAATGGTGGCAAGAAATGGCAACAGTGGATGATCAATTTTCGAAGAAAATCATCTTCAGTGATGAGGCACATTTTCACCTCAGTGGATTCGTCAATAAACAGAATTGCCGCATTTGGGCGAATGAGAATCCAAGAGTGATTGTCGAAAAACCAATGCACCCACAAAGAGTGACTGTTTGGTGCGGTTTATGGGCTGGCGGCATCATCGGGCCGTATTTTTTCCAAAATGAGGCCGGTCAGGCAGTTACTGTGAATGGTGTTCGCTATCGTGAGATGATAACGAACTTTTTATGGCCCGAATTGGAAGATATGGATGTGGACGATATGTGGTTTCAGCAGGACGGTGCCACTTGCCACACAGCTAACGAAACAATGGCTCTTTTGCGCAACAAATTCAATGGCCGTGTTATCTCACGTAATGGCGATGTCAATTGGCCGCCAAGATCATGTGATTTGACACCGTTGGACTTTTTTCTTTGGGGTTATTTGAAAGAAAAGGTGTACGTCGATAAGCCAGCAACAATTCAAGAGCTAAAGGATGAGATAATTCGGCACATTAACGGCATAGAACCTCCATTATGCCTCAGGGTCATCGAAAATTTGGACCATCGGATGGAGGTGTGGCGCCGTGGTCGCGGCGCCCATTTGGCCGATATTTTGTTCCATACATAATTGAATAATACCAATATATCATAATAAAATTTGCCAATTTTTAATAGCAGCTGGTCAACGTACTTTTTTCGGCCCGGCTTGAAACCCTATCGGTAATTTTGTTTAATAAATTAATTTTAATAACATGTCGTCGTCGCAAAGAAGTTGTCTCAATAATCCAAACGTGTTTTGTTACATTTGTTGTGACTACACCGTTAAAAAGGTTACAAAACCTAAACGGATTTTACAAAAAATGCTTATTTTTCTTATTTTAATTTGGAAATTGAGAATAAAAACAAGCCTTGGATTCCTCAAATGGTTTGTAAAATGTGCTGTGAACATTTAAGACAGTGTTTGAATGGTCAAAGACGTCGTATGAAATGATTTGGAACGGTCTGCTTGGACTTCTTTATTAAAAATTTCTTGGAAATTACAAGTCAAGCAACTACCGGGAAAATGTTATCGAGATGCTAGATAACTTTAGAAACTTGGGATGCAACATGTCTATCAAATTGCACTACATTCATAGTCATCTCGACCGATTCCCAGATAACCTTGGATCTTGTAGCGATGAGGAAGGGGAACGGTTTCATCACGATCTGAACGCTATGGAAGAGAGGTACCAAGGCCGATGGGATCGGCATATGATGGCTGACTACTGTTGGGGAATGCAAAGAGACCTTCTCACTGCACATCATTCACGAAAGTCACGAAAAATAAAGTTTTTATGTAAAAAATAATGCAAAAAATCACTTTATTCAAAAGCGAAATACTAAAAAACTACACGTAAGAATTCCAACTTTTTATTATTTTTGTAATCAATATGAAGTTCTAGTTTAAAAAATATATACAGTTCCTTGTCACTAAAACTAATGTTGACTTGTGTTATTATTATAGTTTACTCAAAATAGGCTGTCGTTTTAGACTTAAGTACAAAATGTATTATTTATTATACATTTTTTTAATCATAACAGTTAAACTGTTTTTGTGCTATATGGCTTATAAAATATAAATATTGCAAAATTTAAAAATCCAATAATATATTTTCGTTCCATATTATGTTGCATCTGCAGTTCGGAGCTTATAGGAGAGTGTTTAGCAATAATCACTGTTCTAAAACATACCAACCTGTCCTTATAAATCTCTATTAACTATCAAATTCATTGTTTTTGCACAAAACGACAAAATGTTATTTTAGAAAAACCATTAAAACTTTGGATTTATTGTATGTTAATTCATGAAAATGAATTTATAGTTTTGTTAAAAAAATACGTAGCTATCAACTAGGAGCGTTTAAAAAAATCAGTCAAGTAGTTTTTGAAAAAATTGATTGTAAACCTATTTTATGGTTTTTCTCAAAACCGACTTTGTGGCGTCTCCCTGCGGGAAATAAGTGTCAATTGGTCGCACAGACTGGTCCTGGGAGTTGTGAAAATAGAACAGGTACAAAAAGAAAGAACTCATGACCAGTGAAGGGAGAACCAATCATGTAACTGGATTATGAAGAACAAAACGGTAGAAAAAGTAATGAATTACAGTACAGTCTTCACCTGTGGCGTGATACATTTTTTTGGGAGTTTTTAAAATTTGGTTCTTGAATTTAATTCTAGGACTTGTTTTATTGAAATAATACTACATCGCGTTGAAATAATACTACATTTAAGTAACTGTCACGAAAGTTGTCCATTGAGAATAGATTTGTGACTGGTCAAGTGGTGTCAATTGACCCCCTCCAATGACAACGCCTTGTTAAAGTGATAGGTCTTATTCATAGAAAGTGTTAAAACTAGAACCGGTCTCTACCACCAAAGACCTATCACGGGACTACTTTGGTGTCAGTTCGCTTCCCTCTAGGGATAGGCAAAAACAATAATGACCTGACGATTTGTCTTAGGGTGGCGCAGAGTAAGCAATGTATGTATGTATATTGTCTGAGCACTTTATAACTTTTTTTATTACTATTCTTTAGTGTTTAATTTAAATACAGGGTTGTGCAATGGACATCAATTACAGGAGAACATTTTTAAAAGCGTATTATTAAAAATTTCACAGTTTAATATTATAGAAGGTACAAGCAAAAAAGGTTATAATAATCACATGAATAAAAAAGTTTTTCGCCTGTATCAAGCCCTTATGACACTACATTTTGTATTCATTGAATTGATATAAAATTGATAGAAAGAAACAGTAAATGTTGGAAAGAGAAAACTATTAATGTAAACAAAATATTGTTTTTCAGTTTTTCCTTTGTTGTTATGATTTTGTTTATTTTATTAAACGTTGTCAACTTTTTGTTTATGAGAAACATAAAAACAAAACAAACAGAAAGCGGTAAATCGCTGAATTTCCCCATAAACCGCTGATTCAGCAAAACTTTTAATATTTCAAGCTTGAAATGTCAATTTTAAGTTGAACAATTTTACAATTTTTTTTGACATCACTTAATTTTTTATCGATAACTTTTTTTTAAATGTTTGACAGTTTGCTATTTATCTTAATACAGCTGAACTCTTTGCACTTGGTAAATTTTTATATTACATTATATTTGCACTGTTCCCCAGATGTGTCATAAGGGCTTAAGCAACTAACCAAATTTAATTAAACAAAATTTTATATCGAAGAATATTTCATTTAAATCTAATTTGAAGATTATGCCGTTTTTTTAAGAGTTTTTTTTATTTATCCACTGAAATCCAATTTATTTTTATAAAACGACAGCAACAATTAAAAAAGAAAAGTTTCTAAAAGACACCGCCTTTTATCAAACACAATTTGAGAAGTAATTAAAATTCCTTAGAACGTTAATTGCACATTTATAAAATTTTTGAAATTTTGAAATTGTCTTATTAAAAATTAAATATTCTTAACATTATTTTGTTAATAATAATAAATAATAAATAATTGTGATCAATATTTTAAATTTGATGAATCAGAAGCGACTTTAGTAAACTTGCACCACAGCCAACCACATAAAGTGTGTTAATTATTTTTTTTTCTTTGCAGTTAAAAACCGACTAATTGAATGAATGAATCCTGGTCATTAATAAAAGTGTAAACGTTTTTATTTACAATTCGTCACAGTCATCAACACTGTCAATCAGCAGAGCGACAGCCGCAGCGCAGTAGCAACATATACGAAAATCCCAGCCAGCTACACTGAGCGAAAAGTTAACATGTAAATTGATTTTATGAAATATAAACAACAATTAAAACCCATCATTTCTGCACTTTTATTAATAATTTGTTGTTGTTTTTGTAAAAAAAAATACGACAACATCTGTCAACATTCAAATTAATCTCCCAGTAATGAAATTCATTAAAATAAAAACAACGACAACAACATACGTAATACCGCAATAACAAAAACAACAACTCATATTTATCATCTTAATTAACCCGAAGATAAACAAGAAAAAGAAGAAACATTGGAAAAAGGAATAACACTTTCAAGCAAAAAGAAAACAAACACTCATTTTTGCCATTTATCTCTTTAACACCTGATATTAAAACAAATTAATAACGATAGCGGCATAACTGCAAGCGACGGTCTGGGTCTTCATTTAGCTGCCGTTAAAATGTTAAATAATTTTTATTAATTACTGCAATTTTTAATAATTAACAATAACTACAACAACTTCCGAATGATTTTTGTTTAACGAACGAGTTGTACAACTTTTTGTATGTTTTGATATTAAATATTTTTTACCATAGAATTTGCTTAAGGGCAAATTTGTTTATTAAAAAATTATTAACTTTTTTTTAAACTACCATACTGTGATATCAAAAACCAAAAGGTAAGTTTAACAATTATTTTATAAAGTTTAATTAGAATTTAATTAAATTTAGCATAAGTCCTACTATTTATAACATTTCATTAACTTATAGGCTTTATACTATAAATTTTATAGATACAGGGCGAATTTAAAATACAAAAGTCTATAATGTGGAATTAATCTGTTGAGGCCTGAGGAGAATTCTATCAAATTTGAACTTAAAAAACAATTATGGTATTAAAAACAGAGCAGACATTAGAGCGAAGATACTGGAACTGGCATTCTGGGTCCAGATTTCTAAAAGGGCTTGCCCATGGGTTAACAGCCAACAATTTTTCAGGCGGAAATTTGCGCCATCCTTATATCTCTCATTTGCTGCAGCAGCGGCATAACTCAAAAAAAAAAAAAAAAAATACACTACGAAGTAAACCTGTTTAAATATTTTCATTTTCTCTAACCACCTAGAAGACATAACGACAAAAAGGGGAAAGTATAAAAGTTGCAGTAAATTAGCGATATGTGCTTATTTATAATTATGGCCGCCCTTAGGTCGCTATCTTCTTTAAGGTGAATTCGAGGTTAGTGTATTACAGCGCTAAAAAATCTTGGCAAACACAATGATTTGGATTTGTATTGATAACCCGGACACGAGGACCGTGTGCACAATGAAAGGAAAAGCTGCCTGGCATACAGGGGAGCGCGTGGCCTATTTATTGACTCTGAACCTTTCTCGGCATCCCTGTTTGTCACATCAGGTCTGCACGTGAATTCATTCACCCACACACGGAGGTCCATTTTCGGACTTAGTTAATCTAAAAGATTTGCGGCCATGTCCCGTGGTAAGTCAAGTACGCTAAATTTGATTGAAAAGGGAGAACTATGCTACTGCCACGTTGTAGGGACGGGCCGGCGGAAATCTTTCGGGAGGCAACTGATGAACCCAATTCAGTTTTATGATCTTTCACCAGGCAGGGCAATTGGCTTCATGGGCAGCCTAAACATGAAATCGTGAGAAATACGGTCTACACATCCTCTGATTCTCGGGCTATTGCCCTTAACACAATGTTTTTACGCACTTCCAATTCGCTGGCCATTTTGAATCAAATTAAAGCTTCTTGAAAAAAAATTTAAAATGTGAAATTTTTTAAACTTCATTTCAAAGCCTACTCAAAAAATATGGTCACACAGATGGACGGACATTTTAGAATGTGGTCTTAAGTCAATTTGTTTTTTGAAATGCACTTATATTTAATGCACTTTTTGCGATATTTTGTAAGCCTTTCATACCCTATGTTAAACACTTTATTATAACATAGTGTTTAAAAAGTCAAGTTTTTAAATTTTTAAGAACTATTATTCTTAAACTTCCACACTGTTCTACTGTTTTTTTGAAATGCGCCCTTGAATTTCGTTGTTTATCTATCATTTATATTCTGAAAACCAATTTTCTTTAAACATGGGAAAACGTGTTTTCTTAATTACACAGAAAGTATTGTGAAAGAAAAACCCCAACACGCCGTTACACGTAAACTGAATGATGTTGAATCGTAGAATCTAGACGAATACTTCGTTTTTTTTAAAGATCAGGCATTTTTGCACAGAAAAAATGCTCGCCAATTTTTTTTAAAAAAAAACAATAATTAACATAAAAAAATAAAATCAATTTTAATTCAAAATTTAATCAATAAGGGTCCTCATGATATCGTTTATAAGTCTCGTAAACTGTGCAAACTGTGCATTCTTACACCTTCGTAAATGAACTGACAAAAATTGTATGAGAATTCATTTACACAAACTGCTTAAATTTGCCCAACAATTTTGACTCGTAAACTTGCGCTGTTCAATTGTGCATTTATACAGACAAATTTTTTTAATGCTTACCGCCGTTTTCAATGAAAACTTCAAGTGTTAATAAATCACAAACAATAAATTCTTGTAATGTTTAAAAACAAATTTCATTTATAATTTACAAATTTCAAGTTTTTTATTATATTTTTAATTATTTTTTTTTAATATATTTTTTATTGACGTTTCTGATTGAAATGACATTAATTGTTTAAAAATACACAAAAATTAAAAAGGATCTTTATGAAACGAGTCTCGCAAGTTTACCCATTTGCACAAATGGTAATTTTAAGCAATATCATGAAGACCCTTAATATATTTAAACACTAACTTGTTTATGTTGTTAACATCAAAAAATATTTAATTGATACTATTAATTTGTTAACTGGTGCAAATTAATTTAATTTTCTAAATAATATCACAAATTTTTTAATTGAAAGCAATTTTGATTTATTTTTTTTTTTTTTTTTTTGGTAAGTTTCAAATGCAATTTAAAATTCGAAGTATGACACTAGAATCTATAACTCAACATTAAATTTACGTCTTTCGGCGTTTTTCTTTTTCATTTTAAAAACTGAATTTTTACTAACAGTGTAATTTGAATAAGGAAAAAAAAATAATTCAAGTAAGTTATAATTATCTACTTAAATGCTAATTTTATGCAATATGCGTGGGAGTGCTACACTTCTAAATGTATTGTTTCAAAACAAATTGCTTACAAATCCCACTGAGGACCAACCCTTGAAAATGGTCATTAAAAATATATTGAGAAAAAAATACTAGATCATTTTAATTTTCAAAAGGCGTTCGTTTGTTCGTTGGTAATGAGAAGTTATTTTTTTTTAATGCAACAATTGCATATCTTTATCAATTTAGTTAAGTTAGGTTATTTTATTTTTATACCCTCACAACAATAGTGTGGGGGAAAAGGGTAAGTATGCGATTGTGCTGATGCTTGTAACACCTAAAAATATTGGTCCTTAACCCTCCTTTTAGTACACCGATCGACCGGCAATTACTTTTTAAGTCGACCTAACTATGTCCGTCCATCCGACTGGCTATCCATGTAAACCTTGTGCGCAAAGTACAGTTTGCAATTTTGGAGATAACTTGATGAAATTTGTTACATAAGTTCTAATTGTCACAAGGACCATTGACAATGATAAGAATCGGTCCACAATTTCACATATCCCCTATATAAGCTTCTTTCCGGAATGAAGTATTTGTGCCCATAAACTTTCTTATTTTAGGAACGTGCGTAAATGCATCAAAACTGTCCATCACTGCTGCAGTGATGCAAAATTTTGTTGCTGATGCGTGATCACCAGTTGCACTTGTGATGCTGATGCTTTTTTTATTGCAAAACAGCTGTGCAAAGTTTGAATTTTTAAACACGAGCTAAATTTTAAAAGTTTTATGAGCGAACATAAGATAATAAAAAAAATATGTTATCAACAATAGCGATGGCAAATTTTATTGAAAATATTTAACCAAAAAGTAATAGTTTTCTTATAAATTACAAGAAAAAGCATCAAAAAAGAAAAAAAAAACGATTTCTTTTATGTAAAAAGTAATTGCATCAGAAAATTAACTGATGCAATGATTGCAAACATTTGCTGCAGAGCTGCGGCATCACTGCATAAAAAAAACTTTTGACATATGAAAGTAATGCCAAGTTTCTTACAAGTGATGCATTTACGAACATTCAACTTTACTTATGCGCAACAACTGCATTTACGAACGTACCGTTTGTTGTTATTTAGATAGCTCCCGTACAAATACTACTTTCTAAAATTTCTTTAAATGTCAAAACTGTTTTATAGATGTTGGCATGGCCATAAAAATTACGATAGCTTTTATGTCATGGCAAAATGTTGTGCCGGTGGGTTCAAAATTAACCATTGGTCCCATATAAAACCCTTTCCTAAAATAACTTAAAGGCAAACAAATCTCATATTAACAATTTTTGGCAAAAATAGCTTTTACATTTAGCCTAACCTCATAACATAATTCGGTTCTTCCGGGTCCTTGTTTGCCCATGGGTCCCAAACAGGGTACACTTTCGAAAATTTGTGTCTCATTTGCTCGGGCTTGACCGACTATACTTTCTTACTTGGTTTAATTTTATTTTGAACAGGTTTTAAAATTTTTATTTATGTAGATACAATAATTATAATGCAATTCAATAATAATAAGATTTTCAAAGCGAAATATAAAAAAGTGTGATTTTTTATGCGCTTGGTTTTTCGAAATAGAATTCTTTAAAGTGACTGCGATTTGTGACTAACGGCCAATTTAACAAAGCTTTTTTATAATTAACTATCAGTTATAACAGTCAAAAACATATTGTTAACTGGAAATTAATGTATAGTTAGTTTTCACTGAATTTGGTGAAATTGGCCGTAAATCAAATATCAAAATTAATGATCTAAGAACATTTTTGGAAATAAGATCTCTTGGAAAGAACAAACGAATAATTAAGTAGATTCAGATCAGCCCAAACAGCTTGCGATTACAGACAGAATGATGGTCAAGACTGAGCCCTATAATATACATATAACGTAGAATAAATCGGACATATTTTTCAAATTCTTTAAATTTTAGTTACTTTAGCATCCATGCGGACGCCCACACCTTAATCGCCTCTGAAAGTAATTTTTTTTTATGTATTACCAACTTTTGCTTTAAGGCATAAAACATTTTTATTGAAATATGTACACGCGATTGAAATACATGCAAAGAATTAAAATCGCATTTTAAAATAAATGTTTTTCTATAAATTGTCAACAACCCTAATAAACGGATAGATTATTAGTTGCAGAGACAGACAGGTAGCTCGTTAGTTAGTTATTTATATTAAGTGATAAATACTGTAAGAATATTGACTTCCTTGACATGCACACATGACAAGTAAAATTATAAAGTGTGAAAAGTTGAATTTTGCTAAAATAGGTGTCGATTTGTGGGTAACCAATAGATGTAATGATTTGTTATTTAAACCTGAGCACATTAAAAGTGCATTTAGTGTTTAAAATTATTGATAATTCTAAGAGAATTCTGAACTATTCATTATGATGGTTAACAAATAAATTTTATTTCAAATCGATTAAAATAAGAGCACCTTAAAGCCTTTTTAGCATTCAAGATGGCCTGACCAACTCTATTGAATTTGCCTAAAAATCCTTAACTTTCAAAAAACTTTGAGGTTAACATTTTTTTATCTTTCGAAATATCGTCGGTTGTTAATAAAATTGTCGTATGTGGATTCCGATAGTTTCGAGTAAATTGAGTTTGAAGTTTGAAAATGGCTTTAGCAAATACCACATACGACAAACTCAACACTCCATATCTCGAAAACTGTATGAGGTATCGAAAAACTGATTACGCCGAATGATCAGGTTGGAAAACCTTAGCTCAAACCCGCAAAAAATCCACACACGACAATTTAATTATCAACCGATGATATTTTTCTGTCGATTTTAAGGAACTGAGAGTTTATTTTATTTCAAACGGAGTTTACAATAGCGATATTAATCTGCTTTTCAAAAGATCAGTTTGGTCTTGCGTGACGTCATTTGGAGTAGAAGAGAAGAGGAATGCGTCGTCTATATTTGTTGCTTCATGATTGAAATGTGTTTTCGATACCAAAACTTATTTTTATTTTCCATCCCTGACAGATACAACAATAATACTACTGCAGTGATTTCCATTTCTTTTTCTCGGTCCACGAAGTTGATCGGATATTTACACAAATACAAGACGAATGTCAACAAAACTCCCTAACACCCGTACCTAAACAAAAGCGGCACGCGTTTTTTAGTTGTCACAAATCGTCATTCATGCCCATACAATTTGTATGAAGCAGCGTCAACGCTTTTCAATTGGAAAATCCGATTTTGACAGCGCTTTTAATAGTGAAGTTAGCCGTTATTGTTAATAAAAAATGGCAATTTAGCTTTTTTGGTCAATCTAGTGGTTTTTAAACTTTTTTTAATTTCTATTACATGGGTTTTATTAAACAAGAATGTTTACACTATTTTCCGTGGCACAATCTTGAGGTACGTCACACCAGCGTAAAAGCTAAGCGAATGAAAACGTTCCGCTTTCCGCTCTTGTTTAGATATGGCTGTAAAACAATGCTATCCAGAGAGAGCAATGTGTATTTTGATAATATATTGGGAGTATAAAAGGTGTTTCCATGTGAAAACAAAGATCTTCTATCCTTAATTTTGTTATGCAGAGAATTTTGCTTCATTTAGAAAGTAAATGCAGATAATATTTTTATTCTTGTAAAGTTTATGGCTTCAATCACAGAAGATTAACTAGAACGGAAACTATCTTAAAACAGAAAATTATCTATCAAAATTCCGTACAAGTGATGGTACAACAACAAAGTAAACACATTTCTTACTAACACAGCCATAGAGTTAGATTTTTCTGACAGCTGAGTAAGGGTTTCTCTGTCTCTCTCTCTCTCTCTCTCCGTCTTTCTGTTGTAGTCAATATTGTGTGTCCTTAAAACGTCAAATATAGTGATTTTGCTGAAATAGACAGAGAACGCACGGACAAGAAAAGAATTCAGGCATAACTCGATTACGAACTATGTCAAGGAGATCACGTAAAATCAGAGCTAATAATTTATTTTCACAAAAATCATTGAAATTCGTTTAAATCAAAAAAACTGGGTGGCACATAAAAAAAAAACCAGAAGGCGACGAAACCCGTTTTTGCATTTTAAAAACATAATTTTCCAAAATTCATTAAATTCTAATTAAATTAAAATTCTTTAAATAAAATCTTTCACCTCAAATCTGTTTTTATTAAAATAATTACACAAACAACAGGTTCATTGGCCAAAACCAAAAGTATTTTAAATATTTGCGTTCATATAATTAAATATTTAAACACGTTGCTGTTGCCATAAAAACGTGGTTGTAAAAAAACAAATTCAATTTAATCTAATTATTATTCAATTGCTTTTAAACTAATTTTGGTTCATTCTAAACCAAAATCTTTAAAATAAAAAATACAGTTTGAATATCAAATAACGACAATGTACTTTAAACACCTAGTGATCGCAATGATCTTTTTAATCGTAAAATGTTTTACAATTCTTCGATTTGACACGAGAAACATTGCCAGCCATTTAAAGTTGCTGTCATCGAACATTTCTTAAGTGTCACATGTAGGTAATGGTACGATATTCAGTGTTTTATTATTTTCATTTGAATTCATCTAATTGAAATTAAGTTTAATTTTTTATAAATAGAGCTTACAGTTCAAGTTTCTTTAAAGCCATTTGATCTTGTTAGCTCGAAAATGAAAAACACACCTCTGAAATATACAATTTCTTATTAAATAATATGACTGCAGACAAAATTTTGAACAGCAAAAAAAAAAAAAAATCTTTATAAAAATTTAAAACAATTACTTATCAATTTGGTATTGGAATTGGTACAAGTATTAAATGGCATGTGTTGTAAATGTTGCGGTTTTTCTTAAAGTCATAAAATAATGTATACGAAAAAAACAACCACAAAAAAGGTGACAGTTTTAACATTGTATTCCATGTAAAAGAATTTGTAATTTTACATTTTTAATGCAAATAAATAATTGGCAGTTTCGATAAAGAATAAGGCAGGTATTATGAAATTTTTTTCACAAAAATAAACTTAAACTTATTTTTAAAATCAGTATTTGTACAAGGGTACACTATGAACAAACAAATCTGTTAATAATTAAAGTTACTGTAAGCCAAATGTGTGCATCTGGCAATAATTTTTCCGAAAAATAAATTTACTTTGTTGGACGACAAATTGCCCAAAAAGTTAAAAAACCCAATACATTTGCTCAATATACTCATAAAAAATGAATGTAATCGAAAATTTTTTTATAGAAAGTTAAAGTTATCGATAAATGTTGAGAGGAAATTTTGTATAGAAAATCCTCGTTATCAAACTAAAATAAATTCGAAAAATAAAAAAAATTCTCGTTATCGATAAATTTTCGATTGCAGATTTAAGTTACTGGCACCATTTTCTATAACAAATTAATATTGTCAATGAACTTTTTATAAAACTTAGAAGTTATCGATAAATTTCATACAGAAAATTAAAGCTATCGATAAATTTTCCTTCAAAATTAAAGTTATATATATATATATATATTTTTTACAGAAAATAAAATCATCTATAATTTTTTTTTTAAATATTAAAGCTATCGATGAATTGTTTATAGGAAACTAAACGTGTCTACTAATTTTTTAAAGAAAAACAAAGTGATCGGTATATTTTTTAAAAGAACATTAAAGTAATCGATAATTTATTTTAAAAAATTAAGGCTTTCGATAAATTTCTATGGGAAATCAAACTGATCAATTTTTTCTATAGAAAATTAAAGTTATTGAAATTTGTTTATAAAAAATTTAATTTATCAACAAATTCTTTATAAAAAATTTGATTCATTGTCATATTTAAAAAAAAATTAATGTATCGAAAATTTTTTCAAAGAAAATTTAATTTACCGACAATTTTTTTTAGAAAATTTAATTTATCGACAAATTTTCGAAAAAGAAAATTAAAGAAAAATTGTCTGTAGAAATTGGCAAGACTCTGGTCTCCTGTAGACAAGCGCAGTGCTTCGTATGATTAGAATAAGAAAATAAAAATTCAATAAATTTTTAATAGACAGTTTAATTTATCGCTGAATTTTCTATAAAAAAATAAAGTTATTAAAAAATTTTCTATAAATAATTAAAGGTATTGATAAATTTTCTATAGAAAATGAAATTGAAAAGTTAATTCATCGACAAATTTTCTGTTTTGCAAAGCACTAATGGAACATTTAAAAAAATAAGCGCACAATTATGCGCTACGCAATATGACATACAGAGATTCAGTAAAGCATGTGAAAGAATTCTATACCACTTTTATAAAAAAAAAATCAAGTGCCACGACATTCCCGTACTTGACGACCACACGATCAAGTTTTGCCTTTCAATTCCTTTCAATTTGCAATACACTCTCACTTTTATACTAACACACTCAGACTTTTTAAATTGACCACGACATGGCTTTCAATTTCACCTTTCCATTTGTTTGGCAATTTTACAGCTGATAACATGTTTTTCTTTATAAATTGTTTTTTTTTTATGACATCTTGAAAGTAAATTTCTTACAAATTGAGTGCAGCCTACGTCACAGATTTAAATTTATGTAAATTTTGACAAGCAGTATATGTAAAAGACTATCAAGAACAACTTGAACGTGAGCCGCAAGGTTACTGTGAAGCAGTGTGTAAAGTTGATCGTTGCATCCAACAATTTTTATATGCGCTGAATAAAGCGCTGTGTATGTCAAAAATGTATTGCTTCAAACCTTCTTCTCTGGAAGCTCCATTTTTTATTGGGATAATGGTTAATTTGTTATGAAAAATTAAATTTATTGCTAAAGAAAATTAAGGGCGTAGAGCAATTTTCTATAGAAAATTCAAGATTTCGATAAATTTTATACAAAAAGTTAAAATTATTAATAAAACTACCGATCAATTTTCTATTAAAATTTAATGGTGTTTTCTTTTCTGACAATAAGGTTCCATATATGCTACCATTAGTGCGGGTTTTTGTTCCATTCTAAAAATATATGCAAAAATGTGAGAAGTTGTCGTTTTCCTTTCTAAACATGTTGCAACAATAAATGGCAAATTTGTTCCATTTCTTACCCGCAGTTATAACTGAGTGTGAGATAATACCCTTTTTTGCATCTGCGTCAAAGAGTACTTTTTTATGCAAGCAAGTATTTTTTTTCTTGTGTTTGCGGATAATTTACGTTATATTATGGCGATTTCTTTTCTGAGAAAAATGTTGCATTAATGTTACATGTTCTATATTTTTGTGTTCGTTTGTACAAAAAATACAACTGTGGGAAAAATTTTAAAGTTCTTTTGTGAATATGTTGATAAAAAACGTGCAAAACATGTTGCATGTTTTACCCTTACTTTTACTTAAGGTGTTCATACTGCCCTGTCCTACAATTTTGGTACTTACTACTTTGTTTGTACAACCAATGTTTTATTTTGTTTGTCATAATTCATACAGCTCATAATTTTGTAAAAAAATTATTTTAAAACAAAATATAAATATATTTACACATTAAAATAAAAAAAAGTCTATTTATATGATAATCATTTAAATTTTTTTAAGCCATTAGTGATGTCAATATTTGTTTCCAAGCCATAATTGCGTGCAGAAACCGCTGAAATAGCTTTAAAAATCGCTCATGAAGTACATTAATGATGAAAGTGTAATAGTTGTAAATAAAAGCAGCTAATTGTGTTCTATTGAAATTGCACAACATGTAACACTTCCAGTGATTATAGGTAACATTAGAAAATGTTACATGTACATACTGTAACATATTTTTTTCAGAAAAGAAATCGCCATTAATCACCCCTTTTCTGCGCAGAATAGGGGTGATTGTCATTCTTAGTTATATTGTGATGGATATAAAAACTTTTTGTTTTTCTTTAGTTTTACTTTTATCCAATAATTTTTCTTAAGTTGTATTTTTATTCGACCTTTAAAATTCAATATTAAGTTAAAATGCTTAAGCTCGAGGTCAGTTGTATGTAAAATTTTTCTTTATTTGTTTCCGATATTTCGATATTCTTTGAATATCATCATCAGGGAATGTTTAATTAAAATTTACATTAACCACAATAAAGGAGTAATAGCTCTTCACGTTTCAGCATCAAAAACTACACTACAAGCGTGGTGAATATCGCTTTTAGTACAAACTTTGCATTCAATATTAAGCACGCTAAATACACATTAGTGTTGAGTGTAAAACGTTGCTATTATTTTGTTCCATTATAATTTAGAAAAATGTATAACTTTGTAAGGGTTCGTGTAACCTAATAAATATATTACACAACTATAATGCATCATTATTTTTCAGAAAAGAAAACACCATAAATAAATTTAGATATGGAATATTACAATATTAAAAAATATATTATTTCTATACCTATTTAGGAACAATAAATTCGATATATGTATGTTTCAATACAAAACTTAAGTCTCTAAAGAAAAATTATAAAATCGTAAAATAATAATTATACTAAACCAAATTTCAAAGATCAATAAATCTTTTCACGAAAATTTGTAAAATTGATGAATCAACAACAATTTAAAAATCGTTAAATTTTCTAAACAAAATTTTTGCCCTGCTTTTGAATTTGAATCATGAATCAAATTCAAAGATATTA
Organism: Pollenia angustigena; assembly: GCA_930367215.1. Taxonomy (NCBI): domain Eukaryota; kingdom Metazoa; phylum Arthropoda; class Insecta; order Diptera; family Polleniidae; genus Pollenia; species Pollenia angustigena. Next base: position 123,734,277 of record OV884059.1, on the reverse strand, counting down.
AAGAATTTCTAAAGTTATTAAACTTTTTAATTTACTTTAACTTAAGATAATTAAATTACACATATCAGCAAATACCAATTTCAAAATCTTTTTTAATAACATTTTCTGGATATATAAAAAACTTTTGTTATTTCAAAAGTTAAATAAATAATTTTCATGTTGTTTTCAAAACAATCTTAACGTTAATTGAATTGTGAAATGAACAGAGTAAAACACAAATTGAATGGTTAAACAACAATAATAACATAAGTTATAATAAAAATAACAACTCTAAAAGTAATAATGTACTTTATTACATAAAACAAGAGAATCTAAAAATTAAAAGCAAAAAACAAAACACATTTTAAACATTGAATTCACCTGGTGGAAGAGTGTTAAACAAACAAAATGATTTGCTTTGAAAAAAAAATTAATAATAAATATTTTCTACACAATAAATAATAAATAAACAAAAGAAAAAACTAAAGCTGAAATATTTAAAAATTCGAAAAAAGTCCAAAATATAAACAACTAACAAACGTCATGCTCAGCGCGTAATTGGGCCAAAATTCAAAAACTTTTTATTTACTTTCCCACACACACACACACACACACACACCTTATTTTTGAAAGACAAACGATTTTGTATTAAATTGGCCAAATGTCGCATAAACTCTGGTTCATATTCAAAAATTTCACTTAAAAAATTCAAACTTCTTGTGCAACCGAAAAAGAGTTTTCTACATTAATTAACGCTTAAACGAACCCATCTTGTTAAAATCGCGAAAACAATATGATTTATAAAACATTCACATTTGCAAATGATGGACTGACTGACAGGAAAGCAGATGTAAAAATTAACGGTTGGAATAGTTTTATATTTTTTTTATTTTTTAAATTCCAAACATTTAACAGATTTTGGTATAGAAAATACTTGTATAATTTTGTAGAGGAAAAAATAAATTGAATTGTGGTGGCAGCAGCAGAGGGCAGAATAATAGCATATTGTCAACAACATTTTACTATTGAATAATTTTCTACAGAAACTTAAAGGAAATCGAAAATTTGTTTATTAAAATGTTAAATATATCGACAAGTTTTTCATATGAATTTAAACGAAACCAAAATTTTTTTTTTATTATTTAAAAAACAATAGATATATCTATAGAAATTTAAAAGAAATCTTTATCTATTACAACGTAAAAACTATCGATGAATATTCCAGATAAATATGGAAAAAACAGGAAACATTTTTTAAAATTAGTTAAAAAAAATTGATTTGTTTTCTATAGACACTTAGAAGATATCTATTAAAATATAAAAGATATCGATATATGTTTAACACAATTTCGAAAAGAAATCGATAAAGATATCTATTAAAGTGTAAAATATATCGATAAAATTAATATATACCTTTTTACGAAACAAAATTGTTTATCTCAATTTCTTCTATAAAAAATGTTTTCTTATAGAAATTTATACACTGTCTGAGTCGAACTAACGATGTCCGTCCGGCTGGCTGGCTGTCCATGTAACCTTGTGCGCAAAGTAGTGCGCAATTTTGGAGATAACTTGATAAAATTTGGGACATAGGTTCTTATTGGCACAAGGACCAAGCCTATTGAAATTGGGCTAAATCGTATGACCACGAGGGAAGGTAGGGGAAAATTTCTTCCTCTCAGAAACTATCAAACCGATTTTAATGAAATTTAAAACATAGATAGAACCATATCTATATGGACACAAAATGTATACATTTTTAAAAACATCGGACCACGAGGGGAGATAGGGGCAATTTCTGCCTCTCAAACCGTTTTTAATGAAATTAAAAACATAGATAGATCCATATCTATATGGACACATGAGCTATACAGTTTTTCAAAAATAGGAACACAAGAGGAGGTAGGGAGCAATTTCTGACTCTCACAAACTTTCAAACCGATTTTAATGAAGTTTATAAACATAGATAAATCCATATTTCTATGGACACATAAGCATGATGTGTTTTTTAATACTGTGGCGTAGGGTATCATATGGTCGGGCTTGACCGACTATACTTTCTTACTTGTTTTTTTTTTCTTAAATTTGTTTTAAAATATATAAACCTAAGATCCCTGAAGAAGCTGCCTATTGTGGCAGCGAAATATTGGATAAACAATAAATAAATAATATATTTTGCATAACCTGACCTTGAGCTTGATTAAAAAATAAGAAGAAATAAAAAAAAATAGATAAATTTTCTATAGAAATTGAAAAGATATCCATTATAATGTTAAAGTCACCGATTCCATATAAATTTGATAAAAATCGAAACATTTTCTAAATTAATTTTAAAAAATCGATAACTTTTCTTAGAGACTAAATAGAAAATCTAAAAATTTTCTAAAATGATTAAAATAGAGAAATAGATAAATTTTTGGTAGGAAATTTCAAAAAATCGATGAACAAACTTTATAGAAATTTTAAGTAATCGACGAAATTTTATATACAAAACTTTAAAAAAAAACAAACATTTTTTTCGAAAATTAAAGATCTCTTTCAAATTTTTAAAAGAGAAATTTGTGAAATGTGTCATATTTATGTAAAAAATTTTTGCTAAATTTTGACAGTAGATTAATATTATTATAGCAATCGATTAATTTTCTCTTAAAGTGCCCTGGAGACGATCAAATAAACACGTCAAGCACATAGTTGAGTGCGTGCAGTCGTTCTTATTCGGCTGCACATTCACGTAGTCTGTAATGCTTGATGAAAATCAAAAGTTTTGCTATTTTATTTGATGGCTGATTACACTGTGCAATAAAAAAAAACCAGCCTTAACACTTGCAACGTCTCATAGTAGAGCAAAATTGCCCAAGGGTTTTGAAAAGTTAGCTCGGGCTCCCGAAATATGGGCCCCTAAAGTTTTTGAATTTTTTGAAAAGGCGTTTGGTATAAGTCAAAAAAATATACTAAATGTACTTCCAAGCTAAAAAATAATTTCAGATGTCTTCAGTAGAATCGAAAGGCGATTCTTTTCTTAGAATTTATTAACCCTCTAACTCTCATTTAAAGCGTAATTTTTGCCCTTTTTCCCAACTCTTACACAAAAGTATACTAAAACGGCACTTTTAAGGGTTAAAATGTTCCACGAATACTTTTTGCATCAAATTTCACTAGGAGCCTTCAAAGACTAAAAGTTAATAATTTTGTCAATAACTTGACCCCAGCGTTATCTACCACATCAATAAAAAAATTTTTATATCACGACAACAGCGCCACCTATCGGGAGCTTTTTTTATAAACCATCAGTGAAAGTAGACCTTTCCATCCGCATGTACTTGTTTGAAAATCGGTTGAGTGGTTCTCGAGTTATAAAATGACGAAAATAGGACAACTTATTTTTATATATATAGATTTTATAAATTGAAAAAAATAAATAAATTTTGTTTTTTTTAAGTTTTTGATTTTCATAAGAAAAAAAATACAAAAGTTGATTGACGTGTTTTTTGTACATCTCCAAAAAAGGTTGAAATAAACGACAGTAGCACATATGCACTGATTGATGGGTTTATTTGATAGTCTCCAGGGCTCTTAATAATTGTAGCAATTGTTAATATTCTGTATAAAATAACAGCGATCGAAAATTTTTTATAGAATATTATAGCACCCAATTAATTTATAAATAAATATAAAATTATAGCAATCGATATTCTATAAAAATTTAGGAAATCGGTTAATTTTTAATAAAGGGTGTGTGTGAAACGGTAGCAAAGTTCTATGGTGAAATGAAATTTATTTGTGGTAGAAAATTTTCATATTTGTGCTGTGTGAAATTTTAAAATTTTTGACAACGTAAAATTTTGATATAAGGAAAAAAACAATTACTAATAGTTTTGTGGAAATGAATAAATTAAACAAACGTTTACCAATAATCATTTCAATTATGTTGGAAATGAGATCGTCCCAACTATTTGATGAATTCGTTCTGATATATTAACAATTTTTACAAAAGGTGTGGGCAAAAAATCTTATACATATTCAAATATTTACATCTTGTACAATTCTTTTAAATTTTTTTTGCCACTGGTCCTGCTTCCATATTATTTTTTGTTTTGTTTAAACAAATTTGATGAAAAAAAATTATTTTGTGGTTGTCAAAAATTTCTACACTAATGTCAAAATTTATACTAGCCCCCAGGGCTAGTGAAATTTTATTCACCTCAATAGTGTCAAAATTTTACTTCCATGAGTACTTTGCTACCGTTTCACACACACCCAAAAAGTTAAAGCAATCGATTTTTATAAAAAATAACAGCGATCGAAAGGTTTTTATAGAAAATTATAGCAACGAATTAATTTGATATAAAAAACTATTGCAATAAATATTCAATATAAAATTATAGCAATCGATAAGTATTCTATAAAAAATTTAAGAAATCGATTAATTTTCAATAAAAAGTTATAGCAATCGATAAATTCTTTTCTTTAACAAATGAAAGCTTCGATAATGTATTTTTAGAAACTAATAGCAATCGATTAGTTTTCTAAATTTTCTTTAGAAAATTATATTGAACGATTAATTATCTATAAAAAATTATCTATTTCTATTATCTATAGAAAATTATAGAAACCGATGAATTTTCCTTTAAAAATTATGGCAATTAGTTAATTTTTTATGGATCGTTAAATAAAAATCGATAAATTCTCTGTAAAAAAATTATGAAAATCGATATTTTTATTCCCACACCACAAAAGTGGAGAGGGTATTATGCATTTGTGCTGATGTGTGTAACGCCTTAAAACATTGGTCCTAGACCAACCTTAAAGTATACCGATCGTCTTAGATTTACTTTCTGAGTCGAACTAACGATGTCCGTCCGGCTGGCAGGCTGGCCGGCTGGCTGGCTGTCCATGTAACCTTGTGCGCAAAGTACAGGTCGCAATATTGGAGATAATTTTATGAAATTTGGGTCATAGGTTTTTATTGGCACAACGACCAAGCCTATTGGGCTGAATCGTAGGACCACGAGGGGAGATAGGGGCAATTTCTGCCTCTCAAACCGATTTTAATGAAATTCTAACATAGACAGATCCATATCTTTATGGACACATTAGCTATATAGTTTTTAAAAAATAGGACCACAACGGGAGGTAGGGGGCAATTTCTACCTCTCACAAACTTTCAAACCGATTTTCATGAAGTTTATAAACATAGATAAATCTATATTTATATGGACACATAAGCATGATGTGTTTTTAAATACTGTGGTGTAGGGTATCATATGGTCGGGCTTGACCGACTATACTTTCTTACTTGTTAATAGAACATTAGGTAAATCTGTTTAATATACATTCATACTTCCTATTTTGAAAAATCGTTTTTCCTTTATACTACTACTACATTTCTTCCCATAACTGTATAATGTAAATAGGTTTTCATTTGTTTATTCATCCAATGATTCGTAGTTGTCTTTGTTGTTTATTTATTCGCTTAAAGACTAAATACCAAAATAGACAACAGACCGCCAGATACATTAAATTGGTCAAGACGTTAGGAGGTAAATCAATGGTGGACTGTCTGGTCTTTTTCTTCTGCACTACTTTTTTTTGTTTGTTTCCCCCTGTTTAGGTTTCACTATGACCGGGTTTCATACGATCATTGATCAATATGCAAAGTGTTTTTTTTGGTGGTTTTTTATTTTGCCTAAAACTTTAACAGAATAACAAACAAATTAAAGTGATTACAAATGCATTTTGGAGACAAAGGAACAGACAACAGAGCGGCGACAATGTGCTCGTGCAAAAATATTAAGTTGACATGAGGGTGGTTGGAATATTGACCAACTTTTTTATGTTGGCAAAACAACATAAAACTTTTAACCCATTTTGAGCGGGTGAAGATAAATGTTTGAGAGCTTTTACCTGTTTTTGCAATTTTTGCGCTGGTCACCTGCGAGATCTGTTAACTTTGAACACTGCTGAGATTAAAATATTGACATTACCTGATTACCCAAGAGAATGTAACACCAAATGATGAAATATCCTTAGGATGTCTCCCTACAAACCTACGGATGGTCTAAAAGTCATAATTAGTGAAACATATTTTTTGACCATCTGCCGTTTTGGCCTTATCTTAAGGTTGTTTTAACAACTGGGTAAATAAACAATGTATTTTCCGGTGTATTAAAACAACGAACTGGTAACATTTTGAGTAAAAAATACGGCAAGATTATACACACCCTTTTGTTTAGGAGCTAAAGCTTTAAAACGTCCGCTACATTAGACTAGTCTATAGAATCTATTGAAAAGCAACAGACCCTAGAGACAATCCGCCCCTTAGGTCGAACTCTCCCACAATTGGAGAGCTGGCTTTTCAGGATCTCTCTTGCCGCGACTATGAGTTTAAGCCACAACCAACACGTGATATTCTGTGAAAAAAGCATCGTTTTTAACTTATTTATGAGAGTAGTCATATTTATCTTCATCATCCTTCTCACCTCATCCACATCCATCAATCTACGTCCTTTCTGCATACTTCAGATCCTCTTCTTCTTCATTCCTCATTCGTCATATCCAAGTCCTTATTTTATACTTCGGATCCTCCTCATCCTCTTTAATCTACATTCATCCATTCAAGTCCTCATTTCATACTTCATATGGGGTTTTGAGAAAATCGTGTTTAAAAATTTTGTAAAATCGGATGTCTATTTAAACCTCATTATCGCGGTAAATAAAAATTCTTCATACTGGATTTTTCGACGAATACATAATACCGTTTCTTGTCTTTAAATTGACCAATTTTTGTTATTCTACGCATCCTTTAAGACCATAATTATGTCATTCAAAGTGCAAGTCCTCCATATAGGCTATTTTATTTTTTATATGTATATTTGTTTTTTGTTTATTTTGTATGGTATACGCTGTTTTATTCAATAATTTTACGGCATTTTTATTAAAATATTTGATCTCAAAAATATCAATTTGTAACATTATAAAACAGTGATTAATTCATAGATTCAATGGCACATATTCATTACATTCCAATTTGGGTTAATTTAAAAAAAAAAAATTATGAAAAATTAAGGTATACATTGCGTAAATCAAAAATAACTAGAAGTTCATTCGTCTTCTTTCTCTTCCTCTGCTACATCTGGCTCATCTAAACAATTTCGCTTCTTTCCACCTTGTAAGTTAAAGAAAAATGACTGCGAGCGAGGAATTACATTCTTCTGGCACAAATTTTGGAGATCATGCAGCTTTCGATGGTCGGAATGAAACTTTTTCTCAAACAATAGTGTATATTATTATAAGCTATTTTATGAGTTAAAGTTTTCATAAATTGAATTTTTTTTCTACAGACTAAAATGGAGTATACTGCGTATACACTATTATTCTTTTAACAATTTTGGCGTGGCAATTTCAAGTTAAATAGCGCATATGAGCTTACACACTTATTGAAGGAAAATTTTGAACAATAAATTATACACTATTTTTTCCAACGACATTTTGACCCACTTTTTGGAAGTAGAATTTGACAAAATTTTGACCAGACATAAAATCAATGATGGAGATTCTAAATATGCAATAAAAAAATAATGGTGTACATGCGTATACACTATTGTTTTATTGAGAAGACGATATTATCTTCCTCTTTATTCTTCATCCATCATAACCAAGTCCTTATTTCATAATTTGAGTACTCTTCCTTAATTTTGACTGATTTAAAAAATGTATCATCTGTAAAAGTTATCTTCTTGTGTAAAAAGTACCCTTCTTTGAAAAAGAACGCTCCTTGCAGAAACAATCTTTTGTATCAAAAAGCATTCTTTTGCAAAAATTATCCTTCCGTTGCCGAGACACCAGGGGCTACTGACTTCCGTCGAATTAGATTAGTTCTCTGGTTAATCCCAAGAGATCTCATAATTCAAAATGTCTTAAAAAAAGATATTTTTTAAAGGGTTAAGATTAATTCAGCATTATTTAACATTCAATTGGCAGGTGCGCCAAATTATTCTCGTATATTTTTTTCTAAACATATATTTTTCTGATTTTAATTATTTAACATAATTACGACATGTTAACTGTTTATATCTCTACTCTTTGTATTTGTATTTTTTTTATTTTTTTTTTTGGCATGTATCCGCTTTTTTATTAATCCAACAGAAGTAAAAAAAAATAAAATTAACCAAAAATCTGTGTTCAAAAATTGAGTTATTTCGTGCAGACATATAAATAAACATTAAATTAATGGTAAAATTATTTGATCCATATAACAAATGTAAATTTTTTATGTAGTTTACTTAAAATATACTTATTTTATGTGAACATGTCACATTATTTATTTATTATTAAGTTTGAAGTAATATTATGGTGAAATATCGTGTACTTTTTAAATTGTCCAAATTTCAAAAAAATGTGCATAGTTTCAAAAAGAAAAATTAGTATTTTTTTAGAATAAAAAATACGAATTATTCGGATGTAGTCGCCCCAAAACCAACCACATTTTATTACATTTGTTTGATTTTCCATAACGTTTGTTTAATAAAACATCTTTTAACAGTTTATTAGCTACATTCTTAAAAGATTTTTTTTTAAACGAATTTCGCCTTTAACGAACAAAAATATCCGGCCCGCGAAGTTCGTTTTAATCGAACTCTTCTAGAAAAATTACAGAAAAAGAAAAAGTTGTACAGGTATGCTGGAGACACAACTGGAACGAACGTCGAATTTCGCTCTACACGACGAAATTATCGGTAAACACGCGTTGTGCAAATTCTTCGTATGAAGCACACTGACCGTCAGTGACTGACGACGAAAAAATAACAGCTGTTAAAAGTGAGAAAGATGCTTACTGTTTGTGAAAAATAGTGTCGCCAAAAATTACATTGAAAGCAAAATCAAAATATTTTGTAATTATGTTGTTGTTTTCTACAGAAACTTGTATTCAATTTTTAAATTTTAAACGCTGCATATCTTGCGGCGTTGAAAATTTTAAAACGCAATCAGTGTTCACAGTTTTGGGGATTTATCCTCAAGTTAGGGATAAAAATTTCGTGAAAATCCCCAGGGGATTTTTTGGGGAAAAGCACTTTTTTTGCTGTGGATTTTTAGGGATAATATATTATTATAAATTTCATTTTTGCAATGGCAAGACCGATTTGGTCAAGATGTGGGTACAAATTTTAGTATTTTTTGCGGTTTAAAACTGTTTCAAGAACTTGTTGAAATAGTTTTAAATATGCTTGTTGTACCAACTAGCGTTACTTCAGTTGCAACAGAATGCAATATGAGTTATTAGGAGCTCTTCTTAGAATAAATACACACTTTAAAATAATGCAGCTTGCTGTGACTAATTTATTCAATAATCTCAAATGCACTCTTTAAACAAACAGCATGAAAACCAAAATTGCATTGGCTTATGAATTCGAAGATTATGATGCCCTAGTTTTGAAAATTATAAATATGTATTGACGCATAATTATTTTTCTTTTTTACGTTACCCTTGTACATAGATACGTAGAACTCAAGAAATAAATAACATTAGTTTTAATAATATATTACACAAATGGATTTATTTAATTAAATGGATGCATGCATATTTTTCCATTGACATAATATTATGTATTTTATTTTTAAGAAAATTTGGGGATAAGAAAATGGATATTTTGGGAATTTTTGGGGATAAAAAATAGCAAATTGGAGATAAGGCTTTAAATAAAACTGAGAACTCTGAACGCAATATGAATTTCTGTAGAAAGCAACAACAATATTATGTATAATTTTTGACATTGTTTGTGCTTTCAATAGCTCAATTCACAATCTTGTGCAAATGGTCTTGCATCGTAGCATTTGCAAAATGGTATAGTTAATTATATAGCATACTTTTTGAATCATTGTTAATACAGGGTGTCTGGTAGCAGATTTATATTTTCAGACTTAAATAAAAAAAAACCTAATAATTGACACAAAGTTCCATTAACCTTCGCTTTCATAATCCCTACCCAAGCGACTTTCTCTCTGAAAATGCCACCGAGTCAGTTATCAAATTTTCGTCTTTAAGCAGAAAATGCAAACGAAAATGATTTTACTGCAGAACTTCTTATTTTTTTTGTAATTTTGTCTTTTTTTCTACGTAAGTTAGTATCTACCCAGGTAGGTATATCGAAATTTGTATGAACATTTCTTACATTTCCTAATATAATCATCTGAAACTTTTAGAAAAACAATACATCATGCAAATACATGGATTTTCGTTTATTGAAATCTAAAATTTACAAAAAAGTGAGAAAAAGTATATATGAACGTATGTAATATTTATTTACGCAAATTGTGAGAAGATGAAGATGGGCCCATATGATCATCTTCACACTTTGTCTGTGTGAAGCTGTGTTCAACGCATACGGGTTTCTTGCATTTGGCACATGCTTGCCGTGCATCTCTCTTACTGTTAGAACAACGGCAGCACATGTAGCACCAACATTTTTGTTTGATGCTCCAACTTGCTTCTCGTTCCGGGACATCATCAGCGTCAAATTCTTAATCTTCGTAGTTCGATACAGAGAATGATTATTCAGTAATAATAAAAACAACTAAATATTTTTCCACTCAAAAAGGTTCAAAAATATACCTAAAATACATTCAACGGCTGTCTTGATGGCAATCTCCTTGACTGCCATTGGTCTTTGGGCACGGACCCTAATTTGCGAAATACAAAGCTCTTTACCCAAGCTCGGTATAAATTTTCTACGTCGCGATTTCTTTACCGCACTATGTGGACTGTTGGTGACGTAAATTATATGAGGCCGTCAGCGCAAAAGTGGTGTAAGACTCAATTTTTCATACCCTGACTTATCTATGTCAAATTGATTAAAACTGCGAAAATAAAATAAGAAACTAGTTTATCTCTTGTTTTATCACTTACAGAAAGCGTTGCAAAAGTTTGTGTTGCAGTTATATATTTTTGATATACATGTAATACAAAAGTCAATCAAATATGATATAAATATAGTGTGACCTACACCACTTTTGAGCTGACGGCCTCATACATATGTATATGCTGCCAGGGCCGAGATATCCAACATGTTGTAAAACATCGCAAAAGGCCAACGAGTTGTTCCCTTTTTGTGGTGTATTGGGACACCATTGTATCCATTACGTCCATACTGTTCTTGGTTTGATTATAAAACAAAATCATTTCTGGCTTTTGTTTTATATCGATGCATGGACGATAGCAACAGTACATGGACGATAGCAACAGTACAGCTCTTCGTAGTAGAAAAAAGCAGATAAATTACCTAAAGTATAATTTGTTAATAATATTTCTTTCTGCCTTGTTTGACATTGTTTGTATTTTTCCCCATATAAAATTAAGAAAATATTATTATATCTACCCGGGTAGATACCAGAGAACCTCAAAATTCACTATTTTTGTGCATTTATTCATACGCTAAAATTTACAATAACTCTATACATGCAAAACAAAGTTCAACGTTGGTAATTTTTACATCCTTTCGTACACATTTTATTTTTGCATTTATTCGTTTTTTATTGAAAGTGCTTTATTTGCATTTTTGTTGCTTACGCAATATAACACAACTGAGTAAATTCAAAAGAACACATTCTTATACTTTTGTTTACATTAACAACAAAAATAAACCACTCGATGAGACGCTTTTTCCAAATTAACAACAATAAAAACAACAATAACAAGAATACATTGTACATACCCTGCAAATAAAATTGGACCACCTGACCCATTTTGATAAAATGGACTACTCCATGGACTAGTCCGATGTAATGCAAGCATGGACCATGTCATTGTTAAAAAGTGTTTGTAGTGAGACGACATGTCTTCGTTTTTTAACGACATGCTTTCGTTTTTAAACGACTTCAAAACTAATCCTCTTAAGTATACCATGGAGTAGTTTTAAAACTACTCCTTACTGGTCCAAAGGTTGGTTATATACCATGAAGTAGTTTTAAAACTACTCCTTAGTGGTCCAAAGGTGGGTTATATGGTCCTCTCCTAGGACATCGTAATGTTAAATAGACCAGGTTTTTTCCATACGTTTGGGTTACTTTTGGACTAGTCCTGGTCCCTTGTGGACTACTCTTTACACGCGTGTTTGGACTGGTCCTATTATTTGCAGGGTACCTACTACTACTACTACTGTACTTCTTAAAATGAAAAAAAAGTCTGTTCCCTGCAAATAAAATTGGACCACCTGACCCATTTTGATAAAATGGACTACTCCATGGACTAGTCCGATGTAATGCAAGCATGGACCATGCCATTGTTAAAAAGTGTTTGTAGTGAGACGACATGTCTTCGTTTTTTAACGACATGCTTTCGTGTTTAAACGACTTCAAAACTAATCCTCTTGAGTATACCATGGAGTAGTTTTAAAACTACTCCTTACTGGTCCAAAGGTGGGTTATATACCATGGAGTAGTTTTAAAACTACTCCTTAGTGGTCCAAAGGTGGGTTATATGGTCCTCTCCTAGGACATCGTAATGTTAAATAGACCAGGTTTTTTCCATACGTTTGGGTTACTTGTGGACTAGTCCTGGTCCCTTGTGGACTACTCTTTACACGCGTGTTTGGACTGGTCCTATTATTTGCAGGGTTTCTATGGAAATTGTGTGTACCTACATATGTATGTGTGTTTAGTTTGATTTCAATTTTTTTTCTTGTACTACATAGTTAATGCTGAATAAATCCATGAGTATGATTGCTTGATTTCTGGCTTTTTTGTTTGTATTTTTTTTTTCTGTACCAAAACAATCATTTTCGAACCGAACACAAAAACATCTTTATTAAAAAACGAAGCTAAAGATTGTATAAATAACAAAGCACGATGTGCGTTATTTGAATGACTGCAAACCAGCAGCGAATATTTGCGGTTGAGGAAATTTCATTGTATGACCGCAAGCGAGTGTATTTGTTGCTGTTAATTAAATGCGATTTTTTTCAATTGAATTTTGAGGTTCTCTGGTAGATACTATGTGTTGACGTAAAAAAATTCTTCATGAAAGCGAAGGTTAAGAGCATTGAACGATAGAATGGAAATGCGGATTTTATTATTAAAGAGTATGTCATGCAGATGTCTTCCGTCAAGTAAAACACACTGTTCAAAACGGAGCTTTGTTTTTCGAGAATTTTCGAAAAAAAAACGTTCCAGTTATATCAGCGTGGATAAGGCACACCAAACAGTTACCCTGGGGCAATGCAAAGGTTTTCGATGTTTCAATCGAGGGTTGCATGTCAGAGACCTGCGCCGTGGGATTTCATCGGCGGCGGCGGCTGACGCAAAAAAATGCTGTGCGGCGGCTCGCTCCGGCTGTTAGCCGATGTGGCTGTCAGCCGATGGGATATGTATATTAAAATTATATGCATGTACATTTGCATATTTTTCGTACCATAATTCTGTTTAAACAAGAATCACATGTTTTCAACGACACAGGAAATCAAACATTAATGGAATAATTAGCTATTCCAGAGTACAAAATTTAAAATTTTTACATATAAAACACACCATCTTTTTGAAAACGGTCTCTTAAAAATGGACAAAATGTGGTACAGTGACCAAATACCAAAATTTCGACCACGTTGAAGGGTAGTTGAAGGTGTTGACGCAAACAAACATATTTGCGTTTTACTCTTAAATTCATTTTTCTTGTTAAGCATATTTTCGTAATGCACGAAATCTGAATTGAACTCGCTGATCTAGGCAACCGTATCGCTGGGATCAGTTTCATCTGTAATTTTGTTATTCTCACACATATTTATTTAATTTTGAATTGCAGCCATATATATGGTTTTAAAAACAATAAACACTTAAGGCTGTTTAACAAAAGTGATTTAGTCAAATTTTTACAGAGTTAAAACTTTTCGGCGGGAAAATACACAGAATAGTTATCACAAAAATAATCAACGATTGCACCAGTGTTCACTCATTTTCCTATATGCCGTTATTTTAAAAATGTTGATGAAATTTTGGTGCTTTATAAACAAGAAACGAAGAGTTACACTTTTTAAGGATAGAAAAACAAAAAAGAATGTGGCAAGGTGTTAAAAAAAGAGAATAAAAGTTATTTACAATGTAATCGGTGGCTAAGCTGCAGCCGATTTTTAGCCGAAGAAATTTCGGCGGCGGTGGCTACAAATATTTTCATCGGCGGCTGACTAACAGCCGGCTAAGCCGCTTCGGCGCAGGTCTCTGTTGCGGGTTCTTTGAGCGCTGTAACGGCAGTTTTGATCTTGACGTGACCGTTTAAGTGAAAATGAGCCTCGTCGCTTCAAAAAATGGGATTTACAGTGCAAAAACGCTCCAACATCGTTTCACGAAAATCAAAGTCAGTTTATTTCAGTTTTTGAACAATCCTTTTTTAATATTTCATGAATAATCGCTCTTGGAAGTCCAAGTGAGGCTGCACTCACAATATTATTACAGTAACGGACTGTAGTTTATTTAAGAAATATTCCGTTCAGTCATTTTTAAATAAATAAACATTTAAAATTCCAAGCAAATTTATTTTTAACTGATTCCAACAGTTATTCAAAGAACTAAATGCATATTAATACGGATTTTCAGTTGCAGTTAATATTGTCCGTTGATTGAGTTAAATTCTTCTTTGTGTTAAATTAAATAAAAATGTAATTTAAAGCAACGAAAAGTTCATTTTATTTTTACTGTCAAAAATTCAACCGCGAATTCTGTAAAAACAAAGGAATATTCCGTTATCTTATATAAATTAATTGTCAAAAAATTAACTACATATTCCTTAAAAACAAACAAATATGCAGTTATTTTATAAAATTTTACTGTCAAAAATTCAACACCATATTCAGTAAAAACAATTAAATATTCAGTTATTTTATATAATTTTACTACCAAAAATTAATTTTTACTTATCTATAAAAAATGAATTGCTTGTTTTGTGTAAGCAATTCCCATTTTCTATTTGTTAATATAATTTAGTTAAATATTGGCTTGTGTCGTTCTTGAATGAATTACTTCAACTGAATGATTCACTTAAGTGAAACAATGAAATATTTCCGTATTTTCTTTCCATTTCTTTCATTTTTCGGTTTCATCTTGTATTCTTTCATATTCTGTTTTATGTCTTGTTATGTTGTGCTTCTTCTCGTCTATTGAACTTTTATTGATATTAAGTTTTTCTTAAACTTTTTTTAGCGAATGACAATAGGAGCAATCTGAACTGTTACATGCATATATAAACATACTAAATTTGTGCTTATTTTATACTTACATTTTTCTACCACAACACTATAACTTTAACTTTAAATCTAATTTCCATTAACTATAAAAATACGTTTTTGTTTTAAAAATATAAATTTGATCATTCCTCAAACGAACTTGACACTTCATTCTGAAAGCTGTTTGTGATTTAGAAAGGTGAAAGAAAAGAATGAATTAATTCACGTAACCTTTCTGAAAGAGAATGAAAGATTCACATAAATGAAAGATTTTGCCCAATACAAGTTAAATACATCCAATTTTAAAAGTAAAATAATTGCGAAGCCATATCGGTCATGGTGTTGGTGTCAATTAATTGAGAGTTCTTCTGTAAACATCGTGGTCAGTACAACAAAAGTTAAACAAACGTGAGTACCAGGGTAAGTAAATAATAATATTCTCCCTGTCTCGCTTATAAGATAAACAAGCAGACAGGTGTCTGTCTCGTATTTTTTAGAAATTCGGATCTTTTGTTAAGTAAACGAAAAATACTGAACTTAATAAAATAACTGAATATTTAATAGTTTTTACTGAATATGGGGCAAATTTTTTGACAGTAAAATTTTAAAAAATAACTGAATATTTAATTGTTTTTACTGAATATGGTGTTGAATTTTTGACAGTAAAATTTTACAAAATAACTGAATATTTATTTGATTTTAAGGAATATGGTGTTGAATTTTTGACAGTAAAAATTAAATGAACTTTTTGTTAAAAATAAATGAAAAATAAGTAGACCGGTTTTTAATTGAATTTTCATTTATTTTATATTACAATTTCAGTTAATTTTACGTACAGAATATTGTGAGTGTGCTCTTGTCCGTATTGAAAGTCGCAGATTTTCACTTTAACTGCTTTCAACCAGTTTAATGTTTTCGGGAGCCCTTGAAGATCGACTGGGCCCTGACCGTGGGACATTCATAGCCGAAGCAGTTGCGCGGAATTTCTGCACCCACGAACGAATTAAATTTACACTCGGTCCATCACGAATTCGCCAATACCGCAATACTGAACTTTAAACAAAATTGTCGACGAGCAATTACGTAAGAATCATTACTCTTAAAAAATGTCTCCACAGCGAACGCGCGATGCTCACTCACTGCGACATCGTGACTGACAAATGCGCATAATCGATAGTTCCAACCACCCTCGCTCCGCACCGTTTATTACTTTTTGAAATAATCGTATATAACAATAAAAATTTGCCACCAGACACCATGTACTGTAATACAATTTTGCAAATGCTACGATGCAAACCCATTTGCACAAGATTTTTAATTGGGCTACTGATTACATAATTCTCTGCAATAAAATTTCTAATTGCGTTTATAAATAATTCAAAAATAATTACGATCGCTTAGCATTTGCAAAATGGTAAAGTATTGACAATAATCCAAAAAAAACTTTTGCAGAGTTCCCGCGTATGGTGAATTTTGGCCGACGTCATTATTATTATTATATATATTTTCAATACACAAATATGTGTTTTTTGTTGTCGACGAATATTCGCGGCCAAAAGCTTGTTGTTTGTCCCAGTTGTGTTCCTTGCGTATGCACTGTGGTCGGAAATTTCATTTCGCTGGCCAAAAGTCAAAATGTTTACACTCACGAAATATGTTTTTGTTTTTGAAATCTGGTAGTCAACACTCCAAATCAACTTAAAATTAATTTTGTTGTTGTAATATGCAATTCACCGTTATTCGATGAGTCATCGAAGTTGAATTTGTTTGCTTCATTTGTAAACAGAATTGCGTTCGGTGTTTCATAGTGCTTACTTCAATTGTTTGTTAAAGCTGAAAACAAAGCGTGTTAAATAAAAGTTTAATGGACATTATTATAACTTGGCGTTAGCTGTTAACCGGCAGATAAATGACATTGCTATCTGTCAAGTTAATGTTAACTTTAGCTAACTTCCAGTTGTAATAATGGCCCTAAATGGAAAACATTTAGAATTTATTTTATTTTTTAAGTTTAAGTGAGCTTAACACATTTTGTTTAGGAGTGTTAAGCATAAGATTAAAAACGAAATTACTTTGAAGTGTTTAGTTTTTGAAAATGTTTATCTCGATTTGCGGTGTTTTGCGGTTTTTGAGTATTTTTTTTTCAGTCGTCATTTGCTTACAGAATTCAGCAGTTTTTGATATTTGGTTGACCCAGCAGAAGAAAGGAAAAAAATTTCAGATGAATGCTATAAATATTTAACAAAAAAAGCACGCATGCTTAACAATAATTTGTCTGCAAAGTGGGAAAAGTGTCATAGAAGATTAGATGATTTTCAAATTAAATAAATTTAGAAATTGCTTACACAGAGACTCAATGCACAGTAGAACTAAGCCCAGATGAAAAAATTGTATCACTAACTGGACGCCCGCAACTTAATTACTTTGAGAAATCTGAACGAAGTAAGAGGAGACAAGCAGCAAACCTCTCGATGTCACAACACAACGAAACAAATCTGTTAGTTCAAGCAGCATCAATTTCGGCACGAAAACAAGCACAAGTAGATTTGGCAGTTGTTTTAAAAGAAACCATCGAAAGTCCATCAAGACCATCCAAGATTAGGAGGCTATATGTCGATGATGTAAAAGCACCTATTGTAATGTCTGATGAGGAAGCGTTAGCATTTCTTCTCGAAAACAATTTTTCGAAGAGCCAATACTGTTCCAATCGGACTGAAAGCAAGCAACGTAACGCTAATATTTATCCACCCTATTATAATATATTAGCAATAAAAAGTAAGTGCAGACCCGATGGTGTACTTGTAGACGACAAATGTGCAAAGGTTCCTTTACAAATGCTTTTAACGCATACGGCTAAAAGAATTATAAAGATGCAAAAGGAAGTATTAGCGACAATTACGGGTAACTTCATATCAACGGAAATGATATTTAGCTACGGTTTTGACAGCAGCTCTGGTCAATCTCAATATACAGGCATGTTCGGAAATCACGGTGATTTCAAATCACGAACGATTTTGAAATCACCCGAGAAATATTTTGGTGTTCTGAAAATCACGAGATTTTTAATTTTTAGTCGTGATTTTCATTGTTCTAAACCACGAGAAAACAACTGTGCGCTTCTTTTTAAAATGTTGCCATTCATTTAGGATGTATGGCTGCCATTTTCATTTATTTTTTACCTTCGTATATTAAAATTTAACCAATCAAACTTCATAATTATCGTTTACTCTTAGTTTTTTTTTAACAAATTAATTCAATTTTTATTTTTAATGTTTAATTTAATTGAAGAAATTAGTCATATGCTAAACGACTTTAAGACTTCTTTGCTCTGGCAACCATTGACAAAAAGTGAATCACGACCAATGTAAACAAAACTAAAACAGCATTTGCAAAAAATACAGCGGCTTCCTAAATTTGTAAATTTAAAGGTTCTTCCGTGTAAAATAATTAATTTTAATGCAAAAACAAATCAAGGACATATCATTTAATGTGTATGTGATAATTTTATTAAAGATTTCAAAACAAAAATGCTTAAAAAACTTCAAGTGATTTGAAATCGTCATGCTGTTAGCTAACCGGTTTTAAATCACGAGATTTCAAAAATGTTTGTGGGCAGAACACCTTTTTAGTGATTTCAAATCACTTTACGAAAAAGTGATTTTCAGAACATGCCTGATAAGCAGTCTTTCCTTGATCAAAGTACATCACGAAATGCTGATTCAAGTCTTTTGGCCACAACAGTGATTCCCTTGAGACTCTTGAGTAGCGCGGGAGCCCCGATTTGGAATAATTGTTTTCCGCAGTCCACAAGAATTTGTTGGCCTTTAAAATTAGAGTACACGAGTGAAACGAAGGAAGTGATAACAAGAGAAGCTGCTGACTTAAATAAACAAATTCAAGAGCTTGAAAACTTACGTGTTGAAATCGAAGCTGATAAGATAATCGAAATAACGTTCAGAATGTTTTTAACTGTTATAGATGGAAAAGTTTTGAATGTTTTAACCGATACAAAATCGTATATTTTCTCATTTAGAACTAAAAAAAATAAAAACTCAGAAAGAAAAGAAAAAAAAATTTAGGTAAAATTTTTTTTTTAATTTTAATTCTAAATGTTAATAATTTAAAAAAAAATTTATTATTTTATACAAAACACTTAAAATATACTGCAAATTCAAATTCCAGTTAAAAATTCCGTTATTTTAAGTTTTAATAGTTTTGGCCAAGAAAAGTGATGTTTCCGACCATAGTGGTATGTGATGAAAATCTTTAGATTCCAAAACGAACGTTTTTAAAAGAAGTAATTTTTTTACTACATTTACGTTAATGTATAAAATATAAAATTAAAGAGAAACCGGAAATAAGATAATTGTGTATTAGAAATCAATTTTTGGAGATAGCGAAAACTAAATTTTCGGTATTACTTAAATCCTTTTGTTTTTAGAAGCTGTTTCCAATCCAGCACATGTAAGGTTAACTAGCTACAACTAAAACTAATTACTGTTATAAAGTTTTAACAATTTTATACATAAAACAAAAAGCGTTGGCTTAATTTATTTCCAACTTTTATTAAAATTTATTGAAGCATATTTTAAATCCATTATAATCAAGCAATTGTTATATGGATTGCGGTTTTTTTCTAAAGCCCAATTTAGGTCAAAGAACAAAATAATTTTTTTTTATTATTTTGGCAAGTTTTATATAAAAAAAAAAAACATTTTGTTGGCCATAAATTTTTTCAGTTGAAGTTTTAGTTCAGCCTCCGAAACAGTTACAATCAGTCTCATAAATTACTTTATTTAAATAAATGAAAAAAAAAAATTAAATAGTTTTTATAGTGATTTTTTTTTGTTTTTTAAGTTTTAACAGACATTTTTATATATTTCTTTCTGATTCTTTTAAATGATCTTAAACTATGAAAATGAAAATTGTTCCAATTTTCAACACCTCAAAGGCGTATTTAAAAATTCTTGCATGCAATAATTTTTTTTAACTGATTTGTTATTTAGTTTTTCTTTTGTTTTTTTTGTTTAACAAAAAAAAATTAAGAAACTTTTAATAAAAAAATAAATATATACAAAAATAAAATAAAACCAAGCCCAAAATTTTATCAATATAAATATTGTTGGTCGTTTTGTGCACTTGTTGTGGAGTGTTTAAAGGAAAAAGGTAAGTTATCTTAATGTTAATTTAAAGTGCCACAACATGAAGTATTACTTTACTTCATTGAGCCAAGTCTGGTGATTTATAGATCAAAAACGTTATTTTTGAAAATGGTTTCTCATCGAAAAAAAATATGTGCTGTGGGAAAAGGTTACACATGATTTTAGCAAAAGCAAAATGTTCTAAAATTTGTGAAACTTGGGTTTCATTAGACATTTGTGAGAAAAAATTGCATTTTTCGAAAACTGGAAAGTAAGAATGGAAAAAATTTTACACAATAAATGATATTTTTAGAAAAAAAAAAAAACAATAACGTCCCCACTTACAACCAGCAAGCTTCCCTATAGAAGCGAGAGGAACATAAAATGGCAACTTTATCAAGGCGAACTCATTACAGGTAATCTCGGTACCAAAATGTATTAATAAAGTGGCCTCACTACTACATGCTTACAATTATATATTGGATATAGACTTGAATTTCTTAAGCACTTCTAACCCATTTTTGGTAACTAACACAGATGCCAACTGCTACATGCAGTTAAGTGACCCATTTTTGGAAATTTACAAAATTGCCAACTGTTGTTAAGTGACATATTTCATTTTGAAAGTGCCACTGAACCCAATGTCATAGGTACTACGGAAAAAAGAAAACAACAGTTGAAAGCTTTGAGGGGAATATTCGAGTATTTAGAAGAAAAAAAAAAAGCTTTTGAAGGTTAAATTCCAGGACGTCAATCGCAAATTATTTGTTAGAAAACAAATATGTATGTACTCGGGTTATGAGCTCAATTTGGATCAGCTTTTTCATATTTAATTAATTTTTGTATATTTTATTGAAACAAACTTCTTTGTATAAGAGACATACATAATTCATGATTGTTATCTTCAAATTTTTCTCGATAACCATCATGTTCTATTTAATATTTGAAGCATAACTGGAAATTAAAAATAAAATTTACAAATTTCTCAGTTTTCGCATTTTGTTTTGGGTATTTTTACTATCTTCCGATCTAGCTGTTTGTACAGTACAGGGTCTTTGATATAAGTAGTTACATATTTCTTTGGGTAATTTGGAATGGATTAAAGTTTTTTTCATCACATTTATACATGTTCTTATATTTTTTGAAAATGAAAGTTAATTGGAAATATAGATTTTATTAAAAAATACTATTTTTCGATAGCATAGGAGTTTGTAATTGAAAACTTGTAAATACAAAATTGAACAGATTTTATTTCTAAATGAGATACGAAAGTACCCTCTTAAATCTGTTACACACTTCCTTCGGAATGAATCTGATTCCGCATTTATTATTCTGATCGAATTGTATTTTAATTTTCAAATTAGAACCAGATTTTAAACATAACCAAACACGGAATTGATTCCATTTTCGATTCAAAACAAATTTTGTTACATTTTTTTTAATATAAACCACAACCTTTTTAAAATAATAAAAAAGTAACTGTCAAAAGTAAAATTTATAAAAAAAAATTCAAACAATTAAATGACATTTTTCTTAGCTATACGGCGAAAATTAATGTAAATAAACAAAAAATTGACATAAACCGTCACAATGCGGCAAAAAACACTGTGACCAGCTGGGCTAGTGAGCCCACCTCCTTATTCCATCATGCTCGGTACTATAACAAGTACAACTAGCACAAAAACCACAAGCAATTTGTTTTTCTAAAATCATTGTAAATTGTTAAAAACAAAAAAAAAAAAAATAAATAACGAAACAGTAACAGTAACAGAAACAAAGATAATAAACAAACTTTTGACATCCAACAATGATAAAGCAGTAATGAATTCGCTTTAAACTTTATTGATTCATCTTTCCTTTCTCTTTCTCTCTCATTTTCTCTTTAAAAACTCCATACTGGCTCAAACATACTTTTTATTATTATTATCCCGTAGTTCCAAGGTGGAACATAGAGCCTCAACCATACTTGCGGATAGCAAATTGGGTAAGTGACTTAGCAGATAGGCTAGCTGGGTTAGATTTGAAATCAACACTTTTCTGCAATGATCCCCTTTTCTTAAAGAGCTCTCACAAACAACCTGTCTTTAACTCTAAGAATCTGGGGGCAACTAGTTTTTGGGGTACCAGACTATTTTGGACACGAATAATTGTCTTTGAATTATTAGAGCTTTGTTTCATTATTTCCTAAGCCCTTAAAGCTTTCGTTCAGAGCTAATGCTTATTTAGTCGCAAATTTTTGGGACTATGAAGTATTCTCCATATCCGTAGATTCATTTATATGTTCGAAGACTCTTAATAAGCGGAATAGCATAAGACAATTTGTTTGCATTTGGATTTTGTAGCCTCTTCGAAGAAGCTTTAAACTTTTCAGCAAAATGATTTTAATTCTCATTAACCGAAATTAGCAGAAAAATCTTCAAACGCACAAATATATGGGTAAATCCAAAGTGTTGAACGTGACAGTCGTACGCATCAAAAACACAATAACATTTTAACCAACAAATGTTTTTACGTTCTCTTAACCCTTTAATTGTAGCACTTAGAAAGCACTGTTATGTATGCTAAAGTTAATGGAGGGCGCGATTCTAAGTCTAAGATAATGGCAAAATAAGTAGCGGTTCGAACGTGAAAAAAACAGAAGTAGTTTTTGTGGCCATGTATAAAAAGGCGTAATTCAGCAAAACCTGGCACAATTTTTTAGTCAAACTACTTTCAGAATTTTATGTAGCAATGTAACATTAAAATGTCTTGGTTTGATTCCAAAATGTTCTGTATTTTTTTTTAAGCCAAAATCTGGGTCGATACGTGACATTTCGAACGTGAAATTTTTTCCATAATAATTTAACTGAACAATGATTAAAATAAAATAAAAATTTACCGAATTATGTATTTTATTCGACCTTTATTATTTAAAATTTTAATAAACTTTTGAGCCTAAGGTCTTTTTTTATAAGACCGAATAACATATTTCTCTTTGAACTCTTCCTTAGATTACAGGCCATGTAGGAAATTTTTTTTGGAATAATATTTATCAAATTTTAAGGAAGATAAATATTAAAGAAAACATACAACAAAACATTCTCGCAAATAAGAAATTACGTTTGCACAACTTTGCAGTCTGATTGTTCATCTAAGCAAACAAATTTATGGGTAAAATTATAAAATTGGTAAAATCTAAATATTTCTCTATAACAATATCGTAAAATAATCAGCTTTTAATAACATTTAATTTTTCGGTTTAATTTTTCGGAAATGCCCATACACAAGATTTAGCAATCAGAGAACATTTCACTTTCATGTTGCAAAGCAAAAAGGCATAACTAGAATGTGCATAACGTAGCTTAAGCAACTGTGTGAATACATGTTAATCATATGTGTCAAACCATATTGAACTTAAGGAAACTTTTTTTTATGTTTTATGAAATTGTCATTTGCTAAATGAAAGTGCGAAACTGGTCGCACATTACGGAATCAAATGTTTTTTTATTTTGTTTTTTTTTTAAATGCATTTGAGAGGCTTTTCGTTAATTTTGGACATCAGCTTAAGCTTATTTATGAACATTCTGGTTGGGCTTTAAAGCTGGAGGTCCACACCACGAATTCAATGCGTTTCTACAACAGTCAAATACGGGAATCAGTGTAAAAAAGCATTGATATTTTACACAGCAAACGCGTAGTAGAGCTATTTTCTACTTTTGCATGCATTGCACGCGTCTGAAAAAGTTTTCAAGAAATTATCAAAGCAAAATTTTTAGTTGCATTCAAATGAGTGAAGAAAAAAAAGTTGTAATAAACTGATGATTGCTTTTTTTAAATCAAACTATTTTTTTGAGTGCAAATTCATTTAACATCACTATTACTTAAGGCCTAACCAGAATGTGAATAACGTGGCTTAAGCAACCGAGCGAATACATGTAAATCATATGTGTAAAACCATGTTGAACTTAAGGGAACTTTTTGTTCAATTTAATGAAACTGTAATTTGCTTTAGCAAAGTGCGAAACTAATCGCACATTCCGTACGGAATCAAAAGTTTTTTATTTTGTTTTTGTTTTTTTTTAATGTATTTGAGAGGCTTTTTTGTTTATTTTTGACAGTAGCTTAAGTTTGTTTATGCACATTCTGGTTGGGCCTTTATGTTCAGTGAAATTGCTAATTTTCAATTAATCACTCAACATTTGTAAAGTGATTGCAATAATTTAGCGCTATCACTAAGTGTGAGTTAAAAATGCCAAATTAGTGCACTACCCCCATCCATGATTATTTTTATATGTAGTTGTTATGCAAAAAATTTGTGCAAAAAAACTATAAAAATAAATTCACGAAGTATTTACGTATCGACAGTAAAATATCGCCTATAGCGATACATCGGCAATTTTAAAGTATCCCCTGATATATCGGTACGGATTAATTCCCCAATTATACCACTACAATAACGTAAAGCATTCTTCGGGCCAGTTTTTGACTTCGAATTCAAATATTATTTATTTTTAAATTCTATTTAATACGAAATTAAGTTTTCTAGCTTATTGAAAGTCGAATAAATCGGTAGATTACGGCTGGCAACACAACCGAATTTGTGTTGCCATCCCTAATCGACCCAAAAGTTTCCATTGTGTATTTACTTGACAAGGTGGCCTTAATATTACATAAATAAATTTTCGGGTACCATAGATAGATTTTCCCGAGCCCAACTGTTTCTACAAAAGCAAATGGTAAATGATCGAGTTGTGACCAAAACACTGAAATTAAAAAAAAAATTACTATTTTTATATCCTTTACCAGAGAGAATTAAATACAACAACTTCATTATATAAAAACAGAGTAATTTCAGTGCTTCTGTCATAGCTCGGCCATTTTTTAAACGATTTAACAGATTTAAGGCCCGCACCGTACTGTAAGTACGTTGGTGCACTTATAGAACATTTAAAAACGTGTTATGTTTTTCCCATACATAAACGAAAAGCAATAGTATACATTAAACAATACACACAGTGATGGGAAACAAAAATGTTTAAATGATGACCGCTGTGCAGAAAAAGTACGAGGTGATTTAAATGGTATTAAAAAAGTATTTTGTGTATGTAAAAAACGTTAATAAATACAAATTTATTTTATAGATTTACAATAAACAAATAAGTATTTAATTGTATATATTTTTAGCATATATGTATTGTAAATAAGCATACACCAAACAAGGTTTTGATACCATTTAAAGCCTTTTATATGTTTCTCATTTCCATTGTATGTGTATATGCATTTGATTAGTTTGTACTTCTAAGCATATGCAAATTTGTATATATGGAAATATGTTGTATTGTAAGTTGTTTTATCGCAATTCCATAGCTATACTGAAAAAAGTACCAAAAAAAAAAGAGCAAAGATACCCGCATTCAATGAAACATACAAGCCGCCCATCACTGTCTTACAAATGTCACGTAACAACGGCATGAAATTCTATTTTATACAGATTGGTACGTTGCAGCTACGGTACATTGCATTTCGGTAAGCTTTCGTATTGGTTTTCATATAACAATAAGCAAACAGCTGATGGATACAGTACAGATACGGTACAGCAACGTTCGCCTAACTGAGCCTTTATATACTGACGTCTTTTGGAAGATGGCATAATATCGACAAATTGTTGTCCTTAAAAATCGGTCTGTTCTAAAGTACATACAATACTTTTTTCTGTAAACAAATCTATGAAATTATAAAAAAAAAACTTTAACCAACCAACTATTTTATTTTTAAAACTCACTGATTTTCAGTCATTTAAATGTGGTAAAATTTACTTTATAACTATAAACACAATAAAATGCTATTATTGACATGTAACAAAAATTCTTCAATTGTAAAAAAAATTAAATTTTATTTGTCATCAAATCACTGACCATAAACTTGAACATTGTCCGTAACAAAAAATAAAAAAAACACATATTTTATTGACAAATTTGTGTAACCTTCAACTTCATTCAATTAAATTTTATTTTTTGTTTAAGCAGTCTGCAATAAAAACAAAACTTTAGAAAAAACAAAAAATTGAAGACCAAAAATCAAGAAACCGCTACATGATTTATAGTTATGGTCGGGTTTCTATTGTACAAAAAAAGAGAAAAAAAACTTCAACGTTAACTAAAAATTGAACTGCTGCATCTTGAACTTCTAAATAAACAAAAGAATAAAGAGCTGTTAAAAAAACGGCAGCGGTAGCAGCTGCAGCTACTGTAGCTACTGCTTGCTTTTACATCAAATAAAATATATACATACTGCAGTCTTTTGGAGTAAAACGTCTTATGACCATGCCACAAAAGAAACATCAAATAAATGTTGGTCTTAATACTTGCACAAACAGTCAGCCATCTTAATATGTTGGTCTTTAGAAAAATAAAAAATCCATTTGTAAACAAGCAATAGTGCTACATTCGGCTATGCCAAATCTTATATAACCTTCACCATGATGCGATAAATACAAAAAGTGCCTGCTTCTCTATTCCCGCCCACTGATTGTGGGATGTTGTGTACTGATAACGGAGATGGTTGTACCTTGTATGGAAGCTTTGGCTCTTTCCGTTCTTCAGATATACAGAAATTTATAATGTCTTTGTATAGGAAGTGCCCTCCCCACTTCTTCAATTCAACCCACATTTTTAAAAGGTTGTGTGTATTGAAAACTAAAATGCTTTTACCTAATTTAAAAACTTTGGCTCTTGTCGTTCTCCTGACATAGAGAAAAAAAGAAATAAAAAAAACAACAAGGGATTTATGGGTAAACTAATGGCGATTTCTTTTCTGAGAAATATGTTGCATAAATGTTACATGCTCTATCTCTTTTGTGTAGAGCATGTAACATTTATGCAACATATTTCTCAGAAAAGAAATCGCCATAAGAGGTAGTCGTTGTTTCTTGCTCATATCTCCGTCATGTAAAAATCGGTCTGGCTGAATTTCAATAGCAAACTAAAACGGAGTATATGTGACATAAATATATGTTTAACAACGCAGTCCCCATCTTTTCTGGGGAAAACCCATTTCAACATACAGACGGATAGACGGGAATCGTTAAATTAACTTTGACACTCATAAGGACTAAGAATATGTGCACTTAATAGGGTCAAACATCAATATTGTAGAAATGACAAACGGAATGACAAACTTAAAATATCTTTTTATCTTCAGTAAAGGCTATAAACATAAACCATAAAGTCAACAACTGTTTCAATTGCCCATAAAATTGTAGCCATTTCATTCCATCTTTGTTTAGGTAATAATGATACACTCTTAGCCTAAAATTAAAATACTTCTAATACTACTTCATACCATACTTATTTTTTTGAAAACTAGCTGGAAATCCTGTCCCTGCCTGGCATGAAGAAAAACTATTTTGAGGTAAGCCCCAAAGTCATGTGATTGGCAATTCTTTGCTTCAACACAATTTTGCCATGCCTCTTTTCCTCTTAATTCTCCGCCCATAGTCCAAAAGTTTTAAATCTGACTATTTCAGGGTATGCTCCATTGTTAGGACTACCTATATGCTAGGCTATTTTCAGCTTCCTATGTCTGACGTTGGCAATCCTCTCGTAAAGAACTCAACAGTTTTTGTGCTCTGCTAAAAAAGTTTTTTTTAAATCAATAAAAATATTAAACAGAAAAATTATCTATACATATTGTGTTCACCTGTAAAAGCTAACTGTAAGTTGCAAGAAATAAATCAAGTATGCCTGCGGCAAGACGAAAGAGCATAAATAATAAAAAAATAAGATATAGTCAATGCAAATTGCAAGTTGAAGAAGATGATAAGTGTCCGACCGAACGTTCGGGTTCGGTTACGGGGTTCGGCAAAAAATGATGTTCGGTCAAAGTTCGGTGTCGGCGAAATTTTTACCGAACTTTACCGAACACCGAACTTTTTTATGAAATAACATATTTATTATAATTTCAAATTATAATTTGGCATCATTGTTTATGAAAATAATACGAAATCAATACAACTAGTTTTCTCTATGATTATAAGTTCGAAAAAATACAGCGATGACAAAATAATATATATAAGTGTAATTTTTAAAAGATGGTAAAAAATACAACAAAAAAAACGGTTAAATTTTATTTCGCAAATAAAAACTTTCTATTTGTATTCTGCGAATGGTAAGATAATGTATAGTTTTGTGTGAACTACAAACCAAACTTTATAGTATACATATTTCCAGATGAAATGTCATCCAAATTGGAGTTTTTTTTTTAAAAATTGAGCAACCGCTCAATGCAAATGTTGCGCCAAACAACTGTCAGTGGGGAGTTCATTGCCAAGCAAACCAACTACCGCCAATATTAAACGCCACTTAGGGAAAATACACCCCAAACAAATCAAAAAATACATTATAGAGGTTTGATTACTAATATGTATACTAGGGCTATAACCAAATTATTGGCATAGTACGACGGAGTGGCCAAGAATGTTTTAGTAATGAAAACACCTGTCTCCCGTCGTTTTGCGAAAAAAAACCTCACGCAGGAAAGCAAATTTCTAAAACCTTCTAAGAAATAGGAAAATTTTTAAAGCTAAAGCAGTGAATAAATTCCAAAATAGCATTTATGTGATACGTATAGGAACAAATACAAATATCAGGTGTATATTTTTTAAAATTTCCGTGAGATAAAATGGTTGTTTTGAAACTTCAAACCGATCCCTGCGTGAACTTTTTTAGCAATCCGAAAAAATTATCATATTTTTAATTAATAACTTTTAATGTTCTACACGACTATACTGTGCCGTTTTTCATTTTCGCAAAAAGTGTACAAAAGTCATAGCCCTAATGTATACTGTATTGAACTTGAACTTTATTTTTTATTTTTATTTTTTGTCTTAAAAAAAAAAAAGCAATTACTTATTATTTTTTAACTATAAAATAGTTTTGACTACTATAAAGTGCAATTTATCTTTTCATGTTGCATCCTTCCAAAAATGTAAATGTAATAATTTTCCGAAATTTTATTTTGTTTTAAATAAATACATATACAATAGTACAATTGTTCAGATTTTTTAACAAAAAGTTCGGGTTCGGGTTCGGCCGAACTTGTCAAAATTTACAGAAGTTCGGGTTCGGTCTCAAAAAGTGCGTTCGGTCGGACACTAAAGATGATGGAAGCATAAAGTGTGATAAATGCTCAAAAACGTATCATGATATATGTACAACCTTGAATAAACGTCAATTTGATCTTTTGTTGCAAAATGAGAGCGATGAGTACATCTGTCATAATTGTAACGAAAGTGGTGGAGATATGAAACATGAATTAAATGCAATAAAAAAACAGCTTGGCAAATTTAATCAGCTGGATGATTTACAAACAACAATGCAGTTTATGTCGGCAAAATGTTATGATATACTTAAGACCATAACTGAGAACAATAACAAAATAGAAGCAGTAAAAAAAGAAAATAAATATTAAAAAAAAAGAAATTGCTGATTTAAAAACGTCCGTGAAAATGTTAAATGACCAAAGGGTAAAGAATGATTGTGTCATTAATGGGTTGGGGTGCGATGATGATACGGATGCTGCTGGAACCCTAGTGAAGTTTGTAGGAAAGTTTGATGTAAAGATAGAGCCAGCTGATATTGATGAGGCGTATTTTTTGAATAATGTTAATAAATCAAATAATAATGATGCCAATAGAACAGATAAAAGAAAAAAAACTATGATTGTGAAATTTAACAATAAGAAAGCAAAACAATTATTTATGTCAATAAAGCCTAAACTTAAAGAAAGTGATAATAAGTCTGTATTTATCAACGATTTTTTAAGTAAGGAAACACTTGCTTTGCTCAACCATGCTTAGAGTTTGGGAAATGTCGGCTATCGTAGAATATATGCCTTAGCTGGTCGTGTTTACGCTAAAAGAAGCGAATTATCAAAGCCAAGGCTTATCAAATCTTTTGAAGAAGTAGATAGTTTACTACTTGAAGCAACCACAAATAATGCTCGCAGGTCTTTTCGCCGTGAAGGTATAATAGAGGCCACTGACAATAGTGATAATGATGTTCAATCGCCGTTTTTGTCGCCAGCTTAATATTCATTTTATAATCATTCTGCATTTATAAATTTAATTTTATGTATACATTATTAAGGTACGTTCAGACTGATGAAATATTTGATAGCAAACATCAAATATTTCACTAACGTAGTCTGAACACAAAATATTTTTGAGTGACAAATAAAATAACAGCTGATTTTGAGCAAATAAAAGTATTTGCCGGCAAACAAATATTTGTCCAATGTGAACATAGTGTGAACACAAAAAATTAAATATTTTAGTAGTTTTTGAGCAAACATTTAATTGATATTACAAAAAAATTGTAAGAGCAAACAACGACAAATAATTTTAGCCATGTTACCTATAGAAGCAATTTTTCTTGTAAGTTTTCGGATTCTTTACAGTTTTAAAGATTTTTTTATAATTAAAAGGCTTTGCTATCATGCCGCTATTGGCAAATTTTTGCGAATTTCCGCTAATTTAGCAATTATTATAGAATTTTTGACATTCCTTATAGTTTTAGGCACAAATATCAGGTGTATATTTTAATAAATTTTATGGTTTTGTTTGAAATGTTAAAATTGTTCGCGAATTTTCGCTATTTTTGCAAATTTTTTATTTATTCTTTTCCCCGACATTTTGTATTTTTAACCGATTAGGCGATTTCAAAAAAATGTTAGGGTTTGTTTCCAAGTTTGCAATTTTTCGCGAATTTTAGCCATGCTCGCGAACAAGTTTTTTTCCCCTGTGAATCTTTACAGCTCTAACGATTTTTAATAATTATTATTTTTTGCTATCATGCCGCTATTAGCAAATTTTTGCGAATTTCCGCTAATTTATCAATTATTATCGAATTTTTGCCATTCCTTACAGTTTTTGGCGCTTTTAATAAATTTGATGGCTTGTTTGAAATATCAAAATTTTTGCCGAATTTTCGCTATTTTTGCATCATTTTTTTTTTTTTTGCTTTGTCCCGACATTTTGTTTTTTTAACCGATTTAGCGATTTTAAATATATTTTATGGTTCGTTTCCAAGTTTTCAATTTTTCGCAAATTTTAGCCATGTTCCCGTTAACCATTGTCTTCCAGCTTTTTTTTTTTGCAGTCTCCTGTTCTAACACTATAAGAGATGTTTCTCCACAGAATAAAAAAAATTAGCTTCTGAGCTAATTTTTACGATATGTGAAATATATTTTTATTTTTGAACAGTTTCATTAAATAATTATTTTATGCAAATATTTGTTTATGGCAAACATGCATGGCAAACATGAATTAATTTATTTTATTTGACACTATTTTTTTGTTTTTGTTTCACACAGTTTGATATTTACCAGAACAAATATTTTCGTCAAATATGTCATTAGTCTGAACGTACCTTAATACAATTATGAATTCAAATCAATTCTTTTCATGTTATAAAAACTTTTAAAAAAGTCAAAATAAAGCTTATTTATCAATTATATCTGTAAATGTTAGAAGTATTTCGTCCCTTAAGCTGTTATGATACTTGCTATTTTTTGTATTTTTTCTATATTGGAGAACAGTGCAAATATATTTGCATAGGAAAACTGACTAAGTGTAAAGAGTATGATTATATCATAAAAAATCTTGAAATGTCAAAATAATATACATGTGTTATTGATAAATAATCTAAGACTGTCAAAAAAATATAATATTTTTTAACTTAAAATTGACATTTCCAGATTAATTGTTAGCACTGTTGCCAATTTTTTTAGTTTTTGATCGAAAGAAACGGTTTTTAACTTTTTTTTTGGGATTTTTAGCTTTTATGACGGTTTTTTGTGGGAAAAAACGTGGGCAGTATTGTTTGTTTTGTTTACATTTTATCAAATTGTATTTCTTGTTCTTTCTCGCATGTGTTGTTTCATTCAGTCAATCCTAAAAAAATCCAATACAAAAAATAGCAAGTATCATAACACCTTTACGAAGTTTAATAAATTTTAATCCATAATTTCTATTTTTCCAAAGCTACCGGATATTATTTGTATTCAAGAAACTTGGTTTGATAATGAATTAGTACAGCTTTACAAAATTCCAGGATTTACCTCACTAAGAAGGATTTGAAACTAAAACTAACACCATGTATTCATGTTAATTTACAATCACTTATGGATTACAAAAGCAAACTTTAAAAAAAAAGAAAGAAACGACAAAATAAAGATGTTGTTAATATCTGCCTTAAGCAACCAAGGAATGTATGAATAATTATTATAAGGAAAATTTAAGTAAAATGCAGGAGAATCCTAGAAAGTGTTGGCAATTTTTAAATCAGACCCTTGGAAGAAATTCTAAACCTGAAATTAATATAAGGAATGATGAAGGTAGAATAATTGTTTATGATAATGACAGAGTTGAAGTTTTCAATCAGTATTTCCTTAATTGTGTTAAAAATTTGAATCGAGGCATTGAATACAGCTCCACTGATCATTGTAATGCTTTTCGATCCTTAATTTATACTCGGAAGAAATTTAGCTTACATCATACCACCGAAAATGAAGTCTATGATTTAATTACTCGTTTAGATTTTGACAAAAGTCCTGGAAGTGATGGTATAACTTCAAGGTGTGTATTTGAATGTAGAGAAATTATAGCACCTTTATTAGCTAAAATGTTGAACTCTTCAATCACTCAATCGATTTACCCTGACGCACTTAAAACTCACAAGATTATTCCGATTCCCAAGGATGTTCATAGTAACACGGTTGATAAATTTAGACCTGTTGCAGTTTTATCATAGTATAGTCAATTATCAACATTTTTGGAGGAGAAAAAATTAATATATCCAAATCAATATGGCTTCCGTAAGGGTTGTGGTACTGAGGAAGCAGTGTTAAACGTGGTAAATTATATCTGTGATGGCTTAGATAAAGGATTCAATGGAGTTGGTGCAATTTTTTATGATCTTTCCAAAGCCTTTGATCTTGTTAATCATTCAATAATGATCGAAAAATTAAAATTGTATGGTGTAAGAGGTGGTGGGTGAATTGAGTCTTTTCAAAAGCTATTTGGAAAATCGCAGGCAATATGTGCAGATTAACAATTGCAAAAGTTCAATGGTAGATGTTGATTATGGAGTTCCTCAGGGAAGCGTGATTGGTCCTTTATTGTTTAACATTTATCTTAATGATATTAATAACTTGGGTCTAAGTGGAAGAATTTTTATGTATGCAGATGACTTATGTCTACTTTATCCTTATAAAGAAAATCTAGGGTTCAAAACATTTGCTGAACGGGATGCAGCACTAATTGCGGAGTTTACAAGAATAAATAAGTTAGTAATAAACTCTAGTAAAACAAAGCTAGTACGTTTTAGACCAAGGCATAATCGACATGTGGAAGAAAGGCCAGTATTAATGGATGGAAAGGAAATTGTTGAAGTAGATTCCATAAAGTATTTCGGAATTATTCCTCAAAATAAATTATCATGGCAAAATCATATTAAACATGTTCGTTCAAAAATATCTCCAGCACTAGGTATACTATTAAAGCTAAAGTATAAACTGGATGAAAAAAACAAACTTATAATTTTTCAAGCCCTTATTCAAAGTCATTTAAACTATCTGATTTAAAATCTCTACGAGTTATTCAAAACAAATCATTGAAGGCTGTATTCAATCTTCCTCAATTGTATCCGACTTTGTCGCTTTATAAAAACGTCGCTAAAAAGTGTTGCCAATTTATGGTATTTACAAACTGCAGTTGTTAATATATGTTTTTAAAGTAATTCGTGGAATTGGGCATCATACGATAAGTTTTTCAATAAATCAATTAATATTTAACACAAGAAATAATTCGAATATAAGGCTCGCTAGATGCCGGTTGGAAACCACCAAACAGAGAATTGAGTACAACGGTAGTTTGGAATACAATAGTTTACCTCAAATTTAAAAGGATTGATTGTTTGTCAATATCTTCATTTAAAAATCAACTAAAAGATTACCTTTTACAAAATATTGAAATGCTTTTAATATAATAATTGCAAAATATAAAATATAAATAATTTCTCACTTTTTTTTTCTATTTTTTGTATACATATGTATTTATTTTTCATGTGTTTTGTAGTAATTACATAACTATGACTTGTTATACATATGTAATTGCCAACGTTGTCTCAACAAAGCCTTAATAGCTCTGATACCATTATATAAATTGTAAAACATAATTTTGAATTAATAAAGAAAAAAAAAATGTCATTAGGGAGCTTAAATATAAGCTAAGATTCAATTTTGCCACTCCCCTTTTTCCTTTTAATTCTTCGCCCAAAGGCCAAAAATCCGGCTACGTTAGGATTTGGCCTAAGTATTTAACTATATGCAGGGCAGTTTTCTAGCCCATCAGCTCTGGATAGACAAAAAAGAGGAAAACACAAATAAGGAAACTAAGTTATATAGAAGAAAAGACTCATTAATGCCTTTATAATTGTAGACTCTCTAAGGCATTTCTTGTATGTATGTATGCATATGGCATAACACCAAGAAATATTAGTATAGTTTGCCTAAGCAGTTTGGTATTCATCTTCAATAATCTTCAATGCAACTTTGATCAAAACATGCAACGCTGAAAGTATTGAGTAACTACTTTGGAGCATCGAGTACCCAAAAAAAACGTGCAAATACTAAATATTCGGTACCCACTGCTCAAAACTTTGAGTACAAACGGATGTTTTATATTCGCCAAAATGTAGGCGCTTTTTTCATATTGCATTATATACGAAATTTATGCTAAAAAGTGCATTTTTAATAATATTTTAATATTTTTAGACAAAAAAAGATAAGAACAAATTTAACTCAATATTCTCATGTATAAGTAGAGAGCCATCGCATATAAATAATTTTTCTGAAATTGTGAAATTAATACGTGAAATTGTGTAATTAACATATTTTGAAATCCATTGGAACAGTTTTGGCTAAAAATAGTGAAATGAAAAACCAAATCAAAACTAGTACGGATTTAAAAAAACCTCTAGTTTTTACTTTGTATTCCATTAAAAGAACGTAATTTTTTTTTAGTTTTATTACTTATTTTTGCTAATAAAACTTTGCACATAAGAATAAAATTCGTATTTTTTAATGAAAAACCGAGGAAAATAGGGATTTTTGTAGGGAAAATTTTTCAACGTGTATGGAATAATCGGATTTTTTTTTAAAATGCGTAGGTATTTTTCAAAATATCTTCTGGCAATACTGGTTTGACGTAAAATATCAAAACATTTATTTATTAATATTTTTAACGTCAGTATGAGGCTTTTGTTGGCAAAATATTTGAAAGAAATTCGGATCTGCTGGTATGTCATAGATTAAAGTCCAAACGATGGCGATGTTGAGCAAAATCAATGATTTCTTTAAGAATTCAGATATTGACAGCATTGAAATGTAAAACTGGCCAATAAAAATTAAATATTTTAACAATAAAGTAGGATTTTAAAGATCAAAAGGCCACATTTTCTCTTCATACAATTATATCAAAAAAGGTTTTAGGATGGTTTTAGCAATATTACTTAGTATGGTAAAACAAGTTTTTAATAATTGTTTTTATTGTTTATATAGTTTATGGCCAGCTAAGTGTAAAAACACTATTTTGTACTTAAAAAAAGAATAAGTAATTCTGCAAACAAACCCCTTGTATTCCTTCATTCCTTCCTTCGAGCAGTTCTTAGCTTTCAGGGACGCACTTAGAAAAGTCCTCAACAAACACAATAGTGCACAGTGGTCAATTCCGGCCAAAAATCCATAACTTCTTTTTTTTACGTAAATGGCTGAAAATTGGTACCCAGCTTAAGAATACCATGTTTGATCCAATTTTGGACACGTACACACAGGGGTTGGCCTGGTAATCATTAACGACCCAAAAGTATCGAATAAAATTTCAAAACGGCTTTGGAGGTGTATTAAAATATGATCATTTGTTGCGATTATTTTAATAGTTTGTGGAATATCTATATATGCTCATCTCCTGTCCCCATCTTTTAGCCTACCTGAGCAAATAAAAGAAGATATGATCATATATGATTATAATATAATATGTAAACTAATCTGATTATATACATAAACATATGTATTTATATCTTAACATAAATCTGACGTGGATCAGACTTGAGCTCCTGTGGGATGTGTGAGGGGGCGGACTGTTTAGGACCCTTCAACTGAAACATACCATTTTGGGGGTTGAGGTGGGTTGGGATGATTATCACACAGAAAAAATTATTGGCAGTTTTTTTTCAATTAATAGTGATTTTTGAATTTTAAAATAAATTTGATTACGTTCTTAATTGATTAATTAAAAAAAAATATTTTTTTTTTCAATTAATATTTTACTTCATTTTAATTATAAGTTTAATTGAATCAATCAACTCGGTTGTTTGAATTGAACACTTTGTTCCTTTCTCCTTGCTTTCCTCCCTCATCAACAGTTTGCGAAAAATGTTACAAGTGCAACCAACATCTTTATAAATTCATTGTCTTTGCCCTTACATGTACCCTGCAAATAATATTGGACCACCTGATCCATTTTGATAAAATGGACTACTCCATGGACTACTCCATGGACTGGTCCGATGTAATGCAAGCATGGACCATGTCATTGTTAAAAAGTGTTTGCAGTGAGACGACATGTCTTCGTTTTTTAACGACGTGCTTTCGTTTTTAAACGACTTCAAAACTAATCCTCTTGTGTATACCATGGAGTAGTTTTAAAGCTACTCCTTAGTAGTCCAAAGGTGGGTTATATCTCCTCCCCTAGGACATCGTAATGATAAATAGACCATGTTTTTCCAAACGTTTGGGTTACTTTTGGACTAGTCCTGGTCCCTTGTGGGCTAATCTTTACACGCGTGTTTGGACTGGTCCTATTATTTACAGGGTACATACACACAAACACACATGTTTTTGTCATCAAAAAGGACAGTAAGCGTCGCGTGCAAAAAAAAAACTATGAACAAGTAAAAAATGAACTGAGATTTGTTATAGACTAACAATTTGATGTTTATTTTCTTTGTTTGTTAATTCTTGAATTATTTTTGGTTGTGCGTTTAAAGTGAATAGGTGAAAAAAGTACAGCCAAATTACACAACAAAAACAGTTTTTTGTTTTCAATCTTGAATACCCTGAAGAATCAGAGTTATTCTACAATTTTATACAAAGTTGTATGTATGAAATTCCTTTGTCAAAAAAATCTTCCAAAATTTGTACAATTATGCATGAGCTATTACAATGAAACAAATAAAACAAGTTATTTTAAAACCATATTTAAATAAAACATATATTTAAAATATTATTATTTTGCTTCATTTAACCATGAACTGAATTGATTTAACAAACTTATTCAATTAACAATTTATTTGATTGAATAATTTGCGTAATTGAATTGAGATTGTATTTCAAATACACTGTTTAATTTATTTAATTAAAAATTTAATCGATTTAATGCAAAATACAATCACAGTTTTAATCAAAACAATTATTAAAATAATTAATTTTCTGTATTGTAATCAATTACGTTAGTAACTCATTCAATTAAAATATTGATTTTTTTTTTAATTAATTTGTTAATTCATTCAATTAAAATATTGTTTAATATTAATAATTTTTTCAATTAATGTTGTAATTAAAATGTAAAAACTTTTTAATTGGAAAAAAAATCCTTGTTTTGCAATATTTGCAAGTTTGAGTAATTGGTATAATCATTTCGGTGATAGGTGCAAAATTAAACAATTTTTTGCTTGTTTCAATTATTTTGGTGATCAAAACCATTTTTACTTTTTTCTGTGCAATTCATTTTTCTTCCCCTGTACTCGCGACTGCCTAACTATATATAACAAATATCTGTCTTACATGGCGTCATATAAAATTATTATTAAATTAACATATTTTAAGAACAATTTTGATTTTAGTTGAACTGTTAATTTTTAATTTTTGATGTTCTTTAATTTGGCTTGAGTTCATCCATTTTAATTTTCATTGAACTATTTTCACTGAGGGAAGAAATTTTACAACTTGGAATTTTTTTATTAAAATTTATTGAAAATTTTTCCTGGCTGAGCGGGGATTTGAACCCGGGTTAATCTTTTCATGTTTCAAGAATCAAGAAGATCTTTGAGTTCTACCCACTGCACCATTGCGGTGCCCGTTAGCCAACAGTCAAACATCAATCTTTAACCAGTAGTACTGGTGGTTCGAAATTTGCTGTTATTATCACTTAAATTTCAAATTACATGTTGCCTCCTTTCCTCTGTTTTTTCGTATTCTTTCTGTCAAGACTTTATCCTATTCCAAGTTGTAAAATTCCTCCCCTCAGTGAAAATAATTTAATGAAAATTAAAATTGATGAACTCAAGTCTTATTAAAGAATATCAAAAATGAACATATTTTATTGATTTATTTGGCGAATTTTATTTTTGTATCGAATGCACAAATTTTATATAGCTTAATAGAAAGTACCAACGATATTTATATATTCGAACTTCCAAGAGGTACCAACATTTGTACGAGAGCTTTTAAAGAGAAGAGAACACAATATTCAGTTTATTTTTATCTTTATTACTTAAGAAGATAAATTGTTTATCAAAAAAGTACCAAAATAATATGTTTGCCCTTTTTCATACCCAAAATGCACAACATTCAAAAAAGAACCAAACACATGACAATTTAATTTTCGATTCAATAATGATATTTTTGAATTTTACGTCTACTTCTGTTAGATCACGAGATAAAATGTTACTGATTTAACCCGTTTTTACCCATTTCTAACCCCTAATGAATTGAATTTCCAAAAGTCTCTACTTTTTTATTTACACATTGGAAGGGGAGTCTACATACAAAATTTCAAGTGACTGGCTTAAGTTGATTGGGCTGGGCGATGATCACCCAGTCAGTCACGCTAATCTTATAAAAATATATGAAGTCACTAAAAATGATCTGGTTACTGGGGTGGCAGCTGAAATGTATAGTACTTACTTTTGATACTCAACATAACTAGATATTATTATCACTTAACCTCGTCTAGCCCCACCGTTTTTGTTATGGTTTCTTGAAATTTGGCTTACTTTATGTTTTATTTATTTTTAAAGTAACTCGCAATCACTTTACTTATCCAAAAAAATAACGCGCACAAAATCACAATTATCACATGGAATGATTAATTAGTAATACGGTTTAAATATAATGTGCTTATTTACAAAGAAAACTTTAAAGGAAAAGTCACAGCTTACTTTTATTTCAAAGTACAAAAATCAACTTTGTAAACCTTAAATTTGTAAGAAAAAAAAAATCTACTTTGCTCCAGTATTAACAGTAAAAGAGTTATCCAAGAGCCAATTAAGAAATGAGGTGTATGTTTTGCAGTGTTCGCTATAATCTGTCATCAAAATTTTATTAAAATAAAAAAAAACAAG
The DNA here is from genome assembly GCA_930367215.1 of Pollenia angustigena. Taxonomy (NCBI): domain Eukaryota; kingdom Metazoa; phylum Arthropoda; class Insecta; order Diptera; family Polleniidae; genus Pollenia; species Pollenia angustigena. Next base: position 123,694,515 of record OV884059.1, on the reverse strand, counting down.
TAAGAGTGCTATATTCGGCTGTGCCGAATCTTATATACCCTTCACCATTTTGCGAGCAGAATACAGAGCAACTAGACAAAAACTAAATAAAACTGGTAAATATTTTTTTTTTAAATAAGAGACAACCGGTTTTGAACTTCGCTTTTCATAAGGGCCCAGAATAAATATACATATGTACTTTATACGGTGTAGGATCAATATTGTAGAAATTACAGTTATATATACCTTTTTTACCTTCGGTGAAGGGTATAAAAGAAGTAATTTTCGGGAATTCAGGGGTCTAATCACAGCATTCGATACTATCGTATCGAATAAACTATTGAATTTTTTTGCAAACGACAGACACTGGCGTATCGAATGAAAACTCGATAAATGTAATGTCGAGTTACTCGATGTCGAATGCTATTATTTCAAATTCAATACATTTCATTCGATATCGAGTTTCAAGATAAATAATTTCGATGAATTTTGCTCGATATCGTATGCGATGATTAGACCCCAGTATTTCGGTTATAACTCATACAAATTTCCGACATTTTGGTATATAAGTCATATACATAGGACATGTGGCAGCCCTAAAATTTAGGTTTTTATAAAAATTTTGATGTTTTTTAGCCCATTTTTGGAGTATTTTGCTCATAAATTACCCATTATCTAACCGATTTGATATTTTTATATACCGACGTGTTAAGGAAGAATTTAACCATTTACTTAAGCTATACATATTTATATATAAACATTTATATTTACTTGTATACATATATTTTAACAAAGTTAATTATAATAAAAAGAGTAATTTTTGGGGATTCAGTATTTCGGTTGTATTTTGTATTTTGCTCATAAATTACCCATTGTCTAACCGATTTGATAGTTTTATATACCGACGTGTTAAGGTAGAATTTTACCATTTACTTAAGTTATATTTATATATAAACATTTATATAAATTTGTAAATATATATTTTAACAAAGTTAATTATAAAAAAGAGTAATTTTTGGGGATTCAGTATTTCGGTTATAACTCAGCCATTTTTTAACCGATTTGGCAGATTTATATACCGACGTGTTGAAGAAGAAATTTACCATTTACTGCAGTTATAAAGCTTGGACTCGGGGAGATCTATGGTTCCCGAAAGTGGGTATTTAAAAAAAAATCATTTAATTTTGGTCATAACTTTTTTGTATCTGAACCGATTTTCCCGAGTTTTTTATAAAATTTGTTCTACTAAAAATTTGATATTTTGATATATAAGTCATATCCATAGGACATATGGCAGCCCTAAAATAAAAATTTAGTTTTTATACAATTTTTATTTTTTTTTTTGTAAGGGAGGTACCTCGCCCTCTTCTCCAATCCCGCCCACATTTTGTAGGATGGTGTGTATTGGCAACCTTAATGTGTGTACCTAATTTGGAAACTTTATCTTTCGCCGTTCTCAAGATATACGGAAATAAAAAAATACAACAACAACAAGGGATTTTTGGAAAAATTTAGAGGTAGTCGTGGTTTTTTGCTCATATCTCCGTCATTTTTGGCTGAATTTCAATAGCAAACTTAAACGGAGTATATTGACATAAATATACATCAACCTAGTCCACATCATTTCTGGGGTTTTCAACATACACACGGACAGACGGACAGACGGACAACCGGATTTGAACTTCGCTTTTCATAAGGACCCAGAATATATATATTTATAGGGTGTAGGATCAATATTGTGGAACATACAAACGGAATGACAAAGTTATATATACCCTATTACCTTCTGTGAAGGGTATAAAAAAATCATTTTTGGCCGGAAATTGACTAGTGTGCAGTGGTGGGCTGTAAATAACACATTAAATTTTAACTTTAAATTTAATTAATGTTATTAACTTTTCTTAAAACAAAAAAAAAATAAAGTTTTTATACATTTAGTTGGTCTGTTAAAGACATAACAAGTTTCTCTGATACTGATTTGGCTGGGACTCATTCCCTCATTTAACCGACCGGTTAGCTAAGGGTTATTGTTAACAGCCACTAATGTATGACGTACGGACGTAAGCTTAACTGCTGCTAATGGAACCTAACCTAACAGAATTTATTATTGTTTTAGGCATTTTAAAGTGCTTTTCGAAAGGTATTTTTATATGGCATATGGGCATTTCCCCAGAATGGTCTACCAGGATGAAAAAATTAAATGTTGATAATCATTGTATAAGCGAATAATTGTATTGTATGCAACAACAACAGAAATTATTGAAAGGCGTGTCTTGTTCTTTACACTTCCGTTTCAGGTTTCCAACATTAGACCCCAAAAAGATTATTATTCCTAGCTGTATACCTCGTTTGGAAAGATTTTGGAAACTTTGTTTAACCCTCTGCGACTGACGTGATATAGTTATCACAATTCTAATGACGTGGTAGACTGCCAGACACCATTTCCGTGGCTAATATTTTCCAAGTTCCGTTTTGTAAACCTAATAAAACCATTTTTTTTTATTGTTTATGAGTATAAGTTATTATTTATATATTTATTTTTCTAATTCAAAGCGAAAATTCGTGTTGAATGTTATTTATTTTCAGTAAAAAACTTAGACCGAAACTAGAACAGAAAAAAAATTCAAAAATAAATTTTTTTGAACAAATGCTTTTTATTTTTAATTACTTAGATTTAAATTTATCATTTGGTAACAAAAAAAATTTAATTCTGTGGTTAAAAAAAAATTCAGAAACATTTCAATTGGCACATCAAAGTCCATAACTTAAACAAAAAATATTTCATTTCATAATTTATGTAGCAAAATTTTAGATTTGGCTGATTTGCACTTAAGTTAATAAGTCATAAGACTTGAGATCATATATTTACAGTCAGCGTCAAAAGAAAGTGTACACCGAACAGTTCAACATTTATAAGTCCGTAGATGTTTAAAGGGGGAGAGTACAAAAAATCTGTTTTTATGTTTTTGAAGTGTATTCAGTACTTGTTTATTTTAATAAAAAAAATTTGTCATTTATTTCTTCTTCATTTTCAAATTAACATTAATCTCAGAAAACGCCTTATTTTACGCGTCAAAAAAAAAGTGTACAATCTCATATTTTTTCCATGTTTCTGCGTCATAAAGGTAATTTGACCCCTAGTTTTTTGTTTTTTTCTTCTTAAAATCATATTACGGATGTTTAATTATCTTTTCTATCTATACTGATCAATTAAAACTCAAGTTAACTTTAGTTTGTAAATAATAGTCAACATGGGTAAGCAGACTACAGTAGAAACTAGTAATTTAGTGGTAAAATTGGCACCTGAAGGCAAATCTTTGAGAGAAATTGGCAGTACTATTGGTAGATGTCATAATAATATGAAAAAAATATTAGGTAGGTACAAAAATGTGAAAAATGTTAAAGACCTTCCACCCTCTAGCAGACCTAAAACTCTGTCCGACGTGGAGAAGAGGACAATAGTGCGAAGAGTAAAGGCTAATCCCTGGCGCAGTACAGTAAAAATAGCAGAGGAACGAGCAATAACATTAGAAGCAAGTGTTAGCGACAGTACTGTTCGCCAAGCACTACATGAACATGGGATATATCGTAGTGTTCCCAGAAAAAAGCCACTTGTATCTGTAAAAATCAAAAAAATCGTCTGGAATATGCGAAAAAGCATAAGAACAAAGATAAATAAATATTTTTTGTCCCATAAAGAAAAAATATTTTTGTTGTGTTGAATAAAAATTCGCCGCGATTTTTTTTCCTTTTTCTCCTCTTTCTTTGCAAATGAATTTAAGTAGTTTGAGCCCGTTCGACAAATAAAACTACTGCAAGCAAATCAGAAATTCTTTGAAAAAACAGTAAAACCTAAAAGAATCGGTGCAATTTTTGATCCGTTAAAAACATATAAAAGATCTTGCCATTATAAGTTTACCGTTTAAATCAGAGGTGGGCAGCACCTATACTATTATTTTGACGACTGCATGTATCAACCAGCAGAAGATTAACAGAGTATGAGAGAACAGAAAAAGAAGAACTAGAATTTCGTTGCCTAAACTTGAGTGTCTTAAAACTGTGACGGCGTATATCCCTGGTTACGATAAACTACCTGAGCTAACCAACTTAACACTTTCAAAATGATCCCAACAAACTTCTTTATCATTTGATATCAAACAATATTCTCAAACCTTTTCAATTCCTTCACAGAAAAAATTAAAAATTTTCTCTAATCAATTGTATACCAAATTCATAGAATCAAGTAACCCATTTGTTGATTTTTCACCTATTACCAAAATGATGATATTGATTACTAAAAATTGTAAAAATTTTATATTTTGAACATTTTTTTTTTTTTAATAAATGATATTTTCAATTTTAATAAAAAAAAATTATCAAACAACTTGGCCGTTTCAAACAATGTGTTCATTGATTTTGACAATTTCCAACAACAATTTCACAAGTTTAAATTATTTTTTTTTAAACGAAATAATTATTTGTTATTTAATTATTATTTTAATTCAAAATTTATTTCAAAACAACTAAAATGTTAATTAAATCAAAATGATATTTTTAATTTTCGTTCAACAAAAAAAATAATTGATTCAATTATTACGTAAATTAAGTTTAAGTACTTTTTAAATAATTTTTTTAATTGATAAAAAACTACTTATAATTTTTTCTGTATTTATTATTATATTTGAATTCAAATTGATAATGATTTGAATACAAACATCTCAATGTTTTATCAATTTAATATCAAATTGTAATCCAATATTATTCTCAAATCAAAAATAAACTTGGCAAAATGGCGATTATATTTAAATGTGGTGTACAATTAAAAAAAAAAACATATTACGTGAAGTGAATTCGTCTTTAGAAAACCTAAATTTCTTGTCAAAAAATATAAATTATTTCTGAGATTAAAATTAATTACAATTGTAATTAATGAAAATAAAAATAAATAAAAGTGAAAAAATACAAGTTTGTTGTACGATTGCGGTGATACGCCATGACAATCCTCAAAACAAAAACGAACAAAGTATTTTGTCTTTCCAAGAATTTGCGGACGGAAAGAACCGTATTTCATATTTTTGCTATGGTCCAGAATGTTTAGCTCACAGCTTTTTTTAAATAAATAATGAATTTTTGTTAATAAAAAATTAACATATTTTTCATTTATATTCCACATCGTATTTAAAGCGACATGTGAAAAATATTTGAGAATGACGTTTAAAAGCAAGTTAAAAATAAATGCCTTTTTTCAGTTTGAAAATAATTTCCCCTTTTTGTTGAGAATGCTATGATTTTCAACTCATTAACATTCAACACGTTTGTCGTTTGAGAAAATGTTTGATTTCAATCATTTTCAATTTGTAATAGAGTTTTTTTTTCCCGGAGTTTTTCGATTCCCGGGAAAGCGGGAAAAATTTTTAAATTTCCCGGGATCCCGGGATCCCGCTCCATACAAATAATACAAAGTAAACTTGGTTTTATTAATGAAAAAAACTTTTATAAACAAACGTGAGGGAACTTGTTTACAAAGTAAGTAAAATAAATGCTTAAATACTACAAAAATTAATTGAAGATTGAAAGCGGAACTTGAATTATTATTACCTTTGGCTATTATAAGTAAATTCCGTATTATGATGATCTAGTTCAAGATAAAATAAACATAACAATTGAGGTACTCAAGATATGAGATCAAAAAGTAAAATCATAAAATATATAAAATATTTTAATAAATATATATAAATATATATTTGGTTTAAGGATTGATGTTTGACTAGTGACGTCAGCAGTCGTCGATGGCTGCGAGTGTAAGACGGCAAATCCATCTGAGGAGATCGAGTGGTGGCGATCGAAACATGTCATGGTAACCTGCCGGCCAGGGTTCGAGCCCGAGCCACGTCAAGAATGAAAGATTATCAATAACAATTTTAATTAATTTTCATGTTGTAAAATTCCTTTCTTCATAAAAATAATTTAATAAAAAAATTAAATTTCATGAACTTAAGCCTAATTAAAAATATTAAAAATTTGGATTAAATATTTTAACATTTTTTAACGGCGTAGGAAATTACTTTCTGACGCACTCAAATCGTTTAGTGAGTCGCCAAAGAGTATATTTCTGATTTTGTTTACTGATTACCATGTTTCCGAAAAATTTCGTTTACTTTTTTACCGAGGTTGGACAAATAATTAAAAGTGCACCGTTGTTGCATGCTTCTGATGTCAAGGTTGATGCAAAAAATAGCATCATCCGGACTACTTCTTACAAACTATTTCTTTTCATTAGGTCCATCTGTTATCTTTAGGACAATGTGTTTTTCAAATTGTATGTTTTAGTAACTTACACGAGTTTCATTATTTTTTTATTTCGGTTTCCCCGCACTTCCCGGATATATTGCCAAGCTCGATTTTTTTTTTGTAGATACGACTATGTTGCAATAACGGAGCGATATGTTTATGTATATCCTATTTTTAAGACTTGTCCATGGTCAATGAAAATTTACTGCCTGCATCTTATTTTGAATTTATGTTCTTTATCAATTCATCACTTCACTAAATTTATTAATTATCAACTGTTGCACTGCCCATTCTGCTTTTAATAGATTTATTGCCGCAGGAGACATTGATTTACGTTTGTACACATTTCTTATAATTGATCAAATCGACAACCCATCCACAGATGCTAATTTTTAGAGAAAAGAAAACTAAATTTCAGAGTAAAAATAGCTGTTTTCTGAAACTATGAAGAACTTTTTATTTCCCGGGATCCCGCAACAAAAATCCCGGGAAAACGGGAAATATAATAAGGACGGGAAATCCCGGGAAAAAACCCTAATTTGTAATCAAACCTCCGTGTTTGTTGGGATAGTAGAACGATCTTAATTTTTAGATACAAATGTACACTCAGACATGCTTACGATCATTACCAACGAGCCAACATTATGGAAACAAAAGAGAATTTATCTCTAATAAAAAAAAACTTTATCTAATATTGCAACCTTAATTCAGAGCAAAACTTAAATAAAATTTTAAAGTAAAATAAAATTGCTGGACAAATTAGCAGCATTATTTAGGTAGTTATTGCTGATACGCCACCACGCTGTGCTGCAGACTACAAGAAATTTTTGTGTCGGATTTTTAAAATATTTGCTCATGATTGGAGGAGGTCAGTTCAAATGGCTGCGAATTGTGTGCAAAATTATTTTAATCTACATGGACATAGATATTTTTCTTTTTGTATAATGAAAAAGTGTAGATTATTCTTAAACGAAAATGTAGGGCAAAAAAACAAGTTGGTTGGTGTATTTCAAAATCTTTTTGTGGCATTTAGAGTTGCTGTTGTTTTTTGGAGCAAAAGATTGATCTTATTGCAATTTATTACAATGAATATTTAAAATTAAAATTAATGATTAAGAATATTTGTTAGTAAATATTTAATTGTACTGAGGTTCTATTATGAAATTTTTTCAAGAAAAATAATGAACTCACCATGGTTTTCTAATCGATGATAAATAAAGATTTGAATTTGGAAAAGATCCTTACGGGAGTGCAATTCTTTTATGACCTAGAAAGATATTTTAATTTAAACGTATTGGTTAATAACAGTTGATAAAGGGTATAAGAACATCTTATATAAGAAAAGAAAAAAAGCGTTTAAGGAAATATTTTAAAAGCATCGTGCCTTTCACCGTATGTGTCAATATAAAAAGTATTCTGTAAAAGAAAACTTTTTTTAAGAAAAAAAAAAACTGATACAAGAAATATTTTGCCATGCACCAATAATAAAAATAAGAACACACAAGAAATATTTTTTTACTACAGCAGTTTTTTACTTTGCGGCCACACGCTCAAGTTTTGCCTTTCAATTCCTTTCAATTTCAACTTTTAAATTAACAACGAGATTGCTTTTACCTTTCCATTTGTTTGGCAATTTAAAGTTCAATTAAATAGCTGATTACAAGTTTGTCTTTATAAATTAGACCGCATTTACATCTATGCAATTAACGCCGAGTTTTTTTTCTATTTTCTTTTAAAGAAGTTTCTACGAAACTCTTTTCACATTTACATTTACATTTTTTTCAAGCATTTTTTCAACTTTTTCAACGCCGTTTTCTTCCCTACACCTCTTGCTTACAAACGAAAAGTTGCATGCGAAAGTTGTGGCAAGTTGCGGCGTTAATTGCATAATGTAAATGCGGTCTAATTTATAAAGACAAACTTGTAATCAGCTATTTAATTGAACTTTAAATTGCCAAACAAATGGAAATGCCAAACAGATGCTCAAATATTGAGTGCAGCCTTTGTCACAGCTTTCAATTTATGAAAATTTTGACAAACAGTATATGTAAAAGACTATCAATACAAATTTGATCGTGTGGCTGCAGGATTAAACAGCAATACTGTTTTCGATTGTGAAAATATCCAACCAATTGCATACATACATGCTTGCACCAAATATCAAACTTATGGCCATTTTCTCAATGTATGGACAAACTGTCTGTTGCTTTATGTCAACATAAATTTCTTGTACTGATGAACTGTCCGTTAATGATGTTGGTTTTCTCAATACACCGACAAAAAACATTGTTTTCAGCTGGCAACGCCACTCAAAATACATGTAAGAGTTGGGAGTCAGCTGGTTGAATTTATCTGTACGGCAAATAAAGGGAAAATAAATAATTGGCAGATGAGTGCCGGTTAGCTTTGCGATAAAATCGAAGCAAATGAGACATTGAGAAAACCAAATTTCTTTAATGTGCAGTTTTTCGTTAGGAAAAAAGATAATCGCCTAATGAGAAAAAGGCCATTAGTGTGTATATTTGAATGCAAATTTCAAATCACAAATTTTTCTTTTCTTATAGTATAGTTAAAACTTTTATAAGAAATAAATTTCTTATAAATAATACTTGCCTAAAAGAAAAAAAAAACGCCTTTAACGCTTATATCTGTTACCTACATATTTGTACAAAGGCCTTTTTAAAGTAATGCAAAATGGAAGCACTAGACCATTACAGTGCTTTCAAGATAGAAATTGTATTATTTTGCACTTCAAGTCGCAAAGATTTAAAAGAATAATTATCTAACGATTTTAAGATTTTCAACGATTTGAAGAAAACTTTATAAAAAATATTTTTGTATTGTAGTTATTTAAGTTTCTTCGGACTTTTTAATTTCTCGGGAAAGCAGAATTTATTTTTCAATTTCACGGTAACTCTCGCTTGACATAAAACAGTGCAGTAAGTAAGACAAGGAATCAGATAAGCCTTTGCAAGAACACAGAAAAAATTATTTTTCCAATTCAAACAAAAAATTTGTAGAATCAAAAAATTTTTTGTCTGAAATCGGTCCTATAAACAAATTCGCAAATTCAAACAATTTATTTGCATTTTGTTTATTGAAAAAAACGCTGATTTTTTCAAACAAATAATTTAACTGAATCAAACAAAAAGTTTACTGAAATTCATATACTAAATTGCAAAATCAAAAAAAAAACAGGTTTTTGCACAAGCAATGATGCGCACACACAGAGAGAGCAGAGCGGCCGGCTGGCTTTGAGACACATTTTTTTGTTCGAATAATTTTTGAACGAAGTTCTTTTTTTATACACACAATGTTTTTCGTCATCACTCACTGTTGCTGTATCCTTTCCTTTGCTAATGAAGAAGAAATGTAACCCAAAAACGGCTACAGACCGACTCGATTTGTTTTTCGTCATCATTATATTTTTGTATTTGATGTATTTAAGCAAACAGTTTGAAAAAATTGAATACGGGATTATGTTTTTTTAACCAACTTTTAAACCAACCAAAAATTTATTTTGTTTCTTATAATGTTGTTGTTGTTGTTTCTGTTGTTTAAAAAGAGTGAAACGTTTTTTTACCTGCTATTTTTTTTTTTTACTTCAAACCTCTACATCTTTCTTACTGTTGTACTTTTTTAAAGTGTCCAAAAATAGACTGTATGTGTTTTTTGTTGTAGTTCTTATATTTTACATTAGGAAGTGTTGCTTACGATCAAATAAAAAAATGCAAAAAGACGACAACATTAAAAAGCGTTAAATATTTCATACAAAATTATGAAAACTTGAAACCAATAACGCGTGTATTATATTTTTAAATGGTTGTCAACATTTTTGTTGGTTAAATAAAAATCAAACAAAAATTTTAATTGAATCAGTAAAAAAATTTGTAGAAATTAAAAAAATTTTCAAACAAGCGTTTGTTTGAAAATAATTCGGCAATAATTTTTTCTGTGAAGCTACCTTATTCATAGTGGCGTGAAGTGTTGTGTTGCCCACAGCGTTCGAAGTTTGACATACTTTTGAACTACGATAGTACAGTCAAATCGCGATAATTCGTACCCCGATAAATCGTAATTCGCGATAATTCGTAATAAACTGTCGGTCCCTTGAAAAAATCTCGTTTATTCGTAAAATTTCTATACATTTTGGTCCCCTCGCTAATTCGTAATTTTTTTTTCAAATAAAATAATCTTTACCGCTTATAAATCGTAATTATTTGCTTACTACCACTTATAATTCGTAATAAAAACAACAGAAACATGGAACGAATGACTTTTTTACCGCTATTTTTTTTTTGTGTGTTTTTGCTTCTGGTTGTGTGAGTGTTTATTTTCTTAAGATCAGTTTGTTAGATGAATAATTTTTAAATATTTTTTTTTAACAATTGTTTTTTATGTTTTTTTACCGTTTTTGTAAGTAAATTGAAAAACCCCGTTAAATCGTATTTATTTTATTTCGAAACCCCGCTAAATCGAAAACCCCTATAATTCGTAAGAAATGGCCGGTCCCTTGCGATTACGAATTCTCGGGATTCTACTGTATTTATGTGGCTTGACCAGGTTATGTTGTTGTTGAACACTATCCCTAAGTTCTTAACCCTTTGCACCATGTCGATATTTTGATTATTTATTAAAATGTCATCTTCAATAAGTGAGGTAATGGATTTGTTATGAAAAGTAAGTTCTGGTCTGTTATGAAAAATTTCAAAATTTTTAATATTTTTAATTAGGCTTAAATTCATCAAATTTAATTTTCATTAAATTATTTTTATGAAGAAAGGAATTTTACAACATGAAAATTAATTAAAATTTACTGATAATTTTTTCATTCCTGACTCAATCTGGGCTCGAACCCAGGCGTTTTTACGGACAGGTTACCCTGACATGTTTCGATTGCAACCACTCAATCTCCTCAGAGGGCTTGCCGTTTAACACTCGCAGCCATCGACGACTGCAGACGTCATTAGTCAAACATCAATCCTTAAACCAAATTGTATTTAACCTTTGGTAGATCGAAATTTGCTTTGAATGATTATCTATTTTAATTTATTTTACATGTTATTCCTTTACTTCTCTTTTTTCGTACTTTTGTCAAGAATTCTTCTTGAAGTTCAAAGTACATATTTTGTTTTGTTTTTTCATTTGTTTGTCTTTCTTTTTCTTGCTGACCTTTTCAGCACAACTTGAAGGACAAATGCAAACATAAAGCTCGTGCCTTAGCTTTAACAATAATTGAAGCACAGCCGCGAATAACGTTGTAAACGCCACATTTTGCAAAAACTGTTTTTTGCAGATAACGGTTGACCTTACTCTCTTACACAGTTTAAAAATCAAATCAACCAAAACTATGCACCTTAACGCCTTTAAAATGGCGTACAAAGTGGCAGCCAGTGGAAGAACATTGCAAGTTACTAACAAAATGATGAAACCGAAATGGTTTTACAGTGCGAAATAATGTTTTAAAAGCCTTTTGCATTAAAGTTTTTATTATCATTATTTTTAATAGTAGAAAAAAAAATTGTTTAAACAAATAATTCTGCCTGTCAAAAAATCGTTTTTCTGCTCCCCTGAACAATTATTATTTTGTAACTTAAAACGTTATTCGCGGCTGTGCTTCAATTAGTATTGTGGTTATTTTGTTGAACTATTTATGGTTTTTAATCCAAATTTTTAATATTTTTAATTAGGCTTAAGTTCATCAAATTTAATTTTCATGAAATTATTTTTATGAAGAAAGGAATTTTACAACATGAAAATTAATTAAAATTTACTGATAATTTTTTTTTTCATTCCTGACTCAATTTAATTTAATTTAAAGATTGATCAAATAGCTATCTAAGCTAGGGATGAAACGATACGAGTAAATACAAGTACATATTCGATACTTTAATATAAGTACCAAGTATTTTTGTAATCGATACTTAGCAACCGAGTACCAAGAAGTATCGGTAAAAAAATACTCGGTATCGGCCAAAAGAATTCGTTTCACTTTGGTATTGAAATTAGTCTTAAATTTTTGATTATATTCCAAAGCTGGAGCAGCAGTAACGGTATCAAGAACCCGTTTGAGCAGTAAACGCCTATAAACCACATATTGTCCAGATCCATTTCTTAAATTTCTGGATATAGGAAGTTCGTTGCCATCTCGCGATATCGAACACCATTCACCGTAATTGGACCTCATTTTCGAAGAAGTACAGCCCGATAACGCCGCCAGCCGCAGAACTAACTGGGCGAGCATGCACATATGTTTTCCCATTTCCTACAGACCCGGTTTGCTGAAATAGCGCAAAATTCTCCCGATTGTGGAAACATGTGTGCCCCGGTAGTCTAGCTGGTAGCGAGCTAGTCTATCAGCGCCGGGGTTGCGGGTTCGATTCCCGCCAGAGGCAGACACGCATAGAGCTTCGCGGGATTAGCTTAGGAAAAATAAAAAAAATTTGGTTGATTATGCTGACCAAAAAAATCAAGATGTGCACGAAATGCATTTCGATTGAACGCCCATTTTCGTAAAAGGCTTTAACAATATTAACGCGCTGCTCAATTGTGTACCTCTTAATGGTAGAATTTGTCAAATACTGAAACAAAGAAAGGTCAAATTAAGTGGCACAAAAGACTTGACGTGGATTATCGTTTTACCACCCTTTATTTTATATTTATCGATTTAAAAATAAAATACATATTGTTACGAAAGTAACTTTAGTTAAAAATTATTTGTAATTATTGGTTAAGAATTAGATTAATTTATGTGTTATCTTGTATTGATTAGTTATTAAGTATTTGTTAGTTATTTTATTAGTTAAAATTGTTATTGTATAAGTTATGCACACTTCGAGTGTAAAAATCAATGTACAGATGTAATGTTAAAATTGTTGTGCATAATTGTACTTCAACCCCACTGTAAACTAGAATGTTCTTTATTAAGTTATCTCAATCTATGGCAACGCCTAAAAGTATGCCTTAGTTTATGATGCCTAATAACTCAATTAATTCAGCCATATAGATAGTAATAGCTGAATAAGTTTAATTAACGAAATAGCCGTTATTAGAACTTTATAGAGCCATCTAGACTTCAGAACTCGAAGGTCCAATGTCATTTGCCCGAGTATAAATAGGATCGCAAGAGATGGCATGATTCTTTCTAAGTTCTGACTTTGTCAAAAACGTATCACGCTGAGAAGATTATAGTTGATTGTAAATAAGAGCTAAAAATTACGGTTGTTAAAGTGACTAAGTACTAAATAAAGTTGTGTAAATTGTAAACAGTAGCAAAAGTGTTGTATTTATTTGTTTTATTTGAATTGCAATAAAAGAACTCGGAACGGTTTATTATAAAGGAAATAAACCAAAACGTTATTGAAAGGCAGTAACGTAACAATTGGTGTCAGAAGTGAAATTGCATAAATAAAATAAATAAAATAATAAAAAAAAAGAAGAAAAGTAATAAAAAAAAAAAAAAAAATAGACAGCAATGAAATTTGAAGAGCTTAAAGTAGAACAGCTCAAGAAAGAATTGGGTAAGTTGGATCTGCCAACTGCAGGTTATAAAGCAGAGCTGCAGAAGAAACTATTAGATTAGGGATGAAACGATACGAGTAAATACAAGTACATATTCGATACTTTTATATAAGTACCAAGTATTTTTGTAATCGATACCGAGTACCAAGTAGTATCGGTAAAAAAATACTCGGTATCGGTCAAAAGTAATCGTTTAACTTTGGTATTGAAATTAATCTTAAATTTTTGATTATTTTCCAAGGCTGGAGCAGCAGTAACGGTATCAAGAAACCGTTTGACCAGTAAACACTAGGGATGCACATCCCCAATACCGAAAACCCGGGATAATTCTAAAAATTTAAGTCCCGAATCCCTGGGTTTGATATAAAAATCTCGAGATTTTGAGCTTAGTAAAAATTCAATATTAAATCATACTGGCCATGAATCCAATTTTTAACTGGTTACAAAAAAACCACAAGTGAATAAATGTTACATGCAATGCATTATGTACTACGAAAACAAAATCAGATGGTGGGTCTTTTTTCTAAGTAGATGATAATAGAACTGCGCACGCAAAATGCAAGTTGTGCAAAAAGGTGTTAACAACTCTAGGGGGTTCTACCAAAAGTCTTTTGACACATATAAATTTATTTTATTAGATTAATACTGTCGTATAGCATATTTGTAGTTGTTTATTTACGACACCACCCAGAAGTGTTGAATGCGAATATTGGTTTCGTCGGCAGCATATGTTTGCGATAAAATAAGGTATCAATTATCTGACGTCATTAATTTGCTTAAGAATCTTTTTAAATATAAGTTTTAATACATAATACTTCCATATTACTTTAAAAGAATACATTAAACATTTTTACATATTTTTTAATGAGTTTAATTTTCTTCATGAATTAATTTGTTTTAATTCTTATACATAAACATTAAATTATAATTATACGAATTTTAAAATTGGCTTTTATATATGAAATCCCGTGTTTCAAAAAACCTGGTCCAGTTTGGCATCCCTAGTCCACACCTATAAACCACATATCGAAACCACATAGGAAGTCCGTTATCATCCCACGATAGCGAACACCATTCACGATAATTACTTGGCCGACCTCATTTTCGAAGACGCCGCCAGCCGCAGAACTAACTGGGGAGCATGCACATATATTTTCCCATTTCCTACAGACCCGGTTTGCTGAAATTGATTGTAAAAACACTTGGTCGATTATACTGACCAAAAAAATCACGATGTGCATTAAATGCATTTTGATTGAACGCCCATTTTCGTAAAAGCCTTTAACAATCTTAACGCGCTGCTCAATTGTGTACCTCTCAATGGTAGAAGTTGTCAAATACTAAAGCAAAGAAAGGTCAATTTAAGTTGCGCAAAAAACATGACGTTAAGGTGTGACTCACAATTAACATCATGGATTATGGTTTTACCACCCTTTATTATTAATTTATCAATTTAAAAATAAAATACATAAATTACACTGGTTTACAGCCAAAAAATACCAAGAACGCCACATGCCTAGATAAGTTAATTGAGACCTCCTGAACACGAAAAACGCTGTAATTTGTTTTCCTAAGTACAGTTTTTTAGATAACGGTACTTTTGTGTTGTGGAGCCCAACCAAAAAGTCCAATCGAAATAAATGGCATATCGCTGGAAAGTTAATTGAATGCCTTCTCTGTCGATATGCTGAAGATTTCTATCTGATAAGAAATGGCTGAGTAATGGCACCTACCTCAAAGTTAAAAATTTGCCTATTTTGTACGTTTTTTTCAAAATTTTTCATTTTTATTTCGTTTTTTTTTTCTACGTTATATTAAATATCTGGAATGTTTTATTTTTTAACCAAATAGTAAATACGTTAAAACTGATGGTTTAAAAAATAACGGAATTTTATATGAGATGAAAATATTGTCGTTCCACAAAATCCTTAATAAAAACTTTATTTTTCATCCGATTTTTTTTAAATTACGCTTTAAATGTTGGTAATTAAATATACTATTTGGTTAAAAAATAAAACATTCCAGATATTTAATATAACGTAGAAAAAAACGAAATAAAAATAAAAAATTTTGAAAAAAAAAAACGTAAAAAATAGGCAAATTTTGAACTTTGAGGTGCATATCGATGGAAAAGGTATGCGATTACCTTTCCAACGATATACCATTTATTTCGATCGGAGTTTTTGGTTGGGCTCCAGAAGGGTTTGAGTGGGACCATACACCGAAAACACACAAAAGTACCGTTATCTAAAAAATTACAGCGTTTTCGTGTTCAGGAGGTCCCAATTAACTTATCTAGGCATGTGGCGTTCTTGGTACTTTTCAAAACTTAAAATTTGTAAAGCAGTGTTATTTAGCTTAATTTCTTCGAACTTCTTAATATTATTTCCTTTTTTTTTTTAAATTTGTTTGATATATAAAAAAACCAAAAAATCTCTGAAGAAGCTATCCATTGAGATAGCGAAATATTGGATAAATTTTAAATAAATATTCTTTATATAAAACGGACCTTGAGCTTGAGAAATTATTGAAAGGAAATAAAATACATATTTACATTTAAGATAAATTCACAGTGACATTGTTGATTTCTGGAATAAAATGTGCATGAAGGTTGTTATCCTGAACGTTCTATAAAATTTTGTTTCCTAAGATAAAAAAGATTTTTCGAAAGGAAATTGGTACTAGGTGGTAACTAAAAGTCGCCTCAATCTTTACACTTATCGTTTTGCACAAAAATTCTAATAGGTCGTAGTTCTTATTTTAATGTATAGTAATAAAACACTAATAAGAACGTTTTTAAATGCTGCTCACTATGCTTTTATCATACAAACCGATGCAAGTACTCATACAAGTAACGAAGTATCGATACTTTTGTTTCGATTTTAAGTAGGTATCGATACTTTACGAGCGATACCACATCGAGTAAAAGTATCGATACCTTAGAGGTATCGTTTCATCCCTATATTAGATGAATTCGAGCGACGCAATATAGACATTGCGAGTTACGAATTCGAGGAGTTTCCAGCAGTATGGATTTTAACACAATGTTTGCTGCTATGATGGCAAAAATGGACGATAATTCTAGAAGCATGGTACAGATGACAAAAGAAAATTCTAACGATATCTTGGCTGAAACTTCAAGAAAAATTAATGAAACTTCTAGAAAAATGGACCATAATTCCAAAAGCATGGTACAGATGATAAAAGAAAATTCTAACGATATCTTGGCTGAAACTTCTAGAAAAATTGATGAAACTTCTAGAAAAATGGAGGAAAAGTCTAGCACCATCCTGGCTGAAATTCAAGAGAATTCCAGAATAACAAATGAGAAACTTCAGGAGATTTCCAGTGAAATAAATGAAAGAGTAAATGAAACGGAAATAGAGTTCAACAAAAAGTTGACTGATGTTAAAATAGAAGTTGATGAAAAACTACACAATCTGGAAGCAAAAGTAAATAGTCTTCAAAACCAAGAGGGATCAGTACGGGTTATTCCAGAAGTCTCTAGTAGAATAAAGGCCCCTTGCTTTGACGGTAGTGTGCCATTAAATGTTTTTAAGTTCCAGTTCGATACAGTTTCCAACAGAAATGCATGGAACAGTGAGGAAAAAGCCATTGAGCTCATTCTGGCTTTAAAGGGGACTGCGGCTGAAGTGCTTGAAAGTGTACCAGTTAGTTGCAGAAATAATTATGATGAAATTATGGTAGCACTGCAGCGTAAATATGGTGGCGACCACAAAAAGGAAATCTAAAGAATGCAAAAGGCGAATGAGACGTTACAGGACTTCGCACTGGAGATTGAGCGGTTGGTACAGCTAACTTATCCTGGTGAGAATCATCAATTGTTGGACAGCTTCAAAACAGACGCATTTATTAACGGTATAAGAGATGCTGATGTTAAGTATGCGGTGTGTGCAGCATTAAAGTCGACATTTGCAGAAACTGTTTCATTTGCCCTGGCTCAGGAAACCGCAAGAATAGTTGCAAAGGAGAAGTCGTATAAGGTACAAAGGCTCGATGTTATTGCTGATGATGATAGAGATATCATGAAGGAATTGAAGAGCCTTAAAGAAGCAGTTTTGCGGGTGTTAAGTGAGAAGCTGGGCAAAAACAAATTGAAATGCTATAACTGCGGTAAGATTGGGCACATACAGCGTAACTGCAAAACACCGGAAAAAATTTCAAGATCTGCTTCGCCGCCGAGGAACAACCAACGGGCTAGTCATCAGTCATCGCAGGAGTCGCCGTTAAGTATGGAGGGAGTGCTACCTTTCGCATCTGAGGACTCGGTAATAAATTTATTAGTGCCAAAGAGATATAAAAGTATTACGACATTTGGCTACATCGATGGTAAAAAGCGAATTTTGACTATCGACACTGGTGCAGGATTTTCAATTATAAGGCCTGACTTGGTAACGGGAGCTGACGAACCACTAAGCGGAGTGAGCTTGCGAACAGCTACAGGTGAGCCTGCTACTGTCTACTGTGTTAAGAATTGCCAATGTTGTCAATTTTCATGAGTTTATTGTGGCCGACATTGTAGACGAAGTACTGATTGGCGCAGATTTTATGATTAGTCATAACATAAGTCTGAATATGGGAAAACAAATCATGTATTTGTTTGATTATGAAATACCCCTGAATGTTGGGTATGAAAGTGAGGCTCGTGTGGGACAGCTTCTCGCTTGTACTCGTCTGGAATCGTCACCATAGAGAAATGTTGATAAACGTGAAAAAGCGGTTGCTCATGTAAGACAGCTTAGCAGAGTGGAAACCAGGCACTGTACGCAGGCAGACAGAAGGGAATGCATCAGTGAAGGTCGCTCGTTGCAGGTAGAGCCCAGTAAAGACTGGTTAACAGCAAAAAGATTTGAACCCGTATTGGCCAAGGTAAGGAGGGCCAATAGTATAGGTGGAAGACAAAATTTTAAGAATAGCTGCCCAAAGTGTGTGGCAGCCAGGAGCACAGTGAACAGAGTTTGTGCGTCGTTTTCACAATGCAATTGTAATGCACTACCTACACCAGAAGATAAGCAGGTATCTTCATTGGAGCGGGGAAATCCTTACGACCATAGAAAGTCCGTGCGTGGCCATAGAAGGTTATCCAGATTTGATCGGGCAGTGTATTCTGAAGGATCTAAGAACGGCCAGTTGATTTTGCCAATGAATCAACAACCAAAGGAAAGATTAGTTGCCAAGCCACAACTACATTGGGATGGTCCATATAAGGTGATAAAGAAATTAAATGATGTTGTATACCGAATACAGAAATATAAAAGTCCAAGAGCCAAAATGAAAGTTGTTCATTTGGAACGATTAGCCCCTTATGGAAGAGGTGATTTTGAGCCTATTCGGGACGAACAGGCTTAAGTGGGGGGCAGTGTTACGAAAGTAACTTTAGTTAAGAATTATTTGTAATTATTGGTTAAGAATTAGATTAATTTTTGTGTTATCTTGTATTGATTAGTTATTAAGTATTTGTTAGTTATTTTATTAGTTAAAATTGTTATTGTATAAGTTATGCACACTTCGAGTGTAAAAATCAATGTACAGATGTAATGTTAAAATTGTTGTGCATAATTGTACTTCAACCCCACTGTAAACTAGAATGTTCTTTATTAACCCTTAATAGCCTGATTTATTTTTTTGAGCAGAAAAAAATTAATGTTTTAAAACTCGCGTTTCTAAACAACTTTTGTTCTACGACTTTGTGCTTAAGTTTTATTTACCTGAGCTAGGTAAGAAAAACCTGGTTGGTTCTTTGCGGAACCCTAGGCACCCGGAGATCAAAAATTTTAAAGGTGTATATATTTTTTTTAAGAAAAATCACCATATTTTACTTAGGTAATGCAAAAAAGTGACAGGAAAATAAAGAATTATTAACATTAAAATATCAGTAATAAAATCACGAATGCTATGCGACATTTCTAATAAACAAACTGAAATAACCGTTACGAAAATTGGAAAATTTCGAACTCCCGGTGCCTGACGGTTCCGCAAGGGACAAACCATAGATTTTAAAAAATCCACTAAAATAAAATAAAAATTATTATTTCAAACACTCACATAAGCTTCAAGGCATTATAACGGTCACGGAAATATTTTTTAAGTTCGCAATTTCTGTTTTTTTCGAGGTTGTGACACCTTTCTGAACATACATGAGTCAAATAAAGTCTGACTAAAGTGGCGACCGGCGCAAAAGGTGGCGCTTGTATCAAGAAATATTTCTAAAGTCGCAGGTGCAAGTTGAAAAAAAAAAATCGTTGAACAAAGTTCTGATTTGTTTTGGTTGGTTCCTAGCGGAACCAGTAGGCTTTTAAGGGTTAAGTTATCTCAATCTATGGCAACGCCTAAAAGTATGCCTTAGTTTATGATGCCTAATAACTCAATTAATTCAGCCATATAGATAGTAATAGCTGAATAAGTTTAATTAACGAAATAGCCGTTATTAGAACTTTAAAGAGCCATCTAGAATTCAGAACTCGAAAGTTCTATGGTCATTTGCCCGAGTATAAATAGGATCGCAAGAGATGGCATGATTCTTTCAACGTATCACGCTGAGAAGATTATAGTTGATTGTAAATAAGAGCTAAAAATTGCGGTTGTTAAAGTGACTAAGTACTAAATAAAGTTGTGTAAAAAGTTGTGTAAATTGTAAACATTAGCAAAAGTGTTGTGTTTATTTGTTTTATTTGAATTGCAATAAAAGAATTCGAAACGGTTTATTATAAAGGAAATAAACCAAAACGTTATTGAAAGGCAGTAACGTAACAATATTTACATTTAAAATAAATACATAGTGACATTGTTGATTTCTGGAATAAATGTGAATGAAGGTTGTTATCCTGAACGTTCTATAAAATTTTGTTTTCAAGATAAAAGCTTTTTTGAAAGAAAATTGGTACTAGGTGGTTACTAAAAGTGGTTTAAATTTTTACACTTTTTGTTTTGCAAAAAATTCTTATGGTTCGTAGTTCTTATTGTATTGTATAGTACTAAAACAATTATAAGAGAGTTTATAAGTGCTTCTTTCTATTATTTTATCATATGAACCGATACAAGTACCGATACAAGTAAGTATCGATACTTTTTTTTCGATACTGAGTAGGTATCGATACTTTGCGAGCGATACCATTTCGAGTAAAAGTATCGATACCTTAGAGGTATCGTTTCATCCATAATCTAAGCTACTTGGGACAAATTTTGCTAACACCAATAGGTAATAAGTTACATGGATGGAATTCGATCGTAGCCCCTTTCCTAAATTTCGTTTAGTTCAATAACTAAACATAAGCTTTTTTATATTACACTCCTGTCCTGAAAATCGAAAACACAACACACAAATATTTGGAAGTTGTTTTAATACACTTTTAATCAAATTTTTATAATTTTTGTTATGAAATTCTGTTTAATAGAGAAATATTTGTTAAAAATTCATTTATCACATAAATCTTATGAAAAAACGACGTTTTTATTTCTTGCGTTTTGCGTTTTCGATTTCCGGAACACCCCTGATATATTTTGTATCAAGCTTTATGTCTCAAGCTTAAAAAAAATTTAAGCCTTTTGTGAATTATAGTACCTAATTTAAAATAAATTCTTGATACTAATGCCTACTTTCAGGCGGTTCGAATACAACAGAAATATTTTGTTATGATTCAAATTTGTTTTTTATAGGAAATCTCACAGATAAATTTGTGAGGAAATAGTTGATTTCCTGAGAAAAAATAAAAAAAAATCGCATTTCACGTTTAGAAAAATCGTTAAAAAAAAATCGGACAACATAAAATTTAGTTGTTTTTTTAAACAATTTTTGTTAGATTTTTATAAAAGAAAAACATTCAAACAAAAACATAATTACTTCATACCCAGCTAGCATTTTCAATCGTGTAAGAGATACTGGGATTCTCATGAATACCGTACTTGATCGTCGGTGCCCGCAAAAAAAATGTAACACGACTGAGATTATTCCACAGTACAGCGAAAGACGCTTCTGGAATCGTTTAAGACGTGGGTAAAGATTATCTAACAAGTCTTTCATGTTAAGAATCGCTCGCATGAAACTCATGTATGTTAATATTATCTTACAACTCGTGAAATGTTCGCCGTTTAATTGCTGAAAATATAATTTATACATTCGCTGATGGTTTGGCGAATATAAACAATAAACAAAGTGTAACATAGTTGTTTTTGTACTCTGAAAATAATCATTTAAAGATTTTCCTAAGACTTGCAATTACGGCCGTACCTAAACAAAAGCGGCACGCGTTTTCTAGTTTTTGAATAGAGCGGCCTCAACGCCTTGCAATTGCAAAAACCGATTTAGACAGCTCGTTTATTAGAGAAGTTTGCCGCTATTGTTAATTAATAATGACATTTTAGATATTTTTTGGTCAATCTAGCGTTTGTATCTCTATTTTTATTCATTATTTGTGGGTTATATTAACCAAGAAAGCTAGTCATACTGTTCGTGAGACAACGTCGACGCTCTTGCTTAAGCTGGGATCATACGATTGCCGCAATTGTGATTGTGCTTTATTGACGCATAATAATAAAATTGCACCAATCAAATATTTTGAAATCACACGATTGCCTTGTTTTATACAATTTTAATTGCCGCTAGTTGGTTCAAAGTGAAATGGGTATAATAATTGCCGCAGCCCAGTCACACGATTGTTCTTGCTTGATAACTGCGAAAACAGCTGTTGTGGCAGATTTTTAATGTGTTTGGAAGTTCTAGTTGGTTTGCTCATTAAAAAAAAGAAAGTAATTTGTATCAGAAACTTAAAAAATTTTTGTTTAATATGAAATTTTTGAGAAAAATATATGAACGTCCAAAAATAAACGAACAGACTGTTCAACAATTTCGAATCTGAGCGTTCGCATAGAAAATTTGTTTAAAAAACACTCAGTTTTAACAAATGTTTCATATAAAATTCTATGCGGACGTTTACGTTAGAAATTGTTGAACAGGCAGTAAACAAATATTATAAATATATTCAATAAAAATATTCGCATTGAACAGCTAAATATGCTTGTGAACATACATATTTTGTTAATAGAAATAATTGCATTTTATTAGTAAAAGTTATCACAACATTGTCCTCGATTGCTACATGAGCCATTTGGCTCTGCAGTCTTACGATTGGGGTATTAAAAAAATGTGAAAGCTGGTGCATTGCGGCAATCGTGTGATCCCAGTGATATGGCATATTAGCGTAAAGCGAAAGAAAACTTTCCGCCTTCCGTTCTTGTTAGGGTTCGGCTGTTAAACATTCCAAAATCAAAAAACGAACGTGTCAGAAAATTTAATGTTTTATTCAGACCTCAGACTAAACAAGTCGTCACCTTTTAAGAAAAAATTAGCAAATCGACAATTTGCTGATTTCGGAACAAAAAATCGTCAAATCTGGCAGCCCTGTCTGTATGTCTTATTGCATAGCGTAGTGCTTCGAAAAATAATGAAATTTTATAATGGGGTAGCTATTAACGGTTTTCATGAAAGGGCTTAAAGTGGCCATTTGTGTAAATGGGCAAACCTACGAGACCTGTTTAATTCAATTTGTAATAAGCAGGGAAGCCAGAAATATGCAATTGCATGTTTTTCCTTGGGCGACTAATGAAGGCAGAAACAATATATATTTCTCCGTTTTAGAGGTTTTTATGAATTTTGGCATCGATTTGTTAGTGCATATTTTACCATTTGCAGCATATTTTAGTTAAAAGAGACTTTTTACAGCATTTTTTAGGGTTATAGCGCATATTTTGCCTTTTTAATGCATATTTTGATACATATTCAACTTTTTTAGATGCCTACAATAGCTTTCGCAGCAAATAAAAATTTTTTTTTTCGAAAATCTGTTACTTCAATTTCGACATCTACATTTAATTTTTACTCTTAAATTTTAAGACAAAGCAGGTTGTCATTAAGGATAAATGTTATACGATTTGTATCTAGACCAATTTTAGTATTCCGATCGACTCAGAATCACTTTTTAAAGTGATCTAACGATGTCCATCCATCCACCTGGCTGGTTGTCTGTCCATGTTAGCCTTGTGAGCAGAGTGCAAGTTCCAATTTTGTAGATAATTTGATCAAATATGGACGAAGTCTATGCAAATGGTGAGAATTGGTCTATAATTTCACATCCAAATTAGACTCTTTGCGTCCGAAAGCTATCTAATTAGGATGGTATTTAAATTAAATTCGTGCCAAAAATATTTTACTTCAAATTAAATTATTTTCGAATCGGTTCACATTTGCTCAAAGCTCCCATCCTTAACTAGCTTTAAATACCTTTTAATTGTTAAAGGGTTTTTGTCCCTTTAAGACAAAAACCCATATGGATGTTAATATCAAGATAATATTCAGCGCAAACATCTCTGAATATATTAATATTGTTTGAATATAGTTAACTGGGAATATATTCATGGTCCTTCGCCGACGACAAGCTGGTCACCTTAAAATTATCAACAAGTGGGAGAAACATATGAATTTTAACTTTTTTTAGGTTTTTTTTTAAATTTTGTTATTAAATTGTTGAATATTGTGTCTTCAAATGAGCTATTTTTAATTTTTAGGGCATATTTTTAACATTTTTCAGGGCATATTTTCCAGTTTTTACTGCATATTTAATGCGCATAAAACGTGTTTTTTTAGCATATTTCTGGTTTCCCTGGTCATAACTGTACAATAGGAATCTAAATTATAAGGGGTTGCCCACTGCAGTCTTATATATTTCTTGTAATTATTTTAAAACATATGACTTTACAACTGTATGACTACCTTGTGAATCCGCCAATTATGTATTTATTTAAAAATGAACTGTGATATCATTTTACTAATTATTTCAATACTTTAGGGAGATCCTATAAAATAATCTTTTAGAAAAATAATTTGGTTTAAATGTTAGGATTCTTTAGTTTTGATAAAACTTTTTTGTGTCTTAATCTTAAAAAAAAGTTAAGTTGCACACGCCTTTTCTAAATTAATGTAACGATATGTAGGTATTAGGGTATTCATTCGGTTAACCGTCAATCGGTTAACCGGTTAATTACTACCCGATTACCTGATCGGTTAAAACCGGATAATTTTAATCGATTAACCGAAGTAGCAACATTTTAAATTTTTTTTAGTATTATAAAATATTTGTTTGTGTTTTTAATTTTTAAATATAATAATGTTCGGTGCTGAGCTTTGCCAAGATGAGTCAGATGATGAGCTGACAACAAAAGAAACTCTCGATTGTAACACAAACAATCTTTTAACAGAATTAATCGAAGCGTACTCTAATGTCATAATGGAGGATTTTATATGTTAAGAGAAATACTGGAAAAGATCTGAGAAATAAGATAACCTGTATTATGGATTGTTTTCGAGATCACCAACATCTTCGATAATTGTAAGAATTTTTTCCAAGTCAAGTTTTATCGAAACTAAAGAAAAGAATCGCTTAAATCCTAAACATTTACACCAAATTATTTTTCTTAAAGATTATTGTATAAGATCTTCTTAAACTATTGAAAAATTTATTAATAAAATGATCTTACAGTTTATCACTCAATTTACATGATGAATTTTATGACGTCCAATCTTGGACGTAATTTTTTTGTTTGGTAGCAAGCGGTGTAGAGAAGAAAGAGGGGTAGAAAAATAGACATGATTTCTGTTTTCTCTTCCTCTTTCTTCTTTACACCGCTTGCTGCCAAACAAAAAATGACGTCTAAGATTGGACGTCATAAAATTCATCATGTAAATTGAGTGTATTTCTTATTAAATACTTAATATGTATAAATTATAAAATACTAGCTGTTTGGTCCCGGCGCTGCTCGGGATTTTCTAAATAAAAATAAATAATAAATAATAAGAGAATTTGGTTAATAACTTGACCCCAGCGCTATCTACTATCAATTATAAAAAAATTAAATATCACGACAACAACGTCACCGATCGAGAGTTTTTTATAAGCCATCAGTGAAACTAGACCTTTCCAACGCATGTACTCGTTTGAAAATCGGTTTAGTGGTTATCGAGTTATAAAATCACGTAGATAGGACAACTTATTTTTATATATATAGATACATATATAAGATGTATAACATATTTATAAATTACTTTTTTGTTTGCTCGATTTTGTTCAAGAATTGTTTTGCTTGTTATGATATTGTTTTTTTTTACTAATTAATACCAAATAACAAATAATTTTTGCATTTTTATTAAATGAAATTACTTAATTTATAACAAAACTTAATTAATCGGTTAACCGATCAATAACAAAATTAACCGATTGAATCAAAACTTCGGTTAATTAATCGAGCGATTAACCGATTCAAGAAAAAGTCCGATTTAATGAATACCCTAGTAGGTATGCATGTATATCAAAAACAATTAAATTGTTTTTTAGCTTATCTTTTTTTTTTGTTGTTGTAATAAACAAAAGAAATAAACCAAATGTTAAAAAATTTTAATAAATAAATAGTGACAATATTATCTGCCATTAACTTAAGCTAAAGAAACTTTTAAACTTCATAGCTCCAAAGAAAAATATTATTCGTAACAGCCTTAAACACAACAGCACAAAGTTTAATTAATAAAAAAAAAACAAATTAATCTTTATTTTGCATATACTTCTTTATTAACCGTACAGCAATTCATGTTTAACAAACTCCATTTAAATGGGGCACATTGTTCGCAATAAACTCATCATGGCTACAACAGTACGTCAGGCCATCTTGAACTTTTTGACTTAACTGCAAAGGACATGGTATTTGCTTACACATCCGTACAGGTATGTTAGCAGGACCTTGATGATAAATATTATTTAAAGTCAAAAATACTACAGAAGTTTTAAAACCTGTCACTATTTTGTAAATCCACAATGGTATAGGGATTTTACGATCATCTGCCAAAAACATGGGCGTCCACTTCCCTTGAGCATTTTTTAATTGCACTACGCAATCCACATTTAGAGAATCTAAATTACAGTCTATAACTCCAGTACATACATGGGTAGGCGCACGAGTAGTATCTCGGGCCCAATTTTCTATAAGTTTCCAATTGCCCATATCGATTGTCCTAAATTGTGCTATTACATTCTCCATATCGAAAGTGGAACGTTTTAAGTTGGTCAATATGAAATCGCCACTAGGCGTTAAATGGCCACGATCAATTATATGATCGACATTTGAAGAATCCATGTATTTTTGATTCGTACCCAATAGCTGTTAGAATCTTTGAAATGTAGATGCACGACTAAAGGACGAGAAATAAGCACCCAAAAACCATTTATCCGGCTTAAATGTTAAACCTGCTGGGCGGCCAACACCTACAAATAAGCAAAAATTTAAATAAGTATTAAAACTTACTACTTATATTTCTGATTTCTAAGAACTGGTGATAATAATAAATCGAAATGAGTTTAAGATCTCATTTGCGAGCAGTTATTATCATGAGTGTTATTGCGGTTACACGCAGAGAAAAAACATTTTTCAATATGGTCACCTCCAATAAAACTATTTTTAGCGAAAAATGTTATGGTTAATTTAACCATATTATTATAATCAGCGGCAACAAAATTATGTTTAAATAAGTCCTCTGTCGAGGAGCCACGAATATTTTTAAACATGTTACATTTATATGGTAAAAGTAACCATATGTTAAAAAATTTTCGTTTTTAGATGTGACCAATTAAATAAGGTTTTTTCTCTGGGTGTGGGATCACTTACCTATTGGATACGCCTCATTAATGGTAAATACTGCTCTCAAATGTGTTGGATCGAAGCACACTTCATAAGTTTTTACAAATTGTGAATGTGGATAGAATTTAACTAAAAAACCAATTTTATAAAGCTGATAAGGGCAATATGGTGTTGTTGAAGAAAACTTTATGGGTATTAAACTTTGAAGCTCTGTGCATTTATTCGAAGATGGTAACTTTGTATCAAAAACTTGTAATGGCGTACATACAACCGGTGTCGGATTAAATTGATTACACACCAAATATATTTCACTATTCACTGGCACTGCTTGACTTCTGAGCAATTCATAATAATTTCGACAGTTCCGTATTAAAATCAAACCCCATTCATCCTCCCAATCTTTATTTAATAAATTTAAATTACACGATTGGGATAGAATTCGAGTTATAATGTTAAGAAACACAAAATGTTTAATAAAATTCTTTAGTGGCAACTTCATCTTTGGTAACGTTTAAATACAGACTGAATAAAGAACTTTAAAACTACTGATATTTATACTTACAAAAAAGAGATTCTATTATTATTTATAGAAACGGGTGTATTCAAAAATTAACTTGTGTAGAGACTATTTACTTTCTTCGATAAATAAAATTGTTTAAATAGAAATATTTATTAACAAGGTTACGTTATAATGTGCTAAATTCCCATTTCATATTATTGACAAACTGAAGTTTATTGTGAATGGGATAAGCTTTTCCTATGCGCAATTCACTGGTTGAAATGGAAATTTAGCACATTATAACATAACCTTCTTAATTAATTTTTGAATCCCAAGAAAAACTTTGATTAGAAATATTTTAACCTTGACTAATAATATTTTGCATGGAGGTATGTATATATGATAATAATAAGCAAAATTTCAAGTTTTGAAATGATTCCGTCAAAGGATTCATATACCTCCCCTCCCATATAACCTTTTTTTTTTTAATTAAAATTGGCAACACTTTTTATGTTGAATTGTTGAAAATTACCAAATCTATCTAAATATAATGTTAAAATGTATGTGCTTAATTTTTTATAAATTCTAGCAAGGATACAAACAATTTAAATATTTCATAAATAAAATATTTCATAAAAAAATATAAAAAACAAGTACAATTTGGTGTTCCGGAAAAAACACAAAAAATGACACTTAAACTCAAAATGTGGTGAATTTTTTACTTACCATCAAAGATTTTGTCTAATGTCTAATAACGGTAGAGATTTTCTTAAAGTTAATTTCTTTAGAACGTTAATTTTTTAACACACTAAATGAAGAAAAAAACAAGTTAGAATGCTATATTCGGCTATGCCGAATCTTTGATACCCTCCACCGACAGTTCGAATGTTTAAGGAGTAATGTCTGTATGATGTTATTATTATCTTAAACTGTGACGATTTGTTATTAATTATGGTTTTAGGCGACTAAACTGTTTTCCGGTAGTAGGGTTTATATGGGGCCTAGGGTAAATTATGGACCGATCATCACGAAATTTCACAGTGTCATTTCTAGTCCTTTAAAACTGTGACGTACCAATTTCTGTTATGCTAGCATTATTAATTATGGTGTTAGGTGTACTAAAATGTTTTCCGGGAGTAGGGTTTCTATGGGCCCTAGAGTAAATTATGTACCGATCTTCACGAAATTTCCCAGTATCATTTGCAGTCGTACAAAACTGTGACGAGCCAAAATTTGTTATGATTGCATTATTTTTTACGGTTTTAGGCGTACTAAACTGTTTTCCGTGAGTAGGGTTTCTATGGGCCCTAGGGTAAATTATGTACCGATCTTCACGAAATTTCCCAGTATCATTTGTAGTCCTACAAAACTGTGACGAGCCAAAATTTGTTATGATTGCATTATTTTTTACGGTTTTAGGCGTACTAAACTGTTTTCCGGGAGTAGGGTTTCTATGGGGCCTAGGGTAAATTATGTACCGATCTTCACGAAATTTCACAGTGTCATTTGTAGTCCTATAAAACTGTGACGTACCAAATTTTGTTACGCTAGCGTTATTTTTTACGATTTTAGGCGTACTAAACTGTTTTCCGGGAGTATTGTTTATATGGGGCTTAGGGTAAATTATGGCGGGATCATCACGAAATTTAACAGCGTGATTTCCAGTCAACTAAAACAAATTTTTGCAAAATCTTATCTCATTCCGTGCCTTGTTCCAGCATTTATGTTATTTTTTGTAACAAAATTATCAATATTTTTAGGTGGTGGTTCCACATTTTGATTCATAGCTCTGGTCCTACTGAACCGATTTTGCTGGATTTCAATCCCAAACTGCTTAGGATAACTACAAGCAATTTGGCACCAAGTTTGTTCATTTCTTTTGAGTTGTTCGAAAGTGAGCGTGTTTTCAACAGACGGACAGACAGACGGACATGGCCAAATCGACTTAGAATTACTCAAGGACCCAGAATATATATACTTTATGGGGTCTGAGATTAATAATAAAAAAGTTTCACACGGAATGACAAACTTAATATACCCTCTTCACAACTAATTGTGGTGGAGGGTATAACAATTATTAGCGGAGTTACATATTAGGCTTGCAAAAATGCAAATGCAAAATATTGTGATACCCCCATCGCAGAATCAACCCAAACTTCAAACGAAATTTAAAATGCGCTCCAGTTCAAAGCCAGGGATAGCATACAATCCGTCATAGGTGGAGGATCCCATTTGGGCCAGTCGCCTTGTCGCCAGTGTAGAACAGTGACAGGCGATTCCTGATTTTCGTCATCGCAGCTGCATCAGTAATAGTAGTGTCCGCCTCCCAGAGCTGTGCATGCCTTCTTATAAGAAAGTGTCGCGTGCCGTTCCTTTTAGTCATCGAAACTAGAGACATGGTTTGCTCATCAGCCATGCGGAGCCACAATTTCCTAGAAATACAGCATCCAGTGTTCGTCGGCCATCTGTCATTAGCAATATCGATAGTCGTTCGCCGAAGTTCGAGTTTGCAGAATCCAAGGCCAAAGCTGCGGCACGACTATTAGTGTGAATATCCACAGCAGTCGTCAGTACAGCAAAAAGTCTGAGCCAGTCCTTATCTTCATTGATCGAAAGTATCTCCGGCTGAAAAATGCTTCAGTGATCCGGAAGTCTTCGCGATAAATTAAAGTTGAACTCCCTTGACTGTTCTCTAAAACCCAATTCTTCTGGTGACTAAGAGCCTTTCGTGTAGAGTTCACTTTTGGTATCAGCGTTTTGTAACGACGATCGTGAACCAAAACTAGGGAGCTGTGATCAATCCTCCAGTTTGATATGGTCGTTTTCATAATCCTGCAGTGTCCGCAGGTATATCCACTTCCTGTTGGGTATATTTTAGTCGAATTGCCGAGTTTGCCGCCATCTCCTACCCCACCAGATCCATGAATGGTAGGCGAAGAGCCCCCGTAAGGCACAGCGAGGACGCTCACTGCACAGTTCTCAGTGGTCCCAAGTGGGCCCTTCTATCAAAGATTGGTCACCATCCGAGTATGCCCTATCGAAGGATTGGATGAACTATGGTCCTATAGATCCAGTGGAATATTCTTAGAGTTAATCCTCACTTTTGCCAAGGGCTATTTTGCAACTTTTGCTTTCCTTCCTTTTCTTACTAATGGAAATTTATTGAAATTGTGATACAAGATAAGTTGGAGTTTAAAATATTTGTTTAAACAAATACTTTTAAAATCTTTGAAAATCAATAGAACTATTATGTTATTTTTCTTAAAAACGGCAGTTTTAAGGATACAGGTAAATTCAAAAATGTTTCCCACTTCCACAGAAAGTTTCGGAAAAAGCATTTGAGACGGGAATAGCTTAGCAATGGTTCACACAAATGCTTACATTTCAAACCGCCCAAATTTGCTGGTTTGTTTCTTTAAACCAATAACGTTAAATCGTACGGCTTATGGTAATCAATTGATTCTACCATTAAAACAAAATCTTTCCTTAAGCTAGCCAATTGTTTACCGATCCGAATTTCCTGTAGCACCATCGTTGAAAATCATGTGTTCAGGGTACATTCCATTCAATTGAAAGTAGGGATGGAAATCACAATACAAATGAACCTTTTTGATACAGAGCTTGTTAGTGACATAGTACAACACAATCTTATTCGATACAATTTAAATGCGTAATTACAATTTTTATGAATAATTAAAAAACATATTTATTTATTTAAGTAAATCAACAATAACATTTTTGTTTTTAACTTCTTTTTTTTTGCGTATTATGGTATAGATACAACTTTTCTAGAATTATCATTAAAAATAAGCAAATGAAAAAATTAAAAAAATTATAACAAATGAAAAAATTTTACAAAGAAATAGTGTTTTTAACAGGTTGTTTTTTGAATGCCACACAGTGTATGCTACAATTAATTTACATATAATAACAATTTGTTTCTGCATTCTATTATACTTGTACTTTGTATGGTAATCAATTGATTCTACCATTAAAATAAAATCTTTCCTTAAGCTAGCCAATTGTTTACCGATCCGAATTTCCTGAAGCACCATCCTTGAAAATCATGTGTTCAGGGTACTTTCCATCCAATTGAAAGCAGGGATGGAAATCACAATAAAATTGAACCTTTTTGATACAGAGCTTGTTAGTGACATAGTACAACACAATCTTATTCGATACAATTTAAATGCGTAATTACAATTTTTATGAATAATTAAAAAACATATTTATTTATTTAAGTAAATCAATAATAACATTTTTGTTTTTAACATCTTTTTTTTGCGATTTATGGTATAGATACAAATTTTTTAGCATTATAATTAAAAATAAACAAATGAAAAAATTTTAAAAATGATAACAAATGAAAAAATTTTACAAAGAAATAGTGTTTTTAACAGGTTGTTTTTTGCATGCCACACAGTGTATGCTACAATTAATTTACATATAATAACAATTTGTTTCTGCATTCTATTATACTTGTACTTTGTATGGTAATCAATTGATTCTACCATTAAAACAAAATCTTTCCTTAAGCTAGCCAATTGTTTACCGATCCGAATTTCCTGAAGCACCATCCTTGAAAATCATGTGTTCAGGGTACTTTCCATCCAATTGAAAGCAGGGATGGAAATCACAATACAATTGAACCTTTTTGATACAGAGCTTGTTAGTGACATAGTACAACACAATCTTATTCGATACAATTTAAATGCGTAATTACAATTTTTATGAATAATTAAAAAACATATTTATTTATTTAAGTAAATCAATAATAACATTTTTGTTTTTAACATCTTTTTTTTGCGATTTATGGTATAGATACAAATTTTTTAGCATTATAATTAAAAATAAACAAATGAAAAAATTTTAAAAATGATAACAAATGAAAAAATTTTACAAAGAAATAGTGTTTTTAACAGGTTGTTTTTTGCATGCCACACAAATGCTACAATTAATTTACATATAATAACAATTTGTTTCTGCATTCTATTATACTTGTACTTTGTATACTTTGAATATGTTTCACCTAAAGATATTTGAGATATTCTGACAGACATCATAATTCAGCTTGGAACTAAAGTTTTAAGATATTCTTTAGATTACTGGGCAGGGCAAGAGTGCCAAAAAGTTCAGGGTAAAAACTTTACACTGGTCAACATGAGTTCAGTGTCCTAGAACTCCTAAGATATTTCTGATGTTAAAGATTCTCTTTAATAATTTGATCATGAATACTAAATTAGTTGGAAAAAATAATTTATTCAGTAGTTTTGACTGAACTGCCTTTTGTTTAAGTGTTTTTTTAATATTTGTTGTCAATGATGCGTAAAATCCCATACAAATTCCTTTTTTAAGTGCACATTTTATACCTGCACATTTAAGATAAGTGCCTAAAATGTTTGGCATATTAAAATTATTTTCATACAAAAAATTGGAACGTCATTGTTATTATAAATTTATTAATAAAAATATTTTTTTTTTTCTTCTTTTAAACACTTTACTTTAGCTGCACTTTTATGCAGGTAACCACAATTGCGTACCTGCACATAAAGGCAGATAAATACAATTAAAATAACTGCATTTTTTAATTATCTGCGCAAAATTCGTTTAAAGGAGATTGTGCGGCTAATGGTGTTTTCTTTTCTACAAAAAAATGTGAAATTTTATTTTAAAAAAATGCAATTTGGTGTCTGTTTCTTAAAAATTTTACTCCCGAAAAGGGTGAGTTTTTTAGAATAAAGCAAGCCACCCTTTACGGGAGCAAAATTTTTAAGAAACATACACCAAATTTTTAAATAAAATGTCACATTTTGTATAGAAACGAAAACACCATTAGTCAAAATTAGTGTAGTTTTAAAATCTTCCAAACACATCAAATATACGCGATTTGAATGCACGTTGCTACTTAATTTTCAATATATCGCACACTAAATCAAAAAAAAGTTCCTTCAGTGCCAACTGCTTTTGCACGGATTCAATAGCGTCCGAATATGTTTTTATTTATAGGGTTCCCAATTACGGGTCGGTACTCAAATACAGGAGTGACAATCGATATGTATACTAGAGCTGCAAAACTATCGATAGTCGGCCCAATCAATAGTTTCGATAGTAAGCTCAAAAACTATCGATAGTATCGAAAAGTTTTTATGTGCCACTTCTGTAGACAATCAACAAGTTCTACACTTCATTTACAGAAACCGTTTTTCAGGTATTTTTTTTTTTAACTCAAAATTTTTTTAGTTGAACAAACAAGGTAACACTCTTTGAAACAGTTTATATAATACCATGTTCACACGGACAGCAATATTCGTGTTTCGCTCTCTTATTCCTGTTTCGCGCCCCAAACATGACTGAAACGACTTGTTTCCCCATACAAAATTTTGTGAGCGAAACAGGTCGTTTCATTTTGAAACAGGCTGCGAAACAGGAAAAATGTACTATCATCTCTAATTTTGATAACAATTATCGTTAGTTTATCTGAACTAGCTCTCAAAAAAATCAAAACAAAATAAAATACAAAATAAAAATTGATGTTTAATAAAATAAAGTGATAATTATCAAATAATAATATTAATAAAAGTATTAAATAATATATTTTTAACATTTAATTACTTTTTTATCTGTTTTAAATAAAATCACACTAACAACACACAAAAAAATGTCAAAATGAAACCAGAATGAATCGTATGAACAGCATGTTTGACAATCTAGTTTCAGAGAGCGAAACGAGTGGTTTTTGTCGTCGTATGAACATAGCATTAGGTAGGTACGATTAACATTATTTTAATATGTAAATTAGTATACAATTCTGTGGCAATAAGGAAAAAGTGCATTTTTTAAAGTTTCAAAGGTGATTTTTGAAAATTTACTCCTAATCATCACTTATCTGCGGTAAAAATTTTTTTTTTTTAAGTTTTTGTCCCCTAAACATTCTTAATGTCACAGCTCGGAAGTAAAATTTAGTTTTTATTGCATATACTAGTTCTAATCAACTTTGAAATTGTTACTTTTAAAATTTTTCGATAGTGATAAAAACTATCGATTGTCCGCCAAAAATAAAACCATCGATTGTTTTGCGGCTCTAATGTATACCCTTTTCGTTACATAACTATTATTGAATGTTTAAGCCCATCATTTTACAAAAACCAGGACTCCTCTAGCTTTATTGACCGCTATTGTTATGTGTGCAATCAAGTGAAGTTTTTTGCTCTGAAATACTAAGATATAAGAAATTATCGAACGACTTCAACTGTTTACTTTAAAAACGTGGCAAACCGGTATCGGGCTCTTAGCATACATCCCATATTTACATTTTCAGATATAACCTCAACCATTTATTACAATGAATATTAAAAATTAAAATTTATGGTTTAGAATATTTGTTAGTAAAAATTTAATTGCATTGAGATTTTATTATGAAATTTTTCCAAGATTTGTGTGTGCAATAGAAAAATACTTAACTTACCATGGTCTTTCAATCGATGATAAAGATTTGTGTTTGGAAAAGATCCTTACGCGAGTGCAATTCGTTTATGACCTATAAGGATATTTTAAATGAAACGTATTACAAAATTAAATAAATTTTGTGTTAAATGGTTAATAATAATTGATAAAGGGTAGAAGAACATCTTATATAAGAAAAGAAAAAACGCTTTTATGAAAATATTTTAAAAGCATCGTGTCTTTCACCGTATGTGTCAATATAAAAAGTATTCTGTATATGAAAAATTTTTTTTAAGAAAAAAAAAACTGATACAAGAAATATTTTGCCATGCACACGCAGAGAAAAAACATGTTTAAATATGGTCAACTCCAACAAAACTATTTTTAAAGAAAATTTTAAACATATAATGGTTAATATATCCATGTTATTGTCACCTACAACGATATTATGGTTCAATTAGCCCTCCATCAAGAAACCACAACCATATTATGGTTGTCTCTAAACATGTTATGGTTAAAAAGGACAATACTTTGTTTTAAAATTAACAAGAGTATTTTGCTCTTTTCCAAGAGCAACATACTATGGTTGAAAACCAATCATGCAATTATAAGTGTTAAACATGTTTTTGTTATTTTTGACCATAACATGTTCGGAGGCAACCATAATATGGTTGTGGCTTCATGATGTAGGACTAATTCAACCATAATATGGTTGTTGGTGACAATAATAT
This sequence comes from Pollenia angustigena, assembly GCA_930367215.1. NCBI lineage: Eukaryota > Metazoa > Arthropoda > Insecta > Diptera > Polleniidae > Pollenia > Pollenia angustigena. The sequence goes on along the minus strand of OV884059.1, from coordinate 123,658,353 downwards.
TATTAAATGAATCATAATATGTTTAGAATTTTCTTTAAAAATAGTTTTGTTGTAGGTGACTATATTTAAACATGCTTTTTCTCTGGGTGCACCAATAATAAAAATAAGTACATACAAGAAATATTTTTTTACTACAGCAGTTTTTTACTTTGCGGCCACACACTCAAGTTTTGCCTTTCAATTCCTTTCAATTTCGACTTTTAGATTGACCACGAGATTGCTTTCAATTTTACCTTTCCATTTGTTTGGCAATTTAAAGTTCAATTAAACAGCTGATTACAAGTTTGTCTTTATAAATTGTCAGATGCTCAAAAATTGAGTGCAGCCTTCGTCACAGCTTTCAATTTATGAAAATTTTGACAAACAAAATATGGGCTAATCCAAAAATTTTTAAACCAAAGGCAGAAATTTAAAGTTGCCCAAAATCCAAATGTTTGTTAATGGAATAATAGGATACATATTCAAGCTTCAAAATATATAAGCAATAAGGTTTTACGGTGTTTTTTTTTTGTTCTTGGCAGAGGCTAACCTAAACGTACCTCTTGCTTTCATTTATTCTTGTAAAAAAAGGGTATTTTCAATGGTCAAAAAAGTGGTATTATTTCGCAACAACACTGAGGGATGCGTCAATTCATTCCAGCTTAAAACTGTTACGTTCAGCGTAAACTCCGCCCCCTTTTTGGCGATTAGGGCTCTACTTTAGCTAGTTCATGATTGCAGACACCTGTATCCCAAAGCATCTAATATTCTGAAGAACGAGGTCTACGTTGATGACATATTGTCCGGGGGACACACACGTGAAGTGGCCAAGCTCAAGCAAGGGGAGTTCCTTAGAGCGTTGAAATCTGGTGGCTTTCCCCTTAAAAAGATGACAGCAAATAATCACCCAGCGGTAACTAGAATGAGTAAGGAGGCCTAATAGAAGGCCTTATTTAGCAATCACAAGCAGTCAGAAGCCCTTCTCGCCGCATTCCATACTTATTTATTTTTTACCCAGGTTGTCATTGGGCCTTCCACACTTCCTTTAAAAACAACTTCGATCCCTTCCCAAAGAACGGAGTAAGGAAGGTCACTAAAAATAAAAAGTAAATAAAACTTAACACCTTCCTTTCTCCCTTCTCAAAGAAGGGAGTAGCGAATGTGTACTGAATATTTCAGAAGGTCTTTTAAAAAGAAGTTTATACCTTCTAGAAGGCATACTTCTGAAGGCAGGATATCATGCGAAGCGAATCTTTTAGAAAGGAGTATAGAGGCCTTCAAAAAGGCCTGCCACTTGAGGTCCTTTCAATATTTACCGCTGGGCAGTTTCTATTCGAAAGTTTGCGGGAGGATCTTCTAGACGAAGATTTCTTGAAGTTTGATGATTCCAGCTCTTTGAAAACACTGGGAATTCGCTGGAATGCGTTGGCGGATATATTCTACTATGCTGTAGAGCCTATTGAGATTACCCCATCCGCTACAAAACGAAAAATCTTGTCGGTTGGGCCCAGTCGTTATTGTTGCTAAGACTTTGATGCAAGAATGATGGGAAGCAAAGTCTGATTGGGACGAAAGGGTACCTCCACACATACTTGTAAAATGGAACCTATTCTTAAAAAACTTGCCATTTATTTCAAATATTAAGATACCTAGATGGGTAGATTTCTCCCCATGATATAAAATCCAGATACATGGCTTCTGTGACGCCTCAGAGAAGGCATATTGTGGTTCGGTGTATATGCGAACAGAAAACTCAGAAGGCCATATAAATAGTCATTTGCTGGTAGCAAAAACGAAAGTTGCTCCGATCAAGCGGACTACCGTTCCGAAACTCGAATTGTGTGGAGCTTTATTATTGGCTAAGCTCATCCGTAGTGTAGTCACAAATTGTCAGTTTACCTATGAGCTATTTTTGTGGACAGACTCGTCGATCGTCCTGGGGTGGTTGCAAAAACCCCCTACACGTTAAAAACTTTTGTCGCAAATCGTGTGACGCAGATCATCTGCGTTGCCAGCACTCAACATTGGAAACACGTCAAAACTGAGGAAAATCCTGCAGACATGGGCACTCGAGGCTGCTCCCCGCAGGAACTTGCAGACAATCAACTCTGGTGGCATGGGCCTACCTGGCTACACCTACCCACACCAATGTGGCCAATACCTCGTACGTTAGACCCAGTCGACTTAGAGACAAAAAAGTCCATCATCAACTTTCATCTTGACATAAATTGCACAGATGTGCTAGAAGAATTTTCATCTTTTCCAAGGGCGTTGCGAATTCTTTGTTATCGACTTAGATTTGTCAACCGAGTTCTCAAGAAACCATTTTTCACCGAGAAGTTTATTACAGCTCAAGAAATTCGCTCAATGAAAACTCGACTCATCGCGCTCGCCCAAAAGAGATATTTTTACCGTGAATATGATTGCCTGAAAGAAAAGAGACCGTTAAGCCGCAAAAGCAGATTGCTTAACTTGAATCCTTTTATTGATATGGACGACCTTTTACGAGTTGGCGGCAGGCTTATTAAAGCAGGTTTAAGTTACGAGGAACGTCATCCAGTTATTGTGCCAGTAGGGTCTCATTTTGCGAGGCTCCTAGTTCATTTTACCCATCGCATTATGCTCCACTCTGAGCACCATATAATGCTACGTGCGATTCGACAGGGATTTTACATCCCCAGATTAAAGAATCATGTCCGAAAATGCATCAGAGAATGCAAGGCCTGTACGATTTACAAGCATAAGGTCCAAAACCAAATCATGGCCGCACTCCCCCCATAACGCGTGAACTTTTCCCTGCCTTTCACATATACCGGAGTCGATTTCGCTGGTCCATTTAATATTAAATCTTCTACGTTGAGAAATGCGAAAATTCTCAAAGGTTACGCTGCTGTGTTCGTATGTTTCTCTACTCGAGCCGTCCATTTAGTCTGTTCAGACCTCTCAACCGATGCCTTTCTAGCCTGCTTTCACCGCTTTACCGGGCGCAGAGAACTCCCCAAGACCATGTTTTCCGACAACGGTCGAAATTTCGTCGGCGCAAGCTATGCTCTTCTTAAAGGCCACAACGAGTTCTTGAAATCGATTGAAAAGGCTTTAATCGGAAAAGTACTACACCTTGGGCGTTACCTGGTCTTTTATACCGCCATATGCACCTCATATGGGTGGCCTCTGGGAGGCCGCAGTCAAGAGCATGAAGTCTCACCTGAAGAAAGTTACCAGCAACCTATCTTTCACGTTTGAAGAATTCAGCACGCTCCTAGTTCGTATTGAAGCCATTTTGAATTCGCGCCCTCTATCGCCTCTTACCGAAAACCCGGGAGAAGTACTACCACTGACCCCGGGACACTTACTTAGAGGGGCTCCAATTACAGCATTAACAGAAGAACCTGCTGAGCCTCCGCTCGAAGACGTGCCTTTTCTTAAACGCTGGGAAAGATTGAAAGCGCTACAACATATTTTTGCTCGACGGTGGAAGTCTGAATACATAACCGAGCTTCAACGGCGTTTTAAATGGCAGAAGGAACACGACAACTTAAAACCAAATGATATTGTTATAGTCAAAGAAGACTTACTCTCACCTACCGAGTGGCTCATTGGTCGCGTTAGTAACGTAACCTATGGTCGAGACAGCAAAGTAAGAGTTGCTGAAATAGTAACTAAAAAGGGCATAATTTTACGCCCAGTTGTAAAACTCTGTTTGCTACCGACAAACAACACTATGAGTAAATCACAACCTACCAACTAATCTACCAAATTCCTCAGCAAAAATAGAAAATTAGAAAACTCAGTCGCATTAGGTATTTTTTTAACACTGTATATACTTCTTTCTTTTGCTAAAAATACAGATGGAGAAGCAACCGTGATGCCACATTGGCCAGCTCAATTACCCTCTGCAATATTGCCTGAATTGCATGGCCTACAATCATGTTAGAGACCAGTGTACCTCAACCAGGGGATGTGCAGTTTTGGTCAACGGAGTGGCTTGCAATGCCTTTCACCACACTCTGCTACACCCAAAAATCAAAAAGATGTCCTCGCTGAACCTCAGCGCGAGGGACCCGTGTGAGCTAGATCTCTGGCAGCCATTCTACCAAAAAACGCAGTGGCAACACTAAAAGCCACAATCTCTCAACTAGATGACACCCAATTGGCAGCCATAGCCAAGAAACTTCATCTTGAAGAACCCCCTAGTACCTCCAAGCAAGCGTCCTAGGGGCTGTAAAAAAGTGCTCATGAATTTAACAACGCAGCCGGACCTTGACGTACCAATATCACAAGCATCTACCTTTGGCTGGATCGAATCTTAAATGTGAAAGGGGTGCTTTTGCCACACTTCGGCGGGAGCATGTTATAAAGCCTTTATTAACTGGTCTTATTTTTTATAAATAAGGCCGATAAAGTTTAAGTTTGAATTTTGTTTTATTTAATTTTTAAATTATGTATATTATATTTATATTTTTTTTTTCTCTGAGTGTAGAGTAATCTCCACATTTTCGTTCACTTCTTTTTTGCTATATTTCTCTCTTGAGTTTGAGTTTTTTTTGGTTTATTGCGAACCTTTAAATATTTTAATATTAGTACTAGTTGAACCAACAACTAAGCAAGAGGCTTCAAATAAAAACCCTTTGCGTTTAATATATTAAAATTTTTTATTTATTTTTTATTTATTTTTTATTTTATTATTTTCTGATTACTACATACAATAAATTAGTTATGCCTCAGCGCCTATAAGGCTTTGGAGAGGCTAACGGCAACAAATTAAACTATTGAGCAATGATATATGTTCATATGTACATAATGTTTACATAAAAAATTAAGATAAATATAAGTTCAATTGAAGCTACATCAGAAGTGTTTCGATCTGCTGTAGCAAATAATCTTTAATATATGTTTTAAAGATAGAAATTTCTTGAATATTACGAAAATTCAAAGGCAGTTGATTAAATTCATGTGGTCCAGCATATGCAATTCTCTGCTTTGTTAACTCCAGACGGCATCTGACTGAGCTTAAATTAGAAGCTTGTCTAGTTATTCGTCCTGAAATTTCACTATTACGAGAAAATTGTACTCCCTGAGATGAATTTCGTCTAATTGTTTTAAAGACATGAATCAGTGTTTGTTTTTTATATAACCCACGGACTGGTAAAATATTTGTCGCGTAAACCGTGAATAAATCTAAAGTTGAATGTCTCAATGGTAAATTATATACAATTTTCAGTGCTTTATTCTGAGCGGATTGGAGAGCCTTAAGGTTGTGGTTTATTCTGTAGCCATATATAATAGGAAGATATGTCAAATGAGAGTGTACAAGGGATTGGTAAATTAATAACTTCGCATCACTTCCTAATTTGTTTTTAAACTTATAAAGCATACCAATTCCAGAGGATACTTTTGCCCTTAATGAGTTTATGTGCTCATCCCATAATAAATTCCGACTCATTTCAACGCCTAAATACTTCACCTTCTCCGATTCCGATATTGCTTTACCACCAATATGAACTACGAGGTTTTCGTCATGTCCCAAAACATAGGGTCTAAATCTTACTACCTTAGTCTTAGAAGAATTTAAGACTAGCCGGTTAAGTCGCGAAAATTCTATAAGTAAAGCAGCGTCATATTCAATTTGTGTTCGTAGAACCTTTAAATCTTGGTATCTATAAAATAAGCACAAGTCATCCGCATACATAAAAAGCTTCCCAAAAAATTTTATATTTTTAACATCGTTCACATATATTTTAAATAATAATGGACCAAGGACGCTGCCTTGGGGAACACCACATGTAACTACTGACATTGAGCTTTTACAGTCACCAATCTGAATAAATTGTTTCCTATTTGCTAAATATTTAGAGAAGACTTCCAAAGTATTTCCAGCTACTCCTACAACTTCTAGTTTTTTTAATAAAATTTCATAGTTGACCAGATCGAACGCCTTTGAATAATCAAAAAAGACCCCCGCTACACCTTTAAATCCACCGTCTAGTTGTTCGCAAATATGTTCAATGACATTAACAATTGCTTCTTCAGTACCTGTGCCCTTTTTAAAGCCAAATTGTCTTCCAAATAGAACATTATTTGCCTCCAGATAGCTACTAAATTGTTCAGTTATTAATTTTTCAAAAATTTTATCAACTGTGGATAACACTGAAATCGGCCGAAAGTTTTCAATTTTGTTAGATGCTACGACTTTAGGTATGGGAATAACTTTATGTATTTTCAGACAGTCAGGGTAATTTCCCTCTTCAATCATACAATTATATATAGTTTTCAAAGCTTTAACCACAATCGGTTTTCTCAACAAAAGCATTTTGGGAGTAATACCATCGTAACCGGGACATTTATTTTCCCTTAAATTACCTATAATATTTTCTATATCATATTCGGAAACTCTTTGCAATGAAAACGTGGAACTTATTGGAACCAGAGTATGAAAAAAATTTATATCATCATCACTGTTGGTTACTAAATTCGCCTGAGTGCTCTCAACAATACTGGAAAAGAAATTATTAAACGCTGTAGCTTTCTCATCATCATTATAAATTACACTTCCATCAGATTTTTCAACTTCCCGTAGACTTTTTTTATTTCGACCCAGTTCCCTATTCAAAAAAGCCCAGCATTTTCTGGGATCACAATTAATTGATTTCAGATTATTTATATAATAGTTGTTCATCAACTTTTTATTACATGTTTTAATTATCTTGCTAATTCTTCTAAGTCTTTCATCTACAGAATTCGAATTACGATTTTTCCTTCTAGCCTTAAGTAATGATTCTTTATAAGAGATTAAAGACAGCAAATTATCTGTTATCCACGGAGCTAATTTCCTTCGAGTTTGTACTGCTTTTGACGTAGTTTTCGTACTATTACTTATAGCAGAGGAAAAAATATTAATGAACTCATTACACATAATCGAAGAAGAACTGTGAGATAAGTCTCTTAGATTATTATCTAAATACGTACCCAATTTCCCGTAATTCAATTTGATATGTTTTTGTGTCAATATTACTCTTTCCCTTGATATCAGTTCAATCCCACAGCTAATGATATTGTGGTCGCTCAGTTTGTTCTCAATTGACTGTACATATATTTTGGAAGATATATTAGTGAACACACAATCTAAACAAGTGTTACTGATAGGCCTTGTGATCATGCTATGGCAAGAACGCATGCCGTATTCTGAAAAAATATTCACTAAACGATTTTTACTACTGCTTGCAGACAGCATATCAATATTAAAATCCCCAGTAAAAATGCATGGGACATTATTACATGAGATTAACATACTCTCAACTTTTTCAAAAAATTTTTCTATACAGCACTTTTGCGATCTATAAATTGAATATATTACTAGTGGTTTGTTCGCTATCTTTACCTCTGATAACTGTATTGAGATACTATCCACATAACTTTCACTACAATTTAATAAAATCCTATGTCTGACTTCAGACTTCACAAATACTGAATTTCCTCCGAATCCATCACTTCTACAACAGTGTATTTCTTGATACCCAGGAAGTGAATAAAGCTGAATGCAGTCCTTACTGAACCATGTTTCCTGAATTGTGATTATATCAGGAAGCTTAGCAATTCGACTGAGTTCATATCTGAAACGATTAAATTTGCTTAAAGAGGAAACACTTCTGATGTTTAAAGAAAATATACAAAAAAAATTTAGACTATTTTTGATTATATATGAATTATATGAGTTATATTATGCCAGCAAAGGCTGGCATATACAGTTTTAAGTCGAGAGGCGCGGATTAGCATTATATTTTAGATACTCGGTTTCTTCGGAGAATTTTTTTAGAATTTTATGTAGTTTACGTTTCTGCTATATGATTTAAAAAACAAGTAAGAGTGCTATATTCGGCTGTGCCGAATTTTTGATACCCTTCAACGACACTATGAATGTTTTAGGAGTAATATATGAATGATGTCTATTTATTATTATAATCTTTGTCAAAACAGACATCTGCATTAAAATTTGTTGCGGTTTAGACCTATATAAAATTATTGATCGACAATCAGAATCAATTTTAAAAAGTTTGAGTAGAATATCAGTTTAAGCTGAACTTAAATGATTTTCAAGAGAACAAATTATATAAAAGCCATGGTAAGCTATGAACCAATCATCCCAAATTCTGCAGAACGATTTCAGGTATTAAGAAACATAAATTTCAATACAGCGGTGCAATTAGTTCAAGCGTTTGCAGTGAATTTCAGAAGGCTGCTAAAATGGAATCTAAGGTAAGTTATGGACCGTATATCACAAAATTGCATAACATTTTTTCTGGCCATATGAAGCTAAACTGGAAGAAAGTTTACCGCGTATTTAATTATTTTACCAGCGTGGGCTTTAAATGAGGCCTATGGTAACTTATGCACCGATCTTCACAAAATTTCACAGTGTCATTTCTAGTTCTATAAAACTGTGATGTACCAAATTTTGTTATGATAGCATTATTTTTTACGGATTTAGGAGTAGTAAGCTGTTTTCCGGGAGTAAGGTTTAAATGGGGCCTATGGTAAATGATGGACCGTTCTTCACAAAAATTTAAAGTCTTATTTCTCGTTCAATAAAACTGTGATGTACGAAATTTTGTTATGATAGCATTATTTTATAATTTTTTAGGCGTACTAAGCTGTTTTCCGGGAGTAAGGTTTATATGGGGCCTATGGTAAATTATGGACCCATCTTCACGATAGCATTATTTTTTACGGATTTAGGCGTACTAAACTGTTTTCCGGAAGTAGGTTTTACATGGGGCCTATGTTAAATTATGGACCGATCTTCACGAAACTCAATAGTTTCATTTCTAGTCCTATTTAACTGTGACGTGCCAAAATTTGTTATGATAGCATTATTAGTTAGGGTTTTCGGCTTACTATACTGTTTTCCAGGAGTAGGGCTTATATGGGGCCTAGGGTAAATCATGAGCGGATCTTTACGAAATTTTACAGCGTGATTTCTAGTTAAATAAAACGAACTGTTGCGAAATCTTATATCATTCTGTGCATTTTTCCACCATTTATGTTAGTTTTTGTAACAAAATTATCAATTTTTTTTAGGTGGTGGTTCCACATTTTGATTCATAGCTCAGATCCTATTGAACCGATTTTGCTGGATTTTAATTCCAAACTGCTTAGGATAACTACAAGCAATTTGACACCAAGTTTGTTTATTTCTTCTGAGTTTTTCGAAAGTGAGCGTGTTTTCAACAGACGGACAGACGGACAGACAGACGGACATGGCTAAATCGACTTAAAATTACTCAAGGACCCAGAATATATATATATACTTTATAGGGTCTGAGATGAATAATAAAAAAGTTTCACACGGAATGACAAACTTAATATACCCTCTTCACAACTAATTGTGGTGGAGGGTATAAAAAATCGACCCGCCCTAATATGTACGTATATGTTTATATTCTGAGTCCTTGAGTAACTACAAGTAGATTTCGTCATGTCCGTCTTTTTGTCCACGTGTCCGTCTATTATTAAATTTCATACAAACTCGTTTTATTTGACCAGAAATCACACTGCTAGCGTTCGTGAAGATCGATCAACAATTTACCATACTATTACGCCTAAATAAAACATATTTTTCTTTGTGAATCTAATGGATTTTGGACAAAATCTTGGGGATAATCTTCACTTTAAAGCACAATTTTTCTTTGCTGTACAGCAGCTGTACATATATTTTAGATTAAATGGCGATCTAAACTAAACAAAACAGCAACAATCAGATGTAAAATTGGTTGTCAAATAAAGCAGTGTTAAGTTGTAACCTAAAAAAAATAACCTCAAATACAGTGTAGCCCATAAGGTTGGTTTAAACAGCTGTTTTGTAAAATATCTTTTTTTTTCGCTTAAAGTTATTTTAATGTACCTCCAAAAAGTGGCTTGGATATTAGATGTTCTGGATAGAAGAATACGTTCTCACCACCATTTCACCAATTTCCTTTAAGGCTTTCCTTTGTTTTCAGATATAAACAATAATTTTTCTTTCAGCAGGATTAAATTTTTTTAGACTCGTTTTTAAAAACAAATATATTTTTACAAATTTTAGGCCCTATATTTGTGAAACGCAAACGCAACGCCAAAAATTATATCGAAAGCAAAAACAAAATTAAAAATATTTCATAGTTTTGTTGTTGTTTTCTATAGAAATTTATATTGAATTTTTAAATTTTAAACGCTGCATATCTTGTGGTGTTGATAATTTTAAAACGCAATATGTATTTCTGTAGAAAGCAACAACAAAATTTTGACAAATTTTTGACATTGTTTTTGCTTTCAATGTTATTTTACAAATTAAGGGCCTTAATAAATTTTCATACATCGAACACACTTGGTAAATAATTTCACGAAGTTGACAGCCAAGCATTTAAAAACACGATTATTAGATTAAGAAATTATTTTTGTACGCCGACTTTTTTTTTAAATTACGATGTCTTATTTTGAAAATATGCTTATTCAATATAAAGTAAAGTTATAGTCAAGGCGAATTCATGTAAACGTTGGTGGCGATACTACAAAAAGTAGCAACACCAAAAAAACACAACATTCAATTTTATTTGTTGGTCTATATGTCAAAAACACAAGTAGCTCTTGACATTCCTCTCTCTAATTTAGAAAAAAAAGTAGCGCAGCTGTGAATTCAACGCCAACTATATGAAGGGGTTCCGTGAAATCGCTTAATATTTCCCGAGCAAACTAGCGAGACTTGTTTAATCAAGCCCCTTTTAAATTTTTGGGCAGTTTTAAACAATCAATGTAAGATTGTAAGAAACATCAATACAAAACTTATGTTATAAAAGTTATAATTTGTGTCTAAAAGGTGACATGTGTTTTTGACAACGACTTAAGAAAGCCAGAAGACTAATTTGCTTAGAATAGTCCAAGAACTTGTTGTTTGTCATTTGTTAACACTTGAATTTTTTGTTTAAAACAACGGTAAAAGCATAAAAACATCTGTTTGTACAAATACACAATTGAACAGCGCCAGTTTACGAATCAAAATTGTTAGCCAAATTTACTAAGTTTGTTTAAATGAATTCTCCTACAGTATTTAACAAATCATTTGCGAAATCGTTCAAATGCACAGTTTGCACAGACTTTTAAGCGATATCATGAAAGGTCCTATTGATTTAAAACAAGCACATAGAAAAAAAATCAATGTAAAATCCTCGAAAACAAGATTAAGTTTACATTTATCGGTAGTGATTTTGCTTCATAGTAACTTCATGTTAATTAACCATGATTTAACAATAACTTGCGAATACTTAAATAAACTAAAATTCATGTTAACTTAACATTCACGTAAAGTTAAAGCAACATGACATTCATGTTGAAATAACACTCCGAATCACGTTAGTTTGAGTTTGAAATAACAGTAAGAAGAAGCTTGTAAACAATATAATGGTTTTTTTCATGTTTCACTTTTTTGTTTTCCCCTTTGTTCACAGAAGCACTTTGAAAGTTTTATGTACTATTTAACTAAATAATTTTAACAAAAACAAGTAAGAGTGCTATATTCGGCTGTGCCGAATATATATATATACAGAGCAACTAAATAATTTTTACATATTTCCAAAAAAATGTCAACCACAAAAAATGGAAAAAAAAAATTTTTCTTTTCAAGGTTTATTTAGAGAATTGCTTATATTTTTTTAATATATGCGTATAAATTAATTGATTCGAAAAAAAAGATAAATGGTAAACGAAGTACTACAACTTTTAGCACATACTTGTGTATATTAGAAAATATGCATTTGGAACAACAATACTCTAATCTAAGGCATATTTATGATCTGAAAAACATTTTTTATTAAGTTTCTTATATAAAGGATTATAAATAGCAACATAAAAAAATTTTAAATCATGGTGGAAAAATTGTCCCGTTTACAATGTCCCGTTTACAATTTCTTTAACAACTTATTTAAAAAAATGTAATTCATATTTTATTTTGAAATCTAAACCATTTTTAGGGCACATTAGTACGCAACATTTTAAAATTAATCCCAATAAAATATTGCGTCAGGGTTCGCAGAAATCACTGTTTAAACGGTTACCCCTTAAAACCCACTTCCGTTTTTTGTCCCGTTTACAATCACTGGTTTTTTGCAATTATCTCGGAAACCACGACAGTAAGCGAAAAATTTCATTTGCGGAAATTAAAGAGCTAATTGAGAGTTAAAAGAATCATTAATTTAAAAAATGAAAATCAGGTTGTTTTTTACAGTTTTGTCAATATAAACGTATGCGAATGTCCCGTTTACAATCTTGAAAGGGCTCATATTTCATTATAAATTAAATTTAAAAAGCGAAAACTGGTAAATATTTTTTTAAAATCGTTTTTAGAACATAAAAATATTTAAAAAAAATTTCTTTTTAAAAAACCAAGATTCGAACCAGGGAACTCACAGTTTCTAACTTAACACACCCCCTAGACAACTGAAGATCTATGGTTCCCGAAAATGGGTTTTTTTTTTTAAAAAATTAATATTTTGGTCATAACTTTTTCGTATCTGAACCGATTTTCCCGAGTTTTTCAGAAAATATTTTCTATTAAAAATCCGATCTTTTGATATATAAGACGTAACCATAGGTCATATTACAGTAAAAAAATTCAGGTTTTTATAAAATTTTTAATACTTTTTGTATGGGAGGTACCACGTCCACTACTCCAATCCCGCCCACATTTTGTGGGATGGTGTGTATTTATAACCTAAATGTTTGTACCTAATTTGAAAACTTTTGCTCTTGCCGTTCTCCAGATATACAGAAAAAAGTAACAAAAATACAACAACCACAAGGGATTTTTTGGAAAAATTAGAGGCAGTCGTGGTTTTTTGGTCATATCTCAGCCATTGTTGGACCGATTTGGCTGAATTTCAATAGCAAAAAATGGTGGACTATATGTGACATAAATGTAAAACATTCTAGCCGCTATCATGTCTGGAGTCTCCGGAAAACACATATCAAACGTAAGACAGACTGACAGACGGACGGATATCGTTAAATCAATTTCTCTTCTCATAAGGACCCAGAATATATATACTTTATAGGGTCTAAGATCAATATTGTAGAAATTACAAACGGAATGACAAACTTATATATACCCTTTTCCACCTGTGGTGAAGGGTATAATAATTCGGAATTTTTTTTTTCTTTTTATAAAAAAAAATTAGGTTTTTCTTTTTTATATTTTACTAGCTGTACCCGATGAACTTCGTTCCACCTAACATTGATTTTAATTTATTTCTTCATAAGCTGTTATGAATTCCAATCATCCCCACAACTCCAAATCATTGAAATAGGCAATATTGGCCACACTTTGTGCGTTGGAATTTTCTTTGGTTAATAAATGAAAATCGTTTCTTGTTTGATTTAAATAAATGTATCTTTATTTATATGAATGGATAAAAATTAAATAAACACTCAATTCAAAGCTTTTTGGTAAACAATGTTTTTCGTTTTGTTGTGCGGCGCGTAAACAAATAAAGATAATAACGTACGGACACGCAACATACAGTTGTCCGTGCGAGAAACACGGAAACTCCAAGTTAACACCACAAACTTCTAGGGACTGGCCTTTTGATTTGTTTATGGTCATTGCGAAGGCCAGAAGCACAGGGAATTGCAACCGTTGAAACTCGAATGTCATATCATTTGAGACAACGGGATGCGCGGAATTAAAACATCCTCTCCTTTATATTTTCTCTAAATAATCGTCGCATCGATGACGTTGCTCATGAGATTTTTTACAGCCAGTCTCGTTCCATTACAAAGTCGAGGTTGGTTGATGTTACGCAACATAATGATGACAAACCCGATTTTCAGCTGCAAATTGTAAGGTGGTAATCCAGGCAATTCCAATGAAATCAAGAATTCTGGGGGATAATTAACTGCTTTGAATGCAAACAATTCTCCCGGAATAAAACTTTGAATTGTTGTGTTGAGATCATCGACATCTTTGTTTTTAGCTGCCAGTATGGCTCGTTCGCTCAGCCAATTATGATTTTTATAGTTCTGTTCAATGGTCGGAAAGACGCGTTGAATGAGCTCAGCCTTTGTTTCGGTCAACTGGCAGAAATCAGTTGGCAAAGTGGTTAATCCAGTCGAGTGTCAACTGCGATTTTCCCATTACCAATGTCCAACAATTGTTTCGAAAACACATCTGCATCTTGATGTTGTTTCAGAAACACTCGCATGTTAGTCGTCAAATTTGCATACAAAACGTACATTTTAGATTTTTTGATTTTTGGACTTTTATTTTTGGCTTTTCTTCTTCTTTCTTTTTTCGGAACCATCGCCGTGATAAGACGTAAAAAAACAGAAAAAGAATAATTGAAATCGGTCAAGCAATTATCGAGTTTAAGCAGACTAATCCACAGCAATTAATGGTGCAATGTAAAATTTGCATACAAAACATAGTTTTCGTTTTTTCGATTTTTTAACCTTTTTTTGGGCTTTTCTGAACTTTCTTTTTTTCTAAACCTTCCTCGTGATTAGACGAACAAAACAAAAAAAAATCGGTCAAGTAGTTCTCGAGTTTTAGCGAGACTAAGACATATACATACATATATTGTTTCTATACAAACAATTATAACAGGATTTTTTGAATTCAATATTGGACAATGTTATTTTAACATTTTTCATTTAAAATTAATATGAAACAATGATAATTTTAAATTAAATCCATACTTTTGCAGAAATTTACTATGATTTTTTATCAACATTGCGCCATGTTAATTTAACATTGATATTTTTTTCTGTGTGTATCGCTCATTTTTTGCAACATAGTCATATCCCAAAAAAATATCAAACTTGGCAAAATGCGATTGAAGTTTTCAAACTGTACCCTTATATGTGTTCATCACATCGAGAATTGTTCGAGAATGTCGATTGTCTCTGGAGGAGATAGCGAGACATTCACTGGTCACCCTTAATTGGGTCCCCGGACACAGGGACATACTGAGGAACTCCACCATGCAGTTCCCCAGTATGTTCGTTGGCGTATGCAGGCACCACCTTGAATCGAGACGGTTCAACATATAATGTACATAGGTGTTTCATTCCCAAGGTGTAAGCAACTCATGGCGCACAAGTTTCATATTATCGCCAGTCATAGGTGATACAATGAAACTACCTGTGGGGAAACCAGGAAAACCTGGCCCATCATAGATGAAAAAAGGACACGGCGGACATTACAGCTGTCCAGACATCATCTTAGAAACCTGATTGCGGTTATAACTGGCCACTGGCCCATTGGGAGGCACGCCCAGAGGCTGGGGCTACCTTACAATGACTTGTGTAGAAGTTGCGGCGAGGAGGAGGAGGAAGAGTCAACGGAACATCTTCTCTGTAATTGCCCGGCATTCGGAGATCTAAAGGTAGAAGTACATAACACGCGTTAGTTCGTCGACGAGTATCGTGCGTTTAAAAACTTTAGAGCGTAAAAAATTGCAAGTTACACAACACGCGTTACAAAAGCCATTTCTGTCAGCTGTTTTTTATTGGTTTTCTTATTTGTGCATTAAAAACGGGTTCGAAAGCTTATTAAGCTTTTGTTATTTTATTGAATTTATTGTTTTTATATAAATATTGTATGTTTTTTAAGCTCTTCAATAAGTTTTTCTTTCATGATTCACAAATTTGTTAAATTATTCTTTTTATTGCCAGCTGATTACTTGTCAAAAATACACAACGCGTTAAAAAGTTCAAAGTTAACCAACTTTCTGGCGCAAACGCGTCAAAATATTTTGCATGTATCTTGTTCTATGAAAATACACTAGTTCAACTTTTTTTGACAGAAGACGACAGAGCGCGCGCGCACTAACGCGTGTTATGTACTTATACTTTTAGACTCAAAATTTTTGGTCGAAGAGCCCTTGGGGACAAAACTTGTCTGTCTGATGTTGATGTAAACAGGATCCACTCCTTTACTGAATCGACCGGATGGCTGCGTGGGAACACTAGCAGCCAGATAACATAGGACCCATGGGAGACGGTGTGACATGGTAACACAACGGGAACTAATTAATGGACCCACGTGAGCTGTGCTTGATCACGGTTGCCACTGGAACCCAACCTAACCTACCCTTATATGGGTAATTCCAAAGTGTTGAACGTGACAGTCGTACGCATCATAAATGCAATAATATTTTAAGCAAAAAATATTTTTACGTTTTCTTAACCCTTAAATAATAGCACTAAGAAAGCGCTGTTATCTATGCTAAAGTTTATGGAGGCCGCGATTCTAGAATTCAAAGATAATGGCAAAAGAAGTAGCGGTTCGAACGTGAAAAAAACAGATGTAGTTTTTGTGGCCATGTATAAAAATGCGTAATTCAGCAAAACCTGGCACAATTTTTTAGCCAAACTACTTTCAGAATTTTACGTAGCAATAAAGCATTAAAATGTCTTTGTTAGATTCCAAAATCTACTGTATTCTACTGGGTCGATACGTGACATTTCGAACGTGAAATTTTTCCCATAATAATTTAACTGAATAATGATTAAAATAAAATAAAAATGTACCGTTAATCCGAATAACATATTTCTATTTGAGCTCTTCCTTAGATTACAGGCCATGTAAGAAATTTTTTTTGGAATAATTTTTATCAAATATCACCTGTTTTAAGGAAGATAAATATTAAAGAAAACATACAATAAAACATTCTCACAAATAAGAAATTGCGTTTGCACAACTTTGCAGTCTGATTGTTCATCTAAGTGAACAAATTTATGAGTAAATTTATAAAATAAGTAAAATCTAAATAAATCTCTATAACAATATTGTAAAATAATCAGCTTTTAATAACTTTCAAATTTTCGGTCACGGTGGACCTTTTGACGGAAATGTGAATATACAGTTTTAAATAATCTAAAAAGTTTTAGAAGAGAATCAATTGAAGTAATATATTTTTTAATTTGAAAATAATTTATCTATTTAACACCTTCATAGCTATCAATTTATTTTGCCAAACTAAATAAAACACATTTTTTAATTTTAAACTCACTATAACTATTTACATAAATCAGAAGTCATAAAATAATCTTCATTAAACTGCAACATAATTATTAAAAAAAAAAAAAAAAAAACAAAGTAAGAAATCCCTCAACACAGCACGTGCTAGCCATCAACTAAATAATAATTATTATCTTTAAAATCTCCCCCAAAAAGTCTAACAAGTCAAGCTAGACGGGCTGCTTAGACTTCAGTATTATAACTTTAACTCGTACTCGTTCCACAAAAGCATAAAACTCTTAACAGATATTTAACATTGCAACTCATCGTTGCAACTAATTGCCAACAACAACAGCAACAATAGTGTTTAAGCATGAGCAACAACAAAAACCCAGCAACACGTTAACAATTACCAAAAAAAAAAAATGCTGGCAACATGAAAATGTTGAAGAAAAAGAAAAGGTAATGATTTGCAAAACAAAAAAAAAACATAGGCAAACCAGCCGCAAAATATGAACCGAGAGGGAAAAAATTTATACATGTGTAATCAGTCAGGCTTAACCAAAAAGCAGAGATGTAAAGGAAAATGTTCATAGCTTACGCGCCAGCATCAAACACTTCTAAAAATTGGTTAAGAACATTTTGCAAAACTTATTTAATCGGAATCTTATTAAATGTTAACATGTTTCAGGGCAGACATACAATCGTTGTTGCTTCTTCAGGGAGAAATCAGTCTAAAATAATTTGGTTGCTGGTGACAGCAATATGGTTAAGTAACCATAACATATTTAAACAATTTTCGCGTAAAATAGTTTCGTTGGAGTTGACCATGTAGAAAAATGTGTTTTTCTGCGTGTACCTTTTAGGGAGATCACACCACAGATATTTAGTAAAAGCTTCTATTGGACGGACTGTAGAACAATAGGAATACTATACACTAAAATCCTACTTCCCAATATTGCTCTCTACATTTTACATAAGTCCCTTTTCAAAAAATCGCTGTATATCCCTTATATCCAGTCGGCCGAAAAGTACTGTAAATTTTAAAAATTTATCTTTAAATTCGGGTACATTTCTCTCTTAAAAATGCCATTATGGAAGTAAAAATCCTGCATCTTAATTTTATGATCATTATCGTTACTTCACTAGGGATATAAAAGGCCTACTTTGTTACCGCTGCAGCTGCCTGTATTGCTTACAGTCGAAAAAATCTCTTTTCATGAGAGCATCTTTCTTCTTAATTTCTAGTTTTCGGATAAAAATCACTTTATCAATCGCATATAAATACTTACAGAAATTATATTTTAAAGCTTTACTTAAATCGGCCTCTATAGTACCCGTTAAAGGTTGACTTCCACACAATTATAGCATGCAACAACGTTTATTACGTAGAAAATGAAAAGAGAAATGGGAATTATGAAAAATAAGACTCCGATCCAAAATCTTTATAATCTCCCTCTCCCAAATGTGGGTTCAAGCTACAGTAATGTGATCTCTACACGAACATAACAAGAACACAGCTTTACATTATTGGAGTTGGAAAACACACATAGTTACCCGGTAGAAAGTCGAAATTTGTCACTAGAAAAAGGGAAAAAATAAGACTTCAATTCAAAATCTTTATAATCTCCCTTGGAAAACACACATAGTTACCCGTAAGAAAGTCAAAATATGTCACTAGAAAAAGGGAAAAAATAAGACTTCAATTCAAAATCTTTATGATCTCCCTCCCCAAAATATGGGTTTTAGCCACAGAGCTGTGATCTCTACACGAACATAACAGCATAACGAACATAGGCCCTTGAAATAAAATTAGTTAAATTTTTCAAACTCTTGTATTAATAACGAAGTAATTTGTACCAAATTTAATTACGTCACCCAATACTTAGTTACTTATAGTGTCCTAGTATGCGTGGTATCGCGTTCAGTTCAGCTCGCTTTTTGACAGAAATCATTTAAGTAGTGTAGAAGTCGATAGGGAACACCCAAACAAACTAACATACAAACAAAGCTTTTTCAATATAATATATATGTTGGCGTCTGGCTGGAGTGAACCGGGCGTTCATGGTTCCCGGTATTTTTGTCGTGTGTGGCGGCACCACATGTGGTGGTGGCATTTGGCAACCTAAACTAAATTAAAGAAAAAAGGGAGAAAAAGTGTGTTTTTTATTGCTTGAAACGGCAAAAGAGCCACAGAAAAGTGCCATTGAACCACCAAAAAACGGGGTGGGTTTTTTCTAGTGCGTAAAGTGAGTGAGTGTGTGCGCGCCAGCCAATAATTGACCTGTCTCACCAAACCACTTGAGTGAGGTCCCCGGCCACCTTGTTATTCCGGACAACGTACCCAAGCAGCAGGTAACCAGCCCCATTTACACCCCAACAATATACATATATGTAGATACACCCAGGGGAAAAAACCTGTTTAAACAAAACTATGTTAAAAGATAATTTAAAATTTATTATGTTTAATTTAACTATATTATTGTCTACGACAATTATATTATGGTTAAATTAGTCCTCCATCAAGAAGTCGCAATCATATTATGGTTGCCTCCGAAAATGTTATGGTTATTAATAACTTAAATATGTTTAACAATTATAATAGCATGGTTGTTTTTCAACTATAGCGTGTTGCTCTTGGAAAAGAGGAAAATTCTATTGTTAATTTAAAAACAAATTATTGTCATATATAACCATAGCATGTTTAGAAGCAACCATAATATGGTTATGGTTTTGTGATAGAGGAGTTATCAAGCCAAAATATGGTTATCGGTGACAATAGTATGGTTCAACTAAACATAATATAAAAAAAATTTTTAACATAGTTTTGTTGGAGTTGACCATATTAAAACATGTTTTTTTCTCTGCGTGTAGATAGATATTAGAGTTTTGCTTTTCTTGGACTTTTTCATTTCCCGATAAAGCGGGATCTATTTTTTAATTTACCGGGTATAGCAAATAACAATTTATGAGACCCATTAAATAAATTCTTCTGTACAATCTTCTCAGAAGATGCTTCCAGTACGTTACGAGGGAATTCCACTTCTTCATTTGTTCCCATTTTTTTGATTGTTCAAAAGTAAAAGAAAAATTAAAATTTGTTTATAATTTCGGATTAAGGGGGTAATGCCGAATAATAGAGGTGATCGTTGCAAAAAATAAAAAATACAGTTTAAATCGATGCAAAAAAATTCTTTTAATTGCCTGGATAAAAGTTGTTGCCGGTTAACGAATAATCGAAACCCTTCTGCAAAAAAGACTTGCTACTAACAATCATCGTATGAACGTTAATGAGTTTTGGAAGTTGCTTCAAGAGGGAATTAAGCAAAAAACGACTCCGTAAAAGCGTTCATGTGAATTGAGTTATAGATTATACTGATGCAGTTTGATTTAGATTTCCAGTTCCCTTGTATCCGATTTTTTTAATTTTGGACTTTGTTTTGAAAACATAAGGGATTCCCAAAGTTTGATGTTAAAAATAATAGGATGATTTTATCAAGGTTTTGAATGTTTGTAGTTTTTGGCCGGCACGTAAATTAATTGGGGGATTCACAAGGTAGTCATAAAGTTGTAAAGTCGTATGTCTTAAAATAATTACAAGAAGTATATATGACTGTTGTGGGACAGTTATGACGAATCAATCAACACAGCATTACAATTTTTATTTTGTTTGAAACAAAACAGTATTTTTTGTTTGAACAATTGTAAAATATTTTTTAGGACATTCTGACGATATGACTTGATAGCACACTTTGTGAATCCCCTAAATGTTATTTAAAATAAATGTTATTATTCCATATCTAGAAAAGTAATGGATACGTTTTCATTAAGGCTTTTGCTATGTAGTCTCATCAATTGTACTCGGTGGTTTTGTTCAGATTCTACAACAATTCCTTTAATTTTGCGTCTTTGCTACATTTGGGCTTACGCTGCACCTTTACTTTTAAAATCATTGAAAATAATTTAAGGATACCCAGATGTTTATCCATACAATACAATTCCAATAAACTACTAATCTGAGTTTTTAAGAATTCTGAAAATACCGAAATATTATAGATAATGTAAAATTTTAAAATTTTTTTTAATTAACGTTCTCCTGAAATTCAAGCAAATCGTTCTTTCAAAACCCTGCCCAGAAACCCCATCTAGCTTAAGAAAACCCATTGCAATTTAGACATCGCTAAGTTGCAACTCTAAAATTGATTACATAACTTAAATTTTAAGTAAAATAATTAAATTTTGGTTTCTTCTTTACGATAACAAAAAATAAGTGGTGAGCATTAAACACTTAGAGCGTTTAAAGCAAAACCACCGAAAAAAAATGCATAATTTATTATGCTTCCTTATGATTATTTTGCTTAAATTTTTGTTTCTAAATTTATTTATTTTTTCAGATGAAGTCGTTGGCCTTAAACTTGTTAAAATCTCTACTATTTATACTATTTGGCACGTTATTGACGGCGGCCACGAGCAGCAGCTCTTCTTCGGCGTCAGCAACTCCAGCCAAAACATTAATTTCCGTTACTCATAGAAGAGGATTATTGCCGACAACAACACCAATACCACCATCATTACAAGCGCCACCACATTTACAATTAAGACGTCACACTTTACCTGCTACAGCATCAACAACAAGGCCGCAAACAACGGCAAGCTTGAGCACTAATAGTTGGCAACGGCACGCGGCCAAACAAATTAAAACGACAACTGCAACTACAACTACAACAATTATGACCAAGTCGAAAAGAAAACCCATCATAACTGAAACATCCACATTAGAGTCAGTAAGACTAGTGCGGCATGTTGATGCCACTACAACAACTTCAGCAGCTTCAATATCATCACCAGCGCCATTAAATGGTGCTGGAGGAGTACGTCAGCAACGTAGTTTTCATAGCAACGGAGCCCAACCTTATGAAGACCCAGAAACGAAACGAAAATACAAAACACTAGAACGACGACAATATACACGTTCCTCTAGCCCCAAAACATCGACCACAACAACAGCAACGACTACGACGGTAAAACCTCAATTTACAAGGCAAAGAATGGCAGCACAGCATTCACAATTTGATGGTTCCAATAAACTTCGTCAATCGAAACAATCATCGTTACCGTTACACAGCAATAGTCTTAAGACACCAACAACAACAACAACAACAACAACATCAGCATCAACCAGCAACCATGGCAATACAAAAATAACAACTCTGCACAATCAGCAGACACCAAAAACGTGAGTTACCATTTTTTCCTATTTTATACTTTTGCATATTTAGTTTTTTATTTATTTATTTATTTTTTTCTTTTTGGTTTGTTTGTTATGCTATGTTTAGTTGTATTTAAAAACTTATAGTTTTAGTATTTTTTCGGTAAAACGTTTGTGCTGCAAGACAAACTGTGAGTCATGGGGGTTAGAAGTTAAATTTGGTTTCGGCTGCTTATGGTTTTTTAAAAAAAAGTTTTTGCTTAAGTTCTCAACGGCCATAAATTTGTCTGGCATAGAAATTCCTTTCAAAAAGTATTTCATAGATCTCAACTTGATACCAACACTTTAATGGTGTTTAAAAAAAATCTATAGATTTTAAATTTTTGCTCGAAGATTAGATTCAGTTTGATATGGAGTGATTAATGAAAGGAAATCTAAAGTCTATAAATGGCGAATGATTATAAACGTAGACAGACACACTTTTGGAATTAAAAACTTAACGAAATATCACAAATTTTAAGAAATTTATTTAGCAAAATATATCCAAAGCAAAAATTCCAGAATTGGAGAATTTGAAAATATTAAATTTTTTAGTTTTTTTTAGGATATTTTCCCATTTATGCCATGTATGTTTTGGGAATTGTGTTTAATATTAAAAAGAAGAACTACCGGATTCGGCTTAGCCGAATCTTTGATACCATCAGCCGATAGTTTGAATATTTCAGGAGGCTTAATATGGGATCCATGATAAAATATCCCTCAGTACGAAATTATGTTGCTTTATTATTCATATAAACAAATTTGATTCGTTTTGCTTTTTAGCGTATTAGAGTGATTTTAAGGAAAACGTTTTATATTTTACCTGTGGTAAATTATGGACCACAATTACCACAAAATTCAATAGCAGTAGATAAACGATATTGAACCAAATTTCAATACAATTTGTTAACGCTTTATGCGTTTTAAAAGGCTTTTCGGAAGGCCGATTTATATTGGTTAAAGCTAAACTGAATCACATTTAATCACAAGTTTGTTATTATCGCTACGGTTTTAGACGTATTCAAGTGTTTTTCGAAAGTGGGTTTTATATCGAAAGCTCAATTTAAAAAAATGCTAAGTCGACTTAGCATTATTTTGAATTGAATATTGTTCAACTTAAATTCTGTCAAATTTTGGTGTAAATCAGCTTATCCACACCAAAGTTATACAACTGAATGATGTACCGCCCGTACAGTTTAAGAGCTGCTCCCGCAAAACTCACTTTTCGACTAAGTATGTTTGAATTAAAATTTTTGTGATAGTTTTAGGCGTACAAAAGTGTCATCAGTGCAATGACTCAGTAACATCGGAGAAAGGAATCATTAGGATCATTCATGTTGGGATTGACTTAAGCCAACGTAAGAAAATATTTTTATTTTACCCGTGAAACATGTTTGTTTCACTTTTGTTGTATCTCAATTATGAGACATCGGCAGCATTCCCGATATGGTTTTCGTCATCATTCTGCTTCAAAAGTTTTCTGTATTTAACTAAAGAATTTAAAAAAATAGAATATGGGAATTTTTGCTTCTTATTGTAGTTTTTTAACATGAATATTGTTCATAGTAAACACAATGTGGCATAGATGACAGATTAATGGCCGTTGTATCATTACGCAAATATCTGCACATTAAAAAAAAATTTGGTTTTCTTAATGTCTCATTTGCTTATATTCTCTCGCAAAACTAACAAGCATTCTTCTGTCAATTATTTATGTTCCTTTTATTTGCCATACAGATAAATTCAATCAGCTGACTTCCATTTTTACATGTTTTTTGAGAGGTGTTGCCAACTCAAAACAGTGTTTTTTGTCGGCATATTGAGAAACTCAAAATTGTTAACAGACAGTTAATCGGTCTAATGATTTTATTTGGACATTAAGTAACAGACAATTTGTCAAAATTTAAAGCCATTTGTAATAACATTGATGTCGCAATTCTGATTTAGGGCATCATCAATATAAAGAATAATTTTTCTATGAGTGTATTTTCCGACACCATTTTTTGCTAGTTTTTCTATCAGAAATATACATTTTTTAGGGAGGTTGTTCCACATTTGGGTTCAGAATCCTATTTCGACTAAAACGAATGATGAATTTCAATCCAAAACTATTTAGGAGAACTAACTGGAAACAACTGGACATCAAAATTGTTCTTTACTGATGAGTCGTTCGGAAGTAAACGTGATTTCAACAGACCGACAAAAATACGGAATTAGCTTATTCGACTTAGAGCTACTCAAGGACCCAGAATATATTGAGGGCTCACAGCTGAACCGAACCAAGTCATGAAATATAAAAAAATTCCAAAAATAGTGCATAATTCTCCCCAAAGTTTAACTCTATTTTAATTCTTAACGGACTAATTCAAAAAGTGTTCATAAGGTACCCGAGAATACCGAAGTCAATGGCTCTCATTTTCGACGAAACTAATGGCCGTTCATTTACTCAATTTCAAAATATCTTCGAATTGTCTTTTTCTGACTTGATTCGCTTTAACTTTAAGCCCTCCATACATGTATACTTTATGAGGTCTGAGATGAATAAAGTTTCACATGGAATGACAAATTTTGTATACCGTAATTTGCCCCCAGTGGTGGAGAGTATAAAAACTGTAAAGAGTTATTTAGGCGTTTTTTCCATTCTTAAAAACTAAACAATCACGGGTTTATAACTTTCCAAAACATTTTGTCCATCCGAAAATCAAATAATTTAGTTTTTTATGATAAAAAGTTTACGTTTTTAAGAACTTTGGGATGAAATTGTACAGCTAAGAAGAGTTTTACTAAGCAAACACCAAATAGGAAAAATAATTTGAAATGTTGTTATAATTTTTATACATATTTAAGCCCAAAATGTCTCCTCCCAAAATACAGTTGGCCATTTTGTGGAAATCGAAATCGAATTCGAGTGAAATTAAAATTTAATCAATTATGTAAATGATCCTAGAACATGGCCAATATGTTCCGTCTCTGCCACTGCTAATTCCCAGCACTCCCTAAGAAAGGAATTCTGGTTTTTCGAAGTGCATGTATCCCTTTGACCTGCTCAATATCACATCAGTAGTGATTTCATTTTTCCCATTATTAGAACAATATCAATCAGAACAGTAGGAATTATTTTCTAGACCCAATCTAATGGTGTAAGTTTATATCACCCAGAAGCCATGATCACTTAAGTTGCTGTTCCGCTTAACGAAGTTGGTCATAAGGGGCTTCCTTATTTTGTTTAATTTTTATTTTTGCGATTGCGAATGAAAATATTAAAATTTGTAATGTTAGCCGAATTCAAAGAGATCTTAAGAAAACGCCTAAAAACTATTCCAAAAAAATAGATGATTTAAAGAATTCTTGGAAAATAATGAAAAATATATACAACAAAAAGATTTTCAAATAAAGCTTTATATACAAAAACAATCAAAATAAATAGCCATTGGTACGATTCTCTTACTCTTTTGAATAACTCTTAGTTAAACTGTCCTTTTTCTTTCTTACTTTTCAGCCCTCGCATGATTCAACGTCTAGTTGCTGGTCACATTCAGAACGCCCAAGGACGCTCTACGTATCAAATTTCGGCGGTAACAAGTAACAGTACCATAACAAATTCCACAACGGCAACAAAATCCTCCTACGAGCCACGTAGACCCACAGTATTAAGCAGTAGTTATAGGAATACACAACTAAATGCAAATATAAGAGTTGCCTCCACAACGCCATCTACAAGAACTAGTACATCATCCAAGTCTGGAGAATCATTAATTGACTCCAATCACGATGTAGACTATCACGATGACGATGAAGCTCTTCTGGACGAACCAGGGGATTTTGATAATTGGGATAATGGTATACTGAGATTAAGTGCGGGATCTGGCAAGGAAAATAGTATTAAACAAAAAAAAGCTAAAGAAGATTCAAAGAAAACACTGGCGGATCAAGTAAGAGATGGTAAATACGGATTAATAGAGAAGGAAATATTTAGACGGACGCCTAAACGGCCAGGAGTTTTAAGTTATTTACCTAATAAAGAAGTGCCTGAAGATAATGAACGGAACTTTGGAGGCCTTAATAAAGAGGATATCTGGCTGGCAGAAGATCATTTGCTGGTCATTAAAGGTGGCAGTTTAAATGAAGATAACCCCGAAGAACCCTGGCCGGCTATTGATGATTATAATGCAGCTGGTAGGCAAATTAAAATTCCCAGCAATCCCAAAATACCGCCACCCTTTCCTGTCCAGCTCGAAGAAAACGGCCCCGTACAGCTTATCGGAAATAATAAACTCACGATCGTCTATCCGGTCACTAACGAATCGTTACCAGTTTATACCATCGGCACGCAAGCCCACAACACGCCGACCACGGATGACAGTGACGACGAGAAAAATCTTATTACCTGGTCGGGAAAGACTAAAAATGCTAAAGAGAACCAGCCTAATTACAACTACCCGCCGCCCGCGCTACCGTGGCGCTATAACAACCAAACGGTTGCGAATCCATCATTGAGCAAAAGTAACGAGGATAAAAAGCCTATTAATTTTCCGATATTAGGTCCATTCCTTTATGGACGAAATGGTTCTTTGGATAACACTAACGGCACCGAGGACTTTGATGAAGATGATCCTTCTTTATATTATCCTCCAGCCTATTCTTTTGTCTACAAAAGTAATTATTCTAATCCGGTGCCACCAGGACCTTTAGTGCCGGGCATAGTGGTGCCACCCCCTCCCGAACATTTTAGTAAATTGGAGAAATCGGAAAAGGAAAGAAGACCTTGGTTCTCGAGTACTCAATCGCCACCAATTAGATACAGAGTGTATAGTACCACGGCGTCTACTCCCACAACTACCACAACAACCACCACTACTACAGAACCTCACTATAGACAAGTGGTTACCAAAATTTCGGAATATACCCCTAAGATTATTAACATTATTGCTCCAGCTCCAAGACCTACGTATACACCCACCCAGGCTCCCAGATTTGCTATTACTCCATCATCTACACCTCCTCCCAGAAATATTAAACCTGTACCGGTACCAGTGGCAGTTCCTATACCGATATATTCAGTCAATGTTAATCCTAGTGTAAGACCAAATATTGTTTCATTTGTACCCACCACACCAGAACCCAACGTTGAAACTCTTTCCAAGGCTAATCCTATATACTACGAATACTTAGAGGCTAAACGCCAACAGGGTCGTGGTCCTAATGTCATAGATGATTACCTTTCCACTACATCCAAGCCTGCATCGTCTTCTAAGCCGATTAAACTATATGCCACCAGTAAGAGACCTTTCAAAGCTCAAGGCCAACGCAATTATTTGCAGCCTGTGGCTCCCAATCATCGGTATGTGGATGAAAGTGTGGTGGTTATAACACCCAAGCCGGAAATTCGCTACAAACCTAGACCAATATTTAAACAGAGACCCTTGCAAAACTTTGAACAAGAAGTAAATGCTATACGGCAGACTTTACGTTATTACCAAAATCAGGAATTACGGGATAATAATATACCTCGGACCCCAAAAGCAAAACCGCTATTTAACTACAATTACGATGACACTAAAACGGAAACAGCAGTGGAGCCTAGAAAACAGTTCCAACCTCCTGCAGAGTATGATGGCGAACCCTTCAAGCCCATGGTAACTTATAGTCCAGCAGTAAATGATGAAAATGCTTTTAGAGCTTTGGCTGTCGATAAAATAGGAGCAGATGACGCAGAACCCCAAGGAAGAGAAGAGTTTGTCGAGGCACCAAAATATCCTACTACCACATTGTTACCAGTGCAGCCCCATGGTCGTCCAAAGAAACTAAGAATTGGGGCAAAATATTTACAACAACCTCCACAGCAGCAGGTATATTCACATAATATACAGCGTCAGCCCGCTTGGTTGTCCGTAAATAAACAAGAATTTAATGAGTATGCTCAAGCGGAAAGTCCTCCACAGAGAGAACGTTATCAGGAACCCATACAACAACCAGCACCGGTTTTGGCACCACGTAACCGAGAACTTCCTGGTTACTATTACGGTCCTGGAAGACAAAATAATCGTTTTTATGAAGAACCTTTTCAAAATACACCATCACGTAAAATTATAAACTATAGACCACAACATCAGTTCCCACAGCAGTCACCACCTCAGCAGCAAATTTGGAGTTTGCAAAATGATACTTTAGTAAATGAGTTACCCAACAGACCGCCTATTAACCCAGACGCTGAGTTTATTGACCCTTATCTTGTAGGACCCTCGAATAATAACTATCCCTATCAGCAGCAGCAGCAACAACAACATCCGCAACGATTAGTCTATCAACAACAACAACAGCAGCAGCAACAACAACAGGCACCACCACCCATATCTCATCAGTCTCAATATTATGCGCAGCCCCATTTAACTCAAAGAATACCAGAAAGACAATTTCAACAGGTCTCTTCCCTACAACAAGCTCCCCAACACCATCAGCAGCAGCAGCAACAACAACCTCCTCCTCCATATTCTTTAATCAATGATGAATTAGTAAACTACCGTCAACCTCTACCGCCCATTAATCCCGATAGTGAGTGGATAACTCATCCTCAGGTAATACATAACTCACAGCAACAATTTTTCAGAGCAAATAATTTTAGGCTGCCGCCTCCACCACCCCCGGCACCACTTGGAAATCTTGGAGGTGAAGCAGATGTTTATTATTTAACACCTAAATATCGTCGTGCCAATAATCTTAACAACAACAGCAACAACAATCGTTATCAACAACAACATTCCAATAACAATAACAATGGAAAATAGGTATAGAATATAATTCAGGGGAATTGTTATACAAAGTGTTAACTAAGACATTTTGCCAGTTTTATTGGCAAAACAAATTCTTTAAGTAATTTAAACGGGAAGGACTATTAGTTTTGTAGACGTGTTGCAAGTACTTTTATACTAACAGGATTTATTCATGTTGTTTAACCAAAGCAGGTATACTGTCGTAATAATTAAAATCTCTTATACAACAAAGCACAAAATTTAAAAATTAAAACAAATTACACAAGTTTTTTTAATTCAAAAATGTTTATAATTAACTAAAACAAATTAGTTATACAAACTCTTATACAAGCATTTTTATGACAGACGCGAGTTTTTTCTGTTACCAAGAGATACGAAGATAACAAAAGTCTATGAAAGAGCTAAACTCGCACGAAAATATTTTATAGAAATATATATTTGAACGTTTTCATTAAAATTGTAAGTCTTTTTTTAATTCCATTAAATGATAAACAAAGAAATTTAAAAAAAAATTATACTAAAGTTTTAACCAAAGTATACTAAGTAACACGACTCTTTGACAATCCCTCTCAGCAGGTACCTAGTAGTACATAACTCAAATATGTGTTAGTGAAAAAAAATGTACATGTATTGATACATTTTTATTTTTCACCAGACATACAGGGTTTCATTAAATATGTTAAAATTTTATTTGTTTTATTAAGTACTTTTTTTGCAAAAATATTTTCAAATCGCATTGATTAAGTTTGAAATATGTACGTATATGCATATGATTTATATAAAACGTAGAAATTTAACAGAAAACCGTATTTTAATGTACAAGTATACAAAAATCGTTTTATAGTAAATATTATTTTAAAAAAATATACCGTAAAAAAAAAATTGCTACCTTTAATATCATCTTTAAGAATACATTTTATCACCTTTTTTTACCTCGATGTGGAAACCAAATTTAAAAAGTAAAGTTTTAAAACTATTATAGTGCATTAAAAAGGTGTTTTTAAAAATATTTTTAATTATATTTCATTTAATTACTGGTGGTGTTCTGTAAAAAAACCAATTCATATAGCTTTTGCTGATGAGTTATTAAATGCAAAAAAAAAATATTTTGTTAATTTATATACCCTGTTACAAAACTACATCAAATTACTTTAAAGTACTTTAAACACTAATGTAACATTAACACTCAGGCAGTCAACTAGTTCAACGGACAAGATTAGATAGAGTTATAGAAATGTTACTCTGCAATAAAAGAAATTCCTTTGCAATTCATGGCGATACAGAACCCAGTAAAAACTTCGCCTACAAAATAATCTGTTAAGTAATCAGAAAAAAGTAAAAAAGTTACTTACAATTCAACTAAAAGAACCAATGAATTCTACTGAAAGAACCAAAAAAAAAAAAGTAAGCCATTATTATACCCTTCACCACAGGTGGTGAAAAAGGATATGTATGCATATGTAATTTCTACTATATTTTTTATTTTTTTTATTTGTGCTTATAAGAACTAATTTTATTTGTTAAAATGTGAAAAATTTTTATAAATAATTGAAATAATTAGATGTTTTGTGATAAAAATGTGGAACAATCCCAATTTTCCGAAATATTTGACGAAAAAATTCGTGACATTTCTTTTGTTTTTGTTTCTCTCAAGTGTGTTGAATTCACACAGGACATGTAGATGTGAGAGAATAAAATTTAAAAAAAGAGTCGTGTTACTTGTTATACTTTGGTTTTAACTAAATAAAAACTTAAAATGAAGAAAGTAAAAAACAAAAAATTTTAAATGAAGTAGTAGATTTTGCTTTACAACTGTCAGGCAAATACTCTTCTACAAGTGTAATTAGCCACAGAATTTGTAAAACTCGTATATTGTGACATTTTTTAAAAAAATTGTCATTATATTTTAGATTTGCTTAAAAGTCTCATACAAACTAATTCTACACTTTAACAATCCCTTAAAATTTGTTATAAAAATTCGGAAATATTTAGAGTATTGCAAAAACTTGGGTCAAAATTCGTTTTGATAAGTTATAAAAAGTCTATACTAAACTGTTATACTACTAAAATGTTGCAAAACTAAAACACCATTTCATCAACTGTTATAACAGTAAAAGAGTTTTTGATTCAGCAACAACAATCCGTAGTATATGCGTAATTTTGGAAAATTAGTTATATATTTATGAAACTGTTATAATGGTATAATATATAATTCATATATGTTATATTGATTTAAAAAAACAACAACAAATGCTCGAGTCATAATTTGTTTATTAACTTTTTTATGAGTATAAGACTTTTAGCAAATTATTAGTAGGAAATTTTTTTTAATTCAACTGTTTTACTAATACAAATTGTCAAAACCTATAGAAATATTTATTCAAAACTACTGAAATAATATATTTTCTACACTTGTTATGGTTATAGTCTTATGAAACTAGTTCTATTACTAATTTGTTTAAAACTAAAAAAAAATATTTGTAACGAACCTGTTTTACTATGTGAAAAATTAAAAAAGGAGCGTTGCAAAATATTATATGAACTTTTATGAAAGTATAACACTTAATTTTGCTACAAAACTTAAATAAAATCAAAAAGATGTGCAATAAATGTTTACTTTTTTATTTAGTAAAATTATTATTTTACAATATTATAATTCCGTTATTACATTTATAACAAACAGTTTTGTTTTTGTAAGGGAGAATGGTTTTCAGAGAATTATCCCCGTTTTAATCAATTTACAATTTACAAGTTTTCAAGAACAAGATGGTAGATTAACAGAGAAGAGAGAAAATAAAAATCTTGAACCTGTCCAAGGCGAATTAACTACAGGTGGTGGTGAAACGGCATCTGATTTTGACAAATCGAGCTTATTTGTTATGATTTGTTAGTGTTTTGCTAAAAATTGTTGACATTTCGAGCTATAAGCACTAACAACTCAATGCAAAAAACTCTATGTTGTTTTTGGGTTGTTGTAGTTCCGACACCACCTGTAGTTGAATTCGCCTTGAACTTGTCCAAAATAAAAATTACAGAGTGTTTATTGGGTTTTGTCGGCACAAATCTGAGAGAGCTGTTCTTCAACTATTTTCTTTATAAAGAGTTTATTTAACATGAGTATATCAGTAATCGATTTTCTTTTTGCGTTAATTCAACGAAGCGAATTTATAATGTTTTACAAATTTTTTTTTTATCATTACATATGGGCATTTCCACAGAAATGTCTTCTTTTTGTAACGTTAAGCCACCAAGCAGTTTAAATTGTTTCTCAAAGAATAATTTACACTGAAATCGTTAAATCAAGTACTTAAAGTAAAGTCTATTTTGGCACGCTGTATATTAAATAATACGAAAACGGGATTGACTTATGTGTAGTTTATAGAACACGAGCCCCTTACTCGTCCGTTCAACTTACATTTAAAACAAAAACAAATTTCGAAATTTTGGTTTTGTTTTAAATGTAAGTTGAACGGACGAGTGAGGCGCTCGTGTTCTATAAACACCACATTAAGAAAAAGTGCGATCAAAATTAATCTCATGCTGCTTGATTCAAGAATTTTTAAGTTAGCTTCAATCCCAAATTCGTACTTGAAATAATACGAAAGTGAGACTTTTATCCTTTCCTAAACACTTAACTCCAGAGAGCCAAGAGAGAGAGAGAGAGTACCCAGCGGGAAAATGGAATTAATAGGAATCGAGAAAGTAATACATATCTTGTATGATATTTGATTCCAGAATTCATTATTCTTAACACCGACCATGTCCTAGGATTGTAATAAATTATTTTAATGTATCATGCGAATGAATTAAATAATTCATTCTTTGGAATAAATTATATTATTCAAAAGTCTTATAATAAAAGTCTTCTCCAATGCCGTTTGGAATACATTTTTTAATACCTGTTTGCTTTAAATAACTTTGACCCACAGACATATAATTTGTGCTTTGACCGTACGCTTTCAAACACAAACTGCGACTAAAATAAAAATTATAAGTAGGTGACATAAAGGCAGCAAAAAAATAACGGATTTTTATTAAGGAAATATGTATGTAAAGCAAAAACACGAATAATTGTTACTAACAGAAACAATACATTCCTTGTTCTGCAAATGTGGGAATATACGTGGTAATCAGTGCTTAAATTTTGTGTCTGATGAAATTACCTTCTCGATTCCAATGAATGCATTATTATTCTTTCAAAAATAATGCATTATTTTTTTAATTATTTATGTAATCAATTCCTCATTTTCCCGCTGGGTATGTATTACTATTAACTTATCCCTTATACATATGTTTGTTTCACTTTGTAGATGTGTTCCCCTCTTGTTTACAGAAAAATCCAAAATTGCAAGACACGAGCAGCAGTATGCCCGATATAGATTTCGTAATCAGTCTATTTTAAAAATTTGATATATTTAACTAAAAAATTTCAACAAATCGAATTCGGGTATTTTTGCTTCTTATCTTACTTTTAAAACATGAAAACAATGTATGTTGTTCTTCTTGAAGTGTTGTTGTTTCTAAACAAAACAAACAAATCGTTTAACCTGCTTTTATGGTGTTGTTGTTGTTTCTACAACAAACTATTACAAAAAACACAGGTTAGTTTTAAGTACGTTTTGTTATTAATCTTAACAATTTTAGTACATTTAAACTTTCTGTGTATGTTTTATTTATTTCGATGGTGTCGTAATGTGACAAAAAAAGATCTTTTCTCTGGAAGCACCCATATATTTTCAATAATGTACATATATAAAATCTCAATTATTTTATTATTTTCATTATTTCTAAATAGTTTTCCAATTTAAAATAATAAATGACCATTAAAAAAATTACAGAAAACAAACTATTAAATATAGAAACAAAAAGTAATTAATAAAAAAAAACTGGTCAACGTAAATGTTTAATAGAGTTTAAAAATATTTTTAAAACTATTTGTAAATAAAGTTAAAATTTTAAAATTTATTAATACATATTTTCAGTTTCTATAGGGATAGTGTTTTAAAATATAAGATTTTTTAGTTTTAAATATCTTAAATTTTATGCTGCTGTTGTTATCGAATTCTAGAATGTACTTGTATTATCAAGAAAGTATTAAAATATTTTCTTGTTTTAATTAAAAAAAAGCCATAATTTTTAAGTTAATTTTAAGCAATTTAATTTAAAGAAATTAATGTTATCTATCTAATTAAACTAATAAATATTTAATTACATTAAACCCGTTAGATATATTTAATTGAATAAAGAATTGTGACAATTAAATAAATTATTTCCCAAAATAAATTATGACATATTAATGTATATTTAATGAATAATTGTAAAAATGTAAATGAAACGCAAATAAAGAATAAATGAAACGAAAATATTGAGTTTTGGTTGAATTTAATCTGGCACTGTTGCCAGCTTTTCGTTAAATCGGTCTTAAAAACCCGCTAGCAAACGCTAAATATTTAAATTAGCCGGAATTTTTTTAAAATAACGCTAAAATCTTATTTTGCGAAGTTTTAGAAAAATTTAGTTCAAGCACGCTTTTTAAAAAGGTATGACTTTCAAATTACGTTATATACCAAAGCTCCTAGCTTCCCTAACTATTTTATTTCACGGAAAAAAATTTTTTTTTCCTTTATACAAATGAGCAAAAGTAAAGTATACCCCCTTGAAGTATATGCAGTGACGAAGTTGTTAAAGTGATTTTTATTAGCAAACAAAACTGCAGAGTGAATGAGAATTGCAAACACTCAAAAACTTGCAACGATATTAAAGTTTAAACAAAACACCAACAATAAACATTGAGTTTATCTTTTCTTACATACCCCACTACAATTGCTTAGAATTCTCCCACCATTAATTTTAGTTGTAATTTTTTTTATACATTCACGCCAAATTTTTTTTTCAATTAAACCATTAATCCAAAATAAAGTAAGTTTTAACTAAAAATTTAATCAAGTGAATTAAACGTTTACTTATATCAACAACGCTGCTGCACAAAATTTTATAAATATCAAAAAATATTTAATGATACTATTAATTTGGTTAATGTTGCAAGTTTAAATAGTTTTTTAATTAATATCAAAAAATTTTTAATTGAAATAAATTTTTATTTTTTTCTTTGTAGTCTTTGTAATTTTTTTGTGTAGTTTAATTATTTACTTTAGAGAATGCAAGATGCAATTTATTTATCAACTAGCTGACCCGACAGACGTTGTCCTGTCCAAATTAGAAAAATCTTTGCGTTCGATTTAAAGTGGTAAATTTTTTATTCGATGGAAACGTAAAATTCATTAATACGAACATTTAAAAGAAAAATTTGTCAAATCGATGGAGCCGTTTTTTGAATTTAGGTAAATCGAAAAAAGGGGGCTGAGCAAAATTTTCTTTCCGTAAAAACCTAAGTTGGACCATGGCAATCATTTTAAAGAAAACATCGTTCAAATCGGTCAAGCCGTTCTCAAGTTATGCGCTTAATAGTAAAAGTGGCCGTAAAAGTAGGCGTGGTAAATTTTTCTTTCGATGAAAACTTAAAATGGATTAATACGCACATTTGAAAGAAAAATTTGTCAGATCGATGGAGCCGTTTTCGGATTTTAGGTAAATCGAAAAAAGTGGACGTTAAAGTGAGCGGGGCAAAATTTTCTTTCCGTAAAAACCTAAGTTGGACCATGGCGATCATTTTAAAGAAAAAATCGTCACAATTATATAGATGTCATTGGTGGTGCAATATGAAAATTGGATTTTGCCACGCCCCACCGCCCGCAGACCGGAAATCAAAAAATCAGACTTCACAGTGTCACCCGCCTTAATATTCTGAAAATTTCATTAAAATCGTCCCAGCCGTTTTGGAGTCCATTCGTTACATACATACATACATATACAAATCCGGTTTTATATATATATAGATACAACTAAGTGCTTTTTTCATACGGGAATTCCCGGGACCAAAATCCCGGGATCCCGCACATTTTTCGGGAAATAAATCCCGGGAAATTAGTGCGGGAATTCTCGCTACTTGTTTTTAATTTAATGATGGCAACTTTTAGCCGTTAGACAAAAAGGTCTTAGGTCAAAAAAATTCATTTTTAGATATTGATTGGCTTTAATTCAATTTTTTTTTCTCTTTTGTTTGGTTAAAATCAATTAAGTCTACCACAATTCCTTCTTATCGTTATCATCTGCTCTTAGGAAAAAAGTCAATGAAATACACCAAGTGCATAAATATTTTGCAATTAAACATAACGAAAAACTACAGTTTTTGACTTCAGACAGTCAAAGAGATGCCAATTCATAACCGATAAGTAAGGAAATGTTAAAAGGTCTGATATTTCGAAGGAAGAAGAGTAAAAATTTATAGAATTTTTAATTTTTTCAAAGACTCAGATTTATTTTATAAAAACAAAAAAAAATCCCACTTGCTTCAAAAAATTTAATGATTTTTATGCAGAGCAGCTGCATACAAGATTTTTCGGATGAGATTCTGGAAGAGATGATGACAAAAGTTATAAATGAAGAAAACGCTTATTCGAATTCAAGAAATTAATTTTTTTCAAAAAGTAATTACAACTTTTGAAGGAAATGCGTCAACAGATTATATAATATTCCTTTGACTATAAAGCCAAACATCCGTAGAAAGGAAACGTATTTTTTCATTGAAATCTTCTTCATAACAATTAAAAATAGGCTTTCAAACGATTCTGTAAATGCTTATTGTGAACTTAAATCCTATTTTAAAGGAAATAATTTATTTAAATAATTTAACTTTTTTGGTTTTATTTAAAAGCTGTTGGCTTTGAATTAATTCTGTGACAATAAGTGCTTAAGTATATTTGTTACGTTTTATAGGAGAGTAATTAAAAACTTTAAAGGCGGCTTTTGAAAATTTTATCCGAATTTAATATAATCATCAGTTCTCTGAGGTTATAGTTTTTTAAGTTTTTAATCCTTAAAACTACAAATGTCACAGATCGGAAGTTTTTATTATTCCAAACGATATTGCACATTGAAAAAAGGTAATTAAAAATTCATTTTGCTATAACTTTTTCAAAAATCCTACAGAATAATTTAAATTTTGCCCATGAAGGAACTGCTTTTTGTTCAAATAAATTAAATTTAATAATATTTTTAGTCTTGGGCTTAATCGTTCATTTAGGTGACCGGTCATTATCGTTCAGTTAACACAAATGAACTAGTTCGTTCTTTTCGTTCAATCGGTCTTTTCTTTCTTTTGTGTCAGTCGGTCTTTTGTGTCACTTGGTCTTTTGTGGCCTTCGTTTAGTCATTCACAATTGATTGAATACGGCAATGTGTTAAAAGAAACAACCCTACAAGAAGACTACCGGTCATTTTACTAGTTATATGACCGGTAGTGTTGACCAATATATTGGTTAAAGTTTCTATTAGTTTATTAAGCGCAAAATGAAAAAACTAACCGAAACTCTTGTGTACATGTGATTTTGCCTCTATTTCTAACTAATGAATTCCACTCGACTGCGGAACATATATCTATACTGCTTACTCTGCTGCTTTTTATTAGTGAATGATAACCAAAATAGTGGTTAATGCTAACTAGTTAGTCATAACGTAAATATTGGTTAGCACTAACTTGTTATTTATAACGTAAAAATTGGTTAATACTAACCTTTATAAAAAAATACTTTTTTTTAATTTTCATTTTAAATTAAATATTTTTATTAAAAAAAATTAAATGGAATTTCATTAATACATTACACTCAGTAAAGTAAATACCACGTACCATTATTTCTGTGGCTGCTCTTTGAGGTTCCACTTCTTGCATGAGTCTGGAAATGTAGGTAAACATAAGTATTTCCAATCAATTAATCGTAGATCTTAAAAAGACATTTTATTTTGTTAACAATTTGTGGCAAAAAATTAAAATTAAATTGAAAAGCCATCAGGATTTTGAATAATTCTTTTTGTACCTTTATTATCATCACCAAATCATAAACGATTATCCTGGCCAAAGCCACCACCTGAATGACCGCTACCTGTTAAACGAGCACTCCTTTCAAAAAGACCTTTTCCCACATGACCTCTGTTGTTTCCTGATAATCCAGCACCACGTTCTCTGAAGCCGCCATCAATTTATTATTACAAGCATTCTGATTACAGATTTTTTTCGGTGTCACTTTTTTTATCTCACTACTTAAGTCACAAATTATAAATTTAATTAAATTGATTCTTTTCTTTAATACCAATCGCAAATATTAAATTTAAGAAATTCACAAATTTTTACACGCGTATGACAAAAATGTATTAAAATATTGGCATTATTTGGGAAATGTTAGTTGTACCATTCTTACATATATGTTAGAGTGGAACAACTAATCTAAAATTGTTGCAAGTGTGTTAGTAATTTTTTAAGTTTTGGTTATGCATTTCTTGTAGGGAAGTATAGCATACTTGTATGATGTTACACTCAAAATATTATGTAGGTAAATTCAAAAGAATATTAAGTTTGAATAACTGAAAATTTAATTAGAAAACGGAAAATCATTTATAATAAAGGAATTTTACGGCTTTTTTTAATGTTAATTTTAAAACGTAGAAATTCTTTAAAAATTAATAAATTTTTCTATTATTTAAAATAAAAATATACAAACTACAAAAAATACATTCAAAGGTTTTTTCAGTAAATTTTAACTCAATTTAAATTACATACTAAGATAGCTTAAACAGTATACCTGTCATTATTATCTACCAAATCAGCGAAAAATTTTTGTTTATGTTATTTATGTGCAAATAATAAAATAATATGTAAAAAGGCGCCAGTAGAAAAACAACAACAAAATAACGTTGTTTATGAAATAAGATGTAAAGGAAACAACGAAGAACTCTGTGATCAGGTGTATATAGGAACAACAAAGAGAGCTTTATCAACAAGGATAGGAGAACACAAGATGGATATAACGCGGCAGAAAGAAACAACAGCACTAGCAATGCATATGATTAGTTCACACCATGCACCAGATTTTCAACGTATTAGAATATTAGACAAGGAGGAAAATATGAGAAAGAGATTTACGAAGGAAAGCTTGAGAATTCAGCAAAACATAAAAAAAGACAATGAATTTGAAAGAAGACACCAACAACATATGTGCAAGTTATAGAGTAGCCATCAAATAAACTTGTATCACAGTTGTTAAATATTATGTGTTTAAAAATAATTCGAAGTTTTTATGTTTTTTGTATTATATATGTTAAATGTACATATTTTTGTTTTTAAAGTTTGTTTTTTAATGTAATAATATATAAAAAATGTAAGTTCTAAATGTTATTTGGTAAATAATTGTTAATTAATGTCATGCTTTAATTAAATAGACGATCCCCAGAAGAAGTCGGCAAAAAATCGACGAAACGTCGGGAAAAAAATGTATTAAAATTGTGTTTTTAATTACATTAAATATTATAGGCCGTATTAGCTTAAGAAGGAAATACAAACAGAATAATATGTTAATAATAAAATAATTTAAAATAACTTTGCATTTAAGTATTTCAGTTTTATTTTATGCATACAAAATATCTGAACATATTTATTTTTGGAACAACACGTTAAATAGTTAAAGAATTAGTTTTAACTTTACGGAAAATGATTTTAGTAAATTACATTCAGTTACTGTAAAACTTTTTGAGTGTACACAAAAATAGAAAACAACCCTGCAAATAAAATTGGACCACCTGACCCATTTTGAAAAAATGGACTACTCCATGGACTAGTCCGATGTAATGCAAGCATGGACCATGCCATTGTTAAAAAGTGTTTGTAGTGAGACGACATGTCTTCGTTATTTAACGACATGCTTTCGTGTTTAAACGACTTCAAAACTAATCCTCTTGAGTATACCATGGAGTAGTTTTAAAACTACTCCTTACTGGTCCAAAGGTGGGTTATATACCATGGAGTAGTTTTAAAACTACTCCTTAGTGGTCCAAAGGTGGGTTATATGGTCCTCTCCTAGGACATCGTAATGTTAAATAGACCAGGTTTTTTCCATACGTTTGGATTACTTGTGGACTAGTCCTGGTCCCTTGTGGACTACTCTTTACACGCGTGTTTGGACTGGTCCTATTATTTGCAGGGAATAAACGCAAAATTCTCAGTTGTTTTTTCGTTTACCAAACAACTGATTGAAAAGAAACAATACTATTAAAATGTTTATGTTGTACCAGTATACAATATTTGTTTCTTTCAACACATTGCCAGTGGCAATTTGGCACATTGTTTAGAAAATTTCATAGTAAGTACAATCTGGGCTGCCATATGTAGTGATTTCTCGCTTAACGTGGTGGTTTTAATACTTGTTTAATACAAATTTCGAAATTTTGTTTTTGTTTTAAATGTAAGTTGAACGGACGAGTAAGGCGCTCGTGTTCTATGAACACCACATTAAGCTTCGTACAGACGATGGTCAGATCTTACAATGTTGTCATAAAAATTGCCTAAAAATGTATTGAAACTGTGTGAACATTGTAAGATGTGTAAAATTAATGCATCTGACAATGGCATCATTGTCAGAAAAATTACAACATTGTAAGATCTAACCAACGTCTGTACGAAGCTTTAGGTAACTTTATTTAAAGAGAAAGAATTACTTAAAAACTTTTCTTCCTGTTTTTCGAACTTATAATGTCATTAATCAATTTATATGATATAAAAGCATGTTGCTTGTCAATACACAAATTTTTTTTAAATATAAAAGCTTGTCACAAGATTTAAGTACTCGTATTTACTTCGTTTGAGAATTTTAGTAGTTAATATTAATCACATCAACGGTCAATTTCAGCAAGTTCAGTTATAATTAACTATCCGCTATAACTGACAAAAACATATTGTTAACTGGGAGTTAAATTGGTCGCAAGTTATTTAATTTACAAGTTTTTCTACACAAGTAAATCTCGCGACAAGCTTTAAATCGTATAATTTATGTAGCGACGTTTTAAGTTGATAGTAAAAGTTTTTAGGTTACATTATATTTTTTCTTTTCAGAGCATTTAAATAAAAGATGTTTTTTTTTTAAATAATTTTTTACTTTTAACTCGCAATCGTATTCTCAGGAAGTAATTTCAGTTGATACCCATATTGAAGATTTAGAGTCACTCAGCAAGCCCTCCCATTTGATACTCATATTGTTGGAATGCATTTAAAATAATAAGTCCGCCATCTTGGGTGTTTTACCATGTTGGATGTATAATAACTTTACACAGTTAACCATGCATTTTCATTACAAAATGTCAGCCAAATCGGTTCGAGTAATCTGCTTTAAATTTGAGTTGCAAGATTTTACCCACAAACATACATTGCAAGTTAAATAAAAGCTTTTAAAATTCATAAGTACTTTCTTATAAACTAATTTTTTTTATATTAACAGTCTTATGCCCGTAATTTCTACAAAAAGAAATCTAGCAGTGCATTAAATTCAATGGTGTAAAAGCTGTCATATTTTGAATGAAAACTGAAGCATAAAACATCAACGCTAAATAAATGTTGAAATAGGTAAAAATAACTGTTAGGTACGCATACGACCAGCTTTCTTTTTTAGAAATTACGAGCATCATTCAAAAACGAACGCTTAAGTAATATCTACATTAAAAATGGGGTTTCCATAATAATTTCGTGCTCTAAAACTTGACTAAGCTTTAATAAATAAATCTGTTGACTATTGAATTTGGTTATTTATTTAAAGGTCTAATTTAAAAAATAAATGAAATAAATCAGGGACCGAAAATAACAGTTATAATGGAATTTTAAAACAAAAAAAGCACATAGAAGTAAACGTCGAAAAACTGATTCAAGTATACCATATTGTGCCTTATGCACTTGTCAATGATAAAATATATTGATTTTTAAAATTTTGATGTTTATTTTTTCGATCAAAAATAACAGTTATTTTTTGATTTTTATTCTTTTGAACAAAAATAACAGTTATTTTTTGATTTTAATTTTTTTGAACAAAAATAACTGCAATTTTTTGATTTTTATTTTTTCGATCAAAAGTAACAGTTATTTTTTGATTTTTATTTTTTCGAGCAAAAATAAAAGTTATTTTCTAAAGAAATGTACGTGTTTTAATAATTTAGATGACTTTTAATAATTATTTTAATGTGCATAAGAAATTCCAATGATAATTACACACTAAAATAAAAATTTTATTTCAACAAATTATTAAATCACGTACATTTCTTTAGAGAATAACTTTTATTTTTGCTCGAAAAAATAAAAATCATAAAATAACAGTTATTTTTGTTCAAAAAAATAAAAATCAAAAAATAACTGTTTTCATCTGACTTTTATGAAAAAAGGTATAACTGTTACGGTCCCTGAAATAAATATGTATACAATTTTCTGCTCAAATAAAAAATTTGCATTTGGCGGGTTTTATATTAAGAACAACTGGCAACGCTCATGTACATTGTAGAAAAATTGTAAATAGCAGCCAGGGTTGTCGGATTTATTTTGATCTTTTTTGCCAAATTAATTGTCCAAAATCGCCAAAGCCTTTTTTATAAATCCTAAAAAATAAATGTCTTCCTAATTGCTAAAATTTGCCAAAAAATGGGAAAAAGCCGCCTTGATATATGTAGTATATTGTTTAATTAAAGTAAAATGATTGGTGAACACAAAAAAGATATAGTTTATAATAGTCTAATTGAAGTAGCAAAACGTTTTTTTTGTGGTTTGTATTAAATAAATATTGGATATTTAATTAAACGCTATACACTTCACCGGCAGGGCAATCCTGGGGTCTAATCGAATAAACTATCGAATTTTTTTGCATACGATAGACACTGACGTATCGAATGAAAACTCGATAAATGTATTGTCGAGTTACTCAATATCAAATGCTATTATTTTTAATTCACTACATTTCATTCGATATCGAGTTTCATGATACCAAAATAAATAATTTCGATCAATTTTGATCGATATCGAATGCGGTGATTAGACCCCTGCTATTAACATTCATATAATTTATAACTCGTAATAACGTGCCAAGAAGTTTATATTGCACTTTATTTTGAAAGCGAGTTTTAGTGGAGTTAATTATTAAAAATAACTCTTTCAACACAGACATTAACAGTTGGAATAACATGCACATAAAGAGTTCTTTAAAATGGTACGTACCGGACGTATCTTATAGCTATAAACTTTTTTCAAAAACTAATTTAAATTAGATGTAATACCACCATTGAAATAGTCTTTCCAAATAACAAACGGTAAATTTGTAAACGAGTCTCAAAACAAATTCATGGCTTATACTATGCTCACACTTGGGTTCTTTAACTCTGCTTAACGTTTTATTTTTTTTCTTAAATAATTCATAAATTTGTACAATTTTATCATTAATATGTTTAAAATAATCTTCTGATAACTTTATAAAGTATTTTTATCCATTTTTAATACTTAAAAGAAATATAAATTTGTTTGTTGGGGTTTTTTCTTAATAATCTGTCATCTTAATCATTTCAAATGTAATAACATTTTGCTTAAACACGTTTAAAAACCCAAGTGTGAACATAGCATTATCAACCAACAAAATGATCTGGCCTAAGCAACCAGTGAAATGCGCATAGAGGCTAGCTTTCCCTCAACAATAAATTTCAGTGTATTTATCAAATATGAAAAAATTGGGAATTTAGCACGTCATACGAAAATCTTAAAATCGCCATATATTTTAAAATCCACCAAAAATAAATCGCCATGACGCCAAATTGAAAATTAAGTCGCCAAGAAACTTGACAACCCTGATCGTATTATGAAAATGTGTAAAGCAATGAGTAAATGAAATAAGTATATTATATGGCATCACATATACACCACAATAGTATTGTTGTTTCTTTTCAACCAGTTGTTTGGTAAACAAGTGACCGACTGACTAAAAAGACCCAAGTTTGACCCAAGTGAACCATGCAAGTGACCGATTGAACGGAATTGAACGA
This sequence comes from Pollenia angustigena, assembly GCA_930367215.1. NCBI lineage: Eukaryota > Metazoa > Arthropoda > Insecta > Diptera > Polleniidae > Pollenia > Pollenia angustigena. The sequence goes on along the minus strand of OV884059.1, from coordinate 123,614,423 downwards.
TGAAACTGAACGGCCGTTCATCGTTCATCTGACTGACCCGTTCAATTGAACTAGTTCGTTCATGACCGACACAACTCTAAATATTTTGCATCGAGTTGTATTGAGCGGGATTTTCCGGGATCCTGGGAAATTGAAAAATAAATCCCGCTTTCCCGGGAAAAGAAAAACTCTAATACAACTAAAATTAAAGTAATCTTAAACAGATTTAAACCTACATGAACTCTATTTTTTGTTGGCTTTTTATAAATTCTTTTCCTACTGAAAGCCATTACAATCCATCTTAAGGCCATAATGTGCATGAGCTGGCTTAAGCAACTGTGCAACTGTGTTGGGAACCTATGGCGCCTCTCATGATAAGTCCATACCCCCAAAATCCAAACCAAAAACTTAAACTCGACTACAACTTTTTAATTGCCACCTCAAATTTTATTCAATAACCGTTCAGAATATCCACAACTATCTCCCTTTTTTCCAAAATCTCCCACTGTGTGACATTACCTTTTGATATGCAAATGTGGCCACAATGTTCTGCTCAAGAAGCTTAATTCTCTTCTCAATCAGGTTTCTACAATTTATGTTTCGTTTGCCTGGATATCAAAATCCATAATTGTATCTTTTTTTGTTTAACCAAACGTACTTTTTTATTTTATTTTTAAACAAAACGTCCTTTTTCCAACATAAAAGTGGTTTAATCTCTAACATCCTTAACATTTAATGTGGTTGCTTATGGCAGTTTGATGCATCTATTGACATCATTAGATGGCAATACATTTTAGCCAATGCGGGTGCGAATTAGGTTGATCGAATAGCCTGACTTTTTTAAATTAAAAAAAAAAAACGGTTAAAGTTGTTATTTAAAACTCTTGATTTTAATTTGCCTTATTAAGAAAAAGAATTAACCGTTTATGTAAATAATAAAAATTCAATTTTTAACCTAAAACTAAACTTGATAAACAAGAAAATCGCACTTGATCTTAAAGAGGGTATTAACTTAGAATTAAAAAATTTTCGGTAGAAGCCAAACAATTTTTAATTAAACATTAAAGGCATAAGAAAAATAATTTTTAAACCAACCGTTTGATTACCAAAAAGAAGACAAAATAAACATTACGTGTCGATTTTTCCACAAAGTGAATAAATTTAAATTTTGATTAAATACTCTCTTTATGATCAAGTGCGTTATGTATTTTCATATCGCACTGGTTCCTTTTATGAGAGTCAACTCAAAATTTACACATTTTCACTTTTTTTTTGGAGAACGATAGTGTTCATATCTACCCAGTGTAAAAGTTTTTGGTCAATATCTCTAGTATTTGGAGATATAAAAAAAAATTATTTTTTTCTACTGAAAATTTGAAAATTTTGAGTTAACCTCCTTTAGAGGAACCAGTGCGAGAGATATAAATGGACAAGTTTATATAAAAAACCCCTATTTTATTTGTCAAATATACAAATTGAAAAGTATTCGACAAAGCCAGTTTTTTATTTAAAAATAAAATCGGACTATTCGACATTCAAAAAATTAACAGTTTGAAAGAAAAGACAACCGTATTGCGGAAAACCCCGGTTGAAAACTCAGTCGATCACTCAAGTACAAAAGCAAATAGCAAAAATAAGCAATGACCGAATATTCGCCACTGCCAGATTTGACGATTTATCGTCATTTCTGTATAAATGATACATATTTTTTTAAACAATTAACGGCGAACATTTCACGAGTTGTAAGAAAATATCAACATGGGTCTCATACGATTCTTGACATGAAAGACTGGTTAGATAATCTTTACTCACGTCTTTAACGATTTCCACAACGATTGAAGAAGCGTCTTTCACTGTGCTTTGGAAGAATCTCAGTCGTTTTACAGTTTTTTCCATGTGAGGAATCTTATACGATTAAAAACTGCTGTCATCGACGATCAAAGACGCTCTTCATGTGTCTCCCAGTATCTCTAACACAATTGAAAATGCTAGCTGGGTATGAAGTAATTATGTTTTTGTTTGAATGTTTTTCTTTTATAAAAATTAACAAAAATTTTTGAAAAAAAAAACAACTAAATTTTAAGTTGTCGGATTTTTTTTTTATGATTTTTCGAAACGTAAAAGGCGATTTTTTTTTTATTTTTCTCAGGAAATTGACGATTTCCTCTCAAATTTATCTGGCAGCCCTGGCCATTTCTGATAAATAACAAATTTGAATCATAACAAAATATTTTTCGTTATATTCGAACCGCCTGAAAGTAGGCATTAGTATCAAGAATTTATTTTTTAATTATTTACTATAATTTACAAAAAGCTTAAATTTTTTTTAAGCTTGAGACATAAAGCTTGATACAAAATACATATCGAGGCATAACCGCAAAAAAAGCTTAAGTAACACCATTTTCCATTTTCGTTTTTTTTAATAAGCGACTTTATTGGCAACACCTGCATCATCTCCTAAAATGTCATGGTCACATAAGGATCCGTTACGATTTAATTGCAAAAACAATTTTATCTCAAGCGACAATATTCATACAAAATTTTTATGAAATAAAATAAAAAAACCCTCTTCTGTAACATTTTGTTTTTGTTACTTAAGCTTTTTTTGCGGTAATGACTCGATATATCAGGGGTGTTCTGGAAATCGAAAACGCAAACGCAAGAATTAAAAACGCCGTGTTTTAACAAGATTTATGTGATAAATGAATTTTTAACAAAATTTCTCTTTCAAACAAAATTTCATAACAAAAATTAAAAAAAAAATTTATTAAAAGTGTATTAAAACAACTTCCAAATATTTGTGTGTTGCGTTTTCGATTTCCAGGATACTCCTGCATATAAAAAAGCTTATGTATAGTTATATAACTAAACGAAATTTAGGGAGATCGATTATTCGACTTATTTCAAAACCGGTTTTCGAAAATTCCGAATAACTGATATTTAAAAAAAAAACAGTTTTCGGTTAAGCATTTTAAATGTAATAATAAATATCATATATATTATTTCTAAAGCACTTTTTTTTGTCGGTTGCAAATATCTCCCATACCACCGCATCAAATTTAATGAATGATATCTCATTTTAAAGCTTATTTCTAACACTAATGACGAAAAATAATTAGAAATTGAAAATTAATATTTTCATTGATAAAAATTACGGTGCGAAATATTCGCACGGGTCATCTAGTCTATAATTAATTCGAAAACATAAAAATAAAAAAATCAAATAATAATAATAAAAAGTTAATTTGAATAAAGTCAAAACAATTCACGAAGGTAAGGAACCAACAAAACACATACATAGATATGACTTAAGGTAGGTATGAACAGACCTAGCAAATATTTGACGATAACATCCAATAAAAAGCGTGACCGGCAAACTTATGCCTTATTTTCAACAATTTCTATTTATTTACTAAACTTTATTTCTAAGATGATAATTAAATAATGCAATTTAGATACTGTTTAATAATGTTTGCTCAAGCCAAACGTTTTGCAAAAGCAAACAATTCTGTAAGAAAACTAGTAGTAACGAGGACGTCAAATTTTTATTAGGTGTAAACATTGCTTAAGAATTTTTGAAAACACCCCCATCGTTATAAAATAAAACTGAAAGTATTTATAATATATATAAACAAAAATTTATTTATTAAACTATTAGCTGCTTCGTAGTAAGAGAATTCCGTGGCATTCAGTAGTTTCGTTTTATGGGGGGTATTGCTCTCCCTCCGGTCAACCCCGCCCATTTTTCTTTTAAAATTTACCATACAGGCCTGTTCTGAAAATCACATTTTATGAAAGTGATTTGAAATCACAAGAAAGGTGTTCTAGGCATATTATTTTGTTATTTCAAAACGTTCAGCTACGTAAACAACTTTTTGAAATCAATTTGTTATTTTTGCGACTATTGCAAGATGACCGTCATTATAAATTACTTAAAGAAAATATTCAATGTGTTGGATATTGATTTTTTTATGCAATAAGCTATTTTATTTGCAACAAATCATTTAAAAATAAGAAAATTAGACGACACTACAAAAATTATATTTGCTTCTGTGACTTTTGTTGTGATTTTAGGTTTGTTGTTTAGTTCAGTTAAATATCACTAATTTATTTAAAATCGAAAAAGCTGTAAAGAATCACAGGAAAAAATCGCTTCTTTCGCTTCTATCACGGCTAAAATTCGCGAAAAATTGCAAATTTGTAAACAAAACCTCAAATTTATTTGAAATCTCTAAATGGGTTAAAAAAAAAAAACAAAATGTCGGATAATAACAAAAAATTTTATAATTTTTTATATAGCGAAAATTCGCGAACATTTTTAATAGTTCAAACAAGCCATAAAATTGAAAAGGAATTGTAAAAATTCTTCTTTTTTTCTTTCTTTAGTCCTATTTTCATCCATGCATGATCTAGAAACTAAATACGCTATCATATTAGAGTTACTACAAAATCGCATTTATATATATTCCAGAGCACCGTGTAAAATGCATCTATTTTGCAAAAATCTAAATTATTTACATACAAAGATGATGTACTTGCCAAAAGATAAAATTTGATACCCATATTTCCCTATATAAAACGAAGGGTTACCACCCCATTGCATTTTTGTCAAAACGCGAACTAGCACGAATTTCAAAAAAAGCTGAGACACGTATTTAATTAAATCGACTAAAGATTAAAATGTGTTAATTTGGCACTTTTATTACAAACAACCCCGAACAAAAAATTCAAAAACCGTTTTTTTACAGAAAATCCTTTAAAAAAAAGGACATGGATGATCGTCATTGGACAAATTGTATATACAGTTGGATGCGCCTTAAAAAAAACCTTTCTTACGATACCCAATTTGTATATGTTGGTAAGGGAACAGATTCACAAATTAACAAAACATACAAAAATAGACCCTTTTTCAAACTGGTCCAGCTCACGAGAGGTCAAAGCTGGAGCCGAAATATTTGAAATGTTATCTTAAAAAAGTCCAAGGTTCATTTTTAGGAGGGTACATCGAGCACGAATTTTGCTTCCATACAACTTGAGTCGCTCTAATATATATATATACAAATATACATACATACATTCACTTTTATATATATAGATAATTAAATTTATTATTTGAGATATTTTCAAAAATTATTTTAAATAAGTTCTAATTTATTGGTGGCTAAGCATGTCTATATGAATCAGTTGACTTTAACCATATTTTTGATAGGTTGCAAGCAAAACCTCTTAGCCGGGATTATATATTTCAAATTATTTCGCTTCGGCATAAAAGAAACGAATAGTTTTATGAACATGCTGTTGTATGAAATATCTGCCGATTCGACGATCACAATTTAAGACCTTCCATGACATTGTTGGGTTCCTTCAATTTTGTTTTAAGTTCTTGGTGTTTAAATTAAAATAAAACTGATGAATTGTCCTATATCGTTTGATTTCGCCGGTATGTTGTAGCTTTAAGCATGAAGATATGCATATGTATGTCAGCATATTTTAGTTAAGTATTATTTGCAGTCTCTCACGAACTACTTACAACAGAGTTAAGTTTTACTTAGCGTATATTTATGGAAAGCTTGTGGACTAATTAAATATCAAGTGATTAATAAGTCGTGACGTTGAAGAATTTTCTGCAACTTACCATTTAAGTGTCCTTCAAACACCATTGTCTTTTAAATCAGTTCGAAATATCACCAGAGATGATATCTTTATAAAAATATATATAATATTTAGAAAACTGTCAAATTGCTTATGAGTGAATCCATGTCAAACCGTTAAGTCGTTCGGCATCATCACCTCCTATTTGAATGAAATTTAACACAAATGTTGAATGTTATTGGACTTTAACAAAACATAAATTTTCAGACCGCAGATTCTTTCGGCTTCCGAAATATGACGTCATAAAAGATGAGAAAAATGTGAAAAAAACTCAAAAGTCTCCTTACAAAAGGGGATAGAACTCTTGAACTACGCAAGATAATTTAGTTTTTTTGGTATCGTTTTAAAGGTGAAAGTGCACCCTTTAAAATGATATGCATATTGTGTTTTTCTAAGAAAAGGTCAAAGGTAAATTTTTGGGGTCGTGAGTTCAAAGGTCCATATCTAGAAAAGTATATTTTTTAAAATTCTTAAAAAAATATATGTTAAGTATTATACCCTCTTCAACATTTGCAGAAAATTTAAAGGTGGAGACTCGATTGGTGTCAGAGTTATATACCAGAACGGGATTCTAAGTATGTTTTGTGTTCAAAAACCCCTTGTTGTTGTTGTATTTTAATTATTTTTTTCAGTATATCTGGAGATCGGCAAGAGCCAAAGTTTTCAAATTTAGTACAAAAATTTTAGGTATCAATACACACCATCCCACAAAATGTGGTCGGGATTGGAGAAGTGGGCGTGGTACCGCCCGTACAAGAAATATCAAAAATTGTATAAAAACCTGAATCTTTGGACTGTCATATGATCCATGGTTACGCCGTATATATCAAAAGATCGGAAATCTTTAGTAGGAAATATTCTCTAAAAAACTCGGAAAAATCGGTTCAGATACAAAAATTTTTTGATATTTTTTGTACGGGAGGTACCACGCCCACTTCTCCAGTCCCACCCACATTTTGTGGGATGGTGTGTATTGATAACTAAAACTTGTGTACTAAATTTGGAAACTTTGGCTCTTGCCGTTCTCCAGATATGCTGAAAAAAATAATTAAAATACAACAACAACAACAAGGGATTTTTGAACACAAAACATACTTAGAATCACGTTCTGGTATATAACTCTGACACCAATCGAGTCTCCACCTTTAAATTTTCTGCAAATGTTGAAGAGGGTATAATACTTAACATATATTTTTTTAAGAATTTTAAAAAATTTACTTTTCTAGATATGGACCTTTGAACTCAAGACCCCAAAAATTTACCTTTGACCTTTTCTTAGAAAAACACAATATGCATATCATTTTAAAGGGAGCACTTTCACCTTTAAAACGATACCAAAAAAACTAAATTATCTTGCGTAGTTCAAGAGTTCTATCCCCTTTTGTAAGGAGACTTTTGAGTTTTTTTCACATTTTCTCATCTTTTATGACGTCATATTTCGGAAGCCGAAAGAATCTGCGGTCTGAAAATTTATGTTTTGTTAAAGTACAATTACATATAACATTTGTGTTGAATTTCATTCAAATCGGAGGTGCTGATGCCGAAAATGCCATATTTTCGTGTTGGTTTGACGTGTTTTAACTCTTATTACTTTTTAAGCTGAACATTTTTTTGTAGTATTTTGAATTGTTTTTGGTTTTTGTTACAAAAATACGCGCTTAAATAAGCGATTTGTACTTACATTGCTCATAATGTTTTTTGACTTTTGTTACATTTTGTTTTGACATTCTGCATAAAAAGTTTAAGTTTGCCCAATATTCAATTAGAAAAATTCTTAAAATCGGGTAAATTTTTAACAAAATTTTTAACTATTGGCATCACTGCTTCTAGCTGACATTTTAACTTTTGTTTTCTAACATCCCTACCACCTGATCCATTTTGAGAAAATGGACTTCTCCATGGACTGGTCCGATGTAATGCAAGCATGGACCATGTCATTGTTAAAAAGTGTTTGTCGTTTCGTTTTTAAACGACTTCAAAACTAATCCGCTTGAGTATACCATGGAGTAGTTTTAAAACTACTCCTTAGTGGTCCAAAGGTGGGTTATATGATCCTCTCCTAGGACATCGTAATGTTAAAAAGACCAGGTTTTTTCCATACGTTTGGGTTACTTTTGGACTAGTCCTGGTCCCTTGTGGACTACTCTTTATACGCGTGTTTGGACTGGTCCTATTATTTGCAGGGATAGCAGCCACACGATCAAGTTTTGCAATACACTATCACTTTTTTATTAACACACTCACACTTTTTAAATTGACCACGAGATGGCTTTCAATTTCACCTTTCCATTTGTTTGGCAATTTTACTTTCAATTAAACAGCTGAGTACAAGTTTGTCTTTATAAATAGTGTTGTTGTTGTTGTTGACTTCTTGGAAGTAAATTGCTTACAAATTGAGTGCAGCCTACATCACAGCTTTCAACTTATGTCAATTTTGACAAGCAGTATATGTAAAAGACTATTAAGAACAACATGAACGTGTGTCTGCAAGGTAACAAAAACCCTTAACTTTTTAGACTGTAACAGCGCATGCCCCAAACAAATTTTTGACAGGCAGCTTATTTATTTATGTTGGCAACAATTGTCCACCACTAACTCTCCCTCTTACTTTTTTTTATTCACACTCATCACTCTCTTGCGATTTATACGAGTTTTAAAGAAATTCACATATAACGGTGTTTAAGGAGACATAATAAAATGAATGAGTATAAATTAAGGAAATAATGCAATTGAAAATAAAAATCGATTTAAATTTGATATAACCAGAATACACTCGATACTGAAAGATACTCTAACAAAACTAATACACATACATACATACATATAAGCAGTGTTTCAAAGCTCAAAACATCGGTTGTTTTTATGGTACAAATTGAAGTAAATGGGAAAATGGTGATGATGCGACAAGGAAGAAATTTAAAATATTTGAGTACATTTTTCAAACTAAATTGTTAGAGATTTAGATTAACAACACATTTTTAAAGGACGAGCGCAAAATTCGTTCGTTTAACTTACAATTAAAATAACACCAAAAAAAAATTTTAAATTATGATTTTGTAATAATGTCATATGTATAAAAATTAAAAGCGGTGTTACTACATAACGCTTGTGGTTACGCGGCTGTTGCTGTAGCCCATTGTTCAGGCTATTATCTTAGAGAAGGAACAAGATATTACAAAGGTTAAACTTGTATTTTAAAGGTAAAAGGACTGGCAGACAAGATATCAGGTTTCATAAATGGAAATTAATTCGCGCAGTTATAAAGTCTCGACTATGGCGAAAACAGAATTTTAAAATTTTAAGCTAACAGCTGTATCTAAACAAGAGCGGGAACAATTTTCTAGCTGTCAAAAATTCTATGATGCATTCCTACATAGCGCAGCGTCAACGCTTTGCAAATCTAATCTGATTTTGACGGTGCTTTTAATAGTAAAGTTGGACGTTCTTGTTAATAAATAATGGCCATTTAGCTATTTTTTTTTTTTTGGCAATCTAGCGATTTTATCTTAATTTTTTATTTCTAGTATGTGGGTTTTATTAAACAAAAAAGTAAACACTAGTGTTCGTGACACAACGTTGACGCTCTTGTTTCGGGATGGCATATCAGCGTTAACGCTAAGCGGAAGAAAAATTTCCGCCTTCGCTCTTGCTTAGGTATGGCTGTAAGATATCTCTTATATCTGATGCGATGGAGAAGTACAAATTCGAATTAAAAATATGTTGGCCTGTGTAATTTTGCCTATATACTCTTATTGCTGCTCAGTTATTTTCCAATTTCTCTCATTTATATTCGCCTAACTTCAAGCTCATATCGTTGTTTATTTTCTTGAAAATCAAGTTTTTAAAAATTTGAACCAAAATTATAAATGTCGAAGGTTTTCAACAATGTTTTTAATTACAAAACGGGCTAAGATTTCGATAATAAAAACAAGATTTCGTTATCGCGCCAAAGTCAAGGTACATATGTATGTATATCATCTTCTATACAATAAATTTTTTGGAGTAGTTTAATATAGCTGGAATAGGCTTCGTATATGCAATAAAATATTCATAGTATAGCACAAAATATTTATTATAAAACTTAGAAGTCTTACCTTGGTAGTCTTAAGATGAGAATCGCTCTTCCTAGGATAAGAGTTTCAAGTCTTAGTATCAACTTGACTTTAAAGCCTTTGTGTAAAGCTTACTAACTTTAGTATAAGTTTCGTTAGTCATTTATAGAACTTGATAGTTTCAGTATAAGACTTTCTAGAAGACATAAGGATTTTAGTTTAAGACTTAATAGTCATATTATAAAACTAAATAGTTATTGTAAAACTTAGTAGTCTTAATGATGAAACAGAACTGGGGCTGAACGGTTTTTTTACATGCAGTTTGACATAAAATTATGCCAGAGAATGCGGTCGAGAAATAAAATCAATTTTATTTTGAGGACGTTTTTTCTAATGCTCTCACATAAATACAATTATTCTCTTAACAATGCTACCATACTTTCATTCAATTTCATACATTTTGTAAACAAAGAAAAATAAGAACAAAAGAAAATGAAAGAAATGAGAGAGAATTTGAAGTTACTGCCGACGTTTTAATTATGGGCTTTAAAATTTTTGCTTGAAGTTGAAGACTCAGTTCTGTTTCATCATTTACTTTGGTAGTCTTAACATTAGAATCGCTCTTCCTAGTATAAGACTTTCTAGTTTTAGTGGCAACTAGACTTGCTAGACGTTGTATAAAAGTTAATGACTTAATAGTCATAGCATAAAACTAAATAATTATTATAAAACTTAGCAGTGTTACTTTGGTAGTCTTTAGATAAGAATCGCTCTTCCTAGTATAAGACTTTTTAACTAGACTTGCTAGACGTTGTGTAAAAGTTACTCTTTTTATTTTACGTTTTGTTAGTATTGTAAAGGACCTGTTAGTTTCAGTATAAGACTTTCTAGAAGGCATAAGAATCTTATTTTATGACTTAATAGTCATAGTATAAAACTAAATAATTATTATAAAACTTAGCAGTGTTACTTTGGTAGTCTTAAGATAAGAATCGCTCTTTCTAGTATAAAACTTTCTAGTTTTAGTGGCAAATAGTCTAGCTGGACGTTGTGTAAAACTTACTATTTTTATTAAAAGTTTTGATAGTCTTGTATAGAACTTGATAGTTTCTGTATAAGACTTTCTAGAAGGCATACGAATCTTAGAAAAAGACTTAATAGTCATAGTATAAAACTAAATAATTATTATAAAACTTAGCAGTGTTACTTTGGTAGTCTTAAGATAAGAATCGCTCTTCCTAGTATAAAACTTTCTAGTTTTAGTGGCAAATAGACTAGCTAGACGTTGTGTAAAACTTACTCTTTTTATTCAAAGTTTTGATAGTCTTGTATAGAACTTGATAGTTTCTGTATAAGACTTTCTAGAAGGCATACGAATCTTAGATGATAAAGACTTAATAGTCATAGTATAAAACTAAATAATTATTATAAAACTTAGCAGTATTACTTTGGTAGTCTTAAGAAAATAATTGCTCTTCCTAGTATAAGACTTTCTAGTTTTAGTGGCAAATAGACTTGCTAGACGTTGTATAAAACTTACCCTTTTTAGTATAAGTACTGTTAGTCTTGTACCGGAAGTAATTGTTTCGGTATAAGACTTTGTATAAAACTCGCTATGATTAGTATAAGCCTCGTTTGTAATTGAAACAAAATTAATATGTTTAAGACTTATAAAATTTCGTTTAAGACCTGGTAGTTTTACAACTTGACTTGCATATTAATTTTCTTTAAAGTCATGTTTGGGGTACCAAGAGAGTACCTTTCACTTGTACCCCCTAAATCATCCCTAATTTACGCTCTTCAAAGAAGTACAAATAAGGATATAAATAACACAACACCAACAACAAAAACATCATCAACTTATTACCAGACATACTCAATACAAATGTCCTTTGAGAGAGAACATAAAAGCAAAATCAATTGAAAATACACAAGTGTGTAAACGGTGAAGGAAAAAAATATTTTTGCAAAAATTTTCATGGAATACAATCGGAAAAAAAGGAAAAAAAATCAAAAGAAAAATTACTAAAATTCATAAATTTTAGAAATATTTAATAACAACTTATTGTTTTAATTTAAAATACAAAAGTATACAAAAGAATTTGAATTGAAAATTTATTTAAAGAAAACCAAATTTCCATGAATTTTATGAAGGTAGTTAGAGGTGAACTTTAAAAAGGAAAAAAGGTGTGTGTAGCCTTAATTCAATTTTGTCCTCAGCAGAAAAAAATGAAGCCCCATAAGTATGTAACAGTGGCATAGGGGAAAGGAAAAAGTTGAAAACCAGAATTTAAGTATGTCGCAAATATGTTGGTTGTTAATTGAACCACCAATTTTGGATAAGGTTAATTAAATGTGCCATTCTTACACACATTTAATAGCTTAACACAATATGTATAACAATTACTAATTAAAAAAAATCCAAAACCGCCCAGGGAAAATTAATTGAAAAAAAAAAATACAAAATACGACTAATTTTTAGCATTCAGTGTGAATGTGTTCAATAGTTCAACAGCCGAATTGCCGCATCTATTTTAAAACATCAATCGATATTGATATATAAGACAAAAAATTATAATACAAAAAAAAATCAGAAAATAAATAACGTAGAAAATAAAACAACAAACAAGAAAATGGTAACAATGTCTACAGAAGTGGATACAACACAAACGACCATCGCAACAACAATGTCGAACAAAATGCCATCGATAGCAAATTTGAATTCATCTGCAACAAACACAACAAATGGTTCCATAACGGAAATGAATGACACAATACAAAAGAATAATAATGGCTGCAGTGATAATGGTATTAGTAAAAAGGAAACACAGCCACTACAACCACTCACAGCACCAATAACAGCAGTAGCAGCTGTTGCAGCATCAACACCATTACCAGCACCCCCACCACTATCATTATCACCCAAACAAGCAACTAAGGAGGAACCACCCAACTCTCCAAAGCCTCCCGCCGATATTGTTAATAAAAAACTTAATCCTCAAATAACCATAACCGAATCCGAAACTGTAGACGGAGATATAAGTCCCTCGCAACCGTCATCACCACAGAAAACTTTGACAGAAAACCAGCAAAATAAAGGGAAAAATGAAACATCTCACACCACAATCACCACCGGCAAAAGCAGTAGCAACCATCCCACTAAAACTACTGATACTTGTACAAAACCAGAGGCCAAAACTACCTCTGCAGCTGCCTCTCCCGAGAAAACCAGTAAAGTGGTAACGATAAATACAACAACAACAAATGCCGCATCAGTACAAAATATTACCACCCCAACAACAACAAACAATAGTAGTTCTACTATCACTACCGCTACCACCAACAATAATGCTAAGCCATCGAGTAATACGAATTCCATAAATCAAAATCTTTTGCCCACTTCAATGCAACAAATTAACAAATCAAATCAATCTTCACAACAACAATCGGCTGCCGCTTCGTCATCACAAGCTTCGGGAGTGGGTTGCTCATCGGCGTCATCGGCGGCTGGCAGCTATCACAGGAATAACCATCATACGCACAATGTACAGATGCAAACGTCGTCGAATCACAACAAGAAAAATGAAGATGCTCCGAATATTTTGGTATACAAAAAGGTGAGTTTCAATAATTTTTAATTCTAGATCCCGATTCATGATTCTACGAGTAGAATTGAAAATAAAAACCAACATTAGTACCATATTCGGCTATGGCGAATCTTTTTTACCCTTCACCATGGAGCGATAAAAACAGTTTCTTATCTGCAAAAAAAAATCAGCACATTAAAAAAACAACTACAATCAATTTATGGGTCAAAATTAGAGGCAGTCGTGGTATTTTGCTGATATCTCAGCCGTTTGTTTAGCGATTTGACTTAATTTAAATAGCAGATTAATCCGGACTATACGCGATATAAATATAAAATAACCTGGCCCCACACATATCCGGGGTCTACGGAGCACCCATTTCAACAAACACACGGACAGACAAACATAATTTAATCAATACTCCTACTCAAAAAGGTATATAAAAAGGCGTGTATTACAAAGTTTGATTTTTTTTGCAGACACATAGAAAAACACCACTAATTAAACGATTTTTCTATTAAGGATATCGCTGAAGTGACATTGTTTTGCGTTTTCCAAGCCCATTTTTTTAATCATATATTTTATATACTCCATTTTTTTCCTAAACGTTGTCACAGTTGATCTTTTGTGTAAATACACAGCATAGTTGGGGGTAGTGCACTAAATATTGATTTAAATCCGAAGTGCACTATCACTAAAAAAAATGCAAAAAATTTAGTTTGCACTCTTTTTTACCAGCTTTCGTGATGATTGTTATTTTTGTAACTACCACTAAAACATTTAGTGATATTGCAAATTTTTTCACTATCACTAAACGCAGATTGAATGCAGAAATCTGCACACTTAATCATGAAAAAACAAGTTTTTGATTTCAAATTTAGTGCAACATTTTAAGTTGCACTCAAATGAGTGAAGAAAAAAAAGTGGCAATAAACTGATGATTGCTTTTTTTAAATCAAACAATTTATTGGAGTGCAACATTTTTTAACATCACTATCACTCATGTTTAGTGAGGCTGCAAGTTTTCAATTCATCACTCAACATCAGAAAAATGATTGCAAATATTTTTGCACCATCACTAAGTGTGAGTTGAAACTGCAAAATGAGTGCACTATCCCCATCTATAATACAATGTTGATACTCTTTCATTTTTGCTTTATTATTAAGAAAAATTTTAGGCCTGTATTCTTAATTGTCATGCACACAATTAATTTAAGTTTTTTATGAAATGCAGTAGGTAACATACTGTCTAGATTAGCCATCGCTATGTTACCCAGAATCTACACATTTCTTTTTCATACTACTGGATAGTTTATTATAGTGGAAATACACATTCACTGAAGCTGGAATTAAAAAGGTACATAATACTGCTCTGATTAGTTTGATGCTCTATTAGCCCATATTAAAAACCAACAGATTATAATGACATATATGAAGTTTATTCTCTCTATCTTCCTTTTGTAATTTGCAACTCTGTATATGGACATTTATTTCTAAAGGTCCACCGTGACCGAAAATTTAGAAGTTATTAAAAGCATAGTATTTTTTTAGAATTTTGTTATAGGGAAATATTTAGATTTTACAAATTTTTTGAATTCCCCCAAAAATTCGTTTACTTAAGTGGGGAACAGAATAGTCGCTGTAGTACAACGTTTCGAATAGCGCTGAAAGCGGTCAAAAGTTAAAAACGGCAGTTTTAAAGTACTGTCAACAGAATACGTAGTTTTAGTAGTCGTTGCAGTTGAAGTTAAAGCACAAATTCGAAATTTTGAACTTTGTTGCGCTACAAAGCATTCGTCAGTTTTAGCTACTACTACTACAACTACTTTATTCTGTTCTACGCCTTAGACTAACAATCAGACTGCAAAGTTGCACAAACCCAACATCTTATTTGTGAGAAAGTTTAATTGCATGTTTTCTTTAATATTATCTTCTTTAAACGAGGTGATATATGATAAAAATTATTCCAAAAAAGTTCCTTACATGGTCTGGAATCTAATGCTGGGTACACACTATGCCACGCATTTACGCAATCTAGTGAATTAAATTCATTTTCATTCATTCCAGATGGCATCAACATCAAAACGCTTTGATATTTTGAGGTTGCATTGAAACAGATTGCATGTAGATTGCACTGTATGTACCCAGCATAGCCCTGCCTTTACACATGCAAGTAGTGGCATGCCACTACTGTATACATATTATCAAAGAAAATTTGTTCGAAATAGTCGAATCTCATGCCATTGGCTTTTGTGTTTACATATGCCACTGCGAGTTCATTTTCAAAATGTCGTTGAAACGTCAACTTGAGCAAATTTGTTTACTTCTCAAATTAAAAAAAAAAGTATCAGAAACCAAAATAGAGTTACCGAGTTAATCATATTGGTACATTTTTGAGGAAATTTTTTAATTTATTTATATAAGCATTATTTAAACAATATTAATGCTCTATAATTAACAACCTTGCTTTTATTAATGCACGTTTCAAAAAATTCACCATAATAATACATTTAACAAGTTGAAACATAATTTATAATTTTACAAAAATCCAGTAAATTTGCTTTAAATTTTTAACAGGGTAACATTGCTTATCGTTTTGACATTTAGTGGCATGCGAGTGCCAAAATTCCACTCGCATGCAATTTTTGCTGCCACTGGAGCTGCCATTGCGAAAAATGTGAGTGTATTAGTTAAAAAAAGTGTACGTGTATTGAGTTTTTCGAACTGGCAGTGGCATGTGTAAATGCTAGGTAAGGAAGAATTCGAAGAGAAATATGTTATTCGGATTAACGGTTAATTTTTATTTTGTTTTAATCATTATTCTGTTAAATTATTATGGAAAAAATTTCACGTTCGAAATGTCACGTATCGACACAGATTTTGGCTTAAAACAAATACAGAAGATTTTGAAATCAAACTAAAGACATTTTAATGTTGCATTGTTATGTATGTACGTAAAATTGTGTCAGGTTTCGCCGAATTGCGCCTTTTTCACATGGCCACAAAAACTACTTCTATGTTTTTCACGTGCGAACCGCTAGTTTTTTTTTGCCATTATCTTTGACCTAGAATCGCGCCGCGCCCTCCATCAACTTTAACATAGATAATAGTGCTTTCTAAGTGCTTTAATTTAAGGGTTAAAAGGACGTAAAAGTATTTGTTGTTTAAAATGTTATTGCATTTTTGATGCGTACGACTGTCACATTCAACCAGGGACCGTAACTGTTAATCCTTTTTTCATAAAAGTCAGATGAAAACAGTTATTTTTTCATTTTTATTGTTTTGAACAAAAATAACTGTTATTTTTTGATTTTTATTTTTTCGAGCAAAAATAAAAGTTGTTATCTAAAGAAATGTACGTGTTTTAATAAGTTAGATAAATTTTAATAATTATTTTAATGTGCATAAGAAATTCCAATGATAATTACACATTAAAACAAAAATTTTAAGTCACCTAAATTATTAAATCACATACATTTCTGTAGAGAATAACTTTTATATTTGCTCGAAAAAATTAAAATCAAAAAAATAACTGTTATTTTTGATCGAAAAAATAAATATCAAAAAATAACAGTTATTTTTGTTCAAAAAATAAAAATCAAAAATAACTGTTATTTTTGTTCAAAAAAATAAAAATCAAAAAATAACTATTAAGTTTGATCGAAAATATAAAATATAAATTTTAAAAATCAATATATTTTATCATTGACAAGTGCATAAGAAACAATATGGTATACTTGAATCAGTTTTTCGACATTAACTTCTATGTGCTGTTTTTGTTTTAAAATTCCTATATTACTGTTATTTTCGGTCCCTGCATTCAACACTATGGAACTACGCACACACTTACTAAAGTTTAACACAAATAATATTCCAAATTTGAAAAATAAAAAATCCCCCGATTGGATACTAAAAATTTAGATTTCTTTCTTTAGAATACTATTAAAAATTTAGAGGAATTTTTGATATTCTTCAATTAGGCTTGAGTTCATCAAATTTAATTTTCTTTAAATTATTTTCACTGAGGGAAGGAATTTTACAACTTGGAATTTTTATTAAAATTTATTGATAATTTTTCTTGGCTGAGCTGGGATTTGAACCCGGGTTGATCTTTACATGTTTCAAGAAACACCACTTTCTATCGTCAGAAGATATTTGTGTTCTACCCACTGCACCACTGCGGTGCCCGTTAGCCAACAGTCAAACATCAATATTTAACCAGTAGTACTGGTGGTTCGAAATTTGCTGTTATTATCACTTAAATGTCAAATTACATGTTGCCTCCTTTTTCCTCTGTTTTTTCGTATTCTTTCTGTCAAGACTTTGTCTTAAAAACCTGAATACATTTGTTTATTATGTTTTTTTGTCCACTTTCGTCGACATTTTATTTGTACAAATGTAAACATTAGAGCTTGTGTAATAGCTATTAGATGGAAGTTGTAAAATTCCTTCCCTCAGTGAAAATAATTTAATGAAAATTAAATTTGATGAACTCAAGCCTAATTTCAAAATATCAAAAATTGAAAATTAACAGTTCAACTAAAAATCAAAAATTGTTCTTAATTTAGAGGAATGTACATTTAAAAAATCTTTGAATAAGTTGTTTTATTCGATTTAAAATTTATTTCCTTTTCCAGATGGAGGCGGTCATAGAAAAAATGCAAGCTGAAAGTACTGGTGTCTCAGTGCGCACCGTTAAAGGCTTTATGACTAAAGTTCCTTCGGTATTTACGGGTGCCGATTTAATATCATGGATATTGAAAAACTTAGATGTAGAAGATGTTACCGAAGCTTTGCATTTTGCCCATTTATTAGCATCACACGGTTATATATTTCCTATAGATGATCATCAGTTGACGGTGAAGAACGATGGAACATTTTATAGGTGAGTTGATAATGAAAAAAAATCAATATGCCTAAAGAAAAGCGTTAGTACAAACGTGGCGTTAACATTAATTAAATATAAAAAATATTTATTAACAGAACAGTAAGAGGTTGAATACACTTTGTTAATAAACGACTGAAACTATGTAGCCTACCTTAAGGCTGTTTATATTATTTGTTTACGTATGGGTTATTACATTTAAGAGAAAATTGAGATAAATTACAACTTTAAATTTTTCATATGAAAATCTTAATACAACGAAATTGGATGACTATTTCAGCCATTTAGACGTTCTTTTTTATCTAATTTTTTCTTTAGATTTCAAACTCCCTATTTTTGGCCTTCAAACTGTTGGGAACCTGAAAACACCGATTATGCAGTTTATCTATGTAAACGCACTATGCAAAATAAAACTCGCCTGGAGTTGGCCGATTATGAGGCGGAAAATTTGGCAAAATTACAGAAAATGTTCTCTAGGAAATGGGAATTTATATTTATGCAGGTGGGTTAAAGAGCATTTTTTTCTTTAAAAATTTAATTTAATTTCAAATAAAAACTTTCCACAGGCTGAATCCCAAAGCAAGGTGGCAAAAAAGCGTGACAAATTGGAGCGCAAAGTTTTGGACTCACAAGAACGAGCTTTCTGGGATGTTCACCGCCCCATGCCGGGTTGTGTAAACACCACTGAGATTGATATTAAAAAAGCATATCGTCGTGGCTGTTCCAGTCATGGTACCGGTTCGGCCGGAGCAGCTGTCACTAAAAATCCTATAGAACAATTAACGCGTATTACAACATTGCGCAAACAAAAATTGGAAAGGAGAACAATAAAAGTATCAAAAGCAGCAGAAGCGTAAGTCTCGACTTGCCCACAGTGATAAAAAGAAAAGTTGTTGAAAATGTTTATCTTGCAGATTGGTATCTTACTATGAGCAATATAATGAATTTGATTACTTTATAACCTCACCCGAATTGCCAAATCCATGGCAAACTGATAGTACCGAAATGTGGGAGGCAGAAAGAAACAGGTGGGCTTAATTTAAATTTAAAAAGAGTTTGTAGTTCATACAATATTTACTCATGATTTATATCAAAATTGCAGTAAAGAGGTCCCTATGCGCCGGGTCAAACGTTGGGCCTTTAGTATGCGAGAATTACTGAAAGATCCTATGGGTCGTGAGCAATTTGCTAAATTTTTAGAAAAGGAATATAGTTGTGAAAACTTGCTGTAAGTTTTAAAAGAACATTTTTATTTATATACAGGCCTGCTATGAAAATCACTTTAATTTAAAACACGTGATTTTAAATCACATTTGCCTTTTAAAATCACATGTGCGATACTTTGGTGTTCTGTTTTATCACACGTGTGATTTTAAAAGCACGCGTGATTGGAAATAAAGTAATTTTCACAACAGGCCCGCCTGATAATTAAAATTAAAAAAAAAAATTAAACATTTTTTTAGTTTCTGGGAGGCTGTACAAGAGATGAAAGCTTTGCCCCAAACCGAAATTAAAGAAACCATACAACGTGTTTGGAATGAGTTTTTAGCCCCTGATGCCCCACGAGCCGTTAACGTCGATTCAAAGTCGGTAGAATTAGCAAGAGAAGCGCTGAATTCACCTAATGGGCCTAATCGCTGGTGTTTTGATGTGGCTGCTGCCCATGTTTATCACCTAATGGAAAGAGACTCCTATCCTCGATATTTACGCTCAGAAATGTATAAGGAATATATCAATTGCTCACGCAAGAAGGTCAAGTCTATACCAAATCTATTTGGAGTGAAACGCTGAAGTGTGGTTCCCGCGGTTGGCACAACAGCCGCGGCTCATCATTCATCATCATTATCGTCACAAGGGGTTTTGGGAGCAGGAGTAAGTACCTCATCAGCTGGCACAAGTCATTCACAACAACAACTACATCAACATCATCATAGATCATCGTCATAAATTAAAAAAAAAACAAAGAATAAAAGACAAACAACTAAAACAAAACAAAAAAAGCCAGGAATTGTAGGGTATAAAAATAAAATTCATATTTAATAAAAAATAACAAATAAATATTTTAATTGAAATAAACTAAATGTGTAACACATGTTCGTTTTTAGGTTTTAGATAAAAATTACTAAGAAAAGAATAAAAATTTCTTTTTTTTCTAACAAAAAAAAAATAGAAAAAATTTGAATGTAATTTGTGTTAAATACATGTATAAATTAACAAACTAACAAATAAAATAACAAAAAAACTAATTAAATATAAGTTCCATACAATAAAAACAAAAAACTTAACAACTAATTACTTTAGTTAAACTTATTTGTTACAACATTTAATGTAAAACCACCCACACCAACTAAAAAAAAACCACCATTTTATAAACGAACCAACCAAAAAATAATTTAAAAAAAAACTACAACTTTATGGAAACACTCATATACCAAGGATTTGAAAAACTCCTCACCTTCATTTAGTATTATTGAAACATAAAAAAACCTTTTCTTCAATTTGAATTATAAAATAAAAACAAGGACATTTTGAGAAAAGGAATAAATAGTTAAAGGACATATTGTTAAAAAAAAAGATTAAAAGAAAATTGTAATAGTTAATGGAATAAATAAATTATAAAATGCATTGTATTCGAAATATTATGCAAACTATTTAATTTAAAACAATAATAGAAAGGGAAAATCCCAAAACTATTGAAATAAAAATTGATGAATGTATTAATTGTATACTTTTTAACTGCCAACGTTATTTTTTTTTTCTTTTTTTTTCAGTTTATCGGATTAAATATTTTCATCTGGGGGGCTACTCTCTGTTGCAATGCAAAAGAAAATTGTAGCAAATCTAGCGATTGGTACTCTATAATACGATTGCGCATGTGTCTTGTTTTTCTTTTAGTAAATCATCACTTTATTCTATTTAAATTTTCCAATTTCAAATATGTTTACACACTTCGGCATTTCATTGCTGTAAATTCGCGCCATCTTTAATTTTTATTGCCACTTTCTCTTCATTTTCAGAAAATTTTGCGAAAGTGATAGAGAGTTCCAAGTTGGCATTAAGCTTTCGTATAGAAATTGTTTTAGCATCGCAATATAGAGTAAACCCCCTGTATAAGTTTTTCATTTTGTTTTTTAATGTCCACCATGTTGATGTATATTCTGGGTCCTTCTGAGTACCGAAGTTCCTTAAACGACGTCAATCTGTTCCTGTGTCCGTTGAAATAGGTTTGCCGAAGACCCCATTTATGATGGGGACTAGGTTGTTATACAAAGATATCACATATAGTCTGGAATTGCTTGCTTTTGATATTCACTCAGATCGGTCGACAAGTGGCTGGGACAGGAGCAAATAACCAAGACTTCCTCTGATTTTTACCCATAAAATCCCTTGTTGTTGTTGTTGTTTTTTTATTTATTTATTCAATGTGCTGAATTTTACTTTTTTACTTTTCATTTTTTTACACATAACAAATACGTTCATGAGTTGCCGCTTAAATAGAATATATTCACCCCTATTATGAAAGTCAACGGCACCTGATCAGTAATTGTATTTTCCCAGTCGTTGTTAACAATTATCGATAACTATTGACAGTCAATTGATAATTCTAAGGCGCTTTAAAGTCGACGTCGGGTAAAATTGTCCCTGTTTTAGTCGACAGGAAATTTTGCGACGACTCAAATGAAAACTAAAGAAATTTTAAATAAAATGTAGACATACTTATTTAATACCTTCAAAAATAGAAAATGCAAACTTAAAAGAAGTTATGGGCACAAATTTCATTAGCAAATTTAACGCGACAACGCCTCATTGAGCCAAAATTGCGATATTTCGGAAAAGTTTCCAAAAGTAACGAAAATTCGCGAACATTTTTAATATATCCAAAAGGTGGCATGTCATAACGTCCAGTGTCATAGTGTCCATGGACACTAAGACACTCCAAAAAGTGTCACAGTGTGGACATTATGACACTTTTTAAAGTGTCATTAAGTCCATGGACACTATGACACTGGACGTTATGACATGCCACGATCAAAAAGCCATAAAAAAAGCCAAAAAATCGCTAAAACTACACAGAAAAAATTATTGCCGAATTATTTTCAAACAAACGCTTGTTTGAAAATTTTTTTAATTTCTATAAATTTTTTTACTGACTCAAACAATATTTTTGTTTGATTTTTATTTAACCAACAAAAATGTGGACAACTCTTCAAAAATATAATAAACGCGTTATTGGTGTCAAATTTTCATAATTTTGTATGAAATATTTAACGCTCTTTAATGTTGTCGTCTTTTTGCATTTTTTTATTTGATTGTAAGCAACACTTCTTTATGTGACAACAATAAAAAACACACAGTCTATTTTTGGATGCTTTGAAAAAGTGCAACTATAAGAAAACCAATAGCAGAAACAACATTATAAGAAACAAAATCCCGTATTCAATTTCTTAAAACTGTTTGTTTAAATACATCAAATACAAAAATAAAATGATGACGAAAAACATATCGAGTCGGTCTGCTGCCGTTTTTGGTTACATTTCTTCTTTAGCAAAGGAAAGGATACAGCAACAGAGAGGGATAGAGAAAAACATTGTGTTGTGTGTATAAATAAGACTTCGTTCAAAAATTATTCCAACAATAAAAATGTGTCTCAAAGCCAGACGGCGGCTCTGCTCTGCCGTCATCTTCTCATACAGTGCTTACTTGTGTGCGCGTCATTGCTTGTGCAAAAACTTTTTTTTTTATTTTGAAATTTAGTAGGTATTTTCAGTAAATTTTTTGTTTGATTCAGTTAAATTATTTGTTTGAAAAAATCAGTGTTTTTTTTTTTCAATAAACAAAATGCAAATAAATTGTTTGAATATGCGAATTTTTTATAGGACCGATTTCAGACAAAAAATTGTTTGATTCTACAAATTTTTTGTTTGAATTGGAAAAATAATTTTTTCTGTGTATAAGGAATTGCAAAAATTCGTTAAAAATTCCAAAATTAGCGGAAATTTGCCAACAGCGACATGATGGCAAAGTCCAATATTTACTAAAAATCGTTAAAGCTGTAATAAATCAGAAAGCTTATAGGAAAAAATTGCTTCTATCACGAACTTGGCTAAATAAAGTTTGCATAAATTGCAAACTTGTAAAAAAAAACCCCTAAAATTTATTTGAAATCGCTAAATCGCCTTTAAAAAACACAAAATGTCGGAATATCACAAAAAAAATTTCTTGCAAAAATAGCAAAAATTCGCGAACATTTGTAATATTTCAAACCAGTGTTCGAAAATAAACAGTACATTATTTAACGTTAGGCTCACACACCCAGGAACGATATCTATTTTTTAAGACATACACAACCCTTAGTCTGAGTTCATACGGCTCATGTCTTATTGACAAGATTGCTACTTTATAGGCGAGAGGGACGAGGGGAAAAGAAACGAGTACACAGATGCATGTACTGTCTTTACGTTTTGCTTTTTCATTCGTTTTTTAATTTTATTATTGTTTTCAATATCAAAAAAGCACATGTCGTCAATATGACATGAATCATTTGAACGCCAATTCATGTTCAAAGAAGAAAAAGGAAGAATCTTGTCAATAAGACATGAGCCGTATGAACTCAGACCCAATAACGTTCGTAACTATTTTCAAGAAAGAACCGAACGTTATATAATGTTCGGTTCTTCGTTAAAGAAACAGAACAATTGTAGTGATACTGTAGACAAACATTATATTTTAATGTTCTATAAGGTTTTTTTCGTGTGTGTATTTTGTTTTTGTAAAAAAATTTTGGTTTTTTTTTATCAGCCACACATTGAAGTTTGTGGGTTTTCAAAAAAAACCGAACGGAATTAAATGTTCACATCTTTTGTTGAGTTTGATAGAAACAGTCATATTTGTGTGACTAACAGGGAAACGTTATTTTTTTAATGATTTTCTACACAAACACTATTAGCGTTTGTGTTTTCCACAAATCTACCGAACCGAACATTACGAAACGATATTTAGTGTTTATTTTCGAACACTGTTTCAAACAAGCCATAAAATTGATTAAAAGTCCCTTAAAAAAGAAGGAATGGCAAGAAAAGTCTTATATTAATTAATAAACGTTACATCTATTAAGAATCAGAAAACTTACAGTAAACATATCTCTTATCGAAAACCTTCAAATTCAAATTCAAAAAAAAAAAATCGCAAACAAATTCAAAATTGGAAACAAACTCTACTCTTAATTTGAAAAAGCTAAATCTGGTAAAAAAAAAAATCAAATCAAAATGCATAATTGACAAGATGTGTTTACAATCGAAAGCATTGCGTGCAAATTTCAGCAAACCGTGTCTATAGGAAATTTGAAAACTCCTGTGTATGCCGTTAGGTGCGATTTTTGGGCTGGAAGCTTTATCGGACCTGACTTCTTCTGCGCGAGATGATAACAGACTTCTTGTGGCCAGAAATTGAGGATATGGACCAAGACGATATGTGGGTCCGACAGGATGGTGCCACTTGCCACACAGCCAACGAATCAATAGTTTTTTTTGCGCGGCAAATTTAACATAGCGTCTTCACCTGACAAATTTTTGTCATACCAAACGTCAAACTTCATATTAAAAAAACGCTGACAAAAATGTTCGAGTTTTTTTTTTTATATAGATTTTGACGTTTGGTATGACAAAAAATTGTAAGGTGAAGACGCTATGTTAAGGCGGTGTTATCTTACTTCGTGGCGATGTTGATTGGCGATCATGTGAATTTACACCTTTGGACTTCTTTCTTTAGGGATATTTAAAAGAAAAAGTGTACGTCAATAAGCCAAGAACAATGCAAGAGCTAAAGGAACATTATTGACATTGAACCTCAATTATGTCTCAGAGCCATTGAAAATACGGGCCATTGCATAGAAGTATGCCACCGAAGCTGTGGCGATCATTTGGCCGATGTTTTGTTTCACACATAATTAGGGAGGTCCACAAAAAACGCAATAATTACACCATAACATTTGTTTGGATAAACGACAAAATGTAATTAAAGAAAGTAAGTAGCACATAATTTTGTTTAACAGTTAAATAAGAGTTACCACCAGAGCATAATTTATTTATAAAGTTGACTTTTTTAAATTTCTTGTAGCGATTTATTGCAAAGATGTGTAATTATTGCATTTTGCTCTGAACCATTATATTTTATTCGAATTGCAGTGTAGTTATTGAGTTTTGGAATGCGTTTTAATAAAGGTAATATAGATTTCAATGTGTAGAATAGGATTCAATCAAAAAATCAAAAAACTTTAAAAATTTAATTATTGCGATTTGTTAGGACCTCCTCAATTGTCATCGATCATTCTATAATAAAAAAATATATAAAATTAATTCTCTGAAAACTTTTTGTTTTATTTACAATTAACATTAAATTTTGTTGGACAACCAATTATAAAAGTTGTTATTTATACCTTATCTACTTGTTATAACTCAATTCTGTCTTATATCGTCTTAAACTACTCTTCCATATGACCACAGATATAAAAGTCTTAATATTCTTAAGTATTCTTTCTTTATTAATCCAAATAGTATGTTTTTAAATAAGTAAAAGACAGGACAAGCCCGACTATATCATACCACAAACTACGGTATTTACAGATATATTTTTGGGATGGGACCCATGGTCAATCATAGACCTGCCAAAACAAAATTATGTTATAACATTAAGATTTATATACCACTTCTTTGTGTCGAAAAAAATCTAAAATAATTTTAAATAGATATCAAGATCTATGTATATCAGATTTTTTCATCTTGAAGTGATTTGAAAAAGGGGTCTATACAGGTACTTTATAAACCCCTTTTTAAAATCACTTCAAGACGAAAAAATCTGATATACAAACATAGATCTTGATATCTATCTACAATTATTTTAGATCAATCAATTCTGAGCCTACCATCACAACATTTTGCCATAGACATAGTGTTTAGCGTAAAAGTTATTGTCGCCAAATTGTATGTCAGTGCCGCAATTAATAACAAAAATATGGCAGTAAAAGCCATTTTCGGAAGATATCGTCAAATTTGAATCGATTCCAATTTAATTAGTTTAGGTTATTTAGATAAAAATAAAATATTTTTAAAACAAATTTTATCAAAATACCAACATAATAAGATGGTAAGATGGCACACAGACTCTATTCCGAAAAGAAGTTTTTATGGGGGCATATGACAATTAAAGCGTATACAGCAAAATTAATTTAATTATGTTTCTCGGAAAATGTGTACAGAGAAAAAATAAAAATTGATTTCACTTAAAAAATTTGTGATACGAATTAAAAAATTATTTAAATTTGCACCAGTTAACAAATTAATAGAATCAAATTGATATGTTTTTATTTTAACAACACTGTCTGCAGTAATTTTGTTGGTATAAGTAAACGTTTAATTCACTTGATTAAATTTTAAGTTAAAATGATTTTATTTTTGAAAATAAAATTCGGAGTACTGTACATTAGGGCTATAACCCAATTTTTGGCATAGTACCACGGAGTGGCCAAGAATGTTTTAGTAATGAAAACACATGTCTCCCCTCGTTTTGCGAAAAAAAACTCACGCAGGGAAGCAAATTTCTAAAACCTTCCAAGAAATTTTGAACTGCGATGAATTGTAAGCCGTAGGAAACTTTTTAAATCTTAAGCAGTGGATAAATTCCAAAATAGCATTTTAGTGATACGTGATTTCCATGAGAAAAAAATGGTTGTTTTCAAACTTTAACCCGATCCCTGCGTGAACTTTTTCAACAATCCGAAAAATTTATCATATTTTTTATTAATAACCAACATTTTTCATTTTTCGAATTTATTCTATGAGCTAAATTTCAGTTATGTATTTTTTTTATAAAGCCGGCTTCGATAACTAAAGCTTCTCTGCATTGCTTTCCAAAGGAAGGCTAAGGTAAAATGTAAAAAGAAAATACAATATAATAGTCTGGTAGTGTATAAAGTCATTTCTGAAAAATTGAAGGAATAGAATTATTACAAAAAAGCTTTATAAAAAAAAATACATAACTGAAATTTAGCTCAAAGAATAAATTCGAAAAATGAAAAATGTTGAATATAATATAAAGTAACCTTCGGAAGGAAATAATTCCCAGTTTCTATTTTATTAATAACTTTTAATGTTCTACACGACTATACTATGCCGTTTTTGATATTCGCAAAAAGCATGAAAAAGTTATAGCCCTACTGTACATGTTTACATGGCTGGACATTAGGGTGGTTACAAGAAATCAATGTTGGATTTTCCATCGGCGCAACTCCCACATAGCCAATTAAGGACAAAGAAATACGATTTTCCACTAAAATTTGAATTTCTTTGTCCTTAATTAATGCTAAATATCTCTTTATCTATTGGTATAAGGAACAAAACTATTAAAATTAAAATTAATAAGAACAAAATTTCCTATAAAACAAGACTTGACTCAGGTTCCTAGAATGAATGGTTTCGGTTATAAAGATAAAGAAATGCGGATTTTAGTGAAAAATCACTGTTTTCCCATAATTTATGCTCAATGAGGCACGTGTTGGCGTTATCCGATCAGGCTGAAACTTCATCAATCGCATTTTCTATCCTATTGGCACATATTAGGGGATTGCCCCGACGGAAAATCTAGCACTGATTTCTGGTAACCACCCTATTAGGGGGCTATCTTTTGGTGCTCCCCTCTAAAATATGCCAATAGCCTAGAAAATCTGATTGACAAAGTTTAAGCCCAATCGGATAACGCCAACACGTGCCTCATTGAGCATAAAGTAGGGGAAAACAGTGATTTTTCACTAAAATTCGTATTTCTGTGTCCTTAATTAATGCTAAATATTTTCCATCGGCGCAACTCCCTAATATGTGCCAATTAAGGACAAAGAAATACGATTTTCCACTAAAATTCGTATTTCTTTGTCCTTTATTAATGCTAAATATCTCTTTATCTATTGGTATAAGGAACAAAACTATTAAAATTAAAATTAATAAGAACAAAATTTCCTATAAAACAAGACTTGACTCAGGTTCCTAGAATGAATGGTTTCGGTTATAAAGATAAAGAAATGCGGATTTTAGCATTTTCTATGCTATTAGCACATATTAGGGGGTTGCCCCGAAAAAAAAATGTTGAAAAATCAACATTAATTTCTTGTAACCACCCTAATGGACATATTTAGATTGATTCAAAAAGTGATTCTGGCTCGATCAATACACTAAAAGGTTGGTCTAGGACCAATATTTTAATGTGTTTCACACATTAGCACGAACGCATAATATTCCCTCACTTATCGCGATGTAGCTATAAAAACCCCTTGTGCAGCTTTTTATAAAAATTTTCGGGGTAAGTATTTTTAATATTTTATTGCCACTTGTCAGAATATACATGTTTGTAGTTTTAAAACCGATAAAAATTTAAAATATCCCAAAATATATAAAAATCTATTTAACTGAAAACTGTGAAAAAATAAAAAATATCAATACAAATACGGTGTAATTTGCTTACAAAATATCTCACGATATAATTAAAAAAAAAAAAAAACAAACTATAAAACCAACATCTTTAAATTAATTTTTACTACTTCATTATTATTCATTAATACTTCATTGTTTTTTATTATTTTTTATTTTATTTAATTAATGTACAATTTGAAAAAAAACTGTGTTTTATAAATATTTGAAAAGAAATCTCATAGTAAAGACAGCCGTTTAATTTAATTAGGAATAAAAAAAAAATAAAAAAAAAATTAAAAAAACGGAAAAAGTTA
The DNA here is from genome assembly GCA_930367215.1 of Pollenia angustigena. Lineage (NCBI taxonomy): Eukaryota > Metazoa > Arthropoda > Insecta > Diptera > Polleniidae > Pollenia > Pollenia angustigena. Next base: position 123,585,497 of record OV884059.1, on the reverse strand, counting down.
AAGAAAGAAAAAGTTTAAAATGTAAGAATACTAAAAATCAAATTTGGAAGAAATATATTTTGTTTTTGCTCTGCTTTTCCACTCATAAAAATCAACAATATATTGTGTTACCTCCTTGTTATACCGCTTGCATAGTCACTACTTATCGCTGGGTCTCCACGTAGCAATTTTTTTTTTCGAAGCACAAGCAAAAATGTCAGCAGAACAATGAAGCAATAATTTCTAATTATATTGTTGGAGAACACGTGAAATTGCTTTGCCATAAACAAACGTACAGAGAAATTTACCCTCTAATGCCTAAAGGTAGATTTTTGGGGCGCGCGCGCTCTGTCGTCTTCTGTCAAAAAAAAGTTAAACTAGTGTATTTTCATAGAACAAACCAGTAAAAAAAAATTTGTGTTTTTTGAAGCACTACAGAGAATAGGGGCATACTCAAGCGCTTCAATTAGAGAGCTCTTATAAAGCAGTAAATGATAACAAATAAAACATACAAAAAGCTGCTATTTTAGTGCCGACAATCAAGAGGGTTTTTAAGCGAAAAAACATTAATGATTATGTTAACATAGTTAGCCCTTAAAAAAGCACTCTAGGAGCGCTTTGTTTGCATGCTTATTGTCAGCAGAAAATAGTCCTCCAAACCGGGAACACCCAATACAAAAATCAGGCATCCCATCAGCAAGTTTGAAGCGATTTGAGGTATGAATTCATACAAAAAACCAGCTCCTTTTGGAGCACATTTTTTACTGGGAAGCTACATGCAAAATATTTTGACGCGTTTGCGCCAGAAAGTTGGTTAACTTTGAACCTTTTAACGCGTTTTGTATTTTTGACAAGTAATCAGCTGACAATAAAAGGAATAATTTAACAAATTTGTGAATCATGAAAGAAAAACTTATTGAAGACCTTAAAAAACATACAATATTTATATAAAAAGAATAAATTCAATAAAATAACAAAATCTTGATATACTTTCGAACCCGTTTTTAATGCACAAATAAGTAAACAAATAAAAAACAGCTGACAGGAATGGCTTTTGTAACGCGTGTTGTGTAACTGGCAATTTTTTACGCGCTAAAGTTTTTAAACGCACGATACTCGTCGACGAACTAACGCATGCTATGTACTTCCACCTTAACGAGTGCCTCAAGGCATGCTTTACAAAATTTCTGCTGACGTCCAATATATAATAAATTTATATTAATTTCCATTTTTTACAATTGCTTAAGTATCTAGAAAAATATTTGTAGAAGCTATGAAAGCTCTTAAAAGCTTTAAAAGCATTGTAAACAATCTCGAACACAATGCTTTTGTTCAAAATGCAAACTTCATGTATGCTGCTCAAATAATAAAATTGTTTTTTTTTTTATTATTATTATCAGAAACAAAACTAAATATTTTTTATTTGTTTCATTACTTTTAGTTTTCAGTACAAACTAACAAATAGAATTCCAAAAAAAAAGTAAATGTGTTTTTATTACTATATTCCCAAAGATGCATCAAGGTACTCCTTGTTTTTTCTCACCTGGAACGTAAACGACTTATTATACAAGCTTAAAAATAATTTTTTTTGAATTCACACTGAAAGAAAAACGCTTCGTAACAGGAATGAAGCCGTTACGTTAACCCCCTTACATTAATGTAATGAAAAGTTTCATTAATTAAATGAAAATGTACATAAGAGTAATGAAAGTTACATGAATGCAATGAATCGTGTAAGACAGGAGTTTTTAGACAATTCGTAGTTTCATTGGGGCTACGAAATGTATTACATTCGAGCAACGAACAACTTTTAAGCACGATTTAAGGCATATAGTTATAGAAAAAAGTGATTATGATTACCTTTTTGGGCTACAATTATTAAAATCTATTAATTTAAGTTACCCCTATTTAAATAAGTATTGAACTGCAGCAATAACAGCATCTGCAAAATTTTAATGAAATATTTACGTAGCATTAATGAAGCTTTACATTTCTGAGCGACAAAAGTTGTTTCTGTTTTTTAAGAAAAATAATGTAATATATGTACAGATTATAAATTAAAAGTAAAACTTTTAATTAAAAGAATATAATTTTTAAAGTTTTTATTGATTTTATTGTTTATTTTACGAGTTTTTAGTAACGTACAATTTACATTAATATTATGACAAATGTCATTCTTTTTGTCATTTTACGTTAACTTTCTATGGAAGTGTTCTTGTAATTTCGTAACTATGAGTAAACTTTAATGACAAAATTGCATTATAGTAATGTATCTTTTCATACAGTTATTCTTAATACATACTACGTTTATACGTAGCCTATTCGCGAATAAAAATTATTTGCGATTAACTAACTAACCGTTTATATATACATTTTCTTAATGAAAATTCTTATTTTTAAGTGATGCCAGATGGAAAATTTATTCATTTAGTAGCACTGTATATATATAAAATTTTTATTTTTTAAATGAGAAAGATCAACAATTATTGTGTATTTTTAACTTTATTTGCACATTTTTGATTTAATTTTACTTTTGTTGTCATATGAATGTGCCAAATCGAAATAAAAACGTAAAACGGTTAAAAATGTGGCAATGCTTAAAATCTTATTTGCAAATAGTGTCGTTAATCAGGAATTGTTTTCATGAGTTAGCTATTCGCAAATAAAAATTAATTCACTGTTTATGCGGCAATATTCTCTACTTGCAATATCTTTATTTGCGAATAAGTGGTGCGTATAAACGTAGTAACAGAAACAATACACTTATTCACATATATACACATGTAAGTATGTACATTTTTTATTTTCATTATTAAAATATGTTATAAAAAAGGAAGACAATTCCCGTATTCTTTTAATTAAAATTGTTTAGTTAAATAGTACATCAAGTTTTGAAAGTAGAATGATGACCATATCGGGCGATTCTGCTGATGTTTCTGTTAACAAAGGAGAATACAAAATAAGTGAAACATGTGTTACAGGGTAAGTGTTTTGAATTATTCTTACATAAATGCAAATGTTGTCTCTGAAGCTTCTTCACACTGTTAAAATACACTCAAACCCATTTGATTCTACATGAAATTCACGTTGTTTCATCTTGAAATAACTTTCATTCAACGTGATTCCGATTGTTATTTCAAAATAAATTACATTTTGCTCTAACTTTACTGCAATGTTAAATTAACATGAATTATAGTTATTTCAAAATAATATATTAATTTTTAATATTTTTAATTAGGCTTAAGTTCATGAAATTTAATTTTCATTAAATTATTTTTATGAAGAAAGGAATTTTACAACATGAAAATCAATTAAAATTGTTATTAATAATCTTTCATTATTGACGTGACTCGGGCTCGAACCCTGGCCGGCAGGTTACCATGACATGTTTCGATCGCAACCACTCGATCTCCTCAGATGGATTTGCCGTCTTACACTCGCAGCCATCGACGACTGCTGACGTCAATAGTCAAACATCAATCCTTAAACCAAATTGTATTTAAACATTTGGTAGATCGAAATTTGCTTTCCTGAATGATTATCAATTTTAATTGATTTTACATGTTTTTTCCTTACTTCTGTTTTTTCGTACTTTTGTCAAGAATTTTTCTTGAAGTCCAAGTACATTTTCTTTTGTTTTTTCATTTTGTCTTTCTCCTTTCTGTTGACCTTTTTCAGCACAACTTGAAGGACAAATGTACACATAGAGCTCGTGCCTTAGCTTTAACAATAATTAGTATTGTGGTTATTTTGTTGAACTATTTATGGTTTTTAATCCAAATTTTTAATATTTTTAATTAGGCTTAAGTTCATGAAATTTAATTTTCATTAAATTATTTTTATGAAGAAAGGAATTTTACAACATGAAAATCAATTAAAATTGTTATTAATAATCTTTCATTATTGACGTGGCTCGGGCTCGAACCCTGGCCGGCAGGTTACCATGACATGTTTCGATCGCAACCACTCGATCTCCTCAGATGGATTTGCCGTCTTACACTCGCAGCCATCGACGACTGCTGACGTCAATAGTCAAACATCAATCCTTAAACCAAATTGTATTTAAACATTTGGTAGATCGAAATTTGCTTTCCTGAATGATTATCAATTTTAATTGATTTTACATGTTTTTTCCTTACTTCTGTTTTTTCGTACTTTTGTCAAGAATTTTTCTTGAAGTCCAAGTACATTTTTTTTTTGTTTTTTCATTTTGTCTTTCTCCTTTCTGTTGACCTTTTTCAGCACAACTTGAAGGATAAATGTACACATAGAGCTCGTGCCTTAGCTTTAACAATAATTAGTATTGTGGTTATTTTGTTGAACTATTTATGGTTTTTAATCCAAATTTTTAATATTTTTAATTAGGCTTAAGTTCATGAAATTTAATTTTCATTAAATTATTTTTATGAAGAAAGGAATTTTACAACATGAAAATCAATTAAAATTGTTATTAATAATCTTTCATTATTGACGTGGCTCGGGCTCGAACCCTGGCCGGCAGGTTACCATGACATGTTTCGATCGCAACCACTCGATCTCCTCAGATGGATTTGCCGTCTTACACTCGCAGCCATCGACGACTGCTGACGTCAATAGTCAAACATCAATCCTTAAACCAAATTGTATTTAAACATTTGGTAGATCGAAATTTTAATTGATTTTCATGTTGTAAAATTCCTTTCTTCATAAAAATAATTTAATGAAAATTAAATTTCATGAACTTAAGCCTAATTAAAAATATTAACAATTTGGATTAAAAACCATAAATAGTTCAACAAAATAACCACAATACTAATTATTGTTAAAGCTAAGGCACGAGCTCTATGTGTACATTTGTCCTTCAAGTTGTGCTGAAAAAGGTCAACAGAAAGGAGAAAGACAAAATGAAAAAACAAAAAAATGTACTTGGACTTCAAGAAAAATTCTTGACAAAAGTACGAAAAAACAGAAGTAAGGAAAAAACATGTAAAATCAATTAAAATTGATAATCATTCAGGAAAGCAAATTTCGATCTACCAAATGTTTAAATACAATTTGGTTTAAGGATTGATGTTTGACTATTGACGTCAGCAGTCGTCGATGGCTGCGAGTGTAAGACGGCAAATCCATCTGAGGAGATCGAGTGGTTGCGATCGAAACATGTCATGGTAACCTGCCGGCCAGGGTTCGAGCCCGAGCCACGTCAATAATGAAAGATTATTAATAACAATTTTAATTGATTTTCATGTTGTAAAATTCCTTTCTTCATAAAAATAATTTAATGTAAATTAAATTTCATGAACTTAAGCCTAATTAAAAATATTAAAAATTTGGATTAAAAACCATAAATAGTTCAACAAAATAACCAAAATACTAATTATAATATATTAATGTTAAATATCATTACATTAATGAAACAATATCATTAAATGAATGCAGCTTTTCATTTTATCTACGACAAACGTACATTCCAATAAGGACACAATTTCATTGTAAATTACAAATGTTTTCATTGCAATTATGAAAACTTACATTATTGTAACGTAAATATTTGAGTGTTATAATATTAATGACATAATTTCGTTATATTAATGAACATTTCTAACCTAATGAAACAATTTTCATAGCGGGAATGACGCGTTACTTTGGTTCAAAATCGATGACAAAATCGTTTCTGTAATGCAAAAAAACATTACATTTACGAAGCTTTTTCTTTTAGTGCAGAGGCCCAAAAATACCCTAAAAAAATTGTCTTCATAATATAATCCCATTTATTGCGAAACTTGGCATTTGAGGGTTAAATGTCAAATAAATGACAACTGATTTTGCAGCAGATTGCTAAGCAATAATTGTTCAAGCAACCAGAAGTGCAATCATTGTGCAATAGATTGCCACTCATGACAATATGCGGTCTGGTCTACACGTCGCAAAAGTAATGAATCAATCAAATTTGACATTTGCCGCAATTAATATTGCAACGTGGAGACCCGGTGTATAATTCGGCACATACATACATATGTACATACATACATTCCGCACATAACGATCGTACTCAATTCTATTGAGCAATAACTTCATGTTTTCATAGGTCTCTTTCATATTTTCTACATAAGCCAATGGTACGGACGAATATTGAGTTCCATTGTGCTGCAATACTGCTTTCAGACTCAATTTGAATGAGTCAGTGAAGAGTCTCTAAACCATTGGATCCTCTTTTGCACAATTTTCGCTGCTGAGCTTTGCCAGGATGAGTTAGATGATGACCTAACAACGCAACAATAGAATTAACCCAAACAATTAGAAGTGTTAGAAATTTTAAAAAATAAAACAGGATTTAAATGGTATAATGGAAGATTTAATATCTTTAGAGAAATCCAGAAAAAAGACTTAGAAATTAGATATTCTGTGTTATGGGTTGCTTTCGATTTCTCCAACATCTACGATAAGTGAAGAAAATTTTTTCAACTCAAAATTTATCAAAAGTAAACAAATGAGTCGCTTAAATCCAATACATTTTAACCAAATTATTTATCTAAAAGATTATTTAATAAGATCTTCTTAAACTATTTAAATTACAAATAAAATTATCTCACATTTTATTTTTTTATAAATACATAATCGGCCTTGTTCTGGAAATCGAAATCAACGTGAAATTGAAATTGAACAAGTTTTTAATTCTCTCCTGCGTTTAAAATTTATAAAAATATTTATTTTTCATTACCTCATACTTTGAGGACCACATATCTTTACCAAAACTACCCAGCAAAAACTTACATTGCAAAGTAATGAGTTAAAAAGCTAATACCCAGCAAAAAATTGGTAATGACTTGCCATTACTGAACAACTTACTTTTCAATGACTACTTCATACCATCTGCATTACATAGAACTAGTTTGGTAATGGCTGACATATAATCTGATACCTAAGTACTTGTGTATGAGTTGATTAACGAAATTTATAATTCATTCGTAATAAAATGCATCTACGGTTGAAGTTTTTTCAAATCTAATACAAATTGATTTAAAATATTTGTTCTTACAATTTGTTTTTTTTTTTTTATTATAAATAAAAAACAATTTGTAATAAATTTGAATATGAAAAACTATGCTGTACTGAAATTTTATAGTCATAACATGTTAGTTGTAATTTTGGTGACATCGGAGTAATAAGTTATTTAAGTCCCTATTTGTAAGCGAATGTGGTAATGACTTATTTAACTCCCTATTTGTAAGCGAATGTTGTAATGACTTATTAAACTCCCTATTTGTAAGCGAGGGTGGTAAGTAGTTGCCTCCAATAATTAAATCTCATATTTACGCTCTTAATTGAGTAAAAAACATCGTTTTTTTATACAAAAACTACACAGCCCCGGTAGACTAGCTGGTAGTGAGCTAGTCTATCAGCACCGAGGTTGCGCGATCGAATCCCGCCAGAGACAGAAAAAAATAAAAAATAAAACAAAGTAAAATAAAATAAGAAAAAATAAGAAAAAATAGAAAAAAAAACATAAAGTAAAGTAAAATAAAATAATTTATTTTTTTTCTATTTATTCTTATTTTATTTTACTTTGTTTTATTTTTTATTTTTTTTCTGTCTCTGGTGGGATTCGAACATGTAACCTCGGTGCTGATAGACTAGCTCACTACCAGCTAGTCTACCGGGGCAGTGTAGTTTTTGCATAAAAAAACTATGTTTTTTTCTCAATTAAGACCGTAAATATGAGATTTAATTGTCCATAATAACAATAAAAACGTTGATTGAAAGTGGATTGAAAGTTTTTGTTTCATTACTATAATGACATTTTTATTGCCAAAATGAAAATTTAAATTTATGAAGGCAATTATTGAAATATGTTGCTTTTATAAAAACAATTTTTGAAATTAATGGCATACATGTAACATTAGATGTATGAAATTATTAAATCTTACATTTTTTAATTAACAATTAAACATTTTTTTTTAAGGAAACTATAATTTTGTATTAATTTATGAATATAGTTATGTTTGTTTATTGTTTTTTTATGTTCCCAATTAAAATTTTTGGTTTAACTTGGACAAACTTAAGTTTTCATATATCCAATGAAAATTTTTAACGTAATTACGTAATCCAATGAAGCGATTTTAACGAAAATACTATGAAATTCCATTTAGACAATGAAAATTTTCATTTACCCAAGGAATATTTTTTTATGAAAATGATTCATTAAATATACGAAGCATTTTTTTTTCAGTGTAATTGTAAAAATTGTAAGAATAAATATTTACAGAGTTATGAATTATTTATCTTTTTTTTTTTTTGCTCGATTTAGTTCACGTATTGTTATGTTATTGTTTTTTTTACTACTAAACTGCAAATAATAAATACTTTTTCTTTTGTATTCATTTACCTAATTTATATAAAATACTTTATTAATCGGTTAACCGATCAATAACAAAATTAACCGATTACACAAAAACCTCCGTTAATTAATCGAGCGATTAACCGATTAAATCAAAAGCTCGGTTAAATAAATACCCTACTACTAAATATTAATAAGTTTTAATAATTCGTGATTTGTTGGACTGTTGTATATGTATAAATTTTTTAAAAAAGTAACTGCAAATTGGTTTTTTTTTTTTGTTGTTTTCTTACAAGGACAATATAATGAAGCAATTTATTTTTTAAATTTGTTTTTTCTTTTTACCCACTTACAACTGCAATTCGAGTCAGAAAGAACCCAACCAATTGTAGGGGAATTTAAGAAAAGATAAATTCACTGTTTATTGTTGGTGTTTTGTTTAAGCTTTGATATTGTTACAAGTAAGACTTTGAAGGTTTAAAATTCTTATTCGCTTTAGGGTTTTATTTGTATAAAATGTTTTTGGCTTTTCTAAAATCTTTGGAAAAAGTTTCCTGATGATCTGGCCTAAGCAACCAGATCATCAACAATAAATTTCAGTGTATTTATCAAATATGAAAAATTGGGAATTAAGAACGTCATACAGAAATCTTATCAATAGTAAAAACTTTTATCTAGAAATCATTTAATGAAATCATTGTTTTATTCAAAGAATGCCGGGATTCCCGGGAATAAGATTTTTTTTTTTTTTTTTTTGTTTTGTTTTCCGGGAACAGAAAAAGTTCGGGAAATTAGAAACCCAACTATTTTTATCAATTCAGTTTTCACAATTAATTGCGAATAAAATCAAAAATTGTGCACCGATAACAATGAAATAAAGCTCTTTTGTTTCGAAATATGTTTATCTAACTATTTTAAAGCAAATACTGTGATTTTTGGCGCATTTTAATTTTTTAAGAACAAAAATTTAATTTAATAATTTTTAATTTTTCTTTTTTTTTAACTTCAACGAAATCTCTGAAACTCTTAAGCACGGCTTAAAGATAATATTCAGGCCTGTTCTGAAAATCACGTGATTTAAAATTACGTGTTTTTGAAATCACACGTGTGATTTTGTGGTGTTCTGAAAGTCATACCGTTTGTGTGTTTCTTGGTGTGCTTTCGGCAATTGAAGATCACGCCAAAACACATAAAAACGGGACACTAAAATATCACACGTGTGATTTTAGTAAGCACATGTGATTTCAAATCACGTGATTTGAGTAAAAGTGATTTGCAGAACAGGCCTGAATTAATTTTCATCTTGTAAAATTCCTTTCTTCATAAAAAAAAAAAATAATTTAATGAATTAAATATTAAGATTTGGATTGAAAACCATAAATAGTTCAACAAAATAACCACAATACTAATTTAGTAAAGAATATTTTTTTACTGCTCGTTTTTTAAACGATGCTATCAAATTAAAATTTCAAAAAAATTTTATTTGAAATTTCCGGAAAAAATTTCCCGGGATTAATTTAAAAAAATGTCCCAGGGTTCCCGGAATTCTTTCCCGCGTAGAAACTCTAATTCTTATTAAAAATAAATAAAATAAAAAAATTAAATGTTTGAGCTCAAGGCCTGGGCTGGTTACGCGAACATATATGTTGTGCAACCTCCTCCATTTTCGAAATAACGATATATCTCGAAAACAAGAGCTAACCTAAAAAAAAAAAAGGCTAGCACCACTGGATTCAGCGTACCCGAGTAAGGTTAAAACGTTAAGTTTAGCTTGTCTAAAAAAAAGTTTCAATTTCGAGCACAGTGTAATTGCCACCATGTAAAAATGTGACATCAGTCTTGTTTGGTTTTAATTAATAAAATTGTAAACCCGTTGCCCCAATACCGTAAGAAAAGATTCAGTACCAGTACCCATGTTCTGTAACTTTAGTGAGAACTTCTTGCATCGAAAAGATGTGAAACAAAATATTCCATCGTTTCTCGAAAAGTGAGAAAAATGTGTGTCTGTAACTCATGTCGAAAACTATCAAAAGAGATTACGTCGTTACGTTATAAATGTCATAAAATTGCACTCGAAGCCGATGTGACATTGCAGACGTTCAGAATGCCAGTAACACATATCGTTGACGGCGACCAAATTTTACTTAAATTGATAATTTTTCATCGACGGCGGCGAAAACACAACCGTCGGCTATGCCAAATTGTGTAAAGAGCGACTTTAATGTTTGTTGTTTGCAAACGAGCTTTGAAGACATTCGTATATTTTATAAAAATGTTAAAAGCAAAATAATAAAACAATGAAAAATGTGCCAAGAATAAAATATTATTATTATTATTCTTTGCATTTTGCATTTTTAATTGTTTTTTAGTGTTAAAATTTTTTCTCGCCCCATTTTTATTCGTGAGTTTATTTGACAGTTCAAAGCGGGAACTTTTCTCACCAAAATGTTACAGACACACTTTTTCTGTAAATTGGCGAGTAATTTCCTTACGTGACAGCTTGTACTCGCCAAAAAAATTTACAGACACAGTTAAGTGAGAAAAACAGCTGTTTGTTTCAATTTATGGCATTTTTGTTTCATTTCACACATTTCAATCGAAAACTTTCTCGACGCGAGAGTTACAGAACATGGGCACAGTATACCAATACCGAAATAATTAAACTATCGACACCGAAATAACAAAAAATTTAATACCGATACCGAAATTCGTTTCGGTTGCCTACCTTGGTTTATAGTCATATTTTTATTCTTCTCTTTTATTCTTGTCTATAATCTTTTCAAAAGTCGGGCCTTGTGGTTTGTCTGTTGTCCAATTTATGGTTTTGCATTTGCAAAGTCTGGGGCTTATTCTGGCAGTCGTGATTAAATATTTTGTCGATTTTTTATTCTTTATTTCTTTTATTTCTCATTCTTTCAGTCGATACTAAATGTATTGAAATTATTTTTTCAGTATTGTTTAAACCCAAATAAATATTTTTCAACACTGAAATAATAATTTCGATTCATTCAGTATCGACTGAAACAATGGAAAATAAAATTGCTTTCGAATCGAAAAAGTTTTCGATCACGACTGCCAGAATTAGCCCCCTGGTGTTAAACCTGTTAACCAGTCAGTCCACCTTAACCTAATACATTCCAAAGGTACTTCGATCCCTTTTTTTTAAGATTATTGTAACAATTTTTAAACAAAAAAAAATTGAATTAAAATTTTTTAAATTTCTTAACATTCCCACCGTTTGATCTAATAAATTTAAATCTTATATACTATGTATACCTACATACATATATATACTTAAATACGGAAGCAATTTTTTTATCGCTGATTTTTAAGTATCTTAACGTCCACCGATTTTAATGAAACATATACCTATCGTTTTAAAGGTATTTTTGTGTAGAAATGCACAATATACATTTTTTTTTCTAAATTTTGAGGATTAAATGGTTTTAAAAGCGTTTTAAATTTGTTTGCTAACACACGCACATACATGTATAAAAAGAAGTTGTGTGTTTTGTTATTCTCCCAAAATGTGTTTTTTTCTTGCATTATACTGGCAAACACACATGTGCACACATGTATAAAAGACGGTGTGCTCTATGTTGTTATTATACTTGCAAACACACATGTACACAAATGTATAAACGACGGTTATGCTCTATGTCAGTGGTTTTCAACCTTTTTGAAGCCGCGGCCCCAAAATGATTTTCATAAAATCTGGCGACCCCTTTACGTTTTTGCTCTCAAAGGTTAAAAATATTATTTAAAAAAAAGAATATTCAATGGAAACAAAGCAAAAACATGACATTTCTTGTTTCCTATTCATTAAGGTAATTTAGACGAGATTAATGTTTAGTCACCTACAGTGAGTCTTATAACTATCTAGCTAAAAAAGCACTTAAAATATTAACTCAATTTTCAACAAATGATCTCTGCGAAATGACTTTTTTTACAAATGGTGAACATTAAAACAAAAAAAAAAGAAATAAATTAAATTTAGCAAATGATTTCTGTGGCATTTTGACAAAACATCTTAAGTAAAATTTAAAAAGTTAAAAAAAATGTTGTTAATCATGCGAATTTTCATTAAAAAAACATTTTTGTTTACGTATTTAAAATTTTGTATTATTAACGAAATTTTCCTTTAGTTTTGGTTTATTTTATTATTTGATTAAAATCATTTTTTCACCGAAATTTTTTTAAAAAGTTGTTTGCTATCTTATCTCGATTTAAGATGTTTTGTCAAAATGCCACAGATTTGATTTCTTAGGTGTCACAATTGCAACCACGTTTTCGCATAATTTTGTTTGTTTTATAATTAAGAAAATTAAATTAAAAAAAAATCGATGTATTTAATTTAGATCAGCTCGCGACCCCCGAGAAAGTTGGCCGCGACCCACCAGGGGGTCGCGACCCACCGGTTGAAAACCAATGCTCTATGTTGTTCTCCCAAAATGTTTTTGTTTTCATTTTGCACTTGCAAACACACATGTATAAACGTATTAGGACAGGGTTACCTTAGGCATTTTAAAAAATGAAGTCGCGCAAAAACGTCGCACAGTAGCGCCCGTAGAGCAAACGAGGTTGCAAAAATCAAAATTTTCATGAGCACCGACGAAGTTTTGAATAAACTCATGTTATAGGAAACTTTTCAACGATTTCAAATCTGCCACTCTTAATAATATCACATTTTTAGTTTAGAAGATATAGCCGTTCAAAGTTGACCGACTTTCGGTTTTCAAAAAAACACACAATTTTTAGTAAATTTGTTGCGATTTCAGGTGTAATATCACGAAAAATAGGTAACGAATCGCCTTATTTTTTGTTTGTATTGATTGATGCATTTATTAAATGTGTAATGATAAAAAAAAAATGAACTGTTTGCTTTGTGTTTCTCCTGGTAAATCACTATTTAAAAACTATCCGTTTTTTCACTATTTTTCAACTTTGACGGAAAATAACAAAAATCTATATTTTTCTATATTTGCCATATTTGCAAAATCTGTTCTTTGATTATTTCTTTACATAATTCAAAAATTTTATCTGCCCGTACGTGCCCGTTTGGCTTCTAGAGGTAAAAAAGGTTAAAAAGACATGGTTGCAGAAATTGTATGACAGTAGTTTGATCTAAAATCTAAAAAAACTACTCATTGAAATTAGCAGGTACGTACCTCACTTAAACAATACTTTGGCGTACAAATGGTCAAGAACAATATTGACTACAGGTAGGCACAAATCTTATTTGGACACGTGCATAATATCAAAATTGCATTATTCAGCCTAATTCCATTTGTATGCAGGGAACAGGTAAATTTTTCGGCATGGTAGCATAAGCCTATATATTGCAAATGGTCAAGAACAATATTGACTACAGGTAGGCACAAATCTTATTTGGACACGTGCATAATATAAAAATGCATTATTCAGCCTAAATCCATATGTATGTAGGGAACAGGTACATTTTTCGGCATGGTAGCATAAGCCTATATATTGCAAAATAAGCATAATGCCTGGATTAGTCTACGACTGAAAGTTGGCGCAACAATTACTGAAACCATTAAACAATTTAAGTACTGAAAACATGGCGTTGAACAATTTTAAATTATTTGAACTGTTTAGAAAGTCAACCACACCAAATTTTTTCACGGAAGCTGCTTTAGAAGAACTTGATAGCTTATACGGAAATATTGAGAGAAGCGAAATTATAAAAAATAATTTTTATCTGATATATGCAAATATTAAGGCAAAATGGGTGAAATCTAATCGAACCATTCAGAACTTCAACTCCAAATACGAGGACTGGCTTAATGAAGATACCATCCTGGATATATTGGCAGTAGATAAACCCACCACATCAACCAGAGGAGCAAAAGGAAGGCCAAAAAAAAGTATTGAGGAGTGTTCAATTTTCACAAGAAAGAGGAAACTTGCCGATGCCACCAATGACTTGACCACGAAGCAATTATCGGAAGCGCTGTCTATTAAATTTACAAAGGATAGTGAAAGAGTTAGGTCGCACATAACCAAATCTGTTGCTGATGCAAGCCCACTGCGACTAAAAAGGATTAAGGAAAGCATTCCCACGCCCACAAACGCACACATTAAAAAGTATGGTTCCGAAGAAGCCTTGGCCTTGTTTATGGACTTAGAACTTTCCAAAGAGAAATATGAGAAACTACGGGCATCTTTAACGCGACACGGCGCTGACGTTTTACCCGGATACAAGCATATTACGCAAGCCAAAATAAATTCACGACCACTGCATACGGAATTTACGGAAGTCTCTGCGAAAGCCAATCTGCAGGATCTCATGGGCCATACAGCAAAACGGTTGTTGGAGAGTCTTCCTGAAAATGAGGTGAAAATTCTTCCTGAGAAGTTGACATTGATCAGCAAATGGGGCTGCGATGGATCATCCGGACAAAGCGTTTATAAGCAAAGGATATCTTCCGATGACGCTACAATATCGGACGGAAATATGTTTATGGCATCTGTTGTTCCTTTGCGGCTTAAATCGGATGTTTCCCTTCACTGGAAAAATCCACGTCCGTCATCAGTGCATTATTGCCGACCAATAATGTTTCAGTTTGCAAGGGAATCGGCAGAACTCATAAGGACCACGGTGAAGGACATTGAAGAACAAATAAGCAAGATTAAGCCTACAAAGCTGCAAATTGGAGAAGGAAAATATATTGAATGCAATTACGAGTTCCATCTGACCATGGTTGACGGAAAAGTCGTAAACGAACTGACAGGAACAACCTCAACAATGTCATGCCCGATTTGCAAAAAGAGTCAGAAGAACTTTGGTAATTTAAACGATTCTACAAATGAGGAGAATTACGAATATGGAATGTCACCATTGCACGCAAGGATAAGGTGTATGGAATTCTTGCTAAAACTGGCGTATACCCTACCACAAGAGGAGGAAAACTTCGATGAAAATACATCAATAAAGGATAAGGAAAAGATCAGAAAGAAGCAAATACAGGATGCTTTTTTTAAACAAGTTGGACTAAAAGTAGACTGTCCCAAGCACGGATACGGTAACTCAAACGATGGAAACACTTCTAGGAGATTTTTTGAAAATGATGAGGCAGTAACTAGAATCACTGGAATTGACAATCAAATCGTGAAAAGATTGGGAACGATCTTGGATGTTTTAAACTGCAAAGAAAATGTCAATTCTACAAAATATGGAGAATATGCGTCGAAAACTGCATCTCTTTTAGCAGAAATGTATCCACAGAAGAAGTTGACCCCGACCGTCCATAAAATATTGGCGCATGGCAAAGATATAATTGAGTACCAGTCTTTGCCAATTGGAGAGCTTTCTGAAGAAGCACAGGAGTCTCTTAACAAATTTTATAAAAAATATAGATTGCAGAACACATTCAAAGCATCAAGGGTAAGGCAAAATGAGGACCTCTTCAACATGTTGGCAGCATCTTCCGATCCACTTATATCTTCCCTGCGGCATGTGAAGTCACGAATAGAGTTAGAAAATAATTATAGTTTAGAAATGGTTAGTCTTTTAGATATACCTTCTCTTACGAACTGTGATGAATATTTTACAGAAAATTGAAAAAATAAATTTAAAAAAAAATAATTTTTTTTTTAATTTGTTGGGTAATAATTTAAAACATAAAAACCTAAAGAAAAAAAATAAAAACAATCTAAAAATGTAAAAATAATTTTTTTTAGTTACCATAAAATTGATTTTTCTACTAATTTTAACTTTGATAACCCATAATTAGGCCCCTACAGAGCGTAGCACCCTTTCCAAACGCTCATTTCATAGGCTGAACAGTTATCTATCATATGCTGTTTAAACTGTTCAATTATCTTATTCGGTTCAAAAGATATGATTTTTGCAACGAAAAAACTCAAATGGCGCCACTGTGCGTCGTTTAGAAAAATAAAAGTCGGAAACTTTTTTAATGACTTTTAACGAAGATCTGTGTTTCTATTTTTTACTTTGATAACATTTCATGAAAATCTTATAAATAAATTACGGGGATATGCACAATATATTTTTTTTCTAAATTTTTGGAATAAAAGTGTTTAAAAAGCATTTTTAATTTATCCTATAGACACACGTACAAAGATAGGTGAATAGTGAATTTAGCCGTTCTCTTAAACTGTGTACGATTTTATTGTACTACGCACAGGTTCTCTCAAAAGTAAATGTGAAGTGGTCGAATTTCGGCCACCGGGCGATCCTAGTAAATTTAAATTCTTAAACGAAACAACAAAAAACATCTAAACAAATAAACAAATTAAAATGTTTACAACCAAAATACTAAGCAGAAGCTAAATAATTGTTTATGTACTTATTGTAATTTTAAGCTGATTTTAACGAAATTATTTGTTTTTTTTTTTTTTTAACTAAGTTTAAACTTTAGTTTTTCATTTAACTAATTTGAATAATGAAATGTAAACTTTAATTTGCATTTATGGAATAACTAATAGAACTCTTAAATAAATAATATAATCAAGAAATGATTTAATAATAATATTAAATAAATTAAGAAACAATATTGTATAAATGTTGCACGTAAACATTTTAAAAAGGGGATGTGGTTTTAATTTTGAACTAAATTTATTTGTTATGATACAAATAAAAACAATACAAATCGTTAGCTAAAATGCAAAAAGGCGTAACTAAAAAAAAATTCAAAATCAAGTTTTTGATTGATAATTATGAATGTCATTTAACTATATGACTTGACAAAATCTTACACTTCTGCAATCAAAAATTCCGCTGTTATTAACAAACAACAAAGGGACGTACCAACAAGAGTGTTAACTTGATATATGTATATAGAGCCAGCTGCATTTTTTTCATTTTAGGAAGCCTATTTTATGTTATTAATGTGTTTTTCCATGCCGCTAAAGATGATTGTTTAGTTCACTAAAAGCTGTTTAGTCTGAATTTACACGTTTCATCTTTTGATGAACAACTTCTTTTCAATTCCCTTTTAAAAATTTCAATATAATCACACGCAGCAATCGGTTTCAACTTTTTTCGGTTCAAAACAACAACAATTGCAATTATACACAGCGAATCAAAGAGAAAAAGAAAAGAAAAAAGTTACATGCAGCCAGGGCTGCCAGATTTGACGATTTTTTTTCCGAAATTAGCAAAGTGCCGATTTGCTGATTTTTTTCTAAAAAGTGACGATTTTTTTTAGTCTCCAAAGTCTGAATAAAACATTACACTTTCTGACAATTTCGCTTTTTAGTCTTGGAATGTTTGACAGTCGTACCTTAGCTTAGCTTCTACGCAGATATGCCATACCAAAGCAGGAGCGTCAACGTTGTGTCACGAACAGTAGTGATAGCTTTCTTGATTAATAAAACCCACAAATTATAAATAAAAATAGAGATAAAAACGCTTGACACAAAATAGCTAAATTGCCATTATTAATTAACAATAGAGGCAAACTTTACTAGTAAACGAGCTGTCAAACTTGCTTTTTCCAATTTCAAAGCGTTTGGAACACATTGCGATCAGCAAAAAGTGGCGTGGCTTTTTACTGGATGTGCGCAATAGGCGTGGTGCAGACGGAGCCTCAGATCACCATCTACTTGTAGGAGAGATACGACTGAGGATATCCGCGATCCGGCGGGAACAACACAATCTTTATCAATCTTTATTGAAGTTAGAGTCCCCAAATACCCTCGCAAGTTATGTTGAATCCTTAATGACTCGCTATGAAGCTGTCCCAGACAAAAACAGAGAGCAATGGAATGCAATAAAACCCATTTTCACAGACAGTGCTAAGCAACATCTTGGGCATCCTAAACCTAAGCGTAGAGCCTGGATCTCAGACATAACCTGGCAGCTTATCGAGGATAGAAGACAACTTAAAGGTGCTATTAACGTTGCCCGAACAGGAGCCTCTAAAACTAATCTTCAAGCCCAGCATTCCAGTTAAGACCGGTTGGTGAAGCGAAGTGCGCGGCGCGACAAGCGAGCTTGGATAGAAAACATGACCACAAAGGCCCAGGCAGCAGCCGATACACATCGAAGTAGGGATCTGTACAAAATTGCAAAGCAGATATCGGGGAACGCCCGTTCAAACATATATCCCCTTAAAGATCCAATGGGTGGCACTACTTCGTCCGTGGAGCGGCAACTGGCAATATGGTCCGACTATTATGCCGGCATACTGTCAATTCCGCAACCCACAACTGTCTGGCAATGTCACTGTACCTCACATGAGGTCAGATCTGACGTAAGTACAGTCTGTCCAGACGAGGGCGAGATCGCTAGTGCTATACGTGCACTGAGGAATGACAAGGCACCAGGCGTGGAAAACATCAATCCGGAACTGCTTAAGGCTGATCCGGTTCTAAGTGCTACAATAATCGGACCTATTATCAGGGACTTTTGGACAACCCACTGTCTTTCTGCTGAACTGAGTGAGGGGGTGATAATCAAACTACCCAAGAAAGGTGACCTAACAGAATGCAAAAACTGGAGGGGTATTACTCTTTTGACCATGATTAACAAGGTGTTAGTTAATATAATCCATGCTAGATTGTCATCAATTGCAACCGATCTTCGATAGGAACAAGCTTCAGATTACGTCGATCTGGCGTTGATCACATAAATACCCTACGGATCATAGTGGAGCAATCAGTGGAATGGCGTTCTCCTCTATATTTGATATTCATCGACTTTGCCAGGGTACTGCATGAACACGTGTTAGGAAACCCAATTGGTTTAAGTACTGGTGTACGACAGGGATGTATCCTTTCCCCGCTGTTATTCAATATTGTATTGGACTCAATAATGCAGCAATCAACTCGCACTAAAAGAGGCATCACATGGGGTATGAATATTCGTTTAGAGGATCTGGACTATGCTGATGATATCTGCTTACTCGCTCATAACTTGACCGACATATCAGCCAAATTGGAACAGATACACCAGCTAGCATCGAATGTTGGTCTTCATATTACCATCGACAAAACAAAGGTTATACGCATCAACACAACTAATCGCTATAAGCTCAGAGTCAACAACATAGAGCTCGAGGATGTGCAATGGTTTTGCTACTTAGGAAGCATAATTTCCTCTACAAGCGGCTCCCGTGAAGATATTGCATAATGCATAAAAAAAGGCAAAGCTGTCATTCGGAGCATTACAAAGAATATGGAAATCACCACAAATACATACAGGTACTAATCTGCGTATTTTCTTCTCAAATGTTCGCTCTACCCTGCTATATGGATGTGAATTCTGGAACTGTACGGCAAACGACATACAACATCTACAGGTATTCATTAACCGTTGCTTGCGGAAAATATTGAGAATTTTTTGGCCGAACGTAGTTTCCAATTGCGACCTGTGGCAAAGAACAGGCGAAACACCAATCCGTATAGAAATTGCAAAAGGAGATGGAGCTGGATTGGCCATATCCTAAGAAGACCTCATGATGATATATCGAAGATGGCAATTGACTGGAATCCCCAAGGCAGCAGGAAAAGAGGTAGACCCGCTAACACCTGGAGAAGGCTACTAGAATCCGAGATAAGCAAAACAGGAAAAAGCTGGTCTGAAATCAGACTAATGGCACATGATAGATCCGGATGGAAGGATTTCGTTACGGCCCTTTGTTCCAACTTGGAACCATAGGAATCAATATACATATATAAAGCGTTTAGGCCGCTCTATTCAAAAACTAGAAAACGCTTTTGTTTAGGTACGCTTTATTTATCTTTCGTCAAACCATCATCGAATGAACCTTTTACGACTCTCTGTATAAATCATATTTTCAACAATTATACGGCGAGCATTTCACGAGTTGTAAGAGATTATCTACATGAGTCTCATACGATACTTGACATGAAAGTCTCGTTTGATTTTCTTTACCTACTTCTTAAACGATTCCAACAACGATTGAAGTTTTTCCCGTGTCATCGACGATTAACAAAGCTCTTCATGATACTCCCATTAGCTCTTACACGATTGAAAATGCTAGCTGGGTATGAAGTATGAGTTTCAATATGTTTACAAAAAACTAAATTTTGAGTTGTCCGATTTTTTACGATTTTTCGAAACGATAAAGACTATTTTTTTATTTTTTCTTATGAAACTGACGATTTCCTCACTGAACTGAGTGATGATTGCTACGACATGTTTTTTATTTTGTATAGTCGTGCATTGTGCTTTTTGATATTAAAAACAAGTAAGAGTGCTATATTCGACTATGCCGAATCTTATATACCCTTCACCATGATGAGATAAGAATATAAAGTTATTAAATAAATAACGTTCTTTAGATAGGTATTAATAAATATTAATTGAGCCACGCCAACTTTTCATTTCGTCATAAAAAAATATAAAAATATAAAATTTATAAATGTACCTAAGCCCGTATCATCTTTTGCCAAAGTTGATGTTTGAAATTCGTTTTATAATCTTAAAATCGTTTTTTAGAACATAAAAAAATTAAATAAAAAAATGAAAAAAATTATTTTTGGGATTCGAACATGCAATATCATCAGTCTCAGGAGAGAACTTAACAACTCGGCTACGAATGCTTTTACTGAAGAAGCGTTAAATTAAAATATATTGAGTCTATGAGTTTGTTTCTTTATTTGAGCGGCATATCATACACATGCATTAATGTGTATGTGTATGCGTAAAATTAAACACATTACAAATAAAATCCACCACTTGTAGTGAAGGGTATAAAAAAACAACAAAAAAAACCACATTACCAAATTGGACCTTTAAAGGAAAAAAAATTTGAGGCAGTCGTGGCTTTTACTCATATCTCAGCCATTTGTAGACCGATCTTGCTGAATTTCAATAGCATACAATTCCGGACCATATGTGACATAAATGTACATGGCCCCATCATATATGGGGTCTTCGGAAAATCCATTTCAAGGACAGACGGACAGACGGACATCGTTAAATCAACTTCGCTCCTCATAAGGACCCAGAATATATATACTTTATAGGGTCTAACATCAATATTATAGAAATTACAAACGGAATGACAAACTTATATATACCCTTTTCACCACCTGTGGTGAAGGGTATAATAAAAACAAAAACAAAATTAAACAACGAATGAAAAAGCAAAGCGTACTGACAGTACATGCATCTGTGTACTCGTTTCTTTTCCTCTCGTCCCTCTCGTCTATAAAGTAGCAATCATGTCAATAAGACATGAGCCGTATAAACTCAGACTATTCCTTGAAACTTTGTGAAAAATTCTTAAATACATTGTATACGTGACAAGGTTGCAAGAAAGTAATACAGTCAAATCCCTATAATTCGTACCCCGATAAATCGTAATTCTCGATAATTCGTAATAAACTGTCGGTCCCTTGAAAAATCTCGTTAATTCGTAAAATATCCATACATTTTGGTCCCCTCGCTAATTCGTATTTTTTTTTTCAAATAAAATCTTCTTTAGAATGATTTTTTACTGCTTTTTTGCGTGGGTTTTTGCTTGTGTGTTTGTTTATTTTCTTAATATCAGTTTGTTACATGAATTATTTTTATATATAATTTTTATATATTTTATTTTTAACAATTGTTTTTTATGTTTTTTTTTATCGTTTTTGTAAATAATTTAATTCGTTTATTCGTTAATTCGTATTTATTTTATTTCAACCCCGTTAAATCGAAATCCCGCTAAATCAAAAACCCCTATAATTCGCAAGAAATGGCCGGTCCCTTGCGATTACTAATTATCGGGATTCTACTGTAAAATTGTTGCCAAAGGAATAATAATCTGTGAATTGCTTTTAAATTTTGACGATTTTTTTTTTATTTTTTTATAAAAATAATAAGATAAGAAATAAGAAAATTTATAATTCACGGCAAATTAAATGTTTGTTGTGAGAAACTTTACAAAAAGAGAGTCTCGGGCGACCGGTTACCCTATGTGAACAAACGGTAAATTGAAATTAGTCAACTAAGGGCGGGTAAGTTTTGCGGAAAAGTAATAGAAAATGATACATTGAGACAACCTGTTGGGAAAAAAATAATGAGAAAAAGGCCATAATAAGTCTTTACTTTACACAGAAACAATTCTCCAAAATTTTTCACCAATTAAAGCATTAATCAAAAATGAAATCAGTTTTAATTAAAAATTTAATCAAGTGAATTAAACGTTTAATCAAGTAAATTTAACGTTTAATTAATACTATTAACTGGTTTAATTGATACTATTATTTAATTTTAATTAATATCACAAATTTTTTAATTTAAATCAATTTTTATTTTTTTCTGTGTATGTAGCATTTAACTAATATTGCCTGCGTAGAACATAGCAGTATCATAGTTGTATATTAAATGAAAAATTGTCTATATTTTGTTTAATTAAAGGAGCATAATTTAGTTTTTTCTTAAGAGCATTCATTTCTAACTAACAGTTTAACCAAGTTTTGTTTGGAAATAGTTGATTAAAAATAAGTAATTAAAAGCTTGATTTTCTCCATTTAATTACTTCTGATTCTGAGTCGATCGCTATACTTAAACGTTGCTCTAGGACCAATATTTTGAGGTGTTACACACATCAGCACGAACACTTTGGTGGTGTGATTACAATTAATAGTTTAGAAAAACTTTGAGCTATTGAGCCGTAAATTTAAAAAAAGGAACTTAAGGCCAATTTCATCAAGTTCAGTTAAAACGAACTATTACTTTAACTTCCGGTTAACAATATGTTTTTGACAGTTAACTGTTATAATTACAACAGTTATAATTATAACTGCTGATAGTTAATTATAATTGAACTATGAAATTCGCCGTTATTGTAATAAATTTATAAATTTGTACGGGTATAACTTAACTGAACTTCCTGAATAATTATTAACAAAACCAAAAACTAACCCACATTTTAAATCAATCCATTCCCGTCAACAATTAAGGTCACACTCTTTTTTATGTTCTTCAATTTAAATATGTCACTCAATATTTCCTTGTCTTCAGTATTTCGCAAACCATATAAAAAGAATTAAATGCCAAGCAAACAAAAAAAAATATGAAATTCCTTAAATAAATTTAACTGTAATTGATATATTGAGAATAATTCTGACATGATTATTAATGAATTTTAATGCATTTTAAATAAAGCAACAAATTCAATTTAGAGTCATCACAATTTTCAAATAAATCAGGAAGTTTTGTAACATTTAACTGTCGCAGTAGTCACTCGTCAATGCTTCGTTTTTTTTTTTAATTTTTTTTTATAATTTAATGCCGGCTTTTAATTTTTTAAATTAAAGTTTAATAGCAAATGTAATATTGTTATAATTTAATTGTACGTGGTATGTTGTTGTTGGTTGCTTATATTTTCGTCTTACCCCAGTTAGTTTTAGAAATCTGTCAACATAAATCCAAAAACTACAACAATGTAACAACAACTTTAAAAAAAACTAAATGAAAAAATAATAATAATGCAAATGTTAAATTATACAAGGCGTGTTTTTGTCAATAACACTTTTAATAAATTAAAACAAAAGCAACATGGTATTACAACGAATGAGTAAGGAAATGTGGCCCAGCAAACATTTTTCATTAAGAAGACAGTCCAACCAAAAAATATAGAGTAGTTATTAATTCTAATTCTATTAAAATATATTTATATAAAAAAACGTTTTTTATCCAATCCAAGGTGTTTTGTTAAGAGAACTATTTAAAAAAATAAATTAATAATTTCCAGTCCTGGGCCCTGTTTCTCAAAACCACAAGTTACAAATCTACAAGTAAAATACATTTAAAACTAAAACAGAAATTGTTAAATTGTTACTTTTTTTAATGTAACTTGTAGTTTTGAGAAACAGGGCCCTGGTATTGGGACTACCAACACATCTCTAGACCGGTGAACAGTTTTAGGGTTGAGTTACAATTGAGTTTAAGTGACCAATTGTCGAGACGCATAGAACGCCTTCAGGGTACTCAGTACTGCATCGCCTTCTCTATTCGTTAAACCGCTCTGGGCAGGGAAGCAGCTGGCACGTCTTTGTCTTTATCTTCATGACAAACAAACCGTTTTTGTTTCTTTGCTTTTAATGCGTTTTACTTTTCACCCCACATTGGCTAGAGGCGTGGCGTCGCATTTCTGTATCGAGTTAAAGTTCTTGCGGTTTCAACATTACCCATATGATATCGTTTAAAACCAACAAATTGAAAAGAGTTTTATCTGGCGAAGAACAAAGGAAAAAAAGCAAGAGTGTCTGGTGGAGTACCACAAAAAAAAAACTCAAGAGGTTTTACTGGTGGAAATCAATATAGTTTGGAGCGGATTCTGGAAGCTCTTTGCCTTCCTATACGAAGCACTTTTAGATGAGGCTCCATTGAAATCATGTGGCAAAAAACTTAAGCTGCTACACAGATGGGTGTCTGCGTAACATTTCCAGGGGGCACTTGCTACAAAACAGAAGTTCGTAAGCTGCTTGACAACTTCAGACAGAGGAATCGCTTCTTGTTGTAACCAAGAAGATTTTTTTTTTCTTTTTTCTTTCTTTATTAGTATTTTAAATACTTTTAATGTACAATATCAAAAAATTTATGTATCAAATATTTCTAGCTCTATTAAAAAGTACAATTTTTTACAAAGCATACAATAAGTTTATTAAATATATTTATATTCGTTTCCATTTTTGTACTGTTTGGCAAAGAGTTATAAAGCTATAATCCCTTATATAATAGCGATCGTTGCATTGCAGTTGTTGATGCCCTCTGAGGTCTAAAATCTTCACTATTCCGAAGTTGGTAAGGTTGAGCCTCTCTTACGTATATTAGTTGTTCTGTTAAATATTAAGTTGCTTTTCCGTTTTTTATTTTTTTAATGAATTTAATTGTGTTTAATTTAAGTCTTTGTTTTATATTTAGCCATCTAAGTGATTCTAACATGTAATTAATTGATGTGTATCGGTTACACTTTAATATGACACGCAAAACCAAAAAAGATAGCATACAAAAAGCTTTCAAACTCTACGAAAAACAAATATTTGAAATACTTTCAAGGTGGTAGTCACAGACAAATAGGTTCTTAAAAAATTGAACTTATAAATATGTGAACAAGATAAAACAATCACGGCAAATAGTGTGAGCACTAAAGGAGTATTTTCAAAACATGCAAAAACAGGACTGTACGTAAAACGCAAAACAATGTTGTTTTTGCTGTATTTGCCCTCTCTTCGAAATACGGCATCAAACTCGATGTCATATTAATCAAAACCTACTACAGTACTTTTCGTATATAGTCACTACGCTTATAGTCACATTAGGGATATAGTCCATTGTATCTGTTTATTTTGCCGCTATAACTTAATGTAATATAAAGTATTAACGTTATAGTCCATTTAGCGATATAAGCACATTTGCCATATATGCCATTTATCAACAGTAGTCATAGGGAAGAGTAAAGCAAATTAATGGCGTTATTGTCACATTAGCAAAATTTACTAAGTTCTTTTTAGTTTTCGATGCAAAAATCCATCCAAAAAAAGAATGAATTAAATCATTTAATTTTTGTTATCAACTCTCTACTCGCAAAAAAAAATAGTTTTTGCCGTTGGTTTCAGTTATGAAATATCTTGTTATCATTTTAAATTTTTTTTATACAGTATGCAACTCTGTTGTAAAACCACTAGTCTGATGTCGGTCTAATTTATATGAATTTTTTATTTCCTTTATTCACATAACTTGTTTATATATTTGAATTCGGTTATATGTGTCATAGTGGCATATATGTGAATTAGCCTTCACATTAGCGATATAGTCCACGTTATGGTTGCAACTAAATGATGTGACTATAAGCGAAAAGTACTGTACTCTTTCTTTCTCCCAAAATGATTTCTTTTACCAAAAAGAAAATTTTTAATACCAAAAATAACTAAAAAAAAACTTATCACCAGAAAGAACTTTATTTAAATTATAACAATTGTTTGCTGGGATATTGTTTCCACATATCGGTCATTTTCTGCAACAGTGTCATAACTCAAAAAATTTATTTTACATAAAACGACTTTAAAGTTTAAAATATACACACAACATAAGCAAATTAACCATTTTTATTTTTATAATAATATAAACGCCCAAATTGACCAAGTTCAATTAAAGATAACTATTATTTTAACTTCCAGTTAAGAATAAGTTTTTGACAGTTATAACTGATAGTTAATTATAACTGAATTTGGTGAAATTAGCGGTAAATTCATTAAACATATAAAAAAAAAATGGTGGATACACTGAAAGAAAAATGCTTCATATATTTAATGAATCATTTATCGTCTAACTGGAATTTCATAGTTATAATTCGTTAAAATCGCTGCATTCGATTTCGTAATTACGTTAAAAATTTTCATTGGATATATGAAAACTTTAGTTTGTCCAAGTTAAACAAAAAATTTTAACTGGGAACATAAAAAAACAATATACAAACATAAGTATATTCATTAATTAATACAAAATTATAGTTTCCTTAAAAAATGTTTAATTGTTAATCAAAAAATTTAAGATTTAATTATTTCATACATCTAATGTAATATGCCATTAAATTTATGAAATCAAAAATTTTTTTATAAAAGCAACATATTTCAATAATGCTTTCATAAACTTAAATTTTCATTATGACAATGAAAAGTGTCATTATAGTAATGAAAAAAAAAACTTTCAATCAACGTTGTTATTGTTGTTAGCGTAAATTTAATCTCATATTTACGCTCTTAATTGGATAAAAAACATACACTGCCCCGGTAGACTAGCTAGTAGTAAGCTAGTCTATCTATCAGCACCGAGGTTGCACGATCGATTCCCGCCAGAGACAGAAAAAAAAAATAAAATAAGAAAAAATAAAAAAAATAAACAAAAAAAAATTTACTTTATTTATTAAGTTTAAATTTGCAATTTTTGACTTATGACTTATGACGTTGTTGCAGCAAAGGAGCGATATGTAAGTAGAGTTCGAGTAGAAGTTCTTGTCTTACTGCCTTAGTTTTTTTTATAACTTGTTGGTGTTTTCTTTAAGAAACCCTACACCGCCTTAAAAAGTAATATAGGTTAATGCTGATGTTGACAATAAGTTCATTTAAAAAAATGTAACAAAATGGCAATTTTTTAGTCCTAAAAACTCATTTAGAAAATAACAACAATTTTCAATTATAAACGTTGTTACCAGGTGTGACATTTATTATTACCACACCACAAAAGTGGAGAGGGTATTATGGGTTTGTGCTGAAGTTTGTGACACCTTAAATTATTGATCAAGACCTACCTTTAAGTATGCCGATCAACTCAGAATCACTTTCTGAGTCGACCTAACAATAACCGTCCATCCTGTCCACGTAAACCTTGTGCGCAAAGAATTTTGAAGATAGTTTGATAAAAATTGGTACTTGGGTTCTATTTTTCACAGGGGTCAAGCCTATCCGGCATAGAGCCTTTATTTCCATGAACCATCTTATTATGTTAGTTTTTTAGATTAAATTTGGTCCAAATATTATTGGAATTGGTCCATATTTGTACGTAGCTCCCATACAAATGTTGAAATGTTGTGCTGGCAGGTCCACCATAA
Organism: Pollenia angustigena; assembly: GCA_930367215.1. Classification (NCBI taxonomy): domain Eukaryota; kingdom Metazoa; phylum Arthropoda; class Insecta; order Diptera; family Polleniidae; genus Pollenia; species Pollenia angustigena. The sequence continues at coordinate 123,557,648 of OV884059.1, read as the reverse complement.
GTTCCATATAAGCCGAGATCCAAAAATCACTTAAAGAAGATCAAATCTCATATAGATAAAGATGAATAATATTCGGCACAAAGAAGTTTGACATGAATCTAAACACTATGAAAATGCCATTATAGATTTCTGTATAACTGAAGAACGGCAAGAGCCAAAGTTTTCAAATTAGGTACAAACATTTTGGTTATCAATACACAGCATCCGATAAAATGTGGGCTGGATTAGAGAAGAAGGCGCGGCACAGAAAAGATTTATTTATATCTAAAAGAACCTTCTGTTCTTATCGCCCCATGGCAAAACCATTCACTACCATAAAGTCGTACAACTTCTTTTTTAACGCCCTTCTACCACCAAATACTCAAAGAACGAATTTTGAATTGGACTTATCAAGTTTATTTTGAAATATTTTTTTTTTTAATCCAAATTTTCAATATTTTTAATCAGGCTTAAGTATATCAAATTAAATTTTCCTTAAATTATTTTTATGAAGAAAGGAATTTTACAACATAAAAATTAATTAAAATTGTTATTGATAATCATTCATTCTTGACTGACCAGAGATTCGAACCAAGGCGGCTGGTTACCCTGACATGTTTCGATCGCTACCACTCGATCTCCTCAGAGGGATTTGCCGTCTTACACTCGCAGCCATCGACGGCTGCTGACGTCAACAGTCAAACATCATTACATGTTTTTACCTCTGTTTTTTCGTACTTTTTGTCAAGAATTCTTCTTGAGGTCCAAAGTACATTTTTGTTTTTCCATGTTTGTCTGTATTTTTCTTGTTAACTTTTTTCAGCACAACTTGAAGGAGAAGCTCGTGCCTAAGCTTTAACAATAATTAGTATTGTGGTTATTTTGTTGAACTATTTATGGTTTTAAATTCAAATTTTCAATATTTTTAATCAGGCTTAAGTTCATCAAATTTAATTTTCATTAAATTCTTTTTGTGAAGAAAGGAATTTTACAGCATGAAAATTGAAAATTTGGATTAAAAACCATAAATAGTTCAACAAAACTACCACAATACTAATTATTTTTTATTTGATATTCTTTAATTAGGCTTGAGTTCATCAAATTTAACTTTCATTCAATTATTTTCACTGAGGGAAGGAATTTTACAACTTGGAATTTTTATTAAAATTTATTGATAATTTTTCTTGGCTGAGCTTGGATTTGAACCCGGGTTGATCTTTACAGGTTTCAAGAATCACCACATTCTATCGTCGGCAGATCTTTGAGTTCTACCCACTGCACCACTGCGGTGCCCGTTAGCCAACAGTCAAACATCAATCTTTAAACAGTAGTACTGGTGGTTCGAAATTTGCTGTTATTATCACTTAAATTTCAAATTAAATTTGATGAACTCAAGCCTAATTAAAGAATATCAAATATTAAAAGTTAACAGTTCAACTAAAATCAAAATTGTTCTAATAATTTTTTTTTTTTTTTTTTTTTTTTTTTTTTTTTTGTGGACATGCCAGATTCAAATGTCACTGTTTAAATGACGTAATCATATTTTTTATTTTTTTTTTTTTTGCAAATGATGTATTTTGAGCAAAATAATCCTAAAATATACGGCCATCTTCTGACAATAGCGCGATTTGAATCCGTAAGACGGCAAAATTATTTCGAATTCAAATTCAAAAATCTTTAGAATTCTCGTTCCCTTGAGCATACTTTTTCGATTTGAAGTTGCCAAAGTTTTTGATATTGCGGTTTACAAGAACACTTATTATGCGATTTCAAGTCAGAATCACAAATTTTAAGCGTTTTGTGGTTGTCAGAGCATGACTGATAATAACACCTATTTTGACAAAAAACGTACTTAGAATGTTTGCACGTTAAGGTTACGTTACTGTCTTTTAAAACTAAAGGGATATTAGTGATTTTTTGTGGAACTGTCTAGTACAGGGTTGATAAAGTTGGTACAGTTGTACTTTTTGGAACAATTAAAAACTAAAAAGAACGCTGGTACCCCCGTGACTCATTTGGTACTATTTCCAAATTTTTCAAACCTACATATTTATAATTGATATACAATGGCAACTCGTATTAACTGTCAATTTGGATTTAACAAAACAGCTATGATATTTCGCATTTGCTCTTTTACAAGACCATTTGCACCAAACACTTAACTCTGCTACTGTGAATAGATTTTTACTTGTTGATTGAACGATAGCTTAAGCCACATTCTAAATTTAGTAACAGTTGCAGCATATAAGCGTGTATTTTCAAATGATATTGACAAGTTTTTAAAAGAAATAGGAAACCACTTCTGCAAATTTCTACATAGTAGAAAAGACGAATTCCTCTCAATTATATTTTCAAATATTCTTCAACAAGATGGTTGTCACGTCAAGAAGAAATCAACAGAATTTTGGAATAGTGGGAGCCGACTCCATTATTTTACTCCGAATTATTTTGAAGGATATTTTGCAAGCGCTAAATTAAATTTTGTTATCAGCCATGTCACAGAGTACTATTCCGTTCGGAAACGGAATTCATTCCGTATTTCGGAATGAAACCATTTTTGTTTACATGACCGTATGGGAGTTGTCTGTATCTGAAAGGCCATAAAACTATCAAACTACACTTTCCATCAACAAACAAATATGTTTTCTTCAATTCCGAACGGAATCATTCCGAACGGAATTGTACTCTGTGACATGGCCCTATATTCGGGCTTTCTACTCCTTTCCTGTTTCTGCAGTTCATATTGAAAATTGTAAACACAATAAATTTGAAAATGCAATCCGAAGATGTTCGTATGAACATATTTTTAGAACGCTTAAAACGCTTTCGTTAAAAATTCGAGATTGCATTTTGAGAAATATTCGCCAATTTTCCACAAAAAAAGACGATAAATTCTAAAAAAAATATGAAAACGCTCTCTGGCGGCAATCTAAAATAAAAATTAGTGAATTTTTCGACTCTAAAAACCGCATGATGCAGGTCTGGCTAGATCAAATACTATTTGTTTGCCTCTATTCTTGAATATTTTGGAAAACTAACAATTTGAAAAATCCGGAGCTCGAAATTTATTTTTGACCTATGGTTTCTTTGGCAAAGTTTCTTGGAATGACTTACAGAACAAGAATCGCGATGTGCTTTTGACGCGAAAAAATTTTACCCACCTTATTATTATGTAAACTTAATGAACATATGAATTTTAAATACCTTTTGTTTTTGTTGTATTAAATATATGTTTTTAAAAATAAAAAAAGATTTAGTACTATTGGGACCGAAAAAGTACAATTTCAGAAGTTCAATGGTACCATATTGGTTTTCTCATTTATCATCCCTGGTCTAGTACAATCAACATTAAAAATAAAACAGTTTTGTAACATAAGTCTTGTAAAGTATAAAAGACATTTGCTTCTGACGATTTGATAAAGGCTGTAGGAAATATCGCCCAAAGAAAAATGGCCCAAAAAAAAAAATGAAAAATCGCCCAAAAAAATTGCATGTAAAATTGGGCCTGATTTCATAATGAAAAATCACCCAAAAATGTTGTATGAAAAATGGCCAAAAAAAAATGGGCTATTTTTAAAATTCTACCATAATCTTACATAGCAGAGAAAACCATGTTTTATTATGGTTGCAAACAACAAAACTATTTTTCAAGAAACTAATTTAACCATTATATGGTTGTCGGCGACAATGATTTGGTTAAATTAAACATAATATCGGTAGAATTTTTTTAAAAATGGTTTTGTAGCTTTTTCTCTGGGTGTATATATTAAATATATACATATATATCGAAAATAAGGATTTTCTTTTCTATGGTATAACAAATACTGGCTTCGCTAACTAAAGCTTCTCTGTATCGCCGGCCTTCGGCCGGGAGCAAGGATTTTCTCCTCTATGGTATAACAAAGACCGGCTTCGCTAACTAAAGTTTCTCTGTATAGCCGGCCTTCGGCCGGGCGCAAGGATTTTCTCCTCTATGGTATAACAAACACCGGCTTCGCTAACTAAAGTTTAAAAAAAATTTACACATTTTTGATTATAAGTTAAGTTGCGGACGTTGCAAAGTGTCATAACGTCCTCGTCCTCGTCTTCGATGGACATTATGACACTTTAAAAGTGTCCAAGGCCACTACGACACTGGACGTTATGACATGTCACCTAAATTTATATGAATAATAAACACTTTTTTGCAAATTTATTAATTTTTTTTTTTTTTTGGGAAAAAATTCGTTTTTGCTTTTTGGGTCATTTTTCATTTTCTTTTTGGGCCCTTTTTCGTGTTTTTTGGGCAAAATTTCATATTTACCTTTTTGGGTCATTTTTCATGTTCGCTTGGGCGATTCTTCATTTGGGCGATTTTTCATTTTTTTTTTTTGGGCCATTTTTCTTTGGGCGATATTTCCTACAGCCTTTGATAAAACTTTTGTAAAATTAAATTAAAATTTAGGAGCATAAAGTTCCCTATAGATTCATTTGCTTTGCGATCTAAAAAATTTGGACTTTTTTATCTTCTATTATTTACAGAGTACAAAAAAGTCGCCATCTACCACTACTCAACAAAAAAAATTAAAGTATATACCTAAGTGTATATGTATACTTGTACTGCTTAATGTGCATAGAAGAGATCTAATGCGAGTAAAATATGCTCTGTGGAAACAGCACCAACCAAGTTCAATTGAACAAGTTTTTTATGGTCTTTAAATACGTTTTTTTAATTAAAATTTCACAAGTTTCACTCGTTACTACTTCACCAGCGACAACCAACAACAACAACTACTTAATAAAATGCACAGCAAATTTAGCACAACTGAAAAGAAAATAACTGAAAAATAAAACCATAAAAACCCAGAGAAAAAAAACACAATTAGAAAAATACGAAACAAAAAGTTATTTATCTAAATGTTTTATAATAATTTAGTACACATTTATTTACATTTTTGACGTATGTAAATACAGTTAGGGACAAAATTGTTCACAAATTTAGTGTTATTGGCGAAATAGGCTATAAATTTTTGTTTTATGCATAATTATTTAAAATTTTTAACTTTATGAAAAGTAGAACATTTCAAGAACTTAAAAATAAAAACTTTTCCAAAAAAATATGTGTTCATAATATTTTACACGGTATTAGTATTGAGTTCTGGATGTGAACAATTATGACCCTAGTTAGAGATTATTGTTGTATTTGGGTCCTAGCCTTTGGTATGTTGTCCATTTGCTCTTGTAAGCTGCCTTAGTCCTTTTTTCCATTCTTTTACAAAAGTTCTTAGCAGTTTCGGCTTTAATTTTCCAAGCTTTAATGGCAAGCTCGCAAAGCTTATACCTATACAGTGTTAGGCGGCTTCCTCTGAGCAAAAAAAAGAAAAAAAATTGTGTTTTGGAATGGACCAAAGGTACTCAAGTGGGTACTACTCAGGCGACTAATTAGGTAAATTTATTTTCGAATTTTTATTTTCGTCAAACTAACTTTTAGCTATTTTTGAAGTATGCTTAAGATCGTTGTCCTGCATAATGATATCACCCTGTCGTGGTTCTTAGCCGAATATGGCTTATCTTGGAATCAACGGGTCCTTAATGATGATTATGTAGTGCTTGGCACACATTTTTCCTCTGAATTAGGGGAGTGCTCGAAGCTGGTTCCCGCGAAAAAAATCTCAAGTCATTTATGAGATCATCAAAATTTTAACATTTCGAATTATTCCACTCTTTTACGCTAGCACTTTTACGCCACTCATGTTAACTCCCTGCAATCTCATAATTTTGGTCCGAGCTAAGCATGTTACACGCATTGAATCTTTAAAACTGAATTTTTCTTACTTTTTTGCAAACTTCAGTGGTTTTCAGCTTTTATTTTTGCTAAAAGGTGGGTTGTCGCTCTTTATTCTAGCTACTAATCTACTAGAACTTAAGCAACTTCGTAGGATTTTAGTGCTTACATCTAAATTGTACTCTATGCTCAGTATTTGCCGGAGCTTTATAGCTATACTGACCATCAGTAACGAAATATTTTTTGGACGACTAGCTTTGTTGCTTTTGGTATCCAAACCACATTTTTTTTTTATTTAACATTCAAATCTCACTTTGTATTTTGTGATATTGCGATGTGAGACTCCTTTTTTAAAATTTTTCACAATGCTTTGTTTTAAAAGGGCCGCTTTTGTCTTACCGTTCTTGAAGAAACTAGGCAAAATTTAATTGCTCAAATTTTTTTCAAATTTAAAAAAAATTTAGTATTAAGAATTAATTTACTCACTTTAAAAGGAAATCCCACAGATAAAATTGAATTTTTTTTTGGATTTGTTATGAAAGATTCACACAGGGTCAATTTGTTCACACATATGGTTTGGATGTTAACTTAGTATAAATAAAAAAACTAACGATACTTTTGAAAATAAGTTAACATAGTATTATTATAAAATGTAGAAAGCCATACAATAGTTTAAGAAAGTTTCCAAGTAGAAACTTTAATAGTTTTCATGTTGTACATAAATTTTTTTTTAATTTCGTGAACAATTTTGTCCCTAACTGTATTTGTCAGACTAAAGTCACGATGGACTGAAACTTTTTTTCTATTTCCCTTTCAAACTCCCAAATTCATTCCATAATTTTCTGGTGGGGAAATGATAAAAAAAAACTAAATCAACATTCATTATCATCTTTCTGCCTAATTAAAAGGTGTAAAATCGTTTAATTTATTTTTATCTTTTTTTTGTACTTTTTCTGCACTTTTTATCTGGAGTAAACAAAAGATAATTTTGAAATTAATTTTTTTACCCTCACCACAATAGAGGAGAGGGTATTATGCATTTATGCTAATCTTGGTAACACCTACCCCCACAATTCAGAATCACTTTACGAGTCGATTTAACAATGTCCGTCCGGTTGTCTGGTTGACTGGCTGTCCATGTAAGCCTTGTGGGCAAAGAACAGCTCGTAATTTTGGAGACAATTTGATGAAGTTTGGTTCTAATTGGCACAAGGCCCAAGCCAATTGAAAATGGGGCGAATCGGTCCATAAGTTACATAGCCCCGGTATAGGGTCTATGTGTCCATAAACCATTTATTTAGATGAAATTTGGTCCAAACTTATTTTATTGCAAGCAAAATCATCTTATCAAACTTTATTGGAATCGGACCACAGCTCTAGGGTTGCCAGAAACCAAGAGTCAAATAACTGGACAATAGAAAAATTTCACCTGGATTTTGAAAAAATAACTGGACAATTTTAAAATGGGCTTAACTATAAGAAAAATTCAAATTTTACTTCAGATTTTTTATAATAAAAAAACATAAAAAGCGAAAAAACATAACATTTAAAATATGTCATATTACAAAATTATGTATATATCAGTGCCAATTCACCACAGGTGGCATCGAAAAGCCTGTTGACTTTGACAGTTCGAACTAATTTATTTTGGATTCACAATGTTTTGTTTAGAAATGGTTGTTTTACGTATTGTTGTAGAATTGCAGGCAGCGTCTGTATAAATTCGCATTGGTATATATTAGTTTTAATCACATAAAAAAGTACATATGGGTAATTCCAGAGTGTTGAACGTGACAGTCGTACGCATCAAAAATGCAATAACATTTTAAACAACAAATATTTTTACGTTCTTTTAACCCTTTAATTATACCAATTATGGCCATTTTCTCAATGTATCGACAAACTGTCTGTTACTTATTCTCAACATAAATTTATTGGACCGATAACGATTTTGGACTTCTCAATATACCGACAAAAAACATTGTTTTCAGCTGGCAACGTCACTCAAAATACATGTAAAAGTTGGGAGTCAGCTGATTGAATTTATCTGTACGGTAAATAAAAAGAAAATAAATAATTGGCAGATAAGTGCCGGTTAGCTTTGCGATAAAATCGAAGCAAATGAGACATTGAGAAAACCAAATTTCTTTAATGTGCAGTTTTTCGTTGGACAAAAAGACAATCGCCTAATGAGAAAATGGCCATTAGAAAGCACTGCTCTCTATTTTAAAGTTGATGGTAGCCGCGATTCTAGCTCAAAGATAATGGCAATAAAAGCAGCGGTTCGCACGTGAAAAAAATAGAAGTAGTTTTCATGGCCATGTATAAAAAGGCGCAATTCAGCGAAACCTGGCACACTTTTATAGTCAAATTACAAATTACAAATCAGAATTTTACATACATAACAATGTAACATTAAAATGTCTTTGGTTTGATTCCAAACTCTTCTGTATTTTTTTTAAGCCAAAATCTGTGTCGATATGTGACATTTCGAACGTGACATTTTTTCCATAATAATTTAACAGAACAATGATTAAATCAAAATAAAAATTTACCGTTAATACGAATAACATATTTTTCTTCGAACTCTTCCTTAGATTATAGACCACCTCTTTTAAGGAAGATAATATTAAAGAAAACATACAATAAAACTTTCTCATGAATTTTTGGAGGGATTTATAAAACTTGCAAAATCTAAATATTTCTCTATAACAAAATCATAAAAAATATGCTTTTAATAACTTTTAAATTTTCGGTCACGGTGGTCCTTTAGAAAGAAATGCCCATACACAACTATTTTATGAAAATCGAAATCCAGTGAAATTGAAATCAATGTAGATTTCTCGTTAATTTTTTGGAAAATTACCGTAATTCTTCCTGATTCTTCTTCTCTAATATGTACCATATTCACCCTTGGGTTTTTAAACGCGTTTAAGCAATATGTTGATTAAGTTAATCAAAGCCGTTCACATTATATTTGAAATGGTTAAGATGACAGATGATTAAGAAAAAACACAACAAACAAATTTATATCTTTTATAAAGTTATCAAAAGATTATTTTAAACGTATTATTGATGAAATTGTGAAAATTTATGAATTATTTAAGAAAAAAAATAAAACATTAAGCAGAAATCGTGGCTGTTTGTACACGTTCATGTTGGCCGATTTTACATTATACTCAGTTTGAGGTATGTATTTAACTCGGATTTGATTTTTCACAAAAAGTGTTGCTAATTGGCATGTATAACAACGAGTTCAATTTATATAGATTTTGTGCGTTATTTTTATCGCATTTTTAAAAGCTGGACCGTATCATGTTAATTGGAATGTCTTTCGGCAAATGAAAAATACAAAATTTTAATTTAATCATTAAAAAATGTAATTAATAAATAGGTAATTTTTCAAAGTTAAATAAACTTTTTTAACTGGATAAAATGTATTTTAGCTAGGACTTGGGCATGACCCACAGCTCCCATACAAATACTACTACCAAAAATAGCTTTTAATCCCATAACTTCTTTATAAATTTTGGTATTAACATAAAAGTTGGCGATAATAACTTCAACGACAGCTTTTATGTCATGACAAAATGTTGTCCTCGAAGGTACAAAATTAACCATAGGTCCCATATATAACCCCATCCTAAAATCTCATATGGATGAAGATATCTAAATAATATTCGGCACAAAGAACTTTTACATGAATCTTATACCTCATAAAATAATTTTGCTTAGGCGGTTTCCATGGTCGTCCATGGGTCCCAAATAGGGTACACAAGAAAAAATTGTTTTTATATACTGTGGCGTAGGGTATTACAACGTAAGACTTGACCGGCTATACTTTCTAAGTGGTTTTTTATCTCAATGTCTGCAATGAAACAATTCAACTTTTTGAAATTGTAAAATTTTATTGTCTATTTTTCTCCATAATTGATGTTGAGCTCGAAAGATTTTTTGTTTTATTATAAAATTTTATTGGATTTGCCGCATTTCATGGAATATTTTGAGACAGTTTTGTGGCGTATAATGAAAAAAATTGCTGAGATTAATAAACAAATATTTGTTAAGAGAGATTTTTGTTTTTTGTTTCATATAAAATTATATAAATAAGAGAACATAATCTGAATTTCTTAAAAGGCCAATCAAACTTCAGGGCCTTTTCGGCACGGGAACACAATGTCCGATTGAGCTAAAACTTTTGCATTTGATTTTTTAACTAAATGGCACATTTCTGGACTTGAGGTAATTTTGTATTACCTTTCTGTGCTGCAAATCAAAATTTCAAAAAACAATTGTTTTCTGGTAGAAAGCGAATTGAAAAATTTGATAATATGGAGAGCACTTCAGAAAAGTTTAAAATTGAAGACAAAATTTCAACACTAAAAAAATCTCGCATTCACATCCAAATTACCAGGTTTGTTCGACCATTCGAACACATTGTGCTTTTGATAAAACAGAGAATGAAAGGACGTTCAGGCCATAAGGAAGGTGGTGATCTAACGGCAACACTAGCTAAAGAAAGGAATGAAGCAAAAGCAGAAGAGCGGTTTTGCTTACAGATATCACCAGAAAACGTTGTTCAGATTCTGCCATATTGGGCTCATTATAACTAACAGGTTTTGTCCTTAAAACTAGCCCTTGGGTATGTTAAAAAATATAGAAATTCTAATTTCAAAAGATATTGTTATTCGTGCTTAATTCCCAGTTTTTATTCTTGACAAAAACACTTGAAATTTATTGTTGATGGGATAAGCTATTCCTATGCGCATTTCACTGGTTGCTTAGGCCAGATCATCAGGAAACTTCATCCATAAAGATTTTAGAAAAACTAAAGATATTAAACCAAATAAAACTGTTAAACGTATAAGAATTATAGCAACTAATTGTAGTGGCGAACGTAAGATGAGATAAACCCACTGTTGTTTATTGTTGATGTGTTTTGTTTAAGCTTTGATATTATTACAAGTAGAACTGTTGCTATAATTCTTATACGTTTAACAGTTTTATTTGGTTTAATATCTTTAGTTTTTCTAAAATCTTTATGGATGAAGTTTCCTGATGATCTGGCCTAAGCAACCAGTGAAATGCGCATAGGAATAGCTTATCCCATCAACAATAAATTTCAAGTGTTTTTGTCAAGAATAAAAACTGGGAATTAAGCACGAATAACAAAATCTTTTGATATTAAAATTTTGTATTCCCAAAAATTGAAATGACTTTTTGATAATATAGAAATTCTTTTGCTTATTATATGAGTGGTTAGTTTGATCGCCCTGTTTTGATAATTATTTTAATTTGCTTTCTTTGAGTTCTTCAGGTACACATTCATTTGGCCAGATATATTCTATTAAAAAAAACAAGATTTGTGCACTTATTTCAGGATATATTTTGAGAAGTTTCGCAGTTTTGTGTTCAATAAATAAATTCAAATAATATTTTAATAAAAATTTTTCATTGCTCATTTGTGTAACCTTTTTCACTCTGCAATATTTTAACTTATAATTTAACACTAGACAGCACAAACAGTTTGACATAACTGTCATAAATCAAAAAATTTTGAACAAACAAGATTTACCAACTTCCGTGCAAACTAGCAAAAGCCAAAAGTAAATACACAGAAGGTTTGTTCAAACGTAAAATTTTTATCGTGTTTGTCAAGCCGTTTGTGCAGAATGAACGACATGACATAAGCCAATTATAATTAAGTTTCAATTGCACTCCCAACACAGTTCAATATCAGTACTCTTTAGGGGTCTGTTCAGTAGCTAATACACCAATGGAAAGTTGTGTTGGTAAAAAAATTAAGCCTTTAAAGCCTAAATTTGGAAAAAAGGCAAATAGACTTTCAAAATACTTCATGGTAAAAACATATTGGATATCAGGCACCAAACTACTGCATTCAATACCGATCCAAAATTAAATAGACTTTTTTAAACCAGTTTTAACGTCACTACAAAAGCTTTTAAACTGGTTAAGCTTTTAACAATATCTATTTTTTTTTTTTTTTTTTTTTTTTTTGAGAAACTGCCTTTAGCTCTTACTTTTGTTTCTCTCTTCTTTTCTTTCTGAAAAATTCGTTCTTTATGGAAATATTTACAACAATAATAAACATTTACATTGTTAACAACAACTCTTTTATCTTTAAAATTCAACAAGGTTTATTTATAGAGAAATTAAAAAAAAAATTATTAACTATTTATATCTAAAGTGGAAAGGAACAAAATGGGGTTAATACAACTAACTGGATGTTAAATAATTAAGTTTATTTATTAGCACTTACGTGGGCCGTAGGAAAAATTACCCAAAAAAACCCGGCCAAAAATTTTTATTACAAATTTGGGCGATATTGCATAAGAAATAAAACCGATTTGGCGTAATTCGTAATTTTTGGGTAAAAATTCACTTTTACCATAGTTGAGAAACATTTTTTTTTTTTTTTGTGATTTTTCGTTTTCTTATTTTGACGAATTCTTCAATGAGATAGAAAAAATTAACGGCTGTAAGATCTAGTAAAACAACTTTTATTTTCAGTTATTTATTTATAATTATTTATTATAATCCCGAATCGCCAAAAGTAGTAGTTTGAATCATTTATACTTATTTGGGTTGGGGTCACAAGTCTAAAACTAAAATCGCGAATTCGAAAATCCCGGTCCGGACATCTGACCGGCGTAAGCATTTTCTCCCCTTTGGAAGAGCCAACACCGGCTTCGCTTATCATAGCTTTTAAATTCGACATTGCACCCGTCCAAAGGCCAGCTATGCAGAGCCTGGTAGTTAGCGATTCGGTATTCTCGAATTCGTGATTTTAAGTTTTGGACTTAGGACCCCAACCAAAATAAGAATGTATGATTTAAGCTACTTTTAAGAATAATAAAATAAAACTGAGGTGATTTTTCATAATTTTTTGGGCCTTTTTCACCATTTTTTGATTTAATTTCTAAATTTATTTTTTGGGAAAATTTTTAGTCGATTACGAATGGTAACACAACTGAAGTTGAGGTGCCAGCAGCGAAATCAGGCAACCCCGCACACTAGTTCATATTTTGAGAAGGCGCACTGTGGCTGAAAATTTAATTTCATCGGCCAAAAGTCCAATTTTTTGTCATCGCCGATTTCAAAAATTTTAATGCCATTCGATAGCAAACATATTAGAACTAAGGTATCCAAAAAACTAGATTAAAATATTGATAATTGTGGCTGTGGCATGCTGCTTGAAACAAATATTTTATGTTGTTTTAGAAAAAAATTAATTTTTGTAAATTTGATCAGAACTAAATTATGATTTCTCGCAAACCGTTATCAATAACGGGTTATTTGTTATATTAGTGGGATAGTACTCTTTAAAAAGTGGTTCATTACATCACTGTATCGTTTATACCTGATGTGTTATTAAATGTTTTCCCAGGTTCTATATTTTAGTTAAATCCGAATTTTAGAGGAGTAGAACTTGTTAGGGTCAAAATGGGTTAAAGAGATTTTAGTACCATCAGATAGCTGAAAGTGTCCTCTTTAACCCCATATATACTTGTTCAACTGTTTGGAACTGTCTGTTGAACACTTTTTTCATTTTAATGAAATTACTCGCAACATTTTTTTTTTGCTATTTTTATTTAAGCTGCTCATATGACTGAAATATAACACAAGGGTTTACGAACGTTTTGTTTTGAAAAATTATTTTGCTTCTTATGAACGGCTGAACATATTTGAATGAAATTTTAAAATTTCAAGGCCGGGTAGCTTTTGAGTTGAATTTAAAGAATGGAGGGTCGGGAGTGTGACTTGCGGACCTCTAAAATTGGTTACCTCGGAAATTCAAACTTTTAAAAAATTCACCAAAAATATTTTATGGATTTCAAAAAAAAATTAAATTTAAGGTGTGCTACAAAAAATATGCTTAAATTTTTAGGTTATCTCCTTTGCCTTTGGAGATATTCGGATAAAACGGATTTTTTGGCTTGATATTATAACGGTTATTCTAGTTTTTTAATCGGATGGATTATGTTTTATGTCAAACTCTTATCAATAGTGGGTTCAACATTTTTTATATTGGTAGTAAAGCAGTCTTCAAACAATGTTATCTTGTATTACTGTACCGATTATACCTGCTGTGTTATTAAATATTTTTTCAAATTGAAATTCAGAAGTATAGAATTTATGAGGGTCAAAAGGGGTTAAAGAGATTTTAATAGCTGTAGGCAGGTGAAAGTATCTACGTTAAACCCAAATGCACTTTTGTACCTGTTTGGACCAGCCTATAGAACATTTTTTTAGTTTGTGTAAAATTATTCGCAACATTTATTTTGCTCTTTTTATTTTACCTATTCATATGACTGGAATATAAATGTACCAAGCCAAGTTGTGCTAGGTATATTATATTATATAATTACCAATACCTGTGGGATTTTAAGCGTATCCTACTTTAGCCCAATTTAGTTTTTTATTCTACCTTATTATGCTACCTAGGAACACAGTATTACGCAAGCTATGTATAAGTGGTATTCGAATAAAATCTCAGTTGTTAAAATATATCCAAGCAATAACAATCTAATTTTTAAATATCTATAAAAATGGAGAGCTTCAGCTATAAAGAATTATCCGAAGAGTATTTTAAAAATAAAAAGGAGGAAGATGTTTTAAGTTACATTGAAGGAAAACTCAATTTATATTCCATATTAAACCAGTTATATAAGAGCCCAAATTGCAACACTACGGCCATTAGAATTAGAGATAGATGGCCATATAATTGAAGTTAACTATCAATTAGTGCTAACGATGATAGACGAAAAAGTAGGCCAGGCTTTGACTGACACAAAGGCTTCATCCAGCTGCATTATATGCCAAACCACATCAAGCAAACTAAACCAAGTCCCGAAAAAATCATTAGATAATACTAATGCATATGAATTTGGATTATCGCCGCTACATACAAGAATACGAATTATGGAGCACATACTAAAAATCAGTTATGATTTGGATTTTGGATCAATAAGAAACAATGAAACCAACAAGGATTTAAGAAGTATAAAAAAAAGCATGTTCAGGATGAATTTCTCAAATGTGGCTTGATTATAGACCAACCAAAACAAGGATCAGGCAATACGAATGATGGGAATACAGCAAGAAGGTTCTTTTCTGATCCCAAAAAAGCATCTGAAATAACAGGTGTTGATATAAGTCTTATATCAAGATTTAAAACAATCATTGATGTACTTGCATGCAATGAACAAATTGATTATAGAAAATTTGGGGATTATGCAAAAGAAACAGCTCGAATATATACTATCAAGTATCCATGGATAAATATGTCTGCAACGGTTCATAAAATCCTTTATCATGCAGAGGATGTCATTAGGCATCATTTAGTACCACTAGGAGATCTGTCAGAAGAAGCCCAGGAAAAAAGGAATAAAGATTACAGATTTTATAGGGAGCACAATACCAGAAAAATGTCACGAGATTTTACGAACGAAGATCTGTTTAATATATTGTTGGCAACGTCAGATCCGCTCATCTCTAGCATTCGAAGTCAATGGAAAGTAGAACATCGGGACTTAGATGAAGAAGCAAAAGGGCTGCTAAAGGACAAAGATAATACAAAACCAAATATGGAATATTTGGAGGCAATTTTCCAACCGAATCAATAGTAGATATAATAAATTTTATTGTTATTTAAGCAAAAAATAGGTTTTTGTCCCTATTGTTATTTAAATAAAAAAAGAAAACAAAAATTTTAAATTTACACTTATTTTTTTTTTTTAATCTAAAAAGTTTTCTAGTGGAACTGGTTCCAGTTGAACCTGTTGTAGAGTTGATAATGTAGAAACCTATTCACAAAATGATCATAGGTATTATTACATGCCTATACATTTTTTTTTAAAGGTATAGTGGCATATACGAGGCGAATGTATATGCATATAAAGGTAATATGAATACGAATTTCTCCAGAAATATATAAAAATGTTTATATTTTTCAAAAGAAAACATTAAGTGTTTATAGTCAGTTTGACATTTTTACTCCCATAGGCCCTATTGCAAATCAAATTTTACAAACAAAAAAAAGAAAAATTATTTGAGTAAAAAATTCTAATAATTCAACACACCGATTTTTATACATTTAGAACAGTAATGTTTTCTAATATGTCCATTATTTTCTAGAAAATTCTGAGCAATATCGAATGGTAAGCCGTTTTCCGGGATTGGGAATTTGGGTATTTGTTTATCAAAAATGGGGATGTTTTTCAGTCCACTGTTTTAAGAACTTTTTAATCTACATAACTGCCAAAATTCATTATGATACCTTTATTCATGTTAGATTTATAGAATGTCAAACATTAAAATAAATAAAATATAGTGTAAATGAATAAAAGGGCTTTCAATATGAGTATATATTTTTAAGGTTTGACATTCTATAAATCTGACATGAACAAAGATATGCTAACGAAATTCGGCAGTTATGTAGATTAAAAAGTTCTTAAAACAGTGGGCTGAAAAAAAATCCCACTTTATTATATGAAAAATACCATAGTTCTCAATCTCAATCATTAGCATTTTCATACTAAATGCTAAAAAATATCAAAAGTTCAACTACTGAACGGATTTTAACAAAATTAAAACTGTAAAAAAGTTCAAGAAGTTTTCTCTCCTGCAAAAAAAAATTGCAAAATTATCTCTATCGGTGCAAAAGTTACAGATTTTTGGCCGATGAAAAACGATTTTCAGCCACTGTGAGGCGGCCAAAATTATTTTTTTTTATGTTCTCCGATTTTAAAATTTTTTTATTCACGTGAAAGTAAATACTAGTAAACCTCGGGAGCCAAAAAATTTCAACCCTATTTCAACTATTTCATTGAGAACAGGGTGGTCCGAAATGGTTTAAAGCATTAAACTCTGCGACCTCTAGAACTATTTAATTTTTTTTTTTTTTTTTTAATGTCAAAATTTCCCGGAAATTTCCTTCTTTATAGAACATAAGTCCTGCCCGTCAAAATGCGGCAGTCCAGAATCTAACCTACATGTCTATACCCCATTGTACACACATCTGGATGCGGCCTTGCGAACTACAGCAATTTCTGTGACCCAAGGTAAGATATTCGGTTCAAAAAATAAGTCATGCAAGGAAACATTACTGAAATTAAAGAAGATGAGTCTTAAAGAATTTTCGACAAATAAAGCAGTTCAGGCCACATAAATTATCTAGCACGTCAGGTTATCAATTAATTTGGAGAAGGTGAAGGTATTGCCATTGTTATGAACTTGTTGTGGGTGAACGGATGCTGTATAACGAATAGGCGACATAAATAGACTAACACGTTAGATTTCTGAGTAAGTTAAAAGGTTAAACATTAGTAAATAGCCGCAACATAAACTTCATAGTTTAATTACCTGAAAATTGCAACTTAATTTAAAAAATGGAAGAGCAAGTAAATGGTAAAAAAAACCAGCACGCAGTTATATTTTACGTGAAAATTACCTACATGTTACCTGTTAATTTATTGCCGGTATGTTATCCTTTTAAAAAGTGTGAAAACAGGGGTTTTTTTATGTTTCAAAGAAGTGGTAACAAAAGATCATTTAAAAAAACTTCTATCAAGAGTATAAAAATGCATGCATTCATAATTTTACCTTTATGTTAAACAATGGCTAAGTTCAGTTATAAAGTTCTCGCAGATACATATTTTCAACAGAAAGATGAAAAAGATTTTGTGTTACACATGAATAATCCATTCTTTAAATTATGCAACGAACAAGAAATCAAAATTCATAAGATACAAATTTTTCATTTACATTAAGAAAACGGTACCTTAAATATTCTAGAAACAAGAAAACGTTTTACTTACGCAACGAAAAATGGCTAACAAATGATCTGATTTTTAAGAAGCTGTCAATAACCGCTAAGGAAACTGAAAAAGTGGGTCGGCCCGCAAAACAAATTGACAACTGCAGTGAAAGATCACGAAGACGCAAGCTTGCAAATATCAATGAAGAAATTTCTCATAGTATGATAAGGGATTCATTTCTGCATCAAATTCAACCAACGCAAAATAAGAAAACAAAAATTGCAATAATTGAAAAAATAGTGGAAGCGAGCCCTAAACGCACAAAGAGGATTTTAAAAAGTATGCCTGCACCAACTGAAGAAATGAAATTTACTCCAGAAGAAGCATTTGCACTATTTTTGGATTTAAAACTGACAAAAAATCAGTATACAGAACTGCGAAAGCAAACCAATGAAAAAATTGTGGAATCTTTCCAGCATATCGAGATTTAGTTTCTGTCAAAAAAGAGTGCTTACCTTCACAAACGGCTATTAGTGTAACTTCAAGTTCAGCAGAAGCAAAATTGCAGGCTCATCACGAACACACTGCAGAACGATTATTAAATACACTTGATGCTGACTGTTTAAAAAAACTTAAAAAAATTGCAGCATCACTTTATTTTCTAAATGGGGATGTGATGGAAGCTCTGGTCAGACAAAATGCAAGCAATGTAATTCAGAAAACTCATCTGATGCTATTTTATTCATGGTATCTTTAGTTCCATTACGTTTAAGAAAAACTTATATAGGCTTAGAGCCGTCATCAACCAATAGAGTTACAGAAATGGATGTATGGAAAAATTAAATTCCCTCTTCGACAAAGTATTGCAGACCAATAAAGTTTGTTTACACAAAGAAAACTAAAGATGTCATAATGGAAGAAGTTCGAAAAATAAAAGATCGAATTAAAGAACTTCAACCGGCAATATTAAAATTTGATGACCAATGCATTGAAATTAATTTTCAAATGTTCCTTACAATGATCGATGGAAAAAAAAAATTTATACCATGGGGAACAAATAGTTCAACACAATATGCTACCAATTGGAGATCTATCTGAAGAAGCCCAAGAAAAAAGGAACAAAGACTACAGATTCTTCCGCGAGCATAACACAAGAAAAATGTCCAGATGTTGTACTAATGAAGATCTTATTACTATTTTGTTGTGCACATCAGATCCATATATGTCCAGTATTCGACAAAAATGGAAACCAACCTCAATCGAATTAGAGGAAGAAGCTAAACAACTTCTGGAAAATGAAACCCAAAGCTATTTAGAAGAAATGTTTACTAATATTCATCCTTATTGTGTTTGGCGTATTTTAAATACGCCTACGACTGTTTGGTAATAGATTAAAGAGAACGTGAACTTTTATTCTTTAATCTATTACTAAACTGGCGTAGGCGTATCTTAAATACGCCAAACACAATAAGGGTGATTGTTTAATTTAAAATTGTTTATAGATTATAATTTGTTTTTGATTTAAGTATATATTTGTATTAATATATAAAAATAATATACACATACATCTCAAACCAAAAATAAAAGTTGAATTACCTAAATATTATCGATAGCCAAGAATGGTATTTGGGCATTTTTCAAAATATTTCTTTTCAGATTTATCCTTATAACAACTCGTCTCTTCCCAAAAAAGCCAACCTTTGGCCCCTGTGAATATTGGGACTAAAAAATTCACAGGGGCCAAATATTGGCATTTTCTGACAGGATCTAAGTTCGAAAATAAAAATTCCGTTTTTTTTAAATACGTTAAAACTGATGGTTAAAAAAAAGGCGGAATTTTATATGGGATGAAAATATTGTCGTTCCACAAAATCCTTAATAAAACCTTTATTTTTCATCCGATTTTTTTCAAATTGCGCTTAAAACGTTGGTAATCAAATATACTATTTGGTTAAAACATAAAACATTCCAGATATTTAACATAACGTAGAAAAAAAACGAAATAAAAATGAAAAATTTTGAAAAAAACGTAAAAAATAGGCAAATTTCGAACTTTGAGGTGCCATAACTCAGCCAATTCTTATCAGATAATAATTTTTAGCATATCGAAAAGGCATTCAATTACCTTTCCAACGATATGCCATTTATTTCGATCGGACTTTTTGGTTGGGCTCCACAAGGGTTTGAGTGGGACCATTCACCGAAAAACACAAAAGTACCGTTATCTAAAAAACTGTACTTTTGAAAAAAAAAATTACAGCGTTTTTCGTGTTCAGGAGGTCAAAATTAACTTATCTAGGCACGTGGCGTTCTTGGTAATTTTCCAAATTAAAAATTTGTAAAGCAGTGTTATAAAAAATCATATTTGAAATATTCAACTTTTACACCGAAACTCAACAAAAAAAATTAAAATGCATTTTGAACTCCCCATAACTTTTGCTCCTATCAGTCGAATTTAACGTTTTATAGCGCACCTATCGAGCAAAAAAAAATCGCATAAAAAAATACCGATCCAGTCAAAAGTTATGGAATTTTGACCGCCTTCTCGTAAAATTTCCCACTGTGCGCCGCTCAAGTTAAAATATACAAAAAAAAAAAAAAAATTATATTTTAACTGTGCACACAAATGTCCACCATAAGTTTAACAAAACGAAAAAATATCAACAAAAAGAAGAGCCTGCCCAGAGAAGTCATTGCCCTTTTCGAAACACCAGGTATTGACACATTAGATGGTGATGAAAATGAAGCAGAAGACGATGAGGCCGACGAAATTGACAGTTTTGGACTTGAAAATATTGAGTTGGAAGAAGAAAATGAAGACGATTAAGTAAGAAGTCTATATTCATAAATGGTTTGTAAAATGACAAAGGCATATTATAATTTATCTCATATGATTTTTTTTCAGGGATCATGAGCAGTTTTATATCTTAACAAAAAGGCTGAATGAAGCCTTGTCTATCATCTGAGTCTACCAAAAAAATATAAGCACATTGAACTTAAGTGGTTTTATCCAAAAAGTGAGGTTAAGAAATTGTTTTTTTTTTTATTGCTGGCCCCAATGGGTTAATAAAATAAAATATTTTTAGATGCAAACTTACAGATTCTTGAAACAGCTTTCTAGCGACATATATTTCAAAGAACGAAAATAAAATAACGAATTTATGTCAAAACCTGACCTAATGTTTTAATTGGGAGGCGAAAGTGGGCGTGGTTCAAATAAAAAATAAACCAAAATTCCATCTTGGTGTAAGTTAAATTCGTGCAAAACTTTAAGTGTCTAGCTTAAAAACTACAATTAATGCCAAAAATATCGCTTATTTGCCCATAGTGCTGTGGCTGAAAATTGAATTTCATCGGCCAAAAGTCCAATTTTTTGTCATCGCCGATTTCAAAATTTTTAATGCCATTCGATAGCAAACATATTAAAACTAAGGTATCCAAAAAACTAGATTTAAATATTGATAATTGTGGCTGTGGCATGCTGCTGGAAACAAATATTTTATGTTGTTTTAGAAAAAAATAAATTTTTGTAAATTTGATCAGAACTAAATTATGATTTCTCGCAAACCGTTATCAATAATTGGTCGAAATTTTTTTTGTTTTATTAGTGGGATAGTAGTCTTTAAGAAGTGGTTCATTACATTACTGTATCATTTATACCAGATGTGTTATTAAATGTTTCCCCAGGTTCTATATTTTAGTTAAATCCGAATTTTAGAGGAGTAGAACTTGTTAGGTTCAAAATGGGTTAAAGAGATTTTAGTACCATCAGAAAGCTGAAAGGGCCCCCTTTAACCTCATATATACTTGTGCAACTGTTGACCACTTTTTTTATTTTAATGAAATTACTCGAAACATTTTTGTTTGCTCTTTTTATTTAAGCAGCTCATATGACTGAAATATAACACAATGGTTTACGAACGTTTTGTTTTGAAAAATTATTTTTCATCTTATGAACGACTGAACATATTTGAATGAAATTTTAAACTGTCATGGCCGGGTAGCTTTTGAGTTGAATTGAAAGAACACGGGTGCATGGAGGGTCGGGAGAGTGACTTGCGGACCTCTAAAATTGGTAATCTCCGAAATTCAAACTTTTAAACAATTCACCGAAAATATATTTATAGATTGCAAAAAAAATTAAGCTTAAGCTGAACTACAAAAAATATGCTTAAATGTTTAGGTTATCTCCTTTGCCTTTGGAGATATTCGGATAAAACGGATTTTTTGGCTTGATTTTATAACGATTTTTCTAGTTTTTTAATCGGGTGGATTATGTTTTATGTCAAACTGTTATCAATAGTGGGTTCAACACTTTTTATATTGGTAGTAAAGCAGTCTTTAAACAATGTTATGTACTATATTTTAGTCAAATTGAAGTTCAGAAGAATAGAATTTACGATGGTCAAAAGGGGTACGAGAGATTGTACTAGCTGTAGGAAGGTGATAGTATCCACTTTAAACCCAAATGCACTTTTGTACCTGTTTGGACCAGCCTATAGACGCTTTTTTAGTTTGTGTAAAATTATTTGCAACATTTCTTTTGCTCTTTTTATTTTACCTATTCATATGACTGAAATATAAGTGTACCAAGCCAAGTGGTGCTAGGTATTTTATATTATATAATTACCAATGCCTGTGGGATTTTAAGCGTATCCAACTTTAGCCCATTTTAGTTTTTTATTTTACCTTATTATGCTACCTAGGAACACAGTATAACGCAAGCTACACTCATAAAATTATTACAGTAACTGATTGTAGGTTATTAAATTCGTTTTCGGTACTGTTAAAATTGAATAAAAATATAGTTATTTTACGAATAAATTTATTTTTCAACATTTATGTTTGTCATTAAAAAAACAAACTACCAAAAAATAATGTTTTCCGTATTTTTTTTTTTGTTAATTTGTTTGATTTTTATCGGTTAAAATATATTTTTTAAAAGTAAAAACTATTCAATTTTAACGAATATGATGTTCAATAAGTAAAAAACTTAGAAATTACTGAAAAAATCATTTGTTTTAAATGAAATGTAAATGATCCGTTTTTTAAATGAATTTTAATTTGTTTCAAATGAATTTTCGTTTGAATTTAACTACATAATATTTTGAGTGTATGTATAAAAGCCAGTGGTATTCGAATAAAATCTTAGTTGTTAAAATATATCCAAGCAATAACAATCTAATTTTTAAATATCTATAAAAATGGAGAGCTTCAGCTATAAAGAATTATCCGAAGAGTATTTTAAAAATCAAAAGGAGGAAGATGTTTTAAATTACATTGATGGAAAACTCAATTTATATTCCTGCAGCACTGAAATATGATCGGAACTGCAAAATTAAGCAAATTAAACCACACAGAAAAAATTATTGCCGAATTATTTTCAAACAAACGCTTGTTTGAAATTTTTTTTGATTTCTACAAATTTTTTTACTGATTCAATCATTATTTTTGTTTGATTTTTATTTAACCAACAAAAATGTGGACAACTCTTCAAAAATATAATAAACGCGCTATTGGTTTCAAGTTTTCATAATTTTGTATGAAATATTTGATGCTCTTTAATGTTGTCGTCCTTTTGCATTTTTTTTATTGATTGTAAGCAACACTTCTTTATGATAAATATAAGAACTGCAACAAACAACACATGCAGTCTATTTTTGGACGCTTTAAAAAAGTACAGCAATAAGAAAAATGATAAAATAGCGTGACGAGGTTTGTAGTAAAAAAACAACAAAAAAAAATAGCAGGTAAAAAAAACGTTTCATTTTTTTTAAACAACAGAAATGACAACATTATAAGAAACAAAATAAATTTTTGGTTGGTTTCAAAGTTGGTAAAAAAAAAAAACAAAATCCCGTATTCAATTTTTTCAAACAGTTTGTTTAAATACATCAAATACAAAAATAGAATGATGACGAAAAACATATCGAGTCGGTCTGCCGCCGTTTTTGGTTACATTTCTTCTTCATTAGCAAAGGAAAGGATGCAGCAAAAGTGAGTGACGAAGAAAAACCTTGTGTGTATAAATAAGACTTCGTTCAAAAATTATTCCAACAAAAAAATGTGTCTCAAAGCCAGCCGGCCGCTCTGCTCTGCTTCATCTTCACCAACAGTGCTTGCTTGTGTGCGCGTCATTGCTTATGCCAAAACTTTTTTGTTTGATTCAGCAAAATTATTTGTTTAAAATTTATATGAATTTCAGTAAACATTTTGTTTGATTCTGTAAAATTATTTGTTTGAAAAAATCGGCGTTTTTTTTCAATAAAAAAAAAGCCATTAAATTGTTTGAATATGCGAATTTGTTTGTAGGACCGATTTCAGACAAAAAATTGTTTGATTCTACAAATTTTTTGTTTGAATTTAAAAAATAATTTTTTCTGTGCAAGTCCCGGAAAAATCATTAGATAATACTAATGCATATGAATTTGGATTATCGCTGCTACATACAAGAATACGAATTATGGAGGACATACTAAAAATCAGTTATGATTTGGGTTTTGTACCAACAGGATCAATAAGAAACAATGATACCAACAAGGATTTAAGAAGCATAAAAAAGAAGCACTGAACATGCTTCTTTTTTATGCTGTTGAATTTCGCAAATGTGGGTTGATTATAGAATATATACCAAAATAAATAAATAAAGAATAAAGCAAGAAGGCTCTTTTCTGATCCCAAAAAAGCATCTGAAATAACAGCTGTTGATATAAGTCTTATATAAGATTTAAAACAATCATTGATGTACTTGCATGCAATGAACGAATTGATTATAGAAAATTTGGGGATTATGCCAAAGAAACAGCTCGAATATATACTACCAATTATTCATGGAGAAATATGTCTGCAACAATTCAAAAAATCCTTTATCATGGAGAGGATGTCATAAGGGATCATTTAGTAACACTAGGAGATCTGTCAGAGGAAGCCCAGGAAAAAAGGAATAAAGATTACAGATTTTATAGGGAGCACAATACCAGAAAAATGTCACGAGATTTTACAAACGAAGATCTGTTTAATATACTGTTGGCAACGACAGATCCGCTCATCTCTAGCATTCGAAGTCAATGGAATGTAGAACATCGGGACTTAGATGAAGAAGCAAAAGGGCCGCTACAGGACAGAGGTAATACAAAACCAAGTATGGAATATTTTGAGGCAATTTTCCAACCGAATGAATAGTAGATTTTAATTAAATTTTATTGTTATTTAAGCAAAAAATATGTTTTTTGTCGTTATTGTAATTTTAATAAAAAAGAAAAGAAACATTTAAAAATGTACACTTATTTATTTTTTTAATTTAAAAAGTATTCTAGTGGAACTGGTTCCAGTTGAACCTGTTATAGAGTTGATAATGTAGAAACCTATTTACAAAATGATCGTAGGTATTATTACATGCCTATGCATTTTTTTAAAGGTATAGTGGTATATACGAGGCGAATGTATATGCATATAAAGGTACAGTATTATTCGGATATAAGAACATCTCATATAAGAACAAACCGCTTATAAGAAACATTTTCAAAAACACCATGTCTTTTTTGTGATGTTTCTAACAGAAAAGGTTTCATATAAGAAAAACGCTTATAAGAAAAAAACTGATAAAAGAACATTTTTCTTAAACACCAAAATCACAAAATGTATAGAAAAAGAATTTATATAAGAAACTTCCAACGGCAACACAGAATTTATGTAGTTTGCATGGACATATCTGTTTTCTGACAGTTTTACCCCAAGAACAAAGTTTTTTTTTACTTTTAAGCTGGAGGTCCACAACACGCGTTACTCGCTTTTTCGCAGCATACGCAGCTGTCAAAAAAGTAGAATCTGTGTAGTTATGCGTAGTTAGTTACATGCACAAAAGCGTAGATGCCTTGAGGCGAAAAGTAGCTTTACTTTCTACTTTTGTAAGCGTCACAAGCAACGTTCGAACAAATCAGCTGATTTTGACATATTAAATTTTATTTTTACTTGTGCTGCTGCTGCATAAAAAGCGTTGCATGTAACTTGAAACGTAGAGCGCAAGAATGGTTATAAAAGCACGCGCTGCGTGGAGGCGAAAACGCGTGTTATGGACCTCTAGCTTTAGTTTTAGATGAGCGAGCTGGTACTCATGAGAAACTTTGTGTTTTTTGTCAATAAAAACAAAAGTTAAAATTTTAAAAGAAATACCAAACGGTATAGAAAGAAGCGAAATAGCAAAAAATATAATATTGGACTTTCAACGTTATCTAAAATAGTGAAAACTCAAAAGACATATAGAAAAAACTTTAAAATTTTTGTCAGCGTTTTTTTATATGAAGTTTGACGTTTATTATAACAAAAAATTGTCAGGTGATGACCTTATGTAACAAAAAAAGAGACAGAAAACCAAAATATGAAAGTCTAATGGGCATTGATACTTATATAAGAAATAAGTTTCTTATATAAAATAGTTGTATATAAGAAAGAAACGCTTATAAGAAACTTCTTTCCTGGATTTTTTAAGTTTCTTATATCCGATAAATACTGTAATACGAATACTCATTTGTTCTTACGCTGATAAAAAAATATTTTCTCCAGAAATATATAAAAATGTTTATATTTTTCGAAAGAAAACTTTATGAGTATGCTTGCAGAAGCAATTTTTAGTCAGTTTGACATTTATACTCCCATATGCCCTATTCCAAATCAAATTATTTTCTAGAAAATTCTGATCAATATCGAGTGGTAAATTGTATTGCCTTTTTTGAACAAAAAAAAAAAAAAATTTAAAGCCGTTTTCCGGGATTGGGAGTTTGGGTATTTCTTAATCCAAAATGGGGTTGTTTTTCAGTCCACTGTTTTAAGAACTTTTTAATCTATATAACTGCCAAAATTCATTATGATAACTTTATTTATGTTAGATTTATAGAATGTCAAACATTAAAATTATTATTTATAAAAGGGCTTTCAATATGAGTAAAAAATATTAATTTTAAGGTTTGACATTCTATAAATCTGACATGAACAAAGATATATTAATGAAATTTGTCAGTTATGTGGATTAAAAAATTTTTCAAACAGTGGGCTGAAAAACATCCCACTTTTTTAATAAAAAATACCATAATTCTCAATCTCAATCATTAGCATTTTCATACTAAATGCTAAAAAACATCAAGAGTTAACTTTGACCTTAAATTTCTCAACAACTACTGAACCGATTTTAACAAAATTAAAACTGTAAAAAAGTTCAAGATTTTCAAAAAAAATTATATTGCAAAATTATCTCTATCGGTTCAAAAGTTACAGATTTTAGGACGATGAAAAACGATTTTCAGCCACTGTGTGGCGTTGCCTGATTTCGCTGCTTGCTTCTCAGCTTTAGTTCAGTTGCAATCAATAATCGACCTATTAAATTAACTTTTTAATAAATTTAACTTTTCAAAATTGTAATTAATATTAAACCGGATCTTAGCCAGGACTCCTCAATCGGTTTGTAAAAGTCAACCTTTATTGATTAATCATGTAGTGCATGCGTGAGATTCGAAAGACTTATACCTACATATACATATATCTTAATACAAGCAAAATCATACAACACAGGGATTTGAAAAGAATATAAAGAAATGTTGACATGAAGGGATTTTCTACTTCTGGCAACACTGCTTAACAGACGAATAGAGAAGAAACACTCCCAAAACACAATTTAAAATTATATCTTAAAATTCGTCTGAACGTCTGAAGCTACAACAACAGAGTAAATGCATATCATAGATATAGGTTTTTTGACAGCTGAGTTAAAGTTTTTCTCTCTCTCTCTCTCTCTCTCTCTCTCTCTTTCTGATCTAAATATTTGCTTTGCAAAGCACATTCATACGATATTTTTACGCACATTTAAATCTTTAGAGGTACAGTATTTATCGGATATTAGAAACGTAAAAAATCCAGGAAAAAAGTTTCTTATAAGCGTTTCTTTCTTATATACAACTATTTTATATAGGAAACTTATTTCTTATATAAGTAGCTATGGCCATAAGACTTTCATATTTTGGTTTTCTGTCTCTTTTTTTGTTACATAGGGTCTTCACCTGACAATTTTTGGTTATAATAAACGTCAAACTTCTTATAAAAATAACGCGGACAAAAACTTTTTTATATGGACTTTGACGTTTGGTATGACAAAAAATTGTCAGGTGACGACCCCATGCTAACGTTTCTAACTTTTAAATAATTATTTTCTATGTCTTTTCAGTTTTCACTATCTTAGATAAGTCCAATATTATATTTTTTTGCAATTTCGCTTCTTTTTATACCGTTTTGTATTTCTTTTAAAATTTTAACTTTTGCTTTTATTGGCAAAAAACACAAAGCTTCTCATGAGTACCAGTTCGCTCATCTAGAACTAAAAGTAAAAAAAAAACTTTGTTCTTGTTGTACAACTGTCAGAAAACCGAGTTATCCATGCAAACTACATAAATTCTGCGTTGCCGTTAGAAGTTTCTTATATAAATTCTTTTTCTATACATTTTGTGATTTTGGTGTTTAAGAAAAATGTTCTTTTATCAGTTTTTTTCTTATAAGCTTTTTTCTTATATGAAACCTTTTCTGTTAGAAACATCACAAAAAAGACATGGTGTTTTTGAAAATGTTTCTTATAAGCGTTTTGTTCTTATATGAGATGTTCTTATATCCGATAAATACTGTATAGCTAAATTGAGTGTTTTCCCTAAACTCTTTGAAAACATCGTAACGACTTTTATATTACATAAAGTATCATTCCTGCTATCAGCATTCCAACATGGATTTAGAAAAAGACATGTTCAGTGATATCCTCATTTTATTCTGACATGCAAACAGATAATATTTATACAGATTAAAGCATTCGATAAAGTAAATCATGTGCAAGCTGGATAAAATCGGGCGCTTTCCTATATTTCCAAAGAGCAGATGTTAGTGCATATTGTTTCGCCATTGAAGTTCGAAAGATATACCTGTTCCTTCCGGAGTCCCTCCAGGGAATCATTTGGGCGAAGTATTATTCCTATTATTCATTAAAGATTTATCTTCTTGTATTAAAATTCCAAAATATTAATGATTGAGTCCGATGATTCCAAGCATATTGGAAATGGTGACAATTGGTCCATAAAATCACATAGCCACCATACAAGTTTCTTTCCAGAATTATTATGTTGGTATTCAGATAAAATTTGGTGTAACCTTATTTGATTGCAATCTAAATCATTTACCAAATTTTATTGGAATCGGTCCATATTTGATTATATCTTTCATACAAATACATAGCTTTAACCCAGCAATTCCCATACCATTAATAATGAAAACAAAACTGAGTTTGCTTTTAAATAATATCAGTAAGAAAATCAAATTAAAAAAAATTCCTAATTCCGATTTTATAGGGTAAATAATGCCTAGTATCACCTACAGGTGATACTTCAGTTTTGTCTCCACCTCTCCATCGGTTACCTTCCCATCCACAGGAGGGTACAGAATGATGTCGCCAGGGTCATGTCTTCGTCACCTACAGGTGACACTGGGAGTTGTCGGGTTATATGCCATAACTTCCTTATAAATGTTAGTATTTACATATAATTTGCAGTAGGTAACTTAGGCTTTAAATACAATATTATGTCAAAATATTGTGTTAGTAGGTCCAGAATTGGAAATAGGTCCTATATAAGCCCCCTCTTATACAATGACAACAAAATCTCATATAGATAAAGATATCTAAAAAACATTCACCACAAAGAACTTTTACATAAATCTTAACATAATTTTGATCTGGCATGGCCATGATTCTAAATTAGGGAACAATCTCAAAAATTTGTCTCTTATTCCTGTGGTGTATGGTATCATTTGATCAGGCTAGACCGACTATAACTTCTAACTTGTAATTTTTAGAGAGTTTGTTTTAATTTTGGGATGTCAAATAAATGTATCTGGCAACCTTATACTAGTGTTTACAAAAATGTTCGTGTCAAAATATTAAAAAAAAATTTTAAATGTTTTAATTATTAAGAATAAAGCAGTTATTATACATAACTTAAATTTGTGTGAGTTTTGTAAGTTATAAAGTGAAAATTCGATTGAAATTATCTAAAACATCTTTTTATTGTGGAGTTTATGCATTCTAATTAGGGAGGTAACGATACGCCTTTTTGGCGATACGATACCGATACTCAAAAACAAATATCGAAGATACCGAAACGTACAATTGAATTTGAATTCAAGTTAAAATTAGCAAAACTTAAGAAGAACCATTTGTTTTACTATACAAAAATACGGTGTAAGAGATTTTTAATTTATAAAATTTAAAAACCACGAATTAAAATTTGATTTTATGCGAAAATAAACAAAAAATAAATTATATTTTTACAAAAAAAAAAAAAAACAATGATGAGTCCAGATCATGAGATTCCCACCGTAATAGACGTTCAGCTGTGTATGGCGGTAGTCGTGAAGGGTAAAAAGTAAATATCTCCCACTTATTACAGGAACCGAAATTTTCTTCAGGAAATCGCCTAAGTCCCCAGCGTAGAGGACTGGGTAAATCATTGTCAATAAGTCCGCCACGCAGGGGTGTGATTTTACGTACTTAGAGAGGCACCCGTAGGCAGGTTTCGTGTTTCGAATAAGAGGTCGCGGTTACGAAGTCGTAGACCATTAGGACAATTTAGCAATAGGCGAGACAAAGAAAGCAGTCCTTTTGCAGAAAACATGGAACACAAGATTTGCAGGGTCATTACAAAAAGTTTGGACGTCACAGAAGTTCACGCATAAGATCACCACAACCAAGACTAAGAACACCCAGAACTCCACCACCTAAAAGACGTCCTATAGTCAAGATCCATATTCAAGATCACCAATGCCATTTAAATCATATTCAAAACCCATGCGAAGTAGCATGTCACTTCCGAACGCTCCTAGCTCATCAACAAGACGTTTAAGATCGCCTCCTGCACCACGCAAACGTTCTTAAAGGGCTCCAATATCACATATCCCCAAGGTACCCTCTCTCACCCATACCTCCCGATTCACCACTCTCATAGATATGATTATGAAGTTGAAAATTAAGTATTTCTGTGGTTTTTTCTTAAAGTTTGGGTATTCCATGTCATTTTTTTTAATTCCCTAAGCTAATCCTGCGAAGCTCTACGCTTGTCTGCAGGAAAGAAACTTTAGGTGCATGGCTAAAACGTGCCAAATCGATCGCGAAACGCGCTTAATTGAAATCGCTGCCTCGGACATCGTAAATATATTTACCCTCATTCGCCACTAGTGGTGTTGGGTATAAAAACGATCAGCTGACCAGATGCGTATACCTGTTTATTCTACCCTGGTACAATCTACGACAGTTTTCGCATGGATGGCATGATTTTTTCGTTGAAGCAATGAAAATAATTAAGTTTCAATGAAAATTAATTTTTCACTTATTGTTTTTTTAATTAATTATAAGCAGTAATTATTAAAATAAATATGCGCTTAGAAATATAAATATTTTTTTTTTTTTTTTTTTTTTACTTAAAAAACTAAAAATATTTGTGTTTTAGAACAATATCAAGTTTATTAAATAAGTAAATACTAGTGTAATGAAATTCTAAACAAAAACATTTTTTTTTTATTACAAGATTTCCATCAGTCACATGCTGCTTTTTAGTCGAATGTTCACTATTTTTGCAAAGTTATTTATTTAAAGTTGCCAGGGATGGCTCTTGACAATTATTTTTGTCGCTTAATTGTGGGTGTGTGGTCGTTTATGGCGTGCAATTAAAAAAAAAAATAAAACCTAGTGTAATGAATTTAAAAGTAACAATTACATTGATGCAATATGATTATTATCTGTATTTTTGTCGTTGAACATAAAATCATAACGCTTGTTTATTCTCCCATAAAATTCAGAATAAAAAGGGAGAACGGTGGGACAAGTGACAATTGAAAAGTGTTAACAAAAATTTGTTTTTTAAGAAATAAATTTTAAAACAATTTGTTTAATCATTTAAGTTGAAATTAAATTTTAAATATTTTTTGCACTTTATATGCAGCAAGTTTCACTAAAACGTGCTTGGAATATTTTGGTTTTTTTTTGTTTTTTATTTTTCAATTTCATTTGTAGAAATAAATGATGTATTAGCATGGGGGGGGGGGGAACTAAATGAAACACCTGTGAGTGTTTTTTTAATTATTCTATTCTTAATTCATTCTGGTTTTTCAAAAGATCCACGTTTTAAAATATTTGCCATAAATCATTTAAATAGAAACAAATCTGATATTTTTTAATAAAAGCTAAATTTACTTATTTATTATGTATTTCCAAAAGAACTTGAAACTTCGCGCAATTGAGAAACTAAACAATAATGAACGTTTCCTCAATTCGAAAAACTGCCTGTTACTTAATCTCGACACAAATTTATTAGACTGATAAACTGTTCGTTGAAGATTTTGATTTTCTCAATACATATCAAATATTCTTCGAATAATCTCAGCCGCTTCCTGATCCTTTAAAAACTTAAATATCCTCAAGGATATTGAAATTATGATTACGAAATATGCAGTAGAATATTTAAAATGGCTTGAATTGAATCCAATTCAATTCGAAACATGTTAAATTATGGCGGCTTAAGGAGAAGATATACTGCAGGACTCATTTGATTGAAGACATATGTAGACAGAAACCGCAATGGGGAAATTTTTTTCGGCACTGGCATTGCATAAAATAATGTATTAAAACCGTGAAGGGCACACACATACTATCACATTTATGCTTGTGTTAACGAAATAACAACAAACCCAATGTGCACAAAAACGGATGCGGATCCGTTACGGACCCGTTCCGAATCCGTAAAAAAGTTAGAAACGGAATCAGTGCAATCACGAATTTACGAATCCGTTTCTGACTCGTTACGGATCCGTAAAAAAGTTAGAAACGGAATCAGTGTAATCGCGATTTGACTGATCCGTTTCTGACCCGTTTCGGATCCGTAAAAAAGTTAAAAAAAAACTTTTTTTAATATTCTATGAATTGTTTTTTATGTTTTTAATGTATTTTACTTTTATATGTTAATTTTAAATGAACTCACTGAATTGTTTTTACTTTACTATCAAATGACTGTGAATTTAATAATAATAAAAAAAATTAAAACAAAAAATTCATCACAATATTAAATCTTTTTTATTAAAAACACGCAGTGGATTCCGTTTTATTCAAATACACGGGTCCGCAACGGATCCTAATATGATGTCCGTAACGAGTCCGTAACGGATCCAAAAAACGGACATAAAATCCGTTTTTGAATCCGTTTTTTCGAGAGGAATTTCTCCCGCTTGCGGATCCGTAACGGATCAGTAACGGATTCCGTTACGGATAGAAAATACGAAGGTGCGGATCCGTTACGGATCCGAAACGGATCCGTTTGGTACACTGGGAAGCAACAGCCGAACGCACATTGTCACAGACTGCACAAAGAAGTTTATAGTGTACATACATGTGTCGACGTCACACAAGCAGCATTCCCTGCAAATAAAATTGGACCACCTGATCCATTTTGATAAAATGGACTACTCCATGGACTGGTCCGATGTAATGCAAGCATGGACCATGTCATTGTTAAAAAGTGTTTGTGTGAGACGACATGTCTTCGTTTTTTAACGACGTGCTTTCGTTTTTAAACGATTTCAAAACTAATCCTCTTGTGTATACCATGGAATAGTTTTAAAACTACTCCTTAGAAGTCCAAAGGTGGGTTATATGGTCCTCCCCTAGGACATCGTATTGTTAAATAGACCATGTTTTTCCATACGATTGGGTTACTTTTGGTCTAGTCCTGGTCCCTTGTGGGCTACTTTTTGCACGCGTGTTTGGACTGGTCCTATTATTTGCGGGGTTTTTATTCCTATGCACCTTGGATTTGCAAATGTGCCCTTCACTATATTAGAATAAGTTTTAGTTAATTACACTGTGTCACAAATTTTCAACAAAGTCTGACAAGCCAAGGAAATACACATAGCAAAATGTTTGGAAACAAAAAATATTAAAAAAAAAGTCAAAACTGTTAAAACACTACACGCAAAGAAAAAACATGGTTGTGGTAAACAGATTCTATATTGTTAGAGCAACATACTATGATAATAGTCATGATTGTAATCACCATATTACGATTATTATTGAATCATATTATGACCAAATATATTCGTAATATTATGATGTATAATATTTGTTCCTTAATCATATTCTTATCATGTTAATCATAATAAATATAGAAGTAATCATATTATTGGCATGTTAATCATAATAAGCTAAGAAGTAATCATATTATGATACAACAACTTTATAATTTTCATAACAATAAAAAATTAATTAAAATTCTTGTTGCATCGATTTTTTATTTAGTGGCATTTCTTTCTTTTTTTTTTAATGTAAATACAATAGCGGAGCTTGCAAAAGAGCATATGCAAAATATCATTACTCTTTTATGAAATCTAACGAAAGAGCTATGATATTTTGCATTTGCACTAATATCCTTATTGTCTCAATTTCTTTAAACAAATAATTCGATGGCATCATATTTAAAACAAACGACACAACTGATTCAAAATTATTTTACAAATGGAGTTAAAGCCCTTATGACACTACATTTTTAATGCATTGTTCAAGTTTTGGTGAACAGTGCAAATATAAAATAATAGAAAAATTTACCAAGTGCGAAGGGTTCAGCTGTATTAAGATAAATGGCAAGCTGTCAAACATTTTACTAAAGTTATCGATAAAAAATGAAGTTATGTCAAAAAAAATGTAAAATTGTTCAACTTAAAATTGACATTTCAAGCTTGAAATATTAAAAGTGTTGCTGAATCAGCGGTTTATGGGCAAATTAAGCGATTTACCGCTTTTTGTTTTTAGGTTTCTCATAAACAAAAAGTTGGCAACATTTAATAAAATTAACGGAACAGGGATGGCTAAGTTGTTTCAATTGTACTTTTTTGTTGATACTTTTTAATCTAAGATTTATAATACCTTTTTGTGGTGTTTTTTTAGAACATAAATAAAATTAATTTCAATTAAAATAATCTTTTAGTACAATTAGGTACAATTTTTAAAGGTTGTTGGTACAATTTTTAAAATTCTCAACGCCATTACTGAAACAAAACCATAACAAGAGAAAAAAAAACTAAAAAACTTTGTTTACATTTTTTATAATTTTCTCTTTCTAGCATTTACTGTTTCTTTCTATCAATTCTGTTTCAATTAATGAATAAAAAATGTAGTGTCATAAGGGCTTAACATAATATTATTATAGTAAAGATATTTTGTTTGCATCTTAAGCATACTATGACTACACATATAGAAATTTATCATGTTATGGTTGTAAGAAATTTTATATGCTTTCCAAGTTATCATTATTTAGTTGTTAAAAAAAAATTATTTTTCAGTCAACAATACTCATATTTATAATTGCGACAAACATTGATATGTTTACAGTAACTATAAAATTGCTTATATTTAAAAAAAATTAAGATTAAGATTAAAATTAAGATTTTTGTATGACGTGCTAAATTCCCAATTTTTTATATTTGATAAATACACTAAAATTTATCGTTACGTTTGTGTACGACAACAATAGAATGTAACGATAAACATAGTGTAGTTGCCGTAACCATTCCCATCCATATTTTTTCTCTGCGTGCTACAGAAGATTTAGTGAATTAACCCACTAAATCTTCTGTAGCTTTATCATTTTTGATCCAATCTAGGTCGCAAAATGTTCGTATTAAAATTAACTTATGCCCCATGCAATAAAACGTTACAACTTTTAATTGTTTGGTATAAAAAAGTAACTTCAAAAGAGCAAAAAATCATAACATTTTCAATGAAGTTTGAACTTTTGTCCCCTGTAACTCTGTCATTTCTTGACCAATCTTCAATAGCAACCCTTTTTTATTTCAGTAACTTTATTATCTTTTATTAAAAAAAAGAAATACATAACCCGTTTAATATTTTTAAAGATATTTGCAATTACAGTATTTATCGGATATAAGAACATCTCATATAAGAACAAAACGCTAATAAGAAACATTTTCAAAAACACCATTTCTTTTTTGTGATTTTTCTAACAAAAAAGGTTTCATATAAGAAAAACGCTTATAAGAAAAAAACTGATAAAAGAACATTTTTCTTAAACACCAAAATTACAAAATGTATAGAAAAACAATTTATATAAGAAACTTCCAACGGCAACACAGAATTTATGTTGTTTGCATGGACAACTCTGTTTTCTGACAGTTTTACAACAAGAACAAAGTTTTTTTTTTACTTTTAGTTTTAGATGAGCGAGCTGATACTCATGAGAAGCTTTGTGTTTTTTGCCAATAAAAACAAAAGTTAAAATTTTAAAAGAAATACAAAACGGTATAAAAAGAAGCGATATTGCAAAAAAATATAATATTGGACTAGAAAATAATTATTTAAAAGTTAGAAACGTTAACATGGGGTCTTCACCTGACAATTTCATACAATGCCATACCAAACGTCAAAGTAAGACGTTTATTATAACAAAAAATTGTCAGGTGAAGACCCTATGTAACAAAAAAAAGAGACAGAAAACCAAAATATGAAAGTCTCATGGCCATAGCTACTTATATAAGAAATAAGTTTCTTATATAAAATAGTTGTATATAAGAAAGAAACGCTTATAAGAAACTTTTTTCCTAGATTTTTTAAGTTTCTTATATCCGATAAATACTGTAAGTGACATCTTCTTTTCCAAAAACACAAATTACGGTTATTTTGGAATATCTCGAAAACTGAGCACTCTGAATTCATATTAGGCTTCAGCGGGCAATTTTACATAAAGATTAGGTGTCAAACACATTTGTTCAAAAAACTGTCACATAGTGTTATTTGTAGTTCATATTGAAAAGATAATGGCAAAAGAAGTAGCGGTTCGAACGTGAAAAAAAACCGAAAATTTAAAAGTTATTAAAAGCTGATTATTTTACGATATTGTTATAGAGAAATATTTAGATTTTACTTATTTTATAATTTTACCCATAAATTTGTTCACTTAGATGAACAATCAGACTGCAAAGTTGTGCAAACGTAATTTCTTATATGTGAGAATGTTTTATTGTATGTTTTCTTTAATATTTATCTTTCTTAAAAGAGTTGATATTTGATAAAAATTATTCCAAAACAATTTTCTTACATGGTCTGTAATCTAAGGAAGAGTTCAAAGAGAAATATGTTATTCATATAAATGGTAATTTTTTTTTTTATTTTAATCATTATTCTGTTGAATTATTACGGAAAAAATTTCAATTTCGAAATGTCACGTATCGACCCAGATCTTGGCTTAAAAAAAAGAAAATACAGAAGATTTTGGAATCAAACCAAGACATTTTAATGTTACATTGCTACGAAAAATTCTGAATGTAGTTTGACTAAAAAATTGTGCCAGGTTTCGCTGAATTATGCCTTTTTATACATGGCCACAAAAACTACTTCTGTTTTTTTCACGTTCGAACCGCTACTTCTTTTGGCATTATCTTTGACCTAGAATCGCGCCCTTCATAAACTTAAGCATAGATAACAGTGCTTTCTTAGTGATTTAATTTAAGGGTTAAGAAAACGTAAAAATATTTGTTGTTTAAAATGTTATTGCATTTTTGATGCGTACGACTGTCACGTTGAACACTTTGGAATTACCCATATACAGGTATGAAGATTCAATAAAAAAAATTTTGAGAAAAAATATTAATGAACCGATCTTGCTGAGTTTCAATACCAAAGATCTTGTAACTATTTATGACAGAAATCTATAATTTTCTAGTCTCCAGATTGTCAACATCCACACGGACAGATGGACACCATTAGATTAGCTTCTCTTTTCATTAGGATTCCAAATAGATATACTTTATAGGGTCTTACATTTATGTTGTAGAACCTACAAACTTAATGACAAACCTTTATATCGTCACCTTAAATGCAAACGGACGTAACCACACAAAAGGTTTACCGTTTAACCTTGAGTCAATAAGCTTAAATAAATTGGAAGTAAATCCCTCGAATTATTGCAAGCAAATATTTCTTACACAATGGACATGTCAGACACTACTAGATTCACATATAAATAAAAATCACTGTTTGTTGCACTTTTCGGCCAGTGGAATCACTGTTCCTTACTTCTGTTAATAAAAAAAGGGCCGGCCTGAAGGTTAATATCACAGCGAGCGGTATAGAGTATCGTATATGATGAAATGTTTTCTAAAGAATTTATTAGTAAATTTATGAATTTGTTTCTGGAGCTTCGCTAATGTCTCAAAAGGTAGTAAGCATTTAATTTCTAGAATGTAAAGGGTGGTCCAACCATAATGCAAGATGTTAATTGTGGGTCACACCTTTACGTCAAGTTTTTTCCCAACTTAATTTGACATTTCTTTGTTTCAGTGTTTGAAAAACTCAACCATGGAGAGGTACACAAATGAACAGCGCGTTGAGTTTGTTGAAGCTTTTTGCGAATCGACCAAATGTATCCACATCGGGAAAATTGTGCGCATATTTCAGCAAACCGGGTCTGAAGGAAATATAAAAACACTTGTGCATGCTCGCCCAGAAGTACGTCAACGGTCCGTACTTCTTAGAAAATGAGGCCGGCCAAGCAGTTACCGCGAGATGATAACGCACTTCTTGTGGACTGAAATTGAGGATATGGACCTGGACGATATGTGATTCTAACGAAAAATACGCGAGAAATTTAATGGCCGTGTTATCTCACGTCGTGGATATGTTAATTTGCCGTCACGATCATGAGACTTGACACCGTTGGACTTCTCTCTTTGGGGATATATTGCGTACGTCAATAAGCCAAGAACAATTCCAGAGCTAAAGAATGATATAATTCGGCACAATGGAATCAGGCCAAGGCCTTTTAATTAAACAAAAATATTACGAAAACAACTGAAGCTATACATAATTAAATCATATCAACTTTTTTACTATTTCCGCCATTATGACATTAAGTTATATATCGGGAATTTCAAAAGAATTTTTTGTTTACTAAAACAATGTTGAACTTTTTCAAGAAAAGTTCGTGTAAACTTTAGTTTATTAAGTTTAATCAAGCAAAAGCTGTTAATTGTTTATTAAATGTCAAAACAATATTTTTGTTGTACACAAATTGCGTTTTCAAAAGGAATCATCATCTAAGACGTGTTAATTTATTTTAACACAAACACACATACACTCACAATAAGAACATGCATTTTCACAAATAAAAATCAAACAAATTTGAAATGCACAAAAAAAAAGATGCGAGCATAGTTGCCAGATTGCTTAAGTTTTAAATTTTGTAAAATTATTTTTTGCTCAGTAAAAAAAGTCGAAAATGTATTATTAAGGTAGGAGTATTTGCAGTTCTCCTTAGCTAATTGAAGCTAGTGGTATTCTAGGATGGATCATGGGGACTCCATTATGCTATCTATTATACACATCAGTGGCATTTTGACAAAACAGCTTAAGTCGAATTTAAAAAGTTGAAAAAATGCTGTTAATCATACGAATTTTCAGTCAAAAAAAAATTTTTTTAACGTTTTTAAAATTTTATATTATAAAGGAAATTTTTCTTGAATTTTTGTTTATTTTATTATTTAATAAAAATGATTGCTTCATCGAGCTTTTTTTAAAAACTTTTTAATATCTCTTCTCCACTTAAGATGTTTCGTCAAAATGCAACAGAAATATATTTTGAACATGCCAACAAGCGACCGCAACCAAACTTTTACTTTTGCTGATGATACATCTTTTCTAAGCTTTCATGAAGCTTTCATCTCAATACTTACAGGACTATATACAGTAGAAACTCGATTCCTGCACGCAATGAAAACCGGGCTCGGTGCAAGTTTCGAGGTTGTCACAAGTACCGAGTATTAATTTCCCATACAAAATAAAAGGTACATACATCTGTTTAAAATCTAAGTTTAATATTTCAATTCAAAACAGTTAAGTTCAAAGCATTCGTATAACAGTAGATACATATTTCATCAGACAGCATAAAACGACGGGGATTTCCCGTTATGTATTCAGTCTAAGAAAACGTAAACAAAGCAGCACGCAAGCGTAATACATGAGTAATGTTGCAAGTATCGAGTTCAAAATTTTCGGATGTCGCAAGTACTGAGTACGTAATGAAAAATATATCTATGTTGCAAGAATCGAGGTATCAAGTATGTGCAAGAATCGAGTTACTACTGTATTTCAATTGGAGATATGGTTAAAACAATGGAATATAAAGGTCAATGAGCTCCAATTTACCACTTTTCTCGACAGTTTTAGGTAACTTTTTGTTGTCAATGTCCATATGACTCCATACAAACTACAAAGTCAATAGTTCTTAGGGCACTAGTGTGAAACTAGTGTTATTAGTGTGAAAATATTTTGAAAAGTAGCAAAAGTGTAGACTAGAATTATTAATATGTACTGGTGAAACTTTGGTTTCAATGTCTATATGTGGTTCCATAAGAATCAACCTGCGGGAAACTTGTGTCAATTGATCCAACAGACTGTTCCTGGGAGTTGTGAAAATAGAACAGGTACAAAAAGAAAGAACTCATGACCAGTGAAAGGAGAACCAATCATGTAACTGGTTTATGAAGAACAAAAAGGTAGGAAAATTCATAAATTATTACAATACATTCTTCGCCTGTGGTGTGACACATTTTTGGAACTTTCTAAAATTTGGCTCTTGAATTTAATTCTAGGACTTGTTTTATTGAAATAATACTACATTGTAGCAACTGTCACGAAACACGTCCATTGAGAATAGATGTGTGACTGGTCAAATGGTGTCAATTGACCCCCTCGAATGACAACCCCATGTAAAAGTGATAGATAGGTCCCATTTATATAAAGTGTTAGAACTAGGACCGGTTTCTACCACCAAAAAAACTATCACGGGACTACTTTGGTGTCAGTTCGCTTCCCTCTAGGGCATCTAGTCAATAGTACTAAGGGCAGTAGTGGATTCTCAATGACAAACACATGTAAATGTCTACCGTAGAAAGCATTGCCTGGGATATATGTAAGTGGTCAATAGTGCTTACTGGTGACGAACTAAATAGTGAGTCAGTACAGTTTTACTATTTACGACATTTCTTTCAGGGTACATATTACCAGAAACACACAAAATATGCACCAAAAAAAACAATTTTATGATATTTGTATAAAGCAAACACGTAAAACGGTATAGTCGGTCAAACATATGCCACGGTGTTTATTAATTAATAAGTAATAAAATATGCTTTTAAAAAATGGAATGAATATACATTATAAACTTTTTAAAATGGTCTTTTGATTGCAAAAATGCTGCAAAGGATGAAAATATGCAAAAGTATGCACCTAAAAATCGATGCCAATATTCCCAAAAAAGCTCTAAACGGTTGCCCACTAGGGCTTCCAATCGGGAAATCCCGGGATTAGGTGAATCCCGAATCTCGGGATTTCTGCTATTTAATCCCGGGATTTTCGGGATCCCGATTTTTTTTTTTGTATTATTTTTACATTTTTTTTTTTTAATAATTTGTATAAATATTTATTTGTTGGTGTATTTGTTGACAAAAAAAATTTTTGATACACCCTGTTGTTCAAAAATAAACAAAACATACTTAAACAAAAACTATGCTTCCTTTCATTTGAGAAAACAATAATTACAATGTGTACAATTTATTACATAATAACAAAAAGTTTTGTTTTTAATATATCGATTAAATAAGTTAAAAGAATGTTTATTAAATTTTCCATTTTTTTTTTTTTTTTTGTTGAAATTGTGCAATTGTATTTTAAAATTGTTTAAATGTTTTCCTGTACACAATTTTTTAAAATACATTTCGAAATGGTGTGATTTTTATTCAATAATCAAATATTGATAAAAAAAAATAAAATTTTTATGTTTTTTTGTTACGTTTTTATTACATTATCTTTATGAATTGTGATCAATTATTACATTAAGTTTGTTTTATTATATTTTTTACAAATAAATAATTCCTAAGTATATGTTCATGAAATATGAGTATTTACTGGAAAATTTAATTTTTTTCATACAGTTTAAAAAGTATTTATATTTTTGGTATAAAACAAATAAATCCCGAAAAATCCCGAAAATTTTTCAAAAATCCCGTGAATCCCGGGATTCAAAATATCCCGAAAATCCCGGGATCCCGATTGTTTAATCCCGATACCGGGATTCAAAAAAACCAATCCTATTGCCCACCATTACAACATACTGTGATATATTTTGATATTTTGCTATATTACTTTGTTATTTTTACAATGTTGCCGTTTATTAATAAAAACTCATTTCCTGAAGAAGTTGGAAAAAATGCCAACGAAACATCGGATTTTATTGAACATGAAATAAATAATCTTTTATTAACATTAAATTCATGAACTTGAAAGCCTGCATATAGAAAACTATATAAACTTAAAGTAGTCGAAAAATGGTCGATCAACACTTATAATTATAAAAATATTGTTTTTCCATTGGCCGCACATATTAAAAAAATCAAAAGGCGCCAAAATAAAAATTTTCACATTTTAATAATTAGTATTGAGGTTATTTTATTGAACGTTTGATGGTTTTAATCCAAATTTTGATATTTTTAATTAGGCTAAAGTTTATTCAATTTAATTTTTATTAAATTAATTTTATGAAGAAAGGAGTTTTACAACATGAAATAAATTTAAATTTATTGATACTGATTATTGACGACGGCTGGCAGTCCAAATGGTATTTTTTTTTCTTTGGTTGATCGAAATTTGCTTTAAATGATTATCTATTTTTAATTGATTTACATATCCTTTTTAAGTCCTCATCCATATCATAATACATTTGCTACAAAAACTTTCTTCAATTCTGTTTTGAAACTGCATTCGTGTCCATAGAATAAAAATTTTGTTTTACAGCATTGAGTCATTTTCTGTGCCTTCTCTCTTTCTGTCAATAACAAAATTACAAAAACTGCTTGTACAGTCTGGGATCACACTATAAAAGTTTTCTTTCAGAAAGTCTGAGTTTATGGGTGAGAGGGAAAAAAGGAACAGTATGTTATGTCCTCTTCCCCTCTCACCAATAAACTCAGACTTTCTGAAAGAAAACTTTCATAGTGTGAACCCAGAAACATGAAACAAATTACACTTTTCCATTCGTCTTTCCCCTTTCATCAACAAACTCAAATGTTTCGCAGCAAATGTTTCATAATATGGATTTGGACTTACCCCCCCTTCCACATTCAAGTGCAAGTTCGAAAAACTCAACACACTCACACTTTTTCACTAACATTCACACAATTTTTTACATTTAGCCAATCGACTGTTTCCTAGATTTTTCGTTTATAAAACGTATACAGGAAACGTAGGGTAAGTTTGTGTTCATACGGCTCATGTCTCATTGACATGATTGCTAGTTTTTAGGTGAGAGAGACGAGGGGAAAAGAAACGAGTACACAGATGCATGTACAGTCGGTATGTTTTGTTTTCTCATTTTTTTTTTTTTTTTTTTTTTTTTTTTGCTTTCTTACTCGTATTTAAAAACTATACAAAAAAAACATGTCGTCAACATGACATGACCTGTTGGAACATCAATAAAAATTCAAAGAAGAAAAATTAAGAATCATGTCAATAAGACATGAGCCGTATGAACTTAGACTTAGAGGGAGTTTACACCGAGTCTTTTCAGACATGTCATGCTTCCAAAAACCTATTGTCTTTTTACGATGTCTTTCCAA
The DNA here is from genome assembly GCA_930367215.1 of Pollenia angustigena. Lineage (NCBI taxonomy): Eukaryota > Metazoa > Arthropoda > Insecta > Diptera > Polleniidae > Pollenia > Pollenia angustigena. The sequence goes on along the minus strand of OV884059.1, from coordinate 123,514,379 downwards.
ACATGTCTGTTTTCATGTATAATAGTCTAATATGCATACACATACAAATTAAAAACATGGAAATTCATATAAACAAACATGAAAACTCATTTCATGTCTGTTTGGCAACCCCTCTTTCTTCTCTACCCCGATCACCAACAAACAAAACAAACGTGTTTTGTTTTTTAGACATGTCTGAATAGACACCGTGTAAACTCCCTCTTACTCCTGTTTTTATACATTTTAACCTTAAAAAAAATCAATTAAAACGGAAAAATTTTAAATATTCTATTAAGAGAATTAAAATCAATAATTTAAAATTCAGGAAATTTTAAACTGTATATAATTTTTTATTAATTCTGCGTTCGAATCTTTTATTTCAAAAATTGAAAGCCTTTAAAATAAACCATAAAATATATTTTAAAACAATGAAATAAAAATATATTTTTCAAAAAAACTCCTAAGATGCATATTGGTGTATACGGGCACACGTAGCGACTTTAAACGTTTGTAGCTGCAAAACCAAAACTAATAGATTATTGAAAGCTCTGGTCTGCGAAATTAAAGATAATAAATGAGGGGTACACGTGTACCCAAAAGCTTTTTTTATGGAACAAATGAGCAAATAAGCGGCTGATCAAAGATTTTTTTAGTTAAAAATGTATATTATACTAGTTGTTTGGTCCCGGCGCTGCTCGGGATTTTCCAAATAAAAATAAAAAATTAAATACTGAATAATTAAATACCCTAGCGCCACCCATCGGGATTAAACTTAAGAGAAACCTGGCTGCCGACTTAACTAATTTATTGTATTTACAAGTTTTGTGTCAATCGGTCCAGAGGTTCTTAAATTTTAGAAGCATTTACACGGCACAAACTTTTTTTATATATAAAGATTATTAAATTAATTTTTCTAAAGTTTTAGTTAAATTTTTGTTTTAATTAAATATTTTTTTTGTGAAGATAAAAACTATAATTAGATACACGTGTACCCTGGTTATGTGATTGCGTGATATTTTTTGGTTATGTTTGCTAACTGTATGTTAAAAATTTTTTGTTGTAATATTTTAAAAAACAATTAAAAATTGTATTAAATATAATAAACTATTTAATTAATTTGCTTATATTTTAACGGGTTTTATCAAATAATTTTTTTTTTTTTTTTTTTTGCTGTAAAGCAGGAAATTATTAAAAATTATAATGGGGTACACGGGTTCCCTGTTTAGTTATGTTTTTGCTTCTTTTTTTTTTTTTTTTTTGCTATTCCTATTATAAGCTGTTAAAAGCTGATAACACAGTTACTACTGACCTTTACCGATAAAAATGTATCCGTTTATAGAAATCCTTTAAGACTAGGAATGTATTAAAGTAATTTTCAGAAGTGGGATTTATATGGGACTTATGCCGTTGTAAAATTGTATGTAGGACAAATTTTAAGATATTTGTTTAAGATGATTTTAGAATTTATTGTTTTTTCAACAGCGTGATTTTAAGTGATATAAAACAAATTTGTGCTTAACGTTTGACAATACCGATATGAACTTTCGAATTTAATGGTAACTTATTGCGTAATTACATGAAATTAACCGTTTTTAATATGTTACGCCCACTTTAGTAGGCGTATTAAAAAAACTTTTAATAAAATAACAATTTATCGTCATAATACATTCAGAATATTATCAATAATAATTGTTCTAAACAGTACAATAATGTGTTAAAAGAATATAAATATGAGGAATATTTTTTTTAAGAGTGGCGTCCACAGCGAATAATGTTAAAACGACTTAGGATCTAAAATATATCCATTATTCAATATTAGTCAAAATTGTATTGATATGAGATAATGTTGATATCGAGACATTACCGTAAAAAAGCTTATGCGGCAAAAACAAAATTTTTCAGTAGAAGGTTTTTTATTTTATATAAAATTGTTTTTGCTGAAAAATCGCAACCGTACCTGATGTGACCATGCCATTTTAGGAGATTATGCAAGTGTTGCCAATAAAGTAATTTATAAAAAAAAAAACGAAAATTTAAAATGATGTCGCTTAAGCTTTTATTTGCGGTAATGACTCGAATATTATTATTATGTAAATTGATTCAGAAATGAGTCGAAATAAAAATAATTTTTTTTTCACAAAAACACAGTTGTACCCACATCACAATAGTGAAGAGGGCATTATGCCTTTGTGCTTGTGTGTTTTAGTATACCGATCGATTCAGAATATCTTTCTGAGACTTTTATAGTCCTCCTAATATTATAAACTAGCTGTCAAGCCTGTCCCTGACAGGTAGGTAAAAAAATTCTACGCCCACAGTCCAAAAATCCGGCTACGTTAGGATTTGGCCAGGTGTTTTACTACATGCATGCCAATTTTTAGCCCTTCAGTGGCCTTCAAAAAGCCCGGATAGACAAAAAAAGAGGAGCACACAAGTAAGGAAATTATATATCGTTGGTCTCATGTAGAAAGGCCCTAACAAACATAAATGCAACTTTACAGGAGAAGGCAAAAACATAATAGAAACTGTATGTATCATAATGTAAAATGGCTTCTTCAATTGCTTGTTAAACTGATATTTTTGATGCTATTGTATTAAATTTTTGTGACGAGGTGTATTTGTGGGAAATGTATTGGAATCACTAAAAACCTCAATTTCGAAAAAAAATCGAGTTAGGGCCTTTCTACATGAGACCGACGATATGTATATTTATAAATATAGATGTGAAAGTTTGGATGTTTGGATATTTTGATGTATGTTAGTTTGTGGCTCAATCACGCAAAAACTTCTTAATGGATTTAGATGAAATATGGTAGACGGATAGAATATGGTCCAGATTCAAATATAGGTTACTTTTTAAAAGGTACTTTTTTTTTTGTTTTTTTTTTTTTTGCTATATTCGGTATGCAGATTGCATATGGTCAGGATTAAAATAGAGGGTACCTTTTAGAGTTATTTTAAGTGGTAAAAACAAGATAAAATTGGTACTTTTTCTCTTTTCGATAAATTCGATATACATACATACAGATTATAGCTAACATTAACACACAGTATACTTTCTGGAGGCCTAAAATAAGAAAAAGCTAGTACTCTTGGTACTTTTTACTTTGGTACTTTTCCTCTTTTTGAAAAAATTGTGTAGAGATAGATTCAAATATAGAAAACTTTTTATGATGTAAATTGATAGTTTGGTACTTTTTTTTTTGGTTAATTTGGTATGCAGATTGCATATGGTCAGGATTAAAATAATGGGTACCTTTTAAGGGATAAAATTGCAACTTTTAACGGGATAAAATTGGTACTTTTTCTCTTTTCGATAAATATGATAAAGATACAGATTATAGCCTACATTAGCATACAGTGTACTTTCTGGGGTCCTCAAATGAGAAAAAGTGTGTATTCTTGGTTCTCTTTTACTTTGGTACTCTTCCTCTTTTTAAAAATTTGTGTGGAGAAAGCATATGGCTTAGATTAAAATGTAGGGAACTTTTCATGAAGTAAAAAATTAAAAATAAAATACCTTTTGAAGGGACAAAATTGGTACTTTTAAGGGAAAAAACGGATAAAATTGGTATTTTTCTCTTTTCGATAAATTTGATATACATACAGATGTTTTTTACTTTGGTACTTTTTCTCTTTTATGGTCTAGATTAAATTGGTACTCTTTTGGATAAGTCAGATGATCAGCTGAATGTCCGTTGATCAAGAGTATCTTGTGCTTAGAAGTTATATGTATGTATGTGTTGGCGAAAAAAAAATACTTCCTATAATGTTACTTATAGAAATATTTTACCATAATAGAAGTATAGATGTGGAAGACTACATAAAATGTTTGCACCTTTTTTTTAAAGAATGATCACGTAAACGAAGTCACGGATAAAAGCTTCTAGATCAAAATCACTTTAAGACTAGAAAAGCCAAAGAGATGTTTATATTGAGATAACGGCACCAAGAACTCTGATAAGAAACTTTTATTATTTATGTGCCGGGTGTATTATTGGCCATGAATACCAAAGAGGGTACACTCTCGCGGTGTTAGGTATCAAAGGGCCGTACTTTCTAACTTGTTTTAACCCAAAATATTACATACTTTTTGAAATCTCCTTGATTTTACACAATTAAATAAGGGATAAACATCGTCAAACCGTCAGTGGGTTAAACAAATCGCCAAAATTACAATAAATCATTAAATATGGCCACAGTGGATACAAGATTTTAGAGTAGAACGCTTTATTTTGGATCTATAAATCTGAATGGTGAAAATTTTAAATGTAAACAAACTTTTTTTTTAGCCCATAGGAAGAGAGATTTTGTTTTTAATTTTGTTAATGTTTGAAATGAGAGAAAGTTTAATCTGGTAAATGTATTGATGAGCAGCAGCAACCACAAGATGTTGATGAGACTTTTTTTCTGCTGCTGCCGCTACAAACAAATCTGCAGCAAGTTTGCTGTTACTACTACGGTACATTTTGTTTATTTTCTTTTATTTTACTATCAGTGAAAAATAGAACACATAAAAACCGTGATTATAGATAAGTACCTACCAGTGTGCTGCGCACAATAGTACCAATAATAATAAAAAGTGCTAGTAGACGTTGGCGTTAAGTTGGCAGCAACTTTACGATTCTTATAGAATCGTATTTTCTCTACGTACGAGAGTACAACAAAAACAAAATTGAACAAAAAAAAATACTACCTACTAAATTGTAGATCACGTATATTGAAATACATCAGTTTAGATTTAACACTGCTTGACAGCAGAACGCGTTTGTCGTAGATTCAGTGTTTTGGTCTTTATCACAAATAATTATGAACGAAAAAAAATAAATAAAATGAATATTTAAAAAAAAGAAAATACCTACTATCTACAAAAAATACCGATTAAAGAATATACCTACCTATATTTTAAGAAAAAAAGTATAGGAATTCAAATTTTCAAATTAAAAAAGAAAAATAACAAATTAAAAGTACCTACCAAGTAAGTTTTCATTTCGTAAAATGTTTAAAATTTAAGCCGGTTTTTTTCTAGTCCGTTCTGTGTGAAAACTTTTTTTGGATGATCATTTTAAAGGGATAAATATGCGAATAAAATAAACTTGTCTGAATTACAAATAAAATATAACAAAGACGAAAGAATAAATACAACAAAAAGTACAACAACTGCAACAAATAGCATAAAACATACCAAAAAAAAATACAATTGTTTCTTTCTGTTCGACCGAGAACTGAAAGAAATCTTAAAAAAATACAAAAACCTACCAAACCACCAATACAGTGGGATAAATTTTAATAATGGCAAGTGCAATTTTAAACATATTGGACCCAAACTTTTAATAAGGAACTTTTTAAGATTTACAAAGTTGACAGATTGTATACAAAATTTTAATTGAGTCTTTACAGCTACTTACACTACAAGTGAAACACCTCATATAAATACTTACTGCCTGTTTTTCAAAATAAAATTAAAATTTTCGCTTGGGAAAGTTTATAGAACAACAATAAAAAAAATTCAAATTTGTATTTGTTTTCAATATAAATTTCTACACGAAAATTTTTATTTTAGTTTGAAAACCAAAAAACAAATTTGAGTTTTTTTATTGTTGTTTCAATATCAATTCCGAAGCGTAAATTCTAATTTTATTTTGAAAAACAGGCAGTTAGTTTACATATTTTCTACGAGCTGACCCGGTCTACGTTGCTGGCCCTAAGTAAACATTAGTTTTGTATTACCACACGATTTAAATTGAGCATTTAACGAAATTTACGGCCTTTAAAATCCATGGAATACCTATCATAAATTTTTTTTAAAAAATAACTTACATATGGTGTGGATATGGGCTCAATCAAAAAAGAATAAGTTGGACCATGGCGATAATTTTAAAGAAAAAATCGTCCAAATCGGTCAAGCCGTTCTCAAATCATGCTCTTAATAGAAAAAGTGGGCGTAAAAGTAGGCGTGGTAAGTTTTTCTTTCGATGAAAACGTAAAATAAATTAATACGAACAGTTAAAAGAAAAATTAGTCAAATCGATGGAGCAGTTTTTTGATTTTAGGTAAATCGAAAAAAGTGGGCGTAAAAGTGGGCGGGGCAAAATTTTCTTTCCGTAAAAACCTAAGTTAAACCATGGCGATCATTTTGAAGAAAAAATCGTCCAAATCGGTCAAGTCGTTCTCCAGTTATGCGCTTAATAGAAAAAGTGGGCGTAAAAGTAGGCGTGGTAAATTTTTCTATCGATGAAAACTTAAAATGGATTAATACGAACATTTGAAAGATAAATTAGTCAAATCAAAATCGTCCAAATCGGTCAAGTCGTTCTCAATTTATGCGCTTAATAGAAAAAGTGGGCGTAAAAGTAGGCGTGGTAAATTTTTCTATCGATGAAAACTTAAAATGGATTAATACGAAGATTTGAAAGAAAAATTAGTCAACTCGATGGAGCCGTTTTCTGATTTTAGGTAAATCGAAAAAAGTGGGCGTAAAAGTGGGCGGGGCAAAAGTATCCTATGTCCGTCTCCTGGCTCTAAGCTACCTCCCTACCAATTTTCAGCAAAATCTGTTCTGCCGTTCTTGAGTTATAAGTGGTGTAACTAACACGACTTTCTTTTATATATATAGATTACATTGATCAACAAGGTTTTTGCCACACGGATTCTGTATGCTAATTATTACTTTACTATATACCCTCATTGCAAAACGCAAACTAATTTGTTTCTGTCACGCACAAGTTTGTTGTGACACCCACTTATGATTTTACCTTAATTTCCGTTAATACTACTGTACGTACGGTTGAGATGCTTCAAGTTTTCATTTAAAAATGTGTAATATTTTGGGTGACGAGCCCATCAGAGTACTTTTACCACCACTACATATTAACTGGGTTTAATAAAAAATTTTCTCAAAGCCAAAGATCGTATCGGCTCAGATTTTACGTACTTAAGAGAAAAGTTTCGTAAAGTCAGTGACGCGAACATAAAGGAAGAAATTTTCGTCGGACCTCAGATCAAAGAATTGTTAAAGGATAACATATTCGAAGAAAAGTTAAGTTTGTTAGAAAAATCAGCTTGGAAAAATTTTAAAAATGTCGCATAAAAGTTTTTGGGCAACCACAAAGCAAGTAACTACAAAGATCTGATAGGGGGATCTACTCCCGGAGTATCAAACATTGAGTTGTAATATGTCACTCAAAATACACTTTCTACACTTCCACCTTGATTTCTTTCCCGAGAACCTATGAGCCGTTAGCGACGAACACGGCGAAAGGTTCTATCGGGATATTTCCAGCATGGGAAAACGATACCAGGGCAAATAGAGTCCTCGAATGTAGGCAGATTATTGTTGGACACTTGCAATAGACCAGCCTCAGGTCAAATACTCCAGAAAATCATAGCATAGAACATACTATCAAGTTTTATTGTATCAAGTATCAGTATTTTATATGAAATATAAAATTCCAGTAAAAAAAAACTATGGGTGTCAAATTTTTTTCTACCTCTGTTTTCCACCTTAGAAAGTCAAAATAAAGTAAAAAAGACCAAAAAAGTTCATGTGACAAATTAAGAGTTCATTTTTGTTAATCAGTGTTATTTTATGTAGGTCTTAACTAAATTATATAAAAGTAATTAAGCCTTAAATTAAACTAAAGGCCCAACGATAATGTGCATGAGCTAGCTTAAACAACTGTTTGAATACATGTAAATCATATGTGTCGAACTTTATTGAATCAAAGAAACTTTTCGTTAAGTTTTTGAAACTGAATAACTAAAGCCTAGTGCGAAACTGACATTACACATACCGAAAGGAATCAGATATTTTTTGCTTTGTTTTTTTTTTTTAATGCATTTGACAGGCTTTTCGTTAATTTTTGACAGTAGCTAAAGCAAGCTCATGCATATTAAGGTTGGGCCTTTATGCTTAGTTCCAAACAAAACAACATAAAATGTTTATTACTTGTAGTGTGAGTTGCTGTATTACCGTTTTAGCTTTGAGTTCATTTTAAACATTTAAAATTCCAATAAATTTCCAAACTATTTCGGTAAACTTCTGAATTAAAAAAAAACTGTATTCCAAAGAAAATTTAATTTCGTAAATCTAACTTTAAATGATCTTAACTGGCAACGCTGCTTTCCTATAACTGGGAGCAAACTGCACTTTCGATATCGATTGAAATTACAACTTAAATTGCGTTGGAATTTTTATTGATTTCGAAGGCCGAAATTTGATAACTGGCTTTAACATAAATCAAAATATAATACAGTAAAAACCCCTCAAAGCGGACAACAACCGTCGTCGCAATTTTGATCTTTAAAGCTAAAAAAATAATTAGACGCGATATCAGTATTAGGATTCCTAATTTCTCGAGAATACAAAAAAAGAAATGTTCTTTCTGCCGGGAATTGTAAAGGTGGATACATCAATACGTTCCGAATAATATTTTTGTCCTAAGAATAGTTTTTTTAGTGAGAGTGTTCTTCAAAACGATTCACCCATTTCGGAAAATTTATCCGGAAAACTAGGCTACCATATGGTTTACAGATGTAAACAATTATGCAAAATGGCAGCACAACTTGCAATCCACTTATTTTGAATTGTTTTCTAAAAGTGTGTTAAAGAAAATAGACGAAAAAACGAAGTGATTTTATTATTTTTTAATTATGTTATTGTTTTTTTTATTAAATTATTCAGCAAATAACAATCATTTCAACTTTTATGTACAAATTGAAAAAAGTGGCAGCTCAATTCATTTTGTTCTAAAGAAAAATTATACCAATTCAAAAAAAAACTTGCCAAACAAAATAATTTCTTTCTCTCTCACAAGTAAAACGTAAAACTAAATATAAAAAAAGTTTGTCCGGTCAAAAATATTTTTCGGAAGCTTGGATAAATCGAGCTTAAGAATTTGGTTTGTATTGAAATTTTCCTATTTTGCTCAGTTATTCAGTTATTGATAATAAATTCATTATTCAACAAAAGGAAAAGTGGCAACTCTTCCAGTTGTGCCAAAATTGTTGATCGATTCGTAAAGTTATATCTGACGAATTGGTGTTGTTTCTTTGTCGTTGTATTCGCCTTGTTTGTTCTCGAGTTAACGGTAATCGTATTCACTTAAATTAAGGCAACCATGTGTCATCTTTTTTCGGAGAACAATCATCTATTTTTATTCGGTGTCATTTACTAAATTTGTGTAAAATAACACTTTTTTTCTTTTCGTAAGTTATTGAAAATTGAAACGCAGACAGAAGAAATTTGTTTTTAAGGGGCGACACATTATGCATGACACACTTTCCTTTTTTCAACTCTCGCCAGCAAACTTCGTCTGTCCGCCTTTCAATTTCCAATATGTAAAAGGGGTCTACAACATTACAGCGTTGATACGAAGGCGAATTAAATAAGGTGGTGCTACGGCAGATTTTATTCACCGGTCTCCATTCGACTGGAAATTATAACATGTAGTTACCCTACAGATAATATTGGACTACGTGGTCCACTGTGGCTTAAATGGACTACTTACATAAGGCGACCAGATTTTGAAAATAAAAATAGAGGACATAAAGAAAAAAAGTAAAAAAATTTTTTGACTTCAAGATTTTTTTACATATTTTACAGACAAATTTACATTCCCATATTAATAAATGTAAAGAAGATTTAAAAAGAATTACATATCATCGGCATAATATGCAGACCTGCGAAATCCACTTTTTAAGTAAATTGAGATTTGATGCCTCGTCGACCAGCATGTAGTTATTCTTCAATTTGAGTCTTGAAGTGTGTCAATTCAACTATATTTTTGGTTTTCCTCTCAAGCAGTAAATAGGAAAAATAAAAAGTTTTTCCTGTAAAATTTGTTGAAAGGGAGTTAGCAGGTTTGCATATTAAGCCGCCGATGTATAAAAATTTACATTTACTTAAGTAAAATTAGTTACAAAAAAAAACAACTAAACTTTAATAATCATTGCAAAAAATTCCAGTAGGAGTATGAACAGAACAAGCATGGCACAACATTTTCCATACGATTGCACAGAAAAAACCGTTGATCACCGTGAAATAAAATTTTTATTTTAATTTATAAAAATAAAAGCAAATATTGGTCATGCTTTTAAAAATAAAGAGGAAAAAGATGACAGATTATGAAAAAAAGATGATAAAAGAGGACACAAATTTTATAGAGGACAGCCAGTTAAAAAAGAGGATTGTCCTCTAAAAAAGAGTACGTATGGTCACCTTAACTTACAACATGGTCCAATGTACTGTAGTATGGACCATGTTATAAGAAATTAACATGCAGTGCTGCCAACATCTACATGATGTATACTTTTCTATAGTTTACAGTATTACACATTGTTTATTTAAAAGTGAAAATTTGTGAAATTTGTGGAAAAAGGTAAATAAATAAAAAATACCAAGTAATTATATTTAATATTAGCAATAATAGACTACAGTACACTCCATAAAAGGCGATTAGTAAAAAATGAAAAAGAAAAATGCTTAAACTACCCCTTAAGTGTACTCCATACTGTAGTAACATGGTGTTCTTTTAAAACTAACCCACTTTAGTACTCCATGGAGTAGTTTAGGGACTACTTCGGTGGGTTATATGGTCCCCTCCTAGGACATAGTAATGTTAAATGGACCACCTTTTACCCATCTTTTTGGAGTAGTTTTGGAGTACTCCTACTCCTTTATGGACTACTCTTTACATGCATGTATGGACTAGTCTCGTTATCTGCAGGGTAGTTATATGGCAAATCAAGTCTTTTGAATGACTTGAAATCACAATAAAAATTATTACAAAACAATTTAAATGTAAAATTCTATCGATATCGAATGCTACAATTTGGCCTCAGACGTTCTGTATAATCGCAAACAATTTGGGTTTTAGCGTTATTTTCTAAATTGAAAAATAAAAATACAAATTTTAGTTGAAAATGTGGATAAGCAAACTTATAGCCTATTTCCAATGTGAGAAAGAGTTCTTTCTTTTTTATTTTTTAAATTTGTTTTTGTTTTAAATGTAGTTATACGACAGAAAGAATTCTTTCGCACATTGCAAAAAAGGCAATTAATTTTTTTTGAAAATCTGAAAAATTTTAATATTTATTTAAACTCGAGCAAAATTTTCAAAAATATTCCATTTTATCTACTTCATTCTATGAGTACCAAATTTTTTTACAAGAAAACCCGCTTCAAACCAGGAAAAACTTCAGTAATTTTGTAAATACATATATGATTTAACTTTAAGTCTCGTCCGATTTCAATTTCACTTTAATTCGATTTCTAGAACGTGACCGATTGACTCAAAACATTGCTTTCAGAATTGCTTAGAAAATAAGTTTTCAAATAGTTCTGCTTGCACTACGTGACAAAATTTCAACAAATTCGTGACCAAATGAATCTGACAGCTAATCTTTTTGTAAAATCGTCCGATGAGTCCGAATATGAAGTCAGAATTGTCAAAAGTTTTGGAATATCTCGAAAACTATTCTACTTTTGACAATTCAGCGGAAAATTTTACATAAAGATTAGGTGTCAAATTCATTTGGTCAAAAAACTGTCACGTAGGTAGTGTGTTATTGGTGTGTTAAAAAGGTAGAAAATTGTATCGAAATCAAAATTGTCTAACAAAAAAACTTTAAACTTTTTAAAAACCTTTTAAAAAATTTATTTGATTTAAGCTAAAACTTCAGACGAACTTTTTTGAAACTGCATTTTTTTAAACTTCACCAACTTGCTCTTATTTCATTTCTCCTTACTGTATTTGTTCCAAATAGCCAAAAACAATAAAGCAGCCGTAAAAGAAGTTTAGAAAAAAATAATACAAAAGCAAGAAAAAAACAGAAAAAAGAGCACCAACCAACAATAAACAAGAAAAATAAGTGGTTAAGGAAGACTGACTTGCTACTAAATACAGTTTATTGGCCTTGACAACTCAACTGAAGAAGATCCACTGCATCAAAAACAAAAACAACAACGAAGACTCAGACCACAATCTACGTTTTCTAACCATCAAACCCATTCTAAAACCATCTCAAACACAATAGCAACAAATAAAAAAAAAATCAAAAGAAACCAACCACCAGCAGCAGCAGTATTTGAAAATTGACACGGGAATTCAATATTCATTCATAGACCCAGACTCATACGCTTTAGATCTCGAGTTCGAAACGAGTCGAAAAGCTTTGAAGCCCAAACACAGTGTAATGAAACAAAAAACGTCGTCGCGTTTGAAGATCAATAAAATCAAACGACGTTATAGATTAAGTTTAATTGAATTTAATGAAAATAAATTCATTCAGAACGTGTTGAAGTGTTAAGAAAATAAGAATTTTCGTTTTTTTTTTTTTTTTTTTTTTTAAAAAATTAAATTTGTAAATTCAAAAATACAATTTACGCATTTCAAGTAATTTCATATGTATGTATGACTGTGTGGTGTTGTCCTACAAAACAGCAACATAAATATTGCATGCAAAACGCGCACTAGATGTTGTTGATGCTACAAAATCATACAAACACATTCTGAAACACTCAATACAGAAAGTGTAATAAACCCAAACAGAATCATCATTATCATCATTGTCAGTGCTCTAAAAACAAACAAAAACAAGCACAAAAACTAAAATTAAAATTGGAATAGTGTAATTCTAAAAAAAATACAAAACAATTGCGAAATTTTCTAAATAAAACCAAATCTCTGAAAAAATTTATTTGTTTTAATATTTTTTTAAAAAAATCAAATTGTAAAAAATTTTCAGTCTAAAAAATTGTTCCAAAAAAATTTAAATGCATAAAAAATCTCTGTTATTTTAAATTAATAAAGATCAAAGATCTTTTATTGACAAAAGAGAAAAACCAAAACAAAAAACAACGAAAATAAAGTCGAAAAAAATCAAAATAAAAAATTTAAAATAAACAATTTAAAAAAAAATCAAAAAAAATTTTTTTGAAAACAGAAAGTGAACGAATTAAAATAAAAACTTCAATCCACCATACAGAACAACAAAAATTAAAAACCAAAAGTGTGGCGGCACCAATTCAAAAACAACAACAGCAGCAACAATCAGAAAACGCATAAAATAACTACATACCTACAACAATTACAAAAACCATATGGAAAAGGGGCCTTAGATCGGTGCTTAAATTTTGCATTTTTGCATTCAATACACACAAAAACGTACCCAAAGTAAGTTTTTTAAATAATTTTACTTAAATCAACAATCTCTTAAATAAAAAATTATTATTTAATAATTCCAAATGGGTAATTAAAATTAATTTAATTTACATAATAATTTATTCATGTTTAAGGAAGTATATTTATATAAATATTAATAATTAATAATTTCATTTAAACAGAATGTTAATTAGCGATTTTGCATTAACAATTGTTTTAAAGGGGATTCTGTTTTTCTGTGTTAAAACTATAAAATAAATTGTTTTTTTTATGAACATCAGGGATGATAAATGAGAAAACCAATATTGTACCAACGAACTTTTAAAATCGTACTTTTTCGGCCCCAATAGTACTAAATCATTTTTTATAAATTTTTATTTTTAAAAACAAAAATTTAATGCAACTAATTCTATTAGTCATTCCAAGAAACTCTGCCAAAAAAAACCATAGGTCAAAAATGAATTTCGAGCCCCAGATTTTGCAAAATAGTTAGTTTTTCAAAATATTCATGAATAGAGGCAAAAAATTGTATTTGGTCTAGCCACACCTGTATCATGCGGTTTTTAGGGTCAAAAAATCCATTTATTTTTGTTTTTGATTGTCGCCAGAGAGCGTTTTTATTTACTTTTTAGAATTTATCGTCTTTTTTGTGGAAAATTTACGAATATTTCTTAAAATGCAATCTCGTATTTTAAACAAAAATAAAACTTTTAAGCATTCTAAAAATATGTATGTGCATACACGAGCATCTTCGGATTGCATTTCCAAATTTATTGTTTTTACAATTTTCAATTTGTACTGCAGAAACAGGAAAGGAGTAGAAAGTCCGAATATAATAAAACTTAATTTAGCGCTTGTAAAATCTCCTTCAAAATAGTTCGGAGTAAAATAATAATTTAGTGGGTTCCCACTGTTCCAAAAGTCCGTTGAACCCTTTTTGACGTGACAACAATCTTGTTGACGAATTATTTGAAAATATTATGAATTCGTTCCAAAATAATCTTGAATAGAGAGGAAGTCGACATTCTGCTTTGTAGAACTTTTGTAGAAGTGGTTTCCTTTATCTTTTAAAAACTTGTCAATATCATCAGAATGCACGCTTATATGCTGCCGCTGATACTAAATTTAGAATGGGGAATAAGCAATCGTTCAATGAACAAGAGCAAAAATCTATTCACGGTAGCGGAATTCAGTGTTTAGTGCAAATAGTCTTGCAAAAGAGAAAATGCAAAATATCATAGCTGTTTTGTTAAATCCAACAACAAATAATAGAGTTTCCCTTAGATTTCATAAAAAATCTACGACATTAGGATTTTCTTAAGTCTATTTGAACCAAACACTAAACTCCGCTTATATTCATTGGACAGTAAAAACGAGTTGCCATTTTATATCAATTATAAATATGTAGGTTTGAAAAATTTGGAAATAGTACCAAATGAGTCACGGGGGTACCATTGTACTTTTTAGTTTTGAATTGTACCAAAAAAAGTACAATTGTACCAACTTTATCAACCCTGATGAACATTTTGTTGCAATATGTTTAGAAAAAATCAAACATGTTTTTAGAATTTTATCTAAATAATTTAAGTTTTTTCCTAAGTTTGTGGATATTTGTTTTTCTTACAAAATTCTAGGGAAAATAATTTAATCACACAAAATTTATAATGAACATGTGTTTATTACAAAATAATACTATAACTGATACCCAGCAGTACCTAAAGTAGTACTTTTTAAGCCGGTGACTCACTATCTCATTCAGTCGTACGTAAAGTACCCAAGAAACACGGAGGTTTGATTTCAAATCAAAACCGATGTGAATCACACCTTTTCTCAAACGATAAACGTTTAATAATGATTTGAAAATCATAGCTTTCTCAACAAAAAGGGGAACTTGCATTTATTTTCAACTTGCTTTTGAACGTTATTCTCAAATATTTTACAAATTTAGTTTGTAATACAATACATAAATGGAAAATATTTTTTCTTTATTACACTCTGCAACAAAAAAAAAAAAAAGAGTTAATTTTACTAAAAAAAAAAACCTAATAAACCATTTACTTCGGAATACTTTACGCTGTTTTGACTAAATAACCACTGCTTTTGTTAATAATATCAAATATTTTAACCCTCTGAATGCCGTTTTAGCATACTTTGGTGTGTAAGTTAGAAAAAAGGAAAAAAACGGCCCCTTAAAATAAATGTTAGAGGGTTAATATATTCTAAGAAACGATTCGCTATAAAATTCTACTGAAGACATCTGAAATCATTTTTAAGGTAAGAAGTACATTAAGCATATTTTTTTTTACTTATTCCAAATGCTTTTTCTAAAAATCCAAAAACTTTAAGGGAAAACCCGAGCAAACTTTTCAAAACCCTTTGATAAATTTCTTAACCAGTACCCATGTTCTGTAACTATTGTGAAAACTTATCGCGTCGTAAAGATGTGGCACAAAATATTACATCGTTTCTCGAAAAGTGAGAAAAAATTGTGTCTGTATCACATGCAGTGTTGCCACTTTGTGGGTATAATTTTTACTGTCGTGGGTAGAGCGTGGATAATTTATCTTAGGTGTAATTCAGGTGTTATTTGAAATTCTTACCTCAGATACCCAAATAAAATTAAGATTCGATTTTAGTGATGAGATTTATTTCTTTTTAAATATTGTTGCTAAAAAATGCACAGCCTTCTGAACCAAAGTGTCGGCTTCTTTTAAAGAAAAGACTTCAATCATTAAATACATATTTTCAAAAGTTTGGTAATGAATGTCGCAAGATGGGCCCTTAGATCTGGATAAAGATGCATTTCATAGTGATTTATAACCTAAAGTTTATTGAAAAAAGTTATACAAACTAAAAACTAGCCCGGGAGATGATATGTTTCCAATATCCTAACATATAATTAATTTTATTTTTATCTTTCAACTTTGTAATGCTTTAGTTTGAAGAAAAATTAACGTCCTTTACAGTTGTAACACTTAATTATGGAAGGGATAGTTGTATTAAACCCTGCAGGCATTTTGTAAGCTAAAAAGGTATAAGAGGGGTCCCATCGGACGGTCTTGAAGTCTAATTGTCAGTTTATTTTCTCTAAATCAACACATCGCCTTTTTTGTGAAAAAATAAGCTGCGACAGTTTAATCATGAAGTCGCCTATAAGTTGTGAAAATCGATAACTGAATTTCAAAGTAAATTTGGATAATTTTATGGCGTTGTTCAAGCATGAATCTATTCATGATGATGTGCCTGAGCAAAAAGTGAAATCAGTATGACAGTTCGTTTGACAGCTAACCGTTCGTAAGCTCTATGGTGCTAAAAAAAACACCCATTATAAAGGAATGGCAATGAGCATTTTGAACCTTCCCTAGGTATATGCAACCAAATGTGGAACTTAAACTCGTTGTTTTATAAGTTTTATTTAATGTTTTATTAATTGTTTTTAAGTCTTTAATGTTATTTTTGTTAATTTATTTAAAATTACAATAAGAATCGTAAAAGTTTGACTTATATTGATCTTCATTCAATGAGTTTGTTGCGTTTTTGCTTCTTTGTAAATGTCTTTTTATTAAATAGAACTTCAATTTTATATCAGGTGTAATTTCATTTAAATCGGGTAGTTTTGCTTCATCTCAAGTGTAATTTTGAATTTTACTGGTGGTAACACTGATCACATGTCAAAAACTATCAAAGAGATTAATTACGTCGTTACGTTATAAATGTCATAACATTGCACTCGAAGCCGATGTGACATTGCAGACGTTGAAAACGCCAGTAACACACATCGTTGACGGCGACCAAAATTTACTGAAATTGAAAATTTTTCAACGACGGCGATGAAAATAGAACCGACAGCTATAGCAAATAAAGTAAAGTGCGACTTTAATGATTGTTGTTTGCAAACGATCTTTGAAAACATTCGTAAATTTTATAAAAATGTTAAAAGCAAAGTAATTAAACAATAAAAAATGTGGCAAGAACAAAATGTTATTAAGTATTATTCTTTGTATTTTGCATTCTTAATTGCTTTTTAGGGTTAAAGTTTTTCCTCGCTCCGTTTTTAATCGTGAGTTTATTTGACAGTTTAAAGCGGAAACTTTTCTCACAAAAATGTTTCAGACAAACTTTCTCTGTAAATTGAAGAGTAATTTCCTTACGTGACAGCTATTACTCGCCAAAAAAGTTATAAGCCAATTTATGGCATTTTTGTTTCATTTCACACATTTCAATCGAAAAGTTTCTCGACGCGAGAGTTACAGAACATGGGCACAGTAGTCTGGTTTCATTTCGCGTTGCAAGTATTGAGGCTGGCAGCGATGGCCTGAATTTTGAAGCACTATGTAATTGATATTCATTATTTATTTAAATAAACTAAGCATTTGGCAGCATATCTGCTGCTGAAGGATGAAAATGCCTTCTTTCCGCCCTCAAATTCTTGGAAAGACGAAATTCTTGGCTCCTTTTTAAAACCCTCCACAACTTGTTGTAAAGATATACTAAGTTTGTCATTCCATTTAAAAAATTTTTAATATTCATTTAAGACCCCTGTCTGTCCTTTTCTCTTTGTCTGTCCTTTTGTTGACAACACGCTCACTTTCGAAAAACTCAAAAGAAAAGAACAATAATGGTGTCAAATATCTATTGATCCTAAGCAGTTTGGTATTGAAATCCAGCAATCGGTTCAGTAGAATAAGATAAACAGTAACTTATAATGCTATTGTTCTATATTTAAGCCTGTCGCAGTTTTATATGACTAGAAATCATACCACAAAATTTCGTAAAGATCGGTCCAAAATTTAACATTAGCCTCATATAAAACCCACTCTCGGGAAGCACTTTTGTAGGGCTAACTAACTAAATCAAACTGTCAAATTTCGTTAAGATAGATCGATAATTTATGATATAAAGCCTACTTTTGGAAAACACTTGAGTTCGACTAAAACCCGACTAAAAACTAAAACAATAATTATGATAATAAGTATAAAAAGGTGTTAGCATTTGAGAAGATATCATAAATTTGTCACAGAAAACTGAATTATAAAAAACTATCTCAGCAAGCTCTTGAAAAGGTTTCGAGCCACCAGCGTCTTGGGTATGACAAAAAAACTTCGGACCAAGAAAGACTTTAATTTGTACCCATGATTTGACCATACCGGTCTTACTATTGCACAAATGGCGTATATAATAATATATTACCTCTTAAAAATCCCCAGCGAAAAAAGTGCATTTCCCCAAAGAATCCCCTGGGAATAAATCCCCAGAACTGAGAACGCTGGGCCCGACTTCCAAATGCCTTTGAAAGTTTTCATAAAATTATAGATTCTATGCGATTAGAGTTGCATTTTCTTGTAAAGCAGCTGAGTCATATTTGCATCTTGCAATAGTGTGGCATTGACCACAGATTTTGCAGAAATTTTTTTACGTCGGATAAAATTATTTTTATCAGATCTTTGTGTGAATAAATCGTACAATTGTGTAGGATAGTGATTCCCGGTACAAGTAAAAAAATCAGTGTTTAAAGAACTGCAGTCAAAGTAGAAAAACTGCAGTATCTTCCCAGCGTTCAAAAAACTGCAGTCAAAGTAGAAAAACTGCCACTTCTTCATTTATCATTGGCCAAAAAAAAAACTGTTTCTTTCACTTCAAATAAATTAAATGTAAACAGTCGCTGTCAAACCAACTCAAAAACGAAAAGTTTTACATAAATTTTCGTGTTTTTTTCGGCAATTTTTGGTTTCGACTGCAGTTTTTGAAACCCTGTTTCTTCCACTTCTTCATGTGTCATTGGCAAAAAAGAATCTGTTGCTTTTACTTCGAATTCATCAAATGCAGTCAATCCAACTCAACAAGCGAAAAGTCGTACACAATTTTTCGGTTTTTGTTCGACAGTTTTTGGTCTCGACTGCAGTTTTTTTAAACCTTGAAAAAAACATATCTGAAATAGGACAGTTAGTTTTTAGCGGACACAATTATACCTATAATGATCGATTGTGATAACATGGAATTCCATTTAACTAGCGAACTTTTATAAGCCGTCAATGTCATAAATATCGGGCAAATTGCCGAAATTATTGTATACAATTTTGGTAATTCGTGTTCTCGCTAGCGCAGGAAAGCGAAACAGGAGGTGTTTCAAACTATTGCTCTTGTTTTAAACTTGCCTTCACAACTGCGGCAGTAATCATTGGGAACCAGACATCCAACTCATGTAGTGGCAAATCCCTATCCGGTCATCGATATAGACCTTCAAAAAGGATCAAGCCTTATCAAAACTTTAATTATGTGCCTTGAACAGAAAAGAAATAAGGCCGAAGAACAATTTAAAGCGATGTTGGAAAAAGTTAAAGTTATTTGCGTTCAAATCGAGGTTCCAATCGAAAAGACAAGATTTTAACGAAATAATCACATCCCAAATGTTGAAGATTTATTTTTGAAGATCTCAAAACACTTTTCCAATAGATATCCTAAATGTATTGAACATACCTTAACTTCTACCTTAAAGTGTAATCAAGTCATATACAGATACAAAACTTTTAAAACCAAGACACGCGGATGAGCTGATTATATTTGATAAAGGAGATAAACACTTGCTAACATCTAAACTTGAGCCTGAACTGTTGCATTGGCAACAAACATAGGAAATATCTGAAAATCTATCAGATAACGTTGTAGATGTTTTAATAAACTGTGATGAGTATTGCTAGAAACACAACTGGGACGAACGACGAATTATTCGCAACGAATATTCGTCACCAGAAATAAAACACATTGGTGTAATTGAAAGTACACACAATCATTGCGTAGACCGAAATTCGTCGTACGTAACGAACTCTGCGATAGGTTTATTTCTATTTCTTACGCAGACGAACGACGAATAAATTAGGAAAGGGACAGCGCAGCATGATAGCAAAGTTCAAGATTTATTAAAAATCGTGAAATATTATGAATTACAGGGACAATTCGCTTCTATTGCGAACTTGGCTAAAATTCGCGAAAAAATTGCGAAATTTTAAACAAACACTTAAATTTATTAGAAATCGCTAAATGAGTGAAAAAAAGAAAGAAAATGTCGGAAAATAACAAAAAAAAAAAAAAAAAATGCAAAAATTGCTAAAATTCGCAAAAAAAATTTTATAATTCAAAAAAGCCATAAAATTGATAAAAAAAAAAAGTTCCTAAAACTATAAGGAATGGCAAAAATTCGGTAAAAATTGCAAAATTAGCGGAAATTCGCAAAAATTTGCTAACAGCGGCATGATACCAAAGTCTTCTATTTATTATAAATCGTAAAAGCTGTAAAGAATCACAAAGACAAATTGCTTCTTTTTCGAATTTGGCTGAAATTCGCGAAAAATTGCAAACTTTTAAATAAACACTAAAATTTATTTGAAATCGCAAAATGGGTGAAAAAAACAAAATGTCGGAAAATGGCAAAAAAAAATTTGCAAAAATGGCGAAAAATCGCGAAAAATTTTAATATTTCAAACCAGCCATAAAATTGATTAAAAGTCCCTAAAACTATAAGGAATGGCTAAAATTCGTTAAAAATTGCTAAATTAGCGGAAATTCGCAAAAATTTGCTAACAGCGGCATGATACCAAAGTCTTCTATTTATTATAAATCGTAAAAGCTGTAAAGAATCACAAAGACAAATTGCTTCTTTTTCGAATTTGGCTGAAATTCGCGAAAAATTGCAAACTTTTAAATAAACACTAAAATTTATTTGAAATCGCAAAATGGGTGAAAAAAACAAAATGTCGGAAAATGGCAAAAAAAAATTTGCAAAAATGGCGAAAAATCGCGAAAAATTTTAATATTTCAAACCAGCCATAAAATTGATTAAAAGTCCCTAAAACTATAAGGAATGGCTAAAATTCGTTAAAAATTGCTAAATTAGCGGAAAGTCGCAAAAATTTGCTAACAGCGGCATGATACTAAGGTCTACTATTTATTATAAATCGTGAAAGCTGTAAAGAATTAAAAAACTTACAGGAACAAATCGCGAACATGGCTGAAATTCGCGAAAAATTGCAAAATTTTAAACAAACCCAAAAACTAATTTGAGATCGCAAAATCGAAATGCAGAAAACCTTAAATGCTGAAGAAATTAATTTCGAGTGGATACGGATTTTAGGATATATCCGATTAAAAATTAAAAAAAAATTTAGGTTCACGCACTTATTGTGTCTCATTTGACGAATTTACGCAACGAACTCTTGCCGACGAATTCGTCGTACTATGCGAAGTTCGTCGTTCGTCCCAGTTGTGTTTCTAGCATATATCTACCCAAATCTAAGAAAAATATTTCAAATTTTCGTTTCAATGCTCGTGAGTAATGCTACGAGCGAGAGGTCATTTCCTACCCTTCGTCGAATAAAAACGTGGCGCAGATTAATAATGACAGAAGATAGACTGTACTATCCAAATTTGCCTCACAAGAAAATCATAAATTGCTTAGTTAAAAAGATTAATTTATATTGAACTGATCCTATATTTAACCTTATTGTAGAGTTTTTTTTAATATAATATAATATACACATAACATATTGTTTTTAATAAACTTTTAAAAGCAATTTTTTTACTTTTTTGTATCATACAAAATTCCCCCCCCCCCCCCTCCCCTAAGGCTCAAGCT
Source organism: Pollenia angustigena (assembly GCA_930367215.1). NCBI lineage: Eukaryota > Metazoa > Arthropoda > Insecta > Diptera > Polleniidae > Pollenia > Pollenia angustigena. The sequence goes on along the minus strand of OV884059.1, from coordinate 123,492,608 downwards.
GGATCCGCGCCTGATGTCCACAAACAAACTATTGTTGTTTTTAACATTGCTATTATCGAGTGTTTGTAAATTTGGCGATTTCTAATTTCAAATATTTTAAAGTCTTGTACAATTTTTTATTTTTTGCGATTTTTTAAAACAAAAGATTTTGTATTATTTTTTTATTCAGCCAAATTTGCAATTCTTTTTTATTGTACCAAAAGATTGTCAACACTTTCCATCGTCTAATTAATAAAAAAATAAAAAACCGACACGTTTATTTAACTAAATTAAAGAATAATGGTTTGTGTATATGATGAACAATATTTAAATTAATGAAATAGTGTTACAGGTTTAATTTATTCAGTTAAAGTTAATAAAATTCTAATTTAATTTAAATTAAGCTGTGGTGCCAAATGACGACACGACATTCAATATCGATTGAAGTTACAATAAAATTTAAATACGAACTTTGATCGATATCGAATGCCGTCAATTGTTTTAAATTCTAAAAAGGGATTTAGAACAAAATTAATTTAAAATTTAAATTTAATAATACATAAGAAATAGCGCAAGCTTTTTAATATTTATAAAAGTTCTTTTGAGAGGGGATTCTAAACATTGAAAGTTCACATTGGACGTATTGTTATATCTATATCGATAAATTGCCTGAAATTAATTCAGTTTGTTTTGCCAAACCATGGACAGATAAAGCGTTCATCAACACGTGCAAATAATAAAACTTTAAAAAAATAATTTATAAAAATAAAGTAACTTTTAAAAAAAGTTTTCGTCAAAAAATCATCGCCAGCGTTGGCCAGGCCGTCATCGTCAACTGCAATCGCTATAGATCGATTATTAACAATTTTAAACTTCTTTAAAAACAGTAAAATTTTCGTTGAATTAAATAAAGCTTTTATTAACAATCTCATTTATCTTGTTTTTGTCTTCACTAAAAACTAATTATGGTGTTAACAAAATGTTTTTACCTATAAATTAACTTAAATATAAGTTTTAATTTTAGTTTTAGTTTTCAAAATTAAAAACCATAATTTAAATTTTAAACAAGTTCGAGTGCTTTATTTGGCTGTGTCGAATCTTTGATACCCTCCAAAGACAGTTCGAATATTTCAGGAGTGATATCTTTATGATATCTTTTTATTATTAATTAATCTTTATAAAATCTGACGTCAGCGTTAAAATTAATTGCGGTTTAGACCTATACTTAAATTTTGACCGGCAATCAGAAAGTCTTATGCTTTTTTAGCCATTCTAACTAGCTTGAGTAAAAGCCGATCTAAAATGATTTTCAGAAGGGACATTTGTATTGGACCTATTGTAAATTATAGTCCGATCATCTCAAACTTCTGCAGTGTGATTTCTGCTATTGCAAAACATAAATTTCAATACAGCAATTTTTATAAGCCTGAATTAGATTACATGGACATCAAGACACATTCGACATTCTATGCGAGCGATTTCAAGGCATGGTCATCTCACGTGGCGGTGATGTCAAAATAAAAAGTATGCATCGTTTTTAATTTTTAGTAATACCCAAGTTACACTACTTTAGGAACCTATGGTGGCACCAACCGCTTATAAATTCCAGAACTGCTTCTTTTTTAAAAAATCTGCTACTGTGCGCTGTCCTGTTTATTTTTACCGTAGAACACATAACCAAAAAATACCACGCAAACACAAACATATTTCCACAGCAAAAAATATTTGATTAAAATTCGTTAAATAAAAATATAAGCAAATTGATTAAATAGTTTATTATATTTAATACAATTTTTAATTGTTTATCAATTATAACAACAAAAAATTGTGCCAATAAATATAAATTAATATGCATGCAGTAAGCAAACATCACCAAAATACAATTTAGAGTGCTATACTCAGCTGTGCCGAATCTTTAATACCCTTCAGCTAACGTAGTGCAGCGTCTTAGACCACTCACCGAATAACGCATATTACACTAGCCTACAAGGTTTTGGACTGGACCAACCAAATATCTTTCCTAGGATAATTTGGTGGGCTCAATTCGAATCTGGAATTGGTTTTTCTCTATCACGTCAGGTTTTTAAAAAAAAAATCTTTAAGCAGCCTCTTATTTGTTCATTTAATTTTAATAAAAAAAAAAAACACTTTTGGCTATCATCTTTAAAAGCTTATAGCTATCGAATCACTGAATCGAATTTCATAAATGGTCAAGAAAACGACACAAAAGGCTTTAATTTTTCTAGATCCGAAGGTTCAATACTCTACTTTTAGTATTAGTTGTGCAGCTCCAAACGTTTAATGGTGCTAGTGGACACACAGGTATCCGCTTAAGCGTTATAGGGTTATGAAAGCGACTTGCTTGATATCTAATTTATTATAACATCCATTAATACTTTACTAGCTCCCTTTAATAAAAGAAGTGCCAAGTTGACGTTATTTCTTACGTCAGAAGCCGTTCGAAAAATTACATGAGTTTTATTCTCATAAAATAATTTTTTAATATACGTGACATTAACTGTTTACATTTTATTTAATTTTAAATTTTCTTAAATTAAAAACAGTCATTAAAGGGTTTTTATTACCAATCTTATTTATCTTGTTTTTGTCTTCAATAAAAACTTATTATGATGTCAATAAAATGTTTACATACATACATATAAATTAACTAAAATATTATGTGTGGTTTATAGAACACGAGAGCCTTACTCGTCCGTTCAACTTACATTTAAAACAAAAACAAAATTTCGCAATTTGTTTTTGTTTTAAATGTAATTTGAACGGACGAGTAAGGCGCTCGTGTTCTATAAACTATACATTAGTTTTCATTTTAGTTTTCGTTTTCAAAATTTTTAACCTTAATTTTAATTTTAAACAAGTTAGAGTTCTTTATTGAGGCCCTATGCTCCTTATAGGATCGATGGGAACATATACATATATAGAGTGCTTTCGGCTGTGCCCCATCTTTGATACCCTCCACCGATAGTTAGAATATTTCAGCAGTGATATCTACATGATATCTATTTATTATAATTTAATCTTTATAAAAACTTACTTCAGCGTTAAAATTGGTTGAAGCTTAGACCTACATACATATATTTAATTATTGACCGACAATCAGAAAATTGTCTGCTTTTTTTTAAGAAATCTGAACTAGTATGAGTTAAATATCATGATTGGTAAAAGATTTAGGCGAATTAATTTTCAGAAGGGAAATTTGTATTGGACTCATTGTAATTTATAGTCTATCATCTCAAAATTCTGTAGTGATTTCTGATATTACAAAACATAAATTTCAATAAAATCCAATATAGCGGTGAAATTAGTTTAAGGTGCCTATTACGAACTAAATTCTTTTTTCGACAGCAGTCGAATTAGCTGATCGAACGAATTTTCATTTGGTATTATGGCGCGATTTTGTTTAACATTTTTCATTTTTCGAATTTATTCTATGAGCTAAATTTCAGTTATGTATTTTATAAAGCTTTTTTGTAATAGTTCTATTCCTTCAATTTTTCAGAAATGACTTTATACACTACCAGACTATTATATTGTATTTTCTTTTTACATTTTACCTTAGCCTTCCTTTGGAAAGCAATGAGGTATATTGAATGTACAGAAAAATTTACAATTATTATAATTCCCAGTTTCTATTGTGATTTTGTTAATTCACAGTAGTACATTTTCGATCGGCTGTCACTTAAAATTAAAAAAATTTTGTTTACAAGTTTAAAAAATAAAATTAATACCGCTATTGCGGTTCTCCACTCAACTCAGTTTGGTCGTGTTGGAGTCAACCCAACTAATGCACAACCAAACTCATTTTAGGTATTGTGATACTCAACTGTTTTTAGTTGAGTTTGCTATAAATTTGCCAACTTAAAATATCGATTTTCCAATTTTATATATAACGTTTGTCAAGTGAAAATTTTATAAAATTAAATAATTTTTTAAACTAAAAGTATTTTTAATTGTCGTGCTGAATAAAAAGTATTTATAATTGATATTAGTGTCGATTTATTTTATGATGATGAAAAGGAAAACTCTTGTATAGATGCGCTACGTACAATAAGACAAATTCGTGATGATTCCAACCCTCTTGAACTTCCCAGTGCCAAGCAGAGAACGGCTTTGTGCAATTGCGAAAAAATCGCATTAAATGAACAGCAACAAATACACTCGCTTGCGGTCATATAATCAAACTTGCGCAACCACAAACATTCGCTGCTGGTTTGCAGTCATTCAAATAATGCACATCGTGCTTTGTTATTTATACCATCGTTAGCTTCGTTTTTTAATAAAGTTGTTTTTATGTTCGGTGCGACAATGATTGTTTTGGTAAAGAAAAAAAAAATACAAACAAAAAAGCCAGAAATCAAGCAATCCCCTGCAAATAATAGGACCAGTCCAAACACGCGTGTAAAGAGTAGTCCACAAGTGACCAGGACTAGTCCAAAACTAACCCAAACGTATGGAAAAAACCTGGTCTATTTAACATTACGATGTCCTAGGAGAGGACCATATAACCCACCTTTGAACCACTAAGGAGGAGTTTTAAAACTACTCCATGGCATACTCAAGAGGATTAATTTTGAAGTCGTTTAAAAACGAAAGCATGTCGTTAAAAAACGAAGACATGTCGTCTCACTACAAACACTTTTTAACAATGACACAGTCCATGCTTGCATTACATCGGACAAGTCCATGGAGTAGTCCATTTTATCAAAATGGATCAGGTGGTCCAATTTTATTTGCAGCGTAGTACAAGAAAAAAAAAAATTAAAATGAAAATAACCGCACATATGTAGGTACAAGCAATTTCCATAGAAACAGACTGAGTTTTTTTATCGTTTCTTGAAAAGTACAGTAGTTCCGTATGAACAATGTATTCTTGTTATTGTTGTTTTTATTGTTGGTAATTTTAACAAAGCGTCTTATTGAGTGGTTTAACGTTGTTTTTGTTGTTAATGTTAACAAAGCGTCTTATCGAGTGGACAATGGCTACTTGAATGCAAAAGTATAAGAATCTGTGATTTTGAATTTACACAATTATGTTATATTGCATGCGCAACAAAAAATGCAAACAAAGCACTTTCAATAAAAAACGCACACATGAAAAAATCAAATGTGTACGAAACGATTTAAAAATTACCAACGTTGAACTTTGTTTTGCAAGCAAAGAGTGAATGTAAATTTGAGCGTATGAATAAATCAAGAAAAATAGTGATTTTGCAGTTCTCTGGTGCCAAGTAAGAACTTCTAATAAGTAACGAAACTTTATTGTGCCTGATGAGTTCTTCTTCAGGTTGGGGTAGCTATTGGCCAATATGCTGGTTGTTTTATTGGTTAAACTGACTCAGTAAAATTGTCACTTGATGGTGGAATATTTTCAACACCAAATAATTGGCCGGACTTACAAAACAAGAGCTGCGAAACAGTATCCTCAAGGCTATTTAATGGAACTTCTTGTGATATCCCTCCCCCTGTAGCTTGAGTGTTTCTTTTATTGTTGGCAAGTTTTTCTTTATACTTGCCTTGTAGTGTATCCAAACATGTGCCAAGAATATGATAATTAGATTATAGGGCCCATACACAATACCATCATGATTGTACAATCAAGTGATTGTGCAATTAAGCTTAAAGCACACAACACACCAGCATGCTGGTACAAAATTCATTTTTTTAACAAAAATTGTGTGGAAAAGGTTGTAATGAATAACAATAAAATTTGTGCTGCTGTTATTATTGCTATTATCCTAAAACGAAAATGAATAAGGAGTAAAAAAAAAACGTGTTTTAATTTACATTTTGTATTTTTTGATGTTTATGCCTTGACGATTTAACATTTATGAGCTAACTTTACAGCACACGATACAATCATGCTGGTACAATCTAAAAAATATCAAACTATTTTTGATAAAGCACCATCAGCTGGTACAATCACACCAAAAGCTCATACACGGTCAATCAGCTGGCACAATCACTTGATTGCACATTCATGATGGTGTTGTGTATGGGCCCTATTAGGAAGATTATAAGTGTTTAAAAAAAAAATTTTTGTCGTGGTTTCAGACTCCACTATAAACTCTTCCCATAACTGCTTACATGCATTTTTCATCATACCGAATTTTGGTGTTTTCCGCGAACAATTTCTAAGTTTCTCTCACTTTTCCAACTACCCGAGCCGCTCAAATTTAGCTTTCCTTTTTATTTTCAAACAAATAAAATTTTGTAAAAAACCCGAAAAAGTTATTACAAAAATTTATACGTACGATTTCTCCATTTTGTTTTCGATTTTCACCAAATTTAAAAAAATAAACTTTAACTTTTAGCAGTTGTGTGTATTTAACATTTTTGTCGACCAAACTTTTACAAAATTGAAAACGGCAATACCACGAAACAAACAGATACACAACTGAATAGCCAACTGCCAGTTGAGTTGAGAATGGCAATGTGAATTTATCAAGGACAACCAAACTGTTACAAAAGTGGAGAACCGCAATAGGGGCATAAATTTAAACCTGACTATGGCGGAATTATGGTTGTTTTCAAATAATTTAGCTTCAGTAGGGTTTTATCCCACTTTTTTACATGCTGAACTTTGCTACAAATCATTTGGTCAAAAAAAATTTAGTTCCATAAGGAATATGAGCGTTTCCAATTGCCTTTTACGACGTTGGACTTGCATAAAATGAACAAAACTGATAAAGAATATGGTATGTATTTGGTATACGAACACAAAAAAATTTACAAATATTAACATGTTCAAGAAGCTTTTTACATTTATTTGCACCGTCGAAAGCAAATTTGTTTTCGTTGAAAAATTCGATGCACAATTTGGAAATTTTTGGGCAATGCTGCCAACTTATAATACCAAATTAACATTTGATAGTCGATGTGCGATAGCCAGCGAAAATAGTTTATCGAATGTAACTCATAATAGGGGCCTTAGCATTCACAGTTTATTTCAGAAGGATGCTGCTTTGTAATGATAGCATTGTTTATTACGGTTTTAGGCGCACTAAACTGTTTTCCGGGAGTAGGGTTTATATGGGGCCTAGAGTAAATTATGGACCGATCTTTAAGAAAGTTTACAGTGTAATATCCAGTCGAATAAAACGATTTTTTGCAAAATCTTATATTATTTCGTGCATTGTTCCACCATTTATGTTAGTTTTTGCAACAAAATTATCAATTTTTTTAGGTGGTGGTTCCACATTTTGATTCATAGCCCTGATCTTACTGAACCGATTTTGCTGGATTTCAATCCCAAACTGCTTTGGATAAGATAACTACAAGCAATTTGACACCAAGTCTTTTGAGTTTTTCGAAAGTGAGCCTGTTTTCAACAGACGGACAGACGGACATGGCTAAATCGACATAGAATTACTCAGGGGGCCAGAATATATCTGTGGCATTTCGACAAAACATCTTAAGTCGAAATCAGATAGAAAAAAAGATAAAAAAAACTCGGTGAAAAAATCATTTTAATCAAATAATAAAATAAACCAAAATTAGAGAACATTTTTCTTTATAAAACTTAATTTTAAAAACGTAAACAAAAATTTTTTTTTGAATGAAAATTCGTATGATTAACAACATTTTTTTCAACTTTTTAAATGTGACTTTAGTTGTTTTGTCAATAATAAAAAAGTTTCACACGGAATGACAAACTTAGTATACCCTCTTCACAACTAATTGTGGTGGCGGGTATAAAAAAGGCAAAATAAAATTTTTTTTCTCCAGTTTACATTTTGGATAAAAATAATTTTTTTTTTTTTTTTGTGCACGTGTGAAATGAAATTTGAATCGTTTTTCTTTTCGTATGCATACTTTTAAATTAATTTTATTTAAAAGGGGAAGGGATATAAACATGTTTTCTACATTTTTTACAGTAGTGGGAAGGGTTTTATGCGTGTGTGCTGATGTTTGTAGCACCTTAAATTTGGTCCCACCAAGACTCAGAACTTATAAATCGATCTAACGATGACCGTCCGTTTGACTTGCTGGATGTCCATGGACCCCTTGTGCGCGACGTACAGATCGCATTTTTGGAGATAATTTGATGAAATTTAGTACACAGATAATAATTATCTTTTTTACTCAATTAAGAGCGTAAATATGAGATTAAATTGTAAATAACAACAATAACAACGTTGATTGAAAGTTTTTGTTTAATTACTATAATGACATTTTTCATTGTCATAATGAAAATTTAAATTTATAAAAGCATTAATGAAATATGGTGCTTTTACAAAAAAATTTTTGATTTCATAAATTTAATGGCATATGACATTAGATGTATGAAATAATTAAATCTTACATTTTTTGATTAACAATTAAACATTTTTTTAAAGAAACTATAATTTTGTATTAATTTATGAATAAAGTTATGTTTGTATGTTGTTTTTTTATGTTCCCAATTAAAATTTTTTGTTTAACTTGGACAAACTTAAGTTTTCATATATCCAATGAAAATTTTTAACGTAACTACGAAATTTAATGAAGCGATTTTAACGAAAATACTTCATTATAACTATGAACTTTCATTTAGACAATGAAAATTTTCGTTTACCCAAGGAAAAGTTTTTTATGAAAATGATTCATTAAATATATGAATCATTTTTCTTTCAGTGTAGCTCGTCAAGTTTATTTTACATCGCTAGAGGGCGCAAAATAAGGCAAGAGGGGCTAAAGCTCCCCCGCCCTAACTAATCAACCGGTTTTCTTAAAACTTGGCATGCTGGTACTGTAATATCGTAAAGGAAATAGGGGATGGCCGTGAGATAGGGTAATAGCGGTAAAGGCTCCTCATCCCTACATCTTCTTAACTAATCAACTGATTTTCTTGAAATTTGGCAGGCAAATAAATAGTGTTACAGCTGGAAAGAACTATAGCCTATAGTTTTTATTATTTAGGGCGTTTAAAAGAGCAAGAGGGGTAAAAGCTCCCCCACCCTATATCTTCCTAACTAATCAACCGGTTTCCTTACAATTTGGCATGCAGACACGGTAACATCTGAAAGAGAACAGGGTTTGAAATAGAGCAAGAGTGTTAAAAGCACCTCCTCCCTATATCTTCTTAACTAATCAACTTTTTTCTTGAAATTTGGCAGGCAAATAGTGTTACATCTATAATTTAAGTTATCTTCTTAACTAATCAACCGGTTTTCTTAAAATTTTGCATGCAGACACTGTAACATCTGAAAGAAAAAGTTATATGGCAAAACAACGTTTGCCGGGTCAGCTAGTATTACATAAAAATTTTGTAGGAAGGTTGGCGCTTAAGCTAAAATATTTTTCATTTTATTTTTAATTATTATATCATTAAAGGAGATGATGCAAGTGTTGCCAATAAATTAATTTATTAAAAAAAACGAAAACTGAAAATTATGTTGCTTAAGCTATTTTTGCGGTAAGGGCTCGTTATAAGCCCCCATCCTAAAATCACTCAAAAGGCAAACAAATCTCATTAAGATGAAGATATATATATAGATAAATAATATTCGGCACAAACAACTTTTCCATAATTTTATTGTTGCGGGTCAATAATTGCCCACGGGCCCCAAATAGGGAACACTCTCAAAAATTTGTTTTTAAAAACTGTTAGGGTACCAAGTGATCAGTCTAGATCAACAATACTTTTTTACTTGTTTAATTTTTATTGTTGTTAGTTCTTGCTTACTCGTCACCTAAAAGAAAAGGGAATTTTTTACCCAATTTCTGCTCTAGTTCTAGGTCACAAATCAACTTAAATTTTATGCTTAATTGTGAAATATTATTTTTTTTTCTTATTTAAATAAATTTTAAAGCGTTTTAGAGCAAATTTATAAATATTTCGCAAAGTTTTTCATTTTTAGTTTTCAGCTTATTTTGTAATTTTACTTAATTTTTTTTTTTGATTTTTATTTAATTTTTTTTTTTTTTTTTTTTTTTCTTAAGATTTTTGTTTATTTTGTATTTTCAAGGTGAGTTTTACCTTGAATTTCAGCAGTTTGTTTTAATTTTCTTATATTTGTTTTTTAAAGCTTTTACGATTTCCCTCTTTTGAATTCGTTTTAAATTTTTACAAGCTTCATAAATTGTTTTCATTAAGAGTAATTTTATTGTTAAATAGCCAATTCCATTTACTTAGAAATTTGTATTGGATTTTTAAATGTGCATAAATATTAGTATAGAGAATTTTTATACGGAAAACACATGTCATATGGTAACAGTGGATGTTAAAAAGTCACTTTTTTTTAATTTATGATTTATATACTCTGGCATATCATCATGAGTAGTTTCACGCTGGAGCAATGATACCAAACTTTATTTGAAACCCAGTCATCGAGATTTTACTGCAAAATTGTGTTTAGTGGAGAGGCTCATTTTTGGCTTAACGGGTTTGCTAATAAAGAAAATTGACGCATATGAGCAGACCCTACACAGAAAGAAAAAACTCGTACTCAATTTAAGTATTTTCTTCTTATGTGCTGTTTACACAACACAAGTGACTAAACGTGTAGTAAAATTTATATGAAAAATACTCAAAAACCTGAGTGCTTTTCATATAATTTTTACTACACGTTCAGTCACTTGTCTTGTGAAAACAGCACATTACTTTAGTACGAGTCGTACTCAAAACTTTAAGTACGGATAGCACTTAAAACTACTTAAAACAAACCAAAATGGGATAACTTTCGAAAACCAATATTCGTGCATACGTGTGCGTTTGTAAAAGCCCTGCAAATAAAATTGAACCACCTGATCCATTTTGATAAAATGGACTACTCCATGGATTGGTCCGATATAATGCAAGCATGGACCATGTCAGTGTTAAAAAGTGTTTCTAGTGAGACGTCATGTCTTCGTTGTTTAATGACATGCTTTCGTTTTTAAACGACTTCAAATCTGGTATACACACATGGAGTAGTTTTAAAACTGCAACTTAGTAGTGAAAAGGTGGGTTATATGGTCCTGCCCTAGGACATCGTAATGTTAAATGGACCATGTTTTTCCCATAAGTTTGGGTTACTTTTGGACTAGTCCTGGTCCCTTGTAGGCTACTCTTTACAAGCGTGTTTGGACTGGTCCTATTATTTGCAGGGAGTTTGGTGTTTAAACCAACAACCATATTGCAAGAAGAAAAATAAAGATTATTTTTATGTATTTAGCTTTTAGTTGACCTTGTTTAATTTAATAACTGTTTTATTTTTTATTCAAGCTCTAGATGCTAACCAAAGGTTAGCGAAATGTTGAAAATAAATAATTAAATATTAAAAAGAAATAGAGCTTGAATAAAAAATAAAACAGTGATTACTTTCATGTTTAAAAATTAAAAAAGAAGCCAAATTCCCAAATTCTTTTTGTTAAAATTATTATTTAGATAAATACATCAAATTTTTAAAGTAGAATGATTCCAAAATCCAAATTGAGCATGGTGCTGGTGTCTTATAATTGAGAATTCTTCCGTAAACAAAGGGCGGAATAAAACAAAAGTGAAATAAACATGTGTAACGCGTAAGTAAAATAATAATGTTCTCCCTGGTTCTGTGGGGTAAGTTTTTTGGCTTAGAATCAGTCTTATTTCACTTTTGGATTATTTCAAGAACGAATCGTGATTAAATTGTCTTAAAAGTTCTTGAATCAAGCAAAGATTGAGATTTATTTTATCTCACTTTTAATTAAGTGAGTCCTGTTTTCTGATTATTTCAAGTACGAATTCGGGATTAAATATGGATAAGTTAAGTATTTCGCATTTGAATAATCCGTACTTGAATCAAGCGTTCTGTACGTGATTTAAGAAAATCCGTACTTAACGTACTATTGATATCGCTTCAGCTTGATTTAAGTACGGATGAACTGATTTTTTTCAGTGTACAGACTCCATTCCATACAACAAACCATTGGCTCACAAAAAAGCACGATTTTCAGTAAAAAAGGACTTATTTAAATTTTTAGTTCAACTTTTTTGTCTCACACTGTATAAACATTTTGTGAAATTATGTTTGTTTCTATTGTTTTTGCTTATTTTAAAAATACTTGCTTGCCACTGACGTCGCCCACTCGTCTACACACATTAAGTTTTCTTCTTTTTGATCCAAAATTTTCATAAATTCAAGACACAAATGACACAAAATTTGAGTGAAATATTAAATACATTTATTGTTTATTTAAAACTTATAGTTGTTTTAATCAACAAAGAAAATTTACCAAATTTTTTTAATAACAGATTCGATAAAAAATTAAATTAGTCATAACAAATTATTATAAATTGATTGAAAGTAAAAGTGCTTAATCATTAAAAAGTTTATAGTTTTAAGGAAAATTTTATTTATTCTTAAAAAACAACAACACATTGATCGAAAAGTTAAATCGCAAAAACAACACTTTTTTACAAAAGTGAAGATAAAATTTTTTTCTATAAAAGATTTAAAAAAAATTGGAATTAAGCATAACAAATTTGTTTATATTAACAAAAAAAAAAGTGATTAATCGGTCAAAAGTTAATAGTTTTAAGGAAAATTTTATTTACCCTAGAAAGCAACACAATAAAGCAAGAATTCAACTTTTTAATGCTCGCGAACTTTTTTAAATTTCTTAAAATTTTAATTATTTAATGAAAAATTATACTTTTTTATGGACGTTCACTGAAATTATGACAATATTCATAATAATATACTTTATAAAACTTGCTAAAAAAAAAAGTTTTTTTAGAAGTATATTTTTATTGTTCGCGAACTTTTTAATACAATTCTTTAGAATTTCAATTAGTTATAAAAAATTATATTACAAATTAAAATAACACTACGTGACAAAATTTCAACAAAGTCGTGACTAAATGAATCTGACAGCTAATTTTTATGCAAAATTTTCCGCGGAATCCTACCCAAACGACCTTGGTTATTTTAGAAATTTTATAACCTTTCACTTAAAAGAAAGAAATACATAATCCGTTTAAAATTTTTGAAGATATTTGCATTTCAGTCACATCATATTCGGATTCAGCGGAAAATTTTATTTTGTGTCAAATTCATTTGGTCAAAAAATTGTCACGTAGTGTAATTAATAAAGGCCCCTATTACGGTTTACAACTCAACTTAGTTGAGTTGTAATAAAGACAACTGGTTGTGACCAGTTGTAATTTTTGTTATGTTTTTTTTTGTCACCGCAATTTAGTCTAGGATAACACTATGAAAGTTTTCTTTCAGAAAGTCTGAGTTTATTGGTGAGAGGGAAAGAGAACATGCTTTTATTCTCTCCTCTCTCACCCATAAACTCAGATTTTCTGAAAGAAAATTTTCCTAGTGTGAACCCAGACTTAGCAAAGTTTTAAACCATAATACAAAAATTAAGAAATTACAGGCCAACTGGGTTGAGTTGTAAACCGCTATAGGAGCCAAAAATTATAATGGAAAAATATAATATATTATTAAATTTGATTTGAAGCAAGTTAAAGTGTTATATTCGGTGTTAAACCACTCAACTACTAACACACATTATCAAACAGAATTTTAAAGAGTGTTGAGTACAATTTTCCGTTAAAAACACCTTTCTCTCTATCTTTAAGATCCATATCATTTATGGGATCTTCGAAAAACCCATTTCAACATACAGACGGACAACGTTAAATTAACTTTGCTACTCATAAAGACATTAAGAATATATATCGCCACCTTAAATGCAAACGGACATAACTACATTTTTATTTTTTTTACAGAAAAAGCAAACAACTAAACAAAAGCAATAACAACAACGTCGCAATTTTTCACCCAAGTAAAAAAATTTTCAAGTCGAGAGGCGCGGACTAGGATTTTGTCTTAGACCCATGGTTTCTTCGGAGAATTTTCTTAGAATTTTATGTAGATTGCGTTTTTGCTATACGATTTTAAATTTTTTTTTTTCATCCATACAAATCGACCCACCCTAGTGAACATGTAGTTTAATAAAACGAACAAAAATCAATCAAAAGCTCAATATTGTATTTCAAACGTCCGTTTGCATTCTAAAATCAATATTGTATTTCAACATGATGTATTTACTTGACAAGTTGGCCTAAATATCACAACAATACTATAGAGATAGACCAAAGTTAAAGCAACCAAATTTTAATTTTCGAAGTCGAATATTTCCTAAACTACAAGAGATAAACTACGCATGTCGCTAACTTCTTTATCGCCTAGAACATTTCAGTAATAAAAAATATTTTTAAGATCGGGATCGGAAATAAGGAATTTTGGAAAGTTTTTATTTTTGTAATACCCGAGGTGCCCTACTTTGGGAACTTATGGCGGCCCTTTTCATATGTCTAAAGAGCCCAAATACAAAACTTAAACTTGAATACAAGTCCTTAATTGCCATCTGAAATTTTATTCCAGTCGGACTTACCGTTTACAACATCCAAAATTATTTACATTTTCTTTTCCAAAATGTTCCACTGTGAGACGTTGGTTCGCATACTACACGTTATAATTTTTTGAATCGAATTTTAAAAAACTCGTTATTCTTACGAAACAAATTTAAAACATGTTTTTCCTAAGCTTTACACACATTTGATTATTACTATTTTTTCGATAAGTGTTACTGTTAGCCATATTTTAATGAAACCCCGTTTTTCTTGACCTTTGACCCGCGTAACTTCTTTTTAACGGCACAGAGACCAAAGGGGATTTTTGGGATGTTGTTTAGATCCACAAATGGAAGCTTGGTGTGAAAATTCAGCTTTCCCTTAATAATTTTAAATTTTAATGTCCCCGGAACTAAAGTATTTGCATTGAAATGCGCATGAAACTGGCTTTCCTTCAACAATAAATTTCAGTGAATTTATCAAAAATAAAAATTGGGAATTAAGCACGTCAAAGAGAAATCTTATTAGTAATTCCCTGAAATTTGCAAATATAATTTTTAAATTTAGTTTTTTCCAAAAAATAAAAATACAAATTGGCACAATTTTTGCGGATGACAAAGAAAAATTGTTCTCATTCTGAAAAATACAAAAGTAATAATGAAAAAAACATTTAAATAAAATCTATTTAACGAAAAATCGGTTAAGTAAATTATTAAACAGAATCATTTTTAATGCTGTGTCACTTAGTCAAATATTAAAAAAAAAATAGGAATATTTTACTTATTAAACAAAGTTTAGATGAATAAAAAATAGAAAAAATAGCATTTCGACTTAAAGGTCATTTAAAAAAGCCAAATACAATATACATACATACATATGTTTAAATATAAAAATATTTATCATAATTAAAAATTTGTCTACACCATTTAAAGTTGAAATTGAGAAAATACAAATTAATATCGAGAAAAACTAATTGATGTTGAGAAAATACAAATTGACATTAAAAAATCCAAATTGATATTGAGAATATACAAATTGATAATAAGAAATCGAAATTGATATTGAGAAAATACAAATTGATATTAAAAAATCCAAATTGATATTGAGAAAATACAAATTGATAACAAGAAATCGAAATTGATATTGAGAATATACAAATTGTTAATAAGAAATCGAAATTGATATTGATTGAGAAAATACAAATTGGAATTGAGAAAACCCAAATTAATATTAAGAAAACCCAAATTAATAATGAGATATAAATACAAAATTTTATTAAAATTAAGTAAAGAAAGTTGTGAGTTTAAAAACAAATAACGGAAAATATTTGAAAACTAGCTGACCCGACAGACGTTATCCTGTCCAAATTAGGAAAAATGTTTGCGTTCGATTTTTAAAATCCGTTAAAAAGTTACGAACATTTGAAAGAAAAATTAGTCAAATCGATGGAGATGTTTTCTGATTTTAGGTAAATCAAAAAGTGGGCGGGGCAAAATTTTCTTTCCGTAAAAACCCAAGTTGGACCATGGCGATGATTTTAAAGAAACAATCGTCCAAATTGGTCAAGCCGTTCTTAAGTTATGCGCCTAATAGAAAAAGTGGGCGTAGAAGTAGGCGTAGTACATGAAAATAAAAATAGATTAATACGAACATTAAAAAAAAATTAGTCAAATCGATGGAGCCGTTTTTTGATTTTAGGTAAATCGAAAAAAGTGGGCGTGAAAGTGGGCGAGAAAAAAATTTTCTTTCCGTAAAAACCTAGGTTTGACCATGGCGATCATTTTAAAGAAAAAATCGTCCAAACCGGTCAAGTCGTTCTCAAGTTATGCGCTTAATAGAAAAAGTGGGCGTAAAAGTAGGCGTGGTACATTTTTCTTTCGATGAAAACTTAAAATGGATTAATACGAATATTTGAAAGAAAAATTTGTCAATTCGATGGAGCCGTTTTCTGATTTTAGGTTATTCGAAAAAAGTGGGCGTAAAAGTGGACGGGGAAAAATTTTCTTTTCGTTTAAATCAAAGTTGGACCATGGCGATAATTTTAAAGAAAAAATTGCCAAAAAAAATTGCCATTGGTGGTGCAACATGAAAATTGGATTTTGCCACGGCCCTCCGCCCGCAAATCAAAAATCAGATTTCACAGTGTCACCCGCCTGAATATTCTGAAGATTCCCTGAAAATTTCATCAAAATCGGCCCAAACATACACACATCCTATTTTATATATATAGAAAGAAGATAGATAAGATTAAGTATATGAACATATCGAGCCCTAATAGCAAAAATTGTGTAACCAACAACATTTTAGATTTTTGTTTTTTGATGAAAATCGATAATTAATGATCATTTGCATCATCTCTAAAAATCTCATATCTCTGGGAAGTACCGTCAGGGATGTTAGATGTGACGACTTTACGTCATTTTGACGATTTTTTTCGATGAATTTACCAAAATGACGATTGACGATCACTTAGGTTTTGACGATTTAATCCCGTCAATAAATTTATTTTAAACTTTAATCTGTCATCAATTTTATAGCACTTCAATCTGGCAAGTAAAGTTTTTTCTTAGTTTGTATATGTGTGTACAGACGAATATATATTTAAACTAGCGGACCCGACGAACTTCGCCTCGTCCCAATTCCCTTCAGACAAACTTTAGAGTAATAATACAACACAAATATTTAAATTTTCAATGTGATTTATTTGAATGAAATCAGTAGAGAGCGATTGGATGAACAATGTTTTTCGATTTGTTTTCCGGCGCAAAAACAAATAACGAAGACGGTTTCCCAACACGCGAACATGCAACGTACAGCTAACCGTGCGGAAAACAGGGAAATTCGAGATTAATCCCACAGACTTCTAGTGATTGGCTTTGCGATTTATTGATTGTCATTGCAAATGCCAATCGAACGGGGAACTGAATCTGCATGAATTGGAATGGAAGGGCAGTTGGAATAATGGGAATTCGTGGGATAAAATACTTCCTCTCCTTTGAATTTGCCCTTGATGATTGTCGCATGAATCACATTGTTCATTAGCTTTTTGACGGACAACCGCGTACCGTTGCACATTTTTGGAGGATTGAGATTCCGCAACATGATTATGATCGATACCACCTTCAGCTGTAAATTATGCGGCGGAGTTCCTGGTACATCAAGCGAGTTCAAAAATTCTGACGGGAAGCTGGTCGGTTTATTTTCGTCGGTCACGCAGTCAACAGATTTGTACGTGTGCAGTTGTCCTGCGATTTGACTTTGAATAATTAAGTTTAGGCTATCGACGTCCTTATTCTTCGCTGCTAGTATTGCCCTTTTATGAATCCAATCGAGATTTTTGTAGTTTTGTGCAATGCCAGGGAACACTTTGCTGATGAGTGCCTCCTTGGACGATGTGAATTCACAAAAATTTTCAGGGAAATATATCAATCCATTCAAAACATCAACCGGAATGTGGCCGTTGCCAAGCTCCAGCAGTTGTCCCGAGAATTTAGCAGCCGATGGGTCGTTCTGCAACGCGACTCTCATGTTTGTGGTCAATTACAACTTCTGGACATGCCTCCACAAAGACGACGATTACACGCACGCGTTAAGTTCATCCGTAGCAGAAGATTTGGGGATGACAGGAAGTGTTTGACGAAAATATCCGGTGAGCAATCTCAAAGCCCCACCAAATTGTCTTAAGTATTAAAAATTCTATATTTTTTGGTTTTGTACATTTTAATCTTAATTTTTTTTTTATGTTTTAATAGAGTAATTAATCCGTTTTTATATGACGATTTTTTTACGGTTTTTTCAGAACTAATGACGATTATGACCAACAGGCATATTCTCCAATTCCATTACCCTTTGGTAAAATGTTGTAGAATGCCGTACTGTTCTTGCACAGTCAACTGTGTTTATAAAAGTCTTACTGCCTGTTTGTAGAACGCGAGCACAAAAGTGACTCGCTTCACTTACATTTAAAACAAAAACCAATTTTTGAAATATTGTTTTTGTTTTAAATGTAAGTTGAACGAGTCACTTTTGCGCTCGCGTTCTACAAACAGGCAGTGAGCTTCGTCGATAATACCTTCTAAATAAACAAGACGTTGTTCGCAAACACCAGGAGGACACACATTTGGTATACTTAGGTGGGTTTTTGTGTATGTTTTTATTTTGGACCATATAAACTCAATTGGATTCAACATTGGGCTATAAGGAGCCAATCTAAGAAGAGTCGCTGATGAATTATAAAAATTATCTCCATTTGGCTATGACATGGTGCATTATCACACACAACAACTTAATCTTATGAGAGGTTTCCTAATTGCTCCCATTGATTCATTAAGCTGTTTACCCACTCTCTTGTGTCTTGCATTTTGAATGATCCTCGTTTTCTCATAATCGGTGGAATGATAAGGTGGATATTTGGATCTCGGGATGATGGTAAGTGTATTGTACTATTGAGCCTTTCCTGGACCAGCCACGAGTTCTTCTGCAGAGCAAATCGAAATTGGTTTCGTCAATCCAAATTATTTGTTTTCCACTTTGAATGAAATTATTTAAATAGTAAAAATAAAAAAATCTGAATATGAATTATTTTTATCTCAACCTCTATTTATATTTACTGAATAATAATTTGTATTTTCACAATTCCAATTTGTATTTTCGCAATACTAATTAGTATTTTTTAATGTCAATTTGTATTTTCTCGATATCATTTTCGATTACTTATTATCAATTTCTATATTCTCAATATATATTTGAAATTTTTAATAACAATTTGTATTTTCTCAATATTAATTTGGATTTTCTCAACTTCAACTTAAAAAGGTGTAGTTTTATATGAAATACTTTATTTGTTTTTAAGCAGAAAAATATGTTTGTTTAGTTTTTTTCTCTCCCATCAAAAGAGATATTGTGAAAAACGGCACGTATACAAATTTTCTTTTCCCTACGCTTCCACATGCCAGTAATTACTTGCAAGTAGTGTATACGTATTAATTACGTAGTGTATACGTATTAATTACGACAAATGCTAAAAAAAGACATACATTTTTTCGAATATACCGTTATTTGGAAAATGGAAGAGGTTGTACAACATACATTCACTTTAAAAACGGTTTAGTTTATTGAATTCCGCAATTAAATGAAAGGCAATTTTTTATTCAATAAACTAAAATTAAAGGTAATATTTTGTCACTTTTGGGAGCTTAATTCAGTCGAAATTATAATTTTTCTAAAAAGGATGTATGAGAGGTACTCGTATCCTTTCGCGAAGTTTTTCCAAAATTCAACTTTTTTCATAGCTTGATGATAAAACGAAGCTCGCCAATTTTTTTTTAACCTAAGTGTTCTTAGTCTACTTTTGCCCAAATTTATTCGACAACAAAGCACTGTGCGTCTTAGTTGTTGAAGAACATAAGAAAAAAAATTCATTTTAGATGAAGGCTTGACGCCTTTTCTTCCATTTTTTCCCTTCCTGGTTTTAAATTCAGCTATGTTTCCATAATATTCTATGTTTTATCAAATTCGGCTTAGCCGTTTGGGCGTGATTTCGGAACAAACAAGCGTACTAATTTGTATAATGTAAACTAAATTATATTTTTCATCGACCCCATTGTGCACCAGTTAAATTATTAACAAGTGGTTACATTATTAATTAATTATTTAAATTTCCTAGCAATTAAAACAGCAATAACAAAAACTTAAAGAGCCATAATAAAAATTTACAAGTAAATTGATCAATTTAGTTAGAAAACCACTAACTAACCAGATCTTACACCATATTACATAATTCCTATTTTCCTTGCAAGAAAAAAACAACAATTGTTGAGATCTCATACACATTTTTGCATTATAACAAAAAATCCACAACAACAAGAAAACTATTTTATAATAAAAGACCCACAACCAGAACGTCAGCACAACTATTATGAAATCGAGTGCTTTTTTAGTACTTTCTTGAAAAAAAAATCATCTTAATTGAGTGGTGACTGGTGTCAATTATTCTGTATTTGAATTATTAAAATATACGATTTTGTTTTCTAAAAATAGCAAATACAAGTATTTAAATTTAATAGTAAAACAAATAAAGTTCTTAGCATAATTTTGTTTTTTATTTTATTTCTATTTTATAATAAACAAATAGATAAGCAGCAATTCAGTAAGGCTGTTTATCAAACTGGTAATTTGGAGATGGAAAACGGATATGTTTTGCTGAAAAAATGCAAGTACATAATTATAAAGGAAATATCATTCAGCGTTTCCCAAAACTCAAAAATCCCCCATTTAAATGTGCTTTTGGAAAACAATTGATAAAAACTGATAATTTTTGTGTTTTTTTTTTTTATATTTTGTTGAAGACCTTGAATAAATTACTAAAATTAAATTAAAAGAATAAATTGTATTTAGCAATAAATTAAAGCTAGAAATTATGGATGTATATTTTTTTAACTCTATCAAAACAGCTAAAAATAGCGTCATGAAGTATGAGCTAATAAAATACATAATTATAAAAATAAGAGAAAAAGTGCCGAAATTCCCCGTTTTTACCTTTAAAAAGCAACCTGGTTTTTAATCTGGGACATATAGTATCTCTATACATAACAAGTCTATCAAAAAGAGAAAAGGTACCAAAGGTAAAAGAGTACCAAAAGTACAAGCTTTGCAGTATTTTAGGCCCCAAGAAAATACACTGTCCCCCGTATTTATAAACGATTATTAAATTTAACAAACGTTTATTAAGGCAAATTTTCATACGAAATTTGTTTTGTAAACCTTTATTAAATGTTAAAAATTTTTATAAATACGGGCGTGTATGTTTATGTTGTCTTTAAACTGTTTATCAAATTTACCGAAAAGAAACAAAGTACCAATAAACTCTAAAAAAGTACCCTATTTTTTAAATTGTTTCATATGCTCTCCTCCTACCAAATTTCATTCATTAAGCAGTTTTTGAGTGACCAATAAACAAATTCACAAAAATTAAAACCTAAAAAAAATATGTATAACTAGCTGGCCCGGCAAACGTTGTTTTGCCACATAACTTTCAGATGTAACACTGTCTGCTAGCCACATTTTAAGAAAAAATTATAGGCTATAGTTCTTTCTAGATGTTACACTATTTGCCTGCCTTATTTCAAGAAACTTATTTGATTAGTTAAGAAGACATAGGGAGGTGGAGCTTTTACCCCTCTTGCCCTATTTAATGCCCTGTCCTCTTTCCGATGTTACAGTGTATGCATGCCAAATTTTAAGAAAACCGGTTGATTAGTTAAGAAGATAAAGAGAGGGGGAGCTTTTACGCCTCTTGCTCTATTTTTACGCCCTAAATAATAAAAACTATAGGCTATAGTTCTTTCCAACTGTAACACTAATTGCCTGCAAAATTTCAAAAAAATCGGTTGATTAGTTACGAACATAAAGAGAGGGGGAGCTTTTAGCCCTCTTACCCTATTTCACACCCTATTCCTTATTATCTTTCAGATGTTACATTGTCTGCATGCCAAATTTTAAGAAAACCGGTTGATTAGTTTAGAAGATTGGGGAGTGGGAGCTTTTACCCCTCTTGCAATATTTTGCGCCCTCTAGCGATATAAAATATACTCTACGACCTATTTTCATACCTAACAAATACACATACAAAATTTCATAAAAATCGGTC
Source organism: Pollenia angustigena (assembly GCA_930367215.1). Classification (NCBI taxonomy): domain Eukaryota; kingdom Metazoa; phylum Arthropoda; class Insecta; order Diptera; family Polleniidae; genus Pollenia; species Pollenia angustigena. The sequence goes on along the minus strand of OV884059.1, from coordinate 123,470,652 downwards.
AAGCCGTTTCGGAGGAGTTCAAAATGAAGAGAATTTTGTTGATATTTGTGTGGGAATATAAATACATGTTTCGGAATGAATGCAGTGTTCCCTAAAATGGCTATAACCCAAGAACCAATACACTTTTGAAGACCGTTGATACATAAACACCTTGGTATTGACGTAACCGTTAATAGGTTAACCGATTAATTACTACCCGATTAACTGATCGGTTAATTTAAAATTGGCTTTTATCGATTAACGATTAAACCGGTTAATTTCAGTCGATTAACCGATTAACCGAAGTAACAAAATTTTAAATTTTTTTTTGTAGTATTTTAGCATATATTTTTGTGTTTTTTATAAAAATGTATTTGTATAGTAAAATATTTGTTCCTTCTTGCAATACATTCTTTAAATACAGTACACAGAAAAAATTAAAAATTTTCTCTTATCACCAAATTTGTTCCAAATTCATATAATCAAGCAACCCATTTGTTGATTTTGCACCTATTACCAAAATGATTATATTGATTACTAAAAATTGTAAAAATTTTATATTTTGAATATTTTTTTTTTTCAATAAATGATATTTTCAATTTTAATTAAAAAAATTATCAAACAACTTGGCCGTTTCAAACAATGTGTTGATTGATTTTGACAATTTTCAACAACAATTTCACAAGTTTAAATTATTTTATTTAAAACGAAATAATTTTTTGTTATTTGATTATCATTTTAATTCAAAATTTGTTTCAACACAACTAAAATGTTATTTAAATAAAAATTATATTTTGAATTTTCGTTCAACAAAAAAAATAATTGATTCAATTATTACGTTAATTAAGTTTAAGAACTTTTTATATAATTTTTTTAATTGATTAAAAACTACTAATAATTTTTTCTGTGTACGAGATAAGAATATGAACTAACAATAAAATAAACTCTCGATTGTAACTCGGACAATCTTTTAACAGAATCTGGTTAATTAATTCTAATTATGTCATAATGGAGGATTTTAAATGTTAAGAGAAATACTGGAAAAGAATTGAGAAATAAGATAAGCTGCATTAAGGATTGCTTTCGAGATCTCCCTTTCATTCGTGAACATATGTACTTCTATGCCAAAGTTTATGTTTCTAGATAAAAAAAAACAACCAGTTGAAAAACATAAAAGTACCAAAAAGTTATTCTCATCCGTTCATGACATTCCATGTTTAATTATTTTTATAGGTGCAATATTAATGACAATTGATAAAACTACCAGTTAACGAACAAAAAGTACCAAAAAGACACCTCATACAGACTCTCATTCACTGAGGACCTTGCATGTCTGAGGACCTTAGCTCCAATACTAACCGAAATTCCAAAAAAATACAAGTTAAATAACAAAATAGTACCAAAAAATTCTTTCCCACTCAGGACGCTTATGTGAATAGGTATAATATTAACTTTAATTAAAGAAAGTACCATTGTAAAACAAAAATCTAAAGAAAGGAATTAAGTTTCCCGTTTTCCCCCTTTTTGGTACTTTTTTTATCCCCATTAAAGTATTAGAAATTGCAATATTGCATTGGGATCCAGACAATTAACGTTCGAATTTCGAAAAAGTACCGAATTCGTACTTGGATTTTTTAGATTAGTTTCGAATGTGATATGAACTTTATTTATATGTTTATTGATTTAAAAGATAGATGGGGTGACAAAAAATTTCCCAAATTACAGGTTTCACCCGTTTACTCCCTAAAAAGGCCAAAATTCTAAAAAGTACCAGACACCTGACGGCTTATTTTTTTAAAGAGCAACGATAGGTTTACATTTTTTTGTATCTCTTTTAGTTATGGATATATAATATAACCGAATTTATCCGTTTTTACCCTTTTTACCCCCTTAACATTCGAACAAACTTTCATGAAAAGAACGCATATAATATTCCCTGAATTCTCGGGAGTTGCAATGTTTAGGTTTAACATTTTGACCCAAAGAGCTTGAGACCGGATTTTTTTTCTATTTCGCTCTTTCAGTCTTAGTTTTCGAAACAACGCCGTTTTAAACTTCTAATGCTTCTGTTTTTTAAGACACTATGGAGTTACCTAGTTTTGTCAAAAAAGGCATGGAGTTATCTACTTTTTACATACAAATTTTGTTCAAGAATTGTTTTTTTTGTTATGCCATTGTTTTTTTTACTAATAAATACCAAATTATAAATAATTTTTGCATTTTTATATATTGATATTACTTAATTTATAACAAAACTTTATTAATCGGTTAACCGATCAATTACAAAATTAACCGATTAGAAACCGATTAAACCAAAACCTCGGTTAATTAATCGAGCGATTAACCGATTAAAGAAAAAGCCCGATTAAATGAATACCCTAGTGAACTGTCAAAAAGCGATTGTTAACTGTCGGATAACAGCTAACGCCAAGTTATAATAATAAGTAGTATTTCTACTGCTTTCTCAAATTAAAAAAAAGATACACAAAATTTGAAACTTTATTGAAACTAGGGTTTCTAATTTCCCGGACTCTTTCTATTCCCGGGAATCCCGGGATTCTTTGAATAAAACAATGATTTCATTAAAAGAGTTCAAGACAAAAGTTCTTACTTTTTAAAAAGAATATACACATTTACAACAGTCCAAAAAAAATTAGCTTTATTATATAATAAATATTCGCGGGCTGGAAAATGGATTACATGCAATTAGTACTTCACTGTCAACTTTAGGATTGCATACAGGAGTCGAATATTAAACATATAACAGAAATGAAAATTCCAAGTATATTAAAAAACTGTCTGAATTAGATAACCATATAATAATTTTTGTCGTGGACGTCGAAATAGACGACATTGTCATGCAGGTAGCCTTTAATGATAAAGTAGGCGACATTGTCTTTCTTAGTGTCGTGCACGATTTACGCGACACTTGTTCGAAAATTTCGTTGACGATTTGTTCCCGCTGTCCCTCACATGTCGAGCATGAATTAACATTGTCGTGCATCCGTCTTCGAGAATGTCTTAAAGACGTGGCCAACTGGGTAATTCCACAGAAAACCAAAACAAAACAAAATAAATTGTTACATTCATATGTACATGCATGTTATATATGTATGTATATATTTATTTATTTTTTTTTTAGGCAGATCACGAATTATTAAGACTGAAGTAGGCTTGCCAGATAGAAATCGGCAAAAAGCTTGACATTCAAAAGAAAAAGCTTGATTTTTCTTGATAATAAAAAATTCGGTTTAATGAACAAACAAATCAAATTAATATTGTTGTTCAGGTTGTTTTTTTTACAATACTGATGTAATACATAGCGAAGCTGATTTAACGATGGACGTCTATCCGTCCGTTGGTTTGTCTGTCCGTGTGTATGTTGAAATGGGTTTTCTAAAGAAGATACCCTGTAGGAAGTCAAACACATTTATAACTAACTTCAAACTGGTTTTTTTATAACCACATCTAGTTGATTAAGTGACTTTTTTCCTTGTCGACGACTCATTATTTTAACATAGGCATGTCATAGGCAGTAGTCAATTGGCCATCTTTGCATGACTTTTTAACTGACTACTAACTACTTATTTTTCAACCTATTTGTAGTTAATCACTAGTTTATAATAAATTGTTTAAATTTTAAATAATTTTTATCAAAAAAATATATATATGTACATATGAACATGCATACATATGTATGTATATCTTTATATATTTTGATATAGAAATATTTATTTATGAAAATTTTGCATTAAATTGCCCTAAATGATGATGTATAATAGTCCTGAAAAAAATACGCCACATACATAATTGCTAGTACATAAACAGATTTGTATTGATTTAATTTTTAATTGTTTTAAAATATTTGTATATATTTTTTTCATTTGACTGCATGGCATGCTTGTTTTATTTTGCTTTTATTTGTGTTTTACATGTGCCTTTTTGGTTGATATCTGCATGAGATTTAAACCAATTTGTAGTCATTTGAAAAAAAGTTAATTTACAGTTAGTGTTTTTTGCAACTGACTATTTTATTTACTACAGGGTATTTATATCGCGCATAGTCCGGAATTGAAATTCGGCCAGATCGGTACACAAAAAGCTGTAAAGCTGAGATTCTACACATAAATCTTTAAGAATACTGATAGTGAAAATAATCTTGTTGTGCTAGGATTTTCAAATATATAAAAATAAAAAATAACAAAATCGTTCTAGAAATGAACTAGTTATAGACAAATATCTACATTATTCTACCAGAAAGCATGACTTTTGTACAATAACGCCCATTCCAAACGAGATATGAGAACTTAAAATTGCTCAGATATTTCGTAAAATACATCTAAATCCAAAATTGATTTCTAAATCTTAAATTGAAACATAAAATAAGTTGATTTTGTAAGAAATGAAAAACATAAAAGACTCTGACAATCTTTCTGTCATACATACATTCTTCAACTATTCTTTAGGATCAAATTCTCATAGTTCTTTCCGACAATTCATTTTAACTGCAGGCGAAATATAAATCGCACGATTTATAATGGTTAATTTTTCTGGATTTTTCTTGACAATTTAATGGAAACTTTTGCTAAAATACCGATTTAGCTTGGCAAATTACATTTGTTCTTGATTCTTGACACATACTAAAAAAAAGCTTGAGAATCATGCCAAATCAAGCCCGCCTCGCAACCCTAGACTTAAGGCAGAGTTAGCCGAACGTCCACGTCCCCTAACGGAACGTCTGGTTCGTTTTGTTATTTGCAAACAATGCAAATGCTTACTGAATTTAAATGTCACGTTGATGGAACGTCTCGATCTGTATAAAACCGATTTGTATGCCGTTGTTACGTGACAGTTGTAAAGCAGTGATGGGCTGCTGTATGTTAAATTGAATGCGGATATTTTTGCTCTTATTCTTTGGTACTTTTTTCAGAAAAGCTATGGAATTGAACAAATGTGTATACACATACAATAAGTGCCACAAATGGACCAATTGTGCCACATTTTGCATCAAAGTGTAAATATATTTGTTCTACATAAATCACACAAAATTTCGTACAAAAAAAAAGTTATTAAAAATATAACTTTAAATCAAGAAAATGTATTATTTTTCATGGATTGGAAAAGGAATCAAACTATTGATTAATAGAAATGCTTTCCAACTTTTATTTAAAATTCAAAATACTGGGGTCTAAAAGTTTACTCGATACGATAGCATACCGAATTCGATACCGAATTCGGTAATTCGGCCCCTGATTATAAAACTTACAAAAAGATTTCGGCACAGACATAAAAAAAGTTTAATTTTAGAAAATATACAAATTTTAAAATTCTCTTTTCGATTCTTCCTGCTATTTTAGGAGAGAAATAGTGATTTTCCCCAACTTCTGCCAGTACTGCTGGTAAAACAACTTTTATTGTAATTGACTCCATTGGGCAACGTTAAAGTTTTCCTTGCAATTTCATTTTATTTTAGGTACAAATAATTTAAGAAATTACTGCTTTTATGTTATCGAATATTTTCCTAATCCGCCTGAGACCTAAACAAATAACCGCAAGTCAAAATAAATCAGAAAATTTCACTCCCTCTTACTTACTCCATAAAAAACCACAAAACATTTCAGTGATTTTGATTGATTAACTAACCAGCATTTGATTGCAAATCCAGACTTAATAAACTAACTTTACAAAAGTTTTAAATTTAAATAACACAAAAAAACTTGAGGTTGAGACGGCTGAAAGAAGTTAAAAAAACCTCATCTCTATTACTGTGGTTTTTGCCTAGAAAAAAAGTTTTTTTTCTTAACTATTACAAAAACTCTAACGTAAAGATATTTATATGATGACTCAGCTAAACTTTATTTATTTAACAAATTTCCTAAGTTTTTAAAAAATTATATTTCCGAAGAGTCTTTGTTTGTTTAACCGAGTTTTTTCTTTCTGAAACAAAAAAAAATTAATAAAAACAAGTCAGCTAATATTCTTATTTAGCATACCAACTAAATGATTAACCATATTTCAGTTATTTATTTAGTTTGTTTTTTGTTTAATTTGTTAATTAAAATTTTTTTTATTGCTCAAAGCCACCAACGCAATAGGAATAACTTTTTAATGTTCTCAAAGGCACGACCATATGATAATATAAGCCAAGAGTAATTTGAGTCAAGCTTAAGCCACAGTGGGGCACAAATATAAAATAAGTGGTAAAAATTTACTTTATGTCGCAATCAGTAAAACAGATGCGTTCTAGTAAAAGGTAAATACATACCTGTATTTTGTCTAACCATTAAGTTCTGAGTGTACTTTCAGCAACAATACACAGTTACATTAGCCCAATTCACAATCTTGTGCAAATGGTCTTGCATCGTAGCATTTGCAAAATGGAACAGTAAATACCATAGCATACTCTTGGGATTATGGTTAAGACCGCAACTATATATCGTAGCATTTGCAAAATGGTATAGTATATTTTTACTCTACACCAACAAAATATACAGCAATGCACTTGCTACTCTTTTGCAAATATGCAACGCCTAAAACCAATAGTTTATATTTACTCGAGTTGATTGCAAAACGACAGCTAACACTCAGGGCTAAAAAATCAGAGCAAGTTAAACTCTCTTTTTGGTTTAAAATGTGTTTAAACCAACAAATCTATAAATCACTAAACACATAAACCCTCTTTAAACGCATAAAGTTGGGCGTTTAAACTACCAATACAGACCATATGAATTAGATAAGATCTATCGTAGTGCTGCCACATGTTATTTTTTTGACAACATATAATACATGGGACACTGATTTATAGTTGTTGAGTTTAAACTACATATAAGTTCAAGTTTAGTTCAACTAAACCAGCGTTTAAACCATCAGTGATTTATTAGCCATCAGTGAACCAAGCCGATCTGAAAAATGTTATAGTATTTACTATAATCCCAAAAGTATACTACAGTATTCACTATACCATTTTGCAAATGCTACGATGCAAGACCATTTGCACAAGATTGTGAATTGGGCTATTGACAAGCATTTCGAACTTCACTTCAGGTTACAGGTTATATTTTCTTAAAATTTAAGTTCTTGTCTTAGATCTGCAAAACTGCTCTGGGGGCGAAAGCAGCTCACACGTCATTTTCATTAAGCGGTCTAAACGCGATCAAAATGCTTGCTGTCAAGCTCGTGTAAGTTTGCTTGACGAAACACCTACATATATAAGATGGATTTTCCGTCCAATATCTTCGATGTCACACATACATACTTAAAATTTTTAATTCGTACTTTAAACATGCTTGTTCAGCGTTTTGATCGTGTAAAGACTTTTTAGGGGCAATCTGGCCGTCCTGGTTTGTCTGCTTTCACAGAAGTATTATTTATAAAGCAAGTGAAATATAATTTATAAAGCAAATTGATTGTTGGTGGAGAAACAATTATGACTCAAATTGTTTACTAGTGTCATTTATAACTTAAATGTACTTATTTAAAGATTGTACTTCAGGAGTTTCGCCTTTCTACACGAAGGTTCTTTGAGAACGTTACCCAGGCTATTTGGCTTACATCCACTTGCAATAAAACCAGCAGTTTTTAAATAAATAATACTATACATATGCAAAATGGCTCTGGTTGTGGAAGCATCTCGCACATCATTGTAATTACTTTTTAGGGTCAATCTGGTCTTCCTTTTTTATCTGCTTTTCCGCGTTTTACGTTTCGCTCGCATTGGTTAATGACTTGTTGGCGTAGCATAACTGTGTCGCATAACAGTTTTTTGGGGTTCATTTTAAACCGTACTCTTGGTCTGGTGGATGACCAATTGGAACTCAAATTAAAGTACCATTTATAAAGCAAGTGAAGTATAATTTATAAGGCAAATTGATTTTTGGTGGGGATACAGCTATAACTTGAATTGTGTACGTGTTAAGTGTCATTTGTAACTTAAATGTACTTATTGCAAGGGTGTACTTTACGAAGTTCGAGGTGCGGTTCTTTGAGAACCCACCTTAATATTTTTGGATTATAGCTTAAGCTTAAATTGTTTTAAAAAATATATTTAAATATTCGCCCCTTATTGTGAACAAATTGCACTTGAAATTTTTTCAATCTTTCTTTTAAAAAAAATATAAGGGAAAAGTAAAATTTCAAAAAAAGAAACTGTTTACTTTTTACTACGATGGGCGCTATAATTTTTTTTTCCATCTACACAGAAAAAAAACTGATTTTAATTTAAAAAAAATTGTGATATTCACCCTTGTGTTTGGCGAATTTAAAATACGCCTACGACTGTTTGGTAATAGATTAAAGGAAATATATTCATGTTCTCTTTAAACTAATACTCTTTCGGTCGGTATCTCATGAATAAATGCTTTAATGTTGTCTTCCAATGCGTCAATTGAAGCGGGCATGTGTGTATAGACATGAGCTTTAACATAGCCCCACAAAAAATAGTCTAAAGGCGTTAAATCGCACGATCTAGGCGGCCAATTGACCGGTCCCTAACGTGAAATAAAATGTTCACCGAACTCGCCTCTCAATAAGTACATTGTTAAGCGTGCTGTGTGGCATGTGGCACCGTTTTGTTGAAACCACATGTCATGCAAGTCAAGCTCTTGCATTTTGGGCAAAAAAAAGTTGGATATCATCTCACGTTGTTGAGTAACAGAGGCGCAATTGCTGCGAACGGCGACGATTCGATAATTGATGGTCATCAGTAACACTGGCCGATACCGCTGCGATATTTTCTTCACTTCGCACTCTACGTAAGCGTGTTGGTTGTTTAATGTCCAACAATGTAAATTTGATGTGAAATTTAGTCGCAAAGCTGACCATAAAATGGAAGAAGCGCGCGATGAACTTTCTTAACAGAGCACGCATTTTGATAATAAAATTCAATAATTTGCAAGCGTTGTTCGTTTGTGAGACGATTCATGGTTAAATTATAGACCAAACTGAAGATGTTTGACAGTGAAACAAAACACGAAACGTGCGTCAGCTGTTAAAATTTTTTTTAAATTCGCCAACCATGATAAGGGTGTGTTATTTAATTGCACCAGTCAACAATTTAATAGTACTAACAATTAAATATATTTTGTTATCAACAACATTTTCTGCAGTTATGTTGTTGATATAAGTAAACGTTTAATTCACTTGATTAAATTTTTAATTTGAACTGATTTTATTTTTGATTACTGGTTTAATTGAAAAAAAATTTGCTAGAATTGTTTCTGTATTGCCCAGTGTGCGCGGGTGCATCGTAAAGCAAGGAAGGTAAAAGCTATTTAGTCCATTTGCCCAAAAATCCAAATTCAGAAATTCAATGTTTTTTTTTATTTATTTTGCTTGACTTTTTGAAGAAAATAATGTTTCAAACCGTTATAAGTTTCCCTTTTTTTGAAAAAAAAATAAGGCCTATAAATGGCCCATTGTTTTCCAAAAACAAAACTCTGTCGTTTTCCTTCTTTTTTTTCTCAAAAAAGTACTTAACTAAATAGTAACAGCTGTTGCAATCACGTTTTTTAGTTTAAAGTCCAAAATGATGGGATTTGTATTAAAACAAAAAAAAAAAAATAAATAAAAATAAATTAGCTGCATCAGCAACAAAAAAATAAACCGACCAAAAAAGCAAACAAAAAAATAAAACCACAACTAAAAAATATTGTTGTAATTGTCATAAGGAACTGACTAAGTTTCAAAACGTCTATTCGCCTTAACGACAAATCCGAGTTTATCGAGTGTTCCTGAAAGAAAACAGAAAACACAGCTGCAGCAGCAGTAGCAGCAGCGTCTGCGGCGTCAATAACAGCATAAGTAAACAACAAATACTGACTGCATTTATTAACTACATTGATAATAAATTAAATTTTATCATACAGACAGACAGACAAGCAAACAGTCCGACAGACAGACTCTTAAATTACAAAAAAAAAAACTTAAGTACAACCATCATCATCATCATGATTGTAAGTTGTATTTATTTAAATCAGTTTGTCCGTCTGTCTGTCGCTCAGTTGTTCGTTTTGGCGATTTGTAACAAAAAACTTTTAGGTTGGATAAAAAAAAAATATAATAACAATAATTGTAATTTTCTTTAAAGTTTAATGTAAACTTTAACAGTCAATCAACAACTTTTGTGGCAAAAGGTTTAATTTTTCATAATTTATCGTGATGGTGTTTGTATTTTTTTTACAAAGAAAATAAAAAAATTCGATAAAAAGTGATTTTTTCCGGATTTTAAAATTAAAACAAATAAAATATTTAACGAGTGCTTAAAATACTTGTTTAATTTTACTAATTAATAAAAATAAATAAGCAACAATTAAACTTAATATGACGTGTGTTTTATCAATATAATTCCAAAAAAAAAATAAAAAATATTAATAAAACAAAAACAATTTTAGTACAAAGAAATCTTTAATTAAACAGAAATTAAGCAAAAAAAAAACCAACAAATCATTCTAATTCGGGATTTTAAAAGTGAATAAGAGGGTGCTCAATTTGTTTAGTAAAAATATTTAAAAGTAAAACAATTAAATATTGTAGACACGTTTAAAAATCGCTGATTTAAGTTGACATGTTTGAGAAGAAATTATAAAAAAAAAAAAGATTTTTCAATTTATATTTAAAGTTTGTTTTTTTTTAAGCCCCATAGAAATTGAAAAAAATTATTAAATTTTTATAAAAAAATTTTGACGAAAAGGTTTTCCAATTTTTTTAAGCCTGATAGAATTTGACATTGAAAAATAACCCACATATTCAAAAAAAAAAAAATTTAGATTTATAAAAGGTTTATTGAACAAATTTTCATAGAAAATTCGATTCATGGGGGTACAACTTTAACCAAAAACCATTTGAAAAGTATTTCTTTTATGTGGGGCAACACGGTTCTTCTTGGCAAAGCGCATGAAAAATAAAGTGGGGTTTGTCATACATTTGACGGAGATAACGGGTAGGTATGTTAGAAATTAATGATTGAGTTTAAAAATAAAGTGGGGTTAATCATACATTTGACCCATCTAGGAGCATCAATTTTAACCATGCAAATATGGCGTTTTTATAAAATTCTGAAATTTGGCGCCTGCCGCGCGTAGGATGCCCCTAGATGGATCAAATGAATGACTAACCCCACTTTATTTTTTGCTCAATCATTAATTTCTAACACACTTACCCCCTATCTCCATTCCTTAAGGGGGCTCCCATACAAAATGTTCAATGCAGACTAGAAATATATTGAAGAAAATGTCCCACAAGTGCCCATGAGTCGTCCCTGAAGGAATAAAATGTATGACCGACCTCAGTTACTTTTTTTTTTTGTCCTTAACATTTTCCCGAGACATACTTGCCCCTTATATCCACTTCTTATGGGGACTCCCTTACAAAGATTGCGTTTTATGAAATTCTTAATTAATTTATTCTTTTGTGAATAAAATCAAAAGTTGCTTACAGATTTTAATCATTTATGGCTTTTTTTGTTTGCGTTTTTTATACATATTGAAAAAATTAGAAGCCCAGCTGCCTTTTCCAATTTTTTCTGAATTTTTATAATTTTTTTCGAAAATATCTAGAAAACAAGAGCTAACCGAAAAAACGGATAGCACCATTGGATTCAGCGTACCCGAACTAGCACAGTGTCATTAATGATAAATATCTTTTGCGGGTCCGGTAATGTGGCACATAGTGAAGTCCTTCTGGAACTTTATGTCTTCCATGTCGAACTTGTTTATCATATAATTTGAGGAGTATCAAACGAGGGACCAATAAAATAACAAGGAAACAAATGGAGTTGGACAGTATATCGTCACATAAAATACAAAAGGCCCTAGCTAACAAAAAATTTTAAATCGATTTTTTCATTCAATCTGTTGTATTGCATTATACGATAAACATAATCTTACTAGCAGTTTGTATAATATGCAACATTTTTAGTTGTCAAAACAACTGGGGGGCTACTCTCTATTGCGATGCGAAAGAAAATGGTAGCAAATCTTGCGATTGGTACTCGTTAATGCGTATGTGCATTTGCCTTTCGCATCTATTAATTTTTCCTTTTCGCAAATCATCACTATTTATTTTATTTAAATTTTCCAATTTCAAATATTTTTACATATTTTAGCATTTCTTTACTGTCAATCTGCGCAATTTTTCATTTTTTATTGGCAGTATTGCTTCTTTTTAAAAAATTTTGCGAAAGTGATAGAGAGTACCGAGTTGGCATTTAGCTTTCGCATCGAAATTGCTTTCGCCCCTGGTAAGATTTACATAAAAAATAGATGAAAAATTAATTATAAACAGTTGATTGTAATTTATCAGATTAAATAGTTTTTTGCGTCTCTTGTAAAATTTCCAAAATGTTAAATAGGTCCTTTTGCATTTTAGGTGACGATATACTTTACGCAAGCCCAACAATAGCATATCGAGAAAAGATTTAGAATGGAATCTTCAGGGTAGCCGTCGACCCTGTCGTCCAGCAATAACTGGCAAAGAAGGGCGATAAGCGAATTTCTCAAGAAAAAAAAATCTATTGACAAAATAAAATTGATTTGCCATGTACAAGACGACTCTTGTAGAATTGTGCTCTACCCATTTGGAATAGAAATAAAGGAAGGAACTATGACCTTCAGAACATTTTAGTTAAAAATTTTACAGTTCGATTTCAAAAGAAATATTTGGAAACAAATTCATTTTTGAAAACCACAGATCTATTGCAACCCAAAACAAAAGAAATCAAAACGTTCAAAACTTTTATAGTTTCTTAATTACTCTGGACACTACATGTGGAATTTTATGTTTCTAGGATCAGTATTAATAAAAAGTACCAAAAATGTACCTCTTACGATTCTCATTTACTCGTGACCTTGCAAGTTTAATTTTATGTTTCTATGTCCATACTAACAGAAATTCAAAAAGTACCAAAAAGTTCCCTTTTTTAAATTCTCAACCGCTCAGGACAGTGCATGTTTAATGTTTCTAAGTCCGTTTTAACGAAAATCCAAAAAAGTACCAGTTGTAGAAAGAAAAAGTACCTAAAAGCATCCCCTTACAGATGCTTATTCACTCAGAATGATGAATATTCAATTTTATATTTCTAGGCCCAATATTAACGAAAGTTCAAAAAGTACCAGTTAAAAAACCACAAAAAGTACCAACGATAAGTATTAAATTTCTTTAAAAGTATTAAATTTACTTAAATTTTAAGATTTGAGGTTACCGAATTTACCCGTTTTTACACTTTTTTATCCCCTCAGATTTTAATAAAATATATGTTGTGCACTTCCAGAAGTTACTACCTTTCAAATTATGTATTTTTTGTTCAAATTGGTTGACAAACCGAGGAGGAAAGTGTTCTTAACTATTTTACCTTTGACGATTTAAATATACACAGATATTGAAGGGTAAATAAGATTCGTCAATATATCAATCACTCTTTCTTGTTTTTTTTTTGTGACAACAGCTTCCAAAAATATGGAACTTCCATGAAATTTATCTAACAATTGAAATTTCCGTAATCGAAAAAATCTTTATTAATTATTTTTTTTTACAGATTTAAAATTAAATCTTGAAGAAATACAAGTTGCGTTCTTTGTTTTAACAAATTTCTTTCTCTTTTTTTTTGTCTTTATGATGCTGTTAATGAAATCAATGACGTTTGCAAAATTGTTTAATAACACTGTGAATTGTAAAAAATATTCAAATATTTCCGCAACTAGCAACATAAATAAAAGTTAAAAAACAAAAATTAATAAATAAATAAATAACAACCCATAAATATTCGCATATGGCTTCATCGTGACTGCGAGTCAAACAAAAAATAATAATAATAATGAATGAATTGAATGCTTATTGATAAATAAATAATTTATTGATTCAATTAACACATTAATTAAGTACGAGAACGCTTCTTTACTAATTAATCAAGCATGAAATCTAAAACAAAACTGTTTTATTTAATCGGTGAATATAAACGGTGTAAAATAGTTTACAAAATTTATAAGATTTTTCTGTTGCCAGCAACTGCTACACCCAGAGAAAAAACTTTTTGTTTAATATGGTGACCTCCAACAAAACCTTTTTTTAAGGAAAATCTTAGAACATAAATATAATAGTTGATTTAACCGTGGGTTAATTAGTCGTCCATTAAGAAGCCCGTACCATATTTCGATTGCCTCCGATCAAGTTATAAAGGGTGGTCCAACTAAAACGCACCATGTTAATTGTAAATAAAACAAAAAGTTTTCAGAGAATTATCTTAATATTTTTTATTATGATAGAATGATCCATGACAATAATGTGTAAAAGAAAACATGGGCCAAATGATCGCCATAGCTTCTGGGGCATACCTCTATCTAATGGACCATATTTTCAAATACTCTGAGACATAATTGAGGTTTAATGTTGTAAATGTGCCGAATTATCTCGGCGTTTCGGTCTTGAATTGTTCTTGGCTTGTTGACGTACATTTTTTCTTTTAAATGCTTCCAAAGAAAGAAGTCCAACGGTTTCATATCACATGATCTTGAATTGTTCTTGGCTTATTGACGTACATTTTTTCTTTTAAATGTTTCCAAAGAAAGAAGTCCAACGGTTTCATATCACATGATCGTGGCGGCCACTTAACATCGCCACGACGTGAGATAACACGGCCAATGAATTTCTTGAGCAAAAGAGCCATTGTTTCGTTGGCTGTGTGGCAAGTGGCACCATCATGTTGGAACCACATATCGTCGCGGTCGATATTGTCAATTTCTGGGCACAAGAAGTCCGTTATCATTTCGCGATAGCAATCACCATTCACAATAACTCCTTGGCTGACCTTGTTTTCAACGAAGTACGGCCCCATGACGCAGAACAAACTGGGCGAGCATGCACAAGTGTTTTTACATTTCCTACAGACCCGGTTTGCTGAAATTTGCGCACAATTTTTTCGATTGTGGACACATCTGTACTGAAATTCTGTAACTTTTTAACAACAAAAATTTGTCGTTAAGTAGAAAATTTTTACTTAAAAAATTAAAATTTACTAATTAACGACAAATTTGTACTTAAAAAAATTAAAATTTACTACTTAACGACAAATTTTTGTCATTAAAAAGGTACAGAATTACCCCACTGGTCGATTGCAAAGTGCACGAAATACATTTTGATTGAAACGCCCATTTTCGTAAAAGGCTTTAACAAACTTAGCGCGATGCTCAATTTTGAAACTCTCCATGATTGAACTTGTCAAACACTAAAACAAATTAAGTTGGGCAAAAAATTTTACGTTAAGGTGTGACTCCCAATTAACATTGTGCATTATGATTGGACCAACCTTTATTTTCAATAGGGTTTAGACAAATATTCAATAGAGTTAAAAAAAAAATCGTGAATAAATTTTTCCTGATGGGAAAGAATAACGAAAAATTGTATTTAACAGAGTTGGATGGATTTAACCCATTGGTGAACGAAGTTCCCTGGCCACTTTCCCCCAACAATTTTCACCAATAATTAATAAAAATAATGTAATTGATTCGGTTCAAAAACATTTTATTAAAAAACTTATAGTTTTGGAGTTATGGACCGTCCCTTTTAAGGGACACTGCGCAGTAGGTACACTTGGCGTATGATTAATTTTAAATCATTCTGAAAAACATTTTCAGATTTATTGCAAATGAAGTTTGCTTTTTCCGCTATGTCGACATCGTTTATCAGAATTTGAATATTCAATAAGGTGGTTTCTGACATCATATCGTGTTTCTGCCGTCACTTTGTAAGTGCGCGAACCTCTTATAAATGGAATACCATACGTTTCAAGTTAGGATGTAGCAAGATTTCGGCGAAAAATAAGAAGAGACGCACTTGTCGGATCATTGGGATCTAACTTCTTCATCCGCAGTCATGCATTAACGAATGAAGCATCAAGGAGATATGCAAAGATTGGCCACCACCATTTCTTTTGTCTGATTCGCGAGCGGTAGACTACAACTAATTCTTCTTATTTCTTTTTTTTTTCATTACCGGGATTGAGCGAAGATGACATTTTTCTCTTCGCCCTTCTCGTATCGTGCCAGAAGTACATATTCCGATATATGATAAGTGTCGCAGTAATTTCTTCACAATCCGTATATAATAATGTTGGACCGAGATGATTAAGATTTGCTTTATGCCATCATCGGTATCTTGTTCAGTCTCGGCTCCATATAATGGTGGAATTGCGTCAATATCAAAGTCATTGAAAATATTATCGTCAAGGGCAGTCAAGTCAGTTCATCCAATATTTCAAAAACTGTAAGTCAATATATGAAAAAATATTTCCTCGATCATGGTATCACAATTGTAATACGGACGCAGTGTCCCTGTAAGGGGACGTTGCACTTAAAGTCACTATATGCGCGGGGCATAACATTTTGTCATAATTTTTTTATATCAATTGAATCATTTCACTTATTTACAAATAACAACACACAGAAAATAACAAATATTCACATAATATTTAATATACATATTTCAATTTTTCTAACCTGGCTCGAGGTATTTGTTTTTCATAAATACAACACAGAAATAAGAACAGTTGAAACAAATGAAATAAGACGCGCTTTGTTGGAATGTCAGTAATGGTATTGCTAGCTTGATATTTAAAAATTATAATTTTTGAGAGTGCTACAGTAGAAAATTCGAGTGTCCCTCATAAAGGACTCTCCGCACTAATGAGTGCGTAATTGAAAAATTATCCCCAAACTAGAAAAGACGCAATTTTTGAAAAACGCCTATCACCATTAAATTCAGCATTCTCGAATTAGCTTTAACAGAAACTGAAGGGTGCCCAGCTTGCTTAAAATTTGCAACCTGCACAGTGTTATTAATCGTAAACAAATTACTGTCAAATTTACATATAACATGTTTAGAGGTAACCATAATATGGTTATGGCTTCGTGATGGAGGACTAATTTTACAAATTATATTGTTGCCGCAAACAATAATATTGAAAAATATTTTTTCTCTGCGTGTACTACATATTTTATAGATGCAATTTAATTGTAAATATGAATGATTTAATTGAAAAATTTTATAATTTGATTAAAAACTGATACATATAAATAAATAGACTAGAAAAAAATTTATAAAGAAGACAAGGAATGTCTTTGTTTGTAAAAATGTTTAAATGATTGGAGACTTTTGTTTTTATTGGGTCTTGCAACTTAAATTTTGTAATAAAATATAGATAAAGAGTTAAAGACCTACAGCCAAACCTATTGCAAAACAATTTTGAATCTTTTAAATCTAAAGGAAATTATATTGTTGATCGCTTCACTTTGCGTTGAGAAATTTGTTATTTTTTAAGTTTTAAAAACTTATTTAAATACATTTTTTAATGTGATAAATTGAGGCGGTTAAAGTCGCACTGAAAAATGATGTTTATAAACGCAACGCAAACTAAACACAAAATAAAAACTACTAGATCAGGGGCCTGATTCTGGCAGTCGTGATCGAGTTCTTTCTCGATTCGAAAGCAATTTAATATTTTATTACTTCAGTCAATACTGAATGAATCGAAATTGTAAAGAATCAGTGTTGTAAAGCATTAACTTGAGTTTCACAATACTGAAAACAAATTTGGATTCGTTCAGTATCGACTGAAAGAATTAGAAATAAAATTGCTTTCGAATCGAGAAAGTACTCGATGACGACTGCCAGAATTAGGCCCCTGATGACCTGTCGAAAAATAAAAACTTCAAGATATTAATAAGTGACATGGTTTTTATGGGCTCAGTCTAAAAGCAAATCATTTTTATACCCTTCACCACAATATTGATCTCAGACCCTTTAAAGTATATATCGAGCCCTAACCGCGAAAATAACGTAAGCACCAAAAATCAAATTTTACAGGAGAGTATTTTCTATTTTATTTCATGTGAACTTTGTATGAAATTTGTCGCTTACGATAAAATTGTTCTTGCTAAAATATCGTAACAGTAGCTTATGTGACCATGGGGCATTTTAGGAGATGATACAAGTGTTGCCAATAAAGTATTTTATTAAAAAGAATGAAAATTTCAAATGATTTCGCTTACGTTATTTTCACTGTTAGGGCTCGATATATTCTGGCTCCTTATGACCAGCGAAGTTGAGTTAAATATGTTCGTCTGTCCCAGAAATGATTGGGACTGGGTTGTTATATATTTTTGTCACATATACTCCGTTAAATTTTGCTATTTTATTTCAGCCAGATCGGTCTATTAAATACTGAGATATAAGCAAAAAACCACGATTGTCTCTAACTTTTGTCATTAAATCCCCCTTTTTTTTTTTTTTTTTTTTTTGTTGTGTACACCTTTTGTTAGCTTTTTTACACACCACGAATACATACATATCGTTAGCTAAAATGCAAAAAGGCGTAACTAACAAAAATATAATTATATAATTTTACAGGAGAAGTAAAAAACGAAAAACATAAGTTGTCCATGAAATTCTTAAAACAATTTTTAAAGAAAACCACTGTCGTTAGTCTGAGTTCATACGGCTCATGTCTTATTGACAAGATTATTCCTTTTTCTTCTTTGAAAATGAATTGGCGTTCAAATGAATCATGCCATGTTGACGACATGTTTTTTATTTTGTTTTATTTGATATTGAAAACAAAAACAAAATTAAACAACGAATAAGAAATCAAAACATAAAGACAGTACATGCATCTGTGTACTCGTTTCTTTTCCCCTCGTTCCTCTCGCCTATAAAGTAGCAATCTTGTCAATAAGACATGAGCCGTATGATAACAGACTTAGAAAAAAATGTGTAACTACGTCGTTTTGCATTTATTAAATAAGCAAATTTGTAGTTACGTCTCTTTATTTTTTGTTAATAAAAGCGTCATTTTACTCATTTTGTCAAGACATGTAGTTTAATAGCATTCATAATAATCAATCAAAAACGATTTTGAATTTTGTGTTAGTTACGCCCTTTTGCCTTTTAGCTAAGATATGTACATTAGACCATCAATGTCAATGTTTATGTCTTCAAAAGACCAATGTTTTGCGCTTAGGGGCCATTGACCTCAAGTATCTAGTTCTAGTATTTGTCAACCAGATATCTGTTCGTACCGCCCTAATGTCAGAAAATTATAGCTCGCAAGAAACTATTATACTTTTGCTAAGGAAGCAATTCGACAATTCCACAGAAACATTTTTCAATTAGAAATTAGAAAATTAAAGCTCGCAAAAAATCATTATAGTTTAGCTTAGGAATTATTTCTATAATTCCCGCACAACATTCAGCAGTCTGGGATTTTATCAGAGTCGGTGCAAGCCATAAATGATTGAAATCTGTCCACAACTTTTGATTTTATTCACAAAAGATGAAAAATTTTAATTTTACTTAAGAATTTCATAAAACACCATATTGGTGTGCCTCCCTAAAGGGTGGAGATAAAGGGCAAGTATGTTTTAAGAAAATGTTAAATACAAAAAACAAATGGAGGTCGGTCATACATTTTATCCCCTTAGGGCGACCCCTGGGCAGTTAGGTGACATTTTCTTCAATATATTTCTAGTCTGTAGTGAAAATTTTGTATGAGATAGTGGGTAGGTGCGTTAGAAATTAATGATTGAGTTAAAAATAAAGTGGGGTTAGTCATACATTTGACCCGTCTAAGAGCATCCTAAGCGCTGCAGGGGCTAAATTTAAGAATTTTATTAAACCGCTATATTTGTATGGGAGTACCGCTATGATATATGGGCAAATCCCAGAAACAGTCCCAACAACCAAAAATTTTTCAAATTAATTTTTTTTTAACGGAATATAAGACTAGATGTTTAATTTCATTTTTATATTAAAAAATATGTATTTCAATGATCATTAATGCAATATTTTTTACCAAATCCTACCCCACTGCTGATTTCTTAATGTTATACGTGAATTTAGCATTATTTTAGGTGATTTTTCTGCTTAAAATAGCACTTACAGCAGACTTATCAAAATATAAATTTCGTTAGAAAAAAAGTTGATATTCATTAGTTAAGAAATTAGTTTAAGAAATCCAATTCATAAAAATATAATTTGTTTTGTTAAAATAAATAAAATATAATAAAATACTACTGGAAAAACTGTAGCGTGCGTTACGTAGCGTGCGTCACAAAGGGTTCACGGCTATTGTCAAAAAATCACAAAATTTTTTGGCTGCGAATAAGTGCGTTTAGAATTCTCTTATAGCCATCTTTCTTTTAGGAATCAGATTTTGTATACCTTATGATGCAAAATTCGATAAAAATTAGGAAAACGCACTTCAACCTTTGAAGTTACTTCCACTTTTTGTAGCGTGCGTCACAAAACTTTGTGATCAATTATTTCGCAACAAATACTGGCTTATAAATTATGATATATGCCATTCGATAGTACATATTAATGTCACTAAATACTATAAATAAGTTGAAGCTATCTTTTTTGAAAGACCAAAAAATGTGTATATTTCAATCAGAAAACGCGTGCGAATGTAGCGTTCGTCACGCAGGATTTGCCCATATCATACTTTAAGCTTGGACTTTAAATGACTAAGATATAACGAAAAATGTAAAAAGGAGACCCCTAAAGTTCGGCAAAAAAAAAAATTAATTTTTCGAAACCTTCTTGCTCGAAAACGTTAAACGCAAGAATGTTTAAGGTCTTTTTAATGCACTTTTAATGTAACTTTTATATTTTTTGTTATAAATTTATGTTTAATAGAGAAATATTTTTCATAAAATTATTTAATTACAGAAATCTTAATAAAAAACGGCTTTTAAAATTCTAGCGTTTTAAGTTTTCGATTTCCAGCACACCACGGTATGTTAGAGGGTGTATGGCGCACTTTTTTTCCTTGTAAGATGGTACGCTCTAACGTACATGCTTTGCCGCTTAAATAGAGAAATGTGTTTTACCCTCTTATTAATAAAAAAAATATTTCAGTTTTATTAAAGGTTAATTAAACAAATTTTCATATAAAATTGATCTTATAAACCTGTTTTACGCATGGAATATTGTTTATGAATAAGGCCTTTAATTTTTTATTTATTTTTTCAATTCTGCTTGATAATGTTAGTGGGCGAGTGGTCTGAGACGCTGCATTACGTTAGGTGAAGGGTACTAAAGATTCGGTACAGCCGAAGAGAGCACTCTAACTTGTTAAATCACAAGCCGATACAGAATTATTAACTATAACTATAAAGCTACTATATCCACCAGTTCGTCTATCTGTAATTCTATGAAAAGAAAAATAAGTTTAAATCGATTCACAATTGCGCTCCAAAAATTGTATTAAATTTATAGATAGAGACGAAGAATTAAAACGAAAGTCGGTTTAAGTTTAATGAAATTCTTTAAAATGTAAGGGAAATAATCCTCTCGCTACTCGCAATTAGTTTGGGGAGGTAGGGTTAGGTTTAAAAAAAATGGTTTTAATATTAAATAGTATCTATCGTTTATTTGCACACATGTTTTAAGCATTCAGCGCTTTTATGCATCCCAACTTGTTTCGCTTCAGGCTCTCATACACGACATGTCTTTTACATCTGGAGACTTATTCTGAATTGCGATGCGAAAATCAATGCGATGCGAAAATGCATAAATGCGAACAATTGCTATTCTATATTGCGATATTCGCAAAGTTTTTTTTTTAATCGCATTTCAAATGCGAAAAGGTGACAAGTCGGTATTCTACATTGCGAAAACAAATGTCAAATTCGCAAAATTTATTCGACAACACAATAGCATTCGCAAAGTACAAACATGTTAGTGAAAGATAATATTTTATTTATTTATTCATCATATATTTATTATTTAATTCAGGGAAGCAAGCAATAAGACCACCAAACCATAACAATTTGAAATAATGATAGAATTTATGAATAAACACAGCCAATTGGCAAGAGGCCATTTGAAAACACCAAATGTACGTCAGTCGGCAAATACTTTATGGCAAACGTTAACTGAAGAACTAAGTATCAAGGGACCACCTATTAGAGAAGCTGCAGGATGGAAAAAGTATGAAATATATAAACCAGGGGGGTTACCGCGTATTTCGATTCGAAAGAAATCATTTACGGATTCGAACAATTTGTACTGTGTATTACGATTTTCGTAATATTTGTTTCGAATAAACGGACGTTTTTTATACTTTATTGCCACTCTCTATTACAAACAAAAATTGTTCTTCAAATTTCCCATTTTTTAAAAAATACAACCTCTGTCATCGTTTCGAACGATTCCGAAAATCGTAATACACAGTACAAATTGTTCGAATCCGTAAATGATTTCTTTCGAATCGAAACACGCGGTAACCCCCCAGTTCAAAAATATTTGACTTTAACTTTAATTTTAATAGGTTTGGGCCGATTTTAAAGTACACACAAAACATTTGCATTTTCTTCGCCGTCGAACCACAGTACCACAAAATCCATGTTTATTATTTTTTTTTTATTACAGAATGTCTTAAATAAATTGTTTAAACAATTTTCACAGCAGCCAAACACAAAAAATTTATTTATTTTTAATTTGACGTTTATTGACACTGACGTATATTTGAGCAGCGTTGCCACGATTTGAAAATAAATTGCGAATGCGATTGCGATAGTCTAACAGAATACCAATTTTCTTTCGCATCGCATTTCATTTGCGCATCGCATTGATTTTCGCATCGCAATTCAGAATAATCCTCCTGACTTTTCATCTGATATGAAGTTAGTTCTGCATGTCTGTTAAAATTGTTGTTTTAGAGAAGGTTTTTAATATTGGCCAAGCACACATGAGACTCATTAGCTGACATAAAATGGTAGTTTGTAGGCAAGCAAGGTGAAGGGAATGGTTTTTTGTTGGCGAAAAGTTTTAAACGGTTAAGGAATTGAAAGAATTACAAACAGTTAATTTTTAAAAAAAAACTTATTTCCTTTATAATATTTTTAATTTTTTTTTTTAAACTCTTTAAGTAGACATTAAGATTTAGTCAGATCCCAATTAATTCTGTTCTATATTGAAGCCCTATTTTGTATTTAACTAATTAAAATTAATAATTAATTTTTATTTCATATCAACAAAACAAAAACATTGCAAATACAAATCATTTGACAACAAAGTGTTAAATGATTAAATTTAAAATCCTCAGAGTTACGTATCTATGCAGCTTTTTTTATAAAAATCGTTTTAGTCACATGATTTCCAAATGAAATAAAAAATAATTAGGAACAACAACAACATATCAGCAAGACTTTTTTTTATATAAAATTAAAACTAATATTTCATTTGAATATTAAAATACATGAAAAATACACTAATTTTTGCTTTATTCTTATCATTAACTCATATTTGCAATTTAAATAAATCTAAATATAAATAAGACAAATAAGAGTACTTTATTTAGCTGCGCCGAATCTTTAATACCCTCCACCGACAGTTCGAATTTTTCAGGAGTGGGTTCTATAAGGGATCTATAAATTGTAAGCCAATCTTTATAAAAACGGAGGTCACAGTATTTTTATTCATTGCCTAATTTGATTAAAAAATCTTGGTTTGCTTCAAAAATATTATTAGCCGTATTAAAGTGATTTTCCGGAGGGGATTATATACATATGTATTTGACCTAAGGCAAATTATAGATCGTTCATCACAAAATTCGGAAGAGTGATTTCTACTATTAAAAAAACTAAATAAGACCAAATTTTAATATACTAATACATATTTTTAAGAATTGAATGCTTCTTGAATGGATTGTAGGAAGGCCGCTTTATATGGGGCCTATGGTAAATAAAGGATCAATAATCAGGAATTAACATGGTGTTATTGCTATTCATATTAAGCTAAATTGGGACAAATTTTACTCAATATCCATATTTGTAGTCGTATTTTAGTCGTATTTAAATGATTTCCCAGAGTGGGCTTTATATGGGTAAATTATGGACCGATCTTCACGAAATTTGCACAGTGGTTTCTATTCTTTTGAAACAATTTACAAAAATAGCGTTATTCTTTAAGTTTTTAGACGTACTAAAGCGTTTTCTAATAAAGGGATATAAATGGGGCCGGGTCTATGGTAAATTATGGACCAATCTTCACGAAATTTAGTGCTATTGAATCTTATGAAACTATGACAGACCAAATTGTACTATAAGAGCATTATCCATTAAAATCTTAAGCGTATTTAAGAGGTTTTCAATAATGAACTTTATACGGTTCCTACGTTAAATTATGGATCGATCTTTCTTCGTTTCAAACTATGACGGACTAAATTTTACCAAAATAGCGTAATTCGTTGCGGATTTAGGGGTACTAGAGTAGGCTTTATATGGGGCCTTTGATAAATAATGGGCCAATGCTCACGTGATTTTTATTTATATTAAATGAATTTGTGCAAAATATTATATCAATGCGTGCATTTCAGCACCATTTATGTTAATTTTTGCTACAAAATTATAAATTTTTTTAGGCTGGTTGTTCCACCTTTGGCTATAGGTATACATAACTTTATTTTATTGAAACGATTTTGCTGGATTTCAATCCAAAACGTCTAACGAGAACCAATTTGACAGTAACTAACTGATTTTGACATTTGTGGTCGCAAAATATTTTTCTTATTGGGGCCCAAATTTGTATGTAAACTATAACGTTATCATTGGCTTGCTTTGTCGAGGGACTTGTCGTGCTGAAAATTGCTAGTGGGACGCAAATCAGCTGTTTATCGTTGGAAATACATACAAACGAACGATAGCGGTCGACATGGTTGGCCAAACTGTTAGTAGGTATACCCTAATTCACCACTAGTGGTGGAGGGCATAATTAAGGAAAGGAATTTGCAAAAAAAAAACAAAACTAACAACTACAACAACAATACATACTAACAATAGATAAGAGATAAGTTTATATACATATGTACTATATAATTATCATCAGCATCATGATCACTCATGCCAACTAAGTTACTTATTGTTTACTTTTTAATCTCAAGTCATTCTCTTACACTTGTTAGTAAGTAAAATTTACTTACTTAGTAAATAAAGAGTACGTACATACATATGTAAATACAATGTATTAACGTATGTATGTATGTATGTACATACATATGTATACATATGTACTTAGATACGAGTAAAAAACTTAATGAATACCTTTCGTTGTTGTTCTTAAAGAATACAAAAGCAAAAAATAAACAAAAACACATGTTATCATTGCTCCCGCCATTGCAAAGACAAAAAATTTAAAAGAAAAAAAAACAAAACAAAATATTTGTAGATACATTTTACCGTTGCAACAGAATTTTATTGCTTTTTTCTTAATCTCTAACCAAATGACCTTTTGTTTTTATATACATATATATATATGTACATATTTACATATGGATAAGTATACATATGCATGTATGTACATATGTTTGTACATCTGTATTTGCAACAAAAAGAAAAAGTATAAAAACAATATTTATGAGCAAATAAAGCTTTAACTCTCATTAAGAACAGTGTAATCAAATGAGCAAATTTTATAAAAAGATCCAATACATAGTCATTATTAGAGCGATGACTGCTACACTACAATAGCATGATTGTTATCGTTGTTATCATTGCAAAGTGTACTACATACATACATAAGTATGTCTCTAATCATTAATGCAATAAAAACGGCGAAACGGTGTTATGAAATAATTAATCATTTGTAAGGTTTATTAACCGGGAATATCGTTAAAGCGGATTGCATAGTTTTGAAGGGTTAAAGTTTAATGAGAACATTTTAATTAAAACAAAATTTGTGTTAAAGAGTCGAATGTTTGCATTCAAAATAAGATAAATTAGGAAAATAAACTTCGAGCTCAAAATCTTTAAAAATGTTGAGTTTTTTTTTTCTCAAAAACTACTTATGAAAAAAATTTATTAAGCCCCCGTCCATATTATGAAATATTTGCAGCAAAAACTTTCTTCAAATGTCTCTTGAAACTGCATTAGTGTCCAAAAGAAGGAAACCTTTATTTTGCAGCACCACTGTAGCCAACTTTTTTTGAACATTTCCCGCCAAATCTGACTTCAAACCAGCAAGAAACCGCTAAATATTTAATTGTTCGGGATTTTTTTGTTTTGAAATTTCGCTAAAACCTAAACATTTTTAAAAGTTTTATATAAATCTAGATATAAGCTGTTGTTTTAAAGGTATTTGGCTATCAAATACGTTACATACATACTAACGTTTCCAACTTCTCTTGCTATTTTATTCCCAAAAAAAATAAAAGTGATGAATTGGGCTCTACCGAATCTTTGATACCCTCCACTTACAGTTAGAATACTTCCGGAGTGGTTTTTAAATGGGACCTATGGTAAATTATGGGCCGATCTTTACGAAATTTGAACAAGAAATTTATAGTCTTATAAAACTATGACTTACAAAATTTTATTATAATTGAGATTAAGATCGCTATGGTGTTACACGTACTAAAGATTTTTTCCGAAAGTAGGCTTTATATGGGGCCAATGGTAAGTTATGGACCGATCTGCATGAAAGTTGATAGTGCAATTTCTAGTCATATAAAACTGTCACAGACCAAAATTTATTACAATAGCATTATTTATTACGGTTTTAGGCGTACTAAAGGTTTATAAGTATGATTTTTAGTCATATAGAACGAATTTGTGCAAAATCTTATATCAATATGTGCATTCCGCCACTAGTTATGCTACTTTTTGTAACAAAATGATACATTTTTAAGGGTGGGTGTTCCAAATTTTAATTCATAGCTCTTTTCCTACTGAACCAATTGTGCTGAAACAATTTGATACTTTGCTTTTGAGTCGTTTGAAAGTGAGCGTGATTTCAATAGACGGATAGACTGACGGACAAAGCAAAATTAACTGAGAATTTTCAATGACCTAGAAAATATAGCTTCATCACAACTACTTGCGGTGGAGGGTTTACAAATTCCTATATAGAAACACTAAGGGCCATTATTACAACTTGAAGTTAGCTAAAGTTAAGATTAAATTGACAGATAATAATGTGTTATCTGTCAAAAAGCGTATGTTAACTGTCGGATAACAGCTAACGCCAAGTTATAATAATGGCCCTAAAAAGTTTATAACATTTACGCTATTTTTGGCAATTATTTTTCGTTTTAAACAATAAGATAAAATTAGTTAGATGAAAGTAAATGAATTATATTGCTTGGGATCTATCGAGACAATTTCAATCAATACCTTACCTTACTACGAAAGTAAGTAAAACCGTGAACATAAACAAGTATATTTTAACCAAAAAACAAAAAATCTTAATAAAATTTGTAAAATTAAATATTGAGATATGTTTTTGTAGCGGTAATGAGCCTCTGAGTGATGTTTGAAAATCGCTAGATTTCCCGCCTACCGCTAAAACGTATTTTTCCCCGCGATTATCATTTCAAAAACGCTAGATTTAGCGGGAAAATATCTTAATTGACAACAGTGTGCAACACTTAAGTATTTTGTATGCCTTCTCTCTTTCTTCTTCTTCCTCTCAATAACAAACTCACAAAAACTGCTTTTACACGAAACAAAGCACACATTTCAATTCGTCTTTCCCCTTTCATCAAAAAATCAAATGTTTCGTAGCAAATGTTTCGTAATATGGACGAGGACAAAAGGTTAGTTTACACTATCACACAAGTCTTACGTATTCCATAAGACTTTGTGAAATAGAAATCTAATTAATTTTGCTGCCACTGTCAAAATATCGTATTTAAAATTTCAGTTTGTATCACACTATTACACATGAACATGATTTTATTAAAATGCAACCCTGAGCAAAAGAAAGGTATTATTATTATTATTATTTAATTCCCGTAGTTCCTAGGTGGAACGAACATAGGGCCTCCAATGAAAGGTATAATTGTTTAAAAAAAATCTCAAACAAAAATTAAGTCACATGGCATTCTCACTATCACACTTTTACAGATAACTTGAGTTTTTGACATGTATTAATACAAAGTAAAATATTATCGCTACAGCGTAAAGAAGCCTTAAGCAAATAAAAAAATTATTTTCTATATCTGCTTTTTCTGTAAAACCTCGAATTTCCTTGTTTCGAAATTTATAAATTGTTTATGTTATTTTTTTCTAAAACTTGAGGTCTCTTCTTTTCATTAATTTTTCTAACTTTGGAACTTTACATAGCGTTTACTGGCAAGACAGTAGCAATTCATTCAAACTTTTTCACTAATACATAAACACTTTTACAGCTATTTTGTTTTTGCATTGTTTTGCCAACTAATATGTATATGCTTACTGTCTTGCCAGTACTGGCAAATGTAAACGCTGTGTTAGCCTTTGAGAGGTTTGGTTTTTTCTTTTGCCTCTTTTTATTCGTTTTTTGTTGTCGACAGTTTGGTTTTGAAGCATATTTTTGGGGTATTTATTTTCCTTTCTTCAATCGGCAATATAATTATTTTCCATTTAAGAATTTAAGCGATTTATTTATTATTTATTTTTAGCTATTTTTTATTGCTTTTTAGGCGATTTTTTTTTTGTTTGAAAACTTTTCTCGTATTATTGATCTTTTATTGTATGTATTTTTGAAATTTTTTAAATTTTATCCATTTAATATTATTTATCCATCTAATGTAATTTTAGCGGTTTTCCAATTTAGCGATTTTTTCAATTTAACTTAGCAATATGATAATTTTACGCATTTTTCCTCATTTAGCAATTTTTAGGCGTATGAATGATTTAAGTAAATTTTATTAGTTTATCGATCTGTACCGATTTTGTCTAATGTTACTTTTTATTTTAGCGCTTTTTTTAATTTTGCGATTTTGTAGCTTATTACTTTTTTTTAGAGTTAATACATACTTTTTTTTTAATTTAATTTCAAATTTTGAAGTTTTTGTTAGTCGGGTTGTACCTTTGTCAATATTGTGATTTATAATGGTTCTTTTTGCACTCAGTGTTATTTTTTCTTGTAAAAATCGCATTCGGACACTTCCTCGCTCGTGTTAAGAAATTGTCTAAGGGATACAAAAACGCTGTTTACTTTTCATTAAAAAAAAAAAAAAAAAATTGAAAAATTGTCTGTGCTTTATAATCGGTGCACATCAAATGCTTAAAGGAAAATCCTCAGAGTGGAATAAATATGGTTAACCCTACTTGAGATTTCCCGGTTTCAATCACAAAGTTCTTGTTAAGCCTAGTGGAACTATTAAAGCCCTTATGTCACTACATTTTTTATTCATTAATTGATGTAGAATTGATAGTAAGAAACAGTAAATGCTAGAAAGAGCAAAACATAAAAAATGTAAACAAAGTTTTCCAGTTTTTTTTTCTCTTGTTATGGTTTTGTTTCAAGGATGGCGTTGAGAATTTTCAAAATCGTACCAACAACCTTAAAAATTGTACTTTTTTACCCAAGTTGTACTAAAAGATTTTTTTTTTGTTGAAATTAAGTTTATTTATGGTCTTAAAAAACACCACAAAAAGGTATTATAAATCTTAGTTTAAAAAGTATCAACAAAAAAGTACAATTGAAACAACTTAGCCATCCCTGTTCTGTTAATTTCATTAAATGTTGCCAACTTTTTTTTATGAGAATACCAAAAACAAAAAGCGGTAAATCGCTTGCCCATAAACCGCTGATTCAGCAACACTTTTAATATTTCAAGCTTGAAATGTCAATTTTAAGTTGAAAAATTTTACAATAAATTCATTTTTTATCGATAACTTTAGTAAAATTTTTGACAGTTTGCCATTTATCTTAATACAGCTGAAACCTTCGCACTTGGTATATTTTTCTATTACTTTATATTTGCACTGTTCACCAAAACTTGAACAGTGCATTAAAAATGTAGTGTCATAAGGGCTTAAGGAGAGCAACACAACTAAAGTTGAGTGACCAGTAGCAGCAAAATCAAGCAACTCTGCTCATGTTAAAATATGGCAACTCAACTTCAGTTCTTTCGTCATCCGTAACTGCCCGTCTACAACTGACATGATTTGCTGTTATAACTTGATGTTATAAAAGCGTTGTTAAAACATTTGCATTGACAACCGTGTTATAACATGAGAAAACCTCTAACATGATGAGTCTATACTTAACACTAACATCATATTAGTGTTATTGTTAAGCATTTCATGTCAGTTGTAGACTGCATATTATAGACCAAGCGATTTCCATTGACTTGTTTGCTTGGGTGAGCA
This sequence comes from Pollenia angustigena, assembly GCA_930367215.1. NCBI lineage: Eukaryota > Metazoa > Arthropoda > Insecta > Diptera > Polleniidae > Pollenia > Pollenia angustigena. Next base: position 123,440,551 of record OV884059.1, on the reverse strand, counting down.
AGTTTGACCTTGAGTTCTAGTTGCCGAAGAGTATAAATTAGCATTCGTCTGCAGAATTAAAAGTCATGCTTGTTTGCCCAAGCAAAACACACATAAAAAAAATCCAGTCTTTTATTAGAAAATAAGTGTCCCTTCAAATTTTAAAGGAGCTTTTAAAACGAGTGTCGTTCTATGCCTTTTAAGTTTTCTAAGGGCAGTTATATTTTTGATGCTAACGAAATTCTCTGTTAACTAGATTCTGGGAACAATCTAGACGAGGTTGAACCGTAAGGAAGATTAAAAATTGGTAATATAAAATATTTCCTTGAACTTGACGCATAAAAATTTATGCCATCCGGACACTATACTTTTAACTACATATTTACGTTTTATAACAAAAGTGTCATCTTCTGGGCAATAACATACAGAAATCAAAAGTTAAAATCTAAATTAACACTTCTTTAGCTCTAATGCTCCTTAGTTTTTTTTTATTAACAATTTTTACTTTAAAAATAAGAAGAATTTAAAACAATATCGTGATCTCAAACGTGAGGGGAGTTTCATTTTCCAAGCATTTAACAAAAGGTATCAGTATGCTAAACAAACAATAAAATAATAAAATAAGTGTGTTAATTAAAAATTTTATTGGGGAATAAATTGAAAAAAAAAAAAACGCAATGTGTCGTCTGTAAATCGTAATTTCATAAAATATATGATGATTTTTTTTATTTGCTCTACATGTGCTCAAAAAAAAGTTAATTAAAAACAAATACAAATTAAACGTGTCTACATATTTGCTGATACTTTCATTAAACAAATTGTTATCACAATTTATTTTAATTTTTGGAAACAATTTAATATCTAGTTAAAGAAAATGAGCAGTTAAAATTAAATTTTGGTTCAGTTTACGAACGATATTTTTTTGAACAAGATCGACAATTTAAATTTAAACGATTTTTTTTTTTGTTTTTAATAAAAGTGACTTTTAAGTAAAATTATAAAAAAAAAAAATAATAAATGGAAGTTACAAAATGTTTTTAAATAAAATTTTTTTTAAATATTTAGAAAAATACCAAAATTAAAGTGTGAATTTACTTTTTGAATAAACTGATGACTAAGAGTTTATTTATATCAAAATTTAAAAAGCGTAAGATAATTTGTTTATGTGAAGAAAAGGATAAAATAAACAAACTGTAACTTGTCTTTGAAGACAACTAAATAAAGTATTAACAAAAACATCTGATTAATTAAAATAAATCAAAATGCGTGTTAGTTTGCCGGGAGACTTATTGATGTCAACTGTATTCGACACAAGGTAGTAATTTAAATTAATGTTTACTTAACAATTAAATATTCAATCATACTTTTATAAGCAACTACTTGACTAAGAAACTAAGTCCAAACTTTTAAGTCATAATTTGTTAATAACCTTTTTGATATTATTTGAAATATAACTTCAGAAAACTGAATAGCTTTCAATTTTACATAAGGGATTCTATAGTGTTCCCCCGACAATCGGTTATACGCACCTGAAGAACTCGGAGTTCAACGAACAACGACCAAGGATTGTGAACTCAGCAACACCAATCCAATAGACTTTAAGAAAATAAATAAACACCTGTCATAACATTTCAGGTCGCGCTGCTTAAACAACAACAACGATTATATATGAAACAATGGGGTTCAAAAGCTTTAGATATACCTCAATAGATATGCATACATATGTACAATGGTTTCGAGTCAACACTATCAGCCTGTTCATCGATTTTGAAGGTTAACGTTCGCAAAGAAAATAACATTGAAAACATAAACAAAATTCTAAAATTTGTTTTTGTTTTGAATGTATTTTTCAATGCGAACGTTAACCTTCGAAATCAATGAACTACAGCCTGTTTATTCCTAAGAAATTTTCGATTTTTCATTGAAAAATTTAATTTTTTTTTTTTTTTTTTGCAAAATGAACTCTTAAAACTAAATCGTTATCGATTCTAAGTTAGGTTAGGTTCAATGAACGGTTCACTTGGATCCTTATAGCATCCAAGCACGGCAATTCTGGTCTCCCAAAATGTCTCATCCTAATAACCCCGAGACCGAGGCATTGGCAAAGAAAGTGAAAACCCGTTTACTCCTCCTTCTTACCATGACAAGTTCTGCAATGGTCATTTAGCCTTATTATGGTTCTCGTTGGCCGTAACACCGTAGATTAAAGTAACAAACAACCTGTGTTTTTTAATCTACTACAAAGTCGTTTTCGACATCGATAACCGTAATAAGGCTGATTATAATCTAGGCCCATTCACATCGCATTCGTCCCTATTAACCAGACCGATATCATCTAATCTGGTTCCCACCAAACCCAAGTAGCACTGTTGTTTTTCTCGCGTCATTGCCTTACGTGTGACTTTAAGTAAGTAGCACATTGCCTGTGTTTTTTACTCTACTACAGATTCGTTTTCGACATCGAAAACAATAATAATGCTGAATCTCAACCTGCGATCTCTCATAAGCCCTAATGTACGACTCACGTTTAATGAGAGCTAAAGCGAGCCATCTTAATGCCGATTGGTCAGGTCGTTTGGCCAGGCACCCGATACCAGTGTTACCCTTAAATATTTCGCAATCTCATTAAGAGGCATTCGTCATTCCACACTTAATGTTGTTGCTGCAATGGCAACTTTGCTGTCCGTATATATGCATATATTTCTCGATATGCGGCAATTCCTCCGCTAATTCGACACCCGCTTTATGGCAAACACTGCTGTCATTCGGCAGCCTAAAAGGGACCGTTATGTCCAGTTCCTCGATGAAGAAACCTTCACCTACCATTCTGCCACTCTTAGAACCATAAGTCGGTACTAAAGATCACGTATCACTGAACAGCCTATCACCATTGCGATGACGAGCAGTGAATAAAGCAACGAAAAAGGGTTCCGAAGTGCAATAGTCCAATCCTGCCAGTTCACTCGATGTGTGCAGTGTGATCCTAGCATGAAAATATGTAGCTCCGCATAGGCCAAAGGCGCACAGCCCTTAGCCTAACCGCGGAAGATATTGACATTATATAGAACTTTAAATCAATTAAATTTTCCCAAATGTGTTTTACTTTCGATCCAAGTTCAACTTAATTTGCATCTAAGAAGTTGCCTCAAATTTTGACCAACTAATAATTGTGTACTGCACTTATTGACAATAGAGAAAAAAGATAAAGGAACTTAAATGTCTTAAAAGATCTCAAACAATAGAAAACATTCAGTTTCTTTCGATTATGCCTTTTTTATTGTTTAAAACGGCAATTTATTCCGTGTAAAATCGTGAATCTTATCTACCTTTTCACATTGTTTTAATATAAACAATTTTTGGGAATCTCTATAGAGATGAAAGATTTGCATACGTTGGGAATGGAAAAATTCTCAAAAATAAGGATTCCTAGCTGTGATAATACTAAAGTTAAAGGGACCTCCCCATAAAAACTTTTTGTGTATTTAAAGAGAGAGGAGGGAGTTAGCGGAAAAAAGTCTAGAAAACTTTTTGCTATATTGAACAATACCTGGGGCCTAATTACCGCATTCGATATCGAGTAAGCTATCGTATCGAGTAAACTATCGTATTATCCTGCATACAATAGACACTGACGTATCGAATGAAAACTCGAAAGATTTACAGCCAGGCCCACGATGTCACACGTTAACGTTCGCATAGAAAATTACATTTAAAACAAAAACAAATTTTAGAAATTTAGACGATGTCACACGTTAACGTTCGCATAGAAAATTACATTTAAAACAAAAACAAATTTTAGAAATTGTTTTTTTTTTTTTTAATGTAGTTTTCTATGCGAACGTTAACGTGTGACATCGTGGGCCTGGCTGTTAATGTCTTTGGTTACTCGATATCTAATGCTATCATCTCAAATTACGATACATTTCATTCGATATCGAGAGCCATGATACCAAAATAAAAAATTTCGATCAATTTTGCTCGATATCGAATGCGGTAATTAGACCCCTGTCCTCATGTTGCAGGAATAATTTAGAAACTATTTAGAAAGACGTAAAGTTGTATCTCAACCGTTTTTTACCTAAGGCCTTTTAAACATCTATTAGTTGCAATCAATTCAGAAAAAAATGGCTGGAATACGCTTTACTTTATCAAAAATTCACTTAATTCGTTTCTTTCCTTAATAGAAACAAGCAAAAGTGCAAAATTGGCTGTACCGAATATATGATTCCCTCCTTCGACAGTAAGAATATTTCATGATATGGGATCTTTAAATTATAAACCAATCTTTTTAAAAACGTCGTTGCAGTTTTTGACGTATAAAAGTCTATTCCAAAAGTGCTATTTAAGGCATATGGTTAATTTTGGACCGCTCCTCAACTAATTTGGCAGCTTGATTTCTAGTTTTATAAAACTAAACAAAAGCATTATTCGTTATGGGGTTAGGCGCACTAAAGTATTTTCCGAGAGTGGGCTTTATAAAGGGCCTATTGTAAGTTATAAGCCGATCTGCACAAAATTCTAGTATAATTTCTAGTCATTTTAAACGAATTTGTGCAAAATTTAATGACAATCGGTGGTACATTCCGTCCCAAATTATTGTTGGTTTTTGTATTAAAAATATAAATTTTTTATCCCAAATCCCAAACTGCTTAGAAGAACTAGAAACAATGTGACACCAAAATTGTTCTTTTCTGTTGTGTCTTTCGTAATGGACCGTGTTTTTAACAGACAGGCAGACAGATAGACAGACATACGGACATGGCGAAATCGCCTTAGTATAACTCAGGGTCCCCGAATATACATATCGCTCGTTTACTTCAATAGTTTAAAGTTTTTAATTTGCTCAAGCCACTTAGAAAAAATTACGGCACATTTTCTTTAAGCGGGGAAGTATAAAATATATTTAGATTAATTTTGTACTGGCGGCGTTGCGACTAACTATGGAGTAGGAGAGGTAGAAATCGCTGTTATGTCTTCTAATGGTCCGGGTTTTGAAAAAAAATATTAAAAATATGTCGATCGATTTTAATATATAAGTAATCAAAATCGGGAAGATAGTTTCGGATAGGCAAAAATTGCCCATCTGTCATTTTCCATAGTATTGAAAAAATTATAAATTATTTACGCTGATCTGTCTATGATTAAAATTTCATCAAAATTGGTTAGATGTTTTCGGAGAGGCAGTAGTTCTCTCTATGTACCCCTCTTGGTCCTAGTTTCAAAGAAATAAAAAGCCTATATTTCCAATTTCATCAAAATCGGTTTAGCTATTTAGCCGATAAAGCGTTACAAACTTAAGTCACTTTCGCATTCGGTCAGAGGACGGTCGTGCGGACAGATAGACTGGAGATGGAATGGAGGGTGAAAAGCGAACGTACTCACGTTAAAATGGCTTTGTTTTTCTTTTATGTACGGAAACTATAACTTTATTTGATCTTTTCGAAAACAGTAGTAAATATTTTCATAGTATAGGAGGTTTAGCGCCCCCGGACCCTATCAGAAGCACTTTAGTTACATATAGCCCATCTCCGTAAGGAGATTCGAATCTTCATTTTGTTCAAAAAAGTTTTAAAATCGGACCGGGAGTTCCGTAGATTACCTTTTACAAACATAGAAACATACAAACTTTTCAGCTTTGTAATATACATAAGTAAAGATAAAGAAAACATAGCGAACAGTTCTGCATCACTTACTCCAAAATTTAATGTTTCGATTGATGTTACTATTGAAGTAAATGAGCGATATGTACATAAACATACTTTATTGGATCTAAGATATATATAAAAAATTTCACGGAATAACAAACTTAGTAAACCTTCATTCACCCCTAGTGATGGAGGGTATTAAAAGGTGTTTTAGAGTAGATTCCTTTAATTGCCACAAAAAATGTCGAAGAATTATAGTAAAAGAAGACCAATGCTTTAAATAATATTCACGTCCAGTGTGAATGACACCTTATTTACGATAACGATGATTATAATTTACAAATCTTGTTATACCGCGAACTTTTTTATACGACCAATAATTAGATTATTATAAATATTATGTTAACATTTTAATTTAAATAAATAAAATGTATTAAAACATTAAAACAAAAGATTTAATTTGGAAAATATAAACACAACGTAAAATACTAGACTAATTTGCGCCCTTCTTATTAAAATTATTAACAAAAATTATTATTAATTAAAAAAAATGAAGAAGGCAGGGGCGCAATAGCCGAATGAATATGATAATAAGACGTGAATTTATTATAATTTGAATAAATGTAATAATAACCTACGTAATAATATTTACTTATGTGTAAGTGTTTCTATAATTAAATTTTAACAAGTATCATACAATTGATAAAAGTTTCTATACTGAATTTTAATTTGAATCTTCTAAAGCTGATTTGTTTTTTTTTTTTTCTTTGTTTTATTTTCAGTATGGTACTGCAAAATCACAATTCAATAACAGCACATACAATATCTTCTACAACATCAAATTCAGGAAATACTGCCACCTCAAACACTGCCAACAACCCACCCTCAACCAGCACAGCAGCAAGAGCCTACAGAATGGCCCAACAAAGACCGATTATTGATCTGCTAGTGGCCATGATTGCCGTACCGATTTTGATTTTGTGTGCCTTGCAGCTGGAAAAGAATCTCCACGATATGGCCAATAGCCCTGAAAGCCGTTGGCTGGTATTTGCTCTGGGTATTGGTATGCTAATTGTTAGTGTCATCATTTGTGGTTATGTTACCCATAGAATGGGCGTGTGCATATGGGCGGGACCCATAGATGAAGTGGGCAATCGCACAGGTAGTGATGGAAGAAGTGTAACTCATGTAAGTTTTGAATAAATGAATAAATGTAATGTTAGCCTAATGAGTTTGTTCTTTTCCAGATCAATTCCCAAAATGATATTTTAAGAATAGTGGACTCGCTACCTCCCAGTTATGATAGTGTGGTGAAATTTGATATACCCCCACCGCCTTATGACTGTTTAGTCATTGATATGGAACAATGTAAAGATGAGCCAGAAACCGAAAATAAACCCACAAGTTCAACTGAGAATTCAGCGGTTCATATGTGAATTTTTTTTTTAAAGTAACGGGATATGTTTTAAAAGCCCACTGGGAGAGAGAATTTAAAAAAGATTGAAATAATTTTGTTAAACAAAATATTTCTTTGATTGGCAGTTATAAATATAAAAAGCGCATTTAGAAAAGAAAATCGGTAAAGAAAACTTTTGGTTTTGAAATTATTTTTCAATAAGAGAATTCATCTACACTACCAAATCTACTTTAAAAGAGAGAGAGAGAGAGAGATCAAAAAACGATAGTAGTACATATATTTTAATAAAATTCTAAAAAGAATTTTTTTATTTAAAACAAAAAAAAAACAAAAGAAACAATTATTTCCATTATTATTTAAGACCGGGTTTTTGAGTTTAGGATTAAGTTCAAACTTAGTTTAAGGTTGTCTGAAACTCGGATTTTTCCGGCAAAATGTGATTTTTTTAGACCAACATTTTAAGCAAAACTAAGCGGTTCCGTCAAAATTTTGTATACAAACTTGGTAAAGGCGGCATAAATCTGTTTTTAGATTTACTAAACCTAGTTTAACGGAGATCTCAAAAACCCAGCCTAAATAATTTCGAATTTAAAAAACAATTCGCCGTAAAGCAAGTTTTGTTAAGCAAGATATAGGGCAGGGGGGTTACCGGGTATTTTGATTCGAAAAAAATAATTTACGAATTCGAACAATTTTTCTTTTTTTTTGTATTACTATTTTCTTTCTCGTTCGAAACAAATATAAGCAAATGGGAATTTAATGAAAAGTTATTGTTCGCAATAGAGTTGCTGTTTCGAAAGCGAATTTTTGTTTTTCATAAAATATAAAAAACTTTCGTTCATTACAAATTACAAATTATTCGAACTCGTAAATTCTTTCAAATCGAAATACGCGGTTGCCCACCAGAATTTTCTTCCCTCTTCGTAAAATTCACTTAATTGCTAAGGAAACTTGTTTTATGTTAATTTTTACACCTGTGCAAATTTCGATTTAATTAAACAAAGCTGAAAACTTGTTATCTCTTCTTTGAAGTTAAAACTTGCGCAACAAAACTTGCTGTGAGTGCTAATTGCTAGCAAATAAAGATTTGGTTAAGAAATAGCCAAAATTAAATTGTTGCTTCGAAGGATATTATAAAAAAATAAAATTCCATTTCTATTATTATCTTCCTAGCTATTAAGATAAATTAAGCAACATTTTTTTTTTTAAATCATAAAAAAAATTTAAAAAAAAAACACCAATTCATCTAGTCCAAATAAAAATATGTAATGTACTACTTAATAACGATTTAATTTTTTACATGTGTATCTCTATACGTATTTCTTTAAATGTAAAAAATTAGTGTAAAAAAATTGTTATGTATAAATTAAATTAAATAACCAACTTTATACAATTAAAATACATTAAAAAAATAGTATTTTTAGGTGTAATTTTACTATTATTTTGTAAATACCGGCTTTAGTTAAGTATAGTTTTTAAATATTTAAAACATAAAAAAATAAAATCAATGAATTAAATTAAAATATAAAACGTTTAAGGTTGTTTACTAAAAAATAAATAAAGAACCAGTAGCTCGTTTCTGTATTTCTCGCATCGTAAAATTTCTTACATGAAGTGTGAAACAAAAAATTCCATCGTTTCTCGATTTATGAGATAAAAGCACTGTTGCCAACTATTTTTGAACACTTCCCGCCAAATCGGACTTCAAAACCGCTAGAAACCGCTAAATATTTAATTTAGCGGGATTTTTTTCAAATACCGCTAAAACCTTAACATTTTTAAAAGTTTTATATAAACCTAGATATAGGTTGCTTTTTCAAAGATATACGACTCTTAAATAACGTTACATACTCAGCTTTTCAACTTCCCAAGCTATTTTTTCCCAAATATGTGCCGAATCTTTGATACCATACACCGTTGCGGTTTCACGCGTACTAAAGTTTTTTCCAAGAAAAGGCTTTATAAGGTGCCAGTAGTTATGAACCGATCGGCACGAAAGTTGACAGCGTAATTTATTACAATAGCATTATTTATTACGGTTTTAGGTGTACTTAGCTGTTTTCCGGGAGTGGGCTTTATATGGGGCCTATGGTCTTTACGGTTTTAGCCGTACTAAAGGTTTTTTGAGAGTGGGTTTTATATTGGGCCTTTCGTTAGTTATGGACCGATCTTCACGAAATATAGAACGAATTTGTGCAAAATCTTGTATCAATATGTGCATTCCGCCATTAGTTATGCTAGTTTTTGTAACAAAATGATAAATTTTTGGAGTGGTTGTTTCACATTTTAATTCATAACTCTTTTCCTACTAAACCGATTTTGCTGGATTTCAATCCCAAACTGCTTAGGAGAACTAGAAACTAGAAACAATAGAAATTTATCGTTTTTTGAGTCGTTCGAAAGTGACCTTGCATAGAATTACTCAAGGACCCATAGTATATGTACTTTATGGGGTCTTAGATGAATACTTAAACAGTTTCACCCGGAATGACAAAATTAGTATACCCTTATCACAACTTGTTGTGGTGGAGGGTATGTATAACAATTCAGTTATTAAAACGCAAAAAAGTCTATAACACTTACGCTATGTTTGGCAATTATTTGCCGTTTTAAGCAATGAGGTCAAATTAGTTAGTTGAGAGTAAGTGAATTATATTGCTTGGGTTCTATTGAGATAATTTAGATCAATACCTTACCTGTTGTTTAACAATTTTTAGCAGGCTTAAAGTTGTGTATTGTCACATATAGCCCTAACAATATAATCATAGTTAGCTAAAACTACAAAAGTAAGTAAAACCGTGAACATAATCAACTAGTTTTAAACCAGAAAAACAAAAAAGCTTAATAAGAAAAAGTATTAAATCTGTAAATTTAAAATTTGAGAAAGGTTTTTGTGGCGAAAATCAGCCGCTGAGAGATGTTTGAAAATCGCTAGATTTCCCGCGTACCGCTAAAACGTATTTTTTCCCGCGATTGGCATTTCAAAAACGCTAGATTTAGCGGGAAAATCTCTAAATTGGCAACAGTGGATAAAAGTGTTTCTGTATTTGAATGCGAAAACAGACACAACAAATTCTGTTTATACTGGAATATTTCCAGTAATTAAGTGTCAAATAAAAGCGAAACGTCAACAAAAGAAATAAATATAATAAAAACAGGGCTGCCAGATTTGACGAGTTATCGTCATCTTGACGATTTTTTGTTCCGAAATTAACAAAGTAACGTTTTGATGATTTTTGCTAAAAAAAGTGACGAAAGCAAAAGCTAAAACAAAATCAAAAATATTTTATAATTTTGTTGTTACTTTCTATAGAAATTCATCTTGAATTTTTAAATTTCAAACACTTCTATTTTGTGGCGTTGAAAATTGAAAAAAAAATAATATGAATGTCTGTAGAAAGCAACAACAAATTTATAAGAAATTTTTTTTATTTTGTTTTTGCTTTTATTGAAATTGTTGGCGTTGCGTTTTACACTATAAGCCCCTTAGTCTTCGAATTAAGATAATTGTATATATTTTTATATGTTTGTTTATTAGAAAAAAAGATATCTTTAGAAACAAGGGTTAAATTTTTATATTTATCCCTATTGTGTAAATTGTCCTCGAAATTGTTTGTCTCTTTCCTAAAAAATGTACCGGCAAAAGCAAAATTTCGAGGGAAAGTAATGGACCGACTTGGCTTATTTTGAACATTTAATACTTCTATTATACACATACAAAATATGATTGATACTTGATATTCTTATCTTATATGTACACTTTTGTGCCAAAACCATTATTCCGGCAAGAAAGAAATTTGTTTGTCTCCCAGTAAAAACTTTTTCAAAATGTATAGCTTCTTTCACTCGTTATTTAGTAGCTTTCTTCCATAAGAACTTCGATAACTACTTATTAGATAAAAAAAATGACTTACTTTTGAATTTGTTCATTTTGGCACAACCCTTGTAAAATTCATTAGTTTTTCAGTAGAATTGTATGTAGTGCTTTTATGTGTTTCTGATTACTTAACATATTATTTTGTAGGCGAAGATTTTACTGGGTCTTTAACCCGTTTATTTATGAGCCGATTTTTTTAATTTTAACTACCAGGTATTCTACTAAGTCTTTTTCAGGTAAAAAAGAAAAAGATTATAGGAATAGGTAAATTAAATATTTATATCTCAGCCATTTGTAAACCGATATAGTTAAATTTCAATAATATACTATTTCAGACTACATACGATATAAATATAAAACAACGTTGTCACTATCACTTCCATAAAAACCCAGAATATTTATAATACTGTTATCAAAGCTGATTTTAAAATTTAAAATTTTTATCGGATCAAAGAAAATAAATAATTCTTTAAAAAATAATCCTCCAGCTTAACAAAATAAATATAAATTTAATGAAATTATTAAATACCCATGAACTTTAACTATGTTTTTGTTTGATTACTTTTTAATAAAAGTCGAAACAAATTTGTTTAAAATTGATTTTAATTGCACGATTTTTAAAACAAAAAAGACGATCTTTTTTATTTTTTTCTCAGGAAATTGACGATTTTGACACAAAATTATCTGGCAGCACTGATTAAAACCAAAACAAGAAAAGGCTAAAAAAGATTTAAAATAACAAAATATGTATAACAATTGTTTTTTGTTTATTTTCATCATATAAATTATGCATTCATCATTTATATTCCTTCTATTTTTTTATTTATTTTAAAAAAATAGTATATAAACATATTTTAAATTGAAAATATCTACATTTTGTTTTTCTCGCCATTAATTTCAAATGTGACTTATTTTGACAGTTCTTGAAATAAACTTTTCGCAAAATATTGTTATAGAAACACTTTTTCTCGCATCCTTCAAATAATTGCTGGAAAATTATTTAAATGACAGATAATTCTCGCAAAAAAAAGATACAGAAACACTTGTGTGAGAAAACCCATTTTTTGTTTCATTTCACACTATTTTTGTTGCAATTCACACGTTTCATGCGAAAAGTTTTACGATGTGAGAAATACAGAAACGGGCTACAGGGTTTAAAAAACTGCAGTCGAAATCGAAAACTGTCGAACAAAAAAACGACAGTTTGACAGCGACTGTTTACATTAAATGAACCAGAAGCACAGAGCATACAGAGTTGAAAAAATTCACGTATGAAAACTGCCCAAATCATTGCGAGGACAGCTTTCGCAGAAAGAGAAAGAAAACGTTTTGAGGTGGTAAAGTGGCAATATGTTAAAAATAGGCCGCTACTACCCTGCAAATAATAGAACCAAACACGCGTGTAGGACTAGTTCAAAAGTAACCCAAACGTATGCAAAAAACATGGTCTATTTAACATTACGATATGCTAGGGCATGACCATATAACCCACCTTTGGACCACTAAGGAGTAGTTTTAAAACTACTCCATGGTATACTCAAGAGGATAAGTTTTGAAGTCGTTTAAAAACGAAAGCACGTCGTTAAAAAACGAAGACATGTCGTCTCACTACAAACACGTTTTAACAATGACATGGTCCATGCTTCATTACATCGGACTTGTCCAAGGAGTAGTCCATTTGATCAAAAAAGATCAGGTGTTCCAATATTTGCAGGGTATCAACACAAATTGCGTGTTCAAAACAAAACTGCAAAAACTTAGCATCTCCCTTTCTTTCGTGGACATTAGTGTGCCCTAAAGAATTTTCGGAAGAGGTTTAGGGTTCGCACAAGTCGAATTTTTGGCGAAAAACAGGTTTGGCGGTCTTTTCTTAACTTTTCTTTTCTGAATGCCTGAGTTCGATTCCCAGTTCAGACAAGAATGAAAAATTATCAATTCATTTTAATTAATTTCATGTTGTAAAATTTCTTTCTTCATAAAAATAATTTAATGAAAATTTAATTTGATGAACTTTAGCCTGTTTAAAAATATTAAAATTTGGATTGAAATAACATAAACAGTTCAATAAATTACCCACAATACTGATTACACTATGCTAGTTGAAAAAATAGACAAGCCGGGCACATGGCGTTTTAACATAATTCGGGTACGCTTAATCCAGTGGTGCCCCCCATTTTTTTAGGTTGGCTCTGGTTTTCGAGATATATCGTTATTTCGAAAATGGAGGAGGTTGCACAACATCTGTTCGCGCAGCTCAAAAACGCTTTAACTGATTGAAAAAACTTAAACGCTGCAATAAAATTTCCTTTCTTATACATATTATGGGTATTCACGTCACAAGTTGCACCCTTGCAAAAAAGCAAAAGTGCAAAAATATAACAACAACCACAAAGACAATTAGTTGTGCGCAAATAATTGTCTTTGTGGTTTTTGTTATATTTTTGCACTTTTCCTTTTTTGCATCGGTGCAACTTGTGACGTGAATACCCCCATTTATTTTTTAAAAGTATTTTTTTATCAAAATTTCGAAATTCTTGTTCTTTAAAAATTCATAAAAAATTGGAAAATGCAGCTATGCTTTTAAATTTTGTAGACATACGGGGTTGGTCATGCATTTTACCTATCAAGGGGCATCATTGGCACTGCAGGAGCCAAATTTAAGAATTTCAACCATACAATTATGGCGGTTTAATAAAATTCATAAATTTGGCCCCTGCAGCGCCAATGATGCCACTGGAATTTTAAGAATGTTATTTAACCGCCATAATTGCATAGTTGAAATTCTTAAATTTGGCTCCTGCAGTTAAACGTTTTTATATGGTTTTCGAAATAACAGTATATCTCGAAAACCAGAGCCAACCTAAAAAAAACGGTGGGCACCACTGGATTTAGCGTACCCGAATTATGTTAAAGCGCCAAGTGCCCAGCTAGCTTGTCTTAACAAAAAGTGTAAATTTCGAGCACAGCTAAGGCACAAGCTCTATGTTTACATTTCTGTGGCCGTATGGAAAAACTAGATAACTCCATTTTTTGAAAACACGAGAAAAACACATTTAAAGTTTTAAACATATTTCGCTTATTTTCAAAAGATTTTGCTATTCGTGCTTAATTCCCAGTTTTTATTCTTGACAAAAACACTTGAAATTTATTGTTGATGGGATAAGCTATTCCTATGCATTTCACTGGTTGCTTAGGCCAGATCATCAGGTAACTTCATCCATAAAGATTTTAGACAAACTAAAGGTATTAAACCAAATAAAACTTTTAAACGTATATGAATTACAGCAACAGTTCTACTTGTAACAATATCAAAGCTTGAACAAAATACATCAACAAAAAACAACAGTGGGCTTATCTCATCTCACATTCCCCACTACAATTAGTTGAAATTCTCTCAACATTAATTGTAGTTGTTAGTAGGTTAAGAAAAACAAAATAAAAACAACAACAACTTTTGTAAGTGTTTTTGTCAAGAATAAAAACTGGGAATTAAGCACGAATAGAAAAATCTTTTGAAATTAAAATTTTGTATTCCCAAAAATTGAAATTACTTTTTGATAATATTTCGCTTATTATTTAATTTGAATTTATGTTACTATGCATGCGCATTTAACAAAACATAATTTTTAATAATTTTTTACGGCGGCGTGAAATTACCCCCCAAAAAAGTAATGAAATAACCCCCCAAAAGTTTGTACAGAGGGGGTTTTTGGGGGGTTATTTTGGGGGGTTATTTTGGGGGGTTATTTCATTTCCTTTGGGGAGTTATTTAATTTTTTTAATTGGGGTATTATTTCATATGAAATTATCCCCCAAAAATCATTATGAAATAAAGCCCCAATATATTTTTTGTGGGATTATTTCATTTTCAAATTTATAATGAAAACGTTTTTGGGCGCAAGGATTTATCCACTTTGGTATACAGAACACCGGCTTCAATAAATAAAGCTACCCTGCATTACCGGCCTTCGGCCGGGCGCAATGACTTTTTCCTCTATGGTATAAGAAACACCGGCTTCGCTAACTAAAGCTTCTCTGCGTAGCCGGGTCGAGTCGGTATTATTATACTATAGCGGAGAAAATCCTGGCGCAATGCAGAGACGCATTAGTTAGCGAAGCCGGTGTTTGTTATACCACAGAGGAAAAAGTCATTGCGCCCGGCCGAAGGCCAGCTATGCCGAAAAGCCTTGGTTGGCGAAGCTTGTGTTTGGTATATCATATCATGATATCTATCGCGTGATTCTTTAAAGCAAAACTGTATAATTAATTGTATTACATATATTGTGCTCTTATTTCATTTCAGAAATTGGGGTTTTATTTCATATGAAATAAGCCCCCAAAAATTAGGGAATTATTTAATTTATGTTTGGGGCGTTATTTTATTTCGTTGGGGGCTAATTTCATTTTCAAAATTGGGGCTTTATTGCATATGAAATATGGCCCCACTCTTGGGGGGTTATTTCATTATTTTTTTGGGGGTTATATTTTGGGGGGTTATTTCATGGCGCCATTTTTAACATTTCTGGTTCCATTAAACTGATTTTTGGAAATTAAACCCGAAAATCAATGTTTCGAAAAATGGAGTTTAGTTTTTGCGAAAAAAACTTTTTTTCTTAAATTATATTAATATTTTACGGAATTAAGGCAACTTTAGTAATGATTTGTGGAAAAAGATTAACTTTTTGACTGAACACGTTAATTTACCCGTTTTTTCTACGAACAAATAGAGTTATCCAGTTTTTCCAAAAAAAAAAATTTCCCTTTATGCTTATAGTATATCAAAAAATAAGCTGAGTTTTTGTCTGTTTTTATGCATAAACATAATTAAAAGGTTTACCCTTCTTGATTTTATGAAATTAATTGGCCAGTTTTTGGAACGCGGATTAACGTTAAACTCGGTTTAACATAGGTTGAACCTGAACAACAGCTATTGACTTTGTGGTTAATTTTAGTTTAATAAATATTAAAATTTTAAACAAAAGGTGTTCCATTAAATTTTTATACTAAACTTGGTAATAAGACCGATTTTAGGTTTTTAGTTTAAAAACAATGTCTTACGCTTTTACTTTGTTTTTTATAAGAATAAACGTAATAGTTACACGTGCGTGCAATAAAATGTAAAAATAAACTCAAGAAAACCAACAATCCGACTAACATAAGCGTAGATCCACACCTTGACCTCACGCAAATGCAGACTAAGTTGGAGGAAATTATTGCAGAAAGCAGCACTGAAGAAAGAAGGAAGAACTCGTAAATTTAGAAATAAATAATTCAGAAAACAAACTGAAATCAAGCCGGAAAAAGCTCAAGAGAAGTTTTATTGATGAACATTTAACATTGAGAAGATCGATAATATTAATATTTTTTTAGTATTTAATATCGTAAAGTGTAAAAAAGATGAATATGTTCTTAGATTAATTTAAAAATAAAGAAATTTACAACCAGGCTCACAATGTCAATAAAAACATTTCTTTCGCATATTTATATTTAAAACAATAATAGAAAACTAAAATTCTTTTTGTTTTCAATATAAATATACGAAAGAAATGTTCTTGTCGACATCATGGGCCAGGCAATTAATTTGTTCTTATTTCAAGAAATCTGTGGCCGTATATAAAAACTAGGAAAGTCCATTTTTTAATAAAGTTTGTTTGTCTTCCAGATTCAAAAAATGTATTCCTAGAAAAAAACTGGATAAAAATAGGTTTTATTATTTTTGTACGTAGAAGCTTACTTTTATCTTTGCAACAGAAACAAACAAAAAATAAGTAAGTTAAAACCTTTTTCAAAGTAACTGTACCACAAAGGGTATGATAGATCTATATGGGCTAAAAACTGTTACTCGGAAAGATTTCGGGTGTTAGGCAGTCGTATTCTATGAATCAGAACAGGGTTGATAAAGTTGGTACAATTGTACTTTTTTTGGTACAATTCAAAATTAAAAAGTACGCTGGTACACCCGTGACTCATTTGGTACTATTTCTAAATTTTTCAAGCCTACATATTGGCAACTAGTATTTACTGTCCAATAAATATAAGCGGAGTTTAGTGTTTGGTGCAAATAATCTTGCGAAAATGCAAAATGTCGTAGCTTTTTTATGAAATCTAAGGGAAACTGTATTTTTTGTTGTTTGATTTAACAAAACAGCTATGATATTTTGCAAGAGCATTTGCACCAAACACTGAACTCGGCTATTGTGAATAGATTTTTGCACCTTATTAAGTATGATGATATTGACAAGTATTTAAATGATATAGGAAACCACTTCTGCAAAAGTTCTACATAGTAGAATGGACGAACTCCTCTAAATTCAAGATTATTTTGGAACGAACTCATAATATTTTCAAATATTCGTCAACAAGATGGTTGTCACGTAAAGCAATAATGAACAGAAATTTGGAACAGGGTAAACCCACTCCATTATTATTTTACTCCGAATTATTTTGAAGGAGGTTTTACAAGTGCTTAGTTAAATTTTAATATATTCGGACTTTCTACTCCTTTCCTGTTTCTGTAGTACATATTAAAAATTGTAAACACAATAAATTTGGAAACGCAATCCGAAGATGTTCGTATCTACATAATTATAAAACGCTTAAAAATTTTATTTTCGCTTAAAAATCGAGATTACATTTTGAGAAAAAGACGATAAATTCTAAAGTGTTTGAAAACGCTTTCTGGCGGCAATCAAAAATAAAAATTAATGGATTTCTTGACCCTAAAAACCGCATGATACAGGTCTGGCCAGATCAAATACAATTTGTTTACCTCTATTCTTGAATATTTTGGAAAACTAACTTTATTTTGACGCGAAAAAAGTTTACCCACCCTATTATTATGTATAATTAATGCACAAATGAATTATGTTTTTAAAAATAAATTAAAAACATTTTTTTAAAAAGATTTAGTACTATTGGGGCTGAAAAAGTACGATTTTAAAAGTTCATTGGTACGATATTGGTTTTCTCATTTATCATCCCTGAATCAGAAGCTGCAGAAAAGATATAATATGCATATAAAGAATGCATAAATATATTCTTTGAATTCTCTAGAGTTGCAATTTGTATGCTTAACATTTTGATCCGAATTTGTTCTATATCGCTCTTTGTCTCTTACTTTTCGAGAAAAACTACTACTAAATTTTCTGTTTTCTAAGAGACTATGGAGTTAACTTGTTTTTTCAAAAAATGCATGGAGTTATCTTGTTTTTAGTAACAAGATAACTTTTTACATAAAAATTGATATTTTTCTGATTTTTGTTTTTCAAATAACTATTAAATGAAAACTATATCGAAATTTCAGAGTGATTGTAAATGAAACACGCTTTCTATTTTTGGTGTTATCTTAATTTTCGCAAAAAGTGGAGTTAAATAGTTTTTCCATACGGCCACAGATTTGTTCTTCAAGTTGTGCTGAAAGAAGTCAACAAGAAAAGAAAGACAAAAACATGAAAAACAGAGAAATGTAAATATGAAGTACGAAAAAACAGAAGTAAGGAAGAACATGTATATCAATTAAAATAGATAATCTTTAAGGCAAATTTTGATCTACCAAAGGTTAAACACAATTTGGTTTAAAGAATGATGTTTGATTATTGACTGCCAGTCATCGTCAATGGCGGTGAGTGTTAAACGGCGAAGCCATCTGAAGAGATTCTGTGTTTACTATCGAAACATGTCTGGGCAACCTGTCCGTGAAATATATGATCTAATTTAAATATTTTTTTTAGAAAATACTGAAAAAACGTACCTTAAGCGGCTAATACACTTGCAATATAACTGTTAAATTTTATCGCCAATGGGCTTGTGATATTCGAAGGTGACACAATATATTGGCAAGAATGGAGATCAGAAAAGAAGTGCAATATACTGTGAAAAGTGTACAATGTACTTTGTTGTTTTGCTTTAAAGGTTGTGTTTTTGTTTTTTAATAAAAATTGCGCCATATTTTAATTGAAACCATTGTGCCACTTATTGAATAATATGGGGCCATATAGAAATAATATGGCGAATAACATATACAATAATATTGTAAATGGATGCGGCGCTTGACGATTATCTACAACAGAAATATTATTTTCATGTGTACCTCAAATATAAATTAATTAATAGCAAACAGTATTAAATACTTATGGTGTTTTCTTTTCTACAAAAAATGTGACATTTTATTAAAAAAAATGCAATTTGGTGTATGTTTCTTAAAAATTTTGCTCCCGTAAAGGGTGGCTTGCTTTAATCTAAAAAACTCACCCTTTCCGGGAGTAAAATTATTTAGAAACAGACACCAAATTGCATTTTTTTAAATGAAATGTCACATTTTTTTGTAGAAACTAAAACACCATTAGATAAATGAATTCTAATAATATATTTTTTTCCTTTTATTTTCATAAATTATTGCTTTTTTTTAACAAAAAGTACCATTTGGTGGGAAAAATACTCTTTTAGTTGAAGTGCAGTACCATTTGAAAATTTAAATTTTGCAACACTGGTTCACATACAAAAATCACTTCTGAAAATAGCTTTAAGTGCCATAACTTTCTTTTAAATGCTAATAATTTGTTCTGGTGGTTCCATGACTGCCCAAGGGTTCCGAATTGGGTACAATCTCAAAAATTCATCTATCAATAATATGGTACTTGGTGTAGCTTTACCGACTAAAATTGTTGACTGGTTTTTTATATGCAAATATTATTAAAAGGTTGTATGTTTTGTTTTCAAATAGCCCAGTTTAATGTTAATTACAGGGGTACGCATCAGGGTTGCCAATTTAGCCATTTAGTGGCTAGGTTTAGCCATTATTCACCCTGTTTAGCCATTAAAAAATGAGTTAAGCCATTAGCCATTTTTTAACTTGTTTAGTCTAAAATTTTTTTTGCCGTTTTTCTTTTAAAAGAATAATTTTTATTTTATTATAAAAATTTATAAAAGTAAAATAAACATATTGAACAATTAAAACGCCTTTTATTTAAATAACAACTTTTACAAATGTTGAAAATCGCTATAAACTATGACGCTGAAACATCTTAAAATAAACGAAGAGTATTCAACTATTAAATTTTTAAAATGGATTAACACAAACATCGCTGTTTCTTTCTGGTTGCAAGTATTTCAATAAAAAGATGCAGGCGGTAACAAAATTGTTTTAGAAATTTCAGAATTGACTATAAAGTTGCTCTCACTTCCATGGTCTAATGATGAAGTAGAGAGGGTGTTTAGCCAAGTCAACATCGTTAAAAGTAATTTGAGAAATAGGTTACATTTAGCAACCGTTAATTCGATTTTATCAATTAGGTAAATATTTTTACCATAACAATACATAACATATTTAGACCAACACGCCAATAGTGGAGAGGGTACCATGCGTTTGTGCTGATGTTTGTAACACTGTAAAAGATTGGTCCTAAGCGCGCATTTACGTATACCGATTGACTCAGAATCACTTTCTGAATTAACGATGTTTGTCCGGCCGGCTGGCTGGCTGGCTGTCCATGTAAACCTTGTGCGCAAAGTACAGGTCGAAATTTAGAGATTACTTGATCAAATTTGGTACTAAGGTACTAATGTGGTGTAGGGTATCATAAAGTCGGGTTTAACCGACTATTCTTTCTCACTTGTTTTTTATTGTAGATCTGGACTCAAAAGGTTAGGTAAATGTTGTCGTGATTATGATTTACCTTCAAATTATTAAAAACTTTTGGTTATTTGAAACTAACGAGTGATTCCTATGAGGTGAACAATAACGGCATCGGATTTTTTATTTTATAATATTAATTTATTTAGCCATTTTTCCGTAAATTTAGCCATTTTTGGTCACCAAGTTTTGGCATCACTGGTACGCATAAGCACTACTAAATTGCTCTAAAAGAAGAAAAGTGGAGACAGTACAACAGCTTTTTTCTGACTGCGACCGAGATATCTGACATTTTCTTTCAAAATAGGTAAAGGATGAACATCTCAAATAATTTTTATATTCCACGAAAAACTAATTCTCTTTACATAAGTTTATTTTATTGTTTTTTAAATGGAAACACAAAATTTTATTTAGACTCCTTTCACACTCGACAGGTTACTTGCGCAACTCTTGGTTTGTAGACGTCAGCGGTAAGGTCGGGGTAAGGGGAAAAAATTAGTACAGACTTTGTTGTACTCGGCAAGTAACTTGCGCAACTAACTTGCCGAGTCTGAGAGGGGTATTTTTTTGTAAAAAAAGAATTGCTGCAGCGTAAATGATAAAATTCTGTTTTACACTAAACTTTGATTTTTTAGTTCGTAAATTTCATTTTTTTCGTTAATAATAAATCACACAGCGAAAAGTTTTAAAACTAGGGTTTAAGGTTTGAATATATATCTATATCGGCGACATTTTATTGTTAAATATAAAATTTTTTTCAAGTTTTTGCGTAGCAACTATAAGTAATAAAACATTAAAAAGCAGAGCATAAAATTAAAATAGAATAATAAAATTCTGTATACAAATTCTTAGCCGTTTTGACTGTAGCAGAGCAGGAAAGCTAGCTTATCTTCAGCTCGTTATTGGTTTGACCTACAGACTATTTGAGAAAAAATGATTTAAGTATGGGATATACATATTCGGAAAACCCTCTATCCAAATCCAAAACCTGTTTTACGAAGCTTTTTATGGTTTGCTGCATATCAATTATTTTAAAGTTCATTGAGTATTGTTTTGCTCTACACGCCACTGTTTGGCGAATGCAAAAATTCCTCATAAAAAAACGTACAAAATAAATTACACTCTTGCTCTGCTTTATTAACGTAAGAAAAAAGGTAGATAAAGCGAAGGGAAAAAAATGACAAATAGAAAATTAATTTCACTCTTGCTTCTTTCTCTTCATTGCCGCAAGAAACGAAAAAGAAGTTAAGAAATAAGCAAAATAAAATAAAATCAAATCAATACACAGCAGTAGGTGAACGTTCATAAGAATTTACATTTTTCATTAAAAAATAAGCCAGAAACAGTGGTGAAAATACACAAAAATTATTTAGGATATGAGTCGTTCAGTGTATAAAGGGGATGAGTCCATTTTTGGCGTTTTTGAGATTTAGCGTGGATACACTTCCTTTTATGACTAACTATGTATGGTAAAAATTTTGTTGTCAAATTTCAACGGTAACCCCCTTTTAAAGACAAAACATTTTTTTGTACGAACCCCAAAATTGTTATTTTCAGTGGAAAAAGGGAATAAGTCCACGCTTGCATTTATATTGCATTAATCACTTGTTAATTTTGCTTTCCATGAGTTTCAAAACAATGCTAAAGCCATGTTTGTTTGGCAAGAAACTGAGGGCTCAAGAGGCTCGCAAGATATCGCATCTTGTTTGGTCAAATACATAAAAATGTTTACTGATACGCACGATCGAATTGTTTTGTGGTCAACATGCAAAATAAAGGAACAGTTTCGAGTGGTTAAAATTACCAGTTTTGATTTTTTTTCTCTACAAAATTTTTGGAAAATAACGTTTGCAATCGCAAAACCAACACCGCGGTAAACCCGGTAAACTGGCTTCAAGTGAGATGGATCAAACTAGATAGATCGAAACCATGGGTAATACAATATAAAAATAATATCGATAAACATTTTGGATTTGAAAATATAAACATAAGAAAGAAAGGTAAAGTAATGTTATTGAATAGCGTGAGTCAAAGTCTACTGTATCCTGAAATAAGTGCTATAACAAAAGAAAAGAAAGAGGATATAATTGATGTATTAAAATAAATCCCTCCCGTGTACCATACTTTCTATAAAAACTTGAAAACAGTATCAAGTCAGGAAGATTATATTGAAGAAGACATATATTTTGTTAAATTTGTTATACTTAATTTTTTGTTTTAAAAAGAAGAAATGTTTTATGTTATTTTTTTAACTTCATTAAAAATAAAACTGAGCGAATGCACTGAACTAAAAAATTAGCTGCAGCCTTTTTTTGCCAAATTATAAAAAATGTACTCTTTCCAAAATATACTAATCAATTTAAACCAGTGTTCGAAAATAAACACTAAATATCGTTTTTAATGTTCGGTTCGGTAGATTTGTGGAAAACACAAACACTAAAAGTGTTTGTGTAGAAATCATTAAAAAAAATAACGTTTCCCTGTTTTTATCAAACTCAACAAAAGATGTGAACATTTAATTCCGTTCGGTTTTGTTTTGAAAATCCACAAACTTCAATGTGTTCGGTTCGGCTCGTTAATGTTCGTCCCTTTTGGCTGGTAAAAAGAAATAATTTTCCAAAAACAAAATACACACACGAACATTATAGAACATTTAAATATAATGTTTGTCTACAGTATCACTACAATTGTTCTGTTTTTAACGAAGAACCGAACATTATATAATGTTCGTTTCTTTCTTGAAAATAGTTACGAACGGTATTAAGGGTTGTGTATGTCTACACAATCACTAAACGTTAAATAATGTACTGTTTATTTTCGAACACTAATTTAAACACAACGCGAGGTAAGCCAATATTTAGATCGATATTTTTTCTTTTTATTTCCGAACGAATGCTCAAAGTCAAAACATAATTAATTTGAATTTTTACGCTATCGATTTTAACCACAAAAAATTTGGTGGACTTATTCCCTTTTTCCACTGAAACTCTTTTCAACAAAAATGTATTTGTATCATATTAACAGGTTTTGTGAACACATACACTAACATACTAACATTATATATTTACAAATTGTAAAAGAAGCCCTAATAATTAATTTTGCAATTTTAGTTTTGAGTTTTGTTGTAACAACTAGTTTTAAGGTCAACGTCAACTGTTCGGTCGTTTTTCTCCATTTCAAATTTTTAGACTCATTCCCTTTATCCACTGAACGACTCATATACATATTTTCAGAAAACTTCATGTTAACCTTCCTTGTCGTTTTTTTCCACTACGACTTTTTGGCATATGCGCCAAACTAATAATGAGCTAACGATATTTCGTTATTAGATTAAAATACATATTATTATATTAAATTAAAATAAAAAGTTTGACTTACCAACTTAAATGATTTAAATGGAATGAATTCGATTAACATTCAACTGTTAATTTTTATATTACATATCTAAACAGGATAAAATAAAGATTTAAAAATTCAGTTAATTACGACATTTATTTTTATTAAAAATCCGTTTGCTTACCAGTTCTGAACACAATTTATCGCTTCTTTGCCTTTTAAAACGTTTCTCAATGAAAATATCTAATCGTAAATTATTTTGTAGACAATTTCCTATAAAATTAAAAACGTTTTTGAATCATAGTTTTATAAATTAAAAACAAAATTTATCGAAGGCATACATTCAATACCCGCTATAAACCAATCATTTGAGAATCACTTTTTGATGGGAAAACTTTCGAAATTTCAGAGAGAAAAAAATAAATATACAGGGGTGTGCTGGAAATCGCAAACGTAAAACGCAAGAATTTGGAAGTTGTTTTTAATACACTTTAAATCTAATTTTTATAATTTTTGTTATAAAACTCTGTTTAATAGATACATATTTGCATAGCTTTTGTCATAAAATTCATTTATTACAGAAATCTTATTAAAAAACTACTTTTAAAATTCTTGCGTTTTACGTTTTCGATTTCCAGCACACCCCTGTTTGATACCTTTTTTTCAATCTTTATTATTTTTCTATCAGTCATTTCATTATTACTTTTTTATGTATTTCCTGCTTTCAATCACATTAATTTTGTTAACTTATTAGTTTGTTTAATAAACGAAGATTTATGCTACAACAATTTCTATACCTTTTGATATCGATACTTTCCCGTAAGAATGTATTAAGCGACACTTTTTTCGAAAATGACTTTTTATGTGGAACTATACTAGAAGTTAAGCGCCACATTTTGGCCTGGGTTTCGCTGCCCTATCATGGATGCAAAGGAAACTAGAGTGAAAATAAAATTGTATCAACCGTCAAGTTTTCTCACTGGAATAATGTTGCACCCTGTAATTTGTATTATCCGCCAAAGAAATTATGCTAAGCCACATTTTTAAATATGTTTTGTATTCTGAAAATCGCTTTCCAAATATGTTTCTTTCAATAAAATCCGAAAAATAAATAACTAAATGAGACGTTTTTTTCGTTTCCTACACAATTTTAGAAATGTCGCTTAATACATTCTTACGGGAAGGTATCGATATACTGTAAAGGAATGACAAAATTTCCCAAAAATTCAGAAACATTTTGCTAAAATTTTAAATATAGCAAAGTTTAATTAATATTGATGAGAAGTCCCTAAAAATTTTGAAATTGCCAAAAGCTACATCTCTGGAGTAACACTCCATGATTTAAGGATTACTTAATAAAAACTAGTTAGAGTGATATATACGGCTGTTCCGAGTCTTTGATAACCCACATGATATCTATTTATTATTAATTTATCTTTATAAAAACAGACATCAGCAAAAAATTGGTTGCGGCTTAGACATACATATTCTTAATTATTGACTAACAATCAGAAAGTTGTATGTTTTTTTTAGCAATTTTAACTAGCTTGAGTAAAATATCATGATTCGTAACAGTTTAAGCCGAACTTAAATGATTTTCAGGAGGGGAATTTATATTGGAGCCATGGTAAGTTATGAATCATCTCCAAATTCTGCAGAGTGATTTCTTGTATTAAAAACATTAATTTCAAAACAGTGTACAGCAGAGAATGACAAAAGTATCATTTAAAGTACTCTTTCAATATTAGTACGAAAACATGTACGGACATGTATGGGTAAAGATTAAAACCATACACATACGTACCAATACCCATTACAAGCTAAAGTTAAATATGTTGTATACGCTGCCAATGTGTATTTGCATATTCATTCTTCTTTTTGAATGTACAATGTACATTCAAATGTACATTGTACATGCAGATATAAATAAAATTTCTGTTAGTTATCTGCAATACGCATATAAGTATGTGTATTACCGTAAGTATAACGTTAATATACAGAGCGCGAGAAAGAGCAGAGATGGCAAATGCAATTTTAAAAATGTTAAAACTAGGCAAAATTTTGTTGTGTTGTTATTCAGAAAAATATCAAGATAATTTTAAAGCTTTTTAACATTTGACTAAGGCGGTAAGCTTATTTTATTAGAACAACGAGGGGCGGTTGGCGGCAATTTCTGCTTCTCCGAAACTATCTAACAGATCTTAATAAAATTTCAAACATAGATATATCCATATTAATATGAACACACAAGCTTTATATATTTTTTTAAAAATAGGACCCCGAGGGATGCTCAAAGGTATTTTCTGCCTCTCCAAAACTATCTAACAGATTTTAATGATATTTAAAACATATATAGATACATATTTGTGTATACACATAAGCTATGTATTTTTAAAAAAAGTAGGATAACGAGGGGAGATAGGGTGCAACTTATGCCTCTCCAAAATCATTTATTTTCTCTAAAATTTCTTGATTATTTTCCATACTTTAAATTTATAATTTTTCATATGCTACATACATACACTGGATGAAATTTTTAAAGAAAAACTCTTCTTTACAACTTATTAAAAAGAAATGTTTGAATTTTAAAACGTTACAGAAAGGCGTCTAAGCAAGCGCTAAATGTATTAAGTGGCGGTTACACTCTTTCTTATTAACACAACTTACAAATCAATACTTTCATGCATACATAAAAAACAATCACCCTAATTCCGGTTGTCGTTGTCGTAATCGATCAAGTGGTTTTTTGTAAGAGATTAAAGTAACAAACAACCAGTGTTCTTTAATCTCTTACAAAAAACGACTTAATTGATTACGACAACAACAACCGGAATAAGGCT
Source organism: Pollenia angustigena (assembly GCA_930367215.1). Classification (NCBI taxonomy): domain Eukaryota; kingdom Metazoa; phylum Arthropoda; class Insecta; order Diptera; family Polleniidae; genus Pollenia; species Pollenia angustigena. The sequence continues at coordinate 123,413,826 of OV884059.1, read as the reverse complement.
GAATATCTTCCATCTCGTGTCGTCTACCTATGCTTTGTGTGTGTGACAGCAAAAATAAAAATATCGTAGAGCCACTTGTTGCTAAATATGAATCTATCTATGTTTTAAATTTCATTAAAATCTGTCAGATAGCTTCGGAGAGCAGAAATTGCTCCTTCCCACCCCTCGTGGTCCTATTTTTTATAAAAATGTATAGCTTTTGTGTAGTTTTACATAGGTACTGCTGATGTTACGGACAAATTTATTTTAAATATCATAAATAATATGTACATAGTCCCATACCTGCCTAGTGACAAAGCACATTTTTGGTAAATTTTTTTTTTTTTTTTTCATATTTACACAGAAGTGCCAAAGTGCCATTTTATTTGTATGGCAGATAACCAAAACACATTCATGGGTATTGAATAACATCATAATAGCTGCAACATTTTTAGTTGTCATCGTGTTCAAAATTTTCATAAAAAAGAAAAGGTGTTTTGTTTTAAAAGGGCAAATTACAACGACCTACATAACCTTTTAATTAACACAAATTGGATTCAATTGTTATCCATTCGCATTGGCGCACCAGAAACAATCGATAAAATGATTAATAATTTCTACTGTACAATAAAACAATATATGAATGAATGTATACCAAAATTTTCACTGAGCTCAAAATCAGGACCACCATGGGGTAATAAACAACTTTCTTCGTTAAAAAACTTAAAAAACAAGAATTACAGAAAATATAAGAAATCTGGATCCCACTGCGATTACAGCAAGTATTCCGTCCTTCGTGCAAAATACAATTTGCTAAATGCTAAATTATATAACGATTATTTGATTAAAATAAAAACAACTTAAAATACGATCCAAGATCATTCTATAAATTTGTAAATTCGAAAAGAAAGATCTCTGGCGCACCGAAGGTCATGAAATATATGGGTACTGAAACACACGATGAAAAGGAAATCAGTGATTTATTCGCCGACTTTTTTTCGTCCACATATTCTGATGCACATTGTGCTGAAAATGTCAATTATCCATTTAATATAGTTACTGGTCAAACTATTTCATTTTCACCAATAACCACACTTAATATTATCAATTGCTTAAAATCTTTTAAATATTCAAACTCAATGGGTCCTGATGGTATACCAAGCAGTATTTTAATCAACTGTATGGAAGCTTTAGCAATGCCGTTGTCAATTATTTTTAATATTTCTTTGAAAAATGGATATTTTCCAAAAATATGGAAAGAGTTATATTTAATTCCTTTATTCAAATCTGGAAATAAATCAAATATAATTAATTACAGAGGTATAGCCAAACTTAGCGCAATTCCAAAACTTTTTGAAAAATGCATTTTAGATTCATTGGTTCATCAAGTTTCACCGTTATTAACACCTTTTCAACACGGATTTCGTAAAGAATCATCAACTATGACAAATATTTTAGAACTGACAACTTTGGTAAATGAGGGATTCGTCAACAACCAGCATACCGACGTTATATATACCGACTTCAGTAAGGCATTTGATAAGGTAAATCACAACCTTCTTTTGAGAAAAATTGATATTATGGGTTTCGACAAAACTTATTTAAGCTGGCTAAGGTCATATCTTCTCGGCAGAATACAATGTGTAAAATTTGGGTTTTCAACTTCTAAACCTATATTGGTAAAATCCGGTGTTCCGCAAGGTAGTCACCTTGGCCCACTTTTGTTTCTGCTCTTCATTAACGACATGCCTGATATTATTAAACATTCACATATACTAATGTTCGCAGATGATGTAAAAATTTTTTTAAACTTCCCGAACTATTTAGACCATAATTATCTTCAAGAAGACTTGGATACCTTTTATAATTGGTGTAAACATAACCTAATGGATTTAAACCTAATGAAATGTAAACATATGCGCTTTTCTAGAAAACGTAGTATTTTAAATAACTATAAACTCGGTGACTATAAAATCGAGATAGTTGACACAATTATGGATCTTGGCATCTTACTGGATGCAAAATTGGATTTTATTCAACACATAACAATGACTGTCAACAGGGCTCGTTGTACTCTGGCTTTTATTAAACGTTGGGCGAAGGAATTCCAGGATACTTTCGTCACTAAACAACTTTACACATCTCTCGTTAGACCAATCTTGGAATACGGCTCGATTGTATGGGATCCACATTATATGGTTCATAGTGATCATATTGAATCCATTCAAAAACAATTCTTGCTTTTTTGCCTGAGAGATACATATCGAGGATATGATAATCTCCCCTCATATTCTACAAGATTATCTTTAATACGTTTGCCAACACTGAAAAGTCGCAGAGTTATGCTAAATGTCTCATTTGTAATTAACTTAATAAATGGAAAAGTATGCTCGAATTTTTTATTAAGTAGTTTATCATTTAACATTCCACGACGTACGGTACGGTACTATAATCCCTTATTTATAAAAACTTTCCGAACTAACTATGCTATGGCAGACCCATTTAGAAAACTGTGTTGTTGCTTCAATGAAATGTTTGAATTTATTGATTTTTCTCTGGATTTAAATATTGTTAAACGTAATATTATACTTAAGTTAAATACTCATTTGTATTAGGCTGTAAGGATTTATCCATAGACCTAATTATATATTAAATAAATAAATAAATAAATATTGAGGAGATGCCAATGCCGAGGAACAAACAGGATGTATTGCGTTTACTGGGGATGTGTAAATTTCTTGCAAAGTATATACCAAATTTGTCGTCATCAACGTCTAATCTTCGTAATTTGACGCGGAATGATATTAGATGGAACTGGACTGCGGATCATTCCAGGGAATTTGAGGGATTAAAGAAAATCATTTGTACCCCGCCCATATTAAAAATTTATGACCCGGACCTACCAATTGTAATTCAGACGGATGCCTCAAAAGATGGTATTGGATGTGTGCTTTTGCAAAACGGGTTTCCTGTTGCATTTGCATCTCGAAGTTTGAATAAATGTGAACAGAAATATGCACAGATAGAGAAGGAATGTCTGGCGGTAGTAGTTGCCTGCGAAAAATTTCATTACTTTATATACGGGCGGGAAGTAGAGGTCCATTCGGATCATACGCCACTGGAAAGTTTGATTAAGAAGGATTTAGATAAGGTAACGGCAAGGCTGCAGAGAATGTTTATGCAACTTTTAAAATATCCAGCCTTGACGATAAAATATATTCCGGGCAAGGAAATGTTAGTGGCGGATTGTCTATCGCGAGCATTTTTACCGGATACGGAATCGGACAAGATTGTTCTGCAGTCAATTGTGCACTCATTAGTTAGGAAAAGTTGCATGTCCGAGCAGAATAAGAGGACATTTGTTAAGGCTACTAGTGGGGATAAGTGTTTAAGAAAGGTGATGTCATATGTAAACGGGGAGTGGCCAGGGCGTCAAAGCATGGCTGGAGAGGAGAGGAAGTTTCATGCAGTCAGGAATGAGCTAAGCTGTATTGATGGATTGTTATTTTTTAGAGAAAGACTAGTCATTCCTCTTGAGCTTAGAAATCAAACATTACGGCTATTACACTCGGCTCATTTAGGCATAGAGAAAACGCGTATGCGCGCGAAGGAACTCTATTATTGGCCTGGGTTATCAACTGATATTGAACAATTTGTTAGTGGTTGTGGAATTTGTGAGAAATTTCGCAGGAGGAATCAGAAAGAGCCATTGCTGCAGCACCCAGAGCCCAGGTATGCTTGGGAGCAGGTAGCAATGGATATTTTTGAGTATGCGGGTGAGGTGTACTTGGCTGTTATCGACTCATACTCAGGATGGTTAATTTCGGAAAGATTAAGAAACAAATCTGTTAATGAAGTAATTTTGGTTTTGAAGCAAATATTCTGTAGGTTTGGTGTTCCATCGGAAATTCGATCGGATAATGTGCCATTTAATAGTTGCCAGTTTGAGGAGTTTGCGAATTATTTTAATTTTAGGACAAAGTTTTCGAGCCCTAACTACCCACAGAGTAATGGACTGGCGGAAAAAGCAGTTTCAATTGCAAAAGGTATTTTGAGGAAAAATATTCTGGGTGGAAGGTGTGATTACCAAGAACAAATATTGGAGTATAATGTTACTCCATTGCAGGACATGCTTTTGTCGCCAGCACAGCTATTCTTGGGTAGAACGTTAAAGACGAGACATCCTGTGTCTGATTATTTGTTATGTGAAAGAGAGAGAGGAGGCGACAATATTCAGCAACGAATAGTGAGAAAAAGGGCGAGACAAAAGTTGCATTATGACAGGTCGGCGAGGCTGTTGGGTAAGTTGGGAATTGGACAAAAGGTCATGTTTTTAAGGAATGGTGAGTGGCAGTATGGGATGGTCGTATTGGCGTATAATGATAGGTCGTATATAGTACAGGATGCTAAGGGAAAAAGATATCGGAGGAACAGACGATTTTTGTTTACTACTGTGAACCAGGAGCAGAAGGGAGACTTAGAATATATCGATGAATACACTCATAAAATTATTACAGTAACTGATTGTAGGTTATTAAATTCGTTTTCGGTACTGTTAAAATTGAATAAAAATATAGTTATTTTACGAATAAATTTATTTTTCAACATTTATGTTTGTTATTAAAAAAACAAACTACCAAAAAATAATGTTTTCCGTATTTTTTTTTGTTAATTTGTTTGATTTTTATCGGTTAAAATATATTTTTTAAAAGAAAAAACTATTCAATTTTAACGAATATGATGTTCAATAAATAAAAAACTTAGAAATTACTGAAAAAATCATTTGTTTTAAATGAAATGTAAATGATCCGTTTTTTAAATGAATTTTAATTTGTTTCAAATGAATTTTCGTTTGAATTTAACTACATAATATTTTGAGTGTATGATAGTCAGGGGCGCAAAGGGATAGTAGACCAAGCAGGAGAAGGTAATGGGATGAAGGGTATGGAAAATGGTGGGGCATTACCTGCAGTGGCCGTTAGTGGGCAGGACAATGTCGGAGTAGGGAATCAACGTGATGGGTCGAATATTGAAGGTACAGATAAGGGAAAGAGTCTCGGCTCTGCCGATGTTGATAGGAGTCCCTCTAGAGTAGTGACGCGTTCAGGCAGGATCATTCGGGCGCCTCAAATCTTTGGGGAATGGGAACACTAGTATTAAGAGTATAATTGTAAAAAAAAAAAAAAAAAAAAAAAAAAAAAGAGCATGTTACAATATACAAGTGTGGCTGATATGGCCACTTTATTGCACATATACAAGGTTGTTGTCGATATGGCAACCCGGAGATTTATTGATAGTTTAGTTAAGATAGAAAATTAAGGTTAATCATTGTTAGATGTTAAGCACGTGTAGATGAGAAAAGAAATAAAAACTTGAGTATTTGAAGTTATTGAATTGAAGTTTTATTGAGTCAATTGGATCTTGAAACAATGAGTGCCAATTCATTTTTCTTCCCCTGTACCTGCGACTGCATAACTATATATCACAAATATTAAACCTCATAGCTTTCTTATTTCTTTCAGTAAATAGCTGAAATTTGGCATTCAAATATTGGACATATATGAGGCTATCAGCGCAGAAGTGGTGTAACTCCAGACTACTTATTATGAGATAATTAGGAGTTAACACTTCTCTTGCACTATAGTATTTGGTTGTAACGGACCGTGCAAAAACTATGTTTCTAACGCCATCTGTTTTGGATACAAACAGTTGGCTTACTCGACTATTGACTGTAAAGAACAGTTCAAAGAACCGTAACCAAATTAAATCGTGGGTTACACCACTTTTGTGCTGATAGCCTGATATTAAGTATAAAAACAAGTAAGAAATTATAGTCGGTCAAGCCCGACCATATGATACCCTACACCACAGTATTAAAAAACACATCATGCTTAAATGTCCATATAAATATGGATTTATCTATGCTTATAAAACTTATTAAAATCGGGTTAAAAGTTTGTGAGGGGCAGAAATTGCCCCCTACCTCTCCTTGTGGTCCTATTTTTGAAAAACTGTACAGCTTATGTGTCTATATAGATATGGATCTATCTATGTTTTGAATTTCATTAAAATCGGTTTGAGAGGCAGAAATTGGCCCTATCTCCCCTCGTGGTCCTATTTTTTAAAAAATACATCCCTTTTGTGTCCATGAAGATATGGTTCTATGTTAGTTTTAAATTTTATTAAAATCGGTTTGATAGTTTCTGAGAGGAAGAAATTTCCCCCTATCTTTCCTCGTGGTCCTACGATTTGGCCCATTTTCAATAGGCTTGGTCCTTGAGTCAATAAGAACCTATGTCCCAAATTTTACCAAATTATCTCCAAAATTGCGACCTGTACTTTGCGCACAAGGTTACATGGACAGCCTGCCAGCCAGCCGGACGGACATCGTTAGTTCGACTCAGAAAGTGATTCTGAGTCGATCGGTATATTTTAAGGTGGGTCTAAGACCAATATTTTAAGGCGTTACATACATCAGCACAAATGCATAATACCCTCTCCACTATTGTGGTGTGGGTATAATAAAAATAGCTTATTAGAAAAAAGTACCAACAATATTTATTTATTCGAATCAGTGTTACCGTCGGATATTTTTAAAAAGTACCAAAAAAAGGGGATATCTACTAAAAAAGTGGCACCAAAAAGAGGATTAAAAAAAAATGGACACATCTTTTAAAATTAATATAAGTACACCACATTATATATTTTTTACCTTTTTTCTATTTATTATAATTTTAAATGGTATAAAAACATAACAAAAAACATTGTATTGTAATTATATACACTAAAAAACAATTGATCGTATTACAATAGACATACAAACTTTCTTACAAATGGCTCATTTGTTGTAAAAGCTAAAATAAATATTTCTCTAGAGAACTAATTTTTATAAAATATTTACTTTAATGTTTTGGTAATACAAAAACGTTTCCTTCTGAATACATTTTCTTTGATTTATTAAAGACATGTCTACCTGCATTTAAAAACCTTTTTAGAAATTTATTTGCCCACTCCACCAGATTTTTATGTTTTTTTGGAATGCTTTGGCCGAATATGAGCACAGTTTTCTCCCATCACGTCACTTTTATCAGATACACCAATGACTGTAATTTCGGAAGAAGATTTGTACCACAATTATTAACAAAATCCATAGTTTTATAATTTTATTCTACAGTCAACCTAATTACAAAAGTTGTAGGCCCAGGCCCACGATGTCGACAAGAACATTTCTTTCGTATATTTGTATTGAAAACAAAAACAAATTTTAGTTTTTTATAAATATATGAGCCTGGCAGCTAAGCTATAATCGGATAATAACAAGAAATCTAATAGCAAACAACGAAAATATCACTTTTTTAAATACTTTATATTTAATCAGTTCCGCACTTTAATACAAATAAATGCATACATGCTACTGAATTTAAGTGCTAGTGTTTTAATTTCTTTACTAAAGCATATTTAGTTTGTATCCAATTTCGTCTATTATTGCTCAAATTTTTTTAATCAGGTTTATAGACCAAAACTATAAAACTGGATTTTGTTATTAATTGTGGTACAAAACATCTTCTGAAATTAAAATAATTGGTGTATCTGATAAATGTGACGTGATGGAACAAAACTACGCTCGTATTCGTTCTAAGCATTCCAAAAAATATAAGAATTAGTTCTAATGGTTAAACAAACTGTTAAATTTGGCACGTCATACAGAAATCTTAATGATAATAAATTTTGAATTCCCAAAAATAACTTCTATAAAAACTTTTTCAATGTCGTCCTGTGTTTTTTATTAATGGTCAGTTTCATACAAATTTTTTTGCAATTAATTGTTCTTAAAGCGACTTCTATACTTTCGTAAAATGTCTTCACTTGAAACCCAATCTTCAAGGCTAGTAACTCACAAATTTAAAGATAAAAGCATGGATTCGCAAGTATTTACTTTTAACCTATTTGTTACTTTATTTTTGATTAAAGCTTACTTGTGACAATGTTAAAATATGAGAAATCAATTTGTACAAGTTTGAATATATTTACAGGTATACTCATCAAATCTATTTTTCTATGTTCCAATTTCACGCCAAGAATCTTCAGCATTCGAAATTTTAAATATGTCTTCATAATTCGTGTCATTTACTACACTCTCTTGAAGCTTAAATTCATGTATAAATGCATCTGGGTCAGTCATAATATCTTTAAACTCTGAAACTAATTGGAAATAGTTTATATATTCATTAGACACTATAAATAATGGGTCTAAATGCTTCAATATATTGAGCTTTTTGTATTTTATATCAATTCTTGTTATCAATTTTTTACACAATTTTTGGTAAAAACTTGGATTTAACTTTTAATGTCAATTACACAAATTTTAGAAAAGTTTTCGGTACCCAACAGTTCGGTTTCTGCTTCACGACCACTATATACCTTATTTATAATAAATAAAACAGGTTAATAGAAAGTTTATTCAACCGATTTTCAGCTAACCACGCATGACAAGAAAAAAATTTCATATAAACTTGCTTACATATACATATATTAATACAGTTTACTTATATTAAAGCTGGGAGTTATAATAAAACAGAAAGAAAAAAAGTTTATTTTCCTAACGTAAAAAGTATCAAAAAAGTGGCAAGAATCACAAAAAGTACCACGTTTGGGTGCATTTTGTAAAAGTGGCCAAATAGTATCCAAGCAGTCGAAAAAGTTGCAAATTGCCACTTAAGTGGCACTAACGGTAACGCTGATTCGAATTTCCAAAAGGTACCAAAGTTAAAAAAAAATTTTAAAGAGAAGAGAAAACAATTTAAATTTTATTTTTATATTTATATTTATTACTTAAAAAGATAAATTGTTTACCAAAGTAATCAGTGTTGCCATTAGGATACGAAAGATACATTTTTTGTATCTTTTGATGACCTCAAGTACCATGTATAATCCTGACATTTTTCGTATCTTTTGAATCTGAACGCAAAATGTACAGAAATAAAATATTAGAAGACTGATAATCGTTTCCGACTCAATACTTATACAATAGCAGCTTTAACAATGAAGAAAGAAAGCATAAAGGATGTTTAAACATACGATCCACCTAAATCGATGATTACTAGAAGTGCGAAGTTGTTCTGAAGAAATATGAACATCTTTTTTATTTTCAGGAAATGTATATGAACTTTTTGATATAATCGCCTTAGTAAAAACATGCCTAATATTTATGACTTAGATAATTATAAAAATTTAAAATTTTTTTTAACACTTTTTATGTTATTTTCCAACAAGTTGTTTTTATAATCGATTAAGCCATCTTAAGCTATTTTTTTAATTTGTTTTAAATTTTGCAATGTTTCGCGAATTTTAGCCATGTTCGCGACAAACGCGATTTGTTCCTGTAAGTTTTCTTATTCTTTACAGCTTAAACGATTAATAATTAAAAGTATACTTTGCTATTTTCTTTATTGTTTTAGGGACTTAAAATGAATTTTATGGCGAAATATAAAAATTTTCGCTTTTTTGGAATTCTTTTTAGTTACTTTCTGACATTTTGTTTTTTTTTTTACCCATTTAGCGATTTCAAATTAATTTTAGTATTTGTTTAAAAGTTTGCAATTTTTCGCGAATTTTTGCCATATTCGCGATAGACGCGTTTATTCTTGTGATTCTTAAAAGCTTTCACGATTTTTTTTATAAATATAAGACTTTGCTATCATGCTGCGGTTAGCAAATCAGAAATCTTTAGTTCAACTAAAGTTTTTTCGAACAAAAACTTGGAATACATAAAAACATGCGGATTTGAGAACACCAATTTATGAATTATGCGGATTCAAAAAATTTTTCATTTTCAATTCGAGTCGAAACCTGAAACATACCTGATCATTTTCTTTAAATATGACATAAAAGAGTATGCTAATAAATGTTAAACGTTAAAAATAGATTTTAAAATGGTTTTTCAATATGTATCTTTTTGGGAAAAAGCGTATCTTTTTGGCAACTAAAATGTATCTTTCTCGAAATTTCACTGGCAACACTGAAAATAATATTTTTCCCCTTTTGCATACCAAAATTTCAAATGAAAATTTAATTTTCGATTCAATAATGATGTTTTTGATTTTTACGTCTACCTCTGTTATATCATGAGATATAATGTTACTGATTTTACCAGTTTTTACCCATTTCTAGCCCCTTATGAATTGAATTTACAAGACTCTACCTTTTTTATTTACACATTCTGAGGGGGTCTACATACAAAATTTCAAATGTCTGGCTTAATCACCCTAGTCACGCTTATCTTATAAAAATATATGAAGTCACTAAAAATGATCTGGTTACTGGGGTGGCAGGTGGTGGCAGCTGAAATGTATAGTACTTTCTTTTAATACAGGTACTAGATATCATTTCCACTTAACCTCCCCTAGCCCCACCTTTTTTGTTATGGTCTCTTTCAATTTGGCTTTCTTTAGGTTTTATTTAGCCAAATTAAGAAATGAGATGTATGTTTTGAAGTGTTCGCTATAATCTGTCATAAAAATTTTATTAAAATTGCAAAAAAAAATAATTTTTGGCCGGAATTGACCAGTGTGCAGTGGTGAAATTAGTTTTAGCGTTTACAGTGAATTTAAGCTGCAAAATATGGGATCTAAGGTAAATCACAAAATTGCATAAAACTTTTGCTGGTCAAATGAAACTAAGTTGGAAGAAATTTAATTAATTTACCAGAGTGGGCTTTATATGGGGCCTATAGTATATTATGGACCAATCATCACGAATTTTATTAGTGCTATTTCTTGTTCTATAAAACTGTGAATTATTCAATTTTATTCTGATAGCATTATTTATTACGGTTTAAGGCATACTAAACTTTTTTCCGGGAGTTGATTTCATATGGGGCCTAGCGTAAATTATGGACCGATCTTCACGAATTTTCAAATAAAATATACATGTTTAAAAAATACCTTCAGTATTTTTTGCACTTCTGTGTAAAAATGAAAAAAAAAAATTACCAAAAATGTGCTTTGTCACTAGGCAGGTATGGGACTATGTACATATTATTTATGATATTTAAAATAAATTGGTCCGTAACATCAGCAGTACCTATGTAAAACTACACAAAAGCTATACATTTTTATAAAAAATAGGACCACGAGGGGTGGGAAGGAACAATTTCTGTTTTTTAAATTTTTCCCGTATTTCACTTAATGTAAAGCAGGTTGTGCTTTACATCAAAATACATAAAAGTAAATATTGTATGAAATTATCTTTGAGAAATAATTTGGCGTAACGTGACAAAAAGTAGACTTTTGTTTGGAAATGCCCATTGCAGAATATTGCATACATTAGTTTTTTTTTTCTCCTGAATAATTGTATGTTTGGTCATAACAGGTATTGAATATAGGCCGTCGTTATATTTATGGTTTAGTGTAAAATAAATAAATAAATTTCTATCAAATTTGGTGTGTTCATTTACTTTACTAACAGAAACTAGCGACGAGAGAGTAAATTAAAAATTTTCAAAATTGTTGTACCAATTACTCAAAAAAGTAAATTAACACTTTGGGTGTGTGTGAAACGGTAGCAAAGTACTCATGGAAGTAAAATTTTTACACTATTGAGGTGAATAAATTTCACTAGCCTACGGCAAGGCGAATTTAAAAAGGTGACCGCATCATGAGATAGAGTTATGCTAGCTATCCCTTTTTATTGAAAAATACTACTGGGCTATTCACAAGGTAGTCATAAAGTTGTAAAGTCATATGTCTTAATATAATTACAAGAAATATATATGACTGCTGTGGGCAAGCGCTTATAATTTAGATTTATAATGTACAGTTACGACGAAATAATGAACACAGCATTAAAACTTTTATTTTGTTTCAAACACAACAATATTTTTTTTAAACAATTGGAAAATATTATTTAGGACATTATGACGATATGACTTGATAGCACACCTTGTGAATAGCCCATATGTATTTTGTTTTTGTAAAAAGTTAGAGTGAATGTCAAAAATATTTGTTGGAAATATTAAAAAGGAAATTTTATTTGTTAATAAAATATACACAATTGCTTTAGAAAGTCCTTAATTGCAAATTAATTGTGGCACCACTTATTCCTTACTCATTTTTAATTTCTTGTGTTTATATTTTATATTCATTTTTTTATTTTATAAAATTAAAAAAAAAGTTTTTTTTAACTATTTAAATTTTTATTGAATTTTAAATTTGAATTAATTTTTTCACAAAATGTAAACAAAGCTTGACATTTAGTAAACACCCAAAAAAATAAACAATAAACAGATGAGTCGAAAATGTCACCTTTATGAATTCGCCTTGTTCTAGGGGCTAGTATAAATTTTGACATTAGTCTAGAAATTTTTGACAACCACAAAATTATTTGTTTTCATCAAATTTGTTTAAACAAAATTAAAAATAATATGGATCCAGGACCAGCGGCAAAAAAAATTAAAAAGAATTATACAAGATGTAAGTATTTAAATATGTATAAGCTTTTTTCCCCACACTTTTTGTAAAAATTGTTAATATATCAGAACGAATTCATCAAATAGTTGGGACGATCTCATTTCCAATAGAACTGAAATGATTATTGGTAAACGTTTGTTTAATTTATTAATTTTCACAAAACTATTAGTAGGTGTGTTCCACAAGATCTCGGGCATGTTCGGACTAATGAGAGTAAAATTAAAATTACTCTCTAAATTTGCCGAAACTACACAAAATTGCTGGAGCGCAAAAAACCATTTTTGCACTTCTTTAAATACTAATGCTGCTTACTTTTCAAATTAAGATCTATTTAAGTGATTTTAGACGTTTAAAAGTCATAACATAATAAAACCAAAACATTTGCATCATTGTAATTTTTTATATTTTGCTTTTGTTTATTAAAGATAAAGGAAAATATGTATGCAATAACGTTTTTACAACTTTAATTTTTTCACAAAAACCTAACATTTTGCTTTTTAATGTGTTTTTTAAATAAAACTAAAAATTTTCTTTTGCTTGTAAATTTCCTGAATTATTTATCAGTTTCATATGTAAACAAAAACAGCTGATTGTTTTTTCTTGTCCGAACTTACCCAAAGAAAAAGTTCGTGCAAATTTGTACAGGAAATGAAAAAAATTACTCTTTCAATAACTCTCTTAATTGCACAAAAATTGTTATGTGGAACGCTTTTGGGTAACTTTGTGCAAGTTCGGACTGTTTCGTTATGCATGTGGAACAGAGCTAATAATGGTTTTTTTCTTTATGTCAAAATTTTACGTTGTCAAAAATTTTACAATTTCACACAGCACAAATATGAACATTTTCTACCAAAAACTAATTTCATTTCACCATAGAACTTTGCTACCGTTTCACACACACCCTTAACCAGCAAAAACTAGCAAGTTAGACAGGCACACTGACAGTATTCAGCTGTAAGATACGAAATTCTGTCTTCCTTAATTTAATTGTTTTGAACACATGGTTATTGTTCCTAAATTAAAGAAAAATAATTATTATATGTATGTTATTGTACATATTTATTCCCACACCACAATAGTGGAGAGGCTGGCTGTCCATGTTACCTTGTGCGCAAAGTACAGGTCGTAATTTTGGAGATAATTTGATAAAATTTGGGACAAGGACCAAGCCTATTGAAAATGGGCCGAATCGTAGGATCACGAGGGAAGATAGGGGGAAATTTCTTCCTCTCAGAAACTATAAAACCAAAACACAAAAGGTATGCATTTTTCAAAAATAGGACCACGAGGGGAGATAGGGTAAATTTCTGCTTCTCAAACCGATTTTAATGAAATTTAAACCATAGATAGATCCATATTTATATGGACACATAAGCTATACAGTTTTTCAAAAACAGGACCACAAGGGGGGGAGGTAGGGGGCAATTTCTGCCTCTCACAAACTTTCAAACCAATTTTAATTAAGTTTATAAACATAAATAAATCCATATGGACATGGATATGGACACATAAGCATGATGTGTTTTAAAATACTGTGGTGTAGGGTATCATATCGACCCCTTTGCGCGAAATTATCGTATGTTACAAAAACCAAATTTTACAGGAGAGCCATTTTTATAATTTTCTCTGCTATCACTTGCAATATAAATATGAAAATATACATTAAATTTTTGGAGCAACGAAGTGGAATTCGTCTACAATATTTTGTCAGGCGACGTCTCTTTAAATGTAGAACAAGATTGCATCAAAAACACAATTTCAAAAAAATTGGCATATACGATAATTTCGCGCAAATGGGTCGATATGGTCGATCTTGACCGACTATACTTTCCTACTTGTTTTAATTTAAAAATTGTGAATATTATTAAGTCAAAAGTTTGTTCTGTAAACAAAAACATGAAAGAGCTGCTTTAAAAATTCTTGCAAGTAAAAGTTTTACCAGTGAAAATTTGCAAGAATTTTTTTGTCTCTAATTTTTTTAATTTTTTTGACGCTCTGTTCTTGCTAATTTTTTTGGGTTAATGAACACTGTCCAGTATCAATTGTTACAAATTCGTAATAATTTAAGTAAATGAACACATCTATTGTATCTGTACCAGTCAGGGTACACTTTACAGGTATACACAACCCCCCGCCTAGCGGTTCGTTTTTTTTTCTATATAAACTTAGTTACTCTAAATGCCAAAATTCTGTATTTAAAAAATGATAGCCAAAATAAATTTCTCGGTTGAATAAACCTTAAGAATGTACCTTGATCTGTAAACGATTCCGTTACTTATAATATTGAATACTCACCACCATTGGGTTTCAAATCAGCAGTTCAAGCTTTTTGAAATCTTAGAATGTTAGTTGAACAATTCGTTATTTTTCTTTTAATTTCTTTTTAAGCATATTATATAGCTGTACAGCAACAAAAAGCAAAGTCTGTGTATGGAAATTTAGCTGAAAATATTAAAAAAAAAAATAAAATAACTTAAGTTACAATTTATTTACAAATATGTTGATAATACCTAAAAACTGTGCTATTGTGAAAATTTCACATTGTTCACTTGTTCGAATTCATATTCGAACAATAGTCGGGTGTGTTCTAGAATCCGAATCCACTCGAAAGTTGATTACTTTAGCATTTTTGGTGTTCTGCATTTCACATCCGCATGTTTTTATTTGTTTTCAATTAGAGTAGTAAAGAGTTGGTGAAAGTAAAACGAATCGGCTTTTATTCTAGTATGTGATAACATTAATAACAACAAAAAAAATTTTGTTTTTATTTAGTTTAAAATGTTCTTTATCTAGCAAAAGGGCCTAACTAACCCAAAATTTAAAATCGACTTTTTCATTGATTTGATGTAATTATCAGCGTTTAAAAAGCTGCAGTTGAGATAGTAAAAGTCATAAGATTGTGCTCAAGGCGAATTCATTTTTCAGGTGGCGTTGAAAGCACAGCTGTGCTACTTTTTTCTTAATAAGAGAGAGAAATGTCAAAAGTTGCTTGTGTTTTTGACATATCGATCAACGAAAGCAACAAAAAAATACATTGTTGTGTTTTTGGTGTTGTTACTTGTTGTAGTATCGACACGACACCACCGTTTACATGAATTCGCCTTGATTGTGCTGTAACTTCGACATCTTAATTTTAAACTTTTAAAAAATCCCGTAGTTAACGAAGATGGCTTGTTTGAAAAATTAAAAATGTTTGCTATTTTTGCAATTTTGTTTTGTTATTTACCGACATTTTGTTTTTTTTTTAGCCCATTCTATACAGCATTCACGATTTTTAAGAAATATTAGACTTTGCTATTATGCTGCGGTTAGCAAATTAACGATCTTTAGCTAAAGTTTTTTCGAAAAAAAACTTCGAATGCACAAACACATGCGGATTTGGGAACACCAATTTATGAATTAAGCGATTTCAAAAAATTATCCTTTTTCGATTCAAGTCGAACCCTAGAACATACCTGAATGTCATAAATTACAGTTTTAAGGTTAAATTCAAAACAAAGTTTAAACAAGTTTGAGGAAACCTCAAGATGATACAAATGATGTCTCTGCAGACGTATTAAAATGAGTAATCAGGGAGAGGCTTCTTTATTCCTCACTTACATACATAAGAAAATTAAACTTAGGCTCAGTATATCTCAACTATTAAAAAGGCGGTAAGTTATATAGGACTTTGAAAAGAATAGTCAATAATTAGTAAAGCTGGGGACTACTCTATACTGCGATGTGAATTCAATTTCGATGCGAAAGCTAAATGCGAACTTGGTACTCTCGATCACTTTTACAAAATTCAAATTGGTCTGTGAAGGCCGAAAGTCCCAAAATGAAATGGTGAGAAACAACAGGATCTTTGCTCCGGAACGATCTGAACTTCACTCGGCCAAGGATCAGCAGGACTGCAAGTTTTATTCGCCGGGGATGAACTTTCGTTGATAGCAAACCTGTTACAACAACATTTTACATTCTAACCAATATCTTATTTGAATACTGGAACACTCAAATATTACCGGAAATACTACTGCGGATCAACAAGCTAAATGTTGGGGGAGATAAGAATCGTTTTCAGCAAAGTTTTTCTAGGTAAAGCCAAAGCCAGGTGGACTTAAGAGACCATAATATTGATCTAAAAGCAATTTTACGCAAAAAATAATTGCACAGGGAGCAGCAAAGAAACACAATATCTGTGTTAACGGTATACTATTTTATAAGAGCACACACTTAAGAGCAGAGACTTAATCTGTCTATATTGATCACTGTAAGGCCCGTTTTCACAGCTTATACCCTTTGTACACTAGCGTACATTTTGGAGGAACGCATGGAAGATGTTGAAAATGTGAAATAAGCTTTCACACTTGAAACATCTAACATCTATCACAAAGGGACCAATAAAGGACCCAAGTGAGCTGTCTGTTGATAGCTGCCCATGGAACCTAACATCTAACATCTACTATAAGTAATAAATGTCACCATTTCTGAAACAAAACTTTTATTTTTTTTAAATAAATTTTTTCTAAAAAAGTGAAAACATTTCAAAAGATAACACCAAAATGTATTTCTAATTCATTTCGAATTATAATTTTAGCAAAATTAAGCAAAATAAGGCTTGCAAAAAAGGTAAAACTTGAGAAATGGTAACGCTGCTTTTAAAGCAACTTCCATTTTGTCAGTGATGCCACAATAATAACAGAATTTATTGCCACTTTTCTAGTGATGACACTAAAAGAATCTAAAAATGTAAAAGGGAACAAAATGAGATTGTAACATTCTGTAACGATGTTGAAAAATTTTGATTTTTAGCCCTATGTATTTCTTATGGGAAAATTCCAACATCTTCGCAAATTAATGTTAAATGTTGACAAGTGTGAAAAGGCTATTACCGATAGCTAAAAGTAGACTTTAAATCAGTGTTCGAAATAAAACATTAAATATCGTTTCTTAATGTTCGTTTCGGTAAATTTGTGGAAAACACTAATAGTGTTTGTGTAGAAAATCATTAAAAAAATTACGTTTCCCTGTTAGTCATCTTTCGAACACAAAAATATTACGGTTTTTATCAAACTCAACAAAAGATGTGAACATTTAATTCCGTTCGGTTTTTTTTTTTTAAATCCACAAACTTCAATGTTTTCGGTTCGGCTCGTTAATGTTCGTCCCTTTTGGCTGGTAAAAAAAACCAAACATTTTTTACAAAAACAAAATACACACGAAAAAACATTATAGAATATTAAAATATAATGTTTGTCTACAGTATCACTACAATTGTTCTGTTTTTTAAGGAAGAATGAAACATTATATAATGTTCGGTTCTTTCTTGAAAATAGTTACGAACGGTTGTGTACGTCTACACAATCACTAAAAGAATAGATATCGTTCCTGGGTATGTGAGCCGAACGTTAAATAATGTACTGTTTTTTTCGAACACTGATTTAAATGGCCTTATAAAAAGTGTTCCATTATAAAAACTTTACTTTAACCTAAAGTGAGCGATAAAGTAAATTAAGGTTCATCCTACCTGGTAGGTTAAAGTAAAGTTGCAAAAGTGGAACACTTTTTATACGGCCGATAAAATCCTACCTTTAGCTATTGGTAAGTTGTGAAAACGGGCCTAAAAGGGTTTAATTTAAAAAAAAAACGCAAAAACCCCAACCAATTTAATCCAGCATTGAAAAGGGTTTGTATTGAAATTGAATAAAATGATAGAAAACCGAAAACTATAAGTATATTTAATTTAAGCAAATCGAGCCTTTGCTACAATAGAGTCGTAACTCAAATAACCTGATTTTGAGCTAACATATTTAATTCTTTAATTCCCAGTGAAACATAGGCCCGCCTACAATCTTATAATGTGAAGTTAATCGCCATATCGTTTCTTAATATTGTGTAAACATTTTATACAAATATCTTATATACTCAACTCTAGAGAGAAGAAATAAATTTTAAGGTGCTAGTAAATAGTTATGACCAGGGAAACCAGAAATATGCTGTAAAAAACACGTTTTATGCGCATTGAATATGCAGTAAAAACTGGAAAATATGCCCTGAAAAATTTTAAAAATATGCCCTAAAAATTTAAATTGCTCATTTGAAGACACAATATTCAACAATTTAATAACAAAATCTAAAAAACAAACCTAAAAAAGGTTAAAATTCTTATAAGAAATGTTTGCGCCGAATATTATCTAGATATTAACATCCATATGGGACGGGAGCTTTGAGCAAATGTGAACCGATTCGAAAATAATTTAATTTGAAGTAAAATATTTTTGGCACGAATTTAATTTAAATACCATCCTAATTAGAAAGCTTTCGGACGCAAAGAGTCTAATTTGGATGTGAAATTATAGACCGATTCTCACCATTTGCAAAGACTTCGTCCATATTTGATCAAATTATCTACAAAATTGGAACTTATACTCTGCGCACAAGGCTAACATGGACAGACAACCAGCCAGGCGGATGGATGGACATCGTTAGATCACTTTAAAAAGTGATTCTGAGTCAATCGGAATACTAAAATTGGTCTAGATACAAATCGCATAACATTTATTCTTAATGACAACCTGCTTTGTCTTACAATTTAAGAGTAAAAATTAAATGTAGATGTCGAAATTAAAAACAGACTTTCGAAACAAAAATTTTTTATTTGCTGCGAAAGCTATAGTAGGCATCTAAAAAATTGAATATGTATCAAAATATGCATTAAAAAGGCAAAATATGCGCTATAAATCTAAAAAATGCTGCAAAAAGGCTATTTTAATGAAAATATGCTGCAAATGGTAAAATATGCAAAAATATGCACTAACAAATCGATGCCAAAATTCATAAAAAGCTCTAAAACGGATAAATATATTGTTTCTGCCTTCATTAGTCGCTCAAGGAAAAACATGCAATTGCATATTTCTGGTTTCCCTGCTTATGACGCTATTGCAGCAAACGCTCGGTATTTACTTTTTAAATGCGGAAGAAAAATAAGTACTGCCCCTAAAACTGTGTGTGTTTAAGTATTTCAATAATTGAGGTGGTTCTTTTTTTTTATTATTTTTAAACAAACATTTTATTTAAGATTTTTTCATTAATGGTATGTTTTTTTTTTTTTTTTTGTAAATTACATTTAATATTTATTAAATAAACAAAAATATATTTAAAAAAAAATAATATTACAGTAAAGTAATTTAATTTAATTAGAGAACTAGAAATCAAGTTTTGTAAAAAGATTATTGAGAGTGATAAAAAAACTTCAAAAAAAAAAAATAAAAAAGACGAGAAAGAGCATTTGAGCGATATGAGAAAAACTAGAGAGCAGGGGAAAAGAAAATAAAGCTTTTGTTTAAATAAAAAATATATAGAATTTAGTTTATTGCGTTTAAAGTTATTGATACTTATAAAAGAAGGAAAAAAAAATATAACAATATAAAATTATTAGCAGCTGCATTGAAAACGTATTAAAACATATTTAACTCCAGGTTAAAGAAAAGGAATTCATTTAAAATAAAAAAAGGAAGTATTGTTTAAAAACTACAACCGTTCTGCTGTCTTCTAATTAATAATTTAAATAACAAATCATAAGTTTTTTTTTAATTTAAAGAAATCAGAAAAGTTTTGACTACAAATTTTGTTCAGCAAATGAGTGACTGTTGTATTGTGTTTCGTTTGAAAATGCTACTCTTTATTTAATTACAGATATTCAATGTTTCAATATTGTTGAAATATATTCTGTATAGACAATGAGTTAAGAATTCTAAAGGAGAATGTAGAGACTTTTCCCTAGTTTATAAATTTTTCCGCAAAGGAGGGAATTTATGTTTAATTTTTTTGTTTTATCAAGAGTAGAAGTTTTGTTTAGTAGAAGTAGTAGTAGGAGTAGAAGTTGTAAGTTTTTAATTTTTGTTTTTTTTGTGTTTTTTTTTTTTATTAATTATTGGTTTAAATAAGATTTGCTTTTGCTTCAGTTTTTATTTTAAATCCTTTTAGTATTGTTAAGTTTAAATCACATTAACTGCTGTTTTTTTATTTTACGCTTGCAAATAATCTTTTTTATAAAAGATTTCGTTTATTTCCTAAATTTAACTGCCAAGTGTGATAATTATTATTATTAAGTTTTATGTGTTTTTCCATATTAACGATTGTGGTGAGATGGAGATTTGGGTCATTTTGATTTCAACAACTACATGTGATGCCACTGTGTTGTTATGGCTGACGTATGTTCGTTCAAGCGGGCAATTTCTTCATGCAATCCATGACCCAACCAATTTAAGTGTATTTTACTGTAGCGGGCCGGGCACAATCTCAAGGGATTTCCACGTCTCAGGCCCTGATCGGTTTCGCCGTATTCATCCAAATATGGTGGCTGGACGAAGCATCCCTTATTCTTGCCCAAATAAACAATTTGGCAATCACGTATGCGCAGGAAGGGAGCAATTTCTGCACCACAAAAGAAGGCATGATATGTGCATGCTCCCACATTACGACTATCCAAGTCGGGCTGACAGCAATACGATTGGGCACACAATATTTCGCCACACATTAGACACATGGTAGGGGTTTTCATTTCTTCTCTCTCATTGTTGGGACAACTGAAATCGGAAACACTGTTAATTAAATCACTGTAGTCGTCGGGCAAAGCCACCAGTTTCGGCACTGGTCGAGTGCAGGATACTATGACCAAAGGATCTCCAGTTCTTTTTAGTTTTGTGGTTACAACTTCCAGATTGGTGATATCATGATGCGAGGCAAACATTTCCAGAATGGTAGCAAAAGGTGTGGCATTATCGAAATAGGACTCCAGTTGGGTATTCAAGCCCAAATATTTACACATATTCTCATATGTGTCGCTGTCGGTGGCGGCTAGGAAATCAGGGAATTCCACATCTGTCACGAAATGGAAAAACAGACAGCTACAACGTAAAAATTCACGCATTTCTAATTTAATGTGATCCAGTATAGTGAAAACCATTTGGGGTGTTAGTAATTGTATTTCCGGCTCTTGTTGCTGCTGTTCCTCTTCTTCTGCTGTCGATTGTTCCTGCTGTGTTACATCCTTCATACCAGCATCTGTACTATCTTCATGTTTGTGTTGCTTTTTCTGTCTTTCCTTTTCCTGCTGTTGTTGTTTTTGTCTAGCTTGAACATTATATTTGTTAAAGAATATTGAAATATTCTCTCTGGCCTTTTCAGTTAGGGAACTGTAATCCTCCTCCTCTACATCCATTAGGCCATCAGCGGGTAATTCAAATAATACTAAAGCTTTCACAACATTGGCCAGGAAAAAAACTTGTAACGTATAGAAATCCATTAAACTGCCATTTGTAAGAACAGAAATATCGCCTGATTGATGATAAAAAGGAAATTTATTTGATTTAATTGAAGGGTTTTTGAATTTTCTTGATTGGAGTTAATGTTAGAATGGATGGTGTACATGAGGTAAAAGTGAATTAAAGCGAAAGAGGCAAAAAATAAGCGGGTTAACACAAGATTTTTTAGGTTAGTCAAAAATCAGTAAATTTTCTGTAATTTTAAACTTTATCTTTTTGTTTTATTCGATTTTAATTTATGTTTCATACACTTATAATGAAATAATCCTAATTCGGCTATAAAACCATCGGACTGTTTTTGAGCAAAAAAAGCGAGATTAAATCAAAAATTAAAAATAATAAATACGCTTTGTATAAAACATGTATAAACTAAAAAAATGATGGTGTCATAAAAATGTAAATATGTAATAAAACATCAATTCTACTTACGTTCACGAGCAAATAAAATATTCGGCACCATCATTATGGTCGAGACCATTTTACTAAAGCAATTCCATTCCAACACTGAATCTCCATTATGCTTAAATACCACATTCAATAGTTCGGCCACGGGTTTTATTAAACTTTCAAAATCGGTTTGCGTTAAATGTGCCACATACAAGCAACAGGCCCGTATTAAACCGCTCAAACAGCTCTTATGGCGTATAGACATTTCATCTTTCAAAGGCTTACCCACTGCCCTTAAATACACTTCCAACGATTGTACAGTATAAATACACGAATGCCACATATTGAGTAGATCATCTTCATCGTTACGTTTCAGTGAATTAATATAGTGTTGTACAAAATTAACCCAACTTGATTGCAATTCTGGACGGGGTATAGGTTGAGCCATTTTTGCGAACTGCTTGGGATCGGTAACAATGTGAGCCTCCGTGAGGGTGGCAAACCATTCGGGTAAATGGAATTTCCACATAATGGCATCTTCACTAATGACCAAATTATTGAGTTTATCGCTAAATACGCGTATTCCCTCGATCCACAAGTCAATGGGATAGATTTCATCGCCTGTGTGTATAACATTGGGAACGGAGTATTTTGAGAGTGGCGCTGTTAGCGGCAGTACAGTGTTACTTAAGCAACGACAATAGGGACACTGAAATTCTGTGCTGGGCGATGAGGGAAAAATTTGTAGTGGATGACGCCTGGGACGTCGCAATTCTTTGGATTCCTCATTATTGTAATATTCTTGCCAACAATTGACGTGCATGACATGACCACAACTGCTTGTGTGTATGGAAAAGGGAAAATTTGATTCGGGTTTAAGGACCTGTAAATAAAATGAGCAACATTATTTAATTTTTTCTTTTAACTTATTTTTAACAAGTAAAAAAAGTTTATATCTGTGGCCGTATGGAAAAACTAGATAACTCCATTTTTTTGAAAACACGAGAAAAACACACTTAAAGTTTTAAACATGTTTTGCTAATTATTTAATTTGAATTTATGTTACTATGCATGCGCATTTAACAAGACATAATTTTAAATTATGTTTAACATATCTGGTTCCATTAAGCTTATTTTTGGACATTAAAACCAGAAATCAATGTCACTTATCTTGTTTTTTCGAAAAATGGAGTTACATATCTTGTTTTTCCGAAAAAATTGTTTTTTCTTAAATTATATTGATATTTTACGGAATTAAGGCAACTTAAGTAATGATTTGTGGAAAAACATTAATTTTTTGATTCAGCACGTTAATTTTCCCGTTTTTTCTACGAATAAATGGAGTTATCCGGTTTTTCCAAAAAATATTTTTTTTCTTTTATGCCTATATATCAAAAAATAAGCTGAGTTTTTGTCTGTTTTTATGCATAAACATAATTAAAAGGTTTACCCTTCTTGATTTTATGAAATTAATTGGCCAGTTTTTGGAACGTGGATTAACGTTAAACTCGGTTTAACATAGGTTGAACCTGAACAACAGCTATTGACTTTGTGGTTAATTTTATTTTATTTAATATTAAAATCTTAAACAAAAGGTGTTCCGTTAAATTTGTATACTAAACTTGGCAATAAGATCGTTTTAAGCTTTTTAATTTAGCTGACCAAAAACAATGTCTTAGGCTTCTATTTTGTTTTTTATGTTTTTCACAAAATTTAAAAGATTTTATCATCCGTGCTTAATTCCCAATTTTTATTCTTGATAAAAACACTGAAAATTTATTGTTGATGGGATAAGCTATTCCCATGCGCATTTCACTGATTGCTTAGGCCAGATCGTCAGGAAACTTCATCCATAAAGATCTTAGAAAAACTAAAGATATTAAACCAAATAAAACTGTCAAGCGTATAAGAATTATAGCAACAGTTCTACTTGTAACAAAATCGAAGTTTTAACAAAAACATAAAAGTAAACGTAATAGTTACACGTGCGTGCAAAAAAATGTAAAAATCAACTCAAGAAAATCAACAATCCGGAAGCAAAACGTGATCGAGAAATTGGACGAAGAACTCGTAAATTTAGAAATAAATACTTCAGAAAACAAACTGAAATCAAGCCGGAAAAGCTCAAGAGAAGTTTTATTGATGAACATTTAACATTGAGAAGATCGTCAAGATTGCAGAAAAAAATAACTTTATAATATAAAAATGTTATTAGTATTAAATATCGTGTAGTGTTAAAAATAAAAATATATGTTCTTAGATTAATTTAAAACTAAAGAAATTTACAACCAGGCTCACAATGTCGACAAGAATATTTCTTTCGCATATTTATATTAAAAACAAAAATAAAAAACTAAAATTCTTTTTGTTTTCAATATAAATATACGAAAGAAATGTTCTTGTCGACATCATGGGCCAGGCAGTTAATTTGTTTTTATTTTAAGAAATCTGTGGCCGTATATAAAAACTAGGTAACTCCATTTTTGAAATAAAGTTTGTTTGCCTTCCAGATTCAATTTATATATTTAATCTTAGAAAAAAAACTGGATAAAAAGGGTTTTTATTATTTTTGTACGTAAAAACACCTTGCAACAGAAAAAAATAAGTAAGTTAAAACCTTTTTCAAAGTTACTGTACCACATAGGGTACGGTGTGGGCTAAAAATTATTACTCGGGAAGATTTTGGATGTTTGGCAGTCGTATTCTATGAATCAAAAACTGCAGAAAAGATATAATATGCTTATTAAGAACGCATAAATATATTCTTTGAATTCTCTATAGTTGCAATTTTTAGGCTCAACATTTTGACCCGAATATATCGCTCTTTGTCCCTAAGTTTTCGAGACAACACCCTTTTTAAACTTCTAATTTTTCTGTTTTCTAAGAGACTATGGAGTTAACTTGTTTTTTCAAAAAATGCATGGAGTTATCTAGTTTTTACATAAAAATTGATATTTTTCTGATTTTTGTTTTTCAAATAACTATTAAATGAGAAACTATATCGAAATTTCGATCTGACAGAGTGATAGTAAATGAAACACGCTTTCTATTTTTGGTATTATTTTAATTTTCACAAAAAGTAGAGTTAACTAGTTTTTCCATACGGCCACAGATATATATGATACCCTATACCACAATATTTACAAAAAACTTTCGGGAGTGTACACCTTTAGCAAGGATTAACTGATTGAAGCAGTTTCTAATGGATTACATACATATGTTATGTTTTAAATTTCATTAATATCGGTTTGATAGTTTCTGAGGGGCAGAAATTTCCCATCTCCCATCGTGGTCCTATATGGAATTATGGGCACAAAGACCCTATTCTGGAAAGCAGCTTATATGGTGGCTATATGAAATAATAAACCAATCCTTGTGTTAATTTTTTTTTATCTTCAATTTGCGGCCTGTATTTTGCGGACAAGGTTACATGGACAGCCAGGCAGACGGACGAACATCGTTCGATCAAATATCGAAGTGATTCTGATTCGGTTGGTATACTTAAGGTGGGTCTTGGACCAATATTTTAAGGCGTTACACACATCAGCACAAATGCATAAAACCCTCCGCACTATTGGCCTTCTGAGTAAAAGCTTTTAAAAAATATAAGAAGATTGTGTACAAGTTTTTTAAAGAAAAGCTTTTTGAAGAAAATTATTTCAGAATAACAAATAATATTTCTTAATGTTTGTTGAGAAAAAGATTACTAAATAATTCTTATTGAGAAGAAATTTTCTGAGCAGATTCTTTTTGAGAAAAAACTTATTAAAAAGAGAGCAATTTTGATCCAAAAATAAATTTTAAAACAAGTTAGAGTGCTATATTCGGCTGTGCCGAATCTTTGATACCCTCCACCGACAGTTCGAATGTTTAAGGAGTAATATTTGTATGATGTTATTATAATCTTAAACTGTGACGATTTGTTATTAATTATGGTTTAAGTCAACCAAACTGTTTTCCGGTAGAATGGTTTATAAGGGGCCTAGGGTAAATTATGGACCTATCATCACGAAATTTCACAGCGTCATTTCTAGTCCTTTAAAACTGTGACGTACCAATTTCTGTTATGATAGCATTATTAATTATGGTTTTAGGTGTACTGAACTGTTTTCCGGGAGTAGGGTTTCTATGGGGCCTAGAGTAAATTATGTACCGATCTTCACGAAATTTCACAGTATCATTTCTTGTCCTAAAAAACTGTGACGTACCAAATTATGTTACGCTAGCGTTATTTTTTACGGTTTTAGGCGTACTAAACTGTTTTCCGGGAGTAGGGTTTATATGGGGCCCAGGGTAAATTATGGACCGATCTTCACGAAATTACACAGTTTTATTTCTTGTCCTATAAAACTTTGATGTACCAAATTTTGTTATGATAGCATTATTTTTTACGGATTTAGGCGTACTAAACTGTTTTCCGGGAGTAAGGTTTATATGGGGCCCAGGGTAAGTTATGGACCGATCTTCACGAAATAACACAATTTTATTTCTTGTCCAATAAAACTTTGATGTACCAAATTTTGTTATGATAGCATTATTTTTTACGTTTTTAGGCGTACTAAGTTGTTTTCCGGAAGTAGGTTTTATATGGGGCCTATGGGAAATTATGGACCGATCTTCACGAAACTTAACAGTTTAATTTCTAGTCATATGTAACTGTGACTTGCCAAAATTTGTAATGATAGCATTGTTAGTTAGGGTTTTAGGCTTAATATACTGTTTTCCGGGAGTAGGGCTTATATGGGGCCTAGGGTAAATTATTGACGGATCTTCACGAAATTTCACAGCGTGATTTTCAGTTGAATAAAACGAATTGCTGCGAAATCTTATATCATTCTGTGCATTTTTCCACCATTTATGTTAGTTTTTGTAACAAAATTATCAATTTTTTTTAGGTGGTGGTTCCACATTTTGATTCATAGCTCAGATCCTATTGAACCGATTTTGCTGAATTTCAATCCCAAACTGCTTAGGATAACTACAAGCAATTTGACACCAAGTTTGTTGATTTCTTTTGAGTTTTTCGAAAGTGAGCGTGTTTTCAACAGACGGACAGACGGACAGACAGACGGACAGACAGACGGACATGGCTAAATCGACTTAAAATTACTCAAGGACCCAGAATATATATACTTTATAGGGTCTGAGATGAATAGTAAAAAAGTTTCACACGGAATGACAAACTGAATATACCCTCTTCACAACTAATTGTGGTGGAGGGTATAAAAAACTAAAATTCTTTTTGTTTTCAATATAAATATACGAAAGAAATGTTCTTGTCGACATCATGGGCCAGGCAGTTAATTTGTTTTTATTTTAATCTGTGGCCGTATATAAAAACTAGGTAACTCCATTTTTGAAATAAAGTTTGTTTGCCTTCCAGATTCAATTTATATATTTAATCTTAGAAAAAAAACTGGATAAAAAGGGTTTTTATTATTTTTGTACGTAAAAACACCTTGCAACAGAAAAAAATAAGTAAGTTAAAACCTTTTTCAAAGTTACTGTACCACATAGGGTACGGTGTGGGCTAAAAATTATTACTCGGGAAGATTTTGGATGTTTGGCAGTCGTATTCTATGAATCAAAAACTGCAGAAAAGATATAATATGCTTATTAAGAACGCATAAATATATTCTTTGAATTCTCTATAGTTGCAATTTTTAGGCTCAACATTTTGACCCGAATTTGTTCTATATCGCTCTTTGTCCCTAAGTTTTCGAGACAACACCCTTTTTAAACTTCTAATTTTTCTGTTTTCTAAGAGACTATGGAGTTAACTTGTTTTTTCAAAAAATGCATGGAGTTATCTAGTTTTTACATACAAATTGATATTTTTCTGATTTTTGTTTTTCAAATAACTATTAAATGAGAAACTATATCGAAATTTCGATCTGACAGAGTGATAGTAAAAGAAACACGCTTTCTATTTTTGGTATTATATTAATTTTCACAAAAAGTAGAGTTAACTAGTTTTTCCATACGGCCACAGATATATATGATACCCTATACCACAATATTTACAAAAAACTTTCGGGAGTGTACACCTTTAGCAAGGATTAACTGATTGAAGCAGTTTCTAATGGATTACATACATATGTTATGTTTTAAATTTCATTAATATCGGTTTGATAGTTTCTGAGGGGCAGAAATTTCCCATCTCCCCTCGTGGTCCTATATGGAATTATGGGCACAAAGACCCTATTCTGGAAAGCAGCTT
Organism: Pollenia angustigena; assembly: GCA_930367215.1. NCBI lineage: Eukaryota > Metazoa > Arthropoda > Insecta > Diptera > Polleniidae > Pollenia > Pollenia angustigena. The sequence goes on along the minus strand of OV884059.1, from coordinate 123,385,465 downwards.
ATATGGTGGCTATATGAAATAATAAACCAATCCTTGTGTTAATTTTTTTTTTATCTTCAATTTGCGGCCTGTATTTTGCGGACAAGGTTACATGGACAGCCAGGCAGACGGACGAACATCGTTCGATCAAATATCGAAGTGATTCTGATTCGGTTGGTATACTTAAGGTGGGTCTTGGACCAATATTTTAAGGCGTTACACACATCAGCACAAATGCATAAAACCCTCCGCACTATTGGCCTTCTGAGTAAAAGCTTTTAAAAAATATAAGAAGATTGTGTACAAGTTTTTTAAAGAAACGCTTTTTGAAGAAAATTATTTCAGAATAACAAATAATATTTCTTAATGTTTGTTGAGAAAAAGATTACTAAATAATTCTTATTGAGAAGAAATTTTCTGAGCAGATTCTTTTTGAGAAAAAACTTATTAAAAAGAGAGCAATTTTGATCCAAAAATAAATAAAAAAAAAGCTTTTTCAGAAAGCTTCTCTACGAATTTATCTAATTATAATTCCTATTCCTACTTCTGCCATTCTCTTACCTTTGATTTCTGCACAAAAGCCGAATACACCAAAGTTGGACCATCTTTACACACTGTTGCCTCCTCAAAACATAATATGCAATTGTATTTCTCCTCTTCGGGCTGTTGCAAACGTCTCTCAACACCCAAACAAGCAATCGAATTATAAGCCACTGCTCCCTCCATACAATTATCATCTTGCCATTCCATAACAGTGCCGGCATTAACGTCACTGGCCACATCATTGGCATTGGCAAACATTTCAGCATTCGAAGTCATAAATTGATTTTGAGCTTTTTGCATTTGCGCTAAAATCTTGGCACGCCTCTCGGCAGCCAAACGGGAACGTTCTTCTTTTTCGCGCTTTTCTTGTTCGGTTGAGGTGGCCGTTTCATTGGCATTACTGGGTTCATCGTTGGATATGGAGGATCCAGCCTGTTCTATATCATCGCTTTGCATGCGTTCAGAGCCCTCTGCAGGTTGTTTGGCTTGCAAGTCTTTGAATTTCTTAATAGTCCACAAAATAAAATCACGATGAGCTTCAACCTTTTTTGAAAAATTGAGAGTTAATTTAAAATATAAAAAAATTTAAATCGTTGACTTACTCTAGCACTACGTGATAGTTCCTCCAATTTTTGTAAAATCTTGTGTTTTTGGGAGCATTTATAAAAAGACAAGAAGGGATAGTTTTCAGATTCTTCCTCTTGCAAAGCATAGCCAATGAGGTGTAGAATCTATGATAAAAATTGTAAAAACTTTTTTGTTGAAGTTGTGAAATTTGCAAAATTAAAACGAGTTTTACCTTTTGCAAATGATTTTCTTGGAAGCTTTTAGTTTTAAGATCTAAAGCCCTATCCAGTATGGTATTCATAAGATGCATCATAACATCGCATTGCAATAAATTGGCAATTGTTCTAAAATAGTTTTGACAATTTAATAAACATTTCCTCTTAAATATTTCCTTTCAATTATACTCACACAAAAGCGTCTGTTAACTTGGGTAGTTTTGGTGGTGGACAACATACCAATTCACTCTTATTTTTACGTCTTAATCTCTGTGTTTCCTCCGATTTTGATTTTTCCTCTTTTGTATAATGATAGAAGTACATGTTGTAGTCATCATATAATTCTTCTTTCAGCTCATAAACACCCTTGGCATCTAGTTTCTGTGGTTTCTTAAAAACAGCTACCGAATCTATGACATCTTCTAAAGCTGTATCATTATTTGAATCGGGTAATGCGCGATTGAGTTCAGAATGCGAATAGGATTTGATACACAACAACTGTATGATTTCTTTCTTTGTTCGGTCCTCTTCTCTAACATGTGCCACACCAGGCATATAACGTTCTCCTATGACGACTATTAGAAGTTCTAAGAATTCATCAATCATTGACAGCTGCCTTATGAAATCATCATCTGTTGTGGGCTCTATGTTGCTATCCTCGTATTCAAGTTGGATCCATTCCATCAAATTGAATTTGTTGAGCAGATGTATCAAATATTGATTGCTTTCAATAAGTGAAGCTCCAATCTGCATGCCCACAATGTCACGATCTAACATTTCGGTGCGACAGCGTACGTTACGATAGAAATACAGCTGATGAAGCAGAGAATAGCCATTACGCCGCCACATGCCAGAATGGACCTAAAATGTATCATAATTTCGAATTTACATGCATTCACAAAATTTGTCTATTAACCTTACCTGGGCAATCATTACTTGTGTACAAAGTATAGGTTCCATAATTTCCTCGGGAGTCCTCTTCATACTGGTTACCAAATCAAAGTTCAAACCATATTGACCCAAATGCAGATAGATGCCAGCAAAGAATCGAGACAGTGGCAAGTGAATGGACACAGGTTTTGAGGCCACGTCATAAATCAGACATTTAGCTATATGGCCAGCCACAGATCTGGGTTCGACCTTGGCTTGACTAATAATAAAACCATTTTGCAACAAATTACGCATTACCATTTGATACAGTTTTACCAACACTTCTTTATCAGTGGCGCACCACTCTAACACCAAAGAAATTGTGCTGGCCAATTTTATGTGCAAATTAAAAGCACATTCCCACTCAGGTTCATAGTCCATATGTTGGCCCGTTTGTCTGGTAACCGATTCCATGCCTTGCATAGCATTCAAAACACGCAACAAGGCTCTACATCCCTCTATGAAGCCCTCACGCATTTCGTTGGTCCAGAATTCCGGTTTAAAGCTTAATATATAGCGCAAATCATAAAGAATATAAGCAGCTCGTTTAAAATGATTCAACGTTGAAACACTTTTGGAAAAGTGTAACGTTTTATTTTGCATATAATCCTCTATGGATTTGTGATAGAAAGTATGCAGCAACTTGAAGAATATACCCTCGTGAGCTATTAGGTAGTGGGCGATACTTGGTACCGTAAACAGTTGAACACTTAGTGATACAATAGAAAATGAATGATCATGGTCATCATTTATAAAGTCCTGTACAATAGTAGCGTAATTCTTGGAAAATTCTTGAGCCAAAGCCATTTTGTTGTCATATTCCATTAACATGCCCGAAATTAACAAACGATGCCAACACGTGCGTGCCGTCTTCCATAACTTCACATCATATTCTAATATGTGACGAATACAATACGGGGCCTTCTTATCCATTATAATGCGAGCAAATATCTGACGAAATGTTATGTGTCGTACCAAAAACTCCTGGAACCAAGTCAACAACTGTAGGGCGAATTGTTGACAGGCCACAGATTTAATGTGCAAAACGTAGACACTCAGTGATTGGTTGGCTCTATTATTTGCCAAAGGCATACTTATTGGCACCATCTGGTTTTCAATGGCCTCTTTTAGTGCATTACACTCACCAAACGAATCACATTTAACAACGGCTCTGCCTTCCCTATCAATACTGGCCACAATTTCAGTGGCTTCTTTCTGTGGGACTTTAGCGATTTTCGTTAATGTTTGTATGACTTGATCGAATGTGTGGGATTCGTCGTTGTAAAGAACGGTACAGAAAAAATCATCGCCCGAGCCATCGCCATCAAGGCATTGGAGACTAGCATTAGTTTCAATTTCTAAGTAATTTACAGAAAATGACAGAATGGCTACGAAAGCTATTTCACAGCGTTCTTTGATGGCATCTGTAATTATTGTACTGCTAGAACTGTTTTCCTTGCCCCGCTGAAAATGGCAGGAAAAATATTATGACGATTAGTGAATAAAAAAATTTTATTTTACAGAAAACAAAAGAGACAGAGAGAGAACTCTTAATGACTTATTTCTGATGTGCGAAAGAATTCTTTCTTTCGTACAAATTCTAAAAATTTTGTTTTTGTTTTAAATGTAATTGTTCGAAAGAAAGAATTTTTTTGGCTATCGGAAATAGGCAGTAAGTCTTAAAAAATTTATTTTTAATAAGAAGAATTTTAAAGTCTTCTAAAGAATTCTCTTATAGAAAAAAAATTTCGTTTGCGAAAAAAAGCTAGTTTCCTTTTTTTTGCGCTAAAAAATATTTTTGCATACAAAAATTTCACTTGTTGTTCACAATAAAGCTTCGTTCACAATGGCAGCAAAATTTAAATTTTTTTTCCATCTTATTGCTTCTCAAAGTGTTTCATATATTTTCCTTTAGTTTTTCGAACAAAAAGTTAACTAAAGTTTTTCTAAAAAATTGAGGCTACTTCAGCAACATTTGTATGAAATATAAATTACGTTTATAATCAGCATTATTATGGGGTCGTCTCTAGAGTGTAGTGACAGCCAACCTGTGTTCTTTAATCTTCTATAAAAAACGACACTGTCGTCGAAGACAACGACAACCGTAATAAGTCTGAATAATTTTTATTTAGTTCTGAATGAAAATTTCAACAAAATGTTTAAAAAAAGAAAAGGAATTTTATGCTGTGCAAAATTTGCAAACGAAAAAAATTTTTGCTTTATTGTAAACACCAGTGAAAATGTTGCTGCCATTGTGACCGAAGCTTAAATCGCAAAGAGAAATTCTTTCGTGTACAAAAAAATGTTTGTTAATAGATAAGTTTATCGTCTACGAAAAAACTTTTTTGAGAGAGAATTTTTCCGTAAATAAAAAATCGATAACGAGAAAAAAAATTTCTATTTGCGAAAGACAATTTTCGGCGAAAGACAATATTGCCTACAAAAAACATATTTCAACAAGGACTAAGAAAAAAATGTCAATTGTGTACGTAATAATTTAATAAGAATGGTAAAGCTTTTCTCATTTATTTTAAAAGAAATACTATCAAAATAATTTTTGGAAATACATACAAAATTTTAATTTAAAAGATTTTGTTATTTGTGCTTAATTCCCAATATTTATTCTTGATAAAAACACTGAAAATTTATTGTTGATGGGATAAGCTATTCCTATGCGCATTTCACTGGTTGCTTAGGCCAGATCGTCAGGACACTTCATCCAAAAAAATTTTAGAATAACTAAAGGATATTAAACCAAATAAAACTGTTAAACGTATAAGAATTATAGCAACAGTTCTACTTGTAACAATATCAAAGTTTAAACAAAAACATCAACAATAAACCAGTGTTGCCACTTTGTGGGTAATTACCCGTATTTGGTATAATTTTTACGGCCGTGGGTAGAGCGTGGGTAATTTCTCTTAGGCCCAGAACAGACGGTGAAACGCAACCGCAACGAAACTGCAACTTCTAGTTATTTTCGAGTTTCATTTGAGTTTATGCCATAGACTCCTTTGAGGGACCACACACGACACGACCATTTTGAGACCGGTTTGAAATGCATTGGAAATCAGTTGCATTGAAATCGGCGTGCAGGAAACTCGTGTTTGCGTTTCATCTGCTTTCAAGGCAAATCGAAATGATTGTGATAATTTTATTACATTCTGGTACAATTTAGGTTGTAGGGTGTGTGGAAAACGATTAAAACTGGTTTCAAAATAAAAATTTTTATAGGGTTTCGTTGCAGTTGCGTTTTACCGTCTGTTCTGGGCCTTAGGTGTAATTCAGGTGTAATTTGAAATTCTTACTTTAGATACCCAAATAAAATTAAGATTAGATTTCAGTGATGACATTTATTTCTTTTTAAATATTGTTGCTAAAAAATGCGCAGCCTACTGAACCAAAGTCTCGGTTTCTTTTTAAGAAACGACAAATGTTGGGTAATGAATTTCGCAGGATGGACCTTTAAATTTGTATAAAGATGCCTATCATACTGACTTAGAACCTGAAGTTTGTTAAAAAGAGTTATTCAAACTAAAAACTTGCCTTGGGGAAGATATGTTTCCAATATTGCAACATATACATAACAAATTTTATTTCTATCTTGCTACTTTTTAATGCTTTAGTTTGAAGAATTAACGCCCTTTACAGTTGTAAAACTGAATGACGAAAGGGACAGTTGTATAAAACTCTGCAGGCATTTTGTTTACTAAATAAGATATAAAGGGTATTTTTTAAGACCATAAACTTAAGATGGCAGACAACAAAAGTTAATTTGAATCGCAGATTGATACACGGCATTACCATTTGAAACTGATTTAAAACAAATAGGCGCCTGTCCTTAACGAAACGCATTGCAGACGTCCAATTTTGTTTCTCTTTTCGAATAAAATGAACAATGTTGACCTCCAAGACACCGATTGTTGCTGGTTTATCAGCATTAACCAGTGACTTCACAGCCCTACGGAAAACAATCAAAAAGTGTCACATAGCACGGCCTTGAAGTCTAATTGACAGTTTATTTTCTCTAAATCAACACATCGCCTTCATTTGTGAACAAAAGTTGCGTCATTTAAATCATGAAGTCACCTTTAAGTTGCGAAAATCGATGGCTGATTTTCAAAGTATATTTGGATTATTTGGTGGCGTTGTTCAAGCATGAATCAATTCATAATTGTGTACCCGATCAAAAAGTGAAAACAGTATGACAGTCCGTTTGACAGCTAACCTTTCGTAACATATTTCCTAGATATATGCAAACAAATGTGGAAGTTAAATTCATTATTTTAGCAGGTTTATTTTATGTTTTTTTAATTTTTTTAAGCCTTTCATGTAATTTTTGTTAATTTAAATAAAATTAACAGTTTAACTAATATTGATCTTCTTTTAATGAGTTATTTGTGTTTTTGCTTCTTTGTAAATGACTTTTTATTAAATAAAACTTCAATTTTATATCAGGTGTAATTTTATTTAAATCGGGTAATTTTGCTTCCTCTCAAGTGTAATTTTGAATCTTGCTGGTGGTAACACTGCAATAAACAGTGAGTTTATCACTTCTTACATTCCCCACTACAATTGATTGGAATTCTTCCAACATTAAATGTAGTTGTAAGTAGGTTAAGAAAAACAAAATGAAAACAAAAACAACTTGCAAAAGCATGTTGCCAGTTAAGTATTTTCAGGCCGTGCTCTGCCAGTTTATTATCAAAATAATTTTTGGGAAAACAAAATTTTAATTTAAAAGATTTTGTTATTCGTGCTTAATTAATTAATGTATGTATGTATGTAAGCACGAATAACAAAATCTTTTAAATTTAAAAGAAATATCTTAAAAGTCGCTAAAGCAGAGCCCGGAAAAGCTACTCCCCGGTGCTTTATTTCTCTTTCACCTACATGCACTCATATATTATATTAAACCATTCGGTCTCGCTTGAGCCGGGCTTTGCTCTAAATGTTCCCAAAAAGAAAAATTATACAAATAGAAATTAAATTACATATAGAACACTTTTTCGAAGAGAAATTTTCTTTAGAAAACCAAATTGTTTTTAATATTGAAGTTCAAAATTGATTTCACACTTACCAAGTGTTCTTCGCAATAATAATCCTTTTTCCACGCCTCTTCGTCACCACAATCACAACAACCACCACCACCAGATGTGGACATTTTATATTTATGATAACGATGAGCAGATTGTTTAAAACAATTCACGCACAACACACAGGTGGGATCCATACCACATTCACGACAACTGTATGTGGGCTCGCCGATTTTAAACACTTTGCCACAAACTGCCGATGTGGCTCCTTCTAAGCGTAATTTCTCCAATACCGTATTGGGATTTTCGCCCAATATGAATTCCAGGAGTACATCAATAATGCCCTCTTTAGCACCAGCCTCTTTAAACATACATTTCACTGAAAGAGATAAATCCAAAAGAAAAGGAAACAAGAAGAAAATCAAGCCGGGCTCAAAATTTTAATTATGTATTTCAATTAACAAAAACTTTTAAGAAATATTAATTATGTATGTATAATAAAAAGAAACACACAAATGCATACATCACTAAAATATTTAATTTTCTTTTTAATTTGTATATTGTTAATTAACATAACATAGAAATTATTCAAAGGCATATTATTTTATGGCGGCTAAAACTATTTTACTTACAATTTGGTTATTTATTATGATTTAATTTTGTTTTAGATGAGAGTAAAGAAAAAACTATACAAATTAAAAGCCAATTTAGTAATTATGTATTTAAATAAAAAAAAACATAAAAAAAATATTAAATTTTGTTGATAATTTTGTTTAAATCAAATAAAAAAAAAACTTACAAGAACCGTCAAATGCTCGTTTATTTTTCAAACTTTTAAATTCTGATAGAACATCTCGCCCTTAAAGATGAAAAAACGTATTTGTTGATAATATAAATTAACAAAAAAAAAAAAACAAATATTTTTTCTAAATATAAACTAATTTGTAAAAAAATTTAACTGAAAGTAGTGATTAATAAAAAAAATAATAGTTCGAATAGCATCATAAAAATTCTATAAGTGTTCAATTTGTCGCCACTATTTAGTTTCAGTAGCGATAAGAAGTACAATTGTAATTAAGATTTATAGTTTTAAAACCATTTTATTAACAAATGTAATAATATTTGCATTTTTTTTTTTTTTTTTTTTTTTTGTAAACTAAAAATGACTTCTTAAGATTAAGGATTTACATTTTACTCAATACACTTAACAAGTTTTCTTGCTCAAGCAGTGGATGCACATTTAGTTTTTTGTTTTGGCCAAAATACCTTTGATAGGGCCAAACAATTCGTTTAATGTATTTGATTATGTTTGTATTAAAATAAAACCAATAGTAATACCTAATAATATAGTTTGTGTATTATTAGGTATGTTTAAAAGTATTTTGGTCTATTTTTGTTTTAGTTTAATCCTAAACACTTGATGTGGCACAAATACAATTGCTCAAAAGCAAGAATTTTAATATAAAACAAGACAGATTTTAAAATAAGTGCAAAAATAAACTATACAAGCGGTTTTACAAAAAAAAATTTATATTTACGTACAAACATGCTTCATATGTTTTTAAAGCATAGATCAAACCGCTTGTGTTGTTTATTTGGTTCTAATCAAAATAACAGTGAGAAAATAATATTGAAAAATTGTATATTGAGTAGAAAGTTGAATTTTGACTTCAAATGGCTGAATTGAGCCACATTTTGTATCACTGTGCTCAAGCGTTCAGTTTACAGAAGGGAGTGAAAAAAAAATACAAAAGAAGAAAAAAAGGGGTTTCCATTTTCGTTCAACTTAATCTTTATTATGATTCTTTTGCTTGTGCGAACAGACAAGACTATGTTTTTGTAGAAGAAGCCATCCAGTATAGATTAGTCACTCTAGATTTTGAATTCAAAGTAATGCATACTCTTCCAAGCAAAAAAGGAGATGGTGGCCATCTACACTTTAAAGCAGTGTTCGAAAAAAAAAACTAAATATCGCTCATTAGCAGAGTACGAAAACAAACAAAACGAAACGTTTGCTTTCGTTTTGTTTTGTTCTTTGCAGTGAGTGAAACAAAACCAAAACAATGAGAATGATTGTGTCATTTTGTTTTGTATTATTTTTGCTCGTGAGCGCAAATTGTACATTAATATAAACGCACACAGCTGGAAAAGAAAAGAGTAAGAACAATATTGAAACATTCAGAGAAAAAACGTTTGACAAACGTTTGGTAATTGATTTACTCACTACTATTGTTTCTATAGAAACAAAATAGTGGACAACTCTTCAAAAATCTAATAAACGCGTTATTGGTGTCAAGTTTTCATAATTTTGTATGAAATATTTAACGCTCTTTAATGTTGTCGTCTTTTTGCATTTTTTTATTTGATCGTAAGCTACACTTCTTTATGTGAAATATAAGAACAGCAACAAAAAACACACACAGTCTATTTTTGGACGCTTTAAAAAAGTGCAACTATAAGAAAAACAATAGCAGAAACAACATTATAAGAAACAAAATCCCGTATTCAATTTTTTAAAACTGTTTGGTTAAATACATCAAATACAAAAATAGAATGATGACGAAAAACATATTGAGTCGGTCTGCTGCCGTTTTTGGTTACATTTCTTCTTTAGCAAAGGAAAGGATACAGCAACAGAGGAGAGTGATAAAGAAAATCATTGTGTTGTGTGTATAAATAAAATAAAATAAGACTTCGTTCAAAAATTATTCCAACAAAAAAATGTGTCTAAAAGCCAGTCGGCGGCTCTGCTCTGCCGTCATCTTCTCATACAGTGCTTACTTGTGTGTGCGTCATGTCATTGCTTGTGCAAAAACCTTTTTCTTACTTTGAAATTTAATATATGAATTTCAGTAAACTTTTTGTTTGATTCAGTTAAATCATTTGTTTGAAAAAATCCGTGTTTTTTTTCAATAAACAAAATGCAAATAAATTGTTTGAATAAGCGAATTTGGTTATAGGACCGATTTCAGACAAAAATTAGTTTGATTCTACAAATTTTTTGTTTGAATTGGAAAAATAATTTTTTCTGTGTAAGTGAAATAAAAAGAGAGGTTTTTAGGTTTTTTGTTTTTATTAATGCTTATTTTGGCTACCATAGTAATTAAAAAAAAAAAACAAATTAAATTAAATAAAAAGTAATTCAAAGAAAAAAGAATAAAAAATAACGTAACAAATCCTTTTTTGGACGAGGCATTGTGGATTTTACTATTGTTATGCCACTAAAAACCAAACAAGAACTAAATCAATTACTAAAACAAAACGTTTCTCTATCTGTTTTGTACTCAGATGTACGATTGTAACGGTAAATTAAATAATGCAGATGAGTGGAAAGCAAATTGTTTCGTTTTCTCTCTTTGACACTTGAAAAGTTTTTGTTTTGATTTTGCTCATGTACAATACAATTTAAAAATTTTGAATAGTTTTGTACATTTTGCAAACGTTTGCGAAATGTTTTGTTTGTTTTCATACTCTGCTCATTAGAGCTCGGTTCGGTAGATTTGTGGAAAACACAAACGCTAAGTGTTTGTGTAGAAAATCATTAAAAAAAATAACGTTTCCCTGTTAGTCATCTTTCGAACACAAACATAATAGTGTTTTTATCAAACTCAACAAAAGATGAAAACCTTTAATTCCGTTCGGTTTTTTTTTTTAATCCACATCGGTTTGTCTCATTTATTTTCGTCCCTTTTGGCTGGTAAAAAAAAACCAAAAATTGTTTACAAAAATAAAATACACATACGAAAAAAAACAAACAGCCAGTAAAATAATTTTACACAAACAAAACATATACACAATACACACAAGCTGTTTTTGACGAAGAACGGAACATTATATAAGGTTCGTCTCTTTCTTGGAAATAGTTACGAACGGTATTAAGGGTTGTGTTCTTCTACACAATCACTAAAAAATAGATATCGTTCTTGGGTGTGTGAGCCGAACGCTAATAATGTACTGTTTATTTTCGAACACTTCTTTATTAAATACGTATCTAGTTAATTTTAATTAAAAATTAAATTGCATTTAAATACGGGTTTTTCTGTGTTATTTAAATAGTCTTATTTAATTAAGATAAAAGTATGGCAGCACTTCTTAATATCGAAACAATATCATAAAAAATATTATTCATTTAAAAGGTGTTCTTAAAAAACAGCTGATTATTTTTGCTTTGCCTGTTGTTTTTATATTCTGCTTAGTATACACAATGGAAACTAAAATGGATTTTAAATGTACTTTAAGGTGTTGGATGCAACAATACCATAACCATTTATTGAGGTTCAGAAAAGCGGAGTGGTTAAATATAACAAAACGGCAGCGCAATTTGCAATATATGTACATATATACGTTACTTGGTAAAGGGGGGTTTAATCGTTAATACAAGTAGTTAGTATTTTAATGAAATCATTCCCTGATCTTATTATTGTTTCAAAACACAATAACAACTTATCATGACAGGGTGGCATTTTCTTCAAAATACCTAAGTAAACTACCCTTAAAAGAAGTTTTTGAAAATACTGTTTTTATTTTCTCTTCTATAAACCTCAGGTTTTGAAAAGAGAACAGTATGAACTCGAAATATTTCGTACATACTACGGCAATATAGTCCCAAATAAATAAACTACAAGCAATTAAGAATTTGCAGACCTTTTGTTTCCCATATACAAATTTTTTTTTGTCTAAATTTATTTAACAAAAATCACAACATAAGAGACTGAAAATGCTTTTTTTTTTTTATAAACCAAAAATGTATGTATTTCTTCTTGTAGTGTTGTTGCTGATCCTACAACAGACAAGTAAATTGTTTTTTTTTTTATCTTCTTTTATAGAGCTGTTGTTCCTACAACAAGTAATAAATCGTTTTTTCAACTTGTGTAATATTGTTTCTACAAAAAACGGCGTCACGTAGCTTATATCGGGGCTGTGGAGTCGTAGTCGGAGTTGAGGTTTTTGTACAGGAGTCGGAGTCGAAGTACCCACAATACCTCGCGACTCCGACTCCAAAATTTTTCGGCATAAAAAATTGTCTAATATTCATTGATGAATATGAACAATAAAAAAATTTGCTTTTGTTCATTCATTATGAATTTTTTCTATTATTATCCTCTTTTATACACAAGTGAGAAGAACGTCAAAAACGCTGCTTTGTCTTATTGTCGTGTGTTTCTTAACGTTTATACACGAAATTTTCTAAACTCTGTTAAATATTACAGTTTTCAGAAGCAATTTTGTAAATTTCAAAAACTCCTCCTACCACCTCTAACAAAAACGTAGACATTTACAGCCAGGCCTACGATGTCACACGTCAATGTTCGCGTAGAAAATTATATTTAAAACAAAAACAATTTCTAAAATTTGTTTTTGTTTTAAATGTAATTTTTTATGCGAACGTTTACGTGTGACATCGTAGGCCTGGCTGTTAATTGCTACTTTCGGATACTCTTACAGAAAAAACCTGTTTTCCTCAGATAAAAGTTAAAAATTGCCTTAAATTTACATTCTTCTGCAAACTTCTGTCACTTCTAGAAGAAAGTGAATTTTAGGTTGTGGTCAAAAGTGTCAACGTGTATATGATATTTTTGAATGATATTTAAGGCTGTTTTACACTATCACACAAGTCTTAAGACTTTTGGTCTTACAAAATGAAATGATTTTTGGTCTGATTGTCAAAAAATCAAAGAGAAAATTTTTTTCATTACATTTTGCTTCTACACTATCACACTTCAAATAAAAAGTAAAATCTTTGTGATTTATGAGATCCACTTTAGATTACAAAATAAAGACGAAACAACATTTTATTAAGCATTGGAACATTGTTAGCTGGCGTATTATTCACTAACTTGCACATTTAAACTTGCACCTTGGTCCTCAGATATATTTTTGCTTTATTTTTAATATTTCTTTAATATTTAATAATTTTTATTTTGATGTGGCCGGCAAATTATTCAACAGCTGTTTTTTTATTTTCTTCTAGGGTGGAAAAGTTGATACAATCATATTTTTTTATTTTTTTTTTCGTCTGTGTACCGTATTTAACAATTGTTTACAACAAATATTTGTGATTTATTTAAATTTTAAAAGAATTCACTTGAAATTTTATATTTTTTTTTATTGTTTTGCAATTTTTTATTAGAAAAAATAATAGTAAATATTTGTGCACAAAATTTTAATTTTCCATCCCTGATTTTCTTCTTGTGCTTTTGTAAAAACACAATTCTGATAAAATGAAAAATCTAATCGTTTAGAAAAATTTCAAAAAATAGAGAGAACCATACGACTGCCAAATTTCTTTACGTATTTTTTGACATTTCATTACAAAATGTTTTTACACTATTATACATTATGAATGATTTGTAAGTTTTTGACATGTCTTAACACAAAGTATTATAGTCTAAAATGGCCTTTAAGAGCTCGCTCGAAAAAATTGTACGATACTTTTAAGCTTCGTTCACAATGGGACCAACTACGTTTTTTCTTCTACCTTATTATTCCTAAAGTATTTTATACATTTATCTTACATTTTTCGATTAAAAGTTTAACTAAAATTGAGTTTTCTTCTACTCATGGTACAATTTGTATGAAATTGAAAATGATGTTTGTAATAATATTATTTAGTTTTGAGTAAAAGTTTTAAAAAAATTATTTAAAAAATAATAATAAATACGTTATATTGTTCTGGACAAAATTTGCACACAGTTTCTTAATTGAAAATGTGTGGGGTTGTGAAAAAAATGGTTGCCTTATTTCGAACACCTTAAAAATGTTGCTGCCATTGTGAACGAAGCTTTATTCTTAATGTTAATTAAATTGAATAAAACAAATAATTAATAAACTTCAATATGTATATCAGAGTCTGAAATTCAGACACAAGCAATAATAATAAAATATTATTGAATAATAAAATATTATTGAACCAAAGAGTAATGTAATTACTCTTTTCAATGAAGTCATTTATTAAAAAAAAACGCAAAAAATTATAAATATGTAGTATCAAAAGGTTATTGTTGTGAGTCAACATATTGCTCAGCTGATTTCCTTTTTAAGTCTGCTTTTTTTCTTTTTCAGTGATATTAAATAGCTTCGATACCTAGTTTGTGGTAAAAACTTGCTAGCGCCTTAAAACATCACCAGCCGCAGACTCCAACTATTCATTGTTGCAAATCTCTTACAATCGATTTATTTTTTTAAAGTTTGAAAATAGGAAATAATCGGGGGTGCTTTAAAACCATGTGAGATAAGGCCATGATGGCTTTATTGCTCATTTGAATGGGAGATACAGCCATAATGGCCTTATTGCCCAATCATTGAGAGATAAAGCCATATTTTTCAGAATATTGTTATACATGGTGTAAACATTCTGTAAAAGGGAAAATCCTTAGTTATCATTGAAAAACATTTTTTTATTCTTCTGACGCACGCAGGAAAACTTTATTCAGCGAAGCCACCTGCCGCGTCCTACTGGAGGAGAAAACCCGTAAGCACGCAGAAAAACTTTAGTACGCGAAGCCAGATTTCAATACTTAACTTTAGTGTCTCCGGGAAGACATTTTTTACAGAATGCAAAAGTTCTTCAAAACTGAAATGAGAGATAAAGCCATCTTCTAATATTGCCAATGTGAGCTAAGACCATGATGGCTTTATCTCCCATTCAAATGAAAAAAAGACTTTATCTCCATATTGAATGAGAGATAAAGCCATCATGACCTTATCTCACATGATATTAAAGCACCCCCTCAAATAATCCGTGGGACTATGGGTGACGAAGCAAATACATTGAATAATAGTAAAGTGCAAGAGATCGCGGCTGACAAGAGATCCTCACCCAGATCGTGGTTGCCGTTTTTGTAGCGAAAGTTAGGAGTTTTTAAAAAATGGTATCGTAGTAAGCAAAACCGACAACCAAAACCGTTTCTGCGGCAATTGGGTCTACGTCTACGCACCGACCAAAGATTGTCAACTCAGCAATACTAACACCAATACAAGTCGAGCTGTTACAACAACAAAAAACAAGACACTGTTTACAAGCCTTTTACAATTTGTTGTAAAACTGTTTACATTTGTTTGCAACTGAGCAAATATGCACTACTATTTTTGCTAATGGTTTGTTTAGTGCAAACAAAGTAAATATAACGCAAACTGAATCTATGTAAATTTTTTTGTTTTATAGAGAAGTGGTGAGAAAACTGTGTTTCACGTGTTCAGAGATTAATGTTCTTTTGACTATAAAGGCAAACATCCGTAAAAAGGGATCTTGAATTCTAATTGCCAGGAATCTTCTTGATTAAAGGCTGTCAAACCCGCTTTTCCACGAAATTAAAAAGTCCCGGAAACGAAAAACTCTAATGAATATTGAAAATTAGATTAGATTAATAATAGGTTTTTTAGAATATTCATTTTTGATCTTGAAGTAATCGGCCATGTTCTTGAAATCGTAAACGAGTTAAATTGAAATAAAAGTAAATTTTCAGTTCCAATTTTTAAAATTACCGTTGTTTTAATTGATTTTCCGAGTAATTCTAATAAATACACAGTGCAGCACTAAAATCTTGAACCAATTGAGACCACCAAAATCTGAAAGCTTATGATGGTAGAAGAAAACCCCTAGCTGGGTTTTGAATTATTAGCTAAAGTTTTTTTTAATTCATTTTTGAAGTTTTCGACTGGGGGTGGATTTTAGTACAATATTCAAAAAACTTGTACTGATTTTAACTCTAAATCTCGTGAACTATTCGAAATATTGCTTGCCTCTCTTCGGCAAAGTTTTAGATCTAAAAATTTTACCTTGAGATAAAACCAAAACACAAAAACATCTTACTCGAAACAGCAAAATTGTCAAAACAACGTTAAATTTCGTCATAGATTTGTATTGTTGATGATAAAAATATAAGGACACTTCAAATATTTTAAAATAGATACTTAGAAAAATTGATGAAGTAAAAATTGCGACGATGAATGGAAAGTTTTTGTTAAAAATATGCTTAAGTCATTCCAAGCAATCGGTGTGACCATGATATTAAAACTTCACTTTTTAAATAATCTTTTAGCAGAGTTCGAAAAACAATTGCCATCAGCATCTGATGAGAAAATTGAGCGCTTCCACCAAGTAACATCCCGATGGAAAAGCGGTTCAAAGGGGGGAAAAAATGCGATGCTTAGGGAAGTATTCTGGTCAAGCCATAAAGTAAAGCTAAAGCTAGCGAAACGGTCGGAAACATGTTTTCAGATGGTGAGACCAGTTTCGAAAGCGACGACTAAAGTTCAATATACATACATATCGAGCCCAAATAGCAAAAATTATGTCACCAACAAAATTTTAGATGTTTGTTTTTTGATGAAAATCGATAATTTTTGATCATTTGCATTATCTCTATAAATCTCATATCTCTGGGAAGTACCATTTCGAAATATTAAAAAAAAAACCTTCTCCTGTAAAATTTTTTTTCTGTTGGTTACATCATTTTTGCTATTAGGGTTGTTGGATATATTTAAAAACATTTAAAGTGTCCTTATTTTTCATTCCTTTTGTTCAAAATCATCAATTTTTCTAATAATCAGTTTTGTTGTTTTGGGTAATAGGCTTTTTACACTGATCAACATCTTCCATCAAAGATGTGGAAAATGTGAAACACTCGTTTCCATTGCTCACATCTAGCATCAAACAAAAATGTCACCATTTTTGAAAAAAAATAAAATTTTTAAATAAAAAATGTTTTTTACTATAAAAGTGCCAAAATTTAAAAAGAAAACACAAAAATGTATTTGAAGTTCAAATTGTTTAAAAATATAATAAAAACATTGCAATAAAATAGAAAACTTGACAAATGGTAACGCTGTTCTCAAAACATATTTTTTTTTTTTTGTCAGTGATGCCACAATAATAATAGAACTTATTGCCACTTTTCTAGTGATTACACTAAAATAATCGAAAGATGTAGAATGGAATTAAATGAGATAGGAACATCTTTTAAAGTTGTTGAAAGATGTTGGTTTTTAGCCTAATGTATTTCTTATGGAAAGATGTTTACATCTTCGCAAATTGATGGTAGATGTTAGATGTTGATCAGTGTAAAATGGCTATTAGATGTTGTTGTTTTTATATTTTGTCTTAAGGTAAAATTTTTAGATCTGATTAAGAGCTAAACATTAGCCGAAGAGAGACAAGCAATATTTCGAATAGTTCGCGAGATATAGACTTAAGAATCAGTAGATGTTTTTTGAAAATTGTACTAAATCCACCCCCCAGTCGAAAAAAATAATACTAAATATTATAATAATTCAAAACCCACCTAGGGGTTTCCTTCTACCATCATAAGTTTTCAGATTTTGGGGGTCTCAATTGGTTCAAGATTTTGAAGTTCAAAAATGTGCTACTTATATCACAGTGGTACTTAAGGATGACGCAAAAAAACCAAATATTTTTATGAGCCATTAAAACAGGATCGTTTTGAAAATTTTTCGATTTCAATTTAACTCGGAAATCGATTTCATGAGCATGGCTAAATATTGAAGTCTTAAAAACAAATTTTTGATTATTGTATCAGAATTTATACGTCTGAATTGTTTTAAATATTTTTAGTAAGATTTCGAAAATGTAGCAAAATTGTGAATAATTTTTAAGATTCTTTGGACATTTTAAAAAGCTGAGGTAATAAATATGAAGTAGATCTGTTAATTATAATAAAGAAAGTCATCTTATACTTACAGCTTCTTGTGGAATCTGAAAAATAAGAAGATAAAGATGAATGAGATTTACTTATTCATATTTACATTAAATCTAAGATGGTACAAGAATTTTTAAAAAAAATTTTTACAAATTAAAATTTCGGAAAAAAAATATTAATAAATTATTTAAAGCGTTTTTTGCGACTTTTGTTCATAACTTTTTGTTGCAATTATTTTATAAACGACCAAATAAATCATCGTTTGTTAGTCTGTATGTTGCAGGCAAATCTAAATCAGCGCGTAAAGATTTTCTTTTTGTCAAAAATTCTTATGCTCTTATAAAATGCTTAAAGATATCCTAAAAAGAGCGGCATTAACGCTTTGCAATTGAAAAAATCAGGGGGCAAATCGCGACAGTCGATATCGATCGAAATTCCCATGTAAATTGTATTGCAATTTCGAGCAATATCGAATGTCGCGATTTACCCCCAGACTTTGACAGCGCGTTAAGTAGTGAAGTTGTTTAAAATTGAGGGCATTTTAGCTATTCTTATGCCAATCTAGCGAATTTATCTCCATTTGTCTGTTTAAGAGCAACCTAGAGGCCGATTAAGCTCACAATCAAAATAAAATATATAGGTTCTTCGGAACATTAATTTTAACGGAAACACGGACTAAAGGTTAAATCAACTTCGCTTCTCATGAGGACTCAGAATATACATACACAGCCTTATTATGAATAAAAATTCCCCGGGAGTTTTCTCCCTTCTCCCATTTTTCCTATGTTAATTCAATTGTAAAAATGGGAAAAGGGAAAAAACTCCCGGGGAATTTTTATTCATAATTGGGCTGACAGCCGTATTCATAACAAAAAGTTAGCCACAGTTTGTTCACTACGTACAACGAGCTGCTTACTAGAATGCCGATTAAGCTGAGCAGCTTGTTGGTACAGAGTTAATTCATGACAAACTCTTCTCCATTTGCCAATTTTTTTTAAATCAACTCTGAGTTTTTATGATGCCACATTGTATTACTCAAAAATGCAACTCGTTTTGCATTAATCATCGCTATCATTTTTTCCTGTTTTCGGTTTTGTCTCACATATAAAAATTTTAAAAAGTTTTTAAAAATAAAATAAATTAAGTAAAAGACTGTAAATTAACAACAAAAAAAAACACGTGTGTGAAGATAAATATGAAAAGTTAAATATGTTTTTAAAAAATATCGCATGCGATAAAAAATATTTTAAAAAAATATCGCATGCGTATTATAAAGAAAATACGACTATTTATACGAAATTTTACAGTTTTTATGAAAAATTAATAATTTTTATTTAATATTTAAAACTAATTAGATATTTAGTTAGTCTTTTTATATTAAAATTTATGATTTTTGAAAAAATACGACTTAGAGTGAAATTCTCATGAAAGTGCTGTGTGAGGGATATGGCCACTGTGTCCAAACCCTTCGATCTCAGGGAATCAAACCTAATGGAAAATGAAGGCTATGGACAGGGCTACAATATCCTATAAGCACTTTTTCCAAATTGTATTTGTGAAAATTTTTATACATTTTTGAAAATTAGACTTAGAGTGAAATTCTCATGAAAGTGCTGTGTGAGGGATATGGCCACTGTGTCCAAACCCTTCGATCTCAGGGAATCAAACCTAATGGAAAATGAAGGCTATGGACAGGGCTACAATATCCTATAAGCACTTTTTCCAAATTGTATTTGTGAAAATTTTTATACATTTTTGAAAATTAGACTTAGAGTGAAATTCTCTTGAAAGTGCTGTGTGAGGGATATGGCCACTGTGTCCAAACCCTTCGATCTCAGGGAATCAAACCTAATGGAAAATGAAGGCTATGGACAGGGCTACAATATCCTATAAGCACTTTTTCCAAATTGTATTTGTGAAAATTTTTATACATTTTTGAAAATTTGACTTAGAGTGAAATTCTCTTGAAAGTGCTGTGTGAGGGATATGGCCACTGTGTCCAAACCCTTCGATCTCAGGGAATCAAACCTAATGGAAAATGAAGGCTATGGACAGGGCTACAATATCCTATAAGCACTTTTTCCAAATTGTATTTGTGAAAATTTTTATACATTTTTGAAAATTTGACTTAGAGTGAAATTCTCTTGAAAGTGCTGTGTGAGGGATATGGCCACTGTGTCCAAACCCTTCGATCTCAGGGAATCAAACCTAATGGAAAATGAAGGCTATGGACAGGGCTACAATATCCTATAAGCACTTTTTCCAAATTGTATTTGTGAAAATTTTTATACATTTTTGAAAATTTGACTTAGAGTGAAATTCTCTTGAAAGTGCTGTGTGAGGGATATGGCCACTGTGTCCAAACCCTTCGATCTCAGGGAATCAAACCTAATGGAAAATGAAGGCTATGGACAGGGCTACAATATCCTATAAGCACTTTTTCCAAATTGTATTTGTGAAAATTTTTATACATTTTTGAAAATTTGACTTAGAGTGAAATTCTCTTGAAAGTGCTGTGTGAGGGATATGGCCACTGTGTCCAAACCCTTCGATCTCAGGGAATCAAACCTAATGGAAAATGAAGGCTATGGACAGGGCTACAATATCCTATAAGCACTTTTTCCAAATTGTATTTGTGAAAATTTTTATACATTTTTGAAAATTTGACTTAGAGTGAAATTCTCTTGAAAGTGCTGTGTGAGGGATATGGCCACTGTGTCCAAACCCTTCGATCTCAGGGAATCAAACCTAATGGAAAATGAAGGCTATGGACAGGGCTACAATATCCTATAAGCACTTTTTCCAAATTGTATTTGTGAAAATTTTTATACATTTTTGAAAATTTGACTTAGAGTGAAATTCTCTTGAAAGTGCTGTGTGAGGGATATGGCCACTGTGTCCAAACCCTTCGATCTCAGGGAATCAAACCTAATGGAAAATGAAGGCTATGGACAGGGCTACAATATCCTATAAGCACTTTTTCCAAATTGTATTTGTGAAAATTTTTATACATTTTTGAAAATTTGACTTAGAGTGAAATTCTCTTGAAAGTGCTGTGTGAGGGATATGGCCACTGTGTCCAAACCCTTCGATCTCAGGGAATCAAACCTAATGGAAAATGAAGGCTATGGACAGGGCTACAATATCCTATAAGCACTTTTTCCAAATTGTATTTGTGAAAATTTTTATACATTTTTGAAAATTTGACTTAGAGTGAAATTCTCTTGAAAGTGCTGTGTGAGGGATATGGCCACTGTGTCCAAACCCTTCGATCTCAGGGAATCAAACCTAATGGAAAATGAAGGCTATGGACAGGGCTACAATATCCTATAAGCACTTTTTCCAAATTGTATTTGTGAAAATTTTTATACATTTTTGAAAATTTGACTTAGAGTGAAATTCTCTTGAAAGTGCTGTGTGAGGGATATGGCCACTGTGTCCAAACCCTTCGATCTCAGGGAATCAAACCTAATGGAAAATGAAGGCTATGGACAGGGCTACAATATCCTATAAGCACTTTTTCCAAATTGTATTTGTGAAAATTTTTATACATTTTTGAAAATTTGACTTAGAGTGAAATTCTCTTGAAAGTGCTGTGTGAGGGATATGGCCATTGTGTCCAAACCCTTCGATCTCAGGGAATCAAACCTAATGGAAAATGAAGGCTATGGACAGGGCTACAATATCCTATAAGCACTTTTTCCAAATTGTATTTGTGAAAATTTTTATACATTTTTGAAAATTAGACTTAGAGTGAAATTCTCTTGAAAGTGCTGTGTGAGGGATATGGCCACTGTGTCCAAACCCTTCGATCTCAGGGAATCAAACCTAATGGAAAATGAAGGCTATGGACAGGGCTACAATATCCTATAAGCACTTTTTCCAAATTGTATTTGTGAAAATTTTTATACATTTTTGAAAATTTGACTTAGAGTGAAATTCTCTTGAAAGTGCTGTGTGAGGGATATGGCCACTGTGTCCAAACCCTTCGATCTCAGGGAATCAAACCTAATGGAAAATGAAGGCTATGGACAGGGCTACAATATCCTATAAGCACTTTTTCCAAATTGTATTTGTGAAAATTTTTATACATTTTTGAAAATTTGACTTAGAGTGAAATTCTCTTGAAAGTGCTGTGTGAGGGATATGGCCACTGTGTCCAAACCCTTCGATCTCAGGGAATCAAACCTAATGGAAAATGAAGGCTATGGACAGGGCTACAATATCCTATAAGCACTTTTTCCAAATTGTATTTGTGAAAATTTTTATACATTTTTGAAAATTTGACTTAGAGTGAAATTCTCTTGAAAGTGCTGTGTGAGGGATATGGCCACTGTGTCCAAACCCTTCGATCTCAGGGAATCAAACCTAATGGAAAATGAAGGCTATGGACAGGGCTACAATATCCTATAAGCACTTTTTCCAAATTGTATTTGTGAAAATTTTTATACATTTTTGAAAATTTGACTTAGAGTGAAATTCTCTTGAAAGTGCTGTGTGAGGGATATGGCCACTGTGTCCAAACCCTTCGATCTCAGGGAATCAAACCTAATGGAAAATGAAGGCTATGGACAGGGCTACAATATCCTATAAGCACTTTTTCCAAATTGTATTTGTGAAAATTTTTATACATTTTTGAAAATTTGACTTAGAGTGAAATTCTCTTGAAAGTGCTGTGTGAGGGATATGGCCACTGTGTCCAAACCCTTCGATCTCAGGGAATCAAACCTAATGGAAAATGAAGGCTATGGACAGGGCTACAATATCCTATAAGCACTTTTTCCAAATTGTATTTGTGAAAATTTTTATACATTTTTGAAAATTTGACTTAGAGTGAAATTCTCTTGAAAGTGCTGTGTGAGGGATATGGCCACTGTGTCCAAACCCTTCGATCTCAGGGAATCAAACCTAATGGAAAATGAAGGCTATGGACAGGGCTACAATATCCTATAAGCACTTTTTCCAAATTGTATTTGTGAAAATTTTTATACATTTTTGAAAATTTGACTTAGAGTGAAATTCTCTTGAAAGTGCTGTGTGAGGGATATGGCCACTGTGTCCAAACCCTTCGATCTCAGGGAATCAAACCTAATGGAAAATGAAGGCTATGGACAGGGCTACAATATCCTATAAGCACTTTTTCCAAATTGTATTTGTGAAAATTTTTATACATTTTTGAAAATTTGACTTAGAGTGAAATTCTCTTGAAAGTGCTGTGTGAGGGATATGGCCACTGTGTCCAAACCCTTCGATCTCAGGGAATCAAACCTAATGGAAAATGAAGGCTATGGACAGGGCTACAATATCCTATAAGCACTTTTTCCAAATTGTATTTGTGAAAATTTTTATACATTTTTGAAAATTTGACTTAGAGTGAAATTCTCTTGAAAGTGCTGTGTGAGGGATATGGCCACTGTGTCCAAACCCTTCGATCTCAGGGAATCAAACCTAATGGAAAATGAAGGCTATGGACAGGGCTACAATATCCTATAAGCACTTTTTCCAAATTGTATTTGTGAAAATTTTTATACATTTTTGAAAATTTGACTTAGAGTGAAATTCTCTTGAAAGTGCTGTGTGAGGGATATGGCCACTGTGTCCAAACCCTTCGATCTCAGGGAATCAAACCTAATGGAAAATGAAGGCTATGGACAGGGCTACAATATCCTATAAGCACTTTTTCCAAATTGTATTTGTGAAAATTTTTATACATTTTTGAAAATTTGACTTAGAGTGAAATTCTCTTGAAAGTGCTGTGTGAGGGATATGGCCACTGTGTCCAAACCCTTCGATCTCAGGGAATCAAACCGAATGGAAAATGAAGGCTATGGACAGGGCTACAATATCCTATAAGCACTTTTTCCAAATTGTATTTGTGAAAATTTTTATACATTTTTGAAAATTTGACTTAGAGTGAAATTCTCTTGAAAGTGCTGTGTGAGGGATATGGCCACTGTGTCCAAACCCTTCGATCTCAGGGAATCAAACCTAATGGAAAATGAAGGCTATGGACAGGGCTACAATATCCTATAAGCACTTTTTCCAAATTGTATTTGTGAAAATTTTTATACATTTTTGAAAATTTGACTTAGAGTGAAATTCTCTTGAAAGTGCTGTGTGAGGGATATGGCCACTGTGTCCAAACCCTTCGATCTCAGGGAATCAAACCTAATGGAAAATGAAGGCTATGGACAGGGCTACAATATCCTATAAGCACTTTTTCCAAATTGTATTTGTGAAAATTTTTATACATTTTTGAAAATTTGACTTAGAGTGAAATTCTCTTGAAAGTGCTGTGTGAGGGATATGGCCACTGTGTCCAAAACCTTCGATCTCAGGGAATCAAGCCTAATGGAAAATGAAGGCTATGGACAGGGCTACAATATCCTATAAGCACTTTTTCCAAATTGTATTTGTGAAAATTTTTATACATTTTTGAAAATTTGACTTAGAGTGAAATTCTCTTGAAAGTGCTGTGTGAGGGATATGGCCACTGTGTCCAAACCCTTCGATCTCAGGGAATCAAACCTAATGGAAAATGAAGGCTATGGACAGGGCTACAATATCCTATAAGCACTTTTTCCAAATTGTATTTGTGAAAATTTTTATACATTTTTGAAAATTTGACTTAGAGTGAAATTCTCTTGAAAGTGCTGTGTGAGGGATATGGCCACTGTGTCCAAACCCTTCGATCTCAGGGAATCAAACCTAATGGAAAATGAAGGCTATGGACAGGGCTACAATATCCTATAAGCACTTTTTCCAAATTGTATTTGTGAAAATTTTTATACATTTTTGAAAATTTGACTTAGAGTGAAATTCTCTTGAAAGTGCTGTGTGAGGGATATGGCCACTGTGTCCAAACCCTTCGATCTCAGGGAATCAAACCTAATGGAAAATGAAGGCTATGGACAGGGCTACAATATCCTATAAGCACTTTTTCCAAATTGTATTTGTGAAAATTTTTATACATTTTTGAAAATTTGACTTAGAGTGAAATTCTCTTGAAAGTGCTGTGTGAGGGATATGGCCACTGTGTCCAAACCCTTCGATCTCAGGGAATCAAACCTAATGGAAAATGAAGGCTATGGACAGGGCTACAATATCCTATAAGCACTTTTTCCAAATTGTATTTGTGAAAATTTTTATACATTTTTGAAAATTTGACTTAGAGTGAAATTCTCTTGAAAGTGCTGTGTGAGGGATATGGCCACTGTGTCCAAACCCTTCGATCTCAGGGAATCAAACCTAATGGAAAATGAAGGCTATGGACAGGGCTACAATATCCTATAAGCACTTTTTCCAAATTGTATTTGTGAAAATTTTTATACATTTTTGAAAATTTGACTTAGAGTGAAATTCTCTTGAAAGTGCTGTGTGAGGGATATGGCCACTGTGTCCAAACCCTTCGATCTCAGGGAATCAAACCTAATGGAAAATGAAGGCTATGGACAGGGCTACAATATCCTATAAGCACTTTTTCCAAATTGTATTTGTGAAAATTTTTATACATTTTTGAAAATTTGACTTAGAGTGAAATTCTCTTGAAAGTGCTGTGTGAGGGATATGGCCACTGTGTCCAAACCCTTCGATCTCAGGGAATCAAACCTAATGGAAAATGAAGGCTATGGACAGGGCTACAATATCCTATAAGCACTTTTTCCAAATTGTATTTGTGAAAATTTTTATACATTTTTGAAAATTTGACTTAGAGTGAAATTCTCTTGAAAGTGCTGTGTGAGGGATATGGCCACTGTGTCCAAACCCTTCGATCTCAGGGAATCAAACCTAATGGAAAATGAAGGCTATGGACAGGGCTACAATATCCTATAAGCACTTTTTCCAAATTGTATTTGTGAAAATTTTTATACATTTTTGAAAATTTGACTTAGAGTGAAATTCTCTTGAAAGTGCTGTGTGAGGGATATGGCCACTGTGTCCAAACCCTTCGATCTCAGGGAATCAAACCTAATGGAAAATGAAGGCTATGGACAGGGCTACAATACAAATTTCACTCTAAGTCAAATTTTCAAAAATGTATAAAAATTTTCACAAATACAATTTGGAAAAAGTGCTTATAGGATATTGTAGCCCTGTCCATAGCCTTCATTTTCCATTAGGTTTGATTCCCTGAGATCGAAGGGTTTGGACACAGTGGCCATATCCCTCACACAGCACTTTCAAGAGAATTTCACTCTAAGTCAAATTTTCAAAAATGTATAAAAATTTTCACAAATACAATTTGGAAAAAGTGCTTATAGGATATTGTAGCCCTGTCCATAGCCTTCATTTTCCATTAGGTTTGATTCCCTGAGATCGAAGGGTTTGGACACAGTGGCCATATCCCTCACACAGCACTTTCAAGAGAATTTCACTCTAAGTCAAATTTTCAAAAATGTATAAAAATTTTCACAAATACAATTTGGAAAAAGTGCTTATAGGATATTGTAGCCCTGTCCATAGCCTTCATTTTCCATTAGGTTTGATTCCCTGAGATCGAAGGGTTTGGACACAGTGGCCATATCCCTCACACAGCACTTTCAAGAGAATTTCACTCTAAGTCAAATTTTCAAAAATGTATAAAAATTTTCACAAATACAATTTGGAAAAAGTGCTTATAGGATATTGTAGCCCTGTCCATAGCCTTCATTTTCCATTAGGTTTGATTCCCTGAGATCGAAGGGTTTGGACACAGTGGCCATATCCCTCACACAGCACTTTCAAGAGAATTTCACTCTAAGTCAAATTTTCAAAAATGTATAAAAATTTTCACAAATACAATTTGGAAAAAGTGCTTATAGGATATTGTAGCCCTGTCCATAGCCTTCATTTTCCATTAGGTTTGATTCCCTGAGATCGAAGGGTTTGGACACAGTGGCCATATCCCTCACACAGCACTTTCAAGAGAATTTCACTCTAAGTCAAATTTTCAAAAATGTATAAAAATTTTCACAAATACAATTTGGAAAAAGTGCTTATAGGATATTGTAGCCCTGTCCATAGCCTTCATTTTCCATTAGGTTTGATTCCCTGAGATCGAAGGGTTTGGACACAGTGGCCATATCCCTCACACAGCACTTTCAAGAGAATTTCACTCTAAGTCAAATTTTCAAAAATGTATAAAAATTTTCACAAATACAATTTGGAAAAAGTGCTTATAGGATATTGTAGCCCTGTCCATAGCCTTCATTTTCCATTAGGTTTGATTCCCTGAGATCGAAGGGTTTGGACACAGTGGCCATATCCCTCACACAGCACTTTCATGAGAATTTCACTCTAAGTCGTATTTTTTCAAAAATCATAAATTTTAATATAAAAAGACTAACTAAATATCTAATTAGTTTTAAATATTAAATAAAAATTATTAATTTTTCATAAAAACTGTAAAATTTCGTATAAATAGTCGTATTTTCTTTATAATACGCATGCGATATTTTTTTAAAATATTTTTTATCGCATGCGATATTTTTTAAAAACATATTTAACTTTTCATATTTATCTTCACACACGTAAAAAAACAGTTAATTAAAAAAACCAACAAAATTTTTTGACATTAAACAGCTGTTTTTCACAAATTGGCAAACGTTTGGCAGCTCGTTAACAAGTGTTAAGCAAAACGTTAGCCAGAGTTTGGTTACTATTTGCTAACTTTATGCCAAATTTTCATTATGAATACGGCTGATACTTTCTAAGGTCTATCATCAATATTATAGAAATTAAAAATGGAATGACAAACTTACATCTATGGCATTTTGACAAAACATCTTAAGTCGAATTTAAAAAGTTGAAAAAATTGTGTTAATCATACAAATTTTCATTCAAAAAACATTTTTGTTAACTTTTTTAAAATGTTGTATTATAAACGAAATTTTTCTTTAATTTTGGTTTATTTGATTATTTAAGAAAAATTATTGCTTCACCGAGCTTTTGTTTTTTGCTATCTTATCTCGACTTAAGACGTTTTGTCAAAATACCATAGATATGATGTTACGAGTATTCGTATTCTTAATGCCGAACGGGATATTCGTAATATCAATATTAAATATACTCTTTCCAAGTTTGGTGAAGGTTATAAAAATTGGAAAATGGAAAAAACTCCCGGGAATTTTGTATTAATAATTGCGGTATCTATTTTTAGGTAGAGCATTTTTTTTAAAGAGACGAAACTAAGAATTGTGTTTACAAAAAATTACATTTTTTGAAAAATTATATTATTTATAGCAATGTGGAAATAGTTGACAGGCTGAGCAGGCCTTTAGTATTGTTATTAAAAATTAAATTAAAAAAATTTTATCAAAAAAATGCGTGAACGCTCAACACGATTTGTCTGTAGAAAAAGTGTCTTAAAATGGTTTTAGATGACATGTAAATTGCAGTGGACTTGTAAGATATTAAATCTATACGTATTTGCACATGTCTGTCAAAGTTGACAAATACAAAAGGTTTTTATTTTTGCTTTTGCACGTTCGTTTTGGTTTCATGTGATATAACCTTAAATCGTTCACAAAAGCAAGTTCTATACTGATTTATGTTGAATAGATTTTATATGATTGTAATGTATATTTGCCGCTACAAACAATTTTCTTGCAAAACAGCTGTCAGATATTTCGTCAGTTCAAACTAGAACACGCTCTATTGAAAATGTTTACACTGTAAATTCGTGATTAAATTTATAAAACGTCAGCTCATTATTGGTTTGGCGCATATGCCAAAAAGTCGTAGGGGAAAAAAACGACAATGAAAGTTTACATGAAGTTTTTTGTAAATATACCCAATATAATTTTTTTATTTTCATCACTGCTTTTGGCATATGTTTCGAAGAAAACTGTAAGTTTTTGTAAACGTTCTTGAACAAAATTAGAAGTTTATAGTATTTTATAGAAAATAAAAATTATTGTTTCGTACCGCATTGCACGTTTCTTTTTAATGAATCACCAGATCTTAAAACACAAATTACCAATAGTTAGTTTTTTTTATTTGATAAGATCAATACACTTAACAATAATTTGAAAGAACAAAGAAAAATTATGTCATTATTTATAAATATGTATGTAAAATCTCACGATTCCTTCCTGAATGAAAAAAATCTAATTGCAACAAATATTGCAACTTCTAGCAAAAAAAAACAGCAAATATTTGAAGTTTCACCAGGGAAAAATTTAAATTAAAAAAATTTTAATTAAAATTAAATTTTCAATAAAATCTCAATAATTTAACAAAATTTAGAAATTTCAGGTTTCATTAAAAATTGCAAATTATCCAGAAATCAAAAACCAGGGGCATGTGACGGCATTTGATATCGATTTTAATTGTACATATTGTAATTTCAATTGATCATAAATTCGGCTCTGCGAAATATGGCCCCAGGAAATATGGCCCCAAAAAATAAATGAAAATTGACCCCAAATTTGGGGCTATTTTTCATAATGCAATATGGCCCCATTTTTTTAATGAAAAATTACCCCAAAAAAATGAAAAATAACCCTAAAAATAAAATGAATTATGACCCTAAATTTGGGGTTATTCTTCATTATGAAAAATCACCTCAAAATTTATAATAAATTTTAACCCCAAAAAAGAACACAAAGAAAGTGACATTAAACATTTTCGGTGGAGTTCATATGCCCAAAACTAAAAATCCCAAATTTAGAATCCCGATTTCAAAATCCGGATAATTATACAGTTTTGGTATTAAAAATCGTACGATTGATAGCACGGTTGGGCTTTCGGCCATGCACAAGGATTTTTTTCTCTATGGTATAACGGACGCTGGCTTTGCTTACTAAAGCTCTACGTTATAGCCGGCCTTTGGCCGGGCGCAAGGATTTTTTTCTCTATGGTATAACGAACACTGGCTTCGCTAACTAAAGCTTCTCTGTATAGACGGCCTTCGGCCGGGTGAAATGATTTTCTTCTCTTAGTTATAACGAACACTGGCTTCGCTCACTAAAGCTTCACTACAAACACCCTAACGAAAAAATGAAAAATAACCCAAAAAAAAATTGCGCCAAAATTGCGTGTTATTGTGTCTCATGTAAAATTTTGGGGCCGTTTTTCATTTTCCTTTTGGGGCCATATTTCCTGGGGTCATTTTGCGCACCGCCCATAAATTCAATTTAACAAGAAAATTTTGCTGACAATTTTTAATTTAACGAAAATTTTCTTATATTCTTAACCCAGTTATGTTGAGTTGAGTAATTTTTTTAAAAAATATTTTTTTTGTCGCAAAATTTTTAACATACAGTCTACAACTGACATGAAATGCTTAACATTAACACTAAAATGATGTTAGTGTTAAGTATAGACTCATCATGTCAGAGGTTTTCTCGTGTTATAACACGGTTGTTAATGCAAACGTTTTAACAACGCTTTTATAACATCATGTTATAACAGCAACTCATGTCAGTTGTAGACGGCGAGTTACAATAGCTGACTTTAATTATTAAAAAACAGTGTTGTTAACGCTTATTGTAATTCAAAGAATATTTAATGTGGAAAATTGCTACAACAGCGGTGAATATCGCTTATTAGTACAAACTTTGCATTCAATATTTAACACGCTAAATACACATTAGTGTTGACTGTAAAACGTGTCTATTATTTTGTTCCATTGTAATTTAGAAATATATTGCACAATTATAATGCATTATTATTTTTCATTTTAAAAATGTATCATATTTTTAGCAAATTTAAAATTTTAAACTTTAATCTTAGCAGATTTTTAGCATATACATTATCTAATTTTTTTATTTTCCTTCAGTAAAATAATTTAATGAAAATTAAGATTGGTGAACTCGAGCCTAACTAAATATCAAAATTTATATTTAAAAATCGACAGTTCAACTAAAATTAATTAATTAATTTCAACAAATTTGTTTGCATTCGTTTTATGAATTAGTGAAAAGCTATTGTAAATATGTAAACAAAGTAAAACAAGTAAGAGTGCTATATTCGTCTGTGCCGAATCTTTAATACCCTCCACCGACAGTTCGAATGTTTAAGGAGTAATATCTGTATGATGTTTTTGTTATCCTAAACTGTGACGAGAAGGGTTTATATGGGGCCTAGAGTAAATTGTGGACCGATCATCACGAAATTTCACAGCGTCATTTCTAGTCCTTCAAAACTGTGACGTACCAATTTCTGTTATGATACCATTATTATACCCTCCACCACAATTAGTTGTGAAGAGGGTATATTAAGTTTGTCATTCCGTGTGAAACTTTTTTATTATTCATCTCAGACCCCAGGCCCTATGCTCCTTATAGGATCGTCGGGAACATATATATATATATATATATATATATATATATATATATATATATATATATATATATATATATATATATCTCAGACCCCATAAAGTATATATATTCTGGGTCCTTGAGTAATTCTAATTCGATTTAGCCATGTCTGTCTGTCTGTCCGTCTGTTTAAAACACGCTCACTTTCGATAAACTCAAAAGAAATAAAAAAAACTTGGTGTCAAATTGCTTTTAGTTATCCTAAGCAGTTTGGGATTGAAATCTAGCAAAATCGGTTCGGTAGGATCAGAGCTGTGAATCAAAATGTGGAACCACCACCTAAAAAAATGGATAATTTTGTTACAAAAAATAACATAAATGCTGGGACAAGGCACGGAATGAGATAAGATTTTGCAAAAATTTGTTTTATTTGACTGGAAATCACGCTGTTAAATTTCGTGAAGATCCGTCCATAATTTACCCTAAGCCCCATACAAACACTACTCCCGGAAAACAGTTTAGTACGCCTAAAACCGTAAAAAATAATGCAGTCATAAAAAATTTTGGCTCGTCACAGTTTTATAGGACTATAAATGATATTGTGAAATTTCGTGACGATCGGTCCATAATTTACCCTAAGCCCCATATAAACCCTACTACCGGAAAACAGTTTAGTACGCCTAAAACCGTAAAAAATAATGCAGTCATAAAAAATTTTGGCTCGTCACAGTTTTATAGGACTATAAATGATATTGTGAAATTTCGTGGAGATCGGTACATAATTTACCCTAGGCCCCATAGAAACCCTACTCCCGGAAAACAATTAAGTACACCTAAAACCATAATTATTAATACTATCATAACAGAAATTGGTACTTCACAGTTTTAAAGGACTAGAAATGACGCTGTGAAATTTCGTGATGATCGTTCCATAATTTACCCTAGGCCCCATATACACCCTACTGACGGAAAACAGTTTAGTCGCCTAAAACCATTATAAATGTACTTATGTATTTTAAAGATGGTAATCCATTTGTTAAAAAAAAAAATTGTCGTATTCAGGTGAGCGACAGTGTATTTACACATTTAACCACAAAATGCATTTGAAAACAATTTTTTTTAAAAACAAAAACTATTGCCTCAAAGTGTAATTAAAACAGTAAATAATTATTTATTTTCAAGCAATAACCTGGTAACAGCAAACACCGGTTTTATTTTTATGATTTTATGGAAATTATTAAAATAAAACAACAAGTTTTATTTTTCTTTTTTATTTTACAAAATCAAAATCAAAAATGAGTGCAAAGTCTGAGAAGAAAATACAAAATAAAATTATTTTTCACAAGACACACAACCATTCACCTGTAGACCCGTTTAGTTATTAATATTAATGCAAAAAATATTTAATTTTTTAAAAGTGTTTAAATAAAAATTATTCAAATCTTGACAGTTAACTTTCTGTATTTGAATATAGTTCAAGGTTATGACAGTCTTTAAATGATGTACTTGTTGTTTACATTTTATAAATTTTTTTTAATAAATATTAATTAATTATTCATATTTTTTTTTTTTTTAATAAAAACTGAATTGGAATAAGCATTTTATACAAATCTTACTCGTTTTATATAAAAATAAATGTTGAGTCAACTATAAGAAAATATTTTTTATGCATTTAATCAAGATTTACTGACATCAACACTGCATTCATAAACGAAGTGAATTAGAATCTTTCGAAATAAATTTGAAACGCCGCATAAAACAAAGACTGTTGGTAATCTGATTAAGATAATAGAGAATAATTACAAGCCTGGCAACTTTCTAGAAAAAAAACTAAGACAGTTTTCCCAGGCAACTGTTTATAAGCTACATTTATCTACAAAAAAGTCTTCACTTACAATCTCTACAAAAAAACGGGATTTCGAATAGTTTTCTACAAAAAAAAAAAAAAAAACAACAGTTTACTGCTAAACAATCGGCAGTTTTATATAATTAAAATTACCATCATTTCGCTCGGAAGTTTTTCCTACAACAAAAAAAAGTAATCTATATTTATATACATTAGAGCGACTCACCAAAAAAAGTGCTTGATGTACCCCCCCCCTAAAAATGAACCTTGGACTTTTTTAGGATTACATTTTAAATATTTCGGCTCCAGGGTTGACCTCTCGTGAGCTGGACCAGTTTGAAAAAGGGTATATTTTTGCATGTTTTGTTACTTTAAGAATCTGTGTCCTTACCAACATATACAAGTTGGGTATCGTAAGAAAGGTTTTTTTAAGGCGCGTCTAACTGTATATAAAATTTGTCCAAGGACGATCATACATGTCCTTTTTTAAGGATTTTCTGTAAAAAAAAAACGGTTTTTGAATTTTTTGTTCGGGGTTGTTTGTAATAATAGTGCCAAATTTACATATCTTAATCTTCAGTCGATTTAATTAAATCGTGTCTCAGCTTTTTTTGAAATTCGTGCTAGTTCGCGTTTTGACAAAAATGCAATGGGGTGGTAACCCTTTGTTTTAAATAGGGCAATATGTGTATCAAATTTTATCTTTTGCCAAGTATATCATCTTTGTGTGTAAATAATTTAGATTTGTGCAAATTAGATGCATTTTACACGGTGCTCTGGAATATATATAAATGCGATTTTGTAGTAACTCTAATATGATAGCGGATTTAGTTTCTAGATCATGTATGGATGAAAATAGGACTAAAGAAAGAAAAGAAGAAATGATCCATGACTTTTTGGCGGCATAGTTTTTCCGCAAATTAAAAAAAAAAATTCAGGTCGTGGATCATATCTTTTTTTCTTTCTTTAGTCCTATTTTCATCCATACATGATCTAGAAACTAAATCCGCTATCATATTAGAGTTACTACAAAGTCGCATTTATATATATTCCAGAGCACCGTGTAAAATGCATCTAATTTGCACAAATCTAAATCTTGGCAAAAGATAAAATTTGAAACACATATTGCCCTATTTAAAACAAAGGGTTACCACCCCATTGCATTTTTGTCAAAACGCGAACTAGCACGAATTTCAAAAAAAGCTGAGACAGGTATTTAATTAAATCGACTGAAGATTAAAATATGTTAATTTGGCACTATTATTACAAACAACCCCGAACAAAAAATTCAAAAACCGTTTTTTTTACAGAAAATCCTTAAAAAAAAGGACGCCTTAAAAAACCTTTTCTTACGATACCCAACTTGTATATGTTGGTAAGGACACAGATTCTTAAAGTAACAAAACATGCAAAAATAGACCCTTTTTCAAACTGGTCCAGCTCACGAGAGGTCAACCCTGGAGCCGTAATATTTAAAATGTCATCTTAAAAATGTCCAAGGTTCATTTTTAGGAGGGTACATCGAGTACGAATTTTGCTTCCATACAACTTGAGTCGCTTTAATATACATATGTATGTATATAAAACTGAAAAATGTTTGTATGTTTGTTTGTTGGCTTTATAGACTCCTAAACTACTGAACCGATTTTCCTGAAATTTTTACAGTAACATCACGTGAGCCCTGAACATAAAATAGGCTACTTATTTTTCAATAGGGGCAGGGGAATTGGTAACCCCCATTGGATGCCAATATTAAATATCGTAAATCTTAAGAGCCGCTGCACGTAATTTGTTGAACTTTTGTAAGTAGGATCTTCTGAGCCCCAAAATTTAAATAAAATAGCAGCGGGGGAAGTAGTGTCCCCCATATTTTAAGAAATGTTATAGTGAGAATGTTCAAGCTTTGTAAAAGTCACTCTTATGGTATACTACACTATTGAAAATAAAAATAAAGCGGGTAGGCGCAGGGGGGAAATACCTCCCATAGGATGCATATATTAAATATAGCTCAAATGAAGAACTATTAAAGGGAAAGTCTTCAAACGTGGTTAAAGCTACTATTATAGCAAACTTTAAATTTCGATTAAAAATGGGCGGGGTAGGCAGAGGAGGAGCAGTACCCCTTATAGACAGAAAAATTAATAAGAGCCGCTGCACGCATTTTGTTGAACTTTTCGTAGTAGGATCTTCTGAGCCCCAAAATTTAAATAAAATAGCAGCAGGGAAATGTTACCCCCCATAGGACGCCAATGTTTAATATCGCATATCTTAAGAACTGTTATAGTAAGAATGTTCAAACTTTGTAGAAGTCACTCTTATGGTATACTACACTTTTGAAAATAAAACTAAAGCGGGTAGGAGATGGGGGAAAATACCTCCCATAGGATGCATATATTAAATATCTCTTAACTAAAGAAGTGGTTAAAGCAGTGTAGCGATTAAGCTAGTTTTATATAAAAACTGTTTCTCGGTTAGGGTAGCCAGATTTTGAATTCGAAAAAGCAGTACATTAGTTATGAAAAAACAGTACAATCAAGAAAAAAACAGTAAATTTTTTTACGAAAGCATAACTATTTATTAAATATTTACAACTCTTGAACAACAATAATATAAAGAAATAGACTTCAAACATCAACATCAAAGGAAAGATTCACATTTAATGGTATTTCATATACAAAATGACACCATTTGCGTTTATAAAGCATACACCACAAACGAAGCATTTGGTCATTGTATCATTTTCCAATGTATAATGTTTAAATACCTTAGTTTATATTTAACTTAAAAAACTTATTCATTGATTGAATAAGTAGAATTTTCTTTAAACATATTGGTATTTAAAGAAATTTTAACCACACACATATTGTGGAACTATCGCATAAATTTCAGAAAATATTTGTTTCTTTCTTTAATTTAAATTTTAAACGGTGGTCATATGTCTTAAAATAATAACACGAAAATATATGAAGGATGTGAGCAACCCTTTATTTAATCTGTGTATTAATAACAAAACAATAGACGCAGTACAAAAATTCTAATTATTTTACAACTTTTTTGTTTGCAAAACAACAATTTCTTTAAACTAAATATTGTAAAATACACTGTGCAAAACAAAATTAGGGTCATCGCCACCAGCCTCAACACTTGCACCGCGAAATGAAAGTAGACTACTAGTAGAGTCTATTTATGGCCCCCTAAAGTTTTTTAATTTTTTGAAAAGGCGTTTGGTATAAGTCAAAAATAATATACTAAATGTACTTTTGAGCTGAAAACTAATTTTAGATGTCTTCAGTAGAATCGTATGGCGACTCTTTTCTTAGAATTTATTAACCCTCTAACTCTCATTTTAAGGGGTAATTTTTGCCCTTTTTCCCAACTCTTAAAAAAAGTATACTAAAACGGCACTTATAAGAGTTAAAAAGCTCTACGAATATTTTCTGCATCAAATTTCACTTGTGGTCTTCTAAGACCAAAAATCATCCAATGCAAGTAAAACGGGGTTTCGAAATTCCGGGCCTTGATTTTTTTTAATTTTTCGAAACCCCGTTTTACATACATTGCACGATTTTTTGGTCTTAGAAGACCGCTAGTGAAATTTGGTGAAGAAAATATTCGTAGAATATTTTAACCCTCTTACGTGCCGTTTTAGTGTAGAAGTAAAAAAAATTACAAAAATTTCCCCTTAAAATGAGTGTTAGAGGGTTAATATATTCCATGAAAAGAATCGCCATACAATTCTACTGAAGATATCTGAAATAGTCTTTTAGGTCAGAAGTACATTTAGTATATTTTTTTTTTGACTTGTACCAAACGCCCTTTCAAGAAATTCAAAAATTTCAATGCCCGAAATTTCGAGAATTCGTTTTTGATACATTGCACGAACTTTTGGTCTTAGAAGATCCCTAGTGAAATTTAATGCAGAAAATATTCGTAGAGCATTTTAACCCTAATAAGTGCCATTTTGTATACTATTGTTTAAGAGTTGGGAAAAAGGGCAAAAATGACCCCTTATAATGAGATTTTTTTAGCTCAGAAGTACAAGTAGTATATATTTTTTTGACTTATACCAAACGCCTTTTCAAAAAATTAAAAAAATTTAGTGGCCCATATTTCGGGAGCCCAAGCTAACTTTTCAAAACCCTTTGGCAGATTTGCTCTACTAGTAGTCTAGTGTTAAGGCTGTTTTTTTGTTGCACAGTAATATAAGGATATTATGACAATATAGCTTGATAGCATACCGGTTAAAATTCCCAAATGTGTATTATTTAAAAACGATTTTTCTTAATATCTTTGTTTTTTGGATACTAAACTTAAAAATCAGTACAGAAAACAGTACAAAATGTAAAAAACAGTACATTTGCGTACTGTTTTGGCTGTTGTGCATAAAACAGTACAATTGACAAAAATCAGTACATGTACTGCTAAAAACAGTACGTATGGCAACCCTATTCTCGGTTCCTGCAGTTTTCTATACAAAGATCCAACATTCAATAGTTTCATATAATACAATTAAACATTCAACCGTTGTGTTTAGAAAAACTGCTTACCAGAACGTTCTTAAAAACTGGTATCTTCCAAAATTGGCCGTTGGAATAATTTTGCTCAAAAACATTTTATTTTGTGAACTGTCAGGAAATTCATTTTCAAAACATTAACCCTTATCATGGTTGGCGAATTTAAAATGTGCCTTGCGACTGTTTAATAATAGATTAAAGGAAATAAGTTCACGTTATCTTTAATCAATTACCAAATAGTCGCAGTCGTATTTCGAATTCGCCAACCACGATAAGGCTGATTGTATAAACAATTCGCAGAGCAGTTTATTGCAATTAAGCCTAACATTCGGCAGTTTTACAATAAAACCCAACAGTTTTTTTTAACTGTTGATCGGACAATTTTCTTTGGAAAAACTGCTAATCACACCCAAAGAAAAAATATGTTTAAATATGGTGACCTCCAACAACACTATTTTTAAAGAAAATTTTAAACATATTATGATTCATTTAACAATATTATTCTCACCGACAACCATATAATGGTTGAGTTAGTCCTCTATCAAGAAGCCACAACCATATTATGGTTGCCTCCGAACATGTTATGGTCAGAAATAACTAAAACATGTTTAACACTTATAATAGCATGGCTGGTTGTTGCTCTTCGAAAAGAGAAAAATACTATTGTTAATTTTAAAACAAATTATTGTCATATTTAACCATAACATGTTTAGAGACAACCATAATATGATTGTGGCTTCTTGATGGAAGACTTAGTCAACCATGACAATAATATGGTTATATTAACCATAATATGTTTAAAATTTTCTTTAAAAATAGTTTTGTTGGAGGTGACCATATTTAAACATGTTTTTTCTTTGCGTGCATACAGGATTCTTTAGAACAATTCCTAATCGTTCCATTTTCTTTAAAGAAACTGCTCATCCAACAACTTTTTGAAAAATAAATTTGCTTTTCAGACTGTTTTGTTTAGATAAACTGCTTGTCTAATAGTTTTATTAGAAAAAGTGGTCGTCAGACAGTTTTCTTTAAAAAAAAAAAACTACTAGTCGGACCGTTTCCACAAACAAACAAAAATATTCTTCAGGTAGTTTTTGTAGAAAACGTAAGTTCTTAATTTTTACGTTGTGATTGTTTACGGAAATTAAAGACGTAAGACAAAACGACATAAATCTAATTTTAAACTTTTTATATATTTTATTTAAAACTTAAAAAATAACAAAAACTGAACAAACTTAAAAAAGTAAATTTGCTATATTCGACTGTGCCGAATCTTATATACCCTTTACCGTACTATGTATATACTGAAAAGCGAACTTTTCCCTAGCTTATATGGTACAAACGCTATCTTGTCAAAAGCCTTATTCGGGGAGCATATTTATCTAATATATAGAGAAAATTTGAACAATGGACCCTCCTATCATACCAAAACTTTAAATTAGGAAAGACACTTGTAAGGCGGCCAGGTAAAATGATAGACCGATCTAGCTAAAAAATATCTGTGTTTAGTTTGGTCCTCCTTGCTCATATGATATAGGCGCTATTGTGCCAAAACCATTCCCTCTGGGGGATGTGCTGCGCCTCTTAGGGGGCATAGTTTAAGCACCTTGAGGAGTCAGACCTCTTGGTGTTACATCCACTGAGGAAAATTAGTGATACATAATAAGATTGCTGTAAACAATCAAATGCTAGGGCGCTTGAGCTTTTCGGATTCCTTCAGTACTCACCAGAGTATCCGTGGCTATCTGGTACCACAGGAGTCAGTAGCCCCCGGTGGCATGGCGCCGGTCTGACTATTAGTTTTGGTCCCCTTAGACATACTCTCTTTTCTAATGAGAATGCTTTTCGCTACGAAAATATGTCTTTTATGGAGTGAGTATTTTCATCAGTTAAAGTGCCTTTGGCTTAAAGATAAGTTCTGTAAGAAATACATTCTGTGTGGAGTGGGATTGTTGTGCGTTCCCAATAAAAAATGGAGCTTTCAACGAAGCAGATTTGTAAGGGAGAAACATAAAGCATTTTACATGGCGAGTTCCCACTTTAAAGCAATACATTTTTGACACATAAAGCTTATTATTCAGCGCATATTTTTTTGGTGTTGGTGTTGTAGTGAAGACTTAATAGTCTTCTAAGTAGTGAGTAGAGTCGATGCTGTTGGTCTGTCCACGACAGTATCGTCTTGAAATCGAAAAGTTGGCGAAAAGTCTGATCTACGGGATGTTCGTTGGTTTTGCTGGTGTGTGTTGGTGAAGATTTTAGTAGTCTGCCTAAGTAGAAACAAGAGTCGAAACTGTCAGTCCCACCCCTGATATGTTCGGCTTTGATATTGAAAAGTGAAATGAAAAGATTGAAGTACCTGAGGTGAAAAGTAGTCTGTTAGTTGATAGTAAGGCCGTTTATTGGAAGACTGTGCCCCAGAGGGTTGACCCGTAGATGGTTCTGAAATTCAAAGCAGGCGAAAAGTTGAGGTATCGGAGTGTGTGGAGTGGTGGCAGGGCGTTGGCAACTCACATAAAGTGTGTTTTGAACAGAAGTATGCTTATTGACAAAAAGGGTTTTTCAAAGAGCATTTGGCAGAAGACGTACACGTAATGGCTGTGGTTTCAATGAGAATCAGTGGAGTGGTTCGATTCGTGAGGATGATTCATCTGTGTGCTTTTGCTCTTCAAAAGAAGCTGCTGGCTATTCCTTAAGCACCGGAAGTTGGACGGCTCCAGCTCCTAAGCAAGGTTAGTTTTTACCGGACTATACACTTAATTGCGACCAGGGTGTGTGTGTGTGTTTTCCGAGCACAGCTTGGGGCATTTGGTAAGTACTTTTTTTATATAACTCAATACGTGGTTGAGATCCACCATCAGATTATGTCATAGTTAGGGATGACACGATACGAGTAAATACAAGTACATATTCGATACTTTTATATAAGTACAAAGTATTTTTGTAATCGATACTTAGCAACCGAGTACCAAGTAGTATCGGTAAAAAAAATACTCGGTATCGGTCAAAAGTAATCGTTTCACTTTGGTATTAAAATTAATCTTAAATTTTTGATTATATTCCAAAGCTGGAGCAGCAGTAACGGTATCAAGAACCCGTTTGAGCAGTAAACACCTATAAACCACTTATTGTCCAGGTCCATTTCCTCAATTTCTGGCTATAGGAAGTCCGTTACCATCTCGCGATATCGAACACCATTCACCGTAATTGGACCTCATTTTCGAAGAAGTACAGCCCGATAACGCCGCCAGCCGCAGAACTAACTGGGCAAGCATGCATATGTTTTCCCATTTCCTACAGACCCGGTTTGCTGAAATTACGCACAATCCTCCCGATTGTGGAAACATGTGTGCCCCGGTAGAATAGCTGGTAGCGAGCTCGTCTATCAGCGCCGGGGTTGCGGGTTCGATTCCCGCCAGAAGCTCTGGTTTCTTTCCTACAGGCACGCATAGAGCTTTGCGGGATTAGCTTAGGAAAAATAAAAAAATTTGGTTGATTATGCTGATCAAAAAAATCAAGATGTGCACGAAATGCATTTCGATTGAACGCCCATTTTCGTAAAAGGCTTTACAATCTTAACGCGCTGCTCAATTGTGTACCTCTCAATGGTAGAATTTGTCAAAAACTGAAACAAAGAAAGGTCAAATTAAGTGGCGCAAAAAACTTGACATGGATTATCGTTTTACCACCCTTTATTTTATATTTATCAATTTAAAAATAAAATACATATTTACATTTAAAATAAATGCATAGTGACATTGTTGATTTTTGGAATAAAAGGTGAATGAAGGTTGTTATCCTGAAAGTTCTATAAAATTTTGTTTCCAAGATAAAAGATTTTTTTTAAAGAAAATTGGTACTAGTAGGTAACTAAAAGTGGTCTCAATTTTTACACTTTTCGTTTTGCACAAAAATTCTTATGGTTCGTAGTTCTTATCATAGTTGGGGGTAGTGCCCTAAATATTGATTTAAATCAGCACTGCACTCAAAATATTATGTAGTTAAATTCAAACGAAATCTCATTTTTAACAAATTAAAATTCATTTAAAAACCGGATCATTTACATTTCATTTAAAACAAATGATTTTTACAGTCATTTTTAAATTTTTATTTATTAAACAGCATATTCCTTAAAATTGAATAGTTTTTACTTTTAAAAA
Organism: Pollenia angustigena; assembly: GCA_930367215.1. Lineage (NCBI taxonomy): Eukaryota > Metazoa > Arthropoda > Insecta > Diptera > Polleniidae > Pollenia > Pollenia angustigena. Next base: position 123,343,776 of record OV884059.1, on the reverse strand, counting down.
ATACATTTTAACCGACAAAAATCAAACTACATAAAAAAATAAAAACGAAAAAACATTCATTTTTGGTAGTTTGTTTTTTGAATAACAAACATAAATGTTAAAAAATTAAATTATTCGTAAAATAACTATATTTTTAATCAAATTTAACTGTACGGAAAACGAATTTAATAACCCACAATCAGTTACAGTAATAATTTTATAAGTGTGCACTATCACTAAATAAAACTGCAAAAATATTAGTTTGCACTCTTTTTTATCAGCTTTAGTGATGATTGCTATTTTTTTAACTATGTGATATTGCAATTTTTTTCACTATCACTAAACGCAGTGCATAAATAATGCACTCAATTCAAATAGTGCAAAATTTGAACTTGCAATCAAAAAAAGCTGCATATAAACATACTCTCACTAATCTTTCAAAGTGGTCATGAAATTCTTGAAGACAAATTCGAAAAAAAATTTTTTTTAATAGTTATTTTTAATATATTATTTTGAGGGAAAACTACAAACAAACAAAAATCCTATATAATAATAATCAAAAAATTATATATATAATTATTTTATTCGGATGAAAAAATTTAACACTAATCTAAGGTTTTAAGTTGATATCGAAAAAAAAGATGAAAAAAATTGTATCGTCCATACAATAAAATATTTTTTGCAGAAACTTTACTCAATTCTCTTTGAAACTACATTTGTGTCCATGCAATGAAACATTGTTTCGCGGCATTAAAGTATTGTGTATACCTTGTTTTTTTCTTTTTCTTCCTCTCAATAACAAACTCAAAAAACTGTTTGCAGAAGAAGCAAAAAACTTTCCTTTCGTCTTTCCTCTTTCACCATCAAAATCAAATGTGTTGCATCATATGTTTCATAATGAAAACATTTTTTCAAGTAACGGAATATTTTTATACTCTTCGCCACAGGTGGAAAAGGGTATATATAAGTTTGTCGTTCCGTTTGTAATTTCTACAATATTGATCTAAGACCCTATAAAGTACATATATTCTGGGTCCTTATGAAAAGCGAAACTAATTTAACGTATGATGTCCCTCTGACTTGTTGAGCGTGCTTCAATATGCTCCCCAGTTATTGAAGACACAGTCGCGATAAAAAGCACTGCAGAACTTGGATTCTTAGATAAGAAAGAGATAGTAAGTTAATTAAGAGATTGTTGGAATATTTTGTTTTTTAATATGTTTTATATAAAGACCTTCAACACTAGTACAAGAGGTAGTCACTAGAAAGGAATTGGAGACTTATCAATTGGATGCTGTACTGGTTTGTGTTGTCTTAACAAATACCCAATAATTAAGCAAATGTTTTTAAAATATAATATGCCTTTGCCTTCGTCTGCTCCAGTAGAGCTCTTATTTGCTTTAAGTGGAATGCTAGACGATCCTCGAAGAAATAAATTAAGTGATAATAATTTTGAAATGCTTGTTTTGCTTAAAGCAAAAAAATTTTAATATCTGTTTTTTTTTTGTCCTCTATTGTTTTTAAATTACTGTTCCTTTTTTTGTTTTTTCTTATGAAGTTGAAGCTTTAAATTAGTGCACAAAAATAAACTCAAGTCAATTTAAACTTGAGATTGAGTGCAAAATTTTTAGTTGCACTCAAATGAGTGAAGAACAAAAAAGTTGCAATAAACTGATGATTGCTTTTTTTTAAATCAAACTAAGTTTTTTTGAGTGCAAAATTTTTTAACATCACTATTACTCATGCTTAGTGAGGCTGCAAATTTTCAACTCATCACTTAACATCAAAAAAATGATTGCAATAATTTTGCACTATCACTAAGTGTGAGTTGAAACTGCAAAATGAGTGCACTACCCCCATCTATGGTTCTTATTGTATTGTATACAGTGTTACCACCAACAAGATTCAAAATTACACTTGAGATGAAGCAAAATTACCCGATTTAAATGAAATTACACCTGATAAAAAATTTAAGTTTTATTAAATAAAAATACATTTACAAAGAAGCAAAAACACAACAAACTCATTAAAACAAGATCAATATTAGTCAAACTGTTAATTTTATTTAAATTAACAAAAAATAACATTAAAGACTTAAATAAATTAATAAAACATAAAAAAAACTGCTAAAATAATGAGTTTAACTTCCACATTTGGTTGATATTTCTTAGGAAGGTTAAAATGTTCCTTGTTATTGCTTTATCACGGATGCTTTTTAATCGCATAGAGCTTACGAAAGGTTAGCTGTCAAACGAACTGTCATACTGTTTTCACTTTTTGATCAGGCATATCATCATGAATAGATTCATGCTTGAACAACGCCACCAAATTATCCAAATATACTTTGAAAATCAGCATCGATTTTCGCAACTTTAAGGTGACATCATGACATAAATGACGCAACTTTTTTTCACAAATGAAGGCGATGTGTTGATTTAGAGAAATTAAACTGTCAATTAGACTTCAAGGCCGTGCGATGTGACACTTATTGATTGCTGTCCGTAGGGTTGTGAAGTCTGTGGTTAATGATGATAAACCAGCAACAATCGGTGTCTTGGAGGTCAACATTGTTCATTTTATTCGAAAAAGAGAAACAAAATTGGACGTCTGCAATGCGTTTCGTCAAGGACAGGCGCGGTGTCTATTTGTTTTAAATCAATTTCAAATGCGATTAAAATTAATTTTTTTTTTTTTGCGTTGTCTACCATTTTAAGTTGCATGGTCTTAAAGGGTATTTCCCTTTAAATTAATAAAATTAATTATATGTTGCAATATTGGAAACACGGGTGCGTTCGTAAATGCATCACTGCGCTGCATCAGTGATTTCAAGTGGTAATATATTTATCAGTGAAGTAAATGTGGACCGAAAAATTGTGAAGTACTCCACAAAAATAATAGTCACACAATAATATAAGTTATTATTATTCTTTTATCGCCATTCAAAAAAGTGTGCTTTTCTGATGCAGCGCAGTGATGCATTTACGAACGCACCCCATTACTTCCCCCAGGCAAGTTTTTAGTTTAAATAACTTTTTTCAATAAACTGTAGGTTCTAAATCATCTTTATCCAAATCTAAGGGTCAATCTTGCGACATTCATTACCAAACTTTTGAAAATGTATGTATGTTTAATAATTGAAGTCGTTTCTTAAAAAGAAACCGAGACTTTGGTTCAGAAGGATGTGCATTTCTTAGCAACAATATTTAAAAAGAAATAAATGTCATCACTGAAATCGAATCTTGATTTTTTTTGGGCATCAGAAGTAAAAAATTTCAAATTATACCTGAATTACACCTAAGAGAAATTACCCACGCTCTACCCACGACCGTAAAAATTATACCAAATTCGGGTAATTACCCACAAAGTGGCAACACTGATTGTATAGTACTAAAACACTTATAAGAGAGTTTATAAGTGCTTCTTTCTATTATTTTATGATATAAACCGATACAAGTATCGATACCTTTTTTTCGATACTAAGTAGGTATCAATACTTTGCGAGCGATACCATATCGAGTAAAAGTATCGATACCTTAGAAGTATCGTTTCATCCCTAGCCATAGTGCAGGTGTTTATGTAAAAAAAAAAAACACTATTTTTGGAGGAAAAAACTAGTAACTTGTTTTCCCTTGTTCATTTATAAGCCAATTTTGTTAATTTTCACTACTAGCAATCTACTATGTTTATTAAAGGTGTAATTTTAAAACATACAAGTTCATAGATGGAATGGGGGCTTTTAAAAATAAAAGATTTCTGGGTTAAAATAAGAGATTTATAGTAATTAAAGGAAGTCGTGGTTTTTGGTTATAACTCAGCCATTTGCGGACCGATCTAGCTGAATTTCAATTCTTTTCGCCGCTTTATATGATGTAATAGCCATAGAAAACTCATTTTTTTATTGATAGAAAGTGTATTTTGATAATTGTTGTCCTTTCAGATACAGAAAACTCCCATTCCGTTCATGAAAACAAAATTGTTTTGATTCCGAAAATTTTTTTCGTCATTTTCTGAATCACCAAATTACGAAATGAATTCCGTTTCCGAACGGAATTGTACTCTCCACCTGTGGTAAAATGTTTGTTGTAGTGCAGTATTTGTTGCCCTATTTTTTTTAATCATGCATCAAATAAGAATTTTAATTAAAATCCCCAGACGACATAAATCGACGCAAATCAAATTTAGAAGACACATAATATGACTGCGCATACCGCAACAACGTAATTCAAGACATCTTCAAGGATTACTGTATTTCTTAAAACTGGATTTTCATGAGGACTTGCCTTTTTTTACTGGCAACAGGCTTTACTTTAAAGTTTTGTTTTGGTAGAGGGTTTAGAAAAGCTTGCCAGGTAGATAAGTTTTTTTTTATCATTTCCTTATCATAAATACCTATAATTTTTTTCTTTTCTTTTTTAATTGTATTTCACTTATAATTATTTCATATACAGTTGCTTAACTGGTTTTTATCTATTATTTTTTTGTAACTTGTATTAATTTATTATTTAACATTTTTATTACATATAATTATGGTTTCGCTGCTGTTTATTTAATTGTTTCCTTAAATAATTAACTTATTTAAGCATTTCATAAAGTAATTATACTAGAAGAAAAAAAGGTTTATTTTTTTTACTACGAGAATAATTAAAACAGCAACGCAATTATATTCTTAATGATTTTAAAGTTTCAACAGTTTCTGGCACTATTTGTTTATGTTTTAATAATTAATTAATAATTTATTTGTAAACAGCTACTAAGCTAAAGTTTAATGAACTTCTGTTCTAATAACTTTTATTTGAACATTTTTTTTTTAATATTTATGCTTATGCTTATTTTGCTTTATTAAATCATTTTGTTTGTTTGTTTAAACAAAATAATAATTTATCCTTGTTTTTCTTTCTCATTCTATAATTTTCCTTTTAACGCTAACAAAAGTTGTAAATTAATGAATTTTTATAAAAAAAAAATATATATGGGCATTTCCTGGGGTCACGAACGTACGTTCGTACGCTTTTGATGTACAAATTATATAGAATACAAAACTTTTCCTAGCATTTTTTTTGCGATTCGATAGCATTTGGGTAGCTCTATGTTAAGTACAAAAGATGGATGGATCTCCATCCAGTATTTACAAAATAAAATATCTCTCTTGGTTTTTATTAAATTGGCTTATGTACCGGTCGCGAACGTACGGATCGCGAACGTACGATTTTTCCATATGTTTTTTTGTATTATTATCACCATGCATTTTACTATAAATGTCTTCAAATTTCTTTAACAAAAAAACTCAATACAGTACTCTTCGCTTATAGTCCACTACTCTAGTTGCACAACTTTTGTGGACTATAAGCGAATTTGGACTATAACCGATTTTTTATATTAGCCATTTTATGGATAATAAGTGAAATCTATTATAATACACATTTTGGACTATATAAATATTATTTTCTTCAATAAGACCATTATTTTTAAACAAAAGAAAAGTTTATTTAAAACATAACCAAATATTGATTTAATTGGAATAAATTGTTAAACATAATAGTTGCGAGAAAGGTAAATAAAAACATGTTGATTGTTGATTAAAAAATATAAAAATCAGAGTGGACTATAAGCGAGCATTTTAGCATAAAGAATTATAAATGCGTGCTAAGAAAATGTGGCTTTTAAACGAAAATGGTCTACAAGCGAAATGGACCTTAGAACAAATAATTTGTATGAAATTCGAAAAAATGTGCAATTGAATATAACTGTTTTGGCTTTAATCCGTTTTTGGCCTGTAAGCGGAATGGACTATAAGCGAAAAGTACTGTACTCCTTTTACAATTGATTGTTATGGAGAGATTATGAAGAAAGAATTTAAACATAACATATTTTTTGCATGTAAAATAAGCATATAAAAATGTCTATAGAAGTAGAAAATACAGGAAATTATGAAATTTTCCAGTTTCCAGCCCAATTTTCTCAGGTAAAACAGCTCAGATATGCTAGGAAACTATTCTTTTATAAGAACATAGACTTTTTTTCTAATAATAAACAATAAAAGACGATGATAATCAACATTTTGTTTTTTCATCCTGGTAGACCATTCTGGGGAAATGCCCATATATTAAAAATAAACATAATTTTCTTTCTTAATCTTTGTTGTTGAAGAATGAGAAGAATATTATTTCATTACAATTTTAAGAAATCAAATTTTTTTAATTTCCATTTTGTAAAGTATTCAGTCCTTTTGATTTGCTAATTAACAATACTAGAACTATTTTGTGCAATGTTTTATTATTCCTCATTTGTTTTTTATTTTAAAAATATGACCCACTTTTCTGACTCTTTAATATGAAACGCAAACAGTTCAGTATATATTGATGTATCTATGTATGTATGTACATATTAAATATTTTTTATAATAAAATGAGTGCAGTATCTGACAGTAATGGTTGCTTAATCAGATAATATATAGTAGATAAAAACATCTTTAATAAAAGAGAAAAAATTTGCTTGCAATTAAAAGTTACTAGATATTTTTAACAAATGGTTTTTTTTTTTTTTTGTAAAAATATTTCCAATAAAAAAATATATTTTGGCCATAACTACAGAAAACGCAACGCCAAAGAAAAACATTGAAAGCGAAAAACCAAATCATAAATATTTTGTAATTTTGTTGTTGCTTTCTACAGAAATTCATGTACCGTTTTAAAATTTCCAACGCTACAAGCTATGCAGCGTTTGAAACTTTAAAACGCAATTTGAATATCTGTTGAAAACAACAACATACATATTATTTATGACTTTGTTTTTGCTTTCAATAGTTGCGTTCGAGAACACAAAAGTTGTTACTATTTTTTACAAAACTTTACTGCATTTTACGAAATTGCGTTCGAATACACAAAGTGCAGTAAATGAGCCAATTTAGACTAGACTAATTGTTCTGGCAGAAAACGACAGTTTGTAGGCGAAAGAGGTGAAGAGAGTCGTTTTTGGTTAGCATAATTTTTAATCCAGCTTCAACCCCGCATTAGCAGAACAAAACCAATACATACACACTTATGAAAAAACAGGTTCAGTGTTTTGTTTTTTGCAGAGCGATTTTAATCGTTAGTTGTTCGTCGTCGTGTAAACATGAATGTAAAAACAGAGGGTGGTTGGTCACGCCAACAAACTTTAAAATTAATAATGGAATTAAAAATTAAAAATAAACAAAAAAATACTAACACATACAAAGCTGCGTGTACGTATACAATTTTATGCCAGAATAATTAATCCAGTGTAGTTTGGAAAGAACAAAAGTTAATCCGACTAAAAATTAGTCTAGTCTAAATTGGCTCAATGAGAACATAAATTGAGAGCGAAAAGTGACAGTTCTTGTCTGAGTATTTACAAATTTTACTGCAGAAATTTTTGCAGTAAAATTTTGTAAATCAAAAAAACATATGTTTCAAAAGGTAAACAAACAAAAGTAACAAATAAAAAGCATACAAATTGTGAAAAAATTGTTAAATAAAAGAAAAGTTGAAATAAAAGTTAAACCAAAACAAAATGTGAATAAATATTAATTAATTAAACATTTTTGTGAAGCATTTATTTGGCTAAATACAAACTTTTGAAATTTTTTTTGTTATGTTAATTTTTTAGAGTTGTAAAAATGTGAAGTATTTGGGTACTTAAGTAATCAATAGCAAAAAAAAATTTCATGTTCTTTTAAATAACACTGCTTTACAAATTTTAAGTTTGGAAAAGAACCAAGAATGCCACATGCCTAGATAAGTTAATTGGTGCCTCCTGAACACGAAAAACGCTGTAAATTTTTTTTTCCCTAAGTACCGTTTTTTAGATAACGGTACTTTTGTGTTTTTCGGTGTATGGTCCCAATCAAACCCTTATGGAGCCCAACCGAAAAGTCGATATGCTACGTTATATTAAATATCTGGAATGTTTTATTTTTTTTTACCAAATAGTATATTTAATTACCATATACAATTTCGTTTTTTTTTTTAAATACGTTAAAACTGATGGATTTAAAAAATACGGAATTTTATATGAGATGAAAATATTGTCGTTCCACAAAATCCTTAATAAAAACTTTATTTTTCATCCGATTTTTTTCAAATTACGGTTAAAATTTTGCTAATTAAACATACTATTTGGATAAAAAATAAAACATTCCAGATATTTAATATAACGTTGAAAAAAAAAAACGAAATAAAAATGAAAAATTTTGAAAAAAAAAAAGTAAAAAAAAAGGCAAATTTTGAACTGTGATGTGCCATAACTCAGCCATTTCTTATCAGATAGAAATTTTTTGATTGGGACCATACACCGAAAAACACAAAAGTACCGTTATCTAAAACACGATACTTAGGAAAAAAAATTACAGCGTTTTTCGTGTGCAGGAGGCACCAATTAACTTATCTAGGCATCAGAGAACCTCAAAATTCACTATTTTTCTTGATTTATTCATACGCTAAAATTTACATTCACTCTTTGCTGGCAAAACAAAGTTCAACGTTGGTAATTTTTACATCCTTTCGTACACATTTTATTTTTGCATTTATTCGTTTTTTATTGAAAGTGCTTTATTTGCATTTTTGTTGCTTACGCGATATAACACAACTGAGTAAATTCAAAAGAACACATTCTTAAGCACGATGGCCACGTATCAAATTGATTTGTCAAACTCAGTTTTTTTTTTGATTGTGTTAGTGAAAAAAATCTCACACGTATATGTTGATGTGAGTTTGACGAAAATCAAAACAGTTTAGATTTTCACTGCCGCTGCTACTATGATTTGAAGCCAATTTGATGTGTTGCTGCGAAAAACGTCAAATGTGTATTACATATGTATGTGTGTTTAGTTTCCCTGCCGTCAGATGAGTAGCTAACTACAAAAAAGCCAACTTTAAGTTAGCTTGTATAGACTAACTTAAAGCCAACAACTAAGCAATGGAAAATTTACATTAACCAAAGTGTATACAAACACTGTATATTTTAAGTAGAGAGAGCCAAGTCGATTAACAAACAAACAAAAAACATAGTTTTTTAATACAAAAACTACAATGCCCCGGTAGACTAGCTGGTAGCGAGCTAGTCTATCAGCACCGAGGTTGCGCGGATCGAATCCCACCAGAGACAGAAAAAAAAAAATAAAAAATAAAATAAAGTAAAATAAAATAAGAAAAGCTAAAAAAAAAAGTAATTTAAAAATAATAAAAAAAATTTTACTTTATTGACTTGCCGGGTAGCTACAAAAAGTTAACTTTTAAGTTAACTGAAAGTAGTGCAGAGTCGGACAATTGACTACTTCCTAGGACATCGCAATGTTAAAATAGTTAGTTGTTTACATTGAAAAGTAATCCAAGTGTCAGTTAGCCCTGGTTGCGAAATAGTTAGCTTAAAGTTAATTTTAAGTTAACTCAGTTTCCGACAGGGTTGATTTCAATTTTTTTTCTTGTACTACATATTTAATGCTGAATAAATCCATGAGTAAGATTGCTTGATTTCTGGCTTTTTTGTTTGTATTTTTTTTTTTCTGTACCAAATTAAAGAAAACAGGTTGCGTGTTGCTTTAATCTATTAAAAAAACGACTCAGGTGGCAGATAACTGGTCATATTTTAAAATATTTTTCCTTATTGGAGACAAAAAATAAATCGATCAAAGTCGTACTAGATGATGTGAAGTGTGTAGCGCTGCTAGTATTTGCGGAAATAAGATTGAATAATTTCATATTCTGGGATAAGATGCAACAAGCAGATTGGAATTGAAATCACCTGCAATAACGACAACACTATAAAGTGGTGTAACATCAGCTAAAGTTTCGTAGAAATGGGTAAAACCTATGTTATTCCCGGGTCGGTAGACGCAACCAACAGAATATTTCCTTCCCATACTAGCTGCCTCAATAAAATGATATTCAACTAACTTTGTTGTTATTGTCTATTAAATCATTGCTTTTCCTTTACACCGTACAGTTTACTCCTTTTTTTAACATAGATCGCTACTCCACCATAGCCATCCGATCTATCTTTACTAAATAGATTGTAACCCGAAAGTGAGACCAGGGTATCAGTAATATGTCTGCCAAACCACGTCTCAGAGATACATATTATATGAACACCTGAATTGTTAAACATAAATCTAAATTCATCGATTTTGTTAAATAAACTTTGACTCGTTAGCATACAAGACATAAACCCCAATTGTCAAATTCGTATCTATGAGCCAAAATTTGTACATGTGTGCGTTATTGTTTTTGTTTTATATTAAGACAATTTTGACAAGTCGGGTATTTTTATAGAGCAGCATGTCTACACCCCCAAATGAGTCTACCTTGTGTTCGTCGTAAACCCTTCTTGTTTTCTGTTGAAAATATTAAAAAAAAGCGTAAAATTTGTCATATTGTTTTTTTTTTCGTCTTGTAATCTGTTTTTTTGAATATTTATTATGAAAACACAAAAAAAAATGAATTTCAAACAAAACATCTTAAGTCAAATTTAAAAAATTAAAAAAAATGTTGTTAATCATACGAATTTTCATTCAAAAAACATTTTGGTTTACGTTTTTAAAATTTTATATTATAAACGAAGTTTTTCTTTAATTTTGGTTTGTTTTTCATTTGATAAAAATTATTTTTTCACCGAGTTTTTTTTAAAAACTTTTTGCTATCTTATCTCGACTTAAGATGTTTTGTCAAAATGCCACAGATATACATTTGATCTAGGAACACCATACGCTACTACGTGCATAACTTCTCATCAAGAAGTTTATTTGTAAAAAAATTTTTCATTTAAAAAGTCTTTGTGAAAAAACGGCCCATGGGGGAAATGTGCTTAGTGCTAAGTGTCTGGGAGTTTTTCTGGACAGTTAGCTGTCCTGGAAGAGGAATACTTAGAAGAGACTTAGGAGGGGTGTTAATTGCAAAACCTCGATAAGTAGGAGCTGGGGACTTCGGCCGTCAGTGGTTAAATGGCTGTACACTTCGGTGGTTAGACCCATTCTTACGTATGGATGCTGTGTTTAGTGGCAGGCATTGAGACTGGCTAGTCGAAGGAACCTTCTATGTTTAAAGGCTCAGAGATGTGCTTCGATCGACATGATAGTGGCAATGAGAAGTACTCCTCAGGCGGCCCTGGATGTTATTCTACATCTTCTGCCCATTGAGCAGTATGTGATGGAAATGGCATCCAGGAACATTCTTAGACTGAGTGAATAAGAACTGTTAGGAAATTTCACACAGGGTAACTCGAGCTTCTTGAGTGAGGTCGTTAAAGCCTAGGCGGATGGTTAAAGCCTAGGCTCGCCCTTCCTATCACCGTTCCGTTTAACAATGCTATGCTTTGTTTCTGAGATACACATAGCGGAATTTTAAAAAACTAAGATTTTTGACGTGTGTGAAGATAAATATGAAAAGTTAAATATGTTTTTAAAAAATATCGCATGCGTTAAAAAATATTTAAAAAAAATATCGCATGCGTATTATAAAGAAAATACGACTATTTATACGAAATTTTACTGTTTTTATGAAAAATTAATAATTTTTATTTAATATTTAAAACTATTTGGATATTTAGTTAGTCTTTTTATATTAAAATTTATGATTTTTGAAAAAATACAACTTACGAGTGAAATTCACATGAAAGTGCTGTGTGAGGGATATGGCCACTGTGTCCAAACCCTTCGATCTCAGGGAATCAAACCTAATGGAAAATGAAGACTATGGACAGGGCTACAATAACCTAAAAGCACTTTATCCAAATTGTATTTGTGAAAATTTTTATACATTTTTGAAAATTTGACTTAGAGTGAAATTCTCTTGAAAGTGCTGTGTGAGGGATATGGCCACTGTGTCCAAACCCTTCGATCTCAGGGAATCAAACCTAATGGAAAATAAAGACTATGGACAGGGCTACAATAACCTATAAGCACTTTATCCAAATTGTATTTGTGAACATTTTAATACATTTTTGAAAATTTGACTTAAGAGTGAAATTCTCTTGAAAGTGCTGTGTGAGGAATATGGCCACTGTGTCCAAACCCTTCGATCTCAGGGAATCAAACCTAATGGAAAATAAAGACTATGGACAGGGCTACAATAACCTATAAGCACTTTATCCAAATTGTATTTGTGAAAATTTTTATACATTTTTGAAAATTTGACTTAGAGTGAAATTCTCTTGAAAGTGCTGTGTGAGGGATATGGCCAGTGTCCAAACCCTTCGATCTCAGGGAATCAAACCTAATGGAAAATGAAGACTATGGACAGGGCTGCAATAACCTATAAGCACTTTATCCAAATTGTATTTGTGAAAATTTTAATACATTTTTGAAAATTTGACTTAGAGTGAAATTCTCTTGAAAGTGCTGTGTGAGGAATATGGCCACTGTGTCCAAACCCTTCGATCTCAGGGAATCAAACCTAATGGAAAATGAAGACTATGGACAAGCTACAATAACCAATAAGCACTTTATCCAAATTGTATTTGTGAAAATTTTTATACATTTTTGAAAATTTGACTTAGAGTGAAATTCTCTTGAAAGTGCTGTGTGAGGGATATGGCCACTGTGTCCAAACCCTTCGATCTCAGGGAATCAAACCTAATGGAAAATGAAGACTATGGACAGGGCTACAATTACCTATAAGCACTTTATCCAAATTGTATTTGTGAAAATTTTTATACATTTTTGAAAATTTGACTTAGAGTGAAATTCTCTAAGTCAAATTTTCAAAAATGTATAAAAATTTTCACAAATACAATTTGGATAAAGTGCTTATAGGTTATTGTAGCCCTGTCCATAGTCTTCATTTTCCATTAGGTTTGATTCCCTGAGATCGAAGGGTTTGGACACAGTGGCCATATCCCTCACACAGCACTTTCATGTGAATTTCACTCTAAGTCGTATTTTTTTCAAAAATCATAAATTTTAATATAAAAAGACTAACTAAGTATCTAAATAGTTTTAAATATTAAATAAAAATTATTAATTTTTCATAAAAACTGTAAAATTTCGTATAAATAGTCGTATTTTCTTTATAAAACGCATGCGATATTTTTTTTAAATATTTTTTATAGCATGCGATATTTTTTAAAAACATATTTAACTTTTCATATTTATCTTCACACACGTGAATGAAACTATTTCTCAAACAATAGTGTATACTATTATAAGCTATTTTATGAGTTTAAGTTTGCATAAATTGTATTTTTTTCTAAAGGCTAAAATGGAGTATAATGCGACTAAACTATTATTCTTTTAACAACTTTGGAGTGGCAATTTCAAGTAAAATAGCGCATATGAGCTCATACAGTTATTGAAGGAACATTTTGAACAAGAAATTATAGACTATTTTTTAAAACGACATTTTGACTCACTTTTTGGAAGTAGAATTTGACGAAATTTTGGCCAGACATAAAATCAATGATGGAGATTCTAAATATGCAATAAAAAACTAATAGCGTATGAGCACATACGCTATTGTAACATTAAGGGGACGATATATACATATATGTATATACCCTTTCCATCTGAGGTGAAGGGAATAAAAAGAAAAAAAGTAATAGAAAAAACTTCTTTTTTTATAAACGCTATAATAAAATAAGTTGTAGGTATTATAAAAATTTTTCACAAAGTACATACATACATATGTATGTTTGTATATAACTTTTTGTTGTTGTAACTTGTCTAGCAATAGTTTTGTATTAAAATTAAAGTACACATAACATACGGAAATTCATGGCTATTTACGGTGCTGGCGGAAAATCCTTCAAAAAAAAAATAAAACACATCACGTTTTTTGTTTTTGCCACAACAACATGCAACAATTACTAAACAACAACAAAACAACACAACTGAATCCATGTACATATTATTTTAAAAAATAGAAACAATTTACAATAAATAACAAAAACTTTAGTGTAATAACAAGTTTTAACCACAAAACTCAAGCCGCATAAATGAGATTAAACAAATATTATTAAAATAAAAATTTTTTTTCATTAATGATGTCATGAAAACTCGTACTCGTATCTTCGAATATTCGCCTAATTCAAGCAAATATTTTGCCAAAGTGTAAAAATATGCATAAAATTAACAAAAAAATATTAATTTTTATTAAAAGAAAAAAAAACTTTGTTTTAACGCAAAATAAACGGGCATGCTCTAGATATCGAAATGAAGTGTAATTAAAATCGAACGAGATTTTGAACTCAATTATTTACAAAATGACTGTAGTTTTTCCGGTTTTTAACAGTGGTTCTTGTTAAGATTATTGGTACTCAAAGTATGAAGTATGTGAAAGGGAATATTTTTATAAACTTTCTTTACAGGCTCATTTTCAAAATTTGTGCCATTTTAAATCTACTTCATTTCGATTTGTAGAACAAGCCCGAAAATCTTTTTTTAGTAAAGTAAAAAGCAAACAAAAAATACTTATTTCCAAATTAGCACTAAAAAGGTAAAGTTTTATTTGTTCATATCATGTTAAATTAGTAACACATCGCGACCTTAGGACAACAAGGCTCCATTTGCAACTAATCTACATGTAAGATAGAAAGAACACTGTTGTCCTAAGGTCGCTACATTTTTTAAAATTTCGATAAACTTTATCGTTTTCTAGAAATGAAAAATTTTCCTTTAATTATTTGAAACGCTGAACGCGATTCTGCACTCCATTTTTTAAGAGCTCTAGTTTTGACGGTATACATATTATCAATATGTATTGCTGTAGTGCCGGCTAAGGGGCGCTTAGTGCCCTTTTCGTGATATAGCGTTATGTTAAAAATAAAAGCGCTTTCATTACGCTAGGAACACAACTGGGACGAACGCTCTACGTGACAAATTTTTTAGTCTACAGTTTTTCGCTAAGTAAAGTTTTTTTTGCTGTTTGTGCATATAAACTTAGGCCCGTTTTAAAGCCTTACCGATAGCTTAAAGGTAGAATTTTATGGGCCGTAAAAAAGTTTTCCATTATTACAACTTTATTTTAATCTACCTGGAAGGATAAACCTTCCTTAACCTATTGCTATCCCTAATTTTTAGATTTTTCTAATGAAACAGGGAAATGCACCTGTGTACCTTTGCGAACAAGTACGACATGTGGGTG
This sequence comes from Pollenia angustigena, assembly GCA_930367215.1. Taxonomy (NCBI): domain Eukaryota; kingdom Metazoa; phylum Arthropoda; class Insecta; order Diptera; family Polleniidae; genus Pollenia; species Pollenia angustigena. The sequence continues at coordinate 123,328,708 of OV884059.1, read as the reverse complement.
ATGTTCAACCGCATAGATTGAGCAAAGCCTTCTCAAGTTATGCTAATATATGTATGTTTTGCAAGTACCTTTTAAAATCAGAATATTATAAGTAGTCAGCGGCGGCTAAATTTTTTCCGGAAGGCGATCTAATTTGAACATGTGTAATGAAATCTCTGTAGAGCAATATTGAGGTTAAAAAATGTTTGAAGCCTTTTCTCCTTAAAGCCTGTTGCGATGCGGTGTGTAAGTATTCGGTCATCGGAATGGCATAATTATGCAAACTAAATTTATTGGAGAGGGTATTACGCATTTGTGCTGATGTGTGTAACGCCTTAAAATATTGGTCCTAGACCCACCTTAAAGTATACCGATCGACTCAGAATCACTTTCTGAGAAACTATCAAACCGTTTTAATGAAATTTAAAACTTACATAGAACCATATCTTCATGGACACAAAAGGGATATATTTTTTAAAAAATAGGAACACGAGGGGAGATAGGGCCAATTTCTGCCTCTCAAACCGATTTTAATGAAATTTACAACATAGAAGATCCATATCTATATGGACACATAAGCTATACAGTTTTTCAAAAATAGGACCACAAGGGGAGGTAAGGGGATATTTCTGCCCCTCACAAACTTTTAACCCGATTTTAATGAGTTTTATAAACATAGATAAATCCATATTTATATCGACATATAAGCATGATGTGTTTTTTAATACTGTGGTGTAGGGTATCATATGAACGGGCTTGACCGACTATACTTTCTTACTTGTTTTCATTTACATAATTGTTATTGACGCAAACGGGGTATATTTTTTTATTTAAATTTTAAATATCGAGTGGCGTTAAAGTTCAGTAGTCAGCGATTATTGGCGCAGATCTTCGGATTCGTATTCCCGAATATTGAAAATTGACATTAGTAACATCACTAGTACTCATATTCAACAATGACTTGCTAGTTTTTTTATATTATTTATAATTATTTATTTATACATATTTATACGTCTATGAATGATATTATATTTGAATTATTAATTTTATTAGTTAAATAATAAGTAACTGTATAAATAGTAAGTTTTTCTTTGAAATTAATGTAGTTCATGTGGTTTTATTTAGACACTACGTACAAATATATAACATTGCTTTTATTGTTTTTCAATTAAATTTATGGAGGTTTAATCTTGACTTTTTTAAGTGTTATATGTTTTCATGGTAAAGAAGTTATTGCAACAAGTGGTATTATAAAACTATGTACATATATTTGATTTCAAATACAGAGTAGAACACAGGTGTAAAAAGAAGTACTTTTAACATATGGGCATTTCCGTCAAAAGGTCCACCGTGATCGAAAATTTAAAAGCTGATTATTTTACGATATTGTTATAGAGAAATATTTAGATTTTACTAATTTTATAAATTTACCCATAAATTTGTTCAATTAGATGAACAATCAGACTGCAAAGTTGTGCAAACGTAACTTCTTATTTTTGAGAATGTTTTATTGTATGTTTTCTTTATTATTATCTTGCTTAAAAGAGGTGATATTTAATAAAAATTATTCCAAAAAAATTTTCTAACATGGTCTGTAATCTAAGGAAGAGTTCAAAGAGAAATATGTTATTCGGATTAACGGTAAATTTTTTTTTTATTTTGCTCATTATTCAGTTAAATTATGACGGAAAAAATTTCACGTTCGAAATGTCACGTATCGACCCAGACTTTGGCTTAAATTAAAAGAAAATACAGAAGATTTTGGAATCAAACCAAGACATTTTAATGTAACATTGCTACGTTAAATTCTGAAAGTAGTTTGACTAAAAAATTGTGCCAGGTTTCGCTGAATTACGCCTCTTTATACATGTCCAAAAAAAACTACTTATGTTTTTTTCACGTTCGAACCGCTACTTCTTTTGCCATTATCTTTGACCTAGAATCGCGCCCTCCATAAACTTTAGCATAGATAACAGTGCTTTCTTAGTGCTATAATTTAAGGGTTAAGAAAACGTAAAAATAGTTTTTGCTTAAAATGTTATTGCATTTTTGATGCGTACGACTGTCACGTTCAACACTTTGGAATTACCCATATTCCATTTCGGCCTTCACAAAAGCAGCGTTTACATAAAATCCGTATACGATTTTATTGCGAGTTTACCGGCAATATCGAAATTTCCAAGAATTTGTATTCCCCAGTGGTGTGTTTTATGTAACAATAATCTGTAAGGAATGTTTTGGCTTCAGTCAAGATATTGTTAGTAATCTAAAATGTTTAAAAATACACCACAATAGGGTATTTCCTAATGCACTCCATATTACAATTCCTATTTATCGCAAGTTTTTGCATTCCCAGAAATACCTGAAAACTCGGAAATAGATGAGCAGATAGTTATAGTTGATAGAAAAAATATAAAAAAATTTTTCCCATATAATATAAATTCCGGAATAGGAATTGTGCCCATAAACAATCTTATTGTTGCTATTTAGAATACATTTGGCTCAAAAAAATATTTGTTATACCATAAATCATATTTAAATCATTCCATAATTAACCATAGCTCCCAAACAAAAAGCTGTTAACATTAATTTTTTCTAGCGTTTTAAGGATAGCCCATGTGCGCCAAGTATGGTCTACTCTCGAAAATTTGTTAAAATACAAATGGTCGGGTTTGATCGTCTATACTTTCTTCCTTGTTTGTTTTAAGTTTTTGCATACATATCCCTGCAAACAAATGGATGATATGCCTTAAGGCTATTGTTTAAGGCTAGATTACACTATTATACTTTGTATTAATACATGTCAAAAACTCAAGTAATATGACAAAGTGTGATAGTGTGAATACAATGTGTCACGAAAATGACAAGTATTATGAAAAAAGTTTGACATCCCATACGAATTCATCGTTTTTTGAAAAATTTCTAAACAATAATACTTTTCATTGGATCAGGGTTGCATTTAATTTCATGTGGGAGGGATTATACTTTGTGTGATTGTGTATACAAACTGTCATGTTACATTAGATTTTTTGACAGTTGCAATAAAACTCATTAGATTTCTATCTCACAAAGTATTATGGAATGCGTAAGACTTGTGAGATAGTGTAATCTAGCCTTTAGCAATATCCCAAAATTGTCATAAAGAAGAAAATAATCAACGTAATTTTTCATTTTCTTTCTTTTAGAGTTTTTTAATAAAATTTCAAAATATTTACAGAAAAAAATTTAACAGCCAGGCCCACGATGACACATTTAAAACAAAAACAAATTTTAGAAATTGTATTTGTTTTAAATTCTATTTTCTATGCGAACGTTAACGTGTGACATCGTGGGCCTGGCTATAAGTTATATATTAATATGTACATTTTATGCATATATAAAAAAAGCACATAATCTCTACGATAATAAATATTGCAAATTTTAAAGAAATACTAGCTGGCCCGGCAAACGTTGTTTTGCCATATAACTTATTTCTCTCAGATGTTACAGTGTCTGCATGCCAAATTTTAAGAAAACCGGTTGATTAGTTAAGAAGATACAGGCCGCTATTGCCCTATTCCCTATTTCATTTCAGATGTTACAGTGTCTGCATGACAAATTTTAAGAAACCCGGTTGATTAGTTTAAAACAGTGTTAGCCACTCCACTCGCGAGTCAGTCAATAATCGTATTTTTCACACAGACACGGTCGGCAATTCACATGTATGCAACAACTTTGTTCGTTTCAAAACATCAGACTATCATCAGTCTCTGCGACCGCACACAAGTACATAATATATTTGTGTGCTTGCGTTTGAGGCTTGGTTAGTTCGGGGCTTGGTTATCACTGGTTTCAAAGATTGGAGAGGGGAAGCTTTTACCTCAATTGCCCTGTTTCACGCCATAAATAATAAAAATTTTAGGCTATAGTTCTCTCCAGATGTTACAATATTTTCCTGCAACATTTCAAGAAAATCGTTCGATTTGTTAAGCAGATATAGGGAGGGGGAGCTTTTACTCCTCTTGCCCTATTTCACGCCCTATTCCCTATTTTCTTTCAGATCTTACAGTGCCTGCATTCCAAATTTTAAGAAAACAGGTTGATTAGCTAATAAGATATAGGGAGGGAGAGCTTATGCCATATTTTGCGCCCTCTAGCGATAAAAAATATACTCTACGACCTATTTTCATACTTAGCAAAAACACATACAAAATTTCATAAAAATCAGTCAAGCCGTTTCGAAGGAGTTCAAAATGGAGGGCATTTTGTTAATATATTTGTATGGGAATATAGAGGAATATCGAAATGTCATATCTCCGGAACCACTGGGCCGATTTCATGCAAACTTTAAATAAACCATCTACAGACTATCCCGAACGTACAACGGTTTTGTTGAAATCGGTCGATCCGTTTTCGCTGTTAGTGGTGACATCAAAGTGTACACTTCTTTTTATATAAATATATATAATATAATATATAGAAGATTAGAAAGCAAAATACAAACGGAAAATCTTATGGACGAAATTTTTGCGGAAAATGAAAAAGATTTAAATGAAGTGTCGTACATGAGGTAAATAAATATAATTGGGGGATTAATAAGGTGTACTATTATATTATATCGTCATAATGTCCTAAATAATATTTTGTTATTACATATTTAAAAAAAATACTGTAGTGTTTAAAACAAAATAAAAATTTTAATGCTGTGTTCATTGATTCGTCATTACTGTACAGTAAAAATCTAAATTATAAGCGGTTGCCCACAGCAATCATATAAATTTCTTGTAATTATTTTAAGACATATGATTTTACAACTTTACGACTACCTTGTGAATCCCTCAAATGTTTGTTCGTTTCTGTAACAATGTAATACTTTCTTGTTCTTTATTCATTCTCAATGTTGCCTATTTATGTTTATTTACCACTTTTATTTATTTATAAATTATATTATTTGTAACTGTAATTTATATAATAAACCATTTAATTGAAAACAAAAATTTTTGGTGGTAGGAAAATTAATATTTTTTAAAATGCAAAATCTTCTTTTTATCATCCTCATGATATTTTGGATATCTTTTCTTGTAAGTCGTTATCTGGCAATATTGCTAATTTATCATCTAGAAGAACCGCTTTTATATTGCTTAAGAGTATTGATGTCAAGGCACGTTTCTTTCCGAAGGAAGTACCTTTCGCAATACGAAATCGATTATTGCCACAATAATATTTTTCTTCCAGGCAATACATTTGCAACACATCTGGTTCGTCAGGATAGAATTAACACATCTTATATATAAATACGGGAACAATTTTTTTTGTGGTTGATTTTTAAGTATTTTATCTTCCACCGATTTTAATGAAAAATATATCGTTTTAAAGGTATTTGTTTGTAGATATGCACAATATATTTTTTTCTTAATTTTTTGCATTAAAGTGTTTGAAAAGCGTTTAATTTATCTTACAGACATACGTACAAAGATGGGTGACTAGCGCATTTTGCCGTTCTCTTAAAATGTGTTCGTTTTTGTTGTATAACGCACAGGTTTTCTCGAAAGTAAATGTCAAGTGGTCGAATAAAAACCAAATAAGATTTATATTTCAGTTTGTGACTGCAGTTTTCTAAATACGTCAACAGCAGCGCCTTCAATTTGCTAAGATCATATGACATAAGAGGTAGAAAGGCAACTTAGAGATAAGGATCGGCGGAAAGTAATTTTTTTTTGATGAAAAAATGTTTAATTCAGATGGCCCCGATTTTTTCGTCCGAAAAAATTACTTTCCGCCAACCAAGGCGAATTTATTGCAGGTGGTCTTAAAAGCCCTGCTGATAACTTTTTTTTTAGCTAAAATCACTGCTGGATGTCAAAATTTTGTTTATTCTCTTTGTTTCTGTTTTGTTTTGTTTCTGTTTTTGACACTGTACAATGATTTTACAAAAACAAATTGCTTGTGGTTTTGTACGAGTTGTACTTGTTGTAGTACCGAGATTACCTGGGATGAATTCGCCTTGCCGCCAACCCTTTTAGTTGCAAATTCAAGAGGTTTTTTATTAAGCATTTGGAGTTTTATGAAGCTGTCATTTGCTTAAGCAAAGTGCGGAGCTGATCGTACATACCGTACGAAAGATATTTTGTGATTTTTTTGGACATGCATATACATACATATCTGTGGCCGTATGGAAAAAATAGAAAACTCAATTTTTTGAAAACACGAAAAAACACACTTAAAATTTTAAACATATTTCGCTAATTATTTAATTTGAATTTATGTGACTATGCATGTTTAACATTTCTGGTTCCATTCAACAAATGTTTGGACATTAAAACCGAAAATCAAAGTCACTTATCTTGTTTTTTCAAAAAATGGAGTTATCTAGTATTTCCGAAAAAAAATTTTTTTCTTAAATTATATTAGTATTTTACGGAATTAAGGCAACTTAAGTAATGATTTGTAGAAAAACATTAACTTTTTGACTCAACACGTTAATTTATCCGTTTTTTCTACTAACAAATGGGCGATTCTATTCTAGACAACTTTTAACATCAATTTTCAAATCACACTATTTGATACTTTTTTGATGCCAATTTAAAGTAAAATATCTATGTTTTATAATAATCGGGCATGTTCTACAAATCGAAATGGAGTGGATTTAAAATCACACAAATTTTGAAAACGAGCCTGTAAAAAAAGTTCATAAAAATATTCCCTTTTATATACTTCATACTTTGAGTACCAATTATCTTTAAAAGAACCACTGTTAAAAATAGGAAAAACTACAGTCATTTTGCAAATAATTGAGTTCAAAATTTCGTTCGATTTTAATTCCACTTCATTTCGATTTCTAGAACATGCCCGAATATAATTTTTTTAGACGTAAGCTTAAATAAAAATTTGTTGTGCACTTCGAATCAATAAGATTCATAGACTTGGCGCGAACAGAAAATTCATTGCATGTTGCACCCGTCATGGCTTAAAGAGCAAATTTCTTATTATTGGATTATATTTCTCTACGATGTTTGATTTGATAATCATCGTCTGATATCTCATCTTTCACAATAAAGAAGAATAATACGATAAAATTTAAAAATTAACAGAGTTTTGTGTTTTTGTGGTATGATCTTATGAAAGTGGGCCGATTTGGTTGCACCCGTCATGCACTTTAAAGCTCTCTCGTGGCTATTTGATCGTTTCATATAAATTCTTGTAAATAGATAACAATAGTATATAAAAAAATGTTATCCCTTCTAGAAATAACTTAATTGTAAATATGTTTCTTTCTATTAGTAAATGACGTTTAAAGCGTCTAAATGTTGAACCCGTCAGAATAGAATCGCCCAAATGGAGTTATCCAGTTTTTCCAAAAAATATTTTTTTCTCTTTACGCTTATACATCAAAAAATAAGCTGAGTTTTTGTCTGTTTTTATGCATAAACATAATTAGAAGGTTTACCCTTCTTGATTTTATGAAATTAATTGGCCAGTTTAGGCTTAGCATAGGTTGAACTTGAAAAAAAGCTATTGACTTTGTAGTTAATTTTATTTTAATATATATTAAAATTTTAAACAAAAGGTGTTCCGTTAAATTTTTATACTAAACTTGGTAATAAGATCGTTTTTAGGTTTTTAGTTTAAAAACAAAGTCTTACGTTTCTACTTTGTTTTTTATGTTTTTGATAATAATAAACGTAATAGTTACACGTGCGTGCAAAAAATATAAAAATCAACTCAAGAAAATCAACAATGCGACCGACTAACATAAACTTAGATCCAGACCTTGACCTCATGCAAATTTTTTTTTTTTTTTTTTTTTTTTTTTTTTTTTTCGTCGAGCAATCGGACAAAGAACTCGTAAATTTAGAAATAAATACTTCAGAAAAAAAACTGAAATCAAGTCGGAAAAAGCTCAAGAGAAGTTTTATTGATGAACATTTAACATTGAGAAGATCGTCAAGGTTGCAGAAAAAAATAATTTTATAATAGAGCAATTCCATATGAAAGCGATCACCTTTTGGACGACCCCTCTCCGATTTTAAAATAAATAGTCTCAATCGATTGCCCAGCAAAAAAGAATGTACCTACATATTTTTTTTTTTTTTTTTTTATAGTGACTGTATTCGTGGTGGTGTACACCACTGTCATGTGAAAAATTGAAGAATTCTTCATAAGGGACCTCATTGAAAGTTGTTTTAAAAAAAAACTACTAAAGCGATCGCAACGAGTGATAGCTCGTTGGAAAGGTATTGAATCAGGCTTTAATTGAAAAATAAAATTTTCCTAATTTTTCTTAGAAATTTACCTTTAAATTTTCCGATTTTCCACAGAAGCTCCTAAATTTTCCGGCTAATTTTTTTTTTTTTGGATTTCTCATAATTTTTGCTTTAAGAATCAGCAATAAAAAAATGGGCCCCGACTCCTTGTTTGGACAGGAGAAGAGCATTTAAGAGACCACCTTGTTAAAAATCCATTTTAAAAATTATTTTACAGTTAAAAATACATTTATGAAGAAAAAATCAACTTTTTTTTTAAGAGCCCCAAGTTGAGTGTGTAGTGAATATGGTCTGCCTGCCTTCACAAGATCGGCCATAAATCCATGGATAATAGCAGCAGTGGCATGTAATGGCACACCAAACCCGACTGAGGCTACAGGTCATAAAATGTTTTGTACATTTTTTAAATTACCAGGTAATAAATATTTCGCCTAAAATGACACGTGCAGAAACAAGTCATAAAACACGGATTTTCCATAAATATGGCGAAATATTTATTACCTGGTAATTTAAAAAATTTGCAAAACATTTTATGACCTGTGGTCGGCTTATTGGCAATAACCAATTAAGTCCCTCTTTAAAAAACATTTTATGACCAGTAGTTCACGCAAATTTTCCTATTAAAGAAAAGCAAATATCGCTTATTTTTTTTTTTACCTATTTTTTACCAAAAAATAAATATAAATACTTCACACACTCTGAGTCAAATTTCAGTTGAATACTAAACGTGAAAGTGTTAAAGTGTTTTTTTTTTTGTAAAGTAAAGAGTGAAGCTGTAAAGACAATTTAAAGTAAAATGAATAAATTTTGCTGCAATCCGTTTAACAAGAGTGGACATCGTTCGAAAAAGATAAAAGTATTAAAATTAACTGGTGTTTCGAAGCGATACATGAATGAATTAAATATACAATACGGTGAAGAAGCAGAATTCATTTGCCCCAAGTGTAAAATCGATTTGTCTCAACAAGCAAATGCATTGAAAGAAATGCAGCCACAATCCGAGAGTGAAATGACAAGTGAACAAAATGTTTCATCTGATAGTGAGGCAGACATTCCGATGGTCAATATGTCTTTGAGTCCTTTGAATGAGGCTATTACCACTTTAGGTGAAACGCCTATTAGAAAAAGAAAGTTGCGAAGTGAAACATACAGGAAAGAGAAAAAAGGCAAGGTTATGAGTGCAATCGCGACAATATTTGATGAAGGCTCTGATAACGAATGCAGTCAAGCAGATGACGTTGATGACGGCAAACAAATGATTGAGCAGTTGAAAAGAAAATTCAATTTAGCGACCACTTTTCCGGAGAAATATCTCATTTTATCTGTGCTGCCTCAATCATGGTCTATACGCAAGATTTCTGAACAGTTTCAAACATCTTTTTACATCGCGAGAAGAAGCAAAGAATTAGTTCGACAGAAGGGCATATTGGCGACTCCCACCAAGAAATTTGGCTCAAGGACCCTCAGCGAAGCAACGGTGAAATTGATTCAAGATTTTTACTGCAATGATGACAACAGCCGCGCCTGCCCAGGTACACGTGACTATGTTATCACACGAGAAGATGGAGAAAAAGTACACAAGCAGCGCAGATTATTATTATGTAATCTATCCGAAGCGTACCATCAGTTCAATGAGAAATACCCAGCAGAAAAAGTGTGATTTTCTAAGTTTGCCATCCTACGACCAAAAGAATGCGTGCTGGCATTAGACAGGCACGGAACGCATTCAGTCTGCGTTTGCATGTTTCATCAAAACATCAAATTAATTTTCTTTCCATGCAAGAAATTGAAAGTATTTCACGGTGAAATTGAAACATATAGGGACCTCCTGTCGAAGTCGTTGTGCGCATACCCCACTGAAAATTGTCATCTGTCCAAATGCGACAATTGTCCGAAGATTGACGAGCTAGAGCAATATTTGGCGGAAAAGTTTGAACAGCTGTTAATTCAGGAGGTGCATTTCAAACAGTGGATAATTAGCAGCGGCAGATGTTCCCTTGAGACCGTGGTAAAGCAGATTCCGGAATTCATCGAGGAATTCGGATTCAAGTTGAATGAACTGAAGGCGCACCATTTCATATCCGAGATGCAATCGAAATTTCTAAAGGAAAGTAAGGAGAAATTAGCCCAAAATGAAGATAACGAACTACAGACCGTAAGCCTTGTTGTTGTCGCGGAGAGTTTAGCTCATAATTATGTGTCCGTTTATTTATTTCAAATGAAACTGTGAATTCTTAAGATCAAAATTCGATGCAATCGACAAAGTAACGTTTTTCTCAGACGGCGCGGCTTCTCAGTACAAGAATAAAAAAAATTTTAAAATCTTTGCATAATTGAAGAAGAACAAAACTGCAAGGTCGAGTGGCACTTTTTCGCGACGTCCCACGGTAAGGGCCCATGCGATGCGTTAGGGGGAACCCTAAAACGCATGGCGACTAAGGCAAGTTTGCAAAGGCCATATACTGACCAGATCTTAAATGTACAACATTTGTTTTCGTGGATTCAAAGCAAGGAAATTGCCATTAACACAGTTTTATGCACTCAAAAAGAAGACGATGCCATGGAGCGACGAATTTAAAACAGATATAATAATGTCAAAACTATAACTGGAACGCAAAAGTTTCATTGCTTCATACCAAATATTTCTGATATGTCAATTAATGTAAAGCGGTACTCTTCGTCTGCCGACGTGCTAAATTTAAAGTTACTTTAATTTTATAATGATGCCAAGACAATTGAAATTTTTAATAAATATTGTAATTAGGTATAAGCAGCAAAATAAGAAAGATTTTTTCTTCATAAATGTATTTTTAACTGTAAAATAATTTTTAAAATGTATTTTTAACAAGGTGGTCTCTTAAATGCTCTTCTCCTGTCCAAACAAGGAGTCGGGGCCCATTTTTTTTTTTGCTGGGCAATCGATTGAGACTATTTATTTTAAAATCGGAGAGGGGTCGTCCAAAAATTTGCCAATTTTGATCGTTTTCATATGGAATTGCTCAATATTAAAATTTTATTAGTATTAAATATCGTAAAGTGTTCTTTCGCGTATTTATATTTAAAACAATAATAGAAAACTTAAATTATTTTTGTTTTCAATATAAATATACGAAAGAAATGTTCTTGTCGACATCATGGGCCAGGCAGTTAATTTCTTCTTATTTTAAGAAAACTGTGGTCGTTTATAAAAACTAGGTAACCCCATTTTTTAATAAAGTTTGTCTTCCAGATTCAAAAAATGTATTCTTAGAAAAAAAAAACTAGATAAAAATAGTTTTTATTATTTTTGTATGTAAAAACACCTTACTATTAAGGTATTATCTTTGCAACAGAAACAAATAAAAATAAGTATTTTAAAACCTTTTTCAAAGTTGCTGTACCACATAGGGTACGGTAGATCTATATGGGCTAAAAACTATTACTCGGAAAGATTTCGGGTAGAAAATACATATCGTAAGCTCATTACTGGTTTGACCTATCGACCATTTTTAAAAAAAAATGAGTTAGGTATGAGGAGTATATTTTTTTAATACCCTCTTTCTAAATCAAAAACCTGTTTCGCGAAAATTTTTATGGTTTCTGAGATATAACGCATTAATTTTGCTGCATATCAACTGTTTCAAAAAATTTTAAGTACTGTTTTGCTCTACAAGCCATTGTTTGGCGATTGCAGCAAATTCTTCATACAAAAACGTACAAAATAAATTTTACTGTTGCTTTGCTGCATTGCCGTAAGAAAAAAAAAGTAGTTAAAGCAAAAGTAAAGTAAAATGACAACAAGAAAATAAATTTGTGAAAAATAGTTTTATAATAAACCCAACCAAGTGTACGGTTTGCTATTATTTGTGTTTTTAGCCTACCTAAGGGAAATGCTTCAAAATTTTACTACAAACGAAAATTAAAAATGTTTAATCTTACAGCAACCATTATTATGTTATATATACCAACTTTTACTTATTGTGCCTTTTTGACGGAAGCTCATAGTGGTCGGAGTGGTAACAATATTGCTAGTGCTTAAATTAAAATTTTAAATGAATTAATAAAAGATTGTCCACTTATTAAAACTTTAACATTATGGAGGGATTCTTGCGTACCTCAAAATAAAAATCAAATTAACGCAACCGCAATCAAAATGTTCTTTAAACAAAATAATATTGATGCCGTAATACAAAAGTCTTCAGAACCAGAACATTCTTTAATTCAAGAAGTGTACTGTGTCCATGGTGTTATTGACCGGTACTTAAAGAATATTGAAATTCATAGTCCTCTTCATTTACTAAATTTGCTTAAAACAATGCCAAATAATAAAACAAAACTTAAAGTTATGGAAATGCTTCCGGAAAATTTTCGCACATACTCGTTGGAAGCAAATAAAATGGACTTTCGAAAAGTCCCTTTTGCTAAAATTAAAGTACTTCTATACAGTTAAAATAATATAAAATAATATAAATATAAAACTTCTACCAGAGAGGAAAAATATAAAAATGCAATTTTGGTTAAGTTTGCATCAAAAAATTGTTTGAAAACTCCTGAGAATTTGTTGACGAATGTTTTGAAAATATCGAAACCATCATTTATTTCCAGCGATAAAAATAGAGACATAAAAAAGACTTGCTTATATTTCTTCCACGTGTTGATAAAGCTTATTATAAAAATTTACTCAATATTAAGTTTTAAATTTTCTTTTTACTTTTGCATTATTTAAGTTGTTTAATTTGTAGCTTTTTATGTAACTTTTCATAACAGTAGAACTGTTTTTTCTATTTTTGTAAAGTAAATTCAAATAAAAAAACTATAAAAAAAATTCATCTCAACAAGTTACTCAATACACAGCAATAAGTATACGTATGCAGCACAAAAAGCCACTTTTTTAATTTTATTTTTTAAAAAGTGGCGTATGCGGCACAAAACAATATTTTTCATTTTCAAAAAAATACAATTAAATTCTAACTTTATTCATGAAAGTGCGATAAAAAAATTTAAATTTTTCTTCAAAACATAAACCGGAAGCAGTGGTAAAAATATAAAAAAATTCTATCGGGTACATTTTGAGAAATCTTCATGTAAATCTTCTTTGTCGTTTTTCTCCACTCTGACTTTTTAGCATATGGGCAAATCCCAGAAACAGTCCACCAACCAAAAATTTTTCAAATTAATTTTTTTTAACGGAATATAAGACTAGATGTTTAATTTCATTTTTATATTAAATAATATGTATTTCAATGATCATTAATGCAATAATTTTTACCAAATCCTACCCCACTGCTGATTTCTTAATAAAATACGGGAATTTAGCATTATTTTAGTTGATTTTTGTTCTTAAAATAGCACTTTCAGCAAACTTATCAAAATATAAATTTCGTTAAAAAAAAAGTTGACATTCATTAGTTAGGAAATTAGTTTAAGAAATGCAATTCTTAAAAATATAATTTGTTTTGTTAAAATAAATAAAATACATATATGTAATAATAAAGTACTACATGAAAAACTGTAGCGTGCGTTACGTAGCGTGCGTTACGTAGCGTGCGTCACAAAGGGTTCACGGCTTTTGTCAAAAAATCACAACATTTTTTGGCTGCGAATAAGTGCGTTTAGAATTCTCTTATAGCCATCTTTCTTTTAGGAATCAGATTTTGGATACCTTATGATGCAAAATTCGCTAAAAATTAGGAAAACGCACTTCAACCTTTGAAGTTACTTCCACTTTTTGTAGCGTGAGTCACAAAACTTTGTGATCAATTATTTCGCAACAAATACTTGCTAAGAAATTTTGATATATGCCATTCGTAAGTACATATTAATGTCAATAAAAACTATATATAAGTTGAAGCTATCTCTTTTGAAAGACCAAAAAATGTTTATATATCAATTAGAAAACGCGTGCGAATGTAGCGTTCGTCACGCAGGATTTGCCCATATGCGCCAAACCAATTCTGAGCTTACGATATATTCTTTGAATTCTCTAGAGTTGCAATTTATAGGCTCAACATCGAGACAATACAGTTTAAAACTTCTAATTTTTCTGTTTTCTAAGAGACTATGGAGTTAACTTGTTTTTTCAAAAAATGCATGGAGTTATCTAGTTTTTACATAAAAATTGATATTTTTCTGATTTTTGTTTTTCAAATAACTATTAAATGAGAAACTATATCAAAATTTCGATCGGACAGAGTGATAGTAAATTAAACTCGCTTTCTATTTTTGGTGTTATCTGGTGTTATAGCAAAAAGTGGAGTTAACTAGTTTTTCCATACGGCCACAGATATATTATTTGTCTACACTACTTTTGGAAAAAAAATCTTTAAATACCTACAAATAAATAAAAACTACATTTGAAACGACAAGTTCATTACAAAAAGAAATCAATCCATCTTTTCAACCTTAAATCATATCAAGTTCAATATGTATAAGATAAGATAAAATTGTGGTTAAAAATGCCACATTCGCTCTTTTTTAGTTACTTGAAAACTGCTGCAAATGTATCCCCAACAATTATTGCATAGCAATTTGATATTTAAACAATATTTTATAATAATAGGTAGATATAAAAAAAAAAACTGAAACTTAAAGGTAAAATAAAGGTTTTTCAAAGCAATTACAACAAAAATTTGCAATGAAAATTAATATATGTAAATGTATGTGTAAAGAATCGCAATAGGTGTAAAAATAACGGTACTTTTGGTACTTACCCACACCATTATCATGTTGAAATTCAAAATATTTTCTTGATTCTTTTTGAAAGAATTCAATGAAATCCTTTTTCTCTAATGTACCAGACAAATATTTAACACGCCAATCTTTTAGGGGTGATTCGGAGGCTGGTGTCGGTGGAGCCACAACATCATCCCCAAAATTTTCCATATTGATTTAAGTTTTGCAGCACTTAACTTAATCTTTTTCTTCTTTTAATTTTTTTTTTATCTCTGCTTTAAAAATTTTGTAAAAAACAGGCAGTTTTTAATTGTAATTTGATGATTTTATTTTTGTTTATTGGTAACAATTTGTGCTTTGTGCAGTAAAATTGTTAATTATTGTTATTTATTTTATAGTGTTTGCAAAAAATTTTCACAATTTATAATTTTCTTGCTGCTTTTTATGTGGGCTGCTGTAAAGAGAAATTAAAATGAAAATAAAACGAATGAGAGATGCCAGAGATTTTCGTAAAACAGTGTTGCCAATTTTAAAATGCGTAGGTGGATGTCATGTAAAATGTTATAAAAAGGAGTTGACTGGTAACTTTTATGCATAATTTTACTTTTTTTTAGTGCAATTAATTTTGAATAAAAAAAAACATACATACATATGTTAATGTGTCAGAAGCTAAAAGGCCTAACTCCACTTTTCAAAAATATGTCAATTTTGTTATATTACTATCTTATTAGCTATGAATTCTTTAAAGATTTTTTGGTTTTTCCCATGGTAGAATAACAACAAGGTATAGTCATTAAAAATTTTGTTCACAATTTCAAAAGCTATAAATCGTTAAACAAAAGAACATATGGAAAAAAATGAAAACAAGCGTCAAAAATCAAATAAATTAATTTGACATTACATGGGTAAATAATGACAACTCTATCTAATGAACCAACCTGTGGGGTAATTCTGTAACTTTTTAACGACAAAAATTTTTGGAAAAAAGTTGCAGAATTACCCCACTGGTACTTATTATGCTATGGTTTTTCCTATAGTATAATAAGTTACAGGTATATGCATTAGGGAGAGTTCATTATTTACCCTTGTAATGTTAAATTAATTTATTTGTTTTTTGACGCTTGCTTTGATATTTTTTCTTGTTTTATTTTATAATATTTGACGTTATATAGGTTTTAAACTTGAGAACAAAATTTCTAGTGGCTATACCTTTGACTATTCCTTGTTCTTACTCTACCATGGTTACTCCATTATTTCAATATTTTCCATTAAAAAATATAAAAATTGGTATAGCTTTGAATGTTATTTTAATTTTTTCAGAAGCTAACAGCCAGATAATAGGAAAATATACAAACCAATGTAAGGCCATAATATATTTCTGTAGTATGTATTACTACGCTTCGCGTCTTTTCATCTTAAATTTTGAAAATCAATTTTTCTAACATTACTAATTTACTCTTCTTTTTATTTTATGGATTTAGACCTTTTAGCTTCTGACACGTGTATATATATTTAAAAAAAAAATAATTGATTTCTTATACCAGGTACCGTAACAGTTTTAAGTTTTATTTTAAAAATTCTTGGACTTTATTTTCCGCTTAGAAAATACAAGTTATTTTCTGACTTTTATTTATTCATCAGAAATAAAAATTATTTTTTTATTTTTATTTTTTGCTTGAAAATAACAATTACTTTTTTTTCATTTAAAAAAAAAAAGAAATTTTCGGCGTTAAAATTAATATTAACCGGTTTAAGGCTGAATTTATCCAAGAGTCTGTGCAAATAATAATAATTTTTTTATATATTATTCAATTTCAAAATTACGATACATTAAACTAAAAAAAGTAATTATACATACTTTAATTATAAATCAATGTTAAAGCAAAGAAACAATTCACGGGTACATTCCAACCATAATCAGGCTGATTAAGTTGATCACTTTTTAGAAATACTTCTATAATTCTATAATTTGTAATAAATTCCAGCTCCGATTCGTGCAAATTTATAGAAAAAAGCATAGACTTGTAAGTTTATATTTTAAGCTCAGCTCAGTTGAGTTGTAATAAAGACAACTGGTTCTGATCAGTTGTAATTTTTGTTATGTTTTTGTTCACCGCAATTTAGCAAAGTTGTAAACCATAAAGGCTCAGTTAGGCGAACGTTGCTGTACCATATCTGTACTGTATCAATCAGCTGTTCGCTTTTTGTTATATGAAAACCAATATAAAAGCTTACCGAAATGCAATATATCGTAGTTGCAACGTACCAATCTGTATAAAATAGATTTTCATGCCGTTGTTACGTGACATTTGTAAGACAGTGATAAGCGGCTTTTATGTTACATTAAATGCGGGTATTTTTGCCAGTATAGCTATGGAATTGCTACAAAACAACTTAACATACAACATATTTCCATATATACAAATTTGTATATGCTTAGAAGTACAAAATAATCAAATGCATATACACATACAATGGAAATGAGAAATATATAAAAGGCTATCAGGTATGTGATGGAAATCCATTTTAAAAACGATACGATTTGAAACCGAAAATATCGTTTTCAGTATCTTTTGAAATGGATTTTAATTGCATATTCCTTTTATTATCAGTCTTTATTCTTTCAAATTGTGTATTATATACGTTAACTGAAGTGTATTCTAAACGAAAATTTTGGACTATAATTCAGAAATAGATTTTAAAATCCTTCGAAATTCATCACACCTTTTAAAAACGTTCGTTTTGAAAACGATCGATTTTCATCACATACCTGTATGAATGGTATCAAAACCTTGTTTGATGTATGCATATTTACAATATAAGTATGCTAAAAATATATATGTATACTAAAATACTAATTTGTTTATTGTAGATCTATAAAGTTAATATTTATTTATGAAAGTTTTTTACATACACAAAATACTTTTTTAATTCCATTTAAATCACTTGGTGCCTTTTCTGCACATCGGCAACCATTTAAACATTTTTGATTCCCATCACTGTGTGTATTGTTTTATGTATACTATTGCTTTTAGTTTATGTATGAAAAAAACATGACACGTTTTTAAATGTTCTAAAAGTGCACCAACGTGCTTACAGTACGGTGCGGTTCATTACGGGTACAGCAACGTTCGCCTAACTGGGCCTTAATACAAAAATTAAGAAACCGTAATAGTGGCCATAAGCTACAATTTTTTTCAAAAATGGAACTAAAGTAGCACACGCCGAGTATCCGCTAGTATAAAATATAAATATAAATTGTACTGAATATTTCATTGGAATTCTAGTCCTTCCGGACAAATATACAGACCTTATTATACCTGCCTATATTCAGATATTAATAGTCATCAATGGTAATAATAAGTGAATATGTAAGACTACATATTTACCTTCAATTTGTATTGGTATTGTTGATGTATATATCTGCCAAAATTTTGATAGATAAGCAAATAGATTTCAAAGCCCAAAAATCGATTTCGGTTTAAAATTGCAGACGTAAAATCGATTGCCAAAAGTCCATGTTATTCAAACAAAATCGTTTTTCATTTTTAAAATTTCCCTATTTTAAATAATCAAATCTTTTATAAAATGGGATTTTGTTTAAAAAAATTATCTGGCAGGATAAAAGGATTTGTCAATAATGCTTCTTCTTTTTAAAAATATTTTTACTGTAATTAACAGGGAAATAATGACACACAAAGAATATTTTTACGATAAAATCTTTTTCTATAGCACAAAATACAACATTAGTGTTTTAATTCCTAAAAAGAGCTTACAGTTTTTTGTAAAAAGTGCTTAAGGTTTTTTTTTCTTTATCGTAACAAATTTACTTTTATTTCTTGTATTTTGCAGTGAACTGACGTCAGCAGCGCTGCTGTTGTTATACAAAAATAATATGACAGACTCCAAAAAGTTAGTGGTAACAAAAACTAAGCAGACACAAAAATAAAAGCTGGTTTACAACTTAAATTTTACTAAATGCTACAAATAAGAAACAAAACTAAAAAAGCAGGTTTCCTTAGGCACAACAAACACATTAATACAATAAACCATTTCTGAAGGTCATGATAGTGTTTCATATACAAAAAAAGTTAATAACCCACAAAAAAATTTAAGTGTTTTATCTTTTTTATATGTAGGTATTTTAATTAAATTAATATTACGCACAAAGGTGTTTAACTTTTCACTTTTATAATTTTTTTCCTTTTGTTCACTTTTTCATTGCAAAATTTTTTTGTTTCCTTTCTATATTATAAATCTATAAAAAAAAATACGAGTGAATGTAATAAAGTAAAAAAAAAACTCTTGTAAAATTAAAAAAATTGATTCTTTGTTATAAAAAAAGCCTTTGTGCGTATTACTACAAAATTTTATTTCCTTAAATTCACTTTCAATTGTTTTATACGAAGTCATCACTTTTGTTCACTAAAAAAAATCAAAATTTTATTATTTGTTTAAAAATTTTTGGGGTTAGGTTATCATCAGTCCGCAGAGTTGGCAGCAAAATGCTTTTTTTAATTTTTTGTAATATACACTCACTTAACACTTTATATTTTTTTACTTTATTTGAATATGCTTGGTTTTTGCCAATAAAACAAATAAAAGTTAAACTTTTTTCAATTTTATCGAGTTTTCTTTGTTTGTAGCGTTTTAAAATTTTTTGAGATTTTTCCACCTTAAAATTTGATTATATTGCAATATTTTGCTTTTTGCGTATTTGTTTAAAACTGACAATTTCCGTTTAATTTAGATGCTGTAATTTTTACTTTTTTCATATCGCTCTTCTTTTAACTTGTATACTGCGAAATAGCATTATCGCAATATACATATGTATGCATATACAAACTTTAATTATAATTAATTAATTATTTTAAACAATAAAGCGTTTTGTCTTGCAATTAAAAAATAAACCGAACAAGTTGAAGCACAAAAGAGAACTGAAGAAAAATTAACAAA
The DNA here is from genome assembly GCA_930367215.1 of Pollenia angustigena. Lineage (NCBI taxonomy): Eukaryota > Metazoa > Arthropoda > Insecta > Diptera > Polleniidae > Pollenia > Pollenia angustigena. The sequence goes on along the minus strand of OV884059.1, from coordinate 123,308,879 downwards.
ACTGTCAGTGTGAAAAAAACAAGAGTGTTGAATATCAATAGTTGGTGGTGTGTTTGTTTTGTTTGTAGCCAGCGTTGCTATTTGTCAAGTTTTCCCTTTTTTGCAAGCTTTTTTGATATGCATAAACATTTTTGAAATATAGTATTCTAATTAACAAGTTATGATGAGTCCGAATTTTTTATACATCAAATAGAATAATTAAATTTTGACGTTACGTAATCTACAGTAAATGTAGAACGAATTTTTTCATAAATTGATTTTAACAAAAATAATGTAAGAAACAAAAAACTTTTTGGCAGTATTTTAAGAACAACAGACTTTTTGGAAAAAACCTCTACTGTACAAACTTTACGCAATCAAAAGAAATGGCTATATGTATTTCCCTGTATAAATAAGAAAAACTTGTTTAACTTGCTTAATGATTTTACCAAGTTAACTTAGATTTAAATTCAAACAAACTAAATATTTTTAAGGTTTTGACGACATATGTATTCTAATTTCCTTTTAATTTGCTGAATTTGTTTTTTCAGTTTTTTTAAAAAAATAGTTGTCATTTTTGCGAAAATATTTATAAGTACATATATTTTTCATATTATATTTCTTGGCGTTAGGCAAAAAGGTCTTGAGTCAGATATGTTAAATTGAAAATTATTTATTTGGTGTTGTTCATAGATTTTTTTCCTAAAAAGCAGATGATTGCGATTAGAAGCAGTTGTGCTAGACTTAATAGTGGAAGTCCAATGTACGCGGCATGCGACTGCGGGCGGCGCACGCTGGTTTATATTTTGAGAAGGCGGCCAAAATTATTTTTTTTTATGTTCTCCGATTTAAAATTTTTTTTATTCATGTGAAAGTAAATACTAGTGAACCTCGGGAGCCAAAAAATGTCAACCCTATTTCAACTATTTCATTGAGAACAGGGTGGTCCGAAATGGACTTTCTCAATATTTGGTTATAGTTTTGAATTTCTGAGTCAATTTTAGAAGTTGAAATGCTCATAACTTTTTTGTTTTTTTAAGATTTTTTGACAGAATAAGTTTTGTGAATTAGTTTATTTTATTAGCTACACGAGGTTTAAAGCATTACACTCTGCGACCTCTAGAACTATTTAATTTTTTTTAATGTCAAAATTTCCCGGAAATTTCCTATTTTATAGAGCATAATTCCTGCCCGTCAAAACGCGTCAAAAAAAATCTATACTCTCTTGTAGTCCAGAATCTAACCTACATTTCTATACCCCATTGTACACACGTCTGGATACGGCCTTGCGAACTACAGCAATTTCTGTGACCCAAGGTAAGATATTCGGTTCAAAAATAAGTCATGCAAGGAAACATTACTGAAATTAAAGAAGATGAGTCTTAAAGAATTTTCGACAAATAAAGCAGTTCAGGCCACATAAATTATCTAGCACGTCAGGTTATCAATTAATTTGGAGAAGGTAAAGGTATTGCTATTGTTATGAACTTATTGTGGATGAACGGATGCTGCAAAACGAATAGGCGACATAAATAGACTAACACGTTAGATTTCTGAGTAAGTTAAAAGGTTAAACATTAGTAAATAGCCGCAACATAGACTACTTAGTTTAATTACCTGAAAATTGCAACTTAATTTAAAAAAATGGAAGAGCAGGTAAATGGTAAAAAACCAGCACGCAGTTATATTTTACGTGAAAATTACCTACATGTTACCTGTTAATTTATTGCCGGTATGTTATCCTTTTAAAAAGTGTGAAAACAGGGGTTTTTTATGTATCAAAGAAATGCTAATAAAAGATTAAATTTGTATTTAAAAAAGGGTTTTTATGTTTCAAAGAAGTGGTAACAAAAGATCATTTAAAAAAACTTCTATCAAGAGTATAAAAATGCATGCATTCATAATTTTACCTTCATTATTGTTTAAACAACGGCTAAGTTCAGTTATAAAGTTCTCGCAGATATATCCATTCTTTAAATTATGCAACGAACAAGAAATCAAAATACATAAGATAAAAATTAAAAATTTTTCATTTACATTAAGAAAACGGTACCTTAAATGTTCTAGAAACAAGAAAAAGTTTTACTTACGCAACGAAAAATGGCTAACAAATGATCTGATTTTTAAGAAGCTGTCAATAACCGCTAAAGGCTAGATTACACTATTATACTTTGTATTAATACATGTCAAAAACTCAAGTAATATGACTAAGTGTGATAGTGTGAATGCAATGTGTCACGAAAATGACAAGTATTAAGAAAAAAGTTTGACATCCCATACGACTTCATCGTTTTTTGAAAAATTTCTAAACAATAATACTTTTCATTGGATTAGGGTTGCATTTTATTTCATGTGAGAGTTTTTATACTTTGTGTGATGGTGTGAACACAAACTGTCTTGTTACATTAGATTTTTTGACAGTCGCAACAAAACTCATTAGATTTCTATCTCACAAAGTATTACGGAATACGTAAGACTTGTGAGATAGTGTAATCTAGGCTTAAGGAAACTGGAAAAGTGGGTCGGCCCGCAAAACAAATTGACAATTGCAGTGAAAGATCACGAAGACACAAGCTTGCAAATATCAATGAAGAAATTTCTCATATTATGATAAGGAATTCATTTATGCATCAAATTCAACCAACGCAAAATAAGAAAACAAAAATTGGAATAATTGAAAAAATAGTGGAATTGAACCCTAAACGCACAAAGAGGATTTTAAAAAGTATGCCTACACTAACTGAAGAAATGAAATTTACTCCAGAAGAAACATTTGCACTATTTTTGGATTTAAAACTGACAAAAAATCAGTATACAGAACTGCGAAAGCAAACCAATGAAAAAATTGTGGAATCTTTCCAGCATATCGAGATTTAGTTTCTGTCAAAAAAGAGTGCTTACCTTCACAAACGGCTATTAGTGTAACTTCAAGTTCAGCAGAAGCAAAATTGCAGGCTCTTCACGAACACACTGCAGAAAGATTATTAAATACACTTGATGCTGACTGTTTAAAAAAACTTAAAAAAATTGCAGCATCACTTTATTTTCTAAATGGGGATGTGATGGAAGCTCTGGTCAGAAACAATGCAAGCAATGTAATTCAGAAAACTCATCTGATGCTATTTTATTCATGGTATCTTTAGTTCCATTACGTTAAAGAAAAACTTATATTGGCTTAGAGCCGTCAACCAGTAGAGTAACAGAAATGGATGTATGGAAAAATGAAATTCCCTCTTCAACAAAGTATTTCAGACCAATAAAGTTTGTTTACAAAAAGGAAACTAAAGATGTCATAACTGAAGAAGTTCGAAAAATAAAAGATCAAATTAAAGAACTTCAACCGGCAATATTTAAATTTGATGACCAATGCATTGAAATTAATTTTCAAATGTTCCTTACAATGATAGATGGAAAAGTTGCACAAGCATTAACCGAAACAAAGTCTTCGTCAAGCTGTACCATATGCCAAAAAACATCAAGTCAATTAAGCCAACCCCCATCACAAGAGAATAGTTTCAATGAAGCATACGAATTTGGAATGTCCCCTCTTCATACCAGAATTCGTTTTATGGAGCATATTCTTAAATTGGGCTATGATTTGGAATTTGGCCCGTTAGGCGAAACAGTGAGAAAAAACAAAGAAAATGTGGAAAAAAGGAAGCAAACAAAAAAACAAATTCAAGAAAAATACGTTCACCTAGGCCTTATAATTGATCAGCCAAAACAAGGAGAAGGAAATTCAAATGATGGAAACACTGCAAGGAGATCCAGAAGCTGCAGCATCTATCACAGGAGTACATTTTGAATTAATAAGACGATTCCAGATCATTTTACAAGTTATATCATGTAGCAGAAAGATAAATGCAAAAAAATTTGGCCAGTATGCAAATGAAACAGCAATTCTTTAAAAAATATTCTTGGAGACATATTCCAACCACAGTTCATACAATTTTATACCATGGAGAACAAATAGTTCAACACAATATGCTACCAATTGGAGATCTATCTGAAGAAGCGCAAGAAAAAAGGAACAAAGACTACAGATTCTTCCGCGAGCATAACACAAGAAAGTTACCAGATGTTGTACTAATGAAAATCTTATTACTATTTTGTTGTGCACATCAGATCCATATATGTCCAGTATTCGACAAAAATGGAAATCAACCTCAATCGAATTAGAGGAAGAAGCCAAACAACTTCTGGAAAATGAAACCCAAAGCTATTTAGAAGAAATTTTTACTAATATTGTTTAATTTAAAATTGTTTATAGATTATAATTAATTTTTGATTAAAGTATACATATATTTGTATTAATATATAAAAATTAAATACACATACATCTCAAACCAAAAATAAAAGTTGAATTACCTAAAATGTTATCGATAGCCAAGAATGCTCTTTGGGCATTTTTCAAAATATTCCTCTTCAGTTTTATCCTTGTAACAACTCGTCTCGTCCCAAAAAAGCCAACCTTTGGCCCCTGTGAATATTGGGACTAAAAAATTTACAGGGGCCAAATATTGGCATTTTCTGACAGGATCTAAGTTCGACAATAAAAAATAAGTATCAGTTGTAAAATACAAGAGAAATAATGATAAATTATAAAAAAAAATCATATTTGAACTCCCCATAACTTTTGCTCCTATCAGTCGAATTTTACGTTTTATAGCGCAAATCAAAGCCTAATATCGCAACTATCGAGCAAAAAAATCGCATAAAAAATACCGATCCAGTCAAAAGTTATGGAATTTTGACCGCCTTCTCGTAAAATTTCCCACTGTGCGGCGATCAGCTGTTTAGTTTTTCGCTTAAAATTTTTTTGATAGGCAAATTAAAGCGGCACATTTTAAAGCTGTTAAAAAAATTTTTAATCTATAAAAAACGATTTATTTGAACATAATAAGAACTTACTTATCAAATTGGTTTTCATCCACTTCATTTGTAATTTCTTTTGTTAAATGATTATTTTTGTGTATGCCAACGTCTACTCCACGCGGCTTAAAACATGTGATGTGCATTTTTTTTTTTATGAACATTTTTGTAAACATTGCTTACATTTTCACAATGGCAATGCTATTCCCGCCCGCAGCCGCATGCCGCGTACATTGGCCTTCCACTATAAGTTATTGATGCTAAACGAAAGATAAACAAAATTAAATTAAAGCCAATCAAAAATTTAATTTGCATGTTTTTGACTTAAGAACTTTAAGCCTAACGGCAAAGATTTATCAAAATCTTCAAAATTTATATAAATTAATTATTAATTATTGTAATATTTTGTTAATTATATTTTTAAAAGCGAATGAAACATTCTACATATTTTCATTTTTGACAGGTCCAAACGCTATTTTTTAAGATAATTTTTGCTCCACTCATGAATAATTCTAGTTTTTAATATGTATCTATATTTTTAGTATCTATTTACAAAAGTAAAAAGTACCTTATGAAAAATTAAGATTGGAATAATTTTTCCTTATTAGAATTTTTAAAATTTCTTTTGAAAATACTGGGTTAATTTTGGAAGCTTTCGTCAAACCTTATTGTATTAGATCTTCTTCTTCTTCTTCTTTGGCTGAAGGCCCAACATTTTAGGGAAATGGTCGACTGCGTTTTCGTATATTTATGGAAACCAATTAGATATATTGTAAATTAAATTCGCCGTATAAGGAATTTTTACATTACATTTTAATAAGAATAGAAAGGGAAATAAAATTGTATGATAAAATAGCTCTAACACATATTCTTATAAATTGCTAAAAATTACATTCCCGAGAATCACATAAAAATATTCCTAATATATTTTCCGCGTGTAGACTGTGTAGAAACTTGATAGTTTTTATTGAATTTGTAAAATTTTTATAAATTAGAGAATTGCAAATAATCGGTTACCTCAAATTTTGATTAGTCAATGTATCGACTAATCAACATTTCTAATTAATCAGAATTCAGATTAATTCAATATTTCAAAATTTGAGTAGTTTAGTTTTCTTAGTTTTTAAAAAAAAAAATTAAAAAAGCGTGACCAGTAAATTGTTCAAATTTTTTCAAACTTTATTTATAAGAAGATAACTGTATAATGTAATTTTGAAACTGTTAAATTGTGTCCGTTCTAGCCAAACGTTTTGCAAAAGCGAATAATTTTAATAAAACTAGCGGTTACGCGTTGGACGCCAAATATTTAATTTTAATAAAAATTAAAAGTTAAACAAAATAAAATTATTGTGGTGATTAATAAAACGGCTTACCACATCAAGTGCATGAAAAGCCATCACAGTTTAACATTAGGTCCTGCTATATTGTACACTACAGATAACTGCAAAAATCGCTATTTTTGTTGATTTAATCATACGCTCAAATTTTCATTAACTCCATGCCTACGAAACAAAGTTCAACGTTGGTCATTTTAACATCGTTTTGTACACATTTGATTTGTGCATGTGTGAGTTTTAATTGAAAATGCTTTGTTTGCATTTTTTGTTGCGCACGCAAAATAACACAATTATGTAAAGGCAAAAGGCACACATTCTTATACTTTTGCATTCAAGTAGTCTTTAGTAACATTAACAACAATAACAATACATTGCACATACAGAACTCGCTTACGCTCTTTTATTTTGCGAGCGTAAAATATAATTGTTTACTGAGAAACACTGTCATTCAGCGGGAAATATCGCAAGGCTTGTTTTGAGGCCTCTAAACAGAAATAATATATTTTTAGTTTTACAAGGCGAATTATTACAGGTGGTCTTAAAAGCCCTGCTGGTAACTTTTTTTTAGCATTATCATTGTTGGATGCCAAAATTTTGTTTATTATCTTTGTTTCTGTTTTGTTTTATTTCTTTTTTCTTTAGAAAGATCAGTAATTAGGCCTTACAATAAGCTGGGAATGTAATAGATAAAAGTAATCTCACCAACACAATCATAATTGACACCACTGCCCTGCAAATAAAATTGGACCACCTGATCCATTTTGATAAAATGGACTACTCCATGGACTGGTCCGATGTAATGCAAGCATGGACCATGTCGTTGTTAAAAAGTGTTTGTAGTGAGACGACATGTCTTCGTTTTTTAACGACATGCTTTCGTTTTTAAACGACTTCAAAACTAATCCTCTTGAGTATACCATGGAGTAGTTTTAAAACTACTCCTTAGTGGTCCAAAGGTGGGTTATATGGTCCTCTCCTAGGACATCGTAATGTTAAATTGTCCTAGTCCCTTGTAGACTACTCTTTACACGCGTGTTTGGACTGGTCCTATTGCAGGGTGGTTTAGTTTAATTTTAATTTTTTTTCTTGTACTACATTGAAACTGCTTTTCTGGCTTTTTTGCTTGTATTATTTTTTCTTTGCCAAAACAATCATTGTCGGACCAAACACACAAACATCTTTATTGACAAACGAAGCTAAACGATGGTATAAATAACAAAGCACGATGTGCAACCAGCAGCGAATGTTTGCGGTTGCGCAAGTTTGATTGTATGACCGCAAGCGAGTGTATTTGTTGGTGTTCATTTAATGCGATTTTTTTGCAATCGCACAAAGCCGTTCTCTGGTACACTATGAATTAATCATTTTATCATGATTTAGATAAATCTAATAGATTCTTAATTGTAATTTTGGTTAATCGAAATTTTTTTTTATCAATTGATTAAAATATACAAAGCACCAAAATTATCCAAAATTTTATAAGTTACACAAAACAAGTTTTTGGTTTGATAAAAATAAAGTTTTATATTTACGAATACACAGAAGGGTGTAGAATAAGCAATAAAGTTTTAATTGTTGATAACTTTTTTATTATTCTATTATTATTAATGTTTTTTAATACTCTTGAGGATTTTTTTTTTAATTTGGAATGTTGGTTTTTAGTTGGGGATCGCTTCCCAAATTTTTAAAATACATATCCCAAAAAAAACTATCAGCAGCATTTAAGTCCGGTGAAAGTGCAGGCCATTTGAAATCATTTGTGCGCAAAATATTGCGTTCGTTAAATATGTTCTTTACCAAAGCCGTTGAGGCACCTCCTGTATGTGCTGTCGCTCCATTTTGTTTAAACCAAAGGTAAGATGGTTTCCACAGCTGGCCTAACCAAATTTTCTAATAAATCTAGATATGCGCCACCATACATATAGATTGAAACATTAATATCATTTCAGAAAAAAAAATATTTTACCAAGCGACAATGGGGAATAAGCCAGTTTTTGTTAATTTTAACTTGCAAAAAAATTTTCACTGAACAGTTCGAAAATGGCGAATAAGAACGAAAGTTATTACAGTTTTTAAACTAAGAATGAGAAGCGCCAAAGACAGTTTTTTTTTTTTTTGTCAAAACATAAAATAGATATACAAATTTACTGAGTGAAATATCTTTTAAAGGAAATCGTTTGACTGACGAATTTAATTGTATGTGAAACAATTTTGAGGCGAAATTACTATAAAATATTATGATTCAAAAATATTCCAAGAAAAAAAATTTTTTTGTCCCATTTTTGGATTACACATAAATAGGCAACACTGGCCTTTAGATTATTTAAATGAAAGTGAAACACAACTGAAATTCACCACTAAGTTTTGGTTTGTTTTCTTAATATGCATGCAGGAATTCGGTAATATGTATAAAATTTTAGTTTATAACAAAGAATGTGCTAGATTTATTTTATATTTGATTTATTTTTATAAAAATAACATTCTTTTTGTATTTAAATTATGTAAAATTTAATACAATTTTTGTTTATCTTAAATAAAGTTAATTGCAAAGAAATTATTACTTCCCTTTTGTATCAACCAAGTGTTTGTTTACGTTTTATTGGAATCCATTGAACAGTAATTGACAAATGTGGTTGTTGTTGTTTACAAATGCAGGGTTAACTTATAGAAAAAATACCGTTAAAATTAAAAATTTTTTTTTGTTTTGATATGAATAGAAATTTCCTTTTGATAATAAATGACATTAGTAACATTAATTTATATTTAAAAATGTTCTGTAGAAGCAAACCAATTTTTAATTTGATATTAAAAGCATATGAAAAAAAAAAAATAAATTAACCGTTTCATAACCAAAAAGTAGACCAAATATCACGATATTTTAAAAGCGGGTACCTACATAGATATGAATATAACGTGTCGACTTTCTCCAAAAAGTAAAAAAAAAAATTTTTTTGATCAAGGGCGATGATGTTTAATAAAAATAACTTGAAATTTTTGGATAAGTTAAAAAAAATGTTTGTAATCAAATGGCCTATACTAAATATTACAAAACAATGAATTAAGTTATTAATTGTGATAAAAAACATCTTCCGAAATAAAAAAAATTGGTGATAAATTTTAACATTTTCATAAAATCTTATAGATATTTAATCCACTATAACTCAGCCATTTTTTACCTGAAAGAGAGGTACTACCTATACATCGCAAATGTGACGTGGTTCATTTAAACGAATTTTATATTGACCTGTTTATTACGAAATTATTTAAAAAGATTTTTATCAAGGCAAAATCAAAACCAAGGCGAATTGACTAGAAGGTGAGGTCAACTCTACAACTACAATGCTTCTGTGGTCGGGTTGTCAAAAGTATTGCTAGTAAAAAAACAGTTTTGTTTACATAAAAAACTACTTTGTATACAAACTTTGACAACTCGACCACCGAAAAAAAAACACCACATGTTGACTTGACCCCACCTTCTAGTCAATTCGCCTTGATCAAAACTGTGGCAGTTGCAATTAATGACGTCAATTTTTAATATTCGCGAAAACGAATACCTGCACAAATTTTCGCCGAATACGAATGTTTAATAGTGCGATACTTATTTACACAATGCATCGCAATAGGATTGATGGAGAAAAGGCATCAACACTTTTATTTTTGATATTGCTCTACTGAAATACATATGTACATAGGTATATTTTGTTACTTATTTTAAAATAAAAATTATTTAAAATTAAAATTTTTTGTTTAATTTTATGTATTTTTTTAACACTTTTGTATCGTTTTTTTAACACATTCGCAATATATTCACGAAATCTTCGCTTGAATTTGGAGAAAACGAATATCATGAAATATACAAATATTCGCCGATATAAATAAAAATTTTCGTTACATAACTAATTCTGGTATATGTTAAATGAATTCCTATTTTCACATTTAAAGCTTATTTTACAAGATCTATATGAGCAACTTCAAAAATTTACGACACCTAGACATTTTTTTTTTTAATTTTTTTTTTTTTTTGTCTGACATCAATGTTGATTTGCGTGTGTATAAACCGATATTTGAGCATGTGAAATCCGTTCGCGTTAATCATTTTTATTACACGGCGCAAATTTTACTGCGGTTTAAAGTTAAAAATTAAAAAAAAATATAAAAATTACAGTTTTTGTTAAAATTGAAAAAGGATAACGCGAGTGGATAATACCCCTTAAGGGCTTTCTTAGCACACTAAAATATTTGTAAAAGCTTGAATACTTTTTAAAATACACTGGAAAAAAAAATATAAAAAAATTTTTTTTGATCGTGTATGCATATAAAAATTTATTTAAAATTGTTAAACATTTTACAAAATTACGGCTAGTATAAGACATAATTTGCAATATTTTGGGAAAAAAACTATTTGGCTATCGCTAATGGCTTAAGAGATATAACCATTTAAACTTTACCACTCATGATTTTTTTACCAAATTATATACCTATTTAGATCAGTAATACTCAAATATTTATTCTTAGAAGCACTCAGCAAAAGCTACTATGATCATAATTTGTTTCGCTTCTCAGTTTTTTTTTAACGAATTTTAGAAATTTTAAAATGTATATTCTGAAACCAAATCAAATATTTCATACAAGGATGCTTTTTGAGGTTAGAAACATTTTGTTTCTCCATAAAATTTTAAATCCTTAAAATTTTTTGGTGCGTTTTCAATTTTAGTATCAAGCTCAGTAAAGTCTTCTATTCGATGTACGTTTGAGCGGAATTGATACAGCGCTTCAGTTGTCACAAAGCGAAATGTGTTTGGAAAAAACTGCCGGTGCACGCGCCAGGGTTGAAAAAAATTATTTTTTTTGCACTTTATCAGTTTAGTCTGTCGCGAAGAATCTATTTAGATACCTTAACATGTGCCCATGACATGTTTTGATATAAAAAAAAGCTTAAAAATAAATTGTTTTTTTTGCAAAAATTTTCAAAAGTTCATAAAATTTTTGCGTTTAAAAATTTTAAAGTGCGTTTTCGCCTCGGAGGTGCCCTTTACGAAGTTACTCACATCACGCAATACACTAGCCACTTTTAAGTTTGTGATGTCCGTGATACGTTATTGGTGCGCTGACACCAACTTGATACACCTCAAACTTTATAAAATTACGCAGTTTTTTTAATTCTGCGCTTAAAACTCATTTTTATTAAACGGCGCAAAAACTCTATGCAAAATCTTCAAAAATTTCTAAATTCGGAAAATTTTGGTTTCACTTTAAAACACCATGCAACTTTTCACGCAGCAGCGATATCAAAATTTTTTTTTTAGTGGATATATCCTCCAAGTCTAGTGACTAAATTTTGTATGGGTTTGGATCTAAAAGCTTAAAACTATTACAAAGAAAACGGAATGAATGAAAAAACTCTTGGAAGTTTCAAGTCGTTTTTTTAATTTTTCGAATTTTAGATGACCACCAATTCTTAAGGTGAGGACTTTTCAACGTAAAACTTTGCACGTCATATCCTTCAAGTATAGTCATCCAAACCCTGTACAACGTTTTTTTCAATTCATAAAACTTAACGAAATAAGAGCCATAGTATGTCGGTTTCAGCAGGTGCTCAAAAAATTTGAAGTAGCCCATATGTATTTTACAGCGACTTTGTCAATTTGACTTTGACAATTTACAGACGGTTTCTAATTTTTGCTGTCACAAGTATGTTTTTAGTTTCATCTGACCTTTTTTCGTTTACAGCAGCAAAATATATACCAAAAACTTTATATTTCTGTTTTAATTGTAATATTTTCTGACTTGAAAATTTTTAATTTTAAAAATATTAGAACATTTTTTATGCCGAAAGTCGCGAGTTTTTGTCAGTACTTCGACTCCGACTCCAGTACAAAAACCTTAACTCCGACCCCACAGCCCTGCCTTCAATATTAATTAAAAAATTGTTTTGTTTCTACTGAACATTTTTCCATTTTGATTTAATACCATCTTTATGGACAAGTACGATACGTATGTATGTATAAATAAATAGATAGTGTACGATCGAAGTTACTTTTTTAGGCCAAAAATTAGGCCAAGGTTCGGCAAAACTGGCTGAATTCGGCCGGACCGATGACCAAGTCCCTAATTCTATAAGACGCAACACAACGCCAAAGAATTATATTGAAAGCAAAAACAAACTCATAAATATTTTGTAATTTTGTTGTTTGCTAAAGTTATCCAAATTAACAACGCAAACTTTTATGTTTTTGAGACCAATTAATTTATTAAACAGAAAAAAACATTTACATATTTATAAAAATTGTTGGTAGTAAAAAAACAAATAAAAAAATGTTTATTAACAAGTATTTATACCAATGTACATATCGCTCCTTAAATGCAACGTTATCATATCTCAAAAAATCTAATATAGGAAGTTACTTATCCATATGTTAAAAAACAGTAAAAATCTGAACTAAACTGAACTAAACTGAACCGAATTTATTGCAAAATATATTTTATTAAATCAGTACATACAGGTACATTTTGGAAACTTTAATCGCATTTTGCCAAGTATGATTTTTTTTTTTTGGAGATATTACTGCTCAGCTGAAATAAACAATTGTTCGCTGGCAAAGCTAGGTGGTAGTGCTGACAGATATTTCATTGTCTTTTAAAAGGTACTCAAATAAATAGTGGGCTTATATTTATATAAATACGTAAAAATCTTTTCTTTATTTTCTTCCACGTCAATGTGAAGAATAAAATCCTGCTTTTCCTATATAGAAGCTTTTTTTCTTCCAATATCGCTTGTTGTTTCCCTTTTCAAAAAACTATATAATTTACCACGGTGGCATGCCATAACGTCCAGTGTCATAGTGTCCGTGGGCACTATGTTATGAAATTATGACATGCCACCATTTACGACAACCAAATTTAGGAAAAAAGTTCATGTTGATTATTTTTGCGGTGGCATGTCATAACCTCCAGTGTCATAATGTCCATCAGAGCAGTGTCATAATGTCCACAACTTAACTTATAACCAAAAATATTAAAATGTGTAAAGTTTGTTATAAAATACCGTTAAAATTTCAAGTGATTATCAAAATTTCAGAAAAAACATTATTATTTATTGATAGAAATTTTTTGCAATTCGAATCAGCTTTAAGGCAGGCTTTAGAAAATATGTTTCCTAATGCGTCATTAAAAGGTGGTAATTGGTACCGAGAATTGCTAAGTCTGCCATTGGTTGGCTTCGCTAACTAAAGCTTCTCTGCACAGCAGGCCTTCGGCCGGGCGCAAGGATTTTCTCCTCTATGGTATAAAAAAAAACCGGCTTCGCTAACTAAAGCTTCTCTGCGTTGTCGGCCTTCGTTCGGAAACAAGGCAGATTTTAGAAGCTTTACTTAGCTCAACCGGTACTTGTTATACCATAGAGGAGAAAATCTATGCGCCCGGCCAAAGGCCGGCTATACAGAGAAGTTTTAGTTAGCGAAGCCGGTTTTGTTATACCATAGAGGAGAAAATCATTGCTGTGCGGAGAGGCTTTAGTTAGCGAAGCCGGTTTTTGTTACACCATAGAGGAGAAAATCCAAGCGCCCGGCCGAAGGCCCGCTATACAGAGAAGTTTAGTTAGCGAAGCCGGTTTTAATATACCATAGAGGAGAAAATCATTGCGCCCGGCCAAAGGCCGGCTGTGCGGAGAAGCTTTAGTTAGCGAAGCCGGTATTTGTAATACCATAGAGGAGAAAATCCTTGCGCCCAAAAGTGGTTTCGTTATATATTTAATATATACACCCAGAGCAAAAGCAGCAAAACCATTTTTAAAAAATTTTAACCATATTATGTTTAATTTAACCAAATCATTGTCACCGACAACCATATCATGGTTAAATTAGTTTCTTTAAAAATAGTTTTGTTGGTTGTAACCATAATAAAACATGTTTTTCTCTGCGCGCATGTAGATCTTTTTTTGTATTTACAGTACTTTTCGCTTATAGTCCATTCCGCTTAAAGGCCAAAAACGGATTAAAGCCAAAACTGTCATATTCACTTGCACATTTTTTCGAATTTCATACAAATTATTTGTTCTAAGGTCCATTTCGCTTGTAGTCCATTTTCGTTTAAAAGCCATATTTTCTTAGCACGCATTTATAATTCTTTATGCCAAAAATGGTCGCTTATAGTCCACTCTGTTTTTTATATTTTTTAATCAACAGGCAACATGTTTTTATTTACCTTTCTCGCAACTATTATTTTTAACAATTTATTTCAATTAAATCAATATTTGATTATGTTTTAAATAAACTTTTCGTTTGTTTAAAAATAATGGTTTTATTGAAGAAAATAATATTTATATATGTAGTCCAAATGTGGATTAAAATAGATTTCACTTATTATCCATAAAAAGGCTTATAAAAAAATCGGTTATAGTCCAAATTCGCTTATAGTCTACAAAAGTTGTGCAACTAGAGTAGTGGACTATAGGCGCAAATGTAACTTCTTTCGTAATTATGGACCTAATGACACTTTAAAAAGTGTCATAATGTCTATTTGACACTTTTTGGAGTGTCATAGTGCACTGGACGTTATGACATGCCCCACCTATTTTTGCATGGTTTTGTAGGATTTTCATAAAATGCCTTCGGCAAAAATCAGCCAAATTATTGCCGATACCGAAGCCATACCCCATTTATATACAAAGTTCTTATTATTAAAACATCATACCTATGTCACAAAGAAATTATTTTAAGAAAATAGACTTTGAAATAGCTAAAATAATATTAACGAACACGATCTAATTGAAAATTTGTATACTGTAAATGCAGGCTGACATTTACGGAAGCCATTTTTTACACGCAGAGAAAAAATATTGTTGGGCATGGTTACGGCAACAACACTATGTTTATTGTAACAATATATTCTTGTCGTACACAAAAAATTGTTATGTTTATTTAATATCAACAATATTATAGTTACTGTAAACATATCAATGTTTATCGCAATTATAAATTTGAGTATTGTTGACCGAAAAATAACTTATGATAACTTTCAAAACATATTATATTACTCACAACCATATCATGATATCTAATAGCCATAACATGATAACTTTCTATACATTTATCATATTATGTTAAAGATGCAATCAAACTAGTTTTACTCTAATAATAATTTTGAATCAGTTGTGTCGTTTGTTTTATATGTGAGCGGTTAAACAAGATAAATTACCATAAAAAATAATAAATTTAAAGAAATTACAATAATTAAAATATTAGCGGAGTTCAGTAGTGTATAATAGTGCAAAATATCGTAGTAAAATCCAACACCAAAACACACAGAGATTTCGTTTTATTTTTAAAATATCGGAGTAAAATCCAACAACAAAACACGCAGAGATTTCGTTTTATTTACTCAAAGTGTAACGATATTTTGCATTTAATCTTTTGCAAGCCAAATATTGAACTCGGCTATATTATTTATATCAAGAAAAATTGTAAAAAGTCACAAAATAAAAAATCGATACATAAAAATTTTAATTTATTTTGTATTGTTATGACAGTTATTAAAGGACCGGTATTATAATATGATTCCTTCTAAATTTATTATGATTAACATGATGATAATATGATTTCTTCTTAACATATAATGATTAACAGAATAATAATATGATTAAGGGAAAATATTCAGCCTTATTCCGGTTGTCGTAATGGCTCAAGTCGTTTTTTGTAAGAGATTAAAGAACACTGGTTGTATGTTTCTTTAATCTCTTACAAAAAACGACTTGAGCGATTACGACAACGACAACCGGAATAAGACTGATTATGATGTAATATTACGAATATATTTAGCCATAATATGATTCAATAATAACCTTAATATCATGAATCTTATCATAATATGTTGCTCTTAGGCTATGCTTACCACAACCATGTTTTTTCTTTGCGTGTAGCTTTTAAATGGCATGTATGTGTTTTGCAGTGGAAAATTTGAAAAGCACACTGTAAAATAGATACATATAGTGGTAAGCCACCTTAACTTTTCAACATTTTCGCACAGTGTCTTAAACATATGTACTAATTAAATAATTCTTTTAGAGCTTTCGAGAAAAAAGCTTTTTATTATTTGCCTACCCTAACTTATTAAAGTTTGTAACGCGCCTACAAGGAACGTAAACACAAGTGCATTAACACTTATTTTAAAAAACAGGATACGCATTCGAAAAAGTTACGTCGCCGAAAACGAATTAAAAAAACAAAATCTTTTTATTATTTTTACCAAAAGAAAAACAAGTAAAAATACCTACAAAATTATTGATTATAAAATAAATTAAAAAGCATTTGAAGTGAATACAAATAAATTTAGATAAAAATCAATAATTCTACGTATCAAAGAAAAAAAATCTCATTCCAACTACGTGAATTAAGGTTAAACTAGGAAATAATAAATTATTTCATACCTACCTAGGTACCCACATAACAAAAAAATTTGAAGAAATTAAAATAAATTAATGTGAAAAATTATGAAAAACAATCAAATTATTAAGTACTAAATCATTTTGCCGAAAAAAATCGAAGTTCATTAAATGCCAAGGTCAGTCAACAACTTGAAAGGATTTTATAAACTCGTTCAGGCCTTATAAAAACTTGCACTCACACACATAAAAAATAAACAAGACTTTACTGTTATATGAACTTCATTTTGTTAAAGTGTTGTTGTTTTAAGCTCTGTTGCACTTTTCTTCGGTTCTTTTTTTCTCACAGAAGCTGCTATAACGCAACTAACAAGCGAACAGTAAATAAATAAACAAACTTTAAAAAAACATGGCGAATCTTGCAATTAACAAGACAACAATAGCAACAATAATATCAACATCATCAACAACAACAAATTCTTCAATACCAACGACAACAATGTCAACAACATTGTCAAAACAAAATGCCGCAAATTTAGTCGCCAATGCATTTTTAATGGAAAATCCTAATATGCTGCAAACTTCAGCAACAGCAAAATCGCTAATGCCAACACATTCACTACCGCCATCTTATCATCTGGCCACCACTAACTCTATAGATGCCAAGGAAACCAAAAAGCCATCACTACCATTGTATATGCAGCACCACAATTTATTAGAAACCAATAAAACGACCACGGCCGAAAAATTATTAAGCGACAAAAATAGATTGTCTATGTCATCAACTTCGACACCTTTAGCCCCACATTCACCGCTTGATTCTGATGCCTTTGGGCCGGCATTAAATGAACCCCAAAAGCCCCGTTGGTTGTCATCGTTACACAGTGTTATTTTTATAATAACTTGTGCTTTGGCAGTCTTTATTGTATTTCGTAATGTCCTTACCTGGTAAGTATGTATGTACATGGTTGTGGAGAAAAATATTTTTAAAGACCACCCAACAATGGGATCGATTACAAAAAATAATGACCAGCAAACAGCCTCTATAATCTGGACACTCGATAGACCGTTTTGTTCCTTAGTAGCACTTTCAACTACAATACGGGTACATAGTGCCGAGATCTCGGGTGCAGGTATATAGAAAAATATCAAAAGATAGATTAATCTTCATGCCGTGCGCAAACGCAACTGGATCTCATCAGTTGCCGCTTCTCGTAATAGGAAAGGCTAAAAAACCAAGTTTATTTAAAAACGTAAGGAGTCTATAAGCCCAACAAACACAAAGACAAACCTTTGATATGAAATGACTTTATCATTTGACATCCAAAACAATTCTCAAACATTTTTCAATTGTTTGATTTTATCATTTGGCATCAAATGTTTTATCAATTTGATGTCAAATTGGTATCAAATGTAAAATTCAAATCAAAAAAAGCTTGGCAATACTAAAGCGAAAAATAAATGTCAACATTAAAAATGGCGATTAAACCCAAAATTTTACTTCGTGGTTAAACGTGTTTGACAAGTGAACGATTTATTTCTTGTGAACGATAAAAATTACTTGTGAGTAATTAGAATGATTAAGAAAACGATTAAAAAAATAAAACGGGTGCTACAATCCTCAAAATAAAAGGAAGCGAAGTATTTCGACTTTCCAAGAATTAGAGGACGAAAAGAACATTATTTTATCTTTTAGCTATGGTGCCGAATCTTTATCTCACAGTTTATCTATACATACAGAAAAAAACACCAATGTTAAAATAACATGGCGAAATGTTGGTTGAGAATCATGGTAAATTTCTGCAAACGTGTGCCCTTTATTTAAATTTTCCATTATTTCATATTTATTTTAAATGAAAAAAAATTAAATAACCTTAAATCATGTTTATTAAATATTATTCACTGTTATAATAACATTGTTCAATATTGAGTCCATAAAAATTAACATGCATACATGTAAATACATATGTAAATATGTATGTAAATTTTTTTTTCTTGTTTAAAATATGTTATAAAAAGAAAACGATTCCCGTATTCTTTAAATTAAAATTATTTAGTTAAATAGTACATCAAGTTTTCAAAGTAGAATGATGACGAAAACCATATCGGGTCATTCTGCTGATGCTTCTCTTAACAAAGGAGATCAAAATAAGTGAAACATGTGTTACAGGGATAAGTGTTTTGAATTATTCTTAAATAAATGCATATGTTGTCTTCACAATGTTATATCACACTCCAACCAATTTGATTCTACATGAAATTCACGTTGTTTCAACTTGAAATAACTTTCATTCAACGTGATTCGGATTGTTATTTAAATATAAATGACATTTTGCTCTAACTTTACTGCAACGTTAAATTAACATGAATTATAGTTATTTTAAAAGAAAAAAATTTTGTTCGCAAGTTATTGTAAAATTATGTTAAATTAAAATGAAGCAAAATCACTACTGAAAAATGTAAAATCAACCTTGTTTTGAACGAATTTACATTGATTTTTTTCTGTGTGTATATATAAAACTGATTCATCATCGCCCAGCCCAAACCGCTGACCCTAGAAACTTGGACTAGCGATTGGTCACTCCCCAAATCGATCCACTAAGAAGGGATTTTTCGAAATTCGAATGTTTAGGGGGTGAAAACGGGAAAATTCGGTAACCTTATATCTCCAAAACTAAAAGAGATGCAAAATAAAGGTAATACTTATCGTTGTTCTTTAGAAAAATAAGCGGACAGGTGTCTGGTACTTTTTTGAAATTCGGCCCTTTTAGGGAGTAAACGAGTAAAATCTGAATTTTTGTACTTTTTTGCCATCTTTTGAACCAATAAACATAGAAACAAAGTTGATACCACATTCGAACTCGAAAAATACGCATAATAATTTAGTACTTTTTCGAAATTCGAACATTTAAGGGGTGAAAATCGTAACTATTTTTGGTACTTTTTTTACAAAACATATTCCTCCATTCTTTGACATATTCGTACTAAATTATGGGCTACCACTACAATACTGAAATTTTTGATAATTTAATGCGGGAAAAATATAGTACCCAAAAAAGGAAATACGGGAAATTTTACATTTTTCTTTAGCTTTTTGGTTCTACTAAAGTAACTTGTTTAAATGCTAGAATTTAAACAAGTTTAAACCTAGAAAAATAAACTTTGACATAAAAATAAGTCCACGGTGAAAAAGAAGACGCTAACGAAGTAGCGGGTGTATGCTAGTTTAAATAAAACATGAATTTAAATTAAAAAATAAAATATTTTTATTTATGTTCCACATTGTATATTAATCCACATTTGAAAAACCTTTGAGAATTACGTTTGAAAGCAAGTTGAAAATAAAGACATTTTTCAATTTGAAAATAATTTCCCCTTTTTGTTGAGAATGCTATGATTTTCAAATAATTTTTATATTTAAATGGGTTTGATGTCAACTTTCGTGTTTGAAGAATGGTTTAAGAAAGCCTTTCTCAAAAATGTTAAGCAATTTCTGACTAGTGCCAATAAGCCATTGCAATATTTTTTGTTGTTGGACAATTCTAAAAGATGATACAAATATCTGTAATGGTTTAAAGACATTAAATGAATCGTTTATCTACATCGCAAAATATTACCAACTTTATCTGCTTTTAACCCTTCCGCAAATTTCTTTCTTTCTGAAATTCAGCATAGCTTAACTGGGATTCTAACCAGGAAAACTAACTACCTACTTTAAATAAAATAAGTTTTCAAAATAAATGTTAAATTGGGTATCAGTTATCTAAGAGTTACCACCAGAGCATAATTTATTTATAAAGTTGACTTTTTTAAAATTTCTTGTAGCGATTTATTGCAAAGATGTGTAATTATTGCATTTTGCTCTGAACCATTATATTTGATATTGAATTGCAGTGTAGTTATTGAGTTTTGGAATGCTTCAAAATAGGGAATGGTAAATCGATTTCGATTCCAATCGAAAATCGATTTTGTGGTAAAAAAAAAATCGATTTTTTGCAATCGAATTTACGTATGCGATTTTTACTTAAATCGATTATTGGGCTTTTAAAATCGATTTTTTTATTTTTATCAAAATTTTGGCAATTTTTAATCTTAATTAAATCGATAAATTATGGGCATGCAAAATATAACGTATTTTTTTTGTGCGTACATACGTCTGTAGGTATGCTAATGCAGATTTCCCAGTTTAAAGTTGTAATTTTACGTCTTTTCCTATTAGTATCCTTAATATACTTCCAAGTTTAATATAACGGCTCTGTGAGCGATATTTAAATCTAGTTATAAACAGAGTGAAAAACAAAAAGTATGTAATTTATCCTAACAAATACGAAATTACAAGGAAATGTCTCTGCATCTTTCTGGCATCAATGGCATGCAAACGTTTTTTTTAAACTAACTTAATAGTAACTTATCAAAGAAACAGTCGCTACTGATCAGGAAATACTGTCATAATCCTTTGAAATACTATCGATAAATTCAGGCTTGTCACAGAATTAAATCCGATCAAAAGTGATTTCGTTTAATGTGAACCAAGATACGAAATCACTTCCACTTTCGATCGGAATTAATTTATGTGACAGGCCTGATTGTCTACAGAAGAACACAATTTTAATATGTAAATTGTACATGTACTTGTTCCTCTAAAGGCAATCTCAAAATTTACACATTTTCACTTTTTGCAGGAAAATTAAAAAAAAGTAGTCATATCTACATACTGTAAAAAAATTTATCTAGTAGTTTTCCAAAAAAAAATGCTGGAGTATACCCCTTTGTGATATAAGGTATGAGTTTGCAAATTTATCTTAAACGATTTTGAAATCGATTTTAAAATCGATTTTGAGGTTCGATTAATCGATTTCAAAAACCGTAATAAAAAAGTTGACCGAAAAATCGAAAATCGATTTTGGTATCCATTTACCCTTCCCTACTTCAAAATATGTAGAGTTATGGTGTTTTCTTTTCTACAAAAAGGTGTGACATTTTATTTAAAAAAATGCAATTTGGTGTCTGTTTCATAAAAATTTTGCTTCCAAAAAAGGGTGAGTTTTGTAGAATAAAACAACCCACCCTTTTCGGGAGCAAAATTTTTAAGAAACAGACTCCAAATTGCATTTTTTTAAAATAAAATGTCACATTTTTTGTAGAAAAGAAAACACCATTATTATAGATTTCAATGTGTAGAATATGATTCAATCAAAAATTCAAAAAACTTGAAAAATGTAATTATTGCGTTTTGTTATGGACCTCCTCATATGTACATAAATAGCCAAAATTGAGAAAGAACAGAGAACATTATCTTAATTTACCCCATGAACAGTGTGACCACAACTAAAAAAAAATTGGATGCTAAATGGGGATTAAAACAATGCTAAAAATGCTAAAAATAAAATTTGAAAATGCTATAAAATGCAAAATTTTCTTAAATTCAATTAATTTACCTGAAAATATTATATTTCTTTAAAATAAAATGAAGTTTATATATTCAACATTGTCAACTGTCAAAAAAACTGTTAAGTCGCAACCATAATGTGCTTAAGTTGGCTTAAGCAAATGTGCGAATACAAGTAAATCATATGAGGTAAATATATGATTTGAATTTTTTTCTGTCTTTATATTTTTTTTTTAACTATAAAAGAAAGAAAATAATAAATTACTTTGATTATTTTCTTCTAGATGACAATTTTAGGATATTGCTAAACTATTGCCTTAGGTGATATCATCCATTTGTTTGCTGGGAAGTTGTAGGGTTTCTTCCAGTCGTTGCTTACATATTAAACTTTTAATAGATTTTTTATATGTATGTATTTTAATGTGTTCACTTGTTTATTTAAAAACTTCTCTTGAGTTGGAATTGAATCCACTCAATTTTGAACTCATAAATCAAGGCAAACTAAAAGACAGCGGCAAATTCTAATTCCAGTTTTTTACACATTGTGGCGAATAAATATACATACATATAATACAAAAATACGAACTGACTTTCTAGATGCAAAATGAGTAAAAGTAAAATTTTTGTTGTATCTAAAATCTAAAGAAGAAGCGAACGAGCAAACCGACATTTATAATGTAAACAGGTCGTTCGTTATTCTTTCTTTACTGATCGTACAAAACATGAAGACGACGATACGATTTTATGACGCAGTCAGTCACTTTTAAACGATTCGAACGAATTGACTTGCATTGAAAAAATTTCTCTTTAATTTAAACATTTAATAAAAAATACCTACATTGTATTTAATTATGGAAAAGTTAATGGATTTTCCTTTATTCCCCGCTAGGCATTTACAAAGTTTTTGGGGAGCTTCAGGAGATTTTTGGCAAGCACAATGGGATAAATTTATTGATATTACAGGTAAGTTTTATCTTTTCTTTTTACTTATCTTCGGAAATTTAAAGTAAATATTTTTAAAATTATTAATTTGTTAAAATATTGATTTATTTTTAAATTAGCAATTTTATTTTTTATTTGTTTAGCAATTTGTTTATTCTATAAAAAAAACGAAAATTATCACCAATTTACATTATCATGTAACTAGTCTGTGTTCAAAAATCTGTTAAATTTGAAACAGTTGTTTTGTTTTTTTTTAATTCGTAATTGGTTTTTGAGTTAAACAATAACAAAGAATTCGGTATACATACGTTTATACAAAGGGCCACTGTTTACTTATTCATTGCACAATAACAAATTTTAATCAAGCAAGAAAGTATAGTCGGTCAAGCCCGACCATATAATAAGCTACAGCACTGTATTTAAAGAAAAGTTGGGACGACCAACATTTATAAGGAGTGGTATTTGTATGGGAGCTACGATCAACTATGGACCGATTCCAATAGAATTTGGTAAGATGATTCAGATTGCAATACAAAAAAATTCGGACCACATTTAATCTTAATACTAACATAATAAGATGACTCTATTCCGGAAAGAAGTTTATATAGGGGATTTGTGAAATTATGGACCGATTCTAATCATTTCAATATATCCTTTTGATAATTAGACCCCACTGTACTAAATTTAATCGAATTATCTCTTAAATTGCGACTTGTACTTTATGCACAAGGTTAGTTAACATGGACAGCTAGCCGGAACGACATCGTTAGTGGATTCAAAATCAAAAGTGATTCTGAGTCGCTCAGTGCACTAAAAGGTTGGTAAATCTTTTAAGGTGTTACACAAATCAGCACAAATGCATAATACCCTCTCCACTATTGTGGTGTGGGTGTAAAAATCACAAGTACACACACTCCCATACCACCCATTTAAAATATCGAATATGTATTTGGTTCGCAATTATTGTTTACATTTCTTTTATTAGTAAGCAACAGTGTTGCCACTTTTTTCTAGAATTGTGCTGTTTTAAAATCTTCTGGTAAATGTTTACCAATGATATCGTTGTGGAATTGAACAAATATCTGAAATTAACTTTGATTTAACTTACGTTCTCAATTTCTAAATAAGAATTATGACTGCAATAATTTTAGTGCTGCCGATTCAAAAAAGCCAGTGTTCGAAAATAATCAGTACATTATTTAACGTTCGGCTCACACACCCAGGAACGATATCTATTTTTTTTAGTGATTGTGTAGATATACACAACCCTTGATACCGTTCGTAACTATTTTCAAGAAAGAATTATATAATGTTCGGTTCTTCGTTTAAAAACAGAACAATTGTAGTGATACTGTAGACAAACATTATATTTTAATGTTCTATAATGTTTTTTTCGTGTGTGTATTTTGTTTTTGTAAAAAATATTTGGTTTTTTTTACCAGCAAAAAGGGACGAACATTAATGAGCCGAACCGAACACATTGAAGTTTGTGGATTTCCAAAAAAAGCCGAACGGAATTAAATGTTCACATCATTTGTTGAGTTTGATAAAACAGTAATATTTTTGTGTTCGAAAGATGACTAACAGAGAAACGTTATTTTTTTAATGATTTTCTACACAAACACTATTAGCGTTTGTGTTTTCCACAAATCAACCGAACCGAACATTAAGAAACGATATTTAGTGTTTTTTTCATATGATGAAAGAGTGAAAATGCTAAATCTTCTAAAAAAAAGTGCTAAAATGTGTAACAGCTAAAAAAGAAACAGCTAGATTTGTTTTATAACATTTGTTTATTAAAACAATAAGAAAAGCGACTTAAAATTTTTATTTAATGTTTAAAAACAGATTAACATTGCAATTTTTCTAATATTAAAATTTTTATTTATAAAAATTTTATGGTATTTACACATAAATATTCTAATGCTTATACACAATTTTTAAAAATATATAAAATTTCAATGACATCATCTTTATCACATACCAATTCTTCTTGGTGCTTGTAAGATAACATTTTTATTTTTATTCACAATATTATCCGATATTTTAAAGGCCTTATTCATAAACAATATTCCATGCTCATAACAGGTTTATAAGACGAATTTTATCTGAAAAATTGTTAAATTAACCTTTAATAAAACTGAAATATTTTTCATAAATAAGGAGGTAAGAGTATAGCAGTCAGTGTTGCCAAGGGAAGAATCAAAAAAGTTAAGCTGTTCTTTCAAAAAAGTAACGTATTTCGTCATAAGTTACATTTTAAAATATTCCTTGTATACATTTTTGTGATTTAGACAAAATAAATTCCTTTTAAACATTTATTCCACAAATGGGGAATATCGAACACCGCCTCTGCTATAACACCAGTGAAATAATATTTCGGAAATAACGGCCTGCTTTAGGGTTCGTACAGAGTGGCCGCTTGTTCCCGAGCCGAGCCGACTGGCGCTTATTGCGAAAACTTGTTCGTGCGACAAACAAGTTTGCGTGTGCATAGTGGATGCGAGAATCAGCGCTGATATTTTATCTTTTATTTGTGTTTTTTGTACATATATTTTTTTTTAACTTTGCTTATAAGTTTTTTATAATTGTTATAATTTTATTTAATTTTTATTATTTATTTGAATTTTTATTTTTTTGTTTAATTTTCATTTAATTCTTTAATTTTTATTTTCTTTTTAATTTTTATTATTTTTTTATTGCATGTTTTATTAACTTTTTCTTAAATTTTTGTTTTTAATTTTTTTAAATGTTTTCCAAACAAGTTGAAATCATAAAGCGGTCCATACACTTGCAATATTGTTGTATATTATATTCGCCATATTATGTATATCAATTTTGTTATATATTATGCAATAAGTCGCAGAATGGTTTCATTAATTCAATAAAAAGGTGAACATAACCTACATATAGGAATACAATAGTACAATGTTGCCAACACACTACACTTTCTTTTCGTTGTGCAATAAAAATCAAAAGTTTTTTGATTTTTTCAATATATTGTACTACCTTCGAATATCAAATAGACATTGGCGATATAATTGAACAATACGTAAAAGTGAACAATTTTATTGCAAGTGTATGAGCCGCTTAACATCATAACATAACAATCAGCTTTGCGCTCTGATCAGCTCGGCGCCCACTATGACCTGTTAGCGCTTATTTGTACTAACTTGTAAAGTACCAGTTTTCTTGCATTGGTTCTCGTAATAAGCGTCAGTCGGCTCTGCTCGGCAACTCTGTACGCACCCTTAGGCGCTGCTTAATCTCCGCTATAAAATAATCGTATGTTTATGTTTCATCAGCCGTTACAAAATTTTCTTCATTCACAAAGAGTATGGTGCAAAGAGTGTTTCGTTACCAACTAACGACTTAAACCTCAATTGCAAAGTGATATACTTAATATGCTTGCTTGTGGAATGAAACAAATGCCTTCTATAAATCAATTTATTACTTTTATTCATAGTGTAATTAATGGGAGCAGTATCGAGTTTAAAATAGCTTATGCTCATGGAAACAGTACATAAAAGTTTGTCATTCCGCGTATAATTTCTATAAAGGATATACATATATGGGTCTTTATGAGGTGCAAAGTTGGTTTAACGATGTCCGTCTTTCTGTTTAAATGATCGGTCCACAAATGGCTGAGATATGAGCAAAAAAACAACCACTGCCTCTAATTTTACCTATAAATTCCTTGTTGTTTTTTTCTGTATTTCTGGAGAACTTCAAAGCCAAAGTTTTTAAATTATTTACAAGCGGGAATGGAAAGTGGACATGGCATAAAATTATTTATGTCTATCTAAAGAACGGTAAGATAATAATTTTCCAAATCTAGTACACATAGTTGGGTTATCAATACACAATCTCTTTAAAAATGGGCGGGATTGGAGAAGCGGGTGGGATTGAAGATATTATAGATGTCTGTATATCTGCAGAACGGCAAGAGCCAACGTTTTAAAATAAGTTACTAGCATCTTGTTTATCAATATACAAAATGTGAGACGAGGTGGGAGAAGTTGGCGTGGCACTTTTTATATAACTTTCTGCTCTCATTGCAATCCTACTTTTGATTAAAATCTCGATTTTTAAAGTCCGCAAACACCCGTATATTTGATTTTTGTGTTATAAAGTTATAAAAGACTTATAACAGTGATACAAACTGTAGAACACTTTTCAATGTTTGATGGCCCTGCGGCACTTTCTAATCCATTTTTGCTCTTTTAGGTCAAAATTGAACAAACTTTTTTAATGCGCTTGTCTCGACATTGTTTAGCTTGTTAAGGGTTTTTTCTAGTTTTTGTTATATAATTATTAAGTATATTAGAACGAAACTTGTTGTATTCCTCAATTCCGCAATTGGCCAAATGAAAATTTTGTTCATATTTTATCCACCTGGGCCTGGTCAGGCCCTTCCCTATAATATAAATGAAACCTTTCAAAAAGCATACACAACACATAAGAATTCTTCCTTTTCTGTTTTTTCGAAAACTTATTTTATTTCCCAACAAAATGTTCCACCTATAGCCATAAAACTCCATACATATAAAAGCAGTCCCAGCCTTGCCAAGGGGTTCATTAGTGTGAGTTTTTTCTATAGCCACAAGAAACTCAATACAAAATCCAAGTGGCTAAGGTGGCAGTTAATGCCTCACAAATAAGGTGTGTACTTAAGAGTTATATAGATAACATTTGTTCTTCTTAGTACTTATTTTGAATTTTAAGAATTTTGAAATACCTTGTCATTGTTGAAGGCTGTTATGTATAAAGTTTTTGTATATGAAGTACGAGTATGATGTTTAATTTGCAATTTGTTCAAGCATAAATACATTGTTAAAGTAAAAGCTAAAACCGAGGTTTTTTTTTGTCGATTTTCGGTTTCGGTTTTTAGGCATTTAAAACCGTGGTTTCGGTTAAAACCGAACAGCAATCCCTACATATGTACATCTTGTTGTTATCAAACCGCTTGTATAGTTTATTCGGCCTTTAACGAATAAACTCTTTACCTTTGTTTGGCAATCTATTTAATATCCCATGTTTATTCTTAAATATATTGCAAAAAAATTGTTTACCCCATCAAAGGCGTTTTGGGCCTTTCAAATCGTCAATTAGGCAAAAAAAAAATAAAAATGCACCTCTGGCATATAATGTTTTTTTTTACATTGCTTTCAGTTTCCGTTATAAGTATTTTATAAATTTTGATACCTTTTTATTTTTAACACTTTTCAGGTGATGATCCTTTGGCATTTTGGGTAATTGGCACTAACATCTTTACTATGTTGGTTTACTGGTTAGTTGGTGGTATTTACACATTTATGGATCTAACAAATAGACCAGCATTTTTACGTAAATATAAAATTCAACCAGGCACAAATGAACCCGTCGAACGGGCTCGTTTGCTCAAGGTAGGAGATTTTACCGATGAATTATAATATAAAAAAATTCATTTGAAACACTTTGTTTCAGGTTATCTCCAAAGTAATAAGTAATCAAATATTTATTGGTGTACCCATATCATATATTTCCTATAAATTAATGCAATTAAGAGGTCTAAGTTCAATACGCGAATTGCCAACATTTCATTGGGTATGTGTAGAATTGACAGTGTGTATTTTAATGGAAGAATTGGGTTTTTATTATTCACATCGTTTGCTGCATAGTAAAAATATTTATAAATTTATACACAAACAACATCACGAATGGACTGCTCCAATATCAGTAACAGCATTATATTGCCATCCCATAGAGCACATTTTCAGTAATTTATTTCCACCATTTTTGGGAGTTTTCCTAATGGGCAGCCATGTAGCCACCGCTTGGTTATGGTTTGCCTTGGCCATACTCTCGACATTAAATGCTCATTCGGGTTATCATTTGCCGTTCTTTCCAAGTCCCGAGGCACATGATTTTCATCATTTAAAGTGAGTTTTTCTTTAAATTTATTTATATTTTTTTACTACTTGAACTTTTTATATATGTTTGTACATAATTATATTTTTCCAGATTTAACAATTGTTTTGGTGTTTTGGGTGTTTTGGATCGTTTACATGGTACCGATACATTATTTAGAGCTACCAAATGCTATGCACGTCATCTTATGATGTTAAGTTTTGTACCACCGCGTGATGCTTTTCCCGACTCCACCATGAAGTGAATTAAAGAGGATGTACTTTATTAATAATAATAATTTATAAAATTATGATTATTTTAAGAAAAGGATCGCAAGGAAAAGCTTTAAATTTTGTAAGAATTACAGTGGAAAATCACAAATAAATTTTAAAAAAATTTTAGCAAGACTTTTGATAAAATTTCGTAAATGATTTTATCGAAAAATTTATAAAAATGATACCAAAAACGTTAAAAGATATTCTATATTTGTGTGTGATAGGTTAGTTAAGTATATAATATTTGGTAGTTTTAATAATTTATTTATATTTATGTATGTAGGTTTAATAAATTATTTCATATACATTTATTTGGTATATATGTATGCCTGTACATGGCAATAAAATCATATTCATATTGTATGTACAAATTATAAACATTACCAAACAAAAAAAAAAGGAAAATAAAATAATAAATTACTTTAATTTTTAACGATTTCTGTTTAATCGGAAATAAGGAGTTTACTTCTATAAGAAATGAACGCAATATGTATTTACAAAAAGGACAAAATTTGTCGTTTTTAAGCGAACGAGTTTAAGTTTTATAAAATTTCGGATTTTTATTGTGGGATATTTTATAAAAAATGGAAATAATTCTGTATTTCGTAAACGGTTAGCCCGATGGTGGCAATTAAGGACTGGTGGCAATAAAGGACTTGTATTCGAGTTAAAGTGTGGATTTGGATTTTTTTGCACATGGTCCCAAAGTAGGTCCGCTCGATTCTAGTATTTTGCATATATCGGGTGATTTTTTAGCTATTATCTTTTTGGCAACACTAGTTTAAACAGCTAACGCACGTTTCGTGTTTTGTTTCACTGTCAAACATCTTCAGTTTGGTCTTTAATTCCATGAATCGTCTTACAAACGAACAACGCTTGCAAATTATTGAATTTTATTATCAAAATGCGTGCTCTGTTAAGAAAGTTCATCGCGCGCTTCTTCAATTTTATGTTCAGTTTAATCGACCCACTGAAGCGGCTATTCGGTACGTGAATAAGAAGAATTGTCGATTTTGGAGTGAAGATCAGCCAGAAGCATTGCAAGAGCTACCAATGCATCCAGAAAAAGTCACAGTTTGGTGCGGTTTATGGCCTGGTGGCATCATTGGACCGTACTTCTTCAAAGATGATTCGAATCGTAACGTAACTGTGAATGGTGTGCGCTACCGTGAGATGATATCCAACTTTTTTTTTGCCCAAAATGCAAGAGCTTGACTTTGCATGGCATGTGGTTTCAACAAGACGGTGCCACATGCCACACAGCACGTTTACCAATGGACTTATTGAGAGGCGTGTTCGGTGAACATTTTATTTCACGTTCGGAACCGGTCAATTGGCCGCCTAGATCATGCGATTTAACGCCATAAGAATATTTTTGTGGGGTTTAACATAGCCCTATACACACATTCCCGCTTCAATTGACGCATTGTAAGACAACATTGAAGCATTTATTCATGAGATACCGGCCGAAATGTTGGAAAGAGTATGCCAAAATTGGACTAAGCGGATGGACCATTTGAGGCGCAGTCACGGTCAACATTTGCATGAAATAATCTTCAAACATTAAATTATATGGACCGTACTATCGATTCAAATAAAGATTTCATGTATTTTTCTGAATTTTATGTGATTCTTTTTTTAAAACGTTCCTATAGCTCTTAAAAAATAACCCATTATAAGACTCAAATTTATCAAGATTTTTTTTATTATCTTTTTGCGATTTACCAGCAATGCAATTAATATACTAACTACAGCAAGAATTGTGAACGAATTATTTTTTAAAAAAAAGTATGCATTTGAAGTTAAAATTGTAAAAAGCCGCTTTTTGCTTATTAGCTTAAAAAAGTACTTGCACGACCCAATCTGTTTGCAATACGTACTTCACAGCAGTATTTCCAACTTTTTACCACAAAATATGGCTGAATTTTTAATTAAAAATGTGTCTTTTTAGCTGCATAAAAACTTTAAACGATATTAAATACAAAACAGAAATATTGTTGGATTTAGAAGTGTTTTTCTAGCGTTAAATGATTTATTCCCACACCTTACTGAACAGAAATGCCAACACAGTTTGACATTCTCAGCTGTCAAACCATAGTCATCAAAAGTTCTCATGCAGCTAAAAAAAACACCCATTATAACATAAACTTTGCTTAGAGAGTGAAGCCCTCCTATTTTAATTAATAACCAAATAATATTTCAATATCCGCATGTAAAATATTTTGGTATACATCTAGATCGACGCTTAACGTGGAACTACGATGTAGATACGGTGAGCATCCGTTCTGTATTATGCAAAACAGTATTGTATTAAAGAGCTTCGTTCTGGTTAAATTATTTTTAAGTAAAAAACCTTAAATCGCTCTTTATTTTATTCAATGTTCTGTGTTTGTACTGCTTTTATAAAATATCTAAAACAAATAAAGGCATACATTCCTAGTTTATCTGATTTGTTTCATTACTGGAAACTTATAAAATTTTTATCTATTTTTTTCTAAAATTTTCAGAAATTATTACTTAAAAATGTGTAAAAGATCTTAAATCAATACTTAAAAACGGCGGTTTCAAAGTAGTGCCAACATAATACTTATCTATTTAGTTGTAGTAGTCGTTGCAGTTGAAGTTTAAGAGCAAAATTCGAAATTTTGAACTTTGTTGCGCTACAGAACATTCGGCAGCTTCAGCTTAAACTGCAACTACTTTATTCCGTTCCAGGCCTTATTGTATGCCAAATTGACACTAACGAAATAAAATGAATAACCGGCTCGAACGTTAACGGTCGCATAGAAAATTTTTAATGAGCATAATTTCGAAATGTTGGGTTTTTATTTTTAAGCATCTCGTTTAAAGAGCGGTCATATTCCAAATTTATATTCAGCCTTATTCCGGTTGTCGTTGTCGTAATCGATCAAGTCGTTTTTTGTAAGAGATTAAACTAACACACAACCAGTGTTCTTTAATCTATTACAAAAAACGACTTGATCGATTACGACAATCGGAATAAGGCTGATTATATACCTTTTTAACTTCATATCGTTGCTTATTTGCTTAAAATTCAAAATTTTATAAACTAGAAATTCGATTGCCAATGTCTTTTAACAGGTGGCATGTCATTACGTCCAGTGTCATAGTGTCCATGGACGTTATGACACTCCAAAAAGTGTCATAGTGTCCATGGACATTATGACACTTTCAAAAGTGGCATTAGGTCCATAATTACTAAAGAAGTTAAATACAAAAAAATTATCTGCATACACGCAGAGAAAAACATGTTTCATTATGGTCCCAACCAACAAAGCTATTTTTAAAGAAACTAATTTAACCATAATATGGTTGTCGGTGACAATGATTTGGTTAAATTAAACATAATATGGTAAAAAAAAATTTAAAAATTGTTTTGCGGTTTTTTTCTGGGTGTATATATTAAATATATAACGAAAACACTTTTGGGCGCAAGGATTTTCTCCTCAATGGAATAACAAATACCGGCTTCGCTAACTCAAGTTGTGCTGAAAAAAGTCAACAGAAAAGAGAAAGACAAAATGAAAAAACAAAAAAATTTACTTGGACTTCAAGAAAAATTCTTGACAAAAGTACGAAAAAAGAAAAAACAGAAGTAAGGAAAAAACATGTAAAATCAATTAAAATGGATAATCATTTAGGAAAGCAAATTTCGATCTACCAAATGTTAGAATACAATTTGGTTTAAGGATTGATGTTTGACTATTGACGTCAGCAGTCGTCGATGGCTGCGAGTGTTAGACGGCAAATCCATCTGAGGAGATCGAGTGGTTGCGATCGAAACATGTCATGGTAACCTGCCGGCCGGGGTTCGAGCCCCAGCCACGTCAAGAATGAAAGATTATCAATAACAATTTTAATTAATTTTCATGTTGTAAAATTCCTTTCTTCATAAAAATAATTTAATGGAAAATTAAATTTCATGAACTTAAGCCTAATTAAAAATATTAAAAATTTGGATTAAAAACCATAAATAGTTCAACAAAATAACCACAATACTAATTATTTCAAAACAAATTTTACACATTTTAATATTTTTGGTTATAAGTTAAGTTGTGGACATTATGACACTTTGCAAAGTGTCATAACGTCCGCGGATGCTATGACATTTCTTTGATGGACGTTATGACACTATGACACCGGACGTTATGTCATGCCACCTTTTAACATAAAGTTTAATTATAAAACGGGCTTAATTTGCGGAACAAACTTGTCTCATCACGACAAAATTAAATATGATTAAAATTTTCTTTAAAAATAGTTTTGTTGGAGGTGACCATATTTAAACATGTTTTTTCTCTGGGTGTATAAATGAAAAATAATAATAAAACTGATAAACGTATTAAATTTTCGTACCAAGCGATAACCACTTAATCGTTTTGAATAAGAATTGGAAAGCAGATCGCAATCAATAGACAGGGTAGGTAATAGTTTAAAAATCAAACACACAATAAAAATAAAATGTGTGTACAAAATGTTTGTGTATAACAACATGCGTTACTGTTCGTCGCACAATTTAAATAGTGTTGTAAGGGTACAAGATTTCAAAGAAATGCACTCCAGAAAGTACTTTTTATTTCGTTTTAAAAAAAAAATGTATGTAATTTTTGATCATAACGAGTTCGCAACATTGTTTTTTTTTTATCTTCTAGTTCAAAATTTGTGCAAATACACTTTTAAGTATAGCCTGTTTTAATTTAAAAAAGGCCAATATCGTCATCATACACATAGATGGGCATTTTTCAGTACCAGTACTTTTTCAGTATTTTCTTTTTTTACTGATTACTGAAAAAAAAAATCAGTATTCAGTAAATACATATATATGTATATATATAAAAAAAGATTATTCTTATATTTTGTCTAAATTTTTAATTAAAATTAAATACTAATATTAATTATTTATTAAATTATTATAAATAATAAAAATTTAATATGTACATATTTATATATATGTATATTAAATATATATATATATTTACTGAATACTGATTTTTTTTCAGTAATCAGTAAAAAAATAAAATACTGAAAAAGTACTGGTACTGAAAAATGCCCATCTATGATCATACATCATCGTCGAATTCAAACTCCTAAAGCTGAGGGCTAGAAATTCTAAGCACATCAGTTGAACAGTGTTTGTATATTATTTAAACAATAAACCGGCCCCACTTGTTGGTCCCCCTTATCATGCAATTGATTTGCTGATACATTTAATCCAATTGTTGTTTATGTTATCAAAGAATTTACAACATATGATGTGTGTATGTATATTCTTTGCTGTTATGTACCCAAATGGATAATTTGCACTTTGCCTTTAGTGTTAATCGTTGTTATGTAAATGTACTTCAAATGTAAACAAGTTATAATTTTTGAAAGCAAACGCCGAATTTTATATACCTTACCCTAAAATAAGAATCGTAAAAAAAACTAAATTGTTACATTGCATACCTTTGTGTTACAATGCTTTAGAGAAACTTAAATGACCGTTCAAATAATCAACTTAAACACACTATCAATAATTTAAAATAAAGTATGTATTTAGGTATAAAATTAACCATTGTGTGGGGACTAAATGACTGATAATACAAGTACACAATTGGAAATCCAGAAAGAGATAAGATTTAAAACAAATGAAGACAAAAAAAGCCTGCCTAGTGAAGTAATGCTCAAAAGATTGAAATGAAATAATTTCGAAATTAGTGAGAACTGAAACGTAGAAATGACAACAGCTACGGATTTTAGCTCTCACTTGCAAGAGAAGTGGAAAATATGGGGAGATCAAACACAAGGATTATGGGAGAAAGTCTTAGATAAAACTAGTAAGATATATGCATTTTTTTACGAAGAACCAATTCTAATATACTCTTTATTAATATCCACTTTGAAGCGGATGACCCAAGTTGTATCTGGATTTATGGTAGTTCCATTGTGATGATGTTGACCTATTGGTGTTATGCTGCCTTTTTTATCTTTGTCGATATTACTAACAAGCCACGTTGGGTTCTTAAATATAAAATTCAACCTGGACAAAATGAACCGGTAGAGAAAGAGAAATTTTGGAAGGTAATGTTAATTATTAATTTAAACATAATTTTATTATAAATTTAAAGGCTAAAAAGGTTACAGTCTTATCTAAAACTGTGTTAGATTAGACTAAAATCGAATCAGTATCTTTGGAAATTATTAAATAGACTTAATTTTTCACTTTTCTCGTTGCCAATAATGATACAATAAAACACAATATTAGTAGTGCGAATTTTATCTGCTCCAATTTGTAAAGAATCAAAGGGCCAATTTTTTAAGTTTTGTTTTTTATACCCACACAACAACCCAAGAGTGCGTTATGCGTTTTTGCTGATGTTTGTAACAGTTTAAAATAAGTATACTGATTCAGTGATGCTATACGTAGGGAAAATAGTATCAGCACAAAATCTAAAGTACATAAATGTGATTTAAAGTGAATTTATATAAATTTTTTTTATACATTTATTTATTTATTTAAAAATTCAAACTGGGGCCTAATTCTGGCAATCGTGATCGAGTACTTTCTCGATTCGAAAGCAATTTTATTTTTAATTCATTCAGTCAATTCTGAACGAATCGAAATTATTTTTTCCGTATTGTGAAACTGAAATTAATGCTTTACAACACTGGAAAAATAATTCCGATTCGTTTAGTATTGACGGAAATACTTAGATATTAAATTTCTTTCGTATCGAGAAAGTACTCGATCACGACTGCCAGAATAAGGCCCCTGATTTCAAGCCTATAAGGACTAATACATCTAGAAATACAGTATGACTATATCCAGCTAGCATTAGCTGTTTGTTCGACGATTATGTTTAATATACAACTCCTAAAAGAATCTTTCGATGATTTTAATCTTGGAATGAGCCTTTTGCGACTCTCTGTAAGAGTCATATAACAATGACTGAGCTACCTAAATAAGAGCGTTTTTGAAATATGGAAATTCTATTGTCAATACAATTTCAATAAAACAAACCGACCTAAGGATCTGTAAAAAAGGATTTTCCGACAGGATGGTGTTGATTTCGCGACCTTAAGGTTTGTTTCATATAAATTGTATGAAAATTAGAAGCTTTGACATGAAAAAGATGCTTGATGCCTATTTTTAGGTAGCTCACGAGTTGTTAAATAATTCCTACATGCGTCACATACGACTCTTGGCATGCTTTTTGAAAGACTCGTTAGATAATCTCTACATAACGATTCCCTTTATGATTAATATAAGCGTATTTTCTCCCGTGCGAGGAATCGTCTACAATTAAAAAATGAGCTTGTCGACGATCAAAAACACTCTTTATGAGAGAAATTTAATAAGATAAATTCATTAAAAATATTTTTCAAAAATCCAACTGTGTGTCTATACAAATACCCAAAGTCTTGTGATGAGATAAAAACTGAAAAAAAAACTCAGCTTCGAATTTTTGTTTAGTTACGTCTGTTTGCATTTAAGGTGACAATGTTTTATGATACACTTTGAATCATAATCAAATATATAAGGAATCAGCTTCTCGAGCAAAATAACCGCATATGACCTAATTTTTCGATCATAAATGATACTCTCGTTGTGAGAAAACGGAAGATACCCTACCGATGCATAACCTCAAAGAATAACTTAATACAATTTTCTGTTCTCTTTTTGAGCAATTTAATGGTAGTTTTTATAATAATTTTGAAGTTTTATTTTTCAATTATAAATTATATATGGGCATTTCCTGGGGTAACGAACGTACGTTCGTACGCTTTTGATGTACAAATAATATAAAAAACAAAACTTTTCCTAGCATTTTTTTTGCGACTCGATAGCATTTGGGTAGCTCTATGTTTAGTACAAAAGATGGATTTCATCGAGTTTAAGTTTTCATAATAAGAGTTATAAACGTGTGGTCACGAACGTACGCAAAATAGACGCCAACTTCGGCTGACAGTAGTGAAATGTAAAAATCTGCGTAATGAAACGGAATTTTCAAAAGTGATTAATTTATTTTAAAAGTGTATTAATGTAGGTCTCCATCAAGTATTTACAAAATAAAATATCTCTCTTGGTTTTTATTTAATTGGCTTATGTACCGGTCACGAACGTACGGATCGCGAACGTACGATTTTTCCATAAATGTCTTCAAATTTCAGTAACAAAAAAACTTAATACTCCTTTTACAATTAATTGTAATGGAGAGATTATGAAGAAAGAGTGTAAACATAACATATTTTTTGCATGTAAAATAAGTATATAAAAATGTCTTTAGAAGTAGAAAATACAGGAAATTATAAAATTTTCCAGCCCAATATCCTCAAGTAAAACAGCTCAGATATGCTAAGAAACCATTCTTTTATATGAACATAGACATTTTTTCTAATAATAAACAATAAAAGACGATGATAATCAACATTTTATTTTTTCATCCTGGTAGACCATTCTGGGGAAATGCCCATATGAAGTTTTTGATTATATTTTAATTACCCCCTTATTTATACATGAAATTTAAATTTAACAAACGTTTATTAAGAAAAATTTTCATAAAATATTTTTTTTGTAAACCTTTTTTAATTTCAAAATATTTTTATGAATACATGCATTAATCATTTTTTAATCGTCATGTTTTTAATTATTTTTTTCCATAGAAGCAGCACCATCAAGACTTTTGATTATTTGAACAAATTTTATTTAATTTAATTTTAACCAAACAAAAGTTATCGGGTTAATTAATTGACCATTTTTTTTTGGGCTTCTTTTTTAGCCAATATTTTAATTTGTACAGCAATATTCATAAATGAATCCTCTTTTAATCGCTCCAGTGATAAATCAGTGTTAAATCATCAAAAGTGATCTGAGAAGACTCATGTATATACTTCACTGTACTGATTGACCAGAATCACTTTCTAAGTCGATCTAACGATGTTTGGCTGGCAGTCTATGTAAACCTTGTGCGCAAAGTACAGGTCGCAAGTTTGGGGATAGTTTAATGTAATTTGGTTCCTATTGAAAATGGTTAGAATCAGTCCATAATTTAACACAGGGTATTGCGATACTTATTTTGCTAATATGTTAGACTTGCCACCAGTTTTAGAGTGGAATAAAAATTGATTAAAATAAATAAAAAAACAATTAACGGGTTTTGTTTCCTATTAGTTTTTACGCAAAGGAATCGCTTATCTTCTTTTTGTATGTGCTTTGTTTTACCATTTTAAGTACAGCCTTTTCTTTGAGATTATTCAAAACCCTTATTTCAGTTTGGTCGACCTTTTCATTTTCAGCCCATGTTAAGGCTTTATTTTATGCTTCCATGTGTTTTATTACGATTTCTGGCTGTTCTAAATTTTAAGGACCGATGATGATTTTGAATAAGACACAAATTATTTAGAAAACTATTGTCATTTTTTTTTTATTATGAATGTTTAGAATGGTTGAATTATGTATGCAACAAAATATCGGCCAAATGGCCGCCGCGACTTCGGCGGTACACCTCCGATGGTCCAAATTTTCGATGACGCTGAGGCATAATTGAGGTTCTATGCCATTAATCAGCCGAATTATCTCATCCTTTAGCTCTTGAATTGTTGGGAGCACCATTCACAGTAACTGCCAGAAAAAATACGGCCCGAAACAGTCACTCTTTGTGGGTGCATGGTTTTTCGATAATCAATCTTGGATTATCAATTGCCCAAATGCAGCAATTCTGCTTATTGACGAATCCACTGAGGTGAAGCTAATTTTGAAGAAGACTGAAGATGATTTTTTTTGAAAATTGATCATTCACTGTTGCCATTTCTTGCCACCATTCTGACCACTTGGAATGAGCAAGAGGCTTTAGTTCTTTTGTTGCACCTTGTGAGCGTGTAAATGCAAGTCTTTATGTGAGAGGTGCAATTGTTGGGCGCGATGACGAGTTGAGGTGGACGGCTCTTCAGCCACACTATCGCGAACAGCAGCAATATTTTCTGCAGGACGAGCTCTACGAGCATGCACTCGTGTTTTCACATCTCCTACAGACCCGGTTTGCTTAAATTTTTGCAGGATTTTTCCAAAAAAAAATTATGTTTCTAAGGGTGTGTGCCATAAAGGTGACATTTTCACGTCATCTGTTTTTTGTTTATTTTTTTGTGTGTATTCTGAATGTCAAGTATTGTTTACATTTTGTGAAAAAATAAATTCAAATTTTAAATTCAACAAAAATTTAAATTCTTGAAAAAAACTTATTTAAATTTTTTAAAATAAAAAAGTGAATCTAAAAGATAAACACAAGGAAATAAAAAGGCGTAAGGAATAAGTGGAGTCACCATTACTTTGCAATAGAGGAAAAAGATTTACTTTCTAAAGCAATTGTGTATCCAATTTTATAAACAAAAAATTTCCTTTTTATATTTTCAACAAATAATTTTGACAGTCACTCTAACTTTTTACAAAAACAAAATACATAGTATTTTTCAAAAAAAAGGGATAGCTAGCATAACTCTATCTCATGATGCGGTTACCTTTATGAATTCGCCTTGGGTGTGTGTGAAACGGTAGCAAAGTACTCATGGAAGTAAAATTTTGACACTATTGAGGTGAATAAAATTTCACTAGTCCTAGGGGCTAGTATAAATTTTGACATTAGTGTAGAAATTTTTGACAACCACAAAATTATTTTTTTTCATCCAATTTGTTTAAACAAAATAAAAAATAATATGGAAGCAGGACCAGTGGCAAAAAAAATTAAAAAGAAT
Source organism: Pollenia angustigena (assembly GCA_930367215.1). NCBI lineage: Eukaryota > Metazoa > Arthropoda > Insecta > Diptera > Polleniidae > Pollenia > Pollenia angustigena. Next base: position 123,269,069 of record OV884059.1, on the reverse strand, counting down.
TATACAAGATGTAAATATTTAATATGTATAAGCTTTTTTGCCCACACCTTTTGTAAAATTTGTTAATATCTCAGAACGAATTCATCAAATAGTTGTGACGATCTCATTTCCAATATAATTGAAATGATTATTGTTAAACGTTTGTTTAATTTATTAATTTTTACAAAACTATTAGTAAATGTTTTTTTCTTTATGTCAAAATTTTACGTTGTCAAAAATGTTACAATTTCACACAGCACAAATATGAAAATTTTCTACCACAAACAAATTTTATTTCACCATAGAACTTTGCTACCGTTTCACACACACCCTAAGACTACTGCACATATTAGAAAAAAGTTTATTGCGGAATTTCGGGTTTTTTTTAGTAATATTTATTAAAATTACTAAACCGTTTTTTTTGAGTTACGCGAACATATGTTGTGCAACCTCCTCCATTTTCGAAATAACGGCATATCTAGAAGCTAACCTAAAAAAAAACGGTTAGCACCTCTAGATTCAGCGTACCCGAATTAGGTAAAAAAAAACTATAAGTTCTCAGCTTGTCTAAAAAAAGGTGTAAATTTCTAGCACAGTGTAATTGTACATAAATGGATTTGTTTGAATTTTTCTATGATTTTTTAGTGGTGTCCCGTTTTCGCAATTTTAAAAGGTGGTAAGCCTATAAAGACTAAATTTTTAAATTTTTTTTAATATTTTGGTAATCCACGAATTTTCTTACACAAAAAAATCCATAGGAGTGAGTTCCAAACGGATTAAATTTATCACTAAGACTTTGGCCAATTTATTTTAAAGCACTGTTATACCATAGTATTTCCCAAATTGCTTAACATTTCATCGTTCCGGAATTAAATTGTCGTATATCACAAAATCGAAAAAATGAGATAAGACCGATAAGCCATTTTGTTGTATATCCACTTTTGCGAAAAATTTAATGCGTTATAATATTGTATGTAGCATAATTGTGGATATACAGCAAGAAACGTATGAAAACTTTAAATTAAACAAATGTTGCGTTATCTTGTTGTATGTGAATAAATATATTAGGCATGTTACAGAAAAGAGACTTTCTTATTAATATTACTGTTATTTTAACATTTTTCGGTTTATATGTAGAGATATTTTTCGGAAGTCGTACACAACGGCTATTTATATTGATGGAATAATTGCTATATTGCCTAAATTAATTTTATTGCTAAGCAATTAAAGGTTAAGTAATAATAAACCTTAAAATTATTCATACATAAGGAAATTCTATAATATAAAAACTATAACTATACGTAAATACATTTGTCACTTGCATAAATTTTCGTTTCGAAAATTATTATAACTTAATTTTCAATATTGGTAAAACACGTGAATGTAGGTTTTTAATACCTTATTTTGACTTATGTCACACAAACTAAAAAATATATCGCAAAAAGTGGCGTATACGACAAAATTGAAATTATTTTTCGGACGTGACAATGGCTATAACTTGAAAATTTTTGTTCATGACTTTGAATATTTTTACATAAATCGATAAGGAACTTCAAACACAATATCTGCCAAAAATATTGGACTACATTTTTCACGTACATTTTTGTGTATAAAAATTTTAACCTTAAGATTCGATTTCCCAAAAAAAAAAAATTTTTGTGATATACGGCAAGATAACTTCGGCACGACGATTTGTCATGTCCTACCATATATGGACTTTATTCCTAAAAAAAAATGATTTGTTGGTAATTGTGGGAGTTTCCTTCCCAAATGGTACAATTCATTCAATAATTTCAAATCAAATTTCTTTAAAGTTGATTCCACTATATGTAACACAAAAATCTTAGAAGGCCAAATAAGCAATTCTTTGTTTGTTAAATGCGTGAATTAACATATCGCTCATTAACTTCAATAGTGACATACTCAAAACAGTCCATTTAGATATAAATGCGTTTAAAGTTTTTGATTTGCTCTAACCACTTAGAAAAATAATGAAACATTCTCTTCAAACGGGGAAGTATAATACATATGCATTTTATACAATATAGAAAAAAACGTAGCGAACAATTCTGCATCATTAACTCCAAAACTTCATTTTTAATTATGTCACTATCGAAGTAAATGAGGGCCAAAAATACTAGATACATATTGGGATTTTTTTTTAGAAATTCGCTTAATCCTTGTTTATTCTTAACCCACCGTTTTCACATGCAATTACTTGACTGCAAGTGGAGTTTACATATTACATATTAACAAAAAATCGAAGTAAAAGCCGATTGGCTGAAGAATGTACGAAAATCGAGTGTTTGTTAATTAAAAAAAAATGCGAGAGTATGGAGTTTTTCTAAATCGCACTTTCTTCTTATTAGATGTTAAAAATTAAGCAAAAACATCCTTATTGTGGTTTAGAAATTAAAGATTTCGTTATGGAATTGTTGCATACCCACTCAATTATAAATCTTTAGATTAATAAATCAAATTCATTTTTATTTCTTTTGCAGGCCATTAAACAAGTTCTTTTTAATCAACTCGTCGTCAACACAATTGGTCTGTACTTTGGATATTTAATTTTTTTTCAACCATGGACCCCAGCCCTTATACGCCAATTGCCCACGATGAAAACTTTCATTTTACAATTGGCTATAATGGCATTGCTGGAGGAAGTATTATTCTACTATTCCCATCGTTTGCTTCACCATCGTTCGATTTACAAATACTTCCATAAAAAACATCATGAATGGACTGCTCCCATTGCTGCCATGACTTTCTATTGTCATCCAGTGGAATATATTTTAAGTAATTTCGGTCCAATTGCTTTGCTGACCGGTCTTCTGAATGTACATATTGTTGTCGCCTGGGCCTTTACAATCATAGCAATTGTCAACTCAATGACTGATCATACGGGTTATTATTTCCCTTTCCCCTTCTCCAAGGATTCGGTGTTGTTCCATGATTATCATCATGCCAAGTAAGTATGGATAATATTCCCATTGGGATTTTAAAAATTATTTATGGCCAGAGAGTGTGTATATCGTTTTTATACCCACACCACAATAGTGGAGAGGGTATTATGCATTTGTGCTGATGTGTGTAACGCCTTAAAATAGTGGTCCTAGACCCACCTTAAAGTATACCGATCTACTCAGAATCACTTTCTGAGTCGAACTTACGATGTCCGTCCGGCTGGCTGGCAGGCCATGTAACCTTGTGCGCAAAGTTCAGGTCGCAATTTTGGAGCTAATTTGATAAAATTTGGGTCATAGGTTCTTATTGGAAATTTATTCCTCTCAGAAACTATCAAACCGATATTATTGAAATTTAAAACATAGATAGAACCATATCTATATGGACACAAAATGTATACATTTTTTTAAGAAATCGGACCACGAGGGGAGATAGGGGCAATTTATGCCTCTCAAACCGATTTTAATGAAATTTAAAACATAGATAGATCCATATCTATAGGGACACATTAGCTATACAGTTTTTAAAAAATAGGACCACAAGGGGAGGCAGGGGGCAATTTCAGCCTCTCACAAACTTTAAACCGATTTTCATGAAGTTTATCAACACAAATAAATCCATATTTACATGGACACATAAGCATGATGTGTTTTTAAATACTGTGGTGTATGGTATCATATGGTCGGGCTTAACCGACTATACTTTCTTACTTGTTTTAATATTTGATAGTTTTTTGTTTGGACCCAGAATATATATACTTTATGGGGTCTGAGATGAATAATAAAAAAGTTTCATCACAACTAATTGTGGTGGAGGGTATAACAATGATAATAGAAAATAATTATCGGCATTTGTAAAGAAAGGGTTACCGCTGCTCAAAATTTAACTGCCCTCGATTTCGAAAGAAAATTTCGTTCATTTAACTTACATTTTCGTTCAAAATCGAGGATCAGGTAGTAAATGTTGGTTGGCAGCAGGTTGTTTTCAACATTTTATTGTGCATAATTATGCTTTTTTTTGCATATTTTCCTGTGTTATATAAAAGGTATGTTGACTATTAAAAATGGACCAAACCGATCGCCAAGTAAATATCCATCAAAAGCCATAGTTTTGACACAATATGGGTACTAGGAAATAAGTTAAGGAAGTGCGGCCTAAATTTTGGTGATAAGTTTTGGTGATGAGTTTACTCATTTAGATTCCCTTAATTACAATTTTTCGTAATTTTTTAAAAAATTTTGTAATAACGCTTTACAACTTTTTAAGTTTAAATAAAAACGAAAAAATAAAACTAATGATGTTTAAAAGACAAATTAATTCTTATTAATATGAATAAACATTTTTTAAATTTGTTCTTACCGTTCCTGAGTTATACCCGTTTTTATCTTTATACCCAGTATATGTTATTATAAGCTGTTTGCCAGTTTACTAATCTTACCCAATCAACAAAGAAAAAAAAACTTTTCTTTTGCTCTGTGAAAAATCCTTTATTGAGATTCTTGGGATGTAGTTCTATACCTTGCAATAAATTCTGGTAATCAGTTTCAGAAGTTGTAACATTAATATAAGTTTTAGCAAAGAATATAAATCTTATAGAATGCGCATCATGTAGAAGCAAAATTTCTTATGGCGGGGTTTATCATTACGCCCCGGTCTCATATAATTTCGCTCACAAATTTTGCAAAGGCAATTTGTTGTTGGTTTGTGTTTTCACTTAGAGAACTGAAGAGAGCATCCAAAATGTGCAGCATTAACACATACACATGTTTGCTGTTTTTGCCAGCCAAAGTGTGTGTGTGTTTGTGTTTTTTTCTTCGTTGAAACCGGTTTTTGGTATTTTTTTAATTGATTTCGTTTTGTTTTAAAACAATTTATGTGCAAATAACCTACGTAAGAGCGAATGCGACCAATTGCGTAATTGTAGGGCAACAGTATGTGTTTTATTTTTGTAAAAACTAAACTATATCGATTTGCACCGAATTATAATTCCATTTTTTAGATTATTTAATTATGTACTTACCATGTATGTATATTAATGGAATTTATAAATAAAGGAGTGGCATAATTATAAATAGGTATTTCTCCTTGATTGTTTGTTAAATAAATTTCATATTGCTCAGTTTGTGAACATTTATTAAATTAGTACTCCTCCGAAAACATTGCTCTTGGTCTTTAGAAAAAGGAAGTTCCAAGAAAAGAAAAATACAAGTTTTATCAAACGAATGATTTAATTCATTAAAATATTAGGGTGGTTGATATCCTCATTAAATTCTTTTTAAATATGTATGTACAGTATTAATCGGATATAAGAACATCTCATATAAGAACAAAACGCTTATACACCATGTCTTTTTTGCGATTTTTCTAACAAAAAAGGTTTCATATAAGAAAAACGCTTATAAGAAAAAAACTGATAAAAGAACATTTTTCTTAAACACCAAAATCACAAAATGTATAGAAAAAGAATTTATATAAGAAACTTCCAACGGCAAAACAGAATTTATGTAGTTTGAATGGACAACTCTGTTTTCTGACAGTTTTACAACAAGAACAAAGTTTTTTTTTTACTTTTAGTTTTAGATGAGTGAGCTGGTACCCATGAGAAACTTTGTGTTTTTTGCCAATAGAACAAAAGTTAAAATTTTAAAAGAAATAGGTACAAAACGGGATAAAAAGAAGCGAAATTGAAAAAAAATATAATATTGGACTTTCAACGTTATCTAAAATAGTGAAAAACTCAAAAGACATAGACAATCATTATTTTAAAGTTAGGAACGTTAACATGGGGTCTTCACCTGACAATTTTTTGTCATACCAAAAGTCAAAGTCCATATAAAAATAACTTTAAAATTTTTGTCAGCGTTTTTTTTTATATATGAAGTTTGACGTTTATTATAACAAAAAATTGTCAGGTGAAGACCCTATGTAACAAAAAAAAAAGAGACAGAAAACCAAAATATTAAAGTCTTATGGCCATAGCTACTTATACCTATAAGAAATAAGTTTCTTATATAAAATAGTTGTATATTAGAAAGAAACGCTTATAAGAAACTTTTTTCCTGGATTTTTTAAGTTTCTTATATCCGATAAATACTGTATTTGTATCGCTTTGGTTGATTGAAAATTTAATTGGAAATAATTTTATTTTTGTAAATATAATTTTTTTACATTTGTGAATAGACATAAAGTTAGAAATAAATTAAATTTATTCCGAATATATGAGAACTAATTTTTTTTAATTTCCAAGCAACATGATTAAATAAAAACCAAACAAAATTCCTTAAGAAGGAATAATAATATGTTTTATTTTAATCTATTTTTAAATATCTTTAATAAGAATATTAAAACTGCACAGCTATGAAATAAATATATAACATGGTTTGACAAAAGACCCCAAAAGCATTGTGTGACCATGCCGCTTTAATAAACATAAAATATTTTTTATGAACAAGGCAGTTTATGTTTTTACATATTTTTATATTCCTATAAATCTTTAATTTTACAGAAAAACTGCATCTGAATTTCGGTGCGAACCGATATAGTTTTATCTGTACAACAATAAAACACATACTCTTACCCTACAATTACACAATCGGTCACATTTGCTTTTACGAAGGTTATTTGTACAAAAATTGCAAGAAACAAAAATTCTTTTGTTAGGTTTTTGTTTTATTTTTTACTTAATGTGTTTTTTTTTCTTGACTTGGCAATGTACATACATACACACTCGAGCACGCACATACATATACGCTGATAAATGAGAATGAGAGAACGATGCATTGTTACGCTCTTTGTTTTTGCTTCTTTCCCTTTTGTCTTCCCGCCCGCATCATGCATTTTTTTTCAAAAATATTTTAGTTTTCCTTGAGATGCGCATTCTATATGATTTATATTCTTTGGTTTTAGCCAAAGCCACACCTTGTTCTGCCACATCATTTACCACTTGTAATTGTTGAACTCTTTTCTTTGCCTCTTGAAATGACTTGTTGGCTTTCCAATTCTCTGGATCTATTTTAAAAAAATCGATTGAAATATTGCAAGCTACAAAAAAAGTTAGACTGGCTAAAGTTTTCTTCTGTTAAAGTTACATTTGCTACTTCATAATCGCTGCATGGAGTATCTGCAAGTTTTTTTGTCATTAAGTGCAAAGTTTTGGTGTCGATACGTTCATCAAAAATTGCTGAGGCAGCCAATTTCGGAGTTAAGTACCACTGATGACATAGAAAAGTTTTAAGCGAGGCTTCTTATTAAAAATTTTATAACTATCCAATTCCTTTAATGGGCTCAGATCATTGAGAGGGCACTGGCAGAGGTCCCAATATTTGATATATATTCTTAAAATAAATTAACTAAATTCAAGCAAGGCATCAACTGTTGACTTGTCTATATAAGATTGCAACTGGTTTCGGAAAATGCATATTTTCAAAGAATATATAATTTTCATCATCCAGCGAGCCCGATTGATAGCTCCTGGAGCACCCATAAAATAGAAAGTGAAAATGACAGCGCGTAACGATTTAGATCAATAAATGTCAGAAGTTAATGAAAGTTAAAACCTAACTATAAAAATTTATGGAAATATACAATAATTATAACGAAAAAAGTATCACAATTTTTAAGGTACAAACTATAAAAATAGTGTAACTCGTAAGCTGTAGGACAAAATTCCATTTTTGTTTTTCTTAATTGTTTAGAACTTATCGGTATTCAAAATCGCGTCACTAGTTTTTATACCTTTCATATAAGTTTGAAAAGAAATAAACCGTTTTTTACAGAATTTGTTAAAAAATTACAAAAAATATTAATATGTGGAATCGTAATGGACAAAAATATTGCCGGAACTTAAAGTTTTTGCATATGGAAATAAAGTTTGGGAAATTTTCTTCAGAAATATTCGGTCAAAAAATTAAATAACCGTGGTTATTGACAAAGTTATGAGTCAAGTTTGAAAAAAGGCCGAAAAACCTGATTTTTAACAAAGACTTGATTTGCGCGACCTCTAAACCTCTTCCTAAAAATCTAAAAAAAAAAATCAAAAATACTGGACCCTATAAGCTTTCAAATTATGCTTGAGCCCCTGACAAAAAAAATTTTGGGACACCCTAATGTATATGTATATTATTTATTGTTTTCAAATGTTTAAACAAATTTAAAATTTATGTAATTAGAATTTCCTTTTTCCCAATTACGAGAATTTGGTAATTGCAATTTACCAATTATAGTAATTGGCAAATACGAATTAATTGTAATTGGTAATTGCAAGTTGCCAATTACAAAATGTGATTGTATTTGGAATTTGCAAAAGTTCAGTTCCAATTGCATATATGTACAATATTTATTGGGTTTATTTAATAAAAATTTTTTGTGTAATTTAACCTTGTTAACAAAATTTTGCTTATTTTTTAGATTCAACTACAATTTCGGAGTTTTGGGTTGGCTTGACAAATTACACGGCACATACAAAGATATGAAAGTTGAAAGTCTCCGATTAAAAAATAAGGAACCTAAAGATAAATTAAAATCAAAGAAACAATAAAACACAATTAAAAATAACCCGATATGTTCAGTTTTACTAATTTAATTATTTTATATAATAAAAATTACAATCAGGCTATTAATTAATGAAAGGTAGTATCTACACAATTTGTTTTTCAGATATCTCTATATGTATTGTATATATAAAAGAGAAGTGTATATTTGTAACGGATAATCTCGAAAACTATTTTCCGATTTTCACAAAACTTTACACATATTTTCTATGGACCGTCAGAAGTGTTTCTGCATAATTTCGGGGTTTTCCGATTGATTAAAGTTGTACAATAATAGTGTGCAAAAATTTCTCAAATGATTTTAAAAATCGCTAATAAAGTACATTAATCAAAACCCACGATCAGGTTAAAATATTGGTCGCCGTACACAAGAGGTCCCGCAGCAGATATTAAGCATCTCGTTTCCGAGAGAGCTTTACACTAGTGATGGTAAATTACTAATGGGTCGGTTATGTATCGCAGTCGAAATTAAGAAAACTTTTGTAAGTTGCAATTTTGACAGATCGGCGACCGAAAAAATGTAAACAAAACCAAGAAGAGGCGTGAATGTGTCATCCGTTGGGCGACACTTGAGAGGTAATTCTATTCTTCTAGAATCACCACCTGTAACATTTATACAAATTTTCTTGGTTCAGGGCTAATTTTTGTCTTCTCAAAGATACTGTGACTGATTTATTAGAGAGCAGACTGAACACAAATTCATCGGTCAACAGCAATAATTCCACCCTTAAAAAAAATGTTTAATATGTACGTACGTGGATTCAGTTTTATTTGTTGGACTTGTAAGTATAATTGTTGTCCTGTGGTAATTAAATCCATTTTGTTAACCAAAATAAGCAGTGTAACAAAATGTCCAAAATGAAACAAGAAATTTACTTATTTTAAGTTTTTGGCGCATTAAAAAATATACACAGCAACCAAAACTTTCGGTTCACCAAATATTTATTAGTTGGCAACTGAAGTCGACATAAGTTAAATCAACTTCGCTGTACAGTGTACATTAGGGTGGGTCGAAAAAAAAAGTTGTGCCAGTCACCCCCTAGAATAAAAGATATGTCAATGAAGTTTCTAAAACAGGAAAAATTTTTTTTTGCCACGCCCCAAAATACAGCACTTTTGGTTTTTTATATGTAGCGCTGCCATTTAAAGTCCGATCTCGTCATATCGCATATGTTGTTCATGGCTTGAAAGTTGCTTCATTTTTGTCTTTGGTGACTTTTCAATCCGACCTGAAATTCTGGACACCACTTATGCCACCTCGGATCCTTCCCCCAAATGTCCATTTTTTTTGACGGTCCAAGAAAGTCCTTATAAAATTACGTATGTATCGATTTTAATATGCTCACTTTTATGACACACCTCCAAATTAAGGTCTTTGGTGACTTTTCAATCCGACCTGAAATTCTGGACACCACTTATGCCACCTCGGATCCTTCCCCCAAATGTCCAATTTTTTTGACGGTCCAAGAAAGTCCTTATAAAATTACATATGTATCGATTTTAATATGCTCACTTTTATGACACACCTCCAAATTAAGGCCTTTTTTCTTTTTCACACACATACTAAATTAAACCAAGTAGAAGCCAATACAAACCAAAAAAATTTTCATCAGTCACGCCCTAGAATAAAAGGTATATTTATTAAGTTTTAAGAACTTTAAAAAAATTGTTTTTGCCATGCCCTAAATTACTGCCCTTTTTGTTTTATATATACAGCATCGTCAATTAAAGTCCAATCTCATCGTATCGTATATCATTGTTAATGGCTAGAATGTGCCTTTATTTTCGTATTTAATACTTTTTTAAACTAACTTAAAAGTCTAGATGGCAATTATGATATCTCGGATCCTTCCCTCTGATGTCTAATTTTTTCACGTGCTAAGAAAGTCCCTCTAAAACTTTGAGTCACCTTGAGTCTAGCTAAGATTTATATACACCGACTGCCCAATTTATAATTTTTCGCATACATGTTTTGAGGCATTCATTTTTATGAATTTAAATTATTTTTTTTTTTTCATTTTTAGAATTCTGCAGTTTCTTTATATTTTTTAGTTCTTGTTTTAACTCTGTATCATGGTCTCATATATGACATTATGTTTGCTTTTACAAATGTCTTAATTTAAATTTTTAATTTGAGTTTCACAGTCCAGCAAAAAAAAAAATGGCACGAAAAATTGCACAAAATATGAAAACTGGCAAAAAAAAAAACGCTAGTAGTTCAGATCGAGAAAGCTTGTCAATAAATTCATCCGTCTCACTTTCATTAAAATATGAGTAGTCCATTTGAAAACACCGCTTAATTAAAAAAAACCAAAGGCTAAGAAACAGTTTTTAAAAATTCAAATGACAAGCCATAGAGGGTGGTTTTCAGGATTATTGAATAATTAAACAAAAATTGCGCGTAACTTACAGAGTTTTGTACGAGATTGATAATGGCTTAGGGAGCCATTAAAAAAAATGGAGGCTTTTACAGAATTTTTATTTTGCTATATATCTAAAACAAAAAGGGCTGTTATTTAGGGCGTGGCAAATTTTTTTTAAAGTCCTTAAAACTGTATAAATATACCTTTTATTCTAGGGCGTGACTGAGGAAAATTTTTTTGGTTTGTATTGACTTCTACTTGTTTTAATGTAGTATGTATGTGAAACAGAAAAAGGGGCTTTATTTGGAGGCGTGTCATAAAAGTGAGCATATTAAAATCTCAACATACGTAGTTTTATAAGGACTTTCTTGGACCTTCAAAAAAATTGGACATTTGGGGGAAGGATCCGAGATGGCATAAGTGGCGCCCAGAATTTCAGGACGGATTGAAAAGTCACAAAAATGAAGCCACTATCAAGCCATGAACAACGATATGCGATATGATGAGATCGGACTTTAAATGGCAGCGCTACATATAAAAAACCAAAAGTGCTGTATTTTGGGGCGTGGCAAAAAAATTTTTTTTCATGTTTTAGAAACTTCATTGACATATCTTTCATTCTAGGGGGTGACTGGCACAACTTTTTTTTTTTGTATGGAGGTCGACCCGGTCTAGTGTACATATAGATATGTACTTGTTATGTGTAAAAAACGAAAGGTTTAACCCTTTCAGCCCTATTGTTGCCTATAGGCAACATTACAATCAAACGCTTATAACTCCCGAAAATTGTATTTCTTCTTATAACGGTTTTCTGTTCTTAGTAAATATCATAGTTGGGGGTAGTGCACTAAATATTGATTTAAATCAGCAGTGCACTATCACTAAATAGTCTGAGTTCATACGGCTCATGTCTTATTGACAAGATTCTTCCTTTTTCTTCTTTGAACACGAATTGGCGTTCAAATTATTCATGTCATGTTGACGACATGTGCTTTTTTGATATTGAAAATAATAACAAAATTAAACAACGAATGAAAAATCAAAACGTAAAGACAGTACATGCATCTGTGTACTCGTTTCTTTTCCCCTCATCCCTCTCGCCTATATAGTAGCAATCATGTCAATAAGACAAGAGCCGTGTGAACACAGACATAAAACTGCAAAAAAATTAGTTTGCACTCTTTTTTACCAGCTTTAAGGCGCCCGTACACGACATGTATTTGTCATCTGACATGTCAAATTTTCAAGTCACATGTAATTGTTCATGTCTGTCAAAATTGCTGTTTTACATAAGGTTTATAATATTCGGTCACAAACGTACATGTAATTTGCTTCTGACATTGTCTCTGTTTTTTTCGCATTGTTATTGCAGAAACCAAAGTAGTTCTCGGTTTCAAAATAGCTTACTGCCGCCACGAAAATATTTATTTGCGCCGTAAAATAATTTAGCCATCTTAACATGTTTTCTTTTATTTTAAAGATACCAATTTAGAATTTTATAATTAAACGGTTTTTATGTATATATTTACATAAATTATATTCAATGGTGAGATGAGCATACATATCTTGGTATTGTAAAATATTAACTTCAGCCGGCTAACGATAATGATTCCGTCAATAGTTGACGCCGCTGTCAGTTTCTTCCCGGCATAGATATCTGATGTCAGATGGTTTGTCAGAAGAAAATAGAGCACGCTCTAATTGAAATTTTGTCAGATGACTTTGCGTCTGACTTTTACAGAAGATGAATTTCATGTAAAAATCGAGATGCATTGAACCCGACCCCCTCAGATATCGATGAAATTTTGTTCATAGCTAAATTTGATCAATACAAACAAACTCTCATTTTTAGAAATGACTGTTTTGCGATTTTTTGGGCGTGACACAGTGGGAACGTTTTCGAAAAAACGCGAAAATGGTCGAAAAGAGCTCCATTTAAACTACAATAACTCAGAATCGGCTAAACCGATTTCCATGATCTTGGTATCATTAAAAAGATATTTTAACAGGCTTTATGACACAACAACAATTGTTTATATTATTTGCCATGTTTTTATTAATTTGTGTTTTATTTTATTTAAATTTTATACTATCATGGGTATTGTAATCAGATATTATGGCGAAGCTTTTATGAGTTAATTTATCGTTATCTGAAAATAAATCTGCATGTGATGGAATCGGAGGAACATTGAAGAGAGGTGCTCGAAATTATAGTATTGCAAATAAAAATGAAATCCAGACAACGAGGCAACTCTATCACTGGGCTCCAGAAACATATAAGACCACCATACAAGTTGCTTACGCAGATGCTGACGAATACAACAACGTTAAAGAAAAGCTATTTTCAAGATATTAAGAAGCTAAAACTATAACAGGAACTCAAGGCTTTCATTCATTCATTCCGATAAATGAAACTTTTGTACATGTGCGCAGATATTCTGACTGTGCCAAATTTGAGCAGCGCAAAATTTCTTACAAATAATTAACTTAAAAAAAATTTAAATAAAATAAAACACAAATTAATAAAAACATGGCAAATAATATAAACAATTGTTGATGGTTTTTTATTTGTAAACATTTAAAAAATGTTAAAATTGTTGAACTATTTTGTGAATGTGACCTGATATTTTCGCTGTTATTCGAATTATTTCGAAAACTTTCGGTACGTATTACTAGAAGTGACACTACTTAAAAAATTATTTAAAAAAAAAATAAAAAAGAACCCATTTTACTTTTTGGATATGTTATAGGTGATGGAAATACCTTTCTAAAAAAGTAATACACTGTAAAAAATCCTTGATCTTTTTTGGTTTTTCGTTACCTAAAATTTTTTTTTGTTATAAAATATAAGGGCAATTACTAGAAGTGACACTACTTAAAAAATTATATAAAAAAAACTAAAAAAGAACCCATTTTTATTTTTTGATATGGTATAGATGAAGGATAAACCTTTCTAAAAAATTAATACACTGTAAAAAAAACCCTTGATCTTTTTGGTTTTTTCGTCAGTTACAATTTTTTTTTTGTTATAAATTTTTTTACAGTGTATTTCTTTTTTTTTTTTTAACGTGTCATAAAGCCTGTTAAAATATCTTTTTAATGATACCAAGATCATTGAAATCGGTTTAGCCGATTCTGAGTTATTGTAGTTTAAATGGAGCTCTTTTCGACCATTTTCGCGTTTTTTCGAAAACGTTCCCACTGTGTCACGCCCAAAAAATCGCAAAACAGTCATTTCTAAAAATGAGAGTTTGTTTGTATTGATCAAATTTACCTATGAACAAAATTTCATCGATATCTGAGTAGGTCGGGTTCAAAATTTCAGTTTTATCTCGATTTTTAAATGAAATTCATCAGAAGCAAAGTTAAAAAGGTAACACACGACATGTATGTGTTTTGCAGTGGGAAATTTGACATGTCAGATGACAAAAACATGTCGTCTTTAGTGATGATTGCTATTTTTTTAACTACCATTAAAAAAATGTAGTTATATTGCAAATTTTTTCACTATCACTAAACGCAGATTGAATGCAAAAATCTGCACTCAAATCAAATAGTGCAAAATTTGGACATGCAACAAAAAAGCTGCATACAAATATTGTGTCACTAAAATTTAAAAAATGTTACTTTGTATGTGCATGGTTTTTGATTTCTTTTGAGGATATGCATAAGTAAAGAACATTAAACAAAATAAAATTTTGTCAAAAACGGTATAATTATTGGCTTTAATCATGAAAAAACAAGTTTTTAATTTTAAAATTAGTGCAAAAATTTAAGTTGCACTCTAATGAGTGAAGAAAAAAAAATGCAATAAGCTGATGATTGCTTTTTTTAAAACAAACTATTTTTTTGAGTGCAAAATTTTTTAAAATCACTATCACTCATGTTTAATGAGGCTGCAAATTTTCAATTCATCACTCAACATCAACAAAATGATTGCAATATTTTTGCACTATCACTAACTGTGAGTTGAAACTGCAAAATGAGTGCACTACCCCCATCTATGGTAAATATGCATTAGCAATGTGTTTGCAGAATTTAGTACAATAAGCTTTGATGGTGTTCATTTGCGAACTGTTTGTTTAAAAATAAAAATACTTTCGGTGATGGTTATAATAACACAGTAGCACATTTTTCAATTCCAAAATCTTGAACCAATTGAGACCCCCAAAATCTGAAAGGTAATTATAGTAGAAGAAAAACTCTAATTGGGTTTTGAATTAGTAGCTACATCTTACTCAAAACAGCAAAACTGTCAAAAAACGTAAAATATCGTCATATATTTTTATTGTTGATGATGGAAAATATAAGGACATATCAAATATTCACCTCAAACCTATTGTACTTAAGAACACTTTTTGGTTAATTTTATGAAACTAGCATTTGCTTTACATGTATTCGCACAATTGCTTAAGCCAACTTAAGCATATTATAGTTGGGCCTTAAGTATCTATTTTATATTTGAAGTGAGCTTATGTGTTCATCATTAACAGTAAAAATCTATGACGAAATTTTACGTTTTTTGACAGTTTTGCTGTTTTGAGTAAGATGTTGTTGTTTTTTTTTTATTTTATCTCAAGGTAAAATTTTTAGATCTGATTAAGAGCTAAAAATTTGCTGAACAGAGACAAGCAATATTTAGAATAGTTCGCGAGACATAGACCAGTACATGTTTTTTGAAAATTGTACTAAAATCCACCCCAGTCGAAAATTTCAAAAGCGAATTAAAAAAAACCTTAGCTAATAATTCAGAACCCAGCTAGGGGGTTTCTTCTACTATCATTAGCTTTCAGATTTTGGGGGGTCTCAATTGGTTCAAGGTTTTAGAGGCTGTCGTAGTTTTTTGCTCATATCTCAGCCATTTATGGACTGATCTGGCTGAATTTCAATAGCAAACAACTTCGGACTATATGTGATATAATTATATAATAACCGAGTCCCCATATTTGGGGACTTCGGAAACACGGCCAACCAGATTTGAATTTCTCTTTTCATAAGAATCTAGAATATATAAACTTTATAGGATCTATAATCAATATTGTGCAAATTTTAAACGGAATGACCAATGGCGATTTCTTTTCTGAGAAAAATGTTGCATTAATGTTACATGTTCTACATTTTTATGTTCGTTTGTACAAAAAATACAACTGTGGGAAAAATTTTCAAGATCTTTTGTGAATATGTTGATGAAAAACATGCAAAACATGTTGCATATTTTACCCTTTCTTTAACTTAAGGCGTTCATACTGCCCTGTTCTACAACTTTTGTACTTACTACTTTGTTTGTACAACAAATGTTTCATTTTGTTTGTCATAATTCATACCGCTCATAATTTTGTAAAGTTAATTCCCTCAGTGAAAAAAATTTAATGAAAATTAAATTTGATGAACTCAAGCCTAATTAAAAGAATATCAAAAATTAACAGTTCAACTAAAATCAAAATTGTTCTTAAAAAATTTGTTTTAAAACAAAATATAAAACTATTTACAAATTAAAATCAAAAAAGTCTATTTATATTATAATCGTTTTAATTTTTATAAGCCATTAGTAATGTTAATATTTGTTTAAAACCCGTAATAGCGTGCAGAAACCGCTCAAATAGCTTTAAAAATTGCTCATGAAGTACATTAATGATGAAATTGTAATAGTTGTAAATAAAAGCACTAAACCGTGTTCTACTAAAATTGCACAACATGCAACACTTCGAGTGATTATAGGTAACATTAAAAAATGTTACAATGTTTTTTTTCTTCATTATTTATTTATTGAATCTTCATATATTAAATATGAACTAACAATAATTAATCAAATCTTAACCTAATATTATTTTTTTGTCCTGCCAGTGCCAGACAAAAATTTTGTTCATCGCGGGTTCTGTTCACTTTTATAGGTGTTTATCGCTCATCTAATTGGACAAGTGCCGCAGTGTCTCTTCTTCTTAAGCGAGTGTGGCCGCTATCATTTAAAATATTTCGTGCTAGTGGGTTCGGGTGCAATTCGAGCCTTTTTAAGTATTTTACTGCATATTTCGTAATCATAGTTTTAACTAATGGAACATTGAGATCCTTGTGAATATTTGAGTTTTTAACATACCAAGGGGCAGCTGTGATTATTCGAAGTAGTTTATTTTGGCGCCTTTGAATTTTTTCGATATTAGAGGCCGAGGCAGTGCCCCATAACTGAATACCATAGCACCAGATTGGCTTTAAGATGGAGTTGTAAAGAAGAAGTTTGCAGTCGAGACTAAGGACAGAGTTTCTTCCAATAAGCCAATGAATTTGGATGGCTTTTAGTTTCATTTGAGTTAATTTTGCCTCTATATGGCTTTTCCACGTTAAACGGCGATCTAGATGAATACCGAGGTATTTTACATGCGAATTTTGAGGTATTATTTGATTATTGATTTTAATAGGGGGGCATGATTCCCGACGCAAGGTGAATGTTATATGTACGCATTTTTGCTCATTGACCTCTATCCTCCATTGCTTTAACCATAGTTCGAGTTGAAATATATGATCCTGTAGGTATCGAGATGCTTCTTGACGGTTTTCGTGCACGCTCAAAAAAGCTGTATCATCAGCAAATGTTGAAGTTTGTGTGTAGTTGTTTGTTGGCATATCCGAGGTATATATTAAGTATAAAAGTGGGCCCAGGATGCTTCCCTGAGGGACTCCAGCGTCAATTTGCTGAGGAGAGCTTAAATAATCACCTTCTTTAATAATAAACTTTCGACCGACTAAGTAGCTTTCTAACAGCTTGTGTATGTTTACTGGTAAGTTTAGCTTCAATTTATGTAATAAGCCTTCATGCCAGACTTTATCGAAAGCTTGAGAAACATCGATGAAGAGAGCGGAACAATATTTTTTTTCTTCAAAGGCTTTTCTTATTGCGTTTACTATACGATGGGTTTGCTCAATTGTGCTGTGTTCTCTTCTAAAGCCGAATTGGTGGTTAGGAATACATCTATTATCATTTAAAATTGGGGTTAATTTTGACGCTAACAGCTTCTCAAACAGCTTTGATATATTAGAAAGTAAGCTTATAGGCCTATATGACTCAACTTTTGTGTGATCCTTTCCAGGTTTAGGTATCATGGTGACTAAGGAGACCTTCCACTTTTGAGGATAGTATTCAAGGCGTAAAATAGCATTAAAAATTAAAAGAATAATTTTCTTTGCTATGCTGGGTAGCTCCAAAAGCATTTTGTTGCTGATCTTGTCAAACCCAGGAGCCTTCTTGGGGTTTAAATCACAAATAACCTTTTCGATTTCTCTTATCTCAAATCTTAGCGGAACAGCTGCTCTAGCAGCAACAGGTGGTAACTCGACCGCAATATCGTGAGATATATTTGGGGTAAATACGTTTTTTAAATGATTGACAAACAGATTTCCTTTTTCAACATCATTTCTTGCCCAACTTCCATTCAAGTTTCTTAATGGTGGTTTAGAGACAACTGGCCTTTTGAGATTTCTAGCTGCACGCCATAATGAGTAGTCTGATTGTGGGGTTGCATCAAGTTCCTTAAGATATTTTTCCAGAGAAGCCGTTTTCTTAGTCTGCAGTAACTTTCTTAGTCTTTTTGTACACTCTTTAAGTAAGTTCTTAAGTTGAGGGGATCTGTGCAATTGCCACTCTCTTCGAGCCCTCCTTTTTTCAGACAAAAGATGCTCGACATCTGTGGAATATATTTTAATAGTTTTTGTTTTTTTGGGGGCAATATTGGAATGTTGAACAGCTAGTTTCAGAAAACTGTCAAAATTGTCAATAGAGCGATCTACATAATCCGGTGTACTGAGCGGAATATTTTCTGTGCAATGGGTACTGAGATATTTTTTATATTTCAACCAATTAATTTGCGTAGCTGTCGTCGGAGGAACAATTCTATTGGGGTTCATTATAGTAACAATTGTAGGTGTGTGGTCGGAAGATAAATCTAGGGAGGCTTCAACTTGAATCGTTTCTATGGGAATGTTTTTAACCACGCCGAAATCTATGACATCTGGAATTTTTTGAAGATCAGTGGGCCAATATGTTGGTTGTCCGCTCGCTACCACATTTAAATCCATTTTAGAAATTATGTTAAATAAAACACGACCCTTTGGTGTTATAAGTCGCGACCCCCAGAGGGTATGTTTAGCGTTATAATCGCCAGCGGCTAGGAAACACGGTCCTAATGATTTAAAATATTTACAATATTGGTCCTCCGATATTGAAAATCTAGGCGGGGAGTATAACGATGAAATTATTAGGTTTCTATTTAATTCCTCAACGCAAATGTTCGTTGCCTGGAGATAATCTTCACGATGATCACACATTAGGTAGTGTTTGACTCGGGCCTTTATTAAAATGGCGGAACCTCCACAAGCTCTATCTCGAGGGTCCTTGGTATCATATAGTATATAACCATTTATTTTAAACGTACTTCTTGAGGTCAAATGAGTTTCAGAAATCATCATGACATCAATTTGTTTATTTTTAAGAAAGTATTCTAATTCATTTTTATGTTGGCGGATGCCGTTTGCGTTCCAAAAACAAATTTTTAAACAGTTCATGGTTTGTTAAGTACAGCTTGCAATAACATCGATTGCATTCTAAGCATTTCCTGCATCATATTACCCATTGTGTTCGTAAAATTATTTACTGTTTGCACTAATGTTTCCATGGTTTTTTCTAAACGACTTAAATTAGAAAATTGAGTTTCATCATTACTTGGCGAGGCACCTTGCATTGGCTCATGGTTTGATTTTAGGACGTTAGCGTAAGAGGTTCTGTTATTACTAGGCTGGGGGGCTTGAATTGCATTTGTGTTAACCTGATTTGTTACCTGCATTTGAGGGGGATTAGTTTTCGGTCCGACCGACTGCTTGACGATAGTATATACAGGGCATCCTCTATAATTGGCAGTGTGATTACCGCCACAGTTGCTACATTTTTTTAAGTTGGGGTCGGTTTTAGACTTGTCGCAAAGAACTGTTCCATGTAATTCACCACATACTACGCAAACAGGGGGTAAGTAGCAGTATGCCTTAGTATGGCCAAATTCCTGGCAGTTTAGACATTGAACAGGACCATTTCTTTTGTGCGGCTCCTCAATAGTTACCCTTCTGTACAGAATATATTTCAAATTATAAATTGGATGCGTTTCATTTTTTTTGAGCTTAATGTCGCCGGGTTCAAGCTCCACTCGAAATAGTGGTTGGGGATTTTTTTCCCTATTTTTGATATTTGTTACGTTTTTGATTTTAAAGCCCTTCTCTTCCAAAAAAGCTTTAATTTCCCCTGGGTCTACGCATGAGTCTATGCCCTTGATTACTACCTGAAGACCTTTACTGCTCTTCAGTTGATACGTATAAAAGTTTTTATTTAGAGTCTCAAATCTTGTAATTACCTTTCGAAAATCATCCTCGTGATTAACCTGTATTTTAGTCTCGTTAATGATACCGCGCTTTATTGCAGCTACATAAAAGGAATTTTCACCAATCACCGAAATTAAACATTTTATTAACTCATTAGAGTTTTGCTCTCTAAGGTATATCGGGGGTGGCTTAGACGATTTAATGACGTTTGGTGCTTCAGAGGATTCATCCTCCAGAATCGCGAAACGATTTTGTGTATTTATTTTATCAAAAGATGGTAGTTTTGAGGCCGAAGCAACTGCTGCAGAGGTAGGGCTGCGTCCCCGTTTAAGCACTGTTATGTACCTGTCCATACCAACTTGTACTGTAGGCTTTTGACAACTTTTTACAGGGGGGTTTTCCATTGCATTTGTGTTTAAGTTCATGGTATCATTGCCCACTAAATTTGTTTTTGACGTCACGGCAATACTTGCTGGCCTGGCAACACTTGTCACCAAATCTTGTTGTAGTTTTTTTAATGAGTCACTATCCACCGTTTGTGTAAATACCGAGGGTGAGAGGGAACGTGTTCGAGTAATTGGCTTAGCCGTTAGGTAGTTAATATTGTTTTGTTTTGTTTTATTTATTTCTGCATTATTTTCATTTGCATTAACTAAAACGTAAACGTTTCTTTCATTTTGTCTTAGTGTTGTTTCACTATTTGTACTCATGCAAAGAGTTGTTTTTGTTTTTCACCGTTTTGCTTTGCTTTAATATTTTTATTATTTATTGTATTTTACAACAACAAAAGAAAAACCAGAATTTAAATGTTTTTTTTCAGAATATGTATACACATGTATGAACATTCATACGTACATATATATTTTTACTGATTTATTTTATTTAATTTGATCGTTTTAAATTGTTCACTATTATGTTAAATAATTTAATTAACAAAATATATTATTTTGTTTTTTTTTAAGCGTCCATTCGCTGCTTAGATTACAAAATCAAATGTGATTAATTAATAGTTTAAATTGTATGCGGGGCTAAAATACACGTCTGTATCACAACAAAGCACAAACCGTTACAATGTGAAACCGCGGTTTCGGTTTTAAAATGATTAAAACCGGTCGGTTTCGGTTCAGTTTTCGGTTTTGAAAATATCAAAGTTAAACTTCATTCATAAAGATATATATTTTTTTGTATGTAATACAATTATTTATTTGTTTCAATTCATGTACTTTTATTGACCCTTAAGTGTATACCTGGGCTTGGCCATGCATTTTTTTACTTTTTTCCAGTTTTTTTTTTATATAATTATTAAGGTTATTAGACCGAAACTTTATGTATTCCTCAATCAAAGTGTTTTTTACAAGAAAATGAGAAAAAAGTGTAAATTTAAAACACCGAGGGCGTCACAATTGGCTAAATGAAAATTTTGTCTATATCGCATACACCTGGGCCTGGCCAGGCCCTTTCCTATTATATATCTACTGCAGTAAATAAAATCAAAATGAAACGTATCAAAAAGCATACACAACACATAAGAATTTTTTTTTTTACTGTTTTTTCAAAGAATTAGATATTCTATTTCCCATCCTGCTATAGCTATAAAACTCCATACATAAAAAAGTAGTCCCAGACTTACCCAGGGGTTCGTTAGTTTGAGTTTTTTCTATAGTCACAAAAACTCCATACAAAATACAAGTGGTCCCAGCTAGGCCCAGGTGGTAGTTTGTGCCACACAAATAAGGTGTCTACTTAAGAGTTAAAAAGGTAACATTTGTTCTTCTTATGGTGTTTTCTTTTCTGACAATAATGTTCCATATATGCTGCCATTCGTGCGGGTTTTCGTTCCATTCTAAAAATATATGCAAAAATGTGAGAAGTTGTTGTTTTCCTTTCTAAACATGTTGCAACAATAAATGGCAAATTTGTTCCATTTCTTACCCGCAGCAGAGTTGTCAGATGTGGCGATTTCTCGCCAAACGTGGCGATTTTCAAACTTGTTTGGCGACCTAATTTTTGATTTGGCGACATGGCGATTTTTTGGCGATTTAACAAAAAAGTTGGCGATTTTGTTGGCTATTTTTGATGAGCTATGCATTTGCTTTGAAAATCGTTAAATTCAATACTGAGAAATAATATTAATTTTATTATACTTATATTATTTTTATGTATGAAGTTTGAGGCATTCATATGTATGGTCAGTATTTGAACGTTCAAATGGCTGATGAAGATAATGAATATCTTCGAGAAAATAGTTTTTCATATTTAAAAGTGCTCTTGAAAGAATCAATAAATAGAAATTAACATAAATATATTTAAAGTCTATGAACATTTTTTCATTATATGTATGTATGTGGCAAATTTTTATCCCAGATACAATACGTTGTTGTCAGTGATATTTTAAAGATTTTTATGAACTCTTACATACCTTTGGACATTTTTGAAACCCAATGAAAAAATTAGCGTTGGTTAATTGCAAAGATAAATAAGTTTATGCCAAAACTTTAAAGCTGCAACGAAACGGCAGGTACGTACAATTTCAAGGAACTTACTTTGACTGTTCTTTATATGTTCTTTATATTATTATAAGTAATGCCTGTGTTTAAGCTATGAACTCCACTACAACTCGCCTTTGAAGTAGAATGCAATAAAATAAAACCAAATAAAAAAAATTTCATTAATGTTGACTTTTTATTAGATTGTAAATATAGAAACATTCATCTCAACAATAAGTTACTCAATACACAGCAATAAGTATACGTATGCAGCACAAAAAGCCATTTTTTTAATTTTTTTTAGAAAAGTTGCGTATGCGGCACAAAACAATATTTTTCATTTCCAAAAAAATACTTTTAAATTCTAACTTTATTCATGAAAGTGTGCAAAAATTTAAAATTTTCTTCAAAACATATACCGGAAGCAGTGGTAAAAATATAAAAAAATTCTATCGGGTACATTTTGAGAAATCTTCATGTAAATCTTCTATGTCGTTTTTCTCCACTCCGACTTTTTGGCATATGCGCCAAACCAATTCTTAGCTGACGATATGTTTTTCCATACATAAACAAAAAGCAATAGTATACATAAACAGGGTTGTCAGATGTGGCGATTTCTCGCCAAACGTGGCGATTTTCAAACTTGTTTGGCGACCTAATTTTTGATTTGGCGACATGGCAATTTTTTGGCGATTTAACAAAAAAGTTGGCGATTTTGTTGACTATTTTTGATGAGCTATGCATTTGCTTTGAAAATCGTTAAATTCAATACTGAGAAATAATATTAATTTTATTATACTTATATTATTTTTATGTATGAAGTTTGAGGCATTCATATGTATGGTCAGTATTTGAACGTTCAAATGGCTGATGAAGATAATGAATATCTTCGAGAAAATAGTTTTTCATATTTAAAAGTGCTCTTGAAAGAATCAATAAATAGAAATTAACATAAATATATTTAAAGTCTATGAACATTTTTTCATTATATGTATGTATGTGGCAAATTTTTATCCCAGATACAATACGTTGTTGTCAGTGATACCTTTGGACATTTTTGAAACCCAATGAAAAAATTAGCGTTGGTTAATTGCAAAGATAAATAAGTTTATGCCAAAACTTTAAAGCTGCAACGAAACGGCAGATACGTACAATTTCAAGGAACTTACTTTGACTGTTCTTTATATGTTCTTTATATTATTATAAGTAATGCCTGTGTTTAAGCTATGAACTCCACTACAACTCGCCTTTGAAGTAGAATGCAATACGAACTTCTAAACGCGTTGTTACGAGTTATAAGTTGCACATCTTTTGTACCATCGTATATTCAATTCAATTTCCCATTTTTTAAAAAATACAACCTCTGTCATCGTTTTGAACGATTACGAAAATCGTAATACACAGTACAAACTGTTCAAATCCGTAAATGATTTCATTCGAATCGAAATACGCGGTAACCCCCCCGTTATGTATAAAGTTTTTGTATATGAAGTTCCAGTATTGTGTATAATTTGCAATTTCTTTAAGCATAAATTAAATTAAAGTTAAAGTTTGTTAAAGTAAATCTTAAAACCGAGGTTTTCGGTTTTTAGGCATTTAAAACCGCGGTTTCGATTTCGGTTAAAACCGAACAGCAATCCCTAAAAGCCCAAGTGGTCACTTGAAGTAGGTTAAGCGTACAAATAAAGCCTGTAAAATATTCGTTTGAATTTGGCGAATTCATAGCAATTTTTACAATATATTTTATTATTATATGAATTAAATATTTATATGAAAATTAAAAACGTCTATAACTCGAAAACTAAGCGCTTGCGCCAATTTTTTTATTTAATTTTTTCATATTTTTCAATTTTCTATCACCCTAGGTACTTTCTTTTTTATTTGGAGCTGCGTCGGTAAACAAGATTTGTTCCGATTTTTATATATGTACATTATCATTCAAATAATTAACTTTTAAATGTAACGTTTTTAATAACTCAATAACGTTGCGTTGCCAAAATCTTCTGCGTCCAAATATGAACCAAAATATTTAAACACTTTTAACCGAACACTTCCTTAAAACTGCATTCTGGAATATAAAAATGTCAACACACATGGAGATAAAAACAAAATTAAAAAAATATAAACTACGAAATCCAGCACACACACGCACAATAATTGCAACGTCGTCAGATGTTTTCACATACAAAATAAAAGACAAAACGCGAAAAATATTAAATTACTTATAACACGCATAAAAAACTGTGTTTAATATTTTAATTATAAAATAACAAACTAGAATGAACCTTTATGGTATTGCTTATTAAAGTTTAGAAAACAAGAAGCTCAATCAAAATGAAATCGCTTAAATTAATGGTGCTGTTGTTAAGTTTTAGTGCTACTGGTATGTACAAAACGACCCACGCTGAGGTTACGGCCGTTGAAAGTAATAATGGCACTTTTGTTAATGTTAATAAAGAAGCTAAAAGTATTATTGAGCTTAATAAAGATATAACAGTTAATACTAGTCTAAATTTGGAAAAAACTTTGGCACAACTTAATGGCACCGAAGCCTCAAATATACCGAAAGTTCGAAGAGTCACAAACGTGGACAATGATAGCCTAGAGAGGAAGTCTAAAAATGAGAGCAAAATGGGTGATAATTCTACTGAAGTAACGAGTGTTAGTACGACAACAGTAAAACCTTTGCAAATAATCAAATTATTAACTGAAGCTGGTATTGTAGAAGTGGCAGCTAAAAACGTTACGAATATATTGGCAAAGGAAGAAGTAAAAAAAGAGGAAGATACAAATACTTGGTTGCCTCCACTTTCTTCCACGCAAAACAGTTTGACAACCAATACTACGGAAGCAACAGCACCAAATTTTAAGAATAATTCGGAGGTAGTAACAAAGAACGAGAAAAATATTAATACAAACACAGGAGCAAATAAACCTTCATCTATAACGACAACTTCAGCAACACCTCCATTAGCAACAAACGCTACTGAAAACAATATTACTAGCATAGTAGCCACACCAACATCTTCAATTGCCAGCAGCAAAAGTCCCTCTATTAACAGCACAACCTTCACTTCAACTACTACAACAACAACGACTAAAACTACTACCACAACGACCACTACAACACCAAAACCCAAGAAACCAAAAATTACCTATAGCGTACCCGATTTTCCAGATTTAGAAAAAGACAATCCTGAATTGAAAAATTTATTACAATCTTCTTCAGCATCAAATAAACTTCCTCTATCAGATGGTCCGTATGCTCAACCTTCACAGGAATTCAATAATAATTTCCATCGTGGTCGGGATTTTATATTACCCATTGTTTCAATGATCTTTATAATACCCCTAGTCATTGGTATACTTATAACATCGTATAGACGTTTCCGCGATTGTTGGTCCACACGTCATTACCGCCGTATGGATTTTTTGGTAGATGGCATGTACAATGACTGACATCGTTGCCAGCAAAGGCAACAATTATTAAATAAAACAAATAATGGGATAACAAGAAATCAAACAGAAAGTATTGATAATGAAGAAGAAGAAGAAGATGATGATGATGTGAGGAACTTATCAGAAATTGCTTAGCATTATAAAATTTCCACAGAAAATAAAAAAACTTGAAACTATTTTAAATCTTAAAAAGTCTTGCTACAAAATGAAAAAGTTAAACTTTTTTTATTTGATCTATATAGAGAATAACAACAATCATCATTATTTTCAAGAAAACGAGTGAGATTTGTAACAAAACACGCAACTTCCCAAAAAAAACATATTAAAACTTATTGCAAATTTTTTATATTTTTACAAAAAACATTGGTATAGTAAAGCAATAATTTAACAGATATTTACTTTTACAGTTGGAATTTAACTTCAGTTTTGCAAAAACTCTTTAAACAAAATAAATTTGATGCCAAAATTATAACTACTTTTTTCTAACAATATTTTTATACTATTATTCATATATTTTTTAGCTGATAAGATTTACTTTTGAACAAAAGGAAACAAATTCGGTAGTATTTTATGAACATTTATAATTTTTTTTCTCCCAAAATGTTAATTATTACAATCTTAATTCATGTTTAAAATTTGGATAGAAAATTTATTATAAAAACCTGAACTAATAATATTTTTGTATTATAAAAAAGACAACATTAGAAATACATACATACTTATGTATCTCTATTATATACATTTATTTTAATAAAAATTAAAAAAAATGGACAAACATTTTTGTATATGCGTGCAGTTTTACTTTTTTTTAAAGAATTATAATGTTTTTATCCTAGATGATTTTTTTTCTCAATGAAAAATTAACTTGTCCTTAAATTGAAATAATTTTACCGTTATAAATATTGAATAAACGTACCTGGGTAACCTAATTGCACTAACAGCCCAATTATGAATAAAAAATCCCCGGGAGTTTTTTCCCTTTTCCCATTTTTACAATTGAATTAACATAGGAAAAATGGGAGAAGGGAGAAAACTCCCGGGGAATTTTTATTCATAATTGGGTTGTAAATGTTCGTCGGTGGACTGATCGGCATTCGATGGCTCGCTGTAGAACTCTCATTAAGAGTGAGTCGAACAGAAGGGCTCAGAGAGAGAGGGCAGAGTGATAATACCTGATTGATGTCCAGGACTCTATGGCCTGGCTATGTTGCGGGGTAACCACGCGTGCTACTTGGTTTCTGTAGGGACCAGATGAGGACAGTGATAACGGGTTACTGGGTGATAGGGACTCATGCGGTGAGATGGGCTTAGTTTATATTGACTACTGTAGAAGTTGTCAAAATGATGAGGAGGATGAAACAGTGTTTAATTTTCTTTGTCAATGCAAAGTATTTTGGAAGAATATACATACTTATGTAATTGAAGTGCTTGGATGTTAAATCTTATGTGGAACTGAGGTTGGTCTCTCTGTTTTGCAGGGAGTCGAAATGGTTCGATGCTGCAGTGTTATCTGGTAAATAATCTGGTGGACACTGGCCGACTCTGGTCAATGGCTCTGGGTATCACAAAGAGGCCGCTATAAGGACCCAAGTGAGCCGTGGTGGTCAGCTGACCATTGTACCTAGCTCAAAATTATTTAAAAATCTAAGCAGAAACTATGAAAAAGTAACAAGACTTAAAATTAAAGCTTTTTTACACAAATAGTACTACAAAATGTTCAAGTTCAAACACAGCAGACAATTATGTTCGTACATGGGTCGATATCACGAAATGACTACATTCTGTGGCCCGACGCATTTTGTATTAAAAGTATTACAAAATTAAAATTCTGAGAACAGGATTAAATAAAACAAAATGTACTTCAACGAGGCGCGGAAATCAAAATAAAATATTTTAGATATTAATTAGTATTGTGGTTATTTTGTTGAACTATTTATGGTTTTTAATCCAAATTTTTAATATTTTTAATTAGGCTTAAGTTCATGAAATTTAATTTTTATTAAATTATTTTTGTGAAGAAAGGAATTTTACAACATGAAAATTAATTAAAATTGTTATTGATAATCTTTCATTCTTGACGTGAAAAAGGTCAACAGAAAAGAGAAAGACAAAGTGAAAAAACAAAAAATGTACTTGGACTTCAAGAAAAATTCTTGACGAAAGTACGAAAAAACAGAAGTAAAGGAAAAAACATGTAAAATCAATTAAAATGGATAATCATTCAGGAAAGCAAATTTCGATCTACCAAATGTTAAAATACAATTTGGTTTAAGGATTGATGTTTGACTAGTGACGTCAGCAGTCGTCGATGGCTGCGAGTGTAGGACGGCAAATCCATCTGAGGAGATCGAGTGGTTGCGATCGAAACATGTCATGGTAACCTGCCGGCCAGGGTTCGAGCCCGAGCCACGTCAAGAATGAAAGATTATCAATAACAATTTTAATTAATTTTCATGTTGTAAAATTCCTTTCTTCACAAAAATAATTTAATAAAAATTAAATTTCATGAAGTTAAGCCTAATTAAAAATATTAAATATTTTAGATATTTTTATGAAAAAATTTGGTGGCACGGTGCAAATCGTCATTACCATGGTGTGCGTCCAAACGTTTTGTGTTCAAAAAACACAGATTTTCATTAGTATCTCAAAATATATATTATAAATGAAGTACGTCAAGTTATTCGAGAAGAATAAACCAACTCAATTAATTTCATAAATATAATTTTATTTTAAAACTTATGATTTTGAGACATTTTAGTCCGTGGCTAATTTTTTTCGTCATTCCCCGTGGGCCAATTTGTTTATTAAAAAACAATGCTTTAAACCGGTTTTTTGGTTAGGTGTTAACTGGCAATGTAACGACAATTCCCGTTAGTTTTAAAGTGTATTGACAGAAGTGAAAAATGTAGTCAGTTGTTTGAGAGCTTTTGAAATGTTTAGTGTTTTTTGCGCATGTTCCTGAAATTTTGTCATTCCCGTGGTAAGTATATTTTTCCGTTATTTATATTATAATTTCCAAATTTGTTGTATTGGTTTGTTCATTTTTTAAATCTTTATTAGATTCTAATATGTTTTATAAAAATTTTTGAAGATTTTCACATTTAAATCCAAGAATACTCACGTTTCCATCATTACCGTGCAGTCATTACCATGGGAATAATCTAAACCTCGGTAATGACAAAAGGAACACGGGAATTACCTTTTCAATGTATATTTGAGATTATTCAATCTATGGTAATTATTTAAGAAATTTGATGTTCCCCAAACTTAAAAAGTACACCTGGAATTATAATCCAAAGAATGGACTTAACGTATGCATTTTATTAAATGTGTTTCCATAAATTGCTGTATGTGTTTTATTTAGCTGCAATACATGATAAAACGTCATAACCATGCTGCTCAGTCATTACCGTGCCGCACAAATATCATTTCTGTTGGACTATTGTCATTCCCGTGGGGTGCAAAAATCATTTAGGTTTGTGGAGCAAAAACCCTTTAAGTAGACGGAACGCCACTCGTGAAACTGCTCTGAGTGGAGAAGCAGCTCGCGCTTTTTGTCATTACAGTACTTTTCGTTTATAGTCACTACGTTTATAGTCACATTAGCAATAAAGTCCATTTTATCTGTTTATTTTGCCGCTATAAGTTAATTTAATATTAAGTATTAACGTTATAGTCCATTTAGCGATATAAGCACATTTGCCATTTATCAACAGTTGTCAAAGGGAAAAGTAAAGCAAATTAATGGCGTTATAGTCACATAAGCAAAATTTACTAAGTTTTTCGAATCAAAAATCCATCCAAAGAAAGAATGAATTAAATCATTTAATGTTTGTCATCAACTCTCAACTCTCTGCCGTTGGTATCAGCTATGAAATATCTTGTTATTATTTTAACTACTTTTTATACAGTATGCAACTCTGTTGTAAAACCATAAGCCTAATGTTGGTGTAATTTATATTAATTTTTTATTTACATTTATTCACATAACTTCTATTCTATTCGATCTTTATATTCGAACTAGGTTATATGTGTCATAGTGGCATATACATATGTGAATTAGCCTTATAGTCACATTAGCGATATAGTCTACGTTATGGTTGCAACTAAAGGATGCGGCTATAAGCGAAAAGTACTGGGGTCTAATCACCGCATACGATATCGAGCAAAATTCATCGAAATTATTTATTTTGGTATCTTGAAACTCGATATCGAATGAAATGTATTGAATTGGAAATAACAGCATTCGACATCGTGTAACTCGACATTACATTTATTGAGTTTTCATTCGATACGCCAGTGTATATCGTATGCAAAAAAATTCAATAGTTTATTCGATACGATCGTATCGAATGCTGTGATTAGACCCCTGTATTTAAAATGCACCCAAATGTGGTACTTTTTGTGATTCTTGCCACTTATAACTCTCAGCTTTAATATAAGTAAAACTTTTTTAATATATTAATATCATGCGTGGTTAGCTGAAAATCGGTTGAATAAACTTTCTATTAACCTGTTTTATTTATTATGAATAAGGGGGTATCTCGCATATACAGTCACCCCTATCGTGAATAAAAATTCCTTGGGAGTTTTTTCCCTTTTCCCATTTTTACTATTGAATTAACATAGGAAAAAACTCCCAAGGAATTTTTATTCGCGATAGGGGTGAGTATTTATCGGATATAAGAACATCTCATATAAGAACAAAACGCTTATAAGAAACATTTTCAAAAACACCATGTCTTTTTTTCGATTTTTATAACAAAAAAGGTTTCATATAAGAAAAACGCGTATAAGAAAAAAGCTGATAAAAGAACATTTTTCGTAAGCACCAAAATCACAAAATGTATAGAAAAAAAAATTTATATAAGAAACTTCCAACGGCAACACAGAATTTATGTAGTTTGCATGGACAACTCTGTTATCTGACAGTTTTACAACAAGAACAAAGTTTTTTTTTTTAATTTTAAGCTGGAGGTCCACACCACGCGTTACTCGCTTTTTCGCAGCATACGCAGCTGTCAAAAAAGTAGAGTCTGTGTAGTTATACGTAGTAAGTTACATGCACAAAAACGTAGATGCCTTGAGGCGAAAAGTAGGTTTACTTTTACTTTTGTAAGCGGCACAAGCAGCGTTCGAACAAATCAGCTGATTTTGACAAATTAAATTTTATTTTTACTTGTGCTGCTGCTGCAAAAAAAGCGTTGCATGTAACTTGAAACGTAGAACGCAAGTAAGGTTATAAAAGCATGCGCTGCGTTGAGGCGAAACCGCGTGTTATGGATCTCCAGCTTTAGGTTTAGATGAGCGAGCTGGTACTCATGAGAAGCTTTGTGTTTTTTGTCAATAAAAACAAAACACAAAACGTTATAAAAAGAAGCGAAATTGCAAAAAAATATAATATTGGGCTTTCAACGTTATCTAAAATAGTGAAAAATTCAAAAGACATAGACAATAATTATTTAAAAGTTAGAAACGTTAACATGGGGGTCTTCACATGATAATTTTTTGTCATACCAAACGTCAAAGTCCATATAAAAAAAAACTTTAAAATTTATGTCAGCGTTTTTTTATACCCTTCACCGAGGGTAAAAGGGTATATATAACTTTGTCATTCCGTTTGTAATTTCTACAATATTGATCCTACACCCTATAAAGTAGATATATTCTGGGTCCTTATGAAAAGCGAAGTTCAAATCCGGTTGTCCGTCTGTCCGTCTGTCCATCTGTCCGTCTGTCCGTCTGTCTGTTGAAATGGGTTTTCCGAAGCCCCCAGATATGATGGGAGCTTCGTTGGGGTATCTTTCTGTCAGGTATTCTTATTATAATTTTGCTATTGAAATTCAGCCAGATCGGTCCACAAATGGCTGAGATATGAGCAAAAAACCACGACTACCTCTAATTTTTCCCAAAAATCCCTTGTGGTTGTTGTATTTTTATTACTTTTTGCTGTATATCTGGTGAACGGAAAAAGCCAAATCTTCCAAACTAGGTACACAAAATTAGGTTGCCAATACACACCATCCTACAAAATGTGGGCGGGATTGGAGAAGTGGGCGTGGTACCTCCCGTACAAAAAAAATTAAAAATTTTATAAAAACCTAAATTTTAAGGCTGCCATATGTCCTATGGATATAATTTATATACCAAAATATCGGAAATTTTTAGTAGAACATATTTTATAAAAAACTCGGGAAAATCGATTCAGATACAAAAAAGTTATGACCAAAATTTTAAATACCCATTTTCGGTAACCATGGATCTTCCCGAGTCCAAGTTTTATAACACAAACAAATGGCAAATTTCTTGCTTAACACGTCGGTATATAAATCTGTCAAATCGGTTAAAAAATGGCTGAGTTATCAGCGAAAAACCACGACTACCTCTAATTTTTTAAAAAAATCCCTTGTTGTTGTTGTATTTTTATTACCTTTTGCTGTATATCTGGTGAACGGAAAAAGCCAAATCTTCCAAACTAGGTACACAAAATTAGGTTGCCAATACACACCATCCTACAAAATGTGGGCGGGATTGGAGAAGTGGGCGTGGTACCTCCCGTACAAAAAAAATTAAAAATTTTATAAAAACCTAAATTTTAAGGCTGCCATATGTCCTATGGATATGATTTATATACCAAAATATCGGAAATTTTTAGAAGAACATATTTTATAAAAAACTCGGGAAAATCGGTTCAGATACAAAAAAGTTATGATCAAAATTTAATTTTTTTTTTTTAAATACCCATTTTCGGTAACCATGGATCTTCCCGAGTCCAAGTTTTATAACACAAACAAATGGTAAATTTCTTGCTTAACACGTCGGTATATAAATCTGTCAAATCGGTTAAAAAATGGCTGAGTTATCAGCGAAAAACCACGATTTATGGTTTACAACTTTGCTATTGTGGTGAACAAAAGTAATTACAACCCTACACAGTGAACATAAAACGGGCCATATTTCATTTTAATGATATTCAAACAACGTTCCTTCATAGTTTAGTTGTCTAGAGGGTTAAGTTAGAAACTGTGAGTTCTCTGGTTCGAATCTGGTTTTTTTAAAAGAAAATTTTTTTTTAATTTTTATTTTTTTATGTTCTAAAAACGATTTAAAAAAAATATTTACCAGTTTTCGCTTTTTAAATTTAATTTATAATGGAGTTTAAAGTATTATAATTATGTATGTATACATATGTAAAAATTATTTAGTTTTTGTCTAGTTGCTCTGTATTCTGCTCCCACAATGGTGAAGGGTATATAAGATTCGGCACAGCCGAATATAGCTCTCTTACTTGTTTTATATAAAGTTTGACGTTTATTATAACAAAAAATTGTCAGGTATGTATGTAACAAATAAGAAACAGAAAACCAAAATATGAAAGTCTTATGGCCATAGTTACTTATATAAGAAACAAGTTTCTTATATAAAATAGTTGTATATAAGAAAGAAACGCTTATAAGAAACTTTTTTCCTGGACTTTTTAAGTTTCTTATATCCGATAAATACTGTATATGTATATTGTTCGTGAAGCAGAAACCAAACTGTTGTACCGACAACTTTTGTAAAATTTGTGTAATTGACATTAAAAGTAAAATCTAAGTTTTTACCAAAAATTTTGCAAAGAATTGATATAAAAAACAAAAAGCGCAATATATTGAAGTATTTAGACCCATTATGTATAGTGTCTAATGAAGATATAAACTATTTCGAATTAGTTTCAGAGTTTAAAGATATTATAACTGACCCAGGTGCATTTATACATGAATTTAAACTTCTAGAGAGTAAAGTAGCTGACGCGAATTATGAACACTTATTTAAAATATCGAATGCTGAAGATTTTTGGCGTTAAATTGGAACATGGAAAAATAGATTTGATGAGTATACCTGTATATACATACATACATACATATATTCAAACTTGTACAAATTGATCTCTCATATTTTTACATTGTCACACAATAGTGCTTCTGCTCAGCGTGTTTTAACTAAGTTAGCTTTAATCAAAAATAAAGCAACAAAAAGGTTAAAAGAAAATACTTGCGAATCCATGCTTTTATTTTTAAATTTGTTAGGTACACTCACAATATTCTGTACGTAAAATTAACTGAAATTGTAATATAAAATAAATGAAAGTTCAGTTAAAAACCGGTATACTTATCTTTCATTTATTTTTAACAAAAAGTTCATTTAATTTTTACTGTCAAAAATTTAACACCATATTCCGTAAATCAAATAAATATTCAGTTATTTTGTAAAGTTTTACTGTCAAAAATTCAACACCATATTCAGTAAAAATAATTAAATATTCAGTTATTTTATAAAATTTTACTGTCAAAAAATTAATCCCATATTCAGTAAAAACAATTAAATATTCAGTTATTTTATTAAATTCAGTCATTTTCGTTTACTCCACAAAAGAGCCGAATTTCTAAAAAATACCAGACAGACAGCTGTCCGCTTGTTTTTCTTATAAGCGAGAGAGGGAGAATATTATTATTTACTTACCCTGTTACACACGTTTGTTTTACTTTTGTTGTACTGACAACGTTGTTTACAGAAGA
The DNA here is from genome assembly GCA_930367215.1 of Pollenia angustigena. Taxonomy (NCBI): domain Eukaryota; kingdom Metazoa; phylum Arthropoda; class Insecta; order Diptera; family Polleniidae; genus Pollenia; species Pollenia angustigena. The sequence continues at coordinate 123,234,354 of OV884059.1, read as the reverse complement.
ACTCTTAATTATAAGACACCAGCAGCATTACCGATATGGCTTCGCAATTATTTTACTTTTAAAATTTGATGTATTTAACTAAATTATTTTAACAAATAGAAAATGGGAATTGCTTACACAAAACAAGCAATTCATTTTTTTTAGATAAGTAAAAATTTATTTTTGGTAGTTAAATTATATAAAATAACTGAATGTTCATTTGTTTTTACGGAATATGTAGTTAATTTTTTGACAGTTAATTTATATAAAGCAACTGAATATTCCTTTGTTTTTTACGGAATATGTATTCGCCCATGTATTCGTGTATTGTCATCGGGAATATGTATGCCTGCAAAGTTTCATCCATTTGCATTGAGTATAAGGCGGTTAAATTAACGTTACAAGATTTGATTTTCAGAAGTGAAGCTAAAGAAAAGGTTTTAATTAAAAAAATGTTGCCGGCCCCCCCTAGATTTGATCCTGGCACGCCCATGTATTCGTGTACTGTCATCGGGAATATGTATGCCTGCAAAGTTTCATCCATTTGCATTGAGTAAAAGGCGGTAAAAAAAGCATTTTACCAAAAAAAAAAAAAATGTTGCCCCCACCCTAGATTTTATCCTGGCTACGCCCATGTATTCGTGTATTGCCATCGGGAATATGTATGCCTGCAAAGTTTCATCCATTTGCATTGAGTAAAAGGCGGTCAAAAAAGCATTTAAAAAAAATTTTGCCCCCCCCCCCTAGATTTTATCCTGGCTACGCCCATGTATTCGTGTATTGTCATCGGGAATATGTATGCCTGCAAAGTTTCATCCATTTGCATTGAGTATAAGGAGGTTTAATTAACGCTACAAGATTTGATTTTCCGAAGTGAAGCTAAAGAAAAGGTTTTAAAAACGAGCATTTTGTACATAAAAGTTGATATATTAAAAATCCGAGGATTAAAAAAAATAAATCCCGGGATTTCCCTTTTAACATCCCTAGTATTTACTCAAAATTTTAATTTTTTCACTTTTTTGAAAAAATCGACACGTAATGCTGGGTACACACTATGCAACACATTTACGCAATCTAGTGAATTAAATTCATTTTCATTCATTCCAGATTGCATCAACATCAAAACGCTTTGATATTTTGAGGTTGCATTGAAACAGATTGCATGTAGATTGTACTGTGTGTACGCAGCATAATAGATATTCATAAAACGCATGGTTTAAAAATTATTTTTGTATGCCTTTAATCATTAAAGTTTAATGTAAAATTGAAAAGTGTTTTGTCTCTACTAAAATGTTTAAATTTTGAGTTAATACCCCCTTGCTGATCAAGTGCGATTTGCTTATTGTAAATAAATGTAAGCAGTTTTAACAATATCCCTATTCAAATTATTACATTAAATTCAATTAAACACAATTTTGAAAATAACCTTAAACTAAAGTGAGATAGCTCATGTAGAAAACCATTCCCTAAATTTTTAAAAATTTAACTGTTTTGAGTATTCAAGAAGCAATATTAAGAACAAAACGTTTATATTTTTATCCTTAAAAGTGTTTCCAACTTTAGACCCTGTATTTCATAAGGGAGTTCAAAATTATTTTTATGAAAGTTAAAGTCACTCGCTATCATTTTAAAAGACTTTTTAATCAATTATTAAGTTTAATTTCTTCAAAATATTGGATAATTAACAATTATTTTTTTATACAAAAGTGACCTTGTGCTTGAAGATTTATTGTGAAGAAATGATTTTTTTAAACATTTCATTAGTTAAGAAATTATATTTTTCTTCTTAAATGTAAGCTCTATGTTTACATTTGTCCTTTAAGTTGTGCTGAAAAAGGTCAACAAGAAAAAAGAAACACAATAACATGAAAAACAGAAAAAGAAGCTTGCTTTCCCGCAACAATAACTTTCAGTGTTTTGTTTAAGCTTTGATATTGTTACAAGTAAGACTTTGAGTTTTGAAAATTCTTATTCGCTTTAGGGTTTTATTTTTATAATATGTTTAGCTTTTCTAAAATCTTTGGATAAGGTTTCCTGATGATCTTGTCTTAGCAGCCAGTGAAATGCGTATAGAAGCAGCTTTCCCTCAACAATAACTTTCAGTGTACTTATCAAATATGAAAAATTGGGAATTTAGCACGTCATACAGACTCCTCTGAAGAGATTGAGTGGTTGCAATCGAAACATGTAAGGGTAACGTGCCCGTGAAAGCCTGGGTTCGAGTCCAGCGTCAGCCAATAATGAAAAATATTAATACATTTTAATTCATTTCATGTCATAAAAATTCCTTTCTTTATAAAAAATAATTTAATGAAAAAACAGAAAGAGTTCAATAACCCTGCAAATAAAATTGGACCACCTGACCCATTTTGATAAAATGGACTACTCCATGGACTAGTCCGATGTAATGCAAGCATGGACCATGTCATTGTTAAAAAGTGTTTGTAGTGAGACGACATGTCTTCGTTTTTTAACGACATGCTTTCGTGTTTAAACGACTTCAAAACTAATCCTCTTGAGTATACCATGGAGTAGTTTTAAAACTACTCCTTACTGGTCCAAAGGTGGGTTATATACCATGGAGTAGTTTTAAAACTACTCCTTAGTGGTCCAAAGGTGGGTTATATGGTCCTCTCCTAGGACATCGTAATGTTAAATAGACCAGGTTTTTTCCATACGTTTGGGTTACTTGTGGACTAGTCCTGGTCCCTTGTGGACTACTCTTTACACGCGTGTTTGGACTGGTCCTATTATTTGCAGGGAAAATAACCACAATACTAATTAATGTACTGCAATTATTTCCAAACGCTCCACTGTGTTCTTACGCTATATTGAAAAATTCAAAGAATGCAGGGTACTAAAAAAAATCGTTGAATTTAATTATTCCATTTGTAAACATATGTACAATATGTATATGTATAAGTATGTATGTATGTATGTTTCCTTTTATATACCTAATTAGTGTTTTTCATACAGGAATTTCCGGGAAAAAACTGGGATCTCGCACAATATTCGGGAAAAAATCCCGGAAAATTTGTAGGGAACTTCCTGGAATTTTTCTTTATTTAATTATGGCAATTTTACTCTTAAATTTTGAACTAGTAAAAAAAGTGCACAATTCGATTCAAAGAAAATAATTTTCTTTAAAAAAGCAATAAGTTCAAGTTTTTGAAGAAAGTGGTGAGAACACAGAAAGTATCCAGAGATTATATCATGTTCTATTGGCTATAAAGACAAACATCTGTAGAAAGGGAACGTGTTTTCTCATTGTTTTGTTTTCAAATAAATTAAATTAAAATATATTTTGCGCCGATTTAAATTAAGCTGGAATTCACGGAAAATGAAAAAGTCCGGGAAAAGAAAAACTCTACACCTAATATTAAATATGTGAGGCACAAGTAGATACAAAAAAACAAGACATACCTACGTCATTGATTATTTTTCAAATAAAGTGAATCGTAATTGAGTGTATGTTTAGACAAGTCTGTGTTTGATCGTTTTAAGGGATCTTTTTTATTGTTTAAAATTCAAATGCATATTTATGTTGCACCTCTTGTGTAAATAATTAAAAAAAAAAACAAAAACAACACGATAACTAACCCTATTAAAGACTTTAATGTGCCATTTAATCAGCCCAGCATAAAAACTCATGATCTTTAAAATTTTGGAACTCTTTGTGTCTTTGTTTTATTTTGTTTTGGAAATATTTTTACTACAACAAAAGAAACTTTTATTTTGCTTTTGAACTAAAAACGAAAAGAAAATAGTTTGAATTTTCACAAAATCCCCAAAAATAATTTTCACAGATCTTATAGTGTTTCCAATGAAAATTTAAAATGAAAAAAATTGTATTTTTTTTATACTTTATGGGGTCTGAGATGAATAATAAAAAAATTTTCACACGGAATGACAAAGTTAGTATACCCTCTTCACAAATAATTGTGGTGGAGGGTATAAAAAAAACTAATTTCAATAATCTAATCCGTTTTTGAGTCACGCGAATATAAGTTGGACAACCTCCTCCATTTTCGAAATAACGTTATATCTCGAAATCAAGAGCTAACCTTAAAAAGCACCACTGGATTCATAGTGTCCAAAATAGGTTAAAACGCCAGGTGCCCGGCTTGTCTGTTTTTTCAACTAGCACAGTGTAATTAACAACAATAGGTAAATTCCGAAAAGCACTTTAAAAAAAATTAGTCCAATTTAGGTGTTTGAATACCAAAAACTTGAAAATCACTTTAAAACGCTTAAAACCGAAGCGAATCATGATATTTAAATCAAATTTGGTCAAATAAATCTTATATGACTAGAAAAAAAAGCATAAAACTTTCTGATGGTCGGCCCAAAATTTATCAAAAGCCTAAAACCGCAACGGATTATAAAACTGTGAGGTCAGTTTCTACAAAAAAAGTGTTTATAATTTATAGATCAAATAAAAAGCCCACTCTCGAAAGATTCTTCGACACAGCCGAATATAACACTCCTACTTGTTTTTAAATAGTCAAGCTATTTTAAGTGAGATTTGAAATTTTTTATTATAAAATAACAATTATTTATTTTTGGCTATATTTTTTTAAAAGAAATCAAATTTGTCATCGATTAATTTGCATTTTATTTCAGAATTTTTAATTTTAATAATAAGAAAATTTCATCAACATAAAAAATTTTTCTTAATTCATTTGGAAATGGTGTTTAAAACGTTTTCAACAAAAAAGTTTTCATTTACCAAAGTTAATGTAAACATTTAAAAAAATACTATGCTGGAAAACTTTAAGACTTATTCCATATTTTATATTGTAAAAATCCGTCTGCCTAATAGACTGACTGATATCGTACTAAATAAATTTTGAAAAATGTTTTCTTATTGGTGTTTATAATTTCTCTCCAGTTTATTGTATGTAGTCTAGTCTAAAAGGTATACAATAAAACTCTCCCACTAAATAAATCTATTGAACGTTTTATTTGCAAAAACCGTGAAATATTCTAAAAGTAGAAGAAACACAACACAAAATTTTACGATAAGAATATTTAGTTATTACTTAGATTTCATCGGGTAAAGTTGAAAATTATTTAAAAAAAAAATTTAAGCGAAAATTATAAAAGTAATTAAATAATGAATGCATCTTCACCACGTTTAAATCGGGCTCGTATTGCAACTTCACCACCGGAAACTATACGTTATCCGACAACCGATATACGAACATCTCATACGATTAATATACCGCCGAACACGCTGACAACGCGCACATATCAAGGATTAAAAACTTGTAGGTTCTTCTTATTATATAAAAAGTGAAAAGTGTGTCAGAAATATGCATGGTTAACTATATTAAGGTTCCAAAATCATAAAGTTTGAATTTTCAAATGAGTTATTTAATTATTTTGGAATGTAGATATGTTCGGATTAAAGTAAATAAATATTATCACTAAAAATTTAAAAACTTCGTTAAAATGAGTTCAAACCCATATTACACTAAATAAACCACTTCCTACGTATTTTAAATAATTCTTTATAATCGTAATTAATGATTTTTTTTTAACAAATCAGAGTTTATATTTGCAGATAAATATTTGTCGCTCAATGAAGTTTAATTGGTGGAATACCACAGATGATGATAATTAGTAATTTGATTATTTTGTTTTTTAATGTAAAGTAATTGATTTTGGCCGATTACTAATTGATTACAAATAATTAAAAAGTAGTCGCAATTACTTTAGATTATTGTAAAATAATCCAAAAGTAGTCGAACTGTATTTTCAGATTTTTTTTATAAAAAATAATCTTCAAAGTAATTAGGTTATTTAAATTTTTGGATTTTTGTCTTTGAAATTATAGATCCAAAAATCTACAGATATTTGATGATCTTATGAGCTAGCTTTTTTGATAAATATATTTTACAGACTTTTTATAATGCTATTTTTATACATATCGTCAGCTTATTATTGTTTTGACCTACCGAATATTTAAAAAAAATTGAGTTAGGTATGGGGTATATGTGTTTTGAACACCCCCTTTCTGAACCCAAAAACTGTTTGACACAAATTTGTTAAACCAAAGTTTTAATGGTATCTGAGATAATAAACATTAATTTTGCTCCATATAATTTTTTTTAAAGTTTATTTAGTATTGTTTTGCTCTTCACGCCACAGTTTGGCGATGGCAGCAAATTCCTCATACAAAACTGTACAAAACAAATTTCACTCTTGCTTTGCTTCATTGTCGTAACATGGGGTCTTCACCTGACAATTTTTTGTCATACCAAACGTCAAAGTCCATATAAAAAAAACTTTAAAATTTTTGTCAGCGTTTTTTTATATGAAGTTTGACGTTTGGTATGACAACAAATTGTCAGGTGAAAACCGTATGTAAGAAAATAAATAGTTAAAGTGAAAGCAAAATTATATGACAAATACAATCTATTGTCAAAGTTTTATTTATGTTTACTAAAAGTCCACGTTTTGTACTGTATTTTATTAAAGTTTTTGATAGTTTTAAGTTAAAATAAATAAGATATTGACCATAATTAAATTAAAATTGGCTAAAAATGTGTTTATTTGAGAGTATGAGGTGAGGGTATGCGTCCACGACAGCCCCCTTGTGTAAGCGCAACCACCACACACACGTAGGAATTTGAAATTTTTTTGGGGATGGAGTTATTAACCTCCGCTAAGCAAGCAGCGTCTGTTAAATAGCAACAGCACAGCGAGATCCGTCATCAGCAGACTTCTTTAATATCTCCCTTCCTGCGGCTGTTGGTTTAAGCCAAGACCACCAAGGGTCAGCCGCAATCTCAAATGAGATCTATCTAATTTAAACTCTACCGGATTCTAGATATTAACTGCATCTGATTTCCTCGGAGGATGTGACACCAAAAGGTGAAATATCCTTAGGATGTCTTGAATTTAATGGCGTTTTCCGTTACTTCAGAGAACCTATTTGGCTGTTCTGAGGTTCTCAGATCTCATTACTCCACGTCCGTTTTTTTTAATTCAGTGGTTACAAATAATTTTCACATACATACATATGTACATTGTACATACTTGCATAAATCATAACATGTGGAAAACAAAAAATCACTGCGCCAGTTGGAATTTAAGCTCAAACCTTTCTATTTTCGTTATTTTTTTTAGTTTTGCGTACATATACGAATTATTTTGTAAATTACGATTGTGACGTCTCCCTTCCCGCCGCGGATCGCAAACGTGACAAGTGTGTGCTATCGGTTCCTTCTGGTCACTGTCTAACGTAAATGTGTATAAAATTTAAAATAAGAATAAATAAAGCTACGCTCTCTAACGTTTTGGAAATGAAGAAAGTGGTGATTTTGTGTTTCATTTCTCTGGCTATCATTAAACAAATATGTATGAAGTTTGTAATCAACCCCTGGAAGCCACAGGTTCTACCAAGGCATAGAGTGGAAAAACACGTAATGTAATGTAGATATTTATGTACAGCGGGCCATAACCACCACGACCCAGCCGATCTTTTGTGCAGCCCGTGCATCTCACCACGTCAAGTTCAGACCACGTAGCAACAAGGCTAATTACCTTGCCTGGTTGAAGAGTAAATATCTCAGTTTGGCCCATCATATGCCCCGCCTAGAAATCCACAAGGCGCGATAGCAGCAGAGCATATGTTTCAACCCCCAAAATCTGCATGTTATGGTATCAACATTACCCATTATGAACTGATGGTATCTAAGACCACAGTGCCCCGTAAATAGTCCAACAAGCAGCCTAAGTTCCTCCTTCCCAAGCAAAAGAAGCCTACTTGTCCCACCACGGGCCAATAAAAGGACTACGAGCACCTCTGTTTGCCAAACAATGAGCCCTTTCGTTGCCCACATGGCCCACATGGCCCTCGTGACCGGGTACTGAACACAACTTTAAGTCGTTGTATTTCCCCAGATCGTTCAGAGTCACAAAACAGTCAGTCCATGACCAACCTGGATCTCACCTCTTAAGAAAATAGTGCTCTGAGAGCGACTTAGCTATCCGACATTATAAATAATCTCAGTCCTCTTTCACTCCTCCTCAGACATTCCCCAGCGCATATGAGGATGGCGTGGATCTCCGCCTGGAAGAAAAAAAGGCCTTTTTTGGCCATTGGCAAGCCCCTTTGGAAACCCAGGCTATGATGCCCGCCCCAGTATCACCGGTGAACCAGACTTGCTCCGCTCACCCAACATGATTGGTCCGTCCCCTGGTCCCTATCAAGTATAAGGACATTAAAATTCCCATCAAAGGCAGCATATGATAATAAAATTATGATAATTTCAAGGATCCGCATGTGACCTACAAAGTCACCTGCCTTGTATTCATTGTATAGATTGGGTATGAAAATAATCTGGTACCACACCAGTATCTATGAGTGATAAGATTGGCCCAGGACGGGTGATTACTGAGAACCTTTTGAGGATTACGTGGTGGCTGTTGTTTATACCCATATTACGGGAAGGGAGATCGTAAGGGTATGAACCTAAGACATAGTTCGGTCGCTAGCGGATGTCCTTATGTGCACTTGCTATTCAACAGAAGCTGTTTTGCTGTGAAGCTTAGATAGATCCAGCTCATAACTAAAAAGTTATTAAACTGCCTATTTTTACTTTAAAACATTTAAAATTTGTCAATGTCTTGAAAAAAGTTTTATAAATGTCTAGTTTTGCAAATATCCTTAACATTTTTATCACTTCATTTTCAAAACCATTTATTTATATTACAAATAGCAAAACCATTTATTTATATTACAAATAGCAAGTAAATAACTAATCACTGAATATCATATTTGTATACACTATATGTATATATGTAGTTCAAATTCAAACTCAGTAAAAATCCACACAAGAAAAATTTCCATTTAAAAATTTCATTAATCTAATAAACTAAAAATTCTTAGTAGAAAAATTATGCATTAACAGTTCATTAAAATTAAAGAAGACCACCAAAATAGGAAGACCCCCACCATACAAAGATCTTAAACAACAACATACAATTTGCAGCAAAATAATAAACAAATTTATGAACGAAAAACAAACTGGAATAAATAAATAAAACAGCTCGTACGAAAATTGAAATGTTGAAATGTTTCAAGACAAACTTGTTTTATAAAATAGTATGGAAAATATTTTTGAACTACAATTACAAGCGTCGCACAGAGGCGATTAATTCAAACCATATTTGGTACCATATTAAAGTAGATAAAATTCTACATCACTAACTGCAAAAATAAAAGTTCTAAATTGTTTACTTTATTTGCAGTGTATGTTCAAAGAGAACATTTTGATATTTCAAGTGATTATATTTTTCATTAAAACTTCTATAAGTAAAAGTTTTATAGTGTAACCCTCAACTTCAGGTACATATATAAGCATATAAACGACTATTTTTTGTTTAGATAAATGTTTTAGAAATATTAAAAAAAAAAATCTAATTGCTCTAAAAATGTAGTATTTTTGATATATACATGGAGTTTCAACAACTTTGCGGATGAGTGCAGGAAAAAATGCTTTTATGCTCTTAAAATATGAGATTTTAGCTAATAAGCCCCAAAATGCCTATTTGCGCATTTGTGCGATTTTTGAGTTATGAAGGTTTTTGTAAGAGAACTCCAGTCGCTAAAAATCAATGGGGAAAAACCAACAAAAAACAAGTAAGAAAGTATAGTCGGTCAAGCCCGACCATATGATACCCTACACCACAGTATTTAAAAACACATCATGCTTATGTGTCCATGTAAATATGGTTTTATCTATGTTTATAACTTCATGAAAATCGGTTTGAAAGTTTGTGAGACGCAGAAATTGCCCCCTGGCTCCCCTTGTGGTCCTATTTTTTAAAAACTGTATAGCTTATGTGTCCCATCTAACTATGTTTTAAATTTTTTTAAAAATTTATACATTTTGTGTCCATATAGATATGGTTCTATCTATGTTTTGAATTTCATTAAAATCGGTTTGATAGTTTCTGAGAGGAAGAAATTTCCCCCTATCTATCGGCCGATTTTCAATAGGCTTGGTCCTTGTGCCAATAAGAACCAGCCTGCTAGCCAGCCAGCCGGGCGGACATCGTTAGTTCGACTCAGAAAGTGATTCTGAGTAGATTGGTATACTTTAAGGTCTAGGACCACTATTTTAAGGCGTTACACACATCAGCACAAATGCATAATACCCTCTCCACTATTGTGGTATGGGTATAACAAGTTGTTTTTATTATATTTTGCTGTTATTGTAGCTAATGAGTGATGTTTATTAAAAGCACACTCACAAAAAATTAGATTCACAACGAATAGAATTTTTCACATATAATCATGCTATAATGACATGTCAAGTTTAAATTTCACTCACGAACGAGAAATTATCTCGTAAATAGTAGCCGCCGTAGTGATAAAAAATTAAAATGGATTTGAAATGCATTTTAAGAAAAATTTTTATGAAAATTTTGCCTTAAAACATATTTCAAACTTATTTTATTTTTTATAAATACGGCAGTAAATATATACTTATTTACTTAAAGCTTATTGCATAAATAATTAAGCTTATTCTTAATATATTTTACTCATTTAAACCCTGATATATAGACTTGCGCACAAATTACTTACAAAGCTTCGTTTAAAAATATGAGTTACATAAGAAAATTCTATTCTACACTGTTTGTGTGGTAAATGTGGCCACTCTTCCATCTCTATTTATATTTATTGTTCACCTCGCCTCAGACTCTTCAGTATTAATAATGTCGATTGTACCATTGAAACTAGTTTGTGAAAAAAAAACAGTTCGGCAAAATCCTCGACCGTCTTCCACCAGGTTTTGCAGGCCCCTGAAAATTTAATTTTTGAAAGAAACGACCGACAATATTAAACTCGAAAAAGAAAGAGTGGAGACTGAAAAAAGGCTCTTGTTGATTCGGTAGTATTAGTGGGAGAGAGATTAGTGAAAGTTAATCACAAACTTATTCTAGTGATGATTGACGATAAAGTTTGTAACGCTTTTACAGAGACAAGGTCAAAAGTGCTATATATGAGGCGCCACAAGTATATATATTAATAAAATGATTTCAAAAGATGTTAATATAGATAACATGGAGTTTGGTTTATCTGTCCTTCATGGATGGATAAGATTTTTTGAGTGTCTTATTCACTTAACATAGAAACTCCCGATAAAAAATGGCAAACTAGATGTGATAATGAAAAAAATTATTGCTGATACAAAAAAACTCATTCAAAGGGAATTTAGAGAGAAAATTGGATTGATTGTTGACCAACCAACACAGGTTTTGGAAACTCAAACGATAGCAATACTGCAAGGCGTTATTTTTAAGAATGCTGAAATATCTGCAGAAATTTTAAAAATTGATTTGCAGTTGATAAAAAATATGCATAATATATTAATAGTTCTTTCCAGTGGCATTGAGGTCAATATCGAAAGATTTTCAAATTTCGGTAATGATACTGCCAGGATATTTGTTAAACATTATCCATGGTATTATATGCCTCCTATTCTACATAAATACTTTATTCACGGGCCAGAAATTATATCGCTTACCCCTTTGCCTATTGGTCAACTAGCTGAAGAATCTCAAGAAGCTAGAAATAAGGACTTTAAAAGTTATAGGGAGCACTTTTCGCGGTAGGAAAAATACCATGGAAGACGTGTTCAATAGATTTCTTTTTAGTTCTGATCCATTCATTTCAAGCATGCGAAATAGTTGTAAAAAGAAAATGGAGCAAATGTCAAAGTCTGCATTAGAGTTTATTCTTCCCCACAGTGAAAAAATAATGATGACGATGATGAAGACTATTTTAGTGATGATTATGAAGATAATGATGATTATGAAGTTAATAATGATTATGAAGTAAATAATACTTCTGAAGTTTATGAAATGAAGTAAATAAAAAAGCCTTTTAAGTTTTTTTAATGTTTATTTTCTGAAATGTTTGTTTTCTGTTTATGAATATTTATAAATAAAAATTAATAATATTTTCTAATGTGACTTTTTTGAGTTAAATATGTAAAGTTATGGATTTTTGAGAAAAAGTAGGATTGTATGTTAAAATTTTGCTAATATAAATACATATTAAATATTAATTATTTTTATTTGAATTTAAATTACGACTTCTATGAATTAATCGTCACTTTCTATACCATTCACCCCACTGTGCGTCGTCGTTATAGTTATTTATTACAGCCCAAACTTTAATATACCAACTAAAATTAACAGATGTGGTGTTTATAAACTAGATTAACCACCGCCCTTAAAATACGAAAAAATGCTACACTTAAGTACCAGTTCAAACCATTGCATTACAATCGTTCTCCTAGTGAAGGCCAAGCCCTAAATAAAACTTCTGCTGTTGAGAATGTCACCTTACACTGAACTCAAGCTCTTCCTACGATTTGGATTTTAAAATAATGATGAATTACTTTGTTTAATAAAGGAAATCTATAAAATAAAGTCGAAATTATATTGATTCTTAAGAATAACATTTTTCTGTAAACATAATTCTTTAACCCTCTGTAAATACCTGTAGTTAATGGAGTAAAGTTTTACTATTTTCTTTATGTCTAATTGAAAAAGTATCTACATACATACATATGTATAGATATATAGATCAAAAAAAAAAAAAAAATCTGTTCATTTTTCAAAATGTGAAAATTCTGCTTTCTCTTAAATTTACCAACATGTTTTCTTAATCAGTACGTGTGCTGCGGAAAAAGCTAATATTTTTTTAAAAATATTTTTGTTTAAATAAACAAATAGTGTAAATAAATATACAATTTCATTTTCATTAAAATTATTAAGATTTTAGAGTAAATTTGTCGATTAACGGTTGCACAGTGGGAACAATCGTCTTATTATAATGCTTACTTGGAGTTTAATTAAAATTGCTGTTTAAAAATTAAATTAGGAAATGCACAGAACTAAAAATAATTCAGCTTTTTTTGATTTTTGTGATTTTACATGTCTATAATAAAAGCGTTGCTGAATTTTGATTATGAATTTTATACATACGAAAGGGAAAAGCACAACCAATTTCCAAAATAGGATATCTGGAAGTTTTGCAAAATTGTACCACTTTTTTATGTATATATTTATTTAACTTTTAAAGTTTTTAAGGTATTCCCTTAACCCTTTACGGCGTCATGTTGTATTTCTGCAACATACCCTTAAAGTAAGAGTAAAAATATTGTTACGAAAGTAACTTTAGTTAGTTGTAATTATTGTTTAAGAATTAGTTGTAATTTTTATTTATCTTGTATGTCTTAATTATTAAGTATTTGTTAGTTATTTTATTAGTTTACATTGTTATTAAAAATTGTTATAATTTAGTACACTTCAATCCCAATGTGCAGAAGGAACTAGAAATGACCGTTAAAAAAGATTTAGTATAAGTGGTGAAATTATGTAAAAATAAGTGCCGCCACCAATAATAATTGACTATAGAGTGGTGAATAAGTAAAGCCTCGAACCTTCGAGAAACATTTCGAATGTTCTAGATGGCTGAATTACAGTATAAATACTTGCGGCGGCTAGCATCAAAAAACAGTATTAGCTCAGACTTTGTCAAGTTAAGAGCACATCACGCGGAGAAAACTATAAACGTTTGAAGTGTGTTGATTACAATAGTGAGTTGTAAATAAAAGCTATAATTTACGGTTGTTAAAGTGACTAAGTTCTTAATAAATAAGTTTTATACATTAAAGTGTTGTGTTTATTTGTTTTATTTTGCAATTTAAGGCGATGTTGCAGTTTGGCAACAAAGCATTCTTGCGGTTTAAAAACTATAAGTTTTCTAAACAGCAACAATTTTGTATTAAATTCATTCAAGTGACACGTGTGTAGAAATCTGTTGTTCACTCTTTGAATTCATTTGCAAAAAGGTATTTTTTTAAGTCTTAGCAATATTTAGCTATTGAAATTTGTTTGAGTGAAAGGTATATTTTAATAATCAATTACTAATTTTTTCGCAAATTCTGATTTTGGTTTGTTGTATATATGCAACATTGCCTATTTATACTGATTTTGGTTTGTTGTATATATGCAACATTGCCTATTGAATGTGAATGACTTTTCTTTAGTATCAAATTGAGCCGTCAATTGCGTAATATAGCTCCCAAGGACCTAGAAATGATTCTTTCACAATGGGAAGATAGTGAAGATGGCCTTGATTTTTCTGATAACGATGTAGAAAGGGTCGGCTCAACACGTTCCACCGAAAGATGTCAGGTTGGACCAATACGGGCACTGACCAGTTTGGGTCAATAAACGCATGAGATGCAAGTTTTCAGAATGCAAAGGCTATACGCAGACATCTTGCGAAAAATGTGGGGTTAGTCTGTGCTACAATAAGCAAAACAACTGCTTTAAAAATTTTCAAATTGTTAATTTCAACTTAAATTTTGAGAGCTACTGCTGCAATGTTGCATTTCTACAATAAACGATTTTTTTTTTCAATTAATAAAATCTTAAATATGAATACAAATTTTTTTTTTCCATTAATAGTAGCCAATTTACCACCTATTAACCAAAAACTAACGAAATTGGCGTTATTGCGCCGTAAAGGGCTAAATTACACGCAAAGAAAAACATGGCTGTGGTAAACATATGTATTCTTAGAGCAACATATTATGATAAGATTCATGATTGTAGTCAACATATTGTGATTATTATTAGAATAATAAAATATATTATGACCAAATATATTCGTAATATTACATCATAATATTTTTCCCTTAATCCTAATTTGTTTTTATTACATCCTATTATAATTAAATGTAAACGTACTCTTATTATGTTAATCAGTACAAGTTTTGAAGTTATCATATGATACAAATTGATTATGTTATGGTTAAAGGTAATCATATTATTGACTGAAAGAATCGTATTAAGATTCAAAATATGGTTACAGTAATCATATTGTAATCGTAGGTTATCAATCGTTGTTACGATTATTACTAGGGTTGTGATTGCAAATATGTACATATATGTTTTTTTTGTCGATAGGCTAAGAACGATGTCCACCTATTATCTTTCTGAATCATTTAATTTGCGTTAAAATGGCATCAATTTGGTTTTGTATATTGGTGCATATTTTGGTGAAAATTGATATTTTTGCATATTTAAGTTTTAAATGTAGTATATTTTTAAATTTTTAAGTGATTTTTATTAATTTCCATATTATAAAAAAAGTTCTTAAAAAAATGTTTAAATACATAAAAAACCTTCCAAAGAAATTTTAAAATCAATAAATGAATTCTTTTGGAGCTTTGCTTTAAGTACACAATTTCGACAAAATATCCTTATATTTTAAAACGAAGCAATACCTTACATGGTTAAGGATTCCAATAGGTTTAAAATATTTTATCCAAAACTGTTACAAGGTATTTGTTTGTCACATGGGTAACACCACGTTGCAGTGGAAATTAGAAACCAATTCGATAATATTTCAATTTTTTATGAAATGTATCCCTTGGTTCTCCTTCCACCGCAGCCAGTAGTAACAAAATGGGCTAGATGCTTCAAAATTCTTTTAAATGAAAAATAAGAGGTTAAAAGTAAAAGAAATATTAAATTAAATTAGGATTTATTTTTTCCAACTACTGATATATTGGTGAAATAATAACTAAATTGGAGCGATTTAGTTCACTTAATACTCAAACAAATTAATTGATATTGCAGAAAGTTAAATTAACAATGTAAAAGGAAGAAAAGTCCGACAAATAAAAAAAAAATCCAAAACGTTTTGCCAAAAAAATTAAGGATTTTGAACTGATCTGGAATCAAAGTGGGATCTGAAAATTAATTTTTTCCAAATGCTTTGACATTTTTCAAGTACTAGATACAGTTTTACTTTTGATAAAACAATACTTATTTATTTTTATACCCTTCACCACAGGTGGAAAAGGGTATATATAAGTTTGTCATTCCGTTTGTAATTTCTACAATATTGATCTTAGACCCTATAAATTATATATATATTCTGGCTCCTTATGAGGCGAGAAGTTGATTTAACGATATCCGTCCGTCTGTCCGTCTATCCGTCTTACGTTTGATATGTGTTTTCTGGTGACTCCAGACATGATAGCGGCTAGGTTGTTTTACATTTATGTCAAATATAGTCCACCATTTCTTGCTATTGAAATTCAGCCAGATCGGTCCAACATTGGCTGAGATATGACCAAAAAACCACGACTGCCTCTAATTTTTCCAAAAAATCCCTTGTGGTTGTTGTATTTTTATTACTTTTTTCTGTATATCTGGAGAACGCCAAGAGCCAAAGTTTTCAAATTAGGTACAAACATTTAGGTTATAAATACACACCATCACACAAAATGTGGGCGGGATTGGTGAAGTGGCCGTGGTACCTCCCATACAAAGTCTTAAAAATTGTATAAAAACCTGAATTTTTTGATATGATATGACCTATGGTTACGCCATATATATCAAAAGATCGGAAATTTTTAATAGAAAATATTTTCTGAAAAAGTCGGGAAAATCGGTTCAGATACGAAAAAGTTATGACGAAAATATTAATTTTTTTTTGAAAAATACCCATTTTCGGGAACCATAGATCTTCCCGAGTCCAAGTTTTATATAAAAAATAACTGGCAAATTTCTTTTTTAAAACGTCGGTATATAAATCTGTCAAATCGGTTAAGAAATAGCAGAGTTATGACCAAAATACTGAAATCCCAAAAATTACTCTTTCTTTATAATTAAGTTTGTTTTTTATACCCTTCACCGAAGGTCCTACACCCTATAAAGTATATATATTCTGGGTCCTTATGAAGAGCGAAGTTCAAATCCAGTTGTCGTAACTTCTTTTTCGCTTTTTAAATTTCATTTATAATGAAGTTTTAAGTATTGTAAATATGTATGTACATATATGTAAAAATTATTTAGTTGCTCTGTATTCTGCTCGCACAATGGTGAAGGGTATATAAGATTCGGCACAGCCGAATATAGCACTCTTACTTGTTTATACTAGGATCGCCCGGTGGCCGAAATTCGACCACTCGACATTTACATTCGACAAAACCTGTGCGTACACATTTTAAGAGAACGGCAAAAATGCACAATTCACCCAACTTTGTACGAATGTCTGTAAGATAAATTAAAACGCTTTTCAAACACTTTAATTCAAAAAAATTAATGCCTTCAAAACGCCTGAAAATTGAAGGAATAGAACTATTACAAAAAAGCTTTATAAAATACATAACTGAAATTTAGCTCATAGAATAAATTCGAAAAATGAAAAATGTTGAATATAATATTTTAAAGATTTTTAGTTTATTTCTCTTAAAATTAATTAAAATTAGTCCCTTAAAAAACGACTCTAAACACACTTTAATGCGTCTTAAACACTAACGAATAATATTATTATAGTAATATTAGATGCAATTTTGTTATTTTTGAAGATAAACCACACAACAAAATTTTTAATCATTGGACCATATAAAGTTCATTGTCAACTTTATGGACCATATATTATAATGTAAAATCGCCGTAAAATTGCTTTTAATAACTATACATACAACTTTTAATAGATTACAGTTCTTAGTAGAGGGTATTAATTACACTGTGCTAGAATTTGATATATTTTTATTGCCGATCGGGGCACTTGGCGTGTAACCTAATTCGAGCATATACTGCCATTTTGAAAAACTGTTAATCTATTGAGTTCACAAAAAAACGAAATTTTTAAATATATATGAGTTATATTCTTCATATATATTGAAGAATAAGTCCCATAACTGCCTAGGAGTCGCCCGCAAAGGGATAAAACGTATAACCAACTCCCATTAGTTTTTTGTCTTTAACATTTTCTGAAAACACACTTTCCCTTTATTTCGCCTTTTAGGGGCTTCCGTACAAATATGGTGTTTTATGAAATTCTTAAATTTAATTACAATTTGTTCATCTTTTGTGAATAAAGTTAAAAGTTGTAGACAAATTTTAATTATTTGCTGCTTGTTTTCTTTGAAACTTATTACAATTTGTTCATCTTTTGTGAATAAAGTCAAAAGTTGTAGACAGATTTTAATTATTTGTTGCTTGTTTTCTTTGAAACTTATTTCCTATACGTGAAGAAAAATTGGAAGCATAACTGAATTTTCCAATTTGTAATGCCTATTTAAAAAATATTAAATATTTTGCTAATAATTTGTTTTTTTTATCCAAATTTTAATATTTTTAATTAGGCTTAAGTTCATGAAATTTAATTTTTCATTAAGTTATTTTTATGAAGAAAGGAATTTTACAACATGAAAATTAATTAAAATTGTTATTGATAATCTTTCATTCTTGACGTGGCTGGGGCTCGAACCCCGGCCGGCAGGTTACCATGACATGTTTCGATTGCAACCACTCAATCTCCTCATATGGTTTTGCCGTCTTACACTCGCAGCCATCGTCGACTGCTGACGTCAATAGTCAAACATCAATCCTTAAACCAAATTGTATTCTAACATTTGGTAGATCGAAATTTACTTTCCTGAATGATTATCTATCTTAATTAGGGTTTTTTCCCGGGATTTCCCGTCCCGGGAGTTCCCGGGAATTTCAATAATTATATTTCCCGCTTTCCCGGGATTTTTCATGCGGGATCCCGGGAAATAAAAAATTCCTCATAGTTTAAGAAAACAGCTATTTATACTTTGAAATTTAGTTTTCTATTCTCTTAAAATAAGCATCTGTGGATGGGTTGTCGATTAGATCAATTACAAGAAGTGAGTACATACGTAAATCAATGTCTCCTGATGCAATAAATCTACTTAAAACAGAATAAGCAGTGCAACAGTTGATAATTAATAAATTTAGTGAAGTGAAAAGTTAATAAAGAACATTAATTCAAAATAAGATGCTGGTAGTAAAGTTTAATTGTCCATGGACAAGTCTTAAAAATAGCAGATACCTAAACATATAGCTCCTTTATTGCAACATAGTCATATCTACAAAAACAAATGAACTTGGCAAAATGCGATTAAAGTTTTCAAAATGTACCGATTTAAAGATATATTTTGCTATAACTTCGGTTCAGTTTGAGATAAAATACGAGAAGGCATGAAGGAACACTTTGCTTACATTACTTACAATTTTTGATTTTTTGAGATATGACTATGTTGCAATGAAGGAGCGATATGTTTATTAGGTGATAAACACAAATTTTTTTTCAATTTGTGTTGGTTTATATACCCTTGAAGTGCGGGGAAACCGAAATAAAAAAAAAATTTGGAAACTCGTGTAAGATACTACAACATACAATTTGAAAAACACATTGTCCTAAAGATTACACATGGACCTAATGAAATGAAATGTTTGTAAGAGGTTGATGCTATTTTTTGCATGAACCTTGACATACATTTGACTGATATAGACGTTGTTTATAAAAAAAAATGCTTCTTATTGTGAATCAAAAGCCTTCTACAACGGTGCACTTTTAACTATTT
Source organism: Pollenia angustigena (assembly GCA_930367215.1). NCBI lineage: Eukaryota > Metazoa > Arthropoda > Insecta > Diptera > Polleniidae > Pollenia > Pollenia angustigena. The sequence goes on along the minus strand of OV884059.1, from coordinate 123,214,927 downwards.
ATCCAACCTCGTTAAAAAAATTAACGAAATTTTTCGGAAACATGGTAATTAGTAAATAAAATAATCAATATACTTTTTGACGACTTACTAAGCGCTTTGAATGTGTCGGAAAGTTATTTCCTAAGCCGTTAAAAAATGTTAATATATTTATTTAAAATATTTTATCTATTTTATGAATTAACTTTTTGATCTCATATCTTGAGTACCTCAATTTGTGTTTGTTTTTATTATTGTTTTATGAATTAAATTGTTATGTTTATCTTAATTTTTTATCTTGTATCTAGAGCATAATAATAATACGGAATTTACATATAAAACCGAAAGTTAATAATAATTCAAGTTCCTCTTTTAATCTTCATTTAATTTTGTAGTATTTAAGGATTTCTTTTATTTAATTTACTGTGTATTATTTATATGCGGGATCCCGGGAAATTCAAAAAAATTTCCCGCTTTCCCGGGAATCGAAAAACTCCGGGAAAAAAAACTCTAATCTTAATTGATTTTACATGTTTTTTCCTTACTTGTGTTTTTTCCGTACTTTTGTCAAGAACTTTCTTGAAGTCCAAGTACATTTTTTTGTTTTTTCATTTTGCCTTTCTTTTTTTTCTGGTTAAAAAAAAATTATGTTTCTAAAACAGCCCGCTTGGCAGTTTTATAAAGTAGCACAGTGTTATCAATGATAGAATTCGAACTTGTTTTTTCTTATTTCTTACGTTCAACCCCGTTGCAACTATCCTTATTTGCTTTTTGTTGAAAATTTTGAAAAGAATTACATATCTTGTTTTATTATTTACTAGCATTTAACCTGCTACTTCGTAAGCGTCTCCTTTTTCTTCGTGGACATATTTGTATGCCAAAATTTATTTTTCCAGGTTTTTACTTGTTTAATTTCTAGCATTTTACCCGCTTCTTTGTTATCGGGCCTTTTCTTTCATAAACAAATTTATATACATTTTAGGCAACAATATTAACTTTGTCTCAACAAAGAATTTACACTTTGGGACAACAGAAACAGCCTTGTGGCTTCAAATGCAAAATGTTGTTGGGCACAATCCGATAAATTCAATTTGAATCAAAATCAAATTTTTTTGGGATTACAGTCTTTTTTTTTTGTGTGTTTGCCAAAGTTTATCTTCCTAGGTTTTAACAAATTTAACCTATAATTTTGTGTTTCTAAGTTCAATGGTATAGAAAATTAAAAAAGTACCATTCGCAGAACACAAAAGCAAATGAAAGAAAGTAAATTTCCCGTATTATTCCAAAATATGAACAGGTTGTACGAGTTTACTTTCTCAGGACATTTCATCTTGAATTTTATGTTTCTAGGTCCAATACTTACGAAAATTCAAAAAGTACCAGTTAACGAACAAAAAAGTACAAAAAAGTTCCCTCATAGAATCGTATCCACTCAGGACATTGCATGTTGAATTTTATGTTTTAAGGTCCAATATAACAAAAATTTAGTACTATTTTTTTCCCCCCATTAAAGTATCAAAAATTGCAGTACGAATATGTCAATGAATGAAGCAAAATGTTTTGTAAAAAAAGTACCAAAAATGGTTAAAATTTTCAGCCCTTAAACGTTCGAATTTCGAAAAAGTAACAAACTTGTATTCGTATTTTTTTTATAAGCTTCGAATGTGGTATAAACTTTATTTCTAGGTTTATTAGTTCAAAAGATAGATGGGCTGAAAAAACGTACCAAAATTCAGGTTTTACCCGTTTTCACCCTGAAAGAGCCGAATTTCAAAAAGTACCAGACACCTGTCCACTTATTTTTCAAAAAAAACGACGATAAGTATTATAGTTTCTTTGTATCTCTTTTAGTTTTTGAGATAAAAGGTTTCCGAATTTACCCTTTTTTACTCCCTAAACATTCGAATTTCCAAAAAATTTCGTCTTAGTGGACCGATTTCGGGAGAGACCCACCTCAGGTCCAAATTTCAAGTTTTTAGCTTCAGTCGTTTATGCTGTGCGTTGATTAATCAGTGAGTCAGTAACGTAACAATTTTATATACTTATATAGATTTACTTCAACTGTATGTTGGAATAATATTTTTAATTGATTTTTTTTAATTATTTACTTTGTTTGTGCGCGTCTATTTGTTTTTATAATATATGTTTGTATGTATGTTTAATTATTGTCTAAATGTTAACATTATAATTTATGAAAATCAATAAATTCAATTTTAGCAAATTTTCTTTTGATTAAAACTAAATAAAAAAAAATGTTTAATAAAAACAATAAAGTGGAAAAAATATTAATATTAGATAATAACGACTTTTTAAATACGCTTCTTTAAATATTTATTTTTTTAATTTAAGAAATTTTAGAATCCAGTAAATTTTTCAAGATAAAATATTCGATGTTCTTTCATTTATGAATTTTGAACAATTAGAGATAGATTATAGAAAAGCCATTATAATACAATATTCCAAAAAAAGTGCAGGACTCATCGCTAGTCCCACTTTTGGGGAAAACAAAATTCTCTCTAAACTTAATAGATGCTGCCAACATCTGTAGTCACCAAAAAAAAACGTGAATATTTCAATATTTTTTATGTTTATTTTTTTTTTTTTTCCTTTTGGCAAAAATCAATAGTTTTGTTCTTTTATCGTAATTTTTATCGGTTAAATGAATTCATATGGCTGTGAATTTGTAAAATAAATTCAGTAATTTTCAAACTTTTTATGTGCAATTACTAAGAAACATTTTGACGAAGTAAATTGTGTAATAATATATTTCTTAATTGTATTTTAATAGAGAAATAAAAATTAAATTGCATATTTTTAAAGGAAATAAACTATCAAGTTTTTTTAAAAGGTACACAGAAAAAACAGAGCTTAATAAATACCTAATAAAATAGTGCAAAATTAATATGAGATCTCTATGGTTTTTTTCAAGAAGGAAGTCGTATTATTTTAATAAGGAAAACCTTTTTGAAAATATATATTCGGGTATGTTCTGTAAATCGAAATGAAGTGGATTTTAAACCGAAAAAATTTTTAAACCGAGCCTGTAAAGAAAGTTCATAAAAATATTATTTTTTATATACTTCATACTTTAGTACCAATTATATTTACAAGAACAGCTTTTAAAAAACAGGAAAAACTACAGTAATTTTGTAATTAATTGAAATCAAAATCTGGTTCGATTTCAATTCCACTTCATTTCAATTTGTAGAACATGCCTAATTATTATAATATATTATTTATATACAATCAAAAAAGAACTAATTTTAAACAATGTTGGAAAAATATTAAAAAAAGAATCTCTAAAATGCCACGATGTATTGAAATCGGTTAAAAAACTGGAAAGGTTTCTATATGCACAAGCAATTACACTATGCTAGTTGAAAAAATAAACAAGCCGGGCACATGGCGTTTTAACATAGTTCGGGTACGCTGAATCCAGTGGTGCTAATCGTTTTTTTAAGTTAAGCTCTTGTTTTCGAGATATACCGTTATTTATAAAATGGAGGAAGTTGCACAACATATGTATATTCCCGTAACTCAAAAACGATTTGACATATCAAGGGGCATCCTACGCGCTGTAACGACTAAATTCAGCGTACCCGAATATGGTTAAAACGACAAGTGCCCAGCTTGTCTAAAAAAAGTGTCAATTTCGAGCACAGTGTTATTATTATACCCACACCACAATAGTAGAGAGGGTATCATGCATTTGTGCTGATGAGTGTAACGCCTTAAAATATTAGTCCTAGACAAACCTTTAAGTATAGCGATCGACTCAGATTCACTCCCTAAGTCAATCTAACGATAACCGTCCGGCTGGCTGGCAGTCCATGTAACCTTGTGAGGAAATTACAGGTCGCAATTTCGAAGATAATTTAATGAAATTTGGTACATAGGTTCTAATTGGCACAAGGACTAATGGGGCAGATCGGCCCATAATTTCATATAGTCCCCATACAAGCTGCTTTCCAGATAAGGGTCTTTGTGGCCAATATCAAACCAATTAAAATGAAATTTAAAACATAGTTAGATCCATATTTATATGGACACATTTCTTGCTTCTTTACTCTCAATTTCACGATGTCACTCGAACGCTTTCGTTCGCATAAGTCTCAAAATTTGTTTTTGTTTTACATTTAATTTGTGGAACGAAAGCGTTCGAGTGACATCGTGAAATGGGCACTTAGTTATCAGTTATAACACTTAATTATAGTTAATTCTGATATAAGTCTGGGTTCACACTATGAAAGTTTTTTTTCAGAAAGTCTGTGCTTATGGGTGAGAGAGGAAGAGAACATGCTGCTATTTCTACTATTTTCTAAAAAAAAAACCAAACGTAGAAGGAAATTGTAACAGCCTATGAATTCTTCCGAACAAACAAAATTAATTCAATTTGATTATTTATTTAATTATTTTAAAGACATAAAATAGTTTTTCATTTTTTGTAATAATTTCATTTATCGTGTTGCCAGATCAACTAGTTGTTCTGGCGGGCTGCCGCCTTAGCCGGGTCGCCACATCCCTCCTATATTTTTAAGCTTCAACGTCACTTTAGGCCTGGGCCCGTTTAGATCTCGTTTCTGTGATGTTGATGGTAGTTCCGGTGACAGCTCATTACCGGGAAGACAATCGTTGGCGGAATCCACGTCTTGTTGAAGTTCGAGATGTTCTGGACTTACAACTAAAGTCCCAGTAGGTTTGCCTAAAGATGGCAGCGATGAGTCAGCTGGAATTTTCTTAACATGATTAATGTTTCTACGATACACTTTGCCATCTCCAGATATCACAACATCATTTCCCTTCCGATCTGTTACTTCATATTCAGTTTTCCCAAAAGTTGTAGATAATTTATTAGAAAAAGCAGTATTTCGGAGCAGTACCTTATCCCCAACTTTGATATCACAATCGATCGCGTTTCTGTCAGAATCGGCACTTTGTTTCCCCTTTTCTTTATTAGCAATGTCATTGTCTCTGGCTTCAGAGTCGATAACATTATCCTCAACATCATTCAGCGATGGAATCTTGTCTCTAATGACTCGATTAAACATAAGTTCCGATGGAGCTTTCCCAGTTGTACCATGAGGCGTGACGTTGTACATGAGTGTAAACCTGCGAATCTCTTTTTTATAGTCCAAACCCTGCGAGTGAGCAATTTGAAGACGTTTTACTAGAGAGCGGTTCAAGTTTTCGACCTCTCCATTAGCTTGGGGCCAATAAGGCGGTGATGTCATCAATTCAATATTATTGGTGTTGCAAAATGCCTTGAATTCTTCGCTTACGAATTGGCGACCGTTATCAGCTGTTATCGATTTCGGATATCCGTGTCTGGCAAATATCTCCTCGAGAAAATCAATAATTTCTGTTGATGTTATCCTCTTGATAAATTTAAGTTCATGGTATCGCGAATAGTAATCAATTATTACAAATACAAAATCGTGATTTGGCAAAGGGCCCAATAAGTCCATTGCTACAAAAGCCCAGGGACTATCTGGCATGTTTCGTCTATACATGGGCGCAGGTGGTATCGGTCGAGATACCAACATACATTCATGACAGCTCCTTACATATTTTTCTATATCTCGATCGACCAACGGCCACCAAATTTTTGCTCTAATTCTGCGCTTCATTACGGTTTCGCCTGGATGACCTTCGTGCGCTAGCTCTAGCACTTGTTTCCTCAGGCCTCCTGGAATCACGAGCCTCGTACCTCTTAGCAACAAATTCCCCAAAATACTGAGCTCAAATCGAAATGGATAATACCTGTTCTTAGTTGCTGTACTCCAGTTGTCGGTATTTATACATTCTACTGCAATCAAAAGTTCATCATCTTTGCTATTATGGTGTACAATTTCCAAAACCGTTACGGCTCGCGGAACTGAATTTTCTATAATAGAACAAATGCTTAATTCGCATGGCCTGTCAAAGGTAACAGCTGTATTCACATTACTGAGTCTGGATAGCGAGTCTGCAATATTTTGCTTTCCTGCTTTGTAAATAATCTTGTAGTTAAACGACTGCAAACGTAACACCCAGCGTTCGATACGAGCCGGCGGCTTCGATGTTGGCTTAAAAATAGCTTCGAGGGGCTTGTGGTATGTTTCTAGCTCAAATTGAATCCCTGCTAAGTAGTAGTAGAACCTCTCTACAGCCCACACCAGAGCGAGACTCTCTTTCCGTTTGTGAGTAGCGACGCTCAACTTCAGAAAGCGCTTTACTGGCAAAAGACACAACATACGGAGTATCTTCAGTGAATTGGATGAGGACCGCTCCCAAAGCTACAGGGCTTGCGTCAGCAATCAATCGTGTTCGCCGGTTAGGTGAAAAATAAGTTAGTGTTGGAAGATCCGCCAACTTCTCCTTGAGTTTTACAAATGCCTCATTCTGTCTTGTGGACCATACAAATTTTTCATTGACTTTTGTAATCGTTCTTAAAGGTTCAACTAGATCACTTAGATCTGGTATAAATTTACCTAAATAGGTTACCAGACCTAGAAAACTGCGAGTTTCCTCACGGGTGTTTGGAGCTCGAAAATTTAAAACACTATCGATTTTGTTCTGGTCGGCGCTTATGCCATCTGGTGATAGAATATGACCCAAAAATTTTAAATTTTGTACCTTCCATAAACATTTGTCATTGTTTATAGCTACATTGAAGTCTTTAAATGCGGTAAGAACATCTTCCAAGTGCTTATCATGTTCCTTTTCAGTTGCGCCGAAAACAATTATGTCATCCAAATAATTTAATGCATTTTTACACGGAGCCAAAATATTTTCCATAGTCTTTTGGAATATTTCCGGAGCTGAATTCACACCGAATAACAGTCTTTTATATCTAAATAAACCTTTTGAAGTTATAAATGTTGTTATATAACGGCTTTCCTCTTCAAGCTCCAGTTGATGATACACTCAAAATATTATGTAGTTAAATTCAAACGAAAATTCATTTGAAACAAATTAAAATTCATTTAAAAAACGGATCATTTACATTTCATTTAAAACAAATGATTTTTTCAGTAATTTCTAAGTTTTTTATTTATTGAACATCATATTCGTTAAAATTGAATAGTTTTTACTTTTAAAAAATATATTTTAACCGATAAAAATCAAACAAATTAACAAAAAAAAATACGGAAAACATTATTTTTTGGTAGTTTGTTTTTTTAATAACAAACATAAATGTTGAAAAATAAATTTATTCGTAAAATAACTATATTTTTATTCAATTTTAACAGTACCGAAAACGAATTTAATAACCTACAATCAGTTACTGTAATAATTTTATGAGTGTAGGCATTTTTTAGATCAAGCCTTGAAAAGAATTTAGCTCCTTTCAATCTCGTCATAAAACATTCGAAAGTTGGCAGGGGATAATTTTCCCTTAAAATTGCCGTATTTGCCCGTCTCATGTCAATACATATCCGAATATCTCCGTTTCCTTTGAAGACAACGACCACTGGAGATATCCAAGCGCTTGGCCCAACAACCGGTTCAATTATATCCAGAGCTAATGCCTCATTTAGTTTCGCTTCAACCTTATCCTCAATAGCAACTGGCACTCTACGCAACGGTTGTTGTATCGGTTTAATGGAGGTATCGATGGATAAGCTTACTTTAATTCCAGCAATTTTATTGAAAGTTTCCAATTCTCAACATGGTTTATGCCTATACCCAACTTCAATACACCCAGTTTTATGGCAGTATCTTTACCCAGCAATGATTGCTCGCCACGCTCAATAACATAAAATGTTGAAATCAAATTAGAACTTCTCTCAATCCCAATAACAGCTTCAAAAACTGCTTTTATCGTAAGTGCCACGTTACCAGCGTATGCCTTGAATTGGTGATCTGATTTAAATCGAGTATTCCACATGACTGCTTTCCCGGTATTCAACAAATTCCAATCTTCTTCACAAAGGAGGTTGTATTTTGATCCTGAATCTATCAACATACGTATCTTTCTGCCGCCTACAAAACATGTAATTATCTCGTTCGCAGATTCTCCGTTATCAAATATTTTAAAACAGCAGTCATCATTTGAATTGGATTGGCCATCAATATATCTAATCTTTGAATAACCAAAATCCCGGCGCTTCGGATTATTGCTATCGAATGTAGAAATTTTTCGTTTGTTTGAACCAGTACGGCATTTCCGGGCAAAGTGTCCCAACAAGACACATTTGTTGCACTTCACTTTCCTGGCTGGACAATCTACACTGTTTCCGTCATGACTGTTTTGTCCGCATCTAAAACATTCGCAGTTATTTGCAATTTTATTGATTTCAACTGTTGGACTTGGAGCCTCCATTGATTTTGATTGAGCATTAATTTGCTCATGGACTTGACAAATTTCAATAATTTCTTTCAAGGAGTGTTCTTTTTCCAATAACCTCTTTTTCAAATCCGCAGATGCCCAGGAGTCAATAAGTTTGTCTTTAATGCTGATTTCCAGAATATCATTCTTCGTTTCACCAAATACACACCTCGAAGCCTGTTGCCGCGTCCTCAATAAGAATTTGTTAAAGGTTTCACCATGTTCTGCCTTAAGTGATCGAAACAAATGTCTCTCAAATGTTGAATTTCTTTCTGGGGAAAAATAGTCAGTCAATTTGTCAACTAATGTTTTATAAGCATCTTCTTTTTCCCCACAAGTAAGTGCACCTGGAATGTTATATGCAACTTCCTGCAATTGAGTTCCTCCATAATGTAAAAGCTTATTCTTTTTCTTGACAGAATCTGATATTTCTTCCGCCTGAATGTAGAAAGTAAATGCTCGTAGCCACTTTTCCCACTCAGTACGAATTAGCGATTTGTCAATCGCTTCACTAAGAAATGGCCTAATTCCATTTGTATCATTCATGTTTGGAATCAACGTTACTGTTTTCTAAACAATCAAACTGTGTTAATACCATCACTGTCATTTCGACATAATATTTCAACTTACGACTGATCGCCTTGTATCTTTATTTGTACTTAATTTGCCCAACTGGCCCAGATCTTATTCCAAATGGATTTTCCAAATTGGAAAACAGATTTTGTACACCTCAATCGGGCTTGTTCTTATTTTAGTTCCTTGAACTAAAACACAGAATTTATTTGCCTAACTAGCAATCTGAAATCAATATCAGTCAATATTAATTTGTGTTCTTCTTTCCAAAGATTTTCTTTAATGCGTGCAAACGCTAGCTTTTATTTTTTTCCCATATTTACCTCGTCGCCAATGTAACAGCCTATGAATTCTTCCGAACAAACAAAATTAATTCAATTTGATTATTTATTTAATTATTTTAAAGACATAAAATAGTTTTTAATTTTTTGTAATAATTTCATTTATCGTGTTGCCAGATCAACTAGTTATTCTGGCGGGCTGCCGCCTTAGCCGGGTCGCCACAGAAATAAAAAACTTATATTTTTTGTGAAGAATTCATTGCTGAATTGAAAGATATTAAAAAAAGCAACCTCCCAACATTTTTGAGAAATATGCAAAAAACTATAAAAAAACAAACATCTTGACAAACTTGCCCCGTTTATAAACATGAATTTTTAATACTGTTACGATTTACATACATGAAAATTTAACGTTTCTTCAAAATTCGTATTCTCTTCAACAAATGTGTCTTTTTCACAATTTTTTTTTAAATTTTTCGACATTCGAGTTTTCTAAAAAAAATTTATTTATTTGAATATTTTACAGGAAATCTTTGGATTATTTAAATTTTCAATAAATACCCTTTCGATTCTATGGAAAATCTCCAAAATTATAAATCTTATTTAAAAAATTCTTGCGATTAGTCGAACTTTTTATAAAATATTTTTTATTTTTTAAATGTATGTATTAGGGTGTCCCGGTAGGCTAGTTGGTAGTGAGTTAGTCTATCAGTGCGGGGGTTGCGGGTTGGCTTACCGCTAGAGAATCTGACCTGTTTCACTACAGTAAATTAAGTTAGAATATAATTTGTAAATATATTTGTAACTCTTATTAAATAAATTAAATAAATAAATGTATTCAGCGTTTAAAAAACTGCAGTCAAAGTAGAAAAACTGCCATTTCTTCCACTTCTTTATTTGTCATTGGCCAAAAAACAACAGTGGGTACATCTTAAACTTTTTAATGTGATTAAATTTTATATTGTAAATCTTTATTGTTTATGTGTTACATTATTGTACTTATTTTATTGTTTTATAATTTTTAAATAAACAATCGACGAACCGTCGGGAACAAAATATTTAAATTAAAAATTTAATTCTATTTTACACAAATTTTTCAAAAAATTAACTCTCGTGAAGCTGATTCCCTAAAGATTCGTTTATTATACAAAATGCTTGCTGGTATTATAAATATTCACAACATCTTAAAGTAATGTGCTAGGGGATATTTGAACAAACCCTGCAAACAAATGTAAGATATCCCCTAAGGCAATAGTTCAGCAATATCCCCAAATTGTCATCTAGAACAAAATAATCACAGTAATTTTTTTATTTTCAGAAAAAAAATTTTAATTATTTATTAATATAAATCCATATGAACATTTTATGTATGTATGAATGTATATCAAAAAATATATATAAATAAGAACATTTAAAAAAAAATTTTTAAGAAACGCTTTTCTTAAAAAAGAACATTTAAAAAAAATTTTGCCCCCCCCCTGGATTTTATCCTGGCTACGCCCATGTATTCGTGTATTGTCATCGGGAATATGTATGCCTGCAAAGTTTCATCCATTTGCATTGAGTATAAGGCGGTTAAATTAACGTTACAAGATTTGATTTTCCGAAGTGAAGCTAAAGAAAAGGTTTTAAAAAGGGCGTAATCTCCACGATAACAAATATTATAGATTTAAAAGGGCCAAGCAAAAAACAAACTGCAAAATTTATGGAAGAAATTTTTACGAAAAACGATGATAGATTTAGCTCGTCATTTACGTACATGGGGTAAATAAAGATAACATTGGTTCGCTTCTGCAACAATGTAATACTGTCTTGTTCTCTATTCCTTCTCAATTTTTGCTATTTATTTTTTGTATTACTGTATTGCGCCCTATGCTCCAATGGGAGTTAGAGGAACACATATATATTACTTTATTTTAATTATAACATTTGTTATTTATAACTATTATTTATATAAGCAATTTAATTTAAAATGGTTATAGGGAAATTAATATTTTTAAAATGCAAAATATTCTTTTTATCATCCTAATGATATTTTGGCGATATCTTCTATTTTCTTATAAGTGATTATCTGTCAATATTCCTTGCTATCATCTAGCAGAAGCACGTAGCTCCCGAAGGAAGAGCAAAAATAAAGGCTCAACCATAATATGCATAGCCTTGCTTAACCTACTGTCAATAATTAAAAAACGTCTCTCAAATGTACTTAAGAAAAAAAAAAAACAAAATAAAAAAACATTTGATTCTGTACGGAATGTGCGATTAGATTCGCACCTTGCTTAAGCAAATTACAGTTTCATTAAACTTAGCAAAAAGTTTCCTTAAGTTCAATATGGTTTGCCTCATATAATTTACATATATTCGCTCATTTTCTTAAGCCAAATTAAGCACATTACCCAACAAACACGAAGTCAAACCTTTGATATGAAATGACTTTATCATTTGACATCAAACACGATTCTCAAACGTTTTTCAATTGTTTGATTTAACATTTAAATTCAAATTGATAATGATCTGAAAATAAACATTTGATATCAAATGTTTTATCAATTTGATGTCAAATGTTTGTCAAATGTTTGTCAAATGTTAAATTCAAATCAAAAATAAACTTGGCAATACTAAAGCGAAAAATTAATGTAATCATTAAAAATGGCGATTAAAGTAACATTTTTACTTAGTGGTTACATGTGTTTTACTATTAAATATAAATTTTAATATAAAGTGAACAGCTTATTTCTTGTGAAAAATAAAAATTATTTGTGATTAATTACAATGATTAAAAATACGAAAAAAAGGAAAATAAAACGGTAAAGTGAAGAGGGTTTGTTGAACGATCGCGGTGCTGCAATCCTCAAAATAAAAGGGAGCCAAGTAGTTTGTCTTTCCAAGAATTAGAGGACGGAAAAAACATTATTTCATATTTTAGCTATGGTGCAGAATGTTTATCTCACAGTGTATTTAAATAAATAATAATTTAAATTAAAAAAATTTAAATATTTTTATTTATATTCCACATTGTATTATAATCCACATTTGAAAAACATTTGAGAATTACGAAAGCAAGTTGAAAATAAGAAAATTTTTCAATTTAAAAATAATTTCCCCTTTTTGTTGAGAACGCTATGATTTTCAAATCATTATCAAACGTTTGCCCTTTGAGAAAACGTTTGATTTTAAATCATTTTCAATTTGAAATCAAACCGCCGTGTTTGTTGGGTATGGTTGAGCCTTAATTTTGCTGGGAATAACCGTAGACAAAAAATTTGTTTGTTGAATGGGGTATTTTCGTAAAATTTAATCACAAATTTTATTATTGTTTAATATGGTTTATCTTGTAGGTCACACGATCAAGTTTTGCCTTTCAATTCCCCAGCGGAGGTACATATTAAAATACAAAATAAAAACGATAATGTAAATCATTTTAGTTGAGTTTTGTTCATTAAGGAAGATAGGTACTTGTGCTTAAACGTTTTTTTTTTTTTATTATATACTTTTATTTACAATCTATTTTACAATATTTAGCAAATTTGATTATTTCAATTAAAAATATCACATGTTATTAAACTACAATAAGTTTAATAAACTATATATGTAAACATACGTTTGTTAAATATATATAAAAAGTTAAGTGTTGTTTCATTTTCAATATTGGAGATCTAATACATGAAACCTATTCAGTCTTCTAATTTCATTTGTTTCATCTAATAAAGAAATCACCAATGGGTTTTGGTGGTTGATTAGTCTATTTACGTATTTAGAACTAAATCTATTTATTTCACTTAAAATAAATGGTACTCTTAGATCCCTATGAAATTGAATGATAGTCATAAACCATGGGGCGCCGGAAATATTCCATAATGTTTTAGACTGATATCCCTTCAATATGACCTTGAATCAAAAGGCATTTGTAGAAGGATGATCTGAAAGGCCTTTTAAGAGCCATTAATTGAAAGGCCTTTTAACATACCTTTCTTAAAAACCCTTCAAGATAACCTTTTTTCTAAGGCTTTTTGACAGTCATTCTCTGGAAAGCCTTCTAAAAGCCATTTATTTGAATGCCTTAAAGAAGACCTGGCGAAAGAAAGGAAAGCGGAAGGCCTTCTCCGCAATCACAACGCGTGTAAAAAAGATATGAGTATGGAATGGAGCGAGTGGCCTTGTTCATCCAAAAGAAGGGGTACAGAGGCATTCTAGAAGGCCTCCGTACTCCTTCTTTTTCCCGCTGGGTCCTTTCAATTTACAATACACTCTCAATGTTTACTAACACACTCATGGCCATTTTCTCATTAGGCGATTATCTTTTTTCCCAACGAAAAACTGCACATTAAAGAAATTTGGTTTTCTCAATGTCTCATTTGCTTCGTTTTTATCGCAAAGCTAACCGGCACTCATCTGCCAATTATTTATTTTCCGTACAGTTTGACAAGCAATATATCGTCGGTCTCATGTAGAAAGGCCCTAACTCGATTTTTTTCGAAATTGAATTTTTTAGTGATTCTAATACATTTCCCACAAAAACACCTCGTCACAAAAATTTAATACAATAGCATCAAAAATATCAGTTTAACAAGCAATTGAAAAAGTCATTTTACATTATGATTCATACAGTTTCTATTATGTTTTTTCCTTCTCCAGTAAAGTTGCATTTATGTGAGTTAGGGCCTTTCTACATGAGACCAACGATATGTAAAAGACTATCAAGAAAAACTTGATCGTGTGGCTGCAGGGTAAAGTTTAAAAACTCGACTTTAATGAAAAATTTTTTTTATTTTTAATTTTTACAGCCGAAAATGAAGAAATGAATTGTGTTGAAATTTTAGCTACTGCAATGTCAATCATTATAATGGTTTTAACATTTCCTATATCAGTTTTTATATGCTTTAAAGTGGTATCGGAATATGAAAGAGCTGTAATATTTCGTATGGGACGTTTGCGCAGTGGTGGAGCAAGAGGTGAACGCGATTTATACACAAGCGTACAAAAATTGTTTAATAATCGATTTTTTTTATTAATTAAAACTTTTTCAGGACCTGGTGTATTTTTTGTATTACCCTGTGTGGATGATTATTGTAAAGTTGATTTGCGCACAGTATCTTTTGATGTACCACCACAAGAAGTATTGTCGAAAGACTCTGTTACCGTAACGGTGGATGCAGTAGTTTATTATCGTATTAGTGATCCTCTTAAAGCCGTTATACAAGTATCCAATTATAGTCATTCCACACGTCTATTAGCGGCTACGACTTTGCGTAATGTTCTTGGAACCCGTAATTTATCCGAACTTCTAACCGAAAGAGAAACTATATCTCATACTATGCAAATGTCATTAGATGAGGCTACCGATCCTTGGGGTGTTAAAGTCGAGAGAGTTGAAATGTTTGTAGTTAAATAAATTAGTTTTTATATATCAATTTTAGTTTACTAAGTTATACATCTTCCTAAAGTAAGGACGTTTCGTTACCTACTGCTTTGCAAAGAGCTATGGCAGCAGAAGCCGAAGCTGCTCGGGAGGCCCGCGCCAAAGTTATCGCGGCTGAAGGTGAAATGAAATCTTCGAGAGCTCTAAGGGAAGCTTCTGATATTATATCCGCCAGTCCTTCAGCTTTACAGGTTTGCATTTTAAATATTTGTACATATTTATATATTATCTTCTTATTTCTGATTATTTATTATTGGTTTTGATTTTTTTATAGCTACGTTATTTGCAAACATTAAACAACATTTCAGCTGAAAAAAATTCTACAATTATATTTCCTTTGCCCATGGATCTTTTATTGCCTTTCTTGTCTCACCAAACTCCTTCACATTGTACTCACAAACATCAGTGTCAGTGACGTTTGCCTTTAAAGCAGTATTTAGATGAACTGCGCTCCTGCGAATTGAAAAAAGAATACAAAAACTAGCGAACGATATGTTGATTAGTTTTAAGTACATATATATTTTTATAGTGGTGTTTTATTAAAACAAGTAAAGTTTCAAAAAATCACAATTAAAAGTTTGGCATAATTCTTTAAAATAATTTTGAAATGTTCCATTTCCTGCAATTGCTATAAAAATATTTTGTTTTTTGTGTTTTAAATCTTCGATAATATTTTGTAATTCCTTTTTCGTAAAACGATATGGTTTTATTGATTCTTTGTATTTAAGATTGCATTTAAAGCTTTGACAAGTTTCTAGACATTGTAAATTTTCTATACAATCAGTGTTATCACAAAATTCCTTGGACAAATAAATATATGACTTATAATTCCAATATTTGCTAAATTGGTATAATTTCTCCCTAAAATACACATGATTAAGATCTTTAAAACAAGCTATATGTATAATTCTAGTCAAATCATCTTCATTATTTAATATCTCCTCTATTATGGATATACTTGGTGCCACAGCTACTCCCTGGCTAATGATTAGTAAAGTTCTAACACCCTTTAAGTCTGGCTGTTGATTGTATGTGCCAATTGGTCCACGAAACTCTACTTCATCGTTTATTTCTAAATTTTTTATATATTCCGACATTGGTCCATTCGGTATAAGGTGAACTAAAATTTTAAATTCCATTTCTAAAACATCCCACCAATATGGTGAATATGGACGTAATAAATATTTCCGTTCTTTTTCCATATCATTCTCCCGAACTTTTTGTACATCAATGTCAGTTATGCTTTTTCTCATCATTAAATGATATCCAGCATTAATGTCTAATATAAAATCTTTATTATTGCAATGTTTCGACTTAAAATGAAGTTTCCATACATTTTTTGCTTGAGGCAGGTACAAGGTTTTATTTATTAAACGAAATTTCGTATACTTTCCAAGTATATTTTGTTTACCGCTGTTGTCAGCTTTATAAGACTTTGCAGGTTTTACGTTTAGCACACAATTCGCGCAACCATTACCACAACAATCACTTTCGTTGATGTCATCCATAAATATTTAGGCCCTTTTTCTTAATACAATTAAAAAAAAAAATAAGAACTTGCTGGATTAGAAAAATACTTAAAGCAATGTGTGGCACTGTTGGGTTCTGACAATTCTTAAATTGTACCGTTTCAATGGCAAAATTGTACCAAATTGACATAAATTGTACCAAAATTTAGCTATAAAATAAAATACATAGTACATAATTCATGAAAAATTTGTTATTCAATAAAAATAAAACAAGTATGAAAGTATAGTCGGTCTAGCCCGACCATTTGATACCCACAACACGGTATAAAGTGACAAATTTGTACTCTATTGGGACCCATGGGCAATCATGGGCCAGCCAGAACAAAATTATGTTAGGAGGTTAAGATTCATTTGAAAGTTCTTTGGACCGAATATTATTGAGTAATCTTCATCAATATGAGACTTGTTGCCCTTAAAAAATTTTACGAAGAGCGCTAATGTGGGACCTATGGTTAAGTTTGACTTACCAGCGCAATATTTATCATGACGTAGTAGCTATTGTAAAAGTTGTTGTAGCCAATTTTTATGTTAATGCCCACATTTATAAGGAAGTAATGGCGGTAAAAGCATTTTCCGGGATTACTATTTGAATGGGAGCTATCTTCATAAATAGATTCAAATAAAAGTGATTTAGATTGCAACAAAATACGTTTGGACCAAAGTAAATCTAAATACCATCATAATGAGATGGTTCATAGCCACAAACACTATTCCAAAATAAAGTTTGTATGAGGGCTTTGTGAAATTATGAACCAATTGTTACCATTCTCAGTTGGCTTTGCCCTTATGAACTTAAACCAATGTACAAAATTTCATCAAAATTGCGACCTGTATTTAGGGCACAAGGTCATTAGGCATGTAACAAAATTTTACGAAAAATATGGCATACCAATACATTGCGGCAAACATTGTACAAGTAATGCATAACACTTTTTTAGTTGACTTGGGTTCAAAAATGTTCCTCGCCAAACGTAATTTCAATATTTTTATTTTGAAATACAAATTGTTATATGAAATAAGTACGTTCTACACTGAAGTGCAATTATTAAAAAATTTTATTAAAAAATTTTATTATTGAAAAGAAAAGTAAGTAAGTTAATCCACCTTTAAAAATGATAAAACTTCGTGGGTATTTTTTTAATTGTACAAAAAAACAATGAATTGTTCCAGTGTACCAGTAAATTTCGATTGTACCAAATTTGGTTTAATTGTACCACAAATCCCATCAATGTTGTGTGGTAAAAATCTCTAATCACAACACAGCCTTGTAATAAATAGTACCAACTGAATGGTATATTTTTATCACAGTCATAACCAGATAGTTATATGCAAGGCGAATTGACTAGAAGGTGGGGTCAAGTCAACATGTGGTGTTTTTTTTCGGTGGTCGAGTTGTCAAAGTTTGTATACAAACTAGATTTTTATGTAAACAAACCTATTTTTTTTACTAGCAATATTTTTGACAACCCGACCACAGAAGCATTGTAGTTGTAGAGTTGACCTCACCTTCTAGTCAATTCGCCTTGGTTATATGTATATAGTTGGAGTGCACAGCTATACATTACCAAAACAACTTTATTTTTGCAGCCAAAATTAAAGAAACCAAAAGATTTTTAGCTGGAAATATTTTAATTATGTATTTTTATGAAAAAAAAAAACACAAGTTTCATAAAAAAATTTTAATTTAATATAAAAATTAGATGTAAATTAATTTGTAAATTCTACAATAATGATCTTAGACCTTACAAAGTACATACATATATTCCATGAGTAGCGAATATTAATAGCACGCAATTTCCGACTATCAGTAACAAAAATACATATTGAGCCCCCATTATATCTGTATCTTCGGAAAACCCATTCGAACGGACACGTGAACAGACAGACAACATTAAATCAACTTCGATACTCATAAGGACAATGAATATATGCACTTTATAGATTCTTAGATCAATATTGTAGACATTACGAAAGGAATGACAAATTAATATATATACCCTTTTACCTAAGGTAAAGGGTAAAATAAAGTTATGAAAAATTAAGAATAAAAACCTAAATTAAATACATATGTGAAAAAACGACTGACATAGGTGGCTGCAGCATTCAAGAAGCTATTTTCTCCCAAACAACTGAATTACTAAGCAAAAGAGCAAACTGTTTATTTAGCATTTCTATATAATTTGTTAAACTTTTTTAACTTTATTTTAATAGTTTGGAGAAAGAGTTTTATTGTTTAAAGCGCGGTATTTACAATACAAGTGATTGAAATTTTTTTTAAACAAGCTCAATTTACCCGCACTTTGATATATGATGTATGTATTCTACATATTAGAAAACTCAAAACTTTTATTTATTTTTCGTTTTTAAATATTCAATCTGAAAACCAAAAAATTGTTTTATTTTATATTAAAAACTTTCCTTTTTCTATGAAAAACGGTCACAATCAGCGTATAAAATAGAATTTGATCTATCCAGACGTACAACGTAGACACGCTTTTACGTTTGCGCTGGCAATTGTGTGCCTTTGTATAAAATATCATACGTTATAATTTGAAAACACATCTACGTGGTAAGTTTCTACGTTCATAATGTGCTGTTCATACCGTGCAATGTGTTCCTACGGTAATGTGGTTAAGTTTAAAATTTTTAAAAAAATTATTTTATATCGGTATATGTAGACAATTTAAGATATATTTCACTTTTGTGCAGTTCATTTACTGTTACCCTATTAAACCACTTATTAATAATATTTAAATAAGTGGCTTAGATTTGTTTTACCGAAGCAGTTCCTAATAAAATAAAAAGTACCTAGGGGGAGAAAATTAAAAATAAGATAAAAATATAAAGCGAGTTATGGACCTCTAAAGTATTCATATAAATATCCGATGTCCCACTACATTTCTGAACGTATATGGGCAATATTTGTATTATTTTAAAGCTCTTGAATATATCTTTCTAAATATACAAAATTTAATTTAAAAATCTTTACCCATTAAGAGGCGGGGATAAGTTTGCGAAAATACAAGAGTAAGCATAATAATTTCTACAGAGAAAAGTTTTAGTTAGCGAAGCCGGTGTTTGTTATGCCATAAAGGAGAAAATCCTTGCGCCCGACAGAAGGCTTTAGTTGGCGAAGCGAGTGTTTGTTATTTAATAGTTTTTTTTTATAATTTTACTGGAATTAAGTTAAACCCAAAAATTTTGTAAATTTAGAAAGATCTATTCTAGAGCTTTAATATTATACCAATATTATCCCTATACGTTCAGAAATGCAGTGAAAAATCGCATATTAATATGAAAACTATAGACTTCTATAACTCGAAAACTATGCATTTACGCCACTTTTTCACTTTATATTTTCTTTTTATTTTTTAATTTTCTATCACCCTAGGTACCTTTTATATTATTTTGAGCTGCTTCGGTAAACTAGATTTGTTTCAAATAAGTTAATTCCACTTTCTTCAAAGTCATACTTCTCTTTCTTTTTGTTTACTACTTATTTTACAACTCTGCAATTTTTTCTTTTTTATTATTAACATTGTTTTGACATTTTGGTTTTCTTTACATACATTTATGTAAAAAATTAAAGTTGGAAAACTGCATTTTACAAATCCATTGAAGAAATATTTATAAGAAAAATCAACAAAATCATGTATATTGCTAAAAATAAATGTGCAGAAAAATAGAAAATATTATACACAAAATTTTCTTTATTGTATAGGAAATTATTGAAAGTGTACAAAGAAAAAAATTTTACAAATCCCTAAAGCAACTGGTGGTGTCCACCAGTCGCCTTCCTAGTAGGAATTACATCAATACTATTGTAAAAAATAATTGATATAAAATATAACAAAAATGAATTTACAGTCATTATTTCGTGATTTCAATCCCAGGTAAATTAGTACAAAAACTTTATTTTGTAAAATTTTTATTTTGGTCTTTGTTTTTATGTTTGCAGTAAATTTATAGTACACTGTAGCTTGTTTACGTTTGTAACGTTGTTTGCTTTGCGTTTGGATGGTTACATAGGTGAGTCGTCCATTTAAAATGAAAAATATTTAGATACCTCCTCAGCATTGCATTTATGTTTGTAATAGATTGGCCTTGGTGGGCAATTTTTACTCCTTTATGGATTTGGAAAACTATAGCGGCTTTAGGAGCGACTGTTGGGGCAATAGTCTGGTGCCGATATCCCCATTACAGGTTTTTGGTTTAACATATAAATTTTGTTATTCTAACAATTTTTTTTTTTTTTAATTTTAGACTTGAAGGTGATTCCTATACACAATTTAAGGCCATGTTAATCTCGTTATCCTTGCATTTAATTTTACTAATGTTCGAATTATTGGCTTGTGATAATTTGACTTCCAAACGCCATTTATGGGTGTTGGTTTTTATACCATTAATTTTTGGTTCAGTGGCCAGTGTTGGTGCTTGTGTTTGGGCTGTAAAACATGATCGTTCATTTGAATTAGAACTATTTTTAGCTGTAAATGCTTTACAATTTGTATCTCTACCCCTAAAATTGGATCAATTTGTTACCTGGAATTGGGAAGTGGTATTTGTGCCCATGTGGATTGTTATATGCTTAAGTTTAGTTAGTAAGTTTAAACTTTCAAAAAAATATGTTTCCGGGCAAAGTGTGGTAAATTCAAAATACTTTTTTAATTTCAGGTGTTTTGTATAATATTATATTTTGTGGTATTATGATGCGTACTCCAGAAATATCATTACAACAGAAAAAAGCAGCTCTTAATGCCGCAGTGGGTAACATATGTACGGTACTGCCGCTATTATTCTTTCAAGTAAGTAAGATAATGAGATAAAAGTTAAATTCGACTGTAATAAAAGTAAATATTTATCTTGCCAAAAGTTCCTTCATTAGAAAAGTTATGTTTTTTTTTATAAAAATGTAAAATTCTTCTTTGTTTAAAGTTTTGTGTGGTTTCCCATTAATGCGGTAAGAATGGCGAAGGAACATAAAAACGAAAAACTAATTTTTATTGAAGTACAGAAGTTGCTTATTAACTTCTATCTTTAAACTCTTAACACCCCTGCAGTGAGCGTTCAACATTTATGCAATATGCAAAGCTAAAATTTTTTCGCAAAAAAATTATTAAACTTCAAAGAGTCTTTTCTTATCCACAAGCAGTGTGTGTAGCATTCAGTGCTGCCAGTGGATTTTTCTAAAAAATACCTACACATGCTAATAAAAATCCGATTTTTCCCTACACGTAGGAAAAATTTCCCCTACAAAAGTCCCTACTCATTATTGTCATCAAAATTGAAGATAAAAAACATTAGTACGTATGTACTTTAAACATTGAATGATATCTTAGAAAAAACATATACATACATACGTATTAGTGTCGCTTATTTTAAGCGACACTCAACTCTGGAATTATATTTTAATGCGATTTAGGAAAAATAAAAATTTTCAACCTTTTTGGACATAAAAATATCACAAAGAAAATGTTTTTTCGACATTTATTTTATACGGTGCTATTTTAGTATCAAAAATACCTACATGTAGGGATTTTCCCCTACTTCTGGTAGCATTAAAAAGTTGATTGTCGTTACATGCAATATATATAATAATATGATGTTAGTGTTAGGTATAGAGTCATCATGTCAGAAGTTTTCTCATGTTAAAACACGGTTGTTAATGCAAATGTTTTAACAACGCGTTGTCAAGGTCTATCCAATCGGCATAGATAGGCTTTGATTGTCGTGTTCTGCGAGGTTTTATTCCTATTCTATTTTTTCAAATGAACTAAGGCGAAATATCATCCTTCTTTTTTGTCATTCTTATTCTTTTGGAAATTGAATTAATGTGTGTCATTTGAATTTTGTAACAATTTTACGAGCTAATACTTTAAACAACGAAGGCATTAATGATTACTTTGTTGAATCGTTACTACAAAATTAACTATGTTTTTTTTTTT
Source organism: Pollenia angustigena (assembly GCA_930367215.1). Lineage (NCBI taxonomy): Eukaryota > Metazoa > Arthropoda > Insecta > Diptera > Polleniidae > Pollenia > Pollenia angustigena. The sequence continues at coordinate 123,192,893 of OV884059.1, read as the reverse complement.
TAAATTCGGAATCTAGTTCTATACATGGAATATTCTAAATATGTATTCAGAAAATAACTTTAGAAGGGTGGCATTATAAATAGAGCTTTTAATACTCAAGGTTGTTTATTATTATTATTATTATTATTTTTGTTTCAAAATAAATTAAACACTCCTTGTGTAGGTTGTTATTTGTGACAAACTAGAGGGTGAATTAAAATTTCCCTACATTGTCATCTTCTCTCCCCTGTTGGCCTCTATATTTGCTCTAATTGTACTAAGTTTTAGTGCTAAAGGTGGTAATAAATGGTGGTTTGGCATACGCAAATCATTTAGCCAATTCCTTCTATCCGCCATGCCATTCCTACAAGAGTATGGTAATATTTCGTATCATGCCGACAATAGTAATGCACAACAATCGCAGCCCTTAGACGGTAGTTCATCATCAAGTACAGTGCACATGGGTGATTTCGATAAACATGACAAAAAGAGAAAAAAATCCGCTAAAAATGATAGTATGAAGCCTGTTGTACCTATTATAAGTATTGATTTACCGGATTAAGTAACGCAAACAATAGAGAAAAACAAACTCCCACCACCAACATCTCCCCCTAACTCGCAGGTAAATCCTAAAACATTTAACATTTTACTAGTAAGTGAGTAGTTAAGTATTATCTATTTTTTTTTTTTTTTTTTTTTGTTTTGTATTAAAATCTTTTTTATGTCTTTTAATAATTAAAAGAACTACCTGTTCACAAAGTTAATTGGGTTTTTTTTTATTATTTAAAAATGTTTTTAATGAAAAAAAACTTGCAAACATTTTTATTTTTTAACTTTTAGTATAAACTTTACATTAAATATTAGTTAATTAAAGAACACTAGAAAATGCAGAATATTATAAAATAAATTAGATTAAGGAACAAATATTGTTTTACAAATAAAAGGAATTGGAGTTTCATTTCGTCGTTGGTTTCAATGAACCAAAATTACTTTTATTACTCAACGATCTTTGAGGAACAAAAAACGTAGGCACACAAAATAATCAAATATCAAGAATCTTGGTTATCAATAGACAACATCCGAACAAATGTGGGCGTGGCGCAAAATAGATTTATTTATATGTAAAGAACGGTAAGAGAAAGAGCTGGATTGGGAAAGAAGGCGTAGAACCTCCCGTACAAAGAAATTATAGATTTCTGTATATCTGGAGAACGAGAAGAGCCTAAGTTTCCAAATTAGGCACAAGCAGTTGATCAGTTGTATCAAAATTTCAAAAAAATATCAAAAAAGTTATTAAAAAATAAGAATAATACTAAAAACTTTTGTAAAGTAATACAAAATTTGCCATTTAAAAAATCATCAAATTTAGGGAAGCGTAGGTTGGGTTCAATGTGCAGCCGACACGAGGACGGCTCAATTCGGTCCTTACAGCGGTCCCTTTGTTATACCCCTAGCCACTGACAAGTCAGCCAGTATCAACTAGATATTCCCCAGGCAACACTGCAGCCTCGAACCACACCGACTCGCAGCAGAGAGATCGACTTCAGTCCCAAACTAGACATATCGTCCAAACATGACAATTCCGGTCTCCCAAAATTACTAAACCTAATATTCCCGACACCGGGGCATTGGCAGAGAAAATGAAACACCGCCTCCTCCTTTCCATCATTACAACTTCTACAGTTGTCATTACAATCATGACCCATTTTCCCCGCCGCATGTGTTACTACCACCCAGTGACCTGTCATGTCCGACATTACTGTCCTTATCTGGTCCCTACCGAAACCAATTAGCACGCGCGTTCTCGCCGCGTCGCATCTAGACCATAGAGTCGTGGCCATCAAGCATGTATTCTCACCCTGCCATCTCTCCTGAGCCTTTCTGTACGACTAACTTATATTGAGTCTTGCAGAGAGCCATTGAAATTCCGATCAGACCGTCGACGAACATGTCCAAGATACAGCCCTACAGGCCAGGTCGTCTGCAGTTTGGTTCCCTGGGCACCCACTGTGCGCTGGTGTCCATGTCAGCGTTACCTGCGAATGTTCCGCATCTCATTTAGAGACATTCGGCACACAGCTTTGTTATCCGTAAATATACATACAGTGACTACAACTCATAATCGGACAAGGGTTTTACTAGTGTAAATGTGCTATAAACAAAAACGAAATATAAATAAATAAAATAATCTAATCATTAGAATTGAATTTTGATAAAAAATTTTAGATTACTAATTGATTTGATTAGAAATAATCAAAAATCTAATCACAATTAGTGACGATTAGCATTTCTAATCAAATCTAATCAAAACTAATACAAAAAATAATTAAAATAATTAATTTGATTAGAAATGCTAATCGTCACTAATTGTGATTAGATAAATAAAAGAAAAAAAATCCGTGCATTTTTACTTACCAATAATTTTGAACACTTTAATTTGAATAAAACAAAAAATTACAATCTTACAAAACAAAGATTTTACTTTCAATGTTAAGTAAACAAAAAAATTATACTTGTACTTCCACAAAACACGTTGAAAATTAACATTAATAATAACACAACAACAAAGTGAACCAGCTGTGTCAAGTGTTTATGTAATTTTATGCAATATTCAAAAACTGTTACATTATGTAAATTTAGCAATATATTTTCTTTTCACAAAAATAGTTAAAAAAAGTTGATCTAATCAAATCTAATCAAAAATAATCAAGAAATCTAATCAATTCTTTTTTGGATTAGTTTTTGATTAGATTTGATTAGAAATGCTAATCGTCACTTATTGTGATTAGATTTTTGATTATTTCTAATCTAATCAATTAGTAATCGTCTAAAATGGCTGACTAATTATAATTAATAAATTTTTCAACACAAATAAAATTTCTAATCCAATTACTAATCATTAGGATTTCTAATCATTATTCCCAAGCTATGCTTCACATACTTAATTCTTACAACAATACAAAAAAACAACAATTTTTTAAAAATAACGATAAGTATTAAAACAAAAACAAAAATGTATAAAATTTTTGAGCTCAACGTATAATCGGACAAAGGAAAGAAGATATGTCAAAAAAATCCAAAATAATACAATTAATATTTTGTTGCATATCCTATATTATCCAGAACGGCCTGTAAGCGTAAGCATACCTCTGGCTCTATGGAGTTCCAGGCTTCTAATAAAGCCTCCTTTAGCTGGCCTAATGTGTTGAATTTTTTTTGATAAGTTCTTCTACCTAATTCCTCCCAAAGATGCTCAATTACGTTGAGGTCTGGGCTCTGTGCAGGTGTTTCGAGCAGTTAAGGGCAGTTGTGAATCAACCAAAGTTTTGCAACTTCTGATGTGTGCTTAGGATCGTTGTCTTGATAGTAAGCTAAGTTGTTTGCGATGCCCAATTTTTCTGCAATTTGCTTTACATTTTGCTTTAAAATGTCAAGGTAGACAAATTTGTCCATTTTACTTTCTATAAAATGCAAATTGCCTACTCCAGCACTCGGCATGCAGCCCCAAACAATAACAGAGCCTCCTCCATGCTTAATAGTAGGTTTTGTATTTAGATGGTTAAATTCAGAATTTGGTTTACGCCGCACAAATTGCTTACCATCTGAGCCATGCAAATTAAATTTGCTTTCGTCAGTGAACAACACCTTAAAATAAACCAAACTTTCAATAAAAAGGAGTTTTAGGATGATAATCTACTAAATTACCTGATTCCAAAAATCCTCAGATTTTAGTAAATATTCTTTGGCAAATTTAACTCTACGGTTTTTATTTTTAATGCTTATGAATGGTTTTTTTCTGGCTACTCTACCATAAGAATTGTACTTATGCAATGTTTTGCTTATAGTACTGAGACAAACATCTTTTCCAGTACGTGATTTTAATGATATGTTAAGATCCTTTGCGCTTTTGAAAGGATTTTGTTTAATTTCTTTTAAAATTTAACGTTCTTCCCTTTCATTTAATTTTTTGCCTTGACCTTCTCTGCTTTTATTGGCAAGTCTAAATTCGTTACGAAACCTTTTAATTGTGTCATGTACAGTAGATTTACTTTTTCCAACCAATTCATCAATTTCTCTTATTGTTTTACCTTCCAAGTTTATTTTAACCATTAGTTGTCTTTTTCGACAGTAGTCTGCTTACCATGTGGAGCCATTTTCACTAAATATTCACCCTTATTGTCTTTGGCGTTTTTGCGTCGTAAATTAGTCGTTTTTTAAAACGGTACCGTGATTGGCGAAAAACGCCAATGAATACGACACTTTTCAAATCTATTACAAAAACGACGTCAAAACAGTACCGTGTTTGGCGTATTTGTCAGTCAAAAGTGTAAAAAATTGTCGTTAAACATTTTGGTCACGACGTTATTAAAATTATTTGAGAAATAATTTCTATGGAAGGAAATAAAATGTAAACATGCAAAAAATTTAATATCATTGAAATATAATTTAGTTTTTATGTGCTTGTGTACCAGAGAATAGCTTTTTGCAATTGAAAAAACATCGCATTTAATTAACGACAACAAATACACACGCTTACGGTCATACAGTCAAATGCTAGGAACACAACTGGGACGAACGACGAATTTTTGGCCGCGAATATTCGTCGACAAAAATAAAACATATTTGTGTATATGTAAATACACACAATCAAGGCGTCGGCCGAAATTTGTCACACGCGGCGACCTTGCAATAGATTTATTTCTATTTCACACGCCGGCGAACGACGAACAAATCAGTACCAGGTGACCATGCTGGATTGTAGTTTTCAAGTATTTAAGTATATAAAGTTACTTTTTTACCAAAAAATTTTGTTATTCGTGCTTAATTCCCAGTTTTTATTCTTGACAAAAACACTTGAAATTTATTGTTGATGGGATAAGCTTTTCCTATGCATTTCACTGGTTGCTTAGGCCAGATCATCAGGAAACATCATCCATAAAGATTTTAGAAAAACTAAAGATATTAAACCAAATAAAACTGTTAAACGTATAAGAATTATAGCAACAGTTCTACTTGTAACAATATCAAAGCTTAAACAAAACACATCAACAATAAACAACAGTGGGTTTATCTCATCTTACTTTTTACTTTAATAATTATTTTTTTTATTATTTTATCGCATTTAAAATAAATATACAAAGTAGATAACTACAAGAATAGTTTTTAATTGTGTTTTTGTTAATGTTTGTGTTTTTTTTTTCATATGGTCACACTATTTCTCTCTCTTTACACAAACAGTAAACAACTTTCTCAATTAGTTATTCGTCGTTATTGTGTTTCATACGACGAATTTACTCAGCGAATTTTTACTAAAAAATTCGTCGTGTAGGGCGAAATTCGTCGTTCGTCCCAGTTGTGTTCCTAGCAAAACTCGCGCAACCGCAAATATTCGCTGCTGGTTTGCAGTCATTCAAATAACGCACATCGTGCTTTGTTATTTATACCAGTGATAACCACTCCATAGACTCGCGAGCCAGTCAATAATCGTATTTTTCACACAGACCGCACACAAGCACATAATATCTTTGTGTGCGTGCGTTCGGGGCTTGGTTATCACTGATTTATACAATCGTTACCTTCGTTTTTTTTTTATACAGATTCTAAGTGTTCTGAGCGCAAATGATTGTTTGGTAAAGAAACAAAAAATACAAACGAAAGAGCCAGAAATGAAACAATCATTACTCATGTATTTATTCAGCATTACCCTGCAAATAAAATTGGACCACCTGACCCATTTTGATAAAATGGACTACTCCATGGACTAGTCCGATGTAATGCAAGCATGTACCATGTCATTGTTAAAAAGTGTTTGTAGTGAGACGACATGTCTTCGTTTTTTAACGACATGCTTTCGTTTTTAAACGACTTCAAAACTAATCCTCTTGAGTATACCATGGAGTAGTTTTAAAACTACTCCTAAGTGGTCCAAAGGTGGGTTATATACCATGGAGTAGTTTTAAAACTACTCCTTAGTGGTCCAAAGGTGGGTTATATGGTCCTCTCCTAGGACATCGTAATGTTAAATAGACCAGGTTTTTTCCATACGTTTGGGTTACTTTTGGACTAGTCCTGGTCCCTTGTGGACTACTCTTTACACGCGTGTTTGGACTGGTCCTATTATTTGCAGGGTAACTATGTAGTACAAGAAAAAAAAAATTTAAATGAACCCTGCAAATAAAATTGGACCACCTGACCCATTTTGATAAAATGGACTACTCCATGGACTAGTCCGATGTAATGCAAGCATGGACCATGTCATTGTTAAAAAGTGTTTGTAGTGTGACGACATGTCTTCGTTTTTTAACGACATGCTTTCGTTTTTAAACGACTTCAAAACTAATCCTCTTGAGTATACCATGGAGTAGTTTTAAAACTACTCCTAAGTGGTCCAACGGTGGGTTATATACCATGGAGTAGTTTTAAAACTACTCCTTAGTGGTCCAAAGGTGGGTTATATGGTCCTCTCCTAGGACATCGTAATGTTAAATAGACCAGGTTTTTTCCATACGTTTGGGTTACTTTTGGACTAGTCCTGGTCCCTTGTGGACTACTCTTTACACGCGTGTTTGGACTGGTCCTATTATTTGCAGGGTAACTATGTAGTACAAGAAAAAAAAAATTTAAATGAACCCTGCAAATAAAATTGGACCACCTGACCCATTTTGATAAAATGGACTACTCCATGGACTAGTCCGATGTAATGCAAGCATGGACCATGTCATTGTTAAAAAGTGTTTGTAGTGTGACGACATGTCTTCGTTTTTTAACGACATGCTTTCGTTTTTAAACGACTTCAAAACTAATCCTCTTGAGTATACCATGGAGTAGTTTTAAAACTACTCCTAAGTGGTCCAAAGGTGGGTTATATACCATGGAGTAGTTTTAAAACTACTCCTTAGTGGTCCAAAGGTGGGTTATATGGTCCTCTCCTAGGACATCGTAATGTTAAATAGACCAGGTTTTTTCCATACGTTTGGGTTACTTTTGGACTAGTCCTGGTCCCTTGTGGACTACTCTTTACACGCGTGTTTGGACTGGTCCTATTATTTGCAGGGAAACTAAACACACATACTTATGTAGGTACACACAATTTCCATAGAAACAAAAAGTACAGTAGGGCTGACTTCCAAAACGTCAAATGCTTTGTATAAGATCAAAGTATAATGTTTCATTACGCCGCAGTACAATATATATGCAATGCAAACCCTTCCAAAACATCAATGGTGTGTATTAGTAACGCAGCAAAAAACCATCAGAGCATCGGTTTCAAAGTTGATGCTTTGTGATATTTGACATTTAATTTGCAAGCAATGCAGATTTATTTTAATGTATTATTCATTGCATCACTTACATTTCAAAAAGTTTAAATAAACAGAACACATAGTTGCATTGTTTCGGCACTTTGTACATGTGCATCGTTAAAATACAGTAGTAAAACTGTATACAAACTTTGTATTAGTACGTTTTGGAAGTCAGCCTAGTAGTAGTAGTAGGTACAATGTATTTTTGTTATTGTTGTTTTTATTGTTGTTTATTTTGAAAAAGCCCTGCAAATAAAATTGGACCACCTGACCCATTTTGATAAAATGGACTACTCCATGGACTAGTCCGATGTAATGCAAGCATGGACCATGTCATTGTTAAAAAGTGTTTGTAGTGTGACGACATGTCTTCGTTTTTTAACGACATGCTTTCGTTTTTAAACGACTTCAAAACTAATCCTCTTGAGTATACCATGGAGTAGTTTTAAAACTACTCCTAAGTGGTCCAAAGGTGGGTTATATACCATGGAGTAGTTTTAAAACTACTCCTTAGTGGTCCAAAGGTGGGTTATATGGTCCTCTCCTAGGACATCGTAATGTTAAATAGACCAGGTTTTTTCCATACGTTTGGGTTACTTTTGGACTAGTCCTGGTCCCTTGTGGACTACTCTTTACACGCGTGTTTGGACTGGTCCTATTATTTGCAGGGAAACTAAACACACATACTTATGTAGGTACACACAATTTCCATAGAAACAAAAAGTACAGTAGGGCTGACTTCCAAAACGTCAAATGCTTTGTATAAGATCAAAGTATAATGTTTCATTACGCCGCAGTACAATATATATGCAATGCAAACCCTTCCAAAACATCAATGGTGTGTATTAGTAACGCAGCAAAAAACCATCAGAGCATCGGTTTCAAAGTTGATGCTTTGTGATATTTGACATTTAATTTGCAAGCAATGCAGATTTATTTTAATGTATTATTCATTGCATCACTTACATTTCAAAAAGTTTAAATAAACAGAACACATAGTTGCATTGTTTCGGCACTTTGTACATGTGCATCGTTAAAATACAGTAGTAAAACTGTATACAAACTTTGTATTAGTACGTTTTGGAAGTCAGCCTAGTAGTAGTAGTAGGTACAATGTATTTTTGTTATTGTTGTTTTTATTGTTGTTTATTTTGAAAAAGCGTCTCATCGTTGTTTATTGTTGTTGTTGTTAATGTAAACAAAAGTATAGAGAATGTGCTCTTTTGAATTTACTCAGTTGTGTTATATTGCGTGAGCAACAAAAATGCAAATAAAGCACTTTCAATAAAAAACGAATAAATGAAAATATCAAATGTGTACGAAAGGAAAAAAAAATTACAAACGTTGAACTTTGTTTTGCATGTATAGAGTTATTGTAAATTTTAGCGTATGAATAAATGCACAAAAATAGTGAGTTTTGAGGTTCTCTGTTGTGTACCTAACTCTGGTATATATTTTAGGATAAATCTCACAACTGCCGCACAATTTGCGAAGTAAGTAGCAATAATGGAGCAAAAACCTTTTTTGGCAAAGGCCTTCCAAAAAAAATTTAAGCAAAACCAATATTAAAGAGGAGTGGAACACCGTATCCGAAAATTTATATTGCCATTCCGGAGAGGGTTAGATGAAGCTATAAGCCGATTTAAAATTTAAATTGAAGAAAAAACTCACTCATAACAAAGCTGAAAGCTATGCAACAGGTGGTGGGCGGTTCAAACAAAATACATTTTCATCTGTCGAAGAAGCAGCAATTGATCTATTAGACATGCGTGCTATTGTCGAACATAAATATCCATTTGGAATTAAGAGAAAGCGAAGGATTTCACCAGACCCCGAGCCAAATTTAGACACAAAAACTGGCATTACCGAAGTTGAAAGCCCGAGTACTTCACCTGTGATACCTCCGCTTAGAAAAAATAAAAACAAGCGAAACTATGGCTTTAAGAACAACAAGTAAAACTGCAAAAAGAGTTATGCTTAAATTTGAAAAATAAATTATCGGAATCGGAACGTTACACACGGAGAATGCTAAAGAGGAGAAATCGGTTTATATAAGGCGGAACTCTAAAGCAAAGAGAAAAACAGAAAAGCTCATTTAAGAATACGCAAAACCGAACTAGAAATTAAAAAAAAATTTGAACTTGAAGACTTAATAAAAAGGAAAATGTTATAATTTTTATTTTGTTTTAATTAATATAATTATGTTCATGTAAATAGAACTTCTTACATATATCGATGGTTTTCTTCCGCAACCACGTAACTCGATTTTTTGTTTTAACCGGAAAAGTAATCAGTAAATACCGTCTTACAATTTTGCATTTTTTTTGTTTGGCGGAATATCGGAATCTTTCCTTATTCTTGGATTATATAAGAATATATAGCAAAAAGTTTCGAATATTTGGTAAAAAGTATTTTGTCTCTCCTGAAAAGAAGTTGTTTTGGAGTTACGGGGTTGCGGAAGAAAACCACAAGTAAAATAATATAAAAATTTTACCAACAATTTTACTATGCGTATTATTTTTTATTCAAACACTTGTTTGACAGATCTTTAACAGGGTGTTTCAAAATAATTTAATTAAGTGTATTCTTTTACATTGTGATTCTTTTACAAAATTTTGCTAGTCGAAAATTTTAGACGGTAACATAAAAATGTGAATACGACTGCAACTACGACACCTGTCGTTTTTCGACTACGCCAAACACAATAAGGGTGATTATTGTTTTTAACACTTCTTATGCGCCCCATACACCGTTCAATTCAGTTGTCAACTGAGTCTTTCAACTCAACAACTTCATCAACTGAATTGAAAGATTTTAAATTTATTTTAAAATTTAATGAAATAAAAGACAATTTTTAAAATACTTAACCAAAGTATAACTACTTAACTACAAAAATTAATTTTGACAGCTGATCAAGAGACTTGAGCACACACAGTACCATCGAATTGGAAGACATATTAGTCAACTTGAAAAAATCAAAATCTTTTGATTTTTCTTCAACCAACTCGACAACCGTCAAACTAATCAACTGACAAGGCCATACACGCTTTGATTTGGACAACAACCGACTCAGTTGACAATTGAATTGAATCGTGTATGGTCTGCTTTACAATTTTTTAATAAATAAGACAAAAATATGCAGTTTTGATGTTGGTATTTGAAAAATAACGGCTTTTTTGCATGACTTCTCTTCTTTGTCCGATTATACGTTGAGCTCTAAAATTTGATTAATTTTTGTTTTTGTTTTAGTACTTATCGTTATTTTTAAAAAATGTTTGTTTTTTTTGTATTGTTGTAAGAATTAAATATGTGAAGTTAAAATAAAATAGAAAAAAACAATACCTTTATAATATTTCGTTTTTGTTTATAGAACATTTACACATTTCTTTTAATTGTTTAAAAATGTAATTTTTAGATTAAAATAACAATCATTAACATTTTTTGTAATAATGGGACACTCAAAAAATTAAATGTTTACACTATAAAAAAAATTTTAACATTAAAAAAAATAGTAAAATCCACTGGAAATTTTGCTATTATTGCTGAAAAATAAAAAATTTTTTTGCTTTAAAATTTGTTTACATTTATTTATTCTTATTTATTTATTAAAACATTTCATACATATGTGGATAAAAAAACCTTTTGAAATTAATAGCAGCAATAGATTTTATTAGCTTTTGTAACAATGTGAGTTTCGTTTTATTATTATTTTTTACTAATACAATGTCTGTCTTAGATCTAATGAATTATAATTATTGTTCATTTAATGAAAATTTTGATTGCAAATATTCCATATTCTGTTCTGTGTTATTTCTGTTCTTAAGTAGTTTTTTGACTTCTTCATCTAAATCCCGATGTTCCACTTTCCATTGATTTCGAATACTGGATATGAACGTATATGACGTTGCCAATAATATATTAAATAGATCTTCATTAGTGGAATTTCGTGAAATTTTTTTAGTATTGTGCTCTCTATAAAATCTATAATCCTTATTCCTTTTCTCCTGAGCTTCCTCTGATAAATCTCCAAGTGGCACCAACTCATATTTAATGACATCTTCTCCATGATAAAGGATTTTGTGAACTGTAGCACACATATTTCTCCATGGGAACTTGGTGGTATATATTTTTGCAGTTTCCTTAGCAAAATCTTCAAATTTTCTAGAGTCAATTTCTTCATTGCACGCAAGTACTTCTAGGATTATTTTAAATCTAAAAATGAGGTTTAAATCAACACCTGTTATTTCAGATGCTGTTTCTGAATCTGAAAAGAATCTTTTTGCGGTATTGCCATCATTTGTATTGCCTGACCCTTGTTTCGGCTGATCTATAATCAACATGTTTCCTTTTTGAACTTCTTAACTCCTTGTTGATTTCGTTGTTTCTTATTAATCCTGAAGATCCGAAATCCAAATCATAAGTGATTTTAAGTATGTGTTCCATGTCGTATTCTTGCATGTAGTGGTGATAATCCAAATTCATATGAATCAGTATTATCTAATGATTTTGTCGGGACTTGGTTTAATTGGCTTGATGTTGCATGGCATATGATGCAGCTGGATGCAGCCTTCGTGTTAGTCAAAGCCTGGCCTACTTTTTCATCTATCATTGTTAGCAATAATTGGTAGCTAACTTCAATTTGCTGCCCATCTAAATCTAACTGTAATGTTTGTAGTATTGCAATTTGGACCTTGATATCACTAACTTATTTGTTAATGTCATCATGAGTTTCTTTTTTGAATTCAAATTTAATAGGTCTGCAATATTTCGTAGAAGATGGTGTCTCATTTTTCCAAATATCCTTTGTTTGCGTTGTACTAGTCGAAGGCTCTGAATCTTGAAAAAACTTTTTTAATCGCAATGGTACAAATGATACCATGAACATTTTTACATACTACTTGTTTGTATTGTTTTTGTCCGGAAGAACCATCACATCCCCATTTACAAAAAAGAATTAACTTTGTGTTTCCATATTTCTTTAACTCATTTCCTTTTATTGATTGTAGCAAGCGTTCGGCTGTGTGATCAAGTAGAGATTGTAGTTGTACCTCTGCCGAAATTGATGTGATTGTAATAGTGTCCTTTAATGGCAAACAGTCCATTTTATCAGCACGCAATCTGAGCTGTATATATTGCTGTTTTGTTAATTTAAAATCCAGAAATAATGCTAATGCCTCCTCATTTGTGAATTGTTTTGCATCGCTTGGAGTTGGTATACTTTTAAGAATCCGTTTTGTTCTCAATGGACTAGCTTTAACAACTTTTTCAATGATATCCACTTTTGTCAATTGTTTCTGTGATCGCAATTGATGTAGGAAAGTATCTTGAATATTTTCATATCCGATTTCTTCATTTATATCCTAAAGCTTCCGCCTGTTAGATCTATCGCTACAGTTGTCCATCGATTTTTGTGGTCTCCCACGAGCGTTTTGATTTGAAGTTTCTGAAGCGATCTGGACAGAAAGTTCGTTCTCTAACCAGTTTGCAAAGCTCTTTTACCTGTTTTACCTTTTAATCCCTTTTGATCCGTAAAAGTTCTATTCTACTAAAGTTGAAATTTGACAAAAATATAGTAGTTTAGAAATTTTTTTTTTTTGAGTAATTTCATTAAAATTAAAAAAGTGTTAAACAGACGGGTCCAAACGGGTACAAGAGTATATACAGGGTTAAAGAAAACACTTTCACCTTTCTATCAGTGGTTTCACCTTCTTGGTCCCTTTTGGTCCGCAAAAGTTCTATTCTACTAAAGTTGAAATTTGACAAAAATATAGTAGTTTAGAAAATATGTCCTAACATCGCAAATATTACCTTTTTAAAGATAACAAGACTACCAACCTAGCAAAAAAGCAAGCAGGTCATTATCGCTGATAGTTTTTGTGCAATGATAATTTCTTTCTGATTAAATATTTAAAAAAAAAAAAACACTTTTTTCTGAATTAAAAAAAAAGTTGTGTTTAACAACATGGCACAACCACAATTACCAATATTTTGACCTAATTTTTTGGCTACCTTAGTTTTAATGTGTTTACTATTAAATAAAATCAAAATTTTTGAAATCGGTGACAAACAAAAATTGGACTTTTGGCCAATGAAATTAAATTTTCAGCCACTGTGACCCGTTGCTTTTTACATAGCGAGTTGATCGTCGGTTGCTCAAGAGTAGAGTATTCAAAACTTACATACAATATGTGCATACTTATGTATTGGGAAACAAATTAATTTCTATAATGTATATAGAAATCTTTTTACATAAACTCGGTATAGATTTACAAATCCACATAAAATTTCTGTAAATTTTTTATAGTTTTCTTTTATTTTTTTTTCAGGTGTTTTCATACATTTAAACAATACTCTTTTTATACAACTCTTCCATTGTTTAATTGCAATTAACTACTTTGCGGTTGGCAACTTAGCACTAGAGGTGAAAAACTATCGATAGCTAAAAAAAACTATCGAAAGTATTAATTTTTTTATGTGCCACTTCGGTGCATGTAGGTGGTGAAAAGTTATAAAGTTTTAACACTACGTTTTTTACGTATAAAAGACCAGCATATTCACTTCAAACTTCAGTGTCATCAGCTTTTATTTAATTCAAGACGGTTTGCTGACAGCAAAGTTGTCAATTTTTTTTCCACCTCCAGTAAATTATTAACCTTAAAACAACATTTAGCATGTTTGTCGAAATATTTAAAATTTTTAATATTTAGCAATAATAATATTTAGTTGGTTATTTGTCAAACTTTTTGTGGTGTCTATGTTAAGTTTTAAAACTTCAGCGAAAACTTTGCAGAGTAAGTAAGTAGAAGCATTAATATAATTTTTAAGCAGCATTGCTTGTCCCAAAGCAGCTCGTTGTTTAAACCACACTTTACTTCAAATTCTTGATCTTTTATATTTCTCCTTCGTTTTAAAATGAAAAAACTTATGTTTGTACAAAATATATTTGTGTTGTTTAAGGCCGTTACACACTATCCCACAAAGTCTTACGTATTTTATGAAAATGTAACCCTGTCATGATAAGTTGTTATTGTTTTTTGAAAATGTATAAACAACAATTAGATCAGGGAAGCATTTTCATAAAAAACGAAAAACTTTGTGGGATAGTGTGTAACGGCCTTTATTGGCGAAAACAAAACGGAAACAAAGAGTGTTTTTGCTAAGCAAGTTGTGTGGTTTATGTTGCCCTTTAATCACGAAATGGAATTTTCTTAGGAAAGAATTAGTCCCGGTTCACACAAGTCAAGTTTGACTCGTCAAGTTATGAGTTTTAAGGTGAGAGGGGAAAAGAGGTCCCGTTCTCTTTTTACTTCTCTCCTAAAAACTCAAGACTTGACGAGTCAAACTTGACTTGTGTGAACCGGCACTTAAAAAAGTCGGCGATAGAGAAATTTGAACATAGTATAGAAAGAAACCTATCGATAGTACAATCGTTTCTTTTTCAGCTCTACTCAACACACGCAAGTAGAGCTGCAAAACTATCGATAGTCGGGCCAATCGATAGTTTCGATAGTTAGCTTAAAAACTATCGATACTATCGAAAAGTTCCTTTGTGCGACTTCTTAGGACACTGTAGTCAATAAATGGGGTAAAAAAAGAAAAAGTTTAAACACACCATTTACAGAAAACGTTTTTCAGGTATAAAAGACCAGTATATTTACTTTAAATTTCGGTGTCATCTATAGTTAATAATAAATATATATACTTTATACAGATTTAGAGGCGGTTAATTGGCTGCATGTTTGTCAGTTTTTTTACCTTAAACGTCAAAATGTTTACCTTAAATCTAGAAATTTAAAAGGTTATTTTGTATCCCTTGGGTTGAAAATTAATTCATAAAATAATTTTTGAAGAAAGTAGAATTAAGTCTCTTACAAAATAACCCCATTAATTTTTTTTAAGATTTTCGTTAAGAAAAAAATGACAAACAGGTAAAAAAAAATCGTGATTTTTGAAAACTTACTCCTATAGGTATAATAGTCACTTATCTAGGGTTATATATCAAATATCGGGGTTTTCAACAATAACTTTATTTTTTAATTGTGGCAACACTAACAACATGATAGTTTTGACATTTAGTTTTTTGACGTATTCGTAGTACTAGATGCATTCTCAACAATTGTGCTTATCCAAAACCACCACATGGCGAATTTTGCGTAAGGTTTTGGCTTTGAAGCCTTACAAGGTTTTTTGTGGGGCTATGTAAGAACAAAGGTTATACGGAGCTTAAAAACCATGATGTGATTAACAATATAGACCCGCCATTTTGCCAAAAAGTTATTAAAAACTTTGATGAAAGAATCGACATCTGTCAGCGAGTTCGATGTGGACGTTTGCCAGATATAATTTTTCATTCACAATTGCCGAACTTTTCTCTTCTTAATACAACACAAATAAATTTTTTTTTTTTTTTATTTTGTTTTAGAAAACAAAGTTCTTGTTAAAAAACTCGATATAATTGCACACTGAAAAATGAAAGCAAAGAGTAATTTCTTTCTGAAAAGTCGTAAAAAATAATTGAAACTTTACTCGTGTGTACTTTTGAATGTGAAGATCTCAAAGGTGTCATTGTTTCTAGTTGTTGTTGCCATAAGCTCAAATTTAGGTAAAGTCAACTTAAGTTCTTTTTATCTTTTTGGCACAGAATTAAAAAAGGTTATGCATTGTTAAAACTTGCGTCTAATGAGTTATTAAAAATGTTTCGTTGACTACATCTAATCAACTTTGTAGTTACTAAAAAAACTATCGATAGTCTGTCAAAAATAAAAGAATCGATACTATCGTTAGTACTATCGATTGTTTTGCAGCTCTACACGCAAGCCATTCTCTTAACAGGTAACAACGCATACATTTTTCTTAAGATTTTTTATTTGCATTTTTGTGTGAAATTTTCATTTTAATAATTCGAAAAATTCATTTAGTTAACAAATTATTAAAATTTGGCTCTGATAGAATATAGAAAAAGTGAAATTTAAGTATTTATGTTTAATACAACAATTTCTTGTGATAAACATTTTTACAGCAGCAAACAACACCGCCTCATTTAAAGAAAATCGTTAAAAAGGCAGAAAAAATTACAACAAAAAATAAGTGATACAAAACTTTTCTTGTTGTTGCATCGGTGTTACGTACAACAGACAGTCAGCCAAAGTTTGCAAAATTCTGAAAGTGGTAAGTACCAAATGATTTTTATAATTGACGCAAATAATACCGAAAATTAATTTCATTTTAGGTTTTAATAAAATAAAAATAAAGTAAATTTATTAATTAATTGCGTTAAAATAAACTTTTTTCGGTCGTTTAATAAAGTTAAAAAACCAAAGTGTGTTAGAAAAGTTTGAAAAAGTTGTATTGAGATAAGAGTAATATAAAAAAGTAATGAATGTTATACCCGGTGAACCGATTCCGCCTGGTTTTGAAGATGAGGTTAATCGTCCGCCTCAAATACAGGCTTCTATAGATCAATATAAGGCAAATGCTTTAATTGGCATTGAATATACTATAGAATTACATGAAGATGAACGTCATGAACCCGGTTATTTGTGTACATTGTGCGATAAACGTGGTGACCCACGTACCATTATGAATCACTGGTGTTCCTTTAATCACCGCATGAAATATTTGGAAAAGCATTATCCGTCGGCGGTGAGAGAATGCCAACCGGTTAAATACAAACCTAATTCCCACAATATAATGATTTTGATAGTTCAAAGTTTAGCTGAAGCCATTGAAGACCATCATGGACGTTTGCAGGTGTCGGTTATGAATGCCGATGATTTTCGTAAACGCAAAACTGTAATAACTGAACAAATTATAAAAAAAATTCACTTTGATGAGAAAAACGGGCCAAATTTTTTAAATACCATAGATCGTACTTTATGGGAACAAAAAGAGGTTTTAAAGAAAACGGAACCTAATGCGGTCATAAAGGCACCTAAACGTTTGAACACTAATTCGGCGGGTCCTGGCAAGGACAAATCGGCCACAAATGTTAAAGATGGTTTAGATGAAATATCATCTGAAGACGATAATCAAGAATCAGTTAAAAAATCAAAAATCGCTCGTAGCCAAGAGCGAGCATTCACTAGCAAGCTAGGTGGCTCAGAAGAGACCGAGAAAAAGTTGCCTACTCCCAAAGAATTATCCTTGCAGGCTTCTCACATTGCCCAAGAACGTTATAAATGGGAAAAATATCGTTGTATGTTAGAAATTCAACTAAAACAAATGGGAAAAATACAAGCTGATTATGAAAAAGCTCCCGAAAAACATCCTCATTATCCAGAGGAATGGAAAAAGTTTTGGAATCGGCGTTACAAAGAACTTCAGGCCGAAAAAAAAGTTGATCCTAATAAATATGATTATAAACCAGAATGGATATTATTTTGGACTAAGCGAATGAAAGAGCTTTTTAATGCTGAGGTTGAGAAAAAGAAAAAAGAAATTAAAGTTAAACTGGGACTCCCCGAAGATGCCGAAGAGAAGGTAGATCAACTTAAAGAAAAATATAAAGTGCCTGTAAATCGTTTAACTACAGCAAATAAAAGCAATGCAAGAAGTGGTCAATCTTTTGATGTTATTGACATTAGTGATGATGATTCTCCACGTCACTCACGCTATACAAAATCAAGACGCTCTCGTAGCAGATCTCGTTCACGTTCACCCCGAGAACGTGGTCGTTTTAGGCGCTCTCGTTCCCGTTCTATTTCACGCTCTCGTTCTCTTTCACCATTTTCGGATGAGTTTGATATGACCAGCTCTAGTAAACATCATATGCATAAAAAATTACACAATTCTGTTAGACACTATAATATGGAACATGCATCAAGTTATTATCCATTTTCTCGACCCTCACGCTATCCACCACCAAACGTTAACCCACCTCATTATCCCCCCGAGGCACATTATCGTGTTTTAGATTCCAGTAAAATACCCAAATATCGAGAATCTGATTCGAGACCACCAAAAGAATCCAAAGAAGAACCTAAAGAAGAGGAACCTGAAGGACCCTTGACCGTCGTTGCTGTACTACGTTTGCTTACAGCTCTCGAAGAACATTTAGGAAGTTTGGGTCCAAAAGTCGTTGATATGTTGGGTAAAGCTTTGGCTTTGGAAAAGGTAAAAGGTAACTCATCGGATGATTTGTTAATGAATGAAGATCATTGCGTTTTCTTCGAAACAATCAAGGAAAAATTAAAAGGTTTACTTATTGCTGACGTCTTGGAAGATCAGCAAAAAGTTAAAGCTGTTAAAAGAGCTATTAAAAACATTGCTGCTCTCATACATCAGGTTACTTCAAAAGGTAAGTTAAAAATTTTTAAAAACGAATTGTATATTTAATAATTTCTTTAAGCTTAATAAATAGTAAGTATCATTTAATTTGTTATACATATTAACTCAGTTTTTAAGTTAGTAAAATTAATACGTTTAAAGCGGTCGGGTTTGTTTTATTTTGCGGGTTTAATTTGGAACGAACGTGTTTTGAAAAGTGAAAAATTCGTATGGTTATATAGGTACATACAAAAAGTGAATAACTTTCTAGAAGAAAGCACATTTTTCTTAAATTGAAATACTATTTCGTGGTAAGAAATTAAAAATTTGCTAAATAAAATTAGTTAAAAAGTTTTGTTAATTTTCTGGAAAAGTTTTTATATTAAAACTTTTAGGTTTTCTTTTTTAATTAAAGGTTCCTAAGCAAATATGTATCTATTTGTTTCGTGAAGTTCCAGTAATTTTCGAATGTTCTTTATTTTTTTTTTTTTTCAATAATCGTTATAATTGGATGCCAATAATAAAAGAACCTTGTGGCAATTCGTATAGAACTGCTCGAAACATTTAGATGGTGATGCAACAAAAAAATATAAATCAAATAATCAATAATAATTGTACATATGTATTTAAAAAACAAATGTATTTTTTTAAATAGCTTGTTTGCGAAGTTTAAAACTCGGTAAAAACTGCTATCGAGAGTGTTCGAATTTTCAAGTTTTTTCCCCGATTTTTTAAATATTCGGTGAAAAGCTTTTTTTTATGTAAAAAATAATGTTGAAAAAAAACCTTTTTTAGTTGTATATATATGTGTGTTTTAATTTTAAACTTTAAAAAGATATTTTTTTATTAGTTAATTTCGTTATAAAAACAACTATTTTTAAACTAAAAGAACTTTTCATAATTAATTTCGAAAATTTTAATTTTCAATACTATCAGGTATGTGCTGAAAATCGATCGATTTCAACGAACGTTTTTAAAAGGTGTGATGAATTTCGAGGGATTTTAAAATCCATTTCTGAATTATAGTCTTAAATTTTCGTTCAGAAATACACTTCAGTTAACGTATATAATATAAAATTTAAAAGAATAAAGACTGAACATAAAAGGAATATGTATTTAAAATCCGTTTTAAAAGATACTTAAAACGATATTTTCGGTTTCAAATCGTTTCGTTTTTAAAATCGATTTCCATCAAATAACTGTTTGTAAAAAAAAAAAAAAAAATGGCAGAAAAGTGTAAATACAAGGTAAGGTTAGGAAGCGTTATGCGCCCAAGGGCACACTTCCACTCGGAGACCCATGCGGTCCATTGTGAATCCCTTTTATATGAGAAAGAAGATGAGTAGAATGAGTTGACAGATAGATAATAGATACCCCATGGAACAAAAAATCTCTCTTCGGTCCCCTCATCAGAAACAACCGACCTATTTCCCTGACAAACCCCAGTAGATCGACTGGATAACATCCAGCGATGTACCCCAGTTCGTCGTGAAATCTATATTCTAGCCATTACTGCCTGAGACCCAGCATCCTAGCACAGTAGCACAGTACATGCTCTTCAGAATCCTCTCAAAACCTGGGGTCTAATCACCGCATTCGATACTTTCGTATCGAATAAACTATCGATTTTTTTTGCATACGATAGACACTGGCGTATCGAATGAAAACTCGAGAAATGTAATGTCGAGTTACTCGATATCCAATGCTATTATTTCAAATTCAATACTTTCCATTCGATTTGAGTGTCATGATACCAAAATAAATAAATTCGATCAATTTTGTTCGATATCTTATGCAGAAGTCCGGTATGGTATTGTCCTATATACTCGTAAAAGCCCTAACAGACAATGACCCGTTAAGAACGATATAAGCGTACTGAGACTACTCCTATCCAATCCCAATAGAACCCTGGTTGAACCTGCGTCCAAACTGGGCCATAGTGCCTGTAAAAACTTGTATTTCGAAATAATATTCGCATTTTCATTAAGCTTTTAAAAGTAAGAAAATTTAAAGTTTAAATTATATTTAAGCGGAATATAAATTCTTTATCAAATTTTTTTTTTTTTTGTTAAAAAGTTTTAAAGATGTCGTTACTTCTTTAAATCTGACGATAAATTTTAAAAATTTTGTGAAATTTTTGTTTAATTTAAAAACAAAAAAAAAAAAGATCTAATGAAAAGTTTTCACTTGTGGAGAAAAGCTTAATTTAATAAAATATGCAAAACTAAAATGTATAAATCTAATTATGCGTTAAAGTTTAAATTTGTGAAAACAAACTCGCTGTTAAAGTAAACAAATAAATATGTATTAGAAAAAGAGTAACTTTTATCCATCCGTTCCGAAACTAGAAAGAAGTGCGTTCAAAGTAAAAGTTACAGAGTACATTTTCAAAGAAATATTGCGTATTAAACGGGCAATTATTAAGTTTTTAATTCCTAATTTAATTATCGTACCGGGTTTTTAATAAGAATTTCATTTTACCCAAGTTAAAAGTGTTAAAAAAGAGAGAAAGGAATACAAAAAATAAATTGTCTAAATTGCCAAGTTAATAAGTAATTTATAAAAATCTTTTATTGCACTAAAATATATAAACTAAAGTTTTTTTCTTTTTAATATATTCCTACCTTTAATTTCACATAGCACCCTCAACCGAAACATTAAAAGACAAGGATGAAGTTAACAGTGATGGTACATCAAAAACCAAAAGGACATTAACTAAAAACTCTGCTGTACCCAATATTAAAGATTTACCCTTTGATCGACAAACTGTGGCCACTAAAATGGCTGCAGCTTTAGTTATGCAGGGACGTGAAGATGTTTCAACTGTCGACATGGACAAGTTAATCTATATGTTTATTTTAATGGTTAAATTGTCTAAACCTAAGCGCGAAAACGATGGTAAGCCTTTATATTGTTATGAAATTTTGCCACAATTGGGAATAGCATGTAATCTACCAAAAACCGCACTATCGCTGGCAAATTTGCCCGCTATAGTGGATGATCTGTTGGAAAATGAAGTGTCTACCTTTGTGCAAGAGGTGGAAGAGGAATTGGAAAATGAAACGGCAGGAAATGATAAAGAATCTAAAAATGATAGCAATACTAGCATGTTGGAATCTCTAACAGATTCTGATTTACAGACATTACTGCAAAATTTCAAACATCTGTCCAGTGAAGAACAACATCATTTGATAGCGCATCTTAAGAAATTGGAATCGGCCGATCCTAGTCGCGTAGAAAAGCTAAGAAAATTTGTTAATATTTCCGATTTGACAGGCTCCAAGGAACACTCCAACAAATCTAATAAAACTTCAGATAGTACACCCACAAAATCTTCATCTTCCTCACGATCTAAGCCTCGTTATGATGATTCTCCACCTTCGGGCAGTAGAAAAGCTGCTCCACCGGGTACAGAGGATGATGGCGACGATGATGACAGCCGCCGTAGGGTAAATCCTAATAAATTTAGTTTAGATGATGATGAAGACGATGATTACAACTTTGAAGAAGTATTTAAGGCAGCTTCGAGCAATGTCAATCGCTTGTCCGAAGAAGAACACTCCCGACAATCTGATAAAAATAATAAATCACCCATTGTTCCGGTATCTTCTTCGCCTAGTGCTTTAACATTTAATCCAGCTGGTCTCAAGAGTGCTGGTCTCAAGAGTTCATTCAATGATACACAAAATTTAATTGCCAATCTAATGGGCTCATTACAGCAAAGTAATTCGAATTCGGCAAACAAATCTTCTGCTTCATCTTCAAGAGTAGCACCAAAACCAGTGCCACCTATAACTAATGCCCCCCAGCAAAGTCAACAAGTACCAGCTCAGCAACAAACCAATCAAATGGCTTTCTATCAGCAACAACAGCAGCATCAACAACAGCAGCAACAACAGGGTTATCCAAGTCATTACAATCAAATGAATTCAGCTCAAGCCAATTATTACAATTCCATGGGTGCTTACAACCAAAACCCTTACGATGGCTACCAACAATGGGGCCAAGGTCCCCAGCAACAAATACCGCCTCAAAATATGCAACAATATGGTGTGCAGGGTTTCGGAATACCATCCCAACAAATTGGCTATAATATGTATGGTCAGGGAAGAAACTAAGTTGTGAAAGCTTTTTCAATGAAAATCAAATATATCTTCATTATTATTTTTTTTTTTTTTTTTTTTTTGCAAAAAAACAAACCTTAACAATTGAAAATTTCATTTATATCATTATTATTATTTGTTGGTTTTACGCCAGACCGTGGGCGCATAGTGCCAAATTTATATCAATTTATTTTTTTCTTTTTTACTTACAAAAAGCAATGTTATTTTGCTTCAATTATTCCCCTAAAACTATTTTTTTAATGACTTATTCAGACCTGTTCTGAAAATCACGCGCTTTTAAAATCACAAGTGTGTTCTGAAAATCACCGAAAAACAAAAACGGTACACCACAATATTTTTTAAGAGGCACATGTGATTTAATACAAAGTGAATTGAATTAAAGTGATTTTCGGAACAGACCTTATTGTTTGTTTTTATTTATTGCAATAAATTATCATGATTTAAATTTAATTTTAATAACTTCGACATTGATTTCTTAATAAAATTCGTTGGTTTGAAAATGAAACGAATGAAAAAGAAAGTATTTTTCAAGCTTTTCCTTCTTTTGAAATAATAATAAAAGGTATATTATATCGTAAACTTTTTTTATTGTTTCTTTATTTTTTTTTTTTATTTGGAATGTAAATTTTAAGTTAAATTTCGGTCAAGCCCGAACATATGATACCCTACACCAAAGTGTTTTAAGTTTCATTAAAATCAGTTAGAAATCGCGTCCTATTTCCCCTCGTGGTCCTACGCCATTTTCAAAAGGCTTGGCCCTTGGCCAATTATAACTTATGTGCCAAATTTTATCAAATTATCGATCGGGATTCTTTACGGTGGGTCCAGGACCCATATTTTAAGAGTTGGCTATTCTACACAAAACTTCAAACGTTTTTTTTTTTTTTTTTGTTCCCCCGACAATCGGTTTTCTTCGCATCCAAACCACTCGGAGTTTAACGAATGGCGACAAAGGAAAATAACAAAGCACGATGTGCGTTATTTGAATGACTGCAAACCAGCAGCGAATATTTGCGGTTGCGCGAGTTTGACTGTATGACCGTAAGCGTGTGTATTTGTTGTCGTTAATTAAATGCGATTTTTTTTCAATTGCAAAAAGCTATTCTCTGATGGTAATATTGTATCACTTATACTATGTTCACACTTGGGTTCTTAAACGCGTTTAAGCAACTCGAACGTGATTAAGTTCTTATCACATCAAAATCCATGATTAACCATATATTGAAGTGCTTTGTTAATCACTTCAAATTGACATGATTGCAACTAAATCACTTCATTAATCACATCGAATCAAGCGGTCACCATGAACGTTCCCCTTACGTGTACAACGATCTCTTTTTAATGTTTTTATTTTTCCTTAAATAATTCAAAAATTTTCACAATATATTTAAAATAATCTTCTGATAACTTTGTAAAAGTATTTGTATCCATTTTTGAGACTTTAAAGAAATATAAATTTGTTTGTTCTGTTTTTTTTTTTTTTTAATCAACTGTCATCTTTATCATCTCAAATGTAATGTAAGCGGCTCTGATTAACTTAATCAACATTTTGCTTAAACGCGTTGAAAAACTCAAGTGTAAACATAGCATTGCGCGAATGGCAAAGTTATATATAATTTACAAAATATATATGTATAAAACAATAACAGCTGGTATTTTTTAGCTTTTTTTTCACCCGAGAGTGAAAGATCCCATTTCTTGAAAATTTTTTGATTTTAAAAGAAAACAGCTGTTACAATTGTTGGTCAAAGATTTGTTTAATAAGAGCATAAAATACACTTTTTGAAATACTATGAATACTCAACACGGTTTTTGCTTACTAAACATTGAGATTAATTACAATCAGGACTATATCTGCAATATTTTTTACCTTTCCTACATTTTGTATAAAATCGCTAAAAACGTATGAGAATAAATCAAATTCTAAGCTATTATTTCTTATGACTTTTTTATTATAAATTTATGTTTTAATAAAAATAAATTGTTTGATTAATCGACATAATTTAATCGATTTATTCGTTATTCGAAAATCGGCATTTTAAAATTATTCGAACAAGAGCTTGTTTTTGTTTGATCGATTAATCGAATTATTCTTAATCGGTTGACAACTCTAGTATCGACTGAAAGAATTAGAAATAAAATAGCTTTCGAATCGAAAAAACTGCCAGAATTAGGTCCCTGTTTTTAAAGAAAATATTATTAAAGCCACAATTTTTAATGTTAAGTATTCGAAAATGTTTTGCTTCTACGAATTCCAATGATTCTCACAGTCGTCCCAAAAATTAAGTCGAAAGGTCGAACGATCTCTGATTGCGGTATTGTTTGGCCACACCACGGCCTATCCATTGGATAGACCTTGGGCCACACCACACGGACAATTACACGTGGCGTGTACTCTCATGGCCATCGAGCTTATTTGTGTTGGCTAAAGACGGACTAACAAAAAAGGTCGTACACGCCATTAATTTTGGAATTAATATTTACTCCTGTTATAAGTCGATGGCGACACTAATTTTAAGTTCGACGTTAATTTAGCATTTTATAAGAATGTATCGACGTCGACTAGTTCTCGAAAATCTCACAAAAAAATCCCATCTCGTTTTTTACACTACAAGTGGTGTCGAAATGCCATCCAAGGTATATTTATATGTGTAAATATACCTTGATGCCATCTGTTGACAGTTGCCTTCAAGGCGAATTGACTAGAAGGTAGGGTCAAGTCAACATATGGTGTGTTTTTTTCGGTGGTAGAATTGTCAAAGTTTGTATACAAAGGGTGTGTGTGAAACGGTAGCAAAGTTCTATCGTGAAATGAAATTTATTTGTGGTAGAAAATTTTCATATTTGTGCTGTGTGAAATTGCCACAAACTTTATCTGTCCGGCAAGAAATGCCCACAGTGTAAATTGCGACTTAGCTGTGCTTTTTACTGCCAATTAAAGGCAGTCGAAATTTTTACATGTTTATATAGGGAGTGAAATGTCAAATATTTTTGTAATGTTGTAAAAAAAATGCAAATCCAAATGCAATTGCAAGCATAGGACAAACCAATGAACGACCATTAGAGGATAAGTCCGCTAGATTGATTACCTTTTTGGGTTTAGAATTTAGAAAATTTTTTAAAGTTGCAATGGAATATCTTATAGTCCCTGTTACTTCGGTTCCTTCAGAAATGTACTTATCAATTTTTAAAAAACTGCCATCTAAAATAACGTGCGTATATACATACGTCTCATACATTCAATAAAGTGATAAAAACAACGGACTGTAGCCTTATAAAAAAATAATTAAAGTTTTCCTGCAAAAGTACAAACAGTCGATAGTAATATCGATATATCGATAGTGAATTCTGAACTATCGATAAATATCGATAGTAGAAAATATCGATAGTATCCCAGCACTAATTGCGATATTTGAAAACTTTTTTTTTAATAGCATTTCAAATACGAAAAGGTGGCAAGCCGGTATTCTACATTGCGAAACCAAATGTCAAATTCGCAAAATTTATTCGACAACAAAATAGCATTCGCAAAGTGCAAACATGTAAGTGAAAGATAATATTTTATTCATCATATATTTATTATTTAATTCAGGGAAGCAAGCAGTAAGACCATCAAACCGCGTCAATTTGAAATAATGATAGAATTTATGAATAAGCACAGCCAATTGGCAAGAGGCCATTTGAAAACACCAAATGCACGTCAGTCGGCAAATACTTTGTGGCAAACGTTAACTGAAGAACTAAATATCAATGGACCACTTATAATAATAATTATTAGAGAAGCTGCAGGATGGAAAAAAGTATGAAATATATAAACCAGTTCAAAAATATTTGACTTCAACTTTAATTTTAATTGGTTTGGGCCAATTTTAAAGTACACACGAAACAGAAGTTTAGACGAAATAAAACCGACATTGGCGGCACTGGCGGTGGCTTAGTCTCCCTTAGAGGGGCAAGTTGTGCAATTGTTAAACATGACGGAATTCGTAATGGATTACAGGGCGCACTTTTCTTCGAGGCAACAACTGCTTCCAATCTTAAAAAGAATGGTGAAGACATGGCTGTAATATTATTTAAGACATATACAAATGCTTCTTTATTAAATATAAAATTTTTTATAATGCTGAAAAAAGAAATATTCTGCATAAGTAAACGTTTATTTTTTGCAAGCATCAAAATAAATTATCTTTTTCCATTCATGCTTAGAATATCGGATTTGCTTCTAAGCAATCTTCTCTGTATCATATAAAATCACGTGTTTTTGAAATCACACGTGTGATTTTGTGGTGTTCTGAAAGTCATACCGTTTTGTTGTTTCGCGGTGTGCTTTCGGCAATTGAAGATCGCACCAAAACACAAAAACGGGATACTAAAGTATCACACGTGTGATTTTAGTAGGCACATGTGGTTTGAAATCACGTGATTTGAGTTAAAGTCAAGGCGAATTAATTCATGTAAACGGTGGTGTCGATACCAGAGATCAGCAATGAGTAGTGAAAAAGTGAGTAGAGCTAAATCATGACTCATAAATTCTTGTACTTATACGCACTCATACTTATTCCAATGTGATTCAAACTCATATTCACTCAAAAGTTTCATTTTATTCATCGTACTCATATTTACCAACATTTGTAGTGTGTGATTTAGAATCTACTCAAGTCAATGTGTATAGGCGAAGCAAAATTCGAGGCTGCCAGATTTGTCCCCGAAATAGCAAAGTGACGATTTGGCAATTACAGTTTACTAAAGAACATGTATGAAGTAGACGATTTTTCGGCAAATTTATCTGGCAGCGCTGATTATTAAGTTGTGTGTTTTCTCTGTTGTGTTAAAACGGTAAATGGATGAGCTAAGTCTAGGTTCACACTATGAAAGTTTTCTTTCAGAAAGTCTGAGTTTATGGGTGAGAGAGGAGAGATGAAAAGCATGTTATCTTCCCCTCTCACCAATATACTCAAACTTTCTGAAAGAAAACTTTCATATTGTGTTCCCAGACTAAATGATTTGAATCATTGTGAGTATTATAAGTATTTTCTTGAAATTATAAATCAAGCTGAGGTCATTTATGAGTATGCGTATAATGTCGACGTCGCACTCGTAAATATTTCTCTTGTGAGTATGAGTGAATCAGAGTATTTAAGTTTAAATGATTTCTACGCACTTATACTTACAATTGCATGAGTCAGTATGAGTAGCGAAAAAGCGATTCATTGCTGATCTCTGGTCGATACTACAACAATTAACAACACCAAAAACACAACAATCGGGCATGTTCTATAAATTGAAATGAAGTGGATTTCAAATCGAACAAATTTTGAAAATGACCCTGTCAAGAAAGTTCACAATAATATTTATTTTTATATACTTCATAATTTGAGTACCAATTGTATTTACAAGAACAACTCTTAAAAATGGGAATAACTGTAGTTATTGTGTAAATAATTGCAATCGAAATCTTGCTCCTTTTCAAATCCACTTCATTTCGATTTCTAGAACATGCCCGAATGTATTTTGTTGCTGCTTTCGTTGACCGATAAGTCAAAAACACAAGTAACTCTTGGCATTCCTCTCTAATTTAAAAAAAAAAGTAGCACAGCTGTGATTTCAACGCCACCTGAAAATGATTTGTTGACAATATCGTTTATTTGAGCAGCGGTGCCACGATTTGAAATAAATTGAGAATGCGATTGCGAAAGTCTAACAGAATACCAATTTTCTTTCGATCGCAATTCAGAATAAGTCTCCTGAACTCCACTTAACGTAGCAATATTTATTGCGGCAAACGTAAAATTTGATTGCTCCATTAAATTTGCGACGTATAGACCGCAAATTGCCATGAGTGGCAATCCATTGCGCAATGATTGCTCTTCTTATTGCTTGAGCAATTATTGCTTAGCAATCTGCTGTCAAGTCTGTTGTAATTTATATGACATTTCATTTCTCTGTTGTTTATTTATAAATGTGTTTATTTATTAAAAAAACAATCAAGAAAAAGCCGCCAAGTGAAAAAATACAGAAAAAGTTTTTATATATTATATTTTTAAATAAACGTCAATATCAACAAAAGCAAACGCAAATAAACAAAAAAGTAATACAAAACACAGCTACGACAATTACAATTAAATTTTTTATTAATATAATTTATTAATTAGTATTGTGGTTATTTTGTTGAACTATTTATGGTTTTTAATCCAAATTTTTTAATATTTTTAATTAGGCATAAGTTCATGAAATTTAATTTTTTATTAAATTATTTTTATGAAGAAATGAATTTTACAACATGAAAATTAATTAAAATTGTTATTGATAATCTTTCATTCTTGACGTGGCTCGGGCTCAAACCCTGGCCGGCAGGTTACCATGACATGTTTCGATCGCAACCACTCGATCTCCTCAGATGGATTTGCCGTCTTACACTCGCAGCCATCGACGACTGCTGACGTCACTAGTCAAACATCAATCCTTAAACCAAACTGTATTTTAACATTTGGTAGATCGAAATTTGCTTTCCTGAATGATTATCCATTTTAACTGATTTTACATGTTTTTTCCTTTACTTCTGTTTTTTCGTACTTTCGTCAAGAATTTTTCTTGAAGTCCAAGTACATTTTTATACCCTCCACCACAATTAGTTGTGAAGAGGGTATATTAAGTTTGTCATTCCGTGTGAAACGTTTTTATTATTCATCTCAGACCCCATAAAGAACATATATTCTGGGTCCTTGAGTAATTCTAAGTCGATTTAGCCATGTCCGTCTGTCTGTCCGTATGTCCGTCTGTCCGTCTGTTGAAAACACGCTCACTTTCGAACAACTCAAAAGAAATTAACAAACTTGGTGCCAAATTGCTTGTAGTTATCCTAAGCAGTTTGGGATTGAAATCCAGCAAAATCGGTTCAGTAGGACCAGAGCTATGAATCAAAATGTGGAACCACCACCTACAAAAATTGATAATTTTGTTACAAAAAATAACATAAATGCTGGAACAAGGCACGGAATGAGATAAGATTTTGCAAAAATTTGTTTTATTTGACTGGAAATCACGCCGTTAAATTTCGTGATGATCCCTCCATAATTTACCCTAAGCCCCATATAAACAATACTCCCGGAAAACAGTTTAGTACGCCTAAAACCGTAAAAAATAACGCTAGCGTAACAAGATTTGGTACGTCACAGTTTTATAGGACTACAAATGACACTGTGAAATTTCGTGATGATCGGTCCATAATTTACCCTAGGCCTCATATAAACCCTACTCCCGGAAAACAGTTTAGTACGCCTAAAACCGTAAAAAATAATGCAATCATAACAGAAATTGGTACGTCACAGTTTTAACGGACTAGAAATGACGCTGTGAAATTTCGTGATGATCGGTCCATAATTTACCCTAGGCCCCATATAAACCCTACTACCGGAAAACAGTTTAGTCGGCTAAAACAATAATTAATAACAAATCTTCCCAGTTTAAGATAATAATTACATCATACAGATATTACTCCTGAAACATTCGAACTGTCGGTGGAGGGTATCAAAGATTCGGCACAGCCGAATATAGCACTCTAACTTGTTTTTTTTCACTTTGTCTTTCTCTTTCCTGTTGACCTTTTTCAGTACAACTTGAAGGACAAATGTACACATAGAGCTCGTGCCTTAGCTTTAACAATAATTAGTATTGTGGTTATTTTGTTGAACTATTTATGGTTTTTAATCCAAATTTTTTAATATTTTTAATTAGGCTTAAGTTCATGAAATTTAATTTTTTATTAAATTATTTTTATGAAGAAAGGAATTTTACAACATGAAAATTAAAATTGTTATTGATAATCTTTCATTCATTGACGTGGCTCGGGCTCGAACCCTGGCCGGCAGGTTACCATGACATGTTTCGATCGCAACCACTCGATCTCCTCAGATGGATTTGCCGTCTTACACTCGCAGCCATCGACGACTGCTGACGTCACTAGTCAAACATCAATCCTTAAACCAAACTGTATTTTAACATTTGGTAGATCGAAATTTGCTTTCCTGAATGATTATCCATTTTAACTGATTTTACATGTTTTTTCCTTTACTTCTGTTTTTTCGTACTTTCGTCAAGAATTTTTCTTGAAGTCCAAGTACATTTTTTTTTGTTTTTTTTTTTCACTTTGTCTTTCTCTTTCCTGTTGACCTTTTTCAGTACAACTTGAAGGACAAATGTACACATAGAGCTCGTGCCTTAGCTTTAACAATAATTAGTATTGTGGTTATTTTGTTGAACTATTTATGGTTTTTAATCCAAATTTTTTAATATTTTTAATTAGGCTTAAGTTCATGAAATTTAATTGTTTATTAAATTATTTTTATGAAGAAAGGAATTTTACAACATGAAAATTAATTAAAATTGTTATTGATAATCTTTCATTCTTGACGTGGCTCGGGCTCGAACCCTGGCCGGCAGGTTACCATGACATGTTTCGATCGCAACCACTCGATCTCCTCAGATGGATTTGCCGTCTTACACTCGCAGCCATCGACGACTGCTGACGTCACTAGTCAAATATCAATCCTTAAACCAAACTGTATTTTAACATTTGGTAGATCGAAATTTGCTTTCCTGAATGATTATCCATTTTAACTGATTTACATGTTTTTTCCTTTACTTCTGTTTTTTCGTACTTTCGTCAAGAATTTTTCTTGAAGTCCAAGTACATTTTTTTTGTTTTTTTTTTTTTTCACTTTGTCTTTCTCTTTCCTGTTGACCTTTTTCAGTACAACTTGAAGGACAAATGTACACATAGAGCTCGTGCCTTAGCTTTAACAATAATTAGTATTGTGGTTATTTTGTTGAACTATTTATGGTTTTTAATCCAAATTTTTTAATATTTTTAATTAGGCTTAAGTTCATGAAATTTAATTTTTTATTAAATTATTTTTATGAAGAAAGGAATTTTACAACATGAAAATTAATTAAAATTGTTATTGATAATCTTTCATTCTTGACGTGGCTCGGGCTCGAACCCTGGCCGGCAGGTTACCATGACATGTTTCGATCGCAACCACTCGATCTCCTCAGATGGATTTTCCGTCTTACACTCGCAGCCATCGACGACTGCTGACGTCACTAGTCAAACATCAATCCTTAAACCAAACTGTATTTTAACATTTGGTAGATCGAAATTTGCTTTCCTGAATGATTATCCATTTTAACTGATTTTACATGTTTTTTCCTTTACTTCTGTTTCATATTTCGCAAATTTCGATCTACCAAATGTTAAAATACAGTTTGGTTTAAGGATTGATGTTTGACTAGTGACGTCAGCAGTCGTCGATGGCTGCGAGTGTAAGACGGCAAATCCATCTGAGGAGATCGAGTGGTTGCGATCGAAACATGTCATGGTAACCTGCCGGCCAGGGTTCGAGCCCGAGCCACGTCAAGAATGAAAGATTATCAATAACAATTTTAATTAATTTTCATGTTGTAAAATTCCTTTCTTCATAAAAATAATTTAATAAAAAATTAAATTTCATGAACTTAAGCCTAATTAAAAATATTAAAAAATTTGGATTAAAAACCATAAATAGTTCAACAAAATAACCACAATACTAATTATTGTTAAAGCTAAGGCACGAGCTCTATGTGTACATTTGTCCTTCAAGTTGTACTGAAAAAGGTCAACAGGAAAGAGAAAGACAAAGTGAAAAAAAAAAAAAAACAAAAAAAAATGTACTTGGACTTCAAGAAAAATTCTTGACGAAAGTACGAAAAAACAGAAGTAAAGGAAAAAACATGTAAAATCAGTTAAAATGGATAATCATTCAGGAAAGCAAATTTCGATCTACCAAATGTTAAAATACAGTTTGGTTTAAGGATTGATGTTTGACTAGTGACGTCAGCAGTCGTCGATGGCTGCGAGTGTAAGACGGCAAATCCATCTGAGGAGATCGAGTGGTTGCGATCGAAACATGTCATGGTAACCTGCCGGCCAGGGTTCGAGCCCGAGCCACGTTAAGAATGAAAGATTATCAATAACAATTTTAATTTATTTTCATGTTGTAAAATTCCTTTCTTCATAAAAATAATTTAATAAAAATAATTTAATAAAAATAATTTAATAAAAAAAAAAAAAAAATTAAATTTCATGAACTTAAGCCTAATTAAAAATATTAAAAAATTTGGATTAAAAACCATAAATAGTTCAACAAAATAACCACAATACTAATTATTGTTAAAGCTAAGGCACGAGCTCTATGTGTACATTTGTCCTTCAAGTTGTACTGAAAAAGGTCAACAGGAAAGAGAAAGACAAAGTGAAAAAAAAACAAAAAAAAATGTACTTGGACTTCAAGAAAAATTCTTGACGAAAGTACGAAAAAACAGAAGTAAAGGAAAAAACATGTAAAATCAGTTAAAATGGATAATCATTCAGGAAAGCAAATTTCGATCTACCAAATGTTAAAATACAGTTTGGTTTAAGGATTGATGTTTGACTAGTGACGTCAGCAGTCGTCGATGGCTGCGAGTGTAAGACGGCAAATCCATCTGAGGAGATCGAGTGGTTGTGATCGAAACATGTCATGGTAACCTGCCGGCCAGGGTTCGAGCCCGAGCCACGTCAAGAATGAAAGATTATCAATAACAATTTTAATTAATTTTCATGTTGTAAAATTCCTTTCTTCATAAAAATAATTTAATAAAAAATTAAATTTCATGAACTTAAGCCTAATTAAAAATATTAAAAAATTTATTAATTTAAAAAAAAAAGTTAACAACCACTTCAAAACACAACATAAAACATTTGTCATAAATACAGCAACAAAACTTTATACAACCAGGGACATAACAGTTATAACCAATATTTGAAAAAATCCTGAAATAATAATTTATCACGAATTTTTAAAACTTGCTCTC
Organism: Pollenia angustigena; assembly: GCA_930367215.1. Classification (NCBI taxonomy): domain Eukaryota; kingdom Metazoa; phylum Arthropoda; class Insecta; order Diptera; family Polleniidae; genus Pollenia; species Pollenia angustigena. The sequence continues at coordinate 123,159,334 of OV884059.1, read as the reverse complement.
TGAATAATTATTACAAAAAACCAATATTTTTTTGGTCTTTGATAACCGTTATAGTTTGTTTTTGTTTTTTTTGGGCTTTCATAACCATTACAAAGGATTTTAATTTTTGTTGGTCTTCCGTAACCATTACAAAAGACTTTTATTTTTTTTTGGTCTTCTATAACCATTATAAAAGATTTTAATTTTTTTCGGTCTTCCATATCGAATTTCACATTAGTTTTATGAAAATATTATTTGGAGTTTGCGGACTGTAGCGTGGTTATAGAAGACAGAAAAATAAAAATTTTTTTATAATGGTTAAAGAAGACCCATAAGAATAAAAATCTTTCATAATGGTTACCAAAGACCAAAAAAATTAATAATCTTTCATAACGGTTATCAAAGACCAAAAAAAATAATAATCTTTCATAACGGTTATCAAAGACCAAAAAAAATAATCTTTTATAATGTTAATGGCAGACCTATAATTTTCTGGGTAATTTATAATTATTATTACAAGACTATTTAAAAAATATTAATAGTTATTTCGGGTCCCTGTATACAACTACTCGCGGTGAAAATTGCAAATTTATGGCAAAGCAATTTCAAGTGTTCTCCAGCAATATAATTAGCAATTATTGCTCCATTGTTCTGTCATTGTTCTGCCGACGTTATTGCTTGTACTTAGCAATAAAAATTGCTACGTGGAGATCCAGCGTAAAGATTTACCGTAACGGTAAAACAGAGTTGTCTTAAAGAAATACATTTACAAAACATACAAATTAATACATATGCAAGGCGAATTAACTCGACGAATTATAAATTCGCCTTGTACGTATGTATCTGCACAATCTGCGATTTTTTTTGTCAAAAGTTGCATTGTTTACAAACAATTTTAATATTAATTTCATTTTATACTTGTTTTTCAGAATAAATAATATCTTATGTCTGTGATTAATATGATGGGTAAAAAACATCTTATACAGAGTAATGAATTAATTAAAACAAAGGGTAAGTTGTTACTAAAGAATATTTAAATAGTTGTTGTTACTTATTTGTACAAAATAAAAATATAAAATTTTTAGAATCCAAAGTAACCGTGCAATATATTCAAAAACAACTGATAACAAAACCAGACAGCACCATGATGCATGCCGAGGCCGCAGATGATCTTGAAATTGAAAATGTTGAGTATTTGGAAGAAAATCCCAATGGGGAAGAGTACATTGAAGAGCCGAGCGAAAAGGAAGAAGTTGAGGATATTTTCTATCCTAATGCCATACATTGTCTGTTGGATTTATATAAAACTAAATACGAAAGTTTTAATGTTGAAGAAGGTACAAGCAAATTAGCTAAAATTTGGCAAGATATTGCCAAAGATATGCAAGAAAGTTTCTTCGAATTTAATGAACGGCAGATACAGCACAAATATGTCTTGCTAAGGGCACAGTACTTTAATGTTCGCACAAAGGAAGATATTGAAAATTTTGATTATTTCGAGCATTTACATAACATTTACAAAGATCCTATTAAGGATAATATTGTTAAAGGTTTAGATGTTGCTAAAGTTATTACTAATTATTATAAGGATGAAATATTACTGCAGCCGGAACATTTGGAAAGCCCCGAAGAACATTTGCATGATTTTAAAAGTGAAGAAATTGTACATAAAGAACACGAGTTTATTGATATGGTTGAAAAAGAACTACAAGCGATGGAAGATGGTATACACGTAGAAGATAACAAGGAAACTGTGAAAGATAAAAAACATAAAGAGAATATAGAACAACATATTACCCCAAATAAATTAGAAAAAGATGAAACTTTAGCACAACAAAGGCCTTTAAATGTAAAAAGATTACGCTTTGAAACAGAAACAATTTGTGAAGAACCTTCGCCAAGAAAACCAAAATTAAATGATTGCTTTATAAGTAACGAGCTAAAACATGAGCCTGCCTATCCTAAAAGTAATAACGAATTTAACTTATATCTTTACAATCAAGAGCAAGAAAAAAGACATCGTGAAAAAATTACTTTATTTGAGAAAAGCTTGCAAATTCAAGAACGTGCTCTTGAGCAACAACAACAATTATTACAACAATTAATAAAACGTTTTTCAGCTTAACTTTTTTTTTTTTTATCAATTTTTAATTATAATTTTCTATTGCAGTAAAACTTATAAATTATACAATAACTTATCTGCCATAAGGTAAATCTTCAAATTCAACCTTTTGTTCCTTGAATATCATTTGTAATTCATGCTGCAAAAGTTCGTGTAGTGATTGGCCGGTATGCCGGTAAATCCATTTACCCGATTCACCAGATGAAGGACCTACAAAGTCGTAACGTTTAGGTCCAGTAGTAGGAGAACTTAACCAGATTTGTCGATTGGGGGTTTGGCGATTTATAACATAGGTGCCATGTTCAGTGCCCAATTTAACTGTTAAAACTCCATCCTTTTAAGGGAGAACAAATTAGTTTTATAAGTTTATACTAAGAACTAACCATGTCTTACACTGTATGCTATATCACTTCCGGGTATTGTATCTACACTTTCTAATAACTCTTCGAAATAGGTATTGAGACCATCCATCGTTTCGGTACAAACTCTTTCATAAGTTGCATGATCTAGTACAGAGTCCACGACATGTTCTGTGGGTTTTGTTGTAGAGCAATGACGTAATGAGAATACATTTTTTTGAAAATTTGAATTTATTACAGGATAAAGGATTCTACTACATGTTCCTGTCGGGAAATGTTTCAAATATTTTTGATTTTTGGCAATATTACGTATAATGCGAGTTGCACTTCTAAACATTTTTTAATGAAAAAAAAAACACCAGCTGTTTTTGTTTTGGTTTTAACGGCAAACTACCAGTTTATGTTGCCAGATTATGCGATATGTAATAAAAAAAATTAAGATTTCTCTTTGGTATGAAAATATTTTAAAACAGTGTTTAAATTGCTTGCTTTAAAATAGCAACAGCACCAAAATTTTTGATTTGTTTACATTTTTTGCTGCAAATTAAAAAACTGTATTTTTCAATGCCTTTTATTACTTTGATAGAGAGTAAGCAAAAGCAAAAAAGCAAAAGCAGAAAAAGAGAGAGTAAATAATTTTTTTAGTCTCGCTATGTGTATGCTCTTTGCTTAATCAGTCAGCAACGCAACAACTTAAGTCAGTAATAAATTTTGTTCAAGTTTTTTTTTTGGCTTTTCATGCGCTTAAAGTCAGCAAGTTCACTTCTTTGCTGTTGCTGGCTGGCACTTCATACCTACATATATTTTGAATATTTTGAATTTCTTAGTATTTTTGCAGAAAGAATGTTTAAATATCATTACCGTTAGATGTTTTTTTTTTTGCGAAAAAACTAATTTTTGTTCTTTTATTTAGTGAGTTACGCAAAACCATATTTTTAGGTACCTATTTCTTTAATGTTTTTAGTATGTTTTCTCAATAAATACGAAAATACATATGAAAATAAATAAAACTTCACATGTTAGATTAAAAACTCTATTACTTTTAAACATATGTATGTGAGCAAATTTTACACATAGCTTGGTCATTATCAAAATATTTTTCAATTATTCTTCGTTTTACACGCGGCGCCATAATTCTTAGTTCTTACCGTCAAAGATTTTTTCAAAACAAATTTCTGCAACAGCAAGCAACAGCGATCAAGTCAAAAAAATGTTCAACAGCCAGCCAAGCAACTACATTTAAAAAAAACAAAAACATATTACTTACAGCAACAGCATTTTTTTTAGTGGTTGCTTGACTGAATGTTTAAACTTTAAGCTGAGAACATACACATAGTGACAGTAAATACATTATTAACTCTCACTTTTTCTGCTTTTGCTTTTTGCTTTTGCTGTGTTCTTTTTCTTAAGTTAAGTTAAGCAATTACAAAAGCATTTAAAATAGTCAAGCATTTTTAAACACTGTTTTAAAATAGTAGTGTAGGCTCCAATTTACAACGTTGAAATCAAGGCGAAATTAAATGGCATTCTCTTTTCCCTTCTCTCCTTAAAACTCGCGACTTGACGAGTCAAACTTGACGTGCATTTTTGACAGCCTCCTATTAAATTGCAAAAAACTACATGGGGCTTAAGGCGAATTCAACAAGGTAAACTCAACTCATCAGCCGATCATCAGCTGTCTCCACGGCGAATTAACAAAAAATAGGGAAACGTCAAAATATAATTACGTTTATGTCTTGCGCCAAAATAACCGAAAAAATTTCTTAGAAAAACTGCGAAAAATTAAAGTGAATTTAATAATCTCTTATATAAACCAAACAAAATTTTCATTTTGTTTTCCAATCAATTTTTGCCTTGTCAGCATTTTTGACAGCCGCCTATTAAATTGCAAAAAAAAAAAAATACATGGGGCTTTTTGTAGTTGTAGAGTTGCACTTACCTTGTTAAATTCGCCTTGATGGGGCTTTTTGTAGTTGTAAAGTTGCACTTACCTTGCCAAATTCGCCTTGGACGACATTGCGTTTTATCAACGGTTAAATTTCAAAATTGGAGATTGAAGTGCAGTTTATGGGGCATATGAAAAAAAATTTGCCACCCGTTTCAGAATTAAAAAAAAAACATTAAAAAATTCAAAATTTGTTTGAAAGAAATCGTGAATAAAATATTAAAAAAATATATTACCTTAAATTTCAGTTCCCACACATTGATATAAGTGGGGGTGCACACTTTTTTGTCCCTGAGGGCCCCAGAAGTCCCACCCACCTTCGATTTTAGTATATTCGTTTTTCTTGCACAATAACCTTTGATTAAAGTACCCACACATACCACTAAGTGGGCTGGGCGGTATTTTAATTTTTTTTTTATTTCAGAGGGTGTCCAATTTTTTCGTATTCCCCCTAAACTGGGGGTTACTCTCTATTGCGATGCGAAAGAAAATGGTAGCAAATCTTGGAATTGGTTCTCTTTAGTTCGTTTGCGCATTTGTCTTTCGCATCTTTTTCTTTTCGTAAATTATCACTTTGTATTTTATATTAATTTTCCAATTTCAATATTTTTTACATATTTTGACATTTCATTACTGACAATCTGCGCCATCTTTAATTTTTATTGCCAGTATTGCTTAATTTTCAAAAAATTTTGTGAAAGTGATAGAGAGTACCAAGTTGAAATTTAGCTTTCGCATCGCAATAGAGGGTAGCCGCCTGCTCTTTAGCCAGATTGAATATGTAAGCGGTATCGTTTTCAACAAGTTTGTAATCTTAAATTAGTATAAACATTCTTAATGTAAATGGGCTATTGTTCTAATACCTCGCCTTAAACATAAAACTGGTATATACAGTAATTTTGTGCAGATAAATCAAAAATGCAGCTATCAATGTATTTAGCTGCCTTATTGTGCAGGTACGCAATTGTGGTTACCTGCATAAAAGTGCAGCTAAAGTAAAGCGCTTAAAAGAGGAGTAACAACGTTTTTATTAATAAATTGATAATAACAATGCCGTTCAAAATATCTGTAGTCATTTGTTATGCACAAAATAATCGCAGTAATACAACGTTAAGAATAGCGCTGAAAGCTGTCAAAAGTTGAAAACGGCAGTTGCAAAGTAGTGTCAACAGAATACGTAGTTGTAGTAGTCGTTGCAGTTGAAGCGCAAAATTTTGAACTTTGTTGCGCTACAGAGCATTCGTCAGCTCACAAAGTACTCTGTGCGTCAGCTTCAGTTACTACTACAACTACTTTCTGTCCCAGGCTTTAGATTTGCTATTCCTTTCATATAATCGTGGTAAAGTAGCTGTAACCACAAACCATATGCATTTATGTAGATACATGCAAACAAAATAAATGAATTATAATGATGCCAACTTGACTTATTTGCGATTTTGTTTTTATAAACAGATTAAATTGGATATTTATTGAAAAAGTACACACCATATTTGTATATGAAAATATTTTAAAACTACCCAAAAATATGATAAGTATGCAAGCAAGGATTTTTAAGAATAATTACAGAAAATATGTATTTTGAGCACTTAAGTCAAAGTGCAGCTAACTTAAATTTTTTGTATGAAAATAATTTTAAAATGCCTAAAATTTTGTGCATTTATCTTAAATGTGCAGGTATAGAAAGTGCACTTAAAAAAGGAATTTGTATGGGATTTTAAACAATAATGACAAAAATCATTAATTTTGTGCAGTTAAGTTAAAAGTGCACTTAAACAAAAGGCAGTTGAGTCAAAACTACTGTATCAATTATTTTCACAAAAAACACTTTTACTTATATTTGAATGAAGAAAATATAATATTTTGTAAATTTTTTGCAAAAAAAGTAAAATAAAAAACATTTTTTCTTGTCGGTTTTAAAACCAATTGTGGCAACCCTGACAAAAAATGAAAACAGCTGTTTCGATATTGGTTTTATTTACATTCGAAATAACCAAAACAAACTTGGGCCCTAAATTAGTAAAACGCAATCGCAACGCCAAAAATTATATTGAAAGCAAAAACAAAATCGAAAATATTTCATAATTTTGTTGTTGTTTTCTATAGAAATGTATATTGAATTTTTAAATTTTAAACGCTGCATATCTTGTGGCGTTGATAATTTTAAAACGCAATATGTATTTCTGTAGAAAGCAACAACAAAATTTTGACAAATTTTGGACATTGTTATTGCTTTCAATGTTATTCTTGGCATTGCGTTTGCGTTTTACAAATTTAGGGCCTTGGTTTCGTGACACCAAATGAAACCAATATTGCTTTTCAAAACCGACAATTAGCAAAACCAATACTGGTTTCTATGACAACCCTGATAGACAAGACATTCTCAGGAGTGTGCTTTAAATGTTCATGTTTCTATAAGTTTCTAAAGTTCTTAGAAAACCCTCCTTGGGATATCCTTGCTCTTTGGTTTTCTATATATCGACCCCTTTGCGCGAAATTATCGTAGGTATGTTACAAAAACCAAATTTTACAGGACAGCCATTTTTCTACTTTTCTCTGCTTTTGCTTGCAATATCAAAATGAAAATATACATTCAATTTTTGGAACAACGAACTGGAATTCGCCTACAATATTTTATCAGGTGACGTCTCTTTTAATGTAGAACAAGATTGTCAAAAACTCAATTTCAAAAAAATTGACATATACGATAATTTCGTGCAAAGGGGTCAATCAAGGCCCATTGAAAAGGTCTGCGCAAGAAGCCTGATGATCATTGTTTATGTTCCTTTTAGTTGTCAAAAGTTGTTTACATTTTGTTTACATGTGCATGTATACGTTTGTTTACGTTTACGGTATGCCACATATACACGTTTTTTCCTTTTGTTTTGTATATGTGGTAGTAAATATTTGACAATTAAAAAGAATCGTTTTTTGTTTTTGTACAAGTAAGCAGACCTGATAGATGGGCCTTGGGGTCGATATGCTCAAGGCGCATTGACTAGAAGGTGGGGTCAAGTAAACATATGGTATTTTTTTTTCGGTGGTCGACTTGTCAAAGTTTGTATACAAACTAGTTTTTTATGTAAACAAACCTATTTTTTTACTAGCAAAATTTTTGACAATCCGACCACAGATGCAGTGTTGTTGTAGAGTTAACCTCACGTTCTAGTCAACTCGCCTTGGATATGCTATTATTTTTAATCTAGAGGCCCGCACCAAGGCCCATCTATCAGGTCTGCTTACTTGTACAAAAACAAAAAACGATTCTTTTTAGTTGTCAAAAATTTACTACCACATATAAAAAGCAAAAAGAAAAACCGTGTATATGTGGCAAACCATAAAAGTAAACAAACGTATACATTCACATGTAAGCAAAATGTAAACAACTTTTGACAACTAAAAAGAACATAAACAATGATCATCAGGCTTCTTGCGCAGACCTTTTCAATGGGCCTTGGCCCGCACCATGCATTCTACACTTCGCAGCTGTCAACAATTAGAATTTGTGTTGTTTTACGTAGCAAGTTACATGAACAAAAACTTAGAATACCTTGAAGCGTGGAATGCGCAAAGTTCGTTTACTTTCTACGTCTAAGACCGATGCCGAAAACGACCAGAATCCGTGCTTCTACCAGTAATCAATCTGAATTATGGATAGTTCTCCACAAGACAAAAAAATAAAAAAAACAGGAGTTGAAACGAATTCTTATGGTTAATTTTTAAAAGCGATAACCGGCAATTAGCCAGTTATACGACGAAAAACAATTCGCAAAGGCGATTGAAACACGCAAAGACAGACAGTTTTTATTCACAGCCTTTGGATTCCAAAAATCCAATTAGAAAAAAATACGCTGGTTTCCCTACTAATTACATATATCCAAGGCCTATCCAATAGGTCTGCTTACTACTACAACAATACAACAATACAAAAAACAACAGGCATTTTGTTTGTGTAAAATTCCTCGCCGTTGTCAAAATCTTACTACTACATAGGCAAAACAAAAGGAAAAATGTGTTTTGTGTGCATGTATGTGTGGCAAAAAACCAAAAAAGTAAACAAAAATATACACGTATAAGGAAAATGTAAACAACTCTTGATATCGTTGAGGAAAAAACCAAATAAACATCTGGCTTTTTAAGCAGACCTATTGGATAGACCTTGCATATATCTGGCAAAATGTACCTCATTTGTTACTATTTAACACAACCATGTTTGTTATTATTATGAGTTTGACAACTTTAATTTGTAACAACATAATGGCGTCTCCAATTTTCATTTGACAACTTTTTTGTGTCTTTTTCTGTACGGTGTATGTGAAAAAGTTTTTTTAAAAAAAGAATTATTATATACAAAACTAAAACCTTCACCAAGCTTTACAGAAATCAAAATGTCTTTACCCAGCAACTATAAACAAATTGCACCAGCACAACCGGCAACACCAGCAGCTGGCAGTGGTAGCGGAGGTGGTACTAGTAGATCACGTTCTTCTGGCACTGGAGGAGGTTCGGAACGAAATAAAGATAATACTCCTATATTTACACATAGCAACTACGGAAACCCTGCATTTACACCTCAAAAAGCAGGAAAGTCATCAAGTAATAAAAATCAATCGGAAAGTCGTGCTCCAAAACCACCTAAACCACCGGAGAAACCAATTTTGCCCTATATGCGTTATTCAAAAAAGATATGGGATAGTGTTAAGGCTCAACATCCTGATTTAAAATTATGGGAAGTTGGTAAGAAAATAGGTGCTATGTGGAAACAACTTACGGAAACGGAAAAACAGGAGTTTGTTGACGAGTATGAAGCAGAAAAGGCGGAGTATGAGAAGAATTTGAAAGCTTATCATAATTCGCCAGCTTATTTGTCATTTTTGGCTGCCAAAAGTAAAACCAAAGCAGATGGTGATGTGCATGAAACGCCATCTAGAGGTGGTGGTGGTAAGGGCCAGCAAGAAAGGCGTATTGATATACAACCAGCAGAAGACGAAGACGACCAAGATGATGGCTACTCTTTTAAACATGTGGCCTACGCTAGATATTTGCGCAATCACCGTTTGATCAATGAAATATTTTCAGATGCTGTGGTGCCAGATGTTCGTTCTGTGGTCACCACTCAGAGAATGCAAGTTCTTAAAAGACAAGTAAGTTCGTTGACCATGCATCAAACAAAACTAGAAGCTGAATTGCAGCAAATGGAAGAAAAGTTTGAAGCTAAGAAGCAGCGTATGATGGAGTCTAGCTTAGCATTTCAAGAGGAGTTAAAACGCCATTGTAAACCTGCAGTTGATGATGAAACTTTTCAAAAGATGGTGCAACGTATGTATGAAGAAATGAAACGGGAACGCCAGCGTCTTATAGATGATCCCAATGCGATACCGAACAAATCCACTGTGGGAGGTCCTTTAGCCGGAACGGCTGCTCCAGGATCCCTCACAGCAGAAGCTAAGAAAGAAGCGGCAAGTGGCGTAGCACCTCCGCCAACAGCGCCGTCTGCAACACAAACAAAACCCCCTCATGAGCCTGGTAGCAAGACTGATCCAGAGCCTATGGACATCGAGCCACCAGCTAAACCATCTGCCCCTATTCCACCACCCAAGGTAGAACACAAACCTATGGATATGCCTAAGGCGCACAAAGTTGAAAATATCAAAGAGCATGCTAAATCGAAAGAAAGGAAACATACTCCAGTAATAATTACACAACAGCAGCAGATACAACCACCCAACCAACCACCACCGGCACCAGCTGTTGAACAACCAGTACCAGCCACACAAGGTCCACCTCATTCAGTAGTTGGGCCACCACCTCCTATCATTTCCGCTCCAAGCGCAGGCTCAAATGCACCACCACCAGCTGCCCAACATGTACCACCTTCAAATACAATTGGCCAAGCTCCATCGCAACAGCAGATTCCACCTTCTAACATGCCACCCATGCATGGGCATCATCCACCACAACACGGTGGGCCGCCGCCACCCTCACATCTACCGCCACACATGCAACCTCATCAGGCAATGGGCGGTATGCCACCGCATGGTGCCTATCCCCAATATGGACCGCCACCAACTGGACCCACGCGCTCACCTTACTATCAGCCTCAATATGGAGCTCATCCTCCACCACCTCAGCAACCATATGGACAATATCCACCATATTCTCATTACCAACAACCCTATGGCCCACCACCACCTGGCACACACTATATGAACTCTCGTCCACCACCACAACATAATGGCGCTGCACCGCCGCCACAACCTCCAATACATTATGGTGAACACTCCGGTGCACAAATGCCGCCAGGACAACAAAGTAGTCCCGGTTTACCACCGCCAGGACACATGCCTTCACATGATGTCTACGGCCAACAACAGCCACCACCCAGTGCACCGCCAGCGGCGCATACATTACCGCCACCACAACAGCCATTGCCAGCTGCACCAACTGGTGGTCCATCTGGCGCGCCACAAGCATCGCCAGCCAATCAACCCCAAGCTTCACAGCCATCAACAGGAGATAGTTCATCTAAAACTGATGCTGATGATAAAGCGGAATAAAGAGATTTCTTTTACCATAAAATTATTCTAATGCAAAATATTCAAAACTATTGTTCTTAATTAAGTCTTATAATATTTTATATATGTATTTAATCTAGCTGTACTGTCGAAACCTTTAATCTATGCTAGTTCTTTCTATCTTTTCCTCTGTGTATCTAAGTGTGTGGAAATAAAATAAATTAAAAAACCTACGAGAGAAAATTTTTGTTTAAAAAATGTTCTTAAATTTTGAAGACTTATCTATCTTTATTAGGGTGGCAATAAAATAATGGATTTTTAACCCGTACGAATTATTTTGTCAAATAGTCTACAACTTACATGGTAAAAGTTTAAGCCATATAGGCCGAAAAGCCTTTAAGGTCAAATTTTTAATATTGATATTTGATAAGAAATTAGGCTTCATCCCACATTGAGACATTAATTCAGACATACTCAATACTGGAGGCTTATTCTGAATTGCGATTCGAAAATCAATGCGATGCGCAAATGAAATGCGATGCGAAAGAAAATTGGTATTCTGTTAGACTTTCGCAATCGCATTCGCAATTTATTTCAAATCGTGGCAACGCTGCTCAAATAAACGTCAATGTCAACAAACATCAAGTTAAAAATAAATTGTTTGTGTTTGGCTGTAAAAATTGTTAATAAAATTTATTTAGGACATTATGTAAGAAAAAAGATAACAAAAATGGATTCTGTGAACAAAATGAAAGGATACAGAGAATATTGCTCAGAAGCAAATCCGATATTTAAAGCTTGAATGGAAAAATTTAATTTATTTTGATGCTTGCGAAAAATAAACGTTTACTTATGCAGAATATTTCTTTTTTTAGCTTTATAAAAAATTTTTTTCGCTATTTTTTCCATTGATATTTATTTCTTCAGTTAAAGTTTGTCACAAAGTATTTGCCGACTGACGTGCGTTTGGTGTTTTCAAATGGCCAATCCATAAATTCTATCATTATTTCAAATTAACGCGGTTTGGAGGTCCTATTGCTTGCTTCCCTGAATTAAATAATAAATATATGATGAATAAATAAATAAAATATTATCTTTCACTTACATGTTTGTACTTTGCGAATGCTATTTTGTTGTCGAATAAATTTTGCGAATTTGACACTTGGAGGCTTATTCTGAATTGCGATGCGAAAATCAATGCGATGCGAAAATGCATAAATGCGAACAATTGCTATTCTGTATTGCGATTCGCAAAGTTTTTTTTTTAATCGCATTTTAAATGCGAAAAGGTGACAAGTCGGTATTCTACATTGCGAAAACAAATGTCAAATTCGCAAAATTTATTCGACAACAAAATAGCATTCGCAAAGCACAAACATGTTAGTGAAAGATAATATTTTATTTATTTATTCATCATATATTTATTATTTAATTCAGGGAAGCAAGAAATAAAACCACCAAACCGCGTCAATTTGAAATAATGATAGAATATCAGCCCAATTATGAATAAAAATTCCCCGGGAGTTTTTTCCCTTTTCCCATTTTTACAATTGAATTAACATAGGAAAATGGGAAAATGGAAAAAACTCCCGGGGAATTTTTATTCATAATTGGGCTGTATATGAATAAGCACAGCCAAATGCACATCAGTCGGCAAATACTTTGTGGCAAACGTTAACTGAAGAACTAAATATCAATAGACCACCTATTAGAGAAGCTGCAGGATGTAAAAAGTATGAAATATATAAACCAGTTCAAAAATATTTGACTTTAACTTAAATTTTAATAGGATTGGGCCGATTTTAAAGTACACACAAAACATTTTCATTTTCTTCTTTGTCGAACCACGGTGCCACAAAATCCATTTTCATTATTTTTTTTTATTACAGAATGTCCTAAATAAATTATTTAAACAATTTTCACAGCGAAACACAATTTATTTATTTTTAATTTGATGTTTATTGACACTGACGTATATTTGAGCAGCGTTGCCACAATTTGAAATAAATTGCGAATGCGATTGCGAAAGTCTAACAGAATACCAATTTTCTTTCGCAACGCATTTCATTTGCGCATCGCATTGATTTTCGAATCGCAATTCAGAATAAGCCTCTTGTTTTTGCAATGTAGAATACCGACTTGCCACCTTTTCGCATTTGAAATGCGATTAAAAAAACTGCGAATATCGCAAAACAGAATAGCAATTGTTCGCATTTACGTATTTTCGTATCGCATTGATTTTCGCATCGCAATTCAGAATAAGCCTCCTGGCCTTTATAAAAATACATTGCAATGATTTTTGTGGTATGCAAATTTTGTTCACCTTTTTAATTAGGACCGGAGTTGGGGCTCTCGCTAAATCGATCCACTAAGACAGGATTTTTGGAAATTTGAATTATTAGGGGGTAAAAACATGTAAATTAGATAACCTCATATCTCATAACCTAAAAGAGTAAAAAGCGGACAGGTTTCTGGTACTTTTTTTTAGTTCTGCTCTTTTTGACAGTTAACGGTTAAAACCTGGGGTCTAATCACCGCATTCGATACTATCGTATCGAATAAGTTATCGATTTTTTTTTGCATACGACAGACAGTGACGTATCGAATGAAAACTCGATAAATGTAATGTCGAGTTACTCGATATCGAATGCTATTATTTCAAATTCAATACATTTCATTCGATATCGAGTTTCATGATACCAAAATAATTAATTTCAATCAATTTTGCTCGATATCGTATGCGGTGATTAGACCCCTGTACTTTGAAACTTTTTGTCATGCCATTTATCTTTTAAATCAATAAACATAGAAACAAAAATTATATCACATTCGTAACTTATCTAAAAAAATAAAAATTTGGTACTTTTTCTTAATTCGAAAGTTTAAGCGGTGAAAATTGTACCTATTTTTTTAACTTTTTTCAAATATTTTTCAAAAAAGAATTGAATGAAATTTGAATCAATTCAAACGAATTAGGCAGAAATGAATTTCAATTCGTTTTCCAATTCAAATTAATTTGTAGAATGAGTTTCAATTCGTTTCCAATTAAAATGAATCTGTTAAAGTGAATTGCAATTCATTTTACAGATTCATTTAAATTATATTGATTTTGAATTCATTCAAATGAATTAGAACAATGAATTGCAATTCAAATTAATGAAATCAAAAATGAGTTGCAATCAATCAAATTCAAGATCAGATCTAGGGGAATTTCTTAAATTTACTATTTTTATTTTCAATACAAAAATAGAAATTTTCCCATTGTAGTAAAAGTATGTAGTAAAAATTTCGAGTAAACAAACAAAGCTTTGACAGCAAAAAATGTTGTTGAGATTCAAAGCTGCTAAAATCTTTTAAATTCGATCGAAAAATTTAAAAAAAAGATATTTTCCAAAATATACAAATATGAGATTATTTAAATTCAAATGAGTTGGAAATGAATTGCTAATTCGTTTTTCTAATTCATTTGAATTAATTCAATTCAAATGAATCTGTGAAATGAATTGGAAACAAATTGCAATTCATTTGAATAAAAAATGAATAAAACAAATTTCTTTATTTTATTTTGCCAGTTCAGTTTTAGTCTGTGTTCATACGGCTCATGTCTTATTGACAAGACTACTACTTTATAGGCGAGAGGGACGAGGGGAAAAGAAACGAGCACACAGATGCATGTACTGTTTTAACGTTTTGCTTTTTCATTCGTTGTTTAATTTTGTTATTGTTTTCAATATCAAAAAGCACATGTCGTCAACATGACATGAATCATTTGAACGCCAATTCATGTTCAAAGAAGAAAAAGGAAGAATCTTGTCAATAATACATGAGCCGTATGAACTCAGACTTATTTACACTGCCACATGCATATTAGTTATCAAATGAATTTGGTAAAAATTGGCTCAAATTTAATTCAATTAATTTTTTTGTGTGAAAAGAATTAATTCAAAATTTGCTAATTCAGTGCATGAATGATTCGAGAATTAATTCAAAAATTAATGATTCATTTACAGCTCTGATATGTAAATATAACAAGTTAAAGTGCTATATCCGGCTGTGCCGAATCTTTGATACGCTCCACCGACAGTTCGAATGTTTTAGGAGTAATATCTATATGATGTCTATTTATTATTAACTAGCTGACCCGACAGACGTTGTCCTGTCCAAATTAGGACCCATCTAAATTCACTTTATATGATCAACTCCCTGCTTCTTGTTTTTCAAAACATGTTTGATGTTTTTAGTATATGATTTCTCGCTACAACAGGAGGATCAGGTTTATAGTTACCGGGATTTTAAAAACGTAAACTACGACTTGCTATATGAAAGTTTCTATTTTTTTGATTGGAACAACATTTACTTTATGAGTTCTGTTGATGATCAGCTAACATTTTTGGAGAACAATATTCTATCCCTATATGATGAGACTGTGCCATTAATAATGGTAAACAAATTACAAGTAAGAACAAACCATGGTTCACCAAAAACATTAAGCAGTCCATACAACGTAGGGATCTAGCCTACTCTAGATGGAAACGTTTTAGAACAGCTGGACTTAAAGGTGAATTCCTCTCTGCCAGAAGGAATGTTAATAATCAAATAAGATTGGCTAAATCCAACTATTATACTAAACGCTTTAGTTCTGCCATTGACTCTAGAAACACATGGAAGACCATTCGAGACATTGGTATGGGGAAAGCTGTTCAAACTAATAGCTGTACCATTGATGCTGATGAACTCAATAATGTCTTCACCAATATACCATCGGTTTCTACAAATTATGTGATACCAAACATTACTTCTTTTAATAATAGGTGTGTTCCACAAGATCTCGGGCATGTTCGGACTAATGAGAGTAAAATGAAAATTACTCTCTAAATTTGCCGAAACTACACAAAATTGCTGGAACGCAAAAAACCATTTTTGCACTTCTTTAAATACTAATGCTGCTTACTTTTCAAATTAAGATCTATTTAAGTGATTTTAGACGTTTAAAAGTCATAACATAATAAAACCAAAACATTTGCATCATTGTAATTTTTTATATTTTGCTTTTTTTATTAAAGATAAAGGAAAATATGTATGCAATAACGTTTTTATAACTTTAATTTTTTCACAAAAACCTAACATTTTGCTTTTTAATGTGTTTTTTAATTAAAACTAAACATTTTATTTTGCTTGTAAATTTCCTGAATTATTTATCAGTTTCATATGTAAACAAAAAGAGCTGATTGTTTTTTCTTGTCCGAACTTACCCAAAGAAAAAGTTCGTGCAAATTTGTACAGGAAATTAAAAAAATTACTCTCTCAATTACTCTCTTAATTGCACAAAAATTGTGATGTGGAACGCTTTTGGGTAACTTTGTGCAAGTTCGGACTGTTTCGTTATGCATGTGGAACAGAGCTAATAACTCGTGTTCTCGAGTAAATTCGTTCCAGTTTTCTTGTGTTAGCCAGGTTGAGGTTATGTCTTGCTTTTCATTGGTTAAATCCAATGCTGTGGGTTCCGACAATATACATCCTTATTTTATTAAAATTCTGTTACAATTACTTCTGCCATTCATAACTCACCTTTTTAATTCAATTATAACTTCTAGTTCCTTTCCTACAAAATGGAAGCACGCAAAGGTTATACCACTACCAAAGTCTAACACGGAATATCGTCCAATAGCAATTCTAAGTTTTCTTTCAAAAATTTTGGAGAAGATTTTGCATTTGCAAATGAGTGCCTACATACATGCAAATCGTTTAATGTCCAATAAACAATCGGGGTTTCGTCCCAACCATAGCTGTGTAACTGCTCTGGTTGACGTGTCTGAAAATATAAGACGCGAACTCGATAATGGTAAAACAAATTTCTTAATACTTCTCGACCATTCCAAGGCATTTGACACTGTAAACCATGAAACCTTATGCATGAAATTGAGACAATTTTTCCACTTTTCATCCTCATCAACTAAATTAATATCGTCATATCTTTCTGATAAAAGTCTATCCGTACACGTTAATAACACTATTTCAAATCCAATAACACTCACAAATGGTGTGCCACAGGGATCGATTCTAGGACCCCTCCTTTTTTCAGTTTATGCTAATGATTTACCACAGCAACTTACTTATTGTAAAATACATATGTATGCGGATGATGTTCAGTTGTACTTAAGTAGTCCTGCAAACTCTATTAGGGAAAATGTCGATAAACTTAATTATGATCCGAACAAAATACATTGCTGGGCAGTTGCAAACGGACTATGTCTTAATCCACAAAAGTCGAAATGCTTAATAATTCATAAAAATCCATTACACCAATTATTTAAGATGACATTTTAATAAATAATCAAAAGAATCGACATGGTGCAAAGAATTAAGAACTTAGGGATAGTGTTCAACAACAACTTAACATGTTCAAGCCACATAAATACTCTCGTAGTTCGGACGTATATCAAACTTCGAACGCTGTGGTCCACACAACACTTCACCCCACTAAGAATAAGGCAGCTTCTTGCAAAGGCTTAACTGATTCCTAGTCTTACTTACGGTTGTGAACTTTTCGCTAAATGTGATTCCATCAGTAGCAAAAAATTAGAAGTTTTGTACAACAACATTATAAGATATGTTTACGGATTAAGTAAGAGTGATGGAGTCTCTGCATTTTCAAAAAACCTTTATGGAGTATCTTTCGAAAACGTTCTTAAAATTAGAGTCCTTATTTTTCTGCACAAAGTTGTATATACAAAAAAACCACAATACATTTATAATTAAAATCCGTTAAAAAGATACGATCATTTGAAAGAAAAATTATTCAAATCGATGGAGCCGTTTTCTGATTTTATGTAAATCGAAAAAGTGGGCGTTAAAGTGGGCGGGGCAAAATGTTCTTTCCGTAAAAACCTAAGTTGGACCATGGCGATGATTTTATAGAAAAAATCGTCCAAATCGGTCAAGCCGTTCTCAAGTTATGCGCTTAATAGAAAAAGTGGGCGTAAAAGGAGGAGTGTTAAATTTTTCTTTCGGTGAAAACTTAAAATGGATTAATACGAACATTTGAAAGAAAAATTTGTCAAATCGATGGAGCCGTTTTCTGATTTTAGGCAATTCGAAAAAAGTGGGCGGGGCAAAATTTTCTTTTCGTATAAATCTAAGTTGGACCATGGCGATCATTTTAAAGAAAAAATAGTCCAAATTATATAGATGTCATTGGTGGTGCCATATGAAAATTGGATTTTGCCACGCCCCTCCTGCATTAAAATTGGTTGCGGTTTAGACATATATTAAATTATTGATCGACAATCAGAAAGTTGTACGCTTTTTTTAACAGTTTTAAATAGCTTGAGTACAGTATCATGATTCGTAACAGTTTAAGCTGACTTAAATGATTTTCAGGAGAGCAATTTATATTGGAGCCATGGTAAGATATGAACCAATCATCCTAAAATTCTGCAGAGTGATTTTTGGTTTTAAAAAACATAAATTTCAACACAACGGAGCAATTAGTTTTAGTGTTTGCAGTGAATTTCAGAAGGCTGCTAAAATCGGATCTAAGGTAAATTATGGAACGTATATCACAAAATTGTTGGCCATATGAAGCTAAGCTGGAAGAAAGTTTACCGCAATATCTATATCTGCTACGGTTTTAGGCGTATTTAATTATATTACCAGAGTGGGCTTTATACTGGGCCTAGGGTAAATTAAGGACCGATCTTCACGAAATTTCACAGCGTCATTTCTAGTTGTAAAATACTGTGATGTACCCAATTTTGTTATGATAGCATTATTTTTACGGTTTTAAGTGTACCAAACTGTTTTCCGGGAGTAGAGTTTATATGGGGCCTAGGGAAAATTATAGACCGATCTTCAAAAAATTTCACAGTCTTATTTCTAGTTCTATAAAACTGTGACGTACCAAATTTTGTTACGATAGCATTATTTTTTACGGTTTTAGGCGTACTAAACTGTTTTCCGGAATTAGGGTTTATATGGGGCCTAGGGTAAATTATGGATCGATCTTCAGGAAACTTTACAGTGTTATTTCTAGTCCTATTAATGGAATTTTTGCAAAATCTTATATCATGCTGTTCATTTTTCTACCATTTATGTTAGTTTTTGTAACAAATTTATCAATTTTTTTTAGGTGGAGGTTCCACATTTTGATACATAGCTCTGATCCTACTGAACCGATTTTGCTGGATTTCAATTCCAAACTGCTTAGGATCACTACAAGCAATTTGACACCAAGTTTGTTTATTTCTTATGAGTTTTTCGAAAGTGAGCGGGTTTTCAACAGAAGGTCAGACGGACAGACAGACGGACATGGCTAAATCGACTAAGAATTACTCAAGGACCCAGAATATATATACTTTATAGGATCTGAGATGAATAATAAAAAAGTTTCACACGGAATGACTAACTTAGTATACCCTCTTCACAACTAATTGTGGTGGAGGGTACAAAAATAAAAGACCTGATTACTCACTGACTCATCACCGCCCACTCAAACGGCTAAAGCTACTACAGGGGGGCTACTCTCTATTGCGATGCAATAACAATTCAATTTCGATGCGAAGCTGAATACCAACCTGGTAGTCTATCACTTTTGCAACATTTTTTGAAAATTAAGCAATACTGGCAATAAAAATGAAGGATGGCGAAGATTGACAGCAATTAAGTAATTGCCAAAATATTTGAAATTAGAAATTTAAATAAAATAAATAGTGATGATTTGTGAAAAGAAAAAAAAAAATAAAAAGATGCGAAAGACAAATGCGTTAGAGTACCAATCGCTAGATTTGCTACCATTTTCTTTCGCATCGCAACAGAGAGCAGCCCCCAGACTTCAAATTCTGTACGGATCGGCTTACGAGACATTTTTTGAAATTCGATCGCTAAAAGGGGAAACTGGTAAAAACGGCTAAAATCTTTAACCTAATATCTCCGAAATTCTGAATGCCACCAAAAAAACTGAAACTTGTTTTTTTTTATAATTGTAATCTATTTTTAGTACTTTATTATATCCGAAAGTATTCGAGATAAGAACAAAATTGAAATCGCATTATTCGCTTCTTTACAAAATTTCTAAACAAGCTTTTCTGAAATTCGGACTTCTTTTAAACAAATATTTTTTTTATTCACAATTTAACTTCTATGATTCGAATCGATCTAGCTAGGTCCAATTCCAGTTTTCTGCCTTTTTGATTAATTTTACAACTTTGGGATTTACGGGGGTTAAAAAGAAATCGCTATTTTAAATTACTCAATAAACAGTTTTTAGCGTTTATTTACCTGGACTAAAAAAGAACAAGTTCTGAAAGATATGTATATAATATACTATTCATCCTTACAACACAGAATGCTACCATCTACGCCTGCTGCTCCATGATGTTAGAGTTGCGACATCTTTTGAAGGTTAAAAAACCCAATGTCTGTCTTTTTCGAGGCATCCAAGAGCCTTGATATGCATATTGATATGTCGGATGGAGTTCATCAATATGCATATAAGGCTCTTGGATACACCGAGGAAGCCAGACATTGGGACACTACTTTAGTTGAAGCTACGTTGAACAATTTTTTTCTTCAGTTAATAAAATATTGTTTTACCGAAGTAGGTATTAAAAGTTTACATTTAATGAATCAGTTTTTTGGCCAGTGACAAATGAAGAATTGGCAGTTTTTCTACTTTGACTGCCGTTTTTTTAAACGCTGATTATAACATAAATTTACAAGGAAAAAAAGACATATTTTTTCAAAAAATCTATTTTCTTCAATTTCTTTTTGACGAATTTAAATCTGTTTTGCAAAAGATTACAATTTGTTGAAAAGAAATGTGTAAGTTGAATTTGCCCTGTTGCTTTTGTTGGAGCAGCCACACCTAAAGACCAGGTGTTGCTGAGTTAACAGTCATTGGTCAGGGTTCGTTGAACCGAGTCGTTCTGATTCGTAAAACCGATTATTGTGGGGACGTATTGTCCTGTAGGCTACGCTAGTGAAATTCACTAAACTAAAAAAATAGTGAAAACAATTTTTAGAACATTCTAAATTAAGTATTTTTAATATTAATTCAGGTATATTTCTTTATAATTTAATTTATTAGGTTATTGAGTTTACCAGCAATAAATTAAAATTGAATATTTTGAGACTTCTAGAAATACTCCAACATTTCCTTAAAAACATTTAAATAATTCTGCAAAACTAACTCGCATGGCATTAAAGATTTGAAAGTAATAATTGTGATTATCATGAACTTTTATGCATACAAGCTCTTATAAATCATAAAAAGTAATTGCACAAACTTTTTCACAAATATTTTATGTATCGACAAGTGTCCAATTAATTATTAACTATTTAGTTAATTTAGCTCAAAAATTTTTCAATTACAAATTAGGTTCAATGTTGAAAGAGTACAAAAATATTTTATATGTAGGTGTTTACCCATGCATATTTTTGATGTCAAAGTGCTTGTGCTGTTTATTTGGCCCATTAGACATAACCAGGGAAACCAGAAATATGCTCTAAAAACACATTTTATGCGCATTAAATATGCAGTAAAAACTGGAAAATATGCCCTGAAAAATTTTAAAAATATGCCCTAAAATTAAAAACTGCTCATTTGAAGACACAATATTCAACAATTTAATAACAAAATCTAAAGAAAACCTAAAGAAATATAAAATTCATATAAGAGATGTTTGCGCCGAATATTATCTAGATATTAACATCCATATGGGTTTTTGTCTTTAAGGGATTTTAGGTACGGTCGCTAAATTGTTAACAAATGTTAACATGTAAAAGGAATTTAAAGCTAGTTAAGGACGGGAGCTTTGAGCAAATGTGAACCGATTCGAAAATAATTTAATTTGAAATAAAATATTTTTGGCACAAATTTAATTTAAATACCATCCTAATTAGATAGCTTGCGGACACAAAGAGTCTAATTTGGATGTGAAATTATATACCGATTCTCACCATTTGCTCTATGCTCAAATTTGATCAAATAATCTACAAAATTGGAACTTGTACTCAGTGCACAAGGCTAACATGGGCAGACAACCAGCCAGGCGGAGATGGATGGACATCGTTAGATCACTTTAAAAAGTGATTCTGAGTCAATCGGAATACTAAAAGATTGGTCTAGATACAAATCGCATAACATTTATTCTTAATGACAACCTGCTTTGTCTTACAATTTAAGAGTAAAAATTATATGTAGATGTCGAAATTAAAGTAACAGATTTTCGATAAAAAATTTTTTTATTTGCTGCGAAAGTTATTGTAGGCATCTAAAAAAATTGAATATGTATCAAAATATGCATTAAAAAGGCAAAATTTGCGCTATAAACCTAAAAAATACTGCAACAAGGCACTTTTAACTAAAATATGCTGCAAATGGTTAAATATGCAAAAATATGCACTAACAAATCGATGCCAAAATTCATAAAAAGCTCTAAAACGGATAAATATATTGTTTCTGCCTTCATTAGGAAAAACATGCAGTGGCATATTTCTGGTTTCCCTGGACATAACTATAGTTTTTTTATTTTCAAAAAAGTATTATTACAGGTAATAAAAATACAAACAGTTACAAATATTCAAAAGAAAATGTCTAACCATTAAACAATTTAATCTAAAATAGATGTTTGTAAAATAACCTTACTAACTTACTTGACAAATAGACACTTAGTTAACAACGTTGTTTTTACAAATTAAACAACTTGATTATTAGTACTTTGAAACACAGGTCAAAAATAAAAATTTTTAAAAGAACAAATTATTAAAAAAACAAAAGTTTTCCTAAAAAACCGGTAAAATGCACACGCTTTTTTATATATCAAAGCCGTTAGTCGGGGGAAAATTACTTGGTTGTAATATTTAGTACTTATCACCTTCTAATCATAGATTTTTTTAAATTATTAAATTAGTCAAACAAAAACTTAAAGTTTATTAACTATATTATTATATTATTTGCATTTTTTTTTTCAAGTTTAAAACAATTTTTTAGTAGAAATTGTTTAATTTCCTACTACCAAAAAGTAAAACTTTTTAACTTACAACCAGAGCTGCCGTTTTTGGTTATTTCTAACCAAAATTGGTTATATTTTTTTTCAATGTGGATATGTGAATATTGTTTTCATTTTGGTTACTTTTTTCTAAAATAATAATACGTACGAATATGTTTTCCTGCTTTACAAATTTTTAATTTGGAAAAGTACCAAGAACGCCACATGCCTAGATAAGTTTATTGGGACCTCCTGAACACGAAAACCGCTGTAATTTTTTTCCCTAAGTACCGTTTTTTAGATAACGGTACTTTTGTGTTTTTTGATATATGGTCTCACTCAAACCCTTGTGGAGCCCAACCGCAATAAATGGCACATCGTTGGAAAGGTAATTGAATGCCTTTTCCGTCGATATGCTAAAAATTTCTATCTGATAAGAAATGAAGGAGTTATGGCACCTTCAAAATTTGCCTATTTTTTAAATTTTTTCAAAATGTTTCATTTTTATTTCGTTTTTTTTTCTACGTTATAGTAAATATCTGGAATCCTTTATTTTTAAGCCAAATATTTTATTTAATTACCAACATTTTAAGCGTGATTTGAAAAAAATCGGATGAAAAGTGAAGTTTTTATTTAGGATTTTGTGAAACGACAATATTTTCATATCATATAAAATTCCGCTTTTTTAAATACGTTAAAACTGATGGACGCCGAATATAGTGTGTGAGCAATGAAGATACAAATATTGTCGTTTCACAAAATCCTTAATAAAAACTTTCGTTTGGACTTTTCCGTTGTGCTCCACAATGTTTTGAGTGGGACCATACATCGAAAACACAAAGGAAAAAAATTACAGCGTTTTTCGTGTTCAGGAGGTCATAATTAACTTATCTAGGCATGTGGCGTTCTTGGTATTTTTTGGCTGTAAACCAGTGTAATTTTCTCGTTAGTTTTTTTTAATATGTAAAAGAATTTTTATTTCTTGTTTTGTTTTCTTGACTTATAATTATTATTTCAATATAAAGTGCAAATATTTGCAACTTAAAATAAATTTCAATGATTTATCAATTAATTAAAAGGCATTTTAAATTTGGTTACATATTTACTCATTTGGTAACTTTTTCAAAAATTTTGGTTGTAAAAATTATATTGGTGTGGCAGCACTGCTTACAACTAAATTTTACTACCTTTTTGAAGCAACCCTTTCAATTTTTATACGCCGCCGCTCTCAACATTTTCTAGTTGCGAAAAAGTCGTGTCATTTTCACTTCGGAATTTGATTTGTTTTTTTAATTTTCATTTACGTTTAATTTTGCTTAATTTTCTTTTTCCATTCCATTTAACTTTGTTTTATTATAATCTATCAAACTGAAAAGTGTTTTTGAGTAAAACTATTAAAATTTAAAAGAAAATCAACAAAAAGAAAACGCACAATAAGAAAAACTTGCTGAAACAACAAGAAGCATCATTTTAACAAGTTGTTTTATGTTTTTATGAGTGTGTGTGTTAAATTATTAAAAAAAAGTGCGAAAAAGCGCAACAGCCAGAAATAAAAGAAACAGAAAAAACGGCTGAGAGACGAGACAAAGAAGTTCCAGCACAAAGCATAAATTGTAAAGAACGCGCCTTTAACTTTCGACTCGTCATTCGAAGATTTTAAATAAAATAAAAGTTGAAAAGTACAGAAAAAATAACCAAAAAAAAAAAAAAAAACTTTTTATTGAAAATTAAAAAAGCAAGTGAGAGATTTGCCAACAATAAATTTCTGCAATTTTTAATATAAAATATTAAGGACTTGCACTGCCAAAAATATTTTGTTCAAGGTAAGGTTTAAATAAAGAATAATTTTTATGTATATTTTTACCTTAAGAAAAAAATATTTAAGTTTATTAAATACTTAAAGGTGAATCTTTTCGTGTTGGCATTTTCTTAATTTAAGTGGTGCTTGCATTTTGGAATTTTATGGAGTGAGTCATGTTGGCAATAATCAGTGCCGGTTTTAAATTTTTTTTCTTTAGTTCTCTAATTTTTTATTCGTTTTGGCCGGTTATGCTTCACATTTTTTTTGTTTCTCTTTTATATCTAAATTAAGGTTTTTGACAATTTTGACATTCTTTGTTTCTATTGGCATTCGTTGGTGTGGGTAAGAGTTGCCAAATAGTTTGCTTTGGCTTTTAACATGGATTTTTTGTTGTACATTAATTAACCTTATGCTATGTTCACATTTGGGTTTTTAAACGCGTTTAAGCAAAATGTTGATTAAGCTAATCAAAGCCGTTCACATTACATTTGAGATGATTAAGATGACAGATGATAAAGAAAAAACACACACACAACACACACAAAAAAACAACAAACAAATTTAAATTTCTTTAAAGTATTAAAAATGGATAAAAACACTTTTATAAAGTTATCAGAAGATTATTTTAATAATTTTAATGATGTAATTGTGAAAATTTATGTATTATTTTAGAAAAAAAAAATAAAAACATTAAGCAGAAATCTTGGCCGGTTGTACACGGTTGTTGGCGATTCTACATTTGAGGTATGTTCAGTGGATTCTATGTGGTTTATGAAGTGATTTAGTTGTAATCATGTCAATTTGAAGTGATTAACAAATCACTTCAATGTATGGGTAATCATCTCGATTTTGAAGTGATTAGAGCTTAATCACGTTCGAGCTGCTTAAACGCGTTTAAGAACCCAAGTGTGAACATAGTATTAAGGCCAGTTTACACGGTAATACAATGTATTACGACTTTGAAGAATCAAAATATTATGAAATTCTTTCCGTGTTTAAAAGAAAAAAATAAAAATCTTTTGTAAGAATTATTCATGTTTACACGGATGGTATAAGTAAAATCAAAAATAATAACAAAAAACCAGATGATTGCAGCTTAAGGTTTTTACAAAAACAACATGAACATTTCCTGAGTTGATTTTAGTTGTTTTTGTAATTTTATAAAAATGCTACTATCACCTTCACCTAAGGTATATTTATAGCAGGTAGTCTCGGAAAGCCAGCTGGTTATTTTTTATTTGCTTGTTTTGTGATACAAACTGTCAAATGTTGTATAGTAAACAAGTAAACAAGTTTTTTGTCTTTATCTTTTGTCTTTTTTGTCTCTTTTCAACCCCTTTGCTGTTTGACAGTTCGTATCACAAAACAACAATAAAAAGCCCTGTTGTTTGTTGTTGTAATCTCGCGGCTACCTGCTATAAATATACCTTGTCTTCAGCTATCGCTCTGTTAAAATATACCTCTGGTGTGATGAGAATACACAAGTTTCTAAAATGGTTTAGAAAAAAAAGCATTTACCGACCGCTTGTCAGATTTTGTAATCTCTCTTACTCAATACATTTTGCTTTTACATGATTATATTTTTCTAATTCTACATCATTTTTTGCAATGTCGTAATACATTGTATTACGGTGTAAACTGGCCTTAAGAATGTTGCGAGATTGTTTGAGAGAAGATGTAGTTCTTTTTGTTGTTTGTTGTTTTAATAAAATTCTTAAAATAATTAAAATTTTTCGTCTTTTGTGAATACATAAAATCAAAAGTTGTTAACAGATTTTAATCATTTATAGCTTGTTTTGTTTGCAATGTTGTTTTTTATATGTCTGCATAAAATTAGAAGCATAGCTGCCTTTTTTAATTTTTTATGAATTTTTAAAAACAAAAATTTCGAAATTTTAATAAAAAAATTATTTTTTTTCCAGAAAAAAAAAATTATGTTTCTAAAACGACTGCGCATATAAGAAAAACGTTTAACCTTTCTTAAAGTAAATTTAATTGCGGAATTTCGGTTTTTTTTAGTTTTTCAATAAACTAAAGCGTTTTTGAGTTACGCGAACATATGTTGTGCAACCTCCTTAATTTTCGAAATAGCGGTATATCTCGAAAACCAAAGCCAACATAAAGAAAAAAGTTTTAACTTTCTTAAAGTAAATTTTATTGCGGAATTTCGGTTTTTTTTAGTTTTTCAATAAGCTAAAGCGTTTTTGAGTTGCGCGAACATATGTTAACCTATCTGTACAATATATAATTTCTTAGTATGTCAGGATGTTTGCATGTATGTCCTATTCTTTCCGCAACTTTCTGAAGTCATCTGATGGCATAGGAAGCTGAAATTTGGCACACTTGAAGTAATTTCTCTGCGGAAGATCGTAACGAAGCCATATTTTTGATTTTCGGCTTTTCAACTAGTATAACTATAAAGATCTGATAGAAAATATGTTTTTTTTTTTATAATATGGGGAACTTTGGGCCCCATGAAACCTGACCTGAAAACTTAGATCATGATTTCTTACACCAAACCTCATATTTTAAGCAACGCAAACAATTAAATTAAAAAAAAAAATTGCGACCAGTCTAATGTACATATTTTCAATCGTGAGCAAATCACCTTTAATTTTAGTACCCACACATATCATTAAGTGGGCGGTCTAGTTTTTTGGTTCCAGGGGGCCCCACGGGCCTCAGCCCCCTTAAATTTTAATTTTGGTTTTTTTATTCTGTATCGGGTGGTATATTTTTTTTATTTTTTTTTTCGTACGCCCCGTAAACTGCACTTCAGCTTTAAAATGTAATAACCAGGGAAACCATAAATATGCAATTGCAAACTTTTTGGCTTTTCTGTTTGAAACCAATCTTTTAGTATACCGATCGACTCAGAATCACTTTTTAAAGTGATCTAACGATGTCCATCCGTCCGTCTGACTAGTTGTCTGTCCATGTTAAACTTGTGCATAAAGTACAAGTTACGATCTTGTAGATAGTAATTTTATTAAATTTGGTAAATGGTGTAAATCGGTCTATAATTTATCATTTCACATTTGGCCAAAGCTCCAATCTATAAATAGTTTTAACTTTCTTTCAAATGTAAAATTTCAAAAATTCGTCTGTAAAAAGGTTCTATTGTGTTTGACATTTACCGATTATAATTTTAGGATTGTTTTTATTAATTGGAAATATTATTAAATTGTTGAATACCTATTGGGTTTTCAAAATAACAATTTTTCGAATTTTTTGGCACATCATTTTAACAATTTTCAGGGCATATTTTCAAGTTTTGACTGCATATTTAATGGGCAGAAAACGCGTTGCTTAGGGCATATTTCTGGTAATAACCATGGTAGAATAAGTACAAGGTATAGTCATTAGAAATGTTGTTATCAATTTCAAAACCCATATAACGTCAAAGAAAAGAAAAAATGGGAAAAAACTAAAACAAACGTCAAAAATCAAAAAAAATTAATTTGACATTACATGGGTAAATAATGAAAACTCTCCCAATGAACATACCTGGTACTTATTATACTATGGTAATAACTTTAAAACGTTTTAAATTTCATATTTCAATTGAAAGATCCCCTACAAGAAATGAATGAGCGAGTAGTCACATTTTTCACTTTGGTGTTAAAAATTGATAGAAAGAAATGATCGAAAATTTGATTTGATTCGTTCATTTCTTTCTATCATTTTCTTAACACCAACGTGAAAAAAATGACTGCATGCAGACTTTTTCTGTGTAGTGTATATTGAGAGAATGAATAAATTACTAGCAATCAGGCCTGCCATTTTTGCCGATTTTTTGCCCCTAAATTATCAAAGTGCCGATTTGCCGATTTTTGCTCCAAAAATGCCGATTTTTTGACTAACACGTAAAAGGCGATTACTTTTTGTTTGTTTGATAATAATACAATAACTTTAAGCGATACTGAAACAGTTGTAACATTGAAAAGGGACAACTGTTATTAAGTCAGCGCTTCTACTAAAGAAAACGGGTTTAGTTTTATTCAATATTAAATGCAGTGTTTGTATTGTGTGTTGGGTTAATACATTTTTATTTGAAAAATATTCCACTATGAAGAATTAAAGGCCAAAGTTAAAAAAGAAATAATTTTTAAACCTAAAATAATTTAGTTAAAATTTCTTTTTCTATTAGGAAAATATAAAACACTTTATATTTGTGTTTGAAAATGGATAGATAAATACTTACAAAAGAATAAAGGTAAGATAAATTTATATTCACTATCAATGAATATAATTTAAATAATAATTACTTTGATAATTAAATATATTTTTTTTTTAAGATTATAACGCAATTGAGGACGATAATAGTACATAAATTAAATAGCCAATTCGTATGTAAGGAAAATTAAATAAATTTGCAAACTTTTTGGCAAAAAATTTCAGATTTTATTTTTGCAAGTTATTCGTTTTTTAAAGATTATTTAAAAATTAATAATTTAAACTGTTTTGATATTAATATTAAAACGGATTTAATAAAAATGTCAAACTCAAATATTTGTATATGGAATATACTTAATTATAAGAAAGTTAAGAAAAACTTTATATTTAACTACAATTTCTTTGTAAAACGTTTATTTTGATTGATTCTTTTGAAATTTCATAAGTTATAAACATTAGATAATTCTGAATTGTTCTTATTTGTAAGTAAGAATATGTTTTATTGTATTTAAAATAGGTATTTTTAATTTGCCGATTTTTTTATATTAAAGTGCCGATAATGCCGAATTTTTTTTGAATTATGCCGATTTTTTATCAAAATTATCTGGCACCCCTGCTAGCAATTGAATTAGAGACACAACAAGGGTTTCTAATTTCCCGGACTTTT
Source organism: Pollenia angustigena (assembly GCA_930367215.1). Classification (NCBI taxonomy): domain Eukaryota; kingdom Metazoa; phylum Arthropoda; class Insecta; order Diptera; family Polleniidae; genus Pollenia; species Pollenia angustigena. Next base: position 123,129,786 of record OV884059.1, on the reverse strand, counting down.
TATATTCCCGGGAAACGAAACAAAAAAATCTTATTCCCGGGAATCTCGGGATTCTTAGAATAAAATAGTGGTTTCATTAAATGAGTTCAAGACAAAAGTTTCTACTTTTTTAAAAGAATATGTACTGTGAGCGTCAAAATAAAGTGTACAGCATGTTCTCCAATATATAAAACATTATGATAGTTATAAAAAGTTAAATTTCTATTTAGCCAAATTTGATCAGACTTCAAGCTTGCTGTCATCTGGGAAAAATACGTTGCTCCAAAAGTGACAAAAGCAACATGGACAAAAAAAAACTTTATAAAAGGTAGAAATAAGAAATTCAACGGAAAAAATATAGTATCTAAAGTGAAGCGTGATAGGGTTAGCTTTTGTAAAACGTTCTAAAACAGATGGATCAGCCCAATAGTCGCTCGATACCAACTCAAGTAAGCATCTGGAAACATTTGGACAGAAAAATTAATAAAAAAACATTAGCAGCAAGCACTCCTGAATAAAATTCTGCAGGAAGAGTACTCAAAATTGTCTACTGCGCTAACTTTAAAATGGGTTGAATTGATGCCAAAGAGACTAGAAGCCGTCCTAAAAGCAAAAAGAAATCAATCCAAGTATTAGCCACTTCACCTTTCTTAGTATTTTAAAACTGTACACTTTTTTTTGACGCGTACAAAACGGAGTAGGTATATTAATTTTTTTATTGTACTGTTTTTGTTGTTTTTAAAGTATTTCAAATTTTTAATTTTAAATTGTAATAATATTGTCCAAAGTTTTGTAAATGATAATAAACTTCTAAAAATTTGAATTCTTTTTTGCTAAAATAACACTTTTTATATTGGAAAACCAATTGTACACTTTATTTTGACGCTGACAGTATACACATAGGTATACAACAGTCTAAAAAATTAGCTTTATTAATTCCTCAGAAACCCAAAACAAAACCAAATAAATTGTACATTCATATGTACATACATACATATTACATATGTATGTATTTTTTTTTTTTTTTTTTGAGATAATGAATTATTAAAATTTATTAATACTTAGTAGTTATTATTATGTAATAGCAACTTGGTAGAATTAACTTTCTACCAATAAATTTAATTTGAAATTCCCGGAAAAAATTTCACGGGATTAATTTAAAAAAAATGTCCCGGGATTCCCGGAAATTCTTTCCCGTGTAGAAACTCTAGACACAACTTTCAATTGTTAATTAAATGTGATTGGCTTGAGTTTTTTTGTCAACAAAACCAATTTGCCAATTTTCATTCGTTTTATTTTAGCATTACCAATGGCAGAGAATTCAATGAATGCGAAGGTATAAGACAATTGATTTTATTTCTAAGCTACACGTTATACCCATTGAACTATTTTTACCTCGTACAATGTTCTTTTAGGAATTTATGAAATCTTATCTTTTTTTAAATTCTTACCTTGATATCTAGTATATTTTTTTTAAAGTAAATACAAACAAGGTATTAAGAATAAAAAACCGTTTACACAGATGTTTTAGTTATACTTTATGTACATAAACTAATGTATGAACATACATATGGGCATTTCCATGTCATTATACGTGACATTTGTGCGCCTTTAGGGAGGTATAGATTTTGCAAAAATGATAGTAACTGGAAACTAAATTTATAATTTAGAGGATACTATAAGGGTAATTCCATAGTGTTGAACATGACAGTCGTACGCATCAAAAATGCAATAACATTTTAAACAACAAATATTTTACGTTCTTTTAACCCTTAAATTATAGCACTAAGAAAGCATTGTTATCTATGTTAAAGTTGATGGAGGGCGCAATTCTAGGTCAAAGATAATGCCAAAAAAGTAGCGGTTCGAACGTATAAAAAGGCGCAACTCAGCGAAACCTGGCACAATTTTATTTTTTAGAATTTTACGTACATAACAATGTAACATTAAAATGTTTTTGGTCAGATTTCAAAATCTTCTGTATTTTTTAAGCCAAAATCTGTGTCGATACGCGACATTTCGAACGTGAAATTTTTTCCATAATAATTTAACAGAATAATGACGAAAACAAAGAAATATTTACCGTTAATCCGAATAACATTTCTCTTCGAACAATTCCTTAGATTACAGACCATGTAAGGAACTTTTTTGGAATAATTGTTATCATATATCACCTCTTTTAAAGCAGATAATATTAAAGAAATCATACAATAAAACTTTCTCACAAATAAGATATTACGTTTGTGCAACTTTGCAGTCTGCTTGTTCGTCTAATGGCCAATTTTCAGGATTGATATTAAAACACATTTATTTTTAAAATCGTTTTAAATACAAAATTCTCTTCTTCACTAAAAACTTAAGTGAATAATGGCCAATTTTCAGTATTGATATTAAAACACATTTATTTTTAAAATCGTTTTAAATACAAAATTCTCTTCTTCACTAAAAACTTAAGTGAAATTTAAGTCACCGATGTGGTACACTTAATTTCAACTTAAGTTTCCATTGTAATATTTTAGCAAGGTGACCTCAATATCACAACAATACAACAACAACAGGCAAAGCATTAACAGTCAGCTGTTTTTTCAGACCACCTTGTTAATAATTACACTTTTTTATATATTTTTTTTTGTATTTAGTAGTGCTACCATACTTTTATCTTAATTAAATAAGACTTTTCAAATAAAACTCAAAAAGCCAATCTGTTTTAAATACGATTTAAGTTTGTTATTAAAATGATCTTAATATTGATTTAAATACTATCCTGAAACTTAAATAAGACTTTTCAAATAAAACTCAAAAAGCCAATCGGTTTTAAATACGATTTAAATTTGTTATTAAAATGATCTTAATATTGATTTAAATACTATCCTGAAAAATAGGCATAAGTCACCGATGTGGTACACTTAATTTCAACTTAAGTTTCCATTGTAATATTTTAGCAAGGTGGCCTCAATATCACAACAATACAACAACAACAGGCAAAGCATTAACAGTGAGCTGTTTTTTCAGACCACCTTGTAAATAAATACACTTTTTTATATTATTATTTTTTTTTTTATTTAGTAGTGCTACCATACTTTTATCTTAATTAAATAAGACTTTTCAAATAAAACTCAAAAAACCAATCTGTTTTAAATACGATTTAAGTTTGTTATGAAAATTCACTTAATATTCATTTAAATACTATCCTGAACAAGGCGAATTCAACAAGGTAAACTCTTTAGAACATCTGTTCGTCAGCTGTAAAATCCGATTTGTCAATAAATTTTATTTTTTAATTATTTTTGTTTTTCATTTAAAAAAAATTGTGATTGTGAAAAAATTGTGGCTTAATTCTAGTTTGCCAACACAGCCCCAAATAAAAATCAATTGCTATGCGGAGAAGCTTTATTTAGCGAAGTCGGTGTTTGTTATACCATAGATGAGAAAATCCTTGCGCCCGACTGAAGACCGGCTATGCGGAGAAGGTTTATTTAGCGAAGCTGGGGTTTATTTGATTACATTTTTGTTTCCGAGTGCACTTCCGTAACATTTTGATAAAAAAATTTTGTAAAAGCTGTTTTAGGAGCTAAAGAGTTAAAAACTTTTGGATAAATTTTACATTTTCAGAAAGATCTGTTCAAAAGCTTTCAAAAGACACCAATATTGGCCACATACGTTTACAAATGTAGTGGAAAATCGCAAATTCGTATGAAAACTTCAGAAGTCCAGTAATCGGAAGCTATGCGTTTCCTATAATTTTGCCATTTAATTTTTTCTTTCTGCGTTGGTAAGCTAGACTTTTTTCCAATTTTTATGTATATGCTGGATACTTGAGCAATTCTTAGTCTATTTAGCCATGTCAGTCTGTTCAAAACACTCTCAAAAGACAAGAACAATATTGGTGTACAATTCTTTCCACTTCTAAGCATTTCGGAATTGAACTCTGCCACAATCGGTTTAGTAGGAAATGAGTCAAATAACCAAATGTGAAAAACGTGCCTTTAAAATTTATATACATATGTATCTCATTAAATCTTCTAAAACATAGAATCCATAAAATTTTGTTAAGGTTGGTTCATAAACACACAACTTTAAATATGTATAAAAAAAATCAATAAAATTTTTTATTGTTTACTTTTTACTCACACTTTTCGTAAACAACTATTTTGACAAATCGGATTTGTTACACTAACAAAATGCCTGTTATTTTTGTTAGAGTTGTAATTGTTGTAGCGACGAGCTCACCTTGTTGAATTCGCATTGATCCTGAAAATTCTTATGCCCAATTTGAAGATGAGATAGGCTCACTGTTTATTGTTGATGTTTTTGTTTAAACTTTGATATTGTTACAAGTATAACTGTTGCTTATAAGTCTTATACGTTTAACAGTTTTACTTGGCTTAATATCTTTAGTTTTTCTAAAATCTTTATGAATGAAGTTTCCTGATGATCTGGCCTAAGCAACCAGTGAAATGCGCATAGGAGTAGCTTATCCCATCAACAATAAATTTCAAGTGTTTTTATCAAGAACAAAAACTGGGAATTAAGCACGAATAAAAAAATCTTTTAAAATTAAGCTGGAGGTCCACACCACGCGTTACTCGCTTTTTCGCAGCTGTCAAAAAAGTAGAATCTGCGTAGTTATACGTAGTAAGTTACATGCACAAAAGCGTAGATGCCTTGAGGCGAAAAGTAGGTTTACTTTCTACTTTTGTAAGCGTTCGAACAAATCAGATGATTTTGACAAATTAAATTTTATTTTTACTTATGCTGCTGCTGCATAAAAAGCGTTGCATGTAACTTGAAACGTAGAAGGCAAGTAAGGTTATAAAAGCATGCGCTGCGTGATGGACCTTCAGCTTTAAAATTTTGTATTCCCAAAAATTATTTTGATATTAAAATGGCAGTGCACGGCCTGAAAAAAACTTAATTGGCAATCATGTATTTGAAACGGCTGTAGGAAAAATCGCCCAAAGAAAAATGGCCCAAAAAAATAAATGAAAAATCGCCCAAATGAAGAATCGCCCAAAAGAACATGAAAAATGACCCAAAAAGTTAAATATGAAATTTTGCCCAAATGAAACGAAAAAAGGCCCAAAATAAAAATGAAAAATTACGCAAAAAAAAAACGAATTTTTTTCCCAAAAAAAAAACGAATTTTTTTTCCCAAAAAAAAAAAAACGAATTTTTTTCCCAAAAAAAATTAAAAATTACCCAATTTGCAAAACTGTGTTTATTATTCATATAAATTTAGTAACATACAAATGTAACTTTTATGTAAAAAATTGCATTGTATCTTCAACAGCTGCGCGACAGTATGGACAGTAATACTTATTTGAGCCCTCAGCCAAACTTTGTGCACTATTCAATAGTTAAATATTAATTAAAATTAAAAATTAAAAAATTAAATAAATAAATAAATAAATAAAAAATTAAAATATGTACTTGGACTTCAAGAAGAATTCTTGACAAAAGTACGAGAAAACAGAAGTAAGGAAAAACATGCAAAATCAATTAAAATGTATAATCATTCAGAAAAAGCAAATTTCGGTCTACCAAAGGTTAAAATACAATTTGGTTTAAGGATTGATGTTTGACTATTGCCGTCAGCAGTCGTCGATGGCTGCGAGTGTAAGACGGCAAATCCATCTGAAGAGATCGAGTGGTTGCGATCGAAACATGTCATGGTAACCTGCCGGCCAGGGTTCGAGCGCCGGCCACGGTTACGAATGAAAGATTATCAATAACAAATTTAATTAATTTTCATGTTGTAAAAATTCCTTTCTTCATAAAAATAATTTAATGAAAATTAAATTTCATGAACTTAAGCCTAATTAAAAATATTAAAAATTTGGATTAAAAACCATAAATAGTTCAACAAAATAACCACAATACTAATTACTAAATAAATAACTTTAATATTTAAACCGTTGCTTACAATTCAAATATTTCCTTTCTTATACCTTATGATATCAATAACATCATTTCGGTAACAGTTTTGTCATTCCGGGAACGATTGATCATGTCCGGGAACATTAATATTTTTTAATAAAAACGCATAAATTGAGCTTTTTTTTTTAAAAAAAATACATAGTTTATTTTATAACGCAACTTTTATTCAGTTCATGTAACGTTAATTTGATCATAAGAGTTTTGAATATTTTGATTTTTCTAAAATTTTATACACGATAATAGCAACTTATTTAATTTTTTGGCGTATTTTGCTTGAAAAGGATTTTGTATGTATTGTTTTTACTAAAGGTCTGCATGACTACATTTAAAAGGCATATGAATACATTCATTTGTTTTTTAAGTAGGTAAAGTTAAGTACAACAAACGATTTAAGTACGCAGTGCTTTACATTTTATGTTAAAAAAACAAATGAATAAACACACAAGGCAAAAGAGAAAAGAAAACAACTGTATTTAAACAGAAACAAATACTACCACATTCAAATAAAACAGACATAATAAAATGTGTATAAGTTTCGAATATAATATTATTTGAATGTTTTACTCATAACATGAATACATTAATATTATTACTAGCAACTTTTGTTATGGAAATCGAAAACGTAAAACGCAAGAATTTTAAAGTCCTTTTTAATATATGTACTTTTAATCCAATTTTTATAATTTTTGTTGCAAAATTCTGTTTGATAGAGATATATTTGTAATGAGAATAAACATAAGTACTAATTTTACTATGTAGTATTTCTTGCACACAGGTAACTGTTACCATATACTTGTGTGTGTTTGCATTTTCAAATTGAGTAAATAAATATTCAAAGAAAAAGAGTAAATATAATGTGTGCCTTTGTTGTGATAAAGTAAAACACAGACTACACTCTCTTTTATGTTTTAACTCTTAAACTCTGTAAACCAGTACTTAACTATTTAAATATTTGAATGAATATTGGAATGCTTGTGTGTAATAAACAAATGAATGTATTCTTGCAGCCCTTTAGTTTTTACTTATGTTCATATAATATAGATTCATAATAAGCCCGTGTTATTAGACGATGCTTAAGTTATGTACATTGTTTTGTTTTTGTTAATTTAATCAAACTAGAAAAACGTTCCCGAAATGATGGTTTTCTGAAAGATATTCACTAAAAAGCAGTTTTATAAAAAAAGTTTAGAATTGTGTGCGCTGCCCTGTCAAAGTTTATTAATATAAAAATTTTGCAAAAGTATAAACTAATCAATCTTGAAATTTACAACCTTGGTGATTTTGAGCCAATTGCATTTTTGAGTCGTTACTGAATCGATTACTATTGATAGTCACTTGATATTTTCTAAGGCGCTTGTAAGTCGACGTCGAGTAGAATTGTCTCCGTTTTAGTCGACAGGAAATTTCGCGACGACTCATGAAAGTTAAAGAAATTTTAAATATAATGTAAACATATTTATTAAATACGTTAAAAATACCAATTCAAATTTAAAAAAAAGTTATGGACACAATTTTATTAAAAAATTCGTAAAAGTTTGCAAAAATAGCGAAAACTCGCAAAAAAAATTTTCAATATTTCAAACAAGGCATAAAATTGAGCAATTGATAAGGATTGGCAAAAATTCGGTAAATATTAAAAAATTAGCGTAAATTCGCAAACTTTTTACTCATGAAAAATACCATTTTTCATCTTCAACGGCAAGCGCTATAGGAAGGCGATGGACTACAACGCTCATGCCACTTTGGACTTTTTGCTAGAGTGATTTGAGAACATGATCTTTGAACTTGGTGGTGAACTGTCTGGGATCGTGCGATTTGAACCCGTTAGACGTTTTCTGGTGGTGTTTTCCTAATTGTAGGACTAAATGCGAATAAGACACATAACCAATGCCATCGGTCGAATTTAGCTTAATTTATGCGGCAGTCATGGAAAATTGAACATTTCGGATGCGCGCCATTACTTTCAAACATTACGTTATGACACTTTGCAAATGGACATTATGACACTTTCAAAAGTGTCATTAGGTCCATAATTACTAAAGAAGTTAAATACAAAAAAATGATCTGCATACACGCAGAGAAAAACATTTTTCATTATGGTCCCAACCAACAAAAATATTTTTAAAGAAACTAATTTAACCATAATATGGTTGTCGGTGACAATGATTTGGTTAAATGAAACATAATATGGTAAAACAATTTTTAAAAATGGTTTTGCTGCTTTTTCTCTGGGTGTATATATTAAATATATAACGAAAACACTTTTGGGCGCAAGGATTTTGTCCTCTAGGATTTTCTTCTCTATGGTATAACAAATACCGGCTTCGCTAACTAAAGTTTCTCTGCACAGACGGCCTTTGGCCGTTCGCAAGGATTTTCTTCTCTATGGTATGACAAATACCGGCTTCGCTAACTAAAGCTTCTCTGCACAGCCAGCCTTTGGCCGGGCGCAAGGATTTTCTCCTCTATGGTATAAAAAACACCGGCTTCGCTAACTAAAGCTTCTCTGCACAGCCGGCCTTCGGCCGGGCGCAAGGATTTTCTCCTCTATGGTATAACAAACACCGGCTTCGCATAACGTCCGCGGACGCTATGACATTTCTTTGATGGACGTTATGACACTTTTAAAAGTGTCAAAATGTCCATGGACACTATGACACTTTCAAAAGTGTCATAACGTCCATGGACAGTATGACACTGGACGTTATGACATGCCACCATGGAAATCATATAAATAAAAATTAAGCCATTTCCGATATAGTAACAGTTATTATTGAATACATTGAGCAAGTCGGCTTTGTATATACTTACTGCCTTTTTCCGATGTGCGAAAGAATTCTTTCCTTCGTACAACTACATTTGTGGCAATTAAAAAAGTTTAAAAAAAATGTTGTTAATCATACGAATTTTCATTCAAAAAACATTGTTGTAAAATTGTTAAAATTTTGTATTATAAACGAAATTTTTCTTTATTTTATTATTTGATAAAAATGATTTTCCCACGAGTCTTTTCTTAAAAACTTTTTAGCTATCTTATCTCGACTTATGATGTTTTGTCAAAAGGCCACAGAAATGTAACTGTTCGAAAAAATTCTTTCGCACGTCGGAAATAGGCTATTAGTTTACTTTACGAAAAGAAATAAAAAAGTTATACGCAAACTTGAAGAAAATGGAGTAGAAATACTTATGCAAGTTTTTTTTAATGATTTATGTCGCATCCGGGCAGTGTTGCCAATTTAGCATTTTTCATGCTAGATCTAGAAGTTTTTTAATTCATTTGGCATGAAAAAAACTGATTTAGCATCTAGCATATTTTCTAGCATTATTTGAAAATTTTTTAGCTTTTTTTTAGTTCTTTTGCAATTTTTAATATTTTGCATTAATGTTTAATTTTAATACAAATATTAAAGAAAAAAAAAGAAATATTATATCATTGAATTAGAACTAAAAAATGCAACACTATAAATGCTTATTAAAGTCAACTGAAATAAAAATAAAAAAGGAAAAAAAATCAAAAATTAGTAAAACCTATTCAAAAAATGTTCACAAGAATTGGCTAAGGCGCCTAAAGTTAAAAGAATGGGGAAAAGAATCACATTAAAAACCTTTTGAAATTACTGCGAACGAAGACTTCGATCGTTTAACTTACATGTAAAACAAAAACAATATTTTAACATTGTTTTTGCTTTAAATGCAAGTTAAGCGATCGAAGACTTCGTTCGCAAATAGATGAACAGGCAGTTAAGCATTTTATTAAGTCATCGCTGTATTTTTTCGAACTAATAATCATAGAGAAAAATAGTTGTATTGAGTTCGTATTATTTTCATAAATTTTGATGCCAAATTATAATTTGAAATTATTATAAATATGTTATTTCATAAAAAAGTTCGGTGTTCGGTAAAAATTTCGCCGAACACCGAACTTTGACCGAACATCATTTTTTGCCGCACTCCGTAACCGAACCCGAACGTTCGGTCGGACACTAATGATATCTTTTTGTAAATTTTACAATGCATTGAAATTTTATTAGTTGTTTTTTAAATATTATTAATATCATTTAAAAATACGCTGCTATTTTGCATAATAAAAAATTACTTACTTAAGCTTAAACTCAAATTCAATATGCGTAACTGTATCGCCGATGTTTATTTTTGAGTATCGGTATCGTATCGGCAAAAATGCGTTTCGTTACATCCCTAGTAAAAACGTCATAAGAAAAATTAATCGGCTTTATTGTGGTTGTCGTGTCGTGTGTGTGTTGTTTTTTGTATTACAAAGTTCAAGCTTTAAAATTGCATTAATGTCCAGATTATTAAATTATAGTTTTGCAATTTTTGTATTTTTATCTTGTCTTTGATATTTTTCTTTTTATATTTTTTATATAAATTCAAATACACCTACAGCCAACTTAAAAAGTGTAAAAATAATAAAACAAAACTGAATTGCAGTGTACATGAAACTGAGTATCTCTCCCCATTCTGCTCACTCCTCTCATCAATAAACTCAAGAATTGCTGCAACAAACATTGTAAGTCTGGACGATGACTAAAAGTATAAAAGTTGTGCAACTTTTTATGGCATCATAACGTTAATACTACAGTAACTAAACAACAACGCACAAATACTTTTTTAACGTTCAATATTTTTTATTTATTTTTTTTTTTTTTTTTAATTTTAAAAGAATATAAATTTTGTTTGAAGATGAACTCTGTAAAAAATAAAACATTAAAAAAGAAAAGGCGGTTAAAAAATGGGAGGAAAAATGGAGTACATACTTGTCTGAGAATAGAAATTTTGGGGTAACTTATAAATTCGACTTATAAATCAATAAAATTAATCATTTTGCTTAATTTTCAATAAACCTACGGCTCAAATTTATTATAAAAATCTTGGGATAATTAGTATTGTGGTTATTTTGTTGAGCTATTTATGGTTTTTAATCCAAATTTTTTAATAATTTAATTAGGCTAAAGTTCATCAAATTTCATTTTCATTAAATTATTTTTATGAAGAAAGGAATTTTACAACATGAAAATTAATTAAAATTGTTATTGATAATTTTTCAATCTTGACTGCAGCTGGGGCTCGAACCCAGGCTTTTACGGACAGGTTACCCTTACATGTTTCGAATGCAACCAATCAATCTCTTCAGAGGGGTTTGCCGTTTAACACTCACAGCCATCGACGACTGCCGGCAGTCAATAGTCAAACATCAATCTTGGGATATTGTAAAATGCAAAAACTTGTTTCGGAAAAGCTGAAAATTGCAGGTGCAAACAAAAAAAGGTTGCTCACGTCATATAAATGCAACTAACTGTGCTATTTTGCACAGTTGCAAAAGTAATACCTTTAATTAAAAAAAAAAAATAATATTTATTATGTTATTTAACTTTGAAAACCGTATCTATCACACCTTTTATTATCGTTTTCAATAAAAAAAAACAATTTGTGCTATTGTTGTTTTTGTAACAGGTGATTTGTCTGTTTTCTCTTTCATAATTTTTTGTTTTGGCCATGACTTCTATTTCGATTGGAATCTTATTTATTCGAATTTGATTTTTGTAGTGGTGACTGTTTATTGCTGTTGTCTGCTGCTAAGACTTGGAGACAAATTATGTATATTAGATATGAAACAAACTTTTTATCTTTTACATATGTGTGTATGTATTTGTTTTCTAAAATGATTTATTTGTTTTACTACACACATACATACATACATGCAAAACTATTTGGTTTTTGGTAAATTTTCAATGGAATTTTTTTTATTGTTTATATGTATGTATGTACCAGTTTTTTTGCTGAAAATATTTGGTTTTCTCAAAAGATTTTGCTTTTCATTTTTCAATAATCGCTATTTTTTCACCACTTCTCTGTGGGATAGATGGATTTTGCTTTTATTGCTATTGGTGTTTTTTTATTGTTTATTCAAAAACTTTGTTTGGCTGCTGTTGGGTTTTATCTTTTTAACTGACTGCTGGTTTAGGAGTTAAATGTGTGTTTGAAACTAAGAAATATAAGAAAGAAAAACCAGTTTTTTCACTATACAGATTTCTTTTATTTTATATATTTTCTTTTTTATTAGTATTTTTAAATCGTTTGGTACACAAACATAAACAAAAAATCCAAAAATAGCTTTTACTTTTCCATGTTCAAATAGAAACCGAAATATGATCATTTTTTTAGTCCTTTTAAAAAACTGAGAATTTCTTGGAAGCTTACTTAAAGTTTTCTGAATCTGGTCATTAAAGTTAGAATTAAATTAAAATGCCTTTTAATAATGATCCCTTAAACATATACATACATATGTACATACATATTAATTTGTTTTGTTTGTTTGCCCCCGTTAATTTATTCTCATTAGTGTTATATATTTACTTTTGTATTCGTATAATTGTCTTTTTTAGTTGTTCTAAAAATAGTTTTTTTTATTTCATTACTCTTTTGTATTATTTGTAAGTATTTTTTTTTTTTACTTCTGTTAGTTAAATCAAACCCACCTGTTAAAGTCGAGTTTGCTTGTTTAAAAATACTCTTTCGCTCTTTGTAAAGGTACTCTCATATTTAAAAAGCTACTGATCAGTGATGCCAACTTTTTGAGAGCAAAAAGCACTTTAAAATTTAAAAAAAGCACTAAAAAGCACTATTTTGAACAAAAAAAAAAAAAAAAAGCGTTTAAAAGCACTAAGCCATTTTTACAATTTAATTTAACACAAAACAAGTTGCATTCGGCCAAGGTATATTTACACAAGGTAGACTCATTTGGGAGTGTAGACATGCTGCTCTATAAAAGGAACCGAGTTGTCAAAATTGTCTTCATATAAAACAAAAACAATTTAACGCACACATGTACAAATTTTGGCTCATATACACGAAATTTGACGTTTGGGTTCCAACTATGGGTAATCAGCTGACAAACATATGGGCCAACGAGTTTACCTTGTGTAAATATACCTTGCATTCGGCTGTGTGAGGGATTTTCATTTAAAATTTGATAAAAAAAATATATTTACATTCGAATATAAACATTTTTAAATGTATTATTATTATCTTCAATAAAACTTTCATCCAAATCACTTGTATCATCTTCAGCTGAGTTTGAACTGGCCATAAAACAGTTTTAAAGTAATACAGTGCGATGTCCGACCATTCTTTATTTTAATAAAAAACCTTATATTTTATCGTTTTAATAATTCTATATTAAAATCGTGCAAAGTTTAATAAAACAATCGGCATATGATATTGTCCAATTATTTTAACCTACATGTGTACGCTTCTGAATGAAGAACACACATAAGGTGCAAAATAGAAAAACATGTATGTTTGTATTCTGATACTTAGTCAACCCTTTTGCAATAGCACTAGAGGTATAAGTGTACAACACGCGGTTAATCGGAGACGAGTGTCGTGTGTTTGAAAACTAAAGCGCATGAAAAAATGGCAGGTTAAACAACGCTCGTTACAAAAGCATTTTCTATCAGCTGTTTTTAATTTATTAAACACTTTGCTTATATCAAGTTAAGCCTAGATTGCACTATCTCACAAGTCTTACGTATTCCTTAATACTTTGTGAGATAGAAATCTAATGAGTTTTGATGCGACTGTCAAAAAATCTAATGTAACATGACAGTTTGTGTTCACACCATCACACAAAGTATAAACACTCACGCATGAAAAAAATGCAACCCTGATCCAATGAAAAGTATTATTGTTTAGAAAATTTTTCAAAAAACGATGAAGTCGTTGGAATGTCAAACTTTTTTCATAATACTTGTAATTTTCGTGACACATTGCATTCACACTATCACACTTTGTCATATTACTTGAGTTTTTGACATGTATTAATACAAAGTATAATAGTGTAATCTAGCCTTTACGGCTCTTTTTTTGTTTTTAAAGTCATTGCGTCCTTTTTCTATTTTCTATGTCTTCATCTTAAAAAATATTTTTACTGAAAACAAATACATCATTTTTATTACGATTGCTTAATAAGTTGTCAACGCTAAAAAGTGTGACGTTTTGTAAAATTTCCAAATTGCTAGGAAGCCTATCATTTGAAACCTTAAAATCTTTGCAGTCCTTCTTAAAATTGTACCCCAAATAGCAAATCTCATCTAAGTAATCCTCTTTATAATCAACGTTTTAAAAAAATTATGGAAAAAAATAAAAATTGTAAAAAGCACTAAAGGCACTGACGAAAAATTGAAGAAGCACCAAGTTAGTGCTTTTTCTTAGTTTGGCACTAGGGATACAATTTTGGCGGTTTGAGGCATCAAAAAGCACCATAAATAGTGCCAAAAGCACTAAGTTGGCATCGCTGCTACTGATATAATCGACAGTGTTGCCAATTAAGCTATTTTCTCTTCATAGTTTTTTAATTGGAAGTAACTACAAACAATCGAAAAACAACATAAACAACATTGGGTTTTTTGCATTGCATTGTTAGGGCTCAGTTAGCCGGGAGTAACAGTAACGTTGCAAATCAGCTGCTTCATTTTGTTGTGTGTAAAGCAATTAGAACGTTTATAGATAGCAGTTAGAAGATACGTCTGAGTACAGTAAGGTTATGTTGCTGTTACTCCCGGCTAAATGAGCCTTTAGTGTTTACTGCTCGAAATGTAAACCAGTGTTGCCAGTGAAATTTCGAGAAAGATACATTTTAGTTTCAAAAAGGTACACTTTTTCCCAAAAAGATATACATTTTGAAAAAAAAAATTTAAGTCGACTTTTAAGGTTTAATTAACATTTCTTAACATTACCTAATATGGATAGGTAAGTGGCAAAACTCGTTTGTTGCAAAATTTAAAATACGAGATGGCAAATGATTCTTACAGTTCTTTTGGCGCTATATTAGACGAAATATTCTGATTGCATCAATGCATGTCCGTGCTAAAATCATAAAAGAGGACATGCATTGATACAAAATATTTCGTGTCATAAAGCGCCAAAAGAACTGTAAGAATCAATTGTCATCTCGTATTTTTAATTTTGTAACGAACGAGTTTTGCAACTCACCTACTCAATTGTTTGTTAATATTTGCTTAATAAGAACATAAAATACATTTTTGACATACAATAAGTACTCAACACGGTTTTATTAATTATAACCAGGGCTATGGCAACAATATTTTTTAACTTTCCTAAATTTTGTGTAAAATCACTAAAAACGTATGAGAATAAATCAAATTCTAAGCTTTTATTTAATTTATTTAAAAAATAAAATTTTTCGATTAATCGATTTATTCGTTATTCGAAAATCGTCCTTTTGAAATTATTCGAACAAGAGCTTTGTTTTGTTTGATCGCTTAATCGAATTATTCTTAATCGGTTGACAACTCTCCTTAATATGTAAACACTGCCAAAGAGAGCCAACACTGGACACTCATTATCTCTATCTCATTGCCGTAGTTGCAGCAATAGGCTTTATGTTCGAATTTCTAGAGTTTGGTAGGAATCTTCTTCTTATATTACAACCAATTTGGTAACACTCTCTATTTCGTTCATTGTTTTTAACGTCACACTGGCCGCACACTCTTTGGCAACTCTCAGACTGATAGTTCAGCTCACAACCAACTAGCCTTCGGAGCACCAATTTTACAAAAAATATTTTATACATGAATATATTTGCCCTCCACTGTATTCTTAAATACACAGTGCAGTGTTGCCAGTAAAATTTCGAGAAAGATACATTTTGGTATCCAAAAAGATACACTTTTTCCCAAAAAGATAAATTTTGAAAAAAAATTTAAGTCTATTTTTGACGTTTAACATTTATTAACGTTACATTTTTGTTTCATACACGTAGAAAAAAAATATGGTTGGAGGCAACCATATTCTAAGAGCAACATACTATGGTTGGATATTAACAATGCTAATGTTTATAAGCAGGGAAACCAGAAATATGCTCTAAAAAACACGTTTTATGCGCATTAAATATGCAGTAAAAACTGGAAAATATGCCCTGAAAAATGTTTAAAATATGCCCTAAAAATTAAAATTGCTCATTTGATGACACAATATTCAACAATTTAATAACTAAATCTTAATAAAAAACCTAAAAGATATTAACATCCATATGTCATTGTCTTAAAGGGATTTTAGGTACGGTCGCTAAATTGTTAACAAATGTTAACATTTAAAAGGAATTTAAAGCTAGTTAAGGACGGGAGCTTTGAGCAAATGTGAACCGGTTCGAAAATAATTTAAACACCATCATAATTAGATAGCTTGCGTACACAAGTCTAATTTGGATCTGAAATTATAGACCGATTCTCACCATTTGCATAGACTTCGTCCATATTTGATCAAATTATCTACAAAATTGGAAATTGTACCCTGCGTACAAGGCTAACATTTACAGACAACCAGCCAGGCGGATGGATGGACATCGTTAGATCACTTTAAAAAGTGATTCTGAGTCAATAGGAATACTAAAAGATTGGTCTAGATACAAATCGCATAACATTTATTCTTATTGACAACCTGCTTTGTCTTACAATTTAAGAGTAAAAATTAAATGTAGATGTCGAAATTAAAGTAACAGATTTTCGAAAAAAAAATTTTTTTTTATTTGCTGCGAAAGCTATTGTTGGCATCTAAAAAAATTTAATATGTATCAAAATGTGCATCAAACAGGCAAAATATGCGCTATAAACCTAAAAAATGCTGCAAAACGGCTCTTTTAACTAAAATATGCCGCAAATGGTAAAATATGCAAAAATATGCACTAACAAATCGATGCCAAAATTCATAAAAAGCTCTAAAACGGATAAATATATTGTTTCTGCCTTCATTAGTCGAACAAGGAAAAACATGCAATTGCATATTTCTGGTTTCCCTGTTTATAAGTAACCATATAACAGTTAAGTTTAACCATAATATGGTCAAAATATGCCATTATTTCAAAGATTTGTTCTAAAGTAACCATATTATGTTTAAATATGGACATAACTTTGTTAAAATTAACCATGTTAGAGTTTAATATAAACATAAATTGCTTTAAATTGAGCATAATTTGGTCAAAATGAATTATAATATGGTAAAAACTAATCATACTTTTGTCAAAAGTAAATATAATTTGGTCGAATTTAATTATGATATGGTTAAAATTAACATTATTTGGTCGAAGGTAATTATAATATGGTTAAAATTAACTATATTATTAGTAATTTTATTCATTACTTTATGGTAAGTATAGTCTATATTCACTACAATAATATAAGTTAATATTTTATGGATATTTATTTGTTCAGTCTTTTGCTTTTAATAACGTTTTATCTTGTTATAAATAAAATTTATAATATAATAATAACAATTTAACATCAATATACATATTTATATATACATTTGTAATTTGAATTTTTTAAATGCAATGAAAACGTTTGAGATATTAACATACATTCATATTATTATTTATATTTTTCCGTTTAAAGTTACTAAATGTAAAAAAAAAAAAATAAATACAACATATAAAATTATACCTTAAGCACTAAGTCGGACTCTGGTGTTGTTATATGCATCGTATAGTTTACCTTTTGCTAAATGTCCATTTGCAAATGGTACATAGTAGATTTTGGACGTCATTTTTTCGTTTGGTAGCAAGCGGTGTAGAGGGGTAGAAAAATAGACATGATTTTTGTTTTCTCTTCCTCTTTCTTCTCTACACCGCTTGCTACCAAACAAAAAATAACGTCTAAAATTGGACGTCATAAAATTCTTCATGTAAATTGAGTGTTAGTATTACTCAAAACTGTATACATATTTTCAAATATACATATTTACCTATAATTTGGATTGTGCTTCAAAATATTAGATATGATTGTTTTTGCTATTTTCGTGAGTTCTCTATTTTCAAGTGTATATCCAGCTGTTAGCATTTTTTGAATATCATGCATTCCTTTAATATCCTAAAAAAAGAAAAATTCTCCATGTATGCCAATATGTATTTATAATAATTTTTATTAAAAATTTGTGACACAAATGAAAAATGTCTTTTCACATTTATAATAAATAATTAAATTTTTCATTACCTATGAACGTATGTACATCCGTACCAAAATTAAAAGTCACCCTTTTGTTCAAATATTAGGTTTATAATAATAAATTGTTATTAATTTTTTAAAACACTTTTTTATTGAAAACAAGTTAGAGTGCTATATTCGGCTGTGCCGAATCTTTGATACCCTCCACCGACAGTTCGAATGTTTAAGGAGTAATATTTGTATGATGTTATTATAATCTTAAACTGTGACGATTTGTTATTAATTATGGTTTAAGGCAACCAAACTGTTTTCCGGTAGAAGGGTTTATATGGGGCCTAGGGTAAATTATGGACCTATCATCACGAAATTTCACAACGTCATTTCTAGTCTTTTAAAACTGCGACGTACCAATTTCTGTTATGATAGCATTATTAATTATGGTTTTAGGTGTACTGAACTGTTTTCCGGGAGTAGGGTTTCTATGGGGCCTAGAGTAAATTATGTACCGATCTTCACGAAATTTCACAGTATCATATATAGTCCTATAAAACTGTGACGAGCCAAAATTTGTTATGATTGCATTATTTTTTACGGTTTTAGGCGTACTAAACTGTTTTCCGGTAGTAGGGTTTATGTGGAGCCCAAGGTAAATTATGGACCGATCGTCACGAAATTTCACAGTGTTATTTCTTGTCCTAATAAACTGTGACGTACCAAATTTTGTTACGCTAGCGTTATTTTTTACGGTTTTAGGCGTACTAAACTGTTTTCCGGGAGTAGGGTTTATATGGGGCCCAGGGTAAATTATGGACCGATCTTCACGAAATTACACAGTTTTATTTCTTGTCCTATAAAACTTTGATGTACCAAATTTTGTTATGATAGCATTATTTTTTACGGATTTAGGCGTACTAAACTGTTTTCCGGGAGTAAGGTTTATATGGGGCCCAGGGTAAGTTATGGACCGATCTTCACGAAATAACACAATTTTATTTCTTGTCTAATAAAACTTTGATGTACCAAATTTTGTTATGATAGCATTATTTTTTACGTTTTTAGGCGTACTAAGTTGTTTTCCGGAAGTAGGTTTTATATGGGGCCTATGGTAAATTATGGACCGATCTTCACGAAACTTAACAGTGTAATTTCTAGTCCTATGTAACTGTGACTTGCCAAAATTTGTAATGATAGCATTGTGAGTTAGGGTTTTAGGCTTAATATACTGTTTTCCGGGAGTAGGGCTTATATGGGGCCTAGGGTAAATTATTGACGGATCTTCACGAAATTTCACAGCGTGCTTTCCAGTTGAATAAAACGGATTGCTGCGAAATCTTATATCATTCTGTGCATTTTTCCACCATTTATGTTAGTTTTTGTAACAAAATTATCAATTTTTTTTAGGTGGTGGTTCCACATTTTGATTCATAGCTCAGATCCTATTGAACCGATTTTGCTGAATTTCAATCCCAAACTGCTTAGGATAACTACAAGCAATTTGACACCAAGTTTGTTGATTTCTTTTGAGTTTTTCGAAAGTGAGCGTGTTTTCAACAGACGGACAGACGGACAGACAGACGGACATGGCTAAATCGACTTAAAATTACTCAAGGACCCAGAATATATATACTTTATAGGGTCTGAGATGAATAGTAAAAAAGTTTCACACGGAATGACAAACTGAATATACCCTCTTCACAACTAATTGTGGTGGAGGGTATAAAAATAGACTAAACTGATTTTTTTGTTGCTTTTTAATCATAAAATTTTTTACGAAAACAATTAAAACATTAAATCTTAATTTTTATTACATTATTGTTTAAAACAAAAATGTTATTGTTATTAATTACAATACCTATGATTGTAGCTTAAATTTATTTAAACATTATATTTTTTAATCCAACCATATTGGAAGTTTCAAGGGAGGTAAACATTTTATTGTTAAATTTAAGCAAAATTTTATTAATCGTGATAAAAGTAATGTTAAAAACAACAACAGTTTGTTTGAGGCTGTTGCGGAGAACATAATATAATTTTTTTAACCATACTTCAACCATGTTTTTTCTCTGCGTGTATTAAATGAATATTGTAAAGAAAACAAGTAAGAAAGTTTAGTCGGTCAAGCCCGACCAGATGATACCCTACACCACAGTATTAAAAAACACATCATGCTTATATGTCCATATAAATATGGGCTTATCTATGTTTATAAACTTCATTAAAATCGATTTGAAAGTTTGTGAGAGGCAGAAATTGCCCCCTACCTCCCCTTGTGGTCCTATTTTTGAAAAACTGTATAGCTTATGTGTCCATATAGATATGGATCTATCGATGTTTTTAATTTCATTAAAATCGGTTTAAGAAGCAAAAATTGCCCCTATCTCCCCTCGTGGTCCTATTTTTTAAAAAATGCATCCCTTTTGGGTCCATAAAGATATGGTTCTATCTATGTTTTAAATTTCATTAAATAGGTTTGATAGTTTCTGTGAGGAAGAAATTGCCCCCTATCTTTCCTCATGGTCCTACGATTTTGTCTATTTTCAATAGGCTTGGTCCTTGTGCCAATAAGAACCTTTGTCCCAAATTTAATCAATTTATCTCCAAAATTGCGACCTGTACTTTGCGCACAAGGTTACATGGACAGCCAGCCAGCCAGCCGGACGGACATCGTTAGTTTGACCCAGAAAGTGATTCTGAGTCGATCGGTATACTTTAAGGTGGGTCTAGGACCAATATTTTAAGGCGTTACACACATCAGCACAAATGCATAATACCCTCTCCACTATTCTGGTGTGGGTATAATGATATCATATAAATTCATTTTTATATTTATTTAAGTCATAAATATTAGGTATGTAATTTTAAAAAATACAATAAGCAAACATTAAAATTAATTATATGTAACAATCTTTGGATGTTATCGAAACAAATTCATTTTTGTAAAAATGAATATACGACTTAAGGCGTTTATACCGAGGCGATTATTCAAAAATTCATATAAATTTCCTGAAAATAAAAGATGTTCATATTTCCTCCCAACAACTTGGCACTACTTGCAATCCTCGATTTAGGTGAGTCGTATGTTGAAACTACCTTAATGTTTTCTTTCACCATTATGAAAGCTGCTATTGTATAAGTATTGAGTCGGTTACGATCATCAGTCTTAATACGTTTTAGTACATTTTGCATACAGATTTGAAAGATACGAAAAATTTCAGGATTATACATGGTACGTGAAGCCATCAAAAGATACGAAAAATGTATCTTTCGTATCCTAATGGCAACACTGACACAGTGATCTCACGTTGAGCTCTCTTTGCTCTGTGATGTCGTTTTTACACTATTGACAGCAGAGTTGCCAATTTAGCGCCTTTGGCGCTAGATTAAGCGCTTTTTAACTGTCGAAAAGGCGCATATTTTTTCCTTAGCGCTTTTTTTAAAAAGAGCGCTAAATTAGCGCTTTTATTGATACCCAACATTTTTGTTCTTTTATTTGCATACATTAAAATCAAGACACATTAAACCAAAATTTGTTTCCGTTTTGAAAATACTTTACTCTGAAAAGCATTCTATACAAGGAAAGAAGTTTATTTTCTAAAGAAATCCATTTCGTTTCTTAAAACAAGAAAATTCAAAACTAAATAACTGATTTTAACTTATTTTGTTCGTATTAAGTAAAAGTTTCTTTAATAAAGCAACATTTTCTCATGATTAAAAAATTCACGTTTTTGGTATATGATCAAAAATTTCAAGAAGCATTTATTTAATATTAGTCTGATTTTAAAATAGAATCAAGAAACAAAGTTTTTTTTTTTATAAACTAACTAGTGCTATACGTTTTTATGGAAAAATTTTAGGCTTTTCTTCTGATTTTGTAAAATAAAAAGGAAAGAAAATTTGATTTAAGCAACTATAGAATTAAAATTAATTTTTACGCAGTATTTTAGTAAATTTTAGTTCGCTTTGAGTCACAACTTTTTGCTTATGTTTATATACAATAAGAAATTTTTGACTTGGACGAGAATAGTGCAAAATTTTCGTGGTTCAAGACATATTTTCTGGTGAATTAGTAAATAATTCTTTCCGTGTATAGTTGAAATTATATTACTTTAAGCTTCCTTAAATATCAGAAAAGGCTTTTTAAAAATATGAAAGTTTTATTAACACTGCTCGGCAAAAAACTAAAAAAAAGTCGATCCAGAGAACTTGATTATGTGATTTTAATTCACTTTAGCGTGCTAAATGCAAATAGTTTATTCAATCACGTCTAGTTAACATTTTGTTTACTGATTTCTTGCTTTTTTTATTCATAATATACCTGGATTTCTGATAAATGATAAAAATACTAATTTGCATGGAAAAATATAATATAAAATATAAAATAATTATTTGTAAAAAATCAATATCGTTCTCAAGTTATGATAAAATATATGTAGCACTTAAATGCCTTATTTCGGTCAAAATATAAGACTAGCCCATAAAAGAACAAGACATGATAGAAACAACTGAAAACGGATTTGAATTTAGCGCAGTAGTATCTTTGTTTTTCATAAATTTTTGTTTAAAACGATTTTTTTTGACGGCCAGTGTTACTAATAAAACTTGGATCTTAAACATGTCATTAAGTTTTTTATTTAAATTTTATTTAGCGCTTTTTAGGGGTTTTTGATTGGAGACACGGCGGTTTTTGATTAGAAATAGTTCACAACCCTGATTGACAGTAAGTAATACGAGCCGTCATCATCATTTTAGTTTTTATATTAAATGAAACACAATAAAACCGATGATAATGTTGTTGTATGAACACCAACTAATACAGATGATGGAGAAAAAGAGTTTTTATTGAGCTGAAGTATTTAAAAAAGTAAGCGAAAAATTAAAACAAAACAAAACAAACTGCGTGTAATTTTTGTTGTGTATGTTGCATACAATTCATTTCGTTTTTAACTTGCGTTACGAACAGTCGGTATCCCAAAATCGTTTAATGTGGTCGTGAAAAATATCTATTTTTTGTAAAATGTTAGTACTTATTGTTTATTTAGAAAAAAGGTGTATAATAAAAAATTGTTTTTAAATTATAAAACACAAACATAAGAGTTTTTATAATTCTTGTTTCTTTTATTGTTTTTGTGTGAGTGCTAAAACAAAAATTTAGAAGCTAAAAATATTTTAATTTTGGTTAATTGTGTCAAAAATTAAGTTTAAAAAAACAAAAAAAAAAAACAAAAATATATATATATGCTATATACACATGTATGTATGTATGTATGTCAACACTTATACGATCTTGTTTTTATTTACTTGTCCTGTTTTTTTTTCGTTTGAACGACTGATTATGATGTTTTAGAGCGTGTGTATGTACGAAAATTTTCTCAGTTCATATGAGAGAGTTTTTATAATATCCGGTTTGAGAGTTACACGAAAAAACGCTGTCTATTTAGCGTTTTTCTGAATTTTTTTTTTCAACTTGCGTCCACCTTTAAGAAAAAAAAATTGATCGAAATTTGAATTTCTTTCCCAAAAATATGCATATCTAGATAATATAAAATTCCTTGTTTTAAAACTTATTCTGTTTTAAATGTTATAATAAAATATCTTAATTGCTGGTAATTTCACTGTGATAATAATTATTTAAATTTAAAATTACTATATAATAACAATAAACAACACTATTGGATAAATTGCCAAATCAACTAAAGAGTTTGCGAAAAAATTTTTTCACATCTCAAATAAAAAGTAAGTTTCTAAACATTAAATATATTATTTATAGGGATAAAAAAACTTAATGGTCACTGAAAGTAACTTGGCTGTAGTTCTAACTTTTTTATTAGTGGCTTTTTCAACAAACTTGATAATTTTTATAAGAAATGGCTATTGTTATTGGGTTATGCATTCTAAAGAACACCCACGGTACATTTACACAGGGAAGACTCGTTAGCGGACAGACATAAACCCCAATTGTCAAATTCGCATAAATGAGCCAAAATTTGTACATGTGGGCGTTAAATTGTTTTTGTTTTATATGGAGACAATTTTGACAAGTCGGTTATTTTTATAGAGCACCATGTCTACACTCACAAATGACTGCTTGTTTACTGATTTCGAATGTCAACGTTCACATTGAAAATTACATTAAAAACAAATTTTCGAATTTTGTTTTTGTTTTAAATATAATTTTCTATGCGAACGTTAACGTTCGAAATCGATGAACACGCTGTGTGTGACAGGGTTACCGTTGGAAATTTTCGAAAAGGGTCACAAAAAGGGGATTTTCCAGAAAAAGGGGTCAAAAAAAGGGTATTTCAATAAAAAAATGGTCAAGTTTTTTATAAGCAGTATTTCCCATTTTAATGAACAAAATAAGACCATGTTTTTTATAAGGAAACAAAAAAATAATATTTCAGGTAGAAAGAGCTCAAAAAACTTAATATCTTTTATGGAATGCTCTGTTCCCAGTAAAACCTTCGCCTACAAAATAATGTGTTGAGTAATCAGAAAAACATAAGAGCACTACTTACAATTCTACTGAAAGAACCAATGAGTTTTACAAGGGAAGTCCCAAAATGAAAGCATTAAAAAGTAAGTCATTATTTTCTTTACCTGCATACATCCAGAAAAAAGTAGTTATAGAAGTTGTTATAGATGTAGTTAAAGAAGAACGCTACAAAATAATGAGTTAAAGAAGCTATTCATTTTGAAAAAGTAGGCGAAGTTTTTACTGGGTTTTAAACACCTGACAAAAAGTTAATTCTTTATCATTATAGCTAATTTTTTCATACTTTTTATGTAATTTGCCGTTTTAGTGTTTGTTTTAAATTTTGCTATCGTTCGCGGATTGTAACCATTTTCTCGATTAAAGCGATTTTTTCCTGTGTCAGATTTTTTAAAGCTTTTACGATATTTAATAAATATAAGACTTTGCTATCATACCGCTTTTACCAAATATTTGGGAATTTCCGCTAATTGAGCAATTTTTACCTCTTGTTTTCATTCCTGTTAGGGCACTCTCAACACTGTCGATTAAAAAGGAGGCGAAAAGTTCAATACCTTTTGCCATTATTAAGGCCGAATTTTTTTGAATAAAATATGCTACTGTTTAAGAGAGCAAAACACCAAATTGCATTTTTTTTTTAAAAGTCAAATTTTTGTTTTAAAAAGAAACCACCGTATAAAATAACAAATATTTATATGAGTTATGTTTGCTTTTAGGGAAATTGTACTTTATTATCAAAAATCAAGGAGAAGAAAGCATGGAATTGTAAGTTTATACTTTGAGTCTGTTTCATATCAAGCAATGCTTATTTCGAAAACATTTGTTTAGCACTTCTGTTCCGCAGTGTTGACAAAAAACAAAATGTGAGAGCTATTTCCAAAAAAGGGTCAAAAAGTGTCACAAAATAGGTGATAATGATACAAAAGTATAATTTAAAAAAAGGGTCATAAAAGGTATCAACACCGTCGAAAAAGGGTCAAATTGATACTTTAGTATCACAACGGTAACGATGGTGTGTGAATGCACCTTGGGAAAACCTACATAAACAGCCAGCGTTGCCGTTGTATATTTTAAAAAGTACAAAAAAAGGGATTTAAAATCATAATAATTATGATTATGTTTTACCCACGTATTTTTGTTTAATTTAATTAAAACACAATTTTATATCTTCTATATATATAATGGTGTAAAAAATGTATACTAATTCATAAAATGAGAACTGCTGGACTGATTTCTGTAAAATTTTTTGTCAGTTGCTCGCATTTTCGAGGAGAAAGTTTTTACGAAAGAAAATTTTGGAAAATCCCTCCGGAAAAGTCGGAAAATTAGAAAAATCGAAAATCGAGTTTTTGTATGAAATTTTTTGTGAAATTATTCCTTAATGGCTTTCCAAATCAATTAATATAAAGTTCTCAGCCAAAATCCGATAGATGGTGTTATAAGTTGACTTAGACTTTGCGCAATCTGACAGGTGTCATTTTGGCATTGTAATTTTCTACAGTAAATGTGCTATTTTTCTTGCTGTAATTTATTTATGTTGATTATAATTGTGGATATCGTTGTGATAAAAAACGTTTTGAGCCCGATTATACGGATTTTTTTTCGGTTCGTTTCGTTATTCGTACCGTAGTGACAACACAATTCATTATTTACGTGTTCCCCGGCATTGCACAAAATTACAAAAATTTCGATTGGATTGGTGAACGGGCAATACTAGTAGTGAAGAATAAGGACGTCGATAGCTTAAACTTTATTATTGAAAGTCAAATCGCAGGACAACTGCATACGTACAAATCTGTTGACTGCGTGACCGATGAAAATAAAGCGACCAACTACAGCTGAAGGTGGGATCGATCATAATCATGTTGCGAAATCTCTATCCTCCAAAATTGTGTAACGGTACGAGGTCGTCCGTCAAAAAGCTAATGAACAATGTGATTCACGAATTCCTATTTAATTGGCATTTGCGATAACAATCAATAAACCACAAAGCCAATTACTAGAAGTCTGACGGATTAATTTCGGATTTCCCTGTTTTTCGCACGGTTAGCTATGTATATGTTGCATGTTCGCGTGTTGGGAAACCGTCTTCGTTATTATTTTTGCGCCGAAAAACAAATCGAAAAACACTGTTCATCAAATCGCTCTTTACTAATTCCATTCAAATAAATCCCATTGAAAATTTTAATATTTGTGTTGTATTATTACTCTAAAGTTTGTCTAACGGCTTAAAATTGCGGCGAAGCGAAGTTCACCGGGTCCGCTAGTTTGCTATATAAAAACGTAAGCGAAAATATTCCCCCTTATTGTGGTTGGCGTATTTAAAATACGCCTACGACAGTTTGGTACTAGATTAAAGGAAAAAAGTTCACGTTCTCTTTAATCTATTACCAAACAGTCGTAGGCGTATTTAAAATACGCCAAACACAATAAGGGTGATTATATAATAACAGTGGTCGACAAAATGAACAACACAAAGTCGGGAGTCGGGATAAGGTTCTTATGTAATTTTAATTGACTTTAGCGTGCTGAATCCAAATCTGATTGGTTATATCACGTCTAGTTTTGCTTTATGGGCAAGACCAATATTTCACCCGAAATAAGACGGTTATGCAAATATATTTTATCATAACTTGAGAACGATTTGTCCGATTTTGATGAAAACACTTACAGATGATTAGGAAAACACTTACAGATGATTAGGCTTGTTTTATTCTAAAAAACTTACCCTTTTCGGGAGCAATATTTTTAAGAAACAGACACCAAATTGCATTTTTTTAAATAAAATGTCACATTTTTTTCTAGAAAAGAAAACACCATAATACCACAAATATTAAAACATTTTCAATAATAACATTAGTAAACATTTATTTTATATCAAATCTAAAATTATAAGATTTAATTTGTTTATTTTACGCTTTTATTTATCTTGAACTTTGTCATTTGCACTTTGTAACTAACAAAATATCTTTCGGACAATTCTTTAACGCTTTTTGCATAACTGAAGCTTGTTTTCGGAATACAGAGTTGGAGTTTCGAAAGGGATTTTTATTGTTTGTAATAGAGAGATGCCGGTTTGAAAGGTGCTGTTTATTTTTGATAAGTTGTAAACAACTTCCGTTCATTCGAAACAAATATGTAGTATGAAATTGTATCGAAATACGCGGTAACCCCCTTCAGCAGAAATATGGCAGCTTCAAATTCTTAAAGTTCATTTGTAAATTTACCATAAGGATAAACCTGCTGTTAGCTTATCAGTCACTTTTAGGGTTAATGTAAACTTGTTACAACCAAAAACCATTTATCTGTCAGAATCCAAAAAATAACTATTTTTTAGTTGTAATAATGACCCTTAGTTTATTCGTTAACTTAAGTGAAGTTTTTTACATAAGGCAGTTAATCAGGTATGTTCTAGGTTTCGTCTCGAATTGAAAACGAAAAATTTTTAAATCCGCATAATTCATAAATTGGTGTTCTCAAATCCGCATCTTTTGCGTATCCGAAGTTTTAGTTCGAAAAAACTTTAGTTAAACTGTAGCTGTAATTACATCAAAATCATTAAAAAAGTCGATTTTTAATTTTGGGTGAGCTAGGGCGTTTTGCGTTTTATGTAACGATATATTTTTGATTAAATTGGATAAAGACCATTTTAAACTAAAAACTAAATCTTTTTTTTTTTGTTAGAAATTTTATCACATATAAGAATTAAAGTCGATTCGTTTTACTTTCACCAACCCCTTACTACTCCAACTGAAAACGAATAAAAACATGTGGATGTGAAATGTAGAACACCAAAAATGCTAAAGTAATCCACTTTCGAGTGGATTCGGATTTTAGGACATACCCGAATATTTAAAAGAAGCAAAATGTGGAATAGCATTATAGTGGCACTCAATTCTGTGGTAGTTTGATTACCCAGATAATTCTGATTAACTACTGTTCGGTAATTCTTTAGTTCGCTTAAAATTAATCCAACTAGAAATATAACCTAAGATTTTTCTATAAGTACGTACTCGACTGAAGCGTGTCAACGTTATCCCCATTGTGATTATCGTAATGGATCCATTAACGCCATTAAACGAGCAGAAATTATTTGTTGAATGAGTTTTAAAATGTACTTTTTGTTTTCGTTTGTCAGAAATCTGAGTGATGCAAATTGGTTGAATGATTGATTCATTTTTTGGATAATTAAAAAGTAAAACTAAAAAATGTATACCGCATTTTCGTTAACTCACATAGAACGAAAAAGAATTTTAAATTTTCTTATCAAAATAATCAAACAACACAACAGAGTATAATTAAAAAATATTTTTGCAATTTTATTTTATATGTATATTACACTGAAAAAACATAACATTCATAACACCTAAACGGAATGTGAACTGATAATAAAATATTTTCAGAATGAGAAAAATAAATGAAGAAAACTTAAAAAAATAGAGTTATTCAATTCAATCCACTACAACATCAGACCATTTTTTTAAAACATATTGATCAAAACACACATTCAAATAAATCTCAAACCCATTTCAATGATATTTCGCAGTGGTATAGGTAATAAACATACCTTAGATAAATATGTATTTACTTTGAAGGTTAAGAAAAGAAAATTGATATGAATAATTAATAAAACCAAAAACACTTAATAAAAAAAAAGATTAGATATGCAGGCAGGTAAACGCAGAAATTTGGGTGTTTTAGTTGTATAAGTGTTTGGTCGACATTATTTAAAGGCCTTTTCCACTATAATACCTGAATATTACGACATATTCAAAACTTAAATAAATTTAAAATGTTTAATAGTTTGAAAACATTTTGTTATTAAAAGTCAAAAAATTTTTAAGAAATTTTGACAGTCGTATGTATGGCTCTCATCATTTTTTAAATTTTTCTAGACGATAACAATTTTTATTTTATTAAAGTTTTATTTTTTTAGAAGCATAAGAAGAAAATCCGGGAAGGAAAATTTAAACTTGGTGCACAAATTGTATAATCTTTCCCAACCTTGATTAAAATAACAAAAATTGTTGTTGAATAATTTGCGAAAGCTGTAAGTTAATCAGTGATGCCATTAGGATACGAAAGATACATTTTTCGTATCTTTTGATGGCTTCAGTTACCATGTATAATCCTGACATTTTCCGTATCTTTTGAATCTGTAAGCAAAATTTACTTATACTTATTAAAGGCTAGTTTACACTATTATATTTTGTATTAATACATGTCAAAATCTCAAGCAATATAAGAAAGTGTGATAGTGTGAATGCAATGTGTCATGAAAATGACAAGTATTACGAAAAACAATTCGACATCACATGCGACTTCATCGTTTTTTGAAATTTTTCAAAACAATAATACTTTTCATTTGATCAGGGTTGCATTTTAACAAAAGCATGTTCATGTGTGATAGTGTGACTACAAACTGTAATTTAACATTTGATTTTTTTGACAATCACAACAAAACTCATTAGATTTCAATCTAACAAAGTATTATGGAATACGTAAGACTTGTGTGATAGTGTAAACGTTAAAGAAGTTTCAACATACGATCCACCTAAATCGAGGATAATAGTAGTGCAAAGTTGTTCTGAAGAAATATGAACATCTTTTTTTTTCAGGAAATTTATATGAACTTTTTGATATAATCGCCTTAGTATAAACGCCTTAACTGTTATCTTAATTTTTACAAAAATTAATTTGTTTTGATAACATTCGAAGACAGTTACATATAAATAATTTTAAAGTTTGCTTACTGTATTTTTAAAAATTAAATTCTTATCCCCGTATTCATAAACGATTATTAAATTTAATAAACGTTTATTAAGGATAATTTTCATAGTAAATTTGTTCCTTAAATCTTGATTAAATTTAAAAAATTTTTGTGAATACATCAGCTAATATTTATGACTTAAATAAATATAAAAATGAACTTTTATGATATCATTTTCTTTACAATATTAATTAAATATGAAGTAAAAATGTTATGTTAATAAATGTTAAACGTTAAAAATGGATTTTATCTTTCTCGAAATTTCACTGGCAACATTGTTGTTAATATTCTATAAATTGTTTTCTTTTTATTTGAAGTGTGAAAGCGTAGACGCAAAATGTAATGAAACATATTTTTTACTTGATTTTTTGACAATCAGAACAAAACTCATTGGATTTTCTGATAGCAACATTTTAAGATTTGCGGATTGGTGTAAAAGGGGCTTTATTGATAAAACAGAAATATAAAAAGTTAATTGAAGCACAGCCGCGAATAACGTTGTAAGCGCCACATTTTGCAAAAACTGTTTTTTTGCAGATAACCATTAACCTTACTCTCTTACACAGTTTAAACATCAAATCAACCAAAACTATGCACCTTAACGCCTTCAAAATGGCGTACAAAGTGTCGGCCAGTGGAAGAACATTGCAAGTTACTAAGTCTAAATTTACACGTTTCATCTTTTGATGCTCAACTTCTTTTCAATTCCCTTTTAAAGATGCCAACATAATCACACGCAGCAATCGGTTTCAACTTTTTTCGGTTCAAAACAACAACAATTTCATTAACAGCGAATCAAAGAGAAAAAGAAAAGAAAAAAATTACATGCAGCCATTGCTGGCATATACCAACGAATAAAAACACAAAGCGTACTGACCGAGTACAGGCATCTCTGTACTAACCCCCTTTCTTCTTTCTTCTCTCACCTAAAAACATAAGAGTTGAGCATCAAAAGATGAAACGTGTGAAAGTAGACTAACAAAATGATGAAACCGAAATGGTTTTGCAGTGCGGAATAATGTTTTTAAAGCCTTTTGCATTAAAGTTTTTATTATCATTATTTTTAATAATAGAAAAAAACAATTTTCAAAACAAATAATGCTGCCTGTCAAAAAACTTTTTTTTGCTCTCCTGAAAAATTATTATTTTGTAACTTAAAACGTTATTCGCGGCTGTGCTTCAATTTTGGAAAAAAATGATTAAAACAGTATGTATTAGATTTTTTTATGCTTCAAACAGGATGATGATGACATAATAAATAAAAGCGATGCAGATTTATTAAAAAGAATAACAAAAATGGTTAAAAAAATAGCTGGGAATATTTTACTTGCCTCATTTAGAATAAAAAGATAAGCGGAAATTTAAATAATTAATTTAACTTATAAAAAAATTTTATTCAGAATGTTCCCATTGAAATGTTAATGATAAAAGCAAAATAATTAGAAACATATCGCTCCTTTATTGCAACATAGTCATATCCTAAAAAATTAAAAATTTGAAGTTACTTGGGCAAAACTGCTTCGTAATACCTTTTCTATATGTTAAACAAAAATCAGTGTTATATCTCAAACTGAACCGAAGTTATAGCAAAAAAAAATTTTATTGAATCAGTATAAAAAGGTACATTTTGAAAACTTTAATCGCATTTTGCCAAGTTTAATTTTTTTTTTTTTTTTTTTTTGAGATATGCCTATGTTGCAGTAAAGGAGCGATATGTAGGAAATCGACCAAAATCGCTTGTAGAAACAAAAAATCAATTTATTTTGCTTAAAAATATTAGGAATTATTTAAACGCAGGGGCAAAATGGGCGCAACATAAACAGAAATCGTGGAACAAAGTATGCCGATTTTGGAACTGATTTTTTTTGGATTGATGATATGTATATTTGCAAGCGATTGTGACTTAATAATACATGAAAGTATTCCTGAAGGTAAATTTTGAACTTTTTTAAATTTACAGGCTTCTGTAATAAAGCTAACATAACAGTGGTAACCGTAAAAAATTGTGATATTTCTATTCAAATTGGAAATATACCCCAATATTTTGATCAAATGAACTAGAAACAAGTTAGAGTGATATATAGAAATCTATAATGTTTTTGTAAGTGCCACGCCCACTTCACCAATCCCGCCCTTATTGCATCCACACTATCAAAATTTTAGATATTCAGGGGTGTGCTGGAAATCGTAAACGCAAAAGCAAGAATTTTAAAAGTCGTTTTTTAATAAGATTTCTGTAATAAAAGAATTTTTTGATAAATATTATAAAAACACTTCTCTATTAAACAGAATTTAATCACAAAAATTATAAAAACTAGATTTAAAGTGTATTAAAAACTACTTTAAAATACTTGCGTTTTACGTTTTCGATTTCCAGCACACCCCTAATTACTTGAATGTTTCACATGTATTAATCAGGGGTGTGCTGGAAATCGAAAACGTAAAACGCAAGAATTTTAAAAGTCGTTTTGTAATAAGATTTCTGTAATAATTGTCTGTGTGGTTGTTGTTATATTTTTGCACTTTTGCTTTATTGTAGGGGTGCAACTTGTGACGTGAATACCCTTAGTGTATTTAAAACAACTTCCAAATTCTTGCGTTTTACGTTTTCGATTTCCAGCAAACCCCTGAATACCATAGTTAGGGGTAGTGCACTATATATTGATTTAAATCAGCAGTGCACTATCACTAAATAAAACTGTAAAAAAACTAGTTTGCACTCTTTTTTACCAGCTTTAGTGATAATTGTTATTTTTTTAACTACCATTAAAAAATTTTGTGATATTGCAAATTTTTTCACTATCACTAAACGCAATTGAATGCAAAAATCTGCACTTAATTCAAATAGTGCAAAATTTGAACTTGCAATCAAAAAAGCTGCATACAAATATTGTCTCACTTAAATTTAAAAAATGTAATTTTGTATGTGCATGGTTTTAGATTTTTTTTGAGGATATGTATAACTCACGAACATTAAACAAAATGAAATTTTGTCAATAACGGTATAATTATTGGCTTTTATCATAAAAAACAAGTCTTTGATTTTAAATTTAGTGCAACGTTTTTAGTTGCACTCAAATGAGTGAAGAAAAAAAGTTGCACTAAACTGATGATTGCTTTTTTTTAAATCAAACTATTTTTTAACTTCACTATCACTCATGTTTAGTGAGGCTGCAAATTTTCAATTCATCACTCAACATCAAGAAATTTATTGCAATATTTTTGCACTATCACTTTGTGTGTTGCAGTTGAAACTGCAAAATGAGTGCACTACCCCATCTATGATTAATACAAAGCATAATAGTGTAAAGAAGCCTTTACATATTAAATCCTGATGAAGCTTATACTAAATAAATCTGCAGCCGTATTCCGTAGTTCGCTAAAGCTTAATCTCTATCGCCAAAAATCTATAAAGTTGATTTAGCGATTTTTGGCTACGAATGCAAATCGGTAGGTTGCATTGCTAAATTTGACAATGCCATAAAAATTTAATCCGCAGCAATTTTAGTTATTAATGTCATCGCTAAAATTTTGAAATTTTGAATTCTCTAAGGCATTTTAGCGATCGAGATTTAGCTTTAGCTAAGCGAATTACAGAATACGACCGCTGGTAACTTTGTAAACAATATTGTTTACATGATGAGTAAATGTAAATGTACAGACATGTCTGTATGTAAAATAAATGGGAGAAAGAGAGTGGATATTAATTATTGTATTATTAATTGTACTATATTTTTTCTAACTATGTAGGTATGCGCTTATATCGCTTCATAAGTAAGCGATATTTATACAATTATTTTATTTTTTACAATCGTATTCAATATTATTTTTCCGATTTCGAGCAGCAGTAATAATGGTGGCAGTTCTGATGTTTGGTAGCAGCAACGTCAGCTACAATTATTGTCGTTGACGATGAAGCGACTGGCGATGATAATGTTTGTATTTCTTTAATTTTATTATTGTTGTTGTTGCTATTGTACTTATTTTGGAATGTTTACATACCTACAAACGTGTAAATACAACTCCTCTTCTCTATTTATTACTTTTTACTCAGTATTTTGAGTATGTGTGTTACTGGTTAAAGCTCAATGTTGTTGGGCCAGCAAGTCAGCCATACCCGATCAACAGCAATAACAACAATTATACACAATACAATGACAATTTAACTTTTTTATACAAGCAGCAGCAACAAGCAGTCATTCAGTCAGACGGCAATAAAGTCACACTTTTTTATATATGTATGTATGTATATATATATTTTTTTTCGAGGCAGTAACTTTGAATTTTAAAATATTTTGCCATTTAGTTGGCAGAGAACTTGCTTTCGCGTACGATCGTCAAACAGTGACTACGGGCGTATTGAAATCGTAAAAAACTTCGTTTTAAAACTCGGTCAACAATTTCGGTGCAATTTTTTGACATAGTTTAGGGTTTTAAGCGAAATAGAAAAAGCAGAAAATTCATATAAAAAGGTGTGTTTTTGTGTTAATTACACTTGAATTAAGTGAAAAATTTATATAAAAATATGATAATTTTATATTAATTAAAAATGTATATTGTTGCCATGAACAAAAAGTTATTGTATGTGTTTTTTATAAAAAGTTAAAAAACATGTATTTTTTAAATAAATATGTTAATATTTGTTTACCTAGGTATTTACTTAGGCAAATGAACGTAGTTTTGTTTGAGAAAGATACAGAAAGCAAAAAAACCTGTTAATTAAAGTGCTAAAAAATTTATAACATGTTTATTAGGGTGGCTACAGTTTAAAGGACTTGTGTTTATAAAATAATATTTAACTCTTGAAAAACACAAAACTTCTTAAAGAAATTGTAACAACAGCTAAATTTATTAATAAAAATTTAAATAAAACCGATGAATAAAAAAAAGTTTTAATTAATAGTTCGGGATTATTGATTTTAGGAAAACAAAAGTTAAGCACGAGGAATTTGGTAATTCCTACGACTACACAAGCTTTTAACGAATTTCATGTCATCACCAGCCGATAATATGCAATTGCATGTTTTTCCTTGTGCGGCCAATGAAGGCAGAAATTATATATTTATCCGTTTTACAATTTTTTTTTTTAATTTTTGCATCGATTTGTTAGTGCATATTTAATTTAAAAGAGCATTTTTGCGTCATATTTTGTCATAAGGACGAAGCCAATTGAAATTGGTGAAAGTCCCCATGCAAACTTCTTTTCGCAATTATGTTCAATAACCATCTAATTATATAAGTACATATTTAGATGTAATTTGGCCAAAAATATTTATTTCAAAAAATCCTTACAAAATTTTATTATTTAAGTACCTGCACTAAAAATAATCCGAAATGGGTTTGACTTAAGTAAAAGTAAAAGCCGTACCTAAACAAGAGCGGAAGGCGGAACGTTTTCTTCCGCTTAGCTTTAACGCTGATATGCCATACCTAAACAAGAGCGTAAACGTTGTGTCACCAACAGTATTGTTAACTTATTTGTGTAATAAAACCCACATAACAGAAATAAAAAGAAGAGAAAAAACCGCTAGATTGACAAAAAACAGCTAAATTGCCATTATTTATTAACAATAGCAGCCAACTTCACTATTACACGCGCTGTCAAAATCGGATTTTCCAATTGCAAAGCGCCACGCTATTTAGGGATGCTTCATACAAAGTATGGGCATGAGAATTTTTGACAGTTAGAAAGCGCTTTCCGCTCTTGCTTAGGTACGGCTGTAAAATAAAAATGAATCTCAATCTGTGCTTGATTTAAAAATTTTTCATTTGGTTTTAATCCCAAATTCGTACTTGATATAATCCCAAAATAAAATTTTGATTCTTACCTAAACACTTACCCCAGAGAACCAGAGAGAGAGAGAATATTATTATTTACTTACCCGTTAACACATATGTTTGTTTTAAGGCCCAAATACACTTGTTAAATGCTTGACATCAAGCTGGTGTACGTGTGCTTGACATTAGAACATACATTTGCTGGATCAGCTGTCAAGCATTCATTTTGCATTTTATTTTGAAGTGATAACAACAGGAGCAAAAAATATTTAAATATAGATAAAAAGTGTTTAATTGTGATTACATACTTGTAACTGTGTTGCTTTTTAATAAATAAAAAAAAATTTAAGGAAAGAAGGAGAAAATTATTAAATAAAATTTGTTTTCCTCCAAAACATATTTTTCTTTTCATCCGACATTTTTAGCGTCTGTTCGGTTTGAAATCACGTTTAAAGTGTGTGGGTGCTTGAAGAGTAACGCCAATACATTCATCAAAATCACTCGTCAAGCATGCTAAATATCTAAATTTTTTGATTCTCCATCAAGCATCGTCGGTGTCACACATACAAACTAATTTTCACTAATACAACCTTAATGCTGGATGGGAATTTAACCAGTGTATTTGGGCCTTTACATTTGTTGTATTCAGTGATGCCGTTTGGTTACATTTGTTAAATTTTTGAGTACTTTTGAAGGTCCGATGTAACCATGTATAATATGGTTATATTTGGTCATATTTTCGTAACTTTTGGTGCATGGCACAGAACGAATTAGTATTTAAAAAAAGGACTTAATTTATCAATTCGTATTAGATATAACAAAAGCGATATAACAAAAATATATTTGGAATTTATGCCATACCTATGCTCAGAAAAAAACCTTCTACATTTCAACTACACAAAAATAACTGATGCTTCCAAAATAGAATTTTCAAACTCAAATTACTTTCTACGTATAGAAAAAATTTATCTAGAAGTCTTATCTCAAACATCGCCTTTAGATTAAAACAAGTTCCGGATGAAATTCATATACCTATTAAGTAAAAAATTCTCATTAATTTTATATTAAATTTTTAAAACAAATTAGGCTTAAATTTGACTTTAGCGAAGAAATTTTTTTAAATTATTAAAATAATGAATTCTAAAGAAGCACAATCTTCCAATCAAAAAGACTTAACTGATTTTTTTAAAAAAATTTCCTCAGTTAAATAATTTTGTTGACAAGTAGTGCGCCTTACACAAATAATGGCGTGAGCACCACTTCTTAACTACAAAACACTGGGGCTGAGTCCCGATTTAAACGATCATAAGTATTGGGAAAAAGTTTTCAAATGTTTTTAATTTTCCAATGTGTGTGTGGAGAGAATATTTAGCCAACTGAAACTTATTAAGATTGGTCGCCGTAATCGGTTGAATAGCTGCATTAATGATGACTAAAGAAAATATTCAAGACGTTTCAATATACATATGAGCCTTCTAAATCCATAATTTCCAGCAATTTTAAATTGTACTGAAGTAACAATTTTAACATGAGATCTAAAATAATATTTTGAATTTTTCTACTTTCTAATTTATCTACTTTGAAAATTTGATGTATGTATTTATGTAACTAAATAATTTTAATAAATTGAACTCGGTATTTTTTTTTAATTTTACTTTTTAAACATCAAAATAATCTCATAAAAATTTTTCTTCTTGAGTGTTTTTGTTTATTATACACAAAACAAGTAAATAATTATACCTAAACCATAACTTGATCGGCAATTCTGGTGGAGAGGGTATTGTGCATTTGGGCTGGTGTTGGTAACACGATCGCCTCAGAATAACTTTCTAAAGTCGAATTAACGATGTCCGTCCGGCTAGCTGGCTGTCTGTTCATGTAAACCTTGTGCGCAAAGTCCAGGTCACAGTTTTGGAGATAATTTAATGAAATTTGGTCTAATTGGCACAAGGACCAAGCTTATTGCAAATCTGGCGAATCGTTCTATAATTACATACAAGCTTCTTTCCGGAAAAAGGTCTTTGTGCCCAGAAAATATCTTATATTGTTGTTGTATGATTAAATTTAGTCCAAACTTATTTTATTGCGATCAATATCATCTCACCGAATTTTTTTGGAATCGGTACAGGTTTGATCATAGCTCCCATACAAATACTACTCCCGGTATTAACATAAAAATTGCCGATAATAACTTTTACGATAGCTACTGTGTCATGACAAATGTTGTCCTGGTAGGTCCAAAACTGACGCTAGGTCCCACATAAAGCCCCATCCTAAAGTCATTTACATGAATCATAACATTTTTTGCTTAGGCGGGTCCATTGCAAAGCCGGTCTTCAGCTGGAGGCAAAGATTTTCCTATCTATGGTATAAGTAATAACTAATAATTTGAGATTTCGTTATTCAAACATGCCTTTTTTGTATTGAAATCTTGTTAAGACATTTTAAAGCCACATTTTTGCAATATTTTAGCATATTTAAAAAGAAATTAAGCAATTTTTAGTAGTGAAGGGTTGTAATCACTGCATTTACACCCCGTTCCCCAAAAAAATCTGGAAAAGATGCTTATATTTGTTGAAGGTATCATCATATGGTCGGGTTTGAATCGCTCTACTGTTTTTACTCGTTTATTATATGCTTTTCTTCTTATATTTGTTTGTACACTACGTACAAAAAGCTGCTTACTAGACTGCCGATTAAGCTTAGCAGCTTGCTAGCACAAAGTTAAGTCATAACAAACTTTGTCCATCTGCAAACTCTTAATAAATCAACTCTTAATTTTAATGATGCCACATTATATTGCTCAAAAATGCAACACGTTTTGCATTAACCATCGCTGGTTTGGTCATAAAATTTTTTTTTTGTTTTTCCCTCCACATAATAAACATTTCAAGAAGTTTTAAAATCAAATTTAAAAAAAGAATCAAATTAAAAAACAGACAGTAAATAAGAAAAAAAACCACCAAAATAGTTTGACATTAAACAGCTGTTTTTCACAGGTTGGAAAACGTTTGGCAGTTCTTTAACAAGAGTTTAACAAATCGTTAGCCAGAGTTTGGTAATGTATTATGAATAAACTTTGTGCTAACTGCATGCCAAATTTTCATTATGAATATGGCTGAAAGTGTTTAAAAATTTTAATTTATCTTGCAAACACACGTATACATATGTATTAACTAACGGTGGTTGAAAATATCAATGATTTTTGTTGTTTTGTTTGTTCGTTTAAAAGGTTTTTTCACACTTGGGTGAAAATAGTGCATTTTGTTGTTCTCTTGAAATGTGTACGTTTTTGTTGTTTAACCCTGCAAATAATAGGACCAGTCCAAACACGCGTGTAAAGTGTAGCCCACAAGGGACAACGACTAGTCCAAAAGTAACCCAAACGTATGGAAAAACATGGTATAACCCATATAACTCAGCTTTGGACTACTAAGTTTTAAAACTTCTCCATGGTATACTAAAGAGGATTAGTTTTGAAGTCGCTTAAAAACGAAATCACGTCGTTAAAAAACGAAGACATGTCGTCTCACTACAAACACTTTTTAAGAATGACATGGTCCATGCTTGTATTACAACGGACCAGTCCATGGTGTAGTAAATTTTATCAAAATGGATCAGGTAGTCCAATATTATTTGCAGGGAACGCACTGGTTTGAAAGTAAATTTCAAACTAGCATTAATAATAATATGCTGAATGTTTTGTTTTTAAAAAAGTAATTTTTAAGGCATATTTTTTAAAATTTATAGGGCATATTTTCCAGTTATGACTGCATGCGCATAAAACACTATGTCATGGCAAAATTTTCTGCTGGTAGGTACAGCATTGACCAAAGGTGCGCTAAAAACTTCCCTAAAACCACTTTTCAAAACAGAATATTGTTTTTCCAGGTCCATAATTGCCTATATTTAAAACTTCTGAAAAAAATAAACTCCCTAATATTTTATTATTTTAATACATATTTTTTTAACTTTGCGGTACTTTTGATAAATTTATTCTATAAACTTGTCACTTGAACTTCATTATTGTCCATTCATTGAATTTTTCGGGGAATAATTGCTTCTAGTTTAACAGATTTCCTGATCATTTTCTGAGATGTGGCAAATTTAACTATTAATATAAATTAGTAATGAATGAAAAGTATGTATTTTTCTGGGAATTTATAAAAATTCTTTTAAAATGGATTTTTTATTGTTAGTTTTTTCTTAATTCGGGGTAAATTACTTAAGGAATGAATAATCATGATTTTTGAAAAAAAAAAATGGTTTAATAATGGAATCTTTAAATATTGCATAATTTAAAAAAAAATATTGTATTCTTTTATCCCTCTTGAACGAACACGCAATGGTCCCTTTTGTGTCCGGTCATAAGATATTTCACTGTAAGTTTATTTTATCTGTTTTTTTAATTTTTTTCACTTTTAACAATAATTTGTAAAAATTAAATTAATACAAATTATATTCTCAAAAAAATCCAAAGAAAACTTAACGAATTAAGTTGATTTTAATTTAAAAAATGCAGCAGCCACAAAACTGCAGTTATAATACTTAAATGAAAGTATGTCAATGAATAGAAGTTTTGCTTTCTATTCTGTTAATCTGTTAATCTTGTGATTTTTGTTATCAATGCGTAGCTATTACTGTCAGTCAAAGTTGTCTATATTTGATGAGAAAGTTGTTGGTTATTAATAAATCCCAGCAAAAGCTTTTCTTACCAATTGACGTATATTGTAATGAGAAATTCTGTTAACCTTTAAGTGGGGAACAGAATAGTCGCTGTAGTACAACGTTACGAGTAGCGCTCCAAACTGTCGAAAGTTAAAAACGGCAGTTACAAAATGGTGTCAACGTAGTTATAGTAGTCGTTGTAGTTAAATTCGAAATTTTTAACTTTGTTGCGCTACAGAGCATTTTTTAGCTTCAGCTACTACTACTACTACAACTTCTTAATTCTGTTGCAGGCCTTACTAACGATGTAGCGCACGCATTTGACTCTATCTTTTTTTACTACAAGTAGTCTATTTTGTAAGTAGAAATATTAAAAAAAATTGCTTAAGCTGAGAGTTGAACCAAGAAAATAATTTTAAGTCTACTCTTTATCACGTCCAAAAGCATTTTAAATTTGTTCTCAAAGAATTATTTATATATTTTACTTTTTTGTTTTTTGGCAAGTAGCTTTACATTAAGTAAAATAAGGAACAAATTTGTACAACAGGGGTCTAAAATTCAAGCTTAATTGTTTGGTGGCGTAAAGTGATGATGGAGCTTTCTGTGGAAGTGCTCATATTCAATTATATTGTAAAAGAAATTAATTTTACCCCTTTTCTTCTTTATAGGCAAGTTTTTGTAATAAAATCTTGGTTATTGCCACTTTGTAGCCATCGTTGGATTAAAATTAAGCCATTTTTATCCATAAAGAATTGGCAACACTGGCTACGCACATTGAGTATGAATTATGAGAAAGTACTTTATGCATGGCTGTATTGTAATACTGCTAGTAGCGGTTAGGAATGCAATATAATGCGTTTAGGAAGTTGTTGCTTAGATAGTTGTTGTTAAAAAGTAAATAGTTTTTGCTGGGATATTGTGACCAATGTAAAATATAAATTTTGTAAGAGGTATGTATAACATATTTAGATATTATATGTTAACTTTAAATTGTTATTTAGTTTGATGGTTTCTCTAATGTTTATTGCTATTGTGGTTAATTTGGTTTTGCCTCTATTGACAACCAAATCTAACAGACAACAAAAATAGCAACAGGCACTATCCAGTTCTAAGTTTGAGACAAGTTTGTTGTCTTTATATAGTTTTTATCGTTTTTAAAATATAAAAAAATTTCATGTTGCAACTATGAATGTATATATTCCGTCATATAGTACATTAATAAATTTTAAAATAAATGTAATATATTATATACATAAAGGATGATTTTTAATCAATTGGGTGTTGAAATTTTGAAAAAAAGAACAGAAAATTTCCAAAGTGAATGAAATAAGTATTTGGGGTGGTAAATGAATGCCTGCCATTTACTTGTGAGGTTCAAATTTGGCATAATTTTTTAAGCATTTCGGCCGTTACCTCACCAATGGCAGCT
Source organism: Pollenia angustigena (assembly GCA_930367215.1). Taxonomy (NCBI): domain Eukaryota; kingdom Metazoa; phylum Arthropoda; class Insecta; order Diptera; family Polleniidae; genus Pollenia; species Pollenia angustigena. The sequence continues at coordinate 123,087,757 of OV884059.1, read as the reverse complement.
TCAGTGTTACCTTCCAGGGCTGAAATTGTGGCTAGATTATTTGTTTAAACGAGAGATTTAACGTATCCCCACAAAAAATAGTCTAGAGCGGTCAAATCACATGATCGCGAGCCGTGTGGCAAGTCCAATTCTTCCATTTTGGGCAAAAAAGCAAAATCATTTATCATTTCAATGCTCCTTGCTCAATTGCGCTTTTGATAATTTTTGAAGAAGTACGGTCCAATGATGCCGTTGGCCCACAAACCGCACCAAACAGTGTATTCTTAAGGGTGCATTGGCAGAACTGCATTTGGCTGCTCTCCACACTAAATTTGGCCGTTCTGTTTGTTGTAGTATCCATCACTGATGGGTTTTGTGGTACAATTGAACCAAATTTGGTACAATCGAAACTTTATTGGTACACTGGCACAATTTATCTGTTTTTAGGTACAATTAAAAACAAATACCCACGAAGTTCATAATTTCTTTAAATCATTTGCATTTTTGATGCATACGACTGTCACGTTCAACACTTTGGAATCACCCATATTTCCACCGTTTCAAACAAATGTAAACAATAACATTGGACATATTAAGCGCCATATTGGTTTAAAGAAAACTTATAAATTGAACATTTTCGTGGGATTTAACATAAAAAAGAGAATTAAATTTAAATTAATTAAAAAGAATAAATTTATTTTAATTTGCTTGTGTATAAAAGCAAATGCAGATTTTTTACAGTGCTGCTAGAAGGTTTTAGTGTTGCCAGAATAAATTTTTAGAAAAATAGCACTTTTGCACAAAAAATCAAAGTGGTATGCTCACGATCAATCATAATATGCGCAGCAAATTTGCACAATGACCATCGTGATTACCCTTATTAAGTTCATAAATAGGTATATGTACTCGTATCCCTGTACGAAGCCTGGGATCAATCAAATGTCTCCAAATCGATTTTGTTGTTGTTGTTGTTGTTTTTGTAGCAGCGAAACTTGAAGAAAATGTGTTGCTGAGTTGGCAATCTTTAGTCAGTTCTACGCGCCATTCTTGTAAAGTTTTTGGTGACGATATTTAGTATACCGATCGACTGAATATCACTTTCTGAGTCGATTAATGGATGTCCGGCTGGCTGGATGTCTGTCCATGTAGCCTTGTTCGCAAAGTACAGGTCGAAATTTTAAAGGTAATTTGATTGAATTTTGTAAGTTGGTTTCAATTCAATCGCTAAGCCAGCCTTCTGAAAATTGTGAGAATCGGTCCATAATTTCATGTGGTCTTCAAACAAATTTCTTACCGGAATAGTGTTTGTGCCTATAAACAATCTTATTATGTTGGTCTTAAGATTAAAATTTGAACAAACTCATTGCAATTCAAATAATCTTACTAAATTTTATTAGAATTGGTCCCGAATTGGCCCGAATAAAGCTATTAAGCCTAACTTCCTTATAAATGTTGATATTGACATAAAAATTGGCGATAATAACTTTTACGATAGCTACTATGTCATGACAAAATATTGTGCTGGTAGGCCCAAATTGACCATAACTCCCATGTAATCTTCTTTCCTAAAATCACTCAAGGAAAACCAAATCGTATATAGATGAAGATCTAAAGATCTATTCCGCATAAATAACTTTCACTTGAATCTTTACCTCTTGAAATAATTTTGCTCTGGCAGGTTCATGTTTGCCCATGGGTCCCAAAAAGAGTATACTCTAAACATTTTTTTCCTTATAAACTGTGGTGAGGGTATCAAATGGCCGAGCTTAATCGACTATACTTTCTTAATTGTTTTATTGAATAAAAAGTTATTATTAGTTTTTACTATGTATGCTTTTTTATTTTATAGCCAAAATTTGGTACAATTTATGTAAATTTGGTACAATTTTGCCATTGAGACGGTTCAATTTAAGAATTGAAGCACAGCCGCGAATAACGTTTTAAGTTACAAAATAATAATTTTTCAGGAGAGCAAAAAAACGTTTTTTGACAGGCAGCATTATTTGTTTAAAAAATTTTTTTTTCTATTATTAAAAATAATGATAATAAAAACTTTAATGCAAAAGGCTTTCAAAACATTATTCCGCACTGCAAAACCATTTCGGTTTCATCATTTTGTTAGTAACTTTCAATGTTCTTCCACTGGCTGACACTTTGTACGCCTTTTTGAAGGCGTTAAGGTGCATAGTTTTGGTTGATTTGATGTTTAAACTGTGTAAGAGAATTAGGTCAACGGTTATCTGCAAAAAAATAGTTTTTGCAAAATGTGGCGTTTACAACGTTATTCGCGGCTGTGCTTCAATTGTCAAATCCCAACAGTGGTATCCATTTAGCCAAAAATTTATTTCGTTTTTGAAGATAATTTTTCGACAGAAACACATTTCTAACACAGGCACGAATTTTCTTTTGTTATGTAGTATATTCATGGTAAAATGACAAACCTTACTATGCATTTTTTGGCATTGCCACCTGTCACAAACCTTTTTTTACACTGAAAAACCAAATAGCAAAAAAATCACCCTGTGGTATGAATTTATATGTAAAAAAAAAAAACAAACTAAGAAATATTTACAAAGTATAAAAAAAAGATTACTGAGAAAGTATGTCATGTTGGTATGAAAAACAGAATAGCAACAAAAATAAGAATTAAAAAAAATATAAAGAAAACAGAAACGAAAACAAAAAAAAAAATTAACAAAGTGCAGTTGCTAAAGTCAACAGTGAAACTATAAAGTAACCGTTTATTAAACTAAAGTCAGACTATTTTTATATAAAAATATTTTTTATACCTACAAAAATTTTATTGGTATTAATGTCGTCTGATCTTATTTTAATATATAAAGAAAATGATTGTAAAAAAATAACGCATCATTGATTTCAAGAAAATCTAAGAAAAATATTTATTGCAATTAAAAATATTTATATTTAGAAATACATATGCGTGTATGTACATTTGTATGTATACGAGGGTTAAACAAATAAGTTGCCAACTACTTACATATGTATCTGTGCAAATTACTAGGCCCAAGTTACATTGATTGTACGCTTTTATGCCCCGTTTATACGCATTTTTTATTTGCAAATAAAATAAAAACTATTTGCAAAAACTTAACTCGATGTTTATACATACATACATTGGTTGCATTAAGGAATATCATTGTATTTTCGTCATGGTAAAACTTTTGATTAAAAAATTGTATATAAAAAAGATAGTAAATAAAAAACATGGCAGCATCAGACATTTTATTTGCAAATAGCTCCTGAAGCTCGATTCACCTATGCGTTCCGAACAATATTTTATCGGAGAAGTGGGCGTGGTACAAAATAGATACTGGCCGGTATTTATGTAACCTTCTGTTCTTATCACACCATGGTGAAGGGTATCAAAGATTCGGCATAGCCTGTTACTTGTTTTTTTTTTTATTGATATTGAGGTTTATTTGAACTGCTTAAAAGTATGTACTTTAAATTCGCCGTCGTTTATAAATACTGAAAATATTAATAAAATTATGTATAGGTATATAAATTAATAAAAAAACTTGTTAAATGAAAATTGACCCATATTTAGATTTTGACCAAAGATTAATGTTTTCGTTTATTGCGAAAGAATTATTCTTTTTTGATTTCAATTGGATACAAACAAACGCTTTAAAAAGAGTATGTTTTTAACACAAAATTCGTAAAGTGCTTGAAAATTAAAAAAAGAGAGTTTGGGGCTAGTAAAAATGGAGCGTTACATTATAGAACAACATTATCAGCGATGTGGGTGCTAATATTATTTTAACAAAATCATACAAAAGCCCCCTTTTCACTATTATTCACGTCTTAAGGTATTTGCTTTCACGGATTTTCGAAAATTAAAATAGAAATTTATTGGAAAATTTTGTCCAAACTGTAACACTTCAAATTGAAATAAAAATCTTTGTAGAATATAAGCCACTGTTCAGCACAAAAACATTTTTATTTTAAGTGCGTTTTAAATTTAGGCGGGATTTTAACAGACATTACACCAAACAAATTTCAAAGTTAATCTTTTAAAATTTTTTTAAAAAATAGAAAAGTGCGGTCTCTGTTCTTCACATTTCATATGGTCCAATGTTAGCCTAGTTAAAGTAAATATGGCATATTTAAATATGTGAAAGTTAAATACGTCATAATTTTTAAATATTTCGTTACGCCATTTCATCCAGAGTTAAGCGTCCTTAGCTGCTACGTCAAAACATATTTGTCTCGGCATATTATTATTACACATGCTAACATTTAGCGTTAACAAAACGGAGCCAGGCAGAATTTGAAGCAAAGTCCAAAATAGCTTTTATGTTTTTACTTCATATGGAACCCGTTCTTCACCGTTACTAGTTTTTATTCATATCTGGAATTTGAATCAAATAATAAGAATCAAAAAATAAAAAAATAGCAATATGTATATAGTTAATTTATCTGGCAACTTTAGTTTTTCACACTGACTTTGGTTGTTTTGCTCTTGAGCCTTGTTTTTTTTCTCTTGTTGTTTTGTTTTTGTAAAAACAGAGAAGTCATTGTATTTCATCTTTATTTGAAATATGCATGTTCGTATTTTGTTAATAGTATGTGTATTGTGTTAATAAATGTTGCTTTTGGAGATTGCATGTCACATTTAAATAACAATAGTCATTTACTTTAACACACTGGGAAAAAAGTAGCAGTCATTATGTGGCTAAAAATTATGACTAAACCAGTTGAATATAGCAAGTGGCTCCCTGTTTTGTGTGTGTGTGTTTTTTTTCTATTTAAACTTGACGAAAATTCTGTGTTAACATGATTTTTTTTTTCTTTTGAACTGATCATATGTATGTATGTATGTATGTAAGTACATACGTACGCTTCTTGATTTTATTTTGATTTGAAACTTGTTACTTTTTTGTTTTCTTTTTTTTAAAGATATTTTACCGGTTTGTTTAAATGAAAATTTGTAAACTAAAGAGGACAATAAATGTGTCAACTTGATTTGTTGTATTCATTTTAATGGAATACCTTTTATGCTCTTAATTTTTTCGTAACAGGATTTAATGACGTTATAAGGTGAAAAAATTATGAAATGGAATAATAATTTTTTAGAATTGAGTTTTACTTAATAAATAACTAAAATAATTATGTATGTATTAAATTAGCAATACCCAGCGGTAAATATTGAAAGGACCGCAAGTGGCAGGCCTTTTTGAAGGCCTCTGTACTCCTTTCTAAAAGATTCGCTTCGCATGATATCCTGCCTTCAGAAGTATGCCTTCTAGAAGGCATAAACTTCTTTTTAAAAGACCTTCTGAAATATTCAGTGCACATTCGCTACTCCCTTCTTTGAGAAGGGAGAAAGGAAGGCGTTCAGTTTTATTTACTTTTTATTTTTAGTGACCTTCCTTACTCCCTTCTTTGGGAAGGGATCGAAGTTGTTTTTAAAGGAAGTGTGGAAGGCCTTGCGCCCAATGACAACCTGTGTAAAAAATAAATAAGTATGGAATGCGGCGAGAAGGGCTTCTGACTGCAGTATTTGAAATACATACATATATTTGAAATACATGAGGGGTATAGATGCAAAGACTGCAATGTCCACATTTATAGTTTTCGTAATAAATAGTAAAAACCTCTTGCTCAAAGTATATTCATATTTATGTATTGTATATCATGCTATTCAGTAAATAAGAATACGATGAAGATATGACGCAAGTTTCAACCAAATCGATATAGCGGTTTGCTGGCAATTATAATAATAAAATTGGAGATTGCTGTGTTTGCTCTAATCAAATGGACATTGCTGCTTTTTTAGCATTGGCAAGTACTTAAAAAAATCAGTACATAGTTATAAAATGCTTAAACTTATCAAAGGCTTAGTTTTTTCTTGATTGATTTGGAGGAACTTCATAACAACTTAGCTCCATAATTATGACTAATGACAAAGTTATAAAATGAAAAATAAAACTAACTAACTAATTTTTTATATGTATTTTTAAATTTCTTTCTAGTTTTGTTTTGCAAAAAAGAAACAAAATAAAAAAAATAGCATGCAAGTTCGAAAATAGTTGAGAGAAAAATAGCTTAACAAACTGTGATCATTGCAAAAACGACAATCTCAAATGGACATTGCCGTTTTGGATCAATTCTTAAGTTTTTAACATACTTTTTTATGGGATAAAAGGGTTTCTGGTAATGTAATATTCACTCATTGGAAGCATTCATTAAATACAACTAAGAGGTATTATTAGTTACGTTTGTGAAAAAAGTGGACATAGCAGTCTTTGCATCTATACCCCTCACATTTCCAGCAAGTATTTTGTATTTTTAATACATACAATAAATAGAAGTAGTTTGTATTTTAAATACATCAAAAAATTTGAGTTTTTTGTATAGTAAAAACATAGTTTAAATGAATTATTTGGTTAGTTAAGTAAGGTGAGCACTTTCGCGGCTAAAGAACTGGAATATTAAGAGGAATTCATTGTAGTTTTACAACCTATTGCGACTGCTTTAAATTACCTTCAGGATAACAACTGTTATTACGGAAAACTTTTGCCGACTTTAATGTCTGTTAGAACAAGATTAAATCGGTTGAATGGAAACAATTTAAGACATTTAAGTCCTATTTACTACATACTACTAAAAGAGAGCTTGGAAAAAAGATTCGATAAGTTGTTAAAACTATCACCGGAAATAAATAGATCTTTATTGGCCTCCTGTTATCATCCTGGTTATAAGATGCGATGGCTGCCAGAAAACATAATGACAGAAGAATAGCAAATAAACCAAAATCTTGCAATTTATACTCTGGAGGAAAATTACAAAAAAACTTTAAATGACACCTGGAAATATCAGAAGTAGAAGCACCAGTAAAGAAGACGATGATTTTGTTGTTTTCGTAGATAGGGATGATGTTATTTGTCAGTTTCCTCAGTGACAAGAGCAAAGACATTATCACTCTTGACATCTATTCAAATATAAAAAGAGTATTCATAGTACTTAATACAAGTTTGTGCCTATCAGGACCTTATTATTATTTTCTTAGATTATTTTCTTCAGCAGGTATAATTTATTCTCCAACAAGAAACTGTTTGTCTGATGCTACATTGAGAAATCTGATATTTATAAAAGGAAACAATTGTTTTTTTAATTAGTTTTATCTAATGTATATTTTGGTTTAAATAAAAATGGTGTAGGTATTTCGTATTTTAAATACATACATACATGTACATTAGGGGTACAACCAAAATAAGGCCCTGTAGCCGATGTTGTGCTGAAATCGAAAAATGTTTCCTCAGGTCATTTCGGAACAAAAACGTTCCGCGTCGAAGCCGATTTCTGAAAGCCCTTTAAATTTTTTTTTTATTTTTTCAAAATTTTTTATTTTATAATTATTTAACTATTTACATTTCTTACAGCCAGGCCCAAGATGTCACACGTTAACGTTCGCATAGAAAATTACATTTAAAACAAAAACAAATTTTAGAAAAACTATCTTTGTTAAGTGAAATTAACTTTAGATTAAGAGTTCGTGTTGATTTGCATTAGGGGAATATATCTTGTACGACTTTGATGGCGCGTTCCGCACAAATGTTGCTGCGTTGTGTTTTTGGAATTCTTGATTCATCTTTCACCCAATGTCTTAGAAAGCATATCTGAGCATTAGTAAAGCCCGATAATGATTTGTTTCAGGCTTCGAAGTCATTTTTATTGTAACAATGATCTGAAAACCAAATGTTGTACCAAGGGCCACATATAAAATTTTGAAAAAAAAAACAGAGTTGCATTAGCAAAAATCGGTTGTTTGTAACTAGTTTATCTCAAAAGCTAGTTACAAACCTGTTTATGGTTTGTATGGATAAATAAGTTTCACAAACTAGTTTATAACCATAAACAACTTATAAAGGCATTCCTGTCAAATTTGGATTACTCGCTCAAAAGTCACTTGTTCTTAAGTTTTTTTTTTTTTTTTAAAGAAAAAATCCAAAACTCACTAAAAAATTATTTCACTTCAACCTTTAAAAAAAAAAAAAAAAAATTATCTCTCAAATCTTTCTATACTTGTTTTCGCTTTCGTAAATATGTGAAATTTCTAAATTATGTAAGAAATAAATTTGTGCAGTAGTTTCCGCTTATATGCACCCCGCTTAAATGATTACCCCTCTTAAATGCGCAAAATGTGCTGGCAAGCTAAATTTTCACATAATTACATGAGCAAAATCCCGCTTAAATGACCTCGATTAAATGCGTTCCCCGTTTTAATGATTCATTATTATTGTTCAAAATTACATAAATTTGAGCAAAATAAATCGCTTAAATGCGTAACCTAAAAACTTGCGTTTTTTCTAAATATCCGGCAAGGCATTTATAAAGTTAGTAAAAGTATTTTTTTAATAACTGCCCGTCTACAACTGACATGATTTGCTTTTATAACTTGATGTTATAAAAGCGTTGTTAAAACATTTGCATTAAAGTTAAGCATTTCATGTCAGTTGTAGCCTGCATGCTATATGAATGGGAACACAAATATTTAAGACGGCAGTTGAAGTAAATAAGTAAATTTCTCTTGAATTTCGAAAATCATAGAGAATAATTTTAAAGAGTTATCAGAATCTTCCGATGATGAAGAATAGGAAATAATTGAAGCTCCAACTTATTCACAAGTTTTAAGTGTCATTAGTTTTATCCGTAGATACTTTGTGCAACAAAATAAATGCACCAATGAAATTCAAACCATGAAAGGAAGCCACAATAAATGGTTTTAATCATATTAACACGGCGTTAACATTGCCGAAATATTGGTTCGAATAAACATTTGAAGTTTAAAAAAAGGAACTAAAGGTCGACAATTTATTAATATTTAAAAATAATAAAGGTCAAATAAAATACACATTATATACAAAACATATTTATATTTTTAATAAATATGTATGTGCATATGTATTTATGTAAGAATGTTTATGGAATTAGTTTTAGTTTTAATATATATTAAATTTCGGATGAGAAATACATAGGTAAAATAAATTTTATTTTTTCCTTATAACTAAAAAGTTCTTTTAAATGATTATTTTGTTTTTAAGCGAAGTTTTTATAAATGCGTTGATTGCTCATTTATCCTGGTTATCGGTTAAATGATTCCCCGTTTAAATGCGTAGAAAACTGAAAATTTTTCGATACGCACTTAAGCGGGAACCACTGTATAATACTAAAAAAAGTAAAAATATTTTTTCTTGACTTGTTTTAACAAGTTCAGCATGATAAAGCTGTTATTATCAGGGACCGCAAATAACAGTTATATTGAAATTTTAAAACAAAAAAGCACATAGAAGTAAATGTCGAAAAACTTATTCAAGTATACCATATTGTTCCTTATGCACTTGTCAATGATAAAATATATTGATTTTTATAATTTTGATTTTTTATAAAAATCAAAAAATAACAGTTATTTTTTGATTTTTATTTTTTTGAACAAAAATAACTGTTATTTTTTGATTTTTATTTTTTCGATCAAAAATAACAGTTATTTTTTGATTTTTATTTTTTTGAGCAAAAATAAAAGTTATTCTCTAAATAAATGTACGTGATTTAATAATTTAGTCATTTTTATCATTGGAATTCCTTATGCACATTAAAATAATTATTAAAACACGTAAATTTATTAAAAGAATAACTTTTATTTTTGCTCGAAAAAATAAAAAACAAAAAATAACTGTTAGTTTTGATCGAAAAAATAAAAATCAAAAAATAACTGTTATTTTTGCTCAAAAAAATTAAAATCAAAAAATAACTGTTTTCATCTGACTTTTATGAAAAAAGGCATAACTGTTACGGTCCCTGGTTAATGTACTATATATTTTTGTACTTAAGACTTTAGGTTTTTTTTTCCACAAAAAATACACATGTCTCGCGTAATCAATAATGATGAAACTTGGAAAATAATAAAATTATTTTACTATTATTGTATATTTTCTATTGTAATTTTTTCCAATTTTGTTATATTTTTATTTATGTAGGTATACATTTTTTTTAAATAGCATTGCGTGCATAGAATATATTTATATAATTTTTTTTTTTTTTTTAGATTTTCATAACAATTAACAAATAATCATCATTATTATTATTGTTTTAAAATTGCATTTAATTTAATATTGAAATGTTTTTAAATTAATTAATTGTTAGAAATTTAATTAAATTTCCATGCTTTAGAAGAGAAAATTTTGTAAGATTTTCATAAAATAAAGTAAAAGTAAAACTTGATAAAATATGTATTAATAAAAACTATTTATAATTACTTTTGATCGATTCATTATGTGTTATTTTTTTTAATTAAGTTTAAAATTGTGTATTATTTGTAAAAATTCTTGGAAGGTTTCTTAATTATTTTAAACAAATTTGTTTTATATTGGGTGTTCGCTTTTATCTCTTTCCCATATTTCTGGCAACATATGGATTCTGTCCTAAAAGAACTCCGTTTTTTAATGCCAATAATGAATTAAGCCCTGAGAAAAGATCTGGACTTAAATGCGATCGAGGCAAAACTTCTCAACCACTATTTTCTAAATAGTTTTACTGATCTCACGGTATGTGGCCGACCATTGTCTTGATGCAATCAAACCAAACGCAACAAGGGTTTCATCCTTTGTGATCATTGCGATCTATTTTCAGCTGCTCATAATAAATGGTGCCCTTTCGGCGTCACCAAGCACAGTAATACCCAGTGATATTATACGTAAGGAAAAATCCCTATTTGTAGGGTTTTTTCTCTAAAAAAAAGTTTTCGTAGGGGAAAAAGAACAGATTTTTTAAAATCATTAAAATGTAGGGACTTTTCAAAAATGTGGCAAAACTGTATATATTCGGCAATATTTTTCGATTTGTGACAACATACTTATACAATTGATGATAAGGCAAGATCCCAAATTGTTAAATTTCTACGAGAGATTCCAACTTTAATTTTTACTCCCCGTCTGCAGCTGACATGATTTGTTATAATATGATGTTATAAAGGCGCTGTTAAAACATATGCATTAATACATGAGATAAACTCTAACACGATGAGTCTAAAGTTTAGACTCTAAACTTCACACTAACATCATATTAGAGTTACACTCAATTTACATGATGAATTTTATGACGTCCAATTTTAGACGTAATTTTTTGTTTGGTAGCAAGCGGTGTAGAGAAGAGAGGAAGAGAAAACAGAAATCATGTCTATTTTTCTACCCCTCTTTCTTCTCTACACCGCTTGCTACCAAAATAAAATGACGTCCAAAATTGGACGTCATAAAATTCATCATGTAAATTGAGTGATAGTGAAACTCTCTTTTATAAGAATGGAAATATTTTGAACTTAATTTTTCAGAACAATAAAAAGATAATTTTCTAAAGTGGGAATCAAAAAGTTTTAGAAAAAAGTCACCTTTTTAATAAAACTTAAATTTTCCCGCTAAAGTCAAAATAAGCTATCTTTGATTTATCAATGCTACATGCCAATACAGATAGCGAAAGGTTTTTTTCTATCAGTGATTTTGGGCTTCTTTTTAAGCCAACCTTTTTATTTGTTCGCCAATGAATCATATATGAATCCTTTTAAAATCGGTCAAGTGGAAAACGGGTTTTAATCATCAAAAGTGATCTGAGAAGACTCATTTAGGTGATTTTTACAAAAAATGATCACCCAAATGCTTAATGGGAACAAGTTTAACTAAAATGTATGTATGTATGTATGTACACTAGAGCGGGCCGGTTTGGAGTGACAAAAATTTGTCAGTATTGTGCCATTTTACGGTAGACGAAATGGAAACTTGGACGCCTCGAAATGAGTTATTTGATATGTCGTTGTGGAATTTGTTTCCTCATACCAAAAGCTATCGAAAAATTTATAGCACAATATTGATTGCTAAATCGACCCCACTCTAATGTACACTCTACATTAATACACTTTGAATCTAATTTAAATAGTTTTTGTGAAATATTTTACGTTTTCGATTTTCAGCACACTCCTGTAGGACAGACTAATTTTTATAAGAGTAGCTGTAAGCGTTACGGTTTTAGGTGTTCTAAACTCTTTTCCAAGAATAGGCTTTATATGAGGCCTATGGTAGGTTATGGACCGATCTTCACGAAATTTATTAGCTTTTTGTAACAAAACTACATATCCATTTTTTAGGGTGGTTGTTCCACATTTGGATTCCTAACTCTTATTCCGCTGAAACAAAAGTGAGCATACACATGGACATGGCTTAATCAACTTAGGGCTAATGATTCAGTGCAAGGTTAACTCTCTTTTTGGTTTAAAATGTGTTTGGTTTAGTGTGTTAAAATATGAATTTGTCAACATTTATAGTAGTGTTTCCAAAAAATTATTTTTTAAATAGTATTATGTCAAGAAATCTAATTTAACTTTAGTGTCCACACTCGCACATGAACATGTGAAAATGCAACTCTGATCAAATTAAAAGAACTACAACCGTATTCAAAACGAAAATTTGCGTACTCCGACTATACTCCGCTCATCGAATAAGCAACTTAAATGTTAATTAAGCTTTATCACCATTTAGTTATGAGTTGTTTCAAATCGCCCGATTTAGAAAAATGTGTAGATCTCTGTTTTACTTAAATTCAATTAAAAGAAATAGCAAATTGACAGCAGTTAATTAGGAGTTAAAAATAAAAAGTCTTTGATCATTCGATAAAATGTGTGTCTGAATAAGAAATCCTTAATCAGGGGATATGCAGTAACTAAATTTTTGTTTTGAATGCGGGTGCTATTGTTTAGAAAAATTTCAAAAAATGGTGATGTCATATGAGATGTCAAATTAGTTTTCGTAATACTTGTAATTTTCATAACACATTAAAGTAACCTTTAGTTGCTAAAACTTCACACGTACGCTATTTTAAGAGATAACATTTTAATTTATTTTGAGAGTTTCCGTTCTAGTCATTTTTTTTTTAATATAAAATTCTTTAAATATTTACTATAAATAAAATATAAATTTTATTAAACAAGTACTTGCTGCTTTTTTTTACCGGCATTTTTTATTTCAAATATTATTTATGTATTTTTGATTTTTTATAGCAATTTCGACAAATTTAACACATGCTTTTAATTCAGCAAGCAAATTAATTACTTTTTTCAAGGTAGTTTTTTTTTTGCTTTATAATTTTTGTTTATTTTCAATGAATCACATTTTTACGGCTTAAAAGCTGTTGCTGCTGATTTAAGCTTGTAAAATATTTTTATTATTTTTTTTGTTTTCAAAGTCTCAATTGCATTTTTTTGTTACTTAATTTAGATATTTTTGCGCACGTCTTTTTTTTTTGGGTGAATTCTTAGAATTTGTATTGTTTTTAAAAACTTACAAATTATTTGTTTTTAAGTTTTAACACGTTTCAAAAATAGTGAAACACTTAATTTATGAGGCGGTCTTATGTAAAAAGTTTTATTTTTATTAAAATTGTAGTGAATTAATTTTTTCTTTTTTTTTCCCCAACGATAAAGTGGGGAGGTTTCCCCCACAGTGACAGGTACCGCGACCAGGTTAGGTCTATTGTACCCACACCCCTTACTTGGCCAAAAGACCCTCTGCTTCCCATAGGAACCCAACCAGGGCCTTTGCCGATATATCACCGATTCGGGACGCACACATTATACCATGCCCCAAGTGCCTCCTTCTGGCCCATGCCAGCGCCGGGCAGTCACACAGTACATGCTCCGTCGTCTCTTCCCCGTCTAGACACAGTCTGCATTCCTGATCCTCAGCCAGGCCCATCCGATAAAGGTGGTATTTGATCGTGTGGTGACCAGTCAGATAGGCCACCAGCAGTCGCAGATCCCGTCTGCCGAGACCATTCTTCCTCATTACTTTCCCGGGAGAGATAAATTTCCTTGCCTGACGCATTCCCGGAAGCGATACCCAGTATCCCCTATGTTCGCCCAGAGCCCAGTCCTCCATGAGGGACTGGACCCTTGCCCAACTTAGTCCACAGAAGGGCTCGGTACCCATCATCCGGGCGTTGGAACCAGCCCTGGCCAGCTCATCAGCCATTTTATTTCCCGGGATCCCTGAGTGCCCGGCACCCAGCAGAGCGTCACTCTCCTGTAGCTCTCCACGGCACTCCGCCACCAGCTTTGAGGACATTCTCCAAGAAGAGAGTGCTTTAATGGCCGCTTGGCTATCAGTGAAAATCACAATACTGCCGCCAACCATTCCCCTATCAATAATGTTGCTGCAATACACATCAATGGCGCAAATCTCGGACTGAAAAACACTCGGTGATTCGCCCATTGCCATCGAGAGTCGTGTATTAGGTCCAAAAACCCCTGCACCCACTCCGTGCTCCGATTTTGACCCGTCAGTATACCAGTGCAATTCATGGTTTCCCCGACATGGATTCCCAGCACTCCAGGACCTCTCGTCCGGAATGATTGCCCTGAACCTTCTGTTGAAGGCCAGTTCCGTGGTCATTATGTCTGCCCTTGTACAGACAGATAGGCCCGGAGCCATGTCCATCAAGCTAACATGCCCCTGGACCTCAGCAAGTCCCGATGTCGGCTTGATCCTAAGGAGACTGGACATAGCAGTCCTCCTTATATGGATATGTAGTGGCAGTATGCCCACTATAACCTCAAGTGCTGCTGTGGGACATGTGCGCATTTCCCCCGTCAGGGCCAGACACACCATCTGCTGCAGCCTGTTGCACTTCCTCATTGCAGTCTCCTGCCGAATCTTAGGCCACCATACCAATGATCCGTAAGTAATTATCGGTCTGACCATCGTAAAGTATAGCCATTTTACCATACTTGGACTAAAACCCCAAGTTCTCCCAAAGAAGCTCTTGCATGCCCAGAAGGCCCTTAATGCCTTCCCGAGGGTTTGATCCAAGTGCGAGTTCCAATTGAGCCGTCTGTCCAGAACAATTCCCAGATATTTGACCTCATTGGAATACTCAACCTCCATTCCGTCCACTACTAGCTGCTCAAGCCTGTAGTTGTACCTCCTCGTGAACGGTATCACGACCGCCTTGTTAGGGTTGATACTCAACCCCCTTTCATGGCACTATCCAAGAACCCTATTGAGAGCACCTTGCATCACCTCCGTGATGGTGCTCTCGAACTTGCCAGCCACCATTATTGCCAGGTCGTCCGCATAGCCAATGGCCCGAAGGCCATATCCCACGAGTTTCACCAGAAGATCATCAATCACCAGGCACCATAATAAAGGTGATAGCACCCCCCCTGTGGACAACCCTTAACAGCACTGATGCTGACACTAGTGTCATTCCAGGAGGCAGTGAATCTCCTTCCCCTCAACATAGTCCCGATCCAGTAGACCGTGAGCTTATCTATCCGCTTCCGCGCCAGAGCATCCGTAATAGAACCGTAGCTCGTGTTGTCAAAGGCACCCTCCACGTCAAGAAATATACACAATGCGATCTCCCCATTACGTTGTGCCTTTTCTATTTGCGCAACCAAATGGTACAATGCCACCTCAGTCGACTTACCCTTTTGGTAAGCAAACTGCGTTCGGTGCAATGGTGTGGAAACCTGCAGTTTTTCCCTGATGTGCAGGTCAAGTGGCCGCTCAACAGTCTTGAGCAGAAATGAAGTAAGGCTGATAGGTCTATAGGATTTCGGCTTCTCCAGCGGCCTGTTGCCAGCTTTGGGAATAAATACAACCCTAACAGTACGCCAAGTGGTCGGAATGTATCCCCAGGTGAAGCTTGCCTTAAAAAGACCAATCAGCGGCCCTATTATTATATCAAGACTCTCCTGTAACAATACAGGGAAGATTCCGTCACCTTTTTCTTTTTTAGTTTATGTGAATACTTAAATCCCCGAAGCCCGAACTTAAAATAATTATTTTTTTTAAATCTGGAAAGAATTATTATAGTGTTACCATTATAAATAATATTTTAACCTTAATTGGGTTGCCAATAGCTAAATAATTTATTACAGAAGACATCTTCATATTTTCCAAACAGTTGCCACCTCGTCAGCTCAGAATTGGTTTGGCGCATATGCCAAAAAGTCGGAGTGGAGAAAAACGACAAAGAAGATTTACATGAAGATATCTCAAAATATAGCCGATAGAATTTTTTTTTATATTCTTACCACTGCTTCCGGTATATGTTTTGAAGAAAAATGTATATTTTTACGCACTTTCATGTATAAAGTTAGAATTTAATAGTATTTTTTTGAAAATGAATAAATATTGTTTTGTTCCGCATACGCCACTTTTCTAAAAAAAAATTAAAAAAGTTGCTTTTTGTGCTGCATACGTATACTTATTGCGTGAGTGACTGACTCATTCATCATCGTACAGCCTAAACGCCTGAAGCTAAAATCTTGAAATTCGGACCGGAGGTGGATCTCTCCCCAAATCGATCCACTTAGACCGGATTTTTAAAAATTCTAATATTTAGGGGGTAAAAAAGGGTAAATTCGGAAACCTTTTATCTCCAAAACTAAAAGAGATACATAAAAAAAAAATCTGTGATACATATCGTTGTTCTTTTGAAAAATAAGTGGACAGGTGTGTGGTACTTTTTTGAAATTCGGCTCTTTTAGGGTGAAAACGGGTAAAACCTGAATCTTTTGATCCAATAAAACTAGAAATAAAGTTTATACCACATTCGAAACTTATCAAAAAAATACGAATTGGTACTTTTTCGAAATTCGAACGTTTAAGGGATGAAAATCGTAACTATTTTTGGTACTATTTTACAAAACATTTTGCATTTTGCAATTTATGATACTATAATGGGGGGAAAAATAGTACCAAAATGGGAAATACCGGAAATTTAATATCTTTCTTCAGCTTTTTGGTTCTACAACTGGTATTTTTTTATTATCGGTAATATTTGACCTCAAAACATAAAATTCAACATGCAATGTCCTGATAGAATGCTTTATATCTCAGAAACCACGAAAAATTTCGCAAAACAAATTTTGGATTCAAAAAGGGGATATTCAAAATATATATACCCCATACCTAACTCAATTTTTTAAAAAATGGTCGTTAGGTCAAACCAATTCTGAGCTGACGACCTGCCAATCAAAAATTTTATGTTGCCAGATGGTAACGCATATAAGGTTGGTTTACCAACCTTAATAAAGCAATTAAAATATAGAAAAACAAACTAATTTTTCAAATAGAATTCATGATTTTGCTTATTTTTGAAGAAAAAGTTACATAAAAAAATTTATAAATTAATGTTTACATTTTTGTTTTTATTTTTTAACTTATTTTCAATGTTTTTTGATTTTTAATAATTTTTTTTTTCAGGTATGTGAATTGGACATTTTTCGAAATAAAATAAGGTATTTTAAATAGATTTAAATCTTAAATTAATAGTTTAGTTGTTACTTTTTAACAATTAACAATTAAACACTTATCAATAGTGGTATTCACACCAAACTTGTCAATTTGTTACTCGGTAGTTTGTTAATTTGTTAAAGTTACCAACTGTGAACGACCCCCTTTTTAAAACTTTGTTAGTCTGGTAACTTTAGAATAAAAAAATCATTTAATTAACATACTTACTCTCAATGTACACGAAAATTGCCAAAACACAAATATTTTTTTTAGAAATGTATCACAAATGACGTTTTTATTATATTTATTTAGAAACTGCAACAGCTGATTGTGATTTAACAACTATTTTATCAGGGGTGCCGTGTCGTTAATTTGTTAAATGTTAATCCGGTAGCGCGTTAAATATACAAAAACAAAATGCTTGTAAAAAAGTAACGATTAACGACTAACAAACTAACAAGCTCAGTGTGAATACCACTAATATATCCTTAAATGATTTAACAAAAATTAAAGTTTTTATTACTCATTCGAATTTGATTTCCCTGAAAAAAAACGAGATGTATTATGTTATAAATTATTTACTATGTATATATGATGACTTGCCTTGTTTACCCAAGTTTATTTAACATTAGTTTGTTAATTGCTTTAGTAAATTGTTAGTTTTTTCTATTAGTAAATGATTTGGTTTTTTTATATTTATATTCAATTAAAGGGAGAACATTTTGTGCTTTGTACTAGATTTTCGAATAATTTTTGAAAGTTTTTTGTTATTACCAGGGAAACCAAAAATATGCAATTGCATGTTTTTCCTTGTGCGACCAATGAAGGCAGAAACAATATATTTATCTGTTTTAGAGCTTTTTATGAATTTTGGCATCGATTTGTTGGTGCATATTTTTGCATATTTTACCGTTTGCAGCATATTTTTTTGTAAATTTAGTTAAAATATCTTTTTGGCAGCATATTTTAAGTTTTAAGCGCATATTTTGTATTTTTGAGGCATATTTTAATACATTTTTCAGATGCCATCAAGAGCTTTCGCAGCAAACAAATTAATTTTTTGCGAATTCCTCATAAAATCTAGACTCTGTGTCCGTAAACTATCTTATTATGTTGGTATTAAGATTAAATTCCCATAAATATTTTACTGCAAATTAAATTATTTTCCAATCAGTTTACATTTGCTCAAAACTCCCATCTATAAAATGCTTTAACTTCCTTTTAAATGTTAACATTAATAAACAATTTAGCGACCGTCCCTAAAAAGCCTTTAAGACAAAAAATCTCATATGGCACAAACAACTTTTTATGATATTTAACCTCTTTAACATAACTTTGTTCTTGTGAGCCGATGACTGTCCATCGTTTCCAAATAAGGTAAAATCTTGAAAATTCGTTTGTAAATTCTTTAGTGTAGAGCATATTTCTTGTTTCCCTGGTTATGTCTTAGACGGCATTTACATTATGCAATTAACGCCGCAACTTGCCGCAACTTTCACATGCAACTTTTTGTTTGTTAGCAATAGGTCTTGGGAAGAAAACGGGGTTGAAAAAGTTGAAAAAATGCTTGAATAAAATGTAAATGTAAATGTGAAAAAAGTTTCGTAGCAACTACTTTAAAAGAAAATAGAAAAAAAACTCGGCGTTAATTGCATAGATGTAAATGCCGTCTTATTGTTAAAAATTTATTTATTTTAAAGTAGTGACACATTATTTAACTGTTGTTTTTTTAATAATGAACATTCCGAAAAGTTGTGGTTTTTAGAAAACTGTGCTTACTTTTTAAATTAAGACATACATACATGCATACATACAAAGAAAGCTTTAATAAATTTTGGTAACTATTTGGCAAAATTAATTAAACATTCTTGTGAAGGCTTATATCCATTACCTTAAAGGTCGTTAAAAATTTGACAATTGAACGTAGTTACCAACTTTTGCTAACAAAACATAATTAACCTTGCAGCCACACGTTCAAGTTGTTCTTGATAGTCTTTTACATATACTGCTTGTCAAAATTTACATAAATTGAAAGTTGTAACGTAGGCTGCACTCAACTTGTAAGCAATTTACTTCCAAGATGTCTACAACAACACAATTTATAAAGACAAACTTGAACTCAGCTGTTAAATTGAAAGTAAAATTGCCAAACAAATGGAAAGATGAAATTGAAAGCCATCTCGTGGTCAATTTAAAAAGTGTGAGTGTGTTAGTAAAAAAGTGAGAGTGTATTGCAAATTGAAAGGAATTGAAAGGCAAAACTTGATCGTGTGGCTGCTATGTAAGCAAAATGTTTAGGAGTAAAAAACAAGTGTGGCAACCTTAATGGCGTTAATCCTGCGGCCACACGTTCAATAAATAACTTTCAAGTTGTTTACACAAACTGCTTGTTAAACCTCGTTTGAATTGACAGCCGGCTCCATACAAATTGATAATAAATTTTATTTTAAAAATGCCACCCAACAAGAAAGAACTCAAAATTTTAGCTTTTATCAATGCCATTTTGTAAAAAATGCCAAGAAATTTTTAAAACACCAAATATGTTTCTAATAGTAAACATTAAAATTCTTTTGAGAGTAGTTCTTAAAATTGAACATAAAATTGTCAAATAAATGGAAAGGTCAATTTGAAAGATCAAACTTAGGCTTTATTTTTTATAATTTCTATTTTTATACCCTCCACCACAATTAGTTGTGAAGAGGGTATATTAAGTTTGTCATTCCGTGTGAAACTTTTTTATTATTCATCTCAGACCCCATAAAGTATATATATTCTGGGTCCTTGAGTAATTCTAAGTCGATTTATCCATGTCCGTCTGTTGAAAACACGCTCACTTTCGAACAACTCAAAAGAAATGAACAAACCAAATTGCCAAATTGCTTGTAGTTATCCTAAGCAGTTTGGGATTGAAATCCAGCAAAATCGGTTCAGTAGGACCAGAGCTATGAATCAAAATGTGGAACCACCACCTGAAAACATTTATAATTTTGTTACAAAAAATAACATAAATGCTGGAACAAGGCACGGAATGAGATAAGATTTTTGTTTTATTTGACTGGAAATCACGTTGTTAAATTTCGTGAAGATCCGTCCATAATTTACCCTAAGCCCCATATAAACACTACTCCCGGAAAACAGTTTAGTACGCCTAAAACCGTAAAAAATAACGCTAGCGTAACAAAATTTGGTTCGTCACAGTTTTTTAGGACTAGAAATAACACTGTGAAATTTCGTGACGATCGGTCCATAATTTACCTTAGGCCCCATATAAACCCTACTACCGGAAAACAGTGTAGTACGCCTAAAACCGTAAAAAATAATGCAATCATAACAAATTTTGGCTCGTTACAGTTTTTTAGGACTATAAATGATACTGTGAAATTTCGTGAAGATCGGTCCATAATTTCCCGGAAAACAGTTTAGTAAACCTAAAACCATAATTAATAATGCTATCATAACAGAAATTGGAACGTCACAGTTTTAAAGGACTAGAAATGTCGCTGTGATATTTCGTGATGATCGGTCCATAATTTACCCTAGGCCCCATATAAACCCTACTACCGGAAAACAGTTCAGTCGCCTAAAACCATAATTAATAACAAATCGTCACAGTTTAAGATTATAATAACATCATACAAATATTACTCCTTAAACATTCGAGCTGTCGGTGGAGGGTATCAAAGATTCGGCACAGCCGAATATAGCACTCTAACTTGTTTTGCTAATCTTTATTTAAATAATGTGTTAAATAATGTTTGCTCTAGCCAAAAGCAAACTATTCTTTAAGAAAACTAGTGGTTATGTGTGCAGCCTTACACATAACCACTAGTTTTCTTAAAGAATGCTTATTATCAGGGAAACCAGAAATATGCAATTGCATGTTTTTCCTTGTGCGACTAATGAAGGCAGAAACAATATATTTATCCGTTTTAGAGCTTTCTATGAATTTTGGCATCGATTTGTTATTGCATATTTTACTGTTTGCAGCATTTTTTGGCATATTTTAGTTAAAAGAGAATTTTTGCAGCATTTTTTAGGTTTATAGCGCATATTTTGCCTTTTTAATGCATATTTTGATACATATTAAATTTTTTTAGAAAATCTGTTACTGTAATTTCGACATCTACATATAATTTTTACTCTTAAATTGTAAGACAAAGCAGGTTGTCATTAAGGATAAATGCTATACGATTTGTATCTAGACCAATTTTAGTATTCCGATCGACTCAGAATCACTTTTTAAAGTGATCTAACGATGTCCATCCATCCGCCTGGCTAATTGTCTGTCCATGTTAGCCTTGTGCGCAGAGTACAAGTTCTAATTTTGTAGATAATTTGTTCAAATATGGACGAAGTCTATGCAGAAGGTGAGAATCGGTCTATAATTTCACATTCAAATTAGACTCTTTGTGTCCGCAAGCTATCTAATTAGGATGGTATTCAAACTAAATTCGTGCCAAAAATATTTTACTTCAAATTAAATTCTGTCCTTAGTCTCGATTGCAAGCTTCTACATTACAACTCTATCTTAAAGCCTATCTGGTGCTACGGTATTCAACTATGGGGCACTGCCTCGGTCTCTAATATCGACAAAATTCAAAGGCGCCAAAATAAACTTCTTCGAATAATCACAGCCGCTCCCTGGTATGTTAAAAACTCAAACATTCATAAGGATCTCAATGTGCCATTAGTGAAATCTATGATTACAAAATATGCAATAAAATATTTAAAAAGGCTTGAACAACACCCAAATCCACTAGCTCGAAATATTTTAAATCATGGCGGCCACACTCGCTTAAGAAGAAGAAACACTGCAGCACTTACCCAATTAGATGAGCGATAAACACCTATAAAAGTGAGCATAACCCGTGATGAAGAAAATTTTGTCTGGCACTGGTAGGAGATAAAATAACGTATTAGGTTAAGATTTGATTAATTATTGTTAGTTCATATTTAATATATGAAGATTCAATAAAAAAATAATGTCAAGGCCCATCTATCAGGTCTGCTTACTTGTACAAAAACAAAAAACGATTCTTTTTAGTTGTCAAAAATTTACTACCACATATACGAAGCAAAAAGAAAAACCGAGTACGTGTGGCAAACCATAAAAGTAAACAAACGTATACATGCACATGTAAGCAAAATGAAAACAACTTTTGACAACTAAAAAGAACATAAACAATGATCATCAGGCTTCTTGCGCAGACCTTTTCAATGGGCCTTGAATAATGTAAAAAAAAAAAAAAAAAAAAAAAGAATCGGTTCACATTTGCTCAAAGCTCCTGTCCTTAACTAGCTTTAAATTCCTTTTAAATGTTAACATTTGTTAACAATTTAGAGACCGTACCTAAAATTCTTTAAGACAAAAACCCATATGGATGTTAATATCTAGATAATATTCGGCGCAAACATCTCTTATATGAATTTTAACCTTTTTTGAGGTTTTTTTTTAGATTTTGTTATTAAATTGTTGAATATTGTGTCTTCAAATGAGCAATTTTAATTTTTAGGGCATATTTTTTACATTTTTCAGGGAATATTTTCCAGTTTTTACTGCATATTTAATGCGCATAAAACGTGGTTTTTAGAGCATATTTCTGGTTTCCCTGCTTATTATACAGACGCTTATTGCGAGAACTGGTTCAATCGAGAAACAAGGTTGAGTGTGCATAGTGGATGCGAGAATCAGCGCTGATATTTTATTTATTATTTGTGTTTTATGTATGTTTGTATTTTTAATTTTTTTATAATTGTTATAAATTTATTTAATTTTTATTTTTTTGTTTAATATTTTTATTTTTATTAATTTTTTGATTGCATGTTTTATTTACTTTTTCTAAAATTTTTGTTTTTAATTTGTTTTAAATGTTTTCCAAACAAGTTGAAATCGTAACAACATAACATAAACAATGTTTTCGGCGCTGAATTAGGCTTTGGAACTGTTTCTCGCATTCAATCAGCTTTGGCGCTCTGACAAGCTCGGCGCCCACTATGACCTGTTCGCGCTTATTTGTACTAACTTGTATAGTACAAGTTTTCTCGCATTGGTTCTCGCAATAAGCGTCAGTTGGCACCCTAAAACGTCAATTATTTGTGAACATAGCTTTAGAATTTTTGAAAAACTTTGGTTTTAAAATATTATAGGAATTTATGTGTGGTTTATAGAACACGAACGCAAAACTCGTCCGTTCAACTTACATTTTTTTAGTGTTTTGAATTGTTTTTGTTACAAGAACAAGAGCTTATATAAGCGAGTTTTTTTTCACTTTTGTTACATTTTGTTTTGGCATTCTTCATAAAAAGTTTAAGTTTGGCTAATATTCAATTAGTAAAATACTTAAATTACGGGTACATTTATAGAAAAAGTAAGGAAAACGTATATAAATTACACATTTTAAAAATAACCGGCTTATTCGATATTCGAAAAAATGACATTTAAAAATATTCGAATTGGACAAAACTAGAATAACCGGTTGAAACCGGTCGAATACTATTCGTCCGATCTCCCGTACACTGAAATTTATTATTGAGGGAAAGCTAGTTACTATGCGCATTTTACTGGTTGCTTAGGCCAGGTCATAAAGAAACCTTTTTACAAAGATTTTAAATAAGCTAAACATATTAAGGTAGAAGTATACAACACGCGTTAGTGCACGCGCGCTCTGTAGACTTCTGTCAAAAAAAGTTAAACTAGTGTATTTTCATAGAACAAACCAATAAAATAAATTTGGGTTTTTTGAAGCACTACAGAGAATAGGCGCATACTCAAGCGCTTCAATTAGAGAGCTCTTATAAAGCAGTAAATTATAACAAATAAAACATACAAAAAAGCTGCTATTTTAGTGCTGACAACGAAGAGGGTTTTTAAACGAAAAAACATTAATGAATATGTTAATATAGTTAGCCCTTAAAAAAGCACTCTAGGTGCGCTTTGTTTGCATGCTTAATGTCAGCAGAAAATAGTCCTCCAAACCGGGAACACCCAATACAAAAATCAGGCATCCCATCAGCAATTTTGAAGCGATTTGAGGTATGAATTCATACAAAAAACCAGCTCCTTTTGGAGCACGTTTTTTACTGGGAAGCTACATGCAAAATATTTTGACGCGTTTGCGCCAGAAAGTTGGTTAACTTTGAACTTTTTAACGCGTTGTGTATTTTTGACAAGTAATCAGCTGACAATAAAAAGAATAATTTAACAAATTTGTGAATCATGAAAGACAAACTTATTGAACAGCTTAAAAAACATACAATATTAATATAAAAATAATAAATTCAATAAAATAATAAAAGTCTAAAGTCACAACACAAAATTTCCACAAATTTTTAAAAAAATCTACCATATATCGTTCTAAAAAAAATAGAAACTGGGAATTATTTCCTTTCGAAGGTAACTTTATATTATATTCAACATTTTTCATTTTTCGAATTTATTCTATGAGCTAAATTTCAGTTATGTATTTTATAAAGCTTTTTTGTAATAGTTCTATTCCTACAATTTTTCAGAATAAATTTAGCTCATAGAATAAATTCGAAAAATGAAAAATGTTGAATGTTCTAAAAAAAAGTTATGCAATTTAAATGAAAAAATTTAGTTTTCAAATTCTTTCAACAAAACATTAATTTCTTAATACATTTGTTAATTCTCAGATTTTTGTCAAAATAATAAAAGAAGTAAAAAAAGACCTTGAAAAACGTGGAACTATTTGATGTTTTAGTGAGTTTTATTGAGGTATTATTTGTTGACAGTACACATATTCTGATAAAGTCAAATTTTATTTTCAGAATATTGTTGACAACTATTGAGGAAATAAACCTTCTACTATATTAAAAGAAAGAAAGACTATGTGACACAAACGCAATATAAAAACCCAACATTTAAAACAAAAAGATTGCCAACTTTCTTTTTTTATTTTATTTAATATGTGATTAAACAATACAGCAAAAAAAAACAACACTTGTCTATATAAAAATCCAAGGCGAATTCATAGCTCATGGGAATATTTTTTGCATTTTATCTAGTTTGTTTGTTTCTACTGTTCTTCGTGATTTAAGAGGTTCGTTTTGAAAGTGAAAAATAATATTCAGCCATATTCATTCAACTTGAAATCGAACAAATTTTCAAAACGATCCTTTTTTAAAGGTTTAAGAAAATATTCCGTTTTATATACGACAAACTTTGAGTACCACATTCTTAATGTAAAATGTAACTGAAAATGGTTTTAATTCCGTATTTTGCTTCTTCAGAAAACGAAAAATTTTTTCGGAATGAAACCACTTTTGGTTTTCTAAGTGGAATTGATTGTTTCAGTATTTTATAACCGAAAAAACTACTTAAAACTATTTTTTATGGATAAATAAATGTTTTTTATGATATAGATTGAAGAAATAACACACTTTTGATTTATTTATTTTACTTTATATTGATTTTATTAAAAACGTAAAAAATTCTTTACCGTTGCGTTGCCACTTTTTTTCCTCACAAACCACTTTTTTTCTACGCTGAGCATTACTTAACACAAAAATCATATGGTTTTTATATAAAGTTGCTATATCCAATTGTAAAACCAGTTGTCATAAAAAAAAACACATTTAGCAAAATCGATCGGAATCTGAAGAAGCTAAAACTAAATCGATCGGAATTGAACATACGGAATTAAAACCATTCCGATCGGAATTTGTGACATGTCTGTATATTGAATAAAATAATAAGGGTGGCGCGGAAGGCTAGTTGGAAGCAGTGTTGCCAGAAGTAGGGGAAAATCCCTACATACAGGTATTTTTGATACTAAAATAGAAGCGTAGGGAAAATCGGACAGATTTTTTATAATCTCCAATATGTAGGGATTTTTCGTCATATCGCATTATTTATAAAATAAATTCAGAGAAAAACGTATTTTTAGAAATATTTTCTTGTGCAAAACGGTTGAAGAATTTTATTATCCCTAAAATCGCTTAAAAATAAATTTTCAGTGTTGTTTGTGGTTTAAAAAGTTGGCGATACTACTGATTATGTATATGTTTTTTCTAAGATATCCAAAAAAACAAAGTGGTGTGGTTTTTAAACAATTGTTTGCTGAAATGAACACCAATGCCTTAGTGACAAATAAAGAATTTATCTTAGAAAAAAATATGTTTGCATTACTTAGGGTTAGCGAAGAAGCTAACGAATGGTGGGTACCAATTGTTACAGCTTTAAGTGTCTAAAGAAAGAGATATGTATGTACACTGTGGTATACACTATCACTAGCGCCATTGGTGTATAGAGTAAATATGTTAACCATTTCGCTAGTCACTAATGGCAATGGTTCTTTCTTATACCACTGGGATATTATTCAATGTTGAAAGATTAATTTGAATTTATTAAAGGTGCATACTTATGTTTTATTATTTTTCGTTTTGTAATTTTTTTTGTTAAAGCTTTAATATACATATTCGAATAAAATTTATTTTTATAACTAAGATTCTTTATTATTTTTTAATGACAATAATGCGTAGGGATTTTTGTAGGGGAAATTTTTTCAACATGTAGGGAAAAGTCGGATTTTTATTAGCTTGTGTGGGTATTTTTTTGAAAAATCCACTGGCAACACTGGTTGGAAGTAAGTCTGAGTTCATACGGCTCATGTCTTATTGACAAGATTCTTCCTTTTGCTTCTTTGAACATGAATTGGCCTTCAAATGAATCATGTCATGTTGACGACATGTTTTTTATTTTGTTTTATTTGATATTGAAAACAAAAACAAAATTAAACAACGAATAAGAAAGCAAAACGTAAAGACAGTACATGCATCTGTGTACTCGTTTCTTTTCCCCTCGTTCCTCTCGCCTATAAAGTAGCAATCTTGTCAATAAGGCATGAGCCGTATAAACACAGACTAAGCTAGCCTATCAGTGCGAGGGTTATGGGTTCGATTCCTGCCATTTCTATTTTCACTACAACAGGCTAAATGTCTAAGGCTGGCTTTTTGAGAGCTCAGTTAAACGAGGTTTAGTTAATCTTATCGCCATTACCAAGTTTGTATAAAAAATTTTGACGAAACAGATTGGTTTTGCTAAACAGTTTTGTTTTTAATGAAATAATAAAAATAAAATCACATTTCGCCGGAAAAATTAGAGTTTCAGACTACGTTAAATTAAGTTTAAACTTAATCCACATCTAAAAAAAACCCCGTCCTAAGTTACTATTAGTTACGTCATAATATAATTTACAATTGTATTTGTAACATTCAATAAATATTCGTTAAAATACGTTTGACGCAAAAACTGATTTTGACATTCAAAGTAGGAATTTTTTAAAGCGAATTGAGGCGAGTCTACTACCTGTTATAAATATCTTTGATAAAAACCTCTAAATCTATATCAAAATTGACTTAACTGATTTTCTTTTCGTTTTTTAATACAAAAACAATTTTAATTTGTATAAAAACTTTAATTACAACTTGTGTTTATCTTATCAGGCAACAATTATCGTGAATATATAAAATAATTATTTTTTTTTTTTAATAAATACATACATATGTACTTTAAAATATGATCTTTACAAAAAAAAAAAAAAAAAAAAAAATAGTGGGAATATTTGTGAATAAAAGTTTGTATGTGGCAAATGCAAAAAAAAACGTGATTAAAGTTTGTATAATTAAAAATAAAAAGCACAATTGTTAGTTAAGGGCTTTATATGCCCCAAATTAAAACCGTTTGATGCCAAAATCCACTACAACGGCCCCTTGGCACAATAATGGCATAATTTACAATTGAGTTTCAGTGTGAAAAAATCTCAATACACGCAGAAAAAAATAGGGTTGGATTTTAACGTTCAAACCTATTGCTAATGTCTATAGTTAACCATATTATGGTTAAATATGCCTATAATATGGATATCCTTAACCATAATTTGCCAATCAGACGTAATGTGTTCGAAATCAAACATAATTCGGTTAAAAATAATTATGTTTTGGTCAATATTAACAATAATATCGTCGCAATTGACAATATTATAGTAAAAATTTACCATAATATGGTCAAAAGTAACCATATTTGGGTCAGTATTAACCAGTATTCGAAAATAAACATTAAATATCGCTCCTTAGTGTTCGGCTCTTTTGATTTGTGGAAAACACAAACGCAAAACAAACAAAAAACTGGGGCCTGATTCTGGCAGTCAAGATCAAGTACTTTTTCAATTAAGGAGACAGTGGAGCATTTACTCTGCTACTATCCGGAACTCGTGCGCTCCAGGGCGAATTGGCAAAGTCTCGGGGAGGTCTCCGGAATTAGGTTAATGAGACTCCTGGCATTCGTCAGGAGAGTGTGGGGTACTCTGAGTACCATTACATCGGAATGACCTTTTTCTAATATTCTTCTGTGGACTATCGTAAAACGTGGTAACGCTAAGTACCTATTTGGTCTATGAGGGGTTTTTGTGACCGGCCACTCTAACCTTACCTAACCTAATTTAATATCTAATTATTTCAGTCAATACTGAACGATTTGGAATTATTTTTTCAGTTTTGCAAAGCATTAATTTGAGTTTCACAATACTGAAAAAAATTTCGATTCGTTCAGTATTGACTGAAAGAATTAGAAATAAAATTGCTTTCGAATCGAAAAAGTACTCGATCACGACTGCCAGAATAAGGCCCCTGCTCTTATCCAACTCAACAAAAAGATGAGAACATTTTATTTCTAGGGACGGCACTGCTAATATGATAAGAAGCTTAGGCAATCAACAGGTTGGTTTTAAAATATGTCACATTAATGCACAAAGCCTTGTAAATAAAATAGATGAATTTAGATACTTATTCGAAAATTCTGAACTTGACATCATTTGCGTATCGGAAACGTGGTTTCACAAGGATATGAGTGATTTATCTGTATGTCTGAGTGGTTATAATCTTTGTAGGGTTGATATAGAAAAACATGCTGGTGGTTAATGAGGTTGCTGATAATGAAGATGGAAATGGGAACATTCAAGCTAACTTGGTTGAATATATATTCGTAGAAGTGATCAGTGAGGGAGGCAAGTTACTTGTGGGTAGCGTTTATATACCAAATAGTAGAATATGTACTCAACGTTTTTTGAGAAGTCTTGAAACACTTCCGCTTCCTATGATAACATTATAATAGCAGGTGACTTTAATTCCAACCTTTTAACTGAATGTACTCTTTCCAATGATATGATATCTCTTGGGCTTTTTACACCAAATATTTGCACGCCTACGCATTTTACACCAACAAATTATGACCAACTTTCTGAATCTTGCTTTTCCAGGCACGATCTTATATTCATGGCATATGATTTTAGATTACAGGTACCTGAGCAATTGATAACTTACCGTGAATTTAAACATTTGAACTATCAAATTCTTGAGAATGAATTCATCAAGATAAATTGGAATAGCTTACATAATATGGCTTCAGTTGATGATCAACTTTCGTTTTTTGAGTTAAACCTTAAAAGTCTTTTTAATCTATCTGTTCCACTAAGAACCAAAACTATTAGTAAACGGAGAAAACCATGGTTTTCTTCGGATATATAACGAGCTATACATTATAGGGATCTGTCTTTTTCACGATGGAAACGTTTCAAAACTGATGAACTTTATGAAGAATATCGCCAGAAGAGTAACGAACAGGATGATTAAAAAAGCTAAATCCGATTTTTTTTCTGCCAAATTCACTTCCGCCTTAGGTTCTAAAAGAACATGGCAAACTATTCGCGAAATTGGTATTGGTAAAGTTACTGCACAGGAGCCGATTACTGTGGATGTTGATTCAGTTAATAAGAATTTCTTGAACATACCCACTATAATGTTGTTCATGAAAGTGACGAATTTGTATTTAAAACTGTGGATCAATGTGATGTACTTAATAATTGTTTGTCTATTAAGTCCAACGCTGTTGGCGATGATGGTATTCATCCAAGATTCATAAAAATCCTTCTTCCCAGTTTTCTTCCTTTTATAACATTAATTTTCAACAACATTCTTACTTCCAGCTTATATCCTACAAAATGGAAAAATGCTAGGATAATTCCAATACCTAAAACGAAATCTGAATACCGCCCAATCGCGATTCTACCATACCTTTCTAAAGTTTTTGAAAGGCTTATTCATACACAAATAAGTAAATTTTTGGACAATAATAATTTGCTAACTAAGCGGCAATCCGGCTTTCGTAAAGGCCATAGTTGCACAACTGCTTTGGTAGATGTTGCTGAGGAAATTAGAAATGAGATTGAAAGCAATAATATCACTTTTTTAGTACTTTTAGATCATTCAAAAGCGTTCGATACAGTCGATCATAGCATTTTATGCTTTAAAATAAGAAAAATGTTTAATTTTTCTCAAACAGCTACGCATTTAATCTCAACGTATCTTGGGGGTAGATCACAATATGTTGAGTCATCTAATGCTAAATCAAGCTCCCTCCCGGTAAGTCGGGGTGTACCACAAGGGTCGATTCTTGGACCTCTTCTGTTCTCAGTCTATTCAAATGATCTCCCGGATACACTTGAGCTATGTAAATCTAGAATGTATGCGGATGATGTCCAACTTCATGTTAGTTGTAAAGTAAATTCAATTGATTTATGCGTAAAAAATCTAAATCGTGAACTGCACAGAATTTTTATATGGGCCTCGGCAAATGGTCTTAGTATAAACCCAAGGAAAGTAAAATGCCTAGTAATTAGGAAGCGATTAACAGTCATCAATTTTGTACCTGTCATAACTCTTAATGATCAACAAATTGAAATAGAATACTCCGTGAAGAATCTTGGAGTATATTTCAACAACACTCTCACGTGGTCTGACCATATTAATTATGCTTGTGGTCGGACTTTTTCCATGTTGAGAACACTCTGGCAAACACAGCACTGCACGCCAATAAATATTAGAATACTTCTTGCTAAAACCTATTTAATACCTACTCTCATATATGGGTGTGAAATTTTTGCTAGTTGTGACACACAAAGTAAAAGAAAACTTAACGTCGTTTTTAATAATATCGCCCGATATGTTTATGGTTTGAAACGATTTGATAGGGTTTCAGCGTTTTCGATAAAGTTTTATGGCATAAGTTTTGATAGTCTTCTTAAAACTAGAATATTACTATTCCTACATAAGATTATTTACACTAAACAACCACAGCATTTATATGATCGATTGAATTTTTCAAGATCCAATAGGGGAAGAAGATTGATACTCTTTAGACATCATAGTTTGATATCCGAATGGCAATTCTTTTTATACGCTACTCGTCTCTGGAATAAACTTCCATATGACTCTCAAGTTATAAGTAATGAACTTCAGTTCAAAAATAACATTATTTGCTTATTCAAATGAAGAAACTGTATTTTTGTTTTTCCTTTTTTTTTACTTGGTTATGTTAAATTAGTTATTATATGATTTTATACTTAGTTTAATTTAATTTTTTTTGTTTATGTTTTTATGTTTTTTGTTTCCAATTTGAAAATATTTTAAATTGATAATAAATATGTAATATTTTTATTTTATTAGTTATTAAGTTTTTAATAACAAAACCTGTAATTTTACAAAAGCTCAGTTCTGTACTGCAATATGAGACTCTAAAGGCAGAATTAGTCTTTACTTTCCGTTCTGTTACGAATCAGCTGATTTTTTTTTGTTATTAAAAAACCTATGAAATTGATTAGTTTTTCTGTTCTGTTTCGGTTCAGTTGTTTAAATCAAAAAATTGTAAAGAATTTGCAAGTTACAGCAAAAAACATAATAAAAAAATACATATTTTTATTGAAATAAACTGTTTTTTGATTTTAAGAATTCATAAAATTTAATTTCTTCAATTTCATGTGCATTAAAGTTATTGAAATAAACAACGAACGGTGCAAAACTAATAAATTTGTCATAAATGGCTGATAAGCTACTACAGAAAAAGTAACTACCACAATTTCGTAACAGAACGGCACGGAACAGAACAGAAACAGAAAGTAAAGACTAACTGAGCCTTAAGTCTTGTGTACGGAACATCAAATAAATAAATAAATACTAATTGTGTTCTGTTTTTTTTTTTAACCACAAACTTCGTTGTGTTCGGTTCGGCACATTAATGTTCGTTTGTTTCAGTTGTGCTAAGTACACTTTTGGCTTGTAAAAAAACCCAAAATTTTTTACAAAAACAAAATACATATCGGAAAAAAAAATAAAATCCAGCAAAAAAATTTTACACAAACAAAACATGTGCACAATACACATACAAGCTATTCGTGCCATGGTCGTTGCTAAAATTTGTAGTTTGCTCATTTATTTATCAATGTAAAAAATAAACACAAGAGAAAATTAAAATATAATGTATGTCTACAGTACCACTACAATTGTTCTGTTTTATAACGAAGAACAGAACACTATATAATGTTTGTTACTTTCTTGAAAAAAGTTTCGAACGCTTTAAAGGGTTGTGCTCGTATACACAATCACTTAAAACTGTGTATGTGAGCCGTGCGCTAAATAACGTTCTGTTTATTTTCAAACACTGGTGTTAACAATAACATGTTCAATATAAACCATATGGGATCGGTCCCACTTTTTACTCTGTGGCAGTTATGGAGTTTTAGTCAATTGTTTTTCTTTAAGTGCGATGAGCGTCCCTTTCCTCTCGTAATGTATAACCCACTTAAAAACTTGTTCATGTGCCGAAATTAGAAAAGTTTTAATTCGAAATGATCGCTTCCGGTTTTGTAACAACAATAGTTTGTTTGTGGCCATTGAGGGGACCCATAAATATATTTTTTAACCATGTTTTTCTCTGCGTGTATGTATGTATTTCTGTCCAGCAGAAATAAATAAAACAATCATTAACGTGGCTTTTTTGTAAAAAAAAAAACATTTTTTTTTTTCTTAAATTCTAAGCGTAAATAGAAACCTTCATTAAACAATTTTTAAGATTTTTTCAGCTCTTGTTTTTATTAAACAAATATTCTGTCTCTAACTACATACACACACACTTTTTATATTACTCTATAATATTTTCTATTGTTATGGTTAAATGCTTTAAATATTTGTTAAACGCTTAATAAATACTCTAAAAACCCATTAACTACAATTATAATTGTATAATTATAATTATATGACTGCTTGCTTTTTCTTGAAAATTTCATTATTATGTATTATTATTTTTTTTTTTTATTTAATCGCCACTACTGTTAAATTTTTTTATAGTTTTTTTTTTTCTTTAACACCGATACATGGGTAGACATAAAATAAGTTAAAAATACGACATTAATAGGAAGTGGAAAAGTGTATGGGACATTATAATTAACTTTGACTGGTGCCTCCAGTTTTAGCTGTCAGTTAAAAACAACAAGTTTTTTCTATTTCTGTAATCAAATATTTGTGGTGAAAATGTTTTAAAAATAGTGCGTATTTAAACATTTTTATCGGCCATGTTCTGGAAACAGAAATCGATTAAAATTGAAATCGAAGTTAATATTTAGTTAATTTTTTTTTTTAAATGACCGTAGTTTTCATGATTTTTAGAGCAATGCTAATAAATATAAGGGGTACTAAAAGAATGACCTATATAAAACGGAATATCTTTATGAACCTTTAAAACAGGACCATTTTGAAAATTTGTTCGATTTCAATTTCACTCGAATTGGATTTCCAGAACATGCCTGTATATTTCTAATTTAAATAAAAAAAAAACTAAGCTGAATTTTTCTGTAAATTAAAGTCTGAAATCCTAAAATCGTACTCTCGGTGTGCAAAAGTTTTATAATTTATTTTAAACCCTAAAAAGTAGGAAGTACACCTAAGCGTGTTTCTAAATAATTAACTTAAAACTTAATTTAATCTGTACATGGCTTTTGACATGTGAAATTCTATGTAATAAAAACTTGTCGCCTAAACTTTGTGGTAAAAAAGTAGCCAGAGATGACCCAATTAGGAAAAAAAATTCCTAGGAGTTTAATTTTTACAATTGTATGTAAATAGGAAAAATGTGGCAAGGGAAAAAATTTCCGTGGAATTATTATTCATAATTGGGCTTTATATTACTTAATTTGCTTAAGGCTATAGTATTGCTAGATACTCGTGCTACAAACCTTTGCATAATACTTTACATATGGTTATTTCAGAGAGAAATTCCTGGAAGGCTAACTTTTTTTTAAACAAATCCTATAAGGCTTTTACCAAAATAATAAAAAATCGTAGAGCTAGTTCTAATACGCGGATTAAGACCATGAATTATTGTATTGAAACCAGTCTTAGTGATTTTAAGTAACTTCAGATTTTTTTCTCTTTTCCCACTTTATGTAATGAGTTGAATTTGAAATTATCTTACAATAAACGGATATGTATACCCTTCACTACAGGTGGGCATATGTTAATTTTTCATTCCGTTTGTAATTTCTACAATATTGATCTAACACACAGTCTACAACAAACATTAAATGCTTAACACTAAGTGCCGTTTTCTCATTACACGATTATCTCTTTTCCCAACGAAAAACTGCACATTAAAGAAATTTGGTTTTCTCAATGTCTAATTTGCTTCTATTCTGTCGCAAAGCTAACCAGCACTCATCTGCCAATTATTTATTTTCCTTTTATTTGCCGTACAGATAAATTCAATCAGCTGACTCCTAGCTTTAATAGTGCATTTACACCTACGCCATAAACAGGTTATAAGTTGTTTATGATGATAAACTAGTTTGAGAAACTTGTTTATCCATACAAATTATAAACACGTTTGTAACTAGCTTTTGAGATAAACTAGTTACAAACAACCAGTTTTTGTTAATGCAACTCTGTTTTTCAAATTTTGTTCTGGCAATGCTAGTGATATTTGACATTTCATCAAAAATAAAAAAAATAAAATAAAAAAGAATTTACTTTTATCTGTAAAAAAAAGCCAAAACAATAGTAAGAAAAATAAAATAAACAAAGAAAATGTTTAAAAAAATTCCAAATTTATAAGAAAAGTTAGTTTTTTTACATATTTTCTTTTAGATGGACAACGGAAATAAAAGGTTTGTTTATATGTTCGTATGTATGTGCATCGACGTTTTTTTTTTTGTTATTGGGGCTAAGAATTTGTCAAAGATAAACAACTTAACTGTCAAAAACGCTGATGTAAACGGTATAGTTTATGAAAGTAGTTTACGATCGTAAACTAGTTTGAAAATTACAAGTGTAAATGCACTATAACACGTATTTTGAGAGGTGTTGCCAGCTGAAAACAATGTTTTTTGTCGGTATATTGAGAAATCCAATATCGTTAACGGACAGTTTATCGCTCTAATAAATTTTTGTTGACATTAAGTAACAGCCAGTTTATCAATTCATTGAGAAAATGGCCATAACAGTACTATGATGCTAGTGTTAAGTAAAGACTCATCATGTTAGAGGTTTTCTCATATTAAAACATGGTTGTTAAGGCAAATATTTTAACAACGTTTTTATTACATCATGTTATAACAGCAAATCTGGCTCTTGTAGAAGTGGAGTTAGAACCTATAAAGTGTATAGTATATAAGGGTCCTTATGAGTCGCGAAGTCTGACCTTTCGTCCGTGTGTTGTAATATATTTGTGTCACATATACTCCGTTCAATTCTGCTGTTGATATTTGCACAGACCAGTCCATAAATGACTGAAATAAAAACTGTGATTGCCCTTAAATTCCGTGTTGTGTTCTTTTTTATTTTAATGCGTATACTTTTTTTTAAACATAACAAATACATACATACATGACATACCGCTTAATTACCCTGCCGTCAAATGAGTAGCTAACTACAAAAAAAGCCTACTTTAAGTTAGCTTGTATAGACTAACTTAAAGCCAACAACTAAGCAATGGAAAATTTACATTAACCAAAGTGTATACAAACACTGTATATTTTAAGTAGAGAGAGCCAAGTCGATTAACAAACAAACAAAAAACATAGTTTTTTAATACAAAAACTACAATGCCCCGGTAGACTAGCTGGTAGCGAGCTAGTCTATCAGCACCGAGGTTGCGCGGATCGAATCCCACCAGAGACAGAAAAAAAATAAAAAATAAAATAAAGTAAAATAAAATAAGAAAAACTAAAAAAAAAAATAATTTAAAAAAAATAAAAAAGTTTTACTTTATTGACTTGCTGGGTAGCTACAAAAAGTTAACTTTTAAGTTAACTGAAAGTAGTGCAGAGTCGGACAATTGACTACTTCCTAGGACATCGCAATGTTAAAATAGTTAGTTGTTTACATTGAAAAGTAATCCAAGTGTCAGTTAGCCCTAGTTGCGAAATAGTTAGCTTAAAGTTAATTTTAAGTTAACTCAGTTTCCGACAGGGTAGAAATATATTCAATAAACATATTAATTTTTTTTTATTCTGTTTAATAATGTGTGTTAGTATGTGAGTGGTCTAAGACTGTATTACGTTAGATAATGGGTATTAAAGGTTCGGTACAATCGAATGTACATATGTAGCACTCTTACTTGATTTTAATTATTTACGAAGTTAATTTAAAACACGAAAAAGATATGCTGATTGCTAATATTCTAAGGTTTAACCAGATAACCTTTTATCAGATGTTTCGTGTGTACATGCATACGTACATACATACATATCGTCACCTAAAATGCAAAAGGGCGTAACAACACTTAATTTGAATATTTTTAATTTTATATGGTCATGAATTTAGTCTAGTGTATCATAATCAGCCAAAAAATTGATTTTGGATTTTTTTGTTGTTACGCCCTTTTGCATTTTAGGTGACGATAAGTATGTATTACAGTTTCAACTAGAACTAGTGCTGCAAGAAGTAAGGGAAAATCCCATCATGTAGGTATTTTTGGTACTAAAATAGAAGCGTAGGGAAAATCGGAGTGATTTTTTATATGAAATAAATGTTTTTTAGTGATATTTTCTTGTTCAAAATTGTAGGAATTTTTTTCGAAAAATCTACTAGTAACTCTAACTAGAACTTAAAAGTGTTTCCAAAAGTATTACCCTAAACTTTCTCCAAAATATTTTAAAATGTTCAAGAATTTTAATTTGAACGATTTTTACGAAAAAAAAACTTTAAAAAAACAAGTAATAAATTTTGAATCAGAAAAAAACCCAAAAAATTATTTGCAAATAACAAACTTACTGTGTTGTGCATTTAAATTAAATGATAATCATTGACAGATTTTAATCAAAACACGTAAATATGTCAAGTTCATTTGAAGTAGAAGAAGACCGCGAATATAGAAATAAACAAAAGATAGAGAGAGAAAATGAATAAAACAAAATAGAAATACATACCTCAAAAAAAAAAAAAAAATATTTATAAAATTAAAGTTATAAACAAATATCGTGTGTCGGTTTCAGTTTCATACAACATTGACTAGAACGGAAACACTTTTTTTTTAACACAAAATAAAATTTTATCTCACAAAATTTCGTACGTGTGGGAAATTACAACAACAAAGTAAACAAATTTGTTACTAACTCAATCTAGAACAGTGTTACCACAAGCAAAGTTCAAAATTACTTATACACTAGTCGAAATTCGTTAGCTAAGAGCTATTCTGTAATGAAATTTTAACAATTTTTATCGGCAAACAATGTCGGTAGCTAACGACACAAAAAAGTTCTAAAAACGATAATAAATGTACTATTAACAGATGAAAAATATAGAGCAAAGAAGCCAATTTTTATCGCAAAAAAAGTAAGAAAATATAGTCGATCAAGCCCGACCCTACGTTACAGTATTTGGGCGATCATGTTTCCGCCAAAAAGAGTATGTTGTGAGCTTCAGATTCAAATAAGAGATTTTTGTGTCAAATATTATCTAAATATCTACTACTATAACTATGATTACTACTATGAGATAATATAGAAGCTATTATTAAGGTAACTTATTATAAGTGTATTCGTATGGGAGCTGTGGTCAAATGTGGACCGACTCTTATAAAATTTCTTCAGCTGATTTATGTAGGTTGCAACAAAATATTTTTGGACCTATTTAAAACCAAATGTCTATAAAACAAGATAGTTAATGGACACAAAACCCTATTCCGCAAAGAAGCTTGCATGTGGACTATGAAAAATAAATAACCACTTCTCCGCTTTTGAAAAGGGTTCGACCTTGTGACAATAAACGGATTTGATAAAATTAATTCCAAAATTGCGACCTGTAATTTGCGCAAAATGTTATCTTGGACAGACAACCAGTCAGCCTGATAGAATGACGGACCTCGTTAGATGGATTCTGAAATTGATTCTGAGTCAATTGGTATAGTACAAATTGGGTCCAGAACCTATATTTAAATGTGTTACACACATTTGCACAAACACATAATATCCTCTTCACATACAGTAGTGTGGGTATAAAAAGTAAGAGCAGAATGTTGTGCTAGAGTGGCTCAGGCACCTCGAACTTTTTCCCTATGTATAAAAATATTTGAAACTTACATATTTGTTTAGAAATATAATCAAATATTTAGACGTTTTTCATTCATGTTTTGTTAAAATAAATTTTTTATAAGCAAATTTATTTTATATTTTTTTATTAATTTTAAAAAATTTTAACTTTGACGTTGTTATATTTTGACTGATATTTATCGTTAATATTTCTTAACAAAAATATTTGTATATTTAAAATAGAGAATAACAAATTCGTTAAAGTAACCGAGATTTCTCGTAACTTAAAAATATCCGTATTGAAATTTAAAAAGTTACAGAATTAAGGTACTGATATTAAAGAAAAAAAAACTTTTGCAAAAAAGAAAAACTCAAAAAATTCATTTAAAAATGCATACTATTAGGCAATTCAGAAAGTGTTCTATTGTGTTATATTGGTTGTATATGCTATAATTTTATGAATATGACAATACATATTCTGTAATTTTTTTCGTAAACTAAACGTAATTATTTTTATTATAAAATAGGTATAGAATGACAAAAAAAATTATGATTCAATTTAAAAGAATTTAAAATTTTATTTTTTCACCATTTAACTAGAACTTATTACGTAGAAAAAAAGCGGTTAACGTTCTAAGATAAAATTGTGATCTCATAATTTCGTTGGTGAGTGTATGTGTGTTAATAGTAACGGAAAAAATCAGAGAGGGAATTCATAATAGAGATAACGAAAAGAGTGTCTAAAACTCTTTAAGGCAAAAAGGGAGAATCTTATAAATTAATTAATTTAGTATTTTATATAACGTTTGCACTTACAGTAAGATTTTTTTTAAATTAAATTTTATTTTATTTTTTGTTCGTGTTTCTGTATTTGTTGCGTTAAAAAAAAAAAACAATAAAATCTAATGAAAAAGCGATAATATTTATTTTTTATTTAGAATCAAGTTAAAAAAAAGTGACATCATAAGAGGTTTTTATATTTTTAAATATTAACAGTTTTTCTTAGACATTTAGAAATTGATTACGTGGTTGGAGAACATAATGATAAATTGCTTGAAACTATAAATATCAAACTGTTGGCTGTACTCTATCTTCTTCTTTAAAGATATCGCTTTTTCATTATCGATGAATTCCTTGCCAAAAAAAATTGTTCTTTAAGCCTGAAATAAATCTTTTAAATTTTTTAATACTTTTGACCGAAAACACCTTATTCCAACCAGGATTTTCTTCATTCGTAGAAGGGTTGCTTATTCCCGGTTTGTCATATTTTCCGAGAATCTTTTGTAAACTAATTTCAATGAACAGAAAACTCGAGTGGTTGGTAATATTTGAATCGCATAGAACATATTTACATTTAGTAAAAGTCGTTAATTAAACTAACTAAAAATGATGCCATTTTAACGCTTTTTGGGTACTTTTTGGCACTTTTTTTGGTTTTGTTTCCTTTGATTTTCTTCAGTGCTTTTATTAAATCTTGAAGAATTTCATCAACATTATAAATAAAATAATAAAAACAATTAAAATTGCAGCATAGTAAAAAAATATACATTTGAAGAGTTTAATTAAAATTTAGCAAATTTATTTTTGATAAAATAATTAATTTTTGCACATTTTTTTACTTAAATTGTGTTATATTGTGATACTTAAATGGGGGATATGCATATGTATAAGAGTAAGTTTTAATCTTAAATAGCAAACTATAAATGCGATAAATGTTTATAAAAGGTGCGCAGATAAGCATTAAATACGGTAATCTTATTATTTAAGTTTTGGGTTTCTCCTAACTTATACAAATTTCCAATAAAATGCAAATGTTATTAATTTTAAAATTTTAACATCCCTTTTATATATCTCACCACATGTGGAAAGGGTATATATAAGTTTGTCATTCCGTTAGTCATTTCTACAATATTGATCTTAACACCCATAAAGTATACATACTAGGGAGATCGATTATTCGACTTTTTTCAAAAACCGGTTTTCGAATATTTCGAATAGCTGCTATTTCAAAAAAAAAAAATCCGTTTTTCGGTTATGCATTTTAAAAATAACCGGTTTTATTTCGAAAACATAAAAATACAAAAAACAATTTACAAATTTAAAACAAAATACATTGGTATTAATTAACAAATATTTGACGATAAAAAAAAAAAAAAAAAAAAAACCTGATTGATCATACTTAAGCTTTATTTTTTATAATTTCTATTTTTTGCTAAACTTTATTTCTAAGATGATAATTGTATAATGTAATTAAGAAACTGTTAAATAATGTTGGCTTTAGCCAAACGTTTTGCAAAAGCAAACGATTCTTTAAGAAAACTAGTGGTTACGTGTAGGACGTAAAATATTTAATAAGTGTGAACATAGCTTTAAAATTTTTTGAAAAACTTTGGTTTAAAAACTTATATTAATTTACACAGAAAAACATTTTGAACCAGTAAAAGCAATAATCATAAATAAAATCAGTTTTAATTAAAAATTTAATCAAGTGAATTAAAAATTTAATCAAGTGAATTAAACTTTTAATGAAGTGTATTAAACTTTTAATTGAGTATATTAATTTGCACCAGTAAACAAATTAATAATATCAATTAAACGTTTAATTCACGTGATTAAACGTTTAATCCACTTGATTAAATTTTTAATTAAAACTAATTTTATTTTTGATTAATGCTTTTACTGGTGCACAATTTTTTTCTGTGTAATAAATTTATTATTTGTGATATTCTCAGAAATTTATTTTAAATGAGTTTGAAATGGTTGGTGGCTAATCATGTCTATATGAATCAGTAGACTTCAACCATATTTTTTAAAAGTTACAAACTAAACCTCTCAGCCAGGATTATTTATTTCAAATTATTCTGTTTCAGAATTATAGAAACGAATAGTAATTTGAACATGTTTTTTGTATGAAATATCTGTCAATTCGTCGATTACAACTTAAAACCTTTCATGACTTTGTTTGATTCCTTCAATTTGGTTTTAAGTTCTTGGTGTTTTAATAAATAAAACTGATGAATTTTCCCATTTCGTTGATTCCGCCGGTATGTTGTAGTTTTAAGCATGAAGATATTCTTGAAGTACTTAAGAGTTTTTCATTCATTTTTGATATTTTAGTAAAGTATTATTTGCAGTCTCTTAAGAACTATTTGGAACAGAGTCAGGTTTTACTTGAGTTATGCCAAGCTTGTGGACTAAGTAAAGGTGATTACAAAGTCGTGACGTTGAAGAACATTTGCAACTTATAATTTTAGGGCCCTTTCAGTACCACATGTCTTTTCGAATCAGTTCGAAATATCACCAGAGATGATTCGTTACATTTTGTTTAAGTTTGCCCAATATTCAATAAAAAATTCCTTCAATTACGGGTACATTTATAACAAAAGTAAGGAAAACGTATTTAAATTACACATTACAAAAATAACCGGTCTATTTTACCAACATAACCGGTTTATTCGACTAGGGCAAAAAAAAAAAAAAAATTTTTTTAAAAAATTAATTTACACAGAAAAACATTTTGCACCAGTAAAAGCAATAATCATAAATAAAATCAGTTTTAATTAAAAATTTAATCAAGTGAATTAAAAATTTAATCAAGTGAATTAAACTTTTAATTGACAATATTAATTTGCACCAGTAATCGAAAAAAGGACATTTTAAGATATTCGACTTGGGCAAAACTATAACAATCGCTTTAAACCAGTCGAATACTATTCGAGTGATCTCCCTAATATATATACATATATATTCTAGGTATCTTTATTATAAAATATAAAATGTCGGACAAAATGCAAGTTTTAGGGCCTGTTAACTTAATTGGGGTATTCATAAGGTGTGCTATCATGTTATATTGTCATAATGTTCTTACATTTTACAATGGTTTAAAAATATTGTTATTGCTTTGTAAACAAAAAGTGTCTTAAATAAATAGAACTTTTCTTGCTATGTTTATTGTGCTGTCGTTATTAATCCGAAGAGATCTGCGCTGAACGACAGAGCCGAGCCGCATTAGTTTTTGTAAGCCGTCGCCGTTGATGGCAAAATTTTATCCGGCTGACATACGAATTTGAAATGCGGCTAGAATTTTTGCAACAAATCACTTGCTGCATCAAATTAGATCGGCTTAGGACTCTGCTGTTTGGTAAACAAACAAAATAAAATTTATTTCTGATTTGCGTCTGAAAAATGCAAATTCATGGATAAGAATTAAAAACAATTTTTATTTTTGGAAAATACATATTTATTTTTTTTTTATATTTGTTTTAAATCAGCTGATTTAAATTCAAAACAGCACACTGAATTATGAGGGGTTGTTCACAACAGTCGTATTTTTTTATGTTATTTTAAGACTTTATGACACCTTGTGAATCCCCCAAATGTGTGTATTTAGAATAGAAATTTTTATTAATATTTTTTTTTTTTTAAATTAAGCATGAGGTCTCTTTTTTTATAAAAAATATTAAATTTATTTAATGAAATATTAATAAAAATTTTCAAAGGTCGAGTTAGAATTTATTTTTTTTTATTTTATTTTTATATTTATTGTATTATTTTTTTTAAATTTTGATAATGTTGTTGTTGT
Organism: Pollenia angustigena; assembly: GCA_930367215.1. Taxonomy (NCBI): domain Eukaryota; kingdom Metazoa; phylum Arthropoda; class Insecta; order Diptera; family Polleniidae; genus Pollenia; species Pollenia angustigena. The sequence continues at coordinate 123,044,519 of OV884059.1, read as the reverse complement.
TAATTTTTTTATCACTTATCTATGAAGTTTAAAGTTTATCTATAAAACTTGCAAAAAAGTCTTTAAAGTCAATAATGTGATGCCATATTCCATATAAAAATAATAAATAACAAATAACACTGACAAATTGCTGTAAAACGTCAATTTAAATTCAAATGGTGGGAAAATGTTCCTCTTTTATTTTCCCCTCTCACTTTTTTCTTTTCAATTTAAAAATAGGGTAAATTATTCAATACGATAAATCATATTTTACAAAGTTTTCGACAAAAACATACACAAATATACTATACAAAACACAAAAATAGCTTACAGCAGCAAATAATATTTGTGTAATTGCCATATAGTGGGTGAAGAAGGGGTTGTTGAAAGAAAAAACTAACAAAAAAAAAAAAAAAACAATTATGAATGAAATAAAACTAAAACATACAACATTTTATTTATTAAACAGAAGTTGAATAGCAAAAGACAGAGAAAAAAAAAAAATAAAAAAGATATAAATAATTATGGCAATGACCACAATAGGAATCATTTGGTTTATGCATTTTAAATGTTTTTTTTTTTTTTATAATAAATAAAATAATATAAAAAATAAACTATTTTAAACTTAAACACGTATGAGTGCTAAATTTGGCTATGCCGAATTTTATAAAACCGTTTACCATGGTGCGCGATAAGAACAGAAAGTTATATAAATGACCACTAACGCACATGTGCCATAACATTTGGAATAAAAACTTCAGTTTTTTTCATATCTATATCATATATGACAAGGAAACGCTGAGAAGTGGCAAATATATTGGAATATGAGTAAATTTTTTAAAATCAACTTTAAAGTTTAAAATTGCTCTGCTCCACTTTTTCCTTATTGACACAGACTAAATACAAAGCCAACCGGTGCCCCGGTAGGCTAGCTGGCCTGGCAGTGAGCTAGTCTATCAGCACCGGGGTTGTGGGTTCGATTCCCACCAGAGACTCTGGTTTCTTTCCTGCAGACAAGCGAAAAGCTTCGCGGGATTAGCTTAGGATATTAAAAAAAAAAAAAAAAAAAAAAAAAAAACATCATCGATATAAAACCAAAAAAATTTAATTATTCAACCAAATTATTACAGAATATTTTTTAAAAATAGGACTTTAGTTTAGAATAAGTGTTAACAGAATCGTTGGAAAGCCTATTTCTAATTTAAATCAAGGATATGTCAATGAGAAAACACAATACCTTTATAGTCATAGGAGCATTAATTGTATAATCTTTGATACTGTCAGTTTTCTCAGCTCTTCCTTCAAAAACTTGTAATTCCTTCACGCAGAGAAAAAATATGGTTGGGCATGGTTACGGCAACAACACTATGTTTAATGTGACAATATATTGTTGTCGTACACAAATAATTGTTATTTTTATTTAATATCAACAATATTATAGTTACTGTAAACATATCAATGTTTATCGCAATTATGAATTTGAGTATTGTTGACCGAAAAATAATTATTTTTCTAACAACTTAATTATGATAACTTTCTAAACATATTATATTTCTCACAACCATATCATGATATTTAATAGCCTTAACATGATAACTTTCTATACATTTATCATATTATGTTAAAGATGCAATCAAACAATTTTTACCCTAATCATATTATGTTAGCGCCATTTGTAAAATAATTTTGAAGAAGTTGTGTCGTTTTTTTATTTGTGAGCGGTTAAACAATTAAAAGATAAAATTCCATAAATAAAATAAGTGTAAAGATATTAAAAAATTAAAATATTAGCGGAGTTCATTCAAGTTTTAGTGATGTAATAGTGCAAATACAAAATATCATAGTTTTTTTGTAAAATCCAACAACAAAACACAGAGTGCTACGATATTTCTGTGGTTTTCATGGGCAACCGCGTATGTCTTAAAACAAATTGTTCAGGAAAGCCGAAAACCCATTCTAGATCAAACTATGGGCTAGGTATTGCACATTTTCAACTTTGTCATAACGTTAGAAAATCGGAATTGATCCATCTTTTTACAAAAAAATGTAAAGAGCGTTCACAATTAGGCAATATGGCATCAACATCTTAAAATCGAAAAAATGGACACACGCGGTTGTCCATGAAAACCACAGATTTTGCATTTGCTCTTTTGCAAGCCTAATATTGAACTCCTCTATTTGAGTAAGATTAAGAAAAATTGTAAAAAGCACAAAATAAAAAATCGATTCAAAAATATTTAAATTTATTTTGTATTTTTATGACAGCTATGAAAGGTGCTGTATCATAATATGATTGCTTCTAAATTAATTATGATTAACATGATGATAATATGATTACTTCTTAGCTTATTATGATTAACATGACAATGATATGATTATTTTCTTAGCTTATTATGATTAACATGACAATAACTTGATTACTTCTTAACTTAGTATGATTAACAGAATAATAATATGATTAAGGGAAAAATATTATGATGTAATAGTACGAGTATATTTAGTCATAATATGATTCAATAATAATCTTAATATGGTGACTACAATCATAATTCTTATCATAAAATGTTGCTCTTAGAATATGTTTACCACAACCATGTTTTTTCTTTGCGTGTTGAAAAAAGAAAAAAAATATTTTTCAAATAAGCGTTTTCTTTAGTAATCACTTTTGTCAAACATCTCTTTAAGAATCTAATAAAAGGAATTTTATGCAGCTACTCTGCATATAAAGGAATTAGGGATTGCTGTTCGGTTTTAACCGAAATCGAAACCGCGGTTTTAAATGCCTAAAAACCGAAACCGACAAAAAACCTCGGTTTTCGGATTTACTTTGACAATATATTCATGCTTAAAGAAGTTGCAAATTGTACATAATACGGGAACTTCATATACAAAACTTTATACATAACAGCTTGCAACAATGGCAAGGTATTTCAAAATTCTTAAAATTCAAAATAAGTACTAAGAAGAACAAATATTACCTTTTTAACTCTTATGGTGTTTTCTTTTCTACAAAAAATGTGACATTTTGATTAAAAAAATGCAATTTGGTGTATGTTTCTCACAAATTTTGCTCCTAAAAAGGGTGGCTTGTTTTATTCTAAAAAAACTCACCCCTTTTCGGGTGCAAAATTTTTAAGAAACATACACCAAATTGCATTTTTTTAAATAAAATGTCACATTTTTTTGTAGAAAAGAAAACACCATTAAGTAAACACCTAATTTGTGTGGCACAAACTACCACCTGGGCCTAGCTGGGACCAATAGTATTTTGTATGGCTATAGAAAAAACTCACACTAACGAACCCTTGGGCAAGGCTGGGACTGCTTTTAAATGTATGGAGTTTTATAGCTATAGCAGGAAAATTTTGTCGGAAAGTGGAATAATTCTTCGAAAAAACAGTAAAGAAAGAATTCTTATGTGTTGCGAATGATTTTTGCTACGTTTCATTTTGATTTCAATTGCGACACCCACGGTGTTTACACTTTTTTCTCATTTTCTTGTAAAAAACACTTTGATTGAGGAAAACATAATAAGGGTCCTCATCATATCGTTTATAAGTCTCGTAATGTGTGCAAACTGTGCATTCTTACGCCCTCGTAAATGAACTGTCAAAAATTGTATGAGAATTAATTTACACAAACTGCTTAAATTTGCCCAACAATTATGACTCGTAAACTTGCGCTCTTCAATTGTGCATTTATACAAACAAATTTTTTAATGCTTACCGCCGTTTTCAATGAAAACTTCAAGTGTTAATAAATCACAAACAATAAATTCTTGTAATAACATAAGCATATTAGTGTTTTGACTTTCTTTATGCATGTTTAAAAACAAATTTCATTTATTATTCACAAATTTCAACTTTTTTATTATATTTTTGATTATTTTTTTTAATATATTTTTTTATTGACGTTTCAGTTTGAAATGACAGTAATTGTTTAAAATTACACAAAAATTAAAAAGGATCTTCATGAAACGAGTCTCGCAATTTTACCCATTTGCACAAATGGCAATTTTAAGCGATATCATGAAGACCCTTAATGTTTCGTTTTGATATACTTAATAAAATTTATAAAAAAAAACTGGAAAAAGTAAAAAAATGCCTGGCCTGGCCCAGGTATACAAGGGTTAATAAAAGTACCTGCATTGAAACAAAAAAAAAATATATATATTTTTATGTAACTTTGATATTTTCAGAACCGAAACCGACCGGTTTTAATCATTTTAAAACCGAAACCGCGGTTTCACATTTTTACGGTTTTTAGCAAACTCTAAAAGTAATTAAATTTTTTAAAGCAAGTGGGAAAAACTTTTTGCGTTTATATTAAATAGAACTGGGTCTTTAAACAAATTAAAAATTGTGTACATTTTTACTCCTCTTCTTTTACTTATTCGAAATTTCAAATAATCAAACATTGTGTTGCTTATCGGATATACATTTTTTTACATTTATGTATATCAGCAGTAAAGCTGCCAAATTTTCTTTAAAAATCACACAAATTTTGACAACCTTAACATTACAAATTTATGTACGTGTTATTTTGTTTGTAAATTTGCAAATTAATTTTTTATTTTCTTTTATAAATACAAGTTATGCAAAATAATAATAGTAATAATTTAAATTTTTTTTATTACGAAACCCACAATTAGATATTTATTATTTTTATAGCCATAACAACATGTATACATGGTTATTCACTATTCAGTATTTTAAATTTACCAAATCGTCTGTCGAACAATTATCTTTTTGTTTTATCAATAATTATTTTAAATTAACCCATTTTTTTAACTTCAAACATGTTTTAAAAACTTTTTAATAAAATTAAGGAAATTAAACAAATTTCTAAAAACTATTTTAGATTCATTTTGATTTTTTTCATATAAGAAATGGTTAGACAACAATAAGTTCACAAATATTGCTTATTCGATTCAAATTTGATATTTTCACACGAATGAAAAGATTCTAATGCAAAAACGGTCACATTTCAAAATTAACATTATAAAACCGTCATGATATTTGACAAATTTATTTCAAGTTAACAATTCGTCAGCTCAGAATTGGTTTGGCGCATATGCCAAAAAGTCGGAGTGGAGAAAAACGACAAAGAAGATTTACATGAAGATTTCTCAAATTGTACCCGAGAGAATTTTTTTATATTTTTACCACTGCTTCCGGTATATGTTTTGAAGAAAAATGCAAACTTTGGCGCACTTTCATGAATAAAGTTGGAATTTAATAGTATTTTTTTGAAAATGAAAAATATTGTTTTGTGCCGCATACGCCACTTTTCTAAAAAAAAAATTAAAAAAGTGGCTTTTTGTGCTGCATACGTTTACTTATTGCTGTGTATTGAGTAACTTGTTGTTGAGATGAATTTTTTTTTATAGTTTTTTTATTTAATTTTACTTTACAAAAACAGAAAAAACTGTTCTACTGTTATGAAAAGTTACATAAAAAGCCACAAACAACTTAACTTAACTTAAATAATGCAAAAGTAAAAAGAAAATTTAAAACTTAATATTGAGTAAATTTTTATAATAAGCTTTATCAACACGTGGAAGAAATATAAGCAAGTCTTTAATGTCTCTATTGTTATCGCTGGAAATAAATGATGGTTTCGATATTTTCAAAACATTCGTCAACAAATTCTAAGGAGTCGTCAAACAATTTTTTGATGCAGACTTAACCAAAATTGCATTTTTATATTTTTCCTCTCTGGTAGAAGTTTTATAATATATACATAAATCATCATTTTAACTTTCAAAAGATTTTGTTATTCGTGCTTAATTCCCAGTTTTTATTCTTGATAAAAACACTTGAAATTTATTGTTGATGGGATAAGCTATTCCTATGCGCATTTCACTGGTTGCTTAGGCCAGATCATTAGAAAACTTCATCCATAAAGATTTTAGAAAAACTAAAGATATTAAGCCAAATAAAACTGTTAAACGTAAAAGACTTATAAAATTTTGTATTCCCAAAAATTGAAATTACTTTTTGATAATAAACAAGCAAGTGCGCGGCCTAAAAAAACACTCAATTGACAACATGCTTTTGTAAGTTGTTGTTGTTTTTATTTAGTTTTTCTACAACTACAATTAATGTTGAGAGAATTTCAACTAATTGTAGTGGGGAATGTAAGATGAGATAAACCCACTGTTTATTGTTGATGTGTTTTGTTTAAACTTTGATATTATTACAAGTAGAACTGTTGCTATAAGTCTTATACGTTTAACAGTTTTATTTGGCTTAATATCTTTAGTTTTTCTAAAATCTTTATGGACGAAGTTTTCTGATGATCTGGCCTAAGCAACCAGTGAAATGCGCATAGGAATAGCTTATCCCATCAACAATAAATTTCAAGTGTTTTTATCAAGAATAAAAACTGGGAATTAAGCACGAATAACAAAATCTTTTGAAATTAAAATTTTGTATTCCCAAAAATTTAAATTACTTTTTCATTATTTTAACTGTATATAAATAAGTACTTTAATTTTAGCAAAAGGGACTTTTCGAAAGTCCATTTTATTTGCTTCCAACGAGTATGTGCGAAAATTTTCCGGAAGCATTTCCATAACTTTAAGTTTTGTTTTATTATTTGGTATTGTTTTAAGCAAATTTAGTAAATGAAGAGGACTATGAATTTCAATATTCTTTAAGTACCGGTCAATAACACCATGGACACAGTCCACTTCTTGAATTAAAGAATGTTCTGGTTCTGAAGACTTTTGTATTACGACATCAATATTATTTTGTTTAAAGAACATTTTGATTGCGGTTGCGTTAATTTGATTTTTATTTTGAGGTACGCAAGAATCGCTCCATAATGTCAAAGTTTTAATAAGTGGACAATCTTTTATTAATTCAGCAATATTGTTACCACTCCGACCACTACGAGCTTCCGTCAAAAAGGCACAATAAGTAAAAGTTGGTATATATGACAATAATGGTTGCTGTAAGATTAAACATATTTAATTTTCGTTTGTAGTAAAATTTTAAAGCATTTCCCTTAGGTAGGCTAAAAACACAAATAATAGCAAACCGTACACTTGGTTGGGTCCATTATAAAACTATTTTCCACAAATTTATTTTCTTGTTGTCATTTTAATTTGCTTTTGCTTTAACTACTTTTTTTTCTTACGGCAATGCAGTAAAGCAACAGTAAAATTTATTTTGTACGTTTTTGTATGAAGAATTTGCTTCAATCGCCAAACAATGGCTTGTAGAGCAAAACAGTACTTAAAAAATTTTGAAACAGTTGATATGCAGCAAAATTAATGCTTTATATCCCAGAAACCATAAAAATTTTCGCGAAACAGGTTTTTGATTTAAAAAGAGGGTATTAAAAAATTTATATTCCTCATACCTAACTCATTTTTTTTAAATGGTCGGTAGGTCAAACCAGTAATGAGCTGACGAATTGTTGCCGGATAATTTATTAAACGTATAAGAAAAAGTAGAGCTTTTTTAACATTGATAATATCCATTAAATCACAAGTTTCCACAAATGACGTTAATTCGACTTAAATTGAATTTTTTCAAACGATTTTTATGGCACAAAATCCCTTTTGTTATGATTTTAGTGTTAACGGTGTCATACGGCTGCATTGATATCAAGTAAGCAGTTTTTGTAAGATAATTGATTGATTGAATTTGTTGTCAGTAAGTCTGATTGCTGGCCGCTCACACAGTGCAACTTTTATGGTTTTTTATGAATGAGTGTTTTTTATGTATAAATATGTGTATTTTTACGTGTTTGCGTTAAGGATTAAGAAAGCAAAACAAATTGAAAGAGTACATGAATATGGGCACCCATTTCATTTCTCTTAATATAAAAAGTGATAATCTTAAGGCTTAGTAACAGTAAAGTTGCAAGTCAGCTGCTTCATTTTTTGTATGTAACGCAATTAGAACGATTATAATTAGCAGTAAGATGTTGCGTCTCAATCTGTACTTACTTTTTACGGTAAGGTTAAGTTACTGTTACTCCCGGCTAACTGAGCCTTTATCAACACAGACTTAACAAACAAATGCTGCCAGATTATTAAAACATAATATAAGGGAAATAATTAATGATCATAATTCTTTAATCACAAAATCATACTTCATTTAGTGATAGTGCAAATTTAACTTAACATTTTTTTCACAATGCTTAAAAAAATTAAATCTTCTAACTACAAACTAAAGCATTTTAAAGGATGAAGTGATTTGTAAATACATATACTAAAAAAAAGATATATTTATTGGAATCTTTTAAATTTTTTATTTAAAAAAATTGTCCTTCGCACATTAAGGGGAAAAAAACATTCAAATTTTACCTCATAATGGGTTATATAAACATGTTTGAATGTCAATTCATTTCTACTTTTTTCATCGATTTACTGTCCATTCAAACATTTGAAGTCATATTTTTGTGAATGAGAAATGCCATTGATTCAATAATTACTAAAACAATAAAAAAAAAGTTTTTATTTAATGTTTGTTGTTTTATTAAAGATATTAATAAAAAAAAAACACATTCAAGTTATTTCATGAGTATTTGAATTTAATTGTTGACGTTTAAATTTCATTCCTTTTTACTTCGTTACAATATAAAAATATAAACAAGTATTTTTAAAAGCTTTAGTTTTTTTTACGAATTCTTAAAGAATTTCGGTATTAATATACATTTTAGTTTGACGTTTTTTTTCGTTTTTATTATCCGTACGTATTTTTATTTACTTGAGTGTTTTCAAAACAGCGTTTAAGAAATTGTTTTTTTCTCAATTTACACAAAAAAAGCAGCGATATGTAGCAAACCATACCACCCACAGCATGTTCAAAATTTCTTTTACAAAGTGTTTGGCAAAAATTTTAAGAAACGCAGAACATTGTTTTTTTTTTCTACTAGGAAGCCGAACCCGAATGTTCGGTCGGACTCTACTTCAGCAGATATTTAGAAAAAATCATTAAAGAAAAAAACAATTTTATTTACCTTTTAATCATTGAGCTGAGTATTATTGGCGTAGATTTTTTGTTTGTTAATAATATTTTATTTAAAAAATAGCCGGTTATGGATTTTTTATTTAAGCTGTTATTTAAAATGTCATCTTTACTTTATTAATGATGGGTATTTGATAAACTAAATCAATAAATAAATAAATCAATTATAAATGTTTTTATTTTATTTAGAACTGAATTTGCTCAGAAAAGTTTATCCTCCTCTAGTTTTTATTATAATTCATAGATACAAAAAAGCGCAAGTATGTTTTATTTATTTTTTTTTTTTATATATGGCAACTTCATATTATTAAACATAATATTGCCAATTTAGCGTTTTTCTCCAGCTTTTGCTCGGAAAATTAAAATAAAAAAAAATTGCTAATATTTATAGCAACTTTATTACATTTCCTACTATCTTCCCCATAATGTTTGCCAATAATTAACAAATAATGGTACTTTAGCTTTTTTCCCAAAAATATTTTCTTAAAACATTCTGATTTAAGAAAATGTTTAAAATACACTGCAATAGTGGAGAGGGTGTTATGTTTTTTTGCTGATCCACCGACCGACTAAGAATCACTTTCTGTCTTTGTCTAACGATGGCCGTCCGTTCATCTGGCTGGCTGTCCATGTTAACCTTGAGCGTAAAGTACTGGTCGCAATTTTGAAGATAATTTGATTTAATTTAGAACATAGATTCTAATTGTCAGAAGGGCCAAGCCTTTTGAAAATAGTCGGAATAGGATTCAAATTTTACATAGCTTATTTCCGGAGTTAATATTTATATTCAATTTGGTCCAAACTTACTTGATTGCAATCTTAATCATCTTACCAAAATTTATTATATATACAAATGGTCTATCGAAAATAGCTTTAAGTGCCAAAACTTTCTTATTAGTTTTGGTATTGAGATAAAAGTTGGCGGAAATAACTTTAACGATAGCTACTATAAGCCAATTTAAACGAAAATTATTACGACTTAGCTTTTTCGACGTCTCTTTTTGTTTGTGGTGAACTGTGTAGCAAAGAAAGAAGAGTAAACAAAAGACTAATATTTTTTGTTCTTGATACGTTTTATTCTTTTTTTTACTTTAAAGTGCCCGATTGAAAATACTTGAGACTTCGATTGTTCGTAACGGACAGGACCTTCAGCATTCTGTCCGTTACGACAGTTAATTGAGTAACTTTATTGCGTAGGTTTTTGTGCGTTTCTTATTAAATTTTAAACTAACGGGTATTGTTGCATCTACATACATATCGCAAAAATAGCTTAAGCGACGTCATTTCCAATATTCGTTTTTTAAATGAATTTATTAGCAACACTTGCATTTTCTCCTTAAATTGCATGGTCACATAAGGTACCGTTACGTTTTTATAGCCAAAACTATTTTATCTTAAGCGCCAACCTTTATACAACATTTGTATGAAATATGTTAAATTAAAAACCTTCTCTTGTATAATTGCGCTTAAGCTATTTTCGCGGTAAGGGCTCGATATGTACATTTTTATAAAATAGCAAAATTACTCACGGATTTTATGCACAGACTTGCGTGTGCATGTAAATGTTTAAATAATATGAGTCAAAAAATAATTTTGCCAGAACATTCTTTCATTACTTTGCGAGGGAATTCCTTTTCTTTGTTTAATCAAATTTTTTTGATTGTTCAAAAGTAAAAGAAGAAAAAAGAAAATTGGTCTATACAGGTATGTGATGAAAATCGATCGATTTCAAAACGAACGTTTTTAAAAGGTGTGATGAATTTCGAAGGATTTTAAAATCTATTTCTGAATTATAGTCTTAAATTTTCGTTCAGAATACACTTTAGTTAACGTATATAATTTACAATTTGAAAGAATAAAGACTGAAAATAAAAGGAATATGCATTTTAAATCCATTTTAAAAGATACTGAAAACGATATTTTCGGTTTCAAATTGTATCGTTTTTAAAATCGATTTCCATCACATACCTGATAATTTCGAATAATAGAGATAATGCCGCCGGATTAAGAGGTGGTTGGTCGTTGCAAAAAGAATCGATGAAAAAATCTTTCCATTTCCCAAATAATTGATGTTAACGGTTAATCGAATAACGGATAATCGAGGCCTTACTGTAAATCAAAAAGACATGCAATTAAAAACCATCGTATGAACGCAAAGGATTTTCGGAAGTTACTGCAAAAGGGAATTAAGACAAATCAACGTCGCAAAAAGTCCTCGAATTAATTGAGTGTATGCCATGACAAAATGTTTCGCTGGTAGATTCAATATAAACCCCTTCTTTAAATCACTTAAAGGCAAACAAATCTCATAAAAAATATTCGGTGCAATAAACTTTTACATGAATCTTAACGTCATAACCTAATTTTGTTTTGGCAGGTGCATGATTGCCTATGGGTTTCAAGTAGGGTACACTCTTGAAAATTTGTTTTCAAATTCTGTTGTGTAGGTTATCATACGGTAGGGCTTGCCCGTTTTTACTTTATTACTTGTTTTTTTTTTTTATTTTTAATTAAGGTATTTATGTATTTCAATAAAACACCCAGGCCAAACTCTAAAATAAAAACAGACAAAACAGCAAAAAAATTTTTTTTTTAAAAATATGTGTGAATCAGGGTTAAAACTAAAAAGTACGCTGGTACTCCCGTCGCTCATTTGGTACTATTTCCAAATTTTTCAAACCTACATATTTATTATTGATATAAAAAGGCAACTCGTATTTACTTTCCAATGAATTTATTGTAAAATGTAACAACACAGCTATGATATTTTGCATTTACTCTTTTGCAAGAACATTTGCACCAAACACAAAACTTCGCTACTGTGAATAGATTTTTGCACTTATTGATTGAATGATTGCTTATGCTACATTCTAAATTTAGTATCAGCGACAGCATATAAGCGTGCATTTTCTGATGATATTGACAAGTTTTTAAAAGATATAGGAAACCACTTCTGCAAAAGTTCTACATAGTACAAGAGACCAATAATATTTTCAAATATTCTTCAACAAGATGGTTGTCATGTCAAGAAGTAATCAACAGAATTTTGGAACAGTGGGAGCCCACTCCATTATTATTTTACTACGAATTATTTTGAAGGAGCTTTTACAAGAGCTAAATTAAATTTTATTATATCCGAACTTTCTACTCTTTTTCCTGCTCGTATGCACATATTTTTAGAACGCTTAAAAATTTTATTTTCGTTTAAAATTAGAGATTGCATTTTGAGAAATATTCGTCAATTTTCCACAAAAAGGCGATAAATTCTAAAAAGTGTAGGAAAACGCTCTCTGGCGGCAATCAAAAATAAAAATTAATGGATTTCTCGACTCTTAAAACCGCATGATACAGGTCTGGAAAACTAACTATTTTGAAAAATCCGGGGCTCGAAATTAATTTTTGAATTATAGAACAAGAATCGCGATATGCTTTTGACGTGAAGAAATTTACCCATCCTATTAGTATGTATAACTAATGTATAAATTAATTTTAAGTACCTTTTGTTTTTGTTGTATTAAATATTTGTTTTTAAAAATAAAATAATATTATAAAAAGAGATTTAGTACTATTGGGACCGAAAAAGTACGATTTTAAAAGTTCGTTGGTACGATATTGGTTTTCTCATTTATCATCCCTGGTGTGAATATTAAAAACGATGTTGAAGTTCCATTAACCTGATCGCAACTCTTAACTGGCCTTCCAATTCCACAAAAGCACAGCACTTTAAAACCGCCCGTCTGTATGGGTGTATCTATATCTTCTCTTCCAATGTAAATTTTTTTTATTGCATTTTTTTTTTTAAATATCTTTTTAAAGCTTTTCATTATAAATTATATGCTCTTTTCACATCTTCATCTTTTGTGAGTATTTAAAACTGACTTTTTGTTATTTCTGTTTTGTATTGTTATATTGTACTTTTATTTTAAAAAAATTATATTAACAAATAATATATACAACCGCGCTTGATCAACAAGAGGGTATTAACTCGAAATTTAAGAAATTTTTAGTAGAAGCAAAACAATATTTAATTAAATATTAAAGGCATATGGAAAAAAAAATTTAAAACTACCGTTTCATCACCAAAGAGTAGCCAAGATAGGTAGGTAGCATGATAATTTTATAGCGGGTAAAGCTGAAGGTCCACACCATGCGTTCATGCGTATTATACTTTTTGTGCATTTTATGCGTTTCTAAGTTCAAGTTACATGCAATGCGTTTTATGCGCCAAATTTTTTATCAGCTGTTGTGCTTATATGTTTAACAATTAAAAACAATTTTGCAAGAAATTGAGAGTGTAATTGATATTTTAATAGAATTCATAGGGGAGTAAGCTTTTATTATAAAAATATTCGTGATTTTTCACGGTATCAATATGTTTCCAATTCATGGCATTTGTTAAAAAAAATAATAAGCACAACAAAGATGACACTCAGAAGATAAAAGTAATCGATAAGTAGAATGGCAAATTTTGTTCTTGTTAAATTGTCCTAAAAATTAATTTTAATGTATTTTATTCATTAAAGTTTATACAATCTTTATAACGAAAGCTTTTTCTCTTATTAAAAACCTTTTTTAATGCAAAAACATAGTAAAAAGTAATCCACCACACAAACATATTTATCGATAACATTGAAAATAAAGTATGATTTGCCATCCATGGCCATCAATAACAGGTGACTTTTTTTCACCACACATGCGACGGATACAAAAGTAGAAAGTAAACCTACTTTCATGCGTTGATGCGTCTATGCATTCTCTGCATTTTGTTGTGTAACTTGTCATATACAATTACACTGATTCAACTTTTTTGTCAAATGCATAAAAAGGACAGACGCATAAACGCATGGTGTGGACCTTCAGCTTAAGATATAAATATGTATAACGTATTATTACGAAATATTTATATCTACCCTACACATACGCAGCGTTTAAAAACTGCAGTCAAAGTAGAAAAACTGCCATATCTTAATCTTCTTCGTTTGTCATTGGCCAAAAAAACACGGTTTCTTTTACTTCTGATTCATTAAATATAAACCGCCGCTGTCAAACCAACTCAAAAAGTGAAAAGTTTAACACAAATTTTGGTTTTTTTTTTTAATTCGACAGTTTTTGGTTTCGACTGCAGTTTTTTAAACCCGTCTCGATTTTTTTCACTTAATACCCTCTTGTTGATCAAGTGTGATATGTGCATATGTATATGTATTGTACATTTTTTTTTTTGATTTAGTACAATTATTATTTAAAGCAACTTGGTTGTATTTTGTTAAATGCCAGACAATAAAATAAAAGCCATTGCAGTTTTGTGTGGATTTGTGTTAGTATTTTTATTATATTTTCTTTTTTGTATTTTAGTGTTTTTTTTTTCATTTTCAAAGTAAAATCAAGTTCAAGGCAAATTACATTTCATCAGTTTATTATAAATAATAATGAGTTGTGTGTGTTTTTAACGAAATGTTGTCAAAAGATTTGAAAAGTTTTTTTTTTTAACTAGAAAAGCTGTGATATTTTTTTTTTGTTTTTTTTTTTTTTTTTTTTTTTTATCTAGTTTTAGCTTGGATAGTTTAAACTTTGCTTAAGTAGAGTTTTTTTTAATATAAAAGATGTTTAAGCAGAAAATTTGTTAAATTAAAATGATGTTTAGTTAATCGCAAATTAACTTAGGGCACTGCTACACGTTCAATAAATATCGTGATATTTGGATCGCGATCCATTTTAAAATATTGATGGATCACGAGCGTATGCTACATGTTCAATATTTATCGCGTCAGTATTTATGTTATTTTTATGTATTTTGTTTATTTTAATAATTTTTGCAGTGCAGTCGCTCTTTTTATTTTGTCGGAATAAGCTTTAGCCGACGAGTCCCACAATTCCGGCAATGCCTCCAAACTAAAAATGAAATCTTTTAAAATAATTTTTTCACTGGTTAATTCCGATTCCACCGGCAGAACCCACTCGATTCCACTGTCTTCTGCCATTACCCTTTATTTCAATAAACTTTTCACAAATTTTGTCAATTGTTTTACTTTTTATTTGTTTAATTTTTTCCACTGCGTATTTTATTTCCTTTATTTTGACACTTTTTACTGACGTATCATGTCAATTATTTTACTTTTTATTTGTTCAATTTTTTCCACTGCGTATTTTATTTCTTTTATTTTGACACTTTTTACTGACGTATTAATTTTTATAATTATTATTTTATATCATGAAAATGCTACACGTTCAATATTTATCACGCGATCCACGATCCGCGATCTGGATTTCTGGATTTAATATTTTAGGCCATTCTGCGATATGGATCGCGATCCATCAATATTGCATGCTACACGTTCAATAAATATCGTGATACTAGAAATATCACGATATTTATTGAACGTGTAGCAGTGCCCTTAAAGATAAATTTTCTATCGGTCATGCGAAAGTTTGGCTTGAATTAAATTATTCTTTTGCAAAATTTATTCTTAAAACAGAATTAATTAACAAAATAACGTTGCCAGAATTTTGCAGTGAGTTGTTGAAAGATTTAAAACTAAGATTTAATTTGATTTATAAACATAAATTGAATGCTCGTGTGATTCTTTTAATTTCCAAAAAATATTTTTATTCAAACTCGAAGTTGAGCTCTCTTAAGGTTTTTTTTAAATAGCAATAGCCACATACATACGTTGATTATTTAAAGGCTATTAAAGTTTCCATTGTGTATTTACTTGACAAAGTGGCCTCAATAATATCCCAACACTACAAAAAAGCATAAAATAATCAGATGTTTTATTTAGACCACCTTGTAAAAAAATACAATTTTCAAGTTTTTAAGTTTTGTTTAAACAGCTGTTTTATGATTTTTTTGTTTATATGTTGAAGCACTACAATACTTTTACTTTAATTAAAGTAAATTAATCAAGTAGCAGTTATAAACTAAAACTGTATTTTAATACAACTTAAATTTTAATAAATACTTATTCACAGGTTAGAGCACGATGTCGGTTGACAACTTAAGCGAGCGACAGCAAGTCACTCATTATCGTTCTCATATAAAATATAGAATTGAGTTTTGTGGAAAATATTTTATAAAACATGTTAAGGGTAGTCCAACCAAAACGCACGATGTTAATTGTAAATAAAACCAAAATTTTTCAGAGAAATATCTTAATATTTTTTATTATTATAGAAGGATCTGTGACAATTATGTTTGAAACAAAATATCAGCCAAATGCTCTCCACGGCTTTGGTGGCATTCCTCTATCCGATTGTCCATATTTTCAATGACAAAGATATAATTGAGGTTCAATGTCGTTAATGTGCCGAATTATTTTATCCTTTAGCTCTTGAATTGTTCTTGTCTCACTGACGAACACTTTTTCTTTAAAATATCCCCAAAGAAAGAAGTCAAACGGTGTCAAATCACATGATCGTGACGGCCAATTACCATCGCTTTTCTCGCTCAAAAGAGCCATTGTTTCGTTGGTTATGTGGCAAGTGGCGCCATTCCGTTTGAACCATATATCGTTCAGGTCCATATCCTCAATTTCTAGCCACAAGAAGTCCTTTATCATCTCGCGATAGCGAACACCATTCACAGTAACTGTTTGTCTGACCTCATTTTCAAAGAAGTACGCTGCCGGCCAATAAACCGCACCAAACAGTCACTGTTTGTGGATGCATCGGCTTTTCAACAATCACTCGTGGGTTCTCATTTGCCCAAATGCGGAAATTTTAAATTCATTTGGTCGATTAAGCGGATCAAAAAATAATCACGAAGTGCACGAAATTCATTTTGATTTGAAAGCCCATTTTCGTAAAAGGCTTCAACAATCTTAACGCGCTGCACAATTGTTGACCTCTCCATGGTTGAATTTGTCAAACAGTGAAACAAAGAAATGTCAAAATAAGTTGGGCAAAAAACTCATAATTAACATCGTGCATATTGGTTGGACCACTCTTTATATGTACATCATTTTAATAGTGGTCTTTTTCTAACATAGCGTTTACATTTGCCAGTACTGGCAAGACAGTAGCAATTCATTCAAACTTTTTCACTAATACATAAACACTTTTACAGCTATTTTGTTTTTGCATTGTTTTGCCAACTAATATGTATATGCTTACTGTCTTGCCAGTACTGGCAAATGTAAACGCTGTGTAAAAAAAAAAAAAAAAAAAAAAAAAAAAAAAACACGATAGCGGTGGACATCGTGGGCCACGCTGTTAAATCCGAAGTCAAAAACTGACTAAAAGTAGAGTTGAGTTTTTTTTTTTACTTCTTATTTAAATATGTACGTATTTATTTTTTTTTTTTTAATTTAAGTTGTATTTAAATACAGTTTCAGTTTTAAGGTCCTATTTGATCAATCTTATTTTATTAAGATAAAAGTATGGCAGCACTTCTAAACAAAATATCGATAGTTTATCATAAAACTGTTGTTTACACAAAATAGAGAACAAAATAGAGTGTACTTATTTACAAGGTGGTGCTTTACTGCATATGTTTTTGTAATGGTGTAGGATTAAGTTCATAATGTCAAGTAAATACACCATGGAAACTTTATTTAAAAAAAAATGCAATTTGGTGTCTGTTTCTTAAACAAGCCACCCTTTTCGGAAGCAAAATTTTTAAGAAACAGTCACCAAATTGCAATTTTTTAAATAAAATGTCACATTTTTTTGTAGAAAAGAAAACACCATTAAATAGACTTTCAATAAGCAGCGTAGGCTATTTTAGTGCAAATTAAAAAATATAAAAATATAATTTTGTATTTAAATAGAACTTAAAGATGAATTAATTTTTTATATGAAATCAAAAACTGACCCTTAGTGTCACAACTTTTTTTTTTTCTTTATTTAAAATACATATGGGCACTTCCAATATTGTAAACGGGACATTCGCACACGTTTATATTGACAAAACTGTAAAAAACAACCTGATTTTCATTTTTTAAATTAATGATTCTTTTAACTCTCAATTAGCTCTTTAATTTCCGCAAAAACGGGACAAAAAACGGAAGTGGGTTTTAAGGGGTAACCGTTTAAACGGTGATTTCTGCGAAACCTGACACAATATTTTATTGGGATTAATTTTAAAATGTTGCGTACTAATGTGCCCTTAAAATGGTTTCGATTTCAAAATAAAATATGAATTACATTTTTTTAAATAAATTGTAAACGGGACATTGTAAACGGGACAATTTTTCCACCATGATTTAAAATTTTTTTATGTTGCTATTTATAATCCTTTATATAAGAAACTTAATAAAAAATGTTTTTCAGATCATAAATATGCCTTAGACTAGAGTATTGTTGTTCCAAATGCATATTTTCTAATATACACAAGTATGTGCTAAAAGTTGTAGTACTTCGTTTACCATTTATCTTTTTTTTTTTAAATCATTTAATTTATACGCATATATTAAAAAAATATAAGCAATTCTCTAAATAAATCTTGAAAAGAAAAATTTTTTTTTCCATTTTTTGTGGTTGACGTTTTTTTGGAAATAGCCATATGTAGATTTTTTTTAAATATATTTAATATTATAATTTTCTTCAAATGACGATTTTTCTGTTAAAATCAAAATTTTACATAATTTTTATAATCTATGTGGAAAAAGGTACAGGCCGAGCTTTTAAAATCACAAGTTTGTTTTTGTAGTATTCTGAAAATGACACCGTGTTTCATTTTCCGAACACCTTGATACATTAGTAAGTATATACAATTTCAGGCAAATATAAAAAATATATTTGCATTAAACATAATTTTAAAAAGATAACAATATAAGAAGGGTGCCAACATTCACTTCAAACTCGTATGTACATATGTATGTTTGTATGTATGTTTGTATGTATGTTTGTATGTATGTTTGTATGTATGTATGTCTAAAGGTTGGCATTTATGAAAAAAAAAAAAAATTTCTATGTACATTGTAAGATTTGCTTAATTTCTTATAATTATTGTTTTTGTTTATTTTTAAATTAAAAACCCATTAATTGATTATTAAAAGTTATTGTTAACTGAAGCTTATACATTTTATTTATAAATCACGTGTTTATTTTATTCGCTGCAAAAGTTGCAAAAATAATAATTTATTTCATTAGTCATCTATTATGAGTCATATTTGCGATTAGAAAAAATTAAATAAAAGTTTCCTGTGGGTATTTATAGAACTCAAACAGTGCTGCCAGACAATTTTTTCTAAAATACCCTAGCACTTAAGAACAAAAATTCGGTTTTTTCCTAACGCCAAAAACATGTTTTCACAACCTAAATCTGCATTACTACATAATTAAAAATTAATTTAAAACAAAAATTTCAATGGAGAAAATTTATCATTTCCGAATATTTTTTAAATTTAAAATACATATTGGGAATGGTAAATCGATTTCGATTCCAATCGAAAATCGATTATGTGGTAAAGAAAATCGATTTTTTGCAACCGAATTTACGTATGAGATTTTATACTGAAATCGATTATTGGGCTTTTAAAATCGATTTGTTTTATTTTATCAAAATTTTGGCAATTTTTAATTTTAATCTTAATTAAATCGATAAATTATAGGCATGAACAATAAAACTTATTTTTTTGTGTGCGTTCATACGTCTGTACGTTTGCTTATACAGTTTTCTAAGTCTAAAGTTGTGGTTTCAGGTATTTATCTATTAGTAGCCTTGGTATACTTCCAACTTTAATGTATGGGCTCTTGTTCTTCAAAACGGTCCTAAACATATCGTACCGAACCAAACATGAAAGTCAGCTTCGTGAAAATCAACATATATATTATAGAAACACTAATATTCAATCAGACCAGTGTGTGAACGATATTTAAATCTAGTTATAAGCAGAGTGAAAAAACAAAAAAGTATGTCAGTTATCCTATTAAATACGAAATTACATGGAAATATCGCTGCATCTTTCTGGCATCATTAACATGCACACGTTCGTTTTCTAAAACTTTCTTAATAGTAACTTAGCAAAGAAACAGTCGCCACTGATCAGAAATTATTTTCATAATACTTTGAAATACTATTCTTACATTCAGAGTTGTCACAGAAATCAATTCCGATCAAAAGTGATTTCGTTTTATGTGAAGCAATATACGTAATCACTTCCACTTTCGATCGGAGTTAATTTGTGTGACAGGACTGACTGACTATACAAGAATACAATTTTAATATGTGAAATGTACATGCACTTGTTCCTCTAAAGGCCATCTCAAAATTTACACATTTCATTGTGTAAATTCATATCTTCCCACTGTAGAAATCTCAGTTCAATTTCTCTAGTAGTTTGCCAAAAAAAAAAAAAAAAAAATAAATTAAAAAAATCCCCCCTTTGTGATATAAGGTATAAGTTTGCAAATTAATATTAAACGATTTTGAAATCGATTTTAAAATCGATTTTGAGGTTCGATTAATCGATTTCAAAAACCGATATAAAAAAGTCGATCGAAAAATAGAAAATCGATTTTGGAATCCATTTACCATTCCCTAATACATACTACTAGATGACCCGTGCGAATATTTCGCATCGTTAGTTGTCATTTTTGTAACATAAAATGAAAATAATTAATAGAAATTTTACTAACTTCAATACATTTTAAAATATAATTTTTATCAATGAAAATATTAATTTTTCAATTTCTAATTATTTTTCGTCATTAGTGTTAGAAATAAGCTTTAAAATGAGATATCATTCATTAAATTTGATGCGGTGGTATGGGAGATATTTGCAACCGACAAAAAAAGTGCTTTAGAAATAATATATATGATTCAGTCGTACGATGAGTAAAAATTAAATTGCGTGACAGATTTGATTGACAATTCTGTCAGATATGCAAATGCTTATAAAATATAAGATTCAATGCAATCAGAGTTGCTTTTTCTTGTAAAGTAGCTGAGTCATATGATTTTGCAATTTATTTTTGTGATAGTGTGGCATTGACAACTGATTTCGCAGATATTTTTTATGTCGACTAGAATTCTGTCAGATTTTCGTGTGAATGAATCGTACGATTGTTTAAGATAGTGAATCCCAACCTTTAAAAATTTCTATACTCGAACAATTTTAGTAGAAAATATTTATTTGTAAAAGAACCTACAATTTGAATAATAATAAAAATCTGTCCTATTTTGTCAGCGCTACTATTTAATCAGAAAAAAAAAACTTCATATAGTGAATTTTTACCAACTTCTGGCAACACTGATATTAAATCCAATTAAACGCAATAATAAAAAAACGTTATATGTTTAAAATTCAAATTTGATTTTTGTTTGTTATTAATAATAACTTAATACACTAAATTTACATGATGAATTTTATGACGTCCAATTTTAGACGTCATTTTTTGTTTGGCAGCAAGCGGTGTAGAGAAGAAAGAGGAAGAGAAAACAGAAAGCATGTCTATTTTTCTACCCCTCTTTCTTCTCTACACCGCTTGCTACCATACAAAAAAATGACGTCCAAAATTGGACGTCATAAAATTCATCATGTAAATTGAGTGTTATTTTCTTATTTTTAATGAGTAAAAGATTTTCTGAGGGTTTTTATTAAAATGTGTGAGAACATTTCAATTAGGGTTTCCATTTAATTGCAAATTCTTATAAATGCGATTACGATTAAAATTTATTCTGTTAGCAGCGATTTATATAAAATTCCCTCCTAAAATAATGCCTTAAATATTGATAATTTTGATCAATCAGTACAGTTCCTAAAAATTTCAGACGGGAAATGGCGGGACTTTTCTCCCAAAGTTTTATGGGTCGATGCTGGAAATTAGGCAATGCAATTTTTTGACAAAGAAAATGATAAAAAGCTTTACCACAATTTGAGAAGATAAACGTTTTATGCATCCGTTATAACAGGGTCTAGTTTTCAACATCATTTAAAAAATGTTCAAAATTTATTCAGCTTCTCAGCAATTCAAAGAAAAAGAACACACGATTTTTTGTGCGATTGCTTTAAAACAATCCTAATCGATTAAAATTCCGATTACGATTATAATCGGCCTGCAAACCCTTATTTCTATTTGTATGTACATATGTACAAACCAAACCACACATTCATAATATACACTTGACTAGCGTAACGGACATTTATTTAAAAATAAGTACTGAACGAAAAGGAAATGACGTAGTTTTTTCTTTTCAATTATTTATTCACTTTATTTTTTTTTAAGGCATTAAAAAAAGTTTTGTAGATGAATTGGTATTTATTCTTTGATATCAATTTTGCACTATATACTAAAACTAAAAAAACGCTGCTTTAGACACGAACAATAAGTGATTTTATTTTAAGATATTGTCACTGCCAATTAACTATTGTCTGACTAAATGCCTGTTTTTTTTTTAAGTTGTCTGTCAGACCCTGCTGCATCTTTAACATTTGTGCATCAGTCTGTGTTGTCTGCTCTGTGCACGATTAAATATAAGAAAATCCAGACAGTTTATAGACACATTCTCGCACTCTTGCTGATTATCTTAATTTCGTTTGATGTCAAAAATGTTTTCTTTTTACAATGTAATCAAAAAATGTGGGTGTTTTTTACAACGATTTTTTTTCTGTAGACATGCTGTAGGTGCCAGTAGACTTTAAACTTGAATTTTTTTAGTCACAAATGTTTAAAACATAATAAAGGGTGTTTTTTAAACCAAACGCAAAATTTGAATAAAATACCAAAAAAAGTTAAAGTTCGCTGTCACTGCCACTTGTCAAATTAGATTTCAAGGACATGATGTTACCAGATATCCAGCATAACTGCAAGTAGTTTAAATTTGACAAATATAATTTCAATTTACAAATGGTACCAAATATTTTTAAATGACAAAGTACCCCAAATAAAAATTTATTAAAAAAAGGAAACAACTTTTTAATAACATTTTTAGCTGTTACTATCAGAATAATCACAAATTTCCATTCTCTATTCTCAACGACTTTGAAAAGAAATAATAAAAGCGTAATGAATTAATAATGACAAACGTGTATCTAATGCACTTTTTATTTTTACCATATTTGTCTTTTCCTAATAAAATTCAACAAAATACAGTAGTTACCGGATAAAAGCACATCGCATATACGAAAAACCCCGAATCAAAAGACCATAAAAAATTGCAGAATTACCCCACTGATATAAGAAAAAGCTTTTTAAACACTATAGATGATAAATGATACGAAAAAAGATTTTATACAAGATTTATTTTTTTATTTTTTGAAGGCAACACTATACACTATATACAGTGTATATTATAAACAAGATATACAACTAACTATACGTTTCTAAAAATGGAAAACCCACTTACAACTACAATTCGAGTCGGAAAGAACCCAACCAATTGTAGGGGGATGTAAGAAAAGATAAACTCACTGTTTATTGTTGGTGTTTTGTTTAAGCTTTGATATTGTTACAGGTAAGACTTAGAGTGTTTATAACTCTTATTCGCTTAAGGTTTTATTTGTTTAATATTTTTGGCTTTTCTAAAATCTTTGGAAAAGGTTTCCTGATGAGCTGTTGTAAGCAACCGGCGAAATGCGCATAGAGGCTTGCTTTCCCTCAACAATAAATTTCAGTGTATTTATCAAATATGAAAAACTGGGAATTTAGCACGTCATACGAAGATCGTTTTAATAAGAAACTTAATTTGTTTTACATTTTACAGAAAAATACTTATCTATATGTATATATAAAAATGGTGTAAAAAATGTATAGTAATTCATAAAATGAGAACGGCTGGGCCGATTTCTGTAAAATTTTTTGTCAGTTGTTCATATTTTCAAAAATTTTGGAAAATCCCTCCGGAAAAGACCGAAAATCGAAAATCGAGTTTTTGTATGAAGTTTTGTGTGAAATTATTCCTTAATGGCTTTTCAAATCAGACAATAGAAAGTTCTTAGTGTAAATCATGGAAAATTGCGGAAAATTGGAAAATCTTTTCGCCAAAGTCGGAAACTTAGAAAACTTGAAAATTGATTTTTTGGCACGAAATTTTGTGTGAAATTATTCCTTAAAAGCTTTCCAAATGCAAAAATCGAAAGTTCTCAGCCAAAATCCGATAGATGGCGTTATATGACAGGTGTCATTTTGTCATTGTAATTTTCTGCAGTAAATGTGGTATTTTTCTTGCTGCAATTTATTTATTTTGATGATAATTGTGGAAATCATTGTGATACGAAACGTTATGAGCTCGATTATACGGATTTTTTTGCTGTTCGTTTCATTATTCGTACCGTAGTGACAACACGATTCATTATTTACGTACACTCAAAATATTATGTAGTTAAATTCAAACGAAAATTCATTTCAAACAAATTAAAATTCATTTAAAAAACGGATCATTTACATTTCATTTAAAACAAATGATTTTTTCAGTAATTTCTAAGTTTTTTATTTATTGAACATCATATTCGTTAAAATTGAATAGTTTTTACTTTTAAAAAATATATTTTAACCGATAAAAATCAAACAAATTAACAAAAAAAAAATACGGAAAACATTATTTTTTGGTAGTTTGTTTTTTTAATAACAAACATAAATGTTGAAAAATAAATTTATTCGTAAAATAACTATATTTTTATTCAATTTTAACAGTACCGAAAACGAATTTAATAACCTACAATCAGTTACTGTAATAATTTTATGAGTGTACGTTTCTTCATTCTTCGTCAGTATCTTTTGTTTGTGTTCATTATTTGAATTGTAAAAAAAAACTGATTAGTGGAGTCGGACTTCGCTTCATTGAAATGTCTTATTTTTTTTGTGTCCTTCCTTTGTTCTCTTCACTTTACTTCTTTGATATCCCTTCATTTTTGTCAACGTCAAAGTTTATTCAGAAAAAGTTTTAACATTTTGCATACGTGGTTTCGCTACTCTATTACCCTAAAATTTCTCCCAACCAGTCAATATAACGAATAACGTAAAATCTTAAAAAACAACACGTGTAATCAACCTCATTGCCTTCAATGCCAAAATCCGATAGATGGCATTATACATTGACTTAGACTGTGCTCAATTTGACAGGTGTCATTTTGGCATTGTAATTTTCTACAGTAAATGTAAATCACGCAATTTATCCATATACGGTAAAAGCATTACAATCAATTGAAATTCAGTGCAATATTTATCAAAACATTCATTTTTAAAGAAAATAAGTTTGTGTGAAAAAAGTGAGTTTATCTAATTGGATTGCGAGCAATTGAAAATTCAAATATTTGTGTTGTATTATTACTCTAAACTTTGTCTGAAGGCTTAAAATTGGGGCGAGGCGAAGTTCGCCGGGTCCGCTAGTAACTTATGTAAAAGAAATCAGTTTATAATATCCATGTTCATTTTTATTAGAAATAACTTTTTTATAAATAATTATTGCTTATAAGAAAAAACCGCGTAAAAAAAATTTGGTGGCGTTTTTAAAGTTTATTATATCCGATATCTACTGTAGTATACCTGCATTATTTTTTTCTCTTAAATTCTCAAGTTTAAAAAAACAATAAATTATTATTTTCATTAATAAGATGTTGCCAAATAAGGAGAAAAAACTTATTAAAACTTTTAGTTTTTTTTAACTCATTTTAAAAATTGATGACAACAATCATGTTTAAACCTGAACTGTCAGACATTTAAAAAACATCATTTGTTTATTATTAAACATACAGTCAAATTTAACCTCAAAGTATAAAAATCAAAACATGAGTCATTTATCTGTTTTTTATAGGTATAGTTTTTTTTTATGAATATTGTTAATAAATTTTAATTGTTTTCTCTTAAATTTTATGTAAATAACAAGATAAACTTAAATATTATTGGGATTTTTTTTCAGATAATTGTTAGTTTATTAACTGTTTTATTGTGAATTTTTTATTTTTTTTTTTTTTGAATTGCATTTTTGTGAATGATATTTTCGTTTGAAACACCACTAATCATTTTTTTGTTGTTGTTTGTTTGTTTCATTTCAGATATTTTCCACTAGTTTAAATAAAAAAAAAACGTTTTGTATTTGTTGTTGATTTTTATTTAATTTATTGTAAAGGATTTTCTAAAACACAATGTCACGCAAAGCGGTAAGTAAATTAACAATGTATAACTAATTGTTTAAAACTTTATTTATAATTTGAAGAGAATGATGTAAAAATGTTGTTTATAACACGTTTCCATACATGAAAATAATCTCATATATTTTTAATAAATGACTTAAAAATAAATTATCCTAGTCCGACCGATTAATCGGCTTCGGTATTGGCCAGTAATTGCTAATCGGCCGATTATCGGTGTTCGAAATTAATTTGGCCGATTTTTACAGAAGGCCGAACTTTTTTTTACCAAATGTTACAAAATCATGCACAAATAATCAACTAAAATATTTTAACAAAAATTCTGTTGTGGTAAATAATATTATTTCTCAAAAAGGTATACAAGCAAGCAATATCGGAAGAAAGGAAGAAGAAGAAAACAAATTAATATTCTGTATGGGAAATGCAAGACTTAATTTCCCACAATGCGGTGGAAGAAAGTAATAAAAAAAATTCTTGAAAAGGAAAAATTTTTAAAAATAAATGAGGTTTTCTAGTTAATAAATTAATTTATTTTGTTGTGAATTTGAATAAGTTTAGTTTGGCTTCTGTTTAAGCCAAAATTCGGCATCGGCCTAAAAAGTGGCTTCGGTCGGACACTACCCAGATCCACTCGCGAAAATATTCTTCTGAAGAAATTTTTTAAAAATTTACGTTTTTGCTAAAAAAAAAAAATATCTTTATAAAATTAATTATATTTTTCGTATCTTATTAAAAATAAATGTGATGGTTTTTTTATTACACTTAATTTGAAGTTTTTTAATAAAAATTGACAATTTAAACGAGTTTAAAAATGATCAAAAAAATATTAAAAAATTTTCTATTTCTGGCAAGTGATACTATTTCGTATACAGTGGTATCCCGGTTTAACGAATACTCAGTTTAACGAATTCGCGATTTAACATACGGTCATATTTTTCCATTGAGTACCTTATATTACGAACAAACAGCAAATTTTTGTACTCTATATAACGAATTTTTACAAAAAAAAAAATTAAAAAACAATATACAATGAATGCAAACATATTTGCATCCATTCTCT
The DNA here is from genome assembly GCA_930367215.1 of Pollenia angustigena. NCBI lineage: Eukaryota > Metazoa > Arthropoda > Insecta > Diptera > Polleniidae > Pollenia > Pollenia angustigena. The sequence continues at coordinate 123,017,466 of OV884059.1, read as the reverse complement.
TTTGTTTTTGTTTACATTTTAACCACATTTTAATAGCGATTTTACTGAAAACAACGAGTTAAGAGAAGTTTTTTCTTTTCTTACAAAGAAAGCAAAGAAAATACTTGCTCGCCAAAATAAAAATTTGTACGTTACAAAGTCATTTTTTACTTTTGTTTAGAAAACAAATTTTTTCTGTTTCAAATTTAACTTTACTTTTGTGAAGTTTTTGTACAGTTGACATCAAAATGCTCAAAAGGAAACGTTAAATTCTTAAAGAAAAATTAAACATTACACTGAAAGAAAAATGCTTCATATATTTAATGAATGATTTTCATAAAAAAGTTTTCCTTGGGTAAATGAAAATTTTCATTGTCTAAATGGAATTTCATAGGTTTGATGAAGTATTTTCGTTAAAATCGCTTCATTAGATTTCGTAATTACGTTAAAAATTTTCATTGGATATATGAAAACTTAAGTTTGTCCAAGTAAAACAAAAAATTTTAATTGGGAACACAAAAAAACAATAAACAAACATAACTATATTCATAACTTAATACAAAATTATAGTTTCATTAAAAAAATTTTTAATTGTTATTTAAAAAATGTAAGATTTAATAATTTCATACATCTAATGTTACATGTATGCCATTAAATGTATGAAATAAAAAATTTTTTTTATAAAAGCAACATATTTCAATAATTGCCTTCATAAATTTAAATTTTCATTATGACAATAAAAAGGTCATTATAGTAATGAAACAAAAACTTTCAATCCACTTTCAATCAACGTTGTTATTGTTATTATGGACAATTTTATCTCATATTTACGGCCTTAATTGAGAAAAAAACATAGTTTTTTTTATACAAAAACTACACTGCCCCGGTAGACTAGCTGGTAGTGAGCTAGTCTATCAGCACCGAGGTTGCTGTCCCGCCAGAGACAGAAAAAAAATAAAAAATAAAATAAAGTAAAATAAAATAAGAAAAAAGAAAAAAAAAATAATTAAAAAAATATAAAAAAAAAAAATTTTACTTTATTGAAAGTATTCATCCAATGAATAATATTCATGGATCTAATGTAATGTTTCATTAAGTCCTTTTAATGAAACAGGTTTCATTGATCCAACGAAGCGCTGCATAGGTTCCTTTATAATGCAATTTTTCATGGGATTAATGTCAAAATTCTTTAGTATTGCGAAGAAAATTCTTTCAGTGTATTGATGACTATGAATAGAGCCGCGACTAAGTGATTTATCTAATAAATATCAGCTGCCAAAGTCAGCAATATGCACAATTATAAAATCAAAACGCAAACTTTTGAGCGAAATGAAAAAGACAAATTTCGGATTAAAGAATAGAAGGGACTTAAAAAAAGGTGAGCTTCCAAGAATTGAAACAGAATTGTTAAATTGGTTTAAAAACAAGAGGAAGGCGAGAAAGAAATATTTTAAACGCAATACACACACGGCAAAATTAAAATGTGGTAGACTTACTAACAATAAGCACGACTGTGGACTCATAAAAAAAATATTTCCAATTTCGACTCCAACAACTGACATTTTTAACGTCTGACTTCGATACGATCAATATAATATTCAATATAATATTTTATTTTTAAAATATTTTATTTATTTTTACTAATTCTTTTAATAAATAACAAAATAATTTAATATCGAAAATTTAAATATCAAAACTTCAAATAAATAAGCAAATCTTCAAATAATAAATCTAAAATAAAAAATTACTCTGCATTTTTCATTACAAATAGGATGATAGTCTTAATAATATTTTGACGCTCTTAAATCGGATCTGATTATTCTGAGTGCTGAAAATAATCGTTTTACGGAGACTATTGTCGGTGACAATCCCGTGGTGGCCAAAACAGCGTTTTGGATATACCATTGTTAACATATTTCAGTGTTGACCAAAGACCTTAGAAACCTCAAACCTCTGTTTTTAACTAGATCAATAACCGAATATAAGTTCTGATAACACAATTAAGACTCTTGCCCGCACTTATAAATAATATACCAAAATAATTAATATAATTACACACTTTTTATTATTTAATTTAAGTACTTGAATTTACTTACTCTCATATAATAAACTTAAATCTAGCTATTCATAGCGAACTGTTAAATATTCACCCTTATTGTGTTTGGCGTATTAAAAATACGCCTACGACTGTTTGGTAATAGATTAAAGAGAACGTGAACTTTTTTCCTTTAGTCTATTACCAAACAGTCGTAGGCGTATTTTAAATACGCCAAACACAATAAGGGTGATTACGCCTCCAATTTCTACATATGTATTGCTATTTTGAAAAATATTTAAAAAATTCTTTGAATTTTTTATGCACGTGTAATATCGAGAAACTTTTAAGTCGCAGTCGCGAATTTTTGTAGGTATTCCGACTACGGCAAAAACGCCGCGACTCCGACACCACAGCCCTGGGGCCTAGTTGTGGCAGACGTGATCTATTACTTTCTTGATTCGAAAACAATTTTATTTCTAATTCTTTCAGTCAATACTGAACGAATCGAAATTATTTTTTCAGTATTGTGAAACTCAAATTAAAACTTATAAAAATAAATCCAATTCGTTCACTGACTGAAATAATTGGATATTAAATTGCTTTCGAAAGTAGTCGATCACGACTGCCAGAATCAGGCATCTGATAACACGTGAAAATAATGAAAAAAAATTAAGAAAAAAGCAAAAAATAAGCAGCGAATTTGAAAAATGAGTTGCAAAAAACTGCGTTTAATAAATCAGCTGTTAAAAAATTGTACTTATCGAAGCTTCGCCCACGAAAATCAAAATTCGTACTACAAAGTACACTTTATTAAGGGCGCTTTACTACACAAGTCTTATGTATTTTAAGGAAAAAAATCCTGACATGATATTTGTTATTGGTTTTTTGAAAATGTTCAAACAATAATTAGATCCGAGATGCATTTTTGTTAAAAAACGTAAGACTTGTGGGATAGTGTAAAGTACCCTTTAGAACGACAGCATAATACACGTTACTATTTTTGTACTTGTACGATTTATCGTACGATTTGCAGTTACGTGTATACTCAGCATTAGATTCAGCGAAATACATACATAAGTATTTGATAATCAGGGCGGCTATTAATTTTTTTCTTTTCGCAAAACATCACTATGTATTTTATTTAAATTTTCCAATTTCAAATATTTTAACATATTTTAGCATTTCATTACTGTCAATCTTCGCCATATTTCATTTTTATTGCCCGTATTGCTTCATTCTCAAAAAAATTTTCGAAAGTGAAAGAGAGCACCAAGTTGGCGCTTAGCTTTCGGATCAAAATTATTTTCGCACCGCAATAGAGAGTAGGCCCCCAGTTATATGGCAACGCTGTTAATATTTGACAGTTTTTTTTCTTGTCCTTGAAGCTTAAAACGTTATTTTATCAGCGAAAAATGGCTTGTGTATCTAGTACTTTCACCCGTTGTTAAGAATAATGTCTATTTTGGTTATATGAAAGATACCTTAGTACGGTAATCTGGAATACATTTGCTTGTTTTTTTGTTTTATTCAAAATGCATTTAGTAGCATTAATCTACCATCAAATGCAACTATTTCATTTTAAACTTAAAAGCATTTAATACCTAATACTTACTATATTATCATTAATTTAGCTCGTGTTTGAAAAAAGCACTTAAAATAGGAAAAAACAAATAGATACTTAGGTATTTTAAAAATAGATTTTTAAACTAGCAATAATTTATAAATGTATCGTTACCTTCACTCGTTAAGAAGCTAAGTCCAATTTTTATTAAATTTTACAGGAGAGGGAAAAAATTGTTCTCTTTAGTTTTCAATACATATTTTTAAAATCTGTAAATGCAGTTGTGTTTTACCGTCGACTATTTTTTGACATGGACAACTAAAAATTATGGATCATTGTTTTACAAGGTTTTTGTGACTGAGCACCTTTTTTGTTAAATATTTTGTACTTGAGCGATATTTAATATATGGATCCTATGTGAGGTATTTCCCCCCCAGTGTCTACCCTCTTTATTTTTATTTTCAATAGTGTAGTATACCATAAAAGTGACTTCTACAAAGTTTGAACATTCTCACTAAACATTGGCGTCCTATGGGGGAAACCACTTCCCCCGCCGCTACTTTATTTCAATTTTGGGGCTCAGAAGATCCTACTACCAAAAGTTCAACAAAATGCGTGAAGCAACTCTAAAGGTATGCGATATTTAATATTGGCATCCAATGGGAGGTACCGATTCCCCTGCTCCTATCGAAAAAATAAGTAGCCTATTTTATTTTTAGGGCTCACGTGATGTTACTGTAAAAATACAGGAAAATCGGTTCAGTAGTTTAGGAGTCTATAAGCCAACATAAAAACAAACAAACAAACAAACATACAAACATTTTTCAATTTTATATATATACAGCCGTATTCATAACAAAAAGTTAGCCACAGTTTGTACACTACGTACAACGAGCTGCTTACTAGAATGCCGATTAAGCTTAGCAGCTTGTTGGCGCAGAGTTAATTCATAACGAACTTTTCTCCATCTGCCAACTTTTAATAAATCAACTCTGAATTTGTATGATGCCACATTGTATTACTCAAAAATGCAACACGTTTTGCATTAATCATTGCTGAATTTGTATTTTGTTCCTTTTATGTTTTTGTTTTCCTTCACATATGGGTAATTCCATGTCAAAACGACCAAGAGTGGGACACGACCCCTTCCGATTTCAATGAAATTTGGTGAGAGAGCTCCTTTTATCTTATAAGGAACATATATGAACGAAAAAAATTAAAAAAATTTTTTTTCAAAAGTTATGTCATATTCAAAATGTCATAATTTCGCCGAATTAGCCGAATGTGTTGAGCTTATTTCTTCAATATCTCGAAAACTACTTGACATACGAAGATGATTTTAATGTCATTTTAAAGAGAATACTTGGGGCTACAAGCAATATATTGGAAAAAAAATTTTTTTTTTGAAAAATGTAATATCTGCAAAATGTTAAATTTTAAAAACAGACTAAGTCTAAAACCTATTTTTTTATTTGGCTGATTTTTTTTGTATAATACCTCAAACTGTTCTTAAAAAATTCTGAAAATTTGAAGGAGGTGTTTTTTTCTTTTTTAAGATATGATTTTTTTCCTTTCGCAACCTTTAAAATAATAATATTAAAATCGAATTTTATTATTGTAATTTTGAGCCATAAGTACACTGTGCAAGTTGCAAAAAACAGACCAGCGCGCACTTGGCATTTTACCCTAATTGAGGACGCTGAATCCAGTGGTGCTAACCGTTTTTTTAGGTTAGCTCTTGTTTTCAAGATATACCGTTATTTCAAAAATGTAAGAGGCTGCACAGCATATATTCGCGTAACTCAAAAACGGTTTAGTTTTTTGAAATTACTAAAAAAACCGAAATTCGGCAAAAACAAAATGCGATTAAAGTTTTCAAAACGTATCTTTTTATACAGATTCAATAAAATATATTTTTCTATGACTGCCATTTAGTTTGAGATAAAAAACTGTTTTTTGTTTTACAAATAGAGATAGTATGAAGGAGCAGTTTTGCTTAAGTAACTTATAATGTTTAATTTTTTGAGATATGACTATGTTGCAATAAAGCAGCGATATATTTAACGAAGAATAAATTATTTTAGTGGGGTCGCAATGCTTACTATGCTTGCAAATGGGGTTTTGATATGCATGCACTTACTTGATAATAAAATAATGTGGTGCAAAAATAGTGCATAACAAGTTAGTGGTAATCGGAGTTGTTGAGGTTTTTTTTACCGGAGTCGGAGTCAAAGTACCCACAAAAGCTTGCTACTCCGACTCCAAAATATAAATTCTTTGAAATTGGTGATGCAATAAATTTTTACAGAATAATTTTTATGCTATATTTAACCATATACATTAAGCATCAATGTAAGAGTAGGAGTCGAAACGGACTTGACTCAGCGGTTGGATTCGGAGTCGCAGTAAGATTTTTTTTGACTACTTTACGTCCCTGGTGATAATGCAATTAATTTGCACTAAAATAACTTTTTAACAATTTAATGTTACTGCAAAAGTAGAGCAAATCGCCCAGATCTGATTAAAAAAATATCTACAACGTGGCAACACTCTATTTCATATAAAAATGGGAAAAATTATAAATTTAATATTAGTATTAAATAACAATTTTTTCAATAACTAAATAAAAATTAATCAATCGAGAGAATTTTTTTTTTTTTTTTTAAATACGCAAAAATAATAAATTAAAATCAAATTCATAAATTTGTAATTGTATTTTTCAAATTACATAGTTAGTTAGATAGCAAAAAATTGACACTTTTTTTTTTGAGACAAGCCGGGCACAGTGCGTTTTAACATAATTCGGGTACGCTGAATCCAGTGGTGGTCTCGGTTTTTTTTTTTGATTGGCTCTGGTTTTCTAGATATACCGTTATTTCGGAAATGGAGGAGGTTGCCCAACATATATTCGCGTAACTCCTAGGCGCTTCAGGGGCCAAATTTAAGAATTTGAATCATACATATATGGTTTAATAAAATTCTTAAATTTGGCCCCTGCAGCTCCTAGGATACCTCTAGATGGGTAAAATTTATGACCAACCCCACTTTATTTTTCATCTTAATCATTTATTTCTAACATACCTACCCTCTATCCCCATTGTTTAAGGGGGCTCCCATACAAAATGTTCAATGCAGACTAAAAATATATTTAAAAAAAAGTCTCATAAATGTCCAGGAGTCGCCACTTGTAAAATAACATGTATGACCGACCTCAATTAATTTTTTTTGTTCTTAACATTTTCTCGAAACATACTTGCCCCTTATCGCCACTTTTTAGGGGGCTCCCATACAAATACACATTGCGTTTTATAAAATTCTTAAATTAATTAAGGCCCTTAATTTATAAACCGCCAACGCAACGCCAAAAATTATATTGAAAGCAAAAATAAAATCGAAAATAGTTCATAATTTTGTTGTTGTTTTCTATAGAAATGTATGTATATTGAATTTTTAAATTTTAAACGCTGCATATCTTGTGGTGTTGATAATTTTAAAACGCAATATGTATTTCTGTAGAAAGCAACAACAAAATTTTGACAAATTTTTGACATTGTTTTTGCTTTCAATGTTATTTTTGGGATTTCGTTGCGTTTTACAAAATTAGGGCCTAAAATTTTTCAACTTTTGTGAATAATCAAAAGTTGGTAACAGATTTTAATCATTTATAGCTTGTTTTGTTTGCAGCTTCGTTTTTTATATGTCTGCAGAAGCCTAGCTGCATTTTTTAATTTTGTATGAATTTTTAAAAAACAAAAATTTCGTAATTTTGGCAAAAAAATTAATTTAAAAAAAAAATAAAAATTATGTTTCTAAAACGACTGCTCATATTAGAAAACAAATTTTACTTTTTTTAAAGGAAATTTTATTGCGGAATTTCGGTTTTTTTTTAGTAATTTTAATTAACTAAACCGTTTTTTAGTTACGCGAATAAATGTTATGCAAACTTCTCCATTTCCGAAATAACTGTATATCACGAAAACCAGAGCCAATCTTAAATAAAACCGACAGCACCACTGGGCCCGAATTACCGCATACGTGATCGAATAAAATTGGTCGTAATTTTTCTCTTTGGGATAACCGCATTCGTTATCGAGCAAGCAGAATCGAAATTTGAGATGATAGCATACGATAACGAGGGCATAATCGAGTATCAGGTGTTTAAATTTTACTCGTCATCTCAGTACTGATCGAAATCATAAAATTTTTAATTTGTGTGCAAAAAATATAAAAAGATGTAAGTTTATTATTATTTTTAAAGTTTTAAAAACAAGATAATAAAGTGATTATTGTTTATAGGACGAATACCAACAAAATAAATGGAAAACAAAAAGATGTTATGGCGCAATACATGGTCAATCATCCTAATTTGGCCATTTCCCTTATTTCTTTTCGGATTCGTATTGTGTTAAAATCAACTTTAGAATCGGAAGACGATAAGCACAATGATAGGAATTTAGCCATTCCTTATATAATTTTATTTTTGTTTTTAAAAATATTTAAATTCACTGAATATGTTGAAATAAGCCGGAAAAATTTGGTTTTGATTTAAATTTTTTATTAAAAATGTACTTATTCTTCTTATTAGTGTCATTCAGCTGATAATAATATGCACTACACATATGTTTTTATTCTATTCCAACGTAACACAAATCTAGTACATTTTGCAAAAATTTCGTTACGTCCATCCATTCGAAACGTGACGAAATTTTATTCGATACGAAAGCTTTCTCGTTCACGTATGCGGTAATTCGGCCCCTGGATTCAGCGTACCCGAATTATGTTAAATCGCCATGTGCCCGGCTTGTCTGTTTTTTCAACTTGCATAGTGTAATTAAATTGTCGATTCATTTAATCTAAATATTTTCAATGGACTTAAAAAAATATCGCAACTAATAATAATAGGAAAACAATAGTAAAGGAATGTTATTGGACAACAATGCGTTCCCACCGGATATTTACATCATTGCAGTTTTTTTTTTTTTTTTCATTATGAAAACTCGCATTTTTTTATGCTTTCCATTTATAAAACAATTTTTAGACGAATTTTTAATATTTTATTTTTAGAGATTTATGAAAACTTCTATTTATTTTTCAAAAATATAGTTTGGAATTGAAATGACAATGGAAGAAGTCCAGGGAAGGGAAATTCTATTTATCTCCAATTGCTTCGTTAACTTTAAACTCTTGTGTTTCGCAATTTATGCACATAATTGTGTTTTACTAACCATGATTGCACTTCGTGCTCGAAATAGCATTCGTAAAAGGGAATTTTATTTACTTTAAAAGGTCATTGTTTTTATGTTAAGTAAAACATAAATTTAATAACCAAACTCGGATTTATAACATTTTCTATAATATTGTTTTGGATATCAATAACATCTTTCTTTGGGCTAATAAGAACAAGTTAAACTCTCTTTTTGGTTAAATATGTGTTTAAACCAGCAAATCTATAATTCAGTTAACATTAAAACCATCTCTAAACGCATAAAATTGGACGTTTAAGCTACCGAAACAGACCATAAGAGTTTGACAACACTTATCGCAGTGCTGCCACTTGTTCTTTTTTAAACAACATATAATACAATGGGGGCACTGATTTACAGCTAATAGGATTAATCTATGTATAAATTTAAGTTTAGTTCAACTAAACTAGCGTTTAAGCATTCACTGATTTATTAGCCATTAGTTAAATGATTTTTGCTTGTAGTTTAAAGAAAAAAGCAGCCCAAATCAAGTGACTCTCGTAAAATTTCATTTTGTGCATCAATTGAAATAATTAGTTTATTTGTTTTTCCTTTTTATTATAACCATCCAAACTTCCCCTCAAAAGATTTAAGCTGCAGCCGTATTCTGTAACTCGCTTAGCTAAAGCTAAATCTCGATCACTAAAATGCCTAAGAGAATGCAAAAATTAAAATTTTTAGCGATGACATTAAAAGCCAAAATTGCTGCGAATTAAATTTTCATGGCATTGCCGAATCTAGCATTGCACGTTACATTATTGCGATTAGCCAAAAATCGCTAAATCAACTTTATAGATTTTTAGCGATAGAGATTTAGCTTTAGCGAATTACAGAATACGGCCACTGTTTTCCAAATAGTTTCTGATTTAGACGAGAGTGAGCATTTTACATTCAATACTTTTTAATATATTTTCTCATTTTAAAATCTATTTTCTCAAAATAATTTTTTATTTTTGTGTGGCATATGATGTTTTTACAATAAGCCCCTTAATTATACATAATTATATTTCCATTTGTATGATCGACGAAGACAACTTCACTCTTATATTTTTTACCAGTTGTTTTGAATCAAGTTAATGTAAGACCCCTATCAGACTCGACAAGTTAGTTGCGCAAGTTACTTGCCGAGTACAACAAAGTTTGTACAACATTTTTTTTCCTTACCCCGACCTTACCGCTGACGTCTACAAACCAAGAGTTGCGCAAGAGACTTGCGCAAGTAATTTGCCGAGTGTGAAACATTTACTTAAAAGACTTGAATTTCGCAGTTTGTTGTTTAGAAGAACATTTATAAAATAACATTAAACCTTTAATCTGAATTTATAACTAAATTTAAAATAAACTTAAATTATTTTATATAATGCGTAATGCCTGTATTCATAAACATATTTTAAATTCATTAGAGGTTTACAAAACCAAAATGTTTCAAAGTTATTTAACTTATAATTATTCGTAAAATCTTTTTATAACAAAAAAATAAAAAAAATTAAATTCAAAATCATGCGTTATTTTACGAAATTAAAAATTCTGTACAAAATTATTTTGTAAAATACAAAATATTTTCTTTTAATAAAACAGCACATATTCAGTATTTTACGAAGGTTAAAAATTTTTAAATATTTACGAAAAATTCGTAAAACTACAAATGTTAGAGGTATTCCATGTTCACATTTGAGTTCTTAAACCCGTTTAAGCATTTCGAACGTGATTAACCCTTAATAGGCTTAAATTTGAGCCGAAAAAAATTAATGTTTTAAAACTCGCGTTTTTGAACAACTTTTGTTCTACGACTTTGTGCATAGGTTTTATTTACCTGTGCTAGGTAAGAAAACCCTGGTTGGTTCTTTGCGGAACCAATAGGCACCCGGAGATCAAAAATTTTAAAGGTGTATATTATAGCACAGAAATTTTTTTTAACAAAAATCAACATATTTAGGTAATGCAAAAATAACAGAAAAGTAAAGAATTATTAACATTAAAATATCAGCTATTGCATTTAGTTTTGATAAAACACAACAAACCAATTTTTTGAGTCGAAATATACAAATGTGTTGCACATTTTTTGCATCTATTTCGGATATTTGCATCCCGGTTTCCCCTCCTTGACATATTGACGAATGTCATGCGAAGCAGACATTGGGTGATGATGTTTCGCAACAATAACAACTTCGAGATTACTTCGTCGTTCTTTTCCCACTCTCATTTCAGTACCAGATTTTGTCAGCAATGCGCAACTCACACACAATTGTGAGCGACGGCGCGGCATTGTCTGGTTGTTTTTGAAGTGCAAGAATTGGCGAATCTTGTTATGACGATTTCGAGTCATGCAGTCCATTATTAGTCACACCAATATGATCGATCGCTCGCATATTTTAATACCAACATGTAGTAATTGATTCCCATGAATTGTTTGATTTCATCTGGTGTAGTATTCAGTGGTTTTTCAACGTTTTGTTGCACAGATTAAAAGCCATCATCGACTGCTGCATTGTTCTGAACACCTGCAATTTCCATCGCTTCGTTTTCATCATGTAAATGGCCTATTTGCTCGTCATCTTCAAAATTTTCATTTCTGAAACCAACATCAAAATCGAAATCTGGGTCATAATCACTGTCGTCAGAAGAAAAATCACCATTTTCTGCACTTTCCCACCACGCAACCGAATTGACAAACTCCCAAAGCTCTTCTTCTGTTCTAAAATCATGAATTCTATGCGACATTTCTTATCAGCAAACTGAAAAAAAAACCGTAACAAAAATTGAAAAATTTCGAACTCCCGGTGCCTGATGGTTCCGCAAGGGACCAACCATACACTTTAAAAATTCCACTAAAATAAAATACAAAATTATTATTTCAAACACTAACATAAGCTTCAAGGCATTATTACGATCACGGAAATATTTTTTGAAGCTTCAATTTTTATGTATTTGACTCAAAATTATTTTTTGAAAGTTCGCAAAAGCTGTTGTTTTCAAGGTTGTGACACCTGACTGAACATACATGAGTCAAATAAAGTTGGATTTAAGTGGCGACCGGCGCAAAAGGTGGCGCTTGTATCAAGAAATATTTTTAAAGTCGAAGGTGCAAGTTTTAGCAAAAACCTTTAAACAAAGTATTTTTTTTTTTTTTTTGTTGGTTCCTAGCGGAACCAGTAGGCTATTGAGGGTTAAGCTCTAATCACATTAAGTGATTTGTTAATCACTTCAAATTGACAAGAGTAAAACTAAATCATTTCATTTATCACATTAAATCCTCTGAGCATACCTCAACCCGAGTTTGATGTAGCATCGGCCACAATAAACATACCTTTCAGGTTTACTACCGACCACGATTTCTTTAAAATCTTTTTAATATTTTCCTGAAATAATCCATCAATTTTTACAATATCATCATAAATATGTTTAAAATAATCTTCTGATAACTTTATTAACCCATTAACGACTGAACCCCGATTTCGTGGTACGATTTTGATGAAATTTCACACATTTGATATTATGGGCATTTATATTGACATTGCGTTTTTTTTTTTATTTTTACCTGTCAAACCTTGGCCCCTAGACCATGGGTATTTTTCTACCCACTTCGCTCTTAAAGAGTTCTAAAACACAAGATTTTTTGAAAACCAAAAATTTAAAAAATTCATTTATTGCATGCATTGATGTGTGTGTTGTGTGCTTATTTCACTATGTACGTTGAATCTGTCCCAGCGGGAAAAGAGGGAAGTACGGATGCCTTCTAGAGGGCCTTTGTATTCTATCTTTTGAATGAAAAGGATGGTTAAATTTTAAGGGCCGATGTTGATTTTGAATAAAAAACCAATTATTTAGGAAGATATTGTCATTTATTTTTATTATGAAAATATAAGTATGGTTCAATCATGTATGGAACAAAATATCGGCCAAATGGCCGTCGCGACCTCGGCGCTACACCTCCATCCGATGGTCTAAATGTTCGATGACGCTGAGGCATAATTAAGATTCTATGCCGTTAATGGGCCGAATTATCTCATCCATCTTGAATTGTTGCTTGCTTATCGACGTACACCTTTTCTGTCAAATAACCCCAAAAAAAGAAGACCAACGGTGTCAAATCAAATGATATTGGCGGCCAATTGACATCGCCACCACGAGTGGCACCGTCCTGCTGAAAGCACATATCGTCCACATCCATATCTTCCAATTCGGGCCATAAAAATTTCGTTATCATCTCACGATAGCGAACACCATTCACAGTAACTGCCAGACCGGCCTCATTTTGGAAAAAGTACGGCCCGATGATGCCGCCAGCCCATAAGCCGCACCAAACAGTCACTCTTGTGATCGCATTGGTTTTTCGACAATTATTCTTGTATTATCTTTCGCCCAAATGCGGCAGCTCTGCTTATTGCCGAATCCACTGAGGTGAAAATGTGCCTCATCACTGAATCACGAAGTGCACGATGTGCATTTTGATTTGAACGCCCACATTAATAATAAGCCATAATAAGGTGAGGTTCACATTCAACATTGGCCCTTAACAAGGCTTGCTCGCTATATTCCACTCTCATATCTTTTCACACACGTTGTCATTGCTCTCGCTTCTTTTGCAGTTACATTAGAATGGTAACGGGATCAAAAACAATTCTTTTGCTTTTGCTTGTGCGAAAAAACATAACAAAAAATGTTACTCCTTCTCTTCTCTGTTGTCATAGAATGGAATGTGGAATGTTTTATATTTTATACGAAAGAGCCGAGGCCTTCTTACTAATGCTTTGGATGCTGCTATGGTGTATGCCAGGAATTTACACTGCATGCTAAGAAAACCTGAAGGATCTCCAATCATGAGTCAATTTTATTTCATGTGAGCGTTGTTGAAGCATTGGTGTAAGAGAAAAAGTTGTCACAAATGCACAAGAAATGGCAAAGCGCATGGAGAGCTTTTACCATATGATAAGCCATATTATTCAGCTTGGCCGTTTTGGACAATGTGAAGCAAAACTGAGTTTGGTTGTACAAAATGCAAATTTTAGTAACACCCAAAGGCTTGTTTTGCACATTTTCATGCTGGTTTCCCAAAAAATATAAAATTATCTCAATAATCGACCACAGTTGTAATATAAATTTCTTTATTTTTTACTAATAAATAGTTCATTTTACATAAAACATCGCATTTTTACTTGCCAAAATTTAAAAAAAAAAAACTATGTGTTTTGAACCCTCTGACAGCGAAGTGGGTATTTAAATACCCATCTCATTGAATCAAACCTGTGGTCAACGTTATTGGCCCACTTTAGCTAATATTTTTTTCTAAAGCAGAGCACACCTAAGGCTGTAAGTCACCAAGAGGGTTTTCCGATTTTCCACTCTCCCAATTTTCCAGAGCCGTTGTCGTTCACTTTTTCCAAATATTAAAAATTGCTAACTTGTAAGCCGCTAACTTACCCAATTAAAAGGGGCAACATTTAATTTCAAAAATTTGTTTAAGTAGTCTTATCCTTTCTTTATCTATCTGTAAAAACCAATTTCCGATACCTCTTACCTGAAGTTGGCCAGAATTTTTCAACGAAGGCTCTGTTTTTGGGTATTTAAATACCCATCCGTCCTTAATGGGTTAACCCAACAAACACGAAGTCAAACATTTTTGATATGAAATGACTTTATCATTTGAAATCAAACACAATTCTCAAACGTTTTTCAATTGTTTGATTTAACATTTAAATTCAAATTGATAATGATTTGAAAATAAATATTTGATATCAAATGTTTTATCAATTTGATGTCAAATGTTTGTCAAATGTTAAATTCAAATCAAAAATAAACTTGGCAATACTAAAGCGAAAAATAAATGTGATCATTAAAAATGGCGATTAAAGTTACATTGTTTACTTTGTGGTTACAAGTGTTTTACTGTTAAAAATAAATTTTAATAAATTTTTGTGAAAAATAAAAATTATTTGTGAGTAATTACAATGATTAAAAATACGAAAAAAAGGAAAATAAAACGGGAAAGTGGAGAAAGTTTATTGAACGATCGCGGTGCTACAATCCTCAAAATAAAAGGGAACCAAGTAGTTTGTCTTTTCAAGAATTAGAGGACGGAAAGAACATTATTTCATATTTTAGCTATGGTGTCGAATGTTTATCTCACAGTTTATTTAAATAAATAATAAATTTTAATTAAAAAAAATTAAATATTTTTATTTATATTCCACATTGTATTATAATCCACATTTAAGAATTACGTTTGAAAATAATTTCCCCTTTTTGTTAAGAACGCTATGATTTTCAAATCATTATCAAACGTTTGTCGTTTGAGAATTCAAATCATTTTAAATTCGAAATCAAACCTCCGTGTTTGTTGGGAAAGTATATATTTCAATACTTTATGGAAATATAAATTTGTTGTTTGTTGTGTTTTATTTATTAATCTACTGTCATCTTAAATCTTTCAAATGTAATTAACATGTTGCTTAAGGCTAGATTACACTATTATACTTTGTATTAATACATGTCAAAAACTCAAGTAATATGACAAAGTGTGATAGTGTGAATGCAATGTGTTACGAAAATGACAAGTATTAAGAAAAAAGTTTGACATCCCGTACGACTTCATCGTTTTTTGAAACATTTCAAAACAATAATACTTTTCATTGGATCAGGGTTGCATTTTATTTCATGTGTGAGTGTTTATACTTTGTGAGATGGTGTGAACACAAACTGTCATGTTACATTAAATTTTTTGACAGTCGCAACAAAACTCATTAGATTTCCATCTCACAAAGTATTATGGAATACGTAAGACTTGTGAGATAGTGTAATCTAGGCTTTAAGAACGTTTAAAAACATAAGTGTAAACATGGCATAAACTTTGTTTCGTGTTAAAAACGAAATTTTTGTAAGAGTACAAAATAAGTAGCTACAACGGTTTCTTTCGTAAAATGTAGTACGGATTTTTTTGAGTGTACATACTTTTTCATAACTTATTAACTGCCTGTTCATCAATTTCCGAACGAAGACTTTATTCACTTTACTTACATTTAAAACAAAAACAATGTTTTATTATTTGTTAGTTTGTAAGTTAAGCGAACGAAGTCTTCATACGAAATTGATGAACAGGCCGGCCATAAGTGTACAACAATTAGCACCACCACCCTATTTGCAACCGGAAACATACGTTTACCTCTGTTCAGCCATAACAGAGGTCCTTCCCACATAAGAAACAATAATGAGTAATTTGTTATTGGTTTTATTTGCTTTACCTCATTTAAGTAAAATTTAGTGTAACAATGAATTAATAAATGAATGTAAGCCAACTTGCACCTTAAGAAAGATGATTCAATCGACTACAAATTAAAAATGTAAGCAATTGTGGGTAGTCATGAATTGGTCAATAAATTGGAAAAACTAGGAGCAGCAAATAATAATAAAAAAGAAAATAGAAAACATTAAAGTAAAAGTGATACTGATATTGATATTGACCTATAAAGATAAGACAATAGATATTAATGGATCAAAACTGTAGGAGTCATTTGATTTTGTGTTAGTTTTAATAAGTTTTGTTGATTTTAATAACCAATGTGCAGGAGAGATTTAAAATAATTAAAATAGTGTTGTCAAGTAATTATGTATTGTATAAAGCGTTTTGCCACAATTTTTAGTGACAGTTGAAAAGGAGTGTTTTTAATTAACATTAAATTTTATGATTTGGTCTATTTATTATATACAATTTCTACGTGTTGCTATATTTTTACCTTCGACATCAAGCTCCATTCTTGAACTTTAAAAACCACTCTTAATTAGAGTCCTATCTGGTAACTTGAGAACCAGCAAAAGTTTCTGGACTGGTTATTGGTGGCTGTGGTGTAAATCTCGTGGATAAACATCTAAAAGGTATCAATGTTTAGCTAACTTTAATCCTAGATCAGTTGCAAGTTAGGGTCAGCTGCATAAGCAATGCAAATTATAAAATGTTCGTCTAATGCAGTTAAGCGTTCTAAAACTTTATTTTCATTATGATGTTTGCTTGGTGACACGGGCATGTCTTTAAACATTTCTAAATAAAATTCAAAGCCATATTTTCTTATCTATATCCTTATACCTAAAATTGCAGCAAATTATTAAGTTTAATGAATATTTGTCCTGAACATAATTTTACCATCAAATGAGAAATAACCCTTCGGAAAACATTTTATTCAAAGTTTTTAAAGCAGAAGGTCTTGAATAAATCTCAAAATACTTCTGTAACAGGAAAAAACAGTTTTAATAAAAAATTTTAACTAATCTTCTAAAATAATCTTTCAATAGAGTATAAAGTTTAATGCCTGTATTCATAAAAATATTTTAAATTTAATAAAGGCTTGAAAACCAAATTTTCTATGAAAAATTTCCTTAATAAACGTTTATTAAATTTTATAATCATTTATGAATATGGGGGTAAATGTTTATGTTTCAAACGATATTTTTCTTTTGTTTTGATGAAAATTGATTTAGATAGGATTCTTTCACTTGTTGTTGACGTTTGAGAGATTGTAAGTAAAGTTTTGTAAAGCATATTCAATTTCTCTGTTCTTATTCTTGTATTTTCTAAAAATTAGTAGTTTTCTATTATATAATAGGTATATACCAATTGAATCTCTTTTTTATTTTTTAACAATTTTAAGTACTTTCAATAGTCTTGTTAAGGTATATGATTCTTCATCTGAATCGCTATGGAAAAAGTGTACTTAACATTCTTATGCCCAATTTTCAGGATAGTTTTTAAACCAATATTAAGTTAATTTTCATAACAAACTTAAATCGTATTTTAAACAGATTGGTTTTTTGAGTTTTATTTG
Organism: Pollenia angustigena; assembly: GCA_930367215.1. Taxonomy (NCBI): domain Eukaryota; kingdom Metazoa; phylum Arthropoda; class Insecta; order Diptera; family Polleniidae; genus Pollenia; species Pollenia angustigena. The sequence continues at coordinate 122,999,832 of OV884059.1, read as the reverse complement.
AAAAATCTTATTAAATTAAGACAAAAGTATGGTAGAAGTACTAAATACAAAAAAAAAAAATATAAAAAAGTGTATTTATTTACAAGGTGGTCTGAAAAAACAGCTGACTGTTAATGCTTTGCCTGATGTTGTTGTGATATTGAGGCCACCTTGCTAAAATATTACAATGGAAACTTAAGTTGAAATTAAGTGTACCACATCGGTGACTTAAGTTTCACTTGAGTTTTTTGTGAAGTAGAGAATTTCGTATTCAAAACGATTTCAAAAATAAATGTGTTTTAGTATCAATCCTGAAAATGGGCCATTAAAAATTAATTATTCCCAAACTTTTTGGTTTCAGCCTTTGTACTATACTATATTTTAAAAAATTGCTTCTTCGTAGAAAGTGTTCCTTCGTTAAGAAACAATTGAAGGGTATTTAAATTTTTTTTTTCAATAAAGAAAAATACTAATGCTGTGAAAAAAACAAATTTTCGATTCATCGATTAATCGACATAAATTTTTCGAATTATTCGCTAATCGAAAATAAGCAATTTTAAAATATTCGAACAGTTAGTCGCCCAAAATTAATCGATTAATCGAATAACAGGTAATCTTTTGAATACGTAGACAGATTTGAACATCCCATGTAACTTTTTTTGTTTTTAATTTTAAATTTCGGATTATTTATTTTGCTTCCATAAGTTTTAACGAGTGTATATTACCTCTGGCCCTCTCACTGGAAGAAAGGCGTTAACTAACTAGCTTCTTTTAAGAACAAGTTGTTTTCGAAGCAGGAGAAAGAAAGTTTTGTCAATTGCGAGTGATAAGCTAAATAAGCCCGTGTCCAAGGTAATCAGAATAAATGACTTATCGGATCATATTCACAATTGATGAATGGCATTTCTACACAAATAGAGTATAAGATAAACTTGCTAAACATTATACTTAAACAAATTTTTTGTATAAACATTTTCATTCCAATTATTCGGTCGTATTCTAGCAATTTACACTGTACAACACAGAAAAAAATAACGGCGTTCTCACAATGGATTCTAGTAGAGGAGACCAAACAAATCTATACAAAAATATTTGCCAAATACTACCCTCAGGAACATCTAAAATAGGAAATTTAAATGTCCACTTTTTGCCATATTTTCTCCAATCGTAAAGCTAGAATCAACTCAAAAAATTTAATTTTTGAGAAATAAAAAAAAATCTGCTTTTGACCTAAAAAACATAAAAATAGTGAAAATTAAAACTTTGGACCATTTACTAGAAAATCCATACAGATTATGATCTAAAAAGTTTTTTTTTTTTTTAAATATTAATAGACAAGATAATGAACAATTTTTAGTTGTGTCGCTTTTGATGATGTATTATTTGCACAAGTTAGGGAATTATTTTGAGTTATGTCACTTTAGCTGAATTCTTTCAAGTTTTTTTTGCCAAATGTATTTTCTTGTTAGGTTTTCTAAGTTCTTCTGTCGTCTGCTTATTTTTGAATTAATTTTTACAAAAATGAATTATTTTTGATAAAATCCAAAGATAGTTCCATACAATTAATTTTAAAGTTTGCTGACTGTATTTTTAAAAATTTCATATGTACCTACCTAATATTTATGACATAAATAAATACAAAAATTAATTACTTTACCTACAATATGCATTAAATATGAAATATAAATGTTATGTTAATAAATGTTAAACGTTAAAAATAGATACATATTGAAATTTTATTCAAAATGTATCTTTCTGGGAAAAAGTGTATCAAGCAACATTATCATTTAAGAAATGATAAAAAATAAAAACGTCTTCTGTTTCTATGGAAATACCTAGTTTCAGTCATCAGAGCAATGATTTTTGTGTATTTTTCTTTTATATGTTTTTTACCAAAGCAATTATTGACGAACGAAGCTTAACATGGTATGAATGGCAAAGCTTTTACCTACAATATGCATTAAATATGAAATATAAATGTTATGTTAATAAATGTTAAACGTTAAAAATAGATACATATTGAAATTTTATTCAAAATGTATCTTTCTGGGAAAAAGTGTATCAAGCAACATTATCATTTAAGAAATGATAAAAAATAAAAACGTCTTCTGTTTCTATGGAAATACCTAGTTTCAGTCATCAGAGCAATGATTTTTGTGTATTTTTCTTTTATATGTTTTTTACCAAAGCAATTATTGACGAACGAAGCTTAACATGGTATGAATGGCAAAGCCATTACGCTGTGCATGACTTGAATGAATTTTAAAACAACACCGATGTGTGTGGCTGAAAAAGTTTGATTGCATGAACACAAATGAGTGTATTTGATGTTGTTGATTTAATGCGAATTTTTTGCAATCGCACAAAGCCGTTCTCTGGTTCCGACATATGTAGTAAAATTGCATGGCCAACCTTTTTGTAGAACATTTCATCCATGCCGCTCCACGTTCTTCTGCTCTGATGGAATGTCGTACTTCGGCGATGGACTATTGATATTGCTTATGACAGATGAGACCATCAGGCAATGGGCCCGTGCAATGGAAATAACGCCATAACAGTATAATTGTTATGGTTACAAAATGCCAAAAGAATGAGTTGCCATTGTCAAGTGTTGAAAAAATGTACAGTTAGTGGAAGGGGGGGAGCGCGTTCGGCGGGCCCGCCACAACATGTTTACAAGCTCCAAAGCATAGCCAAACAAAGACCGGTTTCGCGAACTAAAGGTTCTCTGCGTAGTCGGCCTTCGTTCGAAAACAAGGCAGATTTTAGAAGCTTAGCGAAATTGGTACTTGTTATACCATAAAGGAGAAAATCCTTGCGCCCGGCCGAAGGCCGGCTATGCTGAGAAGCTTTAGTTAGCGAAGCCGGTATTTGTTATACCATAAAGGAGTATTTCCTTGCGCCCAAAAGTGTTTTCGTTATATTTTAAAGGTATACACCCAGAGAACAAACAACAAAACAATTTTTAAATAAATTAGAATTATATTAAAATAAAACAAGTAAGAAAGTATAGTCGGTCAAGCCCGACCTTATGATACCCTACACAACAATATTTAAAAACACATCATGCTAATGTGTCCATATAAATATAGATTTATCTATGCTTATAAACTTCATGAAAATCGGTTTGAAATTTTGTGAGAGGCAGAAATTGTCCCCTACCTCCCCTTGTGGTCCTATTTTTGAAAAACTGTATAGCTTATGTGTCCACATATATATGGATCTATCTATGTTTTAAATTTCATTAAAATCGGTTTGAGAGGCAGAAATTTCCCCTATCTCCCCTCGTGGTCCTATTTTTTAAAAAATGCATACATTTTGTGTCCATATAGATATGGTTCTATCTATGTTTTAAATTTCATTGAAATCGGTTTGATAGTTTCTGAGAGGAAGAAATTTCCCCCTATCTTCCCTCGTGGTCCTACGATTCGGCCCATTTTCAATAGGCTTGGTCCTTGTACCAATAAGAACCTATGACCCAAATTTCATCAAATTATCTCCAAAATTGCGACCTGTACTTTGCGCACAAGGTAACATGGACAGCCAGCCGGACGGACATCTTTAGTTCGACTCAGAAAGTGATTCTAAGACGATCGGTATACTTTAAGGTGGGTTAAGGACCAATATTTTAAGGCGTTACATACATCAGCACAAATGCATAATACCCTCTCCACTATTGTGGTGTGGGTATAAAAATTTAAATGGGAAAAAGGCCATGTATGGCTTTATTGCACGGCGTCTCTGGCAATTGTGGCCCCGTCCCAGAAGTACGTATCTTATAGGTAGTCATGTACAGCGTCTGGGAGTCGCACAATATGATTACTGCCGCTGGCTGTGATAACGAAGAGGGGAGAAGAACGTAGAACATCTTCTCTAGCACTGGCGAGTAGACGACTGGCCGAAATGGGGTCCGCTTCCTTTAACGGGTTGTATGAATCTCTGGTGGGAGTCCTGTGTATTGGAACTCCATGGTAGAACAATGGATTGGGTTATTTTTGTGGTGGGAGTCCTGTTTATTGGAACTCCATGGTAGCGCAATCAATCATTGCGTTTATTTTACATTATTGTTGGAAAAGATGGAAAAATTATATTTTTAAAGGGGAGCTAAAGGGGTAATATGTTCCACAATATATTTTCCGTAACATTTTCTTCAAAGTTTTCGAACATACCTCATGTAAAGAATGTAAAGAACACATAGTTTCATATATAGTTATGCTGCACGCACAGGCCAAAATGGGGAAGATTTAACCCCTCCTAAAATAAAATTCCTATGTGATGACATGTGATATACATGTAGATTTTGTTTAGTCTCCTTTACCAGAATCGATTGTCAAAACCCCGCGAATTTGGAAAAAGTTTGAAATTCTTTTACAGTGCTATTTACAATATTCTCATTGTGCTTTTTTGTATTTTAAGTACAACTTTTTGATGTATTTGTTTATTTTGACGTGACTACTGCACACTCTGGTTTAGTCAGGCGTCAATCAATTTGTTTATAATAGTTAATTAAGATTATATTTTAACTATTTTACCTTAGTTTTCTATGTTTTTTTTTATTTAAGACTTTTTTGTTTATATGTATAAGTTTTCTAATGGAACTAAGTAGGGAAAAAGCATATAATTTTAATAGTAAACCCCGATTGTTATTTTGATTTGTTTTTCTCATGTTATTTCTAGTCGTTGTTATTGCTTTTTTTTTTTTTTTTTGTTGATATTGCTATTTTTTATTTTTTTTTTGTTGCTATTGCACTAATTGTAGGTGTGGTATGTGTCCTATTGTTGTTATTCACTTTTTTTCTCTGTTTTTGTTGTTAAAAACAAAAATAAATAAAACAAATTGTTATTTTTTGTGAAAAGCCAAGCTACTACATACAACAGCAATAACAACTAACAGAACAGTAAATGACGCAGCAGGAATTAAATAAAAGTGGAAATTGTAACTACGATTTTTCTTTTTTTTTCGTGATTTTGTTATTTGTTGTTCTTGTTTGAATTACTACTACCATAATAAGTAAAAATTAGTTCTTTTTGTTTAGTTGCTTTTCAACCATCGTCAAATAAATAACAAATTTTACAAACTGTTAAAGAAATAAAAAAAAACGCAAAACCTTGTAATTTAATGGTTGATTTGAAAAATTATTAATTTTATTTTTATATTACCATTAATTTTAAAACTTGGTGACCATTAAGAAAATATTTAAAAATACAAAATCCAACCAAATGGTTGTGTCGGAGAGTCGCTTACGTCTGCGACGTTATAGTGGCAGTTTAAAGACGAAAACGGTTGGTAAAATTAAAAAAATTAAATTAAATAAAAATTTAGAAAAAAAAGAAAAATTAAAGCGCGCATCTACTAGTGTTAAAACTAGGAGTACCTAAACAACTCTGAATCTTAAAAATTATGATGTTTGGTTGATAAGCTAAACAAAATATGAATAATTGAATTATAACTCCGTTATCCTGCAGCCACACGGTCAAGTTTTTCTTGATAGTCTTTTAGATTTATTGTTTGTCAAAATTTACATAAATTGATAGCTGTGACTGACGTAGGCTGCACCCAATTGTTAAGCAATTTACTTTAAAGATGTCATCTTTTTTATTTATTTATTTTTTATGATTTAATTTATTTGTTTTTGTTTCCAATATACGAAAGAAATGTTCTTGTCGACATCGTCGGGCAGGCTGTAAGTCTATGGATACAATCCTTACAGACTGAATATTTTAAGAAAACAATTTATAAAAACAAACGAAAAATGTTCTCTTTAAACTTGTAAATAGCTGTTACATTGAAAGTGAAATTGCCAAACAAGTGAAAAGGTAAAATTGAGATCAATCTCGTAGTCAGTTCAAAAAGTGTGAGTGTGTTAGTAAAAAAGTAAGAGTGTGTTGCAAATTAAAAGGAATTAAAATGCAAAACTTGATCGTGTGGCCTCCATGTTACGGACTTTTTTAATGTCATTGATTATTTATAATAAAAAATTAAGTACGAGAAAAAGTTTTCATTCACAGTGAATTTTCCCTTTCGCAAACTCTATGTTTACGTAGCGTCTACACCTCACAGAACTATTATGACAGGAATAAAATACTTATAAGTTGTCAAAAACACTGCTAACTGTCTTTGTGTGTGACGTAGGCGTCCAGGTGGTTATTAAGACAGTTAAACAAAATGCCGAACTTAAATGTTGTAGTGCAAGTTGCAGCTAGCATTACGTGTTTTTTATAAACTATACAAAATAAAAAAAAACAGGAAAAGAAGAAAAGTGGTATAAAGTGACTATATTTTGTGAACAATTTAGTCACTTTACTTAAATATAAAATCAAAGCAGAATATAGGTATTTATGTGTTTTTATTTCACTTTTTTATTGTATTTTTTGCTGGGAAAACTTCAAATTACTGTCAGCAAATGTCAAATAGCAGTCCAATTTTACTGTCTTCGAAATTTGCAAGACACCCAACAAACACAAAGTCATACCTTCTATATGAAATGATTTTATCATTTGATGTCAAGCACAAATCGTTTGCATTTTAAATTGTTTGATTTTAACATTTGAATTTAATTTAATAATGGTTTGTATATTACCATTTGATATACAATGCTTTAACAATTTGATATCAAATCGTTATCAAATGTTATTCTCAAATCAAAAATTAAATTGGCAACACTAAAGCTAAAAATGAATGTAAACATTAAAAAATTGCGACTTAACCTAAATGTGTTTCACAATTAAAGGAAAATTACATATTAAGTGAGTGAATTGACCTTTAGAAAAACTAAATTTTTTGTACAAAATTAAAAATTATTTGCGAATAAAAACTTACTGCCTGTTTAACGATTTCGAACGTCAACGTTCGCATAGAAAATTATATTTAAAACAAAAACAAAATTCGAAAATCGTTAACGTTCGAAATCGATGAACAGGCTATTAATTTCAATGATTAAGAATGCGAATAAAAGTGATGCGAACAAAAATAAAAAGTAAAGAAATTATAAGTTTGTTTAACGATCGTGGTGTTATGCTGAACCATGACAATCCTTAAAATAAAAAGGAGCCAAGAATTTTGTATTTCCAAATATTTGAGGACGGGAATAACGCTATTTCATCTTTCAGCAGCAGCTATGATGGTGACTATTTAGCTGACTATTTATTAAAATAAATAATGAATTTAAATTGAAAAACAAAAATATTCCTCATTTATGTTCCACATTTTATTACAATCGACATTTGAAAAACATTTGAGAATAACGTTTGATAGAAAGTTGAAAATTAGGGCATTTCTTAATTTGACAATAATTTCCCCTTTTTGTTGAGTATTGTTTTGAGAAATAATTTGATTTGAAATCATTTTCAATTTGAAATCAAATCTCCGTGTTTGTTGGGCAGTTGGAAAAGTGTGTATGGCTTAGTGAAAAAGTTTGCATGTATTGTCATGGCAGTATTGTCAAGTGTAAACGTTATGTTATTTGATCAAAGAATTGCATTTTGCAGTGAATATTATTCCATTAACTTTAAAAAAAAGTGCTGTGAAAATAAAAGACATTCTTAATAAATTCAACTTAAGTTAAAATTTAACGCTTTAAAGATAGTGATTTTGCTGTAGAAGACATGGAGTGTTCGGTGTGGCCACAATAGGTTGTTTTTTTATTTCTTTCAAGTCTGTGTCATTTATACAAAAGCAAAATCTGAAAGCAGCATTTGTTAACAACGGTTGAGAAGACTTACAACCCAATTATGAATAAAAGTTCCACTCGATGGGAAAAGGAAGAAAACTCCCTAGAATTCTTTATTGATAATTGGGTTATTACCTGTCGTATTACATTTCAGATCTTGCCCCATTCTACCATTTGTTTTGATCGACATACAGTAATTCAGTTGACACAACTAAAAATTGGCTTAGTTTTGTTTTCAAAAGATTTGTTTGTGCAAAAGTTATGTCATATCCTTCTTTAAATGTTATTGTAGAATAAGAAAAGGTTGTTGAGAAAGTGATTACCAAAAAATTCGTATCGTGTGACAAATTTGTCTTCAAATCATGATAAGTGTTTGCTGGGTTTTTCCAATAATGTAAACAGTCCAGCGCCTTTAAAAGATACAGTTGAACTTCTTTAACTCGAAACTCCATTATACCGACAAAAAAGTTAGACTAACAGAAACTTCAAGTTAGAGAATTTTTGTAATAAATGCACAACAAAAACTTTAATTCGTTCGGTATTCATGTTATCTAAATTTATTTCGTACAAAACATATGTACATATTTAAAGATTTCATTTAATGAAATATTGTGTGATTTGAAAAGTGTTTATATGCAAAATTTGTAAAACTTGGAAATAATGAAGTTAAATTTATCAAACTTTATTTAACTAAAGATTAATGAAATATTTTAAATGCTAATTAGTTTTAAATAAAACAAACATTTTTGGAAGAAAGTTCGACTTGTGGAAGTGTGGCCACGCGTGGTGCAAATATGTATATTAGTTTCAGTTATAGAAAAATGTAAGATAAAGAAGTGCAGGAGTTCAAGTTATAGAAAAAAAATCATGTGAATTGACCTGTCCACCGCTATTGCCAAGAGATTCCCTTCGACTTAAAGAATTTTCGACTTAAGCGGCTCATTCACTTGCAATAAAATTGTTCAATTTTACGTATTGTACAATTATATCGCCAATGTGTATGTAATATTCAAACGTGACACAATATATTGGCAACAACGACTTTTGATTTTTATTGCACAACGAAAAGAAAGTGAAGTGTGTTGGCAACATTGTACAATGCTGCTGATATTATTCCTATAGGTTATATTCACCTTTTTATTGAATGAATGAAACCATTGTGCGACTTATTGCTTAATATAGAACAAAATGGAAATAATATGGCGAATATCATAAACAATAATATTAAAAGTGTAAAGGCCGCTTAACATAAGTTCGACTTATAGCAGTTCAACTGTACTTACTTATTAACTTAAAAAATTTAAAAAAAAAAATTGTCCAGATTTTAAACGGCTTAGTAAAAGAATTTGTTGTATGTATAAGTATTTAAAAAATTTGTTTCCTTAAATATAAAATATATAAAAAAAATAAAACCACCAAAACTGACATGTAAATAGGTTATAAACTAGTGCTGGGATACTATCGATATTTTCAACTATCGATATTTATCGATAGTTCAGATTTCACTATCGATATATCTATATTACTATCGACTGAATGTTTGTACTTGTGCAGGAAAACTTTAATTATTTTTTTATAACGCTAAAGTTCGTTGTTTTTATCACTAATGAATGTATAAGACTTACATATGTATTATTTTAGATGGCAGTTTTTTAAAAATTGATAAGTACCTTTCTGAAGGAACCAAAGTAACAGGGACTATAAGATATTCCATTGAAACTTTAAAAACTTTTTAAATTCTAAACCCAAAAAGGTTATCAATCTAGCGGACTTATGCTCTAATGGTCGTTTATTGTTTTGTCTTATTGCATTTGGATTTGCATTTTTTTACAACAAAAATATTTGCCATTTCAGTCCCTATAAAACATGTAAAAATTTCGACCTAAAGTCCTTTAATTAGCAGTAAAAATCACTGCTAAGCTATCCATACCACTTGCCATTCTTGTTGTTTGTAATCTTTGCTGTAATTCAGCGCGAATTAATTATAGCAATTAAAAATTTACGGCAAAAAACTGTGTGTGTATAGCTGCTGTCTTCATAGCTGTATTTTAAATAATAATAATATCGATATTGATATTTTTCCTATCGATAGTTTCGATATTTTAAGACTATCGATAATATCGATAGTCTATCGATAGTTTCCCAGCACTATTATAAACTATTCAACAAATTCTAAAACGTTAAAAAACAGCTAAAAAATAATTTAAAATGCATTATGAGGGTGCATGATTGTAGAATAAATAAAGCAAAACAAAAGTAAACCAACAAAAGCAACAACAGTTTCGTAAAACAAATAAAATCCAATTATAATTTTTTAGGTTAAATGTAGTAAGCAGTCAGGTACGTTACAACAAAAATGATAAATGCTCTTTAAAACTAAAAATTAAATGAATAAACATTTGCTTACAACGAAATGTATGATGCCCTTCACCATGATTCTTAAAGTTATAGCAAGCTAAAACAAAATAAACTTTTTTAAACATAAATAAAAACATTTAAATGTTATTTTTCGTACATGTAATACGTTTTCCTTAAAAATCTATTATTTTGTAATTTTTACAATTAAATTTTAATGGGGAAAAACGGAAAAATCTCCCGAGGATTTTTTATTCATTATTTGGCTTGTTAGTTTCTGTAACAAAAATATACATTTTTGTTCCATATTTGGGTTTATAATAACTCTTTTTTCCTACTTAACCCATTGTGCTGTATTTTAATATCAAACTGCTTAGGAGAACTGGAAAGAATTTGACACCAATATTGTTCTTTTCTGTTGAGTTTTTCGAAAGTGAGCGTGTTTTTAATAGACGGACATTAACAAAGTCTCTCAAATGTATTAAAAAAAAAAAACAAAAACAAAATCAAAAAACATTTGATTCCGTACGGAATGTGCGATCCGTATGGAACTTTGCTTAAGCAAATGACAGTTTCATAAAATTTAACAAAAAGTTTATTTAATTTTAGAATTACTTAAGGACCCAGAATATACATATCTATCTGAATACTTTATGGGGTGTTAGATGAATATAGGGTAGAACAGTACAAAAAACATTTTAAATTAAAAAAAAAAAAAAAATGTTTTTTCTTCAACAACAACCAAAAGTGATGTTTTAATAATGCTGCATTTCTAAAGCTAAGAACACAAAAAAAAGAGCAAAATGCCTAATGACTTACATACAAAAAATGTCTTTGTTTGTACTTGAAAAGGAGGTTTTACATGTGCAAAATCAACATTAAAGTTTCTTAACTTCTCCTCGTCACGGTATGTTCGTAATACGAACTTCGTATGCCTTTTTTTTAAGACCTACGAAGGTATTTTCGTCGCATTACCTGAAAAATAATTTAAAAAAAACCTGCTTTTCCTCCACTACAAACATTTCTGTTCAGGCAGTCAAATTTTATAAATAAATTTAAAAAAATAAAAGATTTTTATTTAACAGGCAAATCCAAACGTACTAATATTTTTCCTGCTGGGCATCTCTTCATATAAACCAAATATGGTTTCATATAAAAGCAAAACAATGACATTAAGCTATTTTTTAAAAGGAGATGCAATTTTATAGGCAGAAAAAAATGATAGAAGCCATATTTAAACTTTAAAGTGTAAAAAATATAATTTTAATATGAGCGACAAACAAAGATAGACAAAAAAATGTTCTAATTTAACTTCCGTTTTCTAGTGATTTTTCTGTTTTAAATAATTTTTTTGATTGAAATATAGAATTGGAACTGTTTTCATCTTGGTTTTGTAGGTAGTAAAAAAAATTGGCCTGGTTTTTTCTTATACATATTTACATTTCCCCTGACTTAACAAATATTTTCTTATCAAATTTGTTAAAATTTTATATGAACCATTTTTAGCGTAAGGATTTACAAAATAATGCCCCTATTACGGCTTACAGCTTAACCCGAGTAGTTCAGTTGAAATTTGCAGTTTTTGTATTATGGAATACAACTCTGTTATAGTGCGATTAATAAAAACAACAAAAATTTACAACTCATCGTAAATTTTTTTTCTTCGTGTTCTGACGTTTGGTGTCTTTGTTTTGTTTTTTTTTTTTTACATTTTTATACCCTTCACCTCAGGTGGAAAAGGGTATATATAAGTTTGTCATTCCGTTTGTAATTTCTACAATATTGATCTAAGACCCTTTAAAGTATATATATTCTGGGTCCTTATGAGGAGAGGACTTGATTTAACCATGCCCCCCCCCCCCCTTTCAATTGTTTACATATACTATCATAATGCCCAATATGATTTTCGTTATCACTCTTCTTTATTATTTCATCTATTTAACGAAATAATTTTAACAAATAGAAACTTTGAATTTTTGCTACTTAAAAACTTGCTAAAAAAGATAAAAGAAAACAAACAAACACACATACATGGCACAAACTATTTTGGTGAATATATTTCCCTATTTCGGTTCACAACTCAAATAAGTTGATGTGTAATTTTTTTATTATGGTTTACAACTTTGCTATTGCGGTGAACAAAAACATCAAAAGTAATTACAACTCAACTGTGTTGAATTTTGTGAACAGTAAACGTGCCATATTTCATTTTAATATATAATATTCAATTAACGTTCCTTAATGGTTCAGTTGTCTAGGGGGTATGTTAAGTTAGAAACTGAGAGTTCCCTGGTTCGAATCTTGGTTTTTTAAAAAGAAAATTTTTTTTTTTTAATATTTTTATTCTTTTTATGTTCTAAAAACGATTTAAAAAAATATTTACCAGTTTTCGCTTTTTAAATTTTATTTATCAGGTCTGTTCTGAAAATCACGTGATTTCAAATCACATGTGCTTTTAAAATCACACGTGCGATTTTGTGGTGTTCTGTAAATCACACCGTTTTGTTGTTTTTCGGTGTGATTTTCAATTGTCGCAAGCACAAGAAAATACAAAAAGTGTTTTTTCCAAACGTTAGCTAATTTTTAACGCTTTTTATGTTGTTTTCCAACAATTGTTTTTTTTTTTACCGATTTAGCGATCTCAAATGAAGTTTAGGGTGTGTTTAAAATGTTGCAATTTTTTGCGAATTTTAGCCATGTTCGCGATAAAAGCAATTTGTTTCTATAAGTTTTCGATTTTTTATAGCTTTGACGATTTATAATAAATAGTAGAATTTTGCTATCATGCCGCTGTTAGTGAATTTCCGCTAATTAAGACATTTTTACCGAATTTGTGCCATTCCTTATAGTTTTAGGGACTTTCAATCAATTTTATGGCTCGTTTGAAATACAAAAAATTTTCGCGAATTTTCGCAATTTTTGCAATATTTTTTTTTTTTTTTGTTATTTTTTTACCCATTTAGCGATTTCAAATAAAATTTAGGGCTTGTTTACAAGCTTGCAATTTTTCGCGAATTTAGCCATTTTCGCGATAAAAGCGATTTTTTCCAGTGATTCTTTACTGCTCTTACGATTTTTAATAAATATTATACTTTGCTTTCATGCCGCTGTTAGCAAATTAGCGATCTTTAATTCAACTAAAAGTCTCAAAAGCAAATATCATTTTTTTAGTGTCGTCGAATTTTCTTATTTTTAAAGGATTTGTTGCAAATAAAATAGTTTATTGCATAAACAATAAATAAACAACACTTTGAATATTTTATTTAAGTAATTTATTATGACGGCCATCTTACAATAGTCGCAAAAATAACAAAGTGATTTCAAACAGTTGTTTACGTAGCTGAACGTTTTGAAATCACAAAATAATATGCCCAGAACACCTTTCTTGTGATTTCAAATCACTTTCATAAAATGTGATTTTCAGAACAGGCCTGTATAATGAAGTTTTAAGTATTGTAAATATGTATGTATAGGTATGTAAAAATTATTTAGTTTTGTCTAGTTGCTCTGTATTCTGCTCGCACAATGGTGAAGGGTATATAAGATTCGGCACAGCCGAATATAGCACTCTTACTTGTTTATAGATGAATTTTGACATTCGCCGTCTCAACTCCAGCAACAAAATGCCTGCTTTTCTATTGTTGCATTGTATTTTTTGTTGCTTTAGTTGGTCGATATGTCAAAAACAAAGGAAACTTTTGACATTTCTCTCTCTAAGTAAAGTAGCTGAACTGTGTTTTCAACGTCACCAGAAAAGTGAATTCGCCTTGCTTCTTAGTTTTCAAAGAAACATTTTAATTATAAAAGGGCTCTACAAACTTTTTAAAGCTGTCTGAAAATCAAGCATTAACAACGATAACAATAGAATATTGACAGAAAGATAGTGAAGAAAACGTAACTCTATGATTGTTTTAGAAAGAAATAAGTTTACTTTGTTGATGTAACTTCACATGTAAAAAAAAATTAAGAGCTAGTTTTTTATTCACACCTATTATATAAGTCGTTCTTGATGTTGACATTAATTTTAAGTTACATCAAGTCGACGACTACATCACTTTAACGTTAACTTGGTATTTTCTAAGAAGGTTATGTCGATGTCGACTAACTATCGGAAATCTGACCAAAAAAAAAAGTGACTCGCTCAGGCAGTAAGCCATTTTTCATTTTGTTTAGCCATAAACAAATTAGTCTGAATATACTTATGTAATATGAAAATATTTTTTGTTAAAAAAAACTAGTTTATCGCTTTTCAGATAAAAAATATTAAATATTAATCTAAAAAGTGATAAACTAGTTTTTTTTTTTATTTATGTAATAAGATCCCGTTTAAGAGTTGGCAACCCTGATACCTAACTATTTCAGGCTTTGTTTACATTCCCAATAGTTTTCTTAAATCATCCCACTGTGCCTTTTATATAAAACAAATTAGTACACACATTATACAAATAAACAACTAAATAATACACGATTTGTTTGTAGTTTAAGCAAATAAAAATATCAACAAATAATCGTCTTTTTAAGTGTTTGTTGTCAAACTGCCGACCGGTGACAACATTTACACAAAAAACTTAAACAACAATGAATAGAAATTATATTGTCAGACTCCTCTTCCTTAAAAAATAAAATATACCACAAAAACCCACTACCCCACGTGCATGTAAGCGTGACAATGTCCAACTTTCTAATATGTATGTATACATTATTTAAGTGCATATCTGTTGTTTTTGCTATTACTTTTTATTTATTTATTTGCCCAACCATGCGATCAATAATCCAATTTAGTGTCATATGTATGTATGTACTAATAAAATGACACACACTAAACTCAAAAATACGCATGCAGATGATTTGAAAATCACACAAAATTAAATATTTTTAAGATTTTTTTTATAATTTATTAATTTTTTTTTTTTTTTACAATTTCAGCTAAATGTTCGTGTTACCACTATGGATGCCGAATTGGAGTTTGCTATCCAGCAAACTACCACCGGCAAACAGCTTTTCGATCAAGTTGTTAAGACAATTGGTCTACGTGAAGTCTGGTTCTTTGGTTTACAATATACCGACTCTAAAGGTGATTCCACATGGATTAAATTATACAAAAAGGTAATTGCAGTTAATTGAAATAAGAAAAACGGAAATAATATAAAAATTTTAGGGAACTAATTTCTGTACAAAAGTTCATTATAATTCTTGGTAAATAAAACATTTTTTACTCAAAGAATTATTTAGAAAGGTGCAAAACAAACGTAAAATTAAATCCACATTAAAAAAATTCAAAAACGAGATCAGTTCAAAGAGTCCGTGATTTTCAAGATCCTAAAATGAATTCCCAAAAATATAGTTTTTCTTTTCAATTATAAAGTCAAGCTTAAAGACCAGTACTCTGTTCAAATTTGTAAAAAATGTTGAGCAACATTAATTATTTCACACGAAAATTTTAACATGTATCAAAGTTACCTATCATGCGAGCTTGTACAATTTGACGTTTTTGTTCCTGCAAAGTATACAACATTGTTTTACGTATGTAAACAAACCCCACATGTATTTTACTAAAAATATTTTTTTTTTTTAATAAAAAATTTAAAAAAAAAGAAAGTAAATATGTATAAAAAAAACCTGTTACCGGTTGTGTTATTTTAATTTTTTATTTCGTATTTAATAATCAGTTCATACTTTTTTGCACGTGAAACAAGTGCAGCTTACATTATTTAGCATTGAAAAAAAAAATTTGCAAGAAACATTTCGGAACTTTTCCACAAGTTTTTTTCATATGCGTTTTGACAGCATTTCACGTGAAATTTTGAACAGAGTACCAGGCTCAACTCTAAAAATGTTATGAAAATATGAAAACTCAGTTGAGTTGTAATTTCTTAATTTTTGTAAAATGGTTTAAAACTTTGCTATATTGTTGTGAACAAAAACTACAACTGATCACAACCAGGGGCCTAATTACCGCATTCGATATCGTGTAAGCTATCGTATCGAGTTAACTATCGTATTTTTCTGCATACGATAGACACTGACGTATCGAATGAAAACTAGAGAGATGTAATGTCTTTGGTTACTCGATATCGAATGCTATCATCTCAAATTACGATACATTTCATTCGATATCGACAGTCAAAATACCAAAATAAAAAATTTCGATAAATTTTGTTCGATATCGTATGCGGTAATTAGACCACAGTTGTCTAATTTACAACTCAACCGAGTTGAGTTGTAAACCGTAATATGGACCTTAATCAATAAGTCTGCGAAAGTAATGCTGTGGGCGTATTTTGCTTCTATAATCAGATTCCAGAATTTTAATTTCTATAATAAAATATTTTATTATTATTTATATCTTGTTAATGTAATTGAGATATAATCGGCTGTGCCGAATCTTAAATGCCCTTCTCCTTTAGTTGAATATTTCAGAAGTGGGTTTTACATGGGATCTATAAATTATAAGCCAACTTTTATTAAACTGGGCCTCACAGTATTTTAATTCGTTGACCAATTTAAATAGAATATCATGATTTTTTTTTCATAAATATTATAATGCGTATTAAAGTGATTTTCTGGAGGGGATTGTACATTGAACATATCGTAAATTATGCATCGTTCATCACAAAACTTTTATTGAAAAATCTTAACTAGACCAAATATCAATACAGTAATATACATTTTTTAGAATTTTATGTTTCTAAAATTGATTTTCGAAAAGCCGCTTTATATAGGACCTACAATTAATTAATTATAATATTGTAAATCGTTTCCTACTGAACCGATTATGATAGATTTCAATCTGCCAAACTGCTTAGGAGAACAAGAGAGAAGAATTTTACACCAATATTGTTCTTTTCTGTTGAGTCTTTCGAAAATGAGCGTGTTTTCAATATACGAACAGACAGACGGACATGGCTAAACCTACTATGCTGAATTAATAAATAAAATAAATCGACTTTAAATAACTCAAGGATCCAGAATATATATACATACATACTTTATAGGGTCTTAGATGAATGTTAAAAAGTTTTACACGGAATGACAAATTTGATTGCAACGTTAGTTTTTTGCACTTTTTTAATTTTATGTAGTAAAATAATTTCCAAAATTCTGCTGTCAAGTCTTCCAAAGGTTCACAAATCCGCAGGCGATTGGCTGGTTTTTTTTTATTTGGTTTTTAAACTACTTACTTACTTTAAACTACTTACATACATATGTACATTAGGGGTATAACCAAATTTTGGCACTACCACTACTCGATAGCGAATATTGTGTAATTTATGAAAACAATTTAATAAAAAAATTTTATATATTTTATTAATAAATGAAAAAAAAAAGTTAAAAAGTTTCTTAATTAGTAAAGGACATGAATTTGAAATTTAATGTGCGTGATGTTTTTGGCTAAATGTTTAAGTACAAGTAAAAAATAAAAAAAGATAATTTTCCAACTTTATGGCGTTTTGAGGGTGACCTTTTTGGAAAACCGCGAAAAATTAATATCATTTTTTTAATAGTTTTCAATTGACTAATCGACTATGCTAGGGCCATTTTAATATTTGCAAAAAATGGGAATAAGTTATATCCCTAATGTACATTTTCTGTTCCCCAGCAAAAAAAAAAGAGAGAAAATCAAAGGTAAAAGTGATAAAATTAACGGGAAAAACTATTTCACATTATTATTCTCAAAAAATATTTTTCATGAGAGTTTTTCAAGATCGCAATTACGTTAAAAGGGAAAAAAGTACAAGGGAAAACTTATTCACGATAGGGGTGATTATACCACAGAATACACAGAACTGTCACGAGACGGAAGATTTTGCGTTTTTTTTTTTTGTCTCTTTCAAAGAAAGCTGTCCTTTTGCATATCTCTTTTCATCATCTTCTATGCCGCAATACAATGAACACAAATTTATTTAGTTAAGATTTATTTACAAAACTGTTGTAAAAATTAACTTTTAAGTTCACCACAACACGAGTTAATAATATTTAAGTAAGTAAATAACATTATAAAACAAAACAATATTACTAAATACATTTTTTTTTTGCACAAAAAACAACGTTTATTGAACTAATGCATTTGTTTAACGTGGTTTGTGTTTTGTTATTTTTGTTTTGATCACGCCATTTGTGTTGATTGTTGCGGACTGTTTTTACACCTTGCCACTTCACTACCAAAAAATGCTTTCTGTCTCTTTCTTCGAAAGCTACCCTCGCAACTGATTTGGGCCTTTTTCACACGTCACTTTTTACAGTTCTGTGTATTCTGTGGATTATACCCTTATACACCACTAGTATTGGACGGTATAAAAATGCTTATAAGAAAAGATGCTGCTTTTTTTGTACCACCAAGCCTATGAAAGTGTGAAAACATGATCAGCAGTCTGTGATTAAAACGAAATGTGGTACATCAGAGATTAAATCGTTTTACGTTTGCAATCTTAATTTATCAACATTTAAAAATAACGGATTTTTCTTGGATATTTTGTTGATTATTTTATTTATTTAAATCGAAATCAAAATTTAATTTTTATATTTGTATCAAAAATTTTACAAACTGGTTGCCTCCGCCTTCGGCGTTTTCTTTCATAAAAAATTTTGTTATTAAAGGACATATTAAAAGTTTTTAGTTACAGATACATGATGAAAATCAATCGATTTAAAAACTATTGTTTTTAAGAACTAGTTTAAAATTAATTTCTGAATTAAAACCTTACTAATTTGTTTCAAACTACACACTATAAAAATTTTCGGTTTCAAATAGTTTCGGTTTTAATATTGATTTCCATCACATAATCACAAAACTGATTTTTGTTAATTTTCTACCAATTTTTTTTTTTTTTTTTAATAATTTTAGTTTTGCCAAGGCCTACATATGTATATTTAGGTTCTCAAAATATGCGTTCATACATATGCACTATAAATAAACATTTAAGTGTCAAACAAACTTGGGAGAAAATATTTTCTTTATTTATTGTGACAATGTACACCAAAAAAATCTATGCTTTATACATTTATACAAAAACTTTGTACAATACTTTGCGAAACCACGAAATTTTTCAGTACAACAAAATGCGTTTTCAGACGGCCATTTGTTTTTTTTTTTTTTAATAAAACTTTTCTCTTTTGATGCATTTGTCATTTCAATTTTGCATTCCACACTTTAGACCAGTGTTCGAAAATAAACAGTACATTATTTAGCGTTCGGCTCACACACCTAAGAACGATATCTATATTTTAAGTGACTGTGTAGATGAACACAGCCCTTAATATCGTTCGTAACTATTTTCAAGAAAGCGCCGAACATTATATGAGGCCTTCAGCGCAAAAGTGCTGTAAGACTCAATTTTTCGTACTCCGACTTATCTACGCCAAAGTGATTAAAACTGCGAAAATAAAAAAAGAAACTAGTTTATTCTTGTTTTAACAACTAACAGAAAGCTTTCTAAAATTTTGTGTTGCATTTATTTATTTTTGCTCTACTTATAATACAAAAGTAGCCATAAGCCACACAAATATGAAATAAATGTAATGTAGCTAACACCACTTTTGAGCTGACGGCCTCATATATTGTTCTGTTCTTCGTTAAAAAAAACAGAACAATTGTAGTGATACTGTAGACAAACATTATATTTTAATGTTCTATAATGTTTCTTTTTTTACATTGACAAAGAAATTAACAAACAAAAAATATTAGCAACGACCGCAACACGAAAAGCTTGTGTGTGTGTATGTTTTGTTTGTGTAAAATTATTTTGCTGGCTTTTTGTTTTTTTTTTCATATGTGTATTTTGTTTTTGTAAAAAATTTTTGGTTGTTTTTACCAGCCAAAAGCTACGAACATTAATGAACCGAACCGAACACAATGAATTTTGTGGATTAAAAAAAAACCGAACGGAATTAAATGTTCTCATCTTTTGTTGAGTTTGATAAAAACAGTATTATTTTTGTGTTCAAAATATGACTAACAGGGAAACGTTATTTTTTAATGATTTTCTACACAAACACTATTAGCGTTTGTGTTTTCCACAAATCTACCGAACCGAACACTAAGAAGCAGTATTTAGTGTTTATTTTCGGACACTGCTTTAGTTAGACCAACTAAAAATGCATTTTGTTTTTGTTAACATTAAATATTCGTTTAATCATAATTCATCAAAGTTTAACTTTAATTTAAGCGAAAAAATACAAAAAATGTTTGTGATATTAAAAACCCCTACAGCCGTATTTATGTATAATGAAAATTTGGCACAATGAAGTTAGTATTTTTATGTCAAATCGACCAAGAGTGGGACACGATCCCTTTCGATTTTAATGAAATTAGGTGAGAAGGTTCCTTTATCTTATAAGCAACATATACACACAGAAAAAAATCAATGTAAATTCGTTCAAAACAAGGTTGATTTTACATTTTTCAGTAGTGATTTTGCTTCATTGTTGTTTCATGTTAATTTAACATGATTTTACAATAACTTGCGAACAATATTTTTTTCTTTTAAAATAACTATAATTCATGTTAATTTAACATTGCAGTAAAGTTAGAGCAAAATGTAATTAATATTGAAATAACAATCCGAATCACGTTGAATGAAAGTTATTTAAAGTTGAAACAACGTGAATTTCATGTAGAATCAAATTGGTTTGAGTTGATATAACAGTGTGAAGACAACATATGCATTTATTTAAGAATAATTTAAAACACTTACCCCTGTAACACATGTTTCACTTATTTTGTATCTCCTTTGTTAACAGAAGCATCAGCAGAATGGCCCGATATCGTTTTCGTCATCATTCTACTTTGAAAGCTTGATGTACTATTTAACTAAATAATTTTAATTAAAAGAATACGGGAATTGTCTTCTTTTTATAACATATTTTAAACATGAAAATAAAAAGATGTACATAATTAAGTGTGTATGCATGTTAATTTAACAAGATAAACTTTTGATTTTAATATAAAACAGGTTTTTATGGATTCAATATTGAAGAATGTTATTTTAACAGTGAATAATATTAAATAAACGTGATTTAAGATTATTTTAATATTTTTCATTTAAAATTAATATGAAATAATAATAAATTTAAATAAAGGGAATACTTTTGCAGAAATTTAGCATGATTCTCAATCAACATTTCGCAATGTTATTTTAACATTGGTATTTTTTTCTGTGTGTATAAACGAAAAAAAAAAATTGAAATTTTTTTTTCAGAAGTTATGTCATATTCAAAATGTTATAATTTCGTCGAATTAGCCGAATGTGTTGAGTTTATTTCTTCAATATCTCGAAAACTACTTTACATACGAAGATGATTTTAATGTAATTCTAAAGAGAATACTAGGGGCTACAAACCATATACTGAAATTACTTAAAAAAAACGAAATACCGCAATAAATAATAAAGTGGGGTTGGTCATACATTTGACCCATCTAGGAGCATCCTACGGGCTGTACCATACAAATATTGGGGTTTAATAAAATTCTTTAATTTGGCCCCTGCAGCGCGTAGGATGCTTCTATTCTATCTATTGCGGAATTTCGGTTTTTTTTTTTAGTAATTTCAATAAACTGAACCGTTTTTGAGTTACGCGAATATATGCAGTGCAACCTCCTACATTAACGAAATAACGGTATATCTTGAAAACAAGAGCTAACCTTAAAAAAAAATGGTTTGCACCACTGGATTCAAATAACAATTGTCAATATAGAAATGTAGCGTATGTCGAATATAGTTGTTTCGAGATATCCACAGATTTGTTGAAGTTTTGTTCGTGCAGTTTCTTTGCTTTAAGTCTGTATATTATCGTATTAATAACAGCAACTTCAAAAGAGGCTAAATTAACACCTTTTCTACTTGTAATAACTCAATTCTGTGTTATTTCGACTGTGTTACTTCGAACATAGATTTATATGAAAACTAGATTTACATCTTTATTTAAAAAATATATTCGTTCATGAATTTCAAAAAATCTTTTTTTTTCGATATCTTGAGTGTATTTTTGCTATCATACTGTGTAATTTTTAAAATAAAACACAAACCTAAAATTGTCATTCGAAAAAACAGATATAACAACAAATATTATTTCTATGACACTAATTAGCCCGAATCGCCGGCCATAAAAACAATAAAATATTTAAAACGTGTTAAAAAGTATGTGGATAAAAAAACAGCCGATGGTCATCAGCATCAAAATGATGAAACTGATGACAGTGATGGTGAAGATATGGTGGGTGGTAAAAACAAAATTTTAAATATACGTACTTTGGAAATAAATAAAAAAGTACTGCCAGTTCAAAAAAAAAAAAAAAAAAAAAACACTGTGCTACAATATAAAAAAATAATGCATTTTCAAAAATGGTTGTGTTGGAAATATTAGCCCGATGTACTAGGATTTAAAATCAGCACATCGCAATTTAAAAATATTTTTTATTTTTTTATTTTGAAAACCAATATTATTTACATTATGTAATTTTTTGCGCTGTAGCACAGTGTATTCTTTATACAATTATGCATATGTAGATAAGTGGATATTTTAGTTATAAAAAAGTAATAAATTTGATAAATGTAGTGTTCCCTCTAGCAGCAGCTTTCCCTTGTAATTTAATTGTATTTTTTAATTAATTGGATTTTTAAAAATCTCAATATTAAAAAAGAAACATTTAATAACAAATAACAATTTACATATGTAATTTTTAAAATTAATTATTAATTTCTTTTATATAAAATTTAAAATGCTTACAAATAAAAACAGACTGGATCAATGCCGTTTTCAACATGGGTAAAAGCAAAAACTGAAATTATCAATTTTACGTTTAAAAATTTAAACAAGTTTTGTTTTCAAATTTTAGTTTTGTTTTATTTTAATTTTCCAATGTGATTACATTTTCTAATTAACATTTTCTGTTTTATTTGTACTACAAAACAGGTTATGAACCAAGATGTTAAAAAGGAAAATCCTTTACAATTCAGATTCCGTGCAAAATTCTATCCTGAAGATGTGGCCGAGGAATTGATTCAGGATATAACACTACGTCTGTTCTACTTACAAGTTAAGAATGCCATATTATCAGATGAAATCTATTGTCCTCCTGAAACTTCAGTCTTATTGGCCTCGTATGCCGTGCAGGCTCGTCACGGCGATCACAACAAATCGCTGCACACAGCCGGGTTTTTGGCCAATGATCGTCTATTGCCTCAACGTGTTATCGACCAGCACAAAATGTCCAAGGACGAATGGGAACAATCGATAATGACCTGGTGGCAGGAACACCGTGGTATGTTGCGTGAAGACGCCATGATGGAATATTTGAAAATTGCTCAGGATTTGGAAATGTATGGTGTCAATTATTTTGAAATTAAAAATAAAAAGGGTACCGACTTGTGGTTGGGTGTTGATGCTCTCGGCTTAAATATCTATGAGCAGGAGGATAAATTGACTCCTAAAATTGGTTTCCCTTGGTCAGAAATTCGCAATATTTCTTTCTCTGACAAAAAATTTATTATTAAGCCCATCGATAAGAAAGCCCCTGACTTTGTTTTCTTTGCTCCACGTGTGAGGATTAACAAACGTATTTTGGCCTTGTGCATGGGTAATCATGAGTTGTATATGCGCCGTCGTAAGCCCGATACCATTGATGTGCAACAGATGAAGGCCCAGGCACGCGAAGAAAAGAATGCCAAACAACAAGAACGGTAATAAATTTAAATACAATAAAAAAAAAATTATTTCTAAAATATCTCCTTATATTTTAACAGTGAAAAACTCCAATTGGCTTTGGCTGCCCGTGAACGTGCCGAAAAGAAACAACAAGAGTACGAAGATCGTCTCAAGCAAATGCAAGAGGAAATGGAACGTTCTCAAAAGGACTTAATGGAAGCCCAAGAGATGATTCGACGTCTCGAAGAGCAATTAAAACAATTGCAAGCCGCCAAGGATGAATTGGAATTACGTCAGAAGGAATTGCAAGCCATGTTAAATCGTCTCGAAGAGGCCAAGAACATGGAAGCCGCCGAAAAGGCTAAACTCGAGGAGGAAATTATGGCTAAGCAAATGGAAGTACAACGCATCCAAGATGAAGTTAATGCCAAGGACGAAGAGACTAAACGTCTGCAAGATGAAGTTGAAGAAGCCAGACGTAAACAGGTAGGTTTTATATACAGGGGAATGCTGGAAATCGAAAACGTAAAACGCAAGAAATTTTAAATTCGTTTCTTAATAAAATGTCTGCATAAAATAATTTTGTGCCAAATATTATATAAATATTTCTTTATTAAACAGAATTTTATAACAAAAATTATAAAAATTGGATTAAAAGTGTTTCAAAAACAACTTCCAAATTCTTGCGTTTTACGTTTTCGATTTCCAGCACACCCCTGATAAGCACAGATTTTTAAAGTAAACTTAGATAACACAGTGTTACAAAATTGAATGAAATAGAAAAACCTGGGACCGGATACCTATTATTTTTCTTGTAGGGCTTGTCAACTAAAACAAGATTCCAATAGTGAAATATACCGGACACCTCCAAAATCCGGATTTACGGGTAAAAACCCGGTTTTTGTACCTTTGCGCACTTATAAGCCTGTAATTTTGTTGATAATGAGCCGATTTTCAATTTCTTACTAGAAAAACTGAGATCTTTCGAACAATGTATAATTTATTTAAGAAAACTGGAGAAATTTGGGTGTTATTGTCGAGCAAACACAAATTTTGTAGATTTTTCAAAAAAATTTCAAATTTAGTGACGTTTTTATACATTATTTTCTTAAGAAACTATAATACTATTGAGTTTATTCAAAAAGTACGTTTATTAACGATTACAACGCATATTTGGGTTTAAATAGATAGATAAGTAATTGACTGAGTTATTTAACTTTTCATGAAAATAAACTTTTAAACATTTTATAAAAATTTTATTAATCAATTGAAGCACAGCCGCGAAAAACGTTGTAAACGCCACATTTTGCAAAAACTGTTTTTTTGCAGATAAACGTTGACTTTACTCTCTTACACAGTTTAAACATCAAATCAACCAAAACTATGCACCTTAACGTCTTCAAAATGGCGTACAAAGTGTCAGCCAGTGGAAGAACATTGCAAGTTACTAACATAATGATGAAACCGAAATGGTTTTGCAGTGCGGAATAATGTTTTAAAAGCCTTTTGCATTAAAGTTTTTATTATCACTATTTTAAATAATAGAAAAACAAATTTTTAAAACAAATAATGCTGCTTGTCAAAAAACGTTTTTTGCTCTCCTGAAAAATTATTATTTTGTAACTTAAAACGTTATTCGCGGCTGTGCTTCAATTAATCAATGTTATCCTAAACACAAAAAAAAATTGTAATTAGGGTTTAAGTCATTCAAAAATATTGTTTTTTTTCGTGTTCTTTTTACGCACTTTCTTTAAAATTACAAATCACTGTTAGCCTAAACACAACTTAGATTTACAACAAATATTTGTAATGAGAGCTTTACTCATGTAAAATTATTGTTTTTTTTTAATATGACGTTTTGTTAATGTCTTCTTTTTCACTTTGAATCTGTGTATTTAAAAAAAAAACGTTTGCAATTTAATAAAAATCGTGCGCACTTTAAAGAAAGATCTCAGTTTCTTCTTTCGAAATCTAGTATGAAATTGAAAATCGGATCATTATCAACAAAATTACAAGCTTATACGCGCGCAAAGGTACAAAAACCGGTTTTTTAACCGTAAATCCGGATTTTGGAGGTGTCCGGCATATTTCACTATTGGAATCTTGTTTTACTCGACAAGCCCTACAAGAAAAATGATATCCGGTCCCAGGTTTTTTGGACTGTCTCACCGTGTAATTTGCCAGAGTACATATACTGATCATAAATGTCAAATAGAGAGCTCAGTATGGCAGTTTTTGTTTGGCAGCCAACCCCTTAGTAAGGTCTGCCGGGCATAAAAAGAAATCCTTTTATAGACTTCTTCACTCTTAAATTTGTTTGCTGTCACTTGTCCCCTGTTGTCCTAATTGCAATTTGGTTTATGTAACATTAAGGGCCTGTTCGTCGATAACGAAAGAAGACTACGTTCGCTTAAATTACATTTAAAAAAAAAAAAAACAAAAAAACAGAAGTAAAGGAAAAAACATGTAAAATCAATTAAAATGGATAATCATTCAGGAAAGCAAATTTCGATCTACCAAATGTTAAAATACAATTTGGTTTAAGGATTGATGTTTGACTGGTGACGTCAGCAGTCGTCGATGGCTGCGAGTGTAAGACGGCAAATCCATCTGAGGAGATTGAGTGGTTGCAATCGAAACATGTCATGGTAACCTGCCGGCCAGGGTTCGAGCCCGAGCCACGTCAAGAATGAAAGATTATCAATAACAATTTAAATTGATTTTCATGTTGTAAAATTCCTTTCTTCATAAAAAATAATTTAATACAAATTAAATTTCATGAACTTAAGCCTAATTAAAAATATTAAAAATTTGGATTAAAAAAAAAAAAACAAATTATAAAATGTTGTTTTTGTTTTACATGTAAGTTGAGCGAACGAAGTCTTCATTCGTTATCGACGAACTGGCCATAAGTCATTACCGCAAAAAAGCTTAAGCGACAAAAACAAAATTTTACAGGATTTGTTTTATTTTATTTCATAAAATTTCTATGAAGGGTGGTTGTCGGTTGTCGTTTTTGCTATTAAATCGTAACGGTACCTTATGTGACCATCACATTTTAGGAAATGATGCAGGTGTTGCCAATAAAGTCATTTATTAAAAAACGAAAATTTAAAATGATGTCGCCTAAGCTTTTTTGTGGTAATGCCTCGATATATATTATTCATTTTAAATGTTCACAAACACGGGCTATTTTATAGAAAATATTCAGAGTTAATTTGAGTAAATGTTTATGTTTTTTAAAAAGAACTTATTTGTTTAATAACAGAAATGTGTGTAGAAATGGTTTACAAAAATTCGCCCGTTTTCGAATCAGTAGCAACTCATCCAGTTTTATAATATTTTCATGTACTCAGTCTTAAAAAAGGTTACATACCATTAACAAATTTCAGATTTCTTAAAAAAATTCTTTACATTTTACTGGGTTTTCTTACTTGAATAATTAAGAATAATTTCGATTTCTAAAAATAACAATTTTTCTTCTTTATTAATATTTGAGCTTAAGGTCACTTTTATTTTAAATACTTCGTATATTTTTATTATCGATATTTCGATTTCCTTTGGAAATCTTCTTCAGGATATATTTTAATTAAAATTAACAAAAATTATGTTTGATAATTAATAAAAATTAAAAATTGAAATTAAATTTAAAAATTTTTTCAACATTCAACAATAACATTTCATAAAATCAAAATATTAAAAAATTAAAAAGAGGAAACAAAAAACAATTTTAAAATATTTCCCTTTTTCGTCAAAAATTTTTTTTAACAAATCTAACTTAAGCCATCTAAACTTTTTTTTGTTTTTTTTTTTTATAAAACAACCATAGATCTAAACCTATTTCCCTTTTCGTCAACCTATTTATTCTTATTCAATGAATATCTATAAATCTGAGCTAAACCTTCAGTATCTTTTTTAAAATTAATCCTTTCTTCAAATGGAACATTATTTATTTGTAACATTTCTAACATATATCTTCTTTTCTTAAAACCTTTCACGTTTAAAACGGATGTGTTCTCAAAATCTGGATAATGATTTAAATCCCTGCAATGAGTCGATAAAGCTGTACCATGTGCTGAATTATAATTTCTATATTTTTGGTCATGTTTATGTCCTGCTATTCTAGTTTTCAGTTTCGTCCCAGTTGTTCCTACATATATTTTCGCACATTGTTCATTATTGTTGCCACCACAAGGTATTTTATAAACTAAATTTGACATATCTAACTTTTGTAATCTATCTTTCATTCTTGTGAATAATCTACCAACATTATTATTTACCTTGTGTGCCATTCTATATTTCCCTTTTCAGAAAGGTTAGAAAACTCAAATATTTATGACAAAGGGAAATATAGAATGGCACACAAGGTAAATAATAATGTTGGTAGATTATTCACAAGAATGAAAGATAGATTACAAAAGTTAGATATGTCAAATTTAGTTTATAAAATACCTTGTGGTGGCAACAATAATGAACAATGTGCGAAAATATATGTAGGAACAACTGGGACGAAACTGAAAACTAGAATAGCAGGACATAAACATGACCAAAAATATAGAAATTATAATTCAGCACATGGTACAGCTTTATCGACTCATTGCAGGGATTTAAATCATTATCCAGATTTTGAGAACACATCCGTTTTAAACGTGAAAGGTTTTAAGAAAAGAAGATATATGTTAGAAATGTTACAAATAAATAATGTTCCATTTGAAGAAAGGATTAATTTTAAAAAAGATACTGAAGGTTTAGCTCAGATTTATAGATATTCATTGAATAAGAATAAATAGGTTGACGAAAAGGGAAATAGGTTTAGATCTATGGTTGTTTTATAAAAAAACAAAAAAAAGTTTAGATGGCTTAAGTTAGATTTGTTAAAAAAAAATTTTGACTAAAAAGGAAAATATTTTAAAATTGTTTTTTGTTTCCTCTTTTTAATTTTTAATTTTTTAATATTTTGATTTTATGAAATGTTATTGTTGAATGTTGAAAAAATTTTTAAATTTAATTTCAATTTTTAATTTTTATTAATTATCAAACATAATTTTTGTTAATTTTAATTAAAATATATCCTGAAGAAGATTTCCAAAGGAAATCGAAATATCGATAATAAAAATATACGAAGTATTTAAAATAAAAGTGACCTTAAGCTCAAATATTAATAAAGAAGAAAAATATTTAAAAAAGGTCGAAGAAATTAGAATAAAATTATTAAAAATAACAATAAAAACACAACAGTGCGTTTACTTTTAATATTTACATATCTATACATACTTTGCTTAAAAAAATGCACCCTTAAGTTTCGTACAACCGGTGGTTAGATCTAACAATATTGACAGTAAAATTTGTTTAAAACGTTGTCAGAAAAAGCATTGACAGTCCATTTAAACAGCAAAATTTTTCTTTGGCAGTATATTGTCAATACATTGGCAGACCTTACATTATTGTAAGATCTAACAACCGTTTGTACGAAGCCTCAGTAGAGCCTGGCATTTCACATAAAGCGAGAATATGTATGTAGATGTAAAACTGAAATTATAAAGTGTTATTCGCGGAGTAAAATGAGTAGAAACAAAGAAATTTCTGAACCAATTCGAAAAAACCAAGTTCTCGTCCTCGTATTTTCAAGGATCGAACTGAGAGGAGAGTTATTCTATAAGTCAAAAAAAAATCTCCCCCTTAGCAAAGTACAGTCGAAATATATCGCAAACTAAAAACTGACCTAGTAGCAAGTGTTTCTGACCAGATTGTTCGCAGATCTATCAAAAAAAAAAAAAAAAATGGATGCAATAGCCGAGTTGTAAAAGAAATCCCGTGCTCAGACCAGTAAACATTAAAAAAATCTTGCAATGCGCGCAAATTATCAACACGTTCACATAAATGAGGAGATGGTCGGGCCAAAGTTTGGCAAAAATCTAATACATACTGCCTTACTATCAAAAAATATTAATCCAACATTGAAACATGGACGCGGGGTGTCATGGTATGGGGATGCATGGCGGCAAGTGTTACTGGTAAACTAAAATTCATTGATAAAAGGACAGCTATCTCTCTAGTGTTGATATTTAAGGCTTGGGGAAAATTCTACACTTCTTCAGGGAAACGATTCTAAGTACTCGCAGAAAGATTTGATAGAAGCTACTATATAATGTGAAATACGAACTGGAACATAAAAAACTGAGTGCTTTTCGTATAAATTTTACTAAACGTTCAAACAGTTGTATTGTGAAAACAGCACTCCAGTTGCCGGAGGTAATAGTGCCTTCTAGGGAGAGCTGATCAGGTAGGAGCAGATTGTTTAGTGTATTTGCTATTTTCACTGATGGCTCGAAGATGAGGGGCACGGGTGCGGGGGTCTACATTGAAGATCTGGACATCAGAAGGTCATATAGTGTTTTTCTTCTAATTTCAATTATTGTGTAAGAACTCCAGTTGCAAAAAATATGTATATGCTGAAAACGGAGCGGCGGTGTCTATAAAATACAAAAAGTATTGTATTCTAAAAACTTCATTGATATACATACCTTTTATCTTAGTCATGAGGGTTGCAAATTTTTTTGTTTTATAATAAGTTCGATGTGGTGCTAATTCTGCCGGTCCTAAGGCCCCTGGTTTAATGTAAAACGTATTTAAAAACAAAAAAGAAATGTGCCCAATTTGAAGCGTGTCATAAAAGTGATATATTTAAAGCTAGACGTACAAAGTTTCAGAAGGACTTTTGGTGTTAAGAGGGGT
Source organism: Pollenia angustigena (assembly GCA_930367215.1). Classification (NCBI taxonomy): domain Eukaryota; kingdom Metazoa; phylum Arthropoda; class Insecta; order Diptera; family Polleniidae; genus Pollenia; species Pollenia angustigena. The sequence continues at coordinate 122,969,449 of OV884059.1, read as the reverse complement.
ACGATCCAAGACGGCATTAGTTGGGCCTAGAATTTTATGTAGGATTAAAAAGTCACCAAACGCCAAAATGAAGCCAAAGATGTGTTATAATCGGACTACAAGTGGCGACGCAGTGGACAAAAAAATAATGGGCAGTATCCAGAGGCGTGGCAAAAAGTTAGAACCCTTTTATGCATATACATACGTACATATACATACATTGTATATGTACATATGTATGCACCTTTAATTTTTTAAACAAAAAATATTTTCTATAAATTTTTTTAAACCATTTTTTTTTTACTCAATTATCAGTAGGGTAATTCTGTAACTTTTAACGACAAAAATTTGTCGTTAAGTAGTAAATTTTAAGTTTTTTTAAGTCAAAATTTTTGTCGTTAAAAAGTTACAGAATTACCCCACAGGTGTGTTTCAGAAACCAAATTCGTACGAAATTGAAAATGAAAACATTTTCACCTTAACTAGAAAACGTAACACTAGAGTTTTTCATTTTGCGGACTTTTTAATTTCCCGGGAAAGCGGGATTTATTTTTCAATTTCCCGGGAACTCCCGCTCAATGCAAATCGATGCAAAATATTATTTAACCTTATTTATTTGAACAAATAACATTTCCTGAGATCAATTAAATAAGTTTATAAATGCATTCAACTATTTTATTTCTGTGACAAAAAGGAAAAAGTGCCTAAAGGCACCTTAAGATCTTAAGGTTCAATCTAGGTCTTTAAACAAATTAAAAATTCTGTAAATTTTTACTCTTCTTCTTTCGAAATTTCAGACTAGGGAATGGTAAATCGATTTCGATTCCATTCAAATTGCAATCGAATTTACGTATGCGATTTTGTACTGAAATCGATTATTGGGCTTTTGAAATCGATTTTTTTATTTATATCAAAATTTTGGAAATTTTTTATTTTTAATCTTAACTAAATCGATAAATTATGGGCATGCACAAAAAAACTTATTTTTTTGTGCGCCTATAGGTATGCTTATGCAGTTTCCCAAGTCTAAAGTTGTAGTTTTACGTATTTATCTATTAGAAGTATACCAACTTCCAACTTTAATATAAGGGCTCTTGTTCTTCAGAAATTAAACTCATATATGGACACTGAACAAAACAGTCCTTAACATATCGTACCGAATCAAACAGTGAAAGTCAGCTTCGTGCAAATCAACATATTATAGAAACACAACAGGTGAATTAAGCCATGACTTCCTGGAAATAGGCTAATATTTAAACAGACCAGTGTAGTTTTAAGCAGAGTGAAAAAACAAAAAGTATGTATTTTTTTCTATCAAATACGAAATATCTCTGCATCTTTCTGAAAACAATGACATGCAAACGTTTCTTTTCTACAACTAACTTAATAGTAACTTAGCAAAGCAACAGTCGCCATGGATCAGAACTGTTGTCATACTCCTTTGAAATACTATCCATACATTCAGGCTTGTCACAGAAATCAATTCCGGTCAAAAGTGATTTAGTTTTATGTGAAGCAAGATTCGAAATCACTTCCACTTTCGATCGGAATTAATTTATGTGACAGGCCTGATTGACTACACAAGTATATAATTTTAATATGTGAAATGTATAAAAAGCAGTCATATCTACCCACTGTAAAAATCTAATTTCAATTTCTCTAGTAGTAGTAGTAGTAGTTTGCCTTTGTGATATAATTTATAAGTTTGCAAATTAATTTTAAAACGATTTTGAAATCGATTTTAAAATCGATTTTGAGGTTCGATTAATCGATTTCAAAACCCAAAATGAAAAAAGTCGATCGAAAAATCGAAAATCGATTTTGGAGTCCATTTACCATTCCCTATTTCAGACCATTAAACATTTGACATTGCCAAACTTATCGGATTTGATTTGACATCTCTTAAGCGTTTGGCAAAAATGGTTTTAAGTCAGAAACTGTAGTTTTTCATAAAGTTGAATTGAAAAATATTTATTTGGTGTATTTCTTAGACTTTTTTCCTTAGAGCAGATGAAATTGATTAGTAGCATGTATGCTAGACTGAAGTGATCTTAACCAAACAAAAGAGAGAAAAAATTTAATTAAAGCCAATCAAAAACTCACAATGCGTTTTTTTGAATTAAAACCCTTTTGCTTAACGGCTAAGAAATTACCAATATGGGAGCACTAAAATAAAAGAAACGTACAAAAAATATTTTAAATGATAGATAATTCGGTTGTTTCTTAAGTTGTGTTTTGAAAATAATACAAACCCCGTTAAGATAACAAATTTTAAGAAAAAAAAATTTGAAAATAAACAAAAAAACATTGACTTTATTCGTACTACCCTGTTTTCTATCATTGCTGCAATTATTGAAGCACTGGACAATTTTTCAAGGATAAAATTTAGTTTTTAATAAGATTTTTTAATTTATTTGCGAAGTACCAACAATCATTTCTAATTTTTTATGTATGCTTAGGCCATTGTCAGCATTCTTTGTATCTTATAACAAGATAGTGCCTATTTTGTAAATTTTAATTATTTAACTTAATTATTTCAACAAATAGAATCTGGGAATTTATTATTTAAATTAAATTTATTTATTTTAAATGATTTATTCTTCTTTGGGCTTAATAGTTATTCTTTTGTTAATAAAAATTAACATGACCCGATTCTAATACATTTTAATTATATTTCAAACTGGATAGATATAACAGTAAAAGCATTAATTATACCGTCTCACATTTATTTATAAAACAAAATCTCTCTTTATTTTTTTTTTTTATTTTTTTTTTATAAAAAAATATTTATAAAAACCACTAATTCTTCAGGGCTTACTACACAATTATCATTTATTAATACATAATAGCAAAAAAGCTTCAATAAAAATGTCTATGTATTCTATAAAAGAATTATTATGTTCTAAAGCGGTGAATAAGACAAATTATTGAAAATATCCATATATTAAAGGAAAACCATTTTTAAATTTTTTTTTTTTTTAATTGCAGGCTGAAGCTGCTGCCGCTTTATTGGCTGCCTCTACTACACCCCAACATCATCATGTGGCTGAAGATGAAAATGAAAATGAGGAAGAACTTACAAATGGTGATGCTGGCGGTGATGTATCACGTGATTTGGATACTGATGAGCATATCAAAGATCCCATCGAAGATAGGCGTACATTGGCTGAGCGTAATGAACGCTTACACGATCAATTAAAGGTTGGTATTTAGTTCTACATTATTTTGATATTTCATTTAAAATTTTTATATTTTTCTCTTGTTTTTACAGGCCTTAAAACAAGATTTGGCTCAATCCCGTGACGAAACAAAAGAAACACAAAATGATAAGATTCATCGTGAAAACGTACGCCAGGGACGTGATAAATACAAGACATTACGTGAAATTCGTAAAGGCAATACAAAACGTCGTGTTGATCAATTCGAAAACATGTAAATCCATTTTAAAAATCGGAAACCTGCATTTTGTATTAAAATGTTTAAAGCTTGTTTAGAATTTTAAAATTGAAATAAAAACATAAATAAAGTTCAGCCAATTAACAACAAAATGAAAATCAAAAAACTCCTAAAGAAAAACAAGTCTTAAACAATAACAAAATATCCCCAACACTACCATAATTATTATTATTTTTTTAAAATAATTATTTTCAATTAAAAAAATATGAATTTTTAATACTATTCATATTAACAAAACAAACAAAAAAAACATTCGTAATTATATGAAAATTATAACAACAACAATTTATTAAGACCATTTATTATTTTTTAATTCAAATATTAAAAAAAAAAAAACATTTGTAAAACAAAATAAAGCTTCAAAATAAAAGAAAATGTAAGTTAAAGACTTAAATTACAATTTTTAAAGAAATATGTCGCAAAAGAAACGCTTTAATTTATAAAAATTATAATAATAATTTAATTTTTTTGTTCTTTTTATTATTGCATTTTATTTTTGAACAAAATGTTCTATTATTTTTATATTCTTTTTTTTCTATAAAAAAAGAAAAAGAATTTAAAATTAATGTAAAGAAAGTTTTTAATTAAACACAGCAACAGTTTAACAAGAACTTTATTCGTTTAAAGTTTTTCTCGTTTCCCTTTACTCTCTCTATCTATCTCTCATTCTCTCGTTATTAAAAGAAAAAAGTAATCCTATCGAAAAAGTTGAAATTTAACTCAACTTTTTTTTAATATAATAGTTAATTAAAACGAATCATTAAACTTGCTCTGGACCATTGAATTATTTTAAAAACACATCCGTCTTCTGTAATTGAAAAGAAAACAAACATTTATTAAATACTATTTTTATTACTATATTATTATTAATAAATAATCCATCTTAATTATGTTTATTAAATATAAATAGATGTTTTGTGAGAAGTTTATTAAAAACAAAAACGAAGAAAATATTAATTATTTATACTTTAAGGTATAGTTAATGTTTCTTTTTAATAATTATAATATTCTTTTTCTTTGTATTTAAACAAAACACCCTAAAGGAACCCTTAAATAAAGTTAATAAAAACAAAATTTCCAAATTTAACTTTTGCCTATTTTATTATTATTTTTTTTTTTTTTTTTTTTCAGTCAAATAAAATTCAGAATTTTTTGTTTATTTATTTGTTAAGATTGTTTTACAATTTTCAGTTATCAAATAAAAACGTTTTAAAATTAATTTGTCTTAAAAGCAATTACATACATTATAATTAAAAAATTTTGCATATAAATTTTCTTGTCTTATTTTTTTAGCAACGAGTTTTTAATAAAATTAAATTGAATACAAATAAAAATATATATTAAATTAAAATAATATAAAAAATATATATTTTGTAAAACTACAAAACAAACAAAAATTATGTTTTATTCAAAAAAGTAAGAAATTATTAGAAATTTAATAAAGTGATGAAAGATTTAAAATGCGGCAATCGAAATTTAATGAAATTTTCAGGTTATTATTTTTTTTTTTTAATTACCGTATTTTTTCCTGATTTTAATAGTAGTTCCAAGGCGAATTGACTTTCAGGTGGCGTTGAAAACACAGCTGTGATACTTTTTTTTTTTAAATAAGAGAGAGGAATGTCAAAAGTTACTTGTGTTTTTGACTTATCGGCCAACGAAAGCAGCAACAAATTACATTGTTGTGTTTTTGGTGTTGTTAATTGTTGTAGTGTCGACACCACCGTTTACATAAATTCGCCTTGAGTAGTTCTTATAAAGGTAAGTACTAAAATACCGATGTTAGTCCCAATTCACACGTTGCAAGTCTTATTGATCAGCTTGCTACTTTATAACGAGAGTGAAGAGAGTAAAATAAACGTTTCTCTCTCACTCTCTCTCGCCTATAAGGTAGCAAGCTGATCAATAAGACTTGCAACGTGTGAATTGGCACTAAGTAAAAATATTTTATGAACTTTTAAAAAAAAGAAAAATTTTCAAAATTTTTTCAGTTCAATTTCACTCAAATGCTATTTCCAGAACACGACTGATAATTTAAAAAAATGATCAGAAGTTAACATTCTTGCTTTAAAGGTACCCACAGACCAAGCAACATTTGTCGAAACATGTTTTCCTAATTTTGTTTCAGTTTTAACCACAGAAACAAATGATTATTTATTATATACATGGATGTTCTGGAAATCGAAAACGCAAGAATTTTAAACGTCATTTTTAGGAAGATGTCTGTAATAAAAGAATTTTATCGCAAATATACAAATATTTCTCAAAGTAACAGAATTTTATAACAAAAATCTATATATAAATCGACTAAGGCAATACAGTTAAGAACACTTTCCTCCTCTGTATGACAACCGATTTGAACAAAATATACACCATTTGAGAGAAGTGCACAATGTATATTTTATTAATTTCAGAGTTATAAGCGCCCTGTAGGAAGTCAAACACATTTTTAAGTAACTTCAAACTGGTTTTTTTATAACCACATCTAGTTAATTAAGTGACTTTTTTCAATGTTGACGACTCACTATTTTAACATAGGCATGTCATAGGCAGTAGTCAATTGGCCATCTTTGCATGACTTTTTAACTGACACTAACTACTTATTTTTCAACCTATTTGTAGTTAATTAATAGTACATTCAGTTTATAATAAATTATTTAAATTTTAAATAATTTTTGTCAAAAAAATATCCCCCATATTCATAAAAAACATTTCAAGTTTATAAAATGTTTATGAAATGATTTTTCTATGAAAATTTGTTCAATAAACCTTTTATAACCAAAAAATTTTTTTATGAATAGGGGGGTATATGTACATACATTTGTATGTACATATCGTTAGCTAAAATGCAAAAGGACGTAACTAACAAAAATATAATTTTACAGGAGAAGCAAAAAACTTTATTAAATGAAAACTATAAACATGTCAGACAACATGCGTTAATGGGTCATCCATGGAATTCTTTAAACAGTTTTCAAATGAAACCATTTCATTATATTTTGTTGAAAAAAATGAGTAATTACGTAGTTTTTCATTTATAAAATAAACACACTTGTAGTTACGTTCCTTTGGTTTTTGTTAATAAAAGCGCAATTTTTGATAACAGAAGTGTAAAATTTTGTGTAGACATGTAGTTCAATGGCATTTATAATAATCAATCAAAAACATGATTTTGAATTTTTTGTTAGTTACGTCTTTTTGCATTTAAGCTGACGATATACATATTTTGATATAGAAATAATTATTTAAGAAAATTTTGCATTAAATTGCCTTCAATGATGATGTATAATAGTGCTGAAATAAATACGCTACATAATTGCTTGTACATAAACAGCTTTGTATCGCTTCAATTTTTAATTATTTTAAATTATTTAAATATGTTTGTATATTTTTTTTCATTTGACTTCATGGCATGCTTGTTTTACTTATTTTGCTTTTATTTGTGTTTTACGTGTGCATGTATGCGATATTTTTGGTTGATATCTGCATGAGATTCAAAACAATTTGTAGTCATTTGAAAAATAGTTAATTTATAGTTAGTGTTTTTGCAACTGACTATTTTATTTACTACAGGGCGTACAAAATTGCTACTAACACAAATGCAAAACAAATAAATTAATATTTTTTTTCAATTATCAAATAATAAAAAATTAGGGTGATCGATTATTCGACCTTTTTCAGAAACCGGTTTTCGAATATTTCGACTATATAAATCTTACGTATAAATCGGACCAGGCAAAACAGTGATGAACGCGTTCTTCCTTTGTTTGTCAACTGAACCTCTATGGGGAGAAAAAAGGGGAAATACGGGGAAACTAATTTTCTTTTTTTACTTTTCTGTGCTTCATGCGATAATTTTTAAATTTTCTATAATATTGAACTTAGAAACATAATATTATAGGTGTATGGTCTTGAGTGAGATAAAAAAATGCTGGTATTTTTTGTTTTTTATCTGGAACTTTTTGAATTTTCGTTAATATTCGACCTATAAAGATAAAATTATACATTAAACTGGGTGACTAAGAACATGTAAAGGGAGCTTTTTGGTACTTTTTCGTTCAACAGCTGGTACTTTGATTAATTTTCATTAATATTAGACATGTTTCTGTAATCGATTTATATTAAAGATGGGTGACTGATTAGGCCATCGCATCCGTACCTAGTGCTGGGGCTGCCAGCAACCCTCTAGGCTAGGGTTTGCTGATGGTAAATCTTTTGAAGACCTTGGGCGCCACCGTTGGCCATAGTCTTGGCTCATCCGCTGCCATCCCTATTGAACGGTCCCATCGTAACCGTACAAGGAGAAACACTCCACGTTGATGTGCTGCAGGTATTTACTCCATGCTGCGTCTAGGGTTTTACCGCCCGCGATCGGTCGTCAGAGCCTCGTTCGCATGACAGAGGACACCAAGTCTCGGGTGGGCAGTGGGCGAGGTTGACAGTGGAAGAGGATTGGCTATGTGTACAAATGTAATATTTGTATTAGCTTCACTCTCCCATTAGTCCTCCCAAAAAATGCCCTATGTTCACTTTGAAATTTTTACAATTGTTTTATATGCTATGTAATTTAATTCAGTTGTAAATAAAGGACACATAAAATTAAACGTGCGACGTCCTTAGTGGATGCCAATATAAGTATATAAGTAGGAGACTTTTTGATACTTTTTTGTTTTTCAATTGGTATTTTTTATACTGAACTTACAAAATTAAATTAACTCACGTAGAAGATAAAATATGTTCCGGAGGTTGGTCCCTCGCCTAATCGATCCACTTTGAAGGAAAAAATAAATGTTCGAAACAAATAAATTCATATTTAATTAGATGAATTATGTTTTCTTCATATTTACAAAAACATTTATGGTCGAATTTTGACCATTAAGGTAAGAACACTAGCTAATAGCTCTGTTTCTTTACTCTACTTTGGGATCCCTCGGGATCCCAATTTGCACGAAAAGCGTTCCCGTACTTTTAATTTGTGTAAATGAGAGCGGATTTGAGAGAATAAAATTCTTCTTATTCTTGCACGAAACAGCCCAGAATTTTTCTTCGTGCAAATTGTGTAAATTGTCAAACAGCTGTAAAACATAAACAAAACAATGAAATGCAAAGGAAAAAAAATCATGAACCAAATTTTGGAAAAATGTTGTGGAGTGAAATAATGTATTTAAATATAAAGTTTTATGTTGAAATATTAGGAAAACATAATGTTAGTTATTGTTAAAGTGTTTGTTTGGTTTAATTTTTAGTAAAATTAGTTTATTTCGGCTGACAATATACAATTTTTCAAAAGTGGCATAAACTTTTATTGTTTTGTAAAAACTATCAAAACAATGACTTTTTATTTCGTGCTTAAAATTTGGTTTTTTCTGTTCCCGTACTTTTGTGTAATTTTGTCTCTTTATGAGAGAAATTTATGCTTGCTCTCATTTTCACGAACTTTACCCAAAAAGTAAAGAAACAGAGCTATTAAAAGTGTATTAAAAACAACTTCCAAATTCTTGCGTTTTCGATTTCCAGAAAATATATTTATATATTTAGTATCCTAATGGGATCACTGATCAGAACATAATTTCTTATCCATAATTAACTACACTGTGAATTGTAAATTGATCATCTTAAATTGAAGTAGTTCCCTTTAGCACTTAACGATTCAAAGGTATGTAGTGTATTCGTTGTATATATTTTTCAAAAACTTATAAATTATACGCTTGTTATTCAAAGTTTTATTTTAATTGTTATACCCACACCACAATAGTGGAGAGGGTATTATGCATTTGTGCTGATGTGTGTAACGCCTTAAAATATTGGTCCTAGACCCACCTTAAAGTATACCGATCGACTTAGAATCATTTTCTGAGTCGAAAAATTGATTTTGAAATATGAAAGAGAACATTGATGCCATACATATATAATCCATTCTTAACTCATTTTTTTTTTTTTCAAAATGGCGTGTAGGCTCAAACAATAATAACCTGATGATGAATCAAAAGCCTTTAATTTTTTTTGCACAACGAAAAGAAGTGCAATATACTGTGAAATTCGCTAGCAACATTGTACGATATTGTTTTTTTAAGGTTATGTTTTTTAAATAAAAGTTGCGCCATATTTAAATTGAATACCTATAGGGCAATATAAAAATAATATGGTGGATACCATAAACAATAATATTGTTAATGGATGGGGCGCTTTAAATTTATTAAATATAGGTATTTTCCTATGTCCGCTTAATGTTAGCTCAATAATAAAAAATTGCGTATTGTTGAAAATTGCTAACTTGCTAATTTATAAAGTTTACATAAAAATACAACAAAACGGTTTTTACATATTAGGTCTCATAAATGTGCAATGTAGGTAGATGTACTATTAATTTTATTATAAATAAAAAACTTGTAACTTTTATATGTATATACGAATAGTAAGTAGCTTTATTATAATTACCATGTATATTTTTTATTACACATAATAAAGTAAAAATATTTGAAGATTTTTTCACAGAATGTAGATTTTCTCTGAAAATTTCTGGCACCACTGATTGGGACCCGTTTTTACAAATTGTATACTAAAAAACAGTGTAACACAAAATATTATAAACAAAATTGATATTAGAATAAACTTTCAAGGTACATTTAAATAAAACACTGCGCAAAATTAATGAGCTGTGTTTTTTTTCATTTCATGTTTGAAAATATTTGCAATAACAGGATCATTCACCAATTCCTTCATATTGTGGGCCACAATAAAATCTAAATGATTAAAACTTTGCTCAGGAACACGGTAATCACCAGCCAAGTATGGCGTATTTGCAACCAAAGTATCAACATCTTTCGGATCGCACAATGCATCATTGCTACTGGAATACAAATAAGTAGGAGCCTTAATATTGGCCAGATTATAATCTGGAGCAGTTTCTTGACCATAGATTTGTGTATTCTTTTTTTCACCATAATCCATTTGACAAAAACGTCCCTTATTATGGTCACTCAATTGGATATAGTGAATACCTTGATTGCTGGATGACCCACCAGGATGTGTCTCAACTAAAACTTGCATGGCAGTAACGTTGGTATTAACATAACCATCACCAGCAAAAAGAAGCCACAAGTTCTTACAAACAATTTTTAAAGCGGGATCAGTACCACAGGCTGTATCGGATATACTGGCAATTAAAGTGTTTTGTGGTAATAATTCTATATCACTTAAAACCTGATTCCAAATGCCCCCAGGTTTGCCAACTAAAGGTTTTAACATTTTAAAAGCAACTGAAGTACCATGTTCGAAGAATGCACAGGGAGCTAACATATGGGCAGATTTAATTTTTCTATTGTACTCGGGTCGTTCAGACATCATTATAAAGTAAACAGTGGTTCCTTGGGAATGACCTGCATAATGAATCTGTTGTTGCCCTGTTGTCTCAATGATATAATCAACCATTTTGGGTATATCGATTGTACCAATTTCATGAAAATCAAAATGCCAGAATTTTGGATTATCCAAAGAGATTTTGGCATTATTACGTGAGTAAATATTTCCACGAGCATTGCCCAACCAAACATCAAAACCAGCATCGGCAAGCAAATAAGCTAAAGCATAATCGGGCCCCGTTGATAGCCAACAATCGGAATTACTAAAAAGACCATGTTGCAAAAGTATAGCGGGTCTCCTGGCATTTTGATTTTGTAATTTAGGGGAATAAGGTATACGGAATAAATTCAATACATAGCCATCTTCGGTTTCAACGAAATAAGATTCAGCTGGGTAACCATTATTACGTATACGTTCGTCCTATAATAAAAATTAAAGCAAATAATAAGCCATAATTATTTTCATTTATAAAAACAAACCAACCGTAGGTGTTATTTCCTTTAGCATACAGGAGGGATTTGGTTTATATGCCGAGGCCATTGCTAAAAGGCCAAATACTATTATCACACCAAAATTCTTCATTTTTTGATATCCCGCTCTTTCAAAAGTACTAACTGATTTTGCTTTGTTTTAATAATATTACCAACTTTATATACTTATTGGTTATCTTGGGAATTCTGATATTTTGTTTATTTTTATTTATTTTTACTTAATTATTGCATTAATGAGATAAGTTTGAGTTTGTTATCTAAAAACTTCTTTAAATTTTCGGTTTTAATTTATTAGCATTCGCCATAGATTCATATTTCTTGATAAAGTGATGATGAATTTATTAGTTTTAGTTTTTAGAAGTTAATATGCATAGTTTGAATTTCGAGGTTTGCATACTATTGTCAAAAATTTGGATTAAAACGTACAAATAGAATAGTTAAAATGAAGACCTTTAGCAAAATCGGGAGCATTACTGAAGTCAGATCCAAAATCACAAACATTTGCATTGATAAAATCAAAGAAGCAAAAAAATTAAAATATCAAAATCAAACAAAATGCAGTTCTTCAAGAATGGTAAAATAATATGAAACAGGAAAATAAACAAAATTAAAGAATTAATTTTTTAACTATGTTTAATTAATTTAGTTGCTTCAGAAGAGCTTTAAAAGTATTTTCCTAAAGATTTAACCTGATCTTTTAAACGGAGTATGTATATAGTTTTTGTCTATATAAGTATATACATCTATAAGTTTTGTTATAAGCCTGCATAACATAATAAATGTATATATATTCATTTCAAAATCACAATCCAGATAGTAAATAAACAAACAATCACTTACATAGAATGATATAAGTTTTAAAAACCCAAAACACTTGAATAATTTAGATTAAAAAATTTATGTTGTATTATCGTGCATATAAAATACACATGGAGTCATAAATAACTAATTCCTGCTGCTATCATAATTATGAAGTAATATTAATTTTTTGAAATGTATTTTCTCTAATATGTTTGTAGACATTTAAAATAACGGTCGCTTTTATAAAAAATACAGTTTTGAATCATTATTTTCTTTAAACAGCTCTGTTCTAAATTGACACCCAAGGAGAATTCACTAGGTGGGTCAATTCAACATATGGTGATGTAAACAAACCAAGGCGAATTTAAAAAGGTAAGTGCAACTCTATAACTACAAAAAGCCCCATGTATTTTTTTGCAATTTAATAGGCGGCTGTCAAAATGCTGACACTTTAATTATTCGCAGTTTTTCTAAGAATTTTTTTCGGTTATTTTGGCGCAAAACATAAACAAAATTATATTTTGACGTTTCCGTATTTTTTTTAATTCGCCGTGGAGACAGCTGACGAGTTCAGTTTACCTTGTTGAATTCGCCTTGCCCATGCACTCTGTTTTTGCAATTTAATGGATAGCTGTCAAAAAATTTTATTGCAAATTAGAATTATCACTTTTTTATAAAAGAAATTATTAAATTAACTAACTATTCGCTGTTTTAAAATTTTTTTATTATAAAAATAATATTTTTAACACTTTTCAATAAACTTCTCTCAAAACAAAATTATATTTTGACAAATAAATTTTGATGAGCGGCTGACGAGTTGAGTCTACCTTTTTTAAATTAGCCTTGAATCAAACCTTTTTTTACTAGCAATATTTTTGACAATCCGACCACATGAGCAGTATTGTTGAAGCGCTGACATCACCATCTAGTCAATTTGCCTTGTTAACAGCTTTACAAAAGCACTCAATTTCAAGGTGAATTAACTACAGGTGGTTTCGAAACGGCATCTGATTTTGACAGTTCGAGCTTATTTGTTTTGATTTGTTAAGCGGTCTGTACATGTTCAAACATGTTTCATTAAGCGCTATGGTATTATTAAAGGCGAATTTAAAAAGGTTAGTTCAACTCTACAACTACAAAAAGTCATAAGTATTTTGTTTTTGCAATTTAACAAAACGCATTTTTATATAAAATTTAAATTTTCACTTTTTTATAAAAGGAATTAATAGTTTCACTCTAATATTTATATTAGTTTTATTATAAAAATATTTTCACACTTTTGAATCAAATTTTTCTCAGAACTTTTTTCTTTTACTATGGCGCAAAACATAAACAAACGCATTTTTTGACGTTTGTGAATTATATTTTGCATTCGCCGTGGAGACAGCTGATGAACGGCTGACGAGTTGCACTTACCTTTTTTAATTCGCCTTGCTATGTTGTTTTTGTTGTTCTTGGATTGTTGCAGTTCCGACACCACCTGTAGTTAATTCGCCTTGATGTACATCAATAAGTTTATTTTTTGCTTGTTTCTTTGCTTAAAAAACAATGGAATAATATAAACAAGTAAGAGTGCTATGTATGTACATACATATGTACATTCGTCTGTGCCGAATCTTATATGCCCCTCTACATGGTAAGAATATAAAGTTACATAAACACCGTTCATTAAAAATAAATAAATCGAGCCTGTGCCACGCTCACTTCACCAATCCCGGTCACATTTTGTCGGATGTTGTGTTTTGATAACCTAATTTGGAAACTCTGGCTTTTGCCGTTCTTCAGGAATACATTAACAAAAAAAAACAACAAGGTATTTAAACATACATACATAGGTAAAATTATAGGCAGTTGAGTTTTTTTGCTCATACTTCAAAAATTTGTGGACCGATCAGGCGGAATTCCAATAGTAAACCATTCTGGACTATATGTTTGTGACATACATAAATATACAACTACCTGGTCCCCAATATATCTGGGGTCATCTGAAACGCCATTTATGTATATATGTATACGCATTTACCTTTGGTGAAGAGAATAAAGCATAACAACTTTACTAGACAGATAAAGCCTGTATGTATTAATAGGGCCCAAAAAGGAGAAGAAATGTTAACCAAGAGAAAAGGGAACAAATCTAGTTTACCGACGCAGGTCCAAATAAAAAAGTGGTGCAAACGCATAGTTTTTGAGTTATGGACCTATTAAGTTTTCATATAAATCGTTACATATGGGATTTTCAACTACATTAAAGTAAGTAAGTATAGATCTTTCAAAATATATATCAAAATAATCAGCCATGTCACAGAGTACAATTCCGTTCGGAAATGGAATTCATTCCGTATTTTGGTGCTTCAGAAAATGACGAAAAAATGTTTCAGAATGAAACCATTTTTGTTTTCATGAACGGTATGGGAGTTGTCTGTATCTGAAAGGCCATAAAACTATCAAAATACACTTTCCATCAACAAACAAATATGTTTTCTCCAATTCCGAACGGAATCATTCCGAACTGAATTGTACTCTGTGACATGGCCCAATATCTCTTTAACTCCCATTACAGTTTTTACAAAATTTTACATCAAAATGTTACGGAAGTGCACTTAGTAAATACTCGTGTATTTTAGACGGCCTTCTGCCGGGAGCAAAGTATTTCTCATCTATGGTATAACAAACACTGGCTTCGCTAACTAAAGCTTCTCAGCATAGCCGGCCTTTGGCCGGACGATAGAATTTTCTCCTCTAAATTATTTTTAAATTTTCTATCAAGCTAGGTACCTACTTGTTTTTTTATTTGGATTTGCGTCGGTAACTTTGATTTAAATCGAGAAAATAAAAAATAATTATCAGGACTCAGTTTAAACACTCAAAGTAAAATCAGATCTAATTGTATCCCAAACAATACATTACAAATCTTTTAAATCTCTCTAAGGGCACTGCTACACGTTCAATAAATATCGTGATATTTCTAGTATCACGATATTTATTGAACGTGTAGCATGCAATATTTATGGATCGCGATCCATATCGCAGAATGGCCTAAAATATGAAATCCTGAAATCCAGATCGCGGATCGCGTGATAAATATTGAACGTGTAGCATTTTCATGATATAAAATAATAATTATAAAAATTAATACGTCAGTAAAAAGTGTCAAAATAAAGAAAATAAAATACGCAGTGGAAAAAATTAAACAAATAAAAAGTAAAACAATTGACAAAATTTGTGAAAAGTTTATTGAAATAAAGGGTAATGGCAGAAAACAGTGAAATCGAGTGGGTTCTGCCGGTGGAATCGGAATTAACCAGTGAAAAAATTATTTTAAAAGATTTAATTTTTAGTTTGGAGGCATTGCCGGAATTGTGGGACTCGTCGGCTAAAGCTTATTCCGACAAAATAAAAAGAGCGACTGCACTGCAAAAAATATTAAAATAAACAAAATACTTAAAAATAACATAAATACTGACGCGATAAATATTGAACATGTAGCATACGCTCGTGATCCATCAATATTTTAAAATGGATCGTGATCCAAATATCACGATATTTATTGAACGTGTAGCAGTGCCCTAAGGATTGAGAAAAGTTTCGTTCACTACAATAAATTCATTCCATAAGTGAGCCACTAAATAGAAAATGAGCGGCGCTTGTGTAACGAAGAATTACTTCGGTATACTAAGCCTCGGACCCTAACTACACAAATTCAAAACTTTAAAGGCTAAGTTACCTATAAACAACCTAACTAAATTGTTTGCCGCATATAATGCAAGGCATGGTTAATGATTTGATAGATATGCCAAAAAGTCGTAGTGGAGAAAAATTAGAAAGAAGGTTTACATGAAGATATCTGAAAATATATATAGAATGTTTTCCTACATATTTTCAACACTGCTTCCGGCATATGTTTTGAAGAAAATGTATGTAAATGTTTGTAAAGTTAATATGTAGTATTTTATTGAAAGTGAAAGTTATTGTTTGTGCCGCATACGCCAATTTTCTTAATTTAATTATAAAAAGTAGCTTTTTGTACTGCATACTTATGTATGTATATTAACTGCTGTGTATTGAGTTGTCATTTTGTTTTGCTTTAACTACTTTTTTTCTTACCGCAATGAAGCAAAGCAAGAGTGAAATTTATTTTGTACGTTTTTGAATGATATGTAGAGCAAAACAATACTTGATAAAAATTAAAATTGTTTATATGGAACAAAATTAATGCTTAGTATCTCTGAAACTATACAAAATTTCGTGAAACAGATTTTGAATTCAGAAAGGGGGTATTCAAAATACATATACCCCATACCTAACTCAATTTAAAAAAAGGTCGGTAGGTCAAAGCAATAATAAGCTATTGTATGCTACAATATAACGAGTATATTGTAAACTGCTACCAGAACATTGAAGGTGTTTAAAAATTCATTTTTTTAAGCTATGTACTAAAAATAGTTAAAATGCGATTTTCGGAAAAAACCTACGTCTATTTAATTTTTTTTTATTCGTGGTTTAGTGTTGATTTACTTTGATGTAACCTATCACTTATAAAGAGCCTCCCTAATATACACAAACAAAATACAGTAACACAACAAATTCATACTTATAGATCGATTCAGTTGTTGGCAAAATCAAAACATTAACATCTGTTCAATGAGACCAAACACTCAGTCAACCATTTGCATCATTTCGATTACAACAGTAGTGGACACAGATTACTAAAGGAAATAAATAAAAATTTAGTTTTTTTCTTAGTTTTTTGATTAACGAGCATGAGATCGTCAGTCGCCTTATTATAAAAAAAAGTGTGTGAACATAAAAATAACAAATTAATAAATCAATTTGTAATAAAAAAGAACAAGTGGCAAAGTAAAATGAATCGTCAACGTACTGTAATTATTTTTAAATCAGAATCGGAAAGTACCGAGGTATACGCAGCTGAATTGCAACATCACTTCTTCAATCCAATATTTGTACCGACACTAACATTTTGCTTTAAAAATTTGGATAAATTACGTGCTAAACTTCAACATCCCGATGACTATGAGGGTTTAATCTTCACCAGCCCACGATGTGTTGAGGCAGTAGTTAAGGCATTGGATAAGCAAGAGTTGCCGGGTGGTTGGAAAATGTTGCATAATTATGCGGTTGGTGAGGTCACTCACAATTTTGCTCTAACCGAATTACAACAACTATTTACCCATGGCAAAACAACCGGAAATGCACGAAATTTAGCTGAATTCATTATAGACAACCATGACGGTACAAAAGATCTACCCTTTCTATTGCCTTGTAGTAATATAGCTCAAGATACTTTAAATGTTAGGCTACGTGAAGATGGTTATCGTGTCGATGCCTGTGAGGTATACGAGACAAAATGTAATCCCGACTTGGGAGGGAAAATGGAAAACGCTTTACAGGCTGAAAATATAGAATTTTTAGCTTTTTTCTCACCTTCTGGTGTCAATTGTGCCTACGAGTATTTCAAAGCTAAGGATATAAACATGAATAAGTTTCGTCTAGTGGCCATTGGTCCCAGTACACGTCGTGCCTTAGAGACCAAGGGTTTGAAAGTTTACTGTACTGCTGAGCGTCCGACTGTCGAACATTTAATTCGAGTTTTAATTAATCCTGAAGAGTGTCGTGAAAACTTGGTCCGAGATTCTAATGCATCAATGTTGGATTAAAATGGGAAAATGGAAAACAAGGCTGTTTGTTAATGATGTATTGTTTTAATTTTATACATACATACATATATAGTATCTTTTTCTTTTCTCTTGTTTGTTTAAGTTATATGTTTTTAATAATTTGGTACAAATTATACCTATTTGTAAATTAGAAAAATAATTAAATTAGATTAAAAAAAAGACAAATTCTATATAAATTTTTTTTTTTAACAAAAAAAAATTATGTTAGTTATTACAAAATTTTGTAAATAAATATTTATTATTTTGGCAATGTCAAGAGATTTTTTGCAATTTTTGCGTTTATTATCAAAATAATTTTTGGGAATACAAAATTTTTAATTTAAAAGGTTTTGTTGTTCGTGCTTAATTATTTAATCGGTAAGTTTTTTTTTCGACCATTTTCGATAAATGATTTATTTTATTAAGTTTGCATTAAGTAGAAAAAACAATTGTTACAAAACTACACCTTTTCCAATTGTAATTCAGTAAGCGTCAATTATAATTCAGATTAGTCAATTGTAATTCAGCAAGCTTCAATTGTAATTCAGACTAGTCAACTGTAATGTAGAACGCGTCAATTATAATTCAGATTAGTCAGTTGTAATTCAGAAAGGGTCAATTGTAATTCAGATGAGTTAATTGTAATTCAGAAAGCGTCAATTGTAAATCAGAAATTGTAATTTTGATGTCACCACTAACAGCGAAAACGGGTAGACTGATTTCAACAAAAACGTTGGGGATAGTCTGTAGATGGTTTTAGCATTTAGATTTTCCTATATATTCCCATACAAATATCAACAAAATGTCCTCCATTTTGAACTCCTTCGAAACGGCTTGACTGATTTTTATGAAATTTTGTATGTGTTTTTATACCCTCCACCACAATTAGTTGTGAAGAGGGTATATTAAGTTTGTCATTCCGTGTGAAACTTTTTTATTATTCATCTCAGACCCCATAAAGTATATATATTCTGGGTCCCTGAGTAATTCTTAGCCGATTTAGCCATGTCCGTCTGTTGAAAACACGCTCACTTTCGAACAACTCAAAAGAACTCAGAAGAACAAGCTTGGTGCCAAATTGCTTGTAGTTATCCTAAGCAGTTTGGGATTGAAATCCAGCAAAATCGGTTCAGTAGGACCAGAGCTATGAATCAAAATGTGGAACCACCATCTAAAAAAATTGATAATTTTGTTACAAAAAATAACATAAATGCTGAAACAATACACGGAATGAGATAAGATTTTGCAAAAATTTGTTTTATTTGACTGGAAATCACGCTGTTAAATTTCGTGCAGATCCGACCATAATTTACCCTAAGCCCCATATAAACACTACTCACGGAAAACAGTTTAGTACGCCTAAAACCGTAAAAAATAACGCTAGCGTAACAAAATTTGGTACGTCACAGTTTTTTAGGACTAGAAATAACACTGTGAAATTTCGTGACGATGGGCCCATAATTTACCTTAGGCCCCATATAAACCCTACTACCGGAAAACAGTTAAGTACGCCTAAAACCGTAAAAAATAATGCAATCATAACAAATTTTAACTCGTCACAGTTTTATAGAACTGTAAATGATGCTGTGAAATTTCGTGAAGATCGGTACATAATTTACCCTAGGCCCCATAGAAACCCTACTCCCGGAAAACAGTTTAGTACACCTAAAACCATAATTTATAATGCTATCATAACAGAAATTGGTACGTCACAGTTTTAAAGGACTAGAAATGACGCTGTGAAATTTCGTGATGATCGGTCCATAATTTACCCTAGGCCCCATAGAAACCCTACTCCCAGAAAACAGTTTAGTACACCTAAAACGATAACTAATAATGCTATCATAACAGAAATTGGTACGTCACTGTTTTAAAGGACTGGAAATGACGCTGTGAAATTTCGTGATGATCGGTCCATAATTAACCCTAGGCCCCATATAAACCCTACTACCGGAAAACAGTTTAGTCGCCTAAAACCATAATTATTAACAAATCGTTACAGTTTAAGATAATAAAAACATCATACAGATATTACTCCTTTAACATTCGAACTGTCGGTGGAGGGTATCGATTCGGCACAGCCGAATATAGCACTCTAACTAGTTGTTAGTATATTTTATATCGCTAGAGGACGCAAAATAGGGCATAATCTCCCCCTCCCTATATCTTCTTAGCTAATCAACCTGCTTCCTTAAACTCTGGCATGCAGGCACTATAACATCTGAAAGAAAATAGGGCGGGAAATAGGGCAAGAGGAGTAAAAGCTCCCCCTCCCTATATCTGCTTAACAAATCGACCGATTTTCTGAAATTTAGCAGGAAAGTAGTGTAACATCTGGAAAGAACTATAGCCTCAAATTTTTATTATTTAGGTAAAGGCTCCCCCTCCCCAATATTTTAAACTAATCAACCGGGTTTCTTAAAACTTGGTATGCAGACACTGTAACATCTGAAAGGAAATAGGGAGTAGGGCGTGAGATAGGGCAATAGCGGTAAAAGATCCCCTTCCCTATATCTTGTAAGCTAATGAGCGGGTTTTCTTAAAATTTGGCATTCAGACACTGTAACATCTGAAAGGAAATAGGATCTGAAATAGGGCAAGAAGGGTAAAAGCTTCCCCTCCCAACATCTACTTGAAATTTCGCAGCCAAATAGTGTTACAGCTGTAAAGTACTAAAGACTATAGTTTTTATTATTTAGGGCGTTTAGCAGGAGGGGTAAAAGCTCCTTTCCTTTTTCTTAAAATTTGGCATGCAGACACTGTAACATCTGAAAGAGAAAGGACATGAAATAGGGCAAGAGGAGTAAAAGCTTTCCCTCCCCTATATCTCTTAACTAATCAACCGATTTTCTTGAAATTTGGCGGGCAAATATTGTAACATCTGGAAACAACTAAAGCCTATAATTTTTATTATCTTCTTAACTAATCAACCGGTTTTCTTAAAATTTGGCATGCATTCACTGTAAAATCTGAAAGAAATAAGTTATATGGCAAAACAACGTTTGCCGGGCCAGCTACATAGTTTATTATAACAAAAAAAATAAAAAATTTTGCACCAAAGAGCTAAATATATTCACCCCTATCGCAAACAACTACTCCCATGAAAATATTCCCATATTTTTTTATTTCGTATTGTGAATGATTCCCATAACAAATTTTTTGGGAATGAATTCCCAAACTTAAAAAATTTGGCATCGCCAATGTTTACTCCCGCGAATTTTTTTAAAAAATAAATTCCCAACATGTGTTGATGTGAACGAGAAGGGAACGTGTAAATTTTAATTTGTATTCTAAAGTAGGACTAAATTAAATTTGTTTTTCCCTTTATTGAGGAGTGTACATAAAGAAAATTAGGATAAACACTATTAATTATTAATTTTATTAGTATTTTATTTTGTATATTTTTCTTTCACAATACAGGCTTTGATAAGTTACTCACAATAGAGACTTTTTTTTACAAAGCAATGCCAAATAATTCACAATAGCCATTTTTACTCCCAAAATATTTGCGATACCGATTTGTTGGGGATGGGAATTTAGGTTTGATCCAATGTATCATATTCCCATAACATTCGCGATAGGGGTGATTAATATATATTCGTATATATTTTGTTGTATTCTGAATTACAATTGACGTTTTCTGAATTACAATTGACAATTTCTGAAGTGCAATTGACGCTTTCTGAATAACAACTGACTTATCTGAATTACAATTGACCCTTTCTGAATTACAAATGACTAATCTGAATAACAATTGACTCGTTCTGAATTACAGTTGATTAATCTGAATTAAAATTGACGCTTTCTGAATTTCAGAGTGAATTTTGTGATTTGTGGTTTTGGGACACTGTTTAAGTCAGGAAAGTTGAGTAAATTGCATTCGTGTTCATTGACTTTTTACCTCTCTCAAGTTTACAATATAATTTTTTTGTGGGTAAATGATTTAAGATTTTACATTGATTTTTATTAACAGCTACTTATAAAAATTTTACTTTAAATTTATACGATAAAAAAATTCTTTCGAAATTAAAAAAAAAACGTTTTTTTGTTCATATTTTTGTAAAAAAAATAATTAAAAGGTTTTTAAAAGTGAATTTAGTTGCATTTTTAAAAATGTTATACATCACGATAAAATTTGAAATCTCTACTTTTAAATTAAAAAAAAAAAAACGTTGCGCGTTTTGCGCCATTTTGAAAATTTCGCTTTTTTCTATTTTTGCTCATCTTGCATAGGTACATATGATAGAAACCCGTTTGTCAGTCATAAAATGTTTTGATTGTCTTTTATTTAAATTATTACATCTAAGACTTACATATATTACCTGTGTAAAAAAAAGGAAAGTGCGAAACAGTACAACGGTTTTTAACCAACTGTGCAGCCAGAATTCGTCTATTTGAGAGCATATTGGTATTTCCACAGAAATGTCTACTTTTTGTCACGTAACGTCACCAACCATTTTTAATTGTTTCTCAAAGAATAATGAAAATATTAATTACTTTTTTGCATTTGGGTGTAGAGCGCAACTAGGTTTTCATTTAGTAAAATAGAGCACAAATTTGAACAACGTGGTTCTAAAATACAAGAATAATTGCTAGGTGACGTGACGTGACAAAAAGAGAGCTTTTCTGTGGAAGTGCCCAAATTACACCTGTCGTATAAACTCACAGTAAAAAGTGTCAATTAAGATCGGATGAGTACAAAACTACTGTTAAAGAGAGGAAAAAACTATACATGAACAATTTAAAAGTGAATTAGGGCTAATATTGGATTTGGAAACTGCGACGATGGTAACACCACCAGAAGATTTTCTTCCAATCCTGAATGAGCTGCAGAAATAACTAGAATTGCATTTGATTTATCACCAAATCAAAGTAAATATTGAAGTTAAAACAAATAGTTACAAAATCATTTGAACGAATTTTCCATTTATTGCTTAGACACTGCAAAGATTTACGTTACTCTATATCCCTGGCATACCATGACACCTACAATGCACAAGATTTTAATACATGACGCAACTGGCTATTTTCAGAAGAAGCGTCTGAGGCACGAAATAAATATTTTCGGCTTATTGGGCAGAATTTTGCTAAAAAGTATTCGAGGGTATAAAACCTTTTATGCTTCCACCTGTACTTGGCTCTGAAGACAATTCAGATTCCGAAGAAGACTTTAAAGAAACTGAGGAAAAAGAACCATGACTCATCATCATCTTAGTGTAAAATAAAAGTTGTTTTAAATAAATTGGTTGTTATTTTTTTAAATGCAATTTATTGTTACTATTATAAATAAGTTATTATTACGAATAAATTAATTATTTTCAGATGAATTAAATACTATGAAATACATAAAGTAACATAAAAGCTTAAAAATGAATATTTTGTGAAAATTAGCATAAAATAAAAATAAATAAATTTTTGCCATTGTCGTTACGGGTGGTGGGCTTGGAGATATACCTCCCCAAAAATGAAATTCTTATGGTATTAGGGGGCGTTATTAATCTATTTCTTTTATTTACATTTTTTTTAATATTATTTTATGTAACCGCCAATAAAAGGGGGCGGGGACGAAGGTTTAATTTAACGATCTCCAATTTTAGGTTTTTTAACTTTCGCCGACGTTAAAAGTTGAATTTTCTAAACAAAAAAAAAATTATTTTTCAGGGGTTGGATTAGTTCTTCTAGGGGGAACTTCTCCCTCCTTGGTCCGATTTTATTTATTTTTGGGCTTTACCTGCTTAGGACTGGAACATGTTCCTGCCAAGTTTCATCAATAACTTTTAAGAAGCAATAAAAGCTAAAACAAAACGTAATGGCTCTTAATAACTTTTAAGAAGCAATAAAAGCTAAAACAAAAAGTAATGTCCGGCTAGATTGGCAAAATATCCCTTTTTGGGTCGCTTTGTTTTATTGAAATTGTATTGGCCAAGGGGTATCCAATAGGTCTGCGTCAGAAGACATATGTTTATTTGCTTTATTCCTCAACGATGTCAAAAGTTGCTTACATTTTCCTTATACATGTAAATTTTTGTTTACGTTTTCGATTTTTTGCTACAAATACATGCACACAAATCACATTTTTCCTTTTGTTTTCCCTATGTAGTAGTAAGATTTTGACAACGGCGGGGAATTTTACACAAACAAAATGCCTGTTTATTATTAACACGATTTCCGTATAACGTGCTAAATTCCCAATTTTTCGTATTTGATAAATACACTGGAATTTATTGTTGAGGGAAAGCCAGCTTCTATGCGCATTTCACTGGTTGCTTAGACCAGCTCATCAGGAAACCTTTTCCAAAGATTTTAGAAAAGCCAAAAATATTAAACAAATAAAACCCTAAAGCGAATAAGAATTATAAACACTCTAAGTCTTACTTGTAACAATATCAAAGCTTAAACAAATCACCAACAATAAACAGTGAGTTTTGTCTTTTCTTACTGTTGTTTTTTGTATTGTTGTAGAAGTAAGCAGACCTATTGGATAGGCCTTGGTATTGGCAATATAATTTTTATGTTTCAAAAACTCTCTTGTTTAGGATGCTAAGATTGTTATACGGCTCAAACATAGAGTCGCAAAATGTTCATTAAAATATTAAAAGACGAGCGTGTCTCAAAATTAAAAAAAAAGTAATAAGAAAAATTGTTGATGTTTTTGTTATTGTTAGTCGTCAGATAATCACCAGAATATTGTTTGTATATTAAACATTATCCTCTAACAAACAGCCTATGGGCCATGTTCTGACAATCGCACGATTTGAAATCGCAAAACGCCAGATTTATTTTATGGTGTTCTTAAACTCATGCATTTAGCTTGCGATCTGCCATAGTTTTTTACAAATATTCTAGTTCTATTTCGCAATTTGAAGTCGCAAAACTACTTGCTATTGCGATTTACAGAGCACCTAATTTGCGATATTAATGCAGAATCGCCAATGTTAAGCGTTTTGCGATTGTCAGAACATGCCCGTATGTTAGCTAGGAGGCTTTATTTTATGTACATATTACATACATATATTTTTTTAAAACGTGTTGAAATAGATACTAAGGCTTTTTTTTTATAAAAAATATGTATTTTTATATTTTGGTAAGATTGATTTTTAAAGATTTACATAAATTATTATTAGTCTTTTTTATTAACCTGGGCAGTGCTTTGTATATTTAATAACTTTTTTCATTAAACATTTAAAAATGGTAGAGTAGTAGTACAAAAATTTCTTAAATTTGACTAAAGTTTAGTAATAAAATACAACTACATATTTTGTGTTAAAAATATAAAAAACTAAAAACTTAAGCCAAAAAATATTTAACTAAACAAATTTTTATAAAGTTCACATAGTAACACCAACAAAATTTGGTAAAAATGTACGTTTGTGTAAAAAATATATTTATTATAGGAAATGAAATAATAAATTTAACAATTGTGTTATAGCCTTACTTTTTTAGACTTAAATACTAGTTGAAGCAATAATATAATAAAATAGTAAATAAAAGAGTCTAAGAGGTAATAGTGGCTTTTTTATAGAGACTAGAAAGTTTATGAAATGGTTTGACCTTCTTTCCATTTCTGTAGCAAATCGCCCCTCTTAATGGAGGGCAATTCCTCATTGATCTTACGTAAATTAAATGAATCTATAGAATTTCTAGTAAAATTTGTATTGTTGTTGGAGGTTCTGTAGGTAAAGGTAGGTTGTTTCCATATACTAGAGTTATTATCAAAAGGAAAACTATTAAGGGAGGAATTTGAAAATACAGAAGGCCTAGGGGAAAATGTTCTCAAATTAGGTGTATCAATGGGCTGAAAACTGTTGATGTTATCAGTGGTTAAAGTTCTCTGATTATAGTCTAATGTGAATTCGGGACACAAGGAATTCTCCCGCGACATATTGCTATTGAGACCACGGCCATTTTGTGACTCAAACCCTGAAGAGTGAGAAGAAGAACGGGATAATGATTCCTCCATGGGTGTTATAAGTGATTGAGTTTGTACTGTAGGTATTATTAAACCAGTGCGTGGTATTTCGGCCATGGATTGCCTTTGATTGAAATAACCTCCCGATAACCAAGAAGCATTAGAGGAAGTTAAATTATTTGTACTAAATCTACTAGGAGAAAGTAGTTTATGATGAGTATTGGGTCTTTGAGTTTGATGTTGTTGCTGATGATGGTACACTGCACTGCTGGACACAGAAAAAGGTGAAAGTAATCCTGAATGGGTGGAGGGGGCTACAAAAGTATGATTATTTTTAACAAACATTGAAGTATTGGCAGTATTATTGGCAGCTGTATAGAACGAAGCGTCATTATCACGAGCATTAGAAGCAAAACGCGATTTATTGTTTTCTGTAAAGGAATTATTAAACATGGTGGAGTTTGCCACCGAAGCATTCATACCATATACCGTTGATTGCGGTCTTTCCCTAGAATTTAATTCTAAATTAGATGTAAACAAACCTTGACGTGCAGTAATGGGCATAAGCATAGGTGTTGCAAATGTGGTTCTTAGAGTTTGATTTTCCTCACCAGTATAACTACGGAAACTGGAATTGGGTGATAGTTGTGTGCGTGGCAACTGGTGCAAAGAAAAAGCCGAAGATGTTAAGGGCGATTTGGTTAAATGTGGGGAAATATTAGCTTTTGACAAGGAACAGGATTTATCAGAGAGCACACTGCGCATGGAAACACAACTTCCATTTAATTGTTGACTTAACATGCTCATGGTTTCCTCATCACTGAGATAGTCTTCGGAATAAATTTTATGAAAGCTATTGGAACTGGAGTCGTGAAGTTTAGGTGATGGTTCCGGTTTAGAGGTATACGCCATCATAAGAGTTAGTAAAGAAGTAAAAAGCTATACAAGAAAAATTTACAATTATAAAATACAATAATTTTATTATATATATATGTACATACATATAAAAAAAAACTTACCATCAACTTCATCGGTGTCAAAGTCAACCAGTTTTCTTCAATTAAGCCACCTGCATACAAACTCCAAATAACCATCATACCAGTATATCTGCTTAAACGAAAACCATCTACAACATTATGCATAAAAGCCAAAGCCAAAACGGCAAATGGACATAAACTGACATACAAAGAAGAAAAATTAAAATGGGTTACTTTTAAGCCCATCGAATACATGATCATCATGAAAAGTGTACGTAAAAATAAGGAAATTTTGATAACCACCGAATGCTGCTTAAAGGCATCAAAATAGGAACCCAAAACCTTTGTTAGTGCTATAATATGTGATGCTATTAAAAATACTTGATGTCCTAGAGATTCTCCTAAAAATTGAATGAAATTGTCTTTACTTAATGAAGGTAATGATGTCAGTAGACAACATAAATTAATAAATGATATGATAATGATGAGTGTACGTAATCTTTGTTTCTTTTTCTGCTGATTGGCGTGTTGAATTTGATTAAGATGTGGTTGTTTAAGGGTCTCCGCTCCTCTGATTATAAAGTCCAAAAATTTTGAGCCCAAAACCATTTTCTTTTTCTCTCGTAGGACTTTGTTGAGATGACGATCACAAGTGGAACAAAGGCGGTATTGTTCTTCTAATTGTGCTCTGGAAATATAGAAAATGTTGCTATTAAAATGGAACTTTTAAATAGATTGTATTTAGTTTACAATTATGTACATATTTGTATTTGTTTAAAATCGCTTCTGCAAAGTAAACATTTGAAAATATCGTAATAAAGACATACAAATTCTAAATGTTTGTTAGCTCTTGTTGTGGCAAATTTTATGAAATACATATGTATTCATAAATATTTATGTATGCTTACTTAAAATATCCCTGAAGGAAACCTGGGTGCAAGTGTCTCCAAGTCACCAGTTTGTCGACTATATTGGTGACATTGTCATCGAAGTGTCTACACTACATTACATTTGCCAATATATTTGGCTTTAATACGAGATTTTATCAAAAACAACTGAGAAGTACAATTCCTATAAACGTTGAAGAAATAAAAAAATAAGATTGTAATGATTTCGTATTCTTCCAAAAAGTGTAGACTACTTTTTCTAAAATGTACTAGCGATTTTCTGGTTCCAATGTCTACATATGTTTCCATAGGAACTACCTAGTCAGTACCTAGTCGGTAGTACCAATGTCAGTAGTAGATTTCCAATGACACGCACATGTTAAATGTCTATTGTAAATAACATTGCCTGGGGTATAATAAGTCAGTAGTACTGGTGACTGTGTCAATAGTGAATCAGTACAGATTCACTAGTGGCATTTTCTGCAGGGATATTTAAAAAAGGAAAAGTGTAAATTTTGTCGCAATAATGGTATTTGGGATTACATATTGGAGGAGTTCTGTGACCCTTTTTGATAAATAGAAACATAACTGTGATTTTGGTTTATATTCAGCTTAAAAAATTATACGACTTTTGTGCTGGTTCACACAAGTCAAGTTTGACTCTTCAAGTCTGGAGTTTTTAGGAGAGAGGGGAAAAGAAATGGCATTCTCTTTTCCTTGACATGTGTGAACCGGCACTTCATAAGAATCGTGAACGATAGGCACTACATATGGGCATTTCCACCTTGACGTGTCGTGATATTCGTACCACAAAATGTAAAAATTTAAATGAAGTCAAATTTGTAAAAAGGTTTTTTTATATACATATATAAAATAATTAAGTAGCACTAAAAAAAATTACAGCAATCGACGCTAAGGATTTGCAGATACTATAAGCAAAATATGCGCTGGTGGGACGTTAAAAAACGGAAATGGATTTTGCATAAAACCTTTTTGAGTAAACCTTCGACTTATGTAGATTTATTTTTCAAGCTATCAAATTTAAAAATCTTTGCTCGTTTTAAGGTACACATG
This sequence comes from Pollenia angustigena, assembly GCA_930367215.1. Taxonomy (NCBI): domain Eukaryota; kingdom Metazoa; phylum Arthropoda; class Insecta; order Diptera; family Polleniidae; genus Pollenia; species Pollenia angustigena. The sequence goes on along the minus strand of OV884059.1, from coordinate 122,940,838 downwards.
GGCATTTTAAGCGAAAAGTCTACTTTTTTAAAGTAACGCCAGAATGCAAATAAGGTTGTTTTTAGGACCATGTTGTTCAGCCGTTATCCCTTTTGTAACTTAATGTAGAGCTAGCTGCGTTTTACACCACAATATAAAAAAGTAAACTATAGATATAAAATTTTTTTGAGAAACAAATTAAATTCTTTCTGGCTTTACGTTACAAAAAGTATACTTTTCGCTAGAACTGCCCATATTTAGAAATGCCATTAGTTTGAGCTGCAAATAATGTTGAATTAATTAACTTTAAAATTTTAACATGATCATGTTTTTCACGAATAGAATAAACCAAACAATTACATATTTTAGTGAATAGTATAAAAAGGAACAAGTTCGGATAGTCTTGAAAATTTATATGAATTTAATAGATATTTTTTTTTTTTCTTTTAAATACTTAACTTTAAAAAAAAAATCCGCAAATGTAATTTAGGTAGCAAAATGTTTACACATTCGTATGTACATATGTATGTATATGCTGAACAATTGCCTTCAAAAATAATTCGCTAGTGTCTTCTTGTTTTCAAAACATATTATAAACAGATGTAAAAAAACCCTTAGTAGGTATAAAGTCTAAAACAATGAAATAATAGGTACATGATAATCACCCCTAGCAGGTAAAAAAAATAACTAACAAAAATATCTTCAAAAACCTATTTACCGCCAAAAAAAATATAAATTCATATTAAGGATTCCATACTCACTTATAAACTTTTACTTCTTCATCCCAATGTGATTCATTTTTCGGCTCAAACTGAGCCAACTTTTCCACTTTCAAACGTTGAGCTTCATTGCATACTTTGCAAAAACCATTTTGAGAAGGCTGATATTGTAGGCCAGCCGGTAACTGAGAGACATAAAAACGTTCCGACTTTCTGCTGCAATCCAATTGTTCATAAATTTCACGATTATAATCGCCATTTTTGTCGAACCCATTATATTGCTCACAAGAGGGACATGTCCAACTATTGGCTTCAAGGTAGGGCACTATAGTATTTTGATTACAAAACCAACAATTGACAGTGACGTTAAAACGTGATCTAAAAATAGATAGCAAGAAATTTTAAGTATAGTGCAAACAAAAAGGCGCGAATGAAGTCATAATTTTGCATTTTTTAATTTTAAATTAATTTAACTGGTTTGTTTACTTAGCACTCAATCAGCAGTCACATTTGTGGACAAACTTACCGTATTTCAATATAAATTTTATAAATTACTAATAATACAACAAAACCAATGGCCAGCGTTGGTATAATGCTCATGGCCAATGAAAGCAAAACATTATTATTCATTTTTCACTTTTAAAAACAGCAAATTTTTGGTAAACTATTTCTTTTTGTACACTTTTTATGTTAAAGTTTATTTAATTTTGTAACAAAAATATATGCAAAAGATGCCGCCGCACGCCTGTCACTTGTAAATTTGTTGTTAGCAAGCACGCTCTTTGACATTAATTGAGAGTGTGAAAGAAACTCACCTCGAACCCGTTTATTTTATACAAAATTGGCAGCGTTGGTAGAAATAAGTACTAGGTAGCCACATGGCCCAATTAGTAGGTCTGCGCGCAACTACAACAATCCAACAACAGAAAAAACAACACGCATTTTGTTTGTGTAAAAAATGATAAGGATGTCAAGAACAAAAGCAATTGTTTGTGTAAGAAATGGTGGAAATGTCAAAAGCAATTGTTACAAAAACAATTGCACGTATAAAACACAACTCTGCAAAAAATCAGCAGGCGTTTCAAGCAGACCTACTAATTGGACCATGGGTAGCCATTAAAAAAAGGTAAATTTGTTGTGTTTTCGTTACTTTTTGTTTGTTTGTTTTAAATGTAAATGGCAAAACTTTAATGGCCAATTTTCAGGATTGATATTAAAACACATTTATTTTTAAAATCGTTTTAAAAACAAAATTCTCTTCTTCACTAAAAACTTAAGTGAAACTTAATTCACCGATGTGGTACACTTAATTTCAACTTAATGGCGATTTCTTTTCTGAGAAATATGTTGCATTAATGTTACATGTTCTACAATTTTGTGTTCGTTTGTACAAAAAATACAACTGGGAAAAATTTTCAAGTTCTTTTGTTCTTTTTTTTGATGAAAAACATGCAAGCCATGTTGCATATTTTACCCTTACTTTAACTTAAGGTGTTCAAACTGCCCTGTTTTACAACTTTGGTACTTAATTCTTTATTTGTATAACCAATGTTTTATTTTGTTTGTCATTATTCATACCGCTCATAGTTTTGCAAAAAAATAGCTTTAAAACAAAATATAAATATATTTACACATTAAAATCCAAAAAATTCTATTTATTTTATAATCGTTTTTATTTTGCTAAGCCATTAGTGATATCAATATTTGTTTCCAAGCCATAATAGCGTGCAGAAACCGCTCAAATATCTTTAAAAATCGCTCATGAAGTACATTAATGATGAAAGTGTAATAGTTGTTAATAAAAGCAGTTAATTGTGTTCTATTGAAATTGCACATCATGTAACACTTCCAGTGATTGTTGGTAACATTAGAAAATGTTACATGTATATTAGACTGGTCGCAATTTTTTTTTTAAATTTGATTGTTTGCGCTGCTTAAAATATGAGGTTTGGTGTAAGAAATCATGATCTAATTTTTCAGGTCAATCCGACGGTGCCTAGCCGTGCCGGGTGGGGCCCAAAGTTCCCCATATTTAAAAAAAAAAACATTTTCTATCAGATCTTTATAGTTATACTAGTTTTACCTTTCTTAAAGTAAATTTGCGTAATTTCGGTTATTTTTAGTTTTTCAATAAACTAAAGCGTTTTTGAGTTGCGCGAACATATGTTAATCTATCTATACAATATATAATTTCTTAGTATGTCAGGATGTTTGCATGTATGTCCTATTCTTTCCGCAACTTTCCGAAGCCATCTGATGACATAGGAAGCTGAACTTTGGCACACTTGAAGTACTTTCTCTGCGGAAGATCGTTACGAAGCCATATTTTTGATTTTCGGGGTTTCAACTAGTATAACTATAAAGAGCTGATAGAAAAGATGTTTTTTTTATAATATGGGGAACTTTGGGCCCCACCCGGCACGGCTAGGCACCGTCGGATTGACCTGAAAAATTAGATCATGATTTCTTACACCAAACCTCATATTTTAAGCAGCGCAAACAATTAAATTAAAAAAAAAATCCCATACAAGATGCGACCAGTCTAATGTATATACTGTAGCATATTTTCTCAGAAAATAAATCGCCATAATAAGGACCATACACAACACCATCATGACTGTGCAATCAAGTGATTGTGCCAGCTGATTGACCGTGTATGAGCTTGTGGTGTGATTGTACCAGCTGCTGGTGTTTTTCAGAAATAGTTTGATATTTTTTTGATTGCACCAGCATGATTGAATCGTGTGTTGTAAAGTTAGCTCATAAAAGTTAAATCGTCAAGGCATAAACATCAAAAAATAAAAATTTTTATTTATGAATGCCAGAAAAAAATGTTTTGGGGAGTTTTGGAAAGCTAAAAGTACGGAATACTGCAAATGTGGATTAAAAACCAATGCTACAATAAAATGATAGAACATTTTGTCGTCGTTCATTACGACCTTTTCCACACATGTTTTGGTAAAAAATTAATTTTGTACCAGCATGCTGGTGTATTGTATGCTTCAACCTTAATTGCACAATTATGATGGTATTGTGTATGGGCCCTATAAGTTTCCATTGTAATATTTTAGCAAGGTGACCACAATATCACAACAATACAACAACAACAGGCAAAGCAATAACAGTCAGCTGTTTTTTTTCAGACTACCTTGTAAATAAATACACTTTTTTATATTTTTTTGTATTTAGTAGTGCTACCATACTTTTATCTTAATTAAATAAGACTTTTCAAATAAAACTGAAAAAACCAATCTGTTTTAAATACGATTTGTTATGAAAATTAACTTAATATTGATTTAAATACTATCCTGAAAATTGGGCATAGGTTTATATGCCAGGGCTATTTAATATGTGTTTTCCTTCACATATGGTTGCTTCCTTTATCACTAGTCGTATTGCTAGGATATCGCACAATAAGGTGCTCCAAGATGCACAAAAATGCCTTTACCGTCGTATAGGAAGATGTAACTCCTGAAATCCTCTTCAAGTAATCAAAAAAAAAAGAAGTTTTAAATGGTCCTCCACCAGTAATCAAAAAATTAGTTTTTATTGGTCCTCCACCAGTATCGTATCAATTTATTAATGGCGATTTCTTTGTTTTATGTATAAACGTCGTATTTTTATTAATGTAAAACATTTATTGAACTGTATTTTTTTCCAAAATAGTGTTGTTAAACTAAAAAATTAAGCAAATTTGGCGCATTTTATTATTTTAGCAATTTTAAACTTTAAAAAAACTTTTTTAAAAACTAATATGGAACATTTAAATACAACTCTGTAAAAATTAATAATTTGAAAGAGAGCGAGGTTTGGCTCTCAAGCAAATGTCAATGGGGAAAGAAAACGAAAATCATTTCAAAACATCGATGTTGCACGTGTTCCAAAGTAAATTTTTAATATTTTACCCTTATTTTTCACAAAATAATATAATTTAAATTGAATAATCATAATGCAGCACGATGATGTAAGTAAATTATAAACCAAATCTGAAGACTTTGTGCATTTTAAGTTAAAATTTTCTATTAAATTACAGGTTGTTTGGAGCATCATCAATAAAACATTTTGCTCACATAAAGTCAAGTAAGTATTTTAACATTTACAATTCTTGCACATTACAAAAAACGAATTTCTAATATTTAAGTTTTGCTTTCTAGAACTGATACGCGTACGTTTTGTCGCCATGAATACAACATAACTGGCATGTGCACCAGACGTACCTGTCCCCTGGCCAATTCACAATACGCAACCGTGCGGGAAGAAAAGGGTATCGTCTATCTGTATATGAAAACAGCCGAAAGAGCTCACATGCCTAGCAAAATGTGGGAACGTGTTAAATTGTCGAGGAACTTTGAAAAAGCCATACAACAGATAAATGAAAATCTAGTATTTTGGCCAAAATACATGATAGCCAAAAACAAGCAAAGATTTTTGAAAATCACACAATATTTAATACGTATGCGTAAATTAAAGTTGCGACGTCAAAAATTAATTGTGCCTTTATCGCGTAAGATCGAACGACGTGAGACGAGAAGAGAACAAAAGGCTTTGATAGCGGCCAAGATAGAAAACCACATTGAAAAGGAACTTATGGAACGTTTAAAACGTGGTACTTATCAAGATATTTACAATTTCTCTCAGACGGCATTCAACAAGGCTTTGGCGGCCGAAGAAATTGAAGATGATGTTGATGAAGATATTGAAGAAGAACAAGAGTTGGAGCATGAAATGAATGATGAAAGTGAAGCTAAGGAATTAAGAAGAGAGTTGTTGGATGAAGAATTTGTTGAGGCTGATTCAGATGAAGAATTCGATGAAGACGACGAAGGCAACAGTGATTCAGATAATGGTTTAAGTGATTCGGGAGAAAAACGAGATGTTGAAGTTGATAGTGATTTTGAAGTATCCTACGATGAGGGCGAAGGCTCTGATATTGAGGTAAGTGAATATTATATATTTTTTTAAATGAAATGCTAAACTGAAGTAATAGGTAGGTATAAACTTCGTATTATGTACTTTGTGTCAGTGACAAAATTAAAGCATAGTAGGTATATAAATAAAGCTTATGTGTAAATATTAAATAAAAATGAATCTCACTAATATTATATATAAATGTTAAAGCTTGTATGTTAGTTAGTTTGTAGCTCAGTCAAGCGAAAACTGTTAAATGGATTTCAAATATAGGGTATTTTAACTTTTTAACGGGAAAAGTCGGTACTTTTTTCATTTTAATAAATTTGGTACATAGATTGTACCAGATTAAAATATAGGGTACTTTTTAAAGGGTTAAAATTGGTACATTTTAAAGGGTAAAACAGTATAAAATTGGTAAGAGAAGAGCTCTTTTTGATAAATTTGGTATACATACAGATTATAGCCTACATTAAGACACAGTGTACTTTCTAGGGTGCTAATATGAGGAAAAGATGGTACTCTTTTTACCCAGGGACCCTAACAGTTATAAGAGAAACGACAAAAAATTTATATTTAACCATTAATATTGATGAATTATAAGCAACGGTTTTAATTAACAACTATTATTTAATATGTATATTTTATTTAGGTTATCGTAACCAATTAAAGAAAAACATATTTTTTTTTTGGTTGAAGTAATAGTTATTTATAACCCAAAAAAATATTTTTTACTTTAATTGGTTATGATAAACAAATTAAAATATTTCGATACCTTCCCATAAGAATGTATTAAGCGACAGGTTATATCACAGTCAACAAATTCAGGTTATTATAAAATTTTTGAAATTTTTTGTATGGGAGGTACCACGCCCACTTCTCCAACCCCGCCCACATTTTGTGGGTTGGTGTGTATTTATAACTTGAATGTTTGCTCCTAATTTGGAAACTTTGGCTCTTGCCGTTCTCCAGATATACAGAAAAAATAAAAATACAACAACAACAAGGGATTTTTGGAAAAAATTAGAGGCAGTCGTGGTTTTTTGGTCATATCTCAGCAATTTGTGGACCAATCTTGCTGAATTTAAATAGCACAAAATGGTGGGCTATATGTGACATAAATGTAAAACAACCTAGCAGCTATCATGTCTGGAGTCTCCGGAAAACACATATCAAACGTAAGACGGACAGACGGACGGACGGACAGACGGACGGATATGGTTAAATCAAGTTCTCTCCTCTTAAGGACCAGAATATATATACTTTATAGGGTCTTAGATCAATATTGTAGAAATTTCAAACGGAATGACAAACTTATATATACCCTTTTCCACCTGAGGTGAAGGGTTTAACAAGAATACATTGTACCTACATACAGAACTACTGTACTTTTTAAGATGAAAAATAGTATGTTTCTATGGAAATTGATTGTATGTACCTACATATGTGCGTTTAGTTTCATTTCAATTTTTTTTTCTTGTACTACATAGTTAATGCTGAATGTCTTCATGAGTAATAATTGCTTGATTTCTGGCTTTTTTGTTGGTATTTTTTTTTTCTTTAACAAAACAATCATTGTCGCACCGAACACACAAACATCTTTATTAAAAAACGAAGCTGACGATGGTATAAATAACAAAGCACGAAGTGCATTATTTGAATGACTGCAAACCAGCAGCGAATGTTTGCGGTTGCGCAAGTTTAATTGTATGACCGCAAGCGAGTGTATTTGTTGCTGTTCATTTAATGCGATTTTTTTGCAATTGCACAAAGCCGATCTCTGATTTCTATCTCACACTACCAGACTATTATCTTGTATAAAGTCATTCCTAACTATGTATTATGTACTATGTATTACAAAAAAGCTTTATAAAATACAAAACTGAAATTTAGCTCATAGAATAAATTCGAAAATAAAAAATGTTGAATATAATAAAGTAGCTTATAAGAAGAAATAATTCCCAGAAATATTTAAACATAAAATAAGGAAAGATATAGAAAACTACATAAATTAATGTCTTAATTTTTTTTTTAACAAAAGACCATTTCTTTAAATCTTGCTCTAATTTTTAAGTAAACGAAGTCCACGAGTAAAAACTATTTTCCCTTTTTCCATTTTTAACAATTGAATGAATAAAGGAAATTGGGGAAAGGGAAAAAACTCCCGGTGAATTTAAATTCATAATTGGGTTGATAAGTTTAAAAATACGAGCAGCCATGGTGTAATTATAAGTAACTACACCATCATTCGATGAATGTGAATACGATTGTAAGCATAAATTATGTGTGTCTTCTGAAAGTTTAATTCCATAATAAGATTATTGTGGTTAAAAAATTTTAAATCACATTAAATGGATCTTTTTATAAGTTTCCTGAATAAAAATTACTAATCCTTATGTATTTGCATCTGCTGAAAATTTTAAAGATAAAGTGTCATATATTTTTTGCACAACTTACACCATTTTCTATTTTATTCTGTCAGATTTTTGCGAACGGTCTTTCAAACAGTGTTCGAAAATAAACAGTACATTATTTAACGTTCGGCTCACACACCCAGGAACGATATCTATTTCTTTAGTGATTGTGTAGACATACACAACCCTTAATACCGTTCGTAACTATTTTCAAGAAAGAACCGAACATTATATAATGTTGGTTTTTATGTTAAATTTACCATCAATAACAAAATGGCTACGAAGAAAAGATTTTGTGCAAATAATCAAGACAGTTTTGTGTCGGGAAAGTTGAATATTTCAAATATTTTAAAATTAATATTTCCCATCAAGATAGGTGCTAAATACGGTTTGACAAAACTGCGCTGTGTCTTTACGGCGATTGTAACTTTTGACCCCCTATTAAATTTGGGATACCAATGATCCAGCGGGCGCCCGTTAACATCCTGAAGGATTTATTTTTGGTACTATTTAAAACACGTAGAAAATTAGATAAAATGTGAAGATGTATTCCAAATATTTCACGACCTTTTTAATTGATTTAATTTTTTTTTACTAAAATAAGTTCGCTGGAATGTTTAGGGCCTGGGGGAGCCGAACGGACTGTCGGGTATCACGGACACTGTGGCCGGTGCTTAGGAAGTCCGATTCGGTGTCGCTGTTGGGCAGGAGCAGGGTCTGCGTTAGGACCATGATAGGAATTATCACGGGCCACTGTATGATAGGCAGGATGGCGGTGAGGATGGGATCCGACTTGTCGGATACATGCAGGTTGTGCGAGGACCCTGAGGAGTTGGAGTCAGTTGAGCACTTTCTGTGCCACTGTCCCAGGTTGCAGGGTAGCAGGTTGAGGTGGCTGGGCAGTAGATTCCTGGGCGAATTAGGGGATGTCTCGGGTTTCGGACTCGAGAATCTGATAGGATTCGTAATGGGGATGGCCTGGCTGCGCGAGGGGAGACTGGGTGCTAACCGCACGTAGGGCGGATTTGGTTTAAGTGGGATTTCTCTCGGGGTTGGTCCTTTACCTTCTTTTCTTTCCTTTCTTTTCTACCTATCTTTCGGATCTGTCTTATGCTTTTGGTGCTTATTTCACCTACTGTCACAATGGACCATATTGGTCTCTGGGTGATGAAGGTGTGAAGGAAACTTCACACCGGCCTTTCTACCTACCTACCTACCTTAGTTTGTGTATACATTGAAAAATGGGGGAAACAATTGGATTTTTCAAAGTTTTAAGGACTAAAAATATATAATTTAGAAATTTAGTTAGAAAAAACTAATGATGTATTCGTAATCAGCACTCCCAAATGTGTTATATTGTCTCGTGTACAGTACGTACATACATACATATGCAATAAATTCAATCAGATTTAAATTATAGTCTAATCTAGATGATTATACATATTTAGCTTTATTACAGTTTAGTTATAATGCAAATCTAAATCATACAGTTTTTTACACATTTACACAACAGTAACGCGTGAGAGTCAAATGAAGTACATATATATATATATGTATGTATTAAAAACCTGTATGAATGGATTCACTATATCCATTAACAATATCGACAAATTCAACAAATGAACACAAAAAAGCGATTTGTTACCTGCAAGAAACACTCACGCTTATTAGACAGTAAATGGAATGAAATAATTTTCGTTTTTATTGCCCAACACAAAAGACATACACAGAAAAATAAAACCAGAACGGTAACGCTGATATAAATTTTCAAGGTATGTTCCGCTTTTTTCTCTTATTCAATATCTAACACTTTGCTTCACTCACAAAAAATATATTCCGTACGGTATACCGATATATAACTGTGTTAAAATATAGAAAAAGATATGAAAATCCACGTTGAGGAAAAATATTCGTATGCCCATTAAATTATTAATGCCGCCAACTTGAATAAACTAATAATGCAGAAGTTCTTATTTTTGGGGTTACTTTCACGTGCAAATCTTAGAATTGAGTAAAAAAATCATGTGTTGTACTGTGTTATGCAAATGATCTTATTCAGTTTTCATTCTATTCTAAATAACCGATTTGGTTTGCATGTCATTCTTGGGCCGAAATTTTGAGATGTGGGTTAAGTTTAAACTTAGTTTAACGTAGTCTGAAACTCGGATTTTGCTGACGAAATGTAATTTTTTTTTGATCATTAAAGGCCAACATTTTAAGCAAAACTAAGCTGTTCCTTCAACATTTTGTATTCAAACTTGGTAATGCCGGCAAGAATCTGTTTAAAGATTAACTAAACCTAGTTTAACTGAGATTTCAAAAACCCAGCCTTAATAAGTCAGTCCAGTTTTCATTATATTCTAAAAAAAAACGGTTTAGTTTTCATGCTATTCTTAATAACCCATTAAGTTTTTATGTTATTCTTAATAAACCGGTTTAGGTTTCATGCTAAAATGCATAATGAAAGTATTTAATATGAACCGCTTCAGTTTTCATGCTATTAAAATTATCCTGTTCATATAATTATAAGTGTTGATCGAGGGTTGATAGGGCCATTGTGGCCTTATACACCTGTAAGAGATCCTTGGGTAGGAGCTGGGGCCTGGGCCCCAGGGGCGTCGAATGGATCTTTGAGGCGGTGGTAAAACCGATCCTCTTCTATGGGGTCATAGTGTGGTAGCCTGCCATAGAAAGGTATATAGGGTGACTGCGCTGATGATCACGGGATCACTCCGCTCGACACCGACGAAGGCACTGTTTACTATGCTGAACTGGTTGCCGGTTGACATCATGGCCGAACAACAGGCCCTGACTTCCGCTATGAGACTGGGGGCGGTGGGCCTATGGTCTACGCGGAACTATGGTCATGCCAGGGTCACGCTTCACGCGTCCTACGACCTGGCGGAGCTAGACTATTGCACTTCGGAACCCTTTTTCGGTGCTTTGTTCACGGTTCATCATGGTAATTATGATGAGCTGCTCGATAATACGCGATCTCTGGAACCGACTCTACGGGTCTACACCGATGGTTCCAGGATAGGATAGTGGGTGAAGGTTTCTTCATCGAGGAATTGGACATCAGGGTCTCTTTTAGGCTGCCAGGTGGCAGTAGTGTGCTGCAGGCGGAAATCTCTGCCATAAAGCGGGCGGCAAACTGGCTGAAGTACTATCGTATATCGAGGGATATATGTATATTTACGGACAGCAAGGCTGCCATTGCAGCTCTGGCTGCTGTATTTACGACATCTATGTTAACAATTGAATGCCGGATGTCTCTAAATGAGATCGCGAAACATTCCAGTGTAACGCTGGCATGGGTACCAGGGCACAGTGGGTGCTTGGGTAACCATACTGCGGACAGTCTGGCCAAACAGGGCTGTCTCTTGGACGACATGTTGGTCGACGGCCTGATTGGCACTTCAATGGCCCGCTGCAAGACTCTCATCAGACGGGAGTCGTACAGAAGGGCTCAGGGGAGATGGCAGGGGGAGCATACCTGCTTGATGGCCAGGACTCTATGGCCTGGCTATGACGCGGCGAGAACGCGCGTACTACTCGGTCTCGGCAGGGACCGAATAAGGACAGTGATATCGGTCATCACGGGTCACTGGGTGATAGGGACTCATGCTAGGAGGATGGGTCTTGCGTATAATGACTACTGTAGAAGTTGTCATGATGAGGAGGATGAGGAGACGGTGTTTCACTTTCTCTGCCAATGCCCCGGTCTGGGGGCATTAGGTTTAGGCATTTTGGGAGACCGGAATTGACATGTCTGGACGATTTGTCCAACGCGGGACTGAAATCGATCTCCTTGTTCTGCAGGGAATCGGGGTGGTTCGAGACTGCAGTGACCTCTGGGGAATAGTCTGGTGGATACTGGCTGACTCTTGTCACTGGCTAGGGGTATCACAAAGGGACCACTATAAGGACCCAAGTGAGTCGTCATCGTGACGGCTACCCATTTAACCTAACCTAACGTAAGTGTTGATCGACCTTTTTTTTTTTTACTCTAAATAGTTTATATAGTTTCCTTAATGCAGTCTTTCAGTGTTCATTTTTCATGATTTAAAGATGAGAATAATTTGTATCTTAAAAATTTGTAATTACGGAATAAATATCAGAAGTTTTATTTATATGATAGAAACTTCTTAATTGTCTTCTGAAATTATAAAATTTAGTACGGAAAAATTTATTATGCATTTGTGCTGATGTGTGTAACGCCTTAAAATATTGGTCCTAGACCCACCTTAAAGTATACCGATCGATTCAGAATCACTTTCTGAGTCGAACTAACGATGTCAGCCCGGCTGGCTGTCCATGTAAACTTGTGCGCAAAGTACAGGTCGCAATTTGAAGATAATTTGATAAAATTTGGGACATAGGTTCTTATTGGCACAAGGACCAAGCCAAAATGGGCGGAATCGTAGGACCACGAGGGAAGATAGGGGGAAATTTCGTCCTCTCAGAAACTATCAAACCGATTTTAATGAAACTTAAAACATAGGTAGAACCATATCTATATGGACACAAAAGGTATGCATTTTTTAAAAATTGGACCACGAGGGAGATAGGGGCGATTTCTGCCTCTCAAACCGATTTTAATGAAATTTAAACATAGACACATAAGCTATACAGTTTTTCAAAAATAGGACCACAAGGGGAGGTAGGGGGCAATTTCTGCCTCTCACAAACTTTCAAACCGATTTTAATGAAGTTTATAAACATAGATATGATGTGTTTTTAAATACTGTGGTGTAGGGTATCATATGGTCGGGCTTGACCGACTTACGCAAAAATAAAAATCGTTTGCTGTAAGCCGCAGAATCACCGGGAATAATAGACTTCAGGGGAAATGTTTAGAGCCAATATATAGCGAGAAAAAATACTAATACATTTTTAAAATCATGTTCCTAAGTTGTATAGTTTTTGTAATATAAACTTTTTTTCTACTTTCTTTCATACAGCTCTGGTGAATATTTTGTTTTGTTAGTTACAGCGTTCTTTAATTTCTGCGACGATATGTGTTTTTCCGAAATTGAAAGTAAAAATATCTTGAGATATAATTTGTTAATCACATAAATGCAACCTAATTATCTAGACCCATGTCTTAATAATCTCTGTCAGTGGCTACAAATTTTTTCTATAGTTTCTAGTTTCTCTTTATAATAATTTCTACAATTTCTAGTTCCTCTTGAGTCTCAAATATTCTCGAGCATTATTAAATGTCAGGGACACAGATTGGTAGGGATGCTGTAGGGATATATTATCACAAAACAACTCTGTGTCCAATATTATTATAAATCAAAATATTTCACTTATATTTTAGTATTTTATAATGTATTTCTAAAGTTTTTAGTCTAAAATACATGCTTTTCATTAAACAATGCGGACGAAACGTACAACGCCAGATTGAGCTTAAAAGATAATGAAAATGACGCGCAGCTGCTTCTTCACTCAGATCAGTTTTGCGAATGAAAAAGGCTTAAAAGCTTTGATAAATTTCAAAGAAAAAATCTTCAAGTCACTGTTGTATCATCCATGAATTTGTTAAGGAGCTAAAATTTATTTTGAGAAAAAAGTAAATAAAAAATGTTTATCTTGCCATATCAAAAAGAACTGCTACTGTTTACTTATTGACTTATAATGGGTGATTTTTTAAGAGCTATAGGAAAGTTAAAAAAAGCACATACTATTCGGAAAAATGCATGAAATCTTTATTTGAATCGATAGTACAATCCATATAATTTAATGTTTGAAGATTATTTCATGCAAATGTTGACCGTGACTGCGCCTCAAATGGTCCATCCGCTTAGTCCAATTTTGGCATACTTTTTCCAACATTTCGGCCGGTATCTCATGAATAAATGCTTCAATGTTGTCTTCCAATGCGTCAATTGAAGCGGGCATGTCTGTATAGACATGAGCTTTAACATAGCTTAAACAATAGTCTAAAGGCGTTAAATCGCACGATCTAGGCGGCCAATTGACCGGTCCCGAACGTGAAATAAACTGTTTACCGAACTCGCCTCTCAATAAGTCCATTGTTAAGCGTGCTGTGTTGTTGAAACCACATGTCATGCAAGTCAAGCTCTTGCATTTTGGGCAAAAAAAGTTGGATATCATCTCACGGTAGCGCTCACCGTTCACAGTTACGTTACGATTCACATCATCTTTGAAGAAGTACGGTCCAATGATGCCACCAGCCCATAAACCGCACCAAACTGTGACTTTTTCTGGATGCATTGGTAGCTCTTGCAATGCTTCTGGCTGATCTTCACTCCAAAATCGACAATTCTGCTTATTAACGTACCCATTGAGCCCAAAATGAGCTTCGTCGCTGAACACAAGAAGCACGCGATGAACTTTCTTAACAGAGCACGCATTTTGATAATAAAATTCAATAATTTGAAAGCGTTGTTCGTTTGAAAGACGATTCATGGGTCAATTATAGACCAAACTGAAGATGTTTGACAGTGAAACAAAACACGAAACGTTTAAACTAGTGTTGCCAAAAAGATAATAGCTAAAAAGTCACCCGATATTTCTTGTGCTACTCAACTGTCTGACAGACTAACAACCAACCAAGCTAACTATGTATTGTATCTACAAAAATTAACATTTTAGCTGTTTTTTTTTTTTTTTTGTTATTATTTGCCACTTAGATTCAAGGTCAATCCAATAGGTCTGCTTAAGAAGCCAGATGTTTATTTGGTTTATTCCTCAACGATATCAAAAGTTGTTTACATTTTCCTTATACGTGTATATTTTTGTTTACTTTTATGGGTTTTTGCCACACATACATGCACACAAAACACATTTTTCCTTATATTAAGTTTGTCATTCCGTGTGAAACTTTTTCATTATTCATCTCAGACCCCATAAAGCATATATATTCTGGGTTCTTGAGTAATTCTAAGTCGATTTAGCCATGTCCGTCTGTCTGTTCGTCTGTTAAAAACACGCTCACTTTCGCAAAACTCAAAAGAACTAAACAAACTGGGTGTCAAATTGCTTGTAGTTATCCTAAGCAGTTTGGGATTGAAATGCAGCAAAATCTGTTTAGTAGGATCAGAGCTATGAATCAAAATGTGGAACCACCACATAAAAAAAATTGATAATTTTGTTACAAAAACTTACATAAATGCACAGAATGACATACGATTTTGCAAGAATTCGTCCTATTCAACTAGAAATCACGCTGTAAAATTTCGTGAAGATCGATCCATAATTTACCCTAGGCCCCATATAAACCCTACTTCCGGAAAACAGTTTAGTACGCCTAAATCCGTAAAAAATAACGCTATCATAACAAAATTTGGTACATTAAAGTTGTATAGGACAAGAAATAAAACTATGTAATTTCGTGAAGATCGGTCTATAATTTACCCTAGGCCCCATATAAACCCTACTTCCGGAAAACAGTTTAGTACGCCTAAATCCGTAAAATCATTACAAAATTTGGTACATCAAAGTTTTATAGGACAAGAAGTAAAACTATGTAATTTCGTGATGATCGGAAAACATTTAAGTACGCCTAAAACCGTAAAAAATACCGCTATCACAGCGTTTACATTTGACAGTACTGGCAAGACAGTAAGAAAATACATATTAGTTGCCAAAAACACTACTAACTGTCTTCGTGACGTAGGCGTCCAGACAGTTCACTTTTAAAAATTTGTCAAACGTGCTGCAACAAGTTCAGTTTAACGTTTTTTGTATAAAATAAACAAATTTAAAAAAAGCTTAAAATAACTTTATTGTGTGAACAAATATAAAACTTAACTAAAATATAAAAAATCAAAGCAATATGTTAATTCTTTTTTATACATTTTGATTTTTTTCTCTTTTGCTCACAAAACTTAAGATTACTGTTAGCAAATGTCAAATCACTGTCTGCAAAATTTGCTAGACAGTAGACAAGACAGTTGGAAAAGTGTGCATGTATTAGTGAAAAGGTTTGTACTGGCAAATGTAAACGCCAGGTATGATAACAAAATTTGGTACATCTAAGTTTTATAGGACAAGAAATAAAACTATGTAATTTCGTGAAGATCGGTCCATAATTTACCCTAGGCCCCATATAAACCCTACTTCCGGAAAAAAGTTTAGTACGCCTAAATCCGTAAAAAATAACGCTATCATATGAAGATCGGTCCATAATTTACCCTAGGCCCCATATTAACCCTACTTCCGGAAAAGAGTTTAGTACGCCTAAATCCGTAAAAAATAATGCTATCATAACAACATTTGGAACATAAAAGTTTTATAGGACTAGAAATAAGACCGTGAAATTTCGTGAAGATCAGTTCATAATTTACCCTAGGCCTCATAAAAACCTTACTCCCGGAAAACAGCTTAGTACGCCTAAAAACGTAAAAAATAATGCTATCATAACAAAATTTGGTACATCACAGTTTTATAGAACTAGAAATGACACTGTGAAATTTGGTGAAGATCGGTGCATAACTTACCATAGACCTAAATTAAAGCACACTCTGGTAAAATAATTAAATACGCGGTAAACTTTCTTCCAGTTTAGCTTCATATTGCCAGAAATAATGTTATGCAATTTTGTGATATACGGTTCATAATTTACCTTAGATTCCATTTTAGCAGCCTTCTGAAATTCACTGCAAACGCTTAAACTAATTGCACCGCTGTATTGAAATTTATGTTTTTTAATACCAGAAATCGTTCTGCAGCATTTGGGATGATTGGTTCATAGCTTACCATGGCTTTTATATAATTTGTTCTCCTGAAAATCATTTAAGTTCAGCTTAAACTAATATTCTACTCAAGCTTTTTAAAATTGATTCTGATTGTCGGTCAATAATTTTATATAGGTCTAAACCGCAACAAATTTTAATGCAGATGTCTGTTTTTACAAAGATTATAATAATAAATAGACATCACACAGATATTACTCCTAAAACATTCGAAGTGTCGGTGGAGGGTATCAAAGATTCGGCACAGCCGAATATAGCACTCTAACTTGTTTTTTATATTTTTTTATTTTAACAAAAACTTCTGTTTTTTTTTACAATTGAGACTTGCAAAGAATTTCATTCAACAAAACAAAAACAGTTAGTCTGGCGCGTTTAACAACTAATAACCCAATGAATAATAGTAACGTTTATTTTTTTATTTATTTAGGATTTCTGTAGGGGGTGTTTGAAATAAACAAAAAGAGCAAAATAATAATAATAAAAAAAATATTCAAAATAATTTAATTAGATAAAAACAAGTGTTTGTAGAGATAATTAAATCAAAGATAAAGGAAATAACAACAAGTTAATATAACAAGAATTTATACCTAAGCAAAATAAAAAAAAACGTGTTTTTGTTTATTAACTGCAAAACAAGAAATAAAAAAAAGATCTTATTAGCAAAATCATGGTCAATTACTTAAACTACTAAAAAAAAACCAAGTTTACTTTGTGTACAAAGAATTCAATTCGAAAAGTTTTGCATGATCTAAGTATTATTACAGAAAAGTGTTTTTAAAAATCTCAAACTTTTTTTCGCCTTAAAAACAGGATACTTCTGCTGGTGCCTTTGTACGTGCTCCTCCTAAATCTTCTACCAAATCAAAAGCATCAACCAGAACTGCTGTTGCCGCCAAGACCAAATCGAAATCAAATGGTGTTTCTAAACTGTCCGATGGTAAAACCAAAAGACGACTTAAAAAGCCTAAAGTCGAAATTGAATATGAAATGGAAACCGAAACAGACCGGCAAAGGCTACATAACTAAGGTAGTAATTAAATATTTTATCACTAATACTTGTATAATATAATTTAAAAAGAAAAAATAACAACAATCCAAAAAACATAAAATATTTTTTCTCGTTTTTATTAATGATTCGATTTGAGTTATTACCAAACGTGTATGTATTCAAAATAAATTTTATTATTTTCTTTTATTTATTTTTCAACTAGGAACAAAAACAATAAAAAACTATTATAAACAAAGTATATATTATAAAAAATAAAAATCATAAAAAATAATGCTTGCTAATATGCAATTATTTTTATCTTGCAAGAACACAACTATTAATTGCATTATTTTATAGTAATAGAAGGTTTAACCCGTTAGCGTACAAAATTTTTTTTTTAAAGGCTGAACAAAATTCCCATGTATGTATTCAGGTGTCTTTACTATTACTTTGGCTTTTACAATTATGTGTGGTTTATAGATCACGAGCGCTAAACTCGTCCGTTCAACTTACATTTAAAACAAAAACAAATAACGAAACATAGATTTGGTTTATACTAGATTTATATTTTAAAAATTTTTATTCAACAAAATTGGTAGAAAGTATAAAAGAAGGCTCCATTATTTTCCATGGTCAAAAGTTTTTCTTTAAAGACTCGATTAGTCTCTGGATTGAAACTTCGGATCCTGCCAACAAACGTAAAACATTTTTCAAATGTATCAAATATGGCCTCAAACCGCCATAAATGGTTAAAGCGTAAAAAACATTAAACAAAAGAGTTGCATGTAATAATTATTTTTTTAATTTAATTTGCTTTAGCCTGATTCACAATGCGTCATTTATTCATTTTCTATCGTTTGGCAATATGCATGCACTTAAAAGGCAACCGGTTTTGTATTGATAAAGCCACAAAATTAAAAAAAAAAAAATTACAAAATTGTAGCATACGAATCACTTGCAAGTCCCCACAAGCTATCATCATGAAATTAAATATTTGATTAAGCAAAACAGCATCTTAATAAAAAATACAGTGGGAAATTTGCAACCGATTATGGCCTTTAGGTTATAGGTAACCACAAATAAATAAATGTGAGATATAAATAAATAAGAACGAAATTTTTAAATGAATATCAAAATATTTACCACCATCCGAATTTTTTCCTTAAAAAATGTATGGGAAAAGGCAAAAAAACTTCACTTTTTATTCAAGATAGGGGTTATAATTTTACTATGAAAAGTCTTTAGAGAGTTATCGAATTATCATTTTAACTAAAAAACAAAAAGATTAAACTGTATTTAATGGAATATAAAAATAGGTATCTGTTTAATTGGCAAAGGGTAAAATATTTCTTAAATAAATTATATTTGAAATGATTTACTTTGTGTTTGTTGGGTAATTCTCTCACTAATACAACCTCATTTTTAGTTTTGTTTAACTCTGGTTTAGTTCATATATGAACTATAGTTAACCAAAACTCTCAATAAAAGAAATGCGTCTGTATTAGATAAGATAATATTGCCCAGCAAACACAAAAATAAGCATTGCAAATGTAATGAATTTTACTTTTAAAGGCAAAACGTAAATGAAGTTTAAAAAAATTAAATACAAAATTTGCCTCAGTTTTTTACAGAATTAGGCAAAGTATATTTATACCAAGTACATGCAAGTCTTCAACAAATCAACAAAAAAAAACAACATTCATTTTGTTTGTGTAAAACCATTTGATACTGTCAAACAGCCAAACATAAAGAAGACAAAAAAAAAAAAAAAAAAAAATCAAGGCGCACTAAAATGTAAGCAAATTTTGATACTATGTGCCGGTTCACACACGTTAAGTTTGACTCGTCAAGTCTTGTGGTTTTAGGAGAGAAGGGAAAAGAGAATGCCATTTCTTTTCCCCTCTCTCCTAAAAACTCAAGACTTGACGAGTAAAACTTGACGTGTGTGAACCGGCACTATCGAAAATAAAACAACTGAACAGCTGATCACTTGCATGTACTTGTAATAAATATACTTTGGAATTAGGTAATTTTTTTCACATTCACATTCACATTGGTCGAGTTTAATTTACAATTAAAACTTAAAAAATTAAGTGTATTTAGGCATTATAATTTAAGTTTTCCAAATTTAAAAATTTGTAACAATTTTTTATTAACAAAATATGTTTTAAATTTGAAGAACTTTACAAAAATTTCTGTCTTCCATCGTACTATTTTGTTTGCTGGTTTATTTTGTGCACTCGTTAACACTCAATTAACAACTGAAATCAAACTGAAATAGAAGAGAACAAGCGTCGGTGTGAGTTTTTTTTATTGTTTTTGTAGCACAATTGTGCACAGAAAATAAAGATTTGGATTACACTGGTTTAGTTTAAACGTTGATATTGTTACAAGTAGAACTGTTGCTTATAAGTCTTATACGTTTAACAGTTTTATTTGGCTTAATATCTTTAGTTTTTCTAAAATCTTTATGGATGAAGTTTCCTGATGATCTGGCCTAAGCAACCAGTGAAATGCGCATAGGAATAGCTTATCCCATCAACAATAAATTTCAAGTGTTTTTATCAAGAATAAAAACTGGGAATTAAGCACGAATAACAAAATCTTTTGAAATTAAAATTTTGTATTCCCAAAAATTTAAATTACTTTTTCATTATTTTAACTGTATATAAGTACTTTAATTTTAGCAAAAGGGACTTTTCGAAAGTCCATTTTATTTGCTTCCAACGAGTATGTGCGAAAATTTTCCGGAAGCATTTCCATAACTTTAAGTTTTGTTTTATTATTTGGCATTGTTTTAAGCAAATTTAGTAAGTACCGGTCAATAACACCATGGACACAGTCCACTTCTTGAATTAAAGAATGTTCTGGTTCTGAAGACTTTTGTATTACGGCATCAATATTATTTTGCTTAAAGAACATTTTGATTGCGGTTGCGTTAATTTGATTTTTATTTTGAGGTACGCAAGAATCGCTCCGTAATGTCAAAGTTTTAATAAGTGGACAATCTTTTATTAATTCATTTAAAATTTTAATTTAAGCACTAGCAATATTGTTACCAGTCCGACCACTATGAGCTTCCGTCAAAATAGCACAATAAGTAAAAGTTGGTATATATGACATAATAATGATTGCTGTAAGATTAAACATATTTATTTTTCGTTTCCCTTAGGTAGGCTAAAAACACAAATAATAGCAAACCGTACACTTGGTTGGGTCCATTATAAAACTATTTTTCACAAATTTATTTTCTTGTTGTCATTTTACTTTGCTTTTGCTTTAACTACTTTTTTTTTTCTTACGGCAATGCAGCAAAGCAACAGTAAAATTTATGTTGTACGTTTTTGTATGAAGAATTTACTGCAATCGCCTAACAATGGCTTGTAGAGCAAAACAGTACTTACAAAATTTTGAAACAGTTGATATGCAGCAAAATTAATGCTTTATATCTCAGAAACCATAAAAATTTTCGCGAAACAGGTTTTTGATTTAAAAAGAGGGTATTAAAAAAATATATTCCTCATACATAACTAATTTTTTTTTAAAAATGGTCGGTAGGTCAAACCAGTAATGAGCTGACGAATATGTATATGTATGTATTTCCACGAAATAAAGGGAGACGCTAACGAGGTGGCGGGTTAAATGCTAGCTAAGGGTACTTAACACTATCACACAAGTCTTACGTATTTTGAGAAAAAATACAACTCTGTTATGATAAGTTGTTTTTTTAATTTCAAACAATTATTAGATCAGGGAAGCATTTTCGTCAAAATACTTAAGACTTGTGTGATAGTGTAAAACGGCCTTAAGAACTATACACACATACATTAATTTTTCTAAAACGATTTAATGCAACATATATTTTTGACCCACTGTATCTCACTTAGTACAATGATTAATGATAAATAAAGTAATTTTTATTTATCAACATCTTATAGTTTGATCTTACTAAACTTGGCTCTGATTACTTGTTGCTCGATTGTTGTAGAATGATTTTCCATAAAATAATATAAACAAATACATTGACCTTAAAAACTCATTAAAATAAAAAAAAAAATACAAGGAATATAAATTGTGACTTGAGAAACACTTAAGTATTAATTGCATTTTGCAAATATTCCATAATAGAGGCACGATAAATGCAATAAATAGTACCTGCATTTGTATTGAACACTCAAAGTCTTTAGAACAATATTATTTTCTTATATACTAAAAAGCAAATAAGATTTTACGATTATTCTAAAAAGTTGTTTGAATTCTAGAGAAAATTTGCACATATATATTTCTATATACATACATATTAATTTTAATCCTGATGTTAACAGAAGTTCGGTTGGAATTCTTACACTTATAAATACCTTACAAAACTTTTCCTAGTTCAAGTAGAGTTCTTTGTGAGTAACAGAATTACAGAAACCCATGACGGAGGAAAACCAAAGCTTCCCTACAAGAATAGTGACGGTCATTTGACCTATCATATGACCGACATTGCTGATACAGACATCGGTCATCGCGTAGAACAAATTTTCTATCATTTTCTTAAGGCCAACGTGAAAAAAATGACCTAAACTTTTGTGTACGTGTGATTTTGCATCCTTCTTTAACCTATGAATTTTGTGGTTGATTAAACATATATCTGAGCTGTTTACTCTTCTACTCTTTACATATCAGTACTGATGTATAAACCGGACACAGCTGACTAGTCAGTACTGATGCACATACCGGCCACAGCTGACTAGTCAGTACTGATTCATAAATTCTTCACTGTTGACGTACTTTTTAGCTTAAATAAAACACGATTCATTTTATTCAATTCTCATACATATTTTTGTTTTTTATTTAAAATAAAATTCAATATTTGTTCTTTTTACAAAATAAATTAAATAAATAAATAATTATTTTTTGTCTTATGAGGTAATTTAAATTTTATAAACTTGGTTTTTGCTTAAGTCAACCTTTGGTTAACATTGATGCTATAGATAAGTACATATACTAAGGAATGATCTTATACACTACCAGAATATCTTGTTGTTTCCTTAGAATCATTCCTATGTATATGTTTACATCTATAGCATCAATGTTAACCAAAGGTTGGCTTAAGCAAAAACCAAGTGAAATATTTAAAGAATGGGAATATTGCAAAAAGGCTTTATAAAACTGGGACCGTAACAGTTATTCCTCCTTTCATAAACGTCAGATGATAAGTTTTTTTTTTATTAAATATTAGACGTTGCTCGTAACCAATAGTTTTATTAAAAAGTTATTGGTTTTTGCAAAACGTTTGGCTAGATCAAACACCATTTAACTGTTTTTAAATATCATTGTACAATTCTGCTACATATTGTATCCATTCGAAACGTTTGCCGTGTTTAGTTTTTAACAACAACTTTTTAGACAATTTGTTAAACCATAAAGAGTGTCTGATTCCCCACAATTGTAAAGAGCACACACTAAAGAGGTCACTGTGCGATCAAGAAGTGCTAGATTTGTGTTTTTCGCTACAATTTGCAAAATACTGTAAAATACAAAAAAAGACGACTTAATTTTATTTAAGAACTAATTTTCATGATAACATACCTCTGAATATCGTATAACCAACTCTGGCTCCTTACGATGCAACCAAGTCAAGTTGACTGCTATACGTATGCGTTTACACCATTCACTGCAGGTGGAAGAATTAACACGGAAAATGTTTTCGCCTCTAATCATAATATGACGATTATCCAACTGAACATCGGGATGAGCCTCTTCATTGAGAATACTTTCAGCACCGCCAGCAGGAGCCAAACCAATTAATTCCCAGTAATCTACATGCAATTCGTGTCCACCTGGTGCATAAAACAAATAAATGAGTTTCTACAATATTGTTCACGAAACGAAACTTACCGATTTACCTTCTGGCACAGGTTTTAGTGTACCAAACATTGTAAAAATCCGTAATGTAAATAACAAATTAAACCTTTGCCTTGACGTCTTAAACGATGTGCCCATCCATAGATTTTAACGTTTCTGTTAATTTTCGACCCATTCAAATATGCAGCTGGCCAACTGGGATCTTCGGACATGAGTCTTTTTGGCTTCATCCAAATTTTGTTTAGGCTTTTCTGCATCTTCAGCTTCGCGTTTTTCTTTTTCGCATTTTTATAACTTACCCAAATCCTTTGGATTTTCTTTATTTATTTTAATAATTTAATAATTATTAAAATATTTTGCAGTATTTAATTTAAACAATTCACAAATTTTCACAAATATTAGCCAGTAAAGCGTATGTATAACAAAAATTAAAAAAAAAATTGGTTTTTTGTGGTGTTTTCAGTTGTTCTACTCTAACATATATGTTAGAGTGGTACAACTAATGCAAAATTGTTGCAAGTGTGTTAGTAAAAAAATTTGTTTTTTTAGTTTCGGTCATCCATTTCTTGTAGGGTTGTTTAGATTTAGACAAATATGCATACATATAAGTATAGTCCTAAGGGGTTAATTCAAGCTACTTTAAACTTTACAGAATTGCAAAAAGGTCGAAATAAAATATTTTCAGTTGATAGATAAGGAACTTTTAAGGCCTTGAAGAAGGCATATTATCAAGTACAAGTTTAAAGTTACTACAAGAAAGTTCTTAAAGAGCTACTAGTCATAACCTACTGAGTTCCGAGTAACTGAAATATGTAAGGCTGGCCACACACTAGTTGTTTGTGCGTGTTATTTGTTAGCGTTCCATTTCTCCACACACGACGAACAAAACACAATAACCTAAAATGACAAAAAGAAAACATGAATTGTGAAGCGGACGATGCAATTGCACTTTTGATAATTTATTTGTGTACACAACAAAAAAACTTGAAGAGTAAATAAAAATTTTGTATGCTAAACAACTCCGTCAAATTACAATTTGACGTTTTGTTGTACACTAAAATGAAAAAATTTTAAAAAGTTCGCGCAAATAACATCGAATAAATCACAAGAAATTGAACATTTTCAATTACTTGTGATTTGTGCGCACTCAGCCCTTTTAACAAGTAACAAGACGTTGAGCTCGCGCAAATCACTCGTGTGTGGCCAGCTTTAGGTACTAAAAATATTGTCAAGGAACGTGCCCGAAGATGCTCCATGGTGAGAGTATTTAAGGCAGCGGTCATCACAAAGAGAGACAGTTTAAAATGTGTATGTAGTGGTGAGTGCAAAGAGAGGAAAATAAATTTACTCTTTTGAGACGTTAACTATGTATGTGTTTTGCCCTTGTTTTTTTAAATTATTGCTTTTTACAATTGTTTCGTTAACCTTCGTGTTGTGTGTGTGTGAAATTCACGAAAAGTGCTCGGCCCCCGGGGGCATAGCGTGATGATCGTTGATTTAAGGAAAGTTTGGCTTATTTACCAGTTTTTTTACTAAAGAATAGGTATTCACTATTTCTATTACTCAGCAATTTATGACTTGGGGTTTCGACACCTAAGAATCCTCACCACAAGCTTTTGTTCTAGATTTCTTTAGATTATGATTTAAACAAATATTCAAGATTTCTTCAAATCAATCTAAATTTATTGTTGTTCTCATAACAGCTCGGCAACTTTCAATTTGATACAGCAGTTGACAATCTCTGGCCGACTTTGAATTGTAATATAATTTGTATTTTTCAAAACTGATTTAATCAAAATTCTATATTTAAGGGTTATGTTATTGACAGATGAGTAACCGAACGGTATAACGTTTTAAACCCGACAATTATAATAACAAATTCGATATCTTGTCGATCGGAACTATATTAATTTGTTTCGTTTTAATATTAAAAAACTGAGGAAGTCATTTATCGGAATATTCTTTCGCTACTGTTACGTTCAGAAGTTTTTTTTAACAAACAAAATCTTAAATGCTTTTAGAAGATTGTGTTTAATCTACATACATATGTATGTATGTATGTATATAAAAAGTTAAATATGTACATGTAAATCTTAAATGCTTTTAGAAGATTGTGTTTAATCTACATATGTATGTATGTATATAAAAAGTTAAATATGTACATGTAAATCTAACTCGATTGAAAGGAATTCATAAAAAGAATATCGTACTTGATCAACAAGAGGGCATTAACTAAAAATTTTTAATTTTTATGAAGAAAGGAAATTAACAACACGAAGTCAATTAAAATTTATTGCTTATTTTTCATTCTTGACTGCGGTTACAATCGAAACGTCAGGAAAAAAAAATAAAAAAAAAAACAAGTAAGAGTGCTATATTCGGCTGTGCCGAATCTTATATACCCTTCACCATTGTGCGAGCAGAATACAGAGCAACTAGACAAAAACTATATACAGAATATATGTACTTTATAGGGTGTAGGATCAATATTGTATATACCTTTTTACCTTCGGTGAAGGGTATAAAAAGAGTAATTTTCGGGAATTCAGGGTTCTAATCACTGCATTCGATACTATCGTATCGAATAAACTATTGAATTTTTTTGCATACGATAGACACTGGCGTATCGAATGAAAACTCGATAAATGTAATGTCGAGTTACTCGATGTCGAATGCTATTATTTCAAATTCAATACATTTCATTCGATATCGAGTTTCAAGATACCAAAATAAATAATTTCGATGAATTTTGCTCGATATCGTATGCGGTGATTAGACCCCAGAATTTCTGTTATAACTCATACAAATTTCCGACATTTTGATATATAAGTCATATCCATAGGATAAAAATTTTTATGTTTTTTAGCCCATTTTTTGAGTATTTTGCTCATAAATTACCCATTGTCTAACCGATTTGATAGCTTTATATACCGACGTGTTAAGGAAGAATTTTACCATTTACTTAAGTTATATTTATATATAAACATTTATATAAACTTGTAAATATATATTTTAACAAAGTTAATTATAAAAAAGTGTAATTTTTGTGGATTCAGTATTTCGGTTATAACTCTGCCATTTTTTAACCGATTTGGCAGATTTATATGCCAACGTGTTGAAGAAGAAATTTACCATTTACTTTAGTTATAAAGCTTGGACTCGGGGAGATCTATGGTTCCCGAAAGTGGGTATTTAAAAAAAAAAATTTAATTTTGGTCATAACTTTTTTGTATCTGAACCGATTTTTCAGAGTTTTTTATAAAATATGTTCTACTATTCCGATATTTTGATATATAAGTCATATCCATAGGACATATGGCAGCCCTTAAATTTAGGTTTTTATAAAATTTTTAATTTTATAAAATTTGTAGGATGGTGTATATTGGCAACCTAAATGTGTGTACCTAATTTGGAAACTTTGGCTCTTGCCGTTCTCAAGATATACAGAAATAAAAAAAATACAACAACAAGGGATTTTTGGAAAAATTTAGAGGTAGTCGTGGTTTTTTGCTCATATCTACGTCATTTTTGGACCGATCTGGCTGAATTTCAATAGCAAGAAATGGTGGACTGTATGTAACATAAATGTAAAACAACCTAACCGCTATCATGTCTGGATTATCCGGAAAACACATATCAAACGTAAGACGGACAGACGGACATCGTTAAATCAACTTCTCTTCTCAATGCACCCAGAATATATATACTTTATGGGGCCTAAAATCAATATTGTGGAAATTACAAACGTTATGACAAAACTTATATATACCCTTTTACACCTGTGGTGAAGGGTATAAATATAGTGCTATTTTGTCTACTTTTTGGTAATGAAACGGTTGATTTACAAATCCTTTTTTGTGTTAAATTAGAAATTGTTTTGCTTTTACTGAACATTTTTTAACATTGAGGTAATACCTTGATCAAGTGCGATAAGTACTTACTTTGAAAGCCTATCTGCTTTTTTTGAAATAAAAACTTTCGTTTGGAATGTTATATTAAAAACCAAGACGAATTCATGTTAACAACGGTGGTGGCGATACTACAACAAGTACAACTCAAAAACCAACATTTTTTATTTGTTGGTTTAGGTGGTCGATATGTCAAAAACACAAGCAAATTTTCACATTTCTCTCTCTAAATACGAAAAAAGTAGCACAGCCGTGCTTTTAACGCCCCTGACTGACAAATGAATTCGTCTTGTTAAAAACGTAATTGAGTTTTTTTTTATTGTTGTTTCAATGTAAAATCCCAAACGAACGTTTTTATTTTAATTTCAAAAAACAGGCAGAATAATTTGAAAGTTAAATATAATTGTTTATAAATAAATAGTTTTACAAATTTGTTAGTTAATAGTTTATAGTTTATTTTTTTTATATACATATACTTAAATATATGCATTTTAATATGCCTGGTCACTTAATAATTTTTAACTTGTTTTAAATGTAAGTGGAATGAATTGCAAGGGATTTTAAGAAATATTTAATAATAGTAATGACCTTTAACAAGTAAGAGTGCTATATTCGGCTGTGTCGAATATCTGATAATCTCCACCGAAAGTTTGAATATTTCAGGCGTGGGCTTTATATGGGATCCATAAAATCCATTAATTAATCCTTATATGAACGGTCGTCACTATTATAATTGGTTTCGGTTTATACCTATGTTACATTATTGACCGACAATCAGAAAGCTCTATGCTTTTATTTCTAGTCATATAAAACTTAATTTGAACAAATTATTTTCGAGAGGGGAATTTATATTGGACCCATGGTATCTATTTTAAATAATTTTTGATGAAACAATTACAAAAAGCGAAATAAAATTAACGAGTAAAAGGAAATATAAAAAACCATTTGTTATATCCTCTGGGACTAGTGGTGAATAACGGTATACCAGGCAGAATAATTGGCTTCATACGAAGTCTTGAACCTGAAAAATAACATAAATACAACACAGAAACATATCGTTAGCTAAAATGCAAAAAGGCGTAGCTAACAAAAATATAATTTTTCAGAAGAAGCAAAAAATTTTATTAAACGAAAACTATAAACATGTCAGGAAACATGCATTGATAAGCCGCCCATGGAAATCTTTAAACAATTTTCAAAGGAACCCATATTATATTTTGTTAGAAAAAATGTGTAATGCGTAGTTACGTCCCTTTGTTTTTTTGTTAATAAAAGCGAAATTTTTAATCGCAAAAGTGTTGAATTTTGTCAAGACATCTAGTTTAATGACATTCATAATAATCAATCAAAAACTCGATTTTGAATTTTTTGTTAGTTACGCCTTTTTGCATTTTAGCTAAAATTCTTAACGAATTTTCGATTGGTTTCAACATTTATCATGATGTCGATCAATTTTGAAACTTTCATTAAAATTTTGTGTTATTTAAAATTCCGAAGGACATTATTTGCTTTAAATTTGTTCTTTGTATTTAGCACATAATTAATAAACAAATATTATATTTTTAAAATTAAAGAAATTCTTTTTTTACCTGGACAAATAGTATTTGAGTTGGTAACTGGACCAGACAAAAATAACTGGAAAATCAACCCTAGTGGTGGTGCTTATGTGTATTCTGAGTCTTGAAGTATTCCAAGTCGATTAAGCCATGTCCATCTGTCTGTTGAAAACACGCTCATTTTCGAACTACATATCGTCGGTTGATTATTTAATTGTCGTATGTGGATACAAATTACATACGACAATTTAATAATCAACCGACGATATATATCGCTCCTTTACAAACTTGTCAAAAACACTTTAATACGCCTAAAACCGTTATTAGACCGTATCTAAAAAAAATTCCCATACAAATCCAAATACATATTAAGTATTTTTGCAAGACGGTTTCGAAAAAAATGTTTTTATGTCGAACGTAGAGGTGGCCTTTTTATACTTACACCACAGTAGTGAAGAAGGCACTATGCGTTTGTGCTGATGTGTGTAACACATAAAAATATTGGTTCTACCCCCACCTTTTAGTAAACCGATCGATTCAGAATCACTTTCTGAGTCATCTTAAGATGTCCTGCTGGCTGGTTGTCTGTCAATTTATCTCTGAGCGCAAAGTACAGGTCACAATTTTGAAGATAATTTGATGAAATATTGTACAAACGTTTCAATTGTTATAAGGACGAAGCCTATAGAAAATAGACTTACCAACCGTCCAGTTTTGAGGTGAAATGTCCCCTGTACCGTAGATACTCTTAACTTAAGGCTATTTGTGCCGTTAATAAAAGATTCAAACTTTTTCATTAACTGCCACAACAAATAAAAAAAGTCGACAGCTTTATCACTTATTTTAGTATGTACTATAGGGTGGGTCGAAAAAAAAAGTTGTGCCAGTCACCCCCTAGAATGAAAGATATGTCAATGAAGTTTCTAAAACAGGAAAAATTTTTTTTTTGCCACGCTCCAAAATACAGCACTTTTGGTTTTTTATATGTAGCGCTGCCATTTAAAGTCCGATCTCATCATATCGCACATCGTTGTTCATGGCTTGAAAGTTGCTTCATTTTTGTCTTTGGTGACTTTTCAATCCGACCTGAAATTCTGGACACCACTTATGCCACCTCGGATCCTTCCCCCAAATGTCCAATTTTTTTGACGGTCCAAGACGGTTGGCAAAGTTTTTACAAATCCAAATTCAATTGATAAGAATTAAACTATAATATGAAAAATGGCATTGACGTATCATGGTAAGATACATAACCACAGCTATATGTCTCAGTATTGTGATACAAAACTAGCAAAATAATTATTTAGTGATTGTTCTCTGATTTTTAATTGGTGTCCTATTGTTTTAATGGCGACAAGTCTGATTGCCAATGGGTAGAATCGGTCCAAATTTTCACATAGCCCAATCCAAATTTTGCTAAAATTGTTATATATTTGTCTATAGCACCCATACAAATACCACTCCCGAAAATTGCATTGTGCCATAACCTCTAAAATGTTGGTATCGATATAAAATTTGGCAACCCCCTCTCCAAAATCGCTTTAAGACAAACATATCTTATATGGGTGTTGATATGAATTCTTACTTCATAACACAATTATTGTTTGCCGGGTCCATGATTTGCCATGGGTAAAAGTACGATTATTTTATC
Source organism: Pollenia angustigena (assembly GCA_930367215.1). NCBI lineage: Eukaryota > Metazoa > Arthropoda > Insecta > Diptera > Polleniidae > Pollenia > Pollenia angustigena. The sequence goes on along the minus strand of OV884059.1, from coordinate 122,910,136 downwards.
GTAATTAAAAAAACTTTCTGCGAATTTAAAAGTATAAACTTTTAGTTAAGCAAATTAATTTGTTGATAAAAATGACTAAATTTGACCGGATTCAAATGCGTTGATCTAAAAGATCTGACTGCCCGTATAACCTTTTAATTATATGTACAATCTAATTAAACTTAATACCTACCTACAGTTCCAATAGTCAAGAACTTTAAACCCATATCGACCCCTAACCGCGAAAATAACGTAAGCGACAAAAATCAAATTTTACAGGAGAGAACTTTTTTATTTTATTTCATATTAATTTTGTATGAAATTTGTCGCTTACAATAAAATTGTTTTTGCTATAAAATCGTAACGGTACCTTTTGTGACCATGACATTTTAGGAGATGATGCAAGTATTTAGTCATTTATTAAAAACAACGAAAATTGAAAATCATGTCGCTTACGTTATTTTCGCGGTTAGGGCTCGATATTGAAATCACATGATGAAATTAATTAAAATTTTTTTGTTTAAATGTTTTCCCCAATAAAAATCTTCTAAATACTTTAATGCAACTAAATATTCAGTCTGGTGTACAAAACTAATTCTAACCAAGTGTTGCCGCCCGCTATATTCTGCCAAAATTAAATCATCAACACAACCATTATACAACAAATTTAATAGATTTTTGTTTTATTTATCTAAAATAGAAAGAAAAATCTTAAAATCTAATTTATTCAATAAATATTTTATTTTGAAAGGGAGATTGAACTTCTATGAGATAAGAAATTAGGAAAATCATAAAAAGTAATCAATTTCAATTAAGAAACACATTTTACAATCAAAAGTGTAACAAAACACAATAAGCTGTTGTTTTATTGAAAAAAGCACATAATACTTCTGTTTTCCATTTTTTAAATAAACAAAAAAAATTAAAAAAAAAAAAATTCATACTTATTTAAAAAAAAAAAGTTTACAAAAAATGTTAATAATAAAGTTATCTTTCGTCACTTCGTTTAGCTAGTTTGATTTGCTAGACGCAGAGTTTACTACCACATACATACTTAAATCAATTGAAAATTTCATTTGAAGAATTTTTAATTTTAATAGAAAAAAAAAACACATTTGAATTGATGGTGTTGTTTTAATGTTTTTAAGAGATGTTAATATTGTTTGTTATTATAGTTCAGGGGTTTATGTTATTACTGCCTAATTTAAGCGAACTTGCTTTGCACGTTGACATCAATCTGTGCTGCCGGCAGCTTGTCTTAGTAATATATAAATTTTCTCTTTAATCCAATCTTTATTGTAGGGCGCATAGGTATTTGTGGATTTTTGATATACCAGACAACTGATATCAGCTAATTGATCTAGGAAATCAAACAGTTGGCTGATATCGTAAGTGATGGTGGGTGTATTGGGATTAATACGTTTCAAATGCTCTTCATAAATACGACAAACACCCTCCATGCAGTCATTTACACTGTCGTAGTCACTGTAGGTGCGTGTTTCTGGTCGAGTACCAGGTTGTACTAATAGAATTGTGTGAGACATGGTGTTTTCCTCGTTACTTTGCTAAGAATATGCACTAAAGTTTTTTCTTTCTAACTTGCAAGATTTTTTCAGCAAGTTTGTTGAAGTCCAACTTTTGCCAACAGAAACCTATTAAATAAGTTAGAATGTTCTTTTAAAACTTAATAATTCTATAAAATATGATAAAAACTTACCTTTTACTTAGGTTATTTTAACAAAAATTAAGAAGAAATATGAAAAATTTTTGTGGAAAGAATTTTTTGCTTATTCTTGTTAGCTGTCAATTTGTATACGGCATTTTTTTAATGACAGTACTGCCAGCCTGAATTTTGAATAACATCTACACCAAGGTCTATCCAATAGGTCTGCTTAAGAAGCCAGATGTTTATTTGGTTTTTTCCTCAACGATATCAAGAGTTGTTTACATTTTCCTTGTACGTGTATATTTTTGTTTACTTTTTTGGTTTTTTGCCACACATACATGCACACAAAACCCATTTTTCCTTTTGTTTTGCCTATGTAGTAGTAAGATTTTGACAACGGCGAGGAATTTTACACAAACAAAATGCCTGTTGTTTTTTGTATTGTTGTATTGTTGTAGTAGTAAGCAGACCTATTGGATAGGCCTTGATCTACACAGTGCAGTACTTTGTGGGATGTATTTCTAACGATAATGTTGCCAGCCTTAAGTGATAATTTTTATAAAAAACTCGAAGAAAAATGTTAGTAAACAAATATTTTTATTGCGACTCTGGCTCTTGTTTGCGATTTTATTTTTGTTGCTTCTATTTTTAAATTTATATTTTTGCGAAATTATTATTTAATTAGTCAGGCATGTTCTGAAAATCACTTTTTCGGGCTTAAGTCCAGTTTACCAACGCAGCTCCAAATAAAAAAAAAAGTACATAGGGTTATAGAAAATTGAAAAATAAGAAGAAAAAATAAAATGACAAAATTCTCGGAAACGCATAGTTTCAGAGTTATGGACCTTTGAAGTTTTCATATAAATCTGCGATTTCCCACTACATTTTTGAACGTATATAGCCAATATTGGTATCATTTAAAAGCTTTTGAATAAATTTTTCTAGATATAAACATTTTATTTAAAAATGTTTAATCCATTAAGGAGCCGGCTATGCGGAGAAGATTTATTTAGCGAAGCCGGTGTTTGTTATACCATAGAGGAGAAAATCCCTGCGCCCGGCCGAAGGCCGGCTATGCAGAGAAGCTTTAGTTAGCGAAGCCGGTATTTGTCATACCATAGAGGAGAAAATCCTTGTGCCCGGCCGAAGGCCGGCTATGCAGAGAAGCTTTATTTAGAGAAGCTGGGGTTTATTTAATTACATTTTTATTACCTAGTGCACTTCCGTAACATTTTGATATAAATTTTGTAAAAACTGTATTAGGAGCTAAAGAGTTAAAAAGTTTTTAATAAATTTAGCATTTCCAGAAAGATCTGTTCAAATGCTTTCAAATAATACCAATATTGGCCATATACGTTCAGAAATGTAGAGGGAAATCGGAAGTTTATATGAAAACTTCAGAGGTCCATAACTCGGAAACTATGCGTTTCCGAGAATTTTGCCATTTTATTTTTTCTTCTTATTTTTCGATTTTCTATTACCCTATGTACTTTTTTTTTTATTTGGAGCTGCGTTGGTAAACTGGACTTGTTCCCTTTTTCGTAATGTGATTTAAAATCACTAAAAAGGTGTTCTGCCCACAAAAATTTTTGAAATCTCGTGATTTAAAACCGGTTAGCTTACAGCATGACGATTTCAAATCACTTGAATTGTTTTTAAGCCTTTTTTTTAAATCTGTAATAAAATTATCACATACACTTTAAATGATTTGTCCTTTATTTGTTTTTGCATTAAAATTAATTATTTTGCACGGGAGAACCTTAAAATTTACAAATTTAGGAAGCCGCTGTATTTTTTGCAGTTTTGTTTACATTTTTCGTGATTTACTTTTTAGTAGTCTGTGGTTGCCAGAGCAAAAAAGTCTTAAAGTCGTGTAGCATATGACTATTTTCTTCAATTAAATTAAACATTAATAATAAAAATAAGGTTAATTTGTTACAAAAAACTAAAAGTAACCCATAATTATCAAGTTTGATTGGTTGAATTTTAATATATGAAGGTACAAAAATTAAAATGGCAACCAAACGTACTAATTGAATGGCAGCATTTTAAAAAGAAGCGCACAGTTGTTCTCTCGTGGTTTAGAGCAATGAAAATCACGACTAAAAATTAAAAATCTCGTGATTATCAGAACACCCAAATATTTCTCGGGTGATTTCAGAATATGCCTGAGTAATTTGAAGTTTTTTTTTTTAGCTTTTTTTAAGAATGCTACAAATTTTATGAATTGCCAATTTATTTTCCCTCAATTTAAAAATATTCTTTCAACTTATTCTTTTGAAATGCTTTAATTTTCATTTTCATGTATTTATATAATTAAACAAATTTCAAAAACTTTAAGATTGCAGTTATTTGTTTTAAAATAGACTTATAGGAGTGATTTAGGATGCATAAACATACATATATATAAATATATTTATAATCGCGGATACCCGGCGTGTGCTACTACTCTCCCCTCCCCACGTAGTCCCATTTTTTCATTCATAGCTTTTGTGTCTATATAGATAGTTTCAGAGAGTCAGACATTTCCCCCTACCGCCTCTCATGGTCCAATTTTTTTAATGTACAGCTAATTTCTCGATATAAGTAGTTATCAATCTATGCTTTAAATTTCATTAAAATCGGACAGATTGTTTCGGAAAGGCAGAAATCAGCCCCTTTCTCCCCTCGTGGTCCTATTTGTCAGAAATGTATATCTAATGTGTCAATATATGTAAGTAGGGATCTATCTAAGTTTCATTAAAATATATACCTTAACAAAATTGACTTTCTAATAAAACCAATCTGGACGTCATCGGCTTGATGGTTGACAAATTCTTTTGGTGTATAAATGTGGCCAATCGGTTCACTATTTCAACTATTCCTTACTCGTATTTAAAAATTTTATTTATTTTAATTTAAAATTTTTAACAATTAAACATTTCTCCAAAATGCCTCATATAGCCCTCGTACTTATTTACTTTCACATTTGTACTAGCTGGTTATTAATTTAATTCAAGGTACATTAACACAAATATACATATAAATATATATGTAAATATACCTTGATTTGATTAAATATGAATGTTACTTGTAAAAAATCAGCTTAAATTACTCGTTATAATGCTATATTAAATTACTTAATAAGCATTGACTGGCAATACTTTTTGTTATTAAATTAACCCCAGTCAGTGATGCCAGGAGATTTTTTGCAAAAACCCCTACGCTTATGTAAAAATTCCTTTTTTCCATACACTACTTTTTAAGAGGTTTCAAAAAACAAAAATTTAGTTTGAATTTATTTCAAACATAATTTTGAATTACTTATTAACAAATAAGTACACAGAAAAAATTATTGCCGAATTATTTTCAAACAAACGCTTGTTTGAAAATTTTTTTAATTTCTACAAATTTTTTTACTGATTCAATTAAAATTTTTGTTTGATTTTTATTTAACCAACAAAAATGTTGACAACCATTCAAAAATATAATACACGCGTTATTGGTTTCAAGTTTTCATAATTTTGTATGAAATATTTAACGCTTTTTAATGTTGTCGTCTTTTTGAATTTTTTTATTTGATCGTAAGCAACACTTCCTAATGTGAAATATAAGAACTACAACAAAAAACACATAAAGTCTATTTTTGGACACTTTAAAAAAAGTACAACAGTAAGAAAGATGAAGAGGTTTGAAGTAAAAAAAAAACAACAAAATAGCAGGTAAAAAAACGTTTCACTCTTTTTAAACAACAGAAACAACAACAACATTATAAGAAACAAAATAAATTTTTGGTTGGTTTCAAAGTTGGTTAAAAAAAAAACCAAAATCCCGTATTCAATTTTTTCAAACTGTTTGCTTAAATACATCAAATACAAAAATATAATGATGACGAAAAACATATCGAGTCGATCTGTCGCCGTTTTTGGGTTACATTTCTTCTTCATTAGCAAAGGAAAGGATACAGCAACAGTGAGTGATGACGAAAAACATGGTGTGTATAAAAAAAGAATTCGTTCAAAAATTATTCCAACAAAAAAATGTGTCTCAAAGCCAGCCGGCCGCTCTGCTCTCTCTGCCATCATCTTCTAAGAAAGTGCCAGCTTGTGTGCGCATCATTGCTTGTGCAAAAACCTTTTTTTTTTTGATTTTGAAATTTAGTATATAAATTTCAGTAAACTTTTTGTTTGATTCAGTTAAATTATTTGTTTGAAAAAATCAGTGTTTTTTTTCAATAAACAAAATGCAAATAAATTGTTTGAATATGCGAATTTGTTTATAGGACCGATTTCAGACAAAAAATTGTTTGATTCTACAAATTTTTTGTTTGAATTGGAAAAATAATTTTTTCTGTGTAATACAAAAATAACATAAAATCGAACAAAGAAAATAATAAAAGGAAAAAAATAGCATACATATTGTACAGAAAGCTAGTTTAGAAAATATTCACTTTTCAAAAGCAGTTGTGAAAAATTATACAAAATATGGTTTTATCAATGTCTCATTTGCTTCTATTCTGTCGCAAAGCTAACCAGCACTCATCTGCCAATTATTTATTTTCCGTTCAGATAAATTCAATCAGCTGACTCCCACCTGTAACATGTATTTTGAGAGGTGTCAACTGAAAACAATGTTTTTTGTTGATATATCGAGAAACCCAAAATCGTTAAAGCGCCCCATCCATTATACAATGCTAGCATACACCCGCTACTTCGTTAGCGTCTCCTTTTTCTTCGTGGACATATTTTTATGCCTAAGTTAATTTTTCTAGGTTTAAACTTGTTTAACTTCTACAATATTGATCTAAGACCATATAAAGTATATATATTCTGAGTCCTTATGACGAGAGAAGTTGGTTTAACCATGTCCGTCCGTCCGTTTTACGTTTGATATATGTTTTCCGGAGACTCCAGACATGATAGCGGCTAGATTGTTTTACATTTATGTCACATACAGTCCACTATTGCTTGCTATTGAAATTCAGCCAGATCGGCTCAAAAATGGCTGAGATATGAGCATAAAACCACGACTACCTGTTATTTTTTTCAAAAATCCCTTGTTGTTGTATTTTTAATGCTTTTCCTGTATATCTGAAGAACAGCAAGAGCCAAAGTTTCCAAGTTAGGTACACACATTTAGGTAATCAATACACAGCATCCGACAAAATGTGGGCGGGATTGGAGAAGTGGGCGTTGTACCTCCCGTACAAAAATATCAAAAATTGTATAAAAACATGATTTTTTGGACTGTTGTATGACCTATGGTTATCCCTTATATATCAAAAGATCGGAAATCTTTAGTATAAAATATTTTGTGAAAAGCTCGGAAAAATCGGTTCAGATACGAAGTTATGACCAAAATAATATTTTTTTTATATCAAAAAAGTAATTTTTGGGAATACAAAATTTTAATTTTAAAAGATTTTGTTATTCGTGCTTCCCAGTTTTTATTCTTCATAAAAACACTTGAAATTTATTGTTGATGGGATAAGCTATTCCTATTGGCATTTCATTGGTTGCTTAGGCCAGATCATCAGGAAACTTCATCCATAAAGATTTTAGAAAAACTAAAGATATTAAACCAAATAAAACTGTTAAACGTATAAGACTTATAAGCAACAGTTCTACTTGTAACAATATCAAAGTTTAAACAAAAACATCAACAATAAACAGTGAGTTTATCCCATCTTACATTCCCCACTACAATTGGTTGGAATTCTCCCAACATTAATTGTAGTTGTAAGTAGGTTAAGAAAAAACAAAATGAAAACAACAACAACTTACAAAAGCATGTAATTAAGTGTTTTTTTAGGCCGTGCACTTGCCTGTTTATTATCAAAAAGTATTTTTTTTTAAATACCCACTTTCGGGAACTATAAATCTTCCCGAGTCCAAGATTTTTTGTTTTTGTCTAGTTGCTCTGTATTCTGGTCGCAAAATGGTGAAGGGTATCAAAGATTTGGCACAGCCGAATATAGTTCTCTTACTTGTTTTATTTTAAATTAGTTTAATAATAAATGTACATGAAAGTAGTCGGTTATATCTGTGGTTTTGATGGGCAACCGCGTATGTCTAAAAATAAAATTTTTCAGCAGAGCCGAAAAAACCATTCTAGATCAAACTATAAGTTAGATGTTGCACCTTTTTAACTTTGTAATTGAGTTAAAACATCGAAATGGGTCTATCTGTTTTTAAAATTTTTTTAAAAAATGTAAAGAGCTCCTAAAATTAAGCAATATAGCATCAACATTTCAAAATCGAAAAAATAGACATACGCGGTTGCCCACAGTTATTTTTTTGCTTTAAGGGATTTCTGTAATGCCTTGTCCCTGCATTTTCGCAATGCCAAATATCATTATCAGATATATTATTTTCACTCCAAGCAATAACTTTACAAACACCAGCCATCTTGTACATTTTCCATTCGTATTTCCGTCAAAAGGTCCACCGTGACCGAAAATTTAAAAGTTATTAAAAGCTGATTATTTTTCGATATTGTTATAGAGAAGTATTTAGATTTTACTGCACTGCAAAGTTGTGCAAACGTAATTTCTTACTTGTGAGAATGTTTTATTGTATGTTTTCTTTAATATTTATCTTTCTTAGAAGAGGTGATATTTGATAAAAATTATTCCAAAAAATTTTCTTACATGGTCTGTAATCTAAGGAAGAGTTCAAAGAGAAATATGTTACATATTCGGATTAACGGTAAATTTTTTTTTTATTTTGATCATTATTCAGTTAAATTATTACCCAGGTTTTGGCTTAAAAAAAGAATATACAGAAGATTTTGGAATCAAACCAAGACATTTTAATGTTGCATTGCTACGTAAAGTTCTAAAAGTAGTTTGACTAAAAAATTGTGCCGGGTTTCGCTGAATTACGCCTTTTTATACATGGCCAAAAAAACTACTTCTGTTGTTTTAACGTTCGAACCACTACTTCTTTTGCCATTATCTTTGCCCTAGAATCGCGCCCTGCATAAACTTTAGCACAACATGGATTTAGAAAAGTACATTTTGGTTTAAAAGTTGGTACAAAAGGTAAATAATAATTTTCCATCCCTGATCTACAATTAAACTCACTCTCCAATGCTCTCAAAACAACAACAAAATACAGGTAAGCTTACTATGGTAAACAGCTGATTGGGGTTTTTTTTTGCTGATACATATGTATACTGGACCAACAGTCTGCTTTAGTACGTAACTAACTATGACGATTACTACAACTCAAAAATAAGAATTGACCGCCATTTAAATAAAAAAGAAGTAAAACACATGAAGCAATAAACTAATTGTGAAAAAGTGATTACAGTGAAATAATAAAAGCTTTAAATTTTTAAATATCAAGGAAAAAATTAGCTTAAAATAAAAAAAAGTCAAGTAAAAGTGTGAAGAAAAAGAAATAAAAGTAAAGAAGTTTTAAAAGCCATAAATAACTTAAGTTATTGCAAAATTAAGCGTGTTCTTTTTGTTTAATGGCGTTAAATAAGTGAAGTAAAGTAAATTGAAAAGTTTATTAAACACAATTCTGCTAATGTAAAAAATATGTATACCTATGCTAAATTGTTATTTTCAATCATAAAAAAATTTCGTAATTCTTAATAAAATCCAATAAAACAAAAACAACAACTACATACATACCATTAAAAATGCTTTATATTTCTATCAGCATTTATACGTTCATTTAATGTTGTTGTTTATTTTAGTTAACCAAAACAAACAGGTGGTTGTCGGTAGTCTCGTTTGGCTTCATCGTGCGGTAGTAGTCGTTGTTGTTGTTATTGTCGTGTCGGTTTTTTTTCGTACAAGTGCTGGTCAAAATCATCAAATATTAACTAGTGAAGTACAAGTGATTAACGATTAGTTTATTTAAATACATACCTACCTACATATCTAGGTATTTACTTTATTACAATTTTTTGCTTCTCCCATATTCCGCCAAGTTCAATGATCGTCGTGCCGGTCGTCTCGTAAAAATACATGAGAGCATCGTGTGAGTGTGTGTGTGGGTTAGTTTGAGTTTATTTATTTTGCATTTACATGCCACCCACCTCCAACCATTATTACACAAAACACGTACAAAAGAAAAATCAGTCTCGTGCTTCGTTTGTCATTACTTGACTTTTGTTTACATTTTTTCCTGTTTGTTTATTTTGTTTTCACAAGAGCAAAAGTAAACAAAACAATTTCAATTGTGCAGAAACAAGAACAAGTATTTTTTAGTGAAACATATTTTTGTCACTGTAATTTTTAATTTTGTTTTTTTTTTTTTTAATAAATTCAAAATCTTGTTTAAATTTGTTATAAAGTAAATGAAATTTTCTATGTTTTCCTCATATTCGACGAGTAATAAAATTAAGGTGAAGGTAAATTAATATTTTGTGTATAGGTACTTATCTATAATAATTTATAGGGTGGTTCTGGAAATCGAAAACGGAAAAAGCAAGAATTTGGAAGTTGTTTTTAATACACTTTTAATCCAATTTTTTTAATTATTTGTATAATATTTGCCATAAAATTCTTTTATTAAAGAAATATTGTAAAAAAAAAACCGTTTACAATTCTTGCGGTTTGCGTTTTCGATTTCCAGAACACCCCTGTATGTTTATTTTTCTTAAGTATGTATGTATCAGGGATGATAAATGAGAAATCCGAGATCGTACTAACGAACTTTTAAAATCGTACTTTTCCGGCCCCAATAGTAGGTACTAAATCTTTTTTTTTATTTTTAAAAACAAAAATTTAAACCCACAAAAACAAAAGGTACTTAAAATTCATTTGTTCATCTAAAGTATAGATAGCAACAAATACATGATCATTAATTATACATAACAGTAGGGTGGGTGAAATTTTTTCGCGTCTAAAGCACATCGCTATTGTTGTTCTATAAGTCATTCCAAGAAACTTTTCCAAAGAAACCATAGGTCAAAACTGAATTTCGGGCCCCAGATTTTTCAAAATAGTTAGTTTTCCAAAATATTCAAGAATAGAGGCGAACAAATTGAATTTGGTCTAGCCAGACCTGTATCATGCGGTTTTTAATCCATTTTCATACACTTTTTAGAATTTCCAAATTTATTGTGCTAACAATTTTCAATACGTACTGCAGAAACAGGAAAGGAGTAGAAAGTCCGAATATAATAAAATTTTTTTATTTAGCAATTGTAAAATCATCAAACTAATTTGTAGTAAAATAATAAAGGAGTGGGTTTCCACTGCTCCAAAATTCTGTTGATTACTTTTTGACGTGACAACCATCATGTTGACGAATATTTGAAAATAATATGAATTCGTTCCAAAATAATCTTGAATTGAGAGGAACTCGTCTTTTCTACTATGTAGAACGTTTGCAGAAGTGGTTTCCTATAGCTTTTAACAATTTGTCAATATCATCAGAAAATGCACGCTTTAATACTGCCGGTGATACTAAATTTAGAATGTGGCATAAGCAATCGTCCAATGAACAAGTGCAAAATCCTATTCGCAATAGCGGAGTTCAGTGTTTGGTGCAAATGGTCTTGCAAAAGAGAAAATGCAAAATATCAAAGCTGATTTGTTAAATCCAACAACAAAAAATAGAGTTTCCCTTAGATTTCAAAAAAAAAAACCTACGACATTTTGCATTTTCGTAAGACTATTTGCACCAACCACTAAACCCGCTTATATTCATTGGACAATAAACACGAGTTGCCATTTAATATTAATTATGAATAGGTTTGAAAAATTTGGAAATAGTACCAAATGAGTCACGGGGGTACCAGCGTACTTTTTAGTTTTGAATTGTACCAACAAAAGTACAATTGTACCAACTTTATCAACCCTGGTATGTATGTATTACATACATACACGCATTGAATCTTTAAAACTGAATTATTCTTACTCTTTTGCAAACTTCAGCCGTTTTTAGTTTTTATTTTTGCTTAAAGGTGGGTTGTCGCTCTTTATTCTAGGTACTAACCTACTTCAACTTAAGCAACTTCGTACGATTTTAGTGCTTACATCTAAATTGTACTCAATGCTCAGTATTTGCCGGACTTTAATAGCTATATTGACTACACCAGTAACAATAAGTCGCTTTGAGTCTCGAAAATCTTTTGGCGAAAGTTTAATTTTGGGCGACCAGCTTTGTGGCTTTTGGTATTCAAACTACACTTTTTTTTATTTTACATTAAAATCTCACTGAAATGTTTTATTTTTTGTGATCATGCGATGTGAGACTCCTTTTTTTAAAATTTTTCACAATGCTCTGTTTTAAAAGTGCCGCTTTCGACTTACCGTTCTTGAAGAAACTATGCAAAATTTAATTGCTCAAATTTTTTTCAAATTTTAAAAAAATTTAATATTAAGAATTAATTTACTCACTTAAAAAGCAAATCCCACAGATAAAACTTGAAATTTTTTTGGAATTGTTATGAACACAGAAAAAATTATTGCCGAATTATTTTCAAACAAACGCTTGTTTGAATTTTTTTTATTTCTACAAATTTTTTTACTGATCCAATTAATATTTTTGTTTGATTTTTATTTAACCAACAAAAATGTTGATATCTATTCAAAAATATAATATACGCGTTATTGGTTTCAAGTTTTCATAATTTTGTATGAAATATTTAACGCTCTTTAATGTTGTCGTCTTTTTGCATTTTTTTATTTGATCGTAAGCAACACTTCTTTATGTGAAATATAAGAACTACAACAAAAAACACATGCAGTCTATTTTTGGACGCTTTAAAAAAGTACAGCAATAAGAAAAATGATATAAAAAAACCTGACGAGGTTTGTAGTAAAAAAAACAACAAAAACAATAGCAGGTAAAAAAACGTTTCACTCTTTTTAAACAACAGAAACAACAACAACATTATAAGAAACAAAATAAATATTGGTTGGTTTCAAAGTTGGTAAAAAACCAAATCCCGTATTCAATTTTTTCAAACTGTTTGCTTAAATGAATGATGACGAAAAATATATCGAGTCGGTCTGCCGCCGTTTTTGGTTACATTTCTTCTTCATTAACAAAGGAAAGGATGCCGGCCAGCCGGCCGCTCTGCTTCATCTTCACCAACAGTGCTTGCTTGTGTGTGCGTCATTGCTTGTGCAAAAACTGTTTTGTTTGATTCAGCAAAATTATTTGTTTGAAGAAATCGGTGTTTTTTTTTTTTTTTTCAATAAACCAAATGCAAATAAATTGTTTGAATATGCGAATTTGTTTATAGGACCGATTTCAGACAAAAAATTGTTTGATTCTACAAATTTTTTGTTTGAATTGGAAAAATAATTTTTTCTGTGAACGATGCACAAAGGGTCAATATTGTTCACACATATGGTTTGGATGTTAACTTAGTATAAATATAAAAACTAACGGAACTTTTGAAAATAAGTTTACATAGTTTTATTATAAAATGTAGAAGGCCATACAATAGTTTTAGAAAGTTTCAAAGTTGAAATTTTAATAGTTTTCATGATAAGCATACATTTTTATAATTTCGTTAACAATTTTGTCCCTAACGGTATGCGCGTTTAGTTTAGTTTAATTTAAATTTTTTTTTTCTTGTACTACATAGCAGCTGCTGAATGAATACATGAGTAATGATTGCTCCATTTCTGGCTTTTTTGTTTGTATTTTTTTTTCTTTACCAAAACAATCATTGTCGCACCGAACACACAAACACTTTATTAAAAAACGAAGCTAACGATGGTATAAATAACAAAGCACGATGTGCATTATTTGAATGACTGCAAACCAGCAGTGAATGTTTTCGGTTGCGCAAGTGTGATTGTTTGACCACAAGCGAGTGTATTTGTTGCTGTTCATTTAATGCGATTTTTTTGCAATTGCACAAAGCCGTTCTCTGGTACAGAGTTCCCAGTTTTATTTTAAGCCTTATCCCCAATTTGCGATTTTTCATCCCCAAAATAGCAATTTTCTTATCCCCAAAAATCCCCAAATTTTCTTAAAAATAAAATACATACTATTATGTCAATGGAAAAATATGCATACATCCATTTATTTAAATAAATCCATTTGTGTAATTAATATATTATTAAAACTAATGTTATTTATTTTTTGAGTTCTACGTATCTATGTACAAGGGTAACGTAAAAACGCAAAAGAAAAATAATTATGCGTCAATACATATTTATAATTTCCAAAACTAGGGAATCATTATCTTCTAATTAATAAGCCAATGCAATTTTGTGTTACATGTTGTTTGTTTAAAAAGTGCATTTAAGATTATTGAATAAATTTGTCACAGCAAGCTGCATTATTTTAAAGTGTGTATTTATTCTAAGAAGAGCTCCTAATAACTCATATTGCATTCTGTTGTAAATATTGATTTTGGTTGTATTCGTTACAGAAAAAAGGTAGTTCAACAGAAGTAACGCTAGTTGGTACAACAAGCAAGTTCTTTAAATAGTTTTAAATCGCAAAAAAGACTAAAATTTGTACCCATATCTTGATCAAATCGGTCTTGCTATTGAAAAAATGAAATTTATAATAATATATTATCCCCAAAAATCCCCAGCGAAAAAAGTGCTTTTCCCCAAAAAATCCCCTGGGGATTTTCACGAAATTTTTATCCCCAATTACAAAAAATATCCCCAATTTGGGGATAAATCCCCAAAACTCGGAACACTGCTCTGGTATGTAACCGTGTACCGCAGTACAGTGATGTGCTCATTTCGATAGCAGACTTTAGTAATCATGTGCTTGTTGCAAAATTTATGTTGTGGTACCTATGTAATAAAAATAAATATCGGGATAGGTAGGTATTTGTTCTTACAAGCGGCAGTGTTCCCAGTTTACGGGTTTTATCCCCGAATTGGGGTTTTTATTTTATATAGTTTTATATTTTTTATTTGCGGATTTCTGATCATAATTTTTCTCTTTATTTTTTAATAAAATTTTAAATTTGCTTAAAAAAAAAAACAAAAAAAAAAAATTTTAACTTTTTAAGGTTTTGTTTTTTAATTTGGGGATTTTTGGGGATTTATTTTTATTTTTTGAGGACAATGGAAAAAGTACCTGACAGCCCTGTGTCGAGGTTTCGGGTGCCAAAGGGTTGCCTGTTTTGAAAAAGGGTTTTTTTAAATTATTGTTTCGAACTAGTTAAGAAAAAAACAGAATATAAAGATAAGTGATCCTTATAGGGGATACATACAGGGCTTAAAAAACTGTAGTCGAAACAAAGAACTGTCGATCAAAAAACTATCATTTGTGTACACCTTTTCACTTTTTAAGTTGGTTTGGCCGGGACTGTTTACATTTAATGAATCTGAAGTAAAAGAAACAGTTTTTTTTTGGCCAATGGCAAATGAAGAAATAAGAATTAGCTAAATTTTGAATTAATTCTTTTCACAGCAAAAAATAATTAATTGAAATTTGAATCAATTTAAAATGAATTTGAATTGAATTGATTTTTAATTCATTCTAATGAATTAGAAAATTGAAT
The DNA here is from genome assembly GCA_930367215.1 of Pollenia angustigena. Taxonomy (NCBI): domain Eukaryota; kingdom Metazoa; phylum Arthropoda; class Insecta; order Diptera; family Polleniidae; genus Pollenia; species Pollenia angustigena. Next base: position 122,895,060 of record OV884059.1, on the reverse strand, counting down.
TGCAATTCAAATTAATGAAACCAAATATCAGTTGCAATCAATGAAATTCAAGAGCAGATCTAGGGCGAATTACTAAAATTTACTATTTTTTATTGCACTTGGAAGTTTTCAATACAAAAAGTAAACAAATTTTCGAATTGTAGTAAAAGTAGTAAGAATTTCGAGTAAACAAACACAGATTTACAGTAAAAAATGTTGTTGAGATTCAAAGTTGCTAAAATCTTTAAAATTCGATTGAAAAATTAAAAAAAAAGAAATTTTCCAAAATACACAAATACAAATGAGATTATTTAAACAAAAAATTATTGTTAAACAAACTTATACAGGGTTGCCATAGAAACCAATATTGTCAGAATTGGTTTTAAAACCGACAAGAAAAAATGCTTTGGTATCATAGAAACCAATGTTACCGGAAATAAACCAAGCAGATTACAGATCTTGTTTTTTCTTATTGGAAATAAATATATAGTTGCTAAAAGCTTTAATTTTTTTTTAAAGTTAGATTTTTTCCACAGACAGAAGTAAATAAAATTGATAAATTAGTAAAATAGTATTTTTTGCATGTTTGCGGTAGTCTCCGGCAGCGGGCTGCTGCAAATTTGCAAAATTTATGTACATTTACAACAGCTGTGGTCACTTAACTTATTACTTTACGTTAAACAACAAATTTGTTTATATTTTTAATAAATTCGCTTTATAATTACATATTTTTACAAAACAATAAAAATACAAAACAAAAAAATAAAATTACATAAATTAAAACAACAAATGCAATGCAAGATCATCTTCCAATTACAAATTGTTTCTTAATGAAAAATTTATATATTATTTAATTTATTTTGATGTAAACCGCAATTTAGAAAGACAGAAAAAATCAGTGTTACCAACAGCAAAATTCAACATTACACTTGAGATGAAGCAAAGTTACCCAATTTAAATGAAATTACACCTGATATAAAATTGAAGTTTTATTTAATAAAAAGACATTTACAAAGAAGCACAAACAAACTCATTGAAAGATGATCAATATTAGTCAAACTGTTAACTTTTAAAATAAAATATCAAAAATAACATTAAAGTCTTAAAAACAATTAATAAAACTTAAAATTAAACTCCTTAAATAATGAGTTTAACTTCCACATTTGATTGCATATATCGTCGGTGGATTATTTAATTGTCGTATGTGGATACAAATTACATACGACAATTAAAAAATCAACCGAGGATGTGTATCTAGGGAAGGTTCAAAATTGTCATTGCCATTCCTTTATAATGGTTTTTTTTTGTATGCCCGATAGAGCTTACGAAAGGTTAGCTGTCAAACGAACTGTAATACTGCTCTCACTTTTTGCACAGGCACATCATCATGAATATATTCATGCTTGAACAACGCCATCGAATTATCCAAATTTACTTTGAAAATCAATAATCGACTTTCGCAACTTAAAGGCGACTTCATGATTAAAATCTGACGCAACCTTTTTTCACAAATGGAGGCGATGTGTTGACTTAGAGAAAAAAACTGTCAACTAGACTTCAAGGCCCTGCGATTTGACGACTCTTGATTGTTTTCCGTGGGGCTGTCAAGTCACTGATTTATGCCGATAAACCAGCAACAATGGACGTCTTGGAGGTCAACATTGTTCATTTTATTCGTGACATTTTTTTTGTGTTTTCTACCATTTTAAGTTTCATTGTCTTAAAAAATACCCTTAAAACCTTAGTTAGTATAGAAAATGCCTGCAGGGTTTTAAACAACTGTCCCTTTCGAAATTCAGTTTTACAACTGTTAAGGGCGTAATTATTGGAAACATATCATCCCCCAGGCTAGGTTTTAGATTGAATAACTATTTTCAATAAACTTCAGGTTCTAAATCACAATGATGGGCATCTTTAGCCAAATCTAAGAGTCCATCTTGCGAAATTCGTTACCAAACTTTTGAAAATATATTTTTAATGATGGAAGTCTTTTCTTAAAAAAAAAACCGAGACTTCGGTTCAGACGACTGTACATTTATTATCAGCAATATTTAAAAAGAAATAAATGTCATCACTCAAATCGAATCTTGATTTTATTTGGTTATTTGAATAACACCTGAATTACACCTAAGAGAAATTACCCACGCTCTACATTAAAAATGATACCAAATTCGGGTAATTACCCACAAAGTGGCAGCACTGGAAAAATTCCATAGTTGTTGCATTGCAAAACCGGAAGTGACCAATTTAAATTAAAAAGTTTCTAACCAGGATCTATTTTTTCTTTTTTTTAGTTAGAGCCCTTGCACACTCGGCAAGTTACTTGAGCAAGTTACTTGGCGACAACAACAAAGTCTGTACAAAATTTTTTTTTCTTTACCCCGACCTTACCGCTAACATCTAGAAACCAAGAGTTGCGCTAGAAACTTGCGCAAGTAACTTGCCGAGTGTGAAAGGGGTCTTAGCTTATGGTGTACTAATTATATTGTAAATGTTTAGAAATGGGACCTTCACAAGTTTAAAAGTTATGTCAATTTATGTACAAATTTAAGGATTTCCATTACCACCATATTTCTTTGGAGACCCCTAAAGATTGGATATAAGCGGCGAAAAACTAATGGAGATTGGCCATAAAGTTTACTCTCCTATGCAGTTATGTGACTAAATAAGGTTAATAAAATACCCTTGAAAAGCTAAATGTTTTCTTTCAATATTTTATTTATTTATTTAACCATTTGTAATACATGTAGCCATTTGGCCAATTACAATTATATTACAAGTATTATTATCTATGAGATCATTCTTACATCCTAACTAGGGTATTCATTCGGTTAACCGTTAATCGGTCACACGATTTATTACTACCCGATTAACTGATCGGTTAATTTAAAATTGGAAATTTTCAATTAACGATCAAACCGGTTAATTTAAGTCGATTAACCGATGTAGCTTTTTGTAGTATTATTTATTTATTTATTTTTTTTTTTTATTTATTTATTAATATATGTCTATGGAATTTTATTCCTTACAGACAATTTAAAAAATAATTGATTACAAAATGATACACATAAAAATATTATACATAATTAACAAGAAAAATTACTAAGTGTTGAGAAATGTGATTATTGCCCTTTTTATAGCATTAGGATTTGATGAAAAGTCGATAAATCTATATAAGTTGTTAAATGCATTGCTCATTCTCCTGAGAGGGTCAGCATTAGCATAATTAGCTCTAACAAATGCAACTGACAATGGTATGTAATTCCGGGATGGACGTTGAGGAATGTTGAGAGAAATATCATTAATCAAAAATCCACAGCAGATGTCACCATTAATAACATTGAATAAAAATGACACATTAAGCATAGTTCTACGACTTTTTAATGTAGGAAGTTTAATAAGAGCAAGTCGAGCAGCATATGAAGGCAAGTTTAAGGGGTTAAAACGTAATCCATGACGAGAAAACAACAGGAATTGCTTTTGAACCGACTCAATGGCATTGGAATGGATTTCGTAAATAGGGTCCCATATTATCGATCCATAATCAAGAATAGGTCGAACTAGTGCCATGAATAATGTTTTACCAATATACGGATCATTAAACTCTTTAGCCCAACGTTTTATATAACCCAGTGAGCCCCTTGCTCTATTTATTATAGCTGTTATATGCAGAGTAAAACTCAATTTAGGATCAAATAATATACCAAGATCTTGGAAGCTGTCAACTAATTCCACTTTATAATCACCCAGAGAAAAAATCAGCAACAATCGGGTTATTTCTTACAAAGCGCATTGTTTTACATTTCTTTAAAATTAGCTCCATAAAGTTGATGTTGCACCATTCATAAAATGAGTTTAAGTCCTTTTGAAGTCGATGGTGGTCTAAAAGTTGGCTATAGGTTAGATAAACTTTGACATCATCAGCATACATTAAAATATTCGAGAATTTTATTACATTAGGCAAGTCATTAATAAACAATGAGAAAAGCAGCGGTCCAAGGTGGCTTCCTTGAGGTACTCCAGAAAGAACATTAATATTTTTAGAATAACTGCTTTTAAAGCAAACGGTTTGCGTCCTATCTGATAAATATGAGTATATCCATTTTATGCAATGCTTCGTAAAACCAATTAATTGTAGTTTCTTTACAAGAAGCAAATGATTTACTTTATCGAATGCTTTGCTAAAATCAGTGTAAATGACATCGGTTTGATTTTTTTTGAAGAAATCCGCGGTTTACAGCGATAGTAAATTGTAAGAGATTTGTAATCGTAGAACTTCCTTTACGAAATCCATGCTGATAAGGAGATATTATATTTGCAACTTGAAAACTCAAATGCACTCAGTTTTGCAATTCCCCTGTAATTTTCAATAAGAGACTTATTACCCGACTTAAACAAAGGAACAATATACGACTCTTTCCACAATTTAGGCAGATAAGCATATTTAATAGATGCGTTGAATAAAATTGTCAGAGGGATTGCTAAGGAATCTGCACAATTTATTAACACACAGCTAGGAATTTTATTTATTATAACATATTTTTTTTTAATTATTTGTTTCGTCTCATATAAACAGAGATTTCTTTCGAGCAATACATTCTTAAAATACAGTATAAAAACAGAAACTAGTGGTTCGGAAATGCATTTTTTGCAGAATGTTCGGTGCTGAGCTTTGCCAGGATGAGTCAGATGATGACCTGATATTGAAGAAACTCTCGATTGTAACACAAACAATCTTTAACAAAATTAGCCGAATTAATGGTGTAATGGAAGATTTTTTATGTTGAGAGAAATCCTGGAAAAGGACTGAGAAATTTGATAATCTGTATCATGATACAAAGAAACCAAAAAACGCATTAAGTTTTTAAAAATGAAATGTTTCTACGCATCTACGTCACATCTGCTTATAAGTACAGCTAAAATATAGAAACACAAGCAAACAAACATGTGTATAATATGCTAAAGTGACGCGATATTATACAGTTGAATTTTGTAAACATATGCAAAAATCTTGTTTTTATCATTCTTGAATTTGTATAATGGGTTGCGTCCGATTTCTCCTAGTTTTATCAAAACTAAAGAAAAGAATCGCTTAAATCTTAAACTATTGAAATAATTAATAAACAAATCTTGCAGTTTATTTTTTTCGTTCGTTATGTTATTGTTTTTTTTTTAATAATAAATTAATAAACCCCGGTAGACTAGCTGGTAGAGAGCTTGTCTATCACCGCCGGGGTTGCGGGTTCGATTCCCGCCAGAGGCTCTGGTTTCTTTACTGCAGACAAGCGTAGAGCTTCGCGGGATTAGCGTAGGGAATTAAAAAAAAAAAAAAAATTAAAATAATAATAAATAATTTTTCTATTTTTATTTATTGAAATTACTTAATTTATAACAAAGCTTTATTAATCGGTTAACCGATCAATAACAAAGTTAACCGATTAAACCAAAACCTCGGTTAATTAATCGAGCGATTAACCGATTCAAGCAAAAGCCCGATTAAATGAATACCCTAATCCTAATGCTCCCACAAACATATGCACAATTAGACGGCATTTACATCTATGCAATTAACGCCGAGTTTTTTTTCTATTTTCTTTTAAAGTAGTTGCTACGAAACTTTTTTCACATTTACATTTACATTTTATTCAAGCATTTTTTCAACTTTTTCAACCCCGTTTTCTTCCCAAGACCTATTGCTAACAAACAAAAAGTTGCATGTGAAAGTTGCGGCAAGTTGCGGCGTTAATTGCACAATGTAAATGCCGTCTTAATAAGAATAATAATAATATAATATTTTAATAACCCTTATTATCAGCATAAAGTCAAATATTACCAAATGACGAAAGAAAATCAAGAAGTTTGCGCTTAAACGTTTCTACTGACAATGTAAAAGAATTTCTTGGCAATAAATTCCACAAACGCGCAGCTTGTACACCAAATGATTGTTCATATATTAAACTATGTATACGAGAAATAATAATTTGGGGGTTTCTAAGAGATCTTGTTAATGATAGATTTTGAACTGGGTTCTGAAATTTAAGAATTCTGTAAAGATAAATAAGCAACCAAAATTAAAGGTAATCATCAAAATTAAGATTCAAATTCCGAAAACTTTTCGTAAAAACAACTAAGATTTTTGTTTTTTCGAAAATTTTTTGTTACCGTTCTCGAGATGTACAGAAATTTATATTTTATTTGTATGAAAGGTGCCACTCCCACTTCTCTAAGCCAAGGAAACTTTTTGACGTGTTATGTATAGCTAATCAAACTGTTTGGTCGAAATTTGAAAACCTTCACTGTAACCTTTCTCCAGATATACTGTAATTTGTATCGAAGGTGCCAATCCTACTTTTCCACTTGAGTCCAGTTTCACAGACAGATGTTGTGTATTGTTATTCAGACAGAATATCCAAGGTATTTGTACAAAGTTTAAACACTTACTTTTACCGTTCTGCAGTTATATACAAATCTAAATTGTTTTTATATGAGAAGTGCCACTCCCACTTCTCTAACCCATTCCACTTTTTGATGGATGTTTTATATTGATAAATGTCTTTATATGGTTGGTGCCAGGTCATTTTCTCCAATCAAACAATCTCTTTCGGAGATGTTGTGTATTGATAAGCAAGTTATTTGTTTTAAATTTTGGAACTTTAACTGTTACCGTTCTCCAAATATAAGAGAATTCATGTTGTCTTTCCTCTCAACAAATTAAGCCTATTTTTCCTATTATTTTCATAGAAACCATCCTCGGAATATTTAAAACAATAAACATCATAATTTATCGAAATCGATCCAGCCGTTCTCCGGTAATGTGACTAGCAACGCACATTATTTAATTTTTATTTATATACATATTGTCGCCTAAATCGCAAAACGGCCCTAGCTAACATTTTTAAAATTTTACAAGAGAAACAAAAACGATTTATAAAGATAAATTGCCTTAACCTGCTTATAATTTATTTGTCTTCTACTTTTCTTTTAAAACCTACGAGTATTTTAGACAATTGGATATTATTCTTACTGACTAATAGCAATATTGACTAAAAATTAATGAATAACACTATGCATTTTAAAATATGGTAACCAACTTAACAGAATATATGAACATAAAAAATTACGAGTGAAGAAAAACGATTATTTAATGCTTTATGGAATTTTAACATAAAGAAAAATCAACAAATTGTGACAAAGAATTAAATTTTCTACATAACCTTGAAAAAGGATCAGCAATGGCGTAATTTACTCTATAAAATTTAACAAAAACCAGATTATACTGACCAGTATTGCGACAAGGTATCGGGTGTTTTTTTTACAGGTTTGTTTTTCGAATAGAGATAAAACTGGCATTTTGTGGTCAAATCTGGCAACTCTAATGTCATTTATGTTCAGTTCGGTTTGCCATTTCATCATGAACAGGTTGACAAAAGAACAACGCTTGCAAATCGTGCAAATTTATTTCGAAAATAACGGTTCAGTTCGCGAAGTTTACCGCAAGCTTGGCTTGCGACCTTACAAGATCCAGCTTGTGCAAGAATTAAAGCCGCGAGACCATGCAATGCGTCGTGATTTTGGTGTATGGGCCGAAAATGAGATTGATCTCGATGCTGATTTTCATCGCAAAATTTTGTTCAGTGATGAGGCTCATTTTTGGTTGAATGGCTACGTCAACAAGCAAAATTGCCGCATTTGGAGTGAAGAGAATCCACATGAGACCCTTGAGACGCCATTACATCCACAAAAACTGACTGTTTGGTGTGCTCTATGGGCTGGTGGAGTCATTGGGCCATACTTCTTCCGAAATAATGCTGGAGAGGCAGTTACCGTTAATGGAGACCGGTATAGAGCCATGATAACCGACTATTTTGTTCCCGAATTGGATGGCATGAATGTGGATGAGTTGTGGTTCCAACAAGACGGCGCTACATGCCACACAGCGCACGTCACAATCGATTTATTGAAGGAAACATTCGATGAGCGCATAATTTCGCGGAATGGACCTGTCAATTGGCCACCAATATCGTGTGATTTGACTCCATTGGATTATTTTCTTTGGGGATATGTGAAGTCGCTCGTCTACGCCAACAAACCAGAAACGTTAGGGGAATTGGAAGCCAACATTCGTGGCGTTATTGCCGACATACGGCCCCATATGCTCGAAAAAGTGGTTGAAAATTGGACCTGTAGAATTGGCTTTATTCGAGCCAGCCGCGGCGGCCACATGCCTGAAATCATATTTAAAAATTAATGGCATAAAATTATCCTTCCAATAAAGCCAAATTGATGGTCATTAAAACGATTTTCTTGTGTTTTATTTCAATTCGAAGTTCTATACCACTGAAAAAAACACCCGATATATTAAATTTAACAGAATCTAACAGAAAATCACAACAAACATTACCATTAATAAGAATAACCATAAAAGATATATTTGACATTGTACGACGACTTTTGACCGATGGTAATTTTATTAATGCCAGTCTACTAGCATAGGAAGGAAAGTTTGTCGAGTAACTCCAATGAAGATCACGTAAACAGAAAAATAAAAATTGTTTTTGAACAGATACAATAAGAGAATTGTGAATATTGTAAAATGGATCCCAAATCATTGACCCATATTCTAAAATAGGTCTAACGAGTGACACGCAAAGTTGCTTCGCTATGTATGTATGGATTTAGAATCCAGTAAAACTCCAAGATCAATTAATTAGGCCTTTTAGCGTTTACCATATCAACTTTTGTAGATAGGGATTTGGTCAAAAGATCCCAAATTTTTTTCACTTAAATAATGTATATAGCAAAGAACTTACAACACAAAAAAGCAGATTTGATACCAGCGTTTACGCAGCGGATAAAAATATAGACACAAATATTAAAAAATATTGGTGGCTCAATAGATAATTGCCATTATTTTTTGTTTTATTTTTGACTTTAGTTTTTATTTCTCTAAGGCCCGTTTTCACAACTTACCGATAGCTTAAAGTAGACTTTAAATGGCCTTTTAAAAAGTGTTCCATTATTAAAACTTTACTTTAACCTAAAGTGAACGATAAAGTAGATTAAGGATAATCCTACCTGGCAGGTTAAAGTAAAGTTGTAATAATGGAACACTTTTTATACGGCCGATAAAATCTTACCTTTAGCTATCAGTAAGTTGTGAAAACGGGCCTAAAATATATAAGTAAGGGTTTTTTCAAATTTTTTCTTTGCATTTAGTTATATAGAAATGCATAAGTCGTATTATTAGGAATTAATATATATTATCCAAAAAATTATAATAACATATAGCAAATACTTGAGAGCCCGTTTATGGGACTGTGTATAATAACTAAGTTATATTTCTACTATTTGTTTATTTATAATTAATTACATGTTTTTTGTAATAAACGTTAATAAAAATAAAAAAAATTCATTTCGTACACATCGTGATTTTTTTTTGATCAGCATAATCGACCAAATGTTTCCACAATCGGGAGAATTTTGCGGAAATTTCAGCAAAGCGGGTCTGTAGGAAATGGGAAAACATATGTGCATGCTCGCCCAGTTAGTACTGCGGCTGGCGGCGTTATTTAGCCGTACTTCTTCGAAAATGTGGTCGGCCAAGCAATTACCGTGAGTGGTGTTCGCTATCGCGAGTTGACAACGGACTTCCTACAGCAACAAATTGAGGAAATGGACCTTGACTATATGTGGTTTCTAGGTGTTTACTGGTCAAACGGTTTCTTGATACCGTTACTGCTGCTCCAGCTTTGGAAAATAATCAAAAATTTAGGATTAATTTTAATACCAAAATGAAACGATTACTTTTGACCGATAGTTGATCTTTTCATGTTTCAAGAAACACCACTTTCTATCGTCGGAAGATCTTTGAGTTCTACCGACTGCACCACTGCGGTGCCCGTTAGCCAACAGTCAAACATCAATCTTTAACCAGTAGTACTGGTGGTTCGAAATTTGCTGTTACTATCACTTAAATTTCAAATTACATGTTGCTTCCTTTTTCCTCTGTTTTCTCGTATTCTTTCTGTCAAGACATTGTCTTGAAAACCTGAATACAATTGTTTATTATGTTTTTTTTTTTGTCCACTTTCGTCGACATTTTATTTGTACAACTTAAAGTACAAATGTAAACATTAGAGCTTGTGCCATAGCTGTTTTTAAGAACAATTTTGATTTTTAGTTGAACTGTTAATTTTTTTGATATTTTTTAATTAGGCTTGAGTTCATCAAATTTAATTTTCATTAAATTATTTTCACTGAGGGAAGGAATTTTACAACTTGGAATTTTTATTAAAATTTATTGAAAATTTTTCTTGGCTGAGCTGGGATTTGAACCCGGGTTGATCTTTTCATGTTTCAAGAAACACCACTTTCTATCGTCGGAAGATCTTTGAGTTCTACCCACTGCACCACTGCGGTGTCCGTTAGCCAACAGTCAAACATCAATCTTTAACCAGTAGTACTGGTGGTTCGAAATTTGCTGTTATTATCACTTAAATTTCAAATTACATGTTGCCTCCTTTTTCCTCTGTTTCAAAGGCGAAGATGTATTCATTCCACGCATCCCAATGATTCCGTCTGATATGTCATTTGAATTCAAACGACTTCTGTTTCCTGTTCGGCATGGGCTTGCGGTTACGATTAATGAGGCGCAAGGCCAATCATTAGGAATTTGTGGAGTGAATTTAGAGTATCCAGTTTTCTAACATTGGCAGTTGTATGTAGCCTGCATCGGTTTTGTATATTTACACCGAAAGTGGAAAAACAAGAAATGTTGTGTACCACAGAGCATTACCATAAAAACAATTTATCACTGATTTAAATTAATTCGAATTGATTTCTTATTTTCTTTGTTGTACTACGAAGTGTACAGGAGTTCGCTAGTAAAATTTAAAAAAAAGTTAAAAGTTCGATTTAATGTCATGGCGTTGAAATAAGTTTTCAAGTTTATACATACCAGAGATCAGCAATGAATCGCTTTTTCGCTACTCATACTGACTCATGCAATTGTAAGTATAAGTGCGTAGAAATCATTTAAACTAAACTACTCTGATTCACTCATACTCACAAGAGAAATATTTATGAGTGCGACGTCGACATTATACGCATACTCATAAATGACCTCAGCTTGATTTATAATTTCAAGAAAATACTTATAATACTCACAATGATTCAAATCATTTAGCTCATCCATTTACCGTTTTAACACAACAGAGAAAACACACAACTTAATAATCAGCGCTGCCAGATAAATTTGCCAAAAAATCGTCTAATTCATACATGTTCTTTAGTAAACTGTAATTGCCAAATCGTCACTTTGCTATTTCGGGGACAAATCTGGCAGCCTCGCATTTTGTTTCGCCTATACACATTGACTTGAGTAGATTCTAAATCAAACACTACAAATGTTGGTAAATATGAGTACGATGAATAAAATTAAACTTTTGAGTGAATATGAGTTTGAATCACATTGGAATAAGTATGAGTGCGTATAAGTACAAGAATTTATGAGTCATGATTTAGCTCTACTCACTTTTTCACTACTCATTGCTGATCTCTGATACATACATACATTCATACATACATACACATACCTACATAACTTTACTATTTCTTTTTTGTGTATAAATTTTCTTTACTCCTTACTTCCAGCTTTCGGAGGAGCATACTACGCCAAAGTTAAGTTGCCTACTCAATGGGCCTTTTAAAGATTTACATTTACACGTTTCCGAACATCGAATCACTCCCGTACACGATGTAGTCTTTTTAGATGATGTCAATAGTACCAACGTTATACCACTAATATATCGACCAAAAAGATCAACAAGTCCTGCCCAAACAGACGAAACAGATGAAACAATTGATGAAGCAGGTGGATTAAATTTTGAAAGGTAAGCGTTTACTTTAATAAAATAGATTTCCTGATATCGTCGATTTATTTAAGGTTCGATTTTAAAATTAACATTTACATATCTTTAGTTGTCCTAATGGAATGAAAAGTGTTTTATTTCTAACCTAAGAACAGGTTTTAGCTTTTACACTAAATCGTTTTTCCTTATTAATATGAATAAACTCGTTAAAAACTTTATCCATTTCATAAAGCTAATTGAGTAATAAACATTTTCGGTAATTAATTAGTGATAATTTATAATGAAACCGCATTTTTCTACTCAAACATTTTCCTCACAATTAATTTTATTTATTATTTGTTAATCATCATGATTATTTTTTATAAAGTGCCATAATTGTCACCTGTTAACAAATATTTTCTTCAATGAAAGTTTGATGAATTATTAATTAAATAGTTTACACTGTTTCCGAAAGAAATAAAAAAAAAATCATTATTTGAGGGAACACTCTCGTCGCCTTAATGCATAAGTAAATTGTCTTAACTAATTCCGTCCTATTATTCTACTTTAATTTAACGTAATTGTTTAACAATTGTAATACAATTAAAAGCAACTATGATTTTTTCTTTGCGGTTTCAAGATTGCGTTAAAGTTGCTAAATTTAGAATTACATTAAAACACAAGTAGGAAAGTAGTTTAGTCGGCTAAGACCGACCACCAGTATTTACAGAAAAATACAGTATTTTCAAAAAAATAAATCGCTAGTGTACTCTATTAGGGACCCATGGGCAATAATGGGCCACAAAAATAAAATTATCATTAACAAATTCGGCAAAAAATACCAAAATTTGCACCATCCGTTGCCAAAAGTTAGCCAACTACGTGTGTATTCAATTTGGTAAAAAATTGCTAAAAATGGGCTAAAAAATGGCTAAAAGCTTTTTTAAATAAAATACAATATGATTACAAAACAGATATAATTCTTTTAAAGTTGTTTGCGATGAAATTGTAAGTTAATATCAATTTCTCAAATAAGAATAAACGGCAGTAAATATTTTGATAGATATTTAAAAAAAAAAATCATCAATAAATTCGATGTCGTTATTGTTCATCTCATAGGAGTCACTCGTGCCTTTTAGTCTTAAATAATTTAAAGGTATGTAAATAATAATCACGACAACATTTACCTAACCTTTTGAATCCAGATCTACAATAAAAAACAAGTAAGAAAGCATAGTCGGTTAACCCCGACACTATGATACCCTATACCACATTCGAACCTATCTACCAAATTTTATTAAATTACACCAATACCTCACTTTGCGTCGTGGTTACGTTCCAAAAAAAAAAAAAAAAAATAAACGCGACGCAAATTTAAATGACGCAAAGTTAATTTCTATAGCAAAACATGTAAAGATTGAAGATATGTTACAGGGTTTTGAAAATAATATTTTTTAAATAGAAAATTGAACAAAGTAAACATTTACGTGTAGTTTATAGAACACGAGCGCCTTACTCGTCCGTTTAACTTACATTTAAAACAAAAACAAATTTCGAAATTTTGTTTTTGTTTTAAATGTAAGTTGAACGGACGAGTAAGGCGCTCGTGTTCTATAAACACCACATTAAAAAACAAAAATAAAATGAAATTTTATTTCACATATACAAAAAACAAGAAGCAACAAATTTAATTCAAACAAAATAAAATATTCAATTAATTTATTAAAAACAAAATAAAAATTAATCACTATCTAATGAGTCCATAGTGGCTGTTGTCGAAAGTTGGCATTCTTTCAAAAAAATTGGTTCAATAATGCCATTTTTTAGAAAAAAAAGAAAACTTCAAAAATAAAAATTCAAGACTCAAACCCCAAACAACGCAACTTCGAAAATCTAACGACGCACAGTGAAAATAATTATTCACTCTTATTGTGTTTGGCGTATTAAAAATACGTCTACGACGTAGATCGTGAACTTATTTCCTTTAATCTATTACCAAACAGTCGTAGGCATATTTTAAAAACGCCAAACACAATAAGGGTGAATAATTCAGCAGCGACGCAACTTCGAAAAAACGCCAAACGAAACGATGCAAAGCGAGGTATTTTAATGTATCTGCAAATTTGCAACCTGTACTTTACGCACAAGGTTTACATGGACAGCCAGCCAGCTGGACAAACATCGGTAATTCGACTCAGAAAGTGATTGTGAGTCAATCGGCATACGTAAAAGTTGGCTTAGGACCAATATTTTAAGGTGTTACAAACATCAGCACAAACGTATAGTACCCTCTCCACTATTGTGTAGTTGGTATAAATATTTTATTGTTATGGTAAAAATATTTACCTAATTGGTAAAATCGAATTAACGGGTGCTAAATTTCTCAAATTGCTTTTAACGATGTTTATTTCGCTGAATACCCTCTCTACTTCAGCAATAGACCATGGAAGTGAGAGCAACTTTGTAGTCAATTCTAAAATTTCTAAAAAAATTGTTGCCGCCTTCATCTCTTTATTGAAATACTTGCAACCAGAAAGAAACACTGGTGTTTGTGTTCATCCATTTTATAAATTTAATATTGGAATACTGTTTCTTTATTTTCAAAGAAATTTCTTCATCATCGTTTATAGCGATTTTAACATTTGTAAAAGTTGTGATTTTAATTAAAGGCGTTTTAATTGCACCGCAGTGGTGCAGTGGTTAGCCAATAAAAATTCCAAGTTGTAAAATTCCTTCCTCAGCGAAAATAATTTAATGAAAATTAAATTTGATGAACTCAAGCCTATTTAAAGAATATCAAAAATTTAAAATTAACAGTTCTACTAAAAATCAAAATTGTTCTTACAAATGTTTATTTTACTTTTATACATTTTTATAATAAAATAAAAATTATTCTTTTAAAAGAAAAACGGCAAAAAATGTTATGGCCAAACAAGTTGAAAAATGGCTAAACTCATTTTAAAGAGGGTGAAAAATTGCTTAATCGCCACTAAATGGCTAAATTTGCAACACTGCATACATACGGGCCTGTTCTGAAAATCACGTGTTTTTGAAATCACACGTGTTATTTTGTGGTGTTCTGAAAGTCATTCCGTTTTTGTGTTTCTCGGTAATTAAAGATCACACAAAAACGGGACACTAAAATATCACACGTGTTTTTTTTAGGAGGCCCATGTGATTTGAGTAAAAGTGATTTGCAGAACAGGCCTAATACATATCGTTTTATTATCGTACGATATTCATTCAATATCGAATGCCGTAATTTGCCTTATATTTAACAATACGTAGTTACTTCAGTGTTTCTAAGTAGCCAAAATGGTAGTAATTGGATAAATCTAGTTTGGAAACCAATTATAAATCAAAATTTTCTCATAACATTTTAAATGTGATAAATGGGCGAAACTGTTGAGTTTCTACTGATAACGCACAACTAGAAAATTAATTCGTTCAAATCGATCGTTCTTATGTGACAACTAAGGTGATCATTTTTATTTGCTTTCATCTAATAGGCGTGAGAGTAAAATATATTTGGAAATGCTGTCCGTTGCTAAGCGCATAACTGGAGAACGGCTTGACCGATTTCGCTAATTTTTGTTTTTGAAATGTGTGTAATAGTCTGAAAAAGGATTTCATGGAAAGAAAAATTGGAAAAATTGATTGGAAAATTTTAAAAATTCGGAAAAAACTAAAATTTTGTTTCTATTTCTATTGAATTTAAAATTTGTTTATATTTTGTTTATAGATTCCGCTCAAACTTAGTACGAATCAAGTCTCAAGTTCGGAAAATATGCATGAACAAGTTTAATTGATCACGCCCCTTTTCTCGCAATACCTAATATACATACATATATATGTATTTTTTGTTGTTTGTTGGTCGTGAACAAAGCGAATTCATAAAGGTGACATTTTCGACTCATCTGTTTATTGCAAGGCCCATCTATCAGGTCTACTTACTTGTACAAAAACAAAATACTTTTTCCTTTAAGCTGTCAAAAGCTTACTACCACATATACAAAGCAAAAGGAAAAAACGTGTATGTTAACAACTTTTGAAAGCTCAAAAGAACGAAATCAACCCAGTAAAAAACGTGCTCCAAAAAGAGCAGGTTTTTTGTATGAATTCATACCTCAAATCGCTTCAAACCTGCTGATGGGATGCCTGATTTTTGTATGGGGTGTTCCCGGTTTGGAGGACTATTTTCTGCTGACAATAAGCGCTATTTTTAACATGCAAACAAAGCGCTCCTAGAGTGCTTTTTTAAGGGCTAACTATATTAACATATTCATGAATGTTTGGCTTTTACGTGTTTAAATGCCTTTTTTCAATCATTTTCGTAAACCATAATATATTTTTTTCGCTTAAAACCCCTCTTCCTTGTCAGCACTAAAATAGCAGCTTTTTTGTATGTTTTATTCGTTATCATTTACTGCTTTATGAGATCTCTATTTGAAGCGCTTGAGTATGCGCTTTTTCTCTGTAGTGCTTCAAAAAACCCAAATTTTTTTTACTGGGAATGATCATCAGGCTTCTTGCGCAGACCTTTTTAATGGGCCTTGGTTTATTGTTTATTGTGTGTATACTGAATGTCAAGCTTTGTTTACATTTTGTGAAAAAATTAATACAAATTTAAAATTCAATAAAAATGAAAAGAGTTGAAAAAAACTTATTTTAATTGTATAAAATAGAAAAAGTGAATATAAAATATAAACACAAGAATTAAAAAATGCGTAAGGAGTAAGTGGAACCACAATTAATTTGCAATTGAGAACTTTCTAAAGCTATTGTGTATATTTTGTTAACAAAAAAATTTCCTTTTTTATATTTCCAACAAACATTTTTGACATTCACTCTAACTTTTTACAAAAACAAAAAAGAGTACATAGTATTTTTCAATAAAAAGGGATAGCTAGCATAACTCTATCTCATGATGCGGTCACCTTTATAAATTCGCCTTGGTCGTGAAGAAACAAATTTATTTAAATTTAGACAGGACAACTTCTGTCGGTTCAGCTAGTTTCAAAAAAGTACAATATTATTAAAATAAATAATTGCGTAAATAAATATGTATGTATGTAGGTCAAATACAGATAAAGAAATTGCTGTTTTTGTTGTTGCCGGTTTTGGTTTAGACAATAAATTTATTTTATTTTTATTAAAAATCGAAATGAAAAAAAAGCAAACGTGAATACAAATTAAAACAAGACGAGTTTAAATTAATTTTTTAAAAAAGCGTGTTGCTTCTGCAACACGTTTGTTTGTCTTTATTTAATTAATTGAAATGCAAAGAAATAAAGTAAAAGCTTAGATTATATTCTAAAAATGTTGTCGCTGCTGCCGTTGTGCATTCGTCGTCCGCATGTGCTGTAAGTTGACACTTTTGTTTACCTCATTTCCAATTTCACAATTGTTTGGTTCCCACATTCAAACTCCAGACGCGTTGTCAGCATTTATGACTGATGGAATGTGGGAACTTTATTTTTAGTATTTTTAACTTATTATTTGTTAACTCCTCCCCCTTTAAATTCATACGTCCTCGTATGAAGGATTGTTAGAAAAAGGGTAAGCTATGAATACTTTTAGCCTTAGCGGGAGTGACTTTAGGATTACTTGAGGTTTGTTCCACACTAAGATCTTCTGTCCGATCTCGTTCATCGTTTGACGTGGCGAGATTTTCATTCTTTTCACGACAGTTTCTTATACAAATTTTGGATAGGATAACAAAACCCATTGATATAGTTGCTACCATTAGAATGATGTTGAAATAAAAATTTAGCTTGCTGTTGGTTTTCAACTCCTGAATTACTTTTGAATTGTTAAAGTTTACAGCCTTCATCATCTCGAGTGAAAGTGTTTCCACTTCTGCTTCTGCCAAATTTGGTTGAACTAGTGCTGGAAGAGGTTTTGATCCTGTGAATTGTTCTGTTCTATAAATTTTCCCATCTATTTTAATTGAAGAGTTGAGGTGGTGAATGATAAAAGTACCGTTCAGATGCATTGATGATCCGTCAACTTCAATTTCCCCCGTGAATTGGTTCAGAAATAAGATGTCATCTTTTAATTCTTCAACGGTCGGAATATGGTAGTTGTTTGTAGTTGCACATGTTGATGGCTGACTCATTAAAAGTTTTGGAATGCATGCAGTGACAGTAATATTTCTTATTTCACTTAATCTACAAATACTTAAGCTATTATAAGTTTGACAATCCTTATTTAGGCCAAAAATATCATTGCCACATTTTATTATTTTTTCGAAATCAAATTTTTTAATTGAATTTTTAAATTTAACAGGCTTTATCAATAATTTTTTACAATTTTCTTTTAAAGTAGTTGGAATACTAATAATATAGATTAGGTTTTTGTTATCAACTGCCACTTTTATACTTGCAAAAGTGAGCAGCTCATCAGTGCTAGAAAAAGGAATATTATTTTTTTCGAAAACATCCTGCAAAGTTTCTATCTCTATGTTGGAGAAAATAAACGAATTAACAATGTTAGCTTTTGCCCAGTAAATAGCAAATTCTATATTTGATATTTCTTCTTTAATTATTTCAAGCTTGTATTTAAATTCGGTTATTCTCTCCCTTTGATCTTCAGATTTAATGACCTTTAAAATATTATTTGTAACATTTGCAATATTGTTCAATCTGTCAATAGAAAGTTGATTAATTATCACTTGGTTATTGCTATTGGACAAAACGTTATTAATTTTCTCTTGGATTATTTCAAAGTCATGCCGATCTGGCGTTCCAGATAGCCATTTCCACGCCGATCCAAGAAAATCTAAAGAACGTCTCTTCCTTAGGTTTGGCTTTAGTCGGGAGATGTAGGATTTGATTTGGATAATGGAGTGATTTAGGTAAGGAAAAAGAGGATGGTTTGAGGTATTTCCGAGTAAGAGTGCGTTTTCCAATTTGCCTACGATGTCTTCATAATTTTGCAAATCTATCACGTGAACCAGCTTAAATGTTCCAGCCTGAACTTTAGCCGATCCTATGTTAATCGCAACCATTTTAGAATTGGAATAATCCATTATCTGAATGTCGGCTACGCATAGTCGTGTGAACAGTAAAAACCTGTAAAATTCGAAAAAGGGAATTAATTCCTAATATGTTTCTTATGAACAATTCTTCCGCTTTCCGTTACAACGGTAGAATTCCTATTTTCTTTCACTACTTCTTCTTTATATTTTTCGGTTAATTTAGTACCGAGGCGTTTATTTATCCTAACAAAGATTGTCTGTCCTGGAATATAATCTTTCGCTTTTGTTTTTTCCCTATTATGATAATTTAAATCCTTTTCCTGTTTCTTTTGCAGTCTTTCAATGTTGGTCTGTCGAGTACGCTCATAATGTCCTGGTGAAAAGTCTATGGTTCGCCCAAAAAACATGTCAACGGGTTTTCTTCCAATCGTGGAATGCACTGAATGATTGTATTCATTAACAGCTCTTTCGAGAAGTTCCTCAAAATTCCTGCAAATTGCTTCATCCTTTAAGCACCTCAAGAGCTCTGCAAGTGTTGAGTGAAAGCGCTCGACTTGGCCGTTTGCTTCACTTCTATACGGAGGTGTCGTAAAAACTTCTATTCCCAATTCGTCCTTCATCATGAACATAAGGGAAGCAGAGTTAAGGGATTTTTCATTATCAATTACAATAGTTTTCGGAACACCAAAATAAAAAATTAGTTCTCTTAGAGGCTTCCGGACATCCTCAATTGATTTTCCGTTAAGGATTCTTGCTTGAGCGAATTTTGAAAATTTATCTAAACAGGTCATGATTAATTTTTTATCCGTAGAAAAAATGTCAATATGAATAATCTGTCCGGTATAAGTTGGAATTGGTGTTTGGTTTAGCTGAGGTGTCGCTGGGTGGCGCTCATATTTATTCTTTTTGCAAATGCTGCATAACTTTACTACTCTCTTAATCTTGGCAAGCATTCCTGGGAAATAATATTTTTCCAATATGTGGCTTTTATTTTCAAGTGCATTACGGTGGGCGCGTTTATGGGTGTCAATAATTATATTTTCTTGGTCAGATTCAGAGGTCACGTCGTGTACAACAAGTTGTGAGAAGCGCGTTTTATAATTTGAAAAGTGATCGGGGTACACTTCCTGTATTTTTCCCATAATGGGTTCAGGTGCTTTAATGCAGTTAATGACAGAGGGATTAAGATACCTCTTTAGTATGGTGACCAAATTTCCTGGGCCATAATCCCTTTCTATGATTGTGTGTCTATGATAACCTGGAAATATTATCTGAAACTGGTAAGAAGGAACGTCGTCCAAAGAAAGGAACAATTGATTTCTAAATACGTTTATTGGAACTTCTACACTAGGTATTAAATTTTCTGCTGAACTTTCAGCACTGTGAACAGTTCCAGTTAAAGTATTAACATTTGTTGTAGAAGGACGAGGTATTAGATTTTCTGCTGAACTTCCAGCACTGTGAACAATTCCAGTTAAAGTATTAACATTTGTTGTAGAAGGACGAGAAAGTGCGTCGGCAACTACATTGGTTTTTCCAGGCTTATATCGGATTTCATGATTGTATTCCTCCAAGATTGCTTTCCACCTTTTCATTTTTGCATTACTATTCTTATTGCTGAGTGCATAGGTTAGAGGCTGATGATCCGTAAAGATCACCACTTTTGCAATGCCATATAAGTAGTTTCTGAGGTTCTGCAGAGCCCAAACTATGGCCAGCATTTCCCTTTCATTTGTAGCATAGTTTTCCTCTTCCTTTGATAGAGTCCTGGAAATAAAGGTTATGGGTCGATCTTCCTGACTCAATACCGCTCCGATAGCAATATTTGATGCATCGGTTGTAAGGTGGAATTCCTTTTCAAAATTAGGGTAAGACAATATAACTTCTTGTGACATAAGAGCATTTTTGAGCTTGTCAATGGCTTCCTTCTCTAAGTCTCCCACTGATATTTTTATTCTACTTGATTCAGTTCTAGAGACTCTGCCATGTGACCCTCTCAACATTTGTGTAAGTGGTTTTGCCAAGTCAGCAAATCCTTTGATAAATCGGCGATAATAGCTAAAAAGACCAAGCAGAGAACGTAAATCCTTAAGTGTGCCGGGATATGGAAATTTAGTTATGGCTTCAACTTTAGTTGGATTAGGCTTTAAACCATTTTCAGACACCACAAAACCCAAGAATTCTACTTCGTTCTTGAAAAATTCGCATTTATTTAACTGAACCTTCATGTGGGCGGCGTTTAATGTTCTAAATATTTCATCTAAGTTCTGCACGTGAGATTTTTCGTCCTTACTGAAAATAATGATATCGTCTATGTAGACGAAACAAATTTTCCCTATGAAATTGTGAAGAATATCATCAAGAGCTCTCTGGAAGATGGCGGGCGCATTTTTCAGCCCGAATGGGAGTCTTGTAAACTCATACTTTCCATTGTTAATGGAAAATGCCGTTTTTTCGATATCTGACTCTTTGAGCGGGATTTGATGAAACCCGCTTTTAAGATCGATTACTGTGAAGAACTTGTTTCCTCCCAAACGTCCTAAGACTTCGCTTATTTCTGGGATTGGATATTTGTCAGCGATAGTGATTTCATTCAGTTTCCTGAAATCTACCACTACTCTGTATTTTTTCTCACCTGATGCGTCCTGTTTTTTGGGTACCACCCAAATAGGAGAATTGTAAGGAGATCGGGATGGTCTTATGATCCCATCGTTCAGCAATTTTTGAATCTCTTTATCTACCACATCCTTTAACGACAAGGGGTAAGGGTAAGTTCTGGTGTAGGTAGGTTTATCTGTAGTTGTTCTTATCTCTCCTACAACACGTGTAGTGTAAGTTAATCTATCATCGGGGTCTGCAAAAAGGGTCTTATGTCTATTTATTACATTAATTAATGAGTCTGATTGAAAATCTGAAAGATGCCCCAGTCTAATGTTTAGATTATTAACGTCATTGGAACAATATTGGTAAATTGGTATTTTAATATTCCCTTCAACGGTGAAGAAGCCTTTTGACGTATAAATTACAGCAGAAAGATCTTTTAAAGTGTCATTTCCTAGGATTGCATCAAAAGTTCGTAATCCCGGAAGAAGGAAGAACTTGATTGGTTTGTTTAAAGGACCAAATAGATTAAATAGTGTATGTTGGGTAATTTCGACGTCTCCGGATATTGATTTTGCGAAGAAATTGTCTGTATTTTGAAGAGGATTTTTTATTAAGCCAGATTTTATATAATTTTTGTTACTACCAGTGTCTAAAAGAAATTTAAGTATTTGCCCGTTCCTCAAATTTACCTTAAAGTAAGGTAAGGAGGAACTGTTTAACCAAAAAAATTTAGGTCTGCATTTAAATCATCTATGGAATATTGTCCACATGCATTTTCCGTTTCGTCACCTTTGTCATCAAAGCGAGAGGACAAATCCTCCACATTTTCATACCTGGATACCTCATCGTAAGTTGCATATTCCGAGTATCCATTTGCTGTATCATCATATTGTGAAGCTTCGTGCGCTGGTTCATCCTGGGCGTCCCTGCCTCCGGTTTCTAAGTGAAAATTCCTCTGAACCTTGTTTGCAGGACCTTGGAAGGATCCATGTGGCCTTTTGTAAGTCAAGTTAAATGGCATTCTATTCGCATAATTTACCTGTCCAGTTTGTAGGGACCTATCAACTTCCATTGGTACAGGTCCTTGGACCTGTGAACTGTTTTGTGCATATGGGTTATTAAAATTTCGTTCCTGTGTTTGAGTTGGGGAATATGGGTTATTAAAATTTCGTTCCTGTGTTTGAGTTGGGAATGGTCGGCTCGGAAACTGATTCGGGGTATTTCTGTTCATTTGGAAGTTTGGACGAAAATTGGGGTTGTATGAAGGATTAAAATTTGAAAAGGGAGCACTTCTAGGAGGAGGAAGTGGCCTTGCTCGTGCCATGCTTCCTACGTGTGCAAGTTCAGGGTAGAACTTTTTAGGAGGACTTAATACCGCTCTTTCGTTATTACCAGGGAATCGAGCATGAGCATGATTCATGCGGAAGGACATGTTGTCCAATTTAAGGCAAATATGTAAAGCTTGTGGAAGCGAAGTTGGCTCTCTCACGCTCAATAATCGTGGAAGATCCCCATTGAGGCCCCTAACAAACGTATCCAGGGCCTTGTCTCTATAGGTATTGGTGAGTGCTCGCAAACTGGACTCATCCAAGTCTAAACAGGCTACTTTATCCAGCAGGATAGACAAATGTTGGTAAACAATATGATAAAATTCGGTGATGCTTCTACCCCTCTGACATAGAACCGTCATCTGGTACTCTAAAGTACCGATGTCTCTCCTATCAGAATAATGGAGCATTAGGCATTTCTTAATTCTTCCCCAGTCGAGGGGTGTCCTGTAGGACTCTAAGGCGGTATCCGCTTCACCTATAATTTTAGTGCGGATAGTATGCAGGATTGCATAGTATCTTCCCGTACCTATTAAAGGAGCGTATAACTCCAGTACCCTATCTACTGATTTCCGCCAAGAATTGAACTCTCCGGGTTTCCCCGAAAATTCTCTTAAGGACTTGGCAAGATCCGGTACCTTGTCAAGTTCGTCCAATCTGTTCGTTAGCGTTCCTATTGGTACATCGTGGCCCTCATCCGGTACACTCTCAGCAGAAGCTCTGAGCACTTCGTCTACTACTTCCCTAATCTGTGATCTTTGAACTTCTGTAAGTCCTGTCGTATTTCTTGAACCTGCACTACTATTTATTGTAAGTGACTGTTGCAGTCTTGAAGTTAGTTGTTCTACTGTTTCGTCTGGCATCTTGTTCTTTTTTCCTCACTCTTTACACGGAGAAATTAAGGGAGGTAGGATATTTTTTATAAAGCGTTTTTCGGGTTAAGCTGTTTACTTTTTTGATTGAACAATTAACAAATGTCACTTACCAAAGCCATTCAGTCATCTTTGAAATATCCTTGTATGACCAGTATCAGAGTTCCACAAACAATTATTAAATTAAATGTTTCCTTAAGAAAAGTTTTTAATGACCACTGAAATTTCAATTTTAATTTTTAATATCAATAATTTTTTAGTTAAATTTGCTTTATTCCTTTTCCTAGTCACAGAATTTCTTAAAAATTAACATATATTTCTTTTAATATAAATCTTATTTCTTTTTTTAAAAAATTTATTTTTAATTTTCACAATTTTTTAATTCTTATATTTTTATATTTCACAAAGCTTTTTCCATTTCTTTCATTTAATTTAAAATTCACAATTTCAAAAAAAAATTTTTAATTTTTATATTTCTTCGTATAAATTTTAATTTTTATTCTCTACAATAAATTTTATATTTAAATATTTCACATGGATTTTTTCCTTTTAAATTTTAATTTTTACTCTCCACAAAAAATTTTATATTTTCTTTTTTTTTAAAAAGATTTTTTTTTCATATTAATATTTCTTAATTTATTTAAATTTTAATTTTTAATATTTCACAAGTATTTTTTCCTTTGAATTTTAATTTTTACTCTCCACAATAAATTTTATATTTTAATATTTCACAGAGCTTTTTACTCTAATTTTATTTTACTTTAATTTCCATTTTTATTTTCCACAATAAATTTTTCATAATTTTAATTTTTGTATTTTTTATACTTTTTAATATAATTTTTTTTTATATTTTATTATTTCATATTTTTCACAATCATTTTGTTTCACTAAGACTAATCCTTATTTCACTACGGCTTGGTGGAC
Organism: Pollenia angustigena; assembly: GCA_930367215.1. Lineage (NCBI taxonomy): Eukaryota > Metazoa > Arthropoda > Insecta > Diptera > Polleniidae > Pollenia > Pollenia angustigena. Next base: position 122,870,525 of record OV884059.1, on the reverse strand, counting down.
CGCGACGTCGAGTCGCCCCCTTTCGACTAGTACTCGGGAGTCACGCCAAGGCTTTCGATTAAGGACCTTTTTTAGGGGTCCCTGCTCGGGCGCCAATTAAAACAAGACGAGTTTAAATTAATTTTTTAAAAAAGCGTGTTGCTTCTGCAACACGTTTGTTTGTCTTTATTTAATTAATTGAAATGCAAAGAAATAAAGTAAAAGCTTAGATTATATTCTAAAAATGTTGTCGCTGCTGCCGTTGTGCATTCGTCGTCCGCATGTGCTGTAAGTTGACACTTTTGTTTACCTCATTTCCAATTTCACAATTGTTTGGTTCCCACATTCAAACTCCAGACGCGTTGTCAGCATTTATGACTGATGGAATGTGGGAACTTTATTTTTAGTATTTTTAACTTATTATTTGTTAACTCCTCCCCCTTTAAATTCATACGTCCTCGTATGAAGGATTGTTAGAAAAAGGGTAAGCTATGAATACTTTTAGCCTTAGCGGGAGTGACTTTAGGATTACTTGAGGTTTGTTCCACACTAAGATCTTCTGTCCGATCTCGTTCATCGTTTGACGTGGCGAGATTTTCATTCTTTTCACGACAGTTTCTTATACAAATTTTGGATAGGATAACAAAACCCATTGATATAGTTGCTACCATTAGAATGATGTTGAAATAAAAATTTAGCTTGCTGTTGGTTTTCAACTCCTGAATTACTTTTGAATTGTTAAAGTTTACAGCCTTCATCATCTCGAGTGAAAGTGTTTCCACTTCTGCTTCTGCCAAATTTGGTTGAACTAGTGCTGGAAGAGGTTTTGATCCTGTGAATTGTTCTGTTCTATAAATTTTCCCATCTATTTTAATTGAAGAGTTGAGGTGGTGAATGATAAAAGTACCGTTCAGATGCATTGATGATCCGTCAACTTCAATTTCCCCCGTGAATTGGTTCAGAAATAAGATGTCATCTTTTAATTCTTCAACGGTCGGAATATGGTAGTTGTTTGTAGTTGCACATGTTGATGGCTGACTCATTAAAAGTTTTGGAATGCATGCAGTGACAGTAATATTTCTTATTTCACTTAATCTACAAATACTTAAGCTATTATAAGTTTGACAATCCTTATTTAGGCCAAAAATATCATTGCCACATTTTATTATTTTTTCGAAATCAAATTTTTTAATTGAATTTTTAAATTTAACAGGCTTTATCAATAATTTTTTACAATTTTCTTTTAAAGTAGTTGGAATACTAATAATATAGATTAGGTTTTTGTTATCAACTGCCACTTTTATACTTGCAAAAGTGAGCAGCTCATCAGTGCTAGAAAAAGGAATATTATTTTTTTCGAAAACATCCTGCAAAGTTTCTATCTCTATGTTGGAGAAAATAAACGAATTAACAATGTTAGCTTTTGCCCAGTAAATAGCAAATTCTATATTTGATATTTCTTCTTTAATTATTTCAAGCTTGTATTTAAATTCGGTTATTCTCTCCCTTTGATCTTCAGATTTAATGACCTTTAAAATATTATTTGTAACATTTGCAATATTGTTCAATCTGTCAATAGAAAGTTGATTAATTATCACTTGGTTATTGCTATTGGACAAAACGTTATTAATTTTCTCTTGGATTATTTCAAAGTCATGCCGATCTGGCGTTCCAGATAGCCATTTCCACGCCGATCCAAGAAAATCTAAAGAACGTCTCTTCCTTAGGTTTGGCTTTAGTCGGGAGATGTAGGATTTGATTTGGATAATGGAGTGATTTAGGTAAGGAAAAAGAGGATGGTTTGAGGTATTTCCGAGTAAGAGTGCGTTTTCCAATTTGCCTACGATGTCTTCATAATTTTGCAAATCTATCACGTGAACCAGCTTAAATGTTCCAGCCTGAACTTTAGCCGATCCTATGTTAATCGCAACCATTTTAGAATTGGAATAATCCATTATCTGAATGTCGGCTACGCATAGTCGTGTGAACAGTAAAAACCTGTAAAATTCGAAAAAGGGAATTAATTCCTAATATGTTTCTTATGAACAATTCTTCCGCTTTCCGTTACAACGGTAGAATTCCTATTTTCTTTCACTACTTCTTCTTTATATTTTTCGGTTAATTTAGTACCGAGGCGTTTATTTATCCTAACAAAGATTGTCTGTCCTGGAATATAATCTTTCGCTTTTGTTTTTTCCCTATTATGATAATTTAAATCCTTTTCCTGTTTCTTTTGCAGTCTTTCAATGTTGGTCTGTCGAGTACGCTCATAATGTCCTGGTGAAAAGTCTATGGTTCGCCCAAAAAACATGTCAACGGGTTTTCTTCCAATCGTGGAATGCACTGAATGATTGTATTCATTAACAGCTCTTTCGAGAAGTTCCTCAAAATTCCTGCAAATTGCTTCATCCTTTAAGCACCTCAAGAGCTCTGCAAGTGTTGAGTGAAAGCGCTCGACTTGGCCGTTTGCTTCACTTCTATACGGAGGTGTCGTAAAAACTTCTATTCCCAATTCGTCCTTCATCATGAACATAAGGGAAGCAGAGTTAAGGGATTTTTCATTATCAATTACAATAGTTTTCGGAACACCAAAATAAAAAATTAGTTCTCTTAGAGGCTTCCGGACATCCTCAATTGATTTTCCGTTAAGGATTCTTGCTTGAGCGAATTTTGAAAATTTATCTAAACAGGTCATGATTAATTTTTTATCCGTAGAAAAAATGTCAATATGAATAATCTGTCCGGTATAAGTTGGAATTGGTGTTTGGTTTAGCTGAGGTGTCGCTGGGTGGCGCTCATATTTATTCTTTTTGCAAATGCTGCATAACTTTACTACTCTCTTAATCTTGGCAAGCATTCCTGGGAAATAATATTTTTCCAATATGTGGCTTTTATTTTCAAGTGCATTACGGTGGGCGCGTTTATGGGTGTCAATAATTATATTTTCTTGGTCAGATTCAGAGGTCACGTCGTGTACAACAAGTTGTGAGAAGCGCGTTTTATAATTTGAAAAGTGATCGGGGTACACTTCCTGTATTTTTCCCATAATGGGTTCAGGTGCTTTAATGCAGTTAATGACAGAGGGATTAAGATACCTCTTTAGTATGGTGACCAAATTTCCTGGGCCATAATCCCTTTCTATGATTGTGTGTCTATGATAACCTGGAAATATTATCTGAAACTGGTAAGAAGGAACGTCGTCCAAAGAAAGGAACAATTGATTTCTAAATACGTTTATTGGAACTTCTACACTAGGTATTAAATTTTCTGCTGAACTTTCAGCACTGTGAACAGTTCCAGTTAAAGTATTAACATTTGTTGTAGAAGGACGAGGTATTAGATTTTCTGCTGAACTTCCAGCACTGTGAACAATTCCAGTTAAAGTATTAACATTTGTTGTAGAAGGACGAGAAAGTGCGTCGGCAACTACATTGGTTTTTCCAGGCTTATATCGGATTTCATGATTGTATTCCTCCAAGATTGCTTTCCACCTTTTCATTTTTGCATTACTATTCTTATTGCTGAGTGCATAGGTTAGAGGCTGATGATCCGTAAAGATCACCACTTTTGCAATGCCATATAAGTAGTTTCTGAGGTTCTGCAGAGCCCAAACTATGGCCAGCATTTCCCTTTCATTTGTAGCATAGTTTTCCTCTTCCTTTGATAGAGTCCTGGAAATAAAGGTTATGGGTCGATCTTCCTGACTCAATACCGCTCCGATAGCAATATTTGATGCATCGGTTGTAAGGTGGAATTCCTTTTCAAAATTAGGGTAAGACAATATAACTTCTTGTGACATAAGAGCATTTTTGAGCTTGTCAATGGCTTCCTTCTCTAAGTCTCCCACTGATATTTTTATTCTACTTGATTCAGTTCTAGAGACTCTGCCATGTGACCCTCTCAACATTTGTGTAAGTGGTTTTGCCAAGTCAGCAAATCCTTTGATAAATCGGCGATAATAGCTAAAAAGACCAAGCAGAGAACGTAAATCCTTAAGTGTGCCGGGATATGGAAATTTAGTTATGGCTTCAACTTTAGTTGGATTAGGCTTTAAACCATTTTCAGACACCACAAAACCCAAGAATTCTACTTCGTTCTTGAAAAATTCGCATTTATTTAACTGAACCTTCATGTGGGCGGCGTTTAATGTTCTAAATATTTCATCTAAGTTCTGCACGTGAGATTTTTCGTCCTTACTGAAAATAATGATATCGTCTATGTAGACGAAACAAATTTTCCCTATGAAATTGTGAAGAATATCATCAAGAGCTCTCTGGAAGATGGCGGGCGCATTTTTCAGCCCGAATGGGAGTCTTGTAAACTCATACTTTCCATTGTTAATGGAAAATGCCGTTTTTTCGATATCTGACTCTTTGAGCGGGATTTGATGAAACCCGCTTTTAAGATCGATTACTGTGAAGAACTTGTTTCCTCCCAAACGTCCTAAGACTTCGCTTATTTCTGGGATTGGATATTTGTCAGCGATAGTGATTTCATTCAGTTTCCTGAAATCTACCACTACTCTGTATTTTTTCTCACCTGATGCGTCCTGTTTTTTGGGTACCACCCAAATAGGAGAATTGTAAGGAGATCGGGATGGTCTTATGATCCCATCGTTCAGCAATTTTTGAATCTCTTTATCTACCACATCCTTTAACGACAAGGGGTAAGGGTAAGTTCTGGTGTAGGTAGGTTTATCTGTAGTTGTTCTTATCTCTCCTACAACACGTGTAGTGTAAGTTAATCTATCATCGGGGTCTGCAAAAAGGGTCTTATGTCTATTTATTACATTAATTAATGAGTCTGATTGAAAATCTGAAAGATGCCCCAGTCTAATGTTTAGATTATTAACGTCATTGGAACAATATTGGTAAATTGGTATTTTAATATTCCCTTCAACGGTGAAGAAGCCTTTTGACGTATAAATTACAGCAGAAAGATCTTTTAAAGTGTCATTTCCTAGGATTGCATCAAAAGTTCGTAATCCCGGAAGAAGGAAGAACTTGATTGGTTTGTTTAAAGGACCAAATAGATTAAATAGTGTATGTTGGGTAATTTCGACGTCTCCGGATATTGATTTTGCGAAGAAATTGTCTGTATTTTGAAGAGGATTTTTTATTAAGCCAGATTTTATATAATTTTTGTTACTACCAGTGTCTAAAAGAAATTTAAGTATTTGCCCGTTCCTCAAATTTACCTTAAAGTAAGGTAAGGAGGAACTGTTTAACCAAAAAAATTTAGGTCTGCATTTAAATCATCTATGGAATATTGTCCACATGCATTTTCCGTTTCGTCACCTTTGTCATCAAAGCGAGAGGACAAATCCTCCACATTTTCATACCTGGATACCTCATCGTAAGTTGCATATTCCGAGTATCCATTTGCTGTATCATCATATTGTGAAGCTTCGTGCGCTGGTTCATCCTGGGCGTCCCTGCCTCCGGTTTCTAAGTGAAAATTCCTCTGAACCTTGTTTGCAGGACCTTGGAAGGATCCATGTGGCCTTTTGTAAGTCAAGTTAAATGGCATTCTATTCGCATAATTTACCTGTCCAGTTTGTAGGGACCTATCAACTTCCATTGGTACAGGTCCTTGGACCTGTGAACTGTTTTGTGCATATGGGTTATTAAAATTTCGTTCCTGTGTTTGAGTTGGGGAATATGGGTTATTAAAATTTCGTTCCTGTGTTTGAGTTGGGAATGGTCGGCTCGGAAACTGATTCGGGGTATTTCTGTTCATTTGGAAGTTTGGACGAAAATTGGGGTTGTATGAAGGATTAAAATTTGAAAAGGGAGCACTTCTAGGAGGAGGAAGTGGCCTTGCTCGTGCCATGCTTCCTACGTGTGCAAGTTCAGGGTAGAACTTTTTAGGAGGACTTAATACCGCTCTTTCGTTATTACCAGGGAATCGAGCATGAGCATGATTCATGCGGAAGGACATGTTGTCCAATTTAAGGCAAATATGTAAAGCTTGTGGAAGCGAAGTTGGCTCTCTCACGCTCAATAATCGTGGAAGATCCCCATTGAGGCCCCTAACAAACGTATCCAGGGCCTTGTCTCTATAGGTATTGGTGAGTGCTCGCAAACTGGACTCATCCAAGTCTAAACAGGCTACTTTATCCAGCAGGATAGACAAATGTTGGTAAACAATATGATAAAATTCGGTGATGCTTCTACACCTCTGACATAGAACCGTCATCTGGTACTCTAAAGTACCGATGTCTCTCCTATCAGAATAATGGAGCATTAGGCATTTCTTAATTCTTCCCCAGTCGAGGGGTGTCCTGTAGGACTCTAAGGCGGTATCCGCTTCACCTATAATTTTAGTGCGGATAGTATGCAGGATTGCATAGTATCTTCCCGTACCTATTAAAGGAGCGTATAACTCCAGTACCCTATCTACTGATTTCCGCCAAGAATTGAACTCTCCGGGTTTCCCCGAAAATTCTCTTAAGGACTTGGCAAGATCCGGTACCTTGTCAAGTTCGTCCAATCTGTTCGTTAGCGTTCCTATTGGTACATCGTGGCCCTCATCCGGTACACTCTCAGCAGAAGCTCTGAGCACTTCGTCTACTACTTCCCTAATCTGTGATCTTTGAACTTCTGTAAGTCCTGTCGTATTTCTTGAACCTGCACTACTATTTATTGTAAGTGACTGTTGCAGTCTTGAAGTTAGTTGTTCTACTGTTTCGTCTGGCATCTTGTTCTTTTTTCCTCACTCTTTACACGGAGAAATTAAGGGAGGTAGGATATTTTTTATAAAGCGTTTTTCGGGTTAAGCTGTTTACTTTTTTGATTGAACAATTAACAAATGTCACTTACCAAAGCCATTCAGTCATCTTTGAAATATCCTTGTATGACCAGTATCAGAGTTCCACAAACAATTATTAAATTAAATGTTTCCTTAATAGTATGTTCACATTTGGCTTCTTAAACGCGTTTAAGCAGTTCGAACGTGATTAAGCTCTAATCACTTCAAAATCGAGATGATTACCCATACATTGAAGTGATTTGTTAATCACTTCAAATCGACATGATTACAACTAAATCACTTCATAAACCACATAGAATCCACTGAACATACCCTAATAATGTAGAATCGCTCGATTGTGTACAACCGGCCAAGATGTCTGCTTAATATTTTTATTTTTTTTTTCCTTAAATAATTCATAAATTTTCACAATTTCATCATTAAATTGATAAAAATAATCTTCTGATAATTTTATAAAAGTGTTTTTATCCATTTTTAATACTTTAAAGAAATTTAAATTTGTTTGTTGTTTTTTTGTGTGCTTGTGTGTGTGTTTTTTCTTAATCATCTGTCATCTTAATCATCTCAAATGTAATGTGAACGGCTTTGATTAGCTAAATCAACATTTTGCTTAAACGCGTTTAAAAACCCAAATGTGAACATACTATAAGAAAAGTTTTTAATGACCACTGAAATTTCAATTTTAATTTTTAATATCAATAATTTTTTAGTTAAATTTGCTTTATTCCTTTTCCTAGTCACAGAATTTCTTAAAAATTAACATATATTTCTTTTAATATAAATCTTATTTCTTTTTTTAAAAAATTTATTTTTAATTTTCACAATTTTTTAATTCTTATATTTTTATATTTCACAAAGCTTTTTCCATTTCTTTCATTTAATTTAAAATTCACAATTTCAAAAAAAAATTTTTAATTTTTATATTTCTTCGTATAAATTTTAATTTTTATTCTCTACAATAAATTTTATATTTAAATATTTCACATGGATTTTTTCCTTTTAAATTTTAATTTTTACTCTCCACAAAAAATTTTATATTTTCTTTTTTTTTAAAAAGATTTTTTTTTCATATTAATATTTCTTAATTTATTTAAATTTTAATTTTTAATATTTCACAAGTATTTTTTCCTTTGAATTTTAATTTTTACTCTCCACAATAAATTTTATATTTTAATATTTCACAGAGCTTTTTACTCTAATTTTATTTTACTTTAATTTCCATTTTTATTTTCCACAATAAATTTTTCATAATTTTAATTTTTGTATTTTTTATACTTTTTAATATAATTTTTTTTTATATTTTATTATTTCATATTTTTCACAATCATTTTGTTTCACTAAGACTAATCCTTATTTCACTACGGCTTGGTGGACCGCGACGTCGAGTCGCCCCCTTTCGACTAGTACTCGGGAGTCACGCCAAGGCTTTCGATTAAGGACCTTTTTTAGGGGTCCCTGCTCGGGCGCCAATTAAAACAAGACGAGTTTAAATTAATTTTTTAAAAAAGCGTGTTGCTTCTGCAACACGTTTGTTTGTCTTTATTTAATTAATTGAAATGCAAAGAAATAAAGTAAAAGCTTAGATTATATTCTAAAAATGTTGTCGCTGCTGCCGTTGTGCATTCGTCGTCCGCATGTGCTGTAAGTTGACACTTTTGTTTACCTCATTTCCAATTTCACAATTGTTTGGTTCCCACATTCAAACTCCAGACGCGTTGTCAGCATTTATGACTGATGGAATGTGGGAACTTTATTTTTAGTATTTTTAACTTATTATTTGTTAACTTACATAAGTCAAATTTTAATGACGACATAAGACTTCTTCATACAATCTGTTATTTATTTGTTTGTTTTATGTCTCTAGTATTATGGGCTTTTACTTTTATTTCGTATTGTTTGTTTTGATATTGTTTTTTTTTTGCTTATAATTTATAACTGCAATCACGTTCTACTTTCGCGCTTCTTTTTTTAATTTTATATATTTTGTTTTTGTAGTTCTATTTAATAATAGAGTTAATTAGGAATTAAATCAGATTTTTAGTATTCGAAATTTATTCCATTATTTACTTTTTGTATTTTGATTGTTTGCAGTTAATTATTGTCATTCGCGCTTAGTTTATCAGTCAGTGATTTTTATTTAAAACGTGTAAGACGAAATATGGGAACCTTATCTAGCCAAAATGAAATATATTTTTAGTTTTTATATTAAATATTTTGTTTTACACATTTTAATCTAGCAGCAAGCGTAGAAATGATGCTACATTCACTAGATTAGGCCGTTAATCCATTGTATTAGTATCTAGGGTGGGCTGTACTGTCAAGTAGGGTGGGCTGTACTGGTACAAATGTAGGCTAAGGGGTATCATGGGGACCCTGTCATCATGCGGCGGCACTAGTACAGGTTGAGTCTCTGTCTCCATTCCGACCTCAGTTGTTTTCCTGTGGCGGTGCGCAACCGTTAAGTAAGACATTCATGAGGTAACCTTAAACTGCGATATTTTGTGCATGAGTGGGACATATACATATGTGGGTTAAAGAGGTATCATGGAGAACCTGTCGTCATGCAGCGGAACCAGTACGCGTACTGTCTGTGTCTCCATCCCGACCTTAGTTATGCTAGAGCTACTCTTCTTTTCCTGTGACGGTGGGCCACCTCCACGTAAGACATTCATGAGGTAACCTTAAACTTCGATATTTTTGGTGTTTCTATGAATATCGTTTAAAGCTGCAGTATATCAAGGATCTTCAGGGGATTTGTAGGGATCATCTTAAAGTTATTTCACCTTCTTGTGTTATATCGTCTGGGGAAATCAGGTGCAGTCTAGACCTGGAAGTCGGCTTTGTTCGAAGTTGACAGATCTCTTAACAGCGCGGTTGATTGTAGATTCTATCTGGTACCAGGGTAGTAAGGAACCTCTAGAACTTCTGTTCCAGCCTGACTATTGGTAAGAATCCTTCGGGGATCACGTGATAGTTGTAGTTAAGCTTTACAGGTTGCTTTTTAAATTAAGGCTGCTTGCTTCAATACCGCAGCGGAGGTTAGATTGCTCCAGTCCCAAAACAAGGAAAGAGTATATAAGTCTGCATAGTTATACATTTAATTGCTACCTTTGTTTGCTGGTTGCTCTCACACATGGGGTGGTTGGTAAACGCATTGTTTGTCACACGGTGCTAAGATCAACGTGAATTTCGCAAATAACTTCGTATATTTTGCTCGTATGTATACACGAAGGTATGCAGTTAATTGCTTTACAATATTTAAATCCTAAATAAATTTTTTTTGTCGTTTTATCGCCTTTATATTAAGTCTATTGATTTTTGCGGTTTCTGCTATTAATTTTAGTACAATTGCGATTCCATTTATAAGTAAAAATGAAAAAAACAAGGTCATATTAATAGTAACTGCAAAAATCACAAGCCACATTTGTTTTGTAAGATGTGTGAATTAACTAGTAAAATATTATTCAATAAAAAATTGCCATTAACAATGTGTTTTTTTTTAAATGTACTTGATAAAGCAAACAGTGGTTTGAGTTTCAACGGGGGCTAATTTGAAAATTTAACAATGTTTCGTTAAATTCGATGTTGTTACTTTAGCCTTTTTCCTTTTTGTTTACCAGTCAAAACAAATCATCTTAGCCTTTCGCCAAAAATATTGAGGATAAATTGCAATTTTTATTTAAAAATTATGTTCGTAAGTAAAAAGTTAAGATTTTTAAAAAAATTAATTATATTGTTTTTATTTTCGAAAATTTTTATTTCTTGTGAATGCAGATTTTTTCTTTGAATATTTCTAATACTATTAAATGTATGTCGTTTTTTAGAGAATATTTTTGTAAAAAGGTTAATTATAAAAAAATCAAAAACTTTGCTACTTTTAAAGAACATTGCAATTTTTTGTAAAACTGGGGTTTATAAGTGAATCTTTGTGGTTTTGAGTAAAATTTTTGCGATTCAAAAAAATTTAGATTTTCTGTAAAAAATTTAAATTTTTTGTGAAAAATTGGGGTTTTTTTGTGAAAAGTTGCAATTAATAGTTAAAAATATCGATTTTTAGTAAAGGCTTCTTATTTTTAATATCGAGTTTTAGTGAAAAATTTCCATACTTTTTTTCTGTGAAAATGATTACACTTGTCTACAAATTTGGAAAAAATTTATTGTAGAAACGAAGCATGTTTTTTAACTAATCTGGGTGCGCTGAATTCGAATGTGGCATCAAAATTGGGCCAAGGTATATTTATAGCAGTTAGTCTCAGAAATAGGGTTGCCATACGTACTGTTTTAAGCAGTACATGTACTGATTTTTTGCAATTGTACTGTTTTATGCACAACTCCTAAAACAGTACGCAAATGTACTGTTTTTTTGTACTGTTTTTTGTACTGTTTTTTTTTGCTCAGTCTATATTTAACAGAACTGGCTTACAAAAAATTATATTGTGTTAAAAAAAAAGTTCTAAAATAATAAGAATTTTTATGCTGTGGTCATTGTTTTCTCATAAATACACAGTAGAAATCAAAATTATAATGGGTGGCTCGTAGCAGTGGTATATTTTCGTGTTGTTATGATTTTATGGCTACCTCTTCCAATAGTCTTTCCCTTTCCACACCTGAGAAAGACAAAAAAAAAATCTAAATTTTTTTAAGTACTTAAAAAAACTTATTCCAAAACAGTTATCGTTAATTTTTAGAACTTTTTTAATTTTCGGGCATGTTCTGGAAATCGAAATCACGTAAAATTGAAAACAAACAAATTTGGAAAATTATCCGTGTTCAAAATTTATAAAAATACCTAAAACCTATGAGGACCACTTTTCTTTACCTAAACTACTGAAATAAGAAAAAGATAAGTAAATTTTTACAAAAATTTTATTGAAAATATTCATCGTTTTCAATTGCACTTGATTTTAAATATTTTCAGATTTTGTGAAATAAAAATAAACCAAACTATTTTTTTTGGATTTTATAGATTAATGGCCAATTTCACCAAGTTCAGGTTTAATTAACTTTCATTATAAAAGTCAAAAAACCTATTGTTTTAGTAATAATTAATTATAGCTGAACTTGGTAAAATTAGCCGTAAATAATTTAAAAATTAATTAAAATTGGAAAATTAATTTAGGAAACAAATATTTTCTCAAATTCTATATGATTTCTGCAACTATGTGTGTAGTGAAAATTGCTTTAAATACGAATATGCTTAAAGAAAATCGTACTTACAAAATCAATGAGTTGATTGTTTTGAGCTAAGTAAGGCTTTTCTCCTTTCTTATATGGCTTACAGCAATGTTATGGTTTTCCTGGCCAAATGCTTCGTTTGTGGTGTTTGCTTTTTAAACGCAAATGGAGTAATTTCATATGTATATTTATGAAATGCCATAAACTGGAAATAATACCTTTGACGTTACACATTTTAAGTGTATTTCTTTCTTTATATAATTGTTGTTGCATATTCAATCAAAAGTTTAAAATATTTACCCCAATTTCACCAAGTTCAGTTAAAACTAACTATTACTTTAACTTCCAGCTTACAATATGTTTTGACAGCTTGAACTGATAGTTTATTATAGCTGAACTTGGTGAAATTGGGGGTTACTTATTAAAACAAATGGTAATGTTGTCGTCAAAAAAAATGTACTGTTTTTTTCTTGATTGTACTGTTTTTATGTATTCAATGTACTGTTTTTCCGAATTTAATATCTGGCTACCCTACTCAGAAAGCCAGCTGGTTATTTTTTACTTGCTTGTTTTGTGATACAAACTGTCAAATTTTGTATAGTAAAGAAGTTTTTTGTCTTTATCTTTTGTCTTTTTTGTCTCTTATCAACCCCTTTGCTGTTTGACAGTTCGTATCACATATTTTTGCTATTTTTTGCTTAGTGTGTGGTTAATATTTGGCAGGAAAATAGGATATGCAAATCAGAATCATTAAAATTTGCATATTTACATTATTTTGGTTTTGCAGTCAGAAACTTAGACAAACCGTGGACACCGATTATGTTTTGAATATTCTTCATTCGCATTTAGATTTTTTTCAAAAAAAAAAAAAAACAAGTTAGAGTGCTATATTCGGCTGTGCCGAATCTTTGATACCCTCCACCGACAGTTTAAATGTTTAAGGAGTAATATCTGTATGATGTTATTATTATCTTAAACTGTGACGATTTGTTATTAATTATGGTTTTAGGCGACTAAACTGTTTTCCGGTAGTAGGGTTTATATGGGGCCTAGGGTAAATTATGAACCGATCATCACGAAATTTCACAGCGTCATTTCTAGTCCTTTAAAACGTAGGACGTACCAATTTCTGTTATGACAGCATTATTAATTATTATTATTATAATATATTATTTTTTACGGTTTTAGGCGTACTAAACTGTTTTCCGGTAGTAGGGTTTATATGGGGCCTAAGGTTAATGATGGACCGATCGCCACGAAATTTCACAGTGTTATTTATTGTCCTAAAAAACTATGATGTTTAAGGCGTACTAAACTGTTTTCCGGGAGTAGTGTTTATATGGGACATAGCGTAAATTATGGACGGATCTTCACGAAATTTAATAGCGTGACTTCCAGTCAAATAAAACAAATTTTTGCAAAATCTTATCTCATTCCGTGCCTTGTTCCAGCATTTATGTTATTTTTTGTAACAAAATTATCAATTTTTTTAAGTGGTGGTTCCACATTTTGATTCATAACTCTGGTCGTACTGAACCGATTTTGCTGGATTTCAATCCCAAACTGCTTAGGATAACTACAAGCAATTTGGCACCAAGTTTGTTCATTTCTTTTGAGTTGTTCGAAAGTGAGCGTGTTTTCAACAGACGGACATGGCTAAATCGACTTAGAATTACTCAAGGAACCAGAATATACATACTTTATGGGGTCTGAGATGAATAATAAAAAAGTTTCACACGGAATGACAAACTTAATATACCCTCTTCACAACTACTTGAGGTGGAGGGTATAAAAACGGTGCAGTGAGCGCGCATAAGGGGAGTCTGATCACCAAGATTAAATGCAAATTATAAGAATTTATCATGGATTTTGAGACAAAAGCGTGCTGGGAGACTATTGCTGGACCCTAATACGTCAAACCGAACCAACAAAAAACAAACGACCTTCAAATAACGCCATTCAGTTTTGAAAATCTCGAAAACCAATTACAGATTCGAATTCAGCCCACCAAATTACCATAGGAAAGATATTTGGTTGCTCCAGTCCAAAACCTTGTGGGCTAGTGTTATTTCAAGTAATTCCGATTTTTATCCAAAAAAATATTATTTTTGGTGAAAAATTGCGATTTTAATAAAAAAGTTTTTTACTAAAAAAAAAAAAAAAAAAAAAAAAAAAAAAAAAACAACAAGTGTGTTTTTAGAAAAAAGTTTGCTTCTTATTTTTAGTAAAAATTTGCCACTGGATGTTTAGTAAAAGTTTTGAGTTCCTTTGACCCCTTGCCGGTTTCTTTTTTTTTAAGTTCTTGTTTGGTTTGGAAAATTTAATTGTAAAACTGATATAAGTACATATGTATGTACATACAAATATCAATCTGCATTAAAATACCGTTACCGAAATAACCAAAAGTTTAAAACCGACATCAATACCGATATCCGTTACTGTTGCGATTTTTTGCCTTTAACATTTGTGTTACGTTCATGGGATTTTAATATCGTTGTTGTCTTACCTTGTGCTCTTAATTGTAAATTTTTGTATTTGAAATCATATTTTTTTTTTTTTTAAATTAAAGTTCAATGTCAAGTTCAAACATGTTTGGTTTTATTTTAAGTTTTTACTTTTATTTATTTATATGTTTGCATTACCTACCATGCTGTTTTTGTTGTGTTAAATGTGTGACTATTGCAGGTTGTCTGATGACTTAGCAGCTCAATCAAAATTAGAGCGTCAAGCGTCAAATATTCTCATGCTCAAACAAATAGAGGTTAAACTGCTTTGGAATTGGAAAACCCAATTTTGACAGCGCGTTAAGTAGTGAAGTGTGCTGCAACTGTTAAAAAGTAATGGCAATTTAACTATTTTTAGCTTAATTTACCGATTTTATCTCTATTTTATATATCTTATTCTTTCTTATTTTTTTAAAATAAGAATAATAAACGTTAATTACTTTTCATAACACAACGTAAACGCATTTATTTAAGTGTGTCATTTCAGCGTTAGGACGCTTGACGCGCTAATTTTGGTTGGGGTGTTAGTTAATAAACACAAGAATGAAGTGGTATCATTAATTTGTGATAATTAAATTAAGACAATAACTTGTTTGTTTTCGTTGTCAACAAATATTTAATTGTTTACGTAGTTGCTGGTGTTTCATATCATTTTTCAGAGAGCTGAGAAACCCTCTCAACTCTCTGAAGATAAAACGTCAATTGATGTGTTTACAAATTGTAAGCATTTTAATGATTTTTATAAAAATATTGGTTAAGATAATTTTGTATATTCTTCATACGAAGAATGCTAATTAAGTTTTATTATGATAAGCACATGATACAATTTACAAATGGACTTTTTTACACATGCAGTGTTGCCTATTAAGCCTGATTTTTGGTATTCGGAGTATACAACTCGACCTCGTCATCTGCCAGTAAAAACATTTTTGAAATTTGCGGATGGACAATTTTACGGCATCTAATTAACAGCCATGAGATTGGCTTGCATGACTTTCATTTGTTGTGCTTTATTTATTTCAAACCGGCTTTAATAAGTTTACTACCGATCTTTTTCTCCTACTCTATTTCTTATTTTTCTAAATGACCTCCTACGTCAAACTTCCAACCCTATCTACTCTTCTGCAGATGACAGCGTTCTCAATGCTGGTCATATGAGGCTGAACATGAATGATACTTGATAAAATCTCGAAAAGGGGGCGTGCGAATAGAATCGATTTAAATGCCCTGAAGACTCAATGTTGTATGCTAACCAGTGTTGCCGTAAGGATACGAAAGATACATTTTTCGTATCTTTTGATAACTTCATGTACCATGTATAATCCTGACATTTTTCGTATCTCTTGAATCTTTACGTAAAATGCACAAAAATAAAATAAATTTTAATTTAAAAAAAAATGTTGTTAATGAGCCGATGTGTAAAAATTTGAAAAAAGTAATTGGTTTAACATTTGTACTTCCATTTTCGAATGCATGTGTGCAGAGAATTTTTAGCCAACTAAAACTTATTAAGACTGATAATCGTAACCGACTCAATACTGATACAATAGCAGCTTTAATTATCGTGAAAGAGAACATTAATGATGTTTTAACATACGATCCACCTAAATCGATGATTGCTAGTAGTGCGAAGTTGTTCTGAGGAAATATGAACATATTTTTTATTTTCAGGAAATTTATACATATGAATTTTTTTGATATAATCGCCCTAGAATAAACGCCTTAACTCGTATATTATATACAGTGAAAACTCCACTAACGGACACCTCCCGTAGGCGATCACCTCTATAAAACGGACAATTTCTAAGTCCCTTTGTTTTCAAAGTGTTTTTAGAACAAATTTCTCTCTGTTAGACGGACACTCCCATGGCCGGACACGGACACCTTTTTTCTGTAAAATACCTCCAATAGACGGACAACAATTTTAGCAACTACGATAAAAACATACAAAATATCTACATTCATGTATAAAAATTACCATACATTAAGCCACATCAGCACTAGACATACATTTTAAGTTGTGTGATTCCCCTTTTTTGCTATCATTGGCAGTTTTTTGTGCGATTTTCTTTGATGTTTTTTAGGCGAGTTTATTCAAGAGCAAGTGCTGATTGATTAAGGTGTTAATAACAATTTATCGAAGAATTTTTATTGTCTAATGGCTGGGCGAAATTCTCTTACATTAAATGAAAAAATTAAAGTTATAAATGTTCAAGAACAAGAAAAACTTTCAGTACGTAAAATTGCAAAACGGTATTGTAACATACACACAGAAAAAAATCAATGTAAATTCGTTCAAAACATGGTTAATTTTACATTTTTCAGTAGTGATTTTGCTTCATTGTTGTTTCATGTTAATTTAACATGATTTTACAATAACTTGCGAACAACATTTTTTTCCTATATTTCTAACTATAATTCATGTTAATTTAACATTGTAGTAAAGTTTGAGCAAAATGTAATTTATATTGAAATAACAATCCGAATCACGTTAAATGAAAGTTATTTCAAGTTGAAACAACGTGGATTTCATGTAGAATCAAATTGGTTGGAGTGTGATATAACAGTGTGAAGCAGCTTCAGAGACAACATATGCATTTATTTAAGAATAATTCAAAACATTTACCCCTGTAACACATGGTTCACTTATTTTGTATTCTCCTTTGTTAACAGAAGCTTCAGCAGAATGGTCGGATATGGTTTTTGTCATCATTCTACTTTGAAAACTTGATGTACTATTTAACTAAATAATTTTAACTAAAAGAATACGGGAATTGTCTTCTTTTTATAACATATTTTAAATATGAAAATAAAAAAATGTACATTCTAAAGTATGTATGCATGTTAATTTAACAAGATAAACTTTTGATTTTAATATAAAACTGGTTTTTATGGATTCAATATTGAACAATGTTATTTTAACAGTGAATAATATTAAATAAACGGGATTTAAGGTTATTTAAATATTTTTCATTTAAAATTAATATGAAACAATGATAAATTTAAATAAAGGGCATACTTTTGCAGAAATTTACCATGATTCTCAATCAACATTTCGCCATGTTATTTTAACATTGGTATTTTTTCTGTGTGTACAATATAAATTACATACAAATTTATTTTTTAAGATTGAGCATTAGGAAAACTCAGTCTGAGAGCATTCCAAAAACTAAGTAACATCTCAAAGCCAGATGGCAATCTGGATTTAACATTAATTATAAAAAGAATTGTCTTTCGACAAAAGCTTTGGAAGTTGACAAGTTGTGTTTTGATTGGTTTGCAATTGCCAGAAGCAAGAATTTGCCTTCAGAAATAATATCAAGTGATTCAGGATGTTGTAGGGCAAGAAATTGATAAAATTAAATCGCTCAAAGAAGCCCTAACACATATTGCACGTTTGAACGCTTTTGCTTTAAATAATTTTTTAGCATATAAGAAATTATACAATTTGGAAACCCTTTTTGAAGAAATGCACACAAAATGGAAACAAGCGAACTTTAAGCAGGCTATAATCCGCCAGTTCTTTTCCATTACCACATAAATTTATAAAAATAAATTTTTTAATAAAAGTTCGATATCATTTTAATTGTTTTATGTGTATGTATGAATCTTTAAACTAATATGAATTTAAAAAATAAATAACCATACATATTTAAGTTGAAATGCGCTTAAATTTGTTTTACTTATAAAAGCAGATATATTCTAAAATTTTTAAATGAACTATCCCGAAGGCGGACACTTCCCGTTAACGGACAAATTTGCTGTGACGGTCGGTGTCCGCCTTCGGGAGATTTCACGTACAAATGAATTTGTTTTGATAACATCCAAAGATAGTTACATACTAAAGGGCTGCGCAAAATATTCTTAATGTTCTATGTTCTACTTCACACAACTATCAATTATATTATTTCACTGTAAACATACATAGCAAAACAAACATAACAACACATTACTTCCATCAAAACAAAACAAGCATAACTTGAAAAGTTTTTCTCTTCTGCTTTGTTAGTGCTTGTATTATCAAAACAAACAGAATATCAACACAAAAACAGACAATGAAATAAAGAAACGGTAAATTATAGTAAAAGCATCGAGTGCACTAGAACATTAAAAAAAATAAAAAAAATTATATTTTTGAATTATTTCCTAAATGTACATATCGTTAGCTAAAATGCAAAAAGACGTAACTAACAAAAAATTCAAAATCGTGTTTTTGATTGATTATTATAAATGCCATTGAACTTAATGTCTTCACAAAATTTAACACTTCTGCGATCAAAAATTGCGCTTTTATTAACAAAAAACAAAGGGACGTAACTACAAGTGTGTTTACTTTATAAATGAAAAATTACGTAATTACTCATTTTTTTTTTCAACAAAATATAATGAAATGGTTTCCTTTGGAAACTGTTGAAAGAATTCCATGGATGACTCATTAACGCATGTTTTCTGACATGTTTATAGTTTTCATTTAATAAAGTTTTTTGCTTCTCCTGTAAAATTATATTTTTGTTAGTTACGTCCTTTTGCATTTTAGCTAACGATATATATTATTTTAGTCGACCTTTATTATTATATTAAACCTTTATTATTATACTAAATTATCAAGCTTGAGGTCTTGTTTTATTTTTATATAAAACTTTAAACGTTTATTTAGCCAATATTTCTAATTCTAGTTAAATAATTATTAATATTTTGTTGCTATCAATTTTCCCAAAAAATTGTGAAACACACCATTAGATTTTATTTTTTATATCTATGAAAATAATGAATTCTTCTTAATTTTATTTAAATATTAGACCTAAGTACCTTTATATGTATGTAAATAATAAACAATAAATTTTTGCAAATAAAAATTAATATTACATATAAACTTTTTTAAGCTTTTTCATATTCATTACAAAACGAAAATGTTTCTCACTTTGCAATTCTCTTTGGTATATGTTTACAATCAAAACATTCAAACATGCTTGGAATGTTCTATTTCTGTTTTAATGTTCTACTTCATCTTTGTTCTAATTCAGCTTTATTTTAGTTCAGCATTGTTCTAGTGCAGTTTTGTTCTATTCTTCTATATTTTGATCGTAAAACAAAACAATTGTTTTTGGAAGTATGTGTTTTGTAATGAGAGAGTAATAAACACACACTATCTAAATTCAATGAAATTGCTTGTAAGCAATATTTCTTGTGCTTGTGCAGCTCTTTATTACATACTTATAATCATTTTTAAAGTTAGCTTACTGTATTTTTTAAAATTACATACCTAATATTTATGACTATTTAGAATTTAGTTAATATAATTTCCTTCATAGTATTCATTAAATATGAAATAAAAATGTTATGTTAATAAATGTTAACGTTAAAAATGGATTTTCAAATTTTTTTCAAAATGTATCTTTTTGGGGAAAAATGTATCTTTTTGGAAACTAAAATGTATCTTTCGCGAAATTTCGCTGGCAACACTGATACTAACGCATAAACACATGACGGATCAGGAAGTCTCATCTGTACACAGAAAGAAAAACACTCGGGATAAAATAAGTTTTTTGTTCTTACTTTAAGTACGAGTCGTGCCAAAAATGTAAATACGAATAACTGAAACAAACCTAAAACAATCCTACTTTCGAAAATCCATCCCGGAATTTCTTAAAATACATAAGTACAAAATTCTTAAACTATGTCTGAGTTTATACGGCTCATGTCTTATTGACAAGATTCTTCCTTTTTCTTCTTTGAACATGAATTGGCGTTCAAATGATTCATGTCATGTTGACGACATGTGCTTTTTTGATATTAAAAACAATAACAAAATTAAACAACGAATGAAAAAGCAAAATGTAAAGACAGTACATGCATCTGTGTACTCGTTTCTTTTCCCCTCGTCCCCCTCGCCTATAAAGTAGCAATCATGTCAATAAGACAAGAGCCGTATGAACACAGACTAAGTAAAAATAAGATTAAACTTTTAATAGGTAGTGCCACTCTGATAGTAAAATTACAGATTGAGCGTTTTAATCTAATTTAATTTATTAAAGATTGTTATAGACTACTATTACAACAACACCACACAGTAAAAAAACGATTTGCTTGTAGTGTGTAGAAACAACAAAAACAACAGAACAAGACGAAAACACATTATTTGCATGTTTAAAAAGTAAAATGGAGAACTCTTGCTTCTCATTTAGTTTATATTTTCAGTTAAATATGTACATTAGCGTGGCCGTTATTTGTATGGAGAACTTTTTTTTTTTGATTTCTCATATTCTCCCCACCCAAATCGGTTCAGTTTTGTGTAAAAAAAAATACAAAAAAATTTTGTACCGATAATCAAAGTTTGCCTTCAAGCCATTTCTTCAAATGTAATTTGTTTTCATACGACTATCTCTTAAAAACAAAATTTTACAAGAATATTATATATAGCAATATTTTAGCTCTTCTAGGCAACAACATTAGCCTCCAACAAAGTTTTTTGCTAAAATTAATAAAACAACATTTTAGAAAATAATTAAGAAAATAACAACAAAATACCAAACATTTTATATACGTTTTATATTAATAAAGGGGGGATTTAATGTCAAGTGACCCAATTTTTAAATCGATGTCTTCCGATTTGGATGAAGTTATATAGCTATATAGGATAGTAGGTTAGATACAAATTTTCAACAAGATCGGTCAAAAAGTTTCAGAAATAGAGCGGGTCAAAATTTCCCTTAAGGTTGTTCTTTCTCATCCATGTTACTTATTACCTATTCCCAAGTAGCTTAGATAGCTATTTAATCAATCTTTTAAAAAACTTTTTTAAGTTTTTTTTTTTAAATTTAAAACATTTTTTTTAACCAAGTTTTGAATTTAAAAAAAAAATTTTTAAATTTTTTAACAAAACAAAAAATTTTTTTTTTAAAAGATTAATAATTTTTAATGTACATATTTGAAACACTGTCCTTAGCCCCGATTAAAAACTTCTACTTTTCAACTCCATCTTGAAGCCAATCTGGTGCTATGGTATTCAGTTATGGGGCACTCCCTCGGCCTCTAATATTTAAAAAAAATTCAAAGGCGCCAAAATAAACTTCTTCGAATAATCACTGCTGCACCTTGGTATGTTAAAAACTCAAATATTCACAAGGATCTCTATGTGCCATTAGTTAAAACTATGATTACGAAATATGCAGTTAAATACTTAAAAAGGCTCGAATTGCATACGAACCCACTAGCTCGAAATATATGCTAAATTATAGCGGCCACACTCGCTTAAGGAGAAGAGACACTGCAGCACTTACCCATTTAGATGAGCGATACCTACTATACATATATGTGAACAGAAGCCGTGATGAAGAAAATTTTTGTCTGACACTGGCAGGACATAAAATAAAGCTTATTAGGATAAGATTTGATTAATTATAATTAATAATTAAAAAAAATTAATAATAATTATTGTAAGTTCATATTTAATTTACATAAGGGGCAATCCAAGTGAAATCGGACAGTTTGGAGAAAAATATTTCTTGATTTCCTTTATTTTTTATATTTTCCTTCTCAGCAGCACATTTAAGCAAATTTTCGGATTTTTTTTGGCTAATGGTTACAGAGATATCGAATATTAAAAAAATCGAGTTATAATTAATTAATTTTTTAATAATGGTCCAAATAGAATAATTATTTTTTTGTATTTTTTATTGTGATACAAATACACAAGGTAGTTCCACTTCTCTCTCGCAATTATTTTTTTGAAGTTTATCGGAATTATTTGAAGTTTGTTTTTTGTAAATATTAAAAAAATCGTTGCCACATATTAAAAAAGGCAACAAATTCCGTTTGGAAATTATAAGACAAAATGTGTAATTTGCATTAACAGCTTTAATGTGAATTTTTAAGCACTTTAATTTGCTTAAGAGCTCAGAATTAAAAACAGCGTAATTCACTAATTATATGAATAAATAGGTTTTTTCCCGAGAATTAAAAAAAAAACATTATTTGTATGGTCGATCTTAATTAAAAAGAAATTAAAATTTATAAAACAAGATTCAAGCTTCAATTACTTCATCTTTGAACAAATTATTTTAGATTGTTTTATGTATTAAAAAAAGATTCTTCCCAAAAATAACCTTTTTATAATACATATTTGCATTTAATACAACATTTTAATTACATATAATTTTTTCATAAAACTGGGCTTTTTATATAAAAATCACTATTAATTTGGACAAATGTTGAATTAAGATGTTCAACTTTAGGCAAAAAATCGTTGCTTGGTTTGTTAAGCCCGCATTCAGATAAAATGTTTATAAATTGTTCAAGGCTATCGTATACCACATCATTTAATAGCTTTATTTCTTCCTAGAGATTTTCAATTGCATGCTGTTCTGCGAGCTACTAAGAAATTAAAAATTAAGCTTAAGCAATCAAAAAAGTATAGTCGGTTAAGCCCGACCCTCCACGACAGAATAAAAGAACAACTTTTTGCAAGTTAAGTCTATATGGGACCCATTGGCAATCATGGACCCGACAGAACAAAATTCTGCTATTCAGTGCCGAATATTATTTAGATTTCTTCATCTATATAGAATTTGCTTTCCTTAAAGTAATTTTGGGAAGATGGTTTATACGGCACCTATGGTTAATTTTTGACCGACCTGCACAATATTTTGACAAAGTAGCTATTGTAAAAGTCATTGTCGACAATTTTAATGTAAATACTTACATTTATAAGTAAGTAATGGCATAAAAACTGTTTTCGGGATTAGTTTTTGATGGTCAAATATGGACACATTTCAATGCAATTAGGTGAGATGATTTTAATTGCAATAAAATTTGTTTAAACCAAATTTAATCTTAACAGCAGCATATACATACTTTTTGGGCTCAAAGCCCCTAATCCAGAAAGAAGCTTGTATGGGAGATACATAAAATTATGGACCGCTCAACAGGCTTGGTCCTTGTGCCAATTAGAACCTATCTGCCAAAATTCGTCAAATTATCACTAAAATTGGGACCTGTACTTTGCGCATAAGTTTTACATATGCAGCCTGCCAGTCGGCCAGCCAGACGGACGGACATCGTTAGATCGACTCAGAAAGTGATACGTAAGGATGGGAGCAACATTTTAAGGAGTTACAAACATGAGCACAAATGCATAATACCCTTATCAATATTGTGTTGTGGGTATAAAAAGGTTCTTCCTTGTGACAATTAGAACTTCCTATAAAAAAATTCATTAAATTATCTTCAAAATTGCGTTCTTTTAACGTTAACACACAGTGTGCATGGAAAGCCAGCCGGTTGGACGGACGTACATCGTTAGATCGATTCTGGGTCTGGAACCAATATTTTTTACGTGTTTAACACAGCTGCACAAACTTGTACTTCGAATCAGAAGTACAAAATAACGTTTGATAAATGATTTTACTTTTTTTAAATATATTTTATTTATGTAACTTCTTATTTTCAACATTAGCAAATTTTAAAGCTTTTTAATATAAATATATTATTTTTCCAAACTTCAAATAAAAAACAAAACAAAAACAGAAAAATGGGATTATTTAATAAACTATGGTAGCACAAATTTTCATAATTCTGATAAACGTCAGAACGTTAATATGGCGACAAAAAGAGAGAGTGGAAGAAAAAATATAAAAAAAATTTTGCACTGTGGGCTTGGATGCGATTTTCGAAGTTTAATATTTTAATTTCAAAAGATTTTGTTATTCGTGCTTAATTCCCAGTTTTTATTCTTGATAAAAACACTTGAAATTTATTGTTGATGGGATAAGCTATTCCTATGCATTTCACTGGTTGCTTAGGCCAGATCATCAGGAAACTTCATCCATAAAGATTTTAGAAAAACTAAAGATATTAAACCAAATAAAACTGTTAAACGTATAAGACTTATAGCAACAGTTTTACTTGTAACAATATCAAAGCTTTAACAAAACACATCAACAATAAAAAAGTGGGTTTATCTCATCTTACATTCCTGATGATCTGGCCTAAGCAACCAGTGAAATGCATAGGAATAGCTTATCCCATCAACAATCAATTTCAAGTGTTTTTATCAAGAATAAAAACTGGGAATTAAGCACGAATAACAAAATCTTTTGAAATTAAAATTTTGTATTCCCAAAAATTGAAATTACTTTTTGATAATAAACAGGCAAGTGCACGGCCTAAAAAAACACTTAATTGACAACATCTTTTGTAAGTTGTTGTTTGTTTTTTATTTTGTTTTTCTTAACCTACTTACAACTACAATTAATGTTGAGAGAATTTCAACTAATTGTAGAGGGGAATGTAAGATGAGATAAACCCACTTTTTTATTGTTGATGTGTTTTGTTAAAGCTTTGATATTGTTACAAGTAAAACTGTTGCTATAAGTCTTATACGTTTAACAGTTTTATTTGGTTTAATATCTTTAGTTTTTCTAAAATCTTTATGGATGAAGTTTCCTGATGATCTGGCCTAAGCAACCAGTGAAATGCATAGGAATAGCTTATCCCATCAACAATAAATTTCAAGTGTTTTTATCAAGAATAAAAACTGGGAATTAAGCACGAATAACAAAATCTTTTGAAATTAAAATTTTGTATTCCCAAAAATTGAAATTACTTTTTGATAATAAACAGGCAAGTGCACGGCCTAAAAAAACACTTAATTGACAACATCTTTTGTAAGTTGTTGTTTGTTTTTTATTTTGTTTTTCTTAACCTACTTACAACTACAATTAATGTTGAGAGAATTTCAACTAATTGTAGAGGGGAATGTAAGATGAGATAAACCCACTTTTTTATTGTTGATGTGTTTTGTTAAAGCTTTGATATTGTTACAAGTAAAACTGTTGCTATAAGTCTTATACGTTTAACAGTTTTATTTGGTTTAATATCTTTAGTTTTTCTAAAATCTTTATGGATGAAGTTTCCTGATGATCTGGCCTAAGCAACCAGTGAAATGCATAGGAATAGCTTATCCCATCAACAATAAATTTCAAGTGTTTTTATCAAGAATAAAAACTGGGAATTAAGCACGAATAACAAAATCTTTTGAAATTAAAATTTTGTATTCCCAAAAATTGAAATTACTTTTTGTTTAATATTTTAAATAAATTTTTTTACTGTTTGTACTCTTTGATTTTCTTGAATTTTTTTTTTTGTATAAAACTTTGATTTTTTCCACAAATTTTAAGACCCATCTGGTTGTGGGATTCAAATAATTACTATTTTTTCTGATTTTTTTTAATATTTGTTATGCAAATTTTTCAATATGCACACATTTTCTATGATTTCGCAGGATATATTTTAAATACTTATTCATTTATTTTGTTAAATATTTGATACCTTACCATCGTTGCAGCCTCAAGACCCTTGTGAAAAACTCTTCGGAATTAGTTGATATATTTTGCAATCATCTTGCTAGTAATAATAAAATTATCCTCATAATTTCACTTTTCGTTTATTTCATGTACGAATTCGGAATTGAATGAACTTTATAGTGCTTGAATCAAGCGCATTTTGAGATTGATTTTATCTTAGTTTTACTTAAATCACTCTCTTTTTCGGATTGTTTCAAGTACGAATTCGGGATTGAATATGGATAAGTTATGTATTTCGATTGAAAATCCGTACTTGAATCAATTTTTCTGTACTCGATTGAAGAAACTCCGTACTCACCGTACTATTAATACCGCTTCGGTATTCGGACTACGGGTGGATTGATTTTTCTTTCTAGTGTATACCAGCTGGCCCGGCAAACGTTGTTTTGCCATATAACTTATTTCTTTCCGATGTTACAGTGTCTGGATGCCCAATTTTAAGACAACTGGTTAATTAGTTAAGAAGATAATAGAAATTAAAGGCTTTAGTTCTTTTCAGATGTTACACTATTTGTCCGCCAAATTTCATGAAAATCAGTTGATTAGTTTAGAAGTAATAGGGAGGGGCAGCTTTTACTCCTCTTGCCCTATTTCATGCTCTTTCTTTTTCAGATGTTACAGTGTCTGCAGGCCAAATTTTAAGAAAACCGGTTGATTAGTTAAGAAGATATAGGGAAGGGAGCTTTTACCCCTCCTGCTTCACGCCCTAAATAATAAAAACTATAGGCTATAGTACTTTCCAGCTGCAACACTTTTTAGCTGCGAAATTTCAAGAAGATATTGGGAGGGGAAGCTTTTACCCTTCTTGCCCTATTTGACATCCTATTTTCAACCCGCTCATAAGCTTAAAAGATATAGGGAAGGGGAGCTTTTACCGCTATTGCCCTGTTCACGCCCTGTTCCCTTTCAGATGTAACAGTGTCTGCAAGCCAAATTTTAAGAAACCCGGTTGATTAGTTTAAAAGATTGGGAAGGGGGAGCTTTAAACTCTATTGCGCTATTTCATGCGATAAATAATAAAAATTTTAGGCTATAGTTCTTTCCAGATGTTACACTATTTTCCTGCAAAATTTCAAGAAAATCGGTCAATTTGTTAAGCAGATATAGGGAGGGGGAGCTTTTACTCCACTTGCCCTATTTCACGTCCTATTCCCTATTTTCCTGTGCCTGCATGCCAAATTTTAAGAAAACAGGTTGATAAGCTAATAAGAAATAGGGAGGGGGAGCTTATGCCATATTTTGCGCCCTCTAGCGATAAAAATATACTCTACGACCTATTCTCATACCTAACAAAAACACATACAAATTTCAAAAAAATCAGTCAAGCCGTTTCGAATGAGTTCAAAACTGAGAGCATTCTGTTGATATTTGTATGGGAATATGTATATAGGAAAATCTAAATGCAATATCTCCGGAACCACTGGGCCGATTTCATGCAAACTTTACATAACCATCTAGAGACTATCCCCAACGTACCCCAACGTTTTTGTTGAAAATGGTCTACCCGTTTTCGCAGTTTGTGGTGACATCAAAGTGTACACTTCTTTTTATATACATATATACATATTATATATGGGTGGTATAACTATTGAAAAATCCGAATTTCTTGTTCTATCGTTACTACAATGGGGTGTGTTCTGATGAAATTAGAGATCTGGTTTCCGAAACCCTTACGTTTGTTCCTAATACACGTTTTTCCTCGAGCCCTTCCTTTTGTGGTCAATTGGCCGGTAAATCGTATGTGGAATAACCTTCCTGATAAAGTCTTTCCTCTCACTTTCAACATGAATAAATTAAAATCGAATATTCACAAGTACAATTGTCCTAGTTCCAACACAAAGCATTGTATTAGTAGGGGTCATCCCCTAAGTGCTGACCCTAACAAAAAGAAAACGTACAGTGTCGGCTTTCTATATCCATTGGTAGTTTGACTTAACTAATTTTTGGTCCTTTCAAGTTCATTTCTAAGTCTATATTGATTGGTTACTAGGCCTTTCTTTTACCAAGTACATACTTAGGTAATTTTTATATTTTCCTACAGTTCTCAAAAATCCAAACACTAATGTCTGTCAATAATTCTCAATTTAATAATACATAAGAAATACTTGGCATCCATTTTTCTTTGTTTTTATATTCTTCTCATTAGTCATTTTAATGGTCATTGGCACTAATGGCCTATAATAAGATTATCTTTTGTGTTGCTCTTCTTTCCTTGTTGTTCCTTAATAAAATCATACATAATAAATATTTATTTGTTATACAGGGTGGCGCAAAATGAGCTACATGTTAGTGATGTTATATCACATTTACACCTACGCAAAATCTAGTACTTACGAAATTTCGAGCCAAATCTAGTTGTTTTTGACTAGATTTCCCATACAAAACAAAATCTACTTCGTGACTAGATTTCGACGAAATCTACTCAAAATCTAATAGTACTTAATGATACAACTATGGTTTTTTCAAAATAGCACTAAAAAATACTTCCCTGCTCAAGAAAAAATGACATTAAAAAAAAAACAAAACAAAAATTTTTTTAAAAAAATTAAAAAGTTTTATAAAAATTGTCAAAAAATAAAAAAGACGAATAATCACCCCTATCGCGAATGTTATGGGAATATGTTATATGGGAGCAAACCTATTTTCCCATCCCCAACAAATCGGTATCGCAAATATTTTGGGAGTAATAATTACTATTGTGAATTATTTGTTAGTATTTTATAAACAAACGTCTCTATTGTGAATAACTTGTCAATGCTTGTATTGTGAAAGAAAAATATACAAAAATAAAATATAATAAAATAAATAATGAATAGTGCTTATCTTCATTTTCGAAAAATTATATTTAATTGAGTCCTACCTTAGAATACAAATTAAAATTAACATGTTCCCTTCTCGTTCACATTAACACTTGTTGGGAATTTATTTAGTAAAAATACACGCGGGAGTAAACATTGGCGATGCCAAATTTTTTAAGTTTGGGAATTTATTCCCAAAAAATTTGTCATGGGAATCATTCACAATTCAAAATAAAAAAATATGGGAATATTTTCATGGGAGTAGTTGTTTGCGATAGGGGCGGATATTGATAAAATAAATATCGTTGATTACACTGCTTTACAAATTTTTAATTTGGAAGAATACAAAAAACGCTACATGTCTAATTGGGACCTCCTGAACGAGAAAAAAGCTGTAAAGTTTTTATTAAGGATTTTGTGGAACGACAATATTTTTATCTTCATTAACGTATTTAAAAAAACGGAATTTTTTATGAGATGAAAATATTGTCGTTCCACAAAATCCTTAATAAAAACTTTGAGGTGCCATAACTCAGCCATTTCTTATCAGAGCATATCGACGGAAAAGGCATTCAATTACCTTTCGAACGATATGCCATTTATTTCGATCGGACTTTTTGGTTGGGCTCCGCAAGGGTTTGAGTGGGACCATACACCGAAAAACACAAAAGTACCGTTATCTATAAAACGGTACTTAGAAAAAAAAATTACATTTTTTTTCGTGTTCAGGAGGTCCCTACTTATCTAGGCATGTGGTGTTCTTGGTATTTTTTGGCTGTAAGCCAGTGTTAATTCGTATGTATAAATTTTTGTAATAACTGTTTCGGTTTTTTTTTAAAACTTTTAATAGTTTGAAAATAAAAACGAAAGCTCAATTTGAGCGGCTCGTCCAGCTTATTTAGAGAAACTAAGAAATTTTTCGCGGAAAACACCAAAGTTTGGTATGATAAAAATTCATGTAAGCAGTTATGGGAAGAGTTTATAGTGGAGTTAAATAGTTTGGGACCACGACAAGAACTTCTTTTAAAGGCGGTGCGAAATATGGCCCCAGGAAATATGGCCCCAAAAAATAAATGAAAATTGACCCCAAATTTGGGGCTATTTTTCATAATGCAATATGGCACCATTTTTTTAATGAAAAATTACCCCAAAAAAAATGAAAAGTAACCCTAAAAATAAAATGAAATATGACCCTAAATTTGGGGTAATTCTTCATAAAAAGAGCATAAAAAAAGTTATATTAAAAATGTTGGGTGGAGTTCATATGCCGGAAACTTAAAATCCCAAATTTAGAATCCCGATTTCAAAATCCGGAAAATTAAACAGTTTAAAAATCGTACGGTTGAAAGCATGGTTTGGCTTTCGAAAATGCGCAAGGATTTTTTTCTCTTTGGTATAAAGAACACTGGCTTTGCTTACTAAAGCTTCACGTTATAGACGGCCTTCGGCCGGGCGAAAGGATTTTCTTCTCCATGGTATAACGAACACTGGCTTCGCTAACTAAAGCTTCTCTGTATAGCCGGCCTTCGGCCGGGCGCAAGGATTTTCTTTTCTATGATATAATGAATTCTGGCTTCGCTCAGTAAAGCTTCTCTTAATAGACGGCCTTCGGCCGGGCTCAAGGATTTTTTCCTCTGTGGTATAACAAACACCGGCTTCGCTAACGAAAGCATCTCTGCATAACCGGCAATGATTTTCTCAACTTTGGTATAAGAATTCGGGTTTTTTATACTATCCCTAGAAACTTTTACATAGAATTTTATAAAGTTTGTGTAAAAATGTTTGCGGTGATTTTTCATTTCTTAAAATTTGCATTTTTTATTAGCAGACGAAAAATAGCCCCAAAGTAAAAATTGTGATTTTATTTGGGGTCATTTTTCATTCCTCTTAAAATGCAAAAACACCCTAACGAAAAAATGAAAAATAACCCCAAAAAAAAAAAAAAACAATAAAATTGCGCCAAAACTGCGTGTTGTTGTGTCTCATGTAAAATTTTGGGGCCGTTTTTCATTTTCCTTTTGGGGCCATATTTCCTGGGGTCATTTTGCGCACCGCCCTTTTAAGCACTTATCATTTTCTTAATCTAATTAAAAAATTCTTGGCACAGGTTTGGATACACTTCAAGGCAAGTATAAAGAAAAAACTTGCCAACACAAGAAGTTCCATTAAATAGCCTTGAGGATACTGTTTCGCAGCTCTTATATTGCAAGTCCGGCCAAGTATTTGGTGTTGAAAATATTCCACCATCAAGTGACAATTTTACTGAGTCAGTTTAACCAATAATACAACCAACAGCTACCCCAACCAGAAGAAGGACTCATCAGGCACAATAAAGTTTCGTTACTTATTAGAAATTCAAGAGGGTTGGAATCATCACCAATTTGTCTTCTTGTACGTAGCGCATCTATACAAGAGTTTTCCTCTTCATCATCATAAGATAAATCGATAATAATATCAATTATTAATACTTTTTATTCAAAACAACAATTAAAAATACTTTTAGTTTAAAAAATTAATTAATTTTATAAAATTTTCACTTGTCAAACGTTATATTTAAAGTTGGCAAATCAATATTTTAAATTGGCAACTTTATAGCAAACAGTTTAGGTATCACAATACCTAAAATGAGTTTGGTTGTGCATAAGTCGGGTTGACTCCTACACGACCAAACTTAGTTGAGTGGAGAACCGCAATAGAGGCAAAAATCTCGCTAATGTCAAAAAAGTGTAATGTAAACGCATTATATTTCGAAGAAGATTTTAAATCAAATCTACAAGATTGCGGCCTAATGTAAATGTAGTATTACGAATATTTTCAATATTCACGAATACTTATCAGAATATCTGCGCCAATATTTAATCGGAAATTTAGCGCCAGTCAATATTTTAAATTTAATTGAAGAAACAAATCTCCCGTGTGCACCGACAACAACGAATTGAAAAAACTGTCATTACTAAATTTTTAAAACATTATTATGACATTTCATCCGAGGACGATAAAAAAGAAGAAAAATTCCAAATCATTAACTTCCCAATAAAAAAAGGAGCTTCCAACGAAGCAGGTTTGTAAGGGAGAATCATAAACGTTTCGCTTACCATTGCGCTTACGGAAGACATGAATTTTATATGGCGAGTTCCCACTTTGAAGCAATACATTTTTGACACATAAAGCGCATTATTCAGCTCATATAAAAATTGTTAGATGTAACGATCAGCCTTACACACTGAATGTTTTGATACAGTTATTTTTAGTATTCTCCCTTACAAACCTGCTTCGTAGTAAGGGAATGCCGAAGCACTTGAAATTTTATTTTGTTTTATAAAAATTGTTTAGAGTTCTTTCACTTACTTTACTGCATTTCTGTATGTCTTATTGCGTAGCGCATAGTTGTGCGCTTATTTTTTTAAATGTACCATTAGTGCTTCGCAAAGTGATAAAATTTTTTATTGGGTTTGCACCTGAATGACCCTTCTGAACATTTTGAAATTTTTATACTTCGATGGTTGAAACTAAATAAGGAAATATACGAGCTTCTTTTACCTATGACCGGGCAATATTAAGTGACACTACAAACGAGTATTCCAAGCGAGCGAGCTTAGTGGTGCGGGACTTATTTACACTAGTGGTGGGATACTATCGATATTTTCTACTATCGATATTTATCGATAGCCCAGATTTCACTATCGACTGAATGTTTGTACTTGTGCAGGATTTCTAACTAGTTTTTTATAAGGCTATAGTTGGTTGTTTTTATCACTTTATTAAACGTATGAGACATAAGTATGTACGCACGTTATTTTAGATGACTGTTTTTGAAAAATTGTTCTGCTGATAAGCACCTTTCTGAAGAAACCGTAGTAGGGACTATAAGATATTTAGATAAGATAATTGCAACTTTAGATAATGTTATAAATTAGTTTTGATGATTAACTCAAAAGGTAATAAATTTACCGGACTTTTGCTCTTTTGGTCGTTAATTCTATTGTCCTATGCCCACGATTGCAATTGCATTTGTATTTGCATATTTTTGTTACAACATTACAAAAATATTTGACATTTCGGACCCTATGCACACAGAAAAAAATACCCATGTAAAATTAATATGGAAAAATGTTGATTGAGAATCATGTTAAATTTCAGAAAAATTATGCCCTTTACTTAAATTTATCATTATTTCATATTAATTTTTAATAAAAAATATCAAAATAACCTTAAATTTCGTTTATTTAATATTATTCACTGTTAAAAAAATAAAAAATAAAAATATTAAAATATAAATAAATCTGGATTCAATATTGAACCCATAAAAACCTGTTTTGTATTAAAATCAAAAGTTTATCTTGTTAAATTAACATGCATACATACTTAATTATGTACATTTTTTATTTTCACTTTTAAAATATGTTATAAAAAGAAGACAATTCCCGTATTCTTTTAATTAAAATTGTTTATTTAAATAGTACATCAAGTTTTCAAAGTAGAATGATGACCATATCGGGCGATTCTGCTGATGCTTCTGTTAACAAAGGAGAATACAAAATAAGTGAAACATGTGTTACAGGGTTTTGAATTATTCTTACATAAATGCAAATGTTGTCTGAAGCTTCTTCACACTGTTAAAATACACTCAAACCCATTTGATTCTACATGAAATTCACGTTGTTTCAACTGGAAATAACTTTCATTCAACGTGATTCCGATTGTTATTTCAATATAAATTACATTTTGCTCTAACTTTACTGCAATGTTAAATTCACATGAATTATAGTTATATCAAAAGAAAAAAATGTTGTTCGCAGTTATTGTAAAATCAGATTGAATTAACATGAAACCCGTATGAAGCAAAATCACCACCGAAAAAATTTAAATCAACCTTGTTTTCGACGTTTTTAACTTGATTTTTTTCTGTGTGTGTAAACATATACAAATATCGATATAAAGACCTTTAATTAGCAGTAAAAAAGCACAACTAAGCAATCCATACCACCTGCCATTCTTGTTGTTTGTATTCATTGCTGTTATTCAGAGCGAATTAATAATAGCAAGTAAAAACTTGTGGCAAAAAACTTTGTGTGTATAGCTGTTGTTTCATGTCTTCATAGATGTATTTCGAATAATAATAATATCGTTTTTGATATTTTTCCTATCGATATTTCCGATATTTTAAGGCTATCGATATTATCGTTAGATAGGCTTGAGAAAAAGGCTTCAAAACTTATAAATTTGAAGATCATTATTGCTCCACTGAGACTTGATTATACATCGCTTTCCGGAAAAATGTTAGCCGTCGCTGGCTATTTATGATATACAGATTTTCAAAGTATAATTAGAATATTTTAATCAGCTCAAGTTTTCGCGATAATGCGGTATCCAAAAAAAAATTCATCATTTGCGAAGCACTAATGGCACATTTAAAAAAAGCGCCCAATTATGCGCTACGCAACAAGACATATAGAAATGCAGTAATGTAAGTGAAAGAACTCTCAACAACTTTTATAAAAAAAAAATTACATATCAAGTGCCACGGCATTCCCTTACTACGAATCAGGTTTGCAAGGGAGAATACTAAAATATAACTGTATCAAAACATTCAGTGTGTAAAGCTTATCGTTACATCCGATAATTTTTTTATGCGCTAAATAATGCGCTTTATGTGTCAAAAATGTATTGCTTCAAAGTGGGAACTCGGCATATAAGTGCTGGTTCACACACGTCAAGTTTGACTCTTCAAGTCTTGATCTTTTAGGAGAGAAGGAAAAATATAATGCCATTCCTTTTCCCCTCTCTCCTAAAAACTCAAGACTTGACGAGTCAAACTTGACGTGTATGAACCAGCACTAAGATTCATGTCTTCCGTAAGCGCAATGGTACGCGAAACTTTTATGTTTCTCCCTTACAAACCTGCTTAGTTGGAAGCTCCATTTTTTATTGGAATATTAAAAATAAAGGCACTTGCCCATATTCAGTAAAAACAATTAAATATTCAGTTATTTTATTAAATTCAGTAATTTTCGTTTACTAAACAAAAGAGCCGAATTTCTAAAAAATAACAGACAGACACCTGTCCGCTTGTTTTTCTTATAAGCGAGAGAGGGAGAATATTATTATTTACTTACCCTGGTACACACGTTTGTTTAACTTTTGTTGTACTGACCACGTTGTTTACCAGTGTTGCCATTAGGATACGAAAGATACATTTTCCTAAAATTTTTCGTATCTTTTGAATCTGTATGCAAAATGTACTAAAACTTACAAAGACTGATCATCGTAACCGAATCAATACTTATACAATAGCAGCTTTCATAATGGTGAAAGAAAACATTAAGGATGTTTCAACATACGATTCACCTAAATCGAGGAATACAAGTAGTGCGAAGTTGTTTGGAGGAAATATGAACATTTTTTATTTTCAGGAAATTTATATGAACTTTCTAATATAATCTTAGTACTAACGACTACACACGTATATTAATTTTTAAAAAAATGATTTTTTTTCTATAACATCCAAAGATAATTACATATAATTAATTTAAATGTTTGCTTATTTTTTTATTTTTTAATTACATTCCCAATATTTATGACTTAAATAAATATAAAAATGAATTTATATGATATCATCAGGGCTGCCAGATAAATTTGTAAGGAAATCTTTAGTTTCCTGAGAAAAAATAAAAAAATCGTCTTTATCGTTTCGAAAAAATCGGACAACTTAAAATTTAGTTTTTTTAAATGGCACTGCGACATATGCTTCTTAAATCGTTGTGGGAATCGTTTAAGACGTGGGTAAAGATAATTTAACGAGACTTTCGTGTCAAGAATCGTTTGAGACTCATGTAGATATTCCCTTACAAATCGTGAAATGCTCGCCGTATAATGTTGAAAATATGATATGTTTATATATGATGGTTTGACGAAAGAAAATAATCAAAGATTTTCTTAAGACTTGCATATTACAGCCAGGGTTGCCGTTTAAAAATTTTTTATCCGACCAAAATTGTCTACAAAACCTTCCAAAATCCTTTGAAACCGACCAATTTTTTTTTATATATTTAAAAACCAATATGGGCACTTCCACAGAATCGTCTCGTCAACAAATAATTAAGTTTGTATTTTAGACCATGTTGTTCAAATTCTCTCTCTCACTAAATTGCGCTTTACACCAAAATACAAAAAAAAAAACAATAATATATAAATTATTTTTTTATAAACAAGTTAAAAAGCTTGGTGACGTAACGTGACAAGAAGTAGACTTTTCGATAAAAAAAAATACCCATGTACTTATCCTACTTAATCAACAAGAGGGTATTAACTCAAAATTTTAATCTACAAGAATAGGAAAATCTTGTTAAATGATATACCTTAAAATTTTAATTATTACAAACTTTTATAATATTTAAGTAAAGTGCTTGAATGAACTAACTCTCATAAAATAAATTAAAATATAATACCTACTTATTCATAGTGATCTGCAAAATATTGAGTCGCCAATATCGAAGAATCGCGTGGATTTGCGAGTTTTTGTAGGTACTTCGACTCCGACTCCGGTACAAAAAACTAAACTCCATAGCCCTGAGAAATTCTTTAAGTTCAAAAAAAAAAAGAACTGTAAATATAACGACAAAGAACCTCAATATAATTTTGGCATCATTTTACATGCGTAACTTAAACAAAGGTGAAGAGAGTGAAACGTGCACCTTATGTAAAATAAATAAACTTCATTGCCAAGTAACGTTTTTAGCCCACTTATCTTACCAGCTATGACGTTATCGCCGTTTGTTACCAATCCGATCAATATTTTTAAAGGAATATTGTTTGTTGATAAAAAATTGTTTTAAAAGAAAAAAAATTGAGACAACGCGCCATCTGACTTTGTAAGCTCGAATTAGGGTACAAAACTATCCTTTATAGAGCTAATTCCGTCCAACAATTCGTCTTTGCTACATTCGTAGTTTCATCAGCAATCAAAAATAATCTTCTTTTTTTTTAATATTTTCACTTGCCTGCGATATAGGCAGTTGCTTCAACAGACTTTTTCCTACCACATTTAATAAGTTTTGCTATGGTTAAATCTAGACAACACTCATCCAAAATAAGGCTGGAAACTAGTCCATTAGCAAAAATGGGAAATTTTGTTTGTTATACCCACACCACCATTAGCAAAAATGGGAAATTTTGTTTGTTATACCCACACCACAATAGTGGAGAGGGTATTATGCATTTGTGCTGATGTATGTAACGCCTTAAAATATTGGTCTTAGACCCACCTTAAAGTATACCGATCGACTCAGAATCACTTTCTGAGTCGAACTAACGATGTCCGTCCGGCTGGCTGGCAGGCTGGCTGGATGTCCATGTAACCTTGTGCGCAAAGTACAGGTCGCAATTTTGGAGATAATTTGATAAAATTTGGGACATAGGACCAAGCCTATTGAAAATGGGCCAAATCGTAGGACCACGAGGGAAGATAGGGGGAAATTTCTTCCTCTCAGAAACTATCAAACCGATTTTAATAAAATTTAAAACATAAATAGAACCATAACTATATGCACACAAAAGGTATGCATTTCTTATAAAATAGGACCACAAGGGGAGATAGGGCCAATTTCTGCCTCTCAAACCGATTTTAATGAAATTCAAAACATAGATAGATCCATATCTATATAGACACATAAGCTGTACAGTTTTTCAAAAATAGGACCACAAGGGGAGGTAGGAGGCAATTTCTGCCCCTTACAAACTTTTAACCCGATTTTAATGAGTTTTATAAACATAGATAAATCCATATTTATATGGACATATAAGCATGATGTGTTTTTTAATACTGTGATGTAGGTCGGGCTTGACCGACTATACTTTCTTACTTGTTTTTCGTCTGTTGAAAAGTAAATAGCGTTGCTGGAAAAATAAATAGGTTTAGCCTACCATTCGACCAAAGGCAACCCTGATTACAGTCGTACCTAAACAAAAGCGGCACGCTTCGCAATTGTAAACCCGATTTTGACACCTCATTTAATAGTAAATCTGGCGCTATTACTAATTAATAATGGCAATTTAGCTATTTTTTGTTCGATCTAACGTTTTTATCGCTATTTTTAGTTATAATTTGTGGGTTTTAATAAACAAAAAAGGTATCACTACTATTCGTGACACAACGTTGACGCTCTTGCTTTGGTATGACATATCAGCGCAAAAGCTAAGCGAAAGAAAACGTTCCGCCTTCCGCTCTTGTTAAGGTATGACTGTTAAATATGTATTCCAAGATTAAAAAACGAAATTGTCAGAAAATTTAATGTTTTATTCAGACATTGGAGACGGAAAAAATCGTCACTTTTTAGAAAAAAGTTAGCAAATCGGCAATTTGCTAATTTCGGAACAAAAATCGTCAAAATGACTATAAATCGTCAAATCCGGCAGCCCTAGAGTTTGAAATAAAAATGTTATGTTAATAAATGTTAAACGTTCAAATTGGACTTAAATTTTTTTTTTTTGAATGCATCTTTTTGGGAAAAAGTGTATCTTTTCGGAAACTAAGATGTATCTTTCTCGAAATTTCACTGGCAACACTGTTGTTTACAGAAGAACTCTCAAGACACCAACACCATGACCGATATGGCTTCGCAATTATTTTACTTTTAAAATTTGATGTATTTAACTAAATTATTTTAACAAATAGAAAATGGGAATTGCTTACACAAAACAAGCAATTATTTAAATTATTTAAAATAACTGAATATTTCATTGTTTTTACGGAATTCGCGGTTGAATTTTTGACAGTAAAAATTAATAGAACTTTTCGTTGCTTTAAATTACATTTTTATTTAATTTATCATAAAGAAGAATTTATCTCAATCAACGGACAATATTAACTGCAACTGAAAATCCGTATTACTATGGACTGAGTTTTTTGAATAACTTTTAGAATCAGTTAAAAATAAATTTGCTTGGAATTTTAAATGTTTATTTATTTAAAAATGACTGAACGGAATATTTCTTAAATAAACTACAGTCCGTTACTGTAACAATATTGTGAGTGTATGCATTCAGTTTTGGAGCAGATAAGTGCGGGTTTTCTAGAATTTCTTTAAGTATTTTCCTTTCATTTCTGGCTGATAAAAATTTTGGACGGCCATGTCGTGCAAAAATTTCAATATTTCCACGTTCTTTTGCAATCTTAACTATATTTTCTATTGTTTGACGACACCTCTTAAACATTTGCGATATAAAAAAAAAACTGTTTTACTTTGGTAATGAAGGTGCAAGATGACTTTCCTCTCGGCAAATCTTCGTTTCTTTCATTCGGCATTTTTATTAGATAAATAATAGCAAAATACCTTGAAAATATTTACTTATTCGTACGAAAATATGATTGAAATGTATAAACGAAGCAAGCCCATATAAATGTAAAAATTTATAACAATATTTGCAAGTAAAAGATGATTTTTTTAAAAAAGCAAAATACTTTTGTGAGTATTAATTTAGGGTCAAAATAGTTTTAATGTCAGAAAAAGGCCATGCAATTACAAGCTCCTACGTAATAAATGGAATATTTTCTCAAAAACTAAACAACTTGTTCTTCATTTTGAGGAATGTATTTAATCTTTATGGAGTAAAAAAATATGCAAAATATTTATGAGACTCACTGTATGTGTTTTGTCAAATTGTAAATAGTGTTATCGTTTTTTGTGGAGTAGAACTTTCGTGGATAAAGTTGAAGGTCCACACCATGCGTTCATGCGTATGATACTTTTTGTGCGTTTCTAAATTCAAGTTACATGCAATGCGTCTTATGCGCCAAATTTGTTTTTTATCAGTTTATCATCCATGGCCATCAATAACAGCTGACTGTTTTTCACCACACATGCGACGGATACAAAAGTAGAAAGTAAACCTACTTTCATGCGTTGATGCATCTATGCATTCTCTGCATTTTGTTGTGTAACTTGTCATATACAATTACACTGATTCAACTTGTTTGTCAAATGCAAAAGGACAGACGCATAAACGCATGGTGTGGACCTACAGCTTAACAACCGATAAAGGAGTTTCTTAAATGTAGTTGTTCGTGGTCAACTAGGGCTTAATGTCATGTAAAACTGTAAAACTGCAAATAATTGCGAACGAATCAAATTTCCAAATTTGTCGAAAAAAGTAAATTTTTTAGTTTAATATTTTGAAAAATCTTTTTATAACGTTGAATTGCCAACATATTGGAACGAAAAAAATAAATAAAAATAATAAAAGTTGGCAAAACTATTTATGCTTAAACAGCTGATAATGTTTACATTTCCTTCTTATACGTTTTACCAGTTGAGAAGCAACAACATTTTTATTAAAAACATCTTTGAATATGGAATCAATCTATTGTTCCAGGTGTGTATTTTTAGCTGTTCTAAAGAGATTTTGTCAATGTTTGTATATAGCATTTATTTTGATGTTTTTACTGAGCTACACTGAAAGAAAAATGCTTCATATATTTAATGAATTATTTTCATAAAAAAATTTTCCTTGGGTAATTGAAAATTTTCATTGTCTAAATGGAATTTATTAATGTGTGTGAAGATAAATACGTATTTAACTACTGGAGACATCCACCACAATTTCTTAACAGCAACTATTTTCAGTTAACATTGTACTTAACAGTGCTACTGTAATAGAAAAAAGTGTATTTAGGACGATTTTTAGGTCAATGGAACAGGTTGCACATAGGAATATAGATCTTTATAGGATTCAGGTAGTGGGATATCTGAAATAATTTTGGAATTTCAGAAATTCAGATTTGAAAAATCTCGTTTTTTACGGAAATTTCTGGAGAAGATTAGTGACCATTTTGGAAAAATAGGGAATGTTATTAGCAACACACTATATGGAAATGTTGCTCCAAGGGGTCCTCTTTAGGACCGTAGTAGTGGTATATCTGGAATAGTTATGGAAATTCAGAAAATTGAATTTTAAAAAAGTGCTATTTTGAAAAATGTTAAAAGTGGACTTTAGGGACATTGGACATTTTGGAGAAATGGTGATAGTTACTAATATGACACCACATAGGAATGGGGAAGAAGAGAGTCCTTAAGAGGATTCTGGTAGTGGGATATCTGAAATAATTTTGGAATTTCAGAAATTCAGATTTGAAAAATCTCGTTTTTTACGGAAATTTCTGGAGAAGATTAGTGACCATTTTGGAAAAATAGGGAATGTTACTAGCAACACACTATATGGAAATGTTGCTCCAAGGGGTCCTCTTTAGGACCGTAGTAGTGGTATATCTGGAATAATTATGGAAATTCAGAAAATTGAATTTTAAAAAAGTGCTATTTTGAAAAATGTTAAAAGTGGACTTTATGGACATTGGACAATTTGGAGAAATGGTGATAGTTACTAATATGACACCATATAGGAATGGGGAAGAAGAGAGTCCTAAAGAGGATTCTGGTAGTGGGATATCTGAAATAATTTTGGAATTTCAGAAATTCAGATTTGAAAAATCTCGTTTTTTACGGAAATTTCTGGAGAAAATTAGTGACTATTTTGGAAAAATAGGGAATGTTACTAGCAACACACTATATGGAAATGTTGCTCCAAGGGGTCCTCTTTAGGACCGTAGTAGTGGTATATCTGGAATAATTATGGAAATTCAGAAAATTGAATTTTAAAAAAGTGCTATTTTGAAAAATGTTAAAAGTGGACTTTATGGACATTGGACAATTTGGAGAAATGGTGATAGTTACTAATATGACACCATATAGGAATGGGGAAGAAGAGAGTCCTAAAGAGGATTCTGGTAGTGGGATATCTGAAATAATTTTGGAATTTCAGAAATTCAGATTTGAAAAATCTCGTTTTTTACGGAAATTTCTGGAGAAGATTAGTGATCATTTTGGAAAAATAGGGAATGTTACTAGCAACACTCTATATGGAAATGTTGCTCCAAGGGGTCCTCTTTAGGACCGTAGTAGTGGTATATCTGGAATAATTATGGAAATTCAGAAAATTGAATTTTAAAAAAGTGCTATTTTGAAAAATGTTAAAAGTGGACTTTATGGACATTGGACAATTTGGAGAAATGGTGATAGTTACTAATATGACACCATATAGGAATGGGGAAGAAGAGAGTCCTTAAGAGGATTCTGGTAGTGGGATATCTGAAATAATTTTGGAATTTCAGAAATTCAGATTTGAAAAATCTCGTTTTTTACGGAAATTTCTGGAGAAAATTAGTGACCATTTTGGAAAAATAGGGAATGTTACTAGCAACACACTATATGGAAATGTTGCTCCAAGGGGTCCTCTTTAGGACCGTAGTAGTGGTATATCTGGAATAATTATGGAAATTCAGAAAATTGAATTTTAAAAAAGTGCTATTTTGAAAAATGTTAAAAGTGGACTTTATGGACATTGGACAATTTGGAGAAATGGTGATAGTAACTAATATGACACCATATAGGAATGGGGAAGAAGAGAGTCCTTAAGAGGATTCTGGTAGTGGGATATCTGAAATAATTTTGGAATTTCAGAAATTCAGATTTGAAAAATCTCGTTTTTTACGGAAATTTCTGGAGAAGATTAGTGACCATTTTGGAAAAATAGGGAATGTTACTAGCAACACACTATATGGAAATGTTGCTCCAAGGGGTCCTCTTTAGGACCGTAGTAGTGGTATATCTGGAATAATTATGGAAATTCAGAAAATTGAATTTTAAAAAAGTGCTATTTTGAAAAATGTTAAAAGTGGACTTTATGGACATTGGACAATTTGGAGAAATGGTGATAGTAACTAATATGACACCATATAGGAATGGGGAAGAAGAGAGTCCTAAAGAGGATTCTGGTAGTGGGATATCTGAAATAATTTTGGAATTTCAGAAATTCAGATTTGAAAAATCTCGTTTTTTACGGAAATTTCTGGAGAAGATTAGTGACCATTTTGGAAAAATAGGGAATGTTACTAGCAACACACTATATGGAAATGTTGCTCCAAGGGGTCCTCTTTAGGACCGTAGTAGTGGTATATCTGGAATAATTATGGAAATACAGAAAATTGAATTATAAAAAAGTGCTATTTTGAAA
The DNA here is from genome assembly GCA_930367215.1 of Pollenia angustigena. NCBI lineage: Eukaryota > Metazoa > Arthropoda > Insecta > Diptera > Polleniidae > Pollenia > Pollenia angustigena. The sequence continues at coordinate 122,827,871 of OV884059.1, read as the reverse complement.
AATGTTAAAAGTGGACTTTATGGACATTGGACAATTTGGAGAAATGGTGATAGTAACTAATATGACACCATATAGGAATGGGGAAGAAGAGAGTCCTTAAGAGGATTCTGGTAGTGGGATATCTGAAATAATTTTGGAATTTCAGAAATTCAGATTTGAAAAATCTCGTTTTTTACGGAAATTTCTGGAGAAGATTAGTCCCATTTTGGAAAAATAGGGAATGTTACTAGCAACACACTATATGGAAATGTTGCTCCAAGGGGTCCTCTTTAGGACCGTAGTAGTGGTATATCTGGAATAATTATGGAAATTCAGAAAATTGAATTTTAAAAAAGTGCTATTTTGAAAAATGTTAAAAGTGGACTTTATGGACATTGGACAATTTGGAGAAATGGTGATAGTTACTAATATGACACCATATAGGAATGGGGAAGAAGAGAGTCCTTAAGAGGATTCTGGTAGTGGGATATCTGAAATAATTTTGGAATTTCAGAAATTCAGATTTGAAAAATCTTGTTTTTTACGGAAATTTCTGGAGAAGATTAGTGACCATTTTGGAAAAATAGGGAATGTTACTAGCAACACACTATATGGAAATGTTGCTCCAAGGGGTCCTCTTTAGGACCGTAGTAGTGGTATATCTGGAATAATTATGGAAATTCAGAAAATTGAATTTTAAAAAAGTGCTATTTTGAAAAATGTTAAAAGTGGACTTTATGGACATTGGACAATTTGGAGAAATGGTGATAGTTACTAATATGACACCACATAGGAATGGGGAAGAAGAGAGTCCTTAAGAGGATTCTGGTAGTGGGATATCTGAAATAATTTTGGAATTTCAGAAATTCAGATTTGAAAAATCTCGTTTTTACGGAAATTTCTGGAGAAGATTAGTGACCATTTTGGAAAAATAGGGAATGTTACTAGCAACACACTATATGGAAATGTTGCTCCAAGGGGTCCTCTTTAGGACCGTAGTAGTGGTATATCTGGAATAATTATGGAAATTCAGAAAATTGAATTTTAAAAAAGTGCTATTTTGAAAAATGTTAAAAGTGGACTTTATGGACATTGGACAATTTGGAGAAATGGTGATAGTTACTAATATGACACCATATAGGAATGGGGAAGAAGAGAGTCCTAAAGAGGATTCTGGTAGTGGGATATCTGAAATAATTTTGGAATTTCAGAAATTCAGATTTGAAAAATCTCGTTTTTTACGGAAATTTCTGGAGAAGATTAGTGACTATTTTGGAAAAATAGGGAATGTTACTAGCAACACACTATATGGAAATGTTGCTCCAAGGGGTCCTCTTTAGGACCGTAGTAGTGGTATATCTGGAATAATTATGGAAATTCAGAAAATTGAATTTTAAAAAAGTGCTATTTTGAAAAATGTTAAAAGTGGACTTTATGGACATTGGACAATTTGGAGAAATGGTGATAGTTACTAATATGACACCATATAGGAATGGGGAAGAAGAGAGTCCTAAAGAGGATTCTGGTAGTGGGATATCTGAAATAATTTTGGAATTTCAGAAATTCAGATTTGAAAAATCTCGTTTTTTACGGAAATTTCTGGAGAAGATTAGTGATCATTTTGGAAAAATAGGGAATGTTACTAGCAACACTCTATATGGAAATGTTGCTCCAAGGGGTCCTCTTTAGGACCGTAGTAGTGGTATATCTGGAATAATTATGGAAATTCAGAAAATTGAATTTTAAAAAAGTGCTATTTTGAAAAATGTTAAAAGTGGACTTTATGGACATTGGACAATTTGGAGAAATGGTGATAGTTACTAATATGACACCATATAGGAATGGGGAAGAAGAGAGTCCTTAAGAGGATTCTGGTAGTGGGATATCTGAAATAATTTTGGAATTTCAGAAATTCAGATTTGAAAAATCTCGTTTTTTACGGAAATTTCTGGAGAAGATTAGTGACCATTTTGGAAAAATAGGGAATGTTACTAGCAACACACTATATGGAAATGTTGCTCCAAGGGGTCCTCTTTAGGACCGTAGTAGTGGTATATCTGGAATAATTATGGAAATTCAGAAAATTGAATTTTAAAAAAGTGCTATTTTGAAAAATGTTAAAAGTGGACTTTATGGACATTGGACAATTTGGAGAAATGGTAATAGTTACTAATATGACACCATATAGGAATGGGGAAGAAGAGAGTCCTAAAGAGGATTCTGGTAGTGGGATATCTGAAATAATTTTGGAATTTCAGAAATTCAGATTTGAAAAATCTCGTTTTTTACGGAAATTTCTGGAGAAGATTAGTGACCATTTTGGAAAAATAGGGAATGTTACTAGCAACACACTATATGGAAATGTTGCTCCAAGGGGTCCTCTTTAGGACCGTAGTAGTGGTATATCTGGAATAATTATGGAAATTCGGAAAATTGAATTTTAAAAAAGTGCTATTTTGAAAAATGTTAAAAGTGGACTTTATGGACATTGGACAATTTGGAGAAATGGTGATAGTTACTAATATGACACCATATAGGAATGGGGAAGAAGAGAGTCCTTAAGAGGATTCTGGTAGTGGGATATCTGAAATAATTTTGGAATTTCAGAAATTCAGATTTGAAAAATCTCGTTTTTTACGGAAATTTCTGGAGAAGATTAGTGACCATTTTGGAAAAATAGGGAATGTTACTAGCAACACACTATATGGAAATGTTGCTCCAAGGGGTCCTCTTTAGGACCGTAGTAGTGGTATATCTGGAATAATTATGGAAATTCAGAAAATTGAATTTTAAAAAAGTGCTATTTTGAAAAATGTTAAAAGTGGACTTTATGGACATTGGACAATTTGGAGAAATGGTGATAGTTACTAATATGACACCATATAGGAATGGGGAAGAAGAGAGTCCTTAAGAGGATTCTGGCAGTGGGATATCTGAAATAATTTTGGAATTTCAGAAATTCAGATTTGAAAAATCTCGTTTTTTACGGAAATTTCTGGAGAAGATTAGTGACCATTTTGGAAAAATAGGGAATGTTACTAGCAACACACTATATGGAAATGTTGCTCCAAGGGGTCCTCTTTAGGACCGTAGTAGTGGTATATCTGGAATAATTATGGAAATTCAGAAAATTGAATTTTAAAAAAGTGCTATTTTGAAAAATGTTAAAAGTGGACTTTATGGACATTGGACAATTTGGAGAAATGGTGATAGTCACTAATATGACACCACATAGGAATGGGGAAGAAGAGAGTCCTTAAGAGGATTCTGGTAGTGGGATATCTGAAATAATTTTGGAATTTCAGAAATTCAGATTTGAAAAATCTCGTTTTTACGGAAATTTCTGGAGAAGATTAGTGACCATTTTGGAAAAATAGGGAATGTTACTAGCAACACACTATATGGAAATGTTGCTCCAAGGGGTCCTCTTTAGGACCGTAGTAGTGGTATATCTGGAATAATTATGGAAATTCAGAAAATTGAATTTTAAAAAAGTGCTATTTTGAAAAATGTTAAAAGTGGACTTTAGGGACATTGGACAATTTGGAGAAATGGTGATAGTTACTAATATGACACCACATAGGAATGGGGAAGAAGAGAGTCCTTAAGAGGATTCTGGTAGTGGGATATCTGAAATAATTTTGGAATTTCAGAAATTCAGATTTGAAAAATCTCGTTTTTTACGGAAATTTCTGGAGAAGATTAGTGACCATTTTGGAAAAATAGGGAATGTTACTAGCAACACACTATATGGAAATGTTGCTCCAAGGGGTCCTCTTTAGGACCGTAGTAGTGGTATATCTGGAATAATTATGGAAATTCAGAAAATTGAATTTTAAAAAAGTGCTATTTTGAAAAATGTTAAAAGTGGACTTTATGGACATTGGACAATTTGGAGAAATGGTGATAGTTACTAATATGACACCATATAGGAATGGGGAAGAAGAGAGTCCTAAAGAGGATTCTGGTAGTGGGATATCTGAAATAATTTTGGAATTTCAGAAATTCAGATTTGAAAAATCTCGTTTTTTACGGAAATTTCTGGAGAAGATTAGTGACTATTTTGGAAAAATAGGGAATGTTACTAGCAACACACTATATGGAAATGTTGCTCCAAGGGGTCCTCTTTAGGAACGTAGTAGTGGTATATCTGGAATAATTATGGAAATTCAGAAAATTGAATTTTAAAAAAGTGCTATTTTGAAAAATGTTAAAAGTGGACTTTATGGACATTGGACAATTTGGAGAAATGGTGATAGTTACTAATATGACACCATATAGGAATGGGGAAGAAGAGAGTCCTAAAGAGGATTCTGGTAGTGGGATATCTGAAATAATTTTGGAATTTCAGAAATTCAGATTTGAAAAATCTCGTTTTTTACGGAAATTTCTGGAGAAGATTAGTGATCATTTTGGAAAAATAGGGAATGTTACTAGCAACACTCTATATGGAAATGTTGCTCCAAGGGGTCCTCTTTAGGACCGTAGTAGTGGTATATCTGGAATAATTATGGAAATTCAGAAATTGAAAATTTCTGAAATTCCAAAATTATTTCAGATATCCCACTACCAGAATCCTCTTAAGGACTCTCTTCTTCCCCATTCCTATGTGGTGTCATATTAGTAACTATCACCATTTCTCCAAATTGTCCAATGTCCATAAAGTCCACTTTTAACGTTTTTCAAAATAGCACTTTTTTAAAATTCAATTTTCTGAATTTCCATAATTATTCCAGATATACCACTACTACGGTCCTAAAGAGGACCCCACTACCAGAATCCTCTTAAGGACTCTCTTCTTCCCCATTCCTATATGGTGTCATATTAGTTACTATCACCATTTCTCCAAATTGTCCAATGTCCATAAAGTCCACTTTTAACATTTTTCAAAATAGCACTTTTTTAAAATTCAATTTTCTGAATTTCCATAATTATTCCAGATATACCACTACTACGGTCCTAAAGAGGACCCCTTGGAGCAACATTTCCATATAGTGTGTTGCTAGTAACATTCCCTATTTTTCCAAAATGGTCACTAATCTTCTCCAGAAATTTCCGTAAAAAACGAGATTTTTCAAATCTGAATTTCTGAAATTCCAAAATTATTTCAGATATCCCACTACCAGAATCCTCTTTAGGACTCTCTTCTTCCCCATTCCTATATGGTGTCATATTAGTAACTATCACCATTTCTCCAAATTGTCCAATGTCCATAAAGTCCACTTTAAACATTTTTCAAAATAGCACTTTTTTAAAATTCAATTTTCTGAATTTCCATAATTATTCCAGATATACCACTACTACGGTCCTAAAGAGGGCCCCTTGGAGCAACATTTCCATATAGTGTGTTGCTAGTAACATTCCCTATTTTTCCAAAATGGTCACTAATCTTCTCCAGAAATTTCCGTAAAAAACGAGATTTTTCAAATCTGAATTTCTGAAATTCCAAAATTATTTCAGATATCCCACTACCAGAATCCTCTTAAGGACTCTCTTCTTCCCCATTCCTATATGGTGTCATATTAGTAACTATCACCATTTCTCCAAATTGTCCAATGTCCATAAAGTCCACTTTTAACATTTTTCAAAATAGCACTTTTTTAAAATTCAATTTTCTGAATTTTCATAATTATTCCAGATATACCACTACTACGGTCCTAAAGAGGACCCCTTGGAGCAACATTTCCATATAGTGTGTTGCTAGTAACATTCCCTATTTTTCCAAAATGGTCACTAATCTTCTCCAGAAATTTCCGTAAAAAACGAGATTTTTCAAATCTGAATTTCTGAAATTCCAAAATTATTTCAGATATCCCACTACCAGAATCCTCTTAAGGACTCTCTTCTTCCCCATTCCTATATGGTGTCATATTAGTTACTATCACCATTTCTCCAAATTGTCCAATGTCCATAAAGTCCACTTTTAACATTTTTCAAAATAGCACTTTTTTAAAATTCAATTTTCTGAATTTCCATAATTATTCCAGATATACCACTACTACGGTCCTAAAGAGGACCCCTTGGAGCAACATTTCCATATAGTGTGTTGCTAGTAACATTCCCTATTTTTCCAAAATGGTCACTAATCTTCTCCAGAAATTTCCGTAAAAAACGAGATTTTTCAAATCTGAATTTCTGAAATTCCAAAATTATTTCAGATATCCCACTACCAGAATCCTCTTAAGGACTCTCTTCTTCCCCATTCCTATGTGGTGTCATATTAGTAACTATCACCATTTCTCCAAATTGTCCAATGTCCATAAAGTCCACTTTTAACGTTTTTCAAAATAGCACTTTTTTAAAATTCAATTTTCTGAATTTCCATAATTATTCCAGATATACCACTACTACGGTCCTAAAGAGGACCCCTTGGAGCAACATTTCCATATAGTGTGTTGCTAGTAACATTCCCTATTTTTCCAAAATGGTCACTAATCTTCTCCAGAAATTTCCGTAAAAACGAGATTTTTCAAATCTGAATTTCTGAAATTCCAAAATTATTTCAGATATCCCACTACCAGAATCCTCTTAAGGACTCTCTTCTTCCCCATTCCTATGTGGTGTCATATTAGTAACTATCACCATTTCTCCAAATTGTCCAATGTCCCTAAAGTCCACTTTTAACATTTTTCAAAATAGCACTTTTTTAAAATTCAATTTTCTGAATTTCCATAATTATTCCAGATATACCACTACTACGGTCCTAAAGAGGACCCCTTGGAGCAACATTTCCATATAGTGTGTTGCTAGTAACATTCCCTATTTTTCCAAAATGGTCACTAATCTTCTCCAGAAATTTCCGTAAAAAACGAGATTTTTCAAATCTGAATTTCTGAAATTCCAAAATTATTTCAGATATCCCACTACCAGAAACCTCTTAAGGACTCTCTTCTTCCCCATTCCTATGTGGTGTCATATTAGTAACTATCACCATTTCTCCAAATTGTCCAATGTCCATAAAGTCCACTTTTAACATTTTTCAAAATAGCACTTTTTTAAAATTCAATTTTCTGAATTTCCATAATTATTCCAGATATACCACTACTACGGTCCTAAATAGGACCCCTTGGAGCAACATTTCCATATAGTGTGTTGCTAGTAACATTCCCTATTTTTCCAAAATGGTCACTAATCTTCTCCAGAAATTTCCGTAAAAAACGAGATTTTTCAAATCTGAATTTCTGAAATTCCAAAATTATTTCAGATATCCCACTACCAGAAACCTCTTAAGGACTCTCTTCTTCCCCATTCCTATGTGGTGTCATATTAGTAACTATCACCATTTCTCCAAATTGTCCAATGTCCATAAAGTCCACTTTTAACATTTTTCAAAATAGCACTTTTTTAAAATTCAATTTTCTGAATTTCCATAATTATTCCAGATATACCACTACTACGGTCCTAAAGAGGACCCCTTGGAGCAACATTTCCATATAGTGTGTTGCTAGTAACATTCCCTATTTTTCCAAAATGGTCACTAATCTTCTCCAGAAATTTCCGTAAAAAACGAGATTTTTCAAATCTGAATTTCTGAAATTCCAAAATTATTTCAGATATCCCACTACCTGAATCCTAAAAAGATCTATATTCCTATGTGCAACCTGTTCCATTGACCTAAAAATCGTCCTAAATACACTTTTTTCTATTACAGTAGCACTGTTAAGTACAATGTTAACTGAAAATAGTTGCTGTTAAGAAATTGTGGTGGATGTCTCCACTAGTTAAATACGTATTTATCTTCACACACATAATTTATTATGAAGTTATAATGAATTATTTTCGTTAAAATCGCTGCATTGGATTTCGTAATTACGTTAAAAATTTTCATTGGATATATGAAAACTTAAGTGTGTCCAAGTTAAACAAAAAATTTTATTTGGGAACATAAAAAAACAATATACAAACATAACTATATTCATAAATTAATACAAAATTTTAGTTTCCTTAAAAAAAATGTTTAATTGTTAATCAAAAAATGTAAGATTTAAATATTTCATATATCTAATGTAATATGCCATTAAATTTATGAAATCAAAAATTTTTTTATAAAAGCAACATATTTCAATAATGCTTTCATAAATTTAAATTTTCATTATGACAATGAAAAATGTCATTAAAGTAATGAAACAAAAACTTTCAATCAACGTTGTTATTGTTGTTATGGACAATTTTATCTCATATTTACGCTCTTAATTGCGTGAGAAACATAGTTTTTTTTATCCAAAAACTGCACTGCCCCGTTAGGCTAGCTGGTAGTGAGCTAGTCTATCAGCACTGAGGTTGCGCGATCGATTCGCGCCAGAGACAGAAAAAAAAATAAAAAATAATATAAAATAAAATAAAAAAAAAAATAAAAAAAAATAAAATTTTACTTTATTGGAAGTATTCATCCAATGAATAATATTTATTGGATGAATACAGGTTTCATTGATCCAACGAAGCGCTGCAGAGGTTCCGTTTTAATGCAATTTTTCATGGGATTAATGTCAAAATTCATTGGTATTGCGAAGAAAATTCTTTCAGTGTATGTGTTTTGTCTAATTGTAAATAGTGTTATCGTCTTTTGTGGAGTAGAGCCAGCGTTGCCATAATTTTTAGGCAGTTGCATATTAAGAAGAAAAAAGCTGATTTTAACTAAAAAAAATGCACAAAAAAATATATACATAATTCATTTAATTTTTTTTAACATACTAGTTATTAGGGTATTCATTTAATCGACTTTTTCCTTTAATCGGTTAATCGCTCGATTCATTAACCGAGGTTTTGGTTTAATCGGTTAATAATCGGTTAGTTTTGTTTTTGATCGGTTAACCGATTAATCAAGTTTTTTTTTTATAAATATGGTTATTTCAGTATATAAAAATGCATTATTTGTTTATTATTTGGAGTTTATTACTAAAAAGACAATAACATACCAAACATAACAATTCTTGAACTAAAACGAGCAAACAAAAAAACAATTCATAAATATGTTATAAGCATTTTTTCAATTAATACCTTGTGTTATCAAGTCATATCGTCATAATATCCTAAATAATATTTTACAATAGTTTAAAATAAATAACAATTTTAATGCTGTGTTCATTGATTCGTCCTAACTGTACAGTAGTACACAGCAGTCATATCGTCGGCTTATTATGCAAACCTGTTAACTCACTTTCAGCATATTTTACAGGAGAGACGAAAAACTTTTTATTTTCCCTATTTGCAGCTTGATAGAAAATTAAAAATATAGTTAGTCTTACACACTTCAAGACTTAAATAGAAGAAAAACTACATGCGACGAGGCTTATCTTTCTCTACCACACGGCATCAACATCTCAACTTACATAAAAAGTGGATTTAGCCGGTTTGCATATTAAGCCGACGATATATATTTCTTGTTATTATTTTAAGACTTTATGACTTCCTTGTGAATCCCCCAAATATGTATTTAAAAAAAAAAAATAAACTGAGATAATTTTATTAGTTATTTCAATAGTTGAAGGAGATCTTATAAAATAATCTTTTAGAAAAGTAATTCGGTTTAAATGGTTAGGATTAAAGCGATTCCTTTCTTTAGTTTTGACAAAACTTGACTTGCAAAAAAATTCTTTTACCTATCGTAGATCTAATTTCTCAGTCCTTTTTCAGGATTTTTCTTAACATATAACATACTCCATTACGCCATTAGTTTTTTTTTTAAATTTTTAACACTTCTAATTGTTTCGGTTAATTCTGTTAAAATATGTACTGATATGAGAAGATATGTATGAAAAACGTGAAACAAAAAAAGGTGTCGACAATCAAAAATTTAATCCATTTTTCGCCACATTCCTGCTGATCGATGATGAACATAAAAAAATTAAAAATATTGTAATTTTAGTCACCGGTCGGCGGAAAATTGGTTTAAATGAAGGTCACTGAACACCATCTTTGTTTGTATAAAATATACATTTTGTATATGAGACGAAACAAATAATTAAAAACACAAAAAATATATTATAATACTAAAAAATATTGAAATTTTTGTTACATCGGTTAATCGGTTAATCGACCGAAATTAAGCGGTTTAATCGTTAATTGAAAAAAGCCAATTTGAAATTAACCGATCAGTTAATCGGGTAGTAATTAATCGGTTAACCGATTGGCGGTTAACCGAATGAATACCCTACTAGTTATACAGAAACAAAATCATAATATATTAATGAAAAATATCGTTACTTTTTAGGCAAGATGAAAGAAGAGTGAAAGTAAGAGGGGTACACAAGCCTTGTACTTTGTTTTATTTCCTCATTTGACACAAAATTTATTTTAGTTCTATGTGAAAAATTGCTGCAATAAAAATGTTATCATGAAAACTCAAATGCAACTTTAAGTAAAGGAACAAGAAAAATCACAAATTGTAAACAGGGATATAATTGATTTTTTAGTGATCAGAGATTTCGCTTGTTTTTCCATTTAAACGCTTATTTACTTAAATATTAACTTGGTTTTCTATTTAAGCGCTTATTTACTAAAATATTAACGTTTAAAGTTTTTTTTTTTTGGAGTTTTACATGAAGAATTGATTTTTGGCGAAAAGTTGGTTTGATCAGGGATTTCGCTTGTTTTTCCATTTGAACTTTTTTTTTTACTAAAATATGATAATTTTAAGATTTTTGTATTTTTACATGACAAATCGATTAATTAATAAAGTAAAAATTAAACAAGTTAGAGTGCTATATGTTGTGCCGAATCTTTGATACCCTCCACGACAGTTCGAATGTTTAAGGGGTAATATCTGTATGATGTTATTATTATCTTAAACTGTGACGATTTGTTATTAATTATGGTTTTAGGCGACTAAACTATTTTCCGGTAGTAGGGTTTATATGGGGCCTAGGGTAAATTATGGACCGATCATCACGAAATTTCACAGCGTCTTTTCTAGTCCTTTAAAACTGTGACGTACCAATTTCTGTTATGATAGCATTATTAGTTATGGTTTAAGGTGTACTAAACTCTTTTCCGGGAGTAGGGTTTCTATGGGGCCTAGGGTAAATTATGTAATGATCTTCACGAAATTTCATAGTACCATTTATAGTCCTATAAAACTGTGACGAGCCAAAATTTGTTATGATTGCATTATTTTTTTACGGTTTTAGGTGTCCTAAACTGTTTTCCGGTAGTATGGTTTATATGGGCCCTAAGGTAAATTATGGACCGATCGTCACGAAATTTCACAGTGTTATTTCTAGTCCTAAAAAACTGTGACGTATCAAATTTTGTTACGCTAGCGTTATTTTTTACGGTTTTAGGCGTACTAAACTGTTTTCCGGGAGTAGTGTTTATATGGGGCTTAGGGTAAATTATGGACGGCTCTTCACGAAATTTTACAGCGTGATTTCCAGTCCACTAAAACTAATTTTTGGAAAATCTTATCTCATTCCGTGCCTTGTTCCAGCATTTATGTTATTTTTTGTATCAAAATAATCAATTTTTTTAGGTGGTGGTTGCATATTTGATTTTTTTTGATTCATAGCTCTGGACCTACTGAACCGATTTTGCTGGATTTCAATCCCAAACTGCTTAGGATAACTACAAGCAATTTGGCTCCAAGTTTGTTCATTTCTTTTGAGTTGTTCGAAAGTGAGCGTGTTTTCAACAGACGGACAGATGGACAGACGGACAGACAGACGGACATGGCTAAATCGACTTAGAATTACTCAAGGACCCAGAATATATATACTTTATGGGGTCTGAGATGAATAATAAAAAAGTTTCACACGGAATGACGAACTTAATATACCCTCTTCACAACTAATTTTGGTGGAGGGTATAAAAACAAATGTCAAGCTTAAATATATCTAAAATGAGGTATTTCAAATTCTTTCATCTTTTTCGGTTTGTTTAGAATTTTCAAAAATTCTTCACAGAATTAGAACAAGTACTTCGTTGAATTGAAGGGTTTATTGTCAAAACATCGTAAGCCACCCGAATTAATGTGTTTTTTCTGTTCCTACATCCCCTGAAAAGATTTGATCAATTTTCCAATTAGTTTCTGATTTAAATGTAAATAAACTTTTTATTCCACTTTAAATCAGTGTTCGAAAATAAACACTAAATATCGTTTTTTAATGTTCGGTTCGGTAGATTTGTGGAAAACACAAACGCTAATAGTGATTGTGTCGAAAATCATTAAAAAAATAACGTTTCCCTGTTAGTCATGTTTTGAACACAAAAATATTACTGTTTGTATCAAACACAGCAAAAGATGTGAACATTTAATTCCGTTCGGTTTTTTTTTAATCCACAAACTTCAATGTGTTCGGTTCGGCTCGTTAATGTTCGTCCCTTTTGGCTGGATAAAAAACATTTTTACAAAAACAAAATACACACACGAAAAAAACATTATAGAACATTAAAATATAATGTTTGTCTACAGTATCACTACAATTGTTCTGTTTTTTAACGAATTATATAATGTTCGGTTCTTTCTTGAAAATAGTTACGAACGGTATTAAGGGTTGTGTATGTCTACACAATCACTAAACAAATAGATATCGTTCCTGGGTGTGTGAGCCGAACGTTTAATAATGTACTGTTTATTTTCGAACACTGCTTTAAAATACAATTATTAAGCACTTTTACCAAACGATATTTGCTAGTTTGTCATAAATATTTAAACTTATTTGGAAATATGTCACAAATACAAAAATACTTATTTCTAAATATGTAATGACGTAAGGTGTGACGTCGAAACATATTTATCCTAACATACATGATTAACTATTTACGTAGATAAACATATTAGGACATATTTGAACTGGCACAATTTTAATTTCGCATACCTGAGTCCTGTTTCTCAAAACTACAAGTTACAAATCTACAAGTAAAATACATTTGAGACAAAAACAAAAATTGTAAAATTGCTGCTTTTTTAATGTTTTTTACTTGTAAATTTGTAACTTGTTGTTTTGAGAAACAGGGCCCTGGTATTTAAGATATACTATCGTATTCATAAATAATTAAATAAGTTTGAAATGAGTTTAAGGCAAAATTTTCATATAAAATTTTTTTAACACAGTAAGTTAGTTTGTACCCAAAATTATACGCAGGCATAAATTATTGTCATTGCTATGGAATCCGTCAAACGAAAAAATATATAAAAATAAAATAAATTTAATACGTACCTTTATTTTAAGGTGGTTGAGTATGTGTGATACCTGCCTAACTATCACATTTCTTCCTCTTTCCTTCTTCGCCTTAGTGTCCATTATATTAATACGACTTTTTAAGTGTGACAATCATTTGTAGACAATGAAAAAAATCAATCGATACTATAAAAAAATTCTATAAGAACTAGAGAACAAGAACATCATCAGAACATGACAGTTAAATGGATTACTGCATTAAATTTTTTCGACTTCCTTGATGTTTTTTGTAGTTGCTAAATGTTAAATAAAGAAATTGAATTTGTTATTTAAAAAAAATCTATTAATGATAAAGCCTTTTAAGTTTTTATATTTTTTGGATAAAAATATTGTAAATAGGCACTGAACGTGTAGTAAAATTATGTGTTGTGAAAACAGCACATAAATATATAAAACAAAGACGTGTTAGTAACATTACTTTAAACTCAAGAACGGTTAGGGCTCCTTTAATGATATCTGATTTGTCAGATTCGCCTCCGCCCTGAATAGATGAATAACGAAAAAAAACAGGGAAGCAATTCTTAATTTTGGTACTTCTTGAAAACACTCCACCACTAGTGGAGATTGAGGGTAAACTAAGTTTGTCATTCCGTGTGAAATTTTTTTTTTATTCCTCTCAGACCTGATAAAGTATTTGTATATATTCCGGCTCCTTGAGTAATTCTAAGTCGACATAGCCCTGTCCTTCTGTCTGTCCGTCTGTTGAAAACACGCTCACTTTCAAAAAACTCAAATTCAAAGAACAATGTTAGTGCCAAATTGCTTCTAGTTATCCTAGGCAGTTTGGGATTGAAATCCACCAACATCGGTTCAGTAGGATGAGAGTTATGAATCGAAATGTGGAACCACTGCCCTAAAAATTTATAATTTTGTTACAAAAACCAACATAAATGGATTGATATTAAATTTTGCACAAATTCTTTCCATATGACTAGTAATCATATCGTAATCATATATAGAAATCGATTTTAGTGGAAAATACAAGTGATCACAGATTTTCGTTATTTTTGCTCTAACTCGTATAGTTTCCAAGAAAAACGCATTTAAAGTTTTGCATATAAAAATCCTTAGAAAATCGTTTTTCAGTGGAAAATACAAGTGATCACAGATTTTCGTTATTTTTGATCTAACTCGTATAGTTTCCAAGAAAAACGCATTTAAAGTTTTGCATATAAAAATCCTTAGAAAATCGTTTTTCAGTGGAAAATACAAGTGATCACAGATTTTCGTTATTTTTGATCTAACTCGTATAGTTTCCAAGAAAAACGCATTTAAAGTTTTGCATATAAAAATCGATTTTCAGTGGAAAATACAAGTGATCACAGATTTTCGTTATTTTTGCTCTAACTCGTATAGTTTCCAAGAAAAACGCATTTTAAGTTTTGCATGCAAAAAACCTTAGACAATCTACTTTTAGTAGAAAATACAAGTGATCACAGATTTTCGTTATTTTTGCTCTAACTCGTATAGTTTCCGAGAAAAACGCATTTAAAATTTTGCACAAAAAAATCCTTATGAAATCGATTTTTAGTGGAAAATACAAGTGATCACAGATTTTCGTTATTTTTGCTCTAACTCGTATAGTTTCCGAGAAAAACGCATTTAAAATTTTGCGTGCAAAAGTCCTTAGACAATCTACTTTTAGTAGAAAATACAAGTGATCACAGATTTTCGTTATTTTTGCTTTAACTCGTATAGTTTCCAAGAAAAACGCATTTAAAGTTTTGCATACAAATATCCATAGCAAATCGATTTTTAGTGGAAAATACAAGTGATCGCAGATTTTCGTTATTTTTGCTCTAACTCGTATAGTTTCCAAGAAAAACAAGTTTAAAGTTTTGCATATAAAAATCCTTAGGAAATCAATTTTTAGTGGAAAATACAAGTGATCACAGATTTTCGTTATTTTTGCTCTAACTCGTTTAGTTTCCAAGAAAAACGCGTTAAAGTTTTGCATACAAAAATCCTTAGGAAATCGATTTTTAGTGGAAAATACAAGTGATCACAGATTTTCGTTATTTTTGCTCTAACTCGTATAGTTTTCAAGAAAAACGCATTTCAACTTTGGCATACAAAAATCCTTAGCGAATCGATTTTCAGTGGAAAATACAAGTGATCACAGATTTTCGTTATTTTTGCTCTAACTCGTATAGTTTCCAAGAAAAACTCATTTAAAGATTTGCATATAAAAATCCTTAGAAAATCGTTTTTCAGTGGAAAATACAAGTGATCACAGATTTTCGTTATTTTTGATCTAACTCGTATAGTTTCCAAGAAAAACGCATTTAAAGTTTTGTATATAAAAATCGATTTTCAGTGGAAAATACAAGTGATCACAGATTTTCGTTATTTTTGCTCTAACTCGTATAGTTTCCAAGAAAAACGCATTTAAAGTTTTGCACATAAAAATCCTTAGAAAATCGATTTTTAGTGGAAAATACAAGTGATCACAGATTTTCGTTATTTTTGCTCTAACTCGTATAGTTTCCAAGAAAAACGCATTTAAAGTTTTGCATATAAAAATCCTTAGAAAATCGATTTTCAGTGGAAAATACAAGTGATCACAGATTTTCGTTATTTTTGCTCTAACTCGTATAGTTTCCAAGAAAAACGCATTTAAAGTTTTGCATATAAAAATCCTTAGAAAATCGATTTTCAGTGGAAATACAAGTGATCACAGATTTTCGTTATTTTTGCTCTAACTCGTATGGTTTCCAAGAAAAACGCATTTAAAGTTTTGCATATAAAAATCCTTAGAAAATCGATTTTTAGTGGAAAATACAAGTGATCACAGATTTTCGTTATTTTTGCTCTAACTCGTATAGTTTCCAAGAAAAACGCATTTAAAGTTTTGCATATAAAAATCCTTGGAAAATCAATATTCAGTGGAAAATACAAGTGATCACAGATTTTCGTTATTTTTGCTCTAACTCGTATGGTTTCCAAGAAAAACGCATTTAAAGTTTTGCATATAAAAATCCTTAGAAAATCGATTTTTAGTGGAAAATACAAGTGATCACAGATTTTCGTTATTTTTGCTCTAACTCGTATAGTTTTCAAGAAAAACGCATTTAAACTTTGGCATACAAAAATCCTTAGCAAATCGATTTTTAGTGGAAATACAAGTGATCACAGATTTTCGTTATTTTTGCTCTAACTCGTATGGTTTCCAAGAAAAACGCATTTAAAGTTTTGCATATAAAAATCCTTAGAAAATCGATTTTTAGTGGAAAATACAAGTGATCACAGATTTTCGTTATTTTTGCTCTAACTCGTATAGTTTCCAAGAAAAACGCATTTAAAGTTTTGCATATAAAAATCCTTAGAAAATCGATTTTCAGTGGAAATACAAGTGATCACAGATTTTCGTTATTTTTGCTCTAACTCGTATGGTTTCCAAGAAAAACGCATTTAAAGTTTTGCATATAAAAATCCTTAGAAAATCGATTTTTAGTGGAAAATACAAGTGATCACAGATTTTCGTTATTTTTGCTCTAACTCGTATAGTTTCCAAGAAAAACGCATTTAAAGTTTTGCATATAAAAATCCTTGGAAAATCAATATTCAGTGGAAAATACAAGTGATCACAGATTTTCGTTATTTTTGCTCTAACTCGTATAGTTTTCAAGAAAAACGCATTTAAACTTTGGCATACAAAAATCCTTAGCAAATCGATTTTTAGTGGAAAATACAAGTGATCACAGATTTTCGTTATTTTTGCTCTAACTCGTATAGTTTCCAAGAAAAACGCGTTTAAAGTTTTGCATACAAAAATCCTTAGGAAATCGATTTTTAGTGGAAAATACAAGTGATCACAGATTTTCGTTATTTTTGCTCTAACTCGTTTAGTTTCCAAGAAAAACGCATTTAAAGTTTTGCATACAAAAATCCTTAGGAAATCGATTTTTAGTGGAAAATACAAGTGATCACAGATTTTCGTTATTTTTGCTCTAACTCGTATAGTTTCCAAGAAAAACGCATTTAAACTTTGGCATACAAAAATCCTTAGCAAATCGATTTTTAGTGGAAAATACAAGTGATCACAGATTTTCGTTATTGTTGCTTTAACTCGTATAGTTTCCAAGAAAAACGCATTTCAAGTTTTGCATATAAAAATCCTTAGAAAATCGATTTTCAGTGGAAAATACAAGTGATCACAGATTTTCGTTATTTTTGCTCTAACTCGTATAGTTTCCAAGAAAAACGAATTTAAAGTTTTGCATATAAAAATCCTTAGAAAATCGATTTTCATTGGAAAATACAAGTGATCACAGATTTTCGTTATTTTTGATCTAACTCGTATAGTTTCCAAGAAAAATGCATTTAAAGTTTTGCATATAAAAATCAATTTTCAGTGGAAAATACAAGTGATCACAGATTTTCGTTATTTTTGCTCTAACTCGTATAGTTTCCAAGAAAAACGCATTTAAAGTTTTGCATATAAAAATCCTTAGAAAATCGTTTTTCAGTGGAAAATACAAGTGATCACAGATTTTCGTTACTTTTGATCTAACTCGTATAGTTTCCAAGAAAAACGCATTTAAAGTTTTGCATATAAAAATCGTTTTTCAGTGGAAAATACAAGTGATCACAGATTTTCGTTATTTTTGCTCTAACTCGTATGGTTTCCAAGAAAAACGCATTTAAAGTTTTGCATATAAAAATCCTTAGAAAATCGATTTTCAGTGGAAAATACAAGTGATCACAGATTTTCGTTATTTTTGGTCTAACTCGTATAGTTTCCAAGAAAAACGCATTTAAAGTTTTGCATATAAAAATCCTTAGAAATTCGATTTTCAGTGGAAATACAAGTGATCACAGATTTTCGTTATTTTTGCTCTAACTCGTATGGTTTCCAAGAAAAACGCATTTAAAGTTTTGCATATAAAAATCCTTAGAAAATCGATTTTTAGTGGAAAATACAAGTGATCACAGATTTTCGTTATTTTTGCTCTAACTCGTATAGTTTCCAAGAAAAACGCATTTAAAGTTTTGCATATAAAAATCCTTGGAAAATCAATATTCAGTGGAAAATACAAGTGATCACAGATTTTCGTTATTTTTGCTCTAACTCGTATAGTTTTCAAGAAAAACGCATTTAAACTTTGGCATACAAAAATCCTTAGCAAATCGATTTTTAGTGGAAAATACAAGTGATCACAGATTTTCGTTATTTTTGCTCTAACTCGTATAGTTTCCAAGAAAAACGCGTTTAAAGTTTTGCATACAAAAATCCTTAGGAAATCGATTTTTAGTGGAAAATACAAGTGATCACAGATTTTCGTTATTTTTGCTCTAACTCGTATAGTTTCCAAGAAAAACGCATTTAAACTTTGGCATACAAAAATCCTTAGCAAATCGATTTTTAGTGGAAAATACAAGTGATCACAGATTTTCGTTATTTTTGCTTTAACTCGTATAGTTTCCAAGAAAAACGCATTTCAAGTTTTGCATATAAAAATCCTTAGAAAATCGATTTTCAGTGGAAAATACAAGTGATCACAGATTTTCGTTATTTTTGCTCTAACTCGTATAGTTTCCAAGAAAAACGAATTTAAAGTTTTGCATATAAAAATCCTTAGAAAATCGATTTTCATTGGAAAATACAAGTGATCACAGATTTTCGTTATTTTTGATCTAACTCGTATAGTTTCCAAGAAAAATGCATTTAAAGTTTTGCATATAAAAATCAATTTTCAGTGGAAAATACAAGTGATCACAGATTTTCGTTATTTTTGCTCTAACTCGTATAGTTTCCAAGAAAAACGCATTTAAAGTTTTGCATATAAAAATCCTTAGAAAATCGATTTTCAGTGGAAAATACAAGTGATCACAGATTTTCGTTATTTTTGCTCTAATTCGTATAGTTTCCAAGAAAAACGCATTTAAAGTTTTGCATATAAAAATCCTTAGAAAATCGATTTTCAGTGGAAAATACAAGTGATCACAGATTTTCGTTATTTTTGCTCTAACTCGTTTAGTTTCCAAGAAAAAGGCGTTTAAAGTTTTGCATACAAAAATCCTTAGGAAATCGATTTTTAGTGGAAAATACAAGTGATCACAGATTTTCGTTATTTTTGCTCTAACTCGTATAGTTTCCAAGAAAAACGCATTTAAAGTTTTGCATATAAAAATCCTTAGAAAATCGATTTTCAGTGGAAATACAAGTGATCACAGATTTTCGTTATTTTTGCTCTAACTCGTATGGTTTCCAAGAAAAACGCATTTAAAGTTTTGCATATAAAAATCCTTAGAAAATCGATTTTTAGTGGAAAATACAAGTGATCACAGATTTTCGTTATTTTTGCTCTAACTCGTATAGTTTCCAAGAAAAACGCATTTAAAGTTTTGCATATAAAAATCCTTGGAAAATCAATATTCAGTGGAAAATACAAGTGATCACAGATTTTCGTTATTTTTGCTCTAACTCGTATAGTTTTCAAGAAAAACGCATTTAAACTTTGGCATACAAAAATCCTTAGCAAATCGATTTTTAGTGGAAAATACAAGTGATCACAGATTTTCGTTATTTTTGCTCTAACTCGTATAGTTTCCAAGAAAAACGCGTTTAAAGTTTTGCATACAAAAATCCTTAGGAAATCGATTTTTAGTGGAAAATACAAGTGATCACAGATTTTCGTTATTTTTGCTCTAACTCGTTTAGTTTCCAAGAAAAACGCATTTAAAGTTTTGCATACAAAAATCCTTAGGAAATCGATTTTTAGTGGAAAATACAAGTGATCACAGATTTTCGTTATTTTTGCTCTAACTCGTATAGTTTCCAAGAAAAACGCATTTAAACTTTGGCATACAAAAATCCTTAGCAAATCGATTTTTAGTGGAAAATACAAGTGATCACAGATTTTCGTTATTTTTGCTTTAACTCGTATAGTTTCCAAGAAAAACGCATTTCAAGTTTTGCATATAAAAATCCTTAGAAAATCGATTTTCAGTGGAAAATACAAGTGATCACAGATTTTCGTTATTTTTGCTCTAACTCGTATAGTTTCCAAGAAAAACGCATTTAAAGTTTTGCATATAAAAATCCTTAGAAAATCGATTTTCAGTGGAAAATACAAGTGATCACAGATTTTCGTTATTTTTGATCTAACTCGTATAGTTTCCAAGAAAAACGCATTTAAAGTTTTGCATATAAAAATCAATTTTCAGTGAAAAATACAAGTGATCACAGATTTTCGTTATTTTTGCTCTAACTCGTATAGTTTCCAAGAAAAACGCATTTAAAGTTTTGCATATAAAAATCCTTAGAAAATCGTTTTTCAGTGGAAAATACAAGTGATCACAGATTTTCGTTACTTTTGATCTAACTCGTATAGTTTCCAAGAAAAACGCATTTAAAGTTTTGCATATAAAAATCGATTTTCAGTGGAAAATACAAGTGATCACAGATTTTCGTTATTTTTGCTCTAACTCGTATAGTTTCCAAGAAAAACGCATTTAAAGTTTTGCATATAAAAATCCTTAGAAAATCGATTTTCAGTGGAAAATACAAGTGATCACAGATTTTCGTTATTTTTGCTCTAACTCGTATAGTTTCCAAGAAAAACGCATTTAAAGTTTTGCATATAAAAATCCTTAGAAAATCGATTTTCAGTGGAAAATACAAGTGATCACAGATTTTCGTTATTTTTGCTCTAACTCGTATAGTTTCCAAGAAAACGCATTTAAAGTTTTGCATATAAAAATCCAAGAAAAACGCATTTAAAGTTTTGCATATAAAAATCCTAAGAAAATCGATGTTTAGTAGAAAATACAAGTGATCACAGATTTTCGTTATTTTTGCTCTAACTCGTATAGTTTCCAAGAAAAACGCATTTAAAGTTTTGCATATAAAAATCCAAGAAAAACGCATTTAAAGTTTTGCATATAAAAATCCTTAGAAAATCGATTTTCAGTGGAAAATACAAGTGATCACAGATTTTCGTTATTTTTGCTCTAACTCGTATAGTTTCCAAGAAAAACGCATTTAAAGTTTTGCATATAAAAATCCTTAGAAAATCGATTTTCAGTGGAAAATACAAGTGATCACAGATTTTCGTTATTTTTGCTCTAACTCGTATAGTTTCCAAGAAAAACGCATTTAAAGTTTTGCATATAAAAATCCTTAGAAAATCGAGTTTTAGTGGAAAATACAAGTGATCACAGATTTTCGTTATTTTTGCTCTAACTCGTATAGTTTCCAAGAAAAACGCATTTAAAGTTTTGCATATAAAAATCCTTAGAAAATCGATTTTTAGTGGAAAATACAAGTGATCACAGATTTTCGTTATTTTTGCTCTAACTCGTATAGTTTCCAAGAAAAACGCATTTAAAGTTTTGCATATAAAAATCCTTAGAAAATCGATTTTCAGTGGAAAATACAAGTGATCACAGATTTTCGTTATTTTTGCTCTAACTCGTATAGTTTCCAAGAAAAACGCATTTAAAGTTTTGCATATAAAAATCCTTAGAAAATCGAGTTTTAGTGGAAAATACAAGTGATCACAGATTTTCGTTATTTTTGCTCTAACTCGTATAGTTTCCAAGAAAAACGCATTTAAAGTTTTGCATATAAAAATCCTTAGAAAATCGATTTTTAGTGGAAAATACAAGTGATCACAGATTTTCGTTATTTTTGCTCTAACTCGTATAGTTTCCAAGAAAAACGCATTTAAAGTTTTGCATATAAAAATCCTTAGAAAATCGATTTTCAGTGGAAAATACAAGTGATCACAGATTTTCGTTATTTTTGCTCTAACTCGTATAGTTTCCAAGAAAAACGCATTTAAAGTTTTGCATATAAAAATCCTTAGAAAATCGATTTTCAGTGGAAAATACAAGTGATCACAGATTTTCGTTATTTTTGCTCTAACTCGTATAGTTTCCAAGAAAAACGCATTTAAAGTTTTGCATATAAAAATCCTTAAATCGTTTTTCAGTGGAAAATACAAGTGATCACAGATTTTCGTTATTTTTGATCTAACTCGTATAGTTTCTAAGAAAAACGCATTTAAAGTTTTGCATATAAAAATCGATTTTCAGTGGAAAATACAAGTGATCACAGATTTTCGTTATTTTTGCTCTAACTCGTATAGTTTTCAAGAAAAACGCATTTAAAGTTTTGCATATAAAAATCCTTAGAAAATCGATTTTCATTGGAAAATACAAGTGATCACAGATTTTCGTTATTTTTGCTTTAACTCGTATAGTTTCCAAGAAAAACGCATTTAAAGTTTTGCATATAAAAATCCTTAGAAAATCGATTTTCAGTGGAAAATACAAGTGATCACAGATTTTCGTTATTTTTGCTCTAACTCGTATAGTTTCCAAGAAAAACGCATTTAAAGTTTTGCATATAAAAATCCTTAGAAAATCGAGTTTTAGTGGAAAATACAAGTGATCACAGATTTTCGTTATTTTTGCTCTAACTCGTATAGTTTCCAAGAAAAACGCATTTAAAGTTTTGCATATAAAAATCCTTAGAAAATCGATTTTCAGTGGAAAATACAAGTGATCACAGATTTTCGTTATTTTTGCTCTAACTCGTATAGTTTCCAAGAAAAACGCATTTAAAGTTTTGCATATAAAAATCCTTAGAAAATCGAGTTTTAGTGGAAAATACAAGTGATCACAGATTTTCGTTATTTTTGCTCTAAATCGTTTAGTTTCCAAGAAAAACGCATTTAAAGTTTTGCATACAAAAATCCTTAGGAAATCGATTTTTAGTGGAAAATACAAGTGATCACAGATTTTCGTTATTTTTGCTCTAACTCGTATAGTTTCCAAGAAAAACGCATTTAAAGTTTTGCATATAAAAATCCTTAGAAAATCGATTTTCAGTGGAAAATACAAGTGATCACAGATTTTCGTTATTTTTGCTCTAACTCGTATAGTTTCCAAGAAAAACGCATTTAAAGTTTTGCATATAAAAATCCTTAGAAAATCGTTTTTCAGTGGAAAATACAAGTGATCACAGATTTTCGTTATTTTTGATCTAACTCGTATAGTTTCCAAGAAAAACGCATTTAAAGTTTTGCATATAAAAATCGATTTTCAGTGGAAAATACAAGTGATCACAGATTTTCGTTATTTTTGCTCTAACTCGTATAGTTTCCAAGAAAAACGCATTTAAAGTTTTGCATATAAAAATCCTTAGAAAATCGATTTTTAGTGGAAAATACAAGTGGTCACAGATTTTCGTTATTTTTGCTCTAACTCGTATAGTTTCCAAGAAAAACGCATTTAAAGTTTTGCATATAAAAATCCTTAGAAAATCGATTTTCAGTGGAAAATACAAGTGATCACAGATTTTCGTTATTTTTGCTCTAACTCGTATAGTTTCCAAGAAAAACGCATTTAAAGTTTTGCATATAAAAATCCTTAGAAAATCGATTTTCAGTGGAAAATACAAGTGATCACAGATTTTCGTTATTTTTGCTCTAACTCGTATAGTTTCCAAGAAAAACGCATTTAAAGTTTTGCATATAAAAATCCTTAGAAAATCGAGTTTTAGTGGAAAATACAAGTGATCACAGATTTTCGTTATTTTTGCTCTAACTCGTATAGTTTCCAAGAAAAACGCATTTAAAGTTTTGCATATAAAAATCCTTAGAAAATCGATTTTCAGTGGAAAATACAAGTGATCACAGATTTTCGTTATTTTTGCTCTAACTCGTATAGTTTCCAAGAAAAACGCATTTAAAGTTTTGCATATAAAAATCCTTTGAAAATCGATTTTCAGTGGAAAATACAAGTGATCACAGATTTTCGTTATTTTTGCTCTAACTCGTATAGTTTCCAAGAAAAACGCATTTAAAGTTTTGCATATAAAAATCCTTAGAAAATCGAGTTTTAGTGGAAAATACAAGTGATCACAGATTTTCGTTATTTTTGCTCTAACTCGTATAGTTTCCAAGAAAAACGCATTTAAAGTTTTGCATATAAAAATCCTTAGAAAATCGATTTTCAGTGGAAAATACAAGTGATCACAGATTTTCGTTATTTTTGCTCTAACTCGTATAGTTTCCAAGAAAAACGCATTTAAAGTTTTGCATATAAAAATCCTTTGAAAATCGATTTTCAGTGGAAAATACAAGTGATCACAGATTTTCGTTATTTTTGCTCTAACTCGTATAGTTTCCAAGAAAAACGCATTTAAAGTTTTGCATATAAAAATCCTTAAATCGCTTTTCAGTGGAAAATACAAGTGATCACAGATTTTCGTTATTTTTGATCTAACTCGTATAGTTTCTAAGAAAAACGCATTCAAAGTTTTGCATATAAAAATCGATTTTCAGTGGAAAATACAAGTGATCACAGATTTTCGTTATTTTTGCTCTAACTCGTATAGTTTCCAAGAAAAACGCATTTAAAGTTTTGCACATAAAAATCCTTAGAAAATCGATTTTTAGTGGAAAATACAAGTGATCACAGATTTTCGTTATTTTTGCTCTAACTCGTATAGTTTCCAAGAAAAACGCATTTAAAGTTTTGCATATAAAAATCCTTAGAAAATCGATTTTCAGTGGAAAATACAAGTGATCACAGATTTTCGTTATTTTTGCTCTAACTCGTATAGTTTCCAAGAAAAACGCATTTAAAGTTTTGCATATAAAAATCCTTAGAAAATCGATTTTCAGTGGAAATACAAGTGATCACAGATTTTCGTTATTTTTGCTCTAACTCGTATAGTTTCCAAGAAAAACGCATTTAAAGTTTTGCATATAAAAATCCTTAGAAAATCGATTTTTAGTGGAAAATACAAGTGATCACAGATTTTCGTTATTTTTGCTCTCTAACTCGTATAGTTTCCAAGAAAAACGCATTTAAAGTTTTGCATATAAAAATCCTTAGAAAATCGATTTTCAGTGGAAAATACAAGTGATCACAGATTTTCGTTATTTTTGCTCTAAATCGTTTAGTTTCCAAGAAAAACGCATTTAAAGTTTTGCATACAAAAATCCTTAGGAAATCGATTTTTAGTGGAAAATACAAGTGATCACAGATTTTCGTTATTTTTGCTCTAAATCGTTTAGTTTCCAAGAAGAACGCATTTAAAGTTTTGCATACAAAAATCCTTAGGAAACCGATTTTTAGTGGAAAATACAAGTGATCACAGATTTTAGTTATTTTTGCTCTAACTCGTATAGTTTCCAAGAAAAACGCATTTAAAGTTTTGCATATAAAAATCCTTAGAAAATCGATTTTCAGTGGAAAATACAAGTGATAACAGATTTTCGTTATTTTTGCTCTAACTCGTATAGTTTCCAAGAAAAACGCATTTAAAGTTTTGCATATAAAAATCCTTAGAAAATCGTTTTTCAGTGGAAAATACAAGTGATCACAGATTTTCGTTATTTTTGATCTAACTCGTATAGTTTCCAAGAAAAACGCATTTAAAGTTTTGCATATAAAAATCGATTTTCAGTGGAAAATACAAGTGATCACAGATTTTCGTTATTTTTGCTCTAACTCGTAAAGTTTCCAAGAAAAACGCATTTAAAGTTTTGCATATAAAAATCCTTAGAAAATCGATTTTTAGTGGAAAATACAAGTGATCACAGATTTTCGTTATTTTTGCTCTAACTCGTATAGTTTCCAAGAAAAACGCATTTAAAGTTTTGCATATAAAAATCCTTAGAAAATCGATTTTCAGTGGAAAATACAAGTGATCACAGATTTTCGTTATTTTTGCTCTAACTCGTATAGTTTCCAAGAAAAACGCATTTAAAGTTTTGCATATAAAAATCCTTAGGAAATCGATTTTTAGTGGAAAATACAAGTGATCACAGATTTTCGTTATTTTTGCTCTAAATCGTTTAGTTTCCAAGAAGAACGCATTTAAAGTTTTGCATACAAAAATCCTTAGGAAATCGATTTTTAGTGGAAAATACAAGTGATCACAGATTTTAGTTATTTTTGCTCTAACTCGTATAGTTTCCAAGAAAAACGCATTTAAAGTTTTGCATATAAAAATCCTTAGAAAATCGATTTTCAGTGGAAAATACAAGTGATCACAGATTTTCGTTATTTTTGCTCTAACTCGTATAGTTTCCAAAAAAAACGCGTTTAAAGTTTTGCATATAAAAATCCTTAGAAAATCGATTTTTAGTGGAAAATACAAGTGATCACAGATTTTCGTTATTTTTGCTCTAACTCGTATAGTTTCCAAGAAAAACGCATTTAAAGTTTTGCATATAAAAATCCTTAGAAAATCGAGTTTTAGTGGAAAATACAAGTGATCACAGATTTTCGTTATTTTTGCTCTAACTCGTATAGTTTCCAAGAAAAACGCATTTAAAGTTTTGCATATAAAAATCCTTAGAAAATCGATTTTCAGTGGAAAATACAAGTGATCACAGATTTTCGTTATTTTTGCTCTAACTCGTATAGTTTCCAAGAAAAACGCATTTAAAGTTTTGCATATAAAAATCCTTAGAAAATCGAGTTTTAGTGGAAAATACAAGTGATCACAGATTTTCGTTATTTTTGCTCTAAATCGTTTAGTTTCCAAGAAAAACGCATTTAAAGTTTTGCATACAAAAATCCTTAGGAAATCGATTTTTAGTGGAAAATACAAGTGATCACAGATTTTCGTTATTTTTGCTCTAACTCGTATAGTTTCCAAGAAAAACGCATATAAAGTTTTGCATATAAAAATCCTTAGAAAATCGATTTTTAGTGGAAAATACAAGTGATCACAGATTTTCGTTATTTTTGCTCTAACTCGTATAGTTTCCAAAAAAAAACGCATTTAAAGTTTTGCATATAAAAATCGATTTTCAGTGGAAAATACAAGTGATCACAGATTTTTGTTATTTTTGCTCTAACTCGTATAGTTTCCAAGAAAAACGCGTTTAAAGTTTTGTATACAAAAATCCTTAGGAAATCGTTTTTTAGTGGAAAATACAAGTGATCACAGATTTTCGTTATTTTTGCTTTAACTCGTATAGTTTCCAAGAAAAACGCATTTCAAGTTTTGCATATAAAAATCCTTAGAAAATCGATTTTCAGTGGAAAATACAAGTGATCACAGATTTTCGTTATTTTTGCTCTAACTCGTATAGTTTCCAAGAAAAACGCATTTAAAGTTTTGCATATAAAAATCCTTAGAAAATCGATTTTCAGTGGAAAATACAAGTGATCACAGATTTTCGTTATTTTTGCTCTAACTCGTATAGTTTCCAAGAAAAACGCATTTAAAGTTTTGCATATAAAAATCCTTAGAAAATCGATTTTCAGTGGAAAATACAAGTGATCACAGATTTTCGTTATTTTTGCTCTAACTCGTATAGTTTCCAAGAAAAACGCATATAAAGTTTTGCATATAAAAATCCTTAGAAAATCGATTTTTAGTGGAAAATACAAGTGATCACAGATTTTCGTTATTTTTGCTCTAACTCGTATAGTTTTCAAGAAAAACGCATTTAAAGTTTTGCATACAAAAATCCTTAGGAAATCGATTTTTAGTGGAAAATACAAGTGATCACAGATTTTCGTTATTTTTGCTCTAACTCGTATAGTTTCCAAGAAAAACGCATATAAAGTTTTGCATATAAAAATCCTTAGAAAATCGATTTTTAGTGGAAAATACAAGTGATCACAGATTTTCGTTATTTTTGCTCTAACTCGTATAGTTTCCAAAAAAAAACGCATTTAAAGTTTTGCATATAAAAATCGATTTTCAGTGGAAAATACAAGTGATCACAGATTTTTGTTATTTTTGCTCTAACTCGTATAGTTTCCAAGAAAAACGCGTTTAAAGTTTTGTATACAAAAATCCTTAGGAAATCGTTTTTTAGTGGAAAATACAAGTGTTCACAGATTTTCGTTATTTTTGCTTTAACTCGTATAGTTTCCAAGAAAAACGCATTTCAAGTTTTACATATAAAAATCCTTAGAAAATCGATTTTCAGTGGAAAATACAAGTGATCACAGATTTTCGTTATTTTTGCTCTAACTCGTATAGTTTCCAAGAAAAACGCATTTAAAGTTTTGCATATAAAAATCCTTAGAAAATCGATTTTCAGTGGAAAATACAAGTGATCACAGATTTTCGTTATTTTTGCTCTAACTCGTATAGTTTCCAAGAAAAACGCATTTAAAGTTTTGCATATAAAAATCCTTAGAAAATAGATTTTCAGTGGAAAATACAAGTGATCACAGATTTTCGTTATTTTTGCTCTAACTCGTATAGTTTCCAAGAAAAACGCATTTAAAGAATTGCATATAAAAATCCTTAGAAAATCGATTTTCAGTGGAAAATACAAGTGATCACAGATTTTCGTTATTTTTGCTCTAACTCGTATAGTTTCCAAGAAAAACGCATTTAAAGTTTTGCATATAAAAATCCTTAGAAAATCGATTTTCAGTGGAAAATACAAGTGATCACAGATTTTCGTTATTTTTGCTCTAACTCGTATAGTTTCCAAGAAAAACGCATTTAAAGTTTTGCATATAAAAATCCTTAGAAAATCGTTTTTCAGTGGAAAATACAAGTGATCACAGATTTTCGTTATTTTTGATCTAACTCGTATAGTTTCCAAGAAAAACGCATTTAAAGTTTTGCATATAAAAATCGATTTTCAGTGGAAAATACAAGTGATCACAGATTTTCGTTATTTTTGCTCTAACTCGTATAGTTTCCAAGAAAAACGCATTTAAAGTTTTGCATATAAAAATCCTTAGAAAATCGATTTTCAGTGGAAAATACAAGTGATCACAGATTTTCGTTATTTTTGCTCTAACTCGTATAGTTTCCAAGAAAAACGCATTTGAAGTTTTGCATATAAAAATCCTTAGAAAATCGAGTTTTAGTGGAAAATACAAGTGATCACAGATTTTCGTTATTTTTGCTCTAACTCGTATAGTTTCCAAGAAAAACGCATTTAAAGTTTTGCATATAAAAATCCTTAGAAAATCGTTTTTCAGTGGAAAATACAAGTGATCACAGATTTTCGTTATTTTTGATCTAACTCGTATAGTTTCCAAGAAAAACGCATTTAAAGTTTTGCATATAAAAATCGATTTTCAGTGGAAAATACAAGTGATCACAGATTTTCGTTATTTTTGCTCTAACTCGTATAGTTTCCAAGAAAAACGCATTTAAAGTTTTGCATATAAAAATCCTTAGAAAATCGATTTTCAGTGGAAAATACAAGTGATCACAGATTTTCGTTATTTTTGCTCTAACTCGTATAGTTTCCAAGAAAAACGCATTTAAAGTTTTGCATATAAAAATCCTTAGAAAATCGATTTTCAGTGGAAAATACAAGTGATCACAGATTTTCGTTATTTTTGCTCTAACTCGTATAGTTTCCAAGAAAAACGCATTTAAAGAATTGCATATAAAAATCCTTAGAAAATCGATTTTCAGTGGAAAATACAAGTGATCACAGATTTTCGTTATTTTTGCTCTAACTCGTATAGTTTCCAAGAAAAACGCATTTAAAGTTTTGCATATAAAAATCCTTAGAAAATCGATTTTCAGTGGAAAATACAAGTGATCACAGATTTTCGTTATTTTTGCTCTAACTCGTATAGTTTCCAAGAAAAACGCATTTAAAGTTTTGCATATAAAAATCCTTAGAAAATCGTTTTTCAGTGGAAAATACAAGTGATCACAGATTTTCGTTATTTTTGATCTAACTCGTATAGTTTCCAAGAAAAACGCATTTAAAGTTTTGCATATAAAAATCGATTTTCAGTGGAAAATACAAGTGATCACAGATTTTTGTTATTTTTGCTCTAACTCGTATAGTTTCCAAGAAAAACGCGTTTAAAGTTTTGTATACAAAAATCCTTAGGAAATCGTTTTTTAGTGGAAAATACAAGTGTTCACAGATTTTCGTTATTTTTGCTTTAACTCGTATAGTTTCCAAGAAAAACGCATTTCAAGTTTTGCATATAAAAATCCTTAGAAAATCGATTTTCAGTGGAAAATACAAGTGATCACAGATTTTCGTTATTTTTGCTCTAACTCGTATAGTTTCCAAGAAAAACGCATTTAAAGTTTTGCATATAAAAATCCTTAGAAAATCGATTTTCAGTGGAAAATACAAGTGATCACAGATTTTCGTTATTTTTGCTCTAACTCGTATAGTTTCCAAGAAAAACGCATTTAAAGTTTTGCATATAAAAATCCTTAGAAAATCGATTTTCAGTGGAAAATACAAGTGATCACAGATTTTCGTTATTTTTGCTCTAACTCGTATAGTTTCCAAGAAAAACGCATTTAAAGAATTGCATATAAAAATCCTTAGAAAATCGATTTTCAGTGGAAAATACAAGTGATCACAGATTTTCGTTATTTTTGCTCTAACTCGTATAGTTTCCAAGAAAAACGCATTTAAAGTTTTGCATATAAAAATCCTTAGAAAATCGATTTTCAGTGGAAAATACAAGTGATCACAGATTTTCGTTATTTTTGCTCTAACTCGTATAGTTTCCAAGAAAAACGCATTTAAAGTTTTGCATATAAAAATCCTTAGAAAATCGTTTTTCAGTGGAAAATACAAGTGATCACAGATTTTCGTTATTTTTGATCTAACTCGTATAGTTTCCAAGAAAAACGCATTTAAAGTTTTGCATATAAAAATCGATTTTCAGTGGAAAATACAAGTGATCACAGATTTTCGTTATTTTTGCTCTAACTCGTATAGTTTCCAAGAAAAACGCATTTAAAGAATTGCATATAAAAATCCTTAGAAAATCGATTTTCAGTGGAAAATACAAGTGATCACAGATTTTCGTTATTTTTGCTCTAACTCGTATAGTTTCCAAGAAAAACGCATTTAAAGTTTTGCATATAAAAATCCTTAGAAAATCGATTTTCAGTGGAAAATACAAGTGATCACAGATTTTCGTTATTTTTGCTCTAACTCGTATAGTTTCCAAGAAAAACGCATTTAAAGTTTTGCATATAAAAATCCTTAGAAAATCGTTTTTCAGTGGAAAATACAAGTGATCACAGATTTTCGTTATTTTTGATCTAACTCGTATAGTTTCCAAGAAAAACGCATTTAAAGTTTTGCATATAAAAATCGATTTTCAGTGGAAAATACAAGTGATCACAGATTTTTGTTATTTTTGCTCTAACTCGTATAGTTTCCAAGAAAAACGCGTTTAAAGTTTTGTATACAAAAATCCTTAGGAAATCGTTTTTTAGTGGAAAATACAAGTGTTCACAGATTTTCGTTATTTTTGCTTTAACTCGTATAGTTTCCAAGAAAAACGCATTTCAAGTTTTGCATATAAAAATCCTTAGAAAATCGATTTTCAGTGGAAAATACAAGTGATCACAGATTTTCGTTATTTTTGCTCTAACTCGTATAGTTTCCAAGAAAAACGCATTTAAAGTTTTGCATATAAAAATCCTTAGAAAATCGATTTTCAGTGGAAAATGCAAGTGATCACAGATTTTCGTTATTTTTGCTCTAACTCGTATAGTTTCCAAGAAAAACGCATTTAAAGTTTTGCATATAAAAATCCTTAGAAAATCGATTTTCAGTGGAAAATACAAGTGATCACAGATTTTCGTTATTTTTGCTCTAACTCGTATAGTTTCCAAGAAAAACGCATTTAAAGAATTGCATATAAAAATCCTTAGAAAATCGATTTTCAGTGGAAAATACAAGTGATCACAGATTTTCGTTATTTTTGCTCTAACTCGTATAGTTTCCAAGAAAAACGCATTTAAAGTTTTGCATATAAAAATCCTTAGAAAATCGATTTTCAGTGGAAAATACAAGTGATCACAGATTTTCGTTATTTTTGCTCTAACTCGTATAGTTTCCAAGAAAAACGCATTTAAAGTTTTGCATATAAAAATCCTTAGAAAATCGTTTTTCAGTGGAAAATACAAGTGATCACAGATTTTCGTTATTTTTGATCTAACTCGTATAGTTTCCAAGAAAAACGCATTTAAAGTTTTGCATATAAAAATCGATTTTCAGTGGAAAATACAAGTGATCACAGATTTTCGTTATTTTTGCTCTAACTCGTATAGTTTCCAAGAAAAACGCATTTAAAGTTTTGCATATAAAAATCCTTAGAAAATCGATTTTCAGTGGAAAATACAAGTGATCACAGATTTTCGTTATTTTTGCTCTAACTCGTATAGTTTCCAAGAAAAACGCATTTAAAGTTTTGCATATAAAAATCCTTAGAAAATCGAGTTTTAGTGGAAAATACAAGTGATCACAGATTTTCGTTATTTTTGCTCTAACTCGTATAGTTTCCAAGAAAAACGCATTTAAAGTTTTGCATATAAAAATCCTTAGAAAATCGTTTTTCAGTGGAAAATACAAGTGATCACAGATTTTCGTTATTTTTGATCTAACTCGTATAGTTTCCAAGAAAAACGCATTTAAAGTTTTGCATATAAAAATCGATTTTCAGTGGAAAATACAAGTGATCACAGATTTTCGTTATTTTTGCTCTAACTCGTATAGTTTCCAAGAAAAACGCATTTAAAGTTTTGCATATAAAAATCCTTAGAAAATCGATTTTCAGTGGAAAATACAAGTGCTCACAGATTTTCGTTATTTTTGCTCTAACTCGTATAGTTTCCAAGAAAAACGCATTTAAAGTTTTGCATATAAAAATCCTTAGATAATCGAGTTTTAGTGGAAAATACAAGTGATCACAGATTTTCGTTATTTTTGCTCTAACTCGTATAGTTTCCAAGAAAAACGCGTTTAAAGTTTTGCATATAAAAATCCTTAGAAAATCGATTTTCAGTGGAAAATACAAGTGATCACAGATTTTCGTTATTTTTGCTCTTACTCGTATAGTTTCCAAGAAAAACGCATTTAAAGTTTTGCATATAAAAATCCTTAGAAAATCGATTTTCAGAGGAAAATACAAGTGATCACAGATTTTCGTTATTTTTGCTCTAACTCGTATAGTTTCCAAGAAAAACGCATTTAAAGTTTTGCATATAAAAATCCTTAAATCGTTTTTCAGTGGAAAATACAAGTGATCACAGATTTTCGTTATTTTTGATCTAACTCGTATAGTTTCCAAGAAAAACGCATTTAAAGTTTTGCATATAAAAATCCTTAGAAAATCGATTTTTAGTGGAAAATACAAGTGATCACAGATTTTCGTTATTTTTGCTCTAAATCGTATAGTTTCCAAGAAAAACGCATTTAAAGTTTTGCATATAAAAATCCTTAAATCGTTTTTCAGTGGAAAATACAAGTGATCACAGATTTTCGTTATTTTTGATCTAACTCGTATAGTTTCCAAGAAAAACGCATTTAAAGTTTTGCATATAAAAATCGATTTTCAGTGGAAAATACAAGTGATTACAGATTTTCGTTATTTTTGCTCTAACTCGTATAGTTTCCAAGAAAAACGCATTTAAAGTTTTGCATATAAAAATCCTTAGAAAATCGATTTTTAGTGGAAAATACAAGTGATCACAGATTTTCGTTATTTTTGCTCTAACTCGTATAGTTTCCAAGAAAAACGCATTTAAAGTTTTGCATATAAAAATCCTTAGAAAATCGATTTTCAGTGGAAAATACAAGTGATCACAGATTTTCGTTATTTTTGCTCTAACTCGTATAGTTTCCAAGAAAAACGCATTTAAAGTTTTGCATATAAAAATCCTTAGGAAATCGATTTTTAGTGGAAAATACAAGTGATCACAGATTTTCGTTATTTTTGCTCTAAATCGTTTAGTTTCCAAGAAGAACGCATTTAAAGTTTTGCATACAAAAATCCTTAGGAAATCGATTTTTAGTGGAAAATACAAGTGATCACAGATTTTAGTTATTTTTGCTCTAACTCGTATAGTTTCCAAGAAAAACGCATTTAAAGTTTTGCATATAAAAATCCTTAGAAAATCGATTTTCAGTGGAAAATACAAGTGATCACAGATTTTCGTTATTTTTGCTCTAACTCGTATAGTTTCCAAAAAAAACGCGTTTAAAGTTTTGCATATAAAAATCCTTAGAAAATCGATTTTTAGTAGAAAATACAAGTGATCACAGATTTTCGTTATTTTTGCTCTAACTCGTATAGTTTCCAAGAAAAACGCATTTAAAGTTTTGCATATAAAAATCCTTAGAAAATCGAGTTTTAGTGGAAAATACAAGTGATCACAGATTTTCGTTATTTTTGATCTAACTCGTATAGTTTCCAAGAAAAACGCATTTAAAGTTTTGCATATAAAAATCCTTAGAAAATCGATTTTCAGTGGAAAATACAAGTGATCACAGATTTTCGTTATTTTTGCTCTAACTCGTATAGTTTCCAAGAAAAACGCATTTAAAGTTTTGCATATAAAAATCCTTAGAAAATCGAGTTTTAGTGGAAAATACAAGTGAGCACAGATTTTCGTTATTTTTGCTCTAAATCGTTTAGTTTCCAAGAAAAACGCATTTAAAGTTTTGCATACAAAAATCCTTAGGAAATCGATTTTTAGTGGAAAATACAAGTGATCACAGATTTTCGTTATTTTTGCTCTAACTCGTATAGTTTCCAAGAAAAACGCATATAAAGTTTTGCATATAAAAATCCCTAGAAAATCGATTTTTAGTGGAAAATACAAGTGATCACAGATTTTCGTTATTTTTGCTCTAACTCGTATAGTTTCCAAAAAAAAACGCATTTAAAGTTTTGCATATAAAAATCGATTTTCAGTGGAAAATACAAGTGATCACAGATTTTTGTTATTTTTGCTCTAACTCGTATAGTTTCCAAGAAAAACGCGTTTAAAGTTTTGTATACAAAAATCCTTAGGAAATCGTTTTTTAGTGGAAAATACAAGTGATCACAGATTTTCGTTATTTTTGCTTTAACTCGTATAGTTTCCAAGAAAAACGCATTTCAAGTTTTGCATATAAAAATCCTTAGAAAATCGATTTTCAGTGGAAAATACAAGTGATCACAGATTTTCGTTATTTTTGCTCTAACTCGTATAGTTTCCAAGAAAAACGCATTTAAAGTTTTGCATATAAAAATCCTTAGAAAATCGATTTTCAGTGGAAAATACAAGTGATCACAGATTTTCGTTATTTTTGCTCTAACTCGTATAGTTTCCAAGAAAAACGCATTTAAAGTTTTGCATATAAAAATCCTTAGAAAATCGATTTTCAGTGGAAAATACAAGTGATCACAGATTTTCGTTATTTTTGCTCTAACTCGTATAGTTTCCAAGAAAAACGCATATAAAGTTTTGCATATAAAAATCCTTAGAAAATCGATTTTTAGTGGAAAATACAAGTGATCACAGATTTTCGTTATTTTTGCTCTAACTCGTATAGTTTCCAAGAAAAACGCATATAAAGTTTTGCATATAAAAATCCTTAGAAAATCGATTTTTAGTGGAAAATACAAGTGATCACAGATTTTCGTTATTTTTGCTCTAACTCGTATAGTTTCCAAAAAAAAACGCATTTAAAGTTTTGCATATAAAAATCGATTTTCAGTGGAAAATACAAGTGATCACAGATTTTTGTTATTTTTGCTCTAACTCGTATAGTTTCCAAGAAAAACGCGTTTAAAGTTTTGTATACAAAAATCCTTAGGAAATCGTTTTTTAGTGGAAAATACAAGTGATCACAGATTTTCGTTATTTTTGCTTTAACTCGTATAGTTTCCAAGAAAAACGCATTTCAAGTTTTGCATATAAAAATCCTTAGAAAATCGATTTTCAGTGGAAAATACAAGTGATCACAGATTTTCGTTATTTTTGCTCTAACTCGTATAGTTTCCAAGAAAAACGCATTTAAAGTTTTGCATATAAAAATCCTTAGAAAATCGATTTTCAGTGGAAAATACAAGTGATCACAGATTTTCGTTATTTTTGCTCTAACTCGTATAGTTTCCAAGAAAAACGCATTTAAAGTTTTGCATATAAAAATCCTTAGAAAATCGATTTTCAGTGGAAAATACAAGTGATCACAGATTTTCGTTATTTTTGCTCTAACTCGTATAGTTTCCAAGAAAAACGCATTTAAAGAATTGCATATAAAAATCCTTAGAAAATCGATTTTCAGTGGAAAATACAAGTGATCACAGATTTTCGTTATTTTTGCTCTAACTCGTATAGTTTCCAAGAAAAACGCATTTAAAGTTTTGCATATAAAAATCCTTAGAAAATCGATTTTCAGTGGAAAATACAAGTGATCACAGATTTTCGTTATTTTTGCTCTAACTCGTATAGTTTCCAAGAAAAACGCATTTAAAGTTTTGCATATAAAAATCCTTAGAAAATCGTTTTTCAGTGGAAAATACAAGTGATCACAGATTTTCGTTATTTTTGATCTAACTCGTATAGTTTCCAAGAAAAACGCATTTAAAGTTTTGCATATAAAAATCGATTTTCAGTGGAAAATACAAGTGATCACAGATTTTCGTTATTTTTGCTCTAACTCGTATAGTTTCCAAGAAAAACGCATTTAAAGTTTTGCATATAAAAATCCTTAGAAAATCGATTTTCAGTGGAAAATACAAGTGATCACAGATTTTCGTTATTTTTGCTCTAACTCGTATAGTTTCCAAGAAAAACGCATTTAAAGTTTTGCATATAAAAATCCTTAGAAAATCGAGTTTTAGTGGAAAATACAAGTGATCACAGATTTTCGTTATTTTTGCTCTAACTCGTATAGTTTCCAAGAAAAACGCATTTAAAGTTTTGCATATAAAAATCCTTAGAAAATCGTTTTTCAGTGGAAAATACAAGTGATCACAGATTTTCGTTATTTTTGATCTAACTCGTATAGTTTCCAAGAAAAACGCATTTAAAGTTTTGCATATAAAAATCGATTTTCAGTGGAAAATACAAGTGATCACAGATTTTCGTTATTTTTGCTCTAACTCGTATAGTTTCCAAGAAAAACGCATTTAAAGTTTTGCATATAAAAATCCTTAGAAAATCGATTTTCAGTGGAAAATACAAGTGCTCACAGATTTTCGTTATTTTTGCTCTAACTCGTATAGTTTCCAAGAAAAACGCATTTAAAGTTTTGCATATAAAAATCCTTAGATAATCGAGTTTTAGTGGAAAATACAAGTGATCACAGATTTTCGTTATTTTTGCTCTAACTCGTATAGTTTCCAAGAAAAACGCATTTAAAGTTTTGCATATAAAAATCCTTAGAAAATCGATTTTCAGTGGAAAATACAAGTGATCACAGATTTTCGTTATTTTTGCTCTTACTCGTATAGTTTCCAAGAAAAACGCATTTAAAGTTTTGCATATAAAAATCCTTAGAAAATCGATTTTCAGTGGAAAATACAAGTGATCACAGATTTTCGTTATTTTTGATCTAACTCGTATAGTTTCCAAGAAAAACGCATTTAAAGTTTTGCATATAAAAATCGATTTTCAGTGGAAAATACAAGTGATTACAGATTTTCGTTATTTTTGCTCTAACTCGTATAGTTTCCAAGAAAAACGCATTTAAAGTTTTGCATATAAAAATCCTTAGAAAATCGATTTTCAGTGGAAATACAAGTGATCACAGATTTTCGTTATTTTTGCTCTAACTCGTATAGTTTCCAAGAAAAACGCATTTAAAGTTTTGCATATAAAAATCCTTAGAAAATCGATTTTTATTGGAAAATACAAGTGATCACAGATTTTCGTTATTTTTGCTCTAACTCGTATAGTTTCCAAGAAAAACGCATTTAAAGTTTTGCATATAAAAATCCTTAGAAAATCGATTTTCAGTGGAAAATACAAGTGATCACAGATTTTCGTTATTTTTGCTCTAACTCGTATAGTTTCCAAGAAAAACGCATTTAAAGTTTTGCATATAAAAATCCTTAGAAAATCGAGTTTTAGTGGAAAATACAAGTGATCACAGATTTTCGTTATTTTTGCTCTCTAACTCGTATAGTTTCCAAGAAAAACGCATTTAAAGTTTTGCATATAAAAATCCTTAGAAAATCGATTTTCAGTGGAAAATACAAGTGATCACAGATTTTCGTTATTTTTGCTCTAACTCTTATAGTTTCCAAGAAAAACGCATTTAAAGTTTTGCATATAAAAATCCTTAGAAAATCGAGTTTTAGTGGAAAATACAAGTGATCACAGATTTTCGTTATTTTTGCTCTAAATCGTTTAGTTTCCAAGAAAAACGCATTTAAAGTTTTGCATACAAAAATCCTTAGGAAATCGATTTTTAGTGGAAAATACAAGTGATCACAGATTTTCGTTATTTTTGCTCTAAATCGTTTAGTTTCCAAGAAAAACGCATTTAAAGTTTTGCATACAAAAATCCTTAGAAAATCGATTTTTAGTGGAAAATACAAGTGATCACAGATTTTCGTTATTTTTGCTCTAACTCGTATAGTTTCCAAGAAAAACGCATTTAAAGTTTTGCATATAAAAATCCTTAGAAAATCGATTTTCAGTGGAAAATACAAGTGATCACAGATTTTCGTTATTTTTGCTCTAACTCGTATAGTTTCCAAGAAAAACGCATTTAAAGTTTTGCATATAAAAATCCTTAGAAAATCGTTTTTCAGTGGAAAATACAAGTGATCACAGATTTTCGTTATTTTTGATCTAACTCGTATAGTTTCCAAGAAAAACGCATTTAAAGTTTTGCATATAAAAATCGATTTTCAGTGGAAAATACAAGTGATCACAGATTTTCGTTATTTTTGCTCTAACCCGTATAGTTTCCAAGAAAAACGCATTTAAAGTTTTGCATATAAAAATCCTTAGAAAATCGAGTTTTAGTGGAAAATACAAGTGATCACAGATTTTCGTTATTTTTGCTCTAACTCGTATAGTTTCCAAGAAAAACACATTTAAAGTTTTTCATATAAAAATCCTTAGAAAATCGATTTTCAGTGGAAAATACAAGTGATCACAGATTTTCGTTATTTTTGCTCTAACTCGTATAGTTTCCAAGAAAAACGCATTTAAAGTTTTGCATATAAAAATCCTTAGAAAATCGAGTTTTAGTGGAAAATACAAGTGATCACAGATTTTCGTTATTTTTGCTCTAAATCGTTTTGTTTCCAAGAAAAACGCATTTAAAGTTTTGCATACAAAAATCCTTAGGAAATCGATTTTTAGTGGAAAATACAAGTGATCAGAGATTTTCGTTATTTTTGCTCTAACTCGTATAGTTTCCAAGAAAAACGCATATAAAGTTTTGCATATAAAAATCCTTAGAAAATCGATTTTTAGTGGAAAATACAAGTGATCACAGATTTTCGTTATTTTTAGTCTAACTCGTATAGTTTCCAAAAAAAAACGCATTTAGAGTTTTGCATATAAAAATCGATTTTCAGTGGAAAATACAAGTGATCACAGATTTTTGTTATTTTTGCTCTAACTCGTATAGTTTCCAAGAAAAACGCATTTAAAGTTTTGCATATAAAAATCCTTAGAAAATCGATTTTCAGTGGAAAATACAAGTGATCACAGATTTTCGTTATTTTTGCTCTAACTCGTATAGTTTCCAAGAAAAACGCATTTAAACTTTGGCATACAAAAATCCTTAGCAAATCGATTTTTAGTGGAAAATACAAGTGATCACAGATTTTCGTTATTTTTGCTTTAACTCGTATAGTTTCCAAGAAAAACGCATTTCAAGTTTTGCATATAAAAATCCTTAGAAAATCGATTTTCAGTGGAAAATACAAGTGATCACAGATTTTCGTTATTTTTGCTCTAACTCGTATAGTTTCCAAGAAAAACGCATTTAAAGTTTTGCACATAAAAATCCTTAGAAAATCGATTTTTAGTGGAAAATACAAGTGATCACAGATTTTTGTTATTTTTGCTCTAACTCGTATAGTTTCCAAGAAAAACGCATTTAAAGTTTTGCACATAAAAATCCTTAGAAAATCGATTTTTAGTGGAAAATACAAGTGATCACAGATTTTCGTTATTTTTGCTCTAACTCGTATAGTTTCCAAAAAAAAACGCATTTAAAGTTTTGCATATAAAAATCGATTTTCAGTGGAAAATACAAGTGATCACAGATTTTCGTTATTTTTGCTCTAACTCGTATAGTTTCCAAGAAAAACGCATTTAAAGTTTTGCATATAAAAATCCTTAGAAAATCGATTTTCAGTGGAAATACAAGTGATCACAGATTTTCGTTATTTTTGCTCTAACTCGTATAGTTTCCAAGAAAAACGCATTTAAAGTTTTGCATATAAAAATCCTTAGAAAATCGATTTTCAGTGGAAAATACAATTGATCACAGATTTTCGTTATTTTTGCTCTAACTCGTATAGTTTCCAAGAAAAACGCATTTAAAGTTTTGCATATAAAAATCCTTAGAAAATCGAGTTTTAGTGGAAAATACAAGTGATCACAGATTTTCGTTATTTTTGCTCAAACTCGTATAGTTTCCAAGAAAAACGCATTTAAAGTTTTGCATATAAAAATCCTTAGAAAATCGATTTTCAGTGAAAAATACAAGTGATCACAGATTTTCGATATTTTTGCTCTAACTCGTATAGTTTCCAAGAAAAACGCATTTAAAGTTTTGCATATAAAAATCCTTAGAAAATCGATTTTCAGTGGAAAATACAATTGATCACAGATTTTCGTTATTTTTGCTCTAACTCGTATAGTTTCCAAGAAAAACGCATTTAAAGTTTTGCATATAAAAATCCTTAGAAAATCGAGTTTTAGTGGAAAATACAAGTGATCACAGATTTTCGTTATTTTTGCTCAAACTCGTATAGTTTCCAAGAAAAACGCATTTAAAGTTTTGCATATAAAAATCCTTAGAAAATCGAGTTTTAGTGGAAAATACAAGTGATCACAGATTTTCGTTATTTTTGCTCTAAATCGTTTAGTTTCCAAGAAAAACGCATTTAAAGTTTTGCATACAAAAATCCTTAGGAAATCGATTTTTAGTGGAAAATACAAGTGATCACAGATTTTCGTTATTTTTGCTCTAACTCGTATAGTTTCCAAGAAAAACGCATTTAAAGTTTTGCATATAAAAATCCTTAGAAAATCGATTTTTAGTGAAAAATACAAGTGATCACAGATTTTCGTTATTTTTGCTCTAACTCGTATAGTTTCCAAAAAAAAAACGCATTTAAAGTTTTGCATATAAAAATCGATTTTCAGTGGAAAATACAAGTGATCACAGATTTTTGTTATTTTTGCTCTAACTCGTATAGTTTCCAAGAAAAACGCGTTTAAAGTTTTGTATACAAAAATCCTTAGGAAATCGTTTTTTAGTGGAAAATGCAAGTGATCACAGATTTTCGTTATTTTTGCTTTAACTCGTATAGTTTCCAAGAAAAACGCATTTAAAGTTTTGCATATAAAAATCCTTAGAAAATCGATTTTCAGTGAAAAATACAAGTGATCACAGATTTTCGATATTTTTGCTCTAACTCGTATAGTTTCCAAGAAAAACGCACTTAAAGTTTTGCATATAAAAATCCTTAGAAAATCGATTTTCAGTGGAAAATACAAGTGATCACAGATTTTCGTTATTTTTGCTCTAACTCGTATAGTTTCCAAGAAAAACGCATTTAAAGTTTTGCATATAAAAATCCTTAGAAAATCGATTTTCAGTGGAAAATACAAGTGATCACAGATTTTCGTTATTTTTGCTCTAACTCGTATAGTTTCCAAGAAAAACGCATTTAAAGTATTGCATATAAAAATCCTTAGAAAATCGATTTTCAGTGGAAAATACAAGTGATCACAGATTTTCGTTATTTTTGCTCTAACTCGTATAGTTTCCAAGAAAAACGCATTTAAAGTTTTGCATATAAAAATCCTTAGAAAATCGAGTTTTAGTGGAAAATACAAGTGATCACAGATTTTCGTTATTTTTGCTCTAACTCGTTTAGTTTCCAAGAAAAACGCATTTAAAGTTTTGCATACAAAAATCCTTAGGAAATCTATTTTTAGTGGAAAATACAAGTGATCACAGATTTTCGTTATTTTTGCTTTAACTCGTATAGTTTCCAAGAAAAACGCATTTCAAGTTTTGCATATAAAAATCCTTAGAAAATCTATTTTCAGTGGAAAATACAAGTGATCACAGATTTTCGTTATTTTTGCTCTAACTCGTATAGTTTCCAAGAAAAACGCATTTAAAGAATTGCATATAAAAATCCTTAGAAAATCGATTTTCAGTGGAAAATACAAGTGATCACAGATTTTCGTTATTTTTGCTCTAACTCGTATAGTTTCCAAGAAAAACGCATTTAAAGTTTTGCATATAAAAATCCTTAGAAAATCGATTTTCAGTGGAAAATACAAGTGATCACAGATTTTCGTTATTTTTGCTCTAACTCGTATAGTTTCCAAGAAAAACGCATTTAAAGAATTGCATATAAAAATCCTTAGAAAATCGATTTTCAGTGGAAAATACAAGTGATCACAGATTTTCGTTATTTTTGCTCTAACTCGTATAGTTTCCAAGAAAAACGCATTTAAAGTTTTGCATATAAAAATCCTTAGAAAATCGATTTTCAGTGGAAAATACAAGTGATCACAGATTTTCGTTATTTTTGCTCTAACTCGTATAGTTTCCAAGAAAAACGCATTTAAAGAATTGCATATAAAAATCCTTAGAAAATCGATTTTCAGTGGAAAATACAAGTGATCACAGATTTTCGTTATTTTTGCTCTAACTCGTATAGTTTCCAAGAAAAACGCATTTAAAGTTTTGCATATAAAAATCCTTAGAAAATCGATTTTCAGTGGAAAATACAAGTGATCACAGATTTTCGTTATTTTTGCTCTAACTCGTATAGTTTCCAAGAAAAACGCATTTAAAGTTTTGCATATAAAAATCCTTAGAAAATCGATTTTCAGTGGAAAATACAAGTGATCACAGATTTTCGTTATTTTTGCTCTAACTCGTATAGTTTCTAAGAAAAACGCATTTAAAGTATTGCATATAAAAATCCTTAGAAAATCGATTTTCAGTGGAAAATACAAGTGATCACAAATTTCCGTTATTTTTGCTCTAACTCGTATAGTTTCCAAGAAAAACGCATTTAAAGTTTTGCATATAAAAATCCTTAGAAAATCGAGTTTTAGTGGAAAATACAAGTGATCACAGATTTTCGTTATTTTTGCTCTAACTCGTTTAGTTTCCAAGAAAAACGCATTTAAAGTTTTGCATACAAAAATCCTTAGGAAATCGATTTTTAGTGGAAAATACAAGTGATCACAGATTTTCGTTATTTTTGCTCTAACTCGTTTAGTTTCCAAGAAAAACGCATTTAAAGTTTTGCATACAAAAATCCTTAGGAAATCGATTTTTAGTGGAAAATACAAGTGATCACAGATTTTCGTTATTTTTGCTCTAACTCGTATAGTTTCCAAGAAAAACGCATTTAAACTTTGGCATACAAAAATCCTTAGCAAATCGATTTTTAGTGGAAAATACAAGTGATCACAGATTTTCGTTATTTTTGCTTTAACTCGTATAGTTTCCAAGAAAAACGCATTTCAAGTTTTGCATATAAAAATCCTTAGAAAATCGATTTTCAGTGGAAAATACAAGTGATCACAGATTTTCGTTATTTTTGCTCTAACTCGTATAGTTTCCAAGAAAAACGCATTTAAAGTTTTGCACATAAAAATCCTTAGAAAATCGATTTTTAGTGGAAAATACAAGTGATCACAGATTTTTGTTATTTTTGCTCTAACTCGTATAGTTTCCAAGAAAAACGCATTTAAAGTTTTGCACATAAAAATCCTTAGAAAATCGATTTTTAGTGGAAAATACAAGTGATCACAGATTTTCGTTATTTTTGCTCTAACTCGTATAGTTTCCAAAAAAAAACGCATTTAAAGTTTTGCATATAAAAATCGATTTTCAGTGGAAAATACAAGTGATCACAGATTTTTGTTATTTTTGCTCTAACTCGTATAGTTTCCAAGAAAAACGCATTTAAAGTTTTGCATATAAAAATCCTTAGAAAATCGATTTTCAGTGGAAAATACAAGTGATCACAGATTTTCGTTATTTTTGCTCTAACTCGTATAGTTTCCAAGAAAAACACATTTAAAGAATTGCATATAAAAATCCTTAGAAAATCGATTTTCAGTGGAAAATACAAGTGATCACAGATTTTCGTTATTTTTGCTCTAACTCGTATAGTTTCCAAGAAAAATGCATTTAAAGTTTTGCATATAAAAATCCTTAGAAAATCGATTTTCAGTGGAAAATACAAGTGATCACAGATTTTCGTTATTTTTGCTCTAACTCGTATAGTTTCCAAGAAAAACGCATTTAAAGTTTTGCATATAAAAATCCTTAGAAAATCGATTTTCAGTGGAAAATACAAGTGATCACAGATTTTCGTTATTTTTGCTCTAACTCGTATAGTTTCCAAGAAAAACGCATTTAAAGAATTGCATATAAAAATCCTTAGAAAATCGATTTTCAGTGGAAAATACAAGTGATCACAGATTTTCGTTATTTTTGCTCTAACTCGTATAGTTTCCAAGAAAAACGCATTTAATGTTGTGCATATAAAAATCCTTAGAAAATCGATTTTCAGTGGAAAATACAAGTGATCACAGATTTTCGTTATTTTTGCTCTAACTTGTATAGTTTCCAAGAAAAACGCATTTAAAGAATTGCATATAAAAATCCTTAGAAAATCGATTTTCAGTGGAAAATACAAGTGATTACAGATTTTCGTTATTTTTGCTCTAACTCGTATAGTTTCCAAGAAA
Source organism: Pollenia angustigena (assembly GCA_930367215.1). Lineage (NCBI taxonomy): Eukaryota > Metazoa > Arthropoda > Insecta > Diptera > Polleniidae > Pollenia > Pollenia angustigena. The sequence continues at coordinate 122,783,063 of OV884059.1, read as the reverse complement.
AACGCATTTAAAGTTTTGCATATAAAAATCCTTAGAAAATCGATTTTCAGTGGAAAATACAAGTGATCACAGATTTTCGTTATTTTGGCTCTAACTCGTATAGTTTCCAAGAAAAACGCATTCAAAGTATTGCATATAAAAATCCTTAGAAAATCGATTTTCAGTGGAAAATACAAGTGATCACAGATTTTCGTTATTTTTGCTCTAACTCGTATAGTTTCCAAGAAAAACGCATTTAAAGTTTTGCATATAAAAATCCTTAGAAAATCGAGTTTTAGTGGAAAATACAAGTGATCACAGATTTTCGTTATTTTTGCTCTAACTCGTTTAGTTTCCAAGAAAAACGCATTTAAAGTTTTGCATACAAAAATCCTTAGGAAATCGATTTTTAGTGGAAAATACAAGTGATCACAGATTTTCGTTATTTTTGCTCTAACTCGTATAGTTTCCAAGAAAAACGCATTTAAAGAATTGCATATAAAAATCCTTAGAAAATCGATTTTCAGTGGAAAATACAAGTGATCACAGATTTTCGTTATTTTTGCTCTAACTCGTATAGTTTCCAAGAAAAACGCATTTAAAGTTTTGCATATAAAAATCCTTAGAAAATCGATTTTCAGTGGAAAATACAAGTGATCACAGATTTTCGTTATTTTTGCTCTAACTCGTATAGTTTCCAAGAAAAACGCATTTAAAGTTTTGCATATAAAAATCCTTAGAAAATCGATTTTCAGTGGAAAATACAAGTGATCACAGATTTTCGTTATTTTTGCTCTAACTCGTATAGTTTCCAAGAAAAACGCATTTAAAGAATTGCATATAAAAATCCTTAGAAAATCGATTTTCAGTGGAAAATACAAGTGATCACAGATTTTCGTTATTTTTGCTCTAACTCGTATAGTTTCCAAGAAAAACGCATTTAAAGTTTTGCATATAAAAATCCTTAGAAAATCGATTTTCAGTGGAAAATACAAGTGATCACAGATTTTCGTTATTTTTGCTCTAACTCGTATAGTTTCCAAGAAAAACGCATTTAAAGTTTTGCATATAAAAATCTTTAGAAAATCGATTTTCAGTGGAAAATACAAGTGATCACAGATTTTCGTTATTTTTGCTCTAACTCGTTTAGTTTCCAAGAAAAACGCATTTAAAGTTTTGCATACAAAAATCCTTAGGAAATCGATTTTTAGTGGAAAATTCAAGTTATCACAGATTTTCGTTATTTTTGCTCTAACTCGTATAGTTTCCAAGAAAAACGCATTTAAAGAATTGCATATAAAAATCCTTAGAAAATCGATTTTCAGTAGAAAATACAAGTGATCACAGATTTTCGTTATTTTTGCTCTAACTCGTATAGTTTCCAAGAAAAACGCATTTAAAGTTTTGCATATAAAAATCCTTAGAAAATCGATTTTCAGTGGAAAATACAAGTGATCACAGATTTTCGTTATTTTTGATCTAACTCGTATAGTTTCCAAGAAAAACGCATTTAGAAAATCGATTTTCAGTGGAAAATACAAGTGATCACAGATTTTCGTTATTTTTGCTCTAACTCGTATAGTTTCCAAGAAAAACGCATTTAAAGTTTTGCATATAAAAATCCTTAGAAAATCGATTTTCAGTGGAAAATACAAGTGATCACAGATTTTCGTTATTTTTGCTCTAACTCGTATAGTTTCCAAGAAAAACGCATTTAAAGAATTGCATATAAAAATCCTTAGAAAATCGATTTTCAGTGGAAAATACAAGTGATCACAGATTTTCGTTATTTTTGCTCTAACTCGTATAGTTTCCAAGAAAAACGCATTCAAAGTATTGCATATAAAAATCCTTTGAAAATCGATTTTCAGTGGAAAATACAAGTGATCACAGATTTTCGTTATTTTTGCTCTAACTCGTATAGTTTCCAAGAAAAACGCATTTAAAGTTTTGCATATAAAAATCCTTAGAAAATCGAGTTTTAGTGGAAAATACAAGTGATCACAGATTTTCGTTATTTTTGCTCTAACTCGTTTAGTTTCCAAGAAAAACCCATTTAAAGTTTTGCATATAAAAATCCTTAGAAAATCGATTTTTAGTGGAAAATTCAAGTTATCACAGATTTTCGTTATTTTTGCTCTAACTCGTATAGTTTCCAAGAAAAACGCATTTAAAGTTTTGCATATAAAAATCCTTAGAAAATCGATTTTCAGTGGAAAAAACAAGTGATCACAGATTTTCGTTATTTTTGCTCTAACTCGTATAGTTTCCAAGAAAAACGCATTTAAACTTTGGCATACAAAAATCCTTAGCAAATCGATTTTAGTGGAAAATACAAGTGATCACAGATTTTCGTTATTTTTGCTCTAACTCTTTTAGTTTCCAAGAAAAATGCGTTTAAAGTTTTGCATACAAAAATCCTTAGGAAATCGATTTTTAGTGGAAAATACAAGTGATCACAGATTTTCGTTATTTTTGCTCTAACTCGTATAGTTTCCAAGAAAAACGCATTTAAAGTTTTGCATATAAAAATCCTTAGAAAATCGATTTTTAGTGGAAAATACAAGTGATCACAGATTTTCGTTATTTTTGCTCTAACTCGTATAGTTTCCAAGAAAAACGCATTTAAAGTTTTGCATATAAAAATCCTTAGAAAATCGATTTTCAGTGGAAAATACAAGTGATCACAGATTTTCGTTATTTTTGCTCTAACTCGTATAGTTTTCAAGAAAAACGCATTTAAACTTTGGCATACAAAAATCCTTAGCAAATCGATTTTTAGTGGAAAATACAAGTGATCACAGATTTTCGTTATTTTTGCTCTAACTCTTTTAGTTTCCAAGAAAAATGCGTTTAAAGTTTTGCATACAAAAATCCTTAGGAAATCGATTTTTAGTGGAAAATACAAGTGATCACAGATTTTCGTTATTTTTGCTCTAACTCGTATAGTTTTCAAGAAAAACGCATTTAAACTTTGGCATACAAAAATCCTTAGCAAATCGATTTTTAGTGGAAAATACAAGTGATCACAGATTTTTGTTATTTTTGCTCTAACTCGTTTAGTTTCCAAGAAAAACGCATTTAAAGTTTTGCATACAAAAATCCTTAGGAAATCGATTTTTAGTGGAAAATACAAGTGATCACAGATTTTCGTTATTTTTGCTCTAACTCGTATAGTTTCCAAGAAAAACGCATTTAAACTTTGGCATACAAAAATCCTTAGCAAATCGATTTTTAGTGGAAAATACAAGTGATCACAGATTTTCGTTATTTTTGCTCTAACTCGTATAGTTTCTAAGAAAAACGCATTTAAAGTTTTGCATATAAAAATCCTTAGAAAATCGATTTTCAGTGGAAAATACAAGTGATCACAGATTTTCGTTATTTTTGCTCTAACTCGTATAGTTTCCAAGAAAAACGCATTTAAAGTTTTGCATATAAAAATCGATTTTCAGTGGAAAATACAAGTGATCACAGATTTTTGTTATTTTTGCTCTAACTCGTATAGTTTCCAAGAAAAACGCATTTAAAGTTTTGCATATAAAAATCCTTAGAAAATCGATTTTTAGTGGAAAATACAAGTGATCACAGATTTTCGTTATTTTTGCTCTAACTCGTATAGTTTCCAAGAAAAACGCATTTAAAGTTTTGCATATAAAAATCGATTTTCAGTGGAAAATACAAGTGATCACAGGTTTTTGTTATTTTTGCTCTAACTCGTATAGTTTCCAAGAAAAACGCGTTTAAAGTTTTGTATACAAAAATCCTTAGGAAATCGTTTTTTAGTGGAAAATACAAGTGATCACAGATTTTCGTTATTTTTGCTTTAACTCGTATAGTTTCCAAGAAAAACGCATTTCAAGTTTTGCATATAAAAATCCTTAGAAAATCGATTTTCAGTGGAAAATACAAGTGATCACAGATTTTCGTTATTTTTGCTCTAACTCGTATAGTTTCCAAGAAAAACGCATTTAAAGTTTTGCATATAAAAATCCTTAGAAAATCGATTTTCAGTGGAAAATACAAGTGATCACAGATTTTCGTTATTTTTGCTCTAACTCGTATAGTTTCCAAGAAAAACGCATTTAAAGTTTTGCATATAAAAATCAATTTTCAGTGGAAAATACAAGTGATCACAGATTTTCGTTATTTTTGCTCTAACTCGTATAGTTTCCAAGAAAAACGCATTTAAAGTTTTGCATATAAAAATCCTTAGAAAATCGATTTTCAGTGGAAAATACAAGTGATCATAGATTTTCGTTACTTTTGCTCTAACTCGTATAGTTTCCAAGAAAAACGCATTTAAAGTTTTGCATATAAAAATCCTTAGAAAATCGATTTTCAGTGGAAAATACAAGTGATCACAGATTTTCGTTATTTTTGCTCTAACTCGTATAGTTTCCAAGAAAAACGCATTTAAAGTTTTGCATATAAAAATCCTTAGAAAATCGATTTTCAGTGGAAAATACAAGTGATCACAGATTTTCGTTATTTTTGCTCTAACTCGTATAGTTTCCAAGAAAAACGCATTTAAAGTATTGCATATAAAAATCCTTAGAAAATCGATTTTCAGTGGAAAATACAAGTGATCACAGATTTTCGTTATTTTTGCTCTAACTCGTATAGTTTCCAAGAAAAACGCATTTAAAGTATTGCATATAAAAATCCTTAGAAAATCGATTTTCAGTGGAAAATACAAGTGATCACAGATTTTCGTTATTTTTGCTCTAACTCGTATAGTTTCCAAGAAAAACGCATTTAAAGTATTGCATATAAAAATCCTTAGAAAATCGATTTTCAGTGGAAAATACAAGTGATCACAGATTTTCGTTATTTTTGCTCTAACTCGTATAGTTTCCAAGAAAAACGCATTTAAAGTTTTGCATATAAAAATCCTTAGAAAATCGATTTTCAGTGGAAAATACAAGTGATCACAGATTTTCGTTATTTTTGCTCTAACTCGTATAGTTTCCAAGAAAAACGCATTTAAAGTATTGCATATAAAAATCCTTAGAAAATCGATTTTCAGTGGAAAATACAAGTGATCACAGATTTTCGTTATTTTTGCTCTAACTCGTATAGTTTTCAAGAAAAACGCATTTAAACTTTGGCATACAAAAATCCTTAGCAAATCGATTTTTAGTGGAAAATACAAGTGATCACAGATTTTCGTTATTTTTGCTCTAACTCGTATAGTTTCCAAGAAAAACGCATTTAAAGTTTTGCATATAAAAATCCTTAGAAAATCGATTTTTAGTGGAAAATACAAGTGATCACAGATTTTCGTTATTTTTGCTCTAACTCGTATAGTTTCCAAGAAAAACGCATTTAAAGTTTTGCATAAAAAAAATCCTTAGAAAATCGATTTTCAGTTGAAAATACAAGTGATCACAGATTTTCGTTATTTTTGCTCTAACTCGTATAGTTTCCAAGAAAAACGCATTTAAAGTTTTGCATATAAAAATCCTTAGAAAATCGATTTTCAGTGGAAAATACAAGTGATCACAGATTTTCGTTATTTTTGCTCTAATTCGTATAGTTTCCAAGAAAAACGCATTTAAAGTTTTGCATATAAAAATCCTTAGAAAATCGATTTTCAGTGGAAAATACAAGTGATCACAGATTTTCTTTATTTTTGCTCTAACTCGTATAGTTTCCAAGAAAAACGCATTTAAAGTTTTGCATATAAAAATCACAGATTTTCGTTATTTTTGCTCTAACTCGTATAGTTTCCAAGAAAAACGCATTTAAGGTTTTGCATATAAAAATCCTTAGAAAATCGATTTTCAGTGGCAAATGCAAGTGATCACAGATTTTCGTTATTTTTGCTCTAACTCGTATAGTTTCCAAGAAAAACGCATTTAAAGTTTTGCATATAAAAATCCTTAGAAAATCGATTTTCAGTGGAAAATACAAGTGATCACAGATTTTCGTTATTTTTGCTCTAACTCGTATAGTTTCCAAGAAAAACGCATTTAAAGTTTTGCATATAAAAATCCTTAGAAAATCGATTTTTAGTGGAAAATAAAACTGATCACAGATTTTCGTTATTTTTGCTCCAACTCGTATAGTTTCCAAGAAAAACGCATTTAAAGTTTTGCATATAAAAATCCTTAGAAAATCGATTTTCAGTGGAAAATACAAGTGATCACAGATTTTCGTTATTTTTGCTCTAACTCGTATAGTTTCCAAGAAAAACGCATTTGAAGTTATGCATATAAAAATCCTTAGAAAATCGATTTTTAGTGGAAAATACAAGTGATCACAGATTTTCGTTATTTTTGCTCCAACTCGTATAGTTTCCAAGAAAAACGCATTTAATGTTGTGCATATAAAAATCCTTAGAAAATCGATTTTCAGTGGAAAATACAAGTGATCACAGATTTTCGTTATTTTTGCTCTAACTCGTATAGTTTCCAAGAAAAACGCATTTAAAGTTTTGCATATAAAAATCCTTAGAAAATCGATTTTTAGTGGAAAATACAACTGATCACAGATTTTCGTTATTTTTGCTCCAACTCGTATAGTTTACAAGAAAAACGCATTTAAAGTTTTGCATATAAAAATCCTTAGAAAATCGATTTTCAGTGGAAAATACAGTGATCACAGATTTTCGTTATTTTTGCTCTAACTCGTATAGTTTCCAAGAAAACGCATTTAAAGTTTTGCATATAAAAATCCTTAGAAAATCGATTTTTAGTGAAAAATACAAGTGATCACAGAATTTCGTTATTTTTGCTCTAACTCGTATAGTTTCCAAGAAAAACGCATTTGAAGTTATGCATATAAAAATCCTTAGAAAATCGATTTTTAGTGGAAAATACAAGTGATCACAGATTTTCGTTATTTTTGCTCCAACTCGTATAGTTTCCAAGAAAAACGCATTTAATTTTGTGCATATAAAAATCCTTAGAAAATCGATTTTCAGTGGAAAATACAAGTGATCACAGATTTTCGTTATTTTTGCTCTAACTCGTATAGTTTCCAAGAAAAACGCATTTAAAGTTTTGCATATAAAAATCCTTAGAAAATCGATTTTTAGTGGAAAATACAAGTGATCACAGATTTTCGTTATTTTTGCTCTAACTCGTATAGTTTCCAAGAAAAACGCATTTAAAGTTTTGCATATAAAAATCCTTAGAAAATCGATTTTAATTGGAAAATACAAGTTATCACAGATTTTCGTTAGTTTTGCTCTAACTTGTATAGTTTCCAAGAAAAACGCATTTAAATTTTTGCATATAAAAATCCTTAGAAAATCGATTTTTAGTGGAAAATACAAGTGATCACAGATTTTCGTTATTTTTGCTCTAACTCGTATAGTTTCCAAGAAAAACGCATTTGAAGTTATGCATATAAAAATCCTTAGAAAATCGATTTTTAGTGGAAAATACAAGTGATCACAGATTTTCGTTATTTTTGCTCCAACTCGTATAGTTTCCAAGAAAACCGCATTTAATTTTGTGCATATAAAAATCCTTAGAAAATCGATTTTTAGTGGAAAATACAAGTGATCACAGATTTTCGTTATTTTTGCTCTAACTCGTATAGTTTCCAAGAAAAACGCATTTAAAGTTTTGCATATAAAAATCCTTAGAAAATCGATTTTCAGTTGAAAATACAAGTGATCACAGATTTTAGTTAATTTTGCTCTAACTCGTATAGTTTCCAAGAAAAAACGCATTTAAAGTTTTGCATATAAAAATCCTTAGAAAATCGATTTTCAGTGGAAAATACAAGTGATCACAGATTTTTGTTATTTTTGCTCTAACTCGTATAGTTTCCAAGAAAAACGCATTTAAAGTTTTGCATATAAAAATCCTTAGAAAATCGATTTTTAGTGGAAAATACAAGTGATCACAGATTTTCGTTATTTTTGCTCTAACTCGTATAGTTTCCAAGAAAAACGCATTTAAAGTTTTGCATATAAAAATCCTTAGAAAATCGATTTTCAGTTGAAAATACAAGTGATCACAGATTTTAGTTATTTTTGCTCTAACTCGTATAGTTTCCAAGAAAAACGCATTTAAAGTTTTGCATATAAAAATCCTTAGAAAATCGATTTTCAGTGGAAAATACAAGTGATCACAGATTTTCTTTATTTTTGCTCTAACTCGTATAGTTTCCAAGAAAAACGCATTTAAAGTTTTGCATATAAAAATCACAGAATTTCGTTATTTTTGCTCTAACTCGTATAGTTTCCAAGAAAAACGCATTTGAAGTTATGCATATAAAAATCCTTAGAAAATCGATTTTCAGTGGAAAATACAAGTGATCACAGATTTTCGTTACTTTTGCTCTAACTTGTATAGTTTCCAAGAAAAACGCATTTAAAGTTTTGCATATAAAAATCCTTAGAAAATCGATTTTTAGTGGAAAATACAAGTGATCACAGATTTTCGTTATTTTTGCTCTAACTCGTATAGTTTCCAAGAAAAACGCATTTAAAGTTTTGCATATAAAAATCCTTAGAAAATCGATTTTTAGTGGAAAATACAAGTGATCACAGATTTTCGTTATTTTTGCTCTAACTCGTATAGTTTCCAAGAAAAACGCATATAAAAATCCTTAGAAAATCGATTTTCAGTTGAAAATACAAGTGATCACAGATTTTCGTTATTTTTGCTCTAACTCGTATAGTTTCCAAGAAAAACGCATTTAAAGTTTTGCATATAAAAATCCTTAGAAAATCGATTTTTAGTGGAAAATACAAGTGATCACAGATTTTCGTTATTTTTGCTATAACTCGTATTGTTTCCAAGAAAAACGCATTTAAAGTTTTGCATATAAAAATCCTTAGAAAATCGATTTTTAGTGGAAAATACAAGTGATCACAGATTTTCGTTATTTTTGCTATAACTCGTATAGTTTCCAAGAAAAACGCATTTAAAGTTTTGCATATAAAAATCCTTAGAAAATCGATTTTTAGTGGAAAATACAAGTGATCACAGATTTTCGTTATTTTTGCTATAACTCGTATAGTTTCCAAGAAAAACGCATTTAAAGTTTTGCATATAAAAATCCTTAGAAAATCGATTTTTAGTGGAAAATACAAGTGATCACAGATTTTCGTTATTTTTGCTATAACTCGTATAGTTTCCAAGAAAAACGCATTTAAAGTTTTGCATATAAAAATCCTTAGAAAATCGATTTTCAGTTGAAAATACAAGTGATCACAGATTTTAGTTATTTTTGCTCTAACTCGTATAGTTTCCAAGAAAAACGCATTTAAAGTTTTGCATATAAAAATCCTTAGAAAATCGATTTTCAGTGGAAAATACAAGTGATCACAGATTTTCGATATTTTTGCTCTAATTCGTATAGTTTCCAAGAAAAACGCATTTAAAGTTTTGCATATAAAAATCCTTAGAAAATCGATTTTCAGTGGAAAATACAAGTGATCACAGATTTTCTTTATTTTTGCTCTAACTCGTATAGTTTCCAAGAAAAACGCATTTAAAGTTTTGCATATAAAAATCACAGATTTTCGTTATTTTTGCTCTAACTCGTATAGTTTCCAAGAAAAACGCATTTAAGGTTTTGCATATACATAAAAATCCTTAGAAAATCGATTTTCAGTGGAAAATGCAAGTGATCACAGATTTTCGTTATTTTTGCTCTAACTCGTATAGTTTCCAAGAAAAACGCATTTAAAGTTTTGCATATAAAAATCCTTAGAAAATCGATTTTCAGTGGAAAATACAAGTGATCACAGATTTTCGTTATTTTTGCTCTAACTCGTATAGTTTCCAAGAAAAACGCATTTAAAGTTTTGCATATAAAAATCCTTAGAAAATCGATTTTTAGTGGAAAATACAACTGATCACAGATTTTCGTTATTTTTGCTCCAACTCGTATAGTTTCCAAGAAAAACGCATTTAAAGTTTTGCATATAAAAATCCTTAGAAAATCGATTTTCAGTGGAAAATACAAGTGATCACAGATTTTCGTTATTTTTGCTCTAACTCGTATAGTTTCCAAGAAAAACGCATTTAAAATTTTGCATATAAAAATCCTTAGAAAATCGATTTTTAGTGGAAAATACAAGTGATCACAGAATTTCGTTATTTTTGCTCTAACTCGTATAGTTTCCAAGAAAAACGCATTTGAAGTTATGCATATAAAAATCCTTAGAAAATCGATTTTTAGTGGAAAATACAAGTGATCACAGATATTCGTTATTTTTGCTCCAACTCGTATAGTTTCCAAGAAAAACGCATTTAATGTTGTGCATATAAAAATCCTTAGAAAATCGATTTTCAGTGGAAAATACAAGTGATCACAGATTTTCGTTATTTTTGCTCTAACTCGTATAGTTTCCAAGAAAAACGCATTTAAAGTTTTGCATATAAAAATCCTTAGAAAATCGATTTTTAGTGGAAAATACAAGTGATCACAGATTTTCGTTATTTTTGCTCTAACTCGTATAGTTTCCAAGAAAAACGCATTTAAAGTTTTGCATATAAAAATCCTTAGAAAATCGATTTTTAGTGAAAAATACAAGTGATCACAGAATTTCGTTATTTTTGCTCTAACTCGTATAGTTTCCAAGAAAAACGCATTTAAAGTTTTGCATATAAAAATCCTTAGAAAATCGATTTTCAGTGGAAAATACAAGTGATCACAGATTTTCGTTATTTTTGCTCTAACTCGTATAGTTTCCAAGAAAAACGCATTTAAAGTTTTGCATATAAAAATCCTTAGAAAATCGATTTTCAGTGGAAAATACAAGTGATCACAGATTTTCGTTATTTTTGCTCTAACTCGTATAGTTTCCAAGAAAAACGCATTTGAAGTTATGCATATAAAAATCCTTAGAAAATCGATTTTTAGTGGAAAATACAAGTGATCACAGATTTTCGTTATTTTTGCTCCAACTCGTATAGTTTCCAAGAAAAACGCATTTAATGTTGTGCATATAAAAATCCTTAGAAAATCGATTTTCTGTGGAAAATACAAGTGATCACAGATTTTCGTTATTTTTGCTCTAACTCGTATAGTTTCCAAGAAAAACGCATTTAAAGTTTTGCATATAAAAATCCTTAGAAAATCGATTTTCAGTGGAAAATACAAGTGATCACAGATTTTCGTTATTTTTGCTCTAACTCGTATAGTTTCCAAGAAAAACGCATTTGAAGTTATGCATATAAAAATCCTTAGAAAATCGATTTTTAGTGGAAAATACAAGTGATCACAGATTTTCGTTACTTTTGCTCCAACTCGTATAGTTTCCAAGAAAAACGCATTTAAAGTTTTGCATATAAAAATCCTTAGAAAATCGATTTTAAGTGGAAAATACAAGTGATCACAGATTTTCGTTATTTTTGCTCCAACTCGTATAGTTTCCAAGAAAAACGCATTTAATGTTGTGCATATAAAAATTCTTAGAAAATCGATTTTCAGTGGAAAATACAAGTGATCACAGATTTTCGTTATTTTTGCTCTAACTCGTATAGTTTCCAAGAAAAACGCATTTAAAGTTTTGCATATAAAAATCCTTAGAAAATCGATTTTTAGTGGAAAATACAAGTGATCACAGATTTTCGTTATTTTTGCTCTAACTCGTATAGTTTCCAAGAAAAACGCATTTAAAGTTTTGCATATAAAAATCCTTAGAAAATCGATTTTTAGTGGAAAATACAAGTGATCACAGAATGTCGTTATTTTTGCTCTAACTCGTATAGTTTCCAAGAAAAACGCATTTGAAGTTATGCATATAAAAATCCTTAGAAAATCGATTTTTAGTGGAAAATACAAGTGATCACAGATATTCGTTATTTTTGCTCCAACTCGTATAGTTTCCAAGAAAAACGCATTTAATGTTGTGCATGTAAAAATCCTTAGAAAATCGATTTTCAGTGGAAAATACAAGTGATCACAGATTTTCGTTATTTTTGCTCTAACTCGTATAGTTTCCAAGAAAAACGCATTTAAAGTTTTGCATATAAAAATCCTTAGAAAATCGATTTTTAGTGGAAAATACAAGTGATCACAGAATTTCGTTATTTTTGCTCTAACTCGTATAGTTTCCAAGAAAAACGCATTTGAAGTTATGCATATAAAAATCCTTAGAAAATCGATTTTTAGTGGAAAGTACAAGTGATCATAGATTTTCGTTATTTTTGCTCCAACTCGTATAGTTTCCAAGAAAAACGCATTTAATGTTGTGCATATAAAAATCCTTAGAAAATCGATTTTCAGCGGAAAATACAAGTGATCACAGATTTTCGTTATTTTTGCTCTAACTCGTATAGTTTCCAAGAAAAACGCATTTGAAGTTATGGATATAAAAATCCTTAGAAAATCGATTTTTAGTGGAAAATACAAGTGATCACAGATTTTCGTTATTTTTGCTCCAACTCGTATAGTTTCCAAGAAAAACGCATTTAAAGTTTTGCATATAAAAATCCTTAGAAAATCGATTTTTAGTGGAAAATACAAGTGATCACAGATTTTCGTTATTTTTGCTCTAACTCGTATAGTTTCCAAGAAAAACGCATTTAAAGTTTTGCATATAAAAATCCTTAGAAAATCGATTTTTAGTGGAAAATACAAGTGATCACAGATTTTCGTTATTTTTGCTCTAACTCGTATAGTTTCCAAGAAAAACGCTTTAAAAGTTTTGCTCTAACTCGTATAGTTTCCAAGAAAAACGCTTTTAAAGTTTTGCATATAAAAATCCTTAGAAAATCGATTTTCAGTGGAAAATGCAAGTGATCACAGATTTTCGTTAGTTTTGCTCTAACTCGTATAGTTTCCAAGAAAAACGCATTTAAAGTTTTGCATATAAAAATCCTTAGAAAATCGATTTTCAGTTGAAAATACAAGTGATCACAGATTTTCGTTATTTTTGCTCTAACTCGTATAGTTTCCAAGAAAAACGCATTTAAAGTTTTGCATATAAAAATCCTTAGAAAATCGATTTTCATTGGAAAATACAAGTGATCACAGATTTTCGTTATTTTTGCTCTAACTCGTATAGTTTCCAAGAAAAACGCATTTAAAGTTTTGCATATAAAAATCCTTAGAAAATCGATTTTCATTGGAAAATACAAGTGATCACAGATTTTCTTTATTTTTGCTCTAACTCGTATAGTTTCCAAGAAAAACGCATTTAAAGTTTTGCATATAAAAATCCTTAAAAAATCGATTTTTAGTGGAAAATACAAGTGATCAAAGATTTTCGTTATTTTTGCTCTAACTTGTATAGTTTCCAAGAAAAACGCATTTAAAGTTTTGCATATAACAATCCTTAGAAAATCGATTTTTAGTGGAAAATACAAGTGATCACAGATTTTCGTTATTTTTGCTCTAACTCGTATAGTTTCCAAGAAAAACGCATTTAAAGTGATCACAGATTTTCGTTACTTTTGCTCTAACTCGTATAGTTTCCAAGAAAAACGCATTTAAAGTTTTGGATATAAAAATCCTTAGAAAATCGATTTTCAGTTGAAAATACAAGTGATCACAGATTTTCGTTATTTTTGCTCTAACTCGTATAGTTTCCAAGAAAAACGCATTTAAAGTTTTGCATATAAAAATCCTTAGAAAATCGATTTTCAGTGGAAAATACAAGTGATCACAGTTTTTCGTTATTTTTGCTCTAACTCGTATAGTTTCCAAGAAAAACGCATTTAAAGTTTTGCATATAAAAATCCTTAGAAAATCGATTTTCAGTTGAAAATACAAGTGATCACAGATTTTCGTTATTTTTGCTCTAACTCGTATAGTTTCCAAGAAAAACGCATTTAAAGTTTTGCAGATAAAAATCCTTAGAAAATCGATTTTCAGTGGAAAATACAAGTGATCACAGATTTTCTTTATTTTTGCTCTAACTCGTATAGTTTCCAAGAAAAACGCATTTAAAGTTTTGCATATAAAAATCCTTAGAAAATCGATTTTTAGTGGAAAATACAAGTGATCACAGATTTTCGTTATTTTTGCTCTAACTCGTATAGTTTCCAAGAAAAACGCATTTAAAGTTTTGCATATAAAAATCCTTAGAAAATCGATTTTTAGTGGAAAATACAAGTGATCACAGAATGTCGTTATTTTTGCTCTAACTCGTATAGTTTCCAAGAAAAACGCATTTGAAGTTATGCATATAAAAATCCTTAGAAAATCGATTTTTAGTGGAAAATACAAGTGATCACAGATATTCGTTATTTTTGCTCCAACTCGTATAGTTTCCAAGAAAAACGCATTTAATGTTGTGCATGTAAAAATCCTTAGAAAATCGATTTTCAGTGGAAAATACAAGTGATCACAGATTTTCGTTATTTTTGCTCTAACTCGTATAGTTTCCAAGAAAAACGCATTTAAAGTTTTGCATATAAAAATCCTTAGAAAATCGATTTTTAGTGGAAAATACAAGTGATCACAGAATTTCGTTATTTTTGCTCTAACTCGTATAGTTTCCAAGAAAAACGCATTTGAAGTTATGCATATAAAAATCCTTAGAAAATCGATTTTTAGTGGAAAATACAAGTGATCATAGATTTTCGTTATTTTTGCTCCAACTCGTATAGTTTCCAAGAAAAACGCATTTAATGTTGTGCATATAAAAATCCTTAGAAAATCGATTTTCAGCGGAAAATACAAGTGATCACAGATTTTCGTTATTTTTGCTCTAACTCGTATAGTTTCCAAGAAAAACGCATTTGAAGTTATGGATATAAAAATCCTTAGAAAATCGATTTTTAGTGGAAAATACAAGTGATCACAGATTTTCGTTATTTTTGCTCCAACTCGTATAGTTTCCAAGAAAAACGCATTTAAAGTTTTGCATATAAAAATCCTTAGAAAATCGATTTTTAGTGGAAAATACAAGTGATCACAGATTTTCGTTATTTTTGCTCTAACTCGTATAGTTTCCAAGAAAAACGCATTTAAAGTTTTGCATATAAAAATCCTTAGAAAATCGATTTTTAGTGGAAAATACAAGTGATCACAGATTTTCGTTATTTTTGCTCTAACTCGTATAGTTTCCAAGAAAAACGCTTTAAAAGTTTTGCTCTAACTCGTATAGTTTCCAAGAAAAACGCTTTTAAAGTTTTGCATATAAAAATCCTTAGAAAATCGATTTTCAGTGGAAAATGCAAGTGATCACAGATTTTCGTTAGTTTTGCTCTAACTCGTATAGTTTCCAAGAAAAACGCATTTAAAGTTTTGCATATAAAAATCCTTAGAAAATCGATTTTCAGTTGAAAATACAAGTGATCACAGATTTTCGTTATTTTTGCTCTAACTCGTATAGTTTCCAAGAAAAACGCATTTAAAGTTTTGCATATAAAAATCCTTAGAAAATCGATTTTCATTGGAAAATACAAGTGATCACAGATTTTCGTTATTTTTGCTCTAACTCGTATAGTTTCCAAGAAAAACGCATTTAAAGTTTTGCATATAACAATCCTTAGAAAATCGATTTTCATTGGAAAATACAAGTGATCACAGATTTTCTTTATTTTTGCTCTAACTCGTATAGTTTCCAAGAAAAACGCATTTAAAGTTTTGCATATAAAAATCCTTAAAAAATCGATTTTTAGTGGAAAATACAAGTGATCACAGATTTTCGTTATTTTTGCTCTAACTTGTATAGTTTCCAAGAAAAACGCATTTAAAGTTTTGCATATAACAATCCTTAGAAAATCGATTTTTAGTGGAAAATACAAGTGATCACAGATTTTCGTTATTTTTGCTCTAACTCGTATAGTTTCCAAGAAAAACGCATTTAAAGTGATCACAGATTTTCGTTACTTTTGCTCTAACTCGTATAGTTTCCAAGAAAAACGCATTTAAAGTTTTGGATATAAAAATCCTTAGAAAATCGATTTTCAGTTGAAAATACAAGTGATCACAGATTTTCGTTATTTTTGCTCTAACTCGTATAGTTTCCAAGAAAAACGCATTTAAAGTTTTGCATATAAAAATCCTTAGAAAATCGATTTTCAGTGGAAAATACAAGTGATCACAGTTTTTCGTTATTTTTGCTCTAACTCGTATAGTTTCCAAGAAAAACGCATTTAAAGTTTTGCATATAAAAATCCTTAGAAAATCGATTTTCAGTTGAAAATACAAGTGATCACAGATTTTCGTTATTTTTGCTCTAACTCGTATAGTTTCCAAGAAAAACGCATTTAAAGTTTTGCATATAAAAATCCTTAGAAAATCGATTTTCAGTGGAAAATACAAGTGATCACAGATTTTCTTTATTTTTGCTCTAACTCGTATAGTTTCCAAGAAAAACGCATTTAAAGTTTTGCATATAAAAATCCTTAGAAAATCGATTTTCAGTTGAAAATACAAGTGATCACAGATTTTCGTTATTTTTGCTCTAACTCGTATAGTTTCCAAGAAAAACGCATTTAAAGTTTTGCATATAAAAATCCTTAGAAAATCGATTTTCAGTGGAAAATACAAGTGATCACAGATTTTCTTTATTTTTGCTCTAACTCGTATAGTTTCCAAGAAAAACGCATTTAAAGTTTTGCATATAAAAATCCTTAGAAAATCGATTTTCAGTGGAAAATACAAGTGATCACAGATTTTCGTTATTTTTGCTCTAACTCGTATAGTTTCCAAGAAAAACGCATTTAAAGTTTTGCATATAAAAATCCTTAGAAAATCGATTTTCAGTGGAAAATACAAGTGATCACAGATTTTCTTTATTTTTGCTCTAACTCGTATAGTTTCCAAGAAAAACGCATTTAAAGTTTTGCATAAAAAAATCCTTAGAAAATCGATTTTCAGTGGAAAATACAAGTGATCACAGATTTTCGTTATTTTTGCTCTAACTCGTATAGTTTCCAAGAAAAACGCATTTAAAGTTTTGCATATAAAAATCCTTAGAAAATCGATTTTCAGTGGAAAATACAAGTGATCACAGATTTTCGTTATTTTTGCTCTAACTCGTATAGTTTCCAAGAAAAACGCATTTAAGGTTTTGCATATAAAAATCCTTAGAAAATCGATTTTCAGTGGAAAATGCAAGTGATCACAGATTTTCGTTATTTTTGCTCTAACTCGTATAGTTTCCAAGAAAAACGCATTTAAAGTTTTGCATATAAAAATCCTTAGAAAATCGATTTTCAGTTGAAAATACAAGTGATCACAGATTTTCGTTATTTTTGCTCTAACTCGTATAGTTTCTAAGAAAAGCGCATTTAAAGTTTTGCATATAAAAATCCTTAGAAAATCGATTTTCAGTGGAAAATACAAGTGATCACAGATTTTCGTTATTTTTGCTCTAACTCGTATAGTTTCCAAGAAAAACGCATTTAAAGTTTTGCTTATAAAAATCCTTAGAAACTCCCTATGAAAATCGATTTTTAGTGGAAAATACAAGTGATCACAGATTTTCGTTATTTTTGCTCTAACTCGTATAGTTTCCAAGAAAAACGCATTTAAAGTTTTGCATATAAAAATCCTTAGAAAATCGATTTTCAGTTGAAAATACAAGTGATCACAGATTTTCGTTATTTTTGCTCTAACTCGTATAGTTTCTAAGAAAAAGGCATTTAAAGTTTTGCATATAAAAATCCTTAGAAAATCGATTTTCAGTGGAAAATACAAGTGATCACAGATTTTCGTTATTTTTGCTCTAACTCGTATAGTTTCCAAGAAAAACGCATTTAAAGTTTTGCATATAAAAATCCTTAGAAAATCGATTTTCATTGGAAAATACAAGTGATCACAGATTTTCGTTATTTTTGCTCTAACTCGTATAGTTTCCAAGAAAAACGCATTTAAAGTTTTGCATATAAAAATCCTTAGAAAATCGATTTTCATTGGAAAATACAAGTGATCACAGATTTTCTTTATTTTTGCTCTAACTCGTATAGTTTCCAAGAAAAACGCATTTAAAGTTTTGCATATAAAAATCCTTAAAAAATCGATTTTTAGTGGAAAATACAAGTGATCACAGATTTTCGTTATTTTTGCTCTAACTTGTATAGTTTCCAAGAAAAACGCATTTAAAGTTTTGCATATAACAATCCTTAGAAAATCGATTTTTAGTGGAAAATACAAGTGATCACAGATTTTCGTTATTTTTGCTCTAACTCGTATAGTTTCCAAGAAAAACGCATTTAAAGTGATCACAGATTTTCGTTACTTTTGCTCTAACTCGTATAGTTTCCAAGAAAAACGCATTTAAAGTTTTGCATATAAAAATCCTTAGAAAATCGATTTTCAGTTGAAAATACAAGTGATCACAGATTTTCTTTATTTTTGCTCTAACTCGTATAGTTTCCAAGAAAAACGCATTTAAAGTTTTGCATATAAAAATCCTTAGAAAATCGATTTTCAGTGGAAAATACAAGTGATCACAGATTTTCGTTATTTTTGCTCTAACTCGTATAGTTTCCAAGAAAAACGCATTTAAAGTTTTGCATATAAAAATCCTTAGAAAATCGATTTTCAGTGGAAAATACAAGTGATCACAGATTTTCTTTATTTTTGCTCTAACTCGTATAGTTTCCAAGAAAAACGCATTTAAAGTTTTGCATAAAAAAATCCTTAGAAAATCGATTTTCAGTGGAAAATACAAGTGATCACAGATTTTCGTTATTTTTGCTCTAACTCGTATAGTTTCCAAGAAAAACGCATTTAAAGTTTTGCATATAAAAATCCTTAGAAAATCGATTTTCAGTGGAAAATACAAGTGATCACAGATTTTCTTTATTTTTGCTCTAACTCGTATAGTTTCCAAGAAAAACGCATTTAAAGTTTTGCATAAAAAAATCCTTAGAAAATCGATTTTCAGTGGAAAATACAAGTGATCACAGATTTTCGTTATTTTTGCTCTAACTCGTATAGTTTCCAAGAAAAACGCATTTAAAGTTTTGCATATAAAAATCCTTAGAAAATCGATTTTCAGTGGAAAATACAAGTGATCACAGATTTTCGTTATTTTTGCTCTAACTCGTATAGTTTCCAAGAAAAACGCATTTAAGGTTTTGCATATAAAAATCCTTAGAAAATCGATTTTCAGTGGAAAATGCAAGTGATCACAGATTTTCGTTATTTTTGCTCTAACTCGTATAGTTTCCAAGAAAAACGCATTTAAAGTTTTGCATATAAAAATCCTTAGAAAATCGATTTTCAGTTGAAAATACAAGTGATCACAGATTTTCGTTATTTTTGCTCTAACTCGTATAGTTTCTAAGAAAAACGCATTTAAAGTTTTGCATATAAAAATCCTTAGAAAATCGATTTTCAGTGGAAAATACAAGTGATCACAGATTTTCGTTATTTTTGCTCTAACTCGTATAGTTTCCAAGAAAAACGCATTTAAAGTTTTGCATATAAAAATCCTTAGAAACTCCCTATGAAAATCGATTTTTAGTGGAAAATACAAGTGATCACAGATTTTCGTTATTTTTGCTCTAACTCGTATAGTTTCCAAGAAAAACGCATTTAAAGTTTTGCATATAAAAATCCTTAGAAAATCGATTTTCAGTTGAAAATACAAGTGATCACAGATTTTCGTTATTTTTGCTCTAACTCGTATAGTTTCTAAGAAAAAGGCATTTAAAGTTTTGCATATAAAAATCCTTAGAAAATCGATTTTCAGTGGAAAATACAAGTGATCACAGATTTTCGTTATTTTTGCTCTAACTCGTATAGTTTCCAAGAAAAACGCATTTAAAGTTTTGCATATAAAAATCCTTAGAAACTCCCTATGAAAATCGATTTTTAGTGAAAAATACAAGTGATCACAGATTTTCGTTATTTTTGCTCTAACTCGTATAGTTTCCAAGAAAATCGCATTTAAAGTTTTGCATATAAAAATCCTTAGAAAATCGATTTTCAGTTGAAAATACAAGTGATCACAGATTTTCGTTATTTTTGCTCTAACTCGTATAGTTTCTAAGAAAAACGCATTTAAAGTTTTGCATATAAAAATCCTTAGAAAATCGATTTTCAGTGGAAAATACAAGTGATCACAGATTTTCGTTATTTTTGCTCTAACTCGTACAGTTTCCAAAAAAACGCATTTAAAGTTTTGCATATAAAAATCCTTAGAAAATTGATTTTCAGTGGAAAATACAAGTGATCACAGATTTTCGTTATTTTTGCTCTAACTCGTATAGTTTCCAAGAAAAACGAATTTAAGGTTTTGCATATAAAAATCCTTAGAAAATCGATTTTCAGTGGAAAATGCAAGTGATCACAGATTTTCGTTATTTTTGCTCTAACTCGTATTGTTTCCAAGAAAAACGCATTTAAAGTTTTGCATATAAAAATCCTTAGAAAATCGATTTTCAGTGGAAAATACAAGTGATCACAGATTTTCGTTATTTTTGCTCTAACTCGTATAGTTTCCAAGAAAAACGCATTTAAGGTTTTGCATATAAAAATCCTTAGAAAATCGATTTTCAGTGGAAAATGCAAGTGATCACAGATTTTCGTTATTTTTGCTCTAACTCGTATAGTTTCCAAGAAAAACGCATTTAAAGTTTTGCATATAAAAATCCTTAGAAAATCGATTTTCAGTTGAAAATACAAGTGATCACAGATTTTCGTTATTTTTGCTCTAACTCGTATAGTTTCTAAGAAAAACGCATTTAAAGTTTTGCATATAAAAATCCTTAGAAAATCGATTTTCAGTGGAAAATACAAGTGATCACAGATTTTCGTTATTTTTGCTCTAACTCGTATAGTTTCCAAGAAAAACGCATTTAAAGTTTTGCATATAAAAATCCTTAGAAACTCCCTATGAAAATCGATTTTTAGTGGAAAATACAAGTGATCACAGATTTTCGTTATTTTTGCTCTAACTCGTATAGTTTCCAAGAAAAACGCATTTAAAGTTTTGCATATAAAAATCCTTAGAAAATCGATTTTCAGTTGAAAATACAAGTGATCACAGATTTTCGTTATTTTTGCTCTAACTCGTATAGTTTCTAAGAAAAAGGCATTTAAAGTTTTGCATATAAAAATCCTTAGAAAATCGATTTTCAGTGGAAAATACAAGTGATCACAGATTTTCGTTATTTTTGCTCTAACTCGTATAGTTTCCAAGAAAAACGCATTTAAAGTTTTGCATATAAAAATCCTTAGAAACTCCCTATGAAAATCGATTTTTAGTGGAAAATACAAGTGATCACAGATTTTCGTTATTTTTGCTCTAACTCGTATAGTTTCCAAGAAAAACGCATTTAAAGTTTTGCATATAAAAATCCTTAGAAAATCGATTTTCAGTGGAAAATACAAGTGATCACAGATTTTCGTTATTTTTGCTCTAACTCGTATAGTTTCCAAGAAAATCGCATTTAAAGTTTTGCATATAAAAATCCTTAGAAAATCGATTTTCAGTTGAAAATACAAGTGATCACAGATTTTCGTTATTTTTGCTCTAACTCGTATAGTTTCTAAGAAAAACGCATTTAAAGTTTTGCATATAAAAATCTTTAGAAAATCGATTTTCAGTGGAAAATACAAGTGATCACAGATTTTCGTTATTTTTGCTCTAACTCGTACAGTTTCCAAAAAAACGCATTTAAAGTTTTGCATATAAAAATCCTTAGAAAATTGATTTTCAGTGGAAAATACAAGTGATCACAGATTTTCGTTATTTTTGCTCTAACTCGTATAGTTTCCAAGAAAAACGCATTTAAGGTTTTGCATATAAAAATCCTTAGAAAATCGATTTTCAGTGGAAAATGCAAGTGATCACAGATTTTCGTTATTTTTGCTCTAACTCGTATTGTTTCCAAGAAAAACGCATTTAAAGTTTTGCATATAAAAATCCTTAGAAAATCGATTTTCAGTGAAAAATACAAGTGATCACAGATTTTCGTTATTTTTGCTCTAACTCGTATAGTTTCCAAGAAAAACGCATTTAAAGTTTTGCATACAAAAATCCTTAGAAACTCCCTATGAAAATCGATTTTCAGTGGAAAATACAAGTGATCACAGATTTTCGTTATTTTTGCTCTAGCTCGTATAGTTTCCAAGAAAAACGCATTTAAATTTTTGCATATAAAAATCCTTAGAAAATCGATTTTTAGTGGAAAATACAAGTGATCACAGATTTTCGTTATTTTTGCTCTAACTCGTATAGTTTCCAAAAAAACGCATTTAAAGTTTAGCATATAAAAATCCTTAGAAAATCGATTTTCAGTGGAAAATACAAGTGATCACAGATTTTCGTTATTTTTGCTCTAACTCGTATAGTTTCCAAGAAAAACGCATTTAAAGTTTTGCATATAAAAATCCTTAGAAAATCGATTTTCAGTGGAAAATACAAGTGATCACAGATTTTCGTTATTTTTGCTCTAACTCGTATAGTTTCCAAGAAAAACGCATTTAAAGTTTTGCATATAAAAATCCTTAGAAAATCGATTTTCAGTGGAAAATACAAGTGATCACAGATTTTCGTTATTTTTGCTCTAACTCGTATAGTTTCCAAGAAAAACGCATTTAAAGTTTTGCATATAAAAATCCTTAGAAAATCGATTTTCAGTGGAAAATGCAAGTGATCACAGATTTTCGTTATTTTTGCTCTAACTCGTATTGTTTCCAAGAAAAACGCATTTAAAGTTTTGCATATAAAAATCCTTAGAAAATCGATTTTCAGTGAAAAATGCAAGTGATCACAGATTTTCGTTATTTTTGCTCTAAATCGTATTGTTTCCAAGAAAAACGCATTTAAAGTTTTGCATATAAAAATCCTTAGAAAATCGATTTTCAGTGAAAAATACAAGTGATCACAGATTTTCGTTATTTTTGCTCTAACTCGTATAGTTTCCAAGAAAAACGCATTTAAAGTTTTGCATACAAAAATCCTTAGAAACTCCCTATGAAAATCGATTTTCAGTGGAAAATACAAGTGATCACAGATTTTCGTTATTTTTGCTCTAACTCGTATAGTTTCCAAGAAAAACGCATTTAAAGTTTTGCATATAAAAATCCTTAGAAAATCGATTTTCAGTGGAAAATACAAGTGATCACAGATTTTCGTTATTTTTGCTCTAACTCGTATAGTTTCCAAGAAAAACGCATTTAAAGTTTTGCATATAAAAATCCTTAGAAAATCGATTTTCAGTGGAAAATACAAGTGATCACAGATTTTCGTTATTTTTGCTCTAACTCGTATAGTTTCCAAGAAAAACGCATTTAAGGTTTTGCATATAAAAATCCTTAGAAAATCGATTTTCAGTGGAAAATGCAAGTGATCACAGATTTTCGTTATTTTTGCTCTAACTCGTATAGTTTCCAAGAAAAACGCATTTAAAGTTTTGCATATAAAAATCCTTAGAAAATCGATTTTCAGTTGAAAATACAAGTGATCACAGATTTTCGTTATTTTTGCTCTAACTCGTATAGTTTCTAAGAAAAACGCATTTAAAGTTTTGCATATAAAAATCCTTAGAAAATCGATTTTCAGTGGAAAATACAAGTGATCACAGATTTTCGTTATTTTTGCTCTAACTCGTATAGTTTCCAAGAAAAACGCATTTAAAGTTTTGCATATAAAAATCCTTAGAAACTCCCTATGAAAATCGATTTTTAGTGGAAAATACAAGTGATCACAGATTTTCGTTATTTTTGCTCTAACTCGTATAGTTTCCAAGAAAAACGCATTTAAAGTTTTGCATATAAAAATCCTTAGAAAATCGATTTTCAGTTGAAAATACAAGTGATCACAGATTTTCGTTATTTTTGCTCTAACTCGTATAGTTTCTAAGAAAAAGGCATTTAAAGTTTTGCATATAAAAATCCTTAGAAAATCGATTTTCAGTGGAAAATACAAGTGATCACAGATTTTCGTTATTTTTGCTCTAACTCGTATAGTTTCCAAGAAAAACGCATTTAAAGTTTTGCATATAAAAATCCTTAGAAACTCCCTATGAAAATCGATTTTTAGTGGAAAATACAAGTGAACACAGATTTTCGTTATTTTTGCTCTAACTCGTATAGTTTCCAAGAAAATCGCATTTAAAGTTTTGCATATAAAAATCCTTAGAAAATCGATTTTCAGTTGAAAATACAAGTGATCACAGATTTTCGTTATTTTTGCTCTAACTCGTATAGTTTCTAAGAAAAACGCATTTAAAGTTTTGCATATAAAAATCCTTAGAAAATCGATTTTCAGTGGAAAATACAAGTGATCACAGATTTTCGTTATTTTTGCTCTAACTCGTACAGTTTCCAAAAAAAACGCATTTAAAGTTTTGCATATAAAAATCCTTAGAAAATTGATTTTCAGTGGAAAATACAAGTGATCACAGATTTTCGTTATTTTTGCTCTAACTCGTATAGTTTCCAAGAAAAACGCATTTAAGGTTTTGCATATAAAAATCCTTAGAAAATCGATTTTCAGTGGAAAATGCAAGTGATCACAGATTTTCGTTATTTTTGCTCTAACTCGTATTGTTTCCAAGAAAAACGCATTTAAAGTTTTGCATATAAAAATCCTTAGAAAATCGATTTTCAGTGAAAAATACAAGTGATCACAGATTTTCGTTATTTTTGCTCAAACTCGTATAGTTTCCAAGAAAAACGCATTTAAAGTTTTGCATACAAAAATCCTTAGAAACTCCCTATGAAAATCGATTTTCAGTGGAAAATACAAGTGATCACAGATTTTCGTTATTTTTGCTCTAACTCGTATAGTTTCCAAGAAAAACGCATTTAAATTTTTGCATATAAAAATCCTTAGAAAATCGATTTTTAGTGGAAAATACAAGTGATCACAGATTTTCGTTATTTTTGCTCTAACTCGTATAGTTTCCAAAAAAAACGCATTTAAAGTTTAGCATATAAAAATCCTTAGAAAATCGATTTTCAGTGGAAAATACAAGTGATCACAGATTTTCGTTATTTTTGCTCTAACTCGTATAGTTTCCAAGAAAAACGCATTTAAAGTTTTGCATATAAAAATCCTTAGAAAATCGATTTTCAGTGGAAAATACAAGTGATCACAGATTTTCGTTATTTTTGCTCTAACTCGTATAGTTTCCAAGAAAAACGCATTTAAAGTTTTGCATATAAAAATCCTTAGAAAATCGATTTTCAGTGGAAAATACAAGTGATCACAGATTTTCGTTATTTTTGCTCTAACTCGTATAGTTTCCAAGAAAAACGCATTTAAAGTTTTGCATATAAAAATCCTTAGAAAATCGATTTTCAGTGGAAAATGCAAGTGATCACAGATTTTCGTTATTTTTGCTCTAACTCGTATTGTTTCCAAGAAAAACGCATTTAAAGTTTTGCATATAAAAATCCTTAGAAAATCGATTTTCAGTGAAAAATGCAAGTGATCACAGATTTTCGTTATTTTTGCTCTAACTCGTATTGTTTCCAAGAAAAACGCATTTAAAGTTTTGCATATAAAAATCCTTAGAAAATCGATTTTCAGTGAAAAATACAAGTGATCACAGATTTTCGTTATTTTTGCTCTAACTCGTATAGTTTCCAAGAAAAACGCATTTAAAGTTTTGCATACAAAAATCCTTAGAAACTCCCTATGAAAATCGATTTTCAGTGGAAAATACAAGTGATCACAGATTTTCGTTATTTTTGCTCTAACTCGTATAGTTTCCAAGAAAAACGCATTTAAATTTTTGCATATAAAAATCCTTAGAAAATCGATTTTTAGTGGAAAATACAAGTGATCACATATTTTCGTTATTTTTGCTCTAACTCGTATAGTTTCCAAGAAAAACGCATTTAAAGTTTTGCATATAAAAATCCTTAGAAAATCGATTTTCAGTGGAAAATACAAGTGATCACAGATTTTCGTTATTTTTGCTCTAACTCGTATAGTTTCCAAGAAAAACGCATTTAAGGTTTTGCATATAAAAATCCTTAGAAAATCGATTTTCAGTGGAAAATGCAAGTGATCACAGATTTTCGTTATTTTTGCTCTAACTCGTATAGTTTCCAAGAAAAACGCATTTAAAGTTTTGCATATAAAAATCCTTAGAAAATCGATTTTCAGTTGAAAATACAAGTGATCACAGATTTTCGTTATTTTTGCTCTAACTCGTATAGTTTCTAAGAAAAACGCATTTAAAGTTTTGCATATAAAAATCCTTAGAAAATCGATTTTCAGTGGAAAATACAAGTGATCACAGATTTTCGTTATTTTTGCTCTAACTCGTATAGTTTCCAAGAAAAACGCATTTAAAGTTTTGCATATAAAAATCCTTAGAAACTCCCTATGAAAATCGATTTTTAGTGGAAAATACAAGTGATCACAGATTTTCGTTATTTTTGCTCTAACTCGTATAGTTTCCAAGAAAAACGCATTTAAAGTTTTGCATATAAAAATCCTTAGAAAATCGATTTTCAGTTGAAAATACAAGTGATCACAGATTTTCGTTATTTTTGCTCTAACTCGTATAGTTTCTAAGAAAAAGGCATTTAAAGTTTTGCATATAAAAATCCTTAGAAAATCGATTTTCAGTGGAAAATACAAGTGATCACAGATTTTCGTTATTTTTGCTCTAACTCGTATAGTTTCCAAGAAAAACGCATTTAAAGTTTTGCATATAAAAATCCTTAGAAACTCCCTATGAAAATCGATTTTTAGTGGAAAATACAAGTGAACACAGATTTTCGTTATTTTTGCTCTAACTCGTATAGTTTCCAAGAAAAACGCATTTAAAGTTTTGCATATAAAAATCCTTAGAAAATCGATTTTCAGTGGAAAATACAAGTGATCACAGATTTTTGTTATTTTTGCTCTAACTCGTATAGTTTCCAAGAAAAACGCATTTAAAGTTTTGCATATAAAAATCCTTAGAAAATCGATTTTCAGTGGGAAAAACAAGTGATCACAGATTTTCGTTATTTTTGCTCTAACTCGTATAGTTTCCAAGAAAAACGCATTTAAAGTTTTGCATATAAAAATCCTTAGAAAATCGATTTTCAGTTGAAAATACAAGTGATCACAGATTTTCGTTATTTTTGCTCTAACTCGTATAGTTTCTAAGAAAAACGCATTTAAAGTTTTGCATATAAAAATCCTTAGAAAATCGATTTTCAGTGGAAAATACAAGTGATCACAGATTTTCGTTATTTTTGCTCTAACTCGTATAGTTTCCAAGAAAAACGCATTTAAAGTTTTGCATATAAAAATCCTTAGAAACTCCCTATGAAAATCGATTTTTAGTGGAAAATACAAGTGATCACAGATTTTCGTTATTTTTGCTCTAACTCGTATAGTTTCCAAGAAAAACGCATTTAAAGTTTTGCATATAAAAATCCTTAGAAAATCGATTTTCAGTTGAAAATACAAGTGATCACAGATTTTCGTTATTTTTGCTCTAACTCGTATAGTTTCTAAGAAAAAGGCATTTAAAGTTTTGCATATAAAAATCCTTAGAAAATCGATTTTCAGTGGAAAATACAAGTGATCACAGATTTTCGTTATTTTTGCTCTAACTCGTATAGTTTCCAAGAAAAACGCATTTAAAGTTTTGCATATAAAAATCCTTAGAAACTCCCTATGAAAATCGATTTTCAGTTGAAAATACAAGTGATCACAGATTTTCGTTATTTTTGCTCTAACTCGTATAGTTTCCAAGAAAATCGCATTTAAAGTTTTGCATATAAAAATCCTTAGAAAATCGATTTTCAGTTGAAAATACAAGTGATCACAGATTTTCGTTATTTTTGCTCTAACTCGTACAGTTTCCAAAAAAACGCATTTAAAGTTTTGCATATAAAAATCCTTAGAAAATTGATTTTCAGTGGAAAATACAAGTGATCACAGATTTTCGTTATATTTGCTCTAACTCGTACAGTTTCCAAAAAAACGCATTTAAAGTTTTGCATATAAAAATCCTTAGAAAATTGATTTTCAGTGGAAAATACAAGTGATCACAGATTTTCGTTATTTTTGCTCTAACTCGTATAGTTTCCAAGAAAAACGCATTTAAGGTTTTGCATATAAAAATCCTTAGAAAATCGATTTTCAGTGGAAAATGCAAGTGATCACAGATTTTCGTTATTTTTGCTCTAACTCGTATTGTTTCCAAGAAAAACGCATTTAAAGTTTTGCATATAAAAATCCTTAGAAAATCGATTTTCAGTGAAAAATACAAGTGATCACAGATTTTCGTTATTTTTGCTCTAACTCGTATAGTTTCCAAGAAAAACGCATTTAAAGTTTTACATACAAAAATCCTTAGAAACTCCCTATGAAAATCGATTTTCAGTGGAAAATACAAGTGATCACAGATTTTCGTTATTTTTGCTCTAACTCGTATAGTTTCCAAGAAAAACGCATTTAAATTTTTGCATATAAAAATCCTTAGAAAATCGATTTTTAGTGGAAAATACAAGTGATCACAGATTTTCGTTATTTTTGCTCTAACTCGTATAGTTTCCAAAAAAAACGCATTTAAAGTTTAGCATATAAAAATCCTTAGAAAATCGATTTTCAGTGGAAAATACAAGTGATCACAGATTTTCGTTATTTTTGCTCTAACTCGTATAGTTTCCAAGAAAAACGCATTTAAAGCTTTGCATATAAAAATCCTTAGAAAATCGATTTTCAGTGGAAAATACAAGTGATCACAGATTTTCGTTATTTTTGCTCTAACTCGTATAGTTTCCAAGAAAAACGCATTTAAAGTTTTGCATATAAAAATCCTTAGAAAATCGATTTTCAGTGGAAAATACAAGTGATCACAGATTTTCGTTATTTTTGCTCTAACTCGTATAGTTTCCAAGAAAAACGCATTTAAAGTTTTGCATATAAAAATCCTTAGAAAATCGATTTTCAGTGGAAAATGCAAGTGATCACAGATTTTCGTTATTTTTGCTCTAACTCGTATTGTTTCCAAGAAAAACGCATTTAAAGTTTTGCATATAAAAATCCTTAGAAAATCGATTTTCAGTGAAAAATGCAAGTGATCACAGATTTTCGTTATTTTTGCTCTAACTCGTATTGTTTCCAAGAAAAACGCATTTAAAGTTTTGCATATAAAAATCCTTAGAAAATCGATTTTCAGTGAAAAATACAAGTGATCACAGATTTTCGTTATTTTTGCTCTAACTCGTATAGTTTCCAAGAAAAACGCATTTAAAGTTTTGCATACAAAAATCCTTAGAAACTCCCTATGAAAATCGATTTTCAGTGGAAAATACAAGTGATCACAGATTTTCGTTATTTTTGCTCTAACTCGTATAGTTTCCAAGAAAAACGCATTTAAGGTTTTGCATATAAAAATCCTTAGAAAATCGATTTTCAGTGGAAAATGCAAGTGATCACAGATTTTCGTTATTTTTGCTCTAACTCGTATAGTTTCCAAGAAAAACGCATTTAAAGTTTTGCATATAAAAATCCTTAGAAAATCGATTTTCAGTTGAAAATACAAGTGATCACAGATTTTCGTTATTTTTGCTCTAACTCGTATAGTTTCTAAGAAAAACGCATTTAAAGTTTTGCATATAAAAATCCTTAGAAAATCGATTTTCAGTGGAAAATACAAGTGATCACAGATTTTCGTTATTTTTGCTCTAACTCGTATAGTTTCCAAGAAAAACGCATTTAAAGTTTTGCATATAAAAATCCTTAGAAACTCCCTATGAAAATCGATTTTTAGTGGAAAATACAAGTGATCACAGATTTTCGTTATTTTTGCTCTAACTCGTATAGTTTCCAAGAAAAACGCATTTAAAGTTTTGCATATAAAAATCCTTAGAAAATCGATTTTCAGTTGAAAATACAAGTGATCACAGATTTTCGTTATTTTTGCTCTAACTCGTATAGTTTCTAAGAAAAAGGCATTTAAAGTTTTGCATATAAAAATCCTTAGAAAATCGATTTTCAGTGGAAAATACAAGTGATCACAGATTTTCGTTATTTTTGCTCTAACTCGTATAGTTTCCAAGAAAAACGCATTTAAAGTTTTGCATATAAAAATCCTTAGAAACTCCCTATGAAAATCGATTTTTAGTGGAAAATACAAGTGAACACAGATTTTCGTTATTTTTGCTCTAACTCGTATAGTTTCCAAGAAAAACGCATTTAAAGTTTTGCATATAAAAATCCTTAGAAAATCGATTTTCAGTGGAAAATACAAGTGATCACAGATTTTCGTTATTTTTGCTCTAACTCGTATAGTTTCCAAGAAAAACGCATTTAAAGTTTTGCATATAAAAATCCTTAGAAAATCGATTTTCAGTGGGAAAAACAAATGATCACAGATTTTCGTTATTTTTGCTCTAACTCGTATAGTTTCCAAGAAAAACGCATTTAAAGTTTTGCATATAAAAATCCTTAGAAAATCGATTTTCAGTTGAAAATACAAGTGATCACAGATTTTCGTTATTTTTGCTCTAACTCGTATAGTTTCTAAGAAAAACGCATTTAAAGTTTTGCATATAAAAATCCTTAGCAAATCGATTTTCAGTGGAAAATACAAGTGATCACAGATTTTCGTTATTTTTGCTCTAACTCGTATAGTTTCCAAGAAAAACGCATTTAAAGTTTTGCATATAAAAATCCTTAGAAACTCCCTATGAAAATCGATTTTTAGTGGAAAATACAAGTGATCACAGATTTTCGTTATTTTTGCTCTAACTCGTATAGTTTCCAAGAAAATCGCATTTAAAGTTTTGCATATAAAAATCCTTAGAAAATCGATTTTCAGTTGAAAATACAAGTGATCACAGATTTTCGTTATTTTTGCTCTAACTCGTATAGTTTCTAAGAAAAACGCATTTAAAGTTTTGCATATAAAAATCCTTAGAAAATCGATTTTTAGTGGAAAATACAAGTGATCACAGATTTTCGTTATTTTTGCTCTAACTCGTACAGTTTCCAAAAAAACGCATTTAAAGTTTTGCATATAAAAATCCTTAGAAAATTGATTTTTAGTGGAAAATACAAGTGATCACAGATTTTCGTTATTTTTGCTCTAACTCGTATAGTTTCCAAGAAAAACGCATTTAAGGTTTTGCATATAAAAATCCTTAGAAAATCGATTTTCAGTGGAAAATGCAAGTGATCACAGATTTTCGTTATTTTTGCTCTAACTCGTATTGTTTCCAAGAAAAACGCATTTAAAGTTTTGCATATAAAAATCCTTAGAAAATCGATTTTCAGTGAAAATTACAAGTGATCACAGATTTTCGTTATTTTTGCTCTAACTCGTATAGTTTCCAAGAAAAACGCATTTAAAGTTTTGCATACAAAAATCCTTAGAAACTCCCTATGAAAATCGATTTTCAGTGGAAAATACAAGTGATCACAGATTTTCGTTATTTTTGCTCTAACTCGTATAGTTTCCAAGAAAAACGCATTTAAAGTTTTGCATATAAAAATCCTTAGAAAATCGATTTTCAGTGGAAAATACAAGTGATCACAGATTTTCGTTATTTTTGCTCTAACTCGTATAGTTTCCAAGAAAAACGCATTTAAAGTTTTGCATATAAAAATCCTTAGAAAATTGATTTTCAGTGGAAAATACAAGTGATCACAGATTTTCGTTATTTTTGCTCTAACTCGTATAGTTTCCAAGAAAAACGCATTTAAGGTTTTGCATATAAAAATCCTTAGAAAATCGATTTTCAGTGGAAAATGCAAGTGATCACAGATTTTCGTTATTTTTGCTCTAACTCGTATTGTTTCCAAGAAAAACGCATTTAAAGTTTTGCATATAAAAATCCTTAGAAAATCGATTTTCAGTGAAAATTACAAGTGATCACAGATTTTCGTTATTTTTGCTCTAACTCGTATAGTTTCCAAGAAAAACGCATTTAAAGTTTTGCATACAAAAATCCTTAGAAACTCCCTATGAAAATCGATTTTCAGTGGAAAATACAAGTGATCACAGATTTTCGTTATTTTTGCTCTAACTCGTATAGTTTCCAAGAAAAACGCATTTAAAGTTTTGCATATAAAAATCCTTAGAAAATCGATTTTCAGTGGAAAATACAAGTGATCACAGATTTTCGTTATTTTTGCTCTAACTCGTATAGTTTCCAAGAAAAACGCATTTAAAGTTTTGCATATAAAAATCCTTAGAAAATCGATTTTCAGTGGAAAATACAAGTGATCACAGATTTTCGTTATTTTTGCTCTAACTCGTATAGTTTCCAAGAAAAACGCATTTAAAGTTTTGCATATAAAAATCCTTAGAAAATCGATTTTCAGTGAAAAATGCAAGTGATCACAGATTTTCGTTATTTTTGCTCTAACTCGTATTGTTTCCAAGAAAAACGCATTTAAAGTTTTGCATATAAAAATCCTTAGAAAATCGATTTTCAGTGAAAAATACAAGTGATCACAGATTTTCGTTATTTTTGCTCTAACTCGTATAGTTTCCAAGAAAAACGCATTTAAAGTTTTGCATACAAAAATCCTTAGAAACTCCCTATGAAAATCGATTTTCAGTGGAAAATACAAGTGATCACAGATTTTCGTTATTTTTGCTCTAACTCGTATAGTTTCCAAGAAAAACGCATTTAAAGTTTTGCATATAAAAATCCTTAGAAAATCGATTTTCAGTGGAAAATGCAAGTGATCACAGATTTTCGTTATTTTTGCTCTAACTCGTATAGTTTCCAAGAAAAACGCATTTAAAGTTTTGCATATAAAAATCCTTAGAAAATCGATTTTCAGTGAAAAATGCAAGTGATCACAGATTTTCGTTATTTTTGCTCTAACTCGTATTGTTTCCAAGAAAAACGCATTTAAAGTTTTGCATATAAAAATCCTTAGAAAATCGATTTTCAGTGAAAAATACAAGTGATCACAGATTTTCGTTATTTTTGCTCTAACTCGTATAGTTTCCAAGAAAAACGCATTTAAAGTTTTGCATACAAAAATCCTTAGAAACTCCCTATGAAAATCGATTTTCAGTGGAAAATACAAGTGATCACAGATTTTCGTTATTTTTGCTCTAACTCGTATAGTTTCCAAGAAAAACGCATTTAAATTTTTGCATATAAAAATCCTTAGAAAATCGATTTTTAGTGGAAAATACAAGTGATCACAGATTTTCGTTATTTTTGCTCTAACTCGTATAGTTTCCAAAAAAAACGCATTTAAAGTTTAGCATATAAAAATCCTTTGAAAATCGATTTTCAGTGGAAAATACAAGTGATCACAGATTTTCGTTATTTTTGCTCTAACTCGTATAGTTTCCAAGAAAAACGCATTTAAAGTTTTGCATATAAAAATCCTTAGAAAATCGATTTTCAGTGGAAAATACAAGTGATCACAGATTTTCGTTATTTTTTGCTCTAACTCGTATAGTTTCCAAGAAAAACGCATTTAAAGTTTTGCATATAAAAATCCTTAGAAAATCGATTTTCAGTGGAAAATACAAGTGATCACAGATTTTCGTTATTTTTGCTCTAACTCGTATAGTTTCCAAGAAAAACGCATTTAAAGTTTTGCATATAAAAATCCTTAGAAAATCGATTTTCAGTGGAAAATACAAGTGATCACAGATTTTCGTTATTTTTGCTCTAACTCGTATAGTTTCCAAGAAAAACGCATTTAAAGTTTTGCATATAAAAATCCTTAGAAAATCGATTTTTAGTGGAAAATACAAGTGATCACAGATTTTCGTTATTTTTGCTCTAACTCGTATAGTTTCCAAAAAAAACGCATTTAAAGTTTTGCATATAAAAATCCTTAGAAAATCGATTTTCAGTGGAAAATACAAGTGATCACAGATTTTCGTTATTTTTGCTCTAACTCGTATAGTTTCCAAGAAAACGCATTTAAAGTTTTGCATATAAAAATCCTTAGTAAATCGATTTTCAGTGGAAAATACAAGTGATCACAGATTTTCGTTATTTTTGCTCTAACTCGTATAGTTTCCAAGAAAAACGCATTTAAAGTTTTGCATATAAAAATCCTTAGAAACTCCCTATGAAAATCGATTTTTAGTGGAAAATACAAGTGATCACAGATTTTCGTTATTTTTGCTATAACTCGTATAGTTTCCAAGAAAATCGCATTTAAAGTTTAGCATATAAAAATCCTTAGAAAATCGGTTTTCAGTTGAAAATACAAGTGATCACAGATTTTCGTTATTTTTGCTCTAACTCGTATAGTTTCTAAGAAAAACGCATTTAAAGTTTTGCATATAAAAATCCTTAGAAAATCGATGTTTAGTGGAAAATACAAGTGATCACAGATTT
Source organism: Pollenia angustigena (assembly GCA_930367215.1). Taxonomy (NCBI): domain Eukaryota; kingdom Metazoa; phylum Arthropoda; class Insecta; order Diptera; family Polleniidae; genus Pollenia; species Pollenia angustigena. Next base: position 122,748,965 of record OV884059.1, on the reverse strand, counting down.
TCGTTATTTTTGCTCTAACTCGTATAGTTTCCAAGAAAAACGCATTTAAAGTTTTGCATATAAAAATCCTTAGAAAATCGATTTTTAGTGGAAAATACAAGTGATCACAGATTTTCATTATTTTTGCTTTAACTCGTATAGTTTCCAAGAAAAACGCATTTAAAGTTTTGCATATAAAAATCCTTAGAAAATCGATTTTCAGTGGAAAATACAAGTGATCACAGATTTTCGTTATTTTTGCTCTAACTCGTATAGTTTCCAAGAAAAACGCATTTAAAGTTTTGCATATAAAAATCCTTAGAAAATCGATTTATAGTGGAAAATACAAGTGATCACAGATTTTCGTTATTTTTGCTCTAACTCGTATAGTTTCCAAGAAAAACGCATTTAAAGTTTTGCATATAAAAATCCTTAGAAAATCGATTTTCAGTGGGAAAAACAAGTGATCACAGATTTTCGTTATTTTTGCTCTAACTCGTATAGTTTCCAAGAAAAACGCATTTAAAGTTTTGCATATAAAAATCCTTAGAAACTCCCTATAAAAATCGATTTTCAGTGGAAAATACAAGTGATCACAGATTTTCGTTATTTTTGCTCTAACTCGTATAGTTTCCAAGAAAAACGCATTTAAAGTTTTGCATATAAAAATCCTTAGAAAATCGATTTTTAGTGGAAAATACAAGTGATCACAGATTTTCGTTATTTTTGCTCTAACTCGTATAGTTTCCAAAAAAAACGCATTTAAAGTTTTGCATATAAAAATCCTTAGAAAATCGATTTTCAGTGGAAAATACAAGTGATCACAGATTTTCGTTATTTTTGCTCTAACTCGTATAGTTTCCAAGAAAAACGCATTTAAAGTTTTGCATATAAAAATCCTTAGAAAATCGATTTTCAGTGGAAAATGCAAGTGATCACAGATTTTCGTTATTTTTGCTCTAACTCGTATAGTTTCCAAGAAAAACGCATTTAAAGTTTTGCATATAAAAATCCTTAGAAAATCGATTTTCAGTGGAAAATACAAGTGATCACAGATTTTCGTTATTTTTGCTCTAACTCGTATAGTTTCCAAGAAAAACGCATTTAAAGTTTTGCATATAAAAATCCTTAGAAACTCCCTATGAAAATCGATTTTTAGTGGAAAATACAAGTGATCACAGATTTTCGTTATTTTTGCTCTAACTCGTATAGTTTCCAAGAAAATCGCATTTAAAGTTTTGCATATAAAAATCCTTAGAAAATCGATTTTCAGTTGAAAATACAAGTGATCACAGATTTTCGTTATTTTTGCTCTAACTCGTATAGTTTCTAAGAAAAACGCATTTAAAGTTTTGCATATAAAAATCCTTAGAAAATCGATTTTTAGTGGAAAATACAAGTGATCACAGATTTTCGTTATTTTTGCTCCAACTCGTATAGTTTCAAAGAAAAACGCATTTAAGGTTTTGCATTCAAAACCCTTAGAAAATCGTTTTTAGTGGAAAATACAACTGATCACAGATTTTCGTTATTTTTGCTCCAACTGTATAGTTTCCAAGAAAAACGCATTTAAAGTTTTGCATATAAAAATCCTTAGTTTCCAAGAAAAACGCATTTAAAGTTTTGCATATAAAAATCCTTAGAAAATCGATTTTCAGTGGAAAAAAAAGTGATCACAGATTTTCGTTATTTTTGCTCTAACTCGTATAGTTTCCAAGAAAAACGCATTTAAAGTTTTGCATATAAAAATCCTTAGAAAATCGATTTTCAGTGGAAAATACAAGTGATCACAGATTTTCGTTATTTTTGCTCTAACTCGTATACTTTCCAAGAAAAACGCATTTAAAGTTTTGCATATAAAAATACTTAGAAAATCGATTTTCAGTGGAAAATACAAGTGATCACAGATTTTCGTTATTTTTGCTCTAACTCGTATAGTTTCCAAGAAAAACGCATTTAAAGTTTTGCATATAAAAATCCTTAGAAAATCGATTTTCAGTGGAAAATACAAGTGATCACAGATTTTTGTTAATTTTGCTCTATCTCGTATAGTTTCCAAGAAAAACGCATTTAAAGTTTTGCATATAAAAATCCTTAGAAAATCGATTTTCAGTGGAAAATACAAGTGATCACAGATTTTCGTTATTTTTGCTCTAACTCGTATACTTTCCAAGAAAAACGCATTTAAAGTTTTGCATATAAAAATACTTAGAAAATCGATTTTTAGTGGAAAATACAAGTGATCACAGATTTTCGTTATTTTTGCTCTAACTCGTATAGTTTCCAAGAAAAACGCATTTAAAGTTTTGCATATAAAAATCCTTAGAAAATCGATTTTCAGTGGAAAATACAAGTGATCACAGATTTCGTTATTTTTGCTCTAACTCGTATAGTTTCCAAGAAAAACGCATTTAAAGTTTTGCATATAAAAATCCTTAGAAAATCGATTTTCAGTTGAAAATACAAGTGATCACAGATTTTCGTTATTTTTGCTCTAACTCGTATAGTTTCCAAGAAAAACGCATTTAAAGTTTTGCATATAAAAATCCTTAGAAAATCGATTTTTAGTGGAAAATACAAGTGATCACAGATTTTCGTTATTTTTGCTCTAACTCGTATAGTTTCCAAGAAAAACGCATTTAAAGTTTTGCATATAAAAATCCTTAGAAAATCGATTTTCAGTTGAAAATACAAGTGATCACAGATTTTCGTTATTTTTGCTCTAACTCGTATAGTTTCCAAGAAAAACGCATTTAAAGTTTTGCATATAAAAATCCTTAGAAAATCGATTCAGTTGAAAATACAAGTGATCACAGATTTTCGTTATTTTTGCTCTAACTCGTATAGTTTCCAAGAAAAACGCATTTAAAGTTTTGCATATAAAAATCCTTAGAAAATCGAATTTCAGTGGAAAATACAAGTGATCACAGATTTTCGTTATTTTTGCTCTAACTCGTATAGTTTCCAAGAAAAACTCATTTAAAGTTTTGCATATAAAAATCCTTAGAAACTCCCTATGAAAATCGATTTTTAGTGGAAAATACAAGTGATCACAGATTTTCGTTATTTTTGCTCTAACTCGTATAGTTTCCAAGAAAAACGCATTTAAAGTTTTGCATATAAAACTCCTTAGAAAATCGATTTTTAGTGGAAAATACAAGTGATCACAGATTTTCGTTATTTTTGCTCTAACTCGTATAGTTTCCAAGAAAAACGCATTTAAAGTTTTGCATATAAAAATCCTTAGAAAATCGATTTTCAGTGGAAAATGCAAGTGATCACAGATTTTCGTTATTTTTGCTCTAACTCGTATAGTTTCCAAGAAAAACGCATTTAAAGTTTTGCATATAAAAATCCTTAGAAAATCGATTTTCAGTGGAAAATACAAGTGATCACAGATTTTCGTTATTTTTGCTCTAACTCGTATAGTTTCCAAGAAAAACGCATTTAAAGTTTTGCATATAAAAATCCTTAGAAAATCGATTTTCAGTGGAAAATACAAGTGATCACAGATTTCGTTATTTTTGCTCTAACTCGTATAGTTTCCAAGAAAAACCCATTTAGAGTTTTGCATATAAAAATCCTTAGAAAATCGATTTTCAGTTGAAAATACAAGTGATCACAGATTTTCGTTATTTTTGCTCTAACTCGTATAGTTTCCAAGAAAAACGCATTTAAAGTTTTGCATATAAAAATCCTTAGAAAATCGATTTTCAGTGGAAAATACAAGTGATCACAGATTTTCGTTATTTTTGCTCTAACTCGTATAGTTTCCAAGAAAAACGCATTTAAAGTTTTGCATATAAAAATCCTTAGAAAATCGACTTCAGTGGAAAATACAAGTGATCACAGATTTTTGTTAATTTTGCTCTAACTCGTATAGTTTCCAAGAAAAACGCATTTAAAGTTTTGCATATAAAAATCCTTAGAAAATCGATTTTCAGTGGAAAATACAAGTGATCACAGATTTTCGTTATTTTTGCTCTAACTCGTATACTTTCCAAGAAAAACGCATTTAAAGTTTTGCATATAAAAATACTTAGAAAATCGATTTTTAGTGGAAAATACAAGTGATCACAGATTTTCGTTATTTTTGCTCTAACTCGTATAGTTTCCAAGAAAAACGCATTTAAAGTTTTGCATATAAAAATCCTTAGAAAATCGATTTTCAGTGGAAAATACAAGTGATCACAGATTTTTGTTAATTTTGCTCTAACTCGTATAGTTTCCAAGAAAAACGCATTTAAAGTTTTGCATATAAAAATCCTTAGAAAATCGATTTTCAGTGGAAAATACAAGTGATCACAGATTTTCGTTAATTTTGCTCTAACTCGTATAGTTTCCAAGAAAAACGCATTTAAAGTTTTGCATATAAAAATCCTTAGAAAATCGATTTTCAGTTGAAAATACAAGTGATCACAGATTTTCGTTGTTTTTGCTCTAACTCGTATAGTTTCCAAGAAAAACGCATTTAAAGTTTTGCATATAAAAATCCTTAGAAAATCGATTTTCAGTGGAAAATACAAGTGATCACAGATTTTCGTTATTTTTTGCTCTAACTCGTATAGTTTCCAAGAAAAACGCATTTAAAGTTTTGCATATAAAAATCCTTAGAAAATCGATTTTCAGTGGAAAATACAAGTGATCACAGATTTTCGTTATTTTTGCTCTAACTCGTATAGTTTCCAAGAAAAACGCATTTAAAGTTTTGCATATAAAAATCCTTAGAAAATCGATTTTCAGTGGAAATTACAAGTGATCACAGATTTTCGTTATTTTTTGCTCTAACTCGTATAGTTTCCAAGAAAAACGCATTTAAAGTTTTGCATATAAAAATCCTTAGAAAATCGATTTTCAGTGGAAAATACAAGTGATCACAGATTTTCGTTATTTTTTGCTCTAACTCGTATAGTTTCCAAGAAAAACGCATTTAAAGTTTTGCATATAAAAATCCTTAGAAAATCGATTTTCAGTGGAAAATACAAGTGATCACAGATTTTCGTTATTTTTGCTCTAACTCGTATAGTTTCCAAGAAAAACGCATTTAAAGTTTTGCATATAAAAATCCTTAGAAACTCCCTATGAAAATCGATTTTTAGTGGAAAATACAAGTGATCACAGATTTTCGTTATTTTTGCTCTAACTCGTATAGTTTCCAAGAAAAACGCATTTAAAGTTTTGCATATAAATATTCTTAGAAAATCGATTTTTAGTGGAAAATACAAGTGATCCCAGATTTTCGTTATTTTTGCTCTAACTCGTATAGTTTCCAAGAAAAACGCATTTAAAGTTTTGCATATAAAAATCCTTAGAAAATCGATTTTCAGTGGAAAATACAAGTGATCACAGATTTTCGTTATTTTTGCTCTAACTCGTATAGTTTCTAAGAAAAACGCATTTAAAGTTTTGCATATAAAAATCCTTAGAAAATCGATTTTCAGTGGAAAATACAAGTGATCACAGATTTTCGTTATTTTTGCTCTAACTCGTATAGTTTCCAAGAAAAACGCATTTAAAGTTTTGCATATAAAAATCCTTAGAAACTCCCTATGAAAATCGATTTTTAGTGGAAAATACAAGTGATCACAGATTTTCGTTATTTTTGCTCTAACTCGTATAGTTTCCAAGAAAAACGCATTTAAAGTTTTGCATATAAAAATCCTTAGAAAATCGATTTTCAGTGGAAATTACAAGTGATCACAGATTTTCGTTAATTTTGCTCTAACTCGTATAGTTTCCAAGAAAAACGCATTTAAAGTTTTGCATATAAAAATCCTTAGAAACTCCCTATGAAAATCGATTTTTAGTGGAAAATACAAGTGATCACAGATTTTCGTAATTTTTGCTCTAACTCGTATAGTTTCCAAGAAAAACGCATTTTAAGTTTTGCATAGTATAAAAGTTTTTATTCAGAGTCTCAAATCTTGTAATTACCTTTCGAAAATCATCCTCGTGATTCACCTGTATTTTAGTCTCGTTAATGATACCGCGCTTTATTGCAGCTACATAAAAGGAATTTTCACCTATCACCGAAATTAAACTTTTTATTAACTCATTAGAGTTTTGCTCTCTAAGGTATATCGGGGGTGGCTTAGACGATTTAATGACGTTTGGTGCTTCAGAGGATTCATCCTCCAGAATCGCGAAACGATTTTGTGTATTTATTTTATCAAAAGATGGTACTTTTGAGGCCGAAGCAACTGCTGCAGAGGTAGGGCTGCGTCCCCGTTTAAGCACTGTTATGTACCTGTCCATACCAACTTGTACTGTAGGCTTTTGACAACTTTTTACAGGGGGGTTTTCCATTGCATTTGTGTTTAAGTTCATGGTATCATTGCCCACTAAATTTGTTTTTGACGTCACGGCAATACTTGCTGGCCTGGAAACACTTGTCACCAAATCTTGTTGTAGTTTTTTTAATGAGTCACTATCCACCGTTTGTGTAAACACCGAGGGTGAGAGGGAACGTGTTCGAGTAATTGGCTTAGCCGTTAGGTAGTTAATATTGTTTTGTTTTGTTTTATTTATTTCTGCATTATTTTCATTTGCATTAACTAAAACGTAAACGTTTCTTTCATTTTGTCTTAGTGTTGTTTCACTGTTTGTACTCATGCAAAGAGTTGTTTTTGTTTTTCACCGTTTTGCTTTGCTTTAATATTTTTATTATTTATTGTATTTTACAACAACAAAAGAAAAACCAGAATTTAAATGTTTTGTTCAGAATATGTATACACATGTATGAACATTCATACGTACATATATATTTTTACTGATTTATTTTATTTAAGTTGATCGTTTTAAATTGTTCACTATTATGTTAAATAATTTAATTAACAAAATATATTATTTTGTTTTTTTTTTAAGCGTCCATTCGCTGCTTAGATTACAAAATCAAATGTGATTAATTAATAGTTCAAATCGTATGCGGGGCTAAAATACACGTCTGTATCACAACAAAGCACAAACCGAAATTAATGATACAAATGACCACAGATTTTCGTTATTTTTGCTCTAACTCGCATAGTTTCCAAGAAAAAACGCATTTAAAGTTTTGCATATAAAAATCCTTAGAAAATCGATTTTTAGTGGAAAATACAAGTGATCACAGATTTTCGTTATTTTTGCTCTAACTCGTATAGTTTCCAAGAAAAACAAATTTAAAGTTTTGCATATAAAAATCCTTATAAAGTCAATATTCAGTGGAAAATACAAGTGATCACAGATTTTCGTTATTTTTGCTCTAACTCGTATAGTTTCCAAGAAAAACGCATTTAAAGTTTTGCATATAAAAATCCTTAGAAAATCGATTTTTAGTGGAAAATACAAGTGATCTTAGATTTTCGTTATTTTTGCTCTAACTCGTATAGTTTCCAAGAAAAACGCATTTAAAGTTTTGCATATAAAAATCCTTAGAAAATCGATTTTTAGTGGAAAATACAAGTGATCACAGATTTTCGTTATTTTTGCTCTAACTCGTATAGTTTCCAAGAAAAACGCATTTAAAGTTTTGCATATAAAAATCCTTAGAAAATCGATTTTTAGTGGAAAATACAAGTGATCACAGATTTTCGTTATTTTTGCTCTAACTCGTATAGTTTCCAAGAAAAACAAATTTAAAGTTTTGCATATAAAAATCCTTATAAAATCAATATTCAGTGGAAAATACAAGTGATCACAGATTTTCGTTATTTTTAATCTAACTCGTATAGTTTCCAAGAAAAACGCATTTAAAGTTTTGCATATAAAAATCCTTAGAAAATCGATTTTTAGTGAAAAATAAAAGTGATCACAGATTTTCGTTATTTTTGCTCTAACTCGTATAGTTTCCAAGAAAAACGCATTTAAAGTTTTTCATATAAAAATCCTTAGAAAATCGATTTTCAGTGGAAAATACAAGTGATCACAGATTTTCGTTATTTCCAAGAAAAACGCATTTAAAGTTTTGCATATAAAAATCCTTAGAAAATCGATTTTTAGTGGAAAATACAAGTGATCACAGATTTTCGTTATTTTTGCTCTAACTCGTATAGTTTCCAAGAAAAACGCATTTAAAGTTTTGCATATAAAAATCCTTAGAAAATCGATTTTTAGTGGAAAATACAAGTGACCACAGATTTTCGTTATTTTTGCTCTAACTCGTATAGTTTCCAAGAAAAACGCATTTAAAGTTTTGCATATAAAAATCCAAGAAAAACGCATTTAAAGTTTTGCATATAAAAATCCTTAGAAAATCGATTTTTAGTGGAAAATACAAGTGACCACAGATTTTCGTTATTTTTGCTCTAACTCGTATAGTTTCCAAGAAAAACGCATTTAAAGTTTTGCATATAAAAATCCTTAGAAAATCGATTTTTAGTGGAAAATACAAGTGACCACAGATTTTCGTTATTTTTGCTCTAACTCGTATAGTTTCCAAGAAAAACGCATTTAAAGTTTTGCATATAAAAATCCTTAGAAAATCGATTTTTAGTGGAAAATACAAGTGATCACAGATTTTCGTTATTTTTGCTCTAACTCGTATAGTTTCCAAGAAAAACGCATTTAAAGTTTTGCATATAAAAATCCTTAGAAAATCGATTTTGAGTGGAAAATACAAGTGACCACAGATTTACGTTATTTTTGCTCTAACTCGTATAGTTTCCAAGAAAAACGCATTTAAAGTTTTGCATATAAAAATCCTTAGAAAATCGATTTTTAGTGGAAAATACAAGTGATCACAGATTTTCGTTATTTTTGCTCTAACTCGTATAGTTTCCAAGAAAAACAAATTTAAAGTTTTGCATATAAAAATCCTTATAAAATCAATATTCAGTGGAAAATACAAGTGATCACAGATTTTCGTTATTTTTGCTCTAACTCGTATAGTTTCCAAGAAAAACAAATTTAAAGTTTTGCATATAAAAATCCTTATAAAATCAATATTCAGTGGAAAATACAAGTGATCACAGATTTTCGTTATTTTTGCTCTAACTCGTATAGTTTCCAAGAAAAACGCATTTAAAGTTTTGCATATAAAAATCCTTAGAAAATCGATTTTTAGTGGAAACTACAAGTGATCACAGATTTTCGTTATTTTTGCTCTAACTCGTATAGTTTCCAAGAAAAACGCATTTAAAGTTTTGCATATAAAAATCCTTAGAAAATCGATTTTTAATGAAAAATAAAAGTGATCACAGATTTTCGTTATTTTTGCTCTAACTCGTATAGTTTCCAAGAAAAACGCATTTAAAGTTTTTCATATAAAAATCCTTAGAAAATCGATTTTCAGTGGAAAATACAAGTGATCACAGATTTTCGTTATTTTTGCTCTAATTCGTATAGTTTCCAAGAAAAACGCATTTAAAGTTTTGCATATAAAAATCCTTAGAAAATCGATTTTTAGTGGAAAATACAAGTGATCACAGATTTTCGTTATTTTTGCTCTAACTCGTATAGTTTCCAAGAAAAACGCATTTAAAGTTTTGCATATAAAAATCCTTAGAAAATCGATTTTTAGTGGAAAATACAAGTGACCACAGATTTTCGTTATTTTTGCTCTAACTCGTATAGTTTCCAAGAAAAACGCATTTAAAGTTTTGCATATAAAAATCCAAGAAAAACGCATTTAAAGTTTTGCATATAAAAATCCTTAGAAAATCGATTTTTAGTGGAAAATACAAGTGACCACAGATTTTCGTTATTTTTGCTCTAACTCGTATAGTTTCCAAGAAAAACGCATTTAAAGTTTTGCATATAAAAATCCTTAGAAAATCGATTTTTAGTGGAAAATACAAGTGACCACAGATTTTCGTTATTTTTGCTCTAACTCGTATAGTTTCCAAGAAAAACGCATTTAAAGTTTTGCATATAAAAATCCTTAGAAAATCGATTTTTAGTGGAAAATACAAGTGATCACAGATTTTCGTTATTTTTGCTCTAACTCGTATAGTTTCCAAGAAAAACGCATTTAAAGTTTTGCATATAAAAATCCTTAGAAAATCGATTTTCAGTGGAAAATACAAGTGATCACAGATTTTCGTTATTTTTGCTCTAACTCGTATAGTTTCCAAGAAAAACGCATTTAAAGTTTTGCATATAAAAATCCTTAGAAAATCGATTTTTAGTGGAAAATACAAGTGACCACAGATTTTCGTTATTTTTGCTCTAACTCGTATAGTTTCCAAGAAAAACGCATTTAAAGTTTTGCATATAAAAATCCTTAGAAAATCGATTTTTAGTGGAAAATACAAGTGATCACAGATTTTCGTTATTTTTGCTCTAACTCGTATAGTTTCCAAGAAAAACGCATTTAAAGTTTTGCATATAAAAATACTTAGAAAATCGATTTTGAGTGGAAAATACAAGTGACCACAGATTTACGTTATTTTTGCTCTAACTCGTATAGTTTCCAAGAAAAACGCATTTAAAGTTTTGCATATAAAAATCCTTATAAAATCAATATTCAGTGGAAAATACAAGTGATCACAGATTTTCGTTATTTTTGCTCTAACTCGTATAGTTTCCAAGAAAAACAAATTTAAAGTTTTGCATATAAAAATCCTTATAATATCAATATTCAGTGGAAAATACAAGTGATCACAGATTTTCGTTATTTTTGCTCTAACTCGTATAGTTTCCAAGAAAAACAAATTTAAAGTTTTGCATATAAAAATCCTTATAAAATCAATATTCAGTGGAAAATACAAGTGATCACAGATTTTCGTTATTTTTGCTCTAACTCGTATAGTTTCCAAGAAAAACGCATTTAAAGTTTTGCATATAAAAATCCTTAGAAAATCGATTTTTAGTGGAAAATACAAGTGATCTTAGATTTTCGTTATTTTTGCTCTAACTCGTATAGTTTCCAAGAAAAACGCATTTAAAGTTTTGCATATAAAAATCCTTAGAAAATCGATTTTTAGTGGAAAATACAAGTGATCACAGATTTTCGTTATTTTTGCTCTAACTCGTATAGTTTCCAAGAAAAACGCATTTAAAGTTTTGCATATAAAAATCCTTAGAAAATCGATTTTTAGTGGAAAATACAAGTGATCACAGATTTTCGTTATTTTTGCTCTAACTCGTATAGTTTCCAAGAAAAACGCATTTAAAGTTTTGCATATAAAAATCCTTAGAAAATCGATTTTTAGTGGAAAATACAAGTGATCACAGATTTTCGTTATTTTTGCTCTAACTCGTATAGTTTCCAAGAAAAACGCATTTAAAGTTTTGCATATAAAAATCCTTAGAAAATCGATTTTTAGTGGAAAATACAAGTGATCACAGATTTTCGTTATTTTTAATCTAACTCGTATAGTTTCCAAGAAAAACGCATTTAAAGTTTTGCATATAAAAATCCTTAGAAAATCGATTTTTAGTGAAAAATAAAAGTGATCACAGATTTTCGTTATTTTTGCTCTAACTCGTATAGTTTCCAAGAAAAACGCATTTAAAGTTTTTCATATAAAAATCCTTAGAAAATCGATTTTCAGTGGAAAATACAAGTGATCACAGATTTTCGTTATTTCCAAGAAAAACGCATTTAAAGTTTTGCATATAAAAATCCTTAGAAAATCGATTTTTAGTGGAAAATACAAGTGATCACAGATTTTCGTTATTTTTGCTCTAACTCGTATAGTTTCCAAGAAAAACGCATTTAAAGTTTTGCATATAAAAATCCTTAGAAAATCGATTTTTAGTGGAAATTACAAGTGATCACAGATTTTCGTTATTTTTGCTCTAACTCGTATAGTTTCCAAGAAAAACGCATTTAAAGTTTTGCATATAAAAATCCTTAGAAAATCGATTTTTAGTGAAAAATAAAAGTGATCACAGATTTTCGTTATTTTTGCTCTAACTCGTATAGTTTCCAAGAAAAACGCATTTAAAGTTTTTCATATAAAAATCCTTAGAAAATCGATTTTCAGTGGAAAATACAAGTGATCACAGATTTTCGTTATTTTTGCTCTAATTCGTATAGTTTCCAAGAACAACGCATTTAAAGTTTTGCATATAAAAATCCTTAGAAAATCGATTTTTAGTGGAAAGTACAAGTGATCACAGATTTTCGTTATTTTTGCTCTAACTCGTATAGTTTCCAAGAAAAACGCATTTAAAGTTTTGCATATAAAAATCCTTAGAAAATCGGTTTTTAGTGGAAAATACAAGTGACCACAGATTTTCGTTATTTTTGCTCTAACTCGTATAGTTTCCAAGAAAAACGCATTTAAAGTTTTGCATATAAAAATCCTTAGAAAATCGATTTTTAGTGGAAAATACAAGTGATCACAGATTTTCGTTATTTTTGCTCTAACTCGTATAGTTTCCAAGAAAAACAAATTTAAAGTTTTGCATATAAAAATCCTTATTAAACCAATATTCAGTGGAAAATACAAGTGATCACAGATTTTCGTTATTTTTGCTCTAACTCGTATAGTTTCCAAGAAAAACGCATTTAAAGTTTTGCATATAAAAATCCTTAGAAAATCGATTTTCAGTGGAAAATACAAGTGATCACAGATTTTCGTTATTTTTGCTCTAACTCGTATAGTTTCCAAGAAAAACGCATTTAAAGTTTTGCATATAAAAATCCAAGAAAAACGCATTTAAAGTTTTGCATATAAAAATCCTTAGAAAATCGATTTTTAGTAGAAAATACAAGTGATCACAGATTTTCGTTATTTTTGCTCTAACTCGTATAGTTTCCAAGAAAAACGCATTTAAAGTTTTGCATATAAAAATCCTTAGAAAATCGATTTTTAGTGGAAAATACAAGTGACCCCAGATTTTCGTTATTTTTGCTCTAACTCGCATAGTTTCCAAGAAAAACGCATTTAAAGTTTTGCATATAAAAATCCTTAGAAAATCGATTTTCATTGGAAAATACAAGTGATCACAGATTTTCGTTATTTTTGCTCTAACTCGTATAGTTTCCAAGAAAAACAAATTTAAAGTTTTGCATATAAAAATCCTTATTAAACCAATATTCAGTGGAAAATACAAGTGATCACAGATTTTCGTTATTTTTGCTCTAACTCGTATAGTTTCCAAGAAAAACGCATTTAAAGTTTTGCATATAAAAATCCTTAGAAAATCGATTTTCAGTGGAAAATACAAGTGATCACAGATTTTCGTTATTTTTGCTCTAACTCGTATAGTTTCCAAGAAAAACGCATTTAAAGTTTTGCATATAAAAATCCAAGAAAAACGCATTTAAAGTTTTGCATATAAAAATCCTTAGAAAATCGATTTTTAGTAGAAAATACAAGTGATCACAGATTTTCGTTATTTTTGCTCTAACTCGTATAGTTTCCAAGAAAAACGCATTTAAAGTTTTGCATATAAAAATCCTTAGAAAATCGATTTTTAGTGGAAAATACAAGTGACCCCAGATTTTCGTTATTTTTGCTCTAACTCGCATAGTTTCCAAGAAAAACGCATTTAAAGTTTTGCATATAAAAATCCTTAGAAAATCGATTTTCATTGGAAAATACAAGTGATCACAGATTTTCGTTATTTTTGCTCTAACTCGTATAGTTTCCAAGAAAAACGCATTTAAAGTTTTGCATATAAAAATCCTTAGAAAATCGTTTTTAGTGGAAAATACAAGTGATCACAGATTTTCGTTATTTTTGCTCTAACTCGTATAGTTTCCAAGAAAAACGCATTTAAAGTTTTGCATATAAAAATCCTTAGAAAATCGATTTTTAGTGGAAAATACAAGTGATCACAGATTTTCGTTATTTTTGCTCTAACTCGTATAGTTTCAAAGAAAAACGCATTTAAAGTTTTGCATATAAAAATCCTTAGAAAATCGATTTTCAGTGGAAAATACAAGTGATCACAGATTTTCGTTATTTTTGCTCTAACTCGTATAGTTTCCAAGAAAAATGCATTTAAAGTTTTGCATATAAAAATCCTTAGAAAATCGATTTTCAGTGGAAAATACAAGTGATCACAGATTTTCGTTATTTTTGCTCTAACTCGTATAGTTTCCAAGAAAAACGCATTTAAAGTTTTGCATATAAAAATCCTTAGAAAATCGATTTTTAGTGGAAAATACAAGTGATCACAGATTTTCGTTATTTTTGCTCTAACTCGTATAGTTTCCAAGAAAAACGCATATAAAGTTTTGCATATAAAAATCCTTAGAAAATCGATTTTCAGTGGAAAATACAAGTGATCACAGATTTTCGTTATTTTTGCTCTAACTCGTATAGTTTCCAAGAAAAACGCATTTAAAGTTTTGCATATAAAAATCCTTAGAAAATCGATTTTTAGTGGAAAATACAAGTGATCACAGATTTTCGTTATTTTTGCTCTAACTCGTATAGTTTCTAAGAAAAACGCATTTAAAGTTTTGCATATAAAAATCCTTAGAAAATCGGTTTTTAGTTGAAAATACAAGTGATCACAGATTTTCGTTATTTTTGCTCTAACTCGTATAGTTTCCAAGAAAAACGCATTTAAAGTTTTGCATATAAAAATCCTTAGAAAATCGATTTTTAGTGGAAAATACAAGTGATCACAGATTTTCGTTATTTTTGCTCTAACTCGTATAGTTTCCAAGAAAAACGCATTTAAAGTTTTGCATATAAAAATCCTTAGAAAATTGATTTTCAGTGGAAAATAGAAGTGATCACAGATTTTCGTTATTTTTGCTCTAACTCGTATAGTTTCCAAGAAAAACGCATTTAAAGTTTTGCGTATAAAAATCCTTAGAAAATCGATTTTCAGTGGAAAATACAAGTGATCACAGATTTTCGATATTTTTGCTCTAACTCGTATACTTTCCAAGAAAAACGCATTTAAAGTTTTACATATAAAAATCCTTAGAAAATCGATTTTCAGTGGAAAATACAAGTGATCACAGATTTTCGTTATTTTTGCTCTAACTCGTATAGTTTCAAAGAAAAACGCATTTAAAGTTTTGCATATAAAAATCCTTAGAAAATCGATTTTCAGTGGAAAATACAAGTGATCACAGATTTTCGTTATTTTTGCTCTAACTCGTATAGTTTCCAAGAAAAACGCATTTAAAGTTTTGCATATAAAAATCCTTAGAAAATCGATTTTCAGTGGAAAATACAAGTGATCACAGATTTTCGTTATTTTTGCTCTAACTCGTATAGTTTCCAAGAAAAACGCATTTAAAGTTTTGCATATAAAAATCCTTAGAAAATCGATTTTTAGTGGAAAATACAAGTGATCACAGATTTTCGTTATTTTTGCTCTAACTCGTATAGTTTCCAAGAAAAACGCATATAAAGTTTTGCATATAAAAATCCTTAGAAAATCGATTTTCAGTGGAAAATACAAGTGATCACAGATTTTCGTTATTTTTGCTCTAACTCGTATAGTTTCCAAGAAAAACGCATTTAAAGTTTTGCATATAAAAATCCTTAGAAAATCGATTTTCAGTGGAAAATACAAGTGATCACAGATTTTCGTTATTTTTGCTCTAACTCGTATAGTTTCCAAGAAAAACGCATTTAAAGTTTTGCATATAAAAATCCTTAGAAAATCGATTTTTAGTGGAAAATACAAGTGATCACAGATTTTCGTTATTTTTGCTCTAACTCGTATAGTTTCCAAGAAAAACGCATATAAAGTTTTGCATATAAAAATCCTTAGAAAATCGATTTTCAGTGGAAAATACAAGTGATCACAGATTTTCGTTATTTTTGCTCTAACTCGTATAGTTTCCAAGAAAAACGCATTTAAAGTTTTGCATATAAAAATCCTTAGAAAATCGATTTTTAGTGGAAAATACAAGTGATCACAGATTTTCGTTATTTTTGCTCTAACTCGTATAGTTTCTAAGAAAAACGCATTTAAAGTTTTGCATATAAAAATCCTTAGAAAATCGGTTTTTAGTTGAAAATACAAGTGATCACAGATTTTCGTTATTTTTGCTCTAACTCGTATAGTTTCCAAGAAAAACGCATTTAAAGTTTTGCATATAAAAATCCTTAGAAAATCGATTTTTAGTGGAAAATACAAGTGATCACAGATTTTCGTTATTTTTGCTCTAACTCGTATAGTTTCCAAGAAAAACGCATTTAAAGTTTTGCATATAAAAATCCTTAGAAAATCGATTTTCAGTGGAAAATACAAGTGATCACAGATTTTCGTTATTTTTGCTCTAACTCGTATAGTTTCCAAGAAAAACGCATTTAAAGTTTTGCATATAAAAATCCTTAGAAAATTGATTTTCAGTGGAAAATAGAAGTGATCACAGATTTTCGTTATTTTTGCTCTAACTCGTATAGTTTCCAAGAAAAACGCATTTAAAGTTTTGCGTATAAAAATCCTTAGAAAATCGATTTTCAGTGGAAAATACAAGTGATCACAGATTTTCGTTATTTTTGCTCTAACTCGTATACTTTCCAAGAAAAACGCATTTAAAGTTTTACATATAAAAATCCTTAGAAAATCGATTTTGAGTGGAAAATACAAGTGATAACAGATTTTCGTTATTTTTGCTCTAACTCGTATAGTTTCCAAGAAAAACGCATTTAAAGTTTTGCATATAAAAATCCTTAGAAAATCGATTTTTAGTGGAAAATACAAGTGATCACAGATTTTCGTTATTTTTGCTCTAACTCGTATAGTTTCCAAGAAAAACGCATTTAAAGTTTTGCGTATAAAAATCCTTAGAAAATCGATTTTCAGTGGAAAATACAAGTGATCACAGATTTTCGTTATTTTTGCTCTAACTCGTATACTTTCCAAGAAAAACGCATTTAAAGTTTTGCATATAAAAATCCTTAGAAAATCGATTTTTAGTGGAAAATACAAGTGATCACAGATTTTCGTTATTTTTGCTCTAACTCGTATAGTTTCCAAGAAAAACGCATTTAAAGTTTTGCATATAAAAATCCTTAGAAAATTGATTTTCAGTGGAAAATAGAAGTGATCACAGATTTTCGTTATTTTTGCTCTAACTCGTATAGTTTCCAAGAAAAACGCATTTAAAGTTTTGCGTATAAAAATCCTTAGAAAATCGATTTTCAGTGGAAAATACAAGTGATCACAGATTTTCGTTATTTTTGCTCTAACTCGTATACTTTCCAAGAAAAACGCATTTAAAGTTTTACATATAAAAATCCTTAGAAAATCGATTTTCAGTGGAAAATACAAGTGATCACAGATTTTCGTTATTTTTGCTCTAACTCGTATAGTTTCAAAGAAAAACGCATTTAAAGTTTTGCATATAAAAATCCTTAGAAAATCGATTTTCAGTGGAAAATACAAGTGATCACAGATTTTCGTTATTTTTGCTCTAACTCGTATAGTTTCCAAGAAAAACGCATTTAAAGTTTTGCATATAAAAATCCTTAGAAAATCGATTTTCAGTGGAAAATACAAGTGATCACAGATTTTCGTTATTTTTGCTCTAACTCGTATAGTTTCCAAGAAAAACGCATTTAAAGTTTTGCATATAAAAATCCTTAGAAAATCGATTTTTAGTGGAAAATACAAGTGATCACAGATTTTCGTTATTTTTGCTCTAACTCGTATAGTTTCCAAGAAAAACGCATATAAAGTTTTGCATATAAAAATCCTTAGAAAATCGATTTTCAGTGGAAAATACAAGTGATCACAGATTTTCGTTATTTTTGCTCTAACTCGTATAGTTTCCAAGAAAAACGCATTTAAAGTTTTGCATATAAAAATCCTTAGAAAATCGATTTTCAGTGGAAAATACAAGTGATCACAGATTTTCGTTATTTTTGCTCTAACTCGTATAGTTTCCAAGAAAAACGCATTTAAAGTTTTGCATATAAAAATCCTTAGAAAATCGATTTTTAGTGGAAAATACAAGTGATCACAGATTTTCGTTATTTTTGCTCTAACTCGTATAGTTTCCAAGAAAAACGCATATAAAGTTTTGCATATAAAAATCCTTAGAAAATCGATTATCAGTGGAAAATACAAGTGATCACAGATTTTCGTTATTTTTGCTCTAACTCGTATAGTTTCCAAGAAAAACGCATTTAAAGTTTTGCATATAAAAATCCTTAGAAAATCGATTTTTAGTGGAAAATACAAGTGATCACAGATTTTCGTTATTTTTGCTCTAACTCGTATAGTTTCTAAGAAAAACGCATTTAAAGTTTTGCATATAAAAATCCTTAGAAAATCGGTTTTTAGTTGAAAATACAAGTGATCACAGATTTTCGTTATTTTTGCTCTAACTCGTATAGTTTCCAAGAAAAACGCATTTAAAGTTTTGCATATAAAAATCCTTAGAAAATCGATTTTTAGTGGAAAATACAAGTGATCACAGATTTTCGTTATTTTTGCTCTAACTCGTATAGTTTCCAAGAAAAACGCATATAAAGTTTTGCATATAAAAATCCTTAGAAAATCGATTTTCAGTGGAAAATACAAGTGATCACAGATTTTCGTTATTTTTGCTCTAACTCGTATAGTTTCCAAGAAAAACGCATTTAAAGTTTTGCATATAAAAATCCTTAGAAAATCGATTTTCAGTGGAAAATACAAGTGATCACAGATTTTCGTTATTTTTGCTCTAACTCGTATAGTTTCCAAGAAAAACGCATTTAAAGTTTTGCATATAAAAATCCTTAGAAAATCGATTTTTAGTGGAAAATACAAGTGATCACAGATTTTCGTTATTTTTGCTCTAACTCGTATAGTTTCCAAGAAAAACGCATATAAAGTTTTGCATATAAAAATCCTTAGAAAATCGATTATCAGTGGAAAATACAAGTGATCACAGATTTTCGTTATTTTTGCTCTAACTCGTATAGTTTCCAAGAAAAACGCATTTAAAGTTTTGCATATAAAAATCCTTAGAAAATCGATTTTTAGTGGAAAATACAAGTGATCACAGATTTTCGTTATTTTTGCTCTAACTCGTATAGTTTCTAAGAAAAACGCATTTAAAGTTTTGCATATAAAAATCCTTAGAAAATCGGTTTTTAGTTGAAAATACAAGTGATCACAGATTTTCGTTATTTTTGCTCTAACTCGTATAGTTTCCAAGAAAAACGCATTTAAAGTTTTGCATATAAAAATCCTTAGAAAATTGATTTTCAGTGGAAAATAGAAGTGATCACAGATTTTCGTTATTTTTGCTCTAACTCGTATAGTTTCCAAGAAAAACGCATTTAAAGTTTTGCGTATAAAAATCCTTAGAAAATCGATTTTCAGTGGAAAATACAAGTGATCACAGATTTTCGTTATTTTTGCTCTAACTCGTATACTTTCCAAGAAAAACGCATTTAAAGTTTTACATATAAAAATCCTTAGAAAATCGATTTTTAGTGGAAAATACAAGTGATCACAGATTTTCGTTATTTTTGCTCTAACTCGTATAGTTTCCAAGAAAAACGCATTTAAAGTTTTGCATATAAAAATCCTTAGAAAATCGATTTTTAGTGGAAAATACAAGTGATCACAGATTTTCGTTATTTTTGCTCTAACTCGTATAGTTTCCAAGAAAAACGCATTTAAAGTTTTGCATATAGAAATCCTTAGAAAATCGATTTTTAGTGGACAATACAAGTGATCACAGATTTTCGTTATTTTTGCTCTAACTCGTATAGTTTCCAAGAAAAAAGCATTTAAAGTTTTGCATATAAAAATCCTTAGAAAATCGATTTTCAGTGGAAAATACAAGTGATCACAGATTTTCGTTATGTTTGCTCTAACTCGTATAGTTTCCAAGAAAAACGCATTTAAAGTTTTGCATATAAAAATCCTTAGAAAATCGATTTTCAGTGGAAAATACAAGTGATCACAGATTTTCGTTATTTTTGCTCTAACTCGTATAGTTTCCAAGAAAAACGCATTTAAAGTTTTGCATATAAAAATCCTTAGAAAATTGATTTTCAGTGGAAAATACAAGTGATCACAGATTTTCGTTATTTTTGCTCTAACTCGTATAGTTTCCAAGAAAAACGCATTTAAAGTTTTGCATATAAAAATCCTTAGAAAATCGATTTTCAGTGGAAAATACAAGTGATCACAGATTTTCGTTATTTTTGCTCTAACTCGTATAGTTTCCAAGAAAAACGCATTTAAAGTTTTGCATATAAAAATCCTTAGAAAATCGATTTTTTGTGGAAAATACAAGTGATCACAGATTTTCGTTATTTTTGCTCTAACTCGTATAGTTTCCAAGAAAAACGCATTTAAAGTTTTGCATATAAAAATCCTTAGAAAATCGGTTTTTAGTGGAAAATACAAGTGATCACAGATTTTCGTTATTTTTGCTCTAACTCGTATAGTTTCCAAGAAAAACGCATTTAAAGTTTTGCATATAAAAATCCTTAGAAAATCGGTTTTTAGTGGAAAATACAAGTGATCACAGATTTTCGTTACTTTTGCTCTAACTCGTATAGTTTCCAAGAAAAACGCATTTAAAGTTTTGCATATAAAAATCCTTAGAAATTCGATTTTTAGTGGAAAATACAAGTGATCACAGATTTTCGTTATTTTTGCTCTAACTCGTAGTTTCCAAGAAAAACGCATTTAAAGTTTTGCATATAAAAATCCTTAGAAAATCGGTTTTTAGTGGAAAATACAAGTGATCACAGATATTCGTTATTTTTGCTCTAACTCGTATAGTTTCCAAGAAAAACGCATTTAAAGTTTTGCATATAAAAATCCTTAGAAAATCGGTTTTTAGTGGAAAATACAAGTGATCACAGATATTCGTTATTTTTGCTCTAACTCGTATAGTTTCCAAGAAAAACGCATTTAAAGTTTTGCATATAAAAATCCTTAGAAAATCGGTTTTTAGTGGAAAATACAAGTGATCACAGATATTCGTTATTTTTGCTCTAACTCGTATAGTTTCCAAGAAAAACGCATTTAAAGTTTTGCATATAAAAATCCTTAGAAAATCGGTTTTTAGTGGAAAATACAAGTGATCACAGATATTCGTTATTTTTGCTCTAACTCGTATAGTTTCCAAGAAAAACGCATTTAAAGTTTTGCATATAAAAATCCTTAGAAAATCGATTTTTAGTAGAAAATACAAGTGATCACAGATTTTCGTTATTTTTGCTCTAACTCGTATAGTTTCCAAGAAAAACGCATTTAAAGTTTTGCATATAAAAATCCTTAGAAAATCGGTTTTTAGTGGAAAATACAAGTGATCACAGATATTCGTTATTTTTGCTCTAACTCGTATAGTTTCCAAGAAAAACGCATTTAAAGTTTTGCATATAAAAATCCTTAGAAAATCGATTTTTAGTGGAAAATACAAGTGATCACAGATTTTCCTTATTTTTGCTCTAACTCGTATAGTTTCCAAGAAAAAATCATTTACAGTTTTGCATATAAAAATCCTTAGAAAATCGGTTTTCAGTGGAAAATACAAGTGATCACAGATTTTCGTTATTTTTGCTCTAACTCGTATAGTTTCCAAGAAAAACGCATTTAAAGTTTTGCATATAAAAATCCTTAGAAAATCGATTTTTAGTGGAAAATACAAGTGATCACAGATTTTCGTTATTTTTGCTCTAACTCGTATAGTTTCCAAGAAAAACGCATTTAAAGTTTTGCATATAAAAATCCTTAGAAAATCGATTTTCAGTGGAAAATACAAGTGATCACAGATTTTCGTTATTTTTGATCTAACTCGTATAGTTTCCAAGAAAAACGCTTTTAAAGTTTTGCATATAAAAATCCTTAGAAAAATGATTTTCAGTGGAAAATACAAGTGATCACAGATTTTCGTTATTTTTGCTCTAACTCGTATAGTTTCCAAGAAAAACGCATTTAAAGTTTTGCATATAAAAATCCTTAGAAAATCGATTTTCAGTGGAAAATACAAGTGATCACAGATTTTCGTTATTTTTGCTCTAACTCGTATAGTTTCCAATAAAAACGCATTTAAAGTTTTGCATATAAAAATCCTTAGAAAATTGATTTTCAGCGGAAAATACAAGTGATCACAGATTTTCGTTATTTTTGCTCTAACTCGTATAGTTTCCAAGAAAAACGCATTTAAAGTTTTGCGTATAAAAATCCTTAGAAAATCGATTTTCAGTGGAAAATACAAGTGATCACAGATTTTCGTTATTTTTGCTCTAACTCGTATACTTTCCAAGAAAAACGCATTTAAAGTTTTACATATAAAAATCCTTAGAAAATCGATTTTTAGTGGAAAATACAAGTGATCACAGATTTTCGTTATTTTTGCTCTAACTCGTATAGTTTCCAAGAAAAACGCATTTAAAGTTTTGCATATAAAAATCCTTAGAAAATCGGTTTTTAGTTGAAAATACAAGTGATCACAGATTTTCGTTATTTTTGCTCTAACTCGTATAGTTTCCAAGAAAAACGCATTTAAAGTTTTGCATATAAAAATCCTTAGAAAATCGATTTTTAGTGGAAAATACAAGTGATCACAGATTTTCGTTATTTTTGCTCTAACTCGTATAGTTTCCAAGAAAAACGCATTTAAAGTTTTGCATATAAAAATCCTTAGAAAATCGATTTTCAGTGGAAAATACAAGTGATCACAGATTTTCGTTATTTTTGATCTAACTCGTACAGTTTCCAAGAAAAACGCTTTTAAAGTTTTGCATATAAAAATCCTTAGAAAAATGATTTTCAGTGGAAAATACAACTGATCACAGATTTTCGTTATTTTCGCTCTAACTCGTATAGTTTCCAAGAAAAACGCATTTAAAGTTTTGCATATAAAAATCCTTTGAAAATCGATTTTCAGTGGAAAATACAAGTGATCACAGATTTTCGTTATTTTTGCTCTAACTCGTATAGTTTCCAATAAAAACGCATTTAAAGTTTTGCATATAAAAATCCTTAGAAAATTGATTTTCAGTGGAAAATACAAGTGATCACAGATTTTCGTTATTTTTGCTCTAACTCGTATAGTTTCCAAGAAAAACGCATTTAAAGTTTTGCGTATAAAAATCCTTAGAAAATCGATTTTCAGTGGAAAATACAAGTGATCACAGATTTTCGTTATTTTTGCTCTAACTCGTATACTTTCCAAGAAAAACGCATTTAAAGTTTTACATATAAAAATCCTTAGAAAATCGATTTTTAGTGGAAAATACAAGTGATCACAGATTTTCGTTATTTTTGCTCTAACTCGTATAGTTTCCAAGAAAAACGCATTTAAAGTTTTGCATATAAAAATCCTTAGAAAATCGATTTTTAGTGGAAAATACAAGTGATCACAGATTTTCGTTATTTTTGCTCTAACTCGTATAGTTTCCAAGAAAAACGCATTTAAAGTTTTGCATATAGAAATCCTTAGAAAATCGATTTTTAGTGGACAATACAAGTGATCACAGATTTTCGCTATTTTTGCTCTAACTCGTATAGTTTCCAAGAAAAAAGCATTTAAAGTTTTGCATATAAAAATCCTTAGAAAATCGATTTTCAGTGGAAAATACAAGTGATCACAGATTTTCGTTATGTTTGCTCTAACTCGTATAGTTTCCAAGAAAAACGCATTTAAAGTTTTGCATATAAAAATCCTTAGAAAATCGATTTTCAGTGGAAAATACAAGTGATCACAGATTTTCGTTATTTTTGCTCTAACTCGTATAGTTTCCAAGAAAAACGCATTTAAAGTTTTGCATATAAAAATCCTTAGAAAATTGATTTTCAGTGGAAAATACAAGTGATCACAGATTTTCGTTATTTTTGCTCTAACTCGTATAGTTTCCAAGAAAAACGCATTTAAAGTTTTGCATATAAAAATCCTTAGAAATTCGATTTTTAGTGGAAATTACAAGTGATCACAGATTTTCGTTATTTTTGCTCTAACTCGTATAGTTTCCAAGAAAAACGCATTTAAAGTTTTGCATATAAAAATCCTTAGAAAATCGATTTTTAGTGAAAAATAAAAGTGATCACAGATTTTCGTTATTTTTGCTCTAACTCGTATAGTTTCCAAGAAAAACGCATTTAAAGTTTTTCATATAAAAATCCTTAGAAAATCGATTTTCAGTGGAAAATACAAGTGATCACAGATTTTCGTTATTTTTGCTCTAATTCGTATAGTTTCCAAGAACAACGCATTTAAAGTTTTGCATATAAAAATCCTTAGAAAATCAATTTTTAGTGGAAAGTACAAGTGATCACAGATTTTCGTTATTTTTGCTCTAACTCGTATAGTTTCCAAGAAAAACGCATTTAAAGTTTTGCATATAAAAATCCTTAGAAAATCGGTTTTTAGTGGAAAATACAAGTGACCACAGATTTTCGTTATTTTTGCTCTAACTCGTATAGTTTCCAAGAAAAACGCATTTAAAGTTTTGTATATAAAAATCCTTAGAAAATCGATTTTTAGTGGAAAATACAAGTGATCACAGATTTTCGTTATTTTTGCTCTAACTCGTATAGTTTCCAAGAAAAACAAATTTAAAGTTTTGCATATAAAAATCCTTATTAAACCAATATTCAGTGGAAAATACAAGTGATCACAGATTTTCGTTATTTTTGCTCTAACTCGTATAGTTTCCAAGAAAAACGCATTTAAAGTTTTGCATATAAAAATCCTTAGAAAATCGATTTTCAGTGGAAAATACAAGTGATCACAGATTTTCGTTATTTTTGCTCTAACTCGTATAGTTTCCAAGAAAAACGCATTTAAAGTTTTGCATATAAAAATCCAAGAAAAACGCATTTAAAGTTTTGCATATAAAAATCCTTAGAAAATCGATTTTTAGTAGAAAATACAAGTGATCACAGATTTTCGTTATTTTTGCTCTAACTCGTATAGTTTCCAAGAAAACGCATTTAAAGTTTTGCATATAAAAATCCTTAGAAAATCGATTTTTAGTGGAAAATACAAGTGACCCCAGATTTTCGCTATTTTTGCTCTAACTCGCATAGTTTCCAAGAAAAACGCATTTAAAGTTTTGCATATAAAAATCCTTAGAAAATCGATTTTCATTGGAAAATACAAGTGATCACAGATTTTCGTTATTTTTGCTCTAACTCGTATAGTTTCCAAGAAAAACGCATTCGATTTTTAGTGGAAAATACAAGTGATCACAGATTTTCGTTATTTTTGCTCTAACTCGTATAGTTTCCAAGAAAAACGCATTTAAAGTTTTGCATATAAAAATCCTTAGAAAATCGATTTTTAGTGGAAAATACAAGTGATCACAGATTTTCCTTATTTTTGCTCTAACTCGTATAGTTTCCAAGAAAAAATCATTTACAGTTTTGCATATAAAAATCCTTAGAAAATCGGTTTTCAGTGGAAAATACAAGTGATCACAGATTTTCGTTATTTTTGCTCTAACTCGTATAGTTTCCAAGAAAAACGCATTTAAAGTTTTGCATATAAAAATCCTTAGAAAATCGGTTTTTAGTGGAAAATACAAGTGATCACAGATTTTAGTTATTTTTGCTCTAACTCGTATAGTTTCCAAGAAAAACGCATTTAAAGTTTTGCATATAAAAATCCTTAGAAAATCGATTTTTAGTGGAAAATACAAGTGATCACAGATTTTCGTTATTTTTGCTCTAACTCGTATAGTTTCCAAGAAAAACGCATTTAAAGTTTTGCATATAAAAATCCTTAGAAAATCGATTTTTAGTGGAAAATACAAGTGATCACAGATTTTCGTTATTTTTGCTCTAACTCGTATAGTTTCCAAGAAAAAATCATTTACAGTTTTGCATATAAAAATCCTTAGAAAATCGGTTTTCAGTGGAAAATACAAGTGATCACAGATTTTCGTTATTTTTGCTCTAACTCGTATAGTTTCCAAGAAAACCGCATTTAAAGTTTTGCATATAAAAATCCTTAGAAAATCGATTTTTAGTGGAAAATACAAGTGATCACAGATTTTCGTTATTTTTGCTTTAACTCGTATAGTTTCCAAGAAAAACGCATTTAAAGTTTTGCATATAAAAATCCTTAGAAAATCGATTTTTAGTGGAAAATACAAGTGATCACAGATTTTCGTTATTTTTGCTCTAACTCGTATAGTTTCCAAGAAAAACGCATTTAAAGTTTTGCATATAAAAATCCTTAGAAAATCGATTTTTAGTGGAAAATACAAGTGATCACAGATTTTCGTTATTTTTGCTCTAACTCGTATAGTTTCCAAGAAAAACGCATTTAAAGTTTTGCATATAAAAATCCTTAGAAAATCGATTTTTAGTGGAAAATACAAGTGATCACAGATTTTCGTTATTTTTGCTCTAACTCGTATAGTTTCCAAGAAAAACGCATTTAAAGTTTTGCATATAAAAATCCTTCGAAAATTGATTTTTAGTGGAAAATACAAGTGATCACAGATTTTCGTTATTTTTGCTCTAACTCGTATAGTTTCCAAGAAAAACGCATTTAAAGTTTTGCATATAAAAATCCTTAGAAAATCGATTTTTAGTGGAAAATACAAGTGATCACAGATTTTCGTTATTTTTGCTCTAACTCGTATAGTTTCCAAGAAAAACGCATTTAAAGTTTTGCATATAAAAATCCTTAGAAAATCGATTTTCAGTGGAAAATACAAGTGATCACAGATTTTCGTTATTTTTGCTCTAACTCGTATAGTTTCCAAGAAAAACACATTTAAAGTTTTGCATATAAAAATCCTTAGAAAATCGATTTTTAGTGGAAAATACAAGTGATCACAGATTTTCGCTATTTTTGCTCTAACTCGTATAGTTTCCAAGAAAAACGCATTCAAAGTTTTGCATATAAAAATCCTTAGAAAATCGATTTTTAGTGGAAAATACAAGTGATCACAGATTTTCGTTATTTTTGCTCTAACTCGTATAGTTTCCAAGAAAAACGCATTTAAAGTTTTGCATATAAAAATCCTTAGAAAATCGATTTTCAGTGGAAAATACAAGTGATCACAGATTTTCGTTATTTTTGCTATAACTCGTATAGTTTCCAAGAAAAACGCATTTAAAGTTTTGCATATAAAAATCCTTAGAAAATCGATTTTTAGTGGAAAATACAAGTGATCACAGATTTTCGTTGTTTTTGCTCTAACTCGTATAGTTTCTAAGAAAAACGCATTTAAAGTTTTGCATATAAATATCCTTAGAATATCATTTTCAGTGGAAAATACAAGTGATCACAGATTTTCGTTATTTTTGCTCTAACTCGTATAGCTTCCAAGAAAAACGCATTTAAAGTTTTGCATATAAAAATCCTTAGAAAATCGATTTTCAGTGGAAAATACAAGTGATCACAGATTTTCGTTATTTTTGCTCTAACTCGTATAGTTTCCAAGAAAAACGCATTTAAAGTTTTGCATATAAAAATCCTTAGAAAATTGATTTTCAGTGGAAAATACAAGTGATCACAGATTTTCGTTATTTTTGCTCTAACTCGTATAGTTTCCAAGAAAAACGCATTTAAAGTTTTGCATATAAAAATCCTTAGAAAATCGATTTTCAGTGGAAAATACAAGTGATCACAGATTTTCGTTATTTTTGCTCTAACTCGTATAGTTTCCAAGAAAAACGCATTTAAAGTTTTGCATATAAAAATCCTTAGAAAATCGATTTTTAGTGGAAAATACAAGTGATCACAGATTTTCGTTGTTTTTGCTCTAACTCGTATAGTTTCCAAGAAAAACGCATATAAAAATCCTTAGAAAATCGATTTTCAGTGGAAAATACAAGTGATCACAGATTTTCGTTATTTTTGCTCTAACTCGTATAGTTTCCAAGAAAACCGCATTTAAAGTTTTGCATATAAAAATCCTTAGAAAATCGATTTTTAGTGGAAAATACAAGTGATCACAGATTTTCGTTACTTTTGCTCTAACTCGTATAGTTTCCAAGAAAAACGCATTTAAAGTTTTGCATATAAAAATCCTTAGAAAATCGATTTTCAGTGGAAAATACAAGTGATCACAGATTTTCGTTATTTTTGCTCTAACTCGTATAGTTTCCAAGAAAAACGCATTTAAAGTTTTGCATATAAAAATCCTTAGAAAATCGATTTTCAGTGGAAAATACAAGTGATCACAGATTTTCGTTATTTTTGCTCTAACTCGTATAGTTTCCAAGAAAAACGCATTTTAAGTTTTGCATATAAAAATCCTTAGAAAATCGATTTTTAGTGGAAAATACAAGTGATCACAGATTTTCGTTGTTTTTGCTCTAACTCGTATAGTTTCTAAGAAAAACGCATTTAAAGTTTTGCATATAAATATCCTTAGAATATCATTTTCAGTGGAAAATACAAGTGATCACAGATTTTCGTTATTTTTGCTCTAACTCGTATAGTTTCCAAGAAAAACGCATTTAAAGTTTTGCATATAAAAATCCTTAGAAAATCGATTTTCAGTGGAAAATACAAGTGATCACAGATTTTCGTTATTTTTGCTATAACTCGTATAGTTTCCAAGAAAAACGCATTTAAAGTTTTGCATATAAAAATCCTTAGAAAATCGATTTTTAGTGGAAAATACAAGTGATCACAGATTTTCGTTATTTTTGCTCTAACTCGTATAGTTTCCAAGAAAAACGCATTTAAAGTTTTGCATATAAAAATCCTTAGAAAATCGGTTTTTAGTGGAAAATACAAGTGATCACAGATTTTCGTTATTTTTGCTCTAACTCGTATATTTTCCAAGAAAAACGCATTTAAAGTTTTGCATATAAAAATCCTTAGAAAATCGATTTTTAGTGGAAAATACAAGTGATCACAGATTTTCGTTATTTTTGCTCTAACTCGTATAGTTTCCAAGAAAAACGCATTTAAAGTTTTGCATATAAAAATCCTTAGAAAATCGGTTTTTAGTGGAAAATACAAGTGATCACAGATTTTCGTTATTTTTGCTCTAACTCGTATAGTTTCCAAGAAAAACGCATTTAAAGTTTTGCATATAAAAATCCTTAGAAAATCGATTTTTAGTGGAAAATACAAGTGATCACAGATTTTCGTTATTTTTGCTCTAACTCGTATAGTTTCCAAGAAAAACGCATTTAAAGTTTTGCATATAAAAATCCTTAGAAAATCGATTTTTAGTGGAAAATACAAGTGATCACAGATTTTCCTTATTTTTGCTCTAACTCGTATAGTTTCCAAGAAAAAATCATTTACAGTTTTGCATATAAAAATCCTTAGAAAATCGGTTTTCAGTGGAAAATACAAGTGATCACAGATTTTCGTTATTTTTGCTCTAACTCGTATAGTTTCCAAGAAAAACGCATTTAAAGTTTTGCATATAAAAATCCTTAGAAAATCGGTTTTTAGTGGAAAATACAAGTGATCACAGATTTTCGTTATTTTTGCTCTAACTCGTATAGTTTCCAAGAAAAACGCATTTAAAGTTTTGCATATAAAAATCCTTAGAAAATCGATTTTTAGTGGAAAATACAAGTGATCACAGATTTTCGTTATTTTTGCTCTAACTCGTATAGTTTCCAAGAAAAACGCATTTAAAGTTTTGCATATAAAAATCCTTAGAAAATCGATTTTTAGTGGAAAATACAAGTGATCACAGATTTTCCTTATTTTTGCTCTAACTCGTATAGTTTCCAAGAAAAAATCATTTACAGTTTTGCATATAAAAATCCTTAGAAAATCGGTTTTCAGTGGAAAATACAAGTGATCACAGATTTTCGTTATTTTTGCTCTAACTCGTATAGTTTCTAAGAAAAACGCATTTAAAGTTTTGCATATAAAAATCCTTAGAAAATCGGTTTTTAGTGGAAAATACAAGTGATCACAGATTTTCGTTATTTTTGCTCTAACTCGTATAGTTTCCAAGAAAAACGCATTTAAAGTTTTGCATATAAAAATCCTTAGAAAATCGATTTTTAGTGGAAAATACAAGTGATCACAGATTTTCGTTATTTTTGCTCTAACTCGTATAGTTTCCAAGAAAAACGCATTTAAAGTTTTGCATATAAAAATCCTTAGAAAATCGATTTTTAGTGGAAAATACAAGTGATCACAGATTTTCCTTATTTTTGCTCTAACTCGTATAGTTTCCAAGAAAAAATCATTTACAGTTTTGCATATAAAAATCCTTAGAAAATCGATTTTCAGTGGAAAATACAAGTGATCACAGATTTTCGTTATTTTTGCTCTAACTCGTATAGTTTCCAAGAAAAACGCATTTAAAGTTTTGCATATAAAAATCCTTAGAAAATCGGTTTTTAGTGGAAAATACAAGTGATCACAGATTTTCGTTATTTTTGCTCTAACTCGTATAGTTTCCAAGAAAAACGCATTTAAAGTTTTGCATATAAAAATCCTTAGAAAATCGATTTTCAGTGGAAAATACAAGTGATCACAGATTTTCGTTATTTTTGCTCTAACTCGTATAGTTTCCAAGAAAAAATCATTTACAGTTTTGCATATAAAAATCCTTAGAAAATCGGTTTTCAGTGGAAAATACAAGTGATCACAGATTTTCGTTATTTTTGCTCTAACTCGTATAGTTTCCAAGAAAAACGCATTTAAAGTTTTGCATATAAAAATCCTTAGAAAATCGATTTTCAGTGGAAAATACAAGTGATCACAGATTTTCGTTATTTTTGCTCTAACTCGTATAGTTTCCAAGAAAAACGCATTTAAAGTTTTGCATATAAAAATCCTTAGAAAATCGATTTTTAGTGGAAAATACAAGTGATCACAGATTTTCGTTACTTTTGCTCTAACTCGTATAGTTTCCAAGAAAAACGCATCTAAAGTTTTGCATATAAAAATCCTTAGAAAATCGATTTTCAGTGGAAAATACAAGTGATCACAGATTTTCGTTATTTTTGCTCTAACTCGTATAGTTTCCAAGAAAAACGCATTTAAAGTTTTGCATATAAAAATCCTTAGAAAATCGATTTTCAGTGGAAAATACAAGTGATCACAGATTTTCGTTATTTTTGCTCTAACTCGTATAGTTTCCAAGAAAAACGCATTTAAAGTTTTGCATATAAAAATCCTTAGAAAATCGATTTTCAGTGGAAAATACAAGTGATCACAGATTTTTGTTATTTTTGCTCTAACTCGTATAGTTTCCAAGAAAAACGCATTTAAAGTTTTGCATATAAAAATCCTTAGAAAATCGATTTTTAGTGGAAAATACAAGTGATCACAGATTTTCGTTATTTTTGCTCTAACTCGCATAGTTTCCAATAAAAACGCATTTAAAGTTTTGCATATATAAATCCTTAGAAAATCGATTTTTAGTGGAAAATACAAGTGATCACAGATTTTCGTTATTTTTGCTCTAACTCGTATAGTTTCCAAGAAAAACGCATTTAAAGTTTTGCATTTAAAAATTCTTAGAAAAACGGTTTTTAGTGGAAAATACAAGTGATTACAGATTTTCGTTATTTTTGCTCTAACTCGTGACGTTTCCAAGAAAAACGCATTTAAAGTTTTGCATATAAAAATCCTTAGAAAATCGATTTTTAGTGGAAAATACAGGTGATCACAGATTTTCGTTATTTTTGCTCTAACTCGTATAGTTTCCAAGAAAAACGCATTTAAAGTTTTGCATATAAAAATCCTTAGAAAATCGATTTTCAGTGGAAACACAAGTGATCACAGATTTTCGTTATTTTTGCTCTAACTCGTAT
The DNA here is from genome assembly GCA_930367215.1 of Pollenia angustigena. NCBI lineage: Eukaryota > Metazoa > Arthropoda > Insecta > Diptera > Polleniidae > Pollenia > Pollenia angustigena. The sequence continues at coordinate 122,717,477 of OV884059.1, read as the reverse complement.
AGTTTCCAAGAAAAACGCATTTAAAGTTTTGCATATAAAAATCCTTAGAAAATCGATTTTTAGTGGAAAATACAAGTGATCACAGATTTTCGTTATTTTAGAACTCGTAAAGTTTCCAAGAAAAACGTATTTAAAGTTTTGCATATAAAAATCCTTAGAAAATCGATTTTCAGTGGAAATACAAGTGATCACAGATTTTCGTTATTTTTGCTCTAACTCGTATAGTTTCCAAGAAAAACGCATTTAAAGTTTTGCATATAAAAATCCTTAGAAAATCGATTTTCAGTGAAAAATACAAGTGATCACAGATTTTCGTTATTTTGGCTCTAACTCGTATAGTTTCCAAGAAAAACGCATTTAAAGTTTTGCATATAAAAATCCTTAGAAAATCGATTTTCAGTGGAAAATACAAGTGATCACAGATTTTCGTTATTTTTGCTCTAACTCGTATAGTTTCCAAGAAAAACGCATTTAAAGTTTTGCATATAAAAATCCTTAGAAAATCGATTTTTAGTGGAAAATACAAGTGATCACAGATTTTCGTTATTTTTGCTCTAACTCGTATAGTTTCCAAGAAAAACGCATTTAAAGTTTTGCATATAAAAATCCTTAGAAAATCGATTTTAAGTGGAAAATACAAGTGATCACAGATTTTCGTTGTTTTTGCTCTAACTCGTATAGTTTCGTTATTTTTGCTCTAACTCGTATAGTTTCCAAGAAAAACGCATTTAAAGTTTTGCATATAAAAATCCTTAGAAAATCGATGTTTAGTGGAAAATACAGGTGATCACAGATTTTCGTTATTTTTGCTCTAACTCGTATAGTTTCCAAGAAAAACGCATTTAAAGTTTTGCATATAAAAATCCTTAGAAAATCGATTTTTAGTAGAAAATACAAGTGATCACAGATTTTCGTTATTTTTGCTCTAACTCGTATAGTTTCCAAGAAAAACGCATTTAAAGTTTTGCATGTAAAAATCCTTAGAAAATCGATTTTCAGTGGAAAATACTGTAACGACTTTATTTTGGGGTATACTCAGCCTTGTCCAGGTCCGTTACAAGAAAATATGACACGTGTTGAGTTTTATTTTATTTTCAATAAATTCAATAATTTTATTAGTATTATTAGGATTATAATTTACAAGTTATGAAAATAATTAAGTTGCGTTGTGTTCCGCTTTTATCGCCTTAGCACTCCTTCCGTGGTATGTCCTCTCTTGCCTCGTTGCTGTTGACACTTGGTTGCTTAAGCTGGTATAAATTCCAGTGTTTGAAGCTTTGTTGTGCCGCTTGTTACGGGGAACTTTTGGAGAAGAAAACACTTATGGGGTTGTCACTACGGGATTCTTCGGGTTGTACTTAATCTCGCTCTACTGGTTATTTTGTTTGGTGTTAGGAAAACACGCTGGGAAATTTGTCTACTGGGTATTTTGCTTGTTTACCGAATATCACTCTGTGTTAGAAAAACCACGCGGTGAAATTGTCTACTGGGTTGTGTTTACTAGATTTTCACTCCGTGTTAGAAAACCACTCGGTGGAATTGTCTACTGGGTTGTTTTACTAGAATTTCACTCCGTGTTAGAAAACCACTCGGTGAAATTGTCTTCTGGGTTGTTTTACTAGAATTTCACTCCGTGTTAGAAAACCACTCGGTAAAATTGTTTACTAGGTTGTTTTACTAGAATTTCACTCCGTGTTAGAGAACCACTCGGTGAAATTGTCTACTGGGTTGTTTTACTAGAATTTCACTCCGTGTTAGAAAACCACTCGGTGAAATTGTTTACTGGATTGTTTTACTAGAATTTCACTCCGTGTTAGAGAACCACTCGGTGAAATTGTCTACTGGATTGTTTTACTAGCATTTCACTCCGTGTTAGAAAAACCACTCGGTGAAATTGTTTACTGGGTTGTTTTACTACAATTTAACTCCGTGTTAGAGAACCACTCGGTGAAATTGTCTACTGGGTTGTTTTACTAGAATTTCACTCCGTGTTAGAAAACCACTCGGTGAAATTGTCTACTGGGTTGTTTTACTAGAATTTCACTCTGTGTTAGAAAACCACGCGGTGAAATTGTCTACTGGGTTGTGTTTACTAGATTTTCACTCCGTGTTAGAAAACCACTCGGTGAAATTGTCTACTGGGTTGTTTTACTAGCATTTCACTCCGTGTTAGAAAACCACTCGGTGAAATTGTCTACTGGGTTGTTTTACTAGAATTTCACTCCGTGTTAGAAAACCACGCGGTGAAATAGTCTACTGGGTTGTTTTACTAGAATTTCACTCCGTGTTAGAAAACCACTCGGTGAAATTGTCTACTGGGTTGTTTTACTAGAATTTCACTCCGTGTTAGAAAACCACTCGGCGAAATTGTCTACTGGGTTGTTTTACTAGAATTTCACTCCGTGTTAGAAAACCACTCGGCGAAATTGTCTACTGGGTTGTTTTACTAGAATTTCACTCCGTGTTAGAAAACCACTCGGTGAAATTGTCTACTGGGTTGTTTTACTAGAATTTCACTCCGTGTTAGAAAACCACTCGGTGAAATTGTCTACTGGGTTGTTTTACTAGAATCTCACTCCGTGTTAGAAAACCACTCGGTGAAATTGTCTACTGGGTTGTTTTACTAGAATTTCACTCCGTGTTAGAAAACCACTCGGTGAAATTGTCTACTGGGTTGTTTTACTAGAATTTCACTCTGTGTTAGAAAACCACGCGGTGAAATTGTCTACTGGGTTGTGTTTACTAGATTTTCACTCCGTGTTAGAAAACCACTCGGTGAAATTGTCTACTGGGTTGTTTTACTAGAATTTCACTCCGTGTTAGAAAACCACTCGGTGAAATTGTCTACTGGGTTGTTTTACTAGAATTTTACTCCGTGTTAGAAAACCACTCGGCGAAATTGTCTACTGGGTTGTTTTACTAGAATTTCACTCCGTGTTAGAAAACCACTCGGCGAAATTGTCTACTGGGTTGTTTTACTAGAATTCCACTCCGTGTTAGAAAACCACTCGGTGGAATTGTCTACTGGGTTGTTTCACTAGAATTCTACTTTGCCATTTCTTACCTGATGTGTTCTCGAGCTCGGCTGGATAACAAGTCATCGTTCAAAGTTTATGTTGCCCTTTTTATACTAAATTCGGACTAATATTTTACACTAATAACAATCAGCCTGTAGTTGTTGTTGTTATGTCTCTTTACTTGTCCTATGTATATTTTGTTGCTTGTTGTTTACATGTTTAAAACTGCTTGCTTTGTTATTGTTACTTGTTTGCTGTGTATGTTGTTAGTGTTATTTGTTTACTTGTTTGTCGCGCTTGTGTGTTTGTTGTTGGTTGTTATTTTACTATTCGCATTCCTGCCCGTTAGGTACAGTGTGTTACAAAAGTTTTACGACCAACAGTAGTGATCACAGTGTGAGGCAAAGTGTAGTTGATTTAAAGAAAGAAAACCCCTAAGAAGCCTAACAGGGTGTGACCGAGTTTTGTCCCACAAAACTTGTCGTCACACTCCTCCCTTTCTTCCGGAAAAAACTATTAAGCAACACCATATAAATATTTTTTTTTCAGTTGTTTCCTGCTTAGCTGGCGATGCTGCTTTCCCGTGTGTCCGCTCCAATTGCTCACGCCGTAACAATTCATCGGGTTGGTGATCACTGCCTTTGATAAATTCCGAAAAACGTCGTCGTATTTCTTCCTCTGTGCCGCTCGAGTCTAACCCGAATTCTTCGGCATAGGCTACCAGCTCTTCTTTTCTCAGACTGTACACCTAGTTCATCTTTACCATCTTGCCTCTTTGTTACTTTCTGTGTTATTTTCTTGTTGAAGTCCCTGCTCGGGCGCCACTTGTAACGACTTTATTTTGGGGTATACTCAGCCTTGTCCAGGTCCGTTACAAGAAAATATGACACGTGTTGAGTTTTATTTTATTTTCAATAAATTCAATAATTTTATTAGTATTATTAGGATTATAATTTACAAGTTATGAAAATAATTAAGTTGCGTTGTGTTCCGCTTTTATCGCCTTAGCACTCCTTCCGTGGTATGTCCTCTCTTGCCTCGTTGCTGTTGACACTTGGTTGCTTAAGCTGGTATAAAGTCCAGTGTTTGAAGCTTTGTTGTGCCGCTTGTTACGGGGAACTTTTGGAGAAGAAAACACTTATGGGGTTGTCACTACGGGATTCTTCGGGTTGTACTTAATCTCGCTCTACTGGTTATTTTGTTTGGTGTTAGGAAAACACGCTGGGAAATTTGTCTACTGGGTATTTTGCTTGTTTACCGAATATCACTCTGTGTTAGAAAAACCACGCGGTGAAATTGTCTACTGGGTTGTGTTTACTAGATTTTCACTCCGTGTTAGAAAACCACTCGGTGGAATTGTCTACTGGGTTGTTTTACTAGAATTTCACTCCGTGTTAGAAAACCACTCGGTGAAATTGTCTTCTGGGTTGTTTTACTAGAATTTCACTCCGTGTTAGAAAACCACTCGGTAAAATTGTTTACTAGGTTGTTTTACTAGAATTTCACTCCGTGTTAGAGAACCACTCGGTGAAATTGTCTACTGGGTTGTTTTACTAGAATTTCACTCCGTGTTAGAAAACCACTCGGTGAAATTGTCTACTGGGTTGTTTTACTAGAATTCCACTCCGTGTTAGAAAACCACTCGGTGGAATTGTCTACTGGGTTGTTTCACTAGAATTCTACTTTGCCATTTCTTACCTGATGTGTTCTCGAGCTCGGCTGGATAACAAGTCATCGTTCAAAGTTTATGTTGCCCTTTTTATACTAAATTCGGACTAATATTTTACACTAATAACAATCAGCCTGTAGTTGTTGTTGTTATGTCTCTTTACTTGTCCTATGTATATTTTGTTGCTTGTTGTTTACATGTTTAAAACTGCTTGCTTTGTTATTGTTACTTGTTTGCTGTGTATGTTGTTAGTGTTATTTGTTTACTTGTTTGTCGCGCTTGTGTGTTTGTTGTTGGTTGTTATTTTACTATTCGCATTCCTGCCCGTTAGGTACAGTGTGTTACAAAAGTTTTACGACCAACAGTAGTGATCACAGTGTGAGGCAAAGTGTAGTTGATTTAAAGAAAGAAAACCCCTAAGAAGCCTAACAGGGTGTGACCGAGTTTTGTCCCACAAAACTTGTCGTCACAATACAAGTGATCACAGATTTTCGTTATTTTTGCTCTAACTCGTATAGTTTCCAAGAAAAACGCATTTAAAGTTTTGCATATAAAAATCCTTAGAAAATCGATTTTTAGTGGAAAATACAAGTGATCACAGATTTTCGTTACTTTTGCTCTAACTCGTATAGTTTTCAAGAAAAACGCATCTAAAGTTTTGCATATAAAAATCCTTAGAAAATCGATTTTCAGTGGAAAATACAAGTGATCACAGATTTTCGTTATTTTTGCTCTAACTCGTATAGTTTCCAAGAAAAACGCATTTAAAGTTTTGCATATAAAAATCCTTAGAAAATCGATTTTCAGTGGAAAATACAAGTGATCACAGATTTTCGTTATTTTTGCTCTAACTCGTATAGTTTCCAAGAAAAACGCATTTAAAGTTTTGCATATAAAAATCCTTAGAAAATCGATTTTCAGTGGAAAATACAAGTGATCACAGATTTTCGTTATTTTTGCTCTAACTCGTATAGTTTCCAAGAAAAACGCATTTAAAGTTTTGCATATAAAAATCCTTAGAAAATCGATTTTTAGTGGAAAATACAAGTGATCACAGATTTTCGTTATTTTTGCTCTAACTCGCATAGTTTCCAATAAAAACGCATTTAAAGTTTTGCATATATAAATCCTTAGAAAATCGATTTTTAGTGGAAAATACAAGTGATCACAGATTTTCGTTATTTTTGCTCTAACTCGTATAGTTTCCAAGAAAAACGCATTTAAAGTTTTGCATATAAAAATCCTTAGAAAAACGGTTTTTAGTGGAAAATACAAGTGATTACAGATTTTCGTTATTTTTGCTCTAACTCGTATAGTTTCCAAGAAAAACGCATTTAAAGTTTTGCATATAAAAATCCTTAGAAAATCGATTTTTAGTGGAAAATACAAGTGATCACAGATTTTCGTTATTTTTGCTCTAACTCGCATAGTTTCCAATAAAAACGCATTTAAAGTTTTGCATATATAAATCCTTAGAAAATCGATTTTTAGTGGAAAATACAAGTGATCACAGATTTTCGTTATTTTTGCTCTAACTCGTATAGTTTCCAAGAAAAACGCATTTAAAGTTTTGCATATAAAAATCCTTAGAAAAACGGTTTTTAGTGGAAAATACAAGTGATTACAGATTTTCGTTATTTTTGCTCTAACTCGTATAGTTTCCAAGAAAAACGCATTTAAAGTTTTGCATATAAAAATCCTTAGAAAATCGATTTTTAGTGGAAAATACAGGTGATCACAGATTTTCGTTATTTTTGCTCTAACTCGTATAGTTTCCAAGAAAAACGCATTTAAAGTTTTGCATATAAAAATCCTTAGAAAATCGATTTTCAGTGGAAATACAAGTGATCACAGATTTTCGTTATTTTTGCTCTAACTCGTATAGTTTCCAAGAAAAACGCATTTAAAGTTTTGCATATAAAAATCCTTAGAAAATCGATTTTTAGTGGTAAATACAAGTGATCACAGATTTTCGTTATTTTTGCTCTAACTCGTATAGTTTCCAAGAAAAACGCATTTAAAGTTTTGCATATAATAATCCTTAGAAAATCGATTTTAAGTGGAAAATACAAGTGATCACAGATTTTCGTTGTTTTTGCTCTAACTCGTATAGTTTCGTTATTTTTGCTCTAACTCGTATAGTTTCCAAGAAAAACGCATTTAAAGTTTTGCATATAAAAATCCTTAGAAAATCGATGTTTAGTGGAAAATACAGGTGATCACAGATTTTCGTTATTTTTGCTCTAACTCGTATAGTTTCCAAGAAAAACGCATTTAAAGTTTTGCATATAAAAATCCTTAGAAAATCGATTTTTAGTGGAAAATACAAGTGATCACAGATTTTCGTTATTTTTGCTCTAACTCGTATAGTTTCCAAGAAAAACGCATTTAAAGTTTTGCATATAAAAATCCTTAGAAAATCGATTTTTAGTGGAAAATACAAGTGATCACAGATTTTCGTTACTTTTGCTCTAACTCGTATAGTTTCCAAGAAAAACGCATCTAAAGTTTTGCATATAAAAATCCTTAGAAAATCGATTTTCAGTGGAAAATACAAGTGATCACAGATTTTCGTTATTTTTGCTCTAACTCGTATAGTTTCCAAGAAAAACGCATTTAAAGTTTTGCATATAAAAATCCTTAGAAAATCGATTTTCAGTGAAAAATACAAGTGATCACAGATTTTCGTTATTTTGGCTCTAACTCGTATAGTTTCCAAGAAAAACGCATTTAAAGTTTTGCATATAAAAATCCTTAGAAAATCGATTTTCAGTGGAAAATACAAGTGATCACAGATTTTCGTTATTTTTGCTCTAACTCGTATAGTTTCCAAGAAAAACGCATTTAAAGTTTTGCATATAAAAATCCTTAGAAAATCGATTTTTAGTGGAAAATACAAGTGATCACAGATTTTCGTTATTTTTGCTCTAATTCGTATAGTTTCCAAGAAAAACGCATTTAAAGTTTTGCATATAAAAATCCTTAGAAAATCGATTTTTAGTGGAAAATACAAGTGATCACAGATTTTCGTTACTTTTGCTCTAACTCGTATAGTTTCCAAGAAAAACGCATCTAAAGTTTTGCATATAAAAATCCTTAGAAAATCGATTTTCAGTGGAAAATACAAGTGATCACAGATTTTCGTTATTTTTGCTCTAACTCGTATAGTTTCCAAGAAAAACGCATTTAAAGTTTTGCATATAAAAATCCTTAGAAAATCGATTTTTAGTGGAAAATACAAGTGATCACAGATTTTCGTTACTTTTGCTCTAACTCGTATAGTTTCCAAGAAAAACGCATCTAAAGTTTTGCATATAAAAATCCTTAGAAAATCGATTTTCAGTGGAAAATACAAGTGATCACAGATTTTCGTTATTTTTGCTCTAACTCGTATAGTTTCCAAGAAAAACGCATTTAAAGTTTTGCATATAAAAATCCTTAGAAAATCGATTTTCAGTGAAAAATTCAAGTGATCACAGATTTTCGTTATTTTGGCTCTAACTCGTAAAGTTTCCAAGAAAAACGCATTTAAAGTTTTGCATATAAAAATCCTTAGAAAATCGATTTTCAGTGGAAAATACAAGTGATCACAGATTTTCGTTATTTTTGCTCTAACTCGTATAGTTTCCAAGAAAAACGCATTTAAAGTTTTGCATATAAAAATCCTTAGAAAATCGATTTTTAGTGGAAAATACAAGTGATCACAGATTTTCGTTATTTTTGCTCTAACTCGTATAGTTTCCAAGAAAAACGCATTTAAAGTTTTGCATATAAAAATCCTTAGAAAATCGATTTTAAGTGGAAAATACAAGTGATCACAGATTTTCGTTGTTTTTGCTCTAACTCGTATAGTTTCGTTATTTTTGCTCTAACTCGTATAGTTTCCAAGAAAAACGCATTTAAAGTTTTGCATATAAAAATCCTTAGAAAATCGATGTTTAGTGGAAAATACAGGTGATCACAGATTTTCGTTATTTTTGCTCTAACTCGTATAGTTTCCAAGAAAAACGCATTTAAAGTTTTGCATATAAAAATCCTTAGAAAATCGATTTTTAGTGGAAAATACAAGTGATCACAGATTTTCGTTATTTTTGCTCTAACTCGTATAGTTTCCAAGAAAAACGCATTTAAAGTTTTGCATGTAAAAATCCTTAGAAAATCGATTTTCAGTGGAAAATACAAGTGATCACAGATTTTCGTTATTTTTGCTCTAACTCGTATAGTTTCCAAGAAAAACGCATTTAAAGTTTTGCATATAAAAATCCTTAGAAAATCGATTTTTAGTGGAAAATACAAGTGATCACAGATTTTCGTTACTTTTGCTCTAACTCGTATAGTTTCCAAGAAAAACGCATCTAAAGTTTTGCATATAAAAATCCTTAGAAAATCGATTTTCAGTGGAAAATACAAGTGATCACAGATTTTCGTTATTTTTGCTCTAACTCGTATAGTTTCCAAGAAAAACGCATTTAAAGTTTTGCATATAAAAATCCTTAGAAAATCGATTTTCAGTGGAAAATACAAGTGATCACAGATTTTCGTTATTTTTGCTCTAACTCGTATAGTTTCCAAGAAAAACGCATTTAAAGTTTTGCATATAAAAATCCTTAGAAAATCGATTTTCAGTGGAAAATACAAGTGATCACAGATTTTCGTTATTTTTGCTCTAACTCGTATAGTTTCCAAGAAAAACGCATTTAAAGTTTTGCATATAAAAATCCTTAGAAAATCGATTTTTAGTGGAAAATACAAGTGATCACAGATTTTCGTTATTTTTGCTCTAACTCGCATAGTTTCCAATAAAAACGCATTTAAAGTTTTGCATATATAAATCCTTAGAAAATCGATTTTTAGTGGAAAATACAAGTGATCACAGATTTTCGTTATTTTTGCTCTAACTCGTATAGTTTCCAAGAAAAACGCATTTAAAGTTTTGCATATAAAAATCCTTAGAAAAACGGTTTTTAGTGGAAAATACAAGTGATTACAGATTTTCGTTATTTTTGCTCTAACTCGTATAGTTTCCAAGAAAAACGCATTTAAAGTTTTGCATATAAAAATCCTTAGAAAATCGATTTTTAGTGGAAAATACAAGTGATCACAGATTTTCGTTATTTTTGCTCTAACTCGCATAGTTTCCAATAAAAACGCATTTAAAGTTTTGCATATATAAATCCTTAGAAAATCGATTTTTAGTGGAAAATACAAGTGATCACAGATTTTCGTTATTTTTGCTCTAACTCGTATAGTTTCCAAGAAAAACGCATTTAAAGTTTTGCATATAAAAATCCTTAGAAAAACGGTTTTTAGTGGAAAATACAAGTGATTACAGATTTTCGTTATTTTTGCTCTAACTCGTATAGTTTCCAAGAAAAACGCATTTAAAGTTTTGCATATAAAAATCCTTAGAAAATCGATTTTTAGTGGAAAATACAGGTGATCACAGATTTTCGTTATTTTTGCTCTAACTCGTATAGTTTCCAAGAAAAACGCATTTAAAGTTTTGCATATAAAAATCCTTAGAAAATCGATTTTCAGTGGAAATACAAGTGATCACAGATTTTCGTTATTTTTGCTCTAACTCGTATAGTTTCCAAGAAAAACGCATTTAAAGTTTTGCATATAAAAATCCTTAGAAAATCGATTTTTAGTGGAAAATACAAGTGATCACAGATTTTCGTTATTTTTGCTCTAACTCGTATAGTTTCCAAGAAAAACGCATTTAAAGTTTTGCATATAAAAATCCTTAGAAAATCGATTTTAAGTGGAAAATACAAGTGATCACAGATTTTCGTTGTTTTTGCTCTAACTCGTATAGTTTCGTTATTTTTGCTCTAACTCGTATAGTTTCCAAGAAAAACGCATTTAAAGTTTTGCATATAAAAATCCTTAGAAAATCGATTTTCAGTGGAAATACAAGTGATCACAGATTTTCGTTATTTTTGCTCTAACTCGTATAGTTTCCAAGAAAAACGCATTTAAAGTTTTGCATATAAAAATCCTTAGAAAATCGATTTTCAGTGGAAATACAAGTGATCACAGATTTTCGTTATTTTTGCTCTAACTCGTATAGTTTCCAAGAAAAACGCATTTAAAGTTTTGCATATAAAAATCCTTAGAAAATCGATTTTTAGTGGAAAATACAAGTGATCACAGATTTTCGTTATTTTTGCTCTAACTCGTATAGTTTCCAAGAAAAACGCATTTAAAGTTTTGCATATAAAAATCCTTAGAAAATCGATTTTAAGTGGAAAATACAAGTGATCACAGATTTTCGTTGTTTTTGCTCTAACTCGTATAGTTTCGTTATTTTTGCTCTAACTCGTATAGTTTCCAAGAAAAACGCATTTAAAGTTTTGCATATAAAAATCCTTAGAAAATCGATTTTCAGTGGAAATACAAGTGATCACAGATTTTCGTTATTTTTGCTCTAACTCGTATAGTTTCCAAAAAAAACGCATTTAAAGTTTTGCATATAAAAATCCTTAGAAAATCGATTTTTAGTGGAAAATACAAGTGATCACAGATTTTCGTTATTTTTGCTCTAACTCGTATAGTTTCCAAGAAAAACGCATTTAAAGTTTTGCATATAAAAATCCTTAGAAAATCGATTTTAAGTGGAAAATACAAGTGATCACAGATTTTCGTTGTTTTTGCTCTAACTCGTATAGTTTCGTTATTTTTGCTCTAACTCGTATAGTTTCCAAGAAAAACGCATTTAAAGTTTTGCATATAAAAATCCTTCGAAAATTGATTTTTAGTGGAAAATACAAGTGATCACAGATTTTCGTTATTTTTGCTCTAACTCGTATAGTTTCCAAGAAAAACGCATTTAAAGTTTTGCATATAAAAATCCTTAGAAAATCGATTTTTAGTGGAAAATACAAGTGATCACAGATTTTCGTTATTTTTGCTCTAACTCGTATAGTTTCCAAGAAAAACGCATTTAAAGTTTTGCATGTAAAAATCCTTAGAAAATCGATTTTCAGTGGAAAATACAAGTGATCACAGATTTTCGTTATTTTTGCTCTAACTCGTATAGTTTCCAAGAAAAACGCATTTAAAGTTTTGCATATAAAAATCCTTAGAAAATCGATTTTTAGTGGAAAATACAAGTGATCACAGATTTTCGTTACTTTTGCTCTAACTCGTATAGTTTCCAAGAAAAACGCATCTAAAGTTTTGCATATAAAAATCCTTAGAAAATCGATTTTCAGTGGAAAATACAAGTGATCACAGATTTTCGTTATTTTTGCTCTAACTCGCATAGTTTCCAATAAAAACGCATTTAAAGTTTTGCATATAAATCCTTAGAAAATCGATTTTTAGTGGAAAATACAAGTGATCACAGATTTTCGTTATTTTTGCTCTAACTCGTATAGTTTCCAAGAAAAACGCATTTAAAGTTTTGCATATAAAAATCCTTAGAAAATCGATTTTTAGTGGAAAATACAGGTGATCACAGATTTTCGTTATTTTTGCTCTAACTCGTATAGTTTCCAAGAAAAACGCATTTAAAGTTTTGCATATAAAAATCCTTAGAAAATCGATTTTCAGTGGAAATACAAGTGATCACAGATTTTCGTTATTTTTGCTCTAACTCGTATAGTTTCCAAGAAAAACGCATTTAAAGTTTTGCATATAAAAATCCTTAGAAAATCGATTTTTAGTGGAAAATACAAGTGATCACAGATTTTCGTTATTTTTGCTCTAACTCGTATAGTTTCCAAGAAAAACGCATTTAAAGTTTTGCATATAAAAATCCTTAGAAAATCGATTTTAAGTGGAAAATACAAGTGATCACAGATTTTCGTTGTTTTTGCTCTAACTCGTATAGTTTCGTTATTTTTGCTCTAACTCGTATAGTTTCCAAGAAAAACGCATTTAAAGTTTTGCATATAAAAATCCTTAGAAAATCGATTTTCAGTGGAAATACAAGTGATCACAGATTTTCGTTATTTTTGCTCTAACTCGTATAGTTTCCAAGAAAAACGCATTTAAAGTTTTGCATATAAAAATCCTTAGAAAATCGATTTTTAGTGGAAAATACAAGTGATCACAGATTTTCGTTATTTTTGCTCTAACTCGTATAGTTTCCAAGAAAAACGCATTTAAAGTTTTGCATATAAAAATCCTTAGAAAATCGATTTTAAGTGGAAAATACAAGTGATCACAGATTTTCGTTGTTTTTGCTCTAACTCGTATAGTTTCGTTATTTTTGCTCTAACTCGTATAGTTTCCAAGAAAAACGCATTTAAAGTTTTGCATATAAAAATCCTTAGAAAATCGATTTTTAGTGGAAAATACAAGTGATCACAGATTTTCGTTATTTTTGCTCTAACTCGTATAGTTTCCAAGAAAAACGCATTTAAAGTTTTGCATATAAAAATCCTTCGAAAATTGATTTTTAGTGGAAAATACAAGTGATCACAGATTTTCGTTATTTTTGCTCTAACTCGTATAGTTTCCAAGAAAAACGCATTTAAAGTTTTGCATATAAAAATCCTTAGAAAATCGATTTTTAGTGGAAAATACAAGTGATCACAGATTTTCGTTATTTTTGCTCTAACTCGTATAGTTTCCAAGAAAAACGCATTTAAAGTTTTGCATGTAAAAATCCTTAGAAAATCGATTTTCAGTGGAAAATACAAGTGATCACAGATTTTCGTTATTTTTGCTCTAACTCGTATAGTTTCCAAGAAAAACGCATTTAAAGTTTTGCATATAAAAATCCTTAGAAAATCGATTTTTAGTGGAAAATACAAGTGATCACAGATTTTCGTTACTTTTGCTCTAACTCGTATAGTTTCCAAGAAAAACGCATCTAAAGTTTTGCATATAAAAATCCTTAGAAAATCGATTTTCAGTGGAAAATACAAGTGATCACAGATTTTCGTTATTTTTGCTCTAACTCGCATAGTTTCCAATAAAAACGCATTTAAAGTTTTGCATATATAAATCCTTAGAAAATCGATTTTTAGTGGAAAATACAAGTGATCACAGATTTTCGTTATTTTTGCTCTAACTCGTATAGTTTCCAAGAAAAACGCATTTAAAGTTTTGCATATAAAAATCCTTAGAAAAACGGTTTTTAGTGGAAAATACAAGTGATTACAGATTTTCGTTATTTTTGCTCTAACTCGTATAGTTTCCAAGAAAAACGCATTTAAAGTTTTGCATATAAAAATCCTTAGAAAATCGATTTTTAGTGGAAAATACAGGTGATCACAGATTTTCGTTATTTTTGCTCTAACTCGTATAGTTTCCAAGAAAAACGCATTTAAAGTTTTGCATATAAAAATCCTTAGAAAATCGATTTTTAGTGGAAAATACAAGTGATCACAGATTTTCGTTACTTTTGCTCTAACTCGTATAGTTTCCAAGAAAAACGCATCTAAAGTTTTGCATATAAAAATCCTTAGAAAATCGATTTTCAGTGGAAAATACAAGTGATCACAGATTTTCGTTATTTTTGCTCTAACTCGCATAGTTTCCAATAAAAACGCATTTAAAGTTTTGCATATATAAATCCTTAGAAAATCGATTTTTAGTGGAAAATACAAGTGATCACAGATTTTCGTTATTTTTGCTCTAACTCGTATAGTTTCCAAGAAAAACGCATTTAAAGTTTTGCATATAAAAATCCTTAGAAAAACGGTTTTTAGTGGAAAATACAAGTGATTACAGATTTTCGTTATTTTTGCTCTAACTCGTATAGTTTCCAAGAAAAACGCATTTAAAGTTTTGCATATAAAAATCCTTAGAAAATCGATTTTTAGTGGAAAATACAGGTGATCACAGATTTTCGTTATTTTTGCTCTAACTCGTATAGTTTCCAAGAAAAACGCATTTAAAGTTTTGCATATAAAAAGCCTTAGAAAATCGATTTTTAGTGGAAAATACAAGTGATCACAGATTTTCGTTATTTTTGCTCTAACTCGTATAGTTTCCAAGAAAAACGCATTTAAAGTTTTGCATATAAAAATCCTTCGAAAATTGATTTTTAGTGGAAAATACAAGTGATCACAGATTTTCGTTATTTTTGCTCTAACTCGTATAGTTTCCAAGAAAAACGCATTTAAAGTTTTGCATATAAAAATCCTTAGAAAATCGATTTTTAGTGGAAAATACAAGTGATCACAGATTTTCGTTATTTTTGCTCTAACTCGTATAGTTTCCAAGAAAAACGCATTTAAAGTTTTGCATGTAAAAATCCTTAGAAAATCGATTTTCAGTGGAAAATACAAGTGATCACAGATTTTCGTTATTTTTGCTCTAACTCGTATAGTTTCCAAGAAAAACGCATTTAAAGTTTTGCATATAAAAATCCTTAGAAAATCGATTTTTAGTGGAAAATACAAGTGATCACAGATTTTCGTTACTTTTGCTCTAACTCGTATAGTTTCCAAGAAAAACGCATCTAAAGTTTTGCATATAAAAATCCTTAGAAAATCGATTTTCAGTGGAAAATACAAGTGATCACAGATTTTCGTTATTTTTGCTCTAACTCGCATAGTTTCCAATAAAAACGCATTTAAAGTTTTGCATATATAAATCCTTAGAAAATCGATTTTTAGTGGAAAATACAAGTGATCACAGATTTTCGTTATTTTTGCTCTAACTCGTATAGTTTCCAAG
Source organism: Pollenia angustigena (assembly GCA_930367215.1). Lineage (NCBI taxonomy): Eukaryota > Metazoa > Arthropoda > Insecta > Diptera > Polleniidae > Pollenia > Pollenia angustigena. The sequence goes on along the minus strand of OV884059.1, from coordinate 122,702,153 downwards.
AAAAACGCATTTAAAGTTTTGCATATAAAAATCCTTAGAAAAACGGTTTTTAGTGGAAAATACAAGTGATTACAGATTTTCGTTATTTTTGCGCTAACTCGTATAGTTTCCAAGAAAAACGCATTTAAAGTTTTGCATATAAAAATCCTTAGAAAATCGATTTTCAGTGGAAATACAAGTGATCACAGATTTTCGTTATTTTTGCTCTAACTCGTATAGTTTCCAAGAAAAACGCATTTAAAGTTTTGCATATAAAAATCCTTAGAAAATCGATTTTTAGTGGAAAATACAAGTGATCACAGATTTTCGTTATTTTTGCTCTAACTCGTATAGTTTCCAAGAAAAACGCATTTAAAGTTTTGCATATAAAAATCCTTAGAAAATCGATTTTAAGTGGAAAATACAAGTGATCACAGATTTTCGTTGTTTTTGCTCTAACTCGTATAGTTTCGTTATTTTTGCTCTAACTCGCATAGTTTCCAAGAAAAACGCATTTAAAGTTTTGCATATAAAAATCCTTAGAAAATCGATTTTCAGTGGAAATACAAGTGATCACAGATTTTCGTTATTTTTGCTCTAACTCGTATAGTTTCCAAGAAAAACGCATTTAAAGTTTTGCATATAAAAATCCTTAGAAAATCGATTTTTAGTGGAAAATACAAGTGATCACAGATTTTCGTTATTTTTGCTCTAACTCGTATAGTTTCCAAGAAAAACGCATTTAAAGTTTTGCATATAAAAATCCTTAGAAAATCGATTTTAAGTGGAAAATACAAGTGATCACAGATTTTCGTTGTTTTTGCTCTAACTCGTATAGTTTCGTTATTTTTGCTCTAACTCGTATAGTTTCCAAGAAAAACGCATTTAAAGTTTTGCATATAAAAATCCTTAGAAAATCGATTTTTAGTGGAAAATACAAGTGATCACAGATTTTCGTTATTTTTGCTCTAACTCGTATAGTTTCCAAGAAAAACGCATTTAAAGTTTTGCATATAAAAATCCTTCGAAAATTGATTTTTAGTGGAAAATACAAGTGATCACAGATTTTCGTTATTTTTGCTCTAACTCGTATAGTTTCCAAGAAAAACGCATTTAAAGTTTTGCATATAAAAATCCTTAGAAAATCGATTTTTAGTGGAAAATACAAGTGATCACAGATTTTCGTTATTTTTGCTCTAACTCGTATAGTTTCCAAGAAAAACGCATTTAAAGTTTTGCATGTAAAAATCCTTAGAAAATCGATTTTCAGTGGAAAATACAAGTGATCACAGATTTTCGTTATTTTTGCTCTAACTCGTATAGTTTCCAAGAAAAACGCATTTAAAGTTTTGCATATAAAAATCCTTAGAAAATCGATTTTTAGTGGAAAATACAAGTGATCACAGATTTTCGTTACTTTTGCTCTAACTCGTATAGTTTCCAAGAAAAACGCATCTAAAGTTTTGCATATAAAAATCCTTAGAAAATCGATTTTCAGTGGAAAATACAAGTGATCACAGATTTTCGTTATTTTTGCTCTAACTCGTATAGTTTCCAAGAAAAACGCATTTAAAGTTTTGCATATAAAAATCCTTAGAAAATCGATTTTCAGTGGAAAATACAAGTGATCACAGATTTTCGTTATTTTTGCTCTAACTCGTATAGTTTCCAAGAAAAACGCATTTAAAGTTTTGCATATAAAAATCCTTAGAAAATCGATTTTTAGTGGAAAATACAAGTGATCACAGATTTTCGTTATTTTTGCTCTAACTCGTATAGTTTCCAAGAAAAACGCATTTAAAGTTTTGCATATAAAAATCCTTAGAAAATCAATTTTTAGTGGAAAATACAAGTGATCACAGATTTTCGTTATTTTTGCTCTAACTCGCATAGTTTCCAATAAAAACGCATTTAAAGTTTTGCATATAAAAATCCTTAGAAAATCGATTTTTAGTGGAAAATACAAGTGATCACAGATTTTCGTTATTTTTGCTCTAACTCGTATAGTTTCCAAGAAAAACGCATTTAAAGTTTTGCATATAAAAATCCTTAGAAAAACGGTTTTTAGTGGAAAATACAAGTGATTACAGATTTTCGTTATTTTTGCTCTAACTCGTATAGTTTCCAAGAAAAACGCATTTAAAGTTTTGCATATAAAAATCCTTAGAAAATCGATTTTTAGTGGAAAATACAGGTGATCACAGATTTTCGTTATTTTTGCTCTAACTCGTATAGTTTCCAAGAAAAACGCATTTAAAGTTTTGCATATAAAAATCCTTAGAAAATCGATTTTCAGTGGAAATACAAGTGATCACAGATTTTCGTTATTTTTGCTCTAACTCGTATAGTTTCCAAGAAAAACGCATTTAAAGTTTTGCATATAAAAATCCTTGGAAAATCGATTTTTAGTGGAAAATACAAGTGATCACAGATTTTCGTTATTTTAGAACTCGTATAGTTTCCAAGAAAAACGTATTTAAAGTTTTGCATATAAAAATCCTTAGAAAATCGATTTTCAGTGGAAATACAAGTGATCACAGATTTTCGTTATTTTTGCTCTAACTCGTATAGTTTCCAAGAAAAACGCATTTAAAGTTTTGCATATAAAAATCCTTAGAAAATCGATTTTCAGTGAAAAATACAAGTGATCACAGATTTTCGTTATTTTGGCTCTAACTCGTATAGTTTCCAAGAAAAACGCATTTAAAGTTTTGCATATAAAAATCCTTAGAAAATCGATTTTTAGTGGAAAATACAAGTGATCACAGATTTTCGTTATTTTTGCTCTAACTCGTATAGTTTCCAAGAAAAACGCATTTAAAGTTTTGCATATAAAAATCCATAGAAAATCGATTTTAAGTGGAAAATACAAGTGATCACAGATTTTCGTTGTTTTTGCTCTAACTCGTATAGTTTCGTTATTTTTGCTCTAAATCGTATAGTTTCCAAGAAAAACGCATTTAAAGTTTTGCATATAAAAATCCTTAGAAAATCGATGTTTAGTGGAAAATACAGGTGATCACAGATTTTCGTTATTTTTGCTCTAACTCGTATAGTTTCCAAGAAAAACGCATTTAAAGTTTTGCATATAAAAATCCTTAGAAAATCGATTTTTAGTGGAAAATACAAGTGATCACAGATTTTCGTTATTTTTGCTCTAACTCGTATAGTTTCCAAGAAAAACGCATTTAAAGTTTTGCATACATAAATCCTTAGAAAATCGATTTTTAGTGGAAAATACAAGTGATCACAGATTTTCGTTATTTTTGCTCTAACTCGTATAGTTTCCAAGAAAAACGCATTTAAAGTTTTGCATATAAAAATCCTTAGAAAAACGGTTTTTAGTGGAAAATACAAGTGATTAAAGATTTTCGTTATTTTTGCTCTAACTCGTATAGTTTCCAAGAAAAACGCATTTAAAGTTTTGCATATAAAAATCCTTAGAAAATCGATTTTTAGTGGAAAATACAAGTGATCACAGATTTTCGTTATTTTAGAACTCGTATAGTTTCCAAGAAAAACGTATTTAAAGTTTTGCATATAAAAATCCTTAGAAAATCGATTTTCAGTGGAAATACAAGTGATCACAGATTTTCGTTATTTTTGCTCTAACTCGTATAGTTTCCAAGAAAAACGCATTTAAAGTTTTGCATATAAAAATCTTTAGAAAATCGATTTTCAGTGAAAAATACAAGTGATCACAGATTTTCGTTATTTTGGCTCTAACTCGTATAGTTTCCAAGAAAAACGCATTTAAAGTTTTGCATATAAAAATCCTTAGAAAATCGATTTTCAGTGGAAAATACAAGTGATCACAGATTTTCGTTATTTTTGCTCTAACTCGTATAGTTTCCAAGAAAAACGCATTTAAAGTTTTGCATATAAAAATCCTTAGAAAATCGATTTTTAGTGGAAAATACAAGTGATCACAGATTTTCGTTATTTTTGCTCTAACTCGTATAGTTTCCAAGAAAAACGCATTTAAAGTTTTGCATATAAAAATCCTTAGAAAATCGATTTTAAGTGGAAAATACAAGTGATCACAGATTTTCGTTGTTTTTGCTCTAACTCGTATAGTTTCGTTATTTTTGCTCTAACTCGTATAGTTTCCAAGAAAAACGCATTTAAAGTTTTGCATATAAAAATCCTTAGAAAATCGATGTTTAGTGGAAAATACAGGTGATCACAGATTTTCGTTATTTTTGCTCTAACTCGTATAGTTTCCAAGAAAAACGCATTTAAAGTTTTGCATATAAAAATCCTTAGAAAATCGATTTTTAGTGGAAAATACAAGTGATCACAGATTTTCGTTATTTTTGCTCTAACTCGTATAGTTTCCAAGAAAAACGCATTTAAAGTTTTGCATGTAAAAATCCTTAGAAAATCGATTTTCAGTGGAAAATACAAGTGATCACAGATTTTCGTTATTTTTGCTCTAACTCGTATAGTTTCCAAGAAAAACGCATTTAAAGTTTTGCATATAAAAATCCTTAGAAAATCGATTTTTAGTGGAAAATACAAGTGATCACAGATTTTCGTTACTTTTGCTCTAACTCGTATAGTTTCCAAGAAAAACGCATCTAAAGTTTTGCATATAAAAATCCTTAGAAAATCGATTTTCAGTGGAAAATACAAGTGATCACAGATTTTCGTTATTTTTGCTCTAACTCGTATAGTTTCCAAGAAAAACGCATTTAAAGTTTTGCATATAAAAATCCTTAGAAAATCGATTTTCAGTGGAAAATACAAGTGATCACAGATTTTCGTTATTTTTGCTCTAACTGGTATAGTTTCCAAGAAAAACGCATTTAAAGTTTTGCATATAAAAATCCTTAGAAAATCGATTTTCAGTGGAAAATACAAGTGATCACAGATTTTCGTTATTTTTGCTCTAACTCGTATAGTTTCCAAGAAAAACGCATTTAAAGTTTTGCATATAAAAATCCTTAGAAAATCGATTTTTAGTGGAAAATACAAGTGATCACAGATTTTCGTTATTTTTGCTCTAACTCGCATAGTTTCCAATAAAAACGCATTTAAAGTTTTGCATATATAAATCCTTAGAAAATCGATTTTTAGTGGAAAATACAAGTGATCACAGATTTTCGTTATTTTTGCTCTAACTCGTATAGTTTCCAAGAAAAACGCATTTAAAGTTTTGCATATAAAAATCCTTAGAAAAACGGTTTTTAGTGGAAAATACAAGTGATTACAGATTTTCGTTATTTTTGCTCTAACTCGTATAGTTTCCAAGAAAAACGCATTTAAAGTTTTGCATATAAAAATCCTTAGAAAATCGATTTTTAGTGGAAAATACAAGTGATCACAGATTTTCGTTATTTTTGCTCTAACTCGCATAGTTTCCAATAAAAACGCATTTAAAGTTTTGCATATATAAATCCTTAGAAAATCGATTTTTAGTGGAAAATACAAGTGATCACAGATTTTCGTTATTTTTGCTCTAACTCGTATAGTTTCCAAGAAAAACGCATTTAAAGTTTTGCATATAAAAATCCTTAGAAAAACGGTTTTTAGTGGAAAATACAAGTGATTACAGATTTTCGTTATTTTTGCTCTAACTCGTATAGTTTCCAAGAAAAACGCATTTAAAGTTTTGCATATAAAAATCCTTAGAAAATCGATTTTTAGTGGAAAATACAGGTGATCACAGATTTTCGTTATTTTTGCTCTAACTCGTATAGTTTCCAAGAAAAACGCATTTAAAGTTTTGCATATAAAAATCCTTAGAAAATCGATTTTCAGTGGAAATACAAGTGATCACAGATTTTCGTTATTTTTGCTCTAACTCGTATAGTTTCCAAGAAAAACGCATTTAAAGTTTTGCTTATAAAAATCCTTAGAAAATCGATTTTTAGTGGAAAATACAAGTGATCACAGATTTTCGTTATTTTTGCTCTAACTCGTATAGTTTCCAAGAAAAACGCATTTAAAGTTTTGCATATAAAAATCCTTAGAAAATCGATTTTAAGTGGAAAATACAAGTGATCACAGATTTTCGTTGTTTTTGCTCTAACTCGTATAGTTTCGTTATTTTTGCTCTAACTCGTATAGTTTCCAAGAAAAACGCATTTAAAGTTTTGCATATAAAAATCCTTAGAAAATCGATTTTCAGTGGAAATACAAGTGATCACAGATTTTCGTTATTTTTGCTCTAACTCGTATAGTTTCCAAGAAAAACGCATTTAAAGTTTTGCATATAAAAATCCTTAGAAAATCGATTTTTAGTGGAAAATACAAGTGATCACAGATTTTCGTTATTTTTGCTCTAACTCGTATAGTTTCCAAGAAAAACGCATTTAAAGTTTTGCATATAAAAATCCTTAGAAAATCGATTTTAAGTGGAAAATACAAGTGATCACAGATTTTCGTTGTTTTTGCTCTAACTCGTATAGTTTCGTTATTTTTGCTCTAACTCGTATAGTTTCCAAGAAAAACGCATTTAAAGTTTTGCATATAAAAATCCTTAGAAAATCGATTTTTAGTGGAAAATACAAGTGATCACAGATTTTCGTTATTTTTGCTCTAACTCGTATAGTTTCCAAGAAAAACGCATTTAAAGTTTTGCATATAAAAATCCTTCGAAAATTGATTTTTAGTGGAAAATACAAGTGATCACAGATTTTCGTTATTTTTGCTCTAACTCGTATAGTTTCCAAGAAAAACGCATTTAAAGTTTTGCATATAAAAATCCTTAAGCTAAGGTCCCACTATCGGCTCAAATAGCACAATCTGTGACGATTTTTATCGTGCTATATCGGCACACATTTAAAAACATTGCACAATTTTTTCTTAGGTGGTCCCATTATCGTCGCACATTGTGACAATTTTTTTCGGTTCATATCGGCCAAAACTCAATTGCGACAATAATCGGTACAATGCGGTCACACTATCGTGCTATTTGGGTAAATTAAATCAAATGGTTTTGTTTATTTACTTGTTGGCAGGCATAATTTTACTTTAGAAATTCGCAAAATTCTCCGTCCGAATATTATATTATGTTTCCTAACAATTTTAAATAATATGTTAATATATGTATAATAAAAAATATATTCAATTTCGTTCAAACTTACTGCACTTGTTCTTTTTTTTTTTTTTGTAATTGTTGTTTTGTAAACAAATGTTTACAAACCAGGGATGGCAACATCGATACAACTGCAATGTTTTGGTTAAAGCGAGTTGTTTTTTTTTCATTTAGTAGTACAAACGTACTATTTAACGTTTCAATACATAAATAATAGATAAAACAAATGTAATTTTGGTACAATTAAGCTCAAAAAAGTAAAATTTTAGTAACCAGTTTGTGCAATATAAAAATTTCGTTTTGCCATCCCTTGTATCGGCGCTGATTGGCGACTGTGATCGGCACACAAGTGGCCGATAAAAATCGGTACATATTAAACAATTTGATTGCTCCACATTGTGCAAAATAGTGTTCACATTATCGGCGCATCTAGGTTTATTTTGATTGTCCACAGTCAGCACAATTTCGGCACAGATTGTCGCATATTAAAACATTTTGAACGTTCACACTATCGGCACATGAAATACGCCAAAAATTGGTGCATTGCGCCGATAGTGGGATCTTAGCTTTAGAAAATCGATTTTTTGTGGAAAATACAAGTGATCACAGATTTTCGTTATTTTTGCTCTAACTCGTATAGTTTCCAAGAAAAACGCATTTAAAGTTTTGCATATAAAAATCCTTAGAAAATCGATTTTCAGTGGAAAATACAAGTGATCACAGATTTTCGTTATTTTTGCTCTAACTCGTATAGTTTCCAAGAAAAACGCATTTAAAGTTTTGCATATAAAAATCCTTAGAAAATCGATTTTTAGTGGAAAATACAAGTGATCACAGATTTTCGTTACTTTTGCTCTAACTCGTATAGTTTCCAAGAAAAACGCATCTAAAGTTTTGCATATAAAAATCCTTAGAAAATCGATTTTCAGTGGAAAATACAAGTGATCACAGATTTTCGTTATTTTTGCTCTAACTCGTATAGTTTCCAAGAAAAACGCATTTAAAGTTTTGCATATAAAAATCCTTAGAAAATCGATTTTCAGTGGAAATACAAGTGATCACAGATTTTCGTTATTTTTGCTCTAACTCGTATAGTTTCCAAGAAAAACGCATTTAAAGTTTTGCATATAAAAATCCTTAGAAAATCGATTTTTGGTGGAAAATACAAGTGATCACAGATTTTCGTTATTTTAGAACTCGTATAGTTTCCAAGAAAAACGTATTTAAAGTTTTGCATATAAAAATCCTTAGAAAATCGATTTTCAGTGGAAATACAAGTGATCACAGATTTTCGTTATTTTTGCTCTAACTCGTATAGTTTCCAAGAAAAACGCATTTAAAGTTTTGCATATAAAAATACTTAGAAAATCGATTTTCAGTGAAAAATACAAGTGATCACAGATTTTCGTTATTTTGGCTCTAACTCGTATAGTTTCCAAGAAAAACGCATTTAAAGTTTTGCATATAAAAATCCTTAGAAAATCGATTTTTAGTGGAAAATACAAGTGATCACAGATTTTCGTTATTTTTGCTCTAACTCGTATAGTTTCCAAGAAAAACGCATTTAAAGTTTTGCATATAAAAATCCTTAGAAAATCGATGTTTAGTGGAAAATACAGGTGATCACAGATTTTCGTTATTTTTGCTCTAACTCGTATAGTTTCCAAGAAAAACGCATTTAAAGTTTTGCATATAAAAATCCTTAGAAAATCGATTTTTAGTGGAAAATACAAGTGATCACAGATTTTCGTTATTTTTGCTCTAACTCGTATAGTTTCCAAGAAAAACGCATTTAAAGTTTTGCATATAAAAATCCATAGAAAATCGATTTTCAGTGGAAAATACAAGTGATTACAGATTTTCGTTATTTTTGCTCTAACTCGTATAGTTTCCAAGAAAAACGCATTTAAAGTTTTGCATATAAAAATCCTTAGAAAATCGATTTTCAGTGAAAAATACAAGTGATCACAGATTTTCGTTATTTTGGCTCTAACTCGTATAGTTTCCAAGAATAAATCATTTAAAGTTTTGCATATAAAAATCCTTAGAAAATCGATTTTCAGTGGAAAATACAAGTGATCACAGATTTTCGTTATTTTTGCTCTAACTCGTATAGTTTCCAAGAAAAACGCATTTAAAGTTTTGCATATAAAAATCCTTAGAAAATCGATTTTTAGTGGAAAATACAAGTGATTACAGATTTTCGTTATTTTTGCTCTAACTCGTATAGTTTCCAAGAATAAATCATTTAAAGTTTTGCATATAAAAATCCTTAGAAAATCGATTTTCAGTGGAAAATACAAGTGATCACAGATTTTCGTTATTTTTGCTCTAACTCGTATAGTTTCCAAGAAAAACGCATTTAAAGTTTTGCATATAAAAATCTTTAGAAAATCGATTTTTGTGGAAAATACAAGTGATCACAGATTTTCGTTATTTTTGCTCTAACTCGTATAGTTTCCAAGAAAAACGCATTTAAAGTTTTGCATATAAAAATCCTTAGAAAATCGATTTTTAGTGGAAAATACAAGTGATCACAGATTTTCGTTATTTTTGCTCTAACTCGTATAGTTTCCAAGAAAAACGCATTTAAAGTTTTGCATATAAAAATCCTTAGAAAATCGATTTTCAGTGGAAAATACAAGTGATCACAGATTTTCGTTATTTTTGCTCTAACTCGTATAGTTTCCAAGAAAAACGCATTTAAAGTTTTGCATATAAAAATCCTTAGAAAATCGATTTTCAGTGGAAAATACAAGTGATCACAGATTTTCGTTATTTTTGCTCTAACTCGTATAGTTTCCAAGAAAAACGCATTTAAAGTTTTGCATATAAAAATCCTTAGAAAATCGATTTTCAGTGGAAAATACAAGTGATCACAGATTTTCGTTGTTTTTGCTCTAACTCGTATAGTTTCGTTATTTTTGCTCTAACTCGTATAGTTTCCAAGAAAAACGCATTTAAAGTTTTGCATATAAAAATCCTTAGAAAATCGATTTTTAGTGGAAAATACAAGTGATCACAGATTTTCGTTATTTTTGCTCTAACTCGTATAGTTTCCAAGAAAAACGCATTTAAAGTTTTGCATATAAAAATCCTTAGAAAATCGATTTTCAGTGGAAAATACAAGTGATCACAGATTTTCGTTATTTTTGCTCTAACTCGTATAGTTTCCAAGAAAAACGCATTTAAAGTTTTGCATATAAAAATCCTTAGAAAATCGATTTTTAGTGGAAAATACAAGTGATCACAGATTTTCGTTATTTTTGCTCTAACTCGTATAGTTTCCAAGAAAAACGCATTTAAAGTTTTGCATATAAAAATCCTTAGAAAATCGATTTTAAGTGGAAAATACAAGTGATCACAGATTTTCGTTGTTTTTGCTCTAACTCGTATAGTTTCGTTATTTTTGCTCTAACTCGTATAGTTTCCAAGAAAAACGCATTTAAAGTTTTGCATATAAAAATCCTTAGAAAATCGATTTTTAGTGGAAAATACAAGTGATCACAGATTTTCGTTATTTTTGCTCTAACTCGTATAGTTTCCAAGAAAAACGCATTTAAAGTTTTGCATATAAAAATCCATAGAAAATCGATTTTCAGTGGAAAATACAAGTGATTACAGATTTTCGTTATTTTTGCTCTAACTCGTATAGTTTCCAAGAAAAACGCATTTAAAGTTTTGCATATAAAAATCCTTAGAAAATCGATTTTCAGTGAAAAATACAAGTGATCACAGATTTTCGTTATTTTGGCTCTAACTCGTATAGTTTCCAAGAATAAATCATTTAAAGTTTTGCATATAAAAATCCTTAGAAAATCGATTTTCAGTGGAAAATACAAGTGATCACAGATTTTCGTTATTTTTGCTCTAACTCGTATAGTTTCCAAGAAAAACGCATTTAAAGTTTTGCATATAAAAATCCATAGAAAATCGATTTTCAGTGGAAAATACAAGTGATTACAGATTTTCGTTATTTTTGCTCTAACTCGTATAGTTTCCAAGAAAAACGCATTTAAAGTTTTGCATATAAAAATCCTTAGAAAATCGATTTTCAGTGGAAAATACAAGTGATCACAGATTTTCGTTATTTTTGCTCTAACTCGTATAGTTTCCAAGAAAAACGCATTTAAAGTTTTGCATATAAAAATCCATAGAAAATCGATTTTCAGTGGAAAATACAAGTGATTACAGATTTTCGTTATTTTTGCTCTAACTCGTATAGTTTCCAAGAAAAACGCATTTAAAGTTTTGCATATAAAAATCCTTAGAAAATCGATTTTCAGTGAAAAATACAAGTGATCACAGATTTTCGTTATTTTGGCTCTAACTCGTATAGTTTCCAAGAATAAATCATTTAAAGTTTTGCATATAAAAATCCTTAGAAAATCGATTTTCAGTGGAAAATACAAGTGATCACAGATTTTCGTTATTTTTGCTCTAACTCGTATAGTTTCCAAGAAAAACGCATTTAAAGTTTTGCATATAAAAATCCTTAGAAAATCGATTGTTAGTGGAAAATACAAGTGATTACAGATTTTCGTTATTTTTGCTCTAACTCGTATAGTTTCCAAGAATAAATCATTTAAAGTTTTGCATATAAAAATCCTTAGAAAATCGATTTTCAGTGGAAAATACAAGTGATCACAGATTTTCGTTATTTTTGCTCTAACTCGTATAGTTTCCAAGAAAAACGCATTTAAAGTTTTGCATATAAAAATCTTTAGAAAATCGATTTTTGTGGAAAATACAAGTGATCACAGATTTTCGTTATTTTTGCTCTAACTCGTATAGTTTCCAAGAAAAACGCATTTAAAGTTTTGCATATAAAAATCCTTAGGAAATCGATTTTTAGTGGAAAATACAAGTGATCACAGATTTTCGTTATTTTTGCTCTAACTCGTATAGTTTCCAAGAAAAACGCATTTAAAGTTTTGCATATAAAAATCCTTAGAAAATCGATTTTCAGTGGAAAATACAAGTGATCACAGATTTTCGTTATTTTTGCTCTAACTCGTATAGTTTCCAAGAAAAACGCATTTAAAGTTTTGCATATAAAAATCCTTAGAAAATCGATTTTTAGTGGAAAATACAAGTGATCACAGATTTTCGTTATTTTTGCTCTAACTCGTATAGTTTCCAAGAAAAACGCATTTAAAGTTTTGCATATAAAAATCCTTAGAAAATCGATTTTTAGTGGAAAATACAAGTGATCACAGATTTTCGTTATTTTTGCTCTAACTCGTATAGTTTCCAAGAAAAACGCATTTAAAGTTTTGCATATAAAAATCCTTAGAAAATCGATTTTCAGTGGAAAATACAAGTGATCACAGATTTTCGTTATTTTTGCTCTAACTCGTATAGTTTCCAAGAAAAACGCATTTAAAGTTTTGCATATAAAAATCCTTAGAAAATCGATTTTCAGTGGAAAATACAAGTGATCACAGATTTTCGTTATTTTTGCTCTAACTCGTATAGTTTCCAAGAAAAACGCATTTAAAGTTTTGCATATAAAAATCCTTAGAAAATCGATTTTCAGTGGAAAATACAAGTGATCACAGATTTTCGTTGTTTTTGCTCTAACTCGTATAGTTTCGTTATTTTTGCTCTAACTCGTATAGTTTCCAAGAAAAACGCATTTAAAGTTTTGCATATAAAAATCCTTAGAAAATCGATTTTTAGTGGAAAATACAAGTGATCACAGATTTTCGTTATTTTTGCTCTAACTCGTATAGTTTCCAAGAAAAACGCATTTAAAGTTTTGCATATAAAAATCCTTAGAAAATCGATTTTTAGTGGAAAATACAAGTGATCACAGATTTTCGTTATTTTTGCTCTAACTCGTATAGTTTCCAAGAAAAACGCATTTAAAGTTTTGCATATAAAAATCCTTAGAAAATCGATTTTCAGTGGAAAATACAAGTGATCACAGATTTTCGTTATTTTTGCTCTAACTCGTATAGTTTCCAAGAAAAACGCATTTAAAGTTTTGCATATAAAAATCCTTAGAAAATCGATTTTTAGTGGAAAATACAAGTGATCACAGATTTTCGTTATTTTTGCTCTAACTCGTATAGTTTCCAAGAAAAACGCATTTAAAGTTTTGCATATAAAAATCCTTAGAAAATCGATTTTCAGTGGAAAATACAAGTGATCACAGATTTTCGTTATTTTTGCTCTAACTCGTATAGTTTCCAAGAAAAACGCATTTAAAGTTTTGCATATAAAAATCCTTAGAAAATCGATTTTCAGTGGAAAATACAAGTGATCACAGATTTTCGTTATTTTTGCTCTAACTCGTATAGTTTCCAAGAAAAACGCATTTAAAGTTTTGCATATAAAAATCCTTAGAAAATCGATTTTCAGTGGAAAATACAAGTGATCACAGATTTTCGTTGTTTTTGCTCTAACTCGTATAGTTTCGTTATTTTTGCTCTAACTCGTATAGTTTCCAAGAAAAACGCATTTAAAGTTTTGCATATAAAAATCCTTAGAAAATCGATTTTTAGTGGAAAATACAAGTGATCACAGATTTTCGTTATTTTTGCTCTAACTCGTATAGTTTCCAAGAAAAACGCATTTAAAGTTTTGCATATAAAAATCCTTAGAAAATCGATTTTCAGTGGAAAATACAAGTGATCACAGATTTTCGTTATTTTTGCTCTAACTCGTATAGTTTCCAAGAAAAACGCATTTAAAGTTTTGCATATAAAAATCCTTAGAAAATCGATTTTTAGTGGAAAATACAAGTGATCACAGATTTTCGTTATTTTTGCTCTAACTCGTATAGTTTCCAAGAAAAACGCATTTAAAGTTTTGCATATAAAAATCCTTAGAAAATCGATTTTTAGTGGAAAATACAAGTGATCACAGATTTTCGTTATTTTTGCTCTAACTCGTATAGTTTCCAAGAAAAACGCATTTAAAGTTTTGCATATAAAAATCCTTAGAAAATCGATTTTCAGTGGAAAATACAAGTGATCACAGATTTTCGTTATTTTTGCTCTAACTCGTATAGTTTCCAAGAAAAACGCATTTAAAGTTTTGCATATAAAAATCCTTAGAAAATCGATTTTCAGTGGAAAATACAAGTGATCACAGATTTTCGTTATTTTTGCTCTAACTCGTATAGTTTCCAAGAAAAACGCATTTAAAGTTTTGCATATAAAAATCCTTAGAAAATCGATTTTCAGTGGAAAATACAAGTGATCACAGATTTTCGTTATTTTTGCTCTAACTCGTATAGTTTCCAAGAAAAACGCATTTAAAGTTTTGCATATAAAAATCCTTAGAAAATCGATTTTCAGTGGAAAATACAAGTGATCACAGATTTTCGTTATTTTTGCTCTAACTCGTATAGTTTCCAAGAAAAACGCATTTAAAGTTTTGCATATAAAAATCCTTAGAAAATCGATTTTCAGTGGAAAATACAAGTGATCACAGATTTTCGTTATTTTTGCTCTAACTCGTATAGTTTCCAAGAAAAACGCATTTAAAGTTTTGCATATAAAAATCCTTAGAAAATCGATTTTCAGTGGAAAATACAAGTGATCACAGATTTTCGTTATTTTTGCTCTAACTCGTATAGTTTCCAAGAAAAACGCATTTAAAGTTTTGCATATAAAAATCCTTAGAAAATCGATTTTTAGTGGAAAATACAAGTGATCACAGATTTTCGTTATTTTTGCTCTAACTCGTATAGTTTCCAAGAAAAACGCATTTAAAGTTTTGCATATAAAAATCCTTAGAAAATCGATTTTCAGTGGAAAATACAAGTGATCACAGATTTTCGTTATTTTTGCTCTAACTCGTATAGTTTCCAAGAAAAACGCATTTAAAGTTTTGCATATAAAAATCCTTAGAAAATCGATTTTCAGTGGAAAATACAAGTGATCACAGATTTTCGTTATTTTTGCTCTAACTCGTATAGTTTCCAAGAAAAACGCATTTAAAGTTTTGCATATAAAAATCCTTAGAAAATCGATTTTCAGTGGAAAATACAAGTGATCACAGATTTTCGTTGTTTTTGCTCTAACTCGTATAGTTTCGTTATTTTTGCTCTAACTCGTATAGTTTCCAAGAAAAACGCATTTAAAGTTTTGCATATAAAAATCCTTAGAAAATCGATTTTAGTGGAAAATACAGGTGATCACAGATTTTCGTTATTTTTGCTCTAACTCGTATAGTTTCCAAGAAAAACGCATTTAAAGTTTTGCATATAAAAATCCATAGAAAATCGATTTTCAGTGGAAAATACAAGTGATTACAGATTTTCGTTATTTTTGCTCTAACTCGTATAGTTTCCAAGAATAAATCATTTAAAGTTTTGCATATAAAAATCCTTAGAAAATCGATTTTCAGTGGAAAATACAAGTGATCACAGATTTTCGTTATTTTTGCTCTAACTCGTATAGTTTCCAAGAAAAACGCATTTAAAGTTTTGCATATAAAAATCTTTAGAAAATCGATTTTTGTGGAAAATACAAGTGATCACAGATTTTCGTTATTTTTGCTCTAACTCGTATAGTTTCCAAGAAAAACGCATTTAAAGTTTTGCATATAAAAATCCTTAGAAAATCGATGTTTAGTGGAAAATACAAGTGATCACAGATTTTCGTTATTTTTGCTCTAACTCGTATAGTTTCCAAGAAAAACTCATTTAAAGTTTTGCATATAAAAATCCTTAGAAAATCGATTTTCAGTGGAAAATACAAGTGATCACAGATTTTCGTTATTTTTGCTCTAACTCGTATAGTTTCCAAGAAAAACGCATTTAAAGTTTTGCATATAAAAATCCTTAGAAAATCGATTTTCAGTGGAAAATACAAGTGATCACAGATTTTCGTTATTTTTGCTCTAACTCGTATAGTTTCCAAGAAAAACGCATTTAAAGTTTTGCATATAAAAATCCTTAGAAAATCGATTTTTAGTGGAAAATACAAGTGATCACAGATTTTCGTTATTTTTGCTCTAACTCGTATAGTTTCCAAGAAAAACGCATTTAAAGTTTTGCATATAAAAATCCTTAGAAAATCGATTTTCAGTGGAAAATACAAGTGATCACAGATTTTCGTTATTTTTGCTCTAACTCGTATAGTTTCCAAGAAAAACGCATTTAAAGTTTTGCATATAAAAATCCTTAGAAAATCGATTTTCAGTGAAAAATACAAGTGATCACAGATTTTCGTTATTTTTGCTCTAACTCGTATAGTTTCCAAGAAAAACGCATTTAAAGTTTTGCATATAAAAATCCTTAGAAAATCGATTTTCAGTGGAAAATACAAGTGATCACAGATTTTCGTTGTTTTTGCTCTAACTCGTATAGTTTCGTTATTTTTGCTCTAACTCGTATAGTTTCCAAGAAAAACGCATTTAAAGTTTTGCATATAAAAATCCTTAGAAAATCGATTTTTAGTGGAAATACAAGTGATCACAGATTTTCGTTATTTTTGCTCTAACTCGTATAGTTTCCAAGAAAAACGCATTTAAAGTTTTGCATATAAAAATCCTTAGAAAATCGATTTTCAGTGGAAAATACAAGTGATCACAGATTTTCGTTATTTTTGCTCTAACTCGTATAGTTTCCAAGAAAAACGCATTTAAAGTTTTGCATATAAAAATCCTTAGAAAATCGATTTTTAGTGGAAAATACAAGTGATCACAGATTTTCGTTATTTTTGCTCTAACTCGTATAGTTTCCAAGAAAAACGCATTTAAAGTTTTGCATATAAAAATCCTTAGAAAATCGATTTTTAGTGGAAAATACAAGTGATCACAGATTTTCGTTATTTTTGCTCTAACTCGTATAGTTTCCAAGAAAAACGCATTTAAAGTTTTGCATATAAAAATCCTTAGAAAATCGATTTTCAGTGGAAAATACAAGTGATCACAGATTTTCGTTATTTTTGCTCTAACTCGTATAGTTTCCAAGAAAAACGCATTTAAAGTTTTGCATTTAAAAATCCTTAGAAAATCGATTTTCAGTGGAAAATACAAGTGATCACAGATTTTCGTTATTTTTGCTCTAACTCGTATAGTTTCCAAGAAAAACGCATTTAAAGTTTTGCATATAAAAATCCTTAGAAAATCGATTTTCAGTGGAAAATACAAGTGATCACAGATTTTCGTTATTTTTGCTCTAACTCGTATAGTTTCCAAGAAAAACGCATTTAAAGTTTTGCATATAAAAATCCTTAGAAAATCGATTTTTAGTGGAAAATACAAGTGATCACAGATTTTCGTTATTTTTGCTCTAACTCGTATAGTTTCCAAGAAAAACGCATTTAAAGTTTTGCATATAAAAATCCTTAGAAAATCGATTTTCAGTGGAAAATACAAGTGATCACAGATTTTCGTTATTTTTGCTCTAACTCGTATAGTTTCCAAGAAAAACGCATTTAAAGTTTTGCATTTAAAAATCCTTAGAAAATCGATTTTTAGTGGAAAATACAAGTGATCACAGATTTTCGTTATTTTTGCTCTAACTCGTATAGTTTCCAAGAAAAACGCATTTAAAGTTTTGCATATAAAAATCCTTAGAAAATCGATTTTTAGTGGAAAATACAAGTGATCACAGATTTTCGTTATTTTTGCTCTAACTCGTATAGTTTCCAAGAAAAACGCATTTAAAGTTTTGCATATAAAAATCCTTAGAAAATCGATTTTCAGTGGAAAATACAAGTGATCACAGATTTTCGTTATTTTTGCTCTAACTCGTATAGTTTCCAAGAAAAACGCATTTAAAGTTTTGCATTTAAAAATCCTTAGAAAATCGATTTTCAGTGGAAAATACAAGTGATCACAGATTTTCGTTATTTTTGCTCTAACTCGTATAGTTTCCAAGAAAAACGCATTTAAAGTTTTGCATATAAAAATCCTTAGAAAATCGATTTTCAGTGGAAAATACAAGTGATCACAGATTTTCGTTATTTTTGCTCTAACTCGTATAGTTTCCAAGAAAAACGCATTTAAAGTTTTGCATATAAAAATCCTTAGAAAATCGATTTTTAGTGGAAAATACAAGTGATCACAGATTTTCGTTATTTTTGCTCTAACTCGTATAGTTTCCAAGAAAAACGCATTTAAAGTTTTGCATATAAAAATCCTTAGAAAATCGATTTTCAGTGGAAAATACAAGTGATCACAGATTTTCGTTATTTTTGCTCTAACTCGTATAGTTTCCAAGAAAAACGCATTTAAAGTTTTGCATTTAAAAATCCTTAGAAAATCGATTTTTAGTGGAAAATACAAGTGATCACAGATTTTCGTTATTTTTGCTCTAACTCGTATAGTTTCCAAGAAAAACGCATTTAAAGTTTTGCATATAAAAATCCTTAGAAAATCGATTTTCAGTGGAAAATACAAGTGATCACAGATTTTCGTTATTTTTGCTCTAACTCGTATAGTTTCCAAGAAAAACGCATTTAAAGTTTTGCATTTAAAAATCCTTAGAAAATCGATTTTCAGTGGAAAATACAAGTGATCACAGATTTTCGTTATTTTTGCTCTAACTCGTATAGTTTCCAAGAAAAACGCATTTAAAGTTTTGCATATAAAAATCCTTAGAAAATCGATTTTCAGTGGAAAATACAAGTGATCACAGATTTTCGTTATTTTTGCTCTAACTCGTATAGTTTCCAAGAAAAACGCATTTAAAGTTTTGCATATAAAAATCCTTAGAAAATCGATTTTTAGTGGAAAATACAAGTGATCACAGATTTTCGTTATTTTTGCTCTAACTCGTATAGTTTCCAAGAAAAACGCATTTAAAGTTTTGCATATAAAAATCCTTAGAAAATCGATTTTTAGTGGAAAATACAAGTGATCACAGATTTTCGTTATTTTTGCTCTAACTCGTATAGTTTCCAAGAAAAACGCATTTAAAGTTTTGCATTTAAAAATCCTTAGAAAATCGATTTTCAGTGGAAAATACAAGTGATCACAGATTTTCGTTATTTTTGCTCTAACTCGTATAGTTTCCAAGAAAAACGCATTTAAAGTTTTGCATATAAAAATCCTTAGAAAATCGATTTTCAGTGGAAAATACAAGTGATCACAGATTTTCGTTATTTTTGCTCTAACTCGTATAGTTTCCAAGAAAAACGCATTTAAAGTTTTGCATTTAAAAATCCTTAGAAAATCGATTTTCAGTGGAAAATACAAGTGATCACAGATTTTCGTTATTTTTGCTCTAACTCGTATAGTTTCCAAGAAAAACGCATTTAAAGTTTTGCATATAAAAATCCTTAGAAAATCGATTTTCAGTGGAAAATACAAGTGATCACAGATTTTCGTTATTTTTGCTCTAACTCGTATAGTTTCCAAGAAAAACGCATTTAAAGTTTTGCATATAAAAATCCTTAGAAAATCGATTTTCAGTGGAAAATACAAGTGATCACAGATTTTCGTTGTTTTTGCTCTAACTCGTATAGTTTCGTTATTTTTGCTCTAACTCGTATAGTTTCCAAGAAAAACGCATTTAAAGTTTTGCATATAAAAATCCTTAGAAAATCGATTTTTAGTGGAAAATACAAGTGATCACAGATTTTCGTTATTTTTGCTCTAACTCGTATAGTTTCCAAGAAAAACGCATTTAAAGTTTTGCATATAAAAATCCTTAGAAAATCGATTTTTAGTGGAAAATACAAGTGATCACAGATTTTCGTTATTTTTGCTCTAACTCGTATAGTTTCCAAGAAAAACGCATTTAAAGTTTTGCATATAAAAATCCTTAGAAAATCGATTTTTAGTGGAAAATACAAGTGATCACAGATTTTCGTTATTTTTGCTCTAACTCGTATAGTTTCCAAGAAAAACGCATTTAAAGTTTTGCATATAAAAATCCTTAGAAAATCGATTTTCAGTGGAAAATACAAGTGATCACAGATTTTCGTTATTTTTGCTCTAACTCGTATAGTTTCCAAGAAAAACGCATTTAAAGTTTTGCATATAAAAATCCTTAGAAAATCGATTTTCAGTGAAAAATACAAGTGATCACAGATTTTCGTTATTTTTGCTCTAACTCGTATAGTTTCCAAGAAAAACGCATTTAAAGTTTTGCATATAAAAATCCTTAGAAAATCGATTTTCAGTGGAAAATACAAGTGATCACAGATTTTCGTTGTTTTTGCTCTAACTCGTATAGTTTCGTTATTTTTGCTCTAACTCGTATAGTTTCCAAGAAAAACGCATTTAAAGTTTTGCATATAAAAATCCTTAGAAAATCGATTTTTAGTGGAAATACAAGTGATCACAGATTTTCGTTATTTTTGCTCTAACTCGTATAGTTTCCAAGAAAAACGCATTTAAAGTTTTGCATATAAAAATCCTTAGAAAATCGATTTTCAGTGGAAAATACAAGTGATCACAGATTTTCGTTATTTTTGCTCTAACTCGTATAGTTTCCAAGAAAAACGCATTTAAAGTTTTGCATATAAAAATCCTTAGAAAATCGATTTTTAGTGGAAAATACAAGTGATCACAGATTTTCGTTATTTTTGCTCTAACTCGTATAGTTTCCAAGAAAAACGCATTTAAAGTTTTGCATATAAAAATCCTTAGAAAATCGATTTTTAGTGGAAAATACAAGTGATCACAGATTTTCGTTATTTTTGCTCTAACTCGTATAGTTTCCAAGAAAAACGCATTTAAAGTTTTGCATTTAAAAATCCTTAGAAAATCGATTTTCAGTGGAAAATACAAGTGATCACAGATTTTCGTTATTTTTGCTCTAACTCGTATAGTTTCCAAGAAAAACGCATTTAAAGTTTTGCATATAAAAATCCTTAGAAAATCGATTTTCAGTGGAAAATACAAGTGATCACAGATTTTCGTTATTTTTGCTCTAACTCGTATAGTTTCCAAGAAAAACGCATTTAAAGTTTTGCATTTAAAAATCCTTAGAAAATCGATTTTCAGTGGAAAATACAAGTGATCACAGATTTTCGTTATTTTTGCTCTAACTCGTATAGTTTCCAAGAAAAACGCATTTAAAGTTTTGCATATAAAAATCCTTAGAAAATCGATTTTCAGTGGAAAATACAAGTGATCACAGATTTTCGTTATTTTTGCTCTAACTCGTATAGTTTCCAAGAAAAACGCATTTAAAGTTTTGCATATAAAAATCCTTAGAAAATCGATTTTTAGTGGAAAATACAAGTGATCACAGATTTTCGTTATTTTTGCTCTAACTCGTATAGTTTCCAAGAAAAACGCATTTAAAG
This sequence comes from Pollenia angustigena, assembly GCA_930367215.1. Lineage (NCBI taxonomy): Eukaryota > Metazoa > Arthropoda > Insecta > Diptera > Polleniidae > Pollenia > Pollenia angustigena. Next base: position 122,680,910 of record OV884059.1, on the reverse strand, counting down.
TTTTGCATATAAAAATCCTTAGAAAATCGATTTTTAGTGGAAAATACAAGTGATCACAGATTTTCGTTATTTTTGCTCTAACTCGTATAGTTTCCAAGAAAAACGCATTTAAAGTTTTGCATTTAAAAATCCTTAGAAAATCGATTTTCAGTGGAAAATACAAGTGATCACAGATTTTCGTTATTTTTGCTCTAACTCGTATAGTTTCCAAGAAAAACGCATTTAAAGTTTTGCATATAAAAATCCTTAGAAAATCGATTTTCAGTGGAAAATACAAGTGATCACAGATTTTCGTTATTTTTGCTCTAACTCGTATAGTTTCCAAGAAAAACGCATTTAAAGTTTTGCATTTAACCTCTTCAGACCGTGGGTACACATATGTGCACCTTAACTAATTGCAAGTTTTTAGGACTAGCGACATCGTGTGATCAATAGAAACAGTTTTATTACTTGCTTTAAGATACTGCGCTTCAAAACAATACCAAAAGATGGCAGGGTTTAGAAGTTTTAGCCATTATTTTTACATTTGAATTTAACAGTTTGAAAAAACCATACTGTTGGGATATTTTTCCTCAATAACTAATCGCTAAGACCTGAAGTACACATATGTGCACCTCTTTTTCTATCAGTTTAAATAAAAAAATTAAAAAAATAATTAAAACCGAAATTAAAATTACACCTCATAAGATAAAACAAATAGTTAATAAGCCCTTTACTTAATCGGTTCTGTTCAGAACTTAAGAAATTAAGAATTAACGTTGAAATTTTTCATATCTTAAGACCTGAGGTACACATATGTGTACCCTTAATTTCTAAGAATTCAAATAAAATTAAAAAAAAAAAAAAATACACTTGTCTTATTTGCTCCCCAAAAGGTGTAAATAATATATAAGAAATGTAAAAATTCAATGGGTTAATGCTCGGGTCTTAAGAGGTTAAAAATCCTTAGAAAATCGATTTTCAGTGGAAAATACAAGTGATCACAGATTTTCGTTATTTTTGCTCTAACTCGTATAGTTTCCAAGAAAAACGCATTTAAAGTTTTGCATATAAAAATCCTTAGAAAATCGATTTTCAGTGGAAAATACAAGTGATCACAGATTTTCGTTATTTTTGCTCTAACTCGTATAGTTTCCAAGAAAAACGCATTTAAAGTTTTGCATATAAAAATCCTTAGAAAATCGATTTTCAGTGGAAAATACAAGTGATCACAGATTTTCGTTGTTTTTGCTCTAACTCGTATAGTTTCGTTATTTTTGCTCTAACTCGTATAGTTTCCAAGAAAAACGCATTTAAAGTTTTGCATATAAAAATCCTTAGAAAATCGATTTTTAGTGGAAAATACAAGTGATCACAGATTTTCGTTATTTTTGCTCTAACTCGTATAGTTTCCAAGAAAAACGCATTTAAAGTTTTGCATATAAAAATCCTTAGAAAATCGATTTTTAGTGGAAAATACAAGTGATCACAGATTTTCGTTATTTTTGCTCTAACTCGTATAGTTTCCAAGAAAAACGCATTTAAAGTTTTGCATATAAAAATCCTTAGAAAATCGATTTTCAGTGGAAAATACAAGTGATCACAGATTTTCGTTATTTTTGCTCTAACTCGTATAGTTTCCAAGAAAAACGCATTTAAAGTTTTGCATATAAAAATCCTTAGAAAATCGATTTTCAGTGGAAAATACAAGTGATCACAGATTTTCGTTATTTTTGCTCTAACTCGTATAGTTTCCAAGAAAAACGCATTTAAAGTTTTGCATATAAAAATCCTTAGAAAATCGATTTTCAGTGGAAAATACAAGTGATCACAGATTTTCGTTGTTTTTGCTCTAACTCGTATAGTTTCGTTATTTTTGCTCTAACTCGTATAGTTTCCAAGAAAAACGCATTTAAAGTTTTGCATATAAAAATCCTTAGAAAATCGATTTTTAGTGGAAAATACAAGTGATCACAGATTTTCGTTATTTTTGCTCTAACTCGTATAGTTTTCAAGAAAAACGCATTTAAAGTTTTGCATATAAAAATCCTTAGAAAATCGATTTTCAGTGGAAAATACAAGTGATCACAGATTTTCGTTATTTTTGCTCTAACTCGTATAGTTTCCAAGAAAAACGCATTTAAAGTTTTGCATATAAAAATCCTTAGAAAATCGATTTTTAGTGGAAAATACAAGTGATCACAGATTTTCGTTATTTTTGCTCTAACTCGTATAGTTTCCAAGAAAAACGCATTTAAAGTTTTGCACATAAAAATCCTTAGAAAATCGATTTTTAGTGGAAAATACAAGTGATCACAGATTTTCGTTATTTTTGCTCTAACTCGTATAGTTTCCAAGAAAAACGCATTTAAAGTTTTGCATATAAAAATCCTTAGAAAATCGATTTTTAGTGGAAAATACAAGTGATCACAGATTTTCGTTATTTTTGCTCTAACTCGTATAGTTTCCAAGAAAAACGCATTTAAAGTTTTGCATATAAAAATCCTTAGAAAATCGATTTTTAGTGGAAAATACAAGTGATCACAGATTTTCGTTATTTTTGCTCTAACTCGTATAGTTTCCAAGAAAAACGCATTTAAAGTTTTGCATATAAAAATCCTTAGAAAATCGATTTTCAGTGGAAAATACAAGTGATCACAGATTTTCGTTATTTTTGCTCTAACTCGTATAGTTTCCAAGAAAAACGCATTTAAAGTTTTGCATATAAAAATCCTTAGAAAATCGATTTTTAGTGGAAAATACAAGTGATCACAGATTTTCGTTATTTTTGCTCTAACTCGTATAGTTTCCAAGAAAAACGCATTTAAAGTTTTGCATATAAAAATCCTTAGAAAATCGATTTTTAGTGGAAAATACAAGTGATCACAGATTTTCGTTATTTTTGCTCTAACTCGTATAGTTTCCAAGAAAAACGCATTTAAAGTTTTGCATATAAAAATCCTTAGAAAATCGATTTTCAGTGGAAAATACAAGTGATCACAGATTTTCGTTATTTTTGCTCTAACTCGTATAGTTTCCAAGAAAAACGCATTTAAAGTTTTGCATATAAAAATCCTTAGAAAATCGATTTTTAGTGGAAAATACAAGTGATCACAGATTTTCGTTATTTTTGCTCTAACTCGTATAGTTTCCAAGAAAAACGCATTTAAAGTTTTGCATATAAAAATCCTTAGAAAATCGATTTTTAGTGGAAAATACAAGTGATCACAGATTTTCGTTATTTTTGCTCTAACTCGTATAGTTTCCAAGAAAAACGCATTTAAAGTTTTGCATATAAAAATCCTTAGAAAATCGATTTTCAGTGGAAAATACAAGTGATCACAGATTTTCGTTATTTTTGCTCTAACTCGTATAGTTTCCAAGAAAAACGCATTTAAAGTTTTGCATATAAAAATCCTTAGAAAATCGATTTTTAGTGGAAAATACAAGTGATCACAGATTTTCGTTATTTTTGCTCTAACTCGTATAGTTTCCAAGAAAAACGCATTTAAAGTTTTGCATATAAAAATCCTTAGAAAATCGATTTTTAGTGGAAAATACAAGTGATCACAGATTTTCGTTATTTTTGCTCTAACTCGTATAGTTTCCAAGAAAAACGCATTTAAAGTTTTGCATATAAAAATCCTTAGAAAATCGATTTTCAGTGGAAAATACAAGTGATCACAGATTTTCGTTATTTTTGCTCTAACTCGTATAGTTTCCAAGAAAAACGCATTTAAAGTTTTGCATATAAAAATCCTTAGAAAATCGATTTTCAGTGGAAAATACAAGTGATCACAGATTTTCGTTATTTTTGCTCTAACTCGTATAGTTTCCAAGAAAAACGCATTTAAAGTTTTGCATATAAAAATCCTTAGAAAATCGATTTTCAGTGGAAAATACAAGTGATCACAGATTTTCGTTATTTTTGCTCTAACTCGTATAGTTTCCAAGAAAAACGCATTTAAAGTTTTGCATATAAAAATCCTTAGAAAATCGATTTTCAGTGGAAAATACAAGTGATCACAGATTTTCGTTATTTTTGCTCTAACTCGTATAGTTTCCAAGAAAAACGCATTTAAAGTTTTGCATATAAAAATCCTTAGAAAATCGATTTTCAGTGGAAAATACAAGTGATCACAGATTTTCGTTATTTTTGCTCTAACTCGTATAGTTTCCAAGAAAAACGCATTTAAAGTTTTGCATATAAAAATCCTTAGAAAATCGATTTTCAGTGGAAAATACAAGTGATCACAGATTTTCGTTATTTTTGCTCTAACTCGTATAGTTTCCAAGAAAAACGCATTTAAAGTTTTGCATATAAAAATCCTTAGAAAATCGATTTTTAGTGGAAAATACAAGTGATCACAGATTTTCGTTATTTTTGCTCTAACTCGTATAGTTTCCAAGAAAAACGCATTTAAAGTTTTGCATATAAAAATCCTTAGAAAATCGATTTTCAGTGGAAAATACAAGTGATCACAGATTTTCGTTATTTTTGCTCTAACTCGTATAGTTTCCAAGAAAAACGCATTTAAAGTTTTGCATATAAAAATCCTTAGAAAATCGATTTTCAGTGGAAAATACAAGTGATCACAGATTTTCGTTATTTTTGCTCTAACTCGTATAGTTTCCAAGAAAAACGCATTTAAAGTTTTGCATATAAAAATCCTTAGAAAATCGATTTTCAGTGGAAAATACAAGTGATCACAGATTTTCGTTGTTTTTGCTCTAACTCGTATAGTTTCGTTATTTTTGCTCTAACTCGTATAGTTTCCAAGAAAAACGCATTTAAAGTTTTGCATATAAAAATCCTTAGAAAATCGATTTTAGTGGAAAATACAGGTGATCACAGATTTTCGTTATTTTTGCTCTAACTCGTATAGTTTCCAAGAAAAACGCATTTAAAGTTTTGCATATAAAAATCCATAGAAAATCGATTTTCAGTGGAAAATACAAGTGATTACAGATTTTCGTTATTTTTGCTCTAACTCGTATAGTTTCCAAGAATAAATCATTTAAAGTTTTGCATATAAAAATCCTTAGAAAATCGATTTTCAGTGGAAAATACAAGTGATCACAGATTTTCGTTATTTTTGCTCTAACTCGTATAGTTTCCAAGAAAAACGCATTTAAAGTTTTGCATATAAAAATCTTTAGAAAATCGATTTTTGTGGAAAATACAAGTGATCACAGATTTTCGTTATTTTTGCTCTAACTCGTATAGTTTCCAAGAAAAACGCATTTAAAGTTTTGCATATAAAAATCCTTAGAAAATCGATGTTTAGTGGAAAATACAAGTGATCACAGATTTTCGTTATTTTTGCTCTAACTCGTATAGTTTCCAAGAAAAACGCATTTAAAGTTTTGCATATAAAAATCCTTAGAAAATCGATTTTCAGTGGAAAATACAAGTGATCACAGATTTTCGTTATTTTTGCTCTAACTCGTATAGTTTCCAAGAAAAACGCATTTAAAGTTTTGCATATAAAAATCCTTAGAAAATCGATTTTTAGTGGAAAATACAAGTGATCACAGATTTTCGTTATTTTTGCTCTAACTCGTATAGTTTCCAAGAAAAACGCATTTAAAGTTTTGCATATAAAAATCCTTAGAAAATCGATTTTTAGTGGAAAATACAAGTGATCACAGATTTTCGTTATTTTTGCTCTAACTCGTATAGTTTCCAAGAAAAACGCATTTAAAGTTTTGCATATAAAAATCCTTAGAAAATCGATTTTCAGTGGAAAATACAAGTGATCACAGATTTTCGTTGTTTTTGCTCTAACTCGTATAGTTTCGTTATTTTTGCTCTAACTCGTATAGTTTCCAAGAAAAACGCATTTAAAGTTTTGCATATAAAAATCCTTAGAAAATCGATTTTTAGTGGAAAATACAAGTGATCACAGATTTTCGTTATTTTTGCTCTAACTCGTATAGTTTCCAAGAAAAACGCATTTAAAGTTTTGCATATAAAAATCCTTAGAAAATCGATTTTTAGTGGAAAATACAAGTGATCACAGATTTTCGTTATTTTTGCTCTAACTCGTATAGTTTCCAAGAAAAACGCATTTAAAGTTTTGCATATAAAAATCCTTAGAAAATCGATTTTCAGTGGAAAATACAAGTGATCACAGATTTTCGTTATTTTTGCTCTAACTCGTATAGTTTCCAAGAAAAACGCATTTAAAGTTTTGCATATAAAAATCCTTAGAAAATCGATTTTCAGTGGAAAATACAAGTGATCACAGATTTTCGTTATTTTTGCTCTAACTCGTATAGTTTCCAAGAAAAACGCATTTAAAGTTTTGCATATAAAAATCCTTAGAAAATCGATTTTCAGTGGAAAATACAAGTGATCACAGATTTTCGTTGTTTTTGCTCTAACTCGTATAGTTTCGTTATTTTTGCTCTAACTCGTATAGTTTCCAAGAAAAACGCATTTAAAGTTTTGCATATAAAAATCCTTAGAAAATCGATTTTTAGTGGAAAATACAAGTGATCACAGATTTTCGTTATTTTTGCTCTAACTCGTATAGTTTTCAAGAAAAACGCATTTAAAGTTTTGCATATAAAAATCCTTAGAAAATCGATTTTCAGTGGAAAATACAAGTGATCACAGATTTTCGTTATTTTTGCTCTAACTCGTATAGTTTCCAAGAAAAACGCATTTAAAGTTTTGCATATAAAAATCCTTAGAAAATCGATTTTTAGTGGAAAATACAAGTGATCACAGATTTTCGTTATTTTTGCTCTAACTCGTATAGTTTCCAAGAAAAACGCATTTAAAGTTTTGCACATAAAAATCCTTAGAAAATCGATTTTTAGTGGAAAATACAAGTGATCACAGATTTTCGTTATTTTTGCTCTAACTCGTATAGTTTCCAAGAAAAACGCATTTAAAGTTTTGCATATAAAAATCCTTAGAAAATCGATTTTTAGTGGAAAATACAAGTGATCACAGATTTTCGTTATTTTTGCTCTAACTCGTATAGTTTCCAAGAAAAACGCATTTAAAGTTTTGCATATAAAAATCCTTAGAAAATCGATTTTTAGTGGAAAATACAAGTGATCACAGATTTTCGTTATTTTTGCTCTAACTCGTATAGTTTCCAAGAAAAACGCATTTAAAGTTTTGCATATAAAAATCCTTAGAAAATCGATTTTCAGTGGAAAATACAAGTGATCACAGATTTTCGTTATTTTTGCTCTAACTCGTATAGTTTCCAAGAAAAACGCATTTAAAGTTTTGCATATAAAAATCCTTAGAAAATCGATTTTTAGTGGAAAATACAAGTGATCACAGATTTTCGTTATTTTTGCTCTAACTCGTATAGTTTCCAAGAAAAACGCATTTAAAGTTTTGCATATAAAAATCCTTAGAAAATCGATTTTTAGTGGAAAATACAAGTGATCACAGATTTTCGTTATTTTTGCTCTAACTCGTATAGTTTCCAAGAAAAACGCATTTAAAGTTTTGCATATAAAAATCCTTAGAAAATCGATTTTCAGTGGAAAATACAAGTGATCACAGATTTTCGTTATTTTTGCTCTAACTCGTATAGTTTCCAAGAAAAACGCATTTAAAGTTTTGCATATAAAAATCCTTAGAAAATCGATTTTTAGTGGAAAATACAAGTGATCACAGATTTTCGTTATTTTTGCTCTAACTCGTATAGTTTCCAAGAAAAACGCATTTAAAGTTTTGCATATAAAAATCCTTAGAAAATCGATTTTTAGTGGAAAATACAAGTGATCACAGATTTTCGTTATTTTTGCTCTAACTCGTATAGTTTCCAAGAAAAACGCATTTAAAGTTTTGCATATAAAAATCCTTAGAAAATCGATTTTCAGTGGAAAATACAAGTGATCACAGATTTTCGTTATTTTTGCTCTAACTCGTATAGTTTCCAAGAAAAACGCATTTAAAGTTTTGCATATAAAAATCCTTAGAAAATCGATTTTTAGTGGAAAATACAAGTGATCACAGATTTTCGTTATTTTTGCTCTAACTCGTATAGTTTCCAAGAAAAACGCATTTAAAGTTTTGCATATAAAAATCCTTAGAAAATCGATTTTTAGTGGAAAATACAAGTGATCACAGATTTTCGTTATTTTTGCTCTAACTCGTATAGTTTCCAAGAAAAACGCATTTAAAGTTTTGCATATAAAAATCCTTAGAAAATCGATTTTCAGTGGAAAATACAAGTGATCACAGATTTTCGTTATTTTTGCTCTAACTCGTATAGTTTCCAAGAAAAACGCATTTAAAGTTTTGCATATAAAAATCCTTAGAAAATCGATTTTCAGTGGAAAATACAAGTGATCACAGATTTTCGTTATTTTTGCTCTAACTCGTATAGTTTCCAAGAAAAACGCATTTAAAGTTTTGCATATAAAAATCCTTAGAAAATCGATTTTCAGTGGAAAATACAAGTGATCACAGATTTTCGTTATTTTTGCTCTAACTCGTATAGTTTCCAAGAAAAACGCATTTAAAGTTTTGCATATAAAAATCCTTAGAAAATCGATTTTCAGTGGAAAATACAAGTGATCACAGATTTTCGTTATTTTTGCTCTAACTCGTATAGTTTCCAAGAAAAACGCATGTAAAGTTTTGCATATAAAAATCCTTAGAAAATCGATTTTCAGTGGAAAATACAAGTGATCACAGATTTTCGTTATTTTTGCTCTAACTCGTATAGTTTCCAAGAAAAACGCATTTAAAGTTTTGCATATAAAAATCCTTAGAAAATCGATTTTCAGTGGAAAATACAAGTGATCACAGATTTTCGTTATTTTTGCTCTAACTCGTATAGTTTCCAAGAAAAACGCATTTAAAGTTTTGCATATAAAAATCCTTAGAAAATCGATTTTTAGTGGAAAATACAAGTGATCACAGATTTTCGTTATTTTTGCTCTAACTCGTATAGTTTCCAAGAAAAACGCATTTAAAGTTTTGCATATAAAAATCCTTAGAAAATCGATTTTCAGTGGAAAATACAAGTGATCACAGATTTTCGTTATTTTTGCTCTAACTCGTATAGTTTCCAAGAAAAACGCATTTAAAGTTTTGCATATAAAAATCCTTAGAAAATCGATTTTCAGTGGAAAATACAAGTGATCACAGATTTTCGTTATTTTTGCTCTAACTCGTATAGTTTCCAAGAAAAACGCATTTAAAGTTTTGCATATAAAAATCCTTAGAAAATCGATTTTCAGTGGAAAATACAAGTGATCACAGATTTTCGTTGTTTTTGCTCTAACTCGTATAGTTTCGTTATTTTTGCTCTAACTCGTATAGTTTCCAAGAAAAACGCATTTAAAGTTTTGCATATAAAAATCCTTAGAAAATCGATTTTAGTGGAAAATACAGGTGATCACAGATTTTCGTTATTTTTGCTCTAACTCGTATAGTTTCCAAGAAAAACGCATTTAAAGTTTTGCATATAAAAATCCATAGAAAATCGATTTTCAGTGGAAAATACAAGTGATTACAGATTTTCGTTATTTTTGCTCTAACTCGTATAGTTTCCAAGAATAAATCATTTAAAGTTTTGCATATAAAAATCCTTAGAAAATCGATTTTCAGTGGAAAATACAAGTGATCACAGATTTTCGTTATTTTTGCTCTAACTCGTATAGTTTCCAAGAAAAACGCATTTAAAGTTTTGCATATAAAAATCTTTAGAAAATCGATTTTTGTGGAAAATACAAGTGATCACAGATTTTCGTTATTTTTGCTCTAACTCGTATAGTTTCCAAGAAAAACGCATTTAAAGTTTTGCATATAAAAATCCTTAGAAAATCGATGTTTAGTGGAAAATACAAGTGATCACAGATTTTCGTTATTTTTGCTCTAACTCGTATAGTTTCCAAGAAAAACGCATTTAAAGTTTTGCATATAAAAATCCTTAGAAAATCGATTTTCAGTGGAAAATACAAGTGATCACAGATTTTCGTTATTTTTGCTCTAACTCGTATAGTTTCCAAGAAAAACGCATTTAAAGTTTTGCATATAAAAATCCTTAGAAAATCGATTTTTAGTGGAAAATACAAGTGATCACAGATTTTCGTTATTTTTGCTCTAACTCGTATAGTTTCCAAGAAAAACGCATTTAAAGTTTTGCATATAAAAATCCTTAGAAAATCGATTTTTAGTGGAAAATACAAGTGATCACAGATTTTCGTTATTTTTGCTCTAACTCGTATAGTTTCCAAGAAAAACGCATTTAAAGTTTTGCATATAAAAATCCTTAGAAAATCGATTTTCAGTGGAAAATACAAGTGATCACAGATTTTCGTTATTTTTGCTCTAACTCGTATAGTTTCCAAGAAAAACGCATTTAAAGTTTTGCATATAAAAATCCTTAGAAAATCGATTTTCAGTGAAAAATACAAGTGATCACAGATTTTCGTTATTTTTGCTCTAACTCGTATAGTTTCCAAGAAAAACGCATTTAAAGTTTTGCATATAAAAATCCTTAGAAAATCGATTTTCAGTGGAAAATACAAGTGATCACAGATTTTCGTTGTTTTTGCTCTAACTCGTATAGTTTCGTTATTTTTGCTCTAACTCGTATAGTTTCCAAGAAAAACGCATTTAAAGTTTTGCATATAAAAATCCTTAGAAAATCGATTTTTAGTGGAAATACAAGTGATCACAGATTTTCGTTATTTTTGCTCTAACTCGTATAGTTTCCAAGAAAAACGCATTTAAAGTTTTGCATATAAAAATCCTTAGAAAATCGATTTTCAGTGGAAAATACAAGTGATCACAGATTTTCGTTATTTTTGCTCTAACTCGTATAGTTTCCAAGAAAAACGCATTTAAAGTTTTGCATATAAAAATCCTTAGAAAATCGATTTTTAGTGGAAAATACAAGTGATCACAGATTTTCGTTATTTTTGCTCTAACTCGTATAGTTTCCAAGAAAAACGCATTTAAAGTTTTGCATATAAAAATCCTTAGAAAATCGATTTTTAGTGGAAAATACAAGTGATCACAGATTTTCGTTATTTTTGCTCTAACTCGTATAGTTTCCAAGAAAAACGCATTTAAAGTTTTGCATTTAAAAATCCTTAGAAAATCGATTTTCAGTGGAAAATACAAGTGATCACAGATTTTCGTTATTTTTGCTCTAACTCGTATAGTTTCCAAGAAAAACGCATTTAAAGTTTTGCATATAAAAATCCTTAGAAAATCGATTTTCAGTGGAAAATACAAGTGATCACAGATTTTCGTTATTTTTGCTCTAACTCGTATAGTTTCCAAGAAAAACGCATTTAAAGTTTTGCATATAAAAATCCTTAGAAAATCGATTTTCAGTGGAAAATACAAGTGATCACAGATTTTCGTTGTTTTTGCTCTAACTCGTATAGTTTCGTTATTTTTGCTCTAACTCGTATAGTTTCCAAGAAAAACGCATTTAAAGTTTTGCATATAAAAATCCTTAGAAAATCGATTTTTAGTGGAAAATACAAGTGATCACAGATTTTCGTTATTTTTGCTCTAACTCGTATAGTTTCCAAGAAAAACGCATTTAAAGTTTTGCATATAAAAATCCTTAGAAAATCGATTTTCAGTGGAAAATACAAGTGATCACAGATTTTCGTTATTTTTGCTCTAACTCGTATAGTTTCCAAGAAAAACGCATTTAAAGTTTTGCATATAAAAATCCTTAGAAAATCGATTTTTAGTGGAAAATACAAGTGATCACAGATTTTCGTTATTTTTGCTCTAACTCGTATAGTTTCCAAGAAAAACGCATTTAAAGTTTTGCATATAAAAATCCTTAGAAAATCGATTTTCAGTGGAAAATACAAGTGATCACAGATTTTCGTTATTTTTGCTCTAACTCGTATAGTTTCCAAGAAAAACGCATTTAAAGTTTTGCATATAAAAATCCTTAGAAAATCGATTTTTAGTGGAAAATACAAGTGATCACAGATTTTCGTTATTTTTGCTCTAACTCGTATAGTTTCCAAGAAAAACGCATTTAAAGTTTTGCATATAAAAATCCTTAGAAAATCGATTTTTAGTGGAAAATACAGGTGATCACAGATTTTCGTTATTTTTGCTCTAACTCGTATAGTTTCCAAGAAAAACGCATTTAAAGTTTTGCATATAAAAATCCTTAGAAAATCGATTTTTAGTGGAAAATACAGGTGATCACAGATTTTCGTTATTTTTGCTCTAACTCGTATAGTTTCCAAGAAAAACGCATTTAAAGTTTTGCATATAAAAATCCATAGAAAATCGATTTTCAGTGGAAAATACAAGTGATTACAGATTTTCGTTATTTTTGCTCTAACTCGTATAGTTTCCAAGAAAAACGCATTTAAAGTTTTGCATATAAAAATCCTTAGAAAATCGATTTTCAGTGGAAAATACAAGTGATCACAGATTTTCGTTATTTTTGCTCTAACTCGTATAGTTTCCAAGAATAAATCATTTAAAGTTTTGCATATAAAAATCCTTAGAAAATCGATTTTCAGTGGAAAATACAAGTGATCACAGATTTTCGTTATTTTTGCTCTAACTCGTATAGTTTCCAAGAAAAACGCATTTAAAGTTTTGCATATAAAAATCCTTAGAAAATCGATGTTCAGTGAAAAATACAAGTGATCACAGATTTTCGTTATTTTGGCTCTAACTCGTATAGTTTCCAAGAAAAACGCATTTAAAGTTTTGCATATAAAAATCCTTAGAAAATCGATTTTTAGTGGAAAATACAAGTGATTACAGATTTTCGTTATTTTTGCTCTAACTCGTATAGTTTCCAAGAATAAATCATTTAAAGTTTTGCATATAAAAATCCTTAGAAACTCGATTTTCAGTGGAAAATACAAGTGATCACAGATTTTCGTTATTTTTGCTCTAACTCGTATAGTTTCCAAGAAAAACGCATTTAAAGTTTTGCATATAAAAATCCTTAGAAAATCGATTTTTAGTGAAAAATACAAGTGATTACAGATTTTCGTTATTTTTGCTCTAACTCGTATAGTTTCCAAGAATAAATCATTTAAAGTTTTGCATATAAAAATCCTTAGAAAATCGATTTTCAGTGGAAAATACAAGTGATCACAGATTTTCGTTATTTTTGCTCTAACTCGTATAGTTTCCAAGAAAAACGCATTTAAAGTTTTGCATATAAAAATCCTTAGAAAATCGATTTTCAGTGAAAAATACAAGTGATCACAGATTTTCGTTATTTTGGCTCTAACTCGTATAGTTTCCAAGAAAAACGCATTTAAAGTTTTGCATATAAAAATCCTTAGAAAATCGATTTTCAGTGGAAAATACAAGTGATCACAGATTTTCGTTATTTTTCCTCTAACTCGTATAGTTTCCAAGAAAAACGCATTTAAAGTTTTGCATATAAAAATCCTTAGAAAATCGATTTTTAGTGGAAAATACAAGTGATCACAGATTTTCGTTATTTTTGCTCTAACTCGTATAGTTTCCAAGAAAAACGCATTTAAAGTTTTGCATATAAAAATCCTTAGAAAATCGATTTTCAGTGAAAAATACAAGTGATCACAGATTTTCGTTATTTTTGCTCTAACTCGTATAGTTAGAAAATCGATTTTCAGTGGAAAATACAAGTGATCACAGATTTTCGTTATTTTGGCTCTAACTCGTATAGTTTCCAAGAAAAACGCATTTAAAGTTTTGCATATAAAAATCCTTAGAAAATCGATTTTCAGTGAAAAATACAAGTGATCACAGATTTTCGTTATTTTGGCTCTAACTCGTATAGTTTCCAAGAAAAACGCATTTAAAGTTTTGCATATAAAAATCCTTAGAAAATCGATTTTTAGTGGAAAATACAAGTGATTACAGATTTTCGTTATTTTTGCTCTAACTCGTATAGTTTCCAAGAATAAATCATTTAAAGTTTTGCATATAAAAATCCTTAGAAACTCGATTTTCAGTGGAAAATACAAGTGATCACAGATTTTCGTTATTTTTGCTCTAACTCGTATAGTTTCCAAGAAAAACGCATTTAAAGTTTTGCATATAAAAATCCTTAGAAAATCGATTTTTAGTGAAAAATACAAGTGATTACAGATTTTCGTTATTTTTGCTCTAACTCGTATAGTTTCCAAGAATAAATCATTTAAAGTTTTGCATATAAAAATCCTTAGAAAATCGATTTTTAGTGGAAAATACAAGTGATCACAGATTTTCGTTATTTTTGCTCTAACTCGTATAGTTTCCAAGAAAAACGCATTTAAAGTTTTGCATATAAAAATCCTTAGAAAATCGATTTTCAGTGAAAAATACAAGTGATCACAGATTTTCGTTATTTTGGCTCTAACTCGTATAGTTTCCAAGAAAAACGCATTTAAAGTTTTGCATATAAAAATCCTTAGAAAATCGATTTTCAGTGGAAAATACAAGTGATCACAGATTTTCGTTATTTTTCCTCTAACTCGTATAGTTTCCAAGAAAAACGCATTTAAAGTTTTGCATATAAAAATCCTTAGAAAATCGATTTTTAGTGGAAAATACAAGTGATTACAGATTTTCGTTATTTTTGCTCTAACTCGTATAGTTTCCAAGAATAAATCATTTAAAGTTTTGCATATAAAAATCCTTAGAAACTCGATTTTCAGTGGAAAATACAAGTGATCACAGATTTTCGTTATTTTTGCTCTAACTCGTATAGTTTCCAAGAAAAACGCATTTAAAGTTTTGCATATAAAAATCCTTAGAAAATCGATTTTTAGTGAAAAATACAAGTGATTACAGATTTTCGTTATTTTTGCTCTAACTCGTATAGTTTCCAAGAATAAATCATTTAAAGTTTTGCATATAAAAATCCTTAGAAAATCGATTTTCAGTGGAAAATACAAGTGATCACAGATTTTCGTTATTTTTGCTCTAACTCGTATAGTTTCCAAGAAAAACGCATTTAAAGTTTTGCATATAAAAATCCTTAGAAAATCGATTTTCAGTGAAAAATACAAGTGATCACAGATTTTCGTTATTTTGGCTCTAACTCGTATAGTTTCCAAGAAAAACGCATTTAAAGTTTTGCATATAAAAATCCTTAGAAAATCGATTTTCAGTGGAAAATACAAGTGATCACAGATTTTCGTTATTTTTCCTCTAACTCGTATAGTTTCCAAGAAAAACGCATTTAAAGTTTTGCATATAAAAATCCTTAGAAAATCGATTTTTAGTGGAAAATACAAGTGATCACAGATTTTCGTTATTTTTGCTCTAACTCGTATAGTTAGAAAATCGATTTTCAGTGGAAAATACAAGTGATCACAGATTTTCGTTGTTTTTGCTCTAACTCGTATAGTTTTGTTATTTTTGCTCTAACTCGTATAGTTTCCAAGAAAAACGCATTTAAAGTTTTGCATATAAAAATCCTTAGAAAATCGATTTTTAGTGGAAAATACAAGTGATCACAGATTTTCGTTATTTTTGCTCTAACTCGTATAGTTTCCAAGAAAAACGCATTTAAAGTTTTGCATATAAAAATCCTTAGAAAATCGATTTTCAGTGGAAAATACAAGTGATCACAGATTTTCGTTATTTTTGCTCTAACTCGTATAGTTTCCAAGAAAAACGCATTTAAAGTTTTGCATATAAAAATCCTTAGAAAATCGATTTTTAGTGGAAAATAAAAGTGATCACAGATTTTCGTTATTTTTGCTCTAACTCGTATAGTTTCCAAGAAAAACGCATTTAAAGTTTTGCATATAACAATCCTTAGAAAATCGATTTTTAGTGGAAAATACAAGTGATCACAGATTTTCGTTATTTTTGCTCTAACTCGTATAGTTTCCAAGAAAAACGCATTTAAAGTTTTGCATATAAAAATCCTTAGAAAATCGATTTTTAGTGGAAAATACAAGTGATCACAGATTTTCGTTATTTTTGCTCTAACTCGTATAGTTTCCAAGAAAAACGCATTTAAAGTTTTGCATATAAAAATCCTTAGAAAATCGATTTTCAGTGGAAAATACAAGTGATCACAGATTTTCGTTATTTTTGCTCTAACTCGTATAGTTTCCAAGAAAAACGCATTTAAAGTTTTGCATATAAAAATCCTTAGAAAATCGATTTTCAGTGGAAAATACAAGTGATCACAGATTTTCGTTATTTTTGCTCTAACTCGTATAGTTAGAAAATCGATTTTCAGTGGAAAATACAAGTGATCACAGATTTTCGTTGTTTTTGCTCTAACTCGTATAGTTTCGTTATTTTTGCTCTAACTCGTATAGTTTCCAAGAAAAACGCATTTAAAGTTTTGCATATAAAAATCCTTAGAAAATCGATTTTTAGTGGAAAATACAGGTGATCACAGATTTTCGTTATTTTTGCTCTAACTCGTATAGTTTCCAAGAAAAACGCATTTAAAGTTTTGCATATAAAAATCCTTAGAAAATCGATTTTCAGTGGAAAATACAAGTGATCACAGATTTTCGTTATTTTTGCTCTAACTCGTATAGTTTCCAAGAAAAACGCATTTAAAGTTTTGCATATAAAAATCCTTAGAAAATCGATTTTTAGTGGAAAATACAAGTGATCACAGATTTTCGTTATTTTTGCTCTAACTCGTATAGTTTCCAAGAAAAACGCATTTAAAGTTTTGCATATAAAAATCCTTAGAAAATCGATTTTTAGTGGAAAATACAGGTGATCACAGATTTTCGTTATTTTTGCTCTAACTCGTATAGTTTCCAAGAAAAACGCATTTAAAGTTTTCCATATATAAATCCTTAGAAAATCGATTTTTAGTGGAAAATACAAGTGATCACAGATTTTCGTTATTTTTGCTCTAACTCGTATAGTTTCCAAGAAAAACGCATTTAAAGTTTTACATATAAAAATCCTTAGAAAATCGATTTTCAGTGGAAAATACAAGTGATCACAGATTTTCGTTATTTTTGCTCTAACTCTTATAATTTCGTTATTTTTGCTCTAACTCGTATAGTTTCCAAGAAAAATGCATTTAAAGTTTTGCATATAAAAATCCTTAGAAAATACAAGTGATCACAGATTTTCGTTATTTTTGCTCTAACTCGTATAGTTTCCAAGAAAAACGCATTTAAAGTTTTGCATATAAAAATCCTTAGAAAATCGATTTTTAGTGGAAAATACAAGTGATCACAGATTTTCGTTATTTTTGCTCTAACTCGTATAGTTTCCAAGAAAAACGCATTTAAAGTTTTGCATATAAAAATCCTTAGAAAATCGATTTTCAGTGGAAAATACAAGTGATCACAGATTTTCGTTATTTTTGCTCTAACTCGTATAGTTTCCAAGAAAAACGCATTTAAAGTTTTGCATATAAAAATCCTTAGAAAATCGATTTTTAGTGGAAAATACAAGTGATCACAGATTTTCGTTATTTTTGGTCTAACTCGTATAGTTTCCAAGAAAAACGCATTTAAAGTTTTGCATATAAAAATCCTTAGAAAATCGATTTTTAGTGGAAAATACAAGTGATCACAGATTTTCGTTATTTTTGCTCTAACTCGTATAGTTTCCAAGAAAAACGCATTTAAAGTTTTGCATATAAAAATCCTTAGAAAATCGATTTTCAGTGGAAAATACAAGTGATCACAGATTTTCGTTATTTTTGCTCTAACTCGTATAGTTTCCAAGAAAAACGCATTTAAAGTTTTGCATATAAAAATCCTTAGAAAATCGATTTTCAGTGGAAAATACAAGTGATCACAGATTTTCGTTATTTTTGCTCTAACTCGTATAGTTTCCAAGAAAAACGCATTTAAAGTTTTGCATATAAAAATCCTTAGAAAATCGATTTTCAGTGGAAAATACAAGTGATCACAGATTTTCGTTGTTTTTGCTCTAACTCGTATAGTTTCGTTATTTTTGCTCTAACTCGTATAGTTTCCAAGAAAAACGCATTTAAAGTTTTGCATATAAAAATCCTTAGAAAATCGATTTTTAGTGGAAAATACAGGTGATCACAGATTTTCGTTATTTTTGCTCTAACTCGTATAGTTTCCAAGAAAAACGCATTTAAAGTTTTGCATATAAAAATCCTTAGAAAATCGATTTTTAGTGGAAAATACAAGTGATCACAGATTTTCGTTATTTTTGCTCTAACTCGTATAGTTTCCAAGAAAAACGCATTTAAAGTTTTGCATATAAGAATCCTTAGAAAATACAAGTGATCACAGATTTTCGTTATTTTTGCTCTAACTCGTATAGTTTCCAAGAAAAACGCATTTAAAGTTTTGCATATAAAAATCCTTAGAAAATCGATTTTTAGTGGAAAATACAAGTGATCACAGATTTTCGTTATTTTTGCTCTAACTCGTATAGTTTCCAAGAAAAACGCATTTAAAGTTTTGCATATAAAAATCCTTAGAAAATCGATTTTCAGTGGAAAATACAAGTGATCACAGATTTTCGTTATTTTTGCTCTAACTCGTATAGTTTCCAAGAAAAACGCATTTAAAGTTTTGCATATAAAAATCATTAGAAAATCGATTTTCAGTGGAAAATACAAGTGATCACAGATTTTCGTTATTTTTGCTCTAACTCGTATAGTTAGAAAATCGATTTTCAGTGGAAAATACAAGTGATCACAGATTTTCGTTGTTTTTGCTCTAACTCGTATAGTTTCCAAGAAAAACGCATTTAAAGTTTTGCATATAAAAATCCTTAGAAAATCGATTTTTAGTGGAAAATACAAGTGATCACAGATTTTCGTTATTTTTGCTCTAACTCGTATAGTTTCCAAGAAAAACGCATTTAAAGTTTTGCATATAAAAATCCTTAGAAAATCGATTTTTAGTGGAAAATACAAGTGATCACAGATTTTCGTTATTTTTGCTCTAACTCGTATAGTTTCCAAGAAAAACGCATTTAAAGTTTTGCATATAAAAATCCTTAGAAAATCGATTTTTAGTGGAAAATACAAGTGATCACAGATTTTCGTTATTTTTGCTCTAACTCGTATAGTTTCCAAGAAAAACGCATTTAAAGTTTTGCATATAAAAATCCTTAGAAAATCGATTTTTAGTGGAAAATACAAGTGATCACAGATTTTCGTTATTTTTGCTCTAACTCGTATAGTTTCCAAGAAAAACGCATTTAAAGTTTTGCATATAAAAATCCTTAGAAAATCGATTTTTAGTGGAAAATACAAGTGATCACAGATTTTCGTTATTTTTGCTCTAACTCGTATAGTTTCCAAGAAAAACGCATTTAAAGTTTTGCATATAAAAATCCTTAGAAAATCGATTTTTAGTGGAAAATACAAGTGATCACAGATTTTCGTTATTTTTGCTCTAACTCGTATAGTTTCCAAGAAAAACGCATTTAAAGTTTTGCATATAAAAATCCTTAGAAAATCGATTTTTAGTGGAAAATACAAGTGATCACAGATTTTCGTTATTTTTGCTCTAACTCGTATAGTTTCCAAGAAAAACGCATTTAAAGTTTTGCATATAAAAATCCTTAGAAAATCGATTTTCAGTGGAAAATACAAGGGATCACAGATTTTCGTCATTTTGCTCTAACTCGTATAGTTAGAAAATCGATTTTCAGTGGAAAATACAAGTGATCACAGATTTTCGTTGTTTTTGCTCTAACTCGTATAGTTTCGTTATTTTTGCTCTAACTCGTATAGTTTCCAAGAAAAACTCATTTAAAGTTTTGCATATAAAAATCCTTAGAAAATCGATTTTTAGTGGAAAATACAGGTGATCACAGATTTTCGTTATTTTTGCTCTAACTCGTATAGTTTCCAAGAAAAACGCATTTAAAGTTTTGCATATATAAATCCTTAGAAAATCGATTTTCAGTGGAAAATACAAGTGATCACAGATTTTCGTTATTTTTGCTCTAACTCGTATAGTTTCCAAGAAAAACGCATTTAAAGTTTTGCATATAAAAATCCTTAGAAAATCGATTTTCAGTGGAAAATACAAGTGATCACAGATTTTCGTTATTTTTGCTCTAACTCGTATAGTTTCGTTATTTTTGCTCTAACTCGTATAGTTTCCAAGAAAACGCATTTAAAGTTTTCCATATATAAATCCTTAGAAAATCGATTTTTAGTGGAAAATACAAGTGATCACAGATTTTCGTTATTTTTGCTCTAACTCGTATAGTTTCCAAGAAAAACGCATTTAAAGTTTTGCATATAAAAATCCTTAGAAAATCGATTTTTAGTGGAAAATACAAGTGATCACAGATTTTCGTTATTTTTGCTCTAACTCGTATAGTTTCCAAGAAAAACGCATTTAAAGTTTTGCATATAAAAATCCTTAGAAAATCGATTTTCAGTGGAAAATACAAGTGATCACAGATTTTCGTTATTTTTGCTCTAACTCGTATAGTTTCCAAGAAAAACGCATTTAAAGTTTTGCATATAAAAATCCTTAGAAAATCGATTTTCAGTGGAAAATACAAGTGATCACAGATTTTCGTTATTTTTGCTCTAACTCGTATAGTTTCCAAGAAAAACGCATTTAAAGTTTTGCATATAAAAATCCTTAGAAAATCGATTTTTAGTGGAAAATACAAGTGATCACAGATTTTCGTTATTCCAAGAAAAACGCATTTAAAGTTTTGCATATAAAAATCCTTAGAAAATCAATATTCAGTGGGAAATACAAGTGATCACAGATTTTCGTTATTTTTGCTCTAACTCGTATAGTTTCCAAGAAAAACGCATTTAAAGTTTTGCATATAAAAATCCTTAGGAAATCGATTTTTAGTGGAAAATACAAGTGATCACAGATTTTAGCTATTTTTGCTCTAACTCGTATAGTTTCCAAGAAAAACGCATTTAAAGTTTTGCATATAAAAATCCTTAGGAAATCGATTTTTAGTGGAAAATACAAGTGATCAAAGATTTTCGTTATTTTTGCTCTAACTCGTATAGTTTCCAAGAAAAACGCATTTAAAGTTTTGCATATAAAAATCCTTAGGAAATCGATTTTTAGTGGAAAATACAAGTGATCACAGATTTTCGCTATTTTTGCTCTAACTCGTATAGTTTCCAAGAAAAACGCATTTAAAGTTTTGCATATAAAAATCCTTAGGAAATCGATTTTTAGTGGAAAATACAAGTGATCACAGATTTTCGTTATTTTTGCTCTTACTCGTATAGTTTCCAAGAAAAACGCATTTAAAGTTTTGCATATAAAAATCCTTAGGAAATCGATTTTTAGTGGAAAATACAAGTGATCACAGATTTTCGCTATTTTTGCTCTAACTCGTATAGTTTCCAAGAAAAACGCATTTAAAGTTTTGCATATAAAAATCCTTAGGAAATCGATTTTTAGTGGAAAATACAAGTGATCACAGATTTTCGTTATTTTTGCTCTTACTCGTATAGTTTCCAAGAAAAACGCATTTAAAGTTTTGCATATAAAAATCCTTAGAAAATCAATATTCAGTGGGAAATACAAGTGATCACAGATTTTCGTTATTTTTGCTCTAACTCGTATAGTTTCCAAGAAAAACGCATTTAAAGTTTTGCATATAAAAATCCTTAGGAAATCGATTTTTAGTGGAAAATACAAGTGATCACAGATTTTAGCTATTTTTGCTCTAACTCGTATAGTTTCCAAGAAAAACGCATTTAAAGTTTTGCATATAAAAATCCTTAGGAAATCGATTTTTAGTGGAAAATACAAGTGATCACAGATTTTCGTTATTTTTGCTCTAACTCGTATAGTTTCCAAGAAAAACGCATTTAAAGTTTTGCATATAAAAATCCTTAGGAAATCGATTTTCAGTGGAAAATACAAGTGATCACAGATTTTCGTTATTTTTGCTCTAACTCGTATAGTTTCTAAGAAAAACGCATTTAAAGTTTTGCATATAAAAATCCTTAGGAAATCGATTGTTAGTGGAAAATACAAGTGATCACAGATTTTCGTTATTTTTGCTCTAACTCGTATAGTTTCCAAGAAAAACGCATTTAAAGTTTTGCATATAAAAATCCTTAGGAAATCGATTTTTAGTGGAAAATACAAGTGATCACAGATTTTCGCTATTTTTGCTCTAACTCGTATAGTTTCCAAGAAAAACGCATTTAAAGTTTTGCATATAAAAATCCTTAGGAAATCGATTTTTAGTGGAAAATACAAGTGATCACAGATTTTCGTTATTTTTGCTCTAACTCGTATAGTTTCCAAGAAAAACGCATTTAAAGTGGAAAATACAAGTGATCACAGATTTTCGTTATTTTTGCTCTAACTCGTATAGTTTCCAAGAAAAACGCATTTAAAGTTTTGCATATAAAAATCCTTAGGAAATCGATTTTTAGTGGAAAATACAAGTGATCACAGATTTTCGTTATTTTTGCTCTAACTCGTATAGTTTCCAAGAAAAACGCATTTAAAGTGGAAAATACAAGTGATCACAGATTTTCGTTATTTTTGCTCTAACTCGTATAGTTTCCAAGAAAAACGCATTAAGTGGAAAATACAAGTGATCACAGATTTTCGTTATTTTTGCTCTAACTCGTACAGTTTCCAAGAAAAACGCATTTAAAGTTTTGCATATAAAAATCCTTAGGAAATCGATTTTTAGTGGAAAATACAAGTGATCACAGATTTTCGCTATTTTTGCTCTAACTCGTACAGTTTCCAAGAAAAACGCATTTAAAGTTTTGCATATAAAAATCCTTAGGAAATCGATTTTTAGTGGAAAATACAATTGATCACAGATTTTCGTTATTTTTGCTCTAACTCGTATAGTTTCCAAGAAAAACGCATTTAAAGTTTTGCATATAAAAATCCTTAGGAAATCGATTTTTAGTGGAAAATACAAGTGATCACAGATTTTCGCTATTTTTGCTCTAACTCGTATAGTTTCCAAGAAAAACGCATTTAAAGTTTTGCATATAAAAATCCTTAGGAAATCGATTTTTAGTGGAAAATACAAGTGATCACAGATTTTCGCTATTTTTGCTCTAACTCGTATAGTTTCCAAGAAAAACGCATTTAAAGTTTTGCATATAAAAATCCTTAGAAAATCGATTTTCAGTGAAAAATACAAGTGATCACAGATTTTCGTTATTTTGGCTCTAACTCGTATAGTTTCCAAGAAAAACGCATTTAAAGTTTTGCATATAAAAATCCTTAGAAAATCGATTTTCAGTGAAAAATACAAGTGATCACAGATTTTCGTTATTTTGGCTCTAACTCGTATAGTTTCCAAGAAAAACGCATTTAAAGTTTTGCATATAAAAATCCTTAGAAAATCGATTTTCAGTGGAAAATACAAGTGATCACAGATTTTCGTTATTTTTCCTCTAACTCGTATAGTTTCCAAGAAAAACGCATTTAAAGTTTTGCATATAAAAATCCTTAGAAAATCGATTTTCAGTGAAAAATACAAGTGATCACAGATTTTCGTTATTTTGGCTCTAACTCGTATAGTTTCCAAGAAAAACGCATTTAAAGTTTTGCATATAAAAATCCTTAGAAAATCGATTTTCAGTGGAAAATACAAGTGATCACAGATTTTCGTTATTTTTCCTCTAACTCGTATAGTTTCCAAGAAAAACGCATTTAAAGTTTTGCATATAAAAATCCTTAGAAAATCGATTTTTAGTGGAAAATACAAGTGATTACAGATTTTCGTTATTTTTGCTCTAACTCGTATAGTTTCCAAGAATAAATCATTTAAAGTTTTGCATATAAAAATCCTTAGAAACTCGATTTTCAGTGGAAAATACAAGTGATCACAGATTTTCGTTATTTTTGCTCTAACTCGTATAGTTTCCAAGAAAAACGCATTTAAAGTTTTGCATATAAAAATCCTTAGAAAATCGATTTTTAGTGGAAAATACAAGTGATCACAGATTTTCGTTATTTTTGCTCTAACTCGTATAGTTTCCAAGAAAAACGCATTTAAAGTTTTGCATATAAAAATCCTTAGAAAATCGATTTTCAGTGGAAAATACAAGTGATCACAGATTTTCGTTATTTTTGCTCTAACTCGTATAGTTTCCAAGAAAAACGCATTTAAAGTTTTGCATATAAAAATCCTTAGGAAATCGATTTTTAGTGGAAAATACAAGTGATCACAGATTTTCGCTATTTTTGCTCTAACTCGTATAGTTTCCAAGAAAAACGCATTTAAAGTTTTGCATATAAAAATCCTTAGAAAATCGATTTTTAGTGGAAAATACAAGTGATCACAGATTTTCGTTATTTTTGCTCTAACTCGTATAGTTTCCAAGAAAAACGCATTTAAAGTTTTGCATATAAAAATCCTTAGAAAATCGATTTTCAGTGAAAAATACAAGTGATCACAGATTTTCGTTATTTTGGCTCTAACTCGTATAGTTTCCAAGAAAAACGCATTTAAAGTTTTGCATATAAAAATCCTTAGAAAATCGATTTTCAGTGGAAAATACAAGTGATCACAGATTTTCGTTATTTTTCCTCTAACTCGTATAGTTTCCAAGAAAAACGCATTTAAAGTTTTGCATATAAAAATCCTTAGAAAATCGATTTTTAGTGGAAAATACAAGTGATTACAGATTTTCGTTATTTTTGCTCTAACTCGTATAGTTTCCAAGAATAAATCATTTAAAGTTTTGCATATAAAAATCCTTAGAAACTCGATTTTCAGTGGAAAATACAAGTGATCACAGATTTTCGTTATTTTTGCTCTAACTCGTATAGTTTCCAAGAAAAACGCATTTAAAGTTTTGCATATAAAAATCCTTAGAAAATCGATTTTTAGTGAAAAATACAAGTGATTACAGATTTTCGTTATTTTTGCTCTAACTCGTATAGTTTCCAAGAATAAATCATTTAAAGTTTTGCATATAAAAATCCTTAGAAAATCGATTTTCAGTGGAAAATACAAGTGATCACAGATTTTCGTTATTTTTGCTCTAACTCGTATAGTTTCCAAGAAAAACGCATTTAAAGTTTTGCATATAAAAATCCTTAGAAAATCGATTTTCAGTGAAAAATACAAGTGATCACAGATTTTCGTTATTTTGGCTCTAACTCGTATAGTTTCCAAGAAAAACGCATTTAAAGTTTTGCATATAAAAATCCTTAGAAAATCGATTTTCAGTGGAAAATACAAGTGATCACAGATTTTCGTTATTTTTCCTCTAACTCGTATAGTTTCCAAGAAAAACGCATTTAAAGTTTTGCATATAAAAATCCTTAGAAAATCGATTTTTAGTGGAAAATACAAGTGATCACAGATTTTCGTTATTTTTGCTCTAACTCGTATAGTTAGAAAATCGATTTTCAGTGGAAAATACAAGTGATCACAGATTTTCGTTGTTTTTGCTCTAACTCGTATAGTTTTGTTATTTTTGCTCTAACTCGTATAGTTTCCAAGAAAAACGCATTTAAAGTTTTGCATATAAAAATCCTTAGAAAATCGATTTTTAGTGGAAAATACAAGTGATCACAGATTTTCGTTATTTTTGCTCTAACTCGTATAGTTTCCAAGAAAAACGCATTTAAAGTTTTGCATATAAAAATCCTTAGAAAATCGATTTTCAGTGGAAAATACAAGTGATCACAGATTTTCGTTATTTTTGCTCTAACTCGTATAGTTTCCAAGAAAAACGCATTTAAAGTTTTGCATATAAAAATCCTTAGAAAATCGATTTTTAGTGGAAAATAAAAGTGATCACAGATTTTCGTTATTTTTGCTCCAACTCGTATAGTTTCCAAGAAAAACGCATTTAAAGTTTTGCATATAAAAATCCTTAGAAAATCGATTTTTAGTGGAAAATACAAGTGATCACAGATTTTCGTTATTTTTGCTCTAACTCGTATAGTTTCCAAGAAAAACGCATTTAAAGTTTTGCATATAAAAATCCTTAGAAAATCGATTTTTAGTGGAAAATACAAGTGATCACAGATTTTCGTTATTTTTGCTCTAACTCGTATAGTTTCCAAGAAAAACGCATTTAAAGTTTTGCATATAAAAATCCTTAGAAAATCGATTTTCAGTGGAAAATACAAGTGATCACAGATTTTCGTTATTTTTGCTCTAACTCGTATAGTTTCCAAGAAAAACGCATTTAAAGTTTTGCATATAAAAATCCTTAGAAAATCGATTTTCAGTGGAAAATACAAGTGATCACAGATTTTCGTTATTTTTGCTCTAACTCGTATAGTTAGAAAATCGATTTTCAGTGGAAAATACAAGTGATCACAGATTTTCGTTGTTTTTGCTCTAACTCGTATAGTTTCGTTATTTTTGCTCTAACTCGTATAGTTTCCAAGAAAAACGCATTTAAAGTTTTGCATATAAAAATCCTTAGAAAATCGATTTTTAGTGGAAAATACAGGTGATCACAGATTTTCGTTATTTTTGCTCTAACTCGTATAGTTTCCAAGAAAAACGCATTTAAAGTTTTGCATATAAAAATCCTTAGAAAATCGATTTTCAGTGGAAAATACAAGTGATCACAGATTTTCGTTATTTTTGCTCTAACTCGTATAGTTTCCAAGAAAAACGCATTTAAAGTTTTGCATATAAAAATCCTTAGAAAATCGATTTTTAGTGGAAAATACAAGTGATCACAGATTTTCGTTATTTTTGCTCTAACTCGTATAGTTTCCAAGAAAAACGCATTTAAAGTTTTGCATATAAAAATCCTTAGAAAATCGATTTTTAGTGGAAAATACAGGTGATCACAGATTTTCGTTATTTTTGCTCTAACTCGTATAGTTTCCAAGAAAAACGCATTTAAAGTTTTCCATATATAAATCCTTAGAAAATCGATTTTTAGTGGAAAATACAAGTGATCACAGATTTTCGTTATTTTTGCTCTAACTCGTATAGTTTCCAAGAAAAACGCATTTAAAGTTTTACATATAAAAATCCTTAGAAAATCGATTTTCAGTGGAAAATACAAGTGATCACAGATTTTCGTTATTTTTGCTCTAACTCTTATAATTTCGTTATTTTTGCTCTAACTCGTATAGTTTCCAAGAAAAATGCATTTAAAGTTTTGCATATAAAAATCCTTAGAAAATACAAGTGATCACAGATTTTCGTTATTTTTGCTCTAACTCGTATAGTTTCCAAGAAAAACGCATTTAAAGTTTTGCATATAAAAATCCTTAGAAAATCGATTTTTAGTGGAAAATACAAGTGATCACAGATTTTCGTTATTTTTGCTCTAACTCGTATAGTTTCCAAGAAAAACGCATTTAAAGTTTTGCATATAAAAATCCTTAGAAAATCGATTTTCAGTGGAAAATACAAGTGATCACAGATTTTCGTTATTTTTGCTCTAACTCGTATAGTTTCCAAGAAAAACGCATTTAAAGTTTTGCATATAAAAATCCTTAGAAAATCGATTTTTAGTGGAAAATACAAGTGATCACAGATTTTCGTTATTTTTGGTCTAACTCGTATAGTTTCCAAGAAAAACGCATTTAAAGTTTTGCATATAAAAATCCTTAGAAAATCGATTTTTAGTGGAAAATACAAGTGATCACAGATTTTCGTTATTTTTGCTCTAACTCGTATAGTTTCCAAGAAAAACGCATTTAAAGTTTTGCATATAAAAATCCTTAGAAAATCGATTTTCAGTGGAAAATACAAGTGATCACAGATTTTCGTTATTTTTGCTCTAACTCGTATAGTTTCCAAGAAAAACGCATTTAAAGTTTTGCATATAAAAATCCTTAGAAAATCGATTTTCAGTGGAAAATACAAGTGATCACAGATTTTCGTTATTTTTGCTCTAACTCGTATAGTTTCCAAGAAAAACGCATTTAAAGTTTTGCATATAAAAATCCTTAGAAAATCGATTTTCAGTGGAAAATACAAGTGATCACAGATTTTCGTTGTTTTTGCTCTAACTCGTATAGTTTCGTTATTTTTGCTCTAACTCGTATAGTTTCCAAGAAAAACGCATTTAAAGTTTTGCATATAAAAATCCTTAGAAAATCGATTTTTAGTGGAAAATACAGGTGATCACAGATTTTCGTTATTTTTGCTCTAACTCGTATAGTTTCCAAGAAAAACGCATTTAAAGTTTTGCATATAAAAATCCTTAGAAAATCGATTTTTAGTGGAAAATACAAGTGATCACAGATTTTCGTTATTTTTGCTCTAACTCGTATAGTGTCCAAGAAAAACGCATTTAAAGTTTTGCATATAAGAATCCTTAGAAAATACAAGTGATCACAGATTTTCGTTATTTTTGCTCTAACTCGTATAGTTTCCAAGAAAAACGCATTTAAAGTTTTGCATATAAAAATCCTTAGAAAATCGATTTTTAGTGGAAAATACAAGTGATCACAGATTTTCGTTATTTTTGCTCTAACTCGTATAGTTTCCAAGAAAAACGCATTTAAAGTTTTGCATATAAAAATCCTTAGAAAATCGATTTTCAGTGGAAAATACAAGTGATCACAGATTTTCGTTATTTTTGCTCTAACTCGTATAGTTTCCAAGAAAAACGCATTTAAAGTTTTGCATATAAAAATCATTAGAAAATCGATTTTCAGTGGAAAATACAAGTGATCACAGATTTTCGTTATTTTTGCTCTAACTCGTATAGTTAGAAAATCGATTTTCAGTGGAAAATACAAGTGATCACAGATTTTCGTTGTTTTTGCTCTAACTCGTATAGTTTCCAAGAAAAACGCATTTAAAGTTTTGCATATAAAAATCCTTAGAAAATCGATTTTTAGTGGAAAATACAAGTGATCACAGATTTTCGTTATTTTTGCTCTAACTCGTATAGTTTCCAAGAAAAACGCATTTAAAGTTTTGCATATAAAAATCCTTAGAAAATCGATTTTTAGTGGAAAATACAAGTGATCACAGATTTTCGTTATTTTTGCTCTAACTCGTATAGTTTCCAAGAAAAACGCATTTAAAGTTTTGCATATAAAAATCCTTAGAAAATCGATTTTTAGTGGAAAATACAAGTGATCACAGATTTTCGTTATTTTTGCTCTAACTCGTATAGTTTCCAAGAAAAACGCATTTAAAGTTTTGCATATAAAAATCCTTAGAAAATCGATTTTTAGTGGAAAATACAAGTGATCACAGATTTTCGTTATTTTTGCTCTAACTCGTATAGTTTCCAAGAAAAACGCATTTAAAGTTTTGCATATAAAAATCCTTAGAAAATCGATTTTTAGTGGAAAATACAAGTGATCACAGATTTTCGTTATTTTTGCTCTAACTCGTATAGTTTCCAAGAAAAACGCATTTAAAGTTTTGCATATAAAAATCCTTAGAAAATCGATTTTTAGTGGAAAATACAAGTGATCACAGATTTTCGTTATTTTTGCTCTAACTCGTATAGTTTCCAAGAAAAACGCATTTAAAGTTTTGCATATAAAAATCCTTAGAAAATCGATTTTTAGTGGAAAATACAAGTGATCACAGATTTTCGTTATTTTTGCTCTAACTCGTATAGTTTCCAAGAAAAACGCATTTAAAGTTTTGCATATAAAAATCCTTAGAAAATCGATTTTTAGTGGAAAATACAAGTGATCACAGATTTTCGTTATTTTTGCTCTAACTCGTATAGTTTCCAAGAAAAACGCATTTAAAGTTTTGCATATAAAAATCCTTAGAAAATCGATTTTCAGTGGAAAATACAAGGGATCACAGATTTTCGTCATTTTGCTCTAACTCGTATAGTTAGAAAATCGATTTTCAGTGGAAAATACAAGTGATCACAGATTTTCGTTGTTTTTGCTCTAACTCGTATAGTTTCGTTATTTTTGCTCTAACTCGTATAGTTTCCAAGAAAAACTCATTTAAAGTTTTGCATATAAAAATCCTTAGAAAATCGATTTTTAGTGGAAAATACAGGTGATCACAGATTTTCGTTATTTTTGCTCTAACTCGTATAGTTTCCAAGAAAAACGCATTTAAAGTTTTGCATATATAAATCCTTAGAAAATCGATTTTCAGTGGAAAATACAAGTGATCACAGATTTTCGTTATTTTTGCTCTAACTCGTATAGTTTCCAAGAAAAACGCATTTAAAGTTTTGCATATAAAAATCCTTAGAAAATCGATTTTCAGTGGAAAATACAAGTGATCACAGATTTTCGTTATTTTTGCTCTAACTCGTATAGTTTCGTTATTTTTGCTCTAACTCGTATAGTTTCCAAGAAAAACGCATTTAAAGTTTTGCATATAAAAATCCTTAGAAAATCGATTTTTAGTGGAAAATACAAGTGATCACAGATTTTCGTTATTTTTGCTCTAACTCGTATAGTTTCCAAGAAAAACGCATTTAAAGTTTTGCATATAAAAATCCTTAGAAAATCGATTTTTAGTGGAAAATACAAGTGATCACAGATTTTCGTTATTTTTGCTCTAACTCGTATAGTTTCCAAGAAAAACGCATTTAAAGTTTTGCATATAAAAATCCTTAGAAAATCGATTTTCAGTGGAAAATACAAGTGATCACAGATTTTCGTTATTTTTGCTCTAACTCGTATAGTTTCCAAGAAAAACGCATTTAAAGTTTTGCATATAAAAATCCTTAGAAAATCGATTTTCAGTGGAAAATACAAGTGATCACAGATTTTCGTTATTTTTGCTCTAACTCGTATAGTTTCCAAGAAAAACGCATTTAAAGTTTTGCATATAAAAATCCTTAGAAAATCGATTTTTAGTGGAAAATACAAGTGATCACAGATTTTCGTTATTCCAAGAAAAACGCATTTAAAGTTTTGCATATAAAAATCCTTAGAAAATCAATATTCAGTGGGAAATACAAGTGATCACAGATTTTCGTTATTTTTGCTCTAACTCGTATAGTTTCCAAGAAAAACGCATTTAAAGTTTTGCATATAAAAATCCTTAGGAAATCGATTTTTAGTGGAAAATACAAGTGATCACAGATTTTAGCTATTTTTGCTCTAACTCGTATAGTTTCCAAGAAAAACGCATTTAAAGTTTTGCATATAAAAATCCTTAGGAAATCGATTTTTAGTGGAAAATACAAGTGATCAAAGATTTTCGTTATTTTTGCTCTAACTCGTATAGTTTCCAAGAAAAACGCATTTAAAGTTTTGCATATAAAAATCCTTAGGAAATCGATTTTTAGTGGAAAATACAAGTGATCACAGATTTTCGCTATTTTTGCTCTAACTCGTATAGTTTCCAAGAAAAACGCATTTAAAGTTTTGCATATAAAAATCCTTAGGAAATCGATTTTTAGTGGAAAATACAAGTGATCACAGATTTTCGTTATTTTTGCTCTTACTCGTATAGTTTCCAAGAAAAACGCATTTAAAGTTTTGCATATAAAAATCCTTAGGAAATCGATTTTTAGTGGAAAATACAAGTGATCACAGATTTTCGCTATTTTTGCTCTAACTCGTATAGTTTCCAAGAAAAACGCATTTAAAGTTTTGCATATAAAAATCCTTAGGAAATCGATTTTTAGTGGAAAATACAAGTGATCACAGATTTTCGTTATTTTTGCTCTTACTCGTATAGTTTCCAAGAAAAACGCATTTAAAGTTTTGCATATAAAAATCCTTAGAAAATCAATATTCAGTGGGAAATACAAGTGATCACAGATTTTCGTTATTTTTGCTCTAACTCGTATAGTTTCCAAGAAAAACGCATTTAAAGTTTTGCATATAAAAATCCTTAGGAAATCGATTTTTAGTGGAAAATACAAGTGATCACAGATTTTAGCTATTTTTGCTCTAACTCGTATAGTTTCCAAGAAAAACGCATTTAAAGTTTTGCATATAAAAATCCTTAGGAAATCGATTTTTAGTGGAAAATACAAGTGATCACAGATTTTCGTTATTTTTGCTCTAACTCGTATAGTTTCCAAGAAAAACGCATTTAAAGTTTTGCATATAAAAATCCTTAGGAAATCGATTTTCAGTGGAAAATACAAGTGATCACAGATTTTCGTTATTTTTGCTCTAACTCGTATAGTTTCTAAGAAAAACGCATTTAAAGTTTTGCATATAAAAATCCTTAGGAAATCGATTGTTAGTGGAAAATACAAGTGATCACAGATTTTCGTTATTTTTGCTCTAACTCGTATAGTTTCCAAGAAAAACGCATTTAAAGTTTTGCATATAAAAATCCTTAGGAAATCGATTTTTAGTGGAAAATACAAGTGATCACAGATTTTCGCTATTTTTGCTCTAACTCGTATAGTTTCCAAGAAAAACGCATTTAAAGTTTTGCATATAAAAATCCTTAGGAAATCGATTTTTAGTGGAAAATACAAGTGATCACAGATTTTCGTTATTTTTGCTCTAACTCGTATAGTTTCCAAGAAAAACGCATTTAAAGTGGAAAATACAAGTGATCACAGATTTTCGTTATTTTTGCTCTAACTCGTATAGTTTCCAAGAAAAACGCATTTAAAGTTTTGCATATAAAAATCCTTAGGAAATCGATTTTTAGTGGAAAATACAAGTGATCACAGATTTTCGTTATTTTTGCTCTAACTCGTATAGTTTCCAAGAAAAACGCATTTAAAGTGGAAAATACAAGTGATCACAGATTTTCGTTATTTTTGCTCTAACTCGTATAGTTTCCAAGAAAAACGCATTTAAAGTGGAAAATACAAGTGATCACAGATTTTCGTTATTTTTGCTCTAACTCGTACAGTTTCCAAGAAAAACGCATTTAAAGTTTTGCATATAAAAATCCTTAGGAAATCGATTTTTAGTGGAAAATACAAGTGATCACAGATTTTCGCTATTTTTGCTCTAACTCGTACAGTTTCCAAGAAAAACGCATTTAAAGTTTTGCATATAAAAATCCTTAGGAAATCGATTTTTAGTGGAAAATACAATTGATCACAGATTTTCGTTATTTTTGCTCTAACTCGTATAGTTTCCAAGAAAAACGCATTTAAAGTTTTGCATATAAAAATCCTTAGGAAATCGATTTTTAGTGGAAAATACAAGTGATCACAGATTTTCGCTATTTTTGCTCTAACTCGTATAGTTTCCAAGAAAAACGCATTTAAAGTTTTGCATATAAAAATCCTTAGGAAATCGATTTTTAGTGGAAAATACAAGTGATCACAGATTTTCGCTATTTTTGCTCTAACTCGTATAGTTTCCAAGAAAAACGCATTTAAAGTTTTGCATATAAAAATCCTTAGGAAATCGATTTTTAGTGGAAAATACAAGTGATCACAGATTTTCGCTATTTTTGCTCTAACTCGTATAGTTTCCAAGAAAAACGCATTTAAAGTTTTGCATATAAAAATCCTTAGGAAATCGATTTTTAGTGGAAAATACAAGTGATCACAGATTTTCGTTATTTTTGCTCTAACTCGTATAGTTTCTAAGAAAAACGCATTTAAAGTTTTGCATATAAAAATCCTTAGGAAATCGATTTTTAGTGGAAAATACAAGTGATCACAGATTTTCGCTATTTTTGCTCTAACTCGTATAGTTTCCAAGAAAAACGTATTTAAAGTTTTGCATATAAAAATCCTTAGGAAATCGATTTTTAGTGGAAAATACAATTGATCACAGATTTTCGTTATTTTTGCTCTAACTCGTATAGTTTCCAAGAAAAACGCATTTAAAGTTTTGCATATAAAAATCCTTAGGAAATCGATTTTTAGTGGAAAATACAAGTGATCACAGATTTTCGCTATTTTTGCTCTAACTCGTATAGTTTCCAAGAAAAACGCATTTAAAGTTTTGCATATAAAAATCCTTAGGAAATCGATTTTCAGTGGAAAATACAAGTGATCACAGATTTTCGTTATTTTTGCTCTAACTCGTATAGTTTCTAAGAAAAACGCATTTAAAGTTTTGCATATAAAAATCCTTAGGAAATCGATTGTTAGTGGAAAATACAAGTGATCACAGATTTTCGTTATTTTTGCTCTAACTCGTATAGTTTCCAAGAAAAACGCATTTAAAGTTTTGCATATAAAAATCCTTAGGAAATCGATTTTTAGTGGAAAATACAAGTGATCACAGATTTTCGCTATTTTTGCTCTAACTCGTATAGTTTCCAAGAAAAACGCATTTAAAGTTTTGCATATAAAAATCCTTAGGAAATCGATTTTTAGTGGAAAATACAAGTGATCACAGATTTTCGTTATTTTTGCTCTAACTCGTATAGTTTCCAAGAAAAACGCATTTAAAGTGGAAAATACAAGTGATCACAGATTTTCGTTATTTTTGCTCTAACTCGTATAGTTTCCAAGAAAAACGCATTT
Organism: Pollenia angustigena; assembly: GCA_930367215.1. Classification (NCBI taxonomy): domain Eukaryota; kingdom Metazoa; phylum Arthropoda; class Insecta; order Diptera; family Polleniidae; genus Pollenia; species Pollenia angustigena. The sequence continues at coordinate 122,646,768 of OV884059.1, read as the reverse complement.
AAAGTTTTGCATATAAAAATCCTTAGGAAATCGATTTTTAGTGGAAAATACAAGTGATCACAGATTTTCGTTATTTTTGCTCTAACTCGTATAGTTTCCAAGAAAAACGCATTTAAAGTGGAAAATACAAGTGATCACAGATTTTCGTTATTTTTGCTCTAACTCGTATAGTTTCCAAGAAAAACGCATTTAAAGTGGAAAATACAAGTGATCACAGATTTTCGTTATTTTTGCTCTAACTCGTACAGTTTCCAAGAAAAACGCATTTAAAGTTTTGCATATAAAAATCCTTAGGAAATCGATTTTTAGTGGAAAATACAAGTGATCACAGATTTTCGCTATTTTTGCTCTAACTCGTACAGTTTCCAAGAAAAACGCATTTAAAGTTTTGCATATAAAAATCCTTAGGAAATCGATTTTTAGTGGAAAATACAATTGATCACAGATTTTCGTTATTTTTGCTCTAACTCGTATAGTTTCCAAGAAAAACGCATTTAAAGTTTTGCATATAAAAATCCTTAGGAAATCGATTTTTAGTGGAAAATACAAGTGATCACAGATTTTCGCTATTTTTGCTCTAACTCGTATAGTTTCCAAGAAAAACGCATTTAAAGTTTTGCATATAAAAATCCTTAGGAAATCGATTTTTAGTGGAAAATACAAGTGATCACAGATTTTCGCTATTTTTGCTCTAACTCGTATAGTTTCCAAGAAAAACGCATTTAAAGTTTTGCATATAAAAATCCTTAGGAAATCGATTTTTAGTGGAAAATACAAGTGATCACAGATTTTCGCTATTTTTGCTCTAACTCGTATAGTTTCCAAGAAAAACGCATTTAAAGTTTTGCATATAAAAATCCTTAGGAAATCGATTTTTAGTGGAAAATACAAGGGATCACAGATTTTCGTTATTTTTGCTCTAACTCGTATAGTTTCTAAGAAAAACGCATTTAAAGTTTTGCATATAAAAATCCTTAGGAAATCGATTTTTAGTGGAAAATACAAGTGATCACAGATTTTCGCTATTTTTGCTCTAACTCGTATAGTTTCCAAGAAAAACGCATTTAAAGTTTTGCATATAAAAATCCTTAGGAAATCGATTTTTAGTGGAAAATACAATTGATCACAGATTTTCGTTATTTTTGCTCTAACTCGTATAGTTTCCAAGAAAAACGCATTTAAAGTTTTGCATATAAAAATCCTTAGGAAATCGATTTTTAGTGGAAAATACAAGTGATCACAGATTTTCGCTATTTTTGCTCTAACTCGTTTAGTTTCCAAGAAAAACGCATTTAAAGTTTTGCATATAAAAATCCTTAGGAAATCGATTTTTAGTGGAAAATACAAGTGATCACAGATTTTCGCTATTTTTGCTCTAACTCGTATAGTTTCCAAGAAAAACGCATTTAAAGTTTTGCATATAAAAATCCTTAGGAAATCGATTTTTAGTGGAAAATACAAGTGATCACAGATTTTCGTTATTTTTGCTCTAACTCGTACAGTTTCCAAGAAAAACGCATTTAAAGTGGAAAATACAAGTGATCACAGATTTTCGTTATTTTTGCTCTAACTCGTATAGTTTCCAAGAAAAACGCATTTAAAGTTTTGCATATAAAAATCCTTAGGAAATCGGTTTTTAGTGGAAAATACAATTGATCACAGATTTTCGTTATTTTTGCTCTAACTCGTATAGTTTCCAAGAAAAACGCATTTAAAGTTTTGCATATAAAAATCCTTAGGAAATCGATTTTTAGTGGAAAATACAAGTGATCACAGATTTTCGCTATTTTTGCTCTAACTCGTATAGCTTCCAAGAAAAACGCATTTAAAGTGGAAAATACAAGTGATCACAGATTTTCGTTATTTTTGCTCTAACTCGTATAGTTTCTAAGAAAAACGCATTTAAAGTTTTGCATATAAAAATCCTTAGAAAATCGGTTTTTAGTGGAAAATACAAGTGATCACAGATTTTCGTTATTTTTGCTCTAACTCGTATAGTTTCCAAGAAAAACGCATTTAAAGTTTTGCATATAAAAATCCTTAGGAAATCGATTTTTAGTGGAAAATACAAGTGATCACAGATTTTCGCTATTTTTGCTCTAACTCGTATAGTTTCCAAGAAAAACGCATTTAAAGTTTTGCATATAAAAATCCTTAGGAAATTGATTTTTAGTGGAAAATACAAGTGATCACAGATTTTCGTTATTTTTGCTCTAACTCGTACAGTTTCCAAGAAAAACGCATTTAAAGTTTTGCATATAAAAATCCTTAGGAAATCGATTTTTAGTGGAAAATACAAGTGATCACAGATTTTCGCTATTTTTGCTCTAACTCGTACAGTTTCCAAGAAAAACGCATTTAAAGTTTTGCATATAAAAATCCTTAGGAAATCGATTTTTAGTGGAAAATACAAGTGATCACAGATTTTCGTTATTTTTGCTCTAACTCGTATAGTTTCCAAGAAAAACGCATTTAAAGTGGAAAATACAAGTGATCACAGATTTTCGTTATTTTTGCTCTAACTCGTATAGTTTCCAAGAAAAACGCATTTAAAGTTTTGCATATAAAAATCCTTAGGAAATCGATTTTTAGTGGAAAATACAAGTGATCACAGATTTTCGCTATTTTTGCTCTAACTCGTACAGTTTCCAAGAAAAACTCATTTAAAGTTTTGCATATAAAAATCCTTAGGAAATCGATTTTTAGTGGAAAATACAAGTGATCACAGATTTTCGCTATTTTTGCTCTAACTCGTATAGTTTCCAAGAAAAACGCATTTAAAGTTTTGCATATAAACATCCTTAGGAAATCGGTTTTTAGTGGAAAATACAATTGATCACAGATTTTCGTTATTTTTGCTCTAACTCGTATAGTTTCCAAGAAAAACGCATTTAAAGTGGAAAATACAAGTGATCACAGATTTTCGTTATTTTTGCTCTAACTCGTATAGTTTCCAAGAAAAACGCATTTAAAGTTTTGCATATAAAAATCCTTAGGAAATCGATTTTTAGTGGAAAATACAAGTGATCACAGATTTTCGCTATTTTTGCTCTAACTCGTACAGTTTCCAAGAAAAACTCATTTAAAGTTTTGCATATAAAAATCCTTAGGAAATCGATTTTTAGTGGAAAATACAAGTGATCACAGATTTTCGCTATTTTTGCTCTAACTCGTATAGTTTCCAAGAAAAACGCATTTAAAGTTTTGCATATAAACATCCTTAGGAAATCGGTTTTTAGTGGAAAATACAATTGATCACAGATTTTCGTTATTTTTGCTCTAACTCGTATAGTTTCCAAGAAAAACGCATTTAAAGTTTTGCATATAAAAATCCTTAGGAAATCGATTTTTAGTGGAAACTACAAGTGATCACAGATTTTCGTTATTTTTGCTCTAACTCGTATAGTTTCCAAGAAAAACGCATTTAAAGTGGAAAATACAAGTGATCACAGATTTTCGTTATTTTTGCTCTAACTCGTATAGTTTCCAAGAAAAACGCATTTAAAGTTTTGCATATAAAAATCCTTAGGAAATCGATTTTTAGTGGAAAATACAAGTGATCACAGATTTTCGCTATTTTTGCTCTAACTCGTATAGCTTCCAAGAAAAACGCATTTAAAGTGGAAAATACAAGTGATCACAGATTTTCGTTATTTTTGCTCTAACTCGTATAGTTTCCAAGAAAAACGCATTTAAAGTGGAAAATACAAGTGATCACAGATTTTCGTTATTTTTGCTCTAACTCGTATAGTTTCTAAGAAAAACGCATTTAAAGTTTTGCATATAAAAATCCTTAGAACATCGGTTTTTAGTGGAAAATACAAGTGATCACAGATTTTCGTTATTTTTGCTCTAACTCGTATAGTTTCCAAGAAAAACGCATTTAAAGTTTTGCATATAAAAATCCTTAGGAAATCGATTTTTAGTGGAAAATACAAGTGATCACAGATTTTCGCTATTTTTGCTCTAACTCGTATAGTTTCCAAGAAAAACGCATTTAAAGTTTTGCATATAAAAATCCTTAGGAAATCGATTTTTAGTGGAAAATACAAGTGATCACAGATTTTCGTTATTTTTGCTCTAACTCGTATAGTTTCCAAGAAAAACGCATTTAAAGTTTTGCATACAAAATCCTTAGGAAATCGATTTTTAGTGGAAAATACAAGTGATCACAGATTTTCGTTTTGCATATATTGCATATAAATAACATATTGACCCCATATTGACGGGAGGGCCGGTTTAAAAATTTATTACAAATCAGAAGAACTGATTTTATAGTACTTAATCTTCTACTGAAATAAATTTTATTTTTTAATTATACTTTCATCTTGGAAATCTATATATCTTCTTGTAAAACAATCTTTTTAATTGTATCAAGTATTTTCTTAATTTCTTGTGTTTCATTTAAACAAATTTTTCTAGGTTATTTTCTTTTACAATGAATTCAATTTTCCCTTGCTTAACTTTTTCTCTAACCTTAATATTTCTTCCGCTTTAAGTTGACACTTTTTTCAATGCATGACCCACAAACGAACTGTCACATAAGTACATACGAGTATATTCTTAATTAGATTATGCAGTTCAAAATTCACCACTCTCTAAAGAAACCGCAAAAGTGCGATTGGTTCGTCACCTGACTACAAGCCATAATGGGAGCATTTTAGGTTTTTAAAAAATAGTCTACGTTGTAGCGTGCCCTTAAAACGTTTGCTTTAAAAAATTAGTTTAATCTAAACATTTGTTCTAATCGAAATATTTTTTTAGAATTTTAAAATTATAATTCAAGGAAAGTGTTAACAAAAAATTAAATTCTTAAAAGTTGAAATTTAAAAATTGTATTATTTTTAAAATCAGTGAAAAGGGAAATAAAATTAAGCAATAATTTGCGCAAAAAAAAGATATTGAATAAAAAAAAAATAAAATACAAGAAATAATTTGGATTATATTCGAAAACTCCGTTAAAACAGAAAACATATTCAATTTAAAAAATCATAGTAAAGGAAACTTTCAAAAACTCGCTCCTTTTAAAATCGATCATTATTTATTAAACGCAAAAAATTAAAAAAAAAAAAAATTCCTTCACTTAATAATATTTCAAAAGTGTGTGACCTTTAAGAGAAACCTTAGAAAGTATTTAATTTATATCGTCAGTGTTTTATTGCACCATCGTCAAAATGCCTGTGGACACCCGTTATCAAGTGGATATCGAAGACATGGCCATCGAAAGCGACGAAGAGGATGAGGAGCTTCAAGGTATTGGGGTTCGTGTGCAAGCAACTGGCAGTCGTCGCCCCAGTACTGCCACGGATTATCAACGTGAAAATCATAACTATTACGATGAAGATGAGGACGAAGAGGATGATGATGTGGAACTAGATGTTTCGGATTTGTAAGTGATTGCATTTCGAAAGTTTTTTTTTTAAATGGTTAATAGTTAAAGTTAAAATAAGTTATAGATACATTTGAGTCTGTTTTACAAAACCTAAAGACAAAAATATTATTTCTGAGGAATCAAAGGAATTGCAGGACACCTAAATATAATTCCTTTTTGGGAATTGAAAACAAAGTTGGAAATTAGAAGATCCTACCCAAGAAGAAACACTTGTATTTTACCTATTCATTAGGGACCCAAACGATTTTTAAATTTCATTTACACTTCGACTTACATACTTGGATTTAATACGACTTAAGAATAAGGGCAGCGGGTTCAGGCTAGAGTTTGTATTAGCTTCTTTGTGTTATACATGTAGACTCAAAGGAAACCAATGTATGTATAATTTATTGGCCATTTTTCGAAAACTGTCGAACTTTTTCCAATTTAAAGTAGTCGCAAACAGGGCCCATAGTCTGTAATTTTACGGACTATTAAAAAAAGTTTAAGTACCGTAAAAACGAAAAACTCGAGGTGTACAAAATTTTATCTATCATTAGACAAAAAATATCATATGTAGGTATTTCCACCCTACTTTTTTACGGTACGATAATTTATATATTACCACCCTTGCCCGCTGCGCACATTGGTTCAAGTTCATAGAACGAGTGGCAAAAAATAGAAGCAGCTGTCGAAGGATAATGAAACTTGGCACATAGGAATTTTTTGTTTGAATCAAGAAAAAATGGAAAAATCAAAATGATCCGCCCACTTTTACGCCCACCTCCCATACAAAGTAAAAATTGGATTTTGACCTACAGCATTGTTTTTTGGCCCATAGCATTTTTAAACACTAACCTAGCATTTACACGTGAAAGTAATTTTACGAAATTCGCAATACACTCTCACTTTCTCACTAACACATTTACATTTTTTTAACTTTCAGCCCAATTTTCAGCTAGCTTTCAATGAAAATTTCAAGAAAGCGTTTTTTTGAACATTTCATGAAAGCAAATGACAATAAAGTAAGCAGTGTTGCCAATGCAAAACTTTTCACTTGAAATTTCAGGATTGTGTGAAATAGCAGTTACAAAAGCAACTTGGAAATATTAAGAACACAATTATTCTAACTTAAAGTAATTGTCTTAGCAAGTCTGAAACTTCAAAAACGCAAATGATAAACGCAGAAGAAGAAACATTTTTTTAGAAGTTTGCCCTTTGACGGCATTTTTCAAATTAACTTTCATTTTCCTGTGTAATCGAACAAGAAATTTTCAAGAAAGTCATCTATTTCATTGAAATTTTTATTTATAATACGTATACAGAAATTTCATGAAAGAACTTTCATTTGTAAAGGCAGTGTTAATCATTGGTGTGAAATTTGAAAAATATCCGCCCACTTTTACGACCACTTCCCATACAACTTGTATTGAAGAAGTGGCATAACTCTCTTGATTTTTAATGCATCAACTCAATTTTCACAAAAAATAAATATTACAATTGTAGAATGAACTCCTGAAAACATATACCTGTTCCGCCCACTTTTACGCCCACCTCCCAAAGAAAAAACAATAGAAAAAACTCGTAATTTACGTAAGTAATTTATAACTTTTTAACATCGTTATCGTACTCCAATTTTTTGATTTGCAGCTTTGAGCGAAATCTATTTATAAATGGGTCTGAATAAATAAATAAAATATTATGTATTACGTCTTCATTAGTGGCTACACGTTCAATTATTCGCGAATGATGTAGTCTTTAGGCTCTATAGTCTTTATTCCTCGCTTCCTGAGCTTCCTCGGACAGCATACCTGATACAAATGATCAATTAAAATGTAAAAATAAAAAAAAAATCAGTGAATAAGGGCCTTTAGATAGAGACATACCTTTTGGTACAATAGCTTCTACTATAATTTTGCTAAAATACACCAGAATCTTATGCACAGTTACAGGCATTTAGCACCAGCCATGAACAAAAATTCATGTTTTGTTACTTAATCATTTTATAGTTTTTACAGTTTTTTTTTTTGAAAGGAACAGGTAGGAGCAGCTGACTTTTTTTAACTTTTAGCTGAGACTTCAAGCTGTAATTTGACATCTTTTGTTAAACAGCGCTCCACAGCGCTAAAAAGATGCAGCCCACTGAAGTTGATGAACATTGAAATTTTGATGTTGTTTATATTTTGTTCTACGAAATGTTTTATATGGCACTTTTTCCAACTTTTTTTAATGCAAATCTCATCTTTAACAATTGCTATTTACGGAAATATACAAAAAAGTCAAATGGTAAGTTTACTGTGATTGTACGAAAAGATTGAACATACAGTAAATTTGCATGCCATTTTAAACAAGCAAACATATATGCACTTTGAGTGTGTCTGTCCAAACAAATAATAAATATATCAGGCTTATATTTCGGAATCATAATATTCAGATATCTGACAACAAAATACCAAAAAATTATCCAAATCGGCGAACATGAAAAAAATCAATTAATGCCGCTCTTGAACCAATGTGCGGCGTTGCCCGCTCAGTGTTAATTTTTTACTAACTATAGAGCAAGAGAGGAAAAAATTGCTTTTCTGTATCCTATTCCTCCAAGGTTAAACAAATTTAAAGTATGTGTGTTTTATTGTATCTCCATATATGTATTTTAAATTTTATCAAAATGATTAGTATTGTGGTTATTTTGTTGAACTATTTATGGTTTTTAATCCAAATTTTAATATTTTTAATTAGGCTTAAGTTCATGAAATTTAATTTTTATTAAATTATTTTTGTGAAGAAAGGAATTTTACAACATGAAAATTAATTAAAATTGTTATTGATAATCTTTCATTCTTGACGTGGCTCGGGCTCGAACCCTGGCCGGCAGGTTACCATGACATGTTTCGATCGCAACCACTCGATCTCCTCAGATGGATTTGCCGTCTTACACTCGCAGCCATCGACGACTGCTGACGTCACTAGTCAAACATCAATCCTTAAACCAAATTGTATTTTAACATTTGGTAGATCGAAATTTGCTCTATGTGTACATTTGTCCTTCAAGTTGTGCTGAAAAAGGTCAACAGAAAAGAGAAAGACAATGTGAAAAAACAAAAAATGTACTTGGACTTCAAGAAAAATTCTTGACGAAAGTACGAAAAAACAGAAGTAAAGAAAAAAAACATGTAAAATCAATTAAAATGGATAATCATTCAGGAAAGCAAATTTCGATCTACCAAATGTTAAAATACAATTTGGTTTAAGGATTGATGTTTGACTAGTGACGTCAGCAGTCGTCGATGGCTTCGAGTGTAAGACGGCAAATCCATCTGAGGAGATCGAGTGGTTGCGATCGAAACATGTCATGGTAACCTGCCGGCCAGGGTTCGAGCCCGAGCCACGTCAAGAATGAAAGATTATCAATAACAATTTTGATTAATTTTCATGTTGTAAAATTCCTTTCTTCACAAAAATAATTTAATAAAAATTAAATTTCATGAACTTAAGCCTAATTAAAAATATTAAAATTTTATCAAAATGGTTAAAATAGTTTCGGATAGGCGAAAATTGCCCATTTGTCCCTTCATATTCACAGCTTTGGAAAAATATGAACCCCTTGTGTTTTATTTACACCAATCTATCTGTGATCCAAATTTTGTAAGATATTTTCGCAGCGGCAGCAGTTCTCTCTTTGTCCCCCTCTTGGCCCTAGTTTTAAAATAATAAAAAGCCTATAGTTCCGATTTCATCAAATTCGGCCATGCTTTTTATTCGATAAAGCGTAGCAAACGCAAAAGCCACTTTTGCATTCGGTCAGGGGAGGGCTGAGCGGATATATAGATTGGAAGCGAAATGGAGGGAGGGTGAACAGCGTACTCACGTTGAAATGACTTTTTGTTTTGAGTAGGGAAGCTATTGCTTTAAAACATCTGTTCTTAAACGATAATTAATAATTTTTTGAGTATAGGAGGTTTAGGGCTTCTGGACCCTTTAGTGGAACCTTCATTTTGTAAAAAAAAAATTTAAATCGGACCGTATCCGGAGATTTCCTCTTACAAACATACAAACATAGAAGTGTAGATTTAAATTTTCTGTATATTGGCAATCAAGTGAAAGGGAGGAACAATTTTAACAACACGGGTCTAAAATACAAAATTAATTGCTTGGTGTTGTAAGAAGACACTTATGTGGAAGTGCCCATATGTAACAGTGTTTTTGTGGTGCAGCCAAGGCGAATTTATTACAGGTGGTCTTAAAAGCCCTGCTGATATTAGCTTAAATCACTGTTGGATGTCAAAATTTTGTTTATTCTCTTTTATTATCTTTGTTTCTGTTTTGTTTTATTTCCGTTTTTGACATTGTACAATGATTTTACAAAAACAAATTGCTTGTGGTTTTTGTACGAGTTGTACTTGTTGTAGTACCGAGATAACCTGGGATGAATTCGCCTTGGGTGCAGCGTTAAAATTAAACAGTGTGAGAGAAAAGTGAAAAATATACAAAAAAAGCTTTATATTTTGGCTAATTAATTATGACTTTCTACAACCATCAAATTAACCTTTGAGACACTCTTATGTGAAAAACCATACAAAAGGAATAATTTTTACACGATAAACAAAAAAATTGTTGAGGTACACTAAAGAAACTGCTTGACTTTGTTAGAAATATAAATTTAGTACTGCAAACACATTTCTTGATGTTTTTAGTATAGAAATATTTCACAACTTACGTAAGTTACCCTCGTGTGTGGTTTTTTACACATATGTAGTTTCTGTATAATTTGCACTAGAGTCAAAATTGTCGGTCGGCAAGTATGAATATTTTTGAAATTGTACGATTGTAATCAATTCATGATTTACGTAACATAAATAATGTAATTTTTCACATTGGTGATTAAAAACAAAACATACAAAACTTGCGGGTATTTTATATAAGCACTTACTTTATACAACATACATTGCATGCAGTTAATTGGACTCAACTAAGCAGAGATTTCAACTTAATTTTAAAGGTTGAAAAAATGAGGCTTGTTTTAGAAAAATGTATGCTGCGCATCGGTGCGCCTTTAAAGTTAAGCACGAATTTGTACCAACACAAGTTGAGTTTACGACCCCAAATCGCTTCGAGACTTATGCTATAAATTTAATTAATGTTGTTGTTGTCATTGTTTTATGTGTTTTCATTATAGATGTGCAATTGCCGAAATTTGATACGCGTGACCGTGGTTAAATTTATATATTATAATAATTTAAAAAAAATGGAGTTCTAGAATTTAAAAATTTATTTCTCACGCACTCACGAACTGTCTGTCTTTCTTAGGTTTATTATAAAATTTCAATTTTAATATTTTTTAAATTTGGCTCAACTTCATCATTTTCATTAAATTATTTTAAAGACTTATGGAATTTTACAACATGAAATCAATTCCAAAAAAAATTTTTTTTGATAATTTTTATTCTTGCCTGAACATCGGCTCGAATTCAGGTCGAATTTACATGTCTCGAAAATAACCACATTTCCATCATCAGAATTCCTTGCAGCTGTACAGATCATGGTGGAATAAGCAAGTGGCATCGTTACGGCAACAAATACAACATAACAACAAAAATGGAAATTATATCACCGTTTACGTCAAAAAATACTTTAAACAAAAATCAAAGCTGAACGTAATGAAATAAATAAATTTTTAGCTAGTTTTTATTTAATTATCAAAAACTTTAATAAAATACAATAATCACAGCACAAAACGGGGACTTTTTGTAAACATAAACAAAACTTTGACATAAACCTAGACAAACAATGCAAGAGCAAAAAATTGTCATCTGGCGTAGTGCTGCCACCTGTTTATTTCACCATGGTACGGATTGCGCACTGCGGCGGCTGCAAGTCTATAGAAGAACATCAATCTTTTAAAAAATGGTATTGGTGGATCGAATTTTGCTGTAGTTGATTTTTTTTTTTTAATTTATTTAGATGTTTCTTCCTTACTTTTTGTCATGACTTTGCCTTGAAAACCTGAGTACATTTTGTTTGTTTTTTTCTTTTGTCTTTTTTTTTTCGGTGACCTTTCTTTGACAACTGTAAATATATTGCGTCTTAGCTATTTTAATGACAATTGTGACTTAATTTAACTGTTTGTTTTTAATTGAAATTTTTAATATTTTTTGAATTAGACTCATTTTCATTAAATTATTTTTATAGATGATGGAAAATAAAAAAAAAAAGATTTTTTTTTTACATTTTTATTCTTGACTGAACACCGGCTCGAACTCACATGTTATGAGAATTTTTTTATATATAGTGAAACATCAATCTTTTAATCAATGGATCGATATTTGCTGTAATTGATTAACTTTTTCAATTTAATGTTTATTCTTAATTAAAAATTTGTATTTTTGTGTAATTCGTATCCGAACTCATTCAATGGCAAGCAATTCAGCTGAAGCGTGCGTGAATAAAAAAATCACACTTATATCGTAATTAAGATTTTGTTGGAAGATTCAGTTTGTTCTTAGAGTTACGCACATAAAATATAGTGTGCCTCAATGTCGTAGTTCTGTAGTTACCTACTAAACCACCAAGATTTTTTTGGAACATGCAGTTTGTTTTAAGAGGTACGCTAATCAAATTTAGTGTGCCTTACTATTGTAGCTGACGAGATATTTATTGATCAGCAAAAAAGGGGTTTCGGCCCCACTGTCTGTCGTTACAGCTACCCATCCTACTTTTACAGTCACAATTCTGTTGGATTTTAATAAAATGTTATGAAAATATTAAATGAAAAATTATAACGCAAATAAACATTCTATGCTTAACCATTGTCCCAAGGTAAGAATAATCAAAAAAAAAAAAAGTAATAAAGATTTAGAAAGTAATTGAAATTTAAACTAAAAAAATAGTAATATGTATTCAAAATTTTTTTTTATACCCACACCCTAATAGTGGAGAGGGTTATATGCATTTGTGCTGATGTGTGTAACACCATAAAATATAGACCCACCTTGAAGTATACCGATCGACTCAGAATCACTTTCTGAGTCGAACTAACGATCTCCGTCCGGCTGGCTGGCTTGGCTGGCTGTCCATGTAACCTTGAGCGCAAAGTACAGGTCGCAATTTTGGAGATCATTTTGATAAAATTTGGGTCATAGGTTCTTAGTGGTACAAGCAGCAAGCATTTTGAAAATGGGCCGAATCGTAGGACCACGAGGGAAGATAGGGGGAAAGTTCTTCCTCTCAGAAACTATCAAACCGATTTTAATGAAATTTTAAACATAGATCGAACCATATTTTTCATAAATAGGACCACAAGGGGAGGCAGGGGGCAATTTCTGTCTCACAAACTTTCAAACCAATTTTAATGACGTTTATAAACATAGATAAATCCAAATTTATATGGACACATAAGCATGATGTGTTTTTAAATACTGTGGTGTATGGTATCATACGGTCGGGCTTGACCGACTATACTTGCTTACTTGTTTTATTTTTCAAATGTAAAAAAAATCTATTTTTATCCTTAACAAAAACGCTTTTCCAAAAACTATTTGTTACTTATTTTTCAAAAAAAAAATTCAACCTTTTTTACGGCTAAACGAAAACAATAGAAGTACTTCTTCTCTCCTATTTTTTAATATTAATTGACTTAAATTTAAATTTGTAGTTCCTTTGGATTTGCATTCATTTTCATAAAGAAATTTTCTTTTGTTTAAGGATTAATTTTCAATTGTGTTACATGGAAGGAATGAAAAAAAAACTTTAACAATACATCCAATTTCTTGCAACGTTTTGATTTTTTTTTGCTTAAAAGAAATTTCTTAACAAGAAATTTAATTGCTTCTGTTTAAAATTAGAAAAAAGTTAATAGATAAAATTAAAAAATAGTTGCAATTAAATTTAATGTTGTCCTTAAAGCAAATGCACAATTTAAAAAAAAAAAAAAAAAAAAGATTAAAATAGATTTTGACAACTTTTCCAAGTCAAACTGAAATCTTAGTCATAAAATTTCAATAAAATTGTTTTAATATCCACCAAACTCTGGCACGTGCATGACCTTAATTGTTGACATACAAGTCTGTTTTTTGTTTCGAAAGAAAACGAATGCGTTTCAACGAAACAAAAAAAAAAAATATTATTGTCTACAGCAGAGTTTTTTCCTTGCTAATGCTAAGGGATGCAAAACTGCAAATCCAGGACAAAATAATTAAATCTTAATAAAAACAAAAAAAATTAACGAAACACTGTGTCACCGGTTTCATTAATTTTAATTAGGAACCACAAGAGTGTTGTCAACAATCTGGTCTCTTTTTACACCAAATGTGTTGAGTAACAGTGCGTTAAACTGGAATTCTTTGTAAATGCAGCAAAAAAGAAAATTTAAACATAACTGTACATATTAAACATTTTCATTTGTTGAATTTTTAAGGAATGTGGTAGTGGCACTTTTCCCGCAGCTTAATTAATACATTTTCAGTGCAAAAAAAAAAAAAAACGTTGCTTGAAAACAGGTGCTACGTAATGGTTGCAAATTATTAGACCAAATACTTTTACACTCAACAGAAAAATCAATCCGAAAGTTTATCAATAGTACGGAAAGTATGAATTTCCTGAAATCTAGTGCAGAATGCTTGATTTAAGTACGGTATGTTTAAGTGCCCGGTACTTAAAATATTACGACAACGAGATTAACTTACGTAAAAGTGAGAATTGCTAAGTTGATTTTAACCCCAAATTCGTACTTGAAATAGTAGGTAAGTGAGATTACGATTCTTACCTAAACCCAGAGAATCAGAGAGCGAATATTTTAAATTACTTATTCGTTTAAACATATCGCTCATTTTCTACAACAGCGACATAACTCAAAAAAATCCATTTCGAGATAAACGAGTTTAAACTAGAGTTGCCAATTAAGCGTCTTTGGCGCTAGATTTAGCGCTTTTTAACTGCCGAAAAGGCGCATATTTTTTCCTTAGCGCTTTTTTTTAAAAAGAGCGCTAGATTAGCGCTTTTATTGATACCCAACATTTTTGTATTTTTATTTGCATATATTGAAATCAAGACACATTAAACCAAAATTTGTTTCCGTTTTGTAAATACTTTACTCTGAAAAGCATTCTATACAAGGAAAGAAATCCATTTCGTTTCTGAAAACAAGAAAATCCAAAAATAAATAACTGATTTTAACTTGTGTTGTTCGTATTAAGTAAAAGTTTCTTAAATAAAGAAACATTTTCTCAAGTTTTTGGTATATGATCAAAAATTTCAAGAAGCATTTATTTAATATTAGTATGATTTTAAAATAGAATCAAGAAACAAATGCTAGCGATTCCTTTAAATTTTTCAGAAAATGCTCAAGAAAACTTGGTTTGATTCAATTAGTTTTTACTTGGATCAGGCGCGGATCCAGCTCGAGCCTTACGGGGGGAAATTTTGTATGATACAAAAAAGTAAAAAATTTGTTTTTAAAAGTTTATTAAAAACAATATATGTATGTAAATATATAAAAAAAAAAACAATAGGGTTAAATAAAATATAAGATCCGTTCAATATAAATTAAAATAAATAAATTTTTTTTAAATAAGCAATTTATGATTTCCTTGTGAGGCAAATTTAGACAGTACAGTCTATCTTCGGTCATTGTTGATCTGAGCCATGTTTTTATTCGACGAAGGGTAGGAAATGACCTCTCGCTTGTAGCATTACTGACGAGCATTGACACGAAAATTTTAAATATTTTTCTTAGCTTTGGGAAGATGTCTTCATCACAGTTTATTAAAGCATCTACAATGTTATCTGATAGATTTTCAGATATTTTCCATGTTTGTTGCCAATGCAACAGTTCAGGCTCAAGTTAAAATGTGTTAATCTCGTTGTTGTGGTTTTAAAACAAATCTCAAAAACAGTCCACAAACCAAAAATTTTTCATATTAATTTTTTTTAGATGTATAATTTAATTTTTATGTTTAAAAATATGTATGTATTTCGACGATCATTAATATAATAATTTTTACCAAATATAACCCCTTCCCTGATCTCTTGATGTTACACACGAATTTAACATTATTTTAGGTGCTTTTTGAGCTTAAAATAGCGCTTACAGCCAACAGACTCATCGCAATATAAATTTCGTTAAAAAAAAGATTGATATTCATTCATACATTCATTAATGATCACAAAATTAGTTTATCTATATATAAATCGGCTAAGGCAAAACAGTTAAGAACACTTTCCTCCTCTGTATGTCAACCGATTTGAACAAAATATACACCATTTAAGAGGTATTTACTCAAAGAAGTGCACAATGTATATTTTATTTAAATCTGTTTAATAATTTCAGAGTTATAAGCGTTCGAAATTGTTACTAACACAAATGCAAAATAAATAAATAAAATTTTATTTTCAATTATCAAATAATAAAAATTTAGGGTGATCGATTATTCGACATTTTTCAGAAACCGGTGTTCGAATATTTCGACTATATAAATCAGACCAGGCAAAACAGTTAAGAACGCCTTCTTCCTTTGTTTGTCTACCGAACCTCTATGGGTAGAAAACAAGGGAAATATGGGAAACAAAATTTCTTTTTTTTTCTTTTCTGTGCTTCATGTGATAATTTTGAAATTTTCTATAATATTGAACTTAGAAGCATAAATAATATTATAGGTGTAGGATCCTGAGTGAGTGATAACCTATTAGATAAAACATGCTGGTATTATAGTTACTGTAAACATATCAATGTTTATCGCAATTATGAATTTGAGTATTGTTGAACGAAAAATAATTATTTTTCTAACAACTTAATTATGATAACTTTCTAAACATATTATATTTCTCACAACCATATCATGATATTTAATAGCCATAACATGATAATTTTCTATACATTTATCATATTATGTTAAAGATGCAATCAAACTATTTTTACTCTAATCATATTAAGTTAGCGCCATTTATAAAATAATTTTGAAGCAGTTGTGTCGTTTTTTTTTATTTGTGAGCGGTTAAACAATTAAAAGATAAAATTCAATACAAAAATAAGTCTAAAGAAATTAAAAAATTAAAATATTAGCGGAGTTCATTCAATAATTAGTGATGTAATAGTGCAAATGCAAAATATCAAAGTTTTTTGTAAAATCCAACAACAAAACACACAGAGATTTCATTATATTTTATAAAAGTGCTACGATATTTCATCAACATCTTAAAATCGAAAAAATGGACACACGCGGTTTCCCATGAAAACCACAGATTTTTCATTTGCTCTTTTGCAAGCCTTATATTGAACTCCGCTATTTGATTAACATTAAGAAAAATTGTAAAAAGCCACAAAACGAAAAATCGATGCAAAAATATTTTAATTTATTTTGTATTTTTTTGACAGCTATGAAAGGTGCTGTATCATAATATGATTGCTTCTTAATTTATTATGATTAACATGATGATAATATGATTACTACTTAGCCTATTATGATTAACATGACAATAATATGATTAATTTCTTAGCTTATTATGGTTAACATGACAATAATTTGATTACTTCTTAACTTAGTATGATTAACAGAATAATAATATGATTAAGGGAAAAATATTATGATGACATATTACGAGTATATTTAGTCATAATCTGATTAAATAATAATCTTAATATGGTGACTACAATCATAATTCTTATCATAATATGTTGCTCTTAGAATATGTTTACCACAACCATGTTTTTTCTTTGCGTGTAATATTCGACCTATAAAGATAAAATTATTTATTAAACTGGGTGAATAAGAACATGTAAGGGGAGCTTTTTGGTACTTTTTCGTTCTACATCTGGTACTTTGATTAATTTTCGTTAATATTAGACATAGAAACATAAAATTAAATGTGCAACGTCCTGAGTGAATGACAACATATCGCTCATTTGCTGCAAGACCGGCATAACTCAAAAAAATCTATTTCGAGATAAACGCGTTTAAAGTTTTTGATTTGCTCTAACTTCTTAGAAAAAAAGAAGACACATTCTCTTCAAACTGGGAAAGTATAAAAGATATAAATATGAATTTAATACACAATATAAAGAAAAACAAAGCGAACAATTCTGCATCTCTAACTCCAAAATTTCATTTTTTGAGTTATGCCGGTCTTGCAGCAAATGAGCGATATAAAGGAAACTTTTTGATACATTTTTGTTTTTCAATTGGTATTTTTTATACTGAACTTACAAAATTAAATTAAATCACGTAGAAGATAAAATTTGAACCGTAGGTTGGTCCCTCGCCACTTTGATCCACTTTGAAGGAAAAAATAAATGCTCGATGATGAATTATGTTTTCTTCATATTTACAAAAAAAAAAAATTATGGTCGAATTTTTACCATAAGGCGAACACTAGTATATATAATTTGTTTTGTTAAAATAAATAAAATTGGGTTTATTTTATAGTACTAAAAAAACTGTAGCGTGCGTTGTAAGGCGTGCATCACAAAGGATTCACGGATTTTATCAAAAAATTACAACATTTTTAAGCTGCGAATAAGTGATTTTAGAGTTCTCTTATATTCATCTTTCTTTTAGGAATAAGACTTTGTATACCTTATGATGCAAAATTCGCTAAAAATTAGGAAAACACCCTTCAACTTTTAAAGTTGCTTCTAAGTTTTGTGGCGTGCGTAACAAAACTTTGTGATTAATTATTTCGCAACAAATGCTTGCTAAGAAATTATGATATATGCCATTCGTAAGTACATATTAATGTCACTAAATACTATATATAAGTTGAAGCTATCTCTTTTGAAAGGCCAAAAAATGGTTATATATCAATCAGAAAACACGAACGAGTATAGCGTTCGTTACGCAGGATTTGTCCATATGACTTGATTACACTTTGAGGTTGAAGTTTAGGTATGTTCAATACATTTAGGATATCTATTGGGAAAGATGTTTTGAGATCTTCAAATACTTTGGTAAAACTGTTTTTCGCTTGGGATGATTATATTTAAAAAATTTTGTCGTTTCTTTAACAAATGATACAACTTTTTGTATTAATGGCACTTTATTGCTTTTAGAAATTGAGTTGTTCGATTTATGGGAATAGCAAGGAGTTTGTTTCGCATTTGTCGCTTTTCCAGAAATTTTGAACATCTGTTCCATCTCCTACACAATTTTTTAGGTCAAGACCAACATTTGTCAAAATTTTAAGAACTATTGATGATAGTGCCTTCGCATCAACTGACACATCAACGTCATCAATATCTTTTGAAGCCTCTTCAAATGCGTTTACAACAAAGCTAAAAACTTTTTGTTGTATGTTGAAATATTTAAAAGATAAGGAAATCTGGCTTTTCCCCGACAAATCAGTGCTTTCGTCAAAAATTATCGAATAGAATTTTGATTCATATAACACATTTATACATAAATATTGCAAATACTAAGGCTTTTTAATAATTAAGCCGACCGCATTATCAAGTCAAACGTTTAGTCTTTGAATATAGATGGCACCTGCTGGGATTGAATGTAGAATAATTAGTAATTGAATACGGTAAACTAAATGTTTCTTTGGAAATATCTAATAAATAACTATTAGGATTAAGATGTGTTTACTTATTGAAAATCGTTAGAGATTCAATAAAAAAAAAAAATAAAAAAATACTTATTGAAAATTTCGTTAGAGATTCCATAAAAAAAAACAAATAAAACCTTGCTGGGATTTCCAAAAATTTTGTACATTAAAAAAAATATTATTATGGGAATTCTTGTATTATCGAAATTAACAAAACATATTTTTATAATTTACGAGGGGGAAATTTCCTTATTCCCCCCCCCCCCCCCCTGAATCCGCGCCTGATTTGGATCGACATGTTAACAAATCAATCAAAAGGTTCTTATTTTCTATTAATTTTTTTTTAACTAGTGCGATACGTTTTTATGGAAAAAATTGGGCTTTTCTTCTGATTTTGTACAAAAAAAAGCTACGAAAACTTGATATAAGTAACTATAGAATTGAAATAAATTTTTTTTAGCTGAATTTTAGTTCGCTTTGAGTCATAACTTTTTGCTTAAACCAGACACATGTTTATATTCAATAAGAAATTTTTGGCTTGGACGAGAATAGTGCAAAATTTTCGTGGTTCAAGACATATTTTCTGGTGATTTAGTAAATAATTCTTTCCGTGTATGTTTGAAATTATATTACTTTAATTTTCCTGAAATATCAGAAAAGGCTTTTTAAAAATATTAATGTTTTATTAACACTGCTCGGCAAAAAACAAAAAAAGTTGATCTAGAGAACTTGATTATGTGATTTTAATTTACTTTAGCGTGCTGAATCCAAATAGTTTATTCAATCACATCTAGTTACCATTTTGTTTACTGGTTCCTTGTCTTATTTTATTCATTATATACCTGGATTTCTGATAAATGATAAAATTACTAATTTACATGGCAAAATATCCGCCACTAATTAAGAAATAATTTTGAAAATAATTATTTGTAAAAGATCAATATCGTTCTTAAGTTATGATAAAATGTATGTAGCAGAAATGCCTTATTTCAGTCAAAATATAAACTTGGTTCTTAAACATTTCATTAAGTTTTTATTTAAATTTTATTTAGCACTTTTTAGCGCTTTTTTGATTGGGGACACGGCGCTTTTTGATTAGGAATAGTTCACAACCCTGGTTTAAACTTTCTCATAACGAGACATTCTCTTCAAAAGAGGAAAATATAACAGATATAAAGATTTTATACACAACATAAAGAATAACATGCCGAACAATTCTGCATCATTAATTCCAAAATTTAAATTTTTGAGTCATGTCAATATTGAAGTAAATTAGCGATATGTTTATTTCACATTTATTGTATTCCTCCCTTTGTTTACAGAAGACACCGCCAGCATGCCGATATGGTCGTTGTAGTCATTCTACTTCATTGGTGTCCAGCCCTTACCACAATTGTGGAAACTAATTCACACCACTGTTGGGATCTGACAATTCTTTATTTGTTCCGTCTTAATGGCAAAATTGTACCAAATTGACATAAATTGTACCAAAATTTCGCTATAAAATAAAAAATCATACATAGGGTATGTGTGAAACGGTAGCAAAGTTCTATGGTGAAATGAAATTTGTTTGTGGTAGAAAATTTTCATATTTGTGCTGTGTGAAATTGTTACATTTTTGACAACGTAAAATTTTGACATAAAGAAAAAAACAATTATTAATAGTTTTGTGAAAATGAATAAATTAAACAAACGTTTACCAATAATCATTTCAATTCTGTTAGAAATGAGATCGTCCCAACTATTTGATGAATTCGTGTCGTTTTATTAACAATTTTTACAAAAAGTGTGGGCAAAAAAGCTTTTACATATTTAAATACTTACATACATCTATAATTCTTTTTAATTATTTTTGCCGCTGGTCCTGCTTTAATATTATTTTTTATTTTGTTTAAACAAATTTGATGAAAAAAAATAATTTTGTGGTTGTCAAAAATTTCTACACTAATGTCAAAATGTATACTAGCCCCTAAGGCTAGTGAAATTTTATTCACCTCAATAGTGTCAAAATTTTACTTCCATGAGTACTTTGCTACCGTTTCACACACAGCCATAGTACGAATTCATAACACTTTTTTTTAACAATAATAAAACAAGTAAGAACTTATAGTCCGTCAAGCCAGAGAGTGAGACCCATGGGCAATCATCGACCCGCCAGAACAAAATTATGTTATGAGGTTTAGATTTATGTAATAGTTTTTGTGTCGATTATTGTTAAGATATCTATATCTAACCATATATGGTTAGTTTTGGACCTATTAGCGATTCCAATAAAAAATGGTAAGATGATTTATATTGCAATAAAATAAGTCTAATCCAAATTTAATCTAAAAACCAACGTAATAGGAAGATTTATAGGCACAAACACTTCTCCGGAAAGAAGTATGGGGACTAGGGCTATAACTTTTTCACACTTTTTGCAAATATCAAAAACGGAGTAGTCGTGTAGAACATTAAAAGTAATTTATAAAAAATATCATCATTTTTTTCGGATTGTTAAAAAAGTTCACGCAGGGATCGGGTTGAAGTTTGAAAACAACCATTTTTATCTCACGGAAATTTTAAAAAATATACACCTGATATTTGTATATATTCCTTTACGTATCACTTATATACTTTATTGGAATTTATCCACTGCTTAAGATTTAAACATTTTCCTACGGTTTACTATTTATCGCGGTTCAAAATTTCGCAAAACGACGGGAGACAGGTGTTTTCACTACTGAAACGTTCTTGACCATTTCGTGGTACTATGCCAAAAATTTGGTTATAGCCCTAATGAGGACACGTGAAATTATAGACCGATTCTCACCATTTTTAGTAGTCTTTGTCCTTGTGTTCAAAATTTCATCGAATTACCTTAAAAATTTCTACCTGAACTTTACGCAGAAGGTTACATGGATAGACAACCAGAAAGCCAACCGAACGGATGGAAATCGGTTAATCGACTCAGAAAATATTATGTTATAGTGTTACACACATGAGCACAATCGCATAATACCCTCTCCGCTATTGTGGTGTGGGTATAAAAATTAAGAAAAAGCTTAAATTTCTCTTTTTCTTAAAGGCAGACCAAAATTTAGACACTTGGTTGACAGTGTCACCAAAACAATCGACAAAAGTGGCAATTTGGAGACATTTAATCCTAGGCTTCTAGAGGGATACCAGTACATATACTTCTTTATGTATGTAGTTTATATGATAATATAATATACGAACATTAATTAACAATAATACAAATTCCGGTAGTTCTGGTCACAGCTGTTATTAATTATTATTGGAAAAAAGAATGCAATGAATTGCGAAAGTAATCCTATTTTGAATCGTTTTAAGTACTTTTTTGTTTTATTCGCACTTACGTTTTTAGGTTCGACTCGCACTGAAAGTAAGGGGAAACCCTAAATTTTTGTACGAGTTTTTCTGTCTGTGTAGCGTGTATTTTTATTAAAAAAAAATGCATTAGTGACATCCTTACGAGCTTCCTTCCTACGATATAAGCAGCTATATGCCTTTTAAAGTTTCTCAGCAATAACAAGAGGCTACTGCTAGTTGGCGTGGATTAAAACCTGAACAGCTTCAATATTTTAGAAATATGTTTAACCTTAATTAGATAACTTCTTACCTAAAAGCACTAGACAAGAAGAATTGTTTTAAATATGCTTTAAGTTTTGCAAAATTAAAAGACGGAGGTTTTATCTTATAATGCATAGATACACTCCGAAACGATGTGATGGAGAGAAGTTTCCAGAAAAATTTAAAACACGTTACTCTTAACGTTTCCCATCGCTCACGTGTAAATAAAATTTACAAACTGTACCCATGTTCTGTAACTTAGGTGAGAACTTATCGCATCGAAAAGATGTAAAACAAAATATTCCATCGTTTCTCGAAAATTGAGAAAAAAAGTGTGTCTGTAACTCATGGCGAAAACTATCAAAATAGATTACGTCGTTACGTTGTTAATGTCATAACAATGCATTCGAAGCTGATGTGACATTGCAGACGTTGATAACGCCAGTTTCAAATATCGTTTACGGCGACCAAAATTTACTTAAATTGAAAAATTTCAACGACGGCGGCAAAAACACTCCGTCGGCTTAACTAAATAACGTAAATTGCGACTTTAATGTTTATTGTTTGCAAACGATCTTTGAAAACAATACTTGCCAAAAATGTAACAGACGCAGTTAAGTGAGAAAACCCGTTGTATGTTTCAATTTATTGCATTTTTATTTCATTTCTCACATTTCAATCGAAAAGTTTCTCAACGCGAGAGTTACAGAACATGGGCATGGGCACTGGTGGGAATTTTAAAACAACTATCTGGATTATGTCTTTGCTTAGATGCTGAATCTATCGAATCTCAATGAAAAGCTACAGCTCCATTGCTTGGCAAGAGCACACAGAAACGTATGCACAAATAACTTTGTAAAAAGGTACTTTCTTAAATTAAATATTTCGTGAGCGTGCGCCATTGTGAGACTTTGGTAATGATCCTTGAGTAAGCGTGTGTGAGCGTAAGTGAGCAAGCGTTATCGTCGGAATTTTAAAATTTCCTGTAAGGTTGCATGATAACATTTGTTTTTCTTTCGAGCAAGTGTGATCGTGAGTAAAAACCTCTCGCGAACACAGCTCTTCTTAAGACTACAATCTTCGCGTGAACCACGAAGAAGCCCTACTATAAAACAGCACTTCTTAAGCCCACGGAAATACGGATGCCAGAGTTATTACATAATTTTTTTGTGCGATGTTAAAATTTTCAGGGTGCAGCTTTGTCCCCTGTGACAGTCCAATTTAATGGTGCTTTAATGGAATTGCGACAGCACTCAGAAATTCGCTTTGGAGACTCAAACGCACAAGTATAAGGATTAAGTAAAAACACAGCCAAAATGTGCTTTTTAAAGAGGCAACACAATTTTTTTTAAGTTCCCTAAGCTAATCCCGCGAAGCTCTACGCTTGTTGCAGGAAAGAAACCAGAGTCTCTGGCGGGAATCGAACCCGCAACCCCGGCGCTAATAAACTAGCTCAATATTAGCTAGCCTACCGAGGCATTATTATTAAGAAACAAAATTGTGATTCAGGGGCTACTGGTTTCTGTAGAACCGATCTTTAAGTGACCTGGAAAATTCCTAGACAAGTTCGAGGTAATGAACGTTTGAATTCCCCCGGAGTGCCACGTTAGGAGGATGATCAAAACTCAAAAAGCATCTTCAGTGATTTGTATTAATTCAATACTATTGCATACCTTTAGTTTAATTTAAGGAAGCTCATCCTTAAAATTGACTCTTCCACTCTTCTGTCTATTTAGCTGCTAATATTTTCCTTAACTTTGAATACCTCCAACCTTATACTTAAAACTCCCCACATTATCAAAAGAGCTCAATTTAAAACTACTTTTTAAATTGCAGCACTAAAACTCTAGAGAGGCAATTAATTGAATTACTAAATAAATAAATAGAAAGCAAATAATTGTGAATATGCAAATGCGTATTTTAACTCTTAACAACTGTTCGCTCCTCACTTTTGCCTGTATTCATCTCACTCAAGTAGATAAACAAATATTTACAATTTAAATACGATTGGTTCCACGATAACGCAACTGGCAAATGTACAAGACGTTTACAATATTTTGCAACTTTATTCAAAAGGGATTTACTAGTTTTTTTATTTTTTATTTATAGTATTTAATTTAAATGAACATTTAGGAATATTATTTACTTAAATGCTGCAGAGATAGATTTTGCATTTATTAGATAAACAAGAATAAAATTAAACGGGAATGCAAATGCAAATGCAAATTCAAAATTAAATGTTCAACGATATCTTTAAGCAATGACGAAATGGTGGATGGTCTTTAAATTAAACTTTTTAAAGAAATCAAAGTAGGAGTAGCCCAGAAGTTTTAAGAGATGAAAATGAAACTTTGTTTATAGTAAAATATAGCAATTTAGTACTTAAGATGAAATTTGGAGCAATTTAACTTTGTCCTAGATTATCTGAGAGAGGTAAAGTTCCTCGACACTACTCTGCAGCGAGTAATTCAGAGGGCCTTGTAAAAATCAGAAGAATCTTATTTTTCTAATGCGAGATGAAATCGATTGACTCTCTTTCAAAATATTTAAGTCGCCAGTTTAATACTTCGGACATTCGACTGAAGTTTTGTAATATCTGTAGGGTTAATTGTGGTTATTACCTGTGTTCGCCCGGCATTAGAGATTATTTTGGGCGTTTGCCAGAGTTAATATTGCCGTCTAAGAAGAGCTGGTCAGGTCTGGTGATTCTTAGAGCCGTGGAATTGGTAGGGAGCAACTTTGCCAGTGGCTCGGAGGTTACTATATATGTGGACAGCCAGGCGGCGCTTTGCGCCTTGATGGGCTGTTATGTGAGCTCCGGGCTAGTGGATGAAATCTTAGGGAGCAATGTGATGAGGCTGTGCTAGGTACTGGGTCAATGCAACATCGCCGGCAACGAGATATCTGATGAGTTAGCGAGACTGGGCTCGCAAATGAAGAATCCAGACAGTTTGAGGTTTCCAATGGGCTTCTACTTTAGAATAATAAGGGAATGGGTTCTAAGCAGAACTAATCGGGTTTGACGGGGCCAAACGGACTGCCGGGTATCGCTCACGCTGTGGCCGGTTCTGAGAAGGTTAAATTCGGATGCTGCTGGGTAATCAGGACCATAATAGGTATTTTAACGGGCCACTGAATGATAGGCAGGATGGCGATGAGAATGGAATCTGACTTCTCGGATATATGTAGGTTGTGTGGGGAACAAGAGGAGTTGAAGACAGTTGAGTACTTTCTGTGCCACTGTCCCGAACTACGGAACAGCTGGCTGAGGTGGATAGGTAGCAGATTCCTGTACGAATTGGAAGATGTCTCGAGCTGCGGGCTTGAGAATCTGACGGGATTCGTCATGGGAATGACCTGGCTGCGTGGTATGAGACTGGAGACTGGGCACATGTAGGACAGTTTTCTGTTTGGTACGGTTGTATTGACTTGTGCTGTCCGATTTTTTATCTTCTACTACTTTCTCGTTTTTCCTACGCTTTAACTCTTAACTTGTCCTATTCTTCCATAGTAGAATTATTTAACTATCTAAGGAGTCACAATGGACCATATTTTTTTCTGAATGATAGTGTGAAGTTTACTTCGCACCAGCCTTTCTAACCTAACCTAACCTAACCTAACCTAGGGTTGATTGTTTTATCGATAGACTTGTTTTATTTTGTGAAGCAATAATTGCACATTGAAAAAATTAAGCGCTGAAGCTGCACGGTAAGTGAATGAACAAATGTTATAAGAAAAAAATAACATTTAAGGAGCCACGAAATTCCCTTAATACGAAGCATGTTTAAAAGGGATAATATTAAGGAACAACTGTAACAAAAGAGTGAGCTGATCTTTACACTAACCAGCTTTTATATGCATTGAATGCAGCGCTTTTTGCGTCCAAATGGTATTGCTTCAAAGTGGGAACTCTCCATATAAAATGCATGCCTTCCGCAAGCCAGATGGTAAGTGAAACTTTTATATTTATCCCTTACAAACCAGCTACATTTGAAGCTCAATTTGTTATTGGGGCGCTGTCAAAATCGGATTTTCCAATTACATTAGCGCTTTATACATTTTGTATGAGCATTAGAATTTTTGACAAATGGATATCGCTTGGCGCTCGGATTTAGTTTGATCTGTCTTCTCAATCTTTCTTCTTACATTTGAAGTTATACCCAGAGATGCCAAGACCTAAATAGTACCTGAGGTTACATTTCCATTATACAATATTAGATCCTTACTCTAGACCAGATTGGCCGTTCCTGTATGCTTTGTAAAAATATCTAGTTAAAAGTTTCCAACTATTCATGCCTTCAGGTAACTACCAATAACTGTGTCCAGATCTGTAGAGAACTGCAAGCGCAGCAACAGATTTTCTCTTGTTTTATGCAAAACCGTTAACGAAAGTTATTCGTTTACCTTTGTTGTTTTGCAAATGTATTTTTAAATGTTAATACCTCTGAATATGGTTAAACCATTTTCGCTACTACTCCAACCCTGTTTAAAAGCATTTAGCACAATAAGCCATTGTGCACAAAATAAAAAAAAAAATCATACAACAGTTGAAACAGTTTGTAGTCAATTTTATTAACACAGCTGTCAGTGAGCAGTTGTACGACAAACAGTATCTGTATTTATTTATTTAACAAGAGAAACGGAAAACGGAAATTAGAGATTCTTACCACCAACAATAACTTTCACTGGAAGATTGCCAACGTCTTGTTGACTTGTTAGCAGTAAGAAAGAGCAAATGCATGGCAGGAAATGCAATATAGATGACGTTTCTTTTCAATTATAGCTGCTGATACGGAGTCTTTGAATCGTTGTCTTTTAATAACTTTTTTCTTTGTATCGTTGTCTTTTAATATCTTTTTGCTACTTTAAACTTGTTTGAATTGCATTAAAAAATAATAGTATTTAAATCAGAATTTAAAGTGTTACTAACAGTGTAATTAGAGAGAAAATGTTCATGCCATAGCACTGAGAGAACATGGCAAGAAAATAAAGCTGATTACGAAAAAAATGGGAAATTTGTTATTGGAAATTATTTGCAAATGTTGAGTAGTTATGTTTTTAAATTTATAGTATTCACCATCCTTATTGACCTGGCAGAAACTGTTGTTTAACACCATAGTGGAAACTGCGGTAGCTGAAGTCTTAAATAGACCAAAGGGTGCCGTGCAATAAAGCCATAGGAAATAAAGCCATACATTGCCTTATTTCCCATTTAAAATTTTTTCTTTTAATATAATTCTAATTTCAAAAGATTTTGTTATTCGTGCTTAATTCCCAGTTTTTATTCTTGATAAAAACACTTGAAATTTATTGTGCGCATTTCACTGGTTGCTTAGGCCAGATCATCAGGAAACTTCATCCATAAAGATTTTAGAAACACTAAAGATATTAAACCAAATAAAACTGTTAAACGTATATTGCTAAGTTCACACTTGGGTTTTTTAACGCGTTTAAGCAAAATGTTGATTTAGCTAATCAAAGCCGTTCACATTACATTTGAGATGATTAAGAAAAAAACACACAACAAAGACACAAAAAAAAAATCAAACAAATTTATATTTCTTTAAAGTATTAAAAATGGATAAAAACACTTTTATAAAGTTATCAGAAGATTATTTTAATCATTTTAATGATGAAATTGTGAAAATTTATGAATTATTTAAGGAAAACAATAAAAACATTAAGCAGAAATCTTGGCCGGTTGTACATGACATGTTGGCGATTCTACATTATTATGTATGTTCAGTGGATTCTATGTGGTTTATGAAGTGATTTAGTTGTAATCATCTCGATTTTGAAGTGATTAGAGCTTAATCACGTTCGAGCTGCTTAAGCGCGTTTAAGAACTCAAGTGTGAACATAGCATAAGACTTATAGCAACAGTTCTACTTGTAATAATATCAAAGTTTAAACAAAACACATCAACAATAAACAGTGGGTTTATCTCATCTTACATTCCCCCCTACAATTAGTTGAAATTCTCTTAACATTAATTGTAGTTGTAAGTAGGTTAAGAAAAACAAAATAAAAACAACAACAACTTACAAAAGATGTTGTCAATTAAGTGTTTTTTTTTTGGTTTTTTTTTTTGCTATAAGTCTTATACGTTTAACAGTTTTATTTGGTTTAATATCTTTAGTTTTTCTAAAATCTTTATGGATGAAGTTTCCTGATGATCTGGCCTAAGCAACCAGTGAAATGCGCATAGGAATAGCTTATCCCATCAACAATAAATTTCAAGTGTTTTTATCAAGAATAAAAACTGGGAATTAAGCACGAATAACAAAATCTTTTGAAATTAAAATTTTGTATTCCCAAAAATTTTAATTACTTTTTGATATTAATTCTAATTTATTTAAAAATTGTTTTATTGTTTTTTCTTTGGGTGTATATATTAAAAATATAACGAAAACACTTTTGCGCGCAAAGATTTTCTCCTCTATGGTATAACAAAAACCGGCTGCGCTAACTAAAGCTTCTCTGCATAGTCGGTTTTTGGCCGGGCGCAAGGATTTTCTTCTCTATGGTATAACAAACACCGGCTTCGCTAACTAAAGCTTCTCTGCGTATTCGGCCTTCGTTCGGAAGGCAGATTTTAGAAGCTTTACTTAGCAAAATCGGTACTTGTTATACCATAAAGGAGAAAATTCTTGCACCCGCCCAAAGGACGGCTATACAGAGAAGCTTTAGTTGTTGTTGTAACAGCTCGACTTGTATTGGTGTTGCTGAGTTGACAATCTTTGGTCGGCGCAGTTGATGCTCCGAGTCGTTCCGGTACGTAGACCCAATTGTCGCGGGAACGTGAAGCTTTAGTAAGCGAAGCCGGTGTGTGCCGGCATGTTATACCATGGAGGAGAACATCCTTACGCCCGGCCGAAGGCCTGCTATACATATAAGCTTTAGTTAGCGTAGCCGGTCTTTGTTATACCTTAGAGGAGAAAATCCTTGCGCCCGGCCGAAGGCCTGCTATACAGAGGCTTTAGTTAGCGAAGCCGGTCTTTGTTATACCTTGTAAGAGAAAATCCTTGCGCCCTGTCGAAGGCCGGCTATGCTTTGGAGTTTGTAAACATGTTATGACGGGCCCGCCACACGCCCCACTATCGCCCGCCGGACGGAAACCAAAATAGAATTTTACATTATGGCCGCCAGAAATCTGAACCCGTCGACCAGGACACTTATAATACAAATCACAAACGAATGTGGAACAACACCTTATATATTTCAAGAACATAATCATATAAAAACAAGTAAGAGTGCTTTATTGGGCTATGCCGAATCTTATATACCCTGCACCATAATGCGATATTAACAGAAAGTTATACAAATACCGTTATTTAGATATGAATAAATCCACTTTGTGCCACGCCCACTTGACCAATACCCCGAAATTTGTCGGACTTTCTGTATTGATAACTAAGATGGTTGTACCTTATTTGGAAACTTTGACTCTTGCCGCTCTTCAGATATAAATAAAAATAACATTAAAAAAAAACAACAACAAAGGATTTTTGAGCATGTCAGCCATTTGTGGACTGATCAGGCTGAATTTGAATAGCAAACACTGCTGGACTATATGTGAAATACATATTTAACTACCAAGTCACCATCGTATCTGGGGTCTTCGGAAACGGGCACACGGACAGAAGGTCAGACGGACATTGCTAAATCAACTTCGCTTCTTTTAAGGACCCAGAATATATGTACTTATTTATGTGCTTGATCATATTCTAGAAATTACAAACGGAATGAACCACTTATATATACCCATTTCACTTCGGTGAAGGGTATAAAAAACCCCAACAATTTTTTATTTTGATACATGTATCGAACATATATGGCCAAATCCTGCGTGACGAACGCTACATTCGCACGCGTTTTGTGATTGAAATATAAACATTTTTTGGTCTTTCAAAAGAGATAGCTTCAACTTATTTATAGTATTTAGTGACATTAATATGTACTTACGAATGGCATATATCATAGTTTCTTAGCAAGTATTTGTTGCGAAATAATTGATCACAAAGTTTTGTGAAGCACCCTACAAAAAGTGGAAGTAACTTCAAAGGTTGAAGTGCGTTTTCCATATTTTTAGCGAATTTGGCATGATAAGGTATACAAAATCTAATTCCTAAAAGAAAGATGACTATAAGAGAATTCTAAACGCACTTATTCGCAGCCAAAAAATGTTGTGATTTTTTGACAAAAGCCGTGAACCCTTTGTGACGCAAGATACACGCACGCTACAGTTTTTCCAGTAGTATTTTATCGTTATATTTGATTTATTTTATCAAAACAAATTATATTTTTATGAATTGCATTTCTTAAACTAATTTCTTAACTAATGAATATCAACTTTTTTTTTAACGAAATTTATATTTTGATAAGCCTGCTGTAAGTGCTATTTTAATCACAAAAATCACCTAAAATAATGCTAAATTCACGTATAACATTCAGAATTCAGTGGAGGGGTAGGATTTGGTAAAAATTATTGCATTAATGATCATTGAAATACATATTCCACAAAAAAAAAAAATCATTTGAAAAATTTTTGATTGGTGGACTGTTTCTGGGATTTGCCCATATGTAAGATTAAAGTCCAACAATTAAACAATCGGTACAAAACTTGTTTGTTTTGGAGTGCCAAAGGGAATTCTGGTGCACACGATAATGAAAAACATATTCTGTACTTGACTGCATCTTAGGACCTAAAGGTAGTTCTGGAGAGTCGAAACGAATAATAACCTACATTTCTATCAACCTATAAAAGCAAGAATACCTGTCATTGAGGAATGGCTCCAAAGTTTGGAGCAATGTGATTTCGGTATTTACGGATAACTTTAAAATATGTTAAAGCAAATAATAAGTCTTCACAAACTTGCACCGTTGGTGGGAGCATACCGTAATTTAGAACACATGGAGACCTCTAGGTGGTTCTGGAGAGGCAAAAGAAACACGGAGATGAATTCCCTTAAATGTCTGGAAATATTTTACTGGTAACAGAGAAATGGCTCCGCAACTTAGATCAATCCCAGGAAAATGGAGCTTACTGGTAGCAGTTTTGTAAGAGAGAGAGAGAGAGAGAGAAGCACAATAGCCCCTTACAAACCTGCTGACAAGAGGCATGATTCTTATATGGCGAACTCCCACTTGGAAGCACTACTTTTTTTCCTCTCTGCCAAAAAACAATTTATTAAATGATTGCGTTATAAAAAAATTTTATTTCTATATTCGGTAATATTTCGGGAATGATTAAACACCTTTTAAAATCATAACAATACAACCTGCTTCCATGTACATAAGGGAATAACAGAAGTACTCAGGACATTGTTCGTGAATTTTTTCTTTAAAATAATGATATTATTTATTCTCTTACGTGCTTACTTATAAGAGTCAATGCGAAGTTATTCAATCAAAATTCAAAATTCACTTAAATGGTATTCGCTTCTCTGCTGCTTCTTAAGGCTAGTTTTCCCTATCTCACAAGTTTGACCTATTCCATAATACATTGTGAGATAGAAATCTAATGAGGTTTGTTGCGACTGTCAACAAATCTAATTTAGCATGACACTTTGTGTTCACACCATCACACAAAGTATAAACACTCGCATATGAAATAAAAAGCAACCCTGATACAATGAAAAGTATAATTGTTTAGAAATTTTTCAAAAAACGATGAAGTCGTATGGAATGTCAAACTTTTTTCATAGTACTTGGCATTTTCGTTACATATTGCATTCACACTATCACACTTTGTCATATTACTTGAGTTTTTTACATGTATTAATACAAAGTATAATAGTGTAAACTAGCCTTTAGTGTTGTGTAGCAAATGGCTGGATCTTGTTGGGTTCTAAAACCTGCAAGTTTTCGGTAATCGAAGGGATTACATTTCGTTGTTTTAAGACTGCTTTATAATAAAAGCGCTTGACGAATCAATCTTATTAAGGATACTCAAAACTTGAACTTTTTTCTGAAACAAAGCGACTCCTATTTTGGTATCTCTAGGTTCTAGAATTTTGGCTAAGGGTTAGTTCCCGACGCTACGGTGCATTTGTTTTGCCATATAAGAGGCTGGCAATATAAAAAGTGCTTAACCCTCTATTCCCAAATTTGAGAATAAATTGGAATATATTAAAAAAATAATTTTTTTAGGGTATTTTTGCGTCTCTGAGTTCAAACAAAATATTTTAAAACCCCGTACAATAAGTCGTTTACGTTCCATGTGAGAAAGCATCAAGGAGTACCTTGAGGCACCCTTGGGCATCTAGTAATAAAAACACATTTAATTTTTGGTAATTCTGTTTGATAGCTTGTATTGAAAATAAAAAGTAGAAAACAAATTAAAACTACTTAGTTTTGTTAATGATAATCAAAAAAAAAAAACCATTTTATTATTTGAGTAGCATACATGAAGTTTGCATTTTTTACCAAAGCATTGTGTTCGAGATTGTTTACAATTAGGGGTTTTCCCGCTTTCCCGGGATTTTTCATGCGGGATCCCGGGAAATAAAAAATTCCTCATAGTTTAAGAAAACAGCTATTTATACTTTGAAATTTAGTTTTCTATTCTCTTAAAATAAGCATCTGTGGATGGTTTGTCGATTAGATCAATTACAAGAAGTGAGTACAAACGTAAATCAATGTCTCCTGATGCAATAAATCTACTTAAAGCAGAATAGGCAGTGCAACAGTTGATAATTAATAAATTTAGTGAAGTGAAAAGTTAATAAAGAACATTAATTCAAAATAAGATACAGGTAGTAAAGTTTAATTGTCCATGGACAAGTCTTTAAAATAGCAGATACCTAAACATATAGCTCCTTTATTGTAACATAGTCATATCTACAAAAACAAATGAACTTGGCAAAATGCGATTAAAGTTTGCAAAATGTACCGATTTAAAGATATATTTTGCTATAACTTCGGTTCAGTTTGAGATAAAATACGAAAAGGCATGAAGGAACACTTTGCTTAAATAACTTACAATTTTTGATTTTTTGAGATATGACTATGTTGCAATGAAGGAGCGATATGTTTATTAGGTGATAAACACAAATTTATTTCAATCTGTGTTGGTTAATATACCCTTAAAGTGCGGGGAAACCGAAATAAAAAAAAATTTGGAAAATCGTGTAAGATACTACAACATCCAATTTGAAAAACACATTGTCCTAAAGATTACAGATAGACCTAATGAAATGAAAAGGTTTGTAATAGGTTGATGCTATATTTTGCATGAACCTTGACATACATTTGAATGATATAGACGTTGTTTATAAAAAAATGCTTCTTATTGTGAATCAAAAGCCTTCTACAACGGTGCACTTTTAACTATTTATCCAACCTCGGTAAAAAAAATGAACGAAATTTTTCGGAAACATGGTAATTAGTAAATAAAATAATCAATATACTTTTTGATGACTTACTAAGCGCTTTGAGTGTGTCAGAAAATTATTTCCTAAGCCGTTAAAAAATTTTAATATATTTATTTAAAATATTTTATCTATTTTATGATCTCATATCTTGAGTACATCAATTTGTGTTTGTTTTTATTATTGTGTTATGTATTAAATTGTTATGTTTATCTTAATTTTTTATCTTGTATCAAGAGCATGATAATAATAATACGGAATTTACATATAAAACCGTAAGGTAAAAATAATTCAAGTTCCTCTTTTAAACTTCATTTAATTTTGTAGTATTTAAGGATTTCTTTTATTTACTTTGTAAACAAGTTACCTTACGTTTTTTTATAAAACTTTGTTTTATTTAAAAACAAATTTACTGTGTATTATTTATATGGAGCGGGATCCCGGGATCCCGGGAAATTCAAAAAAATCGAAAAACTCCGGGAAAAAAAAACTCTATTTACAATGCTTTTAGAGCTTTTAAGAGCTTTCAAAGCTTCCAAAAATATTTTTCTAGATCTTTAAGCAGTTGTAAAAAAATGGAAATGAATATAAATTAATTATAGATTGGACTTAAGTAGAAATTTTCTAAAGCATGCCTTGAGGCACTCTTAGGCGTTAGAGGATTAAACACACTTTGGATTGAAAAATTGAATTGAAACACCCCAAAAACTCATTTAAAATTTTTTTTATTAATTTTTTCCATTTTATGTTTATTTTTTAAAATGATTTTAAATAATAAGTACAGTTGAACATGAATAATTATGGTAGTTTTAATTTGACCTTTAAGGGTTAACCCGAAATCTATAAAAAATTCATACTTAGAAAATGACTTATTGCCTTGACCAAACAACTCTTAATTACATGTAGATATTATTGTTTGAATTTCAAGAATTTTAAGACGACTTACCGATCAAAATCACGTCTTAAAATCTTTAATTGTAGTATCTATTTTCAAAATTTCTGTT
This sequence comes from Pollenia angustigena, assembly GCA_930367215.1. Classification (NCBI taxonomy): domain Eukaryota; kingdom Metazoa; phylum Arthropoda; class Insecta; order Diptera; family Polleniidae; genus Pollenia; species Pollenia angustigena. The sequence continues at coordinate 122,611,915 of OV884059.1, read as the reverse complement.
TAGTTTTCTTAAAAGGTCCCCAATTTGCTTTAAATAATTTAACTTAAATTATTTTTTTTAAATGATTTAAAAATTGGGTATCCAATTCCAATGTAAACTATTGTATTTTTAAACCTTTTTTCTTTAAAATTTTTGATTTTAAATGAAATATCCAAAATTTTAATCATATTTTTTTATTTTTGTTTTTTTATTTCAGTGATGAGTAAGTACAAAAAAAGACAATATTTTAGAGTCGAAGGAATAAATAACAGCAACAAACCACTTAAATGAACCACAAAATGGACCACAACGGATTAAAGGAATCAACGAGGGATTACAAATCACCAAAGGATTTTAAATCAGCAACAAATTGTTTTTATAATTTGATCATTGAATTTAAAAGTTAAAAGGGTGAGTAACATTCGTTTTATATTTTTTAAAAAGCTTTTTAAAATTATTTAAGTACATTATTACCAAATTAAACAAAATTTTATGGACTGCAATGCGCCCCTGAGTTAAATATCAATATTTGTTAAAAAAAAACCATTTTACTCCTTCATTTGTTGTGTAAATAACACAGTGCAACAAAATTCGTCTTAGCGCCGCCAGCCTCAATAATTGCCACGCGAAATGAAACTAGACTATTGGTAGAGCAAATCTGCCAAAGGGTTTTGAAAAGTTAGCTCGGTTCCTTAAGTATCGGCCCCTAAAGTTATTAAATTTTTTGAAAAGGCGTTTGGTATAAGTAAAAAAAAATATACTAAATGTTCTTCTGAGCTAAAATTTCCCCACAAAAGTATACTAAAACGTTAGAGGGTTAAAATGTTCCACGAATATTTTCTGCATCAAATTTTACAAGGGGTCTTCTAAAATTAAAATATCGTGCAATGTTTGTAAACGGATTTTCGAAATTCTGAACCTTGAAATTTTTGAAAACCCGTTTAAAATATAAGTCAAACATTTTAACACTCTAATGCGCCGTTTTAGTATACTTTTGTGGGGAAGTTAAAAAAGGACAAAAATGACCCCTTAAAATGAGTGTTACAGGGTTAATATATTCTAAGAAAAGAATCGCCATACAATTCTACTAAAGGCACCTGAAATAGTCTAAGCTCAGAAGTACATTTAGTATATTTTTTTTGACTTGTACCAAAAGCCTTTTCAAGAAATTCAAAAATTTAAATGCCCGAAATTTCGAATTCCGATTTACATACATTGCAATTGATGCAGAAAATATTCGTGGAACATTTCAACCCTCTAAATGCCGTTTTAGTATACTTTTGTAGGGAAGTTAAAAAAAGGACAGAAATTACCCCTTAAAATAAGTATAAGAGGGTTAATATATTCTAAGAAAAGAATCGCCATACAATTCTACTGAAGACATCTGAAATAGAATTTAAGCTCAGAACTTTCCTTTTTTATTTTCCTTTTTTGATTAATTTCGGGATATTTCGGGAACCTGAGCTTACTTTTCAAGACAGATTTGCTCTACCAATAGTCTAGTTTCATTTCGCGTTGCAAGTATTGAGGCTGGTTTTTTTTTTTTTTTCTTTTTTGTTGCACAGTGTAATTTATTTATTTATATTTGAAAATAATTCATGTAGAAAATGACATATAATTTCATTTCAATCACTTTGTTTAATCAAAAATATTGATATGTAACATTCACATATAGAAAGGTTCGTGTTGAGTTTTATTCGACATGAACTATTTTTTTTAATTGTAACGTCATTTAGCTGAAAATGTTAGGAATTTTATATAAAAAAAAATATATACAAATACATATAAACAATTATGATATTAAAGGAAAATAATTAGACAAACACACGAACTTTTATATATATTTACTGCATGTATTGAGTTCTTATCTTCGGATTATCAAATAGTGAAAAGGAGGGGGCACCCCAAAATACAAAAAAAAAATATGGGAATATGTGAATTTGTGCACCTGTATTATGCCTGTAAGTAATTGTGGTAATAAAGCTGGATCAAGATACATTCTCTTAAATAAATATACAGTTAAAGGCAAAAGTGAACATACCAAGTAAAAATAGCGTGTACCTATAGGGGCGATTCTATTCTGACGGGTGCAACATTTAGACGCTTTAAACGTCTTTTACTAATAGAAAGAAACACATTTGCAATTAAGTTATTTCTAGAAGGGGTAACATTTTTTTATATACTATTTTTATCTATTTACAAGAATTTATATGAAACGATCAAATAGCCACGAGAGAGCTTTAAAGTGCATGACGGGTACAACCAAATCGGCCCACTTACATAACATCATACCCCAAAAACACAAAACTGTTAATTTTTAATCTTTCATTGTATTATTCTTTTTTTATTGTGAACGATTAGATATGAGACGATGATTATCAAATCAAACATCGTAGAGAAATATAATCCAATAATAAGTAATTTTCTCTTTAAGCCATGACGGGTGCAACATTCAATGAATTTTCTGTTCGCGCCAAATCTACGAATCTTACTGATTAGAAGTGCACAACAAATTTATATTTAAGCTTACGTCTAAAAAAATTATATTATTATAAAATATAGATATTTTACTTTAAATTGGCATCAAAAAGTGTCAAATAGTGTGATTTGAAAATTGATGTTAAAAGTTGTCTAGAATAGAATCGCCCATAGGGCATTTCAAAACAAAACATTTACAATTTTTGGAACTTTGAAAAAACCTTTTTTTTAAACTTGGAATATAGAGATTTGCAACTTAAGGGGTAGCTACTGGTTATCTTTTTTCTTTCATTACTTAAAAACTTTACAAAATTTTATATCTAAACTTACATTCACAAGCAAAAGTTTGCATACCATGCTATATTTTATACATACAGGACATTCTACAGTAAAACGTTCCACTTTATGGCAAAAAAAAAAAATTAATAAAGCAAGTTTGAAAACCTTTTTGTCTCTAAACTTACAGCCAGAGGCAAAAATTTGATTGCTATCAAAAAGTAAATGATATCCACTGGTAAACCTTTGGCTGCTCCCCAATGCAATATTCCAAACATTTCTTTAATGATTCTCAATATTTCGCTTATTGGCAGCTTTAATTCATCATAAATTTAAATTTTCGCTTTCACAGCAAAAACAATTTTGTGTCGATTCGCTTTCTGATCTTTAAGAAAAACTAAAAAGAAATTGAAGGTGCTAACCTGCCGACGCAAAAACTATGTTATCTTTTTCATTGAAAAAAAAAAATGTAACGGTAAATTTCTGGCAAATGCTATCTTTACCAGATTCGGTGCTTACAGTGACGAGTAGAATGGAAAACCAGGGCTGCCAGGTACTTTTTTTTCCTTGTCCCCAAACAATTAAAAAAATATCCCCAAAAATCCCCAAATTAAGAAAAAAAACCTTAATAAGTAAATATTTTTCTGTTTGTTTTTTTTTCTGACCAAATTTAAAATTTTTTTTTTTTTTTAAGTAAAAATAGTAAGAAAAATTTTAATTAGAAATCCCCAAAAATCCCAAAATAAAAATTTTTTGTAAAACAAATTATTTTATTTTGTTTGTACCCTGAAGGAAAAATAACATAAATTTATAAAGTACCTGTAACACTACCTTTTAACTAAAATGATAATCTTAATAAGGACCTTTTACACCGTATAAGTTGTTGATAAGAGTAAGAAAAAAGTTTTGCTACTTTTTTTCATATTTTTAATACGAGACAATGAAAAATAAGCATAAATAATAAAAGGGAAAATATATTAAATGAGTGTAAAATCCCCAAAAAATCCCCGAATTCTTTTTTTAAGTCCCCAAAAAAATCCCCAATCCCCAAATGACTTTCTTTGTCCTTTTTGCTCGCATAAAATCCCCAACTTTGGGGATAAATACCCAAGTCTGACAGCCCTGTGGAAAACTAAAAAGTGATAATATATTAACAACAATAACAACAACAAGAGCATAATAAGCTCATAAGGGATGACGCGCAGTGTTTATGATGATATTTATATCAAAGTATATTTTGCCACAATTGATGGAGCGTGGAGTAGACGGACCGGACCGCCCTTGAGTATTCCTCGACTTAGAATTTTACAATTTTGTAATTGTTTTAATCAAATTATTCAAAGAAGTTTTCTTGACATGGAGCGTAGAGTACTCCTCGATATAAAATTTTACAATTTTCTAATTTTTTTTTAATTAAAGGAACTTAAAAAAGTTTTATTTTACTCCAACCATTTAAACGAATGCAAGAGTTTGCTCATTTAGTGAAATTGAGAGATTCATACTAGGAGTCACAATTTAATATTTACTTTACAACAGCGTTGGGCGCTGGTTTGCCTGGATTACAAAGTTTATCGGGTTTTTACATTTACTCAACGTGTTTTTTTTTTACCAGAGCTGCTAAAAATGCAAAAAATGCCCTACTAAGGTATTACTTAAAATCCCCAAAACATACCATACACTTGTTTTATTATACTACTTTTTAACTTAAAAAAATTAGGTTTAATATAGAGAAAATAAATAAAAAACTATTTTTTAGCAGTCAAAACGAGAAGAAACAACAATATTTACATTGAAATCTAAATGTGAACAAATTTACCGTACAAAACACACACGTGTTTGTGTGATGTTGTTTTCGCTCATTTACTACTGCCCACAAACTGAAAATCTTGAATTCATTGTTTCATGCATAAACAGTAAAGGCTCAGTTAGGCGAACGTTGCTGTACCCGTAATGTAACGCACCGTACTGTAAGCACGTTGGTGCACTTATATAACGTTTAAAAACGTGTCATATGTTTTCCCATACATAAACAAAAAGCAATAGTATACATAAAACAAAACAAACAGTGTTGAGAATCAAAAATGTTCAAATGGTGACCGTTGTGCAGAAAAGGTACCACGTGATTTAAATGGTATTAAAACAGTATTTTGTGTATGTAAAAAATGTTAATAATTTAATATTTTTATTATAGACTAGCATTTAACCCGCTACTTCGTTAGCGTCTCCTTTTTCTTCGTGGACATATTTTTTTATGCCAAAGTTTATTTTCAAAAAAGTACCAGGCACCTGTCCCCTTATTTTTTTAACGAACAACAATAAGTGTTAAATTTTTTGGATCTCTTTAATTTTGGATTTTTAAGGTTAGCGGAATCGATTTGGCGAGAGGCCAACCTTCGGTCCAAAAGTCAGCTTTTTAGCTTCAAGAGTTTAGGATGTGCGATGATGAATCCGTCAGTTACTTTACAAATTTATATTATATAGAGATGGAGAAAAATGTTGAGAAAACAGTAACAAAATTAGGAACGATTTTCACACCTTAAACGTTTGAATTTCAAAAAAGGTCCAAACCTGTTTTGTATTTTTTAGACAAGCTAAAAATGTGATACAATATTTATTAACCCTTTTACACTCCACAATTTTTACAATTTTTTGTATCTCTTTTTGTTTAGGAAATATACGGTTAGCGAATTTTTCTAATAAACAAGAATAAGTGCTGATGTTTTTTATCTCTTTTAGTTTAGGAGGTATGAGGTTCGCGGGATCGATATACATAGCTACAATTTTCACCCCTGAAACGTTCGAATTTCGAAAAAGTACCAAATTCGCATTTTAATTTTTTAGATAAGTAACAAATGTTATTTAATTTTTATTTCTATACGTATTGGCTTAAAAGCTAGATTTACTACATAAAACGACCGAATTTCGTTAAAGTACCAGACACCAATTTGCTTTTTTATTTAATGCACAAAAATAAATATTAAATTAAAAAAATTACCAGTTTATTTTAAAAATACCAGTTAGAGAACGAAAAAGTAGCAAAAATCCCTCTTACAGATTCTCATTCACTCAGGACCTTGCATGTTTAATTTTATGTTTCTAGATCCAATAAATACGGATATATAAAAGGTACCAGTTAAATAACAAAATAGTACCAAAAGCCCTCTTATAGATTTTCATTCACTCAGGACCTTGCATGTTTAATTTTATGTTTCTAGGTCCAATACTAACGGAAATTCAAAAAGTACCAGTTAAAAAACAAAGAAGTACCAAAAACTTCCCTCTTATATATTCTTAACCACTTAGGGCATTGCATCTTGAATTTTATGTTTCTAAGTCCAATAATAACGGATATTCAAAAAGTACCAGTTTAATAACTAAAAAGTACCTATAATCGCTTTTAGAGATTCTCATTCACTCAGGACTATGAAGGTTTAATTTTATGTTCATTAGACCAACATTAGAGAAAATTTAAAAAAAGGACCAGTTAAAAAACGAAACAGTACCAAAAAGATCTCTCTAACAGATTGTCATTCATTCAAGACCTTCCATGTTTAATTGCATGTTTCTGGGTCCAATACCAACGGAAATTCAAAAAGTACCAGCTAACGGATAAAAAAGTACCAATAAGATCCCACTTAAAGATTCTCATTAACATAGGATCGTGCATGTTTAATTTTATGTTTCCAGGTCCAATACTGACGGAAATTCAAAAAGTGACAGTAAATGAAAAAAAAGTACCAAAAACTTCCCTCTTATAGATTCTTATCGACCCAGGACCTTGCATGTTTAATTTTATCTTTCTAGGTCCAATACTAACAGAAATTCAAAAAGTACCAGTTAATGAACAAAAAAGTACCAAAAAGTTCCGTCATAGATTCTTATCCACTCAGGACATTGCATATTGAATCTTATGTTTTAAGGTCCAACATAAACGATAATTTTAAAAATACCAGTTGTAGGACCAAAAAGCTAAAGAGAAAATATAAAATTTCCCGTATTTCCTTTTTTTGGTACTATTTTTTCCCCCCATTAAAGTATCAAAAAATTCAGTATTATAGTGGGGGCTCATTATTAAGCACGAGTATGTTAATGAATGGAGAAAAATGTTTTGTAAAAAAAAGTACCAAAAATAGCGACGATTTTCACCCCTTAAATGTTCGAATTTCGAAAAAGTACCAAACTTATATTTGTATTTTTTTCATAGGTTTCGAATGTGGTATAAACTTTGTTTCTATGTTTATTGGTTCAAAAGATAGATGCGGTGTCAAAAAAGTACCAAAATTCAGGTTTTACCCGTTTACTCCCTAATAGGGCCGAATTTCAAAAAAGTACCAGACACCTGTCCGCTTATTTTTCTAAAGAACAACGATAGGTATTAAATTTTTTTTGTATCTCTTTTAGTTTTGGAGATATAAGGTTACCGAATTTTCCCGTTTTTACCCTTTTTTACCCCCTAAACATTCGAATTTCCAAAAATCTCGTCTTAGTGGATCGATTTGGGGAGTGACCAATCTCTGGTCCAAATTTCAAGTGTCTAGCTTCAGGCGTTTAGGCTGTGCGATGATGAATCAGTGAGTCAGTCAGTGAGTCAGTAACGTTACAATTTTATATATATAGATTTACAATAAATAAATTTGTATTTTAGCAAATACATTTTTAGCATACATATATTGTAAATGTGCATACACCAAACAAGGTTTTGATACCATTTAAAGTCTTTTATATGTTTCCCTTTTTCATTGTATGTGTATATGCATTTGTTTATTTTAAACATCTAAACATATGTATATTTGTATATTTGGAAATATGTTGTATTGTAAGTTGTTTTGTCGCAACTCCATAGATATACTAAAAAAGTACCAAAAAAAAGAGCAAAATTACCCGCATTCAAGCCGCCCATCACTGTCTTACAAATGTCACGTAACAACGGCATGAAATTCTATTTTATACAGATTGGTACGTTGCAACTACGGTACATTGCATTTCGGTAAGCTTTTGTATTGGTTTTCATATAACAAAAAGCGAACAGCTGATTGATACAGTACAGATACGGTACAGCAACGTTCGCCTAACTGAGCCTTAACAAAGGCAACCCGAAAAACAAATACAACAGAAGGAAAAAAAATAAAATTGTATTCAGTTGCTTAATAAATTTCAACAAAGTAGGACTGTTGCGCATGTTGTTATTTTGGCAAGTTTTGCAATTCCGTAGTGGTACACTGAAAATATATTTATTGTGTTGTGATCAAGCTGCGCTTATGTATGTTTTTTCAGCTTGTTTTAAAAACTTTTCAGCAATCATGTGGGATGATGAATTATATAATAATCAAGTTTTTTTTATTGAATTCGCTTTTTTTTTTTGCATATTTACATATAAATAGAACACATTTTGAAGTTTTTGCTCACGGTCTTTTCGATTTCAGGTGACAATATGCATATATATATTTTACCGTTAAGAAAAACTTGATGAATTATATAATAATATTAGTTTTACTAAACTTTTTTTTTGCAAATTGTATGTACAGTTTGAAAAACTTTTCAAAAATTTCTCTAAGTGTAATTCAACTAATTAACTCTCTTTTATTCAATGTTCTCTATCTGCCCTTCGCTGCTTTACAATTTTGTGAAATTGTTCCACTGGGCAACCTCAATGTTTTCAAAAATGAACTCAAATAAAAATTAAATCGATAGAAACTTTAAGTTTAATTTTTTTTTAAATGACAGTAGTTTTTCTAAACTTTTCGAGTAGTTCTGGTAAAGATCATGTATATTAAAAAAAAAAAAAATTTTAAAATTTTTTTTGAAAATTTAAAATTTCATTCGACTTTAATTTCAATCAAATTAAATTTCCATAGCCGACCGAAATCTATAACATAAAATACTATAAAAAAACTATAATGGCGTACCACTTATTAAGGGTTAGTCACACCCTAAACTATGGCCATTTTTTAAATCTTCTCTTAAGTATGTAGGTGTTTTTAAAAGATTCCACTACAAAGAACAAACATATATTGCTGTTTTTTAAATCACAACAAGAATTGCTGTTTAAATAATGCTGCCCTTTCAATCCTTTGATAAAATTGAGGGTGAAACATGTAACATATTTTTGGTTTTGTTCGGCAAGATTATCCGAAAAGAACATATTATTCGCTACAATACTACATTTTCCCAAGAAAAACTTTGATAACTAATATGCATGTGGCAGTGTAAATAAAAATGAACTGGCAAAATAAAATAAAGTAATTTTTTTTATTCACCCACTGTGTAGTTAAATGTAGTTGTACATTTAGAGTTGAAAATCAACCAAATGTAGTCGGATTGTAAGAAAAGATAAACTCACTGTTTATTGTTGTTGTTTTTGTTTAAGCTTTAATATTGTTACAAGCAGCGATGCCAGATGTGCAGATTTATCTGCATTTTGCAGATTTTATCACCAAAATTGTCAAAATGCAGATTTGAAGATTTTTGGTTTAAAATTGCAGATTTTTTAGCTCGGTTGAAACTTCTTAACATTGTCGCTTATGTTTGTACGTTTTCCACTTCTTGCATTGATAAACGAAATACTTCCATTCCAAACGAAATATAATCATTCATAGAAGAACCGTTTGGAAATAGATTCATTAGCAGGAATTTAACTCACAAAAGATTACTTAAAAAATCTCATTGTCTTGACACATTTATATCGCCGGACTAATGTTCTCTGATTTTACACTAAATAATATGCATATTTACTTATGTATAGGGATGGGCAAATTGAAAAAATATACCGATATCTTTAAGATAAGATATTTTTTAAGAGTTTCGATATTTATTATTTCAAAAATATCGATATATCGAACGTGTTTTGCTGGAACTATTGCCAAATTAAAAATTTTTATATACAGTCAAAGCTCGGTATAACGAATACGCAGTTTATAGAATATCCGCTATAACGAATGATAACGTTTTTACATTAACTACCATATATAGCGAATGGCAAAAAAAATAATCCCAATTCAAAAAATGACAAAGCAAAATAAAAAAGTACACAGAAAAAAATAAAAATTTTCTCTAATCACCAATTTTATACCAAATTCATAGAATCAAGCAACCCATTTGTTGATTTTGCACCTATTACCAAAATGATTATATTGATTACTAAAAATTGTAAAAATTTTATATTTTGAATATTTTTTTTTTTTTTCAATAAATGATATTTTCAATTTTAATTAAAAAAATTATCAAAAAACTTGGCAGTTTCAAACAATGTGTTGATTGATTTTGACAATTTGCAACAACAATTTCACAAGTTTAAATTATTTTATTTTAAAAGAAATAATTTTTTGTTATTTGATTATTATTTTAATTCAAAATTTATTTCAAAACAGCTAAAATGTTAATTAAATCAAAATTATATTTATAATTTTCGTTTAACAAAAAAAATTAATAGATTCAATTATTACGTTAATTAAGTTTAAGTACTTTTTAAATAATTTTTTTAATTGATAAAAAACTACTAATAATTTTTTCTGTGTAGCAACAGAACCGTTAGATTTTTGTGTGTTTTTGGCTTCATTGCTTTGTATTGAAAGAACATGTGTGATGCGTTGCTTTTTTCGTTAAAGTTTCAGTAGTTTTGTTTGGTTCATTGTGAAAACGAGATGTCAAATCGAAAATCTCTTATGATAAAAAATTTAAGATTTTAGAAGAGTGTAGGAAGGGTGTAAATCTTTAAGTAATATCCGAGTATGGAATGCCAAAATCTTATTTAAGTTTTATTTCTACACTAAATTATAAATACAATTAAATTTTGATGTTTTTCGAATTGTGGGCCACCGTTTTTTATAAAATTTTAAGGTAAAAAATTACTGATCGATATAACGAATATCTCGGTATAACGAAAGGTGTGAACATTATATCATTCGTTAAGCCGGGCTTTGACTGCTTATGTATATGTATATGCACAAATCTTATTATTATTCCAAATATAGATAGGCACATATATTGTTCCAAAACCACATAAAATAAATCTTTTCAAGTTCGTTTGACTTCACTGTTTGAATTAGAAATTTGCAATGTGAAACCCCGCTTTTTTCTTAATTCTTCTTATAAATGCCGATTATTTTAGATCTTCATATTAGTTTATAAACATATGATGCATGTAGTGATGCCAATTCTTAAAAAAACATATTGTTTGAAAAACGACTAAAATTTTGAGTTTTTAATGAAGACTGACTTTAAAAAATATCGAATTCGATAGTCGTATTTCAATATCGATATATCGGTATTTTAAATGTCGGCGATATATATTGATTTTTTTGATATATCGATATTTTTTGACCATTCCTACTTATGTACAAATATCTTTAATAGTTGCAAAATTTAATCTCTTGTAAATGTTCAATAAAACCCTTGATAGTTTTAAGAACATGTCAAGCGATTACTTTAAATTTGTTGTTTAAGATACCAAAGGTGTGATGGAAAGATATTTTAAAAGTAAAAATATTCAAAAATTATCAGCCATGATCTGAAAATCACATTTGAGTGAAAATAAAATAGGAAAAAAATGTTAAAACTTTCCTGTGTTAAAAGTTCAAAAAAATATTTCCTTTTTAATACCTCATACTTCGAGGACCACTTATAGATATTAACCATCGATTTCAAATTCCAGAACATAGACGTATATTTTTATATTAATTGTTATATTGTTTTCTAAATCAACTACATATAAATGTAATAAATGAGTTTTGAAGATTTATTGAAGATTTTTAAAATCTTGACGCAGATTTTGCAGATTTTTTGATGAAAAATTATGGTTTTTTGCTGATTTTACCTCTAAAAGTTCTGGCATCACTGGTTACTAGTAAAACTGGGGTTTATAATTCTTATTCGCTTAACAGTTTTATTTGTATAATATCTTTAGTTTTTCCACAATCTTTGGATGACGTTTTCTGACGATCTGGCCCAAGCAAACAGTGAAATGCGCATATGAATAGCTTATCCCGTCAACAATAAATTTAAGTTTATCAATAGTGTGAAATGGGAATTTAGCACATTTAAACAAAACCTTGTTTTTTAATTTTTTGAATCCAAAGAAAAACTTTGAAAGCGCCGTAAGTTTACAACAAAAGTCATAGAAGTTTGCAGAACAAGAGGACCGAGCCACAATTTTCTAACTTTTTTACACAGTTTATAATTATACGTATTCCCGTTACCCCAGTGCTGAACAAAGGGCCATAACAAATAAATAATATGTAATTCTATTGATAGCTACAGCTTAATTTTACTCCACGTTGTAGTTGTTCTCATAATATCGTTATCGATCAGTCTTCTCTATGTGTGAGCGGGGGTTCCTCATTTTTGACTGCCTTGTGATTGTGTGATTTCTGCAGCAACATAGGATTGCTCTGTCAGCTAACTAACTATTAACAGAAGAAATGGTTATGCTTATTTGGTCAAATATTTAATAAGATATATTTAAATATTTGACCAAATAAGCATAACCATTTCTTCTGTTAATAGTTAGTGAGATTTAACATGGCCTTAGTATCACAAAATAAAACTTATTTTGCTGTAACACAAAGCAACAAACTGTTTTAATAAGAGGAAATTTTACTTTAGTTATATTTGTTAAGTGTGACCGTAGCTTTAGACATCTGTTGGTAAAGACTTGAAATGCATTCACATTTTTGCAAATTGTTTTTCAAGTTTCACAACTGTATAGCAATGTGGATTTGGCATTGGATTGAAAATTTGCATCTTCGTTTTTCTCGGAATACATGTGATACGCGATCTTGAACCTTCATTACTATCTATGATACTTCCAAGATTGGAGAAGCTGCCTACATCATTGATTGGTGAGTCATTGGTAAGAAATGGTTAGCTTAAGTTTGCATTTATTCGGATAGACTTTGGTTTCCCCCTATTAATCTTTAAGCCCGCATTCAACACTGCTTCCTCAAGTTTTAGTTTTATGTTCGTTGACACACCAGAGTGCCTATGACATAGCAGACAGATGCATCAGCATACTCCAGGTCGCCGAGTTTTCCCAGTAATCCCCATATTAGCCTATTGGACGCATCCGTCCCAGCCTTCATTAAGAATTCTAGGGCAATTTTAAGCAAAAGTGGTGACATTACGCATCCTCGACGCACACCAACGCCAACCTTGATTTTCTCACTTTAGTTGTTTTTCATGCTATACTCCGCATGTGGCTCCCCTGTATGGTCCTTGTATAAGCTAAATGGTTTTTGGTGGCGTGCCCTTACATGTCAGACCATTTCTGATGATCCTGTGGTCCAGGGTATCAAAAGCCTTTGCTATCAATAGCAAATAGAGAGAGGAGATCTCCATTCTACAAACTGTTCCAATATGGTTCTCAAGCTGCTGACAAGTTCGACGCACGATCTGTGTGGCCGAAAACCGGTCTGTTGCGGTCTTAGTTCAGGCTTCAACACACTAGCAAGGTGGTTGGTGAATTTATGCGCAGTAACTGTATACACCATGCTTAGAGGAGTTATTCTTATCTAGTTTTCACGCTCTGACAGATTTCCCTTTTTTCGTATTCTAACTAAAATTCTTTCTATTCTGTTCGCCAAAAATTTTTTTAAGAGAGGAAGAATGAGTTGGGCACTTACTTGGGGATCAAACTTAAGCATTTCTAGTGAGATATTGTCTGTGTGTGCAACCACAGTTTAGCACTGCATACATTTGTAAAATCATTTATTAAAAAGCTAAATTATTTTTTTCAAACATTAATGAAGTTAATGGAAAAGGGTACCTACAAGTTACTCCATAATTTTAAGCCATTTTTAATAAATTATGCGGTTTCCGTGGCTCTTAATTTGTTAACACAAACACAAGTTTGTTTAGCAAAATTTATTCATGCATATTTACTGGGAACCCCACAATTAACCACTCCACACTTTCAATTGCCTTTTTATTTCGTTAGAAGTGTACAATTGTAAGCATTTTTCGTCAGCTGGTCGGTGGTACTTTTTTCCACGACTGTCTTACCTTGGTTCCATTTTCCATTATTAAAATTTAATCTTTTATTTTATCTAATAATTTTTTTGTATTAGTATTAGCTGGCACATAGTTTGTCTATGAATGTTCGTGCAACTGAGTTTTTTAATTAAATATTCTTTTTATGTGTATGAAATTGTAAGTGCGCACACAAACTTATATTTGAGTGGCTTTGAGGCATTAAATTATTTGATTTATGTGATATTTTCGATTAAAGCATTATTTAACCAATGGGCAAAAAAATAACTTTTCTACACGTTAAAAAAAGCTACAAATAGTTGAAAACTTTAGGAGAAGATTGTTAAAATAATAAGGAACTGTTTGCCAGGAAAAGGAAACCTTTTGTAAAATACTGCATAATTTATATAAAATGTTAAAATATCATCCTCAAATTTAGATGTAACTAAAAAGATTAAAATAAAGTTTTAAGCGATTTATTATCGAGTAACGATCTTTAGTTACGTTACATTTAATTTTAAAATACAGGATTTTTATTGCGAAATATCGATACAATATGAATTTGTTCAAAGTCTAGACAATCGTTAGCTTTGAACTTTTTCTCATTGTTCTGGCAAAAAAAATTCCGAGCTATAGGAATTAGTGCTAAGAAACTATCGATAGACTATCGATATTATCCATAGTCTTAAAATATCCAAAATATCGATAGGAAAAACATAAATATCGATATTTTTATTATTTAAAATACAGCTATGAAGACATCTAACAGCAGCTATGCACACAGTTTTTTTGTCGCAAATTTTTACTTGCTATTATTAATTCGCGCTGAATTACAGCAATGAATACAAACAACAAGAATGGCAAGTGGTATGGATTGCTTAGCAGTGCTTTTTGCAAATCCAAATGCAATTGCAGGCATAAGACAAGACAATGAACGACCATCATTACCTTTTTGGATTTAGAATTTAGAAAATTTTTTAAAAGTTGCAATGGAGTATCTTATAGTCCCTGTTACTTGGGTTCGATAAATATCGATAGTAGAAAATATCGATAGTATCCCAGCACTAATAGGAATTGCTCAAACTTTGCGCCAAGATCGAAAGAAGCCAATTTCTGATACTCTGTCCTAAAGAGAGAGCTTTTGCAAAGACCGAAAGAAGTTTTGGCCGGGCTGGGCAAAGCATGGACTATAAAGGTAGAAGTACATAGCACGCGTTAGTTCGCGCGCGCTCTGTAGACTTCTGTCAAAAAAAAGTTAAACTAGTGTATTTTCATAGAACAAGCTACATGCAACATATTTTGACGTGTTTGCGCCAGAAGGTTGGTTAACTTTGAACTTTTTAACGCGTTGTGTATTTTTGACAAGTTATCAGCTGACAATCAAAATAATAATTTAACAAAAACATATTGTAAAGCTTAAAAAACGTACAATATTTATATAAAAAGAATAAACTCAATAAAATAGGAATGGCTTTTGCAACGCGCGTTGTGTAACTTGAGATTTT
This sequence comes from Pollenia angustigena, assembly GCA_930367215.1. Lineage (NCBI taxonomy): Eukaryota > Metazoa > Arthropoda > Insecta > Diptera > Polleniidae > Pollenia > Pollenia angustigena. Next base: position 122,596,715 of record OV884059.1, on the reverse strand, counting down.
TTATGCGCTAAAGTTTTTAAACGCACGACAAACCTCAACGAATTAACGCGGTTCCGCGGGTGACGCAATACTTTTTAACATTTATTTGCTACTAGCTGACCCGACAGACGTTGTCCTGTCCAAATTAGGAAAAATGTTTGCGTTCGATTTTTAAAATCCGTTAAAAAGATACGAACATTTGAAAGAAAAATTAGTCAAATCGATGGAGCCGTTTTCTGATTTTAGATAAATCGAAAAAAGTGGGCGGGGCAAAATTTTCTTTCCGTAAAAACCAAAGTTGGACCATGGCAATCATTTTAAAGAAAAATTCGTCCAAATCGATCAAGATGTTCTCAAGTTATGCGCTTATTAAAAAAAGTGGGCGTAAAAGTAGGCGTGGTAAATTTTTCGTTCGATGAAAACTTAAAATGGATAAATACAAACATTTGAAAGAAAAATTTGTCAAATGGATGGAGCCGTTTTCTGATTTTAGATAATTCGAAAAAAGTGGGCGTAAAAGTGGGCGGGGCAAAATTTTCTTTTCGTATAACTCTAAGTTGGACCATGGCGATAATTTTAAAGAAAAAATCGTCCAAATTGTATAGATGTCATTGGTGGTGCAATATGAAGATTGGATTTTGCCACGCCCCTCCGCCCGCAGACCGAAAATCAATAATCAGACTTCAACCCGCCTGAATATTCTGAAGATTCCCTGAAAATTTCATCAAAATCGGCCCACCCGTTTTGGAGTCCATACATACATACATACATACATACATACATACATACATACATACATACATACATACATACATACATACATACATACATACATACATACATACATACATACATACATACATACATACATACATACATACATACATACATACATACATACATACATACATACATACATACATACATACATACATACATACATACATACATACATACATACATACATACATACATACATACATACATACATACATACATACATACATACATACATACATACATACATCCTGTTGTATATATATAGATAGATAGACATAGTTTTTAACTAAACTTGCAACATGTTGCCGATCGTTGTCAGACAGATAACTTACCCTTGCTTGATAGATATTCGGCGGGCTAGCTGGACTTCACAAACTATTTCATGCGCTTCAGGTTGTCGTATGTATCGATTTCTAATCGCCGTATTCGATGCAAAATCGTCTTCGATCATCTCTGGCATGTTTATTTTGATGCAATACCATCTGTTGTGAATCACACCTGATAAAGTTGAAAATTTTCTAAAAGTTTACCACTATTATTGTTGAATTCTTTTGGGGAAATTTTTTCTTATGATTGCTTTGCGAGCCTTTTATTGCCGTCATCTTTTCTCTGCTAGTAATTCATGTTTTTAATTTTATTATTCGGTCATATATATCACTATATTACAAAATTATACAATCACAATACATTTTAAAGAATTTAGCATTTATCTGGGACAAAAAATAAGAAAATACAACTTCCCTGGTGCCTTCGATTAACAATAAAATAAAAACAAAAAATTAGAATTAAAATAAAAATTTATTAAATGCATGAAAAATCATAAACGTACTAATATTATGATAACATTAAAACAGGAAACGGATATAAAACGTGTGAAAAATGTGTTTATGGCACGAGAAAGCACACACGCATATATAAAAACACTCACTCAATTTATAATTCTCACACGAACCACATAATTGTCATTTTCAGCCAGGAATGAGAAGTTTGTAAAGTACTTTATTTTGCGGCCATTCTTATTCAAAAAAGTAGTAAAGCGACTACATTAACAGCCAATCCCACGATGTCACACGTTAACGTTCGCATAGAAAAAAACACTTAAAAAAAAACATTTTCTAAAATTTGTTTCTTAAATATGATTTTGTTTTACGTGTGATATTGTGGGATTGGCTGTAAAACTTTTCTTGCGAAACATTTGAGTTTGATGGTGAAAGGAGAAAGACAAGCAAGATAAACAAAGAGAGAAAGTACTCACAATCAGCGTTTAAAAATATTGGATTTTCCGAAAAAGGTGTCACAAAAAAGCTATTTTAAAGTAAAAAGGTGCAAGTTTTTAAAAAAAAAAAAGTTATTTTTCAGTTGTATTAAATTTTAACTCTTAATTAAACACGTTAAAAAAACAAAAGTTATTTTAAGGAAAATGTATTCAGATGTGCGGCAGAGTTTGCTCAAAAGTGAAATTTAATTAACAAATGAGTATCTTGTGTTTTAATTTGAGCAATATATACATGCATATGTTCTTATTCCCGTCCTTTCAAATTGGACATAGGGCCATTATTTGGATTAAACTTATTCTAAAACAAATTTCAAATACATACACATAATGTGAACATAGCTTTAAGCACGTATTGAATTTCTCTTTTCCAACTAAGTCCCTACCAGTCATCTTTAACACATCTTCAGATTTAGAATGTATTTTTTACATAAATTTATCTTGACAAAAATGCCATGTATCCAGAATGCTGCAATACAGAGCACAGCAAGGGATACTGAACGCCAGGCCGTATGTAATAAGAGCAAGAGGAAAACCCAGATCCCAATAGCTTCATGGTGCAAAAGAAGTCTGCAGAATAATTGGCATCGCAGCCTGGAAGCAAGCAGCGCAAGTTGAAAATGAATGGAAGAAAATAACGAACCTGGTTAAGGCCAGGGGTGTAATTACCGCTTTCGATATTGAATGAGCTATTGAGCAAAAATAAAACTCGATACATATAAAGTTGCCTCATGATGGCATTCGATATCTATCGAATCGAGTTTTCATAATAATTGTAAAAGATTTAGTTTAATTTGTAAAAGAGTGGTAACACTGTTTACATAAAATATAAACAAAACAAAATTTGTACGTAATGTAAGTAGAAACTAGAATTTTGGTAATTTTAAATAAAAGTTTTCATATTATAGAGTATGGATCAACAAATATTGATGCTTGCATATTTATCTTCGTCGGAGTCGGAAGAAGAAAATGGTTTAGTGCGTATTAGGAAGCAAATGCGCGATAGTAGCGACGTTCTATCCTTACCAACAAAAGTGTATGCAACAAATTTTGTATTTTAAATCAAATAAGCTATTGCCTATATATTTTTTTAGATTTAAACAGCGGTTCAGATTGTCGAAGGAGGCATTCAATTATGTCTTATCGCAATTAAATTTTTCTGGACACATGTCAACGGCAGTGCCACCAAAGTTGCAGTTGGCCGCAACACTTTCCCTTTTGGCTACTGGCTCCTTCCAACATGCAGTTGGTAACGACTACCTCATTGGAATGTGCCAAAGCACGATCAGCAAAATAGTGACAAAAGTGGCCAAAGAAATGGAGATAAAGTTATGTCCAAATTTTATAAACTTTCACCCGGAGCAATCTAATGAATGTATGGAAACTTTTATGAGGAAATTCAAGATCCCTGGAGGTTTGTGCTTAAGAGTGAATATATTTTTTTATTTAACCTTTATCTATATCCAGTTATTGGCTGCATAGATGGCACCCACATAGGACTTCAAAAACCTTCCGATAACGAACACATGTTTTTTAACAGGAAAGGGTTTCACAGCTTAAACTCTATGGTGGCAAGTCTCTTAAAAATTTGTATGCTTAATAAAATGAAATGATGACTTTCATATTTATTATTTGTGACCATGAATACAAGCTTTTGGCTCTTAATTCTAAGTATGGTGGTGCGGCGCACGATTCTTTTGTATGGAAAAATTCGGATGAAAGGGATTTATTGGAGGACCTTTACAACAATAAAAAATTGAAAAATGCTTGGCTTTTGGGTAATTTAAATGCAAGTATTACCGTGTATTTTATACCATTATATATTCCTTTATATATTTTAGGAGACTCGGGCTACCCTCTAGAACCATGGTGTATAACACCATATAGGAATCCCGCCGAAGGCTCAATGGAATCTCATTTTAATGAGGTTCACTCAAAAGCTAGGTGCATTGTTGAAAGGTCCATTGGAATTTTCAAAGCCCGTTGGAAAGTTCTTTCAAATGATAAAAGAAGTCGCTACTGCCCCAAAAAAATTGCACTTTTGGCAAATGTGTGTGCAGCTCTACATAACATTTGCATTAAATTCAAAGTGGATCACTATACAGAAGTGACTGTTACTGAATCTAACCAAATTATTGTGGATGTAGGAACTGAAACAAATGTAACGAGAGTTGGCAGTAAAATAAGAGACCATATAAAACTTTCATTACTAAATAATTAATAAGTGTCATATTAAACCTCTTAACAGAAAATTATAAGTTAATCTTTAATATAAATTTAATTTTTTATTAAAAATAAATAAAAATTAACACAACCTTGTTATTCATTTCATTTGTACTTTTGGCTGTAAAAATAACGTAAAAATAAATAAAAATAACGTAAAAATAAATTCCATATCTTAAATAACGCAAAATAACAGAAAAGGCACTATTAAACCGTTTAAAGTCATCCTTTTTAAATTTGTTTTTTTAAAATTTCCAGTTCAATGGTTTTTTTATCATACTCAATCATTTTGATCTTCATATTTTCAGCATGCTCTTCTTCTTTTATTCTGAGTGAACGTTCCTTAATTTCAATTAAACGATCAAGTTTAAAAGACATGCTCATTTGATGCTCCTCAACTTTTTCAATATTCGATTTTAAAAGTTCAAGTTTCGTTGCGGCTTTCGTAGAGCATTTTGTTGGTCTTGTTGGTAATTTTGATGTGCTCTCTTCTTCATTTTCTTGTTCACTATTAACTTCCGATGCTAACGTAATATCCATTAGCGACTGAATAGGCTCATCTGCGTCATTATAAGTTCCATTTGTGTTATTAGCTGCTCCGAACGTTCTTACAGTTGACAAACCTTCAACGGCTACACCAATGCCGGCAGCCTGTAGGATTTGCTCCTCAGCAGAAGACAATGGAATTTCCTCGTAGGGTCCTCCTCCTGTTTTCTTTTTCGATGCTTTGTTCATGGATACTTTTTTCTTTACACTAAATTTTTGATCAGTGTAAACCTTTATTAGAAAAAACAAGTATAAATTCTTTAAGCAATGAAACATATATGTACCTATGTACATATATAGAATGACATGATACATACCTTACGCCACAACTTAGCATTTTTTATTGGTGGTCCGAACGAATTTAAGCGCACAGTAAGCGATTCCCACAGCCTATTAGCAACGACTCTCCCTTGACCACAGTTCGGCAAAATATTTTTTGCTAAATCCGGGTGTTCGGACATAAACTGCGCCAGTGCATTTTTTGTTTTGAATTTATATTTTTCACACTTGTCCTGAAATTTTAGTAATAATTACAATTATTTCAACTTAAAAAAATAAACTAAACTTACATTTTTCACAATTCCTTGCCTGCTGTTAAAATTTAAAAACTATTTGTTTTGTTTACGATTGACATTTTGGTATCGAACAATGTTTTCAAAGACAGCACTCGATCGATGACTCGATATCGAAAGTCATCATCTCAAATTTGATTTATTTTTGCTCGATATCGAAAGCCGTAATCCCAAAACAAAAATACTCTGTTTAATTAGCTCGATATCGAAAGCGGTAATCAGACCCCAGTGTTGGCACTTTGTAATTTCTCTTAGGTGTAGTTAAGGTATAATTTGAAATTTTTACTTCAGATACCCAAATAAAATCAAGATTCGATTTCAGTGATGACATTTATTTCTTTTTAAATATTGTTGCTAAGAAATGCACAGCCTTCTGAACCAAAATCTCGGTTTCTTTTAAAGAAACGAATTTAATTATTAAACATACATACCGACGGCTTATATTCAATACCCGCCATCCGCCAAAATACAATTTTTCAGGAGAGAGAAAAAACTGTTTCTTTCGAAAATTCTTAAGGTATGAATTAATCTTTCTTCTATAATATTTTTTAAGGCGCTATGGCAGAACGCCCAAGGGCGTAACGCCCAAAACCAAAAATGTCATAACGCCCAAATCTTGTTGTATTGCCCAAAACCCAAAAAAAATAATGACAAAGTGCCCAAATGCTATGTCATATCGCCCAGATAACAAAGTTTGGGCGTTGTGACATTTTTTTTGAAAAGTAAGCAGATTTATTTGGGCGTTGTGACATTTTCTTAAATATACCATAGAGGAGGTACTCCTTGTACAAGGCGTGCTTAAACTTGTGACATTTTCTTAAATATACCATAGAGGAGGTACTCCTTGTACAAGGCGTGCTTAAACTGCAGGCAGTTGCCATTGCAGGAGGTCAGGATATAATAAAATGCCCCATTTGTTGTCAAAATGTCGAGGACTCAATGTTAGTTTTTTTTTACTTTTTGGGCCTTACGACAGTTTTTCTTTTGGGCGTTATGACCTAGACTATAATTTGAAAAGACATATCGCCCAAATTCAATGTCATATAGCCCAAACAGCAAAACGGTAAAACTTTTGGGTGTTATGACATTTTTGGTTTTGGGCGTTACGCCCTTGGGCGTTCTGCCATAGCGCCATTTTTTAAATATGACTACTAAGTCACCCTTATAAAAAAAGTAGAACTTTTAACTCTATTCGTAGCGATATGGTTGATGTCGGGTATTGCAACTGAAATCTTCAAATATTTTTATGGCGTATAGCGGTAATTGCACAGAAATAAAAGTATGTTTTTTTGCTCTAATATGTGATTTTATTAAATTAAGCATTTGTTTAACGTTTTTCTAACATAAAAGAATTCAATTACAAAACAATAACAAAAAAATAAACATAATAAAAAAAGGTAATTCAAATTGGACTTTCATATTGCTCCTTATTACTTTGACTCCATCTGAACAAAATTATCATAAAAGTAATGATATTCTAGTGGTATAACCGGCTTCAAATCTTGAAGATGTTTCCATTTACTAGGCTGGATTGGTAACTGAGCAGTATGCAAATGCATATAATTTAACTGTTCTGCAACCCGATAATGATGTTAAAAAATTATTAAAAGACTATGCTTGAATTACGTATTCATGTTTTTTCTATTTGTTTTTTCTATGGGAGGTGGGCGTGATCAGGTATATATTTTCAGGAGCCCATTTTACAATTATAATATTTATTTTTTGTGAAAATTGAGTTGATGTATTAGAAATCAAGGCAGAAATCAAATTTCACACAAATGATTATGAGTGTTTCAAAATGCTATGTGCCAAAAAACAATGCCATAGGGCAAAATTTAATTTTCACTTTGTATGGGAGGTGGGCGTAAAAGTGGGCGGATATTTTTTAAATATCACAAATGATTACGAGTGCTTAAAAATGCTATGTGCCAAAAAACAATGCCGTAGGTTAAAATTTAATTTTCACTTTGTATGGGAGGTGGGCGTAAAAGTGGGCGATTCATTTTGATTTTTCCATTTTTTTCTTGATTCAAACAAATGCCTATGTGCCAAGTTTCATTATCCTTCAACAACTTCTTCAATTTTTTGCCGCTCGTTCTATGAACTTCAACCAATGTGTGGCGTATGGCGGGTATTGCATTAAAAAAAATCGTGCGGTTGATAGCGCTATCACAAATATTAAAAAAAAAGAACTTATATTAATTTTTTTTTTCTGAAATTTTTGTCAGAGATAAAGCTGGCATCAGTGAACAATTTGCCATCAAAAAGTAATTTTCCAATAATTGGTGTATGGCAGGTATTGAATATAAGCCCTCGATACATTTTCAAATGTTTGCTAATGAATGACGCAAGATGGACACTTAGATTTTGATAAAGATGCCTATCATTTAGAACCTGAAGTTTATTGAAAAAAGTAATTCAAACTAAAAACTTTCCTGGGGGCAGATATGTTTCCAATATTGCAACATATTTAATTAATTTTAGTATTTTTTAACACTATGAAACTTAAAATGGTAGACAACACAAAAAAAATTAATTTTAATCGCAGATTGATACACGGCATTACCATTTGAAACTGATTTAAACCAAATAGACACCGCGCTTGTCCTTGACGAAACGCATTGCAGACGTCCAATTTTGTTTCTCTTTTTCAAATAAAATGAACAATGTTGACCTCCAAGACACCGATTGTTGCTGGTTTATCAGCATTAACCACTGACTTCACAACCCTACGAAAAACAATCAATAAGTGTCACATCGCACGACCTTGAAGTCTAATTGACAGTTTATTTTCTCTAAATCAACACATCGCCTTCATTAGTAATTGCGTCATTTAAGTCATGAAGTCACCTTTAAGTTGCGAAAATCGATGGCTGATTTTCAAAGTATATTTGGATAATTTGGTGGCGTTGTTCAAGCATGAATCTATTCATGATGATATGCCTGATCAAAAAGCGAAAACAGTACGACAGTTCGTTTGACAGCTAACCTTTCGTAAGCTCTATGGGGCTAAAAAGCATCCATGATAAAGCAATGACAAGGAACATTTTAAACCTTCCCAAGATATATCAACAAAATGTGGAAGTTAAACTCATTATTTTAGCAGTTTTATTTTATGTTTTGATAATTTTTGTTTGCAGTTTGACTAAGATTGATCTTGTTGTGTTTTTGCTTCATCTCAAGTGTAATTTTGAATCTTGCTGGTGGTAACACTGGTTAAGGCCCACCCCGGTCTGTAACACCAAAAAAACTATTACTCTCCCAAAAATTTAAATGTTTTTTTACCACAAGTTGACAGACACAAGATCAACATTAGACTGGCCCACGCTTGTGTGGAGAAGTAAAAGTATAGTCCAATACTTTCTCCACAAGCTTGATTTTCTTTCTTTTACTAAAAAATATGTACATACCAAAAATTGGATCAATTGGACAATATTTAGAGGTCGCGATGAATGGCGACTTTTATATTTCACATCTCATACCTATTATATGCAATTACTTTTGGCTTATCATTATTGTACTTGTTTATGTATTGGAGATACTTTTTCACACTTTTCTTTGATCTTTACTAGATTTACATTTGTTAAAATTGAAATATATTCATCCCTCTACATAATTATTTAACTTATTTTGAATGCAGAATTACAAGAAACGAGTTTAGAAGGATTATGTGGAAATTTCTGACAGTGAGTCTCAGATTTATCGCACGAAGAAGTTAAGTTTCGCAAAAAACAAAGTACAACTAAACCAATACAAATGAAATCTGTTTTTTAAAACGACTTTATGGGATCTATTGACTGGGTATTTCTATCTAACCCCGAAAAATCATTTAACTATCACAACCTCTAAATATTGACCGATTGTGCTCAAATGTGGCCTGAACATTTATTCGAATAGGATCAGCGTTGTGGAGCGCGAATATTTTATACTTTTGTATTTTGGGCCACCCTATTCAATGTTGATTAGAGAGATGTTAAAAAAAATTTTTGCGGAAACCGAAGAAATCAATTTTTTTATTTGCATATCGATCGATATTTATTTTCGCGCGGAATCAATAAAATAACAGCTTCATTTTTAAAATTGTTTTTAAAACTTATCTTTATTTTGTACATTTTACAATTTTCTTAAATTTCTATAAATTGTGTCAATCCCAGATGATACAAATTGTCCCAATTAGTTTCCTCTGTGCCTCTTTTGTAGAAAAAGTCACGATTAATCAGAACTTTGTGCATATTCTTTTAATCTACACACAGAAATAAATCAAGTTAAAAACGTCGAAAACAAGGTTGATTTAACATTTTTCGGTGGTGATTTTGCTTCATACGTTTTTCATGGTTATTCAACCTGATTTTACAATAACTTGCGAACAACATTTTTTTTTTTTAAATAACTATAATTCATGTTAATCTAACATTGAAGTAAAGTCAGAACAAAATGTCATTTATGTTGAAATATCAATCCGAATCACGTTGAATGAAAGCTATTTCAAGTTGAAACAACATGAATTTAATGTAGAATCAAATTGGTTTGAGTGTGATTTAACAGTGAGAAGAAGCTTCAGAGACAGACATATACATTTATTGAAGAATAACTCAAACACTTACCCCTGTAACACATGTTTCACTTATTCTGTATTCCCCTTAACAGGAGCATCAGCAGAATGGCCCAGTATGGTTTTCGTCATCATTCTACTTTAAAAACTGAATGTACTATTTAACTAAATATACTAAAAGAATACGGGAATTGTCTCCTTTTTATAACATATTTAAAACATGAAAATAAAAAAATGTATAAACTTAAGTATGTATGCATGTTAATTTAACAAGATAAACTTTTTATTTTAATATAAAAAACAGGTTTTTATGGATTCAATATTGAAAAATTTTATTTTAACAGTGAATAATATTAAATAAACTGGATTTAAGGTTATTTTAACATTTTTCATTTTAATTTAATATGAAATAATGATAAATTTAAATAATTCTCAATCAACATTTCGCCATGTTAATTTTACATTGGAATTTTTTTCTGTGTGTAGTAAAATATCCGACAATTCCAATTGTTCCAATCAATGTTCGAAAATAAACAAAACATTCTTTAGCGTTCGTCTCACACACCCGGGAACGATATATACTTCTTAGTGTTTTTGTAGACCAACACAACCCTTAACACCGTTCGTAACTATTTTCAAGAGAGAGCCTTACATTAAATAGTGTTCTGTTCTTCGTCAAAAAACAGAGCAATTGTAGTGATACTGTTGACAAATATTATATTTTAATGTTCTATAATGTTTCTTTTTTTTACACTGATAAAGAAATTAACAAACAAATAATTTTAGCGACGACCGCAGCACAAACAGCTTGTGTGTGTAAATATATATAACAAAAGAAGTCTACACTTTGATGTCACCACTAACTGCGGAAACTGACGACCGATGTCAACTAAAATTTTAGGGTATGTTGGGGATAGAATGTAGATGGTTTATAGTGTGCCCGAAATCGGCCCAGGGGTTCCCATACAAATATAAACAAAACATTTTCAACTCCTCCGAAACGACTTGACCGATTTTTATGAAGTTTTGTATTTGTATTTGTTAAGTATGAGAATAGATCGTAAAGTATATTTCATAATGCCAATGGGCGTAAAATAGGGCAAGAGGGGCAAAAGCTCTCTTTCCCTAAATATTCTTAATAATCAACCAGTTTTCTTTAAATTTGGAATGCAGGTAACATCTGAAAGGAAATAGTGAATATAGCTTTAAATAGGGTAAGAGTGGTGAAAGCTCCCCCTCCCTATGCAGACACTGTAACATCTGAAAGAAATAAGTTATAAGACAAAACAGTGTTTGCGGTCCAACTTGTTGTTTTTTCGTTTGTGTATTTTGTTTTTGTAAAAAATGTTTTGTTTTTTCACCAGCCAAAAGGGCGCCAAGCACGACAGGAACGAACGAACATTAATGAGCTGAACCGAACATATTGAAGTTTGTGGGCTTAAAAAAAAAACAGAATGGAATTAAATGTTCTCTCTCTCTCTCTTTTTGTTGAGTTAGATAAAAACAGTTTTATTTTTATGTTTGAAAGATGACAAAAAATAACGTTTTCCTATTATTTGAATGATTTTTTCTACAAACACTGTAAGCGTTTGTGTTTTCCACAAATCTACCGAACACTAAGGAGCGATATTTAGTGTTTATTTGCGGACACTGGTTTAAAATTTGTTGTTGTTATGTATAAACAATTTATCCAAATATGGACATATATTCAAAAAAATTTATTCAATATTATTTAGTTTTTAAAAGTTTGGTCGAATTGTTTCAATGTTTATAATTCGCTCTTTTGTACGAATCTATCACAATCTAATTTTGGTAAATTTAGTACCAATTTGACAATGACACAATTTTCCCTATTATTTATCATTTTGTACTGGTTTGGTACAATTTTCAATAATTCAAATACTCTTCACATATCAGAGTTTGCTCAAACCCAATTAAAACAAATTATCTTAATTTGGCAAAATGTGTTGCAATTTAATGAAAATTTGTACCAATTGATTGATAATTGAAGCACAGCCGCGAATAACGTTTTAAGTTACAAAATAATAATTTTTCAGGAGAGCAAAAAAACGTTTTTTGGCAGGCAGCATTATTTGTTTTAAAATATTTTTTTTTCTATTAATAAAAATAATGATAATAAAAAATTTTATGCAAAAGGCTTTTAAAACATTATTCCGCACTGCAAAACCATTTCGGTTACATCATTTTAACAGTAACTTACAACGTTCTTTCACTGGCTGACACTTTGTATGCCATTTTGAAGACGTTAAGGTGATTAATTTTGGGTGATTTGATGTTTGAACTGTGTAAGGGAGTAAGGTTAACGGTTATCTACTAAAAAACAGTTTTTGCAAAATGTGGCGTTTACAACGTTATTCGCGGCTGGGCTTCAATTGTATCAATTAAATAAATCTTGTACCAATTTGTCAAAATATGTACCTATCCGAAATTTGACAGAGTGTGTGATATTTTTACTTATTTCTACAGTTTTTCATAATCGCTACAATTTTCTTTACCATTTTAAACAATTCAAATAAGTATTCAAAGACTTTAAGTAATGTGAAAAAAATCCGCAAATAAAAATATTCCCAATGTTTCCAATAATTTATCTTGCTTAATTCTATTGAACTTGAGCAACTTTCACTGCTGATTGTTCTACTACACGTACTGTTAGAGGACCTGTTCACATATAAAAATGTCTGTTCTTATGTGTCGATGCGGGTGTTAATGTATGTTGTGCTTAGTTTAACAATATTTTGGCGGTTATAAATTTTACATTTTTTAATCGAAACCTTTTATTTGCCATAAGATTGCTTACGGACGTGTTCGCACGTACTGCATGTTACCATTTACATCTGGCAGTTTTTTTTTTCTGGGCATTGTGTCATGTCAGAGTTCAGATTCCTTGTTAATGTGAGTGCTTGTGTGTTTAACATTTCAATACATATTTTTGAATTTATAAATAGGGGTTGGATTTTTATACAATTTTTATTCTAAAATAAAGTTCCTTGCAAAACCCGCCAAGGCATCACCAACTGCTAAGAAAATCGCCTGGTAAAAGTTTCTCTCAATACTTGCCTGCACCCGAGCCATTTTCACGACATTTCGAACTGCACTAAAACTTACAACACGCGGTAGATCACAGACAGCCCCTTGTTACCGAAAACGCGAACCCAATCAGTTGATTGTTGGAGCACTAGGTGCATTTCGAACATGAAAGAAATTTCGATATGATCTCTGTGTGTCTGAATAATCGAATGCTGAATGTCAAAATAAAATTGAACAACTTTGAATCTTTGTTCTCTGCAGAGTCTTTCCGTCATTAACTTCCCAAGTATTTCAAAGCGTAATGTAAAAAAAAAAAAGAAAACGTAAACAAAAAGTTTATTCACGTTACTTATACGGCACCCGCACATATGCTTTGAATAATTTATAAAGTTTGCATTTATTACCCAAAGAAAAATTAACAAAACAAATCCATAAAAGGTTATTTTTAAATTTTGAAAAGAATTAAAAATACTTTTGCATTCATAAAATATCTCTGGGTCAGGAAGCAGTTTTCGCGTCTTTGTCATTATCGCTTAGGGGCAATAAGACGCCCTTGTTCGCATTAAAAAATAGATTGGCGCTGCATAATGTTTCCGGGCTCGACATTTTCTATCCTTTTTAACCCAACATCTTGCACTGTGCTGGTGGAGTACCAACAAAACCCCCGTTTTGGAACTTGAACAAGGGACTAATTTTGAAAGTTTCGCCCTTTTATACGAAGGTATTGGTCGTTTCTATAACTTTTGACTGATGCTGTTCAGGCAAATAACGTTATTCGTAATGGCTTTATGCACATTTCAAGGACAACTATTTCCTCTTCACTGCCTTTTATGTTAAAGACGTAACTTTTAATCACACCACCCAAAGTTAGCTTTACTAACATGAAATTTTTCAATAGTGAACATAGTTTTTATTGGCTTTAAAAAAAAATTCAAAACTAAATATCTACAGCGAATTTTTCATTTCTAAACAATTTTAAAATCAATAAAAGAAAAAAATTTAATGGAAGGGTTTTTGTTAAGAACTTTACTCACTTAAAAGAAGTCCTGCAGAAATTCGACAACCTAGTTTGCAGGACTCTTATTCAACGAGCTACTTACGTTTAGCATTGACCAAATTAAAATATTGACATCGGTTATTAAGGGTGACGGAATGCAATAATACTGGCTCTGAAACATATTTTGTCTTATGCAAAAAAAGTTAAATTTCACATTAGCTAACCAATACAAGAAGCCTAGCAAAAAGCTTAATGTATTGGTAAACTAATGTGAACATTAACCTCTGGGCATAAGACATAATGACTACTGTATGATTTGTCTGAATGAAGAGGTGGAAGAGACGATATTTTACTTTCTGTGTCAATGCCCTGGTCTAAGGAATATTATGATAAGGCATTTTGAGCGACCTAAACTTTGAAGTTTTGTCTGAGGTCAATCTTATTTTTTTAAATAAATTCAACATGATTAGCGACTGCAGTGATGCTTATAGAGTAGTCTAGCCCTAACACTGGCTTAGAGTTTCACAAGGGGCGTCCTTGTGTCGGCTGCAGTTATCCGAGCTAACCTTAGTTGAATTTTTTGGAGAGCACTCGTACCTTGTGAAACCAATTGTAGATTGTCTGTTTGACACTTCACAAATTGAGACACTACTTTGAGAATTTGTTGTCCATGAAATGAATTAAATTTTATTGATAATTTTTCATTCTTGAGTTACCGGGCCATCGAACCCACGTTTACGGACAGGTTAATTTGACATGCACAGAAAAAATTATTTTTCCAATCCAAACAAAAAATTTGTAGAATCAAAAAATTTTTTGTCTGAAATCGGTCCTACAAACAAATTCGCATATTCAAACAATTTATTTGCATTTTGTTTATTAAAAAAAAACGCCGATTTTTTCAAACAAATAATTTTACAGAATCAAACAAAAAGTTTACTGAAATTCATATAAATTTCAAACAAATAATTTTGCTGAATCAAACAAAAAAGTTTTGGCACAAGCAATGACGCACACAAGCAAGCACTGTTGGTGAAGATGAAGCTGAGCAGAGCGGCCGGCTGGCTTTGTGACACATTTTTTTGTTGGAATAATTTTTGAACGAAGTCATATTTATACTCACAGTGTTTTTCTTCATCATTCACTGTTGCTTTATCCTTTCCTTTGCTAATGAAGAAGAAATGTAACCAAAAACGGCGGCAGACCGACTCGATATGTTTTCCGCCATCATTCTATTTTTGTATTTGATGTATTTAAACAAACTATTTGAAAAAATTGAATACGGGATTTTGTTTTTTTTTACCAACTTTGAAACCAACCAAAAATTTATTTTGTTTCTTATAATGTTGTTGTTTCTGTTGTTTAAAAAAAATGAAAGGTTTTTTTTACCTGCTATTGTTTTTGTTGTTTTTTTTCTACAAACCTCGTCACGCTATTTTATCATTTTTCTTGTTGCTGTACTTTTTTAAAGCGTCCAAAAATAGACTGCATGTGTTTATTGTTATAGTTCTTATATTTTTCATAAAAAGAAGTGTTGCTTACAATCAATAAAAAAATGCAAAAAGACGACAACATTAAAGAGCGTTAAATATTTCATACAAAATTATGAAAACTTGAAACCAATAGCGCGTTTATTATATTTTTGAAGAGTTGTCCACATTTTTGTTGGTTAAATAAAAATCAAACAAAAATATTGATTGAATCAGTAAAAAAATTTGTAGAAATCAAAAAAAATTTTAAACAAGCGTTTGTTTGAAAATAATTCGGCAATAATTTTTTCTGTGTGTTTCGATAGGTTTAACACTCATTGCCATTGATGACGGTGGGTAGTCAATAGAAAAACAACATTAATCTTTCTACTTGGTGGATCAAAATTTTTTGTTGTGAATGATTATCTAGTGATTATTAAGCGGCAAAGATTTCTGATTAGAATAAAACCTTAAAACTATGCGAAAATATGTTTTTTTTTAGCAAAAGTTAACATAATATTTGAATTTATATCTATTTTTAAACATCACATGCATTTACTTTAAATTATGCATACACAATTCTATGTAATTTTTCTGCAAAAAGAGTAATGGCGATTTCTTTTCTGAGAAATATGTTGCATAAATGTTACATGCTCTATCTCTTTTGTGTAGAGCATGTAACATTTATGCAACATATTTCTCAGAAAAGAAATCGCCATAAAACGCATAAATAAGTTTTTAATTTGCATGTAATATTAGCCCATTGTTATAAAACTTTATTGCAAGGTTGGAAACCAATACCGGTATTAATACCGATACTCTTTAAAATTGAACACTGGTGTTAATATCAATACCGAAATAAAAGATACTTTAATACCGAAATTGATACCAAAATTTGTTTCGATTGCCAACTAACATAGCACAAGTATTGAAAATTTCAAATTGTTTCCAATCTGCAAAAATATAAATTTTGCTAAGAAAGTGCGATTTTAACAATATTAATAGAAGTATCCTTCTGATAAAGTAAACCATGTAATAAATGTGTCATCTCAATCGTTAAGACAGACCTCTTCTGTTTTGTTAACTTTTTTGTTTGGTTTGTATAATTAAATTGTTAAGCCGATATAGTTATACCGGTATTAGTTTACCGATATAATTAAAATACTGATACCGAAATAACTTCTTCTTCTGTTTCACTTAACTGCTTGTGGAGCTTTTGACCTCTACAAAATGTCTCCAGGGTATTCTATCGCTCGCAAAATACGTTTTCTTAAATCCAATTTTTTCCGCTGGTTTCGATGTCCTTGAGCAAGATTATTTTCCAAGTGGTCTTCGGCAGACCTCTTCTTCTACTACCTTGTGGATTATACTCTAGCGCTTGACAGTGTACTTCAACTGTATACTTCCTAAGAGTTTGTCCGATCCATTTCCACTTTTTTCGTTTAGTTATAATATAGAAATTATAAATTTGGCATTTTCTGCTCGTCATTCTGATGACGTTTGAGGAACAAATTTCAATATGTAATATGTAGCGCAAACAGCGGTTTGTAAAGTCCTGTAGTTCACAATGCAATGCTATTGTTATCGCAGCTATACAGCAAAATTCACAGGACGTTAGACTTTAAGATGTTTTTATTTTTAGTTTTCAACTAGCTGACCCGGCAAACGTTGTTTTGCCATATAACTTATTTATTTTAGATGTTACAGTGTCTGCATCCCAAATTTTAAGAAAACCGGTTGATTAGTTAAGACGATAATAAAAATTATAGGCTATAGTTCTTTTCAGATGTTACACTATTTGCCCGCCAAATTTCAAGAAAATCAGTTGATTAGTTAAGAAGATATAGGGAGGGGGAGCTTTTACCCCTCTTGCTTCACGCCCTAAATAATAAAAACTATAGGATATAGTACTTTCCAGCTGAAACACTATCTGCCTGCGAAATTTCAAGAAAATCAATCGATAAATTAAGAAGATATTGGGAGGGTGAGCTTTTACCCTTCTTGCACTATTTCAAATCTTATTCCCTATTTCCTTTCAGATGTTACAGTGTCGGCATGCGAAATTTTCAGAAAACCTGTTCATTAGCTTAAAATATATAGGGTAGGGGAGCGTTTACCGCTATTGCCCTATCTCATGCCCTATTCCCTATTTCCTTTCAGATGTTACAGTGTCTGCATGCCAAATTTTAAGAAACCCAGTTGATTAGTTTTAAATATTGGGGAGGGGGAGCTTTTACCCCTATTGCCTTATTTAAGCCCAAAATAATGTTATATAATGTTAATGATGTTACACTATTTTCCTGCAAAATTTCAAGAAAATCGGTCGATTTGTTAAGCAGATATTGGGAGGGAGATCTTTTACCCCTCTTGCCCTATTTCACGGCCTATTCCCTATTTGCTTTCAGATGTTACAGTGCCTGCATGCCAAATTTTAAGAAAACAGGTTGATTGGCTAAGAAGATATAGGGAGGGGGAGCTAATGCCATATTTTGCGCCCTTAAGCGATATAAAATATACTCTACGACTTATTGTCATATCTAAGATATACGCATACAATATTTCATAAAAATCAGTCAAGCCGTTTCGGAGGAGTTCAAAATGGAGGGCATTTTGTTGATATTTGTATGGGAATATATAGGAAAATCTACATGCCATATCTGCGGAACCCCTAAGCCGATTTCGTGCAATTTTAACTTAAACCATCTACACACTTTCCCCAACATACCCTGAAATTTTGGTTGAAATTGCTCGAACCGTTTCCGTAGTTAGTGGTGACATTAAAGTGTACACTTCTTTTTATATACTTATATAGAAATATTTTTAATATTTTTTATTAGGCTTAAGTTTATGAAATTTAATTTTTCATTAAATTATTTTTATGAAGAAAGGAATTTTACAACATGAAAATTAATTAAAATTGTTATTTATAATCTTTCATTCTTGACGTGGCTGGGGCTCGAACCCTGGCCGGCAGGTTACCATGACATGTTTCGATTGCAACCACTCAATCTCCTCAGATGGATTTGCCGTCTTACACTCGCAGCCATCGACGACTGCTGACGTCAATAGTCAAACATCAATCCTTAAACCAAATTGTATTCTAACATTTGGTAGATCGAAATTTGCTTTCCTGAATGATTATCCATTTTAATTGATTTTACATGTTTTTTTTCCTCAAGAATGAAAGATTATCAATAACAATTTTAATTAATTTTCATGTTGTAAAATTCCTTTCTTCATAAAAATAATTTAATGAAAAGTTAAATTTCATGAACTTAAGCCTAATTAAAAATATTAAAAATTTGGATTAAAAACCATAAATAGTTCAACAGGATAACCACAATACTAATTATTATATAGAAATATGATATAATGTTTGATTTCCAAAGCTGGAAGAACGAACTGTTTGCCTTACCAATTCTGAATTCAATGTTTGACCTTGCGCAATCTTCTAATGAAACCATCCTTCCCAGGTTACAGAATTCACAACAAACTATAACTGTTCGGGGCTAATGGGTTGTTGTTTGAGGTTCTTATTTTTATCGCTTTGGTTTTCCCTTATTATTTTTCTTACTAACATTTGTTAAATGGTTTACTAACTGCCCGATTTCAGAACATGAGCGCAAAATTGTTTCGCATAACTTATATTTATATCAAAAACAAAATTCGTTTTTCATCATCAAGTCATAAAGTTTCGATTGCATGTCTGAATGTCGGCCGCGTAATCTAAATCTTTCAAATGACTGGTTAAATGCCATTGGGTACCCCGTCCCTTATAAGCAAGCAAAAAAATTAGTGGATACTAAAGTTGTCAACCGATTAAGAATAATTCGATTAGTCGATCAAACAAAACCAATCTTGTGTTCGAATAATTTTAAAATGGCGATTTTTCGAATAATGAATAAATCGATTCATTAATGTCGATTAATCGAAAAAAATTTTTTATTAAAAAAAAAAATTTAATTTAAGCTTAAAATTTGATTTATTCTTATACGTTTTTAGTGATTTTATAAAGGGTGGTCCAACCAAAACGCACGATGTTAATTGTAAATAAAGCATAAAGTTTTCAGAGAATTATCTTAATATTTTTTATTATTATAGAAGGATTTATGACAATTATATGTGAAACTAAATATCGGCCAAATGCTCGCCACGGCTTCGGTGGCATACTTTGATCCGATGGTCCATATTTTCAATGACTCTGAGACATAATTGAGGTTCAATTTCGTTAATGTTTCGAATTATCTCATCCTTAAGCTCTTGAATTGTTCTTGGCTTATGGACGTACACTTTTTCTTTTAACACGGCCATTGAATTATTCGTGTAAAAGAGCCATCGTTTCGTTGGATGTGTGGCAAGTGACACCATTCTGTTGGAACCACATATCTTCAATGACCATATCCTCAATTCCTGGCTACAAGAAGTCGGCTATCATCTCGCGAAAGCGAACACCATTCTACTTGTCAAAGAAGTACGGTCCTGACATTTGCGAACAATTCTCCCGATTGTGGACACACATGGTCGATAATGCTGGCCAATAAAACCACGAAATGCACGAAATACATTTTGATTTAAACCCCCATTTTCGTAAAAGGCTTATCAATATTAACGCGCTGGTCAAATGTGTTTATCTTCAGATAAACACTTCTTTTTTTGGTTTCAAATGCAAATTTATAAATTTTTTTTTTGTGCATTTTGGATTGTTTAATGGAAATATGGCTCAATTATTTATTTAAGCTAGCATCACACATAAAAGCTTTAGGGCTTTATTGCTAAAAAAAAAAAAAATTGATAATAAAGGTATTCACGTCAAAAGTTGCAACTATTGCGAAAAATCAAAAGTGCCAAAGAAAGAACAACAACCACAAAGACAATTATTTCGCACAAACGATGCAAACTTGTCAGGATCTAAGTATGTGCCAGATTATCAGCGTAAAAGCATAAACATATATTTTGCAACTTTTTATAGCATTGCCAAATTAAAAAAAGTCTTTAAAAAGTACTCATAAAATCAACCCTACACTAAATAACAACGCAGGAATACCTTTTTATCGTAAATTGTTTTCTTTGAATTTAAAAATATTATAAATTATAATGTTTAAAGATAAACTTTGTAAAAATAAAACAATTGAAAAAGATAAAGTGCTAAAAAAAATAGAAGGAACAGAGATAATAAAAATACTGAAATACTTGGTGATAAAAATTTTGCGGTAGAAAAGTTATGAACTCGAAGAAACTTACGGTTCAAAATTATTAAGAATATTTGTTTAAAGTAATCGCAGCAAGTGCATGCATCTTGTCAAAGAAGATGCGTTGTTTATTTAATTGTTTCGGAAAAGCTGAAAATTTAAGGTGAAAACAAAATGGGTTGCTCACGTCAAATAAATGAAACTATGATAGTTTGCACATTTGCAAAAGTAAAAAAATGGACGGAATTCACGTTAATGTGTTTTTAGTAACTGTGAATAAACCGAAGAAAATTTTTAAGCTTTCGAAAAAAACATGAAATTTTATCTTTTTTTATATTTTCCAGCGAAAATTATTTTTACCAAGTACCGCTTTTACGGTGACTAATCGTTCTTTATTTTTAATTTTTTACCCGAAGCAAATGATAACCAGTACCCATGTTCTGTAACTTAAGTGAAAACTTCTCGCATCGAAAAGATGTGAAACAAAATATTCCATCGTTTCTCGAAAAGTGAGAAAAAAGTGTGTCTGTAACTAATGTCGAAAAATTTCATCGTTACGTTATAAATGTCATAATATTTTGCTCGAATTTTCCGTTTTGGTGTTTTCAGGGACTTATAGTAAAATTTCACGGATATTATTTTTGCGAAACATTTTAACCCCTTAAATCCCTGTTTTGATGGTGTTTTTTGCTCTTTTTTAAAAGAAGGAAAAAAGACCCATACCTTGAGGAGTTAGAGGGTTAACACATTCTACAAAAATGTTCTCCGTAACGTTCTACATAAATTTGCTGAACACATTCAATACCTAAAATGTAAGGGTCACATGATTTTGTATGCCGATTAACAATAAGAATGTGCCAACGCTGGGAAACTTTAACCCCCCCTCAAATAAAATTCAGATGTAAATTTTCAAAACGCCGATACACGTGTCTTTTTTTTGTCTCCTCTATCAAAATTTATAGGCCGGATCTTGTAATTTTGGGAAAAATTTGATTTTGTTGTACTGTGTTATTTAATTTTATTTTGAAAAAAATTAATTTTGTTTTTGTTAAAAAAAGCTGTATTTACAAAAAGTAACCATATTCTAAATTACTCGTTACTTTCATAAAATATAAGAAAAGGTAATTTTTAAGTTTGTAACAAACGGTTTTTTAAATTTTGCGAAAGATATTAAAAAAAATCGGTAGTTAAGTTTAATCAGCAAGCTAAGCTTTTAATTTATAATGCAACAATCCAAAGTCATTTAAATTATTTAACTACTAAATATGGTTACAAAAAAAAAAAACTAGTGAGTTAAAGGCTCTTCAGCGAATGCAGATTCCATTATTATATCCATCAAACATACTTTATACTGATAAAAACACCACAATTTTGCCTATACAAAGTCTCTATAAAATGCAATTACTTATTTATGTTTTAAAATGCTTGAATTACATTGGTCATCACACTATTCGGTTTCTACGAAATAATCATGGAATAAATACGAAAAGTAATAGAAGCTTATTATTACCTCTGTGTATACCTATAGGTAAGAAACAACCAAACAGCGTATAACGTTTATGGGTAGTCTTGAGTTCAATAATTTACCGCAAAATTTAAAAAATATAACAAGAATATCAGTTTTCAAAAGATTAATAAAAGAATTTACAACTCAACATGTTCCTTACATTTAATGTAAAGAATGATCTTGCTGATAATGTACAAATTTAAAATATATATCTTTTTTATTCTATTATATAAATATTTTAAAGGATTAAATAGTATTTATATGTAAATTTTTGTATTTTAGAAATATTTCTGCCAACTCGCCTCAATAATACCTTAAAGGCGCTGGGGCAACTGAAGTATTATGATTTAATATAAAGAAATTTATATATACAGGCCTGTTCTGAATATCACTTGATTTCAAATCACACACACAGAAAAAAATCAAGTTAAAAACGTCGAAAACAAGGTTGATTTAAATTTTTTCGGTGGTGATTTTGCTTCATACGGGTTTCATGTTAATTCAACCTGATTTTACAATAACTGCGAACAACATTTTTTTCTTTTGATATAACTATAATTCATGTTAATTTAACATTGCAGTAAAGTTAGAGCAAAATGTAATTTATATTGAAATAAAAATCGGAATCACGTTGAATGAAAGTTATTTCCAGTTGAAACAACGTGAATTTCATGTAGAATCAAATGGGTTTGAGTGTATTTTAACAGTGTGAAGAAGCTTCAGACAACATTTGCATTTATGTAAGAATAATTCAAAACCCTGTAACACATATTTCACTTATTTTGTATTCTCCTTTGTTAACAGAAGCATCAGCAGAATCGCCCGATATGGTCATCATTCTACTTTGAAAACTTGATGTACTATTTAAATAAACAATTTTAATTAAAAGAATACGGGAATTGTCTTCTTTTTATAACATATTTTAGAAGTGAAAATAAAAAATGTACATAATTAAGTAGGTATGCATGTTAATTTAACAAGATAAACTTTTGATTTTAATACAAAACAGGTTTTTATGGGTTCAATATTGAATCCAGATTTATTTATATTTTAATATTTTTTTTTTATTTTTTTAACAGTGAATAATATTAAATAAACGTAATTTAAGGTTATTTTGATATTTTTTATTAAAAATTAATATGAAATAATGATAAATTTAAGTATAGGGCATAATTTTTCTGAAATTTAACATGATTCTCAATCAACATTTTTCCATGTTAATTTTACGTGGGTATTTTTTTCTGTGTGCATGTGCTTTTAAAATCACACGTGTGATTTTGTGGTGTTCTATAAATCACATCGTTTTTGTGTTTTTCGGTATGATTTTCAATTGTCGAAAGCTCAAACAAACATAATAAAATTGTAATTTTTTAACGCTTTGTATGTTATTTTTGACAATTTGTTTCTTTTAACTGATTTAGCATCTCAAATTCATACGTCATACGATTTCCGTATGACGTGCTAAATTCCCAGTTTTTCATATTTGATAAATACACTGAAATTTATTGCTGAGGGAAAGCTAGCGTATATGCACATTTCGCCGGTTGCTTAGATCAGCTCATCAGGAAACCTTTTCCAAAGATTTAAGAAAAGCCAAAAATATTAAACAAATAAACCCCTAAAGCGAATAAGAGTTATAAACACTCTAAGTCTTACCTGTAACAATATCAAAGCTTAAACAAAACAACAACAATAACAGTGAGTTTATCTTTCCGACTCGAATTGTAGTTGTTAGTGGGTTAAAAGAAAAAACAAACCGCTTCATTCTATTGTCTTCGTAAGAAAACAACGAAAAAAAAAAACAATTTGCCAATTCAGTTTGTTTAAAATTTGCAATTTTTTGCGAATTTTAGCATGCTCGCGACAGAAACGATTTGTTCCTGTAAGCTTTCTGTTTTTTTTTCAGCTTTAACGATTTATAATAAATAGTAGACTCTCCTATCATGCCGCTGTTAGCAAATTTTAGCGAATTTCCGCTAATTAAGCAATTTTTAGAGAATTTTTGCCATTCCTTTCAATTGTATGGCTTGTTTGAACTATTAAATAATTTTCGCGAATTTTCACTATTTTGCAAAAAATTTGATACATTTTTCTTTCGATGAAAACGTAAAATGGATTAATACGAACATTTAAAAGAAAAATAAGTCAAATCGATTGAGCCGTTTTTGGTTTTAGGTAAATCAAAAAAAGTGGGCGGGGCAAAATTTTCTTTCCGTAAAAACCTAAGTTTGACCATGGAAATCATTTTAAAGAAAAAATCGTTTGAATCGGTCAAGCCGTTCTCAACTTATGCGCTTAATAGAAAAAGTGGGCGTAAAAGTAGGCATGGTAAATTTTTCTTTCGATGAAAACTTAAAATGGATTAATACGAACATTTGAAAGAAAAATTTGTCAAATCGATGAAGCCGTTTTCTGATTTTAGGTTATTCGAAAAAAGTGGGCGGGGCAAAATTTTCTTTTCGTATAAATCTAAGTTGGACCATGGCGATAATTTTAAAGAAAAAATCGGCCAAATTATTTAGAAGTCATTGGTGGTGCAGTATGAAAATTGGATTTTGCCACGCGCCTCCGCCCGCAGACCGATCAGAACCGAAAATCAGACTTCACAGTGTCACCCACCCGAATATTCTGAAGATTCCCTGAAAATGTCATCAAAATCGGACCAGCCGTTTTGGAGTCTATACGTTACATACACACATACATACATCCTATTTTATATATATAGATTAAGATTATTATCAATACTGAACGAATCGGAATTATTTTTTCAGTGTTGTATATGGGCATTTCCGTCAAAAGGTCCACCGTGACCGAAAGTTTTAAAGTTTTTAAAAGCTGTTTATTTTACGATATTGTTTTAGAGAAATATTTGGATTTTACTAATTTTATAAATTTACCCATAAATTTGTGTACTTAGACGAACAATCAGACTGCAAAGTTGTGCAAACGTTATTTCTTATTTGTGCGAATGTCTTATTGTTTGTTTTCTTTAATATTATCTTCCTTAAAAGAGGTGATATTTAATAAAAATCTAAGGAAGAGTTCAAAGAGAAATATTTTAATAATAATAATTTTTATTTTGTTTTAATCATTATTCAGTTAAATTATTATGGCAAAAATTTCACGTTCGAAATGTCACGTATCGACCCAGATTTTGGCTTTAATATAAAGAAGATTTTGGAATCAAACCAAGACATTTTAATGTTACATTGCTCCGTAAAATTCTGAAAGTAGTTTCACTCAAAAATTTAGTCAGGTTTCGCTGAATAACGCCTTTTTATACATGGCCACAAAAACTACTTCTATTTTTTCACGTTCGAATCGCTACTTCTTTTGCCATTCTCTTTGACCTAGAATCGCGCCCTCCATAAACTTTAGCATAGATAACAGTGTTTTCTTAGTGCTATAATTTAAGGGTTAAGAGAACGTAAAAATATTTGTTGTTTAAAATGTTATTATGTACGACTGTCACGTTCAACACTTTGGATTTACCCATATATACTTTCGATCCGTTCACTATCGACTGAAAGAATAAGAAATAAAACTCCTTTCGCATCGCGAAAGTACTCGATCACGACTGTCAGAATTAGGCTCCTGCAATTAATATTCTCGTATGAAAAATTATTAAATTTTATTTGGCGAATTCTCGTTTTTGTAACGAGTTATAATGCCAAATAAAATTTTAGGTAAAAATTTAAAATTAACAAAAAGTAACCATTTTAATAATTTCCCGTTTTTTTATACCAAAATTTTTGATGAGTTTTTAAAATAAATTAAAAAAATTTTAAGTGAGTACTCGTTTTAAAATAAAAAATTTAAATCTTTATTTTTATTTTAATATTAAAAACAAACCTGCTGAAATTTGTTTTTTTTTTTTGTGGAGAGTTGGAAACTATTTCTACAAAACAATTTTATATGGTTTTACTTAAATTTCTTTTAAAAAAAATTCTCTATTTTCAACGATTTCCTGTAAAATATGTATGTACGTAAAAACTAACACAGTAATAATAAAAATAAGTTTTATATGTATCTACAACCAACGACAGTCGTCATTGTGGTTTCTCTACTCTCAGACGGAAAATTATAACATTAAAATGTCATTCAAAGGCTTAAAGTACATTCATGACTTTTGCAAAAAAAAAAAAAAAAAAAATAATACAAAACGAAAGGAAGATGAGAAAGATGATAATGCAGATAAAAAAGAAACGGGTATCCTTTCGGTTTATTTTCGCACACCTACATTCACGTATGTGAAGGCAACTATGAAGCAAAAAAAAATTGTATATTTAACTAAATACTACAACATAAATGAAATGCCAGGGCATAAATTAACAGCAGGGTTGTAAATATGTCAATTCTAAAGGGAACTTTAACATTCTGAAACAAAAAGGAGGGAAACTTAATTTTGAAAATTTCTAAAACTAAAAACCCATAAGAGGAAATGTTGAACCGAATTTTTATCGTGTTAAAATTAAATATTTCTTATAATAATCAGTATTGTGGTTATTTTGTTGAACTATTTATGGTTTTTAATCCAAATTTAAGTATTTTTATAATCAGGCTTAAGTTCATCAAATTTAATTTTCATTAAATTATTTTTATGAAGAAAGGAATTTTACAACACGAAAATTAGTTAAAATTGTTATTGATAATTTTTCATTCTTGACGTGGCTGGGGCTCGAACCCCGGCCGGCAGGTTACCATGACATGTTTCGATCGCAACCACTCGATCTCCTCAGATGGATTTGTGTTCATTTGTCCTTCAAGTTGTGCTAAAAAAAAAAAAAAGGTCAACAAAAAAGAACGACAAAAATGAAAAAACAAACAAAAAATGTACTTTCGACTTCAAGAAGAATTCTTGACAAAAGTACGAGAAAGCAGAAGTAAGGAAAAAACACGTAAAATCAATTAAAAATGGATAATTATTCAGAAAAGCAAATTTCGGTCTACCAAAGGTTAAAATACAATTTGATTTAAGGATTGATGTTTGACTATTGACGTCAGCAGTCGTCGATGGCTGCGAGTGTAAGACGGCAAATCCATCTGAGGAGATCGAGTGGTTGCGATCGAAACATGTCATGGTAACCTGCCGGCCAGGGTTCGAGCCCGAGCCACGTCAAGAATGAAAGATTATCAATAACAATTTTAATTGATTTTCATGTTGTAAAATTCCTTTCTTCACAAAAATAATTTAATAAAAATTAAATTTCATGAACTTAAGCCTGATTATAAAAATACTTAAAATTATTTCTTATAATCTTAGATACATTTCTATTAAATATCAACTAGACGAACAATCCGTCTATTTTATTTTAAGAAATTTTATCAATGTATTACCACCTTCTGTAGAATCTGCTATTCAAGACTTTATCACCACTGCCTCTTACATTCTCCAATGACGACTATAAAAAGGACAAAAATATGTTCTATCTATTCTCCTTAAAAAAATTCCTGCAAAATATCTGCCGGTTAAAGATTCAGGATGTTAAGGAAACGAAATGTACACGACATTAAAACACTTTGCATTTTTCAATAATCATATGAAAGAACTCAAACATGTCATCCTTCGTCTAGCATAATACATTTGTTACTACTAGTTACGTATCAAGAATGATGATTTGTAAGGAAAAAACCTACAAAAGAAAGTGATAAAGAAAAGTTCCTTGAGTTGACAAAAGTTGAAGATTTGCAAAACACAACTACAAGTGACATACAAGTTTTCTCAACCACCTACTGGTTGGAATACTATGCAGTGTTTGTGCTGTAAAAGCCGCCAGCATTTTGAATGGTTTTTAAATGGGTAAAATTCAATAACAATAAAAATAAAGAACTCATATAAAGATATTATAACTGAATTACTTTTTTTTAACCAAAATATAGGAAGTAAAAAGAAAAATATTTTGAGCTTAAAACATAAAAGAAATGCTGGCATTACACATTTTATAGCAAGTAACCATTAAATATATGGCAATTAATCTGTATGTGACGTGTCATTATCTCAGAATTTTCTATAAATGTATGAGTTTGGTCTATAATGCTAAAACATGTCGTTAAAAATTATAGTTGACATAAAGTAAGCACTTTTAAAACTACTCGTTACTTCATCCAAACTGCTTAAAAATAATAGTTGTATAAGCCTTAGAAGTTTTTCCTACAAATTAGAAAACTTGCTGTGAGTACCCGCTTGATATTTTCGCAAGTACTCGGTATCTGAACAAAACATTTTACGACTGTTCTGTAAAAAAAAACAATTTCCATGACTACTTGTGAAATTCTTAATAAAAATCAAATTTAGCCAAAAGTAACCATAATGTAAATTACTCGTTATTTTCCCGAAAAATTCTCCAAACTAATATTAAAAGCAGTGTTTGAAAATAAACACTAAATATCGTTTTGTAATGTTCGGTTCGGTAGATTTGTGAAAAACACAAACGCTAATAGTGTTTGTGTAGAAAATCATTAAGAAAAATAACGTTCTCCTGTTAGTCATCTTTCGAACTCAAAAATATTACTGTTTTTATCAAACTCAACAAAAGATGTGAACATTTAATTCCGTTCTGTTTTTTTGGAAAATCCACAAACTTCAATGTGTTCGGTTCGGCTCGTTAATGTTCGTCCCTTTTGGCTGGTAAAAAAAAACATTTTTACAAAAACAAAATACACACACGAAAAAAACATTATAGAACATTAAAATATAATGTTTGTCTACAGTATCACTACAATTGTTCTGTTTTTTAACGAAGAACCGAACGTTATATAATGTTCGTTTCTTGAAAATAGTTACGAACGGTATTAAGGGTTGTGTATGTCTACACAATCACTAAAAAAAATAAATATCGTTCATGGGTGTGTGAGCCGAACGTTAAATAATGTACTGTTTATTTTCGAACACTGATTAAAAGCTTTGACAGATGCAATTTTTCAAAAGTATAAAAATTTAAAATTAATAATTTGTTTTTTAAAATTTCTGATTTTAATTTATAACTCCCAAAAAGTAACCATATTGTAAATTAAACGTTATTTGTCGTTAATGGTCTAAAAAAAAAAATTACAAAACATTCCCAAAATTTTTTAAACCCAAAAAAAATTTGTCAATGGATCAAGTTTCCAGGTATCAGTTAAAATGCTTGTTTAAATTAAATTTACATTAACAATTTAAATTGTCCAAAGTAACTGCATTGATGATTTCTTTAAAACAATTACAAAATATTTTTAATTATTTGCCATATTTTAGATTAAGTCCCTTAAAAAAAAAATGAAATTTTAAGCAAAATTAATGTTTATTTTTAGTTATGTTATAAAAGTAGCCAAGGCTTCAGCGAGTACCCATTAACACAATCGGCATTTGAGATGAAAATAATTCAAGATTTAAATAAAATACCCCAACGATTTCAAAAATATTGCAATTAAATTTTTGAAAATTTAAACGGGTACTCGCATAAAATTTGCAAAAGTAATGAAGTGTCGATTACTTTCAGTCTTAAGTTATAAGCACTTATTACAGCATATTGACATTTTAACACTTCCTAACTAGATACCTGTGGACACAAATATAGCTAAATCTCATCTCTTATTATAATTTGTTGGTTTCAAAAGTTAAGTAAAATTAAACACACCTAAAGCTGGGATTTCAATGCTTTAAAGTTAGGGAATTATTCGCGTAGACAAGCTCTTTGACGTAGTCCTAAAAAGAAAAATTATCGCGTCGTGAAATAACGCGTTCTGGGAACTTCCAAGGCAATAAAGGCAAAATCGGTCGTGTTGTGTTGCTCGTGAAGCCTTCTTTCGAAAACCACATATCGCCCAGTTCATAATCTTTAATTGCCGGCCAAAAAAAAGTCGGTTATCGTACTGTTACGAAAGTTAAATTATCTTAGAATAATTTGTAGTTTTAGTTATTAGTTGTCTTGTAAGTTAAAGTTTTATGTCGTATTAGTAACTAAAAATTGTCATGTGTAATTTTCAACACAACTTTATTACCGCCTAAAGTGTATTTAGATTATAACAGTTACTTCATGAATTTCCCAGTCTTCTCTAGAAATGGTTTTAGAACATAATAAATTGTTATTAAAGGGAGGTTCGGGAAAAGTCTAGAAATAGCTATGAAATATAAAAAGGAGTGACTCATGAATAATTAGTTTAGTTTATTGGAGACATTAAACGGTTCTGTTCGTAACTAACAATTGTGAGAAAAATAATTAATCCTAATAAAGTTTGTTAAGTTGAATAAGTGTGTTTATTTCTTTTGATATGCAATTAAAAGAACTCAAAGGGTTTCTTATAAAGGGAGTAAACCAAAACGCGATTATTGAAGGAAAAACGTAGCAATACAGTAAAAGGCTCTTAATTTCGGCAACGAATCTTCCAGCCTCATTTACCAAAAAATACGGCCCAATGACGCATCTAGACCATAATGCGCACCAAACAACCACTTATTCCGGATGCAATGGCTTTTCCGCAATCACTTTTGGGTTTTCCGAGCCCCATATGCAGAAGTTTTGCTTGTTGGCATGACCATCGTGTGAGAAACCAGCTTAATCGCTGAAGAAAAATTTATTTGAAAAATCAGCATGTAAGTCTGTTGCTCTAGCACCCAATTAGCATATCTACCAGGCATGTTTAGACAATCGCAAAACGCTTAACATTTGCGATTCTGACTTGAAACCACATAATAGATGTTCTGTAAAAGCAAGAAGTTTAGAGACATCATATGCCATAAGTATGTATCTTCAGAAGAAAAAATGCTAGAAACTGTGGCAGATCGCAAGCAAAACGTACGAGTTTCAGAATACCCTTAAAAAATCTGTGGTTTGCCGATTTTAAATCGTGCGATTGACAGACCATGGCCTTACGGTGCTCTAAATTGTTAGCTGGCTTTAATTTTTGCGTGAGTTTGACTTTGTATGGAAGCAGGTGCAAATCCAAATGCAAAAGACGCCATATGGAACCGTAAGATAGGCCCAATTGCAGAAAACGACGTGCAATCGGCAAACGACCATGTCTGATATAATATTCCAGTTTTATTGAGCATACTTAAGCCATATCATCGGCTTAATATGCAAAACTGTTAACACCCTTTCAGCACATTTTACAGGACAGACAAAAAACTTTTTATATTTCATATCTGCAGCTTGAGAGGAAACCCAAAAATTTGGTTAGTTTTACATACTTCAAGATTCAAATTGAAGAAAAACTACATGCTGGTCGGCGCGCCGAAGCGTAGGTTTCTCCCCCACACGACATCAAAATCTCAATTTACTGAATACGTGGATTTAGCAGGTTTGCATATTTAGCCGACGATATTATATCGACATAATTCTTGCTTTTACAGAACACCTATTATAAATTTTCAAGTCAGAAAGGCAAATGCTAAGCGTTTTGCGATTGTTTGGACATGTCCGAAATTTGGATTGTCCGCCACGTTTTCACTAACAGAAGCGATATTTTCGGCAGCGCGTACATTGCGTTTATGTACAGGCCTGACCACATCTGTAACGTTACCAGTCTCTTAAATTTTTTTTATAATCTTTCCAATTCGATTATGGGGATTCTAATCACCCTGGAAAAGTAGCAACGTTTCCACCACTGCTTCTGTAGTAAGTTTTAGCTAATTTTACTCGTTCTTTGGTTGTAAAACGATCCATACTCATATTTGGCACACCTTTCAATAAATAAATGACACTTCAGATGACAGATATTTAAAAGCAAACAGACTTGCCAGGCAGGCTGTTTTTAAATCACTAAATGAATAACCCAGTATATTAAACAAGTAAGAAAGTGTAGTCGGTTATAGTGTATCCTCCTTGGAACGCAGGGATAATCATGGACCCGACAAAACAAAATTATTTAATGATTTTAGGATTCGTATAGCAGTTCATATAATATTATCTCAATATCTACATGGGATTTATTCGGCTTAAAGTGATTTTAAAAAGGGGTTTTATATGGGAACATATATGACAAACATTAAAAGTTGTCGTAACCTAATTTTTTTATCAATTCCAAGAAAGTTTTGAAAGCTTTTAGTTTTCGGGAGTCCTATGTATGTATTTATATGGTCAAATATGGACCGATTTTAAGGAAATTTTGTAAGGCGACTTATGATGCCATGAGATATTTGTAAACCAAATTTATTGTAAATTCCAACATCATATGACAGCGCTAATGGGCACAAAGACACTAATTATCAGCATTAAAGACAGGCTTCGTGCTATTTATGGCATTTGAAACGCATGAGCTAAATTTCAATCTTTAAAATTGGCACCTGGGGCTGATGCTTTCAGTCCTGATCGAATACTTTTTCGATTAGAAAGCATTTTTATTTCTAAATCGTTCAGTATCGTTCAATTTTAACTTAAAGAATTATAAATAAAATTGCTTTCGACTGACAGAAATAGCCGTGGCACTTTGCGTACAAGGTTACATGGAGAGACAGACAAATAGCCAGCCAACCGGACGAACGATTTAGAAAGGTATACTAAAAGTTTGGTATAGAACCAATATTTTTTATGTGTTACACACATCAACACAAACGCATAATACCCTCTTCTTACCACCATTAAAAACAAATCGATAGACCCGTACACAATCTTTAAAACTTCCTATTCTTTTCACACAAATGTCTTTGACAATAAATACCACAAAATAACACTAGAATCATTTCAACAAACACAACAAAGGATACGGAAATGCTTGTTGCAATACAAGAAGGAGAGAAGAAAAAAAAACAAAATAATAAAAAGAAACGACAAGAGAAATATCGAAACCTAAGTTCTTGACATCAATAGTGCGTGCCTACGGCCATTTGTGCTTTTAAGTGGAATGGAATGTTTGGGGAAAGGGAATATGTGGAATGTGTGAATTTAGCACATAGCCCATATGAATTATCAAGCATTTCGAAATGTTTATAAACTTTAATGAAATTTGGTATTCATTAAGTTGTATGTGGATAATAATAATCAATTAAGGGAGTACAAAAGGGGGGGCAATGTTTTGACAAACTTGCTAATGATTCTATAAAGTTTAATTATTTAAGGCAAAAGCTCTGCGAAAAAGGCTCATGGAAGAGTTAAACTTCTAGAAGACATTATATGCAAGTGGTTATTTTTAGGCGGGTTTTAGCAAAAAGGAACTATTGGAAAACGCTAGCTTACCCTTTGTAAGTCCAAAGTATCGCATTCAAGGGGTGTTCTTTTCTAGAGTCATACACCTTTTTTTAAAAATAAAACGCGACACATTCAATGGAATGGCCAAAAAACTGTTGCCTTTTTTAGCTCACAAATGTCATGGCATTTAATTTAAAAAATAAAAATAAATACTTTTTGGAATACGGCCTCCGCGAGTGCGCCTTATGAACGCCATTCTCTCGGTCCAATTTTGATCACTTTTTCTTGCATAGCCGGTTTTATTTCTTTAAAATCGTCAAATGTTGCTTTCCACGCCTTTGGATACCGCCCTTTAGTTTTTTGTACACTGCTTCGCCATTTGTAGTCCAATCATAACATAATGCAAATCATAATTCGTGGCTTGTCTATGGCTTCATTTTGGCGTTTGGTGACTTTTTAATTTAATTTATGCCATCTCGGATCCTCCCCCCTAATGTCCAACTTGTTGCACGTGGCAAGAAAGCCTTTCTTCTTAAACTTTGTACGTCTAGCTTTAAATTTACTTACTTTTATGAGACGCCTCAAAGTGATCCCCTTTTTTCTTTTTCAAAACATGTGACATCAAATATGAACAACAAAACTAAAGGTTCAGCACTCCCGCCCTAGAATGAAAGGTATATCAATGAAGTTTCTGGCAGTGTAGATTTTGTTTTGATTGCCACGCCCCAAAATACAGCACTTTTTGTTTATTTATATATACCGCCGTTTTCAGCATAAGTTTTTAGCAACTAGAGTTCTTTTACGATATTTGAAATTAGTTGAAAAGCGCAGTCAATCTGCAGGATTTTTTTTTTTTTATATAAAAGCTTAAATCTTATATATCCGCACTCAATAACATTGGGCCGATCATAAACTGAAGTTTTTTTAACTACATGTTTGTATCAAAAATATCCCATTTATGGATCACTTAAGAAAATATTTTTAAAAATATTTCCAAGATGAAAAATTAAATTTCATGAACTTAAGCCTAATTAAAAATATTAAAAATTTGGATATTTCCAAGACCTTTCGCAACCTTAGCGCAACAAAGTTCTATTTGTTGTGATAAGGTCGCCATTTATCAAAACAAAAAATGTTTAGTTAGGTACTTAAATACCTGAAGTTGATAAGAAGTTCCATTATAATATATTTATTTTGAGAATATTTAATACCAGGGCTGTGGAGTCGTCAAAAAAAAGTTCTAACTCATACATTAAAATTTATGCTAAATGTATAACTTGTCTTTCAAATCTTTTATCTATTAAAGATTATCTTGTAAAAATTTCAAATCGATATTTTAAATATTGCATCTACAATTTCGAAGAATTTTTATTTTGAAAAGTATATGAATATTTTTTAAATTTTTTACGCCGAAAAACTTTGGAGGCGGTGTTGCGAGTTTTTATGGGTACTTCGACTCTGTCTCCGGTACAAAAACCTCAACTCCGACTCCACAGCCCTGCCTAATACCAAATACTAGCTACAATCAATAGAAAAATCAATCCATCCGTACTAAAATCAATCTGAAGCGGTATTAATAGTACGGTGAGTACGGATTTTCTTGAATCAAGTACAGAAAGATTGATTCAAAAACGGATTTTCAATGGGGAAAACCTAACTTATCCATGTTCAATCTCGAATTCGTACTTGAAATAATCCAAAAATGAGATTGATTTAAGTAAAACTAGGATTGAATCAATCTCATATTGCGCTTGACTCATGTTTTATAAAGTTTATTTTATCCCGAATTCGTGCTTAAAAAAACCAAAAAAGAACTTAGAAAGATGATATTATTATAATTGATTCACTTACCCGTTTAACACCTTACAGAATGATATAACACCAGCATCATTCCCGATCAGGGTTACCGTTAGGAATTTTTGAAAAGTCGCACAAAAGGTTGTTTTATAAAAATAAAGTCGCACAAAAAATTCGTTTCAGAAAATAAAAGTCGCACATCTTTTTTTTAACGTTTTTTATTAATAAAAAGCATAACAAAACAATTGAAACAAAAAGCTTATTGCAGAATTCATTTTTATCATATTTCATAACAATGTACATGTTTGTCCAAGTTTTCATGTATAGTGAAAACATTTACTTAAGTTTAATAAATTTGTCGTATGCTGCCAATGTCAAAGGAGTAGAATTTCTGTTTAAAAACAAGCCAAAAAAGTTAAGGTTAATATATTTTTGACAAAATTTAAACTTGTCCAATTAAAGCCCCTTGAAAATTTTACTTTAATTCCGTTCGTTTGATCTTGGCGCAATATTTCTTTTTCTTAACAACATACCTACATAAATACTACTTTTTTGAAATTTCTATATTTAGAAATAAGTTCATCCCAGGGAATCCAGTCTTCTATATCTTTGTCTATTAAATTTAAAGATGACAGCATTGAATTGCATGTTTTTACATTGCTTTGCTAGAGTTTACGATTCGAAAACTACAGGTGGTGCTAAGACTACAACAATCCAAAACCAACAGAAACAACAGAGGTTTTTTGCATTGCATTGCTAACAAAACACTGACAAATTAAAACAAATTGGTCCGAACTGTCAAAACTTGCCACCACCTTGAACTGAATTCGCCTCAAATACGTTGTATACATGACAAGGTTGCAAAAATGTAATAAAAGTGTTGCCAAATGAACAATAATTTATGAATTGTTTTTAAATTTTGACGAGGCTATTTTGACGAATTTTTTTTTTTTGATACAAATAATAAGAAAATTGAATGTTTTGTAAGAATCTTAACAAAAAGGGTAAAAAGTAGCAGAAAAATTAAAATAGTCGCAAAAGTCGGTGATAAAAAAAAGTCTCACAAAAAGTCGCAGACCGCTGAAAAAGGGTCAAATTGCGACTTTAGTCGGGCGAACGGTAACACTGTTCCCGATATGGCTTTTACTTTAAAAATCTTTTGTACATATTTAACTAAAAATATAAACTAGATGAGAAGCAAGAGTTCAATTTTACTTTTAAAATATTAAAATAATGTGTATGCATATGTTTTTTTTACAACTTGTGTGGTGTGTTGTAATTTCTCCAACAAACTTTAAAAAACACACGCGTATGCACCCATAAAAGAATAAAATGCTGAGGGATGAGACAAATAAGTTATATGAGATTAAAACGCTCACTTTGTAATTTTACTATCAGAGTGGGACCACCAACGAAATGTTCAATTTTGTATTTTACTTCATTTAAGAATTTTATACTTATTTTAAGAAATTCTGGGATTGATTTTCGGAAGTTATCCCATTTTGGATTGTTTTGAGTATGTTTTAGTGTTTTAGAATTTTTGAGTACGACTCGTACTTAAGGTAAGTATAAAAACTTTATTTAATTCTTTCTGTGTAGCACTCAATATTTCTCAATTTTTATTTTTTACCAAGGCAAACAAAATTCTTAAAAATTATTTGAATTTTAGCAGTTATGGATGTAGAATTTTATTTGAACTAATCCTCACTTTTAGTCATTGTATTCATCCGGTGTTAAGAGCACCGCGAGTTTGGCCATCTTTGCTTTGAAATCTTTATATCAGTGTTCGAAAATAAACAGTACATTATTAAGCGTTCGGCTCACATACCCAGGATAGATATATATTTCTTAGTGTTTGTGTAGACCAGTGTTGCCAAAACTTGGTGACCAAAAATGGCTAAATTTACAGCAAAAAATGGCTAACAAATTGCTAAAAAAAAGCTAAAAAATGGCTAAAAAAAGCTTATTTAAATAAAAACACATTAAAATTCAATAACAGAACAGAAATAATTCATTTAAAGTTGTTTACGATGCAATTGTGAGTTAAGATCAATTTGTTAAATAAGAATAAACGTAAATTAAAATAAATTAATATTGAAAAATTAAATCATCAAAAAATTCGATGTCGTTATTGTTCATCTCATAGGAATCACTCATTAGTTTCCAATAATCATAAGTTTTAAATAATTTGAAGGCAAATCATAATCACGACAACATTTACCCAACCTTTTGAGTCGAGATCTACAATAAAAAACAAGTAAGAAAGTATAGTCGGTTAAACCCGACTTTATGATACCCTACACCACATTAGAAACTTTCTACCAAATTTTGTCAAATAATCTGTAAATTGCAACCTGTACTTTGCGCACAAGGTTTCATGGACAGCCAGCCAGCCGGACAAACATCGTTAAATCGACTCAGAAAGTGATTCTGAGTTAATGGGCATACGTAAAGGTGGGCTAAGGACCAATATTTTAAGGTGTTACAGACATCAGCAAAAACGCATAGTACCCTCTCCATTACTGTGGTGGTGGTATAAATATTGTATTGTTATGGTAAAAATATTTACCTAATTGATAAAATCGAATTAACGTTTGCTTAATGTAACCTATTTCTCAAATTACTTTTAACGATGTTTACTTGGCTAAACACCCTCTCTACTTCAGCATTATACCAAGGAAGTGAGAGCAACTTTATAGTCAATTCTGAAATTTCTAAAACAATTTTGTTACCGCCTGCATCCCTTTATTGAAATACTTGTTCCTTTATTTTGAAAGATGTTTCATGATCATAGTTTATAGCGATTTTCAACATTTGTAAAAGTTGTGATTTAAATTAAAGGCGTTTTAATTGTTCAAAATGTTTATTTTACTTTTATAAATTTTTATAATAAATTAAAAATTATTCTTTTAAAAGAAAAACGGCAAAAAAAATGTATGGCTACACAAGTTAAAAAATGGCTAAAAAAAATGGCTAATGGCTAAACTCATTTTTTTAATGGGTAAACAGGGTGAAAAATGGCTAAATCTAGCCACTAAATGGCTAAATTGGCAACACTAGTGTAGACCAACACAACCCTTAATATCGTTCGTCAGTCTTTTCAAGAAACAGCCGAACATTTGATAGTGTTATGTTCTTCAAAAAACAGAACAATTTTCCAAATGTATTTTAAAAAATTTATTTATTCTTTTTTTACATTGATAAAGAAATTAACAAACAAAACATTTTAGCAGCGATCGCAGCTCGAACAGCTTGTGTGGGTATTGTGTAATACTATGTTCACACTTGGGTTCTTAAACGCGTTTAAGCAGCTCGAACGTGATTAAGCTCTAATCACTTCAAAATCGAGATGATTACCCATACATTAAAGTGATTTGTTAATCACTTCAAATTGACATGATTACAACTAAATCACTTCATAAACCACATAGAATCCACTGAACATACCTCAAATGTAGAATCGCCAACAACCGTGTACAACCGGCCAAGATTTCTGCTTAATGTTTTTATATTTTTTTTCTTAAATAATTCATAAATTTTCACAATTACATCATTAAAATTATTAAAATAATCTTCTGATAACTTTATAAAAGTGTTTTTATGCATTTTTAATACTTTAAAGAAATTTAAATTTGTTTGTTGTTTTTTTGTGTGTTTGTGTGTGTGTTTTTTCTTAATCATCTGTCACCTTAATCATCCCAAATGTAATGTGAACGGCTTTGATTAGCTAAATCAACATTTTGCTTAAACGCGTTTAAAAACCCAAGTGTGAACTTAGCATAAAGTTATTTTGCTTTTTTTGAATGTGTATTTTGTTGTTGTAAAAAATGTTTGGTTTTTCTTACCAGCCAAAAGCTACGAACATTAATGAACCCAACCGAACCGAACACAATGAAGTTTGTGGTTTAAAAAAAAAACCGAACGGAATTAAATGTTCTCATCTTTTGTTGAGTTGGATAAAAATAGTATTATTTTTGTGTTCGAAAGATGACAAACAGGGCAACGTTATTTTTTTAATGATTTTCTACACAAACGCTATTAGCGTTTGTGTTTTCCACAAATCTACCGAACCGAACACTAAGGATCGATATGTTGTTTATTTACGAAAACTGCTTTATATTTGATCTCATTGTTTTTTTACTGCTTAAAATATATTATAAAAATCGCCTTTAAACTATAATAATATTTTTCCCCACTTTTACCTGGCCAACACTATAAACCCAACCATTTTTTTTTTTTTTTTAACTTTTAACCTACTAAGCAGAAGTACCGGAAAAAAGTGTTACACACACAAATTACACAGCACGTGCAAGAGCAAAACAACAAAAAAAAAACAAACAAAAAACCCCACAATCCTTTGAATATATCCGTAAATAATACCAGTCCTTACACACTTACGTGCTCACATGCCCAACTGGAAACACATCACAGCAAGAAATTCTTTTTTAAACGATGCTGAAAAAACAAGAAGATGATGTTGATGGTTTAATAGAAAAACATAAACAAAAACTAAAAAATGTTAAACCACTACGAGCAAAAAGGGATTCATTCTCATTAAAGGATATTTTCAATGTAATACTTTTTGTAGTTTCTGTTCTGCTGGCTCAAGAAACATGAATCACATGACATGTTTTAAGTTGTTGTTAGTTTTTTCCCACTCGTTTCCTTCTTATTTCTATTTATTCACACTTCATTCCAAAAGGAGGTTAGTCGGAATGTGAAGAAAAAAAAACTAAGAATTTATGTCTGCAGCAGACTTAAAATGTCGTGTTTATCCTGAACTTATCATTAAATACACACACCAGTAGTGGGATCCATACACAAACGCTTTTATGCATAAGCTAAGGAATCTCCCTCACATATGTACATTAGGGTGTCCCAAAATTTTTTTTTTGTAAGAGGCTCAAGCATAATTTGAAAGCTTATAGGGTAAAGTATTTTTGATTTTTTTTTTAGAATTTTCGGAATAGGTTTAGAGGTAGCGCAAATGGAGTTTTCATAAAAAAACGGAGTTTTCGGCCATTTATTTAACTTTACTCATAACTTGGTTAATACCACGAGTTTCTTCACTTTTGAGGAAACAGTTTTAAAGAAAAGTATCCAAGCTTTATTCCTGTGTGAAAAAATTATAAGTTTTGGTGATGAGTGTACTCATTTAGATACCCTTAATTACAATTTTTCGTAATTTTTTAACAAATTCTATAAATAACGGCTTATTACTTTTCAAATTTATATGAAAGGTATTAAAACTAGGGACGCGATTTTGAAAACCGATAAGTTCTAAACAATTAGAAAAACAAAAATGGAATTTTGTCCTACAGTTTCCGAGTTACACTATTTTTATAGTTTGTACCTTAAAAATGGTGATACTTTTTTCGTTATAATTATTGTATATTTCCATAAATTTTTATAGTTAGGTTTTAACTGTCATTAACTTCTGACATTTATTGATCTGAATCGTTACACGCTGTCATTTTTACTTTCTATTTTATGTGTGCTCCAGGGGCTATCAATCGGGCTCGCAGAATGATGAAAATTATCTATTCTTTGAAAATATGCATATTCCGAAACCAGTTGCAATCTTATATAGACAAATCAACAGTTGATGCCTTGCTTGAATTAAGTTCATTTATTTTAAGAATATGTATCAAATATTGGTACCGTATCAAGGGCCAGTGCCCTTGATACGCTCCTCTCAATCTCAATCAGATCTGAGCCTATTAAAGAAATTGGATAGTTATAAAATTATTAATAAAGCCGTTAAAAAAGCCTCGCTTAAAACTATTCTAGGTCATCAGTGGTACTTAACTCCGAAATTGGCTGCCTAAGCGTTTTTTGATGAACGTATCGACACCAAAACTTTGCACTTAATGACAAAAAAAAACTTGCAGATACTCCATGGAGCGATTACGAAGTAGCAAATGTAACTTTAACAGAAGAAAAATCTAGAAATAAAGAAACTCAACAATTTATTTCAAAAGCCAGTCTAACTTTTTTTGAAGTTTGCAATATTTCAATCGATTTTTAAAAAATAGATCCAGAGAATTGGAAAGCAATTTCAAGAGGCAAAGAAAAAAGTTCAACAATTACAAGTGGTAAATGATGTTGTAGAACGAGGTGTGGCTTTGGCTAATACTTATATTAATGTCACAACTTCTGAAACTGATTACCAGAACTTGTTGCAAGGTATAGAACTACATCGCAAGAACCTCAATAAATGAGCCGTTTATTTTGAAAGTGGCATAAGTCATTTCGGTTTTTAAGTCGATATATTTAAGGGTTTGCGTTTTAACACGTTTAAAAATATGGATGCTAACTTTCGAGAAGGTTCACTTGTATTTAATACATCATGATAATGATATTTTTCTCAGTATTTATTATTATTATGATTTATTATTATTATTTATTATTATATTTATTATTAACTCGATTTTTTTGAAAAAGTGACTAATGCCACTTTCAAAATAAACGGCTCAAATGATTTTTCACAGAGCTGGCAAACAGCTTATAATAACATATACTGGGTATAAAGATAAAAACGGGTATAACTCGGGAATGGTAGGAACAAATTTAAAAATTGTTTATTCGTAATAATTAGAATTAATTTGTCTTTCAAACTGCATCATTAGTTTTAATACCTTTCATATAAATTTGAAAAGTAATAAACCGTTATTTACAGAATTTGTTAAAAAATTACGAAAAATTCTAATTAAGGGTATCTAAATGAGTACACTCATCACCAAAACTTATAATTTTTTCACACAGGAATAAAGCTTGGATACTTTTCTTTAAAACAGTTTCCTCAAAAGTGAAGAAACTCGTGGTATTAACCAAGTTATGAGTAAAGTTAAATAAATGGCCGAAAACTCCGTTTTTTTATGAAAACTCCATTTGCGCGACCTCTAAACCTATTCCGAAAATTCTAAAAAAAAAAAAATCAAAAATACTTCACCCTATAAGCTTTTAAATTTTAGTTGAGCACCTATGAAAATCACAAAAAAAAATTTTGGGACACCCTAATGTACATGTTGGTTATTTTAAGGGTTCCTTATTATCCGTATTATTTTACTCTTTTCGGGAATAAAGATAAAATTGTCTTCATTTGCGGAATTCCCGGGAACATTGAAAAAATTGTGATTTTTCATTGAATTGTTGGTTTTTAATTGAAGTTTTTGATATTTTAATTAGGCTTAAGTTTAGTTAATTTAATTTTCATTAAATTATTTTTAGTGAAGGAAGGAATTAACAACGTGAAGTTAATTAAAAATTTTTGATAGTTTTATTCTTGACTGAACACGGGATTGAACTCGTGTCGAATTGACTTGTTTGCAGCACAACCATTTTCTTATCATTTGTAAATTTTAAAAGATTTTCTTGCATTCTGCATATAGAGGGTTGCCAAAAGGAAACCAGTTGGCTTATATATACCCTGGCGAGCAAAAGTGTCTGAATGTTGGTAAAAAGATGGTGAAAATCTCCATAAAAAATTTAATTGACGGACATACGACATACAATTTTGACGATTTGTTCCCTTGATAAAGGGTGGTTAAATTGTAAGGGCCGATGTTGAATGTGAACCACACCTAAACGCCAAGTTTTTTTTCCGAATTTTATTTGACATTTCTCTATTTCAGACTTACTCAATTTGAACCATGGAGAGATACACAATCCAACAACGTGTTAAAGTTATCCAGACTTATTATGAAAATGGGCGTTCAAATCAAAATGCATATCGTGCACTTCGTGATTCAGTGATAAGGCATATTTTCACCTCAGTGGATTCGTCAATAAGCAAAATTGCCGCATTTGGGCGAATGAGAATCCAAGAGTGATTGTCGAAAAACCAATGCACCCACAAAGAGTGACTGTTTGGTGCGGTTTATGGGCTGGCGGCATCATCGGGCCGTATTTTTTCCAAAATGAGGCCGGTCAGGCAGTTACTGTGAATGGTGTTCGCTATCGTGAGATGATAACGAACTTTTTATGGCCCGAATTGGAAGATATGGTTGTGGACGATATGTGGTTTCAGCAGGACGGTGCCACTTGCCACACAGCTAACGAAACAATGGCTCTTTTGCGCAACAAATTCAATGGCCGTGTTATCTCACGAAATGGCGATGTCAATTGGCCGCCAAGATCATGGGATTTGACACCGTTGGACTTTTTTCTTTGGGGTTATTTGAAAGAAAAGGTGTACGTCGATAATCCAGCAACAATTCAAGAGCTAAAGGATGAGATAATTCGGCACATTAACGGCATAGAACCTCCATTATGCCTCAGGGTCATCGAAAATTTGGACCATCGGATGGAGGTGTGCCGCCGTGGTCGCGGCGCCCATTTGGCCGATATTTTGTTCCATACATAATTGAGTAATACCAATATATCATAATAAAATAAAATTACAATAATTTCCTAAATAGTTGGTGTTTTATTCAAAATTAACATCGGCCCTTGAAATTTAACCACCCTTTATATTGCTACATTACAGTATACACAATAATTGATTTGAAATTATATCTCTCTATATTTTTTTTGTTTAATTTAAAAACGTCGATTCGAACAGTTTTGCATGCGCGTGTTTATTTTACTTAAAATGAGGTGAATTATTATGTACTCTTATTTTTTTGTTTATTTCTTCTTTAACTTCTGTGTTTTTACAATTTAAAGTAAATTTGAATTCAGTGGAGTAAATTTCGCTGACTATTTAAAAAAAATTTAAATAAAAAATATTATTATAAAAAAATTAAGAAAAAAAAGCTTATGCTTGGAAAATCGGAATTTAAAGTCTAGTTCTACGGCAAATGGGTGCCCAAGACTACTGACAGACTCTGATGCACGCCATATTGAATGTTTCATGAGAAAGAGGGATACCAAAATACCAAAAGTAGCTACAAAAGCAATCAACAAAAGCGTAAGTGACTGGACTGTGCGTAGGGCACTACGAAAAATTGGTTTTAGCTATTTAACAAAAAAAAAACCGGTTTTGTCCAATAAAAATGTAAAGTCAGTAAAATGATTCCAGTCAGATGGTAAAGAATACTATTGGCACCGACCACATGAAAAGCTCTAGCGACACCAGGTTAAGCAAACTGTAAAACAATGTGGCGAAAGCATAATGGTGTGGGAATGTTTTTCAGGGTGGAGCGTTGGACCATTAGGAAAAATTTAAGGAAAAATGAAGAAGAAGGCCTACCTTAGTATTCTTCAGACCAATTTGCCGGAGTTAATGGAAAAAAGTGCCTATTCCAAAGAAGATTAAGTGTTTCAGCAAGATGGAGACCCGAAACATACGTCGAAAATTGTAAAGAACTGGTTGTCGAATCAATCATTTCACATTATTAAGTGGATTTTAAAAAGAAGGTTGGCAGTACATGAAAGAGCCCCAATAAATATGGTCGAACTTTGGCACAGAAAATATTCACAATTTGGTTTTTTTTTTTTTTTTTTACTGTTAGGACCAGCACTCAGGGGATGACCCCTACTAATGCATTGCATTGTGTTGGAACTAGGAAAATAGGTTATGGGAAGGAGGATAGA
Source organism: Pollenia angustigena (assembly GCA_930367215.1). NCBI lineage: Eukaryota > Metazoa > Arthropoda > Insecta > Diptera > Polleniidae > Pollenia > Pollenia angustigena. Next base: position 122,552,141 of record OV884059.1, on the reverse strand, counting down.
GGGAGTGGTGTTTGTGAACATTCGATTTGAACTTAATCATGTTGTAAGTGAGAGGGAAGACTTTTGCAGGAAGGTTATTCCACATACGAACAGTCCGGGAAAAAAACGAATTCTCTCTGTAATGCGTTGTACGATTCACCTGCCAATCGACCACATAAGGATGGGCTCTTGAGGAAAAACGTGTATTACGAACAAATGTACGGGTTTCGGGAGCCAGATCCCTGATTTCGTCGGAACACATCCCATTGTAGTAACGATAAAACAGGCAAATAAAACCCACATTGCGACGGTGCTCAAGGGAGTCAATAGAATTGGTTACCCTACTGTCACCAATGAGAACCCTCGCTCTCTCCTCCACGCGGTCGAGAAGCTCCAAAATAGACTTTGAAGCACCGGCCCACACATGAGAGTTGTATTCCATACGCGGTCGGATGTAGGTGGTATAAATTTTAAGGAGATCAGATGGACTGAAGTATATCCTACACCGTCTTAGAAAACCGAGGCACTTGAATGCTTCTTTCGACACCTTGAATATATGTTCAGTCCATCGGACATCACATTGTATCCTCATGCCCAGAACATCAAGAGATTCTGATTCCTCAATAATTATACCACCCATATATACAGATGAGGCACCTTGGTTTGTCGCGCGTTTATGCGTCAGCACGCAACATTGGGTTTTTCGGGCATTAAAATCGACCCTATTTGCACGACCCCATTCCGAGACTATGTCAAGGTCTCGGCCAAGCGTATCATTCATATTCTGCCTCATAGCAACGACATCGGATACGCTTGGTCTGCACACAAATGAGTACGAATGGCAAAGGTTGCTGTCATCTGCAAAAGAGTAGATAGGGTTGGAAGTTTGACAAAGGAGGTCATTTAGAAAGATAAGAAATAGAGTAGGAGAAAGAACGGAGCCTTGCGGTACACCTGAATAAATCCTGAACTCGTTTGTCGAAACCCCATCTATAACAACTCGTATAGTGCGATCTCTGAGAAAACTCGTTATAAATCGAGAGAAATTATCATAGCCACCAAACGCAGCAAGTTTTGACAAGAGTGCACCATGCCATACTCTGTCAAACGCCTTGGAAATATCCAAAGCAATTACCTTACTTTCGCCAAAATGGTGAATGGAACGGCACCATTTTTCCGATAACAGTAGTGCGATTCACTAACTTTTATAACGATAATCGAATCGTTAAAATAAGTATAACGAAAATTTATCGAATATGCTATTCTGTAAAATTTTTAACGATATTCGCTGTCGTTTAAAGTCAGCTGTTACTTTAAGCAATTTTTTTGTCGTTATCTTAGCGACAATAATTTAGTTTGTGTTTATTTTATCGATAAAATGTTTTTTATGTTTAAAATAGCTTACATACATACAAAGATATATTCATATGTATATGTATGAACAAAAACAAAATAATAAATTTAAAATTTGCAATAAGAAAGCAAATTAAGAACAAAAATAAAATTCTAAATGTAAAATTCACAAAAAAAAAATATAAAACCACAAATTAACCCTTCATCTTACTTATGAGTCTGGCCAGACCTTTTTCAGTGCATTTTAAATTAAAAAATATGTGTAACAAGGGGGGTTAAGAACAATTTCATATGTTTTTATTTTATTCTCTTTTGTGCTTTTCGTTTTTTTTTTAACATTTTGTAGACAGAGATGTTACAAAAAAAACAGCTGTGTACTATCGTTAAAAAAAATTACAGAATCACACTATCGTTACTGCAAGCGAATATTAATGTCGACAAATATTACGATTGTCAGATCGTTAAAAGTTAGTGAATCGCACCACAGAGCTAGTAAGTCTCCAGTAGAGCGCCCTCTACGAAAGTCATACTGGCGGTCGCTTAGTAGGTAGTTTGACTCTTAATATTTGACAAGATGGTAATTTACCATACTCTCCATAACTTTGGAAAGTGCCGAACAAATTGCAATTGGGCGGTAATTTTCAGGGTTATTAGCGGTTCCCTTTTTAGGAATTGGCGTTACATTAGCAACTTTCCAGCAGACTGGAAATTCCGCGGCACGGTATAAAGTGCTGAAAAGATTTGCTAAGGGACGAGCTAGCGTCGAAGAGCACTGCTTCAACACCAGTGCAGGTATACCATCCGGCCCAGGGACTTGTTTACGTCGAGATCCGCAAGAACCCTTTTAACAGCTCGACCCCGAAAAAATATTCTAGGCATAGTTACGGATACTTTTTCGAGTTCGGGTAGTGGTTGACTGCTAGCTGGTAGGTAAGAATTATTAGCAAATAATTCAGCAAAACAATTAGCCTTATCAATTTGGTTAAAAATTTTTGTGAAATACACGAAGTATATAATATTTTGTTATTGTTTTTTTTACAAAAATATTTAAAATAAAATAAAAAAACTAATCTTAAAATTTTCATAAAATTTCCACGTGTTTTTATTTTGTTAGAAGGCTTTAAAATGTGTATCGATTAGCATTAAAACACTTTTGCTCGCCACTGTATGTATATATTTCTAGCTTATCCCGGTTCGCGTTGCTAATCCCGTAGAAAAAGAATTAATAAAATTTTTTAAAAAAGATCAGGTATATGAATAACAAAGCAATTTGTACCAAATTTCCAACTTTTACAATTATCCTTCTCCAGACATTTAGACAATTATATTGTCCTTGTATGGAAAGTTCCACTCTTCCTTTTCCAGTTTAGCTCGTTTTAAAACCGATGTTCTGCATTGATAACGAAATTATTTGTTCCAAATTTGGAAACTTTTGCTGAAACCGTTCTGGAAATAGCTGTTCGTTTAGTAGGCTGTATTTGGCGTTTTATAGTGATGGCATCTATATGGTGGTATTGATGTTGCTAAAACAAAATAATCATTCACAACAAACTTTCGATCTACCAAGTGGAATAACATTTGGTTTAAAGATTGATGTTTGACTATTTACTGCCAGTCCTCGACAACGGCGGTGAGTGTTAAACGGCAAACCACTCTGAAGAGATTGTATGGCTTCTATTGAAACCTGTCTGGGCTACCTGTCCGTGAAAACCTGGGTTCGAAGCCCAAGTCAGTCAAGAATGAAAAATTATCAATAAATTTTAATTAATTTCATGTTGTTAAAACTCCTTTTTTCATAAAAATAATTTAATGAAAATTAAATTTGATGAGCCTTGATGAGCAAAATTTGGATTAAAACACATAAATTCAAATTGTTCACTTCGAAAAAAAAAATTAACGAAATTTCTTTAGAGCTTAATAATAATTTTGCCGATAATTCCCGGTAAATATATCCCAAAAAGAAACTCTACTTGTTTTTCTTTCTTCTAGTGTATTAGATTCCTCTTTACTAAACTCTCTAACATGTGTCCATGTATGTGTTTCAGCGAAAGGACATGATAATATTTTCCTTGTTTTTCCCAGTTTTCTTTTTTCTAGATGTATTATTAATGAAAGTATTGGAGTTAGTTAGTAGCACACAAGCAGTGTGTTTGTGCGTGTATCATGTGTTGCTGCTGTTCTTTAAAGCCTTTAAGACTTAAAGAACTTTTTCTTTTCTTCAGTATTTAAAACAAATATCCTTTGCGTCTTTAATAAAATGAGAAGCTGCTATGTAGGTGCCATTACACTCTCAGTTGTGGCAAGTTGTTAAAGATAAAGTGTCATTTTAAACAGCCTTGTTGTGCATTTTTTATCATGCCAAGTATTATGACATTTTTGATGTGATACTTTTGTGACACGTAGCTGTCAGGGCTGTTGATATATTTCTTTAATGCCCAACTACGAACTCGGAATACGCAGAGGGATAACTCAAAGATACGTGGAGTATTACGGTTACACCATAAAAGAAGGTAATTAGAAGTTATGAAAGTTTTATTTTGAACCAAAAATTGGAGTTATAAATATGGGCACATAAATGGCAAAACTTTCCACAAAGAGATTTCCGACAGGTAACCCAAAATTTGAAAACATTCTTTCTGAGTACTTCAAGAGTCGAAGGCTTGCTAAAAAAGACTCGCGACGAAACGTTTGATCTTGCCGGCAAGTAGAAATCATTAAACCGAGAAATTAGGCGACCCGAAAATGTAGCACTCAGAATTTCGGTAGTACGTCCTGCTGTAAGCGCCTTTGCTTCATCCTGTTGGAACGACATGTTCTTCAGTCCTTATTCGTCATTCTTTTGCAAAAAATAAGGCGCGAAAACAACATACCGTGCAATAATAACGGGTGGACCAAAAGTCACGCCTGCGTGTAAAAATTGAATAACTTTTTTGTTTATTATTATTTTTTATTGATTTTTTTTTTAAATATAATATTATCTTTGTATGACCTAAATTTTAATTATGAAAAATAATGTCAGAGAGATGACCACCATTTTCATCGATGCACAATTGGGCTCTTAAACAGGCGTTTTGCATAACTGCACGCAAGGTTTCAGGCTCTATTGCTCTGATCTCAGCTTCAATGTTGTTCTTTAGCTGCTCTATAGTTTGAGGCTTGTTTACATACACTCGTTCTTTGAGATAACCCCATAGAAAATAATCAGAGGCAGTTACATCCGGTGAACGTGCTGGCCAATTAATATGCTCGTTGCGTCAGTAAAATTGAGCGCCCATTGGAAAAGTAAAATTCTACCACTTTCGTTCGTTGCTGAGTCGTTAAATTTTGCATGGTGGTGTAACACGAATCGATGAATAAAATCTGAAAAAAAAAATAAAAAATATTAATAAACAAAAAAGTTATTCAATTTTTACACGCAGGCGTGACTTTTGGTCCACCCTGTATATTGTGAAATGCACCTTCGTGCGTTATTTCCGGATTTTCGGTGCAGCAGAAGCGATAATTCTGCTTATTCACCTCCTACAGAGATGGATACGCTACTATCGAATTAATACGCAAAAAAAAAATCCAAAAAATTATTTCGCGTTTTTAAAGATTATATAACTATTATATTCACATATTATTAATTACACTGTACAAAAAAAAAAAAAAAAAACAGCCTCAATACTAACAACGCGAAATGAAACTAGACTATTGTTGGAGCAAATCTGCCAAAGGGTTTTGAAAAGTTAGCTCGGGTTCCCGAAATATCGGTCCCTAAAGTTTTTGAATTTTTTGAAAAGGCGTTTGGCTTAAGTAAAAAAAAAATACGGAATGTACTTCTGATATAAATTCTATTTCAGTTGTCTTCAGTAGAATTCTATGGCGATTCTTTTCTTAGAGTATATTTACCCTCAAGCACTAATTTTAAGGGGTCATGTTTGTCCTTTTTTTTTAACTTCTACACAAAAGTATACTAAAACGGAACTTTAGAGGGTTGAAATGTTCAACGAATATTTTCTGTATCAAATTTTACTTTTTGGTCTTAGAAGACCCCTAGTGAAATTTGATGAAGAAAATATTCCTGGAACATTTCAACCCTCTAAAGTTCCGTTTTAGTATACTTTTGTGTGAAAGCTAAAAAAAAGAACACAAATGACCCCTTAAAATAAGTGTTAGAGGGTTAATGTATTCAAAGAAGAGAATCGCCATACAATTCTACTGAAGATATCTGAAATTGTATTTTAGCTCTGAAGTACATTTAGTATATATTTTTTGACTTGTACCAAACGCGTTTTCAAAAAATTCAAGAACTTAAGCGGCCGATCTTTATGGAACCCGAGTTAACTTTTCAAAGCCCTTTGGGCGACTTGCTTCAACAATAGTCTAGTTTCATTTCGCGTTGCAAGTATTGAGGCTTGCGGCGATGACCTGAATTTTTTTGCACTGTGTTATGAAACCCCATTTCTTATTGACGTTTACAGCCATTTGCAAAATGGCAAATAAAAAACATTTTTCCAATTCAATTTTCAGTAATAAAAAATGAGTGAAAATTATTTAATCCCATACAAGTGCAACTTTATGAATAAATCATAAAAGAGTTTATTTAAGTTTATAAACTGATATTCTTTATGTTCTTCGGTTTTTATTTTGCAATCCAAAAGTTTTTTAACTGGCATATCGTTTATATTTTTATGTAATTTTGCTGGAATTTTTTTTCCCAATAACACGTTTTTACAGTTTATTGGATTTAAGCCATTAAAATTCCTGGTGGCATACACAGGCAAACTGCTAAATACATTTATTCCTTAAGAATTCGTTTTGTTCATTGAAATATAAACCATTGAAAATCTTTTAATAAGAAGAATCTATGCTGACAACTTAAAGTATATTTTCACTTTTTTCCGCATCTTCTTTTACTGCTTTTTCCCACCGTAGTTTGTTTTCATTTTTACTTTAAACTTTCTTTTCATCTTAAATTTTTTATATAAATTTTTCCCGTCTGCACACATGTGTTCCAATAATAATTATCGTATAAAATAAAACATGTTGCTTCACTATGTACGTTGGCATTGGATTAGCAAATTTTTTCCCCATCATAAGTTGGCTTTGAATTACTGATAAGTGTATAACATAAAATGACGGGATTCACAGCAGATGACCTACCTTTAACACATGGTGTGTGTCTGAATTTTCTCATGATCAAAAAATTAACGGTTTTTGTCGTCTTGTCTCTTCTCAAACAAGAAATACAAAAGTAGCTTAATTTTATTTAAAAAAAAAAGATATTTCTGAAATTAATCAGCATTTATTAAATAAAAGTCTGGGGGCAAATCACACCATTCGCTGTCGATCGAAATTCCCATGTAAATTGTATTGCAATTTTGATCGATATCGAATGCCGTAATTTGGCCCCTGATTTTCTTGACTTTTAAATTTTTCGTCATATATTTTGTAAAATATTTTTGAATTTGTTTTTGCTTTTAATGAAATTTTAGTGCGTTGCGTCAACTTTAACGGAATAAGATCCTTAATTTAACTAACTAACTGCCGTATTTACAAAATATTTTTTATTTAACAAAGTTTTCAAAACAAATTTAATATAAACATTTTCCTTAATAAGCGTTTGTAATATTTCGTCAGCTCATTATTGGTTTGACCTTTTTTAAAATCCCCTTTCTAAATCCAAAACCTGTTTCGCGGATATTTTTATGGTTTCTGAGATATTAAACATTCATTTTGCTTCATATCAACTATTTTATAGTTTTTTTAAGTGTTGTTTTGCTCTACACGCCACTGTTTGGCTGTTACTCCATGTTCTTCATATAAAACGTATAAAATATATTTTACTCTTGCTTTGCTTCATCGTCGTTAGTAAACAAAGAAGTTCAAGTAAGAGCATCGTCGAATCGGTAAGTCTACACAAAACAACTGCTGATTTGTAGAGTTGTGTTTGTTTCCAGGCATTATTATACCCACACCACAATAGTGGAGAGGGTATTATGCATTTGTGATGATGTGTGTAACGCCTTAAAATATTGGTTCTTAACCCACCTTAAAGTATATCGATCGACTCAGAAAGTGATTCCATCCAATGTCCATCCGACTGGCTGGCAGGCTGGCTGGCTGGCTGTCCATGTAACCTTGTGCGCAAAGTACAGGTCGCAATTTTGGAGATAGTTTGGTAAAATTTGGGACATAGGTTCTTATTGGCACAAGGATCAAGCCTATTGAAAATCGTAGGACCCCGAGGGAAAATAGGGGGAAATTTCTTCCTCTCAGAAACTATTAAACCGACTTTAATGAAATTTAAAACATAGATAGAACCATATCTTTATTGATACAAAAGGTATGCATTTTTTAAAAAAACAGGACCACGAGGGGCGATAGGGGCAATTTCTGCCTCTCACCCGATGTTAATGAAATTTAAAATATAGATAGATCCATATCTATATAGTTACATAAGCTGCACAGTTTTTCAAAAATAGGACCAGAAGAGGAGGTAGGGGGCAATTTCTGCCCCTCACAAACTTTCAACCCGATTTTAATGAAGTTTATAAACATAGATAAATCCATATTTATATGGACATATAAGCATGATGTGTTTTTTAATACTGTGGTGTAGGGTATCAAATGGTCGGGCTTGACCGACTATATTTTCTTACTTGTTTTTTGTAGCAATTGTTTTTGATATTTTCATCATGTTATACACAAAGTGCGTGTTGTTTTTGTAATTGTTGCATTTCTGCATAGACCTAATAATTGGAACATGAGCAAAAGGAAAATTTATTAAAAATATAAAAGTGGAACTGTTTTTGTAAAATAAAACCAAATAAAAAATCAATGTTGACTTTTCATTACATTGTTAATATAGAAACTTTAAATTTAGCAATTATGCCACACAAAAAGTTACTTTTTTAAAATATTTTTGAAAAGTGGTGTAGGCGGCAAAAAATAATATATTTCATTTTCATTAAAATACTATTAACTTCTAACTTCATTCATGAAAGTGGACAAAAATTTACATTTTTCATCAAAGTTTTTCTCGGGATTCAAAATTAATAACCATTTCATACTATTGACAAACTGAAGTTTATTGTTGATGGGATAAGCTATTCCTATGCGCATTTCACTGGTTGCTTAGGCCAGATCGTCAGGAAACTTCATCCAAAGATTTTAGAAAAACTAAAGATATTATACAAATAAAACTGTTAAGCGAATAAGAATTATAAGCCCCAGTTTTACTTGTAACAATATCAAAGCCTAAACGAAAACAACAACAATAAACAGCGAGTTTATATTTTCTTGCAGTCCCGACCACAATTGGTTGATTTTTTGTCAACTCTAAATGTAGTTGTAAGTGGGTAAAGAAAAAACAAAAATAAAACTAATTTCCTTATTTTATTTTGCCAGTTCAGTTTTATTTACACTGCCACATGCATATTAGCTATCAAAGTTTTTCTTGGGATTCAAAATTAATAATCAAGGTTTCGTTATAATGTGCTAAATTCCCATTTCATACTATTGACAAACTGAAGTTTATTGTCGATGGAATAAGCTATTCCTGTGCGCATTTCACTGGTTGCTTTTTCTTAAAAGCATGTGCCGGAAGCAGCGAATAAAATATTAAAAAAAATTCTATCTTATACATTTTAAGAAAACTTCACGTAAAACATCTTTATCGTTTTTCTCCAATCCGACTTTTTGGCATATGCGCCAAGCCAATAATGAGCTGACGATTTAACAATCGTTTATGAATACGGGGGCAAGCCTCTTCATATCGCCAATTAGCATTCAAAGACACTTTCAATTCAAACGGTTAATTATTTACTGCTACTAACTGCAAATTGTCTGCTTGCAAGTAACCTTTTACACCAGATAACTGTATGATAAAAATCATAAGGGACCCAAAGTCGACACCTGAAGGACACCATGGCTTAAAATTTTAATGAAAGAAATGTTATTACCAAACTGTTCATAAGCTGACTTTGTTTTAATACCCTTCACCACTGGTAAAAAGCGTATACATAATTGAAAAAGTGGCCGTGGCATAAAATAGATTTATCTATATCTAAGAACGGTTCCATGATGAGGGGCATATAAGAAAACTAACGTTTTTCATTAATAGAAAAATTTCAGTCAAAGAACATTAGTAAGATAACAACTTTTAACCCACATTGTAGTTGGTCCGGTAAAAAGACAATTTTGCTTGAATAGTTTCCCAGCAAAAACTTGGTAATAAAATAATCAATTACTGAAGAACTTTCTTTTCAATGACTACTTCATACCATCTGCATTACATAAAAGTAGGTTAGTAATGGCTGATATATAATCCTATACCAAAGTACTTGTTTATAACACTACGTGACAAAATTTCAACAAAGTCGTGACCAAATGAATCTGACAGCTAATCTTTATGTAAAATTGTCCGCTGAATCCGAATATGAAGTCAGAATTGTCAAAAGTAGTCACAGCATCTTTTTTAAAAACACAAATAACGGTTATTTTGGAATATCTGAAAAACTGTTCTACTTTTGACAATTCTGACTTCATATTCGTGAGTTCGTCAAATGAGACATAGTAGTGCGTGAATTCCAGGTTTTAATGTAATTAGTTTTTTTTTTTATTTATAAAAATAAATACCTTGGACGCTAGATTTATTATTCTCAACACCCTTTGGATTTATGTTTGTTTATAAACTTCATTAAAATCGGTTTGAAAGTTTGTGAGAATTAGAAATAGCCCCCTACCTCCTCTTGAGGTCCTTTTTTGAAAAACTGCATAGCTTATGTGTCCATATAAATATGTTTATATTTATGATTTAAATTTCATTAAAATCGTTTTATCAAATTATCTCCCAAAAACCTGTATTTTGCGCGCAAGGTTACATGGACAGCAGGCCAGCCAGCCGGACGGACATCGTTAGTTCAGAAAGTGATTCTTAGTCGATCGGTATACCTTAACCCATTTACGCTTGCTGTGCCAATTTGGGAACACTTCATTATTTGCGGCTTATGACAAAGTTTTTGACATTATTCAATATGTGTTTTGATTTTTTGTTTATATGTAATGAATTTAATAATAAAATAACAAATATTTTATTTTTTGTCCGCTAGTTTTTGTTTGGGCTTAAATGGGTTAAGGTGGGCCTAGGACCAATATTTTGAGGTGCTACACACATCAGCACAAATGCATAATACCCTCTGCACTATTGTGGCGTGGGTACAAAAACTATTAATCGGGTATGTTCTAGAATCGGAATCCTCTCGAAATTGGATAACTTCATTTTTACCGAGTTTTCGCCATTGCTTATAGTTTTAGGGGCATTAATCAATTATAGGGCTTGTTTGAAATATTTAAAACTTTCGCGAGTTTTCGCCATTTTTGCATTTATTTTCTGTTATTTTCGATATTTTGTTTTTTTTTAACTCATTAAGCGATTTCAAATAAATTTAAGAGTTTGTTTAAAAGGTTGCAATTTTTCGCGAATTTAAGCCAAGTTCAAAATAGAAGCGATTTTTCCCTGTGATTCTTTACATCTTTCACGATTTAGCTGCGGTTAGCTGTCTACGTCCCAGTTTTTTCGTCATTCGTTTGCGTTAAGAATAGAAATAAACCTATCGTAGGGTTCGTTACGCACGAAGAATTTCAGCCTACGCAATGATTGGGTGTATTTTCATAGATACCAATGTGTTCTATTTCTGACGACGAATATTCGTTGCGAATAATCGACGTTCGTCTCAGTTGTGTTTCCAGCATAATTCATAATTAAATGTTTCAAAGGTTTAGTTTATTAAAATCTAATACAAATTGATTTTACATATTTGTTCTAGGTTAGGTTAGGTTCCATTGGCAGCCGTGATCAAGCACAGCTCACGTGGGTCCATTAATTAGTTCCCGTTGTGTTACCATGTCACACCGTCTCCCATGGGTCCTATGTTGTCTGGCTGCTAATGCTCCCACGCAGCCATCCGGTCGATTCAGTAAAGGAGTGGATCCTGTTTACATCAACATCAGAGAGACAAGTTTTGTCCCCAAGGGCTCTTCGACCAAACATTTTGAGTCTTAGATCTCCGAATGCCGGGCAATTACAGAGAAGATGTTCCGTTGACTCTTCCTCCTCCTCCTCGCCGCAACTTCTACATAAGTCATTGTAAGGGAGCCCCAGCCTCTGGGCGTGCTGGGCCAATGGCCGGTTATAACCGCAATCAGGTTTCTAAGATGATGTCTGGACAGCTGTAATGTCCGCCGTGTCCTTTTTTCATCTATGATGGGCCAGATTTTCCTGGTTTCCTCACAAGTAGTTTCAACGAGCCACCTCTGACTGGCGATGATATGAAACTTGTACGCAATGAGTTGCTTACTCCTTGGGAGTGAAACACCTACATTATATGTCGAGCCGTCTCGATTCAAGGTGGTACCTGCATATGCCAACGAATCGGCCATGCAGTTCCCCGGTATGTCCCTGTGTCCGGGGACCCAATTAAGGGTGACCAGTGAATATCTCGCTATCTCCTCCAGAGACATCCGGCATTCTCGAACAACGGAGTATATGCCAGAACCGACACCACACAGTGTTTTAGACCCGTCCGTGAAAATTTGAATCGCGTTCGCGGGAATTTGTAGATCATCATAGTGAACCACATTATCCAAAATGCTTACCGTGAAGCCAGGATCGAAGATTGGCTCGGGTGTGACATAATCAACATCCATGTTCCAATTAATTTCGTTCAGAATATTAGCATGTCCGATATTGTAATCCCTCCATGCACCGGTGGCCCTTAGTCTTACCGCCGCGGTCGCAGCTAAACTTTTCGCCAAAATGTCTGGTGGTAACCAGTTTAAAATCGTAAACAGTGCCTTAGAGGGGGTTGTTCTAATGGCACCTGTTACCGCTATCGCCACCATTCTCATTGTACGTTCAAACCTAATTTGATGAGTCTTCACCTCGAGTTCCGGCCACCAAACAGCTGCCCCGTAGAATAGAATGGGTTTAATGACACATTCGTATAGCCAATATACATTTCTCGGGTTAATTCCCCAGTTTAGGCCAATGGCCCCTTTGCAGCAATATAATGCAGTTGCCGCCTTATTAGTCCTGGAAATGGTGTTCATCCTCCAGTTCAGTTTGCTGTCCAATATTAGCCCAAGATACTTGGCGCTATCAGACAGTTCCAGCGAGATCCCCTTTATCCTCGGGGTATCAAATTTGGGAATTTTGTATCTCCTTGTGAAAAGTACCAGTTCCGTATTGGAAGGATTTACATCCAGTCCACATCCCTGGCACCATTTTGTTAGGACGTCCAATGCGGACTCCATTAGTTCAGACAATAGTCTGGGATCTTTACCCAGAGCCACAACTGCAACGTCATCCGCATAAGCAACCGTTCTGCAGCACGTCCTTTCCATGGCCCTGAGTAGGGTGAGAGTACACCGCCTTGCGGGGTGCCCCTAGTCGCAACCTTGGAGATGTTCGAGGCGCGCAAGTTGGATTCAATACGCCTGAAGTGCAGGATACTGCTGACAAATTGAATAATCGCCGGCTCGATTTCCAAATGTCTCATTGCGTTAATAACCGATTCAGGTTCAACGTTGTTGAAAGCGCTCTCAATATCTAGGAATGCAACTAAGGCAAATTCCTTGTAGTGCAGGGATCTCTCTATGTGGCCCACCAATGAATGAAGCGCAGTTTCCGTGGACCTTCCCTTCGTGTAGGCGTGTTGAGCCAGTGACAAGGAATTGTGTCCTTACGATGATCTAATACGACTATCCAAAATCCTCCCCAGTGTTTTCAGTAGAAAGGAGGATAGACTAATTGGTCTAAAGTTCTTAGCCATAGTGTGAGATGTCTTCCCACTCTTGGGGATGAAGACGATCTTATATGCTGTCCAAGTTGATGGGACATATGAGAGATTTAGGCAGGCTCTAAAAATTGCCAAGAGCCATGGCATCAATATTCCCAGGTTCTTTTGTAGATCCGCTGGGATAATGCCATCCGGACCTGGAGATTTAAAGGGATGGAAGCTTTTGACCGCCCATTCCACACGATGGCGAGTTATCGGAATATTAGAGATAACCCGAGTGCCAGTAAATGTTACCTCCCTAGGCACATCATCAGTGCAACCTGGGAAGTGTGTATTCATCAGGACCTCAAGGGAGTCCCGACTGTTTGTGGTCCAGGATCCGTATATACGATGGAATAGCTGGTTTAGAGGATAAAATCTTACGTAGCCGACTTGTCTCCGAGGAGTTTTCCACGTCGCTGCAGAAATTCCTACATGACTGTCTCTTGGCCTTCCTTATAAGATTTTTGAATCCATTTACTGAGGACTTGTAACTGTTCCAAACACCATTACGTTTTGCCTCATTAAAGAGTTTCCTGCTTTCTTTGCGTTTTTCAGCAATCTCCGCATTCCACCATATGGGCTTAGCTTTGCCCTTCCTGTCGATTCTTTTACAGGATTCGTTCGTTGCCTCAGTTAAGACACCAGTCAAAGACTCCACTGCGGAGTCGAGCATGGACACACTGTCTATGAGAACTGGGCTCATAGACAGCTTGTCCTCGAGTACACTCGCATAGATAGACCAGTTGGTCCTTCTTCTATTCGTGTAGGGTTTAGCTGAATCAACTCTAAAGGAGATATTGAAATCAATATACATGTGATCAGAGAAGGAACAGTCCTTTGACACATTCCAATCGCTAATCATATCCGCGAACTTATCACTAATAGCGTAACATCAAGAACCTCCCTTCTGTTAGTTACAATAAAGGTGGGCTCACTACCCCTATTAACTACTGTTAGTTCATTTTCTACTATGAAGTCCAAAAGCGACTCACCTCGTGGATTGACATCCGAGCTTCCCCAGATGGTATGATGTGCATTAGCATCAGCACATATTATTAGGGGGATGTTGCGCCTGCTGGCATACGACATCGCCTTCCTGGTTGTGGAGTTTGGTGGATTAGTACCCTGATCGTGTGCCATGTAGCAGCTCATAAACCAAACTGTTCTGGTTCTGCATTCTACTGCGATAGTGCAGGTGTCCTTATCGCTAAAATCAGAAAGAATGAAAGCTTTAAGGATGTTTTTGACCATAACGCAAGCCCTGGTCTTACCTTGATCGGCTGCGTACAGAGTACTATAGCCGTCTAAACTGAGTCCGCAAACCCTGTCTCTATACAACAATGGTTCTTGGATACATATAAGCTCCTCCGTGCCTGAAGCCAATCGGAGGAGAAGGGTCGGATGGCTCAGCGGGGATCTTGGCAATAGATCTGGGCCTTTGCGGTACATCGGCCAGAGGTATTGCCTCAATCTTAGCGCCCTGCCAAACTTCCCCCAGGGACTCCAGGGCAGCCTTGTACAGCAGCGCTGAATGCTCATCTGCACACGCTATCAGTTTAATGTGACCTTGATACCAGCCGGCATCTTCACATTGTGGTGGTGTTCCAGGGTTACCCCTTAAGACATTTAGGAACGCCCTACTAAGTGCGACGACAACCAGCTTCCAGTTCTTGGATGAAATGGTGCCGTCACTGGCGTTGCGGTCAATGATCGCCCAAATGAGGTGGTCTTTAGCCACATCTTTGTACGACCTGTTTTGCGGCCGTTGAGGTGTATATTTGGACCGTTTAGTCCCAGGAAGTGTGTCCTCCCCTGACCGTTGTCGTTTAGGCGCTGCTTCGGTTGGCTTCCGTTCAGGATTGCCTTCCTCTGCAGAGGGAGATCCACGTTTTAAACCCTCAATATGGGTTTTTGCCCACTGAAGAGAAGTTTTCTCCTGCTCAGTGAGCTCACCAACCGGTTTTTCACCAAGTCGGCTAATGATTTTGTAGGCGGAGCGCCTGGTTGTGAAGGCCCGTTTAGATGCATTTATGTGCCTTTGGGGTTTTTTGGTAAGTGCCGTAGAGGCTAAGGGAGGTGCATCAGAGAGCATCGAATCATTCTTCGTGTGCTCTCTTTGCACAGGTTTCGGCACATGGGAAACTGGATTTCTGGCAGACTGAGTCTGTACCGTCAAGCCAGCACCCGAGGAAGGGGTTTTGACAGGTTTTTCTCCCGTCCGGACCTGGGAAGCCTTAGAGGTACCTGGTTTCGAAGAACCCTGCACCAAGCTTGGTTTACGACCGCCTGACGGCTTAGTCGTGTGTTTTTGCGCACTAGTAGCTAACCGTCTAGCAGAGCCTGGCGCAACCACCTTGCTAGACGAGGTCTCAGTAGCATTCAACATACTACAGCCTGATACCGACGCTGTAGTAGTAGGGTCTCCGGGGATTATGAAGCCCTTTGCCGGATACTTAGGGCATAAATTTTCGGACATTTCGGGGGAGGGGGGGGGGGGTGAATTGGGGTTGCATTTTATGCCTAACAGCCAGGCGAAAGAATACCTTCCGCAGACCATCAGCCGCTCAATATGAGAACAGACGCTGATGGATTTTATTGCGGACCGACGGCCTTCAGGAGGCCTAACAGTCGACCGTAAAAGGCCAGCGGACGCATAGTCATTAGCCGCTCCAACTAGGAGAAAACAGACGCTTATAAACAGGGGGGGGGGGGGGGTAGTTCTTGGTTCGTACTCGGTTTAGACCCTTCTGGCATGGGAGGCCCTACCGGTCTTGACTGACGTCACTACCGCCAGCATGACTCTAAACGTCCTTGTACTTAAGCCCTCGCATCGCGGCAAGATGATTACCCATTCGCGAGAGCATATTTGTTCTAACAATTTGTTTTTGTTTTTTTTTTTTTTTTATTATTTTTAATTAGGCTTAAGTTCATGAAATTTAATTTTTATTAAATTATTTTTGTGAAGAAAGGAATTTTACAACATGAAAATTAATTAAAATTGTTATTGATAATCTTTCATTCTTGACGTGGCTCGGGCTCGAACCCTGGCCGGCAGGTTACCATGACATGTTTCGATCGCAACCACTCGATCTCCTCAGATGGATTTGCCGTCTTACACTCGCAGCCATCGACGACTGCTGACGTCACTAGTCAAACATCAATCCTTAAACCAAATTGTATTTTAACATTTGGTAGATCGAAATTTGCTTTCCTGAATGATTATCCATTTTAATTGATTTTACATGTTTTTTTCCTTTACTTCTGTTTTTCGTACTTTCGTCAAGAATTTTTCTTGAAGTCCAAGTACATTTTTTTGTTTTTTCACTTTGTCTTTCTCTTTTCTGTTGACCTTTTTCAGCACAACTTGAAGGACAAATGTACACATAGAGCTCGTGCCTTAGCTTTAACAATAATTAGTATTGTGGTTATTTTGTTGAACTATTTATGGTTTTTAATCCAAATTTTTAATATTTTTAATTAGGCTTAAGTTCATGAAATTTAATTTTTATTAAATTATTTTTGTGAAGAAAGGAATTTTACAACATGAAAATTAATTAAAATTGTTATTGATAATCTTTCATTCTTGACGTGGCTCGGGCTCGAACCCTGGCCGGCAGGTTACCATGACATGTTTCGATCGCAACCACTCGATCTCCTCAGATGGATTTGCCGTCTTACACTCGCAGCCATCGACGACTGCTGACGTCACTAGTCAAACATCAATCCTTAAACCAAATTGTATTTTAACATTTGGTAGATCGAAATTTGCTTTCCTGAATGATTATCCATTTTAATTGATTTTACATGTTTTTTTCCTTTACTTCTGTTTTTCGTACTTTCGTCAAGAATTTTTCTTGAAGTCCAAGTACATTTTTTTGTTTTTTCACTTTGTCTTTCTCTTTTCTGTTGACCTTTTTCAGCACAACTTGAAGGACAAATGTACACATAGAGCTCGTGCCTTAGCTTTAACAATAATTAGTATTGTGGTTATTTTGTTGAACTATTTATGGTTTTTAATCCAAATTTTTAATATTTTTAATTAGGCTTAAGTTCATGAAATTTAATTTTTATTAAATTATTTTTGTGAAGAAAGGAATTTTACAACATGAAAATTAATTAAAATTGTTATTGATAATCTTTCATTCTTGACGTGGCTCGGGCTCGAACCCTGGCCGGCAGGTTACCATGACATGTTTCGATCGCAACCACTCGATCTCCTCAGATGGATTTGCCGTCTTACACTCGCAGCCATCGACGACTGCTGACGTCACTAGTCAAACATCAATCCTTAAACCAAATTGTATTTTAACATTTGGTAGATCGAAATTTGCTTTCCTGAATGATTATCCATTTTAATTGATTTTACATGTTTTTTTCCTTTACTTCTGTTTTTCGTACTTTCGTCAAGAATTTTTCTTGAAGTCCAAGTACATTTTTTTGTTTTTTCACTTTGTCTTTCTCTTTTCTGTTGACCTTTTTCAGCACAACTTGAAGGACAAATGTACACATAGAGCTCGTGCCTTAGCTTTAACAATAATTAGTATTGTGGTTATTTTGTTGAACTATTTATGGTTTTTAATCCAAATTTTTAATATTTTTAATTAGGCTTAAGTTCATGAAATTTAATTTTTATTAAATTATTTTTGTGAAGAAAGGAATTTTACAACATGAAAATTAATTAAAATTGTTATTGATAATCTTTCATTCTTGACGTGGTAACCTGCCGGCCAGGGTTCGAGCCCGAGCCACGTCAAGAATGAAAGATTATCAATAACAATTTTAATTAATTTTCAT
Organism: Pollenia angustigena; assembly: GCA_930367215.1. NCBI lineage: Eukaryota > Metazoa > Arthropoda > Insecta > Diptera > Polleniidae > Pollenia > Pollenia angustigena. The sequence continues at coordinate 122,534,190 of OV884059.1, read as the reverse complement.
GTTGTAAAATTCCTTTCTTCACAAAAATAATTTAATAAAAATTAAATTTCATGAACTTAAGCCTAATTAAAAATATTAAAAATTTGGATTAAAAACCATAAATAGTTCAACAAAATAACCACAATACTAATTTTTTTATTTATTTATTAAAAATTATTGATTTTGATATTCATTTTAAAATTGAAAATTTGAATAAAACTACACTACACAATCAACCAAACGATATTATAACTATATCGTCTAGGTGATATAAATTATAATAAATGATATCAATCTTGTATCGTAAACATTAGTATTTAAATTGTACCATTCCTTAATAAAATATCGTTTTTCCATGAAATTATCATATCGTTTTTGCAATCATATCGTGTCTGGTTTATTGGGGATGAATATGTCCTTCATGCGGGGTAGTCAAATTTTGCATTAGAAAGTTAATTAAATAAAAAACACAATTTTTGAATCGTTGATAACAATGTTAAGTCATGTGGTAATGACTTATTAAACTGCCCATTTGCAAGCGAATGTGGGACTGGCTTATTCAGCTCCCTATTTGTAAGCGAGGGTGGTAAGTAATTGCCTCCATTGACATCACCGTGTTAAAATAATGAGTTAAACTGCCAATGTACAGGTATAAGTAGTGAAGAGTAGTTATATTAGCTTTTTAACTCATTGCTTTGCAATGTAAGTTTTTTTTATAATCATTTTACTGCTTATACTCCTATTTATAACGTTTTTACTACTTTACGCTCCTTTTAATTAACTAAACTTTAAAATATTATGTTTAAAAAATATTTTAAGGTTTTTTCCTCTTTTTCTTTAAATTTATTACTTTCGCTCTCATATTGTCTCTTCATCATTCCTGTTGAAAAAATTTTAAATTGCATTTTTTCAAGCTGTTTTCTATTTTAAAATCTACTTCTTAATTGGTTTTTAGCCATTTATATTTTTATTACCACAATTAGTTGGCTCTTTTGTTATTGCACTTTCTTAAGTAATAGAGAATATAAAAAATATATATAAAAAAAATATAAAAATTTTTTATGATAAATAAAATTTTTTGTTTAAACTTTGTAAAAGTACTTTTATTAATTAAATTTTATTTTTGCCATAAAATAAAGGAAGAAAGTGATTTTTAAAGAGCAATAGAAAAAAATGTGTGTAAAAGTGAGATGTAAGACAGTGGGTGGGAAAAGTTTCGTGCAAGTAAAGGTAATTTTTATATATACATATTGTACATAAATGTAAATAAAAATATACAAATTCGGTTAATGCTGCCATAATATTTTTCTTCTTGGCTTTACGCTTGGAAAATTACACTTTGCTCGAAATTGACACTTTTTTTTAGACAAGCCGGGCACATGGCGTTTTAGCATAATTCGGGTACGCTGAATCCAATGGTGCCCACCGTTTTTTTTTTAGGTTAGCTCTTGTTTTCGAGATATACCGTTATTTCGAAAATGGAGGAGGTTACACAACATCTATTCGTGTAACTCAAAAACGGTTTAGTTTATTGAAATCAATAAAAAAAAACGATATTCCGCAATAAAATTTCCTTTAAGAAAAGTCACTTTTTTTTAATTGAGCAATCGTTTTAGAAACATTAATTTTTTTTTTTTTTTGGAAAAAAATGATTTTTTTTTAACAAAATGTCGAAATGTTTGTTTTTTAAAAATTCATAAAAAATTGGGCTTCTAATTTTTTGCAGACATATAACTGCAAACTGTACAAGCTGCAAACATAACAAGCCATACAACTTTTGATTTTATTCACAAAAGTAGGCAAATTCTAATTAATTTAAGAATTTCATAAAACGCAATATTTGTATGGGAGCCCCCCTAAGAAGTGGTGACAAGGGGAAAGTATGTCTCGAGAAATATTAAGGACAAAAAACTAAATGAGGTCGGTCATACATTTTACACTAGGGGCAACTCCTGGACATTTATGGGACTTTTTTTCAATATATGTATATCTCGTCTGCATTGAACATTTTGTATGGGAGCCCCCTTACGGAATGGAGATAGCGCGTAGGTATGTTAGAAATAAATAATTGAGATGAAAAATAAAGTGGGGTTGGTCATACATTTGACTCATCTAAGGGCATCCTAGGCGCTGCAGGGGCCAAATTTAAGAATTTTATAAGACCGCCATATGTGTATGGTTGAAATTGAATTTTTAAAATACAAAAATTTCGAAATTTTGTTAAAAAAATTATTTTTTTCCCACAAAAAAACTATGTTTCTAAAACGACTGCTCATATTAAAAAAAAAAGTTTGACTTTTCTTATAGGAAATTTTACTGCGGAGTTTCGTTTTTTTATTGATATCAATAAACTAAACCGTTTTTGAGTTACACGACTAGATGTTGTGTAACCTCCTCCATTTTCGAAATAACGGTTTTTAGTAATTTCATTAAACTAAACCGTTTTTGAGTTACGCGAATATATGTTGTGCAACCTTCTCCATTTTCGACATAACGGTATATCTCGAAAACAAGAGCTAATCTAAAAAATCGGTGGGCACCATTGGATTCAGCGTACCCGAATTATGCTAAAACGCCATGTGCCCGGCTGGTCTAGTTTTGCAACTAGCACAGTGTTATTGTCGTATTTTAGAAAACCATTTTTAAGTAGGCCGAAACGGTTACTGGGGATTTCCTTAAATCAAGTACAGAATGAATGCTTGATTCAAGTACGGAATAGTGCCACGTACTTAAAATTATCCAAAAACATGATTGACTTAAGTAAAAGTAAGATAAAAATTATCCTCAAACTGTGCTGGATCGTACATGAAATAAGATCGTACATGAAATAATTCAGAAGAGAGATGATTTGAATTCTAACTAAACACTTATGCATTAAACACATTCACCACAGCAGGATACACGAACACAAGACTACAAATGCTGCTGGGTGCAATTATAGTCGTGTAGTCAGCTACTGAATTATATTGAAGACGGCAGCTACAATTGAAAAAATATAAACAGCTGTTTTTTTACTGTGTGTTTATATTTCAGTGGTGCCACTATCAATTTTTTTACTTTTATAAAATGAAAAACATGTACAATTGCAGACTTTTATACAAACTTAATTTAAGATTATAAATATATAAATACGTATTTACAATACATTTTATAACGTAAAAACAATTGAATTTATTATAAAACATATTTAATATTATAATTTTGTTGTTTTTGGAAGTAATAAACAATATAATCGTAACGGAAGATTAAAAAAATAAATACATATAAACTGCATTAAAAATAAAAAAAATTTCCGTCAACGAGCGTAGTATAGGTCGTAAAAGTTTCAGAACACTTTGGGTACGTACGTTAATGCATGAAAACTATTCATCAATGTTGCAGTGATGCAAAATTATGTTTCTGATTCGTAATTACCAGTTGCAGTTGTGATGCTGATACTTTTTTACTGCACAACAGCTGTGCAAAGTTTGAATTTCGAAAGTTTAATAAGCAAACATAAAATAATAATAAAAATGTTATCAACAATAACGATGTCAATCTTTATTAAAAATATCAAAAGATTTTGTTATTCGTGCTTAATTCCCAGTTTTTGTTCTTGATAAAAACACTTGAAATTTATTGTTGATGGGATAAGCTATTCCTATGCATTTCACTGGTTGCTTAGGCCAGATCATCAGGAAACTTCATCCATAAAGATTTTAGGAAAACTAAAGATATTAAACCAAATAAAACTGTTAAACGTATAAGACTTATAGCAACAGTTTTACTTGTAACAATATCAAAGCTTTAACAAAACACATCAACAATAAAAAAGTGGGTTTATCTCATCTTACATTCCCCACTACAATTAGTTGAAATTCTCTCAACATTTATTGTAGTTGTAAGTAGGTTAAGAAAAACAAAATAAAAAACAAACAACAACTTACAAAAGATGTTGTCAATTAAGTGTTTTTTTAGGCCGTGCACTTGCCTGTTTATCATCAAAAAGTAATTTAAATTTTTGGGAATACAAAATTTTAATTTCAAAAGATTTTGTTATTCGTGCTTAATTCCCAGTTTTTATTCTTGATAAAAACACTTGAACACTTATTAGAAATATTGAACCAACAAGTGACAGTTTTCTTATAAATGACAAGAAAAAGCATTACAAAAAAAAATATAACGATTTCTTTTATGTCAAAAGCTATTGCTTCAGAAAATTAACTGCAGCAATAATTGCCAAAATTTGCTGCATAAAAAAACTTTTGACACATAAAAGTCATGCCAAGTTTCTTTCAAGTGATGTTTTTCGATCATTAAACTTTACTTTTGGATCAAAGAAGTACTAGTATTATTAGAAACTACTTCGAAATATCTTTCACATGATGTGTTAAAAATTCCGTTAAGAGCAAATTTCCAAATTAAATATTTGTTGAAAGATTTTTCTACAAAACCAAAAATTTTGTTAGTATGTTTATTAAAACATAATCTGCCGTTTTCATAAAAAAATAAAATAAATTTGAAATGTGTTTTGAGGCAAATCTTTCATACAAATTTTCTCTTAAAATACAATTCAAAAGACTATGTATAGGGAAGAATACTTCAAGCTTTTATAAACCATATTTTTGGTAACTCCATCATATAGAATTTTATATGTATTATTGTGTGGCTTATAGAACACGAGCGCCTTACTCGTTTGTTCAACTTACATTTAAAACAAAAACGAAATTTCGAAATTTGTTTTTGTTTTGAATGTAATTTGAACGGACGAGTAAGGCGCACAATTTTTGTTCCGAGTTCGAAACAATTTTCAAAATGTTTTAAAAACGCCAACCCTTTAGCACCCCATACTTCGACAAATAAACAATATACAAAAAAAAAAATTGCACACACCTTCATATCTTCCAAATATTAAGGAGTTTTGACAAAATATTTTTTTTTTTTTGGGGTGTCCGCTTCGCGAGCAATGCTAAAAGCTGTATAACATATTTTTCCTAATTCTTAATAAAGAGGGCGAACTGAAAATTAAGATCTTTATCGAGAGCCTTAAAACTATTCCAGTAATAGCTGCTTTAGACTATGCGACATGCCCCTTCAACAATATTCGTATTTCCTTTGGGTGTTCTTTCGAAAACTCGTGCCCTTTCAGATGCTAGGTTTTTTTCTTGCAGGCTCCAAGCTACAATATGACTATTAAGTCTTTAATCAAAATTATATATTCGGTTTAAAAAAATTTTATAAATGATATTAAAGTGGCACATCAAAAAAATTTTTTTTTTTTTTATTACATCCGTGCGACCCCGCAAGCATCTCCTATAATTTTTCTAAAATTCAAATGTTTTATATAAGCCAATTTAAAATAATAAAAGTTTTGTTTAACTTTATTGTTTGTTGCTGACTTAATACGATCATCGTCATCAATTTTCTTTAAAATAAAAATTTGAAATATTAGAAAACTTTTTGTCGTTCTAAAAAAAAAAAAAATAATAATAGAAGAAAAAAAACACTAAGTGTTAAATTCTGTTGCTGGTTAATATAAAACTGCAATAAAAAACTTTAGACGGATTTAAAACTAAAGAAATTTCAACACCATGTACGAAATTGGTTTCATACACACCAGTGCATGTAGAACAAACAAGTTCATAGCCATTGGCATCTATCGAATACATTTATTCAGACATTCATCTACACAGCAATTTATGTATCGGGTGTTTTTTTTAGCTACATGACAACTTTCGATATCGATAACTATGGTTTGACAGCTGAGAATGTAAAATAGTGTTCGCATTTCTGTTTAGTAAGGTTTGCCAAGTTATCATTAATCTTTTAATAATAGAATAATGCTTCCAAATTGCGGAAATTTGCTTTGAAAAAAAATCTGTTCGAGAAGATCATGGATCACTTCGTCCATTATACGAAGCGAATTTTTGGTTAAATGGCTTCTACGTCAATTAGCAAAACTGCGGTATTTGGAGCGAAGGCAATCCTCATGCCGTTATTGAATCACCATTATTACATCCATTAAAATTGACTGTTGGGTGCGGCCTACACTAGACCGGACTTAAATTTTTTTTTAGCAAAAAAAGTGTACCGCCCCCTCAAATTGTTCCTTTTTACGCCAATAGGGAAACTCCAAAATCTTACACTGATTGCCCCAGGTTAAGGCGTGGCACATGCCCACTAAAGTGGCTAAAACTGGTTTATATGGACTTTTCAAGAGACAAGGCACGAACATATGTATAAGTAAAATGTTTCATATAAATATGTTTGTAATATATTATTTTATTGAAACTAACTTACGTTTAATAATTACTATTCTTGATAAACATTTAAACTTAATCGCAAAGGTCTTTTACCTATAATCAGTTACTGTTGGCAAGATATATTGTTTCTCTTCTTCGTTTTTTGTTAAAGCTGCATTATATTCTTCAATAAGTTTTACAAAACGCTCTGCAGTATCATTAACAACATGTTAGTTTTGTACAATATTCATTCCCTTTTGAAATTCGGATTCATTGTACCACTTGGAAGGGTCAAGTTTTAGAAAGTTAGTTTCAATATTAAATCTAAATACTTGGAACTGTTCTTCGCCCTGCTTTTCTTTTCGCATTACCTCTTTTTCAATACGAATATTTCTTCGCTTTTCTTTTTCAAATAATGAACGATCGCATCCCACGATTGCGCCAGGTCTACCTTCTTTATGCTGGGTACACACAATGCAACCTACATGCAATCTGTTTCAATGCAACCTCAAAATATCAAAGCGTTTTGATGTTGATGCAATCTAGAATGAATGAAAATGAATTTAATTCACTGGATTGCGTAAACGCGTTGCATAGTGTGTACCCAGCATAACGTTGATAATTCAAAAACTCTTTATCTTCTTCTATTTTAATTAAATCTAACGCATTTCCGTGCGCAATGTCAAATAAGTTTTCCATATTTTTAATAAACTCATCTTCTCGCCTTTTTTATAGTGGTGTGCTACGTTTGCACGTTTCTTGCAGATTTTCCCTTGGTGATATAAAGATTCAACTTTTTGAACACTTCAATCAATTTGACGAAATGGAATACGGGCTTTATTCCAATAAATTTCGGCCTCTTTGATAACCAGATATGCATTTGAACGAAGATCTAATTTCACTTTGTGCATGTTATAAAACAAAACTTGTCCATTGGAAGGCAGCTTAGATCCAACAATTCGGCTTTAGTCATATCCTAATAAATAAATTTTTTCACTTGCTCTTGTGTCCATTTTGCAAATACCATCAATATAAATTCTCTTTATAGCAATAATGTTTCTCTGATTCAAAGCTCAAACTACCTATACCTATACACTTCACTTTTTACACACTTTTAATTTCCACGTGGTTGACTTTACTCTATTGTTGCCAATATTTTATTAAGTAATCAAATATTTGGTTACAGAGTAAGTAAAAATGGGGGAACTGTGTTCGATGTACTGAGTTAGACACGCTTTGGTGTTGTCCCCCTGCAAATAAAATTGGAACACCTGATCCATTTTGATAAAATGGACTACTCCATGGACTGGTCCGATGTAATGCAAGCATGGACCATGTCATTGTTAAAAAGTGTTTGTAGTGAGACGACATGTCTTCGTTTTTTAACGACATGCTTTCTTTTTTTAAACGACTTCAAAACTAATTCTCTTGTGTATATTATGGTGTAGTCTTAAAACTACTCCTTAGTAGTCCAAAGTTGGATTATATGGTACTGCCCTAGGACATTGTAATGTTAAATAGACCATGTTTTTCCATACGTTTGGGTTACCTTTTGACTAGTCCTTGTCCCTTGTGAGCTACTCTTTACATGCGTGTTTAGACTGGTCCTATTATTTGAAGGGCCATAATCAACGTAAACAACAAAAAACCTTGAGCATTTGCCGAAGAATAGTAATCATTAAACGTAAGTTAATTTCAGTAAATTAATATATTACAAACATACTTATATGAAACATTTTACTTAAATTTTCGTGCCTTGTCTCTTGAAAAGTCCATATAAACCAGTATTAACCACTTTAGTAGGCATGTGCCACGGCTTAACCTGAGGCAATCAGTCTAAGATTTTGGAATTTCACTATAAGCGTAAAAAGGAATAATTTGAGGGGGCGGTACACTTTTTTTGCAAAAAAAAAATTTCCCATACAAAAAAAGTTCGGTCTAGCCTACACGCTATGTCCAAATAAGCAAGGACCTAACGTTACGCCGAATGGCGAGCGCTATCGCGCCATGCTGACTGAATTTTTGTTTTGAAAAATTAATCAGTTAAACATTAACGGCATTTGGTTTCAACAGCACGGAGCGACTTGCTATACAGTGCGCTTCACAACCGATTTTTGCAAAATCTAACAACTTTATTTTCAAAAGTGGCCTCGTTCGTGCGACTTAACACCTCTGGATAACTTTTTATGAGGACTTGCTAAGTCATTAATTTATACTGTCAATATAGCAACCCTTGAAGCATTGGAAGTCAATATTTAAGCCACCATTGGCGCCATACGGACCGATTTGATGCGTTAATCGTAGCCGCGGCGGACATATGCCGGAAATCATATTTAAAAATCTTATTTCAACACTTTTTCTTTCTTGTGTTACTATTTTAAGTTCTGATGCAGCTAAAAAAAACACCCTATATATATATTTTTATTTTTGGCGTCATGCAACTATTGTTAGAATCTGAACACACATTAGCTTTTCTTGTCCGCTGCAACAAACAGCATCAGAACTACGCATTTTATGAGTGGAAACGTTTAGAACCAGGAAAGGCACAAAGAGAGAATTATTTTTATATGCGCAACCAAGAAGATATGCTAAAACAGGATTTTCTCTATGTCTTTTTTTACTTGGGTGTGACGAAATTCATGACTTTAAATTTTGTAAACAAAGGGCGTAGCATGGCTTAATTAACCCGAATAGCATTTTTTTACACCTTTCGTCAACAAAAATTTAAAGTCATGCCCCTACAATAGACATTCGTGTTGTTTTTTATTTTTTCTTTTTAAAGAAAAAAATCGATAGTTTTCGCCATTAGATAGCCATGGATGCCTTTCAGCGAGCGCCATTGGAATAGATGATGGGATTATGAGTTACGTTTTACTTGCATTTAACAGCTAGACATGGGGGATTTTGTTGTAGAACAAAAAAAGTTTTTTCTTTAACACATATTAGGGTGGTATATATTAAAATGGAATGTCAGTATCACAATGAAGTTGCATTTTCACTTGGTGTTCACAATGCAATACACTTTTTTCACAAGAACACGCATTTTTTTAGTAAAAAAAATCTTTGGTCCGAACAAGATAACGTGTAAATTATTATTTTTGAAACATATTGTAAGAGTTTTCGTTTAAACCTTAAAAAAATTCATATAAAAGTCATAACAAAAACCGGAAAAATTTACTTTTTTGACAGCAAGTACGAAAAACAGAAGTAAGGAAGAACATGTAAATCAATAAAAATAGTTAATTATTCAAAACAAATTCCGATCTACCAAAGTTAAAATACCATTTGGTTTAAAGATTAAAGTTTGACTACTGACTCAAACCCGCCACCGTCAATGGCGGTGAGTGTTTAACGGCAAACCCCTCTTAAGAGATTGTGTGGTAATAATCGAAACATGTCAGGGCAACTGAACCTGACTTCGATTCCCAGTTCAGTCAATAATGAAAAATTATTAATAAATTTTAATTTATTTCATGTTGTAAAACTCCCTTCTTCATAAAAATAATTTAATGAAAATTAAATTCAATGAACTGTAGCCTGATTAAAATATCAATATGTATTTGGATTAAAAAACTTAAGTTAAATTTTTCCTCAAAAAATTTAAGAAAAATATATGAAATACCTTGGGAAAACAAATTGTTGCTATCATTGTGAATGAAGCTTTAAAGTGTTAACGTTTTAAAATGTAAAAAAATTATGAATGGTGCGGTGGTAGGCCTGCAACGTTGCTGAATTGAAAGATTAGGCATGGTTTATATTTAGTTTTTTCGTTACTTTAGAAATTGGGTACAAAAATAAATCAATTAGACTAAAAAGTATAGATATGTATATATTACATCTGACTAGATCTAAGTAACATCGAGCCTTTGCAGTAATAGAGTCATAACTCAAATTTGAATTTTCGAGCACCTTGAAATGTAATTCTTTACGCTATAGCGTTGAGATCTATAGAGTTGAGTTTTTGTGTGAAATTTGTATAAAATATATTAAGAAACGATATGGCGATCAACTCTACATTATTAGCTAGAAGGCGGCCCGATGTTCCACTGGGAATTAAAGAATAAAAAACATTAAATAAAAAATCAGGTTTTTTTGCGCTATGACGCTATTGCAGCAAGGGCTCGATATATTCCCTAGCACACAAAATGAGTAAAAGAAAATTTCATTAATGTCGAGTTCTATGTATTTAATGACAATATTAAGCGTACAATTTTTGCAGTCCAAATTGAACTTTTTGTAAATGAGATTAAGGCTTTTGCAAAGCAATTTAACCTTTTTGTGAATGCACAGTTATTTCTGTATCTGATTTATTACCTGGGCTTTAGAAAGACTGGAAAACGCTTAAGGCAAAATGTGACCGTTTTACAGAAAGAAGTGTAAAAAGGGGACATATTTTCTAAAGTATTGATCAATATACAAAATATTGTACAAACATTTTAAAGCGCCCCATCCATTGTTTACGTGATTCGCCATATAAAAATTTCTATTTTGTCCTATATTATGCAATAAGGGTCACAATTTTTTCAGTTTAAATATGGCGCGTCTATCATTGTAAAAAAAAGCATAAACTATAAAACAAAACAACATTGTACATCGATGCTAAAACATTTCACAGTATATTGATCGCACTTCTTTTCATAAAGCAATTAAAATCAGGAGGCTTTTAATTGTTTCCAATATATTGTGCCATATAAATGTTCGATACGAAAAATTGAATAATTAGTGCTGGTTCACACAGGTCAAGTTTACTTGAACAGTTTTATTTAAATTTTCTTTTGAACTTGCGTTCACGTTCATGCACAAAATTAATTTTTGTTTTCTTTTCCTTCAACTTTGTAGCTTTTTATTATATTACGGATGAAAAAAGAAAAGAAAAATACAAAACTGACTGGTACGGTCAAGTATGTACCCCTTTCCATTCTCTTTACCCCTCTCTCCTAAAAGCTCGAGACTTGAAGAGTCAAACTTGACCTGTGTGAACCAGCACTTATATTGCAAGCCGCTTAAGAGAAAGAATAAACTTTGAAAATATCTAGTTTGTAAACACCCTGTTAAACTTCAGGGTGAGCTTTTGCCTGTTAAAGTTTGTTATATTAAAAACCAAAAAATTTTAAAAACTTAAATATTTCGGAGTTTTAAACGATTTTGGCTTTTTTTTTTATTAATTTTCAAAAAAATATATAAATATAATGAAAATAGATATGTAATTATTGAAGTAAGCTTTTTAATCAATAATCTTGTGAACACCCTATTACAATACAGGGTAATCTGAAACACTTAAAAGTTGAATATCTTGAATAAAATGTTAGAAGGCTTGAAATTTTTGCAATTTTAAGCCAACTAAAATCATTTTTAAACAAATAAGAAAGTATAGTCGAGTTAATTTTAACACTAGGGTGGGTCACTGATGTATGAGAAAAACTAGAAGTTCTCGAATCATATTCTAATAGCAATATTTTTTATACCCTCCACCACAATTAGTTGTGAAGAGGGTATATTAAGTTTGTCTAGGGTTGCCAGACGTACTGTTTTTAGCAGTACATGTACTGTTTTTTGTCAATTGTACTGTTTTATGCACAACACCCAAAACAGTACGCAAATGTACTGTTTTTTACACTTTGTACTGTTTTCTGTACTGATTTTTAAGTTTAGTGTCCAAAAAACAAAGATATTAAGAAAAATCGTTTTTAAATAAAACACATTTGGGAATTTTTAACGGTATGCTATCAAGCCATATTGTCATAATATCCTTATCTTAGAATTTATTTACTCTCTAACTCTCAAAAGTATACCAGACGGCACTTATTAGGGTTAAAAGAATTCTCGAAATTTCGGGCATTGAAGTTTTTGAATTTCTTGAAAGGGCGTTTGGTACAAGTCAAAAAAATATACTAAATTTACTTCTGACCTAAAAGACTATTTCAGATGTCTTCAGTAGAATTGCATGGCAATTCTTTTCATAGAATATATTAACCCTCTAACACTCATTTTAAGGGGTAATTTTTGTAATTTTTTTAACTTCTACACTAAAACGGTACGTTAGAGGGTTAAAATGTTCTATGAATATTTTCTGCATCAAATTTCACTAGCGGTCTTCCAAGACCAAAAAAACGTGCAATGTATGTAAAACGGGTTTTCGAAAAATTAAAAAAAAAAAAAATGCCCGGAAGAAGACCCCTAGTGAAATTTGAGGCAGAAAATATTGGTAGAGCATTTTAACTCTTATAAGTGCCGTTTTAGTATTCTTTTTTTTAAGAGTTGGGAAAAAGGGCAAAAATTACCCCTTAAAATGAGAGTTAGAGGGTTAATAAATTCTAAGAAAAGAATCGCAATACGATTCTACTGAAGACATCTAAATTTATTTTTAAGCTCAGAAGTACAGTTAGTATATTTATTTTGACTTATACCAAACGCCTTTTCAAAAAATTAAAAAACTTTAGGGGCCCATATTTCGGGAGCCCGAGCTAATATTTCAAAACCTTTTGGCAGATTTGCTCTACTAGTAGTCTACTTTCATTTCGCGGTGCAAGTGTTGAGGCTGGTAGCGATGTCCCTAATTTTGTTGCACACTCTATTTTACAATATTTAGTTAAAAGAAATTGTTGTTTTGCAAACAAAAAAGTTGTAAAATAATTAGAATTTTTGTACTGCGTCTATTGTTTTATCAAAAATACACAGATTAAATAAGGAGTTGCTCACATCCTTCATAAATTTTCGTGTTATTATTTTAAGACATATGACTACCGTTTAAATTAAAGAAAGAAACAAATATTTTCTGAAATTTATGCGATAGTTCCACAATATGTGTGTGGTGAAAATTGCTTTAAATACCAATATGGTTTAAGAAAATTCTACTAACCCAATCAATGAATAAGTTTTTTAAGTTAAATATAAACTAAGATATTTAAACATTATACATTGGAAAATGATACAATGGCCAAATGCTTCGTTTGTGGTGTATGCTTTATGAACGCAAATGGTGTGATTTTGTATACCATTAAATGTAAATCTTTTCTTTGATGTTAATGTTTGAAGTCTATTTCTTTATATTATTGTTGTTCAAGAGTTGTAAATATTTAGTTATGGTTTCGTAAAAAAATGTACTGTTTTTTTCTTGATTGTTTTGTTTTTTCATAACCAATGTACTGTTTTTCCGAATTCAAAATCTGGCTACCCTAAGTTTGTCATTCCGTGTGAAACTTTTTTATTATTCATCTCAGACCCTATAAAGTATATATATTCTGGGTCCTTGAGTAATTTTAAGTCGATTTAGCCATGTCCGTCTGTCTGTCCGTCTGTCCGTCTGTTGAAAACACACTCACTTTCGAAAAACTCAAAAGAAATAAACAAACTTGGTGTCAAATTGCTTGTAGTTATCCTAAGCAGTTTGGGATTGAAATCCAGCAAAATCGGTTCAATAGGATCTGAGCTATGAATCAAAATGTGGAACCACCACCAAAAAAAAAATTGATAATTTTGTTACAAAAACTAACATAAATGGTGGAAAAATGCACAGAATGATATAAGATTTCGCAACAGTTCGTTTTATTTAACTGGAAATCACGCTGTAAAATTTCTTGAAGATCCGTCTATGATTTACCCTAGGCCCCATATAAGCCCTACTCCCAGAAAACAGTATAGTAAGCCTAAAACCCTAACTAACAATGCTATCATAACAAATTTTGGCACGTCACAGTTAAATAGGACTAGAAATGAAACTATTAAGTTTCGTGAAGATCGGTCTATAATTTACCATAGGCCCCATATAAAACCTACTTCCAGAAAACAGTTTAGTACGCCTAGATCCGTAAAAAATAATGCTATCATAACAAAATTTGGTACATCACAGTTTTATTGAACTAGAAATGACACTGTGAAATTTGGTGAAGATCGGTGCATAACTTACCATAGGCCTCATATAAAGCCCACTCTGGTAAAATAATTAAATACGCGGTAAACTTTCTTCCAGTTTAGCTTCATATGGCCAGAAAAAATGTTATGCAATTTTGTGATATACGGTCCATAATTTTCCTTAGATTCCATTTTAGCAGCCTTCTGAAATTTACTGCAAACGCTTAAACTAATTGCACCGCTGTATTGAAATTTATGTTTTTTAATACCAGAAATCGTTCTGCAGCATTTGGGATGATTGGTTCATAGCTTACCATGGCTTTTATTTAATTTGTTCTCCTAAAAATCACTTAAGTTCAGCTTAAACTAATATTCTACTCAAGCTTTTTAAAATTGACTAGATTACCCGTGCGAATATTTCGCACCGTTAGTTGTCATTTGTGAACCATAAAATAAAAATAATGAATAGAAATTTTAGTAACTTCAATACATTTTATTAAAAGTATAAAAATATTAGAAATCATAATATATATAATACATATTCACATACATACATACATATGTTTAAATGCTTTGATAATACTTCGTTAACTTTTTGCCCGTGCAAATCCTTTATCAATGAAAATATTAATTTTTCAATTTCTAATTATTTATCGTCATTAGTGTTAAAAATAAGCTTTAAAATGAGATATCATTCATTAAATTTGATGCGGTGGTATGGGAAATATTTGCAACCGACAAAAAAAAGTGCTTTAGAAATAATATATATGATTCTGATTGTCGGTCAATAATTTTATATAGGTCTAAACCGCAACAAATTTTAATGCAGATGTCTGTTTTTACAATGATTATAATAATAAATAGACATCATACAGATATTACTCCTTAAACATTCGAAGTGTCGGTGGAGGGTATCAAAGATTTGGCACAGCCGAATATAGCACTCTAACTTGTTTTTTTTTGTCTTACGTTAAAAAAAATAAAAATTGCTAAAATTAAATTGAAAAAAAGTCACATCACAAAAGAATTAGGTTTTTCTTTTGTTTTTGAAAAAAACTATTTTTATTAGTACATATTATTATTTAATTAAGCTTGAGGTCTCTTTTTTATAAAACAATTTGTTTTTTTATTTATTTATTTATTTATTTAATCCAATATTTCGGCACTCCGTTGTGTGCCTTCTTCAGGGGTTTTTCTTGAATGTTTGTCTGAGTTCATATGGCTCATGTCTTATTAAGAGATTGCTACTTTATAGGCGAGAGGGACGAGGGCAAAAGAAACGAGTACACAGATGCATGTACTGTCTTTACGTTTTGCTTTTTCATTCGTTGTTTAATTTTGTTATTGTTTTCAATATCAAAAAAGCACATGTCTTCAACATGAAATGAATCATTTGAACGCCAATTCATGTTCAAAGAAGAAAAAGGAAGAATCTTGTCAATAAGACATGAGCCGTGTGAACTCAGACTTTGACAAAAAATTAATAATTTTTAACAAATTTAACAAATTAAACAAAAAGTCATATAACAATTTTCATTTAAATAAAAAAATTTATTTATGTTCCACATTGTAGCAAAAAATTATTCAAATTATTTTTTTTTTTAATGAAATATGAGAGTAGATGTATAATACAAAATTTTTATTAGCCGTGCTTAATTTCCAATTTTTATTATTGATAAAAACACTGAAATTTATTGTTGAAGGGATAAGCTATTCCTATGCGCATTTCACTGGTTGCGTAGGCCAGATCGTCAGGAAATTTCATCCAAAGATTTAAGAAAAGCTAAAGATATTAAACAAGTAAAACGGTTAAGCGAATTATTATAACTATAAGCAAAAGTCTTAAGGCTCAGTTCGGCGAACGTTGCTGTAACGTATCTGTACTGTATCAATCAGCTGTTCGCTTTTTGTTATATGAAAACCAATACAAAAGCTTACCGAAATGCAATGTACCGTAGTTGCAACGTACCAATCTGTATAAAATAGAATTTCATGCCGTTGTTACGTGACATTTGTAAGACAGTGATGGGCGGCTTGTATGTTACATTGAATGCGGGTAATTTTGCTCTTTTTTTTGTACTTTTTTTTCAGTTTATCTATGGAATAGCGACAAAATAACTTATAATACAACATATTTCCAAATATACAAATATACATACGTTTAGATGTTTAAAGTAAACAAATGCATATACATACACATACAATGGAAATGTGAAACATATAAAAGACTTTAAATGGTATCAAAACCTTGTTTGGTGTATGCACATTAACAATATATGCATGCTAAAAATTTATATATGCTAAAATACAAATTTATTTATTATAAATCTATCATATAAATGTTAAATTATTAAAATTTTTTACATACACAAAATACTGTTATAATACAATTTAAATCACGTGGTACCTTTTCTGCACAACGGTCACCATTTGAACATTTTTGATTACCATCACTGTGTGTTTTGTTTTATGTATACTATTGCTTTTTGTTTATGTATGGGAAAACATATGTCACGTTTTTAAACGTTCTATAAGTGCACCAACGTGCTTACAGTACGGTGTGGTAAATTACGGATACAGCAACGTTCGCCTAACTGAGCCTTTACTTGTACCTATATCAAAGCTATAACAAACACAACAACAATAAACAGTGAGTGTATCTTTTCTTACCCGGCGTTTCCACATGCAAGTAATTACTTGCAAGTAGTGTATACGTATTATCAACGAAAAATCGAGGAAGCAGCCGATTGGCTAAAAAAACTACTTGCAAGTAATCACTTGCATGTGGAAACGTAGGGTTACATTCCCCACTACAATTGGTTGGAATTCTTCCAATATTAATTGTAGTTGTAAGTAGGTTAAGAAAAAACAAAATTAAAACAACTTGCTTTATTGCTTTCGCAAAAATAAAGCATGTTGCCAGAGTTTAGTTTTTTTAAGCCGTGCACTTGCCAGTTTATTATCAAAATAATTTTTGGGAATACAAAATTTACAAGATTTTGTTAGTCGTGCTTAATTCCCAATTTTTATTATTGTTTATCAATAATTGATTATATATAAGTTGAAGCTATCTCTTTTGAAAACGCGTTCGAAAGTAGCGTTCGTTGCGCAGGATTTGCCTTTATTCAAAATTTAACAAATTTGAATTTAGGGGTAGACCCCTAAAAATACAACAAATTTACGCTATTAGTAGTCGATACGAGAACACATTTTTTGACCCACCCTACTGAACACCCCTAATACTAATATCACTCTGAGTGCTTTAATTTCTAGTACGTAATGTTTCTTTTTTTTATAAATTTCTTCCATTTTTTTATTGATTGTTTTTTTTTTTTTTTTTTGTTTATTGTTTATCTTTATGTTTTGTGTTTCTAAAAATGCAATTATTATTAAAAAAAAAGAAATTTTCAGTTTCCTTTTAAAAACATCTAAACAAAAACCTGCATTATCATGCTTTTGTTTTCTTTTTCTTTTTTGTTGTTTTTTATAATATTTAAAATTTTCAAAATTTTTTTAAATGATTTTGCGTTAAAAACATTTCGCTAAATTTTACTTTCAATCAAAATTTATGATGCCATAAGAACAACAATAATAAATGTATAGAATTAAATGCAAACAGGCGAAATGCCAATGATTTATGATCCAAAACAAAAATTAGGAAAAAAATTTAATAAATTTTTTTTTACTATGTATTAAGACGCGAGCGTTTTTCTCTATGTGTTTAGGAAAACAGACAAATTATTTAATTTTAATGATTAAGCGAAAGCATTAAAAAAGTACTTTTTAATTTTCAATAAGACGATTTTGATGGAAATATAATAACGATTGTATAAACAAATTAAACAATATGTTGTGAATTGTTAGCGGACCATTAAAAGAAGAATTTTATAATAAAATTTTATTAAATTGGTTTTATTAAAATCGAAAAGTGTTTATGTTTTTAAAAGAAAATGGGTCAAGTTCGGTTAAATACTAGTAAAGAAATATTTGACTTGCGGCCAATTTCACAAAGTTCAGTAATAACTTAAGGAAAAGGGAACCTGTCACGTGACAGTTCTAAAGTGGTAGGGACCGGTTTTATTTCTAACTTTTTTATTTAAGGGTATTTGTCACTTTAACATGACCATGTCCTAGGAGGGTCTTAATTGGCCCATTTCTGACACTCTGTAACAGGTCTCTGAAATAACCTTAATGGACACATTCAAGTTCGGTTAACATAAAGCCTATCACAGATATTGTCCTTTCGGGGAGTTCTTCCTATTTCTTAGCCATGTCCGGATCTAGGTGTGAGAAAAATACTATCCTACGCCCCATACGAAAATTCTATAAATTTCTTACATATTTCTATTAAATTGTGTGAAAATTATTTGCTCTTATGCACAACCGACACACCAAAGAAAACGTCGTGTGCATCGATGGAATGATCGCTTTATCAATCGACATAAATAAACATAAAATTGTTAAACAGGTTTTACGTTAAAATTACCCATTTACACATTAGCTTGGTAAGAACATCGGAACAGTTTATCTGCAAAGTATATGTTTACTTAAGGCTAGATTACACTGTTATACTTTGTATTAATACATGTCAAAAACTCAAGTAATATGACAAAGTGTGATAGTGTGAATGCAATGTGTCACGAAAATGACAAGTATTATGAAAAAAGTTTGACATCCCATACGACTTCATCGTTTTTTGAAAAATTTCTAAACAATAATACTTTTCATTGGATCAGGGTTGCATTTTATTTCATGTGTTAGTGTTTATACTTTGTGTGATAGTGTGAACACAAACTGTCATTTTACATTAGATTTTTTGACAGTCGCATCAAAACTCATTAGATTTCTATCTCACAAAGTATTATGGAATACGAAAGACTTGTAAGATAGTGTAATCTAGGCTTTAAGATTAGTGAGGTTGTTAACAACCAGTGTTCGAAAATAAACAGTACATTATTTAACGTTCGGCTCACACACCCAGGAACGATATCTATTTTTTTAGTAATTGTGTAGACATACACAACCCTTAATACCGTTCGTAACTATTTTCAAGAAACAACCGAACATTTTATAATGTTCGGTTCTTCGTTAAAAAACAGAACAATTGTAGTAATACTGTAGACAAACATTATATTTTAATGTTCCTTAGTGTTTTTTCCTTTCGAAAAGTTTTTTTTTCAGAAATGGTGACATTTTTTATTGATAGTAGATGTTAGATGTTTCAAGTGTGAACGCGTATTTCACATATTCAACATCTTCCATGCGTTCCTCCGAAATGTATGCAAGTGTACAAAGGGTATAACAAAAAACATCCAACATTTATAACTCATCACTAACATTTGTAAAGTTTAGTTGTTAAGTTCAAACTCCACTGAGTTGAGTTGAGTTGCAAGCGTTGCCAAATGTGTAGATTTTTCGGCATTTTGCAGCTTTTCTAAGCGTTGACCAGTTTTTTGTTTAAAAAATAAGTTTTTTTGTAATTTGTGCAGATTTTGCAGTTTTAACAATAAATTTTTTACTTTCAGTTTTGTTATATGTAATATTTTTTATTTCTCCTTCTCTTCCATTTAACAAACTGCTTGGGAAAAACACACTTTCAATTTATAAAAAAATAATTTTTCAACAAATTCCAATAAAATACTTTTGTCCTCTTAAATATATTAAATTTGGCACTAGGTAGCGCAAACAATTTGGAAAATATTTGATGAAAATGGATCAAGTGGTCCAATATTATTTGCAGGGTCGCTTGTCAAATACGTCAATTAACAACGCAAAAGTTTTGTACTAACGTACAATGTTGATATGTTGCCAAGCCGTTTGAGTAGTTTATTTGGCTTTTACTTTTGAAAATGTAATTAAATTTTGTTGCTTAATTTTAAAAGTTGCTTTTGAGTTTAAGTGGTAACATTTTTATTGCAGAATTTTTCAAAGAAAGAAGTCCAACGGTGTCAAATCACATGATCTTGGCGGCCAATTGACATCACCACCACGTGAGCAAACACGGCCATTGAATTTGTCGCGCAAAAGTGCCATTGTTTCCTTAGTTGTGTGGAAAGTGGCACCTTTCTGTTGAAACCACATATCGTCCACATCCATATCTTTCAACTCGGGGCATAAAAAGTTCGTTATCATCTCACGATAGCTAACACCATTCACATGGGTACATTGGTTTTTCGACAGTCACTCTTGGATTATCATTCGTCCAAATGCGGCAATTCTGCTCAGGTGAAAATGTGTCTTATCACTGAAGATGATTTTCTTCGAAAACTTATGATCCACTGTTGCCATTTCTTGCCAGCATTCTGACCATTGACGACGTTTGGAATGGTCAAGAGGCTTTAGTTCTTGAGTCAATTGCATTTTGTAAGCGTGTAAATTCAAGTTTTTAAGCATAATGTTCATAAACGACGAGCGTGAGAGGTGCAATTGTTGGGCACGACTACGGGTTGAGGTAGACGGCTCTTCAGCCACACTACCGCGAACAGCACCAATATTTTCTGCTGTACGAGCATGCACTGGTGTTTTCAAATCTCCAACAGACCCGATTTTTCCGATTGTACGCATTTTTTGACCGCCCATTTTTATAATAAGCCTGAATAACTTTAACGCGTTGCTCGATTGTGTATCTATCAATGGTTCAAAGTTGAGTATTAAATTAAGAAATGACAAATGAAATGTAGAAAAAAACTTGACGTTTAGGTGTGGTTTACATTCAACATCGGCCCTTAAAATTAAACCAGTAGCAAAAGTATCAGATGAGAAAACAAAACACATCCTAGACTACATGTACATACTTGTGTACCCTTCTTAATTGCACGCTCTTTCATCTAGCCTACTGTATTACTCGTATGTTCAAAAAATTAAATAAATTGTATAAAATCAGTTTTTTTTCTTAATATGCAGTTATTTTTAAAATAATTATGGCAACGCTGGTTGCAAGCCGTAATCAGGGCTGTCAGATATGGCGATTTCTCGCCAAACGTGGCGATTTTGAAACGTGTTTGGCGATGGGAATTCCCGTTTGGCGGCTGGCGACTTTTATGGCGATTTCTGATATAACTGGCGATTAACTTGGCTATTTTAACCATTTATATAATTTCGTTGATTTTGTTTAACAGCTTGTCATTTTTTGTTATCATTACTAATATAAAAAAACTTGCAACTTTTCACATGATTTTTATTTTGATATCATTTTAAGTGAATCTTATATTCAGTCACTATTTAATTCTAATAGTATGTATGCAGGTCAAAACTCCAGTAATGAAATCGGTGAGACTGAAGTGCACGATCTTATAGACTTAATTTAAGTTTTTTAACTGAATATATGATCTCCATTTTATGTTATTTAAACAAAATTACAGAAACAAAACAATATTTACTTTTGGCGACTTTTTTGTATTTTTTCTCAGTTTTAGCGATTTTTGACTGAAATATTATACTAGCGTTTTTATGCAAAATTTAATTTAAAAAAAAAAAAATTACAAAAACTGAACAAAATTGACGTTTGGCGATTTTTGGCGATTTCTGACATCTGGTTTGGCGATGGAGCTCAAAAAAATCTGACAACCCTGGCCGTAATAGTGGCATTATATGTATGTATATACCCTTTCTAATTTAAATGTCGTTGTTGTATCATGCTAATTAAATGATTTTTTTTTGAAACCTGGTTAGATATTGATCCGGTGCTTAAAAAAGTCTTGATAGGAGACTATTTTTGATATGTGTTTCATTTGGGTTGAGTATTTTAAATCAAAAAATCTTTTATATTTTTAATTAGGTTTATTAAATTATTTTTACAAGTGTTTACCTAATACCGTGTTCAGATATGCACCTTAATTGAGTTTTACGCAATAAATGCCATTATTGAGCTCAATTTTCCATACAAAATTGCAATTTAGTTATTGCTCAATTAATACGAAATTGTTATAAATATTGAGTAAAATTAAAATGCGACACTGTTACAAGTGTGTTTATTAAGCAAAACACAATTTACTAAACAGTGTTTTGACATTTGGCAATTGCAATTACAACAAAAAAAGGCCCATCCATTTGGTCTGCGAAAAAACCAGATGTTTATTCCTTAAAGATGTCAAAAGATGTTAACATTTTCTTTTACATGTACCTTTTTGTTTACGTTGAATGTTGTATGTAGTAGTAATATAAATTGAGTTAGCTAAATTGTGTATATGTGAACAGAAAGATAATTATGTCAATTAACCGAATATTGACTCAATAAAAAAGGTATATCTGAGCACGGTATAATGGTCGAAATTCTGCCATAATTGGCTTGCATATGTGTTAGTAGAAAATAAGAACGCTTATAGCTCTGAAAGTATTGAACATATTTTAATTAAATATATATTGTGCACTTCTGTAAGAAAATATCTTTCAAATGATGTATATTTTGCTCAAATTGGTTGACATACAGAGGAGTAAAGTGTTGTTAACTGTTTTGCCTTTGCCGATTTATACTTATGTATGTAGATTAAAAAATTAATTTTACAGCACGAAATGAATTAAAATTTATTAATAATTTTTTTATTCTTCACTGAACGGGGGATCAAACCCACGCTCACGGACAGGTTGATTTGATTTTTTTCGATAGTAACCACACTATATCTTTATTTTCCTAACATATTTAATTTTATATGTTTGTTTAACTGATTCACAAACAAATGTCTCAGAAATATCCTGGGTATATGGTGGCCAAATCGTATAAGTAACTCTGACTTGTGGTTACACACAAATCAAAAACCAGTTCCAAATGAAATAAAACGAAGAAAATGGCGGTGGATTGGCCATATACTTCGAAGGCTACAGAAAACATAGCTCGACAAGCACTAACTTGGAACCCTCAAGGAAGCCGACGCCCGGGTGCACCATCAAAAACCTGGAGAAGAACTATTGACGAAGAGTTGGGTACTGCAAATTACAGTTGGAATGACATATGCCGTGAAGCTAATTATAGAGATAGATACAGAGAAGTTGTTGAGGCCCTATGCTCCAACGGGAGAGAAGGATGACAGAAGAAGAAGAAACTGATTAAAATAAGTTTTTTTGTTCGCAATATAAAGAACGACATGTCCTGTTCGTTAAAAGTAAAGTTCGTTTAACCAAAAAACTTGTGGTAATGGCTTGAAATTTAAAAGCAAAAAAATCTTATTTGCTCTTCACCTAGTTGAAATGTTTGCGTGTAAAAAATTCAGCATAAACATAAAACAAATGTGTGCAATTTTTAGCCCCAATTCACGCGTTGCAAGTCTTATTGATCGGCTTGCTACTTTATATGCGAGAGAGACGATGAAAGAAACGTTTCGCTGTTTCTCTCTATCGCCTACAAATACGCAAGCTGATCAATAAGACTTGCAACGTTTGAATTAGGACTTATAAACAACTTTTTCAAATGAACATCGCACCGTCTGTTAGGAACATAATAAAAATTTCGCGTTTTATATTGTCCTGTGCCCATGTTCTGTAACTCTCGCGTCGAGAAACTTTTCGATTGAAATGTGTAAAATGAACCAAAAATGGTTTATGGGTCATTCTACGTTAAGAGGTTATCTGATATTATGAATGGCGGCTTGATAAAAATATTTAAAATAATAATTTTATTCAATAAAGTCGTATATAATCAGGAAGTTTGAATGCATGTTTAATAATGGCCAGTCAAGTTATCTACTTTTTCCGGTATTTTAAATGACCATGGGAGATACTCTACACAGGGTAAAGACATGACGGCCAGGACAAGATACCTTACTTTAAGCGGAAAGATAAATTGAAAACAAACCTTATTTTCGTAAGAATTAACTTTTATTATTCAATATTTGATGATAGTTTAAAACAAACAAAAATTAGACTAACAAAAAATTAGAAAACAAAAATACTTTAGGCAGAGTTAGCCGAACGTTCACGTCCCCTAATGGAACGTATGGTTCGTTTTGTCATTTGCAAACAATGCAAATGCTTACTGAATTTAAATGTCACGTTGACGGAACGTCTCGATCTGTATTAAACAGATTTGTATGCCGTTGTTACGTGACTGTTGTAAAGCAGTGATGGGCTGCTTGTATGTTAAATTGAATGCGGGTATTTTTGCTCGTTTTTGGTACTTTTTTCAGTTAAGCTATGGAATTGAGACAAAACAACTTAATATACAACATATTTCCATATAAACAAATATATTTATGTTTAGATGTACAATACATATAAACAAATGCATATACACATACAATGGAAATGTGAAAAGAATAAAAGGCTTTAAATGGTAGCAAAACCTTGTTTGGTGCATACACCACAATACAATATATCTATTGTTATAATATATATGCTAAAATACAAATTTGTTTATTGAAAATCTATAATATAAACATTAAACTATTAACGTTTTTTACATACACAAAATACTTTTTTAATACCAAGGTATATTTACACAAGGTAGACTCATTTGGGAGTGTAGACATGCTGCTCTTTAAAAGGAACCAAGTTGTCAAAATTGTCTTCATATAAAACAAAAACAGTTTAACGCACACATGTACAAATTTTGGCTCATATACACGAAATTTGACGTTTGGGTTCCAACTAGGGGTAATCAGCTGACAAACATATGGGCCAACGAGTTTACCTTGTGTACATATACCTTGTTTAATACCATTTAAATCACTTGGTACTTTTTAAAACATTTTTGATTCCCATCACTGTGTGATTTGCTTTATGTATACTATTGTTTTTTGTTTATGTATAGAAATAACATAAACCACGTTTTTAAATGTTCTATAAGTGCACCAACGTGCTTACAGTACGGTGCGGTACATTACGGGTACAGCAACGTTCGCCTAACTAGGCCTTTAGTATCTGCTTACATAAACGTAGTCGAAAAAAAGCTAATTATTTAATTGCACATACTTTGCAATAAAAGGTGACAAAAATATATAGAGCATCAATGCTCCAATAAAAACTTTAAACTTAAATAAGAACTTTTACTTATAAAGACAAACATTAAAAAATATAGCTTTTGAGATCACGCCTGTTCAAAGATATTAACACTTTCGTCAAAAGCTTAAAAATCCTTTGTCCTTTCATTTCGTTCGTTTACAAGCTGATATGACTTCTCGGTAACTGCTTGAGAACAATACTGAGAAGATACTTTATTAGTGGTTCGTCGTTAGATTCACTTTCAGGTCCATATACATAATCAACATAAAGGCGCGGTTTGGTTTTCATGGAAGCAAAATCCAAAGTGCCGACCACAAAATGCTTGAATACTCCAAGATCACAGAAACAGCTTAAGCTCTTTATTGTCAATTTATTGGGGCAAAATATACTTCCAGTAATTTGATGGACTTCATACTGGTTGAGAAACTTTTAAAACTTTTTTTATCAAGTCCCTCTTCTTTCTTTGAAATGACTTCGTCATCAATGGTAAACACTTTTACATTAGGACAATTTTTCTGAAAGGCGCTTGTTAAATCTTCCAGCGATGAATTGTCATTCCCAGCTCCAACAAGTCTATCGGAAGTCCTTTTGCACGTTGCACCTACTCCATCAGGCACGCCCTTGTCGTGACCCGTCTTCATGGTAATTCCACGTGAATTTTACTTAATTTAGGTAAAGTTCTTGCAATTTGGTTGCTAGTGCATAAAACATAAAAAACGAATATCGGATTTGATTAAAAAGCTGGTTAGCACGATTTTTTATAACTCTTGAATGTCAGAACGTTAATATGGCAACGAAAGAAAGAACTGGACTACCTTCTATTATTGTATAATGCTACATATGTATGTTAGTATGTAGTATAAAACTAACTTAAAACAAAATTCACATTAAATAAGGCATACATACATTTTTGAAGCGCTAAAACACGTATAACGTATATAGTGGAAATGTGTTGGTTTAACGGAAAATACTTAGAAAGAAATAATTTCTCACTTCCTTATCTACCCTGGAAGCAAAATCTCTACCCTGGCATCTGATGAAGCAGGGGAAATACGGCAGGGGAGAGATGTTTTCATTAAACAACTAGCACAATAGGAAAAAGATGTATTGTAACGATAAATCAAACTAACACAGTAAATTATACTGAAATTACAATAAATAAATCTTACAAACAAACTAAAACCAAAAATAACAAGGGAATAAAACTCTCCAGTGGAGATACATCAATCACTGACACGTGCGAGCAACCCGAGTGGTTTGGTCGAATTATTGGCCCAATAAGAACACGCTAGTGGGTTATTGTTAAATCACTTCGAAAATAAATATGTAATTTTTCAATAAAATATGAAAGTATTTTGAAAGTTTTTTTAAATGATTACCATTGTTATTTATACTACTTTATTTAATAACTAACGATTAAATGTTTTATGAATTAGTTATGTGTTAAATTTCAAAGATTTTGTTACAGAATACTAAAGGGACAGTCCAGGGTAGATACTTTTTTCTAGGTAAAAATGAAGTTATGACTAAACTAAGGTAATTTAGGTATTGCAATTTATTGGTAAAAAGAATACTGTATTTATTATTAAACACGTTTTATATTTCCACAAATTGAAAAATTATATATTATTTTTTAATGTAGCCGTCGATAGTACCTATTAACGTAGAAACACCCTTATATTGAAACAAACAGCTGTTTTTCTCACTAAACTGTGTCTGTAGCTTTTTTTGGCGAGTACTACACAGAAAAAATTAAAAATTTTCTCCAATCACCAATTTTATACCAAATTCATAGAATCAAGCAATCCATTTGTTGATTTTGCACCTATTACCAAAATGATTATATTGATTACTAAAAATTGTAAAAATTTTATATTTTGAAGATTTTTTTTCAATAAATGATATTTTTAATTTTAATTAAAAAAATTATCAAAAAAACTTTGCCGTTTCAAACAATGTGTTGATTGATTTTGACAATTCCAACAACAATTACACAAGTTAAAATTATTTTATTTTAAATGAAATAATTTTTTGATATTTGATTATTATTTTAATTTAAAATTAATTTCAAAACAACTAAAATGTTAATTAAATCAAAATTATATTTTTAATATTCGTTCAACAAAACAAAATAATTGATTCAATTATTACATTATTTAAGTTTAAATACTTTTTAAATAATTTTTTTAATTGATAAAAAATTACTAATAATTTTTTCTGTGTAGCTGTCACGTAAGGAAATAACTCGCCAATTTACAGAAAAAGTGTGCCTGTAAAATTTTTGTGAGAAATTTACCGCTTTAAACTGTAAAAAAAACTCACGAATAAAAATGGGGCGAGAAAAATTTTAACAATTAAAAATGCAAAATGCGAATAATAATAATATTTTGTTCTTGGTACATTTCTTAAATTTTTCATTGTGTAATTATTTTGCTGTAAACATTTTTATAAAATAACGAATGTTTTAAAAGCTCGTTTGCAAACAACAAACATTAAAGTCGCACTTTACATTATTTGGTATAGCCGACGGTTGTATTTTAGCCGCCGTCTTTGAAATTTTTTCAATTTTTGTAAATTTTGGTCGCCGTCAATGATATGTGTTACTGGCGTTCTTATCGTCTGCAATGTCACATCGGCTTTATGACATTTATAACGTAACGACGTAATGTCTTTTGATAGTTTTCGACATGAGTTACAGACACAGCTTTTTCTCACTTTTCGAGAAACGATAGAATATTTTGTTTCACATCTTTTCGTTGCGAGAAGTTCTCACTTAAGTTACAGAACTTGGGTACTGGTGTGTGAATGTCCCTCAACTATATTTAAAAAAATTATGTAATAACCTTTTCATTTAATATTATTCGTTTTCCCTCTTAAAATACACAACCATATAAACTTTATAGCAATAGTTAATACATACGTAATAAATTTATTAAAAAATATTTCCTCGCTTAGAAATTTTCTTTTATTCCCTACATAAAAAAATCAAACAATGTTTCCTTTTATTTAAAAATAAATGTTTAAAACATTAAATTATATGTGTATGTAGGTAGGTATGTCCATAATAAAATTATTTAATTTCAAAAAGTTGTCGTGCTTTAAAACACATTATTCTCTTTCAGTGCGTTCAAGTTGTTGATGATAAACAAACAACAAAAATAAAACGAAGAACAAGAACAACATGTTCTATAGAGCAGAAGTTAATTTAGTTTAAAATTGCCGTTTTAATGGACTTACTCAACCCTAAAATTATTTAAGTATCACATAAATGTTGTCAACATTTTTCTGCTGAAAACGACAACAAAAGAAACCATTAAAATAAAAAAGAACTACAAAAACAGAACACGACAAGAACAAACAATTACGACCTGATGATGAAAAACAGCATTACGTTGTAAAACAGAAAGAAGAAGACAATAACAAATCAAACAAGTTAAAGTGCAATGTTTGGCTGTGCCGAATCTTTAAACCCCTCCATCCAGAGTAAGGCGGCCCTGCCCATACACTTTCAATATAAGTGCCGGTTCATACACATCAAGTTTGATATTAAAAGCAAAAATATTAAAAGCAAAAGCCCTCATTTGTACTCATTTAATTGAAAATGATATGAAGTATTAATTTTTTGTTCGTGTTATGATTGGAAATAAACGATCTTACGTTGTTTTATTAAAACATAATTGTTTTATTATTAAAAATGTGTTTAAAAAAACTTCGGGATTTAACGAATTTTTCGATATAACGAAAGGGCCTGACAAATATACCCTAAAAAATGTGACAAATATGCCCTAAAAATTAAAAATTGCTCATTTGAAGATACAATATTCAACAATTTAATAGCAAAATTAAAAAAGAAAGCCTAAAAATATTATCGCTTAAGCCTAAAATCGATATAAGAGATGTTTGCGCCGAATATTATCTAGATATTAACATCCATATGGGGTTTTGTCTTAAATGGATTTAAGGTCCCTAAATTGTTAACAAATGTTAACATTTAAATGGAAGTTAAAGCTATTTAAGGATGGCAGCTTTGAGTAAATGTGAACCGATTCGAAACTAATTTAATTTTCAATAAAATGTTTTTAGGAAGAATTTAATATATATAAATATGTTAATCAAATTACCTACAAAATTGGAACTTTTACTTTGCGCGCAAGGCTAACATGGACAGACAACCAGCCAGACGGACGGATGGACATCGTTAGATAACTTTAAAAAGTGATTCTGAGTGGATCGGAATACTAAAAGATTGGTCTAGATACAAATCGCATAACATTTATCCTTAATGACAACCTGCTTTGTAAAGAGTAAAAATTAAATGTAGATGTCGAAATTGAAGTAAAAGATTTTCTAAAAAAAAAAAAAATATTTGCTGCGGAAGCAATTGTAGGCATCTAAAAAATTTGAAAATATATCAAAATATGCCTTAAAAAGGCAAAATATGCGCTATAAACCTAAAAAATGCTGCAAAAAGCCTTTTTTAACTAAATTATGCATAAAAATATTGCAAACGTTAAAATATGCAAAAATATGCACTAACAAATCGATGCCAAAATTCTTTAAAAGCTCTAAAACGGTTAAATATATTGTTTCTGCCTTCATTGGTCGCACATGGAAAAACATGCAGTTTCATATGTTTGGTTTCCCTGGTATGTGCTTTTTAATAAAAGTTGCGCCATAATTATATTGGGGGTATTCACAAGTCACAAGTTGCACCCTTGCAAAAAAGTAAAAGTGCAAAAATTAACAGCAGCCACAAAGACAATTATTTGCGCACAACTAATTGTATGTGTGGTTGTTGTTTGTTTGGTTGTTTGTTACTGAACCGGTTTTCTTGAAATTTTTCCAGTAACATCACGTGAGCCCAAAAAATAAAATAGACTACTTATTTTTTCGATAGGGGCAGGGGAATTGGTACCACTCATAGGATGCCAATATTCAGTATCGCATATCTTAAGAGCCGCTGCACTCATTTTTTTGAACTTTTGGTAGAAGGATCTTCTGAGTCCCAAAATTGAAATAAAAAAGCAGCAGGGGAAGTGTTACCCTCCATAGGACGCTAGTGTTTAATACCGCATATCTTAAGAACTGTCATAGTGAAAATGTTCAAACTTTGTAGAAGTCACTCTTATGGTATACTACACTTTTGGAAATAAATAAAAATAGCATAACCCACCATAGGACGCCAATGTTTAATATCGCATATCTTAAGAGCTGTTATAGTGAAATGTTCAAACTTTGTATGAGTCACTCTTATGGTATACTAAACTTTTGAAAATAAAAATAAAGCGTGTAGGCGTAGGGGCGAAATACCTCCCATAGGATGCATATGGGCATTTCCTGGGGTCACGAACGTATGTTCGTACGCTTTTGATGTACAATTAATATAGAAAACAAAACTTTTCCTAGCATTTTTTTTTGCGGTTCGATAGTTTTTTGGTAGCTCTATGTTAAGTGCAAAAGATGGATTTCACCGAGTTTAAGTTTTCATAATAAGAGTTATAAACATGTGGTCACGAACGTACGCCAAATAGAAATCAACTTTGGCTGGCAGTAGTGAAATGTAAAAATCTGCAAAATGGAACGAAATATTCAAAAGTGATTAATTTATTTTAAAAGTGTATTAATGTAGGTCTCCTTCCAGTATTTACAAAATAAAATATCTCTCTTGGTTTTTGTTTAATTGGCTAATGTACCGGTCGAGAATGTACGGGTCGCGAACGTACGATTTTTCCCTATGTTTTTTTATTGTTATCACCATGCATTTTCCCATAAATATCTTAAAATTTCCTTAACGAAAAAACTTAATACTCCTTTTACAATTGATTGTAATGGAGAGATTGTGAAGAAAGAGTGCAAAGATATCATATTTTTTGCATGTAAAATAGGTATATAAAAATGTCTTCAAAAGTGGAAAATATAAGAAAATATAAAATGTTCCAGTTTCCTGCGCAATTTCCTCAAGTTAAACAGCTGAGATATGATATGAATCCATTCTTTTAAAAAATCATAGAGTTTTTTTTATAATAATAAACAATAAAAGACGATGATTATCAACATTTTATTTTTTCATCCTGGTAGACCATTCTGGGGAAATGCCCATATATTAAATATCTCTCAACTGAAGAACTATTAAGGGGAGAGTTTTCAAATGTGGTTAAAGCAGTGTTGCGAAGCGCACCGGGTTAAGTTAGTATTATCTAAAAATAAGTAAATATTCTTCTAATTTTCATTTAAAAATTA
Source organism: Pollenia angustigena (assembly GCA_930367215.1). Taxonomy (NCBI): domain Eukaryota; kingdom Metazoa; phylum Arthropoda; class Insecta; order Diptera; family Polleniidae; genus Pollenia; species Pollenia angustigena. Next base: position 122,502,967 of record OV884059.1, on the reverse strand, counting down.
AAATTGTTCATATACAATAGTATTTTAGTACAAATGTAGTATTTTGTAAAAGAAACCATATACTATGAGTCCTATCTGATCTGATATGTACATGAAGCCTATTCAATCTTCTAATATCATTTGTAAGGAAATATTCCTTAATGTTTCAGACTGATAGCCCTTCAATATGACCTTTAATGCATTTGTAGAAGGATGGTATGAAAGGCCTTTTAAGAGCCATTAATTGAAAGGCCTTTTAACATACCTTTCTTAAAAACCCTTCAAGATAACCTTTTTGCTAAGGCCTTTTGAAAGTCATTCTCCGGAAAGCCTTTTTAAGAGTTATTTATTTGAAGGCCTTTAAGAAGCTCTGGGGAAGAAAGGAAAGCGGAAGGTCTTCTCCGCAATGACAACGCGTGAAAAAAAGATATGAGTATGGAATGGAGCGAGAAGGCCTTGTTTATCCAAAAGAAGGGGTACAGAGGCCTTCTGGAAGGACTCCGCTGGGTATATCTCATTTTCATATACAAAAGCATTTTAGTACAAATGTAGTATTTTTTAAAAGAAACCATATACTATGAGTCCTAACAGCAGGGTAATCCATATATTAAAACCATGTACCCCAATATTCTTCGAACCCCCTAATATATAATTAAGTGGCAACGTTTATTCGCGTTCGCACTGCGAACTAACTCTTATTTTTGCTATTTGCATGCTATATATTCTCTAAAATGTATGCGAATATTAAAAGCGAATATCTAATAAATGAAATTTCTGCATAGAAATTTATTTGTAAGAAGACAATCACACCTTCTAAGCTAAGAGAAATCAAAATATACAATTTCGAATTTTTAAAAAATTTTAAAAGAAAACGTTTAAGGATATGAAATGATTTACTTTTAAATGGAACTTTTTTTATTTTTAAGTTCAGGGAAACTGAAGAAAATAATATTTTATTCAACATTTTTCATTTTTCGAATTTATTCTCTGAGCTAAATTTCAGTTTCGTATTTTATAAAGCTTTTTTGTAATAGTTCTATTCCTACAATTTTTCAGAAATGACTTTATACACTACCAGACTATTACAAAAAAGCTTTATAAAATACGAAACTGAAATTTAGCTCAGAGAATAAATTCGAAAAATGAAAAATGTTGAATATAATATAAAGTTACCTTCGGAAGGAAATAATTCCCAGTTTCTATTTGTGAAAATAATATTTTTTAAATTTTACAGCGCCCCCTTTTATTTGGTACCAAGTTTGCTCAAAATTATTAGATTCTTATGATAAAAAAATTATTAAAAATAAGTATTCTTGAAAACTATTAAGTTCTTAAAAAATTAACAAAAGATGAGAAAATGATAAATCAAATACGAAGTTTGACTCTGTTTTGTTCTAGATTAAAGGATTAATAGGGCGTTTCTGTCAAACAGAAAAAAAATTAAATTTGTCGCACAGTGCTATTTTTGAAATTAATTGTTTTTTTTAATAAATAAATTTTATTATAATAAATATGTACAAAATGTAAACAAAATAAATAGGTATTTGTTAGCTTGTCGCTAAAAACAAAACATTTTTAACGTAGGGAAAAGTGTAGGCAAACTTTATTTTGGTTTTAGGGAAAAATGGAATTTTTTTGGACACACGTAGGGATTTTTTGAAATTGTTCCTGGCATCACTGGTTGTACAGGTAGATTAAATTGTAAACTAGTCGCCGTTTTATCAAACTTTCAGAAATCAATCTAAAAAGTTTTCGTCCAAATCCCATATAGAAGTAATTATGTAATACATATCGCACACCTAGTGCAAAAGTGACTCAACTCAAAAAACTTAATAATCCAGAAATTGCAAAACTGTTTTTAACTTAAAAAAAATAGTTAAAAACAAATCTTTTGACCATTTGGTAAAAAATCCATGATCTAAAAAGTTTTTTTTTTTGATATTTATACCAGTTTTCGAAAATAATCAGTACATTATATAATGTTCGGTTCTTCGTTAAAAAACTGAACAATTGTAGTGATACTGTAGAAAAACATTATATTTTAATGTTCTATAATGTTTTTTTCGTGTGTGTATTTTGTTTTTGTAAAAAATGTTTGGTTTTTTTTTATCAGCAAAAAGCGACGAACATTAACGAGCCGAACCGAACACATTGAAGTTCGTGGATTTTCAAAAAAAACCGAACGGAATTTAATGTTCTCATCATTTGTTGAGTATGATGAAAACAACACTATTTTTGTGTTCGAAAGATGACAAACAGGGAAACGTTATTTTTTTTATGAATTTCTATACAAACACTATTAGCGTTTGTGTTTTTCACAAATCTACCGAACCGAACATTAAAGAACGATATTTAGTGTTTATTTTCGAACACTGATTTATACACTAGAAAATGAACAGTTATAGTTGTGTCATTTTTGATGATGTTTTATTTGCCAATTTATTTGAGTTATTTCAACTTAGCTGAATTCTTTTCAAGTTTTGACTGTGTCTGACAAAAGGCTAGTTAATATAAACTCCAATTAAGACTATGTATACACTTTTATGAATTGCAACCTTATACCAATTGAAACATAAAAAAGACATAACCGTTTTTTAATAACAGTTAACAACAACAAAACACACTGACATTTTTTTTTATAGATAAACCCGAATAATGAACATTTTGAGTTGAGTCACTTTTGAACTAGGTGTGCGATATGTTCTTTGTGTTTAAATATACGAATATGCACATAAAAAGTTAAATTAAAAACTTCCCAAAATCAGAAATAGTAAGGAAAATTATTATTATTATTAGGAATTTAAGACTATAGCAAAAAGATTCATAAGACTGTAGTTAAACTTGTGTCTGCATCAAGGCGAATTAACTACAGGTGGTGTCAAAACGGCATCCGATTATGACAGTTCGGGCTTATTTGCTTTGATTTGTTAGTGTTTTGCTAATAATGGTTGACATTTCGAGCTAATGGCACTAACAATGCAATACAAAAAAACGTATGTTGTTTCTGTTGTTTTTGGATTGTTGTAGTTCCGACACCACCTGTAGTTGAATTCGCCTTGGTCTGCATTAAATTCGATACAATATTTACATATAGGCGATTTCTTCGCTTTGTTTTTGTAATGTTTTGCTATGAAAAAAAACCTTTCAACATTCGCCGACCTTTGGCAATTCTTCTGATATCTCGAAGTAAATACATACATATTTGAACTCTACAATAATTGTGATTGAAGTACTTCATTACCAAGGTATATTTACACAAGGTAAACTCGTTGCTACAACAAGTACAACAAGACAAAAACAACACGCCAAATTGTTTTTGTATTTGGAACCATGGTGTCAAAAAAAACGCAACAATGTGCCTTTAAAATAAAAACACAAATTGAAAAAAAAACAACACGTGCAGTTCAGAATAATAAGCTGAAATAATTTTTAATATATTGTGCATTCTCAAGCATAAAAATAAAGTATTATTGCAAAAAATAATGCATTTAAATGTATTTTGTTTGCTTAGTAATCACAAGAATTAAAATTTCACAAAAATAAAATGTTTTTCACAATTTTACACTTTTTTAATTCAAAATGGCGCGCACTAACCATAAGTATGTAAACAAACACAAGGAACCAACGGAACCAACATAAATAACTTTTGACACTAGGGTTCCAAATGGGGTAAACAGCTGACAAACATATGGGCCAACGAGTTTACCTTGTGTAAATATACCTTGTTCATTACTTTTGCAATGCTAATAGTACTGAAAAAGGTACAATTGTATTAACTTTATCATCCCTGGTATGAATGTATGTACTGGTCAGTGTTGCCAGGGGAAGAATCAAAAAAGTTACGCGGCTATTTCAAAAAAGTTACGTTTTTCGTCACAAGTTAAGCTTCGTAAAGACGGTGGTCAGATCTTACAATGTTGTCAATAAAATTGCCTAAAAACGTCTTGCATCTGTGTGAGCATTGTAAGCTCAGTTTTATTTGGCAGATGTGTAAAATTAATGCATCTGACAATGTCACCATTGTCAGAAAAATGACAACATTGTAAGATCTGACCACCGTCTGTAAGAAGCTTTACATATTAAAATATTCTTTCAATACATTTTTTTGATTTAGAAAAAAAAACATTTTCTTCATATTTTAGCGATAACAAAAAACTCATTAATTTAAAAAAAATTCATTAATTTAACAAAAAAATAACTAACAATAAAAAAAGATAGACGTTTGAAAACGTAAATTAAAAAATACGAGCTATACAGGTAAATCTGTGTAAGTTTCATGCCATGCTTATTGCATGATAATAAAAATACTATTTAAGACCTCACATAAAAATTGTTACTTAAGTACAATTTAAAACTACTGGATATAACTGATTTAGAAGGCTCATGTTTTAAAACGTTTTGAATATTTTCTTGTTATCTTTAATGCAGCTATTGCATCAGTATTCAATCGATTACGGCGGTCAGTCTCAATTAGTTTCAGTTGGCTTAATATTCTTTAAACACACGCATTGGAAAACTTTTGACTTTGAGAAAATATTTTCAAAATATCAGTTAAGTCTTTCTAATTGACAGATTGTGCTTCGATATGATTTACTGTTTTCATAATTTTAAAAATTTCTTCGCTAAAGTCAAATTTAAGCCTAATTTGTTTTAAAACTTCAGTATAAGACCTAAACTAAACATTTTTTTCTTAACATACAAATATCATCTGGAACTTATTTTAAATCTAAAAGCGATGTTTGAGCAAGACTCCTAGATAAATTTTTTCTATAAATAGAAAGTAATTTGAGTTTGAAAATTCTATTTTCAAAGCATCAGTTATTTTTGTGTAGTTGAAATCCATATAGATAATTGTTTTAATTAATTTTTTCAACCTCTTACTGTAACATGTGTATGTAGAATTGGTTTTTCTGATGTTGAAATCATTTAAGGGCCATTATTATAACTTGGCGTTAGCTGTTATCCGACAGTTAACAGACGCTTTTTGACAGATAACACATTATTATCTGTCAATTTAATCTTAACTTTAGCTAACTTCAAGTTGTAATAATGGCCCTAAAAGATCTAGAGCATATGAAATTAATTCCAAATATATTTTTGTAATGTCGCTTTTTTATATCTAATTTTTATTGATAAATTAAGTACTTTTTTTTTAAATATTACTTCGTGTTGTGTCATGCACCAAAAGTTACGAAAATATGGACAAATATAATAAAATTATACATGGTTACATCGTACCTTCAAAAGTTACAAAAAGTGCAACAAATTTAACCAGACGACATCACTGGTGCTGGTTCCCATTCTTTAAGTCAGGGCTGCCAGGTACTTTTTTCCTTATCCCCAAAAAATAAAAAAAATCCCCAAAAATCTCCAAATTAAAAAACAAAACTTTAAAAAATGAATATTTTTATTTTGTTTTCAAAAAATAATAAGTAAAATTTTAATAAGAAATCCCCAAATAAAAATTTTTAATAAAAAAAATCATTTTATTTCGTTTGTGCTTTGTTGTGATACAGACGTGTATTTTAGCCCCGCATACGATTTGAACTATTAATTAATCACATTTGATTTTGTAATATAAGCAGCGAATGGACGCTTAAAAAAAAATAATATACGTATTTTGTTATTTAAATTATTTAACATAATAGTGAACAATTTAAAACGATTAAATTAAATAAAATAAAACAGTAAAAATAAATACGTATGTATGAATGTTCATACATGTGTATACATATTCTGAACAAAAACATTAAAATTTCTTGTTTTTTTTTTGTTGTTGTAAAATACAATAAATAATAAAAATATTAAAGCAAAGCAAAACGGTGAAAAACAAAAACAACTCTTTGCATGAGTACGAACAGTGAAACAACACTAAGACAAAATGAAAGAAACGTTTACGATTTAGTTCAATCAAACGAAAATAATGCGGAAATAAATAAAACTAAACAAAATAATATAAACTATTTAACGGCTAAGCCAATTACTAGAACACGTTCCCTATCACCCTCGGTGTTTACAAAAACAGTGGATAGTGACTCATTAAAAAAACTACAACTAGATTTGGTGACAAGTGTTGCCAGGCCAGCAAGTATTGCCGTGACGTCAAAAACAAATTTAGTGGGAAATGAAACCATGAACTTAAACACAAATGCAATGGAAAACCCCCCTGTAAAAAGCTGCCAAAAGCCTACAATACAAGTTGGTATGGACAGGTACATAACAGTGCTTAAACGGGGACGCAGCCCTACCTCTGCAGCAGTTGCTTCGGCCTCAAAAGTACCATCTTTTGATAAAATAAATACACAAAATCGTTTTGCGATTCTGGAGGATGAATCCTCTGAAGCACCAAACGTCATTAAATCGTCTAAGCCACCCCCGATATACCTTAGAGAGCAAAACTCTAATGAGTTAATAAAAAGTTTAATTTCGGTGATAGGTGAAAATTCCTTTTATGTAGCTGCAATAAAGCGCGGTATCATTAACGAGACTAAAATACAGGTGAATCACGAGGATGATTTTCGAAAGGTAATTACAGTATTTGAGACTCTGAATAAAAACTTTTATACTTATCAACTGAAGAGCAGTAAAGGTCTTCAGGTAGTAATCAAGGGCATTGACTCATGCGTAGACCCAGAAGAGGTTAAAACATTCTTAGAAGAAAAAGGCTTCAAGGTAAAGCATGTAGTAAATATTAAAAATAGAGAAAAAATTCCCCAACCACTCTTTCGAGTTGAGTTTGAACCCGGCGACGTAAAACTTAAAAAAAACGAAACACATCCTATTTACAATTTAAAATATATTCTCTACAGAAGAATAACTATAGAAGAGCCGCACAAAAGAAATGGTCCCGTTCAATGTTTAAACTGTCAAGAGTACGGTCATACTAAGGCATACTGCTATTTACCCCCTGTCTGCGTAGTATGTGGTGAACTACACGGTACAGTTTCTTGCGATAAGTCTAAAACCGACCCCAACGTAAAAAAATGTAGCAACTGTGGCGGTAATCACACTGCCAATTATAGAGGATGCCCTGTATATAATATCGTCAAGCAGACGGTTGGACCAAAAACAAATACCCCTCAAATGCAGGTTGCAAATCAAGTAAACACAAATGCAATTCAAGCCCCCCAGCCTAGTAATAACAGAACCTCTTACGCTAACGTCCTAAAATCAAACCATCAGCCAATGCAAGGTGCTTCGCCAAGTAATGATGAAACTCCGGTTTCTAATTTTAGTCGCTTAGAAAAAACCATGGAAACATTAGTGCAAACGGTAAATAATTTTACGAACACAATGGGTAATATGATGCAGGAAATGCTTAGAATGCAATCGATGTTATTGCAAGCTGTACTTAATAAACCATGAACTGTTTAAAAATTTGTTTTTGGAACGCAAACGGCATCCGCCAACATAAAAATGAATTAGAATACTTTCTTAAAAATAAACAAATTGATGTCATGATGATTTCTGAAACTCATTTGACCTCAAGAAATACGTTTAAAATAAATGGTTATATACTATATGATACCAAGGACCCTCGAGATAGAGCTTGTGGAGGTTCTGCCATTTTAATAAAAACCCGAGTGAAACACTACCTAATGTGTGATCATCGTGAAGATTATCTCCAAGCAACGAACATTTGCGTTGAGGAATTAAATAGAAACCTAGTAATTTCATCGTTATACTCCCCGCCTAGATTTTCAATATCGGAGGACCAATATTATAAATATTTTAAATCATTAGGACCGTGTTTCCTAGCCGCTGGCGATTATAACGCTAAACATACCTTCTGGGGGTCGCGACTTATAACACCAAAGGGTCGTGTTTTATTTAACACAATTTCTAAAATGGATTTAAATGTGGTAGCGAGCGGACAACCAACATATTGGCCCACTGATCATCAAAAAATTCCAGATGTCATCGATTTCGGCGTGGTTAAAAACATTCCCATAGAAACGATTCATGTTGAAGCCTCCCTAGATTTATCTTCCGACCACACACCTACAATTGTTACTATAATGAACCCCAATAGAATTGTACCTCCGACGACAGCTACGCAAATTAATTGGTTAAAATATAAAAAATATCTCAGTACCCATTGCACAGAAAATATTCCGCTCAGTACACCGGATTATGTAGATCGCTCTATTGACAATTTTGACAGTTTTCTGAAACTAGCTGTTCAACATTCCAATATTGTCCCCAAAAAAACAAAAACTATTAAAATATATTCCACAGATGTCGAGCATCTTTTGTCTGAAAAAAGGAGGGCTCGAAGAGATTGGCAATTGCACAGATCCCCTCAACTTAAGAACTTACTTAAAGAGTGTACAAAAAGACTTAGAAAGTTACTGCAGACTAAGAAAACGGCTTCTCTGGAAAAATATCTTGAGGAACTTGATGCAACCCCACAATCAAACTACTCATTATGGCGCGCAGCTAGAAATCTCAAAAGGCCAGTTGTCTCTAAACCACCATTAAGAAACTTGAATGGAAGTTGGGCAAGAAATGATGTTGAAAAAGGAAATCTGTATGTCAATCATTTAAAAAACGTATTTACCCCAAATATATCTCACGATATTGCGGTCGAGTTACCACCTGTTGCTGCTAGAGCAGCTGTTCCGCTAAGATTTGAGATAAGAGAAATCGAAAAGGCTATTTGTGATTTAAACCCCAAGAAGGCTCCTGGTTTTGATAAGATCAGCAACAAAATGCTTTTGGAGCTACCCAGCATAGCAAAGAAAATTATTCTTTTAATTTTTAATGCTATTTTACGCCTTGAATACTATCCTCAAAAGTGGAAGGTCTCCTTAGTCACCATGATACCTAAACCTGGAAAGGATCACACAAAAGTTGAGTCATATAGGCCTATAAGCTTACTTTCTAATATATCAAAGCTGTTTGAGAAGCTGTTAGCGTCAAAATTAACCCCAATTTTAAATGAAAATAGATGTATTCCTAACCACCAATTCGGCTTTAGAAGAGAACACAGCACAATTGAGCAAACCCATCGTATAGTAAACGCAATAAGAAAAGCTTTTGAAGAAAAAAAATATTGCTCCGCTCTCTTCATCGATGTTTCTCAAGCTTTTGATAAAGTCTGGCATGAAGGCTTATTACATAAATTGAAGCTCAACTTACCAGTAAACACACACAAGCTGTTAGAAAGCTACTTAGTCGGTCGAAAATTTATTATTAAAGAAGGTGATTATTTAAGCTCTCCTCAGCAAATTGACGCTGGAGTCCCTCAGGGAAGCATCCTGGGCCCACTTTTATACTTAATATATACCTCGGACATGCCAACAAACAACTACACACAAACTTCAACATTTGCTGATGATACAGCTTTTTTGAGCGTGCACGAAAACCGTCCAGAAGCATCTCGATACCTACAGGATCATATATTTCAACTCGAACTATGGTTAAAGCAATGGAGGATAGAGGTCAATGAGCAAAAATGCGTACATATAACATTCACCTTGCGTCGGGAATCATGCCCCCCTATTAAAATCAATAATCAAATAATACCTCAAAATTCGCATGTAAAATACCTCGGTATTCATCTAGATCGCCGTTTAACGTGGAAAAGCCATATAGAGGCAAAATTAACTCAAATGAAACTAAAAGCCATCCAAATTCATTGGCTTATTGGAAGAAACTCTGTCCTTAGTCTCGACTGCAAACTTCTTCTTTACAACTCCATCTTAAAGCCAATCTGGTGCTATGGTATTCAGTTATGGGGCACTGCCTCGGCCTCTAATATCGAAAAAATTCAAAGGCGCCAAAATAAACTACTTCGAATAATCACAGCTGCCCCTTGGTATGTTAAAAACTCAAATATTCACAAGGATCTTAATGTTCCATTAGTTAAAACTATGATTACGAAATATGCAGTAAAATACTTAAAAAGGCTCGAATCGCACCCAAACCCACTAGCACGAAATATTTTAAATGATAGCGGCCACACTCGCTTAAGAAGAAGAGACACTGCAGCACTTATCCAATTAGATGAGCGATAAACACTATAAAAGTGAACAGAACCCGCGATGAAGAAAATTTTTGTCTGGCACTGGCAGGACATAAAATAACGTATTAGGTTAAGATTTGATTAATTATTGTTAGTTCATATTTAATATATGAAGATTCAATAAATAAATAATGAGAAAAAAAAAAAAAAAAAAAAAAAAAATTTCGTTTGTTTTATTAAATTCTCTTTATGCGATTTCTATGAGGAATTACAAGCAGAAAAATGCTGTTTTTGAAGTCGGATGAGCCAATTTATACAAATTTGGAGCTTGTTCAATCGGTTTCAGCCATTCTTAAAATCAACAATAAAAATACAAATAAACGTCGTTTATTTAACACTTCCACGCATCATAAATAATTATCAATAGCCCAGCATTATTTTCCCAAACTTTTTTATATTGTCTTTTATATTTACTCGTTTTTGGGGTCGACATATTTTCTTGTTGTCAACGTTTTAAGATTCTTTTTTTAAATTCTATGTAAAAATAACATAAGCTTATTAAGTGCCTTTTACACACTTAACAACAAGTTAATCTTAATTAGTCTGGGTTCACACCATGAAAGTTTTCTTTCAGAAAGTCTGAGTTTATTGGTGAGAGGGGAAGAGAATATGCTGTTCCTTTTTCCCCTCTTACCCATAAACTCAGACTTTCTGAAAGAAAACTTTCATAGTGTGATCCCAGACTTAGAACCCCTTACACGTATAAGTTGTTGATAAGAGTAAGATAATAGTGTAGCTATTTTTTTCATATTTTTTAAATGAAACAAAGAATTTTTTCTTTGAATCCCCAAAGAAACCCCCAATCCCCAAATGACTTTCATTGTCCTTTTTGCTCGCATGAAATCGCCAACTTTGGGGATAACTCCCCAAGTCTGGCAGCCCTGCTTCAAGTTTAAGCCGACAACTCATGAGCAGTGTTGCCAGTGAAATTTCGAGAAAGATAAATTTTAGTTTCAAAAGAGATACACTTTTTCCCAAAAAGATACACTTTTTAAAAAAAAATTTAAGTCCACTTTTAAAGTTTAACATTTATTAAAATTACATTTTTATTTCATATTAAATGAATATTGTAAAGAAAATTATATCATATAAATTCATTTTCATATTTATTTAAGTCATAAATAAATATTAGTTATGTAATTTTTAAAAATACAACAAGCAAACATTAAACATATATATATGTACATATCTTCGGATGGTATCAAAACAAATTCAGTTTTGTAAAAATTAATAAACGAGTTAAGGCGTTTATACCAAGGTGATCATATCAAAAAGTTTATATAAATTTCCTGAAAATAAAAGATGTTCATATTTTTTCCGAACAACTTCGCACTACTTGTAATCCTCGATTTAGGTGAATCGTATATTGAAACATTCTTAATGTTTTCTTTCATCATAATAAAAGCTGCTATTTTATAAGTATTGATTCGGTTACGATGATCAGTCTTCAACGGATTCAAAAGATTCGAAAAATGTCAGGATTATACATGGTAAGTGAAGCCATCAAAAGATAAGAAAAATGTATCTTTCGTATCCTAATGGCAACACTGCTCATACGTTTTTACACTGCGGCCACACGTTCAAGTTGTTCTTGATAGTCTTTTACATATACTGCTTGTCAAAATTTACATAAATTGAAAGCTGTGACGTAGGCTGCACTCAATTTGTAAGCAATTTACTTCCAAGATGTCAACAACAACAGAGACAAACGTGTACTCAGCTGTTAAATTGAAAGTAAATTGCCAAACAAATGGAAAGGTGAAATTGAAAGCCATCTCGTGGTCAATTTTAAAAGTGTGAGTGTGTTAGTAAAAAACTGAGAGTGCATTGCAAATTGAAAGGAATTGAAAGGCAAAACTTGATCGTGTGGCCACCAAGTTAGGAGAGAGAGGAAAAGAAATGGCATTCTCTTTTCCCTTCTCACCAAAAACCACAAGACTTTCTGGTTAACCGTTAAAGCTTGAAGAGTGGGAACCAGCACGATATTTTATATAAATCAGAACATAAATCAGCCTCAAAATATGCTTCAGTACTTGTAAATTCTATGCAGTATGTGGTCATTGACCTGCTTGCTATCTTTTGCTATAACAAATTTTAAACATACTTGGAGGCTTTTATGTTATTAGAAAATGCAACCTTGCTCTTAAACTTTTGTTTTTCTTTGATTTTAGTTCTTGTCTGTTTCACTTTTACTTCTACAACTAATCGTTGTTAGCGGATTTAAAGTTCTGGAAGTTAAAGAGAACTTCATCAGTTTTAGTTGGAATAATTAAATCAAAAGTAAAAGTTTAAAGGCCTTATTCATAAAATATTAAAAGGTTTTTAAACCTTAAAATCAAATATATTCTTTATGAATAAGGTCGTTAATGTTTAAATAAATAAAAAATTGTGTTTAAAGTAAAAAAAATTATATAAAAAGTTTATAAAAGTGATTTCAATTCTAAGAAGAAAGAATTATTGAGGAAGATGCAGTTACTCTTTTTAATAGCAAAAACAACAAAATGAAAGCAGGTAAGTTGAGGGAATGAAATTTTCCAATATGTAGCTTAAATATGTACATATGTATGTATAGCGAATTGCGGATAATTGTTTTAGTTTTGCTTTTATCTCCTACAATTTTCTTGTGTTTATACCTACAAAATTTTTAACTTTTCGGTGGGCTGCTGTTGTCTTCTTTTTTGAAACGTCACGAATATTAGTTGTTGTAATATGTCCAATTGTTCTTATTGTTGTTGTTAAAAAGGTTTTTGTCTGTTTGTTGCGGTTTTTTTTTGTTAAAAGCTTGCATGCAGTCACTATGTCTATACAATAAGGTCGTTTGCTTTGATACTTATTTTGTTATTTGTTGTTGTGACGTCATTGTGTGTGTATTTTGTTATTACATGTATAAAGTATGTATGTATGAATGTATATGTTTTGTGCGAAAGGAGGTTGCTTTTTTGGGCTTGCATCTATCTAAAAATTGTGACGTCATAGACTGAGAAAGTGGATAACGTTGTTTTTGGGGTTTGTATTTACGTTTCTATTATGCGTTGTGACTTCATTGTTCAGTGTTTTTGTGATCTTTTCGGTTACTTGTTCATGTATTTTTGAGATTTTTAGGATGGACTATGTAGTGGTGTCGCTGATTCTGAATTTGCTAGTGTTCTAGATAAATTTGTTCTTAAAAATTAAAACCCATTTTTATTTTGAATAAATTTATTATAACACCTATGGCCACCTATTTTTCAGGTGGCGTTGAAAGCACAGCTGTGCTACTTTTTTCTAAATTAGAGGGATGAAGGTCAAAAGTTACTTGTGTTTTTGACATATCAACCAACGAAAGCAACAAATAAAACATAATGTTGTGTTTTTGGTGTTGTTACTTGTTGCAGTATCGCCACCATCTTTTAGATGAATCCGCCTTGATAATACCAATGCAACGTTAAAGTATTTTGCTTATTCTTCTCTGTGATATGGTAACACAGTGTTTTATCATTTCTGAAATGTGGCGCGATAATTTGGAGAACATATATTACCAATTTTGGGTACTAAGAATTTCATAGCCTATCTTAAGGCTTATAATTCCTTTTGATGTTTAACACTGTCTAAAAGCTATTTCCTTTTATTAGTATTCTTGGAATGTTTAGTTCTCCTTTGATAGTTGCACAAAAGCGGTCGTAAATTAGTGCAGGTGTTTAGTGAAAAAAGTTAAAATTAGTTTGTTTGTTCTTTATAAATTAATAAAAAAAATTTTCTATTTGGTTAATATTAAATAAAATTGTATAAAAAGTGAAGTAAGTATATTTGGCTTATAGGTACATACTATTTTAAAATGTAATTTAAAGCAGTGCAAAGAAGAAATTTATAGTGACTTAGCAACTTTATGTGTTAATATTTTAAGACTTTCAATTAGAACAAATTAAAAAATGGCGATTTCTTTTAAAAAACTTCGTCAAATTATGTACCTACATACCTATGTATGTATGTATGTATATCTTTTTCTGCAATAAGTTGTTGCTATTTGTACAATGTGTAGCGTTGTTGTTTGTAGGTATGTATATCTTTTTTGACTATTTTCGTTGTTGGTGTTTTTTAAAGGAGCATATAGACGACATGTTTTTGTCATCTGACATGTCAAATTTCCCACTGCAAAACACATACATGTCGTGTGTTTCCTTTTTAACTTTGCTTCTGTAAAAGTCAGACGCAAAGTCATCTTACAAAATTTCAATTAGAGCGTGCTCTATTTTCTTCTGACAAACCATCTGACATCAGAAATCTATGCCGGGAAGAAACTGGCAGCGGCGTCAACTATTGACGGAATCATTAGCCGGCTGAAGTTAATATTTTACAATACCAAGATATGTATGCTCATCTCACCATTGAATAGAATTTATGTAAATATAAACATAAAAACCGTTTAATTATAAAATTCTAAATTGGTATCTTTAAAATAAAAGAAAAAAATGTTAAGATGGCTAAATTATTTTACGGCGCAAATAAATATTTTCGTGGCGGCAGCAAGCTATTTTGAAACCGAAAACTACTTTGGTTTCTGCAATAACAATGCGAAAAAAAACAGAGACAATGTCAGAAGCAAATTACATGTACGTTTGTGACCGAATATTATAAACCTTATGTAAAACAGCAATTTTGACAGACATGAACAATTACATGTGACTTGAAAATTTTACATGTCAGATGACAAATACATGTCGTGTACGGGCGCCTTAAAGCCTGATTGCGGGTCAATCATACTTGTTCTTTGTTATTGCTAAGTGTTTGTGTGCTTTTGCATGTTTTAATAGTGTGACGTCACTTTTTGTTTGTGTGAAAATATTTATTGCGTGTGCGAAGGGAAGTAATGGTTTTAAGTTTTTTTCGTTACACAGCGTTTACATTTGCCAGCACTGGCAAGACAGTAATGCTGGGTACACACTTTGCAACACATTTACGCAATCTAGTGAATTAAATTCATTTTCATTCATTCCAGATTGCATTAACATCAAAACGCTTTGATATTTTGAGGTTGCATTGAAACAGATTGCATGAAGATTGCACTGTGTGTACCCAGCATAAGCATATACATACATACATATTAGTTGGCAAAACAATGCAAAAACAAAATAGCTTAAAACTGTTTATGTATTAGTGAAAAATGAATTGCTACTGTCTCGCCAGTACTGGCAAATGTAAACGCTATGTTAATAGCACGATCATTAGTTTATTTAGTGCTTGTGACGTAATTGCTTGTGCTTTGACTTCATTCATTGGCATGTGTGCATGTTATTGATCATTTGGTGTTGTGTTTCTGGCGTTATTTAAATACAGTAAAAATTTGATAATCCGGATAATTGATTGCAGACCCCAATTCGGAGTAGCGAATTCTCCGGATTACCGAATTTTTACTGTCCATACATACATACATACATACATACATACATACATACATACATACATACATACATAGATTCCTATTAACAATACTAAAAATTTCATAGGTACATATTTGTCAGCCAACACCCTTCCACTCATACCTTTACTAAGTTCTTCAACAATTTTTACTTTATCTAAAATAGATAAAGTCTTGTGTGTTCTCTTCACTGAAGGCATCTTGCATCAATACTAAACTAAAAACGCATGTGCAAACATACTCATATCACACCATTCTAACCAAGGCGAATTCATAAAGGTGACATTTTCCAGTCATCTGTTTATTGTTTATTTTTTTGTGTGTATAATGAATGTCAAGCTTTGTTAACATTTTGTGAAAAAATTAATTCAGATTTAAAATTCAATAAAAATTTAAATAGTTGAAAAAAAAATTATTTAAATTATATTAAACAAAAAAAGTGAAAAAATATAAGCACAAGAAATTGAAAATGCGTAAGGAATAAGTGGAGCCACAAAACAAAAAAAATTCCTTCTTATAGGTATTTTCAACAAATATTTTTGACATTCACTCTAACTTTTTACAAAAGCAAAATACATAGTACTTTTCAATAAAAAAGGATAGCTAGCATAGCTCTATCTCATGATGCGGTCACCTTTATAAATTCGCCTTAATTCTAACTGTATTTTTCAAAGCATGCTGTGATTTTAATAAAAAAATAAATAAAAATGGGTGTTATTCAATCCGGACTATAGAGTTGCAATCAATCCGGATTATAGAATACGCATGCTGTGATTTAAATAAAAAAAAATAAATAAAAACGGGTGTTATTCAATCCGGACTATAGAGTTGCAACCAATCCGGATTATAGGTACCTAGAATACGCAATGAGCTGCAAACTTCTGTCTGGATTACCGAATATTCCGGATTAGTGGAGTCCGGATTATCGAATTTACACTGATAGTGTTGTTACGAATATTCGTAATCCTATCGCCTATTTGATTACATCCGCTTTCACCAAATTCAAGAGAATATTTGGCGAATTCATAAGAACATTCGTTTCAAAAATACATAAAATGAAACAAAAAATATTACTGCCTGTTTTTTAAATTAAAATTTTCGTTTGGGAATTTATTAGGAAAGTAACGAATTCCGATACCGATATATCTACAAACCATTTAATTTTCAATGCAGAGCAAAAAATAGAACAGAATATTAAATTGCCTTTTAAATCCTAAGCTGGAGGTCGGTACACACAAAGCGTTTAATGCGTATGATTTTTTTTTGCCTTTTTTTTAAGACGCATGCTAAAATAGAAAGTAATCCTACATCACGCTTTCGATACGTAAATACATTCCACGCGTTTGCTGTGTTACTTGTCAATACAATTTTACACTACTACTTTTTGGACTGATGCATAAACGCATTGAACGCTTGGTATGGGCCTGCAGCTTTAGCCGTTTTACTTTACCCCATAATGTTCAAAAGTTCTCCCATTGATAAATCTTATATTTATTTGTATGTTTTGAGAATTTTGTGCTAGTTTCTGCTAGCATAATGATTTGTATTTTAATAATTTATTCAACTTTTGTAAATTTTGCCATGAATTCAAATTCAATTCGCTGTTTTTGAAATCTTATTAGTTTCAAATATTAATAATCTCTTACACAGTAATTTTGAATAATAATAAAAACATCTAAAGTCAAATTTAAAAAATTGAAAAAAATTTTGTTAATCATACTAATTTTCATTCAAAAAACATTTTAAAAATTTTGTATTGTAAACGAAATTTTTCTTTAATTTTTTTTTATTTTATTAAAAAAAATGATTTTTTCACCGAGATTTTTTTTTTAAACTTTTTTACTATCTTATCTCGATTAAGATGTTTTGTGAAAATACCACAGATATATTTTTTATTATTTATTTGGGCTAAAATATTATCAATATTAATTAGTATTGTGGTTATTTTATTGAACTGTTTATTGTTTTTAGTCGAAATTTTCATATTTTTAATCAGGCTAAAATTCAAAGAAAGGAATTTTACAATATGAAATTTATTTTAATTTATTATTAAAATTTATTGAAAATTTTTCATTCTTGACGTTCACGGACAGGTTGATTTGACATGTTTCGATAGTAACCACTCTATATTTTCAGAAATCTTTGCCGTGAATAGCAAGGACCGTAACAGTTATTCCTTTTTTCATAAAAGTCAGTCATGAAAACAGTTATTTTTTGATTTTTATATTTTCGATCAAACTTAACAGTAATTTTTGATTTTATTTTTTTTTGAAAAATAACTGTTATTTTTTGATTTTTATTTTTTTGAACAAAAATAACAGTTATAAACATGGACCGTAACAGTTATGCCTTTTTTCATAAAAGTCAGATGAAAACAGATATTTTTTGATTTTTATTTTTTTGAACAAAAATAACAGTTATTTTTTAGATTTTTATTTTTTTGAACAAAAATAACTGTTATTTTTTGATTTTTATTTTTTCGATCAAAAATAACAGTTATTTTCGATTTTTATTTTTTTGAACAAAAATAACAGTTATATATTGATTTTTATTTTTTCAAGCAAAAATAAAAGTTATTCTCAAAATAAATGTACGTGATTTAATAATTTAGATGACTTTAAAAATTATTTTAATGTGCATAAGGAATTCCTATGATAATTACACACTAAAATAAAAATTTAAAGTCAACTAAATTATTAAATCACGTACATTTATTTAGAGAATAACTTTTATGTTTGTTCAAAAAAATAAAAATCAATAAATAACTGTTAAGTTTGATCGAAAATATAAAAATCAAAATTATAAAAATCAATATATTTTATCATTGACAAGTGCACGAGGAACAATATGGTATACTTAAATCAGTTTTTCGACATTAATTTCTATATGCTTTTTTTGTTTTAAAATTCCAATATAACTGTTATTTTCGGTCCCTGGTTAAAAATTGATTTTTATTTTTTCGAGCAAAAATAACAGTTATTCTCTAAAGAAATGTACGTGTTTAAATAATTAAGTTGACTTTTAATTTAGTTATTTTAATGTGCATAAGAAATTCCAATGATAATTACACATTAAAATAAAAATTTAAATTCAATTAAATTATTAAATTACGAACATTTTTTTAACTTTATTTTTGCTAGAAAAAATAAAAATCCAAAAATTACAGTTATTTTTGTTCAAAAAAATATAAATCAAAAAATAACTGTTAAGTTTGATCGAAAAAATAAAAATCAATATATTTTACCATTGACAAGTGCATAAGGAACAATATGGTATACTTCAATCAGTTCTTCGGCATTTACTTCTATATGCTTTTTTTGTCTTAAAATTCCAATATAACTGTTATTTTCGGTCCCTGGTGAATAGTCAAACATCAATCTTTAAACCAAATGGGGTTTTTACTTTGGTAGATCGAAATTTGCTTTGAATGATTATCTATTCTAATCGATTTACATGTTCTTTCCTTACTTCTGTTTTTCAAACTTTTTGTCAAGAATCTTCTAGAAGTCCAAAACACATTTTTTTAGTTTTCATGTTTTTATCTTTAACCGTTTTCAACACAACTTGAAGAACAAATGTAAACATAGATCTTGTGCCTTAGCTGTTTACAATAATTAGTATTGTGGTTTCAAAATATATGTATAAGATATCTTTGTCTTTAAAAATCAGCAAAAAAAGCGTCTAGGCAAACAGGCTTCCAGAATAAGGAGGCCCCGAAGAGCCAATACATGTTTTATTTTGGCGGCAATTTTCAATATTGTTGAAAAAAAATCTGACAACTCTTAAGTTAATACTTATTTTTGTTAATGGCCATAAGAGAGACCTAATATTCTGGCAGTTATATTCGATCGAATACCTAAGGCCCAACCAGCAGCCATATTCTGTAATTCGCTAAAGCTAAATCTCTATCGCTAAAAATCTATAAAGTTGATTTTGCGATTTTTGGCTACGAATGCAATTCTGTAAAGTTCATTGCATTTTCAATGCCATAAAAATTTAATTCGCCGCAATTTTAGGCTTTAAAGTCAACAACAAAATTTTCAAATTTTGTATTATCTAAGGCTTTTAGCGATCGAGATTTAGCTAAGCGAACTACAGAATACGGCTGCTGAATATGCTTAAGTTGGCTAAAACAATTGTGCAAATTTAGTGATGCATATGTGTCGAACCATATTGAACTTAAGAAAACTTTTCGGTTAATTTTATGAAACTCGCATTTGCGCTTAAGCAAGGTGCGAAACAGATCGCACTTACCATACGGAATAAAATATTTTTTTATTTTATTTTTGTTTTTTATAATGCTTTTGAGAGGCTTTTTGTTAATTTTTGACAGTAGCTTAAGCTAGCTTATGCATATTATAGTTGGGCCTTTACTCGTATGTTTGAATTTTTTTACTTGTGGGGTTCTGTCAGTCGATAGCGAGCGAGTGTTCAAAAGCAACCTGGCGAGTTTTTAATCGTTTGCACAAAGCCTATCGAGTTGCGATTTTTTTGGTAAAAAAATTATATAAACAAGTTAGAGTGCTATATTCGGCTGTGCCG
Organism: Pollenia angustigena; assembly: GCA_930367215.1. Lineage (NCBI taxonomy): Eukaryota > Metazoa > Arthropoda > Insecta > Diptera > Polleniidae > Pollenia > Pollenia angustigena. Next base: position 122,483,024 of record OV884059.1, on the reverse strand, counting down.
AATCTTTGATACCCTCCACCGACAGTTCGAATGTTTAAGGAGTAATATCTGTATGATGTTATTATTATCTTAAACTGTGACGATTTGTTATTAATTATGGATTTAGGCGACTAAACTGTTTTCCGGTAGTAGGGTTTATATGGGGCCTAGGGTAAATTATGGACCAAACTTCACGAAATTTCACAGTCTTTTTCCCAGTTCTATAAAACTTTGATGTACCAAATTTTGTTATGATAGCATTATTTTTTACGGATTTAGGCGTACTAAACTGTTTTCCGGGAGTAGGGTTTATATGGGGCCCAGGGTAAATTATGGACCGATCTTCACGAAATTACACAGTTTTATTTCTTGTCCTATAAAACTTTGATGTACCAAATTTTGTTATGATAGCATGATTTTTTACGGATTTAGGCGTACTAAACTGTTTTTCGGGAGTAAGGTTTATATGGGGCCCAGGGTAAGTTATGGACCGATCTTCACGAAATAACACAATTTTATTTCTTGTCCAATAAAACTTTGATGTACCAAATTTTGTTATGATAGCATTATTTTTTACGTTTTTAGGCGTACTAAGTTGTTTTCCGGGAGTAAAGTTTATATGGGGCCTATGGTAAATTATGAACCGATCTTCACGAAATTTCAAAGATTTATTTTTAGTTCTATAAAACTTTGATGTACCAAATTTTGTTATGATAGCATTATTTTTTACGTTTTTAGGCGTACTAAGTTGTTTTCCGGAAGTAGGTTTTATATGGGGCCTATGGTAAATTATGGACCGATCTTCACGAAACTTAACAGTTTAATTTTTAGTCCTATGTAACTGTGACTTGCCAAAATTTGTAATGATAGCATTGTTAGTTAGGGTTTTAGGCTTAATATACTGTTTTCCGGGAGTAGGGCTTATATGGGGCCTAGGGTAAATTATTGACGGATCTTCACGAAATTTCACAGCGTGATTTCCAGTTGAATAAAACGAATTGTTGCGAAATCTTATATCATTCTGTGCATTGTTCCACCATTTATGTTAGTTTTTGTAACAAAATTATCAATTTTTTTTAGGTGGTGGTTCCACATTTTGATTCATAGCTCAGATCCTATTAAACCGATTTTGCTGAATTTCAATCCCAAACTGCTTAGGATAACTACAAGCAATTTGACACCAAGTTTGTTGATTTCTTTTGAGTTTTTCGAAAGTGAGCGTGTTTTCAACAGACGGACAGACGGACAGACAGACGGACATGGCTAAATCGACTTAAAATTACTCAAGGACCCAGAATATATATGCTTTATAGGGTCTGAGATGAATAGTAAAAAAGTTTCACACGGAATGACAAACTGAATATACCATCTTCACAACTAATTGTGGTGGAGGGTATAAAAAAGGAATGTTAGTTGTTATTTTTTTTTTAATTAAAGAAAAAATTAATAGTTTAAGTTAGATTAAAGGAAACTTTATGTTGGCAAAAAGTATATTGCCGAGCTCCAATTCTCTAAGAGCATAATTAAATACTTCCTTTGTCAAACTAAAACGTTTTTTAAAGCTTAAAAAAATTACTAAGACCCAAATTTACAGTCATTAGTTTGCTAATAACAACTGTTTCACAAATAAAATATTATTTCTAGCTTTTTCTTAACCATTAGTTAAACCCTCAAATGTTATTGGTTAACTACTTTTATTTTTTTGTATTTATTATTTTAATATAGTTGGCATTTTTTGGTCTGATTAAAATTTTTAATTAACCAATTATTGTAAAACTATAGTTAAGCAATAGTTATCATTTTAGTTTACTAAGTCAAATATATGAAATCATTTCTGTGGCATTTTGACAAAACATCTTAAGTCAAATTTAAAAAGTTGCAAAAAAATGTTTTTAATCATACAAATTTTCATTGAGTTTTTTTAGGATCAATTGACTTTCTATGAAAATGTCCTACACAGAAAAAGTTAACTTTCATATTTGAATACAAAAATCGCATATTTGATAAAAAAAAAATTGTGAATTTTCTGCGATGACGATTTTTTCATTATTGATAAAAAAGTTTGTAGGTATAGTTATTGAATTTTTTAGTCAACAACCAAGTTTATTGAATCAATAAAAAAAGTTGTTGCCCAAAATACTTTACTTGATTTGTTAAAATAAATTGTTGGAAATGTTGAACAAATCAAACAAAATGTTTATCGAATCTTTATTTATTTATTTATTTATTAATAATGATATGCTAAATTCCCAGTTTTTATTTTTTGATACATACACTAAAATTTATTATTGGGGGATAAGTTAGTTCCTATGCACATTTCGCTCGTTACTTATGCCAGATCATCAGGAAACCTATTTCTAAAGACTTTGGCAAAACCAAAGATATTTAACTAAACAAAACTGTTAAGCGAATGGGAATTATGACCCATTATAAAATATACAAGAGTTGTAAAAATACTGTTTTAACGTTGATTCAAAAATTTGTTTTATTGAATATCAAGAAATATTTAAATATTTCATTATTAAATATGTTTTATTGAGTGCTATTTTGCAAAGTGTAATTTTGATAAATTTTTTCATTGAATCAAACACAAAGTTTGTTGAACAAAAATTATATTTTTAACAAACTGTGTTGTTAAAAATTTTCTTGAGATGTTATTTTCTGTGTACATTGAATTAGATCAGGGAGCAAATTACGGCATTCGATATCGAACGAAATTATAATACAATTTTAATGGAAAGTTCGATCGATATCGAATGCCGTAATTTGCCCCCAAGTTAATATTCTTCGCCCTCTTGGCCAAGGTTCTACGGGTATAGATTGAGTCACAAGTTTTGGATTTCTTAATTCTTCCATTCTCGTACTGTGTCCGAATCATTTTGCTTTACATATTCGTAAGGGTTTTAGCCTTACTTAAGTGTTTTCCTAGAGTGGGCTTATGGGTCATATGGTAAATATGAACTGATCTTTACGAAATTTAATGTTACGATTTCTAGTCTTACGAAACTAAATTAGACCAGTTTTCACTACAATATTAATATTTGTTACGGTTTAAGGCGTAATTAAGCGAGTTCCCAGCATGAGCTTTATACATATATGGTTATGATCAGCGTGGTGGTACCTCTCGGTCTTGTCACACGGTGGATCTAACCACTTGGTGAGTTTTATTGCACTTACCAAATGCCCCTGTGGGTGCAGGATCATTCAGTCACACACAGGTTGCAATTTAGGTATAATACCAGAATCTTAATACCACCCCTTGTTTAGGAGTTGGAGCTTTCTAGTCTGCACTGGATAAAGTGATCCAAGCAGTTTCAAAAAAAGAGTCACAACGATCCTAAGATCAAGCATCAAGGATGAACCAACAGCCACCACGTGTACCCTACAAGCAGAGTCCTCAATCATGTAGTCATGCCGTATCGTGAGTTCCAGGGGCTATATGACTGCCCTTGTCTCTAAAATAACACTTTGAAGGGTGCTTTGATAAACACCCCAGACTCAAGAGCCCTTTATTAATTATTCGAACGAAACTTTATGTATTCCTTAATCAATGTGTTTTTTACAAGAAAATGCAAAAAAAGTGTTAACACCGTGGGCGTCGCAATTAGCAAAATTAAAATTTTAACCCTTTCCTAGGGCATCGCCATGTTAAAGTACCAAGTCCTCTTCATATAAAGCGTTTGAACTAAAAGCGGTCCCTACAACTTTACAAATGTCACGTGACAAGTTTGGTGTTAGTTTTTCTTTAAATCTACTTAATTTAAAGAAGTACCGCTTTCTATTTGGCATCGTACGAATAATAGTCGGTGCTGCCAGATTAAGTTTTAAGTGTAAAAGTTAACCGGACTGTTTTATAGTTTGTTTTTGACAGCAAAAATATCGATTAGAAAACTAATGTTACACTTATAAAATTATTACAGTAACTGATTGTGGGTTATTAAATTAAATACGAATAATTTTATTTTTTAACATTTAGGTTTGTTATTCAAAAAACAAACTACCAAAAAATAACGTTTTTTCGTTTTTATTTTTTTATGTAGTTTGATTTTTGTCGGTTAAAATGTATTTTTTAAAAGTAAAAACTATTCAATTTTAAGGAATATGCTGTTTAATAATTAAAAAATTTAAAAATGACTGTAAAAATCATTTGTTTTAAATGAAATCTAAATGATCCGTTTTTTAAATGAATTTTAATTTGTTTGAAATTAATTTTCGTTTGAATTTAACTACATAATATTTTGAGTGTAGGTCGATGATTACCAACTTCTTTTGGTCAGATTTATCTGACTCTCAGAAAGCAAAAACTGGTAAAAAATTTCATTTTTTGCCTGATAAATTTCATTCACTTAAAAATTAAAGTACGAATAACACTTAAAAGTACTTAAAACAATTTAAAATGCATACGCGTGTGTTTATAAAAGCTTGTTGTAGAAAAAAAACAACAACACTACAAAAGAAGGTAAAAAAGGATTTGCTTGTTTTGTGCAAAAACCACAACAACACTACAAGAAGAAAAACATACATTATATTAATGCTATAAAGTAAAATAAGGAACAAAAATTCCCGAATTCTAGTTGTTTAAATTGTTAAGTTAAATACATAAAATTTTCGAAGTAGAAATATTACGAAACCATATTGGGCATGATGCTGATACTGTCTTATAATTTAGGGTTCATTTGTAAACAAAAGGGTAGTAACAAGAAAAGTAAACCAAACACGATGTGTAGCGGAGATAAGTAAAGTAAATAAAAATGTTCTCTCGTCTCTAGTTCTTTGGGGTAAGTGTTTAGGTTAGAATCAATCTAATTTGACCTTCAGATTATTTGTAGAACGTATTCTGGATTAAACCCAACTTAGAAATTCTTCAATAAAGCACAGATTTGTAATTAATTTTTATCTCACTTTTTCTTAAGTCAATATCGATTTCGGATTGTTTTAAGTACGGGTCACTTAAAGAATCTGTAGTTTAACCAAGCATTTTGTACTTAATTTAAGGAAATCCGTACTTGCCGTACTATTTCCCCGCTTTGGATTTATTAAAGAACAGATGGATTGGTTTTTCTTTTTAGTGTATAGAAACCAGCGACATGCAGGAAGGCTTTCAGAGCATGGTCATCTCAAGTAGATGTAATGTAAACTGGCCACATAGATCGTGCGATTTGATTGATTTATGGCCATTTTCTCAATGTTTCGACAAACTGTCTGTTATTTAATGTCAACATAAATTAATAAGACCGATAAACTGTCCGTTAAAGATTTCTCAATATACTGACAAAAGACATTGTTTTAAGTTGGCAACACCTCCCAAAATACATGTAAAAGTTGGGAGGCAGCTGATTGAATTTATCTGTACGGCAAATAAAAGGAAACTAAATAATTGGCAGATAAGTGCTGGTTAGCTTTGCGACAGAAAATAAGCAAATGAGACATTGAAAAAACCAAATGTGCAGGTTTTCGTTGGCAAAAAAGATAATTTTGTTAAGCTAAAAATGTTCGCCGTGATTTAGCGAATTTCGGCCAAAGCTCGGAAGTCAGACTTCCCAAGTTCTCATATTAATTGAATTTTACAAAAAAGCGCAATCCGGGAACTTTTTCGTAAGTTTTCATAAAGTTAATTAAAACAGCAATTATTGCTTACTTTTGTGAATCGTCTCATTTGGATTTTTCTTACTACGCTGCTCCACACTATAGAATATACAGCAAAAATAAACCCGATGTCAAAGTACTACACATTTTAAAAGCTGCCAGATCAAACACTCGTATGGCAATCATATGACTATATTATCCCAATCGAAATGTTTAAAATAAAAAAACAACCTTTACAAATAAAACATAACCAACCCCAAATAATTGTATTCCATAACTTACATACCAACTGTTGAGCTTCCGGATTCCTTTCAATAATTGAATGCTCTATATATTTTCTTTTTTTACAAGTTTTGCTTTCATTTTCATTTGTTTTTGCTTTTAATTTTGCCGTTGAATTCCACAGTCTGAAAAAAATTCTAAAAAAGCAACAACTTCTTTTATTCCTTTAAGGAAATGAACATTTATTTTAACGTATTCGTGCACTCATTGCCACTTACATTGTCCTCATTTTAAAGTAGAGTTTCTTTACATTTTATTCTTTTGCACTAAAAACCAAACACACAAACAAAAGGACACTTTTCTAAAAATACACTTTTCAATAGACTGCAAAACAAAAAAAGGATTAAAGTCAAAGCGAAAATATTTAAGCAACAAAAACAGAAATACTTTGTTGTGTTTAAGCGAGTTAAAAAGACATCGGGGTGCAGGTGAGCAGAGGGAGGGCTCTTGAAATAATAATAAAACACTTGTTTGCTTTATGCTATGTTCACATTTGGGTTTTTAAACGCGTTTAAGCAAAATGTTGATTTAGCTAATCAAAGCCGTTCACATTACATTTGAGATGATTAAGATGACAGACGATTAAGAAAAAACACACACAGAAGCACACAAAAAAACAACAAACAAATTTAAATTTCTTTAAAGTATTAAAAATGGATAAAAACACTTTTATAAAGTTATCAGAAGATTATTTTAATCAATTTAATGATGAAATTGTGAAAATTTATGAATTATTTAAGGAAAAAAAAAATAAAAACATTTAGCAGACATCTTGGCCGGTTGTACACAATCGAGCGATTCTACATTATTAGGGTATGTTCAGTGGATTCTATGTGGTTTATGAAGTGATTTAGTTGTAATCATGTCGATTTGAAGTGATTAACAAATCACTTCAATGTATGGGTAATCATCTCGATTTTGAAGTGATTAGAGCTTAATCACGTTCGAACTGCTTAAACGCGTTTAAGAAGCCAAATGTGAACATACTATTAGACTCTAAAGTTTAGAGAATGGAAAATGCAAATGGAAAGAAAGGTAAAGAGAAAAGGAAAAAAAAACTTTTGTTTTTTTATAGCATATGAGAGAGCTATAATTTTTTTTTTTTAAAGGGACCAACTAAATTGTTGCATCTACATTGAAAAATAACGCAAAAAGCTGTTATAACATCCATAGAAAACTTTCAAAGCGGAGCTGTTGACCAACAGCTGCCACTTTTTCTAGAGAAGATGTTCGGGACTTACATTTTGGTAACAAATTTTCGCCGCGTTCCTGTTGATCGATGTTGAATGTAATAACGAAATAAGATTTCAGGTTGCTTAGGGAAAAAAAACATTAAAACATAAACAGTAAGAAAGCTAGTAGTTTTTATTTGTCGGCGAAAAATTGGTTAATGCAAAGCTTAAAGGTGGCTTTTTCTAGATAAAACTTATGCCTGTGATATCGACGAGATTTGTTTAACACAAAGTCGGCTTTAGTTCGCAGGTCGCCTTTAATCAGGATTTTTGTGCTGGATAGGAATGAAACGATACGAGTAAATACAAGTACATATTCGATACTTTTATATAAGTACCAAGTATTTTTGTAATCGATACTTATCAACCGAGTACCAAGTAGTATCGGTAAAAAAATACTCGGTATCGGTCAAAAGTAATCGTTTCACTTTGGTATTGAAATTAATCATACTGGCCATGAACCTAATTTTAACTGGTTGCAAAAAAGTCACAAGTGAAGAAATGTTACATGCAATGCATATTGTACCACAAAAACAAAATAAGAATGTGTGGTCTTTTTTCTAAGTTAACGATAATAGAACTGCGCACGCAAAATGCAAGTTGTGCAAAAAGGTGTTTTAAACTTTAGGGGGTTCTACCAAAGGTCTTTGGACACATATTTGTTTAAGTTTATATTATTAAATTAATACATACTTGCATATATATTTGAAATAAAAAAAATTAAATATTGTCCTATAGCATATATGTAGCTATTTATTTACGATACCCAGAAGTGTTGAATGCGAACATTGGTTTCGTCGGCAGCATATGTTTGCAATAAAATAAGGTATCAATTACACTGTGCAAGAAATTGACACTTTTTTTGAGACAAGCTGGGCAGCTGGCGTTTTAACCTAATTGTTGGTCATCCATTTGACCCATCTAGGGGCATAATAGGCGCTGCAGGCGCCAAGTTTAAGAATTTTACTAAACCGCCATATACATATGTATGGTTAAATTCTTAAATTTGGCCCCTGCTGCGCTAAGGTTGCCGATAGATGGGTCAAATGTATGACCGACCCCACTTTATTTTTCATCTCAATCATTTATCTCTAACATACCTACCCGCTATCTCTATTCCTTAAGAGGGCTCCCATACAAAATGTTCAATGCAGACTAGAAATATATTGAAGAAAAAGTCCCATAAATGCCCAGGAGTCGACCCTACTGGGATATGATGTATTACCGACCTCAATTAGAAAGAAGTTATTTTATAATTTTATTGCGGAATTTCGGTTTTTTTTTTGTTTTTTCAATAAGCTAAAGCGCTTTTGAGTTTCACGAACATATGTTGTGTAACCTCCTCTATTTTCGAAATAACGGTACTCCTCGAAAATAAGAGCCAACCTACAAAAAAAAAAAACGGCGGGCACCACTGGATTCAGCGTACCCGAATTATGTTAAAACTCCATTAGAAGCTTTTTAAAATATAAGTTTTAATGCATAATACTTCCATATTACTTTAAAAGAATACATTAAACTGTTTTATTTTGTAATGAGTTTAATTTTCTTCATAAATTAATTTGTTTTAATACTTTTACATAAACTATCAATTATAATTATATGAATTTTACAAATTGGCTTTTATATATGAAATCCCGATTCGTCTCGGGATCCCGTTTTTTTGAATTAAAAATTCCGAATCCCTGATTTCAAAAAAACTGGTCCCGTTATCATCTCGCGATAGCGAACACCATTCACGGTAATTGCTTGGCCGACCTCATTTTCGAAGAAGTACGGCCAGATAACGCCGCCAGCCGCAGAACTAACTGGGGAGCATGCACATATGTTTTCCCATTTCCTACAGACCCGGTTTGCTGAAATTTGCGCAAAGTTCTCCCGATTGTGAAAAAAATGTTATTGAACGCCCATTTTCGTTAAAGGCTGTAACAATCTTAACGCGCTGCTCAATTGTGTACCTCGTAATGGTAGAAGTTGTCAAATAATGAAACAAAGAAAGGTCAATGTAAGTTGCGCAAAAAACTTGACGTTAAGGTGCGACTCACAATTAACATCGTGGATTATTGTATAAAATACATATATGTACATATATGTATTTTTTTTTTAAATTGATAAATATATAATAAAGGGTGGTAAAACAATAATCCACGATGTTAATTGTGAGTCGCACCTTAAGGACAAGTTTTTTGTGACATTATTGATTTCTGGAATAAAAGGTGAATGAAGGTTGTTATCCTGAAGGTTCTATAAATTTTTTTTTCCTACGATAAAAAAGATTTTTCGATTAGAAATTGGTACTAGGTGGAACTAAAAGTGGTCTCAATCTTTACACTTTTCGTTTTGCACAAAAATTATAATAGGTCGTAGTTCTTATGTTATTGTATAGTACTAAAGCACTAATAAGAAAGTTTTTAAATGCTGCTTTCTATTCTTTTATCATACAAACGATACAAGTACCGATACAATTAAGTATCGATACTTTTTTTCGATACTAAGTAGGTATCGATACTTTACGAGTGATACCACATCGAGTAAAAGTATCGATACCTTAGAGGTATCGTTTCATCCCTAGTGCTGGAAGAATGATTTGGAAAAGCTTAAAGTTTACACTAAGTTTTCAGTTTAAGCAAACACTTTACATCAATTGCTTCTCTAGTACATTACTTTAAAGCAGTGAAGGGCACACGCAACTTTCAGCATTTTTTTTTTAATTAAAAAGAAACAAACTGCCCTTTTTTCTTTATGGTCCTAAACAATAAGAACATTTTTTATATGGATTAACACAAATTTACTTGTTCATTACTTTACAACTACTCACTGCAATACTTTTTATTTAAAACTGTAAGCAAGCTTTAGTTTTGTTTACATTCCTTAATAGATTACTTGGTAAGCGATGCTTATTCCTTTGCTTTATTAATATGTACAAAACTAACTTTTTTCTGTCTAGGACTGTTTATTTTTTTATTTTCCCTAAACTGCCTTCACTTGACTCGCTTTCTCTGTCTCTCCTCTCTCTCACTTTCTCTTTTCTTATAATAATAAATAAATTTTAGCCGGCTTTGTGCTCAGCATGTTACAACAACTCAATAGAAATATAAATAAACAATAAGAATTTTCCGCCAAACTAATTTTCCAACCAACAACTCAATGGCTACAGGTGTTTATTGTTTTCGTATACGAAAAATTTAAATGCATTTGTTTCTCCCATAACACCTCGGAGAGCATGCTCACTACAACTTTATTCTCAAAAGCTCTATGGCGTACTATAAAAAGCTTTTGCTTGTGATAAGAGTTCTTCTTTAGAAATTCTAAAGGAATTTTAAGTTTTTGTTTTGGTTTTTTTTTCTTGAAAAACTTTCCTGTAAACGAAAGAAATTTTGATGAAAACATTCAGTTTATTTTCAACATTCGGGCCGTATTGTTTGTTCGATTTCGCTAAATAAAATTATGGATTAAAAAAAATATATTTAATAATAAAAAAAAAAAAACAAAACAAACAATTGAAGTAAAAAAGACAAAAAAATACTTTGAAAGCGCGTCGGTTTGATGTAAAAATGTTTTTAATTTTAAGTGTTTTAAGCAAAAAAAAAAAAAAAAAATTAAAACAAAAATACTCTTAATTTATGGAAATTAAAAAAAAATGCAAAAAAAATTTAATTTGAAATATTTGCCTCATAAAAATATTTTGTACATTTAAATAAAAAAAATTTCAATTTCGTGTAAATTTTTGATGTTGTTTGGAAAGTTTTTTCATTAATATCATAATTAATAAAAATTACAAAAAAAAAATGTAAATTAAAAAAATTTTAAAAATTAAAAAAAAATAATACCAAAATTTGTGTAAATAGTTAATTAATACAATTACAAAATGTAATACAAATAGTGTAAATATTTGTTTGGTGTAGTGTGTTTTTTTTTTTCTTAAATAAAATTGATTTCACTTAGAATTAACAGCTGTGCAAATACAACAACAAAAATATTATAATTATTTAAATAATTTCATAAAAATCGTGTTAAATTAAATTAAACAAAAAAAAAACAAAATTAAAACGACATAGAAAAATTAATTTTAGTGTAAATATTTTTTTTTAAATGTGAAAACAATCGTTGGTCTTGAGAAAACAAAACTTCTAACAAATTCTGTTCAATAAAAATGTAAGAGAAATTTGTAATATTTAAAAAAAATTTAAAAAATTTATAGCAAATGTGTGAATCTGTGTCTTGATATTTTATAAAATTTTATGATTTTTTTTTTAATTATACAAATATATTGTTGAAATATATTCGATTAGAAATTCTGCTATTCAAAATACACAAGTAAAAAATTTGGAGGTAGATCGCTCTTGCTTTATTATAAAAAATAAATTAACACAACATTTTGAAAAATTTCTAGTAAAAATGGCTTTTTTTAATCATCTTTAGTAGATGCTCCTACCAGAGACAAATCACAGGCTTTAAAATTTGTTGAAACATTCAACAATTATTAAGAATTTAAAGCCCTAATTCTACCTGTGGGACAACATTAACAAACAGATTCAATTAATGCCGCAACAAATCGAAGGACATTTTACAGCTCTTTTATTCGCCACCACCTCCTCCCTCCCCTTGAAAACAATTGCTCTGTTAACCATTTAAATATTAAAATAAAAAAAGTTGAGATCAAGGGAATGATTCACTTTAAATTAACGATCGATCAGCCATTCTATTTGAAAAAAGAAAACTTTAACTAAACGTAGTGTTATCTAAATCACCCTCGGCTTTGCTAACCTCCAAAATGGTTTTTTTTTTTGTTATTATCCAAAAAAGTGTCTGGCCTAACAAAGAAAACACAACAAATTTTGAAAAAATTTTCTCTATTTCTCAACACGATTTCCTTTTACATACGATACACTTTTTCCAGCGATATGGAATAGCCTCGATGCCCTTATTTTAATAAAAATTTTATACAAAAGAGGTATTGCCTCAGCGCCCACAGAACATTATTGAGACCAATTGGCAAAGAACTAAACATTTTTCAATGTTTTTTTATGTTGGCACATCTTTTACTGCCGAGCCATTTTTTCAAAGTTTGAAAATATAGAAAATAATCCGAGAGAGCTAAAGCTGGCGTATAAGGTGGGCGTGATAAAGTAATTTGAACTTAATTTCATTGATTTTGGCCATCGCAATAGTGAACTAATACATTGTCTTGGTGGAGTAACCCTTTCTTCTTCGCAAAATGCCTTTTGAAGCAAATCAATTAAGACTTTTCCACACAGATCTTAAAAAAACAGATTACATGATCTTGCCTGCAAATGGAATGAACTGGCTTCGCCTTTTTAAAACAAGATTCTTCCATTCCCTTTCACTGCTTTGGATGTTCCTTTGTCAAAGACGTGTTAAAGTATAAGCGAACGCGGCGTCCATCTTGCACATAGTCAACATGAAATTTAGATCACCTTTTTAAATGCCTATTATTTCAATTGGCTTACACACCTGTAGCCAGAGATTATCCAATACCAGTTTGTCCTCATCTTGAAAATATACCAGTTACTGTGTTGCAATATCTAGCCTGTGATATAATTTTTTAATTTGTGTTTATTTAAATTTTTCATGTTTAATATTCTTTATGTCTGTTGACAACAAATTATTGTTCAATGTAATAAAAAATTAATTTCTCTTATTACGAATCCCTTGATAAAGTGAACATAACATTCACGAAACGTTGGGAAAATATGGATTTAATGCATTTTAATTACATAAAGAACTTTAGGCCGTATTAGCTAAAATAAAATCTAATTCAATGAACAACTATTGGCCAAACAACAAAAATAATATAGGTTGGACTTTAATTTTTCAAAATAAAATGTAGAATTACAAAACGTTGACAGATGTGGAAAATATTTATATGAGCACCTACCGTGTCAGCCTAATCTCATAATAAATCTTATCCACTTTTATGTATATTAAATTCGGTTACTTCTGTGAGGAGCATACGATGACAAACAATGCGTTTACTAATCGCCCCCCGTGTTTGGGAGGCATCATCAGAAACACAGAATACACAGAACTGTCACGAGACGGAAGATTTTGCGTTTTTTTTTGTCTCTTTCAAAGAAAGCTGCCCTTTTGCATTTCTCTTTTCATCATATTCTATGCCGCAATACAATGAACACAAATTTATTTACAAAACTGTTGTAAAAATTAACTTTTAAGTTCACCACAACACGAGTAAATAATATTTAAGTAAGTAAATAACATTATAAAACAAAACATTATTACTACATACATTTTTTTGCACAAAAAACAACGTTTGTTGAACTAATGCATTTGTTTAACGTGGTTTGTGTTTTGTTATTTTTGTTTTGATCACGCCATTTGTGTTGATTGTGGCGGCCTGTTTTCACACCATGCCACTTCACTACCCAAAAAAGCTTTCTGTCTCTTTCTTCGGAAGCTGCCCTCGCAACTGATTTGGGCCTTTTTCACACGTCACTTTTTACAGTTCTGTGTATTCTGTGATCAGAAACTAGTAGCAATTTGAGTACATGGTACTGCAAGATTATACACTTGCCCGTGGTTTAGGAGCTGGAGCTATCTTACCTCCGCTGCTTTTAGCAAAATGCCAGCAGCAGCTGTTGAATAGCAACAGCAGCTAGGGATAGTCATTCCTTAGTCTGAACTCGCTCACAAGTGTTAAAACATCAGACTTTAGTCGGATTTTTAGGATATCCCTTTTGGCGACTTAAGGCTTAAATCACAACCACTACGTGATCCACTTTTGTGAGTTTAAGCTTTTAAAAAAGCACTCCCCCTTAAGATGGGGAACAAGCTTGTTGAAAAGCCGCTTTCATTAGAAAAGTAAAGCTTCTGCAATGAAGATCTTCCTGAAAGACAGGAAGAATTTTTCGCAACAAGCATACTAACACAGGTCTCAACCAATATTCAGACCCGGAGCCGTGCCATCCGGCGCAACTGACTCCCGTGATACCATTTCGGATCTCTGCTCTGCCGCGATCGCAAGAGCTCGTAAAGATTTCCGAATCCCACATAATTATGCCCTGATGGATGTTACACTAAAAGGTTAAATATGTCTAAGATGATACCTACACCCCCGGGGGAACTTAATGTTGGCAACAACGGAAATCTTTAAAACTTATAACATATGTTTAATAAGGTCGCCACTTTTCACCAAAGCAATTTTTTTTAAATTTTTGCCGCCATCTTTATATCATGTCCTCTAAATTTGGGACCGGCCTTGTATAAATGAGATCGCAACGTTCATTTTTTTTGATATTGTTAAAAAAAATCATAAATTCATTTTGTAAGTAATTTTAGATATCTGACAACAATTTTGTGTAAACGCCACTGCCTTAAAAATGTAAAACTTTAACCCGACTACATTTCTGCTCTGCAAATGTAAAATGTTATTAATATCCTGCTATTTGTTAAGAAACAACAGATTTATTTTAATTTAAACCTTTTTTTTAATTTCCAAAAAGTTTGAAAAACAATTTCCCTTAAAAAAGTTGTTTTTAGTTGAATTGAATACTTTTTTATCTCCTAAACTGTTTCTAAAATTTTATATTCTAAGCTAAAACTATTATTTAAGTGGCTTTTAATTTTGCTAGTCATTTAATTTATTTTCAACTTCCAAAATCCTTTTGTCAGCATTATTGCTCGTGTTGCCCTTTTTTATATTTTTGTTAACTAGACTTTTGTTGGATAAACAAAAAAAAAAATACTCAGAAGTTAACACGTGTTTCCAAAAGAAAAAATTTTAACTAAAAAACTAATTATATTTTTGCCAGCAGAAGCTTTAATTTAACGAGAATATAAGTGAAATACTGGGATAAAATAAGAGGGAGCTAGGGGACGCCTTTCTTATACTCTACACAATTAGTTTGTCATTTCGTTTGTTATTTCCAAAATATTGATGTAAGACCCGAACATTATGAGTAGGGCAGGTAATGAAACGATTGTCGTCTGTTTTTGTGTTGGTTGAAATAGATTTTCTAAAATCTCTAGTTATGTAGGAAATGAGGTTATATTGCACCTGTTCATCAAAAGTAACACAACTCAAAATTAACAAGTTTTCAGTAGAGGCAAAAAACTAATTCCGCCAATATGATGGAATTATTGTTATAAACAAATATAATGTTATAAAGGAAACTCACTAATATTTCAATAAAATCACAAAATTTATTTCTCTTCTTCCTTTTTCCGAAATTATTACGGATTTTTGATTTAATACAGTTTTCATGAAATTTTTTGATCTACATGTCAATATTATTTCAAGTTATGCTTATCACAACCCAAAATCAACAGCTATTGATAAACAGATTTTTAACATGAAAACAATCACAACTCGAATTAATACAGTTTCGCTGATTCATTTGAGCACCATAACCCTTGAACACTTCAACGCAACTAAAATTACAACTCTTTAATTGAATCAAAACAAACAATATGAGTACGCAAAGAAAGACATAAAGGCATTTCTCTCATGAAATATTACAAATAGAATACCAAAAATTTTACAGTCGTTAGATATGGTAATCATACACTGTTTCCTTCAAAAAAGTGGAAAATAGAATTTTTTGAGTTGTGTTACTTTTGATGAACAGGTGCGATATATTCAGGTCACATATAGTCGGAAAAAGTTGCTATTGAAGTTCAGCCAGAAATCAAGATTACCTCTAATGTTTACCAATAAACTTTACCAATTTTTTTCTGGAAAAACTTTATTAAAACAACTTATAATACATATGTATGTACATAGGAAACATATTAAACAGAGCACGCTCAGCATTTGACCGATTGAACAGAATATGTAAGTCAACACAAATCTCTTTAAGTACAAAAACGAAAATATTTAACTCGTGTGTGGAATCCAGCCTACTATTTTTATGGCAACGGAACCTGAATTTCGCATATTCTGGCCGAAAAAAATCACAAACGCATCTTTTGAGGTCAACAAAAGAGGAGCATACAATCCGACAAATAACAAAAAGAAATTGGAAATGAATAGGACATACTTTGCGAAAGCCGCATGATAACATCACAAGAGCAGCATTAGGTTGGAATATCCAAGGCAGCTGACGCCCTGGTCGTCCGAAATATACCTGCCAATGAACAGTCTTACAAGAACGGCAACAACAAAATAAAATTTAATGGCGACAATAAGATTATGTGTAATAATATATTAATACGATGGAATTCTCTTGTAGTTAGAAGAATCCCTAGAGGGAAGGGTACTGACACCAAAGTAGTTTCGTGATAGGTCTTTGCTGGTAGAGACCGGTTCAAGTTCTAACACTTTATACGAATAAGACCTATCGCTTTTACATGGGGTTGTCATTGGAGGGGGTCAATTGACGTCATTTGACTAGCCACAATATACAATGTAGTATTTTTTTAATAAAACAATTCCTAGAAGTAAATTAAAAAAAGTCCCAAAAAAAAAAGAGTCTCACCACCAGTGAAGACTGTACTGTAATTCATTACTTTTTCTTCCGTTTTGTTCTTCATATACCAGTTAAGTGATTGGTTCTTCTTTCACTGGTCATGAGTTCTTTCTTTTGGTACTTGTTCTATGTTCACAAAACCCAGGGCCAGTCTGTTGGAACAATTGACACAACTTTCCCGCAGGAATAAAATTAAAGAAGAAAATGTAAAACGTACTATGGTAAAGGGTATAGAAAATTCGTCACAGCTGAATAAAGCACTTTTACTACTTCTTAAATTGTTTTCCCGTATAAACCATTAAAAAGTAAGAACATGACTAAAACAAGTGTTATGAACTTTAAGTTTTTAATGTACAAAAAAAAAACCTAATTTGGGAATCAATTTACTCAACAGGAAATAAAGAGAAGATGAAAAAAAATGATAAAAGAAATTAGATTTTTATGATTCTCTAATATTTTTGGTCAAGGGAGTGGGAACTTTCCTATCAAATATGTATGGAAGTATTTAGAAATGCAAAATAAACATTTCCAATGGTACCAAAAAAATTTTTCAAATAGTACATTTTCAGTAAACGCCATATCTGTATGGGACTCGCCTTAGGAGTGGAAATTAAGGGCAAGTACATACCGCTCCTTTATTGCAATATAGTCATATCTCGAAAAAAATCAAACTTGCCAAAAAATTTACCATATATGGGTAATTTGCTATAGCTTACCTTTTATGGTAAATTTTGCTAAAATTTACTTTCCATAGGAATATTTGAAGGATATTTTTTAAAATTTACTTTTTTGTTTGTTAAAATTTACTATTTTTAGGAAATTTTGTTAAAATTTACAATTTATAGGAAATTTTGTTAAACTTTACTATTTATAGGAAAATTTCCCTTAATTTACTTTTAAAGGATATGGCTTTAACATTAACTTTTTATAGGAAATTTTGGGAAAATTTACTGTTTATAGGAAATTTAGCTAAAATTTACTGTTTATAGGAAATTTAGCTAAAATTTACTGTTTATAGGATATTTTGCTTTTAAAGGTTTTTTTTAAATTTACTTTTTTAGGAAATTTTGTTAAAATTTACTATTTTTAGGAAATTTTGTTAAAATTAAAAATTTATAGGAAATTTTGTTAAAAATTACTATTTATAGGAAATTTTGCTTTAATTTACTTTTAAAGGACATGGTTTTTATACGAAATTTCCATTTTTATAGGTAATTTTAGGAAAATTTACTGTTTATAGGAAATTTTGCTAAAATTTACCTTTAATAGGAAATTTTTCTTTTAAAGGATTTTTTTTTAAATATACTTTTTTAGGAAATTTTTTACTATTTCTAGGAAATATTGTTAAAATTTTCCATTTATAGGAACTTTTGTTAAAATTTACTATTTATAGGAAATTTTGCTTTAATATACTTTTAAAGGACATCTATAGGCAATTTTGGGAAAATTTACTTTTTATATGAAGTTTTGCTATAATTAACCTTTAATAGGAAATTTTGCTAACATTTACTTTTGTAAAGGAAATTTTTCTTTTAAAGGATTTTATTTTTAAATATACTTTTTTAGGAAATTTTTTACTATTTTTAGGAAATATTGTTAAAATTTTCCATTTATAGGAAGTTTTGTTTAAATTTACTATTTATAGGAAATTTTGCTTTAATTTACTTTTAAAGGACATCTATAGGCAATTTTGGGAAAATTTACTTTTAATATGAAGTTTTGCTATAATTAACCTTTAATAGGATATTTACATTTACTTTTTTATAGGAAATTTTTCTTTTAAAGGATTTTATTTTTAAATATACTTTTTTAGGAAATTTTTTACTATTTTTAGGATATATTGTTAAAATTTACCATTTATAGGAACTTTTATTAAAATTTACTATTTATAGGAAATTTTGCTTTAATTTACTTTTAAAGGACATCTATAGGCAATTTTGGGAAAATTTACTTTTTATATGAAGTTTTGCTATAATTAACCTTTAATAGGAAATTTTGCTAACATTTACTTTTTAATAGGAAATTTTTCTTTTAAAGGATTTTATTTCTAAATATACTTTTTTAGGAAATTTTTTACTATTTTTAGGAAATATTGTTAAAATTTACCATTTATAGGAAGTTTTGTTAAAATTTACTATTTATAGGAAATTTTGCTTTAATTTACTTTTAAAGGACATCTATAGGCAATTTTGGGAAAATTTACTTTTTATATGTAGTTTTGCTATAATTAACCTTTAATAGGAAATTTTGCTAACATTTACTTTTTTATAGAAAATTTTTCTTTTAAAGGATTTTATTTCTAAATATACTTTTTTAGGAAATTTTTTACTATTTTTAGGAAATATTGTTAAAATTTACCTTTATAGGAAGTTTTGTTAAAATTTACTATTTATAGGAAATTTTGCTTTAATTTACTTTTAAGGTTTTTAATGTACAAAAAACCTAATTTGGGAATTAATTTACTCAACAGGAAAAAAAGAGAAGATGAAAAAAATACATATGTGACCGTTTCAGTTAAAAGGGACCTGTGGGAAAAAATGAGTTTTGGAGAAAAACAATTTTAAAGTTAACAAGTTAATTTTTTTAATCAAAGTTGTATTTAAGAGCTTACTTATGACAAAAGTAATGCAGTTAGAAAACTGCGGTTTGATGCATTAGAAAGAGCATATTGTAATTTTTAAGAATCACAAAAAAAGTAAAAATCGATTTTTTTCATGCTTAGGTCCTTTTTAACTGAAGATATTGTTTTAAAATTAAATTTTTGTAGGAAATTTTCTTTAAATATACCATTTCTGGGAAATTTTCTATAGCTTACTTTTTATAGGAAAGTTTTTTATTTACTTTTAAAGGACTTGGTCTTAAAATTTAATTTTAATAGGAAATTTCCATTTGTATAGGTAATTTTAGGAAAATTTACTGTTTATAGGAAATTTTGCCAAAATTTACTGTTTATAGGTTATTTTGCTACAATTTACTTTTTATAGGAAATTTTTCTTTTAAAGGATGTTCTTTTAAAATTTACTTTTATATAGGAAATTTTGTTAAAATTTACTATTTATAGGAAATTTTGTTAAAATTTACTATTTATAGGAAATTTTGTTTTAATTTACTTTTGAGGAAATGGTTTTAAAATTTACTTTAATAGGAAATTTTCTTTAAATATACCATTTCTGGGAAATTTTCTATAGCTTACTTTTTATAGGAAAGTTTGGTAAAATTTACTGTTTATAGGAAATTTTGCTAAAATTTCCTGTTTATAAGAAATTTTGCTAAAATTTACTTTTTATAGGAAATTTTGCATAAATTTACTTTTTATAGGAAATTTTGTTTTCTTAGATAAAATTTTTACCTTTAATTTTCAAAACATTCTCACACTAAATTTTCTATTTTTTACTTGAAAAAATCGGAACAAATGCGAATCGAATTCATTACAGGTAATCTACAAAAACCACAAGCAATTTGTTTTTATAGAATCATTGAACAATCTCAAAAGCAAAACAGAAACAATGGTAATACACAAAATTTCGACATCCTACAGTTATAAACCAGATAAAGTTATTAGCAGTTATCGTTCACCTGTAACGAATTCGCCGTAATGGGAACATTTTCAATACATTTTGTTTTTTAAAAATTTTTAAAAGTCAATTAAACAAATACACAATTTATTATGGCCTGCATTATTATATGTAAAGGCCTAAGCAAATGTGCGAATACATGTAAGTTATATGAGGCAAACCATATTGAACTTAAGGAAAATTTTCGCTAAGATTAATGAAACTGTCATTTGCTTAAGCAAGGTGCGAATCTAATCGCACATTCCGTACTGAATCAAGTGTTCTTTTATTTTGTTTTTGTAAAGCAAGGCTATGCATATTATGGTTGAGCCTTAAGTGTTTAAACAAGCAAAACTTTTTCTTGTTATTAAATGAAGCACAGCCGCGAATAACGTTGTAAACGCCACATTTTGCAAAAACTGTTTTTTTGCAGATAAACGTTCGCCTTACTCTCTAACACAGTTTAAACATCAAATCAACCAAATCTATGCACTTTAACGCCTTCAAAATGGCACGCAAAGTGTCAGCCAGTGGAAGAACATTGCAAGTTACTAAAAAAAGGATGAAACCGAAATGGTTTTGCAGTGCGGAATAATCACCCGTATTGTGTTTGGCGTATTTAAAATACGCCTACGACTGTTTGGTAATAGATTAAAGAGACCGTGAACTTTTTTCCTTTAATCTATTACTAAACAGTCGTAGGCGTATTTTAAATACGCCAAACACAATAAGGCTGAATGTTTTAAAAGCATTTGGCATAAAAGTTTTAATTATCATTATTTTCGTCCCCACTATCCAGGAGGAAATTAAAAAATATTCAATAAGCTACATCGATAAACTAATGGTCCACCCTAACTACCTTTGCTTCAGTTCGAAGGTCACCAGAGGCTAAAAAGAACCGATACTTTGAGCCTAACTAGAAGACAGTCTTAAAATTTGAATACAGCAGTTAGTGGTTACACTGGTAACAACTAATAAACAACAAGTAGAATTAAGATTTGAGTACATATTGTAAATTTCGATAAGAAAGATTCAATAATAAAAAAAAAAAAAAATAAAAAAAAAAAATATTTTTAATAACAGGAAAAAAAATTTTAAAACAATTAATGCTGCCTGTCAAAAAACGTTTTTTTGCTCTCCTGAAAAATTATTATTTTGTAACTTAAAACGTTATTCGCGGCTGTGTTTCAAATGTTAATGAACAACTTTGCGTTTATTTATTCGTGTCACTGTACTTTAAAATTTTCTCTCTCCAATACAGCTGCAAAACATTTTTGGACATCAACATCTTAAAATTTAAATCCATAATTTATAAAGAAAATAATTAGTTTTAATTGTAATTTTATTTTTTGCAAAGTTTCTAGAATTTTTTTAAATATATTATTGAAAAGTTTTATCTCCCTTTGGTACCATTTTAAAAGTTTCTAAATTGTACCAATTTTTCTAATTCTGCAGCTCAAAACTCGTATGTTCTATGCAATTGCCGGATATAAATTTTTTTCTTAAGGAAATTAGTCTTAAAATCCAAAAAAAGGAATATGTGTTGTTGCTGTTGTTTTTAAGCTGTCTTTCGTTTGTGAAAATCTTACAAATGTTTAAGGTCCCTTAAGGACATGTATTCACACACAAGGAGCTTAATACAACTTAATTCATTATCATGTCTATTTGAAATTTGGTTAACATTAAATACACACAAACATCCCAGCGGTAACTAGAATGAGTAAAGAGGCCTAATAGAACCCCTTATTTAGCAGTCACAAGCAGTCAGAAGCCCTTCTCGCCGCATTCCATACTTATTTATTTTTTACACATGTTGTCATTGGGCGCAAGGCCTTCCACACTTTCTTTAAAAACGACTTCGATCCCTTCCCAAAGAAGGGAGTAAGGAAGGTCACTAAAAATAAAAAGTAAATAAAACTGAACACTTTCCTTTCTCCCTTCTCAAAGAAGGGAGTAGCGAATGTGTACTGAATATTTCAGAAGGTGTTTTAAAAAGAAGTTTATACCTTCCTGAAGGCAGGATATCATGCGAAGCGAATCTTTTAGAAAGGAGTATAGAGGCCTTCAAAAAGGCCTGCCACTTACGGTCCTTTCAATATTTACCGCTGGGATATGTTGATATTCAAACACATACAAATTTTTAAACATTTAGCAACCCAGCAAGCAATTAGAAGATTTCTTCTTACAAAATTCTTGACAGTAAAATAATTGCAATTTAATGACAAACTGTCATAAAATTGAGTCATTGGTAGTTGACTTAAGCCAAAGTGAGAGAATTTTATTATTTACCTACCCGTTACACCTGTTTGTTTCATTTTTGTTGTATTCCGCCTTTTCTGAACAGAAGACCTCTCAATTATAAGGCACCAGCAGCATGCGCGTTGTTTTTAGTTCTACTTTGAAAATTTGATGTATTTTACTAAATAATTTAAACAATTAGAATATGGGAATTGTTGCTTCTTATTTAATTTTAAAACATGAAAATAATGTGAATTATACACAAAATGTGGCATAGAATCGTAGTCACTGTAGTCATAGCATTAATGACTCAAAAAAATAAGACAACATTTTATGATGACATTCGTCATTGGATTGATGTCAGTTTCTGTCTCATTGATGCCATTTGTAATAACATTGATATCACATATCTGATTGTAAAGCATTATCAATATGAAGATGCATTTTTCTATTAGTGCTATAAGAAAGCGGCCACTTATCTGATATTATGTATTTTCTTAACAAACATCAAATAAAGACAATCCAAAAGCAAAACTGAACTTTTTCATTTGTTTTAAAAAAATTCCAGTCATAGAACGTTAGGTGACAACTTTTGTGCTACCTTGTATTTTAACTTAAATTTCGCAGAATTTGTAAGATGAAAAGTTGTAGAATCTGTAAATGTCTACTCTTCTGCGAAATTCTGACTGGCTGTATCATCCAACTTGCTTTCAAAACTATTATCCTAATAGTTTGTCAATTTATTATTTATCGGAAATTATAAATTTCTAGTACTCCGCAGGACGTTTCTTCTGCGTTGTAAATTCGAATATGTATTATAAAAACTTAAATGTTCATGTGCATTTCAACCCAAAGTCAAAAAAGGAACCAACATAAATTCCTTTGAAATAGAATCATTAAGATGTTAATTCTTTCTTTTTGAAATAGGAGTATTTACAAACAGGAATAAAAACAGCAAGAGGTTTTATTCTGCCATCAGCACCCAGCATTGTTTTGTGAAATAATCTAAGGAAACTGGAGAATTTTGGAGGAAAAAAAAACACACAAATTGGGGGGAAAAAATATTGAATATTATGGAAATGGGGCGTACATAATGAAATGCTGGACATGGCTGAAATAAAAGGCAAACTTAAGGAATTAATATGTTAAGGATGTTATGTACACTTAAATAATTATTTATGAGAATAACTTTATTAAGGCAGCAAGAAATTTCGAACAAAAATTTCCAAGGTTGGCAACCGTTACCATTATTGAAACCGACACGCCTCAAATACGGTTTAAAATTGAATACCGGTATTGATACTGATACCGAAAATTTCTATTCACAAAAGTCCAATTATTCTAGTTATTTTGAGAATACACATAAACCTCCTTATGTGTGTAAAACCAAATCTGAAAAATTTCAGTATTTAAAGCGAAGTGTATAAATTACTAGTCCGTTTCAAGTGACCCGGTGTAGTTGTCACGGTAAATCAAATAAATTGGTAAAGTTTTCCGGACAAAATGTACGAAAGAAACAGACGTAAGGAAGAAACATGTAAAAAAAATTTAAAATATATAATCAATTACAGCAAATTTCGATCCACCAATACCATTGATTAATGGCTGTCGATTTCGATAGAACAGGCCATTTAGATTGATGTTTGACGGTAGGCAGAGCTGCTAAGAATTTTGATGATGGGAATATGGTTCTTCTCGAAACATGTAAATTCGACCTGGGTTCGAGTCGGTGTTCGTTCAGTCAAGAACAAAAATTATCAAAAAAATTTTAAATTAATTTAATGTTGTAAAATTCCTTCCTTCATAAAAATAATTAAATGAAAATTTAATTTGGTGAACTTAAGCCCAATTTAAAAATATCTAAAATTTCAGTTAAAAATCAACAGTTCAATAAAATAACAATTGTTTTCCGAATATTTTAATTTAAACGGTTAAATTTTTAGTCTATAGCTTTCTATAAATCGTGTTAAATTTTAAGAATTATTCGAAATTCCTGGTTTAATTTTCAATAAAAGTTAGTGTATTAATAAAAAATCAAATAACCTTCTTAAAAACAATTTTTAAATTTACCAGTCAAGTGTACCAATTTTAATGTAACCTAAAAATCCAGGATTTAAATTAATTTTTTCAGTTTTAAACATTTTTTAAATGAACCAGTTCAATGATGAACGCGAGTCTTTTCCTTAATAAACCGTTTCAAGTTTTTGGAATTTTTGTCATGGTAACCTGCCGGCCAGGGTTCGGGCCCCGGTCACGGTCAATAATGAAAGATTATCAATAACAATTTTAATTAATTTTTTTGTTGTAAAATTCCTTTCTTCATAAAAATAATTAAATGAAAATTAAAGTTGATGAGCCTAATTATAAAAATATTAAAATTTTGGATTAAAAACCATAAATAGTTCAACAAAATAACAACAATACTAATTTTTTTATTTTTTTTTTTAATAAAAAGTTAATTGTTTTAAGAATGTTAAACGGTTCACTTCTGAAGAGCATTAAAAATAAACCGGTTCAGTTATTAGAACCTTAAAATTGAACCGGTTCGTTTTCTATGCTGTTCCATATAAATTTAATGCTTTTCGAAGTAAACTGCTTCAGTTTTCCCAATTTTCGAAATGGGCTGATTCAATATCTAAGTTATTTCGATTTAACCGATTGAACCGGTTGGAATTTTTGATTTCTTTTCGGTAACTTGGTATAGTTCTCACTTAATTTTTTGTAAATTCATACATTTTTTTTTTTACAAATTTTTTAAATGAACCAATTCAGAATTCTTTTTGTTTTAAACAAACCGGTTTAATTTTCATTCAAATATCAATAAACCGATTAGGTTTTTTATTCAAGTATAAACAAACCGGGTGCCAATTATTCAATAAAGTATTTATTCTGACATCAATTAATCGGTTCAGCTTTGAGCGAAATTTAGCTTAATAAAATATGGAATTTCATTTCATTGGCAATGAAAAAGGCCATTTCCCAGTTTTAATTAAAGCGGTTTTGTTTTGTACAACTCTAAAAGAAATAATTAAGTTTAAAAAAAAATATTTTTAATAAATCGGTACAGCTTTTGTTATATTCCCAATTAAAGAATTCATTTTGTATTCCATTTTTAATGAATCGGTTTAATTTTTAATATTTTCAGCATCCAATCAGTTTAAAATAAATCTGTTACGGCTTGAATTTTACGAAATCTCTAAATTATTCCTTAAGTTTTATGTTACAAAGCTAATTAATCCTACCCTTAAAATTATAAAAACCCAAAAATTAACCACTGAAGGGAATTTTTAACCGCTTTAAATGAAGCTTCAAATTTTCTTTTGCTTTTGAAATTACAAAAAAATCTTTATTAATGACACAAGAAATAAATTTAAATACAACCAACTCTCTGAAACAAAGCGTAAAAAGATGGTGTTTATTTGGCTGGTTTTTAAAATCATTAATCAATTCTGATGATTTTCCCAAACAAATCGTGGAAAATTTGTTGTAAAATTTAAAGCAAAAAAACGGTCATAAATTATTGAATCAAAGCTTTTCTTGTTATCCTTTTGCTTGACTTGGGCGCGTTTCTTTTGTTTAACTTTTATTTCTATTTGCATTGTGATTTGCGTTACTCGTGGATGACAAAGTAAATCTGACAATCTGGTGTCTGGGTATAAAAAACGACTCTAAACACAAGAGCGAACAAACAAAGTTTGCTTAATTTTAATGTTTAAACCTTTTTATTCCTATTGTTTCGTCCATTGTTTTCGTTGTCTTTGCATCTTTTATAAGTTTTTGAGAATAATTTGAATATTTTCAAATCCTCTTTTGTTGTGCAAAATGTTTTTTTTAATTGATTTAGATTTATTAAAAAGTTATAACAAGTGCAGTTGAGTATTTCGCAAACAAAATCATAAGACAAACACACGTAGACATACTGAAACACTTGTAAAAACCAGTGTTGCCAATTTTGTTGGCATTTAGTGGCTAGATTTTCTTATCTCAATAAGTGATTAAAAAAGCCATTTTTATTTAGCCAAATTTGCATCAACTTTTTATTTCAAACCAAACATTTTTAGAAATGCTGCAGCGAAAATTTTGTTTGCCATTGAAAAGCATAATTTTTAAACCGTTCCTAATCAGATTTACATATCGATGGCTTAATAATAAAAAAGGCGTAACTCGATTGCTTGTTAGTTCACAAGAGAAGAAAATAGCTAAATCAAATCCAAACAATTTTAGATATATAAAAAGTTTAAATGCAGTAATTAATAAAAAGATGCAACAAATATTATTCTCAAGCCCTCTGGAATCTTAAAGCAAGGTGCATTTGGCATTTACCTACCAGAATAAACCAAAAAATCTTTTTTGGAACAAATTGAGTTACGCCTTTTTTATATTAACAGCCAATTCACATGGAGGCTTTTACGACGTCTCTTTTGGTTTGTTGTTGAGCGGTGTAGAGAAGAAAGAGGTGTTAACATAACGACTCGTTTTGTGTTTTGCATGTCGTTTTTATTATTTCTCTTTTAACTTTTTCTTTTTACGTTTTGTTCTTTTTCTAAAGCGGCACATACACTTGCAAATAAAATTGTTCAAGTTTAGGTGTTGAACAATTATATTGCCAATGTATATGTGATATTAGAAGGTGGCACAATATATTGGCAACAATCAAAAGCCTTTTCATTTTTATTGTACAACGAAAAGAAAGTGAAATGTGTTGGAAACATTGTACAATGCTGTTTATGTTATTCCTATAGGTTATGTTAACCTTTTTATTGAATGAATTAAACCATTGTGCGACTTATTACATAGTATAGGACAAAATGGAAGTAATATGGCGAATATCATATACAATTATATTGCAAGTGTATGGGCCGCTTTATTTTGAAGTGTGTGGTTGAAAATACAGTAAAACCTCGATTTTCGATAAAAGACGTGACCGGCAGCATTCTTGATTATTTATTTTTTTGATGTGTTTCTTATTTTATGCAAATATATAATGTATTATTATGTAAACATGAGGGAAAAAGTAATTTTGGCAGAACATGCTTCCAGTACCATGCGAAATTCTCTTTCTTCGTTTATTTAAATTTGTTTTTAATGTTCAAAAGTAAACGAAAAAATATAATTTGTTTATAATTTCGGATAACAGTGGTAATGCCGGATAATAGAGGTAATTTAAATCAATGCAAACAATTTTTTTTATTTTCCAGTTAATTGAAGCTGCCGGTTAATCGAATGACGGCCATACTGTAAATAAAAAAAGACTTGCAACCAAAAATCATCGTATGAACGCAAAGAGATTTTGGAAGTTGCTTTAAAAGGGAATCAAGATAAAACGACGTCGTTAAAGCCCTCATGTGAATTGAGTGTAAACCATCGATATAATAAAAAAAGTCTAAACCGGTATGTTTTGAGAATATAGTACAACAACTGGAAAAATGCTTAAAAACAGTTTCTAATGTGAAATTTTAGGGTAGGAATAGCTTGAAAGATTAAACGCTTCGATGAGTTTAAGTTTCAAAATGAACCGGTTCGTTTAGATGACTGTTTCATTGAGTACAGCTTAAAAAAAGAACTGATTGTTTAGAATAACTTAAAACCCCCTTTTTATTTCTAATATCTTAAAAAAGTAACAGGTTCATTTTGAAAAACTTTAGAACTTAGCCTATTCAGTTGGAATAGCTTGAAAATGAAGCGGTTTATTTAGATTAGCCTTAGAAATAAAAAGGTTAAGTTTAAAGCTAGAAATTAACCGATTAATTAAGAATTACTTGTAAAATGAAGCGGTAAGTTAAGAAAAGCGAGAAAAATGAACCGGTTATATTAGAATGCCTTAAAATAACTATTTTTAGAATATGTAGCTTGAAAAAAGAACCGGTTAATATATAATAGCTTGATAAATGAACCGGGTTATTTATAATAGCTTGGAAATATCTGAGAAAGAAAACGGTTAATTAAAAATGATTTTAAAAATTAACTTGTTAATTTGGTTTAACTTGAGAAATTAACCATTTAAATTGGAATAACTTAGGAAATTAAGAGGTTAACTTAGAATAACTTGAAAGAATTGACCGTGTAATCCAAAATAGCTTGAAAAATCAAGTTGTTCATTTAAAATAGCTTGAGATTCGTTAAGAATATCTTGAGAAACGAACCGGTTCATATGCTGGTCATATGAACTAGCTTGATAAATTAAAAAGTTTTATTCGTATTTATTTCTTTGGCCAATTAATTATTAATTTTCAGTTTATTTTTCTTTGTAAGCTAATAAGACCTAATGATGTTGATGTAAATAAAACAATTTTATTACATTTCACCCGACGTTTCGTCACTTTTTTTGGTGACTTTTTCAAGGGTCGTCTATTTAAATAAAAATGATAAAAGGATAACATTAATACACAAAATTTTTTTTCACAACAAGCAAAAACAACTTACAAAAAATATATATTATTTTACATTATAAACATCGACAGGTTTTTTAATAAAATTAAATTGCACAAACACATTTAACAAAAAACAGTAAAGCACAACTTAAAGTTAATATCACAGAACTAATTATATTGCGGTTCTATAACAGGCACTAATGTTGTCAACATCTTCATTGTGGTTCATTGTTTTCATTATGTTTTGTTGTATTCTCAAGCTTTCTATCGTATATCTCTTCCTCTCCCCTCGTTCAAAATCCAACACTCTTGTTCTGTTTTAAAGGAATGAGATGTAGAAATCATGTGTTGCGATCAGGGATGATAAATAAGAAACCCAATATCGTACCAACGAACTTTTAATTTAAAATCGTACTTTTTCGGCCCCAATAGTACTAAATCATTTTTTTGTAATTTTTTTTTTTATTTTATTATTAAAAACAAAAATTTAATACAACAAAAACCAAAGTTACTTAAAATGCATTTGTACATTTCTATATAGCAAAAAATACATGATCATTAATTATACATAATAATAGGGTGGGTAAAATTTTTTCGCGTCGAAAGAACATCGCGATTCTTGTTATGGAAGTCATTCCAAGAAACTTTGCCGAAGATACCAGGTCAAAAATTAATTTCGAGACCCGGATTTTTTAAAATAATTAGTTTTCCAAAATATTCAAGAATACAAACAAATTGTATTTGGTCCAGCCGGACTTGTATAATGCGGTTTTTGAGTCGAGAAATCCATTAATTTGTATTTTTGATTGCCGCCAGAGAGCGTTTTCATACACTTTTTAGAATTTATCGTCTTTTTTGTGGAAAATTGACGAATATTTCTAAAAATGCAATCTCGAATTTTAAACGAAAATAAAATTTGTAAGCTTTCTAAAAATATGTTCATACGAGCATCTTCGGCTTGCATTTCCAAAATTATTGTGTTTACAATTTTCAATATGTACTGCAGCGACAGGAAAGACATTTTATAGGGTGGAGTAGAAAGTTCGGATATAATAAAAGTTAATTTAGCGCGTGTAAAATCTCCTTTAAAATAATTAGGAGTAAAATAATAATGAAGTGGGCTACCACTGTTCCAAAATTTTGTTGATTACTTCTTGACGTGACAACCATCTTGTTGACGAATATTTGAAAATATTATGAGTTCGTTCCAAAATAATATTGAATTGAGAGGAAGTCTAACTAATTAACTAACTATGTAGATCTTTTGCAGAAGTGGTTTCCTTTATCTTTTAAAAACTTGCCGAAATCATCCGGAAATGCACGCTTATATGCTGCCGCTGATACTTAATTTGGAATGTGGCATAAGCAATCGTTCAATGAACAAGTTCAAAAATCTAATCACAATAGCGGAGTTCAGTGTTTGGTGCAAAGGATCTTGTAAAAGAGCAAATGCCAAGCATCATAGCTGTTTTGTTAAATCCAACAACAACAAAATAGTTTCCCTTAGATTTTATAAAAAAGCTACGACTGCACCAAACACTAAACTCCGATTATATTCATTGGACAGTAAATACGAGTTGCAATTTCATAACAATTATAAATATGGGGGATTTCATGTCAAGTGACCCAATTTTTAAATCGATGTCTTCCGATTTGGGTGAAATTACCACCAAACTAAGTCCTATTAAATAGTAGTTTAGACAAAAATTTTCAACAAGATCGGTCAAAAAGTTTCTGAGTTAGAGGGGGCCAAAGTTTGGCATTTTGTCCATACAGGTGTTGTTTCTCATCCATGTAACTTATTACCTATTGGTGTTAGACAAGTCCAAGTAGCTTAGATAGCTATTTGATCAATCTTTTTAAAAAAATATTTTTTTTTTTTTTAATTTTTTAAAATTATTTTTTTTTTTAATTTAAAACTTTTTTTTATTCAATTTTTTTTTTTTTTTTTGCTAATTTCACCCAAATCGGAAGACATCGATTTAAAAATTGGGTCACTTGACATGAAATCCCCCATATGTATGTAGGTTTGAAAAATTTGGAAATAGTACCAAATGAGTCACGGGAGTACAAGCGTACTTTTAACAGTTTCTGATCGTCCCTTCCGTTACACTTTACTTCGTAAACAACATTACTTTGTTGTAGTTTTTCTATTGGCGCCTTTACTTTTGAAAATATTGCACTTAAAGTTGTATTTGGTTTGTATGCAAAATTTATTTGCTCTGATTTTATAGTTGTTCTTATGTGTCTATTAAGGCTAGATTACACTATTATACTTTGTATTAATACATGTCAAGTAACTCAAGTAATATGACAAAGTGTGATAGTGTGAATGCAATGTGTTACGAAAATGACAAGTATTAAGAAAAAAGTTTGACATCCCGTACGACTTCATCGCTTTTTGAAACATTTCAAAACAATAACACTTTTCATTGGATCAGGGTTGCATTTTATTTCATGTGTGAGTGTTTATACTTTGTGAGATGGTGTGTCATCATTATTAATGTTTTTATATTGTACATGTTTTAGTGTATCGTTGATAAGTGTATTTATTAATTTTTTAGGGAAACTATTGCTACATAATATTTCTGCGATTTTGTCGATATTTTTGTTATGATATTGCGGGTCGCTTATATTTAATACTCTTGATATAAAATTTTTTGCTGTGTAATTCATTATTCTGCCAGATGAAGTTTCCTTAGCGTACCAGTCAAGTCTTATTTATTTTATTTTTCAAGCTATTCGAAAAATTAACCGGTTCATTTAAAAAATTTCAAGAAATTATCCTTTTTGCTTATATAGCTTTATAAATGAAACGGTTTAATTAAAAAAGCTTGGAAAATAAATCGGTTAATTTCAAAAAGCTTAAGAAATTGAACGATTTATACCAATAAGCTCCAAAAATAACCCGGTTTACTAAGAATAGCTTAAAAAGTCATACTGTTTTTTTGAGAATAGTTTAAATAATGTATTAATTATTTTAAACTAGCTCAAAAATAAACAAATTCATTTAGAATATATAAAAAAAATAAACCTTTTTTTATGCCTAGTTAAAAAAATTAACCGGGTTTTGTGAACAGATACGTAAATACTTGAACCGTTTCTTAGAGAATTGCATTTTTTCGAATTAATACAATGTTACAAATAACCGATCTATTGAGAAAAGTATAAAAAAATTATTTAATTTGTTGAAAAAGGTGTAAAAATATTAAGAAAGATGAACCGGTTTATTAGAAATAGTGTAAAAAATTAACTATTTTATTGAGAATAACTTGAAAAACGCACAAAATAGAAATTGGTTTTATCATTCTAAGCATAAAAAGAAAATTAATTTATAGAGAATAGTTGAAAAATTGAAAGATTTATGTGTGTAGAATGTTTCTTATTAAAACGTCATTTACCACCCCTGCACACTGGGAAATTCCGGCCAAAAATCCATAACTTCTTTATTTCTTTAAGTAAATGGCTGAAATTTGGTATCCAACTTAAGAATAGCATGTATGATCCCTAGTTAAAATTTAAGACACGTACATACAGGGGTTGGCCAGATCATTGACGACCCAAAAGTATCGAACAAAATTATAAAAGGCATTGGAGGCGTAATAAAATATGATCATTTGTAGCGATTATATTAGTAGTTTGTGGAATATCTACATATCGTTACCTAAAATGCAAAAAGACGTAACTAACAAAAAATTCAAAATCGAGTTTTTGATTGATTATTATGAATGCTATAAAACTACATGTCTTGACAAAATTTTACACTTCTGCGATCAAAAATTGCACTTTTATTAACAAAAAACAAAGGGACGTAACTACAAGTTTTTTTGTTTGATGTATGCAAAACGACGTAATTACACTTTTTTTTCTAAGAAAATATAATAAAATGGTTTTCTTTGAAAATTGGTTGAAGAATTCCATGGGCGACTTATCAATGCATGTTTTTCTGACATGTTTATAGTTTTCACTTTACAATGTTTTTTGCTTCTCCTGTAAAATTATATTTTTGTTAGTTACGTCTTTTTGCATTTTAGCTAACGATATGCTCATCTCCTGTCCACATCTTTTTGCCTACCTAAGCAAATAAAAGTAGATATGATCATATATGGTTATAATATAATATGTGAACTTATGTGATTATATAAATATATAAACATATTTATATATATCTTAACATAACTCAGACGTGGATCCGACTTGAGCTCCTGTGGGATGGGTGACGGGGGGATTGTTTAGGAACCTTCAACTGAAACATACCATTTTGCAAAAGTTCATTTGGAAAGATCATAGAAATGGTATATATTTTTCCATTAAAGGTGGGTGGGGGTTGAGATGGGTAAGGATGTGTACCAATTCTTTTTTCTTCCCCTGTACTCGCGACAGCATAGCTACATATATATAACAAACATCTGTTCTTTCAGTAAATAGCTGAAATTTGGCATTCAAATATTGGGCATATATTCAGCATAAAAATAAAAATAGCTTAACAGAAAAAAGTACCAACGGTATTTATATATTCGAATTTCCAAAAGGTACCAAAATTTGTATAAGAACTTTTTAAGACAAGAGAACACAATTTAACTTTATTTTTATCTTTATCACTTTAAGAAGATAAATAGTTTACCAAAAAGGAACCAAATTTTATTGTTGCCCTTTTTTATACCCAAAATGTGCAAATTTCAAAAAGTACCCAACACATGATAATTAAATTTTCGATTCAATAATGGTATTTTTTGAATTTTACGTCTACCTCTGTTAGATCACGAGGTATAATGTTGCTGATTTTACCCATTTTTACCCATTTCTAACCCCTTATGAATTTTATTTCCAAAAGTCTCTACTTTTTTTATTGACACATGGAGAGGGGAGTCTACATACAAAATTTCAAGTGTCTGGCTTAAGTTGTTTGGGCTGGGCGATGATCACCCAGCCAGTCACGCTAATCTAATACAAATATAGGAAATTACTAAAAATGATCTGGCTACTAGGGTGGCAGGTGGTGGCAGCACTTAACCTCCCCTAGCCCCACCTTTTTTGTTATGGTGTCTTTAAATTTGGCTTACTTTAGGTTTTATTTATTTTTAAAGTAACTCACAATCACTTCAATTATCCAAAAAAAATTACGCGCACAAAATCACAATTATCACATGGAATGATTAATTACTAATACGGTTTAAACTTAACCTGCTTGTTTTCAAAGAATACTTAAAATAAAAAATCATAGCTTACTTTTATTTCAAATCACAAAAATCAACTTTAAAACCCTTAAATTTATAAGAAAAAAACTATCTACTTTGCTCCACTATTAACAGTAAAATAGTTATCTATGAGGCAAAATAATAAATGAGTTGTATGTTTTGAAGTGTTCGCTTTAATCTGTCATCAAAATTTTATTAAAATTAAAAAAAAAACATTTTTGGCCGGAATTTCCCAGTGTGCCCTGTCACTTTATGTCAGTGACGGGCACATTTGGAAATCCTATGTACGCGTGCATAGGAATAAAAATGCTGCTTGTGCGACGTCGACACATGTACACTATAAACTTCTTTATGTGGCTGTGACAATGTACGCTCGACTGTTAACAGTTGGCCCCGTCTTTAAGACATCCTCGAAGACGGATGCACGACAATGTTAATTTCTGCACGACATGTGAGGGACAGCGGGAACAAATCGTCAACGACATTTTCGAACAAGTGTCGCGAAAATCGTGCACGACACAAAGAAAGACAATGTCGCCTACTTTATCATTAACGACTACCTGTATGACAATGTCGTCTATTTTGACGTCCACGACAAAAATTATTATATGGTTATCTAATTCAGACAGTTTTTTAGTATAGTTTAAATTTTAATTTCTGTTATATGTTTTATATTCAACTCCTATACGCAACTCCATGTAATCCATTTTCCCGCCCGCGAATAATTTCATCATCATTTTTGGTTTTATTGCTTAGAACTAATTTGTAAATTTTTTGTAGGTATTTAAATCAACAATTAAAAAAAAAAAAGAATTTAAAGAAAACCAAGCAAGTGATTAAATAGCATTCAAGAAAACTTTGTCGTCAGTAGCTTTTATACAAGACAACTTATAAGACAGTGTCGCTCATACTGTCCCACATAGAGTTTAATAGGCGACAACTTATAAGGCAAAGTCGCTCATACTGTCCCACATAAAGCTAAATAAAAGACAACTTACAAGACAACGTCGCTCAAACAGTCGTGCACAACGATTTCCTGTAAATTGTCTTCTAGAAAACCTAAACAACGGGGAACAAGTCGTGCATACATACGATGTCGTCAACGGCAATCTGGCCAACTGGGTTCCTTTGTTGTTATTTCGTCAACACAAGCATAAATGTGATAGTATGTGTGTGCCCTTCTCTGCTTTATATGCACAGAAGAATTAAAAAGTCTTCTGAAAATTCATGCCTGCGTTAGTTTTTAGTATAATTTTATGCAAAATTTTTTTTTTTTAGTTTGTCGTCATTTTATCAGTTACTTTAAAAAAAACCCGAAATTGCAATTTACATAAAAACCCAACAAAATTCCATAAATTACAAGAAAATTTTTGAACATTTTACAGTTTAAAATTTTATACTCTTTTTGACTCTAGTGGCGCATTTCCGTTTAATAAAATGAATTTAAATTAGAAATTTATTTGAGGAATTCAAAACTAAATAAATATGTTTTTTCTTATATATTTTTTTCTTAGAACGCATCTTGAAAATTTTATTATCCACTGGAAAGTAAAAATTTAGTTTACAGCTGTTGGTGGGGTCATTTTTCTGAAATCTTTAACAAAAATTCAAGGTAAGTTAAGAAATTATTAAAATCAACTTAATTTTTTTATTTACACATTTTTTCAGAAAGTCTTTTTTGCAAGAACTTTAGTAGGATTATTGAGAATTTTAAATAGGTATAGGAATATAAAAAATTTTACGGGAATGGAATTTTAGGACAAACTCTAATAAATTTAACACATGTACAGCTAATCCAGTTAGCAGATATATAAGGTACAGTGGTTCATAAAAGCAAAAAAAAAATTGAATTATGTATTGTTATCTTAAAAAAAACCGATTGATATATTTTGACAAACCCGTCTACAGTTTCGAGTTCGGTAAAGATGTTTGGCAAAAAATTATGTTCGGCCAAAGTTTGGTTTTCGGTGATATTTTTACCGAACACCGAACGTTTTTTATGAAATAACAAATTTGAATTAAAATTGGTAAAAAAAAAATCATTTAAAAAGAATTAAGCATATAGAAGATTTAAATTGTTGGTGTCAGGTTTCACATTCTAAAAAGATTTGTACAAATTCACCGAACACAGAAAAAATTATTTTTCCAATTCAAACAAAAAATTTGTAGAATCAAACAATT
Organism: Pollenia angustigena; assembly: GCA_930367215.1. Taxonomy (NCBI): domain Eukaryota; kingdom Metazoa; phylum Arthropoda; class Insecta; order Diptera; family Polleniidae; genus Pollenia; species Pollenia angustigena. The sequence goes on along the minus strand of OV884059.1, from coordinate 122,446,957 downwards.
TTTTGTCTGAAATCGGGCCTATAAACAAATTTGCATATTCAAACAATTTATTTGCATTTCGTTTTTTGAAAAAAACACTGATTTTTTCAAACAAATAATTTAACTGAATCAAACAAAAAGCTTACTGAAATTCATACAATAAATTTCAAAATCAAAAAAATAAGTTTTTGCACAAGCAATGACGCGCACACAAGTAAGGACTGTATAAGAAGATGACGGCAGAGCAGAGCCACTGGCTGGCTTTCAGACACATTTTTTTGTTGGAATAATTTTTGAACGAAGTCTTATGTACATATTTATAAATACAACACAATGTTTTTTCTTTATCGCTCTCTTTGTAGATGACGGCAGAGCAGAGCCACTGGCTGGCTTTGAGACACATTTTTTTGTTGAAATAATTTTTGAACGAAGTCTTATTTATAAATAACAACACAATGTTTTTTCTTTATCACTCCTGTTGCTGTATCTTTCCTTTGCTAAAGAAGAAATGTAACCAAAAACGGCAGCAGACCGACTCGATATGTTTTTCGTCATCATTCTTTTTTTGTATTTGATGTATTTAGCCAAATAGTTTTAAAAAATTGGACACGGGATTTTGTTTCTTATAATGTTGTTTCTGCTATTGTTTTTCTTATAGTTGCACTTTTTTAAAGCGTCCAAAAATAGACTGTGTGTGTTTTTTGTTGTTGTTCTTATATTTCACATAAAGAAGTGTTGCTTACGATCAAATAAAAAAAATGCAAAAAAACGACAACATTAAGGAGCGTTAAATATTTTATACAAAATTATGAAAACTTGAAACCAATAACGCGTATATTTTATTTGTTAATAGTTGCCCACATTTTTGTTGGTTAAATAAAAATCAAACAAAAATATTAATTGAATCAGTAAAAAAATTTATAGAAATTAAAAAAATTTTCAAACAAGCGTTTGTTAGAAAATAATTTGGCAATAATTTTTTCTGTGAACAAATCGGCAAATTGCCAGGCCTGATATAATCAAAACATTTTTTAAAACATTTATGTACATAAAAATCAATTGTATAATTATACAACACTTTTGTTTACAAATTTTCAATAACAAAAATACAACATTTTATAATTAGAGGATTAAAGAACGAATACGATAATGCGAGCTTTGGAATTGGACACTTATGTATTGAGCCCCTGTACTATAGAACCATGTTTTTCTGCGTATCTATTGAACATTTTTGATATTTTCTTTTTTAACAAAGCCAATTACCTACAACTTTTAACCTTTAAACTAGTGTTACTGCTTTAAAGTGCAATTTATCTTTTCATTTTGCATCTTTACAAAAGTAGGAATGTTATGAATTCCTGAAATTTTGTTTTGTTTTAAAGAAATAAATAAAAAAAAGAACAGTTGTTCAGATTAAATGAATTTAAAAGGTGAAAAGTTTTTTTTTTTTTTTTTTTTTCTAAAATAATTGACTTGTAAACTTAATTTTTAAAGTTATGTGCTCGGGTATTATACAAGATGGTAAGTAGCCTTCTTGAAAAAAAAAAATTAGAATTTTTTTTACTATCGAAAACTACTTTACAAAATCTTTATTTTTCATCCCGAATACAAGGATTTTTTTTTTTTTTTAAATGGTTTTGTTAAATATAACTCTTATTTTTTTTTAACAAAAATTTTTCTTTCTCACTGTTAATTTTCTATAACAGTTGTATACAACTCTGCTTTAATTTAACGCTTTACAACACTAGAGATCGCTTTAATTGATTTTGACAAAACAATAACAAAATACATACACACACAAAAACAGTTCTCTTTTTTTTTTATTGACACAAAATTGAATAGTTTTTGCCACTCGTCGGATATCACCTTCGATAGCTCAGTTGGTAGAGCGGTGGACTGTAGTATGTGTAAAATGTGTAGAAATCCATAGGTCGCTGGTTCAAATCCGGCTCGAAGGATTTATTTTTTTTTATTAATTTGTTTTTTATAGGTATGGTTTTTTATTATTTTTGGTTAATAAAATAATTTTGCGATTAATAAATGAAATTTGATTATTTCGTACTGTAAAGTGTTGCTTGCAAAAGCAGGAATTTTTTTTTAATGTGTTGTTGATCTTATTATAACTTTTTATTTTAGTTTAACTCAAATTGTTTAAAAATGATAAAAAATGTCAAAAAAAAAAAAGAAAACATTTATTTAAGTTTATTTATCTTTACGGCTTGTTACCTTACCGTTAAACTTTTTGCTTTTCTTTTGAAAGTGTTTTGTTTTAAAAAATATTTAGACATTTTTAAATAACAAACTTTTTTTAAAGGCTTTAAATTATTATTTTTTTCTTGACTGGGGAATTTTTTACTTAAATAGACAGACTTTTTCAAATAAATTGTATTGGTTTAAAAATAATATTTAAAAAGTATACATAAATATTTAATAACGTTGTCAGTCACTATGAGATGTGTCGTAATGAAAACAATTAGTTACATTTGCGGTTGCGGTATGTAACGAAATTTCGATTCCTGGGATTTCCAAATCCTAGAAGTTTTTAATGTTGTTCAAATATTCCGACGACGTGATGTCAGGTGTTAATTAAGTGGAAATTAATAAACTTTATTAACATTTTACAAAGAGATTTTACTTGTATGCTTTGAAAATATTTGATTAGCTAAGCATTTCTTAACAAAAAAAAAAAACACAAAAAAAAAAAGTTAATAGTATTGTGCAGGGCTGTCGGAGTCGAAACACCCGCGACCCCGATTCCAAAATTTTTTCGGCATTCAAAAATATTCTAATATTTTCCAAAATAAAAAAAATTTAAGAGGGTCTGCTTTAATTTTAATTTCAAAGTCCAAGAATAAGAACCAGTCTACTTTACATATGTAAAGTATTGCGGCACGTGTTTGAATTTAAATATCGATATGATATTTTCTTGCTATATTTAACCATAAAAAAAGAGTTTTAAGTCAAATAAGCACCCGGTCTCATATACATACACTCACAATATTCTGTACGTAAAATTAACTGAAATTGTTATATAAAATAAATGAAAATTCAATTAAAAACCGGTCTACTTATTTTTCATTTATTTTTAACAAAAAGTTCATTTAATTATACCCACACCACAATAGTGGAGAGCAGTGATGTTAACTTTTATTTTTTCATTACCGTACGGCCCTCTAAAAATTACCGTTTTTGAGAAGAAATTACCGTACGCAAAGGTTTTTTAATTTAAACATTCACAGCAGTATTCAAAAACAATTTATTTAAATTTTAAATGTGTTTTATGAAAAATTTTAATGAAAATCTTTGTTTGAAACATATTTTAAACCAAAATTATTGTATTTTTCATCAATACGAAAGTAAAAGCATCAAATAACTAAAATTTCAACATTACTGACAGACTTGTTCATCATCGCACAGACTAAGCGACTGAAGCTAAAAAGTTTAAATTTGAATCGGAGTTGGTATCGTTCAACTAGGAAAATAAAATTTGAATATCGCAAGAGAATATTAACTCAAAAAATTTTTTTTTTACGTTTTGGATTTACACGCAATATCCATATCTACCCGCTGTAAAATATAGTGCTATTTTGTCATCTTATGATGAAAAGATTGGTTTAAAAGTTCTGTTTCATATGCCTTTAATACAAAATTAAAACATAATAGTTTAGCTTCAACTGAAAAGTTTTAATATTTAAGCTTCGTACAGACGGTGGTCAGATCTTACAATGTTGTCACTAAATTCGCCTAAAAAGTATTGCAACTGTGTTAACATTGTAAGCTCATTTTCATTTGGCAGATGTGTAAAATTAATGCATCTGACAATGGCGCCATTGTGAGAAAAAGGACTACATTGTAAGATCTGACCACCGCCTGTACGAAGCTTTACTATAGTTAATTGCATCACATTACGGCTACTTTAAATGCTTAAAAAATTGTTGATTTTGAAACAAACAAAAAGTTTAAAATAAAATTAATAATTTAACTACAATGAGTTATTTAATTTTTCATATTTTACACTTATCACTGTAACCTAAGCATTTGCCGAAACATAACATTCTTAATTTTTTGTATAACATTCATCTATTTCTAAAACTGGTTGGAAATCACCTCTCAAAAGTTAAAATCATAAAGCCTTCATATGTAAGTATGTAGTATATAAATTTCAAAAAAAACCCAAATCTTGATATTACCGTATTTTAAATGAAATTACCTTGCTACCTTTTGGGGCTCAAAATTACCGTAAAAAAAGGTAATTACCGTACGGTTAACATCACTGGTGGAGAGGGTATTATGCATTTGTGCTGATGTGTGTAACGCCTTAAAATATTGGTCCTAGATCCACCTTAAAGAATACCGATCGACTCAGAATCACTTTCTGAGTCGAACTAACGATGTCCGTCCGGCTGGCTGGCTGGCTGGATGTCCATGAAACCTTGTGCGCAAAGTACAGGTCGCAATTTTGGAGATAATTTGATAAAATTTGGGTTCTTATTGAGACAAGGACCAAGCCTAATGAAAATGGGTCAAATCGTAGGACCACGAAGGAAGATAGGGGGAAATTTCTTCCTCTCAGAAACTATCAAACCGATTTTAATGAAATTTCAAACTTACATAGAACCATATCTTCATGGACACAAAAGGGATGTATTTTTTAAAAAAATAGGACCACGAGGGGAGATAGGGCCAATTTCTACCTCTCAAACCGATTTTAATGAAATTCAAAACATAGATAGATCCATATCTATAGGGACATATTAGCTATACAGTTTTTAAAAAATAGGTCCACAAGGGGAGGTAGGGGGCAATTTCTGCCCCTCACAAATTTTTAACCCGATTTTAATGAGTTTTATAAACATAGATAAATCCATATTTATATGGACATATAAGCATGATGTGTTCTTTAATACTGTGGTGTAGGGTATCATATGGTCGGGCTTGACCGACTATACTTTCTTACTTGTTTTTACTGTCAAAAATTCAACACCATATTCCGTAATATCAAGTAAATCTTCAGTTATTTTGTGAAATTTTACTGTCAAAAATTCAACACCACATTCAGTAAAAACAATTAGATATTCACTTATTATTCAAAATTTTACTGTCAAAAATTTACCCCATATTCAGTAAAAACAATTAAATATTCAGTTATTTTATTAAGTTCAGTAATTTTTGTTTACTCCACAAAAGAGCCGAATTTCTAAAAAATACCAGACAGACACTGTCCGCTTGTTTTTCTTATAAGCGAGAGAGGGAGAATATTATTATTTACTTACCCTGTTACACACGTTTGTTTTACTTTTGTTGTACTGAGACCACGTTGTTTACAGAAGAACTCTCAATTATAAGACACCAGCAGCATGACCGTTATGGCTTCGCAATTATTTTACTTTTAAAATTTTATGTATTTAACTAAATTATTTTAACAAATAGAAAATGGGAATTGCTTACAGAAAACAAGTTATTCATTTTTTATAGATAAGTAAAAAAAAATTTTGGTAGTTAAATTATATAAAATAACTGAATATTTAATTGTTTCTACTGAATATAGTGTTGAATTTTTGACAGTAAAATTTTATAAAATAACTGCATAGGTATTTATTTGTTTTTAAGGAATATGTAGTTAATTTTTTGACAATTAATTTACATAAGATAACTGAATATTATATATATTCATATAATTCATATATATATATATTAAATATAACTAATATTTGACAGTAAAAATTAAATGAACTTTTCGTTGCTTTAAATAACATTTTTATTTAATTTAACATAAAGAAGAATTTAACTCAATCAACGGACAATATTAACTGCTACTGAAAATCAGTATTAATATGTACTTAGTTTTTGGAATAACTGTTAGAATCAGTTAAAAATAAATTTGCTTGGAATTTTAAATGTTTATTTATTTAAAAATTACTGAACGGAATATTTCCTAAATAAACTACAGTCCGTTACTGTCATAATATTGTGAGTGTACATTAAGTTAGAGTTGGAGTTTGAGTCGGACTTAAAAGAAAGACAAAAACGAAAAAATCAACAAAACAGAAAAATTTACTTTGGACTTCAAGAAGAATTCTTGACAAAAGTAAGAAGAACAGAAATAAGAAGGAATATGTAAATCAATAAAAATAGATAATCATTCACAACAACAAATTTCGATCCACCAAGTATTAACTGCCAGCCGTCGTCAATGGCGGAGAGTGTTAACCGGCAAAGATTTCTGAAGAATCCGTTAAAGTGGGTTTGATTCCCCGGTCAGACAAGAATGAAAAATTATCAATAAATTTTAATTTATTTCATGTTGTAAAATAATTTAATAAAAACAAGTAAGAAAGTATAGTCGGTCAAGCCCGAGCATATGATACCCTACACCACAGTATTAAAATACACATCATGCTTATATGTCCATATAAATATGGATTTATATATGTTTATAAAAGTCATTAAAATCGGTTTAAAAGTTTGTGAGATGCAGAAATTGCCCCCTATCTCCCCTTGTGGTCCTATTTTTGAAAAACTGTATAGCTTATGTGTCCATATCTATGGATCTATCTATGTTTTGAATTTCATTAAAATCGGTTTGAGAGGCAGAAATTGGCCCTATCTCCCCTCGTGGTCCTATATTTTAAAAACTGCATCCCTTTTGTGTCCATATAGATATGGTTCTATCTATGTTTTAAATTTCATTAAAATCGGTTTGATAGTTTCTGAGAGGAAGAAATTTTCCCCTATCTTCCCTCGTGGTCGACGATTTGGCCCATTTTCAATAGGCTTGGTCCTTGTGCCAATAAGAACATTTGTCCCAAATATTATCAAATTATCGCCAAAATTGCGACCTATACTTTGCGCACAACACTGAAAAAATTTTCTTCACAGATCCAATGAAATTTACATTAAAATTCAAATTATGTAACCCTTCATTGGATTAATGAAATGTTTCATAAAATCAATGAAAATTTTGCATTAGTTTAATGACAAACGTTTATTTTATCCATTTTTTCAATGAGGATTCATAACATCAATGAAAATTTTGTCATTGATTTTATTAATCCTTCATTAATCTAAATAAGAAAATGAGGAGAGTTTGAAATAGTTAATAATAATTATAATGGGTGGTATTATTGATTCCGTTCCGCAAGTGCGGTAGCCAAATTTGTATTATTCATTCCGTTTGTGTGGTATCCTTCCGTTGTTGCGGTATCATGTCTACCTTGACGGTATTGCCATATTATTTATTCCGCAATGTAGATATATTTCTTCATTTTGCTTACGCTCAAATTTTAAAACGAAAAGCTAACGGAAAGAACAAAAATGTAAGGAATTGTAAAACTTCACATATAATTTACTAAAAACACTTTTTATTTTACTTTTCAATTTCTAATCTTGTGTTGAAATGTTTTTTTTTTCCATCAGCTGACACAAATCAACTCGTAATTAATTAAAACAGGAATGTTAAATTTTGCTTCGCAGAAACTGTGTATACCGCAGGAATAAATAATTGCAATTTTCATATCGATCGATATTTCTTTCTGCAAAATTTTCCTTTCCGTGCGGAATCAATAATACCACCCAATAATTTTATACCAAGATCTCACATGAAAATTGAAAAGCACTTGAGTGTTTTTCATACAAATTTACTACACGTTCAATCCCATATATTTTTCGATTCGCTTACCAATTTGTAAACCAAATTCTTCAACAAACACCTTGTAATCTAAAGCAAAGTAAACTACAACTTTTTTTATTTGCATTCTAAAAAGTGTCGAATGATTTTAAACTTATTGCTTGAAATCAGCCTGGTATCCAGATATTAATAAAAAGAAATAGTGATGGAAAGAGGATTTCCGACTTTACTTTTAGAAACCACAAAAAAGTTACGAAGCCTAAAATGTCTGCATGTTAACAAACTAACTGTTTAGTGTTTTCAGATTCAAAAACAACCCAGTTGTGGTATAATTTATAAATTAATGTGAAATCATGAAATAAACAGGCCCTTAAGAGAGAAAAAAAATAATAAATCAATTACAAATAAATTAATGGAGCCCAGAGAGGGGAGTTGGAAGAGATGCACAGTAGATAAATTTACAAAAAAAAAAAAACCAGAAAAATAAATTATACCTCTTTAATCTGCTGTACCTAAATTTTGATACCCTCTATTTTAAATAGAATAGCGAGAATTGGGTTACCATTCTAATTTGTCTTCATTTCTCTTAAATTAAAAAAAAATCGTTTAGCGGCTTAGCTTTCCATTTTTAGGTTTCTTTTATCCGCGCAATCTTTAAGTGCCCGTTTACATTATGCGATTTTTGTTGCTGCGATTCTTAACTTATTGCAGCGGATAGAGGAATTAAAATGGGTACAAAAGCGAGTGTAATCTTCGATTCGTTTTGTTTGTTTGAAAAATGTATTTAAGTTCGGTGGCGATAAAAACTGCACGATGTAAATACAAAAGCAATTTGAAAGAAGAGCCGACAAAAGTTGGAGCTACAGTAAATGGGCACTAATTTTTATTGCCAGTATTGCCTTGTTTTCATAAAGTTTTGCGAAAGGGTTTGCGATACACAATATATTACTACGAAAAGTAAAATAGAAATATGTATACAAAAAAAAACCTTACATACTTTGTTTGGAGGGCGCTGTATCATCCCATATTCTGGATCCTTGGGAAATTCTAGGTCGAATTAGCCATATCCGCCTATCTGTTCGTCTGTTGAAAACACGCTCTCTTACGAAAGACTCAACAAAAAAGAACAATTTTGGTGTTAAACTTTTTCTAGTGCTCCTTAGCAGTTTGTTATTGAAACCCAGCAAAATACACAGGCTGAGTAGGATAAGAGTTATGAATCCAAATGTAGAACCATCCTCTTAAAATTTTATATTTCTAATACAAAATCTTTATTTCTAAAAAGTCACTTTACCGAATTTTGTGATGAACGATCCATAATTAACGTTAGGTTCAATATCAAATCCTCTCCTGAAAATTCCTTTATTACGCCTTATAATATTTCTGAAGCATATACGATATTTTATTTAAATTAGGCAAAGAATTAATAATAATTAAAAAAACGATGAGGTCAGGATTTATAAAGACTGATTTATAATTGGTAGAGTCCACTCTACCAATATTCGATATTCGAACTCTTAGTGGAGCGTTTTAAAGATTCGGCACTGCCGAATGCAGCACTCTTACTTGTTATTTAATAACTCGATTTTCCTAAGAGGAATACCAGCTGTACCTAAACAAAAGCGGCACGCGTTTTCTTGTTGTCAAAAATTGTCATGCCCATACAATTTGTATGAAGCATTCCTAAATAGTTTGGCGTAAACGCTTTGCAATTGAAAGCTCCGATTTTCACATCGCGTTTGTTTATAATTAATGGCAATTCAGTTATTTTTTGGTCAATCTAGCGTTTTTATCTCCATATTTATTTCTACTATGTGAGTTTTATAAAAAAAGAAAGTTAAGACCAATGTATATTTACACAAGGTGGACTCTTTTGGGAGTGTACACATTCTGCTCCATATGAAACAAAAACAATTTAACGCAAACATGTTCAAATTTTGGCTCATACATACGAATTTGACAATTGGGGTTTATGTCTGTCCACTAATGAGTCTACCTTGTGTAAATGTACTTTGGCTAAGACTACTGTTCGTCGCACAACGTTGACGCTGAAGAAAACGTTCCACCTTCCGCTCTTGTTTATGTACAGCTGTACCTAAATAACTATGGCCGCATTTAGATCTATGCAATTAACGCCGAGTTTTTTTCTATTTTCTTTTAAAGTAGTTGCTACGAAACTTTTTCCACATTTACATTTTTTCAGCTTTTTCAACCCCGTTTTCTTCCCTAGACCTCTTGCTACGAACAAAAAGTTGCATTTTCTGTTGAGTGTTTTGGAAGTGGGCGTGCCAAAGTCGACTAAGAATAACTTAAGCACCCAGAATATGTATTTATGTACTTTGTTGGATCTTAGATAAATATCTCAAATATCACCAAAGATGCCCTTAAAGGTCATTTTAGACTATAATACTTTGTGTTAAGACATGTCAAAAACTTACAAATAATTCATAATGTATAATAGTGTAAAAACATTTTGTAATGAAATGTCAAAAAATACGTAAAGAAATTTGGCAGTCGTATTTTTCTAAACGATTAGATTTTTCATTTTATCAGAATTGTGTTTTTACAAAAGCACAAGAAGAAAATCAGGGATGGAAAATTAAAATTTTGTGCACAAATATTCACTATTATTTTTTCTAATAAAAAATTGCAAAACGATAAAAAAAAATATAAAATTTCAAGTGAATTCTTTTAAAATTTAAATAAATCACAAATATTTGTTGTAAAAAATCGTTAAATACGGTACACAGACGAAAAAAAAAATAAAAAAATATGATTGTATCAACTTTTCCACCCTAGAAGAAAATAAAAAAACAGCTGTTGAATAATTTGCCGGCCACATCACAATAAAAATTATTAAATATTAAAGAAATATTAAAAATAAAGCAAAAATATATCTGAGGACCAAGGTGCAAGTTTAAATGTGCAAGTTAGTGAATAATACGCCAGCTAACAATGTTCCAATGCTTAATAAAATGTTTTTTCGTCTTTATTTTGTAATCTAAAGTGGATCTCATAAATCACAAAGATTTTACTTTTTATTTGAAGTGTGATAGTGTAGAAGCAAAATGTAATGAAAAACAATTTCTCTTTGATTTTTTGACAATTAGACCAAAAATCATTTCATTTTGTAAGACCAAAAGTCTTAAGACTTGTGTGATAGTGTAAAACAGCCTTAAGCATCACTTGCGGTAGAAGATGGTAAAAAAACCTGTTTATCTCAATAAATTTTAAAAGTTGTAGTAAAAATTCTTTTGGCCAAGGTTTAAAAAAAAACTAGCGAAGCGGAAAATCATTTTAGTGGCACCGCTCTATCGAAAATCTTTTAAAAGAAAACAAATATTTTGGAAAGCTTCACTGTCCTAAAATTTTTATTCAACTATTATACTATTTATTATGCGTCCTTAATTGCTGTCTGCAAGCCTGTCCATCTGTCCAATTTTGAGTTTATTTTTTGTTAAATATTTGCTTGGCCAAATGTTGATAATATTGTTTACGAGATATTGTTTTAGACGTTATTTATTGATTTTGTTTTTCATGAAAAATGTAATATTAAAGAGCAAGAGGAAGTTATCTTAAAAAACCAACAACAAACATGCTGATAAAGTTAATTTACTCTCCGGCCTTAAAACAAACGCAATAACATAAAAGGAACATTTACAAAAACACTTAAGCAGAAGAGGCTAAACTTTGAGGAAGAAGTAATCGTGTTTTATTGAAAAAGTTGGTTTTAAAATTAATTGTTGCTATATTGTTATTATTTTTGTTTTTTAAATAAAATATTTATTTGGGGTCATGCGATAGCAAGTCTATGAAATGTGATGTAATGTAAAACAAACATTAAACAATATGTTTTTGTTGATTTTTATTAACAAACATTTTTTAATATCGTAGAAAAATAAATAAACAGTACACTTTTTATTCACGATAGCCGTGAATATTTACAAATTTGAAGGGTGTTTACTTTCTAAAAGAACAAAATATCTTTAGGGTTTTTTTTAAATATTTTTTTCTATCGGGTGATTTTTAAAGAGCTATAGGAAAGTTGAAAAAAAAACACATAAGATTCAGGAAAATACATGAAATCTTTATTTGAATCGATAGTACGGTCCATATAATTTAATGTTTGAAGATTATTTCATGCAAATGTTGACCGTGACTGCGCCTCAAATGGTCCATCCGCTTAGTCCAATTTTGGCATACTCTTTCCAACATTTCGGCCGGCATCTCATGAATAAATGCTTCAATGTTGTCTTCCAATGCGTCAATTGAAGCGGACATGTGTGTATAGACATGAGCTTTAACATAGCCCCACAAAAAATTGTCTAAAGGCGTCAAATCGCTCGATCTAGACGACCAATTGACCGGTCCCGAACGTGAAATAAAATGTCAAACGAACTCTCCTCTCAATAAGTCCATTGTTAAGCGTGCTGTGTGGCACCGTCTTGTTGAAACCACATGTCATGCAAGTCAAGCTCTTGCATTTTGGGCAAAAAAAAGTTGGATATCATCTCACGGTAGCGCTCACCATTCGCAGTTACGTTACGATTCGCATCATCTTTGAAGAATTACGGTCCAATGATGCCACCAGCCCATAAGCCGCACCAAACTGTGACTTTTTCTGAATACATTGGTAGCTCTTGCAATGCTTCTGGCTGATATTCACTCCAAAATCGACAATTCTGCTTGTTAACGTACCCATTGAGCCCGATTAAACTGACCATAAAATGGAAGAAGCGCGCAATGAACTTTCTTAACAGAGCACGCATTTTGATAATAAAATTCAATAATTTGCAAGCGTTGTTCGTTTGTAAGACGATTCATGGTTTAATTATATACCAAACTGAAGATGTTTGACAGTGAAACAGAACACGAAACGTGCGTCAGCTGTTTAAACTAGTGTTGCCAAAAAGATAATAGCATTATGTAGTTTTTTTTTCTCTACAATTCGAAACTGCCTGTTATTTTTCTGTTAAACGTTTTTTATTGCTTTAATTTTTTAAGCTTTTAGTTCATTTGTAAACTTTTTATCTCGAAATTTCTTATAAATATTTATTTTAATATCTTTATTTGTTCATCAATTAAATTAAATTTTTTTTTTTCAAATATTTACAAAAAATTCAGTTGATTTTGCCCCCAAACCCTCACAAATCCTTTATTTAAACTGAAATGCATTTAAGCATTAAAGACAAAAAAGTTCAAGACAAATTCTTTACAACACAAAGTTAAAGTTTGTTTTGCCCTTAAGAAACAGTAAAACCATTTCTTTTTTTTAAAGAGTTTTCAAAAGCAAATAAAACTCACTTTTGTATAACAGAAAACCGTCGAAATATTAAAACAAGACAATTACTGGCAATCGGCAGCCAAAACATTTTGACAGTTATTGGCTTAAACTGAAATTAGGGGTTCTTATTCAGGGAAAGTTTTTTGGGAATTCTTGAAAAAAATTTTATTTTAAAAATGTTTGTCGGTTAATCCAAATTTTTATATTATAATCAGGGTTAAGTTAATCAAAATTTATTTTCATTAAATTATTTTAATGAAGAGAGGAATTTTACAAAATAAAAAGAATTAAAATTTATTGATAATTTTTTATTATTGACTGAACCAGGGCTCGAACTCACAGACAGGTAAATGCTAATTAATGTTTGTTAATTTTATGCCGCACGGTGGAGAATAAAGAAATTCTAGGGGTAAACAAATATTTCTTTGAAATTTTTGTAATTTTATGATTTTTAAGTCTTAAAATTGGAACCTTTACAATATGGGCTGGGAAAAGGTGGTTTTAAAGCAAGGTATACACAATATTCAAACAAACTTTTCTTAGTTGTTATGTACCGACTTAACAGACTGTACTACATATGTTCATGCCCCCGCGGGTTGTAGTGATTATTTCAAGGATATTTCACCTCTTGGTCTTAAATCCTCGGCGGCAAATCAGTTGCAGCGAATACCTGAAATTCGGCCAAAATCCAAAATTGAGAGATTTCTTGACATCATACCAAACCATGAGGTCGGGGCTGACAAGAGATCTTATCTAGTATCACGGGAGTCAGTAGCATCCGGTGACATTGCCACTGGTCTGACTGTTGATTGAGGCCTCCGTTATTATTATATGCGTCCTGTCTTTCAGGGAGATTGTCGTTACGAAAGTTTCGTCTATCCGCTGATAGGATACTTTTACTTATGCTTATACTTATACACTAAAGGCCTGATTTTTCATCACTCCTGGGAGGACTTTCCCTATATGTGACAGCGCATAGAGAAAGGGACCAATAAGGTAAAGGGAACAGTAAAAACCAACTACACAAAAAAAGGGGTAGGGACGACCTACGCGCGTTTTCAAGGTTGACAAACAAGGTTGAGATGTGTCGCTTTCAAATGAGACCAATACCAACACGCTCAGTGATGGTACACCAAAGATACACGTATTTAAATCTTTAAAATGGCAAAACCCTGTTGCTATTCAACAGAAACTGCTGACATTTCCTAAAGCAGTGGAGGTTAAATAGATCCAGCGCCTAAACAAAGGGCGAGCTTATAACTTTGCCATTGATACCTGGGTGTGATGGTGCCTCTCACACTCGAGGACGATTGGTCAACGCATAGTTTGTCGACAATGTGTGGATTAGATCTACTCTAAGATAACGCAAAATGGCAGGTGCTTATGTTAAATCATTTTCACATAAAATCTGTATACGTCGTATGTCCACGCAAACGTCTAAAGTAACCAATATCCCTTATTTTTGCTCTCTCGGGAGAAAAGGATTACAAGATTTATAAGCGATTCGTAATGAGCCAATACCCTAAGTTTGCCTAGGACCTAAATCTAATAGAGCTTCTAAAAATTCGGCAAATCAGAGTGCTATCTGGTACAAAGGGGATAAGTAGCCTCCAGAGAGTAAGATAGAACAATAAAGTTATACTATAATGATGTTGTAATAGATAAGGTTTGGAATATTCTTACTCTTTGGATAAAAATTTATGACATCCAATATAAAAAAGGGTATCAGCTACCAAATGGCGAGAAATAGTTTATACCAAAGTATTTTGAATGAGGAAATAGAAAGTGACTTCTGTAGGATACCAGTAAATTTCTGGGAATAAGCCAACTTTTTTAATTTTTCGAAAATTGGAGAAACTATTGAAAAGAAGAACCCTAAACGGAATAATTTAAGAACAGCAGCTTGATTTCACTTTTTCTTTTTTTCATTCTGTTTGTTTCCGCTGTGAAAAGGAACCACACAACACTTCAGAATTTGTTTTTTTTTTTAGAAAAATAAAACCAAAGCATATTTCTCACCCTCAAAAAAATTCTTAAACTTTATTTGCTATATTTAGTTACCAATAAATATGTAAGTTCCTTTCATTTCTTCTTTTTTATATTTTTTTATTATATTTAAGAGAATTTTATAAGTTATCCTTTTGGGTAAATTTTTATAATACACTAACTTTTATTTTTCTATATTTTTTTATCTTCACACTTTTTTTCGGTTGAATGACATTGAACACATAAAAGAAATTTATACTTATTTTAAGGTCATAAACCCCATTCTTATTTTGAGTTTAGAGACAAATTTTATATAGAATATTGAGAACAGTATTGCCAAAAAATGTTTCGCTTAGACCCCACAGTTTGAAGTTTATTAATGAGTTAATTTTTCCACTTGGAACATATGGATTCTACAAGATAATTCCATCTGACTCAATCTCTACAATACATTTTGAACTCATTTCACGTTTTACTTTTTTTTATCCAATTTCTTGGACGTCCACAACTTAGACGTCCCTCGATTTTCATTCTATACGTGCATATCTGTCGGTTTGAAGTTTAAAGTCACCAAAAATCCCAAAAATTTTTAATTATAGCCTTACCACAGGTGGTGAAAAGGGTATATATAAGTTTGTTATTCCGTTTGTAATTTCTATAATATTGATGTTAAACCCTATAAAGTATAAATATTCTGGGTCCTTATGAGGAGCGAAGTTGATTTAACGATGTCCGTCTGTCAATTGAAATGGATTTTCCGAAGACCCCATATATGATGGGGGCCAGGTTATTATACATTTGTGAAACATATGGTCCGGAATTATTTGCTATTGAAATTCAGCAAGATCGGTCCAAAAATGGCAGAGATATGAGTAAAAAACCACGACTGCCTCAATTTTTTTCCTTTAAAGGTCCAATTAGACGTGACATTACCACACCAACACTATTTTACCAAAACGACATAAACATACCATACAAACCAATGGTTTGTCTATGGTAATACAGTGTTCAGTGGTGGATTTTATTTGTAATGTCCCTGCAAATAAAATTGGACCACCTAATCCATTTTGATAAAATGGACTACTCCATGGACTGGTCCGATGTAATGCGAGCATGGACCATGTCAATGTTAAAAAGTGTTTGTAGTGAGATGACATGTCTTCGTTTTTTAACGACATGCTTTCGTTTTTAAACGACTTCAAAACTAATCCTCTTGTGTACACCATAGAGTAGTTTTAAAACTACTCCTTAGTGGTCCAAAGGTGGGTTATATGGTCCTCTCCTAGGACATCGTTATGTTAAATAGACCAGGTTTTTTCCATACGTTTGGGTTAGTTTTGGACTAGTCCTGGTCCCTTGTGGACTACTCTTTACACGCGTGTTTGGACTGGTCCTGTTATTTTCAGGGGTGTTTAACTTTACGCATACACATACACATTAATGCATGTATATGATATGCCGCTCAAATAAAGAAACAAACTCATAGACTCAATATATTTTGATTTAACGCTTTTTCAGTAAAAGCATTCGTAGCCGAGTTGTTAAGTTCTCTCCTGAGACTGATGATATTGCCAGTTTGAATCCCAAAAAGAAATTTTTTCATTTTTTTTATTTAATGTTTTTATGTTCTAAAAAACGATTTTAAGATTATAAAACGAATTTCAAACATCAACTTTGGCAAAAGAGGAAACGGGCTTAGGTGCATATATACATTTTTTGTTTTTTTACATTCTTCGGCATGACGAAATGAAAAGTTGGCGTGGCTCAATTAATATTTATTTATACCTATCTAAAGAACGTTATTTATGTATATAACTTTTTGTTCTTATCTCATCATGGTGACGGGTATATAAGATTCGGCATAGCCAAATATAGCACTCTTACTTGTTTTTGTTTAAACTTAGACATTAATTATGAAATTTAAATTTAACAAGTGTTTGCCAAGTGCACGAAATTCGACCATAATTATTAATGCAAATACAGTGCTGTCTGGGTAGAGTGAACGAATTTTTGCAGAGCGATTTCACTATACCGTTGTTCACTAAATCAAGGTTGATTTTTTTTTATTTAAAAAACTTATTTACTTATTTTAAATGCATTAATAGGTTATAAATTGTACAAAGCTTTTTCCATGCATGGAAACTCTCCTTTTTAAAGCGTCTTTCTTCTTTGGGTTCCAAATGTATAGTTACCAATAAGCTTTATTACTCCGATTTTCTTTTTATTTATGCCAGAAGTATTTTTTGCAACGCAATAACGCTGTGCTAAAGAAGTAACACGAGCACCTTTTTCTATTTCTTTTATAATGTCGCTTTTTCGAATCCATTTGAATATAACAATTTTATAACACCAATTTTTCAGAAATTAACTTTGAGACACGACCTTAATTGAACATGCGCGCAGGCTAAAATAAATTAACACTTCATAGAATGCGTATTTGTGAGAGTAACTTGTTAACTTACTCTAAAAGAATCGTTACTTTACCGTTATTTTATGTTCTCTTTAATTTTTATGCTCGTTTTCATTGTTTTTCTCCTAAGCCAAACCTAAAAACTCACTATAAAGTATGTTCACTCTATAGAGGTTCATGAGTGTTCACTCTACAGAGCAGTCAATGTTATCATTCTGGTGTTCACTGTAACGAGGTATTCATAGCATCGGGGGTTCACTCTACCCAGACAGCACTGTATGATGAAAACATACATATAAGTATACATACATATATGAACTTACATACATGTTTCGAGCAATTTTTTTTTTGTCTGAGTGGTCCCTTAAGCCCATGAATGTTTAATTTAGTTTTTTAAGTTCAATAATATAAAAAAATCAGAAAGTACCAATTGAAAACTAAAAAGTACCAAAAATCTCCTCTTATTTTATGTTTCTCGGCCCAATACTAACAAAAATTCAAACAGTACCAGTTGATGATCATAAAAGTAAAAAACGATCCATATTACAGATTCTAATTTACTCAAAAAGTACAATTTGAAGATCAAAAAAGTATCAAAAAGTTCACTCTTACAGATTCTCACCCATTCAGGACATTACATTTTATGTTTCAAAGCCCAATTTAACAAAAATTTAAAAAGTACCAACTGAAAAATAAAAAAGTACCAACATTTTTCATCTTATATGTTCTCATATTCCCATGACCCTGCAGCTTGAATTTTATATTTCTAAGATCAATATTATAGAATATTAAAAATTTACTTAGTGTTCACTCCTCACAGTGGTCCCAATGGCAAATTTAGAGCGAAAAAACTAATTTTTTCAAATGGTGCCAGAGTAAAAATTTTGTTGATTTTTTAATGACAGGACCCCACCTTTGCTCAACAGTATATATTTTTTTCTGAACAATTGCAATATTATCACTACAACAGGGGTTTTTTAAATTTAAAATAATCCGCTGATTTGGCGTTCAGTTTAGAAAAAAATTTATGCAAATTAAAATGTATTCATTAATTGTGGAATTTAATATGTATTGTAAATTGTGATAGACTTTTAAATGTGACTATCACCAGCTGTCGCTGCTATTTTTGTGTTGTTATCATCTATAACATGTGCATTGTTAAATGTTTAAGGAATTAGCTGTCTATTTTTGTCTAAACACTTTCTATCGTATCTTTAGGTTGCAATGTCTATCACTAAAAAGGATTTGTTCAATGTTTGGTACTCTGAAAAAGACCAGAAGAAATAAAAATAACGCTGTCATACATTACATTTTCATGAAAAGTGGTATATAAAATGATGGAGATTATGACCATAAGCATGAAGTAAAGTAATCAGCTCAAAATTTTCTTAGCAAACTATCGATTAAGTGGATGCATGCACGCAGAACAAATAATGTTTTCGAGTCAATCTTTAAGATTGGTTGGATGAATCTTTTCTCTTTCCCAGTAAAGCCTCGTTAAGTTTTTTGGAAGAAGGCTTGGAGGAAAGACTGCCAAGACTCGAACGACCATCCAAATCGTTTTTGGAAGGAGGGAAAGATCAAAGCAGTTGAAAATTAAGTCTCTTGTGAACAATTGTTCCCAAGAAGAGTTAACATTTGCTGCTCACAGTAGGCTTCATAAAGCAGTCAAAAGAGTTGCTGCAGACGTTGTTAGGAACTATAGATGTTTCTCCAGAAAGGGCACTAAAAATAAAAAAAAAAAATGGTTAAATACGCCGATTTACATGGATGGTAAATACTCAAAAAGGTCGTATGTTTCTATGCGTGCAGGCGCCAAAAAACGTAATGCTGACTTATCCATCCTATACGATTTCACAGCTGATCGAAATTGAACATTTTTTTGTGTTGATTAAGAATTGTATGTTGTTTTAAAGATTGTTTGGGACGCTGAAATAAATTTTTTTATGAATTTTGAAAAAGCAAAATTTTTTTTTTTAATTTTTATTTTTTTTTTTAAACTTCAACGATATCTCTAAAACTACTGGTTAAAATTAAAACCAATGTAAGAGCACGGCCTTAAGATAACATCGTCGACGAATTTTGAATTTTTTTGAACTGAATATAGTGGCCCATTTTCAAGTTATTCCTATATATATAGCGGAAGTGCCTTAATTTTGGCCATAACGGTATATCTCAAAAAGTCGAGCTGATAGAAAAAAACTAAGTGCAGATTTGGATTTAGCGTCCCAAATAACCTTAAGAACAACTTTCAGTTCTTAATCACCAAAAATCTTGTTTCCTTGTATTATGAAATGATTTTGTAGGTTTTATGTCAGTTAATTTTATATGAAAAGCGCCACACCAACGCAATCGAATCCGTCAATTTTCGGCGTAAGATCGTGACATACCAAGTCAATTGTTATTACAAGTTTTTATCCATATATGTACTTATAAAAAAGAGTTATGAGTTTTTTCGCTCTAAATTTTTCATTGGGACCACTGTTTCACAAAATTACCAAATTCATATTTGTATTTTTAGACAAGTAACGAATATGGTATAATCTTCACTTCAATGTTTATTAGTTTTAAAGATAGATATGATGACAAAGAAGTTCCAAAATACAGGTTATATCTGTTTACTCTCCTAAAGAGCAAAATTTCAAAAAAGTACCAATCGCCTGCCCGCTCATTTTTCCAATGAACAGCGATAAGAATAAAATTTTTTTTGTATCTCTTTTAGTATTGGAGAAATTAAGTTACCGAATTTATCCTTTGTTACCCCCTCAGATATAAACTGCGCACTGCCGTAAGTAAATACCTCAGTAAATATTGAAATCTGTTGACAAACAGAGAAGGAAAGTGTTTTTATCTGTTTTGCCTTTGCCGAATTATATATAAGATACCTATTTATAGAATTTACAATTTAAAAAGTCAATTTGGCCGAGTTCGAAGCATCAGCTGCACCTGATTACACCATAGATTTTCATTGTTCGATAAAAGCTATCGTCACAACATAAATATCATGCAAAATATAAAATTTTTTTTTCAAAATAAGTGTTTTTGTGGGAGTGTGTAGAATAAATTTGAGACACAATCAAACAACGCCGCTGTTCGCGAGAGTATGCAAGAGAATCCAAGGCAGTCGATTTTTGTAAGAATTCGTCTTTTCGCAGACCACAACTTGACGAATTTGACGTCGCTATAGGTTGCGTTGCTATAGGTCCATGATTAGCAATTTATTTTGGTTCCCAACACATTGGGCATTCTGCAAGTGCGGTTTGAGGGCTTATATAAGATAAATCTAATTTCCTACAGAAAATCGATTTTTAAGAAGAAATGAATTTTTTTATATGAGTAATAAAAGTGTGTGTGTAAAAAATTTACACACATTTCTTGTCATAAAGCTTTCAGAAAATTTATATCTGACGAAAACTTTCACTCCATTTAACGTAACAGCAAGCAAAGCAAAAATTAAAACCAAAATATTTCTTTCTGGCATTTTTGGGAATAAAAACCATTGCAAAACTTTATTTTTGAAAATATGTAATAAACATAAACAAAATGTAGTATCGCGACATTTTTAAAAAATTCCCAAATCCTTCTTCACGAAAATCTGTTGCCAGATACATAAATACTGAAATCTCAAACTTGGGGACAAATCAACTTATCTGGCATCCCTAACTCAGAATACTTGTGTGAATGTTGCATGTGTTTTGATGTTTGAAATCTCTCTCTCTACTGATACAATTTTAGGACTATGTACATAAAGAAAAATATCAATAACATAAATTGTTTGTGTTGCTTAAATGTTTGCCGTAGGTCAGGTTTCCTCCTCTTATTTTCAAAAAAGAGTCAATTTATTTGTCTTATTAAAAGTCAATGGCTGCTTAACTTAAGGATACAACCGACGAATTCAACTTAAAGCAAGAAAACAGTATTGAAAGTAAAATTTTATAAAGAATTAAAATATAATTCACGCTGTGATGTTAAAAATTTAGTTAACATTTAAATTGCGACCTGACGGACAGATGTGCTAATGATTAACATGAGTGCCAGCGATTACGATATCACATCATGGTGTTTTCATCACAGCGTGAAAACAACGCGTCTACTAACGTCCTCATTGAGAAGAAACATCGCACGAAAACATACGCTTTATGTAGGTATGTATAATAAAAAAAATAAAAAATTTATAATGAAAAAAAATAAATACATTTATAATAAAAAAAATTAAAACAAAAAAAATTTATAATAGAAAAAATTTATAATAAATAAAAAGTAATAAAAAAAAAATGTATCCTTCGAGCCGGATTTGAACCAGCGACCTATGGATTTCTACATCTTAATGTTAACAATACTACAGTCCACCGCTCTACCAACTGAGCTATCGAAGGTGATATGAAGTTGTTGGCAAATATGACATAAAACACATTAAAGAAAAACAAAACAAAAAAAGTCGAAGCAAAATGCAAACGATCTAATAAATTCCAAAAAACCATCTTTTAGAATCTAAATTTAGATTCACACTCACACAAATACACAACCTACAAAAAAATCTCCATTTGCAGCAAAAACAACAATATCCAAACACAATTGTGTTTAAGTTTTCAACAAACGAAGCGAATGAATGTGTGTTGTCATCATTCCAACAAAACATATACTGGTTAGGGTTGTCAAATATGTCGGATTTCTCGTCAAATTTGGCGACTTTTAAACTTTTTGGCGATTTTTTTTGGCGATTTTTTTTGTGACGATATTTAAAACAATTGGCCATTGCTATTATTTTAGGGGAAATTTTTTGAATACGGCTAAAGTTTTTTCTCGTGATTTCAACAAATTTTAAAACCGCAATACAAATACGATTCTTTTTTTTTCGATAGTAGGAACATACTACATACATACCATAAAATCACCCTGAAAACATTAACGGGTATATTTTTTTGTACTTGAGAAATTTTTCATATAAAATTTTTTGAATGAAAATTTGTATGAAAATATTTTTGTCAAGTGTGGTGTAGTGTTTTAGAAAATAACCGTCTAAACTAATGTTGTTATCAGGGTAGCCAGAAGAAGGAGAAAGCCGACAATAATGCTTCAAAACAAAACTTATTTTAATTTTCCAAGAATAAAAACACAAAAACAATACGGAATGAGATTCTAAGTAGCTAATAGAAAAAAAAAAAAAAAATATTCACCCCTATCGTGAATAATTTTTCCCTAGTAATTTTTCCCCTTTTCACATATTTGTGATCATGAACAACTCCCATGAAAAAATGTAATTCAAAGGAGAATAATAACGTGAAAAAATGTTCCCCTTATCGTGAAAAAATTTTTCCCTCGTAATTTGTCCACATTTCCCTTAGATTTTCTCACTTTATTTTTGCTTGGGAACAGAACACGTATGTAAGTAACTCCTCCTATAAATCGAATATTAAGGGTTAATAAAGTTAATAAGGTACAAACCGATATTTTGCTTAACAAAATGCAAAGCAACAGGTCGATTGCCTGCGGATTTGTGAAGCTTTCGATTGACTTGGTGGCAGAATTTTGGGAAATATTTTACTACATTAAATTTAAAAAGTGCAAAAAACTAACGTTGTAATCAAACTATCCCTCCAGTACTTAATATGTTGCTTTATTATTTTAACTTTTCTTTAAAATATATATACTTGTATATTTTTGAACAAAAATTTCATTGATTTTTAATTTTTTTAATCTTTCTTCTTTTTTTTTTACATTCACTAAACGATAGCGTGGAAAATTTTTCACATGAGATTCACGATTGCTTTTTTCCCTTCGAGGGGAATGAAAATTTCATGGGAACAAAAATTCCACTTGCTATTCACGATAGGGGCGATAAAAAAAAAAGAATAAGAGTGCTGTGGTGCGATTCACTAATTTTTAAAAGTCCAATTAGACGTGGCATAACCATACCAAAACTGTATTACCATAGCCACTGCATTACCAAAACCAATTCAATTATGGTTTCTAAATTCGCCGCTACGGCTGTGACATTATGTTTATGTCACGTCTAATTTGAGCTTAAAGCTCGATAAATTTTCGTTATATTTATTTTAACGATTCGATTATCGTTATAAAAGTTAGTGAATCGCACTTTTCGGTCGGCGAAAAGCGGGTTAATTTAATATGACTGTTCCTCAAATTTTCTTGTTAACCCCTATTGTTAATTTCATTAGTAATATATTTATGCAATTGCTTCTACAACTCTTAGAAAAATAAAGTTTGATAATAGATATTAAAAAACCCAAAACCGGGATATCTTTATAAAAAAACCTGACCGGCTTAGCATAGTTAATATGTATTTTCGAATTTACTTTAATATACATTTTTTAATTTTTAAAGTTATTACGAAAATATTACTTTTTAGCTTTCACAATCCCAATTAAAGACTAATTTAAGTATTTAGCAGCTTTAATAATAATATTGCAATTTATAAGTGTAAAACTTTCTGAAAGTATGAAAATGAAACTATAACAGATTTTGAACATGGCATCCACATTTATTTTTCGTTATCGAAACCGAGTTAAAAAAAATGAATTTTCCGAATATATTTTCCTCATCAAAAATTAATATATTTTTAAATATTGAAATATACACTTCTTAACAATTATTGAATTTGTACTGATACTTTGCATCTACCTCTTAAGAAATCAATTCTAAAATCTTAATCGTTTTTAAATTCATATTAAATTGAATTTTTAAAATGAAAAAAACGTATTTCCTGAAAAGCCTATTGAATGGTGCGAATCGGTCCATTTTTTATATAGCCCACATATACTTTGAAAATTTGTTTTTAAATACTGTGGTGTAGGTTATCATATGATCGGGCTTGACCGACTTCATTTTCTTATTTGTTTTTACATAGAAAATACGTTGATAAAAAACTGATTTATTTTCGAATCGAATTTGCCTCACTTTTCAAACACTTCATGGATTTATTCAAAATAATGTATTTTATAGGTAAAATCAATATTTTTTATCACTATGAATGAATTTTGTAAAATTCATTTAAAAATATGTAGACATACTACTTGATAAAGTTAAAATTTTATTTTATTTTTTTATTTATTTTTATTTATTTATTTTATTTTTATTTTTTTATATGCAAAAAATTATATACTTTTGGCGATTTCCGGAAATTTTCGCTACACTATTTGGATATGAAAGTGCAGAAGAATTTGACAACCCTGTTCGTCACTCATTCATATATAACGCGAAAGTCTATTAGAAGAGTATATGAACGCGTGTGTGTACGTATTGGCAGTTGTTTAAATGACTGCTTGTTTGATGCGCATTTCGTATACGAATGGTTTGTGAACAATGTTGTCAAGTCGGTTTTTTCCCCTCTCTCCCAAAAAAACTTTACAAACCCCTTAAATTCGACCTTTTATTAGATACAAGAAATATTCTTAATAGCGTTATTTCGGGTTTAACTTCTTTTAATCTTTATTTATGTACTAAAAAATTAACCTAGAAAATGTGAGAAACCCTCAAGCTCTTTGATTTTTAACCAAAAAACCCCTAAGAATGTTTTCTTTTGTATAAACAAATATTTTTATACCCTTCACCAAAGGTTAAAAGGTATACATACATAAATGTAATTTCCACCATTTTGATCTAAGACCATATAAAATATATATATTCTGGGTCCTTATAAGTTGCGAAGTTGATTTAACGATTTCCGTTTTTCTGTTGAAACAGGTTTTCCGAAGTTTCCAAATTAGGCACAAGCATCTTGTTTCTTAATACACAATATCAGAAAAAATGTAGGCGAATAGTAGGCGGGTGCGCAATACAGATTTATTTACATCTAAAACCAAGTATATTCATAACTTTCCATAACCATGGTGAAGAGTGCAAAAGATTCGGCACAGCCAAATATAACACTCTTTTTCATCCTAATAAGAGTGCTATATTTGGCTATGCCGATTTATTAACACCCTTATTAGGATGAAAAATAGTGTGCTGTTGGCCATTTATTTAACATATGACAATTACGGCTAAGAAAATGTTAAGGGCAAAAACTAATGTTGGTCGGTCATACATTTTACCCCTAAGAACACAACAAGGCAGTTATGAGCCTTTTCTTTTTATTCAATATATTT
Source organism: Pollenia angustigena (assembly GCA_930367215.1). Taxonomy (NCBI): domain Eukaryota; kingdom Metazoa; phylum Arthropoda; class Insecta; order Diptera; family Polleniidae; genus Pollenia; species Pollenia angustigena. The sequence goes on along the minus strand of OV884059.1, from coordinate 122,421,563 downwards.
CATTGATAATTTTTTATGGGAGTCCCTTCAAAAAATTTGGTAGGGAGAAGAATGTTCGGAAAAATGTCTAAAAGGTAAAACTAAGGTGGGTCGGTTCACATTTTACCCCTCTAGGAGGGACTCTGTGGCAGTTATGTATTTTTTTTTTTAATTTTTCCTTTTTTCCCCCACTTTGAGCTCGATGAGCGTCCTCTTCCTAAAGATTTGTCTAAAAATATCAATAATTGCTTAGTCTCTAGTTTCCATTATATCGCTAGATTTGTAGAATTTGAGCATTCTAAATCATCGAACTGCTCAATTGTTAAATTAGCTACCATACTAATCAACTTAATTGTAAATACCATAATTATTCCCCAAATTAAAAATTACCTTCTAAATCAAGGGGAAAATACTCTAATTTGGCAACTCTGCTTGTAAATGAGTGTGTGTAGAAAACTGCACAATATTGTGACGGAATTTGGAAGAAGAAAAAATGAAAGGGGAACTTATACAACGATTGCTTACTTGTACACAATTATTCCACATGCCTAGGGTTTCTCGGACAAAAAAAAATATTTTTAAAATACCCACAAATTCTCAGATTGAAAATTTTTGACAATTTTTTCTTAAAGTATTCGCCCAAAATTTTGGTTTTTGTGACATTTAATGAAAAAAAAAAAAATTAAATACTCTTCCGGGAATGACAAAAGTTAAAGAAACTAGAAACCCTACATATGCCCCATCTTTAAATATTATTTGGTTTGTTGGTTGTTTGTTTGGCTGACTCAATGCTTGGGGATAGATGACGTTGACTTGTCTTGACTTTAGCCCCCTTGAAAACAATTATAGAATAAATTTATTTTTAGTTGTGCGCTTATAGGTATTTTTTATTTTTAAATTCTGTTTTATTATTCAATAATTTCTCTACGAACAATAAAATTCCATTTGTGCAAGCTGAAAACAACTGCCTTCGATAGCTCAGTTGGTAGAGCGGTGGACTGTAGTTAACGGAAAGCATAACAAAACTATCAAAAATCTGTTCGCTTTCGTTGCCCTTAAAAGCCTCGAATCCAACAAATCTATGCAGACATCCATAGGTCGCTGGTTCAAATCCGGCTCGAAGGAATTAATTTTTTTTATACAATTCTGCTAAATTTGCTAAAATTTTTAATGATTTAGTTTTTGACTACTTTTCCATTTAATCAAAGTTTCTGGGTGTTAATTAAAACAACAACTTATTGGAACTTTAAATCAAAATAAGTGAATCAACGCAATTCATCTGGGTTTTGATTAGAATTCAAGAACAGTGTTATCAAATGGTGATCACAATAAATAAATCATTTTACTTTTTAGCGGTGGACTGTAGTTAATGAACGCAATGACAACAAAACACTCGCTTACACAGCTTTGTCCAGGTCGCGCAATAAATAAAAGCACCTCATATGTCGATAGGTCGCTGGTTCAAATCCGGGTCGAGGAATTGGTAATTTTTTTCAAAACATAATAAATTTTTTACGTTTTATTTAAATACAAGACCAGTGTTTCTTAATCATAAAAAATATATTTGAACATTTATACCATAAAAAGTGAATTATCGAGATTTTTACTGAATAATTTACAGCGCACATACAACTGCCTTCGATAGCTCAGTTGGTAGAGCGGTGGACTGTAGTTAACGAAAAGCATAACGATGGCTTAATATAAAAAAGGCGTAACTCAATTTTTTTCAAAATAGCGTTTTTTGTGTATTCTGGTAGGCAAATGTCCGATGCACCTTGCCACAAAATTTCAGGGAGATATAATTGCAAATAACAGATTTATAACGATTTTAAAAAAGCCCTAAGTCAAGTCAAAGATTTTTTGAAAGTAAAAGCCCTAACTCGTTTTTTTGTTTTATTTCATTGGTTTTCACCATGACACAATAATACAAGGTTAATCTGTCAGCGCAGCTGTAGTTGTGCGTTTATATTTCCCAAGCACCAAATTCGCCTTAGCGGATAAATGAGTTGATGAAGAAATTGCGGCGGAGGCTAAGCAAAAAATTTGACTACAAGTGTATTAAACATGAAATTATCTGCTGTAAAGAAAAATGGTATTGTATATTGTGTAAATTAAGATAAACAATACAGTTTTTAAAGCTTAACTACATTTTAAAATCGTTACAAGCTGATGTATTTGGCGGCGGCTCAACGTTTCATAAACGACGGTGGTGGCCCATTGTAAGTCGATCGACTTGTTTCTCTGTTTTTGACATTTTATATTAACAAAACGGTACTTCCCAATATAATGAAGCATACAAATATTTTGTGTGTTCTGATCAGTTCACTTTGCTTTTTTGTGTAAAAATATTGTTGGAGAAAGAACAGTTTTGACATTAAAAAAATTAAATAATATAATAAATAATATGAAAGCAAGCGAAAATTCTGACTCTGAATCGGAGAACGCAGATGGAATTCAAACAAGAAATGGCAAGAAAGGCCGAATGGACATAATAAAAAAAAGAATGGAAGGTTTGCAATATATTGGAATATCGAATAAAGAACTGCCTGTTAAGCCTCTTAGAGAACTAGGAGAAGCATTTTCATCACAATTTTGTAAAAAAGTGCGCTTAGAAATTGCTTATCTTTTAAAGAGCACACCCGAAATGAAATCTTTAATTTGTTTTGGAAGATGACTTGGGAGCAAAAACGAATGTATGTGATCAGCCTTACAAGCAGTTCTGAGACAAAAATTAATTCCACAGAAAAATCGAGACGAACGCAGACAATTCAATATTTTTTGAGACATAATTCAATCAGACTACAAGTGTGCCGTAATATGTTTTATTCAACGCTAGGCATAAAAGAAAAGATGGTTCGGAATTGGATTAGCGGGTCCAGTAAACATGGTATGGCGTATGATCCATCAGGATCAATATATTTCAAAACAGACATAACTGACGATTACGAATTGCTCCCACATAGATCGAAGTCGGCGATTAAAGACATCCCCCTGATTCACTATATAAGGAGAAAATAGCAATCACAATAGCAATGCAGATTGCCATCTTTTTTATGATAACTTGCCTTATAAGAACTAATATTTTTCAGTTAACTTCTGATTTAAACCTCTTAATTTCATTAATTAATTTCTTTTAGTATTAAAACCTGAATTTCTATAATAATATGTCCCATTTTCAACTCAGTTTAAAAAAGCCCTAACTTAATTTTTTTTCAAAAATTTCAATGAAAAAAGGGCATATCTTAGCTAACTTCATTAAAATAAAAAAAATATATAAATTTAATGAGAAATAAAATGTGTTGCCTCTTTTCATTAAAAATTGCATTAAAACTTTGTTTGTATCTAAAATTTTACGGATTTTATTAAGTTTTTTCCTTCCCCTGTAAAGTAACAAAAAATCGAGTTACGCCTTTTTTATATTAAGCCATCGATAAGCACATCTTTGATTTGTCTTCGCTGCCTTCAAAAAGCAGCGAATCTAACCAACACCTTTGTGCAGACATCCATAGGGCGCGGGTTCAAATCCGGCTCGAACGAATCTAATTTTTACAAGAAAATATCTGCTACACGATTTTTTGCTTCAGAGGCAATATTTTTTTTTAAATATTAATAATAAAAAAAAAATTGTTGTTTTTAGCTAATTCAAAGCCAGTATATCAAAAGAAAGTCTTCCAAGAGTTGTTCTTTCCTCAAATAAAGAAATCACTTGGGTTTTAATTTAATAACTCACTGTGAATAACAATAGAAATCAAAATATTCACTCTTCTTGCCAAAATACTTCTTGAGAAAACAAAAACAATTGGAATTTTTAGAACTACGTTGAGCGGTAAACTTTTCGAAGAAATCAAATTTATATTTGAATTTTTTTCTTTATCTGACATTACCTAGATGATATTTTTTACTGTTCTTAAGTGTTCGGTTCGGTAGATATGTGGAAAACACAAACTCTAATAGTGTTTGTGTAGTTAATCATTAAACTAAAAAAAAACTTCTCTGTTTGTGATCTTCGAACACAAAAATAGTACTGTACTTATTTAACTCAACAAAAAGATGAGAACCTTTTATTTTGTTCTTTTTTTAAGACCACAGTGCATATTTCACCTTTTTGAAGCATATTTTAAAACATGTTCAATTTGTTTAAATGCCTAAAAATGCTTCCGCAGTAATACAATTTTTTTTTTTTTAATCTAGTTTTTTAATTGTAAAATTTTATACGTAAGCAAAAATCATGGAATAAAGGCTCAGTTAGGCGAACGTTGCTGTACCCGTAATGTACCGCACCGTACTGTAAACACGTTGGTGCACTTATAGAACGTTTAAAAACGTGTCATATGTTTTCCCGTACATAAACAAAAAGCAATAGTATACATAAAACAAAACACACAGTGATGGGAATCAAAAATGCTCAAATGGTGACCGTTGTGCAGAAAAGGTACCACGTGATTTAAATGGTATTAAAACAGTATTTTGGGTATGTAAAAAATTTTAATAATTTAATATTTTTATTATAGATTTACAATAAATAAATTTGTATTTTAGCATGTATAAATTTTTAGCATACATATATTTTAAATGTGCATACACCAAACAAGGTTTTGATACCATTTAAAGTCTTGTAAATGTTTCACATTTCCATTGTATGTGTACCTATATGCATTTGTTTATTTTAAACATCTAAACATATGTATATTTGTATATTTGGAAATATGTTGTATTGTAAGTTGTTTTGTCGCAATTCCATAGACATACTGAAAAAAATACCAAAAAAAAGAGCAAAATTACCCGCATTCAATGTAATATACAAGCCGCCCATCACTGTCTTACAAATGTCACGTAACAACGGCATGAAATTCTATTTTATACAGATTGGTACGTTGCAACTACGGTACATTGCATTTCGGTAAGCTTTTGTATTGGTTTTCATATAACAAAAAGCGAACAGCTGATTGATACAGTAGAGATACGGTACAGCAACGTTCGCCTAACTGAGTGTTAAGCAATTATATACATATAAATTGAGACCCATCTTCTAGTATACCACTCGACTCAGTATTTTTAAAGTGATTTAACGATGTCCATCCGTCCGTCTGTCTGGTTGTCTTGTGCAAAAAGTACGAGTAAATACGTTTTCATTGTACTAAGAGCGAAGCCTATGATGAAAATCGGTCTATAGTTTTACACAGTCCCATGTAAACTTATTTCCTAATTATACGCTTTGTGCCATAAGCCATCTACATAATTATTTTCGTATTTAGATTAAATTTGCCCCAAACATATTAAAATGCAAAGTTTCTCCCTGTTTTTAGAACGCGAGCTTAAAACTGACTCGTTTAACTAACATTTAAAACAAAAAAAATTTTGAAATTTTGTTGTTGCTTAAAATGTTAGTTAAACGTGTCACTTTTAAGCTCGCGTTCTGAAACAGGCATTTAATAATTTTTGGAATCGCTTTATATTATCCATCCGTTAATAGCTTTTTTTTCCTTTATTTATTCCTCGAGGGAACAAAGGGCTTCAACAAGATATTTCCAACTTAATCTATTTTTCGCAATTATTTTTGCCTCCTCCCATGATTTATTGATGTCCGCAAGTTCTCTCCTTACAGACCTACGCCAGGTATTTTTGGGTCGACCTCTTTGTCTGCTTCCATGTGGATTCCATTCAAGTGCCATCCTGGTTACATTATGTATTGGCTTTCTTAAGGTGTGTCCTATCCATTTCCACTTTCTGCGTTTTATCTGTATGTGTATAGGCTCTTCTTTGGCTAAGCTCCAGAGGTTTTCATTTGTTATTGTGTTTGGCCAGTATATGCCACATATAATCCGAAGGCTTTTATTTATAAAAACTTGTAACCGCTGCCTGATCGATTCACTGGCCAGCCATGTTTCACTCCCGTATAAACACACAGAAAGAAATCAAGTTAAAAACGTCGAAAACAAGGTTGATTTAAAATTTTTCGGTGGTGATTTTGCTTCATACGTTTTTCATGTTAATTTAACCTGATTGTACAATAACTGCGAACAAAATTTTTTTCTTTTGAAATAACTATAATTCATGTTAATTTAACATTGCAGTAAAGTTAGAGCAAAATGTAATTTATATTGAAATAACAATTGGAATCACGTTGAATGAAAGTTATTTCAAGTTGAAACAACGTGAATTTCATGTAGAATTAAATTGGTTTGAGTGTGTTTTAACAGTGTGAAGAAGCTTCAGAGACAACATATGCATTTATTTAAGAATAATTCAAAACACTTACCCCTGTAACACATGTTTCACTTATTTTGTATTCTCCTTTGTTAACAGAAGCATCAGCAAAATCGCTCGATATGGTTTTCGTCATCATTCTACTTTGAAAACTTGGTGTACTATTTAACTAAATAATTTTAATTAAAAGAATACGGGAATTGTCTTCTTTTTATAACATATTTTAAAAATGAAAATAAAAAATGTACTTACGTAAGTATGTATGCATGTTAATTTAACAAGATAAACTTTTGGTTTTAATATAAAACAGGTTTTTATGGATTCAATATTGAATCCAGATTTATTTATATTTTAATATTTTTTTTTTTTATTTTTTAACAGTGAATAATATTAAATAAACGTAATTTAAGGTTTTTTTTTTATATTTTTCATTTAAAATTTATATGAAATAATGATAAATTTAAGTAAAGGGAATACTTTTGCTGAAATTTACTATGATTCTCAATCAAAATTTTTCCATGTTAATTTTACATTGGTATTTTTTTCTGTGTGAAACGGTCGACTTGACACAAGCGTTGAAAATGCGGATCTGTGTTGTTCTCGTGATTTGTGGTGCTCGCCATATATTTTTTAGTCTTCCAAATGCACTCCTTGCTTTATTGAGCCTATTCGAAATGTCCTCATTAATGCCACCGCTTGTAGACATTCTGCTCCCTAAGTAGCAGAAGCAGTCAACGTATTCTATTCGGTGGTTGTTGATGGTGATATGACCGTTGCTTCTATTATGTAGACGCATGGCGTACGTCTTTTTTATATTTATTTCCAAGCCAACTTTTCTGGCTATCTTCACAAGATCGTTTGTTTTATCTTGCATGTCCGAAAGTTTGTGTGAAAAAAGGCAAATATCATCTCCATGTTCTAAATCCTCCAGATGTCTTTGAAAACTCCACACAATACCTCTTTTCTTCTTGCACAGTTCCTCCATAAAACAGTCCATTACCACTGCAAAGAGTAGTGGCGATAGAGGGCAGCCCTGTCGTACTCCCATGTTGGTCGTGAACGGATCGCTTACTGTCCCGTTGTGTAGAACCTGCAGTTCCGCATTGGTGTACATAGCTTTGATGACTTGTATTATTTTGTTTGGCACTGCTTTCTTTTTTAGAGCTAGCCATATAGCGTTTCTATTGACTGCATCGAACGCTTTTTTAAAGTCAACGAATATCAGATACAGAGGCGACTTCCATTCGATCGACTGTTCAATAATTATTCGAAGTGTATTAACCTGATCGACGCAGCTACGATGTGGACGAAACCCAGCCTGTTCGTCTCTAAGTCCAGCCTCTACAGTTTCCAACCTTTTAAGTATTATTGTGGCTAGTACCTTGTATATGGTATTGAGCAACGTGATACCCCTCCAGTTGTCACAATCTCTGAGGTCATCTTTTTTGGGTAATTTTACTACATAACCTCTAGTCCACGAACAATTTATGGTTTCTGTTCTCCAAGCTTGTGCAATATGCGGTTGTATGATGTTAGCTGCAATTTCAATGTCTGTTAAGAAGAGTTCTGGTGGAATTCCATCTGCACCGCAAGCTTTGTTGCGTTTAAGTTTGCTTATTGCAGTTGCTGTCTCTGTGATAGTAGGCGGGTCACATGCGATTGTTCTGTTTTGTTCTTGTGCGGTACAGGGTAGTCCGAGTTCAGTTTCACTGCTGTTACTTAAATCTCTGAAATGTTCCATCCACCTTTTGGTTTGTTCCTCAGCGGTTGTAAGTAGAATTCCGTTGCGATCACGTACTGTGGTGCGATTCACTAACTTTTAACGATCCGACAATCGTAATATTTGTCGACATTTATATTCGCTTGCAGTAACGATAGTGTGATTCTGTAATTTTTTAACGATAGTACACAGCTGTTTTTTGTAACATCTCTGTCTACAAAATGCTAAAAAAAACAAAAAGATTTTTATTTTTGTTCTTTATTTGCTTTCTTTTTGGAAATTTTAAATTTATTATTTTGTTTTTGTTCATACATATATGTATGTACATAAGAATATATCTTTGGATGAATGTAAGCTATTTTAAACATAAAAAACATTTTATCGATAAAATAAACACAAACTAAATTATTGTCGCTAAGATAACGACAAAAAAATTGCTTAAAGTAACAGCTGACTTTAAACGGCAGCGAATATGGTTAAAAATTTTACAGAATAGCATATTCGATAAATTTTCGTTATACTCATTTTAACGATTCGATTATCGTTATAAAAGTTAGTGAATCGCACTACTGGTTGGTTTAATTTTGGTTTTTTGTTTGTGAGCCGGTTGATTACCTGATGTAGCTCTCTGATGTTGTAAGAGCCTGCTGCTTTTTCGGCTTCATCTGCCAAGGATTCTATATACGAGCGTTTGTCGCTTCTAGCCGCTCTCTTAACCCTTTTTGCCACAACGGCGTATTGTTGCTTGATTTGTGGGTTGTTGGCCAATAATATTTTTAAATTGTTTCGCTGTTCGATTAGTTGCCACGTTCTGTCTGTAAGCCACGGTTTTCTATTTGCCCTCTGGTTCGGACCTAATTGCTCTTCAGCTATTTGATTCATGATCATGCACGTATTTTCCCACGATTGCTCTTCGTTATTGATTAATCTTTCCGTGAACATTAATTTCATTTGTTCACTAACTTCTTGGTCGTTAAGCTTGGCAAGATTAAAGTTTTTACTACGGCCTTTGTTGTTTGCCTTGTGGGACCTGAGTTTTAGCTTTGTGTGGGTATATGGTCCCACCAATGACCACACCCAGAGAAAAAAACATGATTAAATATGGTCACCTCCAACCAAACTATTTTTAAAGAAAATTTTAAACATATTATGTTTAATATAACCATATTATTGTCAGCGGTAACCATATTATGGTTAAATTAGGCCTCCATCAAGAAGCCCCAACCATATTATTGTTGCCTCCAACCATATTATGATCAATAATAACTAAAATTTGTTAAACACTTACAATAGCATGGTTGGTTTTCAACTATAGTATGTTGCTCTTGAAAAAGAGGAAAATACTATTGTAAATTTAAAAACAAATTATTATCATATTTAACCATAACATTTTTAGAGGCAACCATTATATGGTGTTGGGTTTTTGATGGAGGACTAATTTAACCATAAAATGGTTGTCGCTGACAATTATATGGTTATATTAAACATAATATGTTTAAAATTTTCTTTAAAAATAGTTTGGTTGGAGGTGACCATATTTAAACATGTTTTTTCTCTACGTGCAGTTGGAATGTTTGATACAGTTCCACCAGTCTTTCTCCGTTCATATTACGGACTCCAATTCCGTAGCGTCCCATGATTTGTTCTACTCCATCATTGTCAATGCCTACTTTAGCATTGAAATCGCCCGTCAAAATTATCAAGTCGCGCTTGGCAATTTTATTAAGTGTTGCACCCAGTTGTTCATAAAATAGGTCCTTCGTCGCTGCTTCTCTGCTTCTGCTTCTTTTCGATATTAATATACCCACGCCACTTTCTTTCTTGCGATTTTTCCGCTATGTAGTATCATATTACCATCTCCTGTGATCGTTTGCCCGCACCCATCCCACCTCATTTCACTTATGCCTAGTATGTCCACTTTTATTCTCGACAGTTGTTTTTCAAGTTGGGCAGTTCTAGAGGTTCCATTTAACGTTCTAACATTCCATTGTCCAATGCATATCCTGTTTCGTGTGCAAAAGTTCGTTATCCGTGTTGGTTCATTATTTTGATTTTCTCTTGTTGTAGATTCGTTAATCAGTATAATATTCAGATAGACAGATGATTGGTCTGTCGCATCCTATTCTGGTGCTGGGGCTGCCAGCTTTCTGCAACCAGACTTACATGTATGTTATCAGGCCGCCTGTAACATGAGGAACAGACGCCTACCAATTCTTAAATTCTTTTTAAGACAACAAATTTCATATAGATGGTGTCAGCCTTCATTGTCATTGTCCTAATCGCTTCCGAAGTCTTAGCCGTTGGAAATATTTGTCGTTTTTACAACGACGACAATATCATAGAAAGTTTGTCGTATTGATGGCGTTAACGTCAATAATATACCAATTTCTAAAAACGAGCGTTTTTCGACTACGACAAGCATAATAACGCCGATTATTCGGCACAAATTACTCTTAAATGAAATCTAAGCTCATAGAATAACTTTGTTTTGGTGCGATCATGACTGCCTATCGGATCCAAACCGGGTGCAACCTTGAAAATTCGTCTTTAAATATTGTGATGTATGGTTTTACCGATTATAATTTTAGGCTTTTCTTTAAATGCAAATATTATTAAATTGTTGAATATTTTGTTTTTTTTTTTGGCATATTTTTAATATTTATGGCATATTGCCAAGTTTTTACTGCATATTTAATGCGCATAAAAAATTTTTTTGGAGCCTATTTCTGTTTTCCCTGGTAATCACTTAGTAAATAACTTATTAAAAAACTTACCTTTTATTAGAAAAGAATGGTATTATGCGTTTTGTTTACCCTGCAAATAATAGGAGCAGTCCAAACACGCTGTAAAGAGTAGTCCACAAGGGACCAGGACTAGTCCAAAAGTAACCCAAACGTATGGAAAAAACCTGGTCTATTTAACATAACGATGTCCTAGGAGAGGTCCATATAACCCACCTTTGGACCAATAAGGAGTAGTTTAAAACTATGCCATGGTATACTGTAGAGGATTAGTTTTGAAGTCGTTTAAAAACGAAAGCATGTCGTTAAAAAACGAAGACATGTCGTCTCACTACAACACTTTTTAACAATGACATTCCTGCAAATAAAATTGGACCACCTGATCCATTTTGATAAAATGGACTACTCCATGGACTGGTCCGATGTAATGCAAGCATGGACCATGTCATTGTGAAAATGTGTTTGTAGTGAGACGACATTTCTTCGTTTTTAACGACATGCTTTCGTTTTTTAACGACCTCAAAACTTATCCATCCTCTTGAGTATACCATGGAGTAGTTTCCAAACTACTCCTTAGTGGTCCAAAGGTGGGTTATATGGTCCTCTCCTAGGACATCGATATGTTAAATAGACACGGTTTTTTCCATACGTTTGGGTTACTTTTGGACTAGTCCTGGTCCCTTGTGGACTACTCTTTACACGCGTGTTTGGACTGGTCCTATTATTTGCAGGGATGGTCCATGCTTGCATTACATCGGACCAGTCCATGGAGTAGTCCATTTTATCAAAATGGATCAGGTGGTCCAATTTTATTTGCAGGGTAAGAACACTACAAGAATTTTCATCAAAAAAGAACTTGTAAAATATTTCAATTAGCACACTTTTCACAGATGTTTAGGATCGAATAAATTTCGTTCACATTTTTTGTTTTTCCTTATTTTCTTTAAACATGCCATTAATGGTACCGTTAGAGGCACACAAGCTTCAAAGATATAAAAAAAATCACAGAAATTCGTGTTAATTTGACATTTAGTTTTAAGATAGAATTGCCAGTTTTACTTTTTAATTAACATTTTTTTTTTTTGTACATTTGTTATGCTAATGGCCATTTTCTCAATGTATCGACAAACTGCCTGTTACTTAATGTCAACATAAATTTATTGGACCGATAAACTGTCCGTTAACGATTTTTGGTTTCTCAATATACCGACAAAAAACATTGTTTTCAACTGGCAACGCCACTCAAAATACATGTAAAAGTTGGGAGTCAGCTGATTGGATTTATATGTACGGCAAATAAAAGGAAAATAAATAATTGGCAGATGAGTGCCGGTTAGCTTTGCGATAAAATCGAAGCAAATGAGACATTGAGAAAACCAAATTTCTTTAATGTGCAGTTTGTCGTTGGGAAAAAAGATAATTACCTAATGAGAAAATGGCCATAAAACAAATAGAATTTGGGAATTTATTTCGCATGGTGAGTACAACAGCTTTTAAAATTGTAATTTGACTTAGAAAACACATTCGAATTAATATGAAAAGTTACCCTAAAATCGAACACTGTGCGTCGCTACAATGTCCGTTTATTCAAATTATTAACATAAAGTATTACAACTTTAATGCTTCGTATTTTGGCTTCGTTATAATAATAAATTGTTTACATTTAGCATATTTTTTTTTAATGGTCCAGAACGAATAAGTTCTTAATTCCTATTAAAAATGTTTCGAAAATCTATTACAAATATACTTGGAAAAAAATATACAAAATTCATGTCTTCCTATTTTATTTTTTAGTTTTCACAAATGCTTTGTGGGTTTTTAAACAATTATTTTTATTTAGTTGTTGTAAAAAATATTTTAATCCTTTAGCTTGGTTCAACTAACTGTGTGTCATCATTGTGCTCTTCGAAAAGAAATTATAAAGTTACTGCAGTGTTTCTGTTAAAATTAAGTTGATGTATTTGAATAAATTTTAACTTGTATTTAATTGGGTGTATTTGTAAACAATCGTATGAATAATCCAGTAGATTAAGCAACTATTTCTGAAAGTTTTTTTATTTCGGGTTATAAAGGATTATCATAACTTACCCAATTAGTTACTGAAAAGTATTTTTAAATTAAACAATATATAATAAATTGGAGACATATCAAGGAAAACTAATGTTGGCCCCATCAGAACTACTGGGTTTTATTAAAAATGTTTGTTTATGAATGCTTGTATATGAAAACATATAAACATGCATTAATGAAATTTCTGTATTAGTGTCAACTTCTTAAATTAGGTTAAGGCAGCAAAAATAACATCTTATAAGATGATAAAAAAGTTACACATCAATTTCTAATTAACTTATTCATATAAATTATTTGCTTATTTTTGATAACTGAATAAATTTATTTCTTCGAAGACAGGCTAGAAAGTTATTAGATTGGGATTTTTGGACTTGGACTTTTTTGCTTCGGAAAACAGGCATGACTTTAAACTTTGCTGGCAAATTGTATAGAAACGCTTATCTACGCTGCATCCCATTTTAAATTTAATTTGTTCTTTATAAGGAGTTCAAATGAAGCTAGAAAACTGTCTATAGGTTGCATTCAACTATAAAATGAAGGGTAAAATACTTCAATTACAGTTTAATAACAATTCAGCTGAATAAAATTGCCATTCAGCTAAGGAAAACCAACTAAAAAAAGTTTTAGTTAAAAAAAGCTTGGTGATTTTTTTTTTTACAATTTTAAAATAAGCTAAATTATAAAAAATATATAATATTTCAGATTTAAGAAATGAATTTTAACAACAATTCAGGTGTAAAAATAAGGTTAAAACCCCTATAGAAAATTATTCAAACTAGTTGACTCTTAATACCTAGTGTCATATTCTGAAGCTTATAATACCTTTTTGCAGCAAAATCATTTTTTTAAATATTAAATTGTTCACTTTGCCTGCAAATTTATAAAAGTTAAGCTGAATGAAATTGTAATTCGCCTCAAAAAAAAAATGTATTAAAATATTTTACTGTATACATAAAAATAAAAATTAATATTTCAAGCCGTTTAACATTTTTTTATTGCAATTCAGCTAGTTAATACCTAATTCAGCCAAGTTAAATTGTTTAAAATTATAAAATGTTTAACTGCATGATTAGTTTTAAACGATTTTTTAAACTAATTTTAAGCAACAAATAAAACATGCTTAAATATTTAACAATTATATGACAATATAGCAAAACAAAAATCTAATTCAGCTGAGTCAAATAATAAAGCATCTTAAACTTTACTTTTTGCTTGCAATTTTAAAACAATTCTTTATTATAATTCAGCTAAGTGAAAGTTATAAAAAAATCTTAGGTATGTTTTCTCATGCAGTTTTATGGGACTTCATCTAATTTTTTGTAATTCAGCAGAAGTGGATTTCTTAAAACAGTCTTTTTGTAGTTCACCTAGCAAAAATTTGGATGATTTTATTATTCAGCTAATTAAATTGTAATTCAGCTACTAAAATTTCGTCAAATATAGCACAGAAAAGGGTAAACTTAATTTTGAAATTTAAGTATTATTTCAGTACGCTTCAGCTTAAAATTGCTGCCTTATTATTAGTATTGTGGTTATTTTATTGAACTATTTATGGTTTTTAATCCAAATTTTTAATATTTTTAATTAGGCTTAAGTTCATTAAATTTAATTTTCATTAAATTATTTTTATGAAGAAAGGAATTTTACAACATGAAAATTAATTAAAATTTATTGATAATTTTTCATTCTTGACTCAATCTGGGCTCGAGGTGAGTCAATTTATAAAAAATAAAACAGGTTAATAAAGGGTTTATTAACCCTTTAAGCACTTTAAAGACTTGTCAGCTTTTTAATTCTTATTCAGCTCTTAAGTGATATTATTATAGATAAACTAGAGTAACCCTGACTGCGTTGCTGGACAATACAAAATAATTCAAATGACGCGAGCAAGCAGAACCTTATACCGTCAAAACGTAATTCTCATAAGGAAAAAAATACATTTTATATAGGGAAAACACACCATCATAAAATGCGCGTATAACACATATTCGTGGGTCTAGTGGTTCTCGAGTTATAAAATGACGAATATAGGACAACTTATTTTTATATATATACTAGCTGGCCCGCCAAACGTTGTTTTGCCACATAACTTATTCCTTTCAGATGTAACAATGTCTGCTAGCCAAATTTTAAGAAAAAATTATTCATAATTCAAATTTGTTAAAAAAGACTTTATGCTGAATAACATATTTTGCAATTGAATAGCGAAATTAATTTTACCAGCCATAAAAACCAAATTCAGCTTCACAAATTTTGGAAAATTTTAAGGTATTTCAAAATTAAAATGCTTGGAAAATGCGACAAAATTCATATACAATTTTAGATTTTTTAGATTAGTTTAAGCTGAATAACATATTTTGTTAGTGACTAACTGAATTTATGATAGATTTTTATTGTTTAAGCTATAAAAACCAAATTCAGCTGCAAAAAATTTGGAATTTTTTTTGCAATAGCTAAATACAAAATTTCAAATTTTTTAAAAAGCTTTCTAACATGCTCTTGTTTTGTTTTAATAATATCAGTTAACTACTTTTTTTTTGCTAACTTTCCATGACCTTCCCAGACCTCCTTATCTCTATTTAATGTTACAAACATTTAGAGTTGAAAGTACACTTAGTTATGGTTTTGTGTAAATTTTTGTCACATGGCCAATGACACTCCATTAACTTCTTATCTTGTACAATTTTTTTGCTGCTTTGGATATTTAATGAAATTTGTTTTGCTTTTTCTAACCAAAAAAAAAAAAAAAATTGTTTGTTGCTGGACAAGGTTCATTATGCAAAAAAGTACTTACTTAAGCATTAAGCCCATAAATGCCATCTAATTGGAATTATTTAGTTTTAAATTAGAATCAAATATTTGTATGTGTGCTTGGAAGAATTCCAAAACCATTTTTGGGTAAAATAGTATTTTTTTCTTTCTTCCAATTACATTCTAAACAGTAATGGTGGAAAGAAAATGAGTGCTTGAATATTTCAGTTTTAAGTCTAAAATTCTATTTTTATCCACAACTATAGAACAAAGAAAATGACAATTTTGGTTACTTGTTACAAAAAATTTTTAATTAAGCAACAAAGAAAAAATAACTTTATCAAAGTATAATAATTAGTTCAACTAGATTAAGTTTTATGCAATGTTTTGATAATGCACCTAACATAATAATTCAGCAATAGCATGTTGATGTTCCTTTAAAATTTTGAGTTTTATATTCTCTTAAGGGTATATTCAGCTAGAACAAAAACAATTCAAAATAAACTCTTATTAGTTTTGTCGTTTCAACAGCTAAATTCTGCCATCGACAATTCAAAACTAATTCGAATAATTAAGACTTGAAGTAAAATAAATATATTTATTTGCCAATTAGCAACAACTAAGCTTATAAAACAATGATTCAGCAGGATTATAGGATCCAAAAATGAGCTTATTATTAAGTAATTTATAAAGTTATGAGTTTATATTACTCAAGTTTAGTCTGTTGCATTAATTGCTATTCACCAAAATAAAATCTTTTAACAAATCATCTTAAGATTGTTCTAAATGAAATTCAGCTAAAGAAACTTTAATTTAACAAAGAAAAACTTAAAAATATTTTCTAAGATATTAGAAAAAACATTTTTTTTTGCCAATTTTATAACAATTCCGCTAACAAAACATTAATTCAGCAAGACGTATATCTTAACATTTAACTAAATATCGTCAAGAACACAATTTTTTTTATTTTAAAAGCTATTTGGCAATGCAAATTATTATTCAGCAATATAGAGTTAAAAAAAAACAAATTTTAAAGCTATTTGTAAAGAAATGAAGATGAAAAGAATTATTTTATGCAAATGTGAATAACTAAGCTAACAAGAAATCAATTCAGCAAAACTTAAAAATTTTTTTTTTACATAAAATTGAACTAAATAAAAGAAAATAATAACGTTTTTATGAATTTTTGCATTTAAATTCTAATTCAGCTACATAAAACATTGTTTCAAATGTCTTTATAGCAATTTAGCAAATGAAACCTATGCTCAGCTAACAAAAATCCTTTAATGTTAAATATGTTCATAAGATTATTTGGTGTAATCTTTAAACAACTTTATGACAATTAAGTTATGCAAAAATAGTTATTTAGCCAAGCATATACTACTTAGAATTTAACTGAATAATGATAAAATCATAAAACAACCAAGTTTTACTGACGTTCACCGCTATTCAGCATAATAAAATGGCTGAAATCATTAAATCGCCAATTCAGCCAAAATATTAAATATGAAAATTTCTACCCAAGATTAATTTGCATAAATTGTTGTAAACTGTCCGCAAGCAAACTACTAACAAACAGCCGTTTTAATTCGAAATAATTTACATTTCAAACGTGTTTTTAAAGTAAATTTCTATAAAATCTTTTCTTTAAATAGATTTAAAAACCAATTTAGTAACTAAGAGATTAATTTTTAGCTTAAAATTTAAATAGTTACCAACTAAAATATATAAAAATGAGATCTTCAGCTATTTTAAAGGCTATTCAGCTGCATAAATTCTTATTCAGCTAATCTTTTTTAGCCTAAAATTTCAATAATAAATAGTTAATTTATAAAAAAGGATTCTCAGATTTTTTTAAATGCTATTCAGCTGTATAAATTTGTATTCAGCAAAATAAAATCGTTTTAAGAATCAAATAATTGACCTTTATTTCTAATATTTTAAACTTTTTTCTTCTTTTCTTACAGGTAAGCTTAATATTTAATAAAAAAAAATTATTCAAAATAAAGGTATGTATTTATAAATAAAATCAGAAAAACTTCAAAAAATATGTTGAAAACTTATTTTAATTGCTAAACAATTACACAATAAAAGAAAAATCGTTTGAAATTTAAATCTATAAATAAACCTATTAAAAAGTATTTTATCTTTAAATTTTTACTATGAATTTCATTAAACTCATATGACCGCAGTCCTCATTATTTTCCCCTTAATGTGTTCTCTTTGAGTGCTATTAAATACGACTTAATTTAGCCTAGAAGGATTTATATTCTTTTCCCAAAAAACAGTATCACTAGCTTTGTTTGCTTTAGTTATAAAACTTGTTGTCCAAATGTTGAAATTGCCACCACTCTCTTTTTTTAGAAAACAATTTATCTCCATTTCCAATAAAAATAAATATCAAAATGTATTTTTCATTCACAACATCCTTTTCGTTATAATAAAAATTTTATTACAATTTTCTCTTCATTTTATTTTTTTATTTTTGCTGGACATCTTTTCGAATTATTTTTTGTTTTTCAGTATTTATCAAATACAATTGTTTTCTACATCCGACGGATATTATTTATTCATAAATAACTGGCAATTTGTCATGAACATCTGTTGGTTTATAAACTCAATTCCGTTATTTATAACTATTGCTATATGGAGTTTTGCTTTCGCTATAGAAAGGTTAAAAAAAGAGCAGAATCCTTGAACGCACAAAATTGCTGTAGCTGTAGTTATCTTCACTCCGCTAGGAATAGCCCGTAGCATCGTCCCCACAATTTGAAATTTCACAAGTGAAGGCTCTCATGATGCTCAGAAACACTTTTTGCGCGTTTTTGGATTTGAAACGCAGCAACCACGAGATCCCAAAAACATGCTTCCTTGAGAACAGCACTCTCTGTCAAAGAGCATCGTTCTGAGATACACACATTTTGTGGAAGCGTCAACTTCATCTGCATCATCGGCTATTGAAACTTTATCCACTTCAAAAATCTAAGTCTCACTACATCACAGCTTACTTCACTCTAGATCAACATCTCTATCTCAACTTTTCGCTATCATCAACTACTGAGCCTTCATCACTTCCGCCAACGCAACCTTAAACACCTTGAAAACTCCCATCCAACTCTTCATTACCGACGACTCTTCACATCGTCCCTCAGCTTTTTCCACTTGACAAAAAACCCACGACTTCAGCAACTACTTCGTCTACACCAATCACCAAGCAACCCACTCTTCCACTTCCTGCGTCCCTCATCTTGTTCGTTTGTTAAATGCAGGTCCTCACCGATTTGGGAACAAAACGGATCCCTCGACCCTTTATTTTGTCATTAACTACAAGGTCTTCACCACTTTCACCACACATACTCGGTCCCCAAAATACAGGTCTTCACCGAGTTAGTGCCAAACCCGATCCCTCGACCCTTCATTTAGTCACCAAAACAGATCCTTCGGCTTTTAATTTACTCATTAAGCATCATCATCAAATGTTTTGATTACATATTACCTAAATTTAATTTCTAAGAAAATTTATCTCAGCACAAAGATACTTCACTTCTTAAGAGTGTTCTCTTGATGCCCCTGGGACCAATAGTATGCCTGTTATCTAAGCACCAGGGGCTACTGACTCTCGTTGTACCATGAAACCTGCCAAATTTGAATTTCCGCCAAATTCCAGATATCGGCGGCACATGTTTTCTTCGGACGATGTAACATCAAAAGATTAGAATCCTTAAGATGATGACTACACCCCCGGGGAGAGTTGAATACTAAAGGCCCAACCATAATGTGCTTAAGTTGTCTTAAGCAAATGTGCGAATACATGTAAATCTTAAGAGGCAAACCATATTGAACTTTAATAAACTTTTTGTTAAGTTTTATGAAACTGTCATTGTCTCAGTAGGATAAGCAAGACTATGTATATTATTGTTGGTCCTTAAAGATAGCCAGAATTGATGCTGGTCTAGTGATTTAAAGCCAAATAAGTCTCATCTTTCATTCGAATGGCCTAAACAAATTACATTGGACCGAAGGTACTTAACATCAATTATTTAAAAAATCTTTGAATATCTCTCTAAAATCAATAATTAGTATTGTGGTTATTTTGTTAAACTTTTTATGGTTTTTAATCCAAATTTTGATATCTTAATTAGGCTAAAGTTAATCAAATTTAATTTTCATTAAATTATTTTTATGAAGAAAGGAATTTTACAACATGAAGTTAATTAACATTTATTGATTATTTTTCATTATTGACTGCCGCGGGAATCGAACACAGGCTTTCACGAACAGGTTGCCCTGACATGTTTCAATTGCAACCACTCAATCTCTTCAGAGGCGTTTGCCGTTTAACACTCGCAGCCATTGACGACTTTCTTCATAAAAATAATTTAATGAAAATTAAATTTGATGATCTTTAGCCTAATAAAAATATCTCTAAAATCTTAAAGAGCTTTTAAAAGTTGATCTAGAAATGTGCTCTAGATTAAAATGTGAACCTGCCATTATGGCCTTACATCACGTTGCTTATCACAGAGGGCACACTTTTGCACAGGTTGCTATTTTAGTACACGATTTTCTTAACGATACTTTTCACCATTATTATTAAAGTTTTTTGCGTAAGATTTCACCTCGTACACTGAAAGAATTTTCTTCGCAATACCAATGAATTTTGACATTAATCCCATGAAAAATTGCATTAAAAAGGAACCTATGCAGCGCTTCGTTGGATCAATGAAACCTTTTTCGTAAAAAGGATTTAATGAAACAGGACATTAGATCTATGAATATTATTCATTGGATGAATTTTTTTTTTATTTTTTCTTATTTTATTTTATTTTACTTTATTTTTTATTTTTTTTCTGTCTCTGGCGGGATTCGATCTCGCAACCTCAGTGCTGATAGACTAGCTCACTACCAGCTTGTCTACTGGGGCAGTGTAGTTTTTGAATAAAAAAACTATGTTTTTTTACTCAATTAATGCCCGTAATTTCTACAAAAAGATATCTAGCTGTAAATAGATATCTATGGTGTAACGCATTTTTCATAATTTTAATACGTATGTCTTATCTACTGACTAAACTGTAGTGTATTTTACACCATCCATTTTTGACAGTTAATTCAAAAAATGAATAAAAACACAAATGTTGCCATATTTTTAAAGAAAATTTAAAGGAAAAAACACGTAGGCAAACTTAATGTTAAAATTACCACAATAGTTTTACCGCATAGGTAAAGGTAACTGTTAGGTACGAACACGACTAGATATCTGTTTGTTGAAATTACGGGCATAAGAGCGTAAATATGAGATTAAATTGTCAATAATAGAAATAACAACGTTGATTGAAAGTGGATTGAAAGTTTTTGTTTCATTATTATAATGACATTTTTATTGTCATAATGAAAATTTAAATTTATGAAGGCAATTATTGAAATATGTTGCTTTTATAAAAAAATTTTTTGATTTCATAAATTAAATGGTATACATGTAACATTTGATGTACGAAATTATTAAATCTTACCTTTTTTAATTAACAATTAAACATTTTTTTAAGGAAACTTCCTATAATTTTGTATTAATATATGAATATAGTTATTTTTTTTTATGTTCCCAACTAAAATTTTTTGTTTAACTTGGACAAACTTAAGTTTTCATATATCCAATGAAAATTTTTAACGTAATTACGAAATCCAATGAAGCGATTTTTAGGAAAATATTTCATTATAACTATGAAATTCCATTTAGACAATGAAAATTTTCATTTACCCAAGGAAATTTTTTTTATGAAAATGATTCATTAAATATATGCAGCATTTTTCTTTCAGTGTAGTATTTAGTAGTATTTAAAAACAAATTATATCAGCCCATATTTTATTACCTGCTAAAAAAACAACCTTAAAAATACATGTTGAGAAAAAGTAAAAGAAAAAAAAATTGGGGCTCCTCGAAAATGGTTTTTTGATACTTTTTTGATACATCAAATTGGCCCACTCTAGTATATATATATTCGAAGTCATGTACGAGAACTACGTTTTAGTCCCAAAAGTGCTATTTAATTGCTTTCAGCTGTGTTTTTATGTGTAAAGAAAAGACGTAAATATTTTTACATGCAAAATATGAATAAATTCGTATGTGGAAAAATGGCTGTAATATTTTTGGATCAAAAAAAAAAAAAATTACTAACAAAATATAATTTTTCAAATTTCAATTGAAATTTTTATTTCATGGTTAATAATTTTACAATGGAAGTTTTTTTATTAAATACCTCTTAAACTAGGCAACATTTTATTTACGTTTCTAAACCTAAAAGTATATTGTATGTTAAATAACTTATATTGTGTTGGCCCGAAAGTATGCTAAAATCTTATAATTAAGATTTCACAATTTTCCAACTTTTGATTCTTACTGAAATGTAACTTAAATTTTATTTCTTCTGTTTAATTAAAATAAACTTGAAGTTTTAATTAATAATATTAACGCAAGCTACATTGTAGCGTAATTCTGTTTACTATTTTTTATTTTTCTGTATGTTGTTGCTTTAAAAAATGAATTTTCTTTCTGAAAACTTTTCGTGGAGTACAGCAATTAACAGCACAAGTTTTTCGTTTAATTCTTTTTTTTAATATTTTAATTTGCCAAAGAATCCACTGGATTATTAACATTTCTACTCATGTATGCATGTATGTGTTTATGTGTAATTGCGTTTGTATATTTTTATTGCACAAATGTTGATGATGATGATGATGATGATAATGATTTCGTCATCATCAACATGTTACATTTTCGTAATGAGCAAATATACTCTCATTATATCAAGTTCACTTAAAACGCAACACAAAAGCAAATAAATGTTAATTTTCTCTACCCTCTTTCTGTGAAAAATGTAAACATTGAGAGGGGAAAAATTAAATAAAAAAAAATTAGTAAAAATAATGATTCATTTAAACTAAAAAGATAAAAATCGCATTGCAAATAATTTTATATTTTTTTGTTTTTTTTTTATTCTGAAAGAATTCAAAGCTTCAGGTTTGCGTCTTTACTAAATGAGACTTAAAAAGCCATGAATAGCAGCCAAGGGAGGCAAAAGGGATAGTTTTGTTAAAGAAAATAGATTTGGATAGCAATATTATGTGGAAGATGTGTGTTTATTTGATATTGCCAAAGGGGACGGTGACAATGGTTTGTGTCTTCGCTAATAGAGAAAACCCCGCTTTAAACATGATACATATAGATTTTTTACAAAGCAAAAATCCCCAAAAAAAAATCCATCTATAAAAGCCTTTTTGGAGGCTGTTGTACATAGACAAAGAATATGTGTGTTCGTATATGTGAATTAGACTTATAGTCACATTAACGATATACAGTATAACCCGGTTAATTACCCCACGCTTAAATGCCTTTCACGCTTATTTACCTCGAGTTTTAAATCCCCGATTTTTTTCTTCCATTTTTTAGACAAAAATCCACGTTTAATTGCCATACGCTTAATTACCCGATTCGGATAATTGCCTTAAAAATTAAACTCCCAAAACAAAATTATACCTAAATTTCATTCGTTTAATTGCCTCAGTACTATTTGACAAAAACACAGCAAGTAATGTAACCAAGTTTTACATGTTAATAATTTGAAAATATGCACTAAATTTTTTTTAAAAAAATATGCCTAAAAAACAAAATGTGGCTTGATTAAAAGCAAAATATTCAACAAATTAATATTTGCATTAAAAGTTATGTTATGCGATCAAGATTCATATAAGAGTTATATATAATCTAGATACACCAAATTTATAAGATATGTTGTCTTAAAGAGATTAAACTTTGAAGTTTGCATGGGGACTATGTTTCGTTTTTATGACAATTAAACGTATTTACCCAATTTTATCAAATTATCTCAAAACTGCTACCTTAACTTTTCGCACAAGGTTTACATGGACATACAACCAGCAAGATGGATGGACGGACGGACACGAAAAGATTACCTAAACAAGTGTTTCTGATTCGATCGTTTACTAAACGATGCGTCTAGGTTTCTATGTTATAAGTTGCGAAAAACCTTTATCTTCAACAAAAACTTGCTATGGCTTAAAATTGTACAGTGAAAATTTAATGTAGGTGGCGAAATTAAGGCAACAGAAAACTCATCTGTTAACCAGATTTTTAAGCAATTTTTTTATTTATTTTTTAAAAACTTAAAATATGTGTGCAATAAAAATGCAGCAATGGCTACAATATGGAAATTATTTACAAACAAATCGATACCAAAATTCATTAAAAGCTCTAAACGCATAAATATATTGTTTCTGCTTTCATTGGTCGCACAAGAAAAGCCATGCAATTGCATATTTACGTCTTCCATGTGTAGTAGTAGGGTATGACAGGATATCTCAGAAAGCACTACAGACAAAATTTAAGACAAAAAATCCCATTGTTTTTTATTGCTATCTCTTAAGATTAAGCTGATACATGTAAAAATTCCTTTCTTAAATTTTTTCATACATCAAAGTTAAGTTATCTTGTAAATAAATACGTCTAATTACCTCACTGAGGTATTTAGACGAATTCGCTTAATTACCTCAATGAGGTAGTTAACCGTATTCTTATTATTACCTCAACGAGGTAGTGAAGCGTATTCGTTTAAATGCTTACCCCGCATAATTACCCAAAAATATTGGCATTTTTGTCGAGGTAATTATCCGTGGAATACTGTAGTCCACGATTTGGCTGCAACTAAAGGATGCACACAGAAAAAAATACCAATGTTAAATTAACATGGCGAAATGTTGATTGAGAATTATAGTAAATTTCTCCAAAAGTATATAAATTTATCATTATTTCATATTAATTTTAAATGAAAAATATTAAAATAACCTTAAATCACGTTTACTTAATATTATTCACTGTTATATAATAACATTGCCCAATATTGAATCCATAAAAACCTGTTTTATAATACAATCAAAAGTTTATCTTGTTAAATTAACATGCATACATACTTAAGTATGTAATTTTTTTTATTTTCATGTTTAAAATATGTTAAAAAAAGAAAACAATTCCCGTATTCTTTTAATTAAAATTATTTAGATAAATAGTACATCAAGTTTTCAAAGTAGAATGATGACGAAAACCTTACCGGGCCATTGTGCTGATGCTTCTGCTAATAAAGGGGAATACAATATAAGTGAATAATGTGTTACAGGGGTAAGTATTTTGAATTATTAAATTAATGCATTAAATTAATGCATATGTTGTCTTTAAAGCGCTTCTTCTCACTGTCATATCACACTCAAACCAATTTGATTCTACTTAAAATAACTTTCGTTCAATGTGATTCGGATTGTTATTTCAATATAAATGACATTTTGCTCTAACTTTACTGCAATGTTAAATTAACATGAATTATAGTTATTTAAAAAGAAAAATATGTTGTTCGCAAGTTATTGTAAAATCATGTTACATTTACATGAAGTAATAATGAAGCAAAATCACTACCGAAAACGGTAAAATCAACTTTGTTTTCGACGATTTTACATTGATTTTTTTCTGTGTGTGTGAAAAGTACTGTACTCCTAAGAATTATCGGCGATATCAATTCGAAAACCGATACGAATATTAATTGTAAGTTTAAGTTAAGATTAACAAAACTCAACTTAGTAATTTTTTTACCAGATTTTGGTGTTGAAAAAGTCAAATAATTGTATGAAAAACTAATAACGAAATATGCTAACTAACCGGCACGGCTACAGTTAAAGTAGTCTGTATATTGTTATCGTAATTTGTATGTATTTGCATTTTTAAAGTCTTAGCTCTAATATTGCGTCAACATATTGTTTTTTAAAATAAAAAGAAAACATTTTTGGTTAAGGTTTTGTCTGAAATTTACTGCTTTATAACTATTTTCCCACTATACAGATTACGCTGGATTCCAACCCCAAACTGCTTAGGAGAACTAGAAAACATTTGACATAAATATTGTTTTTTTCTGTTGAGTCTTTCGAAAGTGCCCGTGTTTTCAACAGACGGATAGACAGAAGGACATGGCTAAATCGACTAAGAATTACACAAGGGCAAGCATATATACTTCATTAGAGTGGACCATCAATGAAGAGAAAATTTAAAAAGTTATCTGTTTCAAAAAAGTTTGGCATTTCGTGTGAAACTTTTTTAATTAATATTCATCTAACCCCTCATGAAGTATTGGGGTGGTCAAATTCGATTTTCCAAAAAGGTAGACCACTTTTGTGTTAGGTTAGGGTAACAAAAAATTTGGTAAAAATATGAGCTCGATCGGTTGAAAATTGCCGTGCCGCACGCGCATTGAAATCTGTGAGAAGGAAATTCTTATTCTCAGTAGTTACGGGCGTTTTTCTCTCCATTTAGCCCGAATTTCATTCTCACAGCACAGCAATTTTCAACCGATCGAGCTCATATTTTTACCAAATTTATTTTTAACCCTAACTTAACACAAAAGTGGTCTACCTTTTTGGAAAATCGAATTTGACCACCCCAATACTTCATGAGGTCTTAGATGAATATTAAAAAAGTTTCACACGAAATGCCAAACTAAATATATATTCATTAGTGGAGGTGGACGGCACAAAAACAATTGATGGTATCCCTAATGAAATGTCTTGGGTTTTATTGACTACTTAAAAGTAGTAAAATTTGCCAGCACTAGTATCATGGTAACTAGAGAGACCTTCCAGACTAGTATTAGATTTGTAAAATGGCATTAAGAATTAAGGAAATGGATTTTATTGCTACGCGGGGTAGCTCTATTGTAAATTATAATAAAAATGTTGAAGATATTCCGTTTTAACGCCCAACTTTCGGCCTTGAAATGCCCAAAAATTTTGTTGCATATTTTTTGTTGTTTTAGCATAAAAACTGGTATTTTCTTTGCTACCCTTTGTTACCTTTGTTTGTTACCCTTGGACTATTATGGTTGCTTTCATTTAAAATATTTTTTTTTTATAATACATGATAATACTACCCTTTTTAAAATTTTTGTATTGTTTTAATATTCTCAGACTTAAGAAGCTTTTAAAATTGTGTTGCATGTGTGTGTTTGCTGTTTTAGCCAATTTCACTTAAATTTGTTACAAAATTTCTACAATAGTTAAAAACATTCTTTTAAAAACATTTTTTTACATCATATTTCAAGACATGTAGTAATGAACGTAGAAAACGTGTTAGTAACAAGGATATAAAAAAACGAAAGTGAAAGAAGTGCAAATATAGGGTGATTCATTCGGAGTACATTAGCCTTTCTGTTTACAAAATCATGCCTGTCTCCTAAAGCAATATACCCAAAATCAAATTCCATTCTAAAAAGGTTTTGGAATTATTTTTGACGGCTTTTAACGGCATATAACGCGGATAAGTATGGTGGGGATTACGGGCACCTGCTACGAACACTTGGCGTAGATGCTCCCAATTAGCAAATATTTAATAAAAAAGCGAAAAAACGAAATTTATCAACTAGAAAAATTTTTGTTAAAAAAATCGTAGCAAAATAAATTTAATCAACTGTCAAATGTTTTAAAATTTAGCAAAACTTTTAGTATAATAAAACAAATGTTTAATAAAAACAAATAGAGGTTTCGTATGGGGAGTCAAATATTTGCCAAGTGCGACCATACCAAATAAAAATTTGTAACATTTCGCGAAGCACTAATGGTACATTTAAAAAAATAAGCTCACGATTATACGCTACGCAATAAGACATACGGGATGCAGTAAAGTAAGTGAAGGAACTGTTAACAAGTTTTATAAAAGAAAAAATAACATTTCAAGTGCCACGTCATTCTCTTACTACGAAGCAGTTTTGTAAGGGAGAGTACTAAAAACTAACTGTAAAAAACATTTAGTGTGTAAAGCTGAACGATACGTTCGCCAGTTTTTAAATGCGTTGAATAAAGCGCTTTTTGTGTCAAAAATGTATTGCTTCAAAGTGGGAACTCAACATATAAAATGCATGCCTTCCGTTAGCGATATGTTAAGTGAAACTCTTACACAGAAAGAAAAACACTCGGGATAAATCAAGTTTTTTATGATTAATTTAAGTACGAGTCGTACTCAAAAATTAAAGTACGATTAACACTAAAACGTACTCAAAACAATCCTAAATGGGATTACTTTTGAAAATCAATCCCGGAATTTCTAGAAGTAAGTATAAAATTCTTAAATCAAGTAAAAATCAAGTAACTTTTTGTTGTGTTTAACCCTCCGGCTTACGCATGTTTTGATTTTCTATACACATTAAAAAAAGGTCTGGCCAGACTCATGTGTACCACGAAGGGTTAAACAGTAAATTTGAACTCTTGCTTCTCATTTAGTTTATATTTTTGGTTAAATATGTACATAAACTTTCTAAAGTTAAAACCATATCGGGCATGATGTTAGTGTTTTATCATTCTGTAAGGTGTAATACGAGTAAATAAATCAGTCATAAGAATTTCAATCTTAGTTTTACTTAAATCAATTTCATTTTCGGATTATTTTAAGTACGAAATCGGGATTGAATATGGATAATTACAGTATTTTGCGATTAAAATTCCGTACTTGAATAAATCTTTCTCTACTTGATATAAGAAAATCCTTACTCACCGTACTATTAATACCGCTTCGGATTGATTTGAGTGCGGATGGATTGATTTTTCTTTTAAGTGTACTTTTCTCCCTTACAAACCTGCTTCGTTTGAAGCTCAATTTTTTATTGGGTATCTTTAAGCTTAATTGTGGGTTTCGAAAAATATTTCCATTATTTCATTAAATTATTATTTCATCGTTAGCTAAAATGCAAAACTATTTCATTTTATTTTTTGTTAGACTAAAATATGTGTAGTTACGTCGTTTTGCAGTTATTATATAAGCACACTTGCACTTACTTCACATTGTTTTTTGTTAACTAAAGCCTGGTACTCTGTTCAACATTTCACGTGAAATGCTGTCAAAATGCATATGAAAAAAACAAGTGCGGAATATCTATGAAATAATGTTGATAGAGTTGTACTCTGTTCATTTTGTGAAAAAGTTCGAAAATGTATCTGGCAACATTTTTTTACAACTGCGAAATAATGTAAGCTGCCTTTATTTCCCGTGGAATTTTAAGCAAAAGCAAAAAAGTATGAACTTTATATTAAATAAGAAATAAAACATGAAAATAACACAACCGGTAACAGTTTTTTATTCAAAAAAATTTTTTTTTAGTAAAATACATGTGGGGTTTGTTTACATACACGAAACAATGTCGCATACTTTGAAGGAATAAAAACGTCAAATTGTGCAAACTCGCAAGATTGGTAAAATTGATAAATGTCAAAATTTTCGTGTGGAATAATCAATGTTGCTCAACATTTTTCACAAATTGGAACAGAGTACTAGGCTTAAAGCGTAAATTTTGATCGCAGAAGTGGAATATTTTGTCATGTAGTTTAATGGCATTCATAACAGTCAATCAAAAACTCGATTTTGAATTTATTGTTAGTTATGCCTTTTTGAATTTCACCTAAGGAAATACGAATTATGCTCTGTGCGTAAATAAAAATATCTTTGAAAAAAGTACCTGCTTGTAAATCACCCATTAAATGAATAAAATGCAAAATAAGGAAGACTTAAAGTGTAACAGTTTTAGATTACAGCTCTGCAATTTTTTTCCGAAACATATTGTTGAGTTCTATACAAAGTACCAGCATTTGTTAGTGTCGTTTTTTATTTATCAAACACTCAGAAGGACAAGTGTGCGTTTCTCTTTTTATAACGTTTTATTCTGCTCCTTTTTTCTTGTCTCTTTTGTAATGTTTACAAATAAACAAAATTGTTTTACTTAAACATCCTCCCTTACGCTTGCGAGATATTTAGAAGAGGGCGTAGAAATGGACTGCTGTCATCCTGTCGTCTTAAGCAGTGGAAATGAAAGCTAAAACACGCTGAAAAAAACCCTTTAAGGTATTTGAGAAAAGAGAAAAATATGTATATCAATTGTATTCTATGATGACACAAGTGCATTTTATTTAACAGGAAAACAATTTTCAATCCCAGTAAAATAAGACAATTGTATAGGAACTGAAAAGAAAGTAATGCAGCAGATGAAATTACAAAAAGAAGAAATTTGTTTAACTTCAAGTAAAACGTAAAAAATTTAGTAAAACTTAAATTATTTATTTCTGCAGCTTAATTTACTGCGTCTAATTGACATTAAACACATTACAAAGGTCCAGTTTTGTAACCAGTTCAAGAAATAATTTAACTACTTTATGCATTCACTAGCTTTCGAAAAAGTTTTAATTGTTTCTACATTACACTATAAATAGATCATATATTTCAAATGGCCTTAAAATAACCAAATTTCTTTTCATTAATGAGATCTGGCCTAAGTAACCAGTGAAATGCGCTTAGGAATAGCTTATCCCACCAACAAAACAATAAATTTCAGTTTATCAATAGTAAGAGGTGGGAACTTAGCACATTAAATCTAAATTCTTACATTTTGCTACTGCAGTGCCAAGGATGCCCCTAGATGGGTCAAATGTATGACCAACCCCACTTTAGTTTTCATCGCAATCATTTATTTCTAACGTACCTACCCGCTAACTCCATTCCTTAAGTGGGCTGCCATAAAAAAGGTTCAATGCAGACTAGAAATATATTGAAAAAAAAGTCCCATAAATGCCCAGGAGTTGCCCCAAGTGGGATAAAATATATGACCGACCTCATTTAGTTTTTTGTATTTAACATTTTCTCGAGACATACTTTCCCTTTGTCTTCACTTCTTAGGGGGGGGGGGGGGGGGGGGGGTAGGGGGGTACTATACAAATATTGAGTTTTATGAAATTCTTAAATTAATTAAAATTTGTCGACTTTTGTGAATAAAATCAAAAGTTGTTAACAGAGTTTCATCATTTATGGCTTGTTTTGTTTGCAGCTTCGTTTTTATATGTCTGCAAAAATTTAGAAGCCTCGCTGCATTTTCCAATTTTTTATGAATTTTTAAAAAACAAAAATGTCGAAATTTTGATAAAAAAAATTATTTTTTTTTCAAAAAAAAAAAAAAAAAAAAAAAAATTTTTTTTCTAAAACAACTGCTCATATTAAAAAAAGTTTTACTTTTCTTACAGGAAATTTTATTGCGGAATTTTTTTTAGTAATTTCAATAAATTAAACCGTTTTTGAGTTACGCTAATAGATGTTGTGCAGCCTCCTCCATTTTCGAAATAACGGTATATCGCGAAAACAAGAGCTAACTTAAAAAAAAACGGTGGGCACTATTAAATTCAGCATACCCGAATTATGCTAAAACGCCAATTTTGCAATTGTTTCGCTTTAGCACTATAAAGAAGGCGTAAGCTTTAAATAGCCTCGATTTAGTTTCAAAAGATCTAGAACCAGCTTTACGGACCACTTCGAAGTCTTCTTTAAGCTATAAAGAAATCGAGTGCTATTCTCTTTAAAGAGGTTTTAATCATTTGTCGAATATGATTTAAATTGCTTATGCTTCATAATACTCTCTTTTATTCTATTGTAATGTACTGTACTATACTTTATTGCATTCTACTATACTTAGTGAACTCTACTCGTTTGGACATTATTGTACTGCACTTACTCTATTCCACTCTATTGTGCTCTACGATACTTTATTCAACGAAACTCTACTCTGATCTATTTCACTTTACAGCACTCTCCTTTTGATTACCTCGTGAGTTGTTAAATATCCAATTAATTATTTGGAAAGGGGTAATGTATCAAATTAATTATTTCGAATTTCAGACAGGCAAAAAAAGGGCTTCTCCATTTTTTTAGAGTTTTTATTGATGTCATAATTTTGTCAACAAAGTGGTGTTGACATAGTGGAGTTAATGACAACAAATTCATTATTTTTTTTCTTCTTCCGGGCTGAGACAGTCTAAGCGAGTTGTGACCCTGTCATAAGGCAAGGCCGGTAAGCTACTTATGCTCAGATACCATCAGTTTTTAATGGGAAATGTTAGTACCAGCCTCTGCAGATTTTGTGGGATTGCCGAAGAAACGTCAGAACATCTACTCTGCTCTTGTCCCGTCTTGAGGGCTACCAGGTGGACATTTTTCGGGTCAACTGTTGAGGTCAATTGAAATTCATGATTTTTCACCAGGCAGGATGAACCTAACATGGGGAGATACACAGGCTGCACAAAAGACCCTTTGGGTCACAGTGCTTAGGGCCTTATATATAGTTATCTATTTTATGTTACTAACTAATGAGAATGTTGGGCTTTCAAGTATCTACGATGCTCAACCATAATATATCGGGAAGATTTCTGTTTTTTAGGCGGAGATACTTCTAGTCAAAGAAGTTCCAGGAATGCGTGGGTGTGCTCTTTTGTAAACTCACTTTTTTGTCAAATAACTATCGATATCGCGACTAATAGGTGGACTTAAAACTGACTTAAGGATTACAAGTCAGCTTAGGATAACATACCAGTCAATTGTGGCCTAATACAGATGTCTCTTCTTTCGACGACCGGAAAGGTTACGTCGCTATCTAGGCATGTTTTATTACTAGATACTCT
Source organism: Pollenia angustigena (assembly GCA_930367215.1). Classification (NCBI taxonomy): domain Eukaryota; kingdom Metazoa; phylum Arthropoda; class Insecta; order Diptera; family Polleniidae; genus Pollenia; species Pollenia angustigena. Next base: position 122,389,562 of record OV884059.1, on the reverse strand, counting down.
ATGATAGATAAGCTTACACAGCGTCAAAAATCCAGATACAATGAGTACTGCTACAGATGAGAAGATACAAATGGAGAAGAGAACGTGTCACTCTTCTGCACTGGCGGGATGACGAATAGCGTAAACGGGATGTGCTACCTACGACAAATTGTTTCATATTTCTGGTATTTAACTGGAGTGAATTTCGAATTTCGTTGTAAGTTCGGATTGGTTCTACTGTAATAGAATTCTATGGTATCCATAGTATAACAATAGATCTGAGTGTGTTCAGAACTAAAAGCGATTTTTATCTAACCTACTTTCTTTTAATTTTTTGGATTTCAGAAAAAAAATTTTGTGGCCGAATTCACCAATTTATTTCAATATCAATTTATGTTTAAAAATCATTTTTCATTTAAAATAAAAATTAAATTATATGAAAAACTATATTTAAATATTAATTGATATTTAGACAGAATTGGTAAAATTGGCCATTTAAGCCTTCTTGATGATATTAATTTCTTTAAACGTCGTTTAGATACGCAATACAATATTGTATGGAAAACTATATAATAAATATGTCCATCTGCTTAAAATTCAAGGCCAAGAAATGGAGCTGCTTTATTCTGTAGAATATCTGCGGAGTGGCATGCGGATCCTGGCCTTTATAGTTGTTTATTGTTCCATTTCGATCTTATTTGAGCCAAAATAACTTTTGTTTTTCACAAAAGGTGGTTGGCAGCCTAAAACATTTAAACGGCAACTTAAAATGCGGTTTTGGTGGCATTTATATGCAACTCGTTCAAGTTTGTCTATAACTGAGTGAGGCTTAAGTTTAGATCGCCCCTTGGTTGAAATCTCAGTTTGGAAGGGCTATATATTGTGGGGTGTGGGTTTTTTCTAATGTCTATTTGTCCTTTAACTGAAAATTTCTGTGAAGATTAAAACGTTAATGATGCCGGGTGGTAGAAAAAGATACACCTCGTCGACCAGCATGTAGTCAATTTGTAGTCAATTCAAGTGTTGAATCCAACTATATTTTTGGTTTTAATTTTTGATATTTTTAGTTAGGCTTGAGTTTATCAAATTTAATTTTCATTAAATTATTTTTACTGAAGGAAGGAATTTTACAACATGAAATTTGATTAAAATTTATTGATAATTTTCTTGGCTGAGCAGGGGCTCGATCGAACCTGGGTTGAATTTACATGTTTCAAGAATCACCACATTCTTTCATCAGAATTCTTTGAATTCCCGGGATTTTTCGGGATTTTAATATATCAACTTTTGTGTACAAAAATGCTCGTTTTTATTGAATTTGTATACTCTATACAAAAAAAAATTATTGAAAATTAAATTTCAGTTTTTATTTTTAATTTTTATAATTCTTATTTTTCTTTTTTTAAATATATGTTATGCATATATATGTAATACCTTTTGAAAATTCATAAATAAATAAAAAGTGTTGTTTATTAAAAAAAAATCCAGAAAAATCCCGGGATCCAGAAATCCCGGAATTTTCTTAAATCAATCCCGATTGGCATCCCTAGTTCTAACCTCTGCACCACTGCGGTGCCTGCCAGCCAACAGTCAAACGCCAATCTTTAACCAGTGCACACAGAAAAAAATCAAGTTAAAAACGTCGAAAACATGGTTGATTTAAATTTTTTCGGTGGTGATTTTGCTTCATACGGGTTTCATGTTAATTCAACCTGATTTTACAATAACTGCGAACAACATTTTTTTTCTTTTGATATAACTATAATTCATGTTAATTTAACATTGCAGTAAAGTTAGAACAAAATGTTATTTATATTGAAATAACAATCGGAATCACGTTGAATGAAAGTTATTTCCAGTTGAAACAACGTGAATTTCATGTAGAATCAAATGGGCTTGAGTGTATTTTAACAGTGTGAAGAAGCTTCAGACAACATTTGCATTTATGTAAGAATAATTCAAAACCCTGTAACACATGTTTCACTTATTTTGTATTCTCCTTTGTTAACAGAAGCATCAGCAGAATCGCCCGATATTGTCATCATTCTACTTTGAAAACTTGATGTACTATTTAAATAAACAATTTTAATTAAAAGAATACGGGAATTGTCTTCTTTTTATAACATATTTTAAAAGTGAAAATAAAAAATGTATATAATTAAGTAGGTATGCATGTTAATTTAACAAGATAAACTTTTGATTTTAATACAAAACTGGTTTTTATGGGTTCAATATTGAATCCAGATTTATTTATATTTTAATATTTTTTTTATTTTTATTTTTCTAACAGTGAATAATATTAAATAAACGTTATTTAAGGTTATTTTGATATTTTTTATTAAAAATTAATATGAAATAATGATAAATTTAAGTAAAGGGCATAATTTTTCTGAAATTTAACATGATTCTCAATCAACATTTTTCCATGTTAATTTTACATGGGTTTTTTTTCTGTGTGTGGTAGTGGTGGTTTGAAATTTTCTGTAATTATAATTTTTCAATTTATTTACATGTTTTTCATCTAAAGCAGCAAATAGGAAAAATAAAAAGTTTTTTGTCTCCCTGTAAAATGTGTTGAAAGCTTGGATATTAAGCCGACGATATAGAAAATTACAAATTAATATTTGTTATATTAAAATCATTTAAGAAGGAATATATAGATCTTAAGATGCTTCTTGAGTGAATTTTTATTACACATGACTTTATTTCGTTATCCTAGTTTTGTTTCGATTTTGAATTTATGTAGGTCAAATGTCACTAGTATTTTCATGTTTTTTATGAAAAGATTCTTGTACACACAGAAAAAAATACCCATGTAAAATTAACATGGAAAAATGTTGATTGAGAATCATGTTAAATTTCAGAAAAATTATGCCCTTTACTTAAATTTATCATTATTTCATATTAATTTTTAATAAAAAATATCAAAATAACCTTAAATTACGTTTATTTCATATTATTCACTGTTAAAAAAATAAAAAAAAAAAATATTAAAATATAAATAAATCTGGATTCAATATTGAACCCATAAAAACCAGTTTTGTATTAAAATCAAAAGTTTATCTTGTTAAATTAACATGCATACCTACTTAATTATGTACATTTTTTATTTTCACTTTTAAAATATGTTATAATTAAAATTGTTTATTTAAATAGTACATCAAGTTTTCAAAGTAGAATGATGACCATATCGGGCGATTCTGCTGATGCTTCTGTTAACAAAGGAGAATACAAAATAAGTGAAACATGTGTTACAGGGTTTTGAATTATTCTTACATAAATGCAAATGTTGTCTGAAGCTTCTTCACACTGTTAAAATACACTCAAACCCATTTGATTCTACATGAAATTCACGTTGTTTCAACTGGAAATAACTTTCATTCAACGTGATTCCGATTGTTATTTCAATATAAATTACATTTTGCTCTAACTTTACTGCAATGTTAAATTAACATGAATTATAGTTATATCAAAAGAAAAAAATGTTGTTCGCAGTTATTGTAAAATCAGGTTGAATTAACATGAAACCCGTATGAAGCAAAATCACCACCGAAAAAATTTAAATCAACCTTGTTTTCGACGTTTTTAACTTGATTTTTTTCTGTGTGTATTATGTTTTTTGTTTGCTCTTAGAAATCTATGCCTGTATCTATAAACTGTTAAAATATAACAATGTTTATACATACAAAAAAAAAAAAAAAACAAAATAAGTACAGAACATAACCTTAATAAACAATGCCCTTTAATCCTGGTAAATATTCTCGAACAAGAGATTTACGTGGACATTAACCAACAAACAGTATTACCGAGTATTGAACTAAACACAACGAAACGTTTTTTGGATTTAATTTTTCTGATTGAAAGAGTTTTTTTATTTATTAAGAGTCACACAAAGAATTACAAATTAAATTCTATTAAAGAAAGAAATAACTCTTCTTTTATTGCTCAAATATGTCAGAATAATGTTAAAAAAAACTTAACTAATTACTTTTTAGATTACTTGGCAGGAGTAAAGGGACAATGTTTGCAAAACGTAATTTAAATCTGCATAACTGTAAAATAAAAAAAGTTAAAAGCCGAATCTGATTTAATATTTTCCAAATCGGAAGCCTGCGATGTTGCAAGACGTTAGTAAGGATTCCTTTAAAACTTGAAATTTTTGCTTTCTATAGAACTGCCGGCTTTCGTTTCTAACTAAATATTTAAATAAAAAAAAAAACTATAACCTGTCTTCTCATACCAACATTCATTCATGACAAAGCCTGTGACTACATCCATATAACATCCATAAAAATATATAAAAGATATTCAATTTTCTATTAACAGGAAATTCGATAATCATCAACAACAATAAAAACGATACAGTTACACTTGCAACTAACAAAAAGAAAGAAAAAAAAAAACACACACACACAAACAAAGAAATAAGGAGTGAGTCTTTAAAATGTGTAGCATAAAATTAAGGTAAAATTTTCATTCTAGACAACTTGGCTTAAATTTAGGTTGCTGAAAAATTCATAACAACTTGGGCAGACTGCTTAAGCTTTTGCTTTGTCTCTCTTACAATAGCAGAGTTCAGTATTAAGCTTCGTACAGACGATGGTCAGATCTTACAATATTGTAAGCAGGCGTTGCCAACAGCAAAATTTTTCTGACAATGGTCCATTGTCAGATGCATTAATTTTGCACATCTGCAAATACAAATAAGCTTACAATGTTCACACAGTTGTAAGACATTTTAGCCAATTTTAATGCAATTTAAGCAACGCTGCTTACCAATATTGTAAGATCTGACCATCGTCTGTACGAAGCTTTAGTCTTGCAAAAGTGCAAATGCAAAATATCGTAGCTCTTTTGTGTAATACAACAAAATGAACAAGGTAGCCGTTAGATTGCATTATACCATATTTTGCATGTGCTCTTTTGCAAGCCTAATATTGCACTCCGCTTATATAACTTTTTTAAGCGATGTTTTTTTTTTAAGATATTGGTGCAAGATATATTTATAGAAATATATCTTGACTGAGAGTAAATGGCCATACCATAGGCTTATATGCCGGGGTTAAAAGTTATATATGTAACTATATTGCTTGGATATTACACAAAAAGAAATGCGAAAAACTACCTTTAGCGTCGTATAGGAAGATGGAAATCCTCTTATCCACTCCATCGTTAATCATAAATTGAGTTTTAAATGATACTCCACCAGTAGTTATTTCGATTAACGTTTGCACTTGCCATATGGCCTGATCACACGGTGGATCTCAACCTCATGGTGTGTTAATTTGAAGCACTTGTCAAATGCCTCCGTGTGTGTTAAGGATCATTTGCACGCACAGGTCGCATTTCGAATGTATTGGGCTTTTCAACAAGAACTTTGTTTTTTAACTGTGGCAACACCAACAACATGATAGTTTTGACATTGAGTTTTTTTGAACTGTTAGTAGTAAATGCAATTGTTACAATGAATTTAATTTCGCTCGGAATTTGCATTAAAATAATTAAAATCCACTATGAAAATAGTGGTTATGTTAAAATTACATTTAGTAAAATTCGTGATATTTTCAGACAACATAATCGTCCTTCTGAGACCGCTATTAAGAGTTTGGTCATTAAATTTGAGTCGACAGGCTCGATACAAAATGTGCCAACATCAACAGGACGGTGCCACATGTCACACAGCCAATGAAACGATCAATTTATTGTAAAACAAATTTCCCGATCTCATAATTTCACGAACATCAGCTATTATGTGGCCAGCCAGATCGTGTGATTTAACACCACCGGTTAATTTTTTGTGGCGATATTTTTAGGAGAGAGTCAAAACAGAGCCAATCGCCCTATACTCAAAATTCGCAAAATAAGAAAGAATCGACATATCGTCGGTTGATTATTTAATTGTCGTATGTAGATACAAATTACATACGACATACGATAATTAAATAATCAACCGACGATATGTCAGCGTGCTCTTGGTGGACATTCGCCAGATATAATTTTTAATTCATAATTGCCGAACTTTTCTCTTCGTAATACAATTAAATTTTAATCATCTTCATCTAATTTTTTTTTGTTTTAGAAAACAAAGTTCTTTTTAAAAACCCCTAATAATACTCCAAAACCTCTTGTTCAGGAGCCGAAGTTATCTAACCACCACTGCTATGCCTAATCTAAGCAGTTTCTGTTGAATAGCAACATCACCTAAGGATCTCTCTACAGACCGAACTTTTCCACAAGGGCGAAAAATTAGCACGCCATGTGGACGTCACCATACCTGCGGTTTTTGGTTTGAACTCCAACCACTACTTCTAAGAAGTACACTAATGGAGACCTCATCAATAGTCAGATCGGTGTGCTACTTGCCGGGGGCTACTGACTCCCGTGTCAGCAGAAGGAAAAAATACTTTGGTGTTACTTCGAATTCTTTGAAATTTTTCGGACCCCAAAGAACCGTGTCAATTGGATGTTTGGCGCATCACAGGTTTCCAGTACATTCACGCGCTAAAGGTTATTAAATTAAACAAGCAGATTTTGTCCAGTGGATGTAAAACCAAGAGGTCAAACTCCTTAAAATGCTTTAGCTACGCCCGCTGAGAGGCGCCCTAGATCCCACGGGGTCGATATGAGTTTTTAATGGTCCTCCACCAAAAATGAAATTCAGTATAAACTCGTCCTCTACTTAATGTAGCTTTTTATTGAAGGATACAATTCAAGTAAAAAGTAAAGTTAAAATGAATGCATGTGGTTAATCTCAAAACAAGAAAGCCCGAAAATCATAAAAGTTATGTGACGCTATCAACCAATGCTGTGAAACGCAAAACGCATACAAACAAGAACGTCCTTAAAAATAATAGTGAGAACGATGCGTGAACTGTTTCCACGCCCAAAACAGTTTCTTATATGTAACTTTAGAGCATATTTCTCTGTCTTTTTACTCTTTAGCTTGTTTACTGTATACATAAAGGCCGAAGACTCTGTATTTAGTAGCGTTTGACTCTATATTGAGTGAACTGTCGACTCTAGAATAGAGATATCTGATAGATATTCGACTCTATATCTAATAGACATTAAATTATTGTTCAATTGACAGTCAAATCGATATTTAATAAACAGTTGAATCTATCGTCTAGTCGATCCTTATAAGAAGCAGATCTTCACCAGTCGATTTTCCATTGTGTAGACAGTCTCTATATAGAGTATATAAGCGATTCTATATTGAGTATACAATCGCCCTTATATCGAGTAGACAGTCAATCTTGTATCGAGTAAACTGTTGACTAAATTTTCAATAGAACTTCGATACTGAGTAGACGGTTGACTCTTTATTGAATAAACGGTAAATCTTTAGTCTTGCGGACAGTTATTTCATTAAATAAGTGAAGATACTCGATTCTATTTCCAGGAGACAGTCGACTCTTTTTTAAGGAGACATTCGACTCTATTTCAAGAAGATAGTCGCATTTCGAGAAGACAGTCGTCACTACTTTGAGTTGAATGTCGAAAGGATTTCCTTAATAAATTTTTAATAAGAAAGCCAAACATTAATGTTTATAAATAGTTTTTACCTTATTGTTCTTTTCGAATATTTCTAAAAAATCCCAATTTTTCTTTGATACCAAGATTTTTGGTTTGCACTTCTTTTATAGAGAGAATAAAATAACAACAACTTAAAACACCAACTCTGGTTGTGTTAAAGTTTTCATATTGTGTTTGTTTGTTAAAAATGCAATACATATATACATGAAAAACATATGCCAACGCGAAAAAATTCAAAAAACATGTATTGTAGCAACATTTTCAGGACATCCTTGTCAGTTTATATAGTTTATATAGACTTGAACTCTAAAAAGAAATCTTAAATAAGATTTTAAAGAAAATTATTTTTTTAAACATTTGATTTTGACAAAGTGCGCTTTAATTTCGATAAAAAAGGAATTTTTATAAAAAACTATAAAAACATTTTTAATAAGAACAATTTTGATTAATTAATTAAAGAATATCAAAAAAAAAAAAAAATAATAAATTTTAATAAGCCTTAAAGAACACTACAGTTTTATAATTTTTTGTAACCTCAAAATAGACTTTATAAATATTAAAGCTAAAAAAGATGGAATAACTTCCCCCTCTTTAGCAAAATTCTGTTGTTTGTTATTTATGTCTAGAATTCAATTGAATTTTATTCTATAAAAGTTTGTATGTAATAAAATACACTTCCTGCTTTGCTACTGAGTATTTTGTACTTTGTTTTTTTTATCTGGAATACATAATTTATAACACAGTTTCTAATATTTTCCATTTACTTTTTCGTTAAAAATTTGTTTTTGACAGATTTTTGTTATATGATTGTAATTTGTTTTTTTTATTATTTAAGTTTTTTTTCTATTCTCTTTTAAATACTAATAGCAGTTCGGTAATTTTGATAAAAATAACTTTGCAATTGTTGTGGTTACTAGCAAATAAATTAAAAAATTTTTTTTGCTCTCAATAAGCCTAAATGTGGGCTATAAATGCATTCACAGCCTAAATGTAGGCAATCGTTTTAAATAAAAACGCCTTGTGTAGGCTTAAGTATTTTTATGAAAATAATGTCATGTTCATTTCTTTTATATGTAAAGATTAGACTACATACATTTTTAATAGCTTGTTATACAATTTTTCTAAATATATATTCTTCTACCTTTTGTCATTATGGATAACAATTGTAGTATGTAGTAGGATTCCTAACAATGCAATGTTTAAAATGCATTGTTAAGGCGTTTTTCAATAATAACTTTGTCTTTTTTATTTAAAAATTAAGTCAAAACAGATTTTATTTTAATTATATGATTTCTATTCAATTTCTAAGGAGAAATTCTTCTTAAATATATGCAAAATTCATAAATAGAAATTCTCCTACTTTAATACTTAATAGCCATAAAGTATGCTAATAATATTAACGTTTAACAAAGCACATTATTTTCCGATAAATGTAAGGAATTATTATGCAATTAAAATTGTAAATGAAAAACTTTAAAATAAATAACACTGTACAACACAAAAAAAATTACAAGGTCCGGCCTATAAATTTTGATAGAGGAGACAAAAAAAAAGACACGTGTATCGAGGGGGGATTAAAGTTTCCCAGCTCTGGCACATTCTTATTGTTGATCGGCATAAGAAACCATGTGACCCTAACAGTTTAGATATAAAATGTATTGAGAAAATGTATGTAAAATGTTACGGAGAACAGTTTTGTAGAATATGTTAACCCTCTAACTCCTCAAGGTATGGGTATTTTTTGTCCTTCTTTTAAAAAAGAGCAAAAACCACCATTAAGCTGCAGACTTAAAAAGTCTTCATCTACTTGAACCTGATGTCAATGTTACCAGCTTTCGTAAGCGTCAAGACAGCTTTCTGCCGTTATTTTCAGTAAACAATAATAATACGTTTGCTTATTGCAACGATATTAAAGGAATAATGAATGCAATGAAGTTTGAGTATAACCACGAGGACTGACATATATTTATTGATTCAGCTACGAAGAGTCTAAAAGCTGTACTTCTGCATTACGATGATAGCAAAAATCCTATTCTAATTGCCTATGGAATGAATATTAAAGAAAGCTTTGATTCTTTGAAATTAATACTGTATTCCGTAAAATATTGAAGACCATAAGTGGCGGATCTGTTGTAACTAAAAAGTCGTTAGTTTCCTTTCAGGTATGCAGGCTGGATACGTTAAGTACGGATGCTTTTTATGCACTTGGGATAGCAGATGGAAGGGCGGCCAATATTCCAAAAAACAATGGAAGTTGAGAGCTGAGGGAACATAAGGAGAGCACAATATCGTTCATCAAGCTTTGGTACCAACTAAAAAAAAATTCTCTTATCCCCATTGCATATCAAACTTGGTGTTGTAAGAAACTTTGTTAAATGTCTGAATACAAATGAATCAGCATTACATATTCTGAAAACAATGTTTCCAAAATTAAGCAAAGCAAAGATTAAAGAAGGTATGTATATTAGAGTGGGTCAATTTGTTCGGGCCCAAAAAAAGTGACAAAGCGTACAGCAAAATCGTAATCTACGAAAAATTCTAAGAACTTTTCCTAAAGAAACCATGGTTCGCAAATCAAAATCGAGCTTCCGGTTTTTGACTTGAAAGTTTGGTGCTCAGAAAATCTGTAAAAAATAATACTACTATTTTAGAAATATTTATTGAAATTGGTGAATAGTTGGCCTGTATTGCTGAAAAAGGCCTTGTTTAAAAGGAAATTTTCTCAGCTTTATATATCTGTGCTCATTTTTAGAAAATTCTGTACATAAATAATTGGTTAGGAGATTTTTGTACAAAAATTAATTTTTTTTTTTTTTTTTAACCCAATTTTCTATTTTAAATTCACTACCTTTTTAAAAAAGAAACTAAATGAAAAAAATAAAATTTGCCAATAAAAATGTTTCTCATTTTGCGAAGCACTAATGGTAGGTACATTTAAAAAAAATAAGCGCAATGTTATGCGCAACGCAATAAGACATACAGAAATGCAGTAAACTATCCCAATAAAAAATTTTATCATTTTGCGAAGCACTAAAGGTACATTTAAAAAATAAGCGCACAATTATGCGCTACGCAATAAGGCATAGTCCCCTTTTAGACAGGCAAAGTTTACTTTGCAAAGTCTTGTGTAGTTTAATTTGACAAATTTTTGTTTATTCGTTGTTGCAGCCAACTTCAGATACAGGGTTGATAAATGGCATTTTTTAAAATGTACGTAATACAGAAAAAAAATTTACATTTTTTACGCTAATTGTACTTAATGCCAAAAAAATATTTTTTACAAGTTTTATTATTTGCATAACAAAGAATTTACATTAAAATGCACTTGTGCTATACATTTATATTTGAAATATACCTTTGGCAATTAACAAAAAGAAAAATTAAGTAAATAATAAGGAATTTAGACGAAGAATCTTAAGCTTGTTTTTTTAGATTTGAAAGTGGAACAGGCTAAAAAAATGTTTTACCTACCCAGTAAAAACTACGCCTGCAAAATAATGTGTTAAAGGCACCCGTACACGACATGTATTTGTCATCTGACATGTCAAATTTTCAAGTCACATGTAATTGCTCATGTCTGTCAAAATTGCTGTTATACATAAGGTTTATAATATTCGGTCACAAACGTACATGTAATTTGCTTCTGACATTGTCTCTGTTTTTTTTCGCATTGTTATTGCAGAAACCAAAGTAGTTCTCGGTTTCAAAATAGCTTGCTGCCGCCACGAAAATATTTATTTGCGCCGTAAAATAATTTAGCCATCTTAACATTTTTTTCTTTTATGTTAAAGATAGCAATTTAGAATTTTAAAATGAAACGGTTTTTATGTATATATTTACATAACTTATATTCAATGGTGAGATGAGCATACATATCTTCGTATTGTAAAATATTAACTTCAGCCGGTTAATGATTCCGTCAATAGTTGACGCCGCTGCCAGTTTCTTCCCGGCATAGATTTCTGATATCAGATGGTTTGTCAGAAGAAAATAGAGCACGCTCTAATTGAAATTTTGTCAGATGACTATGCGTCTGACTTTTACAGAAGCAAAGTTAAAAAGGTAACACACGACATGTATGTGTTTTGCAGTGGGAAATTTGACATGTCAGATGACAAAAACATGTCGTCTATACGCTCCTTAAGTAATCAGGAAAATGTTAAAATACTACTTCCAATTCTACTGAAAGAACCAATGAATTTTACAAGGGATGTCCCAAAATGAACGCATTTTTATGTAAGTCATTATTTTTTTCCTACATACATCTGATAAATAAGTAGTTATAGAAGTAATTATAGTAGTTATATAGAAGAAAGCTACTAAATAATTAGTGAAAGAAGCTATTCATTTTAAAAATATCTAGCTGTGTATAGATATCTATGGTGCGAGAAATTTTTCATAATTTTAACACGTATGATTTTCTTACTGGTTAAAGTGTATTATATGTTCCACCATCGATAAAAATACAAATGTTGTCATATTTAAAAGAAAACTTAAAGGAAAAAACTTATATGGGCATTTCCTCAGAATACTCTACCAGGATGAAAAAATAAAATGTTGATTATCATTTAAATTCGATATAGTATTTACATAAAGGCGATTTCTTTGCTTTGTTTTTATCATATTTTGGTAGGAAAAAGATTTGGCAATTTTTAAATTGTACTAAATTTGCATTGGAGTACTTTATTACTTTTGCACTGCTAATAAATAGTAGTAAAAAAAGTACAATTGTACTACCAACTTTATCATCCCTGCTCAGAAATAAACTACGAACGAAAAACAAAAGGAATTTGCGAGTACAGCAAAGTTCGTACTCCCCCGCTATTCTCTTTTCCCCTCCCTTCCATAAACTCAAGACTTTGCAAAGTAAACTTTGCCTGTCTAAAAGGGGACATACAGAAATTCACTAAAGTAAGTGAAAGAACTCTCAACAACTTTTATAAAAAAAAAAATTACATTTCAAGTGCTACGGCATTCCCTTACTACGAAGCAGGTTTGTAAGGGAGAATACTAAAAAATAACTGTATCAAAACCTTCAGTGTGTAAAGATGATCGTTACATCCGACAATATTTATGTGCGCTGAATAATGCGCTTTATGTGTCAAAAATGTATTGCTTCAAAGTGGGAACTCGCCATATAAAATTCATGTCTTCCGTAAGCGCAATGGTAAGCGAAACCCTTATGTTTCTCCCTTACAAACCTGCTTCGTTGGAAGCTCCATTTTTTATTGGGATGTAAGTGAAAGAACTCTCAACAACTTAAAAAAAAACATTTCAAGTGCTACGGCATTTCCTTACTACGAAGCAGGTTTGTAAGGGAGAATACTAAAAAATAAATTTTTTATTTTAATTTTAATTAATTTTCATGTTGTAAAATTCCTTTCTTCATAAAAATAATTTAATGAAAATTAAATTTAATGAACTTAAGCCTAATTAAAAATATTAAAAATTTGGATAAAAAACCATAAATAGTTCAATAAAATAACCACAATACTAATAACTAAAAAATAACTGTATCAGTGTGTAAAGCTGATCGTTTTTATATGCTTTATGTGTCATAAATGTATTGCTTCAAAGTGGGAACTTGCCATGTCTTCCTTACAAACCATTTTTTATTGGGTAACAACTTCAATAAAAATGTATTTAAAAGAAAAAATACATTACATCCTGTGTCACAAGGCCCAACATAACCTTTAAACCATAACAGCACTTATATAGTTATGCGCTTAATACGAGTTTTTGTACATTTTTTAAATATTGCTGGCTATTCTTGAAAACGCGTCGAAAAAGTGAAAATTTTTATAAAAAAAAAATATTTTTGTTTACCATACATTTCTAAAATGGAATAAACGTGTGAATTTTAACGGTAAATTGTGTGAACTATAGAATTACAAACTTTTCATTGCCTATTTATTTTTTGTTTTTAAATAATGGCCCTTATTATGTAAAACGCAACGCCAAAGAATTACATTGAAAGCTAAACAAATTCATAAATATTTTGTAATTTTGTTGTTGCTTTCTACAAAAATTCATGTACCGTTTTAATATTTTCAACGCCACAAGTAATGAGGCGTTTGAAATTTTAAAACGCAAAAAGAATTTCTGTAGAAAGCAACAACAAAATTACAAAATATTTATGACTTTGTTTTTGCTTTTAATGTAATTCTTTGGCGAAACGTTGCGAATTACATAATGAGGGCCTATGATTCTTACTACACCGTTTCCAATTGTATTTCAGAATTTTCTAGCTATATTTCAGAAATTTCCAATTTAACTTAAAAAATTTCCAATTGTAACTTCTGAAAGTGTCCAATTGTATTTCAGAAATTTATGTTTTTATAGCTAATACAATTTTTTAAATTGGAAATGGACGATAGCAATTTGCCTGAGCCGCCATTTACTACAAGCATCTACCGTTTACTGATCTAGGATTACCGGCACATGTTCAGGGAACAATTGCTTACCCACGTGCCATAGAATGTAATCGAGATGATATTTAAGCCGCAACAGAATACCACGAATGGATTGCAAAAAGGATATTGTATGTAAATTGCAGCTATAGGCCGAAACAAAATTTTTTACCCCCGGCTTAGCCAGTATTTTTGTTATAAATTTTTTATTTTTATTTTATTCGGTTCCTTTTTTAAGTTGTGAGTTTTCCAAAAAATTGCGTTTTAATAAAAAATAGAATAATAATAAAAATATTTATTTTTTATTTTTTTTATTTTCAGTTTTTGCTTAAATTTTATTTAAAGAAATTTTCGTTTAATTAAGTTTTGATTAATCAATTCTATGGCATTTTGACAAAACATCTTAAGTCAAAATTAAAAAGTTGAAAAAATGGTGTTAATCGTATGAATTTTCATTAAAAAACATTTTTGCTTGCGTTTTTAAAATTTTGTATTATGAACAAAATTTTTCTTTAATTTCGGTTTATTTTATTTTTTAACAAAAATGCTTCTTCACCGAGTTTTTTTTAAATCTTTTTTGCTCTCTTATTTCCACTTAAGATGTTTTGTCGAAATGCCGCAGAATTATTTTATTTTAATCAGCTTTGAATTAAAATTTGATTAAATTATTTTATTTAAATTTTGTGTATCAAAATTGTAACAGTTTCTTATCAGCTTGACTTTGATTATTTTGACAAAAACCTCTTAACCAATTATTGATGTACAGATTTTTCTAAAAATGAGCACAGATATAGAAAGCTGAGAGAATTTTCTTTTAAACAAGCCCTCTTTCAGAGATACAGGCCAACAATTCACCAATTTCAATAAATATTTCCAAAAAAGTATTATTTTTTACAGATTTTCTGAGCACCAAATTTTCAAGTCAAAAACCGGAAGCTCGATTTTGATTTTAGAACCATGGTTTCTTTAGGAAAACTTCTTAGAATTTTGCGTAGATTACGATTTTGCTATACGCTTGGTGGGCAAAAAAATTGACCCACCCTAATGTATATGTTCTTCAAGTCGTTGTTATTGTTGAAAGCCTTAAAATTGGTTTCATACCAACAGGTGTTTTTGTGGGTCCAAGAAAGCTGATGCAAAACGCTGACTTTGAGGAAATGCACGCACCAATTGAGCTTGAAAAGCATTAAGAAAGTGATATACAATGTCTTAGGCTTTTGAAAAACTAGACATTCATATGTCAACAAAAATTCCTTTTTTAAATTCCCATATGGATTACTTTGAGAACCAGTTGTCAACACAGAATCTGATGATTATAGTGAAAAATTTCATCAGACATGTGCACTCATTGAAGAACACTATAAAGGCAAAAGCATTCATTCGCTTATCGCTGAAATATGCTGGATTTATTAGTGATTTTTGGTTAAATTTTAACTATTTTTTTTCAAGCTTAATTTTTGGGGTACTTTAAAATAAAATTCTTAACAAATGTGAACTTAACCCTAAGCTCTCTTTTGTTGTCTTATTTCTGACTTTCTGGTTGAATTTTCAATTTTGGTGTATAGTAAAATTTCACGCATAAAATTTTTGCGGAACATTTTAAACCCTTAAATCCCTGTTTTAATGGTGTTTATTGCTCTTTTTTTAAAAGAAGCACAAAAAAGACCCATACCTTGAGGAGTTAGAGGGTTAACATATGGTACAAAACTGTTCTCCGTAACATTTTATATCAATTTGCTAAACACATGTTATACCTAAACTGTAAGGGTCACATGGTTTCTTATGTCAATTAACAATAAGAACGTGCCAAGGCTGGGAACTTTAACCCCCCTCAAATGAAAAATTTATAGGCCGGACCTTGTAATTTTGGAAAAAATTGATTTTGCTGTACAGTGTTATTATTTAAACAAATTAAATAAATTGATTGGATATCAAACAGTCGACTCTATATTAAGTAGACAGTCGGTCGACTATATTAAAATTGGACAGTCGATACTATACTGTATCCTCTCTATCTTTAGTTAGCATTAAACTTTTTTATTGAATAGACAGTCGACTCTATATTGAGTAGACAGTCGACTGTATACTTTATATTAAGTATAAATTTTTAGATTCTACCTTGTGTAGACAGTCGACTACATATTGAGTAAAAATTCGACTCTGTTACGTAGACAGTCGACTCTCTTCGAGTGTACAATCAACTCTATATCGCATAGTTAGTTCTACTCTATGTTGAGTAGAGAATTCTTGATTCAACCTTGACAAGACAGTCGACTCGATATTGCGTAGACAGCCGAATCTATATTGAGTAAACAGCCAACTCTATAGTGAGAAGACAGTTGATTCTATATTGAGTAGACAGTCGATTCTATATTAAGTAAAAGTAGACTCTATATTGAGTGGACAGTCGTCTCTTTATGGAGTGGTTAGTCGACCCTATATTGAGTGGACAGTGGATTCTATATTGAGTAGACAGTCGACTCCATATTGAGTAGACATTCGATTCTACATTGCGTAGAAAATCGATTCTATATTTAGTAGACAATCGACTCTATAGTGAGTAGACAGTCGACTTTATATTGAGTAGACATTCGATTTTACATTGCTTAGAAAGTCGATTCTTTATTGAGTTGACAGTCGACTCTATATTGAGTAGACAGTTGACTCTTTATTGCTTAGTTAACTAGTTTTACTTTATATTGAGAAGAGTAAAATATTCTTTGAGTAGACAGTCAATTATATATTGAGTATACAAACGACATTGTATTGCATACGGCCGTTACACACTATCCCACAAAGTCTTTCGTATTTTATGAAAATGATTCCCTGATCTAATTATTGTTTACAAATTTTCAAAAAACAATAACAACTTATCATGACAGGGTTGTATTTTCATAAAATACGTAAGACTTTGTGGGATTGTGTGTAACGGCCTATAGTAAGTTCTTCTATATAAACTCTATCTCAAGTAAACAGTCGCCTCTAAATATGAAATAGAAATTTGATTTTACCGACTCTTAGTCGACTTTCTATTTAAAATGCAGCGCTTAAGTTTGAGTTTGGATTCTCTATTGTGTAGCCTTGTTATGAAGTAGACAGTTTATATATGGAGAAGGTTGTATGTGTACTCCATTTTAAGCAAACAGGGGTGTGCTGGAAATCGCAAACGCAAAACGCAAGAATTTTAAAAGTCGTTTTTTACTAAGATTTCTGTAATAAAAGAATTTTATGACAAATATTATACAAACATTTCTCTATTTAACAGAATTTTATAACAAAAATTATAAAAATTTGATTAAAAGTGTATTATAAACAGCCTCCAAATTCTTGCGTTTTGCGTTTGCGATTTCCAGTACACCCCCCGAAGTGGCGAATATGCTTTGAGTTCAGTTTTGACTCTGTTTAAAATTAAAATTTTTTAACTCACTGCCTTTCCTGCAATCAATTCATTTTGTTTAATTTATTTGTTCATTTTTAATTAAGTTTTATTTGCAAATAAGCACCTTTTATTTTGCTACTTTATAATTAATTAAAAATCAGTTTGTTGCATACTTTTATGCACAACACAAAAATGAGCTGTTATCATAATTATAAAACAGTTAATAAACATCTTTAATTTTTAATGTAATTACGCTAATGATTAAATTTTAATTAGTTCGCCAGCAATTTTTAACCCTTCAAAATAGTTCTTTGTTTTGTTTGCTGTAACAAGTGAAACAATATTTAAGTAGCATAAGTTAGGGCGGGTTATAATAATTCATAGAATAAAAATATGACAGTGAAAGGCTTTTTGTTTACATTAAAAGAATTTTTTAATTATGAACTTTGAAAGAAATGTGAAAAACACGCTTTTACCTGACTGTGGCCTTGATTAAAAATATTCAATTACGAAAACGTGTATTTGACAAAAGGATATTTAAAAGTAAAGCCAGTGAATTGCTGATCTATAACTGTCTAAATTACTTGGGTAAACTCAAAATACAACAATAGATTAATAACGATAAACAATTCGTTTCATACAGCTGTCTGGCATCCAAAACTACAAAAGCTACTAAATTTATCATTTTAAGCTTTCACGCCAAAAATGCCCTCATGTTTTTTTTTTGGTCATTTTTGCTTTCATTACAAATAATTCCAAAGAAATTTAAATTGTTTTATAAAACAAAAATTGGTTATCATGTTTAGAAAATTAAAGTATTACATGTGCTTTTATGTTTATAAGCCTTAAGGTATCCAAAGCGAGAGTAAATAGTAAACTCAAATAAAAGTCAATAAAATTTAAATTACATATTTGATTTTATCATTGAAAGTAAAAACAAAAACAAATTTTTCAAATAAAATTAAATAATGAATTGCTTAATTTTCAAATATTGTAAAACTTTTTGATCATTTTTAATTTGATGATGGCGAGAGCAAAAAGTTTAATTGGAAAAAGTTTGTGGAAAATCGCAATTTCGTTTGAAAGGAGTGGGGAAAAAATTTTCAATGAATAAAAGGAAAAAAATATAAACAGAAATTTAAAATTACTTCTATCTTCTAAGGTTTATTTTAAAGAGCAGAAAATTTAAGAAAAAAAAGATCCCACAAATTAAAATCTGATTAGAAAAAGTTTATATTTATATAGTCGACAGATAGGCGTTGCCAGTCTTCTCGACTTGTACTCAATAAAAAGTTGACTTTTCGCATTCGGTTATACTAAATAGTTTTTTTTTTAAATAGGTCAACTGTCTATAAAATAAAGAGCTACTCAATGTAGAGTCGACTGTGTACTTAAGGCATGCATAATTGCATTTCAAAATCAAACAGACAACTAAAATTAAATTATTAATTAGATGACTTATTAAATTCCCAATTTTTTTTTTTATAAATACACTGAGATTTATTGTTGAGGGAAAGCTTATTTCCATGTGCATTTCACTGGTTGCTTAGGCTAAATCATCAGGAAACCTTTTTCCAAAGATTTTAGAAATGCTAAAAATATTATACAAATAAAACAGTAAAGCAAATAAGAATTATACTTGCAACAATATCAAAGCTTAAACAAAACACCAATAATAAACGGTAAGTTTTCTTTCTTACATTCCCCTACAATTAAATGTTTTTACAAAACGTTTGTTTACGACTTCATTGACAAATGTTATGCTTTACTGATAGTCGCACAATTAAAATAGTATTGTTAGGGTGCAAGAGCTCAAAGAAATACGCTCCAGACAGGACTTGCTTCTTTTAAACACTTTTGATGCAGTAAAAAATTTACCTGTACTCCTAGTATTTAAAAAATTACCTTGTTTAGTCTTAGAGAATTCGTGATATTTCCCTTGTGCTGTATGTAGCGGACGCATTTGAAGAATTTGTGATATTTACTAGGGTATTCATTCGGTTAACCGTCAATCGGTTAACCGATTAATTACTACCCGCTTAACTGATCGGTTAATTTCAAATTGGCTTTTTTCGATTAACGATTAAACCGGTTAATTTCAGTCGATTAACCGATGTAACAAAAATTTCAAATTTTGTAGTATAATAACATATTTTTTTGTGTTTTTAATTATTTGTTTCGTCTCATATACAAAATGTATGTGTTTAGCAAATATTTTTTATACCAACAAAGAATGTGTTCAGTGACCTTCATTTTAACCCATTTTCCGCCGATCGTTAACTAAAATTACAATGTTTTTCAATTTTTTTTTTTATCTTCATCATTGATCTGCAGGAATGTGGCGAAAAATGGATTAAATGTTTGATTGTAAACACCTTTTTTTTTTGTTTCACGTTTCTCATACATATCTTCTCATATCAGTCTTTTAACAGAATTAACAGTCCTGGAAAAGGACTGAGAAATTAGATCTACGATAAGTAAAATAATTTTTTCCAAGTCAAGTTTTGTCAAAACTAAAGAAAAGATTCGCTGTAATTCTAAACATTTAAACCAAATTACTTTTCTAAAATATTCACCCTTATTGTGTTTGGCGTATTTAAAATACGCCTACGACAGTTTGGTAATAGATTAAAAATAACGTGAACTTTTTTCCTTTAATCTATTACCAAACAGTAGTAGGCGTAGTAGGGTGATTATTTTATAAGATCTCCTTTAACTATTGCAATAACTAATAAAATTATCTCAGTTTATTTTTTTATAAATACATATTTGGGGGATTCACAAGGTAGTTCACAAATATATACCGTCGGCTTAATATGCAAACCGGCTAAATCCACTTTTTATGTAGTTTTTCTTCTATTTAAGTCTTGAAGTGTGTAAAAATAACTGTATTTTCAATTTTCTATTAAGCTGCAAATAGGGAAAATAAAAAGTCTTTTGTCTCTCCTGTAAAGTGTGCTGAAAGTGAGTTAGCAGGTTTGCATAATAAACCGATGATATCACTGTTGTGGGCTACCGCTAATAATTTAGATTTCTACTGAACAGTTGTTACGAATAAATGAACACAGCACTACAAGTTATGTTTTTATTTATTGTATTATGATTAATTGAAAAATTGTTTTTTTTTTGTTTGCTCGGTTAGTTCAAGAATTGTTATGTTGTTGTTTTTTTACTAATAAACTCCAAATAATAAACAATTAATCCGTTTTTTATATTGAAATTAAATAATTTATAAAAAAAAACTTGATTAATCGGTTAACCGATCAAAAACAAAATTAACCGATTATTAACCGATTAAACCAAAACCTCGGTTAATTAATCGAGCGATTAACCGATTAAAGCAAAAGGTCGATTAAATGAATACCCTAATATTTACTCATTTGCCGCACTGTTTTTGCAAAAAATTATTGATTTCAATATTGCAAGATAAATTACCCAACAAAAGATTTCGAACACACATATTTCAAACACACAATTAAAAAAAAATAAAGAATGTGAGTATTTTTTGTTCCTGTTCCCACTTTCATTGCCGCCTGTATTTTTTATTGCCATTTTAGTTTCTGACAGTATTTTTTATACCCGCACTTTCACTATAGTGATTTTTTTTTTTGCTTCTACACGTTCACACACTTACGTAAATTCTTCGTCTATACTTCTCTTCAGTATTTGACTGTCTTCTCAATATAAAGTTAACTGTATTTTACAATAAAAGCACGATACTTAAAATAAGATCGACGGTAATTAAATATAGAGCCGAAAATCTACACAACATTGAGTCAACTGTCCGTACGATAGAGACTAAACTGTTAACTCTTTAAAGTGTCGACTGTCAACTCACTATGAAGTAGAATATATAGACAATATCTAATCATCTCAACATAAAATCAACTCTCAGCTCAATACAGAGTCGACTGTCCTCTTAACATACAGTAGGCCGTATACTCAATCTATAGTCGACTTTATCTCAAATTGTAATTTACTGTTTTCTCAATATATAGTCGACTGTTTGCTCAATATAGAGTTTATTACCTATTGAGCACAAACTTGACTGTCTACTTAATACAGCGTCGATTTTCTTTGTGGTATTAAATCAATTGTCTGCCTAATATTGTCGACTGTCTACAAAATGAGATGTCGTCTTAAGATAAAGTCCAATGTAAACCTACCCACATAACTCCTTCATCTACTTAGCAAAACTTTTCCAATTACCAGTTAATCATTTTGAAAGGATAAAAAACTAATGTTTATAATCACGTTTCTAATACGAATCACGAGTGTTCATCGAAATTTGTTTTCACATTTATAAAAGCACTTATAAGAAGCTCTAAAGTCAAATAACACTAAATATCAACAAGAAAATAAAGCCTGTGGGTTTAAAAAAAGTTTATTTTCTAAAATCTTTCATTTTAAATCTCTCTTAAGTAGAACATGTGTCATCCAAATAAACTGTTACTAACGTGGTCATTATAAAATAAAAAATAGATAAAAATAGTTATAAAAAAAGCCAAGTGTAAGAAACTATTTGCAGGATGTTAAGGAATAGAATAGAAAATAAAAATTGAAAATTATATTTGTGGTCGAAGAAAGCAATGCAATCTGTTTAAGTTGCAAGTACTTAAAAATAAATTGGAATTGGAAAAGTAAAAGAAATTTTATTAGGGCGCAAGCTATTGGCGAAAGGAACTTAATACTGAGGCCTGTATTACTTTGACCAGACCGGACTTCTGCTTGTTGCTTTAACATTCTTTGCCCTGTGTCGTATTAGAGTGAAGGGTATTAATCTTCCCGATCTAAAAGTAACTTCGAACTAAAATTTTTAAATACGTATTTCATGACCACCATCCTAAACTTCCCACACATAAAAGTTTTTCTTGACGTTCCTTGTGAGTTTATTTCTTACTGTTTTCTTTTTAATAGTTTTATAGTTGTGAGGATTTCTTCGTCATAGTTTGTGGTAAAAATAGTTTTTTTCTTTTTGTTATTCGAAACAAGTCGACAAGTATGTATTTGTAGAAAAATAGCGACATTTTAAAAACACCCACTCAAGAAACCACTCCAAAGGGATTACGAAAAATATTTAATGTGGTCTACTAACAAGCAGTGACTGTTAAAATACTCCATGAATTTATATGCATTTGAGGATGTGCTCACAGTACTTTTACTTTTCGAAGAAAAGCTGCGGAATGTGTTATAAGTCGAAAAGTATAAAATTATAAGGAAATAATTTTCTTACATTCATGGAAATGAAAGAAGTATTAAATAAAGATAGTTGCAGTGATTTAAAAAAAGCTACAAAAATTGATTGTTTTTTAAATGTAGAGTAGACCGTCGAGAATATTTAATGCCGGCTGTGAAAATAGTATAAAATCGACTGTGTACTCAGCATCGATTGTTTGGCGGAATCGTCTACTTAGTATACAGCTGACTGACTATTCAGCATAAAGACGACTGCCTACTCAGTAAAGAGTCGAGTATATATTTACTTAATATAGAGTTGTCTGTTTTCTATATACATATAAAGTCAACTGTCTATTAAACACAATGCTGACTGTTTTCTCTATATAGAGTCCACTGTCTTCTCTATATAGAGTCAACTGCCTACTCTTGAGTCGACTGTATATTTAAAGTAAATTCAGATTTGACAGAATTGGCAGTTTACTCAAAATAGTGCATTCGCCTACTCAACCGTTGACTATATACACAGAAAAAAGAACAAGTTTCATATTTGAACACGAAAATCACATATTGGATTAACAAATTTTTGAATTTTCTGCCACGAAGATTTTTGCGGTATTGATAAAAAAAAGTTTGTAGGTATAGGTATTTTTTTCAATATTTTGTCTGTTATTGTAAAGCGAATGAGAATTACTAACACTCAAGATTTATTTGCAACGATATCAATGGGCAAGAGTTGTAAAAATAGTATCTTTGCTTTGAGTCAAATATATTTTTTATATTGAATATGAAGAAATATATCATTATTAAATATGCTTTATTGAGTGCTATTTTGCAAAGTGTAATTTTGATTAATTTTTTTATTGAATCAAATAAAAAGTTTGTTGACCTAAAATTTTATTTTAAACAGACTGTGTTGTTAAAAATTTTCTTGAGATATTTTTAAATAATCAACTGTGTATTCAATGAAGAATCGGCTGTCTACAAGAAGCATGCACAGGTCCATTTAAACACAAATTCAAATCAATAGAAACATTTAAACTATATGCTGTAGTGTCGCCGTCACAAACAAATTGTCACTTGAACGCAAATGGCCCTAATAAACCACAATTCAACACAAATGTCTACCGAAATTTGCGATTTTATTAGCAAAAAACTAAAAAGCCTATCTACAAAGATTATAGGGTAAAAACGCTAAAAAGACTAAAGGCGCAACCATAATGTGCTTAAATTGGCTTAAGCAAATGTGCGAATACATGTAAATCATATGAGGCAAACCATATTGAACTTAAAGGAAATTTTTGTGAAGTTTTATGAAACTGTCATTTGCTTAAGCAAAGTGCGAAACTCATCGCACATTCCGTACGGAATCAAATGTTTTTTGATTTTGTTTTTGTTTTTTTAAATACATTTGAGAGACTTTTTGTTAATTTTTAACAGTAGCTTAAGCAAGGCTATGCATATTATGGTTGGACCTTAACTTACTAGCAGTTTGTTTAATATGCAACATTGTCAAAATAACTGGAAGGTTTTAAAAGAAAATAAGAAGAAAATAGTTGTTTAAGGCGATTTATTAATTTATAATTTTTAATACTTTTGGCTTCTCCTGTAAAATTTTCAAAATATTAGATAGGGCCTTTTGCGTTTTAGGTGAGGAAATCCTGGAGAGTAGTAAAGAAAACCAATTAACGTCTTTGTGTGAAAAATTTGCTGCACAATAGTGAAAGTGCTGGTATAAAAAATACGCTAAAAAATAACAAGGGAATTAAAAATACACGCAGCAAAGAGAATGGAAAAAACATTTTTTTTTTAAGTGAGTTTGGCATATGCATGTACGAAATATTTTGTATGTTAATTTCTTTGATTGGATTGCAACAACAATTCTTTACAAAAACCATTTTTTATATGCAAAAGCCACATACTACACACAACCCTGCCGGGAATTGTACTTTGTAGCACCTAATAAGTACCAAACTAGTACAAGCATATCTAGTACTAGTTCTCAACTTCAAACTTATCTGCATCATCTCAATGCTCAAATTAGCATTGAGTGTGCTTGGAAAATCACTAGTAATATTGGTTTTAGACGTATACTAGTACACTCTGAACCACATTGGGTGCTTAAGGACCAGTTTGTTACTAGTTCTTGTGTATAGAAAATATTAGGATTTTGCATTTTAAATTTTTTTGGCATAAATATGTAATTGATTTGAAATCAAATTTAAAAAGCATTATCAAAATAGAAATATGTACTCGAATTTTAGCTTTGTTATAAAAAATTCTATCAGAGTAAAAGTAGTGCCCTTGTACTACATCAAGCACTGGTACTCATAATCACTAATTTTTATATAAAAACTCTTACCCCGTTAGCACTAGTACCTCTTCTTCTTGTAATTGTACTAGTGAGATTTTTGAAAATTAACTCTTAATCTCCTGCAGGGAAGTAAAATTCTCGCAGAATTGAAGCAAATGCAAACATTTTTTACAGCATTCAATGATTTTAAAAGAAACAAGTACTGTTTGGAGTGTATTTCTTTGAATTCTTGTACCTTTACAACACTATTTTAATTGTGCGAAGAACAGTAACGAGTAGCAATTGTCATTGGGGTTGTACATGAATGTTTTGTACACACATTTACTTTTTGTGTGTGTTTGATTTTTAAATTTATTTATGCAGGCCTCTGCTGTCTCTACTGAGTATTCTATAGATTCGATTGTTTACTTAGCAGCTCTTTCTGGCTTAAGTTTGGCTAAGCAATACTTTATTTCCAAAACGAATCAGGTAAGCTAAAAAAAACTGGCAAAATTAAGTATTTTTACACTAAAAGTAACAAATAAGAGCAGATTTTCTTAATACCACACTGATAGAAAAATGCATCTTCATATTGATGATTCCCTAACATAAGAATTGGGACATTAATGTTACTACAAATGGCATCAATGATGCAAAAAGTAACATCAATCCAATGACTAACTTCTTCGTACAATTTTGTCATATTTTATTTTTTTAAATTATTTGGTTAAATACATCAAGTTTTTAAAGTAGAATGATTACGAAAACCGTATGGGGCATGGTGCTTGTCTTATTATTGAGAGTTATGCTATAATCAAAGGTCGTTATTAAATAAACGTGAAACATACATATGTAACGGGTAAGTAAATAATAATATTCTCTCACTTTGACTTAAATCAATTCCAATGAATTTGACTTAATAACAAACTGCCATTAAATTGATGCTAAAGTGTCCTCTTTCCGATGTTACTGCGTCAACGCACTGAGGACATGTTCGTCATTTCTGTGATGCCGATATGTCATCCCATTAATAACATAATTTCATTTTGCCCTGATGACACTTTGGCCAAGTGATGTTAAGGTTGACATTACCATGATGGAAAGTGTCATGGGGTTAAAAACGAAGACACTTGTCACATTACTGATGTCAAAATACATAAACGGTTCGACGCCTTTTCTATCAGTGCATGTACTCAATATTTAAGTCAAATTCTAGAATTAAGAAAAATTGTAATCATATCAGTGTTCATTGCACTTTTTGGTTAAACATTTTCCAAAGCTTAAAAAATGTTTGCTTAAAATAATGACTAATGGCTGAACCCAAATAACAAAAATGACTTAATCAAGGCCCTAATTGGCTTCATTGTCAACACTGCTATTCTAAATTGAGTCGACTGTCTACTTAGTATAGAGTCTATCCCATAGAGGTCAGAGGGTCACTTTTAACTTATTTATTGGATTCTCGTCGAGTCAAAATGATTGATTAACATTTCGTTGCTAATTTAAATAAATCACTCTTTTGACCCTGTTAAACAGTTCGCAAACATTATGTTCATTATCCCCGCTAGAAACAAATGTTAACAAATTTTTTTTGTATACATGTGCTCGAAGAGGAGTGGGAATTTAATTGTTTATCAGTTTGCTACCAGACCCAAAGTTCAAAAAGTCACTTTTGTATCCACATTTTTACAAAGTAACTGCAATAAATGAACATTGTGTTTATGCAGCGGCAGAAGTCAGTGTAGTTTTTATGCAAATATTTGTGATTACCAAAAAAAAAAAAAAAAAAAAAAAACAACGGCATTCTGCGAGTCATATTTACAAGACCCTGTAGTTCTGAGGAATTAACGAAATAGGAATTTGTCAACACGATTATTTTATTTTTTCCTAAAAAGCATTAAAATTTTTTAAGAAAAGTTTAACCATTTTTAATGACTTTCTGAATTACTTGGGCTATCTGGGGAGGACAATTTAAACAAGACTAAAATGGAAGTAAAAGTTGTTCAGCTGATTCTTAAATAAAAACATCAATATCAATATTAAAGTCATACAAGTTAAGTAAAAAGAAGCTATATTTTCATCACCAGAACTGCTTGGTTAGGTAAATGTTCTCCTCAACTTTTGGCATGTGTAAAAAGAGTTTGTGTGTGTGTTTGCTTTAAATTACACGAGCCCCAGTGTAATGTACGCAACACACGCAACACACACATATTTCAAACACAAACTGAAAGTGCCAGGACAACCAACCACCAGTTGTTATTTGACATGACCCTTAGAGTTCAAAGGAATCTCATCTCCATGCGATAAAGTTCACATTGCAGTCATTAATCAATTTAACACCAAATAGAACGCCATTACAAATAAGGTGGGTCTAAAATATGAAAACAGAAAATAACCTGGAGCCCAATGTATGATAAATACAACTGAAAACAAAATAAATAACAAGTAATAAAAACAATATTAAGGAAACTCGTGTTGACTCTGGCGATGATTTAGATGATGATTTACTTCTCACATTGTTTTGCGGCTTGTGCCGTCAAAGTCATGAAGTGTTAATGCAATTTACAATTTGAAAGACTTTTCTTTTTGCTGTCATACCCCTAGAGGGAAGCGAACTGACACCAAAGTACTACCGTGATAGGTCTTTGGTGGTAGAGACCGTCTCTAGTTCTAACACTTTATATGAATAAGAGCTGTCACTTTTACATGGGGTTGTCATTGGCGGGGATCAATTGACACCATTTGACCAGTCACACATCTATTCTCAATGGACGTGTTTAGTGACAGTTACTACAATGTTGTATTATTTCAATACCATGTAGGATTATTTCAATAAAACAAGTCCTAGAATTTAATTTAAGAACCAAATTTTAAAAAGTCCCAAAAAATGTATCACACCACCGGTGAAGAAATTATAGACGGTCAAGCCCGACCTGTGATACTGTGATATAAAGACAAATCTTCAAAAGTGAACCCTATTGGGACCCATAGGAAATCTTTTTTTTTTTATCAGAATTAACTTTAAAAAACTTTGGAAATTTATTATGAAAGACTTAGCGCAGAACAAAGAACCAATGTTGTTCAATTTTATTTTAAAAATTCAGCATTCGATTATTCAGTCACACATATATGAGAACTATTTTCACCTTAATGGTAACCTCAATAAAAATATGGGGCACCCATTATCTGAGAATAATTGTTGAACACGAAATTTATACACTCAGATGCACAGTATGGTATGTAATAACTTTAGAAATATTTTTCCCAAAACGATGATACCGGACAATGATTGACATTTTGTTAAGCCACGAGGTGGATAACAATTTAGCACTGCGGTTCCAACAAGATAAAGCCACAGCTTATCCAGCTCGTCCAATCATGGCAATTTATTTATTTTTTATTTTTTGCTATCATTACGATACTTATGTGCTACCCTTTATTATGGAGTGAGTCGATTCTTTATTGAGCATACAGTGTACTCAATATTGAAAAGAAGTCGACTCTTAAAACTCGATTCAACCATGCGTTCCGAACAATTTTTTTTGTGCTTAAGTTGGAGTAAGCAAATGTGCGAATAAATGTATATCATATGAAGCAAACCATATTGAACTTTCGGAAACTTTTTGTTAAGTTGTATAAAACTGTCATTTGCTTAAGCAAAGTATGAAACTGATTCCATACGGAATCAAATGTTTTTTGATTTTGTTATTGGTTTTTTAAATTCATTTGAGATTCTTTTTGGTAATTTTTGACAGTACCCAGGGGCGAATTTTTCGATTACAGAAGCGATGATGACACGAGTAAGATAGTAATGCACACCAGTGATGCCAACTTTGTGCTTTTGGCACTATTTATGGTGCTTTTTGATGGCTCAAAACGCCAAAATTTTATCCATAGTGCCAAACTAAGGAAAAGCACTAACTTGGTGCTTTTTCAATCATTCGTTAGTGCCTTTAGTGCTTTTTACAATTTTTATTTTTTTCTACCATTTTTTAAAATATCGAATATATAGAGGATGATTAAGATGAGATTTGCTATTTGGGGTACAATTTTGAGAAGGCCTGTAAAGATTTTAAGATTTTAAAGGATAAAAAAGTGATAAAAGAAAGTTACATTTGTTTCACCAAAAACTTTATTTACGAGGTTAGAGCTAGGCTTCCTATTAATTTGGAAATTTTACAAAACGTTGCACTTTTTAGCGCTGACAACATATTTTGTAATCGTAATAAAAACGATGTATTTGTTTTCGGTAAACCTTTTTTTTAAAGATGTAGGCACTGTTTCAAAAATTGAAAATGGCTTGAAAAATATTGGCAACTGTGAATTGAAGAATGAACAACGATTTTGAGTCATGTAGAAAAAACGTTTTGAAGAGTTAAAAACCATGCAGTCGGAAACCTTATAAAAGAATGCAAAGACTTTAAAAACAAAAAAGAGCGGTAACTTGGTAAGCAAAGTGTTAAATAAATTAAAAACAGCTGACATAAAATGCTTTTATAACGAGCGTTGTGTTACCTGCCATTTAAATGCGCTTTAGTTTTCAAACGCACGACCCTTGTCTCCTCGTAACCGCGTGTCGTGCACTTCTACCTCTAGTGCTATTGCAAAAAGGTTTGACTAAGTATCAGAATACAAACATACATGTTTTTTCTATTTTACACCATATGTGTGTTCTTTATTCAGAAGCGTACATAGGTTAATATAATTGATAATATCATACGCCAATTGTTTTATTAAACTTTGCACGATTTTAATTTAGATTTATTTTAACCCTAAGCTATAAAGTTTTTTATTAAAATATGGGTTGTCATTAAGTTGTATAAACAAACAATGGTCGGTCATTGCAAATTTTCGGTAATTGCAACAGGCCAGATTTTTTCGAGCTACGAAAATCAAGCCTCAGATGATGATGATTCAAATGATTTGGATGATATTATTTTTATTGAAGATAATAATAATACATTTAAAAATGTTTATATACAAATGTTAATATATTTATTATTTAATTTTAAATGAAAATGGTCACCCATCAACGCTGTCGGCTTTTTTTTTAATTTTGAAGGTATTTAATATTCGGCATGCAACTTTTTTTTTGTTTAATGTATGTTGTAAAAATGGCTTAGTGCTTTTTTACGCTTTTTTCGTTCAAAATAGTGCTTTTTAGTGCTTTTATTAAATTTTAAAGTGCTTTTTGCTCACAAAATGTTGGCATCACTGATGCACACTATCTCAATTACAACCTAGTACACTTCTTCGAATGCTTTGCCGCATTTATGGAGTGAACGCCTACCACTCGCCTACCTATAGGTTAAGCACGGCTATGCATATTACAGTTGGGCCTTTACTTTAGAGACAGAGAGAGAGAGAGAGAGAGAAAAATTATTTTGTTTGGCAAGTTTTTTCTTGAATTGGTTTACTTGGTGGCCACACGATCAAGTTTTGCCTTTCAATTCCTTTCAATTTGCAATACACTCTCAGTTTTTTACTAACACACTCATTCTTTTAAAATTGACCACGAGATGGTTTTCAATTTCACCTTTCCATTTGTTTGGCTATATTACTCTCAATTTAACAGCTGAGTACAAGTTTGTCTTTATAAATTGTGTTGTTGTTGATATCTTGCTTACAAATTGAGTGCAGCCTACGTCACAGCTTTCAATTTATTTACATTTTGACTAGCAGTATATGTAAAAGACTATCAAGAACAACTTGATCGTGTGGCCGCAGGGTTAATTTGAATTCTTGTTTAGAACAAAATGAACTGAGATGCCACTTTTTCGATTTGTACATCACACATCATATAGAATAATTAAATAAAAAAATATATATATATATATATATAATTGAACATAATACAATCACTTTCTTTTTTTAGTCCATTTTCTTAAACACACTTTTAGAAAACAATTCAATTTAAGTATGTAGTGGGCTAGTTGTGCTGCCAATTTGTATAATTTAGGCCTTAAAAAACTGCAGTCGAAACCGAAAACTGTCGAATAATAAGCGAAAATTTGTGTACAACTTTTCGCTTTTTTAGTTGGTTTGACAGCGACTGTTTACATTTAATGAATCAGAAGTAAAAG
The DNA here is from genome assembly GCA_930367215.1 of Pollenia angustigena. Taxonomy (NCBI): domain Eukaryota; kingdom Metazoa; phylum Arthropoda; class Insecta; order Diptera; family Polleniidae; genus Pollenia; species Pollenia angustigena. The sequence goes on along the minus strand of OV884059.1, from coordinate 122,358,707 downwards.
CAACAGCTTTTTTTGGCTAATGACAAATGAAGAAGTGGAAGAAATGTCAGTTTTTCTACTTTGACTGCAGTTTTTTTAACGCTGGTTAATTGTTTACATCTGTTAACCATACGGTAGCTTTGTTTTTCCACAAAAACCATCCCGAAATGGGTGAATCGTTCTGCAGAATATTCTAATTAAAAAAAATATTCTCCCGACATAAATATTGTTCGGAACGCATGGATGAATCCAACTTTATCGAGTATAAGTTGACTCTATTTTGAGTAAAAATCAAATTACTTATGTGTAGTTTATAGAACACGAGCGCCTTACTCGTCCGTTCAACTTACATTTAAAACAAAAACAAATTTCGAAATTTTGTTTTTGTTTTAAATGTAAGTTGAACGGAGGAGTAAGGCGCTCGTGTTCTATAAACACCACAATAAATTTTTCATTTTTAAATTCTTCAAACTATCCAAGATACGATACTTTTGATTGCAGTGTATCCTTTTTCCTTTTTTTTCAATAAATTCCATTTAACAAACAAACGTTTTACAGTTTTTTTTGTTGTTAACTGGAAACATTTAATTACATACATTTTTTAAGTGCTTGCTGTTTTGTGTTCAACAAAAAACTATTGAGGTTTTAACGGAAGTCAGAAACCTTTTAATTTTGTATCTCTTTTTTTTTAAAGCATCTTTCTAAAATATTAATTTGCTTTAACATTCGCAAAGTGTAAGTTTAGGGGTCTTAGATGCAACAAACAAACTAAACGTGATGCCAAATAAATTAAAAACACCATTTGAAAAGGAGAACAGTGGTACGGATATTTTATAGTATTTCGGATAAAATGGTTTTGATAAAACTGCCAAAAAAAAAATGCTCACACTTTAAACTTGAAACTTTTCGTTTACTTTGGTACTACTACAAAAGATTTAACTTAAATTTTTTTTATGTTTTTTATTAGATTGCTGACTCGCCTTTTTAATTTTTCCGTAATGGACTGAAAGTAATTATTCCTTTTTGTAGTTTTTTCCACAAGGAACTTTTAATATTCTCTAATTTTAAAAAAATATTTTTAAACCCAAACTTTTTTGCTTGTTTCTTTTAGTTGGCAGCTTTTAAAGGTTAATGCAAAAGTTAGAAACCATAAAAAAAGTAAAATTATTTTGTTACGTGGAAAACTTGCCAGAAAAAGTATTTAAAATGGTTGGATTTTGAAGTCAAACGTGATCTTAATTGTTTAAAACTAAAAGTGAGAAAGTTTCAAGCAAAGGAGACATGTTTTTGCGGAAAATTTAAGGATTCGAAAGAAGTTTTTAATAGAAAATTCAAAATATCGGTAAATTTTTTTTAAGAAAACTTAAGATATTGAGAACTTTTTCTTATAAAAAACGTATGCTATCGAGAGAATTTCTGATGACAATCTCTTTGTTATCAAAAAATTTTGTAATGAAAAGTTAAGCTATTGAGACATTTTTTTATAAAAAATCTATGCTTTCTAAAAATTTTCTATAGAAAGTTATGCCACCGAGAAAATTCCTATAAAAAATTTAAAATTTTTTTAGAAAATTCGTGCAATCGAAAAATTGTTTAAGAAAATTTGTGCTATCGAGATACTTTTAATAGAAAATTTCTGCTATCGAGAAGTATGCTCTGCTGAAATTTTCGGAAGAAAAGTTTAACCATTAAAAATTTTCTTTAAAAAATTTGCGGCATTAAAAAAATTGTCTATTGGAAATCTATACTATCTAAAAAAAAAAAAAATTATGGCATCGAGAAATTTTCTACAGGAAATTTATGCTATCGAGAAATTTTGTTTGTAAAATAATGTTATCGAGAATTTTTTAAAGAATATTGGTATTTCCACAGAAATGTCTACTTTTTGTCACGTAACGTCACCAACCATTTTAAATTGTTTCTCAAAGAATAATGAAAATATTATTTACTTTTTTGCATTTGGGTGTAGAGCGCAACTAGATTTTCATTTAGTGAAAGAGAGGAAAAATTTGAACAACGTGGTTCTAAAATACAAGAATAATTGCTAGATGACGTGACGTGACAAAAAGAGAGCTTTTCTGTGGAAGTGCCCATATGCTTTTGAGAAATTTTCTAAAACAATTTTTACTAAACTTTCTAAAGAAAATTTATGCTACTGAAAAATTTTCTAATGAAAATTTATGCGATCGAAAAATGTTCTATGGAAAGTTAGGCTAACGAGAAAATTTCTATAGAAAATTTATGTTATAAAAAAAGTTTTTTAGAAAATTCATGCATTCGAAATATTTTTTTTAGAAAATTTGTGCGATCGTGAAAATTTTTTATAGAAAATTTGTGCTATCGAGAAACTTTTTAAAGAAAATTTATGATATTGAAAAATTGTCTATATAAAATGTATGCTATCTAGAAATTTTCTAATAAATATTAATGTAATCGAGAAATTTTCTAGTGAAAATTAATGCTATCGAGAAATTTTTTAAAGCAAATTTATGCTACAAAATAATTTTTTAAAGGAAATGTTTGCTTACACTTATAGAAAAGGCGTCATAACGCTGATGTATTTTGACATCAATACTATGACCCCATGACACTTTTCATCATGGTTGTTGGGGTGTAAGTGGGGATGGTTATCTGTAGCTTGGGTACGTTGTCTGGAATTACAGAGTGGCACTGAATCTCACTGAAGTGGTTTGTTGAGACAGGTCAGTTAGCGGCTGGCGCACACACACTCACTCACTTTACACTAGAAAAAACCCACCCTTATTTTTTGTGGCTCAATGGCACTTTAAATTGGCGGCTCTTTTCCTTTCCTTGAATAACAAAGCACTTTCTTTTAATTTTCCAATTATTTTATTTTTAATTTCTTTATTTTATTTCACTTTATTTTCACTTTGGCCCAGTTCACAATTTATTTTATAATTTGTATTTATTATCTGCCGGCGTCTGGCTGGTTGAAGTTTTATTTTACAAGTAAGTGCCGGTTCACACACGTCAAGTTTGACTCGTCAAGTCTTGAGTTTTTAGGAGAGAGGCGAAAGGAAATGGCATTCTCTTTTCCCTTCTCTCCTAAAATATCAAGACTTGAAGAGTCGAACTTGACGTGTGTGAACCAGCACTAAGAAAACGAATTCATTCTACAGGTGGCGTTAAAGCACATCTGAGCCACATATCACATGGTGGGTTGCCAGATGGCACCCTTAAATCCCGTTCCACACGAAGGAACGATAGTCGCTGCCCACACAGGCAAGCAAAATCTTTCCTTACACCAGCCAGACGCAAACAATGGTGATGTCAACTTTAACATCACTTGGCCAAAGTGTCGTCAGGATCAAAATGAAATTATATCATCAATGGGATGACACATCGGCATCACAGAAATGACGAACATGTCCTCAGTGCGATAACGCAGTAACATCGGAGAAAGGACACTTTAGCATCAATTTAATGACAGTTTGTCATTAAGTCAAAGTCATTTTTTAGTTACCCGTTACATATGTTTGTTTCACGTTTGTTGAATTTCGTCCTTTCTTTACAGCAGAACTCTCATTATGGCTTCCGTAGTCATTCTTCTTTAAAAATTTGATGTATTAAACTAAATAATTAAAAAAAATAGAATATAGGAATTTTTGCTTCTCATAATACATTGTAATCATGAAAATAATGTTAATAATATACAAAATGTGGCATCGAATTGATGCCACTATAGTCATAAAATAGATGACACGTAAAAAATGACAAAATTGTACGAAGACGTTAGTCATTGGATTGATGTAATTTTATGCATCATTCCTGCCATTTGTAGTAACATTAATGTCACAATTCTGATGTTAGGGCATCATCAATATGAAGATGCATTTTTCGATCAGTGTATGAGAAATTTTATGTTGATTCTATTGAAAAGAAAAAAAATGCTATCGAAAGTTTTTGCTATATAATGTTAAATTTATGAATTATGCTACACTTTTTGTGTTCTCGATTTTTTTTCTCATAATTTTTCTAATAAATGTCTTAACAGTTTGTTTAATATTTCTGCACTAAATTGTTCCCAAAATTTATTTCACCTCCTGTTTTACTCAGCAAAAAATAAGTTTAAAAAGCTTGTTTAAATTACTTTAAAGGTTGAAAAACAATATGCAGTTCTTGGCAAGTGCTACAATTTCTTTAAAATTTACAAGCTGTGGGCGGAATTTTGTTTGCATCCAAGCAACTGCTTGCCAAGAAAAGTTCTTAAGTATAAGTATTTAAGTTTTTTGTAAATTACGTAGCTATTTGAAATGTAAACTGTAAAAAATAAGACTACGTTAAGATATTTTAAGTTTCTGAAAAAGGAGGAAACTTTGTTATATAAAAATTACCATCTATTGCTGGCGAAAGTATTTTAAGTTGCCACGAAAGAAAGTAAAACAGGAAACAAAAAAAAAACAAACAAATTTTTAAGCAGTTTATCAAGAAAAACAACACTTTTGACTAAAATGAATATTTTTGTGTCTTATTGTTTGTTCTCAAAATGCTCTTTTACTTTAACTCGTGAAATTAATGTTTTTGCACAAAATGGGAAATGGGATACACGAGTTGAAAAAACTACTTAAAGGTGTTTCAACTTTTTTGCAAATGTGATTAAACATTTTGTTATTGCTTTTTTGTTGTTGTTAAGGTCATTAAATGTTTTTTTAAGTGTTTTACGAATAACATTTACACCCTCTTAATAAGAAAATATTAGGGGTATTCCATGTTAAGAGTAGCTTAGACAACTTTCATTTCTTGAAAATAAGTTTAAGCAACTTTTTGCTACAAAAAAAATTTAAGTTTATAACACTGCTTTACAAATTTTTAATTTGGAAAAATACCAAGAACACCACATGCCTAGATAAGTTAATTGGGACCTCCTGAACACGAAAATCGCTGTAATTTTTTTTTTCCTAAGTACCGTTTTTTAGATAACGGTACTTTTGCGTTTTTCGGTGTATGGTCCCACTCAAACCCTTGCGGAGCCCAACCAAAAAGTCCAGTCGAAATAAATGACATATGGTTAGAAAGGTAATCGAATGCCTTTTCCATCGATATGCTACAAATTTCTATCTGACAAGAAATGGCTGAGCAATAGCAACAAATTTCTATTTTATACGTTTTTTTTCAAAATTTCAAAAAAGCGTAATTTGAATCCATCAGTTTTAACGTATTTAAAAAACAAGGAATTTTATATGAGATGAAAATATTGTCGTTCCACAAAATCCTTAATAAAAACTTTATTTTTCATCCGATTTTTTTCAAATTACGCTTAAAATGTTGGTAATTAAATATACTATTTGGTTAAGAAATAAAACATTCCAGATATTTAATATAACGTAGTAAAAAAACGAAATAAAAATGAAAAATTTTGAAAAAAAACGTATAAAATAGAAATTTTTTGAACTTTGAGGTGCCATTACTCAGCCATTTCTTATCAGATAGAAATTTGTAGCATATCGATGGAAAAGGCATTCGATTACCTTTCTAACGAATTGCCATTTATTTCGACCGGACTTTTTGGTTGGGCTCCAAAAGGGTTTGAGTGGGACCATACACCGAAAAACGCAAAAGTACCGTTATTTAAAAAACGGTACTTAGGAAAAAAAATTACAGTGATTTTCGTGTTCAGGAGGTCCCAATTAACTTATCTAGGCATGTGGTGTTCTTTGTATTTTTTGGCTGTAAACCAGTGTAATGTGTTTTGAAATTTAAAAAAGACAGTTCTTGTAATTGAACCCCCCTAATTCATTAGAGTTTTAGCTTTTGTTTTCTTCTTCTTCTTCTTGGTGGCCAATAGTTAAATTTCTTGTTGCTATTTTTTAGATTGAAGCAAATTAACATTTATAGTGCCTAAAAGAAAATCAAGTAATAAAACAACGTGTAAAATTCCTTGTTAATGTCTGGTATGTTTCTTGTATTTAAATCCTTGCTTAAGTCAATTAAACTTGAATGTATATTTTCTAGAGATCTTTAATGCAGCCGATAGCTAATCGCAAAATTTTCTAAAGAACATTGTTTTCTTAACTTTTAATAAACGTACAGTTATTGAATATGACGCTAAATATTCTATATAAAATTTGCTTAATCGATATTTTTCGCTATATAATGTACGATAAATTGATAATTTTTCTAAAAGAAATTTGATTAACCGATTAATTTTCTATAGAAAATTAAATTAATCGATTAACTTTCAAAAGAAAATTCAATAACTCAATAAATTTTTAATACATAGAAAATTTTTTTAATCAATAGATTTTCCACAGGAAATTGAAAACAACGACAAATTTTCATAAGAAATTTTAAATTAATTAAAAAAATTTCAATGAAAATAACAATCGATTAATCGATACATTTTTTATCAAAAATTATTAAAATCAATTAACTTTCCAATAAAAAAGCCGACAAATTTTTAAGAATACAGAAATAATCAATTAATGTTTTCATGAATTCAATTTATCGATAAATTTTCTAATGAAAATTTTATTAATCAATAAATTTTCAAAATTCAATCCAATTAATAAAAACAATTTTCAATAGAAAATTTGATGATTCGATAAATATTTTATAGAAAATTGGATTAATCGATAAATTATCTATTAAAAATTATATTAATCGTTAAATTTTCTAATAAAAAAAACTGCTTAATCAATAAATTTTGTATAGAAAATAAAATTTATCTAAAAATTTTATAAAGAATATTAAGTTAGTCAATAAATATTTTAGAAAATTCAATTAATCGATTTGTATTATAAAAAACTGCTTAATCGATAAATTTTGTTTAGAAAATTCGATTAACCTTTTTTTTTTTTTTTTTTTTTTTTTTTTTTTCAATTCAAAATTCATTTATTGATAATTATATATATTTTTACAACGTTTTTAATTCTAACCCCGCTAAGCCAGTGGCTTGTCAGCAGGAAAAAAATAAAACTAGTTGAATAAACTATATATTAAAATAAATATTAAATATAAGTATGTAGTTGTTAAAGGATTAACAAATTATTCTATGTGTTCATTGCGAACTTATAAAGAAGTTTTTGATGAGTTTTTTTCTTATGTGTTTGTTTTTAGTATTTAATATATTTGTTGGTAGTTTATTGAGTATTGAAGGTAGAGTAACTCTGAGGGTATTCCTTCCATACTCATTATGGAATCTCTCAATCTTATATCGTTTTTGCGCCCGACGTCTTGTGTTGTATGCATGATCTATTTCATGCAAATAATCTTTGTTGTTGAAGAATTCATTTGCCAGAGTAGAATAAAATAAACTTTTCACATTTAGAACTTTCAGATCTTTTGCAATGTTGCCGGTGTTCCAATGACGAGTACTTGTGGTATTTGTGTTGCTTAGCTGGTTGGTGCTGATGTTAGTTGTGTTGTTCATATTTTGGGTTGTTGTGTTGTTTGTGTTTACTTGTAGATTTGTTGTGTTGTTGTTGGTATTAACGTTGTTTGAGTGACTTATACTTGTGAAGTATGTGTTTACTTGTTGGTTGTTGTTAACGTAGATGTTTGTTATGTTGCGGGTGTTTCCGCTGTTAAGGTTTTGTATACTTGTGCTGTTTGTGTTTAAATGTTGGTTGTTTATGCTGATGTTTGTGTTGATATTGGTGTTGTTGTTAGAAGCGCTGTTTGCGTTGTTCATATTGTTGTTGCTTATTGTGTTGTTGCTGCTATGATAAGAGTAGTTGCCTGTTTCGATGAGTATGTTGTTGATAGGTGTATATGTTTGGATACTGTTAGGTGAGTTATTAGTTGTTGTGTTTATGTTTGCGTATGTTCGATGCTTGTTCCAGAGCAGTTTTAAAATTCGATTTTGTGTTTTTTGTAGGGCTTTACAATGTGTAGCATTTCCCCATGCAGCAATTCCATGCCTTATATAAGACTCAGCAAGAGAAAAATAAACTTGTCGAAGTACACTGTATGTTGCACAGTTGCTTAAATGGTACAGAAAGTATGCCGATTTCCTAAGCTTTTTCTTTACATTTTCAACTTGTGACTTCCATTTAAAGTTACTATCGACATAAACTCCTAAGTATTTATACGATGGCACAAGTTCGATATTTTCGTTACATTTTTCGTTGTGACTACTATTAGGTTTTAAGACTTGATCATGCAAGCACTCAGTATTGTGGAATTTTATAAAGATAGGCGTTTCTGTTAGGTGCCTTGGCTTTATATGCATAATCTTCGTCTTAGATGCGTTGATAATTAAGCCATTGTCGTGACACCATTTTGTTGCAATATCTAGTTGACATTGCATAACTTGAGTGGCGGTGTTGATATTTTTATTAGCTACAATGATTGCTGTGTCGTCTGCATAAGCGAATGTTGTGCTTTCCCTAAGCGTACTTAGCATCTCGTTGGCATATATAATATAAAGTATTGGGCCCAGTTTTGATCCTTGTGGGACTCCATATTGGGATGTCATTTTATCGCTCATTCTATCCTTGATTTTGACATGAAAAGTTCTCAGTTCAAGGTAACTTTTGAACCATTTTAGTGTGGTGTCTCTGATGCCATTTCTTTCTAAAATTTGTATAAGGTTTTTATGGGAAAGTGTGTCAAAAGCTTTGCTAAAATCAATATATAGCACTAGGCAATGTAGGTTCTTGCTCAAACATTCATTTATATGGTTTGCAAAATTTCCAAGCAGTTTGTTAATGCTTTTTTCTTTTTGAAAACCATACTGGTTTTTATTTATAATTTTATATTTAATTAAGAAATTACTTAGCCTCCTTGCAACTATTTCTTCCAATATTTTTTCAACAGACGAAAGCAAGGCTATTGGTCTATAATTGTTGTAGTCATTTGTAGTACCACTTTTGTACACTGGTCTAATAATAGACGTTTTCAGGATATCTGGAACAATTGCACTTTCTAGACTGCTGTTTACAAGTTTTGTTATAATTGGTGTTATTATTTTGGCGTTATATTTTAAATCCATCGGTCTTATGTTGTCAATACCAGGACCTTTTTTAGCATTTAAGGCTCTTAGTATATTATATATTTCTTCTTCAGAAGTTTGAGACAAATATATTGAGTTTTGTTGCGAGGTTTGTGTAATGTTGAGTGTTTTAATATCACAGTTATGGATTAATTTATTTACATTATTACTTAGGTTTTGTGCAAAAAAATTTGTGATTTTACTCATATTTTCATTTTTAAAATTTTTATTAACGTTTGGTCTATATTTTTAGATTTTTTCCCAACTAATTCGTTGATTATTTGCCACGTAACGCGCATATCATTTCTATTTTCAATAAATTTTTGCCGATAATAATTGTTTTTCGCGGTAATAATTGTTTTATTTAATAGATTTCTAAATCTTTTATATTCAAATTCAATAATTTTATTGTTTTTATTGTTTCGCCATTTTTTATGAAGTTTATCCCGTAGATTACACAATTTTATCAATTCTTCACTTATCCATGGATTAGCTGATCTTTTCTTACATATTGTTTTATTTTTGTTAGATATTTTATAAATTTCACAAAAACTTTTGTTTATTTCATTATATAAATCATTGGTATTTTGATTTGGTTTTATTAAATTGTTCCAATTTACTCGTTTTATATTTTTGTTCACTAAAAAATTATTTAATTGCGGCCCCTGCATAATGCAGTTTTCCCTTCCCTTATTATTTTCTTGTTTATTTAGACAGCAGAAGAGGCAATAGTGATCAGATATTTTTGTTGTGATAATATTAGCATGGGTTTGTGTGTTTGTTTGGTTGCTTTTAATAAACAAGTGGTCAATGCATGTACTTGTGTTTTTGTTTGGATCTTCACGTGTGCTCTCTGTTATCATACACTGCATGCCATTTGACAATAACATATCTAAGTATGTTGTTGTTGTTTTATTTAATTTCTTTATGTCTATATTCATGTCTCCAACAATTATGATTTCTTGCTTGTTGTTTGATTTGTTTCAATTTCTTTTATGAATTCTGTTACTTTTAGGTCAGGGGGGCGATAGACAGAGATGATTGAAATGTTTTTGTTATTTATACTTGCATTAATTTGTAATGCTTCGAATGATTTTGTGTTCAAAGAGAGTTGTGTATAATTGAGATTTGTATTGATAAATATAGCAATACCTCCACCTTTTCCTGCTCTATTGAGAAAGATAGAGTTGAAGCCTTGTATATTGTAGAAATTGTTTTCATTGTCTGTGATATTAGTTTCAACAAGAACTATAAATTTTAGTTTGTTTATTATGTTATTTATACTAACGAGAAACGAAGTAAAATTCAGGCGTAAAGATCGAATATTCATGTAGATTAAGGACACGGGATAACTTAGAAATTCTTTATTAATATCTTCAAATAAGGAGATTGTTTGTTTATGATTTGTAGTGTTCATGTTTTTATTTAAATTTACTGAAAAGAAGTCTAACAATGTTATGCAAAAGATTTGTTAAGCCGATAAATTTTATAAAAAATTCAATTAATCGATTAGTTTTTCTAGAAAATTCAGTTAATCGATTAATTTTTATAGAAAATTTATTTAATCGATTAATTAAAAATTTTTTTAATCGATAAATTTTCTAATGGAAATTCATTTAATCGATCAATTTTTTTATTAAAATTTTTATTTAATTAATAAATAAATAAAAATTAAATTATGTATTAAAAATAATTTTATTAGAAAATTTAATAATTCGTTAATTTTTTTTATAGAAAATTTGAATAATCGTTAAATTATTTAAAAAAAAATATATTAATCGGTTAATTTTCGAATAATAAAACTGCAAATCGATAAATTTTGTAAAGCAAATTCGATTTATTTAAAAATTTTCCAAAGAAACTTTTCTGGAAAATTATAATAATCGATCAATTTTTATGGATTATTAAATTAATCGTAAAGTGTTCTAAAAAGCGATACATCATCTTTAGAAAAATAGATTTATTAATAAATTTTTCACAGAAGATTCGTCAAATAATAAACAAAATCGACAATCTTCTTATAGAAAACTCGACTAGTCGATAAATAATCTTTAAAAAAGTCAATTAATCGATAATTTTTCTGCTGAAAATTCAATTTATTAATAAATTTTATTTAAATACAGAAAATTTGATTAATAGATAAATTTTTTTATAAAGAATTTGGGTTATCGATAAATTTCTATATAAAATTTAATAACTATTGCACAGAATCTTTGATTTATAAAAAAAAATTTATACAAAATTTTAATAACTGTAATGTTCTATAAAATTTGGATAATCGATTAATTTTCCATAAAATGTTCGATTAGTCAATTAATTTTGCATATTTAATAGTTAAACCCTGTTAAAATTTACTGTAGAAGAATCTTTTAATCGCATAATTTTCTAAAAAAAAAAAAAAATTTAATGGCATAAATTTCTATAGAAGATTATTTTAGTTGCACCATGTTTGAATAGAAAATTGTTGTAATCCCATTATTTTTTATACAAAATTCTTTTAATTGCATAATTTTTATAGATGATTCTTTTAATCGCATAATTTTCTATAGAAGTTTCTTTTAATGGCATAATTTTCTATAGAAAATTCATCTATTGAAGTTTCTTTTAATGGCATAATTTTCTAAAGAAAATTTTATCTAGGATTTTATCGGCCGTGTAATAAGTGTTCCACTAGTACAATTTTACTTTAACCTACCAGGTAGGATGGACCTTAATTTACTTTATCGCTCGCTTTAGGTTAAAGTTAAGTTTTATTAATGGAAGACTTTTTATAAGGCCGGTTAAAGTGTACTTTAAGCCATCGGTAAGTTGTGAAAACGGGCCTTCATCGCATAATTTTTTATTGAAAATTCTTTATGTCGCATTATTTTCTATAGAAAAGTATTTTAATAGCATATTTTTCTGAAGAAGATTCTTTTAATCGCATAATTTCCTACTGAAAATTCCTTTAACTGAACAATTTCTAAAAGAAAATTATTTCATTGAAATAATGAATTCTGCAGAAGATTCATTTAATTGCATAATTTTCTCCAGAAAATTAATTTAATCGCATAATTTTTTCTAGTTAATAGTTTTAATCGCATAATTTTCTGTGATTCTTTTAATCGCACAATTTTCCATAGAAAATTTGTTGTTTCGCAAAATTAGTTTCATCCGGATATTTTCTATATAAAATTCTTTAAATCGCATAATTTTCCATAGAAAATTCTGTTAAGCACAAAATTTTTTATTGAAAATTCGTTTTATCGAGAAAATTACTAATCGAAAAATCCAAATCGATAAAATTCAATGGAAAATATTAAATCTATGTCGAATAATATTTCTATGTTTAATTTGGCTTTTTAATAACTTTTAAGTTGCCCTAATTGCTACACATATTTCTTTTTTCCATTAAATAAAATTTAACAATTAGTTACATTTTTTAATTTTTATTCAACATTAAATTTAGCATGGCTTGATAATACGAGTTCTAAAAATAGCAAGCCTACAAGTATACTCTAGTAAGTGCATGCAATTTGACTAAAATTTGCATTTTTTTTTTAATAAAAAAAACAGCAAGAACAACACAGTTTTTTAATCTCCATAAGGGTTCCTTTAAGTTTTTCCGTTTTTTTATATATTTTACAGCATTTTTTTATTTTGTGCAGCCTAAAATTATGCAACAATATTCGTTTTTTTTTTGTTGGCTGTTTTACATGCCAGGCTTCGTGCTTTTTTAAACTTTTTTCTTTATAACCTCAATTTTAAGTACTTTAATGTAGATGTAGGTGAATGCGCTTTTTGAACTACAAAGATCATCATCATCATCATAATCATCACCTATATCAAAGGCATTCTAGCGTTTTATTTGCTGAAAAGGCAAAAATATGAAAAGAAAACAACAGTGAAAAATAAAATATATACAAATTTAAAAAGGCAGAAAATTACTTGTTTTAAAAGGAAAATTAAACTATAACAAAAACAAGACCAGAAAATAAACTAAAATATAAAATGCAACGAACTGTATAAAATTAAAAAAAAAAAAAACACAAATCCTCTTAGAGTTGGGTTTCCCTTTTTACAAATGAATGGCTGGCAGCTTTAATACTTTTGTTGGTTTAGAAAATTATAGAAAAAGTTTTGAGTGCTTGCTTTTCAAAGTCATTAAATTATTCTTTAAACATTTTTGCTTCAATTTTTAATAAAAGTAAATATTTTATATCTACTTTACCCTTAACAAGTGCATACTTAAAAGCTGCATTTAATTTTTTTAATATAGTATAGTTTCAGGCAGCTAAAACAAATACTTTTAAGGGGACGGGCAAAACAAAGCAAAATGTTAGTTTACAAAAACCACAGTTTCAATTATGAAAAGAAAAACAGAATGAAAAAGAACAAAACTCTTAAGGAAAAATGAAATTTTAAATATTAAAAGAAAAATTTCGTATAAAACAATTTATAAAGAAAGCCTGTAATACCTTTTTATTTATTTAAAACTGAAATGCTCCAACTTCTACATGAATTCGGTTTAAAGTGCAAAGAAACAAATTTCCAAATAGAATTCTCTTTGAAAAGTATTGTGTTTTCCATTAAAAGAAATTATAAATTCTTATCAGGTTTTTCCAATAAACATTTATTTATACAGATTCCATTTACAAAACACATCCCATTTGAAAAGCTGACATACGTGCAATTTTTCTAAAATTTTTCCGCAAAAAAAGAAGAAAAAACTACAAAAAAAGCAAAAGGTTTTTTAAATAACGGCAAATAAGTGAACATCTCATGAATTTTCATTGGAAATTTTAACACTCAATTTATATCGAGTTCAATGGAAATCAAAACAGAATACAAATTTTCCTTTTTTTGTTTTGCAAAAAAGTATTTTTCCAAACATTTTTTTTCTTGTTTTCTTTTATTTTATGGTTAATTGTTATACAAATATAAACTGCAAATAGAAAATTGAAAAATTCTTAATGATTTTTAAACAGCCTGTAAAAAATTATGTGGCAAAAATTTCTCCTCAAAATTCATATGAAACAATTGGTTTTTATTGATTTTTCTTGAGTGTTTTCCATTGTGTTTTAATTAGTTTTACGCATTGGAAATTTTTTATATTTATTTATTTATTTGAACTGCCATTAGAAAATTATTTGCAGTTCTTGCTATTGATTGTTGTTACAATCATGTTTGTTATTCGATAGTTTGTAAATAATAATAAAAACAAGTAAGAAAGTATAGTCGGTCAAGCCCGACCATATGATACCCTACACCACAGTATTTAAAAACACATCATGCTTACGTGTCCATACTTCATGAAAATCAGAAATTGCCCCCTGCCTCCCCTTGTGGTCCTATTTTTTAAAAACTGTATAGCTAATGTGTCCCTATAGATATGGATCTATATATGTTTTAAATTTCATTAAAATCGGTTTGAGAGGCAGAAATTGCCCCTATCTCCCCTCGTGTTCCTATTTTTTAAAAAATGCATACATTTTGTGTCCATATAGATATGGTTCTATGTATGTTTATAGATATGTTTCTATGTATGTTTGATAGTTTCTGAGAGAAAGAAATGTCCCCCTTTCTTCCCTCGTGGTCCTGCGATTCGGCCCATTTTCAATAGGCTTGGTCCTTGTGCCAATAATGTGGTCCGGGTATAATGAGAACTTGAAATAACTAGAAAGAAGCCCTTTAAAAATTCTGTGTATATTAAATCTAGAATGCAACTAGAACACAAACTGCATACAATCTATTGTCAAAATTTACATTTCTATAAAAAATTTTATGATTACTTCCATTTTTTTTTTTTTTTTTTTGTAACAATTTTACGATTATTTAAAGTTTTTGTAAAAAATTTAACAATAAATCGAATTTTCTATAGAAAATTTAACGATTGTTCGAGTTTCCAATAGAAAAGTTAACGATTTCTTGAAGTTTTATATTAAAAAATTTTCCAATTATTCGAATTTTTTTTTTTTTGTTTCTACAAATGTTACGATAATTCAAATATTCTAGAGAAAATTGTTTATAGAAATTTAATTATTCGAAATTTCTTCGGAAAAGTTTGCTAATATTCAAATTTGTCGTTGAAAAATTTTACGATTCTTCGAATATTCTTATGAAAATTTAACAATTATTCGAATTTTCTATAGGAAATTTTACAATTGTTTGCATTTTCTATAAACAAAAAACTGTTAAATTTTCGATAGAACTTTCGAACTTAAGCTAGAAAAATTTACTAGTATTCGAATTTTCTATATAAAATTGTACGTTTGTTAGAATTTTTCATAAGCAGATTTACGATTTTTCTTTTTTTTTTTTATAAAATTTTACGATTAATCGAATTTTTTATTGAAAATTTTCCGATTGTTTGAATTATCTGGAGAAAATTTGCCAATAAACAACATTTATTTTATTTTATTTTTATTTTATTTTTACATTACGTATAACCTAGCCTTTAAAGGCCATAATCGGTTACAAATTTCTACTAACAATTGTAAATAAATTAATATATGAATGTATTATATAAAAATTAAAAATATATTAAAGTTAAATATAATTACAAAGGGGTTAGATAGCTTAATTAAATTGTAAGAGTTTTAGCTATGAAAAATCCCAAAACGAACGATTCAGAAAGTTATATGAAAAAAAACATGTATACACACATATGTACTTGCATACCCATATATGCGTGTATACATACACATACGCATAAGTAGTAAAATAATAAAAAAAATTCGAAAATACTAAGAATTAATACATTAATAAGTTTACACAGAAGAAAAAAATATAAAGTGGATATTTATTAACTTCTAGAGTACAAATAATGATTTATTTTATGTTCATAAAGAAAATACTACACAACAAGCTTCATAGAAATAAATTTTTAGATCTCATGAATATGAACCTTTAATGAATATTCGACACAACAATATAAAACAATTACATAGAAGATTGATTTCGTGAAAGTTCCAGAAACAGTCTTTTTTTATATGTGTTAGCAGAAATATCAAAAGTTTTCAAAAAATTAGGCAACTTATTATAAGACCGTGCAACTCTAACATAAAAAGAACGTTCCAATACGGCAGATAACTTCGGTATCTTTAACTGTCTATTCCTCGTTGATCTACAAAAATCAAATAACTGAATTAAATACCCAGGAGTTTGCAACCTATAAGACTTATAAAAGTGAATAAGATTTCTAAAATTTATGAACTCCACAAATGGAAAACCTAAAAATTTTAAAACAAATGGTGAGACGTGCTGTCTTATTCTCAACGAGTAAAGATATCGCATAACTCGATTAAAAACCAATCTTATTTTTTTTAGAATATAGCCAACTGTTCCAGAATACACCTCCACTCCATATAAAAAAACTGGCATTATAAGCCCATAAACAATTTGTTTCTTAACATAAGTTGGCAACATTAAATCTGTATTGTACAATTTACGTAAAGTAAAGTTCACTTTAGATATTATGAAATTAACATGACCTTCAAATGATAGTTTTGTATCAAGTATTACACCTAGACAATTAAGACGATCAATAAACTCAATTTCACCACCACTTAGCGTAATAGTGAACTCAGAACTACTACATTTGCCAAACAACATAGCCTTGGTTTTATCAGTATTAACTACAAACGCATTATCCAGAACCCAAGTATCTAACAACTGAACTGTATAATTGATCACATTTTGCAATACATCAGAAAATTCAGGTGTGCCCTTAAACAAAAGCTGCACATCATCAGCAAATGAAAATGGAACACACGAATTGCTAGAAATGTTATCAAAAAGGTCATTAATAAACATAATAAAAAGTAAAGGCCCAAGGACCGATCCCTGAGGCACACCGCTGTGAACTGGAAGCAAGTTAGAAGCCCGATTACCACTAACAACATATTGACTTCTACCAAAAAGATATGAAGATATTAACTTGCAAGCAGAACTTGAAAAGTTAAAATATCTGTGCAATTTTTGAACAATTAGATAATGATCTACTCTATCAAAAGCCTTAGTAAAGTCTAATGATAATAAAATACAAATACCTTCTTTAGATAAATTATTGCGAATATTATCCGTTAAGCCAATCAGTAAAGAGGTAGTACTCCTATTAGCTCTAAAACCAGATTGACAATCATGTAGAAAATTATTACGATCAATATGTTTTAAAAGTTGAATCTTCATAAGATGCTCCACAATTTTAGATAGAACAGGTAATATGGATATCGGCCGTAAATCGTCAGACCCAGTTGTTGAGTTACTTTTACTTATGGGAACTATCCTCGCAATCTTCCAAAATAACGGAAATTTCGACGTTATCAATATTGTATTAACTAAATGGAGTACATAGTTCCCAATAACTGGCATCAAAATCCTGATAAACTTAAGCCTAAAGCCATCCACTCCAACAGCATTTGACTTAATTAAATAAAAAGCCGAAACCATTTCGGATAATTCAACTGGAAGAAAAGAAAATCCAGTTTGATTATAAATTGATCTATCAACTGTTCTATTGCTATTATTAATTTGATTGGAAGAAAAGACATGATTTAAATAGTCAGGATCAACATCACCTAAGTTTTCATCATTAACACCAATTCCATGCCTATTAAGGATTGACCAAATATCCTTAGCGTTTTTATTTTCAAAAATTAAACTGTGCACCCTCCTTTTTATTTTCCTAATAACAGATTTTACACGATTCCTACAGCGACAAAAAACTTTCCAATTACCATCCGTTCTATCTGATAAATATGTCCTATAAGCAAGGTCCCTAAGAGAGACATTGTATTGAATCTCTGGATCACTTATCCAAGACTCACTACGATCGCCAAAAAAACGTTTCCTTAAGGGAACAAGAGAATGCAAATTTCCTAAATTATAAGTTAAAATGTTTAATTGCTCATCAACATTACTAGTCAGAAATATGTCCCCAAGGTTACAGTCCAACAATGCAGATTGAAAAGAACTAATATCTACCGCATCATAATCATAAAATTGATAAAATCTTCTTTGCTCTGATAACAAAATTTCAAAAGACAAGAAAATAAAAGAATGCCTTGTTACACCAGGACATTGAAATTGACCAGTAGATTTCACTAAGTTAGTAGAAGACACCAAAAAATAATCAAGAAGAGAAGTGGTATTACTAGTAACATACGTTGGCATAGAATTATGTATTAAGAAAAGATTCAATCTACTGCAAATATTTCTTACATTCAAACCTTTATCAACATCAAATAGATTATTGTTGAAATCACCCATAATAACAACATTTGAGTAACGCACAAGCACCTCAGATATCTCCTCTTCAAACGCATCAAAATTACCATGAGGTAAATATACAACTCCCACCAACACCTTCACTTCGTTAAAAACAAGTTCAACAAAGAGACATTCAGCAACACCATAACCCTCACCAACAAATACAACCTTATGTTTTATATTCTCCGAGACATAAAGGGCCACTCCTCCACCTCTACTGTTTAACCGATCATTTCTATGGCATATATATCCTGATATATTGACAGCATTAGAAGATATTTCATTACGTAGCCAGGTTTCAGTAAAACCCGCAACATTCAAATATCCACCATCTAATATTTTCCTAATTTCATTAAATTTAGAAGAGTTCGGTCTTAAATTGAAACTTGTACAATTTAGATGACCGATGTTAAGATTTTGCTTAAAATTAATCAATTGGGATTTTAAATAACTATTATCACTTACAACATTTCCTAAATTTTGTCTTAAATTCATAGCAATACAAAATTAAAAATACAGTTATTAAGATAATAAAAATAATAAATTAATAAAAAGCAAATAATAGAAGAAACATATATAAAAATATTAATAGAAAACAAATATAACGAAAATGGCAGTTAAACAATCTTTATTAGGCCAACTCAACCCAACATTCTAATAATACACACAAATCTATATTTTTATAATTATATAAAAATATTAAGTACTTTATACAAAGAGTATTTCAAATATAACATTAAAACAAATTTAAATCAACATTAAGTACAATAAGAAATTTTGCATTGAACTGGCCTAATACATTTCCTTAAAAAAAATAGCAAACAAACAAAACACAAATATTAAGGTTTTCACGATGGTTAGTACAGTGTCAAAACGATGCAAAAGTGTGCAAAAATACACACATTTACTCAACACAACAACAGAATGTACATATTTGCAGCTTGCTTTATTTTACTTCGCTTGCACAAAATAAACCTCCGAGCAAAAATAGTAGTGCACATTTGCAACAAATGCAAGCAATTACATTACATATAATAAACAATATATTTGTTGAGGAACTTATAAGTTCAAAATGTTCGTGGTTTTTAATATAAGATAGAGAAATAAGTTTAAATAATTTAAAAAGAAAAAAAAATACTTTAACATGCTTGCTTATAATTTAAGCAAATGCAGAACTTTAACAGTGCTGCCAGAGGTTTTTTTTTTTTTTTTTTTTTTTTTTTTGTGATGTCAGAAATTTTTTTTTAGATAGATCGCAAATTTCCTAAAAAAATTAAACTTAATCATAATATTCACTGAAATGACCATCATAATTACCCTTATTAATTTAGTTTAACTGCAATAAAAAGAATTGTGTGAATTAAAATTTAATAATAAAAAATAATAGAAAAAGGTTTAGTTATGTAGAATGTGCATTAGCTAGAATTGAGTTATTAACAGATGAAAAAGATATATCGCTTAAATCACCACGTCCTTCAGAAAGATTAATGCAATCATCATAAGATAGGAGCACCTCAGTTTGATCCGACTTTACTACTTTCGCTTTAGGTATGTCATAATTTATAAATTTATATCTTAATATCTTGCCATCTGTTTTGAGCTTACGACACAGAATAACTAGCTTTTTAGCAGCATCAGTTAAATGATCCGAAAGAAAAATCCTGGATAGATTATTGTTATCATCAAGGCGAACAATATTTTTTAAAAACAAATTACGACTTCTGTTGTAGTTAATCATTATTTGATCGCGAATTTGCACAGAATTAAATTTTACAAGGACAGCTTTTCCACCAGCAAAATAAGTACAGTGCTGAATATCGTAGTCATATATCTGAACATTACACTGCGAACAAATCCTTTTAATAGGCTCACGTAAATTCTTTATTTTATTTGGCAGGCCACGTATAATAATGTTCGATCTATTGAGACGTCTTTGGAGAATACTGTTTTTCAATTCCAAACTAGCCATTTTTCCATCAGCAACATTATCCACTACTTTAACAAAATCTAAGCAAATTTTGATTTCAGACTTCAAATCCTCCACATCGTTAGATGGTACATTATTATTAATTTTATTCATTTCGTCTATTTTAGTTTGAATTAATATAAGTCCGTTTTCCAATTGTTCATCAAGTTTACGTTTATTTTCTTGAAATTTGACATCTAATTCTTTCTCAAGCATTGCAGTAAGTGATGCAAATCCATTTCTTAATTCTTCCTGAATATTACAAAATTTCGGCTTAAGGGAACACTGCTGACAAATAAACTTCAATATTCTATTTTTGGTTAAAAATGTGTGTTGTTCAACTGAAACATTTTCACATTCAATATGGAAATAGTGATCACAGTAAGCACACCCAACATTCCTTTGTGTTTTTGTTACATTTTTATTACAATCAAGGCATTTATAAATTTCTTTATGTGGGGCCATATTGAAAGCAATTAATAAATCCCAGCTCTGACACAAGTAAACAAATAAATAACTCAGGTGCAGAATAAACTTAATATGTAGTTTAAAAGTAGACAGAATTGAATCATCATGTATTAAATAAAATTCTTCAGCAAATTCAAGTTGGAATCAATGGCTTAAATCACAAAAAAAGCCAGAAATTCACATATATAAGATGGTACAATTGTTGCCAGCACTAAGTATGTACATACGTATCACAATGTATGTATGTATGTATGTTTGTATACAGGATCTTCACTCTACCCGCAGATTTATTACTGTCCTTTCCTTTTTTTTTTTTAGACTTTCATTCAACAATATTTTAAAACCAGTATTATTAGCAATCCATTACAATTATCTCAAACACAATATTTGCTTTCTTTAATCTATTTTTAATTATTTTCTTAATAACACAATTTTGCGCTTTATGCTTTCATGACAGTGATGCCAATCAAAAAAAAAAAAATTTTAGTTTTTTCGGATTTTCTATTGAAAAAATTATTTTAATTTTCTATAGAGAACTACTTGTTGCATTTTATTTGAAAAATGTAACGATTAATCGAATTTTGTAAGCAAATTTAATGATTGTTTGAATTTCGACTGAAAAGTTTGGTTTTATTCGAATTTTTCAAACTACGATTATTCGGAATTTCTATAAAAAAGCTTTCGACTATTCTAATTTTCATTGAAGGTTTGAATTTTCTGTTAAACTGTTTAAACTGTTTGAATTTTCTATTAAAAATTTAACGATTGTTGTTCGAATTTCCGATAGAAGAGTTTACGATTATTTGAATTTTTTATAGATAATCTTCCAATTATTTAAATTTGTTTTAGACAATTGTTCGATTATTTGTATTTTTTTAAAGAGAATTTTAATATCGCTAATAAAAAGTTTACGATTATTCGAATTTTTAATAAAAACGTTTACGGTTATTCATATTTTTATAGCAAATTTTAGGAATATTTAAATTTTCTGTAATAACTCTTCAATTATTTGACTTTTCTATAGAAAACTTGTCGATTATTTGCTTTTTCTAAAGAGATTTATTTGAATTTTCAATAAAAAACTATTTTACGATTAATAGAGTTTTCCATAGAAATTTAATGATTGTTCGAAATTCAATAGAAAACTTTAAGTTTTTGTTTGACGACCAAAATTCCTTTGTTATTTGTTTTTGATAGAATATCACAAAATGTAGCAAAACAAAATATGATAACTTTGACAGCTCGGCATGTCGTCACGAGCTGCCACTTGACTTTTGTTTTTAGTATTTAAGTATTTCAAATCGTTAAATATAAAATTCCGTTATTATTTTTTTTTTAAATAGTTGACTTGAAAAATTTACTTTTTGCCTCAAAATCCTGTCATTGGCCCCATAGTGGATTGTTAGGAAACTAATATTTTCAGAAATTTTTAAGATTTGTGGGTATCAATAGAAAATATGACTACCATGACAAAATTTTGCCATAGAAACTTTAAAAAGTTTGTTTCAATTTTCTGTACAAAACTTACGGTGGTTAAAGTTTTCGAAGGAACTTTTTGCAATCATACGAATATTCTAAAGAAAATTTTGCGATTATTATTTGTATATTAGAGCTAAATTTAGATTATTAAAATATTTTATAGACAATTTTACGAAATTTTAAAAATATTTTGAAACTGTTAAAATCTTTTATAGAAAATTAAACTAATTTTAAAATTTTTTATTGAAAATTTTCAAATTGTTCGAAAATTTTTTAGAAAATATAACAATTGTTTGAAATTTCAATAGAACATTTTATGATTATTCGAGTTTTTCATAAAAAAGTTCACGATAACTCCAATTTTATATTGAAAATTTTAAAATAAACCAAATTTTCTTTAGAAATTTTTATTATTATTTAAATTTTTTATTGAATGTTGTACAATTATTCAAATTTTTATAGTAAATTTTACAAATATTCATGTTTCCCATAAAAGAATTTTAAGACCATTCGATAATTTATGAAAAAGAAGTCTTACAATAATTTTAATTTTCTGTAAAAAATTTTACGACTATCCGAATTTCCTTTGGAACATTTTTTGATTACAATTTGATCTTTCTTTGGAAAATGTTAGATTATTCGACCTTTTTACAGAAATTTTGCGATTATTCGATTTAACTATTTATGGTGGTACGATTCGTCTACTTTTTTATAAAAAATTTTACAATTATTCGAACTTTTTATAGAAAATTTTTAAATTATTCATACTATCTATAGAATATTGTATGATTATTTGATTTTTCTTAAAAAAGTTTTTCGCTTATTCGAATTTTGTATACAGATTGTTAGAATTTTTAATAAGAATTTGTAGATTATTTAAATTTTTTATAGGAAATTGCTTAAATTTTTTTATACAATATTTAGCAAATATGCATTAAAATTTTCTATACAAAACCTTACAATTTTTCTAATCTAATTCTAATAAAAATTTTTAGATTTTTCAAATTTTTCGAAAATTCGATAGAAAATCATACAATTATTCCAATTTTCTGTAGATAATGCTATGATTATCCGAATTTTCTGTAGAAAATTTTACGATTATTCGAATTTTCAATAGCAAATTTTACGATTATTTAAATTTTCTATTAAAAATTGTGCGAATAATCGAACTTTTTTTTAAAAAAAATTTTACGACTGTTCCGTTTCGCTATAGAACACTTTACAATTCTATACTTGTCTATAATTTTTTTCCGATAACTTGAATTTTCTGTAGAAAGTTTTTGATTATTCGAATATATAAAAAAAATTTTTTTCACTAACTTTATTTTTTTAATTTTGTCTTCAAAAATATTACGATTCTTGATCTCTTTCTAAATTTTTTCTAAAAACTGGAATTTTCTGTTGAAAGTTTACGATTATTCGAATATTTAAAAATAAATTTTAAGGTAACTACTGTATTGTTTTTCTAATTTTTATACCCTTCACCGAAGGTAAAAGGGTATATGTATATTACTTTGTCATTCCGTTTGTAAGTTTCACAATATTGATCCTACACCCTATAAATAATATATAGTCTGGGTCCTTATGAGAAGGGAAGGAAGTTCAAAATCCGGTTGTCCTTCCGTCCGTCCGTGTGTATGTTGAAGTTGGTTTTCCGAAAACCCCAGAAATGATGGGGACTACATTGTCATATATTTATGTCACATATACTCCGTTTAAGTTTGCTATTGAAATTCAGTCAGATCGGTCTATAAATGACGGAGATATGCGTATTTGTTTACATATACTAGCATAATGCCTACTAAATAATTTTCGTTATTAGTCTTCTTTATTATTTAATCTATTTAACAAATAGAAACTGGGAATTTTTGTTTCTTTTTGCTACTTCAAAACTTGTCAAAAAAGATAAATCTACGGTACGACAACACTGCCTATACTAAAAGAAAACAATCAATCAAACACATACATGGTACAAACCATTATGGTGAATACGGTTCACAACTCAAATTAGTCGATTTGTAATGTGTTAATTTTTGTATTATGGTTTAAAACTTTGCTGTATTGCGGTGAACAAAAACATCAAAAAAATTTCAATTTGTCACAACCAGTTGAGGAGGTCCATAACAAAACACAATAATTACACAATAACATTTTTTTGGATAAACGACAAAATGTAATTTAAGTAAGTTGCACATAATTTTTTTAATAAACAATTATTGAGGTATTATTGTCTACAAAAAATAATATTAATCACAAATTAATTATTTTATCTGACAGTTTCTTTTAAAGTTATTTAGATAACAAATTTTGAATTATTGCGTTTTGGTCCGAATCCATAGTATTTATTTCATTTTGCTTTGAACTGTATGAAAATATTATTCACAATCAACTTAACAAAGGCAAAAGGTATTAACTAAACAAAAATTCCTTACGTTTTACAGTTATCTAAGAGTTACCACCAGAGCATAATTTATTTATCAAGTTGACTTTTTTAAAATTTCTTGTAAAGATTTATTGCAAAGATGTGTAATTATTGCATTTTGCTCTGAACCAGCATATTTGATATTGATCTGCAGTGTAGTTATTGAGTTTTGGAATGCTGTATAATAAAGGTAATATAGATTTCAATGTGTAGAATGGGATTCAATCAAAAAATCAAAAAACTTGAAAAATGTAATTATTGCGTTTTGTTATGGACCTCCTCAGTTGTTTTAATTACAACTCAACTGAGTTGAGTTGTGAACCGTAAAACGGGCCATATTTTATTTTTAATGATATTCAAACAACGTTCCTTCATGGTTCAGTTGTCTAGGGGGTTTGTTAAGCTTAGAAACTGTGAATTCCCTGGTTCGAATCTTCGTTATTCAATAAGAATGTTTTTTTTAATTTTTATGTTCTAAAAACGATTTTAAAAAAATATTTACTAATTTTTGCTTTTTAAATTTAATTTATAATGAAGTTTTTACTATTGTAAATATGTATGTTGTCTAAAAGAATACAGAGTTGCTCTGTATTCTGCTCGCACAATGGTGAAGGGTATATAAGATTCTGTATACACAGAAAAAAATTATTGCCGAATTATTTTCAAACAAACGCTTGTTTGAAAATTTTTTTAATTTCTATAAATTTTTTTTACTGATTCAAACAATATTTTTGTTTGATTTTTATTTAACCAACAAAAATGTGGACAACTCTTCAAAAATATAATAAACGCGTTATTTTCATAATTTTGTATGAAATATCAAAAAGTAATTTCAATTTTTGGGAATACAAAATTTAATTTCAAAAGATTTTGTTATTCGTGCTTAATTCCCAGTTTTTATTATTGATAAAAACGCTTGAAATTTATTGTTGATGGGATAAGCTATTCCTATGCATTTCACTGGTTGCTTAGGCCAGATCATCAGGAAACTTCATCCATAAAGATTTTAGAAAAACTAACTAAGGGGAATGTAAGATGAGATAAACCCACTTTTTTATTGTTGATGTGTTTTGTTAAAGCTTTGATATTGTTACAAGTAAAACTGTTGCTATAAGTCTTATACGTTTAACAGTTTTATTTGGTTTAATATCTTTAGTTTTTCTAAAATCTTTATGAATGAAGTTTCCTGATGATCTGGCCTAAGCAACCAGTGAAATGCATAGGAATAGCTTATCCCATCAACAATAAATTTCAAGTGTTTTTATCAATAATAAAAACTGGGAATTAAGCACGAATAACAAAATCTTTTGAAATTAAATTTTGTATTCCCAAAAATTGAAATTACTTTTTGATAATAAACAGGCAGTGCACGGCCTAAAAAACACTTAATTGACAACATCTTTTGTAAGTTGTTGTTTTTTTCATTTTGTTTTTCTTAACCTACTTACAACTACAATTAATGTTGAGAGAATTTCAACTAATTGTAGTGGGGAAATGTAAGATGAGATGAACCCACTGTTGTTTATTGTTGATGTGTTTTGTTTAAGCTTTGATATTGTTACAAGTAGAACTGTTGCTATAATTCTTATACGTTTAACAGTTTTATTTGGTTTAATATCTTTAGTTTGTCTAAAACCTTTATGGATGAAGTTTCCTGATGATCTGGCCTAAGCAACCAGTGAAATGCATAGGAATAGCTTATCCCATCAACAATAAATTTCAAGTGTTTTTATCAATAATAAAAACTGGGAATTAAGCACGAATAACAAAATCTTTTGAAATTTGTATGAAATATTTAACGCTCTTTAATGTTGTCGTCTTTTTGCATTTTTTTGTTTAATCGTAAGCAACACACACTTCTTTATGTGATATATAAGAACAACAACAAAAAACACACACAGTCTATTTTTGGACGCTTTAAAAAAGTGCAACTATAAGAAAAACAATAGCAGAAACAACATTATAAGAAATTAAATCCCGTATTCAATTTTTTAAACTGTTTGGTTAAATACATCAAATACAAAAATAGAATGATGACGAAAAACATATCAAGTCGGTCTGCTGCCGTTTTTGGTTACATTTCTTCTTTAGCAAAGGAAAGGATACAGCAACAGAGAGTGATAAAGAAAAACATTGTGTTGTGTGTATAAAAAAGACTACGTTCAAAAATTATTCCAACAAAAAAAATGTGTCTTAGTGCTGGTTCACACTGTTCAAGTTTTAGCCGTCAAGTCTTTAGCTTTTAGGAAAGAAGGGAAGAGAGAATGCCATTTCTTCTCCTCTCTCTCCTAAAAACTGAAGACTTGACGGCCCAAACTTGAAGAGTGTGAACCAGCACTTAAAGCCAGCCGGCGGCTCTGCTTTGCCGTCATCTTCTCATACAGTGCTTACTTGTGTGCGCGTCATTGCTTGTGCAAAACTTTTTTTTTTTTTTTTGAAATTTAGTATAAGAATTTCAGTAAACTTTTTGTTTGATTCAGTTAAATTATTTGTTTAAAAAAATCAGTGTTTTTTTTCAATTAACAAAATGCAAATAAATTGTTTGAATATGCGAATTTGTTTATAGGACCGATTTCAGACAAAAAATTGTTTGATTCTACAAATTTTTTGTTTGAATCGGAAAAATAATTTTTTCTGTGCAGCCGAATATAGCACTTTACTTGTTTGGTCTTAAAGTTGTTTTTACTTGCATTTATTAAAATGTGTTGATATTTTACTTTATTGAAGAAATAGCGAACATGTGTTGTATCTGTTCTTTTGCTGTTGTTTTTCCAAAAATTG
Source organism: Pollenia angustigena (assembly GCA_930367215.1). Classification (NCBI taxonomy): domain Eukaryota; kingdom Metazoa; phylum Arthropoda; class Insecta; order Diptera; family Polleniidae; genus Pollenia; species Pollenia angustigena. The sequence continues at coordinate 122,331,410 of OV884059.1, read as the reverse complement.
GAAATTATGGTATAATTTTTATGTTTTATCACAACAATATTTCATTCTTATACATTTTGTGTCTCTAATAAAATTTAATGTCTTCTAAAATATTTTTGTTGTTATAATTTATTAGATAAAAACAAAACATAAATTGTATTTATTTATGTTTCGTAAATATTCACATGCTGATTTCAGACATTTTGCAAGTGGTGTGAGGGAGTCAGTCGGATGTCAAGGTACAAAAGGTAATTATTAAAATGATGTCACATGTGTTTGTCTAGGATGACGGAGAACATGTGTTAAAGTAGTCTTTACAAGGAACAACACCCAAGTAATATCTAAGTTAAAAGCTATTTAAAATATTTAATGGTGAAATTTTGGTAAATAGCAGCTGTGGCAGTGTAAATAATGAATAATGTCTAGCCATTTTTATATAGTACAATTTTTGTCTTTGTTTTAAAAGACTATTAAATTTAAATGCTGCATAATTAAAACTTAATTAATTTATTTATTGCTATTCTGCTGACACTGACTTTAAAGATTTTTTTTAACCCTCAACAATTTTAAGTGAATGCCGACTTCGCTATATAGACGAACATACGCCAATCTTAGACTACTAGTGCCACCCGTTTTATTCGCCAAGCACCCCAGTCTGGGGTTACTGGGGGGTCATGTTGTTTATGTTGTCCTCCTTCTGCTCAGATTGTGTTTTATGGCTTGTTATTTCTATTGTGATTATTTTAATTGGCGTATTTTGGTTTTCATTTTATTAATTTTCATTTCGCCTCATTGTGTTTTGCTTATAAAATGGGGAGATCTGTTTTTGCTATTGTGGTGGTTCAATATAAAAAATCTTCGATGGTGATGCACATCAATGATTGTGGTCGATTCAAACAAGAGAAAAATTAATGACGAGTAACAACAACTGAAATCATGCCAATTAAAAGAAAAAAAAAAAACAAATTTTTCTTAAGCAAACACAATCAATCTGTATTTATTGTTACCAGCTCCAAAGCATCAACATCAACAAACCAACAGAACAATAGACCACAGGTGAACAGTGGGGTGATTCACTGAAAGGAGGACAAATTATCAATAACTTTTTTGCATTTGAAAATTAAATATTACGATTTTGAAAAATCTGTCTAGTCAAATACTTCACCATCCACCGCCAAGCCAACAATAAAAACCATTTCAGCCAAACCGACTTCAGCTGAGTAAACAATTGAAGTTTCATTGAATCCATTTATTTTATTTTAATCACAGAAATGATTCAAAACAGAGTATTTAAAAAAAAAAAAAAAAAAATAAAACCATGCGGCAATAATTGGCTGAAGAATGACGACAAAGTAAAACAGACGGACTTACTGAGTGCTGGTACAACTGTTTAAGGTTTATCTGCTGCCAAAAAAATATTCAATGACCATGGTTAATGGTTCATTGATTGGATGGGATGGAATGAATACTCATTGTATTGTTTTCTTAGCATTCTCCACATTCTGCTGATTATCTGAATAAATGAATAAATAGAAATCTGTATAAACCACGAAAAAATTCCAACGAAGCCCTTAAATATTAGGAAAAGTGAATTAATTTTAAAGACAACTTTATTTATCTATAGAAAAGTTATCGATAACTTTATTAATCTATTGAAAATTAATTAATGAAATTCAGGAACATATACACGCAGAGAAAAATCATTTTTCAATATGGTCGACTCCAATAAAACTATTTGAAACGAAAATTTTAAAACATATTATGGATAATTCACCCATATTATTGTGACTTATTCAATTATTTTAAACATGCTATTGTTGAAAAAGAACCATCTGATTATAAGTGCGAAATATATGTTTTTAATAACATGTTTGGAGGCAACAATAATATTGTTGTGGCTTCTTGATGGAGGAATAATTTAGCCATTATATGTTTAAACAATTTCGTCAAATATGAATGTTATTTTTGTCAAGCTAATAAGGCCCATAAATTTCTTCAATGTAAATAAAATTCAATTTTTAATTACAATATTTTGTTCCCGACGTTTCGTCGATTGTTTGTCGACTTTTTCAAGGGATTGTCTATTTAAAAATTATAAAAACAATAAAATAAGTACAATAATGTAGCACATAAACAATAAAGATTTACAATATGAAATTTAATCACATTAAAAAGTTTTAGATGTACTCAGGATCGTACAAATATAAAACATAATTTTAATAGGTATTTAAATCAGTGTTACCACCAGCAAGATTCAAAATTACACTTGAGATGAAGAAAAATTACCCGATTTAAATGAAATTACACCTGATATAAAATGTAAGTTTTATTTAATAAAAAGACATTTACAAAGAAGCAAAAACACAACAAACTCATTAAAACAAGATCAATCTTAGTCAAACTGTTAATTTTATTTAAATTAACAAAAATAACATTAAAGACTTAAAAAAAATTAATAAAACATAAAATAAAACTGCTAAAATAATGAGTTTAACATCCACGTTTGGTTGATATATCTTGGGAAGGTTTAAAATGTTCCTTGTCATTGCTTTATAATGGATGCTTTTTAGCCCCATAGAGCTTACGAAAGGTTAGCTGTCAAACGAACTGTCATACTATTTTCACTTTTTGATCAGGCACATCATCATGAATAGATTCATGCTTGAACAACGCCACCAAATTATCCAAATTTACTTTGAAAATCAGCCATTGATTTTCGCAACTTAAAGGTGACTTCATGATTTAGAGGAAATAAACTGACAATTAGACTTCAAGGCCGTGCGATGTGACACTTATTGATTGTTTTCCGTAGGGCTGTGAAGTCAGTGGTTAATGCTGATAAACCAGTTGGTGGTCAAAATTGTTCATTTTATTCGAAAAAGAGAAACAAAGTTGGACGTCTGCAATGCGTTTCGTCAAGGACATACGCGGTGTCTATTTGTTTTAAATCAGTTTCAAATCGTAATGCCGTGTATCAATCTGCGATTAAAATTTTTTTTTTTTTGCGTTGTCTACTATTAAGTTTCATGGTCTTAAAAAATACCCTTTATACCTTATTTAGTAAACAAAATGCTTGCAGAGTTTTATACAACTGTCCCTTTCGTAATTCAGTTTTACAACTGTAAAGGGCGTTAAATATTCTTTAAACTAAAGCATTAAAAAGTAGCAAGATAGAAATAAAATAAATTATATTTTGCAATATTGAAAACATATCTTCCCCCAGGCAAGTTTTTAGTTTGAATAACTTTTTTCAATAAACTTCAGGTTCTAAATCACTATTATAGGCATCTTTATCCAAATCTAAGGGTCCATTTAGCGACATTCATTACCAAACATTTGAAAATATATGTATGTTTAATGATTAAAGTCTTTTCTTAAAAAGAAACCGAGACTTTGGTTCAGAAGGCTGTGCATTTCTTAGCAACAATATTTCAAATGAAAAAAAAATCTCATCACTGAAATCGAATCTTGATTTTATTTGGGCATCTGAAGTAAAAATTTCAAATTACTCCTGAATTACACCTAAGAGAAATTACCCACGCTTTACCCACGACCGTAAAAATTATACCAAATTCGGGTAATTACCCACAAAGTGGCAACACTGATTTAAATACATATTACTTTAAATATATCACAGCTCAAGTAATGGCAAAAATATAACTTGCATTTATGTTGTTCGTGTCTTCCTTTAGATTCATTGTTCTCTTAATTTGTTGTTGGATTCTTAGGCTTTCAATTGTGTACCTCTTTCTTTCCTTATTTTCTATATCTAAAATTTTTACATCATCGAACTTAATTGTGTGACCAGTATGTAGGATGTGCATTATGTCCATCTTGTGTTCTCCCATTCTTGTCTCCAGTGTACGTTATGTTGTTCCTATATAAATTAGCTGGCATTGCTGTTTGTCATTTCCTTCACATTGTAATTCGTATACAATGTTACTTTGTTATACCCACACCACAATAGTGGAGAGGGTATTATGCATTTGTGCTGATGTATGTAACGCCTTAAAATATTGGTCCTAGACCCACCTTAAAGTATACCGATCGACTCAGAATCACTTTCTGAGTCGAACTAACGATGTCCGTCCGGCTGGCTGGCTGGATGTCCATGTAACCTTGTGCGCAAAGTACAGGTCGCAATTTTGGAGATAATTTGATAAAATTTGGGACATAGGTTCTCATTGACTCAAGGACCAAGCCTATTGAAAATGGGCCAAATCTTAGGACCACGAGGGAAGATGGGGGGAAATTTCTTGCTCTCAGAAACTATCAAACCGATTTTAATACAATTTAAAACTAACATAGAACCATATCTTCATGGACACAAAAGGGATGTATTTTTTAAAAAATAGGACCACGAGGGGAGATAGGGCCAATTCCTGCCTCTCAAACCGATTTTAATGAAATTCAAAACATAGATAGATCCATATCTATATAGACACATAAGCTGTACAGTTTTTCAAAAATGGGACCACAAGGGGAGGTAGGGGGCAATTTCTGCCCCTCACAAACTTTTAACCCGATTTTAATAAGTTTTATAAACATAGATAAATCCATATTTATATGGACATATAAGCATGATGTGTTTTTTAATACTGTGGTGTAGGGTATCATATGGTCGAGCTTGACCGACTATACTTTCTTACTTGTTTTTGTTTATTAATTGGCGCCTTAACTCTAGAAAAAATTGTACTTGAGGTCAAATTGGGTTTGTTTTTTGTTTTTATTGACGACCGTATAGGGTGAAAGCAGCTCAGTTCGGCATGCACCAATAGTCGGCACTTTTGAATAAAATCTTAAATAAATAAGAATCACGGAAATTTTATATATTTTATTTATATATTGTCTAAAGTAACTATTAAATAAAATAGAGGTAATAAATTTCTTCCTTGCGACTCCAGTGTTTATCGATTAAGAAGGCCTTAATAATTTCCTACTTCAATAACAAATTTTATTCAAGACGCTAAATAGCTTTAAATTTAAATAAAAAATGGCGTGGAATCTTTCACGATTGCACACTGAAAGGACCGTTAATTGTGTCCGTACAAGGGAAATGTTCTCTCAAAAGAACTTATTGCCTTCCTTTAGAACACTGTCAAAACCTGGGAACGGGGTCCGTTTAAAGGCAGATTACACTTACATAATACCAAATTATAAATAAACTAGCTGTTAAGCCTGTTCCTGCCAAGCATGAAGAAAAACTACTTTAAGGTAAGCTTGGCAATTCTTAGCTTTATTGGTCTTTAGGGGGCTTCAAAATTAGCTGATATGTAAAATAGCACAATTTTGCCACACAGCTTTTTCTACTTCAGACTGTGCTCCATTGTAAGGACTATATGCTTGGCAATTTTCAGCTTCCTATGCCATTAGGGGGCTTTGATAAAACCAAAACTTTTAAAAAATCGAATTTTACCACGCCGTTTCCTCTTAATTCTCTGCCCACAGGTCAAAATCCGGATACGTTAAGATTTGTCCCAGGTAATTTTCTATATGCATGCTGATTTTCAGCTTTCTAGCCAGTCAGGGGGCTTCAAAAAGCTCTGGGTAGACAAAAAAGAAGAATAAACGAATAAGGAAATTATATATATCGAGGGCTTATATTCAATACCCGCCATACACCAATTATTGGAAAATGACTTTTTGATGGCAAATTGTTCACTGATGCCAGCTTTAACTTTGACAAAAATTTCAGAAAAAAAATTAATATAAGTTCTTTTTTTTTAAATATTTGTGATACCGCTATCAACCGCACGATTTTTTTTAATGCAATACCCGCCATACGCCACACATTGGTTGAAGTTCATAGAACGAGCGGCAAAAAATGGATGAAGTTGTTGAAGGACAATGAAACTTGGCACATAGGCATTTGTTTGAATCAAGAAAAAAATGGAAAAATCAAAATGAATCGCCCACCTTCCATACAAAGTGAAAATTAAATTTTAACCTACGGCATTGTTTTTTGGCACATAGCATTTTTAAGCACTCGTAATCATTTGTGTGATATTTAAAAAATATCCGCCCACCTCCCATACAAAGTGAAAATTAAATTTTGACCTATGGCATTGTTTTTTGGCACATAGCATTTTGAAACACTCATAATCATTTGTGTGAAATTTGATTTCTGCCTTGATTTCTAATACATCAACTCAATTTTCACAAAAAATAAATATTATAATTGTAAAATGGGCTCCTGAAAATATATACCTGATCACGCCCACCTCCCATAGAAAAAACAAATAGAAAAAACATGAATACGTAATTCAAGCATAGTCTTTTAATAATTTTTTAACATCATTATCGGGTTGCAGAACAGTTAAATTATATGCATTTGCATACTGCTCAGTTACCAATCCAGCCTTGTAAATGGAAACATCTTCAAGATTTGAAGCCGGTTATACCACTAGAATATCATTACTTTTATGATAATTTTGTTCAGATGGAGTCAAAGTAATAAGGAGCAATATGACAGTCCAATTTGAATTACCTTTTTTAATTATGTTTATTTTTTTGTTATTGTTTTGTTATTGAATTCTTTTATGTTAGAAAAACGTTAAACAAATGCTTAATTTAATAAAATCACATATTAGAGCATAAAAACATACTTTTATTTCTGTGCAATTACCGCTATACGCCATAAAAATATTTGAAGATTTCAGTTGCAATACCCGACATCAACCATATCGCTACGAATAGAGTTAAAAGTTCAACTTTTTTTATAAGGGTGACTTAGTAGTCATATTTAAAAAATATTATAGAAGAAAGATTAATTCATACCTTAAGAATTTTCGAAAGAAACAGTTTTTTCTCTCTCCTGAAAAATTGTATTTTGGCGGATGGCGGGTATTGAATATAAGCCGTCGATATATTATATTTACATATCATATAAGAAAGAAAACATTAACTTGGTGAAGGGTATTTAAGATTCGGCATAGCTTTTTTAATAAATATTATGGAAAATAGTTTAATAATAATTGGTATTAAATACAAATTTTTTAACGATCTTTCATTTTCTTCATAAAAAAAATTCAATGCCGACAGCTGGGTCATAAAGTGCCGAATTCAGGGAAAGGTGTGCCGACTACAGGCGCAAATCGTGTATTTTAGAAAAAATGTAAATTACTTAAATGTAATACAAATATGTTTAAACTCAGTAAATTGAGTCTGAAACTATACTAGCAATAATAATTCGTTGGCATCCCAATATCATGTTCACACTCATCAGAGTACCAGTTTAAATATCAGAAAAAAGTTAAAGTGCCGACTATTGGTGCATTCACCCTATTATTGTTATCGGTTAACCCAGGTATGTATTTTACACTGTAAAATTCGTTGTCTTCTTTTTCTATGTTTGCAGATTTGTTGTGGTTATTTCTGTCCTTATCCAATTGTTTAATCGTATTGTCTATCCATGTAGATGTGAGTTTGGTGGGGAAGCTATTGTTTTTTAAAATGTTTGTTATAATGTGTTTGTTTTTATTATGAAATTGTGTATCACTTATGTTGTAAACCCTAGAAATAAAATTTTTTGCTGTGTTTATAATTTGATATTTGGGTTGTGTAGCGTGGTAATACATTAACCTTCCTGAAGATAATTCTTTAGTGTACCAATCAAACAGAATCATATTATTTTTGCGTATAATTTTTGAGTCTAAGTACGCGATTTCTCCGTTTTTCTCAATCTCAGTAGTAAATTGTATTTTAGGGTGTTGTTTGTTAAAAGTTGACAGAATTGTGTCCTTGTCTTCTATGCGAGTTATCGCAAAAATGTCGTCTGCATAATTGGCGATATATTTAATGTAAATATTTTTATTTTTCAAATATAGTTTTGTTGAAGGTTACCATATTGAAAAATGTTTTTTCTGTGGGTGTAAAAAGTTTTTATTTAAAAAAAATTTCGATAATTTTAAAAACTTTTCCTTAGAAAACTGATTGCTTTCCTTTTTTTTTAACGGTAAGCGATTTCTCAAATCATATAAAAAAAAATTTGTATTCAAAATTTAATGACTTATTGATTTTATTTTTAAAATTTGTGGATTTCAAAAAGTAATTTCAATTTTTGGGAATACAAAATTTTAATTTCAAAAGATTTTTATACGTTTAACAGTTTTTTTTGGTTTAATATCTTTAGTTTGTCTAAAATCTTTATGGATGAAGTTTCCTGATGATCTGGCCTAAGCAACCAGTGAAATGCATAGGAATAGCTTATCCCATCAACAATAAATTTCAAGTGTTTTTATCAAGAATTAAAACTGGGAATTAAGCACGAATAACAAAATCTTTTGAAATTTGTGGATTTCTTAATTTTTTGTTAAAAAAAATATCAAATTCTGAAATTTTTAAAAAGAAATTAATCATTTAAAATTTTTAAATATTTATTGATTTCTTAAATTTCTGAAATTTTCTATAAAAAATTACTGATTTTCTTAAATTTTTATTTGAAATTTCTTTTTCTACAATTTTGTATAGAAAATTTATCGATTTCTTTCAATTTCTATGGACAAGTTATCGTTTTATTTATTTATCTATAGAAAAGCTATCGATTTCTAAAAATTTCATTTAAAATTTATCGATGTCTGAAAGTTTCTATAGAAAATTTTTCGATTTCTTAAGTTGTTTACAAATTACAAATACTTACTAGAAACTTTATCTATTTCATAAAATTTATATTTGAATATTATCGATTTCAATTTTCTTTAAAAAATTTAACGATTTCTTAAGTTTATTAATTACTTTAATTTTAAAACAAATTTTCTCTTTTCTAAAACATTTAGAAATCAAAAATTTTTTTTGTAGAAAGTTAAAGATATCACTTAATTTTCTTTAAAAAATTTATCGAATTCTTAAATTTTTATTTAAAAATATCGATTTATACAATTTTTTATAGAACATTTTTCGATTTCTTTCAATTTATTCAGAAAAGTTAAAGATTTTATTAAGTTCCTTTAGAAAATTTATATCGATTTCTAAAAATTTCAAACTCTGGGATACTTGTTACAATTAAAAAAAAAAAATGTTCTTTATTCAGCGTTTTTACTTAAGGAAAATATTTGTATTTAAAAATAATTTAACTATGAAGAATAAAAGAGCTTAGCCCAATTAAATGGGAAAACTAACGGGTTTTTTTCGTAAGGCTAAAAGAAGAAATAATTTGAAACCTAAAAGAATTCAATTAAAATTTTCTTTTTTTGTAAGAAGTTTGTAAATAAATGACAATTACAAATGGGTAAAGGTTAGCTAAATGTATGTATCGGGTAATTTTTTAAGAGCTATGGGAAAGTTAAAAAAAAACACATAAAATTCAGACAAATTCATGAAATCTTTATTTGAATCGATAGTGCGGTCCATATAATTTAATGTTTGAAGATTATTTCATGCAAATGTTGACCGTGACTGCGCCTCAAATGGTCCATCCGCTTAGTCCAATTTTGGCATACTCTTTCCAATATTTCGACCGGTATCTCATGAATAAATGCTTCAATGGGCATGTGTGTATAGACATGAGCTTTAACATAGCCCCACAAAAAATAGTCTAAAGGCGTTAAATCGCACGATCTAGGCGGCCAATTGACCGGTCCCGAACGTGAAATAAAATGTTCACCGAACTAGCCTTTCAATAAGTCCATTGTTAAGCGTGCTGTGTGGCATGTGGCACCGTCTTGTTGAAACCACATGTCATGCAAGTCAAGCTCTTGCATTTTGGGCAAAAAAAAGTTGGATATCATCTCACGGTAGCGCTCACCATTCACAGTTACGTTACGATTCGCATCATCTTTGAAGAAGTACGGTCCAATGATGCCACTAGCCCATAAACCGCACCAAAATGTGACTTTTTCTGGATGCATTGGTAGCTCTTGCAATGCTTCTGGCTGATCTTCACTCCAAAATCGACAATTCTGCTTATTAACGTACCCATTGAGCCAAAAATGAGCTACGTCGCTGAACACAAGAAGCGCGCGATGAACTTTATTAACAGAGCACGCATTTTGATAATAAAATTCAATAATTTGCAAGCGTTGTTCGTTTGTAAGACGATTCATGGTAAAATTATAGACCAAACTGAAGATGCTTGACAGTGAAACAAAACACGAAACGTGCGTTGAAGTGTTGCCAAAAAGATACTAGCTAAAAAATCACCCGATAAATTCAGGATGTCGCAAGTACATCTGATAGCCAATCTAATGTAGGGAAGTGAAGTTGATTTGGCGAAAAAAATCAGATTTAAAACGTGAGAAATCTACTTTTGCAAAAACGTATTTTCCTTCCAAATTCTTCCGCAAATGTGGAAAGAATTTTTAGCCAAGTCTAAATAAATAAATAAAACAAAATATCAATATTCCCAGAAAAAATAATCTTTGCAAGGAATTCAATTTTTTTTTTTTTTTAATTATTAAAAATTTTAATAATTCCAACGAACTATTTTGATACTGACATTAAAAAGGATTAAAAAAATGTCATACTAAAAAATTTGTTTAAAAAGCTTTTTTTTAATGTTAAAAACAATATACCCTAAGGTAAAAAATAAATATATTTTTTTAAACGTTTACTTTTTTCATTGTTTTTTTATGTTATTTTATATGATACAAATATTAGTTAATACTGAATTGTTTTATTTGTTTTATTTGTTTTTTATTAAAAATATGTTTTATTGTATTTTTAATTGGTAATTTTAATTTTGCCGAAAGCGCAAACACAAGAAATTGTTATGGTTGTAAAAAATTTATAACAAAGCACGTCATACTAAATTTTCTATTTTTTAAATTGACTTTTTAGATTTTTTAAATAACAAATGTGTGGAAAATGTTTCCAGTTTACCAACTGCGAGAATGCTTTATGGCCTGTTCGGCGATAACGAATGAAGAAACAATATTGCATAATTTGTTTTTGTTTTAAATGTAATTTAAGCGAACGAAGTCTTCATTCGTTATCGACGAACAGGCCATTACAGTTAGAAATAAAAATTGTACCTAAGAAAACTCAAATAAAATCTTCTACATTAACTGCCGCATTCATAAAAAATAAAATAAGTAGAGTTTCTTTTTTCTAGAACTTTTGGGATTCTCGGGAAAGCGGGAAATATAAATCATATTCCCGGAATCCCGGGACTCACGCTTTATTAATTTTGTTTATTCTCCAATAAAACTAATATTTCTTACTAGCTAGTAGGGGCTTAAAATAATTAAAACAAGTGTCCAATATATAACAACAACAACAACAAAAATTCAAGGTTACAAAAGGTGTTTCTTATAGAGTGACACTAGTTTAAATTATACAGTTATCGAGTTCCTAAAAATGAACGACTTTTGACGCAATTAAATGGGCATTCAATTAAGCAGAACTCGGTTAATTGAATCGCCGACGCAATTAAAATGAAAATCGCTTAATTGAGCAAGATGTGCAATAAAGCGAAGACTCATTTCTTTATTTATAAAGTTAAACAATGGTTAAGGTTTTTTAAAACAAATAAAAATCAGGTACGTTCATCGTACAATCTTTCTTGCCGCAAAATAATTTTTTTATGTTTGTGAAGCAAAAACATTAATGCGGCCTTATTTTGTGAAATAATTAAGCGGTTGTCGTAATTAAACGGAACTCAACTAAACGGGTATTTTAACATAGACAGTTATACTGAATGATTTCGTTCCATGATCTTTAGTGCAATAAAACGAGAAACTCAACTAAGCGGGGCTCAATTAACCGAAAACAACTGTAATTAAACAAGGAAAAATATTTTTAATATCAATGAAACGGGCTTTATTGGAAAGAAAATTTTATGAAATTAATGTTTAAATATGAATTCTGCCATGTGGCTGCCACGGCTGGTGCGTAGAAGGCGCAATCTGGAACACCAATTTCCAACAACTTTTCGCAGCTTTTGCAGCCGTATTTCGCCTATAGTTCTTCGAATGTTGATTTCCAGGTGTTCAATTGTTTGTGGTTTATTGACGTAGACAAGTGACTTAAAATAACTCCAAAGAAAATAATCCAATGGGGTAAAATCACACGATCTTGGCAGTAGCGTAGCTAGGTAACCAAGGGCCCTGGGGCAAATAAAACATAGGGCCCCACTGCTATGTAAACTGATTAGGTTTTATCAAATAAAAATATGAAATATACAAATACTTAAAAAATGCTAAGCTACATAAGCTCTTTTTTGTTTAAGGCAGGTAATGAAAATATTAAACAGTAACTACACAAATTTCAATTAATACTTGGTGTAGGTTTGGCTAATAAAACGAAATATAGAAGATTCAACAGTTTATTATATAAAGGTCGGGCATACCAGCTGACTAAATAACAATTATATTTACAATTTTTTCCTAGCTTTAAGCTGGAGGTCCATACCACCGCCCTTATTGTGTTTGGCGAATTTAAAACACGCCTACGACTGTTTGGTAATAGATTAAAGAGAACGAGAACTTTTTTCCTTTAATATATACCAAACAATCGTAGGCGTATTTTAAATACGCCAAACACAATAAGGGTACACGCGTTTTCGCCTCCACGCAGCGCATGCTTTTCTAACCTTACTTGCGCTCTTCGTTTTAAGTTACATGCAACGCTTTTTATGCAGCAGCAGCACAAGTAAAAATAAAATTTAATTTGTCAAAATCAGCTGATTTGTTCGAACGCTGCTTGTGACGCTTACAAAAGTAGAAAGTAAACCTTCTGTTCGCCTCAAGGCATCTACGCTTTTGTGCATGTAACTTACTACGTATAACTACACAGATTCTACTTTTTTGACAGCTGCGTATGCTGCGAAAAAGCGAGTAACGCGTGGTGTGGACCTCCAGCTTTAGTTTTCGCAAAGGTATCAATGGCGAGACTACAACAAGTCAACAACACAATGAACAACATTTATTTTGTTTTGTTTTTATTTTTCTGCCATGTAATGTCAAAATCAAGGCGAATTAATATATATATGAATTCGCCTTGTATAGAACAGTTGACTAAAGCAGGGCTACCAGATTTGGGGTTCTAATCTCAAATAAGATAACAAGAATTAATTTCGGGTTTAAATTGAGAATGTACAAATAAACTATTTTTCTTTTTGGAAAAACTATTTATCGTATTGTTTCTTTTAAAGGCCAAAATATATAAGATCTGTAAGTGTTTTTTGATGTACAAAACGCATATTAATACAATTTATGTATATTAAACAAATTATAGAGCAAATTCATTATCGGACGGCTGAAAAATCGGATTTACTGAACGCTGTATTAGTTTTTTATTTAAAATGTGTCAGCAGCACAATTTTTCTTTTATAAAAAAGTCTTCTCCTTTTGTTTAGGTTGACCTGTTAATACTCTAATAAGGAAAAATACTTTCAAACATATGTCCACCAATATAATGGCTACGCCAATGGATATTTTGCGCGTTAAATTTCCAAAAGCTCAAATCTATCGAGATTTCTGGTAAGAATTCGAAGGCCCCCTGGGCTTGAGGGCCCCGGGGCACTGCCCCACCTAGCCCCTAGGCAGCTACGCCACTGGATCTTGGTGGCCAATTTATTGGACGAAACAATTTCGAATCATGTTCCTATACCGTTCACCAATGACCATCATCGTTTTTGAAGACATATGGACCGCCAGCCCATAAAGAGCACCAAACAGTAATTTTCTGTGGATATTATGATATTATGAGGGTTCGAGCCAAAGTCACGGTCATGAATGTTGTAAACTTCCTTTCTTCATAAAAATAATTTAATGAAAATCAAATTTGATGAACTTAATCCTAATTAAAAATATTAAAAATTTGGATTAAAAACCATAAATAGTTCAACAAAATAACCACAATACTAATTATTGTTAAAGCTAAGGCACGAGCTCTATGTTTACATTTGTTCTATAAGTTGTGCTGAAAAAGGTCAACAGAAAAAAGAAAGACAAAAATGTAAAAACAAAAAAATGTACTTTGGACTTCAAGAAGAATTCTTGACAAAAGTACGAGAAAACAGAAGTAAGGAAAAAACATGTAAAATCAATAAAAATGGATAAAAATTCATAGCAGCAAATTTCGATCTACCAAAGGTTAAAATACAATTTGGTTTAAGGATTGATGTTCGACTATTGACGTCAGCAGTCGTCGATGGCTGCGAGTGTAAAACGGCAAATCCATTTGAGGAGATCGAGTGATTGCGATCGAAACATGTCATGGTAACCTGCCGGCCAGGGTTCGAGCCCCAGCCACGGTCAAGAATGAAAGATTATCAATAACAAATTTAATTAATTTTCATGTTGTAAAATTCCTTTCTTCATAAAAATAATTTAATGAAAATTAAATTTGATGAACTTAAGCCTAATTAAATAAAAAAAAATATTAAAAAAAATTTGGATTAATAACCATAAATAGTTCAACAAAATAACCACAATACTAATTATTGTTTCGCCAAAATCTTATGGAGTCTTCTCACTCTAAATACGACAATTCTGCTTATTTACATACCCATTCAACCAGAAATTTGCTTCATCGGAAAATAAATAAATAAATATCAGTTTGTGCTTCAGCCCATTCGCCGAATTGGCGGCGCATACGATGGTCGTTTGGCTTTAATTCCTGCACAAGTTGAATCTTGAAAGCTTTTGAGCCAAGATTTTTTCGTAAAATCTTCCATAAAGTGGAAGGACACAGCTGCAGTTGCTGAGAGCGGTGACGAGTTGATTGATTGGGATCATCTTCAATGCTTTCCTGTACAGCGGTCCGAATTAGCCGCTCTGAAGGACGATTATGTACGCCATGAAATGGAAAAAGTGCACGATCAGTTTCACGAATATAATAACTATTTTGATTAAAATTTCAACAATTTGCACGCGTTGTTCTGGTGTAAGTCGATTCATAATGAAATTTCAAAGTAAACTTAACAAAAAGCTACGATTCACAATGAAATTTCAAAGCAAACTTAGCAAAAAGCAACTATCAGCTGTTAAATATGGGTGTTCAAATAAAGCAGTGATGCAAACTCAAAGTTGTGACACTCTTAAAAAAACGCTTTACTTATTTTAAGACACTAAAGCTCGATTCACCCATGCGTTCCGAACAAATTTGAATGAATTTGTTCGGAACGTTTTTTCTTGAATTGGTTTAATTTTAATTCTTGTGCCGAACAAAATGAACTGAGATGACACTTTTTTTCAATTTGTACATAAAAGTTGAATTGAGCTGCTACATATAAAATTTTTCGTTTTGTGCTGAATAATTAAAAAAAAAATTAAGCAAAAATGGATGTTAAAGAAAATATTGCCCTGAAACTTATTGAGGAAATAAAAAATCCAGGAAGATAATGTATTTATGATATGGGAAATCGTTCATAGAACAATACTTACTAAAACAAAATATATGGACGTAAATAGAAAAATCTATTGGAATTGGTCGTAAGTAAATTTTAAATGGTAAATTTTAATATTTTTTAACATAGTGTTTACCAATTATTGTAGGAAGTGAATGTTAATTATTTATAAACGATTCCACGTCATGAAAGCGCATCTCAGGAACAAGTGTGTGGAAAACACTGCTATTCTTTTTACTTTCAACCTTTTTTGATAAATTTGTTTTACTAGTAAATGGGTTTTATGTGAGGGTATTCATTTAACCGGGCTTTTGATTTAATCGGTTAATCGCTCGATTAATTAGCCGAGGGTTTTGTTTAATCGGTTAATAATTAAATTAAAAAAGTATTTTTTTATATATTATGTAATTTCAATTAATAAAAATGAAAAATTATTTATTATTTGCAGTTTAGTAGTAAAAAAACAATAACATAACAATACGTGAACTAAAACGAGCAAAAAAAAATAATTCATAACTCTGTAATACATATTTTTTAATTAGTACATATTCGGCCACTTTCTGTAAATCGAAATCACGTGAAATTGAAATCGATGGAGATTTTAAGTTAAATTTTTTTTAAATGAACGTAGCTTTTCCTGATTTCAAAAGTAAAGATATGTGGTCCTCAAAGCAGTGTTCGAAACTAAACAGTACATTATTTAACGTTCGGCTCACACACCCAGGAACGATATCTATTTTTTTAGTGGTTGTGTAGACATACACAACCCTTAATAACGGTCGTAACTATTTTCAAGAAAGAACCGAACATTGGATAATGTTCGGTTCTTCGTTAAAAAACAGAACAATTGTAGTGATACTGTAGGCAAACATTATATAATATGTTTTTTTCGTGTGTGTATTTTGTTTTTGTAAAAACTGTTTGGTTTTTTTTTATCAGCAAAAAGCGACGAACATTAACGAGCCGAACCGAACACATTGAAGTTCGTGGATTTTCCAAAAAAAAACAAACGGAATTAAATGTTCACATCTTTTGTTGAGTTTGATAAAAACAATAATATTTTTGTGTTCAAAAGATGACTAACAGGGAAACGTTATTTTTTTTAATGATTTTCTACACAAACACTATTAGCGTTTGTGTTTTCCACAAATCTACCGAACCGAACATTAAGAAACGATATTTAGTGTTTATTTTCGAACACTGCCTCAAAGTATGAGGTAATGAAAAATAAATAATTTTATCAATTTTAAACAGGATAGAATTAAAAACTTTTTTATTTTCAATTTTCGAAAGCAACCCATAATACAGAATATCTAAATTCTCAGTCTTTTTTCTGGATTTCTCTAAGCATATAAAATCTTCCATTATACCATTTAAATCCTGTTTTATTTTTTAAAATTGTTAACAATTCTAATTGTTTGATTAATTCTGTTGTTGCGTTACTATCGTAAGTTTCTTCTGTTGTCAGGTCAGCACCGAACATTTTGCAAAAAAGTTCGTTTCCGAATTCCTTAATTTCTGTTTTTGTACTGTATTTTAAAAATGTATTTATAGAAGGAAATATATTGCATACAAAAATAATTCTGAACACAACTATTTTGGTGCAGTTTTGGAGAATTTTGGTACGGATAACGTTGTAAAATTGTTAATGGTTGCACTGTAGAATGTATTTTAAAAAGCGAGTTGCTTTGTAACCGACGTTTTGGAACTCACCCATGGTTAAAACACAAAAAATATGGTTTGATACTACAAAAAATTATAATTTTTGTTACAACGGTTAATCGGTTAATTGACTGAAATTAACCAGTTTAATCGTTAATCGAAAAAAGCCAATTTTAAATTAACCGATCATTTAATCGAATAGTTATTAATCGGTTAACCGATTAACGATTAATAGTTTGCTAACTGTACTGCCACTTTGTATAATCGTTTACATCTGTAAACCATATGGTAGCTTTGTTTGTCCGGACAAATTTTCCGAGATGGGTGAATCGTTCTGCAGAACACTCTCTGTAAAAAAATTATTGTCCGGTCAAAAATATTGTTCGGAACTCATGGGTGAATCGAGCTTTAGGCCACAGAATACACAGAACAGTAAAAAGTGACGTGTTAAAAAGGCCCAAATCAGTTGCGAGGGCAGCTTTCGAAGAAAGAGACAGAAAGCTTTTTAGTAATATTGTTTTGTTTTATAATGTTATTTACTTACTTAATTATTATTTACTCGTGTGCGGTGAACTTAAGAGTTCATTTTTACAACAGCTTTGCAAATAAATCTTAACTAAATAAATTTGTGTTCATTGTATTGCGGCATAGAAGATGATAAAAAGAGAAATGCAAAAGGGCAGCTTTCTTTGAAAGAGACAAAAAAAAACGCAAAATCTTCCGTCTCGTGACAGTTCTGTAGTATTCTGTGCTTAGGCCGGGGTTTTAAGATGTGGATTAAGTTTAAACTTAGTTTGACGTAGTCTGAAACTCGAATATTTCTCAGCGAAATGTGATTTTTTTTTATTATTCCAATAAAGACCAGCATTTTAAGCAGAACTAAGCTGTTTCGTTTAAATTTTTGTAAGTAATGGCGGCACAAATCTGTTTTCAGATTAACTAAACCTAGTTTAACTCAGATCTCAAAAACCCAGCTTTAAGAGGTTATTTTTGATACCAATAAGATCAGAGAAATCAATATACCTACATACGTATAAACATTGGTTAATTCAGCGCTAATTCTGCGGAAAGGTTCAAATTAGCATAAATAGATTGAAAGTTTTAGAGGAATATAATTTCCGGAAATAACGGCAAATAAGAACTGAAAACTTAACAAACATTACGAAGTAGGAATTCTGAAACAATTTTACCGTTTAACAAATTCAGCATAAAGAAGAAAATCAACTTACCGTACTTAATACCATATTTATTTTCAATTTTATTGCTCTAATCAGCAGTGCTGAATGAAGGTTTGTCATTCCATGTGAATCTTTTTTAATATTCTTTTACGACCCCATAAAGTATATATCGCTCATTTACTTACTTCAACAACGTATAACTTCAAAAATTAAATTTTGGAGCTAGTGATACAGTGTTGTTCCCTATGATTTTCTTAATATTGTGTATAAAATTCATTTTTATATATTTTATACGTTCCCCGGTTGAAGATAATGTGCCTTTACTTTTTCAAAGTGGTTATAGCAAATTAATAAATATTTGTACGAAAGAAAGAATTCTTTCGCACATCGGAATAGGCAGTTAGTCAATTTAGCAATTTATGAGTCAAATTGAATTCCAGCAGAAACGGTGCAATAGGAAAAGAGTTATGCACGCAACTGTGGAGCAACCTCCCTAAAAAATTGACAAAAATTAAGATAAATTGACGGCAGAATGCAGGACTACCAGGTACTTTTTTCCGTGACTCCAAAAAGTTAAAAAAAAATATCCAAATAAAAAAACAAAACCTTTAAAAGTTATATTTTTTATATTTTTTGGTTTTTTTTTACCAAATTTTAAATTTTTTTTCAAAAATAGTAAGAAACATTTTAATAAGAAATCCCCAAATAAAAGTTTTAAGTAAAAACAATTATTTCGACCCCTAACCGCTAAAATAACGTAAGCGCCAAAAATCGAATTTTACAGGAAAGAGCTTTTTTATTTTACTTCATATAAATTTTGTATGAAATTTATCGCTTATAATAAAATTGTTTTTGCTATAAAATCGTAACGGTACTTTTTGTGCCCATGACATTAAAGGAGATGATGCAAGTGTTGCCAATAAAGTCATTTATTAAAAAAACGAAAATTGAAACTCATGTCGCTTTTGTTATTTTCGCAGTTAGGGCTCGATTTAATTTTGTTTGTAGCAACTGGTTTCAGCGTACATTTTTTAAATCCTTTTTATGCGAATCCAGTGAGGAATTACAAGCAGAACAATATGCTGTTTAAGGCTAGATTACACTATTAAACTTTGTATTAATACATGTCAAAAACTCAAGTAATATGACAAAGTGTGAAAGTGTAAATGCAATGTGTCACGAAAATGACAAGTATTATGAAACAAGTTTGACATCCCATACGACTTACGTTTTTTGAAAAATTTCTAAACAATAATACTTTTCATTGGATCAGGGTTGCATTTTATTTCATGTTTATACTTTGTGTGATGGTGTGAACACAAACTGTCATGTTAAATTAGATTTTTTGACAGTCGCATCAAAACTCATTAGATTTCTATCTCACAAAGTATTATGAAATACGTAAGACTTGTGAGATAGTGTAATCTAGCCTTTATGAAGACGAACGAGCCAATTTATAATAATTTGGAGCTTGTTCAATCCGTTTTAGCCATCCTTAAAATCACCAATAAAAAAAAATTTTATCCGTCATTCATTTAATACATCGATGCATCATAAGCACTTACCAATAGCCCAGTATTCCTTTCCCAAACTTTATAATATTGTCTTTCAAATTAACTTATTTTTGGGAAAGACATATTTACTTGAAAATTGTCTTTAAAAAATTCAAAATTGTATAGAATAATAACATAAGTTTATTAAGTACCTTTTACGCACTTAACAAAAACCGTATTAGTTGTTGATAAGAGTAAAATAAAAGTTTTGCTACTTTTTTTTTCATATTTTATAAACAAAACAAAGAAAAATAAGCGTAAATAAAAACAGAAGGGAAAATATATTAAAAATGTGTAAAATCCCCGAAAAATGCCCGAATTTTTTTTTTAAATTCCCAAAAAATCCCCAATCTCCAAATGACTTTCTTTGTCCTTTTTGCTCGCATGAAATCCCTCAATTTGGGCATAACTTCCCAAGTCTGGCAGCCCTGGCAGAATGCACCGGTTGTCATTAAATTTCAACCAATTCGTTTTATATGTATGTATGTCGTGAAAACCGGTCCATAATTTACATTTATTAAGACTGTTCTAGTAAATCATATTGGTATGACTAAAAGCGCAATAAATAATGCTTTTGTGGTGAAATTTAGTATACAGGGGTGTGCTGAAAATCGAAAACGTAAAACGCAAGAATTTTAAAAGTCGTTTTTTAATAAGATTTCCGTAATAAAAGAATTTTCGATTTTCAGCACACCCCTGATAATCTACTTTCATAAGGCTCCTTAAAACAAATTTAAAAAAAAAAAATGTTTAATTAACAAGATTTTGTTTGTCGTCCTTAAGGCCCAACCATAATATGCATAGCCGTGCTTAACCTACTGTCAAAAATTGCCAAAATGTCTCTCAAATGTATTTAAAAAAACAATAAAAAAATTAACAAGAGTGCTAAATTCGGCTGTGCCGAATCTTATAGACCCTTCACCATTGTGCGAGCAGAATACAGAGCAACTTGGCAAAAACTAAATAATTTTTACATATACATATATACATTAGACTGGTCGCATCTTGTATGGGATTTTTTTTTTTTTTAATTTAAATGTTTGCGCTGCTTTAAATATGAGGTTTGGTGTAAGAAATCAAGTCCTAATTTTTCAGCTCAATCCGACGATGCCTAGTCGTGCCAAGTGGGGCCCAAAGTTCCCCATATGATAAAAAAAACATCTATTCAATCAGATACTAGATAAAAAGCCGGTCTTAAAGACCGAAAATCGAAAATCTGGCTTCGTTACGATCTTCCGCAGAGAAAATACTTTAAGTATGCCAAATTTCATCTTCCTATGCCATCAGATGGCTTCAGAAAGTTGCGGAAAGAATAGGACATACATGCAAACATCCTGACATACTAAGAAATTATATATTGTATAGATAGATTAAAGTATTTGCAGTCTAATATTTTAGTATGATACGAACGAAAGATTTTTAACTAATTTTAACTAATTCAGGGTCGCTGAATCCAAAAATGACTGGAGTCATACATTTGACCAGTCATACATTTGACCCTTCTTGAGGCATCCTAGGCACTACACGGGCCAAATATAAGAATTTCAATTATACACATATGGCGGTTTAATAAAATTCTTAAATTAATTAAAATTTTTCGTCTTTTGTGAATACATAAAATCAAAAGTTGTGAACAGATTTTAATCATTTATAGCTTGTTTTGTTTGCAATATTGTTTTTTATATGACTCTATAAAATTAGAAGCATAGCTCCATTTTTCAATTTTTTATGAATTTTTAAAAACAAAAATTCCGAAATTTTAATAAAAAAATTATTTTTTTTTCCAGAAAAAAAAAAAATTATGTTTCTAAAACGACTGCGCATATAAGAAAAACGTTTTACCTTTCTTAAAGTAAATTTAATTGCGGAATTTCGGTTTTTTTTTGTTTTTCAATAAAGTTACGCGAACATATGTTGTGCAACCTCCCTAATTTTCGAAATAACGGTATATCTCGAAAACCAGAGCCGATATGAAGAAAAAAGTTTTAACTTTCTTAAAGTAAAATTTATTGCCGAATTTCGATGTTTTTAGTTTTTCAATAAGCTAAAGCGTTTTTGAGTTGCGCGAACATATGTTGTGCAACATCCTTAATTTTTGAAATAACGGTATATCTCGAAAACTAAAGCTAACCTAAAAAAACGGCTAGCAACACTGGATTCAGCGACCCCGAATTAGTTAAAATTAGTTAAAAATCTTTCGATCGTATCATACTAAAATATTAAACTGCAAATACTTTAATCTATCTATACAATATATAATTTCTTAGTATGTAAGGATGTTTGCATGTATGTCCTATTCTTTCCGCAACTTTCTGAAGCCATCTGATGACATAGGAAGCTGAAATTTGGCATACTTAAAGTATTTTCTCTGCGGAAGATCGTAACGAAGCCAGATTTTCGATTTTCGGTCTTTAAGACCGGCTTTTTATCTAGTATCTGATTGAATAGATGTTTTTTTTTATCATATGGGGAACTTTGGGCTCCACTTGGCACGACTAGGCACCGTCGGATTGAGCTGAAAAATTAGGACTTGATTTCTTACACCAAACCTCATATTTTAAGCAGCGCAAACATGTAAATTTAAAAAAAAAAAAATTGCGACCAGTCTAATATACATACATATTTGCAATACTAAAAACTTCATTATAAATTAAACTTAAAAGGCGAAAACTGGTAAATATTTTTTTTAAATCGTTTTTAAAAACATAAAAAAAAATATTAAAAAAAAATGTTGTTTTTAAAAAACCAAGATTCGAACCAGGGAACTCACAGTTTCTAACTTAACACGCCCCTTAGACAACTGAAATAAAATATGGCCCGGACAACCGGATTTGAACTTCGCTTTTCATAAGGACCCAGAATATTTATACTTTATAGGGTGTACGATCAATATTGTGGACATTACAAACGGAATGACAAAGTTATTATATATAAAAAAATAATTTTTGGGATTTCAGTATTTTGATTATAACTTAGCCATTTTTAAACCGATTTGACAGATTTAAATACCGACGTGCTTAGGAAAAAATTTACCATTTACTTAAGTTATAAAGCTTGGACTCGGAAAGATCTAGGGTTCCCGAAAGTGGGTATTACAAAAAAAATTTATTTTGCCCATAACTTTTTCGTATCTGAACCAATTTTTCCGAAATTTTGAGAAAATATTTTCTACTAAAGATGTCCGGTCTTTTGATATATAAGGCGTAACCATAGGTCATATGACAGTCCAAAAATTCAGGGGGGCTACTCTCTATTGCGATGCGAACGATAAATGCCAACTTGGTACTCTCTATCACTTTCGCAAAATGTCTTAAAAATGGAGCATTACTGGCTTTAAAAATGAAAGATGGCGCAGATTGACAGTAATGAAATGTTTAAATATGTAAAAATATTTGAAATTGGAAAATTTAAATTAAATAAATAGTGATTATTTGCGAAAAGAAAAAAATAAAAAAAGAGTACCAATCGCTAGATATGCTAACATTTTCTTTCGCATCGCAATAGAGAGTAGCCCCCCAGGATTTTATAAAATTTTTGTAATTTTTTGTACGGGAGGTACCACGCCCACTTCTCCAATCCCCCCCACATTTTGTGGGATGGTGTGTATTGACAACCTAAATGTTTGTACTTACTTTGGAAACTTACAGAAAAAAGTAATAAAATTACAACAACAACAAGAGATTTTTGGAAAAAATTAGAGGTAGTCGTGGTTTTTTTCTCATATCTCAGCCAGTTTTAGACCGATCTGGCTGTATTTCAATAGAAAAATTATAATAAGAATACCTGACATAAAGACCAAGCCCCGATCATACTGGGGGCTTCGGAAAACCCATTCCAACAGACAGATGGACAGACAGACAACCGGATTTGAATTTCGCTTTTTATTAGGACCCAGAATATATATACTTTATATTATAGGGTGTAGGATAAATATTATAGAAATTACAAACGGAATGACAAAGTTATATATACCCTTTTTTATACCCTTCGATGAAGGGTATAAAAAACATTTGATTACGTACGGAATGTGCGATCAGTTTCGCACTTTGCTTAAGCAAATGACAGTTTCATTAAACTTAACAAAAAAGTTTCCGTAAGTATAATATGGTTTGCTTCATATGATTTACATGCATTCGCTTAATTCAACTTAAGCACATTATGGTTAGGGCTTAATTCCTAATTTTTATTTTTGATAAAAAAAACACTGAAATTTATTGTTGATGGGATAAGCTATTCCTATGCATTTCACTGGTTTCTTAGGTCAGATCGTCAGGAAACTTCATCCAAGGAATTTAGAAAAACTAAAGATATTTAGCAAATAAAACTTTTAAGCGAATAAGAATTATAAGCAACAGTTTTACTTGTAACAATATCAAAGCTTTAACAAAAACACCAACAGTAAACAGTGAGTTTTCTTTTCTTTTCTTACATTTCTTACATTCCCCACTACAATTGGTTGGAATTCTTACAACATTAATTGAAAATTTTGTATTCCCAAAAATTATTTTGATAATAAAAAAAACAAAAAAAAAAATTATAAAAGTTTTAGGCCCGTTTTCACAAGTTACCGATAGCTAAAGGTATGATTTTATCGGCCGTATAAAAAGTGTTCCAATATTACAACTTTTATTTTGCCTACCAGATAAGATGAACCTTAATTTAATTTATAGCTCACTTTAGGTTAAAGTAAAGTTTTAATAATGGAACTCTTTTTATAAGGCCAGTTAAAGTCTACTTTTAGCTATCGGTCAGTTGTGAAAACGGGCCTTACAATGTTTAAAATAAAGCTTAAAATACATATGGGTATTTCCCCAGAATGCTCTACAAGGATGAAAAAATAATGGTAATAATCATCGTCTTTTATTGTTTATTAGAATAAAAAGGTCTATGTTTTTATAAAAGAATGGTTTCATAGCATATCTCAGCTGTTTTACTTGAGGAAATTGGACTGGAAACTGGAAAATTTTATATTTTTCTGTATTTTCTACTTGTAAAGACATTTTTATATACTGATTTTACATGCAAGAAATATGTTATGTTTACACTCTTTCTTCATAATCTCTCCATTACAATCAGTTGTAAAAGGAGTATTAAGTTTTTCTGTTAAGGAAATTCGAAGACATTTATGGAAAAATGCATGGTGATAATAATAAAAAAACATATGGAAAAATCGTACTTCCGCTATCCGTACGTTCGCGACCGGTACATAAGCCAATTAAACAAAAACCAAGAGATATATTTTATTTTGTAAATACTGGGTGGAGACTTACATTAATACACTTTTAAAATAAATTAATCACTTTTGAAATTTTGATTTTTACATGATTTTTACATTTCACTACTGTCAGCCGAAGTTGACTTCTATTTTGCGTACGTTCGTGACCACACGTTTATAACTTTTATTATGAAAACTTAAGCACGATGAAATCCATCTTTTGTACTAAACATAGAGCTACCCAAATGCTATCGAACGAAAAAAAAAAATGCTAGGAAAAGTTTTGTTTTCTATATTTTTTGTACATCAAAAGCGCACGTTCGTGACCCCAGGAAACGCCCATATGCATTTACATTTTATTTTTAATTCAATTATGATATGCTCCAAGGCACTTTGGGTGCACTGCTACGTCACTTTTTTTCACATTTGTAAATTGATCGGTCCATAATTTACCATAGGACCCATATAAAGCCCACTCTCGAAAAGCACTTTGGTACGCCTAAAACCATAAAAAATAATTCTATTGTTATAAATTTTGTTCTGTCACAGTTTTATATGACTAGAAATCACACTGTCAACTTTGGTAAAGATCGGTTCATAATTTACCACAGGTTCAATATCCTAGCTGTCAGTGGATGGTATCAAATATTGAAGTAACCCTGCTGAAATTGGGTTCAATTGTTCCTGGATTTGTGAAAATAGAACAAGTTCAAAAAGATAGAACTCATGACCAGTGAAAGGAGAGTGAAAAAAGTAATGAATTACGGTACATACTACATTGTGTCGAAATAATTTTACATTGCCATTGAGCCAATTTAGACTAGACTAATTGTTCTGGCAGAAAACGACAGTTTGTAGGCGAAAGAGGTGAAGAGAGTCGTTCTCGGTTGGCATAATTTTTAATCCAGCTTCAACCCCTCATTAGCAGAACAAAACCAATACATACACACTTATGAAAAAACAGGTTCAGTGTTTTCTTTTTTGCAAAGCGATTTTAATCGTTAGTTGTTCGCCGTCGTGTAAACATGACTATAAAAACAGAGGGTGGTTGGTCACGCCAAATGTTTTTATGTTTACAGTGAACGAACACCAAACGTCAAATAAACAAAAAAAATACTAACACATACAAAGCTGTGTGTACGTATACAATTTTATGCCAGAATAATTAATCCAGTGTAGTTTGGAAAGAACAAAAGTTAATCCGACTAAAAATTAGTCTAGTCTAAATTGGCTCATTGAGAATAGATGTGTGACTGGTCAAATGGTGTCAATTAACCAATGACAAACCCATGTAAAAGTGATAGATCTTATTCATATGAACTGTAAGAACTAGAACCGGTCTCTACCCCCAAAGACCTATCACGGGACTACTTTCGTGTAACAATATCACGTAACAACAAAATGTCTGATGGGAGGTTTAAGTGAACGTTGCGAAAACGCAACGCAGGGCCTTAATGGGTTAATATAAAAATGTAATTATACATCGTCTTATACCTTTCCATTAAAAAAAAATTCATTTAAAAAATTTTTGGTTGGTGGACTGTTTCTGGGATTGGCCAATATATACAACATATATTTTTAAAAAAGAAAAATAAGAATTATAAAAATAAATAGTACAACTGAAATATAATTTTTAATAAATAAGATGCTAAACTAAAACTTTGAAATATTTAATGCTAATGTTTACTGCAAAAAATGATAAAATAGTCACTCTGTTCTTAAGTATGCAAGCACAGAAACTTTTGCAGTTGTCGACAGACAGGCAGCAATTTAGAAGGGAAATAATTAATTATTTTTATGAACTTTTATTTTTATTTCGCTTTGCAATAGTTTAGGCCTGCCATACGTCCTGGTTTTCCAGGATTGTCCTGGTTTTAGACTACTTGTCCTGGTGTCCTGGTCCAATAATAAATTGTCCTGGTTTTTTGTACAGGTCAAGACAAACAAATTAGTTTTTTGCTAGTTTTAGTTGTTAACAAAGGTTAAGAATTTTGTTATAACACTGCTAGCATAAGGTAATTATATAAACAACTTTAATTAAATTCAACTGTTATCTGGTGGAAAGCTGGTTAAAGCTTTCAATAATATTAGATGATAGTCAATCCTCTTTCAAATTTTGTTTCAACTTGTTGCTGTAAAAAGTTATACCGTGTAAACAACTTTTATAAGTAATCGAAAGCCGATAACAAATTGCTTTCTCTAAGGCCGAGGACACGCAATGAGCTGCTGAGCGATCAGCGTCAAAAAATTAAAACATATGAAATACTATTGAAGTGGCCACGAAATGAGCGGCATGCGAGCGAAATTTTTGAGCGGCTAAGCGGCGTCGCTCAGGAATAAAACTTGTTCTAATTTTTAGTTGTTTTCTGAGCGTCAAAAAAAAACACGGCAAAATTTAATGTGGAGCTTATGATTTCATCCGTACAAAGCTGACCGAATAATGCAAGACAGATTATCAAATTTTAAAAATAAAAATATGACCGAGAAATTATTTTTTTGTTTTGTCAATTTGGTGTTAACTTTTAGCAACAGCAAATCAAAGCATTTCACATACATACGGCAGTATTGTCTTGGGTAGATTTGTATATAAATGTTTAAATTCCCCTTGCTTGATAAATATGGGCACATTAGCATGATGTGTTTATTAATACTGTGTTGTAGGGTGCCATATGGTCGGGTTTGACCGACTATACTTTCTTACTTGTTTATAATTTGTTTTTGTTTTAGATGTAAGTTAAGCGACCGAAGACTTCGCTCGAAATCGACGAACAGGCTGCAATTTTTTTTTTCTTAAAAAACGCATTACATTTTTATGAATACGATTTTCGCGTAATAATTTTGAACAAGCCACTCTTCACAATGGCATTTTAACAACTAACCGCTCAGAAGTGACGCTCAGTAATAAGCCACTTGCCGCTTAAACTTGATGCTTTGACGCTCATCGCACAGCCGCTTAGCCGCTCATTGCGTGGCCTCGGCCTAAGGCAGCCCATACACGTTTTAATTCAATTGTCAACTGAGTCGGTTGTTGTCCAAATGAAAGCGTGTATGGCTTTGTCAATTGATTAGTTTGACAGTTGTCCAACTCGACAACAGAAAAATCAAAAGATTTTGATTTTTTTCAAGTTGGGTTCTTAGTCTGCACAATGGACTAAAGAAAGAAACCCGTTAGCGACTCAAGCACTGGAGAGTATTATTCAATGTAAGTTTGATTTTATTATGACATGCTGCCTGTTTTATAATGTTTTAATGTTTCAAACACCGAAATGAAGTTCTAGAAAAAGAGCCATCTTCTAAAAATTATTTTAGTTTATAACATTTGAAGCTCAACTTTTTTTTCTTTTTCATCATTTTTATGTACATGAAGTTCACGTTATTTTTTTTTATATATATTGTTGGATTTAAAAATAAAAATGCTTAAAGTTTCAGGAGAGCCAAAAAACTGTTTATATAAAAATGGTGTTAATATTTAAAAAAAAATGAGTTCCCTTATGAAAAAAGTCCAATTTGAAGAAAGTTTTGCTAGGCCTTTTTAAATTTTGTAAGAAGCTAGAGATGTGAAATGAGAATTAATTTATGAAAAAAGTAATTTTGAGTTGTGACCCTATAGTATTTAGGGTGCGATATACTACGTACATATGTATTAAAAAAACTTTTCTGTAATTTTTAATCCATTTTTTCCATGTGTCCTGGTTGATAGGTTCAAACTTCTGGCAGCCCTACAATAGTTCCAAGTTCAATCGAAATAAAACTGAAAAGAAAAAGCAAAAAATGAAAAAACTTTTTAACACTGGATGAAACCGTATTTGTGTTTTTTTTTTTATTTATTTAAAAACAAAAAGAAATTGCAATTTTTCTATTATATAATTTTCGAAATTTGTGCTCTTTGCAAAACTCAAAAAAAAAAAAATTGCACATTTGGCAACGCTGATCGTATGTAAACAAAACCATTTAACTGCTACTTGTTGATGAATTCTTTTCATGCTTTAACCTGATTTCGTTTATGTTGTTGTTTTGTTTAGCTTCTTTACTGTTTTAGTTCGTTTTAGTTTCTTTATAACATTCAAATAAAAGAGAAGTTTTAATAGCAAACTTTGTCATAAGAAAAGAATAGTGTAAGCAAAACCGGTCGTAATTTAATTAAACTTATCATAATAAATTACTTTTTTTAACTTCTCAAAGTAACAACGCAGAAACTTAAATTTATTGTTTTATTTTTACCTTCGTTTTACATTAATTTTACTTTTTTTATAGGTATTTTTAATTTTTTGCGTGTTTAAAAATAAAAATAATGATTAGAGAAAAATTAAATGGAAATAAATTAAAGAAAATGACAAAAAAGAAAATAAAGTTAAGCCTTACTTGAAGAAAAATCTTCTTAAGGTAATAAAATTGTGTAAAAAAAAAAAACAACGAGCAACAGAAATAAAAAAAGCATCAGAATGGTAAGTCAACACTTAAATTTTCTATAGAAAATTTTTAAAAGAAAATTTTGCGATTATTGAAAATACCCAATTTTTTTTTTACAAAATTTAACAATTTCTCAAATTTTCTATAAAAAAATTTTACGAATTTTCTATAGGTAGAATATTTTAATTTTCTCAAATTTTCTTTAGAAAAGTTTGGCTGACTTCCAAAACGTAAATGCTTTGCATAAGAACAAAGTATAATGTTTCATTACGCCGCAGTACAATATAGTATAAGTATGCAATGCAAACCGTTCCAAAATATCAATGGTAAGTATTAGTAACGCAGCAAAAAAGCAATCAGAGCATCGGTTTTAAAGTTGATGCTTTGTGATATTTGACATTTAATTTGCAAGCAATACAGATTTATTTTAATATAATGCATTGCATTACTTACATTTCAAAACGTTTAAATAAACAGAACACATAGTTGCATTGTTACGGTACTTTGTACATGGGCATGGTTAAAATACTGTACTAAAACTGTATACAAACTTTGTATTACTACGTTTTGGAAGTCAGCCTTTATGATTCCTCCAATTTTCTGTAAAAAATTTACGAATTCTGGAATTAACAGCGAAAGTTTTCCGATTACGTTAATTTTCTAAAAAAAATTTTACTAGTTCTCGAATATTCTGTAAACAATTCTGTGATTACCTGAAAATTTTTTTGGTGACTCGAATTGTCTATAGGTACCTATACAATTTTTAATTTCTTGAATTTTGTTAAGAACATTTTTCGATTACGTAAATATCGTATAGAATATTTTACGATTACGCAAATTTTCTATGGAAAATTTCATGATTAGTCGAATTTTTTATGTAAAATTTTAATAACTCGAATTTTTTTTTAGAAAATTTTATGATTACGCAAATTTTCACGATAACTGGATTTTTATGGATACTTTTATTATTATCCGAATTTTTATATAAAATTTTACGAATTCTCGAATTTTAAATACACATATCCATAGAAAATTTTTCAATTTTTCGCATTTTTTATGGAGAATTTAACGATTACTCGAATTTTCTTAGGAAAATTTCACGATAACTCGAATTTTCTATGGAAAATTTAGCGATTAGTCGAATTTTTATATAAAATTTTATGAATTCTTGAATTTCCTGTAGAAAAGTCGAATCAAAGTTTTTAATTACTCGAACTTTGTTTAGAAAGTTTTACGGTTCCTTATATTTTCTATAGAAAATTTTCCATATTTTCGCATTTTATGTAGAAAGTTTTCCGATTACATGAATTTTCTATGGAAATTCTACGATTACCCAAATTTTCTATACAAAATTAACGAATTCTCAAATTTTATATAGAAAGTTTTTCGATTATTCGAATTTTCTATGAAAAATTTTGCGATTACTTAAATTTTCTATAGAAAATTTTCGATAACTCGAATTTTGCTAAATAATTTAACAATTACCAAAGTTTTCTCCAGAAAATTATTTTTTTTTTAAATTTTATTCAATAAAGTTCTGCAAAAAATCACTTCAGATTTTAATAAATATTTAAATAGACCTTAAACATTTTTTTATGTTAATTATTTTGTTGTTTGTCAACAAGAGTTTTTTAAAATTTTTTTTTCCTCTTTACCAATTTCATCATCAATACGTCATTAATAATGGTAATTAAAAAAAAATAATAAAAAGACAATAAAATTGACAGAATAAATGCGAAGGTTTGTCATGAATATGTAAAGTATTTTCAATACAATTCAATTCATTTTCAACGCTTAATGGAGAAATAATTGCATTATATTTTTTTGCCAATAAAATAACTGGAAACAAAAAAAAAACAACAACAAAGAATTATAAAAATGTGTCCTTAAAAACCACTGAAACCAGAAATAAAAGGATAAATGTGTATATCAATATACTATTGCATATTGAGCAGATACATATTTATAGCATATTGAATAATTAAAAAATTAAAAACAAATTAAAATTGTAAATAATAAACATTACATGACAAATATTGATAAAAAAAAAAAAAAACAATAGGAATACTATATTCGGTTGCGCCGAATCCTTGATACCCTCGAAAAAGGCTTAAGTTCAAATACAAAACAACCACTACAAAAATTTGGTAGTGTAATTTCTACAACTTTAAATATAAATCATAGTTAACTAAAACTCTCAATAAATGAAATGCGTCTGTATTGGATAAGATAATATTGCCCAGCAAACACAAAACTAAGCATTGTAAATGTAATGAATTTTACTTTTAAAAGCTAAATGGAAATGAAGTTTAAAAAAAGTCAATAAATTTAAATACAAAATATGCCTCAGTTTTTACAGAATTAGGGCAATTTTTTTCACACATAATTGATTGGTCGAGCTTAATTTACAATAAAAACTTAAAAAATTAAGTGTATTTAGGCATTATAAATTCAGTTTTCCAAATTTAAGATTTTGTAACAATTTCTTATTAACAAAATATGTTTTAAAATTAAAAAACTTAACGCAAATTTCTGTCTTCCATCATACTATTTTGTTTGCTGGTTTATTTTGAAATTAAATCAAAGCTGAAAAAACAATTAAGCTGAAAAAGCTGTAAGCATCCGCACATGTGCACTCGTTAATACTCAATTAACAACTAAAATCAAACTGAAATAGAAGAGAACAAGTGTCGGTGTGAGTTTTTTTTATTGTTTTTGTAGCACAACTGTGCACAGAAAATGAAGATTTGGATTACACTGATGTAAATCGATCCAAATTTAAGTCCTTATACGCCTTATAACGGAACCTTGTTTTATTTTAAACCGATTATCACAACATGTTATGGTATTAATTCTAGTCATAAAGTCTTTATCTACATATCGCCTTGGTTCCCCTAAGGAGAGTCAACTCAAAATGTTTCAGTTTTAAATTTTTGAAAGAAATCGATGTACAGTGGTCAAATCTCCCCACCGTAAAAATCTTGCATCATTTTCTCTACTCTTTCGCTAAAAAAAAAAAATAAAGTTGTATCCCCCTTCTCCAGAGTCAACTAAGAGAAATATTTTGAGTGGTCCCCAAATGTAATGCTGAATTCATATCAGTTTTGTTTCAACTAAAGAGATATATTTTAAGTTGTGCTTATGCCACAGCGATTTACTTTGATGATGTTCTATTTTGTGTTGTCTCGTTTTAGCTGTTATAGGTAGGTTTATTGTGCTGTCATATTTCGTCTTGTTTCTATATTTATGAAATGGCACCACTATATAAATGAACAAATTTTAAATAAAGGGGAACTCAAACAACTTGTTTTTTTACGATAATCTAATTCTTACTCGTATTTCTTTATAATGATATAATTGTTTTAAATTTTCATTGTAAATAAAGGGCAGATGTTGACTGTGAACCGCACCTAAAAGTCAAGCTTTTTTCTGCATTTCATTTGGCCTTTCTCAATTTTAGTGATTGTCGAAAAACCAATGCACCCAAAAAGAGTGACTGTTTGGTGCGGTTTATGGGCTGACGGCATCATCGGGCCGTATTTTTTCCAAATTGAGGCCGGTCAGGCAGTGACTGTGAATGGTGTTCGCTATCGTGAGATGTTAACGAACTTTTTATGGGCCGAATTGGAAGATATGGATGTAGACGTTATGTGGTTTCAACAGGAGGGGGACACTTACCACACAGCTAACGAAATAATGGCTATTTTGCACAAAAAATTCAATGGCTGTGTTATCTCACGTGGTGGCGATGTCAATTGGCCGCCAAGATCATGTGATTTGACACCGTTGGACTTTTTTCTTTGTTATTTGAAAGAAAATGTGTATGTTTATAAGCAAAAATTGAAGAGCTAAAGGATGAGATAATTCCGCATATTAACGGCGTAGCACCTCAATTATGCCTCAGCGTCATCCAAATTTGGACCATCGGATGGAGGTGTGCCGCCGAGGTAGCGACGGTCGGCGGTGCGCAAAATCACCCCAGGAAATATGGCCCCAAAAGTAAAATGAAAAACGACCCCAAAATTTTACATGAGACACAACAACACGCAATTTTGGCGCAATTTTTTGGGTTTTTTTGGGGTTATTTTTCATTTTTTCGTTAGGGTGTTTTTGCATTTTAATTGGAATGAAAAATTACCCCAATATCAAGGAATGAAAAATGGCCCCAAATAAAATCACAATTTTTACTTTGGAGCTATTTTTCGTATACTAGTAAAAAGATGCAAATTTTAAGAAATGAAAAATCACCCCAAACATGTTTACACAAATTTTATAAAATTCCATCTAAAAGTTTCTAGGGATAGTATAAAAACCCCGAATTCTTATACCAAAGTAGAGAAAATCCTTGCCGGTTATGCCGAGATGCTTTAGTTAGCGAAGCCGGTGTTTGTTATGCCATAGAGGAAAAAATCATTGAGCACGGCCGAAGGCCGGCTTTTAAGAGAAGCTTTACTGAGCGAAGCCAGAGTTCGTTATACCATAGAAAAGAAAGTCCTTGCGCCCGGCCATAGGCCGGCTATCTAGTAAAGCTTTAGTGAGCGAAGTCAGTGTTCGTTATACCAAAGAGAAGAAAATCTTTTCACCCGGCCAAAGGCCGGCTATATAAAAAAGCTCTAGTTAGCGAAGCTATTATTCGTTATACCATAGAAGAGAAAATCCTTGTGCCAGGCCGCAGGGTGTCTATAACGTGAAGCTTTAGTAAGCAAAGCCAGTTTTCGTTATACCATAAAGAAAAAAATCCTTGCGCATGGCCGAAAGCCCAACCATGCTATCAATCGTACGATTTTTAAAACCAAAACTGTATAATTATTCGGATTTTGAAATCGGGATTCTAAATTTGTGATTTTTGGTTTCGGGCATATGAACTCCACCGAAAATGGGTTAATTTTTCATTAAAAAAATGGGGCCATATTGCATTTTGAAAAAAACCCCCAAATTTGGGGTCAATTTTCATTTATTTCTTTGGGGCCATATTTCCTGGGGCCATATTTGGCTGATATTTTGTTCCATACATAATTGAACCATACCAATATTATCATAATAAAAAGAAATCACGATAATTTCCTAAATAATGTTTTTTTTTGTTCAAAATCAACATCGGCCCTTAAAATTTAACCACCCGTATTTCACCACTCCTATTAATGTTTATTTTTAGCATTTTTTCGCCTTAATACATGAAATCGATGTATTTGTTATTAAACTAGCAACACATTAATCGTTAGGATAAAATTAAATAAAGAAACTAATGGTTGTCCTAATCATAAATACTGTGTAAACAGATAAGAAATGAAAATTTTCTTAGGGAGGTTGGTCTACATTTGACTCAACGACTCTTCTTCTACTAATTCGATTATCAAGGAACAATCACAATTGCAAACTGCTTAGGAGAACTGGTTTTAATTTACTAACAATATAATTATTTTCTGTTGAGTCGTTTAAGAAGGAGCGTAATTTTAAAGCACATAAACAGGTATACGGACAGACGGACATGGATAAATCCACTTAGACCAAGAATATATGGATGTATACTTTTATGGGGTCTTAGATGAATATTTCTTCATGTTACACAAGAAATGACAAACCCTCATTTACAACAGTGTTGGAGTGTTTAAGAAAAACTATTGAAGCAATAAATAAATTAAAAATGTTCAACTAGTGAAAAAATTGTATTAGTTAAAAAGGCTAAATATGTTTTTAAATTAAACAAAAAAAAAAAAAAAAAAATATCAACTGGTTGCTGTTATAGAAATAAAAAATAAAACAATGAAAAAGTATTTTAAAATTCATTTAGATTAATAAAACATTAAAAGTTTTTAACAAAAACTTTGCATAAAAACGAAATAAATAAATCATTACGTGTACCTTAAAGTATGCTATTAATTTTAAATAAATAGCATGCCTTCACGGTATGCTGTTGTTATTTTAAGAATTTTAGTAATAAATATATAAATGCATTTGAAATTTGAAACTAAACACGCTCTAAGCATATTAATAAATATAATTTTTTTTAATATGGAGTAATTGTTGCATTTTGAATCTCGTATATATTTTTAATGATTTTTTTCCTTTGGGACAAGAAACACGCAAAATGTCGTGTGTTAAAAGCATATTTTTAACATGCTATGGCTATTTTTTATAAATACACAAAAAAACAAAACGTATGGTGTTTTTCTATTGTTGACCTGTCTTTGTATTTTTAATTATTATTTATTTCGGTAATATGAGTAATCATTTTTTTATTCTTAAACATCATTTTAAGTCTCTTTGCTTTAAACGTCCAAGACTTGCAGGCATTTAAATTACTGAAATATAAAATTGCAATAGAACTCCTTTAATTTTATTTCTAAAGATTCCTTTACTAGTTTAAAAATCTCATTAGTACACAGAGGGAAAAATTCGGTATTAAAATACTAAAAATTTACACCATCCGTTTTCGAAAGGGAGCCAACAAAGTTTGTGTTCCATTTGAAAAAGAATGGTGTCAACATTTTTTAAACACATCGTTGTTCCCTTAAAATTTAACCTCCCTTTATATTCGGGAAAGTTCTGAAACTTGCATGATTGTCAAATCGTATTTGATTTGGAAATCGCCTAACTTGTTTTTGCAAGTTCTGCAACTCACGCGTTTTGCAATATTTCGAAGTTGCATTTGAAAAGTAAAAATTGGTACTTCGTTTAAATTATTTAAGGAACTGACAACACACATACTTACGTCTTTCGAAGATATTAGATGAGCTGTTTATAAAAATCAATGGACAGACGAGATTGACCAAATCAAAGACCATTTTCTAAACTTCATCCAGAATATTTTTTCAATTCCAAATTGACTAGTATTGATGCAAAAATATTCAATTTAATTTATTCATTACTGCATTGTTTATTTGATGTCAAGTCTAAATTCACTTGAACTCGTCAAAAGTCTTGCGATATGCGAGTTTCAGAAAATACACGATTAACTATCAGCATAATGGTGTAATTGCGATAACATATTGTTTAAATTTTTAACAACACACCATTTGAATACTGATAACATTAAGTTGTCACTTAGACAACACTTTGTTTTCAGTCTACTAAAGAATAACCCATTCTGAACCCGGCAAAAAAAAAGTGATATTTTTTTTAATAATTTTTTGAAATTAAATTAATGGGTCGATTACGAAATGATGCAACGCGGCTCATGTTAAAATATACAAATTTGTTTTTATTTTATATTTTAACATGTGCGGCGTTGCCTGATTTTCTGTATCTTAAAGGGCAAATAATTATCAAAATACACCATACATCAATAAATAAATATGTTTTTTTCATTTAATTTTTTAAAAGAAGTATATTTTAAATATTTTGTATGGTTTTATTTTACAAAAATGTAAAACTCTTTACAAAACTTTTACAAGAAAACAAAATTTTCGTAATGGATTTATGAAGCATTGCCATATCTCTTTTTCATGACATTTTGCCAAAATTTACATACTGGCAACTCACAAAACAAACAAAAAACTTAAAAGAACAAAGCAAAATTGAAAACAACATTGGTTTAAGTTTTTTTTAGGCTTTAGTTCCGTTATTTTAAATTAAAAAAATTAATTTTTATCGCTTGTGCTGGCTTTTTCGTATGCAAATAAAAAACAAAGATAAACAAACAAGAACATATAACAACAAAATTTTCGGATTGATGAAAACGATTGAAATCTAAAGCACCAAAAACGATCTCTAACGGAATGGCAAATACTTAATTGACAGCATTTCGAACGGAATCTGTGACTCGGCTGTATTTAAGTTTTCTGTATAGGAAAACTTTTTATATTGGCACATATGGAAAAGACAAGGTGCTTTTGAAATACTTTTTTACAAGCGGTTTTTTTCTTGTACAGGCAGAGAAAAAACATGTTTTAATATGGTCACCTCCAACAAAACTATTTTTAAAAAAAGTTTAAACATATTATGGTTAATATAACCATATTATTGTCACCTACAACCATATTATGGTTGAATTAGTCCTCCATCAAGAAGTCACAACCATATTATGGTTACCTCTAAACATGTTATGGTTAAATATGACAATAATTCGTTTTAAAATTAACAATAGTATTTTCCTATTTTCCAAGAGCAACATGCTGTGGTTGACAACTAACCATGCTGTTATAAGTGTTAAGCATGTTTTAGTTATTTTTGACCATAACATGTCCGAAAGCAACCATAGTATGGTTGTGGCTTCTTGATGGAGGACTAATTCAACCATAATATGGTTGTCAGTGACACTTATATTGTTAAATGAATCATAATATGTTTACAATTTTCTTTAAAAATAGTTTTGTTGGAGGTGACCATATTTAAACATGTTTTTTCCCTGGGTGTATGAAATGTTCTTATATCCGTTAACTACTTTCCTTTTTTAGTTTATAGATACCAGGCTTTTTTTGATTTATTATCGTCGTCGTTCCTATCATTATTATCCGAGTCCATGTTTTATTTTCCACTGTTATAATGACAACTGCACGTTATCTTTATGGGAACAGGTGGTTGTCAATTTGACAAGTATGTTATTTTTACATCTTTGGTTTAAATTCGACCAGGCGTAGTCGAAATATTGACAAAACATCGTTATCGTTTTAATACTATTGCTTAACAATTTTTTACCGCCTTTTTTCGCTCTGTGTTTAGTTTTCATAGTTCTTAAATTTTAAATTTAACCTTTTATATATTCTTCCACTTTTTTTTAAACTTTTAGTATGAAAATAATTAAGCTGTCCTTTTTTTTCAGAAAAAATAAAACAGATTTTTGTATAAAAAAAGCAATTGACTCTACTCCTTAAAGGGGGGGACTAAAGTTTGTGACACATCGCCATCACACAGTGGTAGAAGGCAAACAGTAGTTTTTTTTGTGCTGTTTTTTGTCATTGTCAATAATAAAAGTGGCACGAAAAATAAAAAAACAACAGTTAATGAAGCAAATTAAATCGTAACGCTTTTTAAGTTCAAATTATACAAAAAAAATAAATAAAATGCAGAAAACATAAAAACTTTCGTTAATAAAATAGACGGAGAAAAATAAAAGTTATGCTGGTGACTTGAATTCGCAGCAACAAAATGAACTGACCTTTTAATGTTTGACAGAGATGGCTAAACAAAGAGTCAAGTTGATAAGAAAAATTTGTAACAAAAATGTTGGCAGACTTTTACTCCGCTTCTCCTCTTTTTCTTTCCTTGGTTATTTATACAAACATTAACACCAAGTATTATACACATTGAAGCCTGTTATAATGTGGGTTTAATATAGAATTACAGTTAATCATAGTAATAACACCACACTGTACTTTAAAAGGCATGTCATGAGGTCAAAAACCTCAATAATGCCCGGAAAATTACATATATTTTTTTTTTTCTTCATTATTTATTTATTGAATCTTCATATATTAAATATGAACTAACAATAATTAATCAAATCTTAACCTAATATTATTTTTTTGTCCTGCCAGTGCCAGACAAAAATTTTGTTCATCGCGGGTTCTGTTCACTTTTATAGGTGTTTATCGCTCATCTAATTGGACAAGTGCCGCAGTGTCTCTTCTTCTTAAGCGAGTGTGGCCGCTATCATTTAAAATATTTCGTGCTAGTGGGTTCGGGTGCAATTCGAGCCTTTTTAAGTATTTTACTGCATATTTCGTAATCATAGTTTTAACTAATGGAACATTGAGATCCTTGTGAATATTTGAGTTTTTAACATACCAAGGGGCAGCTGTGATTATTCGAAGTAGTTTATTTTGGCGCCTTTGAATTTTTTCGATATTAGAGGCCGAGGCAGTGCCCCATAGCTGAATACCATAGCACCAGATTGGCTTTAAGATAGAGTTGTAAAGAAGAAGTTTGCAGTCGAGACTAAGGACAGAGTTTCTTCCAATAAGCCAATGAATTTGGATGGCTTTTAGTTTCATTTGAGTTAATTTTGCCTCTATATGGCTTTTCCACGTTAAACGGCGATCTAGATGAATACCGAGGTATTTTACATGCGAATTTTGAGGTATTATTTGATTATTGATTTTAATAGGGGGGCATGATTCCCGACGCAAGGTGAATGTTATATGTACGCATTTTTGCTCATTGACCTCTATCCTCCATTGCTTTAACCATAGTTCGAGTAGAAATATATGATCCTGTAGGTATCGAGATGCTTCTTGACGGTTTTCGTGCACGCTCAAAAAAGCTGTATCATCAGCAAATGTTGAAGTTTGTGTGTAGTTGTTTGTTGGCATATCCGAGGTATATATTAAGTATAAAAGTGGGCCCAGGATGCTTCCCTGAGGGACACCAGCGTCAATTTGCTGAGGAGAGCTTAAATAATCACCTTCTTTAATAATAAACTTTCGACCGACTAAGTAGCTTTCTAACAGCTTGTGTATGTTTACTGGTAAGTTTAGCTTCAATTTATGTAATAAGCCTTCATGCCAGACTTTATCGAAAGCTTGAGAAACATCGATGAAGAGAGCGGAACAATATTTTTTTTCTTCAAAGGCTTTTCTTATTGCGTTTACTATACGATGGGTTTGCTCAATTGTGCTGTGTTCTCTTCTAAAGCCGAATTGGTGGTTAGGAATACATCTATTATCATTTAAAATTGGGGTTAATTTTGACGCTAACAGCTTCTCAAACAGCTTTGATATATTAGAAAGTAAGCTTATAGGCCTATATGACTCAACTTTTGTGTGATCCTTTCCAGGTTTAGGTATCATGGTGACTAAGGAGACCTTCCACTTTTGAGGATAGTATTCAAGGCGTAAAATAGCATTAAAAATTAAAAGAATAATTTTCTTTGCTATGCTGGGTAGCTCCAAAAGCATTTTGTTGCTGATCTTGTCAAACCCAGGAGCCTTCTTGGGGTTTAAATCACAAATAACCTTTTCGATTTCTCTTATCTCAAATCTTAGCGGAACAGCTGCTCTAGCAGCAACAGGTGGTAACTCGACCGCAATATCGTGAGATATATTTGGGGTAAATACGTTTTTTAAATGATTGACAAACAGATTTCCTTTTTCAACATCATTTCTTGCCCAACTTCCATTCAAGTTTCTTAATGGTGGTTTAGAGACAACTGGCCTTTTGAGATTTCTAGCTGCACGCCATAATGAGTAGTCTGATTGTGGGGTTGCATCAAGTTCCTTAAGATATTTTTCCAGAGAAGCCGTTTTCTTAGTCTGCAGTAACTTTCTTAGTCTTTTTGTACACTCTTTAAGTAAGTTCTTAAGTTGAGGGGATCTGTGCAATTGCCACTCTCTTCGAGCCCTCCTTTTTTCAGACAAAAGATGCTCGACATCTGTGGAATATATTTTAATAGTTTTTGTTTTTTTGGGGGCAATATTGGAATGTTGAACAGCTAGTTTCAGAAAACTGTCAAAATTGTCAATAGAGCGATCTACATAATCCGGTGTACTGAGCGGAATATTTTCTGTGCAATGGGTACTGAGATATTTTTTATATTTCAACCAATTAATTTGCGTAGCTGTCGTCGGAGGAACAATTCTATTGGGGTTCATTATAGTAACAATTGTAGGTGTGTGGTCGGAAGATAAATCTAGGGAGGCTTCAACTTGAATCGTTTCTATGGGAATGTTTTTAACCACGCCGAAATCTATGACATCTGGAATTTTTTGAAGATCAGTGGGCCAATATGTTGGTTGTCCGCTCGCTACCACATTTAAATCCATTTTAGAAATTATGTTAAATAAAACACGACCCTTTGGTGTTATAAGTCGCGACCCCCAGAGGGTATGTTTAGCGTTATAATCGCCAGCGGCTAGGAAACACGGTCCTAATGATTTAAAATATTTACAATATTGGTCCTCCGATATTGAAAATCTAGGCGGGGAGTATAACGATGAAATTATTAGGTTTCTATTTAATTCCTCAACGCAAATGTTCGTTGCCTGGAGATAATCTTCACGATGATCACACATTAGGTAGTGTTTGACTCGGGCCTTTATTAAAATGGCGGAACCTCCACAAGCTCTATCTCGAGGGTCCTTGGTATCATATAGTATATAACCATTTATTTTAAACGTACTTCTTGAGGTCAAATGAGTTTCAGAAATCATCATGACATCAATTTGTTTATTTTTAAGAAAGTATTCTAATTCATTTTTATGTTGGCGGATGCCGTTTGCGTTCCAAAAACAAATTTTTAAACAGTTCATGGTTTGTTAAGTACAGCTTGCAATAACATCGATTGCATTCTAAGCATTTCCTGCATCATATTACCCATTGTGTTCGTAAAATTATTTACTGTTTGCACTAATGTTTCCATGGTTTTTTCTAAACGACTTAAATTAGAAAATTGAGTTTCATCATTACTTGGCGAGGCACCTTGCATTGGCTCATGGTTTGATTTTAGGACGTTAGCGTAAGAGGTTCTGTTATTACTAGGCTGGGGGGCTTGAATTGCATTTGTGTTAACCTGATTTGTTACCTGCATTTGAGGGGGATTAGTTTTCGGTCCGACCGACTGCTTGACGATAGTATATACAGGGCATCCTCTATAATTGGCAGTGTGATTACCGCCACAGTTGCTACATTTTTTTAAGTTGGGGTCGGTTTTAGACTTGTCGCAAAGAACTGTTCCATGTAATTCACCACATACTACGCAAACAGGGGGTAAGTAGCAGTATGCCTTAGTATGGCCAAATTCCTGGCAGTTTAGACATTGAACAGGACCATTTCTTTTGTGCGGCTCCTCAATAGTTACCCTTCTGTACAGAATATATTTCAAATTATAAATTGGATGCGTTTCATTTTTTTTTGAGCTTAATGTCGCCGGGTTCAAGCTCCACTCGAAATAGTGGTTGGGGATTTTTTTCCCTATTTTTGATATTTGTTACGTTTTTGATTTTAAAGCCCTTCTCTTCCAAAAAAGCTTTAATTTCCCCTGGGTCTACGCATGAGTCTATGCCCTTGATTACTACCTGAAGACCTTTACTGCTCTTCAGTTGATACGTATAAAAGTTTTTATTTAGAGTCTCAAATCTTGTAATTACCTTTCGAAAATCATCCTCGTGATTAACCTGTATTTTAGTCTCGTTAATGATACCGCGCTTTATTGCAGCTACATAAAAGGAATTTTCACCAATCACCGAAATTAAACTTTTTATTAACTCATTAGAGTTTTGCTCTCTAAGGTATATCGGGGGTGGCTTAGACGATTTAATGACGTTTGGTGCTTCAGAGGATTCATCCTCCAGAATCGCGAAACGATTTTGTGTATTTATTTTATCAAAAGATGGTACTTTTGAGGCCGAAGCAACTGCTGCAGAGGTAGGGCTGCGTCCCCGTTTAAGCACTGTTATGTACCTGTCCATACCAACTTGTACTGTAGGCTTTTGACAACTTTTTACAGGGGGGTTTTCCATTGCATTTGTGTTTAAGTTCATGGTATCATTGCCCACTAAATTTGTTTTTGACGTCACGGCAATACTTGCTGGCCTGGCAACACTTGTCACCAAATCTTGTTGTAGTTTTTTTAATGAGTCACTATCCACCGTTTGTGTAAATACCGAGGGTGAGAGGGAACGTGTTCGAGTAATTGGCTTAGCCGTTAGGTAGTTAATATTGTTTTGTTTTGTTTTATTTATTTCTGCATTATTTTCATTTGCATTAACTAAAACGTAAACGTTTCTTTCATTTTGTCTTAGTGTTGTTTCACTATTTGTACTCATGCAAACAGTTGTTTTTGTTTTTCACCGTTTTGCTTTGCTTTTAAATTACATATATGCATGCCACATATTTTCACAAAATTTTTCTTTTATTCAAACTTACACACACTCTTACACACATTAATTCACTTATAGGGCCAACGACTTTTTGCTTTGTGTGCTTAAAGCAGCAGGAGGTGGCACAAGAACCAAATCATAACTTTATTCGCATTTTCTGTTTAAGGATATTTTTTTACATCCTTTGTTAGTAGAGCTGCAAAACTCTCGATAGTCGGCCCAATCAATAGTTTCGATAGTTAGCTCAAAAACTATCGATAGTATCGAAAGGTTTTTATGTGCCACTTTTGTAGACACGTTAGTTAATGAAGATGGTAAACAATGAAAAAGTTTTAACGTTTTTCAGGTATAAAAAAATCAGCATATTGAATTTAAACTTCAGTGTCATCTATAGTTTATAATAAATATATGTAATCTTTATAAGGGGAGGATAAGAGGAAAACTCT
Organism: Pollenia angustigena; assembly: GCA_930367215.1. NCBI lineage: Eukaryota > Metazoa > Arthropoda > Insecta > Diptera > Polleniidae > Pollenia > Pollenia angustigena. The sequence continues at coordinate 122,287,927 of OV884059.1, read as the reverse complement.
TGTATAGATGTGCTTCGTACAAGAAGACAAATTCGTGATGATTCCAACTCTTTTGAACTTTCCAGTGCCAAGTAAGAACTTCTAATAAGTAACGAAACTTTATTGTGCCTGATGAGTTCTTCTTCTGGTTGGGGTAGCTATTGGCCAATATGCTGGTCGTATTATTGGTTAAACTGACTCAGTAAAATTGTCACTTGATGGTGGAATATTTTCAACACCAAATACTTGGCCGGACTTACAATACAAGAGCTGCGAAACAGTATCCTCAAGGCTATTTAATGGAACTTCTTGTGATAGCCCTCCCCCTGTCGCTTGAGTGTTTCTTTTATTGTTGGTAAGTTTTTTCTTTATTCTTGCCTTGTAGTGTATCCAAACCTGTGCCAAGAATATTATAATTAGATTAAGAAGATTATAAGTGTTTAAAAGAAGTTCTTGTCGTGGTCCCAGACTATTTAACTCCACTATAAACTCTTCCCATAACTGCTTACATGCATTTTTCATCATACCAAACTTTGGTGTTTTCCGCGATCAATTTCTTAGTTTCTCCAAATAAGCTGGACGAGCCGCTCAAATTAAGCTTTCCCTTTTATTTTCAAACTAATTAAAGTTTAAAAAAAAAACCGAAAAATTTATTACAAAAAGTTATACGTACGATTTCTCCATTTTGTTTTCGATTTTCACCGAATTTAAACAAGTAAGAAAGTATAGTCGGTCACGCCCGCCATATGATACCCTACACCACATTATTTAAAAACACATCATGCCTTTGTGTCCATATAAATATAGATTTATCTAGGTTTATAAACTTCATGAAAATCGGTTTGAAGGTTTGTGAGAGGCAGAAATTGCCCCCTGCCTCCCCTTGTGGTCCCATTTTTTAAAAACTGTATAACTAATGTGTCCCTATGGATATGGATCTATCTATTTTTTAAATTTCATTGAAATCGGTTTGATAGTTTCTGAGAGGAAGAAATTTCCCCCTATCTTCCCTCGTGGTCCTACGATTCGGCCCATTTTCAATAGGCTTGGTCCTTGTGCCAAAAATAACCTATGACCCAAATTTCATCAAATTATCTCCAAAATTGTTTTGCGCACAAGGTTACATGGACAACCAGCCAGCCTGCCAGCCGGACAGACATCGTTAGTTCGTCTCAGAAAGTGATTCTAAGACGATCGGTATACTTTAAGGTGGGTCTAGGACCAATATTTTAAGGCGTTACACACATCAGCACAAATGCATAATACCCTCTCCACTATTGTGGTGTGGGTATAAAAAATAAACTTTAACTGCCAATAACACAACAACTTTTTAGCAGTTGTATGTACATATTTAACATTTTTGAGGACCAAACTTTTACAAAGTTGAAAACGGCATACCACGAAAAACAGATACACAACTGAATAGCCAACTGCCTGTTGAGTTGAGAATGGCAATGTGAATTTACCAAAGACAACAGTAGTATGTTTAGAGGGGTTCCAAATATGATTTTCCATACAAAAGTTGGGTGCATGGTGTAAGTGTTGCCATGTTTTTATTATATTGGCCATTTTAGTGCTTTTTTTTGAAAAATAAAAAAAACGCTTAAAATATTTGTAATAGGAATTTAAAAACCGGGAAACCAAAATACCAACAAATTGGGTATTTTGACGGGATTTTAGCGTCGACTTGAATATTAATTTAGGATTTTTAGTTGTTATATATATATATATATATATATATATAATAGGCAAATGGTTTGAAGGTTATCTATTTTGATTACGCTGCATCGGCTTTCTAGCTACTTTTTCCATACAAAAGTGAGAAGAATAGTGGCAGAATTGCCAAGTTTTTATTATTGCATTTTAGCGCTTTTTTTCAGTACTATTATTATGGAAAAATAAAAAAACGCTACAAATTTTTAAAAATACTGTTTAGATGCAAATACGAATATGAGTGTAAAAGGGAAATGACGTGTAAAGAAAGTTGTTTAGGAGGTGTGATATTTTTGTTAATTGTATAATTTCTTCGTGTGCGTGTCAGTCTTGAAGATTTTAAAAATTTTGTGAGGGATGATAATTTTACTTGTGCATAAGAATTTGTGGGAAAAATTTTTTTTTATTTATTTAGTAGCAGGTGTTAAATTTCTTCGTGAACGTGTCTTGAAGATTTTAAAATTTTGTGAGGGATGATAATTTTACTTGTGCGTTTTCGTATTAACGATAAAACTGATCGTTGAATAATTATTTTTAGTTTTTCAGTTATTGTGTGTGTGTTTAGAATAGTTAATGACTTTGTTGCATAGGTTTTCTAGTGACTTTTTGCTTTGAATGCCTCGGTAGGCTTGTGGGATCAACCACTTTTTTTTTATATCAACAGCCACCAGCTGCACATTAGCTATGTTTACATAAATAATCAGAATTATATTACAAAAAGTAGAAAGTAACTTCTTGGTTTTACTTATAGATCCTTAATAATTTTCGTTATCGTACTCTACTCCTCCTTATATATAACAGCAACAAAAACATTAGCAACTTAGAATATACATGAATAGAGCTGACGCAGCTGTAACAAGTCTAACAAACAGAAAACAAATCCAAAAAAAAAAAATGTTTTGTTTTCTGAAATTCTTTAATTATACTAAAATAAGCCCCGCCCCTTTTTTATAAATTTGTTAACTAATGAAATATGACGGGACTGTACCAAAAATATGATTAATTGTGAAATTAAAACTGTTGATTGAGCATGCTTAATCATGTTTATAATTATTAAATATCACAAATACATTAATAAGACTAACCTAACAATATCAAAACCAAACATGATTGAACTTGAATATTATTTTTGTCAAGCTAATAGGGCCTAAATTTCTTCAATGTAAATAAAATTCAATTTTTATTTCAATATTTTGTTTAAAAGTAAAATTTTTATCTATAATAAAGAGATATAAATATTAAATGAAATAGAAAAAATTTTGTTCTTGTACGTGTCTTGAAGATTTTAAATTTTGTGAGGGATGATAATTTTACTTGTGCGTATTCATATTGATGATTTACAAGTTGTTTATTTTAGTGGAAGGTGTGAAATTTCTTCGTGTACGTGTCTTGAAGATCTTAAAATTTTGTGAGGGATGATAATTTTACTTGTGCGTTTTCGTATTAAAGATAAAACTGATCGTAGAATAAGTATTTTTTTAGTTTTTTTTCAGTTATTGTGTATGTGTTTAGAATAGTTAATGACTTTGTTGCATAGGTTTTCTAATTACTTTTTGCATTGAATGCCTCGGTAGGCTTGTGGGATCAACCACTTTTTTTATATCAACAGCAACCGACATCACTTTTAATTACATTTAACAAATAGAAGGAGTTGTAATTTTTGGGTTTTTTTAATCTTAAATAGAATTATATATATATATATTTTTTTTTTGCGCAGATTTAATTATCACAAGAGACTCTGGTCTGTTTCACTACAACGGACTAAAGGTCAAAGTAACTATTAATCGGTTAATTAAGTTAGCATATAATTTTTGTTGATAACACTTAATAAGCATTTTCTAAAAACATTTGCAGATAGTTTCACTATTACTCAATGTTTATAACCTTTTATTTATTTTTTTTCTAGTTTGATACTCTATAATATAAGTTTAATGAAGAATTTTTCTATGGTTTGATACTCTACAATGACAGTATAGTTAAGAATTTAGTTCAATCCATGGATACACTGCATACAGTTAATAATTATACATATAAATACAATAAAATTTCCATTTTATTAACCATAGTACATGATTTATTAATTGTTTTGATAATATTTAGTAAAAGTTTATATATAGTATAAACTTGAAGTCGACTATACCAATAGAATATTAAATGTTACTGAAAAAAGGAAATCATATTACAAAATCAATTAAGATGATCTAAAAAAGAGTATTACATAGGAGTTTTGAATATTTAATAAGGAAATATCTATTATATGTGCTTATAATTATCAGTTAGGAATTTAAAGATAACAAATTTGTTTTATAATTAGTACAGCTTTATATGTTTTTTTTCTAGTTTATTAACCATACATTATCATACCATACCATTATAATCCATAGAATATAAAACAATTTAAAATAGTTAAATCCGCAAAAGAAAATCACAAACTTTATTTATTTATGTAAAACCGTTCTCCATTAATCATTTATTTATACTTATATTTAGTATATATACTAATACCATGAAATGAATAGTTCAATAACCATATTATATGGTTTATTTAATGTTTTTGTATACCGTTTTGTAATTCCTATAATTTGTTTTCCTATTATTTCCCTTCTATATTTAATATTTATACACTTCCATACATCCTTAAATATACATTCTGTTTTAAGCATTTCTACTATACATATATAAAAATTTTTTTCTTATACTAACATTCTATATTTAATCTTAGTATTATGATCTTACTCTTGATTTTAATCTTAGTCTTAGTGTTGATCTTAGTAGTAGTCTTTTGATCTTGGTTTTATAGTTTCGGATTTCGATCTTGTTTTTTTGTTTATAGACTTGCAACATTACTCTTGTATTACTCTTGCGTGCTGCTTTGTTTACGTTTTCTTAGACTGAATACATATATGGAAATTTAAAATTTCTTTACTTACATATAAAATATCTATCTACTGTTATACGAATGCGTTGAACTTAGTGTTTTCAATTGAAATATTAAACTTCGATTTTAAACAGACATATGCATCTTTTATTTTATATAGGAAATTAATACTCGGTACTAGCGACAACCTCGAAGATTGCACCGACCCCAGTTTTCATAACGTGCAAGAATCGAGTTTCTACTATACTTCATTCTCATCAAACTAATCACACAAGGCGATTTTAAGAAAATCCATACTAATCCTTTCAATTTTATCAACTCTATCCATTATATTATTATTTTAATTTTAACAAATCTTATAAATTCTATTTAGTTCTCACATAATTTTATTCATTGTATATACAACCTTAACCAGTAACTCATATTTATATATACAGTTTTTTCAAACCACTTTTAAAAACATAGTTTGATTTTTACTTGTCTACTATATTAAAAAATAATCCATAAACTTAAATGAAAATTTAGGTTTATATTAAGTAATTTGATTATACGCTGAGATACGCTGATAGTTTTTCTACCTTAAATTTATATATTGAATAGAAAATTACATCTGAATGTAGTGTTTCGGTAAGAATGTCTCTATATTACTTTAAATCAGGTTTCTTATAATACAGAGTTTTTAAATGAAATGTTAACAATCCTAATGTTAATTTCAATATAATTTCATTTAAATCATATATATATATATATATATATATTAATTTGTTAGAATCAAACCATCAATTACCATCATGATCTTATTAATGCCATATATTTTTTTTTTATTATTTTTATTATTCGTTAAAAACTTTATATTCTTATATGTAGAAGATACATATGATTTAGGATTTCTCCTTCATTTTAAACTTGTTTGATTTTACAATTTTCATATTAGTTATTTCAGCCTCTTCATTATCATTATGATCATTATCATAATCATCATAATTAAGATCAGTTATATTCTTTGCTCCTAAAAAACAACAATTCTATTATCTTATGTTTTTTTTTTTCTAGTTTGCTTTTCTATAATATTAGTTTAATAGAGAGTTTTTCTATAGCACGAAATGAATAGTTTAATAACCATATGATATGGTTTATTTAATGTTTTTGCATACAGTTTTGTAATTGCTATAATTTGTTTTCCTTTTATTTCCCCTTCTATACTTAATATTTATATACCTCCATACATCCTTAAATATACATTATGTTTTGAGCATTTCTTTACTATACATATATATAAATTTTTTCCTTTACTAACATTCCTATATTTAGTCTTAATCTTAGTCTTGATTTTAATTAATCTTAATCTTAGTGTTAATCTTGATAGTAGCCTTTTAGTCTTGGTTTTATAGTTTCGGATCTCAATCTTAGTTTTTGTATAGACATCTCATTTACAAACCTATAACTTCAATCTAATCAAACCTATCACACAAGACGATTGTCTTCTGTTTTTCAAGAAAATCCATACTAATCCTTTCAATTTTATCAACTCTAGCCATTATATTATTATTTTAGTTTTAACAAATCTTATAAATTCTATTCAGTTCTCACATAATTTTATTCATTGTATATACAATCCTTAACCATTATCTCATATTTATAGATACAGTTTTTCAATCCACTTTTAAAAACATAGTTTGATTTTTACTTGTCTACTATATTAAAAAATAATCCATAAACTTAAATGAAAATTTAGGTTTATATTAAGTAATTTGATTAAACACTGAGATACGCTGATAGTTTTTTTACCTTAAATTTATATATTGAATAGAAAGTTACATCTGAATGTAGTGTTTCGGTAAGAATGTCTCTATATTACTTTAAATCAGGTTTCTTATAATACAGAGTTTTTAAATGAAATATTAACAATCCTAATGTTAATTTCAATCTAATTTCATTTAAATCATATATATATATATTAATTTGTTAGAATCAAACCATCAATTACCATCATGATCTTATTAATGCCATATATTTTTTTTTTATTATTTTTATTGCTCGTTAAAAACTTTATATTCTTATATGTAGGAGATACATATGATTTAGGATTTCTCCTTCATTTTAAACTTGTTTGATTTGAAAATTTTCATATTAGGTATTTCAACCTTTTCATTATTATTATACTCATTATCATAATCATCATAATTGAGATTAGTTATATTCTTTTCTCATTAAAACCAACAATTCTATTATCATAATCATCAAAATTGGGTTTAAATATATTTTGTTTTTATTTTTTCGTTGAAACCAACAAATCATAATCATTATTATCAAAATCAGGTTTATATATGTTTTTTTTTTTTTTAGTCAAGATACTTTAACATCATCATAATCAGAAATATTATTTTTACAAATGTTGATATTGTGATTTTAATTAAACTGGTTATAATCACCTAAGGTTGAAATGATAGAGATGTTATCCGTTTAATTCTGTTGACTAATTCACATTTATTAAGACATATAGATAATAACAGAATTGATCGAGGATTCATAATTGAATAACTTTGAATAAGAATTGAGCTTATAGTTGGATGAAAGTACGATTTAAACAATAATAACCGACATCGAATGAGTGATTCATCATTTTATTTAATTGAAAACATACCACTTTACATCAAGATACCTTATTTTTAATCTGGTAGCATAAAGCAGTTACCTATTTTTAATCTGGTAACGTATAAACAGAGAGAATTAATATCAGATTTAAATTACAAACCAAATATAAGATACATTATATAAGCCAACAACAACAACAACAATATATTCAACATGAATTGATTCGAAATAAAATACACACAATTCTTAAATACATTCAATTAGTTTGTCTTATGATTATACTTTAGCTGAGAGAGATTCATACCATATACATATTTACACGTTATGCACTTACAACATAAAATTCAAAGTTTATTAACCATAATATATGGTTTTATATAATGTTTTAACAGCAATCATTAAAAATGTATATATAATATAAACTTATAGTTGACTGTACCATCAGAATATTGACTGATAATATCACAATAGAATCATATTACACAAACAATATATAGAATATTATAAAGAGAAAGGTATAAACTCATATGTCTATAGGTAACAGTTAAGAATTTTACAATATATTGGTTTAAGATATGTTATTTCTGATTAAGAGTTTAGTTTAATGGTTCTTGGAAGTTTATTTTCAATATAAATACATACATACATATTTGCTGATTTATTCCTATTTGATAATTTTTGATTTGATTGTTTTTTTCTTTTTACCTACAACACATTAATGAAATGGATATACATTAATGATGATGTTTTTTAACACTTTTAAATATTTGTTAAATATAGCTACATCAACTTCTTAATACATCGAATCAACTTACTGAGAATTAATTTTTAAATTAATATTTTGATATCCGTATACCCAGCTGATAGGCTGGTTGTGTATAGGTTTACATGATAATCACAAATTTCTTTAAAATAATAAAATTTCATTGAATTAACTCTCAAATTGCAACCATACCCATAAATTATAGATAGTACATCCCATATAAATTTATACTTTTACATTAAATTATTTAGTTTCACTATGTTCTCATCATGATTAATATAGAAAATAATATTTTCATATACCCACACCACAAAAGTGAAGAGTATATTAGATATACGTTAATACTAATCCTAGTTACCTTTTAATATACTAAATCAACTTATTTACTTAGAATTACTTTTTAAAACAATTTAAACATGAATCAATCCGACTGGTTGGTGGGCTGTTCATATAAAACTAAAAATAAAATTTGATTTTTAGGTTTACATGCACAGCTAGCTGTCTATTGTGTGATTTATAGAACACAAACGCAAAACTCATCAGTTCAACTTACATTTAAAACTGAAACAAATTTTGTTTTAAATGAAAGTTGAACTGATGAGTTTTGCGTTTGTGTTCTATAAATCACACAATAGACAGCTAGCTGTGCATGTAAACCTAAAAATCAAATTTTATTTTTAGTTTTATATGAACAGCCCACCAACCAGTCGGATTGGTTCATGTTTAAATTGTTTTAAAAAGTAATTCTAAGTAAATAAGTTGATTTAGTATATTAAAAGGTAACTAGGATTAGTATTAACGTATATCTAATATACTCTTCACTTTTGTGGTGTGGGTATATGAAAATATTATTTTCTATATTAATCATGATGAGAACATAGTGAAACTAGATAATTTAATGTAAAAGTATAAATTTATATGGGATGTACTATCTATACTTTATGGGTATGGTTGCAATTTGAGAGTTAATTCAATGAAATTTTATTATTTTAAAGAAATTTGTGATTATCATGTAAACCTATACACAACCAGCCTATCAGCTGGGTATACGGATATCAAAATATTAATTTAAAAATTAATTCTCAGTAAGTTGATTCGATGTATTAAGAAGTTGATGTAGCTATATTTAACAAATATTTAAAAGTGTTAAAAAACATCATCATTAATGTATATCCATTTCATTAATGTGTTGTAGGTAAAAAGAAAAAAACAATCAAATCAAAAATTATCAAATAGGAATAAATCAGCAAATATGTATGTATGTATTTATATTGAAAATAAACTTCCAAGAACCATTAAACTAAACTCTTAATCAGAAATAACATATCTTAAACCAATATATTGTAAAATTCTTAACTGTTACCTATAGACATATGAGTTTATACCTTTCTCTTTATAATATTCTATATATTGTTTGTGTAATATGATTCTATTGTGATATTATCAGTCAATATTCTGATGGTACAGTCAACTATAAGTTTATATTATATATACATTTTTAATGATTGCTGTTAAAACATTATATAAAACCATATATTATGGTTAATAAACTTTGAATTTTATGTTGTAAGTGCATAACGTGTAAATATGTATATGGTATGAATCTCTCTCAGCTAAAGTATAATCATAAGACAAACTAATTGAATGTATTTAAGAATTGTGTGTATTTTATTTCGAATCAATTCATGTTGAATATATTGTTGTTGTTGTTGTTGGCTTATATAATGTATCTTATATTTGGTTTGTAATTTAAATCTGATATTAATTCTCTCTGTTTATACGTTACCAGATTAAAAATAGGTAACTGCTTTATGCTACCAGATTAAAAATAAGGTATCTTGATGTAAAGTGGTATGTTTTCAATTAAATAAAATGATGAATCACTCATTCGATGTCGGTTATTATTGTTTAAATCGTACTTTCATCCAACTATAAGCTCAATTCTTATTCAAAGTTATTCAATTATGAATCCTCGATCAATTCTGTTATTATCTATATGTCTTAATAAATGTGAATTAGTCAACAGAATTAAACGGATAACATCTCTATCATTTCAACCTTAGGTGATTATAACCAGTTTAATTAAAATCACAATATCAACATTTGTAAAAATAATATTTCTGATTATGATGATGTTAAAGTATCTTGACTAAAAAAAAAAAAAACATATATAAACCTGATTTTGATAATAATGATTATGATTTGTTGGTTTCAACGAAAAAATAAAAACAAAATATATTTAAACCCAATTTTGATGATTATGATAATAGAATTGTTGGTTTTAATGAGAAAAGAATATAACTAATCTCAATTATGATGATTATGATAATGAGTATAATAATAATGAAAAGGTTGAAATACCTAATATGAAAATTTTCAAATCAAACAAGTTTAAAATGAAGGAGAAATCCTAAATCATATGTATCTCCTACATATAAGAATATAAAGTTTTTAACGAGCAATAAAAATAATAAAAAAAAAATATATGGCATTAATAAGATCATGATGGTAATTGATGGTTTGATTCTAACAAATTAATATATATATATATGATTTAAATGAAATTAGATTGAAATTAACATTAGGATTGTTAATATTTCATTTAAAAACTCTGTATTATAAGAAACCTGATTTAAAGTAATATAGAGACATTCTTACCGAAACACTACATTCAGATGTAACTTTCTATTCAATATATAAATTTAAGGTAAAAAAACTATCAGCGTATCTCAGTGTTTAATCAAATTACTTAATATAAACCTAAATTTTCATTTAAGTTTATGGATTATTTTTTAATATAGTAGACAAGTAAAAATCAAACTATGTTTTTAAAAGTGGATTGAAAAACTGTATCTATAAATATGAGATAATGGTTAAGGATTGTATATACAATGAATAAAATTATGTGAGAACTGAATAGAATTTATAAGATTTGTTAAAACTAAAATAATAATATAATGGCTAGAGTTGATAAAATTGAAAGGATTAGTATGGATTTTCTTGAAAAACAGAAGACAATCGTCTTGTGTGATAGGTTTGATTAGATTGAAGTTATAGGTTTGTAAATGAGATGTCTATACAAAAACTAAGATTGAGATCCGAAACTATAAAACCAAGACTAAAAGGCTACTATCAAGATTAACACTAAGATTAAGATTAATTAAAATCAAGACTAAGATTAAGACTAAATATAGGAATGTTAGTAAAGGAAAAAATTTATATATATGTATAGTAAAGAAATGCTCAAAACATAATGTATATTTAAGGATGTATGGAGGTATATAAATATTAAGTATAGAAGGGGAAATAAAAGGAAAACAAATTATAGCAATTACAAAACTGTATGCAAAAACATTAAATAAACCATATCATATGGTTATTAAACTATTCATTTCGTGCTATAGAAAAACTCTCTATTAAACTAATATTATAGAAAAGCAAACTAGAAAAAAAAAAACATAAGATAATAGAATTGTTGTTTTTTAGGAGCAAAGAATATAACTGATCTTAATTATGATGATTATGATAATGATCATAATGATAATGAAGAGGCTGAAATAACTAATATGAAAATTGTAAAATCAAACAAGTTTAAAATGAAGGAGAAATCCTAAATCATATGTATCTTCTACATATAAGAATATAAAGTTTTTAACGAATAATAAAAATAATAAAAAAAAAATATATGGCATTAATAAGATCATGATGGTAATTGATGGTTTGATTCTAACAAATTAATATATATATATATATATATATGATTTAAATGAAATTATATTGAAATTAACATTAGGATTGTTAACATTTCATTTAAAAACTCTGTATTATAAGAAACCTGATTTAAAGTAATATAGAGACATTCTTACCGAAACACTACATTCAGATGTAATTTTCTATTCAATATATAAATTTAAGGTAGAAAAACTATCAGCGTATCTCAGCGTATAATCAAATTACTTAATATAAACCTAAATTTTCATTTAAGTTTATGGATTATTTTTTAATATAGTAGACAAGTAAAAATCAAACTATGTTTTTAAAAGTGGTTTGAAAAAACTGTATATATAAATATGAGTTACTGGTTAAGGTTGTATATACAATGAATAAAATTATGTGAGAACTAAATAGAATTTATAAGATTTGTTAAAATTAAAATAATAATATAATGGATAGAGTTGATAAAATTGAAAGGATTAGTATGGATTTTCTTAAAATCGCCTTGTGTGATTAGTTTGATGAGAATGAAGTATAGTAGAAACTCGATTCTTGCACGTTATGAAAACTGGGGTCGGTGCAATCTTCGAGGTTGTCGCTAGTACCGAGTATTAATTTCCTATATAAAATAAAAGATGCATATGTCTGTTTAAAATCGAAGTTTAATATTTCAATTGAAAACACTAAGTTCAACGCATTCGTATAACAGTAGATAGATATTTTATATGTAAGTAAAGAAATTTTAAATTTCCATATATGTATTCAGTCTAAGAAAACGTAAACAAAGCAGCACGCAAGAGTAATACAAGAGTAATGTTGCAAGTCTATAAACAAAAAAACAAGATCGAAATCCGAAACTATAAAACCAAGATCAAAAGACTACTACTAAGATCAACACTAAGACTAAGATTAAAATCAAGAGTAAGATCATAATACTAAGATTAAATATAGAATGTTAGTATAAGAAAAAAATTTTTATATATGTATAGTAGAAATGCTTAAAACAGAATGTATATTTAAGGATGTATGGAAGTGTATAAATATTAAATATAGAAGGGAAATAATAGGAAAACAAATTATAGGAATTACAAAACGGTATACAAAAACATTAAATAAACCATATTATATGGTTATTGAACTATTCATTTCATGGTATTAGTATATATACTAAATATAAGTATAAATAAATGATTAATGGAGAACGGTTTTACATAAATAAATAAAGTTTGTGATTTTCTTTTGCGGATTTAACTATTTTAAATTGTTTTATATTCTATGGATTATAATGGTATGGTATGATAATGTATGGTTAATAAACTAGAAAAAAAACATATAAAGCTGTACTAATTATAAAACAAATTTGTTATCTTTAAATTCCTAACTGATAATTATAAGCACATATAATAGATATTTCCTTATTAAATATTCAAAACTCCTATGTAATACTCTTTTTTAGATCATCTTAATTGATTTTGTAATATGATTTCCTTTTTTCAGTAACATTTAATATTCTATTGGTATAGTCGACTTCAAGTTTATACTATATATAAACTTTTACTAAATATTATCAAAACAATTAATAAATCATGTACTATGGTTAATAAAATGGAAATTTTATTGTATTTATATGTATAATTATTAACTGTATGCAGTGTATCCATGGATTGAACTAAATTCTTAACTATACTGTCATTGTAGAGTATCAAACCATAGAAAAATTCTTCATTAAACTTATATTATAGAGTATCAAACTAGAAAAAAAATAAATAAAAGGTTATAAACATTGAGTAATAGTGAAACTATCTGCAAATGTTTTTAGAAAATGCTTATTAAGTGTTATCAACAAAAATTATATGCTAACTTAATTAACCGATTAATAGTTACTTTGACCTTTAGTCCGTTGTAGTGAAACAGACCAGAGTCTCTTGTGATAATTAAATCTGCGCAAAAAAAAAATATATATATATATAATTCTATTTAAGATTAAAAAAACCCAAAAATTACAACTCCTTCTATTTGTTAAATGTAATTAAAAGTGATGTCGGTTGCTGTTGATATAAAAAAAGTGGTTGATCCCACAAGCCTACCGAGGCATTCAATGCAAAAAGTAATTAGAAAACCTATGCAACAAAGTCATTAACTATTCTAAACACATACACAATAACTGAAAAAAAACTAAAAAAATACTTATTCTACGATCAGTTTTATCTTTAATACGAAAACGCACAAGTAAAATTATCATCCCTCACAAAATTTTAAGATCTTCAAGACACGTACACGAAGAAATTTCACACCTTCCACTAAAATAAACAACTTGTAAATCATCAATATGAATACGCACAAGTAAAATTATCATCCCTCACAAAATTTAAAATCTTCAAGACACGTACAAGAACAAAATTTTTTCTATTTCATTTAATATTTATATCTCTTTATTATAGATAAAAATTTTACTTTTAAACAAAATATTGAAATAAAAATTGAATTTTATTTACATTGAAGAAATTTAGGCCCTATTAGCTTGACAAAAATAATATTCAAGTTCAATCATGTTTGGTTTTGATATTGTTAGGTTAGTCTTATTAATGTATTTGTGATATTTAATAATTATAAACATGATTAAGCATGCTCAATCAACAGTTTTAATTTCACAATTAATCATATTTTTGGTACAGTCCCGTCATATTTCATTAGTTAACAAATTTATAAAAAAGGGGCGGGGCTTATTTTAGTATAATTAAAGAATTTCAGAAAACAAAACATTTTTTTTTTTTTGATTTGTTTTCTGTTTGTTAGACTTGTTACAGCTGCGTCAGCTCTATTCATGTATATTCTAAGTTGCTAATGTTTTTGTTGCTGTTATATATAAGGAGGAGTAGAGTACGATAACGAAAATTATTAAGGATCTATAAGTAAAACCAAGAAGTTACTTTCTACTTTTTGTAATATAATTCTGATTATTTATGTAAACATAGCTAATGTGCAGCTGGTGGCTGTTGATATAAAAAAAAAAGTGGTTGATCCCACAAGCCTACCGAGGCATTCAAAGCAAAAAGTCACTAGAAAACCTATGCAACAAAGTCATTAACTATTCTAAACACACACACAATAACTGAAAAACTAAAAATAATTATTCAACGATCAGTTTTATCGTTAATACGAAAACGCACAAGTAAAATTATCATCCCTCACAAAATTTTAAAATCTTCAAGACACGTTCACGAAGAAATTTAACACCTGCTACTAAATAAATAAAAAAAAATTTTTCCCACAAATTCTTATGCACAAGTAAAATTATCATCCCTCACAAAATTTTTAAAATCTTCAAGACTGACACGCACACGAAGAAATTATACAATTAACAAAAATATCACACCTCCTAAACAACTTTCTTTACACGTCATTTCCCTTTTACACTCATATTCGTATTTGCATCTAAACAGTATTTTTAAAAATTTGTAGCGTTTTTTTATTTTTCCATAATAATAGTACTGAAAAAAAGCGCTAAAATGCAATAATAAAAACTTGGCAATTCTGCCACTATTCTTCTCACTTTTGTATGGAAAAAGTAGCTAGAAAGCCGATGCAGCGTAATCAAAATAGATAACCTTCAAACCATTTGCCTATTATATATATATATATATATATATATATAACAACTAAAAATCCTAAATTAATATTCAAGTCGACGCTAAAATCCCGTCAAAATACCCATTTTGTTGGTATTTTGGTTTCCCGGTTTTTAAATTCCTATTACAAATATTTTAAGCGTTTTTTTTATTTTTCAAAAAAAAGCACTAAAATGGCCAATATAATAAAAACATGGCAACACTTACACCATGCACCCAACTTTTGTATGGAAAATCATATTTGGAACCCCTCTAAACATACTACTGACAACCAAACTGTTACAAAGTGGAGAACCGCAATAGGGGCATTAGTTTATATATGTTTCAAAGGTGATTTTTGAAAATTTACTCCTAATCCAATATAATCATCACTTATCTGCGGTTATATTTTTGTTTAAAGTTGTATTAGGGACTACATTCCTAATGTCAAAGATCGGAAGTAAAATTTAATTATTATTCCATATACTAATTTTAAAATTTTTCGATAGTATCGATAGTGATAAAAACTATCGATAGTCCGTCAAAAATAAAACTATCGATAGTACTATCGATTGTTTTGCAGCTCTATTTGTTTGTGTTTATTAAGCCACCTTAAATTATGCAGTTCAGTATGAGTTCAATGTTTCAATAACAGGAGTTTATGTTTGTTTAAATGCTGCGGTTGATTTTCGTACCCTACGCCATCTGGTTGTTGGTTTTATAATTGAATAAATTATTTATTTAACAAGTAAGAGTGCTATATTCGGCTATGCCGAATCTTATATACCCTTCACCATGGTTTGGAAAGAACAGAAGCTTATATATATATTTAAATATATGTAAATATATATATATATATGTATATTTATAAAATATATATAGTTTAGTTTTATTTAATTATTTGCACATGATTGCGTGCTATTAAATATATTAAAAGTTTAATTAATATATAGCACGTTAAGTTTTGATCAAATTTCAGTATTTGGTCATACCGACATCTTAAAGTATAAAATTACCATTTACTTTGGTGATAAAACTTGTAGTCGGGAAGTTCTATGGTTCACGAAAATAGGTATTAAAAAAAAAACTATATTTTTGACATTACTTTTTTTCTAAGTTTCCGAGTTTTTCTAAAGATTTCCGATATTTTGATATCTAAAACGTATGAATAGGTCATAATACAGCTCTAAAATTTTAGCTTTTATAAAAATGTTAATGTTTTTAGTCCTTTTTTGGAGTATTTTGCACATAACTTAACCATTTTTAACCGATTTGGCAGATTTATATACCAACGTGCTTAAAAATAATATTTCCATTAAATTGGCTTTTAGGCATATATATATATATATATACCTACATATGTGTACATATATTTAAGCAAACTTAATTATAAAAAAAACAAACTTAATTATAAAAAAGAGTAACTTTTGGGATTTCAGTATTTTGATTATAACTCAGCCATTTTTTAACCGATTTGACAGATTTATATACCGACGTGTTGAGCAAGAAATTTACCATTTATTTGTGTTATAAAACTTGGACTCGGGAAGATCCATGGTTACCGAAAATTGGTATTTAAAAAAAAAAAAAATAATGTTGGTCATAACTTTTTTGTATCTGAACCGATTTTCCCGAGTTCTTTATAAAATATGTTCTACTAAAAATTTCCGATATTTTGGTATATAAGTCATATCCATAGGACATATGACAGCCCTAAAATTAAGGTTTTTATACAATTTTTACTTTTTTTTTGTACGGGAGGTACCACGCCCACTTCTCCCATCCCGCCCACATTTTGTAGGGTGGTGTGTATTGACAACCAAAATGTGTGTACCCAATTTGGAAACTTTGGCTCTTACCGTTCTCCAGATATACAGAAAAAAGCAATAAAAATACAACAACAACAAGGGATTTTTGGAAAAAATTAGAGGCAGTCGTGGTTTTTTGATCATATCTCAGTCATTTGTGGACCGATCTTGCTGAATTTCAATAGCACGAAATGGTGGACTATATGTGACATAAATGTAAAACAACCTAGCCGCTATCATGTCTGGTTTTCCCGGAAAACACATATCAAGCGTAAGACGGACAGACGGACAGACGGACAGACGGACATCGTTAAATCAACTTCTCTTCTCATATGGACCCAGAATATATATACTTTATGGGGTCTAAAATCAATATTGTGGAAATTACAAACGTTATGACAAACTTATATATACCCTTTTACACCTGTGGTGAAGGGTATAAAAAGGTATTCGGTGGATGGGATAGAGTGCCAATAGAGGTATGAGATTAAAACTACCCGTATGTTTTTGATTAATTAAAGTTTTTATTTCCATACCATAAAAGCATATAAAGCTTAGAAAAAAATTTAGTGAACAAAACGATTTCTTTTATATAAAAAAATAAACAGGAGTTATTGTATCAAAACCAATTTATTTATTAAGTTTTCACCAGATAGCATTTCGAAACGAAATAAGACAATCTTTATTAAGCTAATGCTTGGCAATACGATTTGAAAAAAATCAGAGGATATACATACGTTAATCCAAGAGCTTCACTACTTATATGGATAACAACAGCAGAAAGACAAGTCGGTGGGTTGTGTCTCAGATGAACGTGGGTACCTGCCAGTTCCCAAATACAAGGAGGAGGAGCCTCCTTGTTAAGGAGCTCAGCTATCTTACTTCCACTGCCACAACAGCAGCTCCTACTGATTGGCAACAACTCCCAGTGAGAGGCGCTAGCAGGCGAAGTTCACTGCAATGAGTAGATAATCAGCTCTTAGTGCTGACTTGAAATCACAGCCACCTAGTAAATTCCAAAGAAGCATCTCAAATAATAAGTCCGAGGGGCAACTGATTCACGTATATCCAATTAGGACTCATTGCCATATTTCGTTTTGGCTGAACCTATTTCCCAACGAGACTGCTACCGTTTACGCCAGGGGAATCAAAATCAGCCCTAACTTAGCATTTTTAACTGCTCCCTGCTCGTAATTTAGATCTCTGTCACAGCAATCATATAAAGCCTTAAAAGTTATCACCAAGGTCTGCTACCAGATTAAACAGAAATAAGCCAAAATCTTTTGAAGATTTTTAGTTTCAGACAAGCTTGCGGTAGTTGCTGCATCAATGTATATCCCCTTAAAGAGCACTGCTAAGATTATCTACGCACATTACGAGATGCCAGGAGAGTTAAGCCTGCCATTCAGTCATGGAATATCATGGATATCTAAAATTCTTTTGCAGCTGTATTGGTGGGGCATCCCTGTTTCAAATCAGATTTTTGATGTTACCTTTAAATTTATAAACTCTATGGTTACCGTCCAAATATCTCTAAATAGTGTTTAACAAAGTTGCTAGTTAGGACGATAATATCTCCATTTTTTGCGTTGAATGGCATATGAATTTTGCAATAAATACATTTCTAAAAGCAAATGCTTAGAGGGCCCTTTTTTTGAATCTAAGTTCAACAAAGATAATTATTTTAGGTATTGTTTGGTATCATTCAGAGTGTAGGATATTATATTTACTTCTTTCTATCTTTATATAAAATAAGGATTCGGTGAAAAACGAGAAGTTAAACAATTTGAATACCTTAACAGATTCAATTTAGGAAATTTTGGTTTAAACCCCTTTTGCTGTAGCTAGTGTTTTGTGTAAATGCAAGTTTTAAGGGATGTTGCTCCTAATATTATTTAAGCTTTGGTAGACTGTTTTGCATATTCTTACTACTGAATCCGAAATGTCCACTATATTCTTATAATCTAAATGTTTCTCAGAGTATCTTAAAGGGAGCAAATTAAATATTCAGTGGATACGCCGAAAAAGAGACATCAATTTATAGAGAATTGTAAAGCCGAAATATGTATGAAAAGTTTTTAGGCACCCTCTCCTCAAGCATATGAGTAGTTGATAGGGTATTCAAAAGGTTAACCGTTGTTCGATTAATCGAATAATTTTAGGCGATTAACTGTTCGAATAATTTAAACTACTTATTTTCGTTTAACGGATAATTCGAATAATTTATGTCGATTAATTGATTAATCCCAAATTGGTTTTTCACAGTATTAGTTTTTTCTTTAATGTAAAAAACCTAGCCGGTACGTTTTAAATATCCTTTTATTGTTTCTTATCTCAGGAACATTTCCTTCGAGTAACAATTTTTTAACAGACTGAAACCAAAGAGTTTGGGAATAATTTATTTTTAAGAATGCTTAGTACAGACTTACCACAATGATTCAGATAAAGAAGAAGATTTTTTGAGACGAATGAAAACAACCTTCTACCAGACTTTAACAATACTATTGAAATAATTAAAATTGTTAAAAATAAAATCCAAAAGAGATTCAATTGGTATAATGGAAGGCTACCAATTTTTAAAAAAGACAAGAAATAGAACAGAGAAATTGGATATGCTTTATAACGCCTTACTTTCAATCACTCCAACGTCAAAAATATGTTGAATCAAGTTTCATCAGAACCAAAGAAAGAAATCGTTTGAAACTGCTTGAAAGCTAACTTTCCCTTAACAATAAATTTCACAGTATTTATCAAATATGAAAAATTGGGAGTTTAGCACGTCATACAGAAATCTTATTGATCATAAACATTTAAATTGTATAGACTTTTTGAAGAATTATTTTAGACGATTAGATTAAATATTGATTCTATTTTTTATTTAAAAAGTTTTCCTCTTTTTATTACACGAAGTACTTTTTGTTAAATTATTGTAATTTTTATACCCTTCACCGAAGGTAAGAGGGTATATATAACTTTGTCATTCCGTTTGTATGTTCCACAATATTGATCCTACACCCTATAATGTATATATATTCTGGGTCCTTATGAAAAGCGAAGTTCAAATCCGGTTGTCCGTGTGTCCGTCTGTCCGTCTGTCCGTGTGTATGTTGAAATGGGTTTTCCAAAAACCCCAGAAATGATGTGGACTAGGTTGATGTATGTTTATATCACATATACTCCGTTTAAGTTTGCTATTGAATTTCAGCCAGATCGGTCCAAAAATGACGGAGATATGAGCAAAAAACCACGACTGCCTCTGATTTTGCCCAAAAATCCCTTGTTGTTGTTGTATTTTTTTATTTCTGTATATCTTGAGAACGACAAGAGCCAAAGTTTCTAAATTTGGTACAAACATTTAGATTATGCAGATACAGTATCCCACAAAATGCGGGCGGGATTGGAGAAGTGGGCGTGGTACCTCCCGTACAAAAATTATTAAAAATTGTAGAAAAACCTGAAACACTCGGGAAAATCGGTTCAGATACGAAAAAGTTATGACCAAAATATAATTTTTTTTTTTCGGGAACCATAGATCTTCCCGAGTCCAAGTTTTATAATCAAAATAACTGGCAAATTTCTTCTTTAACACGTCGATATATAAATCTGTCAAATCGGTTAAGAAATAGCAGAGTTATGACCAAAATACTGCAATCCCAAAAATTACTTTTTTTATAATTAAGTTTGTTTAAATATGTATACATATATGTAAGTATATATATATATACCTATAACCCAATTTAATGGTAATATTATTCTTAAGCACGTTGGTATATAAATCTGCTAAATCGGTTAAAAATGGTTAAGTTATGGGCAAAATACTCAAAAAAAGCACTAAAAAACATTAAAATTTTTATTATAAAAACTAAAATTTTAGAGCTGTAATATGACCTATTCATACGTTTTAGATATCAAAATATCGGAAAATCGGGGAAAAAAATGATATGGCAAATATATAGCTTTTTTTAAATACCTATTTTCGGGAACCATAGATCTTCCCGACTCCAAGTTTTATTACCAAAGTAAATGGTAATTTTATACTTTAAGATGTCGGTATAAAAATCTGTCAAATCTGTTACAAAATGGCCGAGTTATGACCAAATTCTAAAATTTGATCAAAACTAAACTAACTATACTTAAACTCTTAATATATTTAATAGCACGCAAGCATGTGCAAATAATTAAATAAAACTAAACAATACATATTATATAATATACATGTATATATACATATATTTAGATATCCATATATATAAACTTCTGTTCTTTCCAAACCATGGTGAAGGGTTTATAAGATTCGGCATAGCCGAATATAGCCCTCTTACTTGTTTAATGAAATTTTTATGTTAAAAAATATAATTTTTATTTAGCCTTATTTTTGAACTTCTGAACTAGAAAAATTTAAAATTATTCGATAAACTGAATAATATTATATTATTCGATTATTATTCGATTTAATTATTTTACCTCGGATAATAATTCGCACGATTAATCGATATGATTAATACAAAACATCGATTAATTGAATACCCTAGTAGGTGAATTGCAAATCTCGTTCGTTACAAAAGTAAAAAAAGAGAAGATAATTGATTCTAACTTGTTCTAAATCAAAATTGCATATGTACTGTACACAGAGAAATAACACATCGTCGGCTTAATATGCAAACCTGCTAAGTCCACTTTTTATTTAAATCGAGATTTTGATGCCGTGTGGTAGAGAAAGATACGCCTCGTCGACCATAATGTAGTTGTTCTTCTATTTAAGTCTTGAAGTGTGTAAAACTAACTGTATTTTTATTTTTCTATCAAGCTGCAAATAGGAAAAATAAAAAGTTTTTGTCTCTGCTGTAAAATGTGCTGTAAGTGAGTTAGCAGGTTTGCATATCAAGCCGACGACATTATATTGTTTGAAGGGGTTCAGACGATATGTACAAATCTAACTTGTGAAAAAGTGACAAACCACATGAAAAATATACATAATGTGAACATAGCTTTAATGTTTTTATTTTGTCTTTAAATACTCTTTTAATTTTCACAATTTTATCATTAATATGTTTAATATAATCTTTTGATAACTTGATTAAAGTATTTTTTTTAACCATCTATATATATAACAAGTAAGAGTGCTATATTCCGCTGTGCCGAATCATATATACCCTTCACCATTGTGCGAGTAGAATAGAGAGCAACTAAATAATTTTTACATATACATATAAATACATATTTACAATACTTAAAACTTCATTATAAATGAAATTTAAAAAGCGAAAACTGGTAAATATTTTTTTTAAATCGTTTTTAGTTTCTATTTGTTAAAATTATTTCGTAAAATATATGAAATAATAAAGAAGGGTGATAACGAAAATCAAATATGGGAATTATGCTAGTATGTGTAAACAAATACGAAAGGGGGGTGAGGGGATTGGAAGAAGAGACGACAACCGGATTTGAACTTCGCTTTGCATAAGAACCCAGAATATATATACTTAATTATAACAAGTTAGAGTGCTATATTCGGCTGTGCTATATTCGGCTGTGCCGAATCTTTGATACCCTCCACCGACAGTTCGAATGTTTAAGGAGTAATATCTGTATGATGTTGTTATTTTCTTAAACTGTGACGATTTGTTATTAATTATGGTTTTAGGCGACTAAACTGTTTTCCTGTAGTAGGGTTTATATGGGGCCTAGGGTAAATTATGGACCGATCATCACGAAATTTCACATAGTCATTTCTAGTCCTTTAAAACTGTGACGTACCAATTTCTGTTATGATAGCATTATTAATAATGGTTTTAGGTTTACTAAAATGTTTCCGGGAGTAGGGTTTCTATGGGGCCTAGGGCAAATTATGTACCGATCTTCACGAAATTTCACAGTGTTATTTCTAGTCCTAAAAAACTGCGACTTGTCAAATTTTGTTACGCTAGCGTTATTTTTTACGATTTTAGGCGTACTAAACTGTTTTTCGGTAGTAGGGATTATATGGGGCCTAAGGTAAATTATGGACCGATCGTCACGAAATTTTACAGTGTTATTTTTAGTCCTAAAAAACTGTGACGTACCAAATTTTGTTACGCTAGCGTTATTTATGCGGTTTTAGGCGTACTAAACTGTTTTCCGGGAGTATTGTTTGTATGGGGCTTAGGGTAAATTATGGACGGATCTTCACGAAATTTAACAGCGTTATTTCCAGTCAAATAAAACAAACGTTTGCCAAATCTTATCTCATTCTGTGCCTTGTTCCAGCATTTATGTTATTTTTTGTAACAAAATTATCAATTTTTTTAGGTGGTGGTTCCACATTTTGATTCATAGCTCTGGTCCTACAAAACCGATTTTGCTGGATTTCAATCCCAAACTGCTTAGGATAACTATAAGCAATTTGGCACCAAGTTTGTTAATTTCTTTTGAGTTGTTCGAAAGTGAGCGTGTTTTTAACAGACGGACAGACAGACGGACATGGCTAAATCGACTTAGAATTACTCAAGGACCCAGAATATATATACTTTATGGGGTCTGAGATGAATAATAAAAAAGTTTCACACGGAATGACAAACTTAATATACCCTCTACACAACTAATTGTGGTGGAGGGTATAAAAAAAGAGTTTTGGGATTTCAGTATTTTGGTCATTACTCTGCTATTTCTTAACCGATTTGACAGATTTATATACCGACGTGTTAAAGAAGAAATTTGCCAGTTATTTTGTCGATAAAACTTGGACTCGGGAAGATCTATGGTTCCTGAAAATGGGTATGTTTCATAACTTTTTTGTATCTGAACCGATTTTCCCGAGTTTTTCAGAAAATATTTTCTATTAAAAATTTCCGATCTTCTGATATATAAGGCGTAACCATAGGTCATATTACAGTCAAAAAATTCAGGTTTTTAAAAAATTTTTAATACTTTTTGTATGAGAGGTACCACGCCTACTTCTCCAATCCCGCCCACATTTTGTAGGATTGTGTGTATTTATAACCTAAATGCTTGTACCTAATTTAAAAGCTTTGGCTCTTGCCGTTCTCCAGATATACAGAAAAAAGTAATAAAAATATAACAACCACAAGGGATGTTTTGGAAAAATTAGAGGCAGTCGTGTTTTTTTGGTCATATCTCAGCCATTGTTGGACCGATCTGGCTGAATTTCAATAGCAAGAAATGGTGGACTATATGTGACATAAATGTAAAACAACGTAGCCGCTATCATGTCTGAAGTGTCCGGAGAACACATATCAAACGTAAGACGGACAGACGGACGGACGGAAGGATATCGCTAAATCAACTTCTCTCCTCATAAGGACCCAAAATATATATACTTTATAGGGTCTAAGATCAATATTGTAGAAATTACAAACGGAATGACAAACTTATGTATACTCTTTTCCACCTGTGGTGAAGGGTATAAAAATGAAAAATGTTTGTGTGTTTGTTTGTTTGTTTGTTTGTATGTTGGCTTAAAGACTCCTAAACTACTGAACCGATTTTCCTGAAATACAGTAGCATCACGTGAGCCCTAAAAATAAAATAGGCTACTTATTTTTTCGATAGGGGCAGGGGAATTGATACCCCCATTGGATGCCAATATTAAATATAGCATATCTTAAGAGCCGCTTCACGCATTTTGTTGAACTTTTGGTAGTAGGATCTTCTGAGCCCCAAAATTGAAATAAAGTGGCAGCGGGGGAAGTGGTTTCCCCCATAGGACGCCAATGTTTAATATCGCATATCTTAAGAACTGTTATAGAACTGTAAATAAAAATAAAGCGGGTAGGCGCTGGGGGGGAAATACCTCTCATAGGATGCAAATATTAAATATCGCTCAACTGAAGAACTATTAAAGGGAGAGTTATCAAACGTGGTTAAAGCTACTATTATGGCAAACTTTAAATTTCAATATAGTAATGGGCGGGGTAGCCAGAGGAGGAGCAGTATCCCTCATAGATAGAAATATTAATAAGAGCCGCTGCAAGCAATTTGTTGAACTTTTGGTAGTAGGATCTTCTGAGCCCCAAAATTGAAATAAAATAGCAGCGTGGGAAGTGTTACCCCCATAGGACGCCAATGTTTAATATCGGATATCTTAAAACTGTTATAGTGAGAAAATTTAAACTTTGTAGAAGTCACTCTTATGGTATACTTCACTTTTGAAAAAAAAAATAAAGCGGGTAGGCGCAGGGGGGAAATACCTTCCATAGGATACATATATTAAATATCTTTCAACCGATAATGTGGTTTAAGCAGTGTAGCGAAGCGCACCGGGTTAAGCTAGTTTTTAATAATTTAAAGAAATATAAATTTATTTGGTGTTTTTTTTTTTTTTTGTTAGTCAACAGTCGTATTCATTTTAAATGAAATGTGAACGGCTTTGATTAGCTTAATCAACATTTTGCTTAAACGCGCTTAAAACCGCAAGTGTGAACATGGTATTATTTATTATTGAAAAAATTATTGATAGACTTTAGGCCCAACCATAATGTGCTTAAGCTGGCTAAGTTTGATGAAACTGTCATTTGCTTAAGCAAGTTGCGAATCTAATCGCACATTCAGTACGGAATCAAATGTTTTTTTTATTTTGTTTTTGTTTTCTAAAGTACATTTGAGAAACTTTTTGTTCATTTTTAACAGAAGGTTAGGCTAAGCTTTGCATATTATGGTTGAGCCTTTATTCTTTACCAACTTGTCTACCGGGGTAATTAAAAAATTTTGTTGATTTAATTCAGGACTAAAACCTTTTTAGTCTTGGGATATCCGAAACAATTTTACATAAAAAAAAATTCGCTTTTCATATACGTTCGAATCCTGTTGTATGTTGCAATTTTAATAACTGTAATAACAGAATTTCATTAGATCCCTTTAAGGCTATCGAAAAACAAAATCTTTAAAATAAAACAACATTACTGTGACTAACCATAACCGGTTATTTAGGTTAATGGAAAATACAACCATAAAAAAAACGGAAAAAAGCTCGGGTACTAAAATGCGGGAACGTCCGTAAATGCATCAAAACTGTGCATAACTGCTGCAGTGATGCATTATGTTGTTGCTGATCACCAGTTGCGCTTGTAATGATGTTGCTTTTTTACTGCACAACAGCTGTTCGAAGTTTTAATTTTTGAACATGCGCTTCTTTTTAAAATTTTTATAAGCGATGATAAAAAATTATAAAAATGTTATAAACATAAACGATTGCAAATTTTATTGAAAATATTGATCCAAAAAGAGTCAGATTTCTTATAAATCACAAGAAAAAGCATCAAAAAAGAAAAATAAAATAATTTCTTTTACCCCGGGTCTCCACGTAGCAATATTTATTGCGGCAAACGTCAAATTTGATTGCTCCATAAAATTTGCGACGTATAGACCGCATATTGCTATGAGTGGCAATCCATTGCGCAATGATTGCTCTTCTTATTGCTTGAGCAATTATTGCTTAGCAATCTGCTGTCAAATCAATTGTAATTTATCTGACATTTCATTTCTCTGTACGGTTGTTTATGTGTTAGTGTGTTTATTTATTAAAAAAGCAATTAAGAAAAAGCCGCCAAGTGAAAAAATACTTCAACAAAATACAGAAAAAGTGTTTATATATTATATTTTTAAATAAACGTCAATATTAACAAAAACAAACGACACATTTGTTTTTTTTTTTTTTTGTATATTTTTATTTTTTCAATAGAACAATACAAGTTTTAGGCTTTTTTTCATACGCAAGTAATACAAAACACAGCTACGACAATTACAATTAATTATTTTATTTTATTAATTTAATTTATTGATTTAAAAAGAACATTTAACAATCACTTCAAAACACAACATGAAACATTTGTTATAAATAAAGGCACAAAACTTTATACAACTACTCGCGGTGAAAATTGCAAATTTATGGCAAAGCAATAACAAGTGTTCTCCAGCAATATAATCAGCAATTATTGCTCCATTGTTCTGTCATTGTTCTGCCGACGTTATTGCTTGTACTTAGCAATAAAAATTGCTACGTGGAGTCCCAGCGTTATGTTAAAAGTTTTTGCATCAGATAATTAACTGATGCAATAATTGCCAACATTTGCTGCAGAGCTGCGTCATCACTGCATAAAAAAAACTTTTTACACGTGAAAGTAATGCCAAGTTTCTTACAAGTGATGCAGTTACTTGCTCAAGTTTTTCTTGATAGTCCTTTACATATACTGTTTGTCAAAATTTCCAAAAATTGATAGTTGTGACGTAGGCTGCATTAAATTTTTGAGCAATTTACTTTCAAGATGCCAGCAAGAAAAAAATTTATAAAGAAAAACGAAAAATTTGCTCACTAACCTTGAAATCAGCTGTTTTCTTGAACGTAAATTGAAACACTCACTGGCAAGAGAATTTTAAAGGCAAGTTCGTATCAATTTTTAAAAGTATGAGTGTATTGGTAAAAAAATGTGAGTGTATTAAAACTTGATAGGCAAAACTTGATCGTGTAACCCTTAAGTAACAAACATTAAACTTTACAAATGCGCAAGTGAAGTGCAACAACTGCATTTACGAACGTACCCTGCTTTCTAAAACGCAACTGTGTATAATTTTTCAATAGTGGTATTCAGTGTAGGGTGCATTTTAGGTAGCACCGGTTTGTTTTTGCAAAATTTTGTCATTGATAGTGAGCGGTATTTTAAGCAATATTGCCATGCCGGATGGAAACTAGGTAATAGCTGATATACAGAATTATTGGTCGTGAACATTTACAAAAAGGTGATTGATTATTTTGTGAAATTGTTTTTAAATGACACGAAACAAGGCAAAAGAAAATATTATCGAAGCATTGGTAGATTTGTTTAACGATTTTATATTATTGTTAACACATGTCAGAGGTTCGAGTATCAGGGATGCAAACGGAAAAAAGCTGTACAGTTTTAGTTTTGCGCAAAAGCAATGATGTCTCTAATTCTGTGTATTTTGTTTTTTGTTACGTGATCTTATAACTCTCAACAGTGGCCATTAAAAGTTTTGCCCTCGTACTCTTCTTGGACTACGAAGAATGAATTGAAGTAGTACTTTTTTTCTTTAGATCTGCATTTTGAATTTTGTTTGTTTAAATGGGTGCAATAGCACTAACCCGCAACTCTTTTGCACTCTTCCTTCACATGTCCTTACCACTAAGAAAAACAGTCCTAATTAGAATCTAGTTTAAGCTGCAGGATATAGAGTAACATAATATGCATAAATACCCAGGCATTACATTTGTCTTTCTAGTTTTTGGGCTGATAAAAGGTGTTCTTTTTTGGATTTTTTTTCTAGTTTTGGTTTATTGTTAAACAATGTGAAGAATGGCCGATGATGGTTTTGCTTCGTTGGGTTTTTAGTTGCTTTTGCTACATGTTGTCATTGCAACACCAGTACATAGTAACAAAAATATTTATTTTTTTGGGTTTTTTTTTAGATTTATTACCTGGAAAGATAAAGAAATACGACACACAATTTTGTTTTATTCCCATCATCACAATGACGCTGTCACTGTGATTCAACAAGATGAGCCACATTTTTCCAAAAAATGGATCATCAAAAAGGAACATTAAGGATTTTATTTTTATTTTATTTGTCTACAATTTTAAGAAAGCCATATAAAATCTCTATCTAGGGTTATAAAACAAAGCCCCTCATCAAACTAGTAGAGGGTGTTTTGCTATTGTTCTTATTTTTCTTTGTTGTTGTTTGCCATTTAACCTATAGTGTTGTCCGAGTGTGGTCTAGCAAAGGCTGTTAGTTATTTGCATTTTATTGTAAACAATATATTGGTCTAGACACTATTTTCATTTTAGGTACCGACCGCATTTTAAGTGGATCAATGAACACACCTGCTGTTTGACATTTTTAAATGCAAACTATGAATGAAGTGATTTCTTCTTTTTTTTAGAGAGAAAGAGCAAAAATATATTTTTGGCAAAACCCCTAAACTTAATAAAAAAAAAAAAAATTAATAGTCCCTAAACAATTCTTTGAAATTGTAACACTTTGTAAAGATTTAAGTGGGTGTAAAATAGCACATGGTAAAATTTTGTTATGATTGATTATTTTTGGAGAACATGGATAAAAAAGAGTCTGTAGTGTGTTAAAAAGTCCAGCAAAAAAAAAAAAAATAAAAAAATAAATTAAAATAGTCGTTTTGATTTTTAGATAATACAAGATGCCAAAGAATATTCACTAAAATAGAAAGAGAGATCACAAAACCTAACTCAGCTGCCAAAAAAACCGTCTTTCTATAAACATGTCTACACTGAGAAAATTAAATCGTAAAATCAAAGAAAATACACTTTGTTGCAAAGACTTTTATTGGTCAGATTGTGCCCAAAGACAAAATATCTTTATCGGAAGGGCGCAAAGATCTTTAGATTCCCATTAAATATATACTTTAAATCAAAGACTTAAAATCTTGTAGCAAGGATGTACGTCTTTGGAAACACATGAAAAAGTCCTTAAACTAAGGAAAAAGTATTTTGGCACAAAGACTTTCATTCGTTAGTCTTAAGACTTGAATTTTTAATTTTAAGTACAATTTTCATTGTAACAAAGACGTAATTTTAACATTATTACAAAGAAACGCAATTAAATTCAAAGAAATAATACTTTGAAATACTAAAGACTGATATGTAGAAACCAAGGCAATTTTCTTTGAAATCTGCTATAGAAATGTTTTAAAAAGTTAAAATTTTTCTGCAAAATAAAATATTTAAGGAAACCAAACACAGCATTTATATACAATTTTTTATTTCAGTTTAATGTAATAAAAATTAAAAATAGTTCATATACAGCATAACTTTACCTAATTAATTAAAATTTAACAACATTTTTAGACGTTGACTTTAATACTGACTCTAGACATTTTTAATTTTAAAAGAGTTACCTATAATACATTTTTTTATTTAAGTTTAATACAATAAAAATAAAAAATAGTTCATATACAGCGTAACTTTACTTAATTAATTAATTAAAAAAGACAAAGACAAGGCGCACATGCACAATTGAGCGTTCCTATCGACTGACTTACAATTAATGACAACCACGAAAACAATTCTTTTTATTTTTTTATATATATTGTAAACAATCGGCTTCACTTGTTTCGTTATGCATTCGTATACAAATTTAACTTTGAAGACTAAATTCTTTAAAGATACAGACTTTATCTTTATTTTTTTTAACAGCTCTTGTTTACCGTTGCAAGCAAACATCTTCACTTATGCATTGAAGACAAAGTTCTTTAAAGTTACAGACTTTGTCTTTGTAGCAAGGATGCTTAGCTTTAAAAAAACAAAGAAAAGTCTTTAATTTTAAATACGTTTTCAATCCCTTATTAACAAAGAAATTAATCGTTGTAGCAAATATTTTATCTTTACGGAAAAGATAATTTCTTTGATTAAGCTTCAAAGAATTTTAGTCGTTTGTGTTGAAGACGCACCATTTGCTTGTTTAAAGAATAAATCATTGATGCAAGGATTTTTTCCTTCTAACAGTCAATTCACATGGAGGCTTTTACGACGTCGCTTTGTCGACGTCTCTTTTGGTTTGTTGGTAAGTGGTGTAGAAAAGAAAGTGGGGTAAACAAAACGACTCGTTTTGTGTTTTGCATGTCGTTTTGTATATTTATCTTTAAACTTTTTCTTGTTACGTTTTATTCTTTTTCTTACTTTGAAGTGTGTGGTTGAAAATACATTGAGACCTCGATTATCGAAAATAGACGGGATCGGCAGAATTCTTGATTATTTTTATTTTTTTTTTGTGTGTTTCTTATTTTGTGTAAATATATAATGTACTTTTATGTTAACATGAGGAAAAAAGTAAATTTGGCAGAACATGCTTCCAGTACGTTGGGAAATTCTCTTTCTTCGTTTATTTAAATTTATTTGATTGTTCAAAAGTTAACGAAAAAAAGATAATTTGTTTATAATATCGGATAACATAGATAATGCTGGATAATAGAGGTAATTTAAATCAGTGCAAAAAAATTGTTTATTTTGCATTTAATTGAAGCTGCCGGTTAATCGAATGACGGGTAATCAAGGCCATTCTGTAAATAAAAAAAGACATGCCACCAAAAATCATCGTATAAACGCAAAAAGATTATGGAAGTTGCTTTAAAAGGGAATCAAGGTAAAACGACGTCGTAAAAGCCCTCATGTGAATTGTGTGTAACAAAGATATTTTCGTTACAATTTTACAAAGACGTTTTTTCTTTGATTTTAAAGCTCTTAATTTTCTCAGTGTAGTTTTATACGTTTATAATCACAGATTTATTATACCCTACACGATATACTATATAAAATAAGTTTCGCATTACGTGTGAAACTTTTTTAATTTTCATCATAGAACCCGTAAAGTATATCAGCCGTATTCATAAAAACTTATCAATGATTAATTAACCATATTTAAGGAAAAATTGCTAAAGTTGTATTCATAAACGAAAAATAGTATATTAAACCTTTAATATACCATTCATAAAGTAAGAAAATTTATTGTTGGATTTGCCCTTCTATAAACCAAAAATAAAATTACATTTTGATAAATGTTTGCATTTCACGATATTATTTTTGTGAAATCTGTTTACAAATAATGGAAAAAAAATTTAATTTATTAATATTGATATGTTAAATACATTATATTAATTTTTTTTTTACTGTTTTAAAGAACGAATTGTTGTTCAAAAATTAAAAAAATAAGAAAAACAAGTAAGAGTGCTATATTCGGCTATGCCGAATCTTATATACCATGATGAGATAAGAACAAAAAGTTATATACATAAATAACGTTCTTTAGATAGGTATTAATAAATATTAATTGAGCCACGCCAACTTTTCATTTAGTCATGCCGAAGAATATAAAAAACAAAAATTGTATATATGTACGTACCTAAGCCCGTTTCCTCTTTTTTTCCAAAGTTGATGTTTGAAATTCGTTTTATAATCTTAAAATCGTTTTATAGAACATAAAAAAATAAAATAAAAAAAATGAAAAAAAATTATTTTTGGGATTCGAACTGCCAATATCATCCGTCTCAAGAGAGAACTTAACAACTTGGCTACGAATGCTTCTACTGAAGAAGCGTGTAATTAAAATATATTGAGTCTATGACTTTTTTTTATAAAAAAACAACAAAAAAACCACATTACCAACACTGTATTACCATAGCCACTGTATGACCGTAGAAACCATAATTGAATTGGTTTGTATGGTATGTTTATGTCGTTTTGGTAATACAGTGTTGGTATGGTAATGTCACGTCTAATTGGACCTTTAAAGGAAAAAATTTGAGGCAGTCGTGGTTTTTTCTTATATCTCAGCCATTTGCGGACCGATCTTGCTGAATTTCAATAGCAAACAATTTCGGACCATATGTGACATAAATGTATAATAACCTCGCTCCCATCATATATGGGGTGTTCGGAAAATCCATTTCAATGGACAGACGGACTGACGGACATCGTTAAATCAACCTTGCTCCTCATAAGGACCCAGAATATATATACTTTATAGGGTCTTACATCAATATTAAAGAAAATACAAACGGAATGACAAACTTATATATACCCTTTTCACCACCTGTGGTGAAGGGTAGCAATCACAAATAGTGATGCTAATAAAAAGTAAACAAACTTTTCATTCGAATACTTTCTTACCATAGATATAAAAAAAGGTTCAAACAAACATTTTTATAATACCTTTTGGCAAAATTTTGTTCAGAAACTAAAATAATATACGTGTGTGAAGATAAATTTGAAAAGTTAAATTCGTTTTTAAAAAATATCGCATGCGATTAAAAATATTTAAAAAAAATATCGCATGCGGATTATAAAGAAATTCGACTATTTATACGAAATTTTACAGTTTTTATGAAAAATTAATAATTTTTATTTAATATTTAAAACCAATTAGATATTTTATTAGTCTTTTAATATTAAAATTTATGATTTTTGAAAAAATACGACTTGAGTGAAATTCTCATGAAAGTGCAGTGTGAGGGATATGGCCACTGTGTCCAAAACCTTCGTTCTCAGGGAATCAAACCTAATGAAAAATGAAGACCATGGATAGGGCTACAATAACCTATAAGCACCTTATCCAAATTGTATTTGTGAAAATTTTTATAAATTTTTGAAAATTTGACCTAGAGTGAAATTCTCATGAAAGTACTGTGTGAGGGATATGGCCACTGTGTCCAAACCCTTCGATCTCAGGGATCGATCTCTAAGTCAAAATTTCAAAAATGTATAAAAATTTTCACAAATACAATTTGGATAAAGTGCTTACAAGTTATTGTAGCCCTGTCCATAGTCTTCATTTTCCATTAGGTTTGATTCTCAAAGATCGAAGTGTTTGGACACAGTGGCCATATCCCTCACACACCACTTTCATGAGAATTTCACTCTAAGTCAAATTTTCAAAAATGTATAAAAACTGTAAAATTTCGTGTAAATAGTCTTTTTTTCTTTATAATACGCATGCGATATTTATTTGAAATATTTTTTATCGCATGCGATATTTTTTAAAAACGAATTTAACTTTTCATATTTATCTTCACATACGTAAATAATATGTATTTTTATATTATAAGAATCCCTGCAAACAAATGGAAGATATCATCTAAGGCAATATTTTAGCAATATCCCAAAATTGTCATCTAGAAGAAAATAATCAAGGTAATTTTTTATTTTCTTTCTTTTATAGTTTAAAAAAAAAATACAAAATATAGACAGGAAAAAATTTAAATTATTTATAATTATACATCCATTACATTTTATATATTTTTAAAAAATATATAAAAAGGACGTATTCTCCAAGGTAACAAATATTACAGATATTAGAAAAGAAGGCAAGAGACAGGCAAGCTGCAAAATTTATGGACCAAATTTTTACGGAAAACGAAGAAAGATTAAACTCATGTGTCGTACATGGGGTAAATAAAGATAATGTTCTCTATTATTTCTCAATTACTTTATATTATTTATAAATTGTATTATTTTTAACTATATTTTATAAATAAAAAATGTTATTTAAAATAAAAATGTGTGGTTTTTTGAAATGCAAAATCTTCTTTTTATCATTCTAATGATATTTTGGCGATATCTTCCTATTTGCTTATAAGTGGTTATCTGGCAATATTGCTACTTTATCATCTAGAAGAATCGCTTTCGTATTGCTTAGCAGTATTGCTATCGAGACACGTTTCTTCCCGAAGGAAGTATCTTCCGCAATACGAAATCGATTATTGCCGCAATAATACTTTTCATCCAGGCAATACGTTTGGCAAAACATATGGAGCATATCTGTGTTTGCTGGGAATAATTTTTAAGATCTTAAATTATAAAAAAATTTATTAATTAAGGAATATCATGTGAACCGAATAGAAGTTTCATGCATCACTAGCAATAAAATGACAACAAAACGTAAAAAAAGTTGCCATACTTAAACATTAACGGTCTAATTCATAAAAATTTCTTATTTCAGCTTTAATGTCTGCAATAGTTATCAAACACCTTTTGTTTAATAAACCATTAATAAAAAGTCTAATTTATAAACGCTTAATAGAAGTGGATTAACAATTAAACCCTTATATTACTTTTGTATTTTTATGTTGGCAACAGCATGTTATTTATTTCTAATTTTGGAAGAGTGATGCATCAAACTAGGGGTGAAACGATACAAGGAAATACAAGTATCATACAACAAACGAATTTTAAGTGAATTTCTGTATTGTTTTCAATTTAAAATGAATTTCTGTTTTTATACCCTTCACCACAGGTGTAAAAGGGTGTATATAAGTTTGTCATAACGTTTGTTATTTCCACAATATTGATTTTAGACCCCATAAAGTATATATATTCTGGGTCCATATGAGAAGAGAAGTTGATTTAACGATGTCCGTCTGTCCGTCTGACCGTCTGTCCGTCTTACGTTTGATATGTGTTTTCCGGATAATCCAGACATGATAGCGGCTAGGTTGTTTTACATTTATGTTACATATAGTCCACCATTTCCTGCTATTGAAATTCAGCCAGATCGGTCCAAAAATTACGTAGATATGAGCAAAAAACCACGACTACCTCTAAATTTTTCCAAAAATCCCTTGTTGTTGTATTTTTTTTTATTTCTGTATATCTTGAGAACGGCAAGAGCCAAAGTTTCCAAATTGGCAACCAAAACATTTAGGTTGCCAATACACACCATCCTACAAAATGTGGGCGGGATCGGAGAAGTGGGCGTGGTACCTCCCGTACAAAAAAAATTTAAAATTTTATAAAAACCTAAATTTAAGGGCTGCCATATGTCCTATGGATATAACTTATATATCAAAATATCGGAAAGTAGTAGAACATATTTTATAAAAAACTCGGGAAAATCGGTTCAGATACAAAAAAGTTATGACCAAAATTAAATTTTTTTTTTAAATACCCAACTTTCGGGAACCATAGATCTCCCCGAGTCCAAGCTTTATAACTAAAGTAAATGGTAAATTTCTTCTTCAAGACGTCGGTATATAAATCTGCCAAATCGGTTAAAAAATGGCAGAGTTATAACCGAAATACTGAATCCACAAAAATTACTCTTTTTTTTATAATTAACTTTGTTAAAATATATATTTACAAGTTTATATAAATGTTTATATATAAATATAACTTAAGTAAACACGTCGGTATATAAAACTATCAAATCGATTAGACAATGGGTAATTTATGAGCAAAATACTCAAAAAATGGGCTAAAAAACATCAAAATTTTTATAAAAACCTATACGGGCTGCTATACGTCCTATGGATATGACTTATATATCAAAATGTCGGAAATTTGTATGAGTTATAACAGAAATACTGGGGCCTAATCACCGCATACGATATCGAGCAAAATTCATCGAAATTGTTTATTTTGGTATCTTGAAACTCGATATCGAATGAAATGTATTGAATTTGAAATAATAGCATTCGACATCGAGTAACTCGACATTACATTTATCGAGTTTTCATCCGATACGCCAGTGTCTATCGTATGCAAAAAAATTCAATAGTTTATTCGATACGATAGTATCGAATGCAGTGATTAGAACCCTGAATTCCCGAAAATTACTCTTTTTATACCCTTCACCGAAGGTAAAAAGGTATATACAATATTGATCCTACACCCTATAAAGTACATATTTTCTGGGCCCTTATGAAAAGCGAAGTTCAAAACCGGTTGTCTCTTACTTAAAAAAAAATATTTACCAGTTTTATTTAGTTTTTGTCTAGTTGCTATGTATTCTGCTCGCACAATGTTGAAGGGTATATAAGATTCGGCACAGCTGAATATAGCACTCTTACTTGTTTTTTTAACGTAATATCTTAAATAATTTTATGTTTTTATTTTTTTGTTAATAAAATACATACTATTGAAATAGAAGCGAAATATGTAAATCATTTATTAGCAATATCTAAATTTTACTGCTTTAACTCTGTAGATTCCAAAAGAGATTATACAGCTTTATGTTTAATGAATAATTTAACCAATTTTTATTATACACAAGTATTATATATATACCCGCTACCTCGTTAGCGTCTCATTTTTCTTCGTGGACATATTTTTACGCCAAAGTTTATTTTTCTAGATTTAAACTGTTTTAAATTTTAGTATAACCAAAAAGCTAAAGAAAAATACCAAATTTCCCGTATTTCCTTTTTTGGGTACTATATTTTTCCCCCATTAAAGTATCAACAATTTCAGTATTGTAGTGACAGCCTATAATTTAGTACGAATATGTCAATGAATGGAGGAAAATGTTTTGTAAAAAAAAGTTCCAAAAATAGTTACGATTTTCACCCCTTAAATGTTTGAATTTCAAAAAAGTACCAAATTCGTATACGTATTTTTTTGATAAGTTTCGAATGTGGTATAAACTTTGTTTCTATGTTTATTGGTTAAAAAGGTAGATGGGGTGGCAAAAAATTACTAAATTTTAGATTTTACCCGTTTTCTCCCTAAAAGAGCCGAGTTGCAAAAAAGTACCAGACACCTGTCCGGTTATTTTTCTAAAGAACAACGATAAGTATTACATGTATTTTGCATCTCTTTTAGTTTTGGAGATATAAGGTTACGCAATTTACCTTTTTTACACACATTTTTACAAAATTTTATGGTGTTTTCTTTTCTGAAAACAATGTTCCATATATGCTACCATTGGTGCGGGTTCTTGTTCCATTCTAAAAATATATGCAAAAATGTGAGAAGTTGTCGTTTTCCTTTCTAAACATGTTGCAGCAATAAATGGCAAATTTGTTCCATTTCTTACCCGCAGTTATAACTGAGTGTGAGATAAAACCCTTTTTTGCATCTACGTAAAGTACTGTTTTATGCAAGCAAGTATTTTTTTTTTCTTGTGTTTGCGGACAATTTGCGATATATTGTGATTTTTAGTTATATTGTGATGGATATAAAAACTTTTTGTTTTTCGTTTGTTTTACTTTAATTATATTTTTTTGTCGCAAAATTTTTAACAACAACTGACATTTATTATTGAAAATCAGTGCTGTTAACGCTTATTGGAATTGTAAGAAAATTTAATGTTGAAATTTGCTACAAGCGTGGTGAATATCGATTTTAGTACAAACTTTGCATTCAATATTTAACACGCTAAATACACATTAGTGTTGAGTGTAAAACGTAGCTATTTTTTTGTTCCATTGTAATTTAGAAAAATGTATCACTTTGTAAGGGTTCGTGTAACCTAATAAATATATTACACAACTATAATGCATCATTATTTTTTAGAAAAGAAAACACCATTAGTTTTAAATCAATTCTATATAATAATTAATGCGCCCTCTTTTTCACATTTAATACCTTTTTTGATATCTCGAATACATAAAACGATATCAAGTTCTAGCAGTGCCTGCTTTCCTTAATTTTACAATTCTCCAAACATTGTTTTCCTTCATTCGTCACTTTTTGTGCTATGAAGCATATTTTCGATGCAAAACTTAAAATATTGTTGTATGTAATTGCTGTGCTAAATGTTCCATTCAAAGCATGTAGAATAAAATATTTTTGTTTCTTGCGGCAAACCAGTAACCAACAGACTATACACTATCATCCGTATTCAAAACAAAAATTTAGTAACTGCATATCCCCTGATTAAGGATTACTTATTCAAAACACTTTTTAATAAACTATGATTATCGAATGATCAAAGACTTTTTAGCTCCTAATCAACTGCTGTAAATTTCCTATTTCTATCAATTGAATTTAACTAAAACAGAGATGTACACATTTTTCTTCATCGGGCGATTTATAAGTGTTTTGAATAAACTCTTGACTAAATGGTGATTAAACTTAATTAACATTTTAGTTGCTCACTCGATGAGCGGAGTATAGTCGGAGTACACAAATTTTCGTTTTGAATACGGTTGTATGTGGTTTCTACTTTGTATTTGCTTTAACAAATAATTTACCTATTTGAAAGACATTTTAAAATATAAGTGTAATGAATGGTAAAAAAAGGTTTGCATCATTTGAAATAAATCTTAATACAAACTTTTTATATTTTATGCAAAAAGTTATAACGACTTTAAGTTTCAACAGAAAACATATTTCGCGACCCACGTTATTTTTAACAAAAAAATCTTTATATGAGCAACTTCAAAAATTTACGACACCTAGACATTTTTTTTTTAATTTTTTTTTTTTTTGTCTGACATCATTGTTGATTTGCGTGTGTATAAACCGATATTTGAGCATGTGAAATCCGTTCGCGTTAATAATTTTTATTACACGGCGCAAATTTTACTGCGGTTTAAAGTTAAAAATTAAAAAAAAATATAAAAATTACAAATTTTGTTAAAATTGAAAAAGGAAAACGCGTGTGGATAATACCCCTTAAGGGCTTTCTTAGCACACTAAAATATTTGTAAAAGCTTGAATACTTTTTAAAATACACTGGAAAAAAAATATAAAAAATTTTTTTTTATCGTGTATGCATATAAAAATTTATTTAAAATTGTTAAACATTTTACAAAATTACGGCTAGTATAAGACATAATTTGCAATATTTTGGGAAAAAAAACTATTTGGCTATCGCTAATCAAATATTTCATACAAGGATGCTTTTTGAGGTTAGAAACATTTTGTTTCCTCCATAAAATTTTAAATCCTTAAAATTTTTTGGTGCGTTTTCAATTTTAGTATCAAGCTCAGTAAAGTCTTCTATTCGATGTACGTTTGAGCGGAATTGATACAGCGCTTCAGTTGTCACAAGGCGAAATGTGTTTGGAAAAAACTGCCGCTGCACGCGCCACGGTTGAAAAAAATTATTTTTTTTTTGCACTTTATCAGTTTAGTCCGTCGCGAAGAATCTATTTAGATACCTAAACATGTTTCCATGACATGTTTTGATATAAAAAAAAGCTTAAAAATAAATTGTTTTTTTGCAAAAATTTTCAAAAGTTCATAAAATTTTTGCGTTTAAAAATTTTAAAGTGCGTTTTCGCCTCGGAGGTGCCCTTTACGAAGTTACTCACATCACGCAATACACAAGCCAACTTAAAAGGCAATTCAGATTGTCAGACGCAAAAAGATACATTTTTAAAAAATTTACGCTAATTTCTTTTAAGTTTGTGATGTCCGTGATACGTTATTGGTGCGCTGACACCAACTTAATACACCTCAAACTTTATAAAATTACGCAGTTTTTTTTAATTCTGCGCTTAAAACTCATTTTTATTAAACGGCGCAAAAACTCTATGCAAAATCTTCAAAAATTTCAAAATTCCGAAAATGTTGGTTTCACTTTAAAACACCATGCAACTTTTCACGCAGCAGCGATATCAAAATTTTTTTTTTAGTGGACATATCCTCCAAGTCTAGTGACTATATTTTGTATGGGTTTGGATCTAAAAGCTTAAAACTATTACAAAGAAAACGGAATGAATGAAAAAACTGTTGGAAGTTTCAAGTCGTTTTTTTAATTTTTCGAATTTTAGATGACCACCAATTCTTAAGGTGAGGACTTTTCAACGTAAAACTTTGCACGTCATATCCTTCAAGTATAGTCATCCAAACCCTGTACAATGTTTTTTTTTAATTCATAAAACTTAACGAAATAAGAGCCATAGTATGTCGGTTTCAGCAGGTGCTCAAAAAATTTGAAGTTGCCCATATATAAAATTAATTCAAACATTCGTTATTGTTTTTCTAGAAAAAAAATGTTTATGCGTATTAAACTTTTTTATTAAAATAAATAAGAAGACAAAAACGTTTAATTTTTCGTGGAATTATTAAAATTTTATTTTAATAAACATTAAAATATCACTTTAACGAAGCAGGTTTGTAAGGGAGAAACATAAACGTTTCGCTTACCATTGCGCACAGCGTTGCCAGAACACTTGGAAGGAAAATCTTCTTTTGGCGAAAAAAAATCTTATTTTGAAGAGAAAAATCTTGAAATTTTTTATAAAAAAGGCAAAAACGTAAAAATTATTAATTTTTTAAAAGAAACTACTTTTTATTATGGAAACTGCATATTAAAACTAAAATACGTAATTGCGGCATTTATGCAAAATTAAATTGTGGGTTTAAAATTGTGTTTTAGTTATATTTTCCAAAAAAATACATTTTAAATGCATTTAATTTCTAATAAATAAGAAATTAAAAAAAGTCCATTTATATAAAGAAGTTTCATCGAAAATAATTAAATTCTTATATTAGAGTTTTATAAATTTTGGGCAAAAAAATTTTCGTTTTGGGAGCTATGAAGCTCATACATCATATGAAATCTTGAGGGTTCTCAATTTAATATTATATTTTTTGATACCGTTGTTAAATCGAAGGCATTTTGAGAAAATTGCATTTAAAAAATGCTCACTGAAAACTATGAATTTTTCTAAATATATTCCTTATGAATTTTTATTAAAATAATGTTGGTACACGTTTAAACCGATATTCTTAAGCACAACAGAAAAAAGAAAGACAAAAATGAAAAAAACAACAAATGTACTTTGGACTTCAAGAAGAATTCTTGACAAAAGTACGAGAAAACAGAAGTAAGGAAAAACATGCAAAATCAATTAAAATGTATAATCATTCAGAAAAAGCAAATTTCGGTCTACCAAAGGTTAAAATACAATTTGGTTTAAGGATTGATGTTTGACTATTGACGTCAGCAGTCGTCGATGGCTGCGAGTGTAAGACGGCAAATCCATCTGAAGAGATCGAGTGGTTGCGATCGAAACATGTCATGGTAACCTGCCGGCCAGGGTTCGAGCCCCGGCCACGGTCACGAATGAAAGATTATCAATAACAAATTTAATTAATTTTCATGTTGTAAAAATTCCTTTCTTCATAAAAATAATTTAATGAAAATTAAATTTGATGAACTTAAGCCTAATTAAAAATATTAAAACTTTGGATTAAAAACCATAAATAGTTCAACAAAATAACCACAACACTTATTATTAAGCACTTATGTATAAATACTTTGTTTACAAATTATCATAAACATGGAATGTGGTATTTTCAAATCAAAAGCTTCATAACCCTTAACTGCAACTTTTTACCACTCCTTTTGGTCTAGGCAGACCACAATTAGAACAGCTAAAAACCCCAATTAAATAAAAAGTTAGTAAATATATTTTTTTTATTGAACGTATGTTGTTTGCTAGATTATACGAATTTATTATATATTTTTATTATTTTATTTTACATGCAAGTCATCGAATACGTAGTCCTTAATTTTGCACATTGCTTTTTCGCATCTACCACACATTTGATTCAAACTTGATTCATTCAATTCAGAACATATCATTTATAGAATACACGTTTCTGTTTTTTTTTTTGATATTTTTTTCTATTTGAAAGTTATTGCAAGAAAACAAGAATTCGGTCTGGCCAAAAGGGTACTTTCATTCGAATCCAAATTAGTTTCATTCGATTCAGCGCGTATCATTATAGAACTCACGCCCCTGTTTTTTTTTTTTTTTTTTTTTCTTATATTCGAAAAATATTGCAAGGAAAACACAAATTTGTTCTGGCCCGACCAAGACGGTGGTAATCCCAGGGTTTAGTTTCCTTAGTTTTACCTTTTGGTACTAAGACATAGTAACTAAATACATGAACTTTTTTTGTTTTTTAATAAATTAATCTTTAAATATATACTTTACATTTTTTCTTTTCACAAATAATTTTTTTTATCAATATTCCCAAAATGAACAACCGCGAATCTATGATGCTTTTTTAATGTTTTGTATGCCCAGAAATAATAATGCATGTTAGTACAAAAGTACAAAAGTGTGAAAACCCAATAGACAACAAGCTCCCAATAAAAAATGGAGCTTCCAACGAAGCAGGTTTGTAAGGGAGAAA
The DNA here is from genome assembly GCA_930367215.1 of Pollenia angustigena. NCBI lineage: Eukaryota > Metazoa > Arthropoda > Insecta > Diptera > Polleniidae > Pollenia > Pollenia angustigena. Next base: position 122,245,520 of record OV884059.1, on the reverse strand, counting down.
CATAAGGGTTTCGCTTACTATTGCGCTTACGGAAGACATGAATTTTATATGACGAGTTCCCACTTTGAAGCAATACATTTTTGACACATAAAGCGCATTATTCAGCGCACATAAACATTGTTGGATGTAACGAACATATTTACACACTGAATGTTTTGATACAGTTATTTTTTAGTATTCTCCCTTACAAACCTGCTTCGTAGTAAGGGAATGCCGTAGCACTTGAAATGTTATTTTTTTTATTAAAGTTGTTGAGAGTTCTTTCACTTACTTTACTGCATTTATGTATGTCTTATTGCGTAGCGCATAATTGTGTGCTTATTTTTTTAAATGTACCTTTAGTGCTTCGCAAAATGATAAAATTTTTGATTGGGCTGTTATAAAACCTCATTGTTTTAAAAATTTGCTGTTTAAAAAACTGTAAAAGAAAATTATGTATGTTGTGCAAACTTAAAGTTAACAAATTTATATCTAAAAATAAAAAAATCTTAATTTGAGAAAAAAAATCTTTAAATCTTATTTTGTTCAAAAAATCTTGAAAAATAAGATAAAATCTTAATTCTGGCAACGCTGATTGCGCATACAGAACGCATGAATTTTCTATGGCGAGTTCCCACTTTGAAGCAATACATTTTTGACACATAAAGCGCATTATTCAGCGCATATAAAAATTGTTGGATGTAACGATAAGCATTACACACTGAATGTTTTGATACAGTTATTTTTTAGTATTCTCCCTTACAATCCTGCTTCGTAGTAAGGAAATGCCGTAGCACTTGAAATGCTATATTTTTTTTTTTATAAAAGTTGTTAAGAGTTCTTTCACTTACTTTACTGCATTTCTATATGCCTTATAGCGTAGCGCATATTTGTGCGCTTATTCTTTTAAATGTACCATTAGTGCTTCGCAAAATGATAAAATTTTTATTGGCTTGTATGATATGTGATTTTACTCTATCGTTTCATCCCTAGTTGTATGCATCACTATTACAAAAATTACATTTAAAATAACATGTTGTTGCCAACATAATAATACAAAAGTAATATAAACGTTTAATTGTTAATCCACTTCTATTAAGCGTTTATAAATTAGACTTTTTATTAATGGTTTATAAAACAAAAATTGTTTGATAACTATTGTATTCATTAAAGCTGCAACAAGAAATTTTTATGAATTAGACCGTTAGGGTATAGGCTACAATAGATATTTCAAATTTATAAAATGTTTATTAAACGTCAGTGTTGCAAAATTGAAATTTTGAAGTAGTACTGACTTCAACTTAAAGGGTATTTTTCACACCAAATGGTACTTTTTGTTAAAAAAAAACAATAATTTATGAAAATAAGAGGAACAAAAAATGTTTTATTAAAATTCATTTATCGAAGTATTTAATAACAAACAGTATTTATATTTGAGGTACACATGTAAATAATAATTCTATTATACATAAGCGTCAAGCGCCCCATCCATTTCCAATATTATTGTAAATGTTATTCGCCATATTATTTCTATATGGCCCCATATTATTCAATAAGTGGCACAATGCTCTCCGTTAAAATATGGCGCAACCCTTTAAAAAAAAAACACACAAACTATAAAGCAAAACAACATAGTACATTGTTGCAAACTCATTTCACAGTATATTGCACTTCTTTTCTGATTTCGATTCTTGCCAATCTATTGTGCCACCTTCGAATATAGCCCATTGGCGATGAATTGAAAACTGACTCGTTCAAAATTTCAAAATTTGTTTTTGTTTTAAATGTAAGTTAAGCGAGTCACTTTTGTGCTAGCGTTCTACAATCAGGCAGTAATTTTGCAAGTGTATGGAGCCGCTTAAGGTACGTTTTTTCAGTATTTTCTAAAAAAATATTTGAAATAGTTCATATATTTATGAATAAGTAAATAAGTTAAAAATTTTATTTCTGTCAACATATTGTAACTACAACTGCAACTACCAGTTGATTTTAATAGATATTTAGTTTTAATCAAACTTGAAACAGTTTCTACATGTAATCAATTTCATCCTTTGCTTTTTACATCATATTGCATTTGAAAATGTGCGTTCAATTGATGCTCAGAAATGTGGTATCGATAAAATACCAAAATAAATATATGAAATGTCAGCAAACATTAGCTTCGTTCTTAATGTTGGATATATTTTTCCAAGAAATTTAAATATATTCAGTTCTGAAATGCTTTATTTTTGAAAGATCCGCTAGAGCACGGAATTGAGAATTGATATTATTATAGTTTTCGTTTGTAAATAACATATTTTCGGAAACAACAATATTTTTGGATTGAAGCTGATTATCACTTTTAAGGCTTTATGTTCAAAACAAAATTTAGTTTCGCACATTGTCGAATAAAACGATTTCCCAGTTTCTTTTACTAAATAAACCATTTCCTGTATATTGCATGTTTCTATAAATATGGGTTTCATTTAAATTTTCCACTAACATATTATCCAATGCATCCGTTTTTATAAATTTTCTTGCCACTTGTAAGAACAAATATCGCATTCTGGAAAGCAAAATATGAATCCTGGCGTCCACGCTTTGCATTTCAATATAAACGTCGTTAATTATTTTTAAAATACAACATTATAAATTTTGCAACAAACATATGATAACGTAAGCCTGCTATCGAAATGATCACATCACAGTTAAAAAGCTCTCGGGATAAAAAGTACTAAAAACTACGTGGGGGTACTGCGGTATTTTTAATATGAAAAAGTACTGAAAAAAGTACCAAAGTACTGAATTTTTCAAAACTGTTAAACGTTTAATAGGCTATTAAACATTTATAAATACTCTTTTTTCGACTTTTGCTTATTAATGATTTATTATGCCGCAATGATGCGTTTATGAATTAGGCTGTTAATCGCTAGAAACAGTTGATAGTTAAAAATCTGTTATTGTACGTTTATGAATACGCATTTTTATAAGAGGTTTATAAGACATAAAGCGTTTTATAGTTATTTCATGCTTTAAACTTAAAATAAGAACTTTTTATGAATATGGCAGTATACATATCGAGCCCTTATAGCAAAAATGATGTAACCAACAAAAATAAAATTTTACAGGAGAAGGTTTTTTTAAATATTTTTGTTTCAAGTCTAGGGTTTCGTTTGAAAGTGCTTTTGCTCTTATTTCGTAACGGTACTTCCCAGAGATATGCGATTTTTAGAGATGATGCAAATCATCATAAATGATCGATTTTCATCAAAAAACAAATATCTATAATGTTGTTGGTTACATAATTTTTGCTATTAGTGCTCGATATGTTTATTCTGGGTCCTTAAGTAATTCGTGGCATTTAAAGTTATTTTAGAAGTAATATTTGTATGAAAGTTTTGTTCTAACTGATTTTAATAAAATTTGCAGACATGACTAAGATTGCAATAAATAAAAATTTAATATGAATACCAACATAAGAAGATGGTTTATGGGCTCAAAGTCTCTGTGCCGGAAAGAAGATGTGTTGGGGGATATGTTGAATTTTGGACCCATTCTCATCATTTCCAATAGGCTTTGTCATTTTGACAATGAAGACTTACATACATACGTATATACCAAATTATCTTCAAAATTACGAACAGTACTTTGCGAACAGGGTTACATGGACAGACAACCAGCCAGCCGGATGGACGAACGGCCTTCGTTTCATCGACTCAATGATTGATTTTGAGTCGATCGCTATACTAAAATGGGGGGTCCAATGGGAATATTTTTTTGTGTTAAACCCATCACCACAAACGCGTAATACCCTGTCCACTATTATGTTTAATTTAATTTTATCACAAAAGTGAGTTATTTTATCTGCAATCCCTTTAATCCTAAACAAACAACTCTTTTTTTTCTTCTTTTACTCGCGTCCCTTTTTAAGCAAATATTTATTATTTTAAACTTTTTTATCATTTATTATTTATCTTTTTATTATCAACAATTCCTGACTCAACATTATTTTCTTTCTTTCGTTTCAGGTACGTAGAAAAAATTTCTCTTAAATTCTCTGCCATGCATTTGTATCACTTTTTAATGAGAGCAAAAAAAAAAATAAAAACTTCTTACGTAAGTAATTAAAATATTATTTTCTTTTTAGCCTCAAATATTAATATCATAAAGTAGAAAAGAAGGGGAAAAAGAAAAACTTAAAATAATTGAATTTTTAATGGGGCACTATCGAAGCATAAAGTTTTTGTTTTTCTTTTTCTTTCTGTTACTCAGAGAAATGAAACTGTCATAATTCTTATGACAACTTGCTACGGAGCAATTTGTTTTCTAATGAAATGTTGTAGAATGCATGTTTTCTGGTTTAGTTTTGAAAAATTTGGAAAATCAAAAAAAAAAAAAAAGTACCCTTCACCATTAATCGAGTAGAATAGAGAGCAACTAAAATAATTTTTACATATACATATACATACATATTTACAATACTTAAAACTTCATTATAAATGAAATTTAAAAAGCGAAAACTGGTAAATATTTTTTTTAAATCGTTTTTAGTTTCTATTTGTTAAAATTATTTCGTTAAATATATGAAATAATAAAGAAGGGTGATAACGAAAATCAAATATGGGAATTATGCTAGTATATGTAAAAAAATACGAAAGGGGTGGTGAGGGGATTGGAAGAAGAGACGACAACCGGATTTGAACTTCGCTTTGCATAAGAACCCAGAATATATATACTTTATAGGGCGTAGAACCTTCGGTGAAGGGTATAAAAAAAAGAGTAATTTTTGGGATTTCAGTATTTTGGTCATAACTCTGCTATTTCTTAACCGATTTGACAGATTTATATACTGACGTGTTAAAGAAGAAATTTGCCAGTTATATTGGCTATAAAACTTGGACTCGGGAAGATCTATGGTTCCTGAAAATGGGTATTTTTAAAAAAAAAATTAATATTTTGGTCATAACTTTTTCGTATCTGAACCGATTTTCCCGAGTTTTTCAGAAAATGTTTTCTATTAAAAATTTCCGATCTTCTGATATATAAGGCGTAACCATAGGTCATATTACAGTCAAACAATTCAGGTTTTTATACAATTTTTAATACTTTTTGTATGAGAGGTACCACGCCTACTTCTCCAATCCCGCCCACATTTTGTAGGATTGTGTGTATTTATAACCTAAATGTTTGTACCTAATTTAAAAGCTTTGGATCTTGCCGTTCTCCAGATATACAGAAAAAAGTAATAAAAAAACAACAACCACAAGGGATTTTTTTGGAAAAATTAGAGGCGTTCGTGGTTTTTTGGTCATTGTTGGACCGATCTGGCTGAATTTCAATAGCAAGAAATGTTGGACTATATGTGACATAAATGTAAAACAACGTAGCCGCTATCATGTCTGGAGTGTCCGGAGAACACATATCAAACGTAAGACGGACAGACGGACGGACGGACGGATATCGTTAAATCAACTTCTCTCCTCATAAGGACCCAAAATATATATACTTTATAGGGTCTAAGATCAATATTGTAGAAATTACAAACGGAATGACAAACTTATATATACCCTTTTCCACCTGTGGCGAAGGGTATAACAAGTATGAGTGCTATTCGACTGTGCTGAAACTTTGATACCCTCGACCGCCAGTTAGAATATTTTTGGACCTTTGATAAACCATGGGCCAATCTACACGAAATTTAACAAAGTGATTTATAAACTTATAAAACTATGATAAGACCCCTTTCACACATGGCAAATAACTTGATCAACTAACTTGCCGAGTCTGAAAGGGGTCATATATATTATCATAGTTTATGATAGCATTAACCGTTAAGGTTTTGCTCATACTAAAGTGTTTTCCGAGAGTGGACTTTATATGGCGCCTATTGTAAGTAATGGGCAGATCTTCACGAAAGTTGACAGTTCGATTTCTAGTCATATTGAACTGTTACATACTAAAATTTGAGAATCGGCTCATAATTCAACTAGTCCCCATACAAGTTTCTTTCCGGAATAGAGCCTCTGTGCATCTTGTTATTTTGGGATTCAACTTGAGCCAGACTAACTTATTTGATCACAATCTAAATAATCTTATCTTATATATTGAAATCAGCCCATATTTGGCCATAGCTCCCCCACACAAATATTTCTTCCGAAAATAAAGGGTGGTTAAATTTGATTTTGAATAAAACACAAATTATTTAGGAAATTATTGTCATTTCTTTTCATTATGATAATATTGGTATGTATTCAATTATGTATGGAACAAAATATCGGCCAAATGGCCGCTTCGACCTCGTCGGCACACCTCCATCCGATGGTCCAAACTTTCGATGACGATGAAGCATAATTGAGGTTTTATGCCGTTAATGTGCCGAATTATCTCATCCTTTAGTTCTTGAATTGTTGCTGCCTTATCGACGTACACCCCAAATAACCTCAAAAAAGAAGGCCAACGGTGCCAAATCACATGATCTTGGCGGCCAATTGATATCGCCACCACGTGAGATAACACGGAAATTGATTTTGTCGCGCAAAAGAGCCAGTGTTTCGTTAGATGTGTGGCCTGTGTGGAAAATGGCACCGTGCTGTTGAAACCACAAATCGCCCACATCCGTATCTTTTAATTCGGGCCATAAAAAGTTCGATATCATCTCACGAAAGCGAACACCATTCACAGTAACTGCCTGACCGGCATCATTTTGTAAAAATGCGGCCCGATGATGTCGCCAGCCCATAAACCGCACCAAACAGTCACTCTTTGTGGGTGCATTGGTTTTTCGATAATCACTCTTGGATCATCATTTGCCCAAATGCGGCAATTCTGCTTATTCACGAATCCACTGTGCCTAATCACTGAATCCCGAAGTTCACGATATGCATTTTGATTAAAACGGCCATTTTCATAATAAGCCTGAATAACTTTAACGCGTTGCTCGATTGCATATCTTCCATGGTTCAAATTGAGTTAGTCTCAAAATTGAGAAATGTCAAATGAAATGCAAAAAAAAAACTTGAGGTTTAGGTGTAGTTTACATTTATCATCGGCCCTTAAATTTATCTTTATCTTTTAATGTCATAACTACTTTATAAATGTTGGTATTGACATACAATTTGGCGACGGTATGTTTGCCAATAGCTTTTGTTCTGTTAGGTCCAAAATTAAACATAGGTGTCATTTAAACCCCCCACTTAAAATCTCTTAAAGGCAAACAAATCTTATACAGATGAAGATATTTAAAACAAGTTAGAGTGCTATATTCGGCTGTGCCGAATCTTTGATACCCTCCACCGACAGTTCGAATGTTTACGGAGTAATATCTGTATGATGTTATCATTATCTTAAACGGTGATTCTTCTTCTTCTTCTTCACTGTGGGGTGTATTCCTCCACTGAAACTTCTTTGAGCCACAAATTATCTGCAATCTGCAATTATATAAACTCTGTTATTAATTATGGTTTTAGGCGACTAAACTGTTTTCCGGTAGTAGGGTTTATATGGGGCCTAGGGTAAATTATGGACCGATCATCACGAAATTTCACAGCGTCATTTCTAGTCCTTTAAAACTGTGACGTACCAATTTCTGTTATGATAGCATTATTAATTATGGTTTTAGGTGTGCTAAACTGTTTTCCGGGAGTAGGGTTTCTATGGGCCCTAGGGTAAATTATGTACCGATCTTCACGAAATTTCCCAGTATCATTTGTAGTCGTACAAAACTGTGACGAGCCAAAATTTGTTATGATTGCATTATTGTTTACGGTTTTAGGCGTACTAAACTGTTTTCCGGGAGTAGGGTTTCTATGGGCCCTAGGGTAAATTATGTACCGATCATCACGAAATTTCCCAGTATCATTTGCAGTCCTACAAAACTGTGACGAGCCAAATTTTGTTACGCTAGCGTTATTTTTTACGGTTTTAGGCGTACTAAACTGTTTTCCGGGAGTATTGTTTATATGGGGCTTAGGGTAAATTATGGCGGGATCATCACGAAATTTAACAGCGTGATTTCCAGTCAAATAAAACAAATTTTCGCAAAATCTTATCTCATTCCGTGCCTTGTTCCAGCATTTATGTTATTTTTTGTAACAAAATTATTAATTTTTTTAGGTGGTGGTTCCACATTTTGATTCATAGGTCTGGTCCTACTGAACCGACTTTGCTGGATTTCAATCCCAAACTGCTTAGGATAACTACAAGCAATTTACCACCAAGTTTGTTCATTTCTTTTGAGTTGTTCGAAAGTGAGCGTGTTTTCAACAGACGGACAGACGGACAGACAGACGGACATGGCTAAATCGACTTAGAATTACTGAAGGACCCAGAATATATATACTTTATGGGGTCTGAGATGAATAATAAAAAAGTTTCACACGGAATGACAAACTTTATATACCCTATTCACAACTAATTGTGGTAGAGGGTATACAAATGTTCGGTACATAATAAATCTGAACCTCATAACATTATTGTGTTCTGGCGGGTTCATGATTGTCCATTAGCCTCAAAAAGGGTACACTCTCGAAAATTTGTTATTAAATACTGTAGTGTAGGGCTTCATATGGCTTTCTTAAAATTGGTTTAAAAATTTACTTTTATTTCATTTGACCATGGAACACTTTTAGAGAAAACATTTACTTGAAATTTTTCAAAACTCTAGTTTCATGTATGTACATACATAGAGGGCCGAGAAATCGTGTGCGAAGCATGACCAACCAGTCGAATGACGCCATGGTAGTGCTCTGTATTTGGTGAGACCAAACGGATCCCATCAAGTAAGATCTGCTTAAGTCCGTTAGGGCCAGCATAGAAAACATGTTCTGAACAAAATTCATTTCTTTGAAGGGAGAAATTGGCTGAAAAACTCGCAGAACTTGCGAAGGGTCATGAAGCTGTTATATTTCATCATCATACGGCTTGGCCACATGTCATTTAACCAGCTAAAAAATATTTAGAATATAGAGGCTAGGAAGTTTTGTCTTACTCATCTTATGGTCCATGCATTGCTAGTTTTACGACTATTTGTTTTAGCGATGCAGAACGCACATTCTCGTTTGATTACGTTTTTTTTTTTTTGGAATTTTTGGTCAAATATTTATTAGGTCTGAACCAGAGAACTGCAAAATCACTATTTTTCTTGATTTATTGATACGCTTAAATTTACATTCAATCTTTGCTTGCAAAACAAAGTTCAACGTTGGTAATTTTTACATCGTTTCGTTCACATTTGATTTTTGCATTTATTCATTTTTTATTGAAAGTTCTTTATTTGCATTTTTGTTGCGCATGCAATATAACACACATGTGTAAATTCAAAGGAACACATTCTTATACTTTTGCATTCAAGTAGTCATTGTCCACTCGATGAGACGCTTTGCTACCATTAACAACAATAACAACAATAAACCACTTGAAGAGACGCTTTGTTAAAACTAACAACAATAACAAGAATACATTGTACCTACATACAGAACTACTGTACTTTTTAAAAGTAAGAAAATAAAATTCTGTTTCTATGGAAATTGTTTGTATGTACCTACATATGTGCGTTTAGTTTAGGCCTGCCATACGTCCTGGTTTTCCAGGATTGTCCTGGTTTTAGACTACTTGTCCTGGTCCAATAATAAATTGTCCTGGTTTTTTGTACAGGTCAAGACAAACAAATTAGTTTTTTGCTAGTTTTAGTTGTTAACAAAGGTTAAGATTTTTGTTATAACACTGCTAACATAAGGTAATTATATAAACAACTTTAATTAAATTCAACTGTTATCTGGTGGAAAGCTGGTTAAAGCTTTCAATAATATTAGATGGTAGTCAATCCTCTTTCAAATTTTGTTTCAACTTGTTGCTGTAAAAAGTTATACCGTGTAAACAACTTTTATAAGTAATCGAAAGCCGATAACAAATTGCTTTCTCTAAGGCCGAGGCCACGAAATGAGCGGCATGCGAGCGACATTTTTGAGCGGCTAAGCGGCGTCGCTCAGGAATAAAACTTGTTCTAATTTTTAGTTGTTTTCTGAGCGTCAAAAAAAACACGGCCAAATTTAATGTGGGGCTTATGATTTCATCCGTACAAAGCCGACCGAATAATGCAAGACAGATTATCAAATTTTTAAAATAAAAATATGACCGAGAAATTATTTTTTTGTTTTGTCAATTTGGTGTTAACTTTTAGCAACAGCAAATCAAAGCATTTCACATACATACGGCAGTATTGTCTTGGGTAGATTTGTATATAAATGTTTAAATTCCCCTTGCTTGATAAATATGGGCACATTAGCATGATGTGTTTATTAATACTGTGTTGTAGGGTGCCATATGGTCGGGTTTGACCGACTATACTTTCTTACTTGTTTATAATTTGTTTTTGTTTTAGATGTAAGTTAAGCGACCGAAGACTTCGCTCGAAATCGACGAACAGGCTGCAATTTTTTTTTCTTAAAAAACGCATTACATTTTTATGAATACGATTTTCGCGTAATAACATTAAACAAAGCCACTCTTCACAATGGCATTTTAACAACTAACCGCTCAGAAGTGACGCTCAGTAATAAGCCACTTGCCGCTTAAACTTGACGCTTTGACGCTCATCGCACAGCCGCTTGACGCTTAGCCGCTCATTGCGTGGCCTCGGCCTAAGGCAGCCCATACACGTTTTAATTCAATTGTCAACTGAGTCGGTTGTTGTCCAAATGAAAGCGTGTATGGCTTTGTCAATTGATTAGTTTGACAGTTGTCCAACTCGACAACAGAAAAATCAAAAGATTTTGATTTTTTTCAAGTTGGGTTCTTAGTCTGCACAATGGACTAAAGAAAGAAACCCGTTAGCGACTCAAGCACTGGAGAGTATTATTCAATGTAAGTTTGATTTTATTATGACATGCTGCCTGTTTTATAATGTTTCAATGTTTCAAACACCGAAATGAAGTTCTAGAAAAAGTGCAATCTTCTAAAAATTATTTTAGTTTATAACATTTGAAGCTCAACTTTTTATTCTTTTTCATCATTTTTATGTACATGAAGTTCACGTTATTTTTTTTTTTTATATATTGTTGGATTTAAAAATAAAAATGCTTAAAGTTTCAGGAGAGCCAAAAAACTGTTTATATAAAAATGGTGTTAATATTTAAAAAAAATTAGTTCCCTTATGAAAAAAGTCCAATTTGAAGAAAGTTTTGCTAGGCCTTTTTAAATTTTGTAAGAAGCTAGAGATGTGAAATTAGAATTAATTTATGAAAAAAGTAATTTTGAGTTGTGACCCTTTAGTATTTAGGGTGCGATATACTACGTACATATGTATTAAAAAAACTTTTCTGTTGGTGTAATTTTTAATCCATTTTTTACATGTGTCCTGTGCCCATGTTCTGTAACTCTCGCGTCGAGAAAGTTTTCGATTGAAATGTGTGAAATGAAACAAAAATGCCATAAATTGTAACAAACAGCTGTTTTTCTCACTTAACTGTGTCTGTAACTTTTTTTGGCGAGCACAAGCTGTCACGTAAGGAAATTACTCGCCAATTTACAGAAAAAGTGTGTCTGCAACGTTTTGGTGAGAAAAGTTCCCGCTTTGAACTGTCAAATAAACTCACGATTACAAATGGGGCGAGAAAAAATTTTAACACTAAAAACCATTAAAAATGCAAAGAATAATAATAATATTTTGTTTTTGGCACATTTTTCATTGTTTTATTATTTTGCTTTTAACATTTTAATAAAATATACGAATGTCTTCAAAGCTCGTTTGCAAACAACAAACATTAAAGTCGCTCTTTACACAATTTGGTATAGCCGACGTTTGTATTTTCGCCGCCGTCGTTGAACAATTTTCAATTTTAGTAAATTTTGGTCGCCGTCAACGATGTGTGTTACTGGCGTTCTGAACGTCTGCAATGTCACATCGGCTTCGAGTGCAATATTATGACATTTATAACGTAACGACGTAATCTCTTTTCATAGTTTTCGACATGAGTTACAGACACACATTTTTCTCACTTTTCGAGAAACGACGGAATATTTTGTTTCACATCTTTTCGATGCAAGAAGTTCTCACTAAAGTTACAGAACATGGGTACTGGTTAATAGGTTCAAACTTCTGGCAGCCCTAGTTTAGTTTCATTGCAATTTTTTTTCTTGTACTACATAGTTTATGCGGAATGAATACATGAGTAATGATTGCTTGATTTCTGGCTTTTTTGTTTTTATTTTTTTTTTTTTTTCTTTATCAAAACAATCATTGTCGCACCGAACACAAAAACATCTTTATTAAAAAACGAAGCTAACGATTGTATAAATAACAAAGCACGATGTGCGTTATTTGAATGACTGCAAACCAGCAGCGAATATTTGCGGTTGCGAAAGTTTGATTGTATGACCGCAAGTGAGTGTATTTGTTGCTTTTGATTTTTTCTTTTTTTTTTTGTCATTTTTTTTTATTGAATCTTCATATATTAAATATGAACTAACAATAATTAATCAAATCTTAACCTAATACGTTATTTTATCTCCTGCCAGTGCCAGACAAAATTTTCTTCACCACGGATTATGTTCACTTTTATAGGTGTTTATCGCTCATCTAATTGAGTAAGTGCTGCAGTGTCTCTTCTTCTTAAGCGAGTGTGGCCGCCATGATTTAAAATATTTCGAGCTAGTGGATTTGGGTGTTGTTCAAGCCTTTTTAAATATTTTATTGCATATTTTGTAATCATAGATTTCACTAATGGCACATTGAGATCCTTATGAATGTTTGAGTTTTTAACATACCAGGGAGCGGCTGTGATTATTCGAAGAAGTTTATTTTGGCGCCTTTGAATTTTGTCGATATTAGAGGCCGAGGTAGTGCCCCATAGTTGAATACCGTAGCACCAGATAGGCTTTAAGATAGAGTTGTAAAGTAGAAGCTTGCAATCGAGACTAATGACAGAATTTCTTCCAATAAGCCAATGAATTTGAATGGCTTTTAGTTTCATTTGAGTTAATTTTGCCTCAATATGGCATTTCCACGTTAATCGCCGATCCAGATGTATACCGAGATATTTTACATGCGAATGTTGAGGAATTATTTGATTATTGACTGTAATAGGGGGACAAGATTCCCGGCGCAAAGTGAATGTTATATGTACATACGCATTTTTGCTCATTGACCATTATCCTCCATTGTCTTAACCATATTTCTAGTTGAAATATATGATGCTGTAAGTAACGCGATGCTTCATAACGATTTTCGTGGACGCTTAGAAAAGCTGTATCGTCTGCAAATGTTGAAGTTTGTGTGTAGTTGCTTGTTGGCATGTCCGAAGTATAAATTAAGTATAATAGGGGGCCCAGGATGCTGCCTTGTGGGACTCCAGCGGCAATGGGCTGAGGTGAACTTAAGAAATTTCCTTCTTTAATAATAAATTGACGACCGACTAAGTAGCTTTCTAGCAGCTTGTGTGTGTTTGCTGGTAAATTTTGCTTCAATTTGTGTAATAAGCCTTCATGCCAGACTTTGTCAAAAGCTTGCGAAACATCGATGAAGAGTGCTGAGCAATATTTCTTTTCTTCAAATGCTTTTCTTATGACATTTACTATTCGATGAGTCTGCTCGATTGTGCTGTGTTTTCTTCTAAATCCGAACTGATGGTTTGGAATACATCTATTTTCACTTAAAATTGGTGTTAATTTTGAAACTAATAATTTCTTAAACAGCTTTGACATATTTGATAATAAGCTTATAGGTCTATAAGACTCAACTTTTGTATGATCTTTACCTGGCTTTGCTATCATGGTAACTAAGGAAACTTTCCATTTTACAGGATAGTATTCAAGGCGAAAAATAGCATTAAAAATAAAAAGAATAATTTTCTTTTTTATGCGAGGTAGCTCCAAAAGCATTTTATTGCTGATTTTATCAATACCAGGTGCCTTCTTAATGTTTTAATCACAAATAGCCTTTTCGATTTCTCTTAACTCAAATCTGAGGGGAATAGCTGCTCTAGCGGCAACAGGTGGTAACTCGACCGCAATATTGTGAAATATATTTGGTGTAAATACGTTTTTCAAGTGACTAACAAACAGATTTTCTTTTTCAATATCGTTTCTTGCCCAATTACCATTCAAGTTTCTTAATGGTGGCTAAGATATAACTGGCCTTTTTAGATTTATAGCTGCACGCCATAATGAGTACTCAGATTGTGGAGTTTCATCAAGTTCCTTAAGATATTTTTCTAGCGAAGCCGTTTTCTGATTGTGCAGTAACTTTCTTAGCTTTTTTGTGCACTCTTTTAATAAAATCTTAAGTTGCGGGGATCTGTAAAGTTGCCACTCTCTTCGAACTCTCCTTTTTTCAGTCAAGAGCCGCTCGACATCTGAAGAATATATTTTATTATTTTTAATTTTTTTGGGGTTATCGCTGGAATGTTGAACAGCTAGTTTCAGAAAACTGTCAAAATTGTCAATAGAGCGATCTACATACTCCGGTGTACTGAGCGGAATTTTTTCTGTGCATTGGCTACTGAGATATTTTTTTATATTTTAACCAAATTATTTGCATAGCTGTTGTCGCTAAGTAACCAGTCGGAGGTACAATTCTATTGGGGTTCATTATAGTAACAATTGTAGGTGTGTGGTCGGAAGATAATTCTAGGGAGGCTTCAACATGAATCGTTTCTATGGGAATGTTTTTAACTACGCCGAAATCGATGACATCTAGTATTTTTTGATGATCAGTGGGCGATTATGTTGGTTGTCCGCTCGCTACCACATTTAAATCCATTTTAGAAATTGTGTTAAATAAAACAAGACCCTTTGGTGACCCCCAGATGGTATGTTTAGCGTTATAATCGCCAGCGGCAAGGAAACACAGTCCTAATGATTTAAAATATTTATAATATTGGTCCTCCGATATTGAAAATCTAGGCGGGGAGTATAACGATGAAATTACTAGGTTTCTATTTAATTCCTCAACGCAAATGTTCGTTGCTTGGAGATAATCTTCACGATGATCACGCATTAGGTAGTGTTTGACTCGGGTTTTTATTAAAATGGCAGAACCTCCACAAGCTCTATCTCGTGGGTCCTTGGTATCATATAGTATATAACCATTTATTTTAAACGTATTTCTTGAGGTCAAATGAGTTTCAGACATCATCATGACATCAATTTGTTTATTTTTAAGAAAGTATTCTAATTCATTTTTATGTTGGCGGATGCCGTTTGCGTTCCAAAAACAAATTTTTAAACAGTTCATGGTTTGTTAAGTACAGCTTGCAATAACATCGATTGCATTCTAAGCATTTCCTGCATCATATTACCCATTGTGTTCGTAAAATTATTTACTGATTGCACTAATGTTTCCATGTTTTTTTCTAAACGACTTAAATTAGAAACCGGAGTTTCATCATTACTTGGCGAGGCACCTTGCATTGGCTGATGGTTTGATTTTAGGACGTTAGCGTAAGAAGTTCTGATATTACTAGGCTGGGGGGCTTGAATTGCATTTGTGTTTACCTGATTTGCAACCTGCATTTGAGGGGTATTTGTTTTCGGTCCAACCGTCTGCTTGACAATATTATATACTGGGCATCCTCTATAATTGGCAGTGTGATTACCGCCGCAGTTGCTACATTTTTTTACGTTGGGGTCGGTTTTAGACTTATCGCAAGAAACTGTACCGTGTAGTTCCCCACATACTACGCAGACAGGGGGTAAGTAGCAGTATGCCTTGGTATGGCCAAATTCTTGGCAGTTTAAGCACTGAACAGGTCCATTTTTTTTGTGCGGCTCTTCTATAGTTATTCTTCTGTAGAGAATATATTTTAAATTGTAAATAGGATGTGTTTCGTTTTTTTTAAGTTTTACGTCGCCGGGTTCAAACTCCACTCGAAAAAGTGGTTGGGGAATTTTGTCTCTATTTTTAATATTTACTACATGTTTTACCTTGAAGCCTTTTTCTTCTAGGAATGTTTTAACCTCTTCTGGGTCCACACATGAGTCAATACCCTTAATCACTACCTGTAGACCTTTACTGCCTTTCAGTTGGTAGTTTTTTTTAAGTGTTTCAAAGTTGTTTACTATTTTGCGAAAATCATTCTCATGATTGACTTGTATTTTTGTCTCGTTTATACTTCCCCGCTTGATAGTCGCTACGTAAAACCAATTTTCACCTATCACCGATATCAAACTCTTTATGAGCTCATTTGAATTTTGCTCCCTAAGATATATCGGGGGAGGCTTGGATGGTTTAATGACGTTTGGTGCTTCAGAGGATTCATCCTCCAGAATTTCAAAACGATTTTGAGTATTTATTTTATCAAAAGATGGTACTTTTGAGGTCGAAGCAACTGCTGCAGAGGTAGGGCTGCGTCCCCGTTTAAGCACTGTTATGTACCTGTCCATACCAACTTGTACTGTAGGCTTTTGACAACTTTTTACAGGGGGGTTTTCCATTGAATTTGTGTTTGAGTTCATGGTATCATTTCCCACTAAATTTGTTTTTGACGTCACGGCAATACTTGCTGGCCTGGCAACACTTGTCACCAAATCTTGTTGTAGTTTTTTTAATGAGTCACTATCCACTGTTTTTGTATACACCGAGGGTGATAGGGAACGTGTTCGAGTAAATGGCTTAGCCGTTAAATAGTTTATATTGTTTTGTTTTATTTATTTCTGCATTATTTTCATTTGCATTAACTAAAACGTAAACGTTTCTTTCATTTTGTCTTAAGGCTCAGTTAGGCGAACGTTGCTGTACCCGTTATGTACCGAACCGTACTGTAAGCACGTTGGTGCACTTATAGAACGTTTAAAAACGTATCATATGTTTTCTTATGCATAAGCAAAAAGCAATAGTATACATAAAACAATACACATAGTGATGGGAATCAAAAATGTTCAAATGGTGACCGTTGTGCAGAAAAGGTATAACAGTATTTTGTGTATGTAAAAAATGTTAATAATTTAATATTTATATTATAGATTAACAATAAATAAATTTGTATTTTAGCATATATAAATTTTTAGCATGCATATATTGTAAATGTGCATTCACCAAACAAGGTTTTGATACCATTTAAAGTCTTTTATATGTTTCACATTTCCATTGCATGTGTATATACATTTGTTAACTTTTAACATCTAATCATAAGTATATTTGGAAATATGTTGTATTGTAAGTTGTTTTGTCGCAATTCCATAGATATACCGAAAAAAGTACCAAAAAAAAGGGCAAAATTACCCGCATTTAATGTAACATACAAGCCGCCCATCACTGTCTTACAAATGTCACGTAACAACGGCATAAAATTCTATTTTATACAGATTGGTACGTTGCAACTACGGTACATTGCACATCGGTAAGCTTTTGTATTGGTTTTCATATAACAAAAAGCGAACAGCTGATGGATACAGTACAGATACGGTACAGCAACGTTCGCCTAACTGAGCCTTTAGTGTTGTTTCACTGTTCGTACTCATGCAAGGAGTTGTTTTTGTTTTTCACCGGTTTGCTTTGCTTTTAATATTTTTATTATTTATTGTATTACAACACACAAAAAATAAGAAATTTAAGCTTAAATGTTTTTGTTCAGAATATGTATACATACATACATGTATGAACATTCATACGTATGTATATATTTTTACTTTTTTATTTTATTTAATTTTATCGTTTTAATTGTTCACTATTATGTTAAATAATTTAAATAACAAAATATATTATTTATTTTAAGCGTCCATTCGCTGCTGATATATGTCAAAATCAGATATGATTAATTAATAGTTCAAATCGTATGCGGGGTTAAAAATACACGTCTGTATCACAACAAAGCACAAACTAAACTCTGTTGATTTAATGCGATTTTTTTACAATTGTACAAAGCCTTTCTCTGGTCTGAACATACCTTAAAGGTGTTATGATACTTGCTATTTTTTGTATTGGATTTTTTTAGGATTGACTGAATAAAACAACAAATGCGAGAAAGAACAAGAAAAATTTGATAAACAAACCCTTTTTTCTGATTGACATTTCTCATGTTTATTTTTTTCTTTGACTTAAACAAAAAAAAAAAAATGGTAAAAGCTTGAGCAGATGAAACTATTTTGGTTTTGATAAGTGAAATGAAGCAGATGCCCTTCATATGGGATTTCAAATCATAAATTTTCAATTAAAGAATATACCCCGATGTAATTCGTAATGTTTTACATTATTTGCATTAAATTTTATTGTATATAAAACAAAAATTGTTTGTGATTCCAAAATAAAATGTAAACACAACAAACAATATTGCCCACCTTTTTTCCCCACAAAAACCCGTCAAAAAAGCTAAAAATCGCAACAAAAAAAGTTAAAACCCGTTACTTTCGATCAAAAACTATAAAAATTGGCAACATTGCTAACAATTAATCTGGAAATGTCAATTTTAAGTTAAAAGTTTTTATATTTTATTGACAGTCTTAGATTATTAATCGATAACACACGTATATTTGTTTGACATTTCAAGATTTTTTATGATATAATCATACCCTTTACACTTAGTCAGTTTTCCTATGCAAATATATTTGCACTGTTCTCCAGTATAGAAAAAATACAAAAAATACCAAGTATCATAACAGCTTAAGATTCATAAATTCGAAAATTGTTGAAAAATAATTTCTTTCTTTTTACTCTAAATACCAGTCTAAACATTAAAAGTGTTTAATCAGGAAACTATTTTTGGTTTTCTTACTCAAAAATTTATTAACACTTCATAAATAACCCTTAATTTAGAAATTAAATATTTAATTAGCTTGGCAACTTTCTAACAAACAACTTTCTAACAAACAACTTTCTAATTAAGTCTTTAACCGCATTAGACCAATAATCTTTTCCGTTTCTGTTGTTTTCTTCTTAAAACTTGACCGACCTACAACTTTTTTGTTATTACACTTTTATTTTAATACAAAACATTATTTCAATTTTAAAACAAAACTTTGGATATTTCCTAAGAAGTTTTATTATTATAATTCTTTTTACTTCTTGTTTCCTGTTTCACTTTTGTTTTTTATGCATAATTTTCTTGGTTTAAAAATTTTTAAAGTTTAGTGCTGCCGGTAAGAGAAAAGAGTAAACAAAATCTGGTTCAGAACAAAATTGGATAACAAGTTAAATGTTTGATTGAAAAAGCAGAAAGAAAAACGGAATTAAAAGGACTTTGAGTTTCCTTAATAGAACACTCAAACACTTTTTTAATGTTTTTGAATTAGCTGGTGCTTATAATTTTCAGGACTTTAAGCAATCCGGTAAAACGGTAGAAAAAGGGTACTTTTGGGAGCCTTTCTTTATGGTATAATTTCTTAAAGGTCTTTTTAGACGTTTCATTTTACGAAAAGTAATAAAATGACATTTAAATGAAATTTTTAGTGTCAATATATCGTATTAGGTAACCATTGGTAGCACTAAACCCAGTAAAAAATGGAGCTTCCAACGAAGCAGGTTTGTAAGGAAGAAACATAAGAGTTGCGCTTACCATTGCGCATACGGAAGACATGAATTTTATATGGCGAGTTCCCACTTTGAAGCAATACATTTTTGACACATGAAGCGCATTATTCAGCGCATAAAAAAATTGTTGGATGTAACGATCAGCTTTACACACTGAATGTTCTGATACAGTTATTTTTTAGTATTCTCCCATACAAACCTGCTTCGTGGTAAGGGAATGCCGTAGCACTTGAAATGTTATTTTTTTTTTATAAAAGTTGTTGAGAGTTTTTTCACTTACTTTACTGCATTTTTGTATGTCTTATTGCGTAGCGCATAATTCTGCGCTTATTTTTTTAAATGTACAATTAGTGCTTCGCAATATGATAAAATTTTTTATTGGGAATTTGAATATTTTTTTCCTACATGAAGTTTTGGATCTACTGGTAATTTTAAATATTCGTCATTTGTTGTCTTATCGATTGTTCGCAAAATATGCTATGAGCACTTGAGGCAGTGTGTCAGTGATCAAAAATTCCATATGCCCTAAGGAGTGGAAATAAGATTACTTCGATGACAGTTACTTCTGATGTGTAAATTTGCGAGGCATTAACCTTTAAAAATTTATTTTCTGGATTATGATTTATCCAGCCTTATTATTTAGAGGAAGTAGCTATTCCAACATTTTATTCAATACGAGAACATCCTTTAAGAAAAACTTTAATAAACAAAACGGGTATGAAAGTGACGTTCTATCGCATTAGGAAGAAAGACTTGCTACCTTTTTTTCATTTGGAATATGTTATTTGTGCCGGTGAAAACATTGGCAATCCTTTGCCTTGGATATATACTTGATGCAAAATCCTAGAATTCTCAAAAATAGTTAATTAGGCATAATCGTATGTATCTCTATGTCAATCGATTTGTTCTTAAGAACTTCTATTGTGTGGTCCACTGGTATACTAGGAAAAAGTGATACCATATCAAAGGAAACTAAATTCTCGTCCGTATCTATTGTACTGTTGCTTACCATATTTCAAATTCCACTGCATAAATAAGCTTAAGACACGTATAACTGGACATAAATCAGATTTTAAAAACATAAATAAAATATCAACACAAAAAACTGCACTTGCAACCCACCGTGCAGAAAGACTTCATTAGGGCTTTGGTGTTTTTGAATTTTGAAAATTGACGGCATTTTTGAAAAATGTTCGGGATTTTTCGGGATTTATTTGTTTTATACCAAATAAAATACTTTTTAAACTGTATGAAAAAAACTTAATTTTCCAGTAAATATTCATATTTCATGAACATATACTTAGGTATTATTTATTTGTAAAAAATATAACAAAACAAACTTAAAGTAATAATTGATCACAATTCATAAAGATAATGTAATAAAATCGTAACATAAAAACATAAAAATCTTATTATTCATCAATATTAATTATTGATATAAAAATCACACCATTTCGAAATGTATTTTAAAAAATTGTGTACATGAAAACATTTGGACAATTTTAAAATACAATTGCACAATTTCAACCAAAAAAAAAAAAAAAAAATGGAAAATTTAATAAAAATCCTTTCAACTTATTTAATCGATATATTTAAAACAAAACTTTTTGTTATTAATAAATTGTACACATTGTAATTATTGTTTTCTCAAATGAAAGGTAGCATAGTTTTTGTTTTGGTATGTTTTGTTTATTTTTGAACAACAGGGTGTATCAAAAACTTTTTTTTGTCAACAAATACACAAACAAATAAATATTTATACACATGATTAAAAAAAAAAATATAAAAATAATACAAAATATAAAAAAAAATCGGGATCCCGAAAATCCCGGGATTAACAATCAGAAATCCCGAGATTCGGGATTCACCTAATCCCGAAAATCCTGGGATTTCCGGGATCGGGATTTCCCGATTGGAAGCCCTAGACTACATAAACTAAAATTAAAAAATTTTGAGATATTAAAAAGAGAGGAAAAATATAATAAACGGTATACATTGAAGATGTTTCATATAATAAACATACCACAGGAGAGGAGAATAAATTATAAAACAGACACGGAAAACTGCGCTAGTATTTAATTGCTAATTTTTGCAATTAAAATCATCTTACCAAATGTTATTGGAACTGGTCCATATTTGACGATAGCTCCAATACAAATAGCTCCCAAATAGCTTCCTTATAAATCTATTACAATAGCAACTATGTCATGAAAGTCTTAACTTCCGAACATAATTTTGATCTGGCGAATCCACTGTTGCCTTTAAAAGGGCTTAAAAACTGCAGTCCAAACCAAAAACTGTTTTTTGAGTTGGGTTGATAGCGACTTTTTACATTTAATGAATTTAGTAGAAGTAAAAGCAACAGATTTTTTTAGCCAATGACAAATGGAAAAATTATGGTAGTTTTTCTACTTTGACTGCAGTTTTTGAAACTCTGCCTACGAGTCCTAAATAGGGAACACTCTCAAAAATATGTCCTTACATACTGTGGTGTAGGGTCGGGCTTGCCCGGCTATACTTCTTTTATTTTTATTTATATTCAATAAAAGAGTGTTATGAGTTTTTATTTTATTTTATGGCGAAATTTTGGTACAGTACAATTTATGTCAATTTGGTACAATTTTGCCATTAAGACGGTACACTTGAAGAATTTTCAGATCCCAACAGACGCTTAGGTGCCTATTATGAACTAAATTTGATTTTCGGAAGCAGTCGAATTAGCTGATCGCACGAATTTTCATTTGGTATTATGGCGCGCATTCGATAAAACTTTACTATTGTGATTTTGTTAATTCACAGTAGTGCATTTTCGATCAGCTGTCACCTAAATAAAAAATTTTTGTATACAAATTTAAAAAATAAAATTAAAGTTAAACGTGACCACGGCTGAATTATGGTTGTTTTTAAATAATTTAGCTTCAGTGGGGTTTCATCCCACTTTTTTACATGCTGAACTTTGCTGCAAATCATTTGGTCAAAAAAGAATTTTGTTCCATAAGGAAAATGAGCGTTTCCAATTGCTGTTTACGACGTTGGACTTGCATAAAATGAACAAAACTGATAAAGAATATGGTAGAATATGGTAAACAAATTTACAAATAATTACATTTTCAACAAGTTGTTTACATTTATTTGCACCATCGAAATTTGTTTTCGATGTAAAACTCGATGCACAACGAAATTTTGGACAGTGCCGCCAACTCATAATACCTAATCAACATTCGATAGTCGATGTTCGATAGCCAGAGAAAATCGTTTATCGAATGTAACTCATAATAGGGGCCATAATAAAAAAGAAAATTAAACTGTTAAGTTAGTTCAATATTGAATCGATTTTATCCGATTTTTTGTTTTAAACGAAAAAGTAATCAGTAAATACCGCCTTATAATTTTAAAACTTTATTGTTAGTCGGAATATCGGAATTTTTCCTAATTTTTGTATTATAAAAGAATATATAGCAAAAAGTTTCAAATATTTGGTAAATAAAAAAGTATTTTGTCTCTCCTGAAAGGTAGTTGTTTTTGAGTTACGAGGTTGCGGAAAAAAACCATCGACGTATACTTGTAACTCATTGTAAGTGTTATGTTTTCTGTTTATTCCCTAGAGGGAAGCGAACTGACACCAAAGTAGTCCCGTGATAGTTCTTTGGTGGTAGAGACCGGTTCTAGTTCTAACACTTTAATTAATAAGACCTGTCACTTTTACATGGGGTTGTCATTGAAACTTGTTTAGTGTTAGTTACTATAGTGTAGTATTATTTCAATAAAAAAAGTCCTTAAACTAAATTTAAGAACCAAATTTTAGTAAATCCCAAAAAAATGTGACACCACCGGTAAAGACTGTACTGTAATTCTTTACTTTTTCTACCGTTTTAATGTTCATAAACCAGTTAAATGATAATTTCTCCTTTCACTGGTCATGAGTTCTTTCTTTTTCACAAATCTCAGGACCAGTCTGTTGGACGATTGACACAAGTTACCCGCAGGGTTGTTATTATGTATTTTATTTTTATTTGAGAGCTCAGCCTTTGTTAATATTTTTCGTACATTGTTGTTATCTTATATTGTTACAGCCTTGATAATGATATTCGATGGATGTTGATATATTGGAACAAATTAATTAATAAATAATATGTATATATTTTTTTTACAAATAATTGGCCTCGAGTTCGAAAAAACTTTTTAATTTTATTAAAAAAATGTCGATGGAATAAAATTCGTTTTAATAAAAAAAATATTAAAAATAAAACTAAAAAAAGCAAATTATTTAAGTTAAGCTATAAGTTTTTAATTCCCTCTTGGCTTTAATTAAATTTGTCTTCTTTTTTAATAAAATTTACCATTCACACTAGTTGATTCCATGAAATTAAGCCGGGTATAGGATTTTTAATGATTTGATAAAAAATGGTAATAAATATTAAACAATTTAAAAGTTAAATAGTTAAAATATAAATTAAATTGAATCAAACATTTATTAATCATTTAGATGAAATAAATTTGTGGTGGTAGCTATCGCATTCTAAAAAGAATTTAACAAATTCACTAAAAAAATCGAACGTTTGCGGGCCTGGCATTAATACAACCTTTTTCAAAACACATTTAATTCAATCGTATAAGGAGACAACACTTTTGTATGCAAATTACTAGCAACAAATATATAATATTGTATAATTAGGCGATTATACAACGAATACGACGATACAACGAGCTTGTGATTTGGACGATTTTTTTTTGTTCAGATATAAAAGGCTTTTTTTTAAATGGATCTTTCTTAATTCCACTGAAATGAATGCTAGAAGGAAAGGGGGTGCTTTAATACCATGTGAGATAAGGCCATGATGGCTTTATCTCTCATTCAATAGGGAGATGAAGCCTTTTGTTTTTTTTTTTTCATTTGAATGGGAGATAAAGCCATCATGGCCTTAGCTCACATTTGCAATATTATAAATTGCCTTTATCTCTCATTTCAGTTCCGGAGAAATCTGGCTTCGCATACTAAAGTTTTTCTGCGTGGCGGCCTGCGGTCGTGCTTAGGGGTTTTTTCCTCCAGTAGGACGCAGCAGGTGGCTTCGCTGAATAAAGTTTTACTGCGTGCGTCGCAAGAATAAAAAAATGGTTTTCAATGATAACTAAGGATTTTCCCTTTTACAGAATGTTAACACCATGCATAATAATATTCTGAAAAAATATGGCTTTATCTCTCATTTGCGAAAAAAAATATGGCTATATCTCTCATTTCGCAAAATTTTAAATATGACCTTACCTCTCAATGATTGGGCAATAAGGCCATTATGGCTTTATCTCCCATTCAATTGAACAATAAAGCCATCATGGCCTTACCTCACATGGTTTTAAAGCACCCCCCGAAGGAAAACATATATTATTTTCATGTTTAAAGAGTAAAATAAGAAGCCGAAATTCCCCAATTCTATTTGTTAAAATAATTTATGTAGTTAAATACATCAAATTTACAAAGTAGAATTATTACGAAATCCATATCGGGCATGCTGCTGGCGTCTTTTAATTGGGAGTTCTTCTGTAATCAAAGAGCGGAACGCAAAAAAAGTAAAACTTACATGTGTAACGGGGTACATAACTCATAATATTCTGTCTATCTATGGGGTAAGTGTTTAGGTTAGAATTAATCCAATATAAATGTCGGATTATTTCAAGTACGAATTTGGGATTAAGCCAGCTTAGAGATGCTTGAATCAAGCACATTTTGAGATTAACTTTTATCCGACTTTAAACTTATTTTAAGTACGGGGCACTGATTCGGCCTGATTTAAGTACGGATTTTTCAGTGTATTTTTCAAAACGATATCGCCTCGCCCTTCTGAGCAACTTAAACGATAAAGACAGTTACAAAGAAATTTTGAATCACTTTGTAGATGTTAAAACGGGTTGTTATTTCCTACACTTAACGTTTAGAAATATTTCATAACAAATTTCTTAAATCTTTTAAATTTGTGTATCTTTAAAGTACAGCATAAGTAAAGCGGTAAATGTATGTATTTTATGAGAATGTTGCACAAAATTATAGACATTTAATTTATAAAAATAGAAACGGAAGTTAGAAAAATGTATTTATTTTGAAATAGATCAAGTTTGATTTGAAAAATATTTTTTGTATTCAATTGGAAAATTTTTTAATTTGTCATTTTATTATATTCGGGCATGTTCTAGAAATCGAAATGAAGTGAAATTGAAATCGAACAAGATTTTTAACTTAATTATTTACAAAATGTCTTTAGTTGTTCCTGTTTTTAACAGTGGTTCTTGTAAAGATAATTGGTACTTAAAATAGGAAGTATATAAAAGGGAATATTTTTATGAACTTTCTTTTCAGGCTCGTTTTCAAAATTTGTGAGATTTTAAATCCACTTCATTTCGATTTGTAGAACATTCCCGATTGTTAATTTGTTTGTTAAATTGTGTTAAAGAAAAAAACCCTGAAGAA
The DNA here is from genome assembly GCA_930367215.1 of Pollenia angustigena. Lineage (NCBI taxonomy): Eukaryota > Metazoa > Arthropoda > Insecta > Diptera > Polleniidae > Pollenia > Pollenia angustigena. Next base: position 122,219,643 of record OV884059.1, on the reverse strand, counting down.
GGCACTCAAAGAAGTGCCGAAATATTGGTAGAATAAAGTTTAAAGTTTTTTATATAAAATTAAAAAAAGACCTCAAACTTGAAAATTTAGTCATATTATAATGTATGTATGTATTTTATATTAGATTTTTTTCAAAACCATTGATTTGATTACCATGAAGTAATCTCAAACTCAATACTTTCAATTGAAATTTGATGCTACATCCCTATTTGTATTTTTTACAAAACAAACTGTATATGTAATGCTTTTTCTCGTCTATTTTATTTAAAAGGAAAGCTTCTCTAAAATCCATTTATTTGCCTTTTTTGAATTTAATTTGTCCCCTCAAACTTTTCTATCCCCATCTGAATCTATTTTATTTAAGCCCCACTATTTGACTGTCATACACAGATAAACGTTAAAACATTTTTGCATTTCGTTATTTTTAATCACTTTGTATGAATTTTACTTTTTGGCTTCAATAGGAATACATTTTTGTTCTAAATATTTGTGCAGCTTGTTGCCAAAAAGACACATAAGGGGGTTTTGTGTTCCAAATGCAGTTTGTGTTATTTTTTTTCTTTTATTTATCTAAAGCTGGGTCTATAGTTGGGCACTTTTCCTCTTCTTTTGTGCACAATTTTTCCAATTAAGTAAATTAATCCCTCGTTTTTCTATTTGCGTTGTTGTTTTTTTTTTTTATTATTGCAAAATTGTTTTGTTTTTATAAAGAACTAGCTTAACCCGGTGCGCTTCGCTACACTGCTTTAACCACTTCTTCAGTTGAAAGATATTTAATATATGCACCCTGTGGAAGGTTTTTCCCCCCTGCACCTTCAAATTCAAAAGTGTAGTATAGGAGTGACTTCTACTAAGTTTGAACATTCTTACTATAACAGTTCTTAAGATATGCGATATTAAACATTGGCGTCCTATGGGGGGTAACACTTCCCGCGCTACTATTTTTTCAATTTTGGGGCTCAGAAGATCCTTCTACCAAAAGTTCAACAAATTGCATGCAGCGGCTCTTATTAATATTGCTATATATAAGGGTACTGCTCGTCCTCTGTCCACCCCGCCAATTACTATATTGAAATTTAAAGTTTGCTATAATAGTAGCTTTAACCACGTTTGAAGACTCTCCCTTTAATAGTTCTTCAGTTGAGCGATATTTAATATATGCATCCTATTAGAGGTATTTCCCCCCCCCAGCGCCTACCCGCTTTATTTTTATTTTCAATAGTGTAGTACACCATAAGAGTGACTTCTACAAAGTTTGAACATTCTCACTATAAGAGTTCTTAAGATATGCGATATTAAACATTAGCGTCCTATGGGGTAAACCACTTCCCCGCTGCTACTTTATTTAAATTTTGGGGCTCAGAAGATTTTACTACCAAAAGTTCAACAAAATGCGTGAAGCGGCTCTTAAGATATGCGATATTTAATATTGGCATCCAATGAGGGGTACCAATTCCCCTGCCCCTATCGAAAAAAGGTAGCCTATTTTATTTTTAGGGCTCACGTGATGCTACTGTAAAAATTTCAGGAAAATCGGTTTAGTAGTTTAGGAGTCTATAAGCCAACATACAAACAAACATTTTTCATTTTTATATATATAGATATTTTAAAAGGTGAATTTTAAACGTTATTTGTAATTTGTAGGTAGTGTTTGCTTAAAAAAGAATTCTGTATCCTGCCTTTTCCATTTGACACTTTTATTCCCTTCACTACAGGTGAAAAGGGTATACGTTAGTTCGTAACTCCGTTAGTAATTTCTACAATCTTTCGCGACTTTTGGATAAAAAGGTTTTATTTGCACGTTAACTACCTTAAATCCTTGTTGTCCTAAGGTCGCGATTTGTTTTCGACCCCATAAAGTATATTTATTCTGGATTGTTATGTGTATGAAAGTTCACTGACCCAACAAACACGAAGTCAAACCTTTGATATGAAATGACTTTATCATTTGACATCAAACACAATTCTCAAACGTTTTTCAATTGTTTGATGTAACATTTGAATTCAAATTGATAATGATTTGAAAATAAACATTTGATATCAAACGTTTTATCAATTTGATGTCAAATTTTAAATTCAAATCAAAAATAAACTTGGCAATACTAAAGCGAAAAAAAATGTAATAATTAAAAATGGCGATTAAAGTTTAATTTTTTTCTTTGTGGTTACATGTGTTTTACTATTAAAAATAAATATTAATATAAAGTGAACAGCTTATTTCTTGTGATTAAAAATTAAAAACAATGATTAACAAAAACGAAAAAAGGAAAATAAAATGGGAAAGTGAAAAAAGTTTGTTGAACGATCGCGGTGCTACAATCCTCAAAATAAAAGAGAGCCAAGTAGTTTGTCTTTCCAAGAATTAGAGGACGGAAAGAACATTAGTTCATCTTTTAGCTATGGTGCAGAATGTTTATCTCACAGTTTATTTAAATAAATACTAAATTTAAAGTAAAAAAACTAAAATATTTTTATTTATATGCCACATTGTATTATAATCCACATTTGAAAAACATTTGAGAATTACGTTTGAAAGCAAGTTGAAAATAAAGGCATTTTTCAATTTGAAAATAATTTTCCCTTTTTGTTGAGAACGCTATGATTTTCAAATGATTTTCAAATCATTATCAAACGTTTGTCGATTGAGAAAACGTTTGATTTCAAATCATTTTCAATTTGAAATCAAACCTCCGTGTTTGTTGGGGAACTATGTCCTTTTGTACGTGTGCATGTTGAAATCAACTTTCTGAAGATCCTAGATATGATAGAACTAAGATAGCTATAAAATAAAACACCATTTAGTATGGTATACATTGCTATTTAAATTCAGCTAGATCTGACCATTTAGCACAGAGATATACACAAAAATCCAAGGCTGCCTCAAATTGTCACAAACAAATCTTTATTTGTTGAAGTCCCTATAAAATGTATGGATATTTGTGTCGCACTTTAATAGGGTGTGAACAAACGTTCGGGTTCTGCTACGGAGTTCAAATGATTTTTGGGCAAAGTTCGGTGCTCGGCGAAATTATTACCGAACTTTTTTTTAAAATTACATATTCAATATCATGTTCTCGTGAACTTTTAGCAATCAATTGATTTTAGTTTGTTTTAATTTTGCCAAGTCGGACAACTGCATACAATTTTAAATGCCTAAATAATACTTAATCCTCCTCAAAAATTTTATTAATATTTATAACTTGAACTAAATCCTTTTCATCACTGTTTTCGTTCTTTAATTTGCTCTTAATTAAATATTTTATTAATAAAATTGAATTGAGTTCTTGCTTTCGCATTTTTCTGCTACTTTGATGAATTGGCAAAAAATAAAAAATGTGAAAACCCGCTGGTTTCTATTTTCCACAGCTTTCACAAATTCTTTAAATGCTTTCTGTTCACTTGAGCTGCCGTTGCTGGAGAAAAAAAATTTAATCTGCATTGCAAAAGTGATGATATTGTATTGTGGGTGCTTATTCTGTTTAAAGATTTTTTTTTTTTTTTATTTCCTTTTCATTTTGTAAATATATTTTTTTAAGAAAATAAATGAAAATTAAATTCAGTAAATTTAATCCTTATCAATTTAAAGCTTACAGAAATGGAACAATTTATGTAAAAATTCAGAAAATTTAATCCTTATCAATTTAAAGCTTACAGAAATGGAAAAATTTATGTTCTGTTAAATTTAATATATTAGAGTAAAATATTCTTAGTTGCAGCTTTAAATTAGCCTACATAATTTGTTTTAATTTAGCTCCGAAAAGTAGACTTTAAGTTTTTGAAAGATTTTAAACCTACATAATATTTAACTTTATTGCGTTAAACAATTTTATATCAGAATATTTAGCATACAATTTTAATCTATCATCTTATTTTTATCGTAAATGTTGGTGTTGACAACTTAATAGTTTACAGAGATTGTTAAATTAGTAATTATTTTTAGCCGTCATAAGTTGCACCTTTTTGCTTCTCGTTTTTCTACATCACATAAATCCTTGTTAGTAATTAATACATTTGCCACTTTAAATGCCACAGAAATAATTGGAAATTTCTGTTAATGGTAGGCAAGAACGAATTTTTAATTCTGTAAATATGATAAGCAAATCGATTATACGTTTCGTTTTTGTCATCTGCCAAAAATTGGCAAGTATTAAAAAAAGTAAGAAGTTAATAAATACTAAAGGCTAGATTACACTATTATACTTTGTATTAATACATGTCAAAATCTCAAGTAATATGACAAAGTGTGATAGTGTGAATGCAATGTGTCACGAAAATGACAAGTATTATGAAAAAAGTTTGAAATCCCATACGACTTTATCGTTTTTTGAAAAATTTCTAAACAATAATGCTTTTCATTGGATCGGGGTTGCATTTTTTTCATGTGTGAGTGTTTATACTTTGTGTGATGGTGTGAACACAAACTGTCATGCTATATTAGATTTTTTGACAGTCGCAACAAAACTCATTAGATTTCTATCTCACAAAGTATTATGGAATACGTTAGACTTGTGAGATAGTGTAATCTAGGCTTATGGGCTTATTAATCTGTGTAAGTTAAACTTTCTTTTTGGTTTAAAATGTGTTTAAACCAACAAATCAAATCAAAATATAAACGCATAAAATTGGTTGTTTAGACTACCAATACACATCATATGAGTTTGACAACATTTATCGAAGTGCTGATACATTGCAATTTTTAAAAATTGTAAATTTTAAATAATATATGAGGCACTGCTTTACAGCTATTGAGTTTAAGTTACACATAAATTTATGTTAAGTTCAACTAAACCAACGTTTAAGCATTCGCTGATTTATAAGTCATAAGAGGGAGAAGAGAGAGAGAGAGAGAGAGAGAGAGGCATAGAAAATAAAAAATTCTTTAAACAATGTGGCCGCCATTATTTAAAATGTTTCGAACTTGTAAATTTGATTGTAATCCAAGGCTTTTAAAATATTTTATTGCATATTTCGTGATCATTAATTACACTATGCAAGTTGACAAAAACAGACAAGCCGGCCACATGGCGATTTTACATAATTCGGGTACGCTGAATCCAGTGGTGCTAGCGGTTTTTTTTAGATTGGCTCTGGTTTTCGAGATATACTGTTATTTCGAAAATGGAGGAGATTGCACAACATATATTTGCGTAACTCAAAAACGGTTTAGTTTATTGAAATTACTAAAAAAAACCGAAATTCGCAATAAAATTTCCTTTAAGAAAATTTTTTTCTAATAGTCGTTTTTGAAAGATAATTAAAAAAAAAAATTAATTTTTTTTGCCAACATTTCTAAATTTTTGTTTTTTAAAAATTCATAAAAAATTAAAAAATGCAGCTGGGCTTCTAATTTTTTGCAGACATATGAAAAACGAAGCTGCAAACAAAACAAGCTATAAATGATTAAAATCTGTTACCATCTTTTGATTGAATTCACAAAAGTCGAACCATTTTAATTAATTTAAGAATTTCATTAAACGGCCATATTTGTATGGGAGCCCCCCCTAAGGGGTTGAGATATATGGTAAGTATATTTTAAGAAAATGTTAGGAACAAAAATCTAAGTGAGGTCGGTCATACATGTTATCATACTAGGGGCGACTCCTTGACAGTTATGGGGATTTTTCTCTAATAAATTTCTAATCTGTATTGACTGTTTTGTATGGGAGCCCCCTTAAGGAATGGAGATAGCGGGTAAGTATGTTAGAAATAGACGATTGAGATGATATATAACAACGTTAAACGTCGATCTAGATCTATACTGAGATATTTTACATGAATATGTGGAAATATAATATGGTTATTGATTTTTACTAAATATCGCTCCTTATTGTTCGGTTCGGTAGATTTGTGGAAAACACAAACGCTAAAAGTGTTTGTATAGTAAATCATTAAAAAAAAAATAACGTTTTCCTGTTTGTCATCTTTCGAACACAAAAATAATAGTGTTCTTATCCAACAAAAATATGAGAACATTTAATTCCGTTCTGTTTTTTTTTTAACCACAAACTTTATGGTGTTCGGCTTAGCTCTTTAAAGTTCGGGCGTTTCTGTAGTGCTTAGCGGCATTTTGGCTGGTAAAAATAAAACAAAAATTTTTTACAAAAACAAACTACACATACAAAAAAATAAGAGCCAGCAAGATAATTTTACACAAACAAAACATAAACACACACAAGCTGGTCGTGCTGCGGTCGTTGCTAAAATTTTTTGTTTGTTCATTTCTTTATTAGTGTAAAAAAGAAATATTATAGAACATCAAAATATAATGTTTGTCTAAAGTATCACTACAATTGTTCTGTTTTTTAATGAAGAACAGAACACGATATAATGTTAGGCTCTTTCTTGAAAATAGTTACGAACGGTATTAATGCTGGAGGTACACACCACGCGTTACTCGCTTTTTCGCAGCATACGCAGCTGTCAAAAAAGTAGAATCTGTGTAGTTATACGTAGTAAGTTACATGCACAAAAGCGTAGATGCCTTGAGGCGAACAGAAGGTTTACTTTCTACTTTTGTAAGCGTCACAAGCAGCGTTCGAACAAATCAGCTGATTTTGACAAATTAAATTTTATTTTTACTTGTGCTGCTGCTGCATAAAAAGCGTTGCATGTAACTTGAAACGTAGAACGCAAGTAAGGTTATAAAAGCATGCGCTGCGTGGAGGCGAAAACGCGTGTTATGGACCTCCAGCTTAAGGGTTGTGTTCGTTTACACAAAAACTAAAAAACAAATATCTTTCCTGGGTGTGTGAGCCGAACGCTAAATAATGTTTTGTTTATTTTCGAACACTGGATCTTAGTAAACGACAAACTTTCTATGTGTTTTAAATTGTAGTTGTCGTAAATTTGAGAGGAAATCGACAATAATTTCAAACGACTTTGACTTCGATAACGCTGATTATGTTTTTAGGAAAAATTTCTTGACATATACAAAACTTTTTTTTAGATAAAAAGGCACTAAAAAGTTAACAAAGATCTTTTGGAAAGAAATATTAAGACCTTAAACAAAGTTCAAAAAATTTAGGCATTAAGTTATGTTTTTTGCTCTGGCACAAACTTTAAGCATATTGTACCTTTCTCTTAATACACTGTAGCGCAAAATAATACGCAACATTATAAGCTTATTTCCGAATATTGAAAAGTGTTAAGTCTTTTCCGGTGTTGTTTATAATATGGAAAATTTTCTATACCAGGTAAACTTTTTAGTTAATGGAAATATATGAATTAATTTTTGTTCTTGTACTTTGTGATAAATTATTTACCTTTTTACCTCTACCACCTCCATTCAGAATTTTTGACCAGCAGCAGATGGCAGAAAAACTATTAAACATTAATGAAAAGTATTAAAAACACGAATACTCCTTGTTAATTTTTCCCTCTTCTGCGCTGTAACTTAAACTTATCATCAAATCCAAATCCTTCTGTCAGCCAGATACAGCACTACCAATGATGTTGAAAATTAGTATAAAACTTTGCACACAAAAAAAAACAAGCAAAAAAGAAAAACTGTATGGCAATTGAGCTGACGAAGAAACTGGCTAAAACAGAAATTACTGCAATTTTGTTAAATATTTTTTGCGCCACTTTTAATCACGCATTGACGATGTAATAAAGACTAAAATGGCAACGAAAGAAAAAAAAAACGATGCGAGAAAAAAACCAAAACTGATTATTACTCTGTTAAACACAGGAAATTAAAGACGAAAATTAAAGTTTAGACATAAAAAGGGAAAATATAGCTTAAATAATAGATTTCTTTTTTTTTTATTTGCTGTTTAAACTTTGTCTGTTGTAAATTATTAAAGTTTTTTTTTGTTCGAGCAACAGTTAAATTGCTTAAATTAAATGTTAAAAAGTTTAATTAAACTGAATTCAAGTCAGGCAAAAATAAATCTGTGGCAATAAGGAAAGAGTGCTTTAAGGTTCAATTAGACGTGACATAAACATAATGTCATAGCCGTAACAATGACCATAGAAACCAAAATTAAGTTGCTTTATATGGTTGTGTTTATGTCGTTATAGTAAATCACCTAGAATCAAATACAGTGATGACCATAAGGTTGGTTCAAACAGCTGTTTTGTATGATAATGGTTGTCAGGTCTAATTTGAGCTTAAGTTATTTTTTTTTTTTTTTTGGTAGAAGAACAATTTGAAACTTTTAAGGTGATTTTTGAGAATGTACTTCATTTTTAATATAATTATCACTTTTTTAAGTTTTTATTTCTAAATATTTCTTATGTCACAAATCGGAAATAAACATAAGTTTTAATTCCAGATGTTATCGCACATTTGAAAAAGACAACCAAATAGTCATTTGGCCATTACTTCCTAAAAAAATCGTACAAGATAATTGAAACTTTGCCCATGTTTACTTCTGAACATGATGACCTCAAAGGTGCCATTAACTCAAATTTAGCTTAAATCAACTTGAGCAGTTTTTTCTTTTTGCCACAGAAATATATTTGGGGAATCCATAAGGTAGTCATAAAGCCATATGTCTTAAAATATTAACAAGAAAATATATGAAGGCTGTTGGTCGCAATTTTTTTTTTTAAATTTAATTGTTTGCGCTGCTTAATATATGAGGTTTGGTGTAAGAAATCATGATCTAATTTTTCAGGTCAATCCGACGGTGCCTAGCCGTGCCGGGTGGGGACCAAAGTTCCCCATATTATAAAAAAAACATATTTTCTATCAGATCTTTGTAGTTATACTAGTTAAAAAGCCGAAAATCAAAAAAAGTTTTTCAATAAGCTAAAGCGTTTTTGAGTTGCGCGAACATATGTTAATCTATCTATACAATATATAATTTCTTAGTATGTCAGGATGTTTGCATGTATGTCCTATTCTTTCCGCAACTTTCTGAAGCCATCTGATGACATAGGAAGCTGAAATTTGGCACACTTGAAGTACTTTCTCTGCGGAAGATCGTAACGAAGCCATATTTTTGATTTTTGGCTTTTCAACTAGTATAGCTATAAAGATCTGATAGAAAATATGTTTTTTTTATAATATGGGGACTTTGGGCCCCACCCGGCACTGCTAGGCACCGTCGGATTGACCTGAAAAATTAGATCATGATTTTTTACACCAAACCTCATATTTTAAGCAGCGCAAACGATTAAATTTTAAGAAAAAAAATCCCATACAAGATGCGACCAGTCTAATGTACACTTGTTGCAAAGACGCATAATGAAGAGAGTTTGGCTCCCAAATACTTTGCTAAAACTGTTTTTTGCTTGGGATGATTATATTTAAACAATTTTGTCATTTCTTGAACAAATGATACAACTTTTTGTATTAATGGCACTTTATTGCTTTTAGAAATTGAGTTGTTTGATTTATGGGTATAGCAGGGCGTTTGTTTCGCATTAGCCGCGGTTTCCAAAATTTTTTAGCAGCTCCATTTTCGCTGACTCTGATGACAGAGAAAACACCCATCTGTTTCAACTCCTACACAATTTTTTGGGTCAAGACTAGAGTTTTTTTTCCCGGAGTTTTTCGATTCCCGGGAAAGCGGGAAATTTTTTTGAATTTCCCGGGAACCCGGGATCCCGCTCCATATAAATAATACACAGTAAATTTGTTTCAAATAATGAAAAAAAACTTTTTAAAAAAAACGTAAGGTAACTTGTTTACAAAGTAAGTAAAAGAAATCCTTAAATACTACAAAATTAAATGAAGATTAAAAGAGGAACTTGAATTATTATTACCTTACGGTTTTATATGTAAATTCCGTGTTATTATTATGCTCTAGATACAAGATAAAAAATTAAGATAAACATAACAATTTAATTCATAAACACAAATTGAGGTACTCAAGATATGAGATAAAAAAGTTAATTCATAAAATAGATAAAATATTTTAAATAAATATATTAACATTTTTTAACGGCTTAGGAAATAACTTTCTGACACACTCAAAGCGCTTAGTAAGACGTCAAAAAGTATATTGATAATTTTATTTACTAATTACCATGTTTCCGAAAAATTTCGTTCATTTTTTTGCCGAGGTTGGATAAATAGTTAAAAGTGCACCGTTGTAGAAGGCTTTTGATTCACAATAAGAAGCATTTTTTTTTTTATAAACAACGTCTATATCAGTCAAATGTATGTCAAGGTTCATGCAAAAAATAGCATCAACCTCTTACAAACCTTTTCATTTCATTAGGTCTATCTGTAATCTTTAGGACAATGTGTTTTTCAAATTGTATGTTGTAGTATCTTACACGAGTTTCCAAATTTTTTTTTATTTCGGTTTCCCCGCACTTCAAGGGTATATAAACCAACACAAATTGAAAAAAATTTGTGTTTATCACCTAATAAACATATCGCTCATATAGCTCCTTCATTGCAACATAGTCATATCTCAAAAAATCAAAAATTGTAAGTTATTTAAGCAAAGTGTTCCTTCATGCCTTCTCGTATTTTATCTCAAACTGAACCGAAGTTATAGCAAAATATATCTTTAAATCGGTACATTTTGAAAACTTTAATCGCATTTTGCCAAGTTCATTTGTTTTTGTAGATATGACTATGTTGCAATAAAGGAGCTATATGTTTAGGTATCTGCTATTTTTAAGACTTGTCCATGGACAATTAAACTTTACTACCTGCATCTTATTTTAAATTAATGTTCTTTATTAACTTTTCACTTCACTAAATTTATTAATTATGAACTGTTGCACTGCTTATTCTGCTTTAAGTAGATTTATTGCATCAGGAGACATTGATTTACGTATGTACTCACTTCTTGTAATTGATCTAATCGACAACCCATCCACAGATGCTAATTTTAAGAGAATAGAAAACTATATTTCAAAGTATAAATAGCTGTTTTCTTAAACTATGAGGAATTTTTTATTTCCCGGGATCCCGCATGAAAAATCCCGGGAATGCGGGAAATATAATTATTGAAATTCCCGGGAATTCCCGGGACGGGAAATCCCGGGAAAAAACCCTAGTCAAGACCAACATTTGTCAAAGCTTTAACAACTATTGATGATAGTTCCTTCGCATCAATTAAAACATCAACGTCATCAATATATTTTATAACTTTTGGAAATTTCCTCCCCGCCCCTCTGAATCCGCGCCTGCACAGCATAAAAAGACTTATTATTGTAGGACCTTTTTTTTTTGTTTGAAAAAAGAACAACAACTTTGTATGACAATATGACTTGATAGCGCACCTTGTGAATCCTCCAATTTTGTCTTATGTATTTAAAAGGCAGCTATGGGGGAAATCAATAAAGTTTCGAGTTGAGGTTATTAAGTTGAATTAATTTTTTTAAATGTTAAAAATTGTAAAACTTAATTAAGAATTTTTCTAACTTCAATTTTTAAATAAGAGACGATCTATATGCTAATCAAGACACTGCTTTAAATACTAGTCAAGAGAATCTTTTCTATAAACTAATTCAGAAAGTATATTCTAAAGAACACATATAATCTTAAGTTACATTCTAATTTTTTTATTACTTTTGAACATAGAAAATATTGCATTACATTACCCCCACGATATAAGAAGTACCTTTTTCTAATTCACACTTTACGACAAGTTTTGCCTGAAAAAATTAAGCAATGAAAATACTTAAATACAGTAGAATCCCGAAAAAGTCAACCAAAATGTCCCAGGGGTTGTTAACTGTTCCGAACTATTTACTTTTCTAAGCGGGCTTAAATTTTAAAAATATTCAATGATAAACATGGATCTTTAGGAAATAAATCACTAAACTTATTCCAGTGGCTTAGTTTTCATCATAACAAAAAATAAACTCAGATTTTTCATATGTATTCGCCACACCCTCGAGAATTTCAAAAAAACATTTTCTAATTTTTGAGATACATAACCCAACGCTTGTAGTTTTCCTTGAATATCTGAATTAATTTTGTTCAAACTCTCTACTTTCTGCTCTTTTCCGATGCTTTTTACTAAAACGTCCAGAAAAGTTAACTTAAAGTAAACTTTTTAGAGCGACCTAGGGACGCTCAAATTCGGTTAACTTATCCGCGAGATTAACTTTTCCGAGAGTTAACTTTTTCGCGATTCTACTGTATTTACATCAAGGCGAATTTACACAAGGTGAACTTATCTTGCTTCGTAAGCAACAGCTGATTACTAACCTTGTGTCAAAATGGTATACCGTCCTGTTGGTTCTGGGGAATCTTAACTAAATTCTTTAATTTTCGATTAAAATTGTGAAATTTAAAACTTTTTTAAGTTATTAAATTTCAAACAAACACAATTTAATATAAAAACAAAATTATTTATTTCTTTGAATTTTTGACACAACGTTAAAATGTTTAACAGTGTTGTAAAACGTTTTCAAAATAAGACCACCTTGTATGAATTCGTCTTGATTTACATCAATTGTTACACACAGAAAAAAATCAAGTTAAAAACGTCAAAAACAAGGCAGTTTTTACATTTTTCAGTAGCGATTTTGCTTCATTGTTGTTTCATGCTAATTTAACATGATTTTACAATATCTTGCGAACAACATTTTTTTCTTTGAAAATAACTATAATTCATGTTAATTTAACATTGCAGTAAAGTTAGATCAAAATGTCATTTATATTGAAATAACATTCCGAATCGCGTTAAATGAAAGTTATTTCAAGTTGAAACAACGTGAGTTCCATGTAGAATCGAATTAGTTTGATTGTGATATAAAAGTGAGAAGACTACGCATTTATTAAAGAATAATTCAAAACACTTACCCCTGTAACTCATGTTTCACTTATTTTATATTTCCTTTTGTTAACAGAAGCATCAGCAGAATGGCCCGGTATGGTTTTCGTCATCATTCTACTTTGAAAACTTGATGTACTATTTAACTAAATAATTTTAATTAAGAGAATACGGGAATTTTCTTCTTTTTATAGCATATTTTAAACATAAAAATAAAAAAATGTACATAAGTACTTAAGTATGTATGCATGTTCATTTAACAAGATAAACTTTTGATTTTAATATAAAACAGGTTTTTATGGATTCAATATTGAACAATGCTATTTTAACAGTGAATATTATTAAATAAACGTGTTTTAAGGTTATTTTAATATTTTTCATTTAAAATTAATATGAAATGAAATAATGATAAATTTAAATAATTCTCAATCAACCATGTTAATTTTACATTGGTATTTTTTTCTGTGTGTAGGCTTGAGTTCATCCAATTTAATTTTCATCAAATTATTTAACTGAAGGAAGGAATTTTTCAACATGAAATTAATTAAAATTTTTATTGGTAATTTTTATTGTTGGCTGAGCTGGGGATCGAACTCGGATTGAATTTACGTTTCGAGAATAACCAAATTCTCATTATCAGAATTCTTTGCAGTTCTACCCACTGCACTACTGCGGTGCCTGCCAGCCAACACTCAAACATCAATCTTTAACCAAATGATATTGGTGGTTCGAAATTTACTATAATTAATTATCATTTTTCAATTTATTTTCATGTTTCTTCCTTTTCTTCGGTTTTTTTCCGTACTCTTTATATCAAGACTTCGACTTGAATACTTGAGTACATTCGTTTATTATGTTTTTTGTCCACTTTCGTAGACATTTTATTTGTACAACTTGACACACAAATGTAAACATAAAGAGCTTGTGCCAAAGCTATTTTTAAAACAATTGTGATTTTTGAGTTGTATTGTATATTTACATAATTTTTTACTTCTAAAGAAAGTAAAAAACTTAAAGTAGACTATTTTTTGACTACAACTAGTGAGATATTCACAGAGATTTAATATTAGTAGACGAACAGTACTGACTCGATGAACCGAATTGATCTATTAAATGGACTTGTGGAGACAGGTGAGACAGAAATGCTAAAGGACCTGTCTCTTGACTCTGCTGGAAAACATAAGCTCACTGTTCACAATTAGAACTAAGTTAAGATTCCATAAAATCAAGGGCACATAAAGTTGTTCATATCGCTCTACAATCAATGCACTAACTCGACAAGTGAATCTTATCATGAAAAGTTCCGAACGACGAATGAGGAAAGAATTCGTTATTAGTATTTGAGCTTCCTTTAAGTAAGCTTATAAAGATTTAACATAAGTTTCGCCTAGGAAGTACGAGGAATCATCTTTGGGATATTTCAAATTTTCGTTTTACATCCTTTGGGACATAATCAGGTGCAGCCAGTACCTCGGATTTGGCAAAAATCCTAAATTGACAGATGAAATGAGATTTTTACAAGCTTTACGCATCGCGGCTGACCAGATTACCTACCGGGTACTAAACGAGTCAATAGCCACCGATGGCATTGCACCAGTCTGACTTTTGTTTGTGGCATCCTTTATTATACATCTTGCGGTAAATTCTTTCAGGGACTGTATAATCTTGCCGGGTTGCTGGTTGCTCTCACACTCAGGCCCGGTTGACATGCAATAGGTCCTAGGACAGGTATCCATGTAAATCTTTTCCATAGTTGTACCTCAAATGTCGTCAGTGAGACCTTTCTGAAAGCTAGAACTGGTGACAGAATACTCTGCCTTAGCAAGAACACAAAATATGTATAATAATTATGTAAGATACGCCTTTACTTAATTAAAGTAACGAGCTGTTCTTTTTTTAATTTAAAATACACTTTAAACAAAATATTTGTTGATAATAAAAAGCTAATGTTTTAAAATTAAAACTTGCTTTTTGTAAAAAATTCATGTTTTTTATAATTATCTTTTGAAGCAGTGTTAATCCCTAATCTCTTAAACATAATTTTTGCTCCCAGTAATGTTCCTTTTTGTATGGTTCATTATTCCTAAATAGGTATATTAGAAGGATGAGTGGTCTCTTATGGCCATCAACAACTCCATAAATTTTCTTTTTTTTAGTTATAATAATACAGCATCAAGCCTTAATACGTATTCTACACAAACATATTTCTAAATAAATGTACAGGGTGATTTTTTAAGAATATGGTCAAAAGATTTGCTAGAAGTTGTAGTCTCAGTTCAGACAAAAATTTTGGGAACTTCTGGGATATATTTTTGAAATTCGTGAAATTTAAAATAGGAACTTTTTTCCAAAGTCTTTAATCAAGTTTAACATTTTATGATTCTAACTGTCCTTCGAACGATGTCAAGAGAAAAGTTGTTTAAGAACAATGTTTGGACCGGAGCATATTTAAGCCAAAGTTTAGGAGTTATATGCTTTTCTTAAAATTTTTTCTTTTATGATAAAATTGGATTCATTGTCACAACAATTAACGATTTAAGTAAGAAAAACTTATTAATTTAGTAAAATCAAGAAACTATATAAACGATTTTCTGACAAGAAAATAATGTTTGACTTATGGCTAACAAATCACTGATGGTTTAAACGCTGGTTTAGTTGAACTAAACTTGAATTTATATCTAGCTTAAACTCAACAACAAATCAGTGGCCCATGTATTATACGTTGATAAAAAATAACATGTGGCAGCACTACGACAAATCTTATCAAATTCATATGGTCTATATTGGAAGTTTAAGCGCCCAATTTTATGCATTTAAAGATGGTTTATATGTTTGGTGATTTATAGATTTGTTGGTTTAAATATATTTTAAACCAAAAAGAGAGTTTAACTTGCTCTGAGTTTTTAGCTCTTAGTGTCCGATAAAATGGTCGAAAATAGGTTACCGGAAACCCAACTTAGTATAACTAGACTAACACGAGTAAATTTATTACACTAAAGTGTAGCGAACTGTTTTAAAGTTGAGGGTACAATCTTATTTTTAAATTATGATTTTGAGTTTCCTATTCGAACACAAAAAAGCAACTAAAATAGTCAATGGAATTACCTTAAAAAAACAAAGGAAAACGTTCTAAATGATTTTTTTTTTTTTTTAACAACTTTAAGAGTTTTTTTGTCCAACTTCTGAAATACTTTTAATATTTTCATTATAAGTTATATTATTTATCAAGTAAAAAAGTAGAGTTTGCTAAAAACCGTAAAAATGTGAAACCGCGGTTTCGGTTTTAAAATGATTAAAACCGGTCGGTTTCGGTTCGGTTTTGAAAATATCAAAGTTAAATTCATACATAAACATATATATTTTTTGCATGTAATACAATTTTTTTATTTGTTTTAATTTAGGTACTTTTATTCGCCCTTAAGTGTATAACTGGGCCTAGCCAGGCATTTTTTGACTTTTTTCCAGTTGTTTTTATATAATTATTAAGTATATTAGAACGAAACTTTATGTATTCCTCAATTCCGAAATTGGCCAAATGAAAATGTTGTGCATATTGTATTCACCTGGGCCTGGTCAGGTCCTTCCCTATAATATATGTACTGCAGTAAATAAAATCGAAATACAACGTTTCAAAAAGCATACACAACACACATAAGAATTCTTTCTTTTCTGTTTTTTTTCGAAAAATTATTTTTTTCCCCAACAAAATGTTCCTGCTATAGCCATAAAACTCCATACGTATATAAGTGGTCCCAGCCTTGCCCAGGGGTTCGTTAGTGTGAGTTTTTTCTATAGCCACAAGAAACTCCATACAAAATTCAGTTTATGCCTCACAAATAAGGTGTGTACTTAAGAGTTAGATGTTTACACTTGGGTTCTTAAACGCGTTTAAGCAGCTCGAACGTGATTAAGCTCTAATCACTTCAAAATCGAGATGATTACCCATACATTGAAGTGATTTGTTAATCACTTCAAATTGACATGATTACAACTAAATCACTTCATAAACCACATAGAATCGACTGAACATACCTCAAACCGAGTATAATGTAGAATCGCCAACATGATCGTGTATAACCGGCCACGATTTCTGCTTAATGTTTTTATTTTTTCCTTAAATAATTCATAAATTTTCACAATTTCATCAATAAAATGATTGAAATAATCTTCTGATAACTTTATAAAAGTGTTTTATGCATTTTTAATACTTTAAAGAAATTTAAATTTGTTTGTTGTTTTTTTTTTTCTTAATCATCTGTCATATTAATCATCTCAAATGTAGTGTAAACGGCTTTGATTAACTTTATCAACATTTTGCTTAAACGCGTTTAAAAACCCAAATGTGAACATAGCATTATAAAGATAACTTTTGTTCTTCTTAGTACTTATTTTGAATTTTAAGAATTTTGAAATACCTTGTCATTGTTGAAGGCTGTTATGTATAAAGTTTTTGTATATGAAGTACGAGTATGATGTTTAATTTGCAATTTCTTCAAGCATAAATACATTGTTTTAGTAAAAGCTAAAACCGAGGTTTTTTGCCGGTTTTCGGTTTCGTTTTTTACCCATTTAAAACCGCGGTCTCGGTTTTGGTTAAAACCGAACAGCAATCCCTATAAAAAAGTATTCGTGCTCCATAGTACTTCAGTAGATTTTTTAAAAAAAGTACCTTTTTATTTAAAAAAAAAAAAAACCTTTTTCTTTAGAAAAGTACATTTTTTATTTAGATATGACTTTATTATCCCCAAGAGGTTAAAATGTATTTTTTTATTTTAATCAAATATTCACAAAATGAACTTATAAAGATGTATAAACATATCTCTCAAACACTTTTCAGTTTTTCATATTTTATATTTCATATTTTTCTTTTTACACCATTCTTTGAAACTATGTATGTATGGATGTATATGTAATTAAATTGTAAATCCCTTGAAATCCCTTTAACAAATTATAGTACCTACTAATCATAAATGTACGGCCAATGGCATATAAAAACAATAAAGAAACACACAAAGAGAAAACTTAATATATTTATGTTATATAGAAATAAAGTAACACACAATAGTTAATAAAATCTTCAGATTTATTATTATTTCACAGAAAAAAAGGCAAGCAAATAAAAACGAGAAAAACAATAGGAAATAACAAAATAAGCACAAAAAAGTTAAGAAACAATAATACTGACTAAATTACTGACTAAAGATGCTGAGCCTTTAGGCCACACTTTGCAAAACTATGCAAATTGTTTGGTATTAAGAGTCGTTCTACAACAAAAGCAGGCCGCCCTTCCAAAAGATGTTGGATATATTTATGTGTATATTAAAATAAAACATCTTAAATAAATTCAAGTTTTTTACACCAACAAAAAAGAAGTACTAATCCCTGAAGTGAAATAAACAAAAAAAAAAGGTGGACGAAATACAATTTCTACAGTATTATATTGTTAATGGAAATGTAAATAAAAAACAATATTACTATACATATGCACATATAATACTCGCAGTATTAGGGAAATTAAAATAAAAAAATATTTAACATTGTATTTAGGGATTACAATTGAATAAAATGGGCAAATAAATGCAATATCAAAATAAAAAGGCAACAAAAATATAATTTATTATATTTATGTTTCTTATTTTGAAAGATGCATATACATACATATGTATATGTAAAAAGGCAAAGTGGCAAATTTTGTAAAAACGCAATTTTTTTTTTAAAAAAATTACATGCACTTTTATTAAAAACATACTTTTTGTAAAAATTTAGTTTTTGTAAAAATATACTTTTTGTAAAAAGATACTTTTCGTAAAAAGGTACTTTTTGTAAAAAGATATTGTTTGTAAAAATGTACTTTTTGTAAAAAGGTACTGTTTGTAAAAACGTTCTTTTTGTAAAAAGATACTTCTTGTAAAAAGGTACTAAGTGTAAAAAGGTATTTTCTGTAAAATGGTACTTTTTGTAAAAAGGTATTTTCTGTCAAAAGGTACTTTTTGTAAAATGGGGCTTTATGTAATAAGCTACTTTTTGTAAAAAGGTACTTTTTTTAAAAAAGGTACTGATAAAAGGTTAGGCTAAACAATTTCTCCTTATTATTTCTGTGGCCGTATGGAAAAACTAGTTAACTCCACTCTTTGTGAAAATTGAGATAACACCAAAAATAGAAAGCGTGTTTTATTTGCTATCACTCTGTCAGATCGAAATTTTGATATTGTATCTCATTTAAAAGTTATTTGAAAAACAAAAAATCAGAAAAATACCAAATTTTTTGAAAAAACTAGATAACTCCATGCATTTTTTGAAAAAACAAGTTAACTCCAAAATGTCTTAAAAAACAGAGAAATAAGAAGTTTAAAACGACGTTGTTTCGAAAACTAAGAGAAAAACAGCGAAAAAGAACAAATTCGGGTCACAAGCTCTTTGGGTCAAAATGTTGAACCTAAAAATTGGAACTCCCGATAATATAAAGAATGCATTCTTTATATACATATTATATCAATTCTGAAGTTCTTGATTTATAGAATACGACTGCAAAACACCCGAAATCTTTTTGAGTAATAGCATTTAACCCAGATGGATCTAATGTACCATATGTGGCACAGTAACTTTAGGAAAGGTTTCAACTTACCTATTAATATTTTTTTTTTTCTGTTGCAAAGATAATATTAAGGTGTTTTTACGTACAAAAATAATAATAATTTTTCTTGGAATAAATCTGGAAGGCAAGCAAATTTTATTAAAAAATGGAGTTACATAGTTGTTATATACGGCCACAGATTTCTTTAAATAAAAACAAATTAACTGCCCGATCCACGATGTCGACAAGAACATTTCTTTTGTATATTTATATTGAAAATAAAAAATTTTAGTTTTTTATTATTGTTTTCAATATAAATATGCGAAAGAAATGTTCTTGTCGACATTGTGGGCCTCGCAGTAAATTTCTTTATTTTTAAATTAAACTAAGAACATATTCATATTCTCAACACAATACGATATTTAATACTAATACAATTTTAATATTATAAAATTATTTTTTCTGGAACCTTGAGACACATTTAGGCTTTTGCCGAATTCCTGATTAAAACTTGTATTGAGCTTTTTCCGGCTTGATTTGATTTTGTTTTTTTTTTAAAGCATTTATTTCGAAATTTTCGAGGTCTTTATCCGATTGCTCGATGCATGAGGTGAAGGTCTGGATCAACGTTAATGTAAGTCGGATTGTTATTTGTTGGTAGGTTTTCATAAAAAGAATAAACGTCTGGCCGTAAAAGTGGCAGAATGCTGATCAAATCTTTGTTCTTTTCTTTCGTGATTGGAAGAGGGCTGTGATTGCACTGCACAAGGTAGTCACCTAATTTTGAAACCGTGTTTTGTCTCATGTCCAAATAAATAAAACGTTCCTCTTCAGAAAGTGTGTTTTTATACATAACAATGCCTTGTTTCTCTTTAGTGTACCGCAGCCACTTTACATTGCTGATTTTAAAGGGTGTATTATCATTAGAACGTTTCGGTATGACCAAAGTGCTTTTAAATAGTTCGTCGTAGCTGTAAATTGATGATTGGTGGAAAACAATAACTTGAAAAGGATTTGACTTTTTTGCCTCTCTGACTAGTTGGTACCAATCTTCCGGACAATGAATTTCTTTGGACGTTACGAAGTTTATTATAAACATTTAACGGAACACCTTTTGTTTAAAATTTTAATATTTATTGAAATAAAATAAACCACAAACTCAATAGTTGTTTTCAATTTCAACCTATTAAACCGAGTATAACGTTAATCCACGTCCCAAAAACTGGCCAATTAATTTCATAAAACCAAGAAGGGTAAACTTTTTAATTAAGTATTTGCGTAAAAACAGAAAAAAACTCGGCTTATTTTTTGATATATAAGCATAAAAAGAAAAAAAATATTTTTTGGAAAAACTGGATAACTCCATCTTTTCGTAAAAAAAACGGGTAAATTAACGTGCTGAGCCAAATAGTTAATGTTTTTCCACAAATCATTACTTAAGTTGCCTTAATTCCGTAAAATATTAATATAATTTGAGAAAAAAAAGTTTTTTCGAAAAAACTAGATAACTCCACTTTTCGAAAAAACAAGATAACTGACACTGATTTTCGGTTTTAATGTCCAAAAATTAGTTTAATGCAACCAGAAATCTTTAACGTTATTTAAAATTATGTTTTGTTAAGTGCGCATGCATAATAACATAAATTCATATGAAATAGATATTTATTCTTATTTGACCTTTATTTTACAATTATTTTTAATTATTTAAGCTTGAGGTCTTTTTATTTATTAAAAAATTATATTTATTTATTTCAATTCTTAGCGAAATATTGAAATAAATAAATATAATTTTTTAATTAATAAAAAGACCTCAAGCTTAAATAATTAAAAATAATTCATATGAAATAATTAGCGAACTATGTTTAAAACTTAAAATGTGTTTTTCTCGTGTTTTAAAAAAATGGAGTTATCTAGTTTTTCCATACGGCCACAGATTTATGCTTATTTATCCTTATGCCGCACAAAGCACATTCGAAGAAAACATTATTCAATAAAACCCAAAATTTTTCTTTTTCCACTTGAAGGCTTGTTACTTTCTTAATTATGCCCTTCACCACCAGGTTGAAGAAGTATAAATAAGTTGGTCATTCCGTTTGTAATTTCGCCAGTATTAATGTTAGATCCCATATTCTGGGCCAAGCGCAGTTGATTTAATTATGTCCGTGTGTATGTTGAAATGGACTTTCCGAAGACCGCAGATACGATGGGGACTGGGTTGTTATATATTCATCTCACATATACTCCGTTTAAGCTTGCTATTGAAACACCGCGACTACTTTTTA
This sequence comes from Pollenia angustigena, assembly GCA_930367215.1. NCBI lineage: Eukaryota > Metazoa > Arthropoda > Insecta > Diptera > Polleniidae > Pollenia > Pollenia angustigena. The sequence goes on along the minus strand of OV884059.1, from coordinate 122,198,095 downwards.
TTTTAATATATACTTTTTTTCATCTTAATGGAGAAATTTGAAATTATAGTTTTTGACAAAATATCTAAAATATACTTTTTTTAACTTTTAATGCCTGTAACAAAAAAGACCCTATCAACACAATCGCTGTATTGACTGAAACAAATAAATTTTCGCCAATAAACGAAAAACTCAAAAAAACTTATTTCCGCGAATATCGCCAAAACGAGCGTTAAGATAAATAAATGAATTTAAAATTTAGTTAGATACGTGGTAAATATATCTGAACCCAAAACCTGTTTCACGAAATTTTTTATGGTTCCTGACATATTAAGCATTAAATTTGCTCCATATCAACTAATTTTTGCGTTTATTTAGTATTGGCGAACTGTTTGGCGAATGCTGCAAATTGCTCATACAAAAATGCACAAAATAACTTTCACCCTTGCTTTGCTTTACTGCCGTGAGAAAACAAGTACTAAAAGCGAAATCAAAATAAAATGTTAAGAAAAAAAATAAGTACAATTTTGATTTTAGTTGAACTGTCAATTTTTAATTTGTGATATTCTTCAATTAGGCTTGAGTTCATCAAATTTAATTTTCATAAAATTATTTTCACTGAGGTAAGGAATTTTACATCTTGGAATTTTCATTAAAATTTGTTGACAATTTTTCCTGGCTGAGCGGGAATTTGAACCGGGGTTGATCTTTACATGTTTCAAGAATCACCACATTCTATCCTCAGATGATTTTTGAGTTCTACCCACTGCACCACTGCGGTGCCCGTTAGCCAACAGTTAAACATCAATCTTTAAGTAGTAGTATATAATAAACAACTGTATTCAGGTTTTCAAGACAAAATCTTGACAGAAAGAACACGAAAAAAACAGAGGAGAGGAGGCAATATATAATTTGAAATTTAAGTGATAATATCAGCAAATTTCGAACCACCAGTACTACTGGTTCAAGATTGATGTTTGACTGTTGGCTAACGGGCACCGCAAAAAATTAAAAAAATAAGTTTTACTCTTGCTAAATAAAATGTCAACAACTCGATATTCTCGATGCTGCCTTCATACATATACTTACTGCTGTATCTGTATGTAGGCAGCACAAAAAACCACGTTTAAGAAAAGTGGCGAATGCGGCACAAAACAATAAATTTTACTTTCAATAAAATACTATTAACTTCTAAGTTCTTTCATGAACGCTCAGAAGCAGTGGTGAAAATACAAAAGAGTTCTATCGGGTATGTTTTCAGAAAACGTCATGCAAACCTTCATTGTCTTTTTTCTCCATTACGACTTTTTTGCATATGCGCTAAACCACTAATGATCTGACGATATGACAAAAACTAAGAGACTTAAATCGGATCTTTTATGAACAAAAAAAGAAGTGGATATCTTGAGTGAAATAAGTTACAACAACCATAAAAAATTTGCTCCAAAAGGAGCAGGTTTTGTGTATGAGTTCATACCACAAATCGCTTCAAACCTGCTGATGGGATGCCTGATTTTTGTATGGGGTGTTCCCGGTTTTGTTTAAATGCCTTTTTCCAATCATTTTCGCATATTTGTATTTTTTTTTCGGTTTGCAACCTTGTTCGTTATCAGCACTTAAATAGCAGCTTTTTTGTATTTTTTGTTCTATATCATTTACTGCTTTATAAAAGCTCTTTTATTGAAGCGCTCGATTTTGCGCTTTTTCTCTTAAGTGCTTCAAAAAACCCAAATTTTTTTTACCGGGATCATATTTAAGATGCTTCATAAAATTATCGATTTGATCTCATTTTCAAAATATTGATGCCGCGATTATTTTCTCTAATTTGGATTTGCCGGTTCCATGATTCCCATGGGCCCCAAATTAACAACACTGTCGAAAAATTTTCTGTAATTACTTTGTGTAGGGTTTAAAAGGATTGGTCTTGACCGACTATATTTTTCTATTTGCTGAAGACCCTGTTGTATTATTTATGTTCTTTTTTTTCGTTTGCTAAACTTTCTTTGTTAATTTTTTGCCCCTTTTATTCTTATAACTTTTTCTTCCTATTTGAATATAAAATATTTATGAACACTTTATTGAAAATAAATCAGCAAGAGAATATTTATTTCCTACTTTTCTTAATGTTCTCAATAATAAAAATAGTTTTGGCATTAGTAACAACAGACGGAATTGAGCCTTAACTTAACAAATGGGTCTCCATTAAGACAATAGGAAAAGTTTTTTAAGCTCATATTTATTCAAGACTTTTATTGCAGCTGTCAATACACTGATATTTAATTCAATTATGTACATTTATAAGTTTTTCATTGTCAAAAGTTTTTGTTAAATATATTTCACCTCGCTGAATTTTTTTTCGTATAGGAAGTGGAAAATGCCTTAAAACGCATATACTTCAATAAAAAATAAAGTAAGAAAGTATAGTTGGTTAAGCACGACCAAATAATACCCTATACCACAGTATTAAAAAAAAAAGTTTTTAGAGTGTACCGTATTTGGGACCCATTGGCGAGGCTAAGATTCATGAAAAAGTTTCATGTGATGAATATTATTTAGATATCTTCATCTATATTAGCTTTAATTGCCCTTAAGTGATTTTAGGGAGGGGTTTATATAGGACCTATGGTTAATTTTGTGACCTAGCAGTACAACATTTTGTCATGGCATAGTATCGGGTGATTTTTTAGCTATTATCTTTTTGGCAACACTGGTTTAAACAGCTGACGCACGTTTCGTGTTTTGTTTCACTGTCAAACAGCTTCAGATTGGTCTATAATTTAACCATGAATCGTCTTACAAACGCACAACTTTTGCATATTATTGAATTTTATTATCAAAATGCGTGCTCTGTTAAGAAAGTTCATCGCGTGCTTTTTTCGAAAAATTTTGTTCAGCGACGAAGCTCATTTTTGGCATGCATGACATGTGGTTTCAACAAGACGGTGTCACATGCCACACAGCATGCTTAACAATGGACCTATTGAGAGGCGAGTTCGGTGAACATTTTATTTCACGTTCGGGACCGGTCAATTGGCCGCCTAGATCGTGCGATTTAACGCCTTTAGACTATTTTTTGTGGGGCTATGTTAAAGCTCATGCCCGCTTCAATTGACGCATTGGAAGACAACATTGAAGCATTTATTAATGAGATACCGGCGGAAATGTTGGAAAGAGTATGCCAAAATTGGAATTGGAATTGGATGGACCATTTGAGGCGCAGTCACGGTCAACATTTGCATGCAATAATCTTCAAACCCGTGTTCGAAAATAAACACTAAATATCGTTTCTTAATGTTCGGTTCGGTAGATTTGTGGAAAACACAAACGCTAATATTGTTTGTGTAGAAAATCATTAAAAAAATAACGTTTCCCTGTTAGTCATCTTTCGAACACAAAAATATTACTGTTTTTATCAAACTCAACAAAAGATGTTAACATTTAATTCCGTTCGTTTTTTTTTTTTTTGAAAATCCACAAACTTCAACTTAAATTTTTTACAAAAACAAAATACACACACGAAAAAAACATAATAGAACATTAAAATATAATGTTTGTCTACAGTATCACTACAATTGTTCTGTTTTTTAACGAAGAACTGAACATTATATAAAAAATCACCCATTAGATATTAGAACCCTACACAAAACAACTTGAAAGTTAAATCAAACTTGGTTTTTCAAGTGGTTGCAAACAGCATATCGACCCCTTTGCGCGAAATTATCGTATATGCCAATTTTTTTGAAATTGAGTTTTTGATGCAATCTTGTTCTACATTCAAAGAGACGTCACCTGACAAAATATTGTATGCGAATTCCACTTCGTTGCTCCAAAAATTGAATGTATATTTTCATATTTCATATTTATATTGCAAGTGATAGCAGATAAAAGTAGAAGAATTGCTCTCCTGTAAAATTTGGTTTTGTAACATGCGATAATTTCGCGCAAAAGGGTCGATATGTACAGAAAAAGACTAAAGACTAGTACACGGAATGTTAAAGGACGTCACAACAAAACCACAATAGCCAGTTCGTGTTGTGTTATGACGACAAAATTAAAAAATAAAATCATTCACACGCACTGCATAAGAAAACCGAAGTAAAATACACAACACAAGTTGTTTAGAGAAAATGACTTGTATGACTATGAAAATTACCAAGTGCTCTTAAAAGCTATCAATTCCTTCTGCTTAATTTGAATTGGCTAATGTGTACAATAATGCGTACAAGAAGAATACGAAATGCTGAAGAGAGAAACGAGAGAGAGAGAGAGACATAAAACTACTCAGTTGAGATCTTCATTATGAGCTCGTCTATCAGCGCCGGGGTAGCGGGTTCGATTCCCGCCAGAGACTCTGGTTTCTTTCCTGCAGACAAGCGTAGAGCTTCGCGGGATTAGCTTAGGGAATTAAAAAAAAAACAACAATCTTTAAGGCGAGTTCAAGGCGAATTCATACAGGTGATCGCATCATGAGAGAGAGTTATGCTAGCTATCACTTTTTTTTTAAAGTCTATTTGTAAAAAGTTAAGAGTGAATGTCAAAATTATTTTTTTTTTTAAATATAAGCGATTAATTTTTTTGTTAACAAAATATACATATTCGTGCCATTTTGACAAAACATCTTAAGTCGAGATAAGTATCAAAAAAGAAGAAAAAATCATTTTTATTAAATAATAAAATAAACCAAAATTAAAGAAAAATTTCGTTTATAATACAAAATTTTTAATACGTAAACTAGGGATGCCAAACGGGAAATCCCGAATCCCGAAATCCCGGGATTTTTAATATATTAACTTTTGTTTTAAAAAAATGTTCGTTTTTATACTCTATACAAATTTTTAAAAATTATATTTCAGTTGTATTTTTTATTTTTATATGTAATTCTTATTTTATTTTTTTTTAAATATATCCCAGCGGTAACTAGAAGGAGTAAAGAGGCCTAATAGAAGGCCTTATTTAGCAGTCACAAGCAGTCAGAAGCCCTTCTCGCCGCATTCCATACTTATTTATTTTTTACACAGGTTGTCATTGGTCGCAAGGCCTTCCACACTTCCTTTAAAAACAACTTCGATCCCTTCCCAAAGAAGGGAGTAAATAAGGTCACTAAAAATAAAAAGTAAAACTGAACACCTTCCCTTCTCCCTTCTCAAAGAAGGGAGTAGCGAATGTGTACAGAATATTTCAGAAGGTCTTTTAAAAAGAAGTTTATACCTTCTACTTCTGAAGGCAGGATATCATGCGAAGCGAATCTTTTAGAAAGGAGTATAGTGGCCTTCAAAAAGGCCTGCCACTAGCGGTCCTTTCAATATTTACCGTTGGGATGTTATATATATAATACCTTTTGAAAATTCATAAATAAATAAAAAAGTGTTGTTTATTTAAAAAAAAATCCCGAAATCCCGGGAAATCCCGAAATCCCGGGAAATCCCGAAATCCCGGGAAATCCCGGGATCCAGAAATTCCTGAATTTTGGGATCGGGATTTCAAAATCCCGAATCCCGGGATTTTTTAAAATCAATCCCGATTGGCATCCCTAATTCGTACGATTAACAAAATTGTTTCCATTTTTTTAAATTTGACTTAAGATGTTTTGTCAAAATGCCACAGATATGTTCATATTTATTAAGAAGATAAATCCTTTTCCTTTATTACAAATTATTGTGTCTCCACTTATTCCTTACGAATTTCTAGTTCCTTGTTTTTATAAAATTTAAATAAGTTTTTTTTAAGTATTTAGATTTTTATTCAATTTTAAATTTTAACTAATTTTTCCACAAAATGTAAACAAAGTTTGACTTTCAGCATACACACAAAAAAATAAACAATAAACAGATGACTCGAAAATGTTACCTGTATGAATTCGCCTTGGGCGATTTTCGTCAACATTCATGTTCTGTATGTGAAAATGTTCGGCCCCTCGGGGCATAGCGTGAATATATTACAAACAATAATCAAAAAATATAAAAATACAAAACAAATTAATTTAAATAAGAAACTCATTGAAGTCATTGTTTGCAAACACACAGAAACGCCGTACTGCACTACACCTTTGTTCTCAAATACAAAGCAGTGAATGAATTGAAAAAAAATCAGTGAATCGAAACGATTTGTAAGTAGAATTGTTCAGTTTGTATGTCAACACACACATTTATAAGGAAGTTATGGCAATTATTGGCATTTTTGGGAGTAGTATTTGTATGAAATCTATGGTTTAATTTGGACCGATTCCAATAAAATTTGGTTAGATGATTTAGATCAGCGGTGGGCGCTGGTTTGCCTGGATTACGAAGTTTTTCGGGTTTTTACATTTACTTATCGTGTTTTTTGCCCTACTAAGGTATTCCTTAAAATCCCCGAAACATACCATACACTTTTTTTATTATACTACTTTTTAACTTAAAAAAAGTAGGTTTAAAATAGAGAAAATAAATAAAAAACTATTTTTTAGCAGTCAAAACAAGAAGAAACAACAATATTTACATTGAAATCAGAATGTGAAAAAATTTACCGTATAACACATACCGTGATTGAATAAACTATTTGCATTTAGTGAATTAAAATCACATAATCAAGTTCTCTAGATCGACTTTTTTTTAGTTTTTTGCCGAGCAGTGTTAATAAAACTTTAATATTTTTAAAAAGCCTTTTCTGATATTTAAGGAAGCTTAAAGTAATATAATTTCAACTATACACGGAAAGAATTATTTACTAATTCACCAGAAAATATGTCTTGAACCACGAAAATTTTGCACTATTCTCGTCCAAGCCAAAAATTTCTTATTGTATATAAACATAAGCAAAAAGTTGTGACTCAAAGCGAACTAAAATTTACTAATATACAGCTAAAAAATTAATTTTAATTCTATAGTTGCTTAAATCAAGTTTTCTTTGCTTTTTATTTTACAAAATCAGAAGAAAAGCCTAAAATTTTTCCATAAAAACGTATAGCACTAGTTAGTTTATAAAAAAAACTTTGTTTCTTGATTCTATTTTAAAATCAGACTAATATTAAATAAATGCTTCTTGAAATTTTTGATCATATACCAAAAACGTGAATTTTTTAATCATGAGAAAATGTTTCTTTATTTAAGAAACTTTTACTTAATACGAACAAAATAAGTTAAAATCAGTTATTTAGTTTTGAATTTTCTTGTTTTAAGAAACGAAATGGATTTCTTTAGAAAATAAACGTCTGTCCTTGTATAGAATGCTTTTCAGAGTAAAGTATTTTCAAAACGGAAACAAATTTTGGTTTAATGTGTCTTGATTTTAATGTATGCAAATAAAAGTACAAAAATGTTGGGTATCAATAAAAGCGCTAATTTAGCGCTCTTTTTAAAAAAAATCGCTAAGGAAAAAATATGCGCCTTTTCGACAGTTAAAAAGCGCTTAATCTAGCGCCAAAGGCGCTAAATTGGCAACTCTGGTTTCATGCATAAACAGTAACAAAGGCAACCCGAAAAACAAATACAACAGAAGGAAAAAAGTAAAATTGTATTCAGTTGCTTAAAAAAATTTCAACAAAGCAGGACTGTTGCGCATGTTGTTATTTTGGCAAATTTTGCAATTTTGTAGTGGTACACTGACAATATATTTATTGTGTTGTGATCAAGCTGTGCTTATGTATGTTTTTTTCAGCTTGTTTTAAAAACTTTTCAGCAATCATGTGGGATGATGAATTATATAATAATCAAGTTTTTTTTATTGAATTCCTTTTTTTTGCATATTTACATATAAATACATAGTACACATTTTGAAGTTTTTGCTCACGGTCTTTTCGATTTCAGGTGACAATATGCACCGTTAAGGAAAACTTGATGAATTATATAATAATAATATTTTTACAAAACTTTTTTTTTGGTTTGCAAATTTACATACAATTTGAAAAACTTTTCAAAAATTTCTCTAAGTGTAAATCAACTTATTTACTCTCTTTTATTCAATGTTCTCTATCTGCCCTTCGCTGATTTAGATTGCAACAAATTAAATCTAAATAGCAACATAAGAATATGGTTTATGATCACAAAGAGACTCTATTCCGGAAAGAAGCTTGTATGAGGACTATGTGAAATGATGGACGGATGTCCTTATGACAACGAAAATTCATATGGCAAGTTCGGTTTGTGCTTTGTTGTGATACAGACGTGTATTTTAGCCCCGCATACAATTTGAACTATTAATTAATCACATTTGATTTTGTAATCTAAGCAGCGAATGGACGCTTAAAAAAAAAACAAAATAATATATTTTGTTAATTAAATTATTTAACATAATAGTGAACAATTTAAAACGATCAAATTAAATAAAATAAATCAGTAAAAATATATATGTACGTATGAATGTTCATACATGTGTATACATATTCTGAAAAAAACATTTAAATTCTGGTTTTTCTTTTGTTGTTGTAAAATACAATAAATAATAAAAATATTAAAGCAAAGCAAAACGGTGAAAAACAAAAACAACTCTTTGCATGAGTACAAACAGTGAAACAACACTAAGACAAAATGAAAGAAACGTTTACGTTTTAGTTAATGCAAATGAAAATAATGCAGAAATAAATAAAACCAAACAAAATAATATTAACTACCTAACGGCTAAGCCAATTACTCGAACACGTTCCCTCTCACCCTCGGTATTTACACAAACGGTGGATAGTGACTCATTAAAAAAACTACAACAAGATTTGGTGACAAGTGTTGCCAGGCCAGAAAGTATTGCCGTGACGTCAAAAACAAATTTAGTGGGCAATGAAACCATGAACTTAAACACAAATGCAATGGAAAACCCCCCTGTAAAAAGTTGTCAAAAGCCTACAGTACAAGTTGGTATGGACAGGTACATAACAGTGCTTAAACGGGGACGCAGCCCTACCTCTGCAGCAGTTGCTTCGGCCTCAAAAGTACCATCTTTTGATAAAATAAATACACAAAATCGTTTCGCGATTCTGGAGGATGAATCCTCTGAAGCACCAAACGTCATTAAATCGTCTAAGCCACCCCCGATATACCTTAGAGAGAAAAACTCTAATGAGTTAATAAAAAGTTTAATTTCGGAGATAGGTGAAAATTCCTTTTATGTAGCTGCAATAAAGCGCGGTATCATTAACGAGACTAAAATACAGGTGAATCACGAGGATGATTTTCGAAAGGTAATTACAAGATTTGAGACTCTGAATAAAAACTTTTATACGTATCAACTGAAGAGCAGTAAAGGTCTTCAGGTAGTAATCAAGGGCATAGACTCATGCGTAGACCCAGGGGAAATTAAAGCTTTTTTGGAAGAGAAGGGCTTTAAAATCAAAAACGTAACAAATATCAAAAATAGGGAAAAAAATCCCCAACCACTATTTCGAGTGGAGCTTGAACCCGGCGACGTTAAGCTCAAAAAAAATGAAACGCATCCAATTTATAATTTGAAATATATTCTGTACAGAAGGGTAACTATTGAGGAGCCGCACAAAAGAAATGGTCCTGTTCAATGTCTAAACTGCCAGGAATTTGGCCATACTAAGGCATACTGCTACTTACCCCCTGTTTGCGTAGTATGTGGTGAATTACATGGAACAGTTCTTTGCGACAAGTCTAAAACCGACCCCAACGTAAAAAAATGTAGCAACTGTGGCGGTAATCACACTGCCAATTATAGAGGATGCCCTGTATATACTATCGTCAAGCAGTCGGTCGGACCGAAAACTAATCCCCCTCAAATGCAGGTAACAAATCAGGTTAACACAAATGCAATTCAAGCCCCCCAGCCTAGTAATAACAGAACCTCTTACGCTAACGTCCTAAAATCAAACCATGAGCCAATGCAAGGTGCCTCGCCAAGTAATGATGAAACTCAATTTTCTAATTTAAGTCGTTTAGAAAAAACCATGGAAACATTAGTGCAAACAGTAAATAATTTTACGAACACAATGGGTAATATGATGCAGGAAATGCTTAGAATGCAATCGATGTTATTGCAAGCTGTACTTAACAAACCATGAACTGTTTAAAAATTTGTTTTTGGAACGCAAACGGCATCCGCCAACATAAAAATGAATTAGAATACTTTCTTAAAAATAAACAAATTGATGTCATGATGATTTCTGAAACTCATTTGACCTCAAGAAGTACGTTTAAAATAAATGGTTATATACTATATGATACCAAGGACCCTCGAGATAAAGCTTGTGGAGGTTCTGCCATTTTAATAAAGGCCCGAGTCAAACACTACCTAATGTGTGATCATCGTGAAGATTATCTCCAGGCAACGAACATTTGCGTTGAGGAATTAAATAGAAACCTAATAATTTCATCGTTATACTCCCCGCCTAGATTTTCAATATCGGAGGACCAATATTGTAAATATTTTAAATCATTAGGACCGTGTTTCCTAGCCGCTGGCGATTATAACGCTAAACATACCCTCTGGGGGTCGCGACTTATAACACCAAAGGGTCGTGTTTAATTTAACATAATTTCTAAAATGGATTTAAATGTAGTAGCGAGCGGACAACCAACATATTGGCCCACTGATCTTCAAAAAATTCCAGATGTCATAGATTTCGGCGTGGTTAAAAACATTCCCATAGAAACGATTCAAGTTGAAGCCTCCCTAGATTTATCTTCCGACCACACACCTACAATTGTTACTATAATGAACCCCAATAGAATTGTACCTCCGACGACAGCTACGCAAATTAATTGGTTGAAATATAAAAAATATCTCAGTACCCATTGCACAGAAAATATTCCGCTCAGTACACCGGATTATGTAGATCGCTCTATTGACAATTTTGACAGTTTTCTGAAACTAGCTGTTCAACATTCCAATATTGCCCCCACAAAAAACAAAAACTATTAAAATATATTCCACAGATGTCGAGCATCTTTTGTCTGAAAAAAGGAGGGCTCGAAGAGAGTGGCAATTGCACAGATCCCCTCAACTTAAGAACTTGCTTAAAGAGTGTACAAAAAGACTAAGAAAGTTACTGCAGACTAAGAAAACGGCTTCTCTGGAAAAATATCTTAAAGAACTTGATGCAACCCCACAATCAGACTACTCATTATGGCGTGCAGCTAGAAATCTCAAAAGGCCAGTTGTCTCTAAACCACCATTAAGAAACTTGAATGGAAGTTGGGCAAGAAATGATGTTGAAAAAGGAAATCTGTTTGTCAATCATTTAAAAAACGTATTTACCCCAAATATATCTCACGATATTGCGGTCGAGTTACCACCTGTTGCTGCTAGAGCAGCTGTTCCGCTAAGATTTGAGATAAGAGAAATCGAAAAGGTTATTTGTGATTTAAACCCCAAAAAGGCTCCTGGTTTTGACAAGATCAGCAACAAAATGCTTTTGGAGCTACCCAGCATAGCAAAGAAAATTATTCTTTTAATTTTTAATGCTATTTTACGCCTTGAATACTATCCTCAAAAGTGGAAGGTCTCCTTAGTCACCATGATACCTAAACCTGGAAAGGATCACACAAAAGTTGAGTCATATAGGCCTATAAGCTTACTTTCTAATATATCAAAGCTGTTTGAGAAGCTGTTAGCGTCAAAATTAACCCCAATTTTAAATGATAATAGATGTATTCCTAACCACCAATTCGGCTTTAGAAGAGAACACAGCACAATTGAGCAAACCCATCGTATAGTAAACGCAATAAGAAAAGCCTTTGAAGAAAAAAAATATTGTTCCGCTCTCTTCATCGATGTTTCTCAAGCTTTCGATAAAGTCTGGCATGAAGGCTTATTACATAAATTGAAGCTAAACTTACCAGTAAACACACACAAGCTGTTAGAAAGCTACTTAGTCGGTCGAAAGTTTATTATTAAAGAAGGTGATTATTTAAGCTCTCCTCAGCAAATTGACGCTGGAGTCCCTCAGGGAAGCATCCTGGGCCCACTTTTATACTTAATATATACCTCGGATATGCCAACAAACAACTACACACAAACTTCAACATTTGCTGATGATACAGCTTTTTTGAGCGTGCACGAAAACCGTCAAGAAGCATCTCGATACCTACAGGATCATATATTTCAACTCGAACTATGGTTAAAGCAATGGAGGATAGAGGTCAATGAGCAAAAATGCGTACATATAACATTCACCTTGCGTCGGGAATCATGCCCCCCTATTAAAATCAATAATCAAATAATACCTCAAAATTCGCATGTAAAATACCTCGGTATTCATCTAGATCGCCGTTTAACGTGGAAAAGCCATATAGAGGCAAAATTAACTCAAATGAAACTAAAAGCCATCCAAATTCATTGGCTTATTGGAAGAAACTCTGTCCTTAGTCTCGACTGCAAACTTCTTCTTTACAACTCCATCTTAAAGCCAATCTGGTGCTATGGTATTCAGTTATGGGGCACTGCCTCGGCCTCTAATATCGAAAAAATTCAAAGGCGCCAAAATAAACTACTTCGAATAATCACAGCTGCCCCTTGGTATGTTAAAAACTCAAATATTCACAAGGATCTCAATGTTCCATTAGTTAAAACTATGATTACGAAATATGCAGTAAAATACTTAAAAAGGCTCGAATTGCACCCGAACCCACTAGCACGAAATATTTTAAATGATAGCGGCCACACTCGCTTAAGAAGAAGAGACACTGCGGCACTTGTCCAATTAGATGAGCGATAAACACCTATAAAAGTGAACAGAACCCGCGATGAACAAAATTTTTGTCTGGCACTGGCAGGACAAAAAATAATATTAGGTTAAGATTTGATTAATTATTGTTAGTTCATATTTAATATATGAAGATTCAATAAATAAATAATGAAAAAAAAAAAAAAAAAAAAAAAAAAAAAAGTTTTATCAAACTATTTCCATAATTGCGACATGTCCTTTATGCACAAGGTTTATATGGTTAGCCAGCTAGTCGAATGGACGAACGGACATCGTAACATGGACTCAGTGAAGCAAGGACCAATATTTTAAGGTATTACAAACAGAAAAGAATATCAATGTTAAATTAACATGGCGCAATGTTGATTAAAAATCGTAGTAAATTTCTGCAAAAGTATGGTCTTTATTTAAAATTATCTTGGTTCTATGTTTATTTTAAATGAAAAATGTTAAAATAAAATTGTTGAAACCATAAAAACCTGTTTTACTGCTTTTGTATAGAAAAAACAACAACAACAACAACACTATAAAAAGAAAAACATAATTTTTTTATTTTCATGTTGAATAAATACATACACAGAAAAAATTATTGCCGAATTATTTTCAAACAAACGCTTGTTTGAAAATTTTTTTACTGATTCAATCAATATTTTTGTTTGATTTTAACCAACAAAAATGTGGACAACTCTTCAAAAATATAATAAACGCGTTATTGGTGTCAAGTTTTCATAATTTTGTATGAAATAGGTATTTAACGCTCTTTAATTTTGTTGTCTTTGCATTTTTTTATTTGATCGTAAGCAACACTTCTTTATGTGCAATATAAGAACAACAACAAAAACACACACAGTCTATTTTTGGACGCTTTAAAAAAGGGCAACTATAAGAAAAACAATAGCAGAAACAACATTACAAGAAACAAAATCCCGTATTCAATTTTTTAAAACTGTTTGCTTAAATACATCAAATACAAAAATAGAATGATGACGAAAAACATATCGAGTCGGTCTGCTGCCGTTTTTGGTTACATTTCTTCTTTAGAAAAGGAAAGGATACAGCATGGTGGAATAAACAGGTGGCAGCACTACGCCAGATGACAATTTTTTGGTCTTGCATTGTTTGTCTAGGTTTATGTCAAAGTTTTGTTTATGTTTACAAAAAATCCACGTTTTGTGCTGTGATTATTGTATTTTATTAATGTTATTGATAATTTTAAATTAAAATAAATAAGAAATTGACCATAATTAAATAAAAGTTGGCTAAAAATGTATTCATTTCATCACGTTTAGCGGCACGCTTTGATTTTTGTTTAAACTATTTTTTGACGTAACGATGATATAATTTCCATTTTTGTTGTAATGTTGTATTTGTTGCCGTAACGATGCCACCTGCTTATTCCACCATGAGGCTTCGTTCTAAAATTATTCCAACAAAAAAAATGTGTCTCAAAGTCAGCCGGCGGCTCTGCTCTGCCGTCATCTTCTCATACAGTGCTGCTTACTTGTGTGCGCGTCATCGCTTGTGCAAAAACTTTTTTTTTTTTTATTTTGAAATTTAGTATATGAATTTTAGTAAACTTTTTGTTTGATTCAGTTAAATTATTTGTTTGAAAAAATCAGTGTTTTTTTCAATAAACAAAATGCAAATAAATTGTTTGGATATGCAAATTTGTTAATAGGACCGATTTCAGACAAAAAATTGTTTGATTCTACAAATTTTTTTGCTTGAATTGGAAAAATAATTTTTTCTGTGTATGTGTATCTGTAGCTTCTTCTCACTGCTATTTCACACTCAAACCAACTTGATTCTTCATGAAATTCAGGTTGTTTCAACTTGAAATAACTTTCATTCAACGTGATTCGGATTGTTAATTCAAAATAAATGACATTTTGCTCTAACTTTACTGCAGTGAAGGGCACATTTGCAAATCCTATGTACGCGTGCATAGGAATAAAAATGCTGCTTGTGCGACGTCGACACATGTACACTATAAACTTCTTTGTGTGGTATGTGACAATGTGCGTTCGGCTGTTGCTTTGTTGTTACCCTGCAAATAAAATTGGACCACCTGATCCATTTTGATAAAATGGACTACTCCATGGACTGGTCCGATGTAATGCAAGCATGGACCATGTCATTGTTAAAAAGTGTTTGTAGTGAGACGACATGTCTTCGTTTTTTAACGACATGCTTTCGTTTTTAAACGACTTCAAAACTAATCCTCTTGAGTATACCATGGAGTAGTTTTAAAACTACTCCTTAGTGGTCGAAAGGTGGGTTATATGGTCCTCTCCTAGGACATCGTAATGTTAAATAGACCAGGTTTCTTCCATACGTTTGGGTTAGTTTTGGACTAGTCCTGGTCCCTTGTGGACTACTCTTTACACGAGTGTTTGGACTGGTCCTATTATTTGCAGGGTATTTCGTCAACACAATCAAAAATGTGATAGTATGTGTGTGCGCTTCACTGCTTTACTGCAATGTTAATCTTTTAAAAACTTTAAAACAAAAATTTTTCTTTCAGAAAATATCGCTTTCATAAGATTTTTTTTTGGCATTTTTATTTTTTTGCCAAAAAAATAATTTATTCGTAATTTTTGTTAAAGCAAAAAAGCTTTTCTTACAAAAAACAAATTAAGAAAACATTTTTTAAAAGAACTTTATACAGCCAGGCCCACGATGTCACACGTTAACGTTCGCATAGAACATTTTTTTTAAGCTTTTTTAAATAATTTTCCACAGTTAAGCTCTTTACACACTTTTTTAACGAAAGCTGAAACTCCTCTCTAAAAAGCTTTTTAGAGAAAATCTGTAGCAAAAAGTTTCAACTTGAGTTTTTTCAGAGCTCTTTTACAGATCTTTTCATAGAAAAATTTTATGGTTCAATATGTACTAGCATAATTTTTGACTGAATCATTTTTCATGGATAGGTTTAAAAAAAGCTTCTTTTTACACATTTTTTTTTAAATAATGATTTAAATAATTAAGAAAAAGTCTGATGCAGAATTGCATATTCTTCATACAAGCTTTTTTTTTTATAGAAAAGCATATTTATTATCAAAAAAGAAAACTTACGGCCGATTTCCCCAGTTTATTTAAATATCAATTTATGTTTAATATTCGTTTTTCATATCAAATAAAAATAAAATAATATGAAAAATTAAATATAAAATGATATTTAAATAGAATTGTTGAACTTGGCCATCAAAAAAGCTTCTATAATAGAACAAATTTTGTATATGGAAACTTTTTTTTTGTTTGCATAAAAGTTTGTTATATCTATCTATCTATCTCCCAGCGGTAAATATTGAAAGGACCGCAAGTGGCAGGCCTTTTTGAAGGCCTCTATACTCCTTTCTAAAAGATTCGCTTCGCATAATATCCTGCCTTCAGAAGTATGCCTTCTAGAAGGCATAAACTTCTTTTTAAAAGACCTTCTGAAATATTCAGTACACATTCGCTACTCCCTTCTTTGAGAAGGGAGAAAGGAAGGTGTTCAGTTTTATTTACTTTATTTCCTTACTCCCTTCTTTGGGAAGGGATCGAAGTTGTTTTTAATGGAAGTGTGGAAGGCCTTGCGCCCAATGACAACCTGTGTAAAAAGTAAATAAGTATGGAATGTGGCGAGAAGGGCTTCTGACTTCTTGTGACTGCTAAATAAGGCCCTCTATTAGGCTTCTTTACTCCTTCCAGTTACCGCTGGGCTATATCTATCTATCTATATATAAAATAGGATGTGTGTATTTATGTATGTATGTATGTAACGTATGGACTCCAAAACGGCTGGGCCGATTTTGATGAAATTTTCAGGAAAACTTCAGAATATTCAGGCGGGTGACACTGTGAAGTCTGATTATTGATTTTCGGTCTGCGGGCGGAGGGGCGTGGCAAAATCCAATTTTCATATTGCACCACCAATGGCAGCTATATAATTTGGACGATTTTTACTTTAAAATGATCGCCATGGTCCAACTTAGATTTATACGAAAAGAAAATTTTGCCCCGCCCACTTTTACGCCCACTTTTTTCGAATTACCTAAAATCAGAAAACGGCTCCATCGATTTGACAAATTTTTCTTTCAAATGTTCGTATCTTTTTAAAGGATTTTAAAAATCGAACGCAAACATTTTTCCTAATTTGGACAGGGCAAAGTCTGTCGGGTCAGCTACTAAAAATATATAAGAACAATTTGTTACGATGAAAAAAAAAATTCAAGAAATTAATTGTACGACTCTTTTTTTCTCTTAGTGTTTTTCTTTTGTATGCGTT
Organism: Pollenia angustigena; assembly: GCA_930367215.1. Taxonomy (NCBI): domain Eukaryota; kingdom Metazoa; phylum Arthropoda; class Insecta; order Diptera; family Polleniidae; genus Pollenia; species Pollenia angustigena. The sequence goes on along the minus strand of OV884059.1, from coordinate 122,181,215 downwards.
CAGTTCAGTTCATTATTATTTTTTTTTAATTTTAATTTTCATTTGTTGTTAAAAAATCGGCTGAATTTTTTTTTCTTTAATCTTTAATAAATTCTAATAATGATTTATTGCTGTTTATTCAAATGAAACATGCTGTTTCCTCTATTAAATTTTACGTCATCTTATGCGTATTACTGTGCTTTTTAGAGTGGATGGTATCCATCACTTAGTGAATATTAAAAAATTATTATTATAAAAAAAATATTTGAAATGTGTCATGTGAATTAAAAGGAAAATATTGTTTATTTACATTTCACTCTAATAATGTTTTGCCTAAAAAACGAAATTTTTCACAAAGAGATTTGTTTTTATGAAAAAAAAATCAAATAAACAGAAATAAATCTAAATGTTGGAGTTAATGGAAGATTATTTTTCTGTGATTTTAAATAAAATTTAATAACATTTTTTCAAGTGCCTTTAATTCAAGTGCAATGATGGGAGGGAAAATAAAAAAGAACTCATTTAGAAGAGACTTAGAAAAGTTAAAAAAAAAAACAAGTAAGAAAGTATGGTCGGTCAAGCCCGACCATATGATACCCTACACCACAGTATTTAAAAACACATCATGCTTATGTGTCCATATAAATATGGATTTATCTATGTTTATAAACTTCATTAATATTGGTTTGAAAGTTTGTGAGAGGCAGAAATTGCCTCCTATCTTCCCTCGTGGTTCTACGATTCGGTCTATTTTCAATAGGCTTGGTCCATGTGCCAATAAGAACCTATGACCAGCCAGCCGGACGAGCATCGCTAATTTGACTCAGAAAGTGATTCTGAGACGATCGGTATCCTTTAAGGTGGGTTAGGACAGTGCTGCCAAAACTTGGTGACCAAAAATGGCTAAATTTACGGAAAAAAATGGCTAAAAATGGGCTAAAAAATGGCTAAAAGCTTTTTTAAATAAAAACACATTAAAATTCAATAACAAAACAGAAATAATTAATTTAAAGTTGGTTACGATGAAATTGTGACAGCCGGACAAACATCGTTAATTCGACTCAGAAAGTGATTCTGAGTCAATCGGTGTACGTAAAGGTGGGCTAAGGACCAATATTTTAAGGAGTTACAGACATCAACATCAACTATTGTGGTGGTGGTATAAATATTGTATAGTTATGTTATATTTACCTAATTGATAAAATCGAATTAACGGTTGATTAATGTATCCTTTTTCTCAAATAACTTTTAACGATGTTTACTTGGCTAAACACCCTCTCTACTTCAGCATTAGACCATGGAAGTGAGAGCAACTTTATAGTCAATTCTGAAATTTCTAAAACAATTTTGTTACAATTTTGAAATACTTGCAACCAGAAAGAAACAGCGATGTTTGTGTTGATCCATTTTATAAATTTAATATTGGAATTTTGTTCCTTTATTTTGAAAGATGTTTCATGATTATAGTTTATAGCGATTTTCAACATTTGTAAAAGTTGTGATTTAAATTAAAGGCGTTTTAATTGTTCAAAATGTTTATTTTTATAACAAAATAAAAATTATTCTTTTAAAATAAAAACTGCAAAAAAAAATTTTAAGGCTAAACAAGTTGAAAAATGGCAAAAAAAAAACATGGCTAAAGGCTGAACTCATTTTTTAATGGCTAAACAGGATGAAAAATGGCTAAATCTAGCCACTAAATGGCTAAATTGGCAACACTGATTGCATGTTTAATACAAATGTACACTAACACTCGAAAAAGAAGTGAATACTTAACGAGTGGTATGAATGGTTTTAATTCCGATTGAATACATTTCTGTAAAAGTTATAAGTTGTAATGAACAAAAATATAACAAAACAGTTTTGCTGTTTCTTTAGAAAAAATCTAAGTGATATTACGAAAATCGTTAATTGCTTAACGTACAACGGCATCACAGAAAGAAATTGTAAAGAAAGCAATAAAAACCAAAGAAATTATCTTAAACATAGAAAGGCATATATTTACTAATTCCCATTAAAGCCAGCATACGTGAATGTACTCAACATGATCTCTGACAAGTACTTAACATAAAAGGTCTTGAATGAATACTTCCTGCAGCTATACATGAAGAAACAAACTCATTAGACCACTTATTCACAATTTTTGGTAGTGAAGGGTATAAAAACCAATGTTCGAAAATAGACAGAACATTACTTAGCGTACGGCTAACACACTCTGAAACGATGTCTATTTTTAAGTTTACACTAACGCAACTCTTAATACCGTCCTTAACTACTTTGAAAAAAGTAACGAACATAAAAAAGTGTTCTGTTCTTCGTTATAAAACAGAACAATTGTACACAGAAAAAATTATTTTTCCAATTCAAACAAAAAATTTGTAGAATCAAACAATTTTTTGTCTGAAATCGGTCCTATAAACAAATTCGGATATTCAAACAATTTATTTGCATTTTGTTTATTGAAAAAAAAAACACTGATTTTTTCAAACAAATAATTTAACTGAATCAAACAAAAAGTTTACTGAATTTCATATACTAAATTTCAAAATCAAAAAAAAAAAAAGGTTTTTGCACAAGCAATGATGCGCACACAAGTAGGCACTGTATTAGAAGATGATGGCAGAGAGAGCAGAGCGACCGGCTGGCTTTGAGACACATTTTTTTGTTGGAATAATTTTTGAACGAAGTCTTTTTTTATACACACAATGTTTTTCGTCATCACTCACTGTTGCTGTATCCTTTCCTTTGCTAATGAAGAAGAAATGTAACCCAAAAACGGCGACAGACCGACTCGATATGTTTTTCGTTATTATTATATTTTTGTATTTGATGTATTTACCCTGCCTTTACACATGCAAGTAAGTACTTGCAAGTAGTATATACGTATTATCAACGAAAAAGTCGAAGAAAAAGCCGAAAGTCTTGCAAGTAGCTTGAGTGTTTACACAGTCAGTTGTAAGTTCATTTTTCAAATGTTCTCGAAGCGAAAACATCCTATAAAAAAAACTTTGTTTTTCGGATTAACAACATTATCATGTTAAAAACATTAACAAGTAATAACAAAATAAATTTAATAATTCCTTCTTTATTTAATTTGCGGTCCATCTTGATGAAAACATTATGTTTATTTTATAAATTTTCTGACTCCAGTATTGCCGTAGTGGCGATTTCATAATATTACTAAGAAAATATTTTCATTATCAATTTTTTTTTTCAAAATGCTTGAAATTTATGATAAAATTATCATTGAGATGGGTTGTTGTATAGTTGTTCTCTTTCTTACGTGTTATTTTTTATAAATACACAGAAAATCCGCTATAAACATAACTTTTATATTACTAAGTACTAGTAAATTGATACAAAAGTCATCCATGGTAACACTGTTTCTTCATTTGTCATTTTACTTGCTGCAAGTGTCAAAAATGTACTTGCAAGCAAATTTTCTTGCAAGTTGGGCTGCAAGTACGAAAAATGCGATGGTGTTAGTAAAAATGTGTGAGTGTATTGAGTTTTTCGAACTTGCACTTGCAAGTGTAAACCCTAGGTTAAGCAAACAGTTTGAAAAAATTGAATACGGGATTTTGGTTTTTTTTAACCAACTTTGAAACCAACCAAAAATGTATTTTGTTTCTTATAATGTTGTTGTTGTTTCTGTTGTTTAAAAAGAGTGAAACGTTTTTTTACCTGCTATTTTTTGTTGTTTTTTTTTTTTTTTTACTTCAAATCTCTTCATCTTTCTTACTGTTGTACTTTTTTAAAGTGTCCAAAAATAGACTGTATGTGTTTTTTGTTGTAGTTCTTATATTTCACATTAGGAAGTGTTGCTTACGATCAAATAAAAAAATGCAAAAAGACTACAACATTAAAAAGCGTTAAATATTTCATACAAAATTATGAAAACTTGAAACCAATAGCGCGTGTATTATATTTTTGAATGGTTGTCAACATTTTTGTTGGTTAAATAAAAATCAAACAAACATTTTTATTGAATCAGTAAAAAGATTTGTAGAAATTAAAAAAATTTTCAAACAAGCGTTTGTTTGAAAATAATTCGGCAATAATTTTTTCTGTGTAGTGGTTCTATAGACATACATTATACATATATAAATGTTCTTTGGTGTTTTTTTTTTTTAATTGATTAAGGAATAAGCAAATAAATTTTAGCAACGACAACAGAACGAATAGCCCTGTGCCCATGTTCTGTAACTCCCGCGTCGAGAAATTTTTCGATTGAAATGTGTGAAATGAAACAAAAATGCCATAAATTGAAACAAACAGCGGTTTTTCTCACTTAACTGTGTCTGTTACTTTATTTGGCGAGTACTAGCCAATTTACAGAAAAAGTGTGTCTGCAACATTTTGGTGAGAAAAGTTCCCGCTTTGAACTGTCAAATAAACTCACGAATAAAAATGGGGCGAGAAAAAATTTTAACACTAAAAAACAATTAAAAATGCAAAATGCAAAGAATAATAATATGTAATAATATTTTATTCTTGGCACATTTTTCATTGTTTTATTATTTTGCTTTTAACATTTTTATAAAATATACGAATGTCTTCAAAGCTCGTTTGCAAACAACTAACATTAACGTCGCTCTTTACACAATTTGGTATAGCCGACGGTTGTGTTTTCGCCGCCGTCGTTGAAAAATTATCAATTTAAGTAAATTTTGGTCGCCGTCAACGAAATGTGTTACTGGCGTTCTGAACGTCTGCAATGTCACATCGGCTTCGAGTGCAATTTTATGACATTTATAACGTTACGACGTAATCTCTTTTGATAGATTTCGACATGAGTTACAGACACACATTTTTCTCATTTTTGGAGAAACGATGGAATATTTTGTTTCACATCTTTTCGATGCAAGAAGTTCTCACTAAAGTTACAGAACATGGGTACTTATGTGTGTAAATTTTTTGCTGGCCCTTTGGTTTTTTTTTTTGTAGATGTATTTTGTTTTTGTATGTGTGTAAATTTTTTGCTGGCCCTTTGGTTTTTTTTTGTAGATGTATTTTGTTTTTGTTAAAAATGTTTGGGTTTCTTTCCCAGCCAAAACGGCACTAAGCACAACTGAAACCAACGAGCATTCATGTGCTGAACCGAACGCAATTAAGTTTGTGGTCATAAAAAAGACCAGAACAAAATAAAATGTTGTCATGTTTTTGTTGAGTTGAATAAGTACATTATTATTTTTGTGTTCGAAGATCACAAACAGAAAAACGTTTTTTTTCAATTACTTACTACACAAACATTATTAGCGTTTGTGTTTTCCACATAACTACCGAACCGAACACAAACTATAATTATTTTCGAACACTGATAAAAACAAAGTATGTATTCCTAATTCAAATTTTGTACAAAAGTAATGCCGCCTAAATGTTTGCTTTATGAAATAAAATTCATAAAATTTGTATCGCTTTCCAAATTTAAAATGCAAATAGATTTAAATTTCGTATAACAAATTTTTAAATTAATTTTATTTCAATTTAAAATGCAAAATATTATTCTATTTGTTTTATATTTTGAATATGTAATCACATATTAAATAAAATCTATATGAGCCCCCTAATGTCTGCTTTTAAATTTGGTAATATTATCAGGCAACTTAAAGTATGCCTTATAAAAATGCATAAGCAGAATTGATGGATTCAGTTAAATTAATTCTATAAAACGTTTGAAAATGAATTGGATAAATAAATTTTTTTTTCCAATATTTGTTTATCATTACAGCAATCCAATAAACAAATTTTGTAAAAATTATGTTAACATTTAAATGGGGGAGGAATCTATTAAAGTCACTCATAAATCAAATAGTTAGGGGACTTGAAAGACAAAAAAGCTGTATTCAAATTGCGTTATAATCTATAAATAAATAAACTAGATGTGTATTTTTAGTTTACTGTATGCATTTCTATTAATATTTTTTTTACACTGCAGTGACTTAAAGCAAAAAGATAGTTGCTACAGGAATTGAAATCAAAAGTTGTCGCCTTCTGTTCCCTATTTGCAGTTTGAAAAAGTCAGATATTTTTCAAAACTAACGTTGGCCAAAGGACTTTGTTAGAAAAAAAGGGAAATAAAACAAAGAAGAAAAAATAATGAAAGTGAGCTAAAACAAGGACACCGGCAGTTAGTAAAATAACAATAATAAATCGTAGCAAATACACGGGCTACAAACAAAACTTTAAACTAGGGTTTCTATTTTCGGAATTTTAAAAATTTGGAGAATTTTTAGAAGGGAACTTTCGGAAATGTCTCTCCAAAGTTTGACTTAAAAAGAGTATTATTTTTCGTCTGGCAAAGTCCTACGTAAATTTGAAGAGCTGAACTACGGTATATTCATTTGGAATAACAGGGTCTAACGTTCAACAGTATATCAAACCGCGCGATAAATCAACCGCTCTTGGTACCATTGGAAAGTTGATTTTCTGAAAATATATATAATATACAAGGATATCAAAAGGTTATAAAGAAAATTAATAAAAAAAACACACAAAATTACAGAAATAAAATAAATTTTTCTTAATTTGTAGTGCCCAACAAAGCGGGTCGTCCTCCATACAAAACAAAAACTTGTGCAAGTCACCCCCTAGAATAAATAAAGGTTCTAAATCCGAAAACAGTTTGCCACGCCCTAAAATACAGCGCTTTTTGTTTTTTACTTGTAGCGCCGCCTTTTAAAACCCGATCTCATATATCATTGTGAATGGCATTGTGACTGTGGCTTAAATAAACGATAGTGCTAAACTCTTTGACGGCGAAAATAAACATTTTTGTGTTGGCAACACTCTATTTCGAAACCGAGAACTATTTTCGCTCCTGCAAAATTATGCAAAAGCATGCACATGTGACTTGAAAAATGGACAAGTCAGATGTAAAAATACATGTCGAGTATGGTGACCTTAAGCGACTTCTTCTGAGCGCTAAAGTCTGTTTTCCGAAAATTACCTAAATATTTTTTATTATTACAGCAATTATGGCAATAAGTGTGGAAAAAATATCAGCCAAATGCTCGCCACGGCATCGGTGGCATACCCCTATCCGATGGTCCATAATTTTAATGACTCTGAGACATACAGGGGTGTTCTGGAAATCGAAAACGCAAGAATTTTTAAGTTGCTTTTAATACACTTTTAATGTAATTTTTATAATTTTTGCCATAAAATTCTGTTATATAGAAAAATATTTGTATAATATTTGTCATAAAATTCTTTTATTACAGAAATCTTAATAAAAAAGACGTTTAAAATTCTTGCGTTTTGCGTTTTCGATTTCCAGAACACCCCTGATAATTGAAGTTCAATGTCGTTAATCTGCCGAATTATCTCATCATTTAGCGCTTCAATTGTTCTTGGCTTATTGACGTACACTTTTTCGTTTAAATATCTCCAAAGAAAGAAGTCCAACGGTGTCAAATCACATGATCGCGACAGCCAATTAACATCGCCACGACGCGAGATAACTCGGCCATTGGATTTCTCGCACAAAAGAGCCATTGTTTCGTTTGCTTTGTGGCAAGAAGTACCATCCTGTTGAAACCAGGTCCATATCCTAAATTTCTGGCTTGAAGAAGTCTATTTCAAATTAAGCGTACTTTCGTAAATGCAGTTGTTGCGCATCAGTTGCGCATTTGTAAAGTTGAAATTTCGTATTTGCATCACTTGTAAAAAACTTGGCACTACTTTCATGCGTCAAACGTTTTTTTTATGCAGTGATGCCGCAGCTCTGCTGCAAATGTCGGCAATTATTGCATCAGTTAATTTTCTGATGCAATAACTTTAAACAAAAGAAATCGGTATATTTTTTTTCTTTTTTGATGCTTTTTCTTGTAATTTATAAAAAAACTATCACTTTTTGGTTCATTATTTTCAATAAATTTTGCCATCGCTAATTTCGATAAAATTTTTTTATTATCTTATGTTCGTTTATAAAACTTTAAAAATTTAGCTCGTGTTCAAAAATTCAAAATTTGATAAGCTGTTGTGCAGTAAGAAAGCATCAGCATCGCAAGCGCAACTGGTGATCACGCATCAGCAACAAAATTTTGCATCACTGCAGCAGTGATGCTCAGTTTTGATGCATTTACGAACGTACCCTAAGTTAAACAAAAAACGTGATGTTAAGCTGTGACTCACAATAAACATCGTGTATTATGGTGGAACCGCCCTTTATATTTCCAACAAAACAAGCGTTCACTATTTATTATACGAGGGCGGGCAAATAAGTCCGTGACTTTTTGATAGAAAGAAGAAGTTTGATAACTTATGTGTGGTTTACAGAACACGAGCACAAAACTCGTCCGTTTAACTAACATTTAAAACAAAATTTCCAAATTTGTTTTAAATGTTAGTTAAACGGACGAGTTTTGCGCTCGTGTTCTATAAATCACACATTAGCCAGTCTTATTTTTATGGAGGGGATACAAAAACTGGAGTAACGTTGGACAAAGTGAATAGAGCTCAAAGGAGACTACGATGAAAATAAAATAATTTTTTTAATTCGAAAGCCTACTTAGTCTAAAAGTTCAGAAATGGTCACAAAATATTTCATCTTATTATTCACTTAAAGATCTTACTATCTCGGGTGATGCAGGTACAGATTTAATCTGGTGCGGGGTGCTTTTTTTAATTCTTGTAAAGACTGCGGCTTCAACCCAAATCACTTATCCAAAGGGAGATACAAAATAAAATGTCAGACTAAAGCATGTTGTTTTGACTTTAAATCTAAGGCGGAGTTGCAGGTTAGATAACTCGGGCTCCTTAAATAAGATTGCTTTTTTTAAAAATAATTTTATTTGTTTAAAAATTCGCTTTTTACTAAAATTATATTTTTTAATAAATTCTTCAACATTTTCAATATAATAAAATTAAATTTTTCAAAGCAAATCTTCTCCTTCTCAAATATTGTATTTTATTTGCTTGGCACCACTACTTTAAAGGGTTCAGTCAATTATGTACCAATATCGTATAATTAAAAATCATTAAAAATCAAAGCTAATCTCTTAAGATGATTAGAACGATACGTGAAAATAAAATATTCAAAATAAATTCAAATAAATTAATCTTTTGAAATAAGCAATTTATGATTTTCTTGTAGGGCAAATTTAGATAGTACAGTCTATCTTCTGTCATTGTTGATCTGAGCCATGTTTTTATTCGACGAACAGTAGGAAATGACCTCTCGCTCGTAGCATTACTGACGAGCATTGAAACGAAAATTTTAAATATTTTTCTAAGATTTGGGTAGATATCACTGTTGCCAACTTTTTTTGAACATTTCCCGCCAAATCGGACGTCAAAACCGCTAGAAACCGCTAAATATTTAATTCAGCGGAATTTTTTTTTAAAATACTATTGGGAATTCTTGTTTTATCGAAATAAACAAAATAAATTTTTTTAATTTAGGGGGGGGGAGGGGAATTTCCTTGTTGCCCTCCCTCCCCCCTGAATCCGCGCCTGTTAAATACACTATATAAAATAAAGGCCCAGTTGTTCATTTTCCACGAAATTTTTTTATATGCATTGTGGTGCGATTTAATGATAAAATAATTTTTCCTTTTTTACCGCGAACCCTCATTTCAGTCCCATTTTATGACCATATTTAACATTTTACTAACGAGTGTTACTATAATTGAAATCTGCACATATAAAACAAACTACTGGTAGATACTAACCACCACCACAAATGCAATCGCAAAAGCGGCACCATGGATCAAGATTTTCTAAAAAAAAAAAAAATATCAATAATAATGGATTTATTTACAATTTGAAAATTCTTAAAACTAGATTTGAATTTCTCTCAAGTATAAAAATTAAGTAAAATTTTTATCGCTTCTTTGTAAATTCTCTTGAACCTAATTCATTCCAAAGTCGACTTAGCATGTTGTTACTTTTTTTACGTTTTTGAATTAAGTATTGTTCAATTTAAAATCTGAAAAATGTTTGTATCGATCGGCTAATTCATTCCAAAGTTATGCTCCAAAAAGTTTTTAGCATACAACTAAATATTGATCGTCCGCAAACTTTGAGATCTTCTTAAGCTGACGAATTAAGAAAGTAATATTTGGCCCATTAAAAAAAAAAATTACAATAGATACAACTGCAGTTCGAAAATAAACATTATATACTGTTCTTTAGTGTTCTGTTCTGTAGATATGTGGAAAACACAAACGCTAATAATGTTTATGTCGTAAATCATTGAAAAAAAACGTTTCTCTGTTTGTGATCTTCAAACACAAAAATAATACTGTACTTATCCAACTTCACATAAAGGTGAAAACATTTTATTGCGTTCTGTTTTTTTTTTTTTAACCACAAACCTTGTTGTGTTTGGTTCATCACAATAATGTTCTTTCAGTTTTGCTTAGCGCCTTTTTGGCTGGTAAAGAACAAACAGTTTTTTAGAAAAACAAAAAACATATACAAATTAAAAATAAAAAGGCAGCAAAAAATGTTTATACAAAATAAATTTGTACAGAATACACACACAACCTATTCGTGCTGTGGTCGTGGAAATTGCCAAGCAAGAACAACAATACTAGTGAGAAGCGCTGCTAAAATTTTTTGTTTGCTCATTTCTTTATCAATGTAAAAAAACACTTTAGAACATTAACATATAATATATGTCTACAAAACCACTACAGTTGTTCTGCTTTAGAACGAAGAACAGAACATTATATAACGTTCGTTACTTTCTCGAAAATAGTAACGAACGGTATTATGGGTTGTGTTCTTAGATAGAAAGCCTAAAAATAGATATCGTTTCTGGGTATATGAGCCGTACTCGAAATACTTTTCTGCTTATTTTCGAAGATTCGGGTAATTATTTTACTTAGACACATTTTTCCTCAGGACTAATGTGATGTTGCCAGGTGACAAGCAAATGATTGTGTAAAAAAATTTATATGAAAATCACTCATGTGCTGTTTTCAGGTGACAAACAATTGCTTGCCACCTGGAAAAAACACATAATACTTTCTGAAAGTTCATCATTGTAATAGCATTTCACTTAACGCCATATAAATAACCATCCAGAATAGTATTCTGTTTCTCCTTTATAGTGGAAGGCCACTGTACGCGGCATGCGGTTGCGGGCAGTGTGACCCTTTTAGCATTTTCACTGCTAAATTTAGCATTATTTATTTTGATTTAGCAGGGAATTTTTCAAATAGCATTAAGCATTATTTTCAGCATTTTTGTAATATTTTTTTAGCATTATTTAGCATTTTTTAATCTTAAAAATATTATATATTGCTATTTTACAATATAACTTATCACTTCTGTCAATCTCTATAATTGCATTTTGACATTTATTCGTTTATACAAATATATAACAATAGCAACCCTGTAAACACCAAAAAATTGGTAGATTTTACTACAGAAGAAATAATGGATTTGGAACTGCAATGGCAAAAGCCGAATGCAAACGAATTGATGAACCAAAGTTCAACTATTGAATTATTAATAGGTGTTTAGAATATGATGAAAACAGATCATATTCTAATGGTATTTCGACCAACACTTTGGAAATTAAGGAAAACTATTCATATAATGGTGTGTTTAATGAGTAATTAAATTTACTGAAGATACTGTTGAATAGCCTTTTATGTTTTTTTAATGATCATTTTTGTTATTACTTATATTTTGTATTTAATAGTATATATCTGTGGCAATAAATAATGCTTTTTTATTTTATTACATATTCTTATTATCTTTTTCACGCTGCTAAATTTCAAGTATTAAATGTCATTATTAATAAAACTATTTGCATTTATATTTTAACTTTCACAATACAACACACAATTCATTTTAGACAAAACCCTTAATATTTCAAAACACGAAATTTCGACTTTAGCCATTATTATTTATTGCCACACATATGTAGGTATATCGTTACCTAAAACGCAAAAAACCCAATCTAACATTTTGAAAATTTTACAAAAAACCATTTAAAATGTGAAATTTATTAATCGCCTTATAATTTATTTTTCTTCTACTTTTCTAAACCTAAAGGCCCAACCATAATATGCATAGCCTTGCTTAACCTACTGTCAAAAATTAACAAAAAGTCTCTCAAATGTATTTAAAAAGCAAAAACAAAATCAAAAAACATTTGATTCCGTACGGAATGTGCGATCAGTTTCGCACTTTGCTTAAGAAAATGACAATTTCATAAAACTTAACAAAAATTTTCTTTAAGTTCAATATGGTTTGCCTCATATGATTAACATGTATTCGCACATTTGCTCAAGCCAACATAAGCACATTATAGTTGCGCCTTAACCGTTTTTTTAACAGATGACAATGTTGCATATTTTGCAAACTGTAGGTAAGGGCGTTAAGCGTTTATCATGTAATATTTTGTAGATAGGGACTTTTGTTTTTTAGTTAAAAAATCGCGAACTTTTGTCAAACTACAGAATTGTTTTTATTAAATAAATCTATTTATGTATATAATTTTTTTATGTAAACTTCATTTTATTTTAAAGAAATATAATATTTGCATTCATTAAAATGATACAATTATTAAAGAAAATTTTGCATTTTTTTAGCATTTTCAAATTTTATTTTTAGCATTTTTAGCATTGTTTTAATCCCTATTTAGCATTAAATTTTTTTTCAATTGTGGTCACACTGGTTGCGGGCGACAATAGCATTGCCAGTATAAAAATGTTAGCATTGTTTACAAATATGTTCATACAAAAAAAAACACATCACAAAAATTAAGACTTGGTATTACTTGGAAAATATGCCGCGACTTTTGTTTTACTTGATCGTGTAGATCAAGTTTTGGCTATCAAGTTTTAATACACTCACACTATTTTACCAATACACTCATACTTTTAAAAATTGATACGAACTTGCCTCTAAAATTCTCTTGCCAGTGAGTGTATCAATTTTCGTTCAAGAAAACATCTTATTACAAATCTTTTGAAGTTGTTTTTGTTTTTTTTTTACAAATATTTTGCCGGCAAAAGCTGAAGTTCTTTTTTTTTACAAATTGTTGCGGGAATTTTAAAAATTTAACTAAAAACCTAAAAAAATAGTGAAATATGTTTATTAATAAAATTTATTTATAAAATTAATAAGCAAAATGATGTTCTGCGATTCATAGAGCTGTACAGAAGCCATGAAATTTTATGAATCTTTCATCATATAGGCGAAATGATTTGAAAATAAAAGCCTACGAGGGTATAGCTTCTGAAACAAAAATGCCAGTGGAAGAAGTAAAGAAAAAATAAAGTCCCTTCGAACAGCCTACAGTGCAGAAAAATCAAAAGTGGAAAATAGCAAAACATTTTGAGTTGTTTTCTCGGCGACGACATCTTGAAAAAGTAAATTGTTTTCAACTTGCGTGCAGCCTACGTCACAGCTGTCAACTTTTGCATATTTTGACAGTCAGTATATGTAAAAGACTATCAAGAAAATCTTGATCGTGTGGCTGCACTGTTAAGCCGCGTGAAGTAGACGTTGCCATACACAAACATAATCATTTAACAAAAGAAATTAAAAAAACATTACAAATTAAGTGAAAAAAAAACGATTTTAATAAGCAAATTCTTTTAACGTTCGAATAAATCGTTTTTTTACAGATTGAACATTTTTTAACAGCTTATTCAACATTTGCCGCTTTCATTTGCCTATCAAAAAAATTTCAAGCGAATTACTAATCAACTGATCGCCGCCCGCAGCCACATGCCGCGTACATTGGCCTTCCACTATTAGACTATTCGCGCTTTTGTTTAAAAGTAAAATCACACGAATTTCGCCTAAGATTAAGGCGAAAATCAGCTCAAATATAAAGAACTGTAACCACGTGATCCACAACCGGTCTGTCTTTATCATACTCAACTTTAAGACCGATTAAGTCCCAGAGGATGCTGGTTAAAGCTGTACTAGACTGGACACTTGTCAGCGACGATTTATTAGAGATGTGAATATTTTTTTTTTTTTTTGCTTAAGACAAACATGAATTTGCTGTTTTCATGAGGGTGCAACGCCTAGAGTTAGGTACTCCACAATACACAAAGGAAAATGTTTGCAATCATTCCCATAGTGCAATATTTTACTAGCACGATATGGTAAAAGAAATATCTTTTGTTATCCCCATCATTTGCTTTATGTTCCCTATACAAGCAGAACAGAAACAACAACTACAACACACAACCAACAGTCATAAAATAACTTTCAACAAATGATCATTTTTGTTGTTGTTGCTGTTGCATAATAAAAACTATTTAGTTTTTTTTATGCTGGTAGTTGTTGTACCGGTTACTATCTATCCACTTGTGTCGTTTTTTGCAGATTGCTGTTGTTGTACGTACGTATTAAAAACATAGGAAGAACAAAAAAATGTTCTTGCCCGATGCATTAAATTTTTATGAGATTATTTGTGGCATCGTTATATATCCATTATTAAACAGATATTGTATTAAAGTATGAGTCAGTTAAGGTTTTGCATGGATGATGTAAAGCAGAGTGTAGTGATGATGGCAACTACATGTCTCCATTTGTAATGGGGTGGTCATTACAAATGTTTTCCTGACGAGGTGGTAGTGTAAAACATGGGTAGAATGTTTTAACCAGAGCTACAGGTTGTCGGAAGCTGCTTATAACTTTAGAATGACAGAAACATAAATTGAGTTTTTTACCTTCTGCTTGTTTTTTTTTGTAGTTGTTATGTTTTCTTATATTTCCATTTAAATTAAGTAGTAGAATTAAGTTGAGAATATTGTAAAATTTGTAAGATTGTTAATATTTTGCAGGAGTTGTTTTTTTTGTAGAGGTTTCTAAGGCTGTATGGATTTATGTTATAGTTTTGTTTTGTAGGACTTGAACAAATACTTTGGAAGTTTATTGGGGGTGCTTAACATCAATTTCAATTTTATTAGATCAGTATGATTTGGGTCGAAAGTGTTCCTTGTAGCCCGTTAACACTGGAAAGAAATCTAATTCTTAAAAGATTTCAAGCTTAATCTAGTTGATTTTGATTAGCTTTCCGAACCGAAACAAAATCTAATTCGTTGCTAGATTCTCTGCTCAAAATCTAGTATTAAACACACTTAGTGATGCAACTATAACTTTTTCTATTTACTACTTAAAAATACTTCCCTGTTCAAGAAAAAATTAAATTTTAACAAGTAAGATTGCTATATTCGGCTGTGCCGAATCTTATATACCCTTTACCATTGTGCGAGCAGAATACAGAGCAACTAGACAAAAACTAAATAATTGTTACATATACATACATATTTACAATACTTAAAACTTCATTATAAAAAAAATTTAAAAAGCGAAAACTGGTAAATATTTTTTTTAAATCGTTTTTAGAACATAAAAAAAATCAAAATATTAAAAAAAAAAATTTTCTTTTGAAAAAACCAAGATTCGAACCAGGGAACTCTCAGTTTCTAACTAAACAAACCCCCTAGACAACTGTACCATGAAGGAATCTTAATCGAATATCATTAAAATGAAATATGGCACGTTTACTGTTCACAAAATTCAACACAGTTGAGTTGTAATTACTTTTGATGTTTTTGTTCACCGCAATAGCAAAGTTGGGAAATATATTCACCAAAATAGTTTGTGCCATGTATGTATGTGTGTTTGTTTGTTTTCTTTTATCTTTTTTGGCGAGTTTTTAAGTAGCAAAATAACACAAAAATTCCTAGATTATATTTGTAAAAATTATTTCGTTAAATAGATGAAATAATAAAGAAGGGTGATAACGAAAATCATTATGCTAGTATATGTAAACAATTAAAAGGGGGGGTAGAGTTACATCACATGGTTAAATCAAGTTCTCTCCTCATAAGGACCCAGAAGTTATATACTTTATAGGGTCTAAGATCAATATTGTAGAAATTACAAACGGAATGACAAACTTATATATACCCTTTTCCACCTGAGGTGAAGGGTATAAAAAGAGTAATTTTTTGGATTTCAGTATTTTGATTATAACTCAGCCATTTTTAACCGATTTGACAGATTTATATACCGACGTGCTTAAGAAGAAATTTGCCAGTGCATGGTTCCCGAAAATGGGTATTTTTCAAAAAAAAAATCAATATTTTGGTCATAACTTTTTTGTATCTGAACCGATTTTCTCGAGTTTTTCAGAAAATATTTTCTACTTAAAATTTCCGATCTTTTGATATATAAGGCGTAACCATAGGTCATATTACAGTCAAAAAATTCAGGTTATTATACAATTTTTGAAATTTTTTGTATGGGAGGTACCACGCCCACTTCTCCAACCCCGCCCACATTTTGTGGATTGGTGTGTATTTATAACTTGAATGTTTGCACCTAATTTGGAAACTTTGGCTCTTGCCGTTCTCCAAATATACAGAAGAAAGCAATAAAAATACAACAACAAGGGATTTTTGGAAAAAATTAGAGGCAGTCGTCGTTTTTTGGTCATATCTCAGCCATTTGTGGACCGATCTTGCTGAATTTCAATAGCATGAAATGGTGGACTATATGTGACATAAATGTAAAGCCGCTATCATGTCTGGAGTCTCCGGAAAACACATATCAAACGTAAGACGGACAGACTGACGGACATCGTTAAATCAACTTCTCTCCTCATAAGGACCCAGAATATATATACTTTATAGGGTCTTAGATCAATATTGTAGAAATTACAAAAGGAATGACAAACTTATATATACCCTTTTCCACCTGAGGTGAAAGGTATAATAAAAAATAAAACAACGGCTTTTTAAAACTGTAAGAAAATAGAACGAAAATGGAAAAGATAAATAACACTATGGAACATTTTTGGGATTATTGTCTGGGGGGGTGAGAAATTCCAAGTATGGGTGATGGTACTATGTCAGTATAGTAAAACCCTCAAAGGGTTTGGAGTTCGTATGTGTCAGTTTTTTTTATGACATGTTAAATTGTTTTCTTATCTTGATGTTTTTTTGTTTAACATAACTCGAGAACCACTCGTCCGATTTTGCTAAAACAACCTTTTTTTTAAGAAAAGGGGAAATCCCCTACTGTTGGCATCACTGAATGTGGGTGTATTCTTTCAAATAACAAACAAAAGTCCGACGATTTTCACCGATCGCTTAAAAAAAGTCACAAAAATTGCAGTGCAGGTTTGTGATAAAATCTGCTGCATACATCCAGGCTTGAACATTTTTTTGCACTTATCAGTTATAATTCTCCACAAATTTATTTTTACCGGCAAAACTGTTGATTATAAAGAAAAACGTTATATGAACGGATTAAAGAAATTGTAATTCTAAATTTTTTTGACGTTGTTTTAGCAAAATCGGACAAGTGGTTCTCGAGTTATGTTAAACAAAAAAACATCAAGATAAGAAAAAAATTTAAAATGTCATAAAAAAAAACTGACCCATACGAACGCCAAACCCTTTGAGGGTTTTACTATACTGACCTAGTACCATCACCCTGACTTGGAATTTCTCACCCCCCAGATTGGCTGTTGTACTGTGTAATTGTCCAAATCACAAACCCGCATTATCGTCGTATTTGTTATAAATTCGTTTAAGTATACAATGTTGTTTCTTTATGTTGTCAGTAATTTTCATAAACAAATATGGAATAATTATTAAAAATTTGGAAACTTTGCAAAACTTCGCACAAAAAACAAAAACTTACAAAAAAAAAGTCGTGCTAGTTGCACCACTTATATCTCGGGAACGCCTTTACCGACTTAAATAACCACTGATTTGTTGGATTCTTCTCCTCCCCGAATAGCAAAATCATTTTTAAAATATCGAAAAAAGAAAGTGGGCGTGGCACAAAAAATATTGCTTTATATCTGGAGAACGGCAATAGTAAAATTGTCCATGTTTGGTAAAAATGGCTAATTTAATGATGCATAAAATCTGACAAAAGTAAACGAGAGTGGAGAAGTGGGCGTGGCACGAAAAAGATTTCTTTATTTTTATTAATTCGAAACATCTGACAAAAAGTAAAAGAAATTGGAGAAATTGGCACAAATAGATTTCTTTATATGTGGGGCACGGTAAGAGTGAAATTGTCCATTTTTGGTTCAAATATCTTAATTATAAATGCATCTGGCAAAAAGGGGGGGGATGTTAGAAGTAGGCGTGGCACAAAACAGATTTCTTTAAAAGGAATTAAATTGTTACAAATAACTTATTTGTTGATGAACAAAACCGGACAAAAGTGAATGTGACTGGAGAAGTGAGCGTGACAAAAAATAGATTTCTGTAAATTTAGAGTACGGTCCACATTGGGCACAAATAGCTTGGATATCAAAACGCAGCGCCTCTTAAAGAGTAAGTGCGATTGCAAAAGTGGGCGTGACACCTTCCACGCAAAGACAAATTACATTTTGTTGTTTGGAAAAAGGGTAACAGGAAAGTTGCCAAATTGTGTGCAATTTATACACAACATCTGACAAAAAGTGGGCGGAATGGGATAAGTGGGCATGGCACCTACCAGTAGAAGACCAAATAGATTTCTGTATATTTGGAGGACGAGTTTCCAAATTGCGTACAAATAACTTCGGTACCAATACACGACATCTGCCAAAAAGTGGAATGGCTTGGATAAGTGGGCGAGGCACCATAAACAAAGACAATATAGGCTTAAACAAATTTTGTTAAAAGTAGCACGACATGTATTGTAGTTAGGCGGTACAAAGTTTTCTGGGTCAGCTAGTCTTAAATAAAATAGAAAGTGATGATTTTCGAAAAGGAAAAAAAATGCAAAAAAAGCCAAATAAGCAAACGCATTTAAGAGTACCACTCACCCGATTAGCTTCCATTTTCGCAATAGAGAGTAGCCTTCCCTGACCATTTTTTTGACCAAGTCTCATTCTTATTAAAAAGTTTTTTTAACAAAGAGACTTGTCCGCAGATCAAAAATTTGCTCTGGTTTAAAATACAAGAAACTACGTAATTCACAAATTGTCGATGTCATAATTAAATTTTTGTTCGATTAATCAATTTTAGACGATGAATTGTTCGAATAATTTGAAATTGCTAATTTCGATTAAAGGATTAATCGAAAAATTGATACCGATTAATCGAATAATAATAATATAATAATTTTTATATAATTTTTTTAAAGTTTTAAGTTCGAATTAAAAAAAAAACAGTCATGTTTAGTGAGTAATTAAGATTATATTTTTGTTACATTTTTAAACAATTTAATAATGTATTTCAGAAAAGAAAAACTTTAATTACTCGAAATTTGCTCGATTTTAAATCCACTTCATTTCGATTTCTAGAACAAGACCGTATTTTTAACATAATAGTTTATGCGTTTCTCTGTTTAGAATGAGTTTGGTTTAAAAATATTGTGCGAAGGATAAATCAAATAATGCTTAATTAAACAGGTGTTCAAAAACGGATTAACGTAAATGTTCTTCCATAACTTCACAAATTTGCCACTTACACAGTGACTATAACATAGTACCTGAAGCAAATGCTTCACCTACAAAAGCCAAAGTGGTATCCAATGAATAAATATTTTAAGCAAGATACTTCGATCGATTCTCTAGAGGAAATAATTTTCAGATGCATAGCAGAGCATGGAATCTTCGTGAAAAGTTTAAAAAAATCCAAAGTTATATTGACTCTTTTACAATCTAAGTGCCCGAAAGTGAATCAACAATTTGAAGCATCATTGGCAAATTTTATTTAAAAAAATGTTTATTAAACAGATTTTTTCTAAAATTATCGAAAAAAAATCTCGTAATTCATAAAATTTCTGCACCCATGTTCTGTAACTTTAGTGAGAACTTCTCGCATCGAAAAGATGTGAAACAAAATATTCCATCGTTTCTCGAAAAGTGAGAAAAAACTGTGTCTGTAACTCATGTCGAAAAATATAAAAAGAGATTACGTCGTTACGTTATAAATGTCATAACATTGCACGCAAAGCCGATGTGACGTTGCAGTCGTTGAGGACGCCAGTAACACATATCGTTGACGCCGACCAAAATTTACTAAAATCGAAAATTTTTCAACGACGGCGGCGAAAATACAACCGTCGGATATACCAAATTGTGTAAAGAGCGACTTAAATGTTTTCTGTTTGCAAATGAGCTTTGGAAACATTCTTGTATTTTATAAAATTGATTAAGCAAAATAATAAAACAATGAAAAAATGTGCCAAGAACAAAATACTATTTTTATTATTCTTCGAATTTTGCATTTTTAATTGTTTTTTAGTGTTAAAATGTTTTCTCGCCCCATTTTTATTCGTGAGTTTATTTGACAGTTCAAAGCGGGAACTTTTCTCACCAAAATGTTACAGACATATTTTTTCTGTAAATTGGGGAGTAATTTCCTTACGTGACAGCTTAACTCGCCAAAAAAAGTTACAGACACAGTTTAGTGAGAAAAACAGCTGTTTGTTTCAATATTTGGCATTTTTGTTTCATTTCACACATTTCAATCGAAAAGTTTCTCGATGCGAAAGTTACAGAACATGGGCACTGGATTTAGAATTATTCGAAAATAATCGATTAATTTTACAATTTTATTCGTTTAAAGGAATAAGTTAAAACTGCTAAATATCGATTAATCGTTTAATCGAACAAAAATAAAACCTGATTAATTGAACACCCTAGTCATAATCAACTTAAGGACTTATTAAATCCAAGGGGCAACTGGTTAAAGATGTACCAGATTGAACTCTTGCCAGATACGATTTATTGGAGATCTGAATACAATTTTACTAGCACGATAATGCACGATGTTTAATATGAGTCACGTCTTAACGTCAACTATTTTGCCCGACTTAATTTGACATTTCTTTGCTTCAGTATTTGACAAATTCAACCATGGAGAGGTACACAATTGAGCAGCGCGCTAAGATTGTTGAATACTTTTGCGAGAATGAATTTCGTGCACTTCGTGATTTTTTTTTTTTGGTCAGCATAGTCGATCAAATGTGCCCACAATCGGGAGAATTGTCACGAATTTCAGTAATCCTGGTCTGTAGGAAATGTGAAAACACCTGTTTGGAGCGGTTTATGGGCTGGCGGCGTCATCGGCCTGTATTTCTTCAAAAATAAAGTCAACCAAACAGTAAATGTGAATTGTGTTCGCTATCGCGAGATGATAACGGACTTCTTGTGGGCACAAAATGAGGATATGGACTTGGACGATTTGTTGTCCCAAAGGTTGGTGCCACTTTTTACACAGCCATCAAAACAATGGCTCGGTTGCGCAAGAAATTCAATGACCGTGTTATCTGGCATCTTGGCGATGTTGATTTACAGTCAGGATCATGTGATTTGACACCGTTGGACTTCTTTCTTTGGGGACATTTAAAATAAAAAGTATACGTAAATAAGCCAAGAACAATTCAAGAGCTAAAGGATGAGTTTATTCGGACAGAGGTATGACACTGACGTCGCGGAGAACATTTAGGCGATATACACACACATAACTATTAAAGATTCTTCTAAAGTAATAAATTATGATAATTATTTGAAGCCTTCTTATTTTATTTACAATTTACATCGTGCATTTCTTAATCCCTTTTATTCTTTTTCCCTTTACAACTTTGTTTGTCTAGTTAAATATTAAAGCCTACTGTTAGGAAGATTTTATAAAATTAAGGCACACTTTAAAGCTTGTAAATCTATTTAAAGAAACTCGTGAAAATTTTTTGTTTGTTTGTTTTGACAGTTTAAGTACAAGCAATTTAGCAATAATTTTTATTAGACCGTTAACTAAGACATTATTGGTCTTTTGATTTCCCACTGGGTGTATTTTTCTTTCAACTTATATCCCCTAAAATTATACACTCCTTTAAAAAAAGACAAAAAAATTTCTCACAAAATAAAAAAACCAACAACCAAACATTAAATTTGGTCCAAATGTAAAGAAACGTGGAAGAAAGTATAGTAAATTAAAGTATATTTCTGCAATGCAGACATCAAAGTACGAGTAAGTATTCCTGTTTTTTTTTCTCAGAACTACAAACCTCTTGGCAAATGTGTATAAAAATACCACAAAACAATTCTATTGAATTTTAAGGCTACAAGGTTATTAGGCCAAACGGGCGCTCGTGCTTTGCACAGGGACAAATTGAATGAAATGAAGCGTAATATGTATACCTAACAAAAGTTGTACACAAACGTATAAAAAATTAACAATCTTCAACAATGATAAGAATGACTATAATGTCAACAATAAAACATGGAATTGAAAAGTCAAAAAAATTAAGAATTGTTTTTTTAAAAAGCAAAAATCTACAATTTCAAAAAAATAAAATTCAAAAAAAAATGTTTAGCTTTTATGTACTTTATTCTTTAACAAAATTGTTGTGCATACTTTTAGGAACTTGTTAAGCATACAAGAAATAAAACTTTGTTGAATTATTTTCTTAAAGGTTGTTATTGTTGTAAATTTTTAAGAATTCATAGTGGGTGGGTGTGTTAATAAAAGTAATTTTTTTTTTTTGTTCGCAGTCCTTTGGGACAACTTAGCAAAATTTGACTTTTAAAAATTCTTTTTCTCTTTTTCATAAAAACTTTGTTTTATGTGTAAAGAATTCCGTTAACGCCTAAATGCCATATGCAGAATATCAAAACTTTACTTTGCGTTCGTTTTCAAAATAACAAAACAAAAAAAAATAGGAAAAAGTTTAAAATGAAACATGAAGAATTTTCTAAGAAATTCAACTTGAAATCGAAATTTCAGTTAAACAACAAGAATGCAAGAAATATAAACTTTTATATAAAAAATATTGAAAATAAAAATAATATTTTAAGCAAATATACATACGTACATACCTACATACATATGTATGTAAAACTTTAAAATTGCTAAGGGCTTTTTTAAATTTTGCAAAACAATATTTTCTTATTTTCTAGTCCATTTATGTATTAATTTTTTTTGGTCAAAATATCTCTCATAAATGGACAGATGTGTTAAAGACCACCAACAAGAGTTGTATTTTGTAAGTAGTTCTTTTTTTGCAACGCTGATTCATATTTGTGCTAATTGGTGATTCTCCTGTGTTGAGTACGGCAAAGAAATTGCTATTTGTTTGGAAGAGTTGTTTGTTAAGCTCGTGTTTACTGCTTTAGTCCGCCTTGACACATTCAAGTCGTGGCATGCAACTGCTGTGTACATAATATCAACGATAAATTTTTCGAAATACTCTAATCACATGCACTGAAAAAATTTTCTTCACAGATCCAATGAAATTTACATTAAAATTCAACCTATGTAACCTTTCATTGGATTAATGAAATGTTTCATAAAATCAATGAAAATTTTGCATTAGTTTAATGACAAACGTTTATTTTATCCATTTTTACAATGAGGATTCATAAAATCAATGAAAATTTTGTCATTGATTTTATTAATCCTTCATTAATCCAATGAAAGGTTACATAGGTTGAATTTTAATGTAAATTTCATTGGATCTGTGAAGAAAATTTTTTCAGTGTGCCATTTTTGCTTTACCTGGTAAGCTAGCAAGTAATGTTGGAGAGAAGTAAATACTTTTTATTATTCGGCTGAATAACTACTTATTTTTGTTCGAGGTGTCCACAGAATTCAGTACTTACAATACACTTACTAGAAGTCAAAAAATATCTAGTTATTATTTAACTACTAGTAAGTTGAATTGTAAATACTTACAATATACTTACCAGAAGCCAAAAAATCACTAGTTAGTAGGCCTAATAGGTAGTTATTGAGTACCTTACCAGTAAGTAAATATTCAGTACTGAAAACAACACAACTAATAAGAAGTCATTGAGCTGATTTATTAGTAAGCAAATGTTCAGTAGTGAAAATAAAAGCAGTTTTAAGTAGTTGCTGAGGTCATTACTAGTAAGTACCTACTTATTGAAGTTTTCAGAAAAATGACAACTGTAATGACAGCTACTTACCATGTAACGTATGAAATAACTACCACCTTTAACTAAAAATCAAAAAGTTTTTCCTGGGCTGCTAAAGCCTAGATTACACTATCTCACAAGTCTTACGTATTCCATAATACTTTGTGAGATAGAAATCTAATGAGTTTTGTTGCGACTGTCAAAAAATCTAACGTAACATGACAGTTTGTGTTCAGACCATCACACAAAGTATAAACACTCACACATGAAATAAAATGCAACCCTGATCCAATGAAAAGTATTATTGTTTAGAAATTTTTCAAAAAACGATGAAGTCGTATGGGATGTCAAACTTTTTTCTTAATACTTGTCAATTTCGTGACACATTGCATTCACACGATCACACCTTGTCATATTACTTGAGATTTTGACATGTATTAATACAAAGTATAATAGTGTAATCTAGCCTTAATTAATTTTCAAAATATCATTAAAGCGTCAACTTGAGAAAATTTGTTTTCTTCTCAAATTAAAAAAAGTACCAGAAAACAAAATAGAGCTACCGAGTTCATAATATAGGCCAATTTTTGGGTAAATGGTTTACATTAATTTAATTAATTTTAATGCGCGTTTCACAATATTAATCATAATAATATTTTTAACAAGTTAAAACTTTAATTACAATTTTACAATAATTCTTAACAGGGTAACATAGTTTTTCTTTATGACATTAAATGGCATGCAAGTGCCAAAATTCCACTCGCAAGCAAAATTTTGCTGTCACTATAGCTGCAATAGAAAAAAATGTGAGTGTAAAAAATCGTGAGTGTATTAAGTTTTTCGCACTGGCAGTAGCATATGTAAATGCTAAGTTAGAACCACAAAATCACTTTCCGAAAGCTGGATTCTCATCAGCTAGTTAAAAATTTCCGGATTTTGATGCCGAGGACAAGTAAATTATTAAATTGTTCTTTTGAAAGTGCCATAGACGACCTTGCTGCATTTCAACACATAAAAAACGATGAAAGTAATTTTGAAAATTAACAGCTCAAATTGAACTGATTTACGTTAAAGTCTTTTCTAAATAAATTTTTTTTATCATAATAAACAAGACTGCCCCGCTAAAGTGAAATGTATCGTTCTTAAATAAAATATTCACCCCTATTATGAAAGTCGACGTCGACACAAGTCGACGGCACCTGAACAGTAATGGTATTTTCTGAGTGGTTGTTGACAATTATCGATGACTATTGACAGTCAATTGATATTTTCTAAGGCACTTTTAAGTCGACGTCGAGTAGTATTATCCCCGTTTTAGTCGACAGGAAATTTTGCGACGACTCAAATGAAAGTTAGAGAAGTTTTAAATGAAATGTAAACATATTTATTGAAAACGCTTAAAATAAAAAAATTCAAATTTAAAAAAAGTTATGGGCACAAATTTAACTTGTAAATTTAACGCTAAAATTGCGAAAGTTCGGAAAAGTTTCTTAAAAGAGCCAAAATTCGGAAATATTTGCAAAAATAGCGAAAATTCTCGAACATTTTTAATAAAAAAAAAAGCCATAAAATTGATTAAAGTCCCTTAATCTGTAACGAATGGCAAAAATTGAGTTTGTAAGGGAGAATACTAAAAAATAACGGTATCAAAACATTCAGTGTGTAAAGCTGATCGCTACATCTAACAATTTTTATGTGCGCTGAATAATGCGCTTTATGTGTCAAAAATGTATTGCTTCAAAGTGGGAACTCGCCATATAATATTCATGTCTTCCGTAAGCGCAATGGTAAGCGAAACTTTTATGTTTCTCCCTTACAAACCTGCTTCGTTGGAAGCTCCATTTTTTATTGGGTGATTGGATGTTTTGAATACTTTTTGGGGATTTATTTCATTTCAGGAAATTGGGACTTATTTCCAATAAAATAACTTCCCAATTTTTGGGAATTTATTTCATTTTGATTTGGGGAGTTATTTAATTTCGTTGGGGTTTCATTTCATTCTTAAATTGGGGGTATATTTCATATGAAATAAGACCCCAAAAATTGGGGAATTATTTCATAATTTTGTTGGGGAATTATTTCGTGGGGGGCTATTTCATGCCGCCCATCCTCAATTTAAATAACTATTTTAATCTATAATCTATATACATATATAAAACAGGATGTGTGTATGTATGTAACGTATGGACTCCAAAACAGCTGGCCCGATCTTGATGAAATTTTCCGGGAATCTTCAGAATATTCAGGCGGGTGATACTATGAAGTCTGATTTTTGATTTAGGTCTGCGGGCGTAGGGGCTTGGCAAAATCAAATTTTCATATTGCACCACCAATAACATATACATACATTTATTTTTTTTTTTTTTGCTTTATTTATTTCATTTTTTTTTTAAGCCGTCATGTTTTTCAAAACGATGAAAATTGCTCAATTAACGGAAATTCGCAAAAATTTGCTAATAGCGGCATGAAAAAAAGTCTTATATTTATTAATAAACGTTAAAGCTATAAAGAATCAGAAAACTTACAGTAAAAATATCTTTTATCAAAAACATGCCGAAATTTCGCGAAAAAATACAATATTGGAAACAAACTCTACACTTTACTTTAAAAAGCTAAATCGGTTAAAAAACATGTCGGAAAATAGCATAAATAGCGTTAAAAAGTAAGTGAAGAACAAAAAAAAAAAAAAATAATTGGAGATGGGATTTTTTTTGTCAAATTTTCGATAACTAGTCGACGTCGACACAACATTCTTATAAAATACCAAACTAACGTCGAAGTGATGTAGTCGTCGCCTTGATGTGACAACAATTAAAAATTAATGTCGACGTCGACAACGCCTTACATAATAGGGGTGATTGATAATTATAAAACAATGAAAAAGCAGTCATCTCTCATAGCGCGGTAAAGCCCCTGCAACGTTGAGTGTGTGGCTTGAGTGTGGGTAGTTTCACTGTATTAAAAACAAAAAATTTCATATATTCGAATTTTAGTTAGAAACATAAAGAACAAAAAAAAAATAAAAATGTTCCGATATTAAATGAAAAATTTATTAAATTTGCACCAGCTAACACAGAAATACATGAGGCTATCAGCGCAGAAGTGGTGTAACCCACAATTTAATTTGGTTACGGTTCTGGTGTAAGATATGTTTTTTGCACTGTTCTTTACAGTGCAATAGTCGAGTAAGCCAACTATTTGTATCTAAAACAGATGGCGCTAGAAACATAGTTTTTGCACGGGCCGTTACAACCAAGTACTTTAATGCAAGAGTAGTGTTAACTCCTCATTATCTAATAGAGTTGTCAACCGATTAAGAATAATTCGATCAATCGATCAAACAAACTCTTGTTCGAATAATTTTAAAATGGCTATTTTCGAATAACGAATAAATCGATTAAATTATGTCGATTAATCGAACAATTTTTTTTTTATTCAAAAATAAATTAATAAAAGACTAATAAGAAATAAAAGCTTAGAAGTTGATTTATTCTCAAACGTTTTTAGCGATTTTATACAAAATGTAGAAAAAGTAAAAAATATTGTTGCTATAGCCCTCATTGTTATTAATCTCAATGTTTAGTAGGCAAAAACTACATGTTACTAAAATAGGAGCGTAGGGAAAATCGGACAGATTTTTTATATTCGCCAAAATGTAGGTATTTTTTCTCATATTACATTGTATACGAAATAAATGCAAAAAATTAATTTTAATTAATGATTTAATATTTAAAGAAATAGAATTCTTAAGTCTCGAACATATTTTGGGACAAAAAAAAGATAAATACAATTTAACTAAAGCCTCAATGATCTTTTGTATGAGTGTAGAACAATCGCATAAAATTAATTTTCGGAAATTGTGAAACTAATTTGTTTTAAAAGATGGAAAAACTATAATGGCGAGGTTGTGTTTCCAAATTTATCAAAACTGGTTCGGATTTTGTTTGCTTTTCCCAATGCAAATGGTGATGCAGTGAGACCACAAGAAAGCGATACAAATTGAGCCACACAACTTCAAGTTTAATTTGTATTACAAGATCATTTTTGCAACAAAAACGGAAGAGGCTGCATTAATTTCGAATATACTAATGGTCACTTTAGAAAATTTAGTTCAAAAGAAATACATAAATATACGGCCATTTCATGGGAATCGAAATAACGTGAAATTGAAATCGACGAAGATTCTTAATTAAATTATTGTAAAACTGAAAGCAGCTTTTCCTGAATTCAAAAGTGGTTCAGGTATATTAAAGGAAATATTTTTTTGCGAGAGTTTTATTGTAGCTGAATTAAATTAAAGTGATCATTTAAAGATTACCTGCCGTATTCATAAAAATAATTTTATTTTAATAAAGGCTTGGTAAACTTCATAAATGTTTATGGATACGGGGGTACATTTTTTTTTAAACCTCTTGTTTTTTTCATTGAATTTAAAAAAAATTTTAAAAAATACATAATTTTTTTTTGTTTGTTTTGTTACTTATTTTTGTTGTTAGTTTGAGCTTTACTAAACATATGCGAATGAAATTAGTTTTTTATTACTATTAAACTTTAATGACTAACACGCGTAGGGATTTTTTTGTAGGGAAAATTTTTGAAACGTGTAGGGTAAAATCGGATTTTTTTTAGTATGCGTAGGTATTTTTCAAAAAATCTTTTGGCAACACTGTTTAGAAGACAGATGATAAAGAAAAAAATGCAACAATCAAATTTAAATTATTAAAAATTGATAAAAATACTTTAATAAAGTGATCAGAACATCATTTTAAACATATTAATTATGGAATTGTGATAATTTACGAATTATTTAAAGTCAAATAAAAACATTAAGAAGAAATCATGGTCGGTTGTACACGCGAGGGGTACTTACATGGTGACCGATTCTATATTATACTCAGTTTGAGATATGTTCAGAGGATTCGATGTGGTTAATGAAGTGATTAAGTTGTAATCATGTCAATTTGAAGTGATTAACAAATAACTTCAATATATGGCTAATCATCTCGATTTTTATGTGATTAGAGCTTAATCACGCTCGAGTTGCTTAAACGCATTTCAAATGTGAACATAGGATAAGTGTCACAATATTAGAATAGAAAACGATGTAGTAGAAGATAATCCAACGACATCAAAATATGCCGAACTTCTTCCAATGGAAAAATTCATACAGAGAGACAGAGGTTGTTTTATAGAAGAAGTTGTACGCAGAAGTTTGGCTGAAGATGGAAGGTCTGCAAACGCCTTTCGAAAAAAGAATTAAGGATTTTACGATTCCTTTAAGTAATACAACGATATGGAGCTTAGATAAAAAGTTGTACGCATCAAAAAAAGAAGTCATAGTGGATTTGAGAAAAAATAAAGAAGAAAATGGAAGATTTTCCATAGTTGTAAATAAACGGACGGATGTATCATATTTAAAATATGTAATTTTTTATATTCGTTATTCTCATCGATAAATCGAATAATTTTTCAGATTTAATCGTTAGATCGAACAAACAAAAACCAATTATTTGAATTATTCGAACAAAGCTGAAAGGCGAATAATTGACAACTCTATTATCTAATAATAAGTAGTATGGAGTTACACCACTTCTGCGCTGATAGCCTCACATAGTATCAATCAAATATTTTTTGATATAATGCAGTGAAGGGCACACACATACTATCGCATTTATGCTTGTGTTGACGAAATAAAAACAAAGCAACAGCCGAACTTACATTGTCACAGACACACAAAGAAGTTTATAGTGTACATGTTTCGACGTCGCACAAGCAGCATTTTTATTCCTATGCACGCGTACATAGGATTTGCAAATGTGCCCGTCACTGATATAATGTAACAACATTTTCTGCAGTAATGTTGAGGATATACATACATAAGTAAACTTTTAATTCACTTGATCTAATTTTAAATTAAAAGTGATTTTTTTGATTAATGGTTTAATTGAAAAAAATTAACGACAATCTTTTCTGTGAGCGAAGAGATAGAGGATTTGAAAATGTAGATGTATTGACGTAACGCAAGCAAAATGTCGCTTAAGTCTTTTTTATACTATAATCCTGAATATTGCGAAATGTCAAAAATTTAAATAAATAAGAAATTTTTAACACACCGTCCAGACCTGGCATCGCTATGTTCAAACTACAAACAATTTCATGTGCACACGTGAGTATGGATCGTGACAGCATTATTTACGATCTACATTCATTATGCGCCCCATACACTTTTTAATTCAATTGTCAACTGAGTCTTTCAACTGAATTGATGCTTGGCCACACACTTCAACTTAGAAAGACTTAAAATTTAATGAAATAAAAGACAATTTTAAGAATACTAAACTTTTTTTTACAAAAGAAAACTGCAAACATTAATTTTGACAGCTTATCAAGAGATTCGAGCACACACAATACAATCGAATTGAAAGACTTAGTAGTCAACCAATCAATTGCCAAAGCCATACATTTTAATTGAATCGTGTATGGGCTGGTTTAACGATGTCGACGAACTGCAGTATTACCGTATAAATAAAATCTTGCTTGTTATTGATTTGTTTGTTCTTGTTCTATGTTACAGTGTGAACACAATCTGTTAGTCTGAGATCACACTATGAAAGTTTTGTTTCAGAAAGTCTGAGTTTATGGGTGAGAGGGGAAAAAGGAACACCATTTTCTCTTCCCCTCTCACCAGTAAACTCAGACTTTCTGAAAGAATACTTTCATAGTGTGAACCCAGACTTATGAAATTTAAAAAAAAAAGTAAAAAATTACTCCATTTTTTTATTTTATCAGAGCTGTATTTTTATAAAAGCCAACGAAAATCAGGGATGGAAAATTAATATTTTTCTAATAAAACTCATTAAAATAAACATAAAATTGCATGTGCTTTCTTTTAAATTTTAAAGAAAAAATAATTAAAATACGGTAAACCGGCAAAAAAAATATGAAAAAGTACATTCCTTGCCTAAAGTAACATATGCAATTTTCCTCAGCATCAGAATAAAAACTATTAAAAGTTAAAAAAAATTATATATTATGTTGAAAGCTTTTTACTTTTATTTATTTTTAATATCTGTTATTATCACGACAGCAATTTAAAGCGATTTTTAAACTAAAACATATTTTGTTTACTGAACACCTGTTTATATTGTACAAATGGGTTTCTTTTTATTCGAAGTGTGATAGTGTGATTGTTTGACAATCAATTTTAGCCATAGTCTTGAGATTATTGCTCTCTTAGAATTGTGTAAAAGGTGGCTTTAAGCACACGTGTCAATCAATAAATTAAGAATGTGCCAATCACTGCTTTAAATTAAACATGTTTTACTTTGACACATGCCATGAATCACAAAGCAATTGTCTACTATAAAACTCTTTTTAAATCATCAATAAGCAAACAACTTTTTCTCTTTTTTTACATTTTTTTTTTAGATTTGTGACAATTGCATTAATAATGTTTCAAATAAAAGGAAATAAGTAAATATTTAAAAAAACTGATTTTTATTCTTCTAAATTATAGCAAAGTATTTGTCAACCTTCAAGTAACGTTGATTTTTTCAGACATTTTAAGTGAGAAGTATGAAGAAAGAATAAATAAAAATTAGCGAGATTTCTTAGGATTTTTGTAAGAAAAAAAATTGTGTAAAGAGCCAAAAAGTTAAATGATAAAAAAAAATTAATTTAAAAACAAATATGTATTAATGAAGCATACACTCAAAAAAAAAGCATGCCTTATATGTACGAAAACTTTCGTACATATAATTACGTTTGTAATTTCGCACCACGTAATTCTTGGGTGCAATGTACGTAAATACGAAATGATTTAGCAAAAAGCAAGATAACTTTTTATAATTTACGAAAAGAATATAAATTATTTAACGAAATATTTGTGTGAATTGCATCAAAGTGTTTGTATTTTCGTACACACAGAAAACAAATTGGTTGGGAAACGGTTGCAGTAATAAAATATTGATCCAGTAACATGATTTATTATTGCAACTATTAAAAATGTATAGTTCTAACTGATTTTTAATTTTCTTGATTATAAAAATGATGTTCCAACTGAAATATGATTCCTTCAATTCTTGTATAAGTTATGATAACTAATTTAATTAAGTTCTAAAAATTAGTACAAATGGTTCACAGAAAAAAATTTTTGCGCCAGTAAAAGAATTAATCAAAAATATCATTAGTTTTAATTAAATATTTATTCAGGTGAATTAAACTTTTTATCAATTGTATTAAATGTTTAATTGACAATATTTAAATTAAACGTTTGATTCACGTGATTAAATAATTAATTAACCTGATTAAATATTTAATTAAAACTGATTTTATTTTTGATTAATTCTTTTACTGGCGCAAAAATTTTTTTCTGTGTTAGAATCACAACCGAATTTAATACAGGGCAATACTGAATATTGGTCATTGCAATCAATAATTTGCTTTCGTCAATAAATTTTGTAAAATAAATGATTATTCATTTATTGCAGCTAATTAATGATTGTTGGAATAGATTCAATTCGAGTACAACAAATGAAAATATAATTATTCGGAATTCACAACCAAAAAAGTAGTTAAAAGCCCCAATTGCTTACAAAATTTTCTGTCAAAACATTTGATAGATTAAATTAATTTTTAATATTATATTTAAAAAATAAATTTGCGGTCAAAAATGGAAAATGTGAAAAACTTAATAAATAGGGGTAAGTAATTTACGTATTCTTATAGGTATGAACATATACACGTACATACATATTATGTATGAATGTATATATTATTTTTTATACCCTGCAAATTATATTGGACTTCTTGATCCATTTTGATCCTGGACTGGTCCAATGTAGTGCAAGTATGGACCATGTCATTATTAAAAAGAGTTTGCAGTGAAACGGCATGTCTTCGTTTTAAACTACATGTTTTCGTTTTGAAACGATTTCAAAGCTAATCCTCTGAAGTATACCATGGAGTAGTTTTAAGACTTCCCCTTTGTAGTGCAAGCGGGGTTATATGGTCCTGCCCTAGGACAAGTCCTTGCCCATTATGGGCTACATTTGACCGGTTAAAAAAAAAATGTATTGATAACGACAATCAAAGCTCAGTTGCACCTATCATTTATTCGGGTATAAGCCGATTTTGTTTCTAATAATCATACCAACAACTAACAATATCTGTTGTTATGACTGATAGTGTACTAAAATTCAAATGTTGCTATCAAAAATATTATGCTAAGCAACGAAATTTTCAGTAATTGGAACCGAATTGTGTGGTAGTACATGCAACCGACGAAATTCGATTGGCGCCAAATTCGGTTGTGATCACGAATCTGTTTTCTCTGTGTAAATTAAGTTAAATATTTAGTATATACATATACTTAGAAAATTGTTTTTATTATTCTGGAAAAAATTTAAAGTTATAAAATAATATTTTTTTTTAATATGCAAAAATAGGTTGTACGACTGTATGTTGTACAACCTCCTCCATTTTCGAAATAACGGTATACAGTACTTTTCGTTTATAATCACTACCATTTTTAGTCACATTAGCGATAAAGTCTATTTTATCGGTTTATTCTACCGCTACAAGTAAATTTAATAAACAGAATTAACGTCAAAGTCCATTTAGCGATATAGAACATTTGCCACATATACTACCATCTATCAGCGGCTATCAGAGGCAAAAGTAAAGCAAATTTACTGGCGTTATAATCACATTAGCAAAATAAACTTTTCCTTTTAATTTTCGAAACCACAATCCATCAAAACACTATGAATTAAATGGCTTAATTGCAATCAACTCTCTACTCGTAAAAAATTTGTTTTTTTCGTTGGTGTCAGTGATGGATGCAACATCTTTTAACCCTGTTGCAAAACCATAAGCCTACTGTGGGTGTTATTGATATGCATTTTTTATTTTTTCTATCCACAAATATGCCACATGTAGTGGCATATATGTGTACTAGGCTAATAGTTACATTAGCGATATAGTCCACGATTTGTCTGCAACTTAATGATGTGACCATAAGCGAAAAGTACTGTATTTCGAAAACAAAAGCAAAACTAAAATACGGTTAGCACCACTGGATTCAGCAAACTCGCCGGGAGCTCTGCTTAACAGTTTTTTAACTATCAAATTATTTTTAGAAAAATTTGTACCATTTTTTAGAGATTTATTTAAGTAGCCATTTATTAAAAAAAAAACTGATGAATGCGGTAACCTCATATCCCTCAAACAGAAAGAGATACAAAAAATTTAATACTTATCTTTGTTCATTAGAAAAATAAGCGGACAGGAGTCTGGGACTTCTTTGAAATTTGGCCCTTCTATGGAGTTAACGTTTAAAAACTGTATTTTGGAACTTTTTGTCAGCACATCTATCTTTTAAACCAATGAGCAAATAAATAGAGATTATATTACATTCGTTACTTATCTTAAAAATATAAATGTAAAGTTGGTACTTTTTCAAAATTCATACGTTTAAGGGTTGGGATCTGGAAATTCTTAAATTGTACCGTCTCAATGGCAAAATTGTATCAAAATTTCGCTAAAAATTAAAAGAGTAAGAATTCATAACACTTTTTTCTTTAATAATAACAAAAAACAAAACAAGAAAGAAGGTAAAGTCGGTCAAGCCCGAGCATTTGAAACCCTACATCACTTTATAGAAAGACCCCATTTGGGACCCATGGGCAATCATGAACCCGCCAGAAAAATATTATGTTAGGGGGTTAAGATTCATGTTCAAAGTTCATTGTGCCAAATATTATTTAGATATCTTCATCTATATGAGATTTGTTTGCCCTTAAGTGTTTTAGGAAGGGGGTTTATATGGGATATATGGTAAATTTTGGACCTACCAGCACAACATTTTAATATGACATAGCAGCTATAACAAAAGTTATCGTCGCCAATTTGTATATCAATACATATATAAGGAAGTTGTGGCATTAAAAGCTATTTGGGGAGTAGTATTTGTATGGGAGCTATCGTCAAATATGGACTGATTTCAATAAAATTTGGTAAGATGATTAAGATTGCAATAAAATAAGTCTGGTACAAATTTAATCTAAACACCAACGCATTAAGATAGTTTATAGGCACAAACACTGTTCCGGAAAGAAGTTTGTATGTGGGCCATGTGAAATTATGGACCGATTTTAACTATTTTCAGTAGGCTTTGTCCTTATTAATTGAAACCTATGTACAAAATTTCACCGATTTACCGTAAAGATTGCGACTTGTACTTTTAGCACAAGGTTATATGGTTAAATCAACTCAGAAAGTGATTCTGAGTCGATCGGTATACTATTTATATTTTTTAGTGTTCACACATTAGCACAAACGCATAATACTGCACTATTGTGTATTTCAATTTTTTATCAAAGGCAGACAAAAACGTAGATGCTTGGTTGATAGTGTCACCAAAACAATCGACAAAAGTGACGATTTGGAGACACTTGATCTCCGGCTTTCTACAGGGATACGAATACACATTAGACTGGTCGCATCTTGTATGGGATTTTTTTTTTTTTTAATTTAATTGTTTGCGCTGCTTAAAATATGAGGTTTTGTGTAAGAAATCATGATCTAATTTTTCAGGCCAATCCGACGGTGCCTAGCCGTGCCGGGCGGGGCCCAAAGTTCCCCATATTATAAAAAAAACATCTTTTCTATAAGATCTTTATAGTTAATACTAAAAGTACTTCAAGTGTGCCAAATTTCAGCTTCCTATGTCATCAGATGGCTTCAGAAAGTTGCGGAAAGAATAGGACATACATGCAAACATCCTGACATACTAAGATATTATATATTGTATAGATAGATTAACACATGTTCGCGCAACTCAAAAACGCTTTAGCTGATTGAAAAACTAAAAAAGCCGAAATTACGCAATAAAATTTACTTTAAGAAAGGTAAAACGTTTTTCCTATATGCGCAGTCGTTTTAGAAACATAATTTTTTTTTCTGGAAAAAAAAAATTATTTTTCTATTAAAATTTCGGAATTTTTGTTTTTAAAAATTCATAAAAAATTTAAAAATGCAGCTATGCTTCTAATTTTATGCAGACATATAAAAAAAAACATTGCAAACAAAACAAGCTATAAAGATTAAAATCTGTCAACAACTTTTGATTTTATGTATTCGAAATAACGGTATATCTCGAAAACCAAAGCCAACATAAAGAAAAAAGTTTCAACTTTCTTAAAGTAAATTTTATTGCGGAATTTCGGTTTTTTTTAGTTTTTCAATAAACTAAAGCGTTTTTGAGTTACGCGAACATATGTTGTGCAACGTCCTTAATTTTCGAAATAACGGTATATCTCGAAAACCAAAGCCAACATAAAGAAAAAAGTTTTAACTTTCTTAAAGTAAATTTTATTGCGGAATCTGGGTTTTTTTTAGTTTTTCAATAAACTAAAGCGTTTTTCAGTTACGCGAACATATGTTAATCTATCTATACAATATATAATTTCTTAGTATGTCAGGATGTTTGCATGTATGTCCTATTCTTTCCGCAACTTTCTGAAGCCATCGGATGACATAGGAAGCTGAAATTTTGCACACTTGAAGTACTTTTAGTATAACTATAAAGATCTTATAGAAAATATGTGTTTTTTTTATAATATGGGGAACTTTGGGCCCCACCCGGCACGGCTAGGCACCGTCGGATTGACCTGATAAATTAGATCATGATTTCTTACACCAAACCTCATATTTTAAGCAGCGCAAACAATTAAATTAAAAAAAAAAAATTGCGACCAGTCTAATACACATACTTATTTATGTATGTACTTAATATGTAAGCATTACATCATGAACATAAATTCAATTTTTAGAAGTTCTGGTCGGGACTGGAGATATGTTTTTAGAAATTGTATTCTTGAAGAGGAAAGTAAGTTAATCCGCCTCAGAGAAATGATGAAACTTCGTAGGGGTTTTTTTAAATTGCACCAAAAAATTATGAATTGTACCAGTGTACCAATAAAGTTTCGATTGTACCAAATTTGGTACAATTTTTCCACAAATCCCATCAGAGCTACCCACTATATTAAACTTTTTCATACTTCAATGAGAAAAAAAAGGATAAAAATGGGGAATTACTGGAAAATAAATTTCTTTTCTTGATTTTTCCGGTTACAAGTGGTACTTTTTGAATTTTCTATAAAATACTTTTTTAATTTTCTATAATATTGAACTTAGAAACATAAAGTTAAAGGTGCAGGTTCCTGAGTGAATTTGAACCTTTAAGATAAAAAATGTTTGTGCATTTTTGTTAAAACCTAGAACCATAACCTTTTGCAGGTAAATATGTCCCCTAAAAGAATGGTAGACGCTAACGAAGTAGGGGGTTGAATGCTACTTGGTTTACATTAACTTTAAAATACTACCATAAGCACAACCATATGTAAGGATTAAAACCTGTTTTTGTTTTTGAATTTCATGTGTCAAATTGCCAAACGAACTATTTAACAGATTAAGAAAGTCATTGATAAGTTATCTTTTAAATAAGCCACAGGTGAAAAGGGCATATATAAGTTTATCATTCCGTTTGTAATTTCAACAGTATTGAAGTATTGCCTATATATTCACATGGATTTAATAGATTGCTTTTAAAATTCAGTCTGATCGGTCTACAAATGGCTGAGATATGAGAAAAAACACAACTGGCTGTAATTTTAACTCATCAATCTGTAATTTTCATTTATAAACTCGTTTTTTAAGTCTCTCCATAAATCTATAAACATTCGGCCTTATTATGAGTGCCGTATCAAAATACAAATATACATATACTCGAATTTTAGTTTTGTTACACAAAAATTCTATCAGTCAGTGGTGCACTAACCCCGTTAGCACTGGGGGGTTAACGCGTATTTCGATTTCAAAGAAATAATTTACAAGTTCGAACAATTTGTACTGTGTATTACGATTTTTGTACTATTTGTTTCGAATGAACGGAAGTTGTTAATACCTTTTCGAAAACAAGGAGACCATTCGGTAACGGCAACTCTATATTAGGAACAATAAAAATCCCTTTTGAAACTTCAACTCCGTATTACGAAAACGAGCGTCAGTTATGTAAAAAGCGTTAGGAAATTGTTCGAAAGCTATTTTGTTAGTGACAAAGTGCAAATGACAAAGTTCAAGATAAATAATAGTGTAAAACAAACAAATTAAACCTAATAATATTATTATTGATATAAAATAAATGTTTACTAACGTCATAATTGAAAATGTTTTAATATTTGTGGTCTTAAAATTTTAAAAAAATTTAAAAAAAAAATACATTTACAAATAAAATGCAGTATAAAAACAAGTTAGAGTGCTATATTCGGCTGTGCCGAATCTTTGATACCCTCCACCGACAGTTCGAATGTTTAAGGAGTAATATCTGTATGATGTTATTATTATCTTAAACTGTGATGATTTGTTATTAATTATGGTTTTAGGCGACTAAACTGTTTTCCGGTAGTAGGGTTTATATGGGCCTAGGGTAAATTATGGACCGATCATCACGAAATTTCACAGTCTTTTTCCCAGTTCTATAAAACTTTGATGTACCAAATTTTGTTATGATAGCATTATTTTTTACGGATTTAGGCGTACTAAACTGTTTTCCGGGAGTAGGGTTTATATGGGGCCCAGGGTAAATTATGGACCGATCTTCAAGAAATAAAACAATTTTATTTCTTGTCCAATAAAACTTTGATGTACCAAATTTTGTTATGATAGCATTATTTTTTACGTTTTTAGGCGTACTAAGTTGTTTTCCGGGAGTAAAGTTTATATGGGGCCTATGGTAAATTATGAACCGATCTTCACGAAAATTCAAAGATTTATTTTTAGTTCTATAAAACTTTGATGTACCAAATTTTGTTATGATAGCATTATTTTTTACGTTTTTAGGCGTACTAAGTTGTTTTCCGGAAGTAGGTTTTATATGGGGCCTATGGTAAATTATGGACCGATCTTCACGAAACTTAACAGTTTAATTTCTAGTCCTATGTAACTGTGACTTGCCAAAATTTGTAATGATAGCATTGTTAGTTAGGGTTTTAGGCTTAATATACTGATTTCCGGGAGTAGGGCTTATATGGGGCCTAGAGTAAATTATTGACGGATCTTCACGAAATTTCACAGCGTGATTTCCAGTTGAATAAAACGAATTGTTGCGAAATCTTATATCATTCTGTGCATTGTTCCACCATTTATGTTAGTTTTTGTAACAAAATTATCAATTTTTTTTAGGTGGTGGTTCCACATTTTGATTCATAGCTCAGATCCTATTGAACCGATTTTGCTGAATTTCAATCCCAAACTGCTTAGGATAACTACAAGCAATTTGACACCAAGTTTGTTGATTTCTTTTGAGTTTTTCGAAAGTGGGCGTGTTTTCAACAGACGGACAGACGGACAGACAGACGGACATGGCCAAATCGACTTAAAATTACTCAAGGACCCAGAATATATATACTTTATAGGGTCTGAGATGAATAGTAAAAAAGTTTCACACGGAATGACAAACTGAATATACCCTCTTCACAACTAATTGTGGTGGAGGGTATAAAAAGCTTCGTACAGACGGTGGTCAGATCTTACATAACAATGTTGTCATTAAAATTTACTGAAAACGTCTTGCATCTGTGTGAACATTGTAAGCTCAGTTTCATTTGGCAGATGTGTAAAATAAATGACAACATTGTATGATCTGACCACCGTCTGTACGAAGCTTAATGGTTGGTTTTTTTCTTTTGACTCTTCAAACCACGGGGAAATACAATAAATTTTTATTAAAAAAACACAATTATACAATTTTTCACACATTGAATAGAATTTATTATTTGTTTTGTTGTGGGATATTTTCGTCCATTTTGGTATTTTAATAGCAGTGCTACCAACTTTTAATCAAATTTCCAATTTTTTTTATAAATACAACTCTGTCATCGTTTCGAACGAGTTACGCAGTACGGTTTAACTTTCGAATCGGAAATTATTTTCGAAAAATTTTGCTTTTCGAATCGAAATACGCGGTAGGCCCCCTGGTACCTCTTGCTCTCTAGTGGCATTTTGACAATCTTAATATCCTTAAGGGTAAGTAAACTGAGTAGAATACTGGTATTTAAAATTAAAAAATCGGACTATAACGGAGTTATGGGTAGTTACTTTCTTCTTAACAGAATTACTATTTTGGGGCAATAGCGCCCATACCATATCAATTGGGAGGACCAAAATTAACTTCGATATTTCTTGAATATAAAGAGCATCAAATACTTAAAGGAGCCAAATTATTCCTTTATTTTATCTGGCCTCCATACAAATATCCTCCCAAATGTAGGGTCTTAGTATTGACCTATTATTTCACCTTGCGATTATATGCTGCTGGAATAAGGATTTTGACACGACAGCGCCCATGTTATACGAGCTAGGGTACAAATGGCTTTTCAATACTGTAATAAAGGGTAAATAGTATCCGGAATTGCCGAATATAGCACTTTTCCTTGATTTTTACACTTTTTACGCCCTACTTATGCCCGTAATTTCAACAAACAGATATCTAGTCCTGTTCGTACCTTACGGTTATCTTTACTGATCTGGTACCACTATTTTGGTCATTTCAACGTTAATTTTACCTACGTTCATACACTTTAACCCGTAGGTAAGAAATGCGTTTTAAAATTCTGAAAATCATAGATATCTATACACAGCCAGATATCTATTTGTAGAAATTACGGGCATTAGATGTAGATATAATCTGTCTTAGAACATTTTTAATATAATGTCAATAACATGTTGATTTTTTATTTAGAATATAAACATCATTTAAAATTGCAAACTCCCGGGTTATTCAAAATTTTGTTGTTTTTATTGCTCATTTACACACACTTTCATCATTCAATTTTACTCACACCTTTCTCCCAAAAGTGATAAGGGAACTGCTTATCTGCTCTAAACAAAATGTTTATGATCTTTTAAAACGTTGAAAAAGTTACAAAGTCAACGACTGCTAGCGCCGGCTAAACAGTTGAATTAGTTACTTGAAACGAGAAACAAGTATTTTTCAAAGTTATATAAACGAGAAAAAAAAGAAAAAATCATGGAACGTTGGCATAATCGTGTAGCTGTTGTTACTGGAGCCAGTTCAGGCATTGGAGCCGCCTGTGCTAAAATGATTTTAGCAGCTGGTGTTAAGGTCGTTGGTCTTGCAAGACGTGTTGAGCGCATGGAAGAATTTAGCAAATCTCTACCCACTGACCAACAAAACAGATTTTTCTATCACAAATGTGATGTCTCCAATGAGGGAGAGGTTAGTACTGCCTTCGATTGGATAGAAAAGACTTTGGGAGGCACAGATATTTTGATCAATAACGCTGGTACCCTTCGTGACGGCAATGTGGTCGATATGCCCTTGCAAGATATTAAAGATGTTGTTAATACCAATTTATTGGGTGCCATTTACTGCACACAAAATGCATTTAAGAGCATGAAGGCCAAGAACTCAGCTGGTCATTTGATTTATATAAACAGTACTGCGGGTTTGGCGGGTTATAATCCTGGTCCCGATAATCCCAGTTTAAATGTATACACACCCACCAAATTTGCTCTAAACGCTTTGAATGAAATCTGCCGTCAAGAATTGATTACTTTGAAGACTAAAATCAAAACAACTGTAAGTAAAAAGAGAGAAAAATTCAGCAATTGTGTTTAAGTTGGAAAGAGAAACACAGCTTGAGTCTCTTAAAAATCTCAAAGATTATTTTTTATTTAAGTTAAACTTTTAAACCAGAGAAAGTATTTAACGAACATTATTTTTGAATGTCACGTTTTTATTCCGAATTAAAAAATTTTTAGTTGACGAATTTTTAGTAGCTATAAAATTTCTATAGAAAATGTTAGTAGCCGATTAATTTCAATAAAAGCTCTAGTAGCCGATGTATTTTCTATTAAAAATTTTAATATCTAAGGCTATTTCTGTGTAGAATGTTTAAGTAATCGATAGGTTTTCTTCGGATTTAAAGTAGCCGGACAGTTTTCTACAGATAGTTCAAGTAGAATGTAATTTTCTAGTTCAAGTACACGATTCGTTTTCTATTATAATTTTAACTACCCAATAAATTTTCTATAGAAAATTAAAGTAGCCGATGAATTTTCAATAATAAATAAAGTAGCCTTTTGAATTCTAAAAAATTTGGAGTAGCAGATGCATTTTCTTTTAAAAATTTTAGTAGCCATTAATATTTTTGTAAAAAATTTATGTAGCCATTGATTTTCTATCGGATTAATGTTACGCAGCTACTTTAAGCATATATATAAATTTTCTGCAGATAATTCAAGTAGAGATTAATTTTCTTTAGATAATTGAAGTAGCTGATTCATTTAATATTACAAATTTGTGTAACGAAAGAAATTTCTGTTGAAAATTTAAGTAGCCGATTATTTTTCTAGAGATCAAGTAGCCTTTGAAATTTCTAGAAAAAATTCAAGTAGTTATTGAATTTTGTAGAAAATTTAGTTAGCTAAGGTGTTTTCGATAGAAAATTGAGGTAGCTAATGAATATTCAACAAAAAATTCAAGTAGCCGATTTTCTATAAAAATTTAAGTAGACGATTTTCTATAAAAAATTTAAGAAATGTGTAAATTGTTAAAAGAAAACACAAGTAGCAGATGAATTTTGTGTAGAAAGTTCTAGTAGCCCGGTGGTTTATAACTGTTTTTTGCTATGAGAAACAAATATGTTTTCCGCGCACTTAAAAACGCAGCTAATATTTTCATGTTTCATATGACTTTTAAAAGATTAAACAATAACAAAGTTTTATAAAAGTCATATAAAAGTAATCGATAATATAGAGGAAATTTAAGTAATCGCTATATTTTCTTTAAAAAATTAAAAACTAAAATATGCATTAATTGAGCTCATTTAAACCAACTAAAACACAATTGAAAGTCTTCGTCACGATTATTACGCAAGTTTTTATCCTCGATTTTTCGTCATTTCACAGAATATTAGCCCCGGCTGGGTTGCCACCGAAATTGTGTCGGATGAAATCAAAGAAATGTTGGGTGATGTTATCCTTCAAGCTGATGATGTAGCTCAAGCTGTTATTTATGCCTTGTCCACTGCTCCTCATACACAAGTACAAGAAATTACTCTTAGAGCAGTAGGTGAATGGCATTAATTTAGAAACCTTAAGCTGAGCAGTGTCATCTGATCTTATATGTAGTAATTTAATTTTATAATAAAGAAATCTTAAGAAAATTAACATTTTTTCATTATTTATTTTTAGAAGGCAAAGTGGTTGGGTAAAACTGGCCGAAAAGCTTTTATTCATGTTTTTGATCCAAAACATGTTTATGGATTCTTAAAAATATTTAAATATATGCATTTAGAGATGCACCATGTTTTCATGGCTCCACGAAAAGCCCCCCAATGCAATAAAGCCCAGGAAATAGCCCCCCAATGAAATAATCCCCAAAAAATAGGAAATAACACCCAAAAGCAGTGAATGAAATAACATTGAAAAATAAATGAAATAAACCCCAAAACGAAAACGAAACAACCCCCAATATTTTGATGTTATTTCATATGAAATAACACCCAATGATGAAAATTAAATAACCCCCAATGAAATTAACCCCATCAGCAACAAAAATGAAATTATGCCCAAAATTCATAAAAGAGTCAGTTTCACCAAGGATTTCATGAAGTCAATATGGACCAACAGCAAAGTCGCAAAATTATTGAAATGAATCGTGTGGAGGCCCGCAGGCGTCTTCTTAATAATAAGGATATATTCGGTTCAAAAATATTGCTGTAGTTATTTTACCCGCCCGTAGATCCTTGTAGCCCTGCTCTATTTTTGCAGTTCGGAAGACAATTTGCCTTCTACGTTTGGCCTTTACACGGGGGGGGGGGGGGTTGCTTTTTAACCATGGGAGGTAAGGCCATAATGGCTTTATTGCTCAATTGAATGGGAGATAAAGCCGTTATGGTCTTTTTCACAAATGAGAGACAAAGCCATACTTTTCCAGAATAGTATTACGCATGGTGTCAACATTCTGTAAAAGGGAAAATCCTTAGTTATCATTGAAAAACGTTTTTTTATTCTTGTGACGCACGCAGCAAAACTTCATTCAGCGAAGCCACCTGCCGCGTCCGTCACGCAGAAAAACTTTAGTATGCGAAGCCAGATTTCAATACTTAACTTTGGTGTTAAAAATGAAATAACCTCCGAATTAAAAATGAAATAACACCCAAATTAAACACGCTATGAAACAAGCCCCGAATTTTAAAAATTTGTTGGGTGTTATTTCATTGGAGATTATTTCATAATTTGAAAACCCCAAATGAAGAATGAAATAATTCCCAAAAAAAAATGAAAAACGGCCCAAAAAAATTGGGAGTTTTTTCATATGAAATAACACCCAAAAATGTATGGAATATTTTATTTCTCGTTTGGGCGTTATTTCATTGGGGGGCTTTTCGTGGAGCCGTTTTCATTGACTAGGAC
The DNA here is from genome assembly GCA_930367215.1 of Pollenia angustigena. Taxonomy (NCBI): domain Eukaryota; kingdom Metazoa; phylum Arthropoda; class Insecta; order Diptera; family Polleniidae; genus Pollenia; species Pollenia angustigena. Next base: position 122,136,913 of record OV884059.1, on the reverse strand, counting down.
TGCGGAATGTTTTACATAGCAAATGATTTTTTTACTCTTAGAACAAAAGAAATTTTGAGCAATGTTCTGGGTAATTTTGAAATTGCTTAACCCTTCTGCATCCCTTGGATATGTGCCCTTCCTATGATCCTTTGGGTCAATATGACCCAACAATAAAATGTTAACAGCATTTCATATTTAAGTATAATAAAAACAAAAGCGATTCCATTGATTATTTGACCGAAAAAATTATTGATCGATGATTCTGAATGAAGATGAACTCAATTCAATAGAAAACAAATTTTAAAGTGGAAATAAACTTGCAATATCGCTTGTTGGGTCATATTGACCCAAAGGATATTAAATGTGTGTAAATCGTGTTTTTTGGAGGGGGAAGGAAAAACTAAAATTTTATTATTTTCATTTAAATTTATAATTTTTGTCCCTGTAATGGATAACTTGAAGTTTCACGTCCATATCTTATATTTAAAGGGACAAATTTTGCGTTTGAAAACCAAAATTGGGTCAAATTGACCCAAGGAGTGCAGAAGGGTTAAATTTTCTTGTTACCCTGTGTTATGCGCTATTTAAATAACTGTTGGTTTTCGCATTTGCTTTGTGTACTCTAGTATTTCAAATCAATGAGGCTTATTAATAATTAATTTTCACTGTGTCCTAGATAATGCCACAAATTTTAACCGCATTCAACTGCAAACATTTATAAACACCATTAGATGCACGACCACTATCAACATCATCATCAACATCGTTATTATGTATTTGAAAGTGTATTTATTAAAACATTTTAGTTGTCATCGTCATTATTGCTGTTGTCAAATACTGCAGCATCAAAATGTTGTTGATTTAAGTTAAACCAAATGACAACATCTGTCGTTTTAAAACAAACAAGCTCATTAATAATGCAATAAAAGTTTTTGCTATAAAGCTTTTGAAGGGAAATGTTGACACTGGAAATAAAAGAAATGAAAAATTTAAATTAATCCTGAAATTTGTTTTTAATCTGCTATTTTAAACTTTTTTTTTATATGATCTAAAGGCAAATTTCCTTTGCAGAGTAAACATACATATTTTCATTACTTTAAAAAGGCCTTAAAATGTTTCCCAAATTTAAGTCATCACATTTTACACGGTCTCATTTTTTTCCCGACCCTTTTTTGGTACATATATAAAAATTTATGCAGTTTTTTTGTGTGTTGCTCATCCATGTGCAACATGTTTTATTTAATTATAAACGAAAATTGCTCTTTATGAAATAAATAACCGCAAACAACAAAAATGCGCAATGCAAATTGGTTAAAAGCACATCGTTTGAAAATAAAAATAGTCAAAGAGTTAATCGTTAGTTACAGTTAGCTTGGATTTGAGTGGAAAAAACCACGAATAACACAACATGTTTCCGGGCAACACCATTTGATGTTGAATTTCCCGTAGAAACTTCAAGTAAAAACTTTAAGTAGCCGTATTAAAAATTAAAAAAGCCTACAATTTTGTAAAGTAGCCATTTAGCAAATTAAACAAAGTAGTAATTACTTTTTTTTTAAGTTCAAGTAGCGCTTTAAATATTCTAAAGAAAATTGAAGTAGCCATTCATTTTTTTTTTTATTTTAAAAGCAGTTGCATTTTATATAGAAAATTTAAGTAGCCGTAGTTCATAGCTAATTCAAGTAGTTGTTAAATTGTTCTTACATGTTACTAGTTGACGGTAAATTTTGTATGCAAATTTCAAGTTGCGCCTATATTTTCTATAGAAAGTTCCAGTACCCTTTAAGTTTTCTATTAAAAATTCAAGTATGCGTTAAATATTTAAAAATTTTCTATCACACTTTTAAAGTCACTAAATGCGAAAAAAACTTGTTCTTTTGCACAAAAACATATACAACAAAAACAAATGCTGAAAACTTTGGTTTGGCTTAAAATGTATTTGTGCAAAAGAAAGCGTTCTTTCGACAAGCCAAATTGGCAATTAATGTTCTATATGAAATTCAAGTAGACGTTATAATTTCTGTAGAAAATTCAAGTAGATGTTATATTTTCTGTTGAAAATTTAAGTAGCCGTTTAATTTTCTATAGAAATATTGATAAGCCAGTAATTTGTTTTCAAATATATAGTAGCAGTTGCAGTTTCTATAGAAAACTCATGTTGACCTTAAACGTTTTATACATACATATATAATTTAAGTAGCAGTTACATTTTTAATACTTATTTAAAGTAAGCGTTAAATTTTTTAGAAGAGTTGCAAGTTGCCGTTTAATTTTCTATTAAAAATTTTAATATCCGCTAATTTTTCTAAAAGTGGCCGTTAAATTTTCGTAGAAAATTTAAGTAGCAGTTAAATTTTTCATAGAAAGTATAAGGAGCCGTTAAATTTTCTACAGAAAATTCGTGTAGGCGCTAAATTTTCAATAGAAATAGCAGTTGATTTTCCATAGAAAATTCAAGTAGCCCTTAAATTTTTTATAGAAAATTCAATTAGCCGTTAATTTTCTATAGAAAATTTAACGGCTACTTGAATTTTCTATAGATAATTTACAGCTACTTTCATTTTCTATAGAAATTTTAACAGCTACTTGAATTTTCTATAGAAAATTAAACGTCTAATTGCATTTGCTATAGAGAATTAAGCGGCTACTTGCACTTTCTATAGAAAATTTAACGGCTACTTGAATTTTCTATAGAAAGTGCAAGTAGCCGCTTAATTTTCTATAGCAAATGCAATTAGACGTTTAATTTTCTATAGAAAATTCAAGTAGCTGTTAAAATTTCTATAGAAAATGAAAGTAGCTGTAAATTATCTATAGAAAATTCAAGTAACCGTTAAATTTTTAATAGAATAATCAAGATCCGGTTAAATTTTCGTAAGAGAATTAATGTAGCAGTTGAAATTTCTCTAGAAATTCTAGTTACCGCTAAATTTTCTATAGAAAATTCAAGTAGCCGTTTAACGTAAAATTTTCTATGAAAATTTAAGAATCCGCTTAGTTTTCAATAGGAAATTCAAGTAGTCCCTTATAGTGCTGGGATACTATCGATATTTTCTAGTATCGATATTTATCGATAGTTCAGATTTCACTATCGATATATCGGTATTACTATCGACTGAATGTTTAAACTTGTGCAGGAAAATTTTAATAATTTTTTAAAAGGCTAAGTCCGTTGTTTTTATCACTTTATTGAATGTATGAGACATTTGTATGTACGCACGTTATTTGAGATGGCAGTTTTTTAAAAAATGATAAGTGCCTTTCTAAAGGAACCGAAGTAACAGGGAATATAAGATATTCCATTGCAACTTTAAAAAATTTTCTAAATTCTAAACCCAAAAAGGTAATCAATCTTGCGGACTTATCCTCTTATGGTCGTTCATTGTTTTGTCCTATGCTTGCAATTGCAATTGCATTTGGATTTGCATTTTTTTTTTACAACATTACAAAAATATTTGACATTTCAGTCCCTATATAAACATATACAAATTACGACTTAAAGGACTTTAATTAGCAGTAAACCACTCGCCATTTTTCTTGTTTGTATTCATTGCTGTAATTCAGCGCGAATTAATAAAAGGAAGTAAAAATTTGCGGCAAAAAACTGTGTGTGTATAGCTGCTGTTAGATGTCTTCATAGCTGTACTTTAAATAATAAAAATATCGATATTTATATTTTTCCTATCGATATTTTCGATATTTTAAGACTATCGATAGTTTCCCAGCACTAGTCCCTTAACTTTTCATAAAAAATTTAGGCTGTAGGAAATATCGCCCAAAGAAAAATGGCCCAAAAAAAAAAAATGAAAAATCGCCCAAATGAAGAATCGCCCAAGCGAACATGAAAAATGACCCAAAAAGGTAAATATGAAATTTTGCCCAAAAAAAACGAAAAAGGGCCCAAAAAGCAAATGAAAAATGACCCAAAAAGCAAAAACGAATTTTTCCCAAAAAAAAAAAAAAAAAAAATACCTAATTTGCAAAAAAGTGTTTATTATTCATATAAATTTAGGTGACATGTCATAACGTCCAGTGTCGTAGTGTCCTTGGACACTTTTAAAGTGTCATAATGTCCTTCGAAGACGAGGACGAGGACGTTATTACACTTTGCAACGTCCGCAACTTAACTTATAATCAAAAATGTGTACATTTTTTTTTAAAATACCGTTAAAATTTCAAGTGATTTTTTTAAAGATACTTATTTAACCATAATATGGTTGTCGGTGACAATGATTTGGTTAAATTAAACATAATATGGATAAAATATTTTTATAGCTTTTACTCCGGGTGTATATATTAAATATATATATCCAAAATAAGGATTTCATCTTCTATGGTATAACAAATACTGGCTTCGCTAACTAAAGCTTCTCTGTATAGCCGGCCTTCGGCCGGGCGCAAGGATTTTCTCCTCTATGGTATAACAAAGACCGGCTTCGCTAACTAAAGCTTCTCTGTATAGCCGGCCTTCGTCCGGGCGCAAGGATTTTCTCCTTTATGGTCTAACAAAAACCGGTTTCGCTAAGTAAAGCTTCGAAAAACTGCCTTGTTTCCGAACAAGGCCGACTACGCAGAGAAGCTTTAGTTAGCGAAGCCGGTGTTTGTTATACCATAGAGGAGAAAATCCTTGCGCCCGGCCGAAGGCCGGCTATACAGAGAAGCTTTAGTTAGCGAAGCCGGTCTTTGTTATACCATAGAGGAGAAAATCCTTGCGCCCGGCCGAAGGCCGGCGATACAGAGAAGCTTTAGTTAGCGAAGCCAGTATTTGTTATACCATAGAAGAGAAAATCCTTATTTTCGATATATATGTATATATTTAATATATACACCCAGAGAAACAGCTACAAAGCCATTTTTAAAAAAATTCTACCGATATTATGTTTAATTAACCCAAATCATTGTCACCGACAACCATATAATGATTAAATTAGTTTCTTGAAAAATAGTTTTGTTGTTTGCAACCATAATAAAACATGGTTTTCTCTGCTATGTAAGATTATGGTAGAATTTTAAAAATAGCCCATTTTTTTGGGCCATTTTTCATACAACATTTTTGGGTGATTTTTCATTATGAAAAATCACCCAAATTTAAAAAACGAAAAATCACCCAACAATAACGATAAATAGCCCAAAAATTTTGGGCCATTTTTCATATGAAATCAGGCCCAATTTTACATGCAATTTTTTTGGGCGATTTTTCATTTATTTTTTTGGGCGATTTTTCTTTGGGCGATATTTCCTACAGCCAAAAATTTAAGTAGCTCTTAAATTTGTTATACACGATAAAAAAAGGCGTTAAATTTTTGATATGAATTTCAAGAAACCGTTAAATTTTTTATTGTAAATTCAAGTATATTTTCTATGGAAAATTCAATTATACGTTACATTTTTCATGGAAATTCAAATAGCCGTTAAATTTTCTATAAAAAATTCAAGTAGGCATTTCATTTTTTATACAAAATTCTAGTAGCCGTTAATTTTGCTACAGGTAATTCATGTAGCCGTTAAATGTTTATATAGCAAAGGAATGATTAAACATAAGATATAATTTTAAAAACAAAATATCATCACAGAGGTAGATTAATGGACTGTTCGTCGATAACGAATGAAGACTTCGTTCGCTTAAATAACATTTAAAACAAAAACAAATTATTAAATATTGAGTTTTTATAACTTATTCGGCCAAACCTTAAAAAAAATTACACAAATTTTATTAAAAAAAGATTTTAGTAATAAAATATCAAATATTTTTATTTAATTTCAGACATGTGCTAATTCAGTAATAGCGACATCGTGGGATATTGGATCTCAATTACAAAATGAAAGCGCTTTATAAAAATGTAAGTCACGAACATTTTGTTAAATTATTAATAAGGTTTTATATAATTTTTTCTTCTGAACTTGTAATGATTTCTCAATACCAGGGCCCTGTTTCTCAAAACTACTAGTTACAAATATGCAAGTAAAATACCTTTGAAAAAAAAAATTGTAAAATTGTTGCTTTTTTTAATGTATTTTACTTGTAGATATGTGACTTGTAGTTTTGAGAAACTGAGCCCAGATCGATATTTTAAAAAAATTTTGATTTATGATACCCTTCATAACTATGGGGTATAGCATTGTTGGGATCTGACAATTCTTAAATTGTACCGATTCAATGGCAAAATTGTACTTAATTGACATAAATTGTACAAAATTTTGGCAACAAAATAAAAAGGATACATAGAAAGAATTAATAACAGCTTTTTATTTAATAAAACAACTAAGAAAGTATTGCCGGTCAAGCCCAACCATTTGATACCCATGGGAAACAATGTACCCGCCAGAACAAAATTATGTTATGAGGTTAAGATTCATGTAAAATTATTTGTGCAGCATATTATTTAAATATCTTCATCTATTTGATATATGTTTCCACTCACTTAATTTTGAAAAGGGAAACCTATGGTTAATTTTGGACCTACCAACAGGTTTATAGGCACAGACACTCTTGCGAAAAGAAGTTTGTATTGATGCCATGTGAAATGATCACCTTTTTCAGTATTCTGCATGATTATGAACTAAAACCTATGTACAACATTTCATCAAATTAACTTCAAAATTGCGACCTGTACTTTGCGCACAAGGTTACATGGACAGACAACCAGCCAGCCTGCCGGACGGAGGGGCATTGTTAAATCGACTCAGAAATTCACATTAAGTCGATCGGTTACTAAAAGTTGGCTCTAGGACCAGTATATTCTAGTTTTACACATATCAGCACAAACCCTCTCCACTATTGTGGTGTGGGTATACAAAATAAAGAAGAAGCAAACATTTCTCTACTTCTCTTTTTTGTCATAGGCAGACAAAAGTGAAGATGCTTCTCATCAAAGTTTTTCTTCGGATTCAAAAATTAATCATCAAGCTTTCGTTATAATGTGATAAATTCCCATTTCATACTATTAACCAACTGAAGTTTATTGTTGATGGGATAAGCTATTCCTATGCGCATTTCACTGGTTGCTTAGGCCAGACCGTCAGGAAACTTCATCCTATGATTTAAGAAAAACTAAAGATATTATACAAATAAAACTGTTAAGCGAATAAGAATTATAAGCCCCCAGTTTTACTTGTAACAATATCAAAGCTTAAACAAAAACAACAACAATAAACAGTGAGTTTATCTTTTCTTACAATCCCGACCACAATTGGTTGATTTTTTGTCAACTCTAAATGTACAACTACATTGGGTAAAGAAGAAACAAAAATAAAACAAATTTCTTTATTTTATTTTGCCAGTTCAGTTTAATTTACACTGCCACATGTATATGGGCAAATCCTGCATGACGAACGCTACATTCGCACGCGTTTTCTGATTGAAATATAAACATTTTTTGGTCTTTCAAAAAAGAGAGCTTCAACTTATATATAGTATTTAGTGACATTAATATGTACTTACGACTGGCATATATCATAATTTCTTAGCAATTTTTTGTAGCGAAATAATTGATCATAAAGATTTGTGACGCACGCTGCAAAAAGTGGAAGTAACTTCAAAGGTTGAAGTACGTTTTCCTAATTTATAGCGAATTTGGCATGATAAGGTATACAAAATCTCATTCCTAAAAGAAAGATGACTATAAGAGAATTCTATAGAATTAGTGCGTTTATAAACGCACTAATTCGCAGCCAAAAAATTTTGCGATTTTTTGGCAAAAGCCGTGGACTATTTGTGATGCACGCTACATAACGCACGCTACAGTTTTTCCAGTAGTATTTTATTATTATATTATTATTATTATTTATTAATAGATATGAAATTATTTGGACATTAAAAGTTCTTAATAGTATACAATTTATTTTATCTATATATGGCGTAACAAAATGTTGTAAGCCAGATTAGCATATTACTATTATATTGACTGTAATATATTATTAGGGTACATTTCTATTTATTTGGAATATAAAGATATTTCTAGTAATTAAATTCATTTAACAACAATTTTCTATACGTCAAACAAACTTTAAGGTATTTATATAGTTTGCAATAGTTCAAGCCGTTAAGTATGCTGATGACCTCATTTACATTAAGCTGCCTTTTACCAAAATATTCCAGCCTGTATGTGTTGTATATAGGGCATACACCGATAAAGTGTTGTATGTTTTCAGATTCATCCGAGTTACATATTGTACATATACCAACCGTATTGTTTCTAAATGCTCTTCCATTTAGGTCTAGTAAACCGCCTCTTGCTTTTATTATAATGCCAGTCATCCGGGCGTTAAAACCTTCTAGAAGAATTGGAATACGATTAAAATTTAGTTGTGGGTAGAGGTCGTGGAACTGTGAATTAGATGCATCAGACAAAAACTTCCCTCTCTTTTACCATCAGTTGATGGAGCACACCCTTCCAATTCTGGCTGATAAACGTGGTAGTGTCGTCAGGAATGAAGTTGATGCGTTCTTTTAATGATTCCCAATCGTTGAACCAGTATAGTTTATGATTTATTACATATTCAGCCAGTATGCGTGGTAATCTTTGTGGATTCATTTTTAAAACTTTGTTAACATAACAGAAGTGTAACTTTAAGGAGGTGATAAACAGAGAATTTAAACCAGTTTCTAAGTGCAACATATAATTTGGAGTAGAGTTTGGCAAGTGTAGCATTTTCTTTACGAAAAATCGGAGTAGTTTTTCAACATCTTCGTATTTCTTAAAGCCCCAAACCTGTGCAGCATATAACATTATTGACCTGGATGCAGCATGAAATATTTTTAATTTATTGGTATTAGAAATGACTGGGTTATTTATATATTTGGACCATGTGGAGTTAATAGCGAGTTTGGAGGACGATAGTTTGTTATAGAGATGTTTTTTAAAAGACATGTTATATGTGATTTCTACACCTAGATATTTGTAGTAGTTCACTATCTCAATATATTCTTCACCATATTTCCAAGACAGATTTGAAGAGATCCTGGTGCCAGAGCGGAATACCAGTATTTTTGACTTCTCAAGGTTAACTTTAAGGCACCATTTTATTATTATATTTTATTTATTTTAACAAAACAAATTTTACTTTTATGAATTGCATTTTTTAAACTAATTTCTTAACTAATGAATATCTAATATATATAAGTCTGCTGTAAGTGCTATTTTGAGCACACAAATCACCTAAAATAATGCTAAATTCACGTATAACATTAAGAAAACAGCAGTGCGGTGGGATTTGGTAAAAATTATTGCATTAATGATCATTGAAATACATATTTTTTAATATAAAACTGAAATTATACATCTAGACTTATATTCCATTAAAAAAAAATCATTTGAAAAATTTGTGGTTGGTGGACTGTTTCTGGGATTTGCCCATATTAGTTATCAAAGTTTTTCTTGGAATTCAAAAATTAATCATCAAGGTTTCGTTATAATGTGCTTAATTCCCATATCATACTACATATGTATATTATTCGTTGACAGTGTCGCCAAAATAATCGACAAATGTGGCGACTTGTTAGGACTTGATCGCAGGCTCCCTACAGGGATACGAGTACAAATACTTATGTATGTTTGTCCTGAATTTTTAGTATATCATGAACATAAATAATGCAATTTTTGGTAGGGCTGGAGATAAGTTATAAGAAGTTTTATTATTAAAAATAAAAGTGAGTTAATCCACTTAAAAGAAATGATAAATTTCGTTGGTATTTGTTTTCTTTTTTTAATTGTACCAAAAAAGGATGAATTGTACCAGTGTACCAACAAAGTTTCACTTGTACCAAATTTGGTACAATTATACCACAAATCCCATCAGTGGGGTATAGCGGTGATTAGAGTATAATAAAATACTCATACCAACTTCTTATGGGAAGCGTTTGCGATTTACGGGAACGGGATCTGTGAAGTTATTTGAAAAACTTAAGTTTTAAGTCTTATCCGTAAAAACAGTTGTAGGAGGCAAGGTGAAATATGAACCAGTTATCAGCAACAAATTTGCACGAGTTATTTATGTTAAGGCTCTCTCTCAGTCAAGTTTATATTTGGAAAAGAAATCCATATGAGGTCTATCCCTACAATATTTTGTTGAGAAATTTGGAGTAGCTATTTATATTTTTAACCATCTTACTTCTATACCGATACTAGTCTTTTGAGGAAATTAGACTTTAAATTTTTAGTCTCTCAAGGAAAAAATTTTTCTAATGGATTTGTTAAGTAAAAGTCGGTGGGTAGTCTATAATTATAATATGATAATATTATGTATTTAAAAAAAGTTGAGCTACTAAGTTAATTTTAAACTAACGGCACATTTTGCCAAAAATTGTATCTCCAAATGTTTCTCCCTTTGATTGTTTTTGAAAAAAAAAACTTAACATAGGTATTTATTTTAAAAACTCTACTGTTAATTTCCTATTCTATGGGACCAGACGGGGTAGAGCTTTTATGTAAATGAATGACAGCGACACTATAATTTTTGTTTTGATTTAATTAAATTTTATGGTTTTACTGGAGGTTTTTAAAGGATATAAATGTTTGCTTAATTATTTATAAATTGTAATTTTACACACACACACGAGAAAAGCAAAAACCTAAACGTAATTTACAAAAATGTACATACAGCTGCTAACAAGTTTAAACTTATTGAATATAAAAACATTTTATTAATAAAATTAAACATTCGTTTTAAACGATTGCACTTGAATCGTATGAGTTAAAATATTTAAAAGAAATACTGACGTGTTTTTTGAAATGATAACGTGTTTTCCAGACACATTGACTTTTTTTAAAGATTATAGGTATGTAGGTACAAATTAATAAAGTTTATTCAACTTTTTACAGCAAAAAACAAAAGTATTTCTCACAGGGGACACCCGGGTTTGAACCGGGGACCTCTCGATCTGCAGTCGAATGCTCTACCACTGAGCTATATCCCCTTGCTGCTGTCGTCAAGCACATAGCTGTTTATTCCCTACAATTTTAGTAGACTTAAAATTCTTTTACACTGAGATCATTCTATTTACACAAACAACAAACAAAAGCAACCGTATAAAAATCATCGGGGGAATACAATAAGAACGAAAAACCAGCACAAAGCAAAATAACATAACAAACACATACACTAAGTTAAAAATAGATTCAACACTAAAGAGCACAATTTAAGCACAAACTATTACATTACAAATAATTCTAGTAGCATTCGTATTTGTTATAATAAGAGCCCGTTACGTAACCTCAATTTATCAATCCACTATTACTCATTCAGTCATTTACTTACAAGATTAATTGTTGTACATATTTCTTGCGATATTTTTGTGGTTGTCTTTTAGCTTTTTTCCCTTTTTCAAATTAAATATTGCTTTAACAGACAACGAGATTTATTTTATAGAAATATTTTTATTTTTGTATGTTTGTACAAGAGAACTTAACTAAAAACTTTGGCTTGTAATTTATGGCCATCACATAAATTGTTGCAAACTATATGAATTTTATATAAACGTCTGTATATTAAATTAGAAGAGATTTGTACACTGACAAAAAGAAACCTCTTATACGAAACCCGTCGTACGTTTCAAGAAACATGGTGCTGATATAAAATAAAACAAGTCAGTGTGCTATATTCGTCTACGCCGAATCTTTAATACCCTTCAAAATGATGCGATAAGAATACCTTATTTGGAAGCTTCGACTTTTGCAGTTCTCTAGACATACAGAATTCTATAATATCTTTGTAGGGCAAGTGCCACGTCAACTCCTCCAATCCCTCCCATTTATATTGCTTACTAAGAAGCTTGTACGTAATTTGGAAACTTTGGCTCTTACCGTTTTCCAGATCAGTATTTTTCGTTTATAGTCACTACCGCTTATAGTCACATTAGCGATATAGTCCATTTTATCTGTTTATTTTGTCGCTATAAGTTAAATTAATATAAAGTATTAAAGTTATAATCCATTTAGCGATATAAGCCAGTGTTCGAAAATAAACAGTACATTATTTAACGTTCGGCTCACACACCCAGGATCGATATCTATTTTTTTAGTGATTGTGTAGACATACACAACCCTTAATACCGTTCGTAACTATTTTCAAGAAAGAACCGAACATTAAACATTGTTCAGTTCTTCGTTAAAAAACAGAACAATTGTAGTGATACATTATATTTTAATGTTCTATAATGTTTTTTTCGTGTGTGTATTTTGTTTTTGTAAAAAATGTTTATTTTTTTTTTGCCAGCCAAAAGGAACGAACATTAACGAGCCGAACCGAACACATTGAAGTTTGTGGATTTTCAAAAAAAAAACCGAACGGAATTAAATGTTCACATCTTTTGTTGAGTTTGATAAAAACAGTAATATTTTTGTGTTCGAAAGATGACTAACAGGGAAACGTTATTTTTTTTAATGATTTTCTACACAAACACTATTAGCGTTTGTGTTTTCCACAAATCTACTGAACCGAACATTTAGAAACGATATTTAGTGTTTATTTTCGAACACTGATATAAGCACATTTTCCATATATGCCATCTATTAACAGCACTGTTGCCAACTTTTTTTTTGAACATTACCCGCCAAATCGGACGTCAAAACCGCTAGAAACCGCTAAATATTTAATTTAGCGGGAATTTTTTTGAATAAACCTCTAAAACCTCAACATTTTTTAAAGTTTTATATAAATCAAGATATAGGCTGCTTTTTTAAAGGTATATGACTCTCAAATTACGATACATACTATGGTTTCCAACTTCCCTAGTTATTTTATTCCTAAAAGAAAATAAGTTAGAGTTATATATCCATCTGTGCGAATCTTTGATACCCTCCACCTACAGTACGAATATTTCCGAAGTGGTCTTTATTTGGGACATATGGTAAAATATGAGCCGATCTTCACAAAATTTTAACAAGTAATTTATAGTCTTATACATTTTTGACTGACCAAATGTTATTATAATAGAACACAGATTGAAAGCTTTACGGTTCTACGCGTTTTTTAGCTTTTTCCGAGAGTATGCTTTATATGGGGCCTATTGTAAGCTATGGATTGATCTGAACGATAGTTGACAGTGTAAGTTCTAGTCATATAAGACTGTGACAAACCAAAATTTAAAAAAATAGCATTATTTGTTAGGGCTTTAGACGTACTGTTTTCCAAGAGTATGTTTTATATAGGGCATATGGTAAAATATGGACTGATAATCACGAAAACTGACAGCGTGATTTCTAGCCATATTAAACTGTGGCGGACCAAATATATTACACTAGCATTATTTGATACGTTTTTAGGCACACTAAAGGTTTTTTTCGAGAGTGGGCTTTATATCAGGCTTATCGTTAATTATGGACCTATTTAACTTTAGGGTGGTTGTTCGACATTTTAATTTATAGCACTTTTCCTACTGAACCGATTGTGCTGGACTGCAATCCCAAACTGCTTAGGTGGATTCTAAACAATTTGATGACAATATTTATATTCCCTTTTGAGTCGTTTGAAAGTGACAACAGACGCATAGACAGACGGACATGGCATAATCGACTTAGAACTACTCCAGGACCAATAATAAATATACCTTATGGGTTCTTAGATATATATTAAAACAGTTTCACCCGGAATGACAAACTTAGTACGCAAAAGAAAAAAAAATTATAACATTTACGCTGTTTTTGGTAATTATTTGCCGTTTTAAGGCATTCGATAAAATTAGTTACATTAAAGTAAGTGCCTGGGTTCTGTCGAGACAATTAAGATCAATACCTTTCCTTTTGTTTCAAAATTTTAAGCAAGCTTAAAGTTGTGAATTGCTACATTCAGCCCTAACAAAATACTAACTGAAAATCGAAAAAAAAATAAATGTCATATACAATCTGCAGTTCACTAAAACTATAAGGGCCATTATTATAACTTGGCGTTAGCTGTTATCCGACAGTTAATAGACGCTTTTCGACAGATAACACATTATTATCTGTCAATTTAATCTTAACTTTAGCTAACTTATGGCCATTTTCTCAATGTATCGACAAACTGTTTGTTACTTAATGTCAACATAAATTTATTGGACCAATAAACTGTCCGTTAACGATTTTGGGTTTCTCAATATAACGACAAAAAACAAAGTTTTCAGCTGGCAACGCCACTCAAAATACATGTAAAAGTTGGGAGTCAGCTGATTGAATTTATCTGTACGGCAAATAAAAGGAAAAAAAAATTAATTGGCAGATGAGTGCCGGTTAGCTTTGCGATAAAATCGAAGCAAATGAGACATTGAGAAAACCAAATTTCTTTAATGCGCAGTTTTTCATTGGGTAAAAAGATAATCGCCTAATGAGAAAATGGCCATTAAAGTTGTCATAATGGCCCTTAAAGTAATTAAAACCGTAAACCTAAACAAATAGATTTTAGCCAGAAAAACAAAAAAAAAAAGTAAAAAATATGTAAATTAATTAGTATTGTGGTTATTTTGTTGAACTATTTATGGTTTTTAATCCAAATTTTCAATATTTTTAATTAGGCTTAAGTTCATCAAATTTAATTTTCATTAAATTATTTTATGAAGAAAGGAATTTTACAACATGAAAATTAATTAAAATTGTTATTGATAATCTTTCATTCTTGACGTGGCTAGGGGTTGAACCCTGGCCGGCAGGTTACTATGACATGTTTCGATCGCAACCACTCTTGGTTTAAGGATTGATATTTGACTATTGACGTCAGCAGCCTTCGATGGCTCGAGTGTAAGACGGCAAAACTATCTGAGGAGATCGAGTGGTTGCGATCGAAACATGTCATAGTAACCTGCCGGCCAGGGTTCAACCCCTAGCCACGTCAAGAATGAAAGATTATCAATATGTAAATTTTAAATTTGAGAAAGGTTTTTGTAGCGTAAATGATCCGCTGAGAGTTGTTTGAAAATCGCTAGATTTCCCGCTTACCGCTAAAACGTATTTTTTTCCGCGATTGACATTTCAAAAACGCTAGATTTAGCGGGAAAATCTCTAAATTGGCAACAGTTAATTTAACAGCCATCAAAGGAAAAAGTAAAGCAAATGAATGGCGTTAAAGCATTGATGCTCAAACATGTTTTGCATATGTATTGAGAGAGAATTTTAAAATACAGAGATACGCAAAACTATGCGCACCAGTTTTATTTAAATTTAATAGAAAGAAATTGTTTTGGTTGAAAAACATTTATAATAATACAGTCAAAACTAAGTTTTCCTTTTTTCTTTTTGGTTTTTAAAATTGTAACTTTTTAAAAATTTAAAAAAACCGTAAAAATTGGAAGTTTTCCAATTTTACCATAAACAAAATTCAGTGTGAAGAAAACAAAGGGGTGGGGCTTCTAAACAATTGTTTGCTTGAATGAGCATCACTGCGTTATAGTCATATTAGCAATATTTCCTTAGTTCTTTTTAGTTTTCGAGACCATAATCCATCCAAAGAGAGATGGATGAGAGAAATTAAATCGTTTAATTTGTGTCATCAACTCTCTGCTCGTAAAGAATTAGTTTTTGCCTTTGGTATCAGTTATGAAATATGTTGTTATTTTTAACTTTTTTTTACACAGTATGCAACTTGGAAAACCATAAGCCTGATATCGGTGTAATTTATATGAATTTTTTTTTATATTAACATAACTTGATTATATTCGAATTCGGTTATATGCCCCATAGTGGTGTGTAAATTAGCTTTATAGTCACATTAGCGATATAGGCCACGTTTTGCCTGCAACTAAAGGATGTGACTATAAGCGAAAAGTACTGTATAAAAACACAACAAGGCATTTGTGGCTAAAATTAGAGGCAGTCGTCGTTTTTTGTTCATATCTCGGTCTTTTATGGACCGATCTGGCGGAATTTTATTACTTTTCGGAAATTAATGTGATGTTAATTTATAAAAACTTCGCCCCCATCAAATCTGTGGTCTTAAATTAAAACCATTTCCAAGGACACACAGACAGACTGACATCTTTAAATAAACTTCGCTTGTTTTGCAGCATTTCAAAAGGATAGAGTAACTTTTAAAAAATACGAAAAAGAGAGCTTCATAAAGTTCTTTTATAATTGTACCATTGACTTTTTCCAGTGTAGAATAAAATTACAGCATCAAGTCATTAAAACATAAGAAATATAAAATAATAATTCTCTCAAACTGAGATGGCAAATTAGTTAATATTGTAAATAGTAGAAGGTTAAAGGACAATATCGAATGACATATATCGAAAAACGTCTTTTTGATAAAATTTTTCATCAAATAAAGATTTAATAGAACTAAATTGAAAATTTGTGGAAATATTTAAATACAAATTTATAAATGTCACATCGATAAAACAAAATATTTAAAAATAAATACTATTGGAGAGGACCAACAAGTAATCGAGACTTGTTGTCCTAAATATGTTTCTGTTTCAATAAGATTTTCAATTCACAGGCCCCTTAAAATTTAAGCTTTCCATAGAAGTTATCAAAGTAATTTTGTGGGAATACACAATTTTAAGTAACAAGATTTTGTTTGTCGTGCTTAATTTCCAATTTTTATTCTTAATCAAAACACTGAAATTTATTGTTGATGGGATAAGCTGTTCCTATGCGCATTTCACTGGTTGCTTAGGCCAGATCATCAGAAAACTTTATCCAAAGATTTTCGAAAAACTAAAGATATTTAACCAAATAAAACTGTTAAGCGAATAATAATCAGAAATTGTAGTTGGATTGCAATTCATACAAGTTGTGCTGAATAGAACAAAACAGCTGAAGTCAAACAGCGCAAATTCTAGGTTATAAATGAAAAATGCCCTACCTTTTTACTATACTACAAAATAAGGCAGCGCATTATCATGCTATACAATTTTATCTTCGTATCTGCTATAATGTTGCTAAAATCTTGAGTTTTACCGTCCCCGGGAACGCTGACGATCACACCAGACCTCTTTTGTTCACACGAAGCAGTATTACATTTAGGGAGTTTCATTTAGCCATCCCTGTTTGCAAGCAACAGGTTATATAAAGAAGAGTGCCTGCTTAATTCCCTTTGATTTATGAATACACTTTTGAAAACATATTAGATTTTTACACACAACTTGTACTTTTTTTTAAGTAATAAATATTATACCTGAAAGAAATAAAAATTAATATAACATATGTACTTGTGTATGACCCCAAGTACGCATTAAATACAAAATATTAAAAGTAAAATTTAAAGAAATTATGGAATTATTTATCCTTTTTTAAGACAAGAACTTGCATATGGACTTTTCAGGAGAAATTTTGTGGCTTATATTTCACTTTTATGACTTATTTCTAAATTAAAGTATTTCGCAAAGGGAGTCCCCGGGTTTTAACCAGGAACCCCTTAAACTGCAATCGAATGCTTTGCTACTAGTCTTTACATATCTCCACTCGTGCACAAACTTTAAAAATTATAATTCCTTACCACTGTAAATACAATTAGACAATTCACAAAGTGTTCTTTCTATTGTATCATATTGCTAGTGTTGGAATGCCAAATTCCGAATTTTGGTGCTTCAGAAAATGACGAAAAAATTTGTCGAAATGAAATTATTTTTGTTTTCATGAACGGAATGGGAGTTTTCTGTATCTGAAAGGCCAAAAAACTATAAAAATACACTTTCTATCAATAAACAAATATGAGTTTTTCGATTACGAACGGAATTGTACTCTGTAACATGGCTGAATAAAACGCTTTGTGAATTGCTTTAATAATTACAATAGTAAAATCAAAAGTTAAATGACAAAAAAAAAATAGTTTAAAAACTAAATAAATGCTTGAAAAAAGCTCTTTTGAAGGGGACACCCGGGTTTGAACCGGGGACCTCTCGATCTGCAGTCGAATGCTCTACCACTGAGCTATATCCCCTATTAACAGACCGTTAGTTAACACCGTATAAAAATATCAAAAATTAGAAGTGAAGTTACATAGTTCTAAATAATGATCATTAAGTGGTCAGTTAATGAAGTTTAAATTATGACTGACCTCACTCACTTTTTCATGACTGATGAATCATAATTTTACAATCAATTGAAATGTTAAACATAAAACGATGTTAATTAAAGAGAAAAACTGTTAACTTAACGGAATGTTTGTGAGGAAATTTTAAATAAGTAGATATTCAAATATTTAAATCTTGACTAATGGTGCGTGCAATATTTTGCGTGGCTATGTTTAATTTTGATAAATATTTTTTTTTTTTTTTTTTTTGTTTGATAATTTTAAAAAGGAAATAAGAACATATTAAAGTATTGAAACAAAACTTGTTTAAAGATACGGATAGATGATGTCATCATTTTAAAAGTGGTTTATAAATTTATAAATATTTTTGAAATTCTAACTGCTTCATGAACTAAAAAAATTAACTGTCTGGCTCACGATGTCGACAAGAACATTTCTTTCGTATATTTATATGGAAAACAAAAATAAATTTTAATTTTTTATTATTGTTTTCAATATAAATATGTACATATGGGTAAATCCAAAGTGTTGACGTGACAGCCGTACGCATCAAAAATGCAATCAAATTTTTAAAAACAAATATTTTTACGTTATCTTAACCCTTAAATTATAGCACTAAGAAAGCACTGTTATCTATGCTAAAGTTTAAGGTGGGCGCGATTCGAGGCCAAAGATAATGGCAAAATAAGTAGCGGTTTGAACGTGGAAAAAATAGAAGTAGTTTTTGTGGCCATGTATAAAAAGGCGTAATTAAGCAAAACCTGGCACAATTTTTTAGTCAAACTACTTTGAAAATTTTACGAAGCAATGTAACATTAAAATGTTTTTGGTTTGATTCCAAAATCTTCTGTATTTTCTTTTTTTTAAGCCAAAATCTGGGTCGATACGTGACATTTCGAACGTGGAATTTTTTTCAGCATAATTGAACTGAATAATGATTAAAACAAAATTAAAATTTACCGTTAATCCGAATAACATATTGCTCTTTGAACTCTTCCTTAGATAACAGACCATGTAAGAAAATTTTTATCAAATATCACCTCTTTTCAGGAAGATAATATTTAAGAAAACATACAATAAAACATTCTCCCAAATAAGAAATTACGTTTGCACAACTTTGCAGTCTGATTGTTCATCTAAGTGAACAAATTTATGGGTAAATTTATAAAATTAGTAAAATCTAAATATTTCTCTAAAACAATATTGTAAAATAATCAGCTTTTAATAACTTTTAAATTTTCGGTCACGGTGGACCTTTTGACGGATATGCCCATATGCGAAAGAAATGTTCTTGTCGACATTGTGGGCCTGACAGTAAAGAATAAGTTTTCACATGTACAAGACAAGGCTTTATATATTATTAAATTTTCCGCACGGCTAATTGAAGATTAAACTCTTAAACAGGGTTGCCGAACATGGTCGGATATTTTTGGTTTGGTTGGATGGTAGGCCAAACCTAATTTTGGTCGGTTTTAGAAAATTGGACGGATATCAGACAATTACAAATCTCATAGCTTTTTTACCAAACACAAAAATTTTTTTTGATTGTTGATGAAACTATGGATATGGCATTGATATTACGTTAGGAGCAAGTTACTTTGACGGTGTTAGTTTTACAAAGGATAGCTTTGTCATCTTATTCGAGCTTGCCAAGTCAGATGCCGTTTAAATGTTTATTCTTAAAAAAAAACTTTTTATCAACAAACAATATTCCTATACAAAATTTGATCGGATTGGCAACAAACGGCGCTCACACCATGACTGGAACTGTTGGTAAGCTTATAGCCTATTCGTCGATGTCAAACGTAGACTTCGATCGCATAAATTACATGTAAAACAAAGACAATATTGTATAATTTGTTTTCGGTTTAAATGTAAATTCATCGAACGAAGTCTGCATTCAGAAATAGATGAACAGGCAGTTAATCTTACTTAGGGCGGGTTTTTGAGATGTGGATTAAGTTTAAACTTAGTTTAACGTAGTCTGAAACTCGGATTTTTCCAGCGAAATGTGATTTTTTTATATTATTTCATCAAAGACTAACATTTTAAGCAAAACTGAGCTGTTCCGACAAAATTTTGTATACAAACTTGGTAGTGGCGGCACAAATCTGCTTTCAGATTAACTAAACTTAGTATAACTGAGATCTCAAAAATCCAGCCTTAGTAATGCAAAAAATATTAAGGTTCTTTGTAGTAATATTTAAAGTTTTTTCACATAGTCCTAAAAGAATAACATAAATAAAAGAATTTCAGGAATTCTGTTCTGTATTATGTGTTTCTTATACAAGATGGACTTCTTAAAGGAAGATGTTGTAAGAATCGTAGAACAGCGGGATGCTTTGATACTGTATTTTGAAACGTAGTTTTATAAAGGCAATGGTATAAGAACTGCAGAACTTGCAGAAAGTATGGATGAGTTCCAAAACAGAGCAAGTTATCAACGCATGTACAATAAGCCAACTATGCATTGTTAAACTCTTTGATACATTTTTTACGTTCTCTGCAAGGTATTAGGATATATTGCAGCTCAGCCTATGTCTTATAAAGTTTAATACTTTTTTTTTTTTTAAATTGTACAAACTTAAGTTAATAAATTTTGATTCATATTTTATTAGTGGTCTTTAGGTGTTATTGCATACGATCAATGAATTATAATTCCAGTTATATATTCCAGTTTATAAGCGTTATTAAATGAATTTGTATATATACATACATTTAATTTAAGTTAAACGTTACCGCAAATAAACTTTTAATAAAACTAGGGGTTATGTGTATGACGTTAAATATTTAATAGGTGTGCACATTAGGGATATAACTTTTTTACAAATTTTTAAAATATCAAAATTGGCATAGCACAGTCCGATAGAGCATAAACAACTTTACGGGAACGTATATTTTTTTTTTCGCTAAGGTCAAAAAAGTTCACGCACCAACCGCGATGAAGTTTTGAAAATCTTTAATTTTCTTTTTCGTTAAGAAAAATTAATAATATGTTTATTTAAAACAAAAAATAGATCAAGTATGAAATTTCATTAATATTTGGAGATGGTAAGAGATTTTTCCGCAAACTAAAACGTATCTTTAACCTTGTTTAACAAAAAAAAAAAAAAAAATTAAAAAAGAATAAGAAACACCATATAAAATTATGAATATTCAATATTGCATTGGTTTAGAAAAACCAATTAGTGCGTGAACTTTTTTGAGAAAAAGATTATGATTTTCGTGGTTAGTAGGAC
Organism: Pollenia angustigena; assembly: GCA_930367215.1. NCBI lineage: Eukaryota > Metazoa > Arthropoda > Insecta > Diptera > Polleniidae > Pollenia > Pollenia angustigena. Next base: position 122,115,749 of record OV884059.1, on the reverse strand, counting down.
ATGGTTGACCTCATGGTACTATGCCAAAAAATTGGTTATACCCCTAGTGCACATAGGCTTACTTTTTGTTTTTACTATAATTGCATATGACAAAAAAAAAAAAAACAAATAATATGTAGATTTATAGCTTTATCCAATAAAAATTATACTTTTTATCAAAAATACATATACATTCATATCGTCATATAAAATGCATTTTAAGAAAAAGAGAGATAACTTAATAAAAAGGCAGCTATTGTGATTATAACAACGGGGGTTTCTGGTTAATATCGTTACCACATTACGTATGATTGACACTATCCTGAAAAACTGTTTTAGTCGTATCGCTACTGAAAATTTTTTAAAAATTATGATAGGCCCTTTTGCATTTTTATGACAATATAATTGTTTTTAAATATTTCAAAAATTTGGTCGGTTTCAAAGGATTTTGGTAGGTTTTGCAGACAATTTTGGTCGGATAAAATTTTTTCAAACGGCAACCCTGCTCTTAAATAAAGCAATGAATTAATATTAATAAAATGTCCATTTTACAAAGGGGACACCCGGGTTTGAACCGGGGACCTCTCGATCTGCAGTCGAATGCTCTACCACTGAGCTATATCCCCTTTATAGTTACGTAAATAAATTTTGTAGCTTTTTCCAAAAGATGTTTAGTAGAAAATAATCTATTTATTCGAAGAGAATCTATTGGAAAAATGTAACACAAGCTTCACAACTACACCTTTTCCAATTGTAATTCAGAAAGCGTCAATGTAAGGGGGGGGGGGTGCTTTAATACCATGGTAGAGAAGGCCTTGATGGCTTTATCTCTCATTCAATAGGGAGATAAAGGCGTTTTTGTTTTTTTTTTTTCATTTGAATGGGAGATAAAGCCATCATGGCTTTAGAAAATGGCTTTATCTCTCATTTCAGTTCCGGGGACACTAAAGTTAAGTATTGAAATCTGGCTTCGCATACTAAAGTTTTTCTGCGTGCTTAAGGCTAGATTACACTATTATACTTTGTATTAATACATGTCAAAAACTCAAATTATATGACAAAGTGTGATAGTGTGAATGCAATGGGTCACGAAAATGACAAGTATTAAGAAAAAAGTTTGACATCCCATACGACTTCATCGTTTTTTGAAAAATTTCTAAACAATAATACTTTTCATTGGATCAGGGTTGCATTTTATTTCATGTATGAGTGTTTATACTTTGTGTGATGGTGTGACCACAAACTGACATGTTACATTAGATTTGCTGACAGTCGCAACAAAACTCATTTGATTTCTATCTCACAAAGTATTATGGAATACGTAAGACTTGTGAGATAGTTTAATCTAGGCTTTAGGGGTTTTTCCTCCAGTAGGCTTCGCTGAATAAAGTTTTCCTGCGTGCGTTACAAGAATAAAAAAATGTTTTCAATGATAACTAAGGATTTTCCCTTTTACAGAATGTTAACAGCAGGCATAACAATTATCTGAAAAAATATGGCTTTATTGCTCATTTGCGAAAAAAATATGGCTATATCTCTCATTTCGCAAAATTTTAAATATGACCTTACCTCTCAATGATTGGGCAATAAGGCCATTATGGCTTTATCTCCCATTCAATTGAGCAATAATGCCATCATGGCCTTATCTACCATGGTTTTAAAGCACCCCCCCCCCCCCCCCCCCCCCACCACTCAATTGTAATTCAGAAAGCGTTAATTGTAATTCAGATTTGTCAGTTGTGATTCAGAAAGCGTCAATTGTAATTCAGAAAGCGTAAATTGTAATTCAGATTAGTTAATTGTAATTAAGAAAGTGTCAATTGTAAATCAGAAATCGTCAATTGTATTTCAGAAAGCGTCAATTGTAAATCAGAAATCGTCAATTGTAATTCAGAAAAGAAAGAAATTTTATTAACTACTATTTATTATACCAACACCACAATAGTGGACAGGGTGTTATGCATTTGTGCTGATGTGTGTAACGCTTTAAAATAGTGGTCCTAGACCCACCCTAAAGTATACCGATCTACTCAGATTCACTTTCTGAGTCGAACTAACGATGTCCATCCGGCTGGCTGGCAGGCTGGCTGGCTGTCCATGTAACCTTGTGCGCAAAATACAGGTCGCAATTTTGGAGATAATTTGATAAAATTAGGGTCATAGGTTCTTATTGACACAAGGACCAAGCCTATTGAAAATGGGCCAAATCGTAGTACCACGAGGGAAAATAGGGGGAAATTTCTTCCTCTCAGAAACTATCAAACCGATTTTAATGAAATTTAAAACATAGATAGAACCATATCTATATGGACACAAAATGTATAAATTTTTAAAAAAATCGGACCACGAGGGGAGATAGGGGCAATTTCTGCCTCTCAAACCGATTTTAATGAAATTTAAAACATAGATAGATCCATATCTACAGGGACACATTAGCTATACAGTTTTTAAAAAATAGGACCACAAGGGGAGGCAGGGGGCAATTTCTGCCTTTCACAAACTTTCAAAACGATTTTCATGAAGTTTATAAACATAGATAAATCCATATTTACATGGAAACATAAGCATAATGTGTTTTAAAATACTTTCTTACTTGTTCTTATTTTATTATAATAAAAAAAATGCTTAATAGAGATATTCGTAAATAATTCCTTGTATTTTTATTATATTCTGAATTGCAATTGACGCTTTCTGAATTACAATTGATCATTTCTGATTGACAATTGAAGCACAGTCGCTAATAACGTTTTAAGTTACAAAATAATAATTTTTCAGGAGAGCGCAAAACGTTTTTCGACAGGCAGCATTATTTGTTTTAACATGTTTTTTCTATTAATAAAAATAATGATAGTAAAAAATTTTATGCAAAAGTCTTTTAAAACATTATTCCGCACTGCAAACCCATTTCGGTTTCATTATTTTGTTAGTAACTTGCAATGTTCTTCCACTGGCTGATACTTCGTAAGCCATTTTGAAGGCGTTAATGTGCATAGTTTTGGTTGATTTGTTGTTTAAACTGTGTAAGAGAGCAAGGCTAACGGTTATCTGCTAAAAAACAGTTTTTGCAAAATGTGGCGTTTACAACTTTATTCGCGGCTGGGCTTCAATTGACGCTTTCTGAATCACAATTAACTAATCTGAATTACAATTTACGCTGTCTGAATTACAATTGACTAATCTGAATTACAACTGGAAAAGGTGTAGTAATGAGTAGAGGTTATACTAAGTATTTCATTCCTAATAAAACTTTTTAAGTATTCATCTGAGACCCTATAAAGTATATATGTATATATAATGGATCCTAAGGTAATTTTAAGTCGGGTTAGCCTGTTCGTCTGTCTGTTAAAAACAAGCTCACTTTTGAGCAACTTAAAAGAAAAGAACAATGTTTATGTCAAATTGTTTCTCGTTCTTCTAAAGTGTTTGGGATTAAAATCCAGCAAAATCGGTTAAATTGGATAAAGTTACGAATCTAAATGTGAATCCATTGCCACAAAAAAATTATTACTTGCTACAAATACTACTCTTTTCATACTACTATTTTCCTGTATATCGGTCCTCAATTCAACATAAGCCCTATTTTACTGATTTTATTTGTTTATTTGAAATTTGATTTCCTTAAGCGAGGGTTATCACATTATTTACAGAGTTTTAGTTAATTAATAATTTTTCATCTAAAAAATTAACATATATTTAATTTAAAGTTTAGATTTTAATCTCTGATATATTTAAATATTAGTATTACTCTACTACACCTTTTCTGGTTGTAGTTCAGAAAGCGTCAATTGTAATTCAGATTAGTCAATTGTTATTCAGAAAGCGTAAATTGTAATTCAGATTAGTCAATTGTAATTCAGAAAACGTCAACTGCAATTCAGAAACTGTCAATTGTAATTCAGAAAGCGTCAATTGTAATTCAGAATATAATAAAAATACAACAAAATATATACGAATATATATTAATGATATAATATATTTAGCTCATTAGTGCAAATTTTTTTATTTTTTTTTGTTATAATAAAATTTATAACAAGTTTTCCTTGCTTTCTGAATTACTATTGACAATTTCTGATTTACAATTGACGCTTTCTGAATTACAATTGACGCATTCTGAACTACAATTGACGCTTTCTGAATTAAAATTGGAAAAGGTGTAGTAATTCTTCTTTACATACGTGAGTATATTTTATTAAGTAAAAAAGTACAAGTAACAAAAAAATAAAAAAAATTAACTTAATTAAATAGACTCGAAATTTCTGGGTTATTAGATTGCTCACATAATAGTCGAAGACATTCTGTCATGATGCATATTCTATCGCGAATCATGTTTATATTTTTTTCGACATGGAGTTCGTAAGTGGAAAAATGCCAGGGGAAATTCAGCATCGTTTTAAGTAATATGTTTTGACCCCCCAAACAGGACAAGCATATAAAATAAAGGATTGGAAAACTACTTTAGCTAATATTATTTTATTCTCGCGACTTAAAAACATTTTCGCCCTATAAGCGCATATAACATGTTTTTTGCTAAGTTAAATTTTTCTATTTGCTTTTTTATATGCAAGTCAAAAATTAGTTTTCTATCAAAGTAAACTCCTTAATATTTTACATTGGTGCTTCACTGCACTGCAGAGCCATTGATTCCCAATTGGCTTGTGGCATAAAAATAACAATTTCTTCTACGACTAAAGAATACTGCTTGTCTTTTACTTTGAAAATAATCAGCAAGTCGGTATAACGCAGATTGTAAATTATCTACATTATTTTGGCCAAATTTATGTGATGAAAATAGACAACCATTTAGTGTCTGTCATAGTTTTCTATGACTAAAAATCACACCGCCAAATTTCGTGAAGAACGGTTACCATAGGCCCCATTTAAACAGACTTCTGTTAAACACTTTAAAACGTTTAGAACGCTTAAATAAATATTACTCCTGTATTGAAATTTGGTATAATTTAGGGTTTTTAATACCAGAAATCATTCTACAGAACTTTGTGCTGATTGATCCATAATTAACCGTGTGCCCAATATAAATTCCCATCCTGAAAATAATTTTGGTACCGTTATAACTGTTACGAATCATGATATTTTATTCTAATTAGTTCAAATAAAGTTTTATATGAATAGAAATAAAAGCATAGAACTTTCTTGTGTTCAGCCAGTAATTTAAGTCAAAACCGCAACCAATTATAATACTGAAGTCAGTGTCTATAAAGATAAGTTAGTAATTTATAGGTCCCATATAGAGCCCATTCCTGAAATACTTTAACTGTCGGTTGTTGATATCAGAGATTCGCCACAGCAGAAAAAACAGTCTTGCTTGTTTTTAATTGGTTTTTATTTTAACCTATGTACCTCTTTAAATTCTGGAGTTTTTTCCGATTCTGTTATATAACAAACTTTGCCTGGCTAAACATCAAAGGTCGAAGGGTATATAACGAAAAACTTTTAGACTTAGGCCGGGTTTTTGCGATGTGGATTAAGTTTAAACTTAAATAAACCCACTCTGAAACTCGGAATTTTCCGGCGAAAATAAATTTTTTGTTTTATTTCATTAAATGCCTACATGTTAAGCAAAACTAAGCTATTCCGACAAACTTGGTAATGGCGGCACAAATCTGTTTTCAGGTTTACTAGATCTAGTTCAACTGATATTTCCTAAACCCAGCCTTAGTCCGTTACAAAACTGAAATAGTGTTTGCGTCATTGAATCGGCGGCGGCTTAAATGTCGGCTTGAAATGTTTAAAATTGTTATTTAAGGAAAACTATTATGCCCAACTGTTGGGATTGATATTAAAACACATTTATGTTTAAAATCGTTTTAAATACAAAATTCCTTTCTTCACTAAACAGTTAAATGTAACTTAATTCACCCATGTGAAAATCCTAATTTTTTCCTATATACAAGATTTAGTAACAAACTGGTTCTTAGGTACCCAATGGGTACTTTTAAATTCATTTTAAGTTTCCATTGGAGAAACTTAGCAAGGTGGTCTCAATATTAAACCAATGCAACAACAACAGGCAAAACAATAGCAAACAACTGTTTTTGGAGGCCGCCTTGCAAATTAAATACACTTTTTTGTGATATTTTATTTGTATTTAGTAGTGCTACCATACTTTTATCTTAATTAAATAAGACTTTTTAAGCAAAATTCAAAAAAATCAATCTGTATTTAAATACGATTTAAGTTAATATGAAAATTAACTTAATATTGATTTTAATATTATCCTGAAAATTGGGCATTAATCATTTCTCTATCTATTTATTTTTAGGTTAAAGTACAAAACATCAAATAATAATAAAAGTATAGTGCAATTTCGTTTTTTTCTCATTACTGTTTTAAGCTGATGTTATCTGTAGGACCACGTCTCCATTTACAAAAAGTAAAGCTTCCTGCAATAAATTACACTACGTGACAATTTTTTGACCAAATGAGTTTGACACCTAATCTTTATGTAAAAAAAAGTAGAACAGTTTTTGAGATATTCCAAAATAACCGTTAGTTGTGTTTTTAAAAAAGATGCTGTGACTGAAATGCAAATGTAAGACACTTCTGTAATTTTTTGTTTTTTATTTTACAACTGCTGGTAATATTTTATACTTTTTTCTGCCACATTAAAAACTTCGCTATCAGAGTAAGATTCTAATTCAGAATCTAAATCATTTTGTTGTATTTCACTTGTCTTTTTTGTAAAATATTCCTGCAGAGATTTTTGCATGTTGTTAAGTACATACAATGACGCTTTGAAAAATTTTAAGAGTAATACCATTTTTGACCAAGAAATTAATACATTAAAACGCAAAGCTGTAAAATAAACTAAGTCACACAAATTAAGAAATTTAACGGCGCAGCTGCTGTCATCGGCGGCTTTAATTGAGCAGTCTAAGCCTTGTAAATAGCCGGCGGCGCGGCATGGAGAAATCAAGCTGCGGCGGCGAGCCAATCGGCTTTGCAATTTTTACAATATTGATCTCTGACTCTTTAAAGATAGATAACTTTAAGAGCTTCACGTTTTATGTATCAAAAGAAAGTATTTCTAAAAGAAGTCGGAAGAAGCGTGAGGCCCACCCGCAAAAGTATTAATTTTGGTTGGGCATATCTCACGGAGAGGCATTTAGATTTTTGTAGAGAACTGCAGATTAAATCTTGTTTTCAACAAAAATTAAGTTAAGGAAGGTTACACCCGGGTTTGAACCGGGGACCTCTCGATCTGCAGTCGAATGCTCTACCACTGAGCTATATCCCCAACTTTACCCTTTGAAGGATAATTTGGTAATTTTTCTATAAAAATATTATATATTGTTAAAATAACTTCGATTAATCTTTTAAGATTTATATGTAGAACAATTGTCGATGTTTTTAAAAATGTATTGAAATTCGTCACATTATCAAAAATTGTATGTAAAATTTATTGTTATAGGTTAATCAACTTCATAATTAGGTCAGCTTGCAATAAAAACTTTTAAAAAATTCTCAGAAAATTACAATTATTTTTAACTAGCACGAATTTCAAAAAAAGCTGAGACATGTATTTAATTTAATCGACTAAAGATTAAAATATGTTAATTTGGCACTTTGATTACAAACAACCCCGAACAAAAAATTCAAAACCCGTCTTTTTTACAGAAAATCCTTAAAAAAAGGACATGGATGATCGTCCTTAAAAAAACATTTCGTACGATACCCAATTTGCATTTGTTGGTAAGGAATCAGATTCTCAAATTAACAAAACATGCAAAAATATACCCTTTTTCAAACTGGTCCAGCTCACGAGAGGTCAAAGCTAGAGCCGAAATATTTAAAATGTCATCTTAAAAAAGTCTAAGGTTAATTTTTAGGAGGGTACATCGAAAACTTTTTTTGGTGAGTCGCTCTAGTATACATATGTGAATTTGTTATTTCGCAAATTTTTACATTTGTGAATTCTTTATTAATCAGGATTATTTAGAGTAGCGGAGTTTATTGAACGATGTCCATCTGTGGGTTGAAATAGGTTTTCCGAAGAATATTATATTTAGCCCGAATAAGCTTACCGTTGAAATTCAGCCAGGTCCCTCTACAAAAAGATGAGATATTAGCAAAAAAAAAAAAAGACTTTTCAACCTTAAAGTTATATTTAAACATAAAACTGTACTTCTTGAAGTTTTCTTAACTTTCTTTTTTCACTTTCATAGGTAGGTAGTAAAAGTTAGCACTTATAAAAATGTGCTGTCCAGGGGACACCCGGGTTTGAACCGGGGACCTCTCGATCTGCAGTCGAATGCTCTACCACTGAGCTATATCCCCATCTGTACTTTAATGAGAAAAATTTTGGAATTTTAATGTTTAAATTGATTAATAGTTGTCATACATAAATGTGCTTTAAAAAGAGATGGCAATTGATGAAAAAAGTCTGTAAGATAAGATTACAAATTTAGTTTTCTTTGTAGAGAATTATACATAAAAAAGCGTCTCTAGCAGCAGTATTGTTTTTCAGGCATATACAGCTTTTCACACTATAAGTGGGACACATAAGTAAAAAAGTTAGTTTAATTAAAAAAACGTTCATTAAATATACTTTATTTTATATGAATTAAATTATTAAAGTTTTATTGAGAACTACATAAAATAATTAACATAAAGTATTTACCCTAAGTATTTTTATGAGGTGTCCCACTGATGGTGGGATTAACCGATTAATTACTACCCGTTTAACTGATCGGTTAATTTTAAATTGGCTTTTTTCGATTAAATTAAACCGGTTAATTTCAGTCGATTACCCGATGTAACAAAAATTTCAATATTTTTTAGTACAGTCAAAGCCCGGTATAACGAATACGCAGTTTAATGGCAAAAAAAAAAAAAATAATCTCGATTAAACGAATTACAAAGCAAAAAAAAAACGTAATAGAACCGTTAGATTTTTGTGTGTGATTATGGCATCTTTGTTTTGTATTGAAAGAACACGTGTGATGCGTTGCTTTTTTCGTTAAAGTTTCAGTAGTTTTTTTTTTTGGTTTGTTGGGAAAACGAGATGTCAAATCGAAAAAGAATCTCTTTTTTTTAAATTTAACATTTTAGAAGAGTGTAAGAAATGTGTAAATCTTTCAGTAAGGGCCGGTTCACACACGTCAAGTTTGATTCGCCAAATCTTGAGTTTTAAGAGGAGAGATGAAAAGATATGGCATTCTCTTTTCCCTTCTCTCCTTAAAGTTCAAGACATGACGAATTAAACTTGAAATGTGTGAACCGCACTTAATATCCCAAAAGTATGAAATACCAAAATCTTATTAAAGTTTTATATCTGCACTAAATTATAAAGACAAGTAAATTTTGATGTTTTTCAAATTGTGGACCACCGTTTTTTATAAAATTTTAAGGTTAAATTACTGATCGATATAACGAATATCTCGGTATAACGAAAGGTCTGACCATTATATCATTCGTTAAACCGGGCTTTGACTGTATCATATAATACTTGTTTCCTCTCATATATGTACATAATGTATGTGTTTAGAAAAGATTTTTTTATACAAACAAAGAAGGTGTTCAGTGATCTTCATTTTAACCCATTTTCCGCCGACCGGTGACTCAAATTATAATGTTTTTAAATTTTTTTTATCTTCATCATCGATCAGCAGGAATGTGGTGAAAAATGGATTAAATGTTTGATTGTCAACTCCTTTTTTTTGTTTCACGTTTCTCATACATATCTTCCTCATATCAGTCTTTTAACAGAATTAACCGAAACAATTAGAAGTGTTAAAAATTTTTAAAAACTCTAATGGCATTATGGAGTATTTTATATGTTTAGAGAAATCCTGGAAAAGGACTGATAAACTAGATCTACGATAAGTAAAAGACTTTTTTCCAAGTCAAGCTTTGTCCAAACTAAAGAAAAGAATCGCTTAAGTCCTAAACATTTAAACCAAATTACTTTTCTAAAAGATTATTTTATAAAATCTCCTTTAACTATTGAAATAACTAATAAAATTATCTTAGTTTATTTTTTTTATAAATACATATTTGGGGGATTCACAAGGTCACAATGTCTTAAAATAATTACAACAAATATATATCGTCGGCTTAATATGCAAACCGGCTAAATCCACTTTTTATGTTAATTGAGATGTTGATGCCGTGTGGTAGAGAAAGATACGCCTCGTCGACCAGCATGTAGTTTTTCTTCTATTTAAGTCTTGAAGTGTGTAAAACTAACTGTATTTTTAATTTTCTATCAAGCTGCAAATAGGGAAAATAAAAAGTTTTTTTGGCTTTCCTGTAAAAGTGCAGGTTTGCATAATAAGCCGACGATATGACTGTTGTGGGCTACCGCTTATGGTTTAGATTTCTACCATACAGTTATGACGAATCAATGAACACAGCATTAACATTTTTATTTTTATTTATTTTGAACAATTGTAAAATATTATTTTGGATATTATGCCGATATGACTTCATACCATAACTTGTGTATTAATTGAAAAAATGCATATTACGTATTTATGAATTGTTTTTTTATTTGCTCGTTTTAGTTCAAGCATTGTTATGTTTGGTATGTCATTGTTTGTTTTTTTACTAATAAACTACAAATAATAAACAATTAATGCATTTTTATATATTGAAATCACTTAATTTATAAAAAAAAACTTGATTAATCGGTTAACCGTTCAAAAACAAAATTAACCGATTATTAACCTATTAAACCAAACCCTAGGTTAATTAATCGAGCGATTAACAGATTAAAGCAAAAGGTCGATTAAATGAATACCCTAGCATGTATGTAGTAAACACTGCGTACATATATCAGTAAAACATTATCAAGAGGTGTAGCCGTTTGGCTCATAATTATGTAGGTCCCACGCGGACAGTGGCATATGTAGACTAGATTTTACTTTCACTTAAAAGAGTAAAATTTTCATATAAATTGATGTTTGCTTTTGATTTTAGTTACGTTATCAAACAATTTCGGAATGCAACATGAGTGGCAATTGTATAACACTAAATTATTTATTTTTTGTAAAATTTCTTTGACATAAAGTTCTATATAATGCTGATATCAACGGTTTTTTCTAATGTGGTTTCTATTGTATTCATAATTACCAAGTATTCGCCTCTTTTAAATGTTTTTTATTTATTATTTTTTTTTATTTATTAACACTCGGCAAGATACTTGCGCAACTCTTGGTTTGAAGACATCAGCGGTAAGGTCGGGGTAAGGACAAAAAAGTTTAGTACTAACTTGCCGAGTCTGAAAGGGGTCTAAAGAAATATATTCAATTTTTATATAAATTTGTTCGAAAAGTGTTCGAAAAATTTTCATGTGATAGCAACCAATAGATATAAACATGGTTTTATGTTCACCTAAAGTTGACAAATCGTAATGATATTCAGGCATGTGATGAAAATCGATCGATTCCAAAACGAACGTTTTTAAAAGGTGTGATGAATTTCGAGGGACTTTAAAATCCAATTCTGAATTATAGTCTTAAATTTTCGTTTAGAGTTCACTTCAGTTAACGTAAATAATATATAAAATTTTAAAGTATAAAGACTGAAAATAAAAGGAATATGTATTTAAGATCTATTTTAAAATATACTGAAAACGATATTATCACCTGCTAAAGGTTAAGTGTAAAAATTTTCTTACTTAAGGTTTTTTTACTTTAAATCAATCTAAGCTTTTGAAAAGTGTTTTTTTTTTCTTTAACCCATTTTTCGCCGCATTTCTATAGAGCTATGTTAAAGATAACAGAAGAAAAAAATTAAAAAAAAAAACAGTAAGAGAGCTGGAGGCTTATTCTGGATTGCGATGCGAAAATACATAAATGCGAACAATTGTTATTCTGTATTGCGATATTCGCAAAGTTTTTTTTTAATTGCATTTCAAATGCGAAAAGGTGGCAAGTCGGTATTCTACATTGCGAAAAGAAATGTAAAATTCGCAAAATTTATTCGACAACAAAATGGCATTCGCAAAGTACAAACATGCAAGTGAAAGATAATATTTTATTTATTTATTCATCATACATTTATTATTTAATTCAGGGAAGCAAGCAATTAGACCACCAAACCGGGTCGATTTGAAATAATGATAAAATTTATGAATAAGCACAGCCAATTGGCAAGAGGCCATTTGAAAACATCAAATGCAACTCAGTTGGCAAATACTTTGTGGCAAACGTCAACTGAAGAACTAAATATCAATGGACCACCTATCAGAGAAGCTGCAGTATGGAAAAAAAGTATGAAATATATAAACCAGTTCAAAAATATTTGACTTCAACTTTAATTTTAATAAGTTTGGGCCGATTTTAAAGAACACAGCAAACAGAAGCTCAGACGAAATAAAATCGACACTGGTGGTGGCCCATCAAGGTATAATCCACTGTCTCCCTTAGAGGAGGAAGTTGTGAAATTGTTAAACATGACGGATTCCGTAAATGGATTACCGGTCGCACTTTCCATTTTTATTATTTATTTTTTTACAGAATGTCTTAAATAAAGTTCATAAACAATTTTTACAGCCAAACACAAACAATATATTTATTTTTAATTTGATATTTGTTGACATTGAAGTTTATTTGAGCAGCGTTGCCCCGATTTGAAATAAATTACGAATGCGATTGCGAAAGTCTAACAGAATACCAATTTTCTTTCGCATCGCATTTCATTTGCGCATCGCATTGATTTTCGGATCGTAATTTAGAATAAGCCTCCTGGTAATTTTATTCATCGGTCGGCGGAAAATAGGTTAAAGAAAAAAAAAACACACTTATAAAAAGCTTAGATTGATTTTAAGCAAGAAAGCCTTAAATTTTTACACTAAACCTTTATATAATATGACGATTTGTCAACTTAAGGTGGACATAAAACCTTAACGATTTTCTAAATGAATATTTTCCGTGATCACTTTTTGACTTCTCTCAATCAGTAGTCAATGGTTTTGTTAACAGACAAAAAGTCATGGTAACTTGCCGGCCGGTGTTCGAACCCCAGCCACGTCAAGAATGAAAGATTATCAATACCAATTTTAATTAATTTTCATGTTGTAAAATTCCTTTCTTCATAAAAATTATTTAATGAAAAATTAAATTTCAAGAACTTAAGCCTAATTAAAAATATTAAAAATTTGGATTAAAAACCATAACTAGTTCAACAAAATAACCGCAATACTAATTATTGTTTGGACTCAATGTTAAATAAACGACAGTTAAATCGATCTATTTGTAGTTAAGTGTATATTTGTACGTTTGATTGAGATCTAAAACCGTATTTAAATCCTATAACCGAATGCAAAGAATATTCATTTCGACCGATAACGAATGGCTTAATTTTCCACCTTTTCGTCTTTTTTCAGTCAGTCGTTAATTGGCTTTAAGGACAATACACAAAAGTCGCAATAAGTGTATTTTACCTTTGATTGCAGTCGAATACCGTATTTTAGTTTCAAAAGGAACTGTATTGAAATTTCTCTTCAAAGACATATTGACAGTTTATAGGTAAAATTTTCAACTAGTATATCATTTCGTTAAATGCAGAACAAATATGATAGGAGTAAGCATTTTAAAAGCATTGTACTATGGTTGTGTTGGTTGGTACATAATTATATTATGATATTATTTTATGGTAAAAATGTGTAACCGAGGTTTCGGTTTTAAAATGATTTAAACCGGTCGGTTTCGGTTTTAAAAATATCAAAGTTAAACGTCATACATAAAAATATATATTTTTTTGTTTGTTTCAATGCAGTTACTTTTATTAACCCTTGTATACCTGGGCCTGGCCAGGCATTTATTGACTTTTTCCAGTTTTTTTTTTATAAATTTTATTAAGTATATCAAAACGAAACATTAAGGGTCCTCATGAAATCGTTTATAAGTCTCGTAATCTGTGCAAACTGTGCATTCTTACGGCCTCGTAAACGAACTGTCAAAAATTGTATGAGCAATCATATACACAAACTGCTTAAAATTGCCCAACAATTTTGTCTCGTAAACTTGCGCTGTTCAATTGTGCATTTATACAGGCAATTTGTTTAATGCTTACCGCCGTTTTCAATGAAAACTTTAAGTGTTAATATATCACAAACAATAAATTCTTGCAATAATATAAGCATATTAGTCTTTTGGTTTTCTTAATGCATGTTTAAAAACAAATTTCATTTTTTATCAAATTTCAACTTTTTTATTATATATTTTATTATTTTTCTATTTAATATATTTTTTTATTGACGTTTCAGTTTGAAATGACATTAATTGTTTAAAATTACACAAAAATTAAAAAGGATCTTTATGAAAAGAGTCTCGCAAGTTTACCCATTTGCACAAATGGCAATTTTAAGCGATATCATGAAGACCCTTATTATGTTTTCCTCAATCAGTGTTTTTTTTTACAAGAAAATTAGAAAAAAGTGTAAACACCGTGGGCGTCGCAATTGGGCAAATGAAAATTGTGACCTATTAGGGGGGTGCTTTAAAACCATGTGAGACAAGGCCATGATGGCTTTAATGCTCAATTGAATGGGAGATAAAGCCATAATGGCCTTATTGCCCAATCATTGAGAGGTAAGGTCATATTTAAAATTTTGCAAAATGAGAGATATATCCATATTTTTTTTTCGCAAATCAGAGATAAAGCCATATTTTTCCAGAATATTGTATTGCATGGTGTAAACATTCTGTAAAAGGGAAATTCCTTAGTTCCAAGCCTTGCCGAGGGGTTCGTTAGTGTGAGTTTTTTCTATAGCCACAAAAACCCCATACAAAATACTATTGGTTCCAGCTAGGCCCAGGTGGTTGTTTGTGCCACACAAATTAGGTGTCTACTTAAGAGTTAAAAAGGTAACATTTGTTCTTCTTAGTACTTATTGTGAATTTTGAAATGCTTTGCCATTGTTGCAAGCTGTTATGTATAAAGTTTTTGTATATGAAGTTCCAGTATTATGTATAATTTGCAATTTCTTTAAGCATAAATATATTGTAAAAGTAAATCCTAAAACCGAGGTTTTTTTTGTCGGTTTTCGGTTTCGGTTTTTAGGCATTTAAAACCACGGTTTCGATTTCGGTTTCGAACAGCAATCCCTAGTTTAAATTAACCATAATTTGGCTAAAATTAACCGTAATATGGCCATAATTAAACATAATATGGCTTATAAATAGTTTTGGGAATTTAGCACATGAAAACAAATCATTAACTCCCAGGAACAACTTTGATCACAAATATGCAAATGGCAGTGCAATAAAACTGAACCGGCAAAATAAAAAAAAAGTAATTTGTTTTTTTTTTACCATGGAGGTGTCCATTTACTGCCTGTTCATCTATTTTCGAACGAAGCCTTCGTTCGCATTACTTACATTTAAAACAAAAACAAATTATAAAATATTGTTTTTGTTTTACATTAAAGTTAAGCGAAACGAAATCTTCGTTCGAAATCGATGAACAGGGGGTAGGAGTTGAAAATGTTGTTGTTTTTGTTAAAGCTTTGATATTGTTACAGCTAAAACTAGAGTGTTTATAATTTTTATTCGCTTAACAGTTTTATCAGCCTTTGACTTGGACGACGGTTGAAAAAGTAGTATACAGCGAAAAACACACAAATGTACTGTTATCTGATAAATGTGACGTGATACATTTTATGATATAGAGTCTACATCATTTTTTTATTTTTCCAGTTACAGACCAACATCTACATAATATGAAATAATTTAAAATACTTTTTCAATGTCGATAATGTGTAATTACCACGGGAACCAGAAATATGCTTTAAAAACGCCTTTAATGCGCATTAAAAATGCAGTAAAAACTGGAAAATATGCCCTGAAAAATTATTAAAAAATGCCTTAAAAAAACAAAAATTGCCCGTTTGAGGACAAAATATTCAACAATTTAATTACAAAATTAAAAATAAAAAAGCCCATATTAGGCTAAAATTCATATAAGATAAGACGTTTGCGGCAAATATTATCTAAATACATATTAACATCCATATGATTTTTTGTCTTAAAGGGATTTTAGGTACGGTCGATTAATTGTAACATTTAAAAGAATGTTAAAGCTATTTAAGGATGGCAGCTTTAGACAAATGTGAACCCATTCGAAAAAAAATTTTATTCGTATTAAAATGTTTTTGGGGCGAACTTAATTTAAATACCAACATAATAAGATGACATAGATGGGGGTAGTGCACTCATTTTGCAGTTTCAACTCACACTTAGTGATAGTGCAAAATTATTGCAATCTTTTTTTTGATGTTGAGTGATGAGTTGAAAATTTGCAGAATCCCTAAGCATGAGTGATAGTGATGTTAAAAAATTTGGCACTCAAAAAAAATTAGTTTGATTTAAAAAAAAGCAAACATCAGTTTATTGCAACTTTTTTATTCTTCACTCATTTGAGTGCAACTAAAAATTTTGCATTCAATTTTAAGTTTAAATAGACTTGAGTTTATTTTTGTGCACTAATTTAAAACTTAAGACTAAACTTCATAAAAAAACAAAAAAATGAACAGTAATTCAAAAACAATAGAGGACAATAAAAAAAAATATTAAAAATTGTTTGCTTTAAGCAAAACAAGCATTTCAAAATTATTATCACTTAATTTATTTCTTCGAGGAGCGTCTACCATAAGCGCTTTACTGGAGCAGAGGACAGCAAAGGCGTATTATATTTTAAAAACATTTGCTTAACTTTTTTCAATTCCTCGTCCATATTATGAAACATATGATGTAAAACATTTGAATTTGATGGTGAAAGGGAAAAGACGAGAGGAAAGTTTTTTGTTTATTCTGCAAATATTTTTTTGAGTTTGTTATTGATAGGAAGAAAAAGAAAAAAACAAGGCATACCGCGAAAAAATGTTTCATTGCATGGACACAAATGCAGTTTCAAAGAGAATTGAGTAAAGTTTCTGCAAAAAATGTTTGATTGTATGGACGATACAATTTTTTTCATCTTTTTTTGCGATATCAACTTAAAACCTTAGATTAGTAGAATTTGTTGTTGTTAAATTTTTTCATCCGAATAAAATAATTAAATATATAATTTTTTGATTATTATCATATAGGATTTTTTTGTTGTTGTTTGAAGTTTTCACTTAAAATAATAATGAAAGTAACTATACTTCGTAGTAAAAATTTGTATTTTTTGAATTTGTATTCAAGAATTTCATGACCACTTATTTTTGAAAGATTAGTAAGAGTATGTTTATATGCAGCTTTTTCTGATTGCAAGTTAAAATTTTGCACTATTTGAATTGAGTGCATACTGTTGCACTCAATCTGCGTTTAGTGATAGTGATAGCAATATCACAAAAAACAGGCAAGTGCACGGCCTAAAAAACACTTAATTGACAACATCTTGTGTAAGTTGTTGTTGTTTTTATTTTGTTTTTCTCAACCTACTTACAACTACAATTAATGTTGAGAGAATTTCAACTAATTGTAGTGGGGAATGTAAGATGAGATAAACCCACTGTTGTTTATTGTTGATGTGTTTTGTTTAAACTTTAATATTATTACAAGTAGAACTGTTGCTATAATTCTTATACGTTTAACAGTTTTATTTGGTTTAATATCTTTATGGCCATTTTCTCAATGTATCGACAAACTGTCTGTTACTTAATGTCAACATAAATTTATTGGACCGATAAACTGTCCGTTAACGATTCTGGGTTTCTTAATATACCGACAAAAAACAAAGTTTTCAGCTGGCAACGCCACTCAAAATACATGTAAAAGTTGGGAGTCAGCTGATTGAATTTATCTGAACGGCAAATAAAAGGAAAATAAATAATTGGCAGATGAGTGCCGGTTAGCTTTGCGATAAAATCGAAGCAAATGAGACATTGAGAAAACCAAATTTCTTTAATGTGCAATTTTTCGTTGGGAAAAAAGATAATCGTCTAATGAGAAAATGGCCATTAGTTTTTCTAAAATCTTTATGGATGAAGTTTCTTGATGATCTGGCCTAAGTAACTTGTGAAATGCGCATAGGAATAGCTTATCTCATCAACAATAAATTTCAAGTGTTTTTGTCAAGAATAAAAAGTGGGAATTAAGCACGAATAACAAAATCTTTTGAAATTAAAATTTTGTATTCCCAAAAATTGAAATTACTTTTTGAATATCATAAATAGCAATCATCACTTAAGCTGATAAAAAAGAGTGCAAACTAATATTTTTGAAGTTTTATTTAGTGATAGTGCACTGCTGATTTATTTAAATCAATATTTAGTGCACTACGGACACAGAGTCTAATTCGGAAAGAAGTTTTTATGTGAAATTATAGATCGATTAACATTGCCTTCGTCCATATTAAATTATATACAAAATTGGATCTGGTACTTTGCGCACAAGGCTAACATGCACCAGACGGACGGATGGATATGGCTAGATCACTTTAAAAATATTGGTCTAGATTTTTATATAAAGGGTGATCAAAGGTTGATTTTGAATAAAACACAAATTATTTTATTATGATAATATTGGTGTCGTTCAATTATGTATGGAACAAAATATCGGCCAAATGGTCCAAATTTTCGATAACGCTGGGGCATAATTGAGGTTCTATGCCGTTAATGTGCCGAATTATCTCATCCTATAGCTTTTTAATTGTTGCTGGCTTATTGACGTACACCTTTTCTTTCCAATAACCCCAAAAAAGAAGTACAACGGTGTCAAATTACATGATCTTGACATCGACACCACGTGAGATTACATGGTCATTGAATTTTACATGGCACCATCCTGTTAAAACTACATATCGTCCACATCCAAATCTTCCGATTCGGGCCATAAAAAGTTCGTTATCATCTCACGATAGCGAACACAATTCACAGTAAATTCCTGACGGGCCTCATTTAAAAAAATAAATACGGCCCGATGCTGCCGCTAGCACATACACCGCACCAAACAGTCACTCTCTGTGGGTGCATTGGTTTTTCGACAATCACTCTTGGATTCAGGGTCGTGAACTATTTCTAATTAAAAAGCGCCGTAGCCCCAATCAAAAAGCGCTAAAAAGCGCTAAATAAAATTTAAATAAAAAACTTAATGAAATGTTTAAGAAACAAGTTTGTGCGATTTTGATCTTTTACAATGATTATTTTTGACCATATGGCGACCATTTTTTCATGCAAATTAGTATGTACAATTTTTTTTTTTTTATCAATTATCAGAAATCTAGGTATATTATGAATACAATAAGGCGAGAAATCATGAAGATCAGTAAAATCAGCACGCTAAAGTCAATTAAAATCGCATAATCAAGTTCTCTACCCCGACTTTTTTTGTTTTTTGCAGTGCAGTGTTAATAAAACATTAACATTTTAAAAAAGGCTTTTCTGATATTTCAGGAAAAGTAAAGTAATATAATTTCAAATATACCCGGAAAAAATTATTTACTAAATCACCATTCTCATCAAGCCAAAAATTTCTTATTGTAAGCCTGAAATTTTTTCATAAAAAAGTGTAGTTTAAGAAAACTTAATAAAAAAATGAGAAACTTTTGATTGATATGTTAACATGTCGATCTAAATAAAAATTAATTGAAGCAAACCAAGTTTTCTTGAACATTTTCTGAAAAGTTTAAAGAAATCGGTAGCATTTGTTTCTTGATGCAAGAAATTCGATCCTATTAAAATATCAAGAAAATGAGACTAATATTAAATAAATGCTGAATGCAGTTTTTGATCATATACCAAAAACATGAACTTTTGATCATGACAAAATGTTTCTTTATTTAAGAAAGTTTTACTTAATACAAACAAAAAAAGTTAATGGATTACTTTAGAAAATAAACTTCTTTCCTTGTATATTATGCATTTCAGAGTAAAGTATGACCATATTTACATTATGCAATTAACGCCGCAACTTTCGCTTGCATCTTTTTGTTTGTTAGCAAGAGGTGTAGGGAAGAAAACGGGGTTGAAAAAGTTGAAAAAATGCTTGAAAAAAATTTAAATGTAAATGTGAAAAGAGTTTCGTAGCAACTACTTTAAAAGAAAATAGAAAAAAACTCGGCTTTAATTGCATAGTCTAAATGCGGTATATGTATTTAAAAAACGGAAACAAATTTTGGTTTTTTGTGTCTTGATTTAAATGTTTGCAAATAAAAGTACAAACATTTTGGGTATCAATAAAAGCGCTCTTTTTCAAAAAAGCGCTAAGGAAAAAATATGCGCTTTTTCGACAGTGATAAAGCGCTAAATCTAGCGCCAAAGGCGCTAAATTGGCAACTCTGCTTGGATTATCAATCGCCCAAATGCGGCAATTCTGCTTATTGACGAATCCACTGAGGTGAAAATGTGCCTCATTAGTGAAGATGATTTTCTTCGAAAATTTATTATCCCCAGTTGCCATTTCTTGCCACCATTCTAACCATTGACGACGTTTGGAATGGTCAAGAGGCTTTAGTTCTTGAGTCAATTGCACCTTCAAAGCGTGTAAATGCAAGTATTTATGCATAATGTTCATCATCGACGAGCGTGAGAGGTTCAGCTCTTCAGCCACACTATCGCGACCAGCAGCAATATTTTCTGCAGTACGAGCTGTACGAGCATGCACTGGTGTTTTCACATCTCCTACAGACCCGGTTTGCACAATTTTTCCGATTGTACGCACATTTGGACGATTAAATTGACGGAAAAAATCACAAACTGCACGATATGCATTTTGATTTGAACGCCCATTTTCATAATAAGCCTGAATAACTTTAACGCGTTGCACGATTGTGTATCTTTCCATGGTTCAAATTGAAATTGAGAAATGTCAAATTAATTGCAGAAAAAAGGTGTGGTTCACATTCCACATCGGCCCTTAAAATTTAACCATCCGATATTATACACATCGCATAAAATTTATCTTTAATGGCAACCGGCTTTGTCTTACAATTTTAGAGTAAAAGTTGTAGATGGCAAAATTGAAGGAACACGTTGGGTATACAGATAGATATTCAGAACTAAAACTCCATCTGTAAACCAGAATTTCTTTTTGTTTACTGCGAAAACTCTTGCAGGCATCTAAAAAAATTTTAAATGTATTAAATATGCCTTTAAAACTCAAAATATGCGCTATAAACTTAAATAAATGCTCGTTTATCTAAATTATGGACAAAAATGCTGCCAACGGTAGAATATGCAAAAATATGCACTAACAAATCGATGTCAAAATTCATAAAAGGCTCTAAAATGGATAAATATATTGTTTGTGCTTTCATTGGTCGCACAAGAAAAAACATTCAACTGCATATTTATGGTTTCCCTGGTAATTAAAATATTAATATCATTTCCTTGTGTCATGAAACTTTTCCTTGTTTAATACAAATAAAATTGTATTAAACTTGACAATTGTTATGTTAAAGACAGCAATAGTTTGTTTCTGGCCATTGCGGGAACCATAATATGTGATTTTAATCATACTTTAGCCATGATTTTTCAGCGTGAGATCTAAAATGTTTAAAAATATAGTTAGTTTTTTAAGTTGTTATGTTAAACAACTGAAAAAAGACGTCTTAAAAAGTACAGGGGACACCCGGGTTTGAACCGGGGACCTCTCGATCTGCAGTCGAATGCTCTACCACTGAGCTATATCCCCCCACATCTCAGTTAGCAAAAAATTACAAGTCTTAAAACTAATTTCTACAAAATTATTTAAAATGTTTTAACTTTTCTCCTAAAAAAGTTAAATTTTTTACAATCAATTGCACCTGTTAAAAAGATATTTATTTAGAAGAAAGAAAAAAGTAAATGACAAAACTCATAGATAATGACAATAAACTTTTTTTTATAGCAACATGCCATTAAAGTGGAAATATTGATAATGTTGCTGATAATGATGATGTGTATAAAGTATGTAGATGAAATTGATGGATAAAGAATCTGTTTGTAATGATTCAAACAAAAACAGTTTTTTAAATTGCTTTGAAAATTGTTGTTATTTGTTTTTCCGAAATGTTTTTTGTCTAGTACAAGTACATATTACAATTTGAATTTGTTAGTTTATAAATTCAAGTATGCAAATGAGTTTTTAATGTTTAAGAATTTATGTTGTTTTTGTTTTTCCTATCTGTTTTTACTGCGTATTAGGCAAAATATTGAGAAATGCCATTATTAGATTTTTTATCCCTAAATTTTCCCTTTCTTTTTTTTATTCTAAGAAATGTTTTTATTATAAAGTTCATCGTTATGTCAATAACATTGATTAATTATATAAAAATTTAAATGAAAAGTGGGAAAAAACAAAAAAAAAAAAAAAAATAAAAAAGATTATTTCAAATTACTGACGATAAAAAAAGTTAACTCAAATGTTGAGAATGCGCTCTTTGTTGAAGAAAAAATTTAGCGTTTTTAAAACGATTCCAGCAAGCAACAGCACAGGTTAAATCGAAAGCTTTGAGCACTGTTTCTTGCACAATTTTCAAATTTTAATCAAAAGAGGGAATTTAATTCTAGTCATTATCAAGTCTTAAGGGGCCTCTGTACACGGTCAAGCCATTTCTCATCAAGCGCTATGGTAGTATTATTGAAAATGTGTGACACCGACGATGCTGGATGGAAATTTAAAAAAATTTAGATATGACGGCGAATATAACGTCCAGCACACGCACACGAGTGAATTCGTCGTGACGTCAAGCATTTTGATCGTGTATAAACCTCTTAAACTTATAATTTTTAATTTTGACAATAAAGTACAAGGAACTGACATTTTTACAATTTTAAAGAAGTTCGAATGCTACACCCAGAGAAAAAACCTGTTTTAATATGGTCACCTCCAATAAAACTATTTTTGAAGAAAAATTTTAACATACTTTGTTTAATTTAACCATATTATGCCCACCGACAACCATATTATGATGAAATTGATCCTCCATCAAGAATCCACAACCAAATTATTGTTGCTTCCGAACATGTTATGGTTAATAATAACTAGAATATGTTTAACACTTGCAAAAACTTGGTTGAGAAAAATACGATTGTTAATTTAAAAACAAATTATTGTCATATTCAACCATTACATATTTAGAGGCAACCATAATATGGTTGTGGCTTCTTGATGGAGGACTAATTTAACCATAACCACCCCTAACCGCGAAAATAACGTACACAGAAAAAATTATTGCCGAATTATTTTCAAACAAACGCTTGTTTGAAAATTTTTTTCTTTTCTACAAATTTTTTTACTGATTCAATTAATATTTTTGTTTGATTTTTATTTACAACTGTTCAAAAATATAATATACGCGTTATTGGTTTCAAATTTTCAAAATTTTGTATGAAATATCTAGATTTAGCCATTTTGCATCCTGTTTAGTCATTAAAAAATGAGTTTAGACATTAGCCATTTTTTTTTTTAGCAATTTTTCAACTTATTTAGCCATACATTTTTTTTGCCGTTTTTCTTTTAAAATAATATTTTTCAATTTCTTATAAAAATGTATTCAAGTAAAATAAACATTTTTAACAATTCAAACTCATTTCATTTAAATCACAACTGTTACAAATGTTGGGAATAGCTATAAACTATGATAATGAAACATCTTTCAAAATAAAGCTATAGTAGTCCAATATTAAATTTATAAAATGTATCAACACAAACATCGGTGTTTCTTGGTCTCAGTTGCATGGTCTAATGATGAAGTAGAGAGGGTATTTACCCAAGTAAACATCGTTTAAAGTAATTTGATTAACTCGTTAATTCGATTTTATCAATAAAATATTTATACCAGGCCTAAAATAGTGGAGAGGGTACGATGGTACGGTGCTGATGTTTGTAACACCTTAAAATATTAGTCCTTAGCCCACCTTTACGTATACCGACTGACTCATCGAATTAACGATGTTTGTCCTGCTGGCTGTTTTGGAGATTTTTTGATAAAATTTGGTACATAGGCTCTAATGTGGTGTAGGGTACCATACAGTCGTTGTTGACATACTATACTTTCTTACTTGTTTTTATTGGACTGAAAAGGTTGGGCAAATGTTGCTGTGATTATGATTTACCTTCAAATTGTTAAAAACTAATAGGCCCGAGTGATTCCTATGCACACAGAAAAAAATACCCATGTAAAATTAACATGGAAAAATGTTGATTGAGAATCATGTTAAATTTCAGAAAAATTATGCCCTTTACTTAAATTTATCATTATTTCATATTAATTTTTAATAAAAAATATCAAAATAACCTTAAATTACGTTTATTTAATATTATTCACTGTTAAAAAAATAAAAAATAAAAAAATATTAAAATATAAATAAATCTGGATTCAATATTGAACCCATAAAAACCTGTTTTGTATTAAAATCAAAAGTTTATCTTGTTAAATTAACATGCATACCTACTTAATTATGTACATTTTTTATTTTCACTTTTAAAATATGTTATAAAAAGAAGACAATTCCCGTATTCTTTTAATTAAAATTGTTTATTTAAATAGTACATCAAGTTTTCAAAGTAGAATGATTACCATATCGGGCGATTCTGCTGATGCTTCTGTTAACAAAGGAGAATACAAAATAAGTGAAACATGTGTTACAGGGTTTTGAATTATTCTTACAAATGTTGTCTGAAGCTTCTTCACACTGTTAAAATACACTCAAACCCATTTGATTCTACATGAAATTCACGTTGTTTCAACTGGAAATAACTTTCATTCAACGTGATTCCGATTGTTATTTCAATATAAATTACATTTTGCTCTAACTTTACTGCAATGTTAAATTAACATGAATTATAGTTATTTCAAAAGAAAAAAATGTTGTTCGCAGTTATTGTAAAATCAGGTTGAATTAACATGAAACCCGTATGAAGCAAAATCACCACCGAAAAAATTTAAATCAACCTTGTTTTCGACGTTTTTAACTTGATTTTTTTCTGTGTGTGAGATGAACAATAACGACATCGAATTTATCGATGATTTGATTTTTAAATATCTATCAAAATATTAACGTTTATTCTTATTTAACAAATTGATCTTAACTTACAATTTTATCGTAAACCACTTTAAATGAATTATTTCTGATTTATTATTGAATTGAAATGTGTTTTTATTTAAAAAAGCTTTTAGCCATTTTTTCCGTAAATTTAGCCATTTTTGTTCACCAAGTTTTGGCAACACTGACCTAGACCCACCTTAAAGTGTACCGATCGATTCAGAATCACTTTCTGAGTCGAATTAACGATGCTGGCTGGCTGTCCATGTAACCTTGTGCGCAAAGTACAGGTCGCAATTTTGGAGATAATTTGATAATATTTGGGTCATAGGTTCTTATTGGCACAAGGACCAAGCCTATTGAAAGGGGGGTGCTTTAAAACCATGTGAGATAAGGCCATGATGGCTTTATTGCTTAATTGAATGGGAGATAAAGCCATAATGGCCTTATTGCCCAATCATATTTAAAAATTTGCGAAATGAAAGATATAGCCATATTTTTCGCAAAAGAGAGATAAAGCCATATTTTTCAGAATATTGTTATGCATTGTGTAAACATTCTGCAGAAGGCAAAATTATCATTGAAAAACATTTTTTTATTCTTGTGACGCACGCACGAAAACTTTATTCAGCGAAGACACCTGCCGCGTCCTACTGGAGGAAAAAACCCCTAAGCACGGCCGCAGGCCGCAACGCAGAAAAACTTTAGTATGCGAAGCCAGATTTCAATACTTAACTTTAGTGTCTCCGGAACTGAAATGAGAGATAAAGCCATTTTCTAAAATTGCTAATGTGAGCTAAGGCCATGATGGCTTTATCTCCCATTCAAATGAAAAAGAAAACAAAAAGGCTTTATCTCCCTACTGAATGAGAGATAAGGCCATCATGGCCTTATCTCACATGGTATTAAAGCAGCCCCCCTATTGAAAATGGGCCGAATGGTAGGTCCACGAGGGAAGATAGGGGGAAATTTCTTCCTCTCAGAGAAACTATCAACCGATTTTAATGAAATTTAAAACATAAATAGAACCATATCTATATGCACACAAAAGGTATGCATTTTTTATAAAATAGGACCAAGAGGGGAGATAGGGTAAATTTCTGCCTCTCAAGCCGAATTTAATAAAATTTAAACAATAGACACATAAGCTATAAGGTTTTTCAAAAATAGGACCACAAGGGGATGTAGGGGGCAATTTGTGCCTCTCACAAACTTTCATGCCAATATTAATGAAGTTTATAAACAAAGATTGATCTTTATTTAAATGGACACATAAGCATGATGTGTTTTTAAACACTGTGGTGTAGGGTATCATATGGTCGGGCTTGATCGACTATACTTTCTTACTTCTTTTTATTAGTATTGTTGTTATCTTATTAAATTGTTTGTAGTTTTTAATACAAATTTTTTTTACAATTTATTTCATGTTTTTTTTTATAATTTTTATTAAAAAAAGTGTGGAATACTAATTAAGCGTTTTTTTTATTTAAGTTTGGTCTTTTTTGACTCAGTAAGATTGATAAGAGTTGAGCAAATTTTTAGGAAACTTACAGTTTAAGTCTTAATTTTTGCGACTTTTAACAATTTATTTTATATCTTTCTTTTTTCAATTTTAGCGATTTTTATTTTCTTATGGTGTTTTCTTTTCTACAAAAAAGTGTGACAATTTATTAAAAAAATGCAATTTGGTGTCTGTTTCATAAAAATTTTGCTTCCAAAAAAGGGTGAGATTTTTAGAATAAAACAAGCCACCCTTTCGGTAGCAAATTTTTTAAGAAACAGACTCCAAATTGCATTTTTTTAAATCGAATGTCACATTTTTTGTAGAAAAGAAAACACCACTAGTTATTTCTAGTTTTTTGATTTTTAATTTGATTTAATTTTTTGATTTTTTAATTTTTTCGTAAACATTTTTTGTTTGTTTTTTAACTAAAAGCTTTATATCCAAAGTTAGCGACAAGAGCTGGGAAATTTAAAACGAAATTAAAAAAATTCCAAATGATTCCATTCTTACTCTGTTCTGAAATTAATTTTATTTATTATTTACTTTTTTTTAATTTATTATTTGTCTTAAAAAGAACATTGAAGTATTATAACAATTACCATTTTTGTTAATTTCAAGAAACATCTGAATTTTAAGCAAACAATAATGAAATATTATGAATATAAAAACATTTTTTTAATATTAAATTAAAACCTGTCTTTTGTTGTTTATAATCAAACATTTCAAATTAAATTTTACAGTACACGCTCCTAAACATAAACACATATACACATACATACTTTCTCAAACAAAATATTCATTTTCAAACTTAAAAAGTACTTTTGAATATTTGCAAGTAACAACAACAACAAGGACTACAATATAATTTCAAAATCTGTCCTTGCAAGAAACGGCGCGATTTTAAATGTTTGTTAAAACAGACAATGTCCATTAGCCAAGAGCAAAATTTTAAAAGACAAAGAATGCCAGTCATGATTTTTCTTTTCCTGAAAGAAAACTACGCAGACATTGCTGGCTGTATATAACTGTGTAAATATGTTATTTGATACCTTAATGGTTAATGGATACTTTAGGTTTTGGCATAAACACACACCTACATAATCACAAACAACGTCAAAAAAAATCTTGAAACATGCCTGAAAAACATATCTGTGTGTCACTTTTTACAAAAAACTTTCTTAGACAGACACAATTTAATTGAAACTAAAGCTCGATTCACCCATGCGTTCCGAACAAAATTTTTGTCCGGACAAAATTTTTTTTATATTGAGTTTGACGTTTTACTTTTGAGAGAGAGAGCTATGAATTTGTTCGGAACGTTTTTTCTTGAATTGGTTTAATTTTAATTCTTGTGCCGAACAATATGAACTGAGATGCCACTTTTTTTCAATTTGTACATAAAAGTTGAATTGAGCTGCCACTTATTAAATTTTTCGTTTTGTGCTGAATAATTAAAAAAAAAAAAATTAAACAAAAATGGATGTTAAAGGAAATAAAAAAATCCAGGAAGAGAATCATATATATTATTTCGTAAGCACTTTTTTTTGTCGGTTGCAAATATCTCCCATACCACCGCATCAAATTTAATGAATCATAACTCATTTTAAAGCTTATTTCTAACACTAATGACGAAAAATAATTAGAAATGGAAAAATTAATATTTGCATTGATAAAAATTATATTTTATATAGAACTGCAATAGAGCTGCATGATAATACTGTTCAAACGTGGTAAGACTGGGTCGCTTAACAGAACTGCATGATAATACTGTTCAAATGTGGTAATACAGGGTCGCTTAATAGTAATGCAGTTCTACATACTATAGTATGTATTAAAATCCATTCTGGCAATACCGCTATTTACTATAATGCCGTTTATTACTAAGTCAGTTATATAGAATATGCATATTAAGTTGTAAAAAGCTGTTTTGGAAATACTTTGCAGTAGTTGTTAGATCAAGTGCGATAAACAGGGTCGCTTAATTGTAATGCTATTCCACATAATATATAAAGTTGTAAAAGCCATTTTGGTAATGTCGTTATTGTCATGGCATTGTTTGTTTTATGAAGTGTAGTAATACGGTGTCTTTTATCATCATCATATCATCATATATATTATTTCTAAAGCACTTTTTTTTGTCGGTTGCAAATATCTCCCATACCACCGCATCAAATTTAATGAATGATATCTCATTTTAAAGCTTATTTCTAACACTAATGACGAAAAATAATTAGAAATTGAAAAATTAATATTTTCATTGATAAAAATTACGGTGCGAAATAGTCGCACGGGTCATCTAGTGTATTTATGATATAGGAAATCGTTCATATACAAATACTTACAAAAACAAAATATATAGACGGAAGTAGAAAAATCTATTGGAATTGGTCGTAAGTAAATTTTAAATGGTAAATTTTAATATTTTTTAACATAATGTTTACCAATTATTGTAGCAAGTGAATGTTAATTAATTATAAACGATTCCACGTCATGAAAGCGCATCTCAGGAACAAGTGTGTGGAAAACACTGTTATTCTTTTTACTTTCAACCTTTTTTGATAAATTTGTTTTGCTAGTAAATGGGTTTTATGTAGGGTGTATTCATTTAACAGGGCTTTTGATTTAATCGGTTAATCGCTCGATTAATTAACCGAGGGTTTTGTTTAATCGGATAGTTTTGTAATTGATCGGTTAACCGATTCAAAAAGTATTTTTTTTATAAATTATGTAATTTCAATTAATAAAAATGAAAAATTATTTATTATTTGCAGTTTAGTAGTAAAAAAAAACAATAACATAACAATACGTGAACTAAAACGAGCAAAAAAAAAATAATTCATAACTCTGTAATACATATTTTTTAATTAATACATATTCGGCCACTTTCTGTAAATCGAAATCACGTGAAATTGAAATCGATGGAGATTTTAAGTTAAATTTTTTTTAAATGAACGTAGCTTTTCCTGATTTCAAAAGTAAAGATATGTGGTCCTCAAAGTATGAGGTAATGAAAAAGAAATAATTTCATCAATTTTAAACACAGGATAGAATTAACAACTTTTTTATTTTCAATTTTCGAAAGCAACCCATAATACAGAATATCTAAATTCTCAGTCTTTTTTTCTGGATTTCTGTAAGCATATATAATCTTCCATTATACCATTTAAATCCTGTTTTATTTTTTAAAATTGTTAACAATTCTAATTGTTTGGATTAATTCTGTTGTTGCGTTACTATCGTAAGTTTCTTCTGTTGTCAGGTCAGCATCTAATTCATCCTGACAAAAGTCAGCACCGAATATTTTGCAAAAAAGTTCGTTTCCGAATTCCTTAATTTCTGCTTTTTTACTGTATTTTAAAAATGTATTTATAGAAGGAAATATATTGTATACAAAAATAATTCTGAACCGAATGAATACCCTAGTTCTATGCAATTCAATTAAAAAAAAATAAAATTAATTTTCTTCTTTCTTCCATTTTCACACACTTTTATAAAAAAAAAAACTAATTGTTTGCTAACTGTGCTGCCACTTTGTATAATCGTTTCCATCTGTAAACCATATGGTAGCTTTGTTTGTCCGGACAAATTTTCCGAGATGGGTGAATCGTTCTGCAGAACACTCTCTGTAAAAAAAATTATTGTCCGGTCAAAAATATTGTTCGGAACGCATGGGTGAATCGAGCTTAAAAATTCAAAAGGTTCAGCAGCATCAATTAAAAAAAATTACAACAAACAGGAATGTCTTTAGATGCTCTTTTGCACAGACTAATACGAACGTCAAAAAATTTATAATCGGTAATTAAAACTTTTGAAAATTTTACTATTAAGCTAATATATTTTAAATTAAGCTTGAGTTGTCTCTTTCTATAAAAAATATTCAATTTATTTAATCCAATATTTCGGCACTCCGTTGTGTGTCTTCTTCATACTTTTACAATCGCTATAATGTCATGACAAAATGCTGTGCTGGTCGGTCCAAAATTATCCATAGGTCCCGTATAACCTCGTTCTCTAAAATCAGTTAAAGACAAGGAAATTTCATAAGATGATGATATCTAAATAATTTTCGGCACAATGAAATTTGTTTTGGCGGGTCCATCGTCACCCATGAGTCTCAAATACGGAGGGTATACTCTCGATAAGTTGTCTATAAATTCTGTACACCACCATAAGGTGGTGTTGTAGGGATCATGTTTAGAATATTTCATCTTTGATGGCCATTTTCTCAATGCATTGACAAACTGTCTGTTACTTAATGTCAACATTAATTATTAGACCGAAAAACTGTCTGTTAACTATTCTTGGTTTCTAAATATACCGACAAAAAACATGGTTTTCAGTTGGCAACACCTCTCAAAATACATGTAAAAGTTAGTAGTCAGCTGATTAATGGTGTTTTCTTTTCTGACAATAATGTTCCATATATGCTACCATTCGTGCGGGTTTTTGTTCCATTCTAAAAATATATGCAAAAATGTGAGAAGTTGTCGTTTTCCTTTCTGAACATGTTGCAACAATAAATGGCAAAGTTGTTCCATTTCTTACCCGCAGTTATAACTGAGTGTGAGATAATACCCTTTTTTGCATCTTCGTAAAGTACTTTTTTATGCAAGCAAGTATTTTTTTTCTTGTGTTTGCGGACAATTTACGTTATATTGTGATTTTTAGTTATATTGTGATGGATATAAAAACTTTTTGTTTTTCGTTTGTTTTACTTTTTTTTAATAATTATATATTTTTTTGTCGCAAAATTTATAACAACAGCTGACATTAATTATTGAAAATCAGTGCTGTTAACGCTTATTGTAATTGTAAGAAAATTTAATGGTGAAAATTGCTACAAGCGTGGTGAATATGGTTTATTAGAATACACTTTGCATATAATATTTGACACGCTAAATACACTTTAGTGTTGAGTGTAAAACGTAGCTATTATTTTGTTCCATTGTAATTTAGAAAAATGTATCACTTTGTAAGTGTTCGTGTAACCTAATAAATATATTACACAACCATAATGCATCATTATTTTTTAGAAAAGAAAACACCATAAATTTATCTGTACGGCAAATAAAAGGAAAATAAATAATTGCCAGATGAGGGCCGGTTAGCATTACGACAGTATAGAAGCAAATGGGAAATTGAGTAAACCAGTTTTTCATAGGGAAAAAAGATAATCGCGTAATGAGGAAACGGCCATTAGTGTTACATCCTCCGGGGCAAATCAGGTTGAGGTCTATCTCTGGTATACGCAAGGTGACAATTGACCTATGCTGCCTTGGTTATGTATTTAGCCTCGAAACAATGAAGTTAATAGACTGAATGCTACTTGGTAGCGTCAATTATGGCGATTTTTTTTTTCTTCATTTTCTTTAGCTAAATATGGAAACATTTCTTCAAGGTTTTCTATTAAGGTGTGTGTATATCAGCGTTGTCAACTCGGTGCATTTTGGAGCGGTTTAGTACTTTTTAAAAAATAGCTTTGAAGTTTTTTCCCCTAAAAAACGAAATGGATTACAAATTCAGGCTAACCTACACAAGCCGAAAAAAATTTGGTAAAAGCCGAAACCCTTGGCCAAGTATACTTTTCTAAAGGTTCAAGTAGCACTGAATCTGAATCTGTACTCATGAGATCAGGTTTTTGAAATATCTGAGCTTAAAGTTTAAAAAAGCCCTGTTTCGCTATATTCAATACGTTATATAAAACCTGATATGTAGTCTAAAAGCGCCAACAATTACCTTCAAAATAAGTTTTTTACCTTTGCAATATCTTTTTTTATTTCTAAGATATCTTAAACTTAATTTTGAAAAATCTGGGTTTTCGCTATATTTATGGTATTTTCGCTTTTTTTGTGATTTTTTTTATAACTTTGACTTCATTTTTGTATTTTTGTTTTTAATTTGTGATATATTTTTGTACTTTTAATTTTGTTTATATAAAAAATTTAATAAATTAAAAAGTAATTTCAATTTTTGGGAATACAAAATTTTAATTTCAAAAGATTTTGTTATTTAGATTTTGTCAAGAATAAAAACTGGGAATTAAGCACGAATAACAAAATCTTTTGAAATTTAATTTGAAAAAAAACACAAAAATTAAGTCAAAATTATAAAAAAATACAAACAAAATATTTTTGTAATAATTGGCTGGGTCACAGTTGATCAAATCTAAGATTTAAGACAATTTTCAGCGGTTTTTTTTTTAACAATTTTATCATTTCGGATGATGTTTTTTTGACATATACATACATATAATTAGGTCTGTCACAGAAATCAATTCCGATCGAAAGTGGAAGTGATGTTATATCTTGCTTCACATAAAACGAAATCACTTCTGATCGGAATTGATTTCAGTAACAGACCTGATTATCTTATCATATACATTATTTCTAAAGCACTTTTTTTTGTCGGTTGCAAATATCTCCCATACCACCGCATCAAATTTAATGAATTATATCTCATTTTAAAGCTTATTTCTAACACTAATGACAAAAAATAATTAGAAATTGAAAAATTAATATTTTCATTGATAAAAATTACGGTGCGAAATAGTCGCACGGGTCATCTAGTTGTTTCATATTTCAAATAAAGAGAATAGAAATTTCTTTTCACAATAATATACTTTATTTTTCAACAAAGAGTCCGCGCCTATGCATATAATTTGTTATTGCACATAAGCAACACTGATTGTTGTTTTACATTTCGAAACCCTTAAGATATACTTATGTACTCTTAATACAATATAATGTTTAATGTATATTATTTGTACAACGAAATGTTGAAAAAGTACAACTGAAATACTAATTGTAAAATCCTTAGAAAAAGCTCTTTTAAAAATGTATTCCCTAATGATAGAATAATGTTTTGTAATTGTTATTATACAAGTAAATTTTCAAATGTCCTTAATTCTCAAGCATATTTTTTCAACTCTGCATGTTCCATGTCAACTGTTGGTTATTTTATATTTAACTGGCTTAACCCGGTGCGCTTTGCTACGCCCCACAATGGGATTTCTGCTGCAAAAAAGGCATTTTTTGACTATTACTTTTAAAAAATCTAATGATGCTATTTTAAAGAGAAGAGTCTGGTAAACCAAAAACTGCATTTCTTTTAAGATATATGTATATATATTCTTAGAAAAGATCGGTTGAAATCAGGTTAATGTTGTGAAAGGTAAATATATGGTAATTTTGTTAAAATTCAGAGATTTATATATCGAAGATGTTTCGAGCGGAAAAATCTGGGTGTCGACTTTATTTAAGTCCAAAGCCTTGTTTTTAATTTAAAGGAAAAGAAAAAGTTATTGCATACATAGTTTGGGAGATATGAGTGCATCAAAATTGTCCTTAAAAATTCAGCATTGGCTGTTTTTGTTGGAGAAAAAGTCAGTTAGCTCGGTTTACCTTCGTGCTCTCAGTATAACGAAATTAAAGGTAAAAGGCTCTTCTTTCTAAATAGTCAAAAAAATTCACCAACTTTTGTCAAATTTAGTAAAAAAAGTCACGAATATTGCACCCTAGTATTTGTAATAAAAAAGTTTTGCATACCTTTAGGCTTAACGGTTTAAAGAAATTTGAGTTATTACCCTGCCGTCAAATGAGTAGCTAACTACAAAAAAAGCCTACTTTAAGTTAGCTTGTATAGACTAACTTAAAGCCAACAACTAAGCAATGGAAAATTTACATTAACCAAAGTGTATACAAACACTGTATATTTTAAGTAGAGAGAGCCAAGTCGATTAACAAACAAACAAAAAACATAGTTTTTTAATACAAAAATTACGATGCCCCGGTAGACTAGCTGGTAGCGAGCTAGTCTATCAGCACCGAGGTTGCGCGGATCGAATCCCACCAGAGACAGAAAAAAAAAATAAAATAAAGTAAAATAAAATAAGAAAAACTAAAAAAAAATAATTACAAAAAAAATAAAAAAAATTTTACTTTATTGACTTGCTGGGTAGCTACAAAAAGTTAACTTTTAAGTTAACTGAAAGTAGTGCAGAGTTGGACAATTGACTACTTCCTAGGACATCGCAATGTTAAAATAGTTAGTTGTTTACATTGAAAAGTAATCCAAGTGTCAGTTAGCCCTAGTTGCGAAATAGTTAGCTTAAAGTTAATTTTAAGTTAACTCAGTTTCCGACAGGGTAATTATAACATGCAGTCTACAACTGACATGAAATGCTTAACTTTAACACTAATATGATGTTAGCGTTAGGTATAGACTCATCATATTAGAAGTTTTCTCATGTTATAACACGGTTTTTAATGCAAATGTTTTAACAACGCTTTTATAACTTCAAGTTATAACAGCAAATCATGTCAGTTGTAGACGGGCAGTAACAACAATTTCTTAATAAATTGTTGACAAATGTTTTTAAAAGTGAATAAGATTAAAAAAAAATAAACAAAATAATATGTTTTAATAAAAGAAAATGTATAGAAGAAAACCGCTTAAATTGAAAACAAAATTTGCAACCAGTAAACAGTTAACGTTAATAAATAAATAATAATAAATATTGTAATAAAATTTAAAATATAATTCTAAAAATGATTTTATTTTCTGTGTCATATAGTGAATTGTGCCCGGAACTTATTGATGGTGGTAGCAATGTCAATTTGTTAACAAATTTTATAAAACAGGAAAATTCGGTTATTGATGAAATTGAAATAGTGAAAAAGGCAGTTCAAAAAAAGGTTTTTGGTAATTTTTTAAATCGTTGGGGAGAAGCGCGACTTGGTTAGAAAGTAAATACATCTTTAAAAAATAAATTAATTAAAAATAATTTATTTTGAATATAATGAAATTTCTTTTCATCGTTTGCTTGAGTCGTCCGATCCATATATTAGTAGCTTAAGACGTCAACCTCATAAGAATAAGAATTGGATGATGTAGTTAAAGATATGATAGTTGATGAATAAAATGCATTTCTTTAATTAAATATTACTAGTATTTTCAATGAGAATTATATTTATACGAAATTTGTTCATTCAGGTTACATAAACGACGACGCATTTCAACCAAAATTGTTAGTTTTTTCTTTTATCAATTATTACGCCAAATTTAATCAAATTCTATTGACAATTGCG
Source organism: Pollenia angustigena (assembly GCA_930367215.1). Classification (NCBI taxonomy): domain Eukaryota; kingdom Metazoa; phylum Arthropoda; class Insecta; order Diptera; family Polleniidae; genus Pollenia; species Pollenia angustigena. The sequence continues at coordinate 122,080,264 of OV884059.1, read as the reverse complement.
CCCTATATTGAAAAGAAAATTAGGTGGAATAATGGGGGTCCATGGGAGGTACCACTAGGAGTCGACGGATTTCAACCAAAATTTATGGTGCTCTTTTTAGATCAACTTATGCACATCTGCTAAATTTTATCAAATTCCGTTGCGAATTTCGGTCCATACGTTGAGAAGAAAAATAAGCAAAAAAATTGGGGTCCAAGGGAGGTACCCCTAGTAGTCGACGGATTTCAACCAAAATTTGTAGTGCTCTTTTTTAGATAAACTTATGGACATCTGCTAAATTTTATAAAATTCCGTTTCGAATTGCGGCCCATACATTGAGAAGAATAATAAGCAAAAAAAAAATGTGGGTCCAAGGGAGGTACCCCTAGGAGTCGACGGATGTCAACCAAAATTTGTAGTGCTCTTTCTTGGATCAACTTATAAACGTGTGCCAAATTTCGTAAAATTCTATGAAGAATTGCGACCTATACATTGAGGACAAAAATTCGTGGAAAAATGGTGTTCAAAGGGAGGTCCCCAAGGAGTCCACGGATTTTAAAAATTTTTTGTATTTTTCTTTTCTACTTAAATTTAAACATGCGTGCAAAATTTCATAGTTGTAGGATCACTCCTTCTATTTTTTGCAGGTTGATGTATGAAGAAATACCACTGTGCGCCCCATTGAAATTAAAATGGTAAATTAATTTTAAAACGGACCTCATGTAATGATATCTGTAACAAATTTAGAAACTCCTACTGGTATCCATATATTTAAACATTTATATTGCGCTCGATTAGTAGTTTCCACGTCTACTTTTTTATTTCAACTCGCTTTTTGACATATTTTTTTGTATCGATAACTAAACTTCTTGTCCCAAATTTTAAATTTTTTACTGTAACTAATCTCCAGATATACAAAAATTAATATTTTCTTTATATGGGAGGTGCCATGCCCACTTTTCTAATTAAGCATTCTTTTTGACAGATGTACAGAAATTTATATTGGTATATTGACTAAGCTATTGGTTTCAAATTCGGAGACTTACTTAACCGTTCCACAGATATATAGAAATACATATTGTCTTTGTTTGGGAGGTGCCACGCCCACTTTTCAATTTGAGTCTCTTTTTGACATTTTTTGTGTATTTATAACCATGATATTTGTACCAAATTTTAAAACTGTAACTCTAACGGTTATCCAGATATACAGAAATCTTTGTATGGGAGGTGCCATGCCCACTTATCAAATGCAGCCCACTTTTTGGCAAATGCTGTATATAGATAACCACGTTATTTGTTTTCAATTTGAAAACGTTTGCTGTAACCGTTCTCCATGTTGTCTGTTTGGGGGTGCCACGCCCACTTGAAATGTAACATATTTGGAAAATCGGTTGAGTAGCTTAGGAGTCTTTGGGGAACAAACAAACAAACAAACGCAATTTAATTTTTAGCTATAGTTTTATGCGGCTTTTAAATGAACATGTTCGAGAAAGATGCCAAAAAAAACTTACTTGTAATGGAGAAATTTTAGGAAAAAGAAATAAAATTGAAATAAATTTTTTTAGGAGTTAATGTGGGATAGATTTTAACATTTTTAAAATTTAGAAAAAATTTCATTTAAATAAGAAGACAATATTTATTAATTTCCCAGTACAAAAGTCGCAAATTTATGAGTGGTTTACTATTGATAGCAACCTTGAGCAATAGAATCGTATGTTTTAATCAGAATTACTAATGAGTTCTTTGCAATGAACTCTTGTAGAGTTCAGAAAACGAAATAAAATTGTTCTTAAATTACCAAAAGCACTATTTTCTTTAACTTATAACAGGGCTCAGTAATTTTGATGTAAGAGGTGTGTTTCTTAGAGGGGTAGAAATGTGCGTCATCTATTGGTTTCCAAATAATCCATCGCTGCTGGTATATCAGCATGGACCAGAAATTTAACACATCCCCACAAAAAGTAGCTCATTGGTCGATTGGTAATCTCTATCACGTCCGGTTTTTGAGATGCAAAAAAATGTTATATTCGTTTTTTACATTAAAAATCATTATATCCCCATAAGAATGTATTAAGCGACACTTTTTTCGAAAATGACTTTTTGATGTGAAACTATACTAGAAGTTAAGCGCCACATTTTGGCCTGGGTTTCGCTGCCCTATCATGGATGCAAAGGAAACTAGAGAGACAATAAAATTGTATCAACCTTCAAGTTTTCTCACTGGAATAATGTTGCACCCTGTAATTTGTATTATCCGTATTCTGAAAATCGAAATAACTAAATGAGACGTTTTTTTCGTTTCCTACACAATTTTAGAAATTTCGCTTAATACATTCTTATGAGAAGGTATCGATATATATTTAAAAATCAATGAATTTTCAAAAGTGAATGGCGTTGTTTGAACGCCGTTTGTATTTGTTGGTTCGGTTTCACGTATAAGAGTCCAGCTATAGTCTTCCTTGATAATTTCTCTTAATTTTCATAAAATCTTGGTGAACACAGTCCCCTTGTTCGGCGCTCACCGCACCTAGGTTTTGTGGAAAAAAATATAAATGCGAATGAAGAAAACATAGTCGATGTCCATGGCTTATCCAAAGTTTCTGAATGCAAAACCAAAATAATGCAAATAATCATAATTTAGTGATTCTGATATTGCATATCCTTTTTTCCAACCAAATATTCACCACACACAACGCGAAAAAAGCTTTAATCAGTAACACACGATCTCCCTGACATACTTAAACGCTACTATTATGAAGATTTTGAATTGTAGTGTCAGTATTGACTGTTTTACAGTATTGCCAGCATGCGATAACAAGACGTGATAGCCCAATTTTGATGCCACATTCGAATTCAGCTCACCCAGATTAGTTAAAAAGCATGCTTCTTTTCTGCTGTCAATTTTTATTCCAAATTTGTAGACCATTGTTATCCAAAAGAGTAAGTGTGGTCATGAATCGATACATAGTATTGCGTAATAGCTGTTCAGATAGATGATTATTCGCACTATTCTATTCTATTCGTCTAAAAACACCCTTTATAATTATGTACTAAAATCAAAGGGTAAATTTAAAGAATGTTCTTAAAATTTACTTTTTAGTTGTACCTTCTTTTTTTCCATATACATAGTTCATTTAAAATTTAAATTTTAAATACACTTAATTTACTCACAATTTCTTACTCATCTACTACTCACATCAACGCTAAATTACATGCTACACGAGTTTCATAAAAAACGGTTAACAAAAGCAATAAAAATAATAATAAATTTTACATAAAAACTTATCTTTATATAAAACTTGGGAAAACTGGAAAATTGTAAAAAAAAAAGAAAATAAAATAAAGTGGAAAATGCTAAAAGGCGATTTGCCCAAAAGCAATTACTCTCATATGTTATTATCTCGCACTAAAATTTAGTGACTAAATACTCGTACAAGCACTAACGATTTTTTGCATTTATGTAAATAAGAGAGCAACAAAGAGTTGAGAGGTATACTTTTAGGCCATACAGCCATTTTTGCTGACTTGTGCAAACTTTTTATTTTTAGTTTTTTTTTTTAGTTTCTTGCCTGTTGATCCAATTATTTAGCCCATGCAAAGGTACCATAGTTGTTATATGTATAGCTTTTAGTTTTCGGTGGCTATTTAAAAGGCAGCCTGCTATTTTACCATACTTGAGCATGAAGATGATGAACTGAGTGAAAGTGAATGCATTTTGGTATTAAAAAGATTTTATATTGTTATCTAGAGAAAATTTGGTTTAAAAGGAGTTTTTATTTCTTTACTAATATCCTTTTAGTACACGAATAAGTTGTTATAGCTGGGGCTACACTTTTTGTTGGTTAACAGTTTTACAAGTTGTGTACGTTTAGTATACACATTTGAGAAGAAGTTTTAATCAAATTTTTTTGAGTTATATACATAGGTTTAATACATAACGCACTTAATCTATTGAATAACTCAAATTAACTAAAACATTTTTATTTTTTCACTCTTTGGAAGAAATCGACACGTTATATTTATATCTACCCGCTGTAAAAATATCGTGCTTTTTCGTCCAATTTTTGGTTATGAAAAGGTTGGTTTAAAAATTCTTTTTCATATGACTTTAAAGTAAAATTTACAATTGCCTTACGTACACTGAACATTTTTAAATTTTGAGTTCATACCCTCTTGTTGATTAGGTGCGATATATTTTATTTTCAAATATTATATATTTAAGATTCTGATATGATTTAATTGTTTTTTATAATATACATATGTACATGGGGGATTTACAAGGTGTCATAAAGTCATATGTCTTAAAATAATAACATGAAAATATACGACTGTTGTGAACAACCCCTCATAATTCGGTGTGCTATTTTGAATTTGAGTCAGCTGATTTTAAACAAATATAAATATTTACCAAAAATAAAACTATTTTTTAATTATAATCGAAGAATTAATAAATTAAATTAGATCTTACCTGACTATTTTCCATTTTTCAGACGCAAATCAGAAATAAATTTTATTTTACCAAACAGCAGAGTCCTAAGCCGATCTAATTTGACGCCGCAAGTGATTTGTTGCAAAAATTGCTAGCCGCAGGTTAAATTCGGATGTTAGACGCATAAAATTTGCCCATCAACGGCGACGGCTTACAAAAACTAATGCGGCTCGGCTCTCTTCGGATTAATTACGACAGCACAATAAACATAGCAAGCAAAGTTCTATTTATTTAAAACACTTTTTGTTAACAAAGCAAAAACAATATTTTTAAACTATTGTAAAATGCTAGAACATTATGACCAATATAACATGATAGCACACCTTGTGAATACGCCAATAGTTTAATGAACAAAGTTTTATAATTTGTTTCAGTTCCATTGGTTATAAATTTTAAATAAATTTTTGTCTGAATTTCAGTTCAATATCATTTCAGTAATCAGTCAGTAATCTGAATTTTGGAGTAGCGTTAAGTATAAGTAAAGTTTTAATTCGGTTGTTATTTAAAGTCCAGTTGTGGTGGTCGTATAGGGAGATGATTAATTTGTATTCTTCTTTTTCTTAAAATATAACTTGATCCAGCAATCAAGGGCTAATGATACGGCAATCCGCTTTTATCCTTTACATTGGAGCGTATTGTCCCTAAAAAGTATTTTAGTATACTGCTAGATTTAAGGAATCAATTTCTAAGTCGATCCGACGATGTACGTCCGGCTGGATGGCAGACTGGCTGCTTGTCTGCCCATGTAACCTTAAGCGCAAAGTCCAGTTCGCAATTTTGAAGATAATTTTATGACATTTGGTACATACATATGAATTGTCATAAGTCCTATTGACAATGAAGAGAATTGGCCCACAATTTCACATGACCCCCATACAAACATCTTCTATTTGACCTTATTTTATTTTAATCTAACTCATCTTATCAAATTGTATTGGAATCAGTCCATATTTGACCATAGCTTCGCCCATACAAATTCTTCTCCCGAAAATAGCTTTTAGTGCTATAATTTCCTTACAAATGTTGGTAGTGACTTAAAAATTGGCGATTTTAACTTTAACGACCAACATTAATCATAGGTCCCATATAAATCATCATCCTTAATTGGCAACACTGATGCCATGACATAATGTTGTGCTGGTAGGTCCCATATAAACCCCCTTCGTAAAATCACTTCAAGGCTAACAAATATCGTGTAGATGACGATATCTAAATAATATATGGCCAAAAAAACTTTTACATTTTACTCATAACATAGTTTTGTTCAGGCAGGTCCATGATTTTCAGTGAGTCTCTAAATCAGTGTTCGAAAATAAACACTAAATATCATTTTTTAATGTTCGGTTCGGTAGATTTGTGGAAAACACAAACGGTAATAGTGTTTGTGTAGAAAATCATTAAAAAAAAAAGTTTCCCTGTTAGTCATCTTTCGAACACAAAAATATTACTCCCCCTTATTGCTAAAGCCAATGTCGACTTAAACGACGTCGACACCGCAGTCATGGCATTACCGCCGTCAATATTTACGATAACCGATAACTATTGACAAATAATTTGTGTTAATGAAGACAATTTAACGCCGACGTTGACACGAATTGGCTTTGATTTTGTCGACAAAGTTTACCGTCGTATAGTAAAATTGTGACAAAGTTTTTACAATATATTTAAAAAAATATATTAATAATATTTAAATGGAAAAAAAGGCTTAAGTCTAGTTTACCAACGCAGCTCCAAATAAAAAAAAAAGTACGTAGGGTGATAGAAAATTGAAAAATAAGAAGAAAAAATTAAATGACAAAATTCTCGGAAACGCATAGTTTCAGAGTTATGGACCTTTGAAGTTTTCATATAAATTCGCGATTTCCCACCACATTTTTGAACGTATATAGCCAATATTGGTATCATTTAAAAGCTTTTGAATAAATTTTTCTAGACATAAACATTTTATTTAAATATTATTAATCCATTAAGGATTAAGGAGCCGGCTATGCGGAGGAGCTTTATTTAGCGAAGCCGGTGTTTGTTATACCAGAGGAGAAAATCCTTGCGCCCGGCTGAAGGCCGGCTATGCAGAGAAGCTTTACTTAGAGAAGTTGTGGATTATTTGATTACATTTTTATTACCTACCTAGTGCACTTCCGTAACATTTTGATATAAATTTTGTAAAAACAGTGTTAGGAGCTAAAGATTTAAAATTTAATTTGACAGTGTTTTAAATCCCCTGAAGATGACCATCGATGCATGGTCGAAATATCGGATGAAAAATAAAAAGCAAAATTAAAAATACATAAATTTTGTGGATTTTTTATTTATAATTCTTATATGACCTTAAGCCAAACAAAAGATCTGTTCAAATGCTTTCAAATAATACCAATATTGGCCACATATGTTCAGAAATGTAGAGGGAAATCGCAAATTTATATGAAAACTTCAGAGGTCCATAACTCGGAAACTATGCGTTTCCGAGAATTTTGCCATTATATTTTTTCTTCTTATTTTTCGATTTTCTTTAACCCTATGTATTTTTTTTTATTTGGAGCTGCGTATGTAAACTGGACTTGTTCAAAAAAAAATTAAAGTAACAATTATAAAACAATTTGAAACCCTTATTGCTGAACTTGAAAATAAGCCCAGTTTGGCAAAAGGATTTCAACGCAGCTCAACTCCTAACAATTTCAAAAAAGAATGGGAGGAAATAACAACAAAATTAAATTCAATGGGACCACCAATTAGAGACAGCGAGGGTTGGCAAAAGGTTTGGCTAGAAAATTTTTTAAAATTATAAATTTTTAAATTTCGACCATTTTCAATGGTTGCCAATTTGATTGTGTTGGAGATTGATGATGAGCGAGTTATACTCCTCATTCACGGCTCAATTTTTTTCAAAACAAACTTAAATGCTTAATCGAAAATACTCAATGAATCTATATAAAAAACAAATTTACAAATTGCTCGTATGAATTTTCACAAATACGAACCAAATTGTTTTATTACTCACGTGTTGCCCGGCAAATTGAGAATGGATGATCTTTGCCTTATAACTTTCCTCTGAAGCTTTAACATTTCTTTATTTTCTTCATCACTACTTTCAGAGTCAACAAAAATAACATTTTACACGAAAATTTAAAAAATAAATTAAAGTACTGTCAAAATACATAGAGACGAGCAATATTTTTTAAATATCGATAACATGTCGACATCAACATATACATGCAAATTAATACCGATTTAATGTTGAGTTGACGTCGGCGTCGACTAAATGCGACGTGAGCTAAAAATTAACGACGCCGTCGACAACGAGTTTAGTAATAGAGGGGACTGTTTTTATCAAACTCAACAAAAGATGTGAACATCTAATTCCGTTCGGTTTTTTTTTTTTGAAAATCCATAAACTTCAATGTGTTCGGTTCGTTAATGTTTGTCCCTTTTGACAGGTAAAAAAAACATGTTTACAAAAACAAAATACACACACGAAAAAAACATTATAGAACATTAAAATATAATGTTTGTCTACAGTAACACTACAATTTTTCTGTTTTTTAACTAAGAACCGAACATTATATAATGTTCGGTTCTTTCTTGAAAATAGTTACGAACGGTATTAAGGGTTGTGTATGTCTACACAATCACTAAAAAAATAGATATCGTTTTGGGTGTGTGAGCCGAACGTTAAATAATGAACTGTTTATTTTCGAACACTGCTCTAAATACTGTAATGTAGGGTATATTATATTGTCAGACATGGCCAATTATACTTTCCTAATTGTTTAAGTTTAGTTTCAGTTTTAGTTTCAGTTCAGTTCTGTTTCAGTTTTTATCACTATTAGTTTCTGTTCAGTTGCGTTCAGTTTTGGTTTATTTTCGATTTCCTTTCGTTTTCGTTCAATTTTATTATAATATAAGTTTCATTTAAGTGTTCGTTTTTATTTTAGTTTTCGTTTAAGTTCTGTGTAAATTTAAGTTTGTTTTAGTTTCAATTCAATGCAGTTCTGTTGCAACTTTAGTTTCAGTCCATTTCGCATTTTTAAATATAAAGCAAAATTAATGGCCGTCTTCTTTTAAGATTTTGAACTAAAAATAACTTTAAATTTTGCATTCCTTTAAAAATTGAAAGGAAAACACTGTTGGAAGGAAACTGAGTAAAAAAAAAATTCTCTAGTGAATGATAAAAAAAAATAATTTTTTTAACTGAAGCTATTAAATTTATCTACTTAGTTTTTTATTAGTCACAATATAAATTTCTAGAATATTTTTTTAAAAATAAAAAACATTGTAATCGCTTTTATAACTTATTTCAAATCCCAAGTGCAAGACTGCATAAGATTGATGAAAGTCCTGCAACTTTATTTTCTTACAATTCATTAAGTCAGAAGTTAAAGAAATTGAATTCTGCAAATAAAATGACAGGTTTGTTTTACAGAAACAATCAGAATCGATTGCATTGTCAAAGAATAATGCAGTTTTTATTGTTTTCGTTTTTAATTTCAAAATTGATGGACTTGTTTGTTTGCTCATATTTGAACAAGAGAAAATGTTCTTGACATCCAATTATGTTTGGAGAAGGAAAAATAAAAAAAATTATTTTGAATAAAGGTGGTCGCATGCTATGATTTTTTCGTGGGATTACTTTAAATGTTAATCACGCGTGAAAAAGTAAATACTTGCGTGAGTAAGCAATCGTAATTTTTAAAAGCCACTGACTTAATTTCATGTGCTTAACAAAACTATAGTAAGAAACTATTTAATTAACGTTGTTTTTTTTAGACGTATGGAAAGGGATACCTGTAAAACTAGCTGTCACACTTATGAAGTGCGTTTCAATTTTTTTTCAGTATACTTTGGCAAATAACCAAAGACTCACACCAGAACAACGTTAACAAGTCGTACAAATTGCAAAAATTTGCGCTCCACCTGTTCATCTGCGCAGCTAATGCGCAATACTGTGTATCGATTCATGACCACATTTACTCTTTTGGTTAATATTCATCCAAATCGAGCCCTTATCGTGAATACAGAAAAGGCCATCGAAGCCGTAGATGTGAGTGTCACAGAGGACTGGAGCTTATCGATCCAACGCCGTTCTCAACAACTCGGTCTCTGCCCTTCCACTGCTTGGAAAGTTTTTAGGAAAGGGACATCTGCGGTATATGATGTGGGCTCATCTTGTTAAAACCACAGCTGGCCCCACAACATATTCCAATATCGTCCGATATGCTTCACCAACGACGGAGATTGAAATTGAAATTTTTTGAAAATATTGGCCAATTATCCTTTCGGACGATACACCGAACCAAACAGTTTATACTTAAGTGGATGTAATTGTCGCTGATGAATTGATCTTGGATTCTCCGTAGCCCAAATCCTGCCGTTTTGGTTGTTTACATCGCCATTTAATAGGAAATAAGATTCATCGCTCATTATTAAATTGTGAATAAAATCTTAATTTTCTTTGATATTTAACGGAAGCGAAAGGCATAGTCAAACCGTTGCTGATATTCTTTCGTCTTCAATTCATGCACAAGTTGAACTTTTTATGGGAACAAGTCAAATCTATTCAAAATTCTCTGCTGCGACCGTCATGTTAGTCAAAGTTGGGTTAAACGTGTGCTGGTTGATATTGAGGAACAATGCTGTACGCTCTCACGTGCACGTTCAATATTTTGAACCAGAGCTGTCAGATATGGCGATTTCTCGCCAAACGTGGCGATTTTGAAACGTGTTTGGCGATGGGATTTCCCATTTGGCGACGGGTGACTTTTATGGCGATTTCCGATATAACTGGCGATTAACTTGGCTATTTTTACCATTTATATTATTTCGGCGATTTTGTTTAACAACTCGTCATTTTTTGTTATCATTACAGTACTTTTCGCTTATAGTCACAGCCTTTAGTTGCAGACAAAACGTGGACTATATCGCTAATGTGACTATAATGTGAATTAGCCTTGTGAATTGCCACAATGAGGCATATAACCTAATTCGAATATAATCAAGTTATGTGAATATAGAAAATAAAAAATTCATATATATTACACCGACATCAGGCTTATTGTTTTGCAACAGAGTTGAATACTGTCTAAAAAATAGTTAAAATTATAACAAGATATTTCATAACTGATACCAAATTCAGGAACTAATTTTTTAAGAGTAGAGTTGGTGACCAAAATCAAACAATTTAATTCCTTCTACCTTTGAACGGATTGTGGTTTCGAAAACTAAAAAGAACTTATTAAATATTGCTAATGTGACTATAACGCCATTAATTTGCTTATATCGCTAAGCACGTTTTATTGAATTAACTTATAGATTATATGGGCTATAACACTAATGTGACTATAAGCGGTAGTGACTATGAACGAAAAGTACTGTACTAAATTAGTACTACTAATATAAAAAAACTTATTAAGGCTGGGTTTTTGAGATCTCAGTTAAACTAGGTTTAGTTAATCTAAAAATTGATTTGTGCCGCCAATACCAAGTTTTAAAACAAAATGTTGCCGGAACAGCGCAGTCTTGCTTAAAATGTTGGTCTTTAATGAAATAATAGAACAAAAAATCAAATTTCACCGGAAAATCCGAGTTGCAGAGAACGTTAAACTAAGTTTAAACTTAATCCCCATCTCAAAAACCCGTCCTAAGTGAATTTTATATTCAGTCACTAGTTAATTCTTATAGTATGTATGTACATATGTAATTCTAATAGTATGTAGGTCAAAACTCCAGTAATGAACTCGGTGAGGCTGAAGTGTACGATCTTATAGACTTGTGTACTTAATTTTAGTTTTTAACTGAATACACATATGATCTCCATTTTATGTTATTTAAAAAAAAAGTTACAGAAACAAAACAAAATTTACTTCGGCGACTTTTTTGTATTTTTTCTCAGCTTTTGGCGATTTTTGACTCAAAAATTATACTAGCGTTTTTTGTATGCAAAATTTAATTTAAAAAAAAAAAAATTTACAAAATCGACGTTTGGCGATTTCCGACATCCGGTTTGGCGATGGAGCTCAAAAAAATCTGACAACAGCGTTCACGGTACGAACTCTTTCGGTACCAGGATGGGTTCTTACAGACCCATGTTGACGAAAATTACCAATCAAATTTTTTATTGCTGACGCTGTGGGTGCTGACCATATGCACGCTGTGACAACACAATGGCTAATTAGTTTGAAAAATAAAATTCGATTTTGTTAGTTCGTTTTTTGATTGTTTAGTTATTCACAATTAATTCTCCAAACTTTCTTTACAAAATGCTGGAAAAAATTTCAAACCATGTAGCTCATTCTGCGTCACCCTGTAAATCAAATCAAGTATTATTGAACATGCTTTACAGTCGAAACAACAACCAAATTCCCCAGTTCTAATTATCAAAAGAAATACAATTTATAACGTTTTTAATCATGCCTGATTGGATTTTCAAGTTATTGAACCGTAAGCACATTCACGTACTTCTTACCATATTTCACATCCTTTTATGATTTGGTTTTGACTTTTCAACCCTTTTGAAACAATAACCACAATAATAACAAATTTCGAATAAAAGGTTTACGACTTAAATTTTCCAAAAGTTTGATGTAATACCAAATGAAGATTTTGCAAGATAAATTAAAACTTAAAACGGGAAAATGCGGAATCTGAACTTGATACTGTGAAGAAGCATATTTACAAATTGTTTTGATTTAAAAACATTACACACTGGGTGGTAGGAGGCAGGCACATTATGGCTATTTTCATTTTTGCACTATTTCAAGTTTTTGCATCACTTTAACAAAAACCCATTTTAAATTAAAAGTTAAAAATGTTCATTTAATTATTTAATTTTCGTGTTCCAAGAAAGTTCTCATTTTTAAGAGAACTATAATTTTTAATTAACATCACTTGTTGTAAAATATAACTATTTTTTATGTTTTTTTGCTTTATTTCAGTCATTTCAAACACGCACAACCTAAAATTCATGCAATTCTTTTTTTAAGAGTTACTGCTTTTTACCATACTTTACTTTGGTTTCATGTTTATTAAAATGGTTTTTACTCCTGCTACTCCTGAAAGTACTGGTTTCATGTTCAACCGAAACAATTCCTTTTCATGATAAAGCAACAAAAGAGAGAGAGAAAACCCACACAAAATTCCCTAGTAAAACCCTAAAAAAAAGTTAAACATTTACACAGAAATAGGAGCCAAATAATAAAAATATATATGGAAATTAAAAAAAACTAAAATGGGGTTAAAAACTTAATGGCCGATTCATTAGGAGGTACATTTAAAAAAAAAAAAACAAAAATTTTAGTTTTCTTGGCATGCTTTTTTCATGCAAGAGCAACATACATGACACATATATTTTGACAAAATTTATTTTAGTAAATTTTGATCGATTTGTTTTGAAACATGTTCTATTCTAAAGTTCCAATTTTTGATGTCACTACGGAGCATTTTAATTGTTATTGACCGCTTTATATTAAGCTAAAAAAAATTTTTACCTTAAATCAAAATACAACTGCAATTCGAGTCGGAAAGAAACAAACTAATTGTAGGAGAATGTAAGAAAAGATTAACTCATTGTTTATTGTTGGTGGTTTGTTTAAGCTTTGATATTGTTACAAGTAAGACTTATGGCCATTTTCTCATTAGGCGATTATCTTTTTTCCCAACGAAAAACTGCGCATTAAAGAAATTTGGTTTTCTCATTGTCTCATTTGCTTCGATTTTATCGCAAAGCTAACCGGCACGCATCTGCCAATTATTTATTTTCCTTTTATTTGCCGTACAGATAAATTCAATCAGCTGACTCCCAACTTTTACATGTATTTTGAGCGGCGTTGCCAGCTGAAAACTTTGCTTTTTGTCGGAATATTGAGAAACCCAAAATCGTTAACGGACAGTTTATCGGTCCAATAAATTTATGTTGACATTAAGTAACAGACAGTTTGGCGATACATTGAGAAAATTACCATTAGAGTGTTTAAAATTCTTATTCACTATAGGGTTTTATTTGTATAATATTTTTAGCTTTTCTAAAATCTTTGGAAAAGGTCTGATCTGGCCTAAGCAACCAGTGAAATGCGCATAGAAGCTAGCTTTCCCTCAACAATAAATCTCAGTGTATTTATCAAATATGAAAAATTGGGAATTTAGCACGTCATACAAAAATCTTAATAATAAATTTTGTATTCCCGCAGATAACTTTGATGATTCCGAACAACTTTAATACTTAAATCCGATTTCGCTTATTTCTTTCTGAAAAATCAAATCAAAAAATTTTTTGTCTGAAATCGGTCCTATAAACAAATTCGCATATGGGCATTTCCATGTCATCGTACGTGACATTTGTACGCCTTCAGAGAGATAGAAATTTTGCAAAAATAGTATTAACTGGAAAATTTTTTGTATCATTATGTTTCATTTAGAGGGAACTATATATAAAAAAAAAATGTTCAAATTCGGAACTTTGTTATCCAAAATATCGGGCAAAATAAGTGCATATCGTACGTGACATAAAACGGAAGTGATATTTGGGTGAATGTAAAAAAATACGAAAATCTGCGAATTGTGGGAGGTTTTTCTACTTTTTTTAATTTCATACATTAAACCACATATATCTTCTTTATAATCCGTAATTGGAAAAAAAATAATTTTTTTGGATGGTTTTATAATGAACAAAATGTAATATCGTTCGTGACATACCGTACGTGACAGATTTTTCTCTTATGGTATTTACATGGCATGAAATATATTTTTTGTTAATATGTTTATGTATACAAAAACTTTAAACAAACAAGTAAGAAAGTATAGTCGGTCAAGCCCGTCCATATGATACCCTACACTATAATATATAAAAAAAAAATTTTTTTGAAAGTGTACCCTACTTGGTGCCCGTGGCCAATCAAGATCGTCAGAACAGAACTATGCTATGAGGTTAAGAAATATATAAAAGTTATTTGTGCCGAATATTGTTTAGTTATCTCCATCAATATGAGATTTGTTTGCCCCTAGCCGATTTAAGAAAGGGGGTTTATATGGACCTATGGTTAATTTTGGACCTACCAGCACAACATTTTGTCATGACATAGTTCTATCGTAAAAGTCATTGTCGGAAATTTTTATGTAAATACCAGCATTTATAAGGAAGTTATGGCACTTAAAGCTATTTTTGGGAGTAGCACTAGTATGGGAGCTAAGGGGAAATATTGACCGATTCCAAAAAAATTTTGTAAGATGATTTTGATTGTAATAAAATAAGGTTTGAACAAATGTAAACTAAATACCAACATAATAGGATGATGCATTTAGTTGCATTTTAGAACTTAAAATATCGTACGTGACGAGCTTTAAAAGCTTTTAAAATTTTTATTATACCAATTTAAAAAAAAATTCCGATCAATATTTTTTTGCAGCAAATATCTTGCTTTGAACTTTTATTTTGAAATATCTAAGACTTACCAATTTCATATGACAAAGATAAATGATGTTTTCGCACCACGTACGTGACATTAGAATAGCATCCAAAACAAACACAAAAATATACCGCTAATCGAACTATAAATTTGTTCTTTCATCATGGATCTTGTTCACTGTTGTTGTAACCTTAATTTTAAAGTATAATTGCAATATTACCGGTATCTGTATTTAATCGGCAGAATATTAAAAATTGTCAATTGCAGTTACTAAAAATGAATCAATGAGAAAGTGATTTAAAAACTATTATTTTTTGCTTTTTAAAAGCTATAAGTACCCCGCCATAGTAAAGTTTGGGTGTTTTTTCCTTTCTACCATATTT
This sequence comes from Pollenia angustigena, assembly GCA_930367215.1. Classification (NCBI taxonomy): domain Eukaryota; kingdom Metazoa; phylum Arthropoda; class Insecta; order Diptera; family Polleniidae; genus Pollenia; species Pollenia angustigena. The sequence goes on along the minus strand of OV884059.1, from coordinate 122,065,019 downwards.
GAAAAAAAGTTTCAAGCGTTTTAATTTTTTGAGTCCTGGTTGACACTCTCATGGAAATGCCCATATTCAAACAATTTATTTGCATTTTGTTTATTGAAAAAAACACTGATTTTTCAAGCAAATAATTTAATTGAATCAAACAAAAAGTTTACTAAAAATTCATATAAATTTCAAACAAATAATTTTACTGAATCAATCAAAAGAGTTTTTGCACAATTAATGACGCAATGACAATTTTTTTGTTTGAATAATTTTTGAACGAAGTCTTATTTATACACACAATGTTTTTTTTTCACCACTCACTGTTGCTGAATCCTTTCCTTTGCTAAAGAAGAAGAAATGTAACCAAAAACGGCGGCAGACCGACTCGATATGTTTTTCGTCAATATTCTATTTTTGTATTTGATGTATTTAACTAAACAGGTTGAAAAAATTGAATACGGGATTTTGTTTATTTTTTTTTACCAACTTTGAAACCAACCAAAAATGTTGCTTCTTATAATGTTGTTGTTGTTTCTGTTGTTTAAAAAGAGTGAAACGTTTTTTTGCCTGCTATTGTTTTGTTTTTTTTTACTACAAACCTCGTCATGCTATTTTATCATCTTTCTTATTGTTATACTTTTTTAAAGTGTCCAAAAATAGACTGTATGTGTTTTTTGTTGTAGTTCTTATATTTCACATAAAGAAGTGATGCTTACGATCAAATAAATATCAAATAAATATTTCATACAAAATTATGAAAACTTGAAACCATTATCGCGTATATTATATTTTTAAATAGTTGTCCACATTTTTGTTGGTTAAATAAAAATCAAACAAAAATATTAATTGAATCAGTAAAAAAATTTGTAGAAACTAAAAAAATTTCCAAACAAGCGTTTGTTTAAAAATAATTCGGCAATAATTTTTTCTGTGTAGTTGGTTGGTTGGTTCAAGTAGAGTCAAAAGGACTCCGTTTTGACAAGCTCACTGTACTCACCAAATGCATTGTCAAATTCATCGCTTTTTGCATTAAATACAACATTGTATCAGGTTGTATTTCGAATTTTTTTTCTTCATGCCTTGCATTGAATTTGGCTGTTGGAGGGTTTGGGTTACACCTATGCTTTTCTTGACTGCTTGACTTTTGATACACTTTGTCTACAAGAAGTCAGAGTCTTACCTGTCACCCCAAGGTAAAAAGTAAAAAGAGTAGGGTATATTTTACCGAAAAAATTATTCAAACCTTAGGGAACATTATTTTTTTTTCTTTAGATTCTATAAGAATCATAGGGTCATTACAAGTTGCTTCCACTAATTTCTATCCGCTTCTAATAGTTTTTATTCATTCCAGCATTTGTTTTGAATGCCAACTTCTTTGTCTATTTGGTGTCGCTACGTATGTGCAGGGAGGTATTGTCTCTATCCTCCATGGCGACTGCACTTAATTGCAGACTTGGTTGCATCGCCATCAGTTCAATATAAGGCCAAAATATTGACTTCCAATGCTTCAAGAGTTACTGGTTTGTCAGCATAAACCAATGACTTAGCAAAGCCCCATAAAAAGTAGTCCAGAGACGTTTATCATCAAATTTATTTTGCATTAAATCGATTCCAAAATGTAGTTGATGTTTAGCTGATTAATTTTTGGCAAAAAATAACTCAGCATGGCTCGATAGCGTTCGCCATGCACCGGCTTACGCATCTTTTGATTTTATATACACATTGAAAAAAGGTCTGGCCAGACTCATGTGTACCACGGAGGGTTAAAAAGTAAATTTGAACTCCTGCTTCTCATTTAGTTTATATTTTTGGTTAAATATATACATAACATTTCTTAAGTAGAAACCATATCGGGCATGATGTTGGTTGTTTTATCATTCTGTAAGGTGTAATAAGAGTAAGTTAATCAATCATAATAATTTTTTCTTTCTAATTCGGGTAAAATCAACTTTCTAATATTTGAATCAAGCGCATTATGAGATTGATTTAATCTTAGTTTTACTTAAATCAATCTCATTTTCGGATTATTTCAAGTACGAAATCGGGATTGAATTTGGATAATTTAAGTATTTTGCGATTGAAAAGCCGCACCTGAATCAATCTTTCTGTACTTGATTCAAGAAAATCTGTTCTCACCGCACTATAAATACCCCTTCGGATTGATTTGATTACGGATGGATTGATTTTTCTTTTGAGTGTACTGAACAGAAATATCAACATAGTCTGACTACTGAGAATGTCAAACTATAGTCATCAAACCCTAGTTATCGATATCGAAAGTTCTAATGTGCTAAAAAAAAAACACCCGGTACTTTAAAGAGCCTAAGATCAATATTGTGGAGATTATAAACGCAATGCCGCCTTCAGTAAAGGGTGTCAAAAATGACTTTATGTTTGGTTATATTCATTAATTGAACGAGTTTTTTTGCATAGCATTGTGAAACTTCAATCGATTTGTATTTTTAGGAGAGTTTTAAATTAAAGGAAATAATAAATCCTGATTTAGCTAACTACTCTATAAGTTCTTCAATAAAATGCTGCCCTCCAACCGTAGTCTAAGACGAAAGGATTAAAATGGCGATATTCGGTACAATATGAACGTTATCAATATACCTGATACTGCACCAAAAAAAGGTTGGTCCTAAAACCTCTTCGGATTATTTTCAGGGTTGTTGATTATCGTAGCCATTGAGCCCTTTAGTTTGCCGAATAACAACATGATATGATGTTGCATCTTAAGATATACATATTTGTTTCAAACAAAACTCGTAATAAATCACCAAATATAAATTTAAACAAAATAAACACACATACACACAAACGGCAATAACCTACTAATCAAGTGAATGCATTTCTATATAAAAACCAAAACGAATCCAGGGGAAAGAAGACAAAATTGTGTTGTGGCCCACGTATGAATAATATTATTTTATGATCCTTTAAAACAAACAGCCAACATACTCAAACTTAAATTGCATGGTTCAAACACATTTAGAAAATTATAAAAAAAAATTTACAGCAAAATTTCATTAAAAAATTGTTTGTCCAATATGTTGGCATGTGTTTTAGGAGTGTTGTTTTTAAGAGTCTACACACCTCACTCTGGGGCTGTTGGTCATTAACAAATTTAATACTAAAAGAGTTTGAAAATTAAGGAAGAAATGAGAAAATTTAATTACTTTAGTGTCTGGTTTTGCTGATAAAGGATTTCTACAACAGGTATTCCAAATAGCATACAGGGCTGCCAGGTCCTTTTTTCCTTGTCCCCAAAAAATTAAAAAAAAAAAAATCCCAAAAACCCCCAAATTAAAAAACAAAACCTTAAAAAGGTAATTTTTTTTTTGTTTTTTTTTTCTGACCACATTTTAACTTTTTTTTTTTTTAAACAGTAAAAAATGTTTTAATAAGAAATCCTCAAAAAATCCCAAATCAAAATTTTTAGTAAAAAAAAAAATAATTTTATTTTGTTTGTAGCGGCTGGTTTTGGCATGTTTTTTTTTTAAAACCATTTTTATGCGATTCCAGTGGAAATTACAAGCAGAACAATATGCTGTTCGGTTTTAGACATCCTTAAAATTAACAATAAAAATACATACATCCGTCATTTAATTTATACTTCGATGCATTATAAGTACTTACCAATAGCCCAGCTTTCTTTTTCCCAAACTTTATTATATTGTCTATCAAATTTATTTATTTTTGGAGAAAAGATATTTGCTTGAGAAATGTCTTAAAAAAATCAAAAATTGTATGTGTTGTCAACCGTTTTAGAGTCTTTTTTTAAATTCTTCTTTTTTTTAAATTCTTCTTTTTACACACTTAACAAAAATGGTTATCTTAATAGGACCCTTTAATTTTATTATTTTATTTTCATAACAAGCGAAACTATTTTCTCAGCTACCGCTACACTCAAAAGAAAAATTAATTCATCCGTACTCAAATCTATCCTAAGCGGTATTAATGAGGTGTACGGTGAGTACGAATTTTCTTAAATAAAGTACGGATTTTTCAATCGCCAAATACTTTACATATTCATGTTCAATCGCGAATTTGTACTTGATAAAATCCGAAAATAAGATTGATTTAAGTTAAACTAAGATTCAGCACATTTCAATATGCGCTTGATTCAAGAATTATAAAATTGATTTAATCCCGAATTCGTACTTGACATAAGCCAAAAGTGAAATTAAATGGAGAATTTCGTTATGATTGATTTACTTACCTGTTTTTCACCTTACAGGATTTCAATTATAAAACACCAGCATCATTCCCGATATGATTTTTACTTTGAAAACATAATGTACATGTTTAACTGAAAATATAAACTAAATGAGAAGCAGAGTTCTTAATTTTACTTTTTAAACATGAAAATAATGTGATTTCGTCTTGTTCTGTTGTTTTTGTTGATTCTACACACAACAAGCAAATCGTTTTTTTACTACTTGTGCGGTGTTGTTGTAGTGTCTACAACAAACTTTGATAAGTTAAATTAGATTAAAACGCTCACTTTGTAATATTGCTCATAGAGTGGCACTACCTACGAAAAGTTCAATTTTTTTTTATTTGGTTCAAGAATTTATAACTTATTTTAAGAAATTCCGGGATTGATCCATATACGACTGTTAAAGTACCTTTTGGTCTTATTCGTATTTGAATTTTTGAGTACGACTCGTACTTAAATTAAGTATAAAAAACTTAATTTATCCTGAGTGTTTTTCTTTCTGTGCACTTCTTGGAGCCGTTAAAAATTTAAACTGCAAAATATAAAGAAAAACATTTTTTTTTCATCTTGAATAAATTCTCAATAAGTTGAAACCTTGTGAAATTCAAAGAGGATCTGGAGCGTTAACGGCCAAACTGTCGGTTATCATCATAATAGAGCACACAAAAGAAGACCAAGAAAAATTAAATCTTCTAAAAAAAAATAATATTTTTGTTTGAAAGATTCGTTTGGTATTTACAATAAGCCAAATCAGCTAGTTTCTTTTAGCTATTCCCCATACAAATTCATATCTCCGTTCAATATCGAGCCAAAATATTCCACCGCTATTTTAGTCTCTTTACCAAAAGTTGCTTGGAAGAAGAGGTTTCCATGTCACGGGGTAAGTGCATGATCCAAACAATTACATAGTAAAATTGCTATATGTGTGTATGTTCACACACGGGAGCCCCAGAGAGACTTTTTTAATAAGGTCTACAAACTGGGTTACCGTTCGCCCTACTAAAGTCGCAATTTGACCCCATTTTAACGGCCTGTGACTTTTTGTGTGACTTTTGTTATCACTGACATTTGAGACTTTATTAAGTTTTGGCATTTTTTTTTTGGAAAGTTTCTCACAAAAAACATGATAGTAACTTATAAATTTTCTCATTATTTTTATTAAACAAATTGTCAAAAAAAGCCTTACAAATTTAAAAGCAATTCGCAGATTTTTGTTCCTTTGACAACAATTTTATTATTTTTTTTTTGCAATAATGTATTTAAGAAATTTTTTTTTTTTAAATTTATTTTTATTATTGAATCTTTCTTATCGAAATTTACAAATCTTAATTCTACTTGTTTTTTATTAGTTGTTACCAATGTAACCACTAACTGCTGTATTTAAATTTTAAAAATGTCTTCTAATTAGGCTCAAAGTATCGGTTCTTTTAAGCCTCTGGTGACCTTCGAACTGAAGCAGACCCCGAGCGAGGTAGTTAGTGTGGGCCGTTAGTTTATCGATGTCGCTAATTGAATATTTTTTAAAATTCCTCCTGGATAGTGGGGACGTTGAGATCTCTGTGGATAATATCATTACGTATATACCATGGGGCGCAGACAATTTGTCGTAATATTCTAGACTGTATTCTTTGAAGCTTTTGGATATTAGATGCGCATGCAGTACCCCATAATTGGATGCCATATGCCCATATTGGTTTTATGATGGACTTGTATAAGATAATTTTGTTGTCTAAAGGCAAGTTTGAGTTTCGACCGAGAAGCCAATGTAGTTGAGCTGCTTTAAGTTTCATAGCCGTTATTTTCGCTTCAATATGACGAGACCAGGTCAAGCGTTTATCTATATGAATTCCCAAGTACTTAACATGGTTTTCTACCGGAACAGTGATGTTATTTATTTTTACAGCTGGGCACGTTTGTCTTCTGAGCGTGAAAGTTAAGTGAGCACATTAAGCCGGGTTAACCTTTATTCTCCATTTTTCTAGCCAGGCCTCTAGTTCATTGATGTGAGACTGCAGATTTTGCGATGCGACTTTTGGGTCATGGTTAACGCTTATAAATGCTGTATCGTCTGCAAATGTAGAGGTATGCGTGGTCAGGTTTGTTGGCATATCCGCTGTGTATATTATATATAGAGGCGGTCCTAATATGCTGCCTTGGGAGACACCAGCAGTAATTTTCTTGAGGGGGGAGTATTTATCTTGCGACCTTAATATGAATGATCTGCCTGTTAGATAGCTCTCCAGAAGCTTGTGAGTGTTTTGAGGAAGCATTCGTGTGATTTTGATGAGTAGCCCATCATGCCAAACTTTGTCAAATGCTTGGGAAATGTCTATAATATTTGTCTATATATATGTATTTAAGAAATGTTTCGCAAAAAAATAGTCAACATCAAAAGTTATGAGCAGGGAAACCATAAATATGAAATTGCATGTTTTTCCTTGTGCGACCAAGGAAGGCAGAAACAATATATTTATCCGTTTTAGAGCTTTTTATGAATTTTGGCATCGATTTGTTAGTGCATATTTTTGCATATGTTACCGTTTGCAGCATTTTTTTTTGCATAATTTAGTTAAAAGATCCTTTTTGCAGCATTTTTTTAGGTTTTATATTTTGCCTTTTTAAGGCATATTTTGATTTATTATTTATTAAATTTTTTTAGATGCCTACAATATCTTATAGCTTTCGCAGCAAATAAATTTTTTTTTCGAAAATCTTTTACTTCAATTTCGACATCTACATTTGATTTTTAATCTAAAGTTGTAAGACAAATCAGGTTGTCATTAAGGAAAAACACCAATCTTTTAGTATTCCGAACGACTCAGAATCACTTTTTAAAGAGATCTAACTATGTCCATCAGTCCGTCTGGCTGGCTGTCTGTCCATGTTAGCCTTGTGCGCAAAGTACAAGTTCAAATTTTGTAGATAATTTGATCAAATATGGACGAAGTCTATGCAAATAGTGAGAATCTGTCTATAATTTCACATCCAAATTAGAATCTTTGTGTCCTCAAGCTATCTTGTGACGATGGTATTTAAATTAAGCTTGTCCAAAAATTATTTTACTTCAAATTAAATTATTTTCGAATCGGTTCATATTTGCTCAAAGCGCCCATCTTAAGTAGCTTTAACTTCCTTTTAAATGTTAACATCTGTTAACAATTTAGCGGCCGTAGCTAAAATTCCTTTAAGACAACAAACCCATATATCTCTCTTATATGAATTTTAACCTAATATGGGCTTAAGCGATAATATTTTTAGGTTTTTTTTTTATATTTTGTTATTAAATTGTTGAATATTGTGTCTTCAAATGAGCAATTTTTAATTTTTAGGGCTTATCTTAAACATTTTTCGGGGCATATTTTCCAGTTTTTACTGCATATTTAATGCGCATAAAACGCGTTTTATAGAGCATATTTCTGGTTTCCCGGATATGAGTTTACTCACTGCAAATTCTTAGTAACAACAATTGAGGAGATCCATAACAAAACGCAATAATTCCACTTTTTGGGGTTTTTTAGTTTTTTTGACTGAAACATATTCTAAAATCTATGTAACACCCAATTTTCATGATGATTTTTTCCCCTATTTTTGAAACATGTCTTTTTTAGTTTGAAAGCGAGCGGGGGAGTGAAGTAAGCAGGGTAGAAAAAAAGACATAAATCGTATTTTCTGTGATTTTTTTGACATTCCTTTTTGCACTTAATTTTGTTTTTTTTATTTATGTTGTATTTTTATTTCAAAATTACAATTGCTTTTTAAAATATAAAAAAATAAACAAATTTTATTTAAAAAAATTCAATACATACATACATAAATAAGGAAAACAGAAAAAATCAAACAAAAAAAGAAACATTGTGAAAATTTTTTTGTTTTTGAAAGTTTCTTTAAAAGAGAACTACAAAAAAGACATGTCTTTTAAATCATCGTGAAAATTAGGTGTAACTAATTTTATGAAACATGCCAAAGCTCAATAATTACACTGCAATTCAATGTCAAATATAATGGTTCAGACCAAAATTAAACAATTCCATATCTATGCAATGAATCACTACGTGAGGTTTTTGGAAAGTCAATGGTACAAATTAATTATATTTTTATGGTAACTCTAAGATAACTGTAAAGTGTTAATAATAAAATAACGGTTGTTAATAGTTTCTGCTTATTTTAACGTGCTGTTTCCGCAGTACAAGTGACTTAACGTGTAGTAAAATTTATATGAAAAGCGCTCAAGTTTTTGAGTGAAATTATGTCAATCCTTCTTTTTAAAAGCAAGAACGGTTTATGATGGCAGTATTCCTAAGGAGAACCAAGTCAAGATAGGCTTGCAGCTATGTTTAAACCTTCATATGTCGTTAATATAAAGTAGTGGCTTTCCAATACCTTTTCAATTTAAATTAAAATGATGTAATCAAAGTAATTTTTGTGGGAATACAAAATTTTAATATACAGGATTTTGTTTGTCGTGCTTAACTCCCAATTGTCATCCTTGATAAAAATACTGAAATTTATTGCCGAAATGATAAGCTATTCCTATGCGCATTTCACTGGTTGCTTAAGCCAGTTCGTCAGGAAACTTCATCCAAAGATTTTAGAAAAACTAATGATATTAAGCAAATAAAACTGTTAAGCGAATAAGAATTATAAGCAACAGTTTTACCTGTACCAATATCAAAGCTTGAACAAAAACAACAGCAATAAACAGTGAGTTTATCTTTTCTTACATTCCCCACTACAATTGGTTGAAATTCTTCCAACATTAATTAAATTTTGTTTTCATTGTGTTTTTTCTTAACCTACTTACAACTTCAATTAAGTAGATGCGAGAGAGGACAGATCTTAGTCTGCAATGGAACTCCGTGTAAAATAGAAATAATATTTGAATGCGGATGGGAGGCCTTCAATCTGCACAGAAAGCCTTCCAGTTATTAGCTACTTCTTTTACCTGCTGTGTTTTTAAGTACTAAAGTTAATCTTCTCTCAGACATACATCTACGAAGCATAATGCTCTCGTCTTAATAGCGATCTCATGTGAAAGGCTAACAAAATATCACATAACAATATTTTTCATTCAAAAAGCTAGATGTATGGCACCATTCATATGTCCTTTAAAAATCTGGTACCAAGGGAGTCAATAGCCCTGACTATGAGTCGCCTTCGAGATCACGTGGTGGTTGTGGTTTGTAGCCAACGTCGTACGAAGGGATATATTAAACAGCCTGCTGTCAGGCCGGATTTTTCACCACTTGTAGAAAACTTCTACCTGGTGCTCCTGCTATTCAAAAAATGCTGCTCTTCTCAAAAAAGGGAGGCTAGCTTCAGCTCCTGAACAAGGGGCTAGTGTATATTTCTGTCTAGTTATACACGTTGCTACCTGTGTGTGCTGGTTGCGCTCACTCAGTGGTAAGGACCACCATAATTTAAGGCCGGTGCGGCAGGTTCTACTTATTGTTCTTTCAAAATATCGGTTTTGGGTTTTTCTTAAGTCAGTGTCCTTTCGACTATATGCGCGAAGTAAAGTACCACGATAATCAAGGGTTATGGCATAGAAGCCGTCACGAGAGACATGCAAATAGAGGCAGCATTTTGGTATTAACCGGTAATAAGTGTTTATAACAAGGAGCGTATTTGTATGTGTCTATTGTTGAAAATTCGAAATTTGTCCTAAAAATAATAAAAAAAAATCTATCTAGTCGACTGCGTTTATGCTTCTGTAAATAATTGTACTAAAAAAATATTTGTGTTAGAGGTGACCATATACATACATATAAGTTTTATTTGCGTGTGTTGAACACGCTTTGTTTTTTAAATTTTTTTGACTCCTACTAGTTTTTACTTTTTAGTTTTTGGTTTATTTTCCTCTAGGGCACATTCCCTAAGGAAGGGTGTTTTCTACTAATTAATGCTTAAAAAAACAAGGACTAACATTAAAAGAAAACTAATTTGAAGGTTTTTAATTTGAATTTATTTTCTAATTTGTCTTGGGCATTTGATCAGTGTCGCCAAATTTTAACCATCAAAAATTGCTAAAATAAAAAAAACATACTGGTTAATATTTTATTTCTTAAACCATTTTATTTTACAAAAACGCATTAATGTTCTTGAAGTCTAGTTCGCGTAAATTAAAATCGAAGAAAATTTTAAATTAAATGGTAGTCCCCGAAAATGCACGATGTTAATTGTGAATAAAACAAAAAGTTTTCGGAAAATTCTGATAGTGCATAGAAAATATTTCTGGAAAATATTGAAGGAATAAGACTATTTAAGTATAAAAGCTTTTAAAATTGTAATTTGATTTAGAATACACATTCGAATTAATATAAAATTTTTTTTATAATGATAGATATCCATCTATGACAATTATGTGTGAAACAAAATATCGGTCAAATGCTCGTCACGGCTCCAATGCTCGTCCAATGGTGTCAAGTCACATGATCGCGGCGGGCAATTAACATTGCCACGACGTGAGCTACCACGGCCATCGAATTTCACGCGCAAAAGAGCCATTGTTTCGTGGCACCATCCTTTGGGAACCACTTATCATCCAGGTTCATTTCCTAAATTTCAGGCCACAAGAAGTCCGTAATCATCTCTCGATAGCGAACGCCATTGACGGTAACTGCGTGGCCGACCTCATTTTCGAAGAAGTACGAACCGATGAAGCAGCCTGCCCATAAACTGAATCAAACAGTCACTCTTTGTGGATGCATCGGCTATTCAAAAAATCACTCGTGGAGACTCACTTGTTCAAATGCGGGAATTAAAAAAATTACGAAGTACACGAAATGCATATTGATTTGAACGCCGATTTTCGTCAAATGCTTGTGTACCTCTCCATGGTTAAATATAGCTTGTCATGATTCAAAAAAATGTCTAAAGCTAGCAACTAAATTGGCAACACTGATTTAAGAAGCGATAACTTATAAAGGTTGTTTTTAAGCCCAAATGAAGGCGCTTTTATCGGTAATAAAGACAACTGGTTGTGATCAGTTGTAATTTTTGTTATGTTTTTGTTCAACGCAATATAGCAAAGTTGTAAACCATAATACAAAAATTAGGAAATTACAACCCAACTCAACCTATTACAACCGTAATAGGGGCCATTCTTTTAGTTATAAAAACTAACACAAAAAAAATTTTATTTTAACCAAAAAAAAAATATACACCCCTACCGTGAATAATTTTTCCCTCGTAATTTTTTCCCTTTTCACATATTTGAGATCATGAACAAATACCATGAAAAAATGTAATTCAAAGGAGAATAATAACGTGAAAAAATTTTCACGGGAAAAATTCCCCTTATCGTGAAAAATTTTTTCCCTCGTAATTTGTTCACATATCCCTTAGATTTTCTCACTTTATTTTTGCTAGGGAACAGAACACGTATGTAAGTAACTTCTCCTATAAATCGAATATTAAGGGTTAATAAAGTTAATAAGGCACCAACCTATATAATGCTCAACAAAATGCAAAACAACAGGTCGATTGCCTGTGGATTTTTAAAGCTTTCGATTGACTTGGTGGCAGAATTTTGGAAAATATTTTACTACATTAAATTTAAAAAGTGCAAAAAACTAACGTTGTAATCAAACTATACCCCCAGTACTAAATATTTTGCTTTATTATTTTAACTTTTCTTTAAAATATATACTTGTATATTTGAGAACAAAAATTTCGTTGATTTTTAATTTTTTTAATTTTTCTTCTTTTTTTACATTCACTGGAACTGATAGCGCGAAAAATTTTTCACATGAGATTCACGATTGCTTTTTTCCCTTCGAGGGGAATGAAAATTTCAAGGGAACAAAAATTTCACTTGTTATTCACGATAGGGGTGATAATATTTTAATTAAAAAATAAAAAATTGGCATTAATGTTTGTAAACGATTTCATGCATGTGAGCACCGCGAAGTGCATTATGGACGAATTTTAGGCCATTTTTCGAAGAAATAAAGGCACCAAAATTATGCCACCAGCATTAAATCGTTAATTTTTCTGAATGTTTTGAAGTCTATAGGGTCTGTTATGTATTGATCTGGCTTTATATGCAAAAATTTTGTGTGCAAACAAGCCCGTTAAGTCAAAAATTAGCCGTAGGCCATAAAAATAACAGGCTCCGTGCAATAACTCCCATGTGCAATAAATCCGAGTGCAATAACTCCCAATGAATTAAATCCCAAAATAAATGAAATAAGTCCCAAACTGGAAAAAAGAAATAAATCCCAGAAAAAATGAAATAATTTCCAAGTCTTAAATGAAACAAACCCCAACTTTTTGGAGTTATTTCATAATTAAATAACTCCTAAAGACATTAATGAAATAATTTCCAAAAACAGTCCATCGAAAAAAAGAAATAAGACCTAAAAAAAATGAAACAACTTCCAAAGAAATTTATTATATATGTATTCGTTTTACTTGAATATTTACATACTAGCCCAGCCAGCAAAATACTCCGACTTGGTCTGAATTAGACATTTCTTGCAAATGTCTGACTTCATTCTTCGAGACTTCGTTCATATTTCTATCAGACATTGAATATACTTACTGTCTGGAAGATTTCTGATCGATTTCGAATGGATATATCGGGGGAAATTTATGAGAGATATGTCTAATAGAATTCCGACGGAATTCTTACAGATGTGTCAAACGAGACTTATTTTATTTTTTTTTTTTTTTTGAAAATAATGCCAATTGTCATTAAGTTGAAAATAATTTTAATTTTATTTTAATGTTTCAAGCAAGGACCGGATTTTACGAACGGAAAACACAAAATTAAATTTTATTTTTTAAATAAAAAATTTTTGTGTGTGAAAAAAAGAATATTGTTTTTCTGTGTTTAAAATTTAAACGAAAAAGAAAAAAAACATTTTCTTTAAAAACAAAATTTATAGTTTCAAAAAATAGCAAAAACTTTTTTTGTAAAAAAAAAACAAATACAAATTTTCAAAAAACTTTTTTTTTTGTTGAAAAATATTTTTTAAAACGTTTTTTTTTAGAATTTTTTTTTCTATGTATGTATTTTTCAAAAATTAAATATGTATGTATGTATTCGCAGAAACCTCTTCATAAATTTTATTGAAATTTGTTTTGAAGAATGAAATTTTTATGACAATGCTTAAATATAATTATTTTGTTTTTGTTTTTTTATGTTTTTAAGAAAACGTTTTATTTTAAAAACTTTATTTTATGTTTTTAAGAAAACGTTTTATTTCAAAAACTTTATTTTATTAATTTTTTTCGACGGCTTTTTTTTCAAAACTATTTTAGAAATTTTTTGTTTTCTGTAAAATGTAGAATTTTTTAAACTTGCACAATAAATATTTTTTTAGAAACAAAATAAAAAAACATTTTCCGATCCTTGGTTTCAAGATAAAAAGATCAAAAAAAATGTACGTACTTGTAAAATTTATTATTATATGTATATGTATAATATATTCAGCTATCAGTTAAGAAACAATAAGAATCTCGGATTACTCTTCAAAATTTTCCATGCCTTCTTCATTAGATTTCTGTCAGATGTCTCTCAGAAATATCGGCAAAAAAAAAAACAGAATTTCCCACGACATGTCTGTCAGAATTCGTGTCAACCAGTTCATACGTTTTTGGGTCAGAAATCTGACAGAATTCTTATACGATTCCGCGTTTTTTATCGACGTTTCTCTTAGATATCTGGAAGACGTCGGACTATTTTGCTGGCTGGGAGGTTACCAAAAAACTAACATTGAGTCCTCAACATTTTGACAACAAATGGGGCATTTTATTATATCCTGACCTCCTTCAATGGCAACTGCCTGCAGTTTAAGCACCCCGGGTACAAGGATTACCTCCTCTATGGTACAACAAACATCGGCTTCGCTAACTAAAGCAAACACGCTTCGCTAACTAAAGCTTCTCTGCATAGCCGGCCTTCGGCCGGGCGCAAGGATTTTATACTCTATGGTATAAAAAACACCGGCTTCGCTAACTAAAGCTTTTCTGCATAGCTGGCCTTTGGCCGGGCGGAAGGATTTTACACTCTATGGTATAACAAACACCGGCTTCGCTAACTAAAGCTTCACTGCATAGCCGGTAACCATAAGACACTGCAATTGCAATTAGCAAAATTTTCTTCTTTGATAAACTTAAGTCATTGTATTCAAATAGTTTGAAATATCCTGTTAAAAATACCGTTTAAAATTTTAAAAAATTTTAAGAAACTGTAAATAATTGAAAATGAAAAAACTCCCACAAAAAATTAAATAACTCCCACAGCAAATGAAATAACACCGAAAACCAAAATAAAATGAAATAACTTCCACGTTAATTTTTTCGGGGACTTATTTCATTTGGATTTTATTTCGTTATGAAATAACTCCCAGGCAAAAAATGAAATAACTTCCAAAAAAATGAAATAAAACCGAGAGAGCTGGGACCTATTTCATAATGAAATCACTCCCACATTTGTATGAAAAATTTTTGGGTCTAATTTCATTTTTTTCTTGGGACTTATTGCACCTGGGAGTTATTGCACGGAGCCAAATAACAAATTAGTAAAAAAGTTGTGCGAATCGATTTATGATTTTCAAAGTAAATTTGGCAAATTTGGTAGTGAGCACAGTATGACATTTGTTTGACAGCTAACCCTTTCGCGAAAAGACCACCCGCTAGGGGTGGCTCCTCATATCTCAGAGGCAGGAAAATGACATCAATTTGGCACTTCGGTATTTTGTTAGTGTGTGAATATGAATTTTTCATTTCTAAAACATGTGTGCTATAAATTACATTTATTTCCATATAAATATTACTCAAAACCCCCACCTTCCAAAGTCCTTTTAGCGTTTCCAAGAATTCACATTTTATTCTTATGTACGTGTTATTAAGGTTAAACAACTTTTGCAACCCTCTATAAAACTTAATAAAAGAAAAAATAAAATTTTTTTTGTAACTCTATGTCATCTGTGTCATATCCAAAAAAATAAAAACAAGTTTTAAGAAAATATAAGCATTTTTTTTTTTTTGCTGTCTAAAGATTGATTGACACTGACATGTGTGTATATTGCGTGGCTGTTTTATAGGAATCAGGAGTAGTAACATGTTTTACAAAACTTGTTATATCTAATTCTCTTTTGACAGTTACACTTCCACAGAAAAATAACGAAAAAACAGGGATACAAGAAATCAAAACATTATCATAATATAATAATAATATAAATGATGGGCGGAAAATCAATGTAGGTAATAAAAAAAACAAAGCAAAATAAGCTTTGGAACATCCTACAAATATCATTTTCACTACAATAATAATAACATATGTATGTATGTATAAAAATTATATATTCAATTGTGCCGAATCCCTAATGTGGAGGATATTAAAGGGTTTGGAATTCGTTTTATATGGGATCTGTGACAGATCTTCATTGAAGCTGATATCAAAAGTTGTGACCATATAAGACTAAAGGCAACCGTACACGACATGTTTTTGTCATCTGACATGTCAAATTTCCCACTGCAAAATACATACATGTCGTGTGTTACCTTTTAAACTTTGCTTCTGTAGAAGTCAGATGCAACGTCATCTGACAAAATTTCAATTAGAAAATCTATGCCGCGAAGAAACCGGCAGCGGCGTCCACTATTGACGGAATCATTAGCCGGCTGAAGTTAATATTTTACAATACTGAAATACATATAATCATCGCACCATTGAATAGAATTTATGTAATTATATATATAAAAACCGTTTCATTATAATATCCTAAATTGGTATCTTTGAATTAAAAGAAAAATATGTTAAGATGGCTAAATTATTTAACGGCGTAAATACAAACTTTCGTGGCGGCATTTTTATTTTGGTTTTTGTAACAACTATGGGGAAAAAACAGAGACAAAGTCAGAAGCAAATTACATGTACGTTTGTGACCGAATATTATAAACCTTCTGTAAAACAGCCATTTTGACAGACATGCACAATTACATGTGACTTGAAAAGTTGACAAGTCAGATGTAAAAAACATGTCGTCTACATGCACCTTAAAGCGTGGCAAATTAAATCACAATTACATTTTCCATTACGAGTCCATACGTTAATAGCTGCCTTACACTATCACACAAGTCTTACGTATTTTGAATAAAAAAAAAAAAAAAAAAAAAAAAAAAAAAAAATACAAACCTGTCATGATAAGTTGTTATTTATTTTGAAAATCTTCAAAAAATTTTCGTAAAATACTTAAGATTTTTTGGGATAGTGTATAACGGCCTTAAAAAGTATTTTTCGCAAGTGACACTAATGTTATGCTAATTTTTGGCGTTTTGGTTGAAACTACTTGTGGAAAAATCTCCCAATAAAGATGAAACAAGTAAAAGTGCTATATTCGGTTAAGTTTCCATAGTGGCCTTTTTATATTAATTAATAGGCCGATCATCACAAAAATGTATGACTTTTTATAGGTATATAAAACTTAATTGCTTTTAGGCGCACGACAGTAATTTTTAGCATAGGTTTTATATTGGACTTATGTGAAGCTATATAACGATCACTACAATAGCTTTCTTCGTTATGGCTTTGGCGTGCTAAAGTGTTTTTCGAAAGTGGGCTTTATATCGGGTGATTTTTTAGCTATTATCTCTTTGGCAACACTGGCTTAAACAGCTGACGCACGTTTCGTGTTTTGTTTCACTGTCAAACATCTTCAGTTTGGTCTATAATTTAACCATGAATCGTCTTACAAACGAACAACGCTTGCAAATTATTGAATTTTATTATCAAAATGCGTGCTCTGTTAAGAAAGTTCATCGCGCGCTTCTTGTGTTCAGCGACGAAGCTCATTTTTGGCCCAATGGGCACGTTAATAAGAAGAATTCTCGATTTTGGAGTGAAGATCAGCCAGAAGCATTGCAAGAGCTACCAATGCATCCAGAAAAAGTCACAGTTTGGTGCGGTTTATGGGCTGATGGCATCATTGGACCGTACTTCTTCAAAGATGATGCGAATCGTAACGTAACTGTGAATGGTGAGCGCTACCGTGAGATGATATCCAACTTTTTTTTTGCCCAAAATGCAAGAGCTTGACTTGCATGACATGTGGTTTCAACAAGACGGTGCCATATGTCACACAGCACGCTTAACAATGGACTTATTGAGAGGCGAGTTCGGTGAACATTTTATTTCACGTTCGGGACCGGTCAATGAGCCGCCTAGTTCGTGCGATTTAACGCCTTTAGACAATTTTTTGTGGGGCTATGTTAAAGCTCACGTCTATACACACATGCCCATTGAAGCATTTATTCATGAGATACCGGCCGAAATGTTGGAAAGAGTATGCCAAAATTGGACTAAGATTATGGACCATTTGAGGCGCAGTCACGGTCAACATTTGCATGAAATAATCTTCAGACATTAAATTATATGAACCGCACTTTCGATTCAAATAAAGATTTCATGCATTTTTCTGAATTGTATGTGTTTTTTTAAACTTTCCTATAGCTCTTAAAAAATCACCCGATATAAAGTCTGTAGCAAATAATGGACCGACCTTTACAAAAGTTAGTTAACTAAAAAATTTTCTTTACAGATCCAATTGATTTTGACATTAATCCAATGAATAACTGCATTAAAATTCAAACTATGTAACTCTTCATTGGATTAATAAAGAATCTGGCCCCCAGTTAATTAAATGTTTAACAAAATCAATGAATATTTTGCATTAACTTAATGCAACAAATTTCATTAACACTGTGACTATTTGTCATCAAATTTTTTGGAATTTCAATGAAATTTTTAATTTGTTCAATTACATAAAGCCATTAAATTAATTACTAAATTTCATAACTTTTATTATAGTCTTTAATTGCATGTTATTATGTTCTACTTTAATAGCCTTTAAGTAAATTGCATTTAATTAACTTTCCAGTCCCCGACGACCATTCTTTCCATTTTACTGCTTTATACTTCTTTTACGTAAATGTTGTGTATTTAAACTAACAAATAAAGAAAAAAAGAATGTGGGAATTTTCGCCACAAATTTGTATGTCTGTTGCCATAAATTTAATTAAAAATACGTTTGAACAGCAGTTATAAAAAGAAAGTATTTTCTAGTTAAAAGTATTTTGTAGTAAGAGATCTTTTGTTTTCTTTGATTTAGTGAAATTTTTGAAAATAGTTATTAAATTGTCATGAATCCAATGAAAAATTTTAACCAAACTACGGAACTCAATTTCGTAGTGAAATTGCTTCGTTTATTTGTAAAATTTCATTCCCGTAATAACATTTTTCATTGGATTAAAGAAAAAAATTTAATTATATTCATTCTTTAGATTTATGAAGCATAATTCTTTCAGTGTAATATGGTTCTAGTCATATAAAACGAATTTTTGCAAAGTTTTATGAGAATCAGCGCATACCTTCACTATGTTATGACAGTTTTTGTTTTAAAAATATCATTTACAATAATATAAATATTTTTTAAGAGAGTTTGTTCAACATTTGGGTTCAGAACTCTTTTAATACTCAACCAGTTGTCCTGGATTTCCAACCTAAACTGCTTCAACAGCAATGTTGTGCCTTTCTTTTAAGTCGTTTGAAAGTAAGGGTGACTTTAACAAACGGACATGGCAAAATCGGCTTAGGATTACTCAAGGTCCAAGAATATATATGTATACTTCATGGGGTCTTGGATGAATATTAGAACATTTTACACGACATGACAAATATAGTTATAAAAAGGACCCATTGGGCTTTAAAGCTGTCTAAATTTTACCTAAGAAATCGAATTTGTTTTATAGCATGCCACTAGCTTATTGGGAAACACGACCAGCGGCTAGAGCTCCTTTACAATGACCTGTGTAGAAGTTGCGACGATGAGGAAGAAAAGGAGTCAATGGAATATCTTCTCAGTGCTTGCCCGGCATTCGGAGATCTAAGACTAAAACGAAGAAGCTTGGGGCAAAAGTTGTCTGCTTGAGATGGATTTGAATATAATCCACTAGTTCATTGAACCAAGCGTCTGGGTTAGTAAAATGTCGGCTGCCTGGTAATGTAGGACTCCTGGTATAGCAAAACATGCTACCTCAACGGAAACTATTTACTAGACTCACGTGAACTGTGCTTGAAAGCCGCCACAATGGAACCTATTCAAGATGAATATTTACTGATGTTAAACACGGAATGGCAAACTTAATACTCATTTATTATTACCTTGTGGCTGTGAAGTAGGGGATCAAAAGAAGGACTAATGATTGGGGTTTTTCCGAGTTTGTTTGTTCTGGTTTGTTTTTATTATTGTGACATGTGAAGTCTACTTTCTGGCGACTTCATTATAATAAAAATTATAACATATTTTTTGGTTGTAAGTAAATGAAAATAAATGGCCATCACACACAAACATAATATGTCCGACATAGTCAAGGTGATATTGTGATTTAAACAAATGAATTGACCAATCTATAAAAAATAAAGATACAAATAAAATTTTAAACGAAAATAGCTCAAGTTTTGATACTTGGAAAGAAAATAATGTGATTTGAAATCTGAAACTTTAGTTGTAGGCGTTTTCTTTAAAAAATTGTATTGTTTAATAAATTTCTTAAATTTGGTAATTATTGCCCATTACTCTTAGCATTACCTAGAAATGAACGGCTTAAATATTTAAGACTTTTATAAGAAAGTGAAAAGTGAAATTATATATTTTTCAAATCATAATTTAAGGCAAAAATTAAAGTTGTTTAACTTTTTATACACACCACAATAGCGTAGGATAGACCTTCCTTTAAGTATACCATCCGGCTGGCTGGCTGGCAGTCCATGTAAACCTTGTGCGCAAAGTACAATTCGCAATTGTGGAGATAATTTGATTAAATTTGGTATATAGGATCTTATTGGCCCAAGGAACAAGCCTATAAATGGGGCGAATCAGTCCATAATTTCACAAGCTAAATTTCGGAATAGGGTCTTTGAGCCCATAAACCATCTCATTATGTTGGTATTTTGATTAAATTTGGTCCAAGCTTATGTTTGCGCAAACTTGGAACCTATTTCCTTTTACATAAAGATAACAAACAAGTAAAGTACAGTAAAGTAAAGTAAAAATTTTTCACTTTTGGTACTTATTGTAAACACGGTCTTTAAAATAATTTTACTCAAACTTGAAAGTTATGTTCTTTAACATAAATTTGAGGGGCAACACTGCCTTAAAATTTTTACTTTTTGTACTTTTTGTGAACACGTTTTTTTGCAGTAATTTTGATGGGATAATTGATTAAAATCTGTTTACAACTTTTGATTTTATTCACAAAATTCGAAAAATGTCTATTAAATTTAAGAATTTCATGACACCTGATATTTGTATGGGAGCCTTCCTAAAAAGATAAAGGGCAAGTATGTTTAAGGAAAATATTAAAAACAAACAACTATGGAGATCGGTCATACATTTTATCCCCCTAGAGCAGATTCCTTGGCAGTTAGGGGGCTTTCTCTTCAATAAATTTCTAGTCTGTATTGACAATTTTGTATGGGAGGCCCCTTAAATAATAGAGACAAGCGGGTAGGTTTGCTAGAAACAAATGATATGCGTTTGACTATTTTTTTTTTTGTAAGCAAACGCTCACAAACACAAATATTGAAGCTGAATGAAGAAAAAATTCGTATCAAAGCTGCTGTTTGCTTTTTAGTTTAGTTAGGTTTTGTTTAATATGATTTAAGATTTAGAGAAAACTTGTTAAGACAAAATTTGTTGCCAACTTCACTAATAACATCTTCGTAGTAAATAATTTTTATTTAAAATGAATATTTTCCAAGTTATGAGGCATACAAGTATGACTTTACGATTTTTCCCAAACTTTTGCGGGCGTGAGGGACTGCTAAGCAGTTTTGCCAGTAAAATTTCGAGAAAGATACATTTTTGTATCCAAAAAGATACACTTTTTCCCAAAAAGATACATTTTGAAAAAAATTTCAAGTCCATTTTTAACGTTTAACATTGAATGAATATTGTAAAGAAAATGATATCACATAAATTCATTTTTATATTTACTTAAGTCATAAATATTAGGTATGTAATTTTTAAAAATACAATAAGCAAACATTGAAATTAATTATATGTAACAATCTTTGGATGTTATCGAAACAAATTAATTTTTGTTAAAATGAATATACAAGTTAAGGCGTTTATACCAAGGCGATTATATCAAATCCATTCATTTTGATAAAATCGACTACTCCATGGACTGGTCCAATGTAATGCAAGCATGGACCATGTCATTGTTAAAAAGTGTTTGTAGTGAGACGACATGTCTTCGTTTTTAACGACTTGCTTTCGTTTTTGAAAGACTTCAGAACTAATCATCTTGAGTATACCATGGAGTAGTTTTAAAACTACTCCTTTGTAGTCCAAAGGTGGGTTATATGGTCCTGCCCTAAGATATCGTAATGTTAAATAGGCCATGTTTTTTCCATACGTTTGGGTTACTTTTGGACTATTCCTAGTCCCTTGTGGGCTACTCTTTACACACGTGTTTGGACTGGTCCTATTATTTGCGGGGAAGTATTGAGTCAGTTACGATGATCAGTCTTATTACGTTTTAGAACATTTTGCATACAGATTCAAAAGATACGAAAAATGTCAGGATTATACATGGTACGTGAAGCCATCAAAAGTTACGAAAAATGTATCTTTCGTATCCTAATGGCAACACTGCTGCTAAGCCTTCGCCGATTGTCCTAAAAGGTTTACTGGCGTAGTTTTTTACAAAAACCCACCGGGGGGGGGGGGGGGGGGGGGGGTTTGTGAGAGCATGGAACAATAGAAAACAAATATGCTCATACAGTTTACTGTACATATATGTTAATATACATAAATACATACGTACATACATATTTAATATTTTCTACTTTTTTTAACAAAAGCTTCGATATCGTTATGTATTGGCGTTTTTTTTTTAAAGAACATTTACCACATGTTACCGAGTACCCTTCCCTAAACTTCCATCCTCTCACGAGCAAACTGAAGAACTGCTGCAACAAAAATGGCAAGTCTGGACTATGATTAAGCAGTTTGGGATTGATATTCCGCAAAATCGGTTCAATAGTACAAAAGTGTAAGATATTTTGCCAACACTGTCATAGTTCTATTTATTATTTATCGAGAAAAAAACACAAGTTATGAAAAAGTTTAATGCCCTGTTCTTAACACCTTACAAAAAATTGTTCTTCATCATTGCCCTACTGAAAATCATTATAAAACTGTTACGAATCATGGATATTTGATGTAAATTAGTTCAAATAAAGTTTTATATGACGAAAAAAAAAGCATAAAGCTTTCTGATTGTCGGTCAATAATGTAACAAATCTTGGGGTTAAATGAAACCAATTTTAATTCTGACGTCAAAGAAGTAGATCCCATATAGAGCCTTCTCCTAAAATATTTTAACTATTCGTGGTGGGTATTCACTTGTTTAGTTTAGTAATGGCTACTCATTATTTTTAACATTACCCGTGCCCATGTTCTGTAACTCTCGCGTAAAGAAACTTTTCGATTGAAATGTGCGAAATTAAACAAAAATACCATAATATAATACCGTATGAGGTATCGAAAAACTGATTAAGCCAAATGAAAGATCAGGTCGGAAAACCGAAAAAAATCCACATACGACATTTAAAGTACTAGCTGTCACGTAAGGAAATTACTCGCCAATTTATAGAAAAAGTGTGTCTGTTAAATTTCTGTGAGAAAGTTCCCGCTTTGAATTGTCAAATAAACTCACGAATAAAAATGGGGCGAGAAAAAATTTTAGCACTAAAAAACAATTAAAAATGCAAAATACGAAGAATAATAATAATATTTTGCTCTTGGCACATTTTTTCATTGTTTAATTATTTTGCTTTTAACATTTTTATAAAATAATACGAATGTTTTCAAAGCTCGTTCTCAACGCTTGCAATGTCACATCGGTTTCGAGTGCAATGTTATGACATTTATAACGTTACGACGTAATCTCTTTTGATAGTTTTGGACATGAGTTACAGACACACTTTCCTCTCGCTTTTTGAGAAACGATGGAATATTTTGTTTCACATATTTTCGAAGCGAGAAGTTCTCACTGAAGTAACAGAACATGGCTACTGGTTAGAAATATCTATATTTTATTGATTTTTTCGTAAGAATACAAGCCGGTCAAAGGATAAGTTATTTGCTTGAAAGGTTTTTTTTTATTATTTATTGTTTTAATCATGAACATTATTATGTCTTAGATAAACTTAATTTCTACAACTTTTCATAAACGTTTAGTACTTTTGATTAGAATTTAGCATGTATATTTGTATAAAACATATGTTTCTTTAATCAATTTTTCTGTTTTTTATTTGTAGGTAAGTGATTTTTGGATATACATACATTAATTCTGAGATATACATACGTAAGTAAAAAGCTAATTAAAATGTCAATGAAATTCTCTGTCAAGGTGTTATGACTTAAAAACGCATGACTATTGGCAAATAAAAAGAGTTCAGCGTGAGCATATTAACATTGCAAATTTATTTAAAATTATTGACATTGTGAACTCTGATTTTTTCCATATTTCACACAGAAAAAATTTTTTGCGCCAGTAAAAGAATTAATCAAAAATAAAATCAGTTTTAATTAAATATTTAATCAGGCTAATTAAACACTTAATCAAGTGAATTAAACGTTTAATTGAAATATTGTCAATTAAACATTTAATACACTTGATTCAAATTTTAATTCACCTGATTAAATATTTAATTAACACTTTATTTTTGATTAATTCTTTTACTGGCTCAAACATTTTTTTCTGTGCAGGCAAAATAAAAATTACGTGCAAAAAAACCTCTGCCTATTAAATGCTAAAAACGATTTTAGCCTATTTGAATACCCTGTTCCAAAAAAAATCAGTGAGAGCATAATGCATAGAAATAGTAGTTGGAGGATTAAATTAAGGTTTGATGTGACTTCACACAAAACACGAGTATTCGTGTGGCCTGCTTGCAACAGCTTGTAATTGAAGGCATAATTTGGGTACTACCTTCAGCAATGATTTGGCTGCTTGCCGAATTTCAGATACGATTTATTGCGCGTGTGGTAACCAATTTCTTGGATTTTTGATGAATCCTGCCGCTCTAAAGCGTTTTAAAATTTCTGCTTAACTGGCTCCCAATTATTTCTTTTTGAGTTTAAAAACAATCTTAATGGAGCAATGCCTTCAACTCAGCAGCTTGCAATTTGCTTGGATGACCTGGTCGGATTAAGACTTCTGAGTCAAAATCACCACTTCTGAAACGAAAAAAAAATATTCAGTTGAAAACTTTCCGCAAATGATACTTTAAATTCTAAATTCTAAATTTTCAAGGCAAAAAAAAAAACCTTTCTGTTTATAGTATTTTGTTCAATGCCTAAAGGTCAGTTTTTAGGTTCGTATTAAAACAGTATTTATCTTAAAGTTCTATTTGAATACGAAATTAGATTTTCAAGTGGTTTTTAATGAAGGTTTTATATGCCTCTTTAATTTGACGTAGATTTCAAAACAAACAAAAAGATTTTTAATCACTTTATCGTAAAATATCCTTCATATTAAATGATAAAGAAAGTCGATATCGAGTGCGTTTTTTATGTGTTTTACAAAGCGAAAATGAATCGAAATATTGTACATTCAATGACTTACTGCCTGTTGTTGAAACTAAAATAAACATTTTCGTTTAGAAATTTATATTGCAAACAAAAACAAATTTTGGATTTTTTATTGTTGTTTCAACATAAATTCCCAAGCGAAAATTTGTATTTTATTTTGAAAAACAGACTGTTAATTTTTCTGAAAATTACAACAAAAGGAATACACAGGCCGACAAAATTTCGAAAAAGTCGAAAACCTGAGATAAGTATAATTTTCTAAGGTCTTGTGCTGAATCCTAATTTGAACTCATCATATCAGGTATTCAAGAAATCTGAGCGCAAGGCTTAAAAAATCTTGTTTTTCGCCCTCTTCTGAAGTTCCTACCAATACAATAATTGCTTATCGTTTAACCTTTGTAATATTATGTTCCTTTTCTGAGAAATCTATTCTATGAATGCAAATTCGAGAGATTTTTTGCTACATTTCGCTTCTATTTTACAATAAACTTACAAATAATAATAATAACACGAAAAACATCTTAACAAACAGAAATTAAGTTAAATTGTTTGTTGTAATTCTGTGTTCGTCGTGAACCTGCCTTTAGGTTAAGATATTTTAGAGAAGGAACAAGATATCTCAGAGAAGTAGCAAGATATTACGAAGGTTAACCATTTATTTTAAAGGCAATTGGTAGGACTTTCTCTTCTAGATTTGAAAATTAATTGGAAAGAAGTGAATTTCGTGTGCTCATTTAGCATTCTAAGGCAAAAATCCATAAATTATAGCCAATCCCACGATATCACACGTTAACGTTCGCATAGAAAATAACATGTCAAACAAAAACAAATTTTAGAAATTGTTTTTGTTTTAAAGTCTACAAATTGCTGACCATCCGCCTTGTTTCCAAATCTGAAGAATTGGTTCCGCGGAAAGAGATTTGTCTCCAACGATAAAATCATCCCACAAACAAATACCTATTTTGATGACTGAAGAAATCTTATGTTTTGGAAGGGATACAAACAAATTGGAGAAACGTTTGACAAAGTTTGTAGAGCTCAAAGGAGGCTAAGTTGAAAAAAACGCATTTTTTTTATTCAAAACTTTACAGTGCACTATAGGTCAAATGACAGCTTTTTCTGTGCTGTTTTACTATTGTTGTTGTTGGTTTTTAATTGGAAATGTTTCAAAACAAAGACGTGTGATGTTTTTTTTTGCGTTAAAAAAGCTCCGTTACACATTTGTATGTCAAAGTCAATCAATGCAATTTTTGTTACAAACGAGCTCAAGTGTTCAAAAGTGCAAGGTCAACTTTTAATATGTATTTCTCGATTTGTGTCTATTATAATTGATTAATTTAAATTGGAAAATAAAGAGACGATAACTACTACTGTTTTTAATTATAACCGTATTGTATTTATGTCGATATAGTTGAAAAAACTCGTAAGACAACATTACCTTAAAAGGCTTCAGTTTTTTTAACTTTTACATTCCGTAAGTTTTTAAAAATTTTGACCCCATTTGACCTCTTTCAAATTAAAAAGGTGGATTAAATATAATGTAATGAGTTAATTTCGGTTTGTGTCAAATTGCGATTATTTGCGTTTTTTGGTTTATGAGTTAAAACACGTCAAACCATCACGAAAATATGGCCATTCCCCAAAATACCAATTTATTTATTATTTTATGACACTTGCCTTTAAAATGTGGGTGGTGGAGAGATAGAAGTGAAAATTTACAGGTGGGTTATTTGTATTATTATTAGTAACTAGCTGACCCGACAGACGTTGTCCTATCCAAATTAGGAAAAATGTTTGTGTTCGATTTTTAAAATCCATTAAAAAGATACGAACATTTGAGAGAAAAATAAGTCAAATCGATGGAGCCGTTTTCTGATTTTAGGTAAATCAAAAAAAGTGGGCGTTAGAGTGGGCGGGGCAAAATGTTCTTTCCGTAAAAACCTAAGTTCAAATCGGTCAAGCCGTTCTCAAGTTATGCGCTTAATAGAAAAAGTGGGCGTAAAAGTAGGCGTGGTACATTTTTCTTTAAAAAGAAAAATTAGTCAAATAGATGGAGCCGTTTTTTGATTTTAGGTAAATCGAAAAAAGTGGGCAGGGCAACATTTTCTTTCCGTAAAAACCTAAATTGGACCATGGCAATAATTTTAAAGAAAAAATCGTCCAAATCGGTCAAGCCGTTCTCAAGTTATGCGCTTAATAGAAAAAGTGGGCGTAAAAGTAGGCGTGCTAAATTTTTCTTTCGATGAAAACTTAAAATGAATTAATACGAACATTTGAAAGACAAATTTGTCAAATCGATGGAGCCGTTTTCTGATTTTAGGTAATTCGAAAAAAGTGGGCGTAAAAGTGAGCGGGGCAAAATTTTCTTTTCGTATAAATCTAAGTTGGACCATGGCGATCATTTGAAAGTAAAAATCGTCCAAATTATAAAGATGTCATTGGTGGTGCAATATGAAAATTGGATTTTGCCACGCCCCTGCGCCCGCAGACCGAAAATCAAAAATCAGACTTCACAATGTCACCCGCCTGAATACCTGAATATTCTGAAGATTCCCTGAAAATTTCATCAAAATCGGCCCAGCCGTTTTGGAGTCCATACGTTACACACACACATACACA
This sequence comes from Pollenia angustigena, assembly GCA_930367215.1. NCBI lineage: Eukaryota > Metazoa > Arthropoda > Insecta > Diptera > Polleniidae > Pollenia > Pollenia angustigena. The sequence goes on along the minus strand of OV884059.1, from coordinate 122,037,584 downwards.
CATTCTGTTTTATATGTATAGACTAGCTGACCCGACAGACGTTGTCCTGTCCAAATTAGGAAAAATGTTTGTGTTCGATTTTTAAAATCCGTTAAAAAGATACGAACATTTGAAAGAAAAATTAGTCAAATCGATGGGGCCGTTTTCTGATTTCAGGTAAATCGAAAAAAAGTGGGCGTTAAAGTGGGCGGGGCAAAATTTTCTTTCCTTAAGAACCTAAGTTGGACCATGGCGATGATTTTATAGAACAAATCGTCCAAATCGGTCAAGCCGTTCTCAAGTTACGCGCTTAATAGAAAAAGTGGGCGTGAAAGTAGGCGTGATAAATTTTTCTTTTGATGAAAACTTAAAATGGATTAATACGAACATTTGAAAGAAAACTTTGTCAAATCGATGGAGAAGTTTTCTGATTTTAGGTAATTCGAAAAAAGTGGGCGGGGAAAAATTTTCTTTTCGTATAAATCTAAGTTGGACCATGGCGATCATTTTAAAGATAAAAATCTTCCAAATTATATAGATGTCATTGGTGGTTCAATATGAAAATTTGATTTTGCCTCGCCCCTTCGCCCGCAGACCGAAAACGAAAAATCAGACTACCCAGTGTCACCCGCCTGAATATTCTGAAGATTCCCTGAAAATTTCATCAAAATCGGCCCAGCCGTTTTGGAGTCCATACGTTACATACATACATACATACATACATGCATATATACATACATACATACACACATACATACATGCATACATACATACATCCTATTTTATACATATAGATTAGGATTTCTTATTTCCAGGACTCTTTCTATTCCCGGGAAACGCAACAATAAAAATCTCATTCCCGGAAATCCCGGGATTATTTAAATAAAACAATGATTTCATTAAATGAGTTCAATACAAAAGTTTTTACTTTTTTTAAAAGAATATACATACACATATACAACAGTCCCAATAATATTAGCTTTATTAAGTCCACAGAAAACCAAGCCAAAACCAAATAAATTGTTACATTCATATGTACATTAGAGCGACTCACCAAAAAAAGTGCTCGATGTAGCCTCCTAAAAATAAACCTTGGACTTTTTTAAGATGACATTTTAAATATTTCGGCTCCAGCTTTGATCTCTCGTGAGCTGGACCAGTTTGAAAAAGGGTATATTTTTGTAAGTTTTGTTAATTTGTGAATCTGTTCCCTTACCAACATATACAAATTGGGTATCGTAAGAAAGGTTTTTTTAAGGCGCGCCCAACTGTATATACAATTTGTCCAAGGACGATCATCCATATTTTTTTTTTAAGGATTTTCTGTAAAAATAACGGTTTTTGAATTTTTTGTTCGGGGTTGTTTGTAATAAAAGTGCCAAAGTACAAAGGTGCTGTACTTGGCAAAAGAAAAAATTTTATACCCATATTGCCCTATATAAAACGAAGGGTTACCACCCCATTGCATTTTTGTCAAAACGCGAACTAGCACGAATTTCAAAAAAAGCTGAGACACGTATTTAATTAAATCGACTAAAGAATAAAATATGTTAATTTGGCACTTTTATTACAAACAACCCCAAACAAAAAATTCAAAAACCATTATTTTTACAGAAAATCCTTAAAAAAAAGGACATGGATGATCGTCCTTGGACAAGTTGTATATACAGTTGGGCGCGCCTTAAAAACCTTTCTAACGATACCCAATTTGTATATGTTGGTAAGGGAACAGAATCACAAAATAACAAAACATACAAAAATATACCCTTTTTCAAACTTGTCCAGCTCACGAGAGGTCAAAGCTGGAGCCGAAATATTTAAAATGTCATCTTAAAAAAGTCCAAGGTTCATTTTTAGGAGGGTACATCGAGCCCGAATTTTGCTTCCATACAACTTGAGTCGCTCTAATGTACATGCATATTATATATGCAAAATTTGTTAGTATTATTAAAGCATAATAAAGTTCATCAGAGATTATATTTCTAATCCTTGTTGATATGTATATTGCCTGCTACCGAAAACGTGCTCTGGTTTTCTACAGACGTTGGTTTTATAGTAAAAATCGCAACATACAAAGATTATTAATTTGTTGGCCTGTTTACCCTAAACTTCATAGACGTAAAATTCTTTTTTTAAGATGTTTACAGGCTTTTGTATTTTCTACTTCAAGAAGCTTTTTAGCTATTTTATCAGCAATTTAAAAGAAAGTTGATTTATTGGCGTAGGAAAAATAGTTCGATTTGTTGGTAGTTTTTAGTTATTTTAGTAAAGAATATATTTGTATTGCTCGTTTTTGATTGCTAACAAATTCAAATTTCAAAAAATTTAATGTGAAACTCCCGAAAATTCCCGGAATTAATTTAAAAAAAATGTCCCGGGTTTCTCGGGAATTCTTTCCCGCGTAGAAACTCTAATATAGATAGAAGATAAAAGAAAAAGGTACTTTATTATTTTTATTATCAGGGGTGTGCTGGAAATCGCAAACGCAAAACGCAAGAATTTAAAAAGTCGTTTTTTAGTAAGATTTCTGTAATAAAAGAATTTTATGACAAATATTATACAAACATTTATCTATGAAACAGAATTTTATAACAAAAATTATAAAAATTTTTTTAAAAGTGTATTATAAACAGCCTCCAAATTCTTGCGTTTTGCGTTTGCGATTTCCATCACACCCCCTATGTAACATGCGGTTAACCCACACTAAGCTTTAGCTTTCCTTCTTGAATACAATTTTTCAAAAGAACAATATAATGCAATACGCCACGAAAGCTAATCAAGAAACTGCGTTATTTATCCACACTATAATAAAATTACTGCCGCAAAACTAAAATGCCGACCTCAGAGTATAACAGCAAATGAGACCCTTGCTAAAGATTCGTTGCAATCTAGTTTACTTCATACGGCTGAAAGAATTGTTGAAATGCAAAAAGAAGTAGTTCAAGCTGTAATGGAAGCGGAGGAGACAGATTTTTTAAGCTCCGAATTACTGTTAAGTTACGGGTTTGATAGTAGCACTGGTCAAGCTTAATTTAAGCAAGTATTTAATGAGCCAAGTTCGTCTAAAAACTGCGATGCCTCGCTTTTAGCTACTTCAGTTACGTTTAATGTCCTTATCGGAAAAGCCAATTTGGAACAACAGCACACCGCAATCTTAAAGATTTTTAGTCCCATTAAACTGGAGTACGTAAAGGAGACAAAAGAAGTTGTTCTAAGAGAAGAAAAATACTTAAAAAATTAAATTGAAGCTTTGACTAACCTTCGGATACCAATTGGTGAGCGAAAATTCGTTGAAGTTTCCTTTAAATTATTTTTAACCCTAATTGATGGAAAAGTTTTAAACATTTTTACTGGAACGAAATCAAACCAGGTTTGTCCCATTTGTGCTGCTACACCTAAGGACTTCGTGAATACATTTGATTATAAAAGTGAAGTATTCTGTACAAAAGAGGAAAACTTAAAGGTTGGACTTAGCCCCCTTCATTGTTGGATAAGATTTTTCGAATTTGTATTACATTTAGGATATAAATGCAAATAACGAAAGTGGCAAATACGAGGAGATGATAAAGTAACTATCTTAAAAACAAAAGAAAAAATACAAAACGATTTTTGGAGAAAACTTGGGCTTCGCGTGGACATGCCCAGAGTAAGTGGATTTGGTTCCACAAATGACGGAAACACTGCACATCAGTTATTTCAGAAAAAATATCATGCTCAGAAAAAGCTCCACGAGCATGATATTTTTTCTGAAATAACTGATGTTGACAAAGATATAATACTTCGATTCAAAATCATTTTGATTTGCTTATCCTGCCAGTTTAAAATCGATTCAAATAAATTTGAAATATATTGCTTTGAACCAGCAATACGGCTCAAGAGCTATATCCCTGGTTGCCAATGACTGTCACGGTCCATAAAGTGATCCATTAATTTCTATATTATTTTTAACCAGACGCTTACAAAAGCCTAAACGTAAACACCTGAAGTTATTGAGCTATTATGTTGCAGCGAATCTAAGAAGAATTTCAGCTTAGCAACCAAGACGAAGAAATTGGTGAAATTTATGATATTAGTGCAATTGATAAAAGTGAAGAAGCCCTTTTTGATTTAAATTTACAAAATGAATTAGATTTAACCAATTTCTATAATATAATAAAATGATAAATCAATTCAATGTACATATTATGTTAGTTTTAATGGTTGAAGAAGGGTTAACAATTGGTCGTTAATGGGTTAAATTCCATTTTTTTAAATCATAAGAACATCATGTTTTTGTAGTAGTTATTAATTTCGCACAGAAAAATTTCCATTTGACCTATAGTGCGTAAGCAAATGGAAATGTAGATATCGTAAAACAGTAATAGATGTCGTGACATTAAAAGTTTTGTCGAGTCAGTTAAGATTATTAAACTTGCGAAAATTAATGATTATTTTTCTCAACTTTTTTTGCGAACTACTGGATATACCTTAATTGCTTGTGCGTGTGGGTGCAAATGCAACATGTGTTTGGGCATTTATTATACTTGTAAACCGTGACTTTCCTGTTTTTTTTTCTGTTAGAGAAATAACTTGAATTAAAAACCTCCAACCCCAGCCATTAAAATGCAACTCGTACATGTGCTATTTTTTTATTTGTTTTGTCACAGCATGTTAAATTAAAATGAAATTGTCATCCTTTTTATATCATTATTATTATGATTATTATTATAAATATATTTTGTTTGTGTTGTTTGTCTTTCGCAACATTTTATTTTTCTGTTTAAATCATGACTTACTCGTACCTGTTGTACGAGTGATGGATTCGTACACGTGTTTTTTTATTCAAGTCACTTTTCATATTTTTTTATACGGTTACATATTTTGCCATTAGTTTGCGTTTCAGTTATAATTAAGTTTCAGATTTGAAAAGTGGCTTTCTTTCTTAAGAAATTAAAAAATATGATTTACGTTTTTAAACTTGGTTTCTCTGAAGAGAGACAGTGACTAGAAAATGGGTTTAAAAAGAAACTGATAAAGATTTAAGGTCCAACCTAGAGTTTCTACGCGGGAAAGAATTCCCGGGAATTTTCGGGAATTTCAAATGAAATTTTTTTAAATTTTAATTTGTTAGCATCGTTAAAGAACGAGCAATAAAAATATATTATTTACTAAAATTACTAAAAACTTTCTACAAATCGAACTATTTTTCCTATGCCAATAAATAAACGGTCTTTTTAATTGTTGATGAAATGTCTAAAAAGCTTCTTGAAGAATATGTACATGATACACCATCACCAACACCAGATGTTGAACCATCTACAAATTCTAATAAAATAAATGTAAAGAAAATACAAAAGCCTGAAAATATCTTAAAAAAAGATTTTGACGTCTATTGGTTCACGGGTAACAGGCCAACAAATTTATAATCTTTGTATGATGCGATTTTTACTATAAAACCAACGTATGTAGAAAGCGAGAGCACCTTTTCGGTAGCAGGCAATATACATTTAACAAGGATTAGAAATAGAATCTCTGATAAGCTTTAAAATACTTAAATTAATGCTAAAAAAATTTTCTTAAACGAAAATTAATTTTACCATGTTGCTTTTTATAATAACTAATGAATATTAATAAGTTTTTATAATTCGTGATCTCCTAAAAAAAAAAAAAAATAAATTAATATGTAATATGCATGTACATATGAATGTAACAATTTATTTTTTGGTTTTGTTTTAGTTTTCTGTGGAAATAATAAAGCTAATTTTTTTTTGGACTGTTGTACAGTTGTTTATTCTTTTAAAAAAGTAAAAACTTTTGTCTTGAACTCATTTAATGAAATCATTGTTTTACTCAACGAATCCCGGGATTCCCGGGAATAAGATTTTTTTGTTTCGTTTCCCGGGAATAGAAAAAGTCCGGGAAATTAGAAACCCTAGTCCAACCCTAACATGCATAAGATAGCTAAGGCTACTGTCAAAATATAGTGAAAAGCCCGTCAAATGCATTTAAAAAACAAAATCAAACATGTAAGAAAGTGTACACCACAGTAAACTAAGACAAATTTTCGAACTTTTATCCGGTTTGGGGCCCATGGCTAATTATGGACCCGGCAAAAATAATTGTGTTATGAAATAAGGGGTTTTTGGCCGAATATTATCTTAATATTAACACCTTTATGAGATTTCTTTGTTCTAACCCATTTTTCGCCGCATCAAGTTCCAAGTAGCACGGACTCGGTACCTAGCACAGCCTAACCGCATACTCCCCTAAGATTTATTTGCCAGTTAAAAACAGTGAGTTCTGGAAACTATAACAATCGTTCGGCGAAAAAGGCGTTATAGAATTTTTGGAGAGGTGGTTTTTATAAGGCCTATGGTCACTTTGGACCTACCAGTGCAAAATTCTTTTGGCAATGTAGGCTCTGAAAAATTTTGGTTGTTTTGAAATTTTATAGTCACACCAACATTAACAAGGTACTTAAAGCTATTTTCGGAAGTGGTATTTGTATGGGAGCTTATATTATGATAAGACTCATGATTGTAACCACCATCTTACGACTACATATTATTGAATCATATTATGACTAAATATATTCGTAATATCACATCATAATATTTTTCCCTTAATCATTTTCTTATCCTGTTAATCATAAAACGTTAAGAATTAATCATAATAAGTTAAGAAGTAATCACATTAGATATTGTCATGTTAATCATTATAAATTTAGATTAAAATTTTTTTTAATGTAAATAAAATTTCTTTATTTTTTTAATTTCTTAAACTTTTTTTTTTTAATTGTTGAACCTTTCACTAGCAAATAATTCGATAGACATATGAATTTAAAACAAACGACACGGCTGATACAAAATTATTTTACAAATGGCGATAACAAAATATTATTAGAGCAAAAATATTTTGATTGCATCTTAACGTATTTTGATTACACGTATAGAAAGTTATCATGTTATGACTATTAAATGTCAAGAAATAGTTGTGAGTAACATAATCACCCCTATCGTGAATAACAAATGGAATTTTTGTTCCCATGAAATTTTCATTCCTCTCGAAGGGAAAAAGCAATCGTGAATCTCATGTGAAAAATTTGTCACGCTATCAGTTGCAGTGAATGTAAAAAAAAAGAAGAAAGAATAAAAAAATGAAAAATCAATGAAATTGTTGTTCAAAAATATACACGTCCATATATATATTTTAAAGAAAAGTTAAAATAATAAAGCAAACAAATTTTGTATTGGAGGGATTGATTCATTACAACGTTAGTTTTTTGCACTTTTTTAATTTATTGTAGTAAAATATTTTCCGAAATTCTGCCACCAAGTGAATCGAAAGCTTTACAAATCCGCAGGCAATCGACCTGATGTTTTGCATTTTGTTTAGCAATATATCGGTTTGTGCCTTATTAATTTTATTAACTTTTAATATTCGATTTTAGGAGGAGCTGCTTACATACATGTTCTGTTCACTAGCAAAAATAAAGTGAGAAAATCTAAGGGAAATGTGAAAAAATTACGAGGGAAAACATTTTTCGCGATAAGGGGAATTTTTTCCCGTGAACATTTTTTCACGTTATTATTCTCCTTTGATTTACATTTTTTCTTGGGAGCTGTTCATGATCGCAAATATGTGAAAAGGAGAAAAATTACGAGCGAAAAATTATTAATGATAGGGGTGAATATGTTTTCAAATTTATGATTATTAAGTTGTTAGAAAAATGATTATTTTAAGGTCAACAATACTAAAATTTATTACAGTAACATAATATTGCTGATATTTAATAAAAATAACAATATAAAATAAAAAATGTATTGACACCATAAACATAGAGTAGTTGCCGTAACCATGCCTAACCATATTTTTTCTCTGCGTGTAGGGATTATATTAATATTATTTTTCAAATGCCACATGAATGCTTACATTGAAATGATGTACTAATTTCTTTTTTATTATTGAGTTATACTTCAATTGTATTTTTTCCTGGTTTTGCTAATGAGTTTTTAAACATAGTCTGTGTTTGGGTAAAAATGTGATAAAATTTTATTTTAATTACTTCATAATTTATTATTATTTTTTTTTATTTTTGACGAAATTCATATTTCATGTGATTCAATTTCGTTTTGTTAATGAAACATCACAAACATCACGTTTCGCAGACAACTGTTTACATTTGTTGAAACATGTTTTCCAAACTTTTTGTTTGAACGATGATTAGACTATAGAGAAAAATTGCTTTATTATTCGATATACTTTTCATATGATTTTGTTTAAGCACTTAGAGAAATTATTCGTAGAAAATTGTTACAGTAATTACTTTCTAATTATAGCAGTGGTGGGTAACACCCATGACTTCATTAACATGAATTGCTTTGTCAAAGCAATTAGAACAACAAATCAACAGCAGAATAAAAATAGGTTGATTTTTTTTTGCAAGTTTAGTTGAGAAACAAAGCACGTATGGCGAATAATTAAGAATCCACCCTGCACTAAATAAAAGTGATTGCTTAGAACAATAATAATAATTTTGCTTCCTTTGCTTATTTTCTTTATTTATTCCTCGTGGAAACATGGGGCATCAACAACAAATTTAAAATAAATTTATTCATAAGCATTCGTTTTAATAGACTCCCACGATTTGTTTATTCTTGAACGACATGTTTATTGTCGCCATGTCATTTTTAGGCGTCTCAGACTTCTGCTTCCTTGTGGATTGAACCATCCTAGTAATTGAAACTTGACGCTTTCTCAAAGTATAGCCATGTTAACTTCCTTATATTTATTTGTAAGTTATGCTCCAAGGCTCTTTATTGGTAATATTTGTGGGCCAAAACATACCATTGATGTTACGAAGGCACATATTTATAAACGACTGCAGGTTTTGTTTGTGAAAAGCCATGTTTCACAGCCATATAATAGCGCTGATTTTACACACGCATTCAATATTTAGATTTTTTTGGGTCTGACAATTTGAGAGCTTCTCTATGTTTTTAGAAGTTGACTAAAAGCATCTATAACCTTGTTTAGCCAGTTACTTAAGTCTGCTTCTATTCCCGCCACTGATGGGCATAACGCTGCCTAAGGGGTTTCCAAGTGTTGAATGCGCTGATTTTGAATCATTATTTGTCTATCAGAGATATTGTTTAGACGCATTGCGAAGGTTCTCCTTTTATCCACTTAAAATCCACCGAGTCTGGATATTTGCATAAGTTCATCAACTTTGTCCTGCATATCAGAAACCTTCCCGACAAGCGTTTGATAATGATTTGAAAATAATTTGAAAATGATAGCATTCTCAACAAAAAGGTGAAATTATTTTTAAATTGCGAAATGCATTTAGCAAATGTGGATTGCAATACAATGTTGAACATAAATAAAAAAATTATTTTTATCAAAGTAATTTTTGTGGGAACACAAAATTTGCAATTTACAAGATTTTGATTGTCGTGCTAATTCCCAAATTTTTATTCTTGATAAAAAACACTGACCAAAAAAAACTAAACTGGCAAAATGCTTAATTTTTGCGAAACAATAAAGCAAGTTGTTTTTGTTTTCATTTTGTTTTTTCTTAACCTAATTACAACTACTGGTACTTTACAAAAAAAAAAAAAAAACAAATTTGCCAGTAGAGGTGGCCGGTCCTAAAAGGTTTGGTTTTCGATTTGAATTTCTTAGCTTTGGCCTTAACCGAATGCAATGAAATTTGCAAGACGGCAAGCTTAGGAAATTAACTTTCTGATAGTTGCCGAAAAATTCCTGCCACACCCAACCAATACGATATTTTTAAGGCGTAAACTGTATATCCTTTTGAATAACAAAGAGGACGGGGCGGTAGGCTGAATAAATTTTTTTGCTTTTTGAAGACAAATTGTCAAACTATCGAGCGTATCAGGATCTATCTTAATATCTCAAGTAGTTTTCGAGTTAAAGGCTGCTAAAGAAAACAGTTTGCGAAAATCCGCCTACTACAAGATTCTGTTGACCTGGTACTTTACAAAAAAACAAAGAACTTTTTAAACAAATTTGTCAGCATAGGTGGTGGTCGGTCGGTCCGTAAAGTTTTGGTTTTCGATTTGGATTTCTTAGCTTGGCCTTAACCGAATGCAATGAAATTTGGCATGCGGCAAGCTTAGGAAATTAACTTTCTGATAGTTGCCAAAAAAGTCCTGCCGCACCCTCCCAATACGATAGTTTTAAGGCGTAAACTTTATATTCTTCTTAAAACGAAAGAGGGCGTGGCGGTAGGCGGGAAAAATGTTTTGCATTTTGAAGTCAAATTATCAAACTGTCGAGCGTATCAAGTTTTATGTCAATATCTCAAGTAGTTTTCGAGTTAAAGGCTGCTAAAGAAAACAGTTTGCGAAAATCCGCCTACTACAAGATTCTGTTGACCTGGTACCTTACAAAAAAACAAAGAACTCTTTAAAAAAAATTGTCAGCAGAGGGGTCCTAAAAGGTGTTTGGTTTTCGATTTGAATTTCTTAGCTTGGCCTTAACCGAATGCAATGAAATTTGCAATATGGCAATCTTAGGAAATTAACTTTCTGATAGTTGCCAAAAAAGTCCTGCCACACCCACCCAATACGATAGTTTTAAGGCGTAAACTGTAAATTCTTCTTAAACGAAAGAGGGCGTGGCGGTAGGCGAAAAAAATGTTTTGCATTTTGAAGACAAATTATCAAACTGTCGAGCGTATCAAGTTTTATGTCAATATCTCAAGTTGTTTTCCAGTTTAAGGCTGTTAAAGGAAACGGTTCGCGGAAATCCGCTTACTACAAGATTCTGTTGACCTGGTACTTTACAAAAAACAAAGAACTTTTTACAAAAATTTGCCAGCAGAGGGGTGCCAAAATGTTTGGCTTTCAATTTAAATTTCTTAGCTCTTGGCCTTAACCGAGCAATGAAATTTGCAATATGGCAATCTTAGGAAATTAACTTTCTGATAGTTGCCAAAAAAGTCCTGCCACACCCACCCAATACGATATTTTTAAGGCGTAAACTGTATATCCTCTTTAAGAACAAAGAGGGCGTGGCGGTAGGCGGAATAAATATTTTGCATTTTGAAGACAAATCATCAAACTGTCGAGCGTATCAAGTTTTATCTCAATATCTTAAGTAGTTTTCGAGTTAAAGGCTGCTAAAGAAAACAGTTTGCGAAAATCCGCCTACTACAAGATTCTGTTGACCTGGTACTTTACAAAAAAACAAAGAACTTTTTAAACAAATTTATCAGCAGAGGTGGTCGGTCGGTCCTAAAAAGTTTGGTTTTCGATTTGAATTTCTTAGCTTGGCCTTAACCGAATGCAATGAAATTTGCAATATGGCAATCTTAGAAATGAACTTTCTGATAGTTGCCAAAAAAGTCCTGCCACACCCACCCAATACGATAGTTTTAAGGCGTAAACTGTAAATTCTTCTTAAACGAAAGAGGGCGTGGCGGTAGGCGGAAAAAATGTTTTGCATTTTGAAGACAAATTATCAAACTGTCGAGCGTTTGAGGATCTATCTCAATATCTCAAGTAGTTTTCGAGTTAAAGGCTGCTAAAGAAAACAGTTTGCGAAAATCCGCCTACTACAAGATTCTGTTGGCCTGGTACTTTACAAAAAACAAGGAACTTTTTAAACAAATTTGCCAGCAGAGGGGTCCTTAAAGGTTTGGTTTTCGATTTGAATTTCTTAGCTTGGCCTTAACACAATGCAATGAACTTTGGCATACGGCAAGCTTAGGAAATGAACTTTCTGATAGTTGCCAAAAAAGTCCTGCCACACCCACCCAATACGATAGTTTTGAGGCGTAAACTGTATATTCTGCTCAAAAAGAAAGAGGGCGTGGCGGTAGGCGGAAAAATGTTTTGCATTTTGAAAACAAATTATCAAACTGTCGAGGGTATCAAGTTTTATGTCAATATCTCAAGTAGTTTTCGAGTTATAGGCTGTTAAAGGAAACAGTTTGCGAAAATCCGCTTGCTACAAGATTCTGTTGACCTGGTACTTTACAAAAAAAAAAAACAAAGAACTTTTTAAAAAAAAATTGTCAGCAGAGGGGTGCTAAAGGTGTTTGGTTTTCGATTTGAATTTCTTAGCTTGGCCTTAGTCGAATGCAATGAAATTTGGCATACGGCAAGCTTAGGAAATGAACTTTCTGATAGTTGCCAAAAAAGTCCTGCCACACCCACCCAATACGATAGTTTTGAGGCGTAAACTGTATATTCTGCTCAAAAAGAAAGAGGGCGTGGCGGTAGGCGGAAAAATGTTTTGCATTTTGAAGACAAATTATCAAACTGTCGAGGGTATCAAGTTTTATGTCAATATCTCAAGTAGTTTTCGAGTTAAAGGCTGCTAAAGAAAACAGTTTGCGAAAATCCGCCTACTACAAGATTCTGTTGGCCTGGTACTTTACAAAAAACAAGGAACTTTTTAAACAAATTTGCCAGCAGAGGGGTCCTTAAAGGTTTGGTTTTCGATTTGAATTTCTTAGCTTGGCCTTAACACAATGCAATGAACTTTGGCATACGGCAAGCTTAGGAAATGAACTTTCTGATAGTTGCCAAAAAAGTCCTGCCACACCCACCCAATACGATAGTTTTGAGGCGTAAACTGTATATTCTGCTCAAAAAGAAAGAGGGCGTGGCGGTAGGCGGAAAAATGTTTTGCATTTTGAAAACAAATTATCAAACTGTCGAGGGTATCAAGTTTTATGTCAATATCTCAAGTAGTTTTCGAGTTATAGGCTGTTAAAGGAAACAGTTTGCGAAAATCCGCTTGCTACAAGATTCTGTTGACCTGGTACTTTACAAAAAAAAAAAACAAAGAACTTTTTAAAAAAAAATTGTCAGCAGAGGGGTGCTAAAGGTGTTTGGTTTTCGATTTGAATTTCTTAGCTTGGCCTTAGTCGAATGCAATGAAATTTGGCATACGGCAAGCTTAGGAAATGAACTTTCTGATAGTTGCCAAAAAAGTCCTGCCACACCCACCCAATACGATAGTTTTGAGGCGTAAACTGTATATTCTGCTCAAAAAGAAAGAGGGCGTGGCGGTAGGCGGAAAAATGTTTTGCATTTTGAAGACAAATTATCAAACTGTCGAGGGTATCAAGTTTTATATCAATATCTCAAGTAGTTTTCGAGTTATAGGCTGCTAAAGAAAACAGTTTGCGAAAATCCGCTTACTACAAGATTCTGTTGACCTGGTACTTTACAAAAAAACAAAGAACTTTTTAAAAAAAATTGTCAGCAGAGGGGTCCTAAAAGGTGTTTGGTTTTCGATTTGAATTTCTTAGCTTGGCCTTAACACAATGCAATGAACTTTGGCATACGGCAAGCTTAAGAAATGAACTTTCTGATAGTTGCCAAAAAAGTCCTGCCACACCCATCCAATACGATAGTTTTGAGGCGTAAACTGTATATTCTGCTCAAAAAGAAAGAGGGCGTGGCGGTAGGCGGAAAAATGTTTTGCATTTTGAAGACAAATTATCAAACTGTCGAGGGTATCAAGTTTTATGTCAATATCTCAAGTAGTTTTCGAGTTATAGGCTGTTAAAGGAAACAGTTTGCTAAAATCCGCTTACTACAAGATTCTGTTGACCTGGTACTTTACAAAAAAACAAAGAACTTTTTAAAAAAAATTGTCAGCAGAGGGGTCCTTCCTAAAAGGTGTTTGGTTTTCGATTTGAATTTCTTAGCTTGGCCTTAGTCGAGTGCAATGAAATTTGGCATACGGCAAGCTTAGGAAATGAACTTTCTGATAGTTGTCAAAAAAGTCCTGCCACACCCACCCAATACGATAGTTTTGAGGCGTAAACTGTATATTCTGCTCAAAAAGAAAGAGGGCGTGGCGGTAGGCGGAAAAATGTTTTGCATTTTGAAGACAAATTATCAAACTGTCGAGGGTATCAAGTTTTATGTCAATATCTCAAGTAGTTTTCGAGTTATAGGCTGTTAAAGGAAACAGTTTGCGAAAATCCGCTTGCTACAAGATTCTGTTGACCTGGTACTTTACAAAAAAAACAAAGAACTTTTTAAAAAAAATTGTCAGCAGAGGGATGCCAAAAGGTTAGTTTTCGATTTGAATTTCATAGCATGGCCTTAACACAATGCAATGAAATTTGGCATACGGCAAGCTTAGGAAATGAACTTTCTGATAGTTGCCAAAAAAGTCCTGCCACACCCACCCAATACGATATTTTTAAGGCGTAAACTGTATATCCTCTTTTAGAACAAAGAGGGCGTGGCGGTAGGCGGAATACATTTTTTGCATTTTGAAGATACATTATTTAACTGTCGAGAGTTTCAGGATCTCAAGTGGTTTTCGAGTAATGGGCTGCTAAAGAAAACAGTTTGCGAAAATCCGCTTACTACAAGATTCTGTTGACCTGGTACTTTACAAAAAAACAAAGAACTTTTTAAAAAAAATTGTCAGCAGAGGGGTCCTAAAAGGTGTTTGGTTTTCGATTTGAATTTCTTAGCTTGGCCTTAACACAATGCAATGAACTTTGGCATACGGCAAGCTTAAGAAATGAACTTTCTGATAGTTGCCAAAAAAGTCCTGCCACACCCACCCAATACGATAGTTTTGAGGCGTAAACTGTATATTCTGCTCAAAAAGAAAGAGGGCGTGGCGGTAGGCGGAAAAATGTTTTGCATTTTGAAGACAAATTATCAAACTGTCGAGGGTATCAAGTTTTATGTCAATATCTCAAGTAGTTTTCGAGTTATAGGCTGTTAAAGGAAACAGTTTGCTAAAATCCGCTTACTACAAGATTCTGTTGACCTGGTACTTTACAAAAAAACAAAGAACTTTTTAAAAAAAATTGTCAGCAGAGGGGTCCTAAAAGGTGTTTGGTTTTCGATTTGAATTTCTTAGCTTGGCCTTAGCCGAATGCAATGAAATTTGGCATACGGCAAGCTTAGGAAATGAACTTTCTGATAGTTGCCAAAAAAGTCCTGCCACACCCACCCAATACGATAGTTTTGAGGCGTAAACTGTATATTCTGCTCAAAAAGAAAGAGGGCGTGGCGGTAGGCGGAAAAATGTTTTGCATTTTGAAGACAAATTATCAAACTGTCGAGGGTATCAAGTTTTATATCAATATCTCAAGTAGTTTTCGAGTTATAGGCTGTTAAAGGAAACAGTTTGCGAAAATCCGCTTGCTACAAGATTCTGTTGACCTGGTATTTTACAAAAAAACAAAGAACTTTTAAAAAAAAATTGTCAGCAGAGGGGTCCTAAAGGTGTTTGGTTTTCGATTTGAATTTCTTAGCTTGGCCTTAGTCTAATGCAATGAAATTTGGCATACGGCAAGCTTAGGAAATGAACTTTCTGATAGTTGCCAAAAAAGTCCTGCCACACCCACCCAATACGATAGTTTTGAGGCGTAAACTGTATATTCTGCTCAAAAAGAAAGAGGGCGTGGCGGTAGGCGGAAAAATGTTTTGCATTTTGAAGACAAATTATCAAACTGTCGAGCGTATCAAGTTTTATCTCAATATCTCAAGTAGTTTTCGAGTTATAGGCTGTTAAAGGAAACAGTTTGCGAAAATCCGCTTGCTACAAGATTCTGTTGACCTGGTACTTTACAAAAAAAAAAAACAAAGAACTTTTTAAAAAAAAATTGTCAGCAGAGGGGTGCTAAAGGTGTTTGGTTTTCGATTTGAATTTCTTAGCTTGGCCTTAGTCGAATGCAATGAAATTTGGCATACGGCAAGCTTAGGAAATGAACTTTCTGATAGTTGCCAAAAAAGTCCTGCCACACCCACCCAATACGATAGTTTTGAGGCGTAAACTGTATATTCTGCTCAAAAAGAAAGAGGGCGTGGCGGTAGGCGGAAAAATGTTTTGCATTTTGAAGACAAATTATCAAACTGTCGAGGGTATCAAGTTTTATATCAATATCTCAAGTAGTTTTCGAGTTATAGGCTGCTAAAGAAAACAGTTTGCGAAAATCCGCTTACTACAAGATTCTGTTGACCTGGTACTTTACAAAAAAACAAAGAACTTTTTAAAAAAAATTGTCAGCAGAGGGGTCCTAAAAGGTGTTTGGTTTTCGATTTGAATTTCTTAGCTTGGCCTTAACACAATGCAATGAACTTTGGCATACGGCAAGCTTAAGAAATGAACTTTCTGATAGTTGCCAAAAAAGTCCTGCCACACCCATCCAATACGATAGTTTTGAGGCGTAAATTGTATATTCTGCTCAAAAAGAAAGAGGGCGTGGCGGTAGGCGGAAAAATGTTTTGCATTTTGAAGACAAATTATCAAACTGTCGAGGGTATCAAGTTTTATGTCAATATCTCAAGTAGTTTTCGAGTTATAGGCTGTTAAAGGAAACAGTTTGCTAAAATCCGCTTACTACAAGATTCTGTTGACCTGGTACTTTACAAAAAAACAAAGAACTTTTTAAAAAAAAATTGTCAGCAGAGGGGTCCTTCCTAAAAGGTGTTTGGTTTTCGATTTGAATTTCTTAGCTTGGCCTTAGTCGAGTGCAATGAAATTTGGCATACGGCAAGCTTAGGAAATGAACTTTCTGATAGTTGTCAAAAAAGTCCTGCCACACCCACCCAATACGATAGTTTTGAGGCGTAAACTGTATATTCTGCTCAAAAAGAAAGAGGGCGTGGCGGTAGGCGGAAAAATGTTTTGCATTTTGAAGACAAATTATCAAACTGTCGAGGGTATCAAGTTTTATATCAATATCTCAAGTAGTTTTCGAGTTATAGGCTGCTAAAGAAAACAGTTTGCGAAAATCCGCCTACTACAAGATTCTGTTGACCTGGTACTTAACAAAAAAACAAAGAACTTTTTAAACAAATTTGTCAGTATAGGTTGTGGTCGGTCGGTCCTTAAAGTTTTGGTTTTCGATTTGGATTTCTAAGCTTGGCCTTAACCGAATGCAATGAAATTTGGCATACGGCAAGCTTAGGAAATGAACTTTCTGATAGTTGCCAAAAAAGTCCTGCCACACCCACCCAATACGATAGTTTTGAGGCGTAAACTGTATATTCTGCTCAAAAAGAAAGAGGGCGTGGCGGTAGGCGGAAAAATGTTTTGCATTTTGAAGACAAATTATCAAACTGTCGAGGGTATCAAGTTTTATGTCAATATCTCAAGTAGTTTTCGAGTTATAGGCTGTTAAAGGAAACAGTTTGCTAAAATCCGCTTGCTACAAGATTCTGTTGACCTGGTACTTTACAAAAAAACAAAGAACTTTAAAAAAAAAATTGTCAGCAGAGGGGTCCTAAAAGGTGTTTGGTTTTCGATTTGAATTTCTTAGCTTGGCCTTAGCCGAATTCAATGAAATTTGGCATACGGCAAGCTTAGGAAATGAACTTTCTGATAGTTGCCAAACAAGTCCTGCCACACCCACCCAATACGATAGTTTTGAGGCGTAAACTGTATATTCTGCTCAAAAAGAAAGAGGGCGTGGCGGTAGGCGGAAAAATGTTTTGCATTTTGAAGACAAATTATCAAACTGTCGAGCGTATCAAGTTTTATCTCAATATCTTAAGTAGTTTTCGAGTTATTGGCTGTTAAAGGAAACAGTTTGCGAAAATCCGCTTGCTACAAGATTCTGTTGACCTGGTACTTTACAAAAAAACAAAGAACTTTTTAAACAAATTTATCAGCAGAGGTGGTCGGTCGGTCCTAAAAGGTTTGGTTTTCGATTTGAATTTCTTAGCTTGGCCTTAACCGAATGCAATGAAATTTGCAATATGGCAATCTTAGAAATGAACTTTCTGATAGTTGCCAAAAAAGTCCTGCCACACCCACCCAATACGATAGTTTTAAGGCTTAAACTGTAAATTCTTCTTAAACGAAAGAGGGCGTGGCGGTAGGCGGAAAAAATGTTTTGCATTTTGAAGACAAATTATCAAACTGTCGAGCGTTTGATGATCTATCTCAATATCTCAAGTAGTTTTCGAGTTAAAGGCTGCTAAAGAAAACAGTTTGCGAAAATCCGCCTACTACAAGATTCTGTTGGCCTGGTACTTTACAAAAAACAAGGAACTTTTTAAACAAATTTGCCAGCAGAGGGGTCCTTTAAGGTTTGGTTTTCGATTTGAATTTCTTAGCTTGGCCTTAACACAATGCAATGAACTTTGGCATACGGCAAGCTTAGGAAATGAACTTTCTGATAGTTGCCAAAAAAGTCCTGCCACACCCACCCAATACGATAGTTTTGAGGCGTAAACTGTATATTCTGCTCAAAAAGAAAGAGGGCGTGGCGGTAGGCGGAAAAATGTTTTGCATTTTGAAGACAAATTATCAAACTGTCGAGGGTATCAAGTTTTATGTCAATATCTCAAGAAGTTTTCGAGTTATAGGCTGTTAAAGGAAACAGTTTGCGAAAATCCGCTTGCTACAAGATTCTGTTGACCTGGTACTTTACAAAAAAAACAAAGAACTTTTTAAAAAAAATTGTCAGCAGAGGGGTGCTAAAGGTGTTTGGTTTTCGATTTGAATTTCTTAGCTTGGCCTTAGTCGAATGCAATGAAATTTGGCATACGGCAAGCTTAGGAAATGAACTTTCTGATAGTTGCCAAAAAAGTCCTGCCACACCCACCCAATACGATATTTTTAAGGCGTAAACTGTATATCCTCTTTTAGAACAAAGAGGGCGTGGCGGTAGGCGGAATACATTTTTTGCATTTTGAAGATACATTATTTAACTGTCGAGAGTTTCAGGATCTATCTCAATATCTCAAGTGGTTTTCGAGTAATGGGCTGCTAAAGAAAACAGTTTGCGAAAATCCGCCTACTACAAGATTCTGTTGACCTGGTAAAGAGCTTTAAAGAAGTACTGATTATTTTTTTAAATTTCTGATTTTATTGGAAAAGTTGAACTTTGTCATTTAATAATGGAACACAATATCATTCATATGACTACCACGACTGGCACGGCAGTAGTACTTCATCCGATCAACCCAATTTTTCAGTACATTTTCGATTGTTTCGGCTCGAATTTCTTCAATGGCAACTTCGGTATCATGTTTCAATGCTTCAATTGTCTATGGGTCGTTTGCGTAACATTTATCCGTAATGGCGCACCACAGAATATAATCCAAATCACAGCTCCGAGGCGGCAACTTCACAATTTTGGCTGAATATCGATGGTTGCGGTGGCTGTGTGACATGTGGCCCCGTCTTGCTGAAACCAAATGTCGTCCTTGTCATTCTCTTGAATTTTTGGAAACAACAGTGACTTGTTGTGGATGCATTAGCTTTTAAGTAGTCAAGTGCGGGTTCTCTGAAGTCCATTTGGGGCAATTTTGCTTATTGATATAGCCACCGAGACGAAAATTAGTTTAATCTGAAAACACTATTTTTCGGTAAAATTGTAGATCACCTGCTAAACAATATTCGCAATTTTTTTCGAGCGTATAGCGTTCCATTTTTCAAATGGCAAACATAAATCTGAAAATAAAAATAAAATTGAATGTTAGTCTACCATTCAAAGTCAAAGTAATCGAAAGTTAAAATTTAAAATGACCCACCCTTTCACAAGAAAAAAAACAATGACTTTTAAGCACAATTTGTCAGCAGATGTACGATATTTTTAAGGCGTAAACTGTATATCCTCTTTAAGAACAAAGAGGGCGTGGCGGTAGGCGGAATAAAAATTTTGCATTTTGAAGACAAATCATCAAACTGTCGAGCGTATCAAGTTTTATCTCAATATCTCAAGTAGTTTTCGAGTTATAGGCTGTTAAAGGAAACAGTTTGCTAAAATCCGCTTACTACAAGATTCTGTTGACCTGGTACTTTACAAAAAAACAAAGAACTTTTTAAAAAAAATTGTCAGCAGAGGGGTCCTAAAAGGTGTTTGGTTTTCGATTTGAATTTCTTAGCTTGGCCTTAGCCGAATGCAATGAAATTTGGCATACGGCAAGCTTAGGAAATGAACTTTCTGATAGTTGCCAAAAAAGTCCTGCCACACCCACCCAATACGATAGTTTTAAGGCGTAAACTGTATATTCTTGTTAAAACGAAAGAGGGCGTGGCGGTAGGCGGAAAAAATGTTTTGCATTTTGAAGTCAAATTATCAAACTGTCGAGCGTATCAAGTTTTATGTCAATATCTCAAGTAGTTTTCGAGTTATAGGCTGTTAAAGGAAACAGTTTGCGAAAATCCGCCTACTACAAGATTCTGTTGACCTGGTACTTTACAAAAAAACAAAGAACTTATTAAACAAATTTGTCAGCATAGGTGGTGGTCGGTCGGTCCTTAAAGTTTTGGTTTTCGATTTGGATTTCTTAGCTTGGCCTTAGCCGAATGCAATGAAATTTGGCATACGGCAAGCTTAGGAAATGAACTTTCTGATAGTTGCCAAAAAAGTCCTGCCACACCCACCCAATACGATAGTTTTGAGGCGTAAACTGTATATTCTGCTCAAAAAGAAAGAGGGTGTGGCGGTAGGCGGAAAAATGTTTTGCATTTTGAAGACAAATTATCAAACTGTCGAGGGTATCAAGTTTAATGTCAATATCTCAAGTAGTTTTCGAGTTATAGGCTGTTAAAGGAAACAGTTTGCAAAAATCCGCTTGCTACAAGATTCTGTTGACCTGGTACTTTACAAAAAAAAAACAAAGAACTTTTTAAACAAATTTGTCAGCAGAGGGATGCCATGCCAAAAGGTTTATTTCGATTTGAATTTCTTAGCATGGCCTTAACACAATGCAATGAAATTTGGCATACGGCAAGCTTAGGAAATGAACTTTCTGATAGTTGCCAAAAAAGTCCTGCCACACCCACCCAATACGATATTTTTAAGGCGTAAACTGTATATCCCCTTTACGAACAAAGAGGGCGTGGCGGTAGGCGGAATAATTTTTTTGCATTTTGAAGACAAATTATCAAACTGTCGAGGGTATCAAGTTTTATGTCAATATCTCAAGTAGTTTTCGAGTTATAGGCTGTTAAAGGAAACAGTTTGCGAAAATGCGCTTGCTACAAGATTCTGTTGACCTGGTATTTTACAAAAAAACAAAGAACTTTTTAAAAATTTGCCAGCAGAGGGGTGCCAAAAGGTTTGTTTGGCTTTCGATTTGAAATTCTTAGCTTGGCCTTAACCGAATGAAAGAAATTTGGCATACGGCAAGCTTAGGAAATAAACTTTCTAATAGTTGCCAAAAAAATTCCTGTCACACCCACCCAATACGATAGTTTTAAGGCGTAAACTGTATATTCTTCTTAAAACGAAAGAGGGCGTGGCGGTAGGCGGAAAAAATGTTTTGCATTTTGAAGTCAAATTATCAAACTGTCGAGCGTATAAAGTTTTATGTCAATATCTCAAGTAGTTTTCGAGTTATAGGCTGTTAAAGGAAACAGTTTGCTAAAATCCGCTTACTACAAGATTCTGTTGACCTGGTACTTTACAAAAAAAACAAAGAACTTTTTAAAAAAAATTGTCAGCAGAGGGGTCCTAAAAGGTGTTTGGTTTTCGATTTGAATTTCTTAGCTTGGCCTTAGTCGAATGCAATGAAATTTGGCATACGGCAAGCTTAGGAAATGAACTTTCTGATAGTTGCCAAAAAAGTCCTGCCACAACCACCCAATACGATAGTTTTGAGGCGTAAACTGTATATTCTGCTCAAAAAGAAAGAGGGCGTGGCGGTAGGCGGAAAAATATTTTGCATTTTGAAGACAAATGATCAAACTGTCGAGCGTATCAAGTTTTATGTCAATATCTCAAGTAGTTTTCGAGTTATAGGCTGTTAAAGGAAACAGTTTGCGAAAATCCGCTTGCTACAAGATTCTGTTGACCTGGTATTTTACAAAAAAACAAAGAACTTTTTAAAAAAAATTGTCAGCAGAGGGATCCTAAAGGTGTTTGGTTTTCGATTTGAATTTCTTAGCTTGGCCTTAGTCGAATGCAATGAAATTTGGCATACGGCAAGCTTAGGAAATTAACTTTCTGATAGTTGCCAAAAAAGTCCTGCCACACCCACCCAATACGATAGTTTTGAGGCGTAAACTGTATATTCTGCTCAAAAAGAAAGAGGGCGTGGCGGTAGGCGGAAAAATGTTTTGCATTTTGAAGACAAATTATCAAACTGTCGAGGGTATCAAGTTTTATGTCAATATCTCAAGTAGTTTTCGAGTTATAGGCTGTTAAAGGAAACAGTTTGCTAAAATCCGCTTACTACAAGATTCTGTTGACCTGGTACTTTACAAAAAAACAAAGAACTTTTTAAAAAAAATTGTCAGCAGAGGGGTCCTAAAAGGTGTTTGGTTTTCGATTTGAATTTCTTAGCTTGGCCTTAGCCGAATGCAATGAAATTTGGCATACGGCAAGCTTAGGAAATGAACTTTCTGATAGTTGCCAAAAAAGTCCTGCCACACCCACCCAATACGATAGTTTTGAGGCGTAAACTGTATATTCTGCTCAAAAAGAAAGAGGGCGTGGCGGTAGGCGGAAAAATGTTTTGCATTTTGAAGACAAATTATCAAACTGTCGAGGGTATCAAGTTTTATGTCAATATCTCAAGTAGTTTTCGAGTTATAGGCTGTTAAAGGAAACAGTTTGCTAAAATCCGCTTACTACAAGATTCTGTTGGCCTGGTACTTTACAAAAAACAAGGAACTTTTTAAACAAATTTGCCAGCAGAGGGGTCCTTAAAGGTTTGGTTTTCGATTTGAATTTCTTAGCTTGGCCTTAACACAATGCAATGAAATTTGCAATATGGCAATCTTAGGAAATTAACTTTCTGATAGTTGCCAAAAAAGTCCTGCCACACCCACCCAATACGATATTTTTAAGGCGTAAACTGTATATCCTCTTTAAGAACAAAGAGGGCGTGGCGGTAGGCGGAATAAATATTTTGCATTTTGAAGACAAATCATCAAACTGTCGAGCGTATCAAGTTTTATCTCAATATCTCAAGTAGTTTTCGAGTTAAAGGCTGCTAAAGAAAACAGTTTGCGAAAATCCGCCTACTACAAGATTCTGTTGACCTGGTACTTTACAAAAAAACAAAGAACTTATTAAACAAATTTGTCAGCATAGGTGGTGGTCGGTCGGTCCTTAAAGTTTTGGTTTTCGATTTGGATTTCTTAGCTTGGCCTTAGCCGAATGCAATGAAATTGGGCATACGGCAAGCTTAGGAAATGAACTTTCTGATAGTTGCCAAAAAAGTCCTGCCACACCCACCCAATACGATAGTTTTAAGGCGTAAACTGTATATTCTTCTTAAAACGAAAGAGGGCGTGGCGGTAGGCGGAAAAAATGTTTTGCATTTTGAAGTCAAATTATCAAACTGTCGAGCGTATCAAGTTTTATGTCAATATTTCAAGTAGTTTTCCAGTTAAAGGCTGTTAAAGAAAACAGTTTGCGAAAATCCGCCTACTACAAGATTCTGTTGACCTGGTACTTTACAAAAAAACAAAGAACTTTTTAAACAAAGTTGTCAGCATAGGTGGTGGTCGGTCGGTCCTTAAAGTTTTGGTTTTCGATTTGGATTTCTTAGCTTGGCCTTAGCCGAATGCAATGAAATTTGGCATACGGCAAGCTTAGTAAATGAACTTTCTGATAGTTGCCAAAAAAGTCCTGCCACACCCACCCAATACGATAGTTTTGAGGCGTAAACTGTATATTCTGCTCAAAAAGAAAGAGGGTGTGGCGGTAGGCGGAAAAATGTTTTGCATTTTGAAGACAAATTATCAAACTGTCGAGGGTATCAAGTTTTATGTCAATATCTCAAGTAGTTTTCGAGTTATAGGCTGTTAAAGGAAACAGTTTGCAAAAATCCGCTTGCTACAAGATTCTGTTGACCTGGTACTTTACAAAAAAAAAAAACAAAGAACTTTTTAAACAAATTTGTCAGCAGAGGGATGCCAAAAGGTTTATTTCGATTTGAATTTCTTAGCATGGCCTTAACACAATGCAACGAAATTTGGCATACGGCAAGCTTAGGAAATGAACTTTCTGATAGTTGCCAAAAAAGTCCTGCCACACCCACCCAATACGATATTTTTAAGGCGTAAACTCCTCTTTTAGAACAAAGAGGGCGTGGCGGTAGGCGGAATAAATTTTTTGCATTTTGAAGATAAATTATCTAACTGTCGAGAGTTTCAGGATCTATCTCAATATCTCAAGTAGTTTTCGAGTAATGGGCTGCTAAAGAAAACAGTTTGCGAAAATCCGCCTACTACAAGATTCTGTTGACCTGGTACTTTACAAAAAACAAAGAACCTTTTTAAACAAATTTGTCAGCAGAGGTGGTCGGTCCCAAAGGTTGTTTGGCTTTTGATTTGAATTTCTTAGCTTGGCCTTAGCCGAATGCAATGAAATTTGGCATACGGCAAGATTAGGAAATTAACTTTCTGATAGTTGCCAAAAAAGTCCTGCCACACCCACCCAATACGATATTTTTAAGGCGTAAACTGTATATCCCCTTTACGAACAAAGAGGGCGTGGCGGTAGGCGGAATAATTTTTTTGCATTTTGAAGACAAATTATCAAACTGTCGAGGGTATCAAGTTTTATGTCAATATCTCAAGTAGTTTTCGAGTTATAGGCTGTTAAAGGAAACAGTTTGCGAAAATCCGCTTGCTACAAGATTCTGTTGACCTGGTATTTTACAAAAAAACAAAGAACTTTTTAAAAATTTGCCAGCAGAGGGGTGTCAAAAGGTTTGTTTGGCTTTCGATTTGAAATTCTTAGCTTGGCCTTAACCGAATGAAAGAAATTTGGCATACGGCAAGCTTAGGAAATAAACTTTCTAATAGTTGCCAAAAAATTCCTGCCACACCCACCCAATATGATAGTTTTAAGGCGTTAACTGTATATTCTTCTTAAAACGAAAGAGGGCGTGGCGGTAGGCGGAAAAAATGTTTTGCATTTTGAAGTCAAATTATCAAACTGTCGAGCGTATCAAGTTTTATGTCAATATCTCAAGTAGTTTTCGAGTTATAGGCTGTTAAAGGAAACAGTTTGCTAAAATCCGCTTACTACAAGATTCTGTTGACCTGGTACTTTACAAAAAAAACAAAGAACTTTTTAAAAAAAATTGTCAGCAGAGGGGTCCTAAAAGGTGTTTGGTTTTCGATTTGAATTTCTTAGCTTGGCCTTAGCCGAATGCAATGAAATTTGGCATACGGCAAGCTTAGGAAATGAACTTTCTGATAGTTGCCAAAAAAGTCCTGCCACACCCACCCAATACGATAGTTTTGAGGCGTAAACTGTATATTCTGCTCAAAAAGAAAGAGGGCGTGGCGGTAGGCGGAAAAATGTTTTGCATTTTGAAGACAAATTATCAAACTGTCGAGGGTATCAAGTTTTATGTCAATATCTCAAGTAGTTTTCGAGTTATAGGCTGTTAAAGGAAACAGTTTGCGAAAATCCGCTTGCTACAAGATTCTGTTGACCTGGTACTTTACAAAAAAAAACAAAGAACTTTTTAAAAAAAATTGTCAGTAGAGGGATGCCAAAAGGTTAGTTTTCGATTTGAATTTCATAGCATGGCCTTAACACAATGCAATGAAATTTGGCATACGGCAAGCTTAGGAAATGAACTTTCTGATAGTTGCCAAAAAAGTCCTGCCACACCCACCCAATACGATATTTTTAAGGCGTAAACTGTATATCCTCTTTTAGAACAAAGAGGGCGTGGCGGTAGGCGGAATACATTTTTTGCATTTTGAAGATACATTATTTGTCGAGAGTTTCAGGATCTATCTCAATATCTCAAGTGGTTTTCGAGTAATGGGCTGCTAAAGAAAACAGTTTGCGAAAATCCGCCTACTACAAGATTCTGTTGACCTGGTAAAGAGCTTTAAAGAAGTACTGATTATTTTTTTAAATTTCTGATTTTATTGGAAAAGTTGAACTTTGTCATTTAATAATGGAACACAATATCATTCATATGACTACCACGACTGGCACGGCAGTAGTACTTCATCCGATCAACCCAATTTTTCAGTACATTTTCGATTGTTTCGGCTCGAATTTCTTCAATGGCAACTTCGGTATCATGTTTCAATGCTTCAATTGTCTATGGGTCGTTTGCGTAACATTTATCCGTAATGGCGCACCACAGAATATAATCCAAATCACAGCTCCGAGGCGGCAACTTCACAATTTTGGCTGAATATCGATGGTTGCGGTGGCTGTGTGACATGTGGCCCCGTCTTGCTGAAACCAAATGTCGTCCTTGTCATTCTCTTG
This sequence comes from Pollenia angustigena, assembly GCA_930367215.1. NCBI lineage: Eukaryota > Metazoa > Arthropoda > Insecta > Diptera > Polleniidae > Pollenia > Pollenia angustigena. Next base: position 122,011,456 of record OV884059.1, on the reverse strand, counting down.
AATTTTTGGAAACAACAGTGACTTGTTGTGGATGCATTAGCTTTTAAGTAGTCAAGTGCGGGTTCTCTGAAGTCCATTTGGGGCAATTTTGCTTATTGATATAGCCACCGAGACGAAAATGAGTTTAATCTGAAAACACTATTTTTCGGTAAAATTGTAGATCACCTGCTAAACAATATTCGCAATTTTTTTCGAGCGTATAGCGTTCCATTTTTCAAATGGCAAACATAAATCTGAAAATAAAAATAAAATTGAATGTTAGTCTACCATTCAAAGTCAAATTAATCGAAAGTTAAAATTTAAAATGACCCACCCTTTCACAAGAAAAAAAACAATGACTTTTAAGCACAATTTGTCAGCAGATGTACGATATTTTTAAGGCGTAAACTGTATATCCTCTTTAAGAACAAAGAGGGCGTGGCGGTAGGCGGAATAAAAATTTTGCATTTTGAAGACAAATCATCAAACTGTCGAGCGTATCAAGTTTTATCTCAATATCTCAAGTAGTTTTCGAGTTATAGGCTTTTAAAGGAAACAGTTTGCTAAAATCCGCTTACTACAAGATTCTGTTGACCTGGTACTTTACAAAAAAACAAAGAACTTTTTAAAAAAAATTGTCAGCAGAGGGGTCCTAAAAGGTGTTTGGTTTTCGATTTGAATTTCTTAGCTTGGCCTTAGCCGAATGCAATGAAATTTGGCATACGGCAAGCTTAGGAAATGAACTTTCTGATAGTTGCCAAAAAAGTCCTGCCACACCCACCCAATACGATAGTTTTAAGGCGTAAACTGTATATTCTTGTTAAAACGAAAGAGGGCGTGGCGGTAGGCGGAAAAAATGTTTTGCATTTTGAAGTCAAATTATCAAACTGTCGAGCGTATCAAGTTTTATGTCAATATCTCAAGTAGTTTTCGAGTTATAGGCTGTTAAAGGAAACAGTTTGCGAAAATCCGCCTACTACAAGATTCTGTTGACCTGGTACTTTACAAAAAAAAAAAGAACTTATTAAACAAATTTGTCAGCATAGGTGGTGGTCGGTCGGTCCTTAAAGTTTTGGTTTTCGATTTGGATTTCTTAGCTTGGCCTTAGCCGAATGCAATGAAATTTGGCATACGGCAAGCTTAGGAAATGAACTTTCTGATAGTTGCCAAAAAAGTCCTGCCACACCCACCCAATACGATAGTTTTGAGGCGTAAACTGTATATTCTGCTCAAAAAGAAAGAGGGTGTGGCGGTAGGCGGAAAAATGTTTTGCATTTTGAAGACAAATTATCAAACTGTCGAGGGTATCAAGTTTAATGTCAATATCTCAAGTAGTTTTCGAGTTATAGGCTGTTAAAGGAAACAGTTTGCAAAAATCCGCTTGCTACAAGATTCTGTTGACCTGGTACTTTACAAAAAAAAAAAAACAAAGAACTTTTTAAACAAATTTGTCAGCAGAGGGATGCCAAAAGGTTTATTTCGATTTGAATTTCTTAGCATGGCCTTAACACAATGCAATGAAATTTGGCATACGGCAAGCTTAGGAAATGAACTTTCTGATAGTTGCCAAAAAAGTCCTGCCACACCCACCCAATACGATATTTTTAAGGCGTAAACTGTATATCCCCTTTACGAACAAAGAGGGCGTGGCGGTAGGCGGAATAATTTTTTTGCATTTTGAAGACAAATTATCAAACTGTCGAGGGTATCAAGTTTTATGTCAATATCTCAAGTAGTTTTCGAGTTATAGGCTGTTAAAGGAAACAGTTTGCGAAAATCCGCTTGCTACAAGATTCTGTTGACCTGGTATTTTACAAAAAAACAAAGAACTTTTTAAAAATTTGCCAGCAGAGGGGTGCCAAAAGGTTTGTTTGGCTTTCGATTTGAAATTCTTAGCTTGGCCTTAACCGAATGAAAGAAATTTGGCATACGGCAAGCTTAGGAAATAAACTTTCTAATAGTTGCCAAAAAAATTCCTGCCACACCCACCCAATACGATAGTTTTAAGGCGTAAACTGTATATTCTTCTTAAAACGAAAGAGGGCGTGGCGGTAGGCGGAAAAAATGTTTTGCATTTTGAAGTCAAATTATCAAACTGTCGAGCGTATCAAGTTTTATGTCAATATCTCAAGTAGTTTTCGAGTTATAGGCTGTTAAAGGAAACAGTTTGCTAAAATCCGCTTACTACAAGATTCTGTTGACCTGGTACTTTACAAAAAAAACAAAGAACTTTTTAAAAAAAATTGTCAGCAGAGGGGTCCTAAAAGGTGTTTGGTTTTCGATTTGAATTTCTTAGCTTGGCCTTAGTCGAATGCAATGAAATTTGGCATACGGCAAGCTTAGGAAATGAACTTTCTGATAGTTGCCAAAAAAGTCCTGCCACACCCACCCAATACGATAGTTTTGAGGCGTAAACTGTATATTCTGCTCAAAAAGAAAGAGGGCGTGGCGGTAGGCGAAAAAATATTTTGCATTTTGAAGACAAATGATCAAACTGTCGAGCGTATCAAGTTTTATGTCAATATCTCAAGTAGTTTTCGAGTTATAGGCTGTTAAAGGAAACAGTTTGCGAAAATCCGCTTGCTACAAGATTCTGTTGACCTGGTATTTTACAAAAAAACAAAGAACTTTTTAAAAAAAATTGTCAGCAGAGGGGTCCTAAAGGTGTTTGGTTTTCGATTTGAATTTTTTAGCTTGGCCTTAGTCGAATGCAATGAAATTTGGCATACGGCAAGCTTAGGAAATTAACTTTCTGATGGTTGCCAAAAAAGTCCTGCCACACCCACCCAATACGATAGTTTTGAGGCGTAAACTGTATATTCTGCTCAAAAAGAAAGAGGGCGTGGCGGTAGGCGGAAAAATGTTTTGCATTTTGAAGACAAATTATCAAACTGTCGAGGGTATCAAGTTTTATGTCAATATCTCAAGTAGTTTTCGAGTTATAGGCTGTTAAAGGAAACAGTTTGCGAAAATCCGCCTACTACAAGATTCTGTTGACCTGGTACTTTACAAAAAAACAAAGAACTTATTAAACAAATTTGTCAGCATAGGTGGTGGTCGGTCGGTCCTTAAAGTTTTGGTTTTCGATTTGGATTTCTTAGCTTGGCCTTAGCCGAATGCAATGAAATTTGGCATACGGCAAGCTTAGGAAATGAACTTTCTGATAGTTGCCAAAAAAGTCCTGCCACACCCACCCAATACGATAGTTTTGAGGCGTAAACTGTATATTCTGCTCAAAAAGAAAGAGGGTGTGGCGGTAGGCGGAAAAATGTTTTGCATTTTGAAGACAAATTATCAAACTGTCGAGGGTATCAAGTTTAATGTCAATATCTCAAGTAGTTTTCGAGTTATAGGCTGTTAAAGGAAACAGTTTGCAAAAATCCGCTTGCTACAAGATTCTGTTGACCTGGTACTTTACAAAAAAAAAAAAACAAAGAACTTTTTAAACAAATTTGTCAGCAGAGGGATGCCAAAAGGTTTATTTCGATTTGAATTTCTTAGCATGGCCTTAACACAATGCAATGAAATTTGGCATACGGCAAGCTTAGGAAATGAACTTTCTGATAGTTGCCAAAAAAGTCCTGCCACACCCACCCAATACGATATTTTTAAGGCGTAAACTGTATATCCCCTTTACGAACAAAGAGGGCGTGGCGGTAGGCGGAATAATTTTTTTGCATTTTGAAGACAAATTATCAAACTGTCGAGGGTATCAAGTTTTATGTCAATATCTCAAGTAGTTTTCGAGTTATAGGCTGTTAAAGGAAACAGTTTGCGAAAATCCGCTTGCTACAAGATTCTGTTGACCTGGTATTTTACAAAAAAACAAAGAACTTTTTAAAAATTTGCCAGCAGAGGGGTGCCAAAAGGTTTGTTTGGCTTTCGATTTGAAATTCTTAGCTTGGCCTTAACCGAATGAAAGAAATTTGGCATACGGCAAGCTTAGGAAATAAACTTTCTAATAGTTGCCAAAAAAATTCCTGCCACACCCACCCAATACGATAGTTTTAAGGCGTAAACTGTATATTCTTCTTAAAACGAAAGAGGGCGTGGCGGTAGGCGGAAAAAATGTTTTGCATTTTGAAGTCAAATTATCAAACTGTCGAGCGTATCAAGTTTTATGTCAATATCTCAAGTAGTTTTCGAGTTATAGGCTGTTAAAGGAAACAGTTTGCTAAAATCCGCTTACTACAAGATTCTGTTGACCTGGTACTTTACAAAAAAAACAAAGAACTTTTTAAAAAAAATTGTCAGCAGAGGGGTCCTAAAAGGTGTTTGGTTTTCGATTTGAATTTCTTAGCTTGGCCTTAGTCGAATGCAATGAAATTTGGCATACGGCAAGCTTAGGAAATGAACTTTCTGATAGTTGCCAAAAAAGTCCTGCCACACCCACCCAATACGATAGTTTTGAGGCGTAAACTGTATATTCTGCTCAAAAAGAAAGAGGGCGTGGCGGTAGGCGAAAAAATATTTTGCATTTTGAAGACAAATGATCAAACTGTCGAGCGTATCAAGTTTTATGTCAATATCTCAAGTAGTTTTCGAGTTATAGGCTGTTAAAGGAAACAGTTTGCGAAAATCCGCTTACTACAAGATTCTGTTGACCTGGTACTTTACAAAAAAACAAAGAACTTTTTAAAAAAAATTGTCAGCAGAGGGGTCCTAAAAGGTGTTTGGTTTTCGATTTGAATTTCTTAGCTTGGCCTTAGCCGAATGCAATGAAATTTGGCATACGGCAAGCTTAGGAAATGAACTTTCTGATAGTTGCCAAAAAAGTCCTGCCACACCCACCCAATACGATATTTTTAAGGCGTAAACTGTATATCCTCTTTAAGAACAAAGAGGGCGTGGCGGTAGGCGGAATAAATATTTTGCATTTTGAAGACAAATCATCAAACTGTCGAGCGTATCAAGTTTTATCTCAATATCTCAAGTAGTTTTCGAGTTAAAGGCTGCTAAAGAAAACAGTTTGCGAAAATCCGCCTACTACAAGATTCTGTTGACCTGGTACTTTACAAAAAACCAAAGAACTTTTTAAACAAATTTATCAGCAGAGGTGGTCGGTCGGTCCTAAAAGGTTTGGTTTTCGATTTGAATTTCTTAGCTTGGCCTTAACCGAATGCAATGAAATTTGCAATATGGCAATCTTAGAAATGAACTTTCTGATAGTTGCCAAAAAAGTCCTGCCACACCCACCCAGTACGATAGTTTTAAGGCGTAAACTGTAAATTCTTCTTAAACGAAAGAGGGCGTGGCGGTAGGCGGAAAAAATGTTTTGCATTTTGAAGACAAATTATCAAACTGTCGAGCGTTTGATGATCTATCTCAATATCTCAAGTAGTTTTCGAGTTAAAGGCTGCTAAAGAAAACAGTTTGCGAAAATCCGCCTACTACAAGATTCTGTTGGCCTGGTACTTTACAAAAAACAAGGAACTTTTTAAACAAATTTGCCAGCAGAGGGGTCCTTCAAGGTTTGGTTTTCGATTTGAATTTCTTAGCTTGGCCTTAACACAATGCAATGAACTTTGGCATACGGCAAGCTTAGGAAATGAACTTTCTGATAGTTGCCAAAAAAGTCCTGCCACACCCACCCAATACGATAGTTTTGAGGCGTAAACTGTATATTCTGCTCAAAAAGAAAGAGGGCGTGGCGGTAGGCGGAAAAATGTTTTGCATTTTGAAGATAAATTATCAAACTGTCGAGGGTATCAAGTTTTATGTCAATATCTCAAGTAGTTTTCGAGTTATAGGCTGTTAAAGGAAACAGTTTGCGAAAATCCGCTTGCTACAAGATTCTGTTGACCTGGTACTTTACAAAAAAAACAAAGAACTTTTTAAAAAAAATTGTCAGCAGAGGGATGCCAAAAGGTTAGTTTTCGATTTGAATTTCATAGCATGGCCTTAACACAATGCAATGAAATTTGGCATACGGCAAGCTTAGGAAATGAACTTTCTGATAGTTGCCAAAAAAGTCCTGCCACACCCACCCAATACGATATTTTTAAGGCGTAAACTGTATATCCTCTTTTAGAACAAAGAGGGCGTGGCGGTAGGCGGAATACATTTTTTGCATTTTGAAGATAAATTATTTAACTGTCGAGAGTTTCAGGATCTAAACTAAAGAAAACAGTTTGCGAAAATCCGCCTACTACAAGATTCTGTTGACCTGGTAAAGAGCTTTAAAAAAGTACTGATTATTTTTTTAAATTTCTGATTTTATTGGAAAAGTTGAACTTTGTCATTTAATAATGGAACACAATATCATTCATATGACTACAACGACTGGCACGGCAGTAGTACTTCATCCGATCAACCCAATTTTTCAGTACATTTTCGATTGTTTCGGCTCGAATTTCTTCAATGGCAACTTCGGTATCATGTTTCAATGCTTCAATTGTCTATGGGTCGTTTGCGTAACATTTATCCGTAATGGCGCACCACAGAATATAATCCAAATCACAGCTCCGAGGCGGCAACTTCACAATTTTGGCTGAATATCGATGGTTGCGGTGGCTGTGTGACATGTGGCCCCGTCTTGCTGAAACCAAATGTCGTCCTTGTCATTCTCTTGAATTTTTGGAAACAACAGTGACTTGTTGTGGATGCATTAGCTTTTAAGTAGTCAAGTGCGGGTTCTCTGAAGTCCATTTGGGGCAATTTTGCTTATTGATATAGCCACCGAGACGAAAATGAGTTTAATCTGAAAACACTATTTTTCGGTAAAATTGTAGATCACCTGCTAAACAATATTCGCAATTTTTTCGAGCGTATAGCGTTCCATTTTTCAAATGGCAAACATAAATCTGAAAATAAAAATAAAATTGAATGTTAGTCTACCATTCAAAATCAAAGTAATCGAAAGTTAAAATTTAAAATGACCCACCCTTTCACAAGAAAAAAAACAATGACTTTTAAGCACAATTTGTCAGCAGATGTACGATATTTTTAAGGCGTAAACTGTATATCCTCTTTAAGAACAAAGAGGGCGTGGCGGTAGGCGGAATAAAAATTTTGCATTTTGAAGACAAATCATCAAACTGTCGAGCGTATCAAGTTTTATCTCAATATCTCAAGTAGTTTTCGAGTTATAGGCTGTTAAAGGAAACAGTTTGCTAAAATCCGCTTACTACAAGATTCTGTTGACCTGGTACTTTACAAAAAAACAAAGAACTTTTTAAAAAAAATTGTCAGCAGAGGGGTCCTAAAAGGTGTTTGGTTTTCGATTTGAATTTCTTAGCTTGGCCTTAGCCGAATGCAATGAAATTTGGCATACGGCAAGCTTAGGAAATGAACTTTCTGATAGTTGCCAAAAAAGTCCTGCCACACCCACCCAATACGATAGTTTTAAGGCGTAAACTGTATATTCTTGTTAAAACGAAAGAGGGCGTGGCGGTAGGCGGAAAAAATGTTTTGCATTTTGAAGTCAAATTATCAAACTGTCGAGCGTATCAAGTTTTATGTCAATATCTCAAGTAGTTTTCGAGTTATAGGCTGTTAAAGGAAACAGTTTGCGAAAATCCGCCTACTACAAGATTCTGTTGACCTGGTACTTTACAAAAAAACAAAGAACTTATTAAACAAATTTGTCAGCATAGGTGGTGGTCGGTCGGTCCTTAAAGTTTTGGTTTTCGATTTGGATTTCTTAGCTTGGCCTTAGCCGAATGCAATGAAATTTGGCATACGGCAAGCTTAGGAAATGAACTTTCTGATAGTTGCCAAAAAAGTCCTGCCACACCCACCCAATACGATAGTTTTGAGGCGTAAACTGTATATTCTGCTCAAAAAGAAAGAGGGTGTGGCGGTAGGCGGAAAAATGTTTTGCATTTTGAAGACAAATTATCAAACTGTCGAGGGTATCAAGTTTAATGTCAATATCTCAAGTAGTTTTCGAGTTATAGGCTGTTAAAGGAAACAGTTTGCAAAAATCCGCTTGCTACAAGATTCTGTTGACCTGGTACTTTACAAAAAAAAAAAACAAAGAACTTTTTAAACAAATTTGTCAGCAGAGGGATGCCAAAAGGTTTATTTCGATTTGAATTTCTTAGCATGGCCTTAACACAATGCAATGAAATTTGGCATACGGCAAGCTTAGGAAATGAACTTTCTGATAGTTGCCAAAAAAGTCCTGCCACACCCACCCAATACGATATTTTTAAGGCGTAAACTGTATATCCCCTTTACGAACAAAGAGGGCGTGGCGGTAGGCGGAATAATTTTTTTGCATTTTGAAGACAAATTATCAAACTGTCGAGGGTATCAAGTTTTATGTCAATATCTCAAGTAGTTTTCGAGTTATAGGCTGTTAAAGGAAACAGTTTGCGAAAATCCGCTTGCTACAAGATTCTGTTGACCTGGTATTTTACAAAAAAACAAAGAACTTTTTAAAAATTTGCCAGCAGAGGGGTGCCAAAAGGTTTGTTTGGCTTTCGATTTGAAATTCTTAGCTTGGCCTTAACCGAATGAAAGAAATTTGGCATACGGCAAGCTTAGGAAATAAACTTTCTAATAGTTGCCAAAAAAATTCTTGCCACACCCACCCAATACGATAGTTTTAAGGCGTAAACTGTATATTCTTCTTAAAACGAAAGAGGGCGTGGCGGTAGGCGGAAAAAATGTTTTGCATTTTGAAGTCAAATTATCAAACTGTCGAGCGTATCAAGTTTTATGTCAATATCTCAAGTAGTTTTCGAGTTATAGGCTGTTAAAGGAAACAGTTTGCTAAAATCCGCTTACTACAAGATTCTGTTGACCTGGTACTTTACAAAAAAAACAAAGAACTTTTTAAAAAAAATTGTCAGCAGAGGGGTCCTAAAAGGTGTTTGGTTTTCGATTTGAATTTCTTAGCTTGGCCTTAGTCGAATGCAATGAAATTTGGCATACGGCAAGCTTAGGAAATGAACTTTCTGATAGTTGCCAAAAAAGTCCTGCCACACCCACCCAATACGATAGTTTTGAGGCGTAAACTGTATATTCTGCTCAAAAAGAAAGAGGGCGTGGCGGTAGGCGAAAAAATATTTTGCATTTTGAAGACAAATGATCAAACTGTCGAGCGTATCAAGTTTTATGTCAATATCTCAAGTAGTTTTCGAGTTATAGGCTGTTAAAGGAAACAGTTTGCGAAAATCCGCTTGCTACAAGATTCTGTTGACCTGGTATTTTACAAAAAAACAAAGAACTTTTTAAAAAAAATTGTCAGCAGAGGGGTCCTAAAGGTGTTTGGTTTTCGATTTGAATTTTTTAGCTTGGCCTTAGTCGAATGCAATGAAATTTGGCATACGGCAAGCTTAGGAAATGAACTTTCTGATAGTTGCCAAAAAAGTCCTGCCACACCCACCCAATACGATATTTTTAAGGCGTAAACTGTATATCCTCTTTAAGAACAAAGAGGGCGTGGCGGTAGGCGGAATAAATATTTTGCATTTTGAAGACAAATCATCAAACTGTCGAGCGTATCAAGTTTTATCTCAATATCTCAAGTAGTTTTCGAGTTAAAGGTTGCTAAAGAAAACAGTTTGCGAAAATCCGCCTACTACAAGATTCTGTTGACCTGGTACTTTACAAAAAACCAAAGAACTTTTTAAACAAATTTATCAGCAGAGGTGGTCGGTCGGTCCTAAAAGGTTTGGTTTTCGATTTGAATTTCTTAGCTTGGCCTTAACCGAATGCAATGAAATTTGCAATATGGCAATTTTAGAAATGAACTTTCTGATAGTTGCCAAAAAAGTCCTGCCACACCCACCCAGTACGATAGTTTTAAGGCGTAAACTGTAAATTCTTCTTAAACGAAAGAGGGCGTGGCGGTAGGCGGAAAAAATGTTTTGCATTTTGAAGACAAATTATCAAACTGTCGAGCGTTTGATGATCTATCTCAATATCTCAAGTAGTTTTCGAGTTAAAGGCTGCTAAAGAAAACAGTTTGCGAAAATCCGCCTACTACAAGATTCTGTTGGCCTGGTACTTTACAAAAAACAAGGAACTTTTTAAACAAATTTGCCAGCAGAGGGGTCCTTCAAGGTTTGGTTTTCGATTTGAATTTCTTAGCTTGGCCTTAACACAATGCAATGAACTTTGGCATACGGCAAGCTTAGGAAATGAACTTTCTGATAGTTGCCAAAAAAGTCCTGCCACACCCACCCAATACGATAGTTTTGAGGCGTAAACTGTATATTCTGCTCAAAAAGAAAGAGGGCGTGGCGGTAGGCGGAAAAATGTTTTGCATTTTGAAGACAAATTATCAAACTGTCGAGGGTATCAAGTTTTATGTCAATATCTCAAGTAGTTTTCGAGTTATAGGCTGTTAAAGGAAACAGTTTGCGAAAATCCGCTTGCTACAAGATTCTGTTGACCTGGTACTTTACAAAAAAAACAAAGAACTTTTTAAAAAAAATTGTCAGCAGAGGGATGCCAAAAGGTTAGTTTTCGATTTGAATTTCATAGCATGGCCTTAACACAATGCAATGAAATTTGGCATACGGCAAGCTTAGGAAATGAACTTTCTGATAGTTGCCAAAAAAGTCCTGCCACACCCACCCAATACGATATTTTTAAGGCGTAAACTGTATATCCTCTTTTAGAACAAAGAGGGCGTGGCGGTAGGCGGAATACATTTTTTGCATTTTGAAGATAAATTATTTAACTGTCGAGAGTTTCAGGATCTAAACTAAAGAAAACAGTTTGCGAAAATCCGCCTACTACAAGATTCTGTTGACCTGGTAAAGAGCTTTAAAAAAGTACTGATTATTTTTTTAAATTTCTGATTTTATTGGAAAAGTTGAACTTTGTCATTTAATAATGGAACACAATATCATTCATATGACTACAACGACTGGCACGGCAGTAGTACTTCATCCGATCAACCCAATTGTTTCGGCTCGAATTTCTTCAATGGCAACTTCGGTATCATGTTTCAATGCTTCAATTGTCTATGGGTCGTTTGCGTAACATTTATCCGTAATGGCGCACCACAGAATATAATCCAAATCACAGCTCCGAGGCGGCAACTTCACAATTTTGGCTGAATATCGATGGTTGCGGTGGCTGTGTGACATGTGGCCCCGTCTTGCTGAAACCAAATGTCGTCCTTGTCATTCTCTTGAATTTTTGGAAACAACAGTGACTTGTTGTGGATGCATTAGCTTTTAAGTAGTCAAGTGCGGGTTCTCTGAAGTCCATTTGGGGCAATTTTGCTTATTGATATAGCCACCGAGACGAAAATGAGTTTAATCTGAAAACACTATTTTTCGGTAAAATTGTAGATCACCTGCTAAACAATATTCGCAATTTTTTCGAGCGTATAGCGTTCCATTTTTCAAATGGCAAACATAAATCTGAAAATAAAAATAAAATTGAATGTTAGTCTACCATTCAAAATCAAAGTAATCGAAAGTTAAAATTTAAAATGACCCACCCTTTCACAAGAAAAAAAACAATGACTTTTAAGCACAATTTGTCAGCAGATGTACGATATTTTTAAGGCGTAAACTGTATATTCTTCTTAAAACGAAAGAGGGCGTGGCGGTAGGCGGAAAAAATGTTTTGCATTTTGAAGTCAAATTATCAAACTGTCGAGCGTATCAAGTTTTATGTCAATATCTCAAGTAGTTTTCGAGTTATAGGCTGTTAAAGGAAACAGTTTGCGAAAATCCGCCTACTACAAGATTCTGTTGACCTGGTACTTTACAAAAAAACAAAGAACTTATTAAACAAATTTGTCAGCATAGGTGGTGGTCGGTCGGTCCTTAAAGTTTTGGTTTTCGATTTGGATTTCTTAGCTTGGCCTTAGCCGAATGCAATGAAATTTGGCATACGGCAAGCTTAGGAAATGAACTTTCTGATAGTTGCCAAAAAAGTCCTGCCACACCCACCCAATACGATAGTTTTGAGGCGTAAACTGTATATTCTGCTCAAAAAGAAAGAGGGTGTGGCGGTAGGCGGAAAAATGTTTTGCATTTTGAAGACAAATTATCAAACTGTCGAGGGTATCAAGTTTAATGTCAATATCTCAAGTAGTTTTCGAGTTATAGGCTGTTAAAGGAAACAGTTTGCAAAAATCCGCTTGCTACAAGATTCTGTTGACCTGGTACTTTACAAAAAAAAAACAAAGAACTTTTTAAACAAATTTGTCAGCAGAGGGATGCCAAAAGGTTTATTTCGATTTGAATTTCTTAGCATGGCCTTAACACAATGTAATGAAATTTGGCATACGGCAAGCTTAGGAAATGAACTTTCTGATAGTTGCCAAAAAAGTCCTGCCACACCCACCCAATACGATATTTTTAAGGCGTAAACTGTATATCCCCTTTACGAACAAAGAGGGCGTGGCGGTAGGCGGAATAATTTTTTTGCATTTTGAAGACAAATTATCAAACTGTCGAGGGTATCTAGTTTTATGTCAATATCTCAAGTAGTTTTCGAGTTATAGGCTGTTAAAGGAAAAAGTTTGCGAAAATCCGCTTGCTACAAGATTCTGTTGACCTGGTATTTTACAAAAAAACAAAGAACTTTTTAAAAATTTGCCAGCAGAGGGGTGCCAAAAGGTTTGTTTGGCTTTCGATTTGAAATTCTTAGCTTGGCCTTAACCGAATGAAAGAAATTTGGCATACGGCAAGCTTAGGAAATAAACTTTCTAATAGTTGCCAAAAAATTCTTGCCACACCCACCCAATACGATAGTTTTAAGGCGTAAACTGTATATTCTTCTTAAAACGAAAGAGGGCGTGGCGGTAGGCGAAAAAAATGTTTTGCATTTTGAAGTCAAATTATCAAACTGTCGAGCGTATCAAGTTTTATGTCAATATCTCAAGTAGTTTTCGAGTTATAGGCTGTTAAAGGAAACAGTTTGCTAAAATCCGCTTACTACAAGATTCTGTTGACCTGGTACTTTACAAAAAAAACAAAGAACTTTTTAAAAAAAATTGTCAGCAGAGGGGTCCTAAAAGGTGTTTGGTTTTCGATTTGAATTTCTTAGCTTGGCCTTAGTCGAATGCAATGAAATTTGGCATACGGCAAGCTTAGGAAATGAACTTTCTGATAGTTGCCAAAAAAGTCCTGCCACACCCACCCAATACGATAGTTTTGAGGCGTAAACTGTATATTCTGCTCAAAAAGAAAGAGGGCGTGGCGGTAGGCGGAAAAATATTTTGCATTTTGAAGACAAATGATCAAACTGTCGAGCGTATCAAGTTTTATGTCAATATCTCAAGTAGTTTTCGAGTTATAGGCTGTTAAAGGAAACAGTTTGCGAAAATCCGCTTGCTACAAGATTCTGTTGACCTGGTATTTTACAAAAAAACAAAGAACTTTTAAAAAAAAATTGTCAGCAGAGGGGTCCTAAAGGTGTTTGGTTTTCGATTTGAATTTCTTAGCTTGGCCTTAGTCTAATGCAATGAAATTTGGCATACGGCAAGCTTAGGAAATGAACTTTCTGATAGTTGCCAAAAAAGTCCTGCCACACCCACCCAATACGATAGTTTTGAGGCGTAAACTGTATATTCTGCTCAAAAAGAAAGAGGGCGTGGCGGTAGGCGGAAAAATGTTTTGCATTTTGAAGACAAATTATCAAACTGTGGAGGGTATCAAGTTTTATGTCAATATCTCAAGTAGTTTTCGAGTTATAGGCTGTTAAAGGAAACAGTTTGCTAAAATCCGCTTACTACAAGATTCTGTTGACCTGGTACTTTACAAAAAAACAAAGAACTTTTTAAAAAAAATTGTCAGCAGAGGGGTCCTAAAAGGTGTTTGGTTTTCGATTTGAATTTCTTAGCTTGGCCTTAGTCGAATGCAATGAAATTTGGCATACGGCAAGCTTAGGAAATGAACTTTCTGATAGTTGCCAAAAAAGTCCTGCCACACCCACCCAATACGATAGTTTTGAGGCGTAAACTGTATATTCCGCTCAAAAAGAAAGAGGGCGTGGCGGTAGGCGGAAAAATATTTTGCATTTTGAAGAAAAATTATCAAACTGTGGAGGGTATCAAGTTTTATGTCAATATCTCAAGTAGTTTTCGAGTTATAGGCTGTTAAAGGAAACAGTTTGCTAAAATCCGCTTACTACAAGATTCTGTTGGCCTGGTACTTTACAAAAAACAAGGAACTTTTTAAACAAATTTGCCAGCAGAGGGGTCCTTAAAGGTTTGGTTTTCGATTTGAATTTCTTAGCTTGGCCTTAACACAATGCAATGAACTTTGGCATACGGCAAGCTTAGGAAATGAACTTTCTGATAGTTGCCAAAAAAGCCCTGCCACACCCACCAAATACGATAGTTTTGAGGCGTAAACTGTATATTCTGCTCAAAAAGAAAGAGGGCGTGGCGGTAGGCGGAAAAATGTTTTGCATTTTGAAAACAAATTATCAAACTTTCGAGGGTATCAAGTTTTATGTCAATATCTCAAGTAGTTTTCGAGTTATAGGCTGTTAAAGGAAACAGTTTGCGAAAATCCGCTTGCTACAAGATTCTGTTGACCTGGTACTTTACAAAAAAAACAAAGAACTTTTTAAAAAAAATTGTCAGCAGAGGGGTCCTAAAAGGTGTTTGGTTTTCGATTTGAATTTCTTAGCTTGGCCTTAGTCGAATGCAATGAAATTTGGCATACGGCAAGCTTAGGAAATGAACTTTCTGATAGTTGCCAAAAAAGTCCTGCCACACCCACCCAATACGATAGTTTTGAGGCGTAAACTGTATATTCCGCTCAAAAAGAAAGAGGGCGTGGCGGTAGGCGGAAAAATATTTTGCATTTTGAAGACAAATGATCAAACTGTCGAGCGTATCAAGTTTATGTCAATATCTCAAGTAGTTTTCGAGTTATAGGCTGTTAAAGGAAACAGTTTGCGAAAATCCGCTTGCTACAAGATTCTGTTGACCTGGTATTTTACAAAAAAACAAAGAACTTTTTAAAAAAAATTGTCAGCAGAGGGGTCCTAAAGGTGTTTGGTTTTCGATTTGAATTTCTTAGCTTGGCCTTAACCGAATGCAATGAAATTTGCAATATGGCAATCTTAGGAAATTAACTTTCTGATAGTTGCCAAAAAAGTCCTGCCACACCCACCCAATACGATAGTTTTAAGGCGTAAACTGTAAATTCTTCTTAAACGAAAGAGGGCGTGGCGGTAGGCGGAAAAAATGTTTTGCATTTTGAAGACAAATTATCAAACTGTCGAGCGTTTGATGATCTATCTCAATATCTCAAGTAGTTTTCGAGTTAAAGGCTGCTAAAGAAAACAGTTTGCGAAAATCCGCCTACTACAAGATTCTGTTGGCCTGGTACTTTACAAAAAACAAGGAACTTTTTAAACAAATTTGCCAGCAGAGGGGTCCTTCAAGGTTTGGTTTTCGATTTGAATTTCTTAGCTTGGCCTTAACCGAATGCAATGAAATTTTCAATATGGCAATCTTAGGAAATTAACTTTCTGATAGTTTCCAAAAAAGTCCTGCCACACCCACCCAATACGATATTTTTAAGGCGTAAACTGTATATCCTCTTTAAGAACAAAGAGGGCGTGGCGGTAGGCGGAATAAATATTTTGCATTTTGAAGACAAATCATCAAACTGTCGAGCGTATCAAGTTTTATCTCAATATCTCAAGTAGTTTTCGAGTTAAAGGCTGCTAAAGAAAACAGTTTGCGAAAATCCGCCTACTACAAGATTCTGTTGACCTGGTACTTTACAAAAAAACAAAGAACTTTTTAAACAAATTTATCAGCAGAGGTGGTCGGTCGGTCCTAAAAGGTTTGGTTTTCGATTTGAATTTCTTAGCTTGGCCTTAACCGAATGCAATGAAATTTGCATATGGCAATCTTAGAAATGAACTTTCTGATAGTTGCCAAAAAAGTCCTGCCACACCCACCCAATACGATAGTTTTAAGGCGTAAACTGTAAATTCTTCTTAAACGAAAGAGGGCGTGGCGGTAGGCGGAAAAAATGTTTTGCATTTTGAAGACAAATTATCAAACTGTCGAGCGTTTGATGATCTATCTCAATATCTCAAGTAGTTTTCGAGTTAAAGGCTGCTAAAGAAAACAGTTTGCGAAAATCCGCCTACTACAAGATTCTGTTGGCCTGGTACTTTACAAAAAACAAGGAACTTTTTAAACAAATTTGCCAGCAGAGGGGTCCTTTAAGGTTTGGTTTTCGATTTGAATTTCTTAGCTTGGCCTTAACACAATGCAATGAACTTTGGCATACGGCAAGCTTAGGAAATGAACTTTCTGATAGTTGCCAAAAAAGCCCTGCCACACCCACCCAATACGATAGTTTTGAGGCGTAAACTGTATATTCTGCTCAAAAAGAAAGAGGGCGTGGCGGTAGGCGGAAAAATGTTTTGCATTTTGAAGACAAATTATCAAACTGTCGAGGGTATCAAGTTTTATGTCAATATCTCAAGTAGTTTTCGAGTTATAGGCTGTTAAAGGAAACAGTTTGCGAAAATCCGCTTGCTACAAGATTCTGTTGACCTGGTACTTTACAAAAAAAACAAAGAACTTTTTAAAAAAAATTGTCAGCAGAGGGATGCCAAAAGGTTAGTTTTCGATTTGAATTTCATAGCATGGCCTTAACACAATGCAATGAAATTTGGCATACGGCAAGCTTAG
Source organism: Pollenia angustigena (assembly GCA_930367215.1). Classification (NCBI taxonomy): domain Eukaryota; kingdom Metazoa; phylum Arthropoda; class Insecta; order Diptera; family Polleniidae; genus Pollenia; species Pollenia angustigena. Next base: position 121,994,889 of record OV884059.1, on the reverse strand, counting down.
GAAATTAACTTTCTGATAGTTGCCAAAAAAGTCCTGCCACACCCACCCAATACGATATTTTTAAGGCGTAAACTGTATATCCTTTTTTAGAACAAAGAGGGCGTGGCGGTAGGCGGAATACATTTTTTGCATTTTGAAGATACATTATTTAACTGTCGAGAGTTTCAGGATCTATCTCAATATCTCAAGTGGTTTTCGAGTAATGGGCTGCTAAAGAAAACAGTTTGCGAAAATCCGCCTACTACAAGATTCTGTTGACCTGGTAAAGAGCTTTAAAAAAGTACTGATTATTTTTTTAAATTTCTGATTTTATTGGAAAAGTTGAACTTTGTCATTTAATAATGGAACACAATATCATTCATATGACTACCACGACTGGCACGGCAGTAGTACTTCATCCGATCAACCCAATTTTTCAGTACATTTTTGATTGTTTCGGCTCGAATTTCTTCAATGGCAACTTCGGTATCATGTTTCAATGCTTCAATTGTCTATGGGTCGTTTGCGTAACATTTATCCGTAATGGCGCACCACAGAATATAATCCAAATCACAGCTCCGAGGCGGCAACTTCACAATTTTGGCTGAATATCGATGGTTGCGGTGGCTGTGTGACATGTGGCCCCGTCTTGCTGAAACCAAATGTCGTCCTTGTCATTCTCTTGAATTTTTGGAAACAACAGTGACTTGTTGTGGATGCATTAGCTTTTAAGTAGTCAAGTGCGGGTTCTCTGAAGTCCATTTGGGGCAATTTTGCTTATTGATATAGCCACCGAGACGAAAATGAGTTTAATCTGAAAACACTATTTTTCGGTAAAATTGTAGATCACCTGCTAAACAATATTCGCAATTTTTTTCGAGCGTATAGCGTTCCATTTTTCAAATGGCAAACATAAATCTGAAAATAAAAATAAAATTGAATGTTAGTCTACCATTCAAAGTCAAAGTAATCGAAAGTTAAAATTTAAAATGACCCACCCTTTCACAAGAAAAAAAACAATGACTTTTAAGCACAATTTGTCAGCAGATGTACGATATTTTTAAGGCGTAAACTGTATATCCTCTTTAAGAACAAAGAGGGCGTGGCGGTAGGCGGAATAAAAATTTTGCATTTTGAAGACAAATCATCAAACTGTCGAGCGTATCAAGTTTTATCTCAATATCTCAAGTAGTTTTCGAGTTATAGGCTGTTAAAGGAAACAGTTTGCTAAAATCCGCTTACTACAAGATTCTGTTGACCTGGTACTTTACAAAAAAACAAAGAACTTTTTAAAAAAAATTGTCAGCAGAGGGGTCCTAAAAGGTGTTTGGTTTTCGATTTGAATTTCTTAGCTTGGCCTTAGCCGAATGCAATGAAATTTGGCATACGGCAAGCTTAGGAAATGAACTTTCTGATAGTTGCCAAAAAAGTCCTGCCACACCCACCCAATACGATAGTTTTGAGGCGTAAACTGTATATTCTGCTCAAAAAGAAAGAGGGCGTGGCGGTAGGCGGAAAAATGTTTTGCATTTTGAAGACAAATTATCAAACTGTCGAGGGTATCAAGTTTTATGTCAATATCTCAAGTAGTTTTCGAGTTATAGGCTGTTAAAGGAAACAGTTTGCTAAAATCCGCTTACTACAAGATTCTGTTGACCTGGTACTTTACAAAAAAACAAAGAACTTTTTAAACAAATTTGTCAGCATAGGTTGTGGTCGGTCGGTCCTTAAAGTTTTGGTTTTCGATTTGGATTTCTAAGCTTGGCCTTAACCGAATGCAATGAAATTTGGCATACGGCAAGCTAAGGAAATTAACTTTCTGATAGTTGCCAAAAAAGTCCTGCCACACCCACCCAATACGATAGTTTTAAGGCGTAAACTGTATATTCTTCTTAAAACGAGAGGGCGTGGCGGTAGGCGGAAAAAATGTTTTGCATTTTGAAGTCAAATTATCAAACTGTGAGCGTATCAAGTTTTATGTCAATATCTCAAGTAGTTTTCGAGTTATAGGCTGCTAAAGAAAACAGTTTGCGAAAATCCGCCTACTACAAGATTCTGTTGACCTGGTACTTTACAAAAAAAACCAAGAACTTTTTAAAAAAAAATTGCCAGGGTCCTTAAATGTTTGGCATTCGATTTGAATTTCTTAGCTTGGCCTTAGCCGAATGCAATAAAATTTGGCATACGGCAAGCTTAGGAAATGAACTTTCTGATAGTTGCCAAAAAAGTCCTGCCGCACCCTCCCAATACGATAGTTTTAAGGCGTAAACTTTATATTCTCCTGCTACAGGATTCTGTTGACCTGGTACTTTACAAAAAAACAAAGAAATTTTTAAACAAATTTGTCAGCAGAGGGGTCCTTAAAGGTTTGGTTTTCGATTTGAATTTCTTAGCTTGGCCTTAACACAATGCAATGAACTTTGGCATACGGCAAGCTTAAGAAATTAACTTTCTGATAGTTGCCAAAAAAGTCCTGCCACACCCACCCAATACGATAGTTTTGAGGCGTAAACTGTATATTCTGCTCAAAAAGAAAGAGGGCGTGGCGGTAGGCGAAAAAATGTTTTGCATTTTGAAAAAAAATTATCAAACTGTCGAGGGTATCAAGTTTTATGTCAATATCTCAAGTAGTTTTCGAGTTATAGGCTGTTAAAGGAAACAGTTTGCTAAAATCCGCTTACTACAAGATTCTGTTGACCTGGTACTTTACAAAAAAACAAAGAACTTTTTAAAAAAAATTGTCAGCAGAGGGGTCCTAAAAGGTGTTTGGTTTTCGATTTGAATTTCTTAGCTTGGCCTTAGCCGAATGCAATGAAATTTGGCATACGGCAAGCTTAGGAAATGAACTTTCTGATAGTTGCCAAAAAAGTCCTGCCACACCCACCCAATGCGATAGTTTTAAGGCGTAAACTGTATATTCTTCTTAAAACGAAAGAGGGCGTGGCGGTAGGCGGAAAAAATGTTTTGCATTTTGAAGACAAATTATCAAACTGTCGAGCGTATCAAGTTTTATGTCAATATCTCAAGTTGTTTTCCAGTTTAAGGCTGTTAAAGGAAACAGTTCGCGGAAATCCGCTTACTACAAGATTCTGTTGACCTGGTACTTTACAAAAAACAAAGAACTTTTTACAAAAATTTGCCAGCAGAGGGGTGCCAAAAGGTTTGGTTTTCGATTTGAATTTCTTAGCTTGGCCTTAGTCGAATGCAATGAAATTTGGCATACGGCAAGCTTAGGAAATGAACTTTCTGATAGTTGCCAAAAAAGTCCTGCCACACCCACCCAATACGATAGTTTTAAGGCGTAAACTGTATATTCTTCTTAAAACGAAAGAGGGCGTGGCGGTAGGCGGAAAAAATGTTTTGCATTTTGAAGTCAAATTATCAAACTGTCGAGCGTATCAAGTTTTATGTCAATATCTCAAGTAGTTTTCGAGTTATAGGCTGTTAAAGGAAACAGTTTGCGAAAATCCGCTTGCTACAAGATTCTGTTGACCTGGTATTTTACAAAAAAACAAAGAACTTTTTAAAAATTTGCCAGCAGAGGGGTGCCAAAAGGTTTGTTTGGCTTTCGATTTGAAATTCTTAGCTTGGCCTTAACCGAATGAAAGAAATTTGGCATACGGCAAGCTTAGGAAATAAACTTTCTAATAGTTTGTATGTCTTATTGCGTAGCGCATGATTGTGCGCTTATTTTTTTAAATGTACCATTAGTGCTTCGCAAAATGATAAAATTTTTTATTGGGTATTGGAGGGATGCGAGAAAAAGAAATTGGTGGCGAGAAAAACAAAATGTAGATATTTTGAATTAAAAATATGTTTATGTACTATTTTTTTAAAATAAATAAAAAAATAGAAGAAATATAAATGATGAATGCATAATTAATATGATGAAAAAAACAAAAAAACAATTGTTATATTTTGTCATTTTAAATTTTTTTTAGCCTTTTCTTGTTTTGGTTTTAATCAGTGCTGCCAGATAAATTTGTGTCAAAATCGTCAATTTCCTGAGAAAAAAATAAAAAGATCGTATTTTTTGTTTTAAAAATCGTGCAATTTAAAATCAATTTTAAACAAATTTGTTTCGACTTTTATTATAAAATAATCAAACAAAAACATATGTAGTTAAATAAAGTTCATGGGTATTTAACAATTTCATTAAATTTATATTTATTTTGCTAAACTGGAGGATTATTTTTAAAAAAATTATTTATTTTCTTTAATCCGATAAAAATTGAATATTTAAAAATCAGCGTTGATAACAGTATAATAAATATTCTGGGTTTTTATGGAATTGATAGTGACAACGTTGTTTTATATTTATATCGTCTGTAGTCCGAAATAGTATATTATTAAAATTTAACTATATCGGTTTACAAACGGCTGAGATGTAAATCTTTAATTTACCTCTTTTTCTTTTTTACCTGAAAAAGACTTAGTAGAATACCTGGTAGTTAAAATTAAAAAAATCGGTTCATAAATAAACGGGTTAAAGACCCAGTAAAATCTTCGCCTACAAAATAATATGTTAAGTAATCAGATACACATAAAAGCACTACATACAATTCTACTGAAAAACTAATGAATTTTTCAAGGGTTGTGCCAAAATGAACCAATTCAAAAGTAAGTCATTTATCTAAATACATCCAGAAAAAAGAAGTTATCGAAGTTCTTATGGAAGAAAGCTACTAAATAACGAGTGAAAGAAGCTATCCAATTTGAAAAAGTTTTTACTGGGAGACAAACAAATTTCTTTCTTGCCGGATTAATGGTTTTGGCACAAAAGTGTACATATGAGATAAGAATATCAAATATCAATCATATTTTGTATATGTATATAAGAAGTAATAAATGCTCAAAATAAGCCAAGTCGGTCCATTACTTTCCCTCGAAATTTTGCTTTTGCCGATACATTTTTCAGGGAAGAGACAAACAATTTCGAGGACAATTTTCACAATAGGGATAAATATAAAAATTTAACCCTGGTTTCTAAAAATATCTTTTTTTCTAATAAACAAACATATAAAAATATTTACAATTATCTTATTTCGAAGACTAAGGGGCTTATAGTGTAAAACGCAACGCCAACAATTTCATTAAAAGCAAAAACAAAATCAAAAATATTGTTACGTTTTTCCTTTAATAAACGCGTTCGGTTTACTCCCTTTATAATAAACCGTTGAGTTCTTTTAATTGCAAATCCGAATAAAAACACACACTTATTCAACTTAACAAACTTTATTGAAATTAATTATTTTGTTCACAATTGTTAGTTACGAACAGAACCGTTTTTCAAAACAGACTAAACTAATTTTACATGAGTCACCCCTTTTTATATTTCATAATTATTTCTAGATTTTTCCTGAACCTTCCCGTAAAAACTATTTATTATGTTCTATAACCATTTCTAGAAATTACTGGGAAATTTATATAGGAACTATTTTTAAAATAACAGTTGTGTTGAAAATTATACATGACAATTTTAAGTAACATAAAACTATAACTTACAAGATAACTTATAACTATAACTATAAATAATTCTTAGATAATTTAACTTTCGTAACAATATTTTATAAATTTGTTGTTGCTTTCTACAGACATTCATATTATTTTTTTTTTTTTAATTTTCAATGCCACAAAACAGAAGTGTTTGAAATTTAAAAATGCAAGATGAATTTCTATAGAAAGAAACAAAAAAATTGTAAAATATTTTTGATTTTGTTTTTGCTTTCGTCACTTTTTTTAGAAAAAATCATCAAAACGTCACTTTGTTAATAAGTATCGGAACCAAAAATCGTCAAGATGACGATAACTCGTCAAATCTGGCAGCCCTGTTTTTATTATATTTATTTCTTTTGTTGACGTTTCGCTTTTATTTGACACTTAATTACTGGAAATATTCCAGTATAAAAATACAGAAACACTTTTATCTCATAAATCGAGAAACGATGGAATTTTTTGTTTCACACTTCATGTAAGAAATTTTACAATGCGAGAAATACAGAAACGAACTACTGGTACTTTACAAAAAAAAAAAAAAAAAACAAAGAACCTTTTTAAACAAATTTGTCAGCAGAGGTCGGTCCTAAAAGGTTCGGTTTTCGATTTGAATTTCTTAGCTTGGCCTTAGCCGAATGCAATGAAAGCTTAGGAAATGAACTTTCTAATAGTTGCAAAAGTCCTGCCGCACCCACCCAATACGATGTTTTTAAGGCGTAAACTGTATATTCTTCTTAAAACGAAAGAGGGCGTGGCGGTAGGCGGAAAAAATGTTTTGCATTTTGAAGACAAATTATCAAACTGTCGAGCGTATCAAGTTTTATGTCAATATCTCAAGTAGTTTTCCAGTTATAGGCTGTTTAAGGAAACAGTTTGCGTAAATCCGCTTACTACAAGATTCTGTGGAACTGGTACTTTATAAAAAAAAACAAAGAACTTTTAAAACAAATTTGTCAGCAGAGGTGGTTTTTTTTATTTTATTTCAATTTTTATTTCAATACAGAATTTAATGAAAATATAAATAAGAAAAAATCCCAAAAAGGTCCACAAAACTTTAAAAAAAAGTCTCCAACAAAGTCCCTTATCTGCAAATCCAATTTTTTTATTGCCCGTTTTCCAAATAAAATCACCAGTTCTGTTAATTTGACATTAGTGGGGTGCAAACAAAACAAATATTGGTCCTAGAACTACCCACTTTTTAGTATACCGATCAGCTCATAATCATAATCACATAATCACAGCCGCTTAAAATGCCCGTCCGTGCGTCCGGCTGGCTAGTTGATTTTCTGTCGATGTAACCTTACTTAGAATTCAGGTCGCAACTTTATAAAGATAGTTTAAAGAAATTTTAAACATAGGTTTCAGTTGTTCTATGGACAAAACCTATTGAAAATTTCACATAACCCATACAAAATTCTTTCCGGAATAGTGATATTAAGATTAAACTGGATCCAGAAATATATTTTTTTGCAACCTAAATAAATATCTTTACATGTTTGACTGTAGCACTATGTGAAGGAACATTTTTTTAGTGGCAGGTCCAGAATTACACAAATAACTTTCAAAGTCTAATGTTGTTGTGGTTGGTAAATAGGGAAAACATTGGAAAACTTGGATTTAAATTATGAATACAAATTCCCCGGGAGTTTTTTCCCTTTTTCCATTTTTACAACTGAATTTAAATAGCAAAACTGGGAGAAGGGAAAAAGCTCCTATGGATTTTGTATTATATGCAAATACTACTCGTAGTGAATTATTGAATGTTTTGCTACCAAATTAGCCATTTTAATGGAATATTTTTAGCAACCTTTCAAGCATATTACGGCATATTTAATAGGCATGATACACTTTTCAGCGCATATTTCTGGTTTTCCTGTTTGTGAGATTATTATTCAATTCGCAATAAAGATTTGGTACTATTTTTAACGTGTTCAAGTTATTTAAGACCTTAGGGTGTAAATAGAAAATTTTACTTAAAACAAAAGTTAAATGCATATTAAAATAAACAGTCTTTTAAAGAAAATTTCCTTTAAATAACTGCAAATAAAATTGGCCCAAGTGCAAATTTTAAAATATTGATATGTCTGCGTATGAAACGCTGACATAACGAATGATTATATGCTTTCTTTGTTAGTAAATTACTCTTAAAATGCCATCGAAATATGTACCCTTAAGCGTGGTACTCCGTTCAGTATTTCACGCGAAATGCTGTCGAAACTCATCTCATAAAAACTTGTGCGTAATATTAATGAAATAATGTTAATAAAGGTAGTATTCTGTTGGTTTTGTTTGTGGCAAGATTTTTTAACAACTGCAAAATAATACGAGTTGCACATATTTCACGCAGAGTTTAAAGCAACAGCTAATCAGTTTTCTGATAAAATTCGAAAAAATGGAAAAAGTATATTAAAAATTTAAAAAAAAAAAAAAAAAATTATTAACACAACCAGTAACAGATTTTCATCCATATTCCTTATTTCTTGGAATTTTTTTTTTTTAGTTCAAAGCATAAATAAACTATAATATTTAAGAATATTATTTTTGTCAAGCTAATAGGGCCTAAATTTCTTCAATGTAAATAAAATTCAATTTTTAATTACAATATTTTGTTCCCGACGTTTCGTCGATTGTTTGTCGACTTTTTCAAGGGATTGTCTATTTAAAAATTATAAAAACAATAAAATAAATACAATAATGTACCACATCAACATTAAAGACTTACAATATGAAAATTTAATCACATTAAAAAGTTTTAGATGTACTCAGGATCATACAAATATAAAAATTAATATTTAAATTTTTTTATTAAATTAAATTTTTTTAATTAATTTTGTATTAAAAAAAATATATACTTTGTTAAAATACCTCCCTTCTAAACGACAATATAGAAAAACATATCGCTCCCTTATTGGAACAAAGTCATATCTCAAAAAAAATCAACTTGGCAAAATGCGATTTTAATATGAACTTTTATATACCGATGTAATAAAATATATTTTGTTATAACTTCGGTTCAGTTTGAGATAAACTGCTGATTTTTGTTTTACATATAAAGAAAGTAAAAGGTGGTTTAATTTCAAGGGCCGATATTGAATGTTAACCACACCCAAACGTCAAGTTTTTTTCTGCTTGTCATTAGACATTTCTCAATTTCAGATTAACTCAATTTAAACCATGGAAAGATACAGAATCGAGCAACGCGTTTAAGTTATTCAGGCTTATTATGAAAATGGCCGTTCAAATCAAAATGCATATCGTGCATGCGCGTACTGCAGAAAATATTGCTGCTGTTTGCGATAGTGTGGCTTAAGAGCCGTCCACTTCTACTCGTCGTCGTTCCCAACAATTACACCTATCGCGCTCGTCGTTGATGAACATTATGCATAAAGACTTGCATTTACACGCTAACAAGGTGCAATTTTTATTACCATGGTAGATAAGGCCATGATGGCTTTCATGACTTTATCTCTCATTTCAGTTCCGGAGACACTAAAGTTAAGTATTGAAATCTGGCTTCGCATACTAAAGTTTTTCTGCGTGACGGCCTGCGGCCGTGCTTAGGGGGTTTTTCCTCCAGTAGGACGTGGCAGGTGGCTTCGCTGAATTAAGTTTTCCTGCGTGCGTCACAAGAATAAAAAAAATTGTTTCAATGATAACTAAGGATTTTTCCTTTTACAGAATGTTTACACCATGCATAACAATTTTCTGGAAAAATATGGCTTTATCTCTCATTTGCGAAAAAAAATATGGCTATATCTCTCATTTCGCAAAATTTTAAATATGAGTTTACCTCTTAATGATTAGGCAATAAGGCCATTATGGCTTTATCTCCCAATCAATTGAGCAATAATGCCATCATGGCCTTATCTACCATGGTTTTAAAGCACCCCCCGTTATATCACGTGGTGACGATGTCAATTGCCCGCCAATATCATGTGATTTTACACTGTTGGACTTCTCTCTTTGGGGTTATTTGAAAAAAAGAGGTGTACGTCGATAAGCCAGCAACAATTCAAGAGCCAAAGGATGGGATAATTCGGCACATTAACGGCATATAACCTCAATTATGCCTCAACGTCATCGAAAATTTGGACCATCGGATGGAGGTGTGCCGCCAAGGTAGCGGCGGCACACATAATTGAACCATAACAATATTATCATAGAAAAAGAAATGACAATAATTTCCTAAATAATTCGTGTTTTTTTCAAATCAACATATAAAGGAACACTTTTGCTTAAGTAACTTAAAATTTTTGATTTTTCGAGATATGACTATGTTGCAATAAAGGAGCGATACGGGTTTTGTTTATATACGCAAAACCATGTCGTTTACTTTGAAAGGATGAAAACGACAAATTATATAAACGCGCGAGAAAGGTAACCTTAATCCATGTAAATTTTTTCGTATGCAAAAAAAATTAGCTCAACATATGCCACAAATTGGAACAGAGTACCAGCCCTTAAACAGAAAATAATTTATGCGTTTTTCTCCTTAAATAATCAATATTTTTTTTAAATTAAAATGGTTTGCAATTTCGGTTAAAGGATTTGGAAATCACACAAAAATAAATTACTTCTCATAATAAGATAATATTACTTTTCTTTTAAATGTAAAGGGTGTAATTTTAAGGTTCAATTTTCCAACAGTGATAAAACTGTCGACCTTATAAGAAGTAGATTTACGTCAAATGCAGCCTTATTTAAAAAATCTTGGTTTTGATTGGATGACTCGTAAATAGAGTTTCTACGCGGGAAGGAATTCCCGGGAATCCCGGTACATTTTTTTTAAATTAATCCCGGGAAATGTTTTCTGGGAATTTCAAATTAAATTTTTTGAAATTTTAATTGTTTGCATCGTTAAAATCAAAAAACGAGCATTACAAATATATTCTTTTCTAAAATTACTAAAAACTACCTACAAATCGAATTTTTTTTCGAACGCCAATAAATCAACGGTCTTTTTAATTGCTGATGAAATGTCTTAAAAGCTTCTTGAAGTAGAAAATTAAAATTTACACGATACTATAAAACCAACGTCTGTAGAAAGCATGAGTACGCTTTCGGTAGCAGGCAATACAAATCAACAAGGATAAGAAATAGAATCTCTGATGAGCTTTTAAATACTTTAATAATACTTAAAATTGTTTGCTTAAAAGAAAATTAAGGCCCTAATTGTGTAAAACGCAACGCTAAAAATTATATTTAAAGCAAAAACAAAATCTAAAATATTTCATAATTTTGTTGTTTTTTTTTCTATATATATACATTAGGGTGGCTGTTATTTTCTTTTTTTTGATTTCTTATATTCTCCCCCCCCCCCCAAATCGGTTCAGTTTTATGTAAAAAAAAATACAAAAAAATTTCGTAGCGATAAGTTGTGTTTTAGGGGGGGGGGGCGTCCGCCCCTCAAAGTTTGCCATCAAGCCATTTATTCAAATGTAATTTGTTTGCATATGACTATCTCTTAAAAACAACATTTTACAAGAACATGATATATGGCAATATTTTAGCTCTTCTAGTCAACAACATTAGCCTCGAAGAAAGTTTTTTGCTAAAATTAATATTTAAGAAAATAATTAAGAAAATAACAACAAAATTCCAAACATTTTATATACGTTTTATATATATAAAAGAGGGATTTAATGTCAAGTGAACTAATTTTGAAATCGATGTCTTTCGATTTGGATGAAATTTGCACCAACGTTAGTCCTATTGAATAGTAGTTTAGACACAAATTTTCAACAAGATCGGTCAAAAAGTTTCTGAGTTTGGGGGGGTCAAAGTTTGAAATTTTGGCCATATAGGTGTTCTTTCACATCCATGTAACTTATTACCAATTGGGGTTAGCAAAATTTGTCCCAAGCAGCTTAGATAGCTATTTGATCAATCTTTAAAAAAAAAATTTTTTTGTTTTTTTTTTGAATTTTTTAAAATTTTTTTTTTAAATTTACAACTTGGCAAAAAAAAAAAAAAAAAAAAGTTTTAAATATAAAAAAAATATGTTAAAAAATTTTTTAAAAAAACCAAAAAATTTTTTTTACAAAGATTGATTAAATAGCTATCTAAGCTGCTTGAGACAAATTTTGCTAACCCCAATTGGTAATAAGTTACATGGATGTGAAAGAACACCTGTATGGCCAAAATTTCAAACTTTGACCCTCCCAAACTCAGAAACTTTTTGACCGATCTTGTTGAAAATTTGTGTCTGAACTACTATTCAATGGGACTAACGGTGGTGCAAATTTCATCCAAATCGAAAGATTTCGATTTCAAAATTAGTTCACTTGACATTAAATCCCTCTTTTATATATATAAAACGTATATAAAATGTTTGGAATTTTGTTGTTATTTTCTTAATTATTTTCTTAAATATTAATTTTAGCAAAAAACTTTCTTCGAGGCTAATGTTGTTGACTAGAAGAGCTAAAATATTGCCATATACCATGTTCTTGTAAAATGTTGTTTTTAAGAGATAGTCATATGCAAACAAATTACATTTGAATAAATGGCTTGATGGCAAACTTTGAGGGGCCGACGCCCCCCCTAAAACACAACTTATCGCTACGAAATTTTTTTGTATTTTTTTTTTTACATAAAACTGAACCGATTTGGGGGGGGGGGGGGGAGAATATAAGAAATCAAAAAAAAAAGTTCTCCATACAACTAACGGCCACGCTAATATACATACCTTGTGGCGTTGATAATTTTAAAACGCAATATGTATTTCTGTAGAAAGCAGCAACAAAATTTTGACAAATTGTTGACATTGTTTTTGCTTTCAATGTCATTTTTTGCATTTCGTTGCGTTTTACACAATTAGGGCCTTATTTTACCAAGTTGTTATTAATAATACCTACTAAATATTAATAAGTTTTAATAATTAATGCGTGATCTCAAAAAAAAAAAAAAAAAAAAAAATATTTATGTATATATATGGGCATTTCCCCAGAATGGTCTACCAGGATGAAAAAATAAAATGTTGATTATCATCGTCTTTTATTGTTTATTATTATGAAAAAAGTCTTTGTTCTTATTAAAGAATGGTTTCATAGCATATCTCTGTATATTTTTCTGTATTTTCTACTTCTAAAGACATTTTTATATACTTATTTTGCATGCAAGAAATATGTTATGTTTACACTCATTCATCATAATCTCTCCATTACAATCAATTGCAAAAGGAGTATTAAGTTTTTTTGTTAAGGAAATTTTAAGACATTTATGGGAAAATGCGTGGTGATAATAATGCTGGGAAAAGTGTTGTTTTCTATATTATTTGAACATCAAAGGCGTACAAACGTACGTTCGTTATCCCAGGAAATGCCCATATATATTAGTGTGACCGCAAGTTATATGGCCAATTTTTTCGTATTTTATCTTAGCAAACCCCTTAGAATGATTCCATATTAGAAAAAAAATATATATAAAAAATTTTAGATCGTTTGCATGGATATTAACCGTGCCTTTGTTGAAAATTTGTCACCAGGCAAATAACACGGTGAGACAGTCCAAAAAACCTGGGACCGGATATCAGTTTTCTTGTAGGGCTTGTCGAGTAAAACAAGATTCCAATAGTGAAATATACCGGACACCTCCAAAATCCGGATTTACGGGTTAAAAACCGTTTTTGTGCCTTTGCGCACTTATAAGCCTGTAATTTTGTTGATAATGATCCGATTTTCAATTTCTTACTAGATTTGGAAAGAAGAAACTGAGATCTTTCGAACAATGTATAATTTATTTAAGAAAACTGGAGAAATTTGGATGTTATTGTCGAGCAAACACAAATTTTGTAGATTTTTCAAAAAAATTTCAAATTTAGTGACGTTTTTATACATTATTTTCTTAAGAAACTATAATACTATTGAGTTTATTCAAAAAGTACGTTTATTAACGATTACAACGCATATTTGGGTTTAAAAATAGATAAGTAATTGACTGAGTTATTTAACTTTTCATGAAAATAAACTTTTAAACATTTTATACAAATTTTATTAATCAATTAATCAATGTTATCCTAAACACAATTTGTAATGAGAGTTTAAGTCATTCAAAAATATTGTTTTTTTTTCGAGAGCTTTACTCATGTAAAATTATTGTTTTTTTTAATATGACGTTTTGTTAATGTCTTCTTTTTCACTTTGAATCTGTGTATTTAAAAAAACGTTTGCAATTTAATAAAAATCGTGTGCAATTTAAATTAAAATTATGACAAAGATGACAAAAAGCATCGCCGTTTACATCTAATTTTTACAAATTGTTTCATGTATCCCAGTTTAAGATGCAGTGGTGCCATAATAACGTCCTTAACTTTAACTAATTGGTAATTTAAAATGTTTTTGCTGCCTTTTCTATGTGACTCGCGAGATGGCCATAGTTTGCGATCATAACGATTCGGCGCACGACATATTACATTACAAATCTTAAATTAATAAAAAATAAAGTCATAAATTTTTATAAGAAAATTTACTTTTAAATGAACCATCAATAAGAAGTCGCCATTCATCTGCATTATAATTGTGATTTAATGCCGAAAATAGTTTCGGTACATCAACGCAATACACGAGATCACTGTCATTGGAAATAGTCTTAAATCTTTCTTCAAGTAACCAAGTCCGGTAACTTGTTCTACTAGATGTTATAACGAAATCCTTTTCCACAAAATTCTACTGCTTTAATCGCGACCAAAGGACTTCAGATTGCCGCTTTGACAAGTGTAATTCGCGAACAAGATCGTAGAAATCAGCATTTGACAAAATATGCCGCTCCGTTGTTGTAGACCTGGATGGAAGGAACTTTCTTTGTTCAAAATCTTTTTCTGTTATATCGACAGATTTGCTCGTTGTCGGTAGATCATTACTTACAGGTATCGGTTTTGTAACAGTTACAACATTTGCGTACTTAATGTTTTTGCGTGTTTTAAAACTGTTTTGTTTTTAAAATCACGCCGGTGACTGATATCAGTAAATAAGCCAAAAATTTGTTACAATTGTCACACATTTTGTATACAATTTTAATTTAAATTGCACACGATTTTTATTAAATTGCAAACGTTTTTTTTTTAATACACAGATTCAAAGTGAAAAAGAAGACATTAACAAAACGTCATATTAAAAAAAAACAATAATTTTACATGAGTAAAGCTCTCATTACTAATATTTTTTGTAAATCTAAGTTGTGTTTAGGCTAACAGTGATTTGTAATTTTAAAGAAAGTGCGTAAAAAGAACACGAAAAAAAACAATATTTTTGAATGACTTAAACTCTCATTACAAATTGTGTTTAGGATAACATTGATTAATTGATTAATAAAATTTTTATAAAATGCTTAAAAGTTTATTTTCATGAAAAGTTAAATAACTCAGTCAATCACTTATCTATTTTTAAACCCAAATATGCGTTGTAATCGTTAATAAACGTACTTTTTGAATAAACTCAATAGTATTATAGTTTCTTAAGAAAATAATGTATAAAAACGTCACTAAATTTGAAATTTTTTTGAAAAATCTACAAAATTTGTGTTTGCTCGACAATAACATCCAAATTTCTCCAGTTTTCTTAAATAAATTATACATTGTTCGAAAGATCTCAGTTTCTTCTTTCCAAATCTAGTAAGATCATTCGGATCATTATCAACAAAATTACAGGCTTATAAGTGCGCAAAGGCACAAAAACCGGTTTTTTACCCGTAAATCCGGATTTTGGAGGTGTCCGGTATATTTCACTATTGGAATCTTGTTTTAGTCGACAAGCCCTACAAGAAAAATAATATCCGGTCCCAGGTTTTTCTATTTCATTCAATTTTGTAACACTGTGTAATGCGAAGATATGTGAAAATTTCGGTGTTATTTTTTAATTTGGTTTTTTCTGGATAAAATATTCATGTTAAAGAAAACTAATACAGAGCAACATAGTTCATAAGACATAGCCCTAGAATATTTGTAAATAAGGTTTTTCTCTAAAATAAATATTACGGTAGTTATCAACAATTAAAGCGACCCATAGTGAGAAAAATAGCATTTTAGCAAACTTTGTGGGCTCAAGGCACGGCTAATAACTATGCAAACGATCTAAAATTTTATATTTATATATTTTTTCTAATTTGGAATCATTCTAAGGGGTTTGCCAAGTCAAAATACGAAAAAAAAGGGCAACCCTAATATATATACATTAGGGGTATAACTTATTAGTCAGTCGAATAGTCCATTGAAAACAATTTAAAAAAATTATATTAAAGTAAAGGTAAAGCTTGAAAAATTATTTTTATCTGTACTTTTACATTTTGCCAAAAACTCACAGTGTTTTTATGAAATTGTTAGGGAATTGCCCTAAAAATTCATGTCCTTTAATAAATTAAGAAACTTTTTAACAATTTTTAGTTTCATTTATTAATAAAATATTTAAAGTTTTTCTATTAAATTTCTTTCTTTAGGTATTTTAGAAAATCACTTTTGTGGGTGAGGTTTTTATTTTGAAACGACCCAAACAAATTGTTATCGTAAATAACACAATATTCGCTATCGCGTAGTGCTATGGCCAAAATTTACCGACGGTTGTATTTTCGCTGCCGTGGTATACATTTTTTTAATTTTGTTAAATTTTCGTCGCCGTCAATGATACATGTTATTGGCGTTCTCAACGTCTGCAATGTCACATCGGCTTCGTGTGCAATGTTATGACATTTATAACGTAACGACGTAATCTCTTTTGATACTTTTCGACATGAGTTACAGACACAGTTTTTTCCCACTTTTCGAGAAACGATGGAATATTTCGTCTCACATTTTTTCGATGCGAGAAGTTCTCACTAAAGTTACAGATCATGGGTACAGGGTTGATAAAGTTGGTACAATTGTACTTTTTTTGTTACAATTTAAAACTAAAAAGTACGCTGGTACTCCCGTGAGTCATTTGGTACTATTTCCAAATTTTTCAAATATTTATAATCCATATAAAATGGCAACTAGTATTTACGGTCCAATAAATATAAGCGGAGTTTATTGTTTGGTGCAAATAGTCTTGCGAAAATGCAAAATGTAGTAGCTTTTTTGATTTGTTGTTGGATTTAACAAAACAGCTATGATATTTTGCAAGACCATTTGCACCAAACAGTGAACTCCGCTACTGTGAATAGATTTTTGCACTTGTTCATTGAACGATTGCTTATGCCACATTCTAAATTTAGTAAGATGATATTGACAAGTTTTTAAAAGATATGGGAAACCACTTCTGCAAAAGTTCTACATAGCAAAAGAGACGAATTCTTCTCAATTCAAGATTATTTTGGAACGAACTCATAATATTTTTAAAAATTCGTCAACAAGATGGTTGTCACGTCAAGAAGGAATCAACATAATTATGGACAGTGGGAGCCCACTCCATTATTATTTTACTCCGAACTATTTTGAAGGAGATTTTACAAGCGCTAAATTAAAATTTAATTTATTCGGACTTTCTACTTCTTTCCTGTTTCTGAAGTACATATAGAAAATTGTAAACACAATAAATTTGGCAATGCAATCCGAAGATGTTCGTATGTACATATTTTTATAACGTTTAAAAATTGTATTTTCGCTTAAAATTCGAGATTGCATTTTGAGAAAAGGACGATCAATTCTAAAAAGTATATGAAAACGCTCTCTGGCGGCACTCAAAAATAAAAATTAATGGATTTCTTGACCCTAAAAATCGCATGGTACAAGTTTGGCCAGATCAAATACAATTTTTTTTTTCCTCTATTCTTGAATATTTTCGAAAACTAACTATTTTGAAAAATCCGGGGATCGAAATTAATTTTTGACCTACAGTTTCTTTGGCAAAGTTTTTTGGAATGACTTATAGCATAAGAATCGCGGATGTGCCTTTGACGCGATAATATTTTACCCACCCTATTATAATGTATAATTAATGTACACATTAATTTTAAGTACCTTTTGTTTTTGTTGTATTAAATTTTTGTTTTTAAATTTTTAGTACTATTGGGGCCGAAAAAGGACGATTTTAAAAGTTCATTGGTACGATATGTATTGGTTTTCGCATTTATCATCCCTGTTGTATAACTTAATAAATACTCCTAACGTTTTAAACCATACGAAATAATTGAAACTTAGTCCATGGCTTCTTTTAAACATGAAGATTACAAAGGTGCCATAAACCTAAGTGGACTTAAGTACTTTTTCCTTTTAGCCACAGATATAGTCAAGAAAAATTTGCACCTCTAAAAAAATTACCCATTGTATTTTTGTTTAACAGCAAAGAAATTATTTAAAATATAAATGTTTGTGTGTACGTACAAACATACGTGCAGCATATAAAACAAAAATTTATTTTAATGTTATAAGAATTTTTTACAAACATTTCTTTAATAAAATCCAGATATTTTCCACCCTTTTCAGTGGGATTGAAAATATGTACATGATTGTATATAAATGACATTTTTCTTCATATTCGTACGTTATGAACATTCAAACATAATAAATACGCATGGGTTATGGAATGACATTTATTCAAAGGAACAGAAATTATTTAAATTTACCGACAGATGCCTTGAAACCAACCAACTTACACTGAAAACGTTGTTGTGGAAAGCTACTTTTGGATAAAAGGTGAGAAGGAAAAGACAAATTTTTATCACACATGTAGAAATTTTTATTTAACTTAAAGCTGTAATAATTTTTTTTTATGATAGTTTAAAACTTTTTCTTAAAAAAAATATTATTTTGGTCTCACGAAAAGAAAGTATGCGGATTCAAATATGGACTGATTTTCAGCAATCAGTGCAAAAAAAAAAATAAAATAAAATTTGAAAAAGTAACGGTACTTAAGCTTCGTACAGACGGTTTTCATTCAGATCTAACAATATTGTCAGCAAATTTTGTTTAAAATGTTTTACAACCGTCTGAACAGGCAATTTTTGTTTAACGACGTTGTCAGAAAAAGCATTGACAGCCCATTATAACATCAAAATTTTTCTTTGGCAGTTTATTGTCAACACATTGCCACACCTTACATTATTGTAAGATCTAACGACCGTCTGTACGAAGCTTTACTTTCCCTATAGTTGTTTGGCTAGAGATCAGTTCAATAAACTGATATAAAATAGTACAAATATCATTAAATAAATAAGAACGTCGCAAGTTGATTTTTAAATTTTGTGAATAGTCCGCATTTAAAAAAATATGAATTCCGTCTATTTTCTAAAATCCAATTCAAAAGTTTTTTTTATTTTTTAGACAATAAAAGCTTTCGAAAGCAGAAAAGTGTGTGTGTGAAACGGTAGCAAAGTTCTCAGGGAAGTAAAATTTCACTAGCCTAGAGGGCTAGTATAAATTTGGATCATAGCAATTCTTGAACATTTTGATAAAACATAGAACTTTCCTACCGTTTCACCCCCACCCAAATGCAACTAAATTCGAGCAATGTTGAAGGTAGAAGTTGCAGGATGTTTTCAAAATTAATCGTGCGTTGTTTAATAAATACAGAGTTAAAGACGAAACGGTAGAGAAATACGTAGCACATATGAGAGTAGTCAAATAAGCAAGGAAGCCGTTTCCAGCTATCTCAGAAAAAAAGTCAGTTATCATCAAACATCGAATACGTGGTTTGTTACAAAATTTTCTAGCCGCAGGCTCGACATAAATTATATCTTATATTATGGAAGCTACTCGGAATGTGAAAAGCCACATGCGTATATGGTTCTAACTTACTTCTGACATAATTACATAACACACAATGGTCATTGTGGCTTTGTAATTATCCCAAAATTGCTTCAGAACCACATACCCATGTGGCTCTCCACATTCCATGTACTCAAGGCTAAAGATTTGAAAAGCTTTTGTAAAATCATAAATGACCATTTCAGTGCCTTTGCTATGATATTGGAATAAATAAGGCGATATGATAACCGATGTGGCCAATTGTTAATATAAAAATATCTTATGTTTAGGAAATACCTGTGATAAGCTTTTATATATACAGTACTTTTCGCTTATAGTCACATCCTTTAGTTGCAACCATAACGTGGAATATATCGCTAATGTGACTATAAGGCTAATTCACATATATGCCACTATGATGCATATAACCGAATTTGAATATAATCAAGTTATGTGAATAAAGGAAATACAAAATTAATATAAATTACACCGACATCAGGCTTATGGTTTTACAACAGAGTTACATACTGTATAAAAAAAAAGTTAAAAAATTAACAAAATATTTCATAACTAATTTTTTACGAGTAGAGAGTTGATGACAAAAATTAAATGATTTAATTCATTCTTTCTTTGGATGGATTTTTGATGCGAATACTAAAAAGAGCTAAGTAAATTTTGCTAATGTGACTATAACGCCATTAATTTGCTTTACTTTTCCCTTTGACTACTGTTGATAAATGGCATATATGGCAAATGTGCTTATATCGCTAAATGGACTATAACGTTAATACTTTATATTTAATTAACTTATAGCGGCAAAATAAACAGATAAAATGGACTATATCGCTAATGTGACTATAAGCGCAGTGACTATAAACTGTATTTCTATTCGGGCTCTAAAGTAATTGGCGAAAAGATGGATCGATTGGATTTAATATCAAACAAAGCTTATGAGTAAAAAATATTTGTATCCCCTTGAAGAGAGAATTTCTACATGTTGTGTAAAAAATTTGGCGATTCAGATTTAGTCAAATTAACATTAGAATTAACTTTTGTTTCTAATCGATTATCAAAAATTTAATTTTAGTATTGAGCAATCTTTTTCAGAATGGATTATTTTAATCGCACAAGGGGTGTTTCAGTTATTCTTATTTTACTCATGACTGTGTTTTACTAATGACATTGGTATTTTTAAGAGTGCGGTGGCGGTACATAAAATGTGGTTTTAATACAGGTTTGCATTACGAATGTTTTTTTTTTTTTTTTTTGCAAATATGTGTATGATGAATGTATGAATTTATTTGCTACTTATGCAGGAAAAAAATTAAAAGCCAAAAGAAAAGTTAAGACAAAAAATGTTTACACAGATTTATAGTATATGTACACTGCAGTGATGCCAACTAAGTCCTCCTTGAAGTACCTGAAACGCAAAAAAGTTTGAAATCTTAAACTGAAAAACTGTTTAGTCAGTTTTTTGTTTCGATATGGTTACATTTTTTGTTTTTCTGGAAATATCGATTGCCAATGAAAAAACGTGCTGTCAAGTTTCATTTCATTTTCCATTTGTTGAACTTTTTAGTTTTGCTATAAATAAACTGATATATATGTGCTCAAACGCTTAAGTTGCAAAGGCTTTTTGTGTCATAAATTTGTTTAATAACACAGAAAAAATTAAAAATTGTCTCTAATCATCAAATTCATTCCAAATTCATGGAATCAAACAATCAATTTGTTGATTTTGATTACCAAAATGATTATATAGATTACTAAATATTGTAAAAATTTAAAATTATGAGTATTTTTTTTAATAAATAATATTTTTAATTTTAATTAAAAAAAAAAAAATTACCAAAAAACTTTGCCGTTTCAAACAATGTGGTAATTGATTTTATTCAATATAACTCAGGTTTTGACAATTCTCAACAACAATTCTAAATAATTAAATTATTTCCTTTAAACAAAGAAATCAATTAAGATTTTTTGTTATTTAATTAATATTTAAATTCAAAATTTATTTAAAAACAACTAAATTTAAATCAAAATTATATTTCTAGTTTTTTCTTTCAACAAAAAATAATTAATACGATCCTCGTATGACGTGCTAAATTCCCAGTTTTTCATATTTGATAAATACACTGAAATTTATTGTTGAGGGAAAGCAAGCCTCTATCTATTCCCGAAAATAACTTTGATAATATAATTGCATGTGCCCGTGCATAAAACTGAATTGGCAAATTGGTTTAGTTCGTTGTTTTCTTACGAAGACAATAGAATGAAGCGGTTTGTTTTTTAATTTTGGTTTTTTCTTTTAACCCACTTACAACTACAATTCGAGTCGGAAAGAACCCAACCAATTGTAGGGGGATGTAAGAAAAGATAAACTCACTGTTTATTGTTGGTGTTTTGTTTAAACTTTGATATTGTTACAGGTAAGACTTAGAGTGTTTATAACTCTTATTCGCTTATGGTTTTATTTGTTTAATATTTTTGGCTTTTCTAAAATCTTTGGAAAAGGTTTCCTGATGAGCTGGTGTAAGCAATCGGCGAAATGCGCATAGAGGCTTGCTTTCCCTCAACAATAAATTTCAGTGTATTTATCAAATATGAAAAACTGGGAATTTAGCACGTCATACGAAGATCGTAATAATAATAAACTTTGTATTCCCGAAAATAACTTTGAAAAAATAATTGATTTAATTATCACATTATTTAAATTTAAATAATTTTTAAACTATTTTTTTAATTAATAAAAAACTACTGCTAATTTTTTTTGTGCACATTAATAGTGATTTATTTAATAAAGACGAGGATGTCCAATTTTAAAGGGATGTCGTTACTACTTAAGACTTCAGTTGCACAAAATCAGCTTAAATTAAACATTAATTCAAGTGAACTAAAGGTTAATTTATATTAACAACTTTAATGAAGAAAAATAATACTATTAGTTTGTTAACCCAAGCAAATTTAATTGAATTTTTAATTAATATCAGAAATTTTTCAATTGAAATCCATTTTTATTTTTGTGAATGTTAAATCCCCTTATAGATACTCAAAGTATTTTTTTTTTTTTTTTAATTATTTTGTTTATAGTTTTTCGGCTTTTAATAATATATTTTATTATTCCTTTTCGCGCTTAAAAAAAAAACCATTACATATAACTAAAACCTTGATTTTTTTCAATTTAACGCGTTTTTTGTCCCAACAGTTGGCATCACTGTGTACACTGTATATACCGATGATTATGGATAAAAAATAACACAGTGAAAAAAACAAAAAATCTTAATATTTTATATATTTGCTTATGTATGTATATACCAGGGTACCTATTTAAGCAAAAAAAAAAAAAAAAATTCGGCCCAAAATATTTCCTAAATTCATGCGAATTGACATATCACAAATTTCCAATATTACTGCACAAGGTCTCCTCTTTGACTTAAGAATTATGACGTAAAATGCTGCTAACTGTTTGTTATCCATGAACAAGTTTTAGATTGTAACGGTTTAATTTAGCAAACATTTTAAAAATACAACAATGATATCGCTGTGCTAGTCGCAAATTGTAACAAGGTTCCACCTGCTGGTAAATCAAATTCCAGTACGTGTTAGCTATTTTTCAAAGGTAGCGCCCTTATTCGCTGATCGATATTTTTTAAACTTTTGGGATCATCGTTCAATTTAACTCTTTTAAAAACACTTTTTTTAGTTTCTTTGCGGAAAATATTTTTTTTACAATATTTGAAAAAAAAAAACAAATTTTCTTAACTACTAAATATTTATTTAAACTCAATTGAGTATATGGGCATTTCAACAGAAATGTCAACCGCAGACAAAAAAAAAAATCAAATGGCAATTTTCTCAATGTATCGACAAACTATCTGTTACTTAATGTCAACATAAATTTATTGGACCGATAAACTGTCTGTTAACGATTTTGGGTTTCTCAATATACCGACAAAAAAAAATGGGTTTCAGTTGGCAACACCATTCAAAATACATGTAAAAGTTGGGAGTCAGCTGATTGAATTTATCTGTATGGCAAATAAAAGGAAAATAAATAATTGGCAGATGAGTGCCGGTTAGCTTTGCGATAAAGTCGAAGCAAATGAGACATTGAGAAAATCAAATTTCTTTAATGTGCAGTTTTTCGTTAGGAAAAAAAGATAATCCCCTAATGAGAAAATGGCCAAAAGTCTATTAAAGAATGTTGTTTAAATTTAACTAATGTAAACAAATTTTTAATTTATTCATAACACATTTTGAATGCAAAGTCGAACAAGTGCAAAAGTTCTGTTTAAAACATTTCTATTGCATGTTTTGTTTTGATTAATGATCGTAACGGGAGTCATTATGCATTGATATTTGGGGTTTACGGTACATTTTATCTTTGCTATACCGTCTATTTCGATGTCGCGTGCGACATATAAAAATAATATTTTGTATCAGTGAGTCAAAGGTATTTTTACAATGCGCATCAAATATTAGTTACAAACAGATATTTTTATTGCAAACTAAATAAAAAAAATTTTGCTGGAAAAAATTAGCGCTTTGCTCTCTTTACTAATTTAAAGTTGGTAGCGTGCGACATCGACAGTGTAAGATGTATAAATTCAAAATATTTTGTTATTCGTGCTTAATTCCCAATTTTCATTCTTGATAAAAACACTGAAATTTATTGTTGATGGGATAAGCTATTCCTATGCGCACTTCACTGTTTGCTTAGGCCAGATCGTCAGGAAACTTCATCCAAAGATTTAAGAAAAACTAAAGATATTAAACTAGATAAAACTGTTAAGCGTTTAAGAATTAAATACAACAGTTCTTCTTGTAACAATATCAAAGTTTAAACAAAAACATCAACAATAAACAGTGAGTTTATCTTTTCTTACATTCCCCACTACAATTGGTTGGAATTCTTTTAACATTAATTGTAGTTGTAAGAAGGTTAAGAAAAAACAAAATAAAAAACAAAAACAACCTGCTTTAAATAAAAAATCATGTTGCCAGTTTTAGCTTTTTTTTTAACCGTGCATCTTTGGATGAAGTTTCCTGACGATCTGGCCTATGCGAATAGCTTATCCCATCAACAATAAATTTCAGTGTTTTTATCAAGAATGAAAATTGGGAATTAAGCACGAATAACAAAATCTTTTGAATTCAAATTTTGTATTCCCAAAAATTACTTTGATAATTCAAAATATTTTTTTTTGTTTTCAATATTTCAAAATTTGTAAATTTAGATAAGTTAAATAAATGGGCGGCAAGAAAAATAAAGCTAACTGTGGAGAGAAAGGTTTAAGGATTGTGTACCAATAATAAATTTTTTTTATTGATTGACTTTTTTATTAAATTTTATTGAATTATTTATCTTTTTGTTATTATTATTATATATTAATTGAAACTGGGGATTATTTCCTTTCGAAGGTTACTTTATATTATATTCAAAATTTTTTTATTTTTTGAATTTATTCTATGAGCTAAATTTCAGTTATGTATTTTATAAAGCTTTTTTGTAATAGTCCTATTCCTTTAATTTTCAAAAATTACTTTATACACTACCAGACTATTATATTGTATCTTCTTGTTACATTTTACCTTAGCTTTCCGTTGGACAGCAATGAAGTATAGTATATGTACAGAAAAATTTACAATTATTAAGGTCCCATTAGCCGACCGAAAATGTAGAAATGTAAATGTAACGTAAACAGCTGATCGTTTCTGTTATATGGAAAGTAATGCAAATGCTTAACTGACTGTTATGTCAATTAACCGTAACGTGCCAACCTGTAGAAAATAGAATTTCATTACGAGGTTACGTGACAGTTGTTGATAGTGATGGGCTGCTTATATTTTAAATGCAATGCGGGTAAAATCACTCTTTTTGTTTGGTACTTTTTCAGTTATAATATCTGTGAACTTTTGACAAAATAAGTAACAAATCCATACATATTTTCATTTATACAAATACATGCTTAGATGTACATATAAAATTAACAAATGTATACATATCCACAAACAAACAAAGTCTGGTTTTTAATGGTATCAAAACCTTGTTTAGGTGTAAGCACATTTTGAAATGAATGTAAGAACATGTGTTCGAATATGATATAATACATATTTGTTTTTTGTAAATCTGTAATATTAATATCAAATATTAAATTATTTATTTATTTATACATGCAAGAAATACAGTTTTAATACTATTTAAATCACTTGGTACTTTTTCTGCAAAGCGGTCACTATTTCAACATTTTAATTCTCATCACTGTGTGTGTTGTTTTATGTATACTAATGTTTTTTGTTTTTGGTTGTGAAAAACAGCTGGCACGTTCTTACATGTTCTATATGTGCACAAACGAGCTTACAGTACGTTACGGTACTTTACATTGCACTTAATTACATTTACGGTCGGCTAAAGCGGCCTTTAGACATCAGCAGAATGTAATGCATTTTCTGGCCCGCTACGACCATCGTCAGCATTCTTTGTGGCACACTGGATAGTTATACTTTATAAATTGAATGTATTTAACTATTCAACTATTTTAACAAATAGAAACTGGGAATTATTTCCTTCCGAAGGTTACTTAATATTATCAGCCATGTCACAGAGTACAATTCCGTTCGGAAACGGAATTCATTCCGTATTTTGGTGCTTCAGAAAATGACGAAAAAATGTTTCGGAATGAAACCATTTTTGTTTTCATGAACTATATGGGAGTTGTCTGTATTTGAAAGGCCATAAACTTCCATCAACAAACAAATGTGTTTTCTTCAATTCCGAACGGAATCATTCCGAACGGAATTGTACTCTGTGACATGGCCCTATATTCAACATTTTTTAGTTTTTCGAATTTATTCTATGTATTTTATAAAGCCTTTTTGTAATAGTTCTATTCCTTAAATTTTTCAGAAATGACTTTATACACTACCAGACTATTATATTGTATTTTCTTTTTACATTTTACCTAAGCCTTCCTTTGGAAAGCAATGAGGTATATTTAATGTACAGAAAAATTTACAATTATTAGACACCAGCAGAATGTAATGCATTTTCTGGCCCGCTACGTCCTTTGTCAGCATTCTTTGTGGCACACTGGATAGTGATACTTTATAAATTGAATGTATTTAACTCAACAATTTTAACAAATAGAAACTGGTAATTATTTCCTTTCAAAATTGTTAACCTCCTCTTACTCAGAAAGTTTTCTTGTTGAAAATTTGTGTCTAAGCTACTATCCAATAGGACTAACCTTGGTGCAAATTTTATCCAAATCGGAAGACATCGATTTCAAAATTGGGTCACTTGACATGAAATCCCCCATATTCTTAGCTGACAGTTATATATTAGTTGAGGATACTCTACTCTATTACACAAGTCATACGTATGTTAATGAAAATACAACCCTGTCATAATAAGTAGTTTATGTTTTTTAATTTTACAACAATAATGACATCAGACAAGCATTTTTATCAAAATACTTGGTGAAATTGGCCGGTAATTTTTTACTGATTTATAATTTTGCTAAGGATATTCATGCTTTTTTTGACATACATATTTATTAGCATATTTTATTCCTTTTGTCATGCATATTTTAAAATGTTATGTGCATATAAAACTTGCTCCGATTCTAGAAAATATCATAAATCGAATATATGTACTTTTAAACATTATTTTTCCCGAAAATGAAAAACACAATTTATGCTCTTATGGGAATATTGAAAGTCCTTAAAATGAGCTACCCTAATGCATACATATGTACATTTGTATACACGAGTACATACAGATATTGTACATGTGCAGAAGCAGTGTGTGTGGGTTTTTAACAGTATATGTGCATTTTTTATTAAAACCTTTTAAACAATAAAACAATAAAAAAACATTGTAAAAAATGTTCAGAAACAAGGCTAAAAATCTTAAAAAAGGAACTTAAAGAAAAAAATATATGAAGTGTACTAAAAATAAAATACGAAAAACAACGTTTTGTTGTTTAAATATTGTATTTTGAAAATTGAATCAATTTTATATAAACAAACTTAAACTTGAACAATTTCTGTATGTTTGCCTTTTTTAAAATAAAGCCAGAGTGCTAAAGATAAGAGTAGGAAATTGATAAATATAAACATAAATATTAACATTTTTAAATTGCTTTTTTTGTTCGAGTAAAAAATTTTATTCAGGAAAATTTTGTATAAAAAAACTGGAATTCGTAAAAATTAACTCTTTTATTTAAGGAGTAGGGAAAGATAATACTGTAAATAAAAGTAAGGCTTTTTTTGCTATACAAGACTTAATAGCGGCGTTCAGTGGTTGGTGCAAACGGTCTTGCTAAAGAGCAAATCAGTGATGCCATCCTTTCACTACTAAAAATGGCTAAAAATTGGCTAAACAAGATCTTACTCCTAAGAAGCATGTTTATTCACTTCACCCCTATCGTGAATAATTTTTCCCTAGTTATTGATCCCCTTTTCACATATTTGCGATCATGAAAAACTCCCATGAAAAAATGAAATTCAAATGAGAATAATAACGTGAACAAATGTTCACGGGAAAAAATTCCCCATATCGTGAAAAGGATTTTCCTCGTAATTTGTTCATATTTCCCTTAAATTTTCTCACTTTACTTTTGCTAGGGAACAGAACATGTATGTATGCAGTTCCTCCTATAAATCAAATATTAAGCGCCATAACCGTTAATAAGGCACAAACCGATATATTGACACAAATTGCAAAACAACAGGTCGATTGCCTGCGGATTTATGAAGCTTTCGAAAGACGTGGTGGCAGAATTTTGGAAAATATTTTACTACATAAAATTTAAAAAGTGAAAAAAGCTAACGTTGTAATCAAACTATCCCTCTAATACTAAATATTTTGCTTTATTTTTTTAACTTTTCTTTTAAATATATACGTGTATATTTTTGAACAAAAATTTCATTGATTCTTAATTTTTTTTTAATCTTTCTTCTTTTTTTACATTTACTGGAACTGATAGCGTGAAAAATTGTTCACATGATATTCACGATTGCTTTTTTCCCTTCGAGGGGAATGAAAATTTCTTGGGAACAAAAATTTCACTTGTTATTCCCGATAGGGGTGATTAATAAAAAGAACACAAGATTTTATTTTACTACACTGGAATTGACTATTTTTGTTTTTATAATCACTTTCTGAGTCGATCTAACGATGTCCGTTTGGCTGGCTGGCTTGGCTGGCTGTCTATGTAAACCATGCAAAGTAGAGGTCGCATTTTGGAGATTATTTGATGATGTATTTTGTACATAGGTTCTAATTTGCACAATAACCAAGCATATTGAAAATCGGTTCATATTTTCACATACACACAGAAAAAAATACCAATATTAAAATAACATGGCGAAACGTTGATTGAGAATCATGGTAAATTTCTGCAAGAGTATGCCCTTTGTCAAAAGTTTATCTTGTTAAATTAACATGCATACATACTTAAGTATGAAAATTTTTTTATTTTCATGTTTAAAATATGTTATAAAAAGAAAACAATTCCCGTATTCTTATAATTAAAATTATTTAGTTAAATAGTACATCAAGTTTTCAAAGTAGAATGATGACGAAAACCATATCGGGCCATTCTGCTGATGCTTCTGTTAACAAAGGAGAATACAAAATAAGTTAAACATGTGTTACAGGGGTAAGTGTGTTGAATTATTGTTAAATAAATGCATATGTTGTCTCTGAAGCTTCTTCACACTGTTGTATCACACTCAAACCAATTTGATTCTACATGAAATTCACGTTGTTTCAACTTGAAATAACTTTCATTCAAAGTGATTCGGATTGTTATTTCAATATAAATGACTTTACTGCAATGTTAAATTAACATGAATTATAGTTATTTTAAAAGAAAACAATGTTGTTCGCAAGTAAAATCATGATAAATTAACATGAAACAACAATGAAGCAAAATCACTTCTGAAAAATATAAAATTAACCTTGTTTGTTTTACTTTGATTGTTTTCTGTGTGTAGTACCCATACAAACTTCTATCCGGAATAGTCTTTGTGCCATTAAACTATCTTATTTTGTTGGTTTATACTTGGATTAAATTTGAATGATCTTATTGCAACATGAAATTTTTTTTAAATCGCTCTCGTGAATAGTTTTAAGTGCCATAACTTCTATATAAATGTTGGTTATGATATAGAAAAAATGACAAAATTTTTTTGGTAGGTCCAAAAGTGACTATGGGTCCCAAATAAACCCCCACTCCAAAATCGCTTAAAGACAAAGAAATCTTATAAATCTTATTTTTATACCCACACCACAATAGTGGAGAGGGTATTATGCATTTGTGCTGATGTGTGTTATGCCTTAAAATATTGGTCCTAGACCCACCTTAAAGTATACCGATCGTCTTAGAATCACTTTCTGAGTCGAACTAACGATGTCCGTCCGGCTAGCTGGCAGACTGGCTGGCTGGCTGGCTGTCCATGTTTGGAGATAATTTGATGAAATTTGGGTCATAGGTTTTTATTGGCACAAGGACCAAGCCTATTGAAAATGGGCCGAATCGTAGGACCACGAGCGAAGATAGGGGGAAATTTCTTCCTCTCAGAAACTATCAAACCGATTTCAATGAAATTTAAAGCATAGATAAAACCATATCTATATAGAAACAAAATGTATGCATTTTTAAAAAAAATAGGACCACGAGGGGAATAGGGGCAATTTCTGCCTCTCAAACCGATTTTAATGAAATTTAAAACATAGATAGATCCATATCTATATGGACACATTAGCTATACAGTTTTTCAAAAATAGGACCACAAGGGGAGGTAGGAGCAATTTCTGCCTCTCACAAACTTTCAAACCGATTTTCATGAAGTTTAAAAACATAGATAAATCTATATTTATATGGACACATAAGCATGATGTGTTTTTAAATACTGTGGTGTAGGGTATCATATGGTCGGGCTTGACCGACTATACTTTCTTACTTGTTTTTATTTTAACTTTTTTGGGGTAAAAATTCAGTTAAAAATTTAAGGGGATTTTTCGGAATGAAAAATTACTCCGAATTTGGGGCCATATTTCATTTTATTTTTAGCGCTTTTGTTCAGGGACAGAAAATAACAGTTATTTTGAAATTTAAAAACAAAAAACCATGTAAATATCGGATAACTGATTCAAGTATAGCATATTAATCCTTATTAATTATTTTTTATTACTATTTTTTGATTATTTTTTTTTTTAGCAAAAATATAAGTTATTCTCGAACGAAATTTCTTTGACTTTAAATATTAATTTAAATGTGTGATCATAATTGAGATTTTTTATGCAAATTAACAAATAATCATTTAAAGTCAATTAAGTTATTATAACATGTAAATTTCATTAGAATAAAAATAAAAAACCTGGGCCTGATTCTGGCAGTCGTGATCGAGTACTTTCTCGATTTGAAGGCAATTTTATTTCTAATTCTTTCAGTCGATACTGAACGAATCGGAATTATTTTTTCAGTGTTGTAAAGCATTACTTGGAGTTTCAAAATACTGAAAAAATAATTTCGATTCGTTCAGTATCGAGTGAAAGAATTAGAAATAAAATTGCTTTCAAATCGAAAAAGTATTCGATCACAACTGCCAGAATTAGGCCATTGTTTTTTTTTTTTATTCAAAAAAATCAAAAAATCATCTGACTTTTATGAAAAAACGAATAACTGTTACGGTCCCTGCCATTTGTCATTTTTGGGGTGACATTTCATTAAAAGAATGGAGTCATATTGATCTATGTAAAATAGCCCTAAATTTAGGGTTAATTTTATAGCCTGTTCGTCGATTTCGAACGTTAACGTTCGCATAGAAAATTATATTCAAAACAAAAACAAAATTCGTAATTTTCTATGCGAACGTTAACGTTCGAAATCGACGAACAGGCTGTTAATTTTCTTTTTGTGGCCATATTTAGCAGCGCTAAAAATTTTCTATCAAAATTTGTTTATATTAATGACAATTAATTCCAATAAACATTTAATTATCGAAGATTTTCATTAAATTTTCAAACATATTCTTAAATTTGTTAATTTTTGTAATAAAATATTATGTATAATCGTTTACTCGTATTTGTGTAAAGCAATAGGATTAGTAAATGTTTTTAAGTGTTAATAAAATTAAATTGAGTAAAAATGACTAAATTTATATTCAGAATACAAATTAAATAAATACACACGCACATGTAAACACAAAAATGTATATAAAGACATTATTTATAACCTAGCAAACATTTAGATGACCCATTAAAATATCAAAAAATTAGCGCATTTAATCTTCATTACAATCAAATCGTTTTAAAATCTTAAAATGTATTTGAGTTTTTTTTTTTTTTTTTGGTAGATAAAATGTTGATCTGAGACAAATAGTTTAAAAAGGGATTTTTCTCACTATGTATTATTTAAAATAATTTATTTTTATAATTTCCGTGTAGGAAATGTCACAAGTAAATCCAGAACTAGTGACTTATTATACCCTAGACAATGTTATTTACTAAAGACAGTTAACATATTTTATTATAAAAACAATTTAAAAATAGAAATTCATAACAAAATTTTTTCGTATTAAAGGCAAATAGAAAAGTGTAGACACTTCGTTGACAATGTCGCCAAAATGTCACCAGAATAGTCGATAAAACTGGTGACTTGGAGACACCTGGACCCTCGTTTCCCTAAGGGTTTATAATTAAAATTTCGTGTTTAAATATATTTAAAAAAATATTGAGAAAATAAAATTTTTTTTATCATAAAGAGGGTATTAACTCAAAATTTTTATTTTTTACTTTTTGAAAAAAAAAACCGATACGTAATATTGATATATACATACTTGCTGTAAAAATATCGTGCTACATTGACTACTTTTTGGTAGTAAAACGGTTGGCTTAAAAATTGTTTTCATTTGCCTTTAATATTTTGTTTAAAAATTGTTTTGCTTCTGCTAATAATTTTAAAATTTTGAGTTAATGCCGTCTTTATGATCAAGTGCGATTTGATAAATTGTATTTCCTAAATTTGTTTTTTAAGTTTTTTTTAAACAATAATTAGTATTGTGGTTATTTTGTTGAACTATTTATGGTTTTTAATCCAAATTTTTAATATTTTTTTTTTTTTAATTAGGCTTAAGTTCATGAAATTTAATATTCATTAAATTATTTTTATGAAGAAAGGAATTTTACAACATGAAAATTAATTAAAATTGTTATTGATAATCTTTCATTCTTGACGTGGCTCGGGCTCGAACCCTGGCCGGCAGGTTACCATGACATGTTTCGATCGCAACCACTCGATCTCCTCAGATGGATTTGCCGTCTTACACTCGCAGCCATCGACGACTGCTGACGTCAATAGTCAAACATCAATCCTTAAACCAAATTGTATTTAAACATTTGGTAGATCGAAATTTGCTTTCCTGAATGATTATCCATCTTAATTGATTTTACATGTTTTTTCCTTACTTCTTAAAGGAAAGCAAATTTCGATCTACCAAATGTTTAAATACAATTTGGTTTAAGGATTGATGTTTGACTATTGACGTCAGCAGTCGTCGATGGCTGCGAGTGTAAGACGGCAAATCCATCTGAGGAGATCGAGTGGTTGCGATCGAAACATGTCATGGTAACCTGCCGGCCAGGGTTCGAGCCCGAGCCACGTCAAGAATGAAAGATTATCAATAACAATTTTAATTAATTTTCATGTTGTAAAATTCCTTTCTTCATAAAAATAATTTAATGAAAATTAATGGCCTGTTCGTCGATAGCGAATGAAGACTTCGTTCGCTTAACTAACATGCAAAACAAAAACAACATTTTATAATTTGTTTTTGTTTTAAATGTAATTTAAGCGAACGAAGACTTCATTCGCTATCGACGAACAGGCCATAAATTTCATGAGCTTAAGCCTAATTAAAAAAAATATTAAAAAGTTTTTTTTAAACGTGTAATGAGACAATATTTTTTTTTTACAAAAATACTTGAACACGTTTGACAATACTTGGAGAATCATTTGAGAACTGTTTTGATTGCAAATCAACTTTGATTTGAAAGCAGACGTAATTGTGAGATCTGCAGATGTATTCTGTAATTCGCTTAGTTAAAGCTAAATCTCGATTGCTTGAATGCATAGAGAAAATACAAAATTTAAAATTTTTAGTGATGACCTTAACAGCTAAAATTGCAGCGACTTAAATTTGTATGGCATTGCCAAATTAAGCAATGCACGTTACAGTTGCAATTGCTAAATCAATTTAGAGATTTTTAACGATAGAGATCTAGCATTAGCGAATTACAGAATACGGCTGCTGGGACTTTTACTCATTTTTATATCAAATAAATAGTCAAACGTTGATTTTATTATTTTTTTTAACTGCAAAAGATATTTGACATTTAATTTGAGCGTGTTTACTAGATAGTTTGCAACAAAAATTTTTGGGAAATAATTTTTAAATTTTATTAAATAAATAATTTTAATTTACAGAGAAATTTTACTTTTCTTTTTTAAACGTTTGGTACAAGGTTCGAGGTTTAATTATATTCTCAAACTTTAAACTTTAACGGCCAACATTTATATTTAAAATCGTTTTAAATAAAAAATTCTGTTCTTCACTAAGCACTTAAATGCAACTTAATTCACCAACCTGGTACATTTAAATTCAACTTTAGTTTCTATTGCAGGGATGTCAGCGCCATACACAATTGTGGAAATTAATTCACATGTACGCTTACGCTCTTTTATTTTGCGAGCGTAAAATATAATTGTTTACTGAGAAACACTCTCATTCAGCGGGAAATATCGCAAGGCCTGTTTTGAGGCCTCTAAACATTAATAATATATTAATAGTTGTGCAAGGCGAATTTATTACAGGTGGTCTTAAAAGCCCTGCTGATAACTTTTTTTGTTAGCTTTATCATTGTTGGATGTCAAAATTTTGTTTATTATCTTGTTTCTGTTTTGTTTTATTTCTGTTTTCTTTAGAAAAGATCAGTAATTAGGCCTCACAATAGGCCTCGCAACCGCACATTTCACCCGCTGGGAATGTAAGAGATAAAAGTAATCTCACCAACACAATCATAATTGACACCATTGTTCTATTGTAATAACTTAGCCTGGTGGCCTCAATCAGTGATGCCAACTTTTTGAGAGCAAAAGGCACTTTAAAGTTTAAAAAAAGCAATAAAAAGCACTATTTCAAGCAAAAAATGCGTAAAAAAGCACTAAGCTACCCTACAAGGAATGAATGAGCGAGTAGTCACATATTTCATTTTGGTGTTAAGAAAATGATAGAAAGAAATGACCGAAATAAAGTTTTCGGTCACATTCGGTCATTTCTTTTTATCATTTTCTTAACACCAAAATAAAAAATGTGACTACTGGCTCATTCATTTCTTGTCATTTCATTTATATAAAAATAATATCATCCAAATCATATAGAGTTTAAATTGGCCATAAAACAGTTTTAAAGTAATACAGTGCGAGCTCGATTTTGATAACTCGAAAAAATATGCCCTGTTGCAGTTACCGATTGCTATGACCGACCATTGTTTATTAAACTTAATGACAGCCCATATTTGATAAAAAAAAAACTTATAGAATCGTTTAAATAAATCTAAATTAAAATCGGGCAAAGTTTAATAAAACAATTAACGATATTATCAAATTATTTTAACATATGTACGCTTCTGAACAAAGAACACACATAAGGTGTAAAATAGAAAAAACATGTATGTTTGCAATCTGATACTTAGTCAAACCTTTTTTCCATAGCACTAGAGGTAGAAGTACACAACACGTGGAAAACTAAAGCGCTCTTTTTAATTTATTTAACACTTTGCATATACCAAGCTACGGGTTTTTTTGTTTGTTTTTGAAGTCTTTGCGTTTTCTGTACGGTTTCCGACTGCATTTTTTTTTAAACAATTCCTTATATTTTTCAATCCATATTCTATTTTTGAAACAGTGTCTACATCTTTAAAAAAATGTTTAACGAAATACATCGTTTTTATTACGATTGCTAAATATGTTGTCAACGCTAAAATGGGCAACGTTTCGTAAAATATCCAAATTGCTAGGAAGCCTAGCTCTAACCTCGTAAATCGTTTTTGGTAAAACGAATGTTACTTCCATTTATCACTTTTTTATCATTTGAAATCTTAAAAGCCTTCTTAAAATTGTACCCGAAATAGCAAAATTCAACTTAATCATCCTCTATATAATCCTATTTTTTAAAAATGGTAGAAAAATAATAAAAATTGTAAAAAGCACTAAAGGCACTAACGAAAAATTGAAAAAGCACCAAGTTAGTGCTTTTTTTTTAGTTTGGCACTATGGATAACATTTTGGCGTTTCGAGGCATCAAAAAGCACCATAAATAGTGCCAAAAGCACTAAGTTGGCATCACTGGCCTCAATACAAAACAATACAACAACAGGCAAAGCAACAACAGATATCTGTTTTTTGAGACCACCTTGTAAATAAATACAGTGTAAATTCGATAATCCGGACTCACTAATCCGGAATATTCCGTAATCCGGACAAAATTTTGCAGCTCATTGCGCATTCTTTAATCCGAATTGATTGCAACTCTATAGTCCGGACTGAATAACACCCGTTTTTATTTATTTTTTTATTCAAATTACAGCATGCTTTGAAAAATACAGTTAGAATAGTGTGATATGAGTATGTTTGCACATGCGTTTTTAGTTTAGTATTGATGCAAGATGCCTTCAGTGAAGAGAGCACACAAGACTATATCGATTTTAGCTAAAGTAAAAATTGTTAAAGAACTTAGTAAAGGTATGAGTGGAAGGGTGTTGGCTGATAAATATGACGTTTTTAGTATTGTAAATATGTCTTTACTGCAAAAATTCGGTAATCCGGATAATTCGCTACTCCGGATTGGGGTCTGCAATCAATTATCCGGATAATCGAATTTTTACTGTACACTCTTTTATGATATTTTTTTTTTGTATTTAGTAGTGCTACCATACTTTAATCTTAGTTAAATAAGACTCTTCAAATAAAACTCAAAAATTCAATCAGTATTTCAATACGATTTACGTGTCTATGAAAATTATTTAAATCTATATTAAGATTTAAATACCATCCTGAAAATTGGGCATAAGAATAATATTTGAGAAAAAATGGATTTAAATATACATTTGGAATACATTTGAGAAAATGTTGAGAATAATTACATTCCTTGTTATACCCTCACCACAATGGTGCTGGCGGATCCATGATTGCTCATGGGTCCCAAACAGCGTACACTTCTGAAAATGTTATCCAAATTCTGTGGTGTAGGGTATCATATAGCCGCGATATACTTTCTTACTTGTTTTTTTAAACTATATATTTTATTGTTTAGAAAATTAAAATCTCAAAATCCCTTTATTACCTTTTATTAACTTTCTGTGAACAATGCCGGGTGTTGGTTGGGATACACACAAAACGCACATGAGCATTAAATGACTTATAATTTTGCAATTACATATTTGTCATCATTTAAATTCAATTTTATTTAAACAAATTCCGAAAAGTTCCAACTCATACAAATTTACTTATTTAACGTACACACAGATAACAACCATTAAAGGTGTTAAAATTTATTTTCGTAATATTATTATTTTATTAAGAAACAGACCGGCAGCAGCCAGTCACAAGAGAATTAATTAAAAAACAAAATTACAACGAATTTAAATTGTTGTTTGTTTGTTTTTACCATATTGTCAAAAATAATGACAACGTTTAAATGAATTTAAAGCAAAAGGTAGATGGTTATGAGCAGGGAAACCAAAAATATGCAATTGTATGTTTTTCCGTTTGCGAACAATGAAGGCAGAAACAATATATTTATATGTTTTACAGCTTTTTTTTTCAACTGAGTTGAGTTGTAAACCGTAATAGGGGCCTAGGATTGTTTTTAATAAATGGAACTGTTATTAAATTGTTGAATATTTTGTTTTTAAATAAACAATGTTTAATTTTTTGGGGCATGTTCTTAACAATTTTTTAGGGCAAATTTTCAAATTTTTACTGCATATTTAAAGCACATAAAATGTATTTTTGAGAGCATATTTTAGGTTTCCCTGGTTATGAGCGTGTGTTTGTTTGTATGTATTTGAGTTCTTTAACTTCTTTAACTTTTGGTAAACAATTTCTAACTGCTTATTACGTAGATTTGAATTTTTTTAGTTTTGAAACAAGAAATACCTAAATTTGAAGCTTGTTTCTGCTTAGGCTGTCACTTTAAATAATTGTCTTCTAGGACTAGATCAATCAATGGATATAAAGGTCCTTTTTTGAATTATAAATCGCTTTTTAAATTTATATTCCTGAATATGCTTCTATACGCTCCTGCGGACGACATCTGTCTTCTATCACACAGATACGAGGATAAGCAGGCCAAACTAAATGCAGTGAAGCTGAAAGCAGGATTTAAAATTAATACCGCAAAAACAAGGAAAGTGAATGGGTTTCTTTGGCAGCCGTCGAGACGACAGCTCACTTGGGACCTTCAGTGGCCCCTCTATGATAAATGAGAGCATATATGACAAGTTACTCTGACTTGTACTCCAATAACCCACCTCTAGAAGATGTAACATCGTTTTGTTATCTCGGCGGCCTTCTTTAATCTACAGGTGGATCAGGAGACGACAAAAAAGGGAATAAGTGTCGGTAATAGTGTTTGGCCGACTTAGCATCATCTGGCTATCAACGCATAATTTACTGAATACCAATTAAAGGAGTTTTAATGTGTTAAATCTGCGTTACTATATGGATGCGACTCATGCCAGCTAGACATACTAACAGCGTCCAAAACTTTATAAACGATTGCCTTTGAAGAATATTAAAAATCTTTTTGCCACACCAAATTTCTGTCAGAATCGAGATCTTGCCCAGAAAATCGAGGTGGTTTTGGTTCACCCTGGGCAAATCAGACGGCCACGTAACCATGTCTACAATTAAGTTGAGTTATCAAGGTCGCCCTGTCAAGCCAAATAAAGAAAGAAGCTGCCATTCAAAACAAATTATGAAATAATTTAAAGCTTTTAGCTGCGGGTAGACATAACTGGGAGCAATTTGTAAGAGCCTTATGATTGTTATAGAGTCTAAAGGAAAAAATAACAAAATATGCTCCTAATGTCTTAATAATCCCGATTTTCAAAAAACTTCAACTTGTTAAATTAAGATATTTCACATAATCATCATCATTTTTAAACCATTTCAGATTTACATTTGCAAATCATTTGTTAATTTAAATTCATTCCTTTAAAATTCTCTCTTATTTCAACAAGTTTTTGTTTTCTTCATCTGTCAAAAATGTACCTTTGGTTTTTTTTCAACAAATATTTACTTTAATATTCAACCATAAAGCAACACAAGAGAGAATGTCAGAAACCAAAAAGGATATCAAAATATATATTTTCCCATTTTTATATACAGGATATGGTATAAAAATATGTGGCTACAAATGTATTCATTGTTAAGTCATATGTGTGTTTTCATGTGAATGTGTTGGTATGTATGCATACATATGTTTCATTTACCTGGTCACAAGTGGTTACATTTACACGTTTTTTTAGCATGCATATTTACACAAGTTTATTAATACATTAATTTGTATGCAAATATGCCTTAATATTTTTTTTTCCTTTTTTCGGTATAATATATGCTTTTAATATGTTTGTAGCCTTTACTGAGACACTGTGGTTTAAACAGGACAAAAATTGGCAATAGGAAGAAGATATTCGTTTAAAAGTTAAAAGGCTTTTATGAGAAATAGAGCCAATAAATGTTAAGAATCAATTGTATATTTGCAAAATTTTTGCTGTTTGCCCATTGCCAAGCCCCTTTGGAAACCAGGGCCCTTAATTCCCGCTACAGTATCACCATTCGTAAAACGACGATTTTGCGATGAGCTTCCAAATATCTCCTCGGAATAATTATGAACACATAATTATTCTAGATTAATATATGTAAATTCTAGATTAAAAAAATGTTCGAAATCTTTAAAACGAAAAGGCAGATTCAGGGCGCCGCGCCTCTTGTTTTCTTTTTAATTACGTAGTGCACACCCAGAGAAAAAACATGTTTAAATATGTTCACCTCCAACCAAAATATGTTTAAAGAAAATTTTAAACATATAATGTTTATTATAATCATATTATTGTCAGCGATAACCATATTATGGTTAAATAAGGTCTCCATCAAGAAGCCCCAATCATATTATTGTTGCCTCCAAACATGTTATGATCAAAATTAACTAAAATTTGTTAAACACTTACAACAGCATGGTTGGTTTTAAACCGTAGTATGTTGCTCTTGGAAAAGAGGAAAATACTATGGTAAATTTAAAAACAAATTATTGTTATATTTACCCATAACATTTTTAGAGGCAACCATAATATGGTTGTGGGTTCTTTATGGAGGACTAATTTAAACATAATATAGTTGTCGCTGACAATTATATGGTTATATTAACCATAATATGTTTAAAATTTTCTTTAAAAATAGTTTGGTTGGAGGTGACCATATTTAAACATATTTTTTCTCTACGTGCACACACATTCAAAAGAATTTAACAACATTAACAAAAACATATGAAGAATTAATACAACACATACAATCTTAAAATGTAATAGTATAGGTTTCCTGTCGTTACCCTGTAGTGCATGTGGCTGTCTCCGAGCTGGTTATAATACTAGCCCCTTTATGACACAACCAGTCCGAATGCTAGCCATATGACTGGCCACTTTAACAAGGGGATGTCCTACGAGGGGGTAAGAGGCCACAAAAAGACAGTTCCGTTCATAAGCCGGCTCTTATTGGCTTACCCTTAGCTGTCTCCTTATACCAACCATAAATCTGCCTTTCTGATTGTGCTGTCATAAGTTCTGTTTCTCTCTCTCTCTTTCTCTCTCATAAAATCCACTATCTGCGACACAAAAAGACAGCTAAGTTCCAGCACAAAGTGACAGTAAAATTTTCCACAGGTTTATAACCAGTCTTCAGAGTATAGTATTAAAGTTGATAGTTTTATAGCCAGTCAACAGTGTATAGTACTGTCACTTTTTGGGTAAATTGTCACTACAGGGTACCCAGCTGGAAAAAGAAGGAGTACGGATGCCTTCTAGAAGACGTCTGTACTTCTTCTTTTGGAGGCACAAGGCCTGCTCACTCCATTCCATACTCATATCGTTGGCTAAAATTCAAAAAGGCGTAACTAACAAAAAACTCAAATGGAGTTTTTGATTGATTATTATGAATGCCATTAATCTACACTTCTGCAATCAACATTTACGTTTTTATTAACAAAAAACTAAGGGATGTTTCTACAAGTAAGCTTATTTGATAAATGCAAAACGACGTAATTACACATTTTTTTTCTCACAAAATATAATGAAATGGTTAACTTTGAAAATTGTTTTAAGAATTTCATGTTCTTTCGACATGTTTCTAGTTTTAGTTTTACAAAGTTTTTTGATTCTCCTGTAAAATTATATTTTTGTTAGTTACGCCTTTTTGCATTTAAGCTAGCGATATATTTTTTACACACGTCGTCATTGCGGAGTAGGCCTTCAGCTCTATCTTTCGCAGTTACATAAGAATGGTAACGTGTTCAACAAAGAATGTTTTTGCTTTTGCTTGTGCAAAAATGTTACTCCTTCTCTACTCCCATCTCATAAATGCGAATGTGGAATGTGTATCTTATCTTTTATAAAAAAAAGCCAAGGCCTTCTTTGAGGCATTCTTTAGCAGGAAGATAAGAATAGTAATTGAATCAAAAAAATTTTTAAGCAAGCCTTTTAAAAGGACTGAAGTGAAATGGTCTTCTGAGTTTTCCCGCTGCACATAGGGGTTTTTTGCCAATCTAGCCGGACATTAAGCAAAAAATTTAATTTAAGAAATGGAAAAATTTAAGTACGCAGCTCGACAGACAACAAAGTTCTGGATCGTATAGTGAATTTTCAAGTCTTTTGCTTGAGGTTTGTGGTTTTGGGACACTGTTAAAACCAGGAAAGTTGATTAAATTGCATGCGTGTTCATTGACTTTTTACGGTTTTGGGAGGTTTACAATATATTTTTTTGTAGATAAACGAATAAAGATTTTACATTGAATTTTTTTTTCT
Source organism: Pollenia angustigena (assembly GCA_930367215.1). Classification (NCBI taxonomy): domain Eukaryota; kingdom Metazoa; phylum Arthropoda; class Insecta; order Diptera; family Polleniidae; genus Pollenia; species Pollenia angustigena. The sequence goes on along the minus strand of OV884059.1, from coordinate 121,953,613 downwards.
GTGAAAGACTTTATAAACAGCTAATTACGAAAATTTTTAGAAAAATTTTATTTGAATTTTTTATGATAAAAAAATTAGTACGAAATTAAAAAAAACGATTTTTTTGTTCACTTTTTTGTAAAAAAAATAAATTTAAAAGGTTTTTGAAGGTGAGTTCCGCTGAGTTCTTAAAAATGTTATACATCACGATAAAATTTGAAATCTCTACTTTTAAATTAAAAAAAAAAACGTTGCGCGTTGTTGCGCCATTTTTTTTTATGATTTTTTGAAAATTTCACCTTTTTTCTGTTTTTGCTCATCTTGCATAGGTACATATGATAGATACCCTTTCGTCAGTCATAAAATGTGTTGGTTGTACGTAGATGTTTTTTATTTAAATTATTACATCTAAGACTAATATTACCTGTGTAAAAAAGGGATGTGCGAAACAGTAAGTAACGGGTTTTAACCACCTGTGCGGCCGCTAAAGGACGTTATTTAATAGAGCAAAAAATTTTTTTTACCTTTTTTCTGTTTTTGCTCATCTTGCATAGGTACATATGATAGAAACCCAGTCATAAAATAAATAAAACTATTCTTAATGAGAGGGAAAAAAATATCCAAGAAAAATTTAGAAGTGAATTAGGGCTAATAGTGGATGTACCGAAGACTGGATTTGGAAACAGCAACGATGGTAACACCAGCAGACGATTTTTTTCCAATCCTGAATTAGCTGCAGAAATAACTGGAATTGCATTGGATTTCATCTACCGGATCAAAGTTATTATTGAAGTAATTACAAGTGGTCACAAAATCCATTTGCACGAGTTTGCCAATTATTGCTTAGACACTGCAAAACTTTACGTTACTCTATATCCCTGGCATCCTATGACACCTACAATGCGCAAGATTTTAGTACATGGCGCAACTGTAATGAGTGAGACATTGTTGCCTATCGGGCTATTATCAGAAGATGCGTCTGAGGCACGAAATAAAAATTTCGGCTTTACAGGGAGAATTTTGCTAGAAAGTTTTCGAGGGTTCAGTGTAACAAAGATGTTATAAATAGACTTTTGCTCAGTTCTGACCCACTGATTACTAGCATAAGACCAACTCCAAAAAAAAGTCATTACCCTTTACGAAAGAAGCAATTTCTTTTATGCTTCCACCTGTACTTGGCTCTGAAGAGAATTCAGATTCAGAAGAGGATTTTGAAGAAGCAGACGAAGAAGAACCATGGCACTCATCATCATCTTAGTGCAAAAGAGAAGTTATTTTAAATAAATTAGTTGTTATTATTTTAAATAAAATTTGCTGTTACTATTATAACTAAGTTATTATTACGAATATATTAATTATTTTCAGATAAATTAAATACTATAAAATACATAAAAGTCACATAAAATCTTAAAAATTAATATGTTTTGGAAATTAGCAAAAAAAAAAAAATTTTTTACAGGGTCGTTCCGGGGGAGGGGGGGGTGTTTGGAGGGATACCTCCCCCTACCCATTAAAGTTCAAAAATTTAATTTTTATAGTATTAAGGCGTTAGTAATCTATTTCTTTTAATATTTACATTTTTTTTAAATATTATTTTATGTAACCGCCCTCATAAGGGGACGGGGGCGAAAAGTGTAATTTTACGATCTCATGGGTCTTACTTTAGGTTTTTTAACTTTCGCCGACGTTAAAAGTTGCATTTGCCAAACAAAAGATGGGAAAAGTTAAAAAAAAAATTGCATTTTTCATAGGTTGGATTAGTTCTTCTAGGGGGAACCTTTTCCTCCCTGGTCCGATTTTATTTATTTTTGAGGTTTACCTGCCTATGACAATATCACATATTTCTGCCAAGTTTCATCGATCTAGGGGCACTCAATAACTTTTAAGAAGCAATATAAGCTAAAACAAAAAGTAATGTCCGGCTAGATTGGCAAAAAACCCCTATGTGCGCTGGGTAATTTAAGAACATTAAAATTATTTTAAATAAGAGTATTTTATTATTCTCAGGCCCAAGTTTACAGTCATTAGTTAATTATATGTAACATAAAATAATAACTATTGGTTAACTAACATTTCATATTTACAGTATATTGGTTAACTTAAAATGTTTATCAAAGCAAAAAAAGGTAAATCTATCAAAATACCAATTTTCAATGATGGTAGCAGTATTTTTGTTTACATTTTTATTACATCTAAAAATTAAAAAAAAAGAAATACAGAAATGTTAAAGAAAACATAAGTGACAGAGTTACTGCTAAACAAAAAGAAGATACGTGACAGCGTCTGTGTAAAATTTTTAATAGTCATTTCCACAAAAAAAAATTTAAGTAGCAATTGTCTAACAAGTATTTAACCAATAACATTTGATGGTTTAACTAATGGCTAACAAAAAGCTGGAAATAATATTTTATTGATTAAACCATTGTGATTAGCTTACTAATGACTGTTAATTTGTGTCTAGCGTTATTAAAAATCTTTTTTGTTTTGTTTTCATTAACTGCAATTTTTTTCCATTTCAGTCATTTTTTCCATTTTTTTTTTATTTCAGTAATTTTAAATTAAAATTTTTCAAGGTTTTGTCGAAATTATTTTCTTTAGCACTTTTGTCTCTATTTTGTAGTTTCCTTTAATTTTAATGGCCGTTTTCTCATTACACGATTATCTTTTTTCCCAATGAAAAATTGCACATTAAAGAAATTTGGGTTTCTCAATGTCTTATTTGCTTTTTTCGACAGAATATACTGGCCCTCATCTGCCAATTATTTATTTTCCATTTATTTGCCAGATACATAGATAAATTGAATCAGCTGTCTCCCAACTTTTACATGTATTTTGAGAAGTGTTGCCAACTGAAAACAATGTTTTTATCTGTAAATTTAAACACCAAAAATCGTTAACGTACAGTTTATCGGTCTAATAAATTTATGTTGACATTAAAGGCCGTTATACACTGTCCCACAAAGTCTTTAGTAATTAACGAAAATGCAACCGTGTCATGATAATTTGTAAATGTTTTTTGAAAATGTTCAATGAATAATTAGACCAGGGAAGCATATGTGAAAAATACTTAAGACTTTGTGGGATAGTGTGTAAGGTCCTTAAGTAGCAGACAGTTTGTCGATACATTGAAAAAATGGCCATAATTTTGACAGCCTTTTTTTGTTTTTAATTTTGTCATCTTTCATTATTTTTGAATTCTTTTCTGCAAATATTGACTTATATCCGTATTTCCTTTCTGGAATTTGCGTTTCACTTTCGGGGGAAATAGTTGCAGCCAATATCTGGAGCTGGTAAGGGGTTTGAAGTTGGTACATCTTATATATGTAAATAAAAAATTCCGGCTTAGGATCTGTCTTTCATCCATAAGCAACAAAAGAAGAAGGGATTAGTGCATAAACCTAAAAGTCATGTACTAAAATTGCTACCTGTGTAAAGGTATCTACCAAGGTTTGCAACTCATACCGTTATTAATACCGATACCGCTTAAATACTGTTTAAAATTGAATACCTTTATTGATATTGATATGGATAAAGAAATTCGTTTTGGTGGTTTTCAACATTGGTGTTCACACACAGCGGCGTTAGTTATTGTGTATATTCGATGTTAAAAGTGCAGAGTTTTTTTTTATAAAAATATTTTTGATCAATTTTATTAATTTATTTTATAAATTCTACTGCTTTTAAAAGCTTTAAGCAAAATCTAATAACAATTTACTTTTTTCATACACTTAATTCCACTGTGTTTTTTTTGCTGCTTTGTTTTGTATTCTTTTATCTTTTTTGTTATTATTTTGTTTATTTTTTTTTTAAATATTTTCCTTTTATTCTTGACATGGGTTGTTTTAAGGTTACAATTTGTTGTATTGTTAAATTTGTATGGACAAAGATTTGGATTGATATTTTTTTCAACAGATTAACTTTTATACTTGATGAGTTTTTCCTCTTTATTTTGTATTTTAAAGTTCTTTTCGAGTTTAGTTTGAACACCCATATCAATCAATCTAATTAAATATTTCCGTTACTTAACTAAAAATTTAATTTTCTATTTCTTTTCAGGTAAGTAAAGCCCTGAAAGACGTATTGCTTAACTGAGATTTAGGGGTATTAAACAGTGTGACTAAAATAAAGTAAGTAGATTTAAAAAATGTTTATACTTCAGCCTCTAATGACTAAGAGCGCCTTAAGGCGCACTTCCCAAAAGTTGTACTCACGCCCAATTTACATTTTTTTAATAACTTTTTGTTAAAAAGTCTAGCAGAATGTTTGCAAAAGCTTTGAAAGCTCTAACAAATATTTTTTTTTAAATCAAAGTCGCAAATATAACTTTAAAAGTTATTTTCCTTAAATTTAAATTTATAAAGCAGCAAAGAATTTGAGGCAAATCTTAATAAAATATATGTTAGGCATGCTTTCTTTCGATGCTTTGAACGTGATTATTTGCATTACTTAGTAATGATGTTATTTGTATTTACTTGCGGTGTCTGGCTATTAATTAAGAATTCCACTGTTTTCATTATATTTTTGTGGGTTCTTGAACCCCCTGGTCATTTTTTTTTTTTTTTTTTTTTTTTTTTTTGTTGACCACTGTAAAGACGATCAGTTTTTTTTTACTGCCCTCATTACGGACTCTTGTAAAAAATTCCAAAAACTACAGTTAAATACACTTAAATTCATGTTTTAGATTTTCAGAAATCTTAAACTGTCAAAAACCCCATTTTTTTACTGTTGTTATACACTCTACTGTATATTTTGTTCACCTTTAAACTTTTTTCTTGAATTTGTTAAGTTGATTTTCTGTTAAAACTTTTTTACTCTTTTTAGATAAAATGAAAATAAGAACTCAGCCATAAGTAGCAACAAGTTAAGTAGTTTTAGGCTAATATGCTTTTAATACCATTTTTCCCCCATTCTTCACAACTTAACTCTAAAAATACTTATCAAAAAAAAAAAAAAAAAAAAACTTTGACACAAATCATCAGTTTGCAAACGAATCCCTGGTAAAATTGGAAATGTTTTCTTAACATTTTTTTTTATTATTTTTAATTAAAGTATTTTTTTATCTCATAAGACAGCAGCATACTATTGAACTTTTCAAAAAAATGCTTTTAAAAAATATTGCCTAATCTCCTGCTTAAAGACATTTTAAAGTTTAAGTAAATGTCAGTGTTCATAAAAATATCTTCAATTTCAATAAAGGTTTACAAAACAAATTTTCATTGAAAGTAGTGGAGAGGATCCCTGCAGGAAACCTGGGTGCAGGTGTCTCCAAGTCACCATTTTTGTCGATTTTTTTGTTGACATTGTCAACGAAGTGTCTACACTATACTACACATTTGCCACTATATTTGGCTTTAATACGAAAAAAAATGTAATCAACAACAACTGAGGAGTATAATTCCTATAAAAGTTGAAGAAATAAATAAAAAAAAAGATTGTTATGAATTCGTATTCGTACCAAAAGTGAAGACTATATTTACTAAAATGTACTATGTTCCCAAAAGAACTACCTAGTCAATAATACCAACGTCAGTAGTCGATTTTCAATGACACACACATGTTAAATGTCTATAGTCACTAGCAAAGTAGTCCCGTGATAGGTCTTTGATGGTAGGATATGACCTATGACTTTTACATGGGGTTGTCATTGGAGGGGGTCAATTGACACCATTTCACCAGTCACACATCTATTCTCTATGGTCGTGTTTAGTGACAGTTAATTAAGTTCAACAACAAAATTTTAGAAAGCCCCAAAAAATGTGTCACACCACCGGTGAAGACTGTACTGTAATTCATTACGTTTTTGTTCTTCATAAACCATTTACATGATTGGTTTTCCTTTCACTGGTCATGAGTAATTTCTTTTTGTACCTGTTCTCTTTTCATAACTCTCAGGACCAGTCTGTTGGACCAATTGACACAAATTTCCCGCAGGGTGGTGACTGTGTCAGTAGTAAATCAATACAGATTCATTAGTGAAATTTCCTGCAGGCATGTTATACGTTTGTGCTGATGTTTGTAATACCTGAAAATATTGGTCATAGATTGACTCAGAATCACTTTGTGAATTGATTGGACTATGTCTGTCCATCCGATCTGCAGGCTGGCTGTCCATGTAAACCTTGTGCGCAAAGTTATTCTCGCAATTTTGATGATAATTAAGTATATAGCATTTAGGTTCTAATAGGACCAAGCCTATTGAATTTTTGGAGAATCGGTCCAAAATTTCACATAGCCCCCATTGAAGCTTCATTCCGGAATAGAGTCTTTGTGACCATTAACCATCATACTATCAGGTCTGTTCTGAAAATCACGTGATTTCAAATCACATGTGCTTTTAAAATCACACTTGTGATTTTGTGGTGTTCTGTAAATCACACCGTTTTTGTGTTCTTCGGTGTGATTTTCAATTGTCGAAAGCACAAGAAAATACAAAAAGTTTGTTTTACAAAATTATTATGGGGGTGTTTTTTTTAACCGTGTGTTAAAAATTTTGCAATTTTTTGCGAATTTTAGCCATGTTCGCGATAAAAGCAATTTGTTTCTATAAGTTTTCGATTCTTTATAGCTTTGACGATTTATAATAAATAATAGAATTTTGCTATCATACCGCTGATAGCAAATTTTTGCGAATTTCCGCCAATTTAGAAATTTTTACCGAATTTTTGCCATTCCTTATAGTTTTAGGGACTTTCAATCAATTTTATGGCTCGTTCAAACTATAAAAATTTTTCGCGAATTTTCGCCATTTTTGCAATATTTTTTTTTTTTTTTTGTTATTTTTTTTACCTATTTAGCGATTGTGGGCTTGTTTACAAGCTTGAAATTTTTCGCGAATTTAGGCATTTTCGCGATAGAAGCGATTTTGTCCTGTGATTCTTTACAGCTCTTAAGATTTTTAATAAATATTACACTTTGCTTTTAAGCCGCTGTTAGCAAATTAGCGATCTTTAATTCAACTAAAAAAAAACAAACTGAAATCACAACAGAAGTCTGTCTCAAAAGCAAATATAATTTTTTAGTGTCGTCGAATTTTCTTATTTTTAAAGGATTTGTTGCAAATAAAATGTTTATTGCATAAACAATTAATAAACAACACACTGAATATTTTATTTAAGTAATTTATTATGACGGCCATCTTACAATAGTCGCAAAAATAACAAAGTGATTTCAAAAAGTTGTTTAAGTAGCTGAACGTTTTGAAATCACAAAATAATATGCCCAGAACACCTTTCTTGTGATTTCAAATCACTTTCATAAAATGTGATTTTCAGAACAAGCCTGTATATTGGTATTTAGAGTAAATTAAGTTCAAACTTATTTCATCTCAATCTTGATCATCTAATCAAATTTTATTGGAATCGGTCCATATTTGATTATAGCGCTCCCATAAAAATACTACTCCCGAAAATAACTCTTAACTCTTTATAAATATTGGTATTGACATAAAGTTTGGCGACAGTAACTTTGACAATAGCTACCATGGCTTGTCAAAATTGTGTCGGTAGGTTAAAACTGAACATAGGTCCCATATAAAACCGCTCTCAAAATTATTAAAGACACAAAAATCTCATATAGGTGTAGATATCATCTAAAAAGTCAACCTTATTTTGGTCATTTACGACAACGGCAACCACAATAAGGTCGAATATTCGGCGCAAAAGAACTTTAACATGAATCTTAACCTCATAAACTAAGGCGAGTCCAAAATTGGCCATGGCCTCCACATAGGGTTAAGGGTTTCATATGTTCCGACCAAACCTTCTTACTAGATTTTCCAAGGTGATCGCAAATTTTCCGGAATTCCTGGAACTCTCCCTTCTAAGCAAAAAAAGGGAAATCATTTCATAATTTTTAAAAAAGAATTTGTAACGTCTGAAGTCCTTAAAAATACCCATCTTATTTTTTTAATAATAACACAAATGGAGACATAATTTATGAACTTTAAATTAAATGTTTTAACATCTTTTTTTACAAAATAAGCTTTTTAAAACCAAGAGGTTTTTTGTATAAAATAGTGACTAACATTGTCAATTGTTGTCCTGTCCGTTCAAAAACGTGTTGCTTCCTTCTAGAAAATCGATTTAAAAAAAATCGATACTTGATAAAAAACTAAAAGTGATTCCACCTTTTCTTCTCTCTTTTTTTCTTAGTCTTCTAAGGCATCAAAATATAAGTTCCTGGTTCCGGATGATGTTGTGAACATTAAGTTCACAGCATCCTTTCTAACTAACTTATCCGAAAGTGGTAAGACCCATGGGAAAGCTCGATATGTAATAAAACATTTTCTGGGATGTCGAAAAAACGTTTTCTTGCGCACAAATACATTTTAAACAAACACTAAATTTTTAGAATTTCTTTTTGTTTTAAACAGGGCTTAAAAAACTGCAGTCAAAACCAAAAACTGTCGAACAAAAAACGAAAATTTGTGTACAACTTTTCAATTTTTGAGTTGGTTTGACAGCGATTGTTTATACTTAATTAATCAGAAGTAAAAGCAACAGTTTTTTTTTGGACAATGCCAAATGAAGAAGTGGAAGAAATGGCAGTTTTTTACTTTGACTGCAGTTTTTAAAACGCTGGTTTTCAATGTAGTTGTGATGCGAAAGCAAGAGTACTTTCGTATAGGCAGTTGCTTTCTGATAATCTTTAAATAAAATGGAAGATAGATGCATGAATTCGAAAATCATTCCAAAAGTTTTTAAGCTGATCTCTGAAATCTTAAAAAATTAACCGAAAAGCAAGAAGATGTTAATAATTTTAAAAAGTGATGCCAAAGGGTTTCAAAGGATATAATAAGGAAAAGAACGTGTTGAAATCGTGTACATATAATCTTTTTTGTTTTGTTTTGTTTTTATTTTTCTTTTTTATAAAATTCCTGGGATTTCCCGCGGTATAATTAAGCTACCTAAACAAGAGCGGCAAGCGGTTTTTTAACATGAAAACTATGTTGCCAATACATTTTCAATAAAATAAAACGACCAAGCGATCTATCAAATAAGATTTTCCAGCAGGGTGGTGTTGAGTTTGCGTTCTTAAGGTTTGTTTCGTATAAACTGTGTGAAAATGAAAAGTTTTGGCATAAAAGCGACGCTTGCCGCTCTTATTTAGGTAGCTCAGTAATACATTACAAAGTGTTATTTTTGAAAATGATCTATTCCACTAATTTTTTTCAAAAAACCCCAAAAATCTCCCTACAATAATCTGTCCTTAGGTAAATGTTAAGATCCTACATTTAGGGACAAATCCCATTATCTGGCAACACTGTTTAACTGTCTTTGAATCACCTATTCGGAACATTTTATCGAAACCGAGTTCTATTTAAAAAACCACAGTACAAAACTGAGTCGGAATATAATCCAATTTTATTCTGGGTTATTATTGAAAAACCTTAAGTCTGTGTTTACACTATGAAATTTTTCTTTCAGAAAGTCTGAGTTTATTGGTGAGAGGGGAGCGAAGAATAGCATGTTCTCTCCCCTTTTCGCTCTGACCTTCTGAGAGAAAACGTTCATTGTGTGAACCCAGACTAATAATAAAGATGTTTGAGTTCATTTTGCAAAATTCATTAAAAAATTTAAACGACAAAGTTTGATAATCTTTCTTTACATGGCAAAGAGTACTTTTTCAATTAAAGTATGAAAATGGTTTAGAAAACAGTGTCGACTCAAAACAATTTGTAAGAGGAAGTTTTTGCAAAAATTTCAATTTGTATAGCAAGGTTATCGTCTTTTAAAACGGTGAAAAGTTTATAAATAAGTCTGACATACAAACATTGAACAATAGAATCTATATATATAAAAGAAAGTCGTGTTAGTTACACCACTTATAACTCAAGAACGGCAGAACAGATTTGGCTGAAAATTGGTAGGGAGGTAGCTTAGAGCCAGGAGACGGACATAGGATACTTTTGCCCCGCCCACTTTTACGCCCACTTTTTTCGATTTACCTAAAATCAGAAAACGGCTCCATCGAGTTGACTAATTTTTCTTTCAAATCTTCGTATTAATCCATTTTAAGTTTTCATCGATAGAAAAATTTACCACGCCTACTTTTACGCCCACTTTTTCTATTAAGCGCATAAATTGTGAACGGCTTGACCGATTTGGACGATTTTTTCTTTAAAATGATCGCCATGGTCCACCTTAGGGTTTTACGGAAAGAAAATTTTGCCCCGCCCACTTTTACGCCCACTTCTTTCGATTTACCTAAAATCAAAAAACTGCTCCATCGATTTGACTAATTTATCTTTCAAATGTTCGTATTAATCCATTTTAAGTTTTCATCCATAGTAAAATTTACCACGCCTACTTTTACGCCCACTTTTTCTATTAAGCGCATAACTGGAGAACGACTTGACCGATTTGGACGATTTTGATTTGACTAATTTATCTTTCAAATGTTCGTATTAATCCATTTTAAGTTTTCATCGATAGAAAAATTTACCACGCCTACTTTTACGCCCACTTTTTCTATTAAGCGCATAACTGGAGAACGACTTGACCGATTTGGACGATTTTTTCTTCAAAATGATCGCCATGGCTTAACTAAGGTTTTTACGGAAAGAAAATTTTGCCCCGCCCTAAAATCAAAAAACTGCTCCATCGATTTGACTAATTTTTCTTTTAACTGTTCGTATTAATTTATTTTACGTTTTCATCGAAAGAAAAAATTACCACGCCTACTTTTACTATTAAGAGCATGATTTGAGAACGGCTTGACCGATTTGGACGATTTTGTCTTTAAAATTATCGCCATGGTCCAACTTATTCTTTTTTGATTGAGCCCATATCCACACCATATGTAAGTTATTTTTTAAAAAAAAATTATGATAGGTATTCCATGGATTTTTATTTTAAAGGCCGTAAATTTCGTTAAATGCTCAATTTAAATCGTGTGGTAATACAAAACTAATGTTTACTTAGGGCCAGCAACGTAGACCGGGTCAGCTAGTTTCTCTATAAAGAACATTAAATATTTTATTTAAAACTCATATTGAATGCAATAGATAATATATAATTCGAAGCCGATGTGAAATTGCAGAGACACATATCCTTGACGGCGACAAACATTTGCTAAAATTTAAAAATTTTCAACGACGGCTGCGAAAATACAACCGTCGGCTATACTAAATAATATGAAGTGTGACCAAGTGTTGTTTCCAAAATGGCTACGAAAACATTCGCATATAAAAAATTAAACAATGAAAAAATCAACCAAGAACAAAATACTTATCTCTCTTCCTTGTTATATGTGATTCATTGCATTTTAATACATTTTTTTGTGTTAAAATTTTGTCCGACCACACTTTTATTTGTGAGTTTATTTGACAGTTCAAAGCGGGAACTTTCTCATAAAAATTATAATGACACACTTTTTCTGTAAAATGGCGAGTAATTTCCTTACGTGACAGATATTACTCACCAAAACTGTTACAGACACAGTTAAGTGAGAAAAACAGTTGTTTGTTTAAATTTATAGCCTTTTTTGGTTTTATTTCTAACGTTTCAATCGAAAAGTTTCTCGACGCGGGAGATACAGAACATGGCCACTGGTACACATTTAAACTTAACAGCCTACTTTTCTAAGATAAAGAAAATTATAATACAATACTTTTAACAATATTTGAGTCAGGGCAGAAAGTTAAAAATGCAACAGCGCATGGCTTTAAAAACAAAGTTAAGCTCGATTGACCCATGCGTTCTGAACAATATTTTTGACCGGACAATAATTTTTTTACAGAGTGTTCTGTAGAACGATTCACCCATCTCGGAAAATTTGTCCGGACAAACAAAGCTACCATATGGTTTAAAGATGTCAACGATTCAACAAAGTGGCAGCACAGTTAGCAAACTATAAGTTTTTTATTAAAAAGTGTGTTAAAGAAAATGAAAGAAAGAAGAAAATTAATTTTATTATTTTTAATTGCATTGCATAAAACCCATTTACTAGCAAAAAAAAATTTAACGAAAAATGTTTAAAGTAAAAAGAATAGCAGTTAGAACAATATTACAGAAAAGAAGAACAAACGGTGTTTTCCACACAGTTGTTCCTGAGATGGGCCTTCATTACGTGGAATCGTTTATAAATTTTCACCGTATGGACCCCAATACGTTCAATAAAATCCTTGCAATTTTAGGGCCTGAAGAGCATATTAATTTTCGTAGATATTAAAATTTACCATTTAAAATTTACTTACGACCAATTCCAATAGATTTTTCTATTTCCGTGCACATATTTTGTTTAAGTAAGTATTTTTATATGAACGAAATACATTCTCTTCCTGGTTTTTTTATTTCCTCAATAAGTTTCAGGGCAATATTTTCTTCAACATCCATTTTTATTTAATTTTTTTTTTTTAATTATTCAGCACAAAACGAAAAATGTAATATGTGGCAGCTTAATTCAACTTTTATGTACAAATTGAAAAAAAGTGGCATCTCAGTTCATTTTGTTCGGCACAAGAATTTAAATTAAACCAATTCAAGAACACACGTGCCGAACAAAATCATTGCTCTATCTCTCTCAAAAGCAAAACGTCAAACTCAATATAAAAAAAACGCATGGGTGAATCGAGCTTTAAATAATCTTACAGTCAATCAACATTTTCCTTTTAAAGAAATGTTTTTTTTTTGGATCCATTTTTGTGCTTAAATTTTATTTGTTTTTCTATTTTTTAAGTTATTTTCTTTATTCACTTGATTTTTTTTTGTGCGACATCTTCCCTTTTTTTTGCGTTTAAGTTAAAAAAAAAAATATTTAATGCTTGACTTGGTGCAGGTGTGTGTCTGCATGCGGAATTGAGAGTGAATGAATGAATGAGCACAAGAACAAATGAACGATTTTCTTTTTTTTTCTAAACAATTTAATAATTTATTTCAATGAATAAATGTAAATTGCTGTTCTGCCAACTTTTTAAGACTAAGAATAACACAATTTTGAGAAAGAGTAGCGAAAGATTTTGCTAAACAAAATTCCTACTTTTTAGGGAATTTAATGTACAATTTTCGGATCCTTTTTTTAGATTAATTAAAAATTTTAGAACCTATTGCCTACCCAACAAAAAAACAAAGTCAAACTTTTGATAAAATGATTTTATCTTTTGTGATGTCAAGCACGATTCTCAAACCTCAAACCTTTCTAAGGGGTTTGAATCTAATATTTGAATTCAAATTGATTATGATTACAAAACAAAACATTTGAAAAACAATCTTTTATTAGTGTGTTATCAAGTGCTGTTCTAAAATAAGCTTGGCAGCTCTAAAGCCACACATAAATGTCAGTCAACATTTTAACATGGTTATTAAAGTCAAACGTCTTTTACAAAAAAAAAAAAAAAAAAAAAATTAATTGAAAAAAAAATATAAAAATATTCGTAAATAATAAATGGATTACTGTGTGGAAGAATGCAAAAAGATAAAACAGGGAAGCGAAGAAGTTAAAAGTTTGTTGAATGATCGCGGTGCTACAAACAAAACAATCCTGAAGATAAAGAGGTGGATTTTGTCTTTTCAAGAATTTTAGGACGGAGAGAACGCTATTTAATTTTTCATTAGCCGATGGTGCCGAATGTTGAGCTGACAGTTTATTTAAGTTAAAAAAGAATTTAAATAAAAGATTATCTCTAAGCAACGAACATTTGCGTTGAGGAATAAATAGAAACTTAGTAATTTCATCGTTATACTCCCCGCCTAGATTTTCAATATCAGAAAGCCAATATTATAAATAGTTTAAATCATTAGGACCGTGTTTCCTAGCCGCTGGCGATTATAACGCTAAACATACCTTCTAGGGGTCACGACTTATAACACCAAAGGGTCGTGTTTTATTTAACACAATTTCTAAAATGGATTTAAACGTGGTAGCGAGCGGACAACCAACATATTGGCCTACTGATCATCAAAAAATTCCAGATGTCATCGATTTCGGCGTGGTTAAAAACATCCCCATAGAAACGATTCATGTTAAAGCTTCCCTAGAATTATCTTCCGACCACACGCCTACAATTGTTACTATAATTAACCCCAATAGAATTGTACCTCCGACTGGTTACTTAGCGACGACAGCTTCCGCTCAGTACACCGGAGTATGTAAATCGCTCTATTGACAATTTTGACAGTTTTCTGAAACTAGCTGTTCAACATTCCAATATTGCCCCCAAAAAAACAAAAACTATCAAAATACATTCCACAGATGTCGAGCATCTTTTGTCTGAAAAAAGGAGGGCTCGAAGAGAGTGGCAAATGCACAGATCCCCTCAACATAAGAACTTACTAAAAGAGTGTACAAAAAGACTAAGAAAGTTATTGCAGACTCAGAAAACGGTTTCTCTGGAAAAATATCTTAAGGAACTTGATGCAACCCCACAATCAGACTACTCATTATGGCGTGCAGCTAGAAATATCAAAAGACCAGTTGTCTCTAAACCACCATTAAGAAACTTGAATGGAAGTTGGGCAAGAAATTATGTTGAAAAAGGAAATCTGTTTGTCAATCATTTAAAAAACGTATTTACCCCAAATATATCACACGATATTGCGGTCGAGTTACCACCTGTTGCAGCTAGAGCAGCTGTTCCCCTTAAATTTGAGTTAAGAGAAATCGAGAAGGCTTTTTGTGATTAAAACCCCAAGAAGGCTCCTGGTTTTGATAAGATCAGCAACAAAATGCTTTTGGAGCTACCCAGCATAGCAAAGAAAATTATTCTTTTAATTTTTAATGCCATTTTACGCCTTGAATACTATCCTCTAAAGTGGAAGGTTTCCTTAGTCACCATGATACCTAAACCAGGAAAGGTTCTCGCAAAAGTTGAGTCATATAGGCCTATAAGCATACTTTCTAATATATCAAAGCTGTTTGAGAAGCTGTTAACGTCAAAATTTACCCCAATTTTAAATGAAAATAGATGTATTCCTTACCACCAATTCGGCTTTAGAAGAGAACACAGCACGATTGAGCAAACCCATCGTATAGTAAACGCAATAAGAAAAGCCTTTGAAGAAAAAAAATATTGTTCCGCTCTCTTCATCGATGTTTCTCAAGCTTTTGATAAAGTCTGGCATGAAGGCTTATTACATAAATTGAAGCTAAACTTACCAGTAAGCACACACAAGCTGTTAGAAAGCTACTTAGTCGGTCGAAAGTTTATTGTTAAAGAAGGTGATTATTTAAGCTCTCCCCTTAGCAAATTGACGCTGGAGTCCCTCAGGGAAGCATCCTGGGCCCACTTTTATACTTAATATATACCTCGGATATGCCAACAAACAACTACACCCAAACTTCAACATTTGCTGATGATATAGCTTTTCTGAGCGTGCACGAAAACCGTCAAGAAGCATCTCGATACCTACAGGATCATATATTTCAGCTCGAACTATGGTTAAAGCAATGGAGGATAAAGGTCAATGAGCAAAAATGCGTACATATAACATTCACTTTGCGCCGGGAATCTTGCCCCCCTATTACAATCAATAATCAAATAATTCCTCAAAATTCGCATGTAAAATACCTCGGTATTCATCAAGATCGCCGTTAACGTGGAAAAGCCATATAGAGGCAAAATTAACTCAAATGAAACTAAAAGCCATCCAAATTCATTGGCTTATTGGAAGAAACTTTGTCCTTAGTCTCGGCTGCAAACTTCTTCTTTACAACTCCATTTTAAAGCCAATCTGGTGCTATGGTATTCAGTTATGGGGCACTGCCTCGGCCTCTAATATCGAAAAAATTCAAAGGCGCCAAAATAAACTACTTCGAATAATCACAGGTGCCCCTTGGTATGTTAAAAACTCAAATATTCACAAGGATCTTAATGTTCCATTAGTTAAAACTATGATTACGAAATATGCAGTAAAGTACTTAAAAAGGCTCGAATTGCACCCGAACCCACTAGCACGAAATATTTTAAATGATAGCGGCCACACTCGCTTAAGAAGAAGAGACACTGCAGCACTTATCCAATGAGATGAGCGATAAACACCTATAAAAGTGAACAGAACCCGTGATGAAGAAAATTTTTGTCTGGCACTGGCAGGACATAAAATAACGTATTAGGTTAAGATTTGATTAATTATTGTTAGTTCATATTTAATATATGAAGATTCAATAAATAAATAATGAAAAAAAGAAGAAAAAAATCAACGAAATATGAATTTACAAAACAAAAATTATTTGCAATCATGTTTCACTTTTGAAAAAAATTGAGAATGATGTTTAAAAGCAAGTATAAAAATAATTTCCCCGTTTTTGTTGAGAATGCTATGTGTTTCACATTATTTTTAATTCATTGTCGTCGTTTAAGTGAGCAACCTAAATAAGAGCGGCAAGCGTTTTTTGTATTTCAAAACTTCTCATTTGCATACAATTTATACGAAACAAACCTTTAGAATGCAAATTATACACTACTCGGATGGAAAATTTTTAATTGACAGATCGATATGTCGGTTTGTTTTTTTTTTTTTTGGAATTGTATTTGAAATAGATTTTTCAGGTTAAAAAAACGCTTTCCGCCTTTGTTTAGGTAGCTCAGTAAGAACGGTTTTAATTTCAAATCATTTCCAATTTGTGATCAAACCTTATATATAAAGATAAACTCAATGTTTATGTTTGGTTTTTGTTGAAGCTTTAATATCGTTGCAAATAACATTTAACTGTTTTTAATTCTCATTCACTCTACAGTTTTATTTGCGTATGTAGTATCTTAAGCTTTTCTAAAGTTTTTGGAAAAAGGTTTGCTGATAATCTGGCCTTAGCAAGCAGTGAAATACGTATAGGAACTGGCTTGCCCTCCAACAATAAATTTCAGTGTATTTATCAAGAATGAAAACTGAGAATTAGGCACAAAAAACAAAATCTATTTAATTAAAAATTATGTATTCCCAAAAATTACTTTGATAATAATCAAAAATATTTAACTAAGAACCCTAATTTTAAAAATGAGTTAAAAACCCCAGTAAAAAAAATTGGGTTTTTTGAAGCAGTTAAGAGAAAAAGCGCATAATCGAGCACTTCAATAAGAGTGCTATTATACTGCAGTAAATGATAAAGAATAAAATATAGACAAAAGCTGCTATTTTAGTGCTGTTCGTTGTCAAAAGGTTTTATAGCGAAAAAATAAAAATATATTATGATTGATAAAAGGCATTTAAACAAGTAAAAGCATAGCATTAATGCATATGTTAATACAGTTAGCGCTTGAAAAAAGGACTTTAGGAGTGCTTTGTTTGCAAGTTAAAAAAGCGTTTAATGTCAGCAGAAAATAGTCCTCCAAACCGGGAACACCCCATACAAAAATCAGGCATCCCATCTGCAGGTTTGAAGCGATTTCAGGTATGCATTTATAAATAAAACCTGCTTGGAGCACATTTTTTCTGGGACTTCATTGTGTTTATTTAAAAATTGATTTGTAATTTATTAGTATAATACATACATGTCAATATCCCAGCAAACACATGTTGAAACATTTGTAAACTTACGTTTAGTTTATTTTATATCAACATTATTTTCCTAAATATTTCTCAGATTTCATCGAAAAAGTCAGTTTATTTCCTAAGTCTGGGTTCACACTATGAAAGTTTTTTTTTTTTTTTTTTGTGAAAGTTTGTGTTTGTTGGTGAGAGGGGTGGGGAGCATAGCATCTTTCCTTCCCCTCTCACCAATAAAATCTGACTTTCTGAAAGAAAGCTTTCAGAGTGTGAAACCAGACTTAAGGTATGTTCAGACCTAACAAATATTTGAAGAAAAAATTAAACAGAAAGCGTACCCAGTAAATTGAACTTTAAACTTTATCTTTATTTTTAACAATTTCTATTGATTTACTTAACTTTTTTGTAAGAAGATCATTCACAGATTCTCCAAAATTTTTCACTAATTAAAGCATTATTCAAAAATAATTAAAAGTTTAATTGATACTATTAATTTGTTTACTGGTGCAAATTTAATTAATATCACAAATTTTTTAATTGAAATCTAATGTTATTTTTTTCTGTGTTGTATAACACTGCTTTACAAATTCTTAATTTGGAAAAATACTAAGAACACCACATGCCTAGATAAGTTAATTGGGACCTCCTGAACACGAAAATCGCTGTAATTTATTTTTCCTAAGTACCGTTTTTTAGATAACGGTACTTTAGTGTTTTTCGATGTATGGTCCCACTCAAACCCTTGTGGAGCCCGTCCAAAAAGTCCGATCGAAATAAATGGCATATCGTTGGAAAGGTAATCGAATGCCTTTTCCATCGATATACGTTTAAACTGATGGATTTAAAAAACACGGAATTTTATATGAGATGAAAATATTGTCGTTCCACAAAATCCTTAATAAAACTTTTACGCTTAAAATGTTGGTAATTAAATATACTATTTGGTTAAGAAATAAAACATTCCAGATATTTAATATAACGTAGTAAAAAAACGAAATGAAAATGAAAAATTTTGAAAAAAACGTCAAAAATTTACATTTTTTGAACTTTGAGGTGCCATTACTCAGCCATTTCTTATCAGATAGAAATTTGTAGCATATCGAAGGCATTCGATTACCTTTCCAACGATTTGCCATTTATTTCGATCGGACTTTTTGGTTCGGCTCCACAAAAATTTGAGTGGGATCATACACCGAAAAACACTAAAGTACCGTTATCTAAAAAACGGTACTTAGGAAAAAAAAAATACAGCGATTTTCGTGTTCAGGAGGTCCCAATTAACTTATCTAGGCATGTGGTGTTCTTGGTATTTTTTGGCTGTAAACCAGTGTAATATAATTTAGAAATCGTTATTTGTTGGTTGATCTATCCAAATGATTTACAAAAGCAAATAATGTTTCAATAAAACTAGTGCTGGGAAACTATCGATAGACTTTCGATATTATCGATAATTTTAAAATATCGAAAATATTGATAGGAAAAATATAAATATCGATATTTTTATTATTTAAAATACAGCTATGAAGACATCTAACAGCAGCTATACACAGACAGTTTTTTGCCGCAAATTTTTACTTCCTTTTATTAATTCGCGCTGAATTACAGCAATGAATACAAACAACAAGAATGGCAAGTGGTATGGATTGCTTAGCAGTGCTTTCAACTACAAATTAAAGGCCTTTAAGTCGAAATTTGTACATGTTTATATAGGGACTGAAATATCAAATATTTTTGGACTGTTGTAAAAAAAATGCAAATCCAAATGCAAGTGTAAGCATAGGACAAAACAATGAACGACCGTTAGAGGATAAGTCCGCTAGATTGATTACCTTTTTGGGTTTAGAATTTAGAAAATTTTTTAAAGTTGCAATGGAATATCTTATACTCCGGTTCCTTCAGAAAGGTACTTATAAATTTTGATATTCGTGCCTAATTCCCAGTTTTTATTCTTGACAAAAACACTTGAAATTTATTGTTGATGGGATAAGCTATTCCTATGCGCATTTCACTGGTTGCTTAGGCCAGATCATCAGGAAACTTCATCCATAAAGATTTTAGAAAAACTAAAGATATTAAACCAAATAAAATTGTTAAACGTATAAGAATTACAGCAACAGTTCTACTTGCAATAATATCAAAGTTTAAACAAAAAACACATCAACAATAAACAACAGTGGGTTTATCTCATCTTACATTCCCCACTACAATTAGTTGAAATTCTCTCAACATTAATTGTAGTTGTAAGTAGGTTAAGAAAAACAAAATAAAAACAACAACAACTTACAAAAGATGTTGTCAATTAAGTCTTTTTTTTTGGGGGAATGTAAAATTGTTGGAATTTCCTTCTCTTCTAGTTAGTCCTTTTTATGTCATAGCAAAAATAAAAACACACAAAATCCGGCTTTTAGATTTTATATAAAAATGGTTGTTTATTATACAAATAATTTTCACAGAATGACAGAAATTTCATATTCACAATAAATATAAAGCAAAACTATATTGATTGAAAATTAATATTTCTAAAAATAATAAACAAGGTATTTTGTATTGCAAAGTACAATTTCAAAATAATTCAACATTTCCCCTCAATACAAAATACTAAAATTAAAATATTATTTTAATCCCATTAATTCAGTAAATTTGTAATGTTTAACTTTTCCTAAATTCTTAGTTAGAACATCAGCTATCATTTCACTAGTTGGCACATACTTTAAAATAATTTCATTGTCCTTATATATATTCCTAACATAATGATACTTAATATCAATATGTTTACTCCGCGCATGGTATACTGGATTTTTGATGAGTTGTTGCGCGCTTAAATTGTCACCATGTATAACAATTGGATCTTGAGCATTCTTTATTCCAAGTTCGTGGAATAATTTCTTCAAATATACGGCTTCCTTAGCTGCGGCACAATATGCAATATACTCAGCTTCAGTGCTGCTGAGAGCTACTGTTGCTTGCTTTTTTGACTCCCATGAAAAAATGGATCCAGCATAGAAAAATACATATCCTGTATATGACTTTCTTTCTATCTGATCACCACCCCAATCTGCATCTACGAAGCCTTCGATCGGTTTACCAGTTTTGCGGTAATGTAACTTGAAATCTTGAGTTTTTGCTAAATAACGAAGAATGTGTTTCGCTGCTGCTTCATGTTCAGTATGAGGATTCTTGTTTCTTTGTGAGAGTTTACTAACTGAGTGTAGTATATCTGCTCTTGTTGTAAGGGCTAAATACATTAATGTACCCATTAATGATTGATAATTTGTTTCATTTACCTTACCACAGTCATCACTAGAACATTTTAACTGAAAACCTTCATTTAAAGGAGTGGACATTGGTTTACAATCGTTCATCTTATATTCATTTAAAGTTTCTTTAATGTAGTTCTTTTGACATATGGTAATCGAGCCAGTTTCGCCATCCCTTTCGATTTCCATTCCTAAAAAATACCTAAGGGGACCTTTGTCAACAATTTTCAACTTACTTGATATTTGTTTCTTGATTTCATTTAATTCTGTTTTATCTGAAGACGCTACAATAATGTCATCTACATAAACAGCAATATAATCACGTTTCTGATTGTGATGTTTCGTATATAAACATGGCTCACTTGAACAAGCGACAAATCCAATTTCTTTCAAAACATTATCTAATTTGAAATTCCATTCACGTCCGGACTGTTTAAGTCCATATAAAGATTTGTTTAGCTTTAGAACTGTGTTAGGAGAACTTTCGGTTTCAAAACATTCTGGTATTTTCATAAAAACGTCATCATGGAGCTCACCGTTAAGGTAAGCAGTTGCGACATCCATTTGATGTACATAAAGTTCATATTCTACTGCTATAGCGAATAACAATCTGAGATTTGCATAACGAATAACTGGTGAAAAAGTTTCTTCATAATTTACACCAAACTTTTGACTACATCCCTTTGCTACCAGCCTCGCCTTAAACCTCTCTATCTTATCATTTATGTCTTTTTTCAAAGAAAAAATCCACTTACATCCAATAGCCTTTTTATTTACTGGCAGTTTAACTACGGACCAAGTATTATTTTCAGTTAAAGAATTATACTCCTCTTCCATGGCTTCTATCCATTTGTCCGCATAACGCCCATTAATTGCTTCTTCTACAGTTTGAGGAATGACTATTTCTTTTTCCGTCATCACATTTAAAGATGTTTTGTACTCTTTTCTAGGTCTCCCAGGTTTACCTGTTTTGATTATCTTAGGTCTACCCCTATGAATTTTTAAATCAGTTGTTCTATCTACTTCTTCAATTTCAGAATCATCCTGGGAATTTTGTTCAACGTTTGTATCTATTGCTCGCGAAGTTGATGGAGTTTCATTTAAATTTTCAATCGTTTCAGCATCTTTTGTATTTATTTCTATTAAAACATTTTCACAAATGTTGTGATCTTCATTTCTTAGAAATTCTTTTTCAAAAAATTTTACGTCTCTTTTTACAACTACTTCATTTTTTTCAACATCATATAACCGATATGCTTTCGACTCTTCAGAATATCCTACCATTATATAATCTTTGCCTTTCGGACGAAATTTTTTCTTAACTGTTTTATCCAGAGCTATTGCTGTTGAACCAAAAACTTTTAAATGTGCTACTGAAGGCTTTCTGCCACACCAAATTTCTTCTGGAGTCTTATCCTGATTTATTTTTGTTAATGCTCTATTACGAATATAAACTGCAGTAGATATTGCTTCTGCCCAAAAATACTCTTCTAAATTAGCATTTACAATCATACTTCTAGCCATTTCAATTAAAGTTCGGTTGGCTCTCTCAGCGACACCATTTTGCTGAGGTGTATGAGGTACAGTTAATTGTCTTTTAATACCATTTTCTTTCAAAAAATTATTAAACTCGCAACTCGTATATTCTCCGCCATTGTCAGTACGAAGTACTTTAATCTTCTTACCGATTTCGTTTTCTACCATGGCCTTGAAATTTTTAAAAGTTTGAAATACTTCACTTTTTTCCTTCAAAAAATATACATACATCCTTCTTGACATATCATCTATAAACGTAATGAAGTATCTTGACCCACCAATAGATTTAACATTCATTGGCCCACATACATCGCTATGTACAATGTCTAATAAATTTTCTGATCGAGTTTCAGATATAGGAAATGGTTTAGAACAAATTTTGCTTTTTACGCAAGTTTTACAAACTATATCTGGGGGAATATTTTCTATCTTAATACCATATACCAATTTTTTCCCCGATATATCTTTTAATGTTTGAAAGTTTATATGGCCATATCTTTGATGCCATATTTCCGGAGATTCCTTCTCAGAATTTGAATAAAAATTTGTATTTTCTTCAACTTTTACTATAAATAAATCATTTTCCTTCGTTCCTTTCAAAAATACTGTATCATCTTTTTCAATAAAGAGAACTTTCTTTGAATGAAACACAACTTTTATTCCATTCTGTACAGCGGATACAACAGAAATAAAATTTCCTTGCATATTAGGAACATACATACAGTTTTTTAGATTTAAAGTGTAACGACCACTTTTAAAGGATACTTGACCTCTACCTTTTGATTCTATGGTATGATCACCAACTAATCTTATAGTTTCATTAAATTCTTTAAACGATGTGAATAACCTACGATCGCAACACATATGTGATGTTGCACCACTATCAACGCACCAATTATTTTTGTTCAAAGGATTTGTTCCGAATGCATAACTAGCTAAAGCCTTTTGATCGGACTTTCCAGGCGTTTTATTCCGTTCTCGACATTGCGAAGCAAAATGTCCTTGACGACCACAATTAAAACATTTACCTTTCTTCTTTTTGAAATTTGATTCTTGAACTTGTTTCTTCTTTGATGCAGAAAAAGCTTGTTGATCTGAACGTTTAACTTCTAACGAACGTCTTTCACCCTCTTCTAGAACTTTAACTTTCAGCATACTCAAGGTTGGCAAAATATCACGCGTTTCTACAGCTACAACAAACGATTCGAACGACTTCGGAAGACTTGTCAAAAGAATAATTACAACTAATTCTTCAACAATTGTCACATTTATTTCAGCTAGCCTTTCAACTACTCCAAAAAATTTATCTAGAAATTGTTGAACGTTATCATCTTCCTCCATTTTAAGTTGCATTAATTGTTTAAAAAGTGTTACTTTCCTTGCAGGACCACTAGGAAGAAAAATGTCTTTCAACTTACTCCATGCTTGAAATGATGTTTTGCAATTCTTAATGTGATTTATCTGTGTTGGTTTGATACACAGCACAATGGTTGCCAAAGCCTTTTCATCTCTTAATGTCCATCGTTCCAATTCATTAGCATCTTGCGGCTTCCTACATTCGCCATTTGCAATCTTCCACAGTTCGGAATGAACCAATAAACTCTTCATCTGCAGACACCAGGATTCATAATTACTTGAATCCAATTTTTCAATTTGAAATCCGGAACTCATTTTTGGATTTTTCTATTAGCTGGCTCACACAATTTATTTTACTATAACCAAGACTCATAGGCCCATAACCTGTTGGAATTTCCTTCTCTTCTAGTTAGTCCTTTTTATGTCATAGCAAAAATAAAAACACACAAAATCCGGCTTTTAGATTTTATATAAAAATGGTTGTTTATTATACAAATAATTTTCACAGAATGACAGAAATTTCATATTCACAATAAATATAAAGCAAAACTATATTGATTGAAAATTAATATTTCTAAAAATAATAAACAAGGTATTTTGTATTGCAAAGTACAATTTCAAAATAATTCAACAAAAATGAGATAAACCCACTGTTGTTTATTGTTGCTTGATATCGTCATTATATTAACTTGATATTGCAATCATATTAAAAAGCGATTCGTTTCTCGATACTGAGAAAGTTTGAATACTGGAAATTTTACAATCGATATTTTAATTTTTTTGAAATATTAACACAAAATCGAGAAAAAGATCCACTTCCATTAAACACCACAGTAAGTTTTTCTTAAAAACCTTATTTGAATATTACTGAAGCCCGTTTTACACTGTTTAAGATTTTTGCTCTAATATAATTCAAGGATGTTTGGTCCTATTTGGTTTTTGAATGCGGGATTACTACCCTGGATCACGCAAATTTGTTGGAAAAAAATCCCGGGAAATTTTGCATCACTACGTAAGACTAAGTAGGCCTTTAAATCATATAACTTTTGCGTATAATGCTTCTTTTAAATGACTTGAAATTTTTTTTAATTATTCTCAATGCGTCATTAAACTTTATTGTTTGTTGGGTATTGTTAGCTCGTGTTGAAGATGTGTGTTGCCAGTTGGGTTGGCCGAGTAAAGTTGAACAAGATGGTAATTCTTTTGCATGACGACGATGATATTGATAAACTTAAGTTAGGAAGGATTTGTAATTAAAACTAAGATATGCTTAAACATAAATGGCTGGACACCAAAAACCACATGTAACGGATTTTTTTAACAAAAAAATATATTAATGTTAGGATGTGAATTGTATTTGAAGTGTTAGAAAAGGAAATTCTCATTTATTTTCATATGCATACACATACATATATAGATTTGTAATGACGTATGTATGCGATAATATTCTGAAGGTTATGTGTGTATTAGGCAGGCTCTGAAAATTATATTGAGTTGAAATTAATTACCATTTTGGAATTTAAGACCAAAACTTTATTCTATGCGCATTTCCGAAAAAATAGATTTTAAAATAAAGTTGTTCAACTTAATTTAAAATCAGTTTTAGCAAAATTCTTAAAGAAATTCTTTCCCAAATATAAAAAACTGTGGAAATAAAGTCCTTTAATTATTCCAATATCCTGCGTTATTTCTTCGAATTCGAAATTTTTTTATAATTAGAAATCAGGTATATTTAACAAGAAAAGCTTTTTATAATTAGTTAAAACCGCTAAAAGCTGGTGTTTAGATCCCCAGTGGATTAAGACAAACTCTGGATTGGTTTAAGGGGTAAAACCTTCGGTAATTACGCTGTAGTTTTAATTCAAATCGCTGGCAACCTCGGGGAATGCAGGGGCAATTAAAACCTCAACCCTGTTTAAGGCTTTAGACTTGCATATTTCCTACAAAGCGGGGCTGTGAAGATAGACCCTGATTTGGTGATTAGAGAAGGACAATCGTGGATCACGTGGGGACAGTGTTTTTGACCAACAAAGTCAGCAAGGTTTGATTAACGAGACAGGTAAATCTACATTTTGTTAAAGAGAGGTGAGTTTTCAAGGACCAGGGATTAGTCAGTTTACAGATCGCTGTAAGGTAAGAAGGTACACTTTTAAAAGTAACATTTTAAAAGGTTCGACTTTTAATCCTTAATATATGTATGTTGTTGTATTGGCACGCAAGTTTCTCTGGAAATGCTAACGCTTACTAAGCAAATGGTGGCCTAGTAACCGTGGCGTACTCGTCCTGTCCTTACGCTCCCTAGAAATATTGTGGTCACGGGCTGCTGAAGAGAGGAGAGGTGAGCTGAACAAGCCGATGAGCACCAACCTGTGAAAGAGCACAATCTTAAGTAGCCTTACTCTTTTACCAGTTAAGTATCTATTTAAGTTCTCTGGTAAAAGGAAATAAAGTTCATTTAAACAAAATGAAATGTGTTGAAATAATACCCGAACGAGCCTGGACATCGCTGAGCCTACCCCAGCAACCAGCGAATATGCGTCATTACAGCTTTTATCCAAATCCCGACAAGGGATAACGCAAAAAAAAAAAAAATTTGTTGCCAGCAGTTTAGGACGGAGTTGCCCTTCTGACCGACGTCCCTTTGTGCTGTTGCTGCAGAGCACGTTTGATAGCTCCAGCCTCTAAGCAAACGCTTAGTAATAGTTCAAACAATCGGTTTTGATAGTCGAATTGTTTTTCGCCGGTTTTATTACCACCGAAGGTTGAGCCTGCAACGACAGCTGCTCAAGTACTTCAAAAAAAAAAGTTTTAAAAATGTACCTTTTTATACAAATTTAGAAAAATATTTTTAAGTAACTCCAAATTTTTGATTTTTTGAGATATGACTTTGTTGCAATAAAGGAGCGATATGCATACAGCAGCTTTGGTTTTGGAAGGTAAATGAACAGTTTCACTTTTGCCTAGTGTGATTTCCTGCCACTTAATTTACAATATTTGGCCTTTTAAGCATCGAGTCATTCTAAAGTATAAATCCAATGAAATAGCAATATTGTGTTTTTTTTTTTTTTTTTTTTTTTTTTTTTGTTTAGTCCTGTCTATTATCTTCGTTTGTGTTTGCATTACCGTAACTAAGAATTTTCTTCATAAGACAGACAGACGTACGTGAACACATCAGCTATTTCAAAAGAAGGTGGAAACGGGGAGGCACGGAGTTCTAATGAACTCACACTTAAAATGTTCAAAGTGGAAATTAAAACATAAAGAAGGAGTAAGTAGTAAACAAATTTTTTATAATGAACGTGCCTGAATTACTTCTTAAGAGAAATGTCTTTTCTGGCCTTTTCTGTCTTCCTCTTCCACGTTTAATGTCTATCTAACTCCATTTAGAGAAAGTTGTTATGTTTTGAAAAGTATTTAGAATATAACCTTTCCTTTTTAAGTTATAAATATGTTTTTTATTTATTTGCTTTTGGTATTTATTTTCATTTAAATAACTTTCTTAACTGACAAGAACTCTTTTAATTACGTGGTAAATTAAAATTTATTGCCACTTACTATTGTGGCTTGATGTTGTTTTCTTGTCATTGTATTTTGGTAATAATAATCTTTAAATGAGCGTGTTTTGGTTTGTTTGGTTTTGTTTCTCGCTGGGACTACAATGTCCTTTAAGTATAAAAAATTCATATAAAATGAAACAAAAAAAAAAAAAAAAAAAAAAAAACAATTTATATTTGGTTTTTATGTCAGTTCCTTGTTTTTGAACCAAAAGCAGAATAAATAAATAAAGTTCTTTGTTTGATGAATTTTAGACATTTTAAGGCCTCTTCTCAGTACATTACATACACAAAAACTTATTGTTTATCGTCCTAAAAAGTTTGCTATACAAATTATGAAAAAAAAAATGTTGACTTTTTATAACAAAAGATAATAAAATTAATGAACATAAATTGGAGTAGTAAGTGAGTGAGTATGTACTTAATTTTTATTATTTATACGAACATCTTTTTTTACTTAAAAAACGTAATTAAATTAACAATGTGCCCCTACTGTGGGAAGGAAAAAAGAAATAAATCAGAGAATGAAGCATATTTTCAGAGGCTTAAATGAGATTAATTAAAAAAAAAACCAAATTTAAATAAATCAAAGACTAATTACACAGTGTTACAAAATTGAATGAAATAGAAAAACCTGGGACCGGATATTATTTTTCTTGTAGGGCTTGTCAACTAAAACAAGATTCCAATAGTGAAATATACCGGACACCTCCAAAATCCGGATTTACGGGTAAAAAACCGGTTTTTATACCTTTGCGCACTTATTAGCTTGTTATTTTGTTGATAATGATCCGATTTTCAATTTCTTACCAGATTTGGAAAGAAGAAACTGAGATCTTTCGAACAATGTATAATAAGAAAACTGGAGAAATTTGGGTGCTATTGTCGAGCAAACACAAATTTTGTAGATTTTTCAAAAAAATTTCAAATTTAGTGACGTTTTTATACATAATTTTCCTAAGAAACTATAATACTATTGAGTTTATTCAAAAAGTATGTTTATTAACGATTACAACGCATATTTGGGTTTAAAAATAGATAAGTAATTGACTGAGTTATTTAACTTTTCATGAAAATAAACTTTTAAACATTTTATAAAGATTTTATTAATCAATGTTATCCTAAACACAAAACAAATTTGTAATGAGAGTTTAAGTCATTCAAAAATATTGTTTTTTTTTCGTGTTCTTTTTACGCACTTTCTTTAAAATTACAAATCACTGTTAGCCTAAACACAACTTAGATTTACAACAAATATTTGTAATGAGAGCTCTACTCATGTAAAATTATTGTTTTTTTTTTTTTAATATGACGTTTTGTTAATGTCTTCTTTTTCACTTTGAATCTGTGTATTAATAAAACCGTTTGCAATTTAATAAAAATCGTGTGCAATTTAAATTAAAATTATGACAAAGATGACAAAAAGCATCGCCGTTTACATCTAATTTTTTACAAATTGTTTCATGTATCCCAGTTTAAGATGCAGTGGTGCCAGAATAACGTCCTTAACTTTAATTTATATATCGTTCGAAAGATCTCAGTTTCTTCTTTCCAAATCTAGTATGAAATTGATCGGATCATTATCAACAAAATTACAAGCTTATAAGTGCGCAAAGGTACAAAAACCGGTTTTTTAACCGTAAATCCGGTTTTTGGAGGTGTCCGGCATATTTCACTATTGGAATAATGTTTTACTCGACAAGCCCTACAAGAAAAATGATATCCGGTCCCAGGTTTTTTGGACTGTCTCACCGTGTTATTTATCAGGGGTTAACATGAAGGCATTACATTAAAATTTATTTAGAAATTCTTAAACATGATCTAACGAAGTTAGTTGATCAATTGGATTTTTTTATATATGTACATACAAAACACAAATTTCCACAAAATTCTCTAAAAACATGAATATGGAGGCAAACATGTTTATTAGCAGCTAGTTAGCATTTAAAAGAGAAGAAGGTAGAGAAGGGAGATGTTTACATTTTTTTTAAAGTGTGCTTAGAAGAACACATGTGTACTACACAGAAAAAATTGTCGCCAATTTTTGTTTTCAATTAAACCATTAATAAAAAATTAAATCAGTTTTAATTAAAAATGTTATCAAGTGAATCAAACGTTTGTGTATATTAGACCGGTCCTTATATATATGAAGAAATTTATTTTCTCGAATTTGTATCGGGGCAAGCGCTAAAAATATTTCATTTAGT
The DNA here is from genome assembly GCA_930367215.1 of Pollenia angustigena. Classification (NCBI taxonomy): domain Eukaryota; kingdom Metazoa; phylum Arthropoda; class Insecta; order Diptera; family Polleniidae; genus Pollenia; species Pollenia angustigena. The sequence goes on along the minus strand of OV884059.1, from coordinate 121,924,304 downwards.
ATTAAAAAGCACAAAAAAAATGTTTACCACGATTGGATAATTTTTAGCCCTGCCTCAAGCAACTATTTGTATTTATTATTAGAAATAACACAAAAAATGAATTTGGCACCTCTTTCAGCAGCATCGTTTACTACAGATAAGTTTTGACAAATTTGAGATGCTTAAGCGTAGTCAAATCTTTCATTCCAATCCGATGGATCGACTTGCAAATATTCTTTTGAAATTTCTAAGCGATCAAAGAACGCGTGTGTGTCTGAATTTACAAAATCGCTTTCAAAAAATCAAAAATAAAAAGCCGACAAGTTCCACCGCTGAAAAAGTTCACACTTTTCAAAAGCAGCAGCAAAATAAACACACTGTTTTTGAAAAGTTACCTTTTAATGGACACTGGCTTTTTCCAACTATTGCTTTTTTAACAATAGCAAAAATTTCTTATTTGATGGAACTCAAAAAGCAACGGCAATCACTTTTATGTTGTAGGAAAAAGAATGAAACAAACAGCTTCTGTCAAACAGCCGCCAAATCAAAAACCAATGCATGCTAATAGCCGCAAAATAGGAAATAAAAGCAGCGCAAAAGGTTGCTGAAAGGCAAATGATTGCGAAAAAATACTCGACGATGACAAGTGATATTTTTCATGCAAAACAAGCACAACAAGAATTTGTTTTTGTTTTCTATACAATAAAAAATCCAACAGAGTTTGCCTGGTTACCTTTCCCTACAGATAAAATTGGACTACGTGGTCCATTGTGGCTTAAATGGACTACTTACAACATGGTCCAATGTACTGTAGTATGGACCATGTTATCAGAAATTAACATGCAGTGCTGCCAACAACTGCATGATGTATACTTTTCTATAGTTTTCAGTATAACACATTGGTAGCCCTGATGGTGTCCATTATCAATTGTTTATTTAAAAGCGCAAGTTTGTGAAATTTGTGGAAAAATAATAGTTATTAATAGCAATAATAGACTACAGTGCACACCATAAAAAGCGATTAGTGAAAAATGAAAAAGAAAAATGCTTAAACAACCCCTTAAGTGCACTCCATACTGTAGTAACATGGAGTACTTTTTAAACTAACCCACTGTAGTAATCCATGGAATAGTTTAGGGACTACTTCGGTGGGTTATATGGTCCCCGCCTAGGACATCGTAATGTTAAGTGGACCACCTTTTACCCATATATTTGGAGTAGTTTTGGAGTACTCCTACTCCTTCATGGACTACTCTTTACATGCATGTATGGACTAGTCTCGTTATCTGCAGGGTTACTAAAAATATTTTAAAAAACAAAATACACACACACACATTTCGAGCTGTAGTCATTCAAAATGTCGAGCAACAATAACATTACTACAACATTACTGAAGAATGGCAAAAATTAATTTTTATTTACACTGATCAGTATTTTATCGTTGTAATCTGCCTCTTTGCAGAGCTAATAGCTCTGCTCAGACTGCTTTTAGCACACACTTACCAGCCAGAGAAGAATTTTTGTTCTTTGAATTTTAGATTTTTTTTGGTTTGTCTTTTTTAACTAGCTCTTCTTTTAGGAAAAAGTAAAAAAGCAAAACGCGAAAAAATTTTTTTAGCTTTTGCTTTTTAGGTGGTTGACCATTTTTGTCGCTGGCTGGTAAAAAAGCAAAATTGTAAAAAATAAATATATACAAAATAGGAGATATGCTTTTTTGCACAAACGAAAAACAAAACATTGACTATTGGAAAAAAAAATAAAAATTTCAATAGCAATGGCAAAAGCAAAAATAAAAAGCATCCAGCTGTTGAGGGCTTTTAAACCCTGACTGACACCTTTGAATACTTGTAAGATGAATAAAAATTGTATTGCAGTTGTATTAGTGTAAAGTTGGAAAAAAATAACTTTGGCATCCACGAAACATGTGGGATCGTCGCTGTTTCATTAACGACTAAATGAAAGACCATAAGAATTATGTGACTCAATAAATACAATCCAAGTGAAAATAAAGAGTGCTTGGAGGCTGAACTAAAAATTGTCCTATCGTGCTTAAATTTTTTGTGTGGTTTTTTGAGACCAAATAAAATGTTTTTAGTGCTTGCCTTGATACAAATTCAAAAAATAAAACAAATAAGGACCGGTCTAGTGTATATGAACAACATTACTGCTGAAATGTTATTAATATCAAACAATATTTAATGGTGGGGTGTCACAAGGCCATAGGACATAAAGCCATATGGCGTGAAGTCCCATTCCATTGAAACATAAGGACATATGCCATTAAGTCTCAATATAATGGGTCTTAACGCCATAAATTTCTTCCGAAAAATGAGACATAAAGCCATATTTTTGATTTTCTCCTCTATGGTATAAAAAAAACCGGCTTCGCTAACTAAAGTTTCTCTTCATAGCCCAAAGGCCGGCTATACAGAGAAGCTTTAGTAAGCGAAGCCGGTGTTTTTTATACCGGTGGGGTGTCACAAAGCCATAGGACATAAAGCCATATGGCGCCAAGTCCCATTCCATTGAGACATAAGGGCATATGCCATTAAGTCTCAATATAATGGGACTTAACGCCATAAATTTTTTCCGTAAAATGAGACATAAAGCCATATTTTTGATAATGATTGTATTTCCCCCTATTTCATGTAGAAAATGCTTTGTTGTTTCATGTCGCCCTGTTTTATGTCAAAAATGGCGGTATGAACTAAGTCCCCAATGAATTAACTCCTCAAACCCAAAATGAACTAAGCCCCTAAATTTGGGACGTCGTTCCTTTATGGAAAAAAAACCCGAAAAAGCTACGTTAACTAGAGCTGCTCTGCATAGCCGGCCTTCGGCCGGACGCAATGATTTTCTCCTCTATGGTATAACAAAGACGCTAACTAAAGCTTCTCTTCGCTAAGAAACAGACACAAAATTGCATTTTTTTTTTAATAAAATGTCACATTTTTTGTAGAAAAGAAAACACCATATGCAATATGTATGTATGCATGTGTTATATGAATCAAAATTGTATTCGATAATTTTAGACGAAAGCATGGATCTGAAGAGCCTTCAAAGGATATTGATAATGACGTTGATGTGTCAATTGTTGCGAAGGCACTATCATCAATAGTTCTTAAAGCTTTGACAAATGTTGGAATTGACCTAAAACATTGTGTAGAAGTTGGAACAGATGGGTGTCCTCTGATGTCAGCAGAAAATGGAGCTGTTAAAAAATTCTGGTAACCGCGACAAATGCGAAACAAACGCCTTGCTATTCCCATAAATCAAACAACTCATTTTCTAAAAGCAATAAAGTGCCATTAATACAAAAAGTTGTATCATTTGTTAAAGAAACGACAAAATTTTTTAAAAATAATCATCCCATAAGCGAAACGCAGTTTTAGAAAAGTTTTTGGGAGCCAAACTCTCTACATTATGCGAGACAAGATGGGTGGACCGTCACGACTCAACTTTACACTTTGCAACAAGTGTCCATCATATAGTAGAAGCTTTGGAAAAAATATCTGAGTGGAAAGGTGGTATCTCTACCTTTATATTAAGGAACTCACTTATTACTTTTGAATTTATTTGCGGAATGTACATATTAAGTCACTTAGAATCATTTTACAAAAGCACGATATAGATCTTCAAAAATGATCAAGCCTTATCAAAACTTCAATCATGTGCCTTGAAGAGAAAAGAAATAAAGCCGAAAAACAATTTAAAGCGATTTTTGAAAACGTTAAAGTTATTTGCGTTCAAATCGAGGTTCCAATCGAAATGCTGAAGATTACTACCGAGTTGTAGGTTACATTCCTCCTATTGAATTTATTTTAGATCTCAAAACACCTTTCCCAATAAATATCCTAAATGTATTGAACATACCTAAATTCTACCTCAAACTGTTATCAAGTCATAAACAGATACAAATATTTTAAAATCACAACTAGCGGATGAGCTGTTTATATTTGATAAAAGAGATAAACACCTACTAACATCTTAACTTGAGTCTGAACTGTTGCATTGGCAACAAACATGGAAATTTTGTTTTTAATTAACTTTTAAAAACAAATTTTTTACTTTTTTGGATCTTAAAAAATTTCCCCACCCCCCATAAGGCTCAAGCTGGATCCGCGACTGGGGGTGGAGGTATTGCTGTTGTCGATACAGCAATAAGCAACCTAAGAAAGATGAACTCGAAAACATTTTGTTAGGCTTGATATCGAGCCATTACCGCGAAAATAACGCAAGCGACATAATTTTGAATTTTCGTTTTTTTAATAGACGACTTTATTGGCAACACTTGCGTCATCTCCTTAAAAGTCGTGACCACATAAGGTACCGTTTAACTTTTATTTTTGGCGCTTACGTAATTTTCGCGTTTAGGGCTCGATATATGCAGCATTATATGGACTTCAAATAAAGAGACCGAAAACTAAAGTTATGATCCTAGATCGAAATAACAACTTTTAAAAATACGCAACGATAGTTTTGACACGCCGCTATTAACCCTTCAAAGAAGGGCGAGACCATCTTCCGAGTTCTTGGAATTCAGAAAGCATCGGAGACCTCACCAGTAATTAAGGCGGTGTGCTATAAGCAATAAGTTAAATACTGCGGAACAACTTCGGACTCCTTAAAACCTTTAAACTCTTAAGAAACCGGTCATTTCGGATGTTTGCCGCACCTTAAACAATATCGGCACAATAGTAAACTATCTTGCTGCTCTAGAACGCTACCATATCTTTGTTCCGAAGAACTCCATGGAAATACGACAATAAAGCAGCAGAGATAAATTTTCAAATCCCTCTCGACGGCTTCTCAATGTGCGCGTCAACCGATGCCAGTTCTTCATTTATTGGTAAAATTCAATCCTTGCGGATCCTAGAAATGACCTCAATCTGACTTGTCCCGGAGGATGTAACCCCAAAACGTGAAACATTCTTTAGATGATCCCTACAATCCCTCCGGGGTAGTGTTGGTACAGTAGCGCCCATACGATATGAGATAGGACGACCAAATTCGGTTCTGATATTTCTTTTATATAAATAGTATGTCATATTTAAAATGAGCTGAACCAGACGATATGAACTAGGGAACAATTGGCTTTTCAATATTAGAATGAAGGCAGTATATCAAATTTACTTGTTTCTTTTAAAAACGCTGTATATTTTTTTAAAAAATCTGTGCACTAATAATAAAATACGACTCAGTGTAACAAGCGATATCTATTAATAATGCAAAAATCTTTTTCTTTCAGTGCACAGATTATAACACGTTTAAAAGCCATTTTATTAAATTAAAAAGTCTGGCATTAAATCATTTAAAATGATTTTCTTATTGATGTGATGTGTGGCCTAACCTTTAATTGTACATGATGGGTATCTTTATAAATATAAACAATGGCAGATGTGGACATCTGTTAAGCACACACAATTTGTTGTTCAATAAAAACAAACAAAAAAATTATTTATTGGTTCTGAATGAAGACTTCAGTCAATTTGTTAAATTTTGCTTCAAAGTGCGTATTAATAATATATTCGGTGTAATTGCTAAATAAATTTTAAAGCTTATGATGAACCAGGTGTGTAAGAAAAAAAAAATGGTAAAATTGAGGTTTCTAGTTTTAATGTGGCAATTAGGCGCTTTCATAAAAGTTTTATAACCATAAACTTTTATGCTTTGTAATTAAGAAATCATTCGATCAATATGTTACTTTAATGTGTTACTTAAGACACATGAAATGTTTCTATTATTTTGGCACCCTTTTTAAATTCTGGTATTGCTAAATGTTATTTCAAATAATGTAGGAATACAAAAACTTTAAATAAGTTTCATTATATCGTCAACTTAAATACAAACGCACGTAACTACACAAAAATTCAAAAAAAAGTTTTTAATTGATTGTAGTCCGTTTTAACAAACTACATACTGACGCATATTTTTAGACGCCTGCGAAAAATATGCGACATTATTAAAGAAATTCAAACTCCAAGAATAATTTATTTTTATTGATTTTGTATTCTTTTTGCTTCTCCTGTTAAAAAAATTAAAGTGTTGTTACGTCCGTTTGCATTTAAGGTGACGATATGATTTTTTGCATGTATGTACATTGTTAGAGAAAATATGTAACGAAAAAATTTATGAAAGACTTTAAAAGCTTAGTTGCCTAAACAATTACAATAAAAAGCTTTTCCAAAGAACGCTTTTTAAAGAAAAGCTCTAATATTAACATTTTCTAGAGAAAAGGGCCTTTCTCTAAAATTGTTTAAAGAAAAGCTCTGCCACAAATTTTTTCTAAATAAGAGCTTTGTCGAAAAATATTTTCTTAAAAATCTTTGTAGACAAAATTTTACAGAGCAATTTTTTTAAGGAAAATATTTCTAACTTAAACGTTTTTAAAGAAAACATTTCCAAAGAAAGACTTTATAACAAATAAACTTTTTTTTTTTAAATTGTTTACAAAACATATGTTTTACGCAAACTTTCTTACAAAAGCTTTTTAAAGGATCCCCTTCTACGATTTTTCGCCTTTGTTTTGCAAACATAAGTATTTGTGTGAGGATTAGTAAAAAACATGATCTACTTAAAAAAAAAAATTAATTGAGGCTGTAGACTTTTTTATTTAGAAACTTATGCTCTACATCAGGGCCGTCCAAAACATACATACATTTTTATTTGAATTTGCTATCAAAAACTTTGAAAACTCTTGTAGTTTGTTGTTTCTTTGCAAAGTACTTTCTTTTCAAAGTTGTGCTCTCGTCGATGTGAAAGCACAAAGCGCTTTTGAAAAGGTCGGACATTGTGCATATATAATCTATATGAACTGTATTATATCGGGTGATTTTTTAGCTATTATCTTTTTGGCAACACTGGTTTAAACAGCTGACGCAAGTTTCGTGTTTTGTTTCACTGTCAACCATCTTCAGTTTGGTCTATAATTTGACCATGAATCGTCTTACAAACGAACAACGCTTGCAAATTATTGAATTTTATTATCAAAATGCGTGCTCTGTTAAGAAAGTTCATCGCGCGCTTCTTGTGTTCAGCGACGAAGCTAATTTTTGGCTCAATGGGTACGTTTATAAGCAGAATTGTCGATTTTGGAGTGAAGATCAGCCAGAAGCATTGCAAGAGCTACCAATGCATCCAGAAAAAGTCACAGTTTGGTGCGGTTTATGGGCTAGTGGCATCATTGGACCGTACTTCTTCAAAGATGATGCGAATCGTAACGTAACTGTGAATGGTGAGGGCTACCGTGAGATGATATTCAACTTTTTTTTGCCCAAAATGCAACAGCTTGACTTGCATGACATGTGGTTTCAACAAGACGGTGCCACATAGCACGCTTTACAATGGACTTATTGAGAGGCGAGTTCGGTGAACATTTTATTTCACGTTCGGGACCGGTCAATTGGCCGCCTAGATCGTGCGATTTAACGCCTTCAGACTATTTTTTTTGGGGCTATGTTAAAGCTCATGTCTATACACACATGCCCGCTTCAATTGACGCATTGGAAGACAACATTGAAGCATTTATTCATGAGATACCGGCCGAAATGTTGGAAAGAGTATACCAAAATTGGACTAAGCGGATGGACCATTTGAGGCGCAGTCACGGTCAACATTTGCATGAAATAATCATCAAACATCAAATTATATGGACCGTACTATCGATTCAAATAAAAATTTCATGCATTTTTCTGAATTTTATGTGTTTTTTTTTTAACTTTCCTATAGCTCTTAAAAAAACACCCGATAGATCATACATCATTCACTGGATTTACCCGCTCCATACTAATTCCTTTGGGGTTATTTAAAAGGAAAAGTCTATATTTATAAACCGACGAAATTAACAGCATAATACCTGAAGTTTGGCGAAAGCTTATGGGAAATGTTTTCAGTTGACCACGAAAATGAAAATGGCCACCACTCGCGAGACATAATTCTTGATAATTTAAAAATTAAAAATATTCTCCATTAAAATAGGTACTGTATTTAAAAAAAAAATTTTATAACTGTCTTAAATAAAGTCTTATAATGAACACAGCCCTTCAGTCATTTTGGGCTAACCTGTAAAATGTGGAAGCTATTTTGATTCCCTTGGGAAACGTTTAAATGTACGCTTAATAATAAATGGCCCAATAAATACCAAACATAATTTTATTTATAAAAAATTACGGACAAATTTCATTCTTTATTACAACCGGTATTGTGCTAAGACCCTTATTCTAAAATTGCTCTGCAGTGCACTCTGGTCCCAAACCCAACTTTTTGGCATTATTTGTTGCACACATTCAGTTTATGGCATAGAAAACAAAAACAATTTTTTAATGACGATTTTAGGACCACGCCCACTCAGTACTGCCTTTAAATACTTACAAAGACCATCATTGTCACAAAAAATAAAAAGAGATCCATACACTCTTTTTGGTTTTTCATATTATACAAAACTATTCGCCATCTAGTTCAAGGCAATTATCAAAACACTCAACATCAGTGCTATCTTCGTCATCCAAGTCCATGTCTGTCAAAGAAACCGATGGTTCTTTCAATAGGGCTAGCACTCATCGAGGATAACTTTTTCTTTTCTGGGCTTGTTTTTTTGCTAGACATAAACATGATAACAATGGATCCGAGGAATCCATAGCTCTGTGGAACAAACCGCTCAAGTTGTATACTCTGCTATTTTGTCTGGCGTGTGACCGCCTATTACTTTTATAAAACTTATTTATAGCTTCTAATGAACTTTCTCCTAGGGAACCTACAGATAGAAGTTTGATTTCAGTGCAACTTTTACGCGAAAAAAGAGTTTTTTTAAAGTAAATTAGATTCCTTTTTCTTTGACCTTATTTATTAAATTTTATACTTTAATAAATTATTTAAGCTTAAGGTCACTTTATAAAAAAATTAATTAAAATGTTTTTATTCAACTAGTGTTCGCCTTATGGTCAAAATTCGACCATAATTTTTTTTTTTTTGTAAATTTGAAGAAAACATAATTCATCTAAGTATATATGAATTTATTTGTTTCGAGCATTTATTTTTTCATTCAAAGTGGATCGATTTGGCGAGGGACCAACCTCCGGTTCATATTTTATCTTCTACGTGAGTTAATTTAATTTTGTAAGTTCAGTATAAAAAATACCAATTGAAAAACAAAAAAGTATCAAAAAGTCTCCTTTATATACTGTCATCCACTCAGGACGTTGCACGTTTAATTTTATGTTTCTATGTCTAATATTAACGAAAATTAATCAAAGTAACAGATGTAGAACGAAAAAATAACAAAAAGCTCCCCTTACATGTTCTTATCCACCCAGTTTAATGTATAATTTTATCTTTATAGGTCGAATATTAACGAAAATTCAAAAAGTTTCAGATGAAAAACAAAGATACCAGCATTTTTTTTTATCTTATAGGTTATCACTCACTCAGGATCCTACACCTATAATATTATGATTCTTAAGGTATACCTTAGGTATACGTTCAGACTAATGAAATATTTGACAAAAATATTTGTTCTGATATTTGCTTCAAACTGTGTGAAACAAAAAAATATTTTGTTTAATGTTCACACTAAGCTCAAATATTTGACAATTTTTGGTTGTTAAAACAGTTGGAAAATAGTGTCAAATAAAATAAATGAAATCATGTTTGCCATGCGTTCAGACTTAGAATGAAAGTGTTAAAAAATTAAAATATATTTCACAAATAGTAAAAATTGCCAAATTAGCGGAAATTTGCAAAAATTTGCTAATAGCGGTATGATAGCAAAGCCTAATAGTTATTAAAAATCGTTAAAGCTGTAAAGATTCACGGGGAAAAATCGCTTTCTCGCGAGCATGGCTGAAATTCGCGAAAAACTGCAAACTTGGAAACAAACCCTAAAATTTATTTGAAATCGTTTAAAAAACAAATTGTCGGAAAATAGCAAAAAAAAAATGTTTTTTGCAAAATAAGCGAAAATTTTTAAAATTTCAAACAAGCCATAAAATGGATAAAATGTCCCTAAAAGTATAAGGAATGGCGAAAATTCGGTAAAAATTGCCGAATTAGCGGAAATTTGCAAAAATTTGATAATAGCGGTATGATAGCAAAGCCTAATAGTTATTAAAAATCGTTAAATCTGCAAAGAATCACAGAAAGAAATCGCTTCTATCACGAACATGGCTAAAATTCGCGAAAAATTGCAAACTTGGAAACAAACCGTAAAATTTATTTGAAATCGCTTAATCGGTTTAAAAATACAAAATGTCGGGGAAAACAAAAAAAAAAAAAAAAAAATTTGCAAAAATAGCGAAAATTCGCGAACAGTTTTAAGATTTCAAACAAAACCATAAAATTAATTAACAGTGCCTAAAACAAAAGGAATGGCAAAAATTCTATAAAAATTGCATGGTAGCAAAGTCTAATAATATTTCCTTTCAATAATTTTTCATGCTCAAGGTCCGTTTTATATAAAAAATATTTATTTAAAACGGACTTTGAGCTTGAAAAATTATTGAAATGAAATAAATAATATTAAGAAGGTCGAAGAAATTAAGCTAAATAAAGTCTAATAATTATAAAAAATCTTTAAAACTGTAAAGAATCCGAAAACTTACAAGAAAAATAGCTTCTATAGGTGACATGGCTAAAATTATTTGCCGTTGTTTGCTCTTACAATTTTTTTGTAATATCAAATAAATGTTTGCTCTAAAACAGTGAAGGGCACACACTAGAATTGTCAATTATTCGCCTTTCAACTTTGTTCGAATAATTCAAATAATTGTTTTTGTTCGATCGATCAAACGATTAAATCTAAAAAATTATTCGATTAATCGATGAGAATAACGAATAAAAAAAATTATTTGTACAAAAAAATTACTATGGAAAATTTTCCATTCCATCCACTATGAATCCTTCTTTTTTTGATGCATAACATTTTTCATCTTAACTCCACATCGTTGTATTACTTAAAGGCATCGTTAAACCCTTAATTCCTTTATACATAATCCGATATAACTCTGGATTTTCGAAAGGCGTTGGCAGACCTACCATCTTTAGCCAAATTTCTGTCTACAATTTCTTCTATTGAACAGCCGCTGTCTCTCTTAATGTATTTTTCCATCGAACCAAGTTCGACATTTCTTAATAACAATCTTCCAATCTTCCAAAAAAAATTTAATACAACATTTTCTACTTTCAAGATATGATTCTTTATTTTTAAGCTTTTTGTTTATTTATAAATTTTTCACCCGAAATTGAGAATTTTTTAACGTTTGATTTAAAAATAAAATAGCTGACACAATTGAGAAGGTGAGTTGCAAAACTCGTTTGTTGCAAAATTAAAAATACGAGATGGCAAATGATTCTTTCAGTTTTTTTTTGCGCTTTATTAGACGAAATATTCTGATTGCATCAATGCATGTCCGTGCTAAAATCACGAAAGGGGACATGCATTATTGATACAATTATTATATTTCTTCTCATTAAGCGCCAAAAGAACTATTAAACTCAATTGTCATCTTGTATTTTTAATTTTGTAACGAGCGAGTTTTGCAACTCACCTACTCAATTGTTTGTTAAGATTTGTTTAATAAGATTCATTAAATACAACACGGTTTCTGCTTACTAAACATTGAGATTAATTACAACCAGGGCTATGGCAAGAATATTTTTAAACTTTCCTACATTTTGTATAAAATCACTAAAAACTTAGGAGAATAAACAAAATTCTAAGCTTTTATATAATTTATTTTATAATAAAAAAAATTTTCGATTAATCGACATTGTGTCGACGTCGCACAAGCAGCATTTTTATTCCTATGCACGCGTACATAGGATTTCCAAATGTGCCTGTCACAAATATATGTTTGCCGGCAAATACTTTTATTTGCTCAAAATCAGCTGTTATTTTATTTGACACTCAAAAATATTTTGTGTTCAGACTACGTTAGTGAAATATTTGATGTTTGCTATCAAATATTTTTGATCAGTCTGAAAATTATCACATGAAGCACAGAAAAGTAAAAAAAAAGAAATTTAGTTTCCCATATTTCCCCGTTATTCTCCCCATAGAGGTTCGGTTGACAAACAAAGGAAGAAAGCGTTCTTAACTGTTTTGCCTGGTCTGATTAATATAGTCGAAATATTCCAAAACCGGTTTCTGAAAAATGTCGAATAATCGATCACCCTAATTTTTTATTATTTGATAATTGAAAATAAATTTTTATTTATTTATTTTGCATTTGTGTTAGTAACAATTTTGAACGCTTATAATTTTATTGAACAGATTTTAATAAAATATACATTGTGCACTTCTTTGAGTAAATACCTCTTAAATGGTGTATATTTTGTTCAAATCGGTTGACATACAGAGGAGGAAAGTGTTCTTAACTGTTTTGCCTTAGCCGATTTATATATAGATATTTCGATTTCCGTTGGAAATCTTCTTCAGGAAATTTTTTTTAAAATAAAATAAAATTTGACAATAAGTGGAAAAATAAAATATGGAAAAATAAATTTAAAAATTTAAAAAAAACAGAATTATCATAATAAATTTAAAATTCCATAATACAAACTTTAAACAAAAAGACAAACAAAAAAGAAGAAAAACAAAGTTTTTAAATATATTCAAAACCTAAAACCTATTTTAATATCCCTTTCCGTCAATAGTCATTTTCATTTAATAAATGTTCACCAACTGAGCTATGCCATCTGAAATTTATTTCATAAACAATCAAGGACAAATACCTATTTATAATTATCCCTTGCATCAACCTATTTATTTTTATTCAATAAATGTCTATAAATCTGAGCTAAGCCCTCCGTATCTTTTTTAAAAATAATCCTTTTCTCAAATGGAACATTATTTATCTGCAACATTTCTAACATAGATCTACGTGTGATAAAAGAAAGTTACATTCGTTTTACCGAAAACTTAATTTACGAGGTTAGAGCTATACTTCCTAGCAATTTGGAAATTTTACGAAACGCTGCACTTTTTAGCGTTGCCAACATTTTTAGTAATCGTAAGAAAAACGATGTATTTCGGTAAACATTTTTTAAAGATGTAGACACTGTTTCAAAAATGGAATATGGATTCGAAAATATTAGGAGTTGTTAAATACATGCAGTCGGAAACCGAAAAAAAAACGCAAAGACTTTAAAAACAAAAAAAGAACCGTAGCTTGGTATATGCAAAGTGTTAAATAAATTAAAAACAGCGGACATAAAATACTTTTATAACAAGCGTTGTGTAACCTGCCCTTTTCCATGCGCTTTAGTTTCCCACGTGTTGTGCACTTCTACCTCTAGTGCTATTGAAACAAGGTTTGACTGGGTATCAGAAGGAAAACATACATGTTTTTTCTATTTAACACCTTATGAGTGTTCTTTATTTAGAAGCGTACATATGTTCAAATAAATGGATAATATCATAAGACAATTGTTTTATTAAACTTTGCACGATTTTAATTTAGATTTATTTAAACGATTGAATTTAAGGATGTTTATTAAAATATATGCTGCCATTAAGTTTTAAAATCAATGGTCGGTCATTGCAAATTTTTGGTGAATGCAACAGGCCAGATTTTTTCGAGTTAAGAAAATCGAGCTCGCATTGTATTACTTTAAAACTGTTTTATTGGCAATTTTATTTTTATTTTTTTTTTAAATTTCCTAAGCTAATCCCGCGAAGCTCTATGCTTGTCTGCAGGAAAGAAATCAGAGTCTCTGGCGGGAATCGAACCCGCAACCTCGGCGCTGATAGACTAGCTCGCTACCAGCTAGCCTACCGGGGCACTCAAAACTATAAAACTCCAAATGATTTGGATGATATTATTTTCATTGAAGATAATAATAATACATTTAAAAATGTTTATTTACAAATGTAAATATTATAACTAGGGATGAGATTTTCATGCACTAAAAAATCGAAAATATGCGCATAAAACATGCGCTAAAAATTCCAAAATATGCATTAAAAAAATAAAAAATATGCACTAAAAACTTGACCATTTTCAATAAAAAATTCCTTTGTTGTTTTTATTGTATTGTTATTCAAAGGTATAATATTTTTTAGAACTTACCCCCTGTTCTTCGATTTCGAACGAAGATTTCGTTCGCTTAACTTTAATGTAAAACAAAAACAATGTTTTATAATTCGTTTTTGTTTTAAATCTAAGTTATGCGAACGAAATCGTCGTTCGGAAATAGATGAACAGGCAGTTAATTTAAATAACTACATCATTTAAATTGCGCAGTCAAATAAATACTTTTTTATATTATCAAAAGTAAGCCTTTGTCTGTTAAAAAGCTTTTGTACATGGAAAATGATCTCTCAACGTCAACCGAACTTGAGGCATACTTCAAGGATGCCAATACATTTGAAGAATATTAATTTTCTAATTCAGATCCCACATTTGATTCTAGCCTCTTCAGACCATGGGTACACATATGTGCACCTAAAAATATTACAAGTTTTAAAGACTAGCGACATCGTGTGACCAATAGAAACAGTTTAATTACTTGCTTTAAGCTACTGCGCTTCAAAACAATATCAAAAGATGGCAGGGTTTAGAAGTTTTAGCCATTATTTTTACATCTGAATTTAACTGTTTGAAAAAACCATACTGTTGGGATATTTTTCCTCAATAACTAATCGCTAAGACCTGAAGTACACATATGTGCACCTCTTTTTCTACCAGTTTAAATAAAAAAATTAAAAAAATAATAAAAACCGAAATTTAAATTACACCTCATAAGATAAAACAAATAGTTAATAAGCCCTTTACTTAATCGGTTCAGTCCTGATCTTAAGAAATTAAGAATTTACGTTGAAATTTTTCATATATTAAGACCTGAGGTACACATATGTGCCCCCTTAATTTCTAAGAATTCAAATAAAATTAAAAAAAAAAAAATATACAGTTTTCTTATTTCCTCCCCAAAAGGTGTAAACAATATATAAGAAATGTAAAAAAAAGCATTAGGGTCTTAAGAGGCTAGATCAAAAATATTTGAAATTTGTTTTATTTTTTGAAATCCTCTATTTTTATTTTTATTTGCAACAGTTTTTGGATTTTTTTTTAATTTGTCGGGCTATTTTCCATTCACATGTTAATGTTACTTTCTGCCATATCAATTAATTTGAGTTGACTATTAAGTGAATTAAATCCTGTATGAAACCAATAAATCAATATTATCGAATTGGCTTCTAATTTCCTCTGCAACTCGGTGTAACCCATGTGCCAATCAAGTAGCATGTAACAGTTTTCGATAAATTGTTTTAGGGCAATTGGCAGCCTTAACCATGTATGGTGCTGCATCGGTTAAACATTTAAGGATCTTTTGTTGAAATCTTGTATTTTATGCAGAGCTCAAAAAAATTAATTAATATGCAAAAATATGCATTTTCACCAAATTATGCAACAATATGCAAAAACAAATCAATGCCATTTTAACGCAAATTTAATGATTCGGAAAGATAATTGGTCGACATCGGTTTTAGACTATCGACAAAAAACATGCATTTGCTTGGAAATCGCATCCCTAATTATAACTATTTAATCTTAAATGACAACGCCGTCGCTTTTTTTAAAATTATAAGTGGCTTTTTTTTAAATTTAAAGTGCTTTTTGCTGTCAAAAAGTTGGCATCACTGAAATAAGGATATAAAAATTGAAAATAAAAAATTTCTTATTCCTAATCTTTTCATTGTCAATAAGTGAAATGCATATACAAATTTTAAAACTTTTTATAACAAAGATTATAATATGAAAATATGTATAAAGATACGAAATGAAACAGAAAGACATTTTATCAATTTGTATGGCATACTTTAAGGGTTTATTGATGTTTCTTAATATTTCATTGTTGATTTTTTTAATATTTTAAATTAAAAGTGCTTTTAGATAAATTAAATTCCTTAAATACACTGAGAAAACAAAATTATTCTCTGAATCAAGAAAAATATGGATTAAATAAAAACTCAGTTATTTCTTTTTATATAGATATATTCATTTAAACTATTTAAACTTTGTATATTTTTAAACATTTTTAAAACACAAATTTCTTTTTTAGCTCTTGAAATTGTTCTTTGTGTATTGAATTTATCAATATAGACAGCTATTAAGACAGACATCATTCTTTTAGACACAAATTGTACTTATTTAGTCGAAAGTGTAGGTGTATTTGTATGTATGTGTACGTGTACGTGTATATTACAACATTAATTTTTCATAAAGGACTTCCCAGCGAACACAAATGAAATGATTAAACAAAATTTTTTTTCTTCTTTAGTTTGAATAGTTACGGCTGAGAAAAGACAATTATCCTCAGTTGATTATCAAATCATTTCCTAACGTATGGCGTTTAAGAATTGTCTTAATTTCAAGTGTTTGCTGGGTTGTTGTAGCCAAACAATCGAAGTATAGTTTGACAGGCTGCTGAAAGATATTTATAGAATTTGTCTGTATGTGCAGTAGAGGGTGAATGTGTTGTAGTTGGCAAAAGATTTGTAAGTATATGTTCCATGGCCACCTCTTTAACAATAGGCCCTTACCTAAAATAACAAAACCTCAAACAAGTCTACTTCAAGATGTGCTTTTTTTTTTTTTTGTTTTTACAAAATTCAATTTTTACTAAGATTCATTTTTGGGTCAACGTTTTGTTATTGTAATTTTATACCATAAAAAGGCACGTACTGGTGGTATTAAAAAGGTACTAGAGCCATTAAAGGAAATAATAAATAAAAGAAAAATTGTTAATTTAAATGTTTACGCTTTAAATATTTTATATACACACATACAATTAATTTAATAAAAACGAGGTATTGATTAAAAAATAAGTTACAATCATGGGTTAGAGTCGTAGCTGTTAAGTAGTGATTAGTAATCGTAATAATTACTTATTAGATTACATTTTTTTTAAAGGGTAAAGTAATGATTACAATTAAGATTACTTTTGGTTTTGCATAATTACTAATTGATAACGATTACAAGTAATCAAAAAATAATCAGAAGAATCTGTGATTTAACTACAAAATAATCAAAAAGAATCAAAAGTAATCAAAATGTAATCCGATTATTTTCAACGATTATTTCTGATTGCTTTCAAAAACTGCGTATTTATTCGTACAATTATTTTTTTTTTTTTTTGGAAACAGTTAAATTATTCAAAAATTAACTGGCGAACACTTATCCATATAAACGACAAATCAAGCGCTGACAAGAATTAGCAAACAAATCATTTGCTAAAGGAAGGCATTTATATACTTTAAAACTCCTCTAACATCTTCAGCTCCAGCGGAACACGACTGTTTTCTTTTGCCGGCATCGTCAACAGTCCAAGGCGATTATCATTGTCTGATTTTTCCTTTGAAGAATTAGTTTTAATGAAGGCGAATTGTAAATATGTATTTTTAAATGTCCGACCGATTACTCGGCCAATAATCGTTGCTCGGCATTTGTTAATAAAATTTTTTTGTTTGTTTTTTTTATTACCAATGTAAGAAAAGATAAACTCACGGTTTATTGTTGTTGTTTAAGCTTTGATATTGTTACAAGTTAAACTGTTGCTTATAATTCTTATTCGCTTAACAGTATTATTTACTTAATATCTTTAGTTTTTCTAAAATCTTTAAAGTTTCCTGAAGCTATGGCAACCAGTGAAATGCGCATAGGAATGGCTTATCCCTTCAACAATAAATTTCAGTGTTTTTATCAAGAATAAAAATTGGGAATTAAGCACGACAAACAAAATCTTGTAAATTACCAAAAATTGTTATAAAATTATTGTTTTTTTTTTTTCTTTAATAATTAAGTTTACAACTTACTATTTCTTTAGCTATTTTGGTTCAACTACTTTGAATTACGTGCTGTAGTTAATGTTGTTTATGTTATTTTTAAAATAAATATAGTAAAATTTATTGATTATGAAAACTGTAAACCTATCAATTGTTTCGAAAAAATTTTTAGTGCAAATGAATGCACAATTGTTGAAAGTAATCAAAAAGAATCACAAATAATCGTTGAAAGTAATCGGATTACTTTTTGATTACTTTTGATTATTTTTGATTATTTTGTAGTAATCGGCGGTATTTCTGATTATTTTTCGATTACTTGTAATCGTAATCAATTAGTAATCAGAATTTTTTTTATTATAGAGTTATATAATCATTACTAGGGCAAGGAAGTTCATGCACTTAAAATCGCAAAATATGCGCATAAAACATGCACTAAAAATCGTAAAATATACAAAAATAAAAGTAAAAAATATGCATTAAAAATATATTTATTTAACCATATTTAACAAAAAAAAAAACATAAATACATTTTATTTAGTTTAAAAAGTAGTAGTAGATAAAGATATATTTACATACATAAATAAATAAGTTTTTTTTAGGTTATCAAATGTAAAACTCATTCTATTTGGTCTTAAAACAGTTTTAAGCATTAAAAATGTTCGTTCGACATCAACCGATGTAATAGGTGGATATTTAAAAGTGGTCAACTCCTTTGTAGAATATTCATTGTCTACAATTTTTTCTTTACTGGAAGGTAAATTAAAAATATTACCAATTTCTTTAACTTTTTTAAATCCGGCATTCTTTTTTAAAACTGCATAAATTTTGGCTTTTATTTTTTCGCCGATTTGACCTTCTACTTTTCTTATTTTAATGACAGCGTCATCAACGAGTTTAACCGAGGTGTTCAATGATTTAAGCCCCTGAAGTTCGGTTATTGTCTCGACTAGAAACCCATTGTTTGAGTGTATAAATTCTAATTGAGCCTTTATTTAGGTACATTTAAATTTTTTAACACATCATTAAATTCTTCAAAATTTTTGGCATAATACTCAACTGCCTGCAACCAGGTACCCCATCTTGTTATACATGGTTGAAACGCAAAGGTAACTTTAAAAAATTTCATGCATGGCATGAGCTTAGCATGTGACATGTAACATTTTTGAGTAAGATATCTTAAAAAAAAGGTCAAGTAGAGCAAAATTTTATTTTTATTAAAGGATTCTAAAAGAGAAATCGAATCTTTGAAAGTTCAAACTATTGAAGCATGATCCACCTTTTCCAACTTTACAATATTTAACAAAAATTTGTGTTTACTCTGTTCTTCTTCTGCATTCAAGGTCCCAATTACGTAGACAACGAAACGTCCTTCAGTGTCCATTGCTTCGTCAATAGACAGCCACAAATTATGTCACTTAATTCATTCAACAATGTCACATAGTTGTAAAGTGTACAACTTGGCGATATAAGTTTTTATAAGGGTTGTTTCCGTAGGAATGGTTTCATTGTTATATTTGTTTAAAAAAATTCTATAATTTTGGTTGATTAGCTAATATAGAGGTATATCTGCAGACACCAGAGCATTATACAACTCAAAACTAAATTTGCTAGTCTTATCCCCAAAAGTTGATTTTCTTGAAATTAAAGTTTGCGAAACGTTTTCATAAATCGTAAATCTTTGTGTTTCTGGCTTTGAAGGTGCTGATTTACTTGAAATTTTTAAATGAAACACCATTTTGTAAACTTTGCAAAAATGTACTTTTCCCTCTATTTTGAAGACTCAAAAACACACTTATTTAAAACATTGTTTTTTGATATTTTTTCTTTTGGCATTTTTTTCCTTTAAAACAATTTATTTTATTAATACTTTTTGGATTTTAAGTCATACTTCTTACACCGTAAATCAAAAATATTATGTTGAGTTCTATTTTTTCTTCGCCGAACATTATTTTTATTTGCTGTTTCTTCGAGTAAAAAAAACCGCGAACAAAATGAAATGTCAAAAACTGTTTTATTGTTACTTCTACAATTATGTGCACAATTATACAAAAGAAACAAGGTGAATTTAAAATAAAATTTAGGTAATTCAGTACCAAACACCAACATGTTGTTTTTAGCAGATTTTCCCATACTATTTTGACTGTTTGACAGCTTCAGGGCTGAAACAACTATAGCCAGCTGATTCACTGACTACACCTTATAATGAATTCGCCTTGAACAGAAAGATATTTCTAAACAAAAAACTAAGAAAAGAGCAATTTTTTTTATAAATATTACAAAATATGACAAAAAATGTGAATTTATAACAAAATATGACGAAAAATATGCATTTATATCAAAATATGCAAAAACATGCATTTAAAGCAAAATATGCAAAAATATGCACAAACAAATTGATGCCATTTTACTGGAAATATTGTGATTCGCAAAGATATTAACTTTAGGTGGGTCTCAGAGTACCGACAACAAACATGCATTTGCATAAAGTCCCTTGCCCTGATCATAACGATTCTTTTTGAAAAGGAATGTAGTTGATTACTAATCGTAATCGAAATGTAACAGGTATGGTTAGAATCAATAAAAGAACAAAATAATAAGGGTACACATGAAAGCGCTCAAAAGTCTCGCATTCTGTGCAAATTGTGAATTTTTGCTCTCAAATTAACTGTCGTATCAAATTTAATTTGGTAAAGGTGCATGTAAACTTTGGCTCACGCACACTTGCGTACTTCAATTGCATTTACTTATACTTATACTTCTAGAATTTTTTGCAAAAAAAAAAAAACATGAAATTTCGGTTTAGATCATAGACTTTAAATCGGCAAAAAAAATTCTAGTGCGAGTTACGCGATATTTTGAGTTTCTTTTCGTCCTTTTCACCAACTCTTGTAAATCGTAGATCTGTAGATTTTTTTCACTTTAAATTTCGTATGCTAAGATCACTATTAATCTGTTTGGTGCGTCAATTACGTAGACCATTTTATGTCGAGATATTTCTAAATACAACTATAAAAATACAAAAAAAAAAAAACAAACATTTTAAATTTTTATTTTACACTAGGATCGCCCGGTGGCCGAAATTCGACCACTTCACACTTACTTTTGAGAGAACCTGTGCGTTGTACAATAAAATCGTACACATTTTAAGAGAACGGCTAAATTCACTATTCACCTATCTTTGTACGTGTGTCTATAGGATAAATTAAAATGCTTTTTAAACTCTTTTATTCCAAAAATTTAGAAAAAAAATATATTGTGCATATCCCCGTAATTTATTTATAAGATTTTCATGAAATGTTATCAAAGTAAAAAATAGAAACACAGATCTTCGTAAAGTCATTAAAAAAGTTTCCGACTTTTATTTTTCTAAACGACGCACAGTGGCGCCATTTGAGTTTTTTCGTTGCAAAAATCATATCTTTTGAACCGAATAAGGTAATTGAACAGTTTAAACAGCATATGATAGATAACTGTTCAGCCTATGAAATGTGCATTTGAAAAGGGTGCTACGCTGTGTAGGGGCCTACTTATGGGTTATCAAAGTTAAAATTAGTAGAAAAATCAATTTTATGGTACCTAAAAAAAAATTATTTTTACATTTTTAGATTGTTTTTATTTTTTTTTTCTTTAGGGTTCTAAATTATTACCCAACAAATTAAAAAAAAAAATTTTTTTTTTTTAAATTTATTTTTTCAATTTTCTGTATTTTCGATATATGGGTAATTCCATGTCAAAACGACCAAGAGTGGGACACGACCCCTTCCGATTTTAATGAAATTTGGTGAGAATGTTCCTTTTATCTTATAAGGAACATATATGAACGAAAAAAAATTTTAAAATTTTTTTTTCAAAAGTTATGTCATACTCAAAATGTCATAATTTCGCCGAATTAGCCGAATGTGTTGAGCTTATTTCTTCAATAACTCGAAAACTACTTGACATACGAAGATGATTTTAATGTCATTTTAAAGAGAATACTTGGGGCTACAAACCATATATTGAAAAAATAAATTTTTTTTTGAAAAATGTAATATCTGCAAAATGTTAAATTTTAAAAACGGACTAAGTCAAAAACCTATTTTTTTATTTGGCTGATTTTTTTTTGTATAATACCTCAAACTGTTCTTTAAAAATTCTGAAACTTTGAAGGAGGTGTTTTTTTTTTTTTAAGATATGATTTTTTTCCTTTCGCAACCTTTAAAAAAATAATATTAAAATAGAATTTTAATATTGTAATTTTGAGCAATAAGTACACTGTGCAAGTTGCAAAAAACAGACCAGCCGCGCACCTGGCATTTCACCCTAATTGGGGACGCTGAATTCAGTGGTGCTAACCGTTTTTTTAAATTAGCTCTTGTTTTCAAGATATACCGTTATTTCGAAAATGTAAGGCGCTGCACAGCATATATTCGCGTAACTCAAAAATGGTTTAGTTTATTGAAATAACTAAAAAAACCGAAATTCGGCAATAAATAATAAAGTGGGGTTGGTCATACATTTGACCCATCTAGGAGCATCCTACGCGCTGTAGGGGCCAAATTAAAGAATTTTATTAAACCGCAATATTAGTATGGCAACCATGTCTTTTTAACCTTTTTTACCTCTAGAAGCCAAACGGGCACGTACGGGCAGATAAAATTTTTGAATTATGTAAAGAAATAATCAAAGAACAGATTTTGCAAATATGGCAAATATAGAAAAATATAGATTTTTGTTATTTTCCGTCAAAGTTGAAAAATAGTGAAAAAACGGATAGTTTTTAAATAGTGATTTACCAGGAGAAACACAAAGCAAACAGTTCATTTTTTTTTTATCATTACACATTTAATAAATGCATCAATCAATACAAACAAAAAATAAGGCATTTCGTTACCTATTTTTCGTGATATTACACCTGAAATCGCAACAAATTTACTAAAAATTGTGTGTTTTTTTGAAAACCGAAAGTCGGTCAACTTTGAACGGCTATATCTTCTAAACTAAAAATGTGATATTATTAAGAGTGGCAGATTTGAAATCGTTGAAAAGTTTCCTATAACATGAGTTTATTCAAAACTTCGTCGGTGCTCATGAAAATTTTGATTTTTGCAACCTCGTTTGCTCTACGGGCGCTACTGTGCGACGTTTTTGCGCGACTTCATTTTTTAAAATGTCTAAGGTAACCCTGTCCTAATACGTTTATACATGTGTGTTTGTTTGCAAGTGCAAAATGAAAACAAAAACATTTTGGGAGAACAACATAGAGCACACCGTCTTTTATACATGTGTGCACATGTGTGTTTGCCAGTATAATGCAAGAAAAAAACACATTTTGGGAGAATAACAAAACACACAACTTCTTTTTATACATGTATGTGCGTGTGTTTGCAAGCAAATTTATAACGCTTTTAAAACCATTTAATCCTCAAAATTTAGAAAAAAAAATGTATATTGTGCATTTCTACACAAAAATACCTTTAAAACGATATATGTTTCATTAAAATCGGTGGACGTTAAGATACTTAAAAATCAACGATAAAAAAATTGCTTCCGTATTTATATATAAGATTTTTATTGAGTCAACCCAACATTCTTTTTTAAGAAACTTTACTAAGTAACATTTTCTTCTTTTGAGTTTCAAACAATTCGTCCCTTTCACTTTGGTCGAAATAAACAAATTGTTAATTGAAGGATTAACTTTTATAGCAAAAGTTAAAGTTCACGTTAGTTAACCGATACACTAAACCTAACATACATTTGTAGGCTTAGTGTATCGGTTAACTAAAGTGAACCTTTCTATACCATCCATCACGGGTAAAAAGGTATAATATATTAGTTTGTCATTCCGTTTGTAATTTCTGCAATATTTATCTCAGACTCTAAAAACTTCTGGGTTTTTATGAAGAGCGAAGTTTGTTTAACGATGTCCGTTTGACTGCTGAAATGGGTTTCTAAAGACCTCAGAAAAAATGGAGACTCGGTCCACAAATGGCTGAGATTTAAGCAAAAAACAACGACTGCAAATTTTATCTATAAAGCCCTTGTAATTATTATATCTGGAAAAAGGCAACAGCCAAAGTTTCGATTGGTTTTCAGTGCACAACATCCGACAAAATGTGGACGGGATTGGAGAAGTGGGCGCTGTGCCAAATGTTTTTATCGGTCCATGGTGAAGGGTATATAAGATTCGGCACAGCCGAATATAGCAATCTGACTTGTTTTTGCATAAGACATTTAGATTACAAACATCAATATTTCAATTTAAATCAATTACAACAAGTTGAATTTTAATTAAATCACCTGGCTGACAGTCATCAGCAAAGATTAAAGCAAATCCTGTGAGGTTGCCTAGCAGTTATCTTATTTAAAGCACAGTGGAATAGAATTAAAATAATTTGGAAATAATTAAAATAATTTGGAAAAATTATTCAAAATCCGTGGATATAAATAAACTAGAATCCTTTGAAATGTGGATTTATCGACAAGTACTCAAAATACCCTGGACATCTGACACATCTAATGACGAGGTTTTGAGAAGAATGAACTGATGACAAGTATTGATCAATCATATAAAAAGACGAAAACCCACATTCTTAGGTCATATAATGAGAAACTCTATATATAAACTACTGCAAACAATTCTTCGAAGGAAAGTTAAAGAAAAAAACACCAGACAGAAAGGAGATAACATGGATGGAGAATATACACGAAATGCCAACAGAGCGATCCTCATTAACATCGCAAGGGTTACAGATAGATTTTGTCGATTCGCATACCACCAACGATTTTCAGCACGACAAGTCGATCGACAATTCAGGCGAACGATAACGTACATAACAGTTTTCATACAAATTTGCGGCCCACTTAGAAATATTATAAATAATATTATTGTGTCAAAATATTTAACGAAGTTTTTCTTAATTATAGTTTTTTTTAAAACAACACCACTTTTGATGTGGCAATTAGTGCTGGGATACTATCGATATTTTCACTATCGATATATCGATATTACTATCGACTGAATGTTTGTACTTGTGCAGGAAAACTTTAATTATTTTTTTATAAGGCTTAAGATTTCAAAAAACCCTACGAAATTTTGCACTTTGGCATAACCATTTGCACCAAACACTGAAATCCGTTTATATTTATTGGACAGTAAATACGAGTTGCCATTTTATATCAATTATAAATATTAAGCTTTGAAAAATTTGGAAATAGTGCCAAATGAGTCACGGGGGTACCACCGTACTTTTTGGCTTTGAATTGTATCAAAAAAGTACAAATGTACCAACTTTATCAACCGTGGTACGTCAGAAACAAATGATATGCGTTTTACTATTTTTTTTTAAGCATACGCACACAAACACAAATATTAAAGCTGAATTGACGTCTGTAAGAAAAATCCGTTCTAAAGAAAAAATTCGAATCAATGCTGCTGTTTACTTTTTATTTTAATTAGGTTTTGTTCAATATGAGCTTTAGAGAAAACTTGTTAAGGCAAAAGTTGTTGGAAACTTTACTAACAACAACTTCTTAGAAAACGATTTTTATGTAAAATTAATATTTTCCTAAATATTAGTCATACAAGTCGGACTTTACGATTTTTCTTAAACTTTGGCGGGCTAGAGGGACGGCTTAGCCTTCGCCGATCATCCTAAAAATTTTTTGGAGTTGTTTTTTATCAATACCCACCGAATTGGGGGAGGTTAGAGCATGGAAAAATAGAAAAAAAATTTGGTCCATACAGTTAACGACCACCCTAATGTATATACGCACGTTATTTTAGATGGCAGTTTTTTTAAAATTTATAAGTACCTTTCTGAAGGAACCGGAGTATAAGATATTCCATTGCAACTTTAAAAAATTTTCTAAATTCTAAACCCAAAAAGGTAATCAATCTAGCGGACTTATCCTCTAACGGTCGTTCATTGTTTTGTCCTATGCTTACACTTGCATTCGGATTTGCATTTTTTTTGTACAACAGTACAAAAATATTTGTCCCTATATAAACATGTACAAATTTCGACTTAAAGGCCTTAAATTAGCAGTAAAAAGCACTGCTAAGCAATCCATTCTGTTGTTTGTATTCATTGCTGTAATTCAGCGCGAGTTAATAATAGCAAGTAAAAATTTGCGGCAAAAAACTGTGTGTGCATAGCTGCTGTTAGATGTCTTCATAGCTGTATTTAAAAATAATAAAAATATCGATATTTATATTTTTCCTATCGATATTTTCGATATTTTAAGACTATCGATAATATCGATAGTCTATCGATAGTTTCCCAGCACTAGTGGCAATACAGTCATTTGACAATAAATAAATGGATTATGATACAAACGTAAAACCTGTCACCCGACATGTCTGTTAGTGGCCCGCTTCAGAGAACGATAGATAATGAGTGACTTGTTGTCGCTCGCTTCAGATGTCGATCGACATCGTGGACCAGGTTGATTATATGCAAAGCATTTTTATAATGTTAATTATATAATTGTATGATCACTAACTTTCGAAAATCGAATATGTAAATAAAAAAGAAGAAGATTCAAAATTGTAACAAGACCCCGATTACGTTGGAGGACACCATAAATAGAAAGATATAAAAAATTTTGTTAAATAATGGATAAAATTCTGAAGAGCCTAAAATCACCAGAATAATATTTTTTTTATTTTTAACAAATAGAATCTGGGAATTTATTTTTCATGGTGAGTTACATTTATTTTATAAAATTTCATATTATTCGAATGTGTACTCTAAGTAAAATTACAATTTTTCAAAGCTTTTATACATACTTTTAATAGTCTTATTCCTTCAATATTTAACAGGAATATTTTCTATGCACTACCAGAATAATATGAAAATCTATTTTTATTTTAATTTAAATAATTTCAAAAAAGAAAAAAAAACCTAAAGTCCTTGACGAATACATTCTTTTTTACCAGTTCTATTTTAATTTTTAAAGGGATTTAAGGGTTAATTCTTTAAACGTATTCTTAAAAACACATCTCCTTTATGAATTAATGGTGCTAATTCATTTCCCAGCCATTCTATCCCACTGTGCTGTGAAATGTACTTCATAATACAGATATAACTACTACTAATTCTTGTTAACACAGTGCACGCAAAAATTATATAACAAAAATGTTTTTTTAATTAATTGGCAATAGGATTTATTGCTTAATTTAAAAATAAGAACTTTTTGAAAAAATAGATTAGCTGTTACTAACTACGTTAACATTTTTAAATTAACGTAGGATTTTACACCGTTTTTGGATTATACTTTAAGGAATTTTACTTAACAATGAGTTAAATTGTTTTTGCATAAGACAGTTAGATTGGAAAACTATAAGTTATCGGCCATGTGCTGTCAATGGTACGAATTAAAATAGCAGAACGCCAGATATATTTTATGGTGTTTTAAAACTCGTGCGTTCTGCTTGCGATCTGCCATAGTCGCCAAACTTCTTGAAAATGTTAAACGTTTTGCGATTGTCAGAACATGCTCGTATAATAGGAAATAGGCCCTCTTCTCCTAACGATATGGCTAATTAGATTTTTATTTACATATATAATTTTTTCGACTTAAGACCGTTTTACACTATCACACAAGTCTCAAGTATTTTGACGGAAATGCTTCCCTGATCTTATATTGTTTGATATTTTTCAAAAAACAATAACAATTTATCCATACAGAAAAAAACCGAAAAGCAAACTCATTATTAAGAAATCTTAAATTAATCTTGTTTTAATTGCTTTTACAATTGTTGTATACACAAGGTGTGCTATCATGTTATATTGTAATAATTTTCTAACATTTTACAATGGTTTAAAAATATTGTTGTTGCTTTGTTAGCAAAAAGTGTCTTAAATAAATAGAACTTTGCTTGCGATGTGCTGTTGTTTTAAGCCAAGGAGACCTGCGCTGAACGGCTGAGCAGAGCCGCATTAGTTTTTGTAAGCCGTCGCCGTTGATGGTAAAATCCGGCTTACATCCGAATTTAACCTGTTGCTAGCAATTGTTGCAACAAACACTTGCGGCGTCAAATTAGAACGGCTTAGGACTCTGCTGTTTGGTAAACAAACAAAATAAAATTTATTTCTGATTTGCGTCTGAAAAATGGAAAAAAGTCAGATAGATCTTATTTAATGTATTAATTCAGGGATTAGAATTAAAAAATATTTTTATTTTTGGTAATTTTTTTTTTTTTTTTTAAAGTTTGTTTTAAATCAGCTGATTTAAATTCCAAACAGCACACGGAATTATGAGGGGTTGTTCACAACAGTCGTATATTTTCATGTTATTATTTTAAGACATATGACTTTATGACACCTTTTGAATCCCCCAAATGTTTGTCATGACAGGGTTGTATCTTTCTCAAAATACGTAAGACTTTTGCGATAGTGTAAAGTACCCTTAAGTAGGCACAATTTACTTTAGAGAGATTTATTATTTTATGTTAGCATTTTCATGAACTTTTGCCAGGCACTGTATTAAATGCATTTAATATTGCTAATAAATAAATAAATAACTTTTTTTACTGTCTTATCCGCTTATAAGCGCTTATAAGAAATAACAATTAATCATATTTAAAATTGTCCAACTATAAATATATTGAGGCATGGAAACAAATGATGCTAAAAGCAAATTTATTAGAAATATTTAAAAGTTGATGTAAATTTTTAAACTTTAAATCAATAAAATTTACTTACACAATTTTAAGAATATTAAGCTTTAGGGACGTTTACTGGATATTATTGTTTTGAGAACACAATAAAACATTTTCAAACTTAATCATCCCATTAGAAACATTTATATACGAATTTGCTTTAAACATTTTTGTTTTTGGAAATACTTTTCTTTTGAAAACTTTATTTAAGCTCAGAACCAATTTAAAATTTATTATTATTAGTTTAAAACTATCATATATTTCCCATGATAAATAACTCAAATTTAATAGTTTGTGTAGAATTTTATTTTACCCTACTTTTAGGAGCTTTTTTACCCCAACAAACGTTGCATAACTTGGGGAGTTACTTATTTGCTACCAAAGATTTTTAGTTTGTTTTTTAATATTTATAACTTTTTGACTTTTCCATGTACATATATATATGCCTTTAAATATTTGTTATTTATTTTAACAAAAACTGAAAATAAAGAAAAATTAGTTTTTAATTTGTTTTCATGCAGATTTTATATGATAATAATATTATATTTATCTGCAAATATTTGTTTAATTTTATGCATTAAAAACAAACAAACTAATAAAATGAAATAAGGTTAAATAACAATCTGATGATTTTTTATATCCAGAATTATAAAACATGAATTTATTACAAATGTATTTATTAAAAAAAAAAACAACAAATATAATAAATAAATCTTGTTTTTATTTACTGTTGCTGCTTTTAAAATCAATATTTTTAATAAATGAAGAACGTTAATGAAGAAATAAAAGGCTGTGTGGTAAAAAGTTAGTTAAAGATGTCTTAAAATTATGTTAAAACAATAAAATGAATCTTTAAGAACACCTTTGAAAGAATCGCTCTTCCATCTATTGCTGTAGGTGATCAACCCGATGCTATGGAAGACCGGGTTTGGTACCTTGGTAGCACGGTTTCAGCCGATGATGGTAGTGAGATGGATGTGAATAATAGGATCGGTAGATAAAGATAGAGTAGCATCTGACATACAATGATAAAAGTGTGCGTACTTTACTTCGAATATTTGGCTCTTACGTAAAATAGGGTTTGCTATATGGATGTACAAAATGGAAGGTTAGAGTTGTCATCTCCAAAAGCTAAAAGCTTTCATAAAACGGCATGGGTTATAACAAATGTGAAAGAACAAATCTGTTAAAATATGCAACTGATATTCGCAAATGAAAATGGCAATGGATGGGTCATGTATTTCGACCTAAGGGTAACAATATTTCCCAGCACGCAAATTTTCAATTTAACACTACTTTCTATAGAATTTTCTATTTTGCCATTTAAATAGAGTTTTAAAATGGTCCCTTAAAGTTTAATCCATTTCGATTCTATAAAAATCAGGGTATTTTTGAACTTTAAAGTCCCAAAACAAAAAGGTTATATCATGTTAAGTTCTATTATTTTGGGATTCGC
This sequence comes from Pollenia angustigena, assembly GCA_930367215.1. Lineage (NCBI taxonomy): Eukaryota > Metazoa > Arthropoda > Insecta > Diptera > Polleniidae > Pollenia > Pollenia angustigena. The sequence continues at coordinate 121,894,445 of OV884059.1, read as the reverse complement.
ATTGACCTCTCGAAGGTATCAAATTAAAAACAACATATTATTTGGAAACGAAACCAAAGTTTGTATTAAATTAAGGCGGCCTAATTTGGGTCTTTATAGATCCATTTTTTTTTTTAACAAATAAATTAAATAATTTGGAGTGATGTCAGTCAAATTCCAACACACGGTGTTCTGAACACTGGTGGAAAACAGTGAGTTAATCACGCTCCCATGCGTAACTGCAACCCTGCAACACTGGACGAATCTGGCCTCTACTGCTTAAAGGCAAATAGTTTTAATGATTAGCAGCAGCACCCAGGAAGCCAGTAGGCCGAACTTCCACAAGATTTTAGGCATAAACCTCGGGCACCACGTTATCCCCAAAGGAGTCTTACATATAACCAGTTCAAGACCGAAGTTTAAGTGCAACTGGTTCCCCTAGCTCTAGATAAGGGTCTATGGCCAGCCGTGATTAAACTTTTCTAAGGAAGAAAGACCTGCCAGTTTTGAGGATGTCATACCAAATAATACCCCCGGAGGTATTATTTAGGACAATAGTATAAGCCTTCCCTGTAAAATCATCCAGATAGGACCACGACGAGAGCTCTTTTAAAATGTTTAAACTTTATTTCTATTCAATCATTATTGTTTTATTATAAGTATTTATGAAATGAAATTCTTATAAAAAACTTTCATTTAGTATAAAACAAGGAGAACTGGACAGGTCAGAGCAGATTGTATAGGAGATTTGCTGTTTTCACTGATAGCTCGAAGATGAAGGGCGCGGGTGAGGGGGTCTATATTGAGAATCTGGATACCAAAAGGTCATATAGACTTCCTGAAGACTTTAGAGCCGTGGAAATGGTAGGGAACAACATTTCCAGGGTATCGGAGGCCACCATATATATGCACAACCAAGTGGCTCTTAGAGCCTTGATTGACTGTTATGTGAACTCCAGGCTAGTGGATGATAGCAGGAGGGCTCCGGGAGAAATCTTAGGGAATGATATGGTGAGGCTGTGCTGAGTACGATGTCACTGCAATATCACCGTCAACGAGATAGGTCATAAGTTGGCGAGACTGGGCTCGGAAATGGAGGATCCTGACTGTTTAGAGGTGGCCAGGTCTCCAATTGGCTTCTACTTCGGAGGAATCAGGGAATGGGTACCCGGCGAGACTAGTTGAGTCAGGGGAAACGCACGGACTGCACGGTATCGCGCGCGCTGTGGCCGGTGCTTAGGAAGTCCGATTCGGATTAGCTGCTAGGCGAGAGTAGGGTCTGCTTCAGGAGCATGCTAGGAGTCATCACATGCCATTATATGATAGGCAGGATAACGGTTAGATTGGGATCTGACTTGTCATATATTTATATAGGTTGTGTGAGGTCCCAGAGGAGTTGGAGACGGTTGAGAACTGCCACTGGCCCAGGCCACAGAACAGCACGCTGAAGTGGCCGAGAAGTATATTCCTGCGCGAATTGGGAGATGTCTAGGGCTGGGGGCTAGAGAATCTGACGGGATTCGTTATGGGAATGACCTGGCTACGCAGCAAGAGACTGGGGACTGGGAACTTGGCAGGGCAGTTTTCTGTTTAGTAGGGTTGCTTTTGCTTGTGTTGTCAGATCTGTTTTAATCTTCCACTACTCTCTCTATTCTTGTGATTAAACTCTTTATTTTCCCTCTATTATTTTCTTACTGAAATATTTTCAACAACTAAGGGGTCACAATGGACCATATTGGTCTCTGGGTCAGGGTGTGAAGTTTACTTTCACCAGCCTAACCCTACCTAGTGTACAACAAATTGAATGATACAAAAGTATTATAATTCAGTTTGTAAAATTTTGATTTGGAAACAACAAAAAAAAATTCTGTAAGAATTTAATATTTCGTAGGGACTGATAAAATAACATTGAATTTTAATTTGTAAAAGATTGGATTCAAACCAATATGAATCCCTCAAATGAATTTATCATTCTTTTGTTTTTGTATTTTGTAGTATTTGCTGCCACCGTATATTAAATTCGCCTTGATTTGTTGTTAAAACTTAATTTTAATTTCTGGGTCGTTTTCAAAATTTCGTTTCAACTTTTAAATAATGACTTTTCTTTCACATTGAACATGATGAAAAAGTTTCGATACAACTTCTAATCTTTCGGCATAACGTAATATACATTAGGGTGTCCCAAAATTTTTTTTTGTGATTTTCATAGGTGCTCAGCTAAAATTTAAAAGCTTATAGGGTGAAGTATTTTTGATTTTTTTTTTAGAATTTTCGGAATAGGTTTAGAGGTCGCGCAAATGGAGTTTTCATAAAAAAACGGAGTTTTCGGCCATTTATTTATATTTAACTTTACTCATAACTTGGTTAATACCACGAGTTTCTTCACTTTTGAGGAAACAGTTTTAAAGAAAAGTATCCAAGCTTTATTCCTGTGTGAAATAATTATAAGTTTTGGTGATAAGTGTACTCATTTAGATACCCTTAATTACAATTTTTCGTAATTTTTTAACAAATTCTGTAAATAACGGTTTATTACTTTTCAAATTCATATGAAAGGTATTAAAACTAGGGACGCGATTTTGAAAACCGATAAGTTCTAAACAATTAAGAAACACAAAAATGGAATTTTGTCCTACAGTTTCCGAGTTACACTATTTTTATAGTTTGTACCTTAAAAATGGTGATACTTTTTTCGTCTCATCACCTCATCACCAAAACTTATAATTTTTTCACACAGGAATAAAACTTGGATACTTTTCTTTAAAACTGTTTCCTCAAAAGTGAAGAAACTCGTGGTATTAACCAAGTTATGAGTAAAGTTAAAAAAATGGACGAAAACTCCGTTTTATATGAAAACTCCATTTGCGCGACTTCTAAACCTATTCCGAAAATTCTAAAAAAAAAAATCAAAAATACTTTACTCTATAAGCTTTCAAATTATGCTTGAGCCTCTTACAAAAAAAAATTTTGGGACACCCTAATATATGTACATTTCTCTTATATGTGTAGCTGGCAATTTAAAAATGTATTGCCACGGAAAAATTGTTAAGTAAACCCCCTAAACACTGTCTTAATTTCAACCAAATCATACGAGTGTAAACATTTATCCAGGCATTTGCTTAACTTTTGATTATCCCTTATTTTTTAAAAGTTTTAAAAAAGTAAATTTCTCTAAAGTGCATATTTTAAAAATTCCTTTTCTCCTTCATCTGACACAAATATCTATAAATGCACACATTTTTTTTTTCAATTATCCCTTAAAAAAAAAACTGAAAAAATTTTATTATAGTATCCAATAAAATTGCATAAAAAAAGCTTTTAAGCTTCATTAAAAACACAAAGTTGTATACTTTTATTTTACGAAAAACACAAAGTTCTCTCTTAACAGATTAGAAAACTTTTATTGAAAATATAATTTGTGTGTTGTGTAGAGTTCATAGCAAAATTTTTGTTTTCTGCACTGAGAACAAAGTGGACCGAGAAGCAGCAAAAGTTATTAAATAAATCCCATTAATTTGCACTTAAACAAACAATATTAAAACTAGCAGATTTTTTTTTTTAGTTTCAAAATACATTTTTTGTATAAATAAATGAAAGTTTAAGTGGTGAACAAGCACATTATAACGAAATTATGGTTAAAACAAGTGAAGAGTTATAAACGGATGAACAGCTAAATCGATTAGCTTGAAATACGTTCTGTTTCAAAGCTGAGAAACTAGTCTTTTCGGTTTCAGATAAGGTAACCTTGGGTTTTATACATTTAAAGTTAGATGACTTCAAAAAATGTTTTAAGCTTGACTTTTTCAGTGTTAAACCTAAAATTCTTATAGTCTTACTACAAATTCTATGAAAAAATATTTATGGGAAGTCTACTTCATGAATGCCCTTTAAACTTTAATATTAAGTATTAATTATATCGGGTGATTTTTTAAGAGCTATAGGAAAGTTTAAAAAAAACACATAAAATTCAGAAAAATGCATGAAATTTTTATTTGAATCGATAGTACGGTCCATATAATTTGATGTTTGAAGATTATTTCATGCAAATGTTGACCGTGACTGCGCCTCAATTGGTCCATCCGCTTAGTCCAATTTTGGCATACTCTTTCCAACATTTCGGCCGGTATCTCATGAATAAATGCTTCAATGTTGTCTTCCAATGCATCAATTGAAGCGGGCATGTGTGTATAGACATGAGCTTTAACATAGCCCCACAAAAAATTGTCCTAAGGCGTTAAATCGCACGATCTAGGCGGCCAATTGACCGGCCCCAAAGGTGAAATAAAATGTTGACCGAACTCGCCTCTCAATAAGTCCATTGTTAAGCGTGCTGTGTGGCATGTGGCACCGTCTTGTTGAAACCACATGTCATGCAAGTTAAGCTCTTGCATTTTGGGCAAAAAAAAAGTTGGATATCATCTCACGGTAGCGCTCACCATTCACAGTTACGTTACGATTTGCATCATCTTTGAAGAAGTACGGTCCAATGATATCACCAGCCCATAAACCGCACCAAACTGTGACTTTTTCTGGATGCATTGGTAGCTCTTGCAATGCTTCTGGTTGATCTTCACTCCAAAATCGACAATTCTGCTTGTTAACGTACCCATTGAGCCCGATTAAACTGACCATAAAATGGAAGAAGCGCGCGATGAACTTTCTTAACAGAGCACGCATTTTGATAATAAAATTCAATAATTTGCAAGCGTTGTTCGTTTGTAAGACGATTCATGGTTAAATTATATAACCAACCTGAAGATGTTTGACAGTGAAACAAAACACTAAACGTGCGTCAGCTGTTTAAACCAGTGTTGCCAAAAAGATAATAGCTAAAATCACCCGATATAATATCAAAAACTCAAATAAATTCAAAATATATAATAGTGTAAAAACAATTCGTTATGAAATGTCAAAAAATACGTGAAGAAATTCAACACTCCTGTGGCTCTCACTATTTTTTGACATTTTTCTAAACATTAATATGCATGAGCTGACTTAAACAACTGAGCGGAAACAATGTAAATGTAAATTATATGTGTGAAACCATGTTGAACTTAAGGAAAGTTTTCGTTAAGTTTTATGAAACTGTCATTGGATTAAGCAAAGTGAGAAACTGATCGCACATATATATGTGTGTGAATATAAATATGCCGAGTTAAATATGTTTCGACGTAACAGCTTACGTTGCTTCATATTTAACTATGGATGAAATGATGTAACGAAATATTTAAGTATGCCACATTTAAGTATTACAAATGTTTAAAAGTGGTCTTAAAATTAAGATGTGGTTGTTTTTGATGAAAAAAATGTACAGAAAATATTAAAAATTGATTTTAAGTAAAAAATTCGTGATATTAATTAAAAAATAAATTAAATTTCCACCAGTAATTTACTTGATTAAACGTTTAATTCATCTGATTACATTTTTAATAAAAAGGGATTTTATTTTTGATTAATGCTTTAATTTGTAAACAATTTTGGAAAATTTTTTCTTCGTATCTTTCAAAATGCAGAAAAAATATCCTAATAATATTTCATTCAACATTTTTAATTTTTCGAATTTATTCTATGAGCTTAATTTCAGTTATGTATTTTATAAAGCTTTTTTGTAATAGTTCTATTCCTTCAATTTTTCTGAAATGACTTTATACACTACCAGACTATTATATTGTATTTTCTTTTTACATTTTACCTTAGCATTCCTTTGGAAAGCAATGAGGTATATTGAATGTACAGAAAAATTTACAATTATTAGACACCAGCAGAATGTAACACTATCCAGTGAGACACAAATAATGCTGACGAAGGCCGTAGCGGGCCAGAAAATGTGGAAAATAAGGACTAGGGACCGTGGTGCCCACATGGCCCACCCTGTACATTTCACCATAACTTAACACCGATAAAATCAAAACTTGTCAACTGATTTTCCTGATTTATGTCTTATTTTACTCGTTATATACCTGGATTTCTGGTAATTGATAAAACAGTAAAATTTTTGTCTTTATAATTTTATTTTTTATGAATTTTTAAAAACAAAAAGTATTTTTTTTTTATGAAAAAAATTATCGGCACAAATTTCTGACAAAAACAAAATTAATTTTAATTAAAAAATTTGTGATATTAATTAAAAAATTAATAGCATCAATTAAACCTTTAATTCACTTGATTAAACATTTTATTCACATGATTAAACGTTTAATTCTCTTGATTAAATTATTAATTGAATCTGATTTTATTTTTGATTAATGCTTTAATTGGTGCGATCATATTCATCACGCAAAGATGAGATAAAAACTACACACACTGGTCAAGTTTTTGCTGAAGATGATTATTGCAATGCTCGTGTCACGAACGCCAAACGTTATGTTAATGAAAAAAGGGGTATTAATTTGATTGATGAAGTTCCTCCAAAGAAATGTGCCGAACGTGATGTCTACTGCGATAATGGTGATGGCCCCTTGGGACATCCAAAAGTCTATATAAATTTGGGCAAACCTGGTGCGCACATTTGATGTTAATGTGGTTTGAGATTCGTGAAGAAAGATTAGAAAGAAGAATTATCTCCTAATTCTTATGCAATATTTGTTTACTTAAAGTCGGTGATCTAAATACTATCCTATTCAGTCGTACGATTTATCAAAAAATCCAATGTGCTCATAAAGTTTGATAGGGTAACGTAAAAATTAAATTAAGTAACAGATTCTTTAACAAAACTGGCTGACTTGCAAATGCATACGAACGTTTCCATAAAATAATAGATTCTATGAAATCAGAGTTGCATTTCCTAGTAAATTCATCTTTTTTAGTCTGATTGTATGGCATTGAAAACAGATTTTGCAGAATAGAATTCCGTCAGATTTTCGTGCAAATGAATCGTACAAATGATCAGGATAATGAATGCCGCTCTAAAGCAACATTTAAGCCGAAGAATATAAAAATTTTTAACACAGTTGGCAAAGTTCACTATTTAAAATAATTAAAACAAAGATAATTTAATGAAATTCCCGTTTTGGTAGTTGAATTTATTTCCGAGAAAAAAACTCAAGTGTACATGAATGACAGGGTGATTCGTTTTTTTTTTGTAAAAATTTTAAGTTGTTTATCAATTAAAGCAATTGACTAGATGAGGCATAGCCGTGAAAATCAATATCTTAAAACACAGTCAGCTATTCCGACATCTTGCCAAGTTCCTTAATTGTTTTTTTTTTTTTAATATATTTAGAAATCAGGATACAAAAAAATTATATTAATTTTAAACACCACTTTAGAAGAAAAATAAGAAGACACTTTAACTGTTGGAAAACTAAAAATCAACTGATTTGAATTCCAAATTATAAATTTCAATAAAAAACTAAAATATGAATATGTTTTTTCTGATTTCCAATAATATTCCATTCATTAACGCTTTTTGGTTAACAAGCTGCCAACCAAAAAAAAAAAAAAAAAAAAAAAAAAAAACTGAAAATTGCCATATACTTGTTACTGACGAGGAGTTAAATCTTTTATACTCACAATTGACTGTATTTTATTTTATCGCCTTTATTTTCTTGTACTTGAGTTTTTTCGAGTGTATGTTCTAACAATTAACACCTGATTTCGAATTTGTAACTGTGGGATACTTTTGTGTAGTCAAAAAAAAAAAAAATACATCAAAAAAGAAACAACTAAGAAATTGTTAAAGAAACTGCTGGAATTTAAATTGATAAATTAAAAAAAAAACACAAAAATAACACTTGTTTCTTTAGCTACTTTTAATAAAAGATACACAAAGTATTGAAGATGCTAAAGATACCATAATTTTGGGATTTTTATGGCTGGTACTTTTTACCGTCAATGCTTCTTTTAAGTACCTTTTGGGGAATTGTAAACCATTTTTTTATAGCTATTTTTTATATGCTAGACAAGATTTTATAAAAAAAAAAACTGAAACTATTAATCAAAAAAATAAAATCTAGCTTTTTACAATAAAATTGTAGATAAGAAGTCATTTTATGAATGGAAAATTTTGAAAATATACAGACAAAAATATTTTTGAATGCCTTAAACTGGTAATTTTTTACAGATTACGCATATAAGTCGTTTTATATCTTTCTTAATTTTTTTTTGTTTAAAAGAAATCTAGTTACTAAATGGCTTAATTTGCAACACTGATTATTGAGCGATAAGTATGTACTTCAAATGTATTGTCTTCTTGATTTTAACCAGCAGAGTAACCTGCTAAATGGCCCAATTTTTTTTACCGAAACACTTTTAGCAAATTACAACAAAGACGTTACTGAAAAGAAACAAAAAATAAATAAAACTAGCACTAAAGTGTGATTTTCTATGTGTTTTTGTTTTTGAAGTTTGTAGTACACTTTCAAAATGAGTTTTGGAAAATAGTTTTAAATAACATAAAGTCAATTGGTAAACCAAACAATAGGGTTCATGAATAAATCAAGACCAAAATTTGAAAATAATGAAACTGAACAAGAACTGGAACTGCACTAGGACTTTACTGGAAATGGACAGGAACGAAACAGGAGCTGGAACTTAACTAGAACTGACCTAGAACTGAACTAGAACCGAACAAGAACTGAACGGAACTAGAACTGAACAAGAACTGAACTAGAACTCAACTAGAACTGAACTAGAAATGGGCAAGTACTGAACTAGAACAAGACTGAAACTCAACTAGAACTGAACTAGGATTGAACTAGAACTGAACTAGAACAGAACTAGAACCGAACCTGAACTGAACAAGAAAAGAACTAGAACCGAACCTGAACTAGAACTGAACTAGAACTGAACTAGAACTGAACAAGAACTGAACTAGAACTGAACTAGAACTGAACTAGAACTGAACTAGAACTGAACTTGAACTGAACTAGAACTGAACTAGAACTGAACTAGAACTGAACTAGAACTGAACTAGAACTGAAGTAGAACTGAACTATAACTGAACTAGAACTGGACTGGAACTCAACTAGAACTGAACTACTGACTGAACTAGAACTGGACTAGAACCGAACCTGAACTAGAACTGAAATTAAAGTTAACTAAAACTAAACTTGAACTGAAGCAAAATTGTTGCCCCTATTACGGTTTAAGTTGAAACTTAACTTGACAACTGCTGGTGCTGAGTTGTAAATGTTTGATGGTTTTTGTTTAACGCACTAACACAGGGTTGTACACAATAATACAAAACTGCGAAATTTCAATCGAACTGGCCCTGCAGACAAAGTAACTAGTATTTAGCTAGAAATATACTAGTTGGCATTTACCTTAAACTACACAGAAAGCATTATTTACTAAAAATGGCTTGACATAAGAAAATTTTGCATGATACTCATCCAAGCCAAAAATTACTTATATTAAATATATGTGTGGCTTGGTTGAAGCAAAAGGTTTCTTAATTTAAGAAAATTTTACTAAATACGAACGAAATAAGTTAAAATCATGAAATTATGTTTGGAGTTTGGATTTTCTTGTTTTAAGAAACCAAATGGATTACTTTAGAAAATAAACTTGTTTTCGTGTAGTTGCACTTTTGATTACTTTTTTTTCATATATTTAACTATTATATTGAAGGTTGGTTTGAAACTAGTTGTTTTATTTATAGTATAACCCCCATATTCATAAAAAATATTTTTATTTTATTGGAGGTTTATTGAACATGTTTTCATAGGAAATTCGTTCAATAAACCTCCAATAAAATAAAAATACTTTTTATGAATATGGGGGTAAGTATTTAAAGCAAAATTAAATTTGACTATTCCCTTTAATATTTTTATACCGTAATAGAGGCATATTGCTAACTTGGAACTGTACTGGAATTAAACTAGATAAGATAGGACTGAACTATAATTTAACTTAAAGTGAAGAAAACTAAACTCAATTCATATATTTTTAAAATGGAGCTTTGCTCAAACTGAACTAGATATGAAATATAACTAAGTTTTAATTCATAACTGTAGTAAAGGGTGTTTTTAGCCGCATGAGAACTTAAGATAATAATACAAGACAGAACATTGTAGGAATGAAATTAATTTTTATTATAATCTGGTAAATCATTTTATTGCATTTATTTTTAAATAAGTTTTCCGGCATATGACCGCCGCGTCTACGAGTTACATGGTCCATTTGATCAGTCCAATTTTTCAATACTTTTTCCAATAAAAATTACAGTATGGCATCAATGGTGCCTCGTGAGTATTGACTTTCAATGCTTCAAAAGTTAATGGTTTGTCGGCATAAACCAAAGCCTTAACATACCCCAGAAAAAGTTATTCATAGGCGTTAAATTTAAATTTAAAGTTGTAACAAAATTGATTTTGCAAAAAATCGATTGTTATCGCGCTGCATGCCAAAGTGCGTCTTCTTGTTGAACGAAATTTTGTTGATGTTTAGCTGATTAATTTTTGGAAACAAAAATTCAGTCAGCATGTCCGATAACGCCGCTAGCGTGCAAACCGCACCAAACAGTCAATTTTAATGGACGTAATGGTGATTCGTTAAGGGCTTGAGACTTGTCATTGCTACAAATTTCGCTTTCAATACCGATTATGTTGCCGTTAAACTAACGAAGTGCTCTATGAACTTCGCAAGTATTTTTTTCCAATTATATTCTACAATTTGGAAGCGTAGTTCTAGCGTTAAACGATTCATAAACCCGTCTTATGGTTGTTGGCGAATTTTAAATACGCCTGCGACTGTTTGGTAATAGATTAAAGGAAATAAGTTCACGTTCTCCTCAATCTACTACCAAACAGTCACAGGCGTTTTCTAAGTTCGCCAACCACGATAAGTGTGAATGACTTGCCAAACCTTACTGAATAAATAGAAATGTCAACACAGTTTAACATTCTCAGCTGTCAAACTATAGTAATCAAACCGATAGTTCTGATGCGGCTAAAAGAACACCCGATAGAATTAAACTCGAGCTTGTTTGAAGCAAAAAGTTATAGATAGGAGTTTTATATTTTCAAGTGTTTTTATTTATGCCACTGTTTAACAGAACAAATAAAAATTGAAATTTTCTTAACACCAATCTATTTCTTAGAAATTCCATACGAACACTTTTGTACGTTTGCAATTGTTGAACAGGCAAAGCAGTAAATTAAAGTTCAGTTAAGTTATAAACACACAGTCCTAAACTCCTGGTCGGATTCTAAAATGATGTATAAACGAGTCGTGGAGGAGAACAAAATCTATTAACCGTAAAAGATCGCCTTCATTAGCCTTCGCTATGTTCAACCACCAAACAGTTTCATGTGCACACACGAATTTGTTCGCACAACGATGTTTTACATCACTGCCATTTATATGGCCATCTTGATTGTTACACATTAACATAACGACAGAATAAAATAACACATTTCTTCATTTTAATCTTAAACACGGGGAACACGTATCTTACAAGATTTCATAATCGAATGATTCTCGCACAGTAAACTTGTCTTTTTTATTATTTTATTTTTTAGTTTTTTTCTTTTTTTTTAGTTAAAAATGTTGTTTTCTTAAACATTTATCATAAGATTTTCACTATTTGCACTAAAAAATTAAACAATTTAATGAATAAGTCTTATTATTGTTTTATATGTATGTATGAATGAATGTGTATTTATGACAGCTCATCTTATAATATAGTTGTTATAAGATTTATCATAACAACTGTCTCATAACATTTATTATAATAATAATACAAACACTATTTGGGAGTAGTGTTTAAAAAACTAGACTCTAAGTAGCTGTAGTAACGAAAAAAACACAAAATAGTCTAGTTAAAAAATGTTAAAAACTTGTAGTCGTTCCTTTACTATTACTACCGCTACCGTCACATTTTAGTAGAGGTAGTTGTAGTAGTACCACAAAAAGAAAATAATTGGAGCAGCATAGTAAAAAAATTTGTACTGCTGTCGCTACCTTTTACTGCTAAAGTAGTTTTATTTTTTAAATTTTTACTACTACCTACTTTAGTAGTTATAGAAGGAGAAGACAACCTAGTATTTGAACTAACAGAAGAATTACATTAAAGTAGTTGTTTAATAACATTAAAGCAGTTTTAGAATAACATTGAAGTAGTATGTTAATAACATTAAAGCAGTCATAAAATAACATTTTGGTAACAGTTGGTAAAAAAAATTTCTTGAAGAAGATTTCCAACGGAAATCGAAATATTGAATAAAAACTTTTTAATTAATTTTTTAAAAAAGTGACCTGAAGCTTAAATAATTTAATAAAGTATAAAATTTAATAAAAAAGGTCGAAGAAAAAGGATTATAATGGTATTTTAAAACAAAATTTGTAAATTAAACATAAAATTCCAAACATTCCACTGCATTGTGGAATGAATGCTCATAAAATAAATTTCAAAAGATATGAGTACAATAACTTCTAAATTATTGTTTGAATTTGTTCACAACATTTTCTAGATAAGCAGTCGAAAATTTTTCGCAAAGAAATTTTTAAAAAGCGTCGAGTTGCAACACTGTTTGGAATCATTCAAACAACAACATCGCATACGTACCCATTGTTTGTTTATAGTTTTGTTTATTATTTTAGTTTTTGACTACCTCAATGTTATTATTTTACTACTTCAATGTTATTTACATACTACTTCAATGTTATCTTATTACTTCCTAAATGTTAATGCCTAAAAAAAAAAACTCCCAATGTTGTAAGTAGTAGTTATAAATCGAAAACCTCAATCAAACCAATAGAAAATTATTTAGTTTTTTTAACTGCTACTTCATTTTTATTTTTATTGCTGCTACTCTATTTTCTGGTTTTATTTTTTGCACGTTGCAGTAGTTTTAAAAAAGGTAATGCTACAAAACAAGACAACTGCTCTTTTGCCGCTACTTGTAATTGTTTAGAGTACTAGTTTTAGAAATAGTAAAAAAATGTTTAGGTAATGTAGTTTTTTGAACACTATTTGGGAGTCCAAACGTAGGATAATACTAGGGTATTCATTAAATTGGCCTTTTGCTTTAATCGGTTAATCGCCCGATTAATTAACCGAGGTCTTGGTTTAATCGGTTACTAATCGGTTAATTTTGTTTTTGATCGGTTAACCGATTAAAAATGTTTTTTTTGTAAATTAAGTAACTTCAATATATAAAAACGCATTAATTGTTTATTATTTGGAGTTTATTAGTAAAAAAACAATAACATACCAAATTCTTGAACTTAAACGAGCCAAAAAAAAACAATTCATAAATATTTAATATGCATTTTTCAATTAATACCCAAGGTGTGCTATCAAGTCATATCGCCATACAATCCCAAATAATATTTTACAATAGTTTAAAATAAATATTGTTGTATTTCAAACAAAATAAAAATTGTAATGCTGTGTTCATTGATTCTTCATAACTGTACAGTAGAAATCTAAATTATAAGCAGTAGCCCACAACAGTTATATCGTCGGCTTAATATCCTTTCAGCACATTTAACAGGAGAGACGAAAAACTTCTTAATTTTCCTATTTGCAGCTTGATAGAAAATTAAAAATACAGTTAGTTTAACACCCTTCAAGACGTTAATAGAATAAAAACCACATGCTGGTCGACGAGGTGTACCTTTCTCTACCACACGGCATCAAAATCTCAATTTACATAAAAAGTGGATTTAGCCGGTTTGCATATTAAGCCGACGATATATATTTCTTGTAATTATTTAAAGACATAAGACTTTATGACTATCTGTACCTATATCCCCCAAATATGTATTTATAAAAAAATAAACTGAGATAATTTCAGTAGTTATAGGTAGGGATTGCTGTTCGGTTTTAACCGAAATCGCGGTTTTTAATGCCTAAAAACCGAAACCGAAAACCGACAAAAAAATCTCGGTTTTAGCTTTTGCTTTAACAATGTATTTATGCTTGAAGAAATTGCAAATTAAACCTCATACTCGTACTTCATATCCAAAAACTTTATACATAACAGCCTTCAACAATGACAAGGTATTTCAAAATTCTTAAAATTCAAATAAGTACTAAGAAGAACAAATTTTATCTTTATAACTCTTAAGTACACACCTTATTTGTGCGGCATAAACTGCCACCTGGGCCACTTGAATTTTGTATGGAGTTTCTTGTGGCTATAGAAAAAACTCACACTATCGAACCCCTGGGCAAGGCTGGGACTACTTTTATATGTATGGAGTTTTATGGCTATAGCAGGACCATTTTGTTGGGAAATAATTTTTAGAAAAAATAGAAAAGAAAGAATTCTTATGTGTTGTGTATGCTTTCTTAAACGTTTCATTTTGATTTTATTTACTGCAGTACATACATATTATAGGGAAGGGGTGACCAGGCCCAGGTGGATACAATATGCACAAAATTTTCATTTGGCCAATTGCGAAATTGAGGAACACATAAAATTTCGTTCTAATATACTTAATAATTATATAAAAAAAAAACTGGAAAAGTCAAAAAATGCCTGGAGGCTTATTCTGAATTGCGACGCCAAAATCAATGCGATGCGAAAATGGATAAATGAGAACAACAATTGCTATTCTGTATTGCGATATTCGCAAAGTTTTTTTTAATCGCATTTCAAATGCGAAAAGTTGACAAGTCGGTTTTCTACAATGCGAAAACAAATGTCAAATTCGCAAAATTTATTCGACAACAAAATATCATTCGCAAAGTACAAACATGTTAGTGAAAGATAATATTTTATTTATTTATTCATCATATATTTATTATTTAATTCAGGGAAGCAAGCAATAAGACCACCAAACCGCGTCAATTTGAAAAAATGATAGAATTTATGAATACGCACCAAATGCACGTCAGCCGGCAAAAACTTTGTGGCTAACGTTAACTGAAGAACTAAATATCAATGGACCATCTATTAGAGAAGCTGCAGGATGGAAAAAGTATGAAATATATAAATCAGTTAAAAAATATTTGACTTCAACTTTAATTTTAATAGGTTGGGGCCGATTTTAAAGTACCCACAAAACACTTTCATTTTCTTCGTCGTCGAACCACAGTGCCACAAAATCCATTTTTATTATTTTTTTCTTATTACAGAATGTCCTAAATATATTTTTTAAACAATTTTCACAGCCAAACACAAACAATTTATTTATTTTTAATTTGACGTTTATTGACACTGACGTATATTTGAGCAGCGTTGCCACGATTTGAAATAAATTGCGAATGCGATTGCGAAAGTCTAACAGAATACCAATTTTCTTTCGCATCGCATTTCATTTGCGCATCGCATTGATTTTCGCATCGCAATTCAGAATAAGCCTCCTGGTCAGGCCCAGGTATACACTTAACGGCCAATAAAAGTACCTGAATTGAAACAAATTAAAAAATTGTTTTACATGCAAAAAAATATATATGTTTATGCATGAATTTAACTTTGATATTTTCAAAACCGAAAACCGAACCGAAACCGACCGGTTTTAATCATTTTAAAACCGAAACCGCGGTTTCACATTTTAACGGTTTTTAGCAAACTCTAATTATAGGAGATCTTTTAAAATAAAAATTTTTTTTTTTGCCAAAACTTGACTTGGAATACTCCATTATGCTTTTAGAGTTTTTTTTTAAATTTTTAACACTTCTAATTGTTTCGGTTAATTCTGTTAAAAGACTGATATGAGAAGATATAAGAAGAAACAAATACATAACTAAACACATACATAAAACAGAAAAAACGTGTTGGTAATCAAAAATGTAACCCATTTTTCGCCACATTCCTGTTGATCGATGATAAAGATAAAAAAACATTGTAATTTTAGTCACCCGTCGGCGGAAAATGTGTTAAAATGAAGATCACTGAACACCTTATTTGTTTTTTTGAAAAAATATTTTATAAAATCACAAAAAATATGTTATAATACTACAAAATATTGAAAATTTTATCACATCGGTTAATCGGTTAATCGACTGAAATTAATCGGTTTAATCGTTAATCGAAAAAAGCCAATTTGAAATTATCAGTTAATCGGGTAGTAATTAATCGGTTAACCAATTGACGATTAACCGAATGAATACCCTAGATAACACTCTCTGCGATTGAAGTTGACGTTTGCTGAAATAAAAATCGTATATCTTATCTCAGGTGAAGGCCCTGTGTAACGATCATGAGTAAGATATAAAGCCAACGTTTTGGTCTTGTGTACAGAAAAAATGAGACGGCCAGGGTTATCAGATTATTTTTCACAGAAAATCGCCACAATTCGCCGAATTTAATTTTTTTTTTTTTTTTTTTTTTTTAGTTTTTGTTAAGAAAAATTGGTTATAAATCACCAACTGTGGTTTTTATTTGAGAAAAAGTGCACAACAGTAATTTTAGTGTTTCTAAAAGCTTAAATGTAACTAAAGTTCAATATAGATTAAATTAATTTCAAGTTTATATTAATTTCAGTTTGTAAACTAGTAAACTGTAGTAAACTGATTTGAATAATAATTATTTATCTTTAATATAATATAATTGATTTAAATTTAATTTATGAAATACACAAGCCTATGCACAGAAAAATAGGAAAATATCTTTAAAAAATGCCTTTTAAAAATCGCCATGTCGCACAGAGGAGTATTTGGCCTGAAAAGCTGGCCAAAAAGGCAAAACAGAATTTTAAGAAATCTTAAGAACTAAGTACGCAGCTCGACAGACAACAATATTTTACATTATATTGTAAATTTTGAAGACTTTTAGTTGCGATTTGTAGCTCTGAGACCCTGCTAAAGTCAGGAAAGTGAAGAAAATTATATGCGATTTAAATATTTTGTCGGTTTCTGGATGTTTATATGATATTTTTTTTGCGGCTAAACGAATAAAGTTTTACCAAAGATTATTTTTTTCGCTGAAAGGTGTGATCAAAAGTTATTTAAAAAAG
The DNA here is from genome assembly GCA_930367215.1 of Pollenia angustigena. Lineage (NCBI taxonomy): Eukaryota > Metazoa > Arthropoda > Insecta > Diptera > Polleniidae > Pollenia > Pollenia angustigena. Next base: position 121,877,615 of record OV884059.1, on the reverse strand, counting down.
AAAAAAAAAAATTTTAAATATTTTGAATATTCATGTTGAAACAATTCGTTCAAAAGCTAAAAAAAAAAACAAATTATACACTTTTTTTTGCAAAAAAAGGAAAAGAAGAGGTTTTTAATAATGAGGTTAGCATGTCTACGAATTATGTTTGATACCACAATTAAATTTGGAATCTCTAATTTTAGAAACCAAAAAAAAAGTGTGCGCAAGTTTGCGCCATTATTTTTGACGATTTTTTTAAATTTTCACATTTCTTTTATTTTTGCTTATCGGGCATTCTTTCTAATACCTTTATATCGTCATAAACTTTTATGTATTTTGAATTATTGATTTCAACTGTTATTCACATCACTTCTAACACTTCACAATATTCATACCTGCCTATATGTAATTATAAATTGCAAAAATTCTTAATTAAGGAGCGATAAAGTGAGGAAGATATTCATCCACAAAAGACTTAAAGACGAGATAGGAATACTTGTAGATGTTCCAAAACCAGGATACGGTAGCACTATTGATGGCAACATCAAGAAGATTTTTTTCGGACCCAGCAACTGCATCGAAAATCACTGGAATAAATGAAGAATTAATCAACCGCCTGAAAATAATATTGGAAGCAATAACTAGCGGACACCGAATTAATATTGAGAAATTTGAGGAATATGCAATGCACATAAAACTGCCGAAATATATGTGCAACTTTACAACTGGCACCCCATGAGTCCTACGATGCACAAGATTCTTATCATGGCGGTAGTGTTATAAAGCAAGCAATCTTGCCAATTGGACAATTGTCAGAGGCCAGAAATAAGCACTTACGATTATATCGTATGAATTATTCGAGGAAATTCAGCAGAAGCGATACAAATCAAGATGTCTTGAATAGGTTATTTCTGTGCAGTGACCCTTTTATAAACTGCAGTACGCAAAGAGAACGGAATAAAAAAAAGCTTTTTTATCAGAAACCATCACACTTCTTCTTCCTGACACCGATGATGCAGCTAATGAGGATACACATACGACATAATAATTAGTAAGGAATTTTTATTAGTTTAACTTTTCGTTTATAAAGTATTAAATAATATAAAATAAATATAATAAAGCCTTTTTTCATAAAAAAAAATACTGTTTTATAAGAGCCTTTCAATTTTCAAATTGGTTTTTTTAATTAGACTGTAAATCATATGTATGTATGTACATACAGTCTGTCAAGCATGAGTTTAAACCTTTAAAATCAACATTTGTTAATTGAGTTTTGCGATTTATACCAACTTTCATTCCTTAGGAATGTGGCTTTTAGAAAAATCTTAAAAATTTAAACTTTTTGGTTCTTAATTTATTGCATTTTGAAAACAAAAAATTTGACGCATTTTGCATGTAAATTTTTTTTTCGCCATTAAATTTTTAATAACTCCAAAATAGTAATAGATATAAAATAAATGTGTATGGTTAGTTTAAGCAGAATTTTTGCATCTTCTGATCCTCCTGCTATTAAAATCGGAGAACACGTTTTCAAGTTATGGCAAAATATATAAGGCAACCCAACGATTTAGGGGGTGAAGTATGCCACGCCTTTAAAAGAAAATCCTTACGTACTAGAGAAAAACGGAAATCAGATTTGAATTAAGGGCATCAAAATCCATATAGTCCACATACTTTTATTTCTACGGTAGAGAACAAATTTTTTGTTGCTCAGTGTACTTTTGTTGCGCGGTGTAATTTATTCAAAATCTGCCACTAGACTTTTTATATCATACTACACCTAAAACTATCAAAAAACTAAAACGTTTACTTTAAAAAACACGTTTGTGTGTCGCCAATTTCCATCGCCAAATGGGTTTAAAATCGCCATGCTTGACGAGAAGCTGCCACATCTCACAGCCCTAAAAACGGTATACATAATGTCATTCATATATGCTTACATTTTTTCACACTTTTCATCTAATTTTTATTTTCTGCAGGTATTTTTCTTTCGTGTAACATACACGTCTCTTTCAGTTTGTAAATAAATGCATAAACAAATAGAACGAAATAGTTTTCTTTCCCTAAAATACCTGACGATTGTGCAAAACAAAACAATATTTCATTTACTTTTACAAAGTTTAATGCAGTGGCCTGTAAAGTCCTTCTGAGACACAGTTTGCAACAATGTATAAATAAAAAAAATAAAATAAAAAGAAAAAAACTGTTATGTGTTATAAACGTTCACAGTCAGAGTAAGTCAGTCAAACGTCGACTTTAATATGTATTTCAAGGTGTGAAACGTAATAAAATAATGTGGGAAAAAGGAGCAGAAACAAAAAGAAAAAGCAAACATATTAGGGGCTTTGAAATAAAAAAAAAACAGTCATTCTGTAATATTAAACGAGAATATTTGAAAGAGTCCCTCTCTTGTGTCTAAGCACAGTTGTAAACGTGTGTGTGCCTATGTGTGTGAGTGCATCATGACTTATAACGGTGATAATAATAACAATAATACTGATAACAACGATGACAGCGATAATGTTCATTTAAGTGCTACAGTTAGTCACACAATTGCACAGATAGATGACAGTAAATCTCCGGATTTTTCATTTCATTAAAAAAAAAAAAACGTTATTTGTCTGGCCCAATGAAGAAGAATAAAAAATCATGTATGAGTAGAACAAAATATTTAATTTTTGCGAACAATTTTGACATAAAAGACTTTAGTTAATATGAAATAAATATATTTAAAATGTGGTGATGTTTAATGTTCGCTATTATTATGATAATAAATATGTATGTGTGTTTATTTAAAACTATTGACAACATTGAAAAAGCATAAACATAAAAATTATGCAATTGGACATTAACTAAGAAAATTAAATTGGAAGCAGCGCAGATTTACATAAAACAAATTTTAATTTGTAGTTAAGATTTCAACACGTGGTTTTGGATCTAGAATTAAACCAAAACCGCACCAAATCTGAATTGAATTAGAATTGAACGAAATCGAAATTGAATAAGATTTGAATCAACTCTGAAAATCCTTTTACACCATAATACTGAGTATTAAGACATGTCAAAAGCTTGAATAACTTCAAAATCTAAGTTAGTGTCAACAATTTGTTATGAAATGTCAAAAAATACGTAAAGAAATATGAAAGTACATATTTGAAATTTTTCTAACTCCTACAAAAGACAGGATTTTCTGCTATAACATGAAGTTGTTATAAAAGCGCTGTTCAAACATTTACATTACCAACCGTGTTATAACATGAGAAAACCTCTAACATGATGAGGGTATACTTTACGCTTACATCATATTAGTGTTAATGTTAAGCATTTCATGTCAGTTGTAGACTGGGTGTAAACAATATGATTTTTTATTTCATCAGAGTTGTTTACAAGTTTTCATTATTATTCATTTAATTTTTTTTTTTAATAAAAATATGCAAAATGATTTATAATAAATATAAAATTTCAACTGCTTCCTCTTATTATTTAATATATCTTAACATCATGCCAAAAATTAAAGCGCTTCTAAAACAAAAATATAAATGTTTCAACACTGAACAGCTGTTTATATTCTAAAAATAGTTTTATTTTTGCTAAAACTGTGATAGTGTGTAGATGCAAAATGTATTGAAAAAAATTTTCTCTTTGATATTTTTGACAATCAGCCCAAAAAATATTGGATTTCGAAAAAGCAAAAATCTTAAGAAATTATCTAGACAATTAATCATTATAACGGACAAAATCAGCGTTCGATGTTTTTAAAATAAAATTCCCCGAAGAGTTTTTTTATGTTTTTTAAGAACTTGAAATGAAACCAAAAAATTTAATTTTAACCCGAAAAATTTTGATTCGAAAGATCAATGCATGGCATTAACATTTGAAAATTATTTCGGGCATATACATACTGCAGCCGTTCTTAACAAAGCGAATTCCGGAAGTCCAATTTTGGGACACTTTTTCAAACATTATTGGCCGTATGTCACGAATAACACAAACAATGTTGGACTTCAAGACGTCAATTGTTGCTGGTTTAGCAGCAGTGCGGTAACAATCTCATTTGACCATAACTCGAGCTCCGACATCATTTTTGAAGAAATGAAGTTTGATGATGCCTTTGCTCCAAACGGTGCATTTCTGCAGGTAATAAAGTCTTTAGGTTTTACTCCATCGGCAGCAATTTTGTTAATTAAGCCAAAATTAAGCCGTGCGCCACAAATATCTCAAGGTCGTCTGTAAATTGTTCGAATCGTTGACTCGTTTTCAAACTAAATTTGCATAATTTGGTTCTAGAGTGAATCTTTTTGTGATAATTTGCGAGAGTTTACTTATTATAAATGTCAAAAAGTGACCGCAATATGACAGTTCGTTGTAGACCTAATTTTTTGGTAAGTTCTATCGAGCTTAAAAACACCGTTACTTACTGTCTTTATCTTCATTTTTCGGAACGGTCTTTAACTTTGAAATAACTACTATTGTCAAAGTGTCGATCAACAATTTTAAGGAGGATACATGCCCTTTGCCCTTTCTATAACGAAATACATTTAAAATCAATTTTAACATACCGAACCCGCTGTATTTAATTCAGTTTCTTTTTATTGACAAATTACTTGTAAGATCTATCCCTGGGGGATTTGAGGGATCATCTTTAGGAAAAGGTGTTACATCCTACGAAGAGATCTCTGAAGAATACCTGGGATTCGACCAAAATTTAAAGATCCCTTGTCCTGGCGGCATTGCACCGGACTGTTTATTGGTTGAGGCCTCCGTTAGTATGCATCTTGTGGGAAATGCGTTCTATCTTTCAGGAAGATTACTTTTGAGGATGTTTCGCTTTTCCGGTAAAAAGATACCTTAGTGGATCATGTGGTCGTTGTGGTTTACTAACCAAAGGCGCGAGAAGGAATATCCTGAAAATCCCACTAAAAGGTTTCTTTTTCATTACGTGTGGAAGACTTCGGCATGAGCACGAATTATCCATAGATGATGTTTGCTACTCAACAGGTGCTGCTAGCATTTTTCCAATAGTATCGGGGGTTAGATAACTCCAGCGGCTGTATGTTATAGCAGGATTATGCACTCAAATGGCGGTTGCGGTTGGTAAACGCATTGTTTGTCACTTATGGCTAATAAATCAATGAATGCATGAGGTCAGCACCATGATTTGTAATTAGGGTTCACTTTAACAGCTTGCGGATAAATAAAATAAATTGGTAGCAAGCTGAAACAGTAGATAACAGTAGTACAGTTGCATCGTCTGTCTTATTTTACATTTAATTTAATTGAATAAACATGAAATAGGTCATTTGCCATATATGGTACGGTATGCATTTAAGGGTTAAACGATGGTTTAGTTGCACTAAACTTAAATTTATTAAACTTAACAGCTGTGAATCTGTGCCCCATATATAAAATGTAGTGCAACATAATATCATAAATGTTGTCAAATTCATAGGGTTTTTATTGGTAGTTTATATGTCCAACTTAAGACGTTTAGAGATGGTTTAAATGTTTACTGAATTGTAGATTTGCTGGTTTAAACCCATTTTAAACCAAAAAGGGAGTTTAACTTGCACTGATTTTTTAGCCCCTAGTGGTTAAGCTTCATTATGGAGTAGGCCCTTGTGGAGATATTCATATAGATCTTTTCCATATCTGACGTAAATATATACTTTTCTTTACTTCAGTTTTACTTCTTGTAGATTTTTGTTTGTTTTCGAAAATAAATACTTTTTTTTTTTAAATAATATTTTTAACTTTTCTTTAAAATATTTTCTTTAATGTCTGCACGTCAGTGTCCCCATTTTGGCATTTTCGCAGCTAAATTTAGCATTAAAAATTTTGATTTAGCTGGACCTATTTACCTAAGCCCTAATTACAGAAGACGCAACAATGACCACCTTCTCACGTGGCATAGAAACATAATCGTTTGCATTTTGCTTGTATCAGGGGTCTTGCGGGTCGCCTAAATTTTAACTTCACTACCTTAGCTATCAGATGTTGTACCAAAATCTACCCAATTGCTTAAATATTACCATTTATTTCCATATTGTTAAAAATGAGCCACTACAAATTTATATAATTTAGAATATAATTTAAAACTTTTATGAAATTTTTAAAAATAATTTTTAGTATTTAGCTGTACTTAGTTTTAAGATCTGGTCACAGTGCTGGTAATCGAAAAAATGCCATAGAAATTTTTGACTCGGTTAACGCAACAACATAAATTTCTATGAGTTGCGTTAACCGAGGTTGCACTGTACTGGGAAAAAGACCATAAAGGAAAAGAGAAATATCTGAACGAATTTATGATTATTTTCATTTCCATAATTTTGTAAATACGAGTTTAAATGAAAAAATAAAAAATACGGATACAGATTATTATACAAAAAACCTTTTAAAATATTATTGAAGTTTTTTTTTTTTTTTAAATTTGCATACATATTTGAATATCATGCACAGAATATACATATTACACAAATATTTAGCCAAGAATGACAAGAAAGCCAAAACACATTCACAAATTTAGATTAAGGAAATATTACAAATTTCCAAAACAATCCCCTTGTTTATAAAAAAAAATATTTTGAATTGATGATATAATTGTTTTTGTTTTATAATTTATGTACATATCAAGCGCGATAATAACGTAAGCGCCAAAAATCAAATTTTACAGGAGAGTTTTTTTTATTTTATTTCATATAAATTTTGTATGCAATTTGTCGCTTACGATAAAATTGTTCCATGACATTTTAGGAGATGATGCATGTGTTGCCAATAAAGTCATGTCGCTGCGTTATTTTCGCGGTTAGGGCTCGATATACTAATATTTTAATTTATAAACCTTAAAATTTTGTATGTTTGTAAGAGATAATCTCCCGAACTGCCTTTCCGATTTAAAAAAATTTTTTCATAGTCATAGTCTATATAGGTTCCACTAAAATGCTTAGGATAGGCTGCAGGAGCGCTAGACCTTCTATACTCAGAAAATATTACTTATCGTTTTAGAAGAGATCTATTAAAGCAATAGTTTCTGTACTAAAAAGAAAGACGAAGCCATTTTAACGTGAGTAAGCTGTTCAACCTCCATTTCGCCTCCAGCCTATCCGTGACCAGTGAACGACTATGAAGGGACAGATGGGTAGTGTCTGCCTGTTCGAAACTATCTCACTGATTTTAATGAAATTTAAAGCATATCTAGATCGATCTTCATAAAATAAAACATACATGCAGGCTTTATATTTTTTTTTAAATTATGAAATCTTAAGGCACAAAAAAGCAATTTCTGCCTAAAAATTTTTTTTGTAAATAAACTAGAACTGTACTTTAACTGCTCCAAAATTAGAATTAAGCCAAGACCTGGACTGGGACGGCATATTTTAAAGGGCGCCAAAATTTTAAGATAAAAGCATGTAGGCACGATTTTAATTCTAAAGCTGAATTAAGTAAACCGACTTAGAGCCAGCTTTTGATTTAAAGATCCGCTATTAAATTAATGTTTGAAATTCGTTTTTGAGTTTGTTTGCTAGATTAAACCCCCAAATCTAGGGAAATCTAGTCAAAATTAACTAGATTTTCTCGAAATCTTGTAAGTTTTATGTTATTGTCACCGACAAACATACTGTGGTTAAATTAGACCTTTATCAAGAAGCCAGAACAATATTATGGTAGCCTCCGAACATGTTATGATAAATAATAACCAAAATAGGTTTAAAACTTATAAAAGCATATGATTGTTTTTGATTTGTTTTTTGTTCGGCAGTTTTTGGTTTCGACTGCAGTTTTTAAGCCCTGATTTTAAAACAAAAGCTAAAGATCGACACCACGCGTTCTATGCATTTCATACTTTTTAACCCGACTCTTTCAAAAGCAGAAAGTTATAATACTTTAAGCGTTCGATGCGTATATGCATTACACGGATGTGTTGTGTAAATTGCCAATACAATTTTACACTGGTTCTAGTATTTTGACAGATTTATCCCCCCAGCGCACACTGGGGTATTTTGTACCAAAACTGTGGATTAATTCCGATGCCTCTCAAACTGATAATTATTGTTTAGTACACCTGAAAAATAAGCCGAAAAAATTTTATAAAAATTATCGATAACTCGTTTAGTTATCGAGATATCTGGAGTTGAGGTTTAAAAAAAGTCGATAACTTTTTACCGTTTTATTTTCTTAGAGAATACCTCAAAATCAACCGAAAAAATTAAATTAGATTTATCGATAACTCGCTTTGTTATCGAGATATCTGACTTTGAAGTTTTTAACAAATCGATAACTTTTCAGCGTTTTACTAGACCAGATAATTTTGTTTTGTCGAACTTCTAAAATTAGACGCAAAACTAAAATGAAGTTATCGATAACACGCTTAGTTAGCGAGATACGATGATACAGGTTTTTCTGTATAATACCCTTAAATAGGCAGAAAAAATTAAATTTTGCGATAATTCGACTGTTTATTATATTAAATAAAAAAAAAAACATTTCATTATAAATTTCAGTACAATCATTTAATTACGCATCATCATTACTATCATCGTCACCACCGTCCTCGTCGGAATCACTGCCATGAGCACTATTATTGTCTCTGGCATAAGCTTTTGCCCAATTTAAGGATGGAGATTGTAACATATCCACAGCCGTTTTTGGTAGGCTGTGTAATTTTTTTTCAGGCAATTTTCTCCTGCTTGATATTATAGTATCAGAAGTAATCAGCATCATGCTAAAAACGTCTTGATTCGACTTTTGTCGATCCATTTTTCGAGAATAACACTCTCTATATTTTTTGAAATCTTTGTTGGTAGCTTCCTGCGCAATCGGTAACAATACGTATGCTATTATTTCAGGTCCGTAAATTAAAAATTTATGCAATGTTGGAGGCATATAGTACCACGCGTCACAAATCAGTAATACAACAACAACACAAAATAATAAATAATAAATATCAATAACAAAACATATACACAAAACGCCAGTAACACAAAACATGCGTGGAAATTGATCATTTTTGACCCCTGACATTATGAACAAAAAGTAGAATTAATCAAAAATGCCACAAAAGCGCAGCTCAATTTTTTGCAGAAACATCGTCTACAATCTGCAAAATTAAAAAAAAAATCAGAGCCCGATCTAGTCCGCTATTTAATTTTTGGGACTTTGAACAAAAAAAAATAATTAAAAATATTAAACCACTTTTATTTTATCTGAAAAATAGTTCAATACCTGAAGTTGAAGGCTCCATACTCAGATTTAAATTTAACTTGAAGTTTTTTTTTTTTATCGAAAAACCACTTTGATAAACTTGAAATATCAATTTTACAGCGAGCGCAAGCGAACAAAGAATGAAAGTGTAAATTCGAAAACACAATGCAGCTGCACTTTACAACTTAGAGCCGTTATTATAAAGGTTTCATCATAATGAGCTAAATTCCCATTTCATACTATTGACAAACTGAAGTTTATTGTTGATGGGATAAGCTATTCCTATGCGCATTTCACTGGTTGCTTAGGCCAGATCGTCAGGAAACTTCATCCAAAGATTTTAGAAAAACTAAAGATATTATACAAATAAAACTGTTAAGCGAATAAGAATTATAAGCCCCAGTTTTATTTGTAACAAAATCAAAGCTTAAACAAAAACAACAACAATAAACAGTGAGTTGTTCTGTTCTTACAATCCCGACCACAATTGGTTGATTTTTTATCAACTCTAAATGTAGTTGTAAGTGGGAAAAGAAAAAACAAAAATAAAACAAATTTCATTATTTTATTTTGCCAGTTCAGTTGTATTTATTTACACTGCCACATGCATATTAGTTATCAAAGTTTTTCTTGGGATTCGTTATTCGTTATGTCTAGTTTCTATGGTTATTAAGTATTCGAGTGTTATTTCAAAATTAATATTTTAATTAATCCACAGTTTTGATACCCAACAACCCAGTGCAGGCCTGTCAGATATGGCGATTTCTCGCCAAACGTTGCGATTTTGAAACGTGTTTTGCGATGGGATTTCCCATTTGGCGACTGGCGACTTTTATGGCGATTTCTGATATAACTGGCGATTTACTTGGCTATTTGTACCATTTATATTCAGGTATGTGATGAAAAACGATCGTTTTCAAAATGATAGTTTTTAGCAGGTGTGATGAATTTCGACCGATTTAAAAATCCATTTCTAAAGTAAAGTCATTATTATTTGTTCAAAATACAGTTCAATTAATATATTTAATAAAGAATTTAACAGAATATATAAATGAAAACGGAGGAAAATGTATTAGAAATCAATTTTTAAAGATACCGAAAACGATATTATCGTTTTCAAATCGTTTTGTTTTCAAAATTGTTTTCCATCACATACCTGATTATTTCGGCGATTTTGTTTAACAACTTGTAATTTTTTGTTATTATTACTAATATAAAAAAACTTATTATGTGAATTTTATATTCAGTTACTATTTAATTCTAATAGTGTGTATCAGAGATCAGCAATGAATCGTTTTTTCGCTACTCATACTGACTCATGCAATTGTAAGTATAAGTGCGTAGAAATCATTTAAACTAAACTACTCTGATTCACTCATACTCACAAGAGAAATACTTATGAGTGCGACGTCGACATTATACGCATACTCATAAATGACCTCAGCTTGATTTATAATTTCAAAAAAATACTTACATTACTCACAATGATTCAAATCATTTAGCTCATACATTTACCGTTTTAACACAACAGATCAAACACACAACTTAATAATCAGCACTGCCAGATAAATTTGCCGAAAAATCGCCCACTTCATACATGTAACTTTAGTAAACTGTAATTGCCAAATCGTCACTTTGCTATTTCGGGGACAAATCTGGCAGCATCGCATTTTGCTTCGCCTATACACATTGAGTTGAGTAGATTCTAAATCAAACACTTCAAATGTTGCTAAGTATGAGTACAATGAATAAAATGAAACTTTTGAGTGAATATGAGTTTGAATAACATTGGAATAAGTATGAGTGCGTATAAGTACAAGAATTTATGAGTCATGATTTAGCTCTACTCACTTTTTCACTACTCATTGCTGATCTCTGGTGTGTAATACTGTGTATGTAATTCCAATAGTATGTATGTAATTCTAATAGTATGTATGTAGGTCAAAACTCTAGTAATGAAATCGGTGAGGCTGAAGTGTACGATCATGTAGACTTGTGTTGACATGATCTCCATTTTATGTTATTTAAAAAAAAATTACAGAAACAAAACAAAATTTACTTCGGCGACTTTTTTGTATTTTTTCTCAGTTTTGGCGATTTTTGACTGAAAAATTATACTGGCGTTTTTTGTATGCAAAATTTAATTAAAAAAAAAAAAAATTACAAAAACTGAACAAAATCGACGATTGGCGATTTTTGGCGATTTCTGACATCCGGTTTGGCGATGGAGCTCAAAAAAATCTGTCAACCCTGACCCATTGTGCAGCGTATGGCTTCCGTTTTTCAATTAATAATATAATGTTTATTTCCTTTCAAGATAACAAAATGAAACAGGTTTTTTGTTATTTGAATAAACTGTTTGCCGACATGTCATGGTGTTTTGCATAATTTTCTTTTTTCAAAACAATACATATTGGGTGCGTTCGTAAATGCATCACTGCGCTGCATCAGAAAAGCAAACTTTTTATAAAGCCGATAAAAAATAATTATATTTTTTTTTTTATTGTATGTCTATTATTTTTGTGGAGTATTTCACAATTTTTTGGTCCACATTTACTTCACTGATAAATATATAACGATTTGAAATCACTGATGCAGCGCAGTGATGCATTAACGAACGCACCCATTATTTTTAATATTTCTAAAAAAAATCATCAAAAACACACAATTCAATTTTAAAGAAAATTATCAAATGTAAATAAAGTAAATGTAGAAAAAAAGAACACAAATTTAATTTAGTTCACGAGTTTTGAACTCAAAAGTTGGTATTTCTATAATCAAAATCTAAAACTTTATTTTAGTTATATTTACAGCAAAACAAAATAAAACTTTTAATAAGTTTTCTTGTTCTGTTCCTTGTTCCTAGAAAAAGTCAAAAATCTTTTACACAAAGAAAAAAAAACAAGTTAGAGTGCTATATTCGGCTGTGCCGAATCTTTGATACCCTCCACCGACACTTCGAATGTTTTAGGAGTAAATATCTGTATGATGTCTATTTATTATTATAATCTTTGTAAAAACAGACATCTGCATTAAAATTTGTTGCGGTTTAGACCTATATAAAATTATTGATCGACAATCAGAATCAATTTTAAAAAGTTTGAGTAGAATATCAGTTTAGGATGAACTTAAATGATCTTCAAGAGAACAAATTATATAAAAGCCATGGTAAGCTATGAACCAATCATCCCAAATTCTGCAGAACGATTTCTGGTATTAAAAAACATAAATTTCAATACAGCGGTGCAATTAGTTTAAGCGTTTGCAGTAAATTTCAGAAGGTTGCTAAAATGGAATCTAAGGAAAATTATGGACCGTATATCACAAAATTGCATAACATTTTTTCTGGCCATATGAAGCTAAACTGGAAGAAAGTTTACCGCGTATTTAATTATTTTACCAGAGTGGGCTTTATATGAGACCTATGGTAAGTTATGCACCGATCTTCACCAAATTTCACAGTGTCATTTCTAGTTCTATAAAACTGTGATGTATCAAATTTTGTTATGATAGCGTTATTTTTTACGTTTTTAGGCGTACTAAGCTGTTTTCCGGGAGTAAGGTTTATATGGGGCCTAGGGTAAATTATGGACCGATCTTCACGAAATTTCACAGTCTTATTTCTAGTCCTGTAAAACTTAAATGTTCCAAATTTTGTTATGATAGCATTCTTTTTTACGTTTATAGGCGTACTAAGCTGTTTTCCGGGAGTAAGGTTTATATGGGGCCTATGGTAAATTATGGACCGATCTTCACGAAATTTCACAGTCTTATTTTTAGTTCTAAAGAATTATGATGTACCAAATTTTGTTATGATAGCATTATTTTTTACGGATTTAGGCGTACTAAACTGTTTTCTGGAAGTAGGTTTTATATGGGGCCTATGATAAATTATGGACCGATCTTCACGAAACTTAATAGTTTCATTTCTAGTCCTATTTAACTGTGACGTGCCAAAATTTTTTATGATAGCATTGTTAGTTAGGGTTTTAGGCTTACTATACTGTTTTCCAGGAGTAGGGCTTATATGGGGCCTAGAGTAAATCATGGACGGATCTTCAAGAAATTTTACAGCGTGATTTCCAGTTAAATAAAACGAACTGTTGCGAAATCTTATATCATTATGTGCATTTTTCCACCATTTATGCTAGTTTTTGTAACAAAATTATCAATTTTTTTTAGGTGGTGGTTCCACATTTTGATTCATAGCTCAGATCCTATTGAACCGATTTTGCTGGATTTCAATCCCAAACTGCTTAGGATAACTACAAGCAATTTGACACCAAGTTTGTTTATTTCTTTTGAGTTTTTCGAAAGTGAGCGTGTTTTCAACAGACGGACAGACAGACGGACATGGCTAAATCGACTTAAAATTACTCAAGGACCCATAATATATATACTTTATAGGGTCTGAGATGAATAATAAAAACGTTTCACACGGAATGACAAACTTAATATACCCTCTTCACAACTAATTGTGGTGGAGGGTATAAAAACATACAAAAATCATAAAGTTTAAACATAAAAAATTTACATGAAGTAATAAAATAAATTGCAAAAAATTACAACAAAAAAAAAACAAGAAAAAGTGTTCATATTTACGTATTCATTGTAAAAAAGAAATATAAATATAATGTTCTCATTTCTAAAAAACCGCCATTAAGTGTGTGCGTTAGGCTGGGTTCACACTATGAATGTTTTCTTTCAGAAAGTCGAAGTTCATTGATGAGAGGGGAGGGAATAAATAGATGTTCTATTCCCCTCTCAACAATAAACTAAGTTAGACTTTTTTGGAAGAAAACTATCATACAGCCCAATTGTAAATACAAATTCCCCGGGAGCTTTTTCCCTTTTCCCGTTTTTACAATTCAATTTACATATGAAAAATGGGAGAAGGGAGAAAATTCCCGGGAGATTTTTATTCATAATTGGGCTGATAGTGTGAAGCAAGACTTAGAAAAAAGAGTTATGCAAAGCAAACATTAAAACTTTACAAAATCTTTTTTTTTAATTATAACAATTCGCTATTAAAATATTTGATTTTAGTTTATTTGTTTGGAGACCGGATTCTGTACCAAAAATAGATATTATAACAAAAACCCCAATATAAAATTTTGAAACACAAACCGCAAATACTGATAGTATTTTGCAAAAAATTTCAACATGTATAAATTATCTTAATCGCCCAATTAGTTTTATGCACTTTTAAAGGACAAACCAAGGTACATTAACACAAGGTAGACTTATTTGGGAGTGTAGACATGCTGCTCTATGAAAATAACCGACAATAACCGACTTGTCAAAATTGTCTTAATGTAATAGAAAAACAATTTAACGCACACATGTACAAATTTTGGCTCATATACACGAAATTTGACAATTGGGTTTTAACTGGGGTAAACAGCTGACGAATATATTGGTCAACGAGTCTACCTTGTGTAGTTGTACCATGGAACAAACTTATTTTACCAAAATTTCGATTGAAAATTTTTCATTTAACAAAATAAATCTTTGTATCTTCTATTTATCTATCTATCTATCTATATATATACATATATATATATATATAAACAACAGGGTGTGTGTATGTATTCGGGTTGCCAAACGGGAAATCCCGAATCCATAAACCCCGGGATTTATTTTTATTAATCCCGGGATTTTTAATATATCAACTTTTGTCTACAAAAATTTTCGTTTTTTTGCTCTATACAAAAAAAAAAAAAATTATTAAAAATTATATTTCAGTTGTATTTTTTATTTTTATAATTCTTATTAGTTTTTTTTTTTTTTTTTTAAACATATTTTATATTTATAATACCTTTTGAAAACTCATAAATAAATAAAAAGTGTTGTTATGAATATTATTTTTGTCAAGCTAATAGGGCCTAAATTTCTTCAATGTAAATAAAATTCAATTTTTAATTACAATATTTTGTTGTTGTTGATCGGAATTTCAAAATCCCGAATCCCGGGATTTTCTAAAATCAATCCCGATTGGTATCTTTAGTATGCATGTATGTATGTATGAAACGTATAGACTCCAAAACGGCTGGGCCGATTTTCGGTCTGCGGGCAGAGGGGCGTGGCAAAATCCAATTTTCAAATTGCACCACCAAACCCATCATCTTATATTTATTTTTTTTTTGTTGCTTTTTTTATTTTTTTTGAAAGCCGTGGTTTTCAAAACGAGATATCAAACTCTTAAATCGGTTATGTCGTTGCGAAGATATTAAAAAAAAAACCTATGTTAAGAATGATCCAATATCAAAATTTTAAAACTTTCGAAATCCACGAATTCCGATGATTTCCAACGAAATCGAAATGCAGCAAAGCCTAAGTTGGCGAAGCTTGTGTCTGATATATCATACCCTGATAGGCGGCATGAAATAACCCCCCAAAATATAACCCCCCAAAAATATAATGAAATAACCCCCCAAAGCGTGGGGCCTTATTTGATATGCAATAAAGCCCCAATTTTTAAAATGAAATAAGCGCCCAATATATGTAATACAATTTATTATACAGTTAAAGAATCACGCGATAGATATCATGACATGATATACCAAACACAAGCTTCGCTAACTAAGGCTTCTCTGCATAGCGCCACGATTTTCTCCTCTAAAGTATAAAAATACCGACTCGACCTGGCTACGCAGAGAAGCTTTAGTAAGCGAAGCCGGTGTTTGGTATACCATATAGAAGAAAATCATTGCGCAAGGACGAAGGCCGGCTATGCAGGGCAGCTTTATTTATCGAAGCCGGTGTTCTGTATTCCAAAGTGGATAAATCCTTGAGCCCAAAAACGTTTTCATTATAAATTTCAAAATGAAATAATCCTCCAAAAAATATATTGGGGCTTTATTTCATAATGATTTATTGGAGGCGCTTCGAGCAGACCTACCATGACCTAGACCATGCTTGAGAACAAATAAGAAAATAATAGAATAAAAAAAGGTAAAAAGTTAAAAAAAAAAAATTATTTGTATATGTCAGTAGGGTTAAAACTTTATTTAGTTTTTTTTTTTTTTTTTTTTTTTAAAATATAAAAAAAGAGAAAAAACATGTATTTAAAATACAAGAATTTGCACTTAAAATGTTTATTTTGTTTATTTAACAAGAACCTTTTCCAATACATTTTACTTAAGACTTACAAACTTTAAATGCCTCTTATCGAGAATGAAGGGAAATAAATTTGTTTTATTTCTTTAAGGAAAATAAAAAAATATTGAATAAAAAAAGAACTTCAAGGAAAACGAAACAATTGTTGGGCAACCCTGTCCTAGGGTTTGAAATTCTCGAGACTTTCTTTAAGGCTCAGTTAGTCTTTACTTTCTGTTCTGTTACGAATCAGCTGATTTGTTTTTGTTATTAAAGAAGGTGGCATGTCATAACGTCCAGTGTCATAGTGTCCATGGACGTTATGACACTCCAAAAAGTGTCACAGTGTCCATGGACTTTATGACACTTTTGAAAATGTCATAATGTCCGTGGGCATTATGACACTTTGCAAATGGACATTATGACATTTCCTAAAGTGTCACATACTACGTTTATACGCACCACTTATTCGCAAATAAATATATTGCAAGTAGAGAATATTGCCGCATAAACAGTGAATTAAATTTTTATTTGCGAATAGCTAACTCACGCAAACAATTCCTGATTAACGACACTATTTGCAAATAATATTTTAAGCATTGCCACACTTTTAACCGTTTTACGTTTTTATTTCGATGTGGCACATTCATATGACAACAAAAGTAGAATTAAATCAAAAATGTGAAAATTATTTTAAAAATACACAATAATTTTTGATCTTTTTCATTTAAAAAATAAAAAGTTTATATACATACCGTGTTACTAAATGAATAAATTTTCCATCTGGCATCACTTAAAAATAAGAATTTTCATTAAGAAATAGACATATAAACAGTAAGTTAGTCAATCGCAAATAATTTTTATTCGCGAATAGGCTACGTATAAACGTAGTAACAGTGTCCATAATTACTAAAGAAGTTAAATACAAAAAAAGATCTACATACGCGCAGAGAAAACATGTTTTATTATGGTCACAACCAACAAAATTATTTTTAAAGAAACTAATTTAACCATAATATGGTTGTCGGTGACAATGATTTGGTTAAATTAAACATAATATGGTTAAAATTTTTTTTAAAAATGGTATTGCTGCTTTTTCTCTGGGTGTATATATTAAATATATACAAACACTTTTGGGTGCAAGGATTTTCTCCTCTATGGTATAACAAATACCGGCTTCGCTAAGCAAAGCTTCTCTGCACAGCCGGCCTTCGGCCGGGAGCAAAGATTTTCTCCTCTATGGTACAAAAAAACACCGGCTTCGCTAACTAAAGCGTCTCGACATAGCCGGTCTTTGACCGGGCGCAAGGATTTTCTCCTCTATGGTATAACAAATACCGGCTTCGCTAACTAAAGCTCCTCTGCACAGCCGGCCTTAGGCCGGGCGCAAAGATCTTCTGTTCTATGGTATAGCAAAAACCGGCTTCGCTAACTAAAGTTTCTCTGCGTAGTCGGCCTTTGTTCGGAAACAAGGCAGATTTTAGAAGCTTTACTTAGCGAAGCCGGTGTTTGTTATACCATAGAGGACAAAATCCTTTGATTAGCGAAGCTGGTATTTGTTACACCATAAAGATAAGTTGTGGACATTATGACACTTTTAAAAGTGTCACAGTGTCCGTGGACGTTATGACATGCGGTTCAATTTGTTAAAATCAAAAACTTGCTAAGTAATTGCAAGTGACAGCAAAATAAATAATAAAAAATACATATTTATGTTGAAATAAACTATTTTTTGATTTTAAGAATTCATAAAATTTAATTTCTTCAAATTTATTTGCATTTAAGTGATTGAAATAAAACATTGGACGGTGCAAAACTAATAAATTTGTCATAAATGGCTGATAAGTTGTTACAGAATACTTTCGTAGCAGAACGGAACAGAACAGAAACAGAAAGTAAAGACTGATTCTGCCTTTATAGTCTCGACAACAAATCAAATTATACTTTATTTTCTGGCAATATTTTTTATAAGGAAAAATTATCAAGAATAAATTATCATTCGGAAGAAACTGAAGTGTTTACATTGTTAAGAATGCAGTCAGAGATTCAACAGAAATCGTATAAGTGAACGAATTCGTAATTCAAGTTCAGCTTTAAAAGTTTAGCGTACTTTTGACAATTATTTACTTTCTTCCAATCAAAAGTATTTCTTTCGATTTTGATAACGTGGAATTTCTTGTAAAAAAATTTTGAGAAAAGTTCATTATTATCTCAGCATTTATCACACTTTTTTGGTCAAAAATTAAGAAAGTTTTTACAAAAAATGTTTAATAATATGGACGAGGACTAAAACACACTCTACGCATTACAAGCGTATTTTTTAAGGCCATTTTAGACTATAATACTTTGTGTTAAGACATGTCAAAAACTTACAAATCATTCATAATGTATAATAGTGTAAAAACATTTTGTAATGAAATGTCAAAAAATACGTAAAGAAATTTGGCAGTCGTATGGTTCTCTCTATTTTTTGAAATTTTTCTAAACGATTAGATTTTTCATTTTATCAGAATTGTGTTTTTACAAAAGCACAAGAAGAAAATCAGGGATGGAAAATTAAAATTTTGTGCACAAATATTCACTATTATTTTTTCTAATAAAAAATTGCAAAACGATAAAAAAAATATAAAATTTCAAGTGAATTCTTTTAAAATTTAAATAAATCGCAAATATTTGTTGTACAAAATCGTTAAATACGGTACACAGACGAAAAAAAAAATAAAAAAATATGATTGTATCAACTTTTCCACCCTAGAAGAAAATAAAAAAACAGCTGTTGAATAATTTGCCCGCCACATCAAAATAAAAATTATTAAATATTAAAGAAATATTAAAAATAAAGCAAAAATATATCTGAGGACCAAGGTGCAAGTTTAAATGTGCAAGTTAGTGAATAATACACCAGCTAACAATGTTCCAATGCTTAATAAAATGTTTTTTCGTCTTTATTTTGTAATCTAAAGTGGATCTCATAAATCACAAAGATTTTACTTTTTATTTGAAGTGTGATAGTGTAGAAGCAAAATGTAATGAAAAAAAATTTCTCTTTGATTTTTTGACAATCAGACCAAAAATCATTTCATTTTGTAAGACCAAAAGTCTTAAGACTTGTGTGATAGTGTAAAACAGCCTTTATTAGTTACTGCGTTTTGGCACAAAATATCTATATACATAATTCACCAAAGTTATTGATATTCCAAAAATTTCTAATTTGACTAAAATTACAAAACAAATTGAAATTTCGTTCAAAATCGAATATCGTAATTTTTTCGCAGTATTTGACGATGAATTGCATCTATGAAAAAGACATTTTTACTTACATATTTACATATGTACATTTACAATTGCTTTTGTTTGGGCCTTCCTTAAGTCCGTTCATATACATACATAAGTGCACATGGTTTGTTTATCTTTAAAAGAACAACCACTTGACCTTTTATTCCAGTTTTATTTAGATTTCTTTATTTTCCTTTTTTCTGGTTTCTATTGGTATTTTTGCTTAAGATACAATTTTTTTTTTTTTTTTTTTTTTGAGTGCCATGATTTATCAAAATCATGTCATCACTTTTTGCTCGCTGGTTTTTGAAAGAAAAAATGAAGAATAATAAAAAAAGGAAAAACGAGCAAAAAATATCAATCAAAAACCTATAAATGTAAAAATAAAGAAAAACTAGCAATAAGAATAAATCAAAAAAAAAAAAAAAAAACCAAGAGAAACTAAAAAAAGTTCATTTTTTTATTCATTTGTATAGTAAATCAAATTTATATTTTAAGGATTTTTATTAGCAACTCTTTAAATTTATTGCTGCTTTAGGATAGAGTTTATTTTCCAAATAAAATTGTTCTTACCAATTTTTAAATTTGCTATAAATTCTTCTTAGAAGTTGAAATAAAAAAAAGGAAGGAAAAAATTAAAATTTTATGATTAACTTGGGTTTTTTTTTGCAAAAATTTAAAAAAAAACTTTCTTTTGCCGATGCACATAGGGGTTTTTTGCCAATCTAGCCGGACATTACTTTTTGTTTTAGCTTATATTGCTTCTAAAAAGTTATTGAGTGCCCCTAGATCGATGAAACTTGGCAGAAATATGTGATATTTTCATAGGCAGGTAAACCTCAAAAATAAATATAATCGGACCAAGGAGGAAAAGGTTTCCCCTAGAAGAACTAATCCAACCTCTGAAAAATGCAATTTTTTTAAAGTTTTCCCATACTTTTGTTTGGCAAATGCAACTTTTAACGTCGGCGAAAGTGAAAAAACCTAAACTTAGACCCATGAGATCGTAAAATTACACTTTTCGCCCCCGCCCCCTTTTGAGGGCGGCTACAAAAAATAATATTTAAAAAAAATGTAAATATTAAAAGAAATAGATTACTAACGCCTATAAAAATTAAATTTTTGAACTTTTATGGGTAGGGGGAGGTATACCTCCAACCCCCCCCCCCCCCTCCCAGGGAACGACTTTTATGTGTTTTACAGTATTTAATTTATCTGAAAATAATTAATATATTCGTAATTATAACTTATTTATAATAGTAACAGCAAATTTTATTTAAAATAACTTTTCTTTTGCACTAAGATTAATTTTTTTTTTTTTAATTTATTTTTATTATTGAATCTTTCTTATCGAAATTTACAATATGTATTAAAATCTTAATTCTACTTGTTGTTTATTAGTTGTTACCAATGTAACCACTAACTGCTGTATTCAAATTTTAAAAATGTCTTCTAGTTAGGCTCAAAGTATCGGTTCTTTTTAGCCTCTGGTGACCTTCGAACTGAAGCAAACCCCGAGCGAGGTAGTTAGGGTGGACCATTAGTTTATCGATGTAGCTTATTGAATATTTTTTAATTTCCTCCTGGATAGTGGGGACGTTGAGATCTCTGTGGATAATTTCATTACGTATATACCATGGGGCGCAGACAATTTGTCGTAATATTCTAGACTGTCTTCTTTGAAGCTTTTGGATGTTAGATGCGCATGCAGTACCCCATAATTGGATGCCATATGTCCATATTGGTTTTATGATGGACTTGTATAAGAGAATTTTGTTGTCTAAGGACAATTTTGAGTTTCGACCGAGAAGCCAATGTAGTTGAGCTGCTTTAAGTTTCATAGCCGTTATTTTCGCTTCAATATGACGCGACCATGTCAAGCGTCTATCTATATGAATTCCCAAGTACTTAACATGGTTTTCTACCGGAACAGTGATGTTATTTATTTTTACAGCTGGGCACGTTTGTCTTCTGAGCGTGAAAGTTAAGTGAGCACATTTAGCCGGGTTAACCTTTATTCTCCATTTTTCTAGCCAGGCCTCTAGTTCATTGATGTGGGACTGCAGATTTTGCGATGCGACTTTTGGGTCATGGTTAACGCTAATAAATGCTGTGTCGTCTGCAAATGTAGAGGTATGCGTGCTCAGGTTTGTTGGCATATCCGCTGTGTATATTATATATAGAAGCGGTCCTAATATGCTGCCTTGGGGAACACCAGCAGAAATTTTCTTGAGGGGGGAGTATTTATCTTGCGACCTTACTATGAATGTTCTGCCTGTTAGATAGCTCTCCAGAAGCTTGCCATGGTTCTTCTTCGTCTGCTTCTTCAAAATCCTCTTCTTAATCTGAATTCTCTTCAGAGCCAAGTACAGTTGGAAGCACAAAAGAAATTGCTTCTTTCGTAAAGGGTAATGACTTTTTTTTGGAGTTGGTCTTATACTAGTAATCAGTGGGTCAGAACTCAGCAAAAGTCTATTTATAGTTGGGGGATTCACAAGGTGTCATAATATAATAACATAAACAAATCCGACTGTTGTGAACAACCCCTCATAATTTAGTATGCTATTTGGAATTTAAATCAGCTGATTTAAAACAAATATAAAAAATAAATAATTAACTAACATCAAAATATTTTTTAATTCTTTTCCATGAATTAATAAATTAAATTGGATCTTACCTGACTATTTTCCATTTTGCAGACGCAAATAAGAAATAAATTTTATTTTGTTTGTTTACCAAACAGCAGAGTCATAAGCCGATCTTATTTGGCGCCGCAAGTGATTTCTTGCAAAAATTGCTAGCCGCAGGTCAAATTTTGATGTTAACCGGATAAAATTATACCATCAACGGCGACGGCTACAAGAACTAACGCGATACGGCTCAGCCGCTCAGCTCTGGTCTCTTCTGATTAATAACGACAGCACAATAAACATAGCAAGCAACGTTCTATTAATTTAAGACACTTCTTGTTTACAAAGCAACAACAATATTTTTAAACCATTGTAAAATGATAGAACATTATGACAATATAACATGATAGCACACCTTGTGAATACCCCAAATATCTTTGTTACACTGAACCCTCGAAAACTTTCTAGCAAAATTCTGCCTGTAAAGCCGAAAATGTTTATTTCGTGCCATGTATTATACACTTTTTCCATTTTACTCTCAAAGCTACAAAATGGTACTGATAACAATTTTATGCTATAACCACAATATATATTAAAAAAAACAGATTTGATTTTTTTTTATATATTATTTTTGTTGTTAATGATTTTAAAAGTTATGCAAAACAGGTACATTTATTTTGCTCCATAAAATAACGTCATTTAGCGGCCGCACAGCACAGGTGGTTAAAACCTGTTACTACTGTTTCGCACATCCCTTTTTTACACAGGTAATATTAGTCTTAGATGTAATAATTTAAATAAAAAACATCTACGTACAACCAAAACATTTTATGACTGACGAAAGGGTTTCTATCATATGAACCTATGCAAGATGAGCAAAAACGCGCAACATTTTTTTTTTTAACTTAAAAGTAGAGATTTCAAATTTTATCGTGATGTATAACATTTTTAAGAACTCAGCGGGCTTCACCTTCAAAAACCTTTTAAATTTTTTTTTTTTTTTTAATTTCGAACTAATTTTTGTATCATAAAAACTTCTAATAAAATTTCTAAAAATTTTCATAATTAGCTGTTTATATAGTCTTTCACAGAAAAAAATCGATGTAAAATCTTTATTCGTTTATCTACAAAAAAATATATTGTAAACCTCCCAAAACCGTAAAAAGTCAATGAACACGCATGCAATTTAATCAACTTTCCTGGTTTTAACAGTGTCCCAAAACCACAAATCTCAAGCAAAAGACTTGAAAATTCCCTATACGATGCAGAACTTTGTTGTCTGTCGAGCTGCGTACTTGAATTTTTCCATTTCTTAAATTTAATTTTTTGCTTAATGTCCGGCTAGATTGGCAAAAAACCCCTATGTGCGTGTAGAAAAATAATAACATTTTGAGGCAAGTACCCCCACCATTTCAAGTCAATGTAGCTCTTTGGTTTAATTTAGCTATTTTAATAAAAGTTCCTTTTTTAATAAAAAAAATAAACCCCTGTATTCATAAACGATTATTAGATTTAACAAACGTTTATTAAGGAATTTTTTATAGAAAATTTGTTTCATAAAGCTTTATAATCTTTAAAAAAAGATTTTTGCAAAAAAAAAAACCCTTATGATTTAAATTACTTTTCTAAGAATTTTTTTAAATGCAGGAGATTGATTGCAGTTTGCCATGTTTTGAGAATCCAATTCGAATGAAATAGAAATCTAACGATCCCGTTTTTAAACTTTATAATAACACTCGCTTTGATATACTCTTAGGTTAGGTTAGGTTCGTTTAAATGGGCAGCCGTCGTAAGGACGGCTCACGTGGGTCCTTATAGCGGTTCCTTTGTGGTAAATAAGCTAGTGACCAGAATCAAGCCTTTATCTTTTAGATTATTCTCAAGACATCACTGTAACCTTGAACCATTTCGATTACCAGCAGAAAAGAGAGACGGACCTTACTTAGTCCTTCATAAGATAGAGCATCCAAGCACGGAAATTTTGGTCGCCCAATATGCCTCATTCTAATATCCCCGAAACTGGGACATTGGCAGAGAAAGTGCATCACCGTTTTATTCTTCTCCTAATCATCATGCGAAATTTTGCACTAGTCATTTTAACTTAAGACCATCCTCATCACAAGGATCCGTACCAACCAGTGACTAATCTGGTCCCTACCAAACCCAAGTAGCAAGCGGGCTTTCGCCGCGACAAAGCCATGCCATGGAGTCCTGTCAAACGAGCAGTTATTCTCACACTGCCATCTCTCCTGAGCCTTTCTGTACTGCTCACGTTTAGAAAGAGTTCTACAGCGAGCGAAGAACATGCCAATTAGGCCGTTAGTGAACATGTCGTTCAAGAGACAAACTTGTTTGGCAGGCCGTCTGCAGTTTGTATCCGAGGCGCGCAATGTGTCCTGATACCAATCCACACTTAATTTTGATGTCGAGAAGACACCAGCCAGAGCTGCAATGGTAGTTTTGTTGTCCGCCTTAAAGTCCCCTTTTTGCCTAGTTCCACGATCAAAAAACCTTACCTTACTGCCGCTCTTAGAACCACCAGTCTAGACTTTTAGAGTCGGTATCATGGAACAGTTTATCACTTTTGCAATTATGAGCCGTAAATAATGAACCATTCCAGTCCTGCCAGGTCATCTGACGAGTTCATTGTGATACTGGCATGACGACAGCTCCGCGTAAACCAAAGGCCCACAGCCCTCAGCCTTACAGCGGAACTCATGGGTTCCACCTATCTTTATCACAAGATTTTGTTTGTCGTGCTTAATTCCCAATTCTTATTCTTGATAAAAACGCTGAAATTTATTGTTGATGGGAAAGGCTATTCCTATGCACATTTCACTTGTTGCTTAGGCCAGATCATCAGGAAACTTCATCCAAAGATTTTAGAAAACGTAAAGATATTATACATATAAGACTGTTAAGCAAATAAGAATTATAAGCAGCAGTTTTACTTGTTATCAAGAATAAAAATTGGGAATTTATCACGACAAACCAAATAATGTTTATTAAAAATTTTGTATTCCCAAAAATTACTTTGATAATAAACTGACAAGTGCACGGCTTAAAAAAAAAACAAACACGCAACTGGCTTGAGTTTTTGCAAAAACAATAAAGCAAGTTGTCTTTGTTTTGTTTTTTCTAAGCCTACTTACAACTACAATTAATGTTGGAAGAATTCCAGGAAAAAATATGCTCACTGTTTATTGATGTTGTTTTTGTTTAAATTTTGATATTGGTTTAAGTAAAACTGTTGCTTATAATTCTTATTCGCTTAACAGTTTTATTTCTTTAATATCTTGAGTTTTTCTAAAATCTTAGGATGAATCTTCCTGCTGATCTGGCCTAAGCATCCAGTGAAATGCGCATAGGAACTGGCTTATCTCATCAACAATAAATTTCAGTCTTTTTATCAAGAATAAAAATTGGGAATCAATTACGACAAACAAAATCTTCTTATAAGAATTTTCATTAAAAATTGATCATCAATTACAGCAAATTTCGATCCGCCAATACCATTGGTTAAAGATTAATGTTTGACTGGCAGGCGCCGCAGTGGTGCATACGTTAGAACGAAAGAAAGAATTCTGATAATGGGAACGTGGTTATTCTCGAAAAATGTAAATTATACCCTGAGTTCAATCCCGCCCGCATTCAGTCAAGAAAATGATCAAAAAAAAATAATTTAATGACAATAAATCTGATGAACTTATGCCGAATTAAAATATCAAAAACTTCAATTTTCATAAATGTTATTAACAATTTCAAACAAATTGTTGCTGACTCAATATTTAAAAAAAAAATTCAAAACACAATTTTGTTCAAAAATTTAAAGAAAAACTATAAGATATACTTTGGTTAAATCTGACAAAAGAAAAACCAAATTGTTGTTCCCATTGTGAACAATGCGCATTTACACCAGGTGGGCTACTCTCTATTGCTATGCGAAAGAAATTTCGATGCGAAAGCTAAATGCCAATGTGGTACTCTCTATCACTTTCGCAAAAATTTTTGAAAACGGAGCAATTTAACAGAATGAAATGCTAAAATATTTGAAATTGAAAGATTTAAATAAAGTAAATAGTGATGATTTGCGAAAAGAAAAAAATCAATAGATGCGAAAGACAAATGCGCAAACGCATTAACGAGCACCAATCGCTAGATTTGCTACCATTTTCTTTCTCATCGCAATAGAGAGTAGCCCCCCAGGTGACCCCCTTATCTACGTCAGCAACAGCGAATAACTAACCATGTGGTGGTTCTGGGGAATTTCTACTAAATTCTATAATTTTCGCTTAAAATTATGAAATTTAAATACATTATTTTTAAATAATTAAAAAACACACAATTTAAAATTAAAAACAATCTAAAACATTTTTTTGAATTGTTTACTACAGTGTTGTTGTATTTTTGACAAAACGTTAAAATATTTTACAGTGTTGTAAGCGTGTTTAAAAAAGACCACATTGTATGAATTCGCCTTGATTAAGAACGAAATTAAATTTACTGGTTGTTGAACAGATTGCAACGTTAGTGTTCGTATGGAATTTAATATAGAAAATATATTTAAAAACTGAGTATTTTCTACAAAAAATATTTTCTTTAAATGCAAAAAACCGTACTTTTTTAATAAAAATAAAAACTCTTCCTTTAGTCTCTGACCATAAAACAGAAATTTAAAGCCAATACTAAATTTTTTTTTACTTTATATGTTACCCTAAGGACAATAATATTTCAACAAGGAAGCAAAAAACATTTTTCATTTACCCTAAAAACTACGTAAAAAAGAAAACAAATCTGATTTTTTAATTAACTTAGTTTACTATTCAAGCAAAAGAAAGAAAAAAACGAAAAAATTTTCGTTATATTAATTTTCTATGCCAATGCACAAAACATATTTGCATACACGTTTCTAAATGAAATTTGTTATCAAAGTTATGCAGACCCACCTGCTCACAGAAACTAATAAACGCACAATTTGCCATATGACCCATGTAAAGCCGCAACGAAATAAAATAGTGTGCTGTCAGTTTTTTTAAAAGATTGATTTATAATTTATAGAACCCATATACAGCGCTAATATTTAAGCGACAGCTCGATTAAAAAACATCCTAAGTCAACTTAGCATGTTTTTAAATTTTTTTTAATCTTTGCATTTAGTATTGTTCAACTTTAATTCTATAAAATTTTGGTGCTGATCGGCTTATCCAAGACAAAGTTTAGCAAAAAAAAAGGTTCTCCTGCAAAACTCACTTTTTCCACATAGCATGTTTTGGAATTGAGCTGTCGAAATATACCTACTTACTCTCGGTGGAGGTTATGAAAGATTCAGCACAGCAGCAAAGTCCGCAGTTCGTTCTCGAGTTTTAGTTAAATAAATAAAACAGCTTCAATTATAATAAGGAATTTTTTATTTATATTATTTACTAGCTTAAACCGGTGCGCTTCGCTACACTGATTTAACCACTTCTTCAGTTGAGATATTTTATATATGCATCTTATGGGAGATATTACCCCCTG
Organism: Pollenia angustigena; assembly: GCA_930367215.1. Taxonomy (NCBI): domain Eukaryota; kingdom Metazoa; phylum Arthropoda; class Insecta; order Diptera; family Polleniidae; genus Pollenia; species Pollenia angustigena. The sequence goes on along the minus strand of OV884059.1, from coordinate 121,849,914 downwards.
CGCCTACCCGCTTTATTTTTATTTTCATAAGTGTAGTAAGAGTGACTTCTGCAAAGTTTGAACATTCTCACTATAACAGTTCTTAAGATATGCGATATTAAACATTGGCGTCCTATGGGGGTACCACTTCCTCCGCTGCTAATTTATTTAAATTTTGGGGCTCAGAAGATCCTAATACGAAAAGTTCAACAAAATGCGTGCAGCGGCTCTTATTTATATTTTTATCTATGAGGGGTACTGCTCCTCCTCTTTCTACCCCGCCCATTTCTATATTAAAATTTATAGTTTACCATAATAGTAGCTTTGAAGACTCTCCCTTTAATAGTTCTTCAGTTGAGCGATATTTAATATATGAATCCTATGGGAGGTCTTTCCCCCCCTGCGCATACCCGCTTTATTTTTATTTTCGATAGTGTAGCATACCATAAGAGTGACTTCTACAAAGTTTGAACATACTCACTATAACAGTTCTTAAGATATGCGATATTAAACATTGGCGTCCTTTTTGGGGAACCACTTCCTCCGCTGCTATTTTGTATCAATTTTAGGGCTCAGAAGATCCTACTACCAAAAGTTCAACAAAACGCGTGCAGCGGCTCTTAAGGTATGCGATATTTAATATTGGCATCCAATGGGGGGTACCAATTCCCCTGCCCCTATCCAAATTTCGTATTTTTTTCTTACATAAGAACCTTCTCCTAATATTAACAAATACAACAAAAAAAGAATTAGTGAAATCGGTCCAGCCATTCACGCGTGATGCCGTGACCAAAGGAAAAAGGGATTCATTTTTATATATGTATAAAGATTTCACATATGAGTTGCCACTATTTAATAAAGCAATTTTTTAAGAACATCAAAAAAGTAAAGTTATAAAAATTGATATTACAACATAATATGTGGTACTTTTAAATCATATGTAGTAATATTAGTTTTAATAAATCCATGAACGACAAGAAGTGTTAACCGATTTTCTAAATCCTTCGTTCGGACTACCCATATTTATACTCGGCCATGTTTTCGAAATCGAGTAAAATTTAATCGATAGACATTTTAAGTTAATTTTTTTAAATGATCGTAGTTGTTTTTGATTTTAATCGTTTTTATAGTTCTTATTATAAAGGCAAAACAGGAACGATTAAAAAATTTGCTTGATTTTTATTCGATTTCAAAAACAAGGGCTGATTTTCTTAACATATTTAGCATATAACAATTCTAGTATAAATACATACAATTAGAGAAACGCACATACCGAATAAGAAAAAAATGAATGTAGTCTTAAAATAACTAAAACCTAATAGTACATCGCTGCTTTCTGATTCAGTAAAAAAAACGATTTTTTCCACTAAGAATGCCATCGAAGTTAGTGTCTTCCATAAATTAAGCTAGAATAACTGGAGATAAGGTAAGTCCCGCCGTGCGGTAAAATAATCCTGCGCTATCAAGATTGCTTCATTGATGTTATACAAACGAGGAACTTTTAAATGACGCCGCTGAAACAATGAAGTCCAATTTGTTTTCAAAGGCATTAAGCATATATGAATTATTCAGGTCACTGTGGGCTTGTAACACTTTGGTTCCACTAACAATTTTTGTTTTGTTGATTAGGAATTCACGTAAATCAGGTATTTTGATATAAAAATTAAAACTGTCTTGAGTTACTAGTAGGTACATGATGTGAAGTTTTGTTTAAGTCCTCCAATTTTTTTTAATTTTCGCTTCATAAATGTCTTGAACGAATAGAGTGCATAATTTGGCGAAATTCAAATTGGTCAAAATGAAACTTATAATGAACATCAGAACATAAATCAGCTTGCGCATAAAAGTTTCAACTTTACAATTTGCGTGATATTGACAGATGAACACGGCCAGAACATACAAAGCGGATTTGCCAAAATCTATTTCATTCGTATAGTGTTGCCCAGTGATGGAAAATTCAGTGGTATGGTACTTTTTCCTTTCAAAAATACTACGGTACCCCCACGTCTGTTTTAGTACTCTTTTCTTGTTATGCTTCTTTGTTTAGAAATTACGCGTTGATATTTTTTTTTTTTTTAATTGACAACCAGGGCTGTGGAGTCGTCAACAAAAAGTACTAACTGCGATCTAACCTTAACGCTAATAAAAGACTGGTCCTTTATTGACTTTTAACTCTTTTTTAATGCAGTACCTTTTAAATGGTTAAATATAGCAAGAAAAGGATGCAGTTTTCAATTTAATATTTTAAATTTTGCATCGCCAATTCCAAAATATTTTTATTTTGGAAATGATGTATTAGAATATTTTTTTTTTGTTTAAATTTGTTATGCCGAAAATTTTTGCAGTCGGAGTCGCGAATTTTTTGTTGGAACTTCAAGTCCGACTCCGGTACTACGAACTCAACTCCGACTCCACAGCCCTATTGGCAACATTGCCTACACAAAATTAATTCTTATCAAAAGCATATATGTTTGTTGGTATATTTTAATGTCAGATATCCTCTTCAGAGTTTTGCTATTGAAATTTAGCCAGCTCGGTTCATAAATGGCTGAGATTTGAGCAAAAAAAAAATTAAGTACTTTAGTTTCTTATTTTTAAGTTTATTTTCAAAAAAAAAAAGTTTCAAAAAAGTACTTCTTTGCTTGGTGGTCAGTACCATCTAAATTTTTCCATTTTCCATCACTGGTGTTGCCGGTAGTAAATAAAAAAAACAGCCAAAACACAAAATAACAGCAGTAGCAGAATACAAGTCCAGGTGGCAACAGTGTAGGGATGCAGAAAATATTCAGTTCTTAACAGGGGTGGGGGATAAGGTGCTACAACAAGCAATTTCATAATCCACAAAACATCGCTACTGCTGCATGCGAAACGATCGAAAACAAATCCAAAAGGCACAATATCTAAAGTTTTGTAATTAGCACCCTGTGTAAGTTTCTCATAATCGATGGATTTATTATAACCTTGAATATCCATTGTGCAAAAATGTTAAGAGTTTTGTATAAATATCCAGTAGTTATTGTCTTTCCAGAGCGATCTCAAAAGAATAGCAACGTTGAGGAACCGAAATAATGGGTACTTTTAAGGGATATTGTTGAAAATCTTGTACTTCTTTTCTATCGACATACTCTGTTAGATGGTTAATACGATAAATTGTTATGTTGGGCACTGGTTGGTAACTAAATAATCCTCCATCTGTGTAATACGAAACATTCGTACAGCCAGAAAACCAATTTTTTTTTGCTAAACTCCACAGGTCTGTCATGCTAGCTTGCGGAATAATCCATAAAATATTGGAATATTTTTAATTTTTTAAAAGTTCTTCGACGATTTCATAGACATTATTTAAAGCTTCAAATTTGAAATGGACTATAGTGAGAACTTGGTTCCGATGTAATGAATTGATATTAATGTCAAGTTTCTCAGATATTAGCACCACTGGCAAACTCAATGATTTCAGCGATTCCTAAATTTCCTGTTTAAATTCTAGAGTGACCACAGCATTCCATTTTATACCGAGTTTGTGATTCAATTCGTTGATGATATTAAAAGGAAAATTAGGTTCATAACTATTTTCAGGTGGAGTTAATTAAGCAATGGAAATTCTTCCAATTAGAAATAAAATAATGAAATTGTAAAATTGCATTTTTATGTTCATTCTTTTTTTGGAATTTATTTCTTTTAAACCACTTTGCTGTTGTTTAAGTACTTGAGCCTTTACAAAGTTTAAAGGACTTGACGTGACACTTTCTGCTTTGCAAGTTTAAAATTAAATGTGGGTTTATAATTCGCCTTTTTTTAGTTTTTGCTAGCGAATGCACCTTTTTTGAGTTACAGTTTCTGTTTTTGGGTTTACAAATTTATTTTGTTCTTGTATTTAAATTTTGTTGAAATTGTTTTTTTTTCTATGTTTTTTTACAATATTTTCTATATTTTCTGTTTTAATGTTTTATGTTTCTGTAATTGCTGTTCACTTGTCCACTCTGTAGAATTGACTGTGTTTAAATTATTATTATACCCTCCACCACAATAAGTTGTGAAGGGGGTAAATTAAGTTTGTCATTCCGTTTGAAACTTTTTTATAATTCATCTCAGACCCCATAAAGTATATATATTCGGGGTCCTTGAGTAATTTTAAGTCGATTTAGCCATGCCCGTCTGTCTGTCCGTCTGTTGAAAACACGCTCACTTTCGAAAAACTCAAAAGAACTAAACAAACTGGATGTCAAATTGCTTTTAGTTATCCTAAGCAGTTTGGTATTGAAATTCAGCAAAATCCGTTTAGTATGATCAGAGCTATGAATCAAAATGTGGAACCACCACCTAAAAAAAATTGATAATTCTGTTTCAAAAACTTACATAAATGGTGGAATAATGCACAGAATGATATTCGATTTTGCCAGAATTCGTCTGATTCAACTAGAAATCACGCTGTAAAATTTCGTGAAGATCGGTCCATAATTTACCCTAGGCCTTATATAAACCCTACTTCCGGAAAACAGTTAAGTACGCCTAAAACCGTAAAAAATAACGCTATTATAACAAAATTTTGTACATCAAAGTTTTATAGGACAAGAAGTAAAACTATGTAATTTCGTGAAGATCGGTCTATAATTTACCCTAGGCCCCATATAAACCCTACCTCCGGAAAACAGTTTAGTACGCCTAAATCCGTAAAAAATAACGCTATCATAACAAAATATGGTACATCAAAGTTTATAGGACAAGAAGTAAAACTATGTAATTTCGTGAAGATCGGTCCATAACTTACCCTAGGCCCCATAAAAACCCTACTTCCGGAAAACAGTTAAGTACGCCTAAAACCGTTAAAAATAACGCTATCATAACAAAATTTGGTACATCAAAGTTTTATAGGACAAGAAGTAAAACTGTGTAATTTCGTGAAGATCGGTCCATAATATACCCTAGGCCCCATATAAACCCTACTTCCGGAAAACAGCCTAAATCCGTAAAAAATAATGCTATCATAACAAAATTTGGAACATAAAAGTTTTATAGGACTAGAAATAAGACCGTGAAATTTCGTGAAGATCAGTTCATAATTTACCCTAGGCCCCATATAAACCTTACTCCCGGAAAACAGCTTAGTACGCCTAAAAACTTAAAAAAAAATGCTATCAAAACAAAATTTGGTACATCACAGTTTTATAGAACTAGAAATGACACTGAGAAATTTGGTGAAGATCGGTGCATAACTTACCATAGGCCTCATATAAAGCCCACTCTGATAAAATAATTAAATACGCGGTAAGCTTTCTTCCAGTTTAGCTTCATATGGCCAGAAAAAATGTTATGCAATTTTGTGATATACGGTTCATAATTTACTCTAGATTCCATTTTAGCAGCCTTCTGAAATTCACTGCAAACGCTTAAACTATTTGCACCGCTGTATTGAAATTTATGTTTTTTAATACCAGAAATCGTTCTGCAGCATTTGGGATGATTGGTTCATAGCTTACCATGGCTTTTATATAATTTGTTCTCCTGAAAATCATTTAAGTTCAGCTTAAACTAATATTCTACTCAGGCTTTTTAAAATTGATTCTGATTGTCGGTCAATAATTTTATATAGGTCTAAACCGCAACAAATTTTAAAGCAGATGTCTGTTTTTACAAAGATTATAATAATAAATAGACATCATACAGATATTACTCCTAAAACATTCGAAGTGTCGGTGGAGGGTATCAAAGATTCGGCACAGCCGAATATAGCACTCTAACTTGTTTTTATTTACTTTTATAAAATTCCTTTATGTTAAGGAAGTTTTGTAATGAAACAATTTGGCAGTTAAAACTAATACAATGTATTTACAACAATTTAACAACATTTATATGTACAACAATTTCACCTAAATAATATGTACAATGTTAACATATACAAACAAGTTATTGTTTTGCAGTGTCGTCGTGACTTGTAGTGGTCATGTGTAAATATTCCGGCCCCCATGACATCGTGAAATATTAAACTGAGTGTAGGCTCTTAAAGGCGTCCCGAAAATAAAAACTCACCTTAAAACACAGTTGTCAGCAGGGTGGTTCGAAAAAAATGTTGAGTCAATCCCCTGTTTTGATTAAAGATTAGATGAAAACCCTTTTAGTTTTTTTGTAAGCTGTGTCGCCATTTGTAGTTTGAACATAGCCAGGGAAACCCGAAATATGCACTAAAAAACAGTTTATGCGCGTTTAGTATGCGGTAAGATTTTGAAAACATGCTCTAAAAAATAGCAGAAATATGCGTTAGGAAAACCAAATTGCCTCATTAGATAGCAAACATTTAATAATTAAAAAGAACAGATTTGCATAAAATGAGCAAGTAAAAAGTATTGTCGGTCAAGCCCGAGCATATGATACCCGATTTTTTGCGTGTTCCCTATTTGGGACTCAGGTGCAGTAATTGACCAACCAGACCTAAATAATGTTATGAGGCTAAAATTACTATAAGAGCTATTTGTGCTAAACATTCACCCTTATCGTGGTTGGCGTTTTTAAGGCGAGAGTTAAAGCGTTTTTTAAAAATGGTATCGTGGTTAGCAAAAACGACAACAAATACGACACTGTTTACAAATCAACTACAAAAAAGGTTTTGTTGCAAAAACTCCCGTTAAGTGTTTTAATCACTACGGCGTATATGTTAAGTGTTTTAATCACTACGGCGTATATGTTAAAATGTTCTTTTATATACGCCTATGCCAACCACGATGTTAAGATACATATCTTTACCTGTAAGAGATTTTTTCGTCTAAAAGCAATTTGGGACCATGGTTTACATTGATCATCCAGAGTTGCCATTTTAAAATAGATCGATTTTTATAATATAACCATTTTAAGATGGTTAATTGTCTTTGTGCCTATTCTTTCGGAAAGAAATTTGTTTGTAAGCCATGTGAAAGTATAAACAGATTCACACCATTTTCGTTTGGCTTTGTCCTTATGACAAATTAAAGATTTGTAACAAATCTCGTGAAATTATCTTTAAACTTCGACCTGCGCTTTGCGCATAAGATTACATCGATAGACAAGCAGCCTGGCGGAAAGCATTAGATCAATTCAGAAAGTGATAATGATGCGGTTTACTAAAAGTTGGGTAAACCCTCCCTACCTTTATTAACCAAAATTTAAATAAATTTTATGAAAATATTCTCTAACAATGTGGCATTTCCACTATAAATAAACTTAAAATAATGGTTAAAAATGGTATTTGAATAAAATAAAAAAAAAAAAAAAAAAAAAAAAATCCTGCAAAGTTTAAAGTGTGCAAAAATATGTACTTATTAATCAATGCCAAAATTCACAAAAAGCTCTAAAACGGATAAATATATTGCTTTTGCAGCTATTGGTCGCACCAGGAAAATTTTGCCACGGCATATATACGTTTTGTCTGATTATAACATATTGTATATCGTTATTCATGGCTTTATTTTTCTCTTTATCATCAAATTCTGTGCGCCACTTATGAATTCTCGGATCCTTCCTCCCGTATGTCCAATTTTTTGCTTGTGGCAACAAGACCATTCTAAAACTTTGTGCATCATTTTTTTTTACACCTAAAATGTATGTACAATGAAGCCCTTTGATCAACATATTGTTACGAAAGTTAAATTATCTAAGAATTATTTATAGTTATAGTTATAAGTTAACTTGTACGTTATAGTTTTATGTTATATTAGTTACTTAAAATTGTCATGTATAATTTTCAACACTGTTATTTTAAAATAATTCCTACATGAATTTCCCAGTCGTTTCTAGAATTGGTTTTAGAACATAATAAATAGTTATTACAGGAAGGTTCAGGAAAAATCTAGAAATATAAAAAGGGGTGACTCATGAATAATTAGTTAGTTTGTTTTGAGAAACGGTTCTGTTCGTAACTAACAATTGTGAACAAAATAATTAATAAAGTTTGTTAAGTTGAATAAGTGTGTGTTTTTATTCGGATTTGCAATTAAAAGAACTCAAACGCGTTTATTAAGGGAAAAACGTAACAATATGTATACTCATAGAAAAAAGCAGTGTTTCAAAATCTGCAGTTGAGATAGTAAAAGTCATAAGATTATGCTATTCCTTCGACTTCTTCATTTGTCATTGGACAAAAATAAAAACAGTCGCAGTCAAAGTAAAAGCAAAAAACGAAAAATTTTTACACAACAAAGAAATCCCGTAGGTAACAAAGAAGGGATGCTGTGTTTTTTATTATGTTTTGCAGTTGAATTGCGTTTAACTTTTCCAAACACTTTCGAACATGTTGACTGCCGCTGTCGAATATAACGAAAGAGAAACAAACATGTGTAACTGGTAAGTTAATACAGGGGGGCTACTCTCTATTGCGATGCGAAAGAAAATTGTAGCAAATCTAGCAATTGGTACTCTTTAATACGTTTGCGCATATGTCTTTCGCATCTTTAAATTTTTTTCTTTTCGTAAATCATCACTTTATTTTATTTAAGCTTTCCAATTTCAAATAGTTTTAAACACTTTGGCACGCTTTTACTGTAAATCCGCGCCATCTTTAATTTTTATTACCACTTTTGCTTCATTTTCAGAAAATTTTGCGAAAATTATAGAGTACCAAGTTGGAATTTAGCTTTCGTATCGAAATTGTTTTCGCATCGTAAAGTGTTGGAAAGAGGAGTAACAACGTTTTTATTAATAAATTTATAATAACAATGACGTTCAAACAACCTGTAGTCATTTGTTAAGCGGCCCATACACTTGCAATATTATTGTATATGATATTCGCCATATTATTTCCATTTTGTCCTATATTATACTATAAGTCGCACAATGATTTCATTCAATAAAAAGGTGGACATAAACAGCATTATACAATGTTGCCAACAAACTTCATTTTCTTTTCGTGTGCAATAAAAATCAAAAGGCTTTTGATTGTTGGCAATATATTGTTCACCTTCAAATATCACATACACATTGGCGATATAATTGTACAATACTTTATGCATTTTTATAATGAACGAGGAAGCCAAATTGGTAAATAAAGTAGGGAACAGAATAGCCGCTGTTGTGCAACGTGCAACGCATAGCGCTGCAAGCTGTCAAAATTTTAAAACGGCAGTTTCAAAGTAGTGTCAACAGAATACGTAGTTGAAGTAGTCGTTGCAGTTGAAGCGCAAAATTCGAATTTGAACTTTGTCTACAGAGCATTCGTCAGGCTTAAATTATACAACTACTTTATTATTTTCCAGGCCAAGATTTGCTATTCCTTTCATATAATCGTGGCAAAGTTGCTGTAACCACAAACCATATGCATAAATGTAGGTAAATTCAAACAAAATAAATTAATTATAATGATGCCAACTTGACTTGTTAGCGATTTTTGTTTGCATAAAAAGCTTAAATTGGATATTTTTGTGAAAAAGTGGACATTATATTGTTTTATGTGTGCAGCTTACTTTGATGTTTTATATGAAAATATTTTAAAACTGCCCAAAAATATGATAAATATGCAGGTAAACAAAAGACACGTAAGCAAGGATTTCGAAGAATAATTACAGAAAATATGTATTTTGGGCAGTTAAGTTAAAGTGCAGCTAACTTTGAGTTTTTGTATGAAAATAATTTTAAAATGCCAAAAATTTTAGGCATTTAACTCATGTGCAGGTATAGAAAGTAGTGTTGGGATACTATCGATATTTATCGATAGTTGAGATTTCACTATCGATATATCGATATTACTATCGACTGAATGTTTGTACTTGTGCAGGAAAACTTTAATTATTTTTTTATAAGGCTACAGTCCGTTCGTTGTTTTTATCACTTTATTGAATGTATGAGACGTATGTATGTATATACGCACGTTATTTTAGATGGTAGTTTTTTAAAAATTGGTAAGTAACTTTCTGAAGGAAACGAAGTATCAGGGGCTATATGATATTCCAATGCAACTTTAAAAATGTTTTCTAAATTCTAAACCCAAAAAGGGAATCAATCTAGCGGACTTATCCTCTAATGGTCGTTCATTGTTTTGTCCTATGCTTGCAATTGTATTTGGATTTGCATTTATTTTTACAACATTACAAAAATATTTGACATTTCAGTCCCCTTATAAACATGTAAAAATTTCGACTTAAAGGCCTTAAATTAGCAGTAAAAAGCACTGCTAAGCAATCCATACCACTTGCCATTCTAGTTGTGTGTATTCATTGCTGTAATTCAGCGCGAATTAATAATAGTAAGTAAAAATTTGCGGCAAAAAACTGTGTGTGTATAGCTGCTGTTAGATGTCTACATAGCTGTATAATATCGATATGTTCGATATTTTAAAACTATCGATAATATCGATAGTCTATCGATAGTTTAACACCACTAATAGAAAGTGCACTTAAAAAAAGGGTTTGTATGGTATATTAAACAATAATGACAAAAAATATTAATTAAGTCAAAAGTGCACTTAAACAAAAGGCAGTTAAGTCAAACTACTGTAATAATATTCTCTCACTTTGACTTACGTCAATCCCAATGAGTCCTTTCTCTGATGACATCTTTTATTAAACTGACTCCGATTCATCAATTCTATGATGAAGATTTGTCAACCCATTGTTGACATAATTTAAATTTTTAGCTCTGGTTACGATTGGGCCAAGTGATGTTACGGCTGACATCATAACGATCAAAAGTGCCAAGGGGTCAAAAATGAAAATACTTGTCATGTTACTGATATAAAAATACATCAGCATTATGAAACTTTTTCTATCAGTGTACAAAACACAAAAAATTGCATTAGTCCAGAATCAATGTAATATCCATGTAGTAAAAGAAAAAATTCATTTAGTATAGAAAATTTTATTTCATAAAAAACGCTGAAAATTAAAAGTTTTCATTTTTACGCATTAAAAGAATCACAAAAATGCAACACTGTTTTCAGGGCCATTAACAAACCATTTGAGTGTACTAAAAGTATGTGTTTTAATGATAATTGGGAACAAAAATGTTCACAAACACTTATGTTTGTATGTCTGCTTACATACTTTTACATGTATGTAAATGTGTGTAATTGTGCAGATTATTTTACAAACACATCTAAATTAGGGCTGCCGAAAGTGCCGATGTTTTTTTTATTTGTGGATTTTGCGATTTATTTAAAAGTTAAGAAAAGCCGATTTTAATCAAATCAACTGACGAAACCTCTACCCTAAAGGCTACAAATCAACAAATTAAAATAAAAAAATTTAAAAATAACAACAGGGGATTTTATGAAAAAAATTAAAGGCAATCATGGACCGAACTGGCTGAATTTCATAATAAAATTTAACGTTGAATATGTACATAACAACCTAGATACCATAATTTCAGGGGTGTTCGGCAACCCCATTTTAACAGACAGACGGGCATCGTTAAATCAACTTTGCTACAAACTGGTAGAGGGTTGTTATCATTCGTCTCAAAAAATCATCTTCTTCATCTTAACCATTGTGGTAAAAGTATCGGCTTATTTTTTTACATAAAAGAAAAAAAACTAGTACTGCGAAAAAACAAATTTAATAAGCATTTTTAGATTATTCGAATAGTTAATCGCCTAAAATTATTCGATTAATCGAACAACGGTTTACCGTTTGAATACCCTAGTAGATATGTATGTGAGATTCTACTCAAAAGGTTTAATATCCACCTTCTTATACCCACATCCACAAAGGTAGTACCGATCGACTTAAAATCACTTTCAGAGTCAATCTAGCGATGTTCGTCCGGCTGGCTGATTGTCTCTTCATATAAGCATTGTATGCAATGTATAACTTAGTAAAATTTGGCACAAAACGAAAATAGCAGGAATCGATTCTTATTTTCACATAGTCCCAATCAGTGATGCCAACTTTTTGAGAGCAAAAAGCACTTTGAATTTAAAAAAAGCACTAAGCCATTTTAACAATTTAATTAAACACGACACAAGTTGCATTCGGCTGTGCCGAATATTATATACCTCCGGAATTTAAAAAAAGGCGACGGCGTTGATGGGGACTATTTTCATTTCAGATTAAATAATCACCCCTATTGTGAATAAAAATTCCTTGGGAGTTCAATTCAATTGTAAAAATGGGAAAAGGGAAAAAACTCCCAAGGAATTTTTATTCACGATAGGGGTGATTAAATAAATTTACATTTGTATATAAACATTTTTAAATGTATTATTATTATGTTCAAAAAAAAATAATATCATCCAAATCATTTGGCATTTAAATTGGCCATAAAACAGTTTTAAAGTAATACAGGGCGAGCTCGATTTTCGTAACTCGAAAAAATCTGGCCTGTTGCAATTACCAAAAATTTGTAATGACCGACCATTGTTTATAAAACTTAAGGACAGCATATATTTCAATAAACATACTTATGTCTTATCGTTTAAATAAGTCTAAGTTAAAATCGTGCAAAGTTGAATAAACAACTTTTAACATATGTAAGCTTCTGAATAAAGAACACACATAAGGTGTAAAATAGAAAAAAATGTATGTTTGCATTCTGATACTTAGTCAAACCTTTTTTCATTAGCACTAGAGGTAGAAGTGCACAACACATGGAAAACTAAAGCGCATGAAAAATGGCAGATTACACAACGCTTGTTATAAAAGTATTTTCTCTCAGCTGTTTTTAATTTATTTAACACTTTGCATATACCAAGCTACGATTTTTGTTTGTTTTTATGGTCTTTGCGTTGTTTTGTACGGTTTCCGACTGCATGTTTTAAGCAATTGCTAATGGGTACGTTCGTAAATGCATCACTGCGCTGCATCAGAAAAGCAAACTTTTTTTAATGGCGGTAAAAGAATAATTATAACTTTTATTATTGTGTGACTATTATTTTTGTGAAGTATTTCACAATTTTTTTGTCCACATTTACTTCACTGATAAATATATTACCACTTGAAATCACTGATGCAGCGCAGTGATGCATTTACGAACGCACCCAATATTTTCCAAGCCATATTTTATTTTTGAAACAGTGTCTACATGTGTCTACAAAATGTTTACCGAAATGCATCGTTTTTATTACGATTACTAAACATGTTGTCAAAGCTAAAAAGTGCAACGTTTCGTAAAATTTCCAAATTGCTAGCAAGCCTAGCTCTAACCTTGTAAATAAAGTTTTTAGTTAAACGAATGTAACTTTCTTTTATCACTTTTTTATCATTTGAAATCTTTTATCTTTACAAGCCATCTCAAAATTATACCCCAAATAGTAAAGTTCAACTAAATCATCCTCTATATAATCGTAGTTTTAAAAAAATGGTACAAAAAAGTAAAAGTTGTAAAAAGCACTAAAGGCACTAACGAAAAATTGAAAAAGCACCAAGTTAGTGCTTTTTTTTAGTTTGGCACTATGGATAAAATTTTGGCGTTTTGAGGCATCAAAAAGCACCATAAATAGTGCCAAAAGCACTTAGTTGGCATCACTGGTCCCAATGGCGAGTTAATGATAGTCTAAGGGTGACCTAAATAGCGTACACTCAGGAAAATTTTTTTATATATACTTAATGTAGGGTATTAGTCCGTCAAGCCCGACCATACTATCTTAATTGTATAAACATTTCTTTATTTTTATACACAGAAAAAATTATTGCCGAATTATTTTCAAACAAACGCTTGTTTGAACATTTTTTTAATTTCTACAAATTTTTTTTACTGATTCAATTAAAATTTTTGTTTGATTTTTATTTAACCAACAAAAATGTGGACAACCATTCAAAAATATAATATACGCGTTATTGGTTTCAAGTTTTCATAATTTTATATGAAATATTTAACGCTTTTTAATGTTGTCGTCTTTTTGCATTTTTTTTATTTGATCGTAAGCAACACTTCCTAATGTGAAATATAAGAACTACAACAAAAAACACATACAGTCTATTTTTGGACACTACAACAGTAAGAAAGATTAAGAGGTTTGAAGTAAAAAAAAAAAAAAAAATAAAGGTAAAAAAACGTTTCACTCTTTTTAAACAACAACAACATTATAAGAAACAAAATAAATTTTTGGTTGGTTTCAAAGTTGGTTAAAAAAAAAAAACCTAAATCCCGTATTCAATTTTTTCAAACTGTTTGCTTAAATACATCAAATACAAAAATATAATGATGACGAAAAACATATCGAGTTTGTTTGTAGGACCGATTTCAGACAAAAAATTGTTTGATTCTACAAATTTTTTGTTTGAATTGGAAAAATAATTTTTTCTGTGTAAAATATATAAACTAGCGTAGATATTTATGTTACCTTGATTTAAAAAACAGATGGTCTTACTGTTGCTTGTTATTTTTAGTTTTCTTATTTTTAAAAATTTAAGAAAACCTTACAATAAAAAAGGTGCTAAAAATCCTAAGAAGTGTTTATTTTGCATCAAAATCATCTGGCAGCCCTGCCCCATTTGCATACTCATGTAAGTTTACCACTCTTCCCATATAACAGGATATTTTCCTATTTCTTTTCAAGTTACTCGTACTCTCTGTTGACATCTTTTTTAACTGCGTTTTAAGCAAAGTGTTGTTTTAGGATCTGTAAACACAGAGTTTTTTTTTAAATTTTGTTTAACTTTCCTTTAACCTTATGTTTTTATTTCTTTTATTAAAGCAGTTACAAGATAATCATTTGCATACAATGTTTGTATTATTGTATTTATTTATTATTTTTTTTTGTATATTTAGATGTAATTTAATTTTATTTATATTCTTGAAATTTAAATTTTCGTTTCATTTGAATTGTTAAAATTCCCTGAATATTCCCTTTGGGATGCGACCGGTTTTCTGTAGAACTTTTGCTTGAATTTCCATTTTCTAACGATGCATAAAAATATTTTAATATTGATATAAACAAACATAAATGCTGGTTGAGTTTTAAAAAGTAGAGTTAGTGCGGGTAATGTGGTATCAGTGATGTTATACGCAGGGAAAAATCCCTTTTGGTAAAATTGGAAAAATAGGATATATTTTTTGAAATACATACCTATATTTCAATATGTAGGGACTCTTGAGTACTTTTGGAAAACTGTATGCATTTGGTAAACTTTTTCGATTTGTGATATCATACTAATAAAATTGTTAATACTTACAGCAACATTACAAATTGTTCAATTCCTTTGAACATAAATTTGTTATAACCTCTTTAAAAGAATGAAGATCTTTTGAACTTAATTTTTCAGAGCAATAAATAGATAATTTGTTAAAGATGAACATTAAAAAGTTTTGGATAAAAGTCAAGAATTTAAAAATTTTAATGAAAATTTAATTTTCCCCGTTTAGTAGAAACTAGATATCTTTCATTTTCCACTGCCACATGCCATTTAAGATAGCGAAAGGACTTTTTTATCATCACTGATGTTCGCACTAAAGAAAGAAATAAGTTAATATGCTATTTAGCCGATTAACCGTTGTTCAATTAATTTTGGGCGAAAACAAAAAATAAATCAGTTTTAATAAAATATTTAATCAGGTGAACTAAAATTTTAATCAAGTGTATTAAATATTGAATTGAAATATTGTCAATTAAACATTAAATACACTTTTTTTAAATAAAAATAGTATAAAGACTGAAAGCAAAGAAAGAAACCGCAATTTCATTTATTTTCAATAATTGACAATAACACTATGCTAGTTGAAAAAACAGACAAGCCGGGCACATGACGTTTTAACATAATTCAGGTACGCTGAATGAAGTGGTGCCCGCGCGCCAGTTTTAGGTTGGCTCTGGTTTTCGAGATATACCGTTATTTCGAAAATGTAGAAGGTTGCACAACCTATGTTCGCGTAACTCAAAAACGCTTTAACTTATTGAAAAAAAACTTTAAAAAACGAAGTAAAATTTGGTCATACATTTTACCCATCTAGGGGCATCCATTATTGGCACTGCAGGAGCCAAATTTAAGAATTTCAACCATACAACTATGGCGGTTAAATAAAATTCTTAAATTTGGCCCCTGCATTGCCTACGATGCCCCTAGATGGGTAAAATGTATGACCAACCCCACTTTATTTTTCATCTCAATCATTTATTTTTAACATACACACCCGCTAGCTCCATTCCTTAAGGGGGCTCCCATACAAAATGTTCAAGGCAGACTAGAAATATATTGAAGAAAAAGTTCCTTAAATGCCCAAAAGTTGCCTCTAGGTGGATAAAATGTACGACCGACCTCCATTAGTTATTTATTCTTAACATTATCTTAAAAAATCTATCTTGTAATCTGTTTTTGGCCTATAAAGGCTTTTTGATTACGTTCAGTTGAAATAAATAAAACATACGCTCCTTATTACCACTTTTTAGGTGGGCTCCCATACAAATGTTGCGTTGTATGAAGTTCTTACATTAATTAAAATTAAAACCCAAATTTTATTTTAGTTTTTTAAATAAGTTAAAGCGTTTTTGAGTTACACGAACATGTTGTGCAACCTCCTCCATTTTCGAAATAACGGCAGGTACCACTGGATTCAGCGTACTCGAATTATGTTAAAACGCCAAGTGCCCAGCTTGTCTTAAAAAAGTGTCAATTTCGAGCACAGTGTAATTTTTGGGCTTATATTTTAGACCACACCAAACTTTATCTTCTGATTTTGTTTTCTTTGGTACAAAATACATTGCACGTAACATTTATTGACTTGCGACTCCTTTTTGTAACCAGTACCCATGTTCTGTAACTTTAGTGAGAACTTCTTGCATCGAAAAGATGTAAAACAAAATATTCCATCGTTTCTCGAAAAGTGAAAAAAATATGTGTCTGTAATTCATGTCGAAAACTATCAAAAGAGATTACGTCGTTACGTTATAAATGTAATAAATGTGACATTGCAGACATTCAGAACGCCAGTAACACATATCGTTGACGGCGACCAAAATTTACTAAAATTGAAAATTTTTCAACGACGGCGGCGAAAACACAACCGTCGGCTGTACCAAATTGTGTAAAGAGCGACTTTAATGTTTGTTGTTTGCAAACGAGCTTTGAAGACATTCGTATATTTTATAAAAATGTTAAAAGCAAAATAATAAAACAATCAAAAATGTGCCAAGAATAAAATATTATTATTATTATTCTTTGCATTTTGCATTTTTAATGGTTTTTTAGTGTTAAAATGTTTTCTCGCCCCATTTTTATACCCTCCACCGCAATTAGTTGTGAAGAGGGTATATTCAGTTTGTCATTCCGTGTGAAACTTTTTTACTATTCATCTCAGACCCTATAAAGTATATATATTCTGGGTCCTTGAGTAATTTTAAGTCGATTTAGCCATGTCCGTCTGTCTGTCCGTCTGTTGAAAACACGCTCACTTTCGAAAAACTCAAAAGAAATCAACAAACTTGGTGTCAAATTGCTTGTAGTTATCCTAAGCAGTTTGGGATTGAAATTCAGCAAAATCGGTTCAATAGGATCTGAGCTATGAATCAAAATGTGGAACCACCACTTAAAAAAAATTGATAATTTTGTTACAAAAACTAACATAAATGGTGGAAAAATGCACTGAATGATATAAGATTTCGCAACAATTCGTTTTATTCAACTGGAAATCACGCTGTAAAATTTCGTGAAGATCCGTCAATAATTTACCCTAGGCCCCATATAAACCCTACTCCCGGAAAACAGTTTAGTACGCCTAAAACCGTAAAAAATAATGCAATCATAACAAATTTTGGCCCGTCACAGTTTTATAGGACTATAAATGATACTGTGAAATTTCGTGAAGATCGGTCCATAGCTTACCCAGGGCCCCATATAAACCTTACTCCCGGAAAACAGTTTAGTACGCCTAAATCCGTAAAAAATAATGCTATCATAACAAATTTTGGCCCGTCACAGTTTTAGAGGACTATAAATGATACTGTGAAATTTCGTGAAGATCGGTACATAATTTACCCTAGGCCCCATAGAAACCCTACTCCCGGAAAACAGTTCAGTACACCTAAAACCATAATTAATAATGCTATCATAACAGAAATTTGTACGTCACAGTTTTAAAGGACTAGAAATTACGCTGTGAAATTTCGTGATGATCGGTCCATAATTTACCCTAGGCCCCATATAAACCCTTCTACCGGAAAACAGTTTGGTTGCCTTAAACCATAATTAATAACAAATCGTCACAGTTTAAGATTATAATAACATCATACAGATATTACTCCTTAAACATTCGAACTGTCGGTGGAGGGTATCAAAGATTCGGCACAGCCGAATATAGCACTCTAACTTGTTATTCGTGAGTTTATTTGACAGTTCAAAGCGGGAACTTTTCTCACCAAAATGTTACAGACACACTTTTTCTGTAAATTGGCCAGTAATTTCCTTACGTGACAGCTTGTTCTCGCCAAAAAAGTTACAGACACAGTTAAGTGAGAAAAACAGCTGTTTGTTGTTTCAATTTATGGCATTTTTGTTTCATTCCACACATTTCAATCGAAAACTTTCTCGACGCGAGAGTTACAGAACATGGGCACAGTTAAAAATTCGATTCATTGCCAGTATGATTTTATTTTAAATTTCTTGAAGTTATTTTTAACAGGGTGACTCATGTTATTTAAACATAGTTGTATTAAAAAAAAAAAAATTAGAACATTTTTACTAAACGTAAAATTTCGGGACTTAAATTTTAAGAATAATCCCGGAATTTCGGTATTCTTGATTTCGGGATTGGCATCGCTAGTACTTACCGTACTATTGGTACCGCTTCGAACTGATTTGAGTACGGATGATTTTTCTTTTCAGTGTTCTAAAAGGTACTTTAAAGACAATTTTTATTAAAAATGTTGGTACCTCGGTACCGAATCTTTTTTTTTATCTTAAATGTTTGTACCTTTATTCAGAAGATACATACTTTTATTCAAAAGTATATTTTTATGAAAAAATTTACTTTCTAAATTACGCATATTTGAAATAAGAGAAACAAAAACCATTAATGCTTTTCTTGACAACTTTTCTCTTAGAATAAATACAAATTAAAGTATAAATTGTGATTAACAAAGAATTTATCTCTTAATAAAACATGCCATCCATATACTTCAATATATTTCTAATGATTTATTACCCTGCATTAAATAAAAGAAGAAAAAAAAGAAAAAAAACTTTTCCACAACTTTTTTTTCACTTAGAACTATTAATATTTCTTTTCATCCAGTATCTTCCATGCCTGCGTTCTACATAAGGCCTGAAGCGATAAAGAGGGTAACTTTCAAATGACTTAATATTTGACAGAAAAGTACTTGAGAAATTCATAAGACAGATTAAGGATTCCACTTTGCCATACGAAATGGAAAAATTATATTAAATGATTTATGTGAAGCTTTAAAAAAAAGCGGAAGTGTTTTGTCATTTAAAATCTCTTTTAAAGCAAATTGGTAACACAAGCAACTAAGAGTGCTTTAATCTAATGTGCCGAATCTTTGACACCCTCCACCAAGAGTAAGATAATTTTAGGAATAAGCTATCTTTGGGACTTATCAATTATAAACCAGTCTTTATACATAAAAAATTACCTCACAGTATTATTATTCGCTGTCGCTTCAGGCGTAATAAAGTTTATTCCAAAAAGTCATATACTACTTAATGGGTCTTAATTTAGATAAAATATCATAATTTGTTTCAAAAATATTTTCAGGCGCATTTAATGGACCCTACGTTTCCACATGTAAGTAATTTCTTGCAAGTAGTGTATACGTATTATCAACGAAAAATCGAGGAAACAGCCGATTGACAGAAAATACAAAAATTGTGTGAATGTTAGTGAAAAAGTGTGAGTGTATTGAGTTTTTCGAATTTGTACTTGCATGTGGAATTTTAATCTCTCAACCGCTAATTTCTAAGTAGAAAAAAATACAAAATCTTTATAATTACCACGAGAGGCGAATTAAACAAAAAAAAAAAAAAACAATATATTTTTTTTTTTTTTTCAGAAATAATAACAAAACCAGCTGGTTATTTAGTGCTGCACTCATGCCCTTTTAATTAAAATGAGTGATAAACATGCGGTTAATATACTAATGCCCAATTTTTAGGATTGATATTAAAACACATTTATGTTTAAAATAGTTTTAAATACAAATTTCTTTTCTTCACTAAACAATTAAATGTAACTTAATTCACCGATGTGGTACATTTAAATTCATTTTAAGTTTCCATTGGAAAAACTTAGCAAGGTGGTCTCAATATTAAACCAATACAACAACAACAGGCTAAACAATAGCAGACAACTGTTTTTTGAGGCCACCTTGTAAATAAATACACTTTTTTATGATATTTTTTGTATTTAGTAGTGCTACCATACTTTTATCTTAATTAAATAAGACTTTTTAAACTAAACTAAAAAAATCATTCTGTATTTAAATACGATTTAAGTTTATATGAAAATTTACTTAATATCCCAGTAAAAAAAATTTGGTTTTTTTGAAGCACTTGAAAGAAAAAGCGCATAATCGAGCTCTTCAATAAGAGAGCTCTTATACAGCAATAAATGATAAAGAATAAAATATACAAAAAGCTGCTATTTTAGTGCTGAGAACGAGAAAGGGTTTAAAAAATTAAAAAAAGGTATTTAAACAAGTTTAAGAAAAACATTAGTGGATATTTTTATATAGTTAGCCCTTTAGGAGTGCTTGGTTTGCATGTTAAATGAAGCGCTTATTGTCAGCCGAAAATAGTCCTCCAAACCGGGAACACTCCATACAAAAATCAGTCATCCCATCAGCAGGTTTGAAGCGATTTCAGGTATGAATTCATACATAAAACCTCCTCCTTTTGGAGCACATTTTTTACTGCGATAGAT
Source organism: Pollenia angustigena (assembly GCA_930367215.1). NCBI lineage: Eukaryota > Metazoa > Arthropoda > Insecta > Diptera > Polleniidae > Pollenia > Pollenia angustigena. The sequence goes on along the minus strand of OV884059.1, from coordinate 121,829,172 downwards.
TTAAATATTAACCTGAAAATTAGGCATAAGAATTACTCAAGATCAGTATTAAAAAAGTTTCACACGGAATGACAAACTTAGTATACCCTCTTCGCAATAAGTTGTAGGGGACATAAGAATGATGTAATGTTTAAAAAGAGGGGGAAAATATAAAAAGCTTTTACTTAGCGTTATTTTTTAAGAGCTTTTTTTAAACATTATTTAAAATTTAATAAGTTGGTTTTTTTTTTGCATTTTCAGCTTTATTTTGCTGTTGAAAAACTCAGAAATTTCCCAATGATTGACCAAAGAAATTTTCCACAACGAAAGTGTTAAAAAGAACAGAATTACAAACAAAGCAAAACAAAAGAAATACCGAAAAAAATCATTGCACAACCAACCAACAATTATAATAGAAAATAAAAATGGGATTTGATGAGTTTATAGCCTCAAGGGTCTTAACAACAGAAGCACTAGAAAAAGCAATAACAGGAACAATTACATTTACAACAACAGCAGCAACATTGAGAACAATTGAGGCCAGCAACAACCACAACAATAAAAACACCGATAAAACAGATAAATCAAATAACAACATTGTAAAAAGGTTGCCACCTACTCCTCCCCCCACTTCAAGTGTGGACGAAGACTCACAATTTAAAGGTGACCAACAGCAACAACAAACAAAGAGTTTAACAGCAGCACCTTTCTTTCAAAAACCCGAGGTGAACCAGCAATTTACAAACAATAAAATCTATAATAAAAAGTACAGACATTTCTGGCTGTTATCGGTTCAGACGACAACATAAAAATTAATACTAAATAAAAAAGTTATTAAGCAACACATTTTTCGTAAAATTGATTTTATAACTACAATAAAATTCCAAAAATAATTATTGAAATAATTATTGTGTTATAAGACCAAAAGCGCAATAAACATGCACCGTTTACGTACAACATTTACGCGCTCGCGTACTCCAACTGGTGCTGAAATGAAAACACAAAACAGTCTAGATGTACCTAAACAGGTGTGATTTTAATAACTGAATGTTATTTGATGTTTTTGCTTTTGTTTAAACGTTTGCATGATTGTTTTTTTTTTTATTTTTTTATTTTATTTATCGGCAATTTTTTTTTTTAGCTAACAAGTCATTTAATATGAAAATTTTATTTAAAAAGTTAAAATTTAATTTTACCCAAAGCGAATTCATACAGGTGATTGCAGAGAGAGTTAATCTAGAGGTCTACACCAAAACCTCAGAACTAAAACAATGCATCAATAGAATAAACAACCGGCATTTTGTTGCTAGAATTGCGACGGCAAATGTCAAAATGCCTTAATAAATAAGTAAGAAAGTATAGTCGCACAGAAAAAAATAAGTATTGACTTCAATAAAAAATGTTTAATATTAATTAAAAAATTTATTAAATTTGCACCAGTAAACAAATTAAACGTATCGATGTACTTGATTTAAAGTTTTATTCACTTGATTAAACGTTTAATTCACTTGATTAAATTTTTAATTAAAACAGATTTTGATAATCTACACAACCGTATATAAAAAAAATGTTTGCTAGTGAATCCCATTTGAAGCAATGGGCAATCATGGACCCGCCTTAACAAAGTTATTTAAAGAGGTTAAGATTCATGTAAAAGCTCTTTGTGCCGAATATTATTTAAATATCTTAATCTTTATCAGATTTAAGGATTGGAGGTTTATATGGGAACTAAGTTTAATTTTGGACCTACCAGGAAAATTTTTTGCCATGACAAAGTAGTTATTGTAAAAGTTATAATTGGCAATTTGTATGTTAATACTAACAAATCTGTGGCAATAAATATAATGGCTAAAGTAGACATAAGTGCGTTTTAATTTTATTACATGTTCTTGTTCTCTTCTTCAAGATCTATTACTCAGCTCAATTTAAAGTATAAAATGTCATTATTAATAAAACTATGCGCATTAATATTTTAACTTACACAACAAAACACACAATTTATTTTAGACAAAACCCTTAATATTTCAAAACACGAAATTTCAACTTAAGCCATTACGCAGTAAAAAAAATTTGGGGTTTTTGAAGCACTTAAGAGAAAAAGCGCATAATCGAGCGCTTCAATAAAAGAGCTTTTATAAAGCAGTAAATGATGTAGAATAAAATATACAAAAATGCTGCTATTTTAGTGCTGACAACGAAGAAGGTTCCAAACCGAAAAAAATAGAAATATTCGAAAATGATTGGAAAAAGGCATTTAAACAAAAGTAAAAGCAAAACATTAATGCATATGTTAATATAGTAAGCCCCTAAAAAGCATTTTACGAGTGCTTTGTTTGCATGTTAAAAGTACGCTTATTGTCAGCAAAAAAAACTCCTCCAAACCGGGAACACCCCATACAAAAATCAGGCATCCCATCAGCAGGTTTGAAGCGATTTGTGGTATGAATTCATACACAAAGCCTGCTCCTTTTGGAGCACATATTTTACTGGGTATTATTTATTGCCACAGATGTATTTGTATTGAAGCTATGGGCAAATATGGGCCAATTTCAATAACCTTTGTACCAAATTTCATCAAATTATCTCAAAAATTTAAACCTGGTTTACATGGACAGTCAGCCAGCCGGACGGACATCGGTAATTCGACTCTGAGACTCAGAGTTTGAGTCGATCGGTGTTACAAACATCAGCAGATATGCAGAAAAACCCTCTCCACCAGGTTGGCTCGGTCCTCAATTTTGTCGGGGTGGCAAAAACTCTTTTTTTTTTGCAATTCCAGATACTTTATTAATATAAAATTTCATTCTGACTGATGCAATTTTCTTGTTTTTGTATGTTGATACAAAGAAAAAATGGAGCGTACTTTTGGGGCGTGGCATAAAAGTGAGCAAATTAAAAACACATACAAAGTATTAGAAGGGCTTTCTTGCCACGTGCAAAAAATTTACCATTAGGGGAGAAAGATCCGAGAAGCTATAAGTGGCTCCCAGAATTCGATGTCGGATTAAGTCACCAAAGACAAAAATGAAGCCATAGTAAGGCCACTAATAATGATATGAAAGACAATAAAATAGGACTTTAAACGGTGGCGCTATATATAAAAAACACACGAGTTCAATGTAATATAAAAAGGCAAAGAAAAGTGGCCCTTATTTTGGGGCGTGGCATAAAAGTGAGTACATTAAAAGCTAGAAGTACAAAGCTTTTGAAACGCTTTCTTGACACGTGCAAAAACTCGATATTAGGGGGTACATTCCGAGATGGCATAAGTGTCGCCCAGAATTTGATGGCGACGCAGTATACAAAAAACTAAAAGGGCGTATCCAGAGGCGTGGTAAAAAAAAATTCTGGAATTCTTTTCAAATAATCTTTAATCCTAGTGGGTGACTGGCTCAACTTTTTTTCGAACCCCCATACTTTCCACGTTTGTGGTGTGGGTTTTAAAAATGTAAATAAACAAAAAAAAAAAAAAAAAAAAGACACCACCCGTCACACAACGAAGAAAACTACTACGAAGCGCTGCGGTACTGAAGTCACTTTATAAGAACATTCTGGTCTACACCATGAGTCGTTCCTTTTTATGCGTGTGTCAAAAACGTAGCATTCATGTAATTTTATGTGACAAGCTACACACTGAAACGCATAGAATGCACATAGATACAAACGTACCAACGCATGAAAGTTTTTGCATGCGTCGCATGTGCGGTGAAAAAATAGCCATGGATGACAAATCATATTTTATTTACAATGTTATCGCTAAATATGTTTGTGTGGTGGATTCCCTTTTACTGTTTTGACTTCTAAATAATTTGGACGATTTTTTCTTTAAAATGATCGCCATGGTCCAATTTAGATTTATAAAAAAAGAAAATTTTGCCCCGCCCACTTTTTTCGATTTACCTAAAATCAAAAAACGGATACATCGATTTTACTAATTTTTCTTTTAAATGTTCGTATTAACCCATTTTACGTTTTCATCGAAAGAAAAATGTACCACGCCTACTTTTACGCCCACTTTTTCTATTAAGCGCATAACTTGAGAACGGCTTGAGCGATTTAGACGATTTTTTCTTTAAAATTATCGCTATGGTCTAACTTAGGTTTTTACGGAAAGAAAATTTTGCCCCGCCCACTTTTACGCCCAATTTTTAGATTTACCTAAAATCAGAAAACGGCTCCATCGATTTGACTAATTTGTCTTTCAAATGTTCGTATCTTTTTAACGGATTTTAAAAATCGAATGCAAACATTTTTCCTTATTTGGACAGGACAACGTCTGTCGGGTCAGCTAGTTATTCTATAATAATAAACTTTTTTTTTCTTTGTATCTGTGATAAAACAAAGAAATAAATACTTTTTTTTTTACAAAAATTTAATTTTTCAGAAAAAAAAGATACAATTTCCAAATATAAATAAAATTCCAAAAAGTTAAATCAATTAATTAATACCAGTCATACATCAAATCAAATTTTAAATCATTTTCATTTTCCAAGGCAAACAAAGAAAAGTCCTTAAACACATTTAATACATCAACATATTAAATTTAATTTTAAGACTCCTACAAAGTTTCAATTTTTACTCAGTAATTAAAAAAAGTCTCAAAGACAAAAAATATGCTTTTCATCATAATTTTTTTTTTTTTTTTCTTTTTGTTCATTTTATTTGATGCTTTCCCCAATTCTGCCTCATAAATAATTTTATGACCAAATGAAATATGACCTGCAGTAATTTTATTTGTTTATTTTGTCCTTTTTTGCCATTTTACTACAATCTACAACTCGTGCAATTGAGTTCCATTCATTACAAAAACAAAACAAAAAATTGTAACAATATGATGATGAATGGTAATTAAAATCAAGCATAAAAATATGAAAATTTAAAACTGACTGTTTTTTGTAGAATTGAAATCAACAAAAAAGTGATGAAATAAAAACGAGATTTAAAAAGCAAAAAGAATTGCAAAAAAAATATTACACTTGGAATTTTTATGTTTCAGTTTCTGTAGATGAGCTGAATAAAAGTTTTGCCAAGGGACGACCAAAACGGTCAGATATATATTTCGAAAAACCTCTCACAGACATAGTTCAACAAAAACAACAACTTCAGCTAGACATTTTATGCAGGGCTCAGAGCTGTATATCAAAACAAGTAAGAAAGTATAGTCAAATTTTTGCAAGTGTAAGCTATTTGGGACTCATGACCCCCCGAACAAAATAATGTTCACGTTTAAGAGATTTTAGGAAGGGGGTTTATATGGTTAATTTTGGACCCACCAGCACAACATTGAGATTTGACAATTGAATGCCAGCCGTCGTCAATGGAGGTGAGTGTTAAACGGCAATGATTTCAGAAGAGATAGTGTGGTTACTATCGAAACATGTCAAATCAACCTGTCCGTGAACGTGGGTTCGATTCCCCGGTCAGTCAAGAATGAAAAATTATTTATAAATTTTAATTCATTTCATGTTGTAAACTTTCTTTCTTCATAAAAATAATTTAATGAAAATTAATTTAAATGAAGTTTAGCCTGATAAAAAAATGAAAATTTGGATTAAAAACCATAAACCGTTCATTATATTGAACCAAAGTACCTAATTATTGATTTAAAGAATAAATAAAATGTTTTTTATTAAATTTAAAAAAAAAATCGCACTTACCAAACTGCTCCAAATTTTAAAAATTTGCCGTTGTGTTAGAAATTTTGTTTTCCATTAAAATCATGATTTCAATAAATTCTGAAATAAGTTAAAAAAAAAAAATATGACTTCAATTAAAATATAAAACAAAATTTTACAAAACAAAATATTATGTAGAAATAAATCAACTTTGAAAACATTTAAACTCCATAAAAATATGAAAATTTGGATTAAAAGCCATAAACAGTTCAATAAAATAACCACAATACTAAAACAATTTTAAATTTCGTTTAGTGATGAAGCACATTTTTGGTTAAATGTGGATGTCAATCAGTGTTCGAAAATAAAAAGTACATTATTAAACGTTCGGCTCACACACCTAGGAACGATATGGGCACTTCCAGGAGGCTTATTCTGAATTGCGATGCGAAAATCAATGCGATGCGAAAATGCATAAATGCGAACAATTGCTATTCTGTATTGCGATATTCGCAAAGTTTTTTTTAATCGCATTTCAAATGCGAAAAGTTGACAAGTCGGTTTTCTACAATGCGAAAACAAATGTCAAATTCGCAAAATTTATTCGACAACAAAATATCATTCGCAAAGTACAAACATGGTAGTGAAAGATAATATTTTATTTATTTATTCATCATATATTTATTATTTAATTCAGGGAAGCAAGCAATAAGACCACCAAACCGCGTCAATTTGAAAAAATTATAGAATTTATGAATAAGCACCAAATGCACGATAGTCGGCAAATACTTTGTGACAAACGTTAACTGAAGAACTAAATATCAATGGACCACCTATAAGAGAAGCTGCAGGATGGAAAAAGTATGAAATATATAAACCAGATAAAAAATATTTGACTTCAACTTTAATTTTAATAGATTTGGGCCGATTTTAAAGTACACACAAAATATTTTCATTTTCTTCGTCGTCGAACCACAGTTCCACAAAATCCATTTTTATTATTTTTTTTTATTACAGAATGTCCTAAATATATTTTTTAAACAATTTTCACAGCCAAACACAAACAATTTATTTATTTGTAATTTGACGTTTATTGACACTGAAGTATATTTGAGCAGCGTTGCCACGATTTGAAATAAATTGCGAATGCGATTGCGAAAGTCTAACAGCATACCAATTTTCTTTCGCATCGCATTTAATTTGCGCATCGCATTGATTTTCGCATCGCAATTCAGAATAAGCCTCCTGGATTGTAAACGGGACATTCGCACACGTTTATATTGACAAAACTGTAAAAAATAACCTGATTTTCATTTTTTAAATTAATGGTTCTTTTAACTCTCAATTAGCTCTTTAATTTTCGCAAATGAAATTTTTCGTGGTTTCCGAGATAATTTCAAAAAACCAGTGATTGTAAACGGGACAAAAAACAGAAGTGGGTTTTAAGGGGTAACCGTTTAAACAGTGATTTCTGCGAAACCTGACACAATATTTAATTGGGATTAATTTTAAAATGTTGCGTACTAATGTGCCCTAAAATGGTTTCGATTTCAAAATAAAATATGAATTACATTTTTTTAAATAAATTGGTAAAGAAATTGTTAACGGGACATTGTAAACGGGACAATTTTTCCACCATGATTTAACATTTTTTTATGTTGCTATTTATAATCCTTTATATAAGAAACTTAATAAAAAATGTTTTTCAGATCATAAATATGCCTTAGATTAGAGTATTGTTGTTCCAAATGCATATTTTCTAATATACACAAGTATGTGCTAAAAGTTGTAGTACTTCGTTTACCATTTATCTTTTTTTTCGAATCAATTTATTTATACGCATATATTAAAAAAAATATAAGCAATTCTCTAAATAAATCTTGAAAAGAAAAAATATTTTTTGCCATTTTTTGTGGTTGACGTTTTTTTTGGAAATAGCCATATCTAATTTTTTAGTGATTGTGTAGACATACACATCACTTAATACCGTTCGTACCTATTTTCAAGAAAGAACCGAACATTATATAATGTTCGGTTCTTCGTTAAAAAACAGAACAATTGTAGTGATACTGTAGACAAACATTATATTTTAATGTTCTATAAGGTTTTTTTCGTGTGTATTTTGTTTTTGTAAAAAATGTTTGGTTTTTTTACCAGCCAAAAAGAAAGACGAACGTTAATAAGCCGACCAGAACACATTGAAGTTTGTGGATTTTCAAAAAAAAAAAAAACCGAACGGAATTAAATGTTCACATATTTTGTTGAGTTTGATAAAAACAGTAATATTTTTGTGTTCAAAAGATGACTAACAGGGAAACGTTTTTTTTTTTAATGATTTTCTACACACTATTAGCGGTTTACCACAAATCTATCGAACCGAACATTAAGAAACGATATTTAGTGTTTATTTTCGAACACTGATTTCAATAAACAGAATTGCCGCAGCATTAAGATGATAACGTTTCTTTCGGAAAAACTCACTATTTAGTGTGCTTTATTTGTTTATATGTTTTACAAATAACGATGGTCGGAAAGTCGTCACATGTCCTCACCCAGATTTTTTCTGAAAATAAGCCGTTTTTCTTTTTATACGCACACCACAATAGTGGAGAGGTTATTAAGCGTTTGTGCTGATGTTTGTTACATCTTAAAATATTGGTCATAGACCCAATCTTTAATAAACCGACTGACTTAGAATCACATTCGGTATATCGATTTTAGTCCGTCCGTCTTGTTGTTCTCCCCGTTTACGGACCTCTTTTAAACGCGGACAAAGTTACATTAGAACCACATTAAGTTCTTTCCAGCGGACATCTATTCCCTTTTAACGCACTTGTTGCAATCATCCATTCGGTTTCCGGTCATAAGAGTTATTACTGTCAACCCTCAAATCCTTAAAAAAGTTTAATGTTTATATCAACATATGTACATATGTATGTAAGTATGTTGTAACTGTATCATTAAAAGTCTCCATATCTTGTTATTTATTACTTTTGACCACAATGTTCAGTTTTAATATGTAAAGAGTAGTTTATAGGACAACACGTTTTAATTTAAAAATTTAATCTAAATGACCACAAAATGGTAAAAAAAATTGTGGTAAGATTTATTAAAATATATAAAACTGCCACAACATTAAAAAAACAGACACACATGCAAAAGTTTAGAACCACAAATAAATAGTATTAAAGGAAAATTAAAAAAAAAAAATTAAGTTTAAATTACGATGGACTGCGAATAGAAGCGTTAATAACAAACTCAAAATACCTGGGCGGGCTACTCTCTATTGCGATGCGAAAAAATCCATAATAACATATCCAGCGTTTGGTACTCTCTCCAAAATCCATTAGCTCATTTGACTTTTGAATCTTTTTATTTTTTCATTTCGCAAATGATCAATATTTATTTTACTTAAAATTTTTTTTTACATATTTTGACATTTCATTACTGTCAATATGCGCCATCTTTAATTTGTATTGCCAGCGCAGTGCCAGCTCGCTAGTCCGAAGATGTGTAATCCGAATTATCCAGTAATCCGAATTGAATTTATGTCGTATTACATAATCTATAGTCCGCATTGATTGCAAGCTGGCTAAACTGAATTTTTTATTTTCTGCTTTTTTATTATTTTAAGAAGCGAATTTCTGTGCGAACTTTGAAAATATGCGGCGAATCCTTATCTGTTACACCTGATCTTGTACCCGATTTTCAAAATAAGCTCTATAATGTTATAGAGACTGAAAATCTGATTTAGGGCCAAATTTACAATACTGATGAATCTGGACTTTTTTGAAAAATGTTTCCACACAAAACTTGTGTGCATTGTAAAGGAAAGCCTGCTGCGGCTACCAAAATGAGAAAAGTGAAAATCACCTTCTTGTGCAATGCTTATAAATCTAGAACTCTCAAGCTTAACATTGCTGTAGTTGGGAAGTGAAAAAACACAAATATTTTTATCGAATGGTTTTTTAAATCGTAAAAGACTATCAAATTGAAAATAATTTTCCCAAAAAAGCTTTATTGTTATTGGATAATGCAAAATGTCATTGAGAGCCGCTGGTATCTGAATGTGGGCAATATAAAACGTTTCCTTTACCCCCCAAATTGTAGTGTAAGCTGTTTTACAAAAAAAATCTCTTATGTGAATTGGTAAACTCTGTAGCGGACAATTCAGACATTTTTGAAACAATTCAATTTAAAGGACGCTTGTGAGTTGCTTAAACGATATTATGTCAGGGTGCCCAATTCTTCTATAATGTCTTGTTGGAAGCATATTCATTTTCATAGGTGGGCTTCAGATGATAACATCCCACTGTCATTATTAAAACAAGAATTGCCTGAGAATTTTTGTGTTGAAGAAACAGAAGAATTTCGCACAATAACCAACTTATTTCACCGCAATAATGACGTGCGAATTTCTGAAGTTAAATCTCTTAGCTGCATTATTAACTCTGAAAATACTTTGTGTAGTACACAGAAAAAATTATTTTTCCAATTCAAACAAAAAATTTGTAGAATCAAACAATTTTTTGTCTGAAATCGGTCCTATAAACAAATTCGCATATTCAAACAATTTATTCGCATTTTGTTTATTGAAAAATAACACTGATTTTTTCAAACAAATAATTTAACTGAATCAAACAAAAAGTTTACTGAAATTCATATACGAAATTTCAAAATCAAAAAAAAAAAGGTTTTTGCACAAGCAATGATGCGCACACAAGCAGGCACTGTATAAGAAGATGATGGCAGAGAGAGCAGAGCGGCCGGCTGGCTTTGAGACATATTTTTTTGTTGGAATAATTTTTGAACGAAGTCTTTTTTATACACACAATGTTTATCGTCATCACTCACTGTTGCTGTATCCTTTCCTTTGCTAATGAAGAAGAAATGTAACCCAAAAACGGCGACAGACCGACTCGATATGATTTTCATCATCATTATATTTTTGTATTTGATGTATTTAAGCAAACAGTTTGAAAAAATTGAATACGGGATTTTGTTTTTTTTTTTTAACCATTATTTTTGTTTCTTATAATGTTGTTTCTGTTGTTTAAAAAGAGTGAAACGTTTTTTTACCTGCTATTTTTTTTTTACTTCAAACCTCTTCATCTTTCTTACTGTTCTACATTTTTAAAGTGTCCAAAAATAGACTGCATGTGTTTTTTGTTGTAGTTCTTATATTTCACATTAGGAAGTGTTGCTTACTATCAAATAAAAAAATTCAAAAAGACGACAACATTAAAAAGGGTTTAATATTTCATACAAAATTATGAAAACTTGAAACCAATAACGCGTGTATTATATTTTTGAATGACTGTCAACATTTTTGTTGGTTAAATAAAAATCAAACAAAAATTTTAATTGAATCAGTAAAAAAATTTGTAGAAATTAAAAAAAAATTCAAACAAGCGTTTGTTTGAAAATAATTCGGCAATAATTTTTTCTGTGTAGTTCATAGACAGACACAGAAAATGTGGCATCAGAGCCTGTAATTATGAAACACGTTAAAAATCGTGAAGCTGTGCAGTCCCTTAATTCTTCAATAGATTGACCGAAGGAACGATGTATGCAAACAGATTACATATTGAATCTTAATGAATTGCGGAACAAGGCTTTGGAAGCATGTGCACGGAAAGATAACGCATGTTAAAAAAAATAATCAGCCTTATTCCGGTTGTCGTAATCGATCAAGTCGTTTTTTGGAACACACAACCAGTGTTCTGTAATCTCTTTCAAAAAACGACTTGATCGATTACGACAACGACAACTGGAATAAGGCTGAAAATTTAAAAATACGTTTGAAATCGAAATTATTTTTTATGAATACTTAACTTAATTTTTTCATTCTTGATTAATAAAACTCCAATAAATTTTTTTTTTAAAATCCTGGCTTATGTTTTATTTGCGGATATAGTGAATTATAATACATAATAACAGCACATTCAGTAATCCGAATTTCTCGTTAATCCGAAACAGGGTCTGCAATCATTAATTCGGATTAGCAAGCTGGCACTGTATTGCTTATTTCCAAAAAAAAAACCACGATGTTGCCCTTTTACTTTCGAATCGAAACAAAAAGTAGCCCATGATAATTAAAGATGTTGTCGTAGAAATGATAAAACTTTTTACTCTCTAACTGGACTAATCAAAAAACATACAACTACACTTACAATATGTATTTGTAATTATTTTCTTTTACATAATAGTAAACTTTTCGTATAACCCTCGTATTTTCTATTAAATTATAGAGCAAAAGCAATAAATTTAACACACTCTTACATTGTAAATTCATATTTGTGACGTCTGACATTGTTTGTGTATTATTGTAACAATTTAGTTGAACTCCTGCAGTATCAAACATTAATATTAATATCATATCGTCAGTCATGAAAAGTATGTGACTGACTGTCTATCCCATTCAGTCAACCATTAAATTGTGCTCTGGCAACATGAAAGAATCAACAATTGTGCGACTATGATTATAGAAAAATACTTTATGGCAATAATAATGATGACAATGATGACAGTGTTCGTGTTGATGATTTTTATATGGTTTCAACTTTATTTAAACTACATATTTTGCATATTTTGAGGATTAATGGAAAAAATTTACTGTACATAAATAAGAATATATAGCAAATATTTTTAATTGTTTGAATAGGAATTTGTTTCCTATTTTTCCATGCTCTCACTCCCAAGTTCGAGAGCGATGCCAAAAAAATACAACAACAATCGGCGCAGGCTAAGCCGCCCCTGACGCAGGCAGAAATTTGATAAAAGAAAGAAGTCCAATGGTGTCAAATCACACGTTCGTGGCGGGCATTAAACATCGCCACGGCGTGAGATAACACGTTCATTGAATTTCTCTCGCAAAAGAGCCATTGTAACGTTCGCTGTGAGGCAAGTGGCACCAGCCTGTTGAGACCGCATATCTTCTAGGTCCATATCCTCAATTTCTGGCCACAGTTAAGTCTATATTTAAATCTGTTGTTTAATCTTTAACAGAGTCTTAAGTCTTTATTCAAATCTGTAATGAATAGCCAAGTCTTTAGTCAGTTTTTTATGGTGTTGGAGAAAACCTTGCATAAGTCCCAGTTTGGGGATGTCGGATCCTTACCGACTAAAAGCACATCCTTCCTAACTTGCATTATACTCAATCTCTATCGTGGTATAGTAAAGTCGACTGTAAAATCTAGATAACTGTTCAGTTTATAGTGTTATATAGCCAAGTCTGTAGTGGATTCCAGTCGCAACTATAGGCCAGTTTGTAATATGATCCACGGTCTAGTTAATTCAAGCTACTCTCAAGTTCAGTGTAGTTTGTAATACGATCTATAGCCTAGTTTTTTTTAACCCGGTAATATTTATTGAACTTATTATATTTTCCTTTAACGATTTTCTTATATTAATTTAACTTTTGTTTTTTCTTTTTTTTAGCAACTTGTTTTAACTTTCAGCATGATTTAACAGCACGTTTCGTTTTAAAAATATCGTTTTAAACCTGAAAATAACCCACAATTCTTTATTATTTCCTCATATCTACTAGGTACGCTCTGCCTCATTTGATGAAATGCAGCTGGAGGCTCAACGCATGTCCTCACACTTCCTAAAACAACAATCCTCGTCGGAAGAACGTTCATCAGAAGGAGGATTTCTGCAAGTTCCTCAAGCTTCACATACACAACGATCACATTCCTTTGACTCAGCAGCAGCTTCGGCAGGCAGTGATGATTCAGGTACATTTTTGGAAGTTCCTCGAAGAGGTAAAAGTCGGCGTAGTTCCTCCACTAAGACACCACCACCTTGTATACATTGTCTTTATCTGGAGGAGTATGAAAGGCAAATGTCAGCGGAGCAGCGTTATTTGATCGATCAAAGGGAAATGAAAAATCTGAGTTATAGTTATAGCAGTTCTGAAGTCAGTGGTGATGAAGATGAGGCAAAAGATGTGGTGGAGGAGGATGAGGAAGAAGGTGAGGCAACTGATGATGATGTTAATCCCTGTACTGAAGAAGATGCACTGGGTGGTGCGTCTATAGATATTTACGATGATGCGGCCTTGGAAATGGATATACGCCTGGGCGGTATGTCTAGTGGTATAGATGAAACGAGAGCTAGGCTACCACGGCAAATGAGGCGTCATACTATAGGCAGTTCAGTAACGACTTCGGAAGATGAGGGCTTGGAAGAATCTGAACATGATTCTCCGCATTTCGGCAATACTCTTATGCCCCCACCTTCTACAACACCCTGTGGCATAACATTTACTTTATCGCCAACAAATGGAGATTATCCGCCTTTTCCTGCCTACTCATTTCCAATAGATCCCGGCTCACCGCCCATTTCTCCCTTGTTTTCATTATCGGTGTGTGATAGTCCTGTAATGGAACTTCCACCACCGCCACCAGTTTCACCTTTAGAATTACTGCCACAACCACCATCATTCGATTTAACTTTACCACCACCACCAGCCTTTAGTACAAATCTTCCTCCTGCCTCCACAACGACTTTATCCACAGCAGATGACAACGATAGCAGTGGTAATACCACTGCTATTGCACCACCCCTGTCACCTTCTACACAACGACCACGCAGACGTTCAATTTCCCGCCAAGAAGCAATTTTTGTAGAGCCAACTGGCAATTCACTGGAGAATGTATCGCAAGAAGAACAACACAAATCTTCGGTAGATGCCATCGATTCGGTCGATGAGATGTCTACTATGGCCACTTGCGGCTCACCTACAGCCGCAAAACACGCATTAGTAGTACGTGATATTTATCTTACAGTACCCGATTTAAGACGTGATCGTGCGGCCTCGGTAGACTCGTGCTTCTCAAAAGTCTCCTCTGGTGGCAAAACGGAAGAGCTGCAACCCAGTGATGGTTGTTTTCTAACGGTGCCAAATATAAATGCCACACGTTCACGTTCGGTGGATATTGTGCTACCAACAGACGAGCAGGCACGTTACAAAGCTCTTGCCATGACTGGCACGTCTGTCATGTATGCTGAGGGGTATGTTTAACTTGTTAAAAAAGTTTTTCTATTTCTAGTATTTCATTCACTACAATTTTTTTGTTGCTGTTGTTCCGTTCAAATGCTATTTTTTTCTTTTCCATATAAAAACATTATTGTGCGTTTTTACAGTCTTGTTGCTTTTTTCAGTTTCAGTTTCAAATTCTAGATTTTCTGTGTTTTTTTATGTCATTGTTATTTTTATCGTTTTTGGCTGTCATTTGCAGTTATTCCGTTTTGTTTTGTATGAAAACCAACCAGTTTTATTTTTAATTTAACTTTAAATTGTTTGAGCTTTGAAAATATTGCTTGAATATTTCGCAATTAAATGCAAAACATTTGTGGCATTTAAAAAATAAGCATGAGTATTTAATAAAAAGAAATTATGAGCAATACAAAACTTGAACAGATTTGGTACATAAAAAATCATAAATAAAAACACATAACTGAATTAAGAACTCCTTCAAGAAAACGACTATAGTTAAAGTTAACGATTTCTATTATATTATATGTAATAAGAAAGCGTTAACCAGGAACCACAGGTTGGCAATTGCTACACTTGCGGGTACCCTAACTTGCCCTTGCCGTTACTAAAAAGTTTAATTTCGACGTGAAATCCATGGAAAATCCAAAAATGAATCAAATGTATGTAAATATTTACTTTAATATGTTCCTTAATTACCCCGCCAGTATATTTTTTTGTTATAAGAACATTAGTAGTGATATCGATCTAATGTAAACGATGTTTTTTGGACTACATAACATTTACATTTGTCATTACCAGAGAAGACTTAAATGCTTTTTTGCTATTTTAAGCTGTTTTTTATTAAACCTGCTGTTTTTTGCTTCTTTTACAATGGTGTTGCTTTTTTTGAATTTTTTTGTTTCTATTCTGTCGTATTGGTTGTATTTTCTAAAATTCTATGAATGTCATAAAATTGTTGTTGATATTTTCTATATTAAAATATTATATAATTACTTTTAATTATTTAAGCTTGAGGTCTTTTTTTATAAAAAATTATATTTATTTTCTTCAATATTTCGCTAACCTTTGGTTAGCATCGTCAGGAAATTAACAAATTTTAATAATAACAAAAAACGATAACAAAATTATGAAAAAATTTTTGTCAGAAATTAAATTCAAAAACCTATTTGTCATAAAAAATTTTTCAAAAACCATTATAACAAAAACTAAAAATTTAACTAAAGTATAACAATTCATATAAACTGAAAAAATTTCCTATCTATAAACCTAAAGGCTCAGTTAGTCTTTACTTTCTGTTTCTGTTCTGTTCCGTGCCGTTCTGTTACGAAATTGTAAAAGTTACTTTTTCCGTAGTAGCTTATCTGCCATTTATAACAAATATATTAGCTTTGCAACGTCCATTATTTTATTTTAATAACTTTAATGCACATAAATTTGAAAAAATTAAATTTTATGAATTCTTAAAATTAAAAAACAGATTATTTTAATATAAATATGTATTTTTTATTATTGTTTTGCTGTCACTTACAATTACTTAACATGTTTTTGATAGGTTCTTTAATAACAAAAACAAGTCAGCTGATTCGTAACAGAACAGAAAGTAAAGACTAATTCTGCCTTTATTCGAAAACTATATTTACAAAAAACAAAAATAATTTCAAAAGATTTTGTTATTCGTGCTTAATTCCCAGTTTTTATTATTGATAAAAACACTTGAAATTTATTGTTGATGGGATAAGCTATTCCTATGCATTTCACTGGTTGCTTAGGCCAGATCATCAGGAAACTTCATCCATAAAGGTTTTAGACAAACTAAAGATATTAAACCAAATAAAACTGTTAAACGTATAAGAATTATAGCAACAGTTCTACTTGTAACAATATCAAAGTTTAAACAAAACACATCAACAATAAAACAACAGTGGGTTCATCTCATCTTACATTTCCCCACTACAATAAGTTGAAATTCTCTCAACATTAATTGTAGTTGTAAGTAGGTTAAGAAAAACAAAATGAAAAAAACAACAACTTACAAAAGATGTTGTCAATTAAGTGTTTTTTAGGCCGTGCACTGCCTGTTTATTATCAAAAAGTAATTTCAATTTTTGGGAATACAAAATTTTAATTTCAAAAGATTTTGTTATTCGTGCTTAATTCCCAGTTTTTATTATTGATAAAAACAATTTTTGATAATAAACAGGCAGTGCACGGCCTAAAAAACACTTAATTGACAACATCTTTTGTAAGTTGTTGTTTTTTTCATTTTGTTTTTCTTAACCTACTTACAACTACAATTAATGTTGAGAGAATTTCAACTAATTGTAGTGGGGAAATGTAAGATGAGATGAACCCACTGTTGTTTTATTGTTGATGTGTTTTGTTTAAACTTTGATATTGTTACAAGTAGATTTGTTGCTATAATTCTTATACGTTTAACAGTTTTATTTGGTTTAATATCTTTAGTTTGTCTAAAACCTTTATGGATGAAGTTTCCTGATGATCTGGCCTAAGCAGCCAGTGAAATGCATAGGAATAGCTTATCCCATCAACAATAAATTTCAAATGTTTTTATCAATAATAAAAACTGGGAATTAAGCACGAATAACAAAATCTTTTGAAATTAAAATTTTGTATTCCCAAAAATTGAAATTACTTTTTGATAATAAACAGGCGGTGCACGGCCTAAAAAACACTTAATTGACAACATCTTTTGTAAGTTGTTGTTTTTTTCATTTTGTTTTTCTTAACCTACTTACAACTACAATTAATGTTGAGAGAATTTCAACTAATTGTAGTGGGGAAATGTAAGATGAGATGAACCCACTGTTGTTTTATTGTTGATGTGTTTTGTTCAAGCTTTGATATTGTTACAAGTAAAACTGTTGCTATAAGTCTTATACGTTTAACAGTTTTATTTGGTTTAATATCTTTAGTTTGTCTAAAATCTTTATGGATGAAGTTTCCTGATGATCTGGCCTAAGCAACCAGTGAAATGCATAGGAATAGCTTATCCCATCAACAATAAATTTCAAGTGTTTTTATCAATAATAAAAACTGGGAATTAAGCACGAATAACAAAATCTTTTGAAATTAAAATTTTGTATTCCCAAAAATTGAAATTACTTTTTGATAAAAAACAAAAATATTTTGGCTAATGAAAATTCCTATAAAATAAAAATTTTTTAAAAACTTAACTTATTTTTATCTTATCTTACATACATAATTAAACTTATTTTCATTGTTACAAAATAATATGTATGTCGTGACCTAAGGACAAGAAGGTCCTGGTTTTAATGTAACAAATTGAACGCTCTTGTTCCAAGGCTGCGGCAGGTACCTATATTTATATTATTATATCTAATCGTCTATCCCTTAATAACTAAATTCCTATAATTAGTCGCTATATGTTCTGTGTCTGCTTTAAAATTTATTCTCTGTGCCGTTGGTGTATTAATTATGTGTAACATTTCCAATATATATCTGCATTTGTAGTTAGTTTCAGTGTTTAAAACCGATACTTCTTCAAAATTTGGATAGTTATTAGATTGATAACAATGATGACTTAATGCTGTCTTTTTAGAATTAATGTCCCTATATTTTTGATCGGATCTATGTCCCGCAATTCTAGTCCTTAATTTGTTCTTCGTTGTACCTATGTAAACTTGGTTGCATCTTTCATTATCATTTCCCTTGCAAGGAATTTTGTAAACAATGTTTGACATATCCCATTTACTAGTTCTATCTTTTGTCTTGCTAAATAAACTGTTCAATGTGTTATAAGCTTTGTATGCTACCTTATACTTGTCAGTGTCAAAGATTCCCGATTCTTTTATTCTTTCCGAAACATTGGATATGTATGATAATGATTTATATATCATTGGTTATATTGTACTGGTAATTCTTGTATTCCCATTACTCCTATCATTATATTGATTAATTAATCCATAACTTAAACTATTTGAAAAATTGTTTTCCCTTAATATATTTCTAATTTTAATTATGTTTTTCCTGTGATAAACCTTGTCACTAATTGTTAGTACCCTATTAATTAAATTTCTAGCAGTATTTATAATAATTCTTTTACTGTGTCCTGAATAATAATTTATAATTCTGCCTGATGCTGTTGGTTTTTGATACCAATCTATTAACAATTTATTTCCCTTTCTTATTACTAAAGTATCCAAAAAAGGTAATTTTGAGTTACTTTCCATTTCCAAAGTGAATTTAATATTACTATTAAACCCATTACATGTGTCTAACAAGTTATCTACCCCACTTTCATTAATAATGCAAAATATATCATCAACATATTTTATCATTATTTTGGGTTTAATATTTAATTTTTCAATGGATGTATCAAGTAATCTTTCCATTACAATATCTGCTACAATTGGAGAAGCAGGAGATCCCATTGGAAGTCCCTTCAGTTGTGTATATACTTTCCCATTACAACTAAAGTATCTGTTATTCTCTATACAAAACTTTAAAATTCTTAAAAACAACCTCTTGTCAATTTTCGTATATTGCTCTATTATGTTCCATTTTTGCTCTATTATTTCAAGTGCTAAAGTGACTGGTACACTAGGAAATAGAGATACCACATCTAATGAAATTAACTTTTCATTTGTTTGTATACAATGATTACTTAACTTCTCTTTAAATTGCAATGAATCTTTAACATTATATATAGAATGTTCAGTTATTCTTTTTAAAATATTCGTTAAATATCTACACAATTCATAAAAAGGGGAGTTAATATAAGAGCATATTGGTCTCAAAGGAAAACCAACCTTGTGGGTTTTTGGTAAACCATAAAGTTTTGGAGAAGTAGCAATATTTGTTTTTAGTTTATATCTTTCGGATACGGAAGTAATTTTTTGCCTAAAAAGTTCTTCTATAATTTCATTATTAGTTTTCTCCAATTTATTCGTAGGATAAAAAAAGACCTCAAGCTTAAATAATTAAAAGTAATTATAAAATAAAGGTCAGATAAGAATAAATATCAATTAAAATATTATATAGTTTTGCAGAAAACAATTTTTAACTTTAAAGCGTTTTGTTGGAGGATGTATTTTTGTTCTGATGAAATCGTAACTTCACTTCGGTTATAGCTTTCTTGAGATTTTACATCTAAATACTTCTTACATCACAGATCGGAAGTAAACTTAAGTTTTTATTGCAAATTTTATTACACATTGAAAAAAAGCAAAAATTAATTTTGCTATAAGTTCCTAAAAAATCGTATAAAATAGGTGAAACTTTGGCCATGGGTACTTTGAAGCATGAAGATTACAAAGGTGCAATAAACTCAAATCTTGCTTAAGTCGACTAAAGCACTATTTCCTTTTTACCACAACTATAATAATACAACTTTGTTACCAAAGTTTGATTCAGCTGGCTGTTGTTTACAATTTTTAGTTCATATTTTTTAAATATTTACTCATTATTTATTTTTATCATATGATAAAAGGTCTGTTCAATAACTGAAAATTATTCATATTTTCAATAATTGAGGAGGTCCATAACAAAACGCAATAATTACATTTTTCAAGTTTTTTGATTTTTTGATTGAATGCTATTCTACACATTGAAATCTATATAACCTTTAATACAAAGCATTCCAAAACTCAATAACTACACTGCAATTCAATATCAAATATAATGGTTCAGAGCAAAATGCAATAGTTACACATCTTTGCAATAAATCGCTACAAGAAATTGAAAAAAGTCAACTTTATAAATAAATTATGCTGGTGTGGTAACTCTTATTTAACTGTAAAACGTAAGGAATTTTTGTTTAGTTAATACCTTTTGCCTTTGTTAAGTTGATTGTGAATAACATTTTCATACAGTTCAAAGCAAAATGAAATAAATACTATGGATTCGGACCAAAACGCAATAATTCCAAATTTGTTATCTAAATAACTTTAAAACAAACTGTCAGATAAAATAATTAATTTGTGATTAATATTACTTTTTGTAGACAATAATACCTCAATAATTGTTTTTTAAAAAAATTTTGTGTTACTTACTTAAATTACATTTTGTCGTTTCTCCAAAAAAATGTTATGGTGTAATTATTGCGTTTTGTTATGGACCTCCTCAATTGTTCAAGTACTTGAAAAATCGCAACGTGAGTTTTTTCGAAAGTTCTTTTCGGAAATAAAAATTATTTTTTATACATTAATTGTTCACCCCTATCGCAAACAACTACTCCCATGAAAATATTCCCATTTTTTTTTTATTTTGTATTGTGAATGATTCCCACAACAAATTTTTTGGGAATGAATTCCCAAACCTTAAAAATTTGGCATCGCTAATGTTTACTCCCGCGAGTATTTTTACTAAATATATTCCCAACAAGTGTTAAAGTAAACGAGAAGGGAAAATGTTAATTTTAATTTGCATTCTAAAGTAGGACTAACTTAAATTATTTTTTCCTTTTGTTGAAGGAGTGTAAAAAAAGAAAAGGAAGATAAACACCATTCATTATTAAATTTTTATTAGTATTTTATATTGTATATTTTTCTTTCACAATACAAGCACTGACAAGTTATTCACAATAGGGACTTTTGTTTATAAAGCACTGACAAATAATTCACAATAAAAATGTTTACCCCCAAAATATTTGCGATACCGATTTGTTGGGGATGGGAATATAGGTTTGCTCCCATATTACATATTCCCATAACATTCGCAATAGGGGTGATTATGTTCTAAATTCCCAATTTTTATTCTTAATAAATACACGGAAATTTATTGTTTTTGGATAAGCTAGTTCCTATGCGCATTTCACTTAGACTAGATCATCAGGAAATCTTTTTCCTTTGGAAACGCTTAAGATATTATACAAATAAAACTGTAAAACGAATGAGAATTACAAACACTCCAGTCTTATTTGCAATGATATCAAAGCTAAGACAAAACACCGACAATAAACAGTGAGTTCATCTTTACTAACATTCCCCCTACAATTCGTTGGCTTTTTCTCGAATTGTAAAAAGAAAAAAAGGAAAAAAAATTGCTTCATTTTATTGTTTGTTTTAATTTTATTTTCGTAATACTTGTCATTTTCATAACTCATTGCATACACACTAATACTTAAGTTCTTAACATGTCTTAATACAAAGTGTAATCAGTGATGCCAACTTAGTGCTTTTGGCACTATTTATGGTGCTTTTTGATGCCTCAAAACGCCAAAATTTTATCCATAGTGCCAAACTAAGAAAAAGCACTAACTTGGTGCTTTTTCAATTTTTCGTTAGTGCCTTTAGTGCTTTTTACAATTTTTATTTTTTTTCTTCAGTTTTTAAAACTTTGATTATGATGATTAAGATGAGATTTGCTATTTGGGGTACAATTTTGAGAAGGCCTGTAAAGATTTTAACATTTCACTTGATAAAAAAAGTGATACAAGAAGGTTGCATTCGCTTTACTAAAAACTTTATTTACGAGGTTAGAGCTAGGCTTCCTATCAATTTGAAAATTTTACATAACGTTACACTGTTTAGCGTTGACATTATATTTAGTAGTCGTAATAAAAACGATGTATTTGTTTTTTTAAGACGTACCCACTGTTTCCAAAATAGAAAATGGCTTGGCAAATATTAGGATTTGTAAATTGAAGAATAAACAACGATTTTGAGTCATGTTCCACAAACGTATTGAAGAGTTTAAAATCATGCACTTTAAAA
Source organism: Pollenia angustigena (assembly GCA_930367215.1). Lineage (NCBI taxonomy): Eukaryota > Metazoa > Arthropoda > Insecta > Diptera > Polleniidae > Pollenia > Pollenia angustigena. Next base: position 121,806,880 of record OV884059.1, on the reverse strand, counting down.
ACAAAAAAAGAGCTGTAACTTGGCATACTAAAAGTGTTAAATAAATTAAAAACAGCTGACAGAAAATACTTTTATAACGAGCGTTGTGTAACCGGCCATTTTGATGCGCTTTAGTTTTCAACCGCACGACACTCGTCTCCAAATAACCACGTGCTGTGCACTTCTACCTCTAGTGATATTGCAAATGTTATGACTAAGTATCAGAATACAAATATACATGTTTTTTCTGTTTTACACCTTATGTGTGGTCTTTATTCAGAAGCGTACAGAGGTTAAAATAATTGGATAATATCATACGCCAATTGTTTTATTAAACTTTGCACGATTTTAATATAGATTTATTTTAATGCTAAAATATAAGGTTTTTTTATTAAAATATGGGCTGTTATTAAGTTGTATAAACAATGTTCGGTCATTGAAAATGTTCGTTAATTGCAACAGGCCAGATTTTTTCGAGTTTCGAAAATCGAGCCCCCACTGTATTACTTTTAAACTGTTTTATGGCCAATTCAAACTCATCTGACGATGATCCAAATTATTTGGATGATATTAATTTATTGAAGATAATAATATTACATTTAAAAATGCATTTTCTGGCCCGCTACGGCCTTCGTCAGCATTCTTTGTGCATTACATTCTGCTGGTGTCTAATAATTGTTAATTTTTATGTACATACAATATACCTCAGTGCTGTCCAAAGGAAGGCTAAGGTAAAATGTAACAAGAAAATAATAGTCTGGTAGTGTATAATAGTCATTTCTGAAAAATTTAAGGAATAAGACTTTTACAAAAAAGCTTTATAAAATACATAACTGAAATTTAGCTCATAGAATAAATTCGAAAAATAAAAAAAAATATGAATTTATTATTTAATTTTAAATGAAAATGGTCACCCATCAACGCCGTCGCCTTTTTTTAATTTTTGAGGTATATAATATTCGGCAAAGCCGAATGCAACTTGTTTTGTGTTTAATTAAATTGTAAAAATTGCATAGTGCTTTTTTACGAATTTTTTTGTTCAAAATAGTGCTTTTTAGTGCTTTTTTAAATTTTAAAGTGTTTTTGCTCTCAAAAAGTTGGCCTCACTGAGTGTAATAGTGTAAACTAACGTAAACAAAGCGTGCTTGTACTCTTTTGAGTACTTGGGAGAACAATTTCGTAAATTTTATATTTACTCTCACATTGCAAGTTTCTGCTTCTAAAGTAAATGAACACACCTAATACAACAGGCTGTTACCAACAGTTCTATTAATCCTAAAATAGTATTTAATTACTAAGCACTGTAGAACACTTTGTAAATTGTCTTAATTTTTTTTTTTTTTTTTTTTTTCATTTCATTTGCCACAACTTCCGCTTCAAATGCCTTTTTAAGCTTTTATATTTATGACACTATACATTTGAATGGAAAAAATATTCTCAAAACACAGCAATTTATTAAACGAACCAAATCAAAAAAAAAATCCCTTCTAAATAATATTAAGAGTAGAATAGGGAGAAACTTATATAGATTAAGTTACAAAATCTATTAGAAATACATAAACTTACTTAGAGAAACATCAATTCAAATAAATTTGAGATAAATAATTCTAAAATAGATTTTTTTTTTCTTTTTTTATATATTTTTTTTGTTATTTTCCCCCTCAAATAAAACATAAAAAAGTTCCTAATTGTATTATACCAAAAAAAAAAATTCTGGGGTCAATAAACTTATTTATGTTTAAGTGTAAACGTGCTGAAGAGTGAGTTCATACATACTTACATGTGGGTTAGAGTAAAACAGGATATTGATGACAGTTGTTGTATCGGAAAACATGACTGTATAACATAAATGCCTTAAAGACCAACAGATATTTATCAACATACAAACATACTTGTATTTATATCATCGTTTTTCTTTTAGATCATTTGTAAATAGAATATTACAATGTTTTATGAATGTATACAAAATAAATTTTCAATAAACATACTATGTTTTTTCCCTCGGCAACCGTCAAAGAGAATAAAATTATTATAAATGGCAGAAGACAATTGCTAATGGAAGGCTTTATCAAATACAACAGGACTACAAAGATAAATTATCCGTTAAGAATTAAAATGTTTGTTTTTGCACAAATCCAGAGGCGAAATAAATGTCATTAAGATCATTTATAATAATGAAATATTATTTATTTATACGCAGACTTGCTTAATGTAGCAATAAATTTGAATTAATTTTGTGGTATTATTTTGTTACACTAATACAGCATGTTATATGTAAAAATGTAAAGAAAAATGGTAATAAATAGTACCTCCAACTACAGTGGACTAAAAAAATAGCACAATCCTCTGGTCTGCCAATTCTATACGCAATTTCGATTCAATTAACGCAGAACTCTAGCCTTTAGGGTACAAAAATGTTCCTTAATGTAAGGAATGAAGCAAAAATAAAAATTGATTTCAATTAAAAAATGTATGATATTATGTAAAATAAATTAAAATGGATAATCATTCAAAGCAAATTTCGATCTACCAAAGGTTTAATACAATTTGGTTTAAGGATTGATGTTTGACTATTGACGTCAGCAGTCGTCACTGGCTGTGAGCGTTAAACGGCAAACCCCTCTGAAGAGATTGAGTAGTAGCAATCGAAACATGTAAAGCTGGAGGTCCACACCACGCGTTACTCGCTTTTTCGCAGCATACGCAGCTGTCAAAAAAGTAGAATCTGCGTAGTTAAACGTAGTAAGTTACATGCACAAAAGCGTAGATGCCTTGAGGCGAAAAGTAGGTTTACTTTCTACTTTTGAAGACGTCACAAGCAGCGTTCGAACAAATCAGCTGATTTTGACAAATCAAATTTTATTTTTACTTGTGCTGCTGCTGCATAAAAAGCGTTGCATGTAACTTGAAACGTAGAACGCAAGTAAGGTTATAAAAGCATGCGCTGAGTGGAGGCGAAAACCCGTGTTATGGACCTCCAGCTTAAGGGTAACCTGTCCGTAAAAACGCCTGGGTTCGAGCCCAGATTCAGTCAAGAATGAAAAATTATCAATAACATATATACAGGCATGTTCTGTAAATCACAAGATTTCAAATCACTTGTGATTTTTAAATCACATTTGTGATTAATGGGTGTATTGAAAACCACAAAAGCTTTAACTTAGTTAAAAATGGTGGAAACAAATAAGCAAGTTATTTTAAATCGGCGGCCACTTACCTGACTGGTTTAAAATCACAATCATGAAAAAAGCTTTTTGTCCAGGAACACCTTTTTGTGATTTCAAATCACTTTCACAAAAAGTGATTTTCAGAACATGCCTGATAAAATACTAATTATAATTAAGGCTGTAGGAAAAATCGCCCAAAGAAAAATGGCCAAAAAAAATAAAATTAAAAATCGCCCAAAAAACTTCAATGTTAAATCGGGCCTGAACTCATATGAAAAGTGACCCAACATTTTTGGGCTATTTTTCGTTATTTGTGCGTGATTTTTTGTTTTTTAAATTTTGTATGAAAATGTTGTATAAAAAATAGCCCATTTTTTCGGGCCATCTTTAATTTTTTAAATTTCGTCCAATTCTTGCATACTATTTGTCTAAATCATTTATTATCATTATACGTCGAATTCCTAAATGTTATTTGTTAAAATAACGGGCCATATTGCAAAATGACACTCCAAAAAGTGTGACAGTGTCCATGGACTTTATGACACTTTTCAAAGTGTCATAATGTCCATCAGAGCAGTGCCATAAAGTCCGTGGACGTTATGTCACTTTGTAGAGTGTCATAACGCCATAGCCGGCCGCAAGGATTTTCTCCTCTTTGATACAACAAGTACCGGCTTCGCTAACAAAAGCTTCTCTGCACAGCCGGCCTTCGGCCGGGAGCAAGAATTTTCTCCTCTATGGTATAACAAAAACCGGCTTCGCTAACTAAAGCTTCTTTGTATAGCCGGCCTTCGGCCGGGCGCAAGGATTTTCTCCTCTATGGTATAACAAATACTGGCTTCGCTAACTAAAGCTTCTCAGTGAAGTCGGCCCTTGTTCGGAAACAAGGCAGATTTTAAAAGCTTTACTTAGCGAAACCTCTCCGCGCCCGCTCAAAGGCCGTCTGCGCAGAGAAGCTTTAGTTAGCGAAGCCAGTATTTGTTATACCATAGAGGAGAAAATCCTTAATGCCCACGGACATTTTGACATTTTCAAAAGAGTCACAGTGTCCATGGACACTACGACACTGAACGTTATGACATGCCACCTTGCAAAAAGCTATATTCTGTTTTGAGTAATTGATTATAACTATGCAGTGATTAATTAATATTTAACTATTGAAGAGCGCACAAAGTTTGGCGGAGGGCTCAAATAAGTATTACTGTCCATACTGCCGAGCAGCTGTTGAAGAGACAATGCAATTTTTTACATAAAACTTACATTTGTATGTAACTAAATTTAAATGAAAAAAAAACACTTTTTTGCAAATTGGGTAATTTTTTAATTTTTTTTGGGAAAAAAGTCGATTTTGGTTTTTGGGTCATTTTTTTTTGTTGCCCTTTTTCGTTGTTTTTGGGCAAAATTTCATATGTAACTTTTTGGGTAATTTTTCATGTTCTTTTGGGCAATTCTTCATTTGGCGATTTTTCATTTTTTTTTTTTCTTGGGCCATTTATTTGGACGATTTTTCCTACAGCCTATAATTAATTTATAATATTAATAAAAAAATTAATTAAATTTGAGCTAAAAACAAATTAATAGTATCAGTATCAGCACCACTTTCACAAAAATAAAAATAAATTAAAATTTTTTTGCATCGATTTTTTAATTTTTGTTACTTTACAACAGTGATAACCAAGCCCCGAACTAAGAAAGCCCCAAAGGCACGCACACAAAGATATTATGTGCTTGTGTGCGGTCGCAGAGACTGATGATAGTCTGATGTTTTGAAACGAACAAAGTTGTAATATACATGTGAATTGCCGACCGTGTCTGTGTGAAAAATACGATTATTGACTGGCTCGCGAGTCTATGGAGTGGTTATCACTGCTTTACAATTACAATTGTCATTATTCTGAGAACTTCAACAAGCACTTACTAGTAATGAACTCAGCAACTACTTATTTCTTCTATTATTTTCATTACTGAACAATTGCTTACTAATAATCAGCTCAATAACTTCTAATTAGTTGTGTTGTTTTTAGTAATTACTGGTAACGTACTTATTAGGTCTATTAACTAGTGATTTTTTGGCTTGTAGAAGGTATATTGTAAATAATAACTAAAAAATAATAGATATTTTTTTAACTTCTGGTAACTGTATTGTAAGCACTGAATTCTGTGGACACCTCGGACAAAAATAAGTAGTTTTTCAGCCCAAAAATAAGTAGTGTTTAGTTTTCTCCAATATAATTTGCTAATTTACCACCAAAAAAATATTATCATTTTGCGAAGCACTACTGGGACATTTAAAAAAATAAGCGCACAATTATGCGCTACGCAATAACATAGCGTTTACATTTGCCAGTACTGGCAAGACAGTAGCAATTCATTCAAACTTTTTCACTAATACATAAACACTTTTACAGCTATTTTGTTTTTGCATTGTTTTGCCAACTAATATGTATATGCTTACTGTCTTGCCAGTACTGGCAAATGTAAACGCTGTGTAAGACATACAGAAATGCACTAAAGTAAGTGAAAATTCTCAACAACTTGTATAAAAAATAACATTTCAAGCGCTACGGCACACAGAGGGATTTGTCCATACAATGTTTGGCAAAAAATATAAGGTGTGCTCGTAGAATGTTGAAATTTTGCTCTGGGCCTTTGGTTAGCTCAATTAAGAAAAATATAAAGTTTAATCAAAATTGGCCACGCCCTCCACCCACCGCCCATAGAACCCAAAATGAAATCAGTTAGTAAATCCACATTATTATTGCAATTTATAAGTTCCTTGCACAATTCACTATATGAAACACAAAAGGAACCCATTTTAAAAATTAGTTAGGTTTAATAGTTTTCTTAAACTTTTTTTGGCAAATATTATTATTTCAAATATTCATATGGTTTTGTTTTTCTTTTTTTGTTATGCATTTTTTCGATATTGCTGTCAATCAGTTATTAAAAAGTAAAAGCCTAAAAGTATACAAAACCTTTTACTGTTAATATGCATTGCAATTTATTGTAAATATTCACAAAAAATACGTGTTTGTTCAGCGATCGCAAAAAGTCGCGAATTTTTTTACATAAAATGAAAGAAAACATTCCAAACTTTAATTCAGTAGTAGTACTAACACGGAGGTAGACCGAGCTAACTTATTTTTTTTCTAATGAACACTGCAAATGCTAAATTTTTTGGAGTCATTTTGATTTGCTCAGATCTCTTAAACTATATATGTAATTTAAATAATTTTTCTTTCCTATTGAATTTAAAATACTATATTTTAATAAGAATGCTCTAAAACTATTCGTAGTTAAACCATATTTATTGTATAACCAACTGAAATGTAGTAAAATTTTCATCAGTTTTCGTTGTATAATATTTAGATAACTTTACCACACTCTTTTTTATACAAAATTTTATTTTTTTCGAAAGCAAATCATGGTTTTCTACTAATGAAACATTTCTCTACAGAATTGCATCATAAGATTTCTAAAAAATAACTGTAAAAAAAAGACTTTTTGCCAAAAAAAATACCACTGTGCGGCATTCCCTTACTACGAAGCAGGTTAGTAAGGGAGAATACTAAAAAATAACTGTATCAAAACATTTAGTGTGTAAGGCTGATCGTTACATCCAACAATTTTTTTATGCGCTCAATACTGCGCTTTATGTGCCAAAAATGTATTACTTCAAAATGGGAACTCGCCATATAAAATTCATGTCTTCCGTAGGCGCAATGGTAAGCGAAACGTCTATGTTTTTCCCTTACAAACCTGTTTCGTTGGAAACTCCATTTTTTAAGTTTTTTTACTTAGTGTTTTTTTTTTTTAATTTTTTAACTGTCGAACCACTCACTAACAAATAATTCGATAGGGATATTTAAAATAAACGACACAACTGAAGCAAAATTATTTTTCAATTGGAGATAACAAAATATTGTTAGAGAAAAATATTTTGTTTGCATCTTAAACTTATTATGATAAATGTATAGATAGTTATCATGATATGGTTGTGAGTAATTTAATATGTTTTCAAAGTTATCATTATTTAGTTGTTAGAAAAATTATTTATTTTCAGTCAACAATACTCAAATTTATAATTGCGATAAGCATTGAAATGTTTACAGTAATTATAATATTGCTTATATTAAATAAAAATAACAATTATTATTATGTACGACAACAATATATTGTTACAATAAACATAGTGTGGTTGCCGCAACCATGTCCAACCATATTTTTTCTCTGCGTGTACTGAGCATATATGGGCATTTCCGTCAAAAAGTCCACCGTGACCGAAAATTTAAAAGTTATTAAAAGCTGATTATTTTACGATATTGTTAAAGGGAAATATTTAGATTTTACCATAGTATAATAAGTACCAGGTATGTTCATTAGGGAGAGCTTTTAATTTTTTTGATTTTTAATTAATTTTTTCCATATTTTGTTTTGTTTGACGTAATATGGGTTTTGAAATTGAGAACAAAATTTCTAATGACTATACCTAGTACTTATTCTACCATGGATTTTACTAATTTTATAAATTTAGATGAACAATCAGACTGCAAAGTTGTGCAAACGTTATTTCTTATATGTGAGAATGTTTTACTGTATGTTTTCTTTAATATTTATCTTTCTTAAAAGAGGTGATATTTGATAAAAATTATTCCAAAAAAAATTTCTTACATGGTCTGTAATCTAAGGAAGAGTTCAAAGAGAAATATGTTATTCGGATTAACGGTAAATTTTTATTTTGTTTTAATCATTATTCAGTAAAATTATTATGGAAAAAATTTCACGTTCGAAATATCACGTATCGACCCAGATTTTGGCTTAAAAAAAAAAGAACACGCAGAAGATTTTGGAATCAAACCAAGACATTTTAATGTTACATTGCTACGTAAAATTCTGAAAGTAGTTTGACTAAAAAATTGTGCCAGGTTCCGCTGAATTAGGCCTTTTTATACATGGCCACAAAAACTTCTTCTATTTTTTCACGTTCGAACCGCCACTTCTTTTGCCATTATCTTTGACCTAGAACCGCGCCCTCCATAAACTTTAGCATAGATAACGGCGCTTTCTTAGTGCTTTAATTTAAGGGTTTAGAAAACGTAAAAATATTTTTGGCTTAAAATGTTATTGCATGTTTGATGCGTACGACTGTCACGTTCAACACTTTGGAATTACCCATATGAAACACTTTGAACAAATCTACTTAAAAAAAACGGAATGTGTGTAACATTTTCCCTCCCAAATTCTATTTAAGTTAACCAATAAAATGTTTAAAATGGATAACAATAATGTAATTTAATACTAAAAAAAAAATCATTGCATATTGAACAAATTGTAATTATTGTATTTAAAGTTCATAAAATTACACATCAATTTTTAAATGTCTTTGACAAAAAATACTTTTTTTAAACTGTTTTGAGGCTCATGTTCAATTACAGTGAGTCACTGAACATTCGGAAGCAAATAGAAAATCCGGGTGGTGCTTTAAAACCATGTGAGATAAGGCCATGATGGCTTTATTGCTCAATATAATGGGAGATAAAGCCATAATGGCCTTATTGCCCAATCATTGAGAGGTAAGGTCATATTTAAAATTTTGCGAAATGAGAGATATAGCCATATTTTTTTCGCAAATGAGAGATAAAGCCATATTTTTCCAGAATATTGTTATGCATAGTGTGAACATTCTGTAAAAGGGAAAATCCAAAGTTATCATTGAAAAACATTTTTTTATTCTTGTGACGCACGCAGGAAAACTTTATTCAGCGACGCCACCTGCCGCGTCCTACTGGAGGAAAAAACCCCCAAGCACGGCCGCAGAAAAACTTTAATATGCGAAGCCAGATTTCAATACTTAACTTTAGTGTCTCTGAACTGAAATGAGAGATAAAGCCATTTTCTAATATTGCTAATGTGAGCTAAGACCATGATGGCTTTATCTCCCATTCAAATAAAAAAACGCTTTATCTCCCTTTTGGATGAGAGACAAAGCCATCATGGCCTTATCTCACATGGTATTAAAGCACCCCCCGAAAATCCAGCAAATGTGTTCCAAGTTTTTTAAAATTTTAACAAATATTCTAGGAATAGGGGCCAGAGTAAAAACTTAAATAAGATCACAGAATTTAAGATGTCGAATATATTGTTTTGGTCTCATAAAAACTGGAAAGCTTTTAACAGACTGTTTTTAGCATTTAATTCTCTCTCTCTTTATTTACATTTCTGAATTTAATGGAACATTTTTTTTTTTTTCTTTAAAGTATGTACATATATGATTATCAACAGTTTTCAATTTATTAGGTCTTTAATTAGTCCTGCATCGAATGTGGAGTTTATACAATTCAATTAAATCATTTATTTCCTGTTACATTGTTTACATGTTCAAACACAAGTTATTGACACTAATTAAGTTTATTTATATGACACTTATACATATATTTTTGCATGAGTTTTATATACTCTACAAATGGTTGTAAAACGTAGTCCCACCCTCTGTCTGCTCTTCTAAACAAACCTCAACATCTAACGATAACTAACAAATTTGTCGTGTAATATTCATACGCTGATGTACAATGGTCATTAAAACTGAATGATATCATACATATGTAGTCATAAATTCAGCTTCAGCCAAAAGTTTATGGTCGTATGTAAAATTTGGTGACAAACAAAAATACGCTTCACCCAATACAATAAAAAATTAAAAATATGAGCTTAAAATATGCACTCAAAAATCCAAAATATGCACTAAAAATAAAAAATATGCTCTTAAAACTTGAAAAATTTCCATAAAAAATAGTTTTTTAGTTTTACTAAAAAAAAAAAAAAAAAAAAAAAAATTTTGTCTTTTGTTATTTAAATATCTTTCAAAACTTAAAAAACTCATTGAAATTTTTGTTTGTTTAAATAAATAGTATTTTGTTAATTTCTTTTCCTGAGGATGCTAACTAAAGGTTAGCGAAATATCGAAAATAAAAAGTTAAATATTAAAAAGACCTAGAGCTTGGTTAAAAAATAAAACAGTTATTAAATATGTATTGTTAAATTAAAAGTAAAACTTGGTATTGTACTTGAAGAATGCCAATATCAAATAATGTTATTTGAGAATTAAGAGAACTTAAACCCTCATAATTAGTTATTGTTTCACCAATGCATCCGTAATTGAAAAATACAAATGTTAATAAACTTCTCATGTTATTTAAATTTAATATTTGTTTTCCTTTTTTAATTGCATAATCATCGGCATCAACAAGCTCTTCTAATATTCTTTACTCAAAGTTTTTTGAATATAATTTTGAACCATCTGGCCAGACCCCCATCTTGTAACTACTGGCCGTGGTGGAAGGGGGATCAAGGTATACATTTGATTAAAAATTGCAATATAATCGAATTGGCTTCTAGTCTCCTCTGCAACGCGGTATAACCCTAGTGCCAAGCAAGTAACGGTTTAGATAAAATATCTTAAACCCGCTGGCAGCCTTAACCGTGTAAGGTGTTGCATCGGCTTAGAATAGAAGCATTGCTACCCTGCAAATAATAGGGCCAGTCCAAACACGCGTGTAAAGTGTAGCCCACAAGGGACTTGGACTAGTCCAAAAGTAACCCAAACCTATGGAAAATACATGGTCTATTTAACATTACGATGTTCTAGGGCAGCACCAAATAACCCAGCTTTGGACTACAAAGGAGAAGTTTTAAAACTACTTTATGGTATACTCAAGAGGATTAGTTTTGAAGACGTTTAAAAATGAAAGCACGTCGTTAAAAACGAAGACATATCATCTCACTACAAACACTTTTTAACAATGACATGGTCCATGCTTGCATTACATCGGACCAGTCCATGGAGTAGTCCATTTTATCAAAATGGATCAGGTGGTCCAATATTATTTGCAGGGTATGCATGCGTACATAGGATTTGCAATGCCCTTCACTGCTTTAAAGCAAAGCTCCAAAAGAATTTATTAATTATTTAAAATTTTTATTTTTTATTTTTGGAAAGTTTTTTTTGTGTAAATTGTGTTAAGAACTTCTTTATAATAAGGAAATTAAAAAAAATGTATAAAAAAAATTAAAACCTTAATATGGAAAAATATGCATTTTCACCAAAATATGCAACAATATGCAAAAACAAATCGATGCCATTTCAACGCAAATTTAATGATTTCGAAAGATTATTGGTCGACATCGTTCTTAGACTATCGACAAAAAACATGAATTTGCATGGAAATCGCATCCCTACTAATTAATTTAAAAGTGGTTGTTGATATGATTTAAATTTAATTTTGAACACAACAACTCTTATACACCTCTTATACACACTACTTGTACGAAACTCATACAATTATTTAACAACTTTTAAAAAACACATTAAAAATGTGAACTTTGATAAAAAAAAAAAGGAACAGTAAGAAAGAGTAGTCAGTCAAGCGTGACCATATGATATATGTATACCTTCAAAATTATAGGGTAATCACTAGGGTATTCATTCGGTTAACCGTTAATCGGTTAACCGATTAATTACTACCCGATTAATTGATTGGTTAATTTAAAATTGGCTTTTTTCGATTAACGATTAAACCGGTTAATTTCAGTCGATTAACCGATTAACCGAAGTAACAAAATTTTAAATTTTTTTGTAGTATTTTAACATATATTTTTGTGTTTTACAAAAATGTATTTGTATAGTAAAATATTTTTTCCTTCTTGCAATACATTCTTTAAATACAGTACGAGATAAGAATATGTTCGGTGCTGAGCTTTGCCAGGATGAGTCTGATGATGAACTGACAATAAAATAAACTCTCGATTGTAACACAAACACTCTTTTAACAGAATTCGGTTAATTAATTAACCGAAGCAATTAGAAGTGTTTAAAATTTTTAAAATTAAAACTGAATTCTTATTATGTCCTAATGGAGGATTTTAAATGTTTAGAGAAATACTGGAAAAGAATTGAGAAATAAGATAAGCTGCATTAAGGATTGCTTTCGAGATCTCCCTTTCATTCGTGAACATATGTACTTCTATGCCAAAGTTTATGTTTCTAGATAAAAAAAAAACAACCAGTTGAAAAACAAAAAAGTACCAAAAAGTTATTATCATCCGTTCATGAAATTCCATGTTAAATTATTTTTTATAGGTGCAATATTAATGAAAATTGAAAAAATTACTAGTTAACGAACAAAAAGTACCAAAAAGACACCTCATACAGACTCTTATTCACTGAGGACCTTAGGTCCAATACTAACCGAAATTAAAAAAAAAAATACAAGTTAAATAACAAAATAGTACCAAAAAATTCTTATCCACTCAGGACGCTTATGTTTATAGGTAAAATATCAACTTTAATTAAAGAAAGTACCATTGTAAAACAAAAATCTAAGGAAAGGAATTTAGTTTCCCGTATTCCCCCTTTTTGGTACTTTTTCCTCGCCATTAAAGTATTAGAAATTGCAATATTGCATTGGGAGCCAGACAATTAACGTTCGTATTTGGATTTTTTAGATTAGTTTCGAATGTGATATTTACTTTATTTATATGTTTATTGGTTTAAAAGATAGATGGGGTGACAAAAAATTTCCCAAATTACAGGTTTCACCCGTTTACTCCCTAAAAAGGCCGAAATTCTAAAAAGTACCAGACGCCTGTCCGCTTATTTTTCTAAAGAGCAACGATAGGTATTACATTTTTTGTATCTCTTTTAGTTATGGATATATAATATCACCGAATTTATCCGTTTTTACCCTTTTTACCCCCTTAACATTCGAGCAAACTTTAATGAAAAGAACGCATATAATATTCTCTGAATTCTCGGGAGTTGCAATGTTTAGGTTTGACATTTTGACCCAAAGAGCTTGTGACCGGATTTTTTCTTTTTCGCTCTTTCTGTCTTAGTTTTCGAAACAACGTCGTTTTAAACTTCTAATGCTTCTGTTTTTTTAAGACACTATGGAGTTACCTAGTTTTGTCAAAAAATGCATGGAGTTATCTACTTTTTACATACAAATTTTGTTCAAGAATTGTTTTTTTGTTATGTCATTGTTTTTTTTACTAATAAATACCAAATTATAAATCATTTTTGGATTTTTTTATATTGATATTACTTAATTTATAACAAAACTTTATTAATCGGTTAACCGATCAATTACAAAATTAACCGATTGTAAACCGCTTAAACCAAAACCTCGGTTAATTAATCGAGCGATTAACCGACTAAAGCAAAAGCCCGATTAAATGAATACCCTAGTAATCACAGATCCGCCAAAAATAAATTATGTTATAAAGTTAAGATTCCTATTAAAGTTATTTGTGCTGACTATGTATGTAGATGAAATATGAGATTTTTTTTTTTTTTTTTTTGTCCTAAAATGATTTAAGGGATTTAAATGGAGCATGTCGTCAGTTTTTGAATTTTTGCATTACCCTTTTTTGGAGCATATGACTTCCATGAAACAACTTTTTATCGTACACGATTAGGATGCAGTTGTTTTCGCGCCTTCCCATGTAAGATTTCACTGCACGTGTTCTTGGAGTATCGATCCATTTAGAATTGCTATTTTGCCTTGTATCAGTTTCGTTAATCGGTTATTGTTACAGCCAAGTAGATAATTGGTCTGATGTAGCAGGTCCTAGGATAATTGGGCTGCCATCTGTCGTTTTTAGAAACTACGTCCTCCGTGTATTTTGTGCTGTGGTGGGGAACCTAGCTAACCTTTGATTGCTACCTTTTTTTTCTCAGGGGGTGGCGGCTGTCGCACATTTGCCATTATGTTATCCTCTTTTTCCACGAGGAGCGGAGGGCAGGGGCTTCTTGGATGGATTTTTTGGAGGGGCCAGTTTTGTACCTACCAGAATACAATTGACTACTATAGAAGTTATTGTCGTTAAATTTTATATATTAATTCCAGCATTTATTATAAAATAATGTCTTTATAAGCTATTTTCGGGATTGGTATGGGAGCTATGGTCAAATATGGACCGATTCCAATTAAATTTGGTAAAATATTTTAATTGCAATAAAAAATGTTTGGACCAAGTTTAATCTAAATACAAATATACTAAGATAGTTTATGGGTGAAAATATTCTATTTCTGAAAGAAGCTTGTATGGGAGCCATGTGAAATTACGTACAGATTCTTACTAATGTCAATAGACTTGGTCCGTATGACAATTTACACGTTTGTACCAAATTTCATAATTTTATCTCCAAAACTTCGACCTGTAATTTGGGAGGTTAACAGCCAACCGGTCGGACGAACATGGTTAGACCGGTTTAGAATGTGATTCTTAGTCGGTTGGTATACTAAAAGGTGGGTCTATCGGGCCTGTTCTGAAAATCACATGATTTCAAATCACGTGGTTTTGAAATCACACGTGTGATTTTGTGGTGTTTTGAAAGTCATACCGTTGTTGAGTTTCTCGGTGTACTTTCTGCAATTAAAGATCACAACAAAACACATAAAAACGAGACGCTAAAATATCACACGTGCGATTTTAGTAGGCACATGTGATTTGAAATCACGTGATTTGAGTTAAAGTGATAAATGTGTACGAAACGATGTAAAAATTACCAACGTTGAACTTTGTTTTGCAAGCAAAGAGTGAATGTAAATTTTAGCGTATGAATAAATCAAGAAAAATTGTGATTTTGCAGTTCTCTGTTACACACATCATCACACGGACATAGTGCCTCTCCACTTTTGATGGTGTGGGTAGAAATAAAGATTAATTCGCCAACGTACTTGAAGTTTGTATTAGCCCACGGTAAAATGGCACAGATGTAGATTTGAAACTGAAGACAAATTGAAAAACCAAATTCAGTGCAACATATTCATAAAATGTCAAAAACAACACATCCACTGAAAACACCCGATATTAACATTTAAAAATTCTAAGCACAATTCAGTAGACAACGGATATAAGAACATCTCTTGTAAAAAAAACCCGCTCTTAAGAAAGTATTTAAAAAGCACCGTGTCTTTTTTCAAAATATCCAAATTAGTGTGAACATTTGAATGTATGTTTTAGCCCTAAGTTTGTGTTTTCTTATAGTAAAGTAAAAACTTTTAAAAGAAATAAATTCCTTTAAAAAATAATTGCTTAAAAGAAATTGAATATATTTAAGAGAAACATTTTCATGGCAATTTAAATATTTAAATTAAATATTAAATTTTGTTATATTCATTTATTTATAAACTTGTTAACACGTGTATACTTTTATAGTCATTAGTTCATCAAGTCAATCGTTGTAATATATTTTCAATTAAATTCCTACGCATTTAGTATTACATGACGGCAACTCAAAATTAATACATAAATTGTTCCACAAGCAATTTGTTAAGCTTCATATAATGTTTTGTTTCCTCTATCGCGAATACCGCATTAAATTTCCAGGAGAGCGGAAAATTACCAATGTTAATCCCGGGAAAATTACTACTTAAACTCTAAAATACCAGACTTATTTTAGCTTTCTCAATTAAAAATATGCTGGTAAAGGAAAAATTTGCTTATCACAACAAAGCTATCGCGAAATTACATGAACCTAGTTTTTACATTTTTTATTGCAAATTTGTGTAGAGCTAAACATGTTGTGAGTTTCTTATCGTGTTATAACCTTTTTACACTTGAGCACATCTTATGCGCCCCATACACGGTTCAATTCAGTTGTCAACCGAGTCTTTCAACTCAGTTGACAACTTCATCAACTGAATTGAAAGATTTTAAATTAATTTTAAAATTTAATGAAAAAAAGACAATTTTTTAAATACTTAACTACAAAAATTAATTTTGACAGCTGATCAAGAGACTTGAGCACACACAGTACAATCGAATTGAAAGACTTAGTAGTCAACTTGAAAAAATCAAAATCTTTTGATTTTCTTCAACCAACTCGACAACCGTCAAACTAATCAACTGACAAGGCCATACACGCTTTGATTTGGACAACAACCGACTCAGTTGACAATTGAATTGAATCGTGTATGGTCTGCTTTAGAGGAATGCGTAGAAGAGGTTAAAAATTAAAAAAAAAACTTGTTTACACTTGTAACATCTTTCATCATAAAAATATTTATTTTTACGTGTAAGAGCGAATAAAAACAAAATAAATTATATTGCTGTCCTGCTCTTTTGTATTTTTTTCTACTGATGGTATATACTTTTTAACAAATTATTTGTTTTTTCTAGTGATGACACTAAAATAATCGAAAGATGTTGAATGAAACAACATGAGAAAGGAACATCTTTTAAAGATGAAGAAAGATGTTGATTTTAAGCCCTGTACAATTCTTATGGGAAGATGTTATCATCCTTGCGATAAGATGAAAGATGAAAGATGTGAGCAAGTGTTAAAGGCCTATTACCCTTTGCGATAAAAAATGTCAAAACTAGGCACTTTCACTTTATCTGGAATAAAACACGAATTTGTCCATGGATTTACATGAAACTAAGCTCATTTTATTTCTATTATATTCAGCTTTATGAAAAAATAATTAAAGTAAAGGATAAAAAAAAATTATGCATAATAAAAAGGTAAAATTTTTTGATTTTAAGCTCTACACAAATTTGCGACAAAAAATGTTAAAACCAGGTACTTCCAGTTTATCCATGAAATAAAATAAATTTTATTTCTAAAAGATGCAACTTTACGATTAAGTACTAAAACTGGGAAAAATTTATGCAGTTAAATTTTTTATGAAATTTTAAATTCAAAAATTTTATAATTAAACAAAAATTAAATAAACATTTTTTTTCTTGTGCTTCAATAATTCCGAAACTACATTACCAGCCATTTATGACAAATTTATTAGATTTGCACCGCCCATTGTTTTATTTCAATAGCTTTAATGCACATAAATTTGAAGAAATTAAATTTTATGAATTCTTAAAATCCACAAACAGTTCAATATAAATAAGTATTTTTTATTATTTATTGTGCTGTCACTTGCAATTACTTAGCACAAGTTTTTGATGGACCGCAACAGAACAGAAAAACTAATCAATTTCACATGTTTTTTAATAACAAAAACAAATCAGCCGATTCGTAACAGAACAGAAAATAAGGACTAATTCTGCCTTAAATCGATAAATGATATTACAAATACGTAAATCATGCGTAATTTAAAATTTTTTGACGGATTGCATAACAAAATCGAGTTCGCCATTCCAAAGTTAAGACAACACGTATGGAGCCTTTTCAAAAATCTCAAATTTAAGAAAAAAATTTAAAAAAAAAATGTTAAGCGGCTCATACACTTGCAATAAAATTGTTCAATTTTACGTATTGAACAATTATATCGCCAATTTGTGATATTCGTAGGTGGCACAATATATTGCCAACAATCAAAAGACTTTTGATTTTTATTGCACAACGAAAAGAAAGTGAAATGTGTTGGCAACATTGTACAATGCTGCTTATGTTATTCTTATAGGTTATGTTTACCTTTTTATTGAATGAATGAAACTATTATGCGACTTATTGCATAATATAGGGAAAAATCGAAACAATATGGCGAATATCATATACAATAATATTGCAAGTGAATGGGGCGCTTTACCATAGAATTTGAAATAATGATGATTTTTGACGTAAAAAGACTATAGCGAATTGAAAAAAAATATAGTGGTTATTTAAGGGCAAAAAAATTTTCCCATTTGTTGCATAGTGTTATCGAACGACGGAATATTCGTTCATTGCCTAATGAACTCTGTAGTATTGGAAATCACGAGCGCAATCGCCCAAAGTAATAGCGATCGTTGCATGATCTAAAATTTCCACCAAGTACGTAGATCAATCTTTGTTCTATCACGCCAGGACCACCAACGTTTGGAATACGAATGTTGCTTTTGTCATAGGCTTTAATTTTAGACCAAATATTCTCAATGGGAAGAGAGAGGCTGGCGTATTTTTAGTGATTTTTCTTTATTACATTTAAAATTTTTCTAATTACAATTGAAGCACAGCCGCGAATAACGTGGTAAACGCCACATTTTGCTAAAACTATTTTTTTGCAGATAACCGTTGACCTTATTCTCTTACACAGTTTAAACATCAAATCAACCAAAACTATGCACATTAACGCCTTCAAAAAGGCGTACAAAGTGTCAGCCAGTGGAAGAACATTGCAAGTTACTAACAAAATGATGAAACCGAAATGGTTTTGCAGTGCGGAATAATGTTTTAAAAGCCTTTTGCATTAAAGTTTTTATTATCATTATTTTTAATAATAGAAAAAAAAAATTTTTAAAACAAATAATGCTGCCTGTCAAAAAACGTTTTTTTGCTCTCCTGAAAAATTATTATTTTGTAACTTAAAACGTTATTCGCGGCTGTGCTTCAATTGATGCTTTCTGAATTACAATTGACTTATCTGAATTACAAGTGACGCTTTCTGAATTTGAGTTGATTTATCTGAATTACGATTGACGCTTTCTGAACTACAATTGACTGTTTGAATAACAAAACCTTTTCCAATAGTGAAGTTTCTGAATTTTAACTGACTAATCTGAATTACAATTAACGCCTTCTGAATTTGAATTGACGTTTTCCGAACTACAATTGTCTAATCTGAATAACAACAAAGGTTTACACCTTTTCTATTTGTGGCGTTTCTGAATTTCAACTGAATCTGAATTACAAATGGCGCTTTCTTATTTATAAAAAAGGTTGTGCGTACTCTGATAGAAAAGGCGTCATAACACTGATGTATTTTGACATCAGAACTATGACAAGTGTCTTCGTTTTTGACCCCATGACACTTTTCATCATGGTAATGTCGACCTTAACATCACTTGGTCAATGTGTCATCAAGGTAAAAATGAAATTATGTCATCAATGGAATGACACATCGGCATCACAGAAATGACGAACATGTCTTCAGTGCGGTGACGCAGTAACATCGGTGAAAGGACACATTAACATCAATTTAATGACAGTTTGTCATTAAGTCAAAGTCATTGCAATTGACTTAAGTCAAAGTGAGAGAGTATTATTATTTACTTACCCCATACCTATGTTTGTTTCACGTTTGTTGAATTACGACCTTTGTTTACAGCAGATCTCTCAATAATAAGACACCAGCACCATGCCCCATATGGTTTTCGTAGTCATTCTACTTTAAAAATTTCATGTATTTAACTAAATAATTAAAAAAATAGAATATAGGAATTTTTGCTTCTTATAATACATTGTAATCATGAAAATAATGTTAATAATATACAAAATGTGGCATCGAATTGATGTCACTATAGTCATAAAATAGATGACACGTAAAAAATTACAAAATTTTACGAAGACGCTAGTCATTGAATTGATGTTACTTTTTGCATCATTGATGCCATTTGTAGTAACATTGATGTCACAATTCTGGTGTTGGGGCATCATCAATATGAAGATGCATTTTTCTATCAGTGTACACCTTTTTAATTGTAATTCAGAAAAGTCAGTTGAAATTCAGAAACGTCAGTATACTGAGTATTAAAAAATAAGTAATTAAATGCAGTAAATTAAATTTAAGTTTATGATTTCCCCGCTTTTCCGGAAATCAAAAATAGACGGAAAACAATCCTACACATGACAACATTGACGATTGTATTAAAGAATGTCATTTCAGCATTAAAGCTAAGCGCAAAAAACAACCAAACGCTTAATGGGCTCACTTAGGTTGGTTTGTAAGTCTGAGAATACCACCACTACGATACATTTTTAATATATTCAATTGAAAAGTTATATAATTGTATTTATTTTTATAGCTTTAAATTATTAATTGAAATTTTTTCCATTATTAATCTAATTATCTATTTTATTCTATTTTTTTATTTTATTTTTAATCTTCCAACAACATATTCAATTGTGGTTCATTTTGTGGTTTTTTTAAAAATGGTTTGTTCTAATTTATTCTATTTTTATTTAAACAAAACTTTAAATATTTATTTTCACACTTTTATTACGCAGAAATATTTTCATTTCCTTCCTTTCAAACATTTATTAAAACTTCTAATAAAATATTAAATTTTTTTTCTCTTTTTCAGGTATGTACATAATTTTTAATATATTTTAAATAATTTCGCGAAGTCTCTACCAGTTGCTTTTATTACATTTATTACTGAGTATTACAATATGGAAATTTTCGTCGTCGTCTTTAGCAACAAACCAGAACGAGAATATTACGGAGAGAAGTTTCTAATGGATTTAAAATAGTTTTTATGATGCCTCCATTAAAAGCGATAAGTAGTAGATTATATTTTTATGATTTTTGGTGTGTGTTAAAAAAAAAAAAACTTTTTTTTATGGTTTATTTTATAAAAAGTTTTACATTAAAAATATGTTAAAGGAATTGTGATATTTGCGCTAAATTTTTTCCTTTGAAAGGTAGAATAAACGGGTGGATTTATGCGATTTGTGTTTTTTGTCCGCACTTTTTAAAAATTTGAAATTTTTTATTTATGAATTAAATGCGATTTAGTTTTAACAGAAATATTTCAATATCTGTGTTTTAATCGTTAAAGCGTTACATATTGTTACAAAATTGAATTAAGTTCAGAATGCAATTGCAATTTTACGGTTTCCCTGGTTATAGCTTCACAGAAAAAAATTTTGCACCAATAAAGGCATTAATCAAAAATAAAATCAGTTTTAATTAAAAATTTAATCAAGTGAATTAAACGTTTAATCCAGTGAATTAAACATTAAATCAATAATATCAATTAAATTAATAATATCAATTAAACGTTTAATTCGCTTGATTAAACGTTTAATTGATTTGATTAAACGTTTAATTTACTAGATTAAAATTTTAATTAAAACTGATTCTATTTGTGACTAAATTTGGCTGAAGTGCACTTTACGGGGCGTACGAAAAAAATATAAAAAATATGCCACCCGATTCAGAATTAAAAAAAAAAACCAAAATAAAAATTTAAGGGGGCTGAGGCCCGTGGGGACCCCTGGGTCCAAAAACCACCCCGACCACTGAGTTGTATGTGTGGGAACTCAAATTAAAGGAAATTGTGCAAGAAAAATGAAAATAATAAAATTTAGGGTGGGCGGCACTTCTAGGGCCCTCTGGGGCAAAAAAATGTGTCCCCCACAACACTTATATCTGTTGCAAATATGTATTTTGTTTTTGTATTCGTTTAATATTTTCCTCTCTAGGTTAATTTATGTATCTTTTATATGCAGAGAAGTTTTAGTTATCGTTATATCAGAGAGGACGAAATCCTTGCGGCCGGCCGAAGGCCGGCTATGCAGGGAAGCTTTAGTTAGCGAAACCGGTTTTTCTTATACCATAGAGGAGAAAATCATTGCGCACGGCCGAAGGACGGCTTTGCAGACATGCTTTACTTAGCGAAGCCGGTGTTCGTTATTCCATAGAGGAGAAAATCCTTCCGCCCAGCCAAAGGCCGGCTATGCAGAGAAGCTTTAGTAAGCGAAGCCGGTGTTTATTTTACCACAGAGGAGAAAATCCTTGCAGAGAAGCTTTTGTTAGCGAAGCCGGTCTTTGTTATACCATAGAGGAGAAAATCCTTGCGTCCGGCCGAAGGCCGGCTATGCAGAGAAGCTTGAGTAAGCGAAGCCGGTCTTTGTTATACCATAGAGGAGAAAATCCTTGCGTCCGGCCGAAGGCCGGCTATGCAGAGAAGCTTTAGTTAGCGAAGCCGGTCTTTGTTATACCACAAAATATTTACAATCGTAAGCAAAAAACCTTTCATTCGAGTACTCACACATAGTTTTAAGGGTGGGAGGACCCAGAAGTCCCGCCCGACCTAAATTTTATTATTTTCGTTTGTTTACACAATTACCTTTAATTTGAGTACACACACATACCACTAAGTGGGCGGGGCGGTTTTTTTGATCCATGGGGTCCCAGGGGCCTCAGCCCCTTAAATTTTAATTTTGGTTTTTGTCTTTTTTTATTCCAGAGGGGGTCCAATTTTTTTTTCGTACGCCCCGTAAAGTGCACTTTTGCCCATAATTTTTTTCTGTGTTATCTTATAAGTAGGGCGTGCAGCTTCACGCATTTATCGATGAAAAATATGCGCATAAAAAGGCTTGATAAAATTAAAAATATGCTTTAAAAATATTTTTAATATTTTTTGGTTTTTATTTTGACATACATTTTACTAGAATTTCCGTAGGAACACAATTGCACACAAATAAAACGTGCTGGTTTAATTCAAATGCACGGAATAGGAATAGTTGGCGCAATCCTTAAAGCGTATCTACGTCGACATAAATCTAGTTTGTTTTTTATACGCCGGTTACGGACGTATTGTTATAGAAAAAGAAAAATTAAAAACATACGGGTGTGTTCTAGAATTCGAATTCATTCGAAAGTGGATTACTTCAGCGAATTGACTTTTATTCTACACAGAAAAAAATTTTGCACCAGTAAACGCATTAATCAAAAATAAAATCAGTTTTAATTAAAAATTTAATCAAGTGAATTAAACGTTTAATCAAGTGTATTAAACGTTTAATTGACAACATTAATTTGCACCAGTATACAAATAAATAATATCAATTAAACTTTTAATTCACTTGATTAAACGTTTAATTCACTTGATTAAACGCTTAATTCACTTGATTAAACGTTTAATTCACTTGATTAAATTTTTAATTAAAACTTATTTTATTTTTGATTAATGCGTTTACTGGTGCAAAATTTTTTTCTGTGTAATATGTGATACCATGTCTAGCAAAAAATTTTTATTTTTAGTTTAAAATGTTCTGGATCCAATTTAATCAATAATATATTGTTACTAAAAACGCAATAGAGCCTAACTAACTCGAAATTTCAAATCGACTTTTTCATTGATTTTGATGTAATTATAGCACATTATTTAACGGTTTTTATGTTCTATTCCAACAAATTTTTTTAATCGATTTATCGATATCAAATTACTTTTTGGGTTTGTTTCCCATTTTGCAATTTTTCGCGAATTTCAGCCATGTTGGCGATAAAAGCGATTTGTTCCTGTATGTTTTCTTCTTTCTTTACAGCTTCAACGATTTAACGGGAATTTGAATCAATTTTATGGCTTGTTTAATATATTAAAAATTCTCCTGAATTTTCGCTATTTTTTTGTTTTTTTTTTTTTTTGTTTGTTTAACCCATTTTACGATTTCAAATAAATTTTAGTGTTTGTCTAAAAATTTGCAATTTTTTGGGAATTTAAGCCGTGTTCGCAATCGAAGCGATATTTTCCTATGATTCTTTACAGCTTTCACGATTTTTAATAAATTTCCCAGTAAAAACTTCGCCTACAAAATAATGTGTTTAGTAATCAGAAAAAACTAAAAGCACTACTTACAATTCTACTGAAAGAAACGATGAATTTTACAAGGGATGTCCCAAAATGAACGCATTCAAAAGGAAGTCATTATTTTTTTACCTACATATATCCAGAAAAAAGTAGTTATAGAAGTAGTTATCTAAGAAAGCTACTAAATAATGAGTGAAAGAATCTATTCATTTTGAAAAGTTTTTACTGGAATTAGCGAATTAGCGAGCTTTAGTTCAACTAATGTTTTTTTGAACAAAAACTTCGAATACAAAAAACATGCGGATTTGAGAACACCTCTTAATGAATTATGTGGTTTAAAAAAAATGTACTTTTTCAATTCGAGTCGAGACTTAGAACATAACTGATTAAATAAAATAATGTTTCTGTTTTTAAATTGAGTATTTAAAAAACAAATTAAAAGAAGGAAAACACAAACAACAATTTCAATAAATTTTGATTATTCTAATATTATTTTCAAAGGAAAACAAACTACTCATTC
Source organism: Pollenia angustigena (assembly GCA_930367215.1). Lineage (NCBI taxonomy): Eukaryota > Metazoa > Arthropoda > Insecta > Diptera > Polleniidae > Pollenia > Pollenia angustigena. The sequence goes on along the minus strand of OV884059.1, from coordinate 121,782,955 downwards.
ATAAATTTTGCACAAAATATTAGACTTTGTTCAGGTTAACACGGGCGGAGCCTAGGCGACATACAATGCGGTATAGGGTTGTAGAGGAGGGCTACAAAATGATGCAAGATTTCCTTGACTGCTTAACGGGAATGAGTTGTGCTTTAGTAGTAGGAGATTTTCGAGCAATTTGGACCTTTTAAAAAAAATATTTTAAGACTCAAAACTTTGTTTTTCTTCTAGCACTATTAGCTTATTACCCATTAAAAAATTTTGACATTTTGCGTAGCACTAATGGTACATTTGAAAAAATAAACGCACAATTATGCGCTTCGCAATAAGACATAGGGAGATGCAGTAAAGTAAGTGAAGGAACTCTTTACAAGTTTAAAAAACCATTCAGAGTGTAAAGCTGAACGTTACGTTCACCAGTTTTTACATGCGTTGAATAAAGCGTTTTTTGGGTCAAAAATTTATTGCTTCAAAGTGGGAACTAACTCACCATATAAAATGCATGCCTTCCGTAAGCGAGATGGTAAGCAAAACTCTAACATTTCTCCCTTAAAAACCTGCTTCGTTTGAAGCTCAATTTTTTTTGGGAAGTAAGATAATTAAACAAAATGAAATTGCTTTACAATCTCTTAAAACAAAGAAAAAATAGTGATTTAAAAACTAAAACCCTGTTCGCTGTGGTATAGTTGGATTAGAGCTGTAATTTGTTGGCACCTCCTTTAAATGAGGGACATACCTTGAAAATTGGTAGCCGTAAAAAATAATTTTTGACCAACTTTGCAAATTACATTCCGTCAACTTAAGGTTCAGTTTCACACACTCTTCGCAGTAAATCAGACCGTATTGCGGAAATAACATATTTGCCCGAGAAATGTATAAAAGATAATTTGAAATTTCGAAAATGTCTAATGCCGGTCCAGTTTTGCAACACTTTTTAGAGAATATCCGGTCTTAAATCTTCAATAGTGCGTTGAATTCTTATTGATCAATAGTAATTGATTTTTCTGCATGGACCAGAGATTTGTTGGACCCAAAGAAAAAGTAGTCCGAAGTTGTCCAAATACACGAACGAGGTAGCCAATAGTGCATTGGTTGAAATATTTCGGTCACCAAAAGCATGGCTCAACAAACTTCCTTATAGATGCCGGTATTAACAAAAAAACTGTCGACAATAAATTTTACGATAGCTACCATGTCATGACAAAATTTTATCCTGATAAATATGGGCATTTCCCCAGAATGGTCTACCAGGATGAAAAAACAAAATGTTGATTATCATCGTCTTTTATTGTTTATTATTAGAAAAAAAGTCTATGTTCTTATAAAAGAATAATTTCCTAGCATATCTGAGCTGTTTTACCTGAGAAAATTGGGCTGGAAACTGGAAAATTTTATAATTTCCTGTATTTTCTACTTCTATAGACATTTTTATATGCGTATTTTACATGCAAAAAATATGTTATGTTAACATTCTTTCTTCATAATCTCTCCATTACAATCAATTGTAAAAGGAGTATTAAGTTTTTTTGTTAAAGAAATTTGAAGACATTTATGGTAAAATGCATGTTGATAATAATAAAGAAACATATCGCGACCGGTACTTAAGCCAATTTAATAAAAACCAAGAGAGATATTTTATTTTGTAAATACTGGATGGAGACCTACATTAGTACACTTTTAAAATAAAGTAATCACTTTTGAAAATTCCGTTTCATTACGCAGATTTTTACATTTCACTACTGTCAGCCAATTTGCCTTCTATTTTGCGTACGTTCGTGACCACACGTTTATAACTCTTATTAAGAAAACTTAAACTCGATGAAATCCATCTTTTGTACTAAACATAGAGCTACCCAAATGCTATCGAATCGCAAAAAAAAATGCTAGGAAAAGTTTTGTTTTGTATATTATTTGTACATCAAAAGCGTACGAACGTACGTTCGTGACCCCAGGAAATGCCCATATTTAATATTCGGCACAAAGAACGTTAACATGATTCTTAACCTCATAACATAATTTTAGGTGGGCCCATGATTGCCCATGGGTCCCAAAAGCGTACACTAGCAAAAAAAGGTTGTATATACTGTATCATACGATCCGGCTTGACCGCCTATACTTTCTTACTTGTTGATTGACTTGCAATTGCGAGTTAAAAAAAATCACTGCCTTTTTTATGAGCTTTTATAGTTCCTCTCGTTAAAATCTCTTTAAAACAAGTTAGAGTGCTATATTCGCCTGTGCCGAATCTTTGATACCCTCCACCGACAGTTCGAATGTTTAAGGAGTAATATCTGTATGATGTTATTATTATCTTAAACTGTGACGATTTGTTATTAATTATGGTTTAAGGCGACTAAACTGTAAACCTAGGGTAAATTATGGACCGATCATCACGAAATTCCACAGCGTCATTTCTAGTCCTTTAAAACTGTGACGTACCAATTTCTGTTATGATAACATTATTAATTATGGTTTTAGGTGTATGTAACTGTTTTCCGGGGGTAGGCTTTATATGGGGCTTACGGTAAATTATGTACCGATCTTCACGAAATTTCACAGTAGCATTTATAGTCCTATAAAACTGTGACAAGCCAAAACTTGTTATGATTGCATTATTTTTTACGGTTTTAGGCGTACTAAACTGTTTACCGGTAGTAGGATTTATATGGGGCCTAAGGTAAATTAAGGACCGACCGTCACGAAATTTCACAGTGTTATTTCTAGTCCTAAAAAACTGTGACGTACCAAATTTTGTTACGCTAGCGTTATTTTTTACGGTTTTAGGCGTACTAAACTGTTTTCCGGGAGTAGTGTTTATATGGGGCTTAGGGTAAATTATGGACGGATTTTCACGAAATTTAACAGCGTGATTTCTAGCAAAATCTTATCTCATTCCGTGCCTTGTTCCAGCATTTATGTTATTTTTTGTAACAAAATTATCAATTTTTTTTTTTTGGTGGTGGTTCCACATTTTGATTCATAGCTCTGGTCCTACTCAACCGATTTTGCTGGATTTCAATCCCAAAATGCTTAGGATAACTACAATTTGACACCAAGTTTGTGCATTTCTTTTGAGTTGTTCGAAAGTGAGCGTGTTTTCAACAGACGGACAGACAGACGGACATGGCTAAATCGACTTAGAATTACTCAAGGACCCAGAATATATAAAGTTTATGGGGTCTGAGATGAATAATAAAAAAGTTTCACGCGGAATGACAAACTTAATATACCCTCTTCACAACTAATTGTGGTGGAGGGTATAAAAATATAATATAACCAACCACCTTAAAAAAAAAAATAAAAAAATCTCATAAGGTGAATACGATTTATGTTTGTTTAAAAATTCACGTCTTGTTTTCTTATTTACTCACAGCTCAATTTCTGAAGAAGAAAACAAACAATAGGCAGACTGTTTAACCGGAAGGCAACAACAATTTAAATAGAAAAAACAACAATAGATTTTTAATAGTCTTACGCGACAATGAGTGAAAAAAACAGTAGGAATTGAAATTAACACACTTGTGCCAGTACAGGGAGAAAATTGTACTTTTTTTATGACAAATATTATACAAATATTTCTCTATTAAACAGAACTACATAACAAAATTATAAAAATTAGTTTAAAAGTGTATTAACAATTACCAAATTCTTGCGTTTGTCGTTTTCGATTTCCAGAACACCCCTGAATGTCTATTTTATATGAAACCTTGCAATAAAAACCAATTTCCATATTAAGTAACAAATAAAGTAACTAGTTTAGCAATTTTAAGTTTTCAGTGCAATATTATTCCCTGCAGTTAAATAATTAGTTTATCATTAACAGGTACCCAAAACGAAATAACAACCTTTCTTCTGCTTTCTCTGCCACAATCTTAAAGATAAAGAACAAATCATAATGGAAGAAAAAAAATGTTTAAAGTGCAAAAAAAGTCTTGTGAGTCAAATACAAAGTCAACATTAACGAAATCATAAAAAAATTAGCTTTTTGTGGTATCACAAATCATAAAGACGGTCGGTCGTTTACCAGCAAAATTATATCTTCTCTTTAATGTGCTTTTCTAATGTCACTGTCAGTGTTCTTTAGTTATTTTAAGGGTGTTAGAGAAAAATATATTCCACATACATATACAGATCTATAGACGAGCACGCTTCTGACATAAGTATATTCGCATACAAACAGCGGACACATACATATTCTGGCTACGTACTTGTCATCTGAAAGTTTATTGTATTTATTAGAGCAAAAATTTTTGGATGGGATTTGGAAATATGAGAAGAAATATTAAGTGAAATTTTCAGACAGTTCACTTTGGTAACGTATGCAAATGTGACTGCCATTTCTTTTTAAACACTGCACTTATTGAAAAATACATCTTCACATTGATGATGCCCGAACATCAGAATTGTGACAAATAAAAAGTCCAATAAGAAGCGAAAATTCCCTTATTCCATTTATTTAAATTATTTAGTAAAATACATAACATTTTTATAGTAGAATGAATACGAACACCATATCCGGCATGCTGCTGTCTTTTTACACAGTGCAACAAAATTCGGGATATCGCCGCCAGCCTCAATACGCGAAATGAAATTAGACTATTGAAAAAGTAAGTCTGCCAAAGGGTTTTGAAATGTTAGCTCGGGTTCCCGAATATTTTCCATGATTATTTTCGGCATACAATTTTACTGGGGGTCTTCTAAGACCAAAAGTTCGTGTAATGTATGTAAAACGGATTTTCGAAATTTGGGGCATTGAAATTTTTGAATTTCTTGAAAAACCGTTTAGTACAAGTCAAAAAAATATACTAAATGTACTTCTGAGCTAAATGACTATTCCAGATGTCATCAGTAGAATTGTATGGCGATTCTTTTTTTAAGAATATATTAACCCTCTAACACTCATTTTAAGGGGACATTTCTGTCCTTTTTTTAAACTTCCACACAAAAGTATACTAAAACGGCACTTTAGAGGGTTAAAATGTTCCAAGAATATTCTCTGCGTCAAATTTTATTAGGGGTCTCTTAAAAGTTCGTGCAATGTATGTAAAATGGGTTTAAAATTCAAAAATTTCAATGCCCGGAATATCGAAAATCCGTTTTACATACATTGCACGAACTTTTGTCTTAAGAGACCCTAATAAAATTTGACGCAGAGAATATTCTCGGAACATTTTAGCCCTCTAAAAGCCGTTTTAGTATACTTTTGTGTGGAAGTTTAAAAAAAGGACAAAAACGGCCCCTTAAAATTAGTGTTAGAGGGTTAATATATTCTTAAAAAAAGAATCGCCATACAATTCTTCTGAAGACATCTGGAATAGTCATTTAGCTCAGAAGTACATTTAGTATATTTTTTTGACTTATTCCAAACGGCTTTTCAAGAAATTCAAAAGTTTCAATGCTCGAAATTTAGAAATTCCGTTTTACATACATAGCAGGAATTTTTGCTCTTAGAAGACCCCCAGTAAAATTTAATGCAAAAAATATTCGTGGAACATTTTAACCCTCTTAAGTGCCTTTAGTATACTTTTGTGTGGAGGTTAAAAAAAAGGATAACAATTTCCCCTTAAAATGAGTGTTAGAGGGTTAATATATTCTAAAAAAAGAATCGCCATACAATTCTACTGAAGACATCTGAAATAAAATTTTATCTCAGAAGTACATTTGATATTTTTTTTTTGACTTATACCAAACGCCTTTTCAAAAAATTCAAAATCTTTAGAGGCCGATATTTCGGGAACCCGAGCTAACTTTTCAAAACCCTTTGCTCTACCAATAGTCCAGTTTCATTTCGCGTTGCAAGTATTGCGGCTGGTTTTTCTGTTGCACATTGAAATTGAAAGTTCATCTATAAATAACGGGCGCAATAGAATAAAAGTGAAACAAACATGTGTAACTGGTAAGTAAATAATAATACATATTCTCTGACTTTGAATTAAGTAAATCGCAATGATTCCTTTCTCCGATGTTACTGAGTCATCGTACTGATGACTTTTTAAATCAAACTGACTCCGATTAGTCATTTCTGTGATGCCGATGTGTCATCCCATTGATGACATAATTTCTGTTGATGAGAATTTGGCAAAGTGAGGTTAAGGCTGACATCACAATGATAAAAAGTGTCATGGGGTCAAAAACGAAGACATTTGTCATAGTACTGGGGCGTCATAACGCGCCTTTTCTATCAGTGTGGGCTGCAAAAGTAATACTACAAAACTTTAACAAAATTCTATTTCCTTTTTGGTACAAAACTGTCAATAAATTTATACACCTACTTGAATTGTCCGCCACTGTATTTAATGTGATGAGTCTCTTCAGTCTATCAATAAAACTTGTATAATGCGTCCTTTTTTCTACGGTCTATCTGCCTTTCAGTTACTTTCAGTTTAGGGGTTTTCAAAAGGTGCACACAAGCTAATTCGAATTTTAACTTTAATTCTTGTTATTGTTAAAGGGAAAATGGTATAAATAAAGCGAAATATCAAATTTAAAGGTTAAGTAAAGGTAATAAAATGTAAATAGAATACAAAGCCTAATTTGTGTCTAACCTTTTGTTTAGTTCGGTCTATTTTGTATGTTTTATAACAATTGATTTTTATTTGTTTTGAATAGGGCTTTAAAAGAGAAAATGTCTTATTTAATAAAATCCATTTACAGTCGAATGAAAACTAAAGGAAAATATCCTTTGTGTTTTTGTTTTTAACCAACAGCTTAACATATCAATAAGTCTTGACACAGCCGTCATTAACATAAAGTAATTTTAAAAACTTATTTAAAAGAAGTTTTAAATATTCAACTTTAATCATCTTTAAGCAAAAGTTAACAAAGGTGACTTTAAATGTAAAAAATAATCTTGGTAAAAGCATGCCCTTTCACTGAATGTATTTCATTGCTTCATACTAGGGTGTTCAATTAGTCCGGTTTTATTTTTGTTCGAATAAACGATTAATCGATATTTGGCATTTTTAGCTTATTCGATTAAACGAATAAAATTTTAAAATTAATCGATTAATCGAATAATTTTAAGTCCAGAAATTTTATGAATAACGAGATTTTTTTCAATAATTTTAGCAAAAATTAGAACTTGAGTAAATAAACATTATTTTTTTAAATAAAACTTGTCAATGTAGCTCCGAATTGTTGCTTCACTTTCGGGCACTTAGATTTTAAAACTTTGGATTTTTTTAAACTTTTCACGGACATTCCATCCTCTGCTATGCTCTCAAATAATTTCGAAGTATATTGATTGGACCACTTGTAGCCGCCTTTGATTTTGTTAGTAGGGCAGCTTCTTCAAGTACCATGTTATGGTCACTGTGTTAGTGGTAAATTAGTGAAGTTTTTGAAAAACAATTACGTTAATAAATTTTTGGACGCCTGTTACATTTAGCATTATTAGATTTATCCTTCGTACAATATTTTTAAACCAAACTCATTCTAAGGAGAGAGAAACGCATGAACTATTTTGTTAAAAAATACGGGCGTGTTCTAGAAAACGAAATGAAGTGGATTTAAAATCGAGCAAGTTTTAAAACTACGGTCATTTTGTAAATAATTGAATTTGAATTATCGTTCGATTACAATTTCACTTCATTTCGATTTCTACAACTTACCCGATAATTTAATATAAAACTTTGAGTTAACATACTTTTGTCGTTGTTTCTTTTGTGAAATGAATTATTAAATTGTGTTGAAAATTTTATGAAAAATATAAGCTAAATTACTCACTAAACATGACTGTTTTTTTAAAATAATTTAACATTTAATAGAAATACTATGTATATATTATTATCATTCGACTAATCGGTATAAATTCTTCGATTAATGCTTTAATCGAAATTAGCAATATTAAATTATTCGAACAATTAGTCGTCTGAAATTGTTCGATTAATCGAACGAGAATTAATCGACTGAACACCCTTCTACATAAATTGCTTCTATCTTATTTTCTCCTTTCTTTCTCAATCTGTCTCTCACTATAAAACACAAAATATATATATTTTATTTTTTTGGTAAAAATGGCCTTTAAACTGAGATATTCCACAATTGTGTTGACTACTAAACTATTTGGCTGGAATATTCTACAATGAACTGCAAGTCTTTTCGATTGTCTACAGAACTTTCCCGGGGTATTCGTTTTAACCTAAAGTCTCGGCAAGGGAGATCTTCAAAAGTCGACTTCAATGGCTGGTTTTCCACTAACTGTGAGAAAGTTTGGCCTGTTGGCGGATCTACCTTATTCAACAGATGCAGCTTGCTTGTTTCCAAAATGTAGCTTCACGTTTATCTTGCTTCGGCTCTTTAACAAGGGCCGAGAGTTTTATTCAGCCAAGTTATACTTTAAAATTGAGTGGTAAGGGCCAAGTACGCTTGTCAAATGCTTGTCCAGCAGGCGGATGCACTTGTGTATGTGCGCTGGACGTAATATTAACCGTCATATTTAAATATTGATTTTTCATCCAGCACCCAACAAACACGAAGTCAAACCTTTCAAACACAATTCTCAAACGTTTTTCAATTGTTTAGTTTAAATTCAAATTCAAATTGAAAATGATTTGACATCAAATGTTTTACCAATTTGCATCATGTTAGATTCAAATCAAAACTAAACTTGACAATACTAAAGCGAAAAATAAACGTGGTTAAGAAAGAAATTGAAGAACTTATAAGTTATAAGTTTATCTCACAGTTTGCAAGCCCCGTTTTTTTGCAGATAACCGTTAACCTTACTCTCTTACACAGTTTAAACATCAAATCAACCAAAACTAGCACTTTAACGCCTTCAAAATGGCGTACAAAGTGTCAGCCAGTGGAAGAACATTGCAAGTTACTAACAAAATTATGAAACCGAAATGGTTTTGCAGTGCGGAATAATGTTTTAAAAGGCTTTTGCATTAAAGTTTTTATTATCATTAATTTTAATAATAGAAAAAAAATTTTAAAAACAAATAATGGTGCCTGTCAAAAAACGTTTTTTTGCTCTCAAATTATTATTTTGTAACTTAAAACGTTATTCGCGGCTGTGCTTCAAATAATGAATTTAAATTAAATATGTTCCACATTGTATTATAATCCACATTAACAAAACATTTGAGAATTACGTTTGAAAGCAATTTGAAAATAAAGGCAATTTTTAGTTTGAAAATCAATTTCCCTTTTTGTTGAGAATGCTATGATTTTCAAATGATTTGCAAATCATTATCAAACGTTTGTCTTTTGGAAAAACGTTTGATTTCAAATCACTTTCAATTTGAAATCAAACCTCCGTGTTTGTTGGGCATCGTCGGTGTCACACATAGAAACACATTTTCACTTATACTACCACAATGCTTGATGAGCATTTTCCCTGCAAACAATTTCGATCGAAAAATAATCTAAATAGTTTCCCCATTTAGCAAAAATCTATCGCATCTGCTATTCAATTCTTATTGATGTAGTGACATCGTTCGGGAAGAAGTGACCCACTATGGTAATATTTCTATTAAGAATCTACTTAGTGACTATCAGCCCAATTATGAATACAAATTCCCCGGGAGTTTTTTCACTTTTCCCATTTTTGCAATAGAATTTACATAGGAAAAATGGGAGATGGGAGAAAACTCCCGGGGAATTTTTTTTCATAATTGGGCTGTATATTTTATGACGAATTAGAGCGCTTTGGTTGTTGAATATCAATTGAATTTAGTAGTATCGCTTTTGGCTCTAAAAAGTACTCTTTTGAAGTTAAATTTTTCTTATTGTTCTTAATAATAAAGAGTGGGCCATTTTACTGTTTATCTTTCCTTGTTTTTGTTAGACGAGTCTGAGTAAAATAAAAAACAACTGAGCTGAAACTTTTAAAAATAATTAAAAATCTACAGTACATTAGGCAAAACAATTGTTATGGCCAATTTCACCAATTCCTTTAAAATATAAATTCATTTTTAAATATACAAAGTTTTTCATATAATTTTGTTTAATTTGACATGAAAAACATATTTTTAACACAAATTGATATTTAAATAAATTGGTGAAATTGGTCATTAATTTTTAAAGTTAAAAACCTTCAAAATCTACTGTTTAACTACCAAATGTGACGAAGTAGTTCAAATTTAGTTGATAATAGAAAATTACTCTGCCAATTGCTTGGAGGGTTAATATGAGTAATTGGGCCTTTAGTGGCGGCTGCACACAGAGGCATTGTTTGTTTGTTATCCAGTGGCTTATACCACAACGAAAGTAGGGAAGCACAGCAGCTGTTCATGTAAATCTAGAGAATAGATTTTTTCCACAATGATTCTAAAATATTGAGCCGCCGTAAATATTGATTGAGCTTCGTTCACAATGTTTAGTTGAGTGTCAGCTTAGCTCAATTGAGATTTATGGCTATCCAGTCTAGCGTTATCAGGTATACCGGTAAAATTTTGCGGATTTTGGACAATAATTTTCCCATAATTGCACTTAACTATAAAAGTTTTCGGGATAAGGCCGTTTTTATAAACTACGATTAAGTATGGAACTGAGATCACATTTGCAAATTAAATTTTATAACAGAATAAGTAGAATAAAATGTTTTCCATTTAAATACAAAGTAGGAAATATCTCTTTTGCGAATCACTTACTTAAGATACGATAAAATTTGTATTTGTTTTTTAATCCAAATTTTTTATATTTTTAATTAGGTATAAGTTCATGAAATTTAATTTTTATTAAATTATTTTTATGAAGAAAGGAATTTTACAACATGAAAATTAATTAAAATTGTTATTGATAATCTTTCATTCTTGACGTGGCTCGGGCTCGAACCCTGGCCGGCAGGTTACCATGACATGTTTCGATCGCAACCACTCGATCTCCTCAGATGGATTTGCCGTCTTACACTCGCAGCCATCGACGACTGCTGACGTCACTAGTCAAACATCAATCCTTAAACCAAATTGTATTTTAACATTTGGTAGATCGAAATTTGCTTTCCTGAATGATTATCCATTTCAGTTGAATTCACATGTTTTTTCCTTTACTTCTGTTTCTTCGTACTTTCATCAAGAATTTTTCTTGAAGTCCAAGTACATTTTTTGTTTTTTCACTTTGTCTTTCTCTTTTCTGTTGACCTTTTTCAGCACAACTTGAAGGACAAATGTACAAATAGAGCTCGTGCCTTAACTTTAACAATAATTAGTATTGTGGTTATTTTGTTGAACTATTTATGGTTTTTAATCCAAATTTTTTATATTTTTAATTAGGCTTAAGTTCATGAAATTTAATTTTTATTAAATTATTTTTATGAAGAAGAAATCTAATACTAATTATTTGTATTTGATTATAAATTAATGACTTCAAAATTATTTACATCGAATGAGTATAAAACTCAATAACAATATAATGGTTATTACGATTTAGGGTGCAAATAAAAAAAAACCCTGATAGGTTCTTCATACAAAGGGTACGAATAAAAAAAATGAGGCGAATTGCGCCAATCAATGTTGGTTGAAATTTCTATTAATATAAAATTGTAGTTTTTATCAATATTGAACGACGTACTTTGATACCAATTTACAGATTAAAAGATGTTTTACCAAAGTAAAAATAACATTTGGTTTAAAGATTGAGGTATGATTACAGACTGCCAGCCGTCGTCAATGGCGATGTTAACACTGTTAACACGGCAAAGATTTCTGAAGTGATAGCGTGGTACGATCGTAACCTGTCAAATCTACCTGTCCGTGAACTTGGGTCCGAATCCCCGGTCAGTCAAGAATGAAAAATTATCAATAAATTTTAATTAATTTCATGTTGTAAGATTCCTTTCTTCTTCAAAATAATTTAATTAAAATTAAATTTGATGAACTTTAGCTTGGTTAATATATGAAAATTTGGATTAAAACCCATAAACAGTTCATTTTATTTAACCACGATGCAAAAAATTGACACTTTTTTAGAGGTGCACTGGCGTTTTAACCTAATTCGGGTACGCTGAATCTAGTGGTGCTCGCCGTTTTTTTTTTAGATTGGCTCTGGTTTTCGAGCTATACCGTTATTTCGAAAATGGAGTAGGTTGCACAAAATATATTCACGTAACTCAAAAACGGTTTAGGTTATTGAATGGGGGGGGTGCTTTTTTACCATGTGAGATAAGGCCATGATATCTCTCATTCAATAGGGAGATAAAGCCTTTTTTTATATTTGAATGGGAGATAAAGCCATCCTGGTCTTAGCTCACATTAGCAATATTAGAAAATGGCTTTATCTCTCATTTCAGTTCCGGAGACTCTAAAGTAAAGTATTGAAATCTGGCTTCGCATACTAAAGTTATTCTGCGTAGCGGCCTGCGGCCGTGCTCAACGGTTTTTTCCTCCAGTAGAACGCGGCAGGTGGCTTCGCTGCGTGCGTCACAAGAATAAAAAAATGTTTTTCAATGATAACTAAGGATTTTCCCTGTTACTGAATGTTTACACCATGCATAACAATATTCTGGAAAAATATGACTTTATCTCTCATTTGCGAAAAAAAATATGGCTATATTTCTCATTTCGCATAATTTTAAATATGACCATACCTCTCAATGATTGGGCTATAAGGCCATTATGGCTTTATCTCCCATTAAATTGAGCAATAAAGCCATCAAGGCCTTATCTCGCAAGGTTTTAAAGCACCCCCCTATTGAATTTACAAAAACGAAATTCCGCAATAAAATTTTCTTTAAGAAAAGTTAATATTTTTTCTAATAAGAGCAATCCTTTTAGAAACATAAAAAAATTTGCGCCATATTTAAGAATTTCTTTAAACGGCCATATTTGTATGTTTCAAGAAAATGCTAAGAACAAATCTCCAAAATCCTACTAGGGGCGATTCCTTGGCAGTTATGGGGCTTTTTCTTCAACATATTTCTAATCTGTATTGACTATTTTGTATGGGTGTCCCTTTAAAGAATGGAGATAGCAGGTAGGTATGTGTGAAATAAATGATTGAGATGAAAAATAAAGTATCCTAGGCAACCTCCTCAATTTTCGAAATAACGGTATATCTCGAAAACCAGAGCCAATCTAAAAAAAAACGGCGAACACCACTGGATTCAGCGTACCCGAATTATTTTCAAACACCATGTGCCCGGCTTGTCTGTTTTTTCAACTTGCATAGTGTTATTGATTTAAAGAATAAATAAAAACGTTTGTTATAAAATTTTTAAGAAAAAATCGCACTTACCAAATTGCGCCAAATTTTCAAAATTTGCAGTTGTGTTAAAGATTTTGTTTGCCATTAAAATAATGTTTTCAATAAATTCTGAAATAAGTAAAAAAAAAATATAACTTAAATTAAACAATAAAATTTTACAAGACAAAAATATTAGAAATAAATAAAATTTGAACACATTTAAACTCCACCAGAGTTTTAAGCCCGTTTTCACAAAAAAAAATTTTAAATTAACTGCCTGGCCCACGATGTCGACAAGAACATTTCTAACGTATATTTATATTGAAAACAAAAACAAATGTTGGTTTTGTATTTTTGTTTTCAATATAAATATAAGAAAGAAATGTTCTTGTCGGCATTATGGGCCTGGCGGTTAATAAAGGTTTAAAGAACTAATTTACTATGAAAATTATCCCTTATAAACGTTTGTTATATTTAATAATCGTTTATGAATACGGGGATAAATTTTTATTGTCTTTCTTCAAAATTTTTACACCCAATTTTACTTTAAATATTAATAAAGAATCTTAAAGTTATTTTTCAAGCAAATTTGTATTTCATATTAATAACAAAGTTCTTAATTAAAATCAATTCTACACGATCTTTGAAAAGTTGTCGTATTCACCACTTAAGGAGTTATTTATAAGTTTTGTTGGTACAATACATTTATTGTAAGCATTTGCTGATAGTAAATTATTTCAAAGCTGTAAAAAAGGAGTCCCAAAAAGAGAATGCAAAAGAAATTGGAAAAGTATTAGTTTGGCACTGGTACTGAAAGAAAACTATATATGTATTATTTATATCAAATGCATCTTGGATTATATTCTGTGTATTTTGCTTAAATCAGTGTGTACACTCTCTTTTAAAAACAAGCGATATCGGCTTTTCCGTTTAAAAGCTAACAAAAGTTAACAGACATTAAAATTTTCAAACTCTATACTGAAGTGTCGCTATCACAAACAAATACTGTAGAGAAGTATAGAATACCAATTTACGTAAGGATGTAAAGGTGTAAAAGCAAAAAATAAATAATTTACTATAGTGAAAGGGAGGATGTGAGAAAAAACACTCACAAACTGAACTGAAAAATACACGCTGCAAAGATACCGGGAACAAAAAATACAAACTACCCCTATTTAAGTTTGTAATATGAGTTTGGGATATGTGTGTACAAAATATGTTATATACTTTATGGGGCATCAGATGAACTTTTTAATATTTTTAATAAGTGAATTTGTTAAATTTCACGCGGAATGACAAACTAGTTACTGGTGGAGGGTATTTTTAGCTTTTATTTTCATTAAAAGTAAATATTTTGTATTTTGATTAAACTTTAAATACTCAAATTATTTAAAACTATTTTAAATTTGTATAAACTTTTTCAAACGTTTAAGATGTTTTCTTTTAATAGTCCTAATATTTTAATTAATTCTAGATTATTCATTTTCCAATTTAATTACATGTTTCTAGAGTATTTATTGAATTATAAATGAAATTTTAATTATTCGTTTTACGTTAATACGTCCAAAAACAAACAAAAAAATAATAATAAAAATTAAATGTATATAAAAATGTTTCTTTTTATCGGAATTAATTGAATTTCAAATCAAATTAAGTGGAAATAAATTGCAATGCAATGCATTGCACTAAAAATTAATACGATTGGGGAAATAATAAAAAATGTATAAATAAAACAAGAAATATAAATAATTAAAAACACATGGGAAAGCAAATCGATTGCAAACCAGCCAGCCCATTGCACATTTGCACAGGTTGGGCAAAATAATAAATAAGACACGTGGAGAAAAATATTGCGAAATTATTGGGGTAGCAATGAAAGAGGTACTCGCATATTTTCTACATGCGAATTAAGAAAACGTAAGGAAAACAATTGGTTAAGATTTTTTTTTATAGTAATTTGGTCAGCGCAAGTTTTCGACTTCATTTATCACACACACAGAGAAAAGTAAAAATTGATTACAATTAAAAAATTTGTGATATTAATTAAATTTGCACCAGTAAACAATTTAATAGTATTAATTAAACGTTTACTTCATTTGATTAAATGTTAAATTCGCTTTACTCAGTTTTTAATAAAGACTTAGGCCCATTTTCACAACCTATCGATAGCTAAAAGTAGACTTTAAAAGGCCTTATAAAAATTGTTCCATTATTTAAACTTTATTTTAACCTAAAGTGAGCGATAAAGTAAAGGTTCATCCTATCTGGTAGGTTAAAGTAAAGTTCTAACAAAGGAACACTTTTTATACGGCCGATAAAATCCTACCTTTAACTATCGGTAAGTTGTGAAAACGGGCCATATTTTATTTTTGGTTAATGATTTAATTGGTGAACAATTTTGAAGAATTTTTCTGTGCACTTTAATATGAAAAAAAACTTTAAGGCCTAAATCTTTAAGGCTAAAATTATGGCTGAACCTGGTGCCGTATAATTAGAACTTAAGTTTGCAGCAAGCTGCAGAGCTTCCCCGCAAGGTGGAAAATTAGCCCTAAAAACCGACTATTTAAGATCTCTTTTCCCGTGACCGAAGTGCCAGGGGCTACTGCTATCATATAGGAACTTTGGTCAACTAAGATCTTACCAGGTCTGTCAGTTTTGAACTCCACCATGTATTGACTGCATCTGATTTCCGGAGGGTAAAACGAACTAAAAGGTTAAATATCCTTAGGATGTTTCCCTACATACCGTCAGGGTAACTGAATGTTACAAATAGAAAGGCTTAACATGGGCATTTACCTTTTTGGTCTAATTATATGGTGGCCTTTACTTCTGGGTAACATAGAATGCATTTACGAACCGCCCCTGTATGTGAGAACAACCAACACACACAGGTAGCAATTTTGAGCATACATTTCGGCAGAATTCTACACTCGCATCTGTTGAATAACAGCCACCTTGGAAGATCCGTCTGTAGGCCGAACTGTTACACAAGTTGTGCGTAATCAGCCCTGGAAAAAGGATTTTGTGAAGTTGGGTCTTAACTACAACCATCCTCGTGATCTTCAAAGGGGCCTCAGCCAACAGTCAGTCTGGTTCAGTGATACCAGGTGCTGCTAACTCCCTTGGTACTAGATAGGAAATTCTGTCAGCCGCGATCTAAACTTTGTCACAAGTGGTGAACAATCAGCTCTAAAGGAGGCACATCCCTCGACTTTGGGTCTAAACCACAACCACTACGTGATCTTCGAAGGGGCCCTAACCAATCGTCAGTTGGGGGGGGGGGGTGATTTAAAACCGTGGAAGATAAGGCCATGATGGCATTATTGCTCAATTGAATGGGAGATAAAGCCATAATGGCCTTATTGCCCAATCATTGAGAGGTAAGGTCATACTTAAAATTTACGAAATAAAAGATATAGCCATATTTTTCTTCGCAAAAGAGAGATAAAGCCATATTTTTCCAGAATATTGTTATGCATGGTGTGAACATTCTGTAAAAGTGAAAATCCTTAGTTATAATTGAAAAACATTTTTTTATTATTGTGCCGCACGCAGGAAAACTTTATTCAGCGAAGCCCCGTCCGCGTCCTACTGGAGGAAAAAACCTCTAAGGAGGAAAACTTTAGTATGCGAAGCCAGATTTCAATACCTAACTTTAGTGTCTCCGGAACTGAAATGAGAGATAAAGCCATTTGCTAATATTGCTAATGTGAGCTAAGGCCATGATGGCTTTATCTCCCATTCAAATGAAAAAAAAAAAACAAAAAAGGCTTTATCTCCCTACTGAATGAGAGATAAAGCCATCATGGCCTTATCTACCATGGTATTAAAGCCCCCCCGTCAGTCTGGTGCAGTGCTACCACGGGCTACTGACTCCAGATATGATCTCCGGTCAGCCGCAATCTCAAAAGATTTTATGTCGCACTTTGATCTGGGATTTTTTTTCCTAACAAATTTGGGATATTACTGATATCTGCCGCCGTAAATTGGTCGCCGCATTGCTTGAAGTGTTCCTTGACAATTTTAGGGTTTGGTTTTTACTTGAACCTGACGGAGTAATTGATCACGTAATTCGTTCAATGTGACCTTTTTGTTTGGATTTTATTCAAATGTGACCGCAAATTGTATTTACGATATATTTTGTTTTTGGATATTTTAGCATAATTTTTACAAATGACTAGGCACTGTTGTTAGTTTTAAACAGACGCCGCGCTATTTAAAACAGTGAACATTTAAGACTTTAAGATGTTATACAATTTATGATATGATTATTTCAAAGTTAATTACAATTATATGTTTGTGCTATTTTTTTCTTCAAGAGTGTATAAAACAATAATGCGCTTTAAAATGTTATTAATTGAGGAAAAAAATAATCTCTAAATTTTTATGTGGTTCTAATTCAATATTAAGCCGCTTAAATGATAATAAAAAATTTGTTAAATCATAATGATTATTTTTAAAAAATTGGCAACAAATTAAAGATAAGAATTTTTTTTTTTTTTTTTTTATAAATTTAATAAAAATAAATTGACAAATTTAACATTTCAACTAAAAAACCCTTTTAATAAAGTTAAGCATCAGAAATTTAAAATTCTAAAGAAACTTTCCCTTCCTGTGTCAATTTTCTTAATTTATTTGTTCATGCAAATAAAACGTGACTTGAATTTAAGTTTTTTATTTAATCAATTTTAAACTCATGTATCTTTTTAACAAAATATTTATTTTTGACAGCTAAGTGTCATTGAGATCAAAAAGCATATTTAACATACTTTATAAACATTTATGTTTGCTAAACAACAAGAAAAACGTAGGAAAATTCTTAAAACTTTTCTTTCAGATAACTATCATGTTAAGGAAAAATTTATTAAAAAGGCAAAAACAAAACAAAAAAAGTTGAAGCAAATGAAATTCTGGTTTAAAATCAGCTGCAGTTTTTATCTTACAACATTCATACGTTCTCTTAACAATATTTGGTTTTCATAAAAAATTGTTGTACATGTGTTCATTGCAGAGATTTTTCTCATGAAATTCAATATTTTTTTTTAATTCTGGTATTTTCGTCAATAAAGTGCTAATTCCATGGAAACAATTTAAGTAAACCCAACACCACAATTTTTAAAAACAAACTATCGAGAGTGTAACAAATTTTGGACCAACGGGCAATAATGGACCTGCCAGAGCAAAAAGTTTTTTAAGCGGAATATTATTTAGATATCGTCATCTATATGAGATTTGTTTATCTTTAAAAAGTGATTTTAGAAAGGGTGTGTATATAAGGACCTACGGTTAATTTTGGACCCACCAGTAAAATAGTGTGTCATGGCGCTGTTTAAGTTTCTGTCGCCAAATTGTATGTCAATACCTTCATTTAAACGGAAGAAAAAGGCAAAAAAGCTATTTTCGGGGTTACACGTAGAAAAAAAATATGGTTAGAGGTAACCATATTCTAAGAGCAACTGTTATGGTTGGATTTTAACAATGTTTATGTTTGCAGGTTGCCATATTATGTTTTAAATATGACCATAGTATGGTAAAAATCAACAAAAATGATCACGAAATCAGCCATAATATGGTGAAAATGAACAATATTTTCGGAAATATTAACCATAATAATGGTCAAAACTAACCATATTATTTTCAACATTAACCATAAAATGGAAAAAATTTCCCAGAATTTTAACGAAAGTAACCATATTGTGGTCAGAATTACCAATAATATGGTCAATGTTATCCATATTATGGTTATTTCTTTCATCCATATTTTCAATTTGTTTGTTAAGTGTAAAATTATAGTTTTATTTAATTTTGTATTCCTGATAGGTGTTAAGTTCCACTTTTGTAAAAAATCCCCTTTGATTCATATTCCAGCCTGTGACGACCTTCATTATCATTTTTCCTGTTACAATAGTTTATTTTACGTAAATTAACGTATTTTAATTAATAATTTAAATGAAATGAATGAGAATTTTAAGCAAGCAACTATTGTAAAATGCAAACGACCAGAATTTTGTTGCTTTTTAAACATATTATTTTAAATTTAAACACCCAATTTTTTAAAATATTATAATTTCAAACATATTATTGTTATTAAATATTACCATAACATGCTTGAAAGCAACCATAATATGGTTATAGCTTTTGGATGGATAAATTTAATTTTATGGTTGCCGTGATAATAATAGGGTTAAGGTAACCATTATAATGTGTTAGTATATAGTTGCAACTTATTTGTTAATGTTTATTTTTCAATTCAACCATATTTGAAGTTTCAAAGGAGGTAAACACTTTATTGTTAAATAGAAACAAAATATTAACAACCACGAAAGGGTTTTGTAAAACACAACAAAACTTTGTTTATTGGCATTGCAGGGACCATAATTGTATTTTTTAACCATACTCAACCATGTTTCAAATACGGACAGATTCAAATTAAATTTTGTAAGATGATTAAGATTGCAATCAAATAATAAATTTCTTCTAACACTGCAGTTACACGCTCAAGTTTTTCTTGATAGTCTTTTACATATCGTCGGTCTCATGTAGAAACACCCTAACTCGATTTTTTTCGAAATTGAGTTTTTTAGTGATTCCAATACATTTCCCACAAATACACCTCGTCACAAAAATATACAATAGCATCAAAAATATCAGTTTAACAAGCAATTGAAGAAGCCATTTTACATTATGATACATACAGTTTCTATTATGTTTTTGCCTTCTTCTGCAAAGTTGCATTTATGTGAGTTAGGGCCTTTCTACATGAGATAAACGATTTACTGTTTGTCGAAATTTCCAAAAATTGATAGTTGTGATTGTGACGTAGGCTGCATTTAATTTTTGAGCAATTTACTTTCAAGATGCCATTTTTGAGCAATTTACTTTCAAGATGCCATCAAGAAAACGAAAAATTTACTCTCTAACCTTGAAATCAGCTGTTTTCTTGAACGTTACTTGAAACACTCACTGGAAGGAGAATTTTAAAGGCAAGTTCGTATCAATTTTTAAAAGTATGAGTGTATTGGTAAAAAATTGTGAGTGTATTAAAACTTGATAGGCAAAACTTGATCGTGTAACCCTCAAGTAAATACCAATATAATACAGGGGTGTTCTGGAATTCGAAAACGCAAAACGCAAGAATTTAATTTAATTTTTATAATTTTTTGCAAAATTCTGTTTAATAGAGAAGTATTTGTTTAATATTTGTCATAAAATTCTTTTATTACAGAAATTTTATTTACAGACGACGTTTAAAGTTCTTGGGTTTTCAATTTTCAGAAACTCCTGATAAGATGGTTTAAAACACATAGATCGTATTCAGAAAAGAAGCTTTTACTATTAACCGATACTCAGTAATTTCAGTAGGCTAAGTCCTTGTGACAATGAGAACCTATGTACCATATCATTAAATTATCTCCAAAATTAGGACCTGTACTTTGGACCAAAGGTTTACATGCACAGCCAGCCGGACGGACGGAAGGACATTGTTAGATCGACTGATAACGTGATTCTGAATCGATCGGTGTACTTAAAGTTGGGTCAAGGACCAATACTTAAAGGCGGTACAAATATCAGCATAAACTCATAATACCCTCTGCACTACTTTGGTGGAAGGAAAAATAACTTCACTTCACTTATAGATACAGTGAGCCAAAAAAAACTTGTACACTTGTTAAATTAAAATAAAAGAAAACACAGAGATTTAAGCAACACCATAATATAACTTTTTTTTTTACATTAATTAAATTTTAAGATCTATATTTTAATTTAAAAAAAAACTTTTTTTTTCATTTTGTATATTTTAACGTTAAAAAACAACAAAAACATATATATGCTAAAACTCATAAACAAAAAAAAGTTGTGCAGGACAAACAACTTAACTTTAAACTTTTTTTTTTAATTAATTAAATTTAAAGATCTATATTTTAATTTAAAAAAAAAACTTTTTTTTTCATTTTGTATATTTTAACGTTTAAAAACAACAAAAACATAAATATGCTAAAACTCATAAACAAAAAAAAGTTGTGCAGGACAAACAACTTAACTTTAAACTTTTTTTTTTAATTAATTAAATTTAAAGATCTATATTTTAATTTAAAAAAAAAACTTTTTTTTTCATTTTGTATATTTTAACGTTTAAAAACAACAAAAACATAAATATGCTAAAACTCATAAACAAAAAAAAGTTGTGCAGGAAAAAAAACTTAACTTTAAAAGAGATTAAAATATTTAGGTTTTCAATATTTTGTATGGTGTCCTTAATATTCTTTAACAGAAAGAAGTCTTCTTGGCATCAAATGGACTAGATTTTTTTGTAACTTCTTGGGAAATAGAACTCCAGATATCTTTGAGAGCGTTTTTTAAGGATTATTTTCCTGATATGTGGTAATCTCTTAATTTGGTTTTCATATGAGCCCACAAATGCTCAATCGGATTTAAATCCGGGCTCTGGGGAGGATGAGGAAAAACTTTTTTTGTGTTATAAAGCAACCACTCCCTTACAATACCGGCCGAATGCTTTGGATCATTATCTTGCATGCAAACAAAATCATTCCTTAAACCCATTTTTTGGGCAGATTATGGCAAACTATTTTTCAGAATATTTAAATAACCTATTTTATTCATGATTCCCTCGATACACACAAGGTTACCTACTCCATTAGCGCTCATACACCCCCAAACCATTACATTGCCGCCATCGTGCTTAACAGTATGAAAAATATTTCGTGGATTAAATGCTTCCTTCCCGTTACTTTCTCCAAACAGATTAACGTCCATCACTTCCAAATATTACATTAGGGTGGTTCTTAGCTGCTATATGCCAATTTTTTCGTCCACTTTTTTAACAATTGATCAGTATTTATTAAAAAAAAATATTGAAAAATGTCAAGGCCCATCGATTGGAAATAAACTGTGCAAGCCCGCTCAAATTAAGAAAATCGCTTAAAATGGAACTTTAAAATGAAAATATAAAAAAATATTATTCGGATGACTTAAATGAAATGTATGATTGGAGTGTGGTTTTTAAGTTGTGACGAAATGTTTTAGCATAACCGTCATATTTCGGCCGAAATATTACTCCAGCTCATAAAAAGTCCAATCACGATAAAAAAAAAACAGTTGGTTTTCTTAACTTCACAATTTTTTTCTGTAAAGTCAAGATTTAGAAAAAAGTTGTCAGAGAAAAAAAAACAATTTAAACTTCACAGGCATCATTTTTGTTTAACATTTTTTTCAAATTTATAGTTTTGGAGTTTTGAGTCAAACATAAAAGTTAAAAATTTCAAGATTTTTGATATTTTGAGCGGGTTTGCGGGCACGTCTTATCCCCAGCCGATGGGCAGGGTAATTTTCTTATCATTATACACCAAACGGGTGGATCATGATGCAATAGATCGAACTTTTAATTTAAAGGGCCACTATAGTGTACTTAAGGCTAGATTACACTATTATACTTTGTATTAATACATGTAAAAAACTCAAGTTTATAAAAAAGTGTAATAGTGTGATAGCAATGTGTCACGAAAATGACAAGTATTATGAAAAAAGTTTGA
This sequence comes from Pollenia angustigena, assembly GCA_930367215.1. NCBI lineage: Eukaryota > Metazoa > Arthropoda > Insecta > Diptera > Polleniidae > Pollenia > Pollenia angustigena. Next base: position 121,760,285 of record OV884059.1, on the reverse strand, counting down.
CATCCCATACGACTTTATCGTTTTTTGAAAAATTTCTAAACAATAATACTTTTCATTGGATCAGGGTTGCATTTTATTTCATGTGTGAGTGTTTATACTTTGAACATATTTACATTATGCAATTAACGCCGCAACTTGCTGCAACTTTCGCATGCAACTTTTTGTTTGTTAGCAAGAGGTGTAGGGAAGAAAACGGGATTGAAAAAGTTGAAAAAATGCTTGAAAAAAATGTGAATGTGAAAAGAGTTTCGTAGAAACTACTTTAAAAGAAAATAGAAAAAAAACTCGGCGTTAATTGCATAGATGTAAATGCGGTCTTTGTGTGATGGTGTGAACACAAACTGTCATGTAAAATTAGATTTTTTGACAGTCGCAACAAAGCTCATTAGATTTCTATCTCACAAAGTATTATGGAATACCTAAGTCCCAATTCACACGTTGCAAGTCTTATTGATCAGCTTGCTACTTTATAACGAGAGTGAAGAGAGGAAAATAAACGTTTCTCTCTCACTCTCTCTAGCCTATAAGGTAGCAAGCTGATCAATAAGACTTGCAACGTGTGAATTGCCACTAAGACTTGTGAGATAGTGTAATCTAGCCTTTACTATATAGTAAAGCCCTGCACGAATGCATTTGAATGCCGCTTCAAAACATTCGTTTGATTTTCAGCTACTGATTGTTGATTGCTTTTTGCTAACGAATCAAATTCTGTATTGTGAAAAACACATAAAGGACGAAAAAAATATAAACACACAAATGCAAATGAATTTAAATTAGTGTGTTATAAACAACCGAATACGAAGTGTAAAGAGCACGAAATATACTCCACACAACAACGAAACAAACGAATAACACAAACAACACCAAATCACACGAACCGCACGAATCAAACGAATCACAACAAACAACAATAACAAAATAGGTGATATGAATTATCTTATTTTTTACACTTTTTGTACACTTATCGAAGTCACATCGACGACTGAATTGATGACCGTAAAAATATGTGTTAGTAGTGGTATACACAATTGTGCAAAGAAATGGAATTCCCTCCTTGCAAATAATAGGACTAGTCCAAAAGTAACCCAAACGTATGGAAAAAAACCTGGTCTATTTAACATTACGATGTTCTAGCAGAGGACCATATAACCCACCTTTAGACCACTAAGGGGTAGTTTGAAAACTACTCCAGGGGTAGTTTTAAAACTACATCAAGAGGATTAGTTTTGAAGTCGTTTAAAAACGAAAGCATGTCGTTAAAAAAACGAAGACATGTCGTCTCACTACAAACACTTTTTAACAATGACATGGTCCATGCTTGCATTACATCGGACCAGTCCATGGAGTAGTCCATTTTATCAAAATGGATCAGGTGGTCCAATTTTATTTCCCTACTCCTTAGTGGTCCAAAGGTGGGTTATATGGTCCTCTCCTAGGACATCGTAATGTTAAATAGACCAGGTTTTTTTTCCATATGTTTGGGTAGCTATTGGACTAGTCCTGGTCCCTTGTGGACTACTCTTTACACGCGTGTTTAAACTGGTCCTATTATTTGCAGGGTTGCAGGGCTGTTATAGACTCACAATTGTTGTGTGTTATGTTTTCTTTTACATCAAATACTACATTGCGTTGATTTGATTTTTTAAATCAAACTACTGCTTAACAACGAGTTGTTTGAAACCAACTACTGTTTAAAATTGATTCGGTTTTTCATTGAGTATCATTCGAACTGATTTAAAAAAAAAAACACAGTATTTGAAACAACAATAACTTGGTGCGGAGAACTGTGAAACATAAACAAATGCATTCGTGCAGGGTTTTACTACATAGTATATTCCGACAAAAGTAATAAAATCAACATTTAAGCAACATTTTGAATTTTAAAAAAGCAGTTAAAAGGAGAATTAAGAGCTTTTATTGTACCCAGAGAAATGCTTTGTAGGAGTAAGTAAAGTATACAGCAATTAGACAATTACGAATAGTAAATTTAAGTTCAATTCATTTCAAGTGCTCGAAACAAAGATTAGAAATTAAACTAACATATAAGTGTCCCAAAATTAAAATTGTTAAATATCTGATGGCTTTTGGATTAAAATAAATTTGAGTTTGAGTAAAATATTCGAAAAAGTGTTTATTTATTATTTTAAAAGATTTTATGGTATAAACACAATTGAACAAAATTTGTAGAATTTGTTTTTGTTTTAAATGAAATTATTCGTAATAAAGAATTCTTTCGCACATCGGAAATTTTCTATAACTTATTGAACGTTGTGTACATCACAAAGCATAAAATGACAATTTAACTAGCATGACGTTGCCTACATAAAAGTACAAAACTAATAAAAACGTTAATTAGTTAATTTAGCCTTACTAGACGTTTATAATCGGCGTTTATAATAGAAAGTGTTATTAGTAGGGCTGCGATTTCCATGCAAATGCATATAGTCTAAGAAAGATGTCGACCAGTTATCTTTCCGAATCAATAAATTTGCGTTAAAATGGCATCGATTTGTTTTTGCATATTTTGGTTATAAATGCATATTATTGCATATTATTGCATTTTTGGTATTTTTTATTGATTTTTTAAATTTTGTAAACTTGTTTTTTAATGGTATAATTAAAAAATTAACAACTAACAAAACCCTTTAAAGCAATAAACTTTGATATCTTTGCTAATAAGACTCGTTGCGTGTTTGCAATTCTCATTCACTCTGTAGTTTTGTTTGCTAATCTTTGGCTTTTATAAAAATTTTTGGGAGAATGTTTCCTGATGATCTGGGGGTCTACTCTCTATTGCGATGCGAAAACAATTTGGATGCGTAAGCTAAATGCAAACTTGGTACTCTCTATCACTTTCGCAAAATTTTCTGAAAATTAAGCAATAGTGGCAATAAAAATAAAAGATTGCGCGAATTTACAGTAATGAAATGTTAAAGTGTGTAAAAATATTTGAAATTGGAAAATTTAAATAAAACAAGTTAGAGTGCTATATTCGGCTGTGCCGAATCTTTGATACCCTCCACCGACAGTTCGAATGTTTAAGGAGTAATATCTGTATGATGTTATTATTATCTTAAACTGTGACGATTTGTTATTAATTATGGTTTAAGGCAACCAAACTGTTTTCCGGTAGAAGGGTTTATATGGGGCCTAGGGTAAATTATGGAACGATCATCACGAAATTTCACAGCGTCATTTATAGTCCTTTAAAACTGTGACGTACCAATTTCTGTTATGATAGCATTATTAATTATGGTTTTAGGTGTACTGAACTGTTTTCCGGGAGTAGGGTTTCTATGGGGCCTAGGGTAAATTATGTACCGATCTTCACGAAATTTCACAGTATTATTTATAGTCCTATAAAACTGTGACGAGCCAAAATTTGTTATGATTGCATTATTTTTTACGGTTTTAGGCGTACTAAACTGTTTTCCGGTAGTAGGGTTTATATGGAGCCCAAGGTAAATTATGGACCGATCGTCACGAAATTTCACAGTGTTATTTCTTGTCCTAAAAAACTGTGACGTACCAAATTTTGTTACCCTAGCGTTATTTTTTTACGGTTTTAGGCGTACTAAACTGTTTTCCGGGAGTAAGGTTTATATGGGGCCCAGGGTAAGTTATGGACCGATCTTCACGAAATAACACAATATTATTTCTTGCCCAATAAAACTTTGATGTACCAAATTTTGTTATGATAGCATTATTTTTTACGTTTTTAGGCGTACTAAGTTGTTTTCCGGAAGTAGGTTTTATATGGGGCCTATGGTAAATTATGGACCGATCTTCACGAAACTTAACAGTTTAATTTCTAGTCCTATGTAACTGTGACTTGCCAAAATTTGTAATGATAGCATTGTTAGTTAGGGTTTTAGGCTTCATATACTGTTTTCCGGGAGTAGGGCTTATATGGGGCCTAGGGTAAATTATTGACGGATCTTCACGAAATTTCACAGCGTGATTTCCAGTTGAATAAAACGAATTGTTGCGAAATCTTATATCATTCTGTGCATTTTTCCACCATTTATGTTAGTTTTTGTAACAAAATTATCAATTTTTTTTAGGTGGTGGTTCTACATTTTGATTCATAGCCAGATCCTATTGAACCGATTTTGCTGAATTTCAATCCCAAACTGCTTACGATAACTACAAGCAATTTGACACCAAGATTGTTGATTTCTTTTGAGTTTTTCGAAAGTGAGCGTGTTTTCAACAGACGGACAGACAGACGGACATGGCTAAATCGACTTAAAATTACTCAAGGACCCAGAATATATATACTTTATAGGGTCTGAGATGAATAGTAAAAAAGTTTCACACGGAATGACAAACTGAATATACCCTCTTCACAACTAATTGTGGTGGAGGGTATAATAAAGTGATGATTTACGAAAAGAAAAAAATAAATTAAAAGATGCGCAAACGTATTGAAGAGTACCAATCGCTTGATTTGCTACAATTTTCATTCGCATCGCAATAGCGAGTAGCCCCCCTGGCCTACGCAACCAGTGAAATGCGCCTATAAACTAGCTTATCCTCCAACAATAAATTTCAGTGTTTTTCTCAAGAATACAAATTGGAAATTAAGTACGACAAACCAAATCTTGTTAATTATACTGTAAAACTTATAAACTTGTGTGTGTTATGTTTTATGGAAATTTCAATTTCTATCAGTTTTATTCTGTCACTTAATTGTGAATAAATTCATAAGTGGTGCGCCTATTTCAATGAAAAAGAGCTCAATTCCTTGTTGTTGTGTTTTTATTTTTTTTAGCAATTTTTGAAAACTAAAATGTTTAAAAATTTTGTACAAATATTTTTTTTTTTTTTTTTTTTTTTTTAAACTTTTACGATATCACTGAAACTACGATCAGATTGTTGATTTTGAATTTTTTTATTTGAGTAAATAGAGCAAAGCCTTCTCAATTTGTGCTTATTTTATGCAAATGTTGACCGTGACTGCGCCTCAAATGGTCCATCCGTTTAGTCCCATTTTTTTTTTTTTTTTTTTTTTTTAATAATTTATTTTTATTATTGAATCTTTCTTATCGAAATTTACAATATGTATTAAAATCTTAATTCTACTTGTTGTTTATTAGTTGTTACCAATGTAACCACTAACTGCTGTATTCAAATTTTAAAAATGTCTTCTAGTTAGGCTCAAAGTATCGGTTCTTTTTAGCCTCTGGTGACCTTCGAACTGAAGCAGACCCCGAGCGAGGTAGTTAGGGTGGGCCATTAGTTTATCGATGTTGCTAATTGAATATTTTTTAATTTCCTCCTGGATAGTGGGGACGTTGAGATCTCTGTGGATAATATCATTACGTATATACCATGGGGCGCAGACAATTTGTCGTAATATTCTAGACTGTCTTCTTTGAAGCTTTTGGATGTTAGATGCGCATGCAGTACCCCATAATTGGATGCCATATGTCCATATTTGTTTTATGATGGACTTGTATAAGAGAATTTTGTTGTTTAAAGACAAGTTTGAGTTTCGACCGAGAAGCCAATGTAGTTGAGCTGCTTTAAGTTTTATAGCCGTTATTTTCGCTTCAATATGACGAGACCAGGTCAAGCGTCTATCTATATGAATTCCCAAGTACTTAGCATTGTTTTCTACCGGAACAGTTAGTTTATTTATTTTTACAGCTGGGCACGTTTGTCCTCTGAGCGTGAAAGTTAAGTAAGCACATTTAGCCGGGTTAACCTTTATTCTCCATTTTTCAAGCCAGGCCTCAAGTTCATTGATGTGGGACTGCAGATTTTGCGATGCGACTTTCGGGTCATGGTTAACGCTAATAAATGCTGTGTCGTCTGCAAATCTAGAGGTTCATATTTTGGCATACTCTTTCCAACATTTCGGCCGGTATCTCATGAATAAAAGCTTCAATGTTGCCTTCCAATGCGTCAATTGAAGCGGGCATGTGTGTATAGACATGAGCTTTAACGTAGTAAAAAAATTCAATAATTTGCAAGCGTTGTTCGTTTGTAAGACGATTCATGGTTAAATTATAGACCAAACTGAAGATGTTTGACAGTGAAACAAAACACGAAACGTGCGTCAGCTGTGTCACACTGGTTGCCAAAAAGATAATAGCTAAAAAATCACTCGATATATGTACATATGTCCTGCAAGTGCCTTTATTTTTTTTTATACAGCTTAATCGCGAAAACAAGAGCTGTTAAAAATATTCTATCTACACTGATAGTTAAGGCGTCATAACGCTGATGTATTTTGACATCAGTACTATGACAAGTGTCTTCTTTTTGACCCCACGACTTGGCCAAAGTGTCAACAGGGTAAAAATGAAATTATGTCGTCAATGGGATGACACATCGGCATCACAGAAATGACGAACATGTCTTCAGTGCGATGACGCAGTAACATCGGTGAAATGACACATTAACATCAATTTAATGACAGTTTGTCATTAAGTCAAAGTCAGTGGAATTGACTTAAGTCAAAGTGAGAGAGTATTATTATTTACTTAACCCATACCTATGTTTGTTTCACGTCTGTTGATTTACGACCTTTGTTTACAGCAGAACTATCAATAATAAGACGACACCAGCACCATTCCCATATGGTTTTTGTAATTATTCTACTTTAAATTTAAATTTGATGTATTTAACTAGATAATTTAAAAAAAATGAATATAGGAATTTTTGCTTCTTATAAAACATTGTAATCATGAAAATAATGTTAGTAATATACAAAATGTGGCATCGAATTGATGTCACTATAGTCATAAAATGACACGTAAAAAATGACAGAATTGTACGAAGACGCAAGTCATTGGATTGATGTTACTTTTTGCATCATTGATGCCATTTGTAGTAACATTGATGTCACAATTCTGATTGTGGGGCATCATCAATATGAAGATGCATTTTTCTATCAGTGTATACATTGAAAAGCTGTATATCAGAAGAAGTCAGCGACGGTTAAAATTTTTTCGAAACAAAATGTTCTGTTAAGTTGTGACATAAACCACCTGTAAGACAAAAATTTTGACAAACATGCAGAATTCCCTGTGAGTTGAAAAGGTGACAATTCAGCTGTAGTAAACCTGCCCTGAATGGCAGGCTTTAATTCTTGAATTTTACAATTATTCCTTTAAACGCAATTAAAACGACATGGACACTTTTGTTTAAAGTTATTTAAAAATGTTTCCCAAAAAAAATATGGGAATCCAATAAAATATTAAATTTTAAACATTCTCTCTCTACTAATATACTGTTCGGTTATTCTGACTAATAAATTATTGCTTTTTCAATTTATAGTTAATTAAAATTTAAAAAAAAACAATTACTTAATGTTAATTATTAAAAGCATTTTTTTGTAGTTTCCTAAATTAATTATAAATTTAATAATAATGACAATTAATAGCAATTAAAAAAGGCCTAAATCATTAGAAAATTTGCCGTAAGTGAAAAGTTGAAATATTTTAATAATTTACGACACACAAAGAGCAGTAAAAAAAATATTTATGACTAGGGATGCTGGATATAGAAGTATAATAAATTTTAGTGGCCAAAAAGGTCCGATAGCAGTGCTTAAAGTTCAGACTAGAGGTCTGCAAGAATAAATAAAAACCAATTTCAACACACTCATTTGTTTTCTAACTACAATGTGTCGAGCACCCAATAATAAAGAAACAAATGAAAGAATAACCAAAGACAAAACGAATAAAAACTCATTCAATTCAGTCAACTCAAGTCAAATGAATAAAATATTCAAATATAATTTGAATGTAAAATTTCTGTACCTACACATTACGTATGTATGTGTAAGCTTAACTCTAACAAATAAAAGAAGCCACAAGCTTACACACATATTATGTCAATGTATTCAAATAAATGTATGGACATTCAATAATTCAAAAATTATTCGAATATTTTTTGTAAACTTGCTCTCTCTAACGGGTCATTCCACTGTTTTGTTATTTATGAATGACTCTCAAATTCATTTACAGTAAACAAGTATTTTATTCAATTCATTCTCTCTTATTTTTGTATATGGTTTACTCTTTTCTTATATTTTTGAATGTTAAATATTTGAGTAAATGTTGTGCACTTTGAATAAAGGCAAACAAGTGAATTATTCAAAGCAGACCTCTAGTTCAGACTCGAAAGAGAAATAATAACATAAGTCATAATAACATTTAGGTGGAACTTTGCACGCGAGAAAGGTATAATATTGAATTTTTATAGCAAGAAGGATGCAGAAAGGAAGAGGTACCAAAAAATCCCTCTTTTCCCTACGCCTATAAAATTTCAAAATTATACCTGAAATAAAAAACAAAAAAAAATATATTTGTTCACTACTCTAGGATTAAATTTACGAAATGGCATGTTTTTTATATGCATGTTTTTTAGTGATGAAACTTAAGTAATCGAAGGATGTAGAATGGAATGAAATGAGATGGAAACATCTTCCAAAAATCAAAAAGTAATTTCTTTGGGAATACAAAATTTTAATTTCAAAAGATTTTGTTATTTGTGCTTAATTCCCAGTTTTTATTCTTGATAAAAACACTTGAAATTTATTGTTGATGGAATAAGCTATTCCTATGCGCGTTTCACTGGTTGCTTAGGCCAGATCATCAGGAAACTTCATCCATAAAGATTTTAGAAAAACTAAAGATATTAAACCAAATAAAACTGTTAAACGTATAAGACTTATAAGCAACAGTTCTACTTGTAACAATATCAAAGTTTAAACAAAACACATCAACAATAAACAGTGGGTTTATCTCATCTTACATTCCCCACTACAATTAGTTGAAATTCTCTCAACATTAATTGTAGTTGTAAGTAGGTTATGAAAAACAAAATGAAAACAACAACAACTTACAAAAGCATGTTGTCAATTAAGTGTTTTTTAGGCCGTGCACTTGCCTGTTTATTATCAAAAAGTAATTTCTTTGGGAATACAAAATTTTAATTTCAAAAGATTTTGTTATTCCTGTTTTTTTTATCAAGAATAAAAACTGGGAATTAAGCACGAATAACAAAATCTTTTGAAATTAAAATTTTGTATTCCCAAAGAAATTACTTTTTAATAATAAACAGGCAAGTGCAGGGCCTAAAAAAACAAAAATTTTAAAAAATGTTGATTTTAAGTCCTATGTTTTTCTTATGGGAAGAGTTAAAATCTTCGTAATTTTATGGTATCTGTTAGATGTTGATCAGTGTTAAAAGGCTATAAAGCACATCGATTGCTGACCGAAACTTATCCCAAATATGTTTCATACATTTTTAAGCATATGAGATGGTTTGCGCAATTTGGACACGGAAGATAAGGACCAATCAGGTCAGCCGAAATCTACAAATATGGCGAATTGCAGGTTTGCCTCAATGAAGATTGTTTATCATAATTATTATTGATAATGCCCTAAAATCAGAATTGTGATCTCAATGTTATTACAAATGGCATAAATGAGGCAAAAAGTGACATCAATCCAATGTAGAATGTCATCATATTTTATGCGTCATCTATGCTATGAATACAGTGACATCAATTCGATGCCACATTTTGTGTTTTATTAACATTATTTCCATTTTTAAAAAGCGAAAATTCCCATATTCTATTTATTTAAATTATTTAGTTAAATACATGAAATTTTCAAAGTAAAATGAATACGAACACCATATCGGGCATGCTGCTGGTGTCTTATAATTGAAAGTTCATCGATAAACAAAGGGCGGAATAAAATAAAATTGAAACAGACATGTGAAACGGGTTAGTAACTAATAATATTCTCTCACTTTGACTTAAGTCAATCCCAATGACTCAATTAAGTCATTCTAGTCGGTAATTTCTCCGATGTTACTGAGTCATCGCACTGATGACATTTTTTATTAAACTCACTCTGATTCATTATTGCTCTGATGCCGATGTGTCATCCCATCGATGATATAATTTCACCTGACGACAATTCGGCCAAGTGAAAATCGCAAATCAGGAAAATCGTATCAGTAGTTTACGAGTCTATAGGGAGCAATCAAACATACTCTTTTTTCATTATTGTATTATTTATTGCTTCCCCTGCAGCTGGACCCCTAAATTTTTGTTTTGAAAGGTTTAGTTTACCACAAGAGTGGGTCCTTCAAAGATTGAAGACTTTTGTCTTCATATATTCGGTATTTTAGATTTTCGTTCTATGGGAGGCACTCTTCCTCCTTCTACCCAGCCCAATTTTATTTTAAAATTTATAGTTTATTATAATATTTGCTTAAACCACGTTTTAAGACTCTAGCTACGCGATTATGCGATATTTAATGCATGCAACCTATGGGGGATATTGTTCCCCCGGCGCCTACCCCCTTTATTTTTTTTCAAAGTTGTAGTTTACTATAAGAGAGTTTGAACATCCTCACTATAACAGTTCTTAAGATATGGGATATTTATTATTGGCGTCCTATGGGGGTCCCACTTCCCCTGCTGATATCTTATTTCGGTTCGTAGAAGATCCTAGTGCAAAAAGTTAAAGAAAATGGTCGCAGCGTTTCTTAAGATATGCGATATTGGCATCCTATGGAGGGTACCACTTCCCCTACCCCTAGTATATTTCATTTTCGGAGCTCAAGTAAAGTAAGTGTAAAAATTTCAGGAAAATCGGTTAAGTAGTTTAGGAGTATATAAGCCAACAAGCAAACAGACAAAAAATTTTCATTTTTATATATGAGGAGGTTTATAACAAAACGCAAAAATTCCACTTTTTAAGTTAAATGTTTTTTTCAGGGCTGTGGAGTCGGAGTTGAAGAGTGCATGTTGTGGTTTTTGTACTGGAGTCGAAGTACCCACAAAATTTTGCGACTTCGACTCCAAAACTTTTTAGCATAAACATTTTTAAGCTATTTTTCAAAATAAAAAAATTATTTAGTTTATTTTCTTCGACCTTTTAAATATTATTTTTTCACAATAAATCTTCAAGCTCAAGGTCACTTTTATACAAAAAATATTTATTATTAATCTAACATATCTTTATCTCAATGGATAATTTCTTCAGGGATCTTCAGGGTTTTTGGTTTTTTTTCAGGGACCGAAAATAACAGTTATACATATTGGAATTTTAAAACAAAAAAAGCATATAGAAGTAAATGTCGAAAAACTGATTAAGTATACCATATTGTTCCTTATGCACTTGTCAATGATAAAATAAATTGATTTTAAAAATTTAGATTTTTATATTTACGATCAAACTTATCAGTTTTTTTTTTTTTTTTATTTTTATTTTTTTTAACAAAAATAGCTGTGTGATTTTTATTTTTTCGAGCAAAAATAAAACTTATTCTCTAAATAATTGTTATTTTTGATCGAAAAAATAAAAATCCAAAAACAACTGTTATTTTTGTTCAATAAAATAAAAATCAAAAAATAACTGTTATTTTTGCTCAAAAAAATAAAAATCAAAAAGAAACCTGTTTTCATCTGACTTTTATTAAAAAAAGGAATAACTGTTACGGTCTCTGGTTTTTTTAATTTTAAAAAAATTTTTTAAAACAAAATTTTATGAAACAACAAAATTTTCAATTATGAAAAATAATAAAAATTATACGCAGGGAACATAAATTGTTCTATTCCATTTTTATAAACTTACTAGCTGACCCGGTCCGCGTTGCTGGCCCCAAGCAAACATTAGTGTTGTATTACCAGACGATTTAAGTTGAGCTTTAAACGAAATTTACAGCCTTTAAAATTTTCCTTCCGTAAAAACCTAAATCGGTCAAGCCGTTCTCAAGTTATGCGCTTAATAGAAAAAGTGGGCGTAGAAGTAGGCGTGATACATTTTTCTTTCGATGAAAACGTAAAATGGAATAATACGAACATTTAAAAGAAAAATTAGTCAAATCGAAGGAGCCGTTTTTTTATTTTAGGTAAATCGAAAAAAGTGGGCGGGGCAAAATTTTCTTTCCGTAAAAACCTAAGTTTGACCATGGCAATCATTTTATAGAAAAAATCGTTTGAATCGGTCAAGCCGTTCTCAACTTATGCGCTTAATAGAAAAAATGGGCGTAAAAGTAGGCGTGGTAAATTTTTCTTTCGATGAAAACTTAAAATGGATTAGTACAAACATTTGAAAGAAAAATTTGTTAAATCGATGGAGCCGTTTTCTGATTTTAGGTAATTCGAAAAAAGTGGGCGTAAAAGTGGGCGGGGCAACATTTTCTTTCCGCAAAACCTAAGTTAGCCCATGGCGATCATTTTAAAGAAGAAATCGTCTAAATCGGTCAAGCCGTTCTCCAGTTATGCGCTTAATAGAAAAAGTGGGCGTAAAAGTAGGCGTGGTAAATTTTTTTTCGATGAAAACTTAAAGTTGATTAATACGAACATTTGAAAGAAAAATTAGTCAACTCGATGGAGCCGTTTTCTGATTTTAGGTAAATCGAAAAAAGTGGGCGTAAAAGTGGGCGGGGCAAAATTTTCTTTCCGTGCAGATCTAAGTTAGACCATGGCGATCATTTTAAAGAAAAAATCGTTCAAATCGGTCAAGCCGTTCTCAAGTTATGGTTTTTGCCACGCCCCTCCGCCCCCGAAAATCAAAAATGAGACTTCCCTATGTCACCCGCCTGAATATTCTGAAGATTCCCTGAAAATTTCATCAAAATCGGCCCAGCCGTTTTGGAGTCCATACGTTACATACACACATCCAATTTTATATATATAGATAGATATAGATAGAAGAAGATTGTATTTCCTATCTTACTATTTTAAATTAAATGTCTATAATTTTAATTAATAATAATTATTTTTTACATAAAAGTGACCTTGAGCTTGAAGATTTATTGTGAAGAAAAAATATTAAAAATTTTAAAAGCGTCTGCTTTTAAAATAAGGTCCAGTCTACTTTACATATGAGTAGGTGAGTGCAAAACTCGTTCGTTTCAAAAATTAAGAAATTGCGAAAACACTTGATTTTGACAGATCTTTTAGGACTTTAAGAGAATAAATATATAGCTTGTATCGAACCATGTCCTTTTCTATGTTTCTATGTGACCTAAAATTGCAGTTAGTAACAAAACTTGTTCGTTCCACTAACCAGACATTTTCAAAACTATCTCTTTGCATTGTCTATAACAAAACTCGCCGGTTCACTATTATTTGAAGTGCGCCAAGATATCGTCAATGAAATGGAGCCGAATTAGATTAAAAATGCAAATTTGAAAATAAGTTCGCTTTGACATATTTGTTTTTTGTAAATCGTATATTGAAAAATATTTTTGTAGCGATGTTCCAGCCCCTGTGGTGAAAGCACTAAGTTAAAATAAAACTAAATGGCATATTGAAAACAAAAGACGACCTCGCTTGATAATTTAAAAAGAGGAATCCTAATGTTCTTTCCCACTACAAATTCAGTGGGAAGCAACACTAAGTACACTTGATGCCCTTTACGTCTAAGCAAGTTGGACTTGGTTTTGTTTTCAACTTTTCTATCTCGAAAACTACATTAGATAATATTTATGGGAATACACACACCGATAGAAGAAAATTTTGATTCAAACATTAAAAAAAAACGTATTTTGAAAAGGATGTGAATTGTTGTAGCTTATCTTTCCCCTATAGAACTATTGTTACATTTTTAGCCCTGTATGTATAATTTTAATAAATTAATATAACTTTCAAAATATACTAAAGTTCAATGATTAATTTTCCTGGTGGGCAGGAGTGTGTTGCAAAACTAGTTCGATCTCATATGGATTGTTGCAAAACTCGTTTCTTTTGGAGCAAAACTCGCTCGTTCCAACATTAAATCTATTATGTTTCTATATTTCAGTTGGTTTCAATTTTTAAAATGTTAAGTTATTAATCCAGAATGGCATAACACTTCAGAATCAAAAAGGTTATATATGTTTTTTTTTTTTACATTTTCCCAAAATTCGAATAAACTGTAACGAACGAGTTTTGCATCTCAGTTACTCTTATATAAATAACTGTATAAAAGCTCAATGCGACACGCGATAGAATTAAAATAACGATTTAAAATTTTTACAGAATCATGTTCTTGCTATATTTAACCTTTAAAAGTTACTGCATTAAAAAAAAGTTGTAAGGTCAAATAAGGACCAGTCACATATACATTTAGCATTAAGGTTAGAGTCGGAGTTGGAGTCGGAGTCGTACTTAAAAAATTTCAGCGGATGGAGTCGGAGTTATCACTTTTTCTTGACGACTCCACAGCGCTGCTTTTTTTATTCCTGCACGTGCTATATTTATAGAATTTGATAAAAAAAAAAAAAAATTAATCTAAAAATATTTGTAGAATTTTGATTTTGAAATAAAAAGTTTGTAAAAGGAACAAATCGTTTGTTAATTAAAACAAAAAAAAAGAAAATCAGCTAACACTTTATTTTGGTGCTAGTTTTAGCATAAACTATTTCTATTTCAATTTCAACTTTTACACTTTGAGATTGTTTTAATTTCCTTTTTTTTTCTATTTAACCAACATTTTGATGTTTGCCATACGAACCATCATTTTGAAATGTGGAAATTAGCACTTTTTTTCAACTGCTTTGGTTTTTAAATACGCAAAAAGGAGGGGTAATTCAATGAACTTTTTGTGGTGGTTTACGCAATTTAAATGCTTTAAAATTAAACAAAACCGAGAGAAACACAAACATGTTATAATGACATATTCGGCAGCATTGGTTTTTATATACCCTTCACTTGTTAATGCAAAGTAAGAAAAACCATAGTTGTAGCTTTAAGCCGATAGAACTTACGAAAGGGTTAGCTGTCAAAAGAATTGTCATACTGCGCTCAATTTTCCAATTTGATCAGTATACTTTGGCAAATTATTATGAATAAATTCACTTTTAAACAGCGCTATCTATCAAATTATGCAAATTTGCTTTAAAAATCAGTCATCGATTCGCGTAATTTATAGGCGACTTCGAGATTTTTATGGCGCACATAATCCTCCACCTAAACAGATTTGTTAATAAACTAAATTTCCGCGTCTAAAGCTAAACTAGATTTGAGCTAAATTTTATCCACTTAGCTTGTTTTATATGGACCATATGGACCCTATCGTACCACAAGCCAAGTTCGAGAAGACACTTGTATGGGGGTCAGGTGAAATAATAGACCGATTTGGCAGTGTTTTAATATTTAATAGTCCTTATATTTAAGAAATATACATTTAAGTCAAATTTGATTCATTTATCTCATGCGGTAAGGGCGCTTTCGTGCTAAAATCGTCATTTGGGGAACATACTTGTATGGGCGATAGGTGAAATAATAGGTCGATTTCCCTGATTTGAAAAACCAAATTAATTTCGTACACTAACCTCCATTTTTACATTTAAACTCGGTAGTGGACCGATTTGGCTGATTTGTTATATTAGATACCTCTTATATATGGACGCCCTAGCACAATGATGCCAGGGATGTGGACTGGATGTTAATCCTGCCAAAACAGAACTGGTACTTTTCACAAGGAGATACAAAATTCCCTAATTTGATACCCAGAGGATAAATAGGGTATCACTGGAACTGTCCGACAGTGCTAAGTATCTTGGGCTTATATTGGACAGCAAACTGAACTGGAAGATGAACATCATTTCCAGGACTACTAAGGCGGCAACTGCATTATATTGCTGCAAAAAGGCCATTGGCCTCAACTGGGGAATTAACCCGAGGAATGCATACCGGCTATACGAATGTGTCATTAAACCTATTCTATACCACGGGACAGCTGTTTGGTGGCCGGCGCTCAATGTGACGTACAATGAGAGTATGGTGGCGATAACGGTAAAAGGTCTCATTAGAACAACCCCCTCTAAGGCATTGTTTACGATGCTGAACTGCTTATCACCAGACATTTTGCCGAAAAGGCTAGCTGCGAATACGGCGGTAAGACTAAAAGCCACTGGTAAAATACTGTTTGAGATAAATTGGCACATGGATGTTGATTATGTCAAACCTAAGCCAATCTTTGATCCGGGCTTCACTACAAGCATTTTGGATAAAATGGTTTATTATGATGACCAACAAATTCCCGCGTTTGTGATTCACTGATGGGTCTAAAAGGGTCCGAGCAGCTAAACTGGAGTATTCCAATTATGTTGCCGGATCACTGCTGTGTCATTCAGGCCGAAATAATGGCCATCTACACAGCCGGGAGACACATTCGGTATGGTGAAATATCTGGCAGGGATATTCACATTATTACCGATAGCAAGGCGGCCATCAGATCCCTGAAGAATGTGTTCATCACATCAAAAATTGTCCAAGAATGCCCGACTCGTTGGCACATGCAGGCACCACTTTGAATCAAAGCGATTCAACAAAGAATATAAGTGTTTTACTCCCAAGGAGTAAGCAACTTATTGCACAAGTTTCATATTGTTGCCGGTCAGAGATGGCTTGATGAAACCACGTGTGGGGAAACCCAGAAAATCTGGCCCATCATAGATGAACAAACGACTAGGCGGGCATTACAGCTGTCCAGACATCACTCTCTTTTGTCATTGTCCGGCATTCGGAGACTTGGACTGTTTGGTCCAAGAACCCTTAGAGACAAAACTTGTCTCTCTAATATTGATTTAAACAGGATCCACTCCTTTATTGAATCCACTGGGTGGCTTAGTGAGAATATTAGCAGCCAGGTAAGATAGAACCCTTGGGAGACGGTGCGACATGGTAACACAACGGGAACTTGCTAATGAACCCACGTAAGCTGTGCTTGATTATGTTTTTCTTTTTAAATTCCCTAAGATAATCCCGCGAAGCTCTACGTTTGTCTGCAGGAAAGAAACTAGAGTCTCTGGCGGGAATCGAACCCGCAACCCCGCCGCTGATACACTAGCTCACTACTAGCTAGCCTACCGGGGCACTCAACCTAACCTAACCTTACCTATATTTAAAAGATACTAAACCATATTTGATATTCCTAGCCCAAATGGTATAGGCGCTACTAGGTTTAAACCATTATTTGGTTTGAAGGGAGGTAAGGTTATTATTTGTATATAACTTGGTCATCTATGGACGGATATTGTTCATTTTCGCTGCCAGTATGATATCAAGTTTGTTTAGAGATGAAAATTTAAAAATTTGGTTAGTACATTTTTAGAGGACTTCGAAAAGTTTTCAAATTTATTGGTAAAAATTAGAGGCAGTCATGGTATTTTGCTCGTATCTTAGTATTTTTTATACACCGATCTGGCTGAATTTCAATAGCAAATTTAAATGGAGTATATGTGACTGAAATATAGAACAACCTAGCCACTATTATTTATGGGGCCTTCGGAAAACCCATTTCAACATACATACGGAAACACGTACAAACGTTCGGACATAATTTAATCAACTTCACTACTCATAAGTATTCAGAATATATACCTTATAAGGTCTAAGGGAATATTGTAGAAATTACAAACCGAATAACAAACACACTATATAAACCCTTTGGATCTGTGGTGAAGGGTATAAAAATACAAACCCCATGATGAACTCAAAATATCTCCATTTTTGTCTCCATTATTCTAAAGTAAAAAAGGAATATGTATGCTTATTCGTGCATCCTTGTGTATTGCTAAAAGTAATGCGCTGTGTGGATATGGAATCATTAACAACAGCAATAACAAACAATAACAAGAGCCATCAAAACCGCCATCAAAACCACAGCCAACAATAAGAGCAGTCAACGATAATAACAGCCAGTAACCGCGCAATGGGGGAGCATCGAATTCATTTAAAACCTTCTGTGTTGTGTTGTTTGAACGCTCTTTTGTGTTGATGAAAGCTTTTCGTAATGAAAAACAAAGAGAAGGGTTAACCATTTGGGAGAAGCTGTCAAAAAGAACAACAATATATTTATTTTAAACTATAAAAGTGTTTATTTAAAACTAGAGTGTTAACACCAACATTTGTTTTTAAAAAGGAATTGATTTGTAATTGAGTAGATTTTTATATTTTTTAATTAAAAACCTTAACAGATTTCTTTTAAGATATTTTTAATATTTTAATGTTGACCCAGTTTAATTTTTTAATTCAAACCCCGATTTCCCTTTATAATGTTGACCCATTTTGATTAGTCAATTTATTTGTTAAAATCAGTGTTCGAAAATAAAGAAAGCATGTCGTTGACATAAGTAGAATCTTGGTAAAGTGTCAACGAACATTAAGAGGCAGCAAAACAAGAAAATTTAAGCAGATGTTCTTTACTTTAGAAAATAATTGGCACTTTTAAGCCTGACAAAAAACTGTTGCAAGAGACAACGGGTCTGAAGAATTGAGTGTTTAACTTAACCTTATATTTGATAACAAATCATGCACCCACGTGCTGAAAATCGCGCGATTGCAAAATCACTTGTGAGTTAAAAAACGCCAATCTAATTTTTGCTTGTGCTGAGGCTCGCGCATTTTGTTTATTTGACTTACATTGAACGAAGAAGAAGGAGAAGAATTGAAAAGTAAACAAAGGTAACGCAGTAGTCAAATAAAAGAAGTAAATTTTTAGTATTTTTTATTGAAATTGATCAAAAATTTTTATTTTTTAAAAGACATTATTTCTGCAGCATGAAACTCAATTTTTATAATAAATACAAGTTAACTTAGGCCCAAATTTACAGACATTATTGTAAGGGAATCTTTTAGAATCCAAAAATATTCTAGCTTCGTCCATTTCCTTTTCTGATAATAGAAAGGAGTTTACTACGCCTACCTTTGCCCATTGCAAGGCGTATTCAATATTTGTGATTTCTTGTTTAATAATTTTGATTTTACTACGTCTTTCTAGTTTCTTCCAAGGACTGAACTGTTTTTAAAATTTCGTTTGTGGTTTTAGTTAATGTGTTAATTTTGTCAATAGCGTCTTTGTTAATGACTCTCTGAAGTTCATTATTCGTTAACAATCCGTTTATTTTGTCTACAACTATTTGATAGTCTTCATGGTCTGGAATACCAGCTATCCACTTCCATGCTGTTCCTATTAAATTTATTGACCGTTTCCTTTTAGGTTTTAGTCTCTTCAGATGGTCCTATTCTTGTCGTTTGTCATGCAATAAAAATGGAAGCACTGAACTATTTCTAAATATTTTAGTCTGAATTTCTGAAGAAAGATAATTGACAGTCTCCTCATATTTGATTAGGTCCAAAGTATGTATTAACTTAAAATTTCCATTTTGCAGACGAGCCTGTCCTAAATGAATTGGTATAAATTGAGAGCCGTTATAGTCCAAAATTTGGACTTCTGGTTTGCAAATTCGGAATATTGCCAGAAATATTATCAGTAGTTTGGTCATGTCCTGAAAAAACATAATTCAGTTTTTAATATTAGTTTTATGAATTATTCTGTTCCGTGAATGTATTTTTACTTTGTCTCCTAAGTCTTCCTTAACCTTTTGTCTCTTATAACGGGGTGCAAGTTTATTTCTCTGTCCAATAAGTTTTTCGTAAATTATATCGTCCGGTTGATAAGTCTTTGCAGTTGTGCCTGTACTTCTTTGCAGCATCTTTTCTTGTGCTTTTTTTAATTTGTCTACTAAGTTTTCGTGTGGAATTCTATTGAAAAAAACATCAAATGGTTCTTCACCAGTTATTGAATGAATTGATTGATTATATAGCTGACTTGCTCTATACCAGAGTATAATGAACCCTTTCTACCTGCCCGTTTGTAGAGCTATGTCTGGGCGTACAGTAGTATAGTTCTATTTTTAGCCTTTGCTTCAGTGATTTGAATTGAGTCGTCTTAAAGCCTGGCTCATTATCTAGGATGATTTTTTTTTGCATTTGGAAAACTTTGCAAAACATTCATTACTTTTTTGCCTAAATTCAGCTTATCATCGATTTGTCTTATGACTAAAAATTTTTAATATGAATCTATACATGTAATAAATTTCAGGTATTGGGCATAAAAAATGTCTAAGTTCAGGTACTCACCCTCCCTTTCAGGAATAGGAGTCTCTCCTATTTTAGTTTTTTGTGGGTGCCTGTTATATTTTGACCTATTACAAATTTCGCAATGTTTTATATATTGCTTAAAATGGTCTGCCATTTTTGGCCAATAGTATTGTCTGTATATCTGTCTAAATTTTCCTTATAATTTCTGTGAGCTCTGGTGTGAACCTGTTCTATAATAACCTTTTGGTCATCTGTATTTGTAACGTCTACTGCAAAAATTTGTTGGAAAATACATATTTTACTGTCTCCTTGAAATCGTACAAGTCCTCCAGAGTTACCTCCAGAGTTACCAACTTTGGTTGTAAATACTCTTTTAATATTGTCAGAAGGTTTTCTCTGGAATTATATTCAATTATATGCCAAGTCCGACTAAAGTTAGTAATTGACTCGTGAATAGTAAAATTATTTTTTGATAATAAAATTTGTTACTTAAATTCGTTCAATGGTTTTTTGGTTTCAGGTATTAAATAGTTATCGATACTTTCAGCAGAATTCTGTGTTTCTGTGACTGATGAGTTGTCAGAAAGATTGTTTAAAAATTGCCTGGATAGAGCATCTGCCACGACATTGGTTACTCCTTATTATTAGCAGGGAAACAAGAAATATGCTCTAAAAAGGCGTTTTATGCACATTAAATATGCAGTAAAAACAGTAAAAGCTCTTGTAGGCACCAAAAAATCAAAAATATGCCTTAAAAAGGCAAAATATGCGCTATAAACTTTAGAAAATGCTGCAAACGGTCAAATATTCAACTATATGCACTTACAAATCGATGTCAAAATTCAGAAAAAGCTCTAAAACTGATAAATATATAGTTTCTGACATTATTGGTCGCACCAGGAAAAACATGCAGTTGCATATTTATGGTTTCCCTGGTTATTAGTAAACTTTTAAATTTCATATTTACATTATATTATTTAACTAAAAATGTTTATCAAAGCAAAAAATGGTAACTCTATCAAAATACTAAATTTCAATGTTGGTCGCAGTGTTTTTGTTTACATTTTAATTATTTCTAAAGATGAAAAAAAACTGAAACGTCATAGAAAACAAAAAAAAGATGACAGTGTTACTGCTAATAAAAACAGAAAAGGCCAAGCAGGGTCTGTGTACAATGTCTATTTTAAATAATTATTTTCAACGCAACAGCTGTTGTCTAACCAATAACATTTTATGTTTACTTAATGGTTAACAAAAAGCTGAAAAATAATATTTTATTGGTTAAACCATTATTTTTAGCTAACTTATAACTGTAAATTTGGGCCTTAGAAGTCACTTTGGTCTTTGCTTGCGAGTTGAAATAACAAAATTTCTTGTTGTTGCGATTTTCAACACGGCAAGTTATTGATTTCAAATATTAATTGCATATTGTTGCAAAATGTAATTCTCAGCAAATGGGCGATAGTGCAAATGTCACTAATTATCTCAGCAAAACCATGTACGAAATTTTAAAGTGTCATCTGACTTCTGTTTTAGATAGGGCTATCCCCAGACTTTTCCAAGTTCTGGGAAGGCGGAAAACAAATGGGAAATTCCTTCGATGATGAATCGTTCCTATCCACTTTGGTGACATATAATTTGTTTACCAACTTGCCCCCGTGTGTGAGAAGTACCATCTCACACAGGTGCACTTAAAAGAAAACTTAATCCGTTCGTACTTAATACTCAATAGTGCGGTAAGTAAGAATAAGTTTATATCAAGTGCAGGCTAACCTTATATCATGTACAGAATGCTTGATGCAACTATGAATTATTTAAGTGCCCCGTACTTAAAATAGTTCGAAAACGCGATTACTTAAGTAAAAGTGAGATAAAAACTCAAGTTTTTCTAATATGATTGGTTTAATCCCGAATTCCTTCTTTAAATATTCCCAAAGAAAGTCAGTTTGATTCTAACCTAAAGATTATTTTTCCCTTACCCGTTCGCATGTTTATTTCACTTTTGTTGATAGAACAACTCTCAGCTATAAAACACCAGCAGCATGCTCGATATGGTTTTCGTAATCCTTTTACTTTGAAATGTTGATGTATTTAACTAAATTATTTGAACAAATAGAATATGGGAATTTTTGCGTTTTTATTTTACCTTTTAAACATGAAAATATTGTATTATTTCCTTCTTGTAGTGTTATTGTTGTTTCTAAAAAAAAAAACCATATCATTTTGTACTTGTATAGTACTGTTGTTGCTTAAACAAACTGTAACGTATCTCGCCGTTACAGAAATGGCGACCAACATGGGGCCCGATATTTTCAGGCCTCATAAATTCAATTGAGAAAAAAAATAACATTGGATTGTCATGGGTTGGTAGTGGTAGTAAAAGTTTTGTTGAATTTTTTTTTTAAGGAGTTAAGGCAACTGGAATTTTTTGATGATTAGGGTAGTTGGTCTCTATAACCAGGACTACTTAAGAAACTCAGTGTTAGTAATTAAATAGTTTATTCTTATCATAGGAATTTATAATAAGGAACCGCAGTCTTATTTTGTTTAGAAAGTAAACTGATGGCCATAGTAAAAATACAAACATTTTTTTGTGAGGCATTATTGCAAGCGTATTAGTTGAGAAATTGGAGGTGGGAATTTGATTGTTCCTTGCTTACTCACTGAGGTAATGGCTATTCCATAGAGAATAGGGAAAAACACTTATTTACAAAAAAAAAAAACTACATACTCGATTAAACTAAGAGTAAGACCATACAATTTTAAAAACCCTTGAAAGTTAATAAAACAATTTTATCTTGTTTTTATTTGTAATTATATAACTTGGATATAAAGATTAAAACCAGATATCAGAAAAAGGAGTGTTCATTTTTTTCCAATATGTCTTTACGACACAGTAATGAAAGTTTGGCATCGGCAGTATGCACGATTTGTCGAGAGAACTTAAACGGGACTGATCTAAATGATATTTTGAGAACCCTCCGACGTGTGTCCATGTTAAGTGGAACCCTCCCGACACTGAAGGGTTTTTCCCTTACGTGTTCTTCCTGTATACTTACAAAAAAAAATGTATCTATGATACAGGTTCCTGGATTCTTTCACCAAAAATAAAAAAGAAATAATTATCACGATTGTCAGCATACCTTAAAAATATTTACCATTCACTGTTCTTTGACTAATCGCGCTAATAGCCAACAAACCAATTTTTCCTTCCCTCAATAATGGAGGTGTAATCACCCTTATATTATATAAGGTTATATTCCGATGGACTCAATCGCCACTTGGACAACTTCAAATATTATGTACTTGGTACCGTGTATGAACATATATCCACTAATGAGTAAAGAACCGCGTGGCCTCGAACATATTGATCAATCAAATAGCTTAATGAATGAAAACGATTTATGAATGAAACATTTTGGAAGTGTTTTGAAACAGGATATTACCATTATGATTATTTTTATTGCAACGCGTCTGCACATATTGATATCATATTTATTATGAGACAGTTTTTTTTTAAATTAATTTATTTTTATTATTGAATCTTTCTTATCGAAATTTACAATATGTATAAAAATCTTAATTCTACTTGTTGTTTATTAGTTGTTACCAATGTTACCACTAACTGCTGTATTCAAATTTTAAAAATGTCTTCAAGTTAGGGTCAAAGTATCGGTTCTTTTTAGCCTCTGGTGACCTTCGAACTGAAGCAGACCCCGAGCGAGGTAGTTAGGGTGGGCCATTAGTTTATCGATGTAGCTTATTAAATTTTTTTTAATTTCCTCCTGGATAGTGGGGACGTTGAGATCTCTGTGGATAATATCATTACGTATATACCATGGGGCGCAGACAATTTGTCGTAATATTCTAGACTGTATTCTTTGAAGCTTTTGGATATTAGATACGCATGCAGTACCCCATAATTGGATGCCATATGTCCATATTGGTTTTATGATGGACTTGTATAAGAGAATTTTGTTGTCTAAGGACAATTTTAAGTTTGGACCGAGAAGCCAATGTAGTTGAGCTGCTTTAAGTTTCATAACCGTTATTTTCGCTTCAATATGACGAGCCACCAATAAGAAACTTGAATGGTAGTTGGGCAAGAAATGATAATGAAAAAGGAAACCTGTTTGTAAATCATTTGAAAAACGTATTTACACCAAATATATCTCACAATATTGCGGTCGAGTTACCACCTGTTGATGCTAGAGCAGCTATTCCCCTCAGATTTGAGATAAGAGAAATCGAAAAGGCTATTTGTGACTTAAACACTAAGAAGGCACCTGGTATTGATAAAATCAGTAATAAAATGCTTTTGGAGCTACCTCGCATAGCAAAGAAAATTATTCTTTTTATTTTTAATGCTATTTTACGCCTTGAATACTATCCTGAAAAATGGAAGGTTTCCTTAGTTACCATGATACCAAAGCCAGGTAAAGATCATACAAAAGTTGAGTCTTATAGACCTATTAGCTTATTATCAAATATGTCAAAGCTGTTTGAGAAATTATTAGTTTCAAAATTAACACCAATTTTAAGTGAAAATAGATGTATTCCAAGCCATCAGTTCGGATTTAGAAGAAAACACAGCACAATCGAGCAGACTCATCGAATAGTAAATGTCATAAGAAAAGCATTTGAAGAAAAGAAATATTGCTCAGCACTCTTCATCGATGTTTCGCAAGCTTTTGACAAAGTCTGGCATGAAGGCTTATTACACAAATTGAAGCAAAATTTACCAGCAAACACACACAAGCTGCTAGAAAGCTACTTAGTCGGTCGTCAATTTATTATTAAAGAAGGAAATTTCTTAAGTTCACCTCAGCCCATTGCCGCTGGAGTCCCACAAGGCAGCATCCTGGGCCCCCTATTATACTTAATTTATACTTCGGACATGCCAACAAGCAACTACACACAAACTTCAACATTTGCAGACGATACAGCTTTTCTAAGCGTCCACGAAAATCGTTATGAAGCATCGCGTTACTTACAGCATCATATATTTCAACTAGAAATATGGTTAAGACAATGGAGGATAATGGTCAATGAGCAAAAATGTGTACATATAACATTCACTTTGCGCCGGGAATCTTGCCCCCCTATTACAATCAATAATCAAATAATTCCTCAACATTCGCATGTTAAATATCTCGGTATACATCTGGATCGGCGATTAACGTGGAAATGCCATATAGAGGCAAAATTAACTCAAATGAAACTAAAAGCCATTCAAATTCATTGGCTTATTGGAAGAAATTCTGTCCTTAGTCTCGATTGCAAGCTTCTACTTTACAACTCTATCTTAAAGCCTATCTGGTGCTACGGTATTCAACTATGGGGCACTGCCTCGGCCTCTAATATCGACAAAATTCAAAGGCGCCAAAATAAACTTCTTCGAATAATCACAGCCGCTCCCTGGTATGTTAAAAACTCAAACATTCATAAGGATCTCAATGTGCCATTAGTGAAATCTATGATTACAAAATATGCAATAAAATATTTAAAAAGGCTTGAACAACACCCAAATCCACTGGCTCGAAATATTTTAAATCATGGCGGCCACACTCGCTTAAGAAGAAGAGACACTGCAGTACTTACCCAATTAGATGAGCGATAAACACCTATAAAAGTGAACATAACCCGTGATGAAGAAAATTTTGTCTGGCACTGGCAGGAGATAAAATAACGTATTAGGTTAAGATTTGATTAATTATTGTTAGTTCATATTTAATATATGAAGATTCAATAAAAAAATAATGACAAAAAAAAAAAAAAAAAAAAAATATGACGAGACCAGGTCAAGCGTCTATCTATATGAATTCCCAAGTACTTAACATGGTTTTCTACCGGAACAGTGATGTTATTTATTTTTACAGCTGGGCACGTTTGTCTTCTGAGCGTGAAAGTTAAGTGAGCACATTTAGCCGGGTTAACCTTTATTCCTACCTATATGAGACAGTTGCTTTGAACCATCAACCCATATGATGATTTTACGTAAGGACTCTGACTTAAAGGTAAATCAGTACAAAACTTTTACCAGCACACGATTATGCAAGCATTTTAGAGCGCAATGCTCAAATTTTAAGTACGACTGTGCAGCAATTTAAGTTTATAACCCGGCAAAATTATACACCCGCCCTTTATTCAGGAGCTGGAGCGATCTACGCAGATTTCGAAAATATGCCAGCAGCATCTGGGGGGAAACGCCACAGGCCGAACTTCTTCACAAGTGTGAAAAATTAGCCATCGCAGTAACATTCTCTCTTGCTGCGGTTTTGCAGCCACCACGTGATCCCCGAAAGTAGCTCTTTATCAAAAAACAACAATTTTGTTGAATTCTTTTGTTAGTTCATTCTTTTAAAAAAGCACTCCCCCACTCGACGGAGAACAACCCGGTGAAAATCCACTCTTTAGAAAAGTAAATCTTCCGCAAAGACACTCTTCCTAATAGACAGAAAGCGTTTTCCGCAAGAAGCATACTTACGAAGACCTCAACCAATAATCAGTCCCATGCCGTGTTACTATGGGCTACAGACTCCCATGGTACCAGATGGGATCTCCGGTCGGCCACTTTCTCATATGATCTGTCAATTTAGGATTTTTTCCGAATCCCTGGTATTGAATGGACCTGCAGATTAAATATCTGCTATTTTTCTCACTTTATTCTTAAACCGAAAAGTTGTGAACTTCAAATTTTGTGCAAACAAAGCAATTTGAAAATGGAACAGCTAAAGCACTGTCTACCGAGAAAAATTTTGAAGGAAGTTTATTGTTTTTAACGTGGGAGATATTTGGTGATTTGGACATAACAGTCAAAGACCGCCCCTGTCAGTTAAAAAAGTTCGAAAATAATGAGCTGGAGGCTTTCATTCAAAAGATTGTTGTCAAACTTAAAGGGCGATTTTCATATCCAAAATGCTGCTTGAATGAAAAAAAAATGTTTTTGCATCAAGTTTTTGCGGTTATTAAAAATAAAATGGATTCATTACGACAACCTAAAGCGCAAAAAATTCATTTAAGAACCTGTCGGTTTAAGGCTTAAGCCAAATATCCATGGCGTCAAGGTAATGGTTCGTATTTTATGGGACTAATGGCAAATAAATCACTGATGGCTTAAACGCTGGTTTAGTTGATCTAAACTTTAATTTATATGTAGTTTAAACTTAACAACTATAAATCAGTGTCCCATGTATTATATGTTGTTAAAAAAAATAACATGTGGCAGCACTACGATAAATCTTGTCAAATTCATATGGTCTGTATTGGTAGTTTAAACGCCCAATTTGATGAGATTAAAGATGGTATATGTTAAGTGAACCAGAATATTTCATCAGAACAATGCTCCGCCTCATGTTAGAAAAAAGTGGTTGGAAAGACCTTTAGCCGTCTGACTTTAATTTCGATTGATGCAGTACGATCCGAAATTGACTTGATTCGTTCTTAAACTTAAAAATTAGACACTTCTTTTGGCGCGGAATTCATAAGTTGCCAGAATCTTGGGGAAAAATCATAGATAACGGTGGGCAATAAATTTTAGTAAATTAATAATTTCACACTGAACATTTGCCCGCCCACATGTAGATTATTTTTATTTAATTTCAGAATATTGAAATTCAAATTAATATGACTGCATTATCCGTTAGTGTGACATACAATCCATATCGGCAAATTAAAAGAACAATTTCAAGATCGCATAAATATTTATCAAAGCATTGAATATTCTAAAATAAAGTCACAGACAATCACAATTTGTTGACGTAACTTCTAGATTAAAGATTAGTTTTTTTTTTTTTTTTTTTTTGTTTCATTTAAGGTAAAATAACTGAACCATAAACTTGAATTCCTTGACAACCATTTATTTCAGTTTTATTTATTTTAATTTTATACTGTCCTTCCTCATCAATTTGTCTTTCCTCAAACTAAATTTCACTTTTATCTTGGCATGTGACTGTTTGTCTGATTGTTTATTCTTCATTCGAGAGGCATTAAATTTATTTATTTTTATTTTTTTTACGATAAAAATTAAAAAAGAATAACACGAATAAATTAAGTTTAAGGCGCTACTTGATGCTGTGTGTTTATGACAGAAGCGGCAGTGTTTATAGTGAGTGAATGATGTCAATAATGATTACGGAGAGTTAAATTTTTAATACTTTGAAGTAAATTCTTAATTCAAAGCATGTCAACAGAAGAGAATAAACATAAGTACTAGACAGTTCATACTTGAAGCTTCTTTTACAAACCATCACTTTTTATTTAAAAAACTGTCATCTCCTCTTCTATAGCAAATAACACAAATATTTTATTGACAAGACGTCAAAACAAAAGGACAAACTTGAAATAGAACAAAGCTGCTGAAAAAGAGGATACAACTGTATTGCTGATGGGTTTAAGTGAACTAAAGGTCGATGGACAAAAACTTTCTTTTTGGGAGAGAAAGGACAATTTGAATTTCCCAGGGGAAATTTGTACTTCTGACCTTCATAAACTTAAATTATAAGCCAACAAATAAACCTTCCCCGCCCCCTTCTAATTTCTACATTTTCCCGACTTAAACTTGAACTAAATTATTTTTAGCACACCAACTAACAATTCATTATCACATTTATGCCAAATGATTTGTGAAAAATTCTAATTAGAAGGAACATAATAAAATAGAAATTTAAAAGAAAAATTCTATTCACAAGAAAATTTTTTTTGAAACTACGCGCAAAATGATCGGCAATAAATCATGTGCATATTTTATAAGTCTATTTTAGTTTTTAAAAGCGATTGCATTCTTTAATTTATTTGAAACGATTAAATGTCATGATTGATTTGTGCTAAACTAAAGAAAATTTAATTTATTTTACGAAAATTAAATAAAAACAAAAATTCCTAATATGCACAACGTACATCCATTTGTGTTTGCAATTGAAATACAACATGCTCAATCGTAATTAAATGAAGAAAAAAAAAATATATGGACGTACAAAAATGCAAGAAAAAATTTTTTAATTAAATAATAGTCGTAAAGGAAAAACTAAATTAAAACTCAGAGACGAACAGAACATGTACCAAAAATAAAATGAAAATGGAATTACGAATAAAAGTGCACTAAAAACACAGCTCATGCTTAAATTGAAATTGAATGAATTTAGATTGTAAGTGACACATAAAATAAATTAAAGTATTTTGGCTAAAAAAAACTTTAGTTAAAGCTAAAATTCAATATGAAACAAAGTTTTCAAAAAGACAATATAATTTTATAGCATTTTTACTTCAAAATGAAAAACTAAAAATGAGAAAACATTTTTACGATAATCTTTTTTTTTCAAGTTGAAAAGTATGATTACATTGTGTTGTTTTTATAGTAGTGAACTTGAAAACAAGCCCCCTTTTTTATACATGATCGCTATTTAACACTTTCATTATGAACATTCTCTCACATACGTTCCTTCCTAAATTGTTTAACCTGCCTGGCAGCCACCCACTAAATAGCAATTTAAAAATTAAGCCATTTAAACAATAGTTGAATAGATAGTGAGAAAGAGAGCTGGAATCAGTGTTGCCAGAAAACTTTTGGCTTACGTTCCCAATTTTAAAGTCCCCAAAAAATGTCCATGTCAAAATATAAATCCCCAATTTCGTTTATATTTTTTTTTTTTTAGTTTTTAAAAAAATTGGAACAAAAATTTTAAACTTCAATTAAATTTATGGATTTTGTAATTTTTTTAATTAAAATGTTTTCATTTACAACAGTGAAGGGCACATTTGCAAATCCTGTGTACGCGTGCATAGGAATAAAAATGCTGCTTGTGTGACGTCGACACGTGTACACTATAAACTTCTTTGTGTGGTCTGTGACAATGTACGTTCGGCTGTTGCTTTGTTGTTATTTCGTCAACACAAGCATAAATGTGATAGTATGTGTGTGCCCTTCACTGATTTAAAATATTGACATTGTCGCTTCTTGACATTAATAAGTGATCATTAGGGATGAGATTTTCATGCACTTAAAAATCAAAAATATGCGCTTAAAAATGCTCATAAAATCCAAAATATGCACTAAAAGATAAAAAAAATATGCACTTAAACCTTTAAAAATTGTTTTTAATTTTACTAAAAACAAAAATATAAAAAATTCAGTTTATTGGTATTCAAATTTTTAACAACTAATTCAAGTTTTGGTTTGCTTAAATAAATAAGTACTGTTTAATTAAAAGTAAAACTTTGTCTTGTACTTTAAGAATGCCAATGAATTTTGAAAAACTTTATTTTCAGATATCTGATTTGATATCAAAAATATTTGAAATGTTTTTTTTTTTTTTTTTAAATTCTTAATTTTTTTGCAAAACGTTTTGGATTTTTTTTAATTTGTCGGGCTATTTTTCCTTCCAATTTTTAGGCCCTAAATTTGTAAAACGCAACGCAATCCCAAAAATAACATTGAAAGCAAAAACAATGTCAAACATTTTTCAAAATTTTATTGTTGCTTTCTACAGAAATACATATTGCGTTTTAAAATTACACAGTGAGACAAAAAAAATTAAGTGAAAATACCTGGGATCTTATATCATTTTTCTGGTAGGTACTGTCGAGTACTACAACAGTCTGTTTTTGGAATTTTCAAAACACCCCCAAAATCTTGAGTTACGGGTAAAAAACCGGTTTTTCATACCCGTATGCACTTATTATCCTGTAACTTAGTTGAATACCAACCGATTTCAAATTTTTTGGCAGACCTAGAAAGAAGAAGCTTAGACCTTTCGAACGGTATATATACTCTTTAAGTAAATTTCAGATACATGTATGTATTTTTACACCAAATGTATTTTTTTACGGTTTTTTCCCCATTTTTCTATTTTCGGGACGTTTTTACACAAAATTTTTGTATAGGAACCGTGCTATTTATGGTTTTATTTAAAAAACATAATTGATTAAAAATAAAACGAGGGTTTGTGTTTAAAAATCGGTTGAAAATTTACTGATTTATTCAACTTTAAAAAAAACACATTTTTTACAAAAAAATAATTTCTTACGATTCCGATCAAAAATGTTTGCTTGACCTTTTTCTTTTTAAATTAACGTCTTCAGTATCTCTTTTAAGTAATTATTAAAATAATTAAAACTATGTTTGCAGACTGCGAGTCACACGTTACAAATCACTGTTATTCTAAATACGAGGGTGGTCTGAAAAATTTCCGGTCTAACAATGAAATAAGAAATTTAGCCTTATTTTTTTATTTTTCTATATAATCTCCTTGCGTAGGCGTACTGCCTTAAAAAAAATCCTATCTACTCAGTTTTTTCATTTACACGAAAACACTCTCATCGATTTAATCAACTAAAACTGCCCGTCCAAAATAGAAGAAACCTTGGTGAGTAATTGTAAAAGATGCAAAACTACATTTACTAGCTTTTATAAACGAGCGCTGAGATCGGAAACTTTGCAGACTAACCTTGTAAAATTTAAAGTAAAAACAAAACTGAGCAACAAGAGCTCAACTCATGTAAAAGTACTGTTTTTTTATTTCTGTGGCATTTTGACAAAATACCTTAAGTCAAATTTAAAAAATTGAAAAAAATTATGTTAATCATAAGAATTTTCATTAGAAAAACATTTTTGTTTACGTTTTTAAAATTTTGTATTAAAAAAGATGTTTTTCTTTAATTTTGGTTTATTTTATTATTTGATAAAAATTATTTTTTCACCGATTTTTTTTTTTTACTTTTTTGCTATATTATCTCGACTTAGGATTTTTTGTCAAAATGTCAGAGATTTAACGTGACCCTTTATTTATAACTTCTTTATTATTTTCCAACTGTGTACATTAAAAATTTTGCAATTTAATAAATCGTGTAAAATTTAAATTAAAAAATGTGTGATAAACGTAACAAATTTTGCTATATCTGTGGCTTATTTGCGGATATTGGTCATATGAGAAATTTTAAAAATAATATTGCAGTGGTAGAAGTTTACAACGAAGTCTTCAATCGATCCTATAAAACCAGTTGCTGGTATGAGCCAGAGTTCATTTGCATAAATTGTTGTACAACCTTAAAAAAATTTAAAGTTCAACCGTCAGTGTCTTTGCCCTTTGCTGCGCCTATGACTTGGCATCATCAGGTATATCACAAGTCCGCTGATTGCTATTTTTGCCAAACGAATATTTCAGGCCATAGTTTTAAAACGCGAAAAAACATTAAGTACGCAAATGTTGTTACTGTAACAAAACCCATAATATCAAATGATGAACTTCCAACAACAAGCAAATCTGCTGCTGATGATAAAAAATATATGGAGGAAGAAGATTACCTTCCATTCAAGTCTTCGGCAATGGAACCGAAATTTATTTCTAACGCAGATTTTATCGATCTCGTACGGGACTTAAAATTGTCAAAACGACAGTCTGAAATTCTCGGATCGCGATTAAAACAGCGAAATTTGGTGAAAGCAGACTTTCGTATTACATATTGTAGAAAAAGAGAGAGGACTTTGTTATTTGAAGAAAGCTTTGAAACTGATAAAAATGACAGTAATCTTACGTATTGCAGTGATATTCCAAAGTTATTTTCTGCACTAAATTACAATTATAATGCAGACGAGTGGCGACTTTTCATTGATGGATCATGTAAAAGTAAGTAATTTTCAAGATAGTGGATTATCTATAATCTGTAATCTCATATTTAGGTTTGAAAGCAGTGTTATTACATAACGAAAATCGGTTGCCATCAGTTCCAATTTTCTATGCGACTTCCACAAAAGAAACTTACGAAGTCATGCAAAAAATACTCCTGTTCGTCAGCTATGCTACGCATAAATGGAAAATCATAGCTGATTTAAAAGTATTGACAATTTTATTTGGCATGCAAGGTGGTTACACAAAATATCCGTGTTTTCTTTGTGAATGGGACAGTCGTGCAAAAAATCACTATGATTGCAAAGTATGGCCATCTCGTGAGTCGCAGCAAATTGGTAGAAAAAACGTTCTAAACATACCATTAGTTAAAGCTGAGAATGTTATTCTTCCACCATTGCATTTAAAATTAGGATACATGAAACAATTTGTAAAAAAGCTTGATATTAACGGCGAAGCTTTTAAGCATCTTAAAGCGATATTCCCGAGATTAAGTGAAGCCAAAATAAAAGGAGGTATTTGTGTATTTACTTCGAAATAGCATTCAGTTTAAACATTTTTATCTCTTCTGATTAATTTTAGGTATTTTCATTGGACCTCAAATTCGTAAAGTTATGAGAGATGAGACCTTTTTAAAAATGTTGAGTTCCGTTGAAAAACGTGCGTGGAACAGTTTTGTTGTGCTTTGTGATAATTTTCTTGGGAGTCACAGAAGCGACGACTATGTCATGGTCGTTAATGAATTTTTAAAAGCTTATGGTGAAATGGGCTGCAACATGTCTATAAAAATTCATTTTCTGCACTCGCATTTGGATTTTTTTCCAGACAACCTAGGCCAGTTTAGCGATGAACAAGGCGAACATTTTCACCAGGAAATAATTGCAATGGAAAAACGTTTTGAAGGAAAAAATAAAATAAAAATGCTTTCGGAGTATTGCTGGTCGCTTAAACGAGATACTGAAGACGTTAATTTAAAAAGAAAAAGGTCAAGCAAACATTTTTGATCGGAATCGTAAGAAATTATTTTTTTGTAAAAAATGTGTTTTTTTTAAAGTTGAATAAATCAGTAAATTTTCAACCGATTTTTAAACACAAACCCTCGTTTTATTTTTAATCAATTATGTTTTTTAAATAAAACCATAAATAGCACGGTTCCTATACAAAAATTTTGTGTAAAAACGTCCCGAAAATAGAAAAATGGGGAAAAAACCGTAAAAAAATACATTTGGTGTAAAAATACATACATGTATCTGAAATTTACTTAAAGAGTATATATACCGTTCGAAAGGTCTAAGCTTCTTCTTTCTAGGTCTGCCAAAAAATTTGAAATCGGTTGGTATTCAACTAAGTTACAGGATAATAAGTGCATACGGGTATGAAAAACCGGTTTTTTACCCGTAACTCAAGATTTTGGGGGTGTTTTGAAAATTCCAAAAACAGACTGTTGTAGTACTCGACAGTACCTACCAGAAAAATGATATAAGATCCCAGGTATTTTCAGTTCATTTTTTTTGTCTCACTGTGTTATCAACGCCACAAGATATACAGCGTTTAAAATTTAAAAATTCAACATACATTTCTATAGAAAACAACAACAAAATTATGAAATATTTTCGATTTTGTTTTTGCTTTCAATATAATTGTTGGCGTTGTGTGTGCGTTTTACAAATTTAGGGCGTTAATTTTAATCATTGGTATCAACAAGCTCTTCCAATATCCTTTAATTACTTACAGTTTTTTGAATAGAATTCTGAAGCATCTAGCCAGGCCCCCATCTTGTTACTACTGGCTGCAGTGGAAGGGGATTTAAGAGAAACATTTCATTAAAAATTGCAATATTATCGAATTGGCTTCTAACTTCCTCTGCAACGCCGTATAACCCATGTGCCAAGCAAGTAACTTGTAACAGTTTTGGGTAAAATATTTTAAACCCATTGGAAGCCTTAACCATATAAGGTGCTGCATTGTTTAACAAAGAAAGATCTTTTGTCGTAATCTTGAAAATCTTGTATTTAAAGCAACATAATTTATTTATTGATTTTAAAATTTTATTGGAGGGATAAGCTATTCCTATGCTCATTTCACTGGTTGCTTAGGCCAGATCATCAGGAAACTTCATCCATAAAGATTTTAGAAAAACTAAAGATATTAAACCAAATAAAACTGTTAAAAGTATAAGACTTATAAGCAACAGTTTTATCAAGAATAAAAACCGGGAATTAAGCACGAATAATAAAATCTTTTAAAATTAAAATTTTGTATTCCCAAGAAATTATTTTGATAATTTTGTTGGAAGGTTTTTTTTTGTGTATTTAAAAAATTTTTTAAGAACTTTATTTATAATGTGAAAATTAAAAAACAAAATCTCTCAAAAATGTCAAAATATGCAATAATATGCACTTTCACCAAAATTTGCAACAATATGCAAAAACAAATCGATGCCATTTTAATGCAAATTTAATGATTCGGAAAGATAATTGGTCGACATCATTCTTAGACTATCGACAAAAAACATGTATTTGCATGGAAATCGCATCCCTAGTGATCATATATTGTTGCGTGCACGTTTCCCAAAGAAAATCGTATTTTTGAAAATTGATCGATACTTGGGCGACTAAGGCGACCATGCATCCATCCATCATCTTTCTCGAAGGACAATCATCTCTTTTATCTCGCTGCTATCTCTAAAACTTGTATACTAATTCTGTAAGTTTTTTTTTTCTAAACTGTTCAAAAAACCCAAATCCCCTTTCTCGAAGATTTTTCCTCAATCTAATGTTGAAATCCATAATTTGGGCACAAATCCGCTTATCTGGCAATACATGAGGAAATGAAAGTAGTCCAATCAATGAACAAAAAATCTCACCATTTTGTCGCCTAAAAATACAACAAACATTAAATTTAGTGTGGTGAATAAATAAAAATCACGTCACACTTTTAGAGAGATCATATTTTTCTTTTGCACGAATGTTAACAGTTCGGTACAACCTTTGGCCCGGCAAATTTATAAACACGCGAATTCAATGTTAAAGAAAACATGTTTTGGACATTTTATACCAGACAATGGGTACGTTCGTAAATGTATCCCTGCGCTGCATCAGAAAAATAAACTTTTTTTAAGGCGATAAAAGAATAATTATAATTTATTTTATTGTGTGTCTATTATTTTTGTAGAAAATACTTCACAATTTGTTGGTCCACATTTACTTCACTGATAAATATATGTATAACCATTTGAAATCACTGATTCAGCGCAGTGTTTATGGGATAAAATTCAAATCAGAGTAGCTCACTACAGTTTAGGCCTGCTAATAAAATTTTTCAATAAATGCCGTACAAATTGTTTGCTATTTATTCCAAAACTAAAACTTTTGAGCAATACAGTTCAACTAGATTTCTGTTCCTTTCTTTAATAGAATGCAGTGATAGACTTGTCAAATACTGGGTGTAAATCTTAATTATTATTAAGGGTTTTCTAAATGTGAGTGTTAAACGGCAAACCCCTCTGAAGAGATTGAGTGGTTGCAATCGATACATTTAAGGGTAATCTGTCCGTAAAAGCCTGGGTTCGGGCCCCAGCTGCAGTCAAGAATGAACAATTATCAATAACAATTTTAATTAAATTTCTTGTTGTAAAATAAAATTAATTTAATAAAAATTAAATTTGATGAACTTAAGCCTAATTAAAATATTAAAGTTTGGATAAAAAACCATAAATAGTTCAACAAAATAACCACAATACTTTATTAAAATGCAAAATAATTCAATTTCCAACTCTTGCTTAAATGTTTTTCTAGTTAGAAAGCAGATAGCACACAAAAAAACTCTCGACCGTTTTTTTTTTATCAAATAAACCATTAATCAAAAATAAAATCAGTTTTAATTAAAACTTTAATCAAGTAAATAAAACGTTTACTTACGTATATCAACAACATTATTGCATAAAATCTTGTAAATATCAAAAATATTTAACTGCTACTTTTAATTAATCATGTTATAACTGTTTGCTTTAAAACCAAAACCATTGAATATCTACGGTTAATAAAGCTTTTATAGATCCAACTTTAGTCTGATTATTTGTACATTATCATCATCATATTAAAGCGTTACATCTCGGAGTAAGCTTTAGCTTGATCAATTTATTCATCTCCATTCTCCCTTATTTTCGGTTTTCTGTTGCCAGTCTCGAATGTCCATTATTCCTAAGTCATCTTCTATGAAGTCTCTCCATCTCCGTCTCGCCGTCCTCGTCTTCTAGTACATCTTGTAGATAATTATTGCTTTTTGCTGTTTTCTGTAGTCCAAGCGTGCCATGTGTGCGCTGACCATCCTAGGAGTTGCTTGTTTAAAAATTTTACTATGGCCTCGTTTTCGAATTGCCCGAGCAGTTCGTCGTTACCTCTTTGGGCATAGTCACCATTTGTATCGCGTATTGG
Organism: Pollenia angustigena; assembly: GCA_930367215.1. Lineage (NCBI taxonomy): Eukaryota > Metazoa > Arthropoda > Insecta > Diptera > Polleniidae > Pollenia > Pollenia angustigena. The sequence continues at coordinate 121,723,374 of OV884059.1, read as the reverse complement.
GCCAAATATTTTGCGTAGGATTTTATTTCTTAATATTCTTGTGCGGTGTTAAGGCCCAACTATAATGTGCTTAAGTTGGCTTAATCAAATGTGCGAATACATGCAAATGATATGAGGCAAACCATATTGAACTTAAGGAAACTTTTTGCTAAGTTTAATGAAACTGTCATTTGCTTAAGCAAGGTGCGAATCTAATCGCACATTCCGTACGGAATCAAATGTTTTTTTATTTGGTTTTTGTTTTCTTAAGTACATTTGAGAGAGTTTTTGATAGTTTTTGACAATAGGTTAAGCAAGTCTATGCATATTATGGTTGAGCCTTTATTTTTAAGCTCTCATGGATCGCATCGATACGTAGCGGTTGCTCCAATTTTGGTTTTGTAGATATTTAGTTTGCACCTTTTTGAAACTGATTTCAAAGTGAAGATTTTTCTCTGGGCAAAATATGCTCTATGTGCGGAAGATATGCGGTCACTTACTCCGTTTTGCATGCTGTTGTAATTTTTTAGAAGAGCGCACAGGTAGACATAACTATTTACATCTAAAAAGTTGTAGGTGTCGATTTCAATATTTTGTACTTCTCGTCTGTTTCTTATATTTGCTGATATTATCATGTATTTAGTTTTGCGTTCAGTTAAGATCATTTGTTGCCACAATAACGACGTCATCTGCGTAGGTAAAAGTCAGACCAGACCAGTAGTGTAACTTTACATTTAATTTTTAAGCTGATCAGGTTTATAGCCATACTCATTCGGCACCCAAACAAATATCTTACTTTCCACCCCTGATTAGATCCGGCACGATCACATGTATGTATTTGGATAGTGGTTCAAATTTATACATATACATACATACCAACAACAACTCAACACAACGTGCATAAAAAGATAATTTTCTCTCTCACACTGGGGGCGACAAATGTTGTTGTTGTTTTTGTTGTTGTACAACAAGCCAGATACAAAAGAACAATTCTTTAGTTTATATACAAAAACAAAACAAAAAATATCTTACAGATTGACGTGTGTAAATGTTTCAGTATCATGCCGTGCATAAAAACAATAACGTCGTTGTCGTCGTGGATTATTTTGAAAAAAAATAAAATAATTTAAAATAAAAGTTGTTTTTTGCTTAACGCAAGATTTATTATAATTTTTTTTTTTTTCTCATAAAAACGAGAAAAAATATACACTATGTGATTATTTAACCTGATTTCAAAACCAGAAGTGTTGAAAAATCAAATCAAATAGTTTTCAAAATGCCGCTTGACAAAAAGATATTCTGATCTTTGTTGATCTCAGAAAATAGTAATTAAATAAATTATTAACGAGTATAAAAATAAATAAAATCAAGGCAAATTACCTTAAAAATTATGGTCTAAAAAGGAGAAAAAAAAAATTAATGTCACACTAACACAAAATTTAAATTTTGAAAATCGAAAATCGAAAATAGAAAAGTATAAAATCCCTTTAAAAATAATTTTACTAAAATGAATCAAAATCTAAGAAAAATTTTATTATTGACAAAAAAACAAGAAAACTTAAATATAAATTTTGCTTTAAATAGTAAAACGCCATAAAACAATTTTATACCTTTTACAAAAACGTTTACATTGTTTAAGCACAATGACAGTGGTGAGTCAAATTATTGACCATTCACCATCATCATTATCATCATCGAGATTGTCATCGCCGTTGTCAAATTTACTTAAATTGAACAAAACGTAATTAACACTGTAATAAAATACCTCTACTTTATAGCAACAAAAACAAGTATTTAAAACAATAAGAACAAAAATAAAAAAGCTACAATATAAAATAAATAGAAAAAAAAAAACAAATATAAAAGTAACAACAATAACAATTACAAAATTCTTTTATCGCTGTTGTTTCTACAAACAGTTAAAATTAAAGGGGTTTATTTTGTTAAACACTTCTTCACTCCCAAAATTTTATATGAAAAATTTTTGAACGCAAGCGGAAGGAATTTAAAAAATTACCACCTTTAATTGTCAGATAAAATGTTCTTATTTTAAATTTTTTAAAGGAATTAAAATTTTAAAACATTTTTGGGACCATCTGCTTTAAAACTTGTAGGAGTTTTCTAGTTTTACACCAGTTTGGGCCATAACGATGAACAGGTTTTGTTAAAGCAGTTCTAGTCTATTTTAGATGTCACTAGAACTGGCTTGAAAAATCCGGTTTAATTTTAATTATATCAGTTAAATATTGATTTCTTACCGTAATGCTTAGGCCGGGTTTTTGAGATGTGAATTAAGTTTAAACTTAGTTTAAAGTAGTCTGAAACTCCGATTTTTCCGTCGAAATGTGATTTTTTTTTTTATTATTTTATTAAAGAAAAAATTGTGTATACAAACTTGGTGGCGGAACAAATTTGTGTTCAGATTAACTAAACCCAGTTTAACTAAGAACTCAAAAATAAAGCCTTAGTTATTTAAATATTTTGTTTTTAATCGCAAAGTAATTTACAATTACTTTTTGATTAAAATTACAAATACTTCAAAAATAGGTCCAATTACTTTACATTGTTGTGAGATGATGAAAAGTAATCTTTAGTAACCCTTAACTAGTGTAACTTTTAAAAAGATTATCTTAGAATAATTCAAACAACTTAGGGCTAATAAATCAGTGCAAGTTAAACTCTCTTTTTGGTTTCAAATGTGTTTAAATCAGCAAATCTATAATTCATTAAACATTTAAACCATCTCTAAACGCATAAAAATGGGCGTTTAAACTACCAATGCAAACATTATTATGTTTTGCACTAAATATTATATATGGGGCACAGATTTTCCCCCATTTTCAATAGGGTTGGTCCTTGTGCCAATTCGAAACTATGTACCAAAGGTTTACATAGTCAGCCAGCCAGCATTTAAAGGTGTTACAAACATCTGCACAAATGCATAAAACCCGCTCAACAATTGTGGTGTGGGAATAAAATTAAACTGCTTTGCTTAGAATGCGACGAATACTGATCAATACGAAAATGATCAAGCCGATTAGTAGGAAAAAAGGTTTAATCTCGATTCGTACTTAAAATAAGCCGAAAGTGAGATCTGATTGATTCTTACCTAAACACTTACCCCACAGAACCAGAGAGAATGTTATTATTTTACACATGTTTATTTCACTTTTGTTGTATTCCCTGCTTTGTTACCAGAAGAACAATTTTAACAAATAGAAAATGGGAATTTTTGAATCTTATTTTACTTTTTTAACACGAAAATAAACTAATATTTTTGTTTTTAATGTTTTAATCAATTAATCGAATTTCACTATTTAAATCGTCTTTTAAACAACACTTATTTAACAACTTTGAAACGCTTTTGTAATTTGTTATTTTTTTGGAAACAGTTTTTATACTTATTTTTTGTAATTTAATAATCTTAACATTAAGTTAAATCGTTATTTGTACTTTTGACAATGAATTAATTTGCCAACTTGCCTCAATAATGCCTTACGGCGCTGAGGCTGGAATTGAAATGTATTTTAAATATTTTGTACAAATGAAATTTTCTCTGTAGAAAAGTTTTTTCTGTAGAAAACAAACAAAAAAAAAAGAACTTTAAAGTGTTATTCGTACTTAAATTTTCATGAACGACTTGTAATAAAGTAGAAAAATTTAATTTTAAGCGAGGTTTTTCTTTCTGTGGATGGTTCTAGCAGGTTCAAAAATGAATGAAAGGAACCCAGTTTAGCTAAACCTGACTTATCCGAATAGCATAGGCACCTATTAACTTTTGTATTATGGTTTACAACTTTGCTATATTGCGCTGAACAACAACATAACAAAAATTACAACTGATCACAACCAGTTGTCTTAATTGCAACTCAACTGAGTTGAGTTGTAAACCGTAATAGGGGCCATGAAAAAAAAAACGTCGTAACTTAAATATCATAAAAGCTTAACCGACTCCTTTCAAATACTTTAATTGCCTGAAAACTCGAAACTATAACTTGAAAACTATGGCCCCTGTTACTCAGTTGAGTTGTAATTTCTTAAATTTTGTATTATGGTTAACAACTTTGCTATATTGCGGTGAACAAAAATTACAACTGATCACAACCAGTTGTCTGAATTGATTTGTAAACCGTAACTGATTTGAGTTGTAAACCGTAATAGGGGCCTATAACGACTTTTTCAGAATATCATTAAAGTGTAACCGATAAATATCTTCGTATTAGATACTGAGTATCAGCGATTCCACTCAAAACTATTTTAAATATAAAGTGGAACTATCAAAGTAATTTTCGGGAATACAAAATTTTAATTTAAAAGATTTTGTTAGTTGTGCTTAATTCCCAACTTTATTCTTGATAAAAACACATTTGAAAGTGCATGATTCATTTGGAATATCTTAATTTTAACATCATTTTATTTAGAAACAGATCATTTGGAAACTCATAAATGTTTAACCGATTCATGTAAAATAGCATAAATTTGAACCGATTTTTTAGCATTGTATTAAAACAGATGCAGTTCTTAAATAATACCATGAACATTTAAATAATTCTTTAAAAATAACATGCATATCAAAGTGATAATTTGTGAATAAGAAGAAAATAAAATCCGTTGAATAAAAATATTTAATATTAAAACCGGTAGGGAGCCGGATTTCATTGAGAAGAACATAAAACCTGAACAAGTTTTTTTTTCAGAATATCATGAAAATTGAAACGATTCATTGAGAACGGCATAAAAACTAAAACAGATAATACAAATAACATAAAAACTAAGCCCGGTTATTTGAAATTGTATAAAGTCTATACCAATTCATTTGAAAATTAATGAAAACAGAACCGGTTAATATGTGCAGCACGAAAACTAAACCGGTTAGTTGGGAATAGCATAGAAACAAAACCGGTGTATTAAGAATTTCATAAAAAAAAACTGAAGTTATTAAAAAAATCGAATCGAAAAAAACTTCAAGCGCTTCATTTGTAAAATTATAAAATTTAAACCGATTCATTTGAAAACAAATTCACTGGCTCATTTAAAATGTATGCATTTGAACCGGTTCATTTGGATTCTTTAAAATATTGACCGGGTTTTAAAGTTTTATAAATTTTTAACCGGTTCATCTTAAAACACTTCAAATTTAAACCACTCGACTTAAAGTCACAAAATAACATTGAACCGATTGATTTAAAACCGTTTAAGATTTTAATCAGTTAATTTTAACTAGTTTAGTGTTGGCATATTTTAAAAACTTATTTATGAAATCTAAACGGGTTATATGCTTTCATGAAAGTAAATTGAAAAATATATTATTTTTGAAGCTAAAGAAATATAATAACTTTTAAAGGGTGTCCAAAATTTAGGACTCATTTTAATTAAAAATTTTTTTTTTTTTTTTTTTTTTTTGAGATATTAAAAATATTTTTACTTCAGTTTATCACAAATAGGTTCCGGTTAAAAATAAAGAAGTATGTCGGTTTCAGTAGTGATTTTGCTTTATTGTTGTTTCATGTTAATTTAACATGATTTTTACAATAACTTGCGAACAACAATTTTTTCTTTTAAAATAACTATAATTCATGTTTATTTAACATTGCAGTAAAGTTAGAGAGAAAATGTCATTTATATTGAAACAACAATCCGAATGACGTTGAATAAAAGTTATTTCAAGTTGAAACAACGTTAATTTCATGTAGAATCAAATTGGTTGGAGTGCGATATAACAGTGTGAAGAAAACATATGCATTTATTTAAGAATAATTCAAAACACTTACCCCTGTAAGACATGTTTCACTTATTTTGTATCTCCTTTGTTAATAGAAGCATCAGCAGAACGGCCCGATATGGTTTTCGTCATCATTCTACTTTGAAAACTTGATAAATTATTTAACTAAATAATTTTAATTAAAAGAATACGGGCATTGTCTTCTCTTCATAACATATTTTAAACATGAAAATAAAACAAGTTAGAGTGCTATATTCGGCTGTGCCGAATCTTTGATACTCTCAACCGGCAGTTCGAATGTTTAAGGAGTAATATCTGTATCATGTTATTATTATCTTAAACTGTGACGATTTGTTATTAATTATGGTTTTAGGCGACTAAACTGTTTTCCGGTAGTAGGGTTTATATGGGGCCTAGGGTAAATTGTGGACCTATCATCATGAAATTTCACAGCGTAATTTTTAGTCCTTCAAAACTGTGACGTACCAATTTCTGTTATGATACCATTATTAATTATGGTTTTAGGTGTACTAAATAAACTGTTTTCCGGGAGTAGGGTTTTTATGGGGCCTAAGGTAAATTATGGACCGATCGTCACGAAATTTCACAGTATCATTTATAGTCCTATAAAACTGTGACGAGCCAAATTTTGTTATGATTGCATTATTTTTTACGGTTTTAGGCGTACTAAACTGTTTTCCGGTAGTAGGGTTTATATGGGGCCTAAGGTAAATTATGGACCGATCGTCACGAAATTTCACAGTGTTATTTCTAGTCCTAAAAAACTGTGACGTACCAAATTTTGTTACGCTAGCGTTATTTTTTACGATTTTATGCGTACTAAACTGTTTTCCGGGAGTAGTGTTTATATGGGGCTTAGGGTAAATTATGGACGGATCTTCACGAAATTTTACAGCGCGATTTCCATTCAAGTAAAACAAATTTTTGCAAAATCTTATCTCATTCCGTGCCTTGTTCCAGCATTTATGTTATTTTTTTGTAACAAAATTATCAATTTTTTAGGTGGTGGTTCCACATTTTGATTCATAGCTCTGGTCCTACTGAACCGATTTTGCTGGATTTCAATCCCAAACTGCTTAGGATAACTACAAGCAATTTGGCACCAAGTTTGTGCATTTCTTTTGAGTTGTTCAAAAGTGAGCGTGTTTTCAACAGACGGACAGACGGGCATGGCTAAATCGACTTAGAATTACTCAAGGACCCAGAATATATATAGTTTATGGGGTCTGAGATGAATAATAATAAAGTTTCACACGGAATGACAAACTTAATATACCCTCTTCACAACTAATTGTGGTGGAGGGTATAAAAATGTACATACTTAAGTATGTATGCATGTTAATTTAACAAGATAAAATTTTGATTTTAATATAAAACAGATTTTTATGGATTCAATATTGAACAATGTTATTTTAGCAGTGAAAAATATTAAATAAACGTGATTTAAGTTTATTTTAATTGTTTTTCATTTAAAATTAATATGAAATAATGATAAATTTAAATAAAGGGTACTTTTGCAGAAATCTACCATGATTCTCAATCAACATTTTGCCATGTTATTTTAACATTATTATTATTCTTCTGTGAGAATAACTGATAAAAATCTTCCAAAAAATACACATTTCATTTCATGCCAGACAGACAGGCAGACAAAAGCAATTAAAATCTAAAAAATTCAGTTTATAAAAACCATAAAATCAATTTTACTTAAATTGATATTCGTTTATAACTAAATCAAACTAGGCCAAACAAACAAAAAGCAGAGAAAGAAAAAAAAATACGTTCAACAGCTGTTGGAAAAAAAATTTCAATCACAATAAAGACTTTTCATTATGCCGTTTGCAATTATTTTCCCAAAAGCAACAACAGCAACGACAAAAGATTTAAGACCCAATAAAAATCACATTTCAGTAATTTTCCTTCAATTAATTTGCAAAAAAAAAATAAAAGGAAAAATGAAAGAACCAGCACTGTCCACACAGTTTAATGTCACTTAAAAGAAAAATTAATAAAATTTATTTTATTTCATTGTAGTAAATGTAGTACATACAGTCACTAACAATATTAAATACACACTCCGTTGGTCATATGGGCTCTTTGCGGACTCCCTCTTCTCTTTCCCTCTTTTCTAGCCCTGACATTTAAATTTTTATTTGTATTTATGTTTATTTTTATCTCTTTAAACTGTTTATCTGTTTTTGTTGCTTTTGTGGTTTCGCAATGCACCCCTCATCTTGCTGGCAACCCCCCCCCCCCCCCCCCTTTTTCTCATTCCAAACAAAGTCGCATACTCTCTTTTCGTTGCCAGCTTTAACAAGTGGGGTGTTTTGTTGTCAGATTGTCTGTCTGCTTGTTTGTTTTTTTCTTTTTTTTTTTGCTTTATTTTGTTGTTTTTCTTATACTTTTTTTATTTATTGTATTTAATGGTTTATTTAAACCAGCAAAACAAAAACTCACAGATTTTTAATGCCGCGACATCTGTGCCGGCATAAAATTATAAATGTGCGAATAATTTTCAGATTTAGTAAAACAAAAAAAAATTTTTTTTTTTTTGTTGCAAATTTTTGTTTTTAGTTTAATTTAAAAGAAGAATAAAACGCTTTTATTTTTTTTTAATTAGGAACACAACAACACACACATTTCCAAACGGCTATAAAATTATACAAATAATTGAGAAAATAAAAGTTTCGTTACGCATATAAATTAAAATACTAGTCATGAAAAGAATTGTAATTACAGTCAATGCAACATGTGCGTCATATTATTCAAACATCATTCAGATTTTTATTAAAAAGGATTTTTCTTAAATTCAATCGATGAAAAAAGCAATTAAGGTTAATTTTGGTTGCACTAGAAATTATATGAATGAATAGAAATTTAATATTAAAAAATGAATCGATTAATATTGAATACTAAAGGGTGGTCCAATAGTGTGACCGCAAGTTATATGGGCAATTTTTTTTCGTATTTTCACTTGGCAAACCCCTCAAAATGATTCCGAATTAGAAAAAAATATATATATAAAATTTTAGATCGTTTGCATAGTTATTAGCCGTGCCTTGAGCCCACAAAGTTTGCTAAAATGCTATTTTTCTCACTATGGGTCGCTTTAATTGTTGATAACTTCCGTAATATTTATTTTAGAGAAAAATCTTATTTACAAATATTCTAGGGCTTTATCTTATGAACAATGTTGCTTTGTGTTAGTTTTCTTTAACATGAATATTTACTCCAGAAAAAACCAAATTAAAAAATAACACCGAAATTTTCCCATATCTTCGCATTCTTTGCCTGGTGATTACACTACGTGACAAATTTTCAATAGAGTCGTGACCAAATGGTTCTGGCAGCTAATCTTTATGTAAAACTTTCCCCTGATTCGGAATATAAAGTCAGAATTGTCAAAAGTACAACAGTTTTTGAGATATTCCAAAATAACCGTTATTTGTGTTTTTAAAAAAGATGATATGACTGAAATGGAAATATCTTCAACAATTTTGGACGGACTATGTATTTCTTTCTTTTTATTGAGAGGTTATAAAATTAATTAAATAACTATGGGTCGTTTGAAGAGATGAGTCATTAAATGGCAGAGTTTTAGTGGACAAAACTTCAAAATTCATTACACAGCTTTACAAATTTTTAATTTGGAAAAATACCAAAACGCCACATGCCTAGATAAGTTAATTGGGATCTCCTGAACACGAAAAACGCTGTTATTTTTTTTTTCTAAGTACCGTTTTTTAGATAACGGTACTTTTGAGTTTTTCGGTGTATGGTCCCACTTAAACCCTTGTGGAGCCCAACCAAAAAGTCCGATCGAAATAAATGGCATATCGTTGGAAAGGTAATTGAATACCTTTTCCGTTGATTTCTATCTCATAAGAAATGGCTGAGTAATGGCAAGGATTTTGTGGAACGACAATATTTTCATCTCATACAAAATTCCGGTTTTTTTTAAAATACGTTAAAACTGATGGACGCCGAATATAGTGTGTGAGCAATGAAGATAAAAAATATTGTCGTTCCACAAAATCCTTAATAAAAACTTTATAATTAAATAAACTATTTGGTTCAAAAACAAAACATTCCAGATCTTCACTATAACTTAGAAAAAAAAACGAAATAGAAATGAAAAGTTTTGAAAAAAAACGTAATAAATAGGCAAATTTTGAATTTTGAGGTGCCATTACTCAGCCATTTCTTACGAGATAGCAATTTTCAACATATCGACGGGAAAGGTATTCAATTACCTTTCCAACGATATGTCATTTATTTCGATTGTTGGTTGGGCTCCACAAGGGTTTGAGTGGGACCATACACCGAAAAACACAAAAGTACCGTTATCTAAAAAACGGTACTTAGAAAAAATAAATTACAGCGTTTTTCGTGTTCAAGAGATCCCAATTAACTTATCTAGGCATGTGGCGTTCTTGGTATTTTTCCAAATTAAAAATTTGTAAAGCAGTGTAATGAATTTTGAAGTTTTGTCCACTTTAACTCTGCCATTAAATGACTCATCTCTTCAAACGACCCATGGTTATTTAATTAATTTTATAACCTCTCAATAAAAAGAAAGAAATACATAGTCCGTTCAAAATTGTTGAAGATATTTGCATTTCAGACACATCATCTTTTTTAAAAACACAAATAACGGTTATTTTGGAATATCTCAAAAACTGTTGTACTTTTGACAATTCTGACTTTATATTCGGAATCAGGGGAAAGTTTTACATAAAGATTAGCTGCCAGAACCATTTGGTCACGACTCTATTGAAAATTTGTTTTTTTTTTTTTTTTTTTTTTTTTTTTTTATTAACGTTTATTTTAACAAACAACATATAATTAACTATAAATAAACAAATAGTAGAAATATAACTTAGTTATTATACACAGTCCCATAAACGGGCTCTCAAGTATTTTCTATATGTTATAATTTCATAATTTTTTGGATAATATATATTAATTCCTAATGATACGATTTATGTATTTCTATATAATTAAATGCAAAGAAAAAATTTGAAAAAAAACCTTACTTATATATTTTAGAGAAATAAAACTAAAGTCAAAAGATAAAAACAAAAATACTGGCAATTATCCATTGAGCCACCAATATTTTTTCATATTTATATTTGTGTTTATATTTTTATCCCTTGCATAAACGCTAGTATCAAATCTGCTATTTTGTGTTGTAATTTCTTTGCTATGTACATTGTTAATGTTGGCTCTTCTATAAATGTGGTAAAATATAGGAGTGCCAGTTTCGTTTTGTATAAAACCTTGACTGTCGAGGTATAGGAAGGCCTCAGGAGGTACAAATCCATTTTGTAACGTTTTTTTTATATACTCATCACTAGCATAATAAGGTGCCATGATTAAATTATTTTCGTAGCATTCAAGACTTTTCATAATGTGATTTCTTATTACGTGTATAATGAAGTTATCAATTCTACAGATTTGTGCTTCATTATATAGTTTACTATTTGAAATATATTTTACATAATTACTACGTGAGTTTCTATAAAGAGACGTACAACCTCTCAGGCATTTTCTTTCAAAAATTCTCAATTTTTCCATGTAAGAGGGGGAAATATTGAACCATATTTGACAACCATATGTTAGAATAGGTCGTATTAATAATTGATACATGATTTTCTTTACCTTTGGTTTTATGTATTTTGAAAAAAATAACTTTTTATATGCAAAAAAAGCTTTTCTCGCTTTTATAAGAATTCTGTGGTCAATTTTTTAATGCTACTATCTCTTTGCTGAGTTAATTGAATTCTAGTGTCAAGTTCATTGCAATCCAAAGCAGCAATTACTTTGCAGTTGTCAAAAACATTCAAAACACTTCCATTAACACATCTACTTAATGCATCTACATGACCCATCGATGTCCCTCCACGATGTTTAATGGTATAATCATAATTTTCAAATTCCAAAGACCACCTCGCAATCCTTGAATTTACTTGTTTTTTGCTTAGTGTCATTGTAAGAGAGTTGCAATCTGTTATTATTGTAAAAGGAATTCCCTCTAAATAAACACTAAATCTCCGCAGAGCATAAATAATTGAAAGTGTTTCAAGTTCAAAACTATGGTAGCGAGCCTCTGCAGGGGAGGTTGATTTTGAAAAAAATGAAACAGGATGAAATTTTTTGTCGTCTTGTTTTTGCATCAATATTGCCCCAAACCCTTTAGTACTTGCATCACAATGCAATTCAGTTTCCCTTTTAGGGGAATATATTGATAATACCGGTTGATTCATAAGACACTTTTTGAGTTCATTAAAAGACCTGATGCAGTCTTCTGATAAATAATATTCTTTATTTTTTCTTAACAAATCTAATAAAGGTCTAGCTATTGTGGAAAAAGATGGAACAAATTTTCGAAAGTATGAGAACAGACCAATGCAAGTTTGAAGTTCCTTCCGATTTTTTGGCAAAGGCACGTTCTTAATAGCATTCAAATGATTTTCAGTTGGTCGAATTCCTAAAGGATCAATTGAGTATCCTAAATACTCAATTGTTTGATATCCAAATTTGCATTTTTTTATTTTTAATTCCAACCCTGCTTCATAAGCACGTTGTAATACATCAGTCAATGTTTTAAGATGCGAGCAAAAATCACTTGAAGCTATCAAAATATCATCTATATATATAACAATTTTTCTACTGTCTATCAAATCTCGGTATATATTTGTGACAAAGCGCTGGAAATTAGCAGGAGCATTCTTAAGACCAAAAGGCATTTTTAAAAATTCATACTGTCCTTGTGGTGTTACAAACGAAGTATAAGGTATCGAATCCTTATCAATTTCAATATGATAAAATCCATCTTTTAAATCTAAAAGAGTAAACCATTTTTTTCCAGCAACGTATTCTATACATTCTTCAATCAAAGGTAAGGGAAAATTATCTCTAATTGTCTTTTTATTTAATGACCTGTAGTCTACACACATTCGTGTTTCACCACTTTTTTTCTTAGTTAAAACAATTGCAGAAGCATAAGGTGAGTTACTAGGACGTATTATATTTCGGGAAAACAAATCAGATATTATTTTCTGAACCTCATCACGATCTCGTACTGATAAACGACGAGGAGAACTATACATTGGTATATCATCAGACAATCTAATTTTCATTTTGTAATCATGAGATTTTTTGATAATACCTTTCGGATTAACATAAAATTCCTTGACAATATTTTTTAATTTAACTATTTGGTCAGCGTTTAAATTTCCATTAAAATTAATATCATCTACTAAATTCTGACTCGAATTAACTTCTACATTAGTTTTGGACACCAAAGAAATTGCTTTATTATTATTTATTTTATATTCAGAATCAAATATGCATGCATTATTTTCATTAAAATGCAATAATTTTACATTAAATTTATCCATAAAATTCCTACCTAAAATCATAGGAATTCGAATATCATTATCTGGTATTATTATCAAATCGATGCATTTAACTAAGCTTTTAAATTTAATTTTACATAAAACAGTCCCATATGTTTTTATATTACCATTTCCAATTCCAACATAACTAGTTGGATATAGATCTTTAAATAATTTAATGAACTTCGGTACTAGTGATTTGGAAATTAAATTAGTTGGACTACCCGAGTCGATCAGACATGAAACATTAAAATAATTGGCATATTTGTTTCTGAGAGGGTTAAAAAATGCCACACTCACCATTGACATTGGCTCAACAATATCATTAATATTAATGATATCAATAGTTGATGTCGAACGAACGGATGTAATAGGTGGATATTTAAAAGTGGTCAACTCCTTTGTAGAGTATTCATTGTCTACAATTTTTTCTTTACTGGAAGGTAAATTAAAAATATTACCAATTTCTTTAACTTTTTTAAATCCGGCATTCTTTTTTAAAACTGCATAAATTTTGGCTTTTATTTTTTCGCCGATTTGACCTTCTACTTTTCTTATTTTAATGACAGCGTCATCAACGAGTTTAACCGAGGTGTTCAATGATTTAAGCCCCTGAAGTTCGGTTATTGTCTCGACTAGAAACCCATTGTTTGAGAGTATAAATTCTAATTGAGCCTTTATATTAGGTACATTTAAAATATTGTTTACTTTTTTATCGTGACTGCATTATTTTCGTTAAAATTATTTACCACATCTTTAAATTCTTCAAAATTTTTGGCATAATACTCAACTGCCTGCAACCAGGTACCCCATCTTGTTATACATGGTTGAAACGGAAAGGTGACTAGCATGAGCTTAGCATGTGACATGTAACATTTTTGAGTAAGATATCTTAAAAAAAAGGTCAAGTAGAGCAAAATTTTATTTTTATTAAAGGATTCTAAAAGAGAAATTGAATCTTTGAAAGTTCGAGCTAATGAAGCATGATCCACCTTTTCCAACTTTACAATATTTAATAAAAATTTGTGTTTACTCTGTTCTTCTTCTGCATTCAAGATCCCAATTACGTAGACATCGAAACGTCGTTCAGTGTCCATTGCTTCGTCAATAGATAGCCACAAATTATGTCACTTAATTCTTTCAACAATGTCACATAGTTGTATAGTGTACAACTTGGCGATATAAGTTTTTATAAGGGTTGTTTCCGTAGAAATGGTTTCATTGATATATTTGTTTAAAAAAATTCTATAATTTTGGTTGATTAGCTAATATATAGAGGTATATCTGCAGACACCAGAGCATTATACAATTCAAAACTAAATTTGCTAGTCTTATCCCCAAAAGTTGATTTTCTTGAAATTAAAGTTTGCGAAACGTTTTCATAAATTATAAATCTTTGTGTTTCTGGCTTTGAAGGTGCTGATTTACTTGAAATTTTTAAATGAAACACCTTTTTGTAAACTTTGCAAAAAAGTACTTTTCCCTCTATTTTGAAGACTCAAAAACACACTTATTTAAAAGATTATTTTTTGATATTTTTTCTTTTGACATTTTTTTCCTTAAAAACAATTTATTTTATTAATCCTTTTTGGATTTAAGGTCATACTTCTTACACCGTAAATCAAAAATAATATGTTGAGTTCTATTTTTTCTTCGTCGAACATTATTTTTATTTGCTGCTTCTTCAAGAAAAAAAAACCGCGAACAAAATGAAATGTCAAAAACTGTTTTAAAGAAGTAACTACAATTATGTGCACAATTATACAAATTGTATAATTTTTGTATGTGCTACTTTTTTAAAGTAAAAGAAACAAGGTGAATTTATAATAAAATGTAGGTAATTCAGTACCAAACACCAACATGTTGTTTTTGCTCCTTGAAAATGTCGAAGTTAGCAGATTTTCCCATACTATTTTGACTGTTTGACAGCTTCAGGGCTGAAACAACTATAACCAGCTGATTCATTGACTACACCTTATAATGAATTAGCCTTGAACAGAAAGATATTTCTAAACAAAAAACTAAGAAAAGAGCAATTTTTTTTTTTATAAATATGACGAAAAATTTGAATTTATAACAAAATATGACGAAAAATATGCATTTATATCAAAATATGCAAAAACATGCATTTAAAGCAAAATATGCAAAAATATGCACTAACAAATTGATGCCATTTTACTGGAAATATTGTGATTCGCAAAGATATTAACTTTAGGTGGGTCTCAGAGTGCCGACAACAAACATGCATTTGCATGAAGTCCCTTGCCCTGTTAATCACAAATAAACCGCTTTATTTTGAATAGCAGTTAAACGGAAACAATTAATTTCGAATAAATATAAACCGGTTCTTTTATTTTAATACTACTAAATAGAAACCGGTTCATTTTGAATACATATTATATTAGCTGCCTTAATTTATAAAGAATGCTATTCTAAAATGAACCGTTTCATATGTAAAAGCAGAAACACTTAAGCAGTTCCTTGAGGAAAACATGAAAACTTTAGCTGTGTTTTGAGAACCAATTCATTTAAAATAGTATAAAAATGAAAACGGTTAATATAGAATAATATTAAAAGTTAACCTTTCAAATTCAAACAGATCAGGTTCATTAAGGAAAGTACAAAAGCTAAACCGATTAACTTTAAATAGTTCCAGCACTAAGCCGATTCATTGATAGTATGAAAGCTAAAGCCAGAATAACTTCTTACGCTCTTTTCCGTTATGAATCAGCTGTTTTGTTTATGTCCAAAATTGAAAGTCTGTATGTGGTGTTGTTTGTTTTCCCTTTTTCGTTCTGTGCTACAGCCAACAGTGCGTGCGTATGTATTAGTTTGTTGTTTTTTCTTAAAAGCAAGAAATTTTTTTTTAATTAATGAGTTTTTTAAAACTAATGTATTTTTGACACAAAATATTATTTCTTTAATTTATAATTTGTTTAATTTTTCTGTTTATTGAAGCAAAATTATTTTTACCAAAATTGTTTTTTCACAATTTCAAATTTTTTCTTTTGACTATCTTTTATTTTAAAAAACCACCACTGATTCTTTTCACAACGAAAGTAATAACAAAATATTTGCTACAGAAAACAACGACACACAACAGCGAACAAAAGTAAAAACTAATGAGGTCTTTAACCTTTTTATGTTAAAAATAAATATTATAAATAGTATTCACAAAGAAGAGTATCAAAACTAAACCGTTTAAGTATAAACGTTATAAAGATTTAACTAATTTATATATAGAATAATATAAAAACTGTAACGATTCGTGAAAAGTTAGTCGGTTTAATTTGAAAAGTTTTGAAACTTAGCCAGTTTATTTCGAAAACAATTAGTATCAAAACTGAACCAGCCGATCCATATCAAAGAAGTTCGTTCATATAGAAACGCGTAAAAACTTAACCACGTTATAAGAAATAGTAAAAAAAAATTTGCCGGTTTATAAAAAAAACTATGCAAATTCCACCGATTTATATAAAAGAGCATTAAATCGGTTTAGTTGGAATTGATTTTATTTGAATCTCTTAGCACGAAAACTAAACCAGTTTTTACCGAATAGTATAGAAAATTTAATCGGTTTATATATAACAGTATAAAAATTAAACCGATTTATATAGAATATAATTAAAACGATACCGATTCATTAAGAATAACATGAATAATTAACCGGTTCATTTCGAACAGTTTGTAAACTTAACGGGTTCATCTAAAAAATATTAATAGTATAAAAACTTATTAGATTCATAAAGAAGAGTAGGAAAAATTAGCCCGTTAATATAGAAAAATGAAACGGTTTATTTAGAAAAGCATGTAAATTCAAAAGGTTTACATAGAAAAGCTTTTAATCTGAATCGGTTTAGTTAGAATTAATTAAGCTTGAATCTCTCAGCAAGAAAACTTAAGCTCTTTATGCCGAATAGAATCTGAATCATGCATTATAGAACAGTATAAAAACTTAACCGGTTCGTTTAAAGTAGTGTGAAAATAACAGCACTATGACAAATAAACCGATTAACTTTAAAAAGATTGAGAGCTTAACGGCTTCATTAAAAAATAGTATAAAACTGACCCGCTTTATATGAAAACTGAACGTTTTTATACAAAATATTTTAAAACCTGGGGGTCTACTCTCTATTGCGATGCGAAAACAATTTCCATGCGAAAGCTAAATGTCAACTTGGAACTCTATCACTTTCGCAAAATTTTCTGAAAAATGAAGCGATAGTGGCAATAAAAATTAAAGATGGCGCGGATTTACAGTAATGAAATGACAAAGTGTGTAAAAATATTTGAATTTGGAAAATTTAAATAAAATAAAGTGATGATTTACGAAAAGAAAAAAAATTAAAAGATGCGAAAGACACATGCGAAAACGTATTGACGAGTACCAATCGCTAGCTTTGCTACAATTTTTTTTCGCATCGCAATAGAGAGTAGACCCCCTGAGCCGATTCAAATAGAAGATTATGAAAACGGAACTGGTTTTAATGGAACAGCATGCAAATTCAATACAAAAAAGCATTAAATCTAAATCGATTAAGTTTGAATTTTTCAACACGAAAACTTAACCGGTTAATAGCAAGTAGTATGAAAACTCAACTGGACTTTATAGAAAAGCATGAAAAATAAACCGGTTCAACTAGGCTTGTCTCAAAACAGAACCGAAAAATACAGAGCAGTATAAAAAAAACCTAGCAACTTATTTAGAGTTGTATGAAAATATAAAAAATATTATAAAAACTAAACCGTTTTTATAAGATCATTATTAAAATCTAACCGGTTCATTTAGAATAGTTAGAAAAATATTTTTTCAAAATAAAATACTCGTTGCATTGTTGAAAACAATTTAAAAACAGTAATTTTGAATTGTTACTGCATTTAAGACTCCTAAAAACTGAACCGGTTCAATTAGAATACTATTAGATTTCAATTAATTTTATTCCAATTACAACAAATCAAACATTCAAAGCCTTACACCAAAACAACGTTTACAAATCGCAGAAGTTTATTTCGAAATTTCGCGATCTGTTCGCCAAACTTACAGAGCACTTCGTCAAGTTTACGGTGCGCATAATCAGTCATCTGAGCAGCTCAAACACAGTACAATAGATCAATTCATGGCAACACTTACTCTTTTGGATAATACCAATCGAAATTGTAGTACAAAATGAGCTATCGCCGCTGTAGACGTGAGTGTGACAGAGGACTCAAATTTATCGATCCGACGCCGTTCTCAACAACTCGGTCTCTGTTCGTCCACTACTTTTTTCAAGAATGAAATTGGCTTACATATAAGATCCAATTGGAGAAAGAATTTAAGCCAGCGGACCATCAATTGCGTCGTGCGTTCGATGAATTGGCTGAGAATCAACTGGAAGTCGATCCAGATTATTATCGTCAAATCATCTTCATCTTCAGAGGCTCATTTCTGGCTTAATGGGTATGTAAACAAGCAGAATATTTGTTTTTTAAGAGAGCACTATCCTCATTAGGCTCTTAAGACTCGATTACATCCCAACAAAATCACTGCTTGGTGCGGTTTACATTCCGAAGGCATTATCGGCCCATTTGTCTTTAAAACCGAAGCCGGTGCCAACATTAGCGTGAATGGCGAACGCTACAGGCAAATTATTTGTGATTTTTTATTCCTTATGTCGTTGCAAATCATTTGGAGAAGAAATGGTTTCAGCAAGACGGCGCAGCATTACATACAGCGCGTGAAATTGGATTGATAAGGCGCAGTCGCGGAGCCCACATGGCAGATATTATTTTCAAACATTAAATGACATGAAATTTGTGAGCTAATAAAGCCAAAGTTTTGGCAGTTCCATTAAATTTGCCCTTTCAATTTTTAAGAAATATTCTACGCCTCTAAAAAGAAAACACCCTTTATAATGAAAACAAACAAAAACATGAACAAAACATAATTTGTTAAAATAAAACGTTTTTCAAAGCAACATCTTTAATAGGAAAATGTAGATTTCAATAAAAATAATTAATAATATTCATCATACGTCACGCATGCCCTTAATTTATGCCATAATAAATCATCACTTATACGTCACAAGTGTTTTCAGTCAAATGCAAAATTAATATTTATTACTTATACGTCACAGTGTTCGGCCCAAGGCGAATTCATGTATACGGTGGTGGCGATACTACAACAAGTAACAACACCAAAAACCAAACATTGTATTTTATTTGCTGTTTTCGTTGGTCGATATGTCAAAAACACAAGTAACTTTTGACATTCCTCTCTCTAATTTAGAAAAATAAGAAGCACAGCTGTGCTTTCAACGCCACCTGAAAAATGGATTCGCCTTAGTTCGGCCTTTAACTTTTATTTATTCTTTAAAAACGAAACTTTTTAATTTATAAAAAAAACATTTCATTCTTAAATTTTTTTTTTTTTTTTTTTTTTTTTTTTTGAAAATAGAAAATTTTTCAATATAAAATACAATGTTTCTTGTTATTATATTAACAACTCAAAAAAAAAAACAACCGCAAGAACAATTTAAAAATATGACAATAATTTAGAAAGTGTTTCAATTGAGTTCTGATTGCCAACCAGCTGAAGTGTGCAGAAAGTTCCAGAGAAAAATTTCTTGTGTCATCCTCCTCTTTCTGTTTTCCAAGAGAAAAATTACACAATTTTTTTTTTTATAAATAAAACTAAACTCTTGCGATTTTTATTAGATTGAATAAATTTTTTGTGTTTTTTTTTTTAAATATTTTCGTTTGACTTGTGTTTTTCAACAAGTAAAAACTTGTTAAATGTCAGGTTTTATATTAAAATGTCATATATTTGAAATGCTTTTTGGGTTCTATTTTTGTTTTAATTTTTTTTTTTTTTTGTTTTTGTTTAAATATAAATATGGTCCTACTTAAATTTTAAATAGAATTTAAAATTTTTCTACAGTATTTAATTTTTTTTTTTTTTTTTTTTTTTATCAGTAAAATTAAGAGAATTTACGTCAGAAAGATGGATAATTGAATACAACATTATGTAGAATTTAAAGATATTTTAGAATTAAAAAAAAAAGAATATCAAAAATTTAAACCAAAATAGCAAAAACACTATTTCTAGAACTACAAATTTTAAAGAAATAGCACAAATATTTCTCGAGAGTGGGCGTGGCACCTCCGATACAAAAACAATATAAGTAACAGTACATTTAAAGAGTGGTTACAGTAAAAGTTTCAAAATTTGAAACAAACAGTTCGGTTATCAAAGCAAAAGATCTGTCAAAAAATGGGATGGATAAAAAAAGTGGGCGAGGCACCTCCCATACAAAGACAATATAAGTATATTTGAAAAATGGTTACAGTAAAAGTTTCCAAATTTGGAACAAAAAGTTTGGTTATCAAAGCACAACATCTTTTAAAAAGTGGGCGGGGCACCTTTCATACAAAGACAATATGGGTAATTCCAAAGTGTTGAATTTTTACGTTTTCTTAACCCTTTAATTATAGCACTATGGCGCGATTCTATGTCAAAGATAATGGCAAAAGAAGTAGCGGTTCGTACGTGAACAAAACAGAAGTAGTTTTTTTGGCCATGTATAAAAAGGCGTAATTCAGCGAAACCTGGCACAATTTTTTAGTCAAACTATTTTCAGAATTTTACGTAGCAATGTTACATTTACATAAATGTCTTTGGTTTGATTCCAAAATCTTCTGTACTTTTGAAATTTTTTCCATAATAATTTAACTGAATAATGATTAAAACAAAATATAAATTTACCGTTAGTCCGAATAACATATTTCTCTTTGAAATCTTACTTAGATTGTAGACTATGTACTAGAGTTGTCAACCGATTAAGAATAATTCGATTAATCGATCAAACAAAACCAAACGTTTGTTCGAATAATTTTAAAATGGCGATTTTCGAATAACGAATAAATCGATTAATTAATGTCGATTAATCGGACAATTTTTTTTAATCAAAAAATTAATTAAATAAAAGCATAGGATTTGATTTATTATTACACGTTTTTAGTGATTTTGTAAAGGGTGGTCCTACCAAAACGCACGATGTTAATCGTAAATAAAACATAAAGTTTTTGGAAAATTATCTTTATATTCTTTATTATTATAGAAGGTTCTATGACACCTATTTGTGAAACCAAACATCGGCAAAATGCTCGCCACCTCTACGGTGGCATACCTCTTTCCGATGGTCCATATAATTTTCATTGGCTCTGAGATATAATTAAGGTTCAATATCGTTAATGTGCCGAATAATCTCATCCTTTAGCACTTGAATTGTTCTTGGCTTATTTACGTACACTTTTTCTTTTAACGCAGCCGTTGAATTTCTCGCGCAAAAGCGCCATTGTTTCGTTGGATGTGTGGCAAGTGGCACTATTCTGTTGGAACCGCATATCTTCCATGTCCATATTCTCAATTTATGGCTACAAGAATTCCGATATCATCTCTCTTTTCACGGTAACTGCTTGGCCGACCTCATTGTCGAAGAAGTACGGTCTGATGACGCCACCAGCCCATATAAGAATTGGGCGAGCATGCACAGGTGTTTTCACATTTCCTAGAGACCCGGTTTGCTGAAATTTGCGCACAATTCTCATGATTGTGGACACATTTGGTCGATTATTCTGACGAAAAAAACCATGAAACGCATTCTGATTTGAACGCTTATTTTCGTAAGAGGCTGAAAAATCTGAACGCGCTGCTTTATCGTGTACCTCTCCATAAAACTGAAAAAAAGAAATGTCAAATTAAGTTGGTGAAACAACCTGACATAAAGGTGTGACTCACAATTATACGAAAGTTAAAAAATATTTTAGCTCTGTTTGTAATTAATCTCAGTGTTTAGTAAGAAAAATCGTGTTAGGTACGCATAGTATTTTAAAAATGTATGGCTGATTTTTAAAACGTCAAATGCTTTGTATAAGAACAAAGTATAATGTTTCATTACGCCGCAGTACAATATATATGCAATGCAAAACCTTCCAAAACATCAATGGTAAGTATTAGTAACGCAGCAAAAAGCAATCAGAGCATCGGTTTTAAAGTTGATGCTTTGTGATATTTGACATTTAATTTGCAAGCAATACAGATTTATTTTAATATTATGCATTGCATCACTTACATTTCAAAACGTTTTAATAAACAGAACACATAGTTGCATTGTTTCGGTACTTTGTACATGTGCATGGTTGAAATACAGTATTTAAACTGTATACAAACTTTGTTTTAGTACGTTTTGGAAGTCAGCCTATTTAATGTTCTTATTAAACAAATATTTGACAGTCAGTTCTATCAGCTGTTTTCTCTTTAAATTAAACGTTAACAAACTTTCAAGATTTTTCACTCTCGGGTGAAAAACTTAGAAATAAACAAAAAGTTAAAAAAATAAAGAATCGTTTTATAAAAATTATATCATGAAAGAAAAAATGTTGTTATTATATTTTTTTTTTTTTAATTATATATGTATATATCTTTGCCATTTGCGTAACTGTCACAATATTACCATTGAAAACGATGCCGTGGAAGACAATCCAACGACATCATAAAATGCCGAGCGGCTGTTCTATAGAAGAAATTGTATGCAGAAGAATGGCTGAAGATGGTTATTCTGCAAACGATTTACGATGTGTTTAAGTAATACATACAACGATATGGAAATATGATGAAAAGTTTTACGCATCAAAAAAGATGAAGTCAATGCGGATTTGAGAAAAAAATAAAGAAGAAAATGGAAGATTATCCATAATTGAAGATTAATGGACAGATAAATCTATTGGAAATACGTAACTTTTATGTTTAAATAATTTTTTTTATTCGTTATTCTCATCAATTAATCGAATAATTTTTAAGGTTTAATCGTTTGATCGAACGAACAAAAACAATTATTTGAATTATTCGAACAAAGTTGAAAGGCGAATAATTGACAACTCTACTATGTACGAACATTTTTTTGGAATAATTTTTATCAAATATCACCTCTTTTAAGAAAGATAAATATCAAAGAAAACATTTTTTTTAAGCCAAAATCTGGGCTTAAAAGAAAATTTTTTTGGAATAATTTTTATCAAATATCACCTCTTTTAAGACAGATAAATATCAAAGAAAACATACAATAAAACATTCTCACATATAAAAAATTACGTTTGCACAACTTTGCAGTCTGATTGTTCATCTAAGTGAACAAATTTATGAGTAAATTTATAAAATTAGTAAAATCTAAATATTTCCCTATAACAATATCGTAAAATAATCAGCTTTTAATAACTTTTAAATTTTCGTCACGGTGGACCTTTTGACGGAAATGCCCATATGTATAAATTTTAAGTTACAGTACACAAAACATTAAAGTAAAACAAAAAAAATTTTATCGAAGGGTCGAAGACATGGTATGAACATTTGAAAATGATTTTGAGCTTATGGGCACCGCGACTATTCTTGCCAAAGCGCATTATAGACGTCCAGTTTTAAAACATTTTTTCGAGCATATTACAGAAGGTATCATATTACAGAAGGTGTCAATTTGTTAAAGATATGTTTCCTGCGCATTGTATTAATAAATGGATAGAGTATTTATCCCGTTTTAAAAGATTTTCCGAAATCTGGCATCGATTTGCTAGAGCAAATTTTATCCTTAAGAGCATATTTTTGAATATTTGAGGTTTAAAAGCATATTTTTGCATAAGAGTATAAAGCTTTTTTAAGATTTTAGAGAATTTTTAAAATTTTTTTTTTCTTTTTATGTGTGTTTTTTCGAATGTTGCTTTTGGTATTGCTTTCTTGTGAGTTTGAAATGTCTGGTAACTCTGTTCAAACGTAATAATAAAGTGTTTTAAAAAGCTCCGTGTAGAATTGATGTTTTTAGAGAAACTCATCCGGAACTAGCACAGCCTCCTGAGCAAGTTATAACTCGATGTGGAACTTGGCTTCAGGCAATTAACTATTATGCAAATAATTATGACAACATTTTAGAAATAGTTAAAGCTTTAACATTAATGTTTAAAATACCATTTGAAATTCTGAATTTCAACTGAATTGAAAAAAAAAACAAACTGAAAAACGTAATTTTGTTCAATTTTCTTTTTGTTCTTCATTAAGATTTTTTAAATCATCTATTAATTTCGACCCATTTTTTAAAAAATAAGTTTTCTCTTAATTCCAAGTTCTTTTATGAAATAAATTTTAAATTGTATTTCAATTATTATTAACTAGTGTTCGCCTTATGGTCAAAATTCGACCATAAATTTTTATGTAAATATGAAGAAAACATAGTTCATCTAAGTACATATCGATGGTCTCATGTAGAAAGGCCCTAACTCACATAAATCCAACTTTACAGGAGAAGGCAAAAACATGTATGTATCATAATGTAAAATGGCTTCTTCAATTGCTTATGTAACTGATATTTTTGATGCTATTGTATTTAATTTTTGTGACGAGGTGTGTTTGAAGGAAATGTATTGGAATCACTAAAAAATTCAATTTCGAAAAAAATCGAGTTAGGGCCTTTTTACGTGAGACCGACGATATAAATGAATTTACATGTTTCGAGCATTTATTTTTTTCCGTCTTAATGGATCGATTTTTTTTTTTTTAACTAATACACTCTGTGATGAGATAAAAGAAGGTCTTGTTATCAACATACCAAAAAAGGGAGACTTGTCACAGTGTAAAAACTGGCGGGGAATCACCCTCATCAATATGGCAAACAAAATAATCTCCCAAATTGTAAATAAAAGAATATCAACCGCTTTCGATCCCCTACTCCGTAATGAGCAGGCCGGCTTTCGTCCACGAAAATCATGCATAGATCATGTAAACAGTATTCGCATCATCATTGAGCAATCTGTTGAATGGAGATCTCCGCTTTACTTGGTTTTCATTGATTTTGAAAAAGCCTTTGATACTCTGTCCCATTTAGCTATATGGAGTGCACTAAAATGCAAGGGCACCCCAGACAAGATTGTCGACGTCATTAAGGCTTTGTATCATAATGCAAGCTGTCGTATTCTTCATGAAGGCTGTGTTAGTGACAAATTTCAAATTAGAACCGGAGTACGACAAGGTTGTGTACTGTCACCACTCCTCTTTAACATTGTACTGGACAACATAATGCAAAAAGCCTCACGCACGCAAAGGGGAATAACATGGGGACTTAATAGTAGACTAGAAGACCTCGATTATGCAGATGACATCTGTCTTTTATCGCATAATTACAACGACATGCAAGCTAAACTTAACGCAGTTCAGGCTGAAGCAGCAAAAACTGGTCTTAAAATAAATATTACCAAAACTAAGGTAATGAGAATAAATGCCTCCAACAACAGAGCTTTTACAATAAACCAACAGGAACTTGAAGATGTCTCAACGTTTTGCTATCTCGGCAGCTTGTTGACTACAAAAGGAGGCTCTGGTGATGACGTTCGAAACCGAATTAAATGCGGCAAACAAGCATTCGGTCAACTTAACCCAATATGGCGATCGGCGCATATCTCAAGGAGAACCAAGTTGAACATATTCAACTCCTGCATTAAATCTACTCTTCTCTATGGCTGCGAATCTTGGAATGCAGCCCCCAAAGACCTTAACTCATTGCAAGTATTTATAAATCGATGCTTGCGGAGAATTCTGAAAATATTTTGGCCTGTTACTATAACTAATACAAGATTATGGAACGAAACCGGTCAAAAGCCCATAAAAAGTGAAATATTAAGAAGAAAATGGCGCTGGATAGGGCATACTTTGCGAAAGCCCAATGACGACGTTACAAGAAACGCTATAGAATGGAACCCCCAAGGTAGCCGAAGAAGAGGTAGACCATCCCACACCTGGCGTCGCCAAATCGAACTTGAAGCTGTCACACAAGATAAAAGCTGGAACGAAATAAAAACCTTAGCATTGGAAAAATCACAATGGAACCAATTTGTTATGGCCCTATGCTCCTTATAGGAACCACGGGAACTAATATATATATATAATGGATCGATTTGGCGAGGGAGCAACCTCTGGTTCATATTTTATCTTCTCCACTCAACTCAGTTTGGTCCTGTTGGAGTCAACCCAACTTATGCACAACCAAACTCATTTTAGGTATTGTGATACCCAACTGTTTTTAGTTGAATTTGCTAACCGTAATAGGGGCATTAATTTTGTAAGTTCAATATAAAAAATAGCAATTGAAAAACAAAAAAGTATCCTTTAAAGATTGTCATCCACTCAGGATATTGCAAGTTTAGTTTTATGTGTCTATGTCTAATATTTACGAAAATTAATCAAAGTACCAGATGTTGAACGAAAAAATACCAAAAAGCTCCCCTTACATGTCCTTTTTCACCCAGTTTAATGTATAATTTTATCTTTATATGGGTCGAATAATAACGACAATTCAAAAAGTTCCAGATGAAAAACAGAAAGAACCAATATTTTTCATCTTATAAATTTTCATTCACTCAGGACCCTGCAACTATAATATTATGTTTATAATTTAAATTTTATAGAAAATTTAAAATTATCACATGCAGCATGGAAAAGTAAAAGAAAGAAATTTAATTTCCCGTATTTCCCCTTTTGATACTTTTTTCTCCCCATAGATGTTCGGTTGGGCTGTAGGAAAAATCGCCCAAAAAAAAAAGGCACAAAAAAAATAATGAAAAATCGCCTAAAAAAATTCCATGTAAAATTTTTTTTTCATTATGAAAAATCACCCAAAAATATTGGATGAAAAATAACCCATTTTTTCGGGCCATCTTTAATTTTTAAAATTTCTTCCAAATCTTACATACTATTTGTCTAAATCATTCATTATCATTATACGTCGAATTCCTACATGTAATTTGTAAACATAACTATGACACTCCAAAAAGTGTCACAGTGTCCATGGACTTTTAAGTGGCATAATGTCCGTCAGAGCAGTGTCATAAAGTCCGTGGACGTTACGTCACTATGCAGAGTGTCATAATGTCCACAACATGCTTACAAACTCGAAAGCATAGACGGCCTTCGGCCGGGCGCAAGGATTTTCCCCTCTTTGATAAAACAAGTACCGGCTTCGCTAACTAAAGCTTCTGTGCACAGACGGCCTTCGGCCGGGAGCAAGGATTTTCTCCTCAAAGGTATAACAAGGCCCGTCTTCGCTAACTAAAGCTACTCTGCGAAGTCGGCCTTCGTTCGGAAACAAAGCAGATTTTAGAAGATTTAGTTAGAGAAACCGGTACTTGGTATACCATAAAAGAAAAAATTCTTGCGCCCGCCCAAGGCCGTCTGCGCAGAGAAGCTTTAGTTAGCGAAGCCGGTCTTTGTTATACCATAGAGGAGAAAATCCTTTGGCTCGGCCGAAGGCCGGCTATGCAGAGAAGCTTAAGTTAGCGAAGCCGGTTTTTGTTTGGTAAAATAAGTTTCTTTAAAAATAGTTTTGTTGGTTTATTGCAAATTGTGTAATTTTTTTTTTTTTTTTTTTTTTGGAAAAAATTCGTTTTTGCTTTTTGGGTCATTTTTCATTTTTTTTTTTTTTGGGCCCTTTTTCGTTTTGTTTGGGCAGAATTTCATATTTAACTGTTTGGGTAATTTTTCATGTTCTTTTGGGAGATTCTTCATTTGGGCGATTTTTCATTTTTTTTTTTTTGGCCAATTTTCTTTGGCAAACAAAGGAAGAAAGCGTTCTTAATTGTTCCGATTTAGACATAAGATTTTTATAGTCGAAGTATTCGAAACCCGGTTTCTGAAAAATGTTGAATTATCGATCACCCTAATTTTTTATTATTTGATTATTGAAAAAACAAAATTTTTATTTATGAATTCTGCATATGTGTGTTGGTAAAAAATTTAAACGCGTATAACTCTGAACAGATATTAATCAAATATATACTGGACACTTCTCTGAGTAAATACCTTTCAAATAGTGTATATTTTGTTCATATCGGTTGACATACAGAGGAGCAAAGTGTTGTTTAATGTTTTGCCTTAGCCGTTTTATATATAGATTCCATTTAAAAAACTATAAATTTTTTGAAGTTACAATTTGTTCAGTAATTTTTTTTTTAACCCACACCACAATAGTGGGGAGGGTATTATGATTTTGTGCTGATGTGTGTAACACCTTAAAATCTTGGTCCTAACCTACCTTAAAGTATACCGATCAACTCAGAATCACTTTATGAGTCAAGCTAATGATGTCCGTCCGGCTGGCTGGCTGTCCATGCAACTTTGTGCGCAATTAAATTCGGGACATGGTTCCGATTTTAATGAAGTTGATAAACAAAGATAAGCCCATATTTATATGGAGAAATAAGCATGATGTGTTTTTAAATACTGTGGTTTAGGGTATCATATGGTCGGGCTTGACCGACTATACTTTCTCATTTTTTTTTTTTTTTTTTTTTTTTTTTTTTTGAAAAGAGGAATTGAATTGATTATTTTATTTTTAAGAAAGTTTATTATTTGTTTACAAGTATTCTAATTTTAAATTTATTTTACCATCTCTATGTTCAAGTTTATACCGTTTATATCTTTACTACTTTATATTTTATTATTAAGTTAATATTTTTTAACCAAATTTTGAGTTTTATGAATTAAAAATATGTTCCTGTTATTTAAAAGCATATTTTTAAGGTGTTAAGTGCATTTTTTCCGTTTTTAAGCGCATTTTTAAACCTAGAAAGATAATCTGCGTAAATTTTACGCATGCGCTTTCGAAATATCGCTATTTCTTTTTATTTAGCTTGAATTAGTTGCTGTGCACTTCAGACATTTCATATATAAACATGTTTAAAATTTTGTATTTTTATTTTATACTTGCATACACCCGCTACTTCGTTAGCGTCTCCTTTTTCTTCGTGGACATATGTTTATGTCAACGTTTATTTTTCTAGTTTTTTCTAGCTTGTTTAAATTCTAGCATTTAACCCGCTACTTTAGTAGAACCAAAAAGCTAAAGAAAAATGTCAAATTTCCCGTATTTCCTTTTTTGGGTACTATATTTTTCCCCCATTAAAGTATCAAAAAGTTCAGTATTGAAGTGGTAGCCCATAATTTTGTACGAATATGTCAATGAATGGAGGAAAATGTTTTGTAAAAAAAAGTACCAAAAATAGTTACGATTTTCACCCCTTAAATGTTCGAATTTCGAAAAAGTACCAAATTATTTTACGTATTTTTTGATAAGTTTCGAATGTGGTATTAACTTTGTTTCTATGTTTATTGGTTCAAAAGATGGCAAAAAAAGTACTAAAATTCAGATTTTACCCGTTTACTCCCTAATAGAGCCGAATTTCAAAAAAGTACCAGACACCTGTCCGCTTATTTTTCTAAAAAACAACGATAAGTATTTCCTTTATTATGCATCTCTTTTAGTTTTGGAGATATAAGGTTACCGAATTTTCCCGTTTTTACCCCCTTAACATTCGAATTTCGAAAAATACCGTCTTAGTGGATCGATTTGGAGAGTGACCAATCGCTAGTCCAAATTTCAAGTTTCTAGGGTCAGCGGTTTGGGCTGGGCAATTATGAAAGAGTCAGTCACTCACGCAACTCACTCCTTTATATATATAGATCAGTGAAGGGCACACACATACTATCACATTTATTTCTGTGTTGACGAAATAACAACAAAGCAACAGCCGAACGTACATTGTCACAGCCCACAAAAAGAAGTTTATAGTGTACATGTGTCGACGTCACACAAGCAGCATTTTTATTCCTATGCACGCGTACATAGGATTTGCAAATGTGCCCTTCACTGATATAGATAAATGCAAAACTAAAATCCATACTAGTTTGTTCTTAATTAATCAATTAATACAACCCAATAGCAGGGGGGCAGTGATTATCTTTAACGTATCTCATGATATGATTATTTTTTTAGGGTAAAAAAGCATAAAACGCGTTTTTAGTTAGAGCATATTTTTGGTTTCCCTGCTTATTAGCATAAAGTTGTGACTTCACGACAGTTGCCAGGAAGAAATCGAGAGATGTAAATAAAATCTCACAACCTTGGAGGCCAATTCACAAGTCTATTTCCCGAAATCCACTTATCGCTAAATTTTTTGTTTAAATAAGTCGACCACATCTCGCCATAATCAATTTAATTTATATTTTCAAACAAAAAAATAATTTTTCAGGGTGCGGTACAGATTTCCATTGACCGTAACAAGAGCTCCGCATTTATTTTAAAAGAAATTAGGTCGGATTATGCCACCAGCGTGCAAACCTCACCAATCGGCGAACTTTTCTATATGAAATTAAGTCTGTAGGGTAGATGATCTCACTCCAAATGCGGAAATTTAGTTTATTAATAAACCCGTTTAGATAGTCGTCTATAAACTGCGCGAATAGATGAATGGTTAAAAAAAAAAATAAATAAAATTTAGTAGCGCTGTTTAAGCGTGAATCTATCAATGGTGATTTGCCAGAGTATTCTTTTCATACATCTCTAAAAATAAGCACAGTATTACAGTTCGTTTGCGCGCTAACACTTTCCGGAATTAAAAAAAACACCCTTTATTACAACTAATTTAATAAAAAGCTTCAAATTATACTTTAGTTTAATTAAAATCTTCTTATTTCTTACAGCTAATTTTAACCCAAATTTCAAAAATTTTATTGCTTTATTTTCCTTTATATTATTGCTATTCAGTTTCCGAATTTCTGCTTAAAACCATTGTAAAATAACTATTTGTTTAGCTCGTTAGCACAGTGTTAGTTTTTTTAAATCCTTTTTTTTTTTTTTTTTGGTAATTCCTTTAATTACGCTACAAAAGTGTTTTAAAAAAGAAGTTTATTTTCAATAAAATCCCACTAATGAACTTGAAACATTTTCTTTTCTTCTGTTTTTGTTTTCTTGTGTCGAATTTTCTAATTAAATGATTTAAAATATTTACAAATGCTTTATTTTCGTGCTGCTAAACTTTGCCTTTTAAATAATTGCAAGTTTAAATTTAGCTTGAGGTGGTTTTTCTACCAAAACCAACTTTATTACATCCCATTTAATGCGAGTTTCAAGAATGTTTTGTTACATTCAAGTTTTAAGATTTTAATTAGAAAATTGTTTGCAAATATCAAGATAAAAGAGTGTAGTAATTTTGGTTTCCACAAAGAGAATGAAATTAATAGTATTTGGTTTAGATTTGTGCAATGCAAACATTTTAGCAAAGAAACAACCAAAAGTTTGGGAATAGTTACGAGTAATTTAAAAACTTTAAATTCATGTTCAATGATTGTAGTCCTAAAAGAATTAGGGCAGTATTTATAAGTAATTCATGGAATTGTAAATAGTATTTTCAAAAAAACAATTTTAAATTCTATGCTTTTGCAATTGAACCGGTTTAGTTTTGATATTATTATCAATGAACCGGTTCAGTTTTATGGAGTTTAAAAAACTGTTATAAAAACTATAGTTTTAGTATTTTTTTTTACAAACAGGTTTAAATTTTCTACTATTCTAAAAAAGACGATTTAATTTTCATAAAATCCAAAATTAACCGATGCAATTTAATATAATGCTGCACAAACCGGTTTAATTTTTATATTAAAATTAATGAGCCGGTTCACTTTTCTTAATATATTTATTGAACCGGTTAAGTTATCACACGTTTTTAAATAAACCGGATAAATTTGTATTTTTTTTTTAATTAACCGGTTCAGGTTTTATACTATTCTAATTTAACCGTTTCAAACTTCATGATATGTCGCCTTTAAAGTAAAATGTTTAACTTTTTATTTTATAAAAATTAAACCGTTAAGCTTTTCATTATATTCAAAAGAGACGGTTTTTCTATATTCAAAATAAACCGGTTAAAATTTCCTACCATGGGCTGATTTAGTTTTATACTATCCAAAATTAAGCGATGCAGTTTTATATTATGCTGCATACCCGGTTCAGTTTTTATATTAAACTTAATGGGCCAGTTCAATTTTCATAATATGTTTTATAAACCGGTTTAGTTATCATACGCTCCTAAATAAAACGAATTAATATGTAATTTTATTTTCAATAAACTGGTTCAGCTTTTATACTATTCTGAGTTTACCGTTTCAAATTTCATTATCAGGTATGTGATGGAAATCGATTTTAAAAACGAAACGATTTGAAACCAAAATATCGTTTTCAGTATCTTTTAAAATGGATTTTAAATACATATTCCTTTTTATTTTCAGTCTTTATTCTTTTAAATGTTATTTTATATACGTTAAATGAAGTGTTTTCCGAACGAAAATTCAAGACAATAATTCAGAAATGGATTTTAAAATCCTTCGAAATTCATCACACCTTTTAAAAATGTTCGTTTTGAAAACGATCGATTTTCATCACATACCTGTATATTTTAAGTAAACTGTTTAACTTTTTTTTATGTACTAGTTAAACGGTTAAACCTTTTTTTATTCGAATGAAACTGTTTTTTATATTCAAAATAAACCGAGATAATTTTTTCTGTATTAAAAATTAACATTTGTTGTAAAAACTATAATAAAAAACTATAGTTTTAATAGTATTTTTTACAAGCCGGCTAAAATTTCCTACCATTGCACAGTAGGTAATTTGGCCTATATTTTTGGCCAAAATTCAAAATCTGCACTTTAGAAAAAGTAGTTTTTTTTTTGTTGTAATGTGATAAAAGCAAATAGAAGTGAATTTTTATTTTATAAAAACCCGTTCATCGCCCGACTCTTAAAGTCAATGTATACAATCAACAGTTTAAGTGGGGCGCGCTTCGTGTTATTTTTTATTACAATACCTGACACTAGTTTTTAATAAAAAAACAAATGAAAAATACAATAAAATATGGAAAACAATATTAATAGTAAGTGCTTAATAAATACATAATCGTTGTTTAAAATAATATAGTTTATTGGTGAAAAAAAATCAATCATTTGATCTTGTCTCAATTAAAAAAAAAAATAAAAGTTTTATACAACTTTGGAGAAGCTTTTAAAAAAAGTTTAAAATGTTTTAAAGCTAAAAGTAATAAGGTCTTGATAAGTATTTGATTTTGAGATTGGATAATCAATTTCATGCTGCGTTTTTTGAGATATCCCATTTTTTTGCAGGCAACCTCTATTTCGCTTAAGCTCTGAAAACACTGAGGATCTTAGCGCCAGTGAAAACGATGAGTGCGCAAATGATGTCAATATGTTAACATACACAATTTACACAAATGATTTGGATGATATTAAATTAGAAAATTAATAAGATATACCAAAAGTAGACAAAAAGAAATTTTAAACATTTTGTTCTAACGCGTATCTTTTCATAAGAATGCGATATTTAGAAATTCCAAGTTTATTCTTAGTTTAAGAGTTAAAAAGTTAATCAAAAAATTCATATCCAGATTTGTTAAAATTCTGTCCGCCTGTTATCAATTTTGGCCAAAAAAAATTGGATAAATTACCCATAGTGCATTGTCCAATCTAAGAAAGCCAAATTAGTTTTCACACTATCCAAAATTAACCGATCCCGTTTTATATTATGCTGAATAACCGGTTCGGGTTTTGTATTAAACTTAATGAGCCGATTCAATTTTCATAATATTTTAAACTAACCGGTTCAGTTACCATACGTTTCTCAATAAACCTGGATAAATTTGTATTTTATTTTTAAAAAACCGTTCCAGCTTTTAAGCAATACCTAGTAAACCGTTTCAAATTTCAAAATATTTAAAGCAAACTGTTTGAATTATTATTATATACAAACTACTATATTCGAAATAAACCGTTTTTTATATTCAAAATAAACCGTTATAATTTTTTCTGTATTCAAAATTAACCGTTGCCAAACATTTCATTTTTTTATCCAACTTGTACATAGGAAGATAATAATGATTAACTTCATCACTGGCTTTACTTAAATCTGTACAAAGAGGGGTTTAGACGATCACACAAGTCGTGCGTATTTTGAAGAAAATGCTTCCTTAACTAATTATTATTTTAAAATTTTCAAAAATCCATAACAACTTGTCATGACAGGTTTGTATTTTCCTCAAAATATTTACGTACGACTTGTGTCTTAGTGTAAAATACCCATAAATTTCATCAGGAGAGATAACAATTTTTTCATATTTAAAATAATTAACGTTGTTTTCAAACTCCAATTAGTTAGTATATAAAATGTTTCCAGATTTAATGATAAATTTTTCTTAATTTGTTTTTATTTTGATTTATATTTTTAACAAAACTTTGTTTCATTTGACTAAATTAATATTAGTCTAAAAAAGTTGTCCAATTAAAAATTTACACTCCCGTCTTTTCATTAAGTTTAGCCTCATTTTTGCCATTATTTTCTTCTATTAATTGTTGCACATTAATGAAATAATTTATTAATTTTATTTTAAGCCACTTTAAGTAGCTAACTTCAATTAAATTGTAATAAATAATGAACCAAGTTTTTCAAATGTATCAGGTTTAACGACAGAAGTAAAAATAGGACAAAAAAAGGAAAGACCCTCCCACCCGTATTTTGGTGGCAGCAATTAAATTTTGTAAATTACCACGTCAAAATAAAGTACTTAAAAGAAACCATAAGAAACATAATAAAAAAGTAGGGGCGTTCACAGTTCGCGGAAAATTTTCAAATAAATGTTGAATGCTGAAATTAGCAGTATGAAAGAGACATCATTCAGCCCAATTATGATTACAAATTCCCCAGGAGTAATTTCCCTAGGAATTTTATTCATAATTGGGCTGATTTTATTTTAATTAATAATTTAGAGAGGAAATTGTCTTTGACAGCTTTAGTTTTCCTTGGTATTTGTCGTAAAAACTAAATAGTAGAAATTGTGTGTGTCAAAAAGACTCTATAAATCGTCATATTAAATGCAAAAGGGTCTTTCATCATTTTTAAACAAGTTTTCAGGAGCGATAAGAAATTTAATAAAAAGAACACTATTGTTAAAAAAAAAAAAAACAGTTTTGTCAGCATAGTGTAATTAATTCATAATTTGTTAACGATATTAACCAGATACAAGTAAGAGTGCTATATTCGGCTATGCCGAATCTTATATACCCTTCACCTTGATGAGATTTTATATATGGACATTTCCTTCAAAAGGTCCACCGTGACCGAAAATTTAAATGTTATTAAAAGCTGATTACTTCACGATATTGTTATAGAGAAATGTTCAGATTTTACTAATTTTATAAATTCACCCATAAATTTGTTCACTTAGATGAACAATCAGACTGCAAAGTTGTGCAAACGTAATTTCTTATTTGTGAGAATGTTTTATTGTATGTTTTCTTTAATATTTATCTTTCTTAAAAGAGGTGATATTTGATAAAAATTATTCCAAAAAAAATTTCTTACATGGTCTGTAATCTAAGGAAGAGTTCAAAGAGAAATATGTTTGTCGGATTAACGGTAAATTTTTATTTTATTTTGATCATTATTCAGTTTTATTATTATGGAAAAAATTTCACGTTCGAAATGTCACGTATCGACCCAGATTTTGGCTTAAAAAAAAGAAAATACAGAAGATTTTGGAATCAAAACAAGACATTTTAATGTTACATTGCTACGTAAAATCCTCAAAGTTGTTTTACTAAAAAATTGGGCCAGGTTTCGCTGAATTATGCCTTTTTGTAGATGGCCACAAAAACTACTTCTGTTTTTTTCACGTTCGAACCGCTACTTCTTTTGCCATTATCTTTGACCTAGAATCGCGCCCTCCATAAGCATAGATAACAGTGCTTCCTTAGTGCTATAATTTAGAACTAAGGAAGGGTTAATAGAACGTAAAAATATGTTTTGCTTAAAATGTTATTGCATTTTTGATGCGTACGACTGTCACGTTCAACACTTTGGAATTACCCATATTTATAAATTTATAAATATATGTACCTAAGCCCGTTTCCTCTTTTGACAAAGTTCATGTTTGAAATTAGTTTTATAATCGTAAAAACTTTTTTTAAAACATAAAAAATTAAATAAAAAAAATGAAAAAAAATTATTT
Source organism: Pollenia angustigena (assembly GCA_930367215.1). Taxonomy (NCBI): domain Eukaryota; kingdom Metazoa; phylum Arthropoda; class Insecta; order Diptera; family Polleniidae; genus Pollenia; species Pollenia angustigena. The sequence continues at coordinate 121,687,326 of OV884059.1, read as the reverse complement.
TTGGGATTCGAACCGGCAATATCATCAGTCTCAGGAGAGAACTTAACAACACGGCTACGAATGCTTTTACTGAAGCAGCGTTAAATTAAAATATATTGAGTCTATGAGTTTGTTTCTTTATTTGAGCGGCATATCATATACATGCATTAATGTGTATGTGTATGCGTAAAATTAAACACATTACAAATAAAATGCACCACTTGTAGTGAAGGGTATAAAAAAAACAACAGAAAAAAACCACATTACCAACACTGTTTTACCATAGCCACTGTATGACCGTAGAAACCAAAATTGAATTGGTTTGTATGGTATGTTTATGTCGTTTTGGTAATATAGTGTTGAGATGGTAATGTCACGTCTAATTGGACCTTTAAAGGAAAGAATTTGAGGCAATCGTGGTTCTTTACTCATATCTCAGCCATTTGTGGACCGATCTTGCTCAATTTCAAAAGCAAACAATTCCGGACCATATGTGACATAAATGTATAATAACCTGGCCTCCATCATATATGGGGTCTTCGGAAATTAAATTTCAACGGACAGACGGACATCGTTAAATCAACTTCGCTCCTTATAAGGTCCTAGAATATATATACTTTATAGGGTCTAACATCAATATTATAGAAATTACAAACGGAATGACAAACTTATATATACCCTTTTCACCACCTGTGGTAAGGTGTAATAAGGTTAATTAAATATTTTGAATAATTTTTTCTTTCTAATTTGGGATAAAATTAACTTTATAATACTTGAATCAAGCACATTTTGAGATTGATTCAATCTTAGTTTTACTTAAATCAATCCCATTTTCGGATTATTTCAAGTACGAAATCGGGATTGAATATGGATAATTTAAGTATTTTGCGATTGAAAATCCGTTCTTGAATCAAGAAAATCCGTACTCACCGTACTATTAATACCGCTTCGGATTGATTTGAGTACGGATGGATCGATTTTTCTTTTGAGTCCAGATATGGTGACGAAATGGTTGTAAAATATTCTTATTACATATATTTCGGAATAACTTGATATTGAAATTCAGCCAGATCGATCCATAAATGATGACTGCATCTAATTTTACCCAAAAATTTCTTATTGTTGTTTTTTATTGTCTGGAGAAAGGCAAGTGCCAACGTTTCCAAATAAGGTACAAACACAACATCCGACAAAATGTAAGCGGTATAAATGAAGTAGACGTGGTACAAAATAGATTTAATTATATCTGAAGAACGGTATTTAAATAACTTTCCGTTCCTCTCGCACTATATCGAAAGATATTCATACAAGATTTGGCTCAGCCAAATAGAGCACTTTTTTGTCTTTTTTTTAAGTTTCTTATCATACCTATTTCTTTTTTTAATGAAAATTTAAGGTTTTTTAATTGCAACGACTTATTTTTCATTAAGTTAAAGAAAATTTGTGGTAGCCTTATTTTGTTTCTCTTAGATATGCTTTCGCAATATAATTGACTTCCATTCAGTGCAATAAATCACATCTATTTTCTTCATATAGATGCTACAGTTCGGCATTACAGCGTCTCCACCGGGTCAAAAATTATTTTGAGGATTTTTCTTTCGAATTAGTTTAAAGAATGCTACAGGTTTTTAGATAAACTCCACGTTTCAGGGCCATATGGCAGTAGTTGTAAATGGTTATTTTCGTTTTCCATTTCTAATTTTTCTATACTCTCTTGCACAATATTTTAAAATTCCATTAGCGTACAGGATTATCTATTTAGTGGTTTTAAAACCGCCGGACTAGCAATGCTGTCAGCTGTTAAATTTCTGTCATCTGAAGTGTCATTTATTTAGTAAAAGGTTTGCCACTTACGAATATGCATTGCTTAACAGCCGAAGAACGCTTAATAGTTAAAACTTTCTACAAAAGTGGTGGTTCAAACGTTGCCTTCTGTGCAAAGAATTTAAAGAGACTGAAAGCATTACAGATGTGTTCTGGCCTGTGCATCATGGCAATGTGCGGACTGCCGAAAATATCGCATCTGTTGTTGAAAATGTGGCGGATAGTCTGATATCGTGAGTTCCACATCTCAGAGCGCCATGGCCAAATGAATACCGACTTTTTGGACTGCAATTAAAAATTATGAACTGACTGATATGTGGTTTTAACATGACGGTGCCACGAGCAATATAGCATGATCGATTTTGGCTTTATTGCATGTGAAGTTTCCAGAAAGTGTAATTTTACATTTTAGCAACCTCAATGGGCTACCAAGATCATACGATTTGATGTCGTTAGGTTTGTTTGTAAGGCTACGTCAAAGACCGTGTCTACGCGGATAATTCCCTAACGTTGGAGCATTTGAAAACCAACATTTGTCAAGTTATCGAAGAGATAACGTCAAAAATGTGCGAAAAAGTGTTCGAAAACTTTCTCAAAAGGATCAACTGCTGTAACCATCGTTTGAATGACACTGTACGTCATGGCAAGGTTCAAGCATTCAAATCAAAGGAAACAAAAGTTTCAGCGAAATCATTGCTTTATGTATGTTTTATTAAACTTTCCTTTGGAAACTGAAATATGAATGACCAATCCTTTTCATCCCTTTTTGGTTTGAGCTTGAGGGCATGTATTAAATCGTGTATTAGTCTATCATAGTTTGACTTGAATCTTGATAATTAGTTCAGATATGCTGCTTTTTGTTTTACCAATTATGTCAATATCATCGGCATATCCCAGCATTTGCCTTGTGGCCTTTTGGAAAAAAATTAATTTTCAACAGAATACAAATTTAAATTGCAAAATACTTGACTGACATTTTAAGTAAATTATTAATAAAACAAACGAAGGCACTTGAAAGCAAATTTAATTATTATCAACCACAAATTACATAAATCTTAATAATTATAACTTGTCGTCAGTTATTTTCAATCAAAAATATTAATTTCCATCTCCCACCCATCCACTACTGTGTTTCGATTTGTAGCACTTGGTTTTAATTACAGATTTAGCTGAATGAAACCATTAATTAAATTGTAATTACGTTTTATTATAATTATATAAATATACATATGTATACATATATAGAACTTTAAGTACACAGAAAAAATATGTATCTCAAGAAAATTTTTGACAACGAAGTTTGTTAAAAGTACAATTTTAGGTCAACAAATTTTTTATTTGATTCAATGAAAAAATTTATCAAAATTGCGCTTTGCAAAAAAGCACTGAATAAAACATATTTAATAATTAAATAATTAAGTATTTCTTCATATTCAATATAATAAAAAAAAATATTTGAATCAAAGTATGACGCTATGTTTACAACTTTTGTCCATTTTTAAATAGCGTTGATATCATTGCAAGTAAGACTTGAGCATTTGTAATTCTCATTCGCTTAACAGTATTATTTGTATAATATCTTTAGTTTTCCAAATTTTTTGGAAAAAGGTTTCCTGATGATCTGACCTAAGCAACCAGCGAAATGTGCCCAAAATAATAAATTTCCGTGTATTTGTCAAAGAAAAAAAATTGGGAATTTTGAACATCATAAATAATAAATAAATTTATAAGAGATCGATAAACATTTTGTTCGATATATGCAAAATTTCCAACAATTTATTTTAACAAATTACGCAAACATTTTGTTAAAAAAAAATTTATTTTGGGCAACAACTTTTTTTATGGACTCAATAAACTTCGTTGTTGACTAAAAATTCAATAACTATACCTACAGAAAATTTTTTCAATCAAATATGCGATTTTTTTATTCAAATATGAAAATGATTTTTTTCTGTGTAATAACTACATACTTAGTTATATTTCACACCGCCCCTTCTTTGCGAAATGATATTTTCCAAAAAAAAAAGCCAATCATTTGTTTCTTTACTTTTCCTTGGCTCCCCTAGTCATTTCTTTTCCCTCACCAATTTCCGGTGTTTCTTTGGTGTCTGTCTGTCTGTCTCTTCAACGCTCTGATTAGGTAATAACATATTTAATGTGAAATCAAGCGTAAACACCCATTTGGCAACCCCAACCACTGAATCTACCATCCATCCATTTATTAATTCAGTAACACCCCCTCATTGACTAATTATTAATGGCGGTTTAAGTAATTATACTTTGAGGTTAGCAAAAGGGCAACCATATTCTTGGAAGACTTGACAAAATTAATTAAAGTTTAACTCATTTGGGAAATAAAACGGATATTTTCGGTGAAATAAACAAAATTATATTTTAGGGAAATATTGTATGAAGTTTGAAAGTGCTAAAACAGTGGTAGGCAACAGACATGCTAAAATATTTGTGCTTGTATGGATAAAGCAGCAGCAGGAACTTTACTTAATTTGCTTTGTGAAAATAACAGCAAAACAATAGCAAAATTACAAAGTAAAAGAACATCAACACCATTTTCTTTTTTATTTTTTAATTTATTTAATTAATCAATTCGTTTGAAAATAGATGAACAAGCAGCAAGAGGTTGCCAGGATTCGACGATGTTTTGCAAAAAGTATTCCCAATTATAAAACTCTAATCCCCAAAAGTCTTTAAAAGGCAGATTTTACATTTTCTATTTCCCAAATATTCCAACATGGAATAAATTCTCGATTGAGGCAATACTTGTGATAGCAGAATTTTGTTGCCCAAGCACGAGTGTCTAGAAATTGAAAAAAAACCTAGAGCTCTTTTAGCTCACGGGCGGGCAACACTCATACACAACCATGATATTTATAAGATATTTATGCATATAAAGGGCTGCAAGCTGTCAAATGTTAAAAATGTCAGTTTCAAAGTAGTGTCAACATAATACGTAGTTGTAGCAGTTGAATCGCAAAATTCGAAATTTTGAACTTTATTGCGCTACAGAGCATTCGTCAGCTTCAAATACTACTACAACTTCTTTATTCTGTTCCAGGCCTAAGATTTGCCATTCCTTTCATATAATAAAGTTGCTGAAACCACAAGCCATATGCATAAATCTCGGTAAATGCAAACAAAATAAATGATTGATAATGATGCCAACTTGACTTGTTTGCGATGGATATTTATGTGAAAAAGTGGACACCATATTTTTTTATGTGTGCAGCTAATTTTGATGTTTTATATGAAAATATTTTAAAGCTGCTCAAAAATATGATAAATATGCAGGTATACAAAATACACGTAAGCAAGGATTTTGAAGTTTAATTACAGAAAATATTTATTTTGGGCAGTTAAGTCAAAGTGCAGCTAACTTAAATTTTTTGTATGAAAATAATTTTAAAATGCCTAAAATTTTGAGCATTTATCTGCAATGTGCAGGCATAGAAAGTGCACTTGAAAAAGGAATTTGTATGGTGTTTTAAACAGTAATGAAAAAATACATTAATTTTGCGCAGTTAAATCAAAAGTGCACGTAAACAAAAGGCAATTAAGTCAAAACTACTATTTTACCTTTCTTAGTCAATTTTTAGCTAGAAAATACCCTGAGCCGATAAAGAGGCATGCTCTGGTTCGATTTTAAATTTAGTGGGATTGAAATCGAACGAGGTTTGATTTCAATTATTTTCAAATTGACTGTATTGTTTCCTGTTTTTAAGAGTTGTTCTTGTAAAGATAATTTATACTCAAAGTATAAAGTACATTTAAAGGAATATTTTTATGAACATTCTTATTAAAAACGCTTTTTTCTCTGGGCAATTGATTATTTAAGACAAAAGGACTTGCGAGTTTTTTTTACGGTTTTGGTAAAAAAAGTATATATTTTTGATGAAACCTTTTTTTTTTTTTTTGGACAGACAAAATTTTGATTTGTGAAGATTTTTTTACAAAGCATTTTGCGTAATAAAGATTTTGTGAAAAGGAATTAGGAAAATAAATAATTATTAATACAAATCTGTGCTTACAAGGTGTTTTTGTAAAGAATTTTTATTAAAACGATTTTTTATTTTCTTGTTTAAGAAATTGAAGTGATAAATTTTTGGTGAAAAACAACTCGTTTATGGAATTTTTCCAATACCAAAAGTTTTGTCTTTTAAAAAATAAATGTTTCAATATAATTTTTGGAAAGCATTTTCTTTGAGATGAGCACCTGCCATATGACCAAATCTAATGGTGGAACCACCCCCCACACAGGTAGCAATTTTGAGTGTATAATCCGACAATCCGAAAATAAAACACTCGTCCATTGCCCAGAAGCTATAGCTATCTAACCTTCAATGCTATTAAAACACAGCAGCTTCTGTTGAATAGCAACGGCGGATATGGATTGTACTCCCTCAGGTCGAACTTTTCCACAAGTGGTGAAAAATCAACCCTTTCATTGAATTTTCAGTACTATTTCTTACTGCAAATTTTGGCTTTAACCACAGCCTCAACGTTATCCCCAAAAGTATATATTGTTCAAAAAATGCTGCCCTTCTTGCGAGTTCATGTTTTAAAAACGGCACTCCTCCATTGGACGGATGACAACTCAATTAATATCAAATAAGTAAGCTTCTGCGATGATAATCATCCTGAAAGACAGGAAGTATTTCTTAGCCACACAGAAAAAAGTATTTTTCCAGTTCAAACAAAAAATTTGTAGAATCAAACAATTTTTTTCTGAAATCGGTCCTATAAACAAATTCGCATATTCAAACAATGTATTTGCATTTTGTTTATTAAAAAAAAAACAATGATTTTTTCAAACAAATAATTTAACTGAATCAAACAAAAAGTTTACTGAAATTCATATAAATTTCAAACAAATTATATTGCTGAATCAAACAAAAAAGTTTTTGCACAAGCAATGACGCGCACACAAGCAAGCACTGTTGGAGAAGATGAAGAAAACCAGAACGGCCGGCTGGCTTTGAGACACATTTTTCTGTTGGAATAATTTTTGAACACACAATATTTTTCTTTATCACTCACTGTTGCCCTGCAAATTAAATTGGACCACCTGCTCCATTTTGAGAAAATGGACTACTCCATGGACCGGTCCGATGTAATGCAAGCATGGACCATGTCGTTGTAAAAAAGTGTTTGACGTGAGACGCCATGTCTTCGTTTTTTAACGACATGCTTTCGTTTTTAAACGAATTCAAAACTAATCCTCTTGTGTATACCATGGAGTAGTTTTAAAACTACTCCTTAGTAGTCCAAAGGTGGGTTATATGGTCCTCCCCTAGGACATCATAATGTTAAATAGACCATGTTTTTTCCATATGTTTGGGTTACTTTTGGACTAGTCCAGGTCCCTTGTGGGCTACTCTTTACACGCATGTTTGGACTGGCAGATAAATTCACAGCATTTATTTTTTAAATATTATTTTAGGCACATTTCCGTCGTGGCTATGAGTTACATGGTCCTTTCGATCATTCCAATTTAAGGCTCCTTTTTCTAATAAATCTGGTTGCTTGAGTATTGGCTTCCAATGCTTCAAAAGCTGCTGGTTTATCTACATAAGCCAAAGACTTAACAATGCCCCATAAAAAGTTATCCAGAGGCGTTAACACGAAGGGGTACAAATGAGTCTGACCAGACCTTTTTTCAATGAGTTTTGTATAGAAAATCAAATGTCGTTGATGTTCAGCTGAATAATTTGGAAATAATTGATCAACTAAGCAACAAAAATTCAGTCAGCATGGCTCGTTAGCGCTCACCATTCAACATAACATCAGCTCCTTGCTCATTTCAAAAGAAAGAGCATGTGAAATGCACCAAACAATACATTTGAATGGAAGCAATGGTGATTCGTTAACGGCTTAAGGATTGTCTTCGCTCAAATTACGTCAATTTTGCTTATTGACGTAGGCGTTTCATAAGAAATATATACATATGTGTTCCGTAAACTCCCACTGTAGCATGGGGCGGTAACAACAGCCGATCTCCATCGCACTCGATTTTGGGCTATACTTCTAATTTCATTCCATGTTAAATTAAGTGATGTCACTTCGGCTTCTGTGGAATGTCTCAAAGTAATTTGTGATCTTCCAACTCTTCGTCCCAACTGGTGGAAGGGGTTCCAACGTAAAGCTAGTTTGGCAATATTATCGCCATCATGTCGAAGTACGTGCCCAATCCAATGCCATTTGCGTTTGCGTATTTTAGATGTTATATCCAGCTGATTTTTTGTATGTAGCAGTTACACATTTGAGATAACTCGTGTCCGAAAAATACGTAGAATTCGCTTTAAGAAGCGGTTGACAAAAGTTTGTAATCGTGTAGTGATAACATTTGTAACCTTTTATATTGTATATCCAAAGAGCAAGCCCGTAGCAAATCGCACTATACCAGATAACAATTGTGTATCACAGGTTGTAGAGTAACTGGTTTGTGAGGCTTAACCGTTTAAATGACCCTTTCGGGGCCATTTAAGAAAAACCAAAAAAAAAAAAGATTGATCGTTTATGGGTAAGGAACTGATTTCTACCCTTAAACTAGCGAAATATGAGTACTATGTTATCGAAGAGAGCTGCCTTAGCCGGTTAACATCGTTTAATATGCAATAGGTTCAAATCCAGGCTACAATTTCCACTTGTGTGTACATTTTAATATATATGGAATCACTAGTAGACGTATTCACTGGTTGTTGTTGTAGTAGCGGCGAGACCTAAAGAACAGGTGTTGCTGAGTGGACAATCCATGGTCGTTGTTTTTTTTTTTTAATTTCCTAACCTAATCCCGCGAAGCTCTACGCTTGTCTGCAGGAAAGAAACCAGAGCCTCTGGCGGGAATCAAACCCGCAACCCCAGCGCTGATAGACTCGCTCACTACTAGCTAGCCTACCGGTGCACTCACTCGTTGAACGACGAGTCGTTCCTGTGTGTAGACCCCATTTCGGAGTAACGTTGAAAGCACTGTAAAGTCAAAGCGGCACGATGGATTTTTTCCAGAAAGTCTTACGAGAAACCAAAGTCGAGTAATAAAGAACTTTTTTATTAAGAGCCAAATAAACCATTCAAGCGGTTTGATCAAATATATGAAAAACGTATGAAGTATGTTTTTACGAAATATTTTAATATTTACACAAATATCTTGTTCTTGTTAAGCTGCTTGTGTAGTTTATTTGGCACTTTGATTCTAATGTCGGGCTGTAAACAATTTTGCGATTTCTAATTTCAGTTTTCAACGTTTATTATAAATTGGATTGTTTAAAAGTCCCCTTAAATTTGTTTTGTAAGTTTCATATAGGCTAAAAAATTTATTTTTTGGTAGTAAACAAAGTCTAAGGGATTTGAGGAGAGAAAAAAATTTAAAAAAACATCAAAACTAGCTTGAACTATATCCAGTGTTACCACCAGCAAAAGTCAAAATTACTCTTGAGATGAAGCAAAATTACCCAATTTAAATGAAATTACACCTGATATAAAATTGAAGTTTTATTAAATAAAAAGACATTTACAAAGAAGCAAAAACACAACAAACTCATTAAAACAAGATCGATATTAGTCAAGCTGCTAATTTTATTAAAATTAACAAAAATAACATTAAAGACCTAAAAAACAATTAATAAAACATAAAATAAAACTGCTAAAATAATGAGTTTAACTTCCACATTTGGTTGATATATCTTGGCAAGGTTTAAAATCTTCCTTGTCATTGCTTTATAATGGATGCTTTTTAGCCCCATAGAGCTTACGAAAGGTTAGCTGCCAAACGAACTGCCATACTGTTTCACTTTTAATTCAGGCGCATCATAATGAATAGATTCATGCTTGAACAAAGCCACCAAATTATCCAAATATACTTTGAAAATCAGCCATCGATTTTCGCAACTTAAAGGTGACTTCATGATTTAAATAACGCAACTTTTTTTCACAAATGAAGGCGATGTGTTGATTTAGAGAAAATAAACTGTCAATTTGACTTCAAGGCCTGGCGATGTGACACTTATTGATTGTTTTCCGTAGGGCTGTGAAGTCAGTGGATAATGCTGATAAACCAGCAACAATCGGTGTCTTGGAGGTCAACATTGTTCATTTTATTCGAAAAAGAGAAACAAAATTAGACGTCTGCAATGCGTTTCGTCAAGGACAGGCGTCTATTTGTTTTAAATCAGTTTCAAATGGTAATGCCGTGTATCAATCTGCGATTAAACTTAATTTTTTTTGTGTTGCCTACCATTTTAAGTTTCATGGTGTTAAAAAATACCCTTTATATCTTATTTAGTAAACAAAATGCCTGCAGACTTTTATACAACTGTCCCTTTCGTAATTCAGTTTTACAACTGTAAAAGGCGTTAAATATTCTTTAAACTAAAGCATTAAAAAGTAGCAAGGTAGAAATAAAATTAATTATATGTTGCAATATTGGAAACAAATCTTCCCCCAGGCAAGTTTTTAGTATGAATAACTTTTTTCAATAAACTTCAGGTTCTAAATCACTATGAAAGGCATATTTATCCAAATCTAAGGATCCATCTTGCGACATTCATTACCAAACATTTGAAAATATATGTATGTATGTTTAATGATTGAAGTCGTTTCTTAAAAAGCAACCGATACTTTGGTTCAAAAGGCTGTGCATTTCTTAGCAACAATATTTAAAAAGAAATATATGTCATCACTGAAATCGAATCTTGATTTTATAAGGCCAACTGAAGTAAAAATTTCAAATTACACATGAATTACACCTAAGAGAAATTACCCACGCTCTACCCACTACCGTAAAAATTATACCAAATTCGGGTAATTACCCACAAAGTGGCAACACTGACTATATCCTCAGTGGGTCAGAGGGGATTTTCTTGAGCGAAAGGTCTTATTCAGTCTTTATTGTTTTCATACAAAAGTTTCAAAGATTTTAAATACAACCTTCATTTAAAATTTAATAAATACACTTACCACTTTTTTCACGATTTTCGGATTCTTATTCTGCAACTAAAATTAAAAGAAAATTAAAATATATATTAAAGAAATAAAAATATGCAAGCAAAAAAGTTCATTAAAAAAATATTAAAATATTATGTAAATGTCGACCAAAAACAGTAATTAAAAACTCATAATTAAACTTCCACACACCTTTATTTGGAATTTCGCACCCCATAAATAAATAATAAAATTGTTATAAATCTGTCGTAGTAGAACTAAAAAAAGTACAGATCACAAGACAATTTAGGTACCCCTCCTCACGAACTACATTCACACTTGATGTAATTTATGGATTATTGATAACACAGCAGGGAAGATTAAAAAGAGAACGAAATAAATGGTTCTTTCTTGATGAAAAAATACTTTTCGGTATTTGGGTAACGCAGATTCAAGTAAATAAGAATTGAGGAGGAAAATGTTGTACGGAGTTCGAAAAAAAATGTACTCAAACGTAGTGTGCTTTTTGAAAACTCAAACTCTTAAATTTCTTTTTGTGTTTGTTAATTTATACACAAACAGACTACGGTAAACAACGATGGTGAGCTGACGAGCACAAGTACGCAGATAACGTTCCGATCTTATTTTAGCATATGTGTAGTGGTCTTTAAGCGTAGACACTATCTTTTAGTTTCTGTTTTTACGTTTGCTGTATTTGGGGTTTCAGAATTAAATTGCATTTAAGTCGCATGAAAATAACGCGTACGTTAAAAGTACACTACACGTACAAAACGAAATCAGTACGTTATCTTGGTGCTTGTGTTCGTCAGCTCACAATCGATGTGTACCGTATTTCGTTCACAAGATCGTTTTATTCTTTATTTTTTTATAGAATATGTATGGCTAAACACAGTACCGTATACTTACGTGCCGTACTTAAGTGTTTTTTTCGAACTCTGATTTTGTAGTAGTTATTATTTCTCCCCCGAAACTAAGACAATGACAATCACTATCACTATTCAAAGAACACTCATGGTAATCTTAATAAAAAATTATTAAATTAAATAAAACAAAATGAGCGGAATAGAAAAATTCAGTCCATAGAAAATAGTTGGGGAAAAAATCTTAATTAGTTTATGTACACAATTATATTTTGTGTTGTTGATTCTACTGGATGAAGTAACAATTTACTTTTATGGTTACGTTTATGACAAATAAAAAACGTACTACACGAAATGACAATTCAGGTCTCAACTTTAATCTTTATGTAAATTTAGATTTAAAAGAATTTTTTGAAGAGTAAATTTACTCATCATTATTCATGATCTAATCAAAACTAATTACACTATGCAAGTTGAAAAACAGACAAGCCGGGCACATGGCGATTTAACATAATTCGGGTAGGCTGAATCCAGTGATGCTCTCGGTTTTTTTATATTGGCTCTGGTTTTCGAGATATACCGTTATTTCGAAAATGGAGGAGGCGATTTAACATAATTCGGGTACCCTGAATCCAGTGGTGCTCTCGGTTTATTTTAGATTGGCTCCGGTTTTCGAGATATACAGTTATTTCGAAAATGGAGGAGGTTGCACAACATATATTCGCGTAACTCAAAAACAGTTTAGTTTATTGAAATGACTAAAATAACCGAAACTCCGCAATAAAATTTCCTTTAAGAAAAAAAAAATTTTTTTTTTTTTCAAAAAAAAAGAAGAAGAAAATTATGTTTCAAAAACGACTGCTCATATTAGAAAAAAAAATTTGCTTTTCTTAAAAGAAATTTTATTGCAGAATTTCAGTTACGCGAATATATGTTGTGCAACCTCGAACCATATTTTTATCCCATGACTTTACAAGTTGCCCACGCATTTGACGAATAAATTACGAGAATTTCTAGATTTGTGACATTCTCAGCCTTTTTAAACATTAAAAGCTCCAGCTTCCAGAAGTGGGGTCAGTGAGATGGTCGATCGATCTCCTTCAATTTTTAGAAGTTTTTTTTTATTTATTTTTTTTTATAGCAAACAATTAAGGATTTTAATCTAATTTAATTAATCGAGCAATAGTATCAGAGACCTTTAGCGGGAATCGAACCCGCAACTCTCACACTAATAGATACATTTCCTACCAGCCAGAATACCAGGGCATCCGTTTTAGAAGAATACAGTCACGTTCCTTTATATTAAAAAAAAAAAAAAAAATAATGAAAAATAATCTTCAAACTACTCCTTTTTCGGTAAAATTTTGTTCATTTTTAGTGCAACAAAAAAATAAGATATAATTAAAAAAATCCTTTATGTGCTGCCAGATTTTTTAACTTTTTGATCAGAAAATACGCCATTCTTAAAAATATAAAAGTGAAGCCATTTGTTGGCAAACAGCAAAATTTCATATGCAACCATGACGAGAATGTTACAAGAAAATTTTTACAATTCCAATTGAGGGACTGAAAAGAACCAGCAAATAACAGTATAAAGTTTAGGCCGATATAGCGCAATTTGGCATCCTTATACAGGTCAACATTTTTGTACAATGATAGATCTCAGAAATAATATGATAGATATAAGCAACAAACCAAACCAAAGCGGTAATCAAGTACAGAATTCTTGATTCAGTTACGGATTACACAGTACAACACATGATTTTGGGACTCAATTCTGACAATTGCACGTGAATGTAGCCCCAAAAATAAGAACTTCTGCATCATTAGTTTTGTCAATTCAATTAAAATTTAATTACCATAGGAATTTTTTTTGCTCAAGGTGGATTTTTATCACCTTTTCTATATTTTAACACGGTTATATCTCGGTATACCGTACGGAATATCTCTTTTTTTTGTCTGACGAAAAGTTGAAGATATTGAATAGGAGAAAAAATGCCGAATATACCTACCCAGGAAAGTGCATCCAGTGCCTTTAAAATCGCAAACAGTATGTCTTTTGTTGTGGGCAATAAAAACGAAAATTATTCTGAACTTTTTTTTATCCAATTGTATAGTCGTTTACGCGTTTATAGCCGTTTATAGTCGTAAGCGTAGGTATTTCTTACAGGTAACAAAACGCACGAAACAGCATCATAAATAAGATTTTTTTTGAAAATTAAATAAACATTTTCGTTTGAGAATTCACACTGAAACGACAACAAAAAAAACTAAAATTTGTTTCTGTTTTCAATATAAGTTCCCAAATTATTATTATTTTTTTTGGGAGCTTCTTGCACGTGCAATTATCAGAATTGAGTCCCAAATCAATGAGCTGAAAAATGTTGTACTGTGTTATTCAAGTGCCTTGTGATGGGTGTCCAAAATCATTTGTATCATTTTAACTTCAATAAAAGAGCAAGTTTGTTTTTTTATTTTTTCTTTGACATATTAAAATATTAGTATTTCCGTTTATTAAAAATAGGTTCCGATTAAAAGTTATGACGGTCAAGTGACCCACCCCCCCCCCCCCCCCTACGGGCTCGGCAGGCTCCCAATCTCTCACCAAAATTCTCAATCACAGTTTTCATTAAACTGTTGTCATTGGTTGATATCTGCTCGATAATGTTGTTTTCAAACTCTTGAAGTGTTGTGGGATTATTGCTGTAGACTTTCGATTTGAAAAAATCCCACAGAAAATAGTATGAAGGTGTAAAATTAACCGATCTTGGTGCCCAATTCACTACTCTACGAGATATAATGCGATTTTCGAACTTTTCTTTCAAAAGATCCATTGTGTCTATTGTTGTGTGGCAAGTGGCAACATCCAGTTTAAACCACATGTTCTCTTCGTCTAAATCAGGGCTGCCAGATTTGACGATTTATCGTAATTTTGACGATTTTTTGTTCCGAAATTTGCAAAGAGCCGATTTGCTTATTTTTTTCTAAAAAGTGACGATTTTTTTCAGTCTCCAAAGTCTGAATAAAACATTACATTTTCTGACAATATCGTTTTATAATCTTTGAATGTTTAACAGCCGTACCTTAACAAGAGCGGAAGGCGGAACATTTTCTTTCGTCAACGTTGTGTCACGAACTGTAGTGAAAGCTTTTTGTTTAATAAAACCCACAAATTATAAATAAAAAAAAGAGAAAAAAAACGCTAGATTGACCAAAAAATAGCTAAATTATTAATTGACAATAGCGGCAAACTTCACTACTAAACGAGCTGTCAAAATCGGGTTTTCCAATTGGAAAGCGTTCATGCCGCTCTATTCAAAAACTAGAAAACGCGTGCCGCTTTTGTTTAAGTACAGTTGTAATATGCAAGTCTTAGGAAATTCTTGCTTATTTTCAGAATACAAAAACAACAATGTAACACTTTGTTTATCTTTCGTCAAACCATCATCGAATGAACCTTTTACGACTCTCTGTATAAATTATATTTTCAATAATTATACCGAACGCAGTTCACGAGTTCATGAGTCTCATACGATTCTTGACATGAAAGTCCCGTTAGAATATCGGCCATGTTCTGACAATCGCGCGATTTGAAATTCCAAAACGCCAGATTTATTTTATCGTGTTCTGAATCTGCGTTTAGCTTGCGATCTGGCTTAGTTTCTTACAATTATTTTAGCTCCTTTGAGCATACTTTTGCAATTTGAATTCGCCAAACTTTTTGCTATTGTAATTTACAGAACACCTTTTATGCGATTTCAAGTCAAAATCGCCAATGCATAGCGTTTTGCGATTGTCAGAACATGCCTGAATCTTTACCCACGTCTTAAAAGATTACCACAACGATTTAAAAAGCGTCTTTCGCTGTGCTATGATAGAGTAAATATGTTTTTTTTTTTTTATAAAAACCGAACAAAAATTTGTTAAAAAAACGACATTTTAAGTTGTCCGATTTTTATGACGATTTTTTTGATTTTTTCTCAGGAAACTGACGATTTCCTCACAAATTTATCTGGCAGCCCTGGTCTAAATCATAAATTTTCCGCCACAAAGCTTCTCCCTGTAACGATTTTCATTGACCGATGATACCTCAAATTTGGGCACCCTTTACTTAAATAATCCGAAAACGGGATTTTAAACTGGATTAAAGTCTTTGAATTTCTATGTTGGTTTAATCGCAAAAATTGGTACTTGAAATAATCTGAAAGTCAGATTATAGAATTAATCTAACCTTCACAAAAAAAAATTTCTAAAGAAAATGTTTAACAACACAAATTGTTAAAAATAAAATTTTAGGTCAACCAACTTTTTATTTGTTTTAATGAAAAAATTTATCAAAATTGCACTTTGCAAAAAAGCACTCAATTAAACATATTAAATAATGAAATAATTAAATATTTCTTAACACTCAATAAAAAAAATATTTGCTTCAAAGAAAAGACAGTATTCAAAATTGTTTAATAGCTTTGATAACGTTGCAAATAAGACTTGAGTGTTTGTTATTCTCATCCGCTGAAGAGTTTTATTTGTATAATATCTTAAGTTTTTCCAAAGTCTTTAGAAAGAGGTTTTCTGATGATCTGGCCTAAGCAACCAGCGAAATGTGCATAGCTTATCCCCCAACAATAAATTTTAGTGTATTTGCCAAAGAATTTAATTTAATAATTGGGAATTTAGCACATTATAATTAATGAATAAATAAACAATTGATTCGATAAACATTTTGTTAAATTTATTCAAAACTTTCAACAATTTATTTTAAGAATTCACGTAAACCTTTTTATTGAAAATAATAAATTGGCTCAATAAACTTAGATGTTGACTAAAATTCAATCACCCTTATTTTGTTTGGCGTATTTAAAATACGACTATGACTGTTTGGTAATAGATTAAAAAGAACGTGAACTTATTTCCTTTAATCTATTACCAAACAGTCGTAGGCGTTTTTTAAATACGCCAAACACAATAAGGGTGAATAACTATACATTAGGGTGGTAACAAGAAATCAATGTTGGATTTTCCATCGGCGCAACTAAAAATATGTGCCAATAGCATAGAAAATGTGATTGACAAAGTTTCAGCCCAATCGGATAACGCTAACATGTGACTCATTGAGAATAAATAAAGGAAAAAAGCGATTTTTCTCTAAAATTCGTATTTCTTTGCCTTTAAACTGAAATCATTCATTCTAGGAACCTGAGTCGAGTCTTGTTTTATAGGAAATTTTATTCTTATTAGTTTTGATATTGATAGTTTTGTTCCTTATACCAATAGATAAAGTGATATTTAGTATTAATTAAGGACAAAGAAATACGAATTTTAGTGAATAATCACTGTTTTTCCCTAATTTATGCTCAATGAGGCACGTGTTGCCGTTATCCGATTGGGCTTAAACTTTGTCAATCGGATTTTTTAGGCTATTGGCATATTTAAGAGTGGAGCCCCAAAAAAAAATTTACCATATCTGGTAACGACTAATAGGGTGGTTACCAGAAATCAATGCTGGATTTTCCGTCGGGGCATTCGCCTTATATGTGCCAATAGGATAGAAAATACGATTGATGAAGTTTCAGTCCAATCGGATAACGCTAACATGTGTCTCATTGAGCATTAATTAAGAAAAACGGCGATTTTTCACTAAAATTCGTATTCGTTAATCCAACTTTGATTTCTTGTAACCACCCTACTATACATACAAACATTTTTATCAAAACCGCAAAAATCATCACCACAGAAAATTCAAAATTATTTTTTTTATCAAATTTGCAATTTTCGTTTTCAAATATAAAATAAATTTTTTTTTTCTGTGTTCAATTGCTGAGCAAATTTTTAATAGAAAAAGTGGATCATTACCTGAGCAACTTTTTTACTGGAAAATTTGCTTAATTTCTTAACAACTTTTATTATTTCCTGATCTTATGCGTAGGGTATTAAAGATTCTTCTTAACTGCCTTTAGATTTATAATACCAAATATTTATTTATTTTGCTCTCGTATCTTGTTTTAAATACACAATTAAATAATTTAAAAAAAACAGTAAACCATGCCAGTAGAACTGTGGAAAACGTAGAACTGGGAAATAGTGTTGGCAGTGATTCAGATACATAATTAAGATAAAATAAAAAACGAGCGAAACCAACCAAAGCCACGGTTTATATACAATCATATAAAATACAACACAATGATAAAAATCTAAATAAAAAACAATAACAAAAAAAAAGTTGTGAAATATTTTAAAAGTAAAATGTGAAATAAAGTGGAAATTAATGACAAAAAAGTCGTTAAATGTATGTGAAACAAAAAATAATTGTAAAATAATAGAACAAAACTACACATACATACATGCATGTGTACATGGAAATATGAGCAATTAAAATATTTATTTAAATTTGTTATTTAAAACGATAGAAAAATTTTTTTAATAAAAAGAATTCGGCACCAATGTTTATTAAGTATTTAACTATAGAAGAATTAAGTTGTATGACAGAAGTAACCAGCAATAAATGTTTTACAATGTTGCCAACAACTACAACAGAAACAGCAGCAACAAAAACAGCAACTGCTATAACTGCTGCTGCTGCAGCTCCTGAGACACCAACAACAACTACCAAAACATCATCCTCACTTGTGTTATCAACTACCCCAAAATCAGCCACAAATTCCCCACGTATTGCCCGCATTACCATCAACAGATCAACCCAGACTAATTTTCTATTGGCCCACAATACTAATAATGATTTCTTCGAAAATCGCAGCATGACCAGCAACAGCAGCAGTACCAATAGTATAAACAATATTGGCTGTGGCGGAACTGGTACTGAGAATAATACAAAAACAAGCAGCAGTTGCAGTGACAGTACAACCAGCAGCGATAGTCATGCGGACATTATGTCTTTGGAACAACTTTTGCTTGCCGTACAAGAAGAAACCGATGATGAGGGAGGCTTATCTGATGTCATACCCCTGCCCCCATTGGCACACCACCATCATTATCATCGGCACAGCAGCAAACATAGCAGCACGAACAACAACAACAACAACAGTGACAACAGCAGTGACTGCGAAGAATGTCGAAATTCTTGTTGTTCGTGCTCAGAAAATGAAAACACCCCTGCCTCTTATGTAAACAACAACAATAACAGCAATACGTCATCAACACGTCATTTTCGTCGTTCATCGGTGGGAATGCAAAGGAAATCGGCATTTCGTCAAAGGAAATTAGATTCATTGGGAAACTGGCGTCGCCAGCGGTAAGTTTTTCCTTTATCGAAATTTCCGTTAGAAACTCTTTTACTAATTTGTGCTGGATGGGGGAGGTTGACAAGTTGTGCTTCAATAAAAAGGCATTTCCGTTTAAAGCAATTCTAATAATTTGTCTTGTGTTTCACGTCTCCTGTTCAATGATGAATTTTAAAGATTCGTTTTAAATTTCTGTTGTGAAATTGTTTGTTTGAATTACATATAATTATTTTTGTCTATTTTTTGCAAATTTTTAGTGCAATCATGCGAGAAATATGGTTTCAAATGATTAAACATTAATTCAAATATGTATGAAAAGAACAAAAGCAACAGAAATCCATTTAATACTATTAAAACATTGTTAAAGCTTTAGAAATATTTGTAGCACAGTGGGTATGAAACGATGTTCTTGGCATGTTTTTTTTTTTTTTTTTTTTTTTTTTTTTTTTTTTGTGACTATCGTCATATTAAAGACTCTAATTGACAAGATTTTGTAAGCGAAAAGGATAAAATTTTTTTTTGGGAATACAAAATTTTTAATTAATAAGATTTAGTTTGTCGTGCTTAGTTCCCAATTTTGATTCTTGATAAAAGCACTGAAATTTATTCAAAAAAAAATTTTTTTTCTCAACCTACTTACAACTACAATTGATGTTGGGAAAATTCCAACCAATTGTGGTGGGAAATGTAAGCAAGGATTAACTCACTGTTTATTTGTTTAAGCTTTGATATAGTCGCATATAAGACTTTTTTAGTGATTGCAATTCTCATTCACTCTGGGGTTTTATTTGCTAATAAATTTGGCTTTTCTAAAAATGTTTTGGGATAATGTTTCCTGATGATCTAGCCTAAGCAACCAGTGAAATGCGCATAGAAAATAGCTTGTCCTCCCACAATAAATTTCAGTGTTTGAATCAAGAATAAAAATTTGGAATTAGGCACTGCAAACAAAGTGATAAAATTTTTTTTAATTTTATAAATCGCTTTCGAATAGATGCGTTGTTTGAATGTTGAGTTAAAACTTTAAACATTTTTTTTTTAATTGATCACGATTTTCAAAACGGCAGCAATGCTTTTTATTGATGGGCCAATGGCCCGTAATCATAGTCAGACGCAAAAGTCGGTTCTTTCTAAAAACAACTTTAAAAGAAAAACATTCTTTTAATTATTTTGCTACTATAGTCGAAATTAAAGTATGTTTTAAATTGAACCGAATTTAACTGGTTGCCACCTCAAATGTAGAAAATTTTTTCATACAACATACAAGAAAATATAAGCAAGTGGCAACTCTAAACAGCTGACATTAAAAATTAAAATATAAATAAAACATTGCATACCTTGTAGCGTTGAACATTTTAAAAACGCAAAGTTAATTTATGTAGAAAGCAACAACAAAATTACAAAATATTTTTGACTTTGTTTTTGCTTGTATTGTAATTTTTGGCATTGCGCTTAACACAATTAGGGCCTATACATATGTATTTTGTGTTAAAAGATAAAATATTTCCTCCAAATTAATAATAATTGCAAAATATCGACCAATGTCTTGTAACATAATCTTTTTTAACTTTTTGCAAGAACTTTTTTATTTGGCGAAAACAGCTGATGCTGTTGTTAAATGAGTTAAAAACAACTTCAGCTAGTTTTAAAATTAACACCGGTTTTTACGTGTAAAGTATGCTTTTGCTTGTCTATAGTAGATCAAAAACATATTTTTTATAAAAGTTTACTTAAGAACTCTTAAAGTATGCTTTGTTTATGACTATAGTTATGGGCCATTGTTTTAAGTTAAACGGGACGGTAAATTCTTTCGAACAAATCAGGTGAATGCATACCTGTGATCCGACAAAGTTCCAAAATGAAAAGCCTCTTGACATATTCGTGATTTCTTCAAACCGAAGAGTCACCAGAGTATTATTATATCTAAGGTCACGGGGGTCAAAGGACCCCGGTGTGTGCAAGTCACCGGTCTGACTACTGGTTAAGACCCTCGTAAGTATTATTCTTGCAATAAATACTTCCTGTCTTTCAGGATGATTATCTTTGGGGAAGCTTACTTATTTGATTTTAATTGAGTTGTCATCCGTCAAATGGAGGAGTGCCGTTGTTAAAACATGAACTCGCAAGAAGGGCAGCATTTTTTGAATAATATATACTTTTGGGGATAACGTTGAGGCTGTGGTTAAAGCCAAAATTTGCAGTTAGAAATAGTACTGAAAATTCAATGAAAGGGTTGATTTTTCACCTCTTGTGAGAAAGTTCGGCCTGAGTCAGTACAATCCCTATTTAAACAAGAAAATAAAAAATCGTTTTAATAAAAATTCTTTACAAAAACACCTTGTAAGCACAGATTTTTATTAATAATTATTTATTTTCCTAATTCCATTTCACAAAATCTTTATTATGCAAAATGCTTTGTAAAAAAATCTTCACAAATCAAAACTTTGTCTGTCCAAAAACAAAGTTTCATCACAAATATATACTTTTTTTTACCAAAACCGTAAAAAAAACTCGCAAGTCCTTTTGTCTTAAATAATCAATTGCCCAGAAAAAAAAGCGTTTTTAATAAGAATGTTCATAAAAATATTCCTTTAAATGTACTTTATACTTTGAGTATAAATTATCTTTACAAGAACAACTCTTAAAAACAGGAAACAATACAGTCAATCTGAAAATAATTGAAATCAAAACCTCGTTCGATTTCAATCCCACTTCATTTAAAATCGAACCACAGCATGCCTCTTTATCGGCTCAGGGTATTTTCTAGCTAAAAATTGACTAAGAAAGGTAAAATAGTAGTTTTGACTTAATTGCCTTTTGTTTAAGTGCGCTTTTGATTTAACTGCGCATAATTAATGTATTTTTTCATTATTGTTTAAAACACCATACAAATTCCTTTTTCAAGTGCACTTTCTATGCCTGCACATTTAAGATAAATGCTCAAAATTTTAGGCATTTTAAAATTATTTTCATACAAAACATTTAAGTTAGCTGCAATTTGACTTAACTGCCCAAAATAAATATTTTCTGTAATTATACTTCAAACTCCTTGCTTACGTGTATTTTTTATACCTGCATATTTTTTTTCATATTTTTGGGCAGCTTTAAAATATTTTCATATAAAACATCAAAGTTAGCTGCACACATAAAAAAATATGGTGTCCACTTTTTTCACATAAATATCCATCGCAAACAAGTCAAGTTGGCATCATTATCACTCATTTATTTTGTTTGCATTTACCGAGATTTATGCATATGGCTTGTGGTTTCAGCAACTTTATTATATGAAAGGAATGGCAAATCTTAGGCCTGGAACAGAATAAAGAAGTTGTAGTAGTATTTGAAGCTGACGAATGCTCTGTAGCGCAATAAAGTTCAAAATTTCGAATTTTGCGATTCAACTGCTACAACTACGTATTATGTTGACACTACTTTGAAACTGACGTTTTTAACATTTGACAGCTTGAAGCACTATTCTTAACGTTGTACTACAGGGACTTTTCTGTTCCACACTTTATTGTTACCAATTTGGCAACCTATTTCATCATAAAAATGCATATCAAATGACTACAGGTTGTTTGAACGTCATTGTTGTTATCAATTAATTAATAAAAACGTTGTTACTACTCTTTCGAACACTTTGCTTTACTTGGCGGCTACACGATCAAGTTTTGCCTTTCAATTTGCAATACACTCTTACTTTTTACTAACACACTCATGACCATTTTCTCATTAGGCGATTATCTTTTTCCCTAACGAAAAACTGCACATTAAAGAAATTTGGTTTTCTCAATGTCTCATTTGCTTCGATTTTATCGCAAAGCTAACCGGCACTCATCTGCCAAGTATTTATTTTCCTTTTATTTGCCGTACAGATAAATTCAATCAGATGACTCCCAACTTTTAAATGTATGTTGAGTGGTGTTGCCAGCTGAAAACTTTGTTTTTTGTCGGTATATTGAGAACCCCAAATTCGTTAACAGACAGTTTATCGGTCCAATAAATTTATGTTGACATTAAGTAACAGACAGTTTGTCGATACATTGAGAAAATGGCCATCACACTTTTTAAATTGACCACGAGATGGCTTTCAAATTCACCTTTCCATTTGTTTGGCAATTTTACTTTCAATTTAATAGCTGAGTACAAGTTTGTCTTTATAAATTGTGTTGTTGTTGACATCTTGGAAGTACATTGCTTACAAATTGAGTGCAGCCAACGTCACAGCTTTCCATTTATGTAAATTTTGACAAGCAGTATATGAGCCGTTTATTTTGAAAGTAGCATAAGTCATTTTGTTTTTAAGTCGAGATATTTAAGGGTTTGCGTTCTAACACGTTTAAAAATATGGATGCTAACTTTCGAGAAGATTCACTTGTATTTGATATATCATGATACTGATATTTTTCTCAGTATTCATTATTATTATTATAATTATTTATTATTTATTATTAACTCTATTTTTTTGAAAAAGTGACTTATGCCACTTTCAAAATAAACGGCTCATATGTAAAAGACTATCAAGAACAACTTGAACGTGTGGCCGCAGGGTTAGCTGCACTTTTATTCAGGTAACCACAATTGCGTACCTGCGCATTAAGACAGCTAAATACATTTAAGATAGCTGCATTTTTGATTTATCTGCACAAAAAATCGTGCAAAGGAGATTGTGCAGCTAAGTCAAAATTACTGTTTAATACTGAATTTTACAATTCATATCACTCAATTCCGGCTTTTTTTTCTAGTGCATACATAATTCATTATCGAATCAACTGTGCTCTCTTTTTCAGGGAAGACAGTTTGAAAGAGCTCAAAATAACAACAATTAGCAGTTGAATTTAAGTGAATAATCCTGGATGCGGTTAAATCATGTTTCTGTATTAAATTTTTGTTTCGAACACATCCAAGTATTCGTTTACATTTATTTAAATTTGTTAAAAATTGCTTTTAAAATTTTATTTATTAAATTTCATATACAATATGTTTGTTTGTACATACCACAAGTGAGTGATTGCTGACCTGGCTTGTTTTCATATGTACATATGTCCGTGTTTAAAAACATGTAATATTTTTCCATCAATCCGCTTTAAATATTATGACCCGTTATGAATTAAAAACATACAGTAGGCAGAAGAAGTCTGCGTACAAAACGAAGATTGCAAAACAAAAACTTCAAAATGTATTTTTATTGAAGTTTTTGATATTTGAATCGGGCTTTAGTTCATAAAATTTAATTTTCATTAAATTTTTTTTAGTAAAGGAAGAAATTTACAACATGAAATGAATTAAAAATTTTTTGATAATTCGAATCGGGTCGAATCTAAATTTTTCGAGAATAGCCACATTCCCATCATTAGAATTCTTTGCGGTTCTACCGTTGGCGCTTGCCAATCTATAGTCAAAAATTTCATGTTGTAAATATGTCTCTTTACTAATATCAATAATAATATTCAAGACAAAGTCTTGAAAAAAATAGTAGAAGGGAAACAACATGTAAATAAAATTGAAAATGGAGAATCAACTACAGCAAATTTCGATTCACCATGGTGCATTACCATTTGTTAAAGATTGATGTTCGACTATAGACTGGCAGGCGCCGCAGTGGTGCGAACGGTAGAACGGCAATAGACAAGCTGGGCACTTTTCGTTTTCGCCTAATTCGGGTACACTGAATCCAGTGGTGCCGTTTTTTTTATGTTAGCTCTTGTTTTTGAGATAAACCGTTATATCGAAAATGGAGAAGGTTGCACAACATATGTTCGCGTAACTCAAAAACGCTTTAGCTTATTAAAAAAATTTGTCTAATATGCGCAGCCGTTTAAGAAACATAATTTTTTTTTTTGTTGGAAAAAATAATTTGTTTATCAAAATTTCGAAATTTTGGTTTTTTAAAAATTCATACAAAATTGAAAAAACAGCAAGGCAGACATATAAAAAACGAAGCTCCAAAGAAAATAAGCCATAAAGCTTCGTTCACAATCAAAAAAACATTTTCGCTTGGTGTTCATAATAGAGCAACAATTTATTTTGCAACCACACACATTTTGCATTAAGAAACCGTTTGAATTATGTGAAAATTTTCATTCGAAACTAATGTGCTGTTTCCAGGTGACAGGCAATTGATTGTGTAGAAAAATTTATATGATATGTGCTCAAAAAACTTAATAATTTACATATAAATTTTTCTACACAATCAATTGCCTGTCACCTAGAAACAGCACATAAATAAAATTATTTTAAACGTCAGAAACAGTTTCACACAAATTGTTGCTGAAGTTAAAGTTAAAAACACGGGATTGAACTCGGGTCGAATCTAAATTTTTCGAGAATAGCAACATTTCCATCATCAGAATTCTTTTCGGTTCTACCGTTGGCGCTTGCTTTAGTTACATTTTTAAAAAAATTGTAGTTACTTTTTATACCCTCCACCGAAGGTATGTATGTTCTACAATATTGATCCTACACCCTATAAAGTATATATATTCTGGGTCCTTATGAAAAGCGAAGTTCAAATCCGGTTGTCCGTCTGTCCGTCTGACCGTCTGTCCGTGTGTATGTTGAAATGGGTTTTCCGAAAACCCCGGAAATGATGTGGACTAGGTTGATGTTTATTTATGTCAAATATACTCCGTTTAAGTTTGCTATTGAAATTTAGCCAGATCGGTCCAAAAATGACGGAGATATGAGCAAAAAACCACGACTACCTCTAAATTTTTCCAAAAATCCCTTGTTGTTGTATTTTTTTTATTTCTGTATATCTTGAGAACGGCAAGAGCCAAAGTTTCCAAATTAGGTACACACATTTAGGTTGCCAATACACACCATCCTACAAAATGTGGGCGGGATTGGAGAAGTGGGCGTGGTACCTCCCGTACAAAAAAAATTTAAAATTGTATAAAAACCTAAATTTTAGGGCTGCCATATGTCCTATGGATATGACTTGTATATCAAAATATCGGAAATTTGTATGAGTTATAACAGAAATACTGGGGTCTAATCACCGCATACGATATCGAGCAAAATTCATCGAAATTATTTATTTTGGTATCTTGAAACTCGATATCGAATGAAATATATTGAATTTGAAATAATAGCATTCGACATCGAGTAACTCGACATTACATTTATCGAGTTTTCATTCGATACGCCAGTGTCTATCGTATGCAAAAAAAATTCAATAGTTTATTCGATACGATAGTATCGAATGCGGTGATTAGGCCCCTGAATTCCCGAAAATTACTCTTTTTATACCCTTCACCGAAGGTAAAAAAGGTATATATAACTGTAATTTCTACTATATTGATCCTACAGCCTATAAAGTATATATATTATGGGCCCTTATGAAAAGCGAAGTTCAAAACCGGTTGTCTCTTATTTAAAAAAAAAAAATATTTGCCAGTTTTATTTAGTTTTTGTCTAGTTGCTCTGTATTCTGCTCGCACAATGGTGAAGGGTATATAAGATTCGGCACAGCCGAATATAGCACTCTTACTTTTTTGTTTTAAAAATGAAAGGAAAATATATGTAATACTTTGTGAAGAAAAAAGATAAAAGAAAAATTGTTGCTCTGAATGTGAACAGAGCTTAAATAATAAATATATTTCTTGTCTGCATTGAACATTTTGTATAGGAGCCCCCTTAGGGAATGGATATAGCGGGTAGGTATGTTAGAAATTAATGATTGAGGTAAAAATAAAGTGGGGTTGGTCATACATTTGACCCATCTATTGCATTCAAAACATTTTCAGGTGGAATGTCATAACGTCCATGGACACTATGCCACTTTGCAAATGGACATTATGACACTTTCAAAAGTGTCATTAGGTCCATAATTACTAAAGAAGTTAAATAAATAAAAATGATCTGCATACACGCAGAGAAAAACATTCATTATGGTCCCACCCAACAAAACTATTTTTAAAGAAACTAATTAAACCATAATATGGTTGTCGGTGACAATGATTTGGTTAAATAAAATATAATATGGTCAAAATTTTTTAAAAAATGGTTTTGCTGCTTTTTCTTAGCGAAGCCGGTGAGAGGAGAAAATCCTAGCGCCGGGCCGAAGGCCGGCTGTGCAGAGAAGCTTTAGTTTGCGAAGCCGGTATTTGTTATACCATAGAGAAGAAAACCCTTGCGCCCGGCCGAAGGCCGGCTATGATTCCAAATTTGTTTACATTAATATTTTTCATTATAACTTAAGTTGTGGACATTATGACACTTTGCACGTCTGCGGACGCTATGACATTTCTTTGATGGACGTTATGATACTGGACGTTATGACATGCCACCCATTTTCAATGCTTTCTGGAATGCTCATAAAATAAATATAAGTATGTACATATAACTTCTAAGTTATTGCTCAGATTTATTCACACGATTATCTGCGGAGATAAGCAGGTAACAACAATCGAAAACTTCCCGCATCGACAATTCTAAAAAGCACTACTTCAGCACTGTTTAGGCATCATTCAAACAACAAAACAACATCACATGCAAGGCGAATTTATTACAGGTGGTCTTAAAAGCCCTGCTGATATTAGCTAAAATCACTGTAGGATGTCAAAATTTTGTTTATTCCCTTTTATTATCTTTGTTTCTGTTTTGTTTTATTTCTGTTTTTGACATTGTACAATGATTTTACAAAAACAAATTGCTTGTGGTTTTTGTACGAGTTGTACTTGTGTAGTACCGAGATTAGCTGGGATGAATTCGCCTTGATCACATGCGTACTCATTTTTGGTTTCTAGTTATTATGTTATTATATTACTACTTCAATGTTCTTCTACTACTACTACTACATCAATGTTTATAATTTGCTACCTCTAAATTTAAAAATCTAGTCATAAAAAATAAAACTGAAAAGGTTGTAGTAGTGATAAAACGAAATCATCAAACAAACTTATAGAACACTATTTAGTTTTTTCTTTCTGATACTTTATTTTTGTTTTTTATTGCTGCTACATAATTTTCGGATTTTATTTTTTGGATGTAGCTACAAAACAATGCTCCTGCTGTCGCTACTAGTAATTCTATGGGGTACTAGTTATAGTAACAAGTAATAAAAAAAATGTTTAGGTTACGTAGATTTTAAAACACTTATGACACAGTGTAACAAAATTCGCGTCGCCGCCGCCATCCTCAATATCTGCAATGCGAAATGAAACAATACTATTGGAAGGGCAAATCTGCCAAAGGGTTTTCACAATATTTTTTGCGGTAAAAATTCGTTCAGCTTGCTTTGAAAAATATTTATGGAGCATATTATGCATATATTTATTATAAAATTCAAAATTTTTTTTTTAACAGGACAAATAAGACCCCATAAAATAAAAATATAGGGTTAATTTAAAAAAAAAAATACAAAAGATTTTTTTATAAATCCTAATATACCAGTAAACTCAGACAAACTTTACACTATATTGACGTATTTACCACAACTTTTGTGAGAAATAAAAATATATGCTACTTACAAATTTTCCTTTTTTAAGCATTTTACATACATTGCACGAATTTTTAAGCCTTAGAAGACCCCTAGTGAAATTTAATGCAGAAAATATTTGTAAAACATTTGAACCTTCTAAAGTGCCGAATTAGTTAACTTTTGTGTAGAAGTTAAAAATAAGGACAAAAATGGCCCTTTAAATTGAGAGTTAGAGGGTTAATATATTCCAAGAAAATAGTCGCCGTACAATTCTACCGAAGACATCTAAAATTATTTTTTAGTACAGAAGAATATTTAGAATGTATATTTGACTTGAAAAAACGCCTTTTCAAAAAATTCAAAAACTTAAGGGGCCGAAATTTCGTAAGCCCGAGATAACTTTTCAAAACCATTCGGCAGATTAGCAACTAGTTTCATTTCACATTGCAACTTTTGAGGCTTTTTTTTTTTTGGTTGCACGCAGCGTTACCGTTGTGATACTAAAGTATCAATTTGACCCTTTTTCGACGGTGTTGATACCTTTTGTGACCCTTTTTTTAAATTATACTTTTGTATCATTATCACCTATTTTGTGACACTTTTTGACCCTTTTTTGGAAATAGCTCTCACATTTTGTTTTTTGTCCACACTGCGGAACAGAAGTGCTAAACAAATGTTTTCGAAATAAGCATTGCTTGATATGGAACAGACTCAAAGTATAAACTTACAATTCCATGCTTTCTTCTCCTTGTTTTTTGATAGTAAAATACAATTTCCCTAAAAGCAAACATAACTCATATAAATATTTGTTATTTTTTACGGTGGTTTTTTTTTTCAAAACAAAAATTTGACATTTTATTAAAAAAATGCAATTTGGTGGTTTGCTCTCTTAAACAGTAACATGTTTTATTCAAAAAAATTCGCCCTTAATAATGGCAAAAGGTATTAAACTTTTCGCCCCCTTTTGAATCGACAGTGTTGAGAGTGCCCTAGCAGGAATGAAAACAAGAGGCAAAAATTGCTCAATTAGCGGAAATTCCCAAATATTTGGTAACAGCGGTATGATAGCAAAGTCTTATATTTAATAAAAATCGTAATAGCTTTAAAAAATCTGACACTTACAGGAAAAAATCGCTTTAATCGAGAAAATGGTTACAATTCGCGAACGATTGCAAAATTTAAATCAAACACTAAAATTTATCAAAGTTATTTACGGGAATACAAAATTTATTATTAAGATTTATTTGACATCGCTAAATCGGAAAATTACATAAAAATTATTAAAAAATTAGCTATAATGATAAAGAATAAATTTTTTGTCAGGTGTTTAAAACAGGACAGAGCATTCCATAAAAAAATTCAGTTTTTTGAGCTCTTCCTACTTGAAATATTATTTTTTTGTTTGCTTATAAAAAAACTTGGTCTTATTATGTTCATTTAAATGGGAAATACTGCTTATAAAAAACTTGACCCTTTTTTTTATTGAAATACCCTTTTTTTGACCCCTTTTTCTGGAAAATCCCCTTTTTGTGACCCTTTTCGAAAATTTCCAACGGTAACCCTGGTTGCACGGTGTTATTAGATCAATATTGTTTTTTTTACGCAAAATTTTTCTATGTGAATAATTTATAAATAATATAATTATTACTCAACGGCCTTATTTACATCAAAAAAAAAAAAATAATAAGCTTCATGCACAATGTCTTGGAAACTGGAATTCCTCAATTTAAGAAAACCTTTTGTACGCAGACTTCTTTTGCCTATTGTAAAAAATTTTTGTTATTGATAAAAACATGAATTGTATCTATAAACTACGTATAAAACATGTAAATTATGCAAGGAAAGGATTTCTCCTTGTCTCTGATTTATTAACAACACAATATATGTACATATGTGTTTATTAATAATAAAGGCAATTTGTATCTTTTTTTTTTTTTAATAATTCTCTATGGTATAAATTTTTAATGGTTAATAATTTATGTGAAAAAAATATATAAAATGTAGCGATTTTTTCTGAAAGGCCGGTAAATGGAAGCAAAAGCTCGCCTGGATACCGAGGAAACTTATCTCAAAATAATCATTTCAGCAAAATAAATAAAAGCTTGAAACCAAAAATTGGTCAATTATTTAGGGTCAATGGTTCAATACATGAATAAAATTAAACAGAAATTGTTTAGGTTTGCTAACACTAGAAAAATGTTTAAAACGAATAGAAAGTTTCTAAAGTTTCTGATTTTCAAATAGAAACTGGGAATTATTTCTTTCGAAGGTTACTTTATATATTGAAGGAATACGACTATTACAAAAAAGCTTTATAAAATACATAACTGAAATTTAGCTCATAGAATAAATTCGAAAAATAAAAAAATGTTACTGATTTTCTTTTACAAAAATTAAAAACTACACACGAATAACATGGAACTCCTCGTGGTTTTCATTATTTCTTAAGGTAGTAATAATACCAATTTTTATACCCACACCACAATAGTCAGAATCACTTTCTGAGTTGATCTAACGATGTCCGTCCGGCTGGCTGGCAAGCTGGCTAACTGTCTGTCTGTCCATGTAACCTTTGGAAAAGGTTTCCTGATGATCTGGCCTAAGCAACCAGTGAAATGCGCATAGAAGCTAGCTTTCCCTCAACAATAAATTTCAGTGTATTTATCACATATGGAAAATTGGGAATTTAGCACGTCATACAAAAATCTTAATAATGAAAATTTTAACATGTTGTAAAAAATCTTATATATAAAAACGGGAACAATTTGTATGTGGTTGATTTTTAAGTATCTTATCGTCCACCGATTTTAATGAAATATATATCGTTTTAAAGGAATTTGTGTGTAGATATGCACAATATATTTTTTTCCTTAATTTTTTGAATTAAAGTGTTTGAAAAGCGTTAAAATTTATCTTACAGACATACGTACAAAGTTGGGTGAATAGTGCATTTTTGCCGTTCTTTTAAAATGTGTACGTTTTTGTTGTATAACGCACAGGTTTTCTCGAAAGTAAATGTCGAGTGGTCGAATTTTGGCCACCGGGCGATCCTAGTAATAATAAATGCATAATATTGTTGTGGCTAAAATTTGCAAACGTTTTCTTAATGCAAAATGATGTGGTTGCAAAAGAAATTGTTGCTCTATTATGAACACCAAGTGAAAATATTTTTTTGATTGTGAACGAAGCTTAAGTTAAAAACAACTTTTATTGAACTAGATTCAGTGAAGCGTTGTTTTTAATAAATAATAAAGTAATTTATGTACTTATGGAAGTTAATTATTAACTCTAAATTTAAGAAAAAAATTGCTCTTTACACTGCGGTTACACGCTCAAGTTTTTTTTATTGCCTTTTACATATACTGTTTGTAAAAATTTCAAAAAATTGAAAATTGTGACGTAGGCTGCATTAAATTTTTGAGCAATTTACTTTCAAGATGTCACCAAGAAAAAAATTTATAACAAAAACGAAAAATTTGCTCACTAACCTTGAAATCAGCTGTTTTCTAGAACGTAAATTGAAACACTCACTAGAAAGAGAATCATAAAGGCAAGTTCGTATCAATTTTTAAAAGATTGAGTGTATTGCTAATCCTGCGGCCACACGGTCAAGTTGTTCTTGATAGTCTTTTACATATACTGCTTGTGAAAATTTACATAAATTGAAAGCTGTGACGTAGGCTGCATTCAATTTTTGAGCAATTTATTGTCATCAAGAAAACAATTTATAAAGACAAACGAAAAATTTGCTCACTAACCTTGAAATCAGCTGTTTTCTTGAACGTAAATTGAAACACACACTGGAAAGAGAATTTTAAAGGCAAGTTCGTATCAATTTTTAAAAGTATGATTGTATTGGTAAAAATCTGTGAGTGTATTAAAACTTGATAGGCAAAACTTGATCGTGTAACCCTCAAGAAAAAAAGCGTGAGTGTATTAAAACTTAATCGTATAACCTTCAGGTTAGAGAGAAGAAATAAAAAACTTTTTTGCAAATAGAAAAATCTGACGATTGACAACACTGCTTACAACAAAGTATTATTGGGAATGATTCATTGAATAAAAATTCACAATGATTGGTTTTTATCTGCCTGTTTAACGACATCGAACGTCATTGTTCGCATAGAAAATTACATTTAAAACAAAAACAGAATTCGAACATTGTTCAAAGACTTGCAATTTTTGTTGCTGCAATTTTTTAAAATTCTGCTTTGAAATAGCATCATGTGGATTATGAAATTCTTAATATCTTTAGCTTTTTCAAATTCTTGGAGAAAGGTTTCCTGAGGATCTGACCTAAGTGCCAATTCACAAACGTCAAATTTGACTTGTCAAGTCTTGAGCTTTTAGAAGAGAAGGGAAAATAGAATGTAATTTCTTTTTCCCTTTTTTCCTAAAAACTCAAGACTTGCCGCATGTGAACTTTCAGTAAGCAGCCAGTGAAATGCGCATAGAAACTATCTTTCTCTCAACAATAAATTTCAGTATGTTTATCAAAAATAAAAATTGGGAATTTAGCACGTTATAGAGAAATCTTATTAATAATGAAAAAATAAGTCTCAATAAAATTTATTAAAAAAAAATTTTTGTCTGTAATACAAAATTAAAAAAGATTTACAAATGAAAGATCAATCGCACTTGATCATAGAGTATGTATAAATTCAAAACTTGAAGCAAAACTGTTTTTAAATTAACATTAAAGGCATATGAAAAACAATTTTTTAAACGAGCTTTTCCTTACTAAATATAGGTGAGTTTGAGTACTTTTACAGTAAAATGCAGTAAATGCGTAAACTAAAAAATTTGCTCTCAAAAAGCTGTTGTCCAGAAAAGAACGCGAACGCAAAATTTGTAAAAATTCGTAAAATTAAAGGCAACAGCGGATGGGCAAATAATTGAAGTGTTGAAAAATGTTTACCTTTTGAGTACTTAACTCGTTTTCTTATCGGTACTCGATTAAATACTTGTTGTATTTAATCTTTCATAACAAAAACTAGTTTTGCTCTTAAACATATCGAAAATCATGAATACAACTCTGGGTTTTCCATTATTGGTGATTGACAATTTCGAAAAAAGTGACATATTTACCAAAATATTAAGACTTATTAAATAGTTAAAAGTACAGGTCGCAATTTTGGAGATAATTTAATAAAATTGGCACATAGGCTCTTATTGGCACAAGGACCAAGCCTTTTGAAAATGGGCCGAATTGTAGGATCACGAGGGGAGATAGAGGGCAATTTCTGCCTCTCAGAAACTATCAAACCGATTTTATTGAAATTTAAAACATAACTAGATCCATAATTGTACGGACACATAAGCTATGCATTTTTAAGAAAATAGGACCACGAGAGGAGATGGGGGGCAATATTTGCCTTTCAGAAACCATCAAACTGATTTTAATAAAATTTAAAACAAAGACTGAACCACAAATCCAATGAAAATGTACGTTAAGCAAACGAATTACGTTTATTAAAATATTTTCGTTGGCTCAACGAATATTCATTAATATAATGAAAATTTTACTTTTATTAGGTATTACTTTCATTATATTAACGAATAATTCGTCGAGCCAACGAAAATATTTTAATAAACGTAATTCGTTTGCTAAACGTACATTTTCATTGGATTTTTGGTTAAGTGTAGACAGATCCCTGTTCATATAGCCATACACTCTCGAAAATTTGCTGTAAAATACTGTGGTGTAGGGTATCATATGGTCGGGCTAGACCGACTATATTTTCTTACTTGTTTTTTTTGTGTTTTCATTTGCGTGTTAAGTAAGAACAGTGCGCTTGTGGTTGCCATATCGGCAGTTAGAGAAACAACTAATATATCTCAAGATTTTCAGTGTCTCAAGCATAGCAGATGTCTTGTCCAGGACTTAAGGGTTCTAGACTAGTTATTGGTAAAATTCCAGCAGATACATATCACGTGTTATCTGTAGTTTAATAACAAAAAGAACGACATAATTTCTAAAGTTTCTAAAGAGCATCGTTCCCTTACCATGAATACCCAACATCTCACTCGAGCTTATCTTTGATATTAGCAGACCGCGCCGAAACAGAAGAACCAGAAAATGCTAGGCCCTTAGGTTACCAGACTAGTAATTGGTTTTGGCTATAGTATGCACTCAAAATATCAGCGAGAAAGTTTCTAAAAATAATAGTTAGGAAGAAATCTTTTACTGGGTTTCCCCAGGGGATAAACCCAACAGCCTCCCTGCTGCAAAATTAATTTTAACAAATAGAATATGGGAATTTTTGCTTCTAATTTTACATTTTAAATATGATTTTTTTTCTTTTGAGCTCGAGGTCCGAATTAAACAAAATTTAAGATTTATGAAAATAATGTTAATACTATTCAAAATGTGGCATCGAAGTGATGTCACTGTAGTCAAAGCATAGATGTTGCATAAAATATGACCAAATTTTATGATAACGTTCGTCATTAAATTGATGTCAGTTTTTCCCTCAATGGTGCCATTTGTAATAACATTATTTACGTGTCACAATTCTGATGTTAGGGAATCATCAATATGAAAATGCATTTTTCTATAAGTGTAGCATGTGATTTTTGACCTAGACCTAAGAAGGAGGTTTAGTGTGTCTGTTATTATCCAATAAGGCGTTGAAGATTGGGTCCTAAAAAAAGTTAGTATGTACATACATGATTCAGATTGATTCAGATATTATTATTGGGCAGAGCTGCCGATCCACAAGTAACGACCGATGGCAGTGAGTACAATTAAATAATTGTTATGCTTTTAAAAGGCTTTTATGTGATCCCCTTGTTGTTATACAAAGGAAGGGATCTAAGTAAGCAACTTTACAGTAGCCAAAAAAATATTTCAGATCCAAGTGTCAAAGTTGTAAAGATGATGATGAAAATTTTCCATAAAAAACTTTCTTAAAATCGTTTGTAATTTCAAAATCTATAATTTATTCTCAAAAGAGTAATAATAATTTTTTTATTTTTTGTTTTATCTTCTGCAGACGAACAAGTTCTAGTACTGGCATAAGAAGACCCATACGCATTGTTCCCGATTGGACAGAAAATGCCATACAGGGTGAACATTATTGGAAACCATCATCAGCATCGGGTGATTTGTGTTGTCTAAATGAAGAATGTATTGTAAGTTTAAAAATTTTTTATATTTTAAATATTAGAAATTCTATAAAGCAAAATTGCAGGAATCGAGGAAAATTTGATCTCGGAGGTGAAAAATTTCACAAATGAGAAAAAAAAACTCTAAAACTCTTTAAAATGTTATCAAAATGTTTTTAGTATAAACTCAGGTATATTTCATTGTAATATAGTTTATTGGCCTAATGAGGCTTTTATATTACCTGCAATAAATTGAAATCGAAAGTTATTTTTGGGAATACAAAATTCATTATAAATATCAGGGGTGTTCTGGAAATCGAAAACGCATAACGCAAGAATTTTAAACGTCGTTTTTGAATAAGATTTCTGTAATAAAAGAATTTTATGATAAATACATATTATACAAATAGTTCTCCATTAAACGAAATTTTATAACAAAAATTATAAAAATTAGATGAAAAGTGAATTTAAAACAACTTCCAAATTCTTGCGTTTTCGATTTCCAGAACACCCCTGTATGTTAATATTTTCTAAGAACTAGAAGAAAAATCAAGAAAATTGCACTACAACAAATAAGAATCTAAAAAATGCGCCCATAACTAAAATTCAATTAAGGTTTCAAATTAGGAAACATTTTCCAACAATCGGACAAAATTTAAAATTTAAAAAAAAAAAATCGTAAAATCATTTAAATCTTCGACTAAAAAAAAAAAACTTAAAAATTAGAAATTAATGATAAATAAAAAAAAATAAGGAAAATAAGGAAGTAAGTACTATAAAATTGTATCAATAAAAGATAGAAAACGCTAAGAAAACATTAAGGCCCTAATTGTGTTAAACGCAACGCAATGCCAAAAATAACATTGAAAGCAAAAACAATGTCAAAAACTTGTCAAAGTTTTGTTGTTGCTTTCTGCAGAAATAGAAAAAGAAATGCAGCGTTTTAATTAAAAAATTCAATATACATTTCTATAGAAAACAACAACAAAATTATGAAATATTTTGGATTTTGTTTTTGCTTTCAATATCATTTTTGGCGTTGCGTTTGCGGTTTACAAAATTAGGGCCTTAGAAAGAAGTAACGATAATAATATATGCTTGTCGCAAATTTTAACAAGCTGGGCACCCTACTAGTAAAGCTAATTCGAATACGCTGAATTTAATAGTAATAACGCTTTTTCGAATTTAGCGTACGTATTCGCGATTAAAAGCTGCAATGCTTATGTTTCATAAAACGATATTTTTTAGACTTTTGAAATCATTGTTCAAGTTAAATCAGTTCAACTCGTTTTAAGAACATATTTCTTGTTTTTTTTCTTTCTTTTTTTTATACTATGTTCACACTTGAGTTCTTAAACGCGTTTAAGCAGCTCGAACGTGATTAAGCTCTAATCACTTCAAAATCGAGATGATTACCCATACATTGAAGTGATTTGTTAATCACTTCAAATCGACATGATTACAACTAAATCACTTCATAAACCACATAGAATCCACTGAACATACCTAATAATGTAGAATCGCCAACATGTCGTGTACAATCGGCCAAGATTTCTGCTTAATGTTTTTATTTTTTTCCTTAAATAATTCATAAATTTTCACAATTTCATCATTAAAATTATTTAAATAATCTTCTGATAACTTTATAAAAGTGTTTTTATCCATTTTTAATACTTTAAAGAAATATAAATTTGTTTGATTTTTTTTTTTTGTGTGTTTGTTGTGTGTTTTTTTTTTTTCTTAATCATCTGTCATCTTAATAGAGTTTTTTTTTCCCGGAGTTTTTCGATTCCCGGGAAAGCGGGAAAAATTTTTAAATTTCCCGGGATCCCGGGATCCCGCTCCATACAAATAATACAAAGTAAACTTGGTTTTATTAATGAAAAAAACTTTTATAAACAAACGTGAGGGAACTTGTTTACAAAGTAAGTAAAATAAATGCTTAAATACTACAAAAATTAATTGACGATTGAAATCGGAACTTGAATTATTATTACCTTTGGCTATTATAAGTAAATTCCGTATTATGATGATCTAGTTCAAGATAAAATAAACATAACAATTGAGGTACTCAAGATATGAGATCAAAAAGTAAAATCATAAAATATATAAAATATTTTAATAAATATATTAACATTTTTTAACGGCGTAGGAAATTACTTTCTGACACACTCAAAGCGTTTAGTGAGTCGCCAAAGAGTATATTTCTGATTTTGTTTACTGCTGCCGTATTCTGTAATTCGCTTAGCTAAAGCTAAATCTCGATCGCTAAAATTCCTTAAAGAAAACAAAATTAAAAATTTTTAGCGATGACACTAAAGGCTAAAATTGCGGCAAATTAAATTTGTATTGCATTGCCAAATTTAGCAATGCACGTTACTGAATTACATTTGTAGCCAAAAATTGCTAAATCAACTTTATAGATTTTTAGCGATAGAGATTTAGCTTAAGCGAATTACGGAATACGGCTGCTGATTACCATGTTTCCGAAAAATTTCGTTTACTTTTTTACCGAGGTTGGACAAATAATTAAAAGTTCACCGTTGTTGCATGCTTCTGATGTCAAGGTTGATGCAAAAAATAGCATCATGCGGACACTTCTTACAAACTATTTCTTTTCATTAGGTCCATCTGTAATCTTTAGGACAATGTGTTTTTCAAATTGTATATTTTAGTAACTTACACGAGTTTCATTATTTTTTTATTTCGGTTTCCCCGCACTTCCCGGATATATTACCAAGCGCGATTTTTTTTTTGTAGATACGACTATGTTGCAATAACGGAGCGATATGTTTATGTATATCCTATTTTTAAGACTTGTCCATGGTCAATGAGAATTTACTGCCTGCATCTTATTTTGAATTTATGTTCTTTATCAATTCATCACTTCACTAAATTTATTAATTATCAACTGTTGCACTGCCCATTCTGCTTTTAATAGATTTATTGCCGCAGGAGACATTTCTTATAATTGATCAAATCGACAACCCATCCACAGATGCTAATTTTTAGAGAAAAGAAAACTAAATTTCAGAGTAAAAATAGCTGTTTTCTGAAGCTATGAAGAACTTTTTATTTCCCGGGATCCCGCAACAAAAATCCCGGGAAAACGGGAAATATAATAAGTAAAATTCCCGGGATTTCCCGTCCCGGGAAAAACCCTACATCTTAATCATCTCAAATGTAATGTGAACGGCTTTGATTAGCTAAATCAACATTTTGCTTAAACGCGTTCAAAAACCCAAGTGTGAACTTAGCATTAAGAAAAGTTAATTTTTTGCACAATTTAAAAAACATTTTTTTTTTTTTTCTTAACTCTATTGAATATTTTTCTTAATTCTATTGAATAAATACAAAATAACATAACATTGTAGTTATATATATAGAAAAAAAGTATTTTTCAAATTTTTTTATTGATATTGAATTAATTGTTGCAAAGTCAAAAGTAAGAAAATTTTTAAAATTTTTTGATTATACAAAAATTAGAGCTTCTTTAAAATTTTTATTCGCGAAAACGATCTCTTACTTTAAATTCAGCGTACTCGAATTAGTTTAACCAGTAGGGTGCCCAGCTTATTACAGTTTGCGATAATACAGTGTATTTATTGAGTTCAGAAAAAATTTCATCAAAAAAAATTTTAGCGAAAAAAAACGCTTAATTTTATTGAACAGAGTTGAAGTGATTTTAATTGAACAATGACCGCGATGACCATTAAATTTAGTGTGCTGAAATAAGCTTTCCCAACAGACTGGCCAGCTTCATAAAAAAAATTTAAGAATCAAATTCGTGCACAGTGTAATGATCAACAAATTGTTATACTTCAAAAAGCAATACATTTTAAAAATCTTTAAATACTAAAAACAGCTGTAAAGTGGAAAAAATCTCCAAAAACAGAAAATAAAATAATCGCTTATTAAAAAAAAAATCCGTTTAAGTTGAAAAAAAATTATTTTTAAATAATAAAATAAATTTTAAATCCACAATCTAATAAAAAAAAAAAAAAACGTTTTAATCCATTTCTGAATGGATTTAAATCGAACTGATTGCGCCCCACATAAAATGTTCAGCACGACAAGCCGATCGATAATTCAAGCGAGCGATAAAGTATAATTTTCATAGAAATTTGCGCCGCTACTGGGGCAATATTATGGAAATATTTTGCCACCAGTATAAACCAGTCACTTGTGTTGTGGTTGTCGATAGAGGCATTTTGTTGGCATATTAAACGAAATTATTTCTCTAATATGACTTGAAACACCAACATTAACGAAACCCTAAATATTGTTTTGTAATAATATTTCGTTAAAACAACCCCATTTATAAAAATGTATTGTTTTATAAAATATTTTTCGCAAAAATCTATTGTTGAAACCTGATGTTTTTTGTTTACTGTATTTTTATGGCTTGATTAACATGTTTTGCAGATTTTTATTTTCAAACTTGCTTCTAATTGAAAGAATAGATGATCTGGTAATACCTATAAGCATTTGACAATGAATAAATGGAATACATACTGGTAAAAAGTAAATTCCAACAATCGACAAATCGATAGTTTGTGGGCTCTGAGAACGACAATGATTGACCTGTTGCCGCTTGATAAAGTTATCGATCGACATCGTAAGCCAAGATGTTTATTTCTGTTAAGGTATTAAAAGTAGAAATTAAAGCAACATAAAAATTTAATTTGCATTTATAAAATAAAAAAGTCGGTGGTGAAATGCCATCGGCATCGGTGGTTCAGTGGTAGAATGCTCGCCTGCCACGCGGGCGGCCCGGGTTCGATTCCCGGCCGATGCAATATAATTTTTTTTTTCCTTTTAGATGCCATGCATATTAAAGTTTCCAAAAATAAATTTTTTTAAACTTAACCAGAATATGCATAAACAAGCTCAAGCTACTGTCAAATATTAACGAAAAGCCAGCCTCTCATATGCATTTAAAAGAATATGCGATCAGTTTCGCACTTTACTTAAGCAAATAATAGTTTCATAAAATTTAACAAAAAGTTTCCTTAAGTTCAATATGGTTTGTCACATAAGATTTACATGTATTCGCACATTTGCTTAAGCATAGTTATGCACATTCTGGTTAGGCCTTTCATATTTATTTTGGCTTAAAAAAACTTTATGCTTGGGAAAAAAAATTTTATAAGAGATAAAAAAATAATGCCGCCCGAGCAGGGACTTGAACCCTGGACCCTTGGATTAAAAGTCCAATGCTCTACCGACTGAGCTACCCGGGCATATTAAAAGATGAGTAATTCCTATTTCTTTTAGAACCTTATTAGCATCCGATTACGTAATTATGTATAAGAATATACGTTTGAAATTATCTTAAGATTCAAAAGAATCTTTCCAGAATTTGTTTTTTTTCAACCACTAAAATATTTTTAAAATTTTAATCTGTTTTTTGCAATTTGAAATGCGTTAAAATTTGGCAAGACGCCACAAAGTTTTGCTTAGTCCTTTTACTAAGCTCTTTATCTATAAACGAGGTACTTTTTATATCGTCGGCTTAATGTGTAAACCTGCTTAATCCCCTTTTTAAGTAAATTGAGATTTTAATGCCGTATGGTAGAGAAACATATGCCTCGTCGACCAGCATGTAGTTTTACTTCAATTTGAGTCCTAAAGAGTGTTAAATCAACAATATTTTTGGTTTTCCTGTCAACCAGCAAATAGGAAAAATAAAAAGTTTTTGTCTCTCCTGTAAAATTCGTTAAAAGGGAGTTAGCAGGTTTACAATCTAATGGCCATTTTCTCATCAGTGATGCCAACTTTTTGAGAGCAAAAAGGACTTTAAAATTTAAAAAAAGCACTAAAAAGCACTATTTCTAGCAAAAAAAGCGTCAAAAAGCACTAAGCTATTTTTACAACTAAATTAAACACAAAATAAGTTGCATTCGGCTGTGCCGAATATTATATGCCTCCAATATTGAAAACAAGGCGACGGTATTGATGTGGGACCATTTTCAATTAAATTAAATAGTATATATATTAACATTTGTATATAAACATTTTTAAATGTATACATTGAAGATACTAATAATAATGTATTATTATCTTCAAAAAAATAATATCATACAAATCATCATCAGCTGAGTTTGATTTCGGCCATAAAACAGTTTTAAAGTAATATTTATTTTGATTTTTTCTATGTTTCATTGGAAGAAAGATCTCTACAGACATTAGATGGTTGATTGTATTCATTAGAGCATAAATTATGCTGACGAAGTCCACATATAACGTGAAGAATTTAATTAACAGAGTTTAAGGATAATCGGTTTCCGTTTTTGGATGTACTGTAGTTCATCGAACTAAATGTTCTTTCAACGCCCAACGTTAGAGTATGGAAAACTTAAAACTCTAAACACAAAATTGGACAATTAAATCGTTGACTTCTATCTAAAAAAGATATGTTCGTTGTTTATTTTTCCATTCACAATTCCTAATATTTTCCAAGCCATTTTCTGTTTTTGAAACAGTGTCAAAATCTTTAAAAGAAAGTTTACCTACATCAAATACATCGTTTTTACTACGATTACTTAATATGTTGTCAACTCTTAATAGTTTGTAAAATTTCCTAGCTCGTAAATAAGATTATTGGTAACGAATACAACTTTCTTTTGTCATTTGAAATCTAATAATCTTTACAGGCCTACTCGAAATTGTACCTCAAATAGCAAAGCTCATTTAAATCATCCTCTATATAATCGAAGTTTTAATAAATTGTGGAAAAACAATAAAAATTGTAAAAAGCACTAAAGGCACTAACAAAAAATTGAAAAAGCACCAAGGTAGTGCTTTTTCTTAGTTTGGCACTAAGGATAAAATTTTGGCGTTTTGAGGCATCAAAAAGCACCATAAATAGTGCCAAAAGCACTAAGTTGGCATCGCTGTTTCTCATTAGGCGATTATCTATTTTCCCAACTAAAAACTGCACATTAAAGAAATTTGGTTTTCTCAATGTCTCATTTGCTTCGATTTTATAGCAAAGCTAACCGGCACTCATCTGCCAATTATTTATTTTCCTTTTATTTGCCGTTCAGATAAATTCAATCAGCTGACTCCCAACTTTTACATGTATTTTGAGTGGCGTTGCCAGTTGAAAACTTTGTTTTTTGTCGGTATATTGAGAACCCCAAAATCGTTAACAGACAGTTTATCGATCCAATAAATTTATGTTAACAGTAACAGACAGTTTGTCGATACATTGAGAAAATGGCCATAAGCCGACGAAATGCATTTCTGCTGATGTAGAAGAATCAATTTCTAGACCGATTTTGCAATGTCGTTCGTCTGTCTGTCTAGCCGGCTGGTTCTTTGACCATGTTATAATTCTGCGCAAGTACAGGACGCAGTTTAAATGATAAGAACGCGTTTAACATTTTTTGGCAGAAATTCCTCTATTTATCCATTAATTTAGAGATAAATCAAAGTCAAACTGCGTACTTTGTTTTTTAT
Organism: Pollenia angustigena; assembly: GCA_930367215.1. NCBI lineage: Eukaryota > Metazoa > Arthropoda > Insecta > Diptera > Polleniidae > Pollenia > Pollenia angustigena. Next base: position 121,644,478 of record OV884059.1, on the reverse strand, counting down.
TTCCTCATCTTGTGTCCTTTTTAAACGACCTAACATTTTTTTTAAATATTTTTTTAATATAAAGGTACATTCAGACTTATGAAATATTTGACAAAAATATTGGTTCTGATATTTGCTTCAAACTGTGTGAAACAAAAAAATATTTTGTTTAATGTTCACACTAAGCTCAAATATTTGACAATTTTTGTTTGTTTAAACAGTTGGAAATAGTGTCAAATAAAATAAATGAAATCATGTTTTCCATGCGTTCAGACTGAGACAAATATTTGCATCAAATAATTATTTAATGAAAGTGTTCAAAAATTAAAACATATTTCACAAATAGTAAAAATTGCCAACTTAGCGAAAATTTGAAAAATTTGCTAATAGCTAATAGCAAAGCCTAATAGTTATTCAAAATCGTTAGAACCGTAAAGATTCATAGGGAAAAATCGCTGCTTCGCGAGCATGGCTAAAATTGGCGAAAAATTGCAGGCTTGGAAACAAACCCTATAATTTATTTGAAATCGTTTAAAAAACAAATTTTCGGAAAATAGCAACAAAAAAAATGTGATTTGCAAAATAAGCGAAAATTCGCGAAAAATTTTAAAATTTCAAACAGGCCATAAAATTGATTAAAAGTCCCTTAAAGTATAAGGAATGGCAAAAATTCGGTAAAAATTGCCAAATTAGCGGAAATTTGCAACAATTTGCTAATAGCGGCATGATAGGAAAGCTTAATAGTTATTAAAAATCGTTAAATCTGCAAAGAATCAAAGAAAGAAATCGCTTTTATCATAAACATGGCTAAAATTCGCGAAAAATTGCAAACTTGGAAACAAACCCTGAAATTTTTTTGAAATCGCTTAATCGGTTTAAAAATACAAAATGTCGGGGAAAACAAAAAAAAAAAAAAAAAAAATTTGCAAAAATATCGAAAATTCGAGAACAATTTTAACATTTCAAACAAAACCATAAAATTTATTAAAAGTGAATAAAACTATAAGGAATGGCAAAAATTCTATAAAAATTGCTAAATTAGCGGAAATTCGCAAAAATTTGCCAATATCGGTATGATAGCAAAGTCTTATAATTATAAAAAATCTTTAAAACTGTAAAGAATCCGAAAACTTACAAGAAATTGCTTCTTTAGGTAACATGGCTTAAATTATTTGTCGTTGTTTGCTCTTACAATTTTTTTGTAGTATCAAATAAATGTTACTCAAAAACTAATAAAATATTTGATTTTTTGTGTTCACACTATGTTCACATTGGACAAATATTTGTTTGCCGATAAATACTTTTATTTGCTCAAAATCAGCTGTTATTTTATTTGACACTCAAAAATATTTTGTGTTCAGACTACGTTAGTGAAATATTTGATGTTTGCTATCAAATATTTCATCAGTCTGAACGTACCTTAAGTATTTAATATTTTTAAGCAAACACAATATCAAATAAGGGGGAAGGCTCTATTATTTAGAAAAATCTATGCTTCACTTCCCCTGGACCAACAGACAAGCAAATGTCCTCTTAAAAATAAACTCTAAAAGACTAATGATTTTATTTCTCTTAGTTCAAAAGCTGTGATTGTTTTTATCGCGGAACAAAATTAATTTCTATAAAAATGTTACGTCGAAAATTAATCTATTAAAAACAACCTTAAATTTTGAGCTAAAGTGATAGCCACTTAATTGCCTGAAAGGCATTGGTTTAACATTACCAGGGGATATTTGGTGTAAACCGGAAGTAGTGAGCTGCTAGGGAAATTCAGAAACTCAGCCCCAATTAGATAACAGACAGATAGCTTTTCGCACAAGTGCACCTCTGTGAAAGAACCCGTCCCATCCCCCTAAAATTATCCATCACAATAATTTAAAATTCCTCCATAACTTAAAAAAAATCCTGTTCTTTTCTCCTTAATAAGATTATAACGGGTTATTGGTGCGAAAATTAAAACAAAAAAATATTTAGAAAATTCCCTTTCATGTTTTAAGTACTTAGTGTTATTTTTACTAAAGATCTTTTATCAACCCCACATCATATTAGAAAAAGTTTTGAAAGGTTTTTATTTATATTTCTTCCCCTAAACATCATACATGAAAACGCTTCTAAGAAAATTATCTCAGTTTAACATGTCAACATTCTTTCTCTATAATTTTTTTTTTTTTTTTTTTTTTTTTAACTTTAAAAGGAATTTTTTATTAATTTCAAAAGTTGTAAGTTGTTGTAATAAATAAAAAGCAAAATGTAAATAAATAATTTATAATACAAATAACCAGATATATTCGCATGTAACACGTATGTACAATGAACAAATGTTATTAAAAATGAATATGTTTTTTTTTTTTTTTTTGATTTGCAAGAAAAATATTTAAAGTTCAAAATAAATGTAATCAATAGTACTTGACAGATGAGTAGGTTGGCTTATGATTTTCATTAAAATGACAAATGCCAGAACAGTGACTAACATTTGAAGGGCGATCTAAATTATTTAAATGATAAAGTTGATATAAGAACTTTGGCATTTTATTAAAGCACTTTGGTAAAAAGGTTATTTTATAATCACTCTTATTGTCTTTGGCGTTTTTGCAGCGTAAACTAGTCGTTTTTTAAAAACGGTACCGTGATTGGTGAAAAACGCCAATGAATACGACTTTTTTACATCTATTACAAAAACGACGTCAACAGTACCGTGTTTGGCGTATTTGTCTGTCAAAAGTGTAAAAAATTGTCGTTAAACATTTTGATCACGACGTTATTAAAATTATTTGAGAACGAATTTCAATGGAAGGAAATAAAATGTAAACATGCAAAAAAATTAATATCATTGAAATATAATTTAGTGTTGATGTGCTTGTGAACCTAACTCTGGTATATATTTTAGGATAAAGGTCACAACTGACGCACAATTTGCGAAGTAAGTAGCAATAATGGAGCAAAAACCTGCTAAATCCACTTTTTAAGTAAATTGAGACCAGCATGTAGTTTTTCTTCAATTTGAGTCCTGAAGTGTGTCAAATCAACAATATTTTTGGTTTTCCTCTCAAGCAGCAAATCGGAAAAATAAAAAGTTTTTGTCTCTCCTGTATAATTTTTTAAAAGGGAGTTAGCAGGTTTACGCACACAAAAAAAAATACCAATGTTAAAATAACATGGCGAAATGTTGATTGAGAATCATGGTAAATTTCTGCAAAAGTATGCCTTTTATTTAAATTTATCATTATTTCATATAAATTTTAAATGAAAAATATTAAAATAACCTTAAATCACGTTTATTTAATATTATTCACTGTTAAAATAACATTGTTCAATATTGAATCCATATAAACCTGTTTTATGTTAAAATCAAAAGTTTATCATGTTAAATTAACACGCATACATACTAAAGTATCTACATTTTTTTATTTTCATGTTTAAAATTTGTTATAAATTATTCTAAAATAAATGCATATGTTGGCTTCACACTGTTATATCACACCCCAACCAATTTGATTTTACATGAAATTCACGTTGTTTTAACTTGAAATAACTTTCATTCAACGGGATTCGGATTGTTATTTCAAAATAAGTAAATGACATTTTGCTCTAACTTTACTGCAATGTTAAATTAACATGAATTATAGTTATTTTAAAAGAAAAAAATAATGTTCGCAAGTTATTGTAAAATCATGTTAAATTAACCGAACAACAATGAAGCAAAATCACTACTGAAAAATGTAAAATCAACCTTGTTTTGAACGAATTGACATTGATTTTTTTCTGTGTGCGCTCTAAGCCGATGATATGTTAATGTTGAAATAAATAAAAACGCAAAACTATCATTTTACAGTTGTAGTTTCAGCTCATAGTGTATAGAGATGAATAAAAACTTAACATTTTCACAAGTAAAATAATACAAAAATTTTACCAACAATTTTACTATGCGTATTATTTTGAATTCAAACACTCGTTTGGCAGATCTTTAACAGGGTGTTTCAAATTAAAATAATTAAGTGTATTCTTTTACATTGTGATTCTTTTACAAAATTTTAGACGGTAACATAAAATTGTAAATACGGCTGCAACTACGATACCTGTCGTTTTTCGACTACGCCAAACACAATAAGGGTGAATAAGTAGGGATGCGATTTCCATGCAAATGCATGTTTTTTGTCGATATTTTAAAAACGATGTCAACCAATTATCTCTCCGAATCATTAAATTTGCATTAAAATGGCATTGATTTGTTTTTGAATATTGTTGCATATTTTGGTGAAAATGCATATTTTTGCATATTTAGGTTTTTAATGTATATTTTGACATTTTTAAGTGATTTTTCTTTTTAATTTTTTGATATTTTAAAAAAAGTTCTTAAAAAAACTTTAAAATTTGTCTTCCAAAAGAATTTTAAATCGAATAAATTGATTATTTTGGAACTTTGCTTTAAATACAAGATTTTATGACTTCAACAGAAGATCCTTCTTTTTTAAAACGATGCAGCACCTCACACGGTTAAGGCTTTCAATGGGTTTAAAATATTTATCTTGTTGTTTTTGTTTGCCTTAAGGTCATAAAAAAAATATAAATAAAAAATTCAAAAATTTTTGTATTTTTAATTTTGTTTTCTTATTTTTCATCCTTTAAAATATTTAATACAAAACTGTTACAAGTAACTTGCTTGGCATATGGGTTATACCGCGTTTCAGAGGAAATTAGAAGCCAATTCGATAATATTGCAATTTTTAATGAAATGTTTTCCTTGATTCCCCTTCCAATGCAGCCAATAGTACGAAGATAGGGGCCTGGCTAGATGCTTCAGAATTGTATTCGAAAAACGTTGAAAACTAACACTGTAGAAGGACGAATAGCCCGACAAATTAAAACAAATCCAAAACGTTTTGCAAAAAAATTAAGGATTTAAAAAAATAAAATAAATTTCGAATATTTATGATCTGATCTGAAATCAAAGTGGGATCTGAAAATAAATTTTTTCAAAATGCTCTTCAAGTACAAGACAAAGTTTTGCTATTCATAAAACAGTATTTATTTATTGTAGCAATCAAAAATTTTAATTAGTTATTTATATTTTTAAAGATATTTGAATAAAAATAGAAAGAATTTTTTATATTTTTGTTTTTAGTTAAATTAAAAAACGGTTTTTTATGGAAATTTTTTAAGTTTTTAGTGCATATTTTTTATTTTTTTAGTGCATATTTTAAGCACATATTTTCGATTTTTAAGTGCATGAAAACCTCATCCCCAATAACAAATGTGTGTGTACTTTTGGCGTTTTCTACACACTCTGCCTTTTCGGCTGTCTGCCAGTGGGGGAAGAAGGGGGAAAAAGCGTATATTCGGTAAACTCATATCTGCAAAACTAAAAGATACAAAAAAATTTAATACTTATCATTGTTCATTAGAGAGATAAGCGAAAAGATGTCTGGTACTTTTTTGAAATCCAGCCCTTTTAGGGAACAAAACGGGTAAACCATTTATTTTGGAACTTCTTTGTCAACCCATCTATCTTATAAACCAATTAGTGTTGCCAAAACTTGGTGACCAAAAATGGCTAAATTGACGGAAAAAATGGCTAAAACTGGGCTAAAAAATTTGCTAAAAGTTTTTTTAAATAAAAACTCATTAAAATTCAATAATAAAACAGAAATAATTAATTTAACGTTGTTTACGATAAAATTGTGAGTTAAGATCAATTTGTTAAATAAGAATAAACGTAAATTAATATTAAAATAAATTAATATTAAAAAATTAAATCATCGAAAAATTCGATGTGGTTATTGCTCATCTCATAGGAATCACTCACTCATTAGTTTCAAATAATCATAAGTTTTAAATAATTTGAAGGTTAATCATAATCACGACAACGACAAAGTTCACATCTACAATAAAAAACAAATAAGAAAGAATAGTCGGTTAAACCCGACTTTATGATACCCTACACCACATTAGAACCTTTGTACCAAGTTTTATCAAATAATCTCTAAATTGCGACCTGTACTTTGCGCACAAGGTTTACATGGACAGCCAGACAGCCGGACAAACATCGTTAATTCGACTCAGAAAGTGATTCTGAGTCAATCGGTATACGTAAAGGTGGGCTAAGGACCAATATTTTAAGGAGTTACAGACATCAGCATAAACGCATAGTACCCTCTCCACTATTGTGGTGGTGGTATAAATATTAGTGGTATTCACACCGAACTTGTTAATTTGTTACTCGGTAGTTTGTTAATTTGTTAAAGTTACCAACTGTGAACGACCCCTTTTTTAAAACTTTGTTAGTCTTGTAACTTTCGTAGTAAAACAACTGATTTATTGTTCTGACACAATTTATTATTCTGGAAAAAATAAAACATTCCATGAGAAAGTGTAAAAAAACAATTGTCAACCATTTAATAACTCATGCTTTGACACAAATAACGTTTACTGACGGTAAGTAGTGAGTTACCAACTAACAACTATTTTATCAGGGGTGCCGTGTCGTTAATTTGTTAAATGTTAATACGGTAGCGCGTTAAATATACAAAAACAAAATGCGTGTAAAAAAGTAACGATTAACGACTAACAAACTAACAAGCTCGATGTGAATTCAGCTATTGTATAGTTATGTTATATTTACCTAATTGATAAAATCGAATTAACGGTTGCTTAATGTAACCTATTTCTCAAATTACTTTTAACGATGTTTACTTGGCTAAACACCCTCTCTACTTCAACATTAGACCATGTAAGTGAGAGCAACTTTATAGTCAATTCTAAAATTTCTAAAACAATTTTGTTACCGCCTGCATCCCTTTATTGAAATACTTGCAACCAGAAAGAAACAGCGATGTTTGTGTTGATCGATGTTATAAATTTAATAGTGGAATACTGTTCCTTTATTTTGAAAGATGTTTCAGCGTCATAGTTTATAGCGATATTCAACAATTGTAAAAGTTGTGATTTAAATTAAAGGCGTTTTAATTGTTCAAAATGTTTATTTAACTTTTATAAATTTTTATAATAAAATAAAAATTATTCTTTTAAAAGAAAAAACGAGAAAAAAAAATTTATGGCTAATGCTATGTTCACATTTGGATTTTTAAACGCGTTTAAGCAAAATGTTGATTTAGCTAATCAAAGCCGTTCACATTACATTTGAGATGATTAAGTTGACAGATGATTAAGAAAAAACACACACACAAACACACAAAAAAACAACAAACAAATTTAAATTTCTTTAAAGTATTAAAAATGGATAAAAACACTTTTATAAAGTTATCAGAAAATAATTTTAATAATTTTAATGATGTAATTGTGAAAATTTATGAATTATTTAAGAAAAAAAAATAAAAACAATAAGCAGCCATCTTGGCCGGTTGTACACGATCATGTTGGCGGCGATTCTCATTTGGGGTATGTTCAGTGGATTCTATGTGGTTTATGAAGTGATTTAGTTGTAATCATGTCGATTTGAAGTGATTAACAAATCACTTCAATGTATGGTTAATCATCTCGATTTTGAAGTGATTAGAGCTTAATTACGTTCGAGCTGCTTAAACGCGTTTAAGAACCCAAATGTGAAAATAGCATAAGCAAGTTGAAAAATGGCTAATGGCTAAACTCATTTTTTAATGGCTAAGCAGGGTGAAAAATGGCTAAATCTAGCCACTAAATGGCTAAATTGGCAACACTGAAACCAATATCCAATCATTGATATATGCATCAGTGTTGCACGTGAAATTTCGAGAGAGATAAATTTTAGTTTCCAAAAACATAAACTTTTTCCAAAAAAGATACATTTTGAAAAAAATTTTAAAATCCATTTTTAGCGTTTAACATTTATTAACATAATAGTTTTATTTCATATCTAATGAATATTGTAAAGAAATTGATATCATATAAATTCATTTTTATATTTATTTAAGGCATAAATATAAACTGCCGTATTCATAAAAACTAAAACAAGTTTAAAATGTGTTTTAAAGCAAAATTTTCAAACCAACTTTTTTTAAAATACCATTCAAATCTATTTTAATTTTTTATGAATACGGCAGTGGTATGTAATTTTTGAAAATACAGTAAGCAACAATAACTGTTAAGATCGTTATTGTTTTCTTCTAAAATTTCATCTTAACACACATACACAGAAAAAAATATCTCAAGAAAATTTTTAACAACACAGTTTGTTAAAAATATAATTTTTGTTCAACAAACTTTTTGTTTGATTCAATGAAAAAATTTATCAAATATACACTTGGCAAAATAGCACTCAAAAAAAAAAACATAATAATGAAATATTTAAATATTTCTTGATATTCAATAAAACAAATATTTGAATCAACGTTTAAACAGTATTTTTACAACTCTTGTCGATTTTATAATAGGTCATAATTCTCATTCGCTTAACACTTTTATTTGGTTAAATATCTTTAGTTTTGCCAAAGTCTTTAGAAAAAAGTTTCCTGAAGATCTGGCCTAAGCAACCAGCGAAATGCGCATACACAGAAAAAAATATCTCAAGAAAATTTTTAACAACACAGTTTGTTAAAAATATAATTTTTGTTCAACAAACTTTTTGTTTGATTCAATGAAAAAATTTATCAAAAATTCACTTGGCAAAATGGCACTCAATAAAACATATTTAATAATGAAATATTTAAATATTTCTTGATATTCAATAAAACAAATATATGAATCAACGTTAAAACAGTATTTTTACAACTCTTGTCCATTTTATAATAGGTCATAATTCTCATTCGCTTAACACTTTTATTTGGTTAAATATCTTTAGTTTTGCCAAAGTCTTTAGAAAAAGGTTTCCTGATGATCTGGCCTAAGCAACCAGCGAAATGCGCATAGGAACCAGCTTATCCCCCAATAATAAATTTTAGTGTATTTATCAAAAAATAAAATTTGGAATTTAGCACATCATTATTAATAAACAAATAAATAAAGATTCGATAAACATTTTGTTTGATTTATTCAACATTTCCAACAATTTATTTTAACAAATCACGTAAACATTTTGTTGAAAAAAATTATTTTGGGCAACAACTTTTTTTATTGATTCAATAAACTTGGTTGTTGACTAAAAATTCAATAACTGTACCTACAAACTTTTTTATCAATAATGCAAAAATCGTCATCGCAGAAAATTCAAAAATTTTTTTTATCAAATATGCGAATTTCGTATTCAAATATGAAAATTATTTTTTTCTGTGTAGGAACCAGCTTATCCCCCAATAATAAATTTTAGTGTATTTATCAAAAAATAAAATTGGTAATTTAGCACATCATTATTAATAAACAAATAAATAAAGATTCGATAAACATTTTGTTTGTTTATTCAACATTTCCAACAATTTATTTTAACAAATCACGTAAACATTTTGTTAAAAAAAAATTATTTTGGGCAACAACTTTTTTTATTGATTCAATAAACTTGGTTGTTGACTAAAAATTCAATAACTATACCTACAAACTTTTTTATCAATAATGCAAAAATCGTCATCGCAGAAAATTCAAAAATTTTTTTTATCAAACATGCGAATTTCGTATTCAAATATGAAAATTATTTTTTTCTGTGTACACAAGAATAGGCAGACGGCAAAAGAACTTAGAAAACTTAACAACAAAATACATACATATTATTTTTGTATTAAGTCTTAATAATAATTAATAATTAAGTTGTCACTGTTTTTTTTTTTTTTTTTAGTATTCATTACGAAATGATAACTTTAAAAAAATTTTTCAGAGACGGAAAGCTTAATATTTTATTTCTGTACATTTTGGTTACGGATTCAAAAGATACAAAAAATGTCGGGATTAAACATTGTTCATAAATTCATCAAAAGATACGAAAGATTACTAATATGCATATAAAATTATGGGCGCGTTATTGCTCACAAAGTGGCAACACTGACTGCATTCTTGGAAAGTACTCGTACAATATAATTTTTTTTTTTATTATTTTTTTTGTACCGTAATTTTCCAGACTATATTTGGAAACATTTCGTAATAAAATACTGAAATTTATTATTTACGACCCTCCTTTCGGAAGGTCTTAGCAAAAATTATTTTTAGACTCATTAGAGTGCTCCTCTCCACGGAAATCTTTAGTAAAAGGCGAAAGATTTATTCGACAACTGAAGAGAAGCCAGAGTGAATAAAACGTTATTTTTTTAAACTATATAAATAAAATTTTATATAAACACAATGAGAATTAAAAAGAAAAAGAAGATTAAATTAAAAACAAACACAAAGGTTTAAACATTAACAAGGGATGTTAGATTTTTAAAAAGAATCTAGACAGCAACAAATTTCAAATACATGTATGCATGTGTGTATGTATGTCTATAAAGGGATGAATAAATAAAGAAGTCTTATTTTGTGAATTCTATGGTCTACAACAATACAAACTGGTTTTAGCAATAGTACTATTTTTATAAAAGATTATATGTATTTATAATTGTCAAGAACTCCTTTCAAAATCAAGAATCCTTTTAGTGAACGTCAAGAATTTTGCAAATTTGAATCTGGCACGCCTCAAGAAGAATGAAGACGAAAGCCATTTCGGGCCATTCAGCTGCTGTCTTATAATTGAGAGGACATCTGCAAATAAAGGGGAATACAGCTAAAGTGAAACATGTGTAACTGGAAAATTAATATTTACACTGTGCTAGTCGCAAATGTTAACTAACTGGGCACCCTACTGGCAAATAAAGCTTATTCTCGATCAAGTTATAGCCGTTTTTCAAAGTTGGCGCTCTTATTCCCGATATTCGTGAATACAAATTTTAACACTAATGAACCATAAAACAATATTTTTCATACATCTGGGATCATTGTTGAATATAAATCAATTCAACTCTTTTAAACACGATTTTTCGTTTTTTCTTCCCTCCATTTTTTTTTTTTTTTTTTTTTTTTTTTGTAATTTTTTTAAAGTAAAGGAATGTTAAATTAACATGATTTATAGATATGTGTTTTAAAAGAAAGAAATGTTGTTCGCAAGTTTTTGTAGAATCCTGTTAAATTAAGATGAAATACCTATTAGGCGAAATCACTACCAAACAAATTAAAATTAATCTTGTTTTTGACGATTTTACATTGTGTCCAAATTAGGTACAAACCTCATAATTATCAATATGCAACATCTGACAAAATGTTGGCGGTTTTGGAGAAGTGGGCGTGGCACCAACCGTACAAAGAAATTACAGATTTCTGTTGCCAAAGTTTCCAAATTATGTACAAGCATCTTGGTTATCGATACACAACATCCGATAAAATGTGGCCGGCATTAGAGAAGTGGGCGTGACACAAACTAGATTTACTTTAATCTAAAGAACAGTATTTATACAACTTTTGTTTCTTATCGCACCATGGTGAAATGTATAGAAGATGCGGCATATCCGCATATGGCCTCATAATTGTTTTTTTTTTTTTCTTCTACTATTTCCTTTTCATTATTAAAGAAAATAGCTCTGGAAATTCGTTCTCTAAAAAGGGGCTGACGATCTGGAAAATGTTCTGTCTCTGGTATAATGACAAAAAAAAAACGTTAAACAAATTTTAAACAGCTTTCGAGAATATTAAAATTTAAATCAATTTTTTTTTCTTCAAAATTAAGTTCCTTTTTTTCTTTAAAATTTTTAATTTGTCTACTAAGATTTTTTATCGCTCTCCTAAGAAAACATCTAACAAACTCTCCAACATTTTGCAAATTAATTTCTTTAACATAAAAAGCCAGATAAAAGAACTTTTTATTTCAGTTTGATTTTGTTATGATGCCGCTGATTAAATTAAACATGGAAAGAAGCACTTGTGATCCACAAGTGGTTGTGTTGATGGTGGATAATGACGTCGATGCTGGCTGGCTTTCTGACTGGCTGCCAGTCATGATGTTTTGAGGAAAACGGCTCATAATTAAATCATTAACAAAATAATATTAAAATACTCTTCAAAATTAGAAGGGGCAACAATTTGTGTTAAAAAGAATAACAAAATAATATTATTTTTGTTTGAAATATTTTGCGAATACAAACATGAATAGTTTAATGGAAAAAAAAATCTTCCTTTAGAATTTGTAATTATTTTGCAGTTGCTTCTGTTAAGCTCTTGGAAGCAGCTTAAGAATCAAAATCGCTGAAATAAGAGCCTTTCGCTTACAAACTTTGCTAAATTAAAGGTAACTTTAATGGCCTTTTATTAAAAATGTATAAAGAGAAAGTCATTAATTACTAATGAAAGGTTTTAATGGCATTTGACAAAGTGCGTTATAGTGAAAAAATTTAATTAAGGCACATTAAGAAGACTTTTTAAAAAGCAGAATCTCTTATTATTCGAAGTATATAGAACTTTATCCAAAACACCTGCCTTCTAGACAGATGCCAAATGTTAGAAAATATTGTTTGCCAAAAAAAACTCTTACAAAAATAAAATTAAAATATTCAGTTATTTGCGCTTGCCTTGAAATATTGAAATATTTTTAAAATATATTTTTAAACGAAACTATTTTGAATACAGTTTTGGTTTGAAAATAAATAATATAGGAATTTTAATTACCTCATTTTCCTTAAAAGAAATCATAGCAAAACTTAAAATTGCAAAAAAAAAATATTCTGACACTTAATTTTTACCCAGTCTGAAATATGAACGTAACAACAGCAAAACAAAATATTTTCAAATTTATAGATGAAAACAATAATAATAATAGGAAAAATAATTTCGAAAAAGAAAAGTAATATGAAGACAGAATATAATTAAGAAAACAAAACAAAAAAAAAAAACAGCAAATTTCAAAATAATTTAGAAAAATATTTTTCAAAAGTATTCTCAAAACAAATTTAATAAACAAAAATTCTTAAATTTTCAAATTAATTTTTTTTTTTTTTTTCGTTTCCAATAGAAAAGTGGACAACGCATGAAGTGCTCTGCATGCCAATTAATTGCGCATCAAAATTGCATTCCAATGGTCAATGAAAAGACTCAATTAGCTTGTAAGCCAACATATCGTGATGTAGGTATAAGACAATACAGGGAACAAGCCGTTACTCATCATCACTGGGTCCATCGTAAAATGGAGAAAGGCAAATGCAAACAATGTGGAAAGGTAAGTGCAAACAAAAAAAAAAAGAATTCAAAACAACATTCAAAATTGTGGCTGCCAATGACATTTTAACTTAAAAAAAAAAAAAAAAAAAATATTTTAATTTTAATTATTAATTAGTGTTTATAAATTTTAGTACATGTACCGAAATTATTTAAAAGGCAAATGTGTTTTGAAATTCACAAAAATTTAAAACCAATTGAAAAAGTGACAGCTACAAATACGTTACGTTGACAGATGGATACACGTACCATCACTTATAAAAGAGGAGGAGAGGAGAATCTTAAAGTAAGAATGTCACTAAAGGCCGTTTAACACTATCGCACACCTTTAGTATTTTAACGAAAATGCTTCCCTGATCTTATTGTTGTTTGAAAATTTTTAAAAAACAACTTATCACGGCAGGGTTGCATTTGCCTTATACAGAAGAATCCCGATAATTCGAATTGTATTGGTTTTCGATTTAGCGGGGTTTCGATTTAACGGGGTTAAAATAAAATAAATACGAATTAACGGTGGTTTTCAATTTATTTACTAAAACGATAAAAAAAAACAATTGTTAAAAACAAAATACAAAATAAATAAAATAACAAATTCTAAAAACTAAAGACGTTCGCGCTTTAGCTGAAGCTTTAGCCTGAAGATTTTTGCATAATAAATTCTCTTTTTTGAAAAATCGCTTAGCATCGTCTATTTTTTCTCTCCATTGTCAATGGCTGCAAAAATGTGTTGCTTTAGGCCAGTTTACACGGTAATACAATGTATTACGACTTTGTAGAATCAAAATAATATGAAATTCTCTTCGTGTTTAAAAGAAGAAAAAAAATAAAAGTCTGTTGAGAGTATACTTTATGTTTACACGGATGGTATAAGTAAAATCAAAAATAATAACAAAAAAGCAGATGGTTGCAGTTTTACAATTTTTACAAAAACAACATGAAAATTTCATGAGTTGATTTTAGTTGTTTTTGTAATTGTGTAAAAATGCTACCACCTTCAATATACTCCGCTAAAATGCACCTCTGGTGTGATGAAAATACACAAGTTTCTAAAATGGTTTAGAAAAAAACCATTTACTGCCCGTCTACAACTGACATGATTTGCTGTTATAACTTGAAGTTATAAAAGCGTTGTTAAAACATTTGCATTAACAACCGTGTTATAACATGAGAAAACTTCTAACATGATGAGTCTATACTTAACACTTACATCATATTAGTGTTAAAGTTAAGCATTTCGTGTCAGTTGTAGACTGCATGTTTACCGACCGCTTGTCAGATTTTGTATTCGTATTCTCTCTTACTCAATGCATTTTGCTTTTACATGATATGATTTCTCTCATTCTACATTATGTCGTAATACAATGTATTACCGTGTAAACTCCCTGCAAATAATAGGACCAGTCCAAACACGCGTGTAAAGTGTAGTCCACAAGGGACCAGGACTAGTCCAAAAGTAACCCAAACGTATGGAAAAAACCTGGTCTATTTAACATTACGATGTCCTACGAGAGGACCATATAACCCACCTTTGGACCACTAAGGAGTAGTTTTAAAACTACTCCATGGTATACTCAAGAGGATTAGTTTTGAAGTCGTTTAAAAACGAAAGCATGTCGTTAAAAAACGAAGACATGTCGTCTCACTACAAACACTTTTTAACAATGACATGGTCCATGCTTGCATTACATCGGACTAGTCCATGGAGTAGTCCATTTTATCAAAATGGGTCAGGTGGTCCAATTTTATTTGCAGGGCTGGCCTTTTGAAACACCGACAGAGTTTTATGCGTGCGCTTTGATATTTTTCTTTATTATTTATGTAACAAACTGATCTTTAAACACACACACAAGCAAAAACCCACGCAAAAATAAAATAGTGGTAAACAAAAAATCATTCTTTCCATGTTTCTGTTGTTTTTATTACGAATTATAAGTGGTAGTTAGCAAACCATTACGATTTAGAAGAGGTAAAGTAGAGTTTATTACGAATTATCGGGAATTACGATTTATCGGGGTACGAATGATCGGGATTTGACTGTAATACTTAAAGCTGGAGGTACATACCACGCGTTACCCGTTTTTTCGCAGCATACGCAGCTGTCAAAAAAGTAGAATCTGTGTAGTTATACGTAGTAAGTTACATCCACAAAAGCGAGATGCCTTGAGGCGAAAAGTAGGTTTACTTTCTACTTTTGTAAGCGTCACAAGCAGCGTTCGAACAAATCAGCTGATTTTGACAAATTAAGTTTTATTTTAACTTGTGCTGCTGCTGCATAAAAAGCGTTGCATGTAACGTAGAAGGCAAGTAAGGTTATAAAAGCATGCGCTGCGTGAAGGCGTAAACGCGTGGTATGGACCTCCAGCTTTAAGTAAACATCTAATTTGTGTGGCACAAACTGCCGCCTGGGCCTGGCTATGACCTCTTGAATTTTGTGGCTATCGAAAAAAACTCACACTAACAAACTCCTGCGGCTAGCTGGGACTACTTTTATTGCTATAGAGTTTTATGGTTATAGTAGCAAGAACATTTTGTTGTCAACTATAATTATTCTTCGAAATAAAAGTAAAGAAACAAGACTTATGTGTTGCGTATGCTTTTTAATACGTTTCGTTTTGATTTTATTTACTACAGTACATTAGAGCGACTCTAGTTGTATGGAAGCAATATTCGTGCTCGATGTACCCTCCTAAAAATGAACCTTGGACTTTTTTAAGATGACATTTTGAATATTTCGGCTCCAGCTTTGACCTCTCGTGAGCTGGACCAGTTTCATCTTAAAAAACTCCAAGGTTAATTTTTAGGAGGGTACATCGAGCACTTGTTTTGGTGAGTCGCTCTACAGTACATACAAATGTATACAATATGCACAAAATTCTTATTAGGCCAATTGTCACGCCCATGGTGTTTAAATTTACAATTTTTTTTTCTCGTTTTCTTGAAAATATAACACTTTTATATACACTTAAGGGTTAAGACTTGTGCGATAGTGTAAGGTAACCTTAATGGAAAGTTGTTCAAAGATTATTCATTTAACTATAAGGTGTCGCTTTTTCCCACTTTAAATATTTTTAAACACTTTTATATTCAAATCAGTGTTTGAAAATAAACAGAACATTATTTAGCGTTCAGCTCACACACCCAGGAACGATATCTATTTTTTTAGTGTTTGTTAAGACGAACACAACCCTTAATACCGTTCGTAACTATTTTCAAGAAAGAGCCGAACATTGTTCTGTTCTTCGTCGGAATTAAATGTTATCATGTTTTTGTTGATATGGACAAAAACAGTATTATTTTTGTGTTCGAAAGATGGCAAACAGGGAAACGTTATTTTTTAATGATTTACTACACAAACACTATTAGCGTTTGTGTTTCCACAAATCTACTGAACCGAACACTAAGGAGCGTTATTAAGTGTTTATTTACGAACACTGATTCAAATTATTACTACTTCTTCGTTTGTCGCAAAATTAATCTAACATTTTTTTTAAACATAATTTTTTTTATGAAATGAGCAACAGTTTAAAAATTTTCAGTAGTAGCAAAACAATTTTAATTTTATGGTAGAGGCATATGAAATAGAAATTTTAAATCAACTGTTTCATTAGCAAAAAGTAGACAAAAAAGCATATTTTATCAGCGGGTAAATATGAATTTTACGTGGCAATTTTTTCTAAAAAGGGAATAAAATTAAAATTTTGAGTTAATACCGTCTTTATAGAGATAATTATCATTAGGGATGCATTTTCCATGCAAAATGTATGTTTTTTGTCGATAGTCTAAGAACGTTGTTGACCAATTATCCTTCTTCTTTCTTTGTTTTTGCATATTGAGGTTTTTAATGCATATTTTGAAATTTTTAAGTGATTTTTTTAATTTCCATTTATACAAAAATATTAAAAATTTTTTAATGCACAAAAAAAGACCTTGAAAACAAATTTTTAAAAAAACTTATTTATAATTTCTGGTGGAGCTTGCTTTATATACAAGATTTTCAAGATTTCGGCAAAAGATCCATTTATTTTAAAACAATGCAGCAGCACGTTACATGATTTTGAAATATTTTTTCCAACACTGTTACAAGTTACTTGCTTGGCATACCGCGTTGCAGTGGAAATTCGATAATATTGCAATTTTTAATGAAATATATCCTTTGATTCCCCTTCCACCGCATCCAGTTGTAATAAGATGGGGCCTGGCTAGATGCTGCAGAATTCTCTTTAAAAAACTTTGAGTAATTAAAGAATGTTTGAAGAGCTTGTTGATGCCGATGATTGTGCAATTAAAAAAAAAGAAATATTAAATTTAAAAAACATCAGAAGTCAATTAGCAATTGTATTTTTCAATTACGAATATATTGGTGAAACAAAAACTTATAAAGAGGGATTAACTTAGTTCCTTAATGCTCAAGTCAAATTAATTGATATTGAAGAAAGTAAAATTAACAATGTGGAAGAAAAAATAGCCCGACAAATTAATAAAAATCGAAAACGTTTTGCAAAAAAATTAAGAATTAAGAATTTCAAAAACTAAAATTAATTTCAAACATTTGTGATCTGTGGCCATGTTCTGTAACTCTCGCGTCGAGAAACTTTTCGTTTGAAATGTGTGAAACGAAACAAAAATGCAATATATTGAAGCAAACAGCTGTTTTTCTCACTAAACTGTGTCTTTAACTTTTTTTGCGAGTACTAGCTGTTACGTAAGGAAATTACTCGCCAATTTACAGAAAAAGTGTGTCTGTAACATTTTTGTGAGATAAGTTTCCGCTTTGAACTGTCAAATAAACTCACGAATAAAAATGGGGCGAGAAAACATTTTAACACTAAAAAACAATTAAAAATGCAAAATACAACGAATAATAATAATAACATTTTTTTCTTGACACATTTTTTTATTGTTTAATTGTGTTTCTTTTGCCCTGCCTTTACACATGCAAGTAGTGGCATGCCACTGTTGTATACATATTATCAAAGAAAATTTGTTCGAAATAATCGAATCTCATGCCATTAACTTTTGTGACTACACATGCCACTGCGAGTTCATTTTCAAAATGTCGTAGAATCGTAAACTTGAGCAATTTTGTTTACTTCTCAAATTTAAAAAAAAAAGTACCAGAAAACAAAATAGAGTTACCGAGTTAATCATAATTGCAAATTTTTGGGAAAATTTTTTCATTTATTTATATTAACATTATTTTAACGATATTTATGCTCTATTATTAACAAACTTGCTTTTATTTATGCGCGTTTTTAAAAAATTAATCATAATAATTCTTTATTAAGTTTAAACTTCAATAACAATTTGACAACAATCCAGCAAATGTGAATTAAATTTTTAACAGGGTAACATTGCTTATCGTTTTGACATTTAGTGGCATGCAAGTGCCAAATTTCCACTCGCATAAAATTTTTGCTGCGAAAAATTTGATTGTATTATTAACAAAGTGTGAGTGTATTGAGTTTTTCGAACTGGCAGTGGCATGTGTAAATGCTAGGTTAACATTTTTATAAAATATAGGAATGTTATCAAAGCTTTAATTTATTTGTTGTAGCCGACGGTTCTATTTTCGCCGCCGCCGTTAAAAAATTTTCAAGTTTAGTTGAATTTCATCGCCGTCAACGATGTGTGTTACTGGCGTTCTCAACGTCTGCAATGTCACATCGGCTTCGAGTGCAATTTTATGACATTTATAACGTAACGAAGTAAACTCTTTTGATAGTTTTCGACATGAGTTACAGACACATTTTTTTCTCACTTTTCGAGAAACGATAGAATATTTTGTTTCACATCTTTTCGATGCGAGAAGTTCTCACTAAAGTTACTGAACATGAGTACTGATCTGGAATTAAAGTTGGATCTGGAAATAAATTTTTTTGAAATACATTGACATTCTTCAAGTACAAAACTAAGTTTTACTTTTAATAAAACAGTACTTATTTATTTTAAGAAACAAAAATTTAAATAAGTAAAGCCATGTTCACACCTATTAAATGTTTGACGTCCTATATGTGACCCCTTCTTTTATCAAAAAATTATTTGCTTTTGCACATTATAAAATTATCTTCTTACAAATAATTTTAGTAAATCAATAGAAATAGTTAAAAATAAAGATAAACTTTGATCAATTTACTGGTCACGCTTGTTTTTATTTTTTAGTTAAATATTTGTTAGGTCTGAACATACCTTTATTTAAGTTTTTTAAGGCTGTAGGAAAAATCGCCCAAAGAAAAATGGCCCAAAAAAATAAATAAAAAATCGCCCAAAAAATTCCATGTAAAATTGGGCCTGAATTCATATGAAAAGTGACCCGAAATTTTTGGGCTATTTTTCGTTATTATTGAGTGATTTTTTCGTTTTTTAAATTTGTATTTTGTCCTCTATGGTATAACAAATACTGGCTTCGCTAACTAAAGCTTATGTACAAAATCAATAACGACAAGGTGTACTTGGCGTTTAAATTTCTTTAATAAAGTCGCGATTTTTGATCGTAGGGATCTAAACTTTTTTGTGAACATGTAGTTTAATAAAAAAAAAAACAAATATCAATCAACAACTCTTTTTCGAATTTTTTTTTTTTTTTTTTTGTTGTTTCGCCCTTCTGCATTTTAGGCGAGGATATGAAACACTGATCTCAATAAAAAAATTTAAAAAACAGAAAACAAAAATCTTTTTTTTTTTGTAAATTGACTCTTATTCGACCTTTACAAAATTTTTATTTTTATTATTACTGATATATAGCATTTTGTTAAATTTGTTTAATTTGTTAAGTTTGTTAAAAATTGTTTAATTTTGTCAAAAAAAAGAAAAAAAAACCCTGAAGAAGGCACACAACGGAGTGCCGAAATGTTGGTTAAGATAAATATAATATTTTTCATAAAAAACAGAAACATCAAGCATAATTAAATAATAATAATTAGGGATGAGATTTTCATGCACTAAAAAATTTAAAATATGCGCTTAAAATATGCACTTAAAAATCCAAAATATGCTCTAAAAAAATAAAAAAATATAAAAAAAAAACTTCAAAAATTTCTAAAAAAAAAATCATTTTTTAAATTTACTAAAAACAAATATGTAAAAAAAAAATCTAGTCTATTGTTTTTCAAATATCTTTAAAAAAATTAAATAATTAATTATTAAAATTTTTGTTTGTTTAAAAAATTATGTACTGTTTCATTAAAAGTAAAACTTTGTCTTGTACTTGAAGAATGCCAATGCATTTTGAAAAAATGTATAATCAGATCTCAGTTTAATTTTAGATGAGATCAAAAATAATTGAAATTTATTTTGATATCCTTAATTTTATTTTGCAAAACCTTTTTGATTTTTTTTTTTTTAAATTTGTCGGGATCTTCTTCCTTCCACATTTTTGATTTTTATCATCGGTATCAACAAGCTCTTGTTTCATTCTTAAACTACTCAAAGTTTTTTGAATATAATTCTGCAGCATCTAGCCAGGCCCCCATCTTGTTACACTGGCTGCAGTGGAAGGGAAATTAAGGGAAACATTTCATTAAAAATTGCAATGTTATCGAATTGGCTTTTAATTTTTTCTGCAACGCGGTTAAGCCATGTGCCAAACAAGTAACTTGTAACAGTTAAAATATTTTAAACCCTTTGGAAGCCTTAACCATATAAGGTGCTGCATCGTTTTAAAAATAAGGGATCTTTTGTCGAAATCTTGTATTTAAAGCAAAGATCCAAAATTATTTAATAATTGATTTTAAAATTTTTTGTAGAAGGTTTTTTTAAGATTTTTTTTTAAAATTTGAAAATAAAAAAAACTCTCAAAAATATCAAAATATGCATTTAAAACCTAAATATGCAAAAATATGCATTTTCACCAAAATATGCAACAATATACAAAAACAAATCGTTGCCATTTTAACGCAAATTAAATGATACGGAAAGATAAAAGGTCGACATTGTTCTTAAACTATTGACAAAAAACATGCATTTGCATGGAAATCGCATCCCCAATAATAAAAATCTTAGTTTTTGTATTTAAGCACATAATACAACCAACAAAGTTTTTATGTATGCAGCACTGATGGAAATAAGAGAGTATTTCTGTAAGCATTGTCGATGCATATGAATTTCCCTTTTATTAGCACTAACAGTCGTGCGATGAACATTAACGAGCCGAACCGAACACATTGAAGTTTGTGGATTTTCAAAA
Source organism: Pollenia angustigena (assembly GCA_930367215.1). Taxonomy (NCBI): domain Eukaryota; kingdom Metazoa; phylum Arthropoda; class Insecta; order Diptera; family Polleniidae; genus Pollenia; species Pollenia angustigena. Next base: position 121,623,225 of record OV884059.1, on the reverse strand, counting down.
AAAACCGAACGGAATTAAATGTTCACATCTTTTGTTGAGTTTGATAAAAACAGTAATATTTTTGTGTTCGAAAGATGACTAACAGGGAAACGTAATTTTTTTTAATGATTTTCTACACAAACACAAACACTATTAGCGTTTGTGTTTTCCACAAATCTACCGAACCGAACATTAAGAAACGATATTTAGTGTTTATTTTCGAACACTGGTTGAAATAGTTTTTGGATTTCTTTTAGCAGTTTCTTTGGGAGATAAATTCCGAATTTTCGCGTATAAATCATACCAGGAATTTAAAACCAAATTTTAATATTTTTAATCAGGCTAAAGTTCATCAAATTTTATTTTTATGAAGAAAGAAGAAAATATTTTTAGTGAAAACAGTTACTTGTTGAGAAAAGTTTTTGCTGGGATGTAAAATTCTGAAATCCACCTTCATATATAAACATACATACATACATCTTTTCAATCCAATTTATTCTGTTGTTTTTGTTACGCTCTACTACACTGTATTATTTGTTTTTGTTTATTTTTTTTACTTTTTTTTTTTTTGTATTGTTGTTATTGTTTCGTTTTACAATGAAAACATAAATATCGCTACGTCACAGACCAGTTAAATTCAGAGATTTAATTAAAATTTATACACAAATTCTTTTTCATCCACTCAATACCTACAAACTAACAGACAAACAACTAATTTTTTGCAAGCAATTCACCTTTTCATCAAAACAAAATTTTCATTGATTTTTACTCAATAGAATGAATTTTTTTGTTTGTTTATTATTTGCTCCTTTTTTTCTCTTTTATCGGAGATTTTGGTTCTTTTGTGTGTATGTTCGTTTTATTTTGTTTATTCTAATTTAAGCAAGTTGTCAGTTTGTTACACTACGTCAAAAATAAAAAAATAAAAAATAAGAACAACAACATTAATTGATTAGTCGTCCAATGTGCGGCCAAAGATTATTTCGCTTAGTGTAGTTTTGTTGGTGTTCGAATGTGTTTATTTTTAGTGTTAGCTAAAAGTTATTTGTAAATTGATTTAGTGCTATCGTTGCCAACTGGCCCATTAGCTCAGTTGGTTAGAGCGTCGTGCTAATAACGCGAAGGCCGCGGGTTCGATCCCCCCATGGGCCACAAAGAGATTTTTTTTTTTAGTTTTTTGCAAGAAAACCAAAATGTTGGTGCATGTTTGTTCGGAAGAGAATTTCTAAAATGCAAGTTGGTTGCAACAAAATTTAAGAAAAAAAAATACAATTATAAATTTATGTTCAACTAGGAGGTTTTAATACAGTAGAGTCAGTGATGCCAACTTAGTGCTTTTGGCACTAGTTATGGTGCTTTTTGATACCTAAAAACGCCAAAATTTTATCCATAGTGCCAAACTAAAAAAAAGCACTAACTTGGTGCTTTTTCAATTTTTCGTTAGTGCCTTTAGTGCTTTTTACAATTTTTATTTTTTTTCTGCCATTTTTAAAAAATATGTTTATATAGAGGATGATTTCGAGCCCTAACAGCGAAAATAACGTAAGTGACAGGATTTTCAATTTTCGTTTTTTTTAATAAATGACTTTATTGGCAACACTTGCGTCATCTCCTAAAATATTATGGTCACATAATGTACCGTTACGATTTTATAGCAAAAACAGTTTTAATGTAAGCGACAAATTTCATACAAAATTAATATGAAATAAAACAAAAAAGCTCTCTCCTGTAAAATTTGATTTTTGGCGCTTACATTATTTTCGCGGTTAGGGGTCGATTTAGTTGAACTTTGCTATTTGGGGTACAATTTTCAGAAGGCTTGTAAAGATTTTAAGATTTCAAATGATAAAAAAGTGATAAATGAAAGTTACATTCGTTTTACCAAAAATTTTATTTTAGAGCTAGGCTTCCTAGCAATTTGGATATTTTACGAAACGTTTCACATTTTAGCCTTGACAACATATTTAGTAATCGTAATAAAAACGATGTATTTCGTTAAACATTTTTTTAAAGATGTAGACACATATAATATGGATTGAAAAATATTAGGAATTGTTAAAAAAAAATGCAGTCGGAAACCGTAAAAAAACGCAAAGACTTCAAAAACAAACAAAAAAAAGAGCCGTAGCTTGGTATATGCAAAGTGTTAAATAAATTAAAAACAGCGCTTTAGTTTTCCACGTATTGTGCACTTCTACCTCTAGTGCTATTGAAAAAAGGTTTGACTAAGTATCAAATTGCAAACATTTTTTTTTATTTTTTTATTATTGAATCTTTCTTATCGACATTTACAATATGTATTCAAATCTTAATTCTACTTGTTGTTTATTAGTTGTTACCATTGTAACCAATAACTGCTGTATTCAAATTTTAAGACTGTCTTCTAGTTAGGCTCAAAGTATCGGTTCTTTTTAGCCTCTGGTGACCTTCGAACTGAAGCAAACCCCGAGCGAGGTAGTTAGGGTGGACCATTAGTTAATCGATGTAGCTTATTGCATATTTCTTAATTTCCTGGATAGTGGGGACGTTGAGATCTCTGTGGATAATTTCATTGCGTATATACCATGGGGCGCAGACAATTTGCAAACATGCATGTTTTTTCTTTTTTACACCTTATGTGTGTTCTTTATTCAGAAGCGTACATATGTTAAAATAATTGGATAATATCATAAGCCAATTGTTTTATCAAACTTTGCACGATTTAAATTTAGATTTATTTAAACGATAAACTATTGGCCATTTTCTCATTAGGCGATTATCTTTTTTCCCAACGAAAAACTGCACATTAAAGAAATTTGGTTTTCTCAGTGTCTCATTTGCTTCGATTTTATCGCAAAGCTAACCGGCACTCATCTGCCAATTATTTATTTTCCTTTTATTTGCCGTTCAGATAAATTCAATCAGCTGAATCCCAACTTTTACATGTATTTTGAGTGGCGTTTCCAGCCGAAAACTTTGTTTTTTGTCGGTATATTGAGAAACCCAAAATCGTTAACGGACAGTTTATTGGTCCAATAAATTTATGTTGACATTAAGTAACAGACAGTTTGTCGATTCATTGAGAAAATGGCCATATAAGTTTTTTTTTATCAAATATGGTATGTCATTAAGTTTAATAAACAATGGTCGGTCATTGCAAATTTTCGGGAATTGCAACTGGCCATATTTTTTCGAGTTACCAAAATCGAGCTCGCACTGTTTTATGGCCAATTTAAACTCTAAATGATTTGGATGATATTATTTTTACTGAAGATAATAATAATACATGTAAAAATGTTTGTATACAAATGTAAATATATTTATTATTTAATCTTAAATGAAAATGGTCCCCATCAACGCCGCACACTGGGGATTTTTGTATGGAGGTGAGGAAAAAAATATATTTGTCAAAAAATATGATGATTTCATCACAAATTTAGTTTTATTTATATAGTAATACACAAAAGTAGTCAAAATAAAGAAAATTAGAGAAATGTATATCGTTACCTACAATGTAAAAAGCAACTAACCAAAAAATTTAAAAGATTTTTTTTAATTTTTAATTCATTATTTATTTTAAATCTATTTTTAATTTCATCACAAACTTAGTTTTATTTATATAGTTATACACAAAAGTAATCAAAATAAAGAAAGCTAGAAAAATATACATCGTTACCTACAATGTAAAAAGCCCTAACTAACAAAAAATTTAAATGAACTTTTTGATTTTTAATTTATTATTTATTTTAAATCTACTTTTTAATTTATTATTCTAAAAGAGCCTTAACTTCGTCGCTTATATCACTATGCTTTTTCTGGCTTAATGAAGGAGTCAAGTGTGAGATCATGGGATCTGATGTTACCATCATTCGGTGCATAATATCTTCGTTCGTGGCAATTCGACTGCATTTTCTGGAGTGTCTAAGGCGATATTTTTTATAGTTTTTGTTACGACTTTCCTGAGCCTCTTCGGATAATAAGCCTACAGGAAAAATACACTTTTCAATTATATATTTTCCATGAATCAGAATTTTGTGGAGTGTTGGTGGCATATTGTACCACTCGTACAGTGCAACAAACTTTTTTGCCGTCTCCAGAAAAAAATCACCAAATTTTTTCGAATCTAGTGCCTCGGTAATGGTTATAGCTTCGGGAATTGTTGAAAACCTCTTGATTATGTCTTCATCTAGACCCTTGATTTCGGAAATCAAAGCAGGATTAGCAAAGAATCTCCGTGACGTATTTCCTGAATTTGTCGTACCAGAGCCTTGTTTAACAGTATCAACCTGTATTCCGATTTTCTCTTTAATTTCACGCTTTATCAAACATTTTCGGGCTTCTCTTATCGGACGAGCATTTGAGTCGACTCTTCCACTTTTAAATTCAATATTGTAAGCTACATGCAAAAGACACTCCATCAGCTTAATACGCGCATGAAGTGGTGACATACCAAATTGCAGTGCTTGTTCATTTACGGGTATAGCTTGAACTTCTTCGATTTTATTCATTTTGGATGTTGTTGCTCCACAAATAAAACAAGAAGATGCTGCTGGTGTCTCTGTTACTGATTGTGTTGTCTTGCCGTCAATCATTGTAAAATATAATTCATGTTTTACTTTAAAGTTACGATTATTTACTGTTAACTCAAATTCTTTTAGTTGAGATATCGACTCTTCTCTTTTCTTCTCGTATAACTTGAGGTGTCTCTTTAACGTATGCAAACTGTAGTGTTCTACAATACTGTGTGGAAGAAGGTTTATTGTTGTTCCATACTAATTTATTTATGTCATCACTCAATGATAATTTTAGTGGTACAACTGATGTCATATATAAATGAGAGTCAGAAATTTGATCATTTGAAAACCTCTGTTGGTATTCGATTTGACCAGATGCCCCATCACATCCCCATTTATAGTACATTGTTAGATTTTCGCTTTCAATTTTATTTATTTCCTTTACTGATTTGGTCTCTAGGACTCTTTTAGCAGTATGATCCAACAGATTTTGCAGAGGTACACTGCCTGAACTTTCAGTAATAGAAATTTCTAGAGGATAACTGTTAGATTTTTCTTTCGTGAGTTGTTTGTATGGTACGAGTATGTTATATCCTTCATTTTGTAACCAATGCATTAGATACTCGTATTTTTCTTTTGTAAGTTCAAGCTTTGTAAACATCCCCAAAGTTTTCAATGTACAAATTTTGTGGTTGGTTTTTGAAATACTAGAAGAAAAATCAATTACTTCTTGAGGAAACATAGAACGTACTTCATCCCTTTTGTATCGTTTGGCGCGATCACAGCACTCCTCAAACGATTTGCGTGGCCGACCAAGTGCAGAACTGGTAGAACATTCAGCCTCAGTAAACTTAATTGTAAATGTGCCTTCAAGCCAATTTGCATTCTTTTTTTCAAATCGCGACTTCGTACGGTTAGAATCCTGCCATCTTTGTTTGAAGTTACAGTAAAAGTTTTTATATATTGTATCCAAAATTTCACATGCTCTAGTATCGTTTAAGCCAACGTGCAATTGTTGCAAAAACTGTTTTAATTTTGTTCTGTCTTTGTCAAATTCCAGAAGCTTCGAGCATAAAACCCCATGAGAAATAGAAAAACTTTCCATTGCCGTAAAACTCTTGGTCCTTAGTTTCAGTTATAATTAAAAAAACGGAGAAAGATCGGTTGTGCTTTTCGCGTTCGTCAGCACTTGTAGAATGACAAAAATCGATAAATACTACGTATTTTTCAATATTTTACTGACAGGTACGTTCCAAAACATGAGCACTAATAGATGTGGGTGGAATTTCTGTAAAAAATCATATAGGTAGCCAACGGAAAACCCCAAATAATTAAAAAAGTGCACTTTCCTTTTTTCCTTTCAATTGTCCACGCACATTTATTACCGCTTATTACTTTGCTACCGCAATCATAAAAATCAAATAACCTTTTGTTTATTACTTTTTTTTAATTCTGAGAATCATAAAAAAAGTCATAAATGTTTTTGCAAAGAATTTTGTGCATATCTCGAGCAAATTTTTGAAATGCATACCTTCATTTAATTGTGAATAAAAGCGAAACGCGTTCATCGATTTACATGATTTATGTCTCATTTTTTTCATAGGTTATGCGGCTTTACGTAAAAGTAATAAGACTTGAAACTTTTTTTTACTGTTTTGGATTTTTTATGAATTAAAAATAAAAAATTTTAATTTTTTGCGCAAAAAATATTTTTTTTCTTCATATATTTATTTATAACTGCGAAACTGTTGCTTATGTAGCAAAATGTTATATCTAAATTTGTTTCAGCTAAATCCGACTAGTGGTTCTCGAGTTATGTTAAACAAAAGAGCCTTATCAGAATTGAGTCCCGAATCAATCAGCTGAAAAATGTTGTACTGTGTAATGCAACAAACTGAGAGGTGGCACCTGGTGGCACTTAAAATTGATTAAAAATGTAAAAACAGATATAAGACAATGTATTTGTAGCGATTTCCAACTGTGAAAAAGTAAGGATAAAATTGCAGGTCCAAATGTTTGGAGAAAAAAGGGATTTTTGTTATATGTTCATAAAAATACACAAAAAAAAAAAACTTAAGTCTCTGCAGATTTTTTTTTTTCAATTTAAGTATACTGAAATATACTACTTTTAATAGAAAAAAAAAGAAAAACGTTAGCTCACATAGTAAAATAATATTCGTTTTTAAATTCTTAGGTTTAAATTAAGTTGGTTCGGTAAAACTTACAAGTTCTGAGTTTGAGACGGATATAAAAAAAACTGGCAGTCAGATCGGAGTAATTCTTTTTGATTTTATTGTACCATTTAGTCTAAAATTTCAACATATCACTGCATATTGCATGAAGAGTATGTTGACAATTTGACTTTTTTCCGCGAAATCCCCAGTGTGCGCCGTCGCTTTTTTTAATTTTGGAGGTATATAATATTCGGCACGCCGAATGCAACTTGTTTTGTGTTTAATTAAATTGTAAAAATAGCTAAGTGCTTTTTCAAGCTTTTTTTGCTCGAAATAGTGCTTTTTAGTGCTTTTTTTAAATTTTAAAGTGCTTTTTGCTCTCAAAAAGTTGGCATCACCGAGTAGAGTTGTAATGGGTGGTTAAATTTTAAGGGCCGATGTTGATTTTAAATAAAGCACAAACTATTTAGTAAATTATTTCCATTTAATTTTTGTATGATAATATTGGTATGGTTCAATTACGTATGGAACAAAATATCGGTCAAATAACCGACGCGACCTCGGCAGCCCACCTCTATCCGATGGACCAAATTTTCAATGACGCTGAGGAATAATTGAGGTTATATGCCGTTAATGTGCCGAATTATCTCATAGTGCTGGTTCACACAGGTCAAGTTTACTTGAACAGTTTTATTTAAATTTTCTTTTGAACTTGCGTTCACGTTCATGCACAAAATTAATTTTTGTTTTCTTTTCCTTCAACTTTGTAGCTATTTATTATATTACGGATGAAAAAAGAAAAGAAAAATACAAAACTGACTGGTACGGTCAAGTATGTACCCCTTTCCATTCTCTTTACCCCTCTCTCCAAAAAGATCATGACTTGAAGAGTCAAACTTGACCTGTGTGAACCAGCACATACTTTAGCTCTTGAATTGTTGCTGGCTTATCGACGTACACCTTTTCTTTCAAATAACCCCAGAAAAAGAAGTCCAACGTCCACATATGAGCATATGGTGTTTTTACATCTCCTACAGACCCGGTTTGCTCAAATATTTTCACGATTTTTCCGATTGTACGCGCATTTGGAATCGCGAAGTGCACGATGTGCATTTTGATTTTAACGCCCATTTTTATAATAAGCCTAAATAACTTTAACGCGTTGCTCGATTGCGTATCTTTCCATGGTTCAAATTGAGTTAGTCTGAAATTGAGAAATGTCAAATGAAATGCAGAAAAAGCTTTACATTTAGGTGTGGGTCACATTCAACATCGGCCCTTAAAATTTAACCACCCTTTAGTATTGTATGTCCATTTTTCTTGTATGCAAATAATCCCGCTTTTCTTCAGACAAAAATTCCAAGAGGTTCTTCGCACTAAGTGCAAAATATCGCGTCCCCTATTAGGTGTGATATATTTAGAGGAAAAGTTATGTTTATTTAATTATTTTTTGCCATGTTTCTTTGAAATCTTCTTTTTTTCGTTAAAACTATACCATTTTGCAAATAGCTTTAAATGCCATAACATCCATATTAATGTTGATACTGATATTAAATTGAGTCACGATAACTTTTATAAGAGCAACTATGTCAAGGAAAAATTTGGTGCTGGTAGGTCCGTATAGTCCTCCTTCTGAAATCACTTAAAGACAACAACAAAATCTCATTTGCATGCTTTTATCTAGACAATATTCAACACAAAGAACTCTTAAATGAATCTTTAGCTCATAACATAATTTGGTTCTGGCGACTCCGTGGCGGCCCATGGCTCCCAAGTAGTGTTGTCCACTTTAAAAAATGTCTTTCTAAATACTGTCGCATACGGAATCATTTGGTCGGGTTTAACCACTATACTTTCTTGCTTGTTTCATTTAACAGTTGTCATTTCAATTCACGTTTTTTTATTCTGTCGCTCTTGTACTTATTCACAAATCGATAAACGCCGTTCGACTTCTTCATTTTATATGACACCTTATATTCTTGCTTTAAAGTGTTTTGAAATTGTTGTGCCATCAACTTGCTTTAAACTCGAAAGTTCAGCTAGCTTTTAAATTTTGTATTAGCCCCTAAGCTTTTTACTAATAACTTGCATATTTAAATGCATTAAAATATGACAAATAAGGTCATATTATTTAAGCATAAAGATAATTTCTAATATCCTTAATAATTGATTGCCAACTCAAGTATGTATTTGTTTTAATTCCCAACGTATGATTAATACTTCAAGTATAAAATACCAGCAATTATTTTAAATAAACTACTCTCTTTGCTCCAGTTTCTATACACTTTATGCCATAACATTCATATACATACATGTGTACGTATTAGTGATGTTACGAATATCAACTTTTAATATTTGCGAATACGAATACGAATACGAATATCTGCGAAGACGAATATCCAATTTGAAATTAAACGCCACACGTTGATAACAATAAATTGTAAAATAAAACTGTCACACTCCTAAATATATGTAACATTATTATGACATTTCGATAACTGGATTTAAAATTATCCACTTTACACCTCCACTTTTTAACATTCTTAAATATTTTGTTATTCGTGCTTTATTCCCAGTTTTTATTATTGACTTATAGCAACAGTTCTACTTGTAATAATATCAAAGTTTAAACAAAACACATCAACAATAAACAGTGAGTTTATCAAGTTTCAAGTGTTTTTATCAATAATAAAAACTGGGAATAAAGCACGAATAACAAAATCTTTTGAAATTAAAATTTGTATTCCCAAAAATTGAAATTACTTTTTGATTCTTAAATATTTTTATATTCACCCTTATCGTGGTTGGCGAATATAAAATACGCCTGCGACTTTGTGGTAATAGATTAATGAGAACGTGAACATTTTTTCTTAACGACGATAATGGTGAATAACTGCCGATTCCACGATTTCGAACAAAATCGTAATAAAAAAATGGAAAATAATTTCTACAAACAACAAGATTGGTGCATTTCTAAGATTACCTCAATGTTTAATTTTTTTTTTTACGAAATAGGTGAGATGTTTTTTAAGATAAACATAATCACATTTCATTCGAAATTTCTTTTTGATTTTTAGTCAAAATTTATAATAATTTATTAAAAAAAATCTTCAGTTATTTAATAAAACTATTCCACCAAACTTTTAAAATTAAGCTTAAAAGAAAGACCAATAAATTTTATAAAAATGCTAAATAAAAACCAAATGCTAAATGAAAATTTTGTAGCTAAACCAAAATTTTTAATGATAAATTAAGTTGCGAAAATCGTAAATGGTCACACTGATACTTATACTCAAATACTTTCGGGTTTCGTTTTTCTCACTGTTTTTTCGCTTTTACTTATTAACAGCGTTGCCATTTTGGTGCCTTTCGGGTATTTTTTGATGCTTTTTTGCTTATGCAATACCCGAAATTTTGTTAAACACCCGTTTTTGAAAAGCGGGTATTTATAGTGCTTTTAATAATTTCTCACAGTTCTTTTAAGTGCCTTTTACAATATTTACTTTTTTTTGTACCATTTTTTAAAACTTCGATTTTATTGAGGATGATTAAGATGAGATTTGCTATTTGGGGTACAATTTCGGGAAGGCCTGTAAAGATTTCAAATGATAAAAAAGTGTTATAAGAGACTTTTGCATTTCTTTTTCCAAAAACTTTATTTACGAGGTTAGAGCTAGGCTTTCTAGCAATTTGGAAACTTTACGAAACGTTGCACTTTTTAGCGTTGGCAACATATTTAGTAATCGTAATAAAAACAATGTATTTTGGTAAACATTTTTTGAAAGATGTAGATACTGTTTCAAAAATAGAAAATGGCTTAGAAAATATTAGGAATTGTTTAAAAACATATTTAAGTGGCGAATAAAGCTACAAAGTAATGATATCTTGAAGTCATTAAAAGTAGGATTGTAAGTAAAGTTTTTGCTGGGATACTGTTTCAAAAATAGAAAATGGCTTAGAAATTTTTAGGAATTGTTTAAAAACATGCAGTCCGAAATAAAAAAAACCGCAAAGACTTTAAAAACAAACAAAAAAAAGCCGTAGCTTGGTATTAGCAAAGTGTTAAATAAATTAAAATCAGCTGACAGTAATTGCTTTTATAACGAACGTTGTGTAACCTACCATTTTTCATGCGCTTTTGTATTACTTTAAAAAACGGTTTTATGGCCAATTCAAACTCAGCTGATTATGATCCAAATGATTTGGCTGATATTATTTTTATTGAAGATTGAAAAATTTGTATATACAAATGTAAATATATTTATGATTTAATCTTAAATGAAAATGGGCCACATCAACGCCGTCGCCTTTGTTTTAAATTTTGGAGTTATATAATATACGGCACAGCGGAATGCAACTTGTTTTGTGTTTCATTAAATTGTAAAAATGGCTTAGTGCTTTTTTAGGCTTTTTTTTGTTCGAAATAGTGCTTTTTAGTGCTTTTTTTAAATTTTAAAGTACTTTTTGCTCTCAAAAAGTTGGCATCACTGCTTATTAAGATGTTGTTTGGGAGAAAATATTTTCGCAGATGATGCTGCAACAGTTGGTATTTCTTAATTATACCCACACCACAAAATAGTGCAGAGGGTGTTATGCGTTTTGGCTGATGTTTGTAACACCGCAAAACTGTGTTTATATACTGTGGTGTGGGTCGGGCTTGTCAGCCTATACTTTCTTACTTGTTTTTCTTAACTTTGTTCTTCACAGTGTTTAATAATGGATATAACAGTGTTGCCTCCCACCCTTAATTACACTACGTTACAGTTTTTTGCCCAAATGTTTCTCATACCTAATCTTAATTTAAAATTTTCCGCAGTCAGAATTATCAAAAGTAGAACAGTTTTCGAGATATTCCAAATAACCCGGTATTTCTGTTTTTAATAAAGATGATGTCACTTAAATGCAAATATCTTCAAAAATATTAAACGGAGTATGTATTTCTTTTTTTTTAATCAAAGATAATAAAATAATCTGTGTAGGTTAGTCAAGAAATGATAGATTTACAGTTTTGTAATTTGGCTATGTTCAAGTTATTTTTTTTAAACCAAACAATAAAAAGATTAATTGTTTAAACCCATACAATAATTCAACAGTTTTAAGCTTTTTTTTAATATCTATTTATTGTAACTAAACATTTAGCTTTGTATATTTATTTTTGTTTTTCTTTGATTTAATACAAATCGAAAAGTGGGTTAAAATCAATTAGTCTTCTGTAACTTTGTCAACTTTTGCAACGATCTTGATCATATTGTTCACAAAATGTTCATATTAAAATAAGCTAACGTCGCAAGTGATAAAACTTATAAAAATGTTATAATTTGGTTTTAAAAAAATAAGTTCAAAAGAGCAAAATTTTTACAATTTTTGTGAAATTTGAACTTTGGTCAACTTAACCTCAGTCATTTTTTAACCAATTTTTCAAACTACTTACCCGTGGTTGTTTTAGTAATTTCACTATCTTTCAATAAAAAATCCGTCGAATAATTTCGAAGATTCTTTTATTAAAGTGGCAACGTTTTTTAAAACGCAAATAACGGTAATGAAATATCTCGAAAACTGTTATACTTTTGACAATTCATATTCGGATTCAGCGGACAATTATACATTATGTGTCAGATTCAAATGATCACGACTTTATTGAAAATTGGTGATACAGTGTTATCTATATATATAAAAGAGTTGCGTGAGTGACTGACTCATTCATCATCGCCCAGCCCATACTGCTGACCCTAGAAACTTGAAATTTGGACTAGCGATTGGTCACTCCCCAAATCGATCCACTAAGACGGGGGTTTTCGAAATTCGAATGTTTAGGCGGTAAAAACGGGAAAATTCGGTAACCTTATATCTCCAAAACTAAAAGAGATGCAAAATAAAGGGAGAACTTATCGTTGTTGTTTAGAAAAATAAGCGGACAGGTGTCTGGTACTTTTTTGAAATTCGGTCCTATTAGGGAGTAAACGGGTTAAATCTGAATTCAAGTACTATTTTGCCATCTTTATAACCAATAAACATAGAAACAAAGTTAATACCACATTCGAAACTTATCAAAAAAATACGTATAATAATTTGGTACTTTTTCGAAATTCGAACATTAAAGGGTGAAAATCGTAACTATTTTTGGTACTTTTTTTTTCAAAACATTTTCCTCCATTCATTAACATATTCGTATTCGTAAATTAATGCCTACCACTACAATACTGAACTTTTTGATACTTTAATGGGGGAAAAATATAGTACCCAAAAAAGGAAATACGGGAAATTTTACATTTTTCTTTAGCTTTTTGGTTCTACTAAAGTAGCGGGTTAAATGCTAGAAATTAAACAAGTTTAAACCTAGAAAAATAAACTTTGGCATAAAAATATGTCCATGAAGCAAAATGAGACGCTAACGAAGTAGCATTGCGTTTATAATATCCAATTTATTGTCGATAAATGGTATACTTTGCTCAATATAAAAGCGAACGCATTTCCATTATCTTTATATTTAATTGACCCATTCTAGTTTTGAATAATTTTCTTACGATAATTAGATAATTGTTTGAAATGATAGTAAATTATTTTACAAAATACTTCTTTACTTTTTTACTTTAATTAAAGAAGATTTTATTTTGCGTTAAAGACAAAGCTTTTTTTTTAATAAAAAATATATATTAAAGAAATAAATTTTTCTTTTTGTTTCATTTTAATTTTTTGCGAAATATTTGCTTGATTTGGACGAATACGAATATCGTAAAATAGGCGATTATTCGGCAAACACGAACATGAATATTCGTAACATCACTAGTACGAATAACCATATGCAACTATTTATACACAAGCAAGATTTTAATCAATCTATAAATTAGTTTAAATCCCCAAAAGGATAACAGGAACAGCTTGTGAACCGTATACAAGGGATTTTTAAACTATTGAACTAAACAGCACTCATACACAAGGAACACGGACAAACACGCAGCACGTACGTTCACTTACAACTTCACTTAAATAGCACATCATATGCTTAATGATACACTGATAGATGGATCAAGTAGAACAAGAGAGAAATAAAGTACCAACCAGTCTCAAGTACTTGTGTTCAGAGAACATTTGTACATGTTCAAAAAACTTGTGCAAACATGAGCACTTTAATGCCAAATTTGAAGATGAGGAAGATAATTACAAATCATGTATGTTTTTAGAAGAATGAACATACATACAAAGAAAATTTAAATTAAACACATAAACTTGCACACACACACATGCAATCATATAAATAAAACGTACTCATTGATGTGCGGAAATGCACCACACTTATACATCATGAAATAGAAACGGAAAACTTAAGGCAATTAGTATGTTTACTTATATTACATTCCTATATTGTTTTACACACGTGGGGTGTTTTAGAAATTGTTTTGTTAAACGTAATTTTATAAATAATATTATACAGCTACTCACACTGTAATTGGGACATTTCATTTAAATACTTAGGTCACATAGATTATGGTAATTATTTTATGTTGGTCTGATTTCAGTTTTTTATTATTTACTTCATATTTATAATTCATATAATTCATTTAAAATGAAGTAGATTTAACAAAAATTTTTAAATAAAATTAACGACTTTATTTTGAGCAACACAAGATTTTTCTATGTGTCCCACTTATAGTGTGAGTAGCTGTACATACATTTTACAATGTTATTTTCAGAATGCAAAGTGAACTGTGTATTTAAACACTCCTTTTGCGTCTATTGCCCAGTTCATAGCCACTTTATTGACCCAGGGTAATATAAAGTAAACTTTTTTCTTTGCCTATAAGGATATTTATTCACTACCAGTGCCCATGTTCTGTAACTCTCGCGTCGAGAAAGTTTTCGATTGAAATGTGTGAAATGAAACAAAAATGCCATAAATTGAAACAAACAGCTGTTTTTCTCACTTAACTGTGTCTGTAACTTTTTTGGCGAGTACAAGCTGTCACGTAAGGAAATTACTCGCCAATTTACAGAAAAAGTGTGTCTGTAACATTTTGGTGAGAAAAGTTCCCGCTTTGAACTGTCAAATAAACTCACGAATAAAAATGGGGCGAGAAAAATTTTCACACTAAAAAACAATTAAAAATGCAAAGAATAATAACAATAATATTTTGTTCTTGGCACATTTTTGCTTTTAAAATTTTAATAAAATATACGAATGTCTTCAAAGCTCGTTTGCAAACAACAAACATTAAAGTCGCTCGGTTGTATGTTATATAGCCGACGGTTGTATTTTCGCCGCCGTCGTTGAAAAATGTTAAATTTTTGGTAAATTTTGGTCGCCGTCAACGATATGTGTTACTGGCGTTCTGAACGTCTGCAATGTCATATCGGCTTCGAATGCAATATTTTGACATTTATAACGTAACGACGTAATCTCTTTTGATAGTTTTCGACATGAGTTACAGACACACATTTTTCTCACTTTTCGAGAAACGATGGAATATTTTGTTTCACATCTTTTCGATGCAAAAAGTTCTCACTAAAGTTACAGAACATGGGTACAGGCTTTTAAAACCCCAAGATCCAGTTCAATCCCTTAAAAATCGCAAAAAATCTAGCAAAAGCCAATTTAAAACAAATCACCAGGGCCGAAAGTAACAGTTATTTTGAAATTTTAAAACAAAAAATCATATAAAAGAAAAAGTAGGAAAACTGATTGAATTATACCACTATTCTACTATTGTAAAAATATTGGTTTTTCGACCAAGAATGAAAGTTATTTTTTTGGTTTTTTTTTCAGTAAAAATATAAGTTATTTTTCAACAAGGTTTCGTTTAATGCTTTAAACACATTCGAGACAGCAGGCTACCGACCTCAATGTGTCAAAACTAGAATACGTGTGTGTTTATGAAAATGAATATATCACGACGACACGGCTGCAGGTTGTTGTCTGTGCTTATTTTGTCTTTGTAGTCAAAATAAACTAATAATGTTGCTGATTATCAAAGTAATTTTTGGGAAAACTAAATTTTCAATTAACAAGATTTTAATTGTCGTGCTTGATTCCCAATTTTTTTTCTTGATAACAAAATACTGAAATTTATTGTTGAAGGGATAAGCTAAGATAAGGATATAATATCATGTATTATTTATCATTATCAAGTTCCATATCGTTTTTGAGGGATTTGGGGTAGCTGATTACGAATTTTCTATCATAATTATAAAATTCGAATTGGAAAACACAAGATGGCGTCACCCAGGGCATTTAAACCCCAAACGTGTCATTTTCACATAAGTCAGAGCCTTGAACTCAAAACAATGATATCGAAAAGAACAATTTTCAAGTTATCACAAAATTTTTTATAACAATTAAGAATTATACATAATAAATAATACAAGTGTTTTTATCATATACGCGTAATCTGATATTTGCCGTTTCTCGTTTTCTGATAAATAATAAGTCGCATTTTGATTTTCAGACAAAAATTTTTCAATCCCTTCATAAATCACGTTGATATCATCCTTCAAAATATCTTTTATTACTTGGAATAATTGTAACATTGGTAAATCACCAGTACTAAACATACTGCAACCTAAAAATAAGATTATTTTTATAGTTGAGAGAAAATTCTGAAAAAATTCATATGGGTTTTTGAAAAATGAACGAATTCAATTTGTTTAAGAAAGATAAAAGCTTATCGCAAAAATTGTTGAATAATTGTTTGTTTAAACAATTTATTAATAACTTTTGGGCAACATTATTATTGATAATTGTTGTTTAAAGCATGACAAATGTTTCTGAATTTTTTAAGTACGGAAATTTCAATAAAATTAAATTTTTGACTGGGAGGTTTTGGCAAAGCATCCTATAACAATTCAAGCGGCAGAAGGTGCCAGCTGAATTTTGGTTAAATCGATAGTTAATACTTTTCCAAGTAACCTCCAAAAGGTTAGAAGACAGCATTTGGTAGCGTTTTATTGTTGATATTGATTTGAAAACTCAAATTTTATTGGAAAAAAACGAAAGAAGTACCCTTATGATTGTGCTGCTAAAAATGTTCTGTCAAAGAACTGACATTTACAAAATTTTTTACGTATTTTACTAACCTTCAAACGTACATTTGGTCTTATTAGATTTCATTTGCTGCACGCGCTTTCACACGTTTAAAGGTTTTGCCGAACCGCTTTGAAAAAAGGCCAAACTCCAACTGAAAGCAAAGAAAGGTTTTGGGGTATAGAACGCAACTCTTAACAGTTTTTACTTCCTATAGGATTCCTCTAGCCACCTGCATGCTAAAAAAATCTTATCTAGACACCTTTATTTTTTGAGTTTTGGGCAGCTTTTGTGCAGCCGGCTGAAAAATTTTATTTGACAGATCGATATGTCGGTTTGTTTTATTGAAATTGTTTTTGAAATAGAATTTTCATGAATATATGAAGTTGTTTTTTGACCTTTTTATTAATATAAATAACAAATAAATATTCAAGCTTGAGGTAAATTTTTTGTATAAAATAAAGAATATTTTATAGAATAAAGATTGTTTTATACAAAAAAGGACCTCGAGCTTGAATATTTATTCGCTATTTATAGAATTTTCTTGTTTAAAAAAACGTTTGGCGCTCCTGTTTAGGTAGCTCAGTAAGAAAATTATTTGTTTTTGATATTACACTGGCTAATACCTTAACAATTTAGAGAACAGAATACTACAGTTCAATAATAAATCTTCATATTTATGTCCAGTACTCCTTATCTAATCCTCGCATGGATCCATTTATTAAGTATTTGTTATAAAGTAAAGCTGTGGTCGTTACAAGGTGTAAGTGTTGGTATAATTGTGGTGGTTTGTAATCAAAGTGGTGTTCGTCTATCAATCTACTGAAATAAACATGTGTGTTGGGATGTATTGTCGTGCATATAAACTATACAAATAGACCAAACTACATAAACACACATATGACCGCACTTTAACAGTAACAAATATATTTGCAACATAATGTTGTTTATGTTTTTAGCAAAAAAAAAAAAAAAAAGACAGAAAAAAATTGAAAGGAAAACACAATTTTTCGAACGTGATTCAAATAATAATGAAGTGCATATTTCTTTAGTCAAACAGCATTTAATCATACATACTTACACTCATACTTACATAAACTTAAAATAAATAACAGTACATGTTTGTGTAAACAGGGTGGCAAGTAAGATTTCATACATTAAAAAAAAATCTTTCTAATTTTAGATTAATGCTAAGTCCTTGTCTATAATGTGAAACGTTTTCTGCGAAACATATGAGTTTTATGGCGAGAGGGGAAATACGAATGGAAGAGTGTGCATTGTTTTGTGTACAAGCAGTTTTTGTTAAAAGTCTTTTGGTATGTACACAAATGCAGTTTCAAAAGAGAATTGAAGAAAGTTTCACCAGCAAATGTTTCATAATAGTTATGGACGAGGACTTAAGCTCAAATTTTACGTGACATAACCATACAAAACAGTTACATGTGACTTACCATAACGACATTATCACAACTATACAAACCAATTCAACTTTGGTTTCTACGGTCATCGTTAAGGCTATGGCATTATGTTTATGTTACGTCTAATTGGACCTTTAGGCCTGGAACAGAATAAAGTAGTTGTAGTCTTTGCTCAAGCTGACGACATAATGAGTAGCGTAGCAAAAAAAACGTCAAACAGAATATTGAAGCTTTCTATAGGGTTGACAAATAACCTCCTCAAAAACTTATAGAATTATGTAGGAAGAAAATCCGATTTTTTTTAATAAATACATATGTATAAAATTGTATGATAAATACATTTCCAACTAAATATTTCTCTTCAGAAACATTAAATTCGATGTTTCATATATTTAAAGTAAAACTATATTTAAAAGCATGCTAACCCTAGTTAACATACATATGCTCGTTTTTTATTTTGAAGAAAATTTATATTTGAAAATCCGCCGAGAATCAGCTGTCGCGCAACTAAGTTCATGACTCCGAATTTTGCGATACAACTTTGACCGTAGTGACTACTACAACAACGTATTCTCTTGACAATTCTTTATAACTGTCGTTTTTCACTTTTGACAGCTTGCAGCGCTAGTCGTTGCATTGTACTATAGCGACTATTCTACCGGTCAATCAAACCAACATACAGCGTCCGAAATGAACAAGTAAATCATAGACTGTTGGGTTTTTAGGCTGGTTAATAAGTCAAAGACAATAAACAGATTTCTCTTGCCTACAATTTAAAATTTTCAAGAAATCTAAGTTGCTTTGGCTCCAATCAATGTTTCATTTATTTTGCCTCCCATCAAACACTGAAATCAGAACCTTCTTTCAATGCTGTTGAATATTTTATTACTGAATTTTATTAGTTTGTTAAACTGTACGAGTACTGATAAGATTTCATTACAATCGTTTCATAGAACAACATTTATATAGTTACATTCCACAAAAAAAAAAAAAACATGTGTAACTTAAATCCTTTTTTTTATTCATTTGGGGTTAAAAATATTTCGCTTGCTATTTTGTGGCATCAACATTGTTGCTGTTGCCACACTCTTACAATAATTCAATATTTGCTCTTGATATCCGTGGTTTAAGTGGGAAGAAACAGCTTAATGCGGTGGTTTATTGCCACACAGATGCTTAGCTAAATAGTTTTTCTTTTCGTTTTAACTTGGATTCATTTCCAGTTGCAATCTCTATTACAATCGTGCAGCAATTGCTCCTCAACTTATTTTTTCTTTTTATGTATTTCTGTGAGATTTTTTTATATCCCTAAAATCCTTGTGAAGATTTACACACAAATTATCGTATTTTTTTAAGTTTCAACTTGACGCAAGTGATAGCTGAGTAGTTCCAACTTAGTGAAGAAGATAATAATTTTCTATTCCCACACTTACCATGAGAAGTGTGCTACGCAAAAAGCTTTTTAACTTTTAACAACAACGAACATGCTAAAAAAAAACTTATTTGGAAAAAGGTTTCACTTGTGAAACTTTTTTTTTTATGAAATCTTGATGAAAACCAAATAAAATAGCAAATTTGTTTCTTCAGATTTTACAGCAAAAAAGTGTCATGTCTAAGTGTCATGGCTAAAAACAAGTTAACTAAAAAATGTTATCTAAATGTATATTTAATATTTCTAAGAACGTAACATATTTTTTAAAAAAAGAAAGTTTATGTTAATCAACTCGTAGAATTTAAAAAAAATATACTACCATTAGACCAAAACTAGACTATGACTATAATATGATTAGGATATGACTAGACTATGACTAGACTATGACTAGACTATGACTGGACTATGACTAGACTATGATTAGGATATGAATTAGCTATGACTACACTATGACTAGACTATGAATGGACTATGACTAAACTATGACTAGACTATGACTAGACAATGACAAGACTATGACTAGACTATGACTACACTATGACAAGACTATGACTAGACTATGACTAGACTATGACTAGACAATGACTAGACTATAACTAGACTATGACAAAATTGCAATTCATTTTGCCCAATTCATTTGAATTGCAATTCATGTTTGCTAAATTCAAATGAATTGACTCAAATTTCATTCAATTCAATTTTTTGTGTAAAAGGAATTAATTCAAAATTTAGCTAATTCGTAATGAATTAAAATCAAAAATGAATGATTCATTTACATCTCTGCTAGACTATGACTAGACAATGACTGGACTATGACTAGACTATGACTTAACTGTAAATAGACTATGACTAGACTACGACTGGACTATGAATAGACTATGACTAGACTATAACCAGCCTATGGCTATAAAAATAGACAATGACTAGACTATGACTCGATTATGACTAGACTAGAATCATACTATTTTTTATATATTTTGAATTCATGATGTGAGATTCGGCTGGATGTCGTGCGTTACCTACTCACTTAACCGCCTGTATTTTAAAGTTTGGAAATAGAAAACAATTTCCTTCTGAAGACAACACAGTGTCCATTACGTTTTCGGGATTGATAATAGACCCAACTTCAGTATAAATTTCGAGACTATGACTTTACAACTAAACAATTCCATTATAAGTACCAAACTAATAATTGCTTAAAAATATGTTGGCTTTTTTATGTGAATTCGCAAGCAGTTTATTTGATATATAAATCCATACACAAAACAAAATATATAAATAAGAATTAAAAGCGTAAAACTTAGCCTTAGCCTGCTTTATGCCTTTCACCCAGTGATAATCTTTTGGTATTATTAAGGGGTTTCACGATGGATAGTGATAAGTGTGCAAAGATAAAAAAAAATTGCACAAAACAGCAACAAAATGTACGTATTTGCAATTTCAATCATTTTTTATTGTAAACATTAACATTTGACACATTTAGCGCCATATTGTTTAATAAGGAAACTTATAAATTTTAATTTTTCGTAAGCTTTATTTAATACCTGTATAATATAGAAAATTAAATAATTGGAAACGAAAAAATGTATTGAAATATGATTGTGTATAACTGTACACAAATGCAGATTTTTGACAGTACTGCCAGAAATTTTTTGTGCTGCCAGAGTAAATTTTTAGGAAAATAACAAATTTTCACAAAAAAAAACTCCCCGTATGCTCAAAATCAATTATAATGTGCACTGCAAATTTACAAATTGCAATTTGCACAGTGATCACGTGAAACCCCATATTGAAAATAATAATAAACAATGACAATATGTGTATTGAAATAAAAGCAAAAAACTGACATTTTTTAAATGTCACACGTTTACAAATAAACTAATTTTTTTTTTTTTTTTTTGTTTTTACAATAAAATTTTAACACGTAGATTTTAAATTTTAAACAAATTTCTCTCTACTTTTTTCTGGTCATTTCAAATTTTTGTTATGCATCCATAAAAAAGGATAATAATGGGGATCGACACTTACATTGTAAAATGAATATTTGAACAATGTCTTAGAAGAATATTGGGCATAGTAAAGTAGACAAAAAAATTGCATTTGCAACATTATTATGACGGTGGCACGTTTTTACAACATTTTAAATTGTTTTTTTTTTCAGTTCTCATTATATTTTTGGTATTTCATGAGCGTGTTTATCTGTCAAGTATGAAGCAACAAATAAAATGAAATAGTTTATTAAAAGAAAATTTGTTTACTTACACATTGATTTTTTTTCTTATTAATTGCAGGCTGTGCAAGGAAAATTATTTGGTTCCAAAGAAATTGTTGCATTGTCATGCGCTTGGTGTCATGAGGTATATCACAATAAGGAGTCGTGTTTTAATCAATCAAAAATTGGTGAAGAATGTAAATTGGGTAAGTTGAAACAAATATTTTTGATGTGTGTATGACAATATGAGTGCAAATTTTTAGCCTGACGCTAGTCTAGTCCAAAAAGACAATAGCGGTTTTCACTCTTGGTAGTAAAATAACATTGTAGATCTTGTTACTCTTCATAATGTAGTTAACTTACTAACATTTAAAACACCGCAAAAACAAAATGTATTTAACATTTCTTTACTACGCTGTGGTTAAAAAATCACACAAAAAGCTGTAGTAAACACGTGTGTCAAATCTGTCAGAATAAACGGTTGACGAAACTCTACCTCTCTCTTTTCCTCTCTCTTACGATACATACGAAAAAGACACTCACGCCTTATAGTATAAAATGAAAACCGCTAATGTTTTTTTCTAAGTCTAGTTCATTTACTAAAACAAGTAAGGGTGCAATAATCGGCTATGCTGAATCTTTGATACCCTATATCGAGAGCTGGAATATTAAAGGAGTGCGTTTTTATGGGGTCATTTTTCATAAAATTTAATTGTGTGATTTCTAAGCTTATGAAGCTATGACAGACCAAATTTAACTGCAAAATCAATTTTTGTTACTGTTTAAGTCGTATTATAGTGTTTTTGATCATATCACGAAACTTAGTATTATGATTTCTAGTCTTATTAAACGAATTTGTGCACAACCTTATGTCAACCCGTGCATTTTGCCACAATCACAATTATCCAGTTTTTAGGGCGGTTGTTCAAAATTTGGAATAATAATTCTTTTCTGCTGTACCGATTGCATTGGATTGCAAAACTGCTTAGGAAAACTAGAAAGAATTTAACACCAAAAGTTTTCTCTTGTAAGCGTCATTTCAATAGACCGAAGAACGGACAGGCAGACGGATTAAGAATAACTCAAGGATCCAGAATATACATATCGATACCTTCGCATAAGAATGTATTAAGCGACACTTTTTTCGAAAATTACTTTTTGATGTGGAACTATACTAGAAGTTAAGCGCCACAGTTTGGCCTGGGTTTCGCTACCCTATCATGGATGCAATGGAAACTAGAGAGAAAATGTATCAACAGTCAAGTTTTCTCACTGGAATAATGTTGCTCTCTGAAATTTGTATTATCCGCCAAAGAAATTATGCTAAGCCACATTTTTAAAAATGTAATTGTCGTAAGCAACAAAAGGTCCACACAAAAATTTTGTTAGATGTCGCTTAGTTTAACCGAAATTGTCGCTTAGCACACTCATCCTTCTAGAACTTGATCCATTTTTGTCGCTTATAATACTCCAAATTATGATTGTCTTGAGCCCGAAACGAAAGGCTTTAGAGAGTCTGCTCAAAAGAAAGTTTATTCCTGAACGATACATACAAGAATACGAGGATATTATAAAAAATACATTTGGTGAGAAAGAAGACGAATTGGCAGAGACAAACGAAGAAGATGATTTGTCTGACAATCAAAATGATTATAAATAATCTTAAAATTTCCGTTTTGATCTCTTAGTGTAATTTTTGAATTTTTGTTTTAAAATAAATGTTTTATTACTTTTTATATAGATTTTTATTTATTTTATTGTTTAACAGAAAAAATAAAAAATGAATTAAACGACACAATTTATTTCAAACATTTATTTTTGGGTCCAAGTCAATGTTTTAAGCGTCATTTACCATTGTATCAAGCGCCAATGTCTTGACCACGAAAATGTAGTAAGCGAAAAAAACTTGTTATCTGATTAAAATTTTGGTTTTGCAATGATGTCAAGTTTTGTATTCTGAAAATCGCTTTCCAAATATATACTTTATAGGGTTTTAGATGAATAATAAAAAAGTTTCATACGGAATGACAAACTAAGTATATAAACTTTACAACTAGTGTTGGAGGGTATCGAAAGACAATAAAAAGGATTTGAAATTTTTTTAGGCCATAATTTTACATTAAGTATAGTTTAAGGCTGATTTCATAAAAGCAGTAATGCAATGCAACACTAAAGGAAATAGATTCGAAAACTTTAGAAACTTTATCTAGACAATGACTTGTGCACGGTAGCCATATTCAATGCACAATTTATGCATTGTTGCGATATTTGTGCATCGCTTTTATTTGTGTGGCTTTGTCAACGCATTTTTTGTGATGCTTTGCAATACTGCGTTTATGAATTCAGGCTTAGTTGCAGTTTTACTTTAACTATAATTTTTGCTATAGTTTTGATCAGTGTTCGAAAATAAACAGAATATTATTTAGCGTACGGCTCACACACCCAGAAACTATCTATTTTTTGTGTTTGTAATAGTGTTCGTCACTATTTTAAAGAAAGTAACAAACATTATTTAGTGTTCTGTTCTTCGTTATAAAACAAAACAGTTGTAGTGATTCTGTAGACATAGATTATATTTTTATGTTCTATATATAGAACTATAGTTCTATATATAGAACTATATATGAGGGGTATAGAATCAAAGACTGCAAAGTCCACTTTTTTCACAAACGTAACTAAAAATGCCATTTAGTTGTATTTAATGAATGCTTCCAATTAGTGAATATTACATTACCAGAAACACTTTTATCACATAAAAAAGTATGTTCAAAAATTAAGAATTGATGCAAAAACGGCAATGTCCATTGGACATTGTCGTTTTTGCAATGATCACAGTTTATTAAGCTCTTTTTCTCTCAACCATTTTCGAAAATGCAGGCTATTTTTTTTATTTTTTTTTTCCTTTTTGCAAAACAAAACTAAAAAGAAATTAAAAATATAACAAATTTTTTTTTTATATAAAGCAGTTTGTTTTATTGTTCATTTTATAACTTTGTCTTTAGTCGTAATTATGGAGCTAAGTTGTTATGAAGTTCCTCCAAATCAATCAAGAAAAAACTAAGCCTTTGTTAAGTTTAAGAATTTTATAACTACTGATTTTGTTAAGTGCTTGTCCATGCTAAAAAAGCAGCAATTTCGATTTGATTAGATCAAACACAGCAATGTCCAATTTTATTATTATAATTGCCAGCAAACCGCTATATCGATTTGGTTGAAACTTGCGTCATATCTCCATCATATTCTTATTTACTGAATATCAGATATACAATACATAAATATGAATATACTTTGAGCTAGAGGTTTTTACTATTTATTACGAAAACTATAAATGTCTTGGTCTTTGATTCTATACCCCTCATATAGTTGCGATCGGCAACCTATCCCAGTTGGCCAGATTGCCGTTGACGACATCGTCGTCAATGATGTAATCACGACGTGTCCGCTGTTGTTCAGGTTTTCTATAAGACAATTTACAGGAAATCGTCGTGCACGACAGTTTGAGCGACGTTGTCTTGTAAGTTGTCTTCTATTAAGCTTTATATGGGACAGTGTGAGCGAAACTGTCTTATAAGTTGTCCTCTATTAAACTCTATGTGGGACAGTATGAGCGAAACTGTCTTACAAGTTGTCTTGTATAAAAGCTTCTGACGACAAAGTTTTCTTGAATGCTATTCAATCACTTGCTTTGTTTTCTTAAAAGCCTCACATTCTTTTTTTTTAATTGTTGATTTAAATACCTACTAATAATTTACAAATTAGTTCTAAACAGCGGGCTGAAAAATGGATTACATGCAGTAAGTACCTCACTGTCAACTTTAGGATTGCTTATAGGAGGGGAATATAAAACATATAACAGAAATTAAAATTCCAACTTTACTAAAAAAACTGTCTGAATTAGATAACCATTTAATAATTTTTGTCGTGGACGTCGAAATAGACGACATTGTCATGCAGGTAGTCGTTAATGATAAATTAGACGACATTGTCTGTCTTTGTGTCGTGCACGATTTTCGCGACACTTGTTCGAAAATGTCGTTGACGATGTGTTCCCGCTGTCCTTCACATGTCGTGCAGGTATTAACATTGTCGTGCATCCGTCTTCGAGAATGTCTGAAAGACGTGGCCAACTGGGAAATTATCTTCAATGTGTGTGCACACGTACGTAATAAAAGAAAAAAACGCAGCGCCCTGATTTTGCCGATCGCAGTTCAATAGTGTTCCTTTTTTAATTGATAAAAAATATGAGCAAAGAAAAAATATTAGCCACGACCACATCACGAATAGTTTGTGTATGTGTTGTGCACATGTTTTGTTTGTGTAAATTTTTTTCTCAAGAAAACTTTTAACAACACAGTTTGTTAAAAATAAAATTTCAGGTCAAAAAAACTTTTTATTTGATTCAACGCAAAAATTTATCAAAATTACACTTTAGAAAATAGAACTCAAGAAAACATATTCAATGATGAAATAATTAAATATTTCTTCATATTCAATAAAAAAAAAATGTTTGAATCAAAGTAAAGACATAATTTTTACAACTCTGGTCCATTTTTGACATCATCAAAACCAGTGTTCGAAAATAAATAACAAATAAACAGAAAAAAATAATTTTTATATATAAATATGAAAATCGCATATTTGATTGAAAAATTTTTTGAATTTTCTGCGATAACGATTTTTGCGGTATTGATAAAACATTTGTAGGTATAGTAATTGAATTTTAAGGCAACAACGAAGTTTATTGAGTCAATGAAAAAAGTTGTTGCCCAAAATAACTTTTTGGAAATGTTAAATAAATCAAACAAAGTGTTTATCGAATCTTTATTTATTTTTTTTTATGATGTGCTAAATTCCCAATTTTTATTCTTTGACAAATACCCTAAAATTTATTTTTGGGCGATAGGCTCGTTCCTATGCGCATTTCGCTGGTTGCTTAGGACAGATCACCAGGAAACCTCTTTCCAAAGAAAATCTGAATCTAAATATGCAATTGCATGGTTTTTCTTGTGCGACCAATGAATGCAGAAACAATATATTTGCGTTTAGAGCTTTTAATGAATTTTGGTATCGATTTGCTTGTAAATAATTTCCATATTTTAGCCATTGCTGCATTTTTATTGCACACATATTTTAAGTTTTTAAAACATATTTTAATACATGTTAAGCAAATAAAACAATTGCTTAAAATTCTGTTTAACAGATGAATTTTCTGTTGCTTCAATTTCGCCACCTACATTAAATTTTCACTGTACAATATTAAGCCAAAGCAAGTTTTTGTTAAAGATAAACGTTTTTCGCAAGTTATAACATAGAAAACTAGACGCATCGTTTAGTAAACGATCGAATCAGAAAAACTTTTTTAAGTAATCTTTTCGTGTCCGTCCGTCCGTCCATCTTGCTGGTTGTATGTCCATGTAAATACGTTTAATTGTCATAAGAACGAAACCTATGTAAATTGTAAGAATCGGTCTATAATATCACATAGTCCCCATGCAAACTTCAAACTTTAATCTCTCTAAGACAAAATATCTCATAAATTTGGTGTATCTAGATAATATATAACTCTTGACCTCATAACATAACTTTTAATGCAAATATTAATTTGTTGAATATTTTGCTTTTAATCAAGCCATATTTTGTTTTTTATGCATATTTTTTAAAAAAAAATTTTAGTGCATATTTTCAAATTAGTAACATGTAAAACTTGGTTGCATTACTTTCTGTGTTTTTGTCAAATAGTACTGAGGCAATTAAACGAATGAAATTTAGGTATAATTTTGTTTTGGGAGCTAAATTTTTAAGGCAATTATCCGAATCGGGTAATTAAGCGTATGGCAATTAAACGTGGATTTTTGTTTAAAAAATGGAAGAAAAAAAACTCGAGGTAAATAAGCGTGAAAGGCATTTAAGCGAGGGGTAATTAACCGGGTTATACTGTATTCAATATTTTAAATTTTTATGAAAAAATATTTTTTTAATTTTTGATTAACATTGATCAAGAGTTCACAACACTGTATTTAAATCAAGTCAAGTATTAGTTTTTAATAATCTACTAATAATCTACATAAACAAAATTATTTCAAATATCTTTTACGTACCTTATGCAGATTATAAGCAAAATACTGCAGCTTCCTAAAAGAAGAAAAAAAATATATTAAAAATTGATTCACATTTATAAATATATTTTAAAAGAAATAAAATAAAATTTATATAAATAACTCAACTCAACTGCAAATAAAAAAAACTGAAAATATCACCCCTATCGCAAACAACTACTCCCATGAAAATATTCCCATATTTTTTTATTACGTATTGTGAATGATTCCCATAACAAATTTTTTGGGAATGAATTCCCAAACTTAAAAAAATTGGCATTGCCAATGTTTACTCCCGCGAATTTTTTTACTAAATAAATTCCCAACAAGTGTTGATGTGAACGAGAAGGGAACATATAAATTTTAATTTGTATTCTAAAGTAGGACTAAATGAAACTACTTCTTCCTTTTATTGAAGGAGTGTACATAAAGAAAATGAAGATAAACACTATGCATTATTTATTTTATTATATTTTTATTAGCATTTTATTTTGTATCTTTTTCTTTCACAATACAAGCACTGACAAGTTACTCACAATAGAGACTTTTGTTTACAAACCACTGACAAATAATTCACAATAGAAATTTTTACTCCCAAAATATTTGCGATACCGACTTGTTGGGGATGGGAATTTAGGTTTGATCCCATATATCATATTCCCATAACATTCGCGATAGGGGTGTATATTTTTACTAAGTACGATTTCACATATATTCCCATGCCGATACCCCTGGTTATATTTTGCTATTTTTCAACAAAATACTAACTTTAAAACATTTAAAAATATTACAAGCAAAATCCAGGTTAAACAGAAGTGTTAACACTGGTAATAAAATGGTTTTGTTGCTCTACTAAAAAAGCTTCAGGTTGATATTCCATATTCTAGACTAAGAAAATTTTTTCATAACCACGATAGCGGTTCAAAAAAATTTCGTTAATCGCAATTTAATAGCTGCACTTACAAACACAAATTTATATTTAAATATTATAACATGAATGGAACATCTTTAAGAAAGCCAAAACAAAACAGGCATTTATTAAAATCATTTAAGCTGAAATGTTTCATTCTTGAAATTCGAGCTTAACTTTAGACGATGAACTCCACAATCGTCTAAAGCTGGGATCACACGATTGCCGCAAAGCACCAATTTTCACACGTTTCAATACACCAATCGTGTGACTGCACAACCAATTGGCTCTTGTACCAATCGAGGACAATATTGTGCTTACTTTTACCAATCAAATGCAACCCTGGTGCGGCAATCGTGTGACTGTTTGCTATGCAACCGCGCGTCAATAAAGGTAACAAAAATGCAACAATATTTATTGTGTTCTTGTGCGCCAATATTTGTCTTTTTTTAATAAATTTTACGTTTTTGTGTTTCCTTTCCCAGTAAAAACTTCGCCTACTTTTTCAAAATGAATAGATTCTTTAACTCATTATTTAGTAGCTTTTTCTATAACAACATCTATAACAACTTCTATAACTACTTTTTTCTGGATGTATTTAAGTAAAAAAAAAATTGACTTACTTTAAAATGCGTTCGTCTTGGGACATCCTTTGTAAAATACAAAATAATGTGTTGAGTAATCAGAAAAACATGAAGGCACTACTTACAATTCTACTGAAAGAACCAATGAATTTTATAAGGGAAGTCCCAAAATGAACGCATTCAAAAGAAAGTCATTGTTTTTTTACCTTCATACATTCAGAAATAAGTACACAGAAAAAATTATTTTTCCAATTCAAACAAAAAATTTGTAGAATCAAACAATTTTTTGTCTGAAATCGTTCCTATAAACAAATTCGCATATTCAAACAATTTATATGCACTTTGTTTGTTGAAAAAAACACCGATTTTTTCAAACAAATAATTTAACTGAATCAAACAAAAAGTTTACTGAAATTCATATTAATTTTAAACAAATAATTTTGCTGAATCAAACAAAAAAGTTTTTTGCACAAGCAATGACGCGGACACAAGCAAGCAATGTTGGAGAAGATGAAGGCAGAGCAGAGCGGCCGGCTGGCTTTGAGACACATTTTTTTGTTGGAATAATTTCTGAACGAAGTCTTATTTATACACACAATGTTTTTCTTCATCACTCACTGTTGCTGCACCCTTTCCTTTGCTAATGAAGAAGAAATTTAACCAAAAACGGCGGCAGACCGACTGGATATGTTTTTCGTCATCATTCTATTTTAGTATTTGATGTATTTAAGTAAACAGATTGAAAAAATTGAATACGGGATTTTGTTTTTTTCACCAACTTTGAAACCAACCAAAAATTTATTTTCTTTTCAATAATGTTGTTGTTTCTGTTTGTTTAAAAAGAGTAAAACGTTTTTTTACCTGCTATTGTTTTTGTTGTTTTTTTTACTACAAACCTCGTCATGCTATTTTATCATCTGTCTTATTGTTGTACTTTTTTAAAGCGTTCAAAAATAGACTACATGTGTTTTTTGTTGTAGTTCTTATATTTCACATAAAGAAGTGTTGCTTACGATCAAATAAAAAAATGCAAAAAAAAGACAACATTAAGGAGCGTTAAATATTTCATACAAAATTATGAAAACTTAAAACCAATAACGCATATATTATATTTTTGAATAGTTGTCAGCATTTTTGTTGGTTAAATAAGCTTTCGCTTTTTTAAGCGTCAATGAAAACCGCTATTAAGCATCTGGATACCTTCAGGACCATATACAGTAGGTAACGGATGTAAGAAAACAAAAAAATGCCATAAATATTTTTTCTACGACTTTTTATTATTGAGGCATAGCAAGATATGTCTTGTACTAGTTTTTTTATTATAAGGATTTTTCTTATACGGAATACTTTTTATAGTGACAAATATTGAAAAACACATTATGCTTTTGCCATTCTTTCTTAAAAGCGGGTCTTTTTTATATGAGATGTATCTACTGTAGTATTTCAATTGGAAATCTAGTTAAAACATAGAATAATAAAGGTCAATGAAAACCTTTGTACACAAAGCATTTACCCTTCATAGGGAGTCATTGCCCTGCTATTAAAATCAATCATCAAAAAATGCCTCAACATTCGAAAAAAAATATCTTGGTATAAATCTAAATAAATTAGCTAATTAGCTTATTCGAAGAAATTCTGCTCTTAGTCTGGATTGTAAACTTTTACTTAAGATCTCAATCTTCATAGACCAATGTTTTATCTAGTTATGAGGCACTTCCTTGGCCGCCAATATAAAGAAAATCCAAAATTCGGCGAATCATTTCATCCGCTTCCCGGTCACTGATATTGATTACGCAGTTTGACTACATATGTTTTGTCTCTTGATTTATTGGATTAATTAAAATTTGTTACAGAGTGTAATCAGTATTGAAATAAAAATTCATTTGGTTTCTTTGTTAAAATTTGTATTTATAATTTAATTTAAAAACAAGTTTATTAAAGAAACCCAAATTTTTCTGTATATTTAAAAATAAAAAATTAGTAACACTGCAAACAAACAACATTGCACCCCCGCCATGTCGTATGATCGTTAACTAATGCATTAATAAATATTCATACGCAGCGTGGGTTTTCATGACTTTCTTCAATAATTTAATATTATTCATATAAGTCGACACTTTTAAAATAGATGCAAACGCAAGCGAAAGAGAAATCTTCATCACAAGAAGTAGCTTAAAATGCCTGAAAGTATAAGGAAACCGCACCGTACTCACTAGCGTGTTCTAAGAATAACTAACTTAAACTATGCTAAATAGATGCGACATCAATATGACACTTGTTAAACATTGAGACTTTCAAAATCAAAAACTCAATGATTGCACTTTAAGCTCCTTATTTAACAAATTTCCAGTATCTATTCATACACTACTCTGCACTACTTTTCATATAACGAAGTTTGATATGTAACAGGAAAAACAAACAACCGAATACCACAATATTTGTCTAGAGTTATATTATAATTTGCATTTTAAATTATCCAGTTTTATATAAATAAATCTGTGTTGCACATATGCTTGTATGCATGAAAATACGAAGACATTGCATAAATAATCTGCATAATGAAATTTTCAAAAATACTTTATCAAGATTCATTTTTTGTACAAACAGTAGTACGAGTGTTAGTTATTTTTTATGTTTGCCAATATTCAAATGCAAAGCACATTAATGCAAAAATTTATGGATGAACTGTAACACACGCATATTCATAGTTCATAGTTTTTGTGTTGCTTATGCTACAAAAAGTCGTGTCATATTTAAGTAAGAACAATAGGACAGATTAAATTTA
The DNA here is from genome assembly GCA_930367215.1 of Pollenia angustigena. NCBI lineage: Eukaryota > Metazoa > Arthropoda > Insecta > Diptera > Polleniidae > Pollenia > Pollenia angustigena. Next base: position 121,591,128 of record OV884059.1, on the reverse strand, counting down.
ATTTAAAAATGACAAGACTTCGATTTGACTATACCTAGACTATGACTAGACATTGTTAAGACAATGTTTAGATTATGACTAGACTATGACTAGACTATGACTAGACTATGACAAGACTATGACTAGACTATGACTAGACTATGACTAGATTATGACTAGACTATGACTAGACTAGGACTAGACTATGACTTTTTTTTTTAAGGAGGTGGAAATCTTACATAGATTCCCGTTGTTCTGGGATATGTCGGATTCTTACCGACTAAAACCACCCCCTTCTTCGCCGCCACTCCCTACGGAACTGCCATTTCAGGTATTACGTCGCAGGGTGAGGAATGATCAGTTGATCATTTCGTCTGTGCTTCTAGAGTTCTTTCTTCTTCGCTCCTCATCTCGTAGCTTGAGTTGTATTATTTTGACATAGCTACATATGCTCTTCCAGTTATCATGGCTTTCCATCATTGTGTGGATTATGTTATGCGGGTGTATATCACGACCAACCTCTCGCTCCAGTAAAGCCTTGTCGCGCGCAAATCTAGGGCAATTAAACATAGCGTGTTCCACATCCTCTATGCCGCTTCATACCTCCGTCGGGCTTCGTCAGCGAGTATGTCTATCGGTACCATGCCAGCTATAACGTTCACTGCGTCCTCCGATATTGTTCGGTAGGCGCTACAGACCCTCATAGCCGTTAGTCTATATACCGATGCCAGTTTTTTCCTTATCATTTGTACGTCCAAGCTCTCTGACCATACTGGTGCTGCATACAGCATGGTAGAGCTTACCACCCTAGCGATAACCTGCCATCTGCGCTGCTAGGGGCTATGACTATGACTAGACTATGACTAGACTATGACTAGACTATGACTAGACTATGACTAGACTATGGCTAGACTATGACTAGACTATGACTAGACTATGACTAGACTATGACTAGACTATGACTAGACTATGACTAGACTATGACTAGACTATGACTAGACTATGACTAGACTATGACTAGACTATGACTAGACTATGACTAGACTATGACTAGACTACTTTACGCTGACCCGATATTTGCCACGTCGATGAGCATAAAGGAAAGAATAAGGGAAATGCAGAAGCCACAGAGACTAAGTGAACTTAGAATTATATCGGCATACCGTACGGTGCCTACAAGTGCAGCACTAGTGTAAGAAAAGAATGAGATTTATAAAGAGACAAAACGCATTGCATGTGAACCCTGTAGCTTGATGGTACAAAAACCGAAAATTCTTGAAATAAAGGAAATGCAAGAAGAACCTAATAACAAAATGGCAAGATCGCTGGAATATGGAGGAAAATGGGAGATGGACATAAAAACTAATCCCCGATATTAGAGTCTGGATAGAGAGAAAAAATTATAGAAGGGGTACTTTCTCACACAGGTGAGTACCTGCACAGATTAAAGCTTCGGGATGCTGGCAACTGTGAGACATGCGTGACTGTCGTGGAAGACGCAAACCACATGCTTTTTGAATGGCAGATAGGCGACAAGAACTTAATGATTAACTGGAGACAACATTGACACCAGAAAATATGGTGAATAAAATGTTGGAGTCTGAGAGAGTGTGGATGTGCTGTGAACGTTTCATAAACTCCATAATGAAGATCCGGTGTACGGATGCTCCGAACCTCCTACCCTTGTGATAGGAAGGAGGATGTAGGACTCGTACAAGGAAAAAACCCCCCGTCCTGATGTAATGCTGACGTATTGATATTCATATCATTACTTTTACAAGACAATGACTAGACTGTGACAACACAATGACAAGACAATAATTAAACTATGACTTTTTCATCAATATTATTTACCTGACTATGCTTGTTTCAACACCTTCCATTTTGCTTAATCAAGATTTGACTGTTCCAACACTTTAAAAATAGTTTAACTCTAAACTAAACAAAAATTACAACTTGTTAATCGCCCACTTACCAAAATTTATTTGTCACATAGATTATCAATTAAAACTTTTTTAATCTAAAAAAACAATTAAGGGTTTAGAAAATATTTTGATTAACAAGTGACAGCTTTTGTGTTTTTCATTTACATGCGTATAATTTTAATATATGATTCTGTGAGTTATTGCAAAACCAAATTCAGTATTTAAAAGTGATTGTTGTAATGACATGCGGGTTTAGGTAAACGTTTTGTGGCGGCGCACAGTGGTATTTTTTTGGCAAAAAGTCTATTTTTTACAGTTATTTTTTAGAAATCTTATGATGCAATTCTGTAGAGAAGTGTTTCATTAGTAGAAAACCATGATTTGTTTTCAAAAAAAATAAAATTTTGTATAAAAAAGAGTGTGGTAAAGTTATCGAAATATTATACAACGAAAACTGATGAAAATTTTACTACATTTCAGTTGTTTATACAATAAATATGGTTTAACTATGAATAGTTTTAGAGCATTCTTATTAAAATATAGTATTTTAAATTTATTAGGAAAGAAAAATTATTTAAATTACATATATAGTTTAAGAGATCTGAGCAAATCAAAATGACTCCAAAAAATTTAGCATTTGCAGTTTTCATTAGAAAAAAAATAAGTTAGCTCGGTCTACCTCCGTGTTAGTACTACTACTAAATTAAAGTTTGGAATGTTTTCTTTAATTTTATGTAAAAAAATTCTGCGACTTTTTGCGATCGCTGAACAAACTTATAAATTTTGTGATAAAACTCACGTATTTTTTGTGAATATTTACAATAAATTGCAATGCATATTTACAGTAAAAGGTTTTGTATACTTTTAGGCTTTTACTTTTACTTTTTAATAACTGATTGACAGCAATATCGAAAAAGTGCAAAACAAAAAAAGAAAAACAAAACCATATGATTATTTGAAATAATAAAATTTGCCAAAAAAAATTAAGAAAACTATTAAATCTAACTAATTTTTAAAATGGGTTCCTTTTGTGTTTCATATAGCGAATTGTGCAAGGAACTTATAAATTGCAATAATAATGTGGATTTATTAACTGATTTCATTTTGGGTTCTATGGGCGGTGGGTGGAGGGCGTGGCCGATTTTGATTAAACTTTATATTTTTCTTAATTGAGCTAAATGAAGGCTCAGAGCAAAATTTCAAAAACTTTGGGCCAAAAAAAATTTTGGGTTCTATGGGTGGTGTGTGGAGGGCGTGGCCAATTTTGATGAAACTTTATTTTTTATTTAATTGAGCTAAATAAAGGCTCAGAGCAAAATTTCAAAAACTTTGGGCCAAAAAAAAATTTTGGGTTCTATGGGCGGTGGGTGGAGGGCGTGGCGAATTTTGATGAAACTTTATATTTTTCTTAATTGAGTTAACCAAAGGCTCAGAGCAAAATTTCAACATTCAACGAGCACTCCTTATATTTTTTGCCAAACATTGTATGGACAAATCCCTCTGTGCGGCGTTAGACAGTGTTGCCAATTTTAACATTAAGGGCCAATAAAAAAATGTATTTTGCCATTACAAATTCCTTAAGCAAAATTTGTTATGTGGAATAACTATAAATAAATATGACGAGAAACTATTATCAAAGTTAATAAATTTATCGATATACAAATAATTTTATTTGTTTTCGATTTTGTTGCTAATTTGTACTTATTTTTATTACATATAAATATTAATGAGATTTTGAAATTAAGTCTTGTTTGTCTCAAAATTCATTTTGCTTTGGTTGCGAAAAGTTGACAACACTGGATTGTCACCAAAACATAATAAACAATTAAAACACAATGATAAGGATTTTGGTTTTGGAACAATATAATTTTGCACTTAATGCCAATCAACTGCCATACACTGTTACAGGTACTTAGATGCGTAAAGGCGACATAAAATTTTTGTTAAGAAGATTTCTATAATTATTTTTAAGCAAAAAAATACAGGATTAGAATTGCTTATTTTAAATTTAAATTTTTTTGTTATTAATTTCAGGAAATTATGCCCCCATCATTGTACCCCCTTCGTGGATTGTTAAATTGCCCAGTAAAGGCAATTTTAAATCATCTATACGCGTCAATAATAAGCAAGTGAATAACGCTTCAAATAAAAAATCTAAAGCAAGCGCTAAAAAGGGCAAAAAGGATGATCGCAAGGAACAAAAAGCTTTTATTGTCAAACCCATACCCTCGCCCGAGGTGATACCAGTTATTGTTTACATTAATCCAAAATCTGGTGGCAATCAAGGTGTCAAATTATTGGGAAAATTTCAACAACTTTTGAACCCCAGACAGGTGTTTGATTTAACACAAGGTGGCCCAAAAATGGGGTAAGTATTAAAAAAAATCTCTTATTTAAAATTCGTACATGAATTTGAAAATCTTTCACTTCTTACAGTTTGGAACTATTCCGAAAAGCTCCCAATTTGAGAATATTGGCTTGTGGTGGTGACGGTACCGTGGGTTGGGTTTTATCCGTATTGGACCAATTAAATCCTCCCATACAACCTCCACCAGCCGTGGGTGTGTTGCCTCTTGGTACCGGTAATGATTTGGCCAGGGCCTTGGGATGGGGTGGCGTAAGTTTTTTTTATTCAATTTCAAAAAAAAATAGAATTTTTATAAATTCATCTTTTCCTTCAGGGTTATACGGATGAACCCATTGGTAAAATTCTACGAGAAATTGGCATGTCCCAAACTGTTTTGATGGACCGGTTTCGCTTAAAAGTTAGACTTAATGAAGATGTACCTGATGATAATGTAGAACGAAGCAAAGACAATGTTCCCTTGAATGTGATCAACAACTATTTCTCATTTGGTGTGGATGCCCACATTGCGCTCGAATTTCATGAGGCACGCGAAGCACATCCAGAACGATTTAATTCACGTTTGCGTAATAAAATGTATTACGGTCAAATGGGTGGCAAAGATTTAATATTGCGACAATATCGCAACCTCTCACAATGGGTTACGATGGAATGTGATGGCACAGATTATACGCAAAAATTAAGAGATGCTGGCTGTCATGCTGTATTATTTTTAAATATTCCCAGGTGAGTGTAAAGGAATTAAATTACATTGTCTCCTTGTAATGTTTGTTTTCTGAGAAGGAAGTTAAAGAAAAATAATTTTTTTCTCCCTTTTGCTTTTAGTTATGGCGGTGGAACCCATCCTTGGAATGATTCATTTGGTCAATCGAAACCCAGCATAGAGGATGGTCTCATCGAGGTTGTTGGCCTAACAACCTATCAATTGCCCATGTTGCAAGCTGGTCTACATGGCACTTGCATTTGTCAATGCCGTACGGCACGTATTGTCACCACCAAAACCATACCCATGCAAGTGGACGGTGAAGCATGTCGTGTTAAGCCCTGCATTATTGAATTAGATTTATTAAATAAGGCTGTTATGCTTGCCAAACGTAAACAGGGCCGTGGAGACGTGCAGTAAGTATTGAACTACAAACAAATCAACCAACCTCCTTTGTTGTTGTGTAAACACTTTAGGACATACTCAAGATATTAAAGCTTAAGTGTTATTCAACAAGAAGTGGTGTATACAAATATTGCAGTACACTTGAAAATTCCAAAAAGATTACGACAATTGCTGCCATCTTCTCCTTGTGCTAGAAATTATACAGAATCTGTATAAAACGTACGAGTTTTTATAACTCTAGACGTAATTGCAATATAACGTTCTGCGTTTTTTATTGGTCATGTGTGTTTAACTGCTAGAAATGGATTTTCTTTTCATCATTTTGAAAAACTTAATTAAAACGCATTCAGACATACACTCTTAAGAGCAAGCTGAGTAAAGAATTGTGTGTATGTATATAATAATATTAAGTAAATATTCCTCGAAACTGAACTTCAGGGTGGTCATTGTCAACTACCAGAAAACTCTTAAGTTAATTGGTTATTCGTTTTGTTGTTTGTCACAATAGTTTCATAGTCTGATAGCAAGAAAATAATAGTTAAATTCAAGAGTTCAGACCTGGTTTGCACATTTTAAGGTTGAAATGGGAAAGACGTTTAAGAACAAAAATTAATAAAAGTCAAAGACATTTTCATAATTAAGTTTTGGACATCGTGATAAATGGAGTCATTTAAAATTTAAATGATGTTATAGTTTTGTGGTAGTTAGTTAAACAAAATTCATTAAATAAAAAAAGACGATCGATGAGTGGGGCACCCCTGATTAGTACGTGGCAATTCGGAGCAAACTTTATTACAATTACCCCTTTTTTGATAAGCGAACTTAAAATACGCTTGCGACTGTTTGGTAATAGATTAAAGGAACTAAGTTCACGTTCTCTTTCATCTATTACCAAACAGTCGCAGGCGTATTTTAAATTCGCCAATATGGACTGATTATCGTGAAAATTGGAATAATACTTTTTTTTACAAAATCGGACGAAATAAGTAATTTTTTTTCATGATTTATTACCGTTTTAAAGTGGTTTTTGGGGAAGAAGATTTTTACGAAACTCATTGCAAATTATTAGCCGATCATCATCAATTCAATGGTGTTACTTCTAGACTTTTAAAACTAAATTAGACCAAACTTTATCAAAGCATCATTATTGGTCACGGTTTTCCAGTTTTATTTAAGTGTTTCACGAGAGGAGTGCTTCATTTGCAACCTGTTTTAAATTCTTGACAGAGCATTGCCTAAATTGTATGTGGTCACTTCTAGACATTTAACTAAAGGGTTTTTCAGGTAGGTTAGCCAGATTTTTTTGGCTCGGAACAACAGCATATCGAACAAAAAAAAAACAGTGCAATCAACGAAACAACAATACATTTTTATATAAAACTCGCTTTTTTAAATGCATTCTGAATTGAACCGTGTAGAATTCTACTGCACCAAAAAAGTTATCGATGCGTACACAATAAGCAAATTGTACATTGTTAAACTAAATGATACATTTTTTACTTTGAGTGCAAAGCAGTGTTGCCAATGAGGAATTCGGAAATTACACATGACTATGTACCAAATTAAACTACGGGCATTAGCAACAGACATTTTAAAAATTGGCTGCGAGTGGTTTTGTTTGATACAAACTTATTGACTTAAGGTACTTTTTGACTACACAATATTTTAACTCACTTCTTAAATTCTTAAATCTCCAGAACTGTCAAACTTTTTTTTATTAAATAGCGCTAAACACAAATTTTAAGAAATTAAAATCAAATTTGATAGGTTTTTGTTAAACATGCCTTTGTTTACACCCATCTCACCAATTAACTCAGACATTCGGAGAGAAAACTTTCATAGTGTAAACTCAGACTTAACTGCGCACACAGGAGTGATTTGTGCGTGTGATTTGTTCGCGTACTATTCCTCCACACAGGACTAGCAAATCTCAATAACCTTAAAAATCTTCAAAAAGAAAACACGAATGATGCAATTGCACTACACAACAGAAAAAGAAATTTAAAAAAGAAGCAAATGGACGAAAAAAGTCAGGATGTAAAAAATTAATGAAAAATATAGAATTTAAAGGAAAATTACACATAGATTACACATGAAACTAATTACACATGTGCTACATATGCAAATAAAGTGGTGCAGAATTTAGAACTCAAAGAACTCTGATGAAAGAATATGGTGGTTCTTGAAACATGTTAACCTGGGTTGGTTCGATACCCAGCCAAGAAAATTATCAATAAATTTTAATAAAATTTCATGTTGTAAAAATTCCTTCCTTCAGTAAAAATAATTTAATGAAAATTAAATTTGATGAACTCAAGTCTAACTAAAAATATTAAATATTTAATACAATTTAAAAAAAATTTGACTTTGTTTTTCAGGTGTATTAAATTCATACAGTATTAATATCCTGTACCCAAGTTCTGTAAATATAGTGAGAACTACTCGCATCGAAAAGATGTGAAACAAAAAATTCCATCGTTTCTCGAAAAGTGAGTAAAAAAGTATGTCTGTAACTAATGTCGAAAACTATCAAAAGAGATTACGTAGTTACGTTTTAAATGTCATAACATTGCACTAGAAGCCGATGTGACGTTGCAGACGTTGAGAACGCCAGTAACGCATAACGTTGACGTCGGCCAAAATTTACTAAAATTGAAAATTTTTCAACGACGACGGCGTAAATACAACCGTCGGATATACCAAATAATGTAAAGTGCGACTTTAATGTTTGTTGTTTGCAGACGAGCTTTGAAAACATTCGAATATTTTTTAAAAATGTTAAAAGCAAAATTACTAGACAATAAAAGATATACCAAGAACAAAATATTATTATTATAATTCTTTGCATTTTGCATTTTTAATTGTTTTTTAGTGTTTTTCCCGCCTCATTTTTATTCGTGAGTTTATTTGACAGTACAAAGCAGGAACTCTTCTTACAAAATTGTTACAGACACACTTTTTCTGTAAATTGGCGAGTAATTTTCTTACGTGGCAGCTAGTACTCGCCAAAAAGTGACAGACCCAGTATAGTGAGAAAAACAGCTGTTTATTTCAATATATGGCATTGTTGTTTCATTTCAGCCATTTTAATCGAAAAGTTTCTCGATACTTAAGCTAATTTGCTAGATTTCGATCCCAAGCTAGAAACAATTTGGACTCCAAAATTCCTCTTTTCGGTTAATTCGTTTCAAAGTTAGCTAGAATCGCTAAGTTGTAAAGATAACACAGAAAAAAATTAAAATAGATTTTAATTAAAAAATTTGTGATATTAATTAAAAAATTAATTAAATTTGCACCAGTAAACAAATTAATACTATCAATTAAACGTTTAATTAAATTATTTAAACGTTTAATTCACTTGATTAAACTTTTAATTCACTTGATTATATTTTTAATTAAAACTGATTTTATTTTTGATTAATGCTTTAATTAGTGAAAAATTTTGTATAATTTTTTCTGTGAAGTTGTACTCAAAGTTTTTTTTTTTGAACTTGCAACACACAATCGTTTTAAAAATTTGTTCTAACTGTATTAATCTCATTCAAATTCGATTTCCAAAACATGACTACGTCTTTTCTAAAACCGATTTTCAATGAATTTTTGGTGCACTTAAAATGTTTAAGTGTTCCCCCGAAATATTTACACGAATTTCAATGAACCTTCATACTAGATCAGCCATTTCTAACAGCTGAATGCTTAACCAAAATATACAAAACCCGCAAAGAATTAATTTGCCATAAAAACTTTTATTTAATCGAATTGTCCTTAATATTCATGTCATTGATTGTGTTTCATGCCTTTAAACATTTTCGAGGGTTGTTATTTATATTTTGAGCCTAAGAACTAAACGACAGTAATTGGTAATCAAAAATGGCTTTGTTGTTTTTCAAAGTATTTTCCATGATAATTCATCAACACTTTTCTATGATCTGAAACCAATATTGGTAACACTTATTTCTTCTCCGATTAAGGTAGACTTTTTGATACACTGCGATTGTACTTCTTGAGCATTTCTTTGCACCAATTGACACAAGCGTCTTTTTAAGCTTTTGTCAAATTATGCGGGATCCAGTGCGCACAAATCTTTTTAACAATTAAATGTTAAATAAAATGTGCAATATCTTCTTCATGCTTTACATACTAATAACCAAGGTTGTCTCAAAGTCTCGATTTGTCATATGCCGGTTCAGCACATGAACCGTAAGATAGGCCCAATTGCTAACGACACCATGGAATCGACAAATTCGCCTCACTTTCACCAACAGAAGCGATATTTTCGCCAGTAAGCATATTGCGATAATGCACAGGCCTGACCATATCTGTGATGCTGCCAGTCTCTTTAAATTTCTTTATAATCTTTCCATTTACTTGCACAGTCGGTCGATTTTTATGACTATAATCACCCCGCAATGTTCGAAACGTGTGCCAAGTTTGAACCACCACTTATATATATATATATATATATATTAGAGCGACTCACCAAAAAAGTGCTCGATGTACCCTCCTAAAAATAAACCTTGGACTTTTTTAAGATGACATTTTAAATATTTCGGCTCCAGCTTTGACCTCTCGTGAGCTGGACCAGTTTGAAAAAGGGTATATTTTTGCATGTTTTGTTAATTTAAGAATTTGTTTCCTTACCAACATATACAGATTGGGTATCGTAAGAAAGGCTTCCAACTGCATATACAATTTGTCCAAGGACGATCATTCATGTCTTTTTTTTAAGGATTGTCTGTAAAATAAAACGGTTTTTGAATTTTTTGTTCGGGGTTGTTTGTACTAAAAGTGCCAAATTAACATATTTTAATCTTTAGTCGATTTAATTAAATACGTGTCTCAGCTTTTTTTGAAATTCGTGCTAGTTCGCGTTTTGACAAAAATGCAATGGGGTGGTAACCCTTCGTTTTAAAAAGGGCAATATGGGTATCAAGTTTTATCTTTTGGCAAGTTTATCATCTTTGTATGTAAATAATTTAGATTTTTGCAAATTATATGCATTTTACAAGGTGCTCTTGAGGATTACAGGCTGCATGTAGTGCAACCATATAGCAGTACCGATTTAACGCTACAGTTAAATATACGTAATTTGGTCCTCTGGGATAAGTTGTGGGAGCGCCAAACCTTCTGCAACTTGAGGAACGCAACACGTGCCTTGTTAATGCGGTCAACAACATCGGCTACAGAGTCACCGTTTTTTGTAATTTTGCATCGGAGATAATTGAAAGATTTTACGTCATATTACCGACACTGAGTGGTGTTGTTATGTTAGTTCCTATACGCATCAGCTTTGTCTTCTTGATGTTTATCCTCAATCCTACTTTTTTGGCGTTTTCGGAGTCTTTTTAACTTTTCCTGAATATTCGCAAAGCGGTGGGCCATTAAACATATGTCATCTGCATAGTCTATATCAAGTATTCCATCATATTCCATCGAATACCGGTAGAGCCCTCCCTGTTGGTTGCTTCCATTACACAATCAAAGAGCAGAATGAATAATGTGGGAGACAGGATAAAACCTTGTCTTACGCCAGCAGTAGTTGTGAAAGGTTGGCTTTCTTTTCCGTTGAAACGGACCTTACACTCTTCATCTCTGTACAACTCACGCATTAGGTTAACGATTTTTTCAGGTATGCCTTTACCAATTAGGAAAGACCACATTGAGTTTCGGAATATTGTGTCGAAAGCTCCCTCCAAATCTACGAAAAGCAGGTAAAGGGGTGTGTTATACTCTGCCGATTGCTCAATAATTATACGTAGAGTATTGACCTGATCGACACATGATCGTCCAGGCCTAAAACCAGCTTGTTCGTTTCGCACAATTTGTTCCACCACTCGTTCGTTGCAGTATCAATGTCGCCATTATTTTCCCTATGGCGTTAAGCACGGTAATACCACGCCAGTTTTTACACTGCGTTAGGGTCGCCTTTTTTAGGGATTGTTATAACTACACCTTCTTTCCACTCTGCAGGAATTTTATTGTTGAGCCATGCATTTCTGTTCAGTGGGGTTAGAAATCCTGCTAACGTATTAGCACCATATTTCAACAGCCTTGTCAGAACGGCGATTTTTAAACCACTAAATGGATAAGCGCTGTATAAATAGCAACCCTCGTAATAGAACAAAAATCTTAATATGTACGTTTTTATACTGCAATATGTGCCACAGAATTTTTTGTTAATCCTTGCCCTCGACTATGCCTCACATAATTTTATTACTGCATACATTGAACATACAAAGAAAATTCAATGGATTCAATGTTTACTGGACATTCTTTTCAAATGAAAAGTATTTTATGATTTCTGCAATAGTTTATAGTAGCTGTTAGAGTAGATTTCTCGTTTCATCTTTTTCCATCCGCTTTCCGTTTTATATCGCAAGTGTTCATGCATTTCAATGACAAAACGAGTGCGAGAAATTTAACCATGATAATGATGATGTTGATGTTGGTCACTCACTTTACACTTTTGAGGTTTTTTATTTATTTGTTTTTAACATCAACAAAATTAAAAAGTTGAGAAAATGTTTTTAAACAAGGTTGTTTTCGTTCATTAAGGAATTCAGCAAATGAATTGAGAAAATTTAAAGAAAAATATTAAATACTTATCTTAAGGAATTTAAAAAAATAACTAGCACGTGAAACAGATTCCTTTTTAAAAACCATTAAAAGGTTACAATTTAGCGATGGAAACCAAATGAGTTTAAGGTGTGTAAAATCAGTAGGGTAGAAAGGAGTATATTATGGGGTACCTTATATCTTTTAAGGAAATATGGGATTTAATAACTGGTCCCTCTTCACAAATCTTATATTTAAGTCAGCAGAAGAGGGTTCTTTTAATATTCCTTAAATTGTGTCCATTACAAGGGCACATTTAAAACTACTTAACATTTTTAGGGAAGGCTACACAACAATGAAAATGTTGGGTTTTATAACCTCCCGAAATTTAATATGTATTTAAGTAGTAAACATTGGGGTCAATCGGAAAAAAATTGGTAATAAATCTAAATCTTCTAAACTACTGAGTGGATTGCAAAATTATATACAAACGAGTCGTAGAGGCGGACATAGGCTTTAAGAAAATGGATCACCCTGTTAGATTACAAGGTGCAAAGTTGACCACCTCGGCCTAGGTAAACTTTGTAAAGCTAGTAACTTGTGCGAATATTGACAGTTTTCAACGAATGAAACTTTATAATTAGCAATTAGGAAGAAAATAATTTCCAGTTAATTTCACTAAGTTATCGGTTATAGTTTTAAAAATATTTCAGTTAGTTTTTTTTAACCGTGACTTTATTTTGTTTTTCACAAATATACTCGGTAATGAAGGTCCATTTATTTTTCTAAAATCCTCCTCTTATATAGAGGGCTGTTCAGTCGAAGTTAAGGTTTTTATACCGCAGTCGGATTCGAAGAATCCACAAAAACTGGCGACTCCGACTCCAAAACTTTTCGGCATAAAATTTAAAATTTTTTTTAATATTTTCAAAAATAAAAATTCTTCGAAATTGGCGATGTAATGTTACAAGGATTACAATTTCGCTCGAAAATCGCATAAAAATAATTAAAATCCACTATGCAGTTCTTTTTAATTTTTGTCCAAATAGTACTATCTATTTCAATGTTCAAATCGACAAAATTTTAATTTGTAAATATAAGCGCGAATATCTGCACGTTAGACGTTGTTTTTAAATAACTTTGTAAAATAAAGTTTAGTCATTAATCTTACGAGTTATTGGAAAAATCTGTTTTTTCGCTCTCCTGTAAAATTGTGATTTTGCAAATAGCACTATTTGAATATAAACCCTCGATATGACTCTTCTTACATTTTAGCAATAATACAGACCAATGGATATTCGTAAAAGAGCTTGATAATAGACTTGTTAATACATTTTTTTTTATTTACTTCCCGAATGGATTTTTATTATGGTTTTGGATAAAACCAAAGCAATTAGTTATATTTGGCTTTAGTCATTTTGAAAATTCTAGCAAAATCCTTTACACATTTCACAGTTTCATTCTACAGTTTATTTTTAAATTCACTAACCCAATTTCCTTTTACAGAGTTAATCCTTTGGAGAGACTACAATTGGCAATATTGCGTGTAAACATGGAACAATATGAACGGCATCACTATGACAAACCAATGCTGCGTAAATTGGCCAATAAACTGGGCGTAGTAGAAATAGAGTGCCAGTGCGATCTCGAACAAGTGCGCAATATGCTTAATGAAAAATTCGAACAATCAATATCGTATCCAAAAGTATCACAAGATTGGTGTTTCATTGATTGTAAGTAAAGCCTAATATTCTTAAAATTTACAAACTATTATTTTTCCATTTTCTTTTAGCTTGTACGGCTGAGCATTTCTTTCGCATTGATCGGGCCCAAGAACACCTACACTTTATCTGTGACATAGCAGTCGACGAGCTCTTCATATTGGATCACGAGGCTGCCACTATGCCACAAACACCCGATCAAGAGCGATCATTTTCGGCATACTCACAGCGTCAAGCCCAAAATGAAAGACGCAACATGGAACAAGGACGTTCGGGTAGTACTGGTATGCCACTACCTTATGCTTATAAAAGAATGTTTTGCCATTATTATTACCGAAAAAAAAACGTAGAAATTTAATATTTGTAATCGAACTCACAAATTGTTACCTTTGATTTTTTAAATGTTTTTATTAACCAAGAATTTATAAAGAAGCGTCAATCAAAATAATTTACCACCTTTTCAAAGAAATCGAGTAGGAACCTTTTTGTTCCCCCCTCGAAACACAACCAACAACACACATACACACACACACATTTTTTTACAACTATATCTCTCTATCAATAAATGCCCTTTTTACACTTTCAATTTTAAATGAAAAAGAAACAGATTTCAGCATACAGCTTAGTCCTTGCTGACTACAAACTCACTTACAAATACACCAACCACTACAAAGCACAGCACCGTATGTAAGTATTAAGAATTTGGTGTTGATCCTTTCGGAAAAATGTATTTATCTAATGTATATTGACAGCAAAGGCTAAACCGTATACCGATATCTTCGTTTAAACTTCAAAACAAATTATATTAAAAAAAAATCCGAAAAATATATTGCAAACGTTTGTCAATTAAAAAATAAAGAACTCCCCACTTCCTCCTCTACCACCTAAGCACTCAATGTTTTCCTAGGTAGGTTTAAGCACTTATTGATCTAGTACAAATTAAGGGGATTCACGATCAACGGCAATAATATGACAATCATTCCTATTAAAATGTCGACGTCGACACGAGATGACGTCGATGGGACAATACTTTTTTTTCTTAGTCGTCATGGACAACAATCGATTACTCATGACGTTCACTTTTGTATTTTCAACGGCGCTTTTAAGGCAACGTCAAATAGAGTTTGCGATGACTCAAGTGAAACTTAAAGAAATTTTGATAGAAAGTAATTTATTTATTAAATACGTTTAAAATAAAATGAACTGTTAAAATTAGTCCACCAAAAGTAAGAAATGAAAATTTTAGGACAGATAATTTAGACTGTTTAATTTAATTTATTATCTCATACCAAATTATTAAAAAAAAAAAAAAAAACAAACGAAAAAAAATAGTTTGAGATATTTTTTCTGTCAGACTTTCGATAACTAGTCGACACCGACACAACTTACTTAGAAAATGCCACATAAATGTCGAAGTGATGTAGTTGTCGACATGATGTGACAAAGACTTAAAGCTGACATCAACATCGACTTATATAATAGCGGTGAATGTCAGCAAATGCTTCAAAGTGAGAGGTACTTTACAAAATCACTAATTGTTCCCATACTTTTTTTCATACTTTTTAGGGCCATTATTACAACTTGAAGTTAGCTAAAGTTAAGATTAAACTGACAGATAATAATGTGTTATCTGTCAAAAAGCGTCTGTTAACTGTCGGATAAAAGCTAACGCCAAATTATAATAATGGCCCTTAAGGTTTTTGTAAAAAAAGTTTCTACCCACTTCCAATAAGTATTAATTTTACAATTTCGCCTAGTTCCACAAAATGGTTAAACAGCTGGCGCCTAATTCTGGCAGTCGTGATCGAGAACTTTCTCGATTCGAAAGGAATTTTATTACAGTCGATACTGAACGAATCGAAATCATTTTTTCAGTATTGTGAAACTCAAATTAATGCTTTATAACACTGAAAAAATAATTCCGATTCGTTTAGTATTGACTGAAATAATTAGATATTAAATTGCTTTCGAATCGAGAAAGTACTCGATCACGACTGGCAGAATCAGGCCCCTGATAAGGAGACTAATGTGGTGCTTATAGAACACGAGCGCCTTACTCGTCCGTTCAACTTATATTTAAAACAAAAACAAATTTCGAAATTTAGTTTTTGTTTTAAATGTAAGTTGAACGGACGAGTAAGGCGCTCGTGTTCTATAAACTACACATAACTTGAATCATTGATTTTATCAATATTTTTAATACAAAACGTTAGAACTAGTTTTTTGGAATATGTGGTTCCCAACTTAAAAAATTTATTTAAATTTAAACCTATTCGAAATTTAGAACATTATTTTTTTAAATTGGTTAACAAATCGTGAATCCCCCTATTGTTTAAACTAATTTCCTTTCATTTTGTTTCTTCCTAATTTAATTTCTTTTTATTATGATAATCTAATATTTTTTGTTGATTTAATTTATTTGCTTATTTAAAGAGGATTTACAAATTGGATCAAAGCCAATTAGAGTTATTAAATTTAAAAGGTAAAATTTTCAAATTTTTAAATGTAAAGTAGTTTAGAACTGGCTTGAATTGAAATTTCTTTCAAACTAAAATTAAAACTTATGTATAATTTCGAAACATGCAGCTGCAAAGATCGCTTATTTAGTTTCAATGAAGAAGTTTTTGGTTATGGATTCAGGTATTCAAATTTTATTTGTATTTTTTGTATTTTATTTTAAAAACAAATAAGAATTGTCACATAATTTCCAAATTTTAAAAAGAAATCAGGACATTTCTGTTACATTTTGTTCATAAAATATAGTTTGTCCCATGTACTTATAAAGCAAAGCCCGCTAAAACGATTTGCATAGGTTTTATTAAATGGCTACAAAGGGTGTTCTTTAAGCCCAATCGAACTTACAAAAGGGTTAGCTGTCAAACGAACTGTCATCAAAAGCACACAGTCGTCTATAAGTTGCGCTTGTCATAGGACTGATTTTAAAGGTAAATTTCTATAACTTGGTATCGTTGTTCAAGCGTGAATCTATTAATGATGATTTGTCACTGATCATAAATGTCAAAAGCCTAGTGCAGTATGAAAGCCTTCACAGACCAACCTTTGCCATAGGAGTAACAAATCAACCTCATATGCGGAAGTTTCCCTTCCCGCGGTTTTGGGTACAAGCCACAGCCACTACGTGATCCCCGAAAGTATCCCTTCGTTAAGAATTCCTTTCTGTTGACCAACCTTAATACACCCAACTTCTATGAAAGGCAGATTTCCTTAAGAAAAGCATCCTGAAAACTCGGAAGCATTTACCCCAAGAACAAATACATACGGAGGCGTCAACCAATGTCCAGTCCAGTGCCGTGTCATCGAGGCTAATGACTCCCATAGCACCACATAACAAAGTACTTTGGTGAGTTCTCCGGACTCAGGAAATCAAAAGAGACCTGTCATTTTGAATATATGTCGTATCTCAGGTATGGATACACCTTATTTGCCGGGGAGGATGTATGTAACATCCAAAGGAGAAATATCCTTGCGATTATCCCCGGAGGAAATTGGTCGGGGCAGTGGGAATAAAATATTAAATTGTATAGAACCTAGTGAATGGACACCAGCGATGAAAATGATTTCTTTATCTAACGATATAAAGCAAATCTACAAAGATTTCTTATAAGAAATAAAATATTAGGGCAATTTTATAATTAAATTTGCATGGTTTAAGGGTCAAGCATACTTAAGCAGACATCCGATTAAATTTTTGTATAAAAAATCTTGAGCTAGTCGGTCTTATGAAGAAAGATATCTAAAGATGAATGATTTTGTGCAGAAAACTTACACGAATATACTATAGGAAATATTGAGGCAATTTTTTAGACAATTTTTAAGGCATTCAAAACAAAACATCTTAATGTATTTAGTAGAATATTATATAAAATTTTGAAACATATTTTCACCCAGAGAAAAAACACGTTTAAATATGGTCACCTCCGCCAAAATAATTTTTAAGGAAATTTAAGGAATTTAACCATATTATTTTTACCGACAACCGTATTATGGTTAAAATAGTCCTCCAACAGGATGCCACAACCATATTTTAGTTGCCTCTGAACATGTTATGGTTAATAATAACTTAAATGTGTTTAACACTTATAACAGCATGGTTGGTTTTCAACCATAATATGTTTAAAATTTTCTTTAAAAATTGTTTTGTTGGAGGTGACCATATTTAAGCATGTTTTTTCTCTGCGTGTATTATGCAAAATTTATAATTAAGATTTTTTTTCTAATCAAGTTGATTAAGTTTAAGTATTCTTAATTTTTAAGAAATGTTTAAATTTAATATTTATTAATGTTATTTATTTTTTACATAAATTTAATTTGTAATTTTATTTTTCTACATTTTTATTCTCTTCTTTCTACACACCAAAAACATATTCACACCTACACATAAATAAAAGTCCTATACTGGAGCAAACTTCCGATGCCGTATTATTAGCGGCTCAAAGTGGCGATTTAAATTTGGTAGATTTTTTTTATTTGTAATTTATTTTTTCATGTTGCATAATTATAAATTTATTTATTATAATAGAATCTACAAATATATTTTTTATTTTTTATTTTATGTAACATAATTCTGTCCTGTACTGTCTTAAAGCTTAAAAAATTCTGTTGTTGTTATTGTTGCTGTCCTCCCAAGTCATATACGAAATATGTCTAAAGTAAATTTTGTCTATTTAAAAACATTAACAAATCTTTCAGTTTAAGGGCTATTTTGTTTTACAAAAATATTAAGGGCCATTATTACAACTTGAAGTTAGCTAAAGTTAAGAATTAATTGACAGAAAATAATGTGTTATCTGTCAAAAAGCGTCTGTTAACTGTCGGATAACAGCTAACGCCAAGTTATAATAATGGCCCTAAAAGCGTTTTGCATTGCTAAATAAGAAAGCCTTTAAATTAAAAGGTTTTAACTGTATACAATGTTGAGTTTTTTTTAATTTTTATTTAAAAAATTTTAGAAGATAATGTTTGTTGAACTATTAACATTTTTTTAATTACAGTTACGTGCACTACATGAACTAGGACACTCTTTACAATCAGCCAATTCAAAAGGACATACTGCTTTACATTTAGCTTGCAAATATAATCATAAGGATATTGTTAAATATATACTAACATGTGCCTCACGTCGTTTAATTAATATGGCCGAGAAGGAGGGGTGAGTAATCGAATTTAAATTAATAAGGTGAGAAAGAGATTTAATTGAAATATAACACCCTGATTAGTTCAGCCCCAAAAATGTGTGGTAGGCCACCAACCTTAGGGACACCGATCTTAATTTTTAAGTGAATTTGAAAAACTTGTTAAAAGCAATAAAGTATCGATTCATTATTCGAACTAGCCTCATTGTAAATACTATCCCGTAAAACAAACTTGAATACACGGGACTTATTTTAATTCAGGTACATATGTGATGAAACACGATGTCGAAAACAAAACGATTTGAAAACGATAAACAAAAATAACATTTTAAATATGGGTGTGTGTCATGAACGTTTGTTTCTTTTTGTATGGAAATCGATATTCAGTTTTCTCAGTAAATTGTGAATAAAATCAAAAGTTGTGCACCGATTAAAACATAAACATAAACATATTCGAAATAATGTTAAGATAAATGTTTTTTTTTTTGCAAAACTGTGATTTTTGTCGAATTTTTACTTATTATGAATTTTTAAAGAACAAAAAATTGTTTTTTTTTTTCAAAATTTTCCTTCAAAAACTCAACGATATCTCTGAAACTAAAGGGAAAATTTTAAAACAATGTAAGCACGGCTTAAAGATACTACTGTTGCCGAGTTTCGGTATTTTTTGTTAACTGAATTGGTCAACCGTTTTCAGGTTATTCCAATGTATGTAGCAGAGATCAGCAATGAGTAGTGAAAAAGTGAGTAGAGCTAAATCATGACTCATAAATTCTTGTACTTATACGCACTCATACTTATTCCAATGTGATTCAAACTCATATTCACTCAAAAGTTTAATTTTATTCATCGTACTCGTATTTACCAACATTTGTAGTGTTTGATTTAGAATCTACTCAAGTCAATGTGTATAGGCGAAGCAAAATGCGAGGCTGCCAGATTTGTCCCCGAAATAGCAAAGTGACGATTTGGCAATTACAGTTTACTAAAGAACATGTATGAAGTAGACGATTTTTCGGCAAATTTATCTGGCAGCGCTGATTATTAAGTTGTGTGTTTTCTCTGTTGTGTTAAAACGGTAAATGGATGAGCTAAATGATTTGAATCATTGTGAGTATTATAAGTATTTTCTTGAAATTTTAAATCAAGCTGAGGTCATTTATGAGTATGCGTATAATGTCGACGTCGCACTCATAAATATTTCTCTTGTGAGTATGAGTGAATCAGAGTAGTTTAGTTTAAATGATTTCTACGCACTTATACTTACAATTGCATGAGTCAGTATGAGTAGCGAAAAAGCGATTCATTGCTGATCTCTGGTATGTAGTGAAAGTGCCTTAAATTTGGACATAACGGTATATCTCAAAAAGTAGAGCTGAGTTGAAATCAGCGACCTCAAATTAGAAAAAATCCCAGACCGCAAAATGGAAGTTCTGCAGTGTAATATTATTTTACATTTTTTATTATCTACCGTTAATTAAACTGTATTTTAAGTAAAAACTAACAGCCGTATTCATAATGAAAAAAAAATAAAGTAAGCAAAAATTTTATTCATAATAAACAAACCAAACTCTGGCTAACGATTTGCTAAACTCTTGTTACCGAGCTGCCAACTTGTGAAAAACAGCCGTTTAATGTCAAACAATTTTGTAGGTTTTTTTTTAAATAACTGTTGTTTTTTAATTTACTGTATTTTCTTAATTTATTTTAATTTTAAAAACTTTTAAAATTTTTATATGTGAAGGGAAAAAGAAAAAAAATGACAAATTCAGCGATGATTAATGCAAAACGTGTTGCATTTTTGATAAATACAATGTGGCATCATACAAATTCAGAGTTGATTTATTAAAAGTTGGCAGGTGGAGAAGAATTCGTTATGAATTAACTCTGTGCCAACAAGCTTCTAAGCTTAATCGCCATTCTAGTTAGCAGCTCGTTGTACGTAGTGTACAAACTATGGCTAACTTTTCGTTATGAAGACGGCTGTAAGACTATAATTCAAAAATGAATTTTAAAATCGCTCGAAATTCATCTTCTAAAAACGATCGTTTTAAAATCGAACGATTTATGTTTACAAATGGATCAGATCCTATAAAAGACTTTATTTTGAAAATAACTTTCAATACCAAAATTATCAATCATAAATAAAATATGGAAAAAAATTATGTATATAAATTTATATGTTTCAAAAATTTGTTTTTTTTTTTTTTGTCTTAGTGGATCGATTTGGTGAGGGACAAATGTTCTCTTCCACTCAAGTTGGTGAATGTTCAATTTAGTTTTGTAAGTTCAAAACCATAAAAAAATCAGAAATTACCAATTAGAAAACAAAAAGGTACCAAAAAGTCTACGCTATATATATTCTTCTGTAGTCTGCATGTTTAATTTTAAGTTTCTAAGTACAGTTTTAAGAAAAATTCAAAACGTACCAGTTAAAGAACAAAAGATACCTCTTGCAAGGTTCTTTTTCATTCAGGACCTTGCATGTTTAATTTTAGGTTTCTAGAACCAATGAAACAGGAAATTCAAAAAGTAAAAGTGAAAGAACAAAAAAGCAACAAAAATAGGTTCTTAATCACTCAGGATCCTGCAACTATAATTTTATGTTTCTAAGTTCATTATGGTTAATAATAACTTAAATGTGTTTAACACTTATAACAGCATGGTTGGTTTTCAACCATAATATGTTTAAAATTTTCTTTAAAAATTGTTTTGTTGGAGGTGACCATATTTAAGCATGTTTTTTCTCTGCGTGTATTATGCAAAATTTATAATTAAGATTTTTTTTCTAATCAAGTTGATTAAGTTTAAGTATTCTTAATTTTTAAGAAATGTTTAAATTTAATATTTATTAATGTTATTTATTTTTTACATAAATTTAATTTGTAATTTTATTTTTCTACATTTTTATTCTCTTCTTTCTACACACCAAAAACATATTCACACCTACACATAAATAAAAGTCCTATACTGGAGCAAACTTCCGATGCCGTATTATTAGCGGCTCAAAGTGGCGATTTAAATTTGGTAGATTTTTTTTATTTGTAATTTATTTTTTCATGTTGCATAATTATAAATTTATTTATTATAATAGAATCTACAAATATATTTTTTATTTTTTATTTTATGTAACATAATTCTGTCCTGTACTGTCTTAAAGCTTAAAAAATTCTGTTGTTGTTATTGTTGCTGTCCTCCCAAGTCATATACGAAATATGTCTAAAGTAAATTTTGTCTATTTAAAAACATTAACAAATCTTTCAGTTTAAGGGCTATTTTGTTTTACAAAAATATTAAGGGCCATTATTACAACTTGAAGTTAGCTAAAGTTAAGAATTAATTGACAGAAAATAATGTGTTATCTGTCAAAAAGCGTCTGTTAACTGTCGGATAACAGCTAACGCCAAGTTATAATAATGGCCCTAAAAGCGTTTTGCATTGCTAAATAAGAAAGCCTTTAAATTAAAAGGTTTTAACTGTATACAATGTTGAGTTTTTTTTAATTTTTATTTAAAAAATTTTAGAAGATAATGTTTGTTGAACTATTAACATTTTTTTAATTACAGTTACGTGCACTACATGAACTAGGACACTCTTTACAATCAGCCAATTCAAAAGGACATACTGCTTTACATTTAGCTTGCAAATATAATCATAAGGATATTGTTAAATATATACTAACATGTGCCTCACGTCGTTTAATTAATATGGCCGAGAAGGAGGGGTGAGTAATCGAATTTAAATTAATAAGGTGAGAAAGAGATTTAATTGAAATATAACACCCTGATTAGTTCAGCCCCAAAAATGTGTGGTAGGCCACCAACCTTAGGGACACCGATCTTAATTTTTAAGTGAATTTGAAAAACTTGTTAAAAGCAATAAAGTATCGATTCATTATTCGAACTAGCCTCATTGTAAATACTATCCCGTAAAACAAACTTGAATACACGGGACTTATTTTAATTCAGGTACATATGTGATGAAACACGATGTCGAAAACAAAACGATTTGAAAACGATAAACAAAAATAACATTTTAAATATGGGTGTGTGTCATGAACGTTTGTTTCTTTTTGTATGGAAATCGATATTCAGTTTTCTCAGTAAATTGTGAATAAAATCAAAAGTTGTGCACCGATTAAAACATAAACATAAACATATTCGAAATAATGTTAAGATAAATGTTTTTTTTTTTGCAAAACTGTGATTTTTGTCGAATTTTTACTTATTATGAATTTTTAAAGAACAAAAAATTGTTTTTTTTTTTCAAAATTTTCCTTCAAAAACTCAACGATATCTCTGAAACTAAAGGGAAAATTTTAAAACAATGTAAGCACGGCTTAAAGATACTACTGTTGCCGAGTTTCGGTATTTTTTGTTAACTGAATTGGTCAACCGTTTTCAGGTTATTCCAATGTATGTAGCAGAGATCAGCAATGAGTAGTGAAAAAGTGAGTAGAGCTAAATCATGACTCATAAATTCTTGTACTTATACGCACTCATACTTATTCCAATGTGATTCAAACTCATATTCACTCAAAAGTTTAATTTTATTCATCGTACTCGTATTTACCAACATTTGTAGTGTTTGATTTAGAATCTACTCAAGTCAATGTGTATAGGCGAAGCAAAATGCGAGGCTGCCAGATTTGTCCCCGAAATAGCAAAGTGACGATTTGGCAATTACAGTTTACTAAAGAACATGTATGAAGTAGACGATTTTTCGGCAAATTTATCTGGCAGCGCTGATTATTAAGTTGTGTGTTTTCTCTGTTGTGTTAAAACGGTAAATGGATGAGCTAAATGATTTGAATCATTGTGAGTATTATAAGTATTTTCTTGAAATTTTAAATCAAGCTGAGGTCATTTATGAGTATGCGTATAATGTCGACGTCGCACTCATAAATATTTCTCTTGTGAGTATGAGTGAATCAGAGTAGTTTAGTTTAAATGATTTCTACGCACTTATACTTACAATTGCATGAGTCAGTATGAGTAGCGAAAAAGCGATTCATTGCTGATCTCTGGTATGTAGTGAAAGTGCCTTAAATTTGGACATAACGGTATATCTCAAAAAGTAGAGCTGAGTTGAAATCAGCGACCTCAAATTAGAAAAAATCCCAGACCGCAAAATGGAAGTTCTGCAGTGTAATATTATTTTACATTTTTTATTATCTACCGTTAATTAAACTGTATTTTAAGTAAAAACTAACAGCCGTATTCATAATGAAAAAAAAATAAAGTAAGCAAAAATTTTATTCATAATAAACAAACCAAACTCTGGCTAACGATTTGCTAAACTCTTGTTACCGAGCTGCCAACTTGTGAAAAACAGCCGTTTAATGTCAAACAATTTTGTAGGTTTTTTTTTAAATAACTGTTGTTTTTTAATTTACTGTATTTTCTTAATTTATTTTAATTTTAAAAACTTTTAAAATTTTTATATGTGAAGGGAAAAAGAAAAAAAATGACAAATTCAGCGATGATTAATGCAAAACGTGTTGCATTTTTGATAAATACAATGTGGCATCATACAAATTCAGAGTTGATTTATTAAAAGTTGGCAGGTGGAGAAGAATTCGTTATGAATTAACTCTGTGCCAACAAGCTTCTAAGCTTAATCGCCATTCTAGTTAGCAGCTCGTTGTACGTAGTGTACAAACTATGGCTAACTTTTCGTTATGAAGACGGCTGTAAGACTATAATTCAAAAATGAATTTTAAAATCGCTCGAAATTCATCTTCTAAAAACGATCGTTTTAAAATCGAACGATTTATGTTTACAAATGGATCAGATCCTATAAAAGACTTTATTTTGAAAATAACTTTCAATACCAAAATTATCAATCATAAATAAAATATGGAAAAAAATTATGTATATAAATTTATATGTTTCAAAAATTTGTTTTTTTTTTTTTTGTCTTAGTGGATCGATTTGGTGAGGGACAAATGTTCTCTTCCACTCAAGTTGGTGAATGTTCAATTTAGTTTTGTAAGTTCAAAACCATAAAAAAATCAGAAATTACCAATTAGAAAACAAAAAGGTACCAAAAAGTCTACGCTATATATATTCTTCTGTAGTCTGCATGTTTAATTTTAAGTTTCTAAGTACAGTTTTAAGAAAAATTCAAAACGTACCAGTTAAAGAACAAAAGATACCTCTTGCAAGGTTCTTTTTCATTCAGGACCTTGCATGTTTAATTTTAGGTTTCTAGAACCAATGAAACAGGAAATTCAAAAAGTAAAAGTGAAAGAACAAAAAAGCAACAAAAATAGGTTCTTAATCACTCAGGATCCTGCAACTATAATTTTATGTTTCTAAGTTCATTATTATAGAAAATTCAAAAATGACCACATGCAGCACGGAAAAGTAAAAGAAAGAAATTTAATTTCCCGAATATTCTCTTTTTGATACTTTTTTTCTCCCCATTGAAGTATATACAATTACAATATGTAGTGGGAGCCCATAATTTAATACGTATCTATTAGGGCTTTCAATCGGGATTGGTTTTTCTGAATCCCGGGATTCGGGATTGAAGAAAATATTTCGGTATTTCGATTTCGGGATATTTGCAATTTTGGGATTCACGGGATTTAAAAAAAAAACTTCGGGATATTTCGGGTTTTTTAAATTTTTTTATACCCAATATAAAAAAAAAAAATTTTAAACTGTATAAAAAACAACTTCATTTTCGAGTTAAAATACACATATAATGAACGTATATTATTTATTTGTAAAAATATAATAAAAACAAACTTAAATCATTAATTAATCAAAATTTATAAAGACAATGTAAAGCGGCTCATACACTTGCAATAAATTTGTTGAATTTTATGTATTGTACAATTATATCGCTAATGTGTATGCTCTACTCGAAGGTTGCACAATATATTGGCAACAATCAAAAGACTCTTGATTTTTATTGCACAACAAAATGTGTTGGCAACATTGTACAATGCTATTTATGTTATTCCTATAGATTAGTTCACCTTTTCATTGAATGAATGAAACCATTGTGCGACTTATTTCATAAAGCCTGGTACTCTGTGCAACATTTCACGTGAAATGCTGTCAAAACGCATATGAAAAAAACTTTTGCGGGATATCTATGAAATAATGTTTTAGTTAACCGCACTAACACAGAGTTGTAAGCCACTAATTAAAGACCAACATTTTAAGCAAAACTAAGCTGTTTCGTCAAAATGATGTACACAAACTTTGTTATGGCGGCACAAATATGTTTTCAGATTAACTAAGCCTAGTTTAACAGACATCTCACAAACCCAGCCTAAATCTATTTTAAAATTATACAAATATTTTAAATTTGTCAAATATATTTTAAAATTGTCCAAATATATTAAAAATTTTCAAATACAATTTAAAATTGTCCATATGTATTTCAAATCTATTCGAATCAACAAATACTAGGGTATCGACCTTTTCCTTTAATCGGTTAATCGCTCGATTAATTAACCGAGGTTTTGGTTTATCCGGTTAATAATCGGTTAATTTAGTTTTTGATCGGTTAACCGATTAATAAAGTTTTTTTATAAATTAAGTAACTTCAATATATAAAAATACATTATTTGCTTATTATTTGAAGTTTATGAGTAAAAAAAAACAAAAACATACCAAACATAACAATTCTTGAACTAAAACGAGCAAGCAAAAAAAAAACAATTCATAAATATGTTATATGCATTTTCCAATTAATGCACAAGGTGTGTTATCAAGTCATATCGTTATAATATCCTAAATAAAATTTACAATTGTTTAAAGTAAATATTATTGTGTTTCAAACAAAATAAATATTGTAATGCTGTGTTCATTGATTCGTCATGACTGTATAGTAGAAATCTAAATTATAAGCGTTATCTTACAACAGTCATATCGTTGGCTTAATATGCAAACCTGCTAACTCACTTTCAGCACATTTTACAGGAGAGAAAAATAAATTTTTTATTTTTCCTATTTGAAGCTTGATAGAAAATAAAATTACAGTCAGTTTTACACACTTCAAGACTTAAATAGAAGAAAAACTACACGCTGGTCGACGAGGCTTATCTTTCTCTACCACACGGCATCAAAATCTCAATTTACATAAAAAGTGGATTTAGCCGGTTTGCATATTAATCCGACGATATATATTTCCTGTAATTATTTTAAGACATAAGACTTCATTACTACCTTGTGAATCCCCCAAATATTTACATATTTATACAAAAATAAACTGAGATAATTTTATTTGTTATTTCATTAGTTAAAGGAGATCTTATAAAATAATCTTTGAGAAAAGTTATTTATTTTAAATGTTTAGGATTAAAGCGACTCTTTTCTTTAACAAAAGTTGACTTGGAAAATATTATTTCACTTATCGTAGATGAATGTCTAATTTCTCAGTCCTTTTCCAGGATTTCTCTTAACATATAAAATACTCCATTATGTCATTAAAGTTGTTTTAAATTTTTAACACTTCTAATTGTTTCGGTTAATTCTGTTCAAAGACTGATATGAGAAGAAACAAATAACTAAACACATACATATAAAAAGTACGTGAAACAAAAAAAGGTGTTGGCAATCATATATTTAACCCATTTTTTGCCACATTCCTGCTAATCGATGATGAAGATAAAAAAAAAACATTGTAATTTTAGTGATCGGTCGGCGGAAAATGGGTTAAAATGAAGATAACTGAATACCTTCTTTGGTTGTATGAAAAAATATTTTCTAAACAAATACATTTTGTATATGAGATGAAACAAATAATTAAAAACACAAAAAAAAATGTTATAATACTACAAAATATTGAAAATTTTGTAACTTCGGTTAATCGGTTAATCGACTGAAATTAACCGGTTTAATCGTTAATCGAAAAAAGCCAATTTGAAATTAACCGATCAGTTAATTGGGTAGTAATTAATCGGTTAACCGGTTGACGGTTAACCGAATGAATACCCTAACAAATACACATACATATCTTTATACAAGTTATTTAAAAAAAATTTAAAAATAATAAAGAACATAAAAAGTCGGGATCCCGAAAATCCCGGGATTAGAAATCAGAAATCCCGAGATTCGGGATTCGCCTAATTTCGAAAATCCCGGGATCGGGATTTCCCGATTGGAAGCCCTAGTATCTATATATCAATACATGGAGAAAAATGTTGAAAATATGTATGATTCATACTGCGTTTTAAAATTTTCAACGCCAGAAGATGAGCATCGTTTGAAATTTAAAAATTCAATATGAATTTCTGTAGAAGACAACATCAACAAGGGTAATATATGCCTGCCAAAGACTCTTCGGGAAGACATGGGGACTGAAGCCTAGAATGATCTACTGGTCTTTTGTAAGGATAATCAGACGAATCTTGAGCTATGCCACGCTAGCTAAGACTAAGACCGAA
Organism: Pollenia angustigena; assembly: GCA_930367215.1. Taxonomy (NCBI): domain Eukaryota; kingdom Metazoa; phylum Arthropoda; class Insecta; order Diptera; family Polleniidae; genus Pollenia; species Pollenia angustigena. The sequence goes on along the minus strand of OV884059.1, from coordinate 121,562,916 downwards.
CAAGTCAAAGCTAGAGTGATACTCGGTAAGGTCTGTCGGCTCATTGCTTGGCAAACAGTTGACCTCTCCATCCATTTATAAGCCCAGAGTCTTTCTTCGGCGTCACTGTCGGTCACATAAGGGGGACGTTACAAACATAGCACAAACGTTAATTTCTTCACTTATGGACCTCCACTTCTGGTTTAAGACAGGAACTTAGACTCTTTGTTGGCCTATTTAAGGGACACTGTGGATTTAGCTACCACTAGTTTAAAATTGATATGCAGATTTTGTGAGGTTAGTAACGAAACGTCAGAATATCTGGGGTCTAATCACCACATACGATATCGAGCAAAATTGATCGAAAGTATTTATTTTGGTATCTTGAAACTCGATATCGGATGAAAATTATGGACTTTGAAATAATAGCATTCGTTATCGAGTAACTCGACATTACATTTATCGAGTTTTCATTCGATACGTCAGTTTCTGTCGTATGCAAAAACATTCGATACATTCCCGCCTTGGGGACTTACAGGCGGAAACTTTTTCGGGGGCCAAATCATGAGCCCAACTGATATTAATGATCCTTCACCAGGCAGGTTAATAGGCTTTTTACGTAGACTGAACCTGAGATAGTGAGATACATGGGCTGCACAATATATACTCTGGGTCTTGGTGCTTATGGCCTTTTATATACAATACAAGGCCTTTAATTTATTATCTTCAAACTTTTTTGGCCGACCGGCCTTTGTCTCTTGTGTAACCACTGTATTAACCACTTCTGAACCGCACAAACTAGGTACAAATAGACAAGTTATATTAGACAGTTCTTTAAGAACATTTTTAATTATATAATCCTTAATAATATATATTTATTCCTTTTTATACTTAAGAGGAACTAAAACTTAATATTTTAATGAAAACGTTTTGTTTTTCTCTTCCACTTTTCCACTTTAAGGGGTGCTACTGCATTGCATATGGCAGCTGGATTAAATAGACGGGATATGTGTGTTATGCTTGTAGCTGCAGGAGCCAATATAGAGGCTCGTGACATGTCTGGTAATACACCCATGATGGTGGCATTTAATAAAAATGCCAATGAAATTGCTACATATTTGGAAAGTAAGCAACATTTAAATTTAAAACAAATTTAACTTCAAGCCCTCTTAACTACATAAACAAATAATATACTCATAGTAATAAAATGCTAACAAACATTAATTGTACACTTAGACAAATAGTTATAACATGTACTTTGAGAAAACAATCATTAGTTTAAAGTCGATATATTTTTAAATTATAAAATATATTGAAATAACAGCTTTTTTTGAATTACTAAATTACATTATAAAGTATTTGGCTAAAAAAAAACAATTGTAAAAGCAGTATAAATAATTTAAAAAAAAAAAACAGTTTAATTTAAAAGATTTTAGAAAAAATACTTTTTTTGTAAATGTAAGAAAATAAATTTTTGCTATTATTATTTTCTGGGAATTACTATATATAAATACATTAAAAAAATATTTTATTAATAACAAATCCTTTTTTTATTCTTTTTCTATATTTCTACAACTGCACTCACTAACTTTTATATAAATTTTATTATTTAAAAAAATTAAATTAATGAAATATTATAACACCATAAAAAAACTTCTCGAACAAATTACTAACTTATAATAATTGTAACTAATTATAATTAATTATAAATATAAACATTATAATAATTAAAAATTACTTGAAATTTACAATTCATTTTGACTAAACATTTTTTTAAATAAAAATTTTGTAAAAAAAAAACACAAAAAAAATATTTTCAACATTCCATTAATTTTATTAATAATATTTTATGTAATTCAAAAATGTTTAATAAAATAAGGTCAAGAAAGATTTTTAAGCATGAGTATGCCAAGTAAATAAATTTATAATTTCTATTGTAATTTGAGTATTTTCCTTATTTTTTAACTAATAATTCTTAAAAAAAAGTTTTCCCCCTAATATTTAAACTAAAAGATTAAGAAAAAATAGTAAATTAATTTTTAAATTATTTATTTTGGTTTTTTTTTATAAAATTTTCAATTCAATTCTTTTTAAATTATTAAGGAAACCCGAAAAAATCAGTTATAAAAACATTTAAGAAACGATTATTGTGATATAAAATTAAAATTGGAGTTCTAAAGGAAAGTAAATTATTAAAAAAAAAAACATTTAAAGTTAAAAAAATAAAATTCATTTAAGTGTAAAATGAAATGAAAGAAAAAAAAAAAAAATAACATACGGGTAGTATAATTGAAAATTCAAAAAAAAAAACTCATGCATATAAAAGAAAATTATTGTAAATATTAAAAACTTTATTGGAGCAAAAATTATAATAAAAGAAACTAAAATACTTATTTTCCTAAAATCCCAAATTTAAAGAAAAAAAAAGTAATTTGGATAATAAAAAAAAATTAGATGAAACTACAAAAATAGTCTGGGATCACACTATGAAAGTTTTCTTTCAGAAAGTCTGAGTTTATTGGTGAGGGCAAGATAACACATGCTTTTATTCTCGCCTCTCTCATCCATAAACTCAGACTTTCTGAAAGAAAACTTTCGTAGTGTGAACCCAGACATAATTGAAAATTATTTGGTAAAGATTTTTAAATATTAAAAAAAAATAAACAATTTACACACAGCAATTTCACTTTCGCAAGTATTCAAATATTAGAAAAGAGAGAAAGCTTCCCAACTTTTCTAACCTGTCTTTTTTTTTTTTTTTTTTTTTTTTGTTAAAAATCTTGCTCGAAAAAAGTTGCTGCGTGTTAATTGCTTAAGAAATTATTTGTGCATATTTAAGAAATGATAGTAGAAAAACGAAAAAGTATGGTCATTTGAATTAATAAGAAATTGTTTAACTTATTTTACAACTCTGGCATAATGAATAGGAGCATCATCATGTTGCAAAGCCCATGAAATCGGTCCAATTATCTCATTTATCTTAGGGGAAGCTAATTATAACAGAGTCTTGTAAGTTTCTCCAGTAGGTTTTGTACTTTGAACTTATTAATCAATTGTGCCGTAATATGTTATATCACCCCAGACCATAACTCAACCTTCCCTGCAGTAGTGTCGATTCAAAATAAGCTCCTCTTTTCTCGTATCGTTAAAATAATAATTGTAGTCACTGGACAATACAAATTAAATTTCTTTTCGGCCCCTATTACGGTTTACAACCCAACTCAGTTGAGTTAAGTTGTAAACCGTTATAGGGGCCTTCGTCTCTAAAAACCACAGTCTGCCAGTCATTAGCATGACCTCTTACTTGAATGTCCCATGTCATATGCTCTCCACCAAATTTTGATCGATTTTCTTTGCGTACATTAATCAGCAGCTGTTTTTTCTTTAGCACATTTTACTGTCGAAATACTTGCCTGGATAACAGCTTGAGACCTAATTTTAAATATCAGAGCACAGTTATGTGACTTTGCACGAACTTTTGATCTAAAATTTCTTGTTCGTATTTTCTTTCTTATTCTCAACAAAACGGCACTTGTAATCAATAAAAATTATTCAATAAAGACATACTTGCAAGCGAACGCAACGGAATTACACTCCTGATTGTAAAGTGAATTTGTACGTCTCTGAAAAAGTTTTAAATAAACGACACTGACACATATGCGATGCCTGACGATTTATCACAAAGTATACAGAGATGAAAAAGTGACGTATGAAAAATGCCTAAATCATTTGCGAGGGCAGCTTTCGAAGAAAGAGAAAGGAAACGTTTTTTGTTAGTGAAGTGACAATGCGTAAAAACAGGCCGCTCCTATATACACAAATTGCATAATCAAAACAAAAAACACAAAAAGGGCAGCTTTCGAAGAAAAAGACATAAAAAAACACAATATTTTCTGTCTCGTGACGCCTCTGTATACTCTGTGCGATTTATTTGAACAACTTTAGGGTACTTGAGCTATATTGACACCTATTAAATTTTCTTGACGTCCTACAAGTAACCACTAGTTTTATTAAAAACTTATTTTCTCTTGCAAAATGTTTGGCTAGATCAAACATCATTTAACAGTTTCTAAATTACATTATACACTTATCTTCTTATATATAAAGCTAAGTAAATCAATAGAAATGGTTGAAAGTAGAGGTAAAGTTTGTTCAATCACGCTTATTGTATTTTTTCGTCAATTATTTGTTAGGTCTGAACATAGCTTTAAACTATAAATTTCTGCTTGTGTGACTTAATAATTCACTTTTTGCTGTTTTCTTTGCTTCCTGCTTAAACTTAAAGATCTGTTAGAACACTCTACCATGTGAGCATGTGCATATCGCCGACTTAGAACATACAATCTAACTCACTGCCTGGCCCACAATGTCGACAAGAACAGTTCTTTCGTATACATACTTATATGGCAAACAATAAAAAATTGGAAGAAAACAAAACTAAAATTTTTTGTTTTTTTCAATGTAAATATACGAAAGAAACTTTCTTTTCGACATTGTGGGCCAGGCACTAAGTTTTTTTGTGCAAGTCGTCATGAGTTTATCAAAGAGAAAAAGTAGAAGAAAAGGGAAAAGCTTTTGATAATTAAAAAATGAGGCAAGAAAACATTTTGTGTGTGAATTAGCTAAAATTTTAAAAGGATATGTACCCTGCGGGAAATTTGTGTCAATTGGTCCTACAGACTGGTCCTGGGAGTTGTGAAAATAGAACAGGTACAAAAAGAAAGAACTCATGACCAGTGAAAGGAGAACCAATCATGTAACTGGTTTATGGAGAACAAAAAGGTAGAAAAAGTAATGAATTACAGTACAGACTTCTCCGGTGGTGTGATACATTTTTTTGGGACTTTCTAAAACTTGGCTCTTGAATTTAATTCTAGGACTTGTTTTATTGAAATAATACTACATCGTATTGAAATAATACTACATTTTAGTAACTGTCACTAAACACGTCCATTGAGAATAGATTTGTGACTGGTCAAATGGTGTCAATTGACCCCCTCCAATGACAACCCCATGTAAAAGGGATAGGTCTTATTCATAGAAGGTGTTAAAACTAGAACCGGTCTCTACCACCTAAGACCTATCACAGGACTACTTTGGTGTCAGTTCGCTTCCCTCTAGGGTATTTATTTGTTTGGATATGTTTTGTAGAAAGTAGAAGAAATACTTCTATCAGACACTTTATACATATTTGTTTTTTAAAACAATTTGATCCTTTTTGTTAACAATATTTTGTAATGACCTCTTTTACAAAAAAAAAAAAAAAATGCCAGGATTTTCAAAAAGTTTACAATAATTTACAATCTCTGTTATGTTTCTTAGGCCCTTATTGTGTAAAACGCAACGCAACGGCAATATTTACATTGAAAGCACCAACAAAGTCAAAAATATCTCATTATTTTGTTGTTGCTTTCTACAGAAATTCATATTGCGTTTAAAAATTTTTAATGCCACAAGATATGCAGCGTTTAAAATTTAAAAATTAAATACAAATTTCTGAGAAAGCAATAACAAAATATTTTTGACTTTGTTTTTGCTTTCAACGTTATTTTTGGCGTTGCGTTGCGTTTTACACAATTAGGGTGTTTCTTAAACATGCACAGAAAAATTCTTCAAAAATGTTCGCCTATTTATGAATTAATCAAAAATAAAATCAGTTTTAATTAAAAATTTAATCAAGTGAATTAAACGTTTAATTGGTGCAAATTTTATTAATTTTTTAATTAATATCACAATTTTTTTTTATGTAAAATCAATTTTGTTTCTATGTTAAACTTTATTTATTAAATAATTTTAATCAAATATAAATCAAATGAGTAATGAAACATTTTAAATAAAATAATAAATAACCTGCCAGAATTTCAGTTTATATAATTGCAAATATAGACAAGAACCAAAACCATACAAAAAAGTTTAATTTAAAATCTTGAAATTTTTAAAAATTCATTTTAAATTAAACTTTTAAAACTTAAAAAAAAACTAAATCAATATCAATTATTACCATATAATTTAAGGTATCTTTTGATTAACAAAACAAACTACTGCAAATTTTTAAAAACAAGCCCCAAATGAAAGATTTGCAATACATTTGTTTTAAAACTAAAATGAATTAAAATTTTTTTTAGATGAATTTTAGTATTGTAATTAATAAAAAATGAGTATAAAAATAAAAGACGAAGACAATCGCAATATTTAAAAAATAAATTTAATAAAAAATTTATAATTTCTTAAATAAAATAAAAACTTGATATTTTTCTTAAATGTTTTTTTTTTCAATTAAAAAAAAAATTATATAATAAATAAAAAAAAAACTTGAAAAGCAATTTAGTATTAAAATCAACATAAAAAAATGATAAAAACTCTCAACTATCTTCCTTTTGCATTGTTAAAAAAAGAATTAAATTATTTAAAAAACGAAACTTCAAGGGTTATTTAAAAGGAAAAACTCAAAAACTGCACCTTTTTTAAGATTAAACAAAAAAGAAAAAAACACGAAAAAAATACTAAAAAAAGACACCTGAAACATCTTAAAAATAAATATTATAAAACTACTACTTAACAAAAACACTTGTTCGGAGTTTAACCGGGTCCAAGTAATAATTATTTATTATCAATATAAATTTTATTTTTTAAAAGAAAAAAAAAACTCTGTAAAAACAACTTTTTTTTATATGTAATAATAATTTCTTCGCTAATTTTAATTACAATGCAATTGAGCAAAAGAAAAGTAAAAAAATTAAATACATAATAATTATACTTGTAACGAAAGTCTTATGATTCTTAGTAATTAAGAGAATTTATTTTTCAATTTTAATGTTTTAATAATCTCTGGTTTACTAAATTTAAGTTTTAAGAAAATATTACGTTAAAAAAATAAAAAAAGTTTTAAAATTGTATTGTTTAAAACTGGTGTATTGTAGATAATTAAGACATTTGTTTATTTATTTTAATTTATTGGTTTATGTTTAAAAATTTTTTAATTTTAAATTTAGTTTTCTTTAAATTTAAAAAAAAAATTAAATAAAAAAAAACATAATTAAAGAAACCATTTTGATTTTACTTAATTTTATCATTTCGAGCTCTTATCGCAAAAAAACTTAAGCGACAAAAACACAATTTTAAAGGAAAAGATTTTTTTTCTTCCTGGCCCACAATGGCGACAAGAACATTTTTTCGTATATTTATGTATATTATGCTCCCCATACAGTTTTCAATTCAATTGTCAACTTAGTCTTTCAACTGCATTGATGCTAGACCACATCAACCACATATACCCTTCATCAACTAAGTTGAAAGACTTCAAATTAATTTTAAAATGTAATGAAATAAAAGTCAATTTTAAGAATACTTAACTTTTTTACAAAAAAAAATGCAAGCATTAATTTTGACAGCTTATCAAGGGACTCGAGCACACACAGTACAATCGAATTGAACGATTTAGTAGTCAACTTGAAAAAATCAAAATCTTTTGATTTTTCTTCAACCAACTCGACAACCGTCAAACTAATCAATTGACAAAGCCATGCACGCTTTGATTTGGTGAACAACCGACTCAGTGGACAATTGAATTGAATCGTGTATGGGCTACTTTAAAAACAACAACAAAAAACTAAAATTTGTTTTTGTTTTTAATATAAATATACGAAAGAAATGTTCTTGTCGACATTGTGAGCCAAGCAGTTGTTTTAATAAAAATTTTGTATAAAGGTTGGCGCTTAAGCTAAAATTTTTTTGTTATAAAATCGTAACGGTTCGGACATTTTAGGAGTATGAAAGTGCAAGTGTTGCCAATTAATTAATTTATTAAAAAAAAAAAAAAACACCAAAATTTAAAATGATTTCGCTTGAGCTATTTTTGCGGTAAGACCTCAAAATTATTATTTTTTTTTAATTCCTCAAAAAAAAAACCTAAGAACAATTAAACTGGAATTTTCAACAGACTTCTTATTGTTAATGCAATTTTTTCTCCTAAATGTCTAATAATACAGGGTGGCCCTGCTTTTTGAATCGATCCAACGACGTCCAAACGGACATTTTAGGAGTATGAAAGTGCAAGTGTTGCCAATTAATTCATTTATTAAAAAAAAAACACCAAAATTGAAACTGATTTCGCTTAAGCTACCTTTGCGGTAAGACCTCGATATTATTTTTTTTTAATTCCTCAAAAAAAACCTAAGAACAATTAAACTGGAATTTTCAACAGACTTCTTATTGTTAATGCAATTTTTTCTCCAAAATGTCTAATAATACAGGGTGGCCCTGAATAAGCTTTTGGAATCGATCCAACGACGTCCAAATGGCAGGCTGGCTTGAAAAATTTGTTATAATCGTTTTAATTGTCAAGCCAATTGAAATTGGTGAAAATCGGTCCATAATTTCAAACAGCTTCCATACTAGCCTCTTTCGAAATGGAGCCTTTGTGACCATCAACCATTTAAATCAGCCTTACTTTTACCATTTAAAAAAACAACACAAACGTATACGACAGCGACAACCGTAATAACGCTGGTTATGTTGGTATTTAGATTAAATTTGGTTCAAATTTATTTTGATGTAATCTAAGTCATCTTCTCAAATTTTATTGAAATCGCTTCATATTTGACCAAGGCTCCCATCAAGTCCCGTAAATAGTTTATATGTCATAAATTTTTCATATATAAATATGTAAGTTTTGACATAAAATTTGGCGATAATCAGCCTTATTACCGTTGTCATTGTCGTAAACGACAGTGTCGTTTTTTGTAATAGATTAAAGTAACGCATAGAACACAGGTTTCTTTAATCTACTACAAAAAACTACTTAGTCGTTTTCGACAACCATGGCGAACCATGGCGAATTGTTGTGCTTGTTATTCCAGATAAACAAACCCTAGGTACCTTATTAACCCTCTCTCTAAAGGTGTACTTAAAAACCTCATAACGATAAAGATATTTAAATAATATTTGGCACAAAGAACTATATATGAATCCTAGCATCACAACAATCACCCCTATTATGTAAGTCGTCGTCGACGTCGACAATAATTTTAAATTGTTGTCACATCAAGGCGAAGACAACATCAGTTCGACTTTAATTTGGTATTTTTTAGGAATGTTGTGTCGACGTAGACTAGTTATCAAAAATTTGACAAAAAAAACCCATCTCGAATTATTTTTTTTGTTCTTCATCAATATATCTCCCCTTTAATGCTACTTATGCTATTTTCCGACATATTTTTTTAGCCGATTTAGCTTTTTTAAATAAAGTGTTTTCGCGAATTTTTGTCATGTTTTCCATAAGAGATATTTTTCTGATTCTTAATAGCTTTAACGTTTATTAATAAATTTTAGATTTTTCCATCATGATGCTTTTAGCAAATTTTTTCGAATTCCCGTTAATTGAGCAATTTTCAACGAATTTTTGCCATTCCTTAAAGTTTAATAACTTTTAATTAATTTTATGGCTTTAACCCTTTCGGTCCTATTGGGATAATACATCCTAGACAGTGTTTGAATTAGAGTTGGGCAAAATCGTTCCTACCGATCCGAAAAATCAAAGGAACTAACTAGGTCGTTCCTTTCGTTCATCGTTCCTGTTTTTTACTTTGAAGAATGAATGAACTAGGAACGAGAAAACTTCTCTGTCGTTCGTAAAAACGGTAACAAACAAATATTTGTTGTTGTTTGTTTTCTTATTGTCGCGTAACAACTAAAAAAGAATTTTTATGTGTTTTCCAAAATGTTTGTAAAAATACTAATTCAATAAAAAATATTGCTAAAATATATTGCTTTGGATCACAATTGTAATAGATTCATTTAGACATATTTTATATGTCAGGATATAAATACATGAAAGTCGGCAACACTGATCCCGACACAAAAATCAAAATTGTTCTAAGTATACAGCAATAAGTGAACGACATACATGTGATGATCCAACGGATTGCAATTGCGGAACGAGGAACGATAAAAAAGGAACTGTTGAACAAGTCCGCACCGTTCCTTTTACGGAATCGTTCAATGGAACTAGGTCGTTTCGGAACGACACAACTCTACTTTGAATGATCCGATTGGTTCTTTAAAGTAAAAAAATCACGTTTGCAATTGCCCCAGTCGAACTTTTTGTGTTAGTTTATCAAAGAAGTAACGGTCGCCAATTTTGAGCACATTTTTAGAAGATTTGTGCATAGTTTCAATACTAGTGGGACATATTGTCCCATTTGTATTAAAAACCCGGTTGGGACAATAGTGCGAAAAATCCGATTGGGACAATATCTCAGAATTATGAATGGACTTACGGAAAAACTATATAAAACATAATAAATTTTTAAGCTTTTTCAATATGTGTAAACAAAGTTTTCATTTACATTGTTGTTTCTCAAATAAAAAGTCGGAGCGAAAGGGTTAAGGGTTTGTTTCCAAGTTTGCAATTTTCGCGAATTTTAGCCATGTTCGCGATTGAATCGATTTTTCATAAAAGTTTTCTGATTCTTTACAGCTTTACAGATTTAACGATTAGACTTGGCTATCGTGCCGCTGTTAGCAAAGTTTTGCGAATTTCCGCTAATTTTGGAATTTTTACCGAATCTTTGCCACTTCTTATAGTTTTAATCTTTCAATCAATTTTATGGCTTATTTGATATATTAAAAATTTTCGCGAACTTTCGCTATTTTGGCAAATTTTTTCGAATTTTTGCGTTAAATTTACTAATTAAATTTGTGCCCATAACCTCTTTTAAATTTGCATTTTTCATTTTAAAAGTATTCAATAAATATGTTTACATTTCATTTAAAATTCTTTAACTTTCATTTGAGTCGTCGCAAAATTTTCTGTCGACTAAAACAGGGACAACTCTACTCAACGTCGACTTTAAAGCGCCTTAGAAAATATCAATTGACTTGTCAATAGTAATCGATTATTGTCAATAACGACTCAGAAAATACCATTACTGTTCAGGTTCCGTCGACCTGTGTCGACTCCCATAATAGGGGTGAATATTTTTGTTTTGCCGTCCATGTTTTGGGTCCATAATCACCCATGGCTCTCATGGTGTAGAGTACCTTATGGTTGGACTTGACCGACTTTACATTCTAATTTATTTATTAAAGCGATTATTTTTAATTTTTTTGTATGAAACTGGCGGCCATTTTCTGTTTCGCCAATACGCGATCTTTTTAACATATTTCCGAGTGTGGAGGCCATGATTTTATTTCGAATGTTGGTTTTTAGTTGAGTGATGGTTCTTTTCTTGTTAACATACACTCTTTGTTTTAAATATCAGGAGCTGTTAAGTCCGGTGAACGAGGAGGACAGCTATAATCGCTTTTTCGCAAAATAATGTACCTCTTACTAAAACCATTAAAGCATTTTATTTAGTTGGCCTAACGAACCCGTTAACAGAGATGGAAACACTAATGTTTTCCAAAGCAGTATGCAACAATTATCCTATCGGAAGATACACCGCACCAAATAGTATACTTAAGTGGGTGTAATTTTCGCTTATGAACTAAGAGCAGTTCATCAGTGCAAATTCCCAGTAGCTCAAATCCAGCAGTTTTGCTTTTTGGCAGAGCTTTAATAGGAAATGAGCTTCATCGCAGCACAATTCCATTTGAACACATATTCAAATCATTGAAAATTTTTCAAACTCTCTTTGTCAAGCAAAAAATGTGTGCTACTCAAATGAGATTCGGATATAAAAATACCCTTAAAAGTTAACAAGGGAATGAAAAATACACGCAGCAATTAGAGTGGAAATAAAAAATACTCAAATTTTTTTTTTTTTTTTGTGAGTTTGTTTGTATTGCAAATATTATGTATTGCAACAATCCTTTTATGCGAACGCAACATACGATACACAAGTAGGCATCAAAAAAATGTTTTATGGCTCCGTTACTTAAGACACACATGTAAAATTCACAAAGTGTCCCATACTACACGAGATGATGTTTAAATACTACCAGCAAATTTATATTATGCAAAAACTTTTAACTGTATTTTCAAAGAAACATGTACTGTCTGGCGGGTATTTCTTTGAATTATTGTATTCTCACAACACTTGCTGAATTGTGCGCCGAACAGAAACGCATTGCATTTATCATTGTGGTTGTACACAAACGTCTTGTACAAATTGGATTTGTTGTGTGTTTGATTTGCAGGCCGTTTGTAAAAATTTAAAAAAGTTAGAAAAAAATTCAAACCATACAGCATTCTGCACCACCCTGTAGTTTTTGAAAATCCCTATATCCTAAAAAAACTAAAAATTTTTTCAATTGCAATATTAAAAATATTAATTTCTGAACTGAATTAAACAACAGCTTCACTCAACCCCAAAAAAGTTTAATCGAAATTTTTGGAGTTAAATATTATCATACTTTCTGCAATTAAAATATTGCAAAAAGCTATTGATTAATGTCGAGCATCCAATTAAAGTGTTAAGTATCACAGAATTGCAGAGGTTTTTTCAGTTGAGTCTTGTGCCTCAGTTAGCATTTTTTTTTTTATCTATCGCCTTTTTTATTCTACCCGTAATTAAGAATATAAAACGCAGCCACCAAATGATCCCCGAAAGATATCCATCGATAACTATCGTAAATCCTAAGGGTTATTGGTTCTCGTGGTTTCAGATAGGACTTTGTCAAGTTTCTTGACAGCATCTTTATCTCATTAGCTTGCAATATCAAGGGAGGTGTGATTTTCACGGCACATACAAAATCGCCTGAAAATATCCTAAAATAGCCTAATTTCTCTCTCTCTCGCAGCCTTAGGGGAAATTTTCCATGTAGGTATTTTATGTAGACATAAGCAGGAATGGAAGCCATATTTAATTAACTAAGCGTATCTATCAAATATTAAATTATTGATGTTTTTACACATAAACAAAATACGGTTTTAATACCATTTAAACCACCTGGTACTTTTTCTGCCCGCGGGTCACCATTTGAGCATTTTTAATTCCCATCACTGTGTTAGTTGTCAGTGTACAACTGCTTTTTTGTTTACTTAGGTGAAAAATATAACACGTTTTTAACTGTTCTATAAGTGAACCAACGTGCTTATAGTACGGTACGTTACGTTACGGTTATAGCAACACTCGGCTAACAGGGTCTTAAGTTTGAATTCATTTGGGACAAATTTTTAAGCAAGTTTAATATTTACACAAAATTGAATGAAAGCAAAAGTGTTTATCGTAATTAAGCGCCATTCATTGTATCTACTATAAGAAAATTTGGACCTATCAACAAACAAAAAAAAAATAAAAATTGTTATGAGGTTGAGTTTATGCAAATGTTAATTAAGCCCTGTTCTGGAAATCGAAATCGATTAAAATTAAATCAAAGGAAATTTTCCGTTAAATTTTTTTTAAACGTGTTCTCAGTTTTTCATGATTTGTAGAGTTATTCTAATTTTTATGAACCTTTAAAACAGGATGGTTCTAAAAATTTGTTCGATTTCAATTTCAATCGAATTCGATTTCCAGGACTTGGCTGGTTATTAGTGACATGTTTTAAAACAGGTTGGCTGACTTCCGAAACGTACTAATACAAAGTTTGTAAGTTTTACTACTGTATTTAAACGATGCACATGTGCAAAGTACCGAAACAATGCAACTATGTAATCCGTTTATTTAAACGTTTTGAAATGTAAGTGATGCAATGCATAATATTAAAATAAATCTGTATTGCTTGCAAATTGAATGTCAAATATCACAAAGCATTAACTATGAAACCGATGCTTTGATTGCTTTTTTGCTGCGTTACTAATACTTACCATTGATGTTTTGGAAGGGTTTGCATTGCATATTTATTGTACTGCGGCGTAATGAAACATTTTACTTTGTTCTTATACAAAGCATTTGACGTTTTGGAAGTCAGCCGTTCGTTAGCTGTACTTGTACGAGATTTATTCCAAAAATAAGTTATTTTTTAAAGTGAGTGCATATAAAAATGATGGTGAATTCTGGATCAAAGGTTACAAAATTTTGAACAGACATGCATTTACTTAACGGGAATAGTCTTTGTATGGGAAGCTGTTGGCAAATTTGGACCGATTTTAACAAAATTTAGGCCTTTACTTTGTTAATGGCATAGATCAACGGAATTTTTTAAGAAAATAAAGAAACTTTTTTGAATTTATCTAACAGACATTTTGTTTTTTTCTTTTTGATTTAAAAAAAAACACCTAAATTTCAAATAAATTATCTCATTAAAAACGAAGTGTAGCGTAAAAATTCTACAAAATAAAATACTCAAGTCTGACTATTTAGAAAACTAAAAATTTAAAAACGTAAAAAATCGAAAAAATTACTAAATCTATAACTAAAAATTAGAAAACTTATCAACAATAAATAGACCATTTTGAATATTTTAGCTATAAATTTAACTAAAAGAACAACGCAAATATTGTAAATAAATTTTTAATACTCAAAACAATAAAAACTAATAAAACATATACTAAAAAGAAAGAATAACTAATATTGAAATTAAAATATTTATAACTTTAAACAACACACTATTTTAATAAGAACCTACAACTATATTTAACCTAAAATTGTAAAAAAAAACATGAATATAAAAAAAAGTATTTTATTTAATTAAAAATAACAACTAATTTGAAAATTAAATATATATTAAAGAAAAAAATCTTATATATTGCACTGCAAGCACTGAGGAATTTGATTCAATTTTAAAATATAAGAAATCCCAAGAGTAACAAAAAACCAAAAATACTAAGAAACACAAAATTTTCCATAAAATTTAAATAAAAAGAACCAATTGAATATTTTGGAATTTATTTTGAGTTTTTAAATGAAAAGAAATTACAAATTCAAAATATATTTTTTGATTTTTTAAACATTTAAGTTAAAAACAAACCCATGTTGGCTCTGCGTTGGGTTCCGAGATTTAAAAATTAGTTTTAATTTATAAAAAAAAGATTTTTTTAAAAATATATCCATATTGGCTCTGTATGGATTATCGGAAAAAAATACAAATTTTATTTTAATTTCTCGTTTATGTTTTTTTTTTTTCAATTAGATTTAAAAGAAAATTTTATTCAAAATTTCCAAATGCTTTATAAAAATAATTCGATAATTATTTTAATAACAAGACTTTTTATTTTAATAACAAAAAATTAAGCAAAATTAATAATAAAATATTTCGTAAATTAAAATAACAAAAAAACTTTGTAAATATTAGATTTTTTGGAATTAAACTCTACTTTATTTAATAAAACAAATTCAAAATTTAATTCAAAATAAATACTAAAAAAATTAAAAATTTTCAGATTGAAAAAATCATGTGTTTTATTTTCAGTTTTTTTCTTCTCTCTAAAGTTTTATGTATGCAGCTCAAGTAAGTCGTTCAGATATTTCATTTGCAGTGGGGTTTTATATAGGTTTAACAACAGTTGTAGAAAGCTACACTGGCTAGCAGTAAAACGTATAATGAGGTATCTTAAGGGAACCTTAAAATATAAATAACAATTTAATAAAGATGAAAATAAGCACATTGAAGGATTCTCAGATGCAGATTGGACTGGGGAAATTGTTGAACGTAAATCAACTTCAGGTTATTTATTCAAGTTTCAATTTGGCTGTATATCATAAAATTGTAAGAAGCAACAAACAACGGCATTATCAACAACAGAAGCATAATATATGGCTTTGGCAGCAGGAGGTCAAGGTTACAATATTTGTTCAATGAACCTGAAAGACCATCATCAATTGTTATTAAGTGTGATAACAAAAGTTGGAGCATCCATATGTGCAAGGGACGGCCTCCTCTTCTTGTACTACCCTGGGGTGTCCAGTCGATGGCGGTTTTTGCTATGTCTCCTGTGGGCCTGCGCAACGTATGTCCAATCAACGCCATTTGCGATTAAGGATTTGAATCTGGATTGGCTGTTGATTAGTTCTAGTCCATAGCTGTACGTTTGATATTGTTGCAGGCCAGAATATTCGAAGAATTCTTCGCAAGCAGCGGTTGACCAACATCTGCACAGCATTTATATAACGTGGCAATACGTTCAACGTCACGCTGGCATTAAGGAGTGCGGATTCCATACAGGTGTTGAACAACTGAATCGTGTTGTTTAAAGAGATTACGGTTGAATGACATGCCAATGCTTGATTGGCTTTAGATATTCGGTATACCAGTGTTCGTAATTATACTACCAAGGTAGCCGAGAGATCTTTCATCGTCTAGTTCTACGTTGCGTATTTAAAACCTGTTAAAGTTAATAGTATTACACCGCATGCTTTTGCTCTTGGTGGTGGCTCTTAAGGCCGGCTTTTGCGGCTTCAGTCGCTATAGACTTAAGTTTCGCCACCATATCTCTGTGGCTATGTGACAGCAAGCAGATGTCATTTGCATATTCGAGGCCTTCAAGGCGTTTATCCAAGGCCCATCTTATTCCTCTGTAAGCTCAAGTTGTATTTCGTATAACAATGTCAAGCACAATATTGAACAGCAACGGCGATAAAAAGCATTCTCCCGTAAGTACTTCGAAGCGATTACTTAGGGTATTGTCATGCACGACTCGGCACCAAACATCCTTATATAGCGATTGGATAAGACTTATAAGTCTTGGTGGAACACCCTTGCAAGAAAGAGCGCTCCATATCGCATTGTGCCTTAAGGTATAGAAAGCTTTCTCGAAGTCAACAAAGACCATATACAGACGTGATTGCCACTCATTAGACTGTTCCGCAATCATCCGCAATGTGTTGACTTGCTCAGTGCAAGACTTCTGTGGACGGAACCCAGCTTGCTCATTATTTACTACACTAAGAATGTGTATACCTCTCCAATTTCGACATTCCGCAAGGTCTACTTTTTTAGGAATATTATGGCCCAGAATTATTGGATTAGTGGCAGTAGAAAGGAGGATGACGTTTGGCTGTCCACTTTCAGCATTTCAGGTGCTATGTGATCTGCTCCAGATGCCTTATTTGATTTTAAGGACGAGACAGCGCTTAATATTTCGGCAAATCCAGGAGCTCAGTCGGGATATCTTGTCTTACATAATGGTGGGTACAAGTACACAAGTTTTCGGCAGCAAAGGAGTAGTATTGTCTCCATATTTCAAGTTGTTCCAAACGGGCTGTCGTCAGAACTCCCTCGATGTTCTCCAGAGGCTTTGTGGTTGCGAAGTTTTTACCCGTGAGCTTTTTGGTAATAGCATACAGATCTTTCAGTCTGTACTTAAAATCGTCTTTTATCGCTTCTAGCGCTTCGCTTTAGCAGTTTGTATTGTTGACTGTAGGCTTCTCTCAGCACAATTTTCTCCAACCGTGTCATAGCTGCATTAAGTTTAGATTTAGTATTCCTTCTTGTTTGTATCAGGTGCCAAGTATCATCAGATATCCATGGCTTTTTACGTGGTATTTTATAACCAATATGCACTCTGGCGGCGTCCTCAAAATGTACTTGGATATTTGGCTGCTGTTTCAGGTCTTCGGATTGCAGCGACCTTAATACGAATAGAGCCGATTAAAAGGTGGTGGTCGGAAGAGCGCCAAGTTTTGGTGATGGCAACATGGTCGATCTGGTTCTCCGTCGTGCCATCTGGTGATACTCAGGTAGCCTTGTGCACAGCACTGTGGGGGAATAGTTTACCGCCGACCACCAGGTTGTCGTTGTTGCACATTTTAGTAAACAGCCGTCCATTCTATGTCATCCTACCGATGTCATGTTTACCCATTATCCTCTCATCCCATCTGCGCATTTACCCATTAGTAGCACTTTGTTGCCTCGTGGAATTGTGGATAGATCTTGGCTTAGGTGACTGTAAAAATTGTTCTTTTCTGTAGGATCAGATACCTCAGTAGGTGCGTAGCATGTAAGGTTTCTAGCCCTAGTTCGGAAATTCGCAAGAATTATTCTATCTCCGCAGGGCTTCGAGTTAATCAGGGCATGTCTGGCCTCTTTGGACAATAATATGCAGACACCATTCGACTTTGGTTGGTGATCTGGCTTGCCAGAGTACAGAAATGTCAGGTTATCAGGGGTTTTATATTCGATCCCAGTGTTTGGGCTGGGCAGGCTAGCCGCCATGCGGCTAATGGTGCAACGCTGAGTTTTAGTGCCACCTACTTACCTGAGACGCAACGGTGCTAGAGTGCCATTCAGATTACTCAACAAGGCAATCGCCTTTACACTTTAGCTGTCGGCAGGATTGGAAGCCTGTGCGCCATTACCAGGGGATACTTGACCAATGGCCGGAAGTAGTGAGCTGCTTGGGGAATTCGATAAAGGAATCACTTCTGGCTATTGCCAAGTGAATAGCAATCAGAGAGCTTCCACCTTTAGGAAAGATCCCATCCCCCTAACAGTTTAAGCCGAACTTAAATGATTTTCAGGAGGGGGATTTATATTGAAGCCATGGTAAGTTATGAACCAATCATCCCAAAATTATGCAGAGTGATTTCTGGTATTAAAAATCAATATGCAGATCAAAGTCTTCTTCAACAAGACTTGGCCTCATTTCAGTCATGGTGTAATTTAAACTTGATGGAGCTTAACTTGAAAAATTGTAAGCATATGTCTTTCTACAGAGGAAATCATATAAATTTAAGTTATTCTATTGGAAACTATCAGCTAGAAAATGTTGGATCTAGGAGTTTTGTTGGACGCTACGTTGAACTTTATTAAGCATATTTTCATAACTGTAAATAAAGTACGGTGTATTCTTGGTTTTATCAAACGATGGGCTAAAGAATCAAAAGACCCATATGTCACAAAGCAATTTAATGTTTCTCTCGTGAGACCTGTCCTAGAATATGCATCTGTAGTTTGGGATCCTATATATTTGATTCACAGCAATTATATAAAACCAATTTTTGTTATTCTGCCTTCGTGGTCCACAGTGGAACCCATTAGATCTTCCGTCATGCACTAGCCGCCTTGCTCTTATCAAACTTCCTACTCTTAAAAGCCGAAGGACTATGTTGAACGTGTCGTTTATATTAAATTTAATTAATGGTTCCTCATCGTCCATCTCGACATTTTGAATTGCTTTCAATTAAATACTTCAGAACAAATTACGCAAATTCTAATCCATGTGCAGTCAATTTAATGCAAATGTTATTAAACATAAATTATCGTCTTGTTAAACAATCAGTAATTTTGTATTTTATTTGTATTAACTACTAGCTGACCCGACAGACGTTGTGCTGGCGATCATTTTAAAGAAAAAACCGTCCAAATTATTTAAATGTCATTGGTGGTGCAATATGAAAATTAGATTTTGCCACGCCTTTCCGCCCGCAGACCGAAAATCAAAAATCAGACTTCACAGTGTCACCCGCCTGAATATTCTGAAGATTCCCTGAGATCCTGTTTTATATATATAGATATGTTATTATATTGTTTAACTGTCTGTAAGGATATGATATCCATAGACAAATTTGTAAATAAATATGGAATCTAAGCTAAATGATGGCCCGTATATCAAAAAACTGCCTGACATTTTTTCTGGCCATTTGAAGCTAAGTTGGAAGAAATTTTACCGCAATATCTATGTGCATCCGCTACGGTTTTTGGCGTATTTTATTAATTTACCAGATTGGGCTTTATATGGGGCCTATGTTAAATTATTAACCGATCATCACAAAATTTATGATAGTGATTTCTAGTCCTTAAAACCAGGGCTGTGGAGTCGGAGTCGGAGTTGAAGAGTCGGAGTTGAAGTTTTTGTACCGGAGTCGGAGTCGAAGTACCCACAAACACTAATGACTCCGACTCCGACTTTTTGGCATTAAAATTTTTTCTAATATTTTTCAAAATAAAAAAATTTTAATGACCAATTTCAGCAATTCTTTTAAAATATCAATTCATATTTAAATATAATTTTTCATATAATTTTATTTTTATTCCACATAAAAAAAAAAACGATTTTTAAACATAAATTGATATTTAAATAAATTGGTGGAATTGGCAATAAGAGGGTCTACTTTTTGAATTTGTGAAGTCAGAAGATAATCCCCAGTATACTTTTCATATGAGTAGGGGAGTTAGAAAAATTGAGATAACATCTTATTTTGACAGTTCTTTTAGCAATTTATGAGAAATATATAGATTGTATCTGTTGAGAATGAACGAAAATTTCTACTAGTTACTGTATTTCTCCTGGACCTTATTTTATTCAGTACTAATTGTATACGTATTTAGCATACCATATTTCGCAACTCTGCTTACTTTAAACTTAACGTTTTTCTGTGCAAGATTTGTTTAGTTTAATAAAAGTATTTAAACCAACAGGTTATGGGCCGCATGTCGCGCAAAGTTAAAGAATTTTAAAGTAAAGTTTTTCTGATAATCGTAAAGTTGTTTTTTTCGCAGTGTTTTAGAATGTCGAATCTTCCAGTGGGATTTTCTTTAGAACGTCTAAGGGGACGTGAAAATTTTGATATTTGGAAGAGACAAGCAAAGTCTTGTCTGGTCATCAAGGGATGCTGGAAAATTGTCCAAACCGGTATAGTTGTTGAAGCTGATACTATTTTAAATGAGCGGGCTTTAGCTGAAATTACTTTGATGGTGGATCCATGTAATTATGGGCATATAGCGACAGCCACGAGTGCAAAAGATGCCTGGGATGCGCTAATGAACGCCTATGAGGACACAGGCCTTACTAGAAAGGTGGAATTACTCAAGCAGTTGGTGAACATAAAACTAGGAAACTATAGTTCTATCCAAGAGAACGTGAACGAGTTGGTGATGATTGCCTTGAAGGTCAAGAATGCAGGTCTTAACATAGACGACGAGCTCACAGCGTCTTTAATGTTAGCCGGGTTATCGGACGTTTTTAAGCCATTAGTGATGGCCGTAGAAAATTCCAAGGAAAAGCTGACTGTGGATATGGTGAAAAATCTTCTTTTACAAGACACTAAATTTGATGTTCAAAGTTCGGAAAAAGAGGCGGCACTGTACACAAAAAATTCCAAGAAGAAAGAAAAAAAACCCATTCAGTGTTACAACTGTAAGGAATATGGCCATATTTCCAAGAATTGCCAAAACAGAAGCAACAACAAAAGTAACTGTAAGTCATATAAGAAAAATGAAAAGAGAGAGTTTTTGTCAACTCTTATAGCAAGAAGTACGACCATGAATGTTGCTGCGAAGACAATCGATGGGTGCAGCAGCAACAACCTTTTACATTGGTATATTGATAGTGGCGCTAGCAACCATATGACGAACAACAACACTCATATGTACAACGTACATAACGTGGAAAACAAAACGGTAGTGGTTGCTAACAAGAGTCAAATGAATGTTGACTGCGCAGGCGACATCGACTTGAACATTTTTCTCGGTAGACAGAAAAAAAGCGTAACGGTAAAAAACGTTGACTATGTACCAAATTTGTGTGCAAATCTCCTTTCAGTAAGGCAAATGACTAAGGATGGAAAAAAAGTTATTTTTGAAGGGGAAACATGCCGAATTCTTAATAAAGACGACACGACAGTTATTTCTGCTACAGTGTGTGATGACTTATACCGTATAGATAGTGAAGCTGTATCAACACGAAATAATGTTTTTGTTGCTACAAAAGATGTTAGTCTGTGGCATAGAAGAATGGGGCACATTTGTGATAAAAGTTTGGCCGAGGTTAAAAAGTCTTCTTTTGGTATAAATTTTGCCAGCGAAAGTAAGGAGCCTTGTGTAGTGTGTATTAAGGGAAAACAAACTAGACGACCAATAAGAGAAGGTGGCTCAAGGGCTACAAAACTTTTGGAATTGGTACACTCTGATGTTGTTGGGCCGCTTAATGTGAACTCATTTTCTGGTGCTCGTTTCCTAGTGACTTTTGTGGACGATTTTTCAAGAAAATTGTTTGTGTATCCATTGAAAAGAAAATCTGACGTTTTCGAAAAATTTGTGGAGTTTAAGAAAATGGCGGAGAACCAGTGTTCTGCGAAAATAAGGATTCTAAGATCGGACAACGGGCGTGAGTATGTCAACAAAAGCTTTGAACATTTCTTGCAGAATAGTGGAGTAATACATCAAAAGACATGTCCTTATTCTCCTGAACAGAACGGTACAGCGGAGAGAATAAATCGTACCCTGATAGAAAGAGTTAGATGTATGCTTATTGATAGCCTGAATCATCGTTTTTGGGCTGAAGCCGCCAACACGGCCTGTTATTTAATTAACCGAGTCCCTTGCCGCGGTGAAGATAAATCTCCTGAGGAAATCTGGTCCGGGCGAACACCAAATTTGAAATTTTTGAAAGTTTTTGGGTGCCCTGCTCTGGCACACGTAGCCAAAGAGAAAAGAAGTAAGCTCGACACTAAGTCTATAGAATGTGTCATGGTGGGATACAGCGCTGGGAGCAAGGCATATAGACTTTTTAACCCTGACAATAACGGTATAATCGTAAGTCGTGATGTGGTGTTCCTTGAAGGTTGTAAAGTTAGCACGAATGCAGGCAATGATTTCTATTACCCGGATTTACTACAAAATTATGAAAGTGTTGATTCAGGGGAGAGTGGTGGTGAAATTGAATCATCCCCGGAAGCTGTAATAAAATGTGAGAATGCTGAAGAAAATGTAGAAGAATCCGATGAAAGTGATTGCGATGACTCAGCTGAGTGGTCATCCCCCTTGCCCTCACCCGTTGCAGTTGATGAAGACGAATGGTCTCCAAATTCGTATGAGGCACAAAATATGCCTGAGGTGGCTAATATCCGTCGTTCTAATCGGATAGCCAATAGAAGTCAACTGGCACACAACTTTTGTGCTATGCAATATGTTTCCAGTGATCCAAGCAGTATTCAGGATGCGATGTCGTCAAGCTATTCAGACAAGTGGAAAGCTGCCATGAAGGAAGAATTTGAATCATTGATGAAAAATCAAACTTGGGTGTTGGCGGACTTACCGCCTGGCGAAAAGACTATAAAATCCAAATGGGTCTTCAAAACCAAACGGGACGAAAATGGCAATGCCATACGTTGGAAGGCTAGATTGGTTTCCAAGGGTTTTTCTCAGCGCGAAGGAATCGACTATAACGAAACTTTTGCACCAGTTGTCAGATACGATTCAGTCCGATACTTACTAGCGATGGCGGTTAAATATGACATGCATGTACACCAAATGGACGCAATCAGTGCATATTTGAATGGTTCATTAAAGGAAACTATATATATGCAACAGCCGGAAATGTTTGACGATGGTTCCAAAAGAGTATGTAAGCTGCAAAAATCGATTTATGGCCTGAAGCAGTCGGGACGTGTCTGGAACGAAACTATAAACAACGAACTGCTCAAGTTAGGTCTAGTAAGAGGTGAAGTTGACCAATGTGTTTACCATAAAGTAGAAGGTGGACAAATGATGTATGTCGCAATATACGTAGATGACGTTTTAATCTTCTCACACAATATAAAAGCTATCGAGTCGTTAAAGATCAAGCTTGCAGAGAAGTTCAAAATGAAGGATATGGGGGAGGCATCATCGGTACTTGGTACAAAAATCACCAGGGGTAAGGACTTCATCAAAATAGACCAATCCCGTTATATAGCAGATGTTTTGGTACGATTCGGAATGAGCGAATGTAATCCGAGTTCTACACCAATGGACTACAATCAGAAATTGTCGGATAGTATGTGTCCTAAAAATGATGAAGAGATACAACACATGTCAAAAGTTCCATATATGCAGGCAATAGGGTGCTTGCTATTTGCTGCACAAATTACCCGCCCGGACATTTGTTATGCGGTAAATTTATTAAGTCGATTTGGAACTCATCCTGGAAAGCCGCACTGGGAAGCAGTTAAACGTGTAATGAGATACTTGAAAGGTTCAATCGACAAAGGTATAGTCTACAGAAAGCAACACAAACATGACATTAAAGGTTATTGCGATGCGGACTGGGCCGGCGATATTGACAACCGTAAATCAACAACTGGGTATGTATTTATTTACCAATCTGGTGCCATTTCGTGGTCAACAAAGAAGCAGAAGACAGTGGCATTATCGTCGACGGAAGCCGAGTTTATGTCGCTAACAGCTGCCATACAGGAATCAGTTTGGTTGAAACGCTTAGAAGCCGAACTTAACCCTGAAAGAAACCAATGTATGTTAATATACTGTGACAACAAAGGCGCCCTACAGGTTGCCTTAAACAATAATTACTCGCCAAGAACCAAGCATGTGGACATTAAAGCCAAATTTATTCGCCAAAAAATCGACAGGAGGGAAGTCGCTTTGGAATATCTATGTACAAATGAGATGATTGCAGACGTCTTCACCAAGGCTGTAACGCCCCAAAAACTAACATATTTTAATAATAAATTTGGTCTTTACTAACACATGAAATCAGATTATGTAAAAATAATATGAACTGAAGTTTAATTTTATTTTTGATAAAATTGTTTTTAATGTAAGAATTAGTTTAAGTTGAAATATTATTTTTTGTTTTGTAATATTAATTATTTTAATGTAAAAGGTGCATGAGAAACTTATCTTAGGAAATTTGTCACTCAGGGAGAGTGTTGAGAATGAACGAAAATTTCTACTAGTTACTGTATTTCTCCTGGACCTTATTTTATTCAGTACTAATTGTATACGTATTTAGCATACCATATTTCGCAACTCTGCTTACTTTAAACTTAACGTTTTTCTGTGCAAGATTTGTTTAGTTTAATAAAAGTATTTAAACCAACAGTATCGAAGCATGTCCTTTTCTATGTTTTTATGTGACCTAAAATTTCTGTAACAAAACTCGCTGGTTCACTGTTTGAATTTCGCCAAGATATCCCTAATGAAATAGAGCCGAATTAAGAAAGTTAAAAATTTGTTGTTTTTTATTTATCGTATATTAACAAATATTTTTGTAGCCATGTTCCGATATATGACTTGAAATCTGCTGTAGCTCCTGTGGTGAAAGCATTAAGTAAACTAAATTTTAAGTTCTAACCTTCAAGGTGAATTATAATAGAAAAAACGGAAAAGGAGCTCGGAAAAATACATGACATTGTTCTAAATATAATTCCCATCAATCTGGGGGTAAACCCGAAAAATTATTTGAGAATTCTTTTATCTACTCAATTTAGGAAAAATTGGAGAGATAATAAAGACTTGCAATTTCAAATTTCGGTCTTTGACAATAATAATATTGAACTTGGAACGGAAAAAAGCAATGGTGTACTGAAGAAAACGATTTCAATTTAGTTGTTTAAAAATTCATATTTTTTTAACTCTGCAAGCCACATTTTGAAACACGTTGAAAATCGCAAATGATGCTATTTCTGTATTAAAAATTTGCCTTTGTCCGAATATTTTAATGATCCGAATATTTTAATGATCCCAGAAATAATAGAACTTTTTACGGTACGTTTCTCTTCAAAATGTGTTATAAACATTGTAGAAGTAACAACTGAAGGCGCATCTGCATGTTTTAATAAAAATATATTTAATTTTCCTGAGAATGATTAAAAAAGTTGGTCTAAAGTTTGAATTTATGTATATTAAAAACAAAAGACCTCACTTCACAATTTACAAAAAAAGAACTTATAATGTTCTTTGTCTCTACAAATTCTGTGGTAAACAATACTTAGTACACTTGGTGCCCTTAACGTCTTAGCAAATTGGACTTGGCATTGTTTTCAACTTTTCTATCTCGAAAGCTGCATTAGATAGAACTTATGGAAATTCACACATCTATAAATTCCAACAGATGTGAATTGGTGTAGTTTATCTCTTCCCTACACAACTATTGTTACATTTTTTAGCACTGTTTGCATATATTTAATAAATAAATATAACTTTTAAAATATACTAAAGTTTAATGATCCCATACGGTTTGAATCAAAACTCATATCTTTCGAAAGTTCGTAACAAAACTCGGTGGTTCCAAAATTAAATCCATTATTTTTCTATATTACAGTTGGCTTAAAATGTTCAACTGTTGAGTTATTAGTCAAGAATGACATAACACTGTAGAATCAAAAAAGTAGAGCTCAGTTGGTCTATTTAATCGGGCGATATATGTTTTTCGAGCTTTCCTCCTCATATGTTCAAGCTCAATGCGGCACGTTAGAATTAAAATATCGATTTGAAAGTTTTACAGAATAATTTTCTTGCTATATTTAACCATTTAAAAGGTAATGAATTAAAAAACAAATTAAAAGAGTTTAAAGTCAAATTAGAACTAGTCTCATAAATAATGATAGGTTAGAGTAGGAGTCGGAGTTGGAGTCGGAGTTGGAGTCGGAGTTGGAGTCGGAGTTGGAGTCGGAGTTGGAGTCGTACTTAAAAAATTACAGCAAAAGGAGTCGGAGTCGGAGTTATAACTATTTCTTGACGACTCCACAGCCCTGCTTAAAACTGTGAAATATTAAATTTTATTCTGATAGCATTATTTATTACGGTTTAGGCGTACTAAACTGTTTTCCGGGAGTAGGGTTTATATGGGGCCTATGGTAAATTATAGGCCGATCTCTACGAAATAGCACAGTGTCGTTTCTAGTCCTAAAAAAATGTGACGTGCCAAATTTTGTTATGTAAGCCTTATTAATTATGGTTTAAGGCGTACTAAACTGTTTTTCGGGAGAAGGGTTTATAGGGGGCCTAGGGTAAATTATATACCGATCTTCACGAAATTTAAGAGTGTGTTTTCCAGTCAAATAATTGCAAAATCGTATATCATTCCGTGCACTGTTCCACTATTTATGTTAGTTTTTGTAACAAAATTATCAATTTTTTAGGGTGCTGGTTCCTCATTTTGATTCACAGCTTTGATTCTACTGAACCGATTTTGCTGGATTTCAATCCCAAAGTGATTAGGATAACTTCTGAGTTTTTCGACAGTGGGCGTGTTTTCAACAGACGGACAGACACACATGGCTAAATCAACTTATAATTACTCAAGAAGTCAGAATATATCTACTTTATGGGGTCTGAGATGAATAATAAGAGTTGCATACGGAATGACAAACTTAGTATACCCTCTTCACAACTAATTGTGGTGGAGGGTATAACAATAACGTTTCCTTGTTTGTCATCTTTCGAACAAAAAATAATACTGTTTTTATCAAACTCAACAAAAGATGAGAACATTTAATTCCGTTCCGTTCATTGTGTTCGGTTCGGTTCATTAATGTTCTCGCTTTTGGCTGGTAAAAAAACAAACATTGTTTACAAAAACAAAATACGCATACGAAAAAAAAAAACAAAAATTGCTGGCTTTTGGTTTTTTAATTTTACACAAACAAAACATATACACAATACACACACAACTGTTCATGCTGCAGTCGTTGCTAAAAATGTTTGTTTGTTAATTTCTGTATCAATGTAAAAAAAGAAACATTATAGAACATTAAAAATAATGTTTGTCTACAGTATCACTACAATTGTTCAGTTTTTTTTAACGAAGAACAGAACACTATATAATCAGGTATGTTCTAGGTTTCGAGTCGAATTGAAAACGAAAAATTTTTTAAATCCACATAATTCATAAATTGGTGTTCTCAAATACGCATGTTTTTGTGTACTCGAAGTTTATGTTAGAAAAAACTTTTGTTGAACTTAAGATCGCTACTTTGCTAACCTCAGCATGATAGAAATATCTAATATTTTTTAAAAAGCGTGAAAGCTGTAAAGAATCACAGAAAAAATCGCTTCTATCGCGAACATGGTCAAAATTCGCCAAAAATTGCAAACTTTTAAACAAACACTATAATTTATTTGAAATCGCTAAATGGGTTAAAAAACCAAAATGTCGGAAAATAACAAAAAAATAGCAAAAATTCGCGAAAATTTTTAATATTTCAAACCAGCCATGAAATTGATTAAAATTCCTTAAGACTACAGTGCACTCGCGTTAATATGTACGCCCTAACATATGAACACCCCAAAATATGAACACTTATTTTCTTTCATTGACTACTCTAAAATATGAACTTGTGAAAAGGCTTTAAAATATGAACAACTTCTCGTTGTATTTTTAACGGTTTTTATCTACCTACACAGTGTTAAATCAAAATCAATTTTTAATAAACTGCATTATAACCTGTGGATTTCCCCAGCTATCGCTTTAAAATTGTCTTCAGTTGTTTATCAAAATGTTTTACAAACACTTTTTAATTAGCTCTCACATTAACATAGAATTCTATATATATTTTTAAATATAATTTTAACGTGAAAAGTTGTTATATTTAAATTAAAAAAGTATAAGTTTTGAACTTAAAAAAGAAAAATCAGATCATGGTTTTTGAAAATGAGAGACAAAAAGATGACCTCTGGAGATTTTTAAGGGAGCGGGCGTTTTTTAACTGAATGAACGAAAGAAAATCACAGACTTTTTCGCATAACTTTAAGTTTGTATTTTCTTTTTTAAAAATCAATAGTTTTTTTAATCCAATGAAAAATAAATAAAAAAACTTTAACATTAGAAACTTTTATTTTTATGGAAAAAAACGTTTTTGAAGGGAAATTAGATGTCTATCGCAAATATGAACAATCTTGCAAAAGTGAACTGCCTTTGTTTTAATTAGTTCATATTATCGCGAGTGCACTGTATAAGGAATGGCGAAAATTCGGCAAAAATTGTTAAATTCGCGGAGATTCGCAAAAATTTGCTAACAGCGGCATGACAGAAAAGTGTACTATTTATTAAAAATTGTGAATGCTGTAAAGAATCAGAAATCTTACAGAAACAAATCGCTTCTATGGCGAACATGGCTAAAATTCGCGAAAAATTTCAAAATTTTAAAAAAATCCAAAAACTAATTTGAGATCGCTAAATCGATTAAAAAAAACAAATTGTCTGAAAAACATACATAAAATGAAATTTATTTTTCGATATTTATTGTGATACATGTGAAGTATTTGAATACATAATAAAGAATAGATCTGTAATTGCTAAAAAATTAAGTGAAACCTAATAAGTATTAATCATTTTTGTTTAAGAAAAATGTGTCATATAAAAAAATATATATAATAAGGGTTTGTACGATGGGCAATGCAAAGTGTGCAAACGGTTCAAATGTGTGCAAAAATACACACGTTTGCAGAACACAACAACAAAATGTACGTATGTATTTGTAATTTGCTCTATTTTACTTTGTTTGCACTAAAAAAACCATGAGCAAAATAAGTAGTGCATATTTGCTCAGTTGCAAACAAATGTAAACAATAACATTTGACATATTGAGCGCTATTGTTTTTTAAGAAAACTTAAAAATAAAAATTTGTAGGTTTTAATATAAAATAGAGAATTAAATTTTACAAATTTAATAAAAATTATTTTGCATATGCTTGTGTTAATTGTACACAAATGCAGTTTTTTGTGTTGGCAGAAATTTTTTTTTATTAAAATAGCACATTTGCACAAAAAATAAAACTGGTATGCTTACGATCAATCATAATATGCACTGCAAATTTAAAAATTGCAAATTTGCACAATGACCATCGTGATTACCCTTAATGAAAAAATATAATGACATAAAAAATATATGTACATATGTACATTTATACATATACATATGCATACTTCATACACAATTTGGTGTAAAATTTAACTTAATAACTATAAAAAAAGCCGAGTTTAATTTATTTAACAATAAAAACATTAAGACGTAACATACAATAATAAACGATAAAAAATTACTTAATGAAAAAAATCAAACCATTTCTATTTGTTTAAAAACAAAAATTAAATATTTTTCTGTTCCTTTTATACAGAATAATTTACAAAAAAAATCTTCTTTTCCACATTCCATTTTAAAATTTTCGTTTATACCTTCATTCCTTTCATCAATTATAAATCGATTGTTGATATGATTGACCAGCAATAAAAATGGGATTCGAATTGACACGCTGTCCTGGATGATAACATTCCCTTAGCTCCAAACCAATTATGTCAATATAACGTAGTGTATATTTGATACCATAACCGCCGTGCTGTGATTTCAATGTGAAGCATTTACATTTCTTCACATCATGTGATTTTGGCATGTTCTGCTGCTGATGCGCTTGTTGTATCTGCATAGGCATTATTACGTCTCCAACTCTTTTGTAAAGTATAAAATCAATAAATTGTTCATTGGATTGCTTGGGTTGTGTCCGAGACATTAACAATAGAACGATTTCCAAGTCGTTGAAATTATTATTAAGTTTTGTATTGTTGCGAAATTTTGGCAAAACTCCGCAATATTGTGTCAAGGGATTATTTGCATCTAAACAGAATGTCGCCACTGGTTGGCGTGTTAAGAAGGAACGTTTGTAAAGTAACAGCAATTTTTCATGATTTTGTTGGCCCAATATTTGCAATGAAGCGGCAAGTTCAGTTATGACATTTACATATTTAAATTGATTTTGTATGTTTATAAATTTCAATTCATCACAATGTTTAAAAGAATAAACTGAAATATTGAGAGAAAGATAACGAAAAAAAAACAAAAAAAACAATTATAAGGTCAATTTGGAAAAAAAATTAACAGGGTTAGTAAAATTAGTAAAATCGATTAATGTTTAAAGCAGTGGTCGAAAATAAACACCAAATATCGTTTCTTAATGTTCGGTTAGGTAGATTTGTGGAAAACACAAACGCTAATAGTGTTTGTGTAGAAAATCCGTAAAAAAAATAACGTTTCCCTGTTTCTTTCGAATACAAAAATATTCACCCCTATCGTAAATAACAAGTGGAATTTTTGTTCCCACAAAATTTTCATTCCCCTCGAAGGAAAAAAAGCAATCGTGAATCTCATGTGAAAAATTTTTCACGCTATCAGTTCCAGTGAATGTAAAAAAAGAAGAAAGATGAAAAAAATTAAAAATCAATGAAATTTTTGTTCAAAAATATACAAGTATATATTTTAAAGAAAATTTAAAATAATAAAGCAAAATATTTAGTATTCGAGGGATAGTTTGATTACAACGTTAGTTTTTTGCACTTTTTAAATTTAATGTATTAATATATTTTCCAAAATTCTGCCACCAAGTCAATCGAATGCTTTACAAATCCGCAAGCAATCGACCTGTTGTTTTGCATTTTGTTGAGCAATATATCGGTTATTGTCTTATTAACTTTATTAGCCCTTGCTATTTGATTTATAGGAGGAGCTACTTACATACCTGTTCTGTACCCTAGAAAAAATAAAGTGAGAAAATCTAAGGGAAATGTGAACAAATTACGAGGGAAAAAATTTCACAATCAGCCCTATCGTGAATAATTTTCCCCTCGTAATTTTTCCCCTTTTCACATATTTGCGATCATGAACAACTCCCATGAAAAAATGTAATTCAAAGAAGAATAATAACGTGAAAAAATGTTCACGGGAATAAAATTCTCATAATCGTGAAAAATTTTTTCCCTCGTAATTTGTTCACATTTCCCTTAGATTTTCTCACTTTATTTTTGCTAGGGAACAGAACATGTATGTAAGTAGTTCCTCCTATAAATCAAATATTAAGTGTTAATAAAGTTAATGACAAACAAACCGATATATTGTTCAACAAAATGCAACACAATAGGTCGATTGCCTGCGGATTTGTGAAGCTTTCGATAGACTTGGTGGCAGAATTTTGGAAAATATTTTACTACATAAAATTTAAAAATTGCATAAAACTAACGTTGTAATCAAACTATCCCTCCAATACTAAATATTTTGCTTTATTGTTTAAACTTTTCTTTAAACTAAGTATATACTTGTATATATTTGAACATAAATTTCATTGATTTTTAATTTTTTTAATCTTTCTTCTTTTTTTTACATTCACTGGAACTGATAGCGTGATAAATTTTTCACACGAGATTCACGATTACTTTTTACCCTTCGAGGGGAATGAAAATTTCATGGGAACAAAAATTCCACTTGTTATTCACGATAGGGGTGAATAAGGGGAATTTTTCCCGTAAACATTTTTTTACGTTATTATTCTCCTTTGAATTACATTCTTTCATGGG
This sequence comes from Pollenia angustigena, assembly GCA_930367215.1. Classification (NCBI taxonomy): domain Eukaryota; kingdom Metazoa; phylum Arthropoda; class Insecta; order Diptera; family Polleniidae; genus Pollenia; species Pollenia angustigena. The sequence goes on along the minus strand of OV884059.1, from coordinate 121,531,052 downwards.
AGTTGTTCATGATCGCAAATATGTGAAAAGAGGAAAAATTACGAGGGCAAAATTATTCACGATAGGGGTGATTACTGTTTTTATCAAACTCAACAAAAGATGTGAACATTTAATTCCGTTCGGTTTTTTTTTTTTTGAAAATCCACAAACTTCAATGTGTTCGGTTCGGCTCGTTAATGTTCGTCCCTTTTGGCTGGTAAAAAAAAAACCAAACATTTTTTACAAAAACAAAATACACACACGAAAAAACATTATAGAACATTAAAATATAATGTTTGTCTACAGTATCACTACAATTGTTCTGTTTTTTAACGAAGAACCGAACATTATATAATTTAATATTTCTTGAAAATAGTAACGAACGGTATTAAGGGTTGTGTATGTCTACACAATCACTAAAAAAATAGATACGTTCCTGGGTGTGTGAGCCGAACGTTAAATAATGTACTGTTTATTTTCGAACACTAGTTTAAAGTGAGTAAGTTGTATTAGATTTAAGTAAGAAAACAAACGTTTTTTAAGCCAAAATATAATTTGCAAAAGAATTTTGTGGATCGATTATCGCCTATAAACTCTTTTTCTATTTTTATTCTTTTAAACAAACTGATAAAATGTAACAAACTCAATATTTTAGTAAAGCAAAATACAATTTGTTAAAACTGTTAATAAAGTTTTGTTCACACCTATTAAATATTTGACGTCCTTGGATGATACAAGATTCTCACAGTTCATCTAGCGTTTTTTGAGAAGATATATACTGATTGTATCAATACATGTCTTTGGAAAAACATGGAAGAGGACATGCATTGATACAATTATTAAATGTCTTCTCATAAATCGCCAATGGGCATGGCATGTCTTCGGCCTAAAAAAGTGACTTTGGTCGGACACTAATAAAATTACCTAGCTTCTTTCCGAAATAGGGTCTTTGTGCACATAAACCATTTTATTCAGTCATATTCTGAAAGTTAAAAGATTTCAAATCACTTGTGATTTTAGAATCACAATTGTTATTTAAGGGTTTTTGAAAAATAAAAAAAGTTTAAACGTTGTTTAAAATTGTGACAAAAAAATAAGCAAGTTTATTTAAATAGGCGTCCACCACTTAGCTGAACGGTTTAAAATCACCATTATGAAAACAGTTTTTTTCCAGAACACCTTTCTTGTGATTTCAAAGTACATTCACTTTAGTATTTATGTAGATTAAATTTGGTCCAAACTTATTTTATTGCAATCAAAATCATCTAACCAAATTTTATTGGAATCGGTCCATTTTGACCCTTGCAAATATTGCTCCCGAAAATAGCTTTTACTGCCTTAAATTCCTTATAAATGTTAGTATTATCATACAAATTGTCGATAACTTTTACTAACTATGTCATAAAATGTTGTCCCGGTAGGTCCAAAACTAACGATTTGTCCCATATAAATCCCCATTCTTTAATCTCATATAGATGGAAATATCTAAATAAGATTCGGAACAAAGAACATTTACTTAAATCTTAAACTCATAACATAATTTTTTTAGGCAGGTCCATGATTGCCAATGGGTCCTAAATAGGGTACAATCGCAAAATTGGTTGTAGGGTATCATATGATCGGGCTTTACCGAGTATTCTCTTTCTTGTTTTAAATTGATTTTTTTAATTAATTGAAAATGTTTCGATTAAATGAATCTTAAGTTTCATTAATTTATAATGATTTTTTTCAAATATCTATTTGATTTGAAAAAGATACATCTATAAAGCTATTAAAGTTTGGTTTAAACCTATTTTTTATATTTGCATAATTTTTTTAAGCTTTTAAAAATATTTTAAGTATTATCAAAAAGTAATTTCAATTTTTGGGAATAAAAAATTTTAATTTCAAAAGATTTTGTTATTTGTGCTTAATTCCCAGTTTTTATTCTTGATAAAAACACTTGAAATTTATTGTTGATGGGATAAGCTATTCCTATGCATTTCACTGGTTGCTTAGGCCAGATCATCAGGAAACTTCATCCATAAAGATTTTAGACAAACTAAAGATATTAAACCAAATAAAACTGTTAAACGTATAAGACTTATAGCAACAGTTTTACTTGTAACAATATCAAAGCTTGAACAAAATACATCAACAATAAAAAAGTGGGTTTATCTCGTCTTACACTCCCCACTACAATTAGTTGAAATTCTCTCAACATTAATTGTAGTTGTAAGTAGGTTAAGAAAAACAAAATAAAAAACAAACAACAACTTACAAAAGATGTTGTCAATTAAGTGTTTTTTTAGGCCGTGCACTTGCCTGTTTATTATCAAAAAGTAATTTCAATTTTTGGGAATAAAAAATTTTAATTTTGTTATTTGTGCTTAATTCCCAGTTTTTATTCTTGATAAAAACACTTGAAATTTATTGTTGATGGGATAAGCTATTCCTATGCATTTCACTGGTTGCTTAGGCCAGATCATCAGGAAACTTCATCCATAAAGATTTTAGACAAACTAAAGATATTAAACCAAATAAAACTGTTAAACGTATAAGACTTATAGCAACAGTTTTACTTGTACAAAATCTTTTGAAATTAAAATTTTTCTAGTTTTGATTTAAGTCTTTGTCTTCTCCTGTAAAATTTTTCCAACGCAACTTATGGCTTTTGTAAATTTAAATGACGATATGTAGGTAAATATTTTTACGGAAATTCTCTTGGTTTTTATTTTTAGCATTAATTTAGCAGTTAATTTTATGGAATATACATATGTATGTACATACGTATCTAGGTATACCTATATAACTATTGCTATGTTGATAATTTGATCATAACATCAAATTAAACAAAAGCGAAATTTCATACAAACAAAATAAAACTTACAAAAATACTCAAGTATTTTAGTAAATGGTTTAAGAACTTCTTGTCTTAAGTCCAAACATGTGCATGTTCTTGTTTTTATTTTGCTTACTTCTTACCATGCTTAAGACTTGCTTTATTTATTTTTTTCAAAAACAATAAACACAATGTTTGTTTCTTATAAAAGAGAACAGCAATTGTCTCTCTAAAGAGAAGGTACAATAAAACAAATACACGAAAAAAAGGGAATGTGTTTAAGTATTTGTTTTTTGTACTTTTGCAACAGCCTAGTTGAGAGAATTTCAACTAATTGTAGTGGGGAGTGTAAGACGAGATAAACCCACTTTTTTATTGTTGATGTATTTTGTTCAAGCTTTGATATTGTTACAAGTAAAACTGTTGCTATAAGTCTTATACGTTTAACAGTTTTATTTGGTTTAATATCTTTAGTTTGTCTAAAATCTTTATGGATGAAGTTTCCTGATGATCTGGCCTAAGCAACCAGTGAAATGCATAGGAATAGCTTATCCCATCAACAATAAATTTCAAGTGTTTTTATCAAGAATAAAAACTGGGAATTAAGCACAAATAACAAAATCTTTTGAAATTAATATTTTAAGTATTTTTATAATCAGGCTTAAGTTCATCAAATTTAATTTTCATTAAATTATTTTTATGAAGAAAGGAATTTTACAACACGAAAATTAGTTAAAATTGTTATTGATAATTTTTCATTCTTGACGTGGCTGGGGCTCGAACCCCGGCCGGCAGGTTACCATGACATGTTTCGATCGCAACCACTCGATCTCCTCAGATGGACTTGCCGTCTTACACTCGCAGCCATCGACGACTGCGGAAGTCAATAGTCAAACATCAATCCTTAAACCAAATTGTATTTTAACCTTTGGTAGATCGAAATTTGCTTTTCTGAATAATTATCCATTTTAAATTGATTTTACGTGTTTTTTCCTTACTTCTGCTTTCTCGTACTTTTGTCAAGAATTCTTCTTGAAGTCGAAAGTACATCTTTTGTTTGTTTTTTCATTTTTGTCGTTCTTTTTTGTTGACCTTTTTTTAGCAAAACTTGAAGGACAAATGAACACATAGAGCTCGTGCCTTAGCTATAACAATAATCAGTATTGTGGTTATTTTGTAGAACTATTTATGGTTTTTAATCCATATTTTAAGTATTTTTATAATCAGGCTTAAGTTCATCAAATTTAATTTTCATTCAATTATTTTTATGAAGAAAGGAATTTTACAACACGAAAATTAGTTAAAATTGTTATTGATAATTTTTCATTCTTGGCGTGGCTGGGGCTCGAACCCCGGCCGGCAGGTTACCATGACATGTTTCGATCGCAACCACTCGATCTCCTCAGATGGATTTGCCGTCTTACACTCGCAGCCATCGACGACTGCGGACGTCAATAGTCAAACATCAATCCTTAAACCAAATTGTATTTTAACCTTTGGTAGATCGAAATTTGCTTTTCTGAATAATTATCCATTTTAAATTGATTTTACGTGTTTTTTCCTTACTTCTGCTTTCTCGTACTTTTGTCAAGAATTCTTCTTGAAGTCGAAAGTACATCTTTTGTTTGTTTTTTCATTTTTGTCGTTCTTTTTTGTTGACCGTTTTTTAGCACAACTTGAAGGACAAATGAACACATAGAGCTCGTGCCTTAGCTTTAACAATAATCAGTATTGTGGTTATTTTGTTGAACTATTTATGGTTTTTAATCCATATTTTAAGTATTTTTATAATCAGGCTTAAGTTCATCAAATTTAATTTTCATTCAATTATTTTTATGAAGAAAGGAATTTTACAACACGAAAATTAGTTAAAATTGTTATTGATAATTTTTCATTCTTGACGTGGCTGGGGCTCGAACCCCGGCCGGCAGGTTACCATGACATGTTTCGATCGCAACCACTCGATCTCCTCAGATGGATTTGCCGTCTTACACTCGCAGCCATCGACGACTGCGGACGTCAATAGTCAAACATCAATCCTTAAACCAAATTGTATTTTAACCTTTGGTAGATCGAAATTTGCTTTTCTGATTAATTATCCATTTTTAATTGATTTTAGGTGTTTTTTCCTTACTTCTGCTTTCTCGTTCTTTTGTCAAGAATTCTTCTTGAAGTCGAAAGTACATTTTTTGTTTGTTTTTTCATTTTTGTCGTTCTTTTTTGTTGACCTTTTTTTAGCACAACTTGAAGGACAAATGAACACATAGAGCTCGTGCCTTAGCTTTAACAATAATCAGTATTGTGGTTATTTTGTTGAACTATTTATGGTTTTTAATCCAAATTTTAAGTATTTTTATAATCAGGCTTAAGTTCATCAAATTTAATTTTCATTAAATTATTTTTCCCTTTCTTCATAAAAATAATTTAATGAAAATTAAATTTGATGAACTTAAGCCTGATTATAAAAATACTTAAAATTTGGATTAAAAACCATAAATAGTTCAACAAAATAACCACAATACTGATTATTGTTAAAGCTAAGGCACGAGCTCTATATGTTCATTTGTCCTTCAAGTTGTGCTAAAAAAAGGTCAACAAAAAAGAACGAAAAAAATGAAAAAACAAACAAAAAATGTACTTTCGACTTCAAAAAGAATTCTTGACAGAAGTACGAGAAAGCAGAAGTAAGGAAAAAACACGTAAAATCAATTAAAAATTGATAATTATTCAGAAAAGCAAATTTCGATCTACCAAAGGTTAAAATACAATTTGGTTTAAGGATTGATGTTTGACTATTGACGTCCGCAGTCGTCGATGGCTGCGAGTGTAAGACGGCAAATCCATCTGAGGAGATCGAGTGGTTGCGATCGAAACATGTCATGGTAACCTGCTGGCCGGGGTTCGAGCCCCAGCCTCGTCAAGAATGAAAAATTATCAATAACAATTTTAACTAATTTTCGTGTTGTAAAATTCCTTTCTTCATAAAAATAATTTAATGAAAATTAAATTTGATGAACTTAAGCCTGATTATAAAAATACTTAAAATTTGGATTAAAAACCATAAATAGTTCAACAAAATAACCACAATACTGATTACTTTTAAAAATATTTCATTTATTAATTTTCCCAGAAAATTTAACAAAATTTTTTAATAGTACCTACGCGAATTTATTACGGTTTACAACTCAACTGAGTTTTTTCTTATCTTTGTATTATGGTTTACAACTTTGCTTAATTGCGGTGAACAGAAACATAACAAATATTACAACTGGTCACAACCTATTTATTACAACTCAACTGAGTTGAATTTTGTACATTATCTTTGTTTCGGTTTTTGATATTGTACAATCATTTTACAAAAAAAAATTGCTTGTGGCTGTCGTACGAGTTGAACTTGTTGTAGTACTGAGATAACCTGTAATGAATTCGCCTTGAAAAATACTAACTATTTTGAAAAACAAAATATTGTAAAATACACGAATTTTCATTCGTAAATCAGAAAAATTAATGTTGCATTTTACTACAGCATTTCGTACATTGTACGCAAAAGCTTCGTGGTGCGAAAATACGAACGATTTCATACAACACGACAGTTTTTTTACAGAACGCTGGGATTTTGTTGAGTGACCAAGCAACTTAAAAATCAAATCAATATTAATAAAATCAGATAGGTCTAAAATACTTCCGAAGTAATTCCAAATCTTTTTGGGACAGATTGTGTAAGGCGTTGGCGTAAATTCACCAAAGTCGTTTTTTGTAGTAGATTTAAAAAGCAGGTTTTGTTACTTTTATCTATAACAAATGCGACCATGCGGTTACACAATCAGGCTAATTACCATTTAACATTATTTTGATATTTTATTTGAAACATCACTTTATTGAATCACAAGCAAATTATGGATGGATTTTTTATTTTCAAGAGTGGAGCATATACAGGTATTATATAAAAGTACGGACTACAATTCTTACCAAGTGTGTATATATGTACGTATTTATTTATTTACTGTTTATAATATAAAGTCGAACAAAGCCAAAAAATGATATTTAAAATTTTCATGGCTGCGATATTTAAAAACTGATGCACAGATAATTTTCAAAAACTTAACTTAAAATGATAATTAAAGCAATATTTCATCCCATAATGTTTTACGGTTGTGCAGTATGGTCCACGTCCGCAAAATGCCACTTAAGCAAACTACAGGTAGCACAAAATAAGCTACTAAAAATTATATATATGCACTAGCAAATTTCGAGCCCGTAAATGATAAAATTGATCGAATGACACAAAAGTTCAACAGGAGATGTGAATTCTCACAATACACCCATATTAATGAACTTATTTCAGCGTAATTTTATCTTAACTAATTTAGCTTCCTTGTTTCACAAAGGTTTTTGTATCTTTTTCCCTCCAATTAATAAAATAGAACAAAATGTACATATGTAAATAATACTAATTTAAAATTTATTATTAAGTAGAATAGGAACAAATGTTCTTAAACTCTTTACTACTTTAAGGGGGTAATTTTGTTGTTCACCTCACCTTGCGTTGAGAAATTTTGAAAATTCAAAAAATTTTATATGAAAATTTTCTCAACGCAAGGTGAAGTGAACAACAAAATTACCCCCTAACTGAACAACCTAAACAAAAGCGGCAAGCGTTTTTTAAACATGAAAATTTGATCTAAATACAATTTCAATAAAACAAACCGACATAGCGATCTGTCAAATAAGACTTATCAGCCGGGTGGTTTCTAATTCGCATTCTAATGGTTTGTTTCGTATAAATTGTATGAAAATGAGAAGTTTTGACATACAAAAAGCGCTTCCGCTCTTATTTAGGTAGCTCAGTAAGTCAAATGTAAATAATATTAATATTATATGAAATAAAAAATGAAATTGAAAATTGAATTGAATTGAAAATTTAAGACTTATTCCTACAAAATTACGTGCAATGATTTTTATTCAGTCTTATCACGATTGTCGCTGTCGTAAACGATTAAGTCGTTTTTTGTAGTAGATTGAAGAACACAGGTTGTGTGTTACTTTAATCTATTTTAAAAAAAGACACAGTCATATACGAGAACGTTATTATATTATTTAAGAGTACAGATACTTAATAAATTTGGATTTTATTTATTAAATTGAAAATATATAAAATAAGAAATCTAGTTTTTCCAGTTCTCAATTATTTCAGGAAACAAATTACACAATGGTCAAAAGTAGAACAGTTTTCGAGATATTCCAAAAAAGAACCGTTATTTGAAATAAGATTTCCGTATGACGTGCTCAGTTCCCAATTTTTCATATTTGATAAATACACTGAGATTTATTGTGTTTTTAAAAAAGATGATTTCGCTTAAATGAAAATATCTTCAAATATATTAAGCGGATTTTGTATGTATTTCTTTTTTTTTTAATGAAAGATAATAAAATTACTAAATTAAAAAATGGATTGCTAGTGAAGATTGCTCAAGAAATGACAGAGTTACAGTGGACAAAATTCAAACTTCGTTAAAAATTTTATGATTTCACAATTAGTTGTGAAGAGGGTATATTAAGTTTGTCATTCCGTGTGAAACTGTTTTATTATTCATCTCAGACCCCATAAAGTATATATATTATGGGTCCTTGAGTAATTCTAAGTCGATTTAGCCATGTCCGTCTGTCTGTCCGTCTGTTGAAAACACGCTCACTTTCGAACAACTCAAAACAAATGAACAAACTTGGTGCCAAATTGCTTGTAGTTATCCTAAGCAGTTTGGGATTGAAATCCAGCAAAATCGGTTCTGTAGGACCAGAGCTATGAATCAAAATGTGGAACCACCACCTAAAAAAATTGATAATTTTGATACCAAAAATAAATTAAATGCTGGAACAAGGCACGGAATGAGATAAGATTTTGCAAAAATTTGTTTTATTTGACTGGAAATCATGCTGTTAAATTTCGTGAAGATCCGTCCATAATTTACCCTAAGCCCCATATAAACAATACTCCCGGAAAACAGTTTAGTACGCCTAAAACCGTAAAAAATAACGCTAGCGTAACAAAATTTGGAACGTCACAGTTTTTTAGAACTAGAAATAACACTGTGAAATTTCGTGACGATCGGTCCATAATTTACCCTAGGCCCCATATAAACCCAACTACCGGAAAACAGTTTAGTACGCCTAAAACCGTAAAAAATAATGCAATCATAACAAATTTTGGCTCGTCACAGTTTTAAAGGACTAGAAATGACGCTGTGAAATTTCGTGATGATCGGTCCATAATTTACCCTAGGCCCCATATAAACCCTACTACCGGAAAACAGTTTAGTTGCCATAATTAATACCAAATCGTCACAGTTTAAGATAATAACATCATACAGATATTACTCCTTAAACATTTGAACTGTCGGTGGAGGGTATCAAAGATTCGGCACAGCCGAATATAGCACTCTAACTTGTTAATTTATTTTTTGTTATACCAAACAATTAAAATATTAAATTAAAACGTTTTATTGCATGGGGTATTAGTTTATTTTAATACAAACAGTTAGATTGGTGCAAAAATTATAAAGCTACAGAAGAAGATTTAGTGAATTAACCCATATAGTAATTTAACAGTTTTATTCCTTTTGAATATTTTTTTGTTGCTAAACATTTCGCTATGTTTATTTACTTGATGTGTTTTTGAGATTTGGTAAAACTCGAAAAGTGGGATATTTCATATTGCGTATTGGATTCGTTGAATATTTTGGAAGTTACTTTTATTAAAGCGACATCATCTTTTTTTTTAAAAACCACTAAAAACGGTAATTTGCCAATATCGAAAACTGTTCTACTTTTGACCATTCTGATTTCACATTCGGATTCAGCTTACAATTTTACATAAAGATTAGGTATCAGATTCATTTGGTCACGACTTTGTTGATAATTTGTGTGTTATTTGTAAAAAAATTATTTTTGACTTACCCAATTCTGCTTTGATATCATTAATAACGCGAATTAAAGCATGATGATTTAATTCTCCATTGCAATCTTCTATCATTTTAACTGCAACTTCACAAATTAATAAGTGTATGTCAGATACTTTGGTTACTACGATTTCTATTATAAAATAGAAAAATGATCCGGTAAAACTGTTTTTGATAAGAACCTGCAACAATATATTAAAAGTAAGGATATTGAAAACTATATTAAATACTTGAACTTACACCGGCATATTGTATTTGTTGGAGCCGGAAACTGGGACCATATAAAATTACAGGTATACACATATTATTAGCCAAACAATAAAGACGCAATTTAGCACAGTAATCGTTGGGTTTATACAAGTGAGGGTAAAGTCTTAAACAGAGAACAAAAAATATTTTGGTTAAAAAATAATAGGGAACTACTACAGTCGTTAATAAAATTTCCTTCAAAATTTGTTTCCTTTTCCCTAGCAAATGTAAGGGGAAAATCAAAATTTCGAAGGAAAATTTATATTATACATATATACTTTATAACAACAACAGCTAACTAAGTTTTTGGGAAATATATTTTAGGTCTTTAGTTTTATACGTATTTAAAACTTTTAGGCTTTATTAAAAAACTTAGATTATGTTCAGGGGCCTAATTCTGGCAGTCGTGATCGAGTACTTTCTCGATTCGAAAGCAATTTTACTTATAATTCTTTTAGTCGATACTAAACGAATTGAAATTATTTTTCCAGTATTGTGACTCAAATTAATGCTACACCACTGAAAAAATAATTCGGATTCGTTCAGTATTATATATTAAACTGCTTTCGAATCGAGAAAGTACTCGATCACGACTGTTAGAATTCCTTTTTTTTTAAATAAAAATTTTGCATGTTTAACTTACCTTGAACTTAAAGGATCTTCATGCAACTTCTTAAATTAAAAAAAATTCAAATAATTTGTTTAATATCATTTTAAATTTATTGAAAATTTTAACTTACTTTAAACCCAATAGCAACTTGCATTTCTTCTTTTGGTTTGGCCCATTGTATCTTTAAGTCTGCACCCCACATGCCGATACGTCCAGTGTTCAATCTTTTCTTCGCTGCCAAAGCCATTTCATGATCCTCAAATTCAATAAAAGCAAACCCACGATTTTCCTCATTCTCGCGAGCAGAAAAAGCTACGTTTCTTATAGCTGGATATGCTGTGCAACTTGTCATGCTTGGAAAGCACAATTTGAAACCATCGTCTAAACAAGATAAAGGTAATTGTCTAGGGATGCCACTAACAAATAAACGGTTTTTTCCCTGAGAACGAAAAACACTTAAACGCTCTCCATCAACAAATAGATATTTCAAAAGTTCGAAGGCAGCCAAGGCATCTTTTTCACTACAAAATCGCACAAAAGCATAGCCGCGTGTAGTGTTTCCAGAATCCATCATTAAACGAAAAGCATACACCTGGCCAATGCGATGCAACCATACCAAAAAGCCCAATTCATCCAGTTGGGATGGTATACGGGTCACATACAATTCGCAAACATGCGAAGGACGGGGTCCACTGTATTTATGTGGTGGTCCGAATACTTTGCGTCCATTTTCTAAAATCACGGGCATAGCGGTGGCTTCATTGTAAGCAGCAGTACCTTTGTAGCACTCGTGGTAAGATGTCATTATAGTAAATGTTTGTTATTATTTAATATATCTAGTTAAAGTTTTTTTTTTATTAAAATTTTATTTATTTCACATTTCTTTCTATTAATGCTCAAAATAACAAATTTAAAACGCGCACTTCAAACACTATTCTCAGCAATTTTTTTTTAAAATGGCTTCTGACAACCAACGGTACTTTTTGAAGAAGTCGTACAAAAAATTTCATGATGGTTCTGAATCAGTGTGACCAGATCTTTATATTTTTTACAGCCTAAAACATAACACAAGGTAAAAAATGCTAAAAATGATGTTAAAATATGATAAAATAATTCAAAAAAATATTTAATATTAAAAATGTTGGAATAATATGAAATTGACTTTGAAACTAACGGGCATGTTCTGACAAACGCTAAAGCATTGGCGATTCTGTCTTAAATTCGCAAATTAGGTGTCCTGTAAATCGCAATAGCAAGCAGTTTGGCGACTTAAAATTGCAAAAGAGAACTTAGATATAAAAAAAAACTATAGCAGATAGCAAGTTCAAGAACACCATAAAATTAATTTTGCGTCTTGCGATTTCAAATCGTGCGATTTTCAGAACATGGCCGTAAATATCAAAATTTAAGTAAGAGACAATACATAATCAAGTGGCTAGATATTGATATATCAACACAACCAAAATAAAAACGATTTCAATTATATGCTCTGTGCTGACTTAAAACATTCTAAAAAACGATTTTTTTAGACCAGTTTATTTCTTACTGTTAAAGGAAAGCTGGTGTTTTCAAATTATTATTTGTTTAGCAGTTTAGAAGCACAAAGATTTTTCTGATATTTAGTTGTATTAACACGAAACATCCAAACATTTATACTAAAGACTTTTTGAGCAAATATAGATTTTTTAAATGTAACTATTAAAATTGATATGGATTCTTAACCTGACATCTTTTTGTCATACCAAACGTCAAAGTCTATATAAAAAAACTCTAAAATTTTTGTCAGCGTTTGTTTTTTTATATGAAGTTTCCGTTTATTAAGACAAAAAAATTGTCAGGTGAAAACACTATGTTATTAGTTTTTACATTAAAATGCGAAATTTCTTCATTCATTTCTATAATATGCCAAATTACTTATAAAATCATCATGATAAGAACATTTCTAAGATTTTCTGAATATTATATTATATTATATTATTAGACAGAATAGCAGGAGCTCTAGATAAAAACATCCGAAACACCCAAGCGGGCTTTCGTCCTGGTAGGTCATGCATAGACCAAATCAATACGGTACGAATCTTAATTGAACAGGCAGCAGAATTTAATGCAACAATGTACTTGACCTTTGTTGATTATGAAAAAGCCTTTGATGCTCTGAAGAGAGAATTTATTTGGACGGCGCTAGATGCAAGGGGTATTCCTCAAAAGTTAATAAACATTCTTAGGCATAGCTACGAAGGTTCTACGTGTAGGGTTTTACATGATGGCATGTTAAGCGATAGCTTTGAAACAAAGAGTGGTGTTCGACAAGGGTGCGCTCTCTCACCGCTTTTATTTATAACTGTGGTGGATGTAATATTCGACGCTGTTGATACATTATCAATGGGAATGAATTGGGGTATGTGCAACAAATTAGCGCATCTAGAGTATGCCGACGATGTAGTCCTTCTGTCCAACAAAAACTCAGAAATGCAATCCCTTTTAACATCCCTTACGGAGGAATCAAATAAAGTAGGACTTAAAGCCAATATTAACAAAACCAAAACTATGAGAATTAATGCGGTAAACACATCCCAGTTCGCAGTCAATCAGCAGGAGATCAGTGAAGTAACCAGTTTTGAGTATCTCGGCAGCATTGTAAGCACTAATGGGGGAACAATACTTGACGTTGAAAGCCGACTTAAGAAGGCTAAGGGCAGGTTCGCAATGCTGTTTAAGGTATGGAGGTCAAACACAATTAACACAGCAACGAAGATAAGAATATTTGACGCCTGCGTAAAATCCATCCTGTTATATGGATGTGAAACATGGTTTCTCACAAAAGATTTATCTCAGAAATTACAGACATTCATCAATAGATGTCTTCGCAATATTTTAAGAATATGGTGGCCTCAAATAATAACTAACGAAAATCTGCTACAAAGAACTAATCAACTAAAGATTGAAAGCGAAATAAAGAAACGTAAATATGGATGGTTGGGGCACACACTAAGGAAAGAAAGATCCGAGGTCCCACATGCAGCACTTGAGTGGAACCCACAGGGGTATCGAAGCGTCGGCCGACCGAAAGCATCTTGGAGGAATACAGTGGCCAAGGAAACAAGTAAATCCTACAACCAGTTGCGATACATAGCTAGGGAGAGGGAAGACTGGAAGATATATGTAAAAAACATTTGTAAATAGACTAAGTTCTAATTTAAATTTGTAATGAATTGTAATTAATGAACATGTCTTAATAAATAAATAAAATATTATATTACAAAACAAGTATGACGGTTCTTAAGAAATCATTTATACATTTTCATTACATTTATATTTGAGTGCAACTATTTAAGGTCGAAACCTATAGTTATTATAATAAAAATAATTTTAATCAATAAAACTATTTCTCTAAATTTTTAAAATATAGCTTAAAAAGCTACAACAATATTCTTTAAAATAGCTTAATAAATTGTTGATTGCTAAATGAAACTTTTGTAGAAAAAGCTACTTTTAGACGAAATGAACTTTGCAGGGGCTTTGTCAGATGTAAAATTCATATGCAAATGCACATATCTGTCAAAACTAACAAATACAGAAGGTTTAAAAATATTGCTTTCACGCGTTAGTTTTTGGTTTTATCTGACATAACCTAAAATCGTTCAAACAGCAAATAATATCCTGGTTTATATTTCTATTGACTTTTAATAGTTTTTCAGTTAAATAAAAATGTGGGTTTTAAAAAAAATATATGTTAATAAATATCATATGACTTATACTTTTAAAATATAACACGCTCTAATTGTAAAACTGTACACAGACAGTTCGATCAAATTACATAACCATTTGACAAGTACACTACTAAATACATGTCGTGTAAAATACTTATCCCGGAGCTCCACGTAGCAATATTTATTGCGGAAAACTTCAACTTTGATTGCTCCATTAACACTCTTACTTTTTTACTAACACACTAACACTTTTCATAAAATGTGCTTTACTTAAAAAAAATTGTGTTTTCAAAAATTCTTGTGATTTTTTAGAAAATAACTTGATAAAATCTATAATTTTGAGCTGTTTTTTCGTCGGGGGCATTTTTAAAATAAGGTTGACTATAAATTTGTATGCAGCCTGTGCCACTGCTGTCAATTCAAGCGAGATTTGTCAAGCCATCTTTCTTATTCTCTTTTGAACTTGCCTTAAGTGCCAATTCACACGTTGCAAGTCTTATTGATAAGTTTGCTACCTTATAGGCGAGAGAGAGTGAGAGAGAAACGTTTATTTTCCTCTCTTCAGTCTCGTTATAAAGTAGCAAGCTGATCAATAAGACTTGCAACGTGTGAATTGGGACTAACATTTCACAATCGCGAAATTAATAGACGGACTGAAATTATGGTTTTTTTCGTGCTTTTTCGCTGTTGACGAAGATGAACATATAACAGGCATTGATGCTAAAATTAAATTGGTGTGAGAAAAATAATATAAAGCAACAACATGAAAATGCCGAAAAAAGTAAAAGATAAGCAAAAAAATATCCAGTACAGATAGTCATGTACTACACACTCTACAGTCCCTCGCCCACAAACTTCGGACTTGTAAATGGGGACTTAATATAACAGCAGAATGACAAAATGGTTACACTGTTCTTAAGCCTCAATCTGCACATAGAATTGATAGCACATAATGTAAATACATATGGGTTTTCATTAAAAGCTCCTTTTATACTGTTAATTTGAACATTTGTCAGAAATTTAAAATTAATTCAATTCATACATGCTACAAAAACTGTATATATTATAAATTTTATTACAGTGCAGCCACACGATATACTGATTGTCAAAATATGCAAAAGTTGACAGCTGTGACGTAGCTGCACGCAAGTTGAAAGCAGTTTACTTTTTCAAAATGTCGTCGCCAAGAAAGCAACTCAAAATGTTTTGCTATTTTCCACTTTTGATTTTTCTGCACTGTAGGCTGTTCGAAGGGACTTTATCATTTTGCTTATTTATTTTATTAATAAACATATTTCACTATTTTTTTAGGTTTTTAGTTAAAATTTTAAAATTCCCGCAACAATTTGTAAAAAAAAAGAACTTCAGCTTTTGCCGGCAAAATATTTGTGAAAAAAAAACAAAAACAACTTCAAAAGATTTGTAATAAGCTGTTTTCTTGAACGAAAATTGATACACTCACTGGCAAGAGAATTTTAGAGGCAAGTTCGTATCAATTTTTAAAAGTATGAGTGTATTGGTAAAAAAGTGTGAGTGTATTAAAACTTGATAGCCAAAACTTGATCGTGTAACCCTCAAGTTAGAAACTACACTTTTTGTT
This sequence comes from Pollenia angustigena, assembly GCA_930367215.1. Classification (NCBI taxonomy): domain Eukaryota; kingdom Metazoa; phylum Arthropoda; class Insecta; order Diptera; family Polleniidae; genus Pollenia; species Pollenia angustigena. The sequence goes on along the minus strand of OV884059.1, from coordinate 121,515,127 downwards.
TAAATAAGTATCGAGAAACCCGCAAAATATATTTTTACCAATGTATTACCACTCTAATGCTGGCAATACTGTAAAGAAATTCAAATAAGAATTTTTCTTCTAAAAATTTGGCAGCACTTTCAATTTTCAACGGAATTTTTTTTCTAGTCAATGAAAAAAATTGAACCTGCAAATTTTCCTAAATTTACCGGTGCAATCGTTTGAATTTTAGAAAAATTGTTCAAAAAGAAATTCTAAAACCTCTAATCTACTATTTACTTCAAATGAATCTAAGTATCACAAATCCAATGGATCATATTGCTCCAATTCAAGATTTTCGTGAAATTGTTGCGCATGAGCAATCACCTTCAGAAGGCCAATCTTCTTCTGGTGTCTCATGTTCTACACCCAGCGTAGAGTTAATGCAAATAAATGGTCGTAAAGTATTAGGGCCGCCAGAAGATTGGGTGGGGCCACCACCCTCTAGTGTTTGTGAACTATTTGTACGCCGCATTCCTAAAGATTTGAACGAGAATAGACTTTTAGCACCGTTTCTACGCTTTGGTCAAATTTATGAATTTCGTTTGCCTTTGGATTTTAATCAATCCAATCGTGGCTACGCCTATGTTAAATATACCAACGAAGAAGATGCGTCTAGTGCCATGGAAGTTCTTAATCACTATTATGTTTTTCCTGGAAGAAAACTAGAAATTTTGCATTCTTATGAAAAGTGCCGCCTTTTTGTTAGCAATATTCCGAAACATTTAGAAGAATCCGAAATTGAGGAAAGTCTTCGAACAATTTTTCCTACCATGCAAAGGATTTACATAAGACCATCTTCCGCTACTTATAATAATGAGAGCAACCACTATGGTGGTGCTATGCAGCAATACCAAATAGATCAAGAGCAGTTGTCGAATACCACAACTTCTTCCATTGGTTTTGGAAATCGTGGTCATGTTTTTGTACACTTTGCTTCGCATATGCATGCTTTGGAGTCCAAAAAGAGTGTAACGCCAGGATTAGTACGCATGTGGGGACGAGACTTGAAAGTGGTATGGGCAAATACGGAAAAGGATGGTGATATGTCAAAATCGGTAAGTAACAAAAAATAAATACATTATGATACTCATTTAGGGCCATTATTATTACAACTTGCCGCTAGTTAAAGCCAGGATTTTGTCGGACGTATAACAAGTTATTTTTTATTCAACTTTACTTTAACCTACCCGGTAGGATGAATTTGGTTTTAAAATATTGCTCACTTTAGTTTAAAGCAAATTTGAAATAGGTGGTGAAAATCTTTCTATACGAAGGACAAAACCCTACCTTCAACTAACGACAAGTTAGACAAGATAATGACCCTAAGGCCCGTTTTCACAACTTACCGATAGCTAAAGGTAGGATAGTATCGGCCGTAAAAAAACTGTTCCACTATTGCAACTTTGCTTTAACCTACCAGGTAGGATGAACCTTAATTAACTTTATCGCTTACTTTAGGGTAAAGTTAAGTTTTCATAATGGAACACTTTTTATCAGGCCATTTAAAGTCTACTTTTAGCTATCGGTAAGTTGTGAAAACGGGCCTAAATGTTATGTATTTTAAATATATAAAAAAAAAATAAATTTTTAATAATCAATTTTAATCTATAACCGCAAATTGATGTCATTGAACAAAATTTGGGAAAAATTGATTGCAATTTCTACAGCTTTTCTATAAAAAAGATGTTTACAACTTGGGCAACTTTTTGGTAGAAAAGTTTATTACAATTCGGAAAACTTTTCGATAGAATTAAGTTTTGAGGGAAAAAACTGTTCACTTCTTATTCAAGTTAGGGGTAAACATATTTTATATAAAACTAGCTGTTTGGTCTCGGCGCTGCTGGGGATTTTCCAAATAATAATTAAATACTGGAAAATTTTGTTAATAAATTGACGCCAGCGCTATCTACCGGGTCAAAATTTTATCAGGAAACTTATTTTTGTTAAATAAATATGTTTAGAGGTACATATGAGCATTTCCGTCAAAAGGTCCACCGTGGCCGAAAATTTAAAAGTTATTAAAAGCTGATTATATATTATTATTATATATTATATATATATATAGATATTGTTATAGAGAAATATTTACATTTTACTAATTTTATAAATTTACTCTTAAATTTGTTCACTTAGATGAACAATCAGACTGCAAAGTTGTGCAAACGTAATTTCTTATATGTGAGAAGGTTTTATTGTATGTTTTCTTTAATATTTATCTTTCTTTAAAGAGGTGGTATTTGATAAAAATTATTCCAAAAAAATCTTCTTACATGGTCTGTAATCTAAGGAAGAGTTCAAAGAGAATTTCTTATTCGGATTAACGGTTAATTTTTATATTATTTTGATCATTATTTAGTTAAATTATTACGGAAAAAATTTCACGTTCGAAATGTCACGTATCGACCCAGATTTTGGCTTAAAAAAAAGAAAATACAAATGATTTTGGAATCAAACCAACACATTTTAATGTTACATTGCTACGTAAAATTCTGAAAGTAGTTTGACTAAAAAATTGCGCCAGGTTTATCTGAATTGCGCCTTTTTATACATGGCCAAAAAAACTACTTCTGTTTTTTTCACGTTCGAACCGCTAATTCTTTTGCCATTATCTTTGACCTAACATCGCGCCCTCCATAAACTTTAGCATAAATAACAGTGCTTTCTTAGTGCTATAATTAAAGGGTTAAGAAAACGTAAAAATATTTGTTGCTTAAAATGTTATTGCATTTTTGATGCGTACGACTGTCACGTTCAACCCTTTGGAATTACCCATATACAGCAGAGAACGGATTTGTGCAATTGTAAAAAAATCGCAATTAATGAACAGCAACAAATACACTCACTTACGGTCATACAATCAAACTTGCGCAACCGCAAATATTCGCTGCTGGTTTGCAGTCATTCAAATAATGCACATCGGGCTTTGTTATTTATACAATCGTTAGCTTCGTTTTTTAATAAAGATGTTTGTGTGTTCGGTGCGACAATGATTGTCTTGGTAAAGAAATACAAACAAAAAAGCCAGAAATCAAGCAATCATTACTCATGTATTCATTCAGCATTAAATATGTAGTACAAGAAAACAAAAAATTGAAATGAAACTACCCAACAAACCAAAAAGATTTAGAAATAACTTGTAGCAAGTTTACTAGCATAAGCCTTAAGCTTAGAAAAGTGTTGTGATTACTATTATAAAAGGCTTATAAACAATTATTTAATAATGAAAACTGATCCCTTGCGATAATATTACTTGAGTATAATATAATGTAAGCTAAGAAGTCTAATATTAGAACAAGCTTACAGAAAAATACTTTTCTAAACTTTAATAAGATTGATTGCATACTTTACGAGCATTCTGTTTAAATTTATATGGCATTTTTACAAAAAGATTTTTACTTATTTAAAATTTAATCACTTTTTTACAATTGTGCACTGTTTAAAACAATTTAAAACACTTCACTCTTCGAACCAAACAAAAAGACTGAAAACTTTAACTAATAATACAAAATTAAGGCACGCATCATATAACGGGACATCATTCTCAAAAACACTTACAAAACTATAGCGAGAATAAGTCATTTGCAATCATATTTGTTGTCATGTTGTAGAAAATCTCTTATGATAACCTTGTTCTACAACTCATTTACATTTTTCTCTGTTGGGTAAACGCACTATATAGGTACACACAATTTCCATAGAAACATACTTTTTTTTCATTTTAAAAAGTACAAAGTTCTGTATGTAGGTACAATGTGTTCTTGTTGTTTTTATTGTTGTTCATTTTGACAAAGCGTCTCATCGAGTGGTTTATTGTTGTTAATGTAATAAAAGCGTCTCATCGAGTGGACAATGACTACTTGAATGCAAAAGTATGAGAATGTGTTATTTTGAATTTACTCAGTTGTGTTATTTTGCGTGAGTAACAAAAATGCAAATAAAGCACTTTCAATAAAAAACGAATAAATGCAAAAATCAAATGTGTACGAAAGGATGTAAAAATTAGCAACGTTGAACTTTGTTTTGCCAGCAAAGAGTGAATGTAAATTTTAGCGTATGAATAAATCAAGAAAAATTCAGTGTTTAAAAATGCTTGACTATTTTTAATGCTTTTGTAATTGCTTAACTTAACTTAAGAAAAAGAACACAGTAAAAGCAAAAAGCAAAAGCAGAAAAAGTGAGAGTTAATAATGTCTTTACTGTCACTATGTGTATGTTCTCAGCTTAAAGTTTAAACATTCAGTCAAGCAATCACTAAAAAAAATGCTGTTGCTGTAAGTAATATGTTTTTGTTTTTTTTTTTATGTAGTTGCTTGGCTGGCTGTTTAACATTTTTTTGACTTGATCGCTGTTGCTTGCTGTTGCAGAAATTTGTTTTGAAAAAATCTTTGACGGTAAGAACTAAGAATTATGGCGCCGCGTGTAAATCGAAGAATAATTGAAAAATATTTTTATTTTGATAATGACCAAGCTATGTGTAAAATTTGCTCACATACATACATATGTTTAAAAGTGATAGAGTTTTTAATCTAACATGTGAAGTTTTATTTATTTTCATATGTAGGTACATACCTAGATACATACTATGTATTTTCGTATTTATTGAGAAAACATACTAAAAACATTAAAGAAATACCTAGGTACCTAAAAATATGGTTTTGCGTAACTCACTAAATAAAAGAACAAAAATTAGTTTTTTCGCAAAAAAAAAAAAAAAATCTAACGGTAATGATCTTTAAACATTCTTTCTGCAAAAATACTAAGAAACTCAAAATATTCAAAATATATGTAAGAAGTGCCAGCCAGCAACAGCAAAGAAGTTAACTTGCTGACTTTAAGCGCATGAAAAGCCCAAAAAAAACTTGAACAAAATTTATTACTTACTTAAGTTGTTGCGTTGCTGACTGATTAAGCAAAGAACATACACATAGCGAGACTAAAAAAATTATTTACTCTCTCTTTTTCTGCTTTTGCTTTTTTGCTTTTGCTTACTCTCTATCAAAGTAATAAAAGGCATTGAAAAATACAGTTTTTTAATTTGCAGCAAAAAATGTAAACAAAGCAAAAATTTCGGTGCTGTTGCTATTTTAAAGCAAGCAATTTAAACACTGGAAAAATTGTGATTTTGCAGTTCTCTGGTATACAGGGTTTAAAAAACTGTCGAACAAAAAACGAAAACTTGTGTACAACTTTTCGCTTTTTGAGTTGTATTGACAGCGACTATTTACATTTAATGAATTCGAAGTAAAAGCCAAATTTTTTTTTGCAATGACACATTTAGAGGTGAAAGAAATTACAGTTTTTTTACTTTGACTGCAATTTTTTAAACGCTGTTTATCTAGGTATATATGTATATAAAAATGAAAAATGTTTGTCTGTTTGTTTGTATGTTGGCTTATAGACTCCTAAACCGATATTTTTGAAATTTTTACAGTAACATCACTTGAGCCCTTAAAATAAAATAGGCTACTTATTTTTTCGATAGGGGCAGGGGAATTGGTACCCCCATAGGATGCCAATATTAAATGTCACATATCTTAAGAGCCGCTGCACGCATTTTGTTGAACTTTTGGTAGTAGGATCTTCCGAGCCCCAAAATTGAAATAAAATAGCAGAGGGGGTAGTGGTACCCACCATAAGACCTGTTATAGTCAGAATGTTCAAACTTTGTAAAAGTCACTCTTATGGTATACTACACTTTTGAAAATAAAAATAAAGTGGGTAGGCGCAGGAGGGAAATACCTCCCATAGGATACATATATTAACTATCTCTCAACTGAAAAACTATTAAAGAGAGATTCTTCAAACGTGGTAAGAGGATTGTAGCGAAGCGCACCGGGTTAATCTAGTAGTATATATATACAAATATTTTCTAAATAGAAATACAAAAATAAAATACTGGAGAACTTTGGATATAATTTGAACCCAGCGCTTCTTATCGGTTCAAAACTTTATCAGGAAACTTATTTTTGTTTAATTAATATATTTTGTAAATTTCAGCCAAATTGTAGCATAAATAAAAATAATTTTAATATCACGACTACAGCTCCACCGTCTGAAATTATATCGTCGGTTGATAATTTAATTGTCGTATGAGGATTTTTTGCGATTTTGAGTTAAGATCGATTCCTTAGGTTTTCCGACCTGGGGGGTTACCGCGTATTTCGATTCGAAAGAAATCATTTACGGATTCGAACAATTTGTACTGTGTATTACGATTTTCGTAATCGTTCGAAACGATGACAGAGGTAGTATTTTTTAAAAAATGGGAAATTTGATGAACAATTTTTGTTTGTAATAGAGAGTGGCTTCTAAGAAAGTGATTTTTTGTTTTCAATAAAGTATAAAAAACGTCCGTTTATTCGAAACAAATATTACGAAAATCGTAATACACAGTACAAATTGTTCGAATCCGTAAATGATTTCTTTCGAATCGAAATACGCGGTAACCCCCCTGATCTTTCATTTGGCCTAATCAGTTTTTCAATACCTCATACGGTTTTCGAGATATTGAGTGTTGAGTTTGTCGTATGTGGTATTTTTTTTTATTTCCTAACCTAATCCCGCGAAGTTCTACGCTTGTCTGCAGGAAATAGGCCAGAGTCTCTGGCGGGAATCGAACCCGCAACCCCGGCGCTGATAGACTAGCTCACTACCCACTAGCCTACGGAATCCACATACGACAATTAAATTTTCAACCGACGATATATTGTCCAAGATTGGTGTCAATCGGTCCAGCGATTCTTGAGTTTTTGGAGCACATACACGGCACAAACGTTTTTATGTACAGTAACGGACAAATAAATAGGGTCTCTAATATTTTCATAAGTTTTTGTATATTTTGGGCAATTTGCAAGTAGGAGTGCCAATATATTTTGGCACAAATTATTGTTAATTTATCTCGTTTTAAAAATACATACATCCATAGTTATAAAATATATTGAATTTGGAAAGTGGTGAATATGAGCTGACAAAACAATAGGGTCACTATTTAAAAAATTAAACAATTTTCCTTTTACGTCAAAAATATTAGCGAAAATATTTTTTCGCCGCAGGATTTTGAACTAGAATTGACCTGATATATTTTTGCTACTGGACACGGGAAATGCGCTGCGGATGGTGTTTAACATTCTCATTTTTTACGCTTCTGAAAATGAAGTAGTGAAGATAAGTAATTTTTAGAGAATTTAAAAAAATTACTTAAAAAAATACTCTCCTGGAATATTCTGCTGTCTACGATAACTAGTACGGATAGCGAATAAATTAGCATATTATTTTCATATGAGTTTATTTTTACGTTTTTTACATTAATGAATTCAGTAAAATGTGTTTTTTTTTTTTTTCTTTAATCTTTTCGAGTTTTCTTACTAGTTGGGCACAACCATCACATAAGGAAGTCACACCCGTCACAATTTGAAAAAGGTTTTTTTTTTTAGAAAAAAAAATTTTCAAGGCAATAACTGCACTAAAGTCTTTGAGTGCAATCTGCGGAAATATTACAGAATTTGTAATAGAAACTGAGAATTATTTCCTTCCGAAGGTTACTTTATATTATATTCAACATTTTTCATTTTTCCAATTTATTCTATGAGCTAAATTTCAGTTACGTATTTTATAAAGCTTTTTTGTAATAGTCCTATTCCTTAAATTTTTCAGAAATGACTTTATACACTACCAGACTATTATATTGTATTTTCTTGTTACATTTTACCTTAACCTTCGGAAGGAAATAATTCCCAGTTTCTATTTTGAAGAGAAACAAGTCGTCAGCTCATTACTGGTTTGACCTACCGACCATTTTAAAAAAAAATGAGTTATGTATGAGGAATATATTTTTTTAATACCCTCTTTCTAAATCAAAAACCTGTTTCGCGAAAATTTTTGTGGTTTCTGAGATATAAAGCATTAATTTTGCTGCATATCAACTGTTTCAAAATTTTTCAAGTACTGTTTTGCTCTACAAGCCATTGTTTGGCGATTGCAGCAAATTCTTCATGCAAAAACGTACAAAATAAATTTTACTGTTGCTTTGCTGCATTGCCGTAAGAAAAAAAAGTAGTTAAAGCAAAAGCAAAGTAAAATGACAATAAGAAAATAAATTTGTGAAAAATAGTTTTATAATGGAGTGGTAACAATATTGCTAGTGCTTAAATTAAAATTTTAAATGAATTAATAAAAGATTGTCCACTTATTAAAACTTTGACATTATGGAGCGATTCTTGCGTACCTCAAAATAAAAATCAAATTAACGCAACCGCAATCAAAATGTTCTTTAAACAAAATAATATTGATGCCGTAATACAAAAGTCTTCAGAACCAGAACATTCGTTAATTCAAGAAGTGGACTGTGTCCATGGTGTTATTGACCGGTACTTAAAGAATATTGAAATTCATAGTCCTCTTCATTTACTAAATTTGCTTAAAACAATGCCAAATAATAAAACAAAACTTAAAGTTATGGAAATGCTTCCGGAAAATTTTCGCACATACTCGTTGGAAGCAAATAAAATGGACATTCGAAAAGTCCCTTTTGCTAAAATTAAAGTACTTCTATACAGTTAAAATAATGATTTATGTATATATTATAAAACTTCTACCAGAGAGGAAAAATATAAAAATGCAATTTTGGTTAAGTCTGCATAAAAAAATTGTTTGAAAACTCCTGAGAATTTTTTGACGATTATTTTGAAAATATCGAAACCATCATTTATTTCCAGCGATAAAAATAGAGACATAAAAGACTTGCTTATATTTCCTCCACGTGTTGATAAAGCTTATTATAAAAATTTACTCAATATTAAGTTTTAAATTTTCTTTTTACTTTTGCATTATTTAAGTTGTTTAATATTTGGCTTTTTATGTAACTTTTCATAACAGTAGAACTGTTTTTTCTGTTTTTGTAAAGTAAAATCAAATAAAAAAACTATAAAAAAAAATTCTTCTCAACAAGTTACTCAATACACAGCAGGCGCGGATTCAGGGGGGGGGGGGGGGGGGGGGAAATAAGGAAATTTCCCCCCCGTAAATTATATAAATATGTTTTGTTAATTTCGATAATACAAGAATTCCCAATCACAATATTTTTTTAATGTAAAAATTTTTGGAAATCCCATCAAGGTTTTTTTTTTGTTTTCTTTTTATGATATCTCTAACGAGATTTTCAATAAGTACTTTTTTATTTTTTTTATTGAATCTCTAACGATTTTCAAAAAGTATTCATATCTTAATCCTAATATTTATTTATTAGATATTTCCAAAGAAACATCTCGTTTACCGTATTCAAATACTTATTATTCTACATTCCATCCCAGCAGTTGCCATCTATATCCAAAGACTAAACGTTTGACTTGATAATGCATGCGGTTGAATTATTAATAAGCCTTAGCATGTATATGCAATATTTATGTATGTATGTGTTATATGAATCAAAATTCTATTCGATAACTTTTGACGAAAGCACGGATTTGTCGGGGAAAAGCCAGATTTCCTTATCTTTAAGAAATTTCAACAAAAAGTTTTTAGGGAAGAATTTATTGGCTTTGTTGTAAACGCATTTGAAGAGGCTTCAAAAGATATTGATGACGTTGATGTGTCAATTGATGCAAAGGCACTTTCGTCAATAGTTCTTAAAGCTTTGACAAATTTTAGTCTTGACCTTAAAAATTGTGTAGGAGATGGAACAGATGGGTGTCCTCTGATGTCAGCAGAAAATGGAGCTGTTCAAAATTTCTGGAAAAGCGACAAATGCGAAACAAACGCCTTGCTATTCCCATAAATCGAACAACCCAATTTATAAAAGCAATAAAGTGCCATTTATACAAAAAGTTGTATCATTTGTTAAAGAAACTACAAAATTTTTTAAATATAATCACCCCAAGCGAAAAACAGTTTTAGCAAAGTATTTGGGAGCCAAACTCTCTTCATTATGCGTCTTTGCAACAAGTGTACATCATATACTAGTAGAAGCTTTGGAAAAAATATCTGAGTGGAAAGGTAGTATCTCTACCTTTATATTAAGGAACTCACTTAGTACTTTTAAATTTATTTGCGGAATATACATATTAAGTGTGATACCTATTTTAACACAGCCACTTAGTATCATTTTACAAAAGCAAGATATAGATCTTCAAAAAGAATAAATTTTAATCATGTGCCTTGAAGAAAACAGAAATAAAGCCAAAGAATAATTCAAAGCGATTTTCGAAAAAGTTAAAGTTATTTGCGTTCAAATCGAGGTTCCAATCCAAAAGACAAGATTTTAACGAAATAATGGGTTACATTCCTCTTATTGAATTTATTTTAAAAGATCTCAAAACATCTTTCCCAATAGATATCGTTAATGTATTGAACATACATACCTAAACTTCTACCTTAAAGTGTAATCAACTCATATACAGATACAAAACTGTAAAAACCACAACTAGCTGATGAGCTGATTATATTTGATAAAAGAGATAAACACCTACTTACATCTAAACTTGAGCCTGATCTATCAGATAACCTTGTATATGCTTTAATAAACTGTGATGAAGATATCAACCCAAATCTAAGAAAAGTATTTCAAATTTTCGTTTTAATGCTCGTCAGTAATGCTATTCGTCGAATAAGACATGACTCAGATCAACAACGACAGAAGATATACTGTACCGTCTAAATATGCCTCACAAGGAAATCATAAATTGCTTATTTAAAAAGATTAATGTATATCAAACTGATCTTTTATTTTTTTTTAACCTTTTTGTTGAGTTTTTTTTTAATATCATATACGCATATTGTTTTTAATAAACTTTTAAAAACTAATTTTTTACATTTTTTGTATCATACAAAATTTCCCCCCCGTAAGGCTCAAGCTGGATCCGCGCCTGATACACAGCAATAAGTATACGTATGCAGCACAAAAACCCACTTTTTAAATTTTTTTAGGAAAAGTGGCGTATGCGGCACAAAACAATATTTTTCATTTTCAAAAAAATACTATTAAATTCTAACTTTATTCTTGAAAGTGCGCAAAAATTTGCATTTTTCTTCAAAACATATACCGGAAGCAGTGGTACAAATATAAAAAAATTCTATCGGGTACAATTTGAGAAATCTTCATGTAAATCTTCTTTGTCGTTTTTCTCCACTCCGACTTTTTGGCATATGCGCCAAACCAATTCTGAGCTGACGAAGTGTGAAATTTATATTCTTGCTGTCATCTTGAACGTTTTTGTATGAGGAATTTGTGTGTATACCAACACAATACTGGATAAACTTTAAAATAGTTTTAATATGGAGCAAAATTAATGCCTAATATATCATAAACCATACAAAAATTCGTTGAACAAGTTTTGGATTCAGAAATGGGGCATTCAAAATATACCCCATAACTAATTAATTAAATTTTTTTTAAAATGGCCGGTTGGTCAAACCAATAATGAGCTGAGGATAATGCTGATTTGCTTCAACGTCGTAAAACTTCAAAATAAATAAAAAAAAAATCTAAATAAACGTATTTAAAGCAGTGTTCGAAAATAAACGCTAAATATCGTTTCTTAAAGTTCGGTTCGGTAGATTTATGGAAAACACAAACGCTAATAGTGTTTGTGTAGAAAATCATTAAAAAAATAACGTTTCCCTGTTAGTCATCTTTCGAACACAAAAATATTACTGTTTTTATCAAACTCAACAAAAGATGTGAACATTTAATTCCGTTCGGTTTTTTTTTTTTTTTTGAAAATCCACAAACTTCAATGTGTTCGGTTCGGCACGTTAATGTTCGTCCCTTTTGGCTGGTAAAAAAAACCAAACATATTTTAAAAAACAAAATACACTCACGAAAAAAAACATTATAGAACATTAAAATATAATGTTTGTCTACACTGTTGCCATCGGCAACCTATACTATTACACTTTGCGATTATATGCGTTGTATGAATTTTACATATGTTGTTGTTAATGTTGTTAAATTCTCTGCAATGTGTGTGCACATGTACGTAATAAAAGAGCATACAAGAGAATAAAAGAGAAAAGAGAATACGCGGCGCCCTGATTTTGCCGATCGCAGGTCTACAGTATCACTACAATCGTTCTGTTTTTTTAACGAAGAACCGAAAATAGTTACGAACGGTATTAAGGGTTGTGTATCACTTAAAAAATAGATATCGTTCCTGGGTGTGTGAGCCGAACGTTAAATAATGTACTGTTTATTTTCGAACACTGGTTTAAAGATTTTGATTTGCTTGCACCACTTAGAAAAAACAACGACACATTCTTTCAAATGAAGGGTTAAAAATATAAAGATGATTTAATGTTTTAAATAACAAATGAAAAAATCTTTAAAGAGTAAAACTTAAAATATTCCATTTTATAAAAAGTACTATTGGACTATATGTATTGGCCGCCACGTTAATGTGATTTGATACCGTTGAACTTCTTTCTTTGGGGATATTTAAAATCAAAACAATTCAAGAGCTAAAGGATGAGATAATTTGACAAAACGACATTAAACCTCAATTATGTCTCAGAGTCATTGAAAATATGGACCATCGGATAGAGTTATGCCACCGAAGCCGTGGCGAGCATTTAGCCTATATTTTGTTTCTCATATAGTTGTCATAGATCTTCTATTATCATAGATATTAAGATAATTCTCTGAAAGTTTTTATTTTTTTATTTTACAGTTAAGATCATGCGTTTTATCAGTTTTAAGTTTAACCACAGATAATGAAGGATATTTATCTCTTGTTTCTATAATCAGCACACAATTTGTACAATCATTCGGAAGACTTGAAAGGCCAGAAAGTGTGTTAAAAATACTCCACCATCTTCTTTCTGTCCTTAATATTTAAAAGTCTTTTATATAGGACCATTTGGTTTATAAATGTCTTTTAATTTGTTTTAGTTTTCGAGAGATGTAGCCAATTTATTTCAACAGCAATCGATTAAATTATTTCTTAACAAAGAAATTCGCAATTTAGTAGAGATTTTTCTTTAAAATTTTATCGTAATTTGGATAACTATTCCAGAATTTGGCAGCATTTTCCCTAGCAAATATGCTTACAAATGGAGATACTTTTTTTCTAGAAATTATTACAAATCCAATGAAGTTTGGCACGCTTAAAGATTTTTGTATTTAAACTTTATTTTCGATCAGATAAACATACATATTTTAGATTACACATTGAGCTTTCGTTTTGATTTTTTTCAGTCCAAAACATTATTTGTGCGAAATGTTGATCTCACCATTAACAACAGCGACATTATTGATTTATTGGTGAAATATGTCCCTCGCACTGCAATTCGGAAAATATCGAAAGTACGTACTACAGCCTTTTTTGATTTCACTTCCCGAGAAGCCGCCGAGTACTGTCTCAAAGAATTACAAGGTATTGAGCTTAGAGGAAAACGTTTGGACTTGGAATGGGCTAAGCCATCAGAACAGTGAGTTTTTATAAGATTTAATGTTCATATACATATATATATATTATCTGTAAAATTATATACCTCCATTTTAAAGACAATCCTTACATCGCATGCGAAACAAAGATTTTGATGCAGTTTTACGCCTAAAGTGCATCGCCAATGGCTGGCATATTCCTGTCGTTGTGTTTGGTTGTTATTTTGAAAATGAACGTTTTCAATATTGCATGGTAGTCTTGCGTGATTGTTTGGGAAATGTCCGAGCAACATTTTGCATTTTGAACACAAGTGAACTGGTGGATATACACTCACGTTTGTGTGAAGTAGTGTGTGTTTTAATTGAATCTGTTGGTGGCTTTCCTAGTTATAATTATGTTTTTCAAGTGGAGAAAAATGTAGCACATTTACGTAAGTTTATTAAACTATTATTAACTAGAGTTTTTTTTTAATTTTATCTTATTTTAGTGGGCATGGTAACTATAAATTTACACAATGTGGAATTTGTGGCTGCTTGTAATGTTCCCACCCATTTGGGTTTTGATTTAAATGAGATTATAGATCTTAGTTGGGCTGTTGCATCTTTGGCACCCATTTCTGAGGAGACTCTTCTAAATGCCTATAAAGAAAGTTTTCTTATACACAGCGACTCCACATATTTACAAAACTGGCCTTTAGTACCACATCGCATATTTGGCACCATTATGCCAAAATACCGCAATAAACCACCTTTAAAATACAATCTGAATGATACCCAAATTGTAATGGCATTATGTTTTAAATCTTCCGGTACCAATTCCAGTTTACCTGTACGTCCGTTTATGCTATTTGCGGCTAGTGCCTTTAATCAAATTTTCGAGGGATTGCGTTATGTATCTCTGCAATTATTGCCGGTGGCTTTGACACAATCTCGTTCTGTGGTGAGCCACAACTTGAGTCATGTGCAATTTGGTGGTTGTAAATATTATCATCCTGCTCAGCGCATTTTGTCGCCGCCCTTGTGGTTAACGGGCTGTTCTTACAACGAATCCATAAAACAGCCAGAAGTATGTATGAATACAACAAAAGCTTTAGCAGCTACTACCTCTAAGGCCGCAGTTCATAATGTTCCTGTTAATTACACTAATCAAATGCAAGCAGTTCCATCCAATAACATGTCAGGTCTTATGCAATATCATCATAATATACAGCAGCACCAACAGCAGCAACAGCAATTATTTACAGTAGCGACTTCACAAGCTCAGGCTGGATATTTTCCAAATATAACAGCATCTGTCCCACCAACATTTACTATGTCTCCACCTCAATTGGTTCCCGTTTCCCAAAATAATTTTAGTTTGAATTTTTAAAGAAACTATCGACCAGTGTTTTTAAAATATTATTTTATATATATTCTTAAGGTGCATGCCATTTTGATACATATGTATATTGTTTTAATGTGTTTCCCCTTTTATTTTTGTTTTGATTATTGATTTTAAAACTATTCGCTTTTTTATAATTCGTCTGCATAAATTTTGATTGAAGTTTTATGTTTAATTATTGTTCTTTTCCACCGGTTTTAATTTTTGTATGTTTTACTAATTTGTTCCTTTTTGTTTTACCGATATTTAGAAAACAAATGAATTAATAAATTTTTATTTAAGATGTTTAAACTTCAGCTGTGTTTTATTTAAAGTAAAATGTTTCACTGTAAAATATTAAATATAGAAAACTCTAAAACAGCTCTTACAATCTGTAAAATTTGGTTAGAATTTGCCAAAGTTTTCTTAAGAAAACTAAATCACAAACTAAATTTTCTTTAAAGTTCTCGATCACAAATTGAACAACTTTTCTTTTTAAAACTTGATTACAAACGAAACAACTTTATCAAAATCGATCAAAATACAGCAAAATTTCTATGCAAAAATTTATCACAAATTGAACAACCTTTTTAAAGAAAACTTGTTTCCAAACTAAATAACATTTCCATTAAACTGAGAAACTTTTGTACAGAAAACTTGATCACACAGTGCACAACTTTTTTAAAGAAAACTGGATCACGAACAACTTTTCTATAGAAAACTTTTTTACAAACTGAGCAACATTTAATTTGCAAATTGTTTTATATTTTCCATCTTTGAACAGTCAAAAATGACAACAATGTTTTTCGATATTATAAAATCTGTTTTGTGTGCATTTTGACAAGATTTTGACATACATATTTGTGCAATATTTTGGCACATCTTGTGCAAAATAAGACAGTGTAAATTTTAGTTACAGCGAAAATTTCGAATCGAACGGTCATTAAAAGAAAAGAAGCAAGTGCACAAGACACAAACTAAACACACACACACACTTTTTTGTATACGCGAAACGAGTGCATATTTTTAGAATTTTGTTGCCTAAAAGAATTTTTTCATAAAATTTTTTCTTATTAAATTTTCTTTTTTAAAATTATGGGAATTCTACTACAGCTCTTTATATAATTTTGTAAAATTACAAAGCCAACCGAAAGATTTAACGGTTATTTGTTTAGAAAGTTATTTACTGTGAAATCAACAAAAAATTAAAGTGATTTAATTTTTGTGAAAAAAAATGCCCAGGGGATCGCAAAACTATAGCAAGAGTTTAATATTTATACTGCTGTTGATTTTATTAACATTTTTGCCACTTTCTGAAGAACTATCGTTTGGTTGGGGTGGAGGAGGAGATGATAGCAAAGCAAAGGATGTGTCAGGAGATGCCTCAACTAATTTGCGTAAGATTAACAAGAAACATACAGTACAAAAGAAATTCAAATTTCATAAAATTGAACGCATAGAAGAAGCGATGGATGATGAAGATAATGGAGAGGAAGAAGTGGAAGATGCCAATGAGGATACTAATGAAAATTTGGCTGGCGAAGAGATTGATGACAATGTCACCAACGAAAAAATTGATAATCAAAACGGTGATGATGACGAGGAGGAGGAGAATGATTCACAGCGTGATCATGCTGCTTCGTTAAATAGTGAAAACAATGACGACGAAGAAGAAGAATTTCAATTCAAAAAGGCTCGCAAAGCTGGGAAAAAAATTACGATTAGAATTTCGGAGGAAAAAACAAGCAGAGAAAAATCAACATCATCGTTTTTCGGTAATTTCTTTGGCGGTCTATTTGGTGGCGGTGATGGTTCTGATGAAAGTGCTAAGAGTAAAAAGAGTTCTAAAGAAAGCAGGGAACGGCAATCTCAAGAAGATACTTCGACTAAATCGAATGGCATTATTGATTGGTTAATGTGGTTAGGTGAAAGAACTGGACGTTTACGGCCAGCCACTACTGAATCTGAAGAAGAAAATATTTCCGCGCCTGCGAGTAGTGGTGAAAATTGGATTGACTATTTTAATCGTTGGCCTTTTAATAGTCTTTTCCCTATAGGAAAACCACCAAAACCGATTAGTATGCCAAAACCTGCTGCAACAAAACCAACTTCGAAAAAACGTTCCGAGCAAAGTGCGGGAGATGAAGCCAGTTATGAAGAGGCAATGAGCCAAGAAAGTTTTGATTCATTATTACGTTCTCTACCGAATTTTGTAATCAATCCCTCGGAAGTTCAAGAGCCAGAATGTCGTCAACAGTTGCAAATATTTCAACATCAATTGAGGGGGCACAAGGTGTGGACATTGCAAAGTAAGTTTTTAATTTACATATGGGCAAATCCTGCGTGACGAACGCTACATTCGCACGCTTTTTCTGATTGAAATATAAACATTTTTTGGTCTTTCAAAAAAGATAGATTCAACTTATTCATATACTTATGTATAGTATTTAGTGACATTAATATGTACTTACGAATGGCATATATCATAATTTCTTAGCAAGTATTTGTTGCGAAATAATTGATCACAAAGTTTTGTGACGCACGCTACAAAAAGTGGAAGTAACTTTAAAGGTTGAAGTGCGTTTTTCTATTTTTTAGCGAATTTGGCATGATAAGGTATACAAAAACTAATTCCTTAAAGAAAGGTGACTATAATGGCGATTTCTTTTCTGAGAAATATGTTGCATAAATGTTACATGCTCTATCTCTTTTGTATAAAAACCTAAATTTTAGGGCTGCCATATGTCTTATGGATATGTCTTATATACCAAAATATCGGAAATCAGTAGAACATATTTTATAAAAAACTCGGAAAAATCGGTTGAGACACAAAAAAGTTATGACCAAAATTAAATTTTTTTTTTTAAATACCCACTTTCGGGAACCATAGATCTCCCCGAGTCCAAGCTTTATAACTCAAGTAAATGGTAAATTTCTTCTTCAACACGTCGGTATATAAATCTGTCAAATCGGTTAAAAAATGGCTGAGTTCTAACCGAAATACAGAATCCTCAAAAATTACTCTCAGTTTTCGCTTTTTAAATTTAATTTATAATGAAGTTTAAAGTATTGAAAATATGTTTGTATACATATGTAAAAATTATTTAGTTTTTATCTAGTTGCTCTGTATTCTGCTCCCACAATGGTGAAGGGTATATAAGATTCGGCACAGCCGAATATAGCACTCTTACTTGTTTAATTAAAAAAAATTCATTTGAAAAATTTTTGGTTGGTGGACTGTTTCTGGAATTTGCCCATATGTATCATCAATCAGATCAAAAGCAAATTTTTTTTTGAAAGTTTGGTCAGGCTTGAGGTCATGTTATAAACAACATTTTCTGCCTGTTTTTAGAAAATTAAAACAAAATTTGGTGTGAAAATAGTCATATTCACATACTTTTTGTTTAATCCAAGCTTTTATTAACATTGAAGCTTTAGATAAAGACTACTAGAATATCTTGTATCTTCCTGTTACATATTTTTCTTTTGTTATCTGTTGATATTGTTGGTTAGCGATTAAGTTAACATTTTACAATTATCCTTCGTCAGTCAGTATTCTTTGTGTCACACTGGATTGTAAGAAAGCTTTATAAAATGAAATTTTACTCATACAAGCACATTAAATTAAAAAAATTTAGTTATATTTCGATAAACTTTTTCGCCCAACTTAAGACAATTTTTCTCTTACCGTTCCTTAGACAAAAATAAATCAACTTTGTGCCATGCCCACTTCTAAAATCTAGCCCACATTTTGTCGGAAGTTGTATATTAATAACCAATATGCTTCTACCTAATTTGGAAACTTTGGCTCTTGCAGGTTCTCAAGGGGGGCTACTCTCTATTGCACTGCGAAAGAAATTTGTAGCAAATCTAGCGATTGGTACTCTTCAATGCGTTTGCGCATGTGTCTTTCGCATCTTTTAATTTTTTTCTTTTTGTAAATCATCACTTTATTTTATTTAAATTTTCCAATTTCAAATATTTGTACACACTTTGGCATTTAATTGCTGTAAATTCGCGCAATCTTTAATTTTTATTGCCACTATCGCTTCATTTTCAGAAAATTTTGCGAAAGTGATAGAGAGTACCAAGTTTGCATTTAAGTTTCGCATCGCAATAGAGAGTACCCCCAGATATTCTTACATTTAAAAAAAAGTAAAGAAAACAACAAGGGATTTATGGGTAAAATTAGATTCAGTCGTGGTTTTTGGCTCATATCTCATCCGTTTGTGGACCGATCAGATTGACTTTCAATTGCAAATAATTTCTGAATTTATGTTTCATAAATATTTAACTACCCATCATATCTGGGGTCTAAGATCATGTTGTAGAAATTACAAACGGAATCGCAAACTTATATATCGTCACGTTTCTTTAACCACGCAAGCGCCAACAACTCATTCTTCAGAAAACAAAAAAAAAAAAAAAAAAACTATCAGCCTCAGACTAAGTCGTTTTTGTAGGAGATTAAAGAACACAGATTGTGTGTTACTTCAATCTTTACAAAAACCCACACAGTCGTTAACGACAACCGTAAAGACTGAACAACTTTTTAAATACATATACTTAGGTTTATAACACTTTTTTACAAAACATTTTACCCAATGTAGCAAAATTTGTATCTTACGTGTTTTGGCGCAAACAGAAATTTAAAATTAAATTATCAAAAAGTACTTTCAATTTTTGGGAATACAAAATTTTAATTTAAAAAAATTTTGTTATTGATGATCTGGCCTAAGCAACCAGTGAAATGCGCATAGGAATAGCTTATTCCATTAACATCAAATTTCAAGTGTTTTTATCAATAATAAAAACTGGGAATTAAGCACGAATAACAAAGTTTTTTGAAATTAAATTAAATTTTTAATAAATTTTTAGCCAAAAATAAAATCGGTACCCCAATTTCTATACCTCCAAGATTATGACTCTTAACTCTAAAATTTTATTAAAAAATGTTCGTTTTCGAAAAAATTTAAAATAACTTATATCCGACAAATTTTATGTTTTCCATATATTTTACGGTTTGTATGGGACACAGAATACACAGAACTGTAAAAAGTGACGTGTGAAAAAGGCCCAAATCAGTTGCGAGGGCAGCTTTCGAAGAAAGAGACAGAAAGCTTTTTTTGGTAGTGAAGTGGCAAGGTGTAAAAACAGGCCGCAACAATCAACACAAATGGCTTGATCAAAACAAAAATAACAAAACACAAACCACGTTAAACAAATGCATTAGTTCAACAAACGTTGTTTTTTGTGCAAAAAAAATGTATTTAGTAATATTGTTTTGTTTTATAATGTTATTTACTTACTTAAATATTTTTTACTCGTGTTGTTGTGAACTTAAAAGTTAATTTTTACAACAGTTTTGTAAATAAATCTTAACTAAATAAATTTGTGTTCATTGTATTGCGGCATAGAAGATGATGAAAAGAGAAATGCAAAAGGGCAGCTTTCTTTGAAAGAGACAAAAAAAAAACGCAAAATCTTCCGTCTCGTGACAGTTCTGTGTATTCTGTGGTATGGGATTCTTCTATTAGGAGCAAATATAGAGAAATCCTTTAAAAGAAATGTAGGTTGTATATAAATAGTTGAGGTCGGTCTTAGATATTAACACCCTATGGACACGAGTTAATCCCTTAGGGTCCGAAAAAGAATTTTGGGCCATAACCGTAGAGACATGTTTAGATATCGAGATAGAGCTTTGGCATACAGGAGAAAAAGTTGCATTTTATTTAAATAATGGGGGCTTGAGAAACATTTGTGCTGTATAGTTTCTGAAATACTCGACGAGAAGTGTCCTTTTGCCGAATTTACTAATTTTGGGGAACTGGATCCGCACTAAAAATGCTCCGATTGTCCTGACACTCCACATTTTTTTTAAATTAAAAACAAAATTATTTGCGGGTGAGACTTTAACATTTACAACTTTAAATATAAAAATCATTCTATTTTGCATGGAAATGTCATTTTATATGGCGCTTAAAGCCGTTATACACTATCCCACAAAGTCTTAAGTATTTTACAAAAATGCTTCCCTGATCTAATTAATGTTCGAAAATTTTCTAAAAACAATAACAACTTTTCATGCCAGGATTGCATTTTCGTAAAATACTTCAGACTTATAGGTTAGTGTATAACGGCTTTTACGAGGTTTTCGAAATAGCTTTAATTTTTTTTTATTCATACAAAGTTGTCAAGATGATAATTTTTGGTTTATGTACCCCGAAAAACTTCTAACTAGAAAAGTTTGACAACTGATCATATTCTGACCAGGGGGCAAATTATGGCAGTCGTGAACGAATAATTTTATGATTCGAAAGTTATTTTATTTCAGGCGATACTGAACGAATCGTAATTATTTTTGTGAGAACTTAAATAAATGCTTCACAACACTAAAACAATTACCCTTATTGTGTTTGGCGTATTTGAAATACGCCTACGACTGTTTGGTAATAGATTAAAGGAAAAAAGTTCACGTTCTCTTTAATCTATTACCAAACAGTCGTAGGCGTATTTTAAATACGCCAAACACAATAAGGGTGAATAATTTCGATCCGTTCGGTATGGACTAAAAGAATTAGAAATAGTACTGCTATCGACTGCCATAATTTGCCCCAAGTTTTTTTTTTTATTATAAAAAATTGAATCCTCGAATTATTAAAAAATTTTTTTTATCATATTCGTTTTAGTGCTCGATTCTACTGGAAAAGTTGCCAATGGCTTATTGCGGGGCAATATCAATCAATTTGGAGACTTTGACATTTGCACTAGTATCAAAACTATTGTTAAAGTAAGCACCTCTCAGCATGTTCGTATACGTGGAAAATATTGTCTAGCTCATATAGAAACACAAGCAGGAATAGCAGAACTAAAAGTTCCAGTGCATATGGTACATGGACGAGGCCTGATTAATAGTCACTTGGGAAATGTAAGAAAAATTATTTTAGCTACAAAAATAAGTCAGCCTTATTACGGTTCTTGTTCTTGTAATCGACTAAGTCGTTTTTTGTAATAGATTAGAGAACACAGGTTGTGCTTTACTTTAATCTCTTACAAAAAACGACAAAGTCATTTATAACAACGACAATCGTAACAAGGCCGATTATGTACTATTTAAAAATCATTTCTAACTAAATATATATTTCAGCCAAGTCATTTTATACCCCGCTATGGAGTTGCCAATTGGGGAGTTTGTGTACCAAGTGCCTGTTCTGGCGAAGTCGTACAAAACATGTTGCAGTCTAGTTTGCAGGCTTATAATTCGAGCGGCATAGAATTTCATGTGGAAGTTAACGATAATGATTGCTATGTTAGACATAGTAATAAATTTATAAAACTATTAAAAAAAGATAAAAAGTTTTGCGCCACCTTGTAAGTCAGTTAAATGTTTAAATGGTATTTAATAACATATTCAAATAACTGATCTGCTTTAAAGTTTATACATTTTAGGTTTAGGCTTACTGACTTTATTCAGTTTAATTTGGGAACATTGGTCTTTGGTTAAACCAGTTGTAAATAAAATGATAAAAATTATCAAAAACTTGATGGAAATAATTAAGGAAAAGTTTAAAAATAATCCTGAAAAGGCAACAGACAAAAAAACAGAGGATGAAGATGAGGTAAGAAATGAAACCGAAGCTGAATCAGTATTAAACACTCAAAAAGATACCGTAACGACTGAAACTAGCGATGAAGGAGCAGAGGAATCTGTAAAAGAAAACGAAACAGAGGAAGACACTGTGGAAAATTCAACAAATGGTATTGAAAAAACCTAAATTTTTTAAAGTTAATAATCTATATATGTGTCACACTCTCTTTCATTTCAGAAAATCTCTCTCTTAATCAGTTGGCATTAGAAATTTTCCAATCATTTTCCCCTCAACGTACATTTACCGTTTTACTTGCACCCGATACATATGACGTACAATTTCCTGTTTTTCACGTGCTTAAAATTGCCGCCACTTTCATGTTGTATTTATGTTTGAAATTTTTAATGGTTGGCCACATGCCAATTATAAATCGTGATCAACTTGTTCGCACGCTAGATCATCCCTTGACTATTTT
Organism: Pollenia angustigena; assembly: GCA_930367215.1. NCBI lineage: Eukaryota > Metazoa > Arthropoda > Insecta > Diptera > Polleniidae > Pollenia > Pollenia angustigena. The sequence goes on along the minus strand of OV884059.1, from coordinate 121,492,307 downwards.
GATTCGTTCGCCAATGATTTATGCAGACATTTTACTATTAATAAGCGGGTTCTTGTCGGCATACCAGCTGTCTGAGGAGATGGAACAAAAGTCTTATATACATTTGTTAAAGCGGTTGGGTTCGAAAGTTAGTAGGTGAGTTTTGTTTATTTTATTAAAGGAATTACTTTCTAAATTTTAAAATTTTTAAATTAATTGTATATGTAGATATATTCCTACCGTCTATTTGTTGATATGTTTCCAAACTTGGATTTTGCCTTATTTAAGTTCGGGTCCATTGTGGACCAATATTGTTGGACAAAATTCTCGTTTATGCGATGATCAATGGTGGCGCAATCTATTAAGTTTGCAAAACGCCATAGATTTTGAAGAAACGGTAAGTGTGTTTGATCGAAGAGTTGGGAGGATCCCGGAAATAAAATTGCTTTCGAATCGAAAAAGTATTCGATCACGACTGCCAGAATAAGCCCCCAGAAGAACTTTTTATGAAAAATTTAATTAGTTCGTGAGTAATTTTTTTTTAGAACAGCCTTTTCCCATTTTTGCAATTGAATTTACATAGGAAAAATGGTAAAAGGAAGAAAACTTCCGGGCAATTTTTATTCATAATTGGGCTGTAATTTTGTGAGAAACGTTATACAATAAAACTTTATTTATTTCGTGAGCAACTTCTTAATAGAATAGTTATTCGGCCTTATTATGAGTGTCGTTGGCGTGTCGTAAGCTAGGCGTTTTTTAAAATCGGTATTATGAATGTCGAAAAACGACAAAAATACAGCACTGTTGGCAATTCTAGTACAATTTACGGTACCATGAGTGTCGTTTGTAAATGTCAAAAATTGCAATTACTGTCGTTAAAGTTTTGGTTAACGACTCTACGAAAAAAATTGTTAAAAACAATTTTAAATGGATATAAATAAAAAGTAAGTATTTATAACACTAAAAAACTACTTAATAATGATAAATTTAACTTTTTTAATTACAATTCAATCAATTTAGAACTAAAATTACAAACCACAGGCAATTTAGCCGAATGGTGTCACTGTTGGAGCAAAATCCAAGCTTGGCCAAAGGATTTAATAGTGGCATAAATAAAATAAACGCTAAGGAGGAGTGGAACAAGATTGGTGAAGAACTCAACATTTTGGGACCACCAGCACGTAATGGGGAAGGTTGGATGAAAGTATGGGCGGACTATAAATTTAAAATTAAAAAAAAGTTAATTTTCAATAAAGCCGAATGTTGTGCAACCGGGGGTGGTTCCTTTAAACAATACGTGTTATCTCCAACAGAAGAAGCTGCCTCCAATTTGTTACAAATTGATTCAATTGTGAATCCAGGCGGTGTTTCGTTTGGTTTTCAACGCCGTAGACAAAATACAAATAGTGGTAATAATGAGGATATACCAATGAGTGATGATTTAGAGAACGAAGAACCAGTCTGCTCAAACCAATCCACCAATCCCAAGCAACACAATAATGTTCCTAAAGAAGTACGCGCCTTACATTCAACACAAAAAACTGCAACACAGATACCTATGCAAAACAATGAAGTTGTTGAAGAAGTACGTTTCTCAGTCAGCAAAAAAAAAACTCCTACTAAAAAACCAACACAAATTCTTGGAGAACAAAGTTCAACACCACCAACAAAGAAGACCCCAACTAAGAAAAAAACAAAAGATAATCTCCTTGAAGAGCAACTAGAAGTCCAAACAGCATTGTACACAGAAGTTAAACATTCTTTAGCAGAAATTGAAAGGTATCAACGCAAAAACTACAAAATTAAGGAAGAAAAGTTAGCACTTTACAAGAAAGAGTTAAAATGTAAGGATGAATTTAGAATAGAATTTTTGAAGCTTAGAAAACAGGAAATAGAATTTGAAAAAAGACGTATTGCAATAGATGAAATGAGAAATGGTTTACAGAGTATTGAATTAGATGAAAGTTTATGAACATAACATGTATGTACATACATACATATAGCTTTTTATTAACGAAAATAACTATGTGTTTAATTTATCAAGCTGTAATTTAAGCTTGATGGCATATAAATTTAGTAAATATTAAATGTACCACGAACTGATAATTTAATTATTGAAAGATATTTTTCAGAAATTTTTTTAAAATTGCTTATATGTCGATTATTTCCAATTTACAATTTTGTATTTTTGGCAATGGTCTAATAGATTAAATTCAGTTATCAAATAAATAATAAATAAATAAATTTGTATGCCATCAAGCTTAAATTACAGCTTGATAAATTAACCACATAGTTAATAGAATAGAATAATCTGAATTTAATTTTAATTTTTTTTACTTTTTACATTTTTGTTATTTTATATGTAGATATTAGAGATGCCTTTTACCTTTGTTCGAATAATTCAAATAAATGTTTTTGTTCCTTAGATCAAATGATTAAATCTTAAAATTATTCGATTAATCGATGAGAATAACGAATAAAAAAAATTATTTTTACAAAAAAATTACGTATTTTAAATAAGATACATCCGTACATGAAAAATATTTCATTTTCTTATTTAGTTGTTCTAAAATCCGGTATGACTTTTTCCTTTTTTGATCCGTACAACTTTACATCTTAACTCAATATCGTTGTATTACTTAAAGGAATCGTAAAACCCTTAATTCTTAAATTATCCGATAATACTTTAAATTTTCAAAAGGCGTTTGCAGACCTACCATCTTCAGCCAAACTTCTGCATGCAATTTCTTCTGTAGAACAACGTTGTCTCTTCCATTTCTTATTTTTTCCATTGGAACAAGTTCGGCATTTTTTGATATCGTATTCTTTATTTTTTTAGCTTTTTGTTTATCTCTAATTTTTCACCGGCAAGTAAAAAGAACATAAATACATTTTCGAAATACTATGAGTACTCAGCTCATAAGCTTTTATTTAAATTAATAAAAAAAAAAATGTTCGATTAATCGACAATTATTCATCATTTGAAAATAGCTATTTTAAAATTATTCGAACAAGAGTTTATTTTGTTTGATCGATTAATCGAATTGTTCTTAATCGGTTGACAACTATACTTCATATATATGTAAATTTTTGTTTTTTATTTTTTAAAATTAAAAAAATCTACATTTAATTTTTGTCTTTCAATTTTTGTTATTTTATTTTTAGTAAAAAATATGTATTTAATAATGTACTAATAAAACTGAATTAAATATTTAATGATTGCATTATTAATGTTCTTATATTTATTGCGCTTAGATCGTCATCTACAACAGAATTTGTTGGTGGTAATTCATTCATTTCATCAACTTCAGGAATTTCCATTTTATAATGAATGCATATGTTGTGTAAAGATGCGCAAACAGAAGTAATTTTAGCAGCCATATCTGGTGTGTAATGCAACTGCCTTGCGCCTAGTATGCACCGGAATCTGTTTTTTAAAACACCAATAGTTCGTTCAACTATATTTCTAGTTCTTGCATGTATATAGTTAAAACGACTTTCTAAAGAACCTTCTCCAGCAGACCTGAATGGCGTTATCAAAAACTTTTCTAAGGGGTACCCTGCGTCTCCTACAAACATAGAAAATGACAATTTAAATTCAAAAAAGGTAAATTGAAATTTACAAAGGCTAATTAAAGTTCTGAAAATGATAACAATGTTTAATATGAATTTTTATTTTGAATAAGAAAAAAAAAATTGGTAATTTTTGACCATTAAAAAATATTTCAAAGTTAATTTGGTTTAAATTTCAATAGTTTGCTGCACCAAACTTTGAATTTTTTGAAAAAGGTGTTACACATTTTAAACTTACCTAATAACCAAGTATTTCTTTCGCCATTATCATATTGTTCTCTCAGAAATTTTTTTAAGTCACTGATGTTCCATACTAAGGAGTCGTGAACAGATCCCTGATGATGAGATGATATAAATCTTATTCTAAGCTTATGATCACATACCTATATACATACATATGTATAGTAAACAAATTTTTAGTTTTGATTTTTTTAGCTCTAAACATAAAAACTTACCACAGTTGCATTAAGACTGTAGAAACCTTTTCTGTTTCTGTATTTGAATTGTGCTTCCTTTTCAGGTGAGATTATATTTATATGGGTTCCATCTATGCATCCTATTACACCTGGAAACCCGGTTTTGTTGTAAAAAAATTTTTTTATTTCGTCCTTTTCATTTTCTTCTGTTGGAAAGGAAATCCATAATGGGCAAAGTACGTTATACATAGCATCAATGCACTCTTTGAATGCATTGCTTACAGAAGACTGACACATACTTATGTTGTAGTCATTACCAGCACCTTTCTGGTAACTACCCTCAGCGAGTATCCGCATGGTTGCTGCAAGCTTCAAAATATTTGGCAAACATGTTACCCTTGTCTGTTTTTTCAGTTGAGGAGAAATTTTGTCCAGAACATATTTAAAACCATGCTTATTTAGTCTATAGTAACTTACAAAACTAAAAAAAAATCATGCATTTCTATTATATTTATTTATTTTTTTACTTACTTGGAATTTGGCATGGCAAATATATTAGACTGGTCCCGTAGTTGTCTCCTATTAGCATTCATTTCAGCTGTGGTATATTCATCTTCATCTTCGGAAGATGAAAATGCAGCAACGCTTAACATTGTTTTTAAAATATGTGGGTTTTATTATTTTTTTAATTTAATTTTTTAACGCTCACGACCAAAAATTTACAAACATATATTTTAACCGCCACACAGCTGTTTTTGGCAGTTTTCACAACAAGGTAGTTCATAAATACTTAAAATCGTGCGATTTATGAAACAATCTGTTATTTTTACTCTGTTACAAAAAATGTCGTTGTCGTAAATTTTACATGGTACCAATGAAATTTAAAAACGACTACGACTACGACAATTGTCGTAATAAAAAAACGACACTCATAATAAGGCCGATTATTTTTGTGAAGAACAACTAGAAAAATCTTTTAATTCCGAAGAAAATTTTTACTGGAAAAGTTGTTTCGTTCGTTATCAACTTTTTACTAAATAAAGTGTACAGTTTGTAAATAACTTTTTACCGAAAAAAAGCTATTTAGTTCCTAAGCAAATGCTGTAGAATCGCGAAAAGGTTTACAAAAATATTCCAAGGCCTGTTTACTTTTTCGAACTATTAACTTTTCTAAGCGGGATTAAATATGAAAAAAATACAGAAATAAACATGGATCGTTCGGAAATAAAGCACTAAATTTATTTTAATGAATAATGCCTGTATTCATAAAAAATTTGTAATTTAATAAATTTTTAAAGAACAAATTTGCTATGAAATTTATCCTTAATAAACGTTTGTTAAATTTAATAATCGTTTATGAATACCGTAGTTAGTTTTCATTAAATGTAAAAAAAAACCTTCTAAATAAGTTTTTGAATCCCAAGAAAAACTTTGATAAAAAAAAACTTATATTTTTCACACATACATATGTGTTCGCCATAGTCTCGAGAATTTCATAAAAAGTTTTGCTTATTTTTAAGATGGATACTTCAAATACACCATTATCCTTGAATATATTAATCAATTTTGTTCAAGCTCTCAACTTTTTGCTGTAAATCGAATCTGATTCGCGATGTTTTTTTATTAATACGTTCAGAAAAGAGCGGCACGCGGACGGTTAAAATCGGCTAACATAACCGCAAGATTTAATTTTATGCGAGTTAACTTTTTCGCGATTCTTACGCAAAAAGTTAATGTTTTATAACTAGAAAAGTTATTTAGTTTCAGAGTACTTTATAAAAATTTTTATTTAAACAGTTGTTCAGTTCCTGAGACTTTAGAACAACAATAAAAAAAAGTTATTCTGTTCGTGAGCAACTTTCTTGTATTTTTTGGTTTTTTTCAAAACGTTAGGGCATATTGCAGAAAGTATTCAAACAAAATTATTTCTCTTTTAAGTGCTCACCATCGACTATGCAACTTGCTGTAGAAGTTCAGCTTTATATTTTGGGACCACTTATAGTATGGCTATTTTACACTGACTCCGATGCTGGTTTTTTCATCTATGGAGCACTACATGCAATGTCAGTTGCTGCCAGATTTTCGCGCACAAATAGAGAACATTTGTCAATGACATTGTTTCACGGCATTAAGTAAGTTAAATAAACTACTGAAAGAAATTAAACGTTTTTTATTTTAACAAATATTCTTCCTCAGTGTTAGTAAATTTTATCGCACTGCCAATATATTGTTTTCATCGCCCATTAGTCGAGCTACGACTTATCTTTTGGGCATAGGTGCTGGCATTTTTCAAAGAACCAATGAAGGTGTTATAGATTTAACACCAGAAATAATACCCTTCGGTTGGATTTTGGCTTGTCTAGGTATATTTTGGTGCTTATGGTCACCTTCGGCGGGAATGCGTACAGATTTTATTTACAAATCCTCAGATGCAGCCGCTTATGCCTCTTGGTGTCCTTTAGTATTTGGGCTAAGCTTATGTTGGTTCATATTCATGTTTCCGAAAAGCGAGAATTCTATTATAAGATTTCTTATGTCATCGAGGCCAATACTGATAATATCCCGGCTAGTGTTTCCCATGCAGTTGGTAATGTACATAGTGGTTTTGCATAATACAGCCGGTATAAAAGAGTCTGACAAATTTAATTTAAGTAATTTGGTAAATTTCGTTAAAGCTATTTTTGTTTTGTTATTACTAATAACGTTATTATTTGCTACAGATTAATGTGCAAGAAATCTTTCAAATTTTCATTGGAACAATTATAGTTTCATTCCTTATCGATATACCATCTCAAAACATACGTCGTTTACTAGTAAATCGAATTTTTATTGAACGTCATCACGAATCTGAAGAACAAGAACCGGTTTCGGGTGCCGATCCTTCTGAAGCATCTGAGGAACCTAGCGAACATGTAACTAGTGATACGCCAGAACCACCGGACACCGTTTGGGCATCAGATCCCGAAGAGGAGGAACAAAAGTATTTAACACGACGTCGTAGTTCTTTGGAAATGCCAGATAAGGAATCTGATATTACGATAAAAGAGGGCGAAGATGTTGAAGTGGACGAAGATGAGGAGGAAGAAGAAATCAGTGAAGCAGAAGAAGTTAAGAAAAGGCCTGAAACCCCACCGCCACCACCAGCCGGGAAAAAACCAACTGTAGATGATACTTCGACCTATAGACGTCGTCGAAGAACTTTATCTGACGATTAATTGTTATTATTGTTTATTAAATTTTGCTGCCTTCTATCCCTTTCAACAGATAAAAAAGACATCCTTTTAATACGAATTATTTCCTAGGAAAATATCCTGACTGACCTTTAAGAATTATAATTTCAAAATTTATGTATCTATACTAACTCCAAGTTTTCATTCCTTTATGTTTATAATTATTTTAATTTTTTAAAATTGATTAAGCTTGAGGTCTTTTTATAAAAAATAATATTATATTTAATTATTTCTCAATATTAATAATTATATATAATATTATTTTTTATAAAAAGACCTTAAGCTTAATCAATTTTAAAAAATTATAATAAAAAAGGTCAAGTAATACTTAATAACATATAACTTTTTTATAAAAGTTTGTTCTTTTAATATGTATGTATTTTAAATAAACATATTTTTTAATAAATTGAGAATTGGTACATAATATTGTTGAAATTAAAAATAAAATAAAAAAATACTTTATTTTCTTTATAGTCAGATTTTGAAGTTGTAAAAGATACAAATGTTATGAATATTTTGGTTTTTTTTTTAATAAATAAAAATAAAGTATTAAAATTCTAAACGTGTGCTGTATTATTTTCCGTTTTCGAATTCATTTAAAATTTTGAGGTAAAATTGTTTGCATGATTCTAACACCATTCTTAACAATTGAGACAAGACAACTGACAAACTCAAAGCAAATTCTTAATTTGCATATTTTTATACCCTCCACCACAATTAGTTGTGAAGAGGGTATATTAAGTTTGTCATTCCGTGTGAAAATTTTTTATTATTCATCTCAGACCCCATAAAGTACATATATTCTGGGTCCTTGAGTAATTCTAAGTCGATTTAGCCATGTCCGTCTGTCTGTCCGTCTGTTGAAAACACGCTCACTTTCGAAAAACTCAAAAAACTAAACAAACTTGGTGTCAAATTGCTTATTATTATCCTAAGCAGTTTGGGATCAAAATCCAGCAAAATCGGTTCAGTAGGATCAGAGCTACGAATCAAAATGTGGAACCACCACCTAAAAAAAATTGATAATTTTGTTACAAAAACTAACATAAATGGTGGAATAATGCACAGAATAATATAAGATTTTGCAAAAATTCGTTTTGTTCGACTGGAAATCTGTAAAATTTCATGAAGATCCGTCCATAATTTACCCTATTCCGGTAAACAGTATAATACTCATAAAACCCTTATTAACAATGCAATCATAACAAAATTTGGCTCGTCATAGTTTAATAAAACTAGAAATGATACTGTGAAATTTCGTGAAGATCGGTACATAAGGGTGCGTTCGTAAATGCATCACTGCGCTGCATCAGTGATTTCGAATAGTTTTATATTTATCAGTGAAGTAAATGTGGACCAAAAAATTGTGAAATACTCCACAAAAATAATAGACATACAATAAAAAAAATTATAATTATTTTTTATCGGCTTTATAAAAAGTTTGCTTTTCTGATACAGCGCAGTGATGCATTTACGAACGCACCCTAATTTACCCTAGGCCCCATATAAACCCTACTTCCGGAAACAGTTTAGTACCTAATGTAATGTACCTAAATTTGGTACATCAAAGTTCTATAGGACTAGAAATAAAACTATGAAATTTCATGAAGATCGGTCCATAGTTTACCCTAGACCCCATATAAAACCTACTTCCGGAAAACCGTTTAGTACGCCTAAATCACCTAAAACAATGCTATCATAACAAAATTTGGTAAATAAAAGTGTTATAGGACTAGAAATAAGGCTGTGAAATTTCGTGAAGATCAGTTCATAATTTACCCTAGGCCCCATATAAGCCTTACTCCCGGAAAACAGCTTAGTACGCCTCAAAACGTAAAAACGATTGCTATCATAACAAAATTTGGTACATCACATATTTATAGAACTAGAAATGACACTGTGAAATTTCGTGAAGATCGGTCTATAATTTACCCTGGGCCCCATATAAACCCTACTTCCGGCAAACAGTTTAGAGCGCCTGAAACCATAAAAAATAATGCTATCATAACAAAATTTGGTACAAAACAGTTTAATTGACCGAGAAATCATAACAAAATTTGGTACATCACAGTTTTATAGGACTTGAAATGACACTGTGAAATTTCGTTAAGATCGGTCCATAATTTACCCTAGGCCCCATATAAATCCTACTCCAGGAAAACAGTTTAGTACGCCTAAAACTGTAAAAAATAATGCTATCATAACAAAATTTGGTACATCATAGTTTTATAGAAGTAGAAATGACACTGTGAAATTTCGTGAAGATCGGTGCATAATTTACCAAAGGCCCCATATAAAGCCCACGCTGGTAAAATAATTAAATACGCGGTAAACTTTCTTCCTGCTTAAGCCTAGATTACACTATCTCACAAGTCTTACGTATTCCATAATACTTTGTGAGATGGAAATCTAATGAGTTTTGTTGCGACTGTCAAAAAATCTAATGTAACATGACAGTTTGTGTTCACACCATCTCACAAAGTATAAACACTCACACATGAAATAAAATGCAACCCTGATCCAATGAAAAGTATTATTGTTTTGAAATTTTTCAAAAAACGATGAAGTCGTATGGGATGTCAAACTTTTTTCTTAATACTTGTCATTTTCGTGAAACATTGCATTCACACTATCACACTTTGTCATATTACTTGAGTTTTTGATGGCGGAATGAACTAAGTCCCCAATGAACTAACTCCCCAAACTCAAAATGAACTAAGTCCCCAAACGACTGTGTGTGAAAAAACAACAACGATATTTGGGGACTACGTTCACGTTTTTGGGGACATCGGTCATTTTATTTTTTGGGGAGTTAGTACATATGAACGAAGTCCCCAAAAAATAAAATGAACTTAAAATTTTTGGGGGACTAAGTTCTCTTTCATTAGAGAACTTTTTTCACTCTTGCGGCTTCGCTAACTAAAGCTTCTCTGAACAGCCGGCCTTTACAGAGAAGCTTTAGTTAGCGAAGCCGGTCTTTGTTATACCATAGAGGAGAAAATCCTTGCGCACGGCCGAAGGCAAAAGCCAAAGTTTCCAAATTAGGTACACACATTTAGGTTGCCAATACACACCATCCTACAAAATGTGGGCGGGATTGGAGAAGTGGGCGTGGTACCTCCCGTACAAAAAAAATTAAAAAATTTATAGAAAACTCGAAAAAATCGGTTCAGATACAAAAAAGTTATGACCAAAATTAAATTTTTTTTTTTAAATACCCACTTTCGGGAACAATAGATCTCCCCGAGTCCAAGCTTTATTACTCAAGTAAATGGTAAATTTCTTCTTCAGCACGTCGGTATATAAATATGTCAAATCGTTTAAAAAATGGCTGAGTTCTAACCGAAATACTGAATCCCCAAAAATTACTATTTTTATACCCTTCGCCGAAGGTAAAATGGTATATATAACTTTGTCATTCCGTTTGTAATTTCTACAATATTGATCCTACACCCTATAAAGTATATATATTCTGGGTTCTTGTGAAAAGCGAAGTTCAAAACCGGTTGTCTCTTATTCGGGCCATATTTCATTTTAATGATATTCAAACAACGTTCGTTTATGGTTCAGTCGTCTAGGGGGTTGAGTTTAGAAACTGTTAGTCCTCTGGTTCAATTTTTCAAAGAGAATTTTTCTTTTAATTTGTTTGTTCTAAAAACGGTTTTAAAAAAATATTTACCAGTTTTATTTAGTTTTTGTCTAGTTGCTCTGTATTCTGCTCGCACAATGGTGAAGGGTATATAAGATTCGGCATAGCCGAATATAGCCCTCTTACTTGTGTTTAGTTAATATCGTGAACAAATGTAATAAGTTTTTCTTTAAATAAAAAGAAATCATATTAGATTTTAACTGTGCATAATTTAATTTTTTCTTTAAAGTCGATTTGGAATACATTAGCGTTTTGAAAACGTCAAAATTTAAGCGTTTTCGTTTGGTGTTTTCAAACCGAAAACACGAATTTTAAGCGATATCAGTTTCTTAGAACATGATTAATTAATCTTAATTCTATATTATCATACAAAAAATAAAAACCTTGATTTTAAAAATTGAAGATGTAATACTTTTGTTGAGAACGAAAATGATTACGTTTACTGAGTATTGTTATACTAAACACAATCATTAAAATTATTTTTTTTTCCTATAAATTTAATCAGAAATGATCCCAAATCAGATTTAAAGAACAAGGAAAAAACTTTCGCCCTTTTTTATAACATTTTTAATATTAAATATCGTCCAATAATCGACAAAGGCCTTAAATATTGCCAATCACAAATTTTAATCGCCAAACAGCTTAAAAATATATGTACATGTACGTTAAAACTTACCGCTTTACATTTGACCCGTCTAGGAGCACCCTACGCTCTAGGGTCCAAATTTAGAATTTCTTAAAATTCCAAATAAAATGTATGACTGGCCTTCATTAGTTTTTCGTCGTAAAAACTTTTTCAAAACGTACTTGCCCTTTATCTCTTCCTCTTAAGAGGGCTCCCATATAGAGCTGCAAAACAATCGATAGTACTATCGATAGCATCGATAGTTTTATTTTTGACGCACTATCGATAGTTTTTATCACTATCGATACTATCGGAGAATTTTAAAAGTAACTAAAAACTGGATTAAAATTAGTATATGGAATAATAATTAAATTTTACTTCCAAACTTCGACATTAGGAATGTTTAGGAACTACAACTTTAAACAAAAATATAACCGCAAAAAGGTGATGATTATATTGGATTAGGAGTAAATTTTTAAAAATCGCCTTTGAAACTTTAAGAATAGACTTTTTCGTTACTTTTACAAAATTGTGTACTAATTAACATATTAAAATAGTGTTAATCGTACCTACCATATATAAACTAATGCCCCTATTGCGGTTCTCCACTTTTGTAACAGTTTGGTTGTCTTTGATAAATTCACATTGCCAACAGGCAGTTGGCTATTCAGTTGTGTATCTGTTTTTTCGTGGAATTGCCGTTTTCAACTTTGTAAAAGTTGGTCCTCAAAAATGTTAAATACACACAACTGCTAAGAAGTAGTTATGTTATTGGCAGTTAAAGTTTATTTTTGAATTCGGTAAAAATCGAAAACAAAATGGAGAAATCGTACGTATAAATTTTTGTAATAACTTTTTCGGTTTTTTTTTAACTTTTATTAGTTTAAAAATAAAAAGGAAAGCTCAATTTGAGCGGCTCGTCTAGCTTATTTGGAGAAACTTAAAAATTGACCGAGGAAAACACCAAAGTTTGGTATTATGAAAAAATGCATTTAAGCATTTATGGGAAGAGTTTATATTGGAGTTATATAGTCTAGGACCACGACAAGAACTTCTTTTAAACACTTATAATCTTCTTAATCTAATTATAATATTCTTGGCACAGGTTTGGATACACTACACGGCAAGTATAAAGAAAAAACTTGCCAACAATAAAAGAAACACTCAAGCGACCGGGGGAGGGCTATCACAAGAAGTTCCATTAAATAGCCTTGAGGATACTGTTTCGCAGCTCTTGTATTGTAAGTCCGGCCAAGTATTTGGTGTTGAAAATATTCCACCATCAAGTGACAATTTTACTGAGTCAGTTTAACCAATAATACGACCAGCATATTGGCCAATAGCTACCCCAACCAGAAGAAGAACTCATCGGGCACAATAAAGGTTCGTTACTTATTAGAAGTTCTTACTTGGCACTGGCAAGTTCAAGAGGGTTGGAATCATCACGAATTTGTCTTCTTGTACGAAGCGCATCTATACAAGAGTTTTCCTCTTATCCTCCCCTTATAAAGATTACATATATTTATTATAAACTATAGATGACACTGAAGTTTAAAATCAATATGCTGATTTTTATATCTGAAAAACGTTAAAACTTTTTCATTGTTTACCATCCTCATTAACTACCGTGTCTACAAAATGGCACATAAAAACTTTTCGATACTATCGATAGTAATGATAGTTTTTGAGCTAACTATCAAAACTATCGATTGGGCCGACTATCGATAGTTTTGCAGCTCTACTCCCATACAAATATGTATGGGGTTTTATGAAATTCTTAATTTTAATTAAAATTTGTTCGTCTTTTAGAACAAAAATGCAACTAAATTTTTTTTTAAAAATGAAACTACTACTTTAACTTCATATATTTCGTAACCTCCTCCATTTCGAAATAAGTGTATATATTTTTGTATTATTTAATTTAAAAATGTTTTTGCTGGAATTATCGAATTACTTTCTAAGCAAAAGTTTAATAGTTTCTTGCGAGTTTTAGTTTTCTGGTTTCAGAGCGGCTCATAAGGGTGCTACTAACAGAGATCTGGTGGATAAATACTAAAACGAGATAGTTGAGGCAAAGGACAAAATATTGGTCTTCTCGAGACAAAAACTTTGATATATCATACTTTTAGATCGGACTGTAAAAGCCTAAGATTTAACGAAAAACGTAAAAAAACGATCCCTACGTTCGGCATTAAAAAATTTTTTTTCGAAACCCCATTGCAAAAATATGTATGTACTTTATTCGCTTGTCAAGAATTTTCTACAAATTATATCCCTACCCGTGTGACATAAGTAAAGTGATGGGTATTAAGTTAACATGCACACTTCCCCAACCCTGCGTGATAAGTTGTTTTCTTTATTTATTTTTTTTACATTTTGTAAAAAGCACCACAAAGTAATAGCGGAGTTCATTATTTATTAGGCTTGCAAAAGAGCAAGTGCAAAAATATTGTTGCAATTAACTAACGGAAACTCTGTGTATTTTATTGTTGGATTTAACAAACTAGCTACATACGATATTTTGCATTTGTACTTTTGCAAGACTAAAGGCTTAGTTAGGCGGGAGTAACAGTAACCTCTCCGTAAAAAAGTAAGACCAATCTATTTTTTACAGATTGAGACGTACTAACATCTTACTGCTAACTATAATCGTTCTAATTGCTTTACATACAACAAAATGGAGCACCTGATTTGCAACGTTACTGTTACTCCCGGGTAATTGAGCCTTAATACTAAACTCCGCTAATACATGTACATATAAACAAGATTAAAATTTTTCTACTTACCTGAAAAACTTTAAATAATTCAATTTTAATTGAATTTTTGAATATGTTGTTATAAAAAAACTAAATTTTAAAGCTCTTTAAGACTCTGTGTGCAAGGTGAGCCAACTGCACCAGTCTAATTGGAATATTGTAGTCATTGTGATGAATCGCTAGCAGGGGTGCCAGATGGTTTTGGTAAGAAATCGCCATATTTTCAAAAAAAAAGTCGGCGGTTAAATCTAAATTTCTATTTTTATCACAATTAAACATAAAAATCAATAAAAATAAAGGCTTTATTACAAATACATTGTAGTTTATTAAAAAAATTATGTATATGAATATTTATTGTACTTTAGGATCAATTGTTTTTAAAGTTAATTAATTTAATATATACATATTTGAGTTTGATGTTTTTATTAAATCCTTTTTAGTGTCAGCATCAAAACAGTTCTACTAAGTCTGAGTTCATACGGCTCATGTCTTATTGACAAGATTCTTCCTTTTTCTTCTTTGAACATGAATTGGCGTTCAAATGATTCATGTCATGTTGACGACATGTTTTTTATTTTGTTTTATTTGATATTGAAAACAAAAACAAAATTAAACAACGAATTAGAAATCGAAACGTTAAGACAGTACATGCATATGTGTGCTCGTTTCTTTTCCCCTCGTCCCTCTCGCCTATAAAGTAGCAATCTTGTCAATAAGACATGAGCCGTATGAACTCAGACTTATTAAATTTTAAATAATCTTTAGAAAAAAGAGTTCCCTGCAAAGATTAATTTTCCAGTTAACATATTGTTTTTTAGATTAACTTGGCCAAAAATTCTTTCCACATTTGCAGAAGAATGTGAATTTTTCCTGCAAAAAAGCTTGCAAATTCCAAAATATCTGCTTTTTTTGATAATTTAGAGGCGAAAAATCGCCAAAAGGCCAATAAATCGGCAAATATGGCAGGCCTGATCGCTAGACAATAATTCTTAAGCGGCCCGGCCCATACACTTGCAATATTATTGTATATGATATTCGCTATATTATTTCCATTTTGCCCTTTATTATGCAATAATTCGCATAATGGTTTCATTCATTCAATAAAAAGGTAAAAATAACCTATAGGAATAACATAAGCAGCATTGTACAATGTTGCCAACACATTTCACTTTCTTTACGTTGTGCAATAAAAATCAAAAGTCTTTTGATTGTTGCCAATATATTGTGACACCTACGAATATCACATACACATTGGCGATATAATTGTTCAATACGCAAAATTGAATAATTTTATTGCAAGTGTATGAGCCGCTTTAAGCCTCTTGAATTTTATATAGAAACATCTCCAGATCAACTTTAAAAATAAGCTGTAGCGATGTTCTGGAGGTTCATTTTAAACCAAGGACGCTAAATAATAATGCTAATTTTTCAGGTACCAAAAAATTTACCACTTTTAAGAAATATTCTAAAAAATTCCTCATAATTATTATGTATAATGAAAATAAATATTTGTTAAACATAACTATTATATACAATTAATATGTTTTTACATTGGCTCATAACTATTATGATCGATAAATATTTATTTCTCTTACAGATAACCATTACTAAAGATTTTTATTGTTTTATTAACGATAATAATTATTTTTTAATATTTTCTTGATATTACTTGTTTTATTTTTGCAGATTATTCATGTGCATATATACACACACATTAAAATTAGTTATAACTGTTATGGTATTTCTTATTCATAACTATTAAAATAATTAGTAACATTATCTATCGAATATTAATAGTTATGTTTGAGAAATACATTTATTTGATACCCATAATAATAATTTAAAAAAATTAAAATTGGAAATAAAAATTATTCTTAATAAATAAAATATAAATTTATTCATAATTATTATTCGAAATTTTTATCGAATAAAAGTTATAACTATTAATGGCCAATTTTCAGGATTGATATTAAAACACATTTATTTTTAAAATCGTTTTAAATACAAAATGCTCTTCTTCACTAAAAACTTAAGTGAAACTTAATTCACCGATGTGGTACACTTAATTTCAACTTAAGTTTCCATTGTAATATTTTAGCAAGGTGACCACAATATCACAACAATACAACAACAACAGGCAAAGCATTAACAGTCAGCTGTTTTTTTTTAGACCACCTTGTAAATAAATACACTTTTTTATATTAGCGGTTTTCACCCTTTGTATTAAGCGTACAACTCTGTTTTACTTAATACGATTTTATACTACAAAGCGTGAGTGTCTTTTTCGTTAGTATTGTAAATTAAAGAAGTTGCTGAGTGAGGGAGAGAGACAGATATAGTTTCTTCAACTGTTTTATTCCTGGGTTATTTAACAAACGTGCTTACTACAGTTTTTTGTTGGATTTTTCAACCACAGCCTAGTAAATTTTAGTCCAATACATTTTGTTGTTGCATTGTTGTAAATCTAAGTACTTTAACTAAATTAATAAGATTCACAAGTTCTACAAGGGACTTTACTATCAAGGGTGAAAACCGCTATTTTTTTTTTTGTATTTAGTACTTTTATCTTAATTAAATAAGACTTTTCACATAAAACTCAAAAACCCAATCTGTTTTAAATACGATTTAAGTTTGTTATGAAAATTAACTTAATATTGATTTAAATACTATCCTGAAAATTGCTTTAAACGGTTAACTTATTTTAAAAGGTGGTTGTCTCGGCTGAAAAGACTAAAGTGACATCTAGATGTGAATTTTCAAAACAGCGGTTTTGATATTTGTTACGAGTACAGTTTTTAATTCCCCGGACTTTTTCTATTGCTAGGATATGTTGTCTTTCATTTCCACGAAACAATTGCCGCTTTGTGACACAAAACGTGCCTAATAAGAACAGGTGAGTTGCTTGGAATTCGCATTGAAATAAGTAATTATTCAGATTAAATTATGTAAAAAAAAATTATTAACGTTGTAACATATCGCTAGTTTTACTTTGATTCATTTATCACTCTTTTGCAGCCATTCCCTTCTGAATTGGTTTGTATGGTATGTTTATGTGATTTTGGTAATACAGTGGATATGGTAATACAGTTTGGTATGGTTATGTCACGTCTAATTGGACCTTTACATAAGGACAAACAGTCTGCCCAGCCTTTTGCAGCGTGGTGGAAAACCAACGAAAATTCATTGTAATAATTATAAGGAGCTGATTTTGGAAGCTTTGCCTTTTACCGTAATGAAATTATTCGCGATGGTCTTATAAATATTTCGTGGCCAAATAATTCCACTTCTTTGACTTTGCTGTTGAACGGGTAACTTAAAAACGAAAGTATTTTTAATTACAATTTATTAATAAAAATGGTTTATAAAATATTATTTAGATAGTAAATTGATTTAAATTTTTTACAGTTTTATTCCAAAAACCATTTTATGCTAAAACTATAATATTATGAAAATTAAAAATATAAAAATAGATATGCATATAATAGTAAAATAAATAATTGTTAAAATAAATTTAATTTTATAGAAGATAAAAATAAGCAAACTTGAATAAAAACATTTGTTGGATTTAAAATGTTTCAATTTGGATTTTTAGACAATTTTAATCCAGTTTTTATTTAAAATTGAGAACATTTTGGTTCGAAAGAAAATAATTTGAATTGTATGATTTATTTTAGAGGTATGCACGTGACGTATACTTTTCGTATCACGCGTAAATCAGGGGCCTGATTCTGGCCGGTTATCGAGTACTTTCTCAACTCGAAAGCAATTTCATATCTAATTATTTCAGTCAATACTGAAAGAATCGGAATTATTTTTTCAGTGTTATAAAGCATTAATTTGGGTTTCACAATACTGAAAAAATGATTTCGATTCGTTCAGTATCGACTGAAATAAAATTCCTTTCGAATCGAGAAAGTACTCGACTGCCAGAATCAGGTCCCAGTGGAGATACCGATTACTTCAAATATTAATCACGCGTGAGAGAGTGAGCGTGATTTCAGCATACAATTTGCGTGCTCACCCTATCGATCTTACGAACCCTTTCTGAAGAAACTATTAAATGCATTAAATTTAAAAAAAATTGTTTATATAATTATCTAAATTTGTAGAATTTTGATTTAAAAATATTTTAAAACATTTATTTGAATTTACGCTTTTTGTTTTATTAAACAATCGGGTATGTTCTGTAAATCGAAATGAAGTGGATTAAAAAACGAACAAATTTTGAAAACAAGCCTGTAAAGAAAGTTCATAAAAATATTTCTTTTTATTAAATCCATAGTTTGAGTACCAATTATATTTACAAGAACAACTCATAAAAACAAGCAAAACTTTAGTAATTTTGTAAATAACCGAAATCAAAATCTCGTTCGATTTTAAATCCACTTCATTTCAATTTGTAGAACATGCCCGAATGTATTGTATTTAAAAAGTATTTTCTTATAATTCAAATAAAGAACATACGCCCCAATTCCCTATTACCCAAAGAAGGATTTGTGTAGGAATTTTATTTGAAATTTGAATTAAATCATTTAAAAGATTTCTAAACACCAAGTAATTTTAATTCCATTTTTTTTAATCGAAAAAAAAACGGTCGATTGGCCTCGTATACTAAAAGTAAACTTGAGCCACTATTACAGTTTTTATTTTAACTTTTAAAAATTCGTTTTAGGAATTCCTAGTAAATATAAAACATAAGTACATATACAAAAAAGGTACATAACTAATTATAAACTATTAATCTACAAATGATGCAGTGAATTTATAAAAAATTATATACATACATAAAACAAATTATGAATTCTTTAAAATGTATGATTCCTGATTTTTAACAAACTTGTGTAAAACATAGAAAGTTTGGAATTATATAAATATCGTCGCCTTAGACTGTAAACCTGCTAATTATCTTCTAGCTAATTTTATAGGGCAGACAAAAAACTTCTAATGTTTTCTATTTCTAGCTTTAGAAGCAAACCAATGTACTTATATATTTGGTTTATTTTCTAATATTCTATAGAATCGCAAATTAAAGTAAATGTTTTTCTTAGTCGATGCTACGTCTCTTTATCTTTAATGCTTAAAATGAATTTAGCAGGTTTACACTCTAAGCCGACGAATGTAGTTATGTATAAAAAGGCAAGTGTAAAATAAAAATAACAAGTAAGGAATTATAGTCGTCAAGCCCGACAATTTGATACCCTACACCACAGTATATACATGGGTCCCTATTCCGGAGAGATGATTGTATGGGGGCTATGTAAAATTATAGACCGATTCTTTTCTAGTTTCGTCCTTATGATTGGAATGTATGTACCAAATTTCATTAAACTATCTTCGAAGTTGCGACCTGTACTTTGCGCACAAGCGCAACCAGCCGGGCGGACAGACGAACATCGTTAGATCGACTAAGAAAGTTATTCCAAATCGATCGATATACTTCTTAAAGGTGGATCATAAGCATAATAGCTTTTCCACTTTTGTGGTGTGGGTATAAAAATGGAAAAGTTATACTCTAAAAAAAAATTATCACATTATGGTATTTTTTCGTTTATAGAATAAAAAGTTAATATTCTAGTTATTTTGCAAAGAGAACACTATGCCACTTGTTCCTCTGATGTGCTCGGTGTTTGATTTTCACTGTTTGAATTTGTTTTTGTCGGATTTTTTGTTGTATTTCGAAAACTAGTCATCAGTATACGTTCCAAGGCATGTATAGGCGATTCGAACAATAAACATAAAATTAAGGCAATTAAAAATGTATCCAAGATATGACCAAAAATGCCGTTGGCCTGAAAGAAAAATAACATAATTAAGTTTTTATATTAAAAAATAATTGTGGATGATATACATATTTTGCTGGATCAAAAATTTCAAATTTGTAATTGAAAAATTATTAAACTATTTTACAGTTAACTGTTCTGTCCACAGAATAACATTTTAATAGGCAAACTTTTAAAACGATTTGATCCATTTTCAATACTTAACAAATTTCGTTCCCCTAAGTCATCTACAGTGGGACTCTACGATTTAAAAACTTTATTACGGGCAAAAAAACACTGTGAAACAAAAAAAAAAGCCTCAATACTTGCAACGCGAAATGATACTAGCCTATTGGTAGGGCAAATCTGCCAAAGGGTTTTGAAAAGTTAGCTCGGCTTCCTGAAGTATCGGCCCCTTAAGTTATTAAATTTTTTGAAAAGGCGTTTGGTATAAGTCAAAAAAATATACTAAATGTAATTCTGAGCTAAAATATTATTTCAGATGTCTTCAGTAAATTTGTATGGCGATTTATTGCTTATAATATATTAAGCCGCTAACACTCATTTTAGCGGGTTAAAATGTTCCACGAATATTTTTTATATCAAATTTTACTAGGGGTCTTCTAAGACCAAGAGTTTTGTGATGGCGACAATTTTAGTTCCGGTAAAAAGTTTTGATTCCAAACTAATTAAAGAATGGCCCACTTAAAATCTGGACGCGTTAAAATAGCAATAACTTTGAAAAGAAAAGACAGATTTTTATTAATAATATATTGAATTAAAGGAAATTTATTCAGATTTATAGAAAATAAGAAATAAGTTTTAATTTTTGCTGCTACGCATGGAAGAACGAACATGTCTCTTAATGCCACCCATTAACTTTTGCACATCTTTCGAGCCCACTTCTGCAGCGAACTTATTCCATTTTCTAAACATTGAACATTCGTTTTTTGCTTCTTTACTTTTCTTTAATTTATTTTTAACATTTGCCCAATATTTCTCGATAGGTCGAAACTGTGGGCAATTAGGAGGATTCATATATTTCGCTATTACATCTACGCCATTGTCCTTGTAGAACTTAGATGTATAATAGACCAGCAGGTTTTTTGGCCGCAGACTCCTGTTTTTCTGTGCGGTTTGGGTATTTAATCACTCGGTAGGACTTTAATCCACTGATTGCACGTATACGCTGAATGGTACTTCTGCTGGTATTAAATTTCTTAGCTCGATCTCGGTCGGACATCCCAGGATTATTTTTAATGGAAATTAATATATTTTTCTTCAAAGTTGGGTTGTTGACCATAACTTTCTTCACCTGTTTTGGATTTCTGTTGGTAGTTTCTGTGGTCTTGTAACGATTTAAAACACTACATACTGTAGATTTAGGAATTTTAAGGAGTTTTGCAATTTTACTGCCACTATATGTAGGGTTTTTTATGAACGTGTGCAAAATTTGTTCGCGTCTCTACTAAAGAATGTTTAAATTACAAATTTGATATTTATAACGTATAACGGTATATGTTTTGTAAATAACATATAAAAAGAGTTGTGATTTTTATTTACCAGGGGGCGCTGTAATAATGTTTTGAATGCGTCCAGATTTTATGCGGGCCATTCTTTACATTGTTTTTACCGAAATTTTGGTATGAGTGTACAAATTTTTACTTTGAATATATTTGCATTTTATAATTTTTAATTAGCTTTAAAATTTTAATAATTCATTTGGGAAAATTTTTAGAGGTTTAATTTAAGTTTTTGAACGTATTACTGATTTCCACGGATTTTGTCGCAGGATTACTGTTGGTGTATACACTAGTTTGGAGGTTATTAGGCAAATTGCTTACAGTTTCGGATTTTGGAGAGCAACTCAGGACATTTCTGTTCTTTGAAATATTCCTGGAATTAGGAAAATTTGGATGAAAATCAAATCCAGGAGCCCAGATAAGAAACAACTATCTTCTTTGGGTGTCCTTTTACCCAGATTAACAACACTTCCCACTAAATAGGGTGACCATCAGTTTTTCAAGGAAATGGTAAACTTCTTCTTAAACACGTCGGTATATAAATCTGTCAAATCGGTTAAAAAATGGCTGAGTTATAACCGAAATACTGAATCCCCAAAAATTACTCTTTTTATACCCTTCACCGAAGGTAAAAAGGGAATATATTTTGGTATATGTCATATACGTAGGACGTATGGCAGACCTAAAATTTAGGTTTTTATAAAAATTTGATGTTTTTTAGCCTATTTTTCAAGTCGATATATCTCGATTCCTAGACGTGATACAAAGTTTGTACTAAAAGCGATATTCACCACGCTTGTAGCAATTTTCAACATAAAATTTTCTTACAATTCCAATAAGCGTTAACAGCACTGATTTTCAATAATTAATGTCAGCTGTTGTTAAACATTTTGCGACAAAAAAATATAATAAAAGTAAAACAAACGAAAAACAAAAAGTTTTTATATCCACCACAATATAATTAAAAATCATATATATATATATATTATTTCTAAAGCACTTTTTTTGTCGGTTGCAAATATCGCCCATACCACCGCATCAAATTAAATGAATGATATCTCATTTTAATGACGAAAAATAATTAGAAATTGAAAAATTAATATTTTCATTGATACAAATTATATTTTAAAATGTATTGAAGTTACTAAAATTTCTATTAATTATTTTCATTTTATGTTACAAAAATGACAACTAACGGTGCAAAATATTCGCACGGGTCATCTAGTCACAATATAACGCAAATTGTCCGCAAACACAAGAAAAAAAATACTTGCTTGCATAAAAAAGTACTTTACGCAGTTGCAAAAAAGGGTATTATCTCACACTCAGTTATAACTGCGGGTAAGAAATGGAACAAATTTGCCATTTATTGTTGCAACATGTTAAGAAAGGAAAACGACAACTTCTCACATTTTTGCATATATTTTTAGAATGGAACAAAAACACGCACGAATGGTAGCATATATGGAACATTATTGTCAGAAAAGAAAACACCATAAGATGACACATTTTGCACTGGTTTCTTAGCAATACTCAAATAAGGTACATAAAGCTAATGGCAGTAGTTCCCTTTCTGCACTTATTGATTAATTTCTTTCTGTTACTAACGAAATTTAAAAATGAATTTGCCGCATTTTTTCAATGTAATATCGTATTAAATGTAAATACTCGTAAGTATAATTATTATATACTAAGAAGAAATATACAACTTACCAAATGAAAATATCCCATAAAACTCGGAACTTTTACGCTTGAAGAATAATACAATTCGACTATACCGTTTGAAAGGTAAGCGCAGTATGTTAAGCGCGATATAGGTGCAAAACCACGATTACTTAAAAACTTTTGCAGTGGGGGAGCATGACCAGTTGTAACGGATAGTACTAGCCAAGCCACCGAAATATTCCAACCCAATTTATGAAATCCACTATACATTGTACTTTCCAAATTATCAAAGGGAGCCAAATAAAACCGTGTAACGCTAAACATTGACCCAACACCGATAAAAATCGAAAACAACCAAAATGAACGCACAAACCATTTCGGTAATTTGGTGCTGTTAAAGAAAAATTAAATTTAGTTTAAAAAAATATATAAGACATTAAATAAAATTGTGAACTACCTCTTAGCTTGCATTAAGTGCACCAAGTAGCCCGTTAATAAGCCTATAACATAGGCAGAGGCTCTCATGTGTGTTTTGATATAGGTAGAGCTATAATAAAGATTACTAGCTAAATCTTCAACTTCGCTGTAATAAAATATTATTCGACTTAGTTAATATAATCTTAGTTTCAATTTTGTATTTTACCTGGGATATATCATTAAAGTTGGATCTAAATTTTTTAAATATGTAACCACAAATGGTATGGTTGATGTTACCGTTACTAAGACGATCAATAAATTTAGTCCATATTTACGGGATTTATTTAATAGATAAATAACAATTGGAGCCATAAAGAATAGTTGCGAGTCCACCGATAAATACCAGGATTGGAACATACACTAGAAAAGAAAGATTAGACATACAGATACAGTTAAATGAAAATAATTTTAAGCCTGTATCGAAAAATTCATAATTTTAAAATAAACTTTTAGATAGAAAATAATATTTGAAGTTCTTAATTCGAAAATTATTTGTAGAAGTGATGTAATTCGGCCCGATTTTGTAATTTAAGATTTTTTTATTATTTATAATTAACAAGATTTTGTTTGTCGTGCTTAATTCCCAATTTTTATTTTTGATAAAAAAAACTGACATTTATTGTTGAAAGGTTGCTTAGGCCTGATCGGCAGAAAACGTCATCCAAAGATTTCAGAAAAACTAAAGATACTAAACAAATAAAACTGTTAAGCGAATAAGAATTATAAGCAACAGTTATACTTATAGCAATATCAAAGCTTAAACAAAAACAACAACAATAAGCAGTGAGTTTATATTTTCTTCCATTCCCCACTACAATTGATTGGAATTCTTCCAACATTAATTAGTTGTAAGTAGGTTAAGAATAACAAAATGAAAACAAAAACAACTTGCTTTATTGTTTTCGCAAAAATAAAGCATGGTGCCAGTTTAGTTTTTTTAGCCGTGCACTTGCAATTTATTATCAAAGTCATTATGTTTTTTTATTTATCCTAATTTTTAATCGCTAAAAATGTTAATTTAAATTATTTTTATAATTTAACAAATAATATTTTACCAAGTAAGAGTGCTATATTCGTCTATGCACCCTTCGCCATGGTGCGGTAAGAACAGAAAGTTATATAAATACTGTTCAATAGATATAAGTTAATCTATTTTGTGGTACGCCCACTTCTACAATCCCGCCCACATTTTGTCGGATGTTGTGTATTGATAACCTAGATGGTTGTACCTAATTTCGAAACTTTGGCTTCAGAAATACAGAGAACTATAATGTCTTTATACGGGAGGTGTCAGGCCCTCTTCTCCAACCTCGCCCATATTTTTAAAGATGTTGTGTAACATCTATGTGTACCAAATTTTGACAATTTTTCTCCTACCGTTCCTTAGATATAAACAAACATCTCCACTCACGTCCACATTAAATCTGATGTTGTTTATTGATAGCCAAGATATTTGTTCATAATTTGGAAGCTTTGGCTCTTGCTTGCTCTAGAGTCTAGACAAACAAAAAACAAGGCAATCGTGGTTTTTTGTTCACATCTCAGCCATTTGTGGACCGATTTAGATAAATTTCGATAGAAAACTTTTCGGTACTATATGTGATGTAAATGTATAACAACGAATTTCCCATCATATATACACGTAGAGAAAAAACATGTTTAAATATGGTCACCTCCAACCAAACTATTTTTAAACGAAATTTTCAACATATTATGGTTAATATAACTATATAATTGTCAGCGACAACCATTTTATGGTTAAATTATTCCTTCATCAAGAACCCATAACCATATTATGGTTGCCTGTAAAAATGTTATGGTTAAATATGATAATAATTTGTTTTTAAATTTACAATAGTAGTAGGTTGAAAACCAACCATGCTATCGTAAGTTCTAAGCAAGTTTTTGTTATTATTAATCATAACATGTTTGGAGACAACAATAATATGGTTGGGGCTTCTTGATAGAGGCCTAATTTAACAATAACATGGTTACCTCTGACAATAATATGGTTATATTTAACATAATATGTTTAAAATTTTCTTTAAAAATAGTTTGGTTGGAGGTGACCATATTTAAACATGTTTTTTCTCTGGGTGTAGGGTCTTCGGAAACCCATTTCAACGGACACATGGGCAGACGGTCATACTCATATGAAACCAGAATATATACATGTTATAGGATCTAACATCAATATTCTAGGAATTACAAACGAAGTGACAAACTTATATTAACATTAGGGCTATAACTTTTTTACATTTTTTGCGAATATCAAAAACGGCATAGTCGTGTAGAACATTAAAAGTTATTATTAAAAAATATGATGATTTTTTCGGATTGTTAAAACAGTTCCCGCAGGGATCGGGTTGAAGTTTGAAAACAACAATTTTTATCTCACGGAAATTTTAAAAAATATACACCTGATATTTGTATACATATATTCCTATACGTATCACTTAAATATTATTTTGGAATTTATCCACTGCTCTAGATTTAAAAATTTTCCTACGGTTTACAATTTATCGCGGTTCAAAATTTCTTGGAAGGTTTTAGAAATTTGCTTCCCTGCGTGAGGGTTTTTTCGCAAAACGACGGGAGACAGGTGTTTTCATTACTTAAACATTCTTGGCTACTCCGTGGTACTATGCAAAAAATTTGGTTATAGCCCTATTGTACATACACTTTCAACCTGTGGTGAAGGGTATAATTACGAAATTGTACCGTTTTTTTAAACAAATCAAACATTAGGAAATAGTAACTTTAAATTAAAACAACATTTACCAACAGTACCATTTCCAATCAATTCAATTACCCAGAGTATTCCACTTTGAAACTAAGAGTTTATATTCGATATGAGTTAACATATAAACTGAACTACATATTTATTTGGAAATATCAGATTTATTTCCACATGGGGAATAAAATGACTATTATAAAGTTTTGTGTTGAATTTTCATCTTAAAATAAACTCTACTAACCAACTTCTCCGAACCAATATAATTATTTATGTACAATATATTCATCCACCATGACCTCTCGCATCGTTCCTGCTCTCTTGCAATGCGCTGCTGCCATAAGGGACCACTGCCAATGCTGGGAAACCAAGTGATATAGAATCCAATTATAGCCAAATAAGCTGGTGTCAAACGTATGTAACGGGCCACGTACAAAATCAAAACATTTAATTTTCCCTTACGTCTCTCCAACTCAATGAGAAGAATGCGGCAAAATAAGAAACCACTCAAAAGAAGAAAAACGTCAACAAACAGCAAAGAATTGCTAAGGAAACCAAATAGAGGTGATTTTATATTCTACAATAGACAGGAAAATAAAAACAAAAAACCATAAAATTCATTAGAGCAAAAAAAAGTGAAACCAGAAATAAAAAAAATAAAAAAATTTTATAATTCCATTCAAATTACAAACTGGTCGGTTAGAAAATTGCGAAATGTGTTGTTTTGTTAACAAAACAAACAAAAAAAAAAACAAGTTTAAATTTGTAATTCTAAATGGAAATTCAAGTATTTAATTATTTTTTCAGTTTGGTTGTTTTATTTTTAAAACATACATACCTCGTCTATGAATTCCACATTATAGACTGGACTGCTGTAAATGAATGAGAGTATGTGACCAGCCAAGATAAATAACATGGCCAATGCTTTAATGCCATTGATAGAATTTAAACCTAATTGATCTTTACTGGCTTGAAAAAGCTTTTTTACATTTTCTGAAAGTAAAAGGGGAAAATTCCATGACTATTTTTTTTCTTTAAATATTTTATTAAATATTAACTAGTAAATAGCAATAAAAGAAATAATGAACTAGAATATATTCATGCTAATGAATAACTTATACAAAGTGGTTTTAATTGATTAGTATTTACTTATACTTTTAAAATAATAGAATATTTAAGCAACAATTATTTTTTAATTATTAAATACATGTACATATAAGAACATTTTTGTTTCATCAATTACAAAGTTTAAAAGCTTTAAAATATAATTGAAAACGACCACGATTTTCAAATACATGTAATCAAAAGTCTGTGGATTGTTCTGCTTAAGGATTTGGGATGGAAGAAATTTTTCTTGCAAACATTTTATCTCAAATGTATTTATTAATACATACTTACTTATTAAAATAATTATTCTGTGGGTATATTTTTAAGGGGACAGGTGAAAAAGGGAACAAAAACCTTTTATTTATAGCTTAGAGGGTGACGCATAAGTTACGTTATGAGCTCATCAATGAATAACTTTTATCTTTCTGATTTTATTGAATTTAACAGATATTAAAATTTAGATTATAGTTTAAAGGCCTTATTCATAAACAATATTCCATGCTTATAACTGGTTTATAAGACGAATTTGATATGAAAATTTGTTTAATTAACCGTTAGTAAAACTTAAATATTTTTATGAATAAGGGGGTTAAAAATGGTGCAGTATTACGCTGGGTCTCCACGTAGTAATTTTTTTTTTTTTTTTGCTAAGCACAAGCAAAAACATCGGCAGAACAATGGCGCAATAATTGCTGATTATATTCCTGGAGAACACGTGAAATTGCTTTGACATAAACAATCGTCCAGAGAAATAAATTGTCAGATAAATGACAACTCATTTCACTGCAGATTGCAAAGCAATAATTGCTCAAGCAATCAGAAGCGCAATCATTGCGCAATGGATTGCCACTCATGGCAATATGCGGTCTATACGCCGCAAATTTAATGGAGCAATCAAATTTGACGTTTGCTGCAATAAATATTGCTTAGCAATCTGCTGTCAAATCAGTTGTAATTTATCTGACATTTCATTTCTCTGTACGGTTGTTTATTTATTTGTGTGTTTATTTATTAAAAAAGAAATCATAAAAAAGCCGCCAAGTGAAAAAATACTTCAACAAAATACAAAAAAGTTTTTATATATTTATATTTATTAAACGGATTTTGTATGAAAATCCGTTTCATAAAACCTTTATTAACCGGTTTTATTTTTTATAAATTAGGCCGTATATTTTTAAATAACCGACAATATCAACAAAAGCAAACGACGAATTTGTTTTTTTTTTTGTAGATTTTTATTTTTTCAATAGAACAATACAAGTTTTAGGTTTTTTTTTCATACGCAAATAAACAAAAAAGCAATACAAAACACAGTTACTACAATAACAATTATTTATTTTATTAATTTAATTTATTAATTTAAAAAAGAAAATTTTACAATCACTTCAAAACACAACATAAAAGATTTGTTATAAATACAGCCACAAAACTTTATACAACTACCCGAGGTGAAAATTGCAAATTTATGGCAAAGCAATAACAAGTGTTCTCCAGCAATTATTGCTACATTGTTCTGTCATTGTTCTGCCGACGTTATTGCTTGTACTTAGCAATACAAATTGCTACGTGGAGACCCAGCGTTACGTGTGAAAGCAAAAATTATAAACCTTCTGTATTTGTCAATTTTGACAGACATGTGCAATTACATATGAAAAATACAGGTCGTGTAAAAGCACCTTAAGGACGGCCTGATTCTAAGACTTTTAATTCCATCCCCTCTTTATGATTTTCACTAAATATTAACATAAATTAAATAAAAAAAAACATATTTATAAATTTCTTACCAATAATTGAAAAAGATAACAATGCGTTGTTTAATATTTTATTGCGTGCCAAAGTTTTAGCAACATTTTCCTCGTTGCTTTTTGAACTTATTAGATAGATGTGATACAACGTACTCAATATGGCTAAGAATAAAAAAAATAAAATAAACAAACTGAAAAAAAAACAATTAATTAACATCAATAATTATTACACAATTAAACACACAATTCAAGAAGCATATTTTGCAAAAACTACAATTGCTTAACACTCAATCCCAAAACCATTAACAAAAAAATCAAGAAACCTAAATGAATATAAAATTGAACAGATAAATAAAATAAAATTTAAACTTACGCATAAATAAACATGCCTTCACTTATATGCAGCTCATGTCCGCTTCTATATTGGCACATTTTGTCGTTGACCGTCACGTTGCGTTGCAAAGTATGTTGCAAATAGATTGCAACATCTTTAACACTACATGAAGCCGGTACGCATACGCCCCAATGAGTTGTCAAATTCAAAGGCTTGTCGTGTAAAAGAGGCGGTAGATGAAGGGTGGATTAAAAAAGACAAACGATTAACATTTTGTTAAACTATTAACATATTTATTTAAATTTAATTCGCAAGATGTGTGTAATAAAGTAATTTACATGCTAAAGGCATTTTTTGTTGGAAGCTTAATAAAAAATTTAAAATAAAGTGCATTTAGTATATTTACATACACACTTTTAGATATGTGTTTAAAAACATTAAACAAAAGCAAAAGACAACCTTGTCTATTAAATAAATTACATATAAAATGCTATAATTATAAATATAAGTATGTATAATGTTATACTTACAAACATTCATTCATACATATTTATAGTGCACGTAAGGAAAAGTTTTAACTTAAAATTAACGCAGACCGATGTATAGTGTTCTAGCTTGAAGCCTTTTAATCTTAATTTAAGACTGAACAACTTTGAAATAAAGTTAAGCAATATGAAACTAACATAGCGTCGGCTTAATATGCAAACCTGCTAAATCCACTTTTTAAGTAAATTGAGATTTTGATGCCGTGTGATAGAGAAAGATACGCCTCGTCGACCAGCTTGTAGTTTTTCTTCAATTTGAGTCTTGAAGTATGTCAAATCAACTACATTTTTGGTTTTCCTCTCAAGCAGTAAAAAGGAAAAAGTTTTTGTCTCTCCTGTAAAATGTGTTGAAAAGGAGTTAGCAGGTTCCCAGCGGCGAACTTTGCATACCACATCACATCTCTTTAATGAAGTGTGTATCACTTCGTGTTCAATGAATTCTAGCTTACAAAGTGTATGACGGGAGTATATGGAATTTACAAAAATGAATTTCGTTCATCTTTTACTTCTACTTGCCCACGAAGTAATCGAGATTGTGTATAGAAATTTATTGAATGAACACTTCACTATCCCGCTTACTTTGTGTGCAAGTGGTAGGCGTTCACTCAACAAACGCGGCAATGCATTCGAAAAAGTGTACTAGGTTGTAATTCAGATTGTGTGCATTACTATCATACTCGTGTCTATCACAGCATCGCTTCTGTAATCGACAAATTCGCCCCTGGGTTTTCATATTAAGTCGACGATAAGACAACGTTAAATTTTGTTTTTGTCTTAAAAACTGTTTTTGTTGGTTTTTTTAGTGTACTACACGATTTTTGTTATAAAGTTATTGAAGATTAAACGTCTAAATCTCAATAAACACATAATCAGACGTGCAGTACAGAAGAAAATTAAACTCGTCGTTAATAAAATTTAGCCACATTTATAAGTCATTGTCCAGACTTGCACTTTTTGTTGTAGCAATTCTTGAGTTTATTGGTGAGAAGGGTGAAAAGATTGGGGAGGAGCACTCATTTTCATCTACTCTGCAGTTCTATTTTGTTTTTAGACTCTCACATTTTTTAACTTGAAGTTGGATGTTGATGTATTTGTTCTTATATACGGTTGAACCTAGATTATCCGTGATTCGAAAAACCGGCAACATAAATTATACGGGAAAGATAAAAAAACCTTTTTTGCATCGATTACAATTTTTTACTTTATTGTACGGAACTATAAGCATACATTTTTTTATTCTTTTTTACCAATCAAACACAATGTGCATAAAACGAAAAGGGATAATTCCCTTGTTAGCATTCCATGATTCGTAAGAATTTGTACAGGTATTAGTATCAGCGGTAAAAAGACAAAAAAAGGGTTAACAATTAAAAACAAAGTTGGTACTCAATTAACAGGGAAATCAACTGTATAACATAAAGGGTGATTTTTTAAGAGCTATAGAAAAGTTTAAAAATAAACACATTAAATTCAGAAAAATGCATGAAATCTTTATTTGAATCGATAGTACGGTCCATATAATTTAATGTTTGAAGATTATTTCATGCAAATGTTGACCGTGACTGCGCTTCAAATGGTCCATCCGCTTAGTCCAATTTTGGCATACTCTTTCCAACATTTCGGCCGGTATCTCATGAATAAATGCTTCAATGTTATCTTCCAATGCGTCAATTGAAGCGGGCATGTGTGTATAGACATGAGCTTTAACATAGCCCCGCAAAAAATAGTCTAAAGGCGTTAAATCGCACGATCTAGGCGGCCAATTGACCGGTCCCGAACGTGAAATAAAATTTTCACCGAACTAACCTCTCAATAAGTCCATTGTTAAGCATGCTGTGTGGCATGCGGCACCGTCTCGTTGAAACCACATGCCATGCAAGTCAAGCTCTTGCATTTTGGGCAAAAAAAATTTGGATATTATCTCACGGTAGCGCTCACCATTCACAGTGACGTTACGATTCGCATCATCTTTGAAGAAGTACGGTCCAATGATGCAACCAGCCCATAAACCGCAACAAACTGTGACTCTTTCTGGATGCATTGGTAGCTCTTGCAATGCTTCCGGCTGATCTTTACTCCAAAATCGACAATTCTGCTTACTAACGTACCCACTGAGCCAAAAAAAAAACTGACCATAATATGGAAGAAGCGCGCGATGAACTTTTGATAATGAAACGCATTTTGATAATAAAATTCAATAATTTGCAAGCGTTGTTCGTTTGTAAGACGATTCATGGTTGAATTCACAGAGTATACAGAGGCGTCACGAGACAGAAAATATTGTGTTTTTTCTGTCTTTTTCTTCGAAAGCTGCCCTTTTTGCGTTTTTATACCCTCCACCACAATTAGTTGTGAAGAGGGTATATTGAGTTTGTCATTCCGTGTGAAACTTTTTTATTATTCATCTCAGACCCTGTAAAGTATATATATTCTGGGTCCTTGAGTAATTTTAAGTCGATTTAGCCATGTCCGTCTGTCCGTCTGTTGAAAACACGTTCACTTTCGAAAAACTCAAAAGAAATAAACAAACTTGGTGTCAAATTGCTTGTAGTTATCCTAAGCAGTTTGGGATTGAAATCCAGCAAAATCGGTTCAATAGGATCTGAGCTATGAATCACCACCTAAAAAAAATTGATAATTTTGTTACAAAAACTAACATAAATGGTGGAAAAATGCACAGAATGATATAAGATTTCGCAACAGTTCGTTTTATTTAACTGGAAATCACGCTGTAAAATATCTTGAAGATCCGTCCATGATTTACCCTAGGCCCCATATAAGCCCTACTCCCGGAAAACAGTATAGTAAGCCTAAAACCCTAACTAACAATGCTATCAAAACAAATTTTAGCACGTCACAGTTAAATAGGACTAGAAATGAAACTGTTAAGTTTCGTGAAGATCGGTCCATAATTTACAATAGGCCCCATATAAAACCTACTTCCAGAAAACAGTTTAGTACGCCTAAATCCGTAAAAAATAATGCTATCATAACAAAATTTGGTACATCAAAATTTTTTGGAACTAAAAATAAGACTGTGAAATTTCGTGAAGATCGGTCCATAATTTACCATAGGCCCCATATAAACCTTACTCCCGGAAAACAGCTTAGTAAACCTAAATACGTAAAAAATAATGCTATCATAACAAAATTTGGAACATATAAGTTTTACAGGACTAGAAATAAGACAGTGAAATTTCGTGAAGATCAGTTCATAATTAACCCTAGGCCCCATATAAACCTTACTCCCGGAAAACAGCTTAGTACGCCTAAAAACGTAAAAAATAACGCTATCATAACAAAATTTGATACATCACAGTTTTATAGAACTAGAAATGACACTGTGAAATTTGGTGAAGATCGGTGCATAGCTTACCATAGGCCTCATATAAAGCCCACTCTGGTAAAATAATTAAATACGCGGTAAACTTTCTTCCAGTTTAGCTTCATATGGCCAGAAAAAATGTTATGCAATTTTGTGATATACGGTCCATAATTTTCCTTAGATTCCATTTTAGCAGCCTTTTGAAATTTACTGCAAACGCTTAAACTAATTGCTCCGCTGTATTGAAATTTATGTTTTTTTTTATACCAGAAATCGTTCTGCAGAATTTGGGATGATTGGTTCATAGCTTACCATGGCTTTTATATAATTTGTTCTCTTGAAAATCATTAAAGTTCAGCTTAAACTGAAATTCTACTCAAACTTTTTAAAATTGATTCTGATTGTCGACCAATAATTTTATATAGGTCTAAACCGCAACAAATTTTAATGCAGATGTCTGTTTTTACAAAGATTATAATAATAAATAGACATCATACAGATATTAGTCCTTAAACATTCGAAGTGTCGGTGGAGGGTATCAAAGATTCGGCACAGCCGAATATAGCACTCTAACTTGTTTGTTTTGATTATGCAATTTGTGTAGATAGTAGCGGCCTGTTTTTACGCATTGTCACTTCACTAACAAAAAACGTTTTCTTTCTCTTTCTTCGAAAGCTGCCCTCGCAAATGATTAAGGCATTTTTCATACGTCACTTTTTTCATCTCTGTATACTTTGTGGTTGAATTATAGACTAAACTGAAGATGTTTGACAGTGAAACAAAACACGAAACGTGCGTCAGCTGTTTAAACCAGTGTTGCCGAAAGGATAAAAGCTAAAAAATCACCCGATATAAAAAGGAGAAGAGGAAACATAAGATAAAAATACAAAAATTGCAAAACTATAACTTCACAATCTGGACAGTAATGCAATTGCAAATCAGAATTTTAAAAAATTGCAGCCTAAAAAAAGTACAAAGAAAAAACGACTAAAGATTGCGTGTGTATTAGCAACGACAAATCAACGCTTAATTAAAAAAATGCCATATTAAAAAATATTTAATATGGCCTACTATAATTAATTGAAACCGTCTAATATTTAAGCAAATAAAATTAATTTTAGTCCCAGTTGTTGCAACTTTAACTTCGAACAAACTTTGTTTTTATATTGAACGTTGTACAATTTGTACAACTTTGGCCGTCTTTTCTCGATTTAATGTGAAAAATTGTCAGTTCAAAATTGTTTTTTCGCTGGGTGTATGCATTTATTTATTTTATTTAAATTTATAATACGTTTATTATTGTCGTATAAATAAATATATCAACTATTACGAGAATTTTCTTTTTTTTATAATTATAATATGTATGTATGGATGTATATTTTTTATATGTAATTTGTTTTTATACAATTCTTAATGAAAGTTAGTTTTTTTTTTAAAAATGTTTCTTACTTACGAGTATTGTTTACAAATTAAATTGCATAATAGTTTTAGAAAAAAAGTGGAAATTAGTTAAAGGAACTGATTCATTTTATTTATATAAATCTGTGGCATTTTGACAAAATATCTTAAGTCGAGATAGGTAATAGGTAGGTATTAAATAAAAAAGAAATCAAAATTAAGGAAAATTTCGCTTCGTTTAAAGCATAAACAAAACTGTTTTTGAATATGATAAACAAAATTTTTTTTTTTACTTTTTTTAATTTGACTTCAGATGTTTTGTCAAAATGTATATACTTAAAGCCCAAACAGAGTGTTCATAACGTTGTTTAAGTAAATGTGCGAATACATGTAAATTTCTATGCCAAACCATATTGAACTTAAAGAAACTTTTTGTTAAATTTTATAAAACTGTAATTTGCTTAAGTGAAGTTCGAAACGGATCGCATATTCCGTACGAAACCAAATGTTTTTTTATTTGGTTTTTGTTCTTTTAAATGCAATTGAGAGGCTTTTGATTTTGATTTTTGACAGTACTTAAGACCTGCACAGATATGTACAAGTTTCTGTGTGTTTACTAAAGTGGTTTCTGTTATAAGTTGATATTGATATTTTTTTAAAAAAGTGGATGTGAGCAGCGTTGCCAAAAAAAATGTGTAACCAAAATATAAAAATCAAGTAACCAAAAGCGAAAGAAAGTAACCAAAATTATTTGGTATCAAAAGTACTAAGAAGAAATTGTGTTTGTTTGTAACTTTGTTATATTTGTTTATATACGGGCCGTGTGATTTTGTGGTGATCTGAAAGTCATACCTTTTTTGTATTTCTCGGTGTGCTTTCTGCAATTGAAGATCACACCAAAACATACAAGAACGGGACACTAAAATATTACATGTGCGATTTTAGTAGGCAAATGTGATTCGAAATCAAGTCATGAAATGTTCTCTAATTTCAAAATATTGTAGGTATTTGCACGTTTAAAGATTTTTCTGCTTTTTTCCATTAATTTTCACTAAAGTAGAGTCTCAGATCCGCTTGTTTACGGGCGCAGTGTCATGTTATACCCAAGCTTGAAGAAAATGAAGCGGAAAGATTTATATTTTTAAATTAGATCTGTCGCATCTGATAGGCTATTTTCTAAGTTTGTCATTGTATTTTTCAACATTAGGGATCTTGATATACATACATATATTCTAGCTTCTTATGAGAAGCGGATCTAATTCAACTATGCCCGCTTATTCGTCCGTTAGTTTGACTGTTGAAACGGGGTTTCCTACGACTTAAGATATGATGGAGGCTAAGTTGTTATATAATGGGTGATTTTTTAAGAGCTATAGGAAAGTTAAAAAAAACACATAAAATTCAGAAAAATACATGAAATCTTTATTTGAATCAATAGTACGGTCCATATAATTTAATGTTTGAAGATTATTTCATGCAAATGTTGACCGTGACTGCGCTTAGTCCAATTTTGGCATACTCTTTCCAACATTTCGGCCGGTATCTCATGAATAAATGGTTCAATGTTTTCTTCCAATGGCTCAGTTGAAGCGGTCATGTGTGTATAGACATGATCTTTAACATAGCCCCACAGAAAACAGTATAAAGGCGTTAAATCGCACGATCTAGACTGTCAACTGACCGGTCCCGAATGTGAAATAAAATGTTCACCGAACTCGCCTCTCAATAAGTCCATTGTTAATCGTGCTGTGTGGCATGTGGCACCACATGTCATACAAGTCAAGCTCTTGCATTTTGGGCAAAAAAAAGTTGGATATCATCTCACGGTAGCGCTCACCATTCACAGTACGGTCCAATGATGCCACCAGCCCATAAACCGCACTAAACTGTGACTTTTTCTGGATGCATTGGTAGCTCTTGCAATGCTTCTGGCTGATCTTCACTCCAAAATCGACAATTCTGCATATTAACGTACCCATTGAGCCAAAAATGAGCTTAGTCGCTGAACACAAGAAGCGCGCGATGAACTTTCTTAACAGAGCACGCATTTTGATAATAAAATTCAATAATTTGCAAGCGTTGTTCGTTTGTAAGACGATTCATGGTTAAATTATAGACCAAACTGAAGATGTTTGACAGTGAAACAAAACACGAAACGAGCCAAACTCTGGTTTAAACCAGTGTTGCCAAACAGATAATAGCTAAAAAATCACCCGATATTTATATCGCATATAGTTCGGAATAGTTTACCAGACCGGTCCACGAATTCCAGAGATATAAAGGAAAAACCACGATTGCTCCCGATTTGTAACCATAATATTTAACTTGATTGAGTCTATTACATATCTTTAAAATTTCCCTATATAATGGTTTTGGCACAATATCGCCCATACTATATGAACTAAGAGAGCCAAACTTGACCCGGATTTTTCTTATATATAAGGAACATTAAATATTAAAAATGTGCCAAATCGAGCCATTATTTCGATACAGGCTGTTTTCCTAAACGTGTGTTCACGATGTATCAATTCAGTGTTGACACCGTGTTGATGCATTATGTACTCACATTTTTATCTACGTTGTATTTTATAGGAATATGGTTTGCATCTACATTTATTTAACTGTTTTATTTGCTTTTCTCTGCGCAGTGATAACTACAAAGTTGCATTTCGGAACTATGTAAATTCATTGTCAAAATTTATATGGTTGCAATTGAGAACATGTTGTATTACTACAATGCAACAGGCGTTTTGGAAAACAGCCACACTATTGGTAGGCTGAACTCAATTTTTAAGCAATTTACTTTCAAGATGTCATCAAGAAAACAATTTATAAAGACAAACGAAAAATTTGTTCACTAACCTTGAAATCAGCTGTTTTCTTGAACGTAAATTGAAACACTCACTGGAAAGAGAATTTTCAAGGCTAGTTTGTCTGAATTTTTAAAAGTGCTATGAGTGTATTGGTAAAAAAGTGCGAATGCATTTAAACTAGATATATACAAAACTTGATCGTGTAACCGTCAAGATAGGTAACAAACGGCGAATTTTACTAACCTCAGTTATAATTAACTATTACTTTTTGACAATTACAGTGACAGTTAATTTTATCCGAACATAGTAAAATTGGCTGAAAGTCGATTGTC
This sequence comes from Pollenia angustigena, assembly GCA_930367215.1. Lineage (NCBI taxonomy): Eukaryota > Metazoa > Arthropoda > Insecta > Diptera > Polleniidae > Pollenia > Pollenia angustigena. The sequence continues at coordinate 121,454,322 of OV884059.1, read as the reverse complement.
ATACTTATAATATTTTAATATGAAATATGTATACCAAAAAAAAATTTTATGACCGTCATGAAATTATAGCAAATACTACCACCAATATGACACAATTGGAATGTGAATTGGATAAATCTATAGGAATAGTAAGAAATATTAAACTAACTCTTTGAAAACTCTGTAAAATATTAAGTATTTACAATTTACTATCAAACTAAACTTCCAATATTGTTGAGCAAATATAACTTGTTGTACATTAAATAATTCCTTGCACATTTAATTTTATAATTTTGTCAATAATTTATGCAAAATATTTGACGACAAGTTGACTTTCTGTGAGAAAATGTTGTTTTAATAATCATACGCTTAATATTAAAAATAAATTCATAAATTAATTAATAAAAAATGCATTTAAAAATAAACTTTAGAATCATAGATATTAGAGTTGTCAATTATTCGCCTTTCAGCTTTGTTCGAATAATTCAAATAATTGTTTTTGTTCGTTCGATCAAACGATTAAATCTGAAAAACTATTCGATTAATCGATGAGAATAACGAATAAAAAAATTTAAAAAAATTACATTTTTTAAATAAGATACATCCGTTCGTTTACAACTATGGAAAATCTTCCATTTTTTCTTAGTTTTTTCTCAAATCCACTATGACTTCTTATATTTTTGATGCGTACAACTTTTCATCTTAACTCCATAAAGGGGTTGCGACCTTCCATCTTCAGCCAAACTTCTGCGTACAATTTCTTCTATATAACAACCGCTGTCTTTCTTAGGGCCTGTTCGTCGATAACGAAAGAAGACTTCGTTCGCTTAAATAACATTTAAAACAAAAACAAATTATAAAATATTGTTTTTGTTTTACTGGTAAGTTAAGCGAACGAAGTCTTCATTCGTTATAGACGAACAGGCCATTAATGTATTTTTCCATTGGAACAAGTTCCGCATTTTTTGATGTCGTTGGATTATCTTATACTACATCGTTTTCAATGGTAATATTGTATCACTTATACTATGTTCACACTTGGGTTCTTAAACGCGTTTAAGCAACTCGAACGTGATTAAGTTCTTATCACATCAAAATCCATGATTAACCATATATTGAAGTGCTTTGTTAATCACTTCAAATTGACATGATTGCAACTAAATCCCTTCATTAATCACATCGAATCAAGCGGTCACCATGAACGTTCCCCTTACGTGTACAACTGACCACGATCTCTTTTTAATGCTTTTATTTTTCCTTAAATAATTCAAAAATTTTCACAATATATTTAAAATAATCTTCTGATAACCTTGTAAAAGTATTTGTATCCATTTTTGAAACTTTAAAGAAATATAAATTTGTTTGTTCTGTTTTTTTTTTTTTAATCAACTGTCATCTTTATCATCTCAAATGTAATGTGAGCGGCTCTGATCAACTAAATCAAAATTTTGCTCAAACGCGTTGAAAAACTCAAGTGTGAACATGGCATTGCGCGAATGGCAAAGTTATATATAATTTACAAAATATATATGTATAAAACAATAACAGCTCTGTATTTTTTAGCTTTTTTTCTAAGTTTTTTCACCCGAGAGTGAAAGATCCCATTCTTGAAAATTTTTTGATTTTAAAAGAAAACAGCTGTTACAATTGTTGGTCAAAGATTTGTTTAATAAGAGCATAAAATACACTTTTTGAAATACTATGAATACTCAACACGGTTTTTGCTTACTAAACATTGAGATTAATTACAATCAGGACTATATCTGCAATATTTTTTACCTTTCCTACATTTTGTATAAAATCGCTAAAAACGTATGAGCATAAATCAAATTTTAAGCTATTATTTCTTATGACTTTTATTATAAATTTATGTTTTATTAAAAAAAAATTGTTCGATTAATCGACATAATTTAATCGATTTATTCGTTATCGAAAATCGGCATTTTAAAATTATTCGAACAAGATCTTGTTTTTGTTTGATCGATTAATCGAATTATTCTTAATCGGTTGACAACTCTAATAGATATACTACTTTTCTTATAAAGAAAAAAAAAAAAAAAATAAATAGCCAAAAATTAACTTGAAATTCATTTTCGGGAATTTTCTGATTTATGTATCGAGCTCAAAACTTATCTCAATTTATTACAGTTCTCAGGTTTAAACAAAATTATTTTTTTATTAAAATATCTTATTTTATGTCAAATTTGTTTCAAGTAGCACTGCAAGCTGAAGTATACTATTTTTAACACTTACCCCCGTATTCATAAAAAATTAAAATGGATTTGAAATGCATTTTAAGTAAAATTTTTATGAAAATTTTGGCTTAAAACACATTTCAAACTTATTTTATTTTTTATGAATACGGCAGTAAAGATATTGAGTTAAGTAAGGTAAGGAGTTTTTATATTTGGAGGGCTCAGAGCTGAAGCGAACCAAGTTAAAAATAAAAATTCGATAATATTTTGAGTTTGAGTAAGTGAATTTCCATTTATTTCTGGAGCCATTGACATGGGTTTATTACCGTTACCTTTGGAACGAAAAACTTTTTGATTAAGTGCCCATTAAGACAGGGAAACATTTGGAAGGGAAACATTTTGTTTGTGAGCAAATTGCGGGTGGGGAAGTTTGTTTGGTGTTTGTGTTCGGTACTCGGCGACACTCTTTGTTCTCATTTTCTTTGTTGATATTTACTTTGCTTTTTGAGAAAAAAAAACAACAATATTAACAGAATGTTTCCGGCAACATGTTCGCCTGTGTGACCGCAAATGAAAAAGCAAAAGAGAATTCCAGATGTTTTCCTTCCAAATGTTCGCTCGTCTAAACTCGGACTAAGTCCGTTACAGAACTCGATAGAGTTAAACTTTGCGAAGAATTTCACACCAGTTTTGAAATACATATATGCATTTTATTTTATGACTTGGTTCGGTTCAGCTTTAAACCCTCCATTTATATGTTTGATTTTAAACATGCTTTATACGTATTTCATACAATTGATCAACCCGCTTTTGTTTTTTACTTGGCCATTAAATAAAAACAATTTCAAAACAGTGACAAAATAATAATGAAATTTACTGAACGGTTATAGTAGTTAATTTAAGGCCAAAGGGTCAAAACAGATTAGAAAGTACCAAAGGGACATTTAACATTCAAAAGTGCCACAAATGGCCCAATTTTCAAGTTAGGTAAAAACATATTGGTTATCAATAGACAACATCCGACAAAATGTGGGCGAGAGTGAAGAAGAATGCTTGGCATACAACAGTTTTATTTATATCTAAGGACCAGTTTTTTTAATACTTTCTGTTTTCATCGCACCATGGAAGGGCTGCCAGATTGTGGTGTAGGAAGTCGTCTGTATATGTATGTATATTTATTTTTATTTCCCTATTGCCCAATATAATTTTAAGATAAATTTGTGATAAAATCGTCAATTTCCTGAGAAAAAATAAAAAAATCGTTTTTCATGTTCCGAAAAATCGTCAAAAAAAATCGGACAACTTAAAATTTAGTTCTTTTTAACAATTTTTGTTTGATTTTTATAAAAAAAAAAAATCATCAACAAAATTGTAATTACTTCATACCCAGCAAGCATTTTCAATCGTGTAAGAGCTACTGGGAGTCTCATGAAGGGCGCCTTTGAGCATTTTTTAACCGTAGAAGATTCCTCACACGGGAAAAACTAACACGAGTGAGATTGTTGAAAATACTATTTTAACAGAGAGTCGTAAAAGATTAATTCAATAATGGTTTGACGAAAGATAAACAAAATGTTGTTTTTGTACTCTAAAAAGAATTATTTAAAGATTTTCTTAAGACTTGTATATTACAGCCGTACCTAAACAAAAGCAGCAAGCGATTTTTAGTTTTTAAAATTTGTCATGCCCATAAAATTTGTATGAAGCATACCTAAATAGAGCGGCGTAAACGCTTTGCAATTGGAAACCCCGAAATGCCAGCTGGTTTAATAGTGTTAATTGTTAATTAATAATGGTTATTTAGCTATTTTTGGTCAATTTAGCGTTCTTATCTCTATTTTTATTATATTTATAATTTGTAGGTTTTATTTAACAAGAAAGTTATCACTACTGTGACACAACGTTGTCGCTCTTGCCTGGGTAACTGAGCTACCTAAGCAAGAGCGTCAAGCGTTTTTTAAACATGAAAATTTTATTGCCAATACATTTTCAATAAAATAAAACGACCTAGCGATGTATCTAGATTTTCCGGCCGGGTTGTATTGAATTCTCGTCTTAAAGGTTTGTTTTGTATAAACTGTGTGAAAATGAAAAGTTTTGACATAAATCAGACGCTTGACGCTCTTATTTACTTAGCTCAGTAAGGCATATCAGCGTTAAAGCTAAGTGAAAGAAAACGTTTTGTCATCCGCTCTTGTTAAGGTACGGCAGTTTAAAATTCCAAGATTAAAAAACGAACGTGTCAGAAAATGTAATGTTTTATTCAGACTTTGGAGACTGGAAAAAAATCGTCACTTTTTAGAAAAAAATCAGCAAATCGGCACTTTGCTAATTTCAGAACAAAAAATCGTCAAAATAACGTTAAATCGTAAAATCTGGCAGACCTTTACCATGGTAAATGGTATACAAGAATCGGCATTGCCGAATATAGCACTCTTACTTGTTGTTATTAATTTAAGTTCGTAATGGTAATAATGTAAATGAAAACGGTTGCGTATATTAACCATACCTGCTTATCACGTGAGTTAGACGGTACTACTGTTACACCTTCTATCTTTACATCCACCAAGCAGTATTTAGGCTCTACGGGTTCGACCAGATTAAAAGAATTATCTGCCTGAGATTTGAAATTGTGCTGATGTAGGCATTGATCATAGTGACCAAATTGATACAAAATTCCACTCTCAATACCGACTGGATTTCTGACTGAAGCATCATAGACTGAAAATGAAAAACAAAATATAAAAAAAAATATGTAAGTAAAAGTAAACATTATATTATCATGTATTTATTATTCTCCTTTAATATGCCTTCAAAAATTCATAATATTTTCCAAAAAAAGTTTTTCAAAAGTTGGATTTCTTTAGGCCTCACCCGCCATTTTGGTGGGTATTTATAAGTTTGAGAAAAATTATATTTTTACATCAAATCTTATTTTTATGTTTCATAACTTAGAAAATAACTTTTGTAGAAAAGCGGTTAACAAGTTTTTCCTTAATCTCTTATAAAACAAAATAAACTTAAAAATTTCGAATAAGCCACTAAAAAAAATCAAAGAAACGCATTTTCTTTGAATAACGTATCTTTAATTTCGTTGGAAAACATTATTATTTAGGAGAGTTAAAAGACTTTTTCTTTTATAAAAAAAAAAATTATAAAAAACGATTTAGTACTATTGGGGTCGAAAATATACGATTTTAAAAGTTCGTTGTTACGATATTGATTTTTAAATATTCCTATATAAAATCCAGGGGCTAAACTATCGTATTTTTCTGCATACGATAGACACTGACGTATCGAATGAAAACTAGAGAGATGTTATGTCTTTGGTTACTCGATATCGAATGCTATCACCTCAAATTACGATGCATTTCATTCGGCATCGAGAGTCATAATACCAAAACAACAAATTTTGATAAATTTTCCTCGATATCGTATGCGGTAATTACCCCCTGAATTTCGAAGCTTGAGTTAGCGAAGCCGGTGTTTGTTATACCATAGAGGAAAAAATCCTTGCGCCTGAACGAAGGCCGGCTATGCAGAGAAGCTTTATTAAGCGAAGTCGGTGTTTGTAATACCATAGTGGAGAAAATACTTGCTTCCGGAAGAAGGCATTGTCGTGATATCTATCGCGCCATTTTTAAAAGCAAAGCTAAAATTATTCAAAAAATTAACTTGATAACACTGCACCGTATTAAACAACTCTCCTTTGTACATCTCCACGTTATGTTTCTTACTGCACCCATGAAAAAGAATTATAGGAATAATTCTAAATATATAATTATAATTTAGTTTTAGTTTAAGCTTACAAGTCACAACAAATAAATAATATGTGTTAGAAAATAAAGGAAATATATTTGTTTTTCAATTTCTAGCAGAACGATTAAACTGTTGGGTTTAAATTAAAAAAAAAACATATTCAAATGAAAAAAATAAAACGAATCATTATCAACCAAACATGCCAATAAAAAGTGTCAAAATCCAGGAAATTATAATTTTATATTTAATTAACATTAAGTAAAATTGCTGATTTAAAGTTCTATCTAACATATTTACAAAATGTCTTATTGAATGCTGTTAAAAATTATTTTTAGCATCAGCACTTTTCCTGATACTTAAAAAAAAACACCTTTTAATTTAATCCTAATTCAAATATAATTATAATTATATAATAAATGTATTATATAAGTGTCACTTTATTGTAAAATACTTCAAATTAAAAAAAAAAAACAAAATGTAAATGCTCTACTTTTCCCTGACACTGTATTCAAACTGCACATAAAACAAATTAAATCTAATTTTTTACATTTATTTTTCTATTGTAAAATATATAACACGACAATTAATTAAACGAAACTTTTAACAGGTTTCTTCATTAAAAAAAAAACATATCAAATTTATTTCCACTCCACACGAAATTTTAATAATATTTACACATCAAATTAAATGGTGACTAATTTTCGTTTTTCTCAAAACAAACAGTTTTAATGACAACTCTTAACGGTAAAATGTTTAAATAACACTACGTGATAATTTTTTGACCAAATGAACTTGCATTTCAGTCACATCATCTTTTTTAAAAACACAAATAACGGTTATTTTGGAATATCTCAAAAACTGTTCTACTTTTGACAATTCTGACTTCATATTCGAATTCAGCGGACAATTTTAGCTGCCAGATTCATTTGGTCACGACTTTGTTGAAATTTTGTCACGTAGTGTAATTAAATAACTTATTGCTGAAACTATAATAAAATGAAACATTTTTTTTCAGGACCTTCAGTTTACGGCATTTGTTTTCGAAATTTTTGTATCTTAAAATTTATTGCGTAACTTACGTACTTATACCTTTTTTTCGAAAAGATATATATACATACTAGAGTGATCGAACGGTTAGTATTCGAACGGTTTTATACGGTTATTTTTTGCCCAAGTTGAATATTTTAAAATGTCCATTTTTCGAATATCGAATAAACCGGTTATTTTGGTAAAATAAACCGGTTATTTTGGTAAAATATACCGGTTATTTTAGTAATGTGTAATTAATATACGTTTTACTTACTTTTATTGTAAATGTACCCGTAATTTAAGTATTTGTCTAAAGGCGCCCGTACACGACATGTATTTGTCATCTGACATGTCAAATTTTCAAGTCACATGTAATTGTTCATGTCTGTCAAAATTGCTGTTTTACATAAGGTTTATAATATTCGGTCACAAACGTACATGTAATTTGCTTCTGACATTGTCTCTGTTTTTTTTCGCATTGTTATTGCAGAAACCAAAGTAGTTCTCGGTTTCAAAATAGCTTGCTGCCGCCACGAAAATATTTATTTGCGCCGTAAAATAATTTAGTCATCTTAACATTTTTTCTTTTATTTGAAAGATACCAATTTAGAATTTTATAATTAAACGGCTTTTATGTTTATATTTACATAAATTCTATTCAATGGTGAGATGAGCATACATATCTTGCTATTGTAAAATATTAACTTCAGCCGGCTAATGATTCCGTCAATAGTTGACGCCGCTGCCAGTTTCTTCCCGGCATAGATTTCTGATGTCAGATGGTTTGTCAGAAGAAAATAGAGCACGCTCTAATTGAAATTTTGTCAGATGACTTTGCGTCTGACTTTTACAGAAGCAAAGTTAAAATGGTAACACACGACATGTATGTGTTTTGCAGTGGGAAATTTGACATGTCAGATGACAAAAACATGTCGTCTATATGCTCCTTAATTGAATATTGGGCAAACTTAAACTTTTTATGAAGAACGTCAAAACAAAATGTAACAAAAGTCAAAAAACATTATGAGCAATGTAAATTCAAATCGCGTGTGTTCTTGTAACAAAAAACAAAAACAATTCAAAATATAAACTACAAAAAAATTTTCAACTTAAAAAGTAATTAGCAATTTGACAGTATTCTAAATATTATATATATTTTTATAAAGATGTCATGTCTGGTGATATTTCGAACTGATTGAAAAGACAATTGTGCTTAAAGAGCCCTAAAATTAAAAGTTGAAAGGTTCTTTAACGTCACGACTTATTATTCACCTTTAATTAGTCCACAAGCTTGATATCGACGGCTTATATTCAATACCCGCCATCCGCCAAAATACAATTTTTCAGGAGAGAGAAAAAACTGTTTCTTTCGAAAATTCTTAAGGTATGAATTAATCTTTCTTCTATAATATTTTTTAAATATGACTACTAAGTCACCCTTATAAAAAAAGTAGAACTTTTAACTCTATTCGTAGCGATATGGTTGATGTCGGGTATTGCAACTGAAATCTTCAAATATTTTTATGGCGTATAGCGGTAATTGCACAGTAATAAAAATATGTTTTTTTGCTCTAATATGTAATTTTATTAAATTCTGCATTTGTTTAATGTTTTTCTAACATAAAAGAATTCAATAACAAAACATTAACAAAAAAATAATCATAATTAAAAAAGGTAATTCAAATTGGACATTGTCACATTGCTCCTTATTACTTTGACTCCATCTGAACTAAATTATCATACAAGTAATGATATTATAGTGGTATAACCGGCTTCAAATCTTGAAGATGTTTCCATTTACAAGCCTGGATTGGTAACTGAGCAGTATGCAAATGCATATAATTTAACTGTTAATTTAACTGTTCTGCAACCCGATAATGATGTTAAAAATTATTAAAAGACTATGCTTGAATTACGTATTCATATTTTTTCTATTTGTTTTTCTATGGGAGGTGGGCGTGATCAGGTATATATTTTCAGGAGCCCATTTTACAATTATAATATTTATTTTTTGTGAAAATTTAGTTGATGTATTAGAAATCAAGGCAGAAATCAAATTTCACACAAATGATTATGAGTGTTTCAAAATGCTATGTGCCAAAAAACAATGCCATAGGTCAAAATTTAATTTTCACTTTGTATGGGAGGTGGGCGTTAAAGTGGGCGGATATTTTTTAAATATCACACAAATGATTACGAGTGCTTAAAAATGCTATGTGCCAAAAAACAATGCCGTAGGTTAAAATTTAATATACACTTTGTATGGGAGGTGGGCGTAAAAGTGGGCGATTCATTTTGATTTTTCCATCTTTTTCTTGATTCAAACAAATGCCTATGTGCCAAGTTTCATTATCCTTCAACAACTTCTTCTATTTTTTGCCGCTCTTTCTATGAACTTCAACCAATGTGTGGCGTATGGCGGGTATTGCATTAAAAAAAATCGTGCGGTTGATAGCGGTATCACAAATATTTAAAAAAAAAGAACTTATATTAATTTTTTTTTTCTGAAATTTTTGTCATAGATAACGCTGGCATCAGTGAACAATTTGCCATCAAAAAGTCATTTTCCAATAATTGGTGTATGGCGGGTATTGAATATAAGCCCTCGATATGTTTATACGCCAAACAAAACTTAACTCTGCTCCAAGTAGTTCTTAAGAGACTGCAAATAATACTTTACTAAAATATGCTGCCAAAATTCAATGAAAAACTCTTAAAGGCTAAATTACACTATTATACTTTGTATTAATACATGTCAAAAACTTAAGTAATATGACAAAGTGTGATAGTGTGAATGCATTGTGTCACGAAAATGTCAAGTATTATGAAAAAAGTTTGACATCCCATACGACTTCATCGTTTTTTGAAAAATTTCTAAACAATAATACTTTTCATTGGATCCGGGTTGCATTTTATTTCATGTGTGAGTGTTTATACTTTGTGTGATGGTGTGAACACAAACTGTCATGTTGAATTAGATTTTTTGACTGTCGCAACAAAACTCATTAGATTTCTATCTCACAATGTATTATGGAATACGCAAGTCTTGTGAGATAGTGTAATCTAGATTTAAGTAGTTCTAGCATGTTTTCATGCTTAAAACTACAACATACGGGCGGAATCAACGATATGGGAAAATTCATCAGTTTTATTTATAAAATTGATGTAATCAAACAATTTCATAGAAGGTTTTAAATTGTAACCGACGAATTGACAGATATTTCATACAAAAAGGAAATATGCATATTACTATTCGTTTCTTTAATGCTGAAACAAAATATTTTGAAATATATAATCCATGCTAAGAGGTTTTGCTTGCAACTTTTCAAAAATATGGTTAAAGTCATATAGACATGTAACAGATTAAAACTCATTTAAAATAAATTTTTGAGAATATCTTAAATAATAAATTTATTAAATTTCTAGAATTTCTTAAAACCAAAGTTTTTCAAAAATTCTAAAGTTCACACCTATTAAATATTTGACGTCATACACGTAACCACTAGTTTTCTTAAAGAATTTTTTGCGTTTGCAAAACGTTTGGCTAGAGCAACAAACATTACACAGTTACACAGTTTCTTTAGTATTGCAGGAATTAGACTTTTAAAGTATGAACGCTTTATAAATTGTAATTTGACTTAGAATCAGTGTTGCCAGAAGTAGGGGATAATACTGCGATTTTTATTTAGTTTAATTTTTTTCGATCCTTGTTAGTTATTTATGTTTGTTGAATGAATATAATAAAAATTATATAGATAATTCAATTTTATCAAGGAAAAATTAAAATTTCTCAATTTCATTTGGAAATTTTTCAATTTCAAATTTAAACTTCCCAATTTCATTTTGAATTTTCTCAATTTCAAATTGAAATTCTCAATTTCATTTGGAATTTTCTCAATTTCAAATTGATATTCTCAATTTCAATTGGAATTTTCTCAATTTCAAATTGAAATTCTCAATTTCATTTGGAATTTTCTCAATTTCAAATTGAAATTCTCATTTTCATTTGGAATTTTCTCATTTTCAATGAAAAATGGTGTAGAACAGTAAACAAAAAATTTTGATAAGAAAAAAAAATTTTGGAAAAAAAAAAGGGTAATTGGTAATTGGAGGTCATAAGTGGAGGGTATAAAAAAAGCAAGATCATGAAAACTAGAGCTGATAGAGACAAACTGATTACAGTTTTGAATTCAGCGCACCCAAATTAACTAGAATCAGTTGATAAATTCAAAGAAGCAAATTGAGTGTTGGCCTGTGTAATCGATCTCCCTAGTACATATGTACATAAGTATGAACCTTTACTAAATTCAGAATAAAATAAGAATAATAATTAATTATAAATTCTTTGAATACCAGTATACAACACATGTAAGTATGTAGCTGGTATTATAAGGTAAAAACTAATAATTTTTCCTAATTTAATTCGACTGTCATTGCAAATAGAGCCAATATAAATTTTTTGCTTTTAGAAATAACAGCCGTTGTTCGTTTGAATATTTTAAAAACTGGTTTTTATACCCCCACATGCGTTTGTGATGATTTACATTTGTAAAAGATTCTAGGCGCAACCTTTTGCCTACAAAACGACTTAGAATCTCTTTTTGAATTGATCTAATGCTTGTAAATGTAAACCTTGTGCGAAAACAACTGTTCGGCCATTGAAAATGGTAAGAATTCCGAAAATAGCTTTCAACGACATAACTTCTTTTAAAATGTTGGCAATCAAGACGCTCGCAAATTAGAAACACTTTGATTTTAAGGCAATTCGAACTTCCAAATATTTTAAATTTCTAAATTGTATAATTTTATGTAAAAATAAACTTGAACCTGACCATAATAATATGTAATATGAACACGTTTTTGTGGAATTTAAATAAATAAGAATAAAATTAAAATTAGTAACTTTAAAAATGTATGTATTTACAGAGCTGTAATAGTATGCAGTCAATTGGCATTAAAATTAAACTGATTTTTTTTATTTGTTGTATTTGTGTAATGTGGCCAATATACATATTGCTTTTAATTCCTTTTTTCCTGACTTCAGAATAACTTCATTCATTGACTTCAGATTTCAAAATGAAATCTTGTTAAAATTCTGTGATTGCAATTATTTTAAAAGCAATCAATTCGATTGCAATCATGCGATTTCAATCCAGTGAAATCACAGCTCCAACGAATTTATATGGACATTTCCGTCAAAAGGTCCACCGTGACCGAAAATTTAAAAGTTATTAAAAGCTGATTATTTTACAATATTGTTATAGAGAAATATTTAGATTTAACTAATTTTATAAATTTACCCATAAATTTGTTCACTTAGATAGATGAACAATCAGACTGCAACGTTGTGCAAACGTAATTTCTTATTTGTGAGAATGTTTTATCCCAGCGGTAACTAGAATGAGTAAAGAGGCCTAGTAGAAGGCCTTATTTAGCAGTCACAAGCAGTCAGAAGCCCTTCTCGCCGCATTCCATACTTATTTATTTTTTACACAGGTTGTCATTGGACGCAAGACCTTCCACACTTCCTCTAAAAACAACTTCGATCCCTTCCCAAAGAAGGGAGTAAGGAAGGTCACTAAATATTTAAAGTAAATAAAACTGAACACCTTCCTTTCTCCCTTCTCAAAGAAGGGAGTAGCGAATCTGTACTGAATACTTCAGAAGGTCTTTTAAAAAAAAGTTTATACCTTATAGAAGGCATACTTCTGAAGGCAGGATATCATGCGAAGCAAATCTTTTAGAAAGGAGTATAGAGGCCTTCAAAAAGACCTGCCACTTGCGGTCCTTTCAACATTTACCGCTGGGATTGAATGTTTTCTTTAATATTTATTATTCTTAAAAGAGGTGATATTTGTTAAAAATTATTCCAAAAAAATTTTCTTACATGGTCTTTAATCTAAGGAAGAGTTCAAAGAGAAATATGTTATTCGGATTAACGGTAAATTTTTATTTTGTTTTAATCATTATTCAGTTAAATTATTATGGAAAAATATCACGTTCGAAATGTCACGTATCGAACCTAATTTTGGCTTAAAAAAAAATACAGAAGATTTTGGAATCAAACCAAAGACATTTTAATGTTACATTGCTACGTAAAATTCTGAAAGTAGTTTGACTAAAAAATTATGCCAGGTTTCGCTGAATTACGTCTTTTTATACATGGCCACGAAAACTACTTCTATTTTTTCACGTTCGAACCGCTACTTCTTTTACCATTATCTTTGCCCTAGAATCGCGCCCTCCATAAACTTTAGCATAGATAACAGTGCTTTCTTAGTGCTATAATTAAAGGGTTAAGAGAACGTAAAAATATTTGTTGTTTAAAATTTTATTGCATTTCAACACGTTCAACACTTTGGATTTACCTATATGCACTCTAGCGATTGTAAACAATAATTGACATTGTTGGTATACCGAAAAAATGTTAGCTTTACTTATCTCAATTAATTTTTTATTTGCTGCAATTCATTTTTTTAATAAAAACACATAAATTTAAATGTTTGTGTATGTGTTGTGTTTTTTTAATTAATGCAATTAATTTTTTAATTGACTAAGTTTGTGTGGCATGACTCGAAAATACAAATCCGTTAATTGATATAATCAACTCTTTTGCAGGGGCAAAATTAGTAAAAAAAAAAATTAATTGTCTGAACGAATTGTTTTATTAAAGTCGATTTTCCTTTTTTTCTGTGTAGTACCAACTTGGCACATAATTCAAAATTATCAGAATCATCTACTTTATTTCGATAAGAAGGACTATCATTTGAAGATAACGAAGATTTTGATTCTGACTTAATTTTGATTGCAATAAATGTAAATAAAAGTTTAAAATTCAAAATCCTGAGTTAATCTTTTTTTAAAGTGATATGTGAAGAATATTTATTTGTTTTTTTTAGGTTTTTGTAATACTGATTCAACGATATCGTTACGAAGCGTTTAAATACTATTAATTTGTTTAGTGCTGAAAATTTGATTAATTTTTTAATTTATATCACAAATTTTATAATTGAAATAAATTTTTATTTTTTTTTCTGTGTAATGACCGAAGAATGACCATCACTACTTAGTACATGTGTAAAGTTCCCGGGGTTTTCCAGGAATCCAAAAATTAAAAATGTCAGGAAAGTTAGAAGCTCTAATAATCTTTAAATAGTTTTCAGATTTCCTAATTTTAAATTTCATTTTTGATAGAAAATTCTGGGGCCAAATTACGGCATTCGATATCGATCGATTTAAATTGTATTGTTATTTCGATCGATATCGAGTACCGTAATTTGGCCCCTGGTTTACATTTTATATATGAATTGTACGAGGGCGGTCCAACAATGACCCGACATAACAAAGAAAACGCCAGAAACGTTTTTTCTTTATTTCTTCCTTTAACTCGATAGACTTTTCTCCGCGATATTCAATAGTTTCGATACTGTCTAGCTTTTTTAAATATTAATTAACCGCAGAATCCATTTTTTTATTGTTGGCAATTTTCCATCTTTGGAAATAGAAAATAATCCAAGAAAGGTAAATCTGGAGAATAAAGCAAATCGAACTTTAGTTCATTTATTCTGTTTGGTCAAGCACCAAAATTTTAATAAAAATATTGGTTATGTGTTAGACGTCAAATATTTGCTGAATGTGATTATAACTTAAAACTTTAAAGTATTTTTCCTCATTAAAATAAGATTTTTTGGGAGATAAAAAAATATCTTTTTAGAAATAATATAGACCCGTTTAAACAAATTAATCAATTTTTCAATCTTGTTGAACAACATTATAAACAACTTTAAAACTAAAACAAGTATGAAAGTGTAGTCGGTCAAGCCCGACCATATGATACCCTACACCACAGTCTTAAAAACAAATTTTCGAGAGTGTATGGCTATATGAATAGGGATCTATCTATGTTTTAAGTTTCATTAAATCGGTTTGATAGTTTCTGAGAGGCAAATCCTGCCCTCCATCTCCCCTCGTGATCCCATTGTTTTTTAAATGCTTAGCTTATGTGTCCGTGCTAATATGGATCTATCTACATTTTTAATTTCATTAAAATCGGTTTGATAGTTTCTGAGGGCAATAAATTACCCCCCTATCTCCCCCCGTGGTCCTACAATTTGGCCCATTTTCAATAGGCTTGGTCCCTGTGCCAATAAGAATTAGGGAATGGTAAATGGATTCCAAAATCGATTTTCGATCGAATTTTTTATTTCGGTTTTTTAGATCGATTAATCGAACCTCAAAATCGATTTTAAAATCGATTTCAAAATTGTTTAAGATTAATTTGCAAACTTTTTCCTTATATCACAAAGGGGAAACACCAGCATTTTTTTGGCAAACTACTAGAGAAATTGAACTAAGATTTTTACGGCTTGTAGATAGGTCTGACTACTGTTTATAATTTTCTTGCAAAAAGTGAAAATGTGTTAATTTTGAGATGGCCTTTAGAGGAACAAGTGCGATACGTATGTAGATTTCACATTAAAATTGTGTTCTTGTGAAGTCAATCAGACCTGTCACATAAATCAATTCCGTTCGAAAGTGAATTCGAATCTTGCTTCACATAAAACGAAATCACTTTTGATTTATTTCTGTTTCATGCCTAAATGTATGGATAGTATGTCAAAGGATTATGACAATAGTTCCTGATCAGTGGCGACTGTTTCTTCGCAAAGTAACTATTAAGTTAGGTTTAGAAAACAAACGTTTGCATGTCATTTCACTTCATTAAAATGTCGCTCACACACTGGTCTGTTTGAATATTAGCGTATTTCAACAGAAATGTCATGGTTTAATTCACCTGTTGTGTTTCTATAATATGTTGATTTTCACAAAGATGACTTTCAATGTTTGATTCAATACAATATGTTTGGACTGTTTTATTCACTGTCCATTGATTACTTTAATTTCTGAAAAACAAGAGCTCCTATATTAAAGTTGAAAGTAAACCAAGGGCACTAATAGGTAAATACGTAAAACTTCAACTTTAAATTCAGAAAACTGCATAAACATACCAACTACACACGTATGTACGCACAAAAAAAATCCTAAGTTATATTGTGCATGCCCATAATTTATTGATTTAATTAAGATTTAAATTAAAAATTGCCAAAATTTTGATAAAAATTAAAAAATCGATTTTAAAAGCCCAATAATCGATTTCAGTATAAAATCGCATACGTAAATTCGATTGCAAAAAATCGATTCTTTTTACAACAAAATCGATTTTCGATTGGAATCGAAATCGACTTACCATTCCCTAATAAGAATCTATCTGCCAAGTCGATCGGTATACTTTAAGGTGAGTCTAGGACCAATATTTTAAGGTGTTACACACATCAGCACAAATGCATAATACCCTCTCCGCTATTGTGGTGTAAGCATAATTAAGTACTCTTAATACACTTTAAAAGCTGATCCATTAATTTAGGTAAACATACAGTAAATGTTATTTAGTAAGATTTTTTTTTAACAAATCGGTCACTTTAAAGAAGATAGTCATAAAAAATGTGATCATGACAAAATAACTGACACACACACACAATAATTAAACTGTTGAACATGTCTTTTCCAGTAGTAAACTTAATAATGAATATTAATTTGAGTATAATGACGTTACACGTTATATTGTAATTTTAAGCTGGAATTAATTATACTAAATATATTTTACCTTGTTAATAAATAGAGCATTAATAAGTTTTATAAACAAAACTTATTTTTAATTAGTAATTTACTCGTACGTTTATTTTCTTACAAGTTTAAAAACAACATTTGCTTAACTTCTTTATTAAAATACTATGCGTTAGTAATCATACACTTTTAATTCGTTTGATTTTGTAATAATCATCACCTTGATTTGGATTCATATCTTCTCGGTTTATTTTTTGGGGATTTGATTTCAATTAACACATGATTAACTAGCCATATTTTAACATTTATTGTTGTAAATAAAGGCTTTTAAACTGAGTATTTTGTAGCACAAAAAATAAGTTTCTCCTGTTCATAGATTCGAAAATTAAACTTTTTTTCGATATGATATACAGAAAGTTTAAAAGCAATATGACAGTAGATTCTAAATTAGCCATAAAAATCATGTTTGCTGGTCATTTTGGCAAAAAATAACTTCCGCACCAAACGCAATTTCTAAAAATGTACACATCATTTTTTTACTACAATAGCGGGCAAGGCGAATTCATCCCAGGTAATCTCGGTACTACAACAAGTACAGCTCGTACAAAAACCACAAGCAATTTGTTTTTGTAAAATTATTGTACAATATCAAAAATAAAAATAAAACAAAACAGAAACAAAGATAATAAACAAATTTTTGACATCCAACAATGATAGCTCAAAAAAAAGATATCAGCAGAGCTTTTGAGATCACCTGTAATAAATTCGCCTTGAATTCAAAAAATCGTAGGTCTTCTGTTAAATCTAACAACAAAATACAAAGAGTTTCCGTTAGATTTCTAAACCTAGCTACGATATATTTTAACCCTTTAAAATTGTGACAATGGAAAATTGAATAGCTTTTTTTATATTTATAGAACAAACTTCATATCGTTTTTTGCGGAAATTTTTTTTAAAGCAGCGAAAAAGAAAGATGGCGTTTGCTAATATTTTTTCGTGGTAGTTTTGGCTTTGGCCAAATTCATCACCCTAATGTACATACTTGTGTTGTGAATTTACCTCGTTGTTAGCAGTTTATCAAATAAAAAAGGCTGCAAAATATTAATAAGTAATTAATAAATTAGTGATTAAATAAAAAACTAAAACATCGACAAAGATCTTCTTTAAGAAGAAAATGTAAATGTCTACAAGACAAGAAGGTATAAAGGAACACTTGCTTAAATAACATGAAATTTTTGATTTTTTGAGATATGACTATGTTGCAATAAAGGAGCGATGGTGCTAAGAAAATTATGGAAAATAAAGTTTTCTCAAATCAAGTTTTCTATTATTTCTCCCATCATTTTCTTAACACCAACGTTAAAAATATGACGATTCGCTGATTCATTTCTTGTAGGGTTTGCTTGTCTTGTGTCATATACCTGAATACGCTACAAAAGTTTAGCAATTTAGAATTAGAGACGTGACTTGAACAAGAAATTTAATCATTTATATAAAAAGTACGAACGTTGGGGGCAATAAGAATTGAGCGATATCGGACATCGATTATACTCATTAGAAATTTTGTTTCAGTGGTGCTTAACAATGTTTGTGAAATGCATCTGCTACCAGAATTCACTATTTAATTTATATTTGTATTATGAACTGCTTACAAGGGACAATTATTGTCAGGGAAACCATAAATATGCAATTGCATGTTTTTCCTTGTGCGGCCAATGAAGGCACAAACAATATATTCATCCGTTTTATGAATTTTGGCATCGAATTGTTAGTGCATATTTTACCGTTTGCTGCATTTTTGTGCATAATTTAGTTTAACCAGGTTTGTTGCAGTATATTTTCAGTTTATAGCGCATATTTTGCCTTTTTAAGGCATATGTTGATACATGATACATTTTTTTTAGATGCTTATAGGAGCTTTCGCAAAAAATATTTTTTTTTATCTACATTTAATTTTTACTCTCAAATTTTAAGACAAAGCAGGTTGTCATTAAGGATAAATGTTATGCGATGTGTATAATACATAGAAATGTAGACCAATCTTTTAGTATACCGATCGACTCAAAATCACTTTTTAAAGTGATCTAACGATGTTTATCCAACCGTCTGGCTGGTTGTCTGCCCACGTTAACCTTGTGCGCAAAGAACAAGTTCCAATTTCTTCAGATAATTTGGTCAAATATGGACGAGGTCTGTGTAAATGGTAAGAATCGGTCTATAATTTCTCATATTCCCCATAAAAACTTCTTTCCAAATAAACCTCTTTGTGTCAGTAAGCCATCTAGTTATGATGTTATGTATTTAAATTAACTTAGCCCCAAAAATATTTTACTGCAAATTAAATTATTTTCTAATCGTTTCACATTTGCCCAAAGCTTCCATCCTTAAATATCTTTAACTTCCTTTAAATGTTAACATTTTTTAACAATTTAGCGGCCGTACCTAAAATACCTTTAAGACAAAAGCCCATAGGGCTGTTAATATCTAGATAATATTCGGCGCAAACATCTCTTATATGAATTTTAACATAATATGGGCTTAAGCGATAATATTTTTAGGTTTTTTTTTTAATTTTGTTATAAAATTGTTAAATGTATTTTGTTTTCAAATTTGAAGTTTTTGATTTTTTAGGGCATATTTTTAACATTTTTCAGGCATATTTTCCAGTTTTTACTGCTTATTTAATGCGCATAAAACGTGTTTTTAAGAGCATATTTCTGCTTTTCAGGATTATTGTCAAGAAAATGAATGAAAGTATCCAAAAAGTATTTAAAAAATTTTAAATAATACCAGCAATTTTTCTTAATTGGTACAAAATTTGTTATTTAAAAAAGCATCAAATTAAGGGTATAAATCGTCAATGGGCCATTAAGCCCAACCATATGATACGAGTATACCTTGTGTGAGACCCATGGATTTTCTTATGAAGTTAAGATTAATGCAGAAGTTATTTGTGCTGAATTTAATGTAGATATCAACATTTTGTTTGTGTGAAAATAACCTTTGACAAATGACCGATATGGAACTTAAAGACAATTCTAAACGTACCTTAACAAAATGTTGCCACATCGTAGCAGCTAAAAAAAAACATAACTTTAAGATAACCGCTATTCGTAAGAAATTTATGGGAAGAAAGCTATTTTTAAAAGCGACATTTGTATGGATAGATCATAGACCAATGACTTAAAAAAACAACTTAAAACACTTAAAAAAACATAAACAAAACAAAAAACATTGACCCCGTACGGAAAGTGCGATCAGTTTCGCAATTTGTTCAAGCAAGTGACAGATTCATAAAACTTAATAAAAAGTTTTCTTAAGTTCAATATGGTTTGACACATATGAGATTTACATTTTTTCGCACAGTTGCTTAAGACAACTTAAGCATATTATAGTTGGGCCTTTACCCTTTGTTCAACAAATCTTACATAATTTAGCCCCTATACAAATGTTTTTTATAGAATTAGGATTTTAGCGCTATTAAGTCCTTTAATAGTGTTTTATATTTTGATCTGCAATCGAAAGCCAAATCGGAAACCTTTGAACTACATATGTTCTGGTTTCTTGTTATGCTCGTTTCTCAAATTTTAAGAATATATAACCTTAAACTGAAGCCCCCTAATGTAAAATGTATATTAACTGCATTTGCATTAAAATATTAAAAAAAATAGTTTATTTATCTTTAGTAAGAAATAATATTGACAATAATAAATTGTTTATTTTATGTGCATATGCATAAAACTATTTTTAAAGGAAAATAAATTTTATTTATGCATTATATCTATGTATTTCCTCTAAATAACCTTGAAACTTCCCCGGAAGAAGATTTTCTTAGTAAAATTTCCCCTTAATCTACGTAAATAGCCTGAGTACTTTTATTTTTTGCGTACAAAGAAAACATTTGTTTAACTTATTCATATTTGACTTGTACTACGACTTAAAATCTAACTAAGTGTTAGAATTTTAACTTACAAAACGTCAAGTGTCACTTAAAACGGCTTAAACAGCGTTATTAAATGCACAAAGAGGAAGAAGGAAAAAAAAATTAAATTTTTGTCAAGTGGCAGAGTGTGTTGTCAAACAAAAGTAATTGAATTTTATTTTAAACTGGGCTTTAACTTAAATGTCATCTGTAAAACGAATGTGCCTGTCAAATGTATAGTCGGTGTTATTAACATTTAAGTAAACATGACTTATTTAAGTTGGCTCTTTGTTCAACTTTGGTTAAACAGTTTAAGTTCAATAACTTTTATGATGTTGTCAAGTTTAAATGTTGTTTCATGGTTTTTGAACTAGTTATTGGACTTGTAAGAAAATTGTGGGAATTTATTTCCTTTAAAGGTTATTTAAGCATTTTTTGAAGAAAAAGGAATGCTTATGCAATTTTTTAATGGAACATCAAAAATATTTTTTTATGTTTTAAGTTTTTTTTATAAGTATATAACGTTTAATATTGTTCAAGTGAATTGACGATTTATTTTATAAAAATAGTTTATATTTAATTACCAAACAATTTACCTTAAGGCCATTAAAACAAACAAATATTTCTGATTAAATCTTAGTATGTATTTGCAATATGTACTAATGAAATACATTTTCAAATTTTACAAAAGCACGACTATTTATGAAGCCATTTTTGAAATTGCATGAATGAACAGTGACATTGATTATGAAAAAACAAATAAAATATATCCGTTTTATATATGTATGTATGTAACATGTCGTCAGTTATA
Source organism: Pollenia angustigena (assembly GCA_930367215.1). Lineage (NCBI taxonomy): Eukaryota > Metazoa > Arthropoda > Insecta > Diptera > Polleniidae > Pollenia > Pollenia angustigena. Next base: position 121,433,003 of record OV884059.1, on the reverse strand, counting down.
GATCGATTCTTAAAACTGTCTTATTTATTAGCTCTGTTTCTTTACTTTTTGGGAAAAGTTTTTGGAGATGAGAGTAAAAATAATTTGCTCTCATAAAAAGACAAAAATAAAGGCTCAGTAAGCTGGGAGTTACAATAACGTTGCAAATCAGATGATTCATTTTGTTATTTGGGCATTTTCCCAGAATGCTCTACCAGGATGAAAAAGTAAAATATTGATAATCATCGTCTTTTATTGTTTATTATTATAAAAAAAGTCTATGTTTTTATAAAAGAATGGTTTCATATCATATCTCAAGCTTTAAGCTACTTCTAAGGAAATTTGTATATACTTATTTAATGCTGGGTACACACAGTGCAACCTACATGGAAACTGTTTCAATGCAACCTCAAAATATCAAAGCGTTTTGATGTGTATGCAATCTGAAATGAATGAAAATGAATTTAATTCACTGGATTGCGTAAACGTGTTGCATAGTGTGTACCCAGCATAACATGCAAAAAATATGTTATGTTTGTTTACTCTCTTTCTTCATAATCTCTCCATTACAATCAATTGTAAAAGGAGTATTAAGTTTTTTTATTAAGGAAATTTGAAGATACATATTTAAGGGAAAATGCACGGTGATAATAATAAAAAAAACATATGAGTCGTTTATTTTTTTTAAAAAAAGTAGTTAATGATAACAACAATCGCAATGCTATATAATCTTTTTATTTATAAACAATTTCAGTCTAGTATCATTAAAATCGCTATGAATTTGGGCACTTGAAACCGGTTTAATTTTTTATTAACTAAAATGAAACGTAAAGATTTTTTTATACAAAACCTCTGGAAGAAGCAATTCATAAGAGATGAAAAAGCACTAGTGGCGAACCTGTAAATTGTCTAAGGATAAGTTGGATGCGACTTATAAAAAGTGAACCCTATAAAATGTTTTATAAAGAATCTATGGAAGTGGATAAAGAGTTCAAAATTCTTGACTTATAGCCCTGTCGGGGAAGACCAAGGAACTTCAACAAAATAAAATTAAAATTAATTATTATACAAAAATGTACGTCCCATTTCAACTCTTAAGTATAAGGATATGATGGAGTTACTAAGGTATATAGGTACCACCTATGCATCATGAATATTTTAACAAAACCTCACACATAACCTAAATGAGGAGAAATAATGTGGCAAAATCTTTAATATTATCCTTAATAAATAAATGTTAATGTTAATGTAATTTTTTAATAAATGAATTCATGTTTATTTTTAAAAACATTTTTTTAATTACATAAATAAGAATCTGTATCTAAAGTGAAAGCTTCCCTATTTATTTTAAAGCTATTACATTCATCTACATCAAACATAAAATATTTACAATTTCTATTGCTTTATTTCTTTAAAATAAGTGGACTTATTCCTTTTCACAAACAAAAAAGTCATTTTATTAATTTTGAAAGTGGTTTAAGTACATTTTAGGTTCTGAAACACAGCTTATTTTTCTAGTAAAGTTTACAAAATGTATTACGTTATATATTCTAACATGTTTAAGGTCAGAAAGCCATAAAAAAAATTAATACCACTTAACAATATTTTTGAAACAAATCAAACACAAACCCTTAAATATCTCAATATAAGAAAAAATGGACTTAAGCCACTTTCAAAATAAACGACTCCAATATGAAAACTTAACTCGATAAAATCCATCTTTTGCACTAAACATAAAAATTAATACCACTTAACAATATTTTTGAAACAAATCAAACACAAACCCTTAAATATCTCAATATAAGAAAAAATAGACTTAAACCACTTTCAAAATAAACGACTCCAATATGAAAACTTAACTCGATAAAATCCATCTTTTGCACTAAACATAGAGCTACCCAAATACTATCGAATCGCAAAAAAATGCTAGGGAAAGTTTTGTTTTCTATATTATTTGTACATCAAAAGCGTATGGACGTACATGGTTGTTACGTCTCAATCTGTAAGAATTTGATTGGTCTTACTTGTTTACGTTAAGGTTAATTTAAATGTTACTCTCAGCTAACTAAGCCTTAAGGGAACACAAAAAATCAAATTGCTAACACAAAGTAAAACGTCAAAGTGTTAAATTTTTTTTATAATACAAAACCTTTAATATTATCAATATACTATTTATTTACAGCACTTTTTTAAAATTCTCTTAATACATAAAACTTTTTTGTTTGCTTTTTTATGTTGTTTATGCTTTAACAGCTGCTTGATAATTTACGCTATTTGCACTAAGAAAAAGTATGGGCTGTTTCGTGGAAGAAGAAGATATAAATCCTCTCAAAACTGCTCTTATTTAGACAAATTTAAAGTGCGGGCAGAGTTCCCAGTTTTATTTTAGGCCTTATCCCCAATTTGCGATTTTTCATACCCAAAAATCCCCAAAATAGCCATTTTCTTATCCCCAAAAATCCACACATTACAAAAAAAACAAGTTAGAGTGCTATATTCGGCTGTGCCGAATCTTTGATACCCTCCACCGACAGTTCGAATGTTTAAAGAGTAATATCTGTATGATGTTATTATTATCTTAAACTGTGACGATTTGTTATTAATTATGGATTTAGGCGACTAAACTGTTTTCCGGTAGTAGGGTTTATATGGGGCCTAGGGTAAATTATGGACCGATCTTCACGAAATTTCACAGTCTTTTTCCCAGTTCTATAAAACTTTGATGTACCAAAATTTGGTTATGATAGCATTATTTTTTACGGATTTAGGCGTACTAAACTGTTTTCCGGGAGTAGGGTTTATATGGGGCCCAGGGTAAATTATGGACCGATCTTCACGAAATTACACAGTTTTATTTCTTGTCCTATAAAACTTTGATGTACCAAATTTTGTTATGATAGCATTATTTTTTACGGATTTAGGCGTACTAAACTGTTTTCCGGGAGTAAGGTTTATATGGGGCCCAGGGTAAATTATGGACCGATCTTCACGAAATAACACAATTTTATTTCTTGTCCAATAAAACTTGGATGTACCAAATTTTGTTATGATAGCATTATTTTTTACGTTTTTAGGCGTACTAAGTTGTTTTCCGGAAGTAGGTTTTATATGGGGCCTATGGTAAATTATGGACCAATCTTCACGAAACTTAACAGTTTAATTTCTAGTCCTATGTAACTGTGACTTGCCAAAATTTGTAAAGATAGCATTGTTAGTTAGGGTTTTAGGCTTAATATACTGTTTTCCGGCAGTAGGGCTTATATGGGGCCTAGGGTAAATTATTGACGGATCTTCACGAAATTTCATAGCGTGATTTTCAGTTGAATAAAACGAATTGTTGCGAAATCTTATATCATTCTGTGCATTTTTCCACCATTTGTGTTAGTTTTTGTAACAAAATTATCAATTTTTTTTAGGTGGTGGTTCCACATTTTGATTCATAGCTCAGATCATATTGAACCGATTTTGCTGAATTTCAATCCCAAACTGCTTAGGATAACTACAAGCAATTTGACACCAAGTTTGTTGATTTCTTTTGAGTTTTTCGAAAGTGAGCGTGTTTTCAACAGACGGACAGACGGACAGACAGACGGACATGGCTAAATCGACTTAAAATTACCCAATGACCCAGAATATATATACTTTATAGGGTCTGAGATGAATAGTAAAAAAGTTTCACACGGAATGACAAACTGATTGTGGTGGAGGGTATAAAAAAAAATTATGTCTATGGAAAAATATGCATGCATCGATTTATTTTAATAAATCCATTTGTGTAATATTATTAAAACTAATTTTATTTATTCTTTGAGTTCTACGTATCTATGTATACATTTATATTATGTAACATGGGTTACGTAAAAACGCAAAAGACAAATCATTATGCGTCAATACATATTTATCATTTTCAAAACTAGAGAAACATAATCTTCTAATTCATAAGCCAATGCAATTTTGTTTTAAATGTTATTTGTTTAAAAAGTGCATTTGAGATTATTGAATAAATTTGTCACAGCAAGCTTCATTATTTTAAAGTGTGTATTTATTCTAAGAGCTCCTAATAGAGTTGTCAACCGATTAAGAATAATTCGCTTAATCGATCAAACAAAAACCAAACTCTTGTTCGAATAATTTTAAAATGGCGATTTTCGAATAACGAATAAATCGATTAAATTATGTCGATTAATCGAACAATTTTTTTTTATTAAAAAATAAATTAATAAAAGACTAATAAGAAATAAAAGCTTAGAATTTGATTTATTCTCATACGTTTTTAGCGATTTTAAACAAAATGTAGAAAAAGTAAAAATATTGTTGCTACAGCCCTCATTGTAATTAATCTCAATGTTTAGTAAGCAAAAACCGTGTTAAGTATTCATTGTATTTCAAAAATGTATTTAATGTTCGTATTAAACAAATCTTTGACAAACAATTGAAACAGCTGTTTTCTTTTTAAATCAAACGTTAAACAATTTTCATGAAATGTTGATTTAGTTAATCAGAGCCGTTCACATTAATTTTGAGATGATTAAAAAGACAGATGATAAAGAAAAAAAAAACGCAAGAAACAAATTTCAATTTCTTTAAATTATTAAAAATGGATAAAAAACACTCTAATAAAGTGATCAGAACATAATTTTAAACATATTAATTATGGAATTGTGAAAATTTACGAATTATTTAAAGTCAAATAAAAACAATAAGAATAAATCATGGTCGGTTGTACACGCGAGGGGTTCTTACATGGTGACCGATTGTATATTATACTCAGTTTGAGGTATGTTCAGAGGATTCGATGTGGTTAATGAAGTGATTAAGTTGTAATCATGTCAATTTGAAGTGATTAACAAATAACTTCAATATATGGTTAATCATCTCGATTTTAATGTGATCAGAGCTTAATCACGCTCGAGTTGCTTAAACGCGTTTGGAGTGTGAACATAGCATAACTGTCACAATATTACAATAGAAAACGACGTAGTAGAAGATAATCCGACGACATCAAAATATGCCGAACTTCTCTGTATGGAAAAATACATACAGAGAGACAGCGGTTGTTTTATAGAAGAAGTTGTACGCAGAATTTTGGCTGAAGGTCTGCAAACGCCTTTCGAAAATCCAAAGTTGTATCGGATTATTTAAGAATTAAGGATTTTACGATTCTTTAAGTAATACAAAGATATGGAGCTTAGATGAAAAGTTGTAAGCATCAAAAAAAGAAGTCATAGTGGATTTGAGAAAAAAATAAAGAAGAAAATGGAAGATTTTCCATAGGTGTAAATTAACGGACGGATGTATCTTATTTAAAATATGTAACTTTTTTTATTCGTTATTCTCATCGATTAATCGAATAATTTTTCAGATTTAATCGTTAAATCGAACGAACAAAAACAATGTTTTGATTTATTCGAACAAAGCTGAAAGGCGAATAATTGACAACTCTAGCTCCTAATAACTCATACTGCATTCTGTTGCAAATATTGATTTTGGTTGTATTCACTACACTCCAAATATTATGTAGTTAAATTCAAACGAAAATTCATTTCAAACAACTTAAAATTCATTTAAAAAACGGATCATTAACATTTCATTTAAAACAAATGATTTTTACATTCATTTTAAAATTTTTTATTTATTAAACAGCATATTCCGTAAAATTGAATAGTTTTTACTTTAAAAAAATATATTTTTACCGACATAAATCAAACTACATAACAAAATATATACGGAAAAACATTTTTTTTTGGTAGTTTGTTTTTCAAATAACAAACATAAATGCTAAAAAATCAGTTACTGTAATAATTTTATAAGTGTTCAGAAAAAGGCTAGTTCAACAGAAGTAACGCTAGTTGGTACAAAAAGCATATTTAAAACTATTTCAACAAGTTCTTGAAATAGTTTTAAACCACAAAAAAGACTAATGGCCATTTTCTCAATGTATCGACAAACTGTCTGTTACTTAATGTCAACATAAATTTATTGGAACGATAAATTGTCCGTTAACGATTTTGGGTTTCTCAATATACCGACAAAAAACATTGTTTTCAGCTGGCAACGCCACTCAAAATACATGTAAAAGTTGGGAGTCAGCTGATTGAATTTATCTGTACGGCAAATAAAAGGAAAATAAATAACACTACGTGACAAAATTTCAACAAAGTCGTGACCAAATGAATTTGACACCTAATCTTTATGTAAAATTGTCCGCTGATTCCGAATATGAAGTCAGAATTGTCAAAAGTAGAACAGTTTTTGAGATATGCCAAAATAACCGTTATTTGTGTTTTTAAAAAAGATGATGAGACTGAAATGCAAATATCCAAAAAATAAAATTTTAGCTTATTTCAATACGTAAAGATTAGGTGTCAAATTCATTTGGTCAAAAAATTGTCACGTAGTGTAATTGGCAGATGAGTGCCGGTTAGCTTTGCGATAAAATCGAAGCAAATGAGACATTGAGAAAACCAAATTTCTTTAATGTGCAGTTTTTCGTTGGGAAAAAAGATAATTGCCTAATGAGAAAATGACCATAACATTTGTACCCACATCTTGACCAAATCGGTCTTGCCATTGCAAAAATGATATTAATAATAATAAATAATCCCCAAAAATCCCCAGCGAAAAAAGTGCTTTGCCCCAAAAAATCCCCTTTCAAACAAAAATCTCCAATTTGGGGATAAATCCCCAAAACTGGGAACACTGAGTGCGGGAACGCTTTTCGTGCTAACTAGAGTAAAGAAACAGGCATAATACATATGTAGTTACAACCCAATAAAAATATTTCTGGTTTTGCGAAGCACTAACAGTAAATTTTAAAAAGTAAGCACGCATTTATGCGCTGCGCAATAAGACATACAGGATGCCGTAAGGTAAGTGAACGAATTCTAAACAAATTTATAAATATAACATTTGAAGAGCCACGACATCCCCTTACTATGAAGCAGGTTTGTAAGGAAGCAAAAATTCAACAAAAAATTTAGTGTGTAAAGCTCATCGTTACATTCTCCAATTTGTATATGCCCTGAATAAAGCGCTTTCTGCTATCTTTTACGTTTCTCCCTTACAGGCCTGCTTCGTTGGAAGCTCCATTTTTTATTGGGAATTCTTATTTGTAGAGTGTATAAATTTATGCTTTTTTTATAAGTATCAGTTATTTTTATTATATTAAGCCCGGTTTTACTTTTGATGTTCAATGAATTAAATTTCAATTTATAAAGCTTTCTTGCAATAGTCCTGTTCCCTCAATATTTCACATATTTTTTGCTTAAGACAAGCTTTAGTTAAAATTGAAGCTTTAGGTAGAATTATTAACTTAATATGGCTTGAACAAAGAAAATTTTAAATAATTATTGTCCAAGCCAAAATTTATTACTCGTTGTAAATAGATGTGTTGCTTGGTTTAAGCAAAATGTTTCTTTATTTAAGAAAATTTTACTAAATACGAACGAAATAAGTTAAAATCAGTTATTTTTGGATTTTCTTGTTTTAAGAAACGAAATTGGTAACTTAGAAAATAAACTTCTTTCCGTGTATACACTACCAGGATATCTTGTATCTTCCTATTACATGTTTCATTTTAGCAATCATTTGGTTAGGAATTGTAGAAATTGTATGTCTAATATGTATGTAAAATATTGAAAAAGGACTATTGCAAGAAAGCTTTATAAATTGAAATTAGAGTCATTGAACACAGTCGAAAATAAAAATGGTAAATATAATAAAAATAAATCTTATTTGTCTTAAGGCTAAACCATAATATGCATAGCCTTGCTTAACCTTCTGTCAAAAATTAACAAAAAGTCTCTCAAATGTACTTAAGAAAACAAAAACAAAATAAAAAACATTTGATTCCGTACGGAATGTGCGATTAGATTCGCACCTTGCTTAAGCAAATGACAGTTTCATTAAACTAAGCAAAAAGTTTCCTTAAGTTCAATATGGTTTGCCTCATATAATTTACATGTATTCGCACATTTGCTAAAGCCAACTTAAGCACATTATGGTTGGGCCTTTACACCCAATTTTTATGTGGAATAACGAAACTTTAAATAAAGGAACTAAAGAAATCAGAAAAAATCAACTCTGACTGCAAAAATAAAAAACGTGGTGAAAATTTAAGAAGTTTTTGGAAGTTTCTTAAAAAAGAAATAAAAACAAGTTAGAGTGCTATATTTGGCTGTGCCGAATCTTTGATACCCTCCTCCGACAGTTCGAATATTTCAGGAGTGATATCTATATCGTCGGTTTAGAATGTAAACCTGCTAACTCCCTTTTAACAAATTTTACAGGAGACAAAAAAACGTTTTATTTTTCCTATTTGCTGCTTGAGAGGAAAACCAAAAATATTGTTGATTTGATACACTTCAGGACTCAAATTGAAGAAAAACTACATGCTGGTCGACGAGGTATATCTTTCTCTACCATACGGCATTAAAATCTCAATTTACTTAAAAAGTGTATTTAGCAGGTTTACACTCTAAGCCGACAATATGATATCTATTTATTATAAGTTTATCTTTATAAAAACAGTCATCAGCAGGAAAACCAGAAATATGTTCTAAAAACGCGTTTTATGCGCATTAAATATGCAGAAAAATACTTGAAAATATGCCTTGAAAATTGTAAAAATATGCCTCAAAAAAAATCAAAAATTGCTCATTTGAAAAAAGGATTTAACAATTTAATAAAATTTGCATTAAAAACAAAACAATCCTGACATTATAATCGGTAAAGCCCATACACTATAGTATTAACGTACGAATTTTCGAGAATTTATCCTATTTGGAAACTATGGGCAGTTATGGGATCACAAAAACAAAGTTATGTTTTCAAGTTAAAGTTCATAAAGGAGATGTTTGTGCAGAATATTAACTAGAAATTAACATCAATATGAAACATTTTTCTTAAACTGATTTTAGGTACGGTCGCAAAATTGCTTATTAATTTTAATATATAAAAAAAAGTTAAAGCTATTTAAGAATGGAAGCGTTGGGCAACTGTAAGCCGGTTCGAAAATAATTTAATTATAAGTAAATTATTTTTGGGGCTTGTAATGTCCAAACGTATTGTGGAGAGCCACTTTGCCCGTTTAGGAAAAAACCTAACCGTAAAATGACAACACGAATGATCTTAAAAGGATTATTAGCGAATTTTGCGCGTTTCCGAGATTATAGGACGATAGGAGCCATTGCTATTACTAGCGGTCAGTCGGGTGGTGTGGGATTATTGTCCCTTATATCTCGCTTGCCAATAATTCATTTGGATACCTAAATGTTATTATAGACTCCTATATAATTTTAAGGGACCGGAATTGATCATAAAACAATAAAGATGAAAACAGATCCTGTATTTAGATCAAATAACCAAGAGACAATAATCTAACTAAAATGCATCAACCGTAAACTATAAACCGTTACAGATATCTCGCCTTGATGTTGGTGGACGAGATGCGCCTCAGAACCCTCCCTGCCTTTGATCCTAGCAGCGCACCAAGTTAACTTAAGATCCCTATTACCACTTACCCCTTCACCTCACATATTTCAGCAAGAAAACTTTAAAATATTTAAAAATTCATATTACACTTTGAATATTATTTTTGTCAAGCTAATAGGGCCTAAATTTCTTCAATGTAAATAAAATTAAATTTTTAATTACAATATTTTGTTCCCTTTATTTCATGTAACAGAAATTCACAAATTGGTCCAAGGGTTGCAAAGAACCCCAACTCGATTCTTAATAATTACTTTTACATTGTTTCCCAACGTAAATGTTTCTTTACATGGTATGTTAAACTATTCTATTAAAAAGTAACATAAAATAATAATTAGATGGCTTACGGGCACAAATAGTCTAATTTGGAAAAATTATTTTATGGGGAATAAGTGAAATTATAGAAAACCATTAACGTAGACTTCGTCCTTATTCGATCAAATTATATACGAAATTGCAAGTTATACTTTGAGCACAAGGTTAACATGGACAGACAACCAGCCGGACGGACGGATGGACATCGTAAGATCAATTTAAAAGAGATACGAGTCGATCGGCATACTAAAAAATTGGTCCAGATTTGTATGTATTACACACATCGCCAAAAACGTATATAATTGCTTTTTCCATAATTTTTGCTTTTATATAAAATCTGAAAGCTTAAAATAACATTTATCTGATAGCATTTAAATTGCGGTTTTAGGCATACTAAACTGTTTTCCGGGAGTAGGGTAAATTATTGACTGATCTTCATGCAATTTCACAGTGTCATTTCTAGTCCTATAAAACTGTGACGTTTCAATTTTTCTAATTATAGCATTATATATTACGGTTATAGGCGTTGTGTCCTCTGTAACTCAAAAAATGAAATTTTGGAGTTAGAGATGCAGAATTGTTCACTTTGTTTTTCTTTAAAAGTGTACAGTAAATTATATTTTTTTTTGTTTTATCTGAAAGAAAGACACGTTTGCTATTTTAAATAGTTGTTACATTAGGCATTGACTTTCTTTTCTTAACCCTTCTGCACTCCTTGGGTCAATTTGACCCAATTTTGGTTTTCAAACGCAAAATTTGTCCCTTTAAATATAAGATATGGACGTGAAACTTCAATTTATCCATTACAGGGACAAAAATTATAAATTTAAATGAAAATAATAAAATTTTAGTTTTTCCTTCCCCCTCCAAAAAACACGATTTACACACATTTAATATCCTTTGGGTCAATATGACCCAACATGCGATATTGCAAGTTTAATTCCACTTTAAAATTTGTTTTCTATTGAATTGAGTTCATCTTCATTCAGAATCATCGATCAATCATTTTTTCGGTCAAATAATCAATAGAATCGCTTTTGTTTTTATTACACTTAAATATGAAATGCTGTTAACATTTTATTGTTGGGTCATATTGACCCAAAGGATCATAGGAAGGGCACATATCCAAGGGATGCAGAAGGGTTAATATTGAGGGCATTGTCGTACACTAGTCAGGAAATTCGTAAAAAGGTTATATTTAGGACGAAAAAAAATAATAGTTTCGGTGATCGGGCGATATTAAAAACAATTTGTAAGTATTTATACATGCGTAAATAAATATTTACTTGAAAAAAAATATGAGAAAAATTAATTTTAGGTTCTTTTGGGGACCTTTGAAGGTCAATTTTGAAAATATTTGACATGCCCTAACAACCAAGGGAGCTACATGAAACAAAAACTACTATTTTTCCCGGCTTCAGCGCCATCACATTACCTTGAATACAAATTTTCAGATCTATATCTCTCCAAAAATTATTTTTGACCCTGAAAGGGTTAATTCATCTTTATATCTTTTATACTTTTCCAGTTTGAAGAGAATGTGTCTTCTTTTTTTCTAAGTACTTAGAACAAATCAAAAACTTTAAATGCGTTTATCTCAAAATGGATTTTTTTGAGTTATGCCGGTCTTGCAGCAAATGAGCGATATGTCGAAATCGGTTACCAAACGATTTTATACAGAATGACTTTTTAGTCTAGGCTAAGTTTAAATTTGTCAATTTGTCTAGAAGCTGTAAACTTTAAGTGAATTCTCTTTGTTTCTGTATGTCGATGCCAAGTCAGTCGTCTATCCAAATGTATACCAAGGTATGTAACAAAATCAGACTGAGATATTCACCCTAATAACACAATTGTGTTTGGCGTATTTAACATACGCCTACGACTGAGAACGTGAACTTTTTTCCTTTAATCTTTTACCAAGCAGTCGTAGGCGTATTTTAAATACGCCAAACACAATAAGGTTGATTGTAACATTATTAAGTGTGACATGTGGAAATGTTTATGAAAATTTTCATAAAATGATAGATTCAATGCTATCAGAGTTGCTTTTCCTTGTAAAGTACCCGAGTCATATGATATTAAATCTTTTTTCATGTGATAGCATGCCATTGTCAACTGATTTTGAAGACATTTATTTCTTGTCGGATAGAATTCTATCAGGTTTTCGTGTGATTGAATCGTACGTTTGTGAATGTAAGATAGTGAATCCCGGCCTTAATTAGCATCTGTTGTAAGATAAAGAAAACAATAGATTACTATTTTTAATCATTAATATAAACATCCTTTAACTGTTTGTACACAAGCAACCACAAAATAGCATTACAGTTAAAAGTAATTTTTGTGATTATAAATATTCACTTTGGTCAGCTATCAGATTTATACAAATTTCTAAACAAACTAGCACACCAAATTATTTAAACTAACTGAAAGATTTAAAAAATATGTAAAAAACAATTTATTGAATTTAGAGTATGAATGCAAAGTGTTATAAGAAAACTTTAACCAATAATTTTTCACACTTCTTAATTAATTAGTAAACAAGCTTTGGAAAAAAATACATTTGTTTCTCCAAAGAAAAAAAAAACTTAAGATGCTACAACTTGTCTAGTCATCTGGAAACGTAATCAATTGCTTTTGCTTACAGTTTTTGTCATCATCTTTATATTTTAGCGAAATATTAAGAAATTACAATAAGAATTGTAAACGATCAAGTGGAAGTAAATAGTTAATATTAAATGTCATGTACAGTAGCAAAATTTAAAATTTAATAATTCAAGAGATAGGGAGGGAGAAAATATAAAAATGTTTATATGTATGATAATCTTTAATAGAATGGGAAAGAATAATTGAATGCAAGTAAGTAATTAATATGTAATTTTAAGTTACGGAAGTAATATTTTTTTAAAAACCAACTTATGTTAAAAATAAGAAAAAGTTCTATTAATTTAATCAAGGCGAACTCATATAAGGTGACCTCGATGGCGAATTCATTGAAAAAGCGAAAAAAGCAATCGGCCCAACCGAATCAAACATTACCTAATGTGTGATCATCGTGAAGATTATTTCCAAGCAACGAACATTTGTGTTGAAGAGCTGAATCGAAACACAGTAATCTCATCCTTATACTCACCACCTAGATTTGCAATATCAGAAAGCCAATATTATAAATATTATAAGTCATTGGGGCCCTGTTTCCTGACTGCTGGCGATTATAACGCTAAACATACCTTCTGGGGGTCACGACTAATAACACCAAAGGGTCGTGTTTTGTATAATACAATCTCTAAAATGAATTTAAATGTTGTCGCGAGCGGACAACCAACATATTGGCCTGCTGATCCACAAAAAATTCCAGATGTCATCTATTTCGGCGTGATTAAAAAGAATTATCCTCTGATTACACACCTACAATAGTTACTATAACAAACACCAATAGAATTGTATCTCCCTCTGGCTACATAGCGGCGTCAGCTTCACAAATAAATTGGTTAAAATATAAAAAATATCTCAGTACCCATTGCACAGAAAATATACCGCTTAGCACACCGGAAAATGTGGATCTCTCTATTGTCAATTTTTACAGTTATCTTAAACTAGCAGTTCAACATTCCAGCAAACCCGTCAAAAAAAACCAATTATAATAAAAAATATTTTACAGATGTCGAGCGCCTCTTGAATAAAAAAAGGAGAGTGCGAAGAGAATGGCAATTGCACAGATCCCCTCAACTTAAAAATGAATTAAAAGAGTGTACAAAAAGGCTAAGAAAAATATTGCAGACTCAGAAAACGGCTTCCGTAGAAAAATATCTTAAGGAACTTGATGCAACTCCACAATCAGGCTACTCATTATGGCGTGCAGCTAGAAAACTCAAAAGACCAGTTATCTCGAAACCACCATTAAGAAACCCGAATGGAAGTTGGGCAAGAAATGATAATGAAAAAGGAAACCTGTTTGTAAATCATTTGAAAAACGTATTTACCCCAAATATACCTGACGATATAGCGGACGAGTTGCCGCCTGTTTATGTTAGAGCAGCTATCCCCCTAAGATTTGAGATAAGGGAAATAGAAAGGGCTATTTGTGAATTAAACACCAAGAAGGCACCTGGTTTTGATAAGATCAGTGACAAAATGCTTTTGGAGCTAACTCGCATAGCAAAGAAAATTATTCTTTATATTTTGAATGCTATTTTACGCCTTGAATACTACCCTCAATAATGGAAGGTCTCCTTAATAACGATGATACCAAAGACAGGAAAAGATCACACAAAAGTTGAGTCATATAGGCCTATTAGCTTATTATCTAATATATCAAAGCTGTTCGAGAAGCTCTTAGCATCAAAATTTACCCCAATTTTAAATGACAATGGGTGTATACCTAATCATCAATTCGGCTTCAAAAGAGAGCAAAGCACAATTGAACAAACCCATCGGATAGTAAACGTCATAAGAAAAGCCTTTGAAGAAAGAAAATATTGCTCCGCTCTTTTCATTGATGTTTCTCAAGCTTTTGACAAAGTCTGGCATGTAGGCTTGTTACATAAATTGAAGCTAAACCTACCGGTTAATACACACAAGCTGTTAGAAAGCTACCTGGTCGGTCGAAAATTTATTATTAAAGAAGGTGATTTTTTAAGTTCTCCTCAGCCAATTGAAGCTGGAGTCCCTCAGGGAAGCATCCTGGGCCCTCTTTTTTACCTTATATATACCTCGGACATGCCAACAAGCAATTTCACCCTAACCTCAACTTTTGCTGATGATACAGCTTTTCTAAGCGTACACGAGAACAGTCGTGAAGCATCTCGATAGCTGCAGGATCATATATTTCAACTAGAACTGTGGTTAAACAAATGGATAATAAAGGTCAATGAGCAATAACGCGTACATATTACATTCACCTTGCGTCGGGAAACATGCCCCCTATTAAAATCAATAATCAACTAATGCCTCAACAATCGCATGTCAAATATCTCGGTATTCATCTAGATCGGCGTTTAATATGGAAATGCCATATATAAGCAAAATTAACCCAAATGAAACTAAAAGCAATTCAAATTAACTGGCTTATTGGAAGAAATTCTGTTCTTAGTCTCGATTGCAAACTACTACTTTACAACGCTATTTTAAAGCCAATATGGTGCTACGGTATTCAAATATCGAAAAAATTCAAAGGCGCCAAAATAAACTTCTTCGAATAATTGCAGCTGCCCCTTGGTATGTTAAAAACTCAAATATCCACAAGGATCTCAATGTGCCACTGGTAAGCACTATTATTACGAAGTATGCGGTAAAATATTTGAAAAGGCTAGAGTTGCACCCAAATTCACTAGCTCGAAATATTTTAAATGATAGCGGCCACTCTCGCTTAAGAAGGAGAGACACTGCAGCACTTACCCATTAAGATGAGCGATAAACACCTACATATGTGAACAGATGAAGAAATTTTTTGTCTGGCACTGGCAGGACATAAAATAAAGCATTAGGTTAAGATTTGATTAATTATTGTTAGTTTATATTTAATATATGAAGACTCAATAAATAAATAATGAAAAAAAAAAAAAAATCGGCCCAACAATGTCAAAAACGAGAACAAAATGGAAATAAATAAAATCACTGACAGAAACAAAAGGTAAACTCAATAAAAAAAAAGTCATCTTTTAAAAATACGGCTATTTTCCGAAACGTGTGTTCACAATACAGTCAAATCCCGATAAGTCGTACCCCGATAAATCGTAATTCCCGATAATTCGTAATAAACTGTCGGTCCCTTGAAAAAATCTCGTTAATTCGTAAAATTTCCATACATTATGGTCCCTTCACTAATTCGTAATTTTTTTTTTCTTAATCGGTCGACAACTCTATCAAATATGCTTTAAAAATACAAAAAAAAAATATTTTCGTTTTCTCTTGTTGAAAAATTTTTTAAAAAAAAATAATCAAAAAGTAATTTCAATTTTTGGGAATACAAAATTTTAATTACAAAAGATTTTGTTATTCGTGCTTAATTCCCAGTTTTTATTCTTGATAAAAAACACTTGAAATTTATTGTTGATGGGATAAGCTATTCCTATGCATTTCACTGGTTGCTTAGGCCAGATCATCAGGAAACTTCATCCATAAAGATTTTAGAAAAACTAAAGATATTAAACCAAATAAAACTGTTAAACGTATAAGACTTATAGCAACAGTTTTACTTGTAACAATATCAAAGCTTTAACAAAACACATCAACAATAAAAAAGTGGGTTTATCTCATCTTACATTCCCAAATTTTTAACCATTTACTAAATCATTGCTGTAAACTTTCAGATCTTGTAATTACGGTGCTTAAAACACTTGATTATTGAAAACCCAAACATCACTAAAATTAATTTAATGCCAATTTTATAAAAAGAAATTATGTTCAATTATGCGCCATGTTAGCCAGAGGCAGATAATTTTCTGGTGTTTGTTTAAAACTGCAATAATATTGGGATAATTCACTTCGATTTATATAACTTCCTTACAAATAGTGGTATTGACATAAAAATTAGCGACAATAACTCTTTAATACCTACTATGTCTTGACAAAATTTTGTGCGAACTAAACCTCATAATATGATTTTATTCCTGCGGGTCCATGTGTCTCAAATAGGGTACACTCACGACTATACTTTCTACTTGTTTTATATTGTAACAATGTTTCATAAAAAACGCTCAAAACATGCCGAAAATCTAGCATTTTTAAAGTGTCTTTTAAAATGGAACCAAAGTAAGGAAGTTGTATTTATGTTGTTTCATCTACTTTGAAGCTTACCTAGAAAGCTCCTATTCTCCTATTGTGCATATTATAATATTTAACTTGAATACACATCATTTTGTACTAAAAAATAACTTATTTTGAAATTTAATTAATTGAAATCTTTCAACTGCAGATGAGTAACTTGCTGTTATAGGGATTAATGGGATATTTTTTTTTTTTTTTTAATTTAATTTTCCGAAAGAGTGCAAACTTTTACATAATGTAAATTTCATTAGATAGTTAATCTAGAAGCCTGTATAAGCTAAAGCTATTTCAAATAGAAATTCCCTGTTTGAGCAAACTTTAAAAATTTTTCAAAACAAAACTTGCTTAGTGTTAATTAATATTTACAGCAATTAGTTATTAAAACAAATCATATTCAGATAGAAAAAAAATAATTTATATTTCTTAAACAAAAAATACCTTGCAATTAAGATAACTAATGAAAGATTTGATCATATATTCCCACAATATCAGGGTAGTTAAAAAATTAAATCATAAATAAGGAATGTTCAAGAAAAATTTTTAACTATTCTTTTTAATTTTCAGTTTAAAAAGAGTCTAAAACAAAATTTAACTAAAATGAAAATGTGTTGAGGTGTCCGTCCTTTCTATTCTTATAATGTCTAAAATAATGAAAGGAGGTTTTATTAACATTTGCCCTTTAAACTCAAGAGATGCGAAAAAAATACTTGCTGTGTTTAAAATTGAACTGTATAAAAACTTAACATTTTGAATTTTTTAATTTGCATTGAATCGTACGTTAATAAACAAGGTTTTTTTAACATTGACTATTGTAAAATAATAGTTAAATTTAAAAATACTCGTAAATGAAAGAACATGTTATGAATTATTTATTAAAAAAAAAAAAAGAAAAATAAAAACTTACTTGATATTGCCCATTGCTGATCATTTAAAAGACCCCAAAGTGTTGCATTTAAATCTCGTTGACATGTGGCATCTTCGATGAATTCCAAACTATGCCGATATAATTCCACTGCAGCTGAAGTCAAATATGATGAATGAGATTGAGAAATTTTTAAGGCTTTAAAGCCTTGACCAGGCATTAAAATAAACGCGATAAGAACAAAATTTACAAAACGATACATTTTTCTTTGATTTCAGTAAAAATTTAATATTTTCTTTAAAAATTTCCCTTTTTATTGAAATGAGAATAAAACTTTTCTTAGAACTTTTTTTCGTTTACTGAGCAATTTGTATTTATCATCAACTAAATATATTCACGTGTAATAACAAATATTAAATAAAAAAGTATGTATGTTTATTTTTCTAACAAAAAACAAATACTAGACAATTAATATTTTCCGTTTTAGACAGCTTTATTTTCCAGCAATTTCATTAATTTATTTGCTCAATAATGATGCATGAATATTTTATTTTATATGATAATGCATACTTTATAGTTTAAAATTTTTTTGTAGCCATTCACTTCAAAGATGCGTTAAGATTTTTAAAATTTATTACAACTAAATTCCTATAATTTCTGCTCTTTGTGTTTAAATTTTGTATTTTGTTTTGTTCCGTTTCCGCCGACCGAACGCTTTGAAATTTTAACTACAACTGTTATTAACAGTCTGCACTTGGCAGGTGGTAAGCCAAGTCAAGTTTAACAGCGTGAATGAAACATGTTTTTTGTGTATTAAAAAAAATGTTTATAAACATTGTTGACGTGTGATATTTGCTCTTGAAGCAATAATGCATTAGCTTTAATCAGGGATGGAAATCTTGCTAAAATTGTAATTATTTGGTAGATTTTAGACTTTGTAGGTATCGTGCTACTATCGCAACTAATTTGCTAAAATTTAAAAGCGAATGCGTTTATTGATACGTATATATATATAAACCAGGCACCTGGAGTTTTAACATAATTTGGGTACGCTGAATCCAGTGGCTCTAACCGTTTTTTTTTTAGGTTAGCTGGTTTTCGAGACATACCGTTATTTTGAAAATGGAGGAAGTTGCAGAACATATCGTCGTTCGTAAATTATTGTGTTCTATAATATATGTAAAATATAACCATATAGAATACAATAATTTACGAACGACGATATGGCTTAGTTTATTGAAATTACTAAAAAAAAACGAAATTCCGATTTGTCAATTGGTGCAATACAGAAGAAGCAATAGCTGCTCTATCGGAAACACCGTAATGCTGGGTACACACAGTGCAATCTACATGCAATCTGTTTCAATGCAACCTCAAAATATCAAAGCGTTTTGATGTTGATGCAATCTGGAATGAATGAAAATGAATTTAATTCACTAGATTGCGTAAATGTGTTGCATAGTGTGTACCCAGCATAACGGTTCCAAGTATGTTGTTATATTCAAAATTTAACAAAATTGAATATCAAAGCGCGGGCTCTTACACTAAAAAGAAATTAATAATGTTTTACAGGATTCTAATGCAGACAAAAATACAACATATTTGCGATATAAGAAGTAGAGACGAGAAACAATTTTTTTACCCCCCCTTACGTAGGTACCGTCCTTCTATTTCCTTTGAATAGTTTCTATGGAATCTTAGCATTTTTTTAATTATCGTGTGAGCTGTAAGCTTAAATTGATTGCTAAAACAGTGCATATATTCATGTGAAGCGCAGTGTACTACAGCTAACCGTAAGCTCTATCGGGTTAAAAAAACACACCTTTTTATAATTTTTTTTTTTTTTTGTTTTGTTTGGAACTGATTTTAAAATATAAAAACTAAAACCCGTTTTCTGAAGATATGACAGGGGCTAATTCCGGCAGTCGTGATCGAATACTTTTTCGATTCGGAAGCAATTTTAATTTTAATTCTTTCAATCGATACTGAACGAAACGAAATTATAAGTGTTGTGAAAACTCAAATATATGCCTGACAGCAATGAAAATAATTTCGAAAAAAATATATATACATACAGATATGTGTTCTTAGTGAACCATGGTAAAGAGTATATAAGATTCAGCATCGCCGAATACAGCACTTTGACTTGGTTTTAATTGTATTTTGTTTACAAACAAAACACAGCTGTTTTTAAAGCAAGAAAAACAGAGCATAGAATAAATAACAGGGGGCTTACTCTCTATTGCGATACGAAAACAATTTTGATGCGAAAGGTAATTTCCAACTTGGTACTCTCTATAACTTTCGCAAATTTTTCTGAAAATGAAGCAATAGTGGTAATAAAAATTAAAAACGCGGATTTGCAGTAATGAAATGCCAAAGGGTGTAAAAATATTTGAAATTGAAAAATTTAAATAGAATAAAGTGATGATTTACGAAAAGAAAAAAAATTAAAAGATGCGAAAGACATATCCGCAAACGTATTAAAGAGTACCAATCGCTAGATTTGCATCGCAATAGAGAGTAGCCCCCCAGAGCATATAATAAATAAAAAAGCATATCGTCATATGATTTCAAAAAAGCCCTAAGTTTTACACAACTTGCACGATGGAAAATCTGGACTGTTTTGCGCAAGAGGAGGAACTTTTTCTATCAAACCGCTTTCATTAACATAAATGAAAAATACGGGAACGCTTTTCGTGCAGATTGGGATCTCAAACTAGAGTAAACCCACCAAGCAATATGCATTACGGTGCGATTAATCCGATTCTGAGGTCCGTTTGGCTCGCACACTAAAAAACACATAAAAACAGAGCATCCCTGCAAATAATGCGACTAGTCCTTACACGCCATAAGGGACTGGGACAAGTCCAAAGGTAACCCCAATGTATGAAAAAAACGTGGTCTATTTAACATTACGACCATATAACCCAGTTTTACATTACAAAGGAATAGTCTTAAAACTACTCGATGGTATACTCCAGAGGATTAGCTTTGAAATCGTTAAAAACGAAAACATGTCGTTAAAAAACGAAGACATGTCGTTTCACTCTTTTTAACAATGGCATGGTCCATGCTTGCATTTCATTGGACCAGTCCAGGGAGTAGTCCATTTGATCAAAATGGATCAAGTAGTCTAATATCAGGTGCGTTTGAGTACTTTTCCAGTAAAATGCAGTAAATGAATAAACTGAAAAATTTGCTCTCACAAAAAGCTGTTGTCCAAAAAAGTACGCGAACGCAAAATTTTTATAAATTCGTAAAATAAAAAGGCAACAGCTGATGGCAAATAATCGAAGTGTGGAAAAATGTTTACACTTTTTACTACTTAACTCGTTTTCTTATCGGTACTCGATTAAATACTTTTTATAACACGAACATTTTTGAAAAATGCAAACAAACTATTTTATGTAATCTTTCATATGTGTTTGTTTTTTATTTTATTTGATTTTACTTATTTGTAGCAGGTTAAATTATTTAAAAGAACATGAATAATTTTTTTGCTATTGATTACTTTAGTACCCATATACTTCACGCTTATACAATTCTAAAAAATTAACAAAACAAAAAAAATTTCAAAAGTTAGCCAAATAAATGCTTCATAAACAAGTTTAATTTATTAATAGTTATTCACTTTTTGTTTTGGTTTAATTTTTATTTTAACTTTTCTTTTATTTAACAATTTTTTCTCAATTTGTATGCTTTTGTTTGTTTACCTTTTGAAACATATGTTTTTTTGATTTACTAAATTTTACTGCAAAAATTTCTGCAGTCAAAATTTGTAAATACTCAGACAAGAACTGTCACTTTACTCTCTCAATTTGTGTTCTCATTTACTTTATTTTGTGTACTCGAACGCAATTTCGTAAAATGCAATAAAGTTCAGTAAAAAATAGTAAAAACTTTTGTGTTCTCGAACGCAGCTATTATTTGCAGGGATAAAATAAACAAAAAAGCATATCGTCAAATGATTTCAAAAAAGCTCTTAGTTTTACACATTTTGCCAAGCAAAAAATCTGGACTGTTTTGCGCAAGAGGAGGAACTTTTTCTCTAAAATACGGGAACGCTTTTCGTGCAAATTGGTCTCCCAAACTAGAGTAAACCTACCTAGCAATATTTATTACAACGCGCTTAATCCGAATCTGAGGTCCGTTTGGCTCGCACACCCACAACATTTGAAACTGCAGGTTTCCTTGATATTTAACGATTTTTCGAGATTAAATCCGAATTTTGTGGGTGTACGAGCAAAACGGACCTCAGATTCGGATTTAGCGCAACAAAATATGTACATATAGCTAGGTGGGTCTGGTCAAATTTACAGAACACTTATTTCACAATGTATTTTCACAATAAAAGTGGGCGGACCACATTTTTCCAACACAGCTTCAATTATGTTTAGACCAGTGTTCGAAAATAAACGGTACATTATTTAGCGTTCGGCTCACACACCGAAGAACGATATCTACTTTTTTAGTGTTTGTGTAAACATACATAAACTTTAATACCGTTCGTAACTATTTTCAAGAAAGAACCGAACATTATATAATGTTCGGTTCTTCGTTAAAAAACAGAACAATTGTAGTGATACTGTAGAAAAACATTATATTTTAATGTTCTATAATGTTTTTTTTCGTGTGTGTATTTTGTTTTTGTAAAAAATTTTTGGTTTTTTTTTATCAGCAAAAAGCGACGAACATTAACGAGCCGAACCGAACACATTGAAGTTCGTAGATTTTCAAAAAAACCCAACGGAATTTAATGTTCTCATCATTTGCGTTTGTGTTTTCCACAAATCTACCGAACCGAACATTAAAGAACGATATTTTGTGTTTATTTTCGAACACTGGTTTAGACATTAATAGTGTCCGAACGAACGTTCGGGTTCGGTTACAGAGTTCGGCAAAAAATGATGTTCGGTCAAAGTTCGGTGTTCGGCGAAATTTTCACCGAACACGGAACTTTTTTATGAAATAACATATTATAATTTGGCATCATTGTAATACGAAATTAGTACAACTATTTTTCTCTATGATTATTAGTTCGAAAAACTACAGCGAAGACTAAATAAAATGCTTAAGTGTATAAAAATGATTATAAATAAACAAGTAAGAGTGCTATATTCGGCTGTGCCGAATCTTATATACCCTTCACCATTGTGGGAGCAGAATACAGAGCAACTAGACAAAAACTAAATAAAGCTGGTAAATATTTTTTTAAAATAAGAGACAACCGGTTTTGAACTTCGCTTTTCATAAGGGCCCAGAATATATATACTTTATAGGGTGTAGGATCAATATTGTAGATATTACAAACGAAATGACAAAGTTATATATACCTTTTTCACCTTCGGTGAAGGGTATGAAAAGAGTAATTTTTGGGAATTCTGGGGTCTAATCACCGCATTCGATACTATCGTATCGAATAAACTAATGAATTTTTATGCATACGATAGACACTGGCGTATCGAATGAAAACTCGATAAATGTAATGTCGAGTTACTCGATGTCGAATGCTATTATTTCAAATTCAATACATTTCATTAGATATCGAGTTTCAAGATACCAAAATAAAAATTTCCGATATTTTCCATATCCATAGGACATATGGCAGCCCTAAAATTTAGGTTTTTATAAAAATTTTCATGTTTTTTAGCCCATTTTTGGAGTATTTTGCTCATAAATTACCCATTGTCTAACCGATTTGATAGTTTTATATACCGACGTGTTAAGGAAGAATTTTACCATTTACTTAAATTATATTTATATATAAACATTTATATATACTTGTATACATATATTTTAACAAAGTTAATTATAAAACAAGTAAGAAAGTATAGTCGGTCAAGCCCGACCATATGATACCCTACACCACAGTATTTAAAAACACATCATGCTTATGTGTCTATATAAATATAGATTTATATATGTTTATAAACTTCATGAAAATCGGTTTGAAAGTTTGTGAGAGGCAGAAATTGCCCCCTACCTCCCGTTGTGGTCCTATTTTTTAAAAACTGTATAGCTAATGTGTCCATATAGATATGGATCTATCTATGTTTTAAATTTCATTAAAATCGGTTTGAGAGGCAGAAATTGCCCCTATCTCCCCTCGTGGTCCTATTTTTTAAAAAATGAATACATTTTGGGTCCATATAGATATGGTTCTATCTATGTTTTAAATTTCATTGAAATCGGTTTGATAGTTTCTGAGAGGAAGAAATTTCCACCTAAATTCCCTCGTGGTCCTACGATTCGGCCCATTTTCAATAGGCTTGGTCCTTGTGCCAATAAAAACCTATGACCCAAATTTTAAAAATTATCTCCAAAATTGGGACCTGTACTTTGCGCACAAGGTTACATGGACAGCCAGCCAGCCAGCCTGCCAGCCGGACGGACATCGTTAGTTCGACTCAGAAAGTGATTCTAAGACGATCGGTATACTTTAAGGTGGGTCTAAGACCAATATTTTAAGGCGTTACACACATCAGCACAAATGCATAATACCCTCTCCACTATTGTGGTGTGGGTATAAAAAGAGTAATTTTTGGGGATACAGTAATTTCGGTTGTAACTCAGCCATTTTTTAACCGATTTGACAGATTTATATACCGACTTGTATAAAAAGAAATTTACCATTTACTTGAGTTATAAAGCTTGGACTCGGGGGGATCTATGGTTCCCGAAAGTGGGTATTTAAAAAAAAAAATTTAATTTTGGTCATAACTTTTTTGAATCTGAACCGATTTTCCCGAGTTTTTTATAAAATATGTTCTACTAAAAATTTCCGATATTTTGGTATATAAGTCATATCTATAGGACATATGGCAGCCCTAAAATTTAGTTTTTATACAATTTTTAATTTTTTTTGTACGAGAGGTACCACGCCCACTTCTCCAATCCCGCCCACATTTTGTAGGATGGTGTGTATTGGCAACCTTAATGTGTGTACCTAGTTTGGAAACTTTGGCTTTTTCCGTTCCCCAGATATACAGCAAAAAGTAATAAAAATACAACAACCACAAGGGATTTTTGGAAAAAATTAGAGGTAGTCGTTGTTTTTTGCTCATATCTCAGCCATTTGTGGACCGATCTGGCTGAATTTCAATAGAAAAATTATAATAAGAATACCTGACATAAAGATACACCAACCAAGTCCCCATCATATCTGGGGGCTTCGGAAAACCCATTTCAACAGACAGACGGACAACCGGGTTTGAACTTCGCTTTTTATAAGGACCCAGAATATATATACTTTTTAGGGTGTAGGATCAATATTGTAGAAATTACAAACGGAATGACAAAGTTATATATACCCTTTCTACCTTCGGTGCAGGTTTTTATACAATTTTTAATTTTTTTTGTACGGGAGGTACCACGCCCACTTCTCCAATCCCGCCCACATTTTGTAGGATAGTGTGTTTTGACAACCTTAATGTGTGTACCTAATTTGGAAACTTGGGCATTTACCGCTCCCCAAATATACAGCAAAAAGTAATAAAAATACAACCACCACAAGGGATTTTTGGAAAAAATTAGAGGTAGTCGTTGTTTTTTGCTCATATCTCAGCCATTTGTGGACCGATCTGGCTGAATTTCAATAGCAAAATTATAATAAGAATACCTGACATAAAGATACACCAACCAAGTCCCCATCATATCTGGGGGCTTCGGAAAACCCATTTCAACAGACAGACGGACAACCGGGTTTGAACTTCGCTTTTTATAAGGACCCAGAATATATATACTTTTTAGGGTGTAGGATCAATATTGTAGAAATTACAAACGGAATGACAAAGTTATATATACCCTTTCTACCTTCGGTGCAGGTTTTTATACAATTTTTAATTTTTTTTGTACGGGAGGTACCACGCCCACTTCTCCAATCCCGCCCACATTTTGTAGGATAGTGTGTTTTGACAACCTTAATGTGTGTACCTAATTTGGAAACTTGGGCATTTACCGCTCCCCAGATATACAGCAAAAAGTAATAAAAATACAACCACCACAAGGGATTTTTGGAAAAAATTAGAGGTTGTCGTGGTTTTTTGCTCATAACTCAGCCATTTTTTAACCGATTTGACAGATTTATATACCGACGTGTTGAAGAAGAAATTTAGCATTTACTTTAGTTATAAAGCTTGGTTCCCGAAAGTGGGTATTTAAAAAAAAAATTTAATTTTGGTCATAACTTTTTTGTATCAATAACAATTTAATTAAAATTGTTATTGATAATCATTCATTCTTGACCGACCTGAGATTCGAACCCAGGTGGCTGGTTACCCTGACATGTTTCAAGAATGAATGATTATCAATAACAATTTTAATTAATTTTCATGTTGTAAAATTCCTTTCTTCATAAAAATAATTTAATGAAAATTAAATTGGATGAACTTAAGCCTGATTAAAAATATTGAAAATTTGGATTAAAATCTATAAATAGTTCAACAAAATTACCACAATACTAATTAAAAAATATCAAAGCTAAATTTTTAAACAAAGAATTATAACAAGAAATGAGTACTAAAACGGACGTGGGGGTACCGTGGTATTTTTGAAAGGAAAAAGTACTAAAAATAATACCATAGTACTGAATTTTCCATCACTGCTAGGGCTATAACCAAATTATTGGCATAGTACGACCAGAGGTCCAAGCCGATTAATAATTATCGGCGGCGGCGGCTTGAAGAAAAACAGTCGGCGGCGGCTTTAAGCCGGCTGGAGCAGATGTTAATTAACAAATTTTCTCAATTTAAAAAAATTTATATTTATTTTCATATAAACATATGTACATCTAAAAAACAAATTAATAAATTCAGTCTATGAATAAAAAATAATTAATTATGTTTTCTCTAAACATAACAATTCTTCCACAATTTTGTGGTTATCGTGCACAAAAAGTTGCTTTCTTATTGTAGTCGGATTAAGTCGACTTCTTTTTTCGTTAATACATGTTCCAGCAATAGAGAAAGCCTGTTCTGATGAGGCAGAGGTGGCTGGTATACCAAAGCAAACTTCAGCTAATTTTGCTATATTTGGAAAAATCTAAAAAGAATTTGTAAAAAAAAGGTAAAAATATACGTATTTGGAAGTTAATAACTAAAACAGTATAAATTTAAATACAAACATACCTCTTTGTGTTGTTGCCACCAATCAAGACTCTCAGTTTCATCTACATTGATTGCAAAATATTTATTGATCTCTATTTCTAAAGAATTTTCTTTATTTGTAGATGCTTTTGTAACAAAATTCAACATTTCCTGGCGTGTGTCAGAAATTTTCTGCAAAAAAATTTTTATTAGTCGAACTTAAGTTAAAATTAGAAATACCATAACACACATACCTGTTTTTTGTTGTTATCTTCATAGGCTATACTACTGGTTGATGGCATTTCTTGAAAGTCACATTGACTTTCTGATTGAGAGTTTATTTCTTTAATTTGTTCAAGAAGAATGTCTTCTTTTGTTTTGTGGTGTATAAAATCCATTTTCAGTTCAAATGAACATTCAGCCTTGCAGTTTATTGGAATTTTTTTACAATAATTTTCTAAAGTAACCCAGTTTTTTTGGCATGGATCTAATAAAGCTGCTAAAAGGTGAATTTTTAAAATCTTGAACCTCTTTCCAAAATTGTCTATGGCAAAACGGCACAATTTTATTGTCAAATCAAAGCATGATTCACTTTCTGTCTTCTCCAAACAACATATAATGTTTTCGTAAAAATAAATGCATGATGATAAAGTGGCGTATTTTTGCCCCTGCAAATACCACGTTGCTTTTTCGAAGATTTTTAAAAATAATAAAACCTCTTTTATTATTTGTTTCTCCATTTCAGGTATTATTAAGTTTTCACGTTTGACTTTTAACAATGCGATGTTTATTGCATCTATATTTTGTTCAAAGCTTGTAAACATTGACATTGACGAATTCCATCTTGTTGGGACTGAGTTCTTTAAAGAAATGGAATGCTTTGCATTAATGAGCTTGTCACTTGACTCACAAAAGTCGTCATCACCACAAGGAAAATTTTCTATTTTATCTTGTTCTTCAAGAATTTTTTGTGATTCCTCCAAAAACTGCAATATTTTATTCTGCTCTTCTAAATTTTGAAGTCTTGTGATTTCCTCAGAGCTTTACATCAAACTGCGATAAACATCTTTCAATTTGCTAATAATGGTGTTTATATGATTAAAAGATTTGTTGTTAAGCACATCGTGCGAAAGAAACCGGTGCAGAGCATGGGCGATGCATCCATAACGTGAAATATTTTCTGTTTTTAGCGCAGCAACAATATTTGAGCCACCATCGGTTACAGCACATATGTTTTTATTACTAAGATTAAATTCCATTAAACTTACTTTGATTTTTTCTGCAACAGCCTTTGCAGTGTGTGGTCGAGGAAATATCTCGGTTTTTAAAGTAACTACTTCCAACTTAAACTGTTGGCAATAATGCACTTTTATGTTGATATACGAAAGACGTTTGTGTTTGTCTGTCCACATGTCTAATACTAAACAAATATGGTTTGTAGAGTTTTTTAATTTATCTTTAACACGATTTAAGTATACATCATATACATCATTCAACGCGGTAGAAGAAACTGTGTAGGCCCTAGGAAAGTGTGTTTTTGGGTTTAAAGATTTTACGTACTTTTGAAATCCGCTTCGTTCAATAATGTAAAATGGTTGCAAATCAATGCAGCACATTTCAGCCAATCTACGAGCGTTTTGAAATTTATCGTTCTTTGACATTGTTGAATCTAATGCGTTCTGCGTCATTAGTGTTGTTTTTTTATAATTCGTTGATTTTACGTCAATGTCATGTATTGAACGTAAATGGTTGAGGTAATTACTTGTTGAAGTGTTTTTTCCAAACCTTGTTAAAAGGAAAATTTTGAAAAAAAATAAAATTTTTAGGCAAAAAAAAAACAACTTACCCTTTTAATATCATATTTTCTTGTTCGAAACATATTTTGCAGAATTTATATTTTTCAAGTATATGCCTCTGGCCAATATACAAATCTCCAAAAAAATTCCAGCACTTAGAGACACCACTTGTGCTTACAACTACTTTTGCCATTTTTTTCACGTTAGCTTTTCTTTGCAATAGTTTATTATAATAATCTATTGATCCAGAATAACTCAAATACTTATTGTAATTAGAAAGCTCTTCATTGTCGGACTCTGATGAACTTTCTATAATTTCACTTGCACTTTGTTGAGAAAAAAAACTTTTTATATTTGTTTGTGTCATTTTGTTCATCACTTTATATAGAAAATTATAAATGTAGAAACGTTGCGAAAATAACGGCATATATTTACAAAGCCCAGGGTTGTAAATTTTCAATGCTACCATATCGAATTTTTTGTTCTAACACAAAAAATGTTTGGCTTATCTACTAAAGTCGGCGTAAAATTTAAGCCGAAACTAGCCGGAACTTTCGGCGGCGGCTAATGCTAAGAAAAACATACCGGCGGCGGCGCTGAGCCGGCTTGAAGCCGATCGACTTGGACCTCTGAGTACGACGGAGTGGCGAAGAATGTTTTAGTAATGAAAACACCTGTCTCCCGTCGTTTTGCGAAAAAAAAACCTCACGCAGGGAAGCAAATTTCTAAAACCTTCTAAGAAATTTTGAACCGCGATGACTTGTAAACCGTAGGAAAATTTTTAAATCTAAAGCAGTGGATAAATTCCAAAATAGCATTTAAGTGATACTTTAGGAATACATATATACAAATATCAGGTGTATATTTTTTAAAATTTTCGTGAGATAAAATGGTTGTTTTTAAACTTCAACCCGATCCCTGCGTGAACTTTTTAACAATCCGAAAAAATTATCATATTTTTATACCCTCCACCACAATTAGTTGTGAAGAGGGTATATTAAGTTTGTCATTCCGTGTGAAACTCTTTTATTATTCATCTCAGACCCTATAAAGTATATATATTCTGGGTCCTTGAGTAATTTTAAGTCGATTTAGCCATGTCCGTCTGTCTGTCCGTCTGTTGAAAACACGCTCACTTTCGAAAAACTCAAAAGAAATAAACAAACTTGGTGTCAAATTGCTTGTAGTTATCCTAAGCAGTTTGGGATTGAAATCCAGCAAAATCGGTTCAATAGGATCTGAGCTATGAATCAAAATGTGGAACCACCACCTAAAAAAAATTGATAATTTTGTTACAAAAACTAACATAAATGGTGGAAAAATGCACAGAATGATATAAGATTTCGCAACAGTTCGTTTTATTTAACTGGAAATCATGCTGTAAAATATCTTGAAGATCCGTCCATGATTTACCCTAGGCCCCATATAAGCCCTACTCCCGGAAAACAGTATAGTAAGCCTAAAACCCTAACTAACAATGCTATCATAACAAATTTTGGCACGTCACAGTTAAATAGGACTAGAAATGAAACTGTCAAGTTTCGTGAAGATCGGTTCATAATTTACCATAGGCCCCATAGAAAACCTACTTCCAGAAAACAGTTTAGTACGCCTAAATCCGTAAAAAATAATGCTATCATAACAAAATTTGGTACGTCAAAATTTTATTGAACGAGAAATAAGACTTTAAAATTTTGTGAAGAACGGTCCATCATTTACCATAGGCCCCATATAAACCTTACTCCCGGAAAACAGCTTAGTAAACCTAAATACGTAAAAAATAATGCTATCATAACAAAATTTGGAACATATAAGTTTTACAGGACTAGAAATAAGACTGTGAAATTTCGTGAAGATCAGTTCATAATTTACCCTGGCCCCATATAAACCTTACTCCCGGAAAACAGCTTAGTACGCCTACAAACGTAAAAAATAACGCTATCATAACAAAATTTG
This sequence comes from Pollenia angustigena, assembly GCA_930367215.1. NCBI lineage: Eukaryota > Metazoa > Arthropoda > Insecta > Diptera > Polleniidae > Pollenia > Pollenia angustigena. Next base: position 121,402,755 of record OV884059.1, on the reverse strand, counting down.
ATACATCACAGTTTTATAGAACTAGAAATGACACTGTGAAATTTGGTGAAGATCGGTGCATAGCTTACCATAGGCCTCATATAAAGCCCACTCTGGTAAAATAATTAAATACGCGGTAAACTTTCTTCCAGTTTAGCTTCATATGGCCAGAAAAAATGTTATGCAATTTTGTGATATACGGTCCATAATTTTCCTTATATTCCATTTTAGCAGCCTTTTGAAATTTACTGCAAACGCTTAAACTAATTGCACCGCTGTATTGAAATTTATGTTTTTTAATACCAGAAATCGTTCTGCAGAATTTGGGATGATTGGTTCATAGCTTACCATGGCTTTTATATAATTTGTTCTCTTGAAAATCATTTAAGTTCATCTTAAACTGATATTCTACTCAAATTTTTAAAACTTGATTCTGATTGTCGATCAATAATTTTATATAGGTCTAAACCGCAACAAATTTTAATGCAGATGTCTGTTTTTACAAAGATTATAATAATAAGTAGACATCATACAGATATTAGTCCTAAAACATTCGAAGTGTCGGTGGAGGGTATCAAAGATTCGGCACAGCCGAATATAGCACTCTAACTTGTTTATTAATAACTTTTAATGTTCTACACGACTATACTATGCCGTTTTTGATTTTCGCAAAAAGTGTGAAAAAGTTTTAGCCCTAATGTATACTAAATTAAACTTGAACTTTATTTTTTGTCTTAAAAAAAGCAATAACTAATTATTTTTTAACTATAAAATAGTTTTGGCTACTATAAAGTGCAATTTATCTTTTTATGTTGCATCCTTCAAAAAGTGTATATGTAATAATTTTCCGAAATTTTATTTTGTTTTAAATAAATACATTAAAAAAAGTACAATTGTTCAGATTTATTAACAAAAAGTTCGGGTTCGGGTTCGGCCTAACTTGTCAAAATCAAATACCAAAGTTCGGGTTCGGTCTCAAAAAGTGCGTTCGGTCGGACACTAGACATTAACCATACCAAATTTCATTTTGATATCTGCTCCGAAACGGCAGTTAACAATTTTGGCCAACTAAAATTGCAAAAAGTCACGCTATGCCATGGCACGATATCGTTAATCGTAAGCCAAACAAAAGCATCCAATTGAACTGTTGACCTTCTTGATACAACTAAGCCTCGGTGGGCATAAGAGCCAAATCCGTTTTTCAAATTCTTCATGTTGTGGTTGCTGTAAGGCCCAAATGCAGTAAAAGTCGCTCACCATTTTCTGTTAAACAATCGGGGCAAATATTGACTTAGGTGTTCTTTTCTTATACAAAGCAGCTATTGAAAAAAATAAACTAGACCTGAAATTACCCTAGACTTACTCTTTTATGAAATCTCTATAGAGGGATAATCCAACTGGACTATAATAAAGTTCAAATTTCCCGAACAGCTGCATTTTAAAAGGATTTGTTGTATGTATGAACATGTAGGCGATGCTTTGAGTTATTTTCCAATCTTTTACAGTCCTTTACATTGGGTATAACTCAACGAAAATGGGAAAATAGGGAACCACTAAACGACCAACTGATGTGTAATTTGCAACAAGATTTCTTTTTCCACATTCCAAATTGTAGGGTAATCGATCGATTACGGTTAGCAGCTCAGCTTCTGTTGCGTTGTCAACGCAACTGACATTTAAATTGCTATTAGGTACGGCAACATTGTTAAAATGCCAAAAAGTTATTTTGACAGTTTGCCAACTAAAAATAAATATACCATTTGAAAAAAAAAACGAACAAAACAGTGATTCAAAGTGAATAAAAAGTAAAATAAAATTAAAAAATATAATAGCTTCTGTGGACCTTTTTTTCGCAGACCAATAAGAGGCGATAAACGTGGCATCTATTAAACGCTATATAAGGAAACATGTATCAAAGCCTCTACTGTTTGTAGTTGCCGCTCGTAAATATTTTTGAGCTCAGTCTCTTGTTCCAAAACTGCAGCTTAGTTTGCCCAAAAGACATGTTCTTTAGGATTTAAAAGCTTGGCTGCAGCCAGTTCAATCGGGGCCAAACTTGTTTCCTCAGACGTTTTTTCGACAATAGTGCTAAAAATTTTTATTGTACTTATAAATAGTATGTGGTTATTTTATTAAACTGTTCATGGTTTTTTAGTCCAAATTTTAAAACTTTTTTTTTAACTTTAGCATGTTCATCAAATGTAATTTTCATTTACATAATTATTTTTATGAGGAGAGAAATTTTACAACATGAAATTAATTGATAATTTTTCTTTCTTGACTGACCTGGGAATCGAGCCCAGGTTTCTACGGATAGGTTGCCCCGACATGTTTCGATAGTACCCACACTATCTCTTCAGAAGGGTTTGCCGTTAAACACTCATCGCCATTGACTACGGCTGGCAGTCAATAGTCAAACATCAATCTTTAAACCAAATGTTATTCAACTTGGTGGATCGAAATTTGTTGTGAATGATTTTCTAATTTAATTGATAAACATGTTCTTCCTTACTTATGTTTTAATACTTTTTGTCAAGAATTCTTCTTGAAGTTTAAAGTACTTACATTTTTCTGTTTTTTATGTTTTTCCTTTTTCTGTCTTTCTATTTTCCGTTATCCATTTCAGCTCAACTTGAAAGACAAATGTAAACATAGAGCTCGGTGCCTAAGTTGTTAACAATAATTAGTATGTGGTTATTTTATTGAACTGGTTATTGTGTTTTTTTTTTTTTTTTCTTTAATTTTGCCTTAAAATGTACCCACACTCGTTGCCAAAACTGTTAAATTTTTCTGAGATACGCTTCCATGTAGCTGCAGTGCTGGGTTTTGTTTTCCCAAAAGACCGAACACCATTCATGGATTAAAAGTTCAAACTATTTTCGAGTTGCTATTTTTACCATTTAGAAATCTAAAATTAAATAATATTTACATAAACTTACAAAACACAAACATTTTTAAAAAAAATGTATGTATGTATGTACTTACTTATTAGGTTTGCCGCCTTCTTTACTTTAAAAATATTAGCACCAACTACAAGTTTGTGTTTGCGAATATGTTAACAATACGTCAACTAAAATAACAAGCTGTAATATAAATTTGGCAACTGGCAACACAACTTTAGTTGTAATCGACCCATAAAACTTTAAGAAAACATGTTTGTGTTTTCATGCTATCGACAACAGGGGGAGTTTGTTTTTAGTTTAGGTGATATTGGTGAAAATATTGCTGGTGATATTTGCTTCGTACAATGGATGGTATTTGAATACTGAAAATGGTCAGTGCTGACAAGATTACTATTTGGCATAATAGGAACTACACAGTCCAGTTAGTGCTTACAGTACCATTTGGCGGTAATGGGAAGAACTCACTTTAATTTATAACTTAGCAATTATAACTGTAATTAACACTAATCAAAGCCAAAAACTGTTTTATTTAAATAAATTTGTTTTATTTTACTATATTTATGCATTTTTTTGTTTTTTTTTTTATTAAATTATTATTTCAAATACAACACTTTTTTGAAACGTATTATTTTTGTTTTCAAATATTTTTTTTTAAGTAAATAATATTACATATTTTATAATATGCTAAACATTTTTTGTTTTATTTTCATTATTTTATAATATATTTATACTTGTTTTTTTATAATAATTTGTAGCTTTTTATTTAAATAAAAATTATAATAGTAAAAAAAATCTTAAATCAAATTGTTTAGAGAAGTTTTATTTTGTGTACTTGCACAAATATTTAAAATATTAGCTAATTTAATGTATAAAAATTATACAGAGTATATTGTTTATATTACAAAAAAAAAAAAAAAATTATAAAGAAAATGTATTGATCTAAACAACACAGGTTTGGGTAGTGCACTAAATATTGATTTAAGTCAGGATTGCATTATCACTACATAAAACTACAAAACAATAAGTTAACACTACATATTTTTTAACAGCTTTAGTGATGGTTGGTATTTTTGTCACTAGCATTAAAAAAGTAGTATTGCAAATTTTTTTTTTTTGCTATCACTAAACGCAGATTGAATGCATAAAATCTGCATTCGATTCAAATGTTGCAAAATTGTATCTTGCAATCAAAAAAGCTGCATTTAAATATACTCTCACCATAATTATAAAATTGTAATTGTATATGTTTTTGATTTTTGTGATGATATGCACAGGGTTTAAAATGCTATCGCCATATTAGCAAAAGCAACCAAATTTTGCCTTTTTTTTTTGCACATCATATACATAAGAAAATGAAACGAAACAAAATTAAATTTTACAAAAAGAAAAAAACGTTCATTTTTAAAATGTTATTTTTGTATGGAAATCGATATTCAGTTTTCTCAGTAAATTGTGAATAAAATCAAAAGTTGAGCACCGATTACAATGAAATAAACCTTATTTCATTCGAAGTATGTTAAGCTAAAACTGTTTTTTCGTATTTTTATTTTTTATGAATTTTTAAAACAATGTAAGCACGGCTTAAAGATAATATTATTGCAGTGTTTCGGATTTTTTTTTTTTTTAATATGGTCAACCGTTTTTAAGTTATTCCAATATATGCAGTGAAAGTGCCTTAATTTTGGACATAACGGTATATCTCGAAAAGTCGAGTTGATAGAGAAAAATTGAGACTGAAGTCAGCGACCTCCAATTAGTAAAATTTTGCAATAAAGTTCCAGATCGCACAAAAAATGTTCAAATTTGCTGTGCAGTTTTATAAACAAACAAATGCAACACTCTCCATCAAATTTATACGAAAATCCGTATGCTTTTCGCACAGGTAACAATACCACCTTAATGCTTCTTGGTCTTACTAATCAAATTCGGGAAAATTTTAACAAAAATCTTTGAAGTGTTCTTTCTTGTCTACCTTGATCTTTTCAAAGCATTTAATTCGATTTTTCATGTAACTATTAGGCAATTCACAAAGTGTTATATTGTGTCAAATGCTTGCAGACACTTCATTAAAATTATACGAAAAACAGCATGCTTTTTGCACAGTAACAATACCACCTTAATGCTTTTCTTTTAAGTGTTCTAGTCTCCCTTGATATTAATTGTGCATGCTATAATTAGATGAATGTGACATTGATAAAAATATAGCAAATACAGCCAATATGACACAATAGAACACTTTGTGAATTGAATATATGATTAGAAGACTAAGGTTGGGTTTTTGAGATCTCAGTAAAACTAGGTTTAGTTAATCTGAAAATCGATTTGTGCCTCCATTACCAAGTTTGTGTACAAAATTTTGAAAGAACAGCTTAGTTTTGCCTAAAATCTTGGTATTTATTGAAATAATAAAAAAGATATCACATTTCGCCGGAAAATCCGAGTTTCAGACTACGTTAAACTTAGTTTAAGCTTAATCCATATCTGAAAAATCCGGCCTAAGAGATGAGTATAATTTTTCTCGATCAGCATGTTGACTAACTTTATCATGTTTAAATTTGTTTCGTATAATAATCATAATTGGTCTTTGCGTTTTCTGTATTCAGGAGTTCTACAAGGTTTCGTTTTAGGCGCACTTTTGTTTATTTTTAATATATGTAAATAGTTTGCCTACTTTTATAAATTCAACCTTGTGCGATGTTTTTTGTGGATAATGTGTTTCTTATATTTAGAAATAGTTCTGATTTTAGTAACGTAATGCGGGAAACACACTATTGCTTAGAGCGTGTCCATGCCAGAGAACGGCTTTGTGCGTTTGCAAAAAAATCGCATTAAATGAACACCAACAAATACACTCGCTTGCGGTCATACAATCAAACTTGCGCAACCGCAAACATTCGCTGCTGGTTTGCAGTCATTCAGATATCGTGCTTTGTTATTTATACCATCGTTAGCTTCGTTTTTTAATAAAGATGTTTGTGTGTTCGGTGCGACAATGATTGTTTTGGTAAAGAAAAATAAAATACAAACAAAAAAGCCAGAAATCAACCAATCATTTCTCATGTAGGCATTCAGCAGCTGCTATGTAGTAAAGGGCTGCAAGAATACATTCATTTGTTTATTACACACAAGCATTCCAATATTCATTCAAATATTTAAATAGTTAAGTACTGGTTTACAGAGTTTAAGAGTTAAAACATAAAAGAGAGTGTAGTCTGTGTTTTACTTTATCACAACAAAGGCACACATTCTATTTACTCTTTTTCTTTGAATATTTATTTACTCAATTTGAAAATGCAAACACACACAAGTATATGGTAACAGTTACCTGTGTGCAAGAAATACTACATAGTAAAATTAGTACTTATGTTTATTCTCATTACAAATATATCTCTATCAAACAGAATTTTGCAACAAAAATTATAAAAATTGGATTAAAAGTATATTAAAAAGGACTTTTAAATTCTTGCGTTTTACGTTTTCGATTTCCATAACAAAAGTTGCTAGTAATAATATTAATGTATTCATGTTATGAGTAAAACATTCAAATAATATTATATTCGAAACTTATACACATTTTATTATGTCTGTTTTATTTGAATGTGGTAGTATTTGTTTCTGTTTAAATACAGTTGTTTTCTTTTCTCTTTTGCCTTGTGTGTTTATTCATTTGTTTTTTTAACATAAAATGTAAAGCACTGCGTACTTAAATCGTTTGTTGTACTTAACTTTACCTACTTAAAAAACAAATGAATGTATTCATATGCCTTTTAAATGTAGTCATGCAGACCTTTACTATGTAGTACAAGAAAAAAAAATTTAAGAAAAACAACAACAAACAATTTCCATATAAATAGAAGACAATGTATTGTTGTTGTTATAGTTGTTATTGCTGTTAATGTTATGCTGGATACACACTATACAACTTATTTACGCAATCTAGTGAATTATATTCGTTTTCATTCATTCCAGATTGCTTCAACATCAAAACGCTTTGATATTTTGAGGTTGCATTGAAACAGATTACATGTAGATTGCACTGTGTGTACCCAGCATAACAAAGCGCCTCGTACTCATACCAATTTAGTTCGTCGTTGGCTTATCGAGTGGGCAATGACTACTTGAATGCAAAAGCATAAGAATTTTTGCCTTTTGACTTTGGGTATTTGTGTTGTTGCGTGCGCAACAATAAATGCAAACCACGCACTTTCAATAAAAAACTCACACATACACAAATCAAATGTGTACTTTGTTTTGCAGGCATAGAGTTAATGTAAATTTTAGCGTATGAATAAATCAAGAAAAATAGTGATTTTGCAGTTCTCTGGTACATACATAAACTAAGATTATTATGTACTAATATGCACATCGTGCTGGACAATGTCTATATTGAATCTGATGCGTATGAGTAATTTTAAGTAGTAAGCTTTTTTTCGAACGTCATATTGATAATTTTAACCGTAAAGTTTTAAAAGTATTCTTCGTAAGTTCTACCATTATGCATTAGATGCAACCTAGCTCACACTTTAATGATGTCACAGATATTATATGGCCTTGAAGTTTATTCAGCTACATCAACGACATTATTTAAAAAAATTAATCGTATTGTTAATACAGTATTAAGTTTTGTATATAACGTCAGACGGTATGTATGAACATATATACATATTTGTCATTTTGTTGGTCTCTTTCATGGTTTAAAATTTGGTGATTTTTTCAAGTTTAGAAATATGATAATATTTTACAAATTTTGTAAGTACAGCAGACCACTCGAATTAACTAGACGTTTTGATTTTTCTACATCCACTCGAAATATCTCCATATTTGCATCCCAATAATTTTATCGGCATTTCGGGAAAGGGTTTTTGGTTCGAAAGTCTATTTTTAAATAAATAAAAGTCTATTTAATAATAAATACAATATTTTGCACTATCACTAACTGTGAGTTGAAACTGCAAAATAAGTGCACTACGCCATCTATGATAAGCAATTATTAGAAAAAACATTAAAAATAAATTAATAAAAAAATATGTAATGTATTTTTCAAAAGCACAGTCAATAATAAGTGTTGAATTAATAAAAATTTAAAATATTTACATATGTTTGTAGGCTATTTTAATATTTAAAAGAGCAATTAAAATTAACTTCTAAATGTTGATCGAAATCTTTAGCGGAATTTAAGCACTGCTAGATTTCTTTTCCAAAAATCTGGAGATTTAGGAAAAAGAGGGGTAACAACGTTGGCATTCTCTCTCATTCCCTCTTCTAGAAACTCAAGTTAGAGCAAGAAAACTTGTTTTATGTAAATTTAAAACTATAAACAAAATTTAGTGTTGATTCCCCGCCTCAGGGTTTATCCGTCAAGTCTTGAGTTTTCAGGAGAGAAGTTAAAAGAGAATGCCATTTCTTTTACTCTGTTTTAAAAACTTAAGACTTGACGACTTAAATCTTAAGCGTATTAATCAGCACTTACACTGCAAGTTTTCTTTTATATCTTAAGTTTTAAAAACAAAATGGATATGAAAATGAATAACGTTTAATAAAAAATAATCAGGAGTGTGCCCCGGTAGGCTAGCTGGTAATGAGCTAGTCTATCAGTGCCGGTCTCCTGCAGAGAAGCGTAGAACTTCACGGGATTAGTTAAGGGACAAAAAAATCGAAAACGAAAGAATTTGGAAGTTGTTTTTAATACACTTTTCATATAATTTTTATTATTTTTGTTATAAAATTTTGTTTAATAGAAATATATTTGTATAATATTTATCATAAAATTATTTTATTACAGAAATCTTATTAAAAAATGTCTTTTAAAATTCTTGCGTTTTACGATTTCGATTTCCAGCACACCCCTGAATATTTTGCCAAAATTCCTTTATATTTGGTCATCTAAACTTCTAGTAGATATGTGTCAAATATTTTTTTGTATAATGTTTATACGTCGAGTTATGGGGTGCTTAAGTGTGGCCGTTTTAAGATTTTTTTTTTTTATTAATGTTTCGAACTATTAACAAATAAAACAATCGGATATCGTTTGATTTTTAAAAAAATCATGTGCCTATAATCCATCTTATTATGTTGGTATTAAGACTTAATTAAGTCTAAAATTATCAGTCCATATTTGACCATACAAATACTAACCCCGAAAATCGCTTTTAATGCCTTAACTTCCTTATAAATGACGGTATTAACATAAAAATTTATGACAATAACTTTTATTATAGTCCTGGTAGGTCCAAAATTAACCTTAGGTCCCATATAAAACCCCATCCTAAAATCTCATACAGATGAATATTATCACAGTAATTTTTTTTTTTCTTTTTTGAATGAATATATCTGAATAATATTTGCCACAAAAAACTTTTAAATTAATCTTAACGTCATAATATTTTGTATGCAGTGATGCCACAGCTCTTCAGAGAATTTTGGCAATTATGACATCAGTTAATTTTCTTATTCTTTTGACATAAAATAATGTTTCAGTTTTCATCCTTGATTGTTTTACTTGTAACTTATAAGAAAACTGTCACTTTTTGATTCAATATTTTCAATATATTAAAAAATAACAGTTATATTGTAATTTAAAAACAAATAATAATATAGAAGTAAATGTCGAAAAACTGATTCAAGTATACCATATTGATCCTTATGAACTAGTCTATATTTTATTGTTAAAATTTTAATTTCTATTCTTCGATCAAAATTAACATTTATTTTTTATTCTTATTTTTTTGAACTAAAATAACTGTTATTTTATAATTTTTATACTTTTGAACAAAAATAACTGTTAGTTTTTATTTTATTTTTATCAAAAATAACAGTTATTTTTTTATTTTTGTTTTTTATGTGAAATTTTTTAATGTGTAATCATCATTGGGATTTCTTATGCATATTAAAATAAATTATTAAAACACGTTCATTTCTTTAGAGAAAAACTTTTATTTTTGCTCGAAAAAATTAACTGTTATTTTTGTTCAAGAAAATAAAAATCAAAAAATAACTTTTATTTTTGCTCGAAAAAATAAAAATCAAAAAGGGTACGTTCGTAAATGCATCTAAACTGTGCATCACTGCTGCAGTGATCCAAAATGTTTTCGCTGATGCGAGTTCACTAGTTGCACTTCACTAATGCACATCAGCTGTGCAAAGTTTGAATTTTTGAACACGAGCTAAATTTTAAAAGTCTTATGCTGCAGTGCTGCGGCATCACTGCATAAAAAAACTTTTGACATGAAAGTAATGCCATGTTTCTTACAAGTGATGCATTTACGAACATTCAACTTTACTAATGCGCAACTGATGCGCAACAACTGCATTTACGAACGTACCCAAAATAACTGTTTTCATCTGAGTTTTATGAAAATTGGAATAACTTATTGTTATTGCTATTGTTGATAGAATTTTTATTATTTTATATTCGCTTATGAAACTTTTGGAATTTAGCTCTTGTTCAAAAATGCACACTATGCACAGCTGGTTTGCAGTAGAAAAGCATCACCATCACAACTGCAACCGGTGATCACGCATCAGCAACCAAATTCTGCATCACTACAGCAATGACGCACAGTTTTTATGCATTTGCGAACTGTTAGCTAATTTTGGATTTTATCTTAATTTTTTTTTTGTTTCTAGTTCAAAACAATAATTAAGAAATGGCAACATTTTAGCACCCCAAAACTCGACACACAAACTTCATACAAAAAACATTTGGTTCACACATTCATATCTATTAGAAGTACATACCCTGCAAATAAAATTGGACCACCTGACCCATTTTGATAAAATGGACTACTCCATGGACTAGTCCGATGTAATGCAAGCATGGACCATGCCATTGTTAAAAAGTGTTTGTAGTGAGACGACATGTCTTCGTTTAAATAAATTTCGGCAAAATATTTGTTTTTTTAGGTTGTCCGCTTCACGAATAATGTCCCCTTTTCATTCAATTTTCATTCCTTTGTGTAAATTTGGTATGGCATTCTTTTAAGTGCCTATTAGTTGTCTCATAAACTGTGTACCTATGTTATTTAGCATATGATATGCAAGACTATATTTAATGTAGAATTTGCTTCTCTTAAAAAATATTTCAACAAAAAAATAACTTAATTATTTTAAAAATTTGTTTTGAAAACCATAATAAACTAAAAAAAGTCCTTTTTTATATATAAAATTAGGGAAAGCCTTTTTATGTATACAGTAATTAATTTTTTTTTTGTATTTTTTCAAATTTTACAGACACCTTATATTTTATACATATTTTTAAATCTTTTTAAAATTTGGGCAGTTTTTGTTTTTTAATTAGTTATATTTTTATTGCATTAGTTTTTTTTTATTTATTTTATTAATTTTAATAACGTTACGGGGAAAAATATGAAATTAAAATATTTGTTTTGCGTATTTTTTAATTACTTTTTTTTGTTTATTTTTATGAGAACCATGACTATTTTTTGTTTTACAGATTTTTTTATTCATAAATTGATAGTGTTTCCTTTTTATTTATTTGTTAAGGTTTAAGATAATTTTTTTTTTTTTTTTTTTTGTTTAGAGTGGTGGGTTCTTATTTGAGATAATTGTTTTATTTCATAGAGAAGCATGTAAATGAGGGAAATTTTTAAACATAAAATTAAAAAACAAGTATGACTGCAGGAAAAGGAATAATGTTGCGCCATAAAATATAAAATAAATAAAAAAATCTGCTGATGTGGCAGTAGTTAAGAATAATATCAAATTAGCGGAGAATATCAACGCTGTCAGTGAAAGAACACGAAACGTTGTTGGTGATGCCATCGCCGACAACATGAGCGCTACTAACATATGATAACAAACCTTATTGGACTTAGACAATAAGTGGTTGCAGCAGGACATTGTGGGCGCCACTATTTTTATAAGCCAAAACAACTTGACTTGAACAACGCGTTTAGCTGCAAATGAATTGGCCACCAACAACGATCGATTTAACGATTTAATAAGCCAAGATCCAATTTATTCAGTAAAAGCGAATAATAAAGGATCGCCCAAATATTACCGATCTGTTTAAACCACCAATTAATTCTTATCTGATTTTAACTTTCATGGTTTGGAACAACATAAGAAGTAATATGTATAAGCTAAAGGGTTTCGTTGATAAAAAATGTTTAAAATCGGGCTTATATTAAGAATTCTGGATCGTTTTTAAATTTTTGAATATTCGAGGCGGCATTGTCGATAGACCCCAAATCCAAAACTTCAAGTCGAATAAAAGTCCTTAATTGCCACCTGAAATTTTGTTCCAGTGTCGGACTTACCATTTACAAAATACATACAGAATTTATTCCATTTCTTTCCAATAAGAATATGCATTAGAAGGTAAATATCAACGATTGAGTAATAACTCAGCCCATTATGTCGCAATTTACACTATAGACATTTCTTGACGTGCAGAAAAAGTTTGTTTGTAAAAGGGCGACGCTATATGCGTGACACACTTACTTCTTGCCTCTCTCGCCGTCAAACTTTTTCTGTCCAGCAAGAAATGTCCATTGTGTAAATTGCGATTATCTTACACTTTAAGACTTTGAGAAAGTCTTTGACATTTACACAAGCAGAAAAATGTGAGGAACGTCTACAATTTGTTTATAAAGTTTTAAAATTTCGTTTGCGAAGTTGTTAACATTGTACTGAAATGAATTCGTCCTCAAATTGCCATATTAAGTAAGAATCGTTTCAAGTCTTTCAAAGAGAGAGAGAGATAATAAGCCCTAAAATGTTTATTTATATGAACGAAAAAAAATGTTAAGCCACAAAATTGTATTCTGCTTAAAATATAGCAAATTTTTAATTTGTACAGTACAGTAGCCGTTCACAAATTAGAACTCTCGTAAATAAGAATTTCCAGAAATTTGAATCTACATTTAAAACGCTCTGAAATTTTCAATAAAATATCGAATTTGAGATCTTGATTTTAATTATATCTCTGTAAATTAAATCGCTTGAAATTCTATACTCAAAATCAAAAATAGGAGCGAAATGATTTAAGGATTAAATAAAAAAAAAAAACTATTAATATAAATAAGAATCTTAATGTTATTGATTCCCTTGAAAATTATATTTATTTGTTGCTTCACTGATATTTGATATTTACTTTATATGAAAATGTTATTATGCTGATTTTAATTAATAAATGGATGATGATATTATTTGGTTCTTATGGTTGTAAAGTTTTAGGCAAAATATGTAAATTTTTGAATAATGAATATAGGACTAAGTAGTGCATATGTCTGAATGAACGATTAGGTATGTTTTTTAATTGGAAATTGTTAAATTGTTTAAATATTAATTTTGTATCTTTCTGTAGGTTTTGTTTTTACAATTGTATATATATTTTTACAATTAATTTGATGTGGTTCTTGCAGGCTTTTATTTAAACTTATTTATTTTTATTTAATTATATGGTTTGATGATTTAATTTTTTGTTTTTTTTTTTAGTTTATATTAATATTTATAAATTATTTAATTTTAAATTTGTTTAACATTTTTTTATTTGATTTTTTAAGTTTTATATTCAAAAATGTATTTTAAACGCATTAAAAAGGAAGAATTATAAAAAAAATGTTGTTAAGAGAGTTAAGAAATAATTGGAAATAGAAAAAGATGTTTTAAATTTACAACTTAATTTGTTAATGGAGGATTAAAGTGGGGTAATTATTTAAAGTTTAAATACAACAAAAAATAATTACTAAAAAACGCCTTTTTTGTTTGTTTGATTTATCAATAATATATTTATATAAATTACCTAAATTCTAAGGAAAAAATTAATATTCATATTAAATTAATAAAATATAGTTACTAAACATTTTATGTATTTCGTTTTTCTTTTATAATTTTTGTTCTTAATGTTAACAACAGGACGAATGACGAACGTATAAATAATGAATGAATGAACCAAGTTTAAGAAATGGTTTGGAATTAATGGTATATAGTAAAATAAAAAATTAAAATTTATTTTACATTAACAAATTTGAAGAAAATTCCTAATCTTATAGAGTAAGTTGAGCGCGTGTACTTTACTTTAGCTTGTTAATTATAGAGTAGTTTAAATAATAAAAGGGGTGTTGGTGGTGGTTTAGTTTTGTTGCTGTTTGTTTTTAAGGTTGTTTTGAGGTTTGTTTTTTACTTTCTTTTCTTTCTTTTAAATTTTTTTTTTTTTTTTTTTGTTTTTTTTTTGTGCTTAATTTTTTCTTTTTTATTAATTTTTTACTTATTTTTTTGTTTGTATTAAAAAGGCATGCTAAAATAAAGGCCCTCATCGGGGGCCACACGCAAACTCTATAAGAAACGTGGTGGTCCTGTATTGTACGTCCCAGGTGGTGGATGTTGTTGTGGTGCAGGTGCCGGTGAATGTTGTCCTTGACGCAGAACATCAAAGGGTGAATTTGAACGTTGCATAAAATGATGATAGTTATTTGGAGGTAACTGATGCTTTAAAATTCAGCGCAAAGAGAGAAAAAGGGATTTTAAGTCATCAAAGCAAAGGTCGGATTTTAAACAAAAAAGATAAGGGACTGCTTAATCGATTTTAGTAACAATTAATATTTTCGAAAAAAAATTTTCGGTTAAAGGATAAATTTTTGCTGTAAGTTTTGTCTTTTTTCAAATTACTGTATCAAGTCTAAGTAAAGCCCAATAGAACAAATCACTCTGAACTCACCTGTAGTCCCCGCAATCCTCCAATTGGTCCCGCTGCGGCTCCTGCTCCAGCACCCATCATATGGCTAGAACCATCTCCCAAATCTAATTGTAAAGATTCAGGCATATCATTCGTACTACTTGCCGAACTGCTTGCGTTAGCCAAATGTAATTGTCCTAACGATGCTGTAGCCATAGCAACATCAGGCATCATATCGGAAAGATGGCCAGCATTTGGACCATCCGAACAACCCATGACACCACCCTCAGCACCGCCCATATCTAGGCCCAAAGCACTGCCATGAGCAAAACCCCGATAATCACCTTCGGTTATAAGAGCAGGCAAATCATTGCGATGATGGGCTGACGCTGAAAGTCTAGCGAAATTGTGGGGTATACCAGAACCCATGCCCACACCAGCACCAAAACCTAACCCCAACAGGCCGGCCGCATGTTGTCTAGGGAATGTTAAATTTCTGGTATAGCAGGCAGGTAAACCATCGACCCCTGACGTTGAGGCAGCACCACAAGATGTTGAGCCCGCATTAGAGCCCATTGAAGACGAAAGATAGCTAGCGCCCATGGTCGAGTGTCTAGGCACTGAGCCGGCTGAGGCGGCTGCCGGGGAGGGTGGTGGCGATTGATCATCATCCTCTAGCAAACAACAGTCTTCTACGGATTGTACTGTGGTCGTAGAATCGGCCATATTTTGTACTTCATCTTGAACATTGCGGGTATTGCTGAGTAGTGATGTCTCTAGTAAATCCGATACAGCATCGGGTAAATTAAACTCTCTAACTACACGTAAACGTATTTGTCTATCGATTTCATGTTTGGACGAAAGAGGCAGATGTAAAGCCCTCTGGCACATAGGTGATTGCCTAAGTTTATGTTCTCTTTTCAACATAGCAGCCAAGGTTTGTGTATCGGGAGGTGGTATAGCAGCGGCAGCAGCTAAAATATCTACAGTATCGGTACCAGTACCCATACCAGTATTGCCCACACCACTATTCGAAGCTGCATTCATTCTCGAAACCATATACAAAGTATCAGGTATGTCGGGCATTTGTCGGGAACGTCGCATTCTCATTAATTCAGCTTGATGGTGAGATGAAGTCATGCGGTCCTCCAGCAAAGCTTTAACTTCTTCAAAGTATGGCATAAACAGGCGTGGCCTTACGAAAAGACCTTGATTTTTTCCTCCCCTAATCCAGGCATTAACACGCAAATTCTCCCTCTCATCGCCAATCATATGAGAAGGGGGTGTACTCACAAGACCCCGGCGTATTGCTTGGGCCAACACCTCACTATTTGGCGGCAGAACATGATCCATTCTCACCAGCGGCAAAAGATCGGAAAGAATTTCTCTTAGTTCAACATCGCTTAAATCACGTTTCTTGACACCTTTTCTGGTCACCGAATGGGCAGTGTGGGATAAAAGATTTGGTTCACGATCTTCCATGCGTCGTATAAGTTCTTGTTCACCCCATTTCAGTACAGCCTGAAGGACTTCCAAATCGGAAGCTTGTAAAAAATTAGATTGTAAAACATGTATAAGTTGAGATTTATCAAGTTGATTTAAAACGGGTGATGAGATAACTGCTGAGAATTCTTCGCGTAAATATTGGCAAGCTTGGCGGAAAACCCACGCGGAGCCATGAGGCTGTAAAATAATGAACATTATTTTTATTATTTTAGTATAAATGTCATTCCAACTCACCTGACTCCCCCATCTGAGCACCGTTGGCAGAGTATCTAATGTCAGCCATTCCAATATGAGATCTTCGCAACCTTGTGCTAAAATATCCAATTCTAAAAATCTACCAATTTGATATAGTTCCATAGCCTCCTCCAGAGGGGTCGGCCGTGTTCTACCCGCTGTCAAGGCATGAACTTCACCCAGCGAACCAGCCGCTGCTGTTCCAGAATTTGCTCCCCTTAAAATTAATGTTAAGTCTACGGTATCCAAGTAAATGGCATGTAAAAGAACACGAGCATAACGTTTTGGTATCACGGTTTCGTCCAACACAATCCGCGTCGGTACATGCAAAGCACGCTCTGCATATTCAGCATCCATATTACGTGTTCGTCTAGCTATGAGATTACGAAAGAAAGGCGATCGTGCGCTGAGAATGGCTTTGTGGCAAGGTAACTCCAATTTCGGTCGAAAACCATATTCAGAATTTCCCGAATCTGGGCGATTGTATTCACTACCCAAACCCACTACAGCCAATGCTGATGAGCCACTCACTCCACCACCATTTTCTGAGGTGAAGACCAAAGCCGCATCAGCATAATCTCCAGTTTCGAGTAGATAGCGAAGATCATGTTCTAAGGGATTTGGCGTACCAAAGTCATCGCCTAACTGTCGTAGAAGGCCAATATCCATGCTGGCATCATGGGGACACAAGTCGCCCGTATAGAGATATCGCAGTAGGGAGGCAAACATTTGAACATCTATGGGTGAGGTGGGTAGCTCGAGACAAATACGAGCTCCAAAGCCGGGACAACCAGCTAAAAGATCACGAAAGTAGGTGCAACGTGATGACAGTATACAACGATGCACAGGAAATATGGCGCCACGAAAGACGAGATCACAGTCTGTACAAGTCTTTGTTTCAAAAAGAGCAGCAAGATCTTGTTTATAAGTAGTAGCGGGTGGACGAGCTAATTCTGCTTGCATCTAAAAGAGTATTGTTAAAGAGTTAGATTTTTTTTAAGAATATACAACGGATAAGCCTTTTTCAAAGTTTTGTGTAAATCTTTTAATTTTTTTCGTTTTTGTGAAGATAAAAATGTTTCATGAAAAGTAAATTGTGTGTATGATGTTTTAATTTTTGTGATAAAGTCAACCTTTTTGTAAATTATAAAAGGGTTCTCTTTTGCCTTTTGTGAAACAATAACCCTTTGCCAGAAAGGAACCTTAAGGAAAGTGGGAACTTTAATAGAAAAGGCTCTCTTTAGACAAAAGAAAACGTTTCTTTATTTTTAGCGAACATTTGCTTAAAATAGAACTTTTGAGAAAAAACAATTACTGTTTTTTTAGGTTAAAAAGGAAATTTGTAAAAAAAAAGTTAATCTTTTGAGAAAAATAAAATCTTTTGCATAAAGAGTCCTCGATCTTTTGAGAATTTATCGGCATTTCATAACAAAGGGAACTCAAAAAAAAGATGCATTTGTAAAAAGTGACATGTTCTAAAATTTTTTAGTAGAACGAAGACTTTTTTGTTATAAAAAACCCTTTTGGTAGATATAGCGCCTTTTGTGAATATATATTATTCAGGAAAAAGCCCTTTACAAGAAATTGAAATTTTATTGAAAACAATCTTTTTAATATACAAATAATTAAAAGGAGAAAAAAACAAACTTTTTGTAAAAACGTATCACATTAAGAATAAGATAAAGCTTTGAACGACCCTTAGAGCCATGAAAATTTTTTAATTTTAGCAGGCCATATGTTTTCAAATTTTTAATAAATAACTAAAAACCGCTGTCAGGTACACAACTCCCCACTCGCAAAGGTGTTTTAACATCTTCATGTATTTTCCGTCGGGTCCTGTGACTCGCCAATTTGGCGTATAAAGTTGTGGTACCTCCGAGACTGAAAGATCATGTAGTTTGCAAGCAATACTTCTTTTTGTCGGCTAAAAGTGTTCGAGCGCCTTTAAAGGAGGGATATGGTGGTTTATGCAAACTTAATTGCGATCAGTTTAGCTGGGCGATCCGACGTTCATCAGGGTTGATACTTCGGATGTCATCACTGCTGGGAAACAGTTGATGTATATGTGGCATCATTGTTGATACCAATTACTTAAATAATTGTTACTTGAAGTTAATGAAGTTTCTACAACTCAAGCATTCTTTTCCTGCATTTTTTATAGAACACTTGTTTCCTTTTTTTTAACATTTTTATTAATAGTTATAAAGTGTAAATTTAATTAAATAAACAGAATAAGCTTTGAATTATAAAGTTAATTGTTTAATTGTTTACAACGTAGCTAAATTGGTGACCCCGTGCGAAAATTATCGTGTTTTAAAAAAATATTTTTTTACAAATATTTTTGCACCAAAATCAGCCATTTTCTTTAACCTCTTTAACAAAGCGCATTGTGCCGCCATATTTCTGAAAAACGAGCAACAGCGTGTTCTTCCGAGATGTCCCATGAAAACCAGCGAAACACTGTAAACATTAACGAAACCTCCAACGACAGTGGCTTTTCCCATGCATCTGCCAACGTTTCTGTCGTTTATGCCAGATTGCCAGTGCCACAGATGTCAAGTTGCAACATTGAAGCATGGTTTACAACCATGGATTTTTGGTTCACGGCATCAGGTATAACGGCAGACAGACAAAAGACGGCTAAAATTTTGGCAGCTTTAGACCCCAGCATTATAGCTCAATTGTCGGACGTAATAGCCACACTTCCACAGTCGGACAGGTATGAATACGTGAAAACTAAAATAATTGAACATTTCGCCGACAGCGAGCAACGCCGACTTAACCGTCTTTTGTCCGAACTTCCACTCGGGGATAAAAAACCTTCGGAACTATATTTTGAAATGAAACGTGTCGCTGGTAACACACTGGGAGAGGCAGCTTTAAAGGGTCTTTGGAGGAAACGCCTGCCCGAGATGGCACAACCTGTCGTTGCAGCCTCATCAGGCCCCCCATCTGAATTTACAAAAATTGCCGATTCAGTCGTGGATGCTATGACGCCAAGTCGAATTCAAAGAGTTCGTGCACAGCCGTCAACTGAAATCAACGATCTGCGAGCTGCCGTTGTCGAGCTGACTAAAAAGTTCGAGAATTTGTCAACAGGGTCACGATCACGAGATCGTACAACTCAACGCAACCGTTCGAAAGGTCGTCCAGCTTATAACCCTAACGCGTCTGGTCATGAGTGTTGGTACCATACAAAATATGGCCGGAATGCTCAAAGATGCCGAAGTCCTTGCAAACATAAGAGCCGCCGTGTAAATACGGTTCTTTCTTCTTCATCGTCTGATTGAATCGTCAATTCGGTGGAGGAGGGAGGCGAAATCCCCTCCACCAGCTGTCAGATATTTCGCCTGCAGGTAAAAGATAAATACTCAAACAAAAACTTTCTTATAGATAGTGGAGCTGATGTTTGCGTCCTGCCCTTGTCCTCACGATCGCAAGATGTCCGCCCTACTGGCACCGCTTTATATGCCGCCAACGGTTCTCCTATCAAAGTAATAGGGGAAAAGCGTATTAAGCTTGACCTTGGCCTTCATCGTGATTTTGTTTGGCCCTTTGTGGTTGCGGATGTAACGTCGCCAATCATCGGCTCTGATTTCGTCAAGCATTTTGATTTACTTATAGATTTACGACGCAACCGTCTTATTGACAACGCCTCAGGGCTAGTGGCACGGATCAAACCGACATTTAAGAACATCACAGCTGCCATTAAAACTTTTGATTCAAACCATCCTTTCAGCGATACATTTCGCAGTTTTCCAGCGTAACAAAACTTTCGCCATATGGCTCAAAAACAACATCTACAATTTCTCACAAAATCGAAACAACTGGTCAACCCGTTTTCTGCCGTCCTCGAAGACTTTCACCTGAGAAGTTAGCCGCTGCAAAAACCGAATTCGAATTCCTAATGAAATCTGGCATCTGTCGACCATCCAAGAGTAACTGGTCTAGTCCACTACACATAGTCAAAAAAAGTGACGGGACATGGAGACCATGCGGGGACTACCGTGCTTTGAACGCCCAAACGCTGCCCGACAGGTACCCCCTTCCGTATTTATCGGATTTTACTTCAAATTTAAGAGGTAAGAAAGTATTTTCAAAAATTGACCTTCAAAAGGCCTTCCATCAAGTTCCTATCCATCCCGATGATGTCTCAAAAACAGCTATTAGTACGCCGTTCGGTTTATACGAATTTAACTTTATTACGTTTGGACTATGCAATGCCGCTCAGACGTTTCAGAGACTAATCGATGAAGTTTTACGTGGTCTGCCCTTTGTCTTTCCCTACATCGACGACATTTGTGTAGCATCATTTTCTCTCGAACAACATCGTCACGATCTTATGGAAGTCTTTCGTCGTCTCCAGGAAAATAATCTGGCCATTAACCTAAAGAAATGTGAGTTCGGAAAAAGCGAAATAAAATTTCTTGGGCATATCGTCAATGCAGATGGTATTAGACCTCTACCGGAAAAAATTACTGCTATTCAAAATTTTCCGAAACCAAAAGTAGCCCAGGAGTTGAAAAGATTTATCGCAATGATAAATTTGTATAGGAAATTTTTGCCACAGGCAGCCTCTTATCAAATGCTATTACAAGAGTTAATAACGGGCAATAAAAAAAATGATCGAACGCCCTTGATATGGAATCCCGAGGCTGAAGCTGCCTTCAAGCGATGTAAGGACGAACTAGCTAAGGTAATACTCCTATCACATCCTGCTCCTGAAGCTGAACTCGTAATTCATACAGATGCTTCCGATACAGCTGTAGGCGCAGCCTTACATCAGAAGATCGACGATACACTCCAACCATTAGCTTTCTATTCGAAAAAATTAACGAATGCTCAACGGAAATATTCAACATATGACCGAGAGCTCACCGCTATATACCAAGCCGTTGCCCATTTTCGATACATGATTGAAGGACGCAAATGTTATATTGTTACCGACCACCGACCACTAATTTTTGCCTTCCAGCAAAAGCTTGATAAAGCTTCGCCGAGAAGAATTCGTCAGCTGGACTTTATCAGTCAATTCTCTACCGACATCCGCCATATGCCCGGCTTGCAAAACGCTACAGCAGATGCACTTTCCCGCATAAATTCGATCAACACCGTCGTGGACTACGCACGAATAGCAGCCTCTCAAAAAGCCGATGAACAACTTCAACAAATGATTCAACACCAGGGTACGCAACAAAATTCATTACAGCTCAAATTGTTTTCGATTCCAGATTGTAAGGATCAACTTGTGTGTGACACAATGACGACACGTATACGTCCTTACATTCCATTAGAATTCCGACAGCAAATCCTTTCAAAAATGCATGACTTGTCACATCCTGGCGTGCGTGCCACCACCTAATTGATAACGAGCCGATTTTGTTGGCCTGGAATCAGAAAAGATACTGCGTTATTTGTACGAAACTGTTTACAGTGTCAGAGGTCCAAAACTCAACGACATACACGATCTACACCTGCTAAATATGAGCCGCCTAAAGAACGTTTCGCAC
Organism: Pollenia angustigena; assembly: GCA_930367215.1. Classification (NCBI taxonomy): domain Eukaryota; kingdom Metazoa; phylum Arthropoda; class Insecta; order Diptera; family Polleniidae; genus Pollenia; species Pollenia angustigena. The sequence goes on along the minus strand of OV884059.1, from coordinate 121,380,985 downwards.
ATATAAATATTGACATTGTAGGCCCCTTCCCGTTATGCGAAGGTCAAAGATACTGTCTGACAATTGTTGACCGTTTTACACGTTGGCCTGAGGCAGTTCCGATACCGGATATGTCAGCGGAAACAATTGTTAAAGCCTTGCTTTCTCAATGGATTTCGAGGTTCGGCGTCCCATCACAAATAACATCAGACCGTGGCCGACAATTTGAATCTGCTATTTTTGCGGAACTTATTAATACAATTGGAGCAACGCACCTTAAAACAACACCATACCACCCGCAATCAAACGGTATTATTGAAAGGTGGCATCGGACGTTTAAAGCTGCCATATTGTGCCACAATCCGGCTAAGTGGGTGCATTATTTGCCAATAATTCTATTAGGACTTCGAGTTGCGTATAAACCAGATATTGATGCTTCTCCTGCTGATTTAGTATACGGCACAACATTAACTGTACCGGGAGAGTTTTTCCAACCAACAAGGGCTCCTGTTTCAAATAGTGACTTCGTGAACGACTTTCGAACGGCTATGCAAAATCTTAAACAAACCGACACGGCTCATCATTCAACGCCTCGAATATTCATCTCCAAAGATCTTCAAAGTGCAACACACGTTTTTGTTCGCAACGACTCAATAAGACCATCTCTTACTCATCCTTATGATGGACCGTATTTAGTCACGAATCGCTCGAGTAAATTTTTCACAATACTGATCCGAGGACGCCAGAGTAATATCAATATAGATCGGCTGAAGCCAGCATTTATGGTTAACGACGATTCATCGGTTCCTGTTCCATTACCTGATAGCAACGTACCAAAGGCGATTGCCCCCAACAAAAGTCAACAAACAGCTAAAAATATTGCACCAACAGATGACACCCCCTGACCAATGCTTCACATGAAGTCGTACAACCAAAAACAACCACAAGTGGCAGACATGTAACGGTCCCTCTGAGGTTTAGGTGAGCCCCCTCCGGCGGGGGAATGCTGTGGCATCACTGTTGATACCAATTACTTAAATAATTGTTACTTGAAGTTAATGAAGTTTCTACAACTCAAGCATTCTTTTCCTGCATTTTTAATAGAACACTTGTTTCCTTTTTTTTAACATTTTTATTAGTAGTTATAAAGTGTAAATTTAATTAAATAAACAGAATAAGCTTTGAATTATAAAGTTAATTGTTTACAACGTAGCTAAATATATATATTCGGCGTTCCGAGACGAGGATATAGTTCGGCCTATCCTGACAATCGATTATCAGTAAATGGTCTGATCCCAGAGAAATAACTGCATGCCAGGTTGTACAATTAATCAAACCAGGACTCGATGTGATGATTTTTTACTTTTTTTTTTTAATTCCCTAAGCTAATCCCTTCGGAGCTCTACGCTTGTCTGCAGGAAAGAAACCAGAGTCCCTGGCGGGAATCGAACCCGCAACCCCGGCGCTGATAGACTAGCTCACTACCAGCTAGCCTACCGGCGCACTATGGTGAACTAGCGCAATTACCACAATCCGAGTTGGGGCATCTTCATTTAGTGTTCAGACGGTGGATTTGTCGAATTTGTCTGCATATGACACTCCTCTTTCGTCTTTTCCAAGATTTGAGTGCCAGAGCTAATAAGCATTGAAGTACCCAAGGACTAGACGGATATCACTATCTAGTAAGATCCTGATATTGGGAAGGTGGAACGTCGGACAGCTTTCAGAATACATATATTATATAACTCCATGTCTGTATCTCTGGATCTGACCGCAATGCCTTGGATTTCAAGTTTATCAGGCGGCATTCAGAACGAGAGAAAAAGCTCTATACTGCATGGTGTTGTGTATTATAAATGCGAGGCCTCCTCCGTTGCATCTGGTGCGGTCTTTTCGAAGAACGTTGTATCCGTTACAACTTTGTAAGCTTTTTCTCCTGGACCGCAGCGTTGTGTTGACGCATATTTTGGGTTATCTCTGAAATTTTTTCTTGGAAGCCATTGCAGTCATCTAGTGTTAGCGGTGAATGTTGTTATTGTGGGGAGGGTGGAGGTGTGGCGTAAGAGGATGACCTTGATGAAGACACTGATGAGCTTCATCTCTGACAACAAGAATCAACGTAACTTTCCGACCACTCCCTTTCATGAAGAAGTCCGGAACAATTCCTAAGGTGACACCAGCTCAAACAAAAGTTTGTATAGACATACTGTGCAATTGGTTTTCGCAAATTGTACAGAGCCATGACCCCAGCTTTTGTCCTACTCCGACTTGGACCAGTGAGATGCGGAGCAGCAAAGTCGGCAGGTGTACCTCCGAGATAAAAAATGTTTGCTGTTGACAGCCCTTGACCCAAAAATTTCGGATCATTCAAGTACGAAGAACCGACTTTCGTGGAAATGATAATTGAAAGTGTTTAGGGAAGACAGTTCAACGATAAGACATTAATTATTCAAGCCAATAAGGGACTGCTGGATTGAATGTTCTTTGAATTATTGAAACTTACTTAATGTTTCAATAAAAAATCGTATATTTGAAGTTCTTTTAAAATGTATAGAACATTATGAACAAACTTAATATTTATGGTTTTTATTATTATTTTTAATTTTGTCTTTTTTATGAAAATTATCCTTAAACGTTTGTTTTATTTAATAATCGTTTAAAAAAATTAAAAGACATAAGTAAAAAAAAAAACATAAATCACTGTAACTGTAAGAAAATATAAACTCACTGTTTATTGTTGTTGTTTTTGTTTAAGCTTTGATATTGTTACGAGTAAAACTGGGGTTTATAATTCTTATTAGCTTAAAAGTGTGATATCTCTAGTTTTTCTAAAATCTTTGGATGAAGTTTTCTGACGATCTGGCCTAAGCAACCAGTGAAATGCGCAAAAGGAATAGCTTATCCCATCAACAATAAATTTCAGTTTATCAATAGTATGAAATGGGAATTTAGCACATTTAAGCGAAAACTTATTAATAAATATCAAAATGAAGATATACATACATTCAAGTTTTTGGATCGACTACAATATTTTGTCAGGTGACGTCTCTTTGAATGTAGAACAATATTGCATCAAAAACTCAATTTCAAAAAAATTTGCATACACGGTTATTTCACGAAAAGGGGTCCATATAATCGAAAATGAATGTGTGAAATGCTCCTTTTTAATTAAGACTTTATAATTAAAATACAGTCGAAATTCCATATAGTGAAAAGTTATTATTAAGCCCTAAACACCAAAGGCTTCGAACCTCTCTGTTTGAGAAAATTGATGAAGTAATCCTGAAATGGATAAACGTCGCACATGGAAGTGTTTTCTGTATATTTAAATTTTTATATAATTAAGACATTCGACTGTAAAACCAAACATATTAGTGGAAACCCCTTATTTATGAGGTTATATTATGGAAAATAAAGGTAAATGGTAAACGAGGTTAAACGACTTATTTTCACAACTGAAAAAACATAATAATTATTTAACATTCAATGCAGTTAATGTATATCAAACTAATTTTTCAATATGCTTCATGAAGTTTAAAATAAAAATAAAACTTAAGTAAAAAAACACGATAAACTTACCGATAAATCTCTTAAAGCAGCCAATGACTCATATTCTTCACACAATGCAGCCAACTCTAATGGCGTCCAGTCCGAAACAAAATCTCTTAAAACTCTTGCATGATCACAGGCTTTTGAAGAACGCCGTCGTCTAATAAATTTACGTTTGAGTGTCGCAAAACCTGTGACACGTTTACGTCGTTGTTCTCGAAAATGGGGACCACCACCTGGACCACCCAGAGAGGCGGACAGCAATGAGTTCGCCCCTGTGGTAGGTAGTAGCAGACTTGAACTGGTACTTGCACCATGTGCCATACCACTACTTGACGAATGTCCCTGTGATGTAATAACAGGCGGATAACTACCAGTCGATGCATTGGCTCCCATTGTGAGTGTGCTTGTTTGCTATTTTGTGGTTTATGTTGCAGTTAGCAAAGAAATTAGAAACCCCTATGACGTAGCTATTATTTTCATTTAGAGCTCAAACAGAGTTTCTAATCTCCACACTCGTTGTGTGTTTCTGTTTTTTGTAAATTTTAAATTGTAATCAAAACATTTTCTTTTATGTTAGTTGGTTTAAATATTTATTTATGAATTAATTTACTTTTCTTCAAACTATAGGAGCAGCCATGGTATTCCCTTTAAAATCTTCGTAAAATATCTTAGGCTTATCTGAAAGAAGAGAGAAAATAATAATTTTATAATGTTAAGAAAATCCAAAAGCGAGTAAAACAAGTGTTTTTGTGAAGTTTTGTTATTATTTTTTAATTGTTTAGCGACGCTAACCGAAATATTGGGAATACAAATTTAAATAAAAAAACAGAAATCACGAGTTTTTAATTTTTATTTATTTACTTTGACCTGTAGCCAAACAAAAACAACTAATAAATAATATTTATTAAATATTTATAATTAGGGATAAGATTTCCATGCAAATGCATATTTTTTGTAGATATTCTAAGAATTATGTCGTTCAATTATCTTTCCGAATCATTAATTTTGAGTTAAAATGGCATCGATTTGTTTTTGCATAATGTTGCATATTTTGGTGAAAATGCATATTTTGACATTTTTGAGTGATTTTTTTTTTGCGTTAAAATGGCATCGATTTGTTTTTGCATAATGTTGCATATTTTGGTGAAAATGCATATTTTGACATTTTTGAGTGATTTTTTTTTTAATTTCGATGTTATAAAAAAAGTTCTTAAAAAAATTTTTTAATACACAAAAAAAACCTTCAAAAAACATTTTTAAGATTTTAAACCGATCCAGAACCTTACATGGTTAAGGCATGGACATTAGGGTGTCCCGAAATTTTTTTTGTCAGAGGCTCAAGAATAATTTGAAAGCTTATAAGTATTTTTGAATTTTTTTTTTTAGATTTTTAGGAAGAGGTTTAGAGGTCGCGCAAATCAAGTATTTGTGAAAAATCTGGTTTTTCGGCCTTTTTTCAAACTTGACTCATAACTTTGTCAATAACCACGTTCATTTAATTTTTTGACCGAATATTTCTAAAGAAAATTTCCCAAACTTTATTTCCATATGCAAAAACTTTAAGTTCCGGCAATATTTTTGTCCATTACGATTCCACATATTAAGTATTTTTGTAATTTTTTAACAAATTCTGTAAAAAACGGTTTATTACTTTTCAAATTTATATGAAAGGTATAAAAACTAGTGACGCGATTTTGAATACCGATAAGTTATAAACAATTAAGAAAAACAAAAATGGAATTTGTCCTACAGTTTCCGAGTTACACTATTTTTATAGTTTGTACCTTAAAAATGGTGGTACTTTTTTCGTTATAATTATTGTATATTTCCATAAATTTTTATAGTTAGGTTTTAACTGTCATTAACTTCTGACATTTATTGATCTAAATCGTTACACGTTGTCATTTTCACTTTCTATTTAATGTGTTCTCCAGGAGCTATCAATCGGGCTCGCTGGATGATGAAAATTATCTTTTCTTGGAAAATATGCATTTTCCGAAACCAGTTGCAATCTTATATAGACAAATCAACAGTTGATGCCTTGCTTGAATTTAGTTCATTTATTTTAAGAATATATGTATATCAAATATTGGTACCTCTGCCAGTGCCCTCGATACGCTCCTCTCAATGATCTGAGCCTATTAAAGGAATTGGATAGTTATAAATAAAGCAGTTGCAAAAGCCTCGCTTAAAACTATTCTAGGTCATCAGTGGTACTTAACTCCGAAATTGGCTGCCTCAGCGTTTTTTGATGAACGTATCGACACCAAAACTTTGCACTTAATGACAAAAAAACTTGCAGATACTCCATGCAGCGATTATGAAGTAGCAAATGTAACTTTAACAGAAGAAAACTTCAGAAATAAAGAAATTCAACAATTCATTTCAAAAGCCAGTCTAACTTTTTAGAAGCTTGCAATATTTCAATCGATTTTTTTAAAATAGATCCAGAGAATTGGAAAGCCAATAAGTCATTTCAAGAGGCAAAGAAAAAAGTTCAACAATTGCAAGCTTTGGCTAATACTTATATTAATGACACAACTTCTGAAACTGATTACCAGAATTTATTGCAAGGTATAGAACTACATCGCAAGAACCTCAATAAATGATTTTTCACAGAGCAAATGAAAAGTTTTTTTTGTTGATTGGGTAAGATTGGTGAACTGGCAAACAGCTTATAATAACATATACTGGGTATAAAGATAAAAGCGGGTATAACTCAGGAACGGTAAAAACAAATTTAAAAATTGTTTATTCATATTAATGAGAATTAATTTGTCTTTCAAACTGCATCATTAGTTTTTTTCGTTTTTATTTAAACTTAAAAAGTTGTAAAGCGTTATTACAAAATTTTTGAAAAAAATACGAAAAATTTTAATTAAGGGTATCTAATTGAGTAAACTCATCACCAAAACTTATAATTTTTCCACACAGGAATAAAGCTTGGATACTTTTCTTTAAAACTGTTTCCTCAGGAGTAAAGAAACTCGTGGTATTAACCAAGTTATGAGTAAAATTAAAAAAAGGCCGAAAACTCCGTTTTTTATGACAACTCCATTTGCGTGACCTCTAAACCTATTCTGAAAATTCTTAAAAAAAAAAACAAAAATACTTTACGCTATAAGCTTTTAAATTTTAATTGAGCACCTATGAAAATCAAAAAGAAAAAAATTTTTGGGACACCCTAATGGACATCCAATGGATTTAAAATTTTTATTCAGAACTGCTACAAGTAACTTGCTTGGCATATCCGTTTACTGCGTTGCAGAGGAAATTAAAAGCCAATTTGATAATATTGCAATTATTAATAAAATGTATCCCTTGGTTCCCCTTACACCGCAGCCAGTAGTAACAAGAATTTTAAAATTTTTTTTCGTTCATATCGACCCCTAACCGCAAAAATAATGTAAGCGCCAAAAATCAAATTTTACAGAAGAGAGCTTTTTTGTTTTACTTCATATTAATTTTGTATGAAATTTGTCGCTTACATTAAAATTGTTTTTGCTATAAAATCGTAACGGTACATTATGTGACCATGATATTTTAGGAGATGATGCAAGTGTTGCCAATAAAGTCATTTATTAAAAAAAACGAAAATTGAAAATCATGTCGCTTACATTATTTTCGCTGTAAGGGCTCGATATATGTTCCTTATAAGATAAAAGGACTTTCTCACCAAATTTCATTAAAATCGAAAGGGGTCGTGTCCCACTCTTGGTCGTATTGACATGGAATTACCCATTTGTATTTTCCAATTACGGATATATTGGTGGAACAATAACTTATTAGGAGGGATTTAGTTCGCTTAATACTCAAGTCAAATTAATTAATATTGCAGAAAGTAAAATTAACAATGTGGAAGGAAGAAAAAATTAAGGATTTCAAAAAAAAAAAAAAAAAATCGAAATATTTTTGATCTGAAATCATTTTTTCACAATGTATTGGTGTTATTCAAGTACAAGACAAAGTTTTACTTTTAATAAAACAGTACTTATTTATTTTAACAAACAAAAATTTAAATTAGTTATTTAAGTTTTTTAAAGATATTTGAATAACAACAGACTGAATTTTATATATTTTTGTTTTAAGTAAAATTAAAAAACGATTTTTTTATTCAAAATTTTCAAAGTTTTTAGTGCATATTTTTTATTTTTTAGTGCATATTTTGGATTTTTAGTGCATATTTTAAACGCATATTTTCGATTTTTAGGGCATGAAAATCTCATCCTTATTTCTAAAACAATTGAAATAAAATTGAGATATTTTTTAACAAAAACAAGCAAAAAAAAACTATTTTTAATAGAAAAAATATGAATATTTTTTTGTGAAAAATATGTATATTTTTTTGTGAAAAAATATGTATATTTTTTTGTGAAAAAATATGTATATTTTTTTGTGAAATAATATCTTTTTGTGAAAAAGTGTATTTATGTTAAAAAAGTATATTTTTGTGCAACAAGCATGTTTTTGTATAAAAAAGTATCTCTTTGTGCAAAAAGCATGTTTTTGTATAAAAAAAGTATTATGTTGTGAAAAAACTTTTATTTTGTGAAGAAACTTTCTTTTTGTAAAAAAAATATCTTTTAGTGCAAAATGTTTTTTCTCTTAAAATTACATTTTTGTCATGAAGTCAATTTTTAGTAAAAAAAAACTACGCATTTAGAAAAAAATTCACAAATATATACATGAACTAAATTCTTATTTAATTTAAATGTTGAATCAATTTGTTTTTTAAATTTACCAAGTTTATCTAAAAAATCCAAAACAATACTATAAATTAATTTAATTTTAAACTATCGGGTGATTTTTTAGCTATTATCTTTTTAATAACACTGGTTTAAATAGCTGACGCACGTTTCGTGTTTTGTTTCACTGTCAAACATCTTCAGTTTGGTATATAATTTAACCATGAAACGTCTTACAAAAGAACAACGCTTGCAAATTATTGAATTTTATTATCAAAATGCGTGCTCTGTTAAGAAATTTCATCGCGCGCTTCTTCTATTTTATGGTCAGTTTAATCGACCCACTGAAGCGGCTATTCGGGCTATTGTGACTTAATTTCGCACTAAATTTACATTGTTGGACATTAAACCACCAACATGCTTACGTAGAGTGCGAAGTTTGGTGCGGTTTATGGGCTGGTGGCATCACTGTACCGTACTTCTTCAAAGATAATGCGAATCGTAACGTAACTGTGAAAGGTGAGCGCTACCGTTTCTGTTATGCTAGCATTAGTAATTATGGTTTTAGGTGTACTAAACTGTTTTCCGGGAGTAGGGTTTCTATGGGGCCTAGGGTAAATTATGTACCGATCTTCACGAAATTTCACAGTATCATTAATAGTCCTATAAAACTGTGACGAGCCAAAATTTGTTATGATTGCATTACTTTTACGGTTTTAGGCGTACTAAACTGTTTTCCGGTAGTAGGGTTTATATGGGGCCTAAGGTAAATTATGGACCGATCGTCACGAAATTTCACAGTGTTTTTTCTAGTCCTAAAAAACTGTGACGTTCCAAATTTTGTTACGCTAGCGTTATTTTTTACGGTTTTAGGCGTACTAAACTGTTTTCCAGGAGTATTGTTTATATGGGGCTTAGGGTAAATTATGGACGGATCTTCATGAAATTTAACAGCATGATTTGCAGTCAAATAAAACAAATTTTTGCAAAATCTTATCTCATTCCGTGCCTTGTTCCAGCATTTATGTTATTTTTTGTAACAAAATTATCAATTTTTTTAGGTGGTGGTTCCACATTTTGATTCATAGCTCTGGTCCTACTCAACCGATTTTGCTGGATTTCAATCCCAAACTGCTTAGGATAACTACAAGCAATTTGGCACCAAGTGTGTTCATTTATTTTGAGTTGTTCGAAAGTGAGCGTGTTTTCAACAGACGGACAGACGGAGAGACAGACGGACATGGCTAAATCGACTTAGAATTACGCAAGGACCCAGAATATATATACTTAATGGGGTCTGAGATGAATAATAAAAAAGTTTCACACGGAATGACAAACTTAATATACCCTCTTCACATCTAATTGTGGTGGAGGGTATAAAAATAACTCAAAAAGAGCAAAATTGCAAAAAATCATAAAATTTTCAATGAAGTTTAAACTTGACCAATCTTCACAAGTAATCCATTGATATTTTAGTAATTTTATTATCTTTCATTAAAAAAAGAAGATAATTTCCAGTGTGTTTTAGTGATAATAACAAGACAGCAAATAAATTTGTTGAACAACAACATAACTCAGAATAAAAATAGATAAACGAGTGAAAATGGAAATTTAAAAATTAAGCATATTGCATTTTTTAAAATTTTTTACGGTTCATTCATAAATCAAGTACTTTTTCAAACATATTACTTAAGTACGAATTCGTTCTTTGACCATATATAACAAAATTATCAATGTAAGGTTGGGCCTTCAAAAGTTAGGAAAAATGTTACAAGTTTAAATTTAGTTTTTTTTACTTACTCTAAGTACGAGTCTTACTCAAAAATTCAAGTACGAATAACACTAAAACGTACTTAATACAATCCTAAATGGGATAACTTTCGAAAATAATTCCCGGAATTTCTTAAAATAAGTATAAAATTCTTAAACCAAGTAAAAAAAAAATATTGAACAATTCGTTGGTAGTGCGACTCTGAGAGTTAAATAACAAAGTGAGCGAGATTTTACAAGCGCTAAATTAAATATTATTATATTCGGACTTTCTACTCCTTTCCTGTTTCTGCAGTTCATATTGAAAATTGTAAAAACAATAAATTTGGTAATGCAATCCGAAGATGTTCGTATGCACATATTTTTAGAACGCGTAAAAATTATATTTTCTTTTTTAAATTCGAGATTGCATTTTGAGAAATATTCGTAAATTTTCCACAAAAAAGACGATAAATTCTAAAAAAGCGCCCTCTGGTGGCAATCATATATTTTAAAAAATCCCGGGCTCGAAATTATTTGTTAACGTATGGTTTCTTTGGCAAAGTTCCTTGGAATGACTTATAGAACAAGAATTGCGATGTGCTTTTGACGCGAAAAAATTAAACCCACCCTATTATTATGTATAATTAATGTACAAATGGATTTTGAGTGGCTGTAGGAAATATCGCCCAAAGAAAAATCGCCCAAAAAAAAAAAAAATTAAAAATCGCTCAAAAAAATTGCATGTAAAATTGGGCCTGATTTCATATGAAAAATGGCCCAAAATTTTTGGGCTATTTTTCGTTATTGTTGTTAACGTCCACGGACGTTATGACAATTCTTCGATGGACATTATGACACTTTTAAAAGTGTCATAAAGTCCAAGGACACTACGACACTGGACGTTATGACATGTCACCTAAATTTAAATGACTAATAAACACTTTTTTGCAAATTGAGTAATTTTTTTTTTTTTTTTTGGGAAAAAATTCGTTTTTGCTTTTTGGGTCATTTTTCATTTTCTTTTTGGGCCCTTTTTCGTTTTTTTTTTTTTGGGCAAAATTTCATATTTACCTTTTTGGGTCATTTTTCATGTTCGCTTGGGCGATTCTTCATTTGGGCGATTTTTCATTTTTTTTTTTTGCCATTTTTCTTTGGGCGATATTTCCTATAGCCATTTTGAGTACCTTTTGTTTTTGTTGAATTAAATTTTTGTTTTTAAAAATAAAATAAAAAAAAATTATAAAAAAAGATTTAGTACTATTGGAACCGAAACAGTACGATTTTAAAAGTTCGTTGGTACGATATTAGTTTTCTCATTTACCATCCCTGGTCTCATCCCTTAGCATTGCATTTTAAGGCGTGCATACGCGTTGGGAAAAAACGATTTGCTTGTTGTGTATAGATTCTATACTATAGAAACAACAAAAACAACGGAACAAGAAGCAAAACATATCAAAAAAAAATTGAATTTCAAACGTATAATTTAATTGGAAATAAACTTAAGTTCAAACGTATTTTTAAATGCTATTCAAGTTTCAAAATATGTTACTAATATTCACTTCATTTCAAATTCCCATTTTACTTTGAAATAAAGTGTAACAAAAGTATATCTCAACCCTTAAAACTCGAACTTGAATACCAATTGTTTTGCACTTTGTTTCTAGCTTATTGGAATATTATTTTCATGTTTAAAATGTAAAATTTAACTCTTCCTTCTCATTTAGTTTTTATTTTTAGTTCAATATGTACCAAGGCAAGTTCAACTACAGGTGGTGTCGGAACTACAAAAACAGAAACAACATTTTTGCATTGCATTGTTAGTGTTTTGCACTAACAATAAGCTCGAACTGTCAAAATCAGATGCCGTTTCGACACCATTTGTAGTTAATTCGCCTTGATATGTACATAAGATTTTTAAAGTAAAAACCATATCGGGAATGATTCTGTTGTTTTATAATTGACATTCTGTAAGGTGTAAAACGGTTCTCCCTAATTAACATAACTGTTACTTATTATACTATGATTTTATATTTTAAATTTTTCATTTTCTATGACAATACGGCCGTAACGTAACGTAATTTAAAAACGCTACTACGTTTATACGGGCCAATTGTGTTTAGTATGTCCTCGTCAATATTACATATAAAACATGTTCTGCAGAAACTTTCTTTAATTCTCTTTTCAACTGCATACGTGTCCAAAGAATGAACATTTTGTTTCGCAGCATTTTAGTATTTTTGCTTTTTCTCTTTCTTCTCCTTCCTCTCAATAAAAAAACTCACATAGACTGCTTATACACGAAAGAAAGTACACTTTTCCACTTATCTTTCCTCTTTCACCATTAAGTTCAAATGTTTCGCAGCAAAAGTTTCATAATATGGAGTGGGACTAAATGAACACATCTAGTACAACACTGTGTCACTTTAATAAACCACCTGTCAAAATTATAGCATTATTATCCCAAATTGTGCGACACATACATACATTATACAAATGCTCAACAAAAACACAAGCCTATTATTAATTTAAATATTTATTTCAATTGAATTTTCCTTAACCCAATACGAAACCAAACAAACGAATAAACAAAATTGTATATTCATATCAGTGTTGCCAATGAAGAATTCGGAAATTACACATGGACACAGTCATTTATCAAATTACACATTTTAAGCAGAATTATACATAGAAAACGAAAAAAATTGCTTTGATAGAATGAATTCGCCTTGCATTCCCTTTTTGTTATTCCTTGTTTGAAATTAAATGGTCATGTTTAAAAACAAAGAATTCGCCCTGCATTCCCTTTTTGTTTTTCCAAAGGCAAATCATACCGATTCCTAAATTAAAAAAGAAATGCAGGCAATAACGTAGGCAGAAAATCAGTAGAAAAATGTTTATGTTCAAACTTAAGCAACATAGGTACATTCTTAAAGTTTGCTGTAAATTGTTCTCTTTAATGGAAACAAATTTATTGCCTTGTGGGTATCCCATATTGCCCAATCGATTGTCTTTAAGTAAATTATATTAATTAATCGATAATATTAAAGTAGGACGCACAAATATTTATTTTTTAGTGAACTTACCTCTTAAGTTCTTTAATCTATAGAATGACACGCTTTTTTTATTAACTCGCGCAAATAAATGCGAAGAAAATGATAATCACATTAGACAGTTTGAAGAAAAAACTTGGCTGTCAAAACTAATTTAAAAAAAAACCCAAAGTAATATTGCACACAGAATACAAATGGGCTGCGCATGATAGTAGAAATTACACACAATATGTGTAATTACACACGGATTGGCAACACTGATTCATATCTATGACATTGTTTACAAATATGTATGTGTGTACCTTTGTAAAAATGCGTAAACAAGACAAAAAACCAAAACAGAATGAAATTTCATTTTAAAGGTTTGAAATGTAAAACAACAAAAACAACACATCAAAACCCTAACTACAGATACAAAAACAACATAAAAAGAAATTAAAACAAAACCAATGACATTATTTATAAAATCCATTTAACCTTGACCCACTCAACAAACTTTTCCAAATAGAACGAACACATTTGTTGTGTTCAACAGAGAGCTGAAAATGGATAAAAATGAATACCGAAAGACAAACAAAATAAGAAAAAAAATCCACTATTCCACAGCAACACCATCATCAGAAATGTGAACAAATACTCGTGCACATTTAAGTAAAAGTGTAAATAAAAGTATGACAGTCAGCGTGTGTGTTTTTACACGGGACAGGAAGCTAGGCAACAGTAAAAAAATTACACTAACTAAAACTGTAAAGAATGAAAAGGAATGAACAAAACTAAAAGACACTAAAATGTGCAATAGTATGCACACGAGGTTGGTATGAAAAGCCTTTTATAGTTCTGAAGACAAAAATATTATAAAAACTAAAAAACAATGGCAGCACTGTTACTCCAGAGATGTCAATTAACTTTTGTGTCAAAAAATTTTTTATTTTTATGAAATATATACACTCGTAAAACTGCTCTGAGTGGAGATGCAGCTCGCGCTTTTTGTCATTATTTCTTAAGGGCAAACAGGTCGTTTTTGTTTGTCTGCTTTTGTTGCGTTTTGCGTTGTCACCCCGCATTGGTTAGTGTTTCGGCGTCGTATAACTGTACCGAGTTACAGTTTTTGCGGTATCTGCATTAACTATATGCAATCGTTTTAAACCTCAATTTGAGGTTTTGTCTGGTGGAGAACCATTGAAAACTCATGTGACTGGTGGAGCACCAATATAACTCAGACGTTTTACTGGTGGAGAACCAAGGAAATAACTCAGACGTTTTACTGTGGAGACAAGATATACTCTGGAGCTTATTCTGGAAGCTCTTCGCCTTCCTATACGAAGGTCTAGGTCGATCGAGGACTTGTGGATGAGGCTCCAACAAACCGTGTGATACCCTGGCAATATAACTCTAGATAGTTAGCCAAAAACTTTTAGTGTTTAAGCAAAGTAAAAAAAAAAAAAAATAGTTCTAAAGAAAAAAACGTTAGCATTTTTTAACTCCCCTGAAATTGAAAATTGAAAAATTATATGAAAAACACTCAGTTTTAAAAATATTTTCTACCTATAGGTATATACTGGAAAAACTATAGCGTGCGTCACAAAGGGTTCACGGCTTTTGTCAAAAAATCACAACATTTTTTGGCTGCGAATAAGTGCGTTTAGAATTCTCTTATAGTCATCTTTCTTTTAGGAATTAGATTTTGTATACCTTATTATACCAAATTCGTTAAAAATTAGGAAAACGCACTTCAACCTTTGAAGTTACTTCCACTTTTTGTAGCGTGCGTCACAAAACTTTGTGATCAATTATTTCGCAACAAATACTTGCTAAGAAATTATGATATATGCCATTCGTAAGTACATATTAATGTCACTAAATACTATATATAAGTTGAAGCTATCTTTATTGAAAGACCAAAAAATGTTTATATTTCAAACAGAAAACGCGAGCGAATGTAGCGTTCGTCACGCAGGATTTGCCCATATATGCATATATTTTTATAAAGATTTCATACTCCAAGCAAAACTTGACTCTGTTCCAAGTAGTTCTTAAGAGACTGCAAATAATACTTTATTAAAATATGCGGCCAAAAATTAATCATTGGAAGAAATATTAGCCTGTTGTGTTATCAAGGACGGAATATCCGAATATGGTATGGAATATGGAAAAATTAATCAGTTTTACTTATTATAACACCAAGAAATTAAAACAAAATTGAAGGAATCAAACAATGTCATGGAAGGTTTTAAATTGTGATCGACGAATTGACAGATATTTCACAGCAAGTTCATATTACTTTTCCTTTTTATAATGCTGAAACAAAATAATTTTAAATTAATAATTCTGGGTAAGAGCTTTTGTTTGCAACTTTTCAAAAATATGGTTGAAGTCTACTGATTCATATAGACATGCTAAACCACCAAAAAATTAAAACTCATTTAAAATAAATTGTGGAAAATATCTCAAATAATAAATTTATTAAATTCCTAAACAGTTTCTAAAATATTGCAGGAATAAGACTTTTAAAGTATGAAAGCTTTATAAATTGTAATTTGACTTAGAATACACATTTGATTAATATGAAAATGTATATAATAAATGTTACTCACCATGTGAAATAAACTCCCAGATTCTGTTTCAAAATTTCAATTTACAATTATCTTCTTAGGAATAAAATTTAGTAAATAAATAGAAATTATTAAAAATAATCTTAAGTTTGATCAATTTACTGGTCACGCTTTTTTTTATTTTATCGTCAAATATTGATTAGGTCTGAACATACCTTAAGTCAGATCTATGTAAGTATTTTGTTGGTTCCTTACCTTCGTGAATTGTTTTTATGCAAATTAACTTTTATTGTAAAAACTAAATTGATTTTTGTATTTTTATGCATTCGAACTAAAACCGATTTACCGGTTATTTTTAAAAACGGTTTTTTTTTTTAAATAGCAACTATTCGGAATATTCGAAAACCGGTTTTTGAAAAAGTCGAATAATCGATCTCTCTGTTAAGAACCTCGTGGGATAAGCCTCAAAGACAGGAAGCCCCAAACTATTAAACTCGTCTGTAGGGTTTTTAAGTAAATTTACTGGAGAACTTATTATCAACAGATGTTATGTTTAACAGCAGGAAACTACATAGGAAAGTAGAGTATAAAATATTAATATTTATTATTCTCGGCATCTTTCTGAATACATCGAACACACTTTGAGGAGGAGCATTCTAGTTCTAGCATTTACGGTATTGAAATTATAATCTCCCTCAATTTCTTTAAGCATCTAAACATCTGATCGGCTTAAATAATTAATTATATTCATTTAAACTTTACAATAACTTTTTTTTAAGACGGATGTTTTTAAAAATTCCTGAAACTTCCGGTTTTTCAATTGCGAGAATTTTTCAAGAATAGGCACCATTTGATCAGTGTAGCAAACTATTGGCAGAACATTCTGACAGACAGAAATTTAATGCGAAAACCATTTAGGGAAAATTTGAGTTATTTATAACTCACAACGAAGAAGAAAAAAAAATGTTCTAAGAACTTTTTGAAACTACCTAATTCATTTAGTATAAGAAACAAAAACCAAGAACAATACAAAATAAACCAACAAAATATGTAGTATTTTTCGAAAGAAAAAAAGAAGTGACATACACTATGCACATGACTGCCTCTGACGTTTTTATGCCACTCAGCTTTGCACAGAAACAAAACCGAAAAAAAAAGAATTTCTCACCAGCACCAACATCGACTGGCACCATACCACCACCATTATTACTTTGCAACACCAAACAACCAGAAACAGCAGCATGCAACACCGCAGTCCCCACGACAATAATAAGAGCAACAAAAGCAAAACTCTCACACTCATGCAAAGTTAAAATGTAAAAAAACCAAAAGCAATTATCAGTCAACTTCCGTTTAACAATCGTATAACTTCCTCACAATCGTTTTATTTTGTTCCCCTACTTCTTTTTCTTTTTCTTCGTATGTTTGTATATGGGAATGAATTTTGATGACACAATAGGAAATTCGAATACCTATATGAATTAGGTACAAACAATTAAGATGTTGTAAGTGTGATAATAAATAGCGTTTGATTAAGATTTACAATCTCTTAGACTATAAAAAGATTTAATGGCAGATTGTGATTCTATTAATTTTTTAAAAGAATTCGTTCGTAAAAAATCTAGACATTTTTCGTATTTTTATAGCTATTTTGCACGTCTGGCACTAGATTACGTGATCCATGGAAAATGTATCACACCTTTCCTTTCATTATGCTCGAATGCCAATAGATAACGCAGTTAAAGTCCAAAAACTTAATTTAACTTGTACATAGATGACAGCAGCAGTTCACATGAACAACCAAATCTCCACTGAATAAAGAGTTTTCGTCGGCAAGACAAATTTAAAAAATTTGCCATTTGCTTTTAATAGATCATCTAAAGGATCCCCATCTCCTTCGAAAACAACCGCCACCAGTCCAGACTACTAAGACACTTCAGGATACTGCTTCTCGTGATATCAAATTCTAGTCTAGTCAGACGGGATCATTAAAAGAATTGCTACTTATACATGATTGCAACGACGTGACAGGTTTTTCTAGGAGATCATGAAAGCTGTGGATTGCCTTAGATAAGTTATCAGAAGTGGGCACAACTAAAACTGGGGGGTTATTATGTAATATGATTCGAAAGAAAAGATTTACGAATTCGTACAAATTGTATTATGAAGTACGTTTTTCGAAAATTTATTTTCGAACGTTCGGAAATATTTTATTTTTGCGGGATTTTTTTACCCCTTTTCGTAAATTAAAAATTACCTTTTTACAATTGCAACTATGTAATACGAAAGCAAATGTCAGTTCATTTAAATTGTTCGTAAATTATTCGAAAGTGGCTGTGCTTGCGAAAATGATAAAAAAATAAAAAATGTAAGTAAGTAAATAAAACTTTTTACAAAAACTATAAAATACAATTAAAAACATAAGATATCCTCTATATTTAGAACTGTGAGTGACTTGAAATCACAATTTATACCATGTGTTTGTTGTCACAACTCTTTTTGTTTTTAGTCCGAAAATTTTTATACATAGCAATTTTTTTAAATACTTTTGGGAATGCTCAAACAAAGCAATGTTTACAAAACCAAGACAGTATGATGGTTGATTTTATGGTTTCACATGCAGATTTAGCAAACGGCCACCGAAATGTTACAAATGCTAAAAGCAAGTCGAAGGATTTGTGGCAAAGACTGTAAAAGGATTAAGATGGGGTTAGTACACCGTATAGTGAATTGGAAAAAAGTGAGTTTTTATTTAATCGATTTTGTGTTAACTATTTTTACAAATGTCCTTTGTTACTAGGTATGGGAAGACTATAAACAACACGTTAAAGTTAAATGTCTGTTTTCGGTTGAAGTATAAATGCTCATCGTTACTGGGCCTTATGACTTGAATGTGAGTGCCGTCTACTGCTCCAATTACTCCAAGTATTCCACATTAATTTAAAAAAAATATCTTTTCGCCTCCTCTTTTTCTTCAGTCATTTCAAAGATAATATGCTTCGGGCAAAGATTTGGTTCGATTATTTCGCATACCTCAGATAAGCATATGGAAATTGATGGGTGTGAAAGTCCCACAAGGCGATCTTGGCCAATCTGATGTTGGTATCCAACTAGTGCCAAACATTTTAATGTGGCAGCTAATTTTTTCAAAGGTGCAATGACTATCGATCTTTTAGGTGGCTCTTAATCGCCTTTTATTCAATTGTAGATATACATAAATAAATTTTTATTAAGCCGAAAGTTTTTCATGAAACTAAAAGTAGTATTTTTATGATTAAATTTCATAATAAAAAAATCTTTCTTACGTACTATTAGCAAGGCTCATAATCTCGGATGTATCTCTTATTATTTTCTGTTGAACTCTATCTGCAATTGCATCACTTTCTTTATCGCTATCTTCCAACCACAATGCAACAGAATCCATGTTCTTAAGCCGTTATTTTTTTATTAATAGTTATTTGTTATTTTATTTTGTTTGGAAGTTTTCATTTATATTTACTTTTTGCGGACAATTTAACTTTTTTTTTAAGCGCTTGTTTTTCAAAAAAAATTCTGTCAATATTTACACTTTGTTTTTCCCTTTTTTTAACAAATACAAATCTGTGGTGCTTTCGAACGGATTAGAAAATACCATTTCATTTTCGATACGGAAATTTCTTTTGAAAGTATTTTCGTTTCGAATCGAATTACATAATAACCCCCCTGTGCTTATTTTACGCATTTGAAGTAAAATAAAACATTTTTTTAATAGTTCAAATTGCAGAGAAAAAAGTAAAAACCAGATTAAATTATGTAAAACGAAGGTTTAATTAAAAATGAATTAGTTATAAAAAAACACGTGTGTTTGCTGGGTAAATTCTCTTAAAAAAAATATAAAAATATAAGAAAATATGTAAGCATCCGCTTTATGTGCGTTCGACGCTGTCTCATCGAAAACTAAATTAAAGAGGCCAAGAATATGTGTGAAACAGGGTTGATAAAGTTGGTACAATTGTACTTTTTTTGGTACAATTCAAAACTAAAAAGTACGCTGGTACCCCCGTGACCCATTTGGTACTATTGCAAAATTTTTCAAACCTACATATTTATATTGATATAAAATGGCAACTTGTATTTACTGTCCAATGAATATAAGCGGAGTTTAGTGTTTGGTGCATATAGTCTTGCGAAAATGCAAAATGTCGTAGCTTTTTTATCAAATCTAAGGGAAACTATATTTTTTGTTGTTGGATTTAACAAATCAGCTATGATATTTTTCATTTGCTCTTTTGCAAGACCATTTGCACCAAACACTGAACTCCGCTATTGCGAATAGAAGTTTGCACTTGTTCATTGAACGATTGCTTATGCCACATTCTAAATAAGGTATCAGCGGCAGCATAAAAGTGGGCATTTTCTGATGATATTGTAAAGTTTTTAAAAGATATAAGAAACCAGTTCTGCAAAAGTTCTACATAGTAGAAAAGACGACATGCGCTCAATTCAAGATTATTTTGGAACGAATTCATAATATTTTCAAATATTCGACAACCATCATGTCACGTCAAAAAGTAATCAACAGAATTTTGGAACAGTGGAAGCCCACTCCATTATTATTTTACTCCGAATTAGTTTGAAGGAGATTTTCCTGTTTCTGCAGTACATATTGAAAATTGTAAACACAATAAATTTGGAAATTCTAAAAAGTGTATGGAAATGGATTTCTCGACCCTAAAAACTGCATGATACAGGTCTGGCTAGACCAAATTCAATTTGTTTGCCTCTATTTTTGAATATTTTGGAAAACTAACTATTTTAAAAATATGGGCACGAAATTAATTTTTGACCTATAATTTCTATGGAAAAGTTTCTTGAATGACTTATAGAACAAGAATCGCGATGTGCTTTACACGTGAAAAAATTTTACCCACCCTATTATTATGTATAGTTAATGATTATGTATTTTTTGCTATCTATACTTTACATGAACATATGAATTTAAGGTACCTTTTGTTTTTGTTGGTTTTAATTTTTTATTAAAAAAAAAAAATTATTTAGTACTATTGGGGCAGAAAAAGTACGAATTTAAAACTTCGTTGGTACGATTTTGATTTTCTCATTTATCATCCCTGGTGTGAAATCTCTCAGCACAATTGTGCTATGGAGCGCCCACCATTGCTCTAAAAGGATTTTGCAAGTTAGAACAACGTAACTCACCATATTGACTGACCATTTTTATATTGTACTTTGCTCTCCTTCAAACATAAACTTTGGCAAAAGAATATAGAACAGGGGTGCCAGATAATTTTGATAAAAAATCGGCATATTTTTAAAAAAAAAATCGGCATTATCGGCACTTTTATATAAAAAAATCGGCATAAAATCGGCAAATTAAAAATACCTATTTTAAATACAATAAAACCTATTCTTACTTACAAATAAGAACAATTCAGAATTATCTAATGTTTATAACTTATGAAATTATAAAAGAATCAATCAAAATAAACGTTTTACAAAGAAATTGTAGTTAAATATAAAGTTTTTTTAAACTTTCTTATAATTAAGTATATTCCATATACAAATATTTGAGTTTGACATTTTTATTAAATCCGTTTTAATATTAATATCAAAACAGTTTAAATTATTAATTTTTAAATAATCTTTAAAAAACGAATAACTTGCTAAGATAAATTTTCCAGTGAACATCAAAACTCTGTTACATTAAAAAATTCTTTCCACATTTGCGGAAGAATGTGGAAGGACCAAAAATTTTACCAAATACTGCCATAAAATGTTCACGTTATAAATTTGAAATTTTTTGCCAAAAAGTTTGCAAACTTATTTAATTTTCCTTGCATAAGAATTACATAACATCGTCCTCACCTGTTTAACGATCAGGGTTGTCAGATTTTTTTGAGCTCCATCGCCAAACCGGATGTCAGAAATCGCCAAAAATCGCCAAACGTCGATTTTGTTCAGTTTTTGTAAAATTTTCTTTTTTTTTTTAAATTAAATTTTGCATACAAAAAACGCTAGTATAATTTTTCAGTCAAAAATCGCCAAAAACTAAGAAAAAATACAAAAAAGTCGCCGAAGTAAATTTTGTTTTGTTTCTGTAATTTTTTTTTTAAATTAAATAAAATGGAGATTATATTCATATGTATTCAGCTAAAAACTTAAATTAAGTACAAAAGTCTATAATATCTTACACTTCAGCCTCACCGATTTCATTACTAGAGTTTTGACCTACATACTTATAGAATTAAATAGTGACTGAATATAAAATTCACTTAATATGTTTTTTTATATTAGTAATGATAACAAAAAATGACAAGTTGTTAAACAAAATCGCCGAAATAATATAAATGCTAAAAATAGCCAAGTTAATCGCCAGTTATATCAGAAATCGCCATAAAAGTCGCCAGTCGCCAAATGGGAAATCCCATCGCCAAACACGTTTCAAAATCGCCACGTTTGGCGAGAAATCGCCATATCTGACAGCCCTGTTAACGATATCGATCTTCATCGTTCGCATAGAAAATTACATTTTAAACAAAAAAAAAAACTTCGTACAATGTTCGAAGTTTGTTTTTGTTTTAAATGTAATTTTCTATCCGAGCGATGACGTTCGAAATCCATGAACAAGCTGTTAGTAATAAATATATTTACATTTGTATATAAACATTTTTAAATGTATTATTATATTCAATAAAAATCATTTGGATCATCATCAGCTGAGTTTAAATTGGCCATAACAGTTTTAAAGTAATACAGTGCGAGCCTTATTTTCGTAACTCGAAAAAATCTGTCCTGTTGCAATCACCGAAAATTTCCAATGACCGACCATTGTTTATAAAACTTAATTTTATCGTTTAAATAAATCTAAATTAGAGGAAGAAGTGCATAACACGTGGAAAACTAAAGCGCATGAAAAATGACAGGTCATACAACGCTCGTTATAAAAGTCTTTTCTGTCACCTGTTTTTAATTTATTTAACTCTTTGCTTATACCAAGCTACGGCTCTATTTTTTGTTTTTAAAGTCTTTGCGTTTTTTTTTTTGTATGGTTTTCGACTGCATGTTTTTTAAGAATTCCTAATGTTTTCCAAGCCATATTCTATTTTTGAAACAGTGTCTACATCTTTAAAAAATGTTTACCAAAATACATCGTTTTTATTACGATTACTTAATATGTTGTCAACACTAAAAAGTGCAACGTTTCGTAAAATTTCCAAATTGCTAGGAAGCCTAGCTCTAACCTCGTAAATAAAGTTTTGGTTAAACTAATGTAACTTTCTTTTATCGCTTTTTTATTATTTGAAATCTTTAAATCTTTACAAGCCTTCTCAAAATTGTACCCCAAATAGCAAAGTTCAACTTAATCATCCTCTAAATAATCGTAGTTTTCAAAAATGGTAGAAAAAAAAAATAAAAGTTGTAAAAAGCACTAAAGGCACTAACGAAAAATTAAAAAAGCACCAAGTTAGTGCTTTTTCTTAGTTTGGTACTATGGACCAAATTTTGGCGTTTTGAGGCATCAAAAAGCACCATAAATAGTGCCAAAAGCACTAAGTTGGCATCACTGCCACTAAATACCTCCTATTACAATCACCCTTATCGTGGTTAGCGACTTGGAAATACGCCTGCGACTGTTTGGTAATAGATTAAAGAAAATAAGTTCACCTTCTCTTTAATCTATTACCAAACAGTTTCAGCCGTATTTAAAATTCGCCAACCGCACTAAGGGTCAATGCCTTGCAATAGCAAGAAAGCTACTACCAATAGTGGAATTTTTGCGTTTAAAGCTTTGTTGCTTATATCAAGGGAACTCTGCTTAAACATGATTTCGTAGTATTCCAATGAACTAATTAGATTCGAATTTGTATAAGAAACACCTTTGCCTAAACTAAACTTCTGCAGATATAAGGGTTTTCCATGAGGAGGACAAAGAAAGGGGATATATAACATTTTTTCCTGAAGGAAAAAAGACAAAAAAAAATCGTTGGAGTAAGCCTGACGTGAATTCCTGCTGACCTTGAGTACGTGAACAAGTTTTCTTTATTTCAAAATTTCTTAGTGGGTACCTGTTCTGTTTAACTTAGTATGTAGAGTACAAATGCACTTTTATACATTTTACACATATCCTTTTTTGATTCACCTACTTATAACGCTTTAACACCAAAACAAAACAAATGCAACAAAATAGAAAAAATTATATAATATTTATAAGCATTGAAATCGTTTTGATTAAAATTACATGGTCAGTAAAAAGTTAAAAAAGACTACAAAAACACAAAACAGAAAGTTTTGCAAGGAATGTTTATAGAATTCATTGGAAAAAGGAACTGGTCTTCAAAACATCACATCAACACAACTTCTGAGGTTTAGGTGGTAATTATTTTTATTGTCAACCGGATATAAGTAACAAAATCGGATGTAACTCAAATGTCTCAAGTGAATTCTTAATACATGACACATTTATAAATAGTAAAATAAAATACCATAAGCATCTTGTTCTTCTAAAAAAACAAATCGGGAGCGTTTAAAATTTGGCCATTATTCCCTGGAATTTAATGTAAAGAGTTTTACTGAGAAATATGAACATTTACTGTATAAAATGCAATCAATTATTGACAATCAATTGAAGTTTAGCTAACCTTTTGATCCAAACTGCTGGGCAGCGTCTTTAACCACCCTTATTTTATCACAAAAGCTTTTAAAAAAAAGTTCGACAAAATATCTTCCAGCTTGAAATCAAACGATTTAACATTCCTATTTTATTTATGTATGTGACAAACAGTGTTGCCAGAAGTAGGGGAAAGTGTCTACATGTAGGTATTTTTGATACGGACAGATTTTTAATAATCTCCAAAATGAAGGGATTTTTCGTAATACATAGTTATCGCATTATTTATTACACAAATGCAGAAAAAACGTTTTTTAGTGATATTTTCTTGTTTAAAACGGTTAAAAATGTTTCTCTTTCCTAAAATCGCTTAAAAATTTATTTCCAAAATTGTTTGTGGTTTAATATGTTGGGGACACTAATACATATGTATGTCTTTATTTTTACCAATATATCATTCAACGATGAAAGATTTAATTGTATTTAATTAAAAGTTCATACATACTAGGTTGTCTACGGTTGAAATTTTCCGAAAAAAAATCCCTAGAAAAGGGGAAATCCCCTACTGTTGGCATCACTGACACATACGAACGCCAAACCCTTTGAGGGTTTTACTATACTGACCTAGTACCATCACCCTGACTTGGAATTTCTCACCCCCCAGACAATAATCCCAAAAATGTTCCATAGTGTTATTAATATAAATCAGTAAAGGGCACAAACACCCTTTCACATTTATGCTTGTGTTGACGAAATAACAACAAAGCAACAGCCGAAAGTACATTGTCACAGATCACACAAAGAAGTTTATAGTGTACATGTGTCGACGTCACACAAGCAGCATTTTTATTCCTATGCACGCGTATATAGGATTTGCAAATGTGCCCTTAACTGATATAAATCTAAGCTTTAAATTTAAAAATTGTGCTATCCGTCTTAAAGCACAAGCTGCAAATCTTGTACTTTTCTAAAACCATTTTTTTAAAACAAAGAGGTGACCAAAATATTGCCAACACCCTGCACTTCCATACAGTGTCTTAAAGCCTAACCACAATGTGCTTAAGTTGGCTTAAGCGAATGAGCGAATACATGTAATTATATGAGGCAAACCATATTGAACTTAAGGAAACTTTTTGCTAAGTTTAATGAAACTGTCATTTGCTTAAGCAGGGTGCGAATCTAATCGCACATTCCGTACGGAATCAAATGTTTTTTTATTTTGTTTTTGTTTTCTTTAATACATTTGAGAGCATTTTGTTAATTTTTGACAGTACCCTACAAGAACAATGACAGTCATTTGATGCATCATCTGATGGGCATTGCTGATGGGTTTATACATCAGAAGTTTCTATCATTTTATTAAGGGCAATATGAAAAAACTGATGTAAACATTCGTGTACGTGTGACATTTTTTCCCACTCATACTTGTGAAATTTAATATATATACGTGAATTTAATACAAAATTGAAAGTGTGTTAGTTTATAAGTTTTGTATGTGTAACTTTACATCAGCCATTTCTTGTAGGGTAGGTTAAGGAAGACTATGCATATTATGGTTGAGCCTTTAATGTGAGACACTTCTTTAATTTTTTGTTTTTTATTTAACCACTGCTGGTAATATTTTTTACTTTTTTCTGCCACATTAAAAACTTAACTATCAGAGTAAGATTCTGATTAAGAATCTTAATCATTTTGTTGTTGTTCACTTGTCTTTTTTGCGAAATATTCCTGCAGAGATTTTTGCATGTTGTCAAGTACAATGACGCTTTGAAAAATTTAAAGAAAATATAACGGCAATTGAATGTTGCACATTGATGCTAAAACATACCATTTTTGACAAAGAAATTAATACATTAAAACGCAGATCTGTAAAATAAACTTAGTCATACAAATTAAGAAATTTCACGGCGCAGCTGCTGTCATCGGCGGCTTTGATTGAGCCGTCTAAGCCTTGTAAGTCGGCGGCGAGCCAATCGGCTTGGTTCTCTGGTGATGACACTAAAAGAATCGAAAAAAAATCGTAAAAAGGAACAAAATGAGATAGTAACATTCTGTAGAGATGTTGAAAAATTATGATTTTTAGCCATATGTATTTCTTATGGGAAAATTCCAACATCTTCGCAAATAGATGTTAAATGTTGACAGGTGTGAAAAGGCTATTAACAAAAGAAAACAAAAGGGAAAATGCTCCCTCCATTTGATTTTAATTCATAATTGGATTCTCTTTTTTTTGCTTCATTCCACTTTGATAAACTGGCTGTTAGTACTCTTTAATGTCACAAAAACTTAAATTTAAGTGTTTTCATTGTTTTTCAAGCATTTTTATAGTAAAGCTTTGTTGTTGTGCGTTGATGATAACATACCGGCTTAGGTCGAGAATATATGACGTGGTGACTTAAGCCCAAAACAAGAGAAATATAATAAGGATGCCAGGCAAATTTCTCTGAATGCACTTTCTTTTTTTAGAAGCTTCGCATGCAGTTAAATACAGCGATGCCAACTTAGTGCTTTTGGCACTATTTTTAGTGCTTTTTGATTCTTCAAAACGCCGGACTTTGAACTTTGGTGCCAAACTAAGAAAAAGCACTAATTTGGTGATTATTTAAATTTTCATTGGTGCCTGTGGTGCTTTTAAGAAATTTGTAAATTATCAAAAAGTAATTTGGGAATACAAAATTTTAATTTCAAAAGATTTTGTTATTCGTGCTTAATTCCCAGTTTTTATTATTGAAATTTATTGTTGATGGGATAAGCTATTCCTATGCATTTCACTGGTTGCTTAGGCCAGATCATCAGGAAACTTCATCCATAAAGGTTTTAGACAAACTAAAGATATTAAACCAAATAAAACTGTTAAACGTATAAGAATTATAGCAACAGTTCTACTTGTAACAATATCAAAGTTTAAACAAAACACATCAACAATAAACAACAGTGGGTTCATCTCATCTTACATTTCCCCACTACAATTAGTTGAAATTCTCTCAACATTAATTGTAGTTGTAAGTAGGTTAAGAAAAACAAAATGAAAAAAACAACAACTTACAAAAGATGTTGTCAATTAAGTGTTTTTTAGGCCGTGCACTGCCTGTTTATTATCAAAAAGTAATTTCAATTTTTGGGAATACAAAATTTTAATTTCAAAAGATTTTGTTATTCGTGCTTAATTCCCAGTTTTTATTATTGATAAAAACACTTGAAATTTATTGTTGATGGGATAAGCTATTCCTATGCATTTCACTGGTTGCTTAGGCCAGATCATCAGGAAACTTCATCCATAAAGGTTTTAGACAAACTAAAGATATTAAACCAAATAAAACTGTTAAACGTATAAGAATTATAGCAACAGTTCTACTTGTAACAATATCAAAGTTTAAACAAAACACATCAACAATAAACAACAGTGGGTTCATCTCATCTTACATTTCCCCACTACAATTAGTTGAAATTCTCTCAACATTAATTGTAGTTGTAAGTAGGTTAAGAAAAACAAAATGAAAAAAACAACAACTTACAAAAGATGTTGTCAATTAAGTGTTTTTTAGGCCGTCAAAGTTTAAACAAAACACATCAACAATAAACAACAGTGGGTTCATCTCATCTTACATTTCCCCACTACAATTAGTTGAAATTCTCTCAACATTAATTGTAGTTGTAAGTAGGTTAAGAAAAACAAAATGAAAAAAACAACAACTTACAAAAGATGTTGTCAATTAAGTGTTTTTTAGGCCGTGCACTGCCTGTTTATTATCAAAAAGTAATTTAAATTTTTGGGAATACAAAATTTTAATTTCAAAAGATTTTGTTATTCGTGCTTAATTCCCAGTTTTTATTATTGATAAAAACACTTGAAATTTATTGTTGATGGGATAAGCTATTCCTCCTAATGTTGAGAGAATTTCAACTAATTGTAGTGGGGAAATGTAAGATGAGATGAACCCACTGTTGTTTATTGTTGATGTGTTTTGTTTAAACTTTGATATTGTTACAAGTAGAACTGTTGCTATAATTCTTATACGTTTAACAGTTTTATTTGGTTTAATATCTTTAGTTTGTCTAAAACCTTTATGGATGAAGTTTCCTGATGATCTGGCCTAAGCAACCAGTGAAATGCATAGGAATAGCTTATCCCATCAACAATAAATTTCAAGTGTTTTTATCAATAATAAAAACTGGGAATTAAGCACGAATAACAAAATCTTTTGAAATTAAAATTTTGTATTCCCAAAAATTGAAATTACTTTTTGATAATAAACAGGCAGTGCACGGCCTAAAAAACACTTAATTGACAACATCTTTTGTAAGTTGTTGTTTTTTTCATTTTGTTTTTCTTAACCTACTTACAACTACAATTAATGTTGAGAGAATTTCAACTAATTGTAGTGGGGAAATGTAAGATGAGATGAACCCACTGTTGTTTATTGTTGATGTGTTTTGTTTAAACTTTGACATTGTTACAAGTAGAACTGTTGCTAAAATTCTTATACGTTTAACAGTTTTATTTGGTTTAATATCTTTAGTTTGTCTAAAACCTTTATGGATGAAGTTTCCTGATGATCTGGCCTAAGCAACCAGTGAAATGCATAGGAATAGCTTATCCCATCAACAATAAATTTCAAGTGTTTTTATCAATAATAAAAACTGGGAATTTAGCACGAATAACAAAATCTTTTGAAATTAAAATTTTGTATTCCCAAAAATTGAAATTACTTTTTGATAATAAACAGGCAGTGCATGGCCTAAAAAACACTTAATTGACAACATCTTTTGTAAGTTGTTGTTTTTTTTCATTTTGTTTTTCTTAACCTACTTACAACTACAATTAATGTTGAGAGAATTTCAACTAATTGTAGTGGGGAAATGTAAGATGAGATGAACCCACTGTTGTTTATTGTTGATGTGTTTTGTTTAAACTTTGATATTGTTACAAGTAGAACTGTTGCTATAATTCTTATACGTTTAACAGTTTTATTTGGTTTAATATCTTTAGTTTGTCTAAAACCTTTATGGATGAAGTTTCCTGATGATCTGGCCTAAGCAACCAGTGAAATGCATAGGAATAGCTTATCCCATCAACAATAAATTTCAAGTGTTTTTATCAATAATAAAAACTGGGAATTAAGCACGAATAACAAAATCTTTTGAAATTAAAATTTTGTATTCCCAAAAATTGAAATTACTTTTTGATAATAAACAGGCAGTGCACGGCCTAAAAAACACTTAATTGACAACATCTTTTGTAAGTTGTTGTTTTTTTTTCATTTTGTTTTTCTTAACCTACTTACAACTACAATTAATGTTGAGAGAATTTCAACTAATTGTAGTGGGGAAATGTAAGATGAGATGAACCCACTGTTGTTTATTGTTGATGTGTTTTGTTTAAACTTTGATATTGTTACAAGTAGAACTGTTGCTATAATTCTTATACGTTTAACAGTTTTATTTGGTTTAATATCTTTAGTTTATCTAAAACCTTTATGGATGAAGTTTCCTGATGATCTGGCCTAAGCAACCAGTGAAATGCATAGGAATAGCTTATCCCATCAACAATAAATTTCAAGTGTTTTTATCAATAATAAAAACTGGGAATTAAGCACGAATAACAAAATCTTTTGAAATTAAAATTTTGTATTCCCAAAAATTGAAATTACTTTTTGATAATAAACAGGCAGTGCACGGCCTAAAAAACACTTAATTGACAACATCTTTTGTAAGTTGTTGTTTTTTTCATTTTGTTTTTCTTAACCTACTTACAACTACAATTAATGTTGAGAGAATTTCAACTAATTGTAGTGGGGAAATGTAAGATGAGATGAACCCACTGTTGTTTATTGTTGATGTGTTTTGTTTAAACTTTGATATTGTTACAAGTAGAACTGTTGCTATAATTCTTATACGTTTAACAGTTTTATTTGGTTTAATATCTTTAGTTTGTCTAAAACCTTTATGGATGAAGTTTCCTGATGATCTGGCCTAAGCAACCAGTGAAATGCATAGGAATAGCTTATCCCATCAACAATAAATTTCAAGTGTTTTTATCAATAATAAAAACTAGGAATTAAGCACGAATAACAAAATCTTTTGAAATTAAAATTTTGTATTCCCAAAAATTGAAATTACTTTTTGATAATAAACAGGCAGTGCACGGCCTAAAAAACACTTAATTGACAACATCTTTTGTAAGTTGTTGTTTTTTTCATTTTGTTTTTCTTAACCTACTTACAACTACAATTAATGTTGAGAGAATTTCAACTAATTGTAGTGGGGAAATGTAAGATGAGATGAACCCACTGTTGTTTATTGTTGATGTGTTTTGTTTAAACTTTGATATTGTTACAAGTAGAACTGTTGCTATAATTCTTATACGTTTAACAGTTTTATTTGGTTTAATATCTTTAGTTTGTCTAAAACCTTTATGGATGAAGTTTCCTGATGATCTGGCCTAAGCAACCAGTGAAATGCATAGGAATAGCTTATCCCATCAACAATAAATTTCAAGTGTTTTTATCAATAATAAAAACTGGGAATTAAGCACGAATAACAAAATCTTTTGAAATTAAAAATTTGTAAATTTTTAAAATTTTTCAATTAAAAAATAGCTGTTAGCACATCGGATCCTAAGAACCAAATCGCAACGAGAAACCTCATAAGGATAAAAGATAAGGGGAGGATGTCTATACATGTCAAAGTGAAAATATTTATCCTGGCAAGGATCTTTTTAGGCTGTCACAAAAGGCTGTCACAAAATATAAGTAATTTTAACAACTTTCTTGAAACAACTTTATTTTTGGCAAGACATCAAGTATCAAAACAACTTAAGACCTTTGAGTTAGTTTATAGAGCAATGTTCTATTACGTTTTTAAAACTATCAAAAAGAAGATAACAAATAAAAGGAAATTGTAACAACGTTATTATTTTAATTAACATATTCTTCGACATATCTTTAAAATCGTATTAAATCTTTTGCCATCCGATAACAGTGATTACAAATTTTGAAATCTTGTCATATTCTATCATGGATGGAGAACTCAATACTATTGTACTGATTCGGTATGTTCTTTTAAAAATAGAAAATACCCGCACAGAAAAAATTCTCCAAAATTGTTCACCAATTAAAGCAATAATCAAAAATAAAATCATTTCTAATTAAAAATTGAATCAAGTTTATTAAACGTTTAATCAAGTGAATTAAACGTTTAATTAAGTGAATTAAAGGTTTAATTGATATTATTAATTTGTTTACTGGTGCAAATTAAATTAATTTTTTAATTAATATCACAACTTTTTTAATTGAAATCAATTTTTATTTTTTTCTGTGCGTGGCAGTGCCCCATGACATAAAAAGTACTTTTTGAGTTTAAGGGAAATACTTTGAGCCTAATTTAATTTTTTTCTTGGATGTCAACACTAAATTTGCAAAAATTTTAAGACTATGTCCGAGATTTTTGAGCGAAAAATTTCTGTTTAACTTAATGTTCAAAGGCAGAACTACAAGTTGTTTAACAAAATAAAACTGGAGTTTAAACGTCAGTCCGTTTTTTGCTTTTGTTTAGTTTT
This sequence comes from Pollenia angustigena, assembly GCA_930367215.1. NCBI lineage: Eukaryota > Metazoa > Arthropoda > Insecta > Diptera > Polleniidae > Pollenia > Pollenia angustigena. Next base: position 121,349,252 of record OV884059.1, on the reverse strand, counting down.
GTTTTGCTTTAACTTTTTAATATTGCAAATCGAAGTCAAAGAATCAATTTACAATCTTTTGTGGAAACCAAAGGCAGCACTGAAGCTACATACATGGAAGCGTATCGCAGAAAAATTTAGCAGTTTTGAAAATAAATTTTTGTGCATGTATGCCTTGTAAATTGGTTCTTCGTTCGGATTTAAGTTGCTTAAAAAACGTTCGCTTTTTGCAAAACTCCGACATCGAACTCAAAGTTTTTAATATAAATTTCAAAAGATCAGCGTATTATGACAGTTCGTTGAACATATAAAGGCCAAACCAAGTTGCTTAAGCAAATGTGCAAATACATGTAAATTACATGAACCATATTGAACTTAAGGAAACTTTTTGTTAAGTTTTATTAAACTGTCATTTGCTTTAGCAAAGTGAGAAACAGATCCACACATTCCGTACGGAATCAAATGTTTTTGTTTTTTATTTTAATACATTTGATAGACTTTTTGTTGGTTTTTGGCAGTAGGTTAAGCACGGCTAAGCATATTATGGTTGGGCCTTAACGCTTTCCTTAACATATGATTCTGACTTTCCAACTCGGTTTTCTACCAACATACAACCAACGACTTGAACAACAAAGTAAGAAGATATGTCGGAATAAAAAGACATAAAGATTATAACGATTTTGCATGATGTTTTAAAATATGTATGTATTTAAAACATTTTTAACTGTTTACTTTCTTTTTTTAATAAACGTCATACATACACGGACATTCGCACAAACACACATAATGCACTTTTTTATTTCAACAAATACGTTAAATATTTATTTTGCCTTAAATTTTGTCCAAGAAAAAAATGTTTATTTATAATTTTTGTTGTTTGTTGTTTTGAATATTTTTAAACATTTTCATGTGCATGTTTTAATATTATTTTTGTTTAATTCTCTGTTATATTTATACAACTACAGACTACAAAGAAATGTATACAACGGGCTCATAGTCAAGCAAATGAATAAATAAATTGAAATGCATACGAAATAAACATAAATATTTATTTGATACAAAAAGATACGAATTCTGTTTGTTAAGTTTACAGTTTTTATGATGTTAGAAATTAAAATAGAAAAAAAATAATATATTCTTGTAAATTTTCCAATATTTTTACCAGTGTTCTTTTTGACAAGTGTTTCGACTAGTGTTCTATACAAATTACTTTGATAATTCGACTAGAAATTGTAAATTTTTAAAAATGCAATAATGAATCCTAGTAAATTTGTCAACGCTTTTACTTGTTTTCTATAGACAGACAACTTCTTGATTAGTTTTCTGTAGACAACTTTTCGACATTAACTTTTTTTTTAGAAAACTTTCGACCAGTTTTTAAGAAAACTTTTTGACGTTCCAACCAGATTTCTAAAGTAAATTTCTCGAAATTTGGACCAGTTTTTTTTAAAGTTTTCTTTATAAAACTTTATAAAATTTCTACCAGTTTTTCTATTAATCCTGATATTTGAACAGTTTTCAGCAGGGATCGAAAAAAAACAGGGTAATTCCATGTCAAATGGACCAAAAGTTTACCCGACCCCTTTGGATTTTAATGAAATTTGGTGAGAGATTCCTTTTATCCTATAAGGAAAATACATATATGAACGAACAAAAATTTAAAAATTTTTTTTCAAAAGTTATGTCATATTCAAAATGTCATAATTTTGCCGAATTAGCCAAATGTGTTGAGCTTATTTCTTCAATATCTCGAAAACTACTGAACATACGATACATTTCAAATTTTAGCTTTTATTTTTTACTGAAAAAATATCAGTCAAAATGTAACTTTTATTTTTGAATAAAAAAATATAAGTCAAACTTTAACTTTTATTTTTGACTGAAAAATATCAGTCCAAAAATAATAATTATTTTTTGACTTTTTTTGAAAAAAAGACAACAGTTACGGTCCCTGGTTTTTAATAAATAATCCGACTGCGAAGATTTTTTGACTTTCACAAAGTTTTCTATAGAAAATCAACTTTTGATTATAGATAATCGATAATCAATCGATAAAAGATAATCGATTTTCGAACAGTTTTCTATGAAAAATCGGTGATTTAACAGAAACTTATAGAAACGACTTTTGAACATGTTTCTATAAAAAAAAATCAACCTTCCAACAGTTTCCATTAAAAAAGCTCCCCTTGGAAGAGTTTCGCCTTTCTAAAAATGTTCTATAGCAAATCGACTTTTAAACAGCTTTGTATATATAACAGTTTAACAGTTTCCTATAGAAAATTAAATTTTAAACTGGTTTTAAAAAAAAACATATTTTCTATAGAAAATTCTCCAAAAAATTCTAAAAAAAAATTTTGTTTTCAAAATGTTTTTTACGAAGAATTATATCTGAATCAGTTGAATTACAGTTTTCTATAAAAGCGTAATTTCGAAAAGCTTTCTGTAGACTGTCAATCAGATCTCTATAGAAAACTGATTTTTTATTTTTCTTAGTAGAATTTTATGAAAAACAGTTTTTCTTCTCTGTAGGCAAAAAAAAAGTTGAGTGCAAGAACTGTGTTATGTAGTTTTGATTGACTTTAGCATGCTGAATCCGAAACTTTTTACATATTGATTCTATCACGTCTAGTTTATGCTAATAGATAACTTGAGTACGATTTGCCCGCTTTGAATAAAATTTCAGCAAATAATATGGAATCAACAATTGTTTTTTATACTTTCAACAGTTTCTAAGATAATTATTATTGTGGTTATTTTGTTGAACTATTTATGGTTTTTAATCCTAATTTTTAATATTTTTAATTAGGCTTAAGTTCATCAAATTTAATTTTCATTAAATTATTTTTATGAAGACAGGAATTTTACAACATGAAAACTAATTTAAAGTTTCTAAGATATTCAGAAATTAGAGGCGGTAAATTTTTTAATAATGCGAGGAAAGGACATTTTATTCTAAAGGAATTTTATTCCAAATTATTTATTCTTGTAATTTTAACCAATATATAATATTTCGGGCAAAATATTAGTCCAGCCCACAAAAAAGTAGACGTGACTAAAAACGAATTTGAATTTAGCGCTAGAAAATCTTTATATTGAAAAAGATCAACAAGAAAAAGAAAGACAAAAAAATGAAAAACAAAACCGAAAAATGTACTTTGGACTTCAAGACGAATTCTTGACAAAAGTACGGAAAAAAACCGAAGTAAGGAAAAACATGTAAAATCAGTTAAAATAGATAATCATTCAAAGCAAATTTCAATCTACCAAGGGTTAAATACAATTCGGTTTAAAGCTTGATTGATTGTCTGGCAGCAGTCGTCGATGGCTGTGAGTGTTAAACGGCAAACCCCTCTGAAGAGATTAAGTGGTTGCAATCGAAACATGTAAGGGTAACCTGTCCGTAAAATCCTGGGTTCGACCCCCAGCTGCAGCAAGAATGAAAAATTATCAATAACAATTTTAATTAATGTTCATGTTGTAAAATTCCTTTCTTCATAAAAAAAAAATAATATAATGAAAATTAAATTTGATGAACTTTAGCATAATTAAAATATTAAAATTTGGATTAAAAACCATAAATAGTTCAACAAAATAACCACAATACTAATTATATTCCATATATATTTTAGTCTTACGATATTTCAAGCGAAATCTAGCTGTTATTCCCACTACAACTAGCTGTGAAGAGGGTGCACTTAGTTTGTCATTCCATGTGAAAGTTTTTAAATATTCATCTAAAACCCCATAAAGTATATAATTCTCTGGGTGCAATGTCTACATATCGAGCCCTAACCGCGAAAATAACGTAAGTGTCAAAAATCAAATTTTACAGGAGAGAGTTTTTTATTTTATTTCATATACATTTTCTAAGAAATTTGTCGCTTAAGATAAAATTGTTCTTGATATAAAATCGTAACGCCATCTTTTGTAACCATAACATTTTAGTAGATGATGCAAGTGTTGCCAATAAAGGCATTTATTAAAAAAAACAAAAATGTAAAATGATGTCGCTTACGTTATTTTCGAGGTTAGAGCTCGATATGTTCCCAAAAGTACTACTTAGTCAATAGTACCAACGTCAGTAGTACATTTCCATTTGCACGCACGCACATGTTAAATGTCTATAGTAAATAACATTGCCTGGGGTATAAGTCACTAGTATGTACTGGTGACTGTGTCAATAGTGAATCAGTACAGATTCACTAGTGATATTTCCTACAGAGTATGTATACATATGGGCATTTCCATGAGAATGTCAACCACGACTCAAAAAATTTAAACGCTTGAAACTTTTTTTCAAATATGGGAGAAAGGAAAAAAACACCCAAACTTTACTATGCCGAGGTACTTATGGCTTATTACAATTTTTAAAAAGCAAAAAATAAAGTTTAAACTGACTTTCTCTTTGATTCATTTTTAGTAACTGCAATTGACAATTTTTAATATTCTGCCGATTAAATACAGATACCGGCAACACTGCAATTATGCTTTAAAATTAATGTTACAACAACAATGAACACGATCCACGAGGAAAGACCAAATCAGTGTTTCCAGTTTTGGGGATTTATCCCCAAATTGGGGATTTTTTTGTAATTGGGGATAAAAATTTCGTGAAAATCCCAATGGAATTTTTTGGGGAAAAGCACATTTTTCGCTGGGGATTTTTGGGGATAATATATTATTTTAAATTTCATTTTTGCAATGGCAAGACCGATTTTCTCAAGATGTGGGTACAAATGTTAGTCTTTTTAGCAGTTTAAAACTTTTTCAAGAACTTGTTGAAATAGTTTTAAATATGCTTTTTGTACCAACTAGCATTACTTGTGTTGAAATAGTCTATTTCTGTAATGAATACAGCCAAAATCAATATTTGCAAAAAAATGCAATATAAGTTATTAGAATTAATAAGAATAATGGCCTGTTCGTCGATAACGAATGAAGACTTCGTTCGCATAACTTACATGTAAAACAAAAACAATATTTTAAAATTTGTTTTTGTTTTAAATGTAATTTGAGCGAACGAAGTCTTCATTCGTTATCGACGAACAGGCCCTAAATACACACTTTAAAATAATGTGACAAATTTATTCAATCATCTCAAATACACTTTTTAAACCAACAACATGTAAAACAAAATTGCACTGGTTGATGAATCAGAAGATTTTGATTCCCTAATTTGTTACCCTTGTTACATACTATACATTGGTACATAGATACGTAGAACTCAAAGAATAAATAACATAAGTTTTAATAAAAAACAAATGGATTTATTTAAATAAATCGATGTAAGCATATTTTTCCATTGACATTTTATTATGTATTTTATTTTTAAGAAAATGTGGGGATTTTTGGGGAAAAGAAAATAACTATTTTGGGGATGATAAATCGCAAATTGGGGATAAGGCTTAAAATAAAACTGGGAACCCTCGACCAAATATATAGTTCGATTAGCGGTATATTTTTGTGTTTGTTTTGGATGCTATTCTAAAGTCACGTACGTGGTGCAAAAACATCATTTGTCTTTATCCCTTAAAATTGATCAGTCTTAGGCTCGTTTTCACAACTTACCGCTAGCTAAAAGTAGACTTTAACCGGCCTTAAAAAAAGTGTTCCATTATTAAATTTTTTTTTTACCTAAAGTGAGCGATAAAGTAAATTTAGGCTCATCCTACGTGGTAGGTTATAGTAAAGTTGTATTAATGGAACACTTTTTATACGGCCGATAAGATCCTACCTTTCGCTGTCGCTAAAGCCTAGATTACACTATCTCACAAGCCTTACGTATTCCATAATACTTTGTGAGATAGAAATCTAATGAGTTTTGTTGCGACTGTCAAAAAATCTAATGTAACATGACAGTTCGTGTTCACACCATCTCACAAAGTATTAACACTCACACATGAAATAAAATGCAACCCTGATCCAATGAAAAGTATTATTGTTTTGAAATTTTTCAAAAAACGATGAAGTCGTATGGGATGTCAAACTTTTTTCTTAATACTTGTCATTTTCGTGACACATTGCATTCACACTATCACACTTTGTCATATTACTTGAGTTTTTGACATGTATTAATACAAAGTATAATAGTGTAATCTAGCCTTAAGTAGTGAAAACGGGCCTTAGGAGTTTTAAAATAAAAGTGCAAAGCAAGATATTTGTTGCAAAAAAATATTGATCGAAATTTTTTTTAAATTGGTATAATAAAAATTTTATAAGATTTTAAAGTTCGTCACGTACGATATTGTAAGTACTAAAATGCAAGTAAATGCGTCATCTTATTATGTTGGTATTTAGTTAAAATTTGGTCAAACCTTATTTTATTACAATCAATATAATCTTACCAAATTTTATTGGAATCGCTCCATATTTGACCATAGCTCCCATACAAGTACTACTCCCAAAAATAGCTTTTAATGGCATTTCCTTAAAAATTTTGGTATTTACATAAAAATTGGCGACAATGACTTTTACGATAGGTACTATGTCATGACAAAATGTTGTGCTGTTAGATATAAAATTAACAATAGGTCCCTAATAAACCCCCTTCCTTAAATCGGTTAGGGGCAAACAAATCTCATACAGATGAAGACAACTAAATAATATTCGGCACAAATAACTTTTATATAATTCTTAAATTCTGTTTTGGCGACCTTGATTGGCCATGGGTCCCAAATAGGGTACCATCTCAAAAATTTTTCTTTTTAAATAATGGTGTAGGGTATCATATGGTCGGGCTTGCCCGCCTATACTTTCTAACTTGTTTGTTTAAAGTTTTAATATACATATATTTAAAAAAAATTATAGTTAATACTATAAGAGAAAAATCTGTCACGTACGGTATGTCACGAACGATATTACAATTGGTTCATTATAAAACCATCCAAAAAAAATTTTTTTTTCCAATTACGGATTATAAAGAAAAAATATGTGGTTTAATGTATGAAATTAAAAAAAGGAGAAAAACTTCCCACAATTCGCAGATTTTCGTATTATTTTACATACACCCAAATATCACTTCCGTTTTATGTCACGTACGATATGCACTTATTTTGCCCGATATTTTGGACAACAAGTTTCCGAATTTGAAAATTTTTTTCTTTCATATAAAGTTCCCACTAAATGAAACATAATGATAAAAAAAATGTTCCAGTTACTACTTTTTTTTACAAAATATCTATCGCTGTGAAGGCGTACAAATGTCACGTACGATGCATGTGTGAAAAAATGTACATTCCCAGCGGTAAATATTAAAAGAGTCGCAGGGGATTTTGAAGGCCTTTATTCTCCTTTCTAAAAGATTAGTTTCTTTTTATTTTATGCCTTCAAAAATATGCCTTCTTTTAAAAAAAAAACCTTCCTTAATATTTGCTACTCTCATCTTAAAGAGGGGAGAACAGGGTTGCCGTTTAAAAATTGTTTATCCGACCAAAATTGACTACAAAACCTACCAAAATCCTTTGAAACCGACCAACTTATTTATATATTTAAAAACCAATATGTGCACTTCCACAAAAGCGTCTCGTTGCGCCAATAAATAATTAAGTTTCTATTTTAGACCATGTTGTTCAAATTTGTTCTCTCTCTTTCATTAAATTGCGCTTAATTAAAAAGCTTGGTGGCGTAACGTGTCAAAAAGTAGAATTTTCGATGAAAATACCCATAAACTTATCGTACTAATCAACAAGGAGGAATTAACTCATTTTAATCTACAAGACTAGGAAAATCTTGTTAAATTAAAATTTAAAAATTTAAATTGTTACAATCTTTTATTTAAGTAAAGTACTTGAATGAACTAACTCTCATAAAATAAATTAAAATCCACTTATTCATAGTGATCTGCAAAATATTGCATCGCCAATATCTCGTGGATTCGCGAGTTTTTGTAGGTACTTCGACTCAGACTCCGGTACAAAAAACTCAACTCCATAGCCCTGTGAAATTCTTTTAGTTCAGAAAAAGAACTGTAAATATTACGACAAAGAACCTCAATATCATTTTGGCATCGTTTTACATGCGTAACTTAAACTTGTTATGTTTTGCTATAGTTAAATCTTGGCAACACTCAACCAATAAGGCTGAAAAGTAGTCCATTAGCAAAAATTGGAAATTTTGATTGTTTTTCGTCTGTTGAAAAGTAAATCTTCAGCTCAGAATTGGTTTGGCGCATATGCCAAAAAGTCGGAGTGGAGAAAAACGACAAAGAAGATTAACATGAAGATTTCTCAAAATGTACCCGATAGAATTTTTTTATATTTTTACCACTGCTTCCGGTATGTGTTTTGAAGAAAAATGTAAATTTTTGCGCACTTTCATGAATAAAGTTAGAATTTAATAGTATTTTTTTGAAAATTAAAAATATTGTTTTGTGCCGCATACGCCACTTTTCTAAAAAAAAATTAAAAAAGTGGCTTTTTGTGCTGCATACGTATACTTATTGCTGTGTTTTGAGTAACTTGTTGTTGAGATGAATTTTTTTTATAGTTTTTTTATTTGATTTTACTTTACAAAAACAGAAAAAACAGTTCTACTGTTATGAAAAGTTACATAAAAAGCCACAAATTAAATAATGCAAAAGTAAAAAGAAAATTTAAAACTTAATATTGAGTAAATTTTTATAATAAGCTTTATCAACACGTGGAAGAAATATAAGCAAGTATTTTATGTCTCTATTTTTATCGCTGGAAATAAATGATGGTTTCGATATTTTCAAAACATTCGTCAACAAATTCTCAGGAGTTTTCAAACAATTTTTTGATGCAGACTTAACCAAAATTGCATTTTTATATTTTTCCTCTCTGGTAGAAGTTTTATAATATATACATAAATCATTATTTTAACTGTATAGAAGTACTTTAATTTTAGCAAAATTGACTTTTCGAAAGTCCATTTTATTTGCTTCCAACGAGTATGTGCGAAAATTTTCCGGAAGCATTTCCATAACTTTAAGTTTTGTTTTATTATTTGGCATTGTTTTAAGCAAATTTAGTAAATGAAGAGGACTATGAATTTCAATATTCTTTAAGTACCGGTCAATAACACCATGGACATAGTCCACTTCTTGAATTAAAGAATGTTCTGGTTCTGATGACTTTTGTATTACGGCATCAATATTATTTTGTTTAAAGAACATTTTGATTGCGGTTGCGTTAATTTTATTTTTATTTTTATTTTGAGGTACGCAAGAATAGCTCCATAATGTCAAATTTTTAATTAGTGGATAATCTTTTATTAATTCATTTATAATTTTAATTAAAGCACTAGCAATATCGTTACCACTCCGACCGCTATGAGCTTCCGTCCACAAGGCACAATAAGTAAAAGTTGGTATATTTGGCATAATAATGGTTGCTGTAAGATTGTACATATTCAATTTTCGTTTGTAGTTAAATGTTGAAGCATTTCCCTTAGGTAGGCTAAAAACACTTTGCATATAATAGCAAACCGTACACTTGGCTGGTTCCATTATTTTATAAAACTATTTTTCACAAATTAATTTTCTTGTTGTCATTTTATTTTGCTTTTGCTTTAACTATATTTTTTTCTTACGGCAATGCAGCAAAGCAACAGTAAAATTTATTTTGTACATTTTTGTATGAAGAATTTGCTGCAATCGCCAAACAATGGCTTGTAGAGCAAAACAGTACTTAAAAAATTTTAAAACAGTTGATATGCAGCAAAATTAATGCTTTATATCTCAGAAACCATAAACATTTTCGCGAAACAGGTTTTTGATTTAGAAAGAGGGTATTAAAAAAATATATTCCTCATACCTAACTAATTTTTTTTTTAAAAATGGTCGGTAGGTCAAACCAGTAATGAGCTGACGAAAAAGCGTTGCCAGAAAATAAATAGCATTACCTTCTCAAACCGACCAAAATTAGGTTTAGCCTATCATCCGACCAAACGAAAAATATACGACCAAATTTGGTCTGAAAAGGCCAAGTTCGGCAACCCTGGGGGAGAACCAAAGTTGTTTTCATTTTTTTTTTTTTTTTGTTCTTATTGACATTCGTTACTCCCTTCTTTGGGAAGGGAAATAGTTGTTCTATTTTTATATTGCCAAGCTTAGGTATAGTTAGATACTCACACGTAAACGTGACATTGCGTTCCGGTTGAACTTGATAATATTAAAAATTGTTCTTTGTTTTACTGATAGAGTGAACATTCTATCGACTATTGTTAATTATATAAATTTTGACACATTTTCTGTTTTCCATTTATGGCTTCAACACGTTAACGTATTTTTGGTAACTACCAACTATTGAGATCGACCACAGCATTCTTTGTATTCCCTTTTAGGAAAAGCTCTTCATCTGAAAGCCTTTTAGAATTCCTGTCAGAAGAAGGCAGTGTGAAAGGACTTCCTCCCAACGATAGCATGTGTAAAAATATAAAAAATTATGGAGTGCGTTGAGGAGTGCTTTTGTCTGCTAAATTAGGCCGTCTATCATGACTCATAGCTCATTATTTTTACTGCTAGGTATTTTATATAACCTTTGAATATACTAATATATGTACATATATACAGCACATATACACGGAAAGAATTATTTACTAAACATGGCTTGAACCAAGAAAATGATTCTCCTCCAACTACAACAAAAAACTACTTATTCTATATATTTGTTTGGCTTGGTTTAAACAAAATGTTTCTTCATTTAAGAAAATTTTACTAAATACAACCAAAATAAGATTTAATCAAGAAATTTTTTGCTCATGAAATTTTAACATATTGTAAGTATTCGCATTCGCAAATTCATTTTTAATTTCATTATTAGCATTCGCATTTACTAAACCTATATTCGTCGCAACACTAGTGTTAACCCCTATGGTTGGTTCTGGGAATGATATTTCAATGGGCAGTCTTCCCCTGGATTATACACATTGTGTTGCCAAAAACGACAATTGTCAAAAAATCTAATAAAATTGTTTACTTTATTTTTTTTTACAAAATATTGCATGAAATTTCTGGGATTAGAAGAACACTTCTTTTGTTCCCAAGAATAGCAGAAGTTTATAACCCTACAGCCAGTTCATGGATTTCGAACGTCATCGTTCGCATAGAAAATTACATTAAAAACAAAAACAAACTTCGCACAATGTTCGATGACGTTCGATATCGTTAAACAGGCAGTTAATTTATTCAAAATTCAAATAATTTTAAAATTACTTATTGCAAATGTTATTTAAATCTGTTGGCATTTTGTTTGAAACAAACTAATTTAATTTATTTTTCATTATTTCATTAAACAAATATTCAAGGCGAATTCATCACAGGTAATCTCGGTACTACAACAAGTACAACTCGTACAAAAACCACAAGCAATTTGTTTCTGTAAAATCATTATACAATGTCAAAAACAGAAACAAAGAAAATAAAAGAGAATAAACAAAATTTTGACATTCAACAGTGATTTTAGCTAATATCAGCAGGGATTTAAGGCTTTGCCCAAGGCGACTACAGGTGGTGTCGGAACTACTATTATCCAAAAACAACAGAAACTACATTCTTAGCAAAACTAACAAATCAAAACAATTGAGCTCGAACTGTCAAAATCAGAACCCGTTTCGACACCATTAGAAGTTAAATCGCTTTGGTCTATGCCGAATCTTATTTACCCTTCACCATTGTGCGCTAATAACAGAAAGTTATATAAATACCGTTCATGAGATATAAAAAGATCTATTTTGTGCGACGCGTACTTCCCAATCCCGCCCACATTTTGTCGGTTGTGTTGTATTGATAACCAATGTGCTTGTTCCTAATTTGGAAACTATGGCTCTTGCCGTTCTCTAAATATACATAAAAATAATATAAAAAAACTAAAACAAGGAATTTTTGGGTGAAATTAGAGGATGTCGTGTTTTTCGCTTATATGTCGGCCATTTGTGGATCAGTCTAAATTTCAATAACAAACAATTCCGGACTATATGTGACGTAATTATATAACTTCCCAGTCCAAATCATATCTCGGGTCTTCAGAATACCCATATACGGACGTCGTTAAATCAAATTCGCTCCTCATAAGAACCCAAAATATATATACATATTTGTTTTGTAGGGTCTAAGATCAATATTGTAGAAATTACAAACGGAATGACAAACTTATATATACCCTATTACTTCGGTGAAGGGTAAAATAAGAAGTATTTGATCGATCTTTTGTGAAACGGATTCATCATGCCTGGAGTCCACTTCCAAATGATCTTAAGCGTTTTTCTTATTCGTATTTTACTTATAAGAAAAAGCTTCTTAACTACTATGATTATGACCTTTAAAAGCTTTTAATAACTTTTGTTAACCTGTGGCTATGGGAATAAGTTCTTTATTTATAATTTTATATGCTCATAATTTTCGACAATACATATATACAGGCTGGGGATCAATTCAATTTTATCAATTTGTATATTAACATTTTTTTTACTTTAATTCATATTATTTTTTTTTATATCTTTGCTTAAACATAGTAATTCCCAGCTAGCATTTGGCTGATTATTTTTTGTAAGAATCACCCAAATGATTCTTTTGAGATCAGTTTTGATGATTAAAAACTGATTTATCACCTGAGTGATTAAAAAAGGATTCTTATATGATTCATTTATATGTTGAAATAATGATTTTTAAATATTTTGTTTTTTCCAAATGAAAAAATATAATAAGAACATTTAAAAAAATTTTTTTAAGAAACGCTTTTCTTAAAAAAGATAATTGAGCACTTTATTCGTGAAAATCGGGTTCATAACAAAGTCAGAAAAGCATCGAATAAAATTTTTAATGAACACGACGAGCGACATATTTTGCGAAAAATAAAGGCAAACCCAAAGCTCTCGTCTCCAAAATTGACGTCTTAAGTTAAAGCTGACCTGGGAAAACAGTGTTGCGTGGAAACTGTCCGTCGGGTGATGCGCCAACATGATTTTAATGGCAGAGTTGCACGCAAGAAGCCATTTATTAACCCAAAAAAATAGGCTATGGAGGCTAAATTTCGCAAAGGAACACGTTTCAAAGGAATCTGCGTTTTGGAATTCTGTCATCTTTGCCTATGTATCTAAGTTCAACCTATTTGTTCAGATGGCATGTCGTATGTATGGCGGAAACCAAATACAGAACTTCACAAAGTTAACCTAAAAGCGACAGTGAAGCATGGGAGTGGCAGTGTCATGGTTTGGGCCTGTATGTCGGCTGCTGGTATCAGAAAATTAACATTTATTGAAACAACCATGGACAAATTTAAGAACCTTCAAATACTTAAGGACAACTTATTGGAGAGTGCTGATAATCTGGGTATAAAATCAGATTTTCGATTTTATCAAGATAACGATCCAAAGCACAAATCCGGTATTGTTTAAACTTGGCTGATATATAACTGCCCACATTTGATGACACCGCCAGCACAGTCGCCAGACCTTAACGTTATAGAAAATTTATGGTCAATATTAGAAACTAACATAAGAAAACACAACATTTCTAGCAAAAACGATTTAAAAGAAGCCCTTTTGACGGAGTGGTCAAATATTTCGCCAGATATTACAAAAAAACTGGTCGCTTCTATGCCAAATCGTCTTAAATCTGTTATAGATAATAAAGGCTATCACACCAAATATTAAATTGGGTAATTTCCATTTTTTGTTTTGACCTTCTGGAAACCGTAAGTGGCTGCATACAATAAGCTGTGAGATGAAAAAAGGAGTGTTTTTTGTTTTTTTTTTTTTAGTTGTAATAGGTACATTGAATTGTTAATTTTTGGAATAAAATTAATTTTTTTGATAAACAATTTTTATGATACGAACTTCCTTTTTCAGTTCCTGAAATTTTTTTTTACAGTGCATAAAATAAACTGTAGGCAACTGTACATATAATCAAAAACTATATAATTTAAGATTAAAAAATGAGACAAAAACGATTCATAAATGATTAGAAAAACTAACATTAAAATGATCAAAAAGGAATCAGAAAATTGTATCACAAATGATTCTTTCAGGTGATTCATCGGTAGGGTACCATTTTCTCACAACGAGAGTTATGATTAAAAAATGAGCTCATATAACGGTATTTTGCCCTTGAAGCTGATTCCTAAATGATAAGATTATGATACAAAATGCTAGCTGGGTTAAATGTACAATACATATTTATTTGCCATGAAGGCTTTCTTTGTATTGATATTTAATAAATAAATAAATAAATGTAAAATCCACCCAGGCCGTTCATATGAAACCCTACTTCTTATTTTCACACACAGAATCGTTTTAAAAAGGAGTGCTTATTTAGGATCTGTAGGCAATTGTTGTGACATATTTTTAGCGATATGTAAATACTAAAAATTTTTACGAATTTTTTCCAGAAAATAAATACCGCCTGGTGTAATTTAAAGGTGCCGCGGTGGCAACAATAATAGGAAAAACATTAAAAAAATACCCTTTTAAAAAATTTGAATAAAAAATATTTAATTAGAGAACAAAAAATACAGACTTAAGAAACATTTACAAACATAAAACTAAAACGAAAAAGTCACACAAAATAAAAGAAGACAAAATTTAGCAAAAAAGAAAGACAACAAACACAAGAAACAAACAAAAAAATATAATTAAAGTACACAGACAATTTTCTTTTATTTTTCGATACAATCGAATCAGGGTTGCCGTTCTTGGTCTTTTCCGACTAAATTTGGTCGGGTATTTTTCGTTCGGTCGGATGTTAGGCTAAACCTAACTCTAGTCGCAAAGCAGGCAAGTGCAAATCTTATATATTTTTTTACAAAACACAATTTTTATTCTTGATGAATCCATGGTTTTGGCAATAAAAAAAAATGTATTCTGCCTTATTACGGTTGTCGTTGTCGTCGACTGTGTCGTTTTTTGTTATATATTAAAGTGACACAGCCTGTGTTCTTTAATCTTCTACAAAAAACCACACTGCCGATGGAGACAATGACAGCCGTAATAAGGCTACTTATGTTATTTAGTAGCACGTTACGTCGACGGTGTCAGTTTATTAAAAAATAGGTTTGTCACCTTATTTGAACTTACCAAGTCAGATGTCGTTTCAATTTTTGTTCTTCTTTATATCAACAAACAAAATATTGAGTTTCTTTGTGATATTATTTAGTTTTTTTTTTCGCTTAGTCCTAAAAGAAAAGCTGAAGAGAAAGACAACCTCATAAAATTTTAGGTGTTTCTAATACAAGATAGATTTCTTTGGCGGGAGTTATTTTAAGAATTAAAGGACAGTGGGATGGATGCCTGATAATGTTTTTTGTTTTCTCTTTTTATGAAATGAATTGTATAAGAGCCGCAGAACTTACAGAACGTATTTCTAAACACATGTGCCTACTAAAATCACACGTGTGATATTATAGTTTCCCATTTTTGTGTGTTTTGTTGTGGACTTCAATTGCCGAAAGCACACCGAGAAACACAAAAACGATATGACCTTCAAAACACCAATAAATCACTCGTTTGATTTGAAATCACGTGATTTTCAGAACAGGCCCGTAAGTTAAATAAGTACTTTTTTTTTTTTTTGGTCATAATTAATATTACCCATAATAAATAATCCTAGCAAAAAATTACAGTCTGAAAGTTCTTGTTTGCCATATTTGTTCTCAAGTTTAAAGTCTAATTTATTTATTTATTTATTTATTCACAAGTAATAATTTTTTTACTTATTTTAAATAATTTTATTAAAAAAGATTTGATGATACAGAACTATACTTAAATCGATTTTAATAATAGAAATAATCATATTCATCTTTTTAATATTTTTATTTGCACAAAAGCAGAATTCATACGACGATTTAGCAGGTAAACAAGATACAGTAGAATCGCTAAAAAGTTAACCAAAATGTCCCAAGTATTGTTAACTTTTTCGAATTATTTACTTTTCTAAGCGGGCTTAAATTTTAAAAATATACAATAATCAACATGGATTTTTTGAAATAAATTACTTAACTTCTTCCAATGACTTAGTTTTCATCATAACAAAAGAGAAACTTAGATTTTTCGTATGAAATCGTCACAGCCTCGAGAATTTCCAAAAAAAAAAATTTCTAATTTTAAAGTTTTCCTTGAATATCTTAATTAATTTTGTTCAAACTCTCTGTTTTCTGCTCATTTCTAATGTTTTTTACTAAAACGTTCAGAAAAGTTAATTAAAAGTAAACTTTTTAGAACGACGCGGGACGCTCAAATTGAGTTAACTTATCCGCGAAATTAACTATTCCGAGAGTTAACTTTCTTGCGATTCTACTGTACATACATACATAAAATTTTACAATAAGCATCTTAATCAATTAACATCTAGAATTGACTTAAAGCCTGAAGACCTTAAAGTTTAGAAATTATTATATCTTGGAAAGTGTTGTCTAGAGATGATTTGCCAATATTCGGGCATGTTCTACAAATTGAAATGAAGTGGATTTAAAATCGAACGAGATTTTGATTTCGATTATTTACAAAATTACTATAGTTTTTCTTGCTTTTACGAATTGTTCTTGTAAATATAGGGCCATGTCACAGAGTACAATTCCGTTCGGAATGATTCCGTTCGGAATTGAAGAAAACATATTTGTTTGTTGATGGAAAGTGTATTTTGAAAGTTTTATGGCCTTTCAGATACAGACAACTCCCATACAGTTCATGAAAACAAAAATGGTTTCATTCCGAAACATTTTTTCGTCATTTTCTGAAGCACCAAAATACGGAATGAATTCCGTTTCCGAACGGAATTGTACTCTGTGACATGGCTGATAATTGGTACTCAAAGTATGGATTTTATAAAAAGTAAAATTTTTATGAACTTTCTTTGCAGGCTCGTTTTTAAAATTTGTTCGATTTTAAATCCACTTCATTTCGATTTACAGAACAAACCCGATTGTCTCTAATTTTAAATTGAAGATAAATACATGTATGTATGTAGCAGAAAATCCAAATATATATACATACATAAAACAAACTAGGTATTACCTGTTTCAGAATATTCTACATGTCCCTGCAACCAAATTTGTATTTTTTTTTTGTCCCTTTAAAGTCTTTAATTCAAATTTATCTATTCAATTTCCAAAATTTTAAAGAGGAACATCAAATTGTTGCTTGACTTTACATTTCGTGCGACATTGGTTATTCCAAAAATATATGTAGTTGGTTTTACACACTTCAAGACTCATCTTGAAGAAAAACTACATGATGGTCGACTAGGTGTATCCTTCTTCTCCACGACACGGCATAAAAATCTCAATTTACTTAAAGTGGATTTAGCAGGTGTGCATATTGTATACTATGGTTTGTAGATATGGGTTTTGTTTTTCAATGTGAAGAAAAATTGGACGGTTTCAAAGGATTTTGGTAGGTTTAATAGACAATATTAGTCGGATAGAAAATTTTAAAACGGCAACTCTAACTCGAATAGAGTTGGTTTTGTTTGTTCGGAAAAATTGGTATTAGTTGTTGTTGTAGAGGGGGGAGAAAAGACATGATCATGGTGACATGATGTGGGAATAGGTGGTAATTTTCAACAAAATAATGTTCATTATATTATTTAATAAAATAATTATTTGTTTTTGCCTTACCTTTTAAATGAAATACCTAATTTGTACCTAATTTGTCAAATAATATTAACATTTTAGATATTCTGTTGATTTTTTTTTAATTTTTTCTTGAATTTCAGCTCTGCCTGATTTTCTACAATGCACTTGTCACCATTTTTTTATGTTTGTAAAACACTTTTTTGTGTATTTTTTATGTGCTTAACATTTTATTTTTATACATACACACATATGTACATATACAGATGTACATATTGCTTAATTTTTATTTAATTTCTTTCCTCTAAAACTTATTTGTAATTATATATTTCTTTTTAACATTTCTGTGGTAAATATTGAAAAGAGGCGCAGCACCTAACTCGATTTTTTTTCTTTTATTTTACATTCACGCATAAATACCTTATTTCTTTTTGGATTTTTTTTCACTTAATTCTTGTTGGATATTTTTTTCTTCATTGAAGTTTTTTCAACAGACTTTATTAGCTTTCCTTAAATTATAAAACATTTTCTTTTATGTTAAATGCACCTATAGCACTCTTTTTTATTGTCTTATGATTTTTTATAAACAATAATATTTCCTTGAAATTTTCACATTTTTTTCCACAAGAAAATTTCACTTGACTAGCAAAGAAAAAAATATAAACACCCCTCGATAAAAAAAAATTATGTGACATTTTCGTCAATTCTCATTAATCTATTACAATGACAGTGAATAAGATGTAAGAGATTGGTTAGTGGTCGATAAGACAGTTTCATATGGTTATTTTTCTTCAAATATAAGCGAGTGTTGTAAAAAAGTGAATGATTGTAGTCGGTTCAGAAATAATCAAAGTTGTAAATTTTTAAACATTTTTAACAAATTATTAAGCGGCTCATAAACTTGCAATAAAATTGTTCAATTTTACGTATTGTACAGTTATATCGCCAATGTGTATGTGATATTCAAAGGTGGCACATTATATTGACAACAATCAAGACTATTGATTTTATACATCAAAAACATTTTGACAATGATAATACCGTGTTCAGATATCTACCACACGATCAAGTTGTTCTTGATAGTCTTTTACATATACTGATGTCAAAATTAGCATAAATTAAAAGCTGTGACGTAGGCTGCATTCAATTTTTGAGCAATTTACTTTCAAGATGTCATCAAGAAAACAATTTATAGAGAAAAACGAAAAATTTACTCACTAACCTTGAAATCAGCTGCTTTCTTGAACGTAAATTGAAACACTCACTGGAAAGAGAATTTTAAAGGCAAGTTCGTATCAATTTTTAAAAGTATGAGTGTATTGGTAAAAAAGTGTGAGCGTATCAAAACTTGATCGTGTAACCCTCAAGTAAGTCTGTGATCACACTATGAAAGTTTCCTTTCAGAAAGTCTGAGTTTATGGATGAGAGAGGAAAGAGGAAAAGCATGTTCTCTTCCCTTCACCAATAAACTCAGATTTTCTGAAAGAAAACTTTAATAGTGTAAACCCAGACTAAAGACAAACTTGTACTCAGCTGTTAAATTGAAAGTAAAATTGCCAAGCAAATGGAAAGGTGAAATTGAACAAATGAAAGTGTTAGTAAAAAAGTAAGAGTGTATTGCAAATTGCAAGGAATTGAAAGGCAAAACTTGATCGTGTGGCCGCCAAATTAATTGAGTTTTGGGCAACAAATGCCACGCCACTATTGAGCTCAATTATCCATATAAAATTTTAATTTATGGCGTTTTCTTTTCTGAAAATTTCTGAATTTATGTTCTTTTTTGAAATACATGTGTTATTTTAAAAGTGTAAAGCGTCTTTTCTGATGATGTTCCCTTTAAAATTAAATTCAATTAAAAGGCGAATTCGGTTCAAGGTGGTGGCAAGTTTCGAGCCGTAAACACTAACAATGCAATACAAAAAACATCTGTTGCTTCTGTTGGCTTTGGATTGTTGTAATCTTGCCACCACCTGTAATTGAATTTACTTTGCGCAAAGTGCCGGTTCACACACGTCAAGTTTGACTCGTCAAGTTTTGAGTTTTTAGGAGAGAGGGGAAAGGTAATGGCATTCTCTTTTCCCTTCTCTCCTAAAAGATCAAGACTTGAAGAGTCAAACTTGACGTGTGTGAACCAGCGCTAATTGTACTTTATTGTTTAATGCAAGGCGAATTAATAAAGGTGACCGCATCATGAGATAACGTTATTCGAAATATCCCTTTCTTTTAAAACATACTATGTATTTTGTTTTTGTAAAAAGTTAGAGTGAATGTCAAAATTATTGGTTGAAAATATAAAAAAGGGAATTTGTTTGTTTATGAAATACCTATGCAAAATTGCTTTAGAAGGTAAATCTTTTTCCTGCATTGGAAATTTATTGTAGCTTCACTTATTCCTTACGCCTTTTAAAATCCTCTTGTTTAGTTTTTATGTTCACTTTTTTTTGTTTTATTACATTTAAATAAGTTTTTTTTTCTTGTATTTAGATTTTAAATTTTAACAAATTTTTTCACAAAATGTAAATAACGCTTGACATTCAGTATACACACAAGGAAATAAACAATAGACAGATGACTCGAAAATATCACCTTTATGAATTCGCCTTGGTTTAATGCCGAAATTTCTGTTCTTTTGTAAACGTTAAATATGAAACACTTCTTAAAAATTAGGGGAGCATTTAAAAATGTTGCCAAGTCACATGTAACACTTATGCTACACTTTTTTTAGAAAAGAAAACGCCATTAATAACAATAAACTTTTAAAACAATCACTCTTATCGTGGTTGGCGAATTTAAAATACACCAGCGACTTTTTGGAAATAGATTAAAGGAAATTAATTTACGTTCTTTTTATCTATTACCAAACAGTATCAGTCGTATTTTAACACTTGTTACATTGGAATACAAAATGTAAGCAGACCTATTGGACAGACCTTGACTGTTATTATGTATGTACTGTATTATCGACTTCATAGTAAGGTGAAGTTCAATAAGTTGACAGCATCCCAGTTGGTCGTTCACAAGGCGAATTGTCAAGGTAATTTTCTTATAAAATTCCTTTCTAGTTTTTCTTTTTCCGCATTTTGAATGAAAACTACATTGAATTAACAAAATATAAATTACATATTTTACATTATAACTAAAAGTCCATGCATAAAGTTAATAATTTAAAATATATACATAAATAATAAATTAATTATACATATAAAAGAAAAATAAATAATATTTCTTCAAAAGTATAACAAGGGGAACTAAAGTGACCATCAAAAAACAAATCATTCAAAAGTATAGCGAGGATTTAAAGCACACATTTTTAGATGTTAACAATTTTACTACGTAATACTGTCCATAATGTGCGACATAGGACAACTAGGATCCTAAGTGGACAAATAGAAGTTAAGCGCAATATTCGCATCTCAATACCGAGACAGGCACAATTGCCACAATTATCGCCATATGATGTGAGTTTTAAGAAATATATCTGTAATTGTTTATTTGTATCTAATTGATTAAACAAATATTTTTTTAAGATTAATATGATTTTAAAAGAAAATGAATTTATGCATGTAATTCCGGAAGATCAAAATAGTACCATACACAGCTATGAATCTAATCAAGTGGCCTCCAATAAACCTTGTGAAGATTGTCGTACTGAAGGCAGTTTTGTACACAAAAAAGGTAACCACAAATTTCAAACAATAAGTGCCGTTTTCGTAGTCGAAGACAAGTAGTTTATAAAAATTGATATTATGATTGTCGTAAACGAAACAAATACCACAAACTTTCGCATTGTTATTTTCGTAAATGTTAATTGATATCAACAAAAATTTCAAACGTCTTCGACCGCGATAACGACTCTCGTAATAAGGGCGAATACGATTTACATAATTTATTAATTTTCAGGTTTTATTTGTGGAATTTTTGATGGTCATGGTGGTCCCGCCTGTTCCCAAGTAATATCGAAGAGACTATTGCGTTATATAGCAGCTTCCTTGGTAGATCGTAAAATCTTAAAAGAACAAATTGATAGGGGATGCAACAGTCAATCGTTTTTAAAATGTCATAACGACAATGTGAGTTACCAATTTTCAAGTTTAATTTTTTTTATAAAAATTGTTTTTACAGGTGGATTTTGTTAAAGAAATCAAAGATATTTATGAGGAAAGTTTCAATAAATACATAAAATCCCTAACCAGTCAAGAATTACAAGATTTTTCCACAGCAATTGAAAATGCATTTCTATCTTTGGACAACGATTTGTCAGACGAGGCTTTAAAAAATTCAAATATGAGAACAATGGCTGTGGCAATGTCAGGTAAACCTTCTAAATTTGTTTTATTTTTGTTCCAAAACACATTTTTGATATAGAAAAACACGTTTTTAGAAAAACACTTTGTCCAAAACAAAACTTTTTTCAATAGAAAAACACTTTATTCTCTACAGAGCAATGATGTTACGAATATTCGTATTCGAAATGCCGAATATGTGCCTGTTTTAAGACATTATTCGCCAAATTCAAGCGAATATTGCACGAATATTTTATTTATACATTCCAAAAGAAAGAAAAACGCAAAATAAAATCTTTTAGTAAAGTTAAAAACAAATCCAAAAAAAAATCTTATGACACTCATGTTGATTTTAAGCGTTCCTAGATAACTATCATTTGCACAATTGTCTAATTATCGTACGAAAATTATCGACAACTCGAATAGGCCAATGAAATATCAAGATAATTCCTCATTACACAAATTAGAAATGCGCTCACCGCGCTGGATTGACATTTAAGATTTAAAGAAATTCGGAGAGATCTTTACATTCTGCTTATTATAGAATAATTAGGAGTGGGAAGCTAAACAGTTTGATATCCATTACTTAACACTGTGAGAAACAAAGTTAAGCAAAATAACGTTAAGAAAAAAAATAAAAAAAAAAATGTGAAAACCCAACCTAATAGACCTGTGAATTATTGAGTAAAAACGCTACAAGAATGGGAAAAACAAAATCTAAAAGTATTTAAGTATAGGTATTTATTTATTTCATTCACAGTAATATATAAAAGCCTCCTAGGCCAATTAACATATATTACAAAGATATATTCCTGAATACAAATACAATTTAATTAGGTATCAGTGTGACCATTTTTCCAGTTAAATTTAAAATTTTGATTTAGCTGTAGTGTTCGCCTTATGGTCAAAATTCGAACATAAATTTTTATGTATATATGAAGAAAACATAGTTCATCTAATTATGTATATGTATATGAACATGTTTCGAGCATTTATTTTTTCCGTCTTAGTGAATCGATTTGGCGAGGGACCAACCTCCGGTTCATATTTTATCTTTCACGTGATTTAATTTGATTTTGTTAGTTCAATATGAAAAATATCAGAAAATATCAATTGAAAAACGAAAAAGTATCCAAAAATCTCCTCTATTTTATGTTTCTATGCCCAATATTAACGAAAATTTTTCAAAGTACCAGATTAAGAACGAAAAATTACAAAAAAGCTCCCTCTTACGGCCATTTTCACCAAGTTCGGTTATAATTAACTATCGGTTATAGCTGTCAAAACATATTGGTAAACGGGACTTTAATTGAAAGTTAGTTTTAACCGAACTTGCTGAAAATGGCCGTTAGAAATTCTTATTCACTCAGGACCATGCATGTTTATTTTTATCTTTGTAGGCAGGGTTGTCAGATTGATTCTGACCTTTTTCGCCAAATTCATTCAAAAATCGCCAAAATCGCCAAAGCATTTATTTACCAGATTGTGGCAATATATTACATATTTTTTAAACTATTAAAAATATTTTTTATAAATTCTAAAAAATAAATTAGTTCCGTATCGTTAAAATACGCGAAAAATTCAAAAAAAGTCGCCATGATATATATTATGTTTAATTTTTATTTAGAACGAAATAAAAATAGTTAGTGAACACAAAAAAGGCAAGGCAAATAATTTATAGTAGTCTACTTAAAGCAACAAAAAAAGAATTTTTGCAGCCAGTACTTAATAAATATTAGAAATACACTATTTGCAATAGTTGCAGTTTTATTATATATCTAAAACTCGCTATTTGTCTTCTTAATTGGAATACACTGTGAGGGTATTACATTTATTCAACGAAAGTACAAAAGAAAAGCAACATGTACTATTCCCATTCATATAACTTATAACTCCTAATTACGCTTCTAGAAGTTCGTATTGCATTCTAATTCAAAGGCGAGTTTTAGTGGAGTTCAAAGTTTCAACACTGACATTACTAATTGTAATTACCGCATATAAAGGACAGCCAAAGTAAAGTCCGTACAATTGTATGTACCTGCCCTGCCGTATCTATGTAGCTTTACAATTTTGCCCTAAACTTATTTAGCTATCTTTCCAATTACCCAACGCCAATTTTTTCAATTGTGTTTCATAAACGTCGAAAGATATGTTAGGATTCATAAAAATCTTAAAAATATCACTAACAACAACGTATTTTATTTGTGATAATAAATTGCCACATGCATATACATATAATGTAAAAATGAGTATAGACTTAATACATATTAATTTTTTAAGGAATTCTATTTATTGATTTTTTCAAGAGCACTTTTAAATATGAAAAACAATTTTCTACAAGATTTTCATTAACTTCATCAGCCATTTGAACAAACCTTTAAATACCTATCATACATATGAATGCCTGAAATTTCATTCATAAAAATACGAGAATTAAAATAATATTATTTCTAAGCATTGAATTTTACGAATTTCAAAACAAATTCATAGCTCATCAAAAATAGCCAACAAAATCGCCATGTCGCCAAATCAAAAATTAGGTCGCCAAACGAGTTTGAAAATCGCCACGTTTGGCGAGAAATCGCCACATCTGACAACCCTGTTTGTAGGTCGAATATTAACAAAAATTAAAAAGTACCAGTGTAATTGGGGATAAACATTTTGTGAAAATCCCCAGGGGATTTTTTGGGGAAAATCACTTTTTTCGTTGGGGATTTTTGGGGATAATATATTGTTATAAATTCCATTTTTGCAATGGCAAGACCGATTGGGTCAAGATGTAGGTACAAATTTTAGTATTTTTTGCGGTTTAAAACTTTTTCAAGAATTTGTTAAAATAACTAGCTTTACTTCTGTTGAACTAGCTTTTTTCTGTAATGAATGCAACCAAAATCAATATTTGCTACAGAATGCAATACAATTTATTATAATTAATAAGAATAAATACACACTTAAAATAATGTAGCTTGCTGTGACAAATTAGTTCAATCCTGTCAAATGCAGTTTTTAAACAAACAACATGTAAAAAAAATTGCACTGGCCGATGAATCAGAAGACTTTGATTCCCTAGTTTTTGAAATGATAAAGATTGACGCATATTTATTTTTTTACGTTTTACGTAACCCTTGTTACATACTACACATGTGTACATAGATACGTAGAACTCAAAGAATAAATAACATTAGTTTTAATATTGTACAAATGGATTTATTTTAATAAATCGGTGTATGCATATTTTTCCATCATATATATTATTTCTAAAGCACTTTTTTTTCGGTTGCAAATATCTCCCATACCACCGCATCAAATTTAATAAATGATATCTCATTTTAAAGCAGGGATGCTCAAAAAATTTTTGGTTGTGTATTAGTGAGTAAGGGAGAAAAAGCAAATTGAGAGAATTTATGCACTTACAGCCAAATAAAAATGTTCGTAAGAGATATACATATTTTAAAGATGTTAATATGATATATATGTACATATGTTTTTATTATTTTATTTTATGTTATATTATATTATATTGCATTATATTATATTATGTTTTATGTTATTATACTTTATATTATCATTATAAACTCTTTAAAGGTTAAAGATGATAAAAGGCATTTATGTTGTATTGCGCATAAACATTATTTGCCTAAAACAAAACAAGAAAACAACTTAATAATATAATTCATTTATTTAAATCAAAACCTTTTTAAAATTTTCACGAAAATAAAAAACGAAATTATGAATCTCTTTAAACTCTTTAAAGGTTAAAGATGATAAAAGGCATTTATGTTGTATTGCGCATAAACATTATTTGCCTAAAACAAAACAAGAAAACAACTTAATAATATAATTCATTTATTTAAATCAAAACCTTTTTAAAATTTTCACGAAAATAAAAAACGAAATTATGAATCTCTTTAAACTCTTTAAAGGTTAAAGATGATAAAAGGCATTTATGTTGTATTGCGCATAAACATTATTTGCCTAAAACAAAACAAGAAAACAACTTAATAATATAATTCATTTATTTAAATCAAAACCTTTTTAAAATTTTCACGAAAATAAAGAACGAAATTATGAATCTCTTTAAACTCTTTAAAGGTTAAAGACGATAAAAGGCATTTATGTTGTATTGCGCATAAACATTATTTGCCTAAAACAAAACAAGAAAACAACTTAATAATATAATTCATTTATTTAAATCAAAACCTTTTTAAAATTTTCACGAAAATAAAGAACGAAATTATGAATCTTATATAAACGATTCTAAGTTGATACTTTTGTGACAATTTCTTATTAACAAAATATTCTTTAATTGTGCAGGATGCATTCTATTCCTTTGCTTAGAGCAAATGTACTTCATATCTGAAAATATTTGTTCGCAAGTATACGTTGAAGGAAAGTATGACAAGAACTTCAACGATTTTTTTTTCAGTTCCGGAAAATCCATATCCAACTTTTTCCAGAACTCTACGATCTCATTTTTTTCAGGAGCTTTTACTTTGCTTCGAAGAATTATTAGTTCTGATTGGATTTTAAAATCGTAGTTCATTATGTTGCAAGTAATTGGACTTTGAAAAAGATCAAGATGAGTTTGCATACTCTCAAAGTCTTCAAATCTATCTTGGAAGTTGTTAAAAAGTGTTTCAAATAAAAATACCAAATGTTCATATTTTGTAATATTATTTGTATTTTGAAGTATAATTGAAGTTTTAGGAAAATTGGAAAAAACCTTTGATTGAATTTCGGATAAAAGAAGAAATAACTTTGCTTTAAAAGTAAGTAGAATTTGAAATAAATCGTAAAAGCTTTGATCCTTTCCTTGAAGAGCGCAAATAAAATCATTTAAATAGGCAGTTGTGTCTGCCAAAAACGCTAAATCTAAAATAAACTGCAAATCTTTAAATGAGTGAAATTCTTCCATATCTTCCAACTCTAAAAACTCTGCCACTTCTTCCCTAAGGTCAAATAACCGGTTTAAGCAAGAGCCACGGCTAAGTCACCGAACTTCCGTGAACATTATTAGATCCTGGGAAGAAGCATTTTTAGTTTTTAGATATTTGACAAATTTTCTATGGGTGAGTGAGTGGTGGCCCCCACGTATTTTGTTTATTACTTTCTCTGCTGTTTTCATGGCAGGACACTCAGACATAAATTTCGAAGCAAGAGCTGTTTGGTGTATGATACAGTGAAAATTTTTGACATCAAAACCATGTTTTTTAATTTGCCCCACGAAACCTTCATGTCTTCCGGTCATGACATTTGCTCCATCCGTACAAACGCCTGCAAATTTTCTAGGGTCAGCAACAGAAAAAAGTTTGTCACTTACGACACCAAATAATAATTTCCCTGTAACGCTGCCATAGAAGGTTTCGAGAGTAAACATCGTTTCGAAAACATCATAGTTTGCATCAACACATCGTATGCAAACAACAAGTTGGCTGAGGTCGTTGATGTCAGTGCTTTCATCTAAGGCAATAGAAAAAATTTCACAATTTTTTAATTTTTCTTTTATTGCACATTCTACAGATGCTCCTAATGAAATGCTACGCCGAGATACACTACTACGGGACAAGGGGATAGTTTGCATGGCAGAAAAATTCAAATTAAACTTTTGCAAAATTTTTATCAACATTTCTTTAATAAATTTCCCATCAGAAAATGGTCTCCCATGTCTAATAATATCAAGGCTTACGAGGCTTGATATCTCATTTTTAAATTTCTTATCATAAGTTTTCGGTTCATAGTTTTCAACCTCAAACATCCATCCTTTAATTTTTTCTAAATAAAGGGTTTTATACTTATTATAGAGGTCTTCTCTCTCTGTATTATTAAATTTATGCATCTCACTATGAAAACAATCGAAATGCTTTTTTAATACATAAGAGCGAATTGACTTAAAGGTTTGATAACATAGTAAGCAGTCAAAATTACCAAAAGCATTTGCTATCATAAAATATTGTTTATGCGTCATCGTCAATTTCGTTTTATTCATCCAACAACAAAGAAAAACAAGCGGCTACACATGTGCACTCATCGCTCGTGCGTTGTTGACTAAATGAAAGACCATTAGCATGGCGTTGAACGACCATGATTTTTGAGTGTGAATCTGAGTGTGAAATGAAAGAGCATAAGAGCATCCCTGTTTTAAAGCTTATTTCTAACACTAACGATCATCGACGAAAAATAATCAGAAATTAAAAAATTAATATTTTCAATGATAAAAATTATATTTTAAAATGTATTGAAGTTACTTAAATTTCTATTAATTATTTTCATTTTATGTTACAAAAATGACAACTAACGGTGCGAAATATTCGCAAGGGTCATCTAGTTGAAATAATATTGTGTATTTGATTTTTAAGAAAATGTGGGGATTTTTGGAGAAAGGGAAATAGCTATTTTGGGGATTTTTGGGGATGAAAAATCGCAAATTGGGGATAAGGCTTAAAATAAAACTGGGAACCCTGGTCACCACGACGCTGTGACGACGTTGCAGGGGGTACTATAAACATCAATACAACGTACTGTTTACCAAATTTACAATGTTGTCACAATATTAAAATGATAGCGCCAAATATACGTCTTCCGTCCAGCGTTACCGTTATGCGACTAAAGTCGCATTTTTGCCCCTTTTTGACTGCTGTGACACTTTTTTTGCCCCTTTGTTTTAAATCCCCTTTTGTATCATTTTGTAGTTTTTTGTGCCCCTTTTAATATTAGCGATTAGAGACTGAGTTCATTAAAGGTTTTAGATCCAGTAATTATTAAGAGCGGGTTTTTTACTTATGGCCTGTTCGTCGATAGCGAATGAAGTCTTCGTTCGCTTAAATTACATTTAAAACAAAAACAAATTATAAAATGTTGTTTTTGTTTTGCATGTTAGTTAAGCGAACGAATTCTTCATTCGCTATCGACGAACAGGCCATTAGAGTTTAAACCAGGATCAATAGTAAGATTTGTTAATCTTATAATAAAATTAATCTAGCCTTAATCCTCTGTGGTGTTTTTGAGTGAAAGATTAAAGCTTTTAGCATTGCCATATGAATTGACAATACTTTTATGTATAAGTATGGCAGTTTAAAAAAAATACCAAAAATTGTCATCAAATTACTGCTCTTAACGTGAAAAAGAAGAAGAAAAGGCGAGAATTTCGTATTGTGTTGTATAATATTATATCTTTATAAATATATATTTATTCTTATTTGACCTTTATTTTATAATTACTTTTAATTATTTAAGCTTGAGGGTGGAATATTTAATAAAACTTTAAATAAAAAAAAAATAAAAAATATTTCCTTTTATAAGCTGTTCGTACTTTTGAAAGTTCTGTCGCAAGTTTAAACCGCCAACTTTGGGCGTTTAAACTTGGAAACAAAATTAAATAATCGACTACCCAAAAACGAATTTCAAAGATTAGTTCTAATTTAATCGCTGATCTTTATGTCAAAAACTGGCTCTAAAACAATAAAGTTTTGTATCAGCTTGTTGTTTATTGGTTTTTTAAAATGTATTTTTAAAAAAAATTTTATAAAAAATTTAACTTAAAACCAATTTAATTTTGTATAAATATTATGTGTTTAAATAGTTTCCATAATAAGAAGTACATATGTTCTTGTAAATACATGTTTGTTTTTTTTTTTTTTAATTTTCCTGTTTTTAAAGTTTCCCCTTTTTTGCTCAGAATTCCCCTTTTTGTGACACTTTTTTTTGGAAAATCCTCTTTTTGTGCCCCTTTTTGAAAATTTTGAACGGTAACGCTGCTTCCGTCTCTTCTTTGTAGTGTTGTCACAGTACTGTAAATTTAAATTTACAATGTTGGATTCACGAATTTACAACGTAGTCACAACCATCTTCCGACTCTTATTTGCAATATTGTTACCAATATAAATTCGCTAAATAAACAAGCAAAAATTTATATATTTTCTAACCTAAAATAGTTTTTGTGTTTTCATTTTAATACGACTATATTAAATTAATAAGACTAAATTTTTGTATATACAGCGTTGTAGCGGTATAGAATTATCATAAACACGGTATTAGGAAATAAAGGTTTAATTCTTGTATATACAGTGTTGTAGCGGTATAGTTTTATGATAAATACGACTTAAAAAAACTAAAGTCGTATATTTGGATTTATGGTGTTGTACCGGTGTTGAATCTTATTTAAAAAAGGTATTAAAAAACTAAGGTTGTAATTTTGTATCTACAATGTTGTGATGGTACCATATTTTTGGTAGAGTCACAATTTGTATTTACAGGGTTGCGGCGGTACATAATATTTAGAAGAGTCGTAATTTCTGCCTGGGCAGTTTTACTTGTAACAATATCAAAACTTAAACAAAAACAACAATAATAAACAGTGCGTTTATCTTTTCTTTCAGTCCCGAATTTTTATAGAATCTTTTAAATCAGAGCAAAGCATAGAAATAAAATCGTTTGTATTTGGCTTACATCAGGGGCATTGCGGGCCTCCTCAGTTTGTAAAAATATTAAAAATTTTTTAAATTTTGTTTGAACTGAGTTCGTAAAATGGATGTAGTTTTGAATTAAATTGCATACTGTTAATAAACTGTTAAGAAAAATCTTTCAGCATTTTCTAAAATCATTTTTAGTTCTGAGTAATCCTTATGATTTCAGGTGATGTATACAATCTCTTACCGTGTTGAATAATTGGCTTTATGTATAGCCTTAATTTACTTCAGGACCACTTGGACTGCCCATTAGACACTTTGGGTCGCGGTGCTTATGACTTTCATATAATAATAATAATGTTAGAATAAAAATTTAAAAATGCTCAGTATTGGCATGCAGGGGCGAACTTCATAATTTCAAATTCAGTCATCGGAATGTCGTTATAATGTTAAATACATTTAGTAGTGTGCTAGTTTTAATTCTGATTTATTGTTATGGACGAGAATGGGAAATTTTTTCAGTCTAATTTGAAATATGTTGTGACGCAAAATTTCAAATTGGCGCAGATATTCGAATTCCCTTTCGCGAATATTAAAAATTGATATTCGTAACATCACTACTACAGAACTAATTTTCTAATTCTGATTATATTTACTAACAGGCGCTGTAGCTTGTGTAGCCCACATCGAAGGCTTAGACATCCATTTAGCAAGTACCGGCGATTGTACAGCAGTTTTAGGTTCAATCTGCACAGAAACTGGCAAATGGACTTCAAAGAAACTCAATCAGGAACATAACACTGATAACCAACAAGAAGTACAACGAATATTACTAGAGCATCCTAAAGAGGAACAAGATACAGCCATAAGAAATGACCGTTTACTAGGTCAATTGGCCCCATTGCGTGCCCTGGGAGATTTCCGCTATAAATGGTCCAACAAAATAATGGAAAAACATGTAGTACCTGTTTTTGGTGAGCACGCTGTACCGCCAAACTATTACACGCCACCGTACCTGTCCGCCAAGCCTGATGTTGAGCATCATCGTCTAACAGTAAATGATAAATTTCTTGTTATAGGCAGTGATGGTCTATGGGATTTTCTAACACCCTCACAAGTAGTTAATTTGGTCGGTGATCATTTGAATTCGAAAAAATCACTAGAACCAGTAAAGTTACCAGCGGATGATGTCACATTGCAAACAATTTCGAATATACTAGCCGAGAGAAAGTAAGTATAAACTATTTTTAAGTATTAAAAATATTTTTATTTTTTTTTTAGAGCTGGTCGTACACGCAAGCCTTCGGATCAAAATTCTGCCACCTATTTAATACGTTATGCCTTGGGCGGCACTGACTACGGCATTGAACATTCAAAAATTGCTTACTATTTATCTCTACCTCAAGATGTTGTACGTCTATATCGTGATGATATTACAATTACCGTAATCTACTTTAATACAGATCGTATTAATGATTTAAATAATAATTGTCCTTAATTCTCTTAGCAGGAATTGTAAACTAACAAACAAAATTTTATTTTTTACTTTAATATTGTTGGTACTGATATTGGTATTTATTTTTATTTGTCATTTTTAAGCTTATTTTATAAATGTATATGTATATACATTCATATAGTTAAATTGTTAATTAGTAAATTTTGTGTTCCTTTATTTAAATAATCGACATCATGTGTTCCAAAATTTACCTGCTTGCTAATGTTCTCTTACTTTTTTATTATTTAATTTTCTTGCTTATGATTTTGTAAGCAGTTTATGTTTAGTTTTATTCTTTTTACGCCGGCATTAGTTTTTAATTGTACATTTTATATACACTTACTAAAAATCCCACAATTTGCACTGAAAGCGTTTGAATTGAAGCACACAAGTCAGTCAATTACCAAAAAAAAAAAAAAAATAAAAAATTAAGATATGTCAAAATAATCTTCAATACATACCTATTTTATTTATTAAAAAAAAGTTGTGAATTGAGAATAGACTTGTATAGTCTACAGTTTGGAGTGTATAGTTTTATCCGGGTTATAGTTTGGATAAAAGCCTGTTAATTGTACTCCTGTGAATATTCTATAATATAATATAATATAATATAATTTCTCTCGAATTATATTTTCAGAACATGGCTGATAAACACAAAAAAACTTTTATTTACTTATTTTATTGAAGTTTTCTATTAAAATTCAGCCAGATCGGTCAAAAAATTATTGAGATATGAGCAAAAAACTACGACTGTCTCATATTTTACCCATTAATCATTGTTGTTGTTTTAAGTTTATTTTTGTATATAGTAGCTGGAGAACGGCAAATGCCAGTTTCCAAATAAGGTACATTTTGGTTATCAATAGACAACCTCTTAAAAATATGGGAGGGATTGGAGAAGTAGACGTGGCACTTCCCATACAAACACATTATAATATTTCTTTATATCTGGGGGGCTTCTCTCTATTGCGATGCGAATACAATACACTGCTTTACAAATTTTAATTTGGAAAATACCAAGAACGCCACATGCCTAGATAAATTACTTGGGACCTTCTGAACACGAAAAACGCTGTAATTTTTTTTTTTTTCTAAGTACCATTTTTTAGATAACGGTATTTTTGTGTGTTTTCGGTGTATGGTCCCACTCAAACCCTTGTGGAGCCCAACCGAATAGTCCGATCGAGATAGGCATATCGTTGGAAAGGTAATGGAATGAGGTAACAAAAAAATACAGCGTTTTTCGTGCTCAGGAGGTCCCAATTAACTTATCTAGGCATGTGGCGTTCTTGGTATTTTTTGGCTATAAACCAGTGATATCGATGCTAAAGCTAGATGCCAACTTGGTACTCTCTCACTTTCGCAAAATCTTTTGGAAATAAAGCAATACTGGCAATAAAAATTAAAGATGACGCAGGCTGACAGTAATAAATTAGTTGCGTTCGAGAACACAAAAGCTTTTACTATTTTTTACTAAAATTTACTGCATTTTACGAAATTGCGTTCGAGTACACAAAATGCAGTAAATGAGAACATAAATTGAGAGCGAAAAGTGACAGTTCTTGTCTGAGTATTTACAAATTTTTACTGCAGAAATGTTTGCAGTAAAATTTAATAAATCAAAAAAACATATGTTTCAAAAGGTAAACAAACAAAAGTAACAAATAAAAAGCATATAAATTGTGGAAAAATTGTTAAATAAAAGAAAAGTTGAAATAAAAATTAAACCAAAGCAAAAATACCGCATTTAGACTATGCAATTAACGCCGAGTTTTTTTTTCTATTTTCTTTTAAAGAAGTTGCTACGAAACTCTTTTCACATTTACATTTACATTTTTTTCATGCATTGTTTCAACTTTTTCAACCCCGTTTTCTTCCCTACACCTCTTGCTAACAAACAAAAAGTTGCATGCGAAAGTTGCGGCAATAATTGCATAATGTAAATATGGTCAAAGTGAATAAATATTAATTAATTAAACTTGTTTGTGAAGCATTTATTTGGCTAAATACAAACTTTTGTTTTTTGTTATGTTAATTTTTTAGAGTTGTAAAAGTGTAAAGTATTTGGGTTTTCAAATTTCAATAGCAAAAAAATTATGCATGTTCTTTTAAATAATTTAACCCGTTACAAATTAGTAAAATCAAATAAAATAAAAAACAAACAAATATGAAAGATTACATAAAACAATTTGTATGTATTTTCCAAAAAGGTTCCAGTTATAAAAAGTATTTAATCGAGTACCGATAAGAAAACGAGTTAAGTAGTCAAAAGTGTAAACATTTTTCAACACTTCAATTGTTTGCCATAAGCTGTTGCCTTTATTTTACGAATTTTGCTTTCGCGTACTTTTTCGGACAACAGCTTTTTGTGAGAGCAAATTTTTCAGTTTACTCATTTACTGCATTTAACTGTAAAAGTACTCAAGCGCACCTAATTTAACCCGCTACAAATTAGTAAAATCCAAAAAAAAAAAACAAACAAATATGAAAGATTACATAAAATAGTTTGTTTGTATTTTCCAAAAATGTTCGTGTTATAAAAAGTATTTAATCAAGTACCGATAAAAAAACGAGTTAAGTAGACAAAAGTGTCCATATTTTTCAACACTTCAATTATTTGTTATCAGCTGTTGCCTTAATTTTACGAATTTTAACAAATTTTGCGTTCGCGTACTTTTTTGGACAACAGCTTTTTATGAGAGCAAATTTTTTAGTTTACTCATTTACTTCATTTTAGTGTAAAAGTACTCAAACGCACCTATTGGCAAAATATGTAAAAAAAAAATTGAAGTTGTATATTTTAAATCGTCCCCTCAATATAACAATAGCGTATGTGCTAATACGCTATTATTTTGTTATTGCATATTTAGAATCTCCATTATTGATTTTATGTCTGGTCAACATTTCGTCAAATTCTACTTCCAAAAAGTGGGTCAAAATGTCGTTGGGAGAAATAGAGTATAATAATACATATCGTTAACTTAATACGAAAAGGCCCTAACTCATAATTTTTCGAAATCGATATTTTTACATATTTCGATAGACCATTACTAGATACACATTCTCGAAAAAAAATCAGATGAATTCGGAAAAAAATACCGAAGTTATAGCCTAAAAACGAAAAGCCCTAACTCATCTCTTACAATTTTCTAAAGAAAAAAGCCCTAACTCATTTTTGCTGAGGAAACAGCAACAAAGCATCAATTTTTATAATCTCTGTTGTTGTTTAGTGTTTGCTTTGCGCGATGTGCTGCTTTTATTTTATTTATTACCTTTGATTCTGCATAGAGCATTAAATGGCAGTCAGCTGTTTTAGTGCTCCCACCTGTTATATACGCCTTGGCATTTATGTGTGGTAGTGAGTTTTAAAATGCCGTTATAAATTTACCCCCGTATTCAAGGTATATTTATAGCAGGTAGTCTCGGAAAGCCAGCTGTTTATTTTTCATTTGCTTGTTTTGTGATACGAACTGTCAAATGTTGTATAGAAAACAAGTAAACAAGTTTTTCGTCTTTATCTTTTGTCTTTTTTGTCTCTTATCAACCCCTTTGCTGTTTGACAGTTTGTATCACATAACAACAATAAAAAGCCCTGTTGTTTGTTTTATTGTACAATTGTTGTAATCTCGCGGCTACCTGCTATAAATATACCTTGCCCGTATATTCAAAACGTTGATTCAACTTGAATATACCTTGCCCGTATATACCTTGCCCGTATATTCAAAACGTTGATTCAACTTCACGTCGAAGTAGTGGCGACCCTACTGTAAACTTGCTACGGGCATTAGGATACGACCACTCAGGGTTAATTTATTTTAAAACAGATATATGTGGCGAATACGAGCTTCTACCCCAAAGAACAAAGTCTGCTAATAAACATATTGAACCTGGCCCCCTTTATACTTCAAAATTGGAAATCTCCAAGAAAAAGTGGGATCACTTGCAAGATTTAAAGAAGTTGCTGCCCAAAGACTGCCATCACTTTTATGAAAATTTACCATATAAAAACTAATATATTATGAAGATTTTATTACTTTTCAATGTAATATGATTATAATTTTTTTAATTTCCTTGTTTCTTTGTCTAAAACATGAATTTCTTTTAAATTACTTTTTGTTCTCGTTAAAAAAAAAGCCCCAACTCAGTTTTTTTTCAGAAAATACAACAACAAAAAGCCCTTACGCATATTAATAAATAAAAATTAAAAAAAATTAATAAAACTAATATAACACTAAATTTGTAAAGTGTTTTTAATAAAAATTGCGTTTAAACAAATTTTGTATCAATATTGCATCTTTTTTTATTTAGTTTTTTCCTTCTCCTGTAAACTATGAAAAACATGAGTTAGGGCCTTTTCGTATTAAGTTAACGATATATACAATTGTTTGAGAAATAGTTTCATTCCGACCATTTCTATACCCCACATAAGCTGTTTTATTGTCAATACAAATTCGAAAGTTTTATCAACACTTGACAAGAATAGTAACCTATGTGATGTTTACGTTCTTTTGACAACATGAATGCCAAGGAAATATTGTAGTCTTTTGAAATTTTAGTTTGCAAATTAAGTTCGCAGAGAAAGTTTGTTCGTTAAAAATATGGATTTGAAACGTCTGAGTGAGTATCTTCTTTTATATAATATAAGTGAAGTGAGTAAGGTAAATATTAACAGGCTGTGACACACGAAACCATCAATAGTTGTGGGAATTGCTCCAAAGACTGGTGAGTCTGATTTCGCTGTGGGATCGTTGGACATAGAGATACCAGGAACAGATGATGAGAATGGTACAGACTTCTCTGCAGGATCGTCGGACGATTATGTACCCGATTCGGATGATGATGCACAGGCTTTTGCAGATGAATTAGATAATTCAGGGATAAATACAGCAGATGTAGTTTTAGAAGAAATCGCAGACTGTGGTGATACTTATACAGTAGTTTTGACTTAACTGCCTTTTGTTTACGTGCACTTTTGACTTAACTGCACAAAATTGATAATTTTTGGAATTATTCTTTATAATTCCACACAAATTCCTTTTTTAAGTGCACTTTCTATACCTGCACATTTAAGATAAATGCACAAAATTTTTGGCATTTTAAAATTATTTTCATACAAAAAATCAAAGTTAGTTGCACTTTGACTTAACTGCCCAAAATACTAATTTTCTGGAATTATTCTTCAAATTACTTGTTTACGTGCGTTTTGTATACCTGCACATTTTTCATGTTTTTGGGCAGCTTTTAATTATTTTCATACAAAACATCAAAGTTAACTGCACACATAAAAATATTTGGTGGCCACTTTTTCACATAAATATCCAATTTAAGCTGTTTATAAATATATAAATCGCAATTATTTTGTTTTTTTTCATAAATTTTTATGGTCTTTGTTAATTCTCATTGTTTTTGTTAATATTTGTTTTATCTATCTATATAAATAAAAATCAATGTTGTTCGTTGGTAATTGCATCAGTTGAGAACGGCTGGACCGATTTGGACAGTTTTTTTTTTCTAATGATCGTCATGGTCCAACTTAGGTTTTTACGGAAAGAAAATTTTTCCACGCCCACTTTGTCCGATTTTTCTAAAATCAGAAAACGGCTCCCTCGATTTGACTAATTTTTCTTTCAAATGTTCGTATCAATGCATTTTAAGTTTCCATCGAAAGAAAAATTTACCACGCCTACTTTTACGCCCACTTTTTCTATTAAGCACATAACTTGAGGATGGCTTGACCGATTTGGACGATTTTTTCTTTAAAGTGATCGCCATGGTCCAACTTAGGTTTATACGGAAAGAAAATTGTTCCCCGCCCACTTTTTTCGATTTACCTAAAATCTGAAAACGGCTCCATCGATTCGACTAATTTTTCTTTCAAATGTTCGTATCAATGCATTTTAAGTTTCCATCGAAAGAAAAAGTTACCACGCCTACTTTTACGCCCACTTTTTTTATTAAGCACATAACTTGAGGATGGCTTGACCGATTTGGACGATTTTTTCTTTAAAGTGATCGCCATGGTCCAACTTAGGTTAATACGGAAAGAAAATTGTTCCCCGCCCACTTTTTTCGATTTACCTAAAATCAGAAAACGGCTCCATCAATTTGACTAATTTTTCTTTCAAATGTTCGTATCAATGCATTTTAAGTTTCCATCGAAAGAAAAATTTACCATGCCTACTTTTACGCCCACTTTTTCTATTAAGCACATAACTTGAGGATGGCTTGACCGATTTGGACGACTTCTTCTTTAAAGTGATCGCCATGGTCCAACTTAGGTTTATACGGCAAGAAAATTTTGTCCCGCCCACTTTGTACGATTTACTTAAAATCAGAAAACGGCTCCATCGATTTGACTAATTTTTCTTTCAAATGTTCGTATCAATGCATTTTAAGTTTCCATCGAAAGAAAAATTTACCACGCCTACTTTTACGCCCACTTTTTCTATTAAGCACATAACTTGAGGATGGCTTGACCGATTTGGACGATTTCTTCTTTAAAGTGATCGCCATGGTCCAACTTAGGTTTATACGGCAAGAAAATTTTATCGCGCCCACTTTTACGCCCACTTTGTACGATTTACCTAAAATCCGAAAACGGCTCCATAGATTTGACTATTTTTTCTTTCAAATGTTCGTATTATTCCATTTTAAGTTTTCATCGAAAGAAAAATTTACCACGCCTACTTTTACGCCTACTACGAAACAATCAAAGCCGATTTGCAAGTACTATGATTTGTTGGCAGGTGATTTTTGGCAAACACTGCCAGTGATACCACGATCAACGCCCGCCGATGAATTAAATGCAAGTTTGAAGTCGTCTGCTTTGTGGAAACACGTTAGGAAGCTCAAATTGACTCTGAAAATACGGGTCGTGCTGCAAAACAATCAATCTCGAGACGTATTTTCCAAACAATTGCTGGACATAGGAAACGACAAAATCCCGGTGGATATTGCAATTTCTGCCGGTTCACCGAATCAAGTCCGAACTCATCCGAAAGGTGTTTTCAAACATTATACAAAATTACAGAAATCATGATTTGTTGAGCGAACGTGCTATACTAGCTACGTTGATGTCGACGAACTGAATTTTAAGATTCAAAGTGAAATCGCTGGCAAGTTGGAGACGAACAAATCGGTAGATTCCATTACTTCTCAGATCTCCCTGGGATTACCCGGATAACCTCCTCATAAATCTATATATATAAAATAGGATGTGTGTGTATGTATGTATGTGTGTATGTAACGTATGAACTCCAAAACGGCTGGGCCGATTTTGATGAAATTTTCAGGGAATCTTCAGAATATTAAGGCGGGTGACACCGTGAAGTCGTGAAGATTTTCGGTCTGGGGGCGGAGGGGCGTGACAAAATCCATAACTTGAGAACGGCTTGACAGATTTGAACGAGTTTTTCTTTAAAATGATCGCAATGGTCCAACTTAGGTTTTTACGGAAAGAAAATTTTGCCCCGCCCACTTTTTTCGATTTACCTAAAATCAGAAAACGGTTCCATCGAGTTGACTAATTTTTCTTTCAAATGTTTGTATTAATCCATTTTAAGTTTTCATCGAAAGAAAAATATACCACGCTACTTTTTCTATTTATCTAAAATCGGAAAAAAGTTGCATCGATTTTGCGGAGCCCTAAGGGAATCAGTTCGAACAAAATTTCCACTGTTGATTCGACAACAAAAATAGGCATACGAAACCCTTATGAAAGCTGTGAAAGATAAAACTGGAGGGATTTTTTTCTAAACGCTCCCGGTGGAACTGGGAAAACTTTTTAAGTTAGCTGAATATTTTTCTAACCAACTAAAATCGTCTGGAAATACAACACTAATGTTTGCTTAGGGCCAGCAACGCGGACCGGGTCAGCTAGTATTAAATAAACATACATACATACATGTATACAATGATCTGTTAACAGCCAGCAAAATAATCCGACGTCGTTCAGATATCTGAGAGAAACGTCGGCAAAAAAGTCGGAATCGTATACGAATTCTGTCAGATTTCTGACCCAAAAACGTATGAAGTGGTTGACACGAATTCTGACAGACATGTCGTGGGAAATTTTGGTTTTTTGTCGGCATTTCTGATAGATATCTAACAGAAATCTAATGAAAAAGGCATGGGAAGTTCTGATGTGTTATCCGAGATTTTTTGCTTTCGAACTGATAGCTGAAAGAAATAATGTTATTGCAAAATATGTACATAATTATAAATTTTACACGTACGTACCTTTTTTATGCTTTTTATTTTGAACAAATAAAATAAAATTAAAATTATTTCCAACTGAATGACAATTGTCATTATTTTAAAAAAATAATAAGTTTCTTTAGACAAATCTGAATGAATTCCGTAGGAATTCTATTGGACATATCTGTACATAAATTCCCCCCGATATATCCATGCGAAATCGATCAGAAATCGGCCAGACAGTAAGAATATTCAATGTCTGGCAGAAATCTGAACGAAATCTCTAAGAATGAAGTCAGACATTTACAGGAAATGTCTGATTCCGACAATGTCGAAGTATTTTGCTGGCTGGGTTATTTCCCAGCTAGCATAGGCTGTTTGTTAGACGATTACGTTTAATATACAACTCCTAAAAGAAACTTTTGATTAGGGTTGCCATTCGTACTGATTTTACCAGTACACGTACTGGTTTTTATTTAATGTACTGGTTTATGCATAACACCCAAATCAGTACGCAAATGTACTGGTTTTTTTAAATTTTGCCTCCAAATAATTTTACTTGTTTAAAACTGGTTTACTTCCCTTATTACTTTTGATTTGTTATGAATTACCCAGTTAAAATTCAGTCTTACGTTTTATTTTTGTTTACTCTTAACTTACCATATACTTTGTATTAAAAAAAAGAAGTGTCATTATTGCATTTCAAAATTCAAAAACATAAAATTTTAAGTGGATTTAAAATTATAACCTATAACAATATGGCTAGATAGGAGACCTCCTGAATACCCTCATTATATTGACAATAATTTGTATGAATTAAGAATTTTTTGTGCATTTACAACAAATGTGCCGATCAATGACATTACTTCTATCTATATTTAATAATTTGACGTGATGTTTTTATTATATGTATTTTGTTAAGTTCTTGCCTTAAAAAATAGAAAAATTAATAATTTTTAATGTGTAATTTTCTAAAACTAATGAATTCAATAAAATTTTGGGTAAAAATTTGTGTACTGGTTTTTTTTCGAATGTACTGGTATTTTTCTTAAGATGTACTGATTTTTCTAATTTCAAAAATGGCAGCCCTACTTTTGATGATTATTTGATGAGGAACAAAAACATCTAAATCTCATTTTAGTTTATTATTTTTTAATTTATTTTTTGACACGATCATCTTTAAATCTTGGAATGAACCTTTTGGGATTCTCTGTAAGAGTCGTATAACAATTACTGGGCTACCTAAATAAGACCGTTTTTGAAGTATGAAAATGCTATTGCCAAAATAATTGTAATAAAACAAACCGGCCCAAAGATCAGTTAAAAAGCATTTTCCGACACATTTATGGATGGTGTTGATTTCGCGACCTTAAGGTTTGTTTTATAAAAAATTTATGAAAATTAGAAGTTTTGGCATGAAAAATACGCTTGATGCCTTTATTTAGATAGCTCAGTCATACGGCTGATTATTTCACGAAGTGTAAAAAAATAACCTACATGAGTCTCATACGACTCTTGGCATGCTTTTTGAAAGACCCGTTTGATACTCTCAACATACATCATAAACGATTCCCTTTACGATTAATACACATAAGCGTTTTTCGCTGCGTTATGAAAGAATCTCTCATAGGAATCAGCACGTGTAACAGTTTCTCCCGTGCGAGGAACAATTAAAAATGAGCTCGTCGATCAAAAACACTCTGTGAGATTCCCAGTAGACTCCTAGACGATTGAAAATGCTAACTGTGTTGAAATAATAAAATAATTTTTTTATTCTACTTTTAAATCAAACACTTTACTTTAGCTGCACTTTTGTGCAGGTAACCACAATTGTGTACCTGCACATTAAGGCAGGTAAATGCATTTAAGATAACTGCATTTTTGATTTACCTGCACAAAAAATCGTGCAAAGAAGATTGTGCAGCTAGGTCAAAACTACTGTATAACAAGAATGAAAATACTGGAAATATACTTACTCGAAAGAGAAAGGTGAGTACAGCAAATAGCTTTTGAGAAACGTTGTTTGGTTCCAGCCACGTCAAACTGTGAATTATTTCCGATCAATAGATTGAAAGTCAGAAATGGGTGCAGAAAAAAAGGAAGTATCATCGAAACAAAGGGAACCCTAAGAGTGGCAAAAGAGTTGAAGAACGTGTTCCGAAACCCGTTGACTGTAAGTGCCGCCATAATTGCCCAGAAAACTTCTCAGAAGAAGAGCGCATGGAGATCAATGCAGATTATTGGAATTTAGGCGACTATTCGAAGCAGCGACTGTTCCTGGCCAATTGCGTGAAAATTGAAAAGTGCAAAAGGACGTTGACAATCGGATCACGGCGGGCGAACACATTTAATTATACTCACAAAGCCAAACAGGTATGCAAGAAGTTTTTTTACAATACTTTGAACTTGTCAGACGGCGCAATACCTGTGTTAACCAAGAAGATGTGCCAAAATGAACTTACTGATAAGAGGGGTCAACATGGCCACCAGAGAAAATTAGACGCAGAGACAGTTGCGCTTACCAAAAAGCACATCGAGAAAGAAAACGTTTATCGCCGGATATTTTGCAATAATTATAATTATTCTTTCCATCGTCTAAAAAAGGACACCTGCTTTACATGCGAGAGGTACAAAAACTCTTAGGACAAACACTCCATTCAGAAATCCTATGATGAACACATCTTAAATAAGACAAAGGCAAGAACTTACAAGCAAACTGACAAGGAATCAGCTAAAAGTAACAGTAATTTAAAAGTGTTTACTTTTGACCACCAGTCAGTGTTAACGACTCCTTGCAACAACGTCAGCACGATGTATTACAGTCGAAAGTTCGCGACGTACAATAACACATTTAACGACATTGCCAGTGGAGAAGGTTACTGTTTTCTATGGGATGTAAATCAGGGTCAACGAGGATCGGACGAAATTGGGACCACAATATGGAAAATGATGAACTCGTTAGACGAATCGGTAACCAATGTTATTCTCTACTCAAACTGCTGTGGGGGATAGAAAAGAAACAGGTTCATTGCTGCACTATTGATTTATATCTACAATACTTTGAAGCTAAATTCGATAAGAATAAAGTATCTCCAAAGCGGACACACACAAATGGAGGCAGATTCGATGCACTCTGCAATAGAACGGGCAAAGAGGAGTATTTGCGTCAGGTATGTGATGGAAATCGATTTTAAAAACGATGCGATTTGAAACCGAAAATATACGATATATTCCTTTTATTTTCAGTCTTTATTCTTTAAAATTTTATATTATGTACGTTAACTGAAGTTTATTCTGAACGAAAATTTTAGACTATAATTCAGAAATGGATTTTAAAATCCTTCGAAATTCATCACACCTTTTAAAAACGTTCGTTTTGTAGCAATATATTTACAGTGTAGTTATATATTTTATTATTAACAGTGTACCTGTCATTACTGTTTATTTCTTTAAGTGTATTCTACTTTCAGGGATAACGGTTTTTATTTGTTCTAGAATATTCTTGATAACTATATTTGTCTCTTTCCTACTCATAGAGTGTGTATTAAGAAAACGTAGCGAGTGTAATAAGACCTAGTTTTGTAAGATTTTTTGTAAACGAAATAATAATAAAGTAGCCGCGAAACAAACAAGACGTGTCGTGTTTTATTTAAATCGCCTATAATTTCAGAAGTGGGATTCGAGAAAAAAATCTTTTTTTTTTTCACACACGCTAGTGCTTTAAAAATCTAAAATTTATTTACAATTTTGTTTAAAAACATTTTTGACAAAGTGATTGATTAAAGGAAAAATATAAGAGACTGCAAAGAATAAATATTAATGATTAAAAGAGAAAAAAGAAGCCTTTTAAACAAACGTGTAAAATTAGAGAAACAAAATTCTATTAAACAAAAGAAAATAAATAAATAAAATTAATTAAATTTAAAAAAAAAAAAAAAAAAAAAAAAAAGAAAAAAAAACTATTTGCGAATAAAAGACAGTTTTTGTAAATTCAAGGAAAAATTTGACGCTGACAATGGATAACAGTGTGTGCGGCAATAATTATACGGTGGCGCAGCTGCGTATGTGGTTGCAGCATTTAAATTTGTCGTCGTCAGGCTCAAAAAGCGCACTTCTAATTAGATTGAATGAAGTGGCACCAGAAGAGAGAGGGGAATGCCCAACAAATGAACGTGAACAACCCGAAAATGATCGTGGTGAAAATGATTTTGTAGCAGAACAACAAACAAACGATTGCCAAACAAATGGAGAAGCGACAAATGAGTGTGAAAACGAAGGTGCAACAAATGATAGTGTATTACAACAACAACAACGTAAGGGTAGAAATACTTTTGATTTATTGAATAAAGAGTTGGAAATTATAAAACGTGAAAGAGAGGTACTACGTAAAGAAAATGATTTGCTAAAAATGATTGCTGAATATGAAAAGAAACGTGACAAAGAAAATGTTGAGAATGCTAATAAAGGAAAAGATAAAGAAACGAGTGTATGCGCTACAATTGAGGGGGAGCATTTTGAAAACGTCAAGGTAGATGTACCATTTAGCATTTTAAAAGATATAATACCTGATTATGAGGGGTTGTTGTGTCCTGAATTGTGGATTACACAATTTAATAGCAT
The DNA here is from genome assembly GCA_930367215.1 of Pollenia angustigena. Classification (NCBI taxonomy): domain Eukaryota; kingdom Metazoa; phylum Arthropoda; class Insecta; order Diptera; family Polleniidae; genus Pollenia; species Pollenia angustigena. The sequence continues at coordinate 121,304,752 of OV884059.1, read as the reverse complement.
AAATGATAAGTATAAAGTTGATGAAAATACACTCAAGGCGCTTTTAATGTGCAAGTTGAAGGGAAAGGCCCAGGCTTGGCTACATTCAAGACCAAATTTTATAAATGAAAGTGCTGATGCAATACTGAATGAAATGAAGAAAATTTTTTCTACAAAAGAAAATAAATTAATAATGCGTCGTAAATTTGAAGCACGTAAATGGAAATATGAAGAAGCATTTTCTGATTACTACAACGATAAAATTGTGTTGGCTAACAAAGTTGGTATTGATGATGATGAGCTGATTGACAACATAATTGAAGGTATTCCTGATGAACAACTTCGGGTACAAGCTATTCTACAATGTTATACGGATAAGACACAACTTCTGCTAGCTTTTTCTAAAATTGAATTGACTCAAAAAAAGCAACAATTGGTAAAGAAAAATGAGCAGATTAGATGCTACAACTGTAACTCGTTTGGACATTTTGCAACTGCATGTAGAAAACCAAAACGTGAGAGGGGTGCTTGTTACGGATGTGGAAGCTTATAACATCGCGTTAATGCTTGTCCGGAAAGAAAGGCAGCAGTCCAGTATATGGATGGTAATGAAGATGAATATGTAAGGTATTTTAAATTTTCTTTAGATTCTAGTTTTAATTATAATTTTTCTTTAGAATGCCTAATCGATTGAATTTGAATGATCTTTTATGTTCTAATTTTGAATTTTTTGGAATTAATAAATCGAAATTAAATGTTTATGGGAAATTTAACTGTTTTATAATTGTAAATGGGAAAATTGTAAATATGGAAATTTTGGTAGTTTCTGACGAATCGATGGCATTTGAATGTGTACTGGGTAGAGATTTTTTAGGGAAAGCTGAATTTAAACTGATGTCTGTTGAAAAGGAAATTTGTTTGGGTGATGATAAGGATTATAGTAGTGCAATTTTGTCTATTGATTTAGGGGATAATGATAATTTTAAACTTAATATTGGGGATAGTGTAAGTTATGAAAGTAAAATAAAATTGTATGAATTATATGATGATAATTATGTGCGACCTGAACGTCCTTCTAAACCAAAGGTGTATAGTGAGCTAAAGTTAAATTTAAATGATGATAAAACTTTTAATTGTAATCCCAGGAGATTATCATACGCGGAGAAAACGGAATTGCAAATTTTATTGGACGAATATTTGGAAAAGGGGTACATAAGGCCGAGTGAGTCGGAGTTTGTTTCTCCTATCGTGTTAGTTAGGAAGAAAACTGGGGATTTGAGGATGTGTGTGGATTACAGACTTTTGAACAAGGTGACGGCTAAAGACAGTTATCCTATTCCACTGATTGATGATCTTTTAGATAGACTTGCAGGGAAGAAGATTTTTACGAAATTGGACTTAAAAAATGGGTTTTTCCACGTTTTTGTTCATCCTGATTCTGTTAAATATACATCTTTTGTTACGCCGTTGGGTCAATTTGAATTTTTGAGAATGCCGTTTGGTCTGAAGAATGCTCCATCGGTTTTTCAAAGATTTGTTAATAAAGTTTTCGCTGATATGGTTAGAGACGATAGAATAATAATTTATTTGGATGACATCATGATAGCTACGGTTGATATATCTGAACATTTACAGATTTTAGAAGAGGTTTTCGAGCGATTAGTTGAGAATAATTTAGAACTGAGGAATGATAAGTGCGAATTTTTACAAACATCAGTGAAGTATTTGGGGTACACTATAGATGGCAGAGGTATAAGTGCTGATGATAAAGGATTACAGGCTATAAGGGATTTTCCAATTCCGGACAAACAGCATTCGGTGCAAAGTTTTTTAGGATTGTGTTCATATTTTCGAAGATTTGTTAAGGACTTTTCTCTTATTGCAAAACCATTGTATGACTTGACGAAAAAGGATAGAAAGTTTGTTTTTGGTGAATTAGAATTAAAATGTTTTGAATTGCTCAAGAAAAAGTTGATGGAGTCACCGGTTCTTGCATTGTATGATCCCAGGGATGAGACTGAGCTCCATTGTGATGCGAGTTCTATTGGTTTTGGTGCTGTGTTGTTGCAGAAGAAGGAAGACGGCAAATTCCATCCAATTTTTTATTTTTCTAAAAGGACAACGGATGCAGAATCAAAATATCACAGTTTTGAACTTGAAACGCTCGCCATAATTTATGCATTGAAACGGTTCCGTATATATCTTCAGGGTAGGAAATTTAAAATTGTAACTGATTGTAATTCTTTAACTATGACGTTAAACAGAAAAGAGCTGAATCCAAGGATAGCACGGTGGGCTTTGGAGCTTCAAAACTATGAATACGAGCTGGAACATCGTTCTGGAAAAAGAATGCAGCATGTTGACGCGTTGAGCCGAAGTACTAATATAATGATTGTAGAGTCGAATACATTTGAGGAGAATCTAATTATATGTCAAAATAGGGATCAGAAGTTGGGAGACTTAAAGGAAAAACTTCAGGTTAGTGAGCACAGTTTGTACGAAATGAGAAATGGAGTACTGTATAGGAAGACAAAGGAAGGTAATTTGTTGTTTTACGTTCCTGAGGAAATGGAGGATCATGTTTTATACAAATACCACGATGAGATGGGACATGTTGGTATTGATAAGATGACTGAGCTTATTTTAAAGAGTTATTGGTTTTCAGGGATCAGGGCCAAGGCGGCCAGGCATATAGAACATTGCATGAATTGTATTGCGTATTCTTCTAAGCATGGTAGGGAAGAGGGGTTTTTGCATAGTATTCCTAAATCGAATAGGCCATTTGATGTTGTGCATATAGACCATTTTGGACCGGTGGATAATGGTCGAATTGTTAAACATATTTTGGTGGTTGTTGATGCTTGTACTAAATTCGTAAGGTTATATCCGACGAAAACTACTAACACTAAGGAGGCAATTATGGCGTTGAAGGATTATTTTTGATCATATAGTCGTCCGGGAACAGTGATAAGTGATCGGGGAGCATGTTTCACGTCGAAGGACTTTTCGGAATTTTTAAAGGAGAATAATGTTTCCCATATTTTGGTGGCAACTGGTTCGCCACAGGCGAATGGCCAGGTCGAGAGAATAAATAGATCGATAGGCCCAATGCTGGCAAAATTAGTGGATGTTGGAAAGGGAATATACTGGGACCATGTGCTTGAACAGGTTGAACATACTTTGAATAATACCGTGCATAGGGCTGTTGGGGAACATCCTAGTGTTATGTTGTTTGGAGCAGGACAAAAGGGGAGGGTTGTTGACTTGTTAAGGGAATGTCTGGATGATTTTAGCGTGGGTCGGAATGAAAATCACGGCACGATAAGATTGAGGGCGGCAGATAGACAGATAAAGTTGCAGGAGTATAACAAGGAGTATGTTGATAAAAAGAGGAAGACACCTAGGGTGTATAAGCACGGAGACTACGTGATGGTAAAAAATTTCGACTCTACGGCCGGTGTTTCCCGAAAATTAATTCCAAAGTATAAAGGTCCATATAGGGTATCGAAAGTCTTACGTAATGATCGTTATTTACTGGAGGATGTTGAAGGGTTTCAACAGTCACGTACTGCGTATAAAGGCGTTTGGGCAGTCTCTAATATACGCCCATGGTTTAGAGGACGCGAAGGGTCATGTATAGGATAAGAGATCAGGGGATCTCGCTGTCAGGATGGCCGAATTGTAGCAATATATTTACAGTGTAGTTATATATTTTATTATTAACAGTGTACCTGTCATTACTGTTTATTTCTTTAAGTGTATTCTACTTTCAGGGATAACGGTTTTTATTTGTTCTAGAATATTCTTGATAACTATATTTGTCTCTTTCCTACTCATAGAGTGTGTATTAAGAAAACGTAGCGAGTGTAATAAGACCTAGTTTTGTAAGATTTTTTGTAAACGAAATAATAATAAAGTAGCCGCGAAACAAACAAGACGTGTCGTGTTTTATTTAAATCGCCTATAATTTCAGAAGTGGGATTCGAGAAAAAAATCTATTTTTTTTTTCACACACGCTAGTGCTTTAAAAATCTAAAATTTATTTACAATTTTGTTTAAAAACATTTTTGACAAAGTGATTGATTAAAGGAAAAATATAAGAGACTGCAAAGAATAAATATTAATGATTAAAAGAGAAAAAAGAAGCCTTTTAAACAAACGTGTAAAATTAGAGAAACAAAATTCTATTAAACAAAAGAAAATAAATAAATAAAATTAATTAAATTTAAAAAAAAAAAAAAAAAAAAAAAAAAAAAAAACTATTTGCGAATAAAAGACAGTTTTTGTAAATTCAAGGAAAAATTTGACGCTGACAATGGATAACAGTGTGTGCGGCAATAATTATACGGTGGCGCAGCTGCGTATGTGGTTGCAGCATTTAAATTTGTCGTCGTCAGGCTCAAAAAGCGCACTTCTAATTAGATTGAATGAAGTGGCACCAGAAGAGAGAGGGGAATGCCCAACAAATGAACGTGAACAACCCGAAAATGATCGTGGTGAAAATGATTTTGTAGCAGAACAACAAACAAACGATTGCCAAACAAATGGAGAAGCGACAAATGAGTGTGAAAACGAAGGTGCAACAAATGATAGTGTATTACAACAACAACAACGTAAGGGTAGAAATACTTTTGATTTATTGAATAAAGAGTTGGAAATTATAAAACGTGAAAGAGAGGTACTACGTAAAGAAAATGATTTGCTAAAAATGATTGCTGAATATGAAAAGAAACGTGACAAAGAAAATGTTGAGAATGCTAATAAAGGAAATGATAAAGAAACGAGTGTATGCGCTACAATTGAGGGGGAGCATTTTGAAAACGTCAAGGTAGATGTACCATTTAGCATTTTAAAAGATATAATACCTGATTATGAGGGGTTGTTGTGTCCTGAATTGTGGATTACACAATTTAATAGCATAAATGATAAGTATAAAGTTGATGAAAATACACTCAAGGCGCTTTTAATGTGCAAGTTGAAGGGAAAGGCCCAGGCTTGGCTACATTCAAGACCAAATTTTATAAATGAAAGTGCTGATGCAATACTGAATGAAATGAAGAAAATTTTTTCTACAAAAGAAAATAAATTAATAATGCGTCGTAAATTTGAAGCACGTAAATGGAAATATGAAGAAGCATTTTCTGATTACTACAACGATAAAATTGTGTTGGCTAACAAAGTTGGTATTGATGATGATGAGCTGATTGACAACATAATTGAAGGTATTCCTGATGAACAACTTCGGGTACAAGCTATTCTACAATGTTATACGGATAAGACACAACTTCTGCTAGCTTTTTCTAAAATTGAATTGACTCAAAAAAAGCAACAATTGGTAAAGAAAAATGAGCAGATTAGATGCTACAACTGTAACTCGTTTGGACATTTTGCAACTGCATGTAGAAAACCAAAACGTGAGAGGGGTGCTTGTTACGGATGTGGAAGCTTAGAACATCGCGTTAATGCTTGTCCGGAAAGAAAGGCAGCAGTCCAGTATATGGATGGTAATGAAGATGAATATGTAAGGTATTTTAAATTTTCTTTAGATTCTAGTTTTAATTATAATTTTTCTTTAGAATGCCTAATCGATTCGGGTAGTCCAGTCAGTTTTGTGAAAAAATCTAAAATTATAAATGAAATGAATTTGAATGATCTTTTATGTTCTAATTTTGAATTTTTTGGAATTAATAAATCGAAATTAAATGTTTATGGGAAATTTAACTGTTTTATAATTGTAAATGGGAAAATTGTAAATATGGAAATTTTGGTAGTTTCTGACGAATCGATGGCATTTGAATGTGTACTGGGTAGAGATTTTTTAGGGAAAGCTGAATTTAAACTGATGTCTGTTGAAAAGGAAATTTGTTTGGGTGATGATAAGGATTTTAGTAGTGCAATTTTGTCTATTGATTTAGGGGATAATGATAATTTTAAACTTAATATTGGGGATAGTGTAAGTTATGAAAGTAAAATAAAATTGTATGAATTATATGATGATAATTATGTGCGACCTGAACGTCCTTCTAAACCAAAGGTGTATAGTGAGCTAAAGTTAAATTTAAATGATGATAAAACTTTTAATTGTAATCCCAGGAGATTATCATACGCGGAGAAAACGGAATTGCAAATTTTATTGGACGAATATTTGGAAAAGGGGTACATAAGGCCGAGTGAGTCGGAGTTTGTTTCTCCTATCGTGTTAGTTAGGAAGAAAACTGGGGATTTGAGGATGTGTGTGGATTACAGACTTTTGAACAAGGTGACGGCTAAAGACAGTTATCCTATTCCACTGATTGATGATCTTTTAGATAGACTTGCAGGGAAGAAGATTTTTACGAAATTGGACTTAAAAAATGGGTTTTTCCACGTTTTTGTTCATCCTGATTCTGTTAAATATACATCTTTTGTTACGCCGTTGGGTCAATTTGAATTTTTGAGAATGCCGTTTGGTCTGAAGAATGCTCCATCGGTTTTTCAAAGATTTGTTAATAAAGTTTTCGCTGATATGGTTAGAGACGATAGAATAATAATTTATTTGGATGACATCATGATAGCTACGGTTGATATATCTGAACATTTACAGATTTTAGAAGAGGTTTTCGAGCGATTAGTTGAGAATAATTTAGAACTGAGGAATGATAAGTGCGAATTTTTACAAACATCAGTGAAGTATTTGGGGTACACTATAGATGGCAGAGGTATAAGTGCTGATGATAAAGGATTACAGGCTATAAGGGATTTTCCAATTCCGGACAAACAGCATTCGGTGCAAAGTTTTTTAGGATTGTGTTCATATTTTCGAAGATTTGTTAAGGACTTTTCTCTTATTGCAAAACCATTGTATGACTTGACGAAAAAGGATAGAAAGTTTGTTTTTGGTGAATTAGAATTAAAATGTTTTGAATTGCTCAAGAAAAAGTTGATGGAGTCACCGGTTCTTGCATTGTATGATCCCAGGGATGAGACTGAGCTCCATTGTGATGCGAGTTCTATTGGTTTTGGTGCTGTGTTGTTGCAGAAGAAGGAAGACGGCAAATTCCATCCAATTTTTTATTTTTCTAAAAGGACAACGGATGCAGAATCAAAATATCACAGTTTTGAACTTGAAACGCTCGCCATAATTTATGCATTGAAACGGTTCCGTATATATCTTCAGGGTAGGAAATTTAAAATTGTAACTGATTGTAATTCTTTAACTATGACGTTAAACAGAAAAGAGCTGAATCCAAGGATAGCACGGTGGGCTTTGGAGCTTCAAAACTATGAATACGAGCTGGAACATCGTTCTGGAAAAAGAATGCAGCATGTTGACGCGTTGAGCCGAAGTACTAATATAATGATTGTAGAGTCGAATACATTTGAGGAGAATCTAATTATATGTCAAAATAGGGATCAGAAGTTGGGAGACTTAAAGGAAAAACTTCAGGTTAGTGAGCACAGTTTGTACGAAATGAGAAATGGAGTACTGTATAGGAAGACAAAGGAAGGTAATTTGTTGTTTTACGTTCCTGAGGAAATGGAGGATCATGTTTTATACAAATACCACGATGAGATGGGACATGTTGGTATTGATAAGATGACTGAGCTTATTTTAAAGAGTTATTGGTTTTCAGGGATCAGGGCCAAGGCGGCCAGGCATATAGAAAATTGCATGAATTGTATTGCGTATTCTTCTAAGCATGGTAGGGAAGAGGGGTTTTTGCATAGTATTCCTAAATCGAATAGGCCATTTGATGTTGTGCATATAGACCATTTTGGACCGGTGGATAATGGTCGAATTGTTAAACATATTTTGGTGGTTGTTGATGCTTGTACTAAATTCGTAAGGTTATATCCGACGAAAACTACTTACACTAAGGAGGCAATTATGGCGTTGAAGAATTATTTTAGATCATATAGTCGTCCGGGAACAGTGATAAGTGATCGGGGAGCATGTTTCACGTCGAAGGACTTTTCGGAATTTTTAAAGGAGAATAATGTTTCCCATATTTTGGTGGCAACTGGTTCGCCACAGGCGAATGGCCAGGTCGAGAGAATAAATAGATCGATAGGCCCAATGCTGGCAAAATTAGTGGATGTTGGAAAGGGAATATACTGGGACCATGTGCTTGAACAGGTTGAACATACTTTGAATAATACCGTGCATAGGGCTGTTGGGGAACATCCTAGTGTTATGTTGTTTGGAGCAGGACAAAAGGGGAGGGTTGTTGACTTGTTAAGGGAATGTCTGGATGATTTTAGCGTGGGTCGGAATGAAAATCACGGCACGATAAGATTGAGGGCGGCAGATAGACAGATAAAGTTGCAGGAGTATAACAAGGAGTATGTTGATAAAAAGAGGAAGACACCTAGGGTGTATAAGCACGGAGACTACGTGATGGTAAAAAATTTCGACTCTACGGCCGGTGTTTCCCGAAAATTAATTCCAAAGTATAAAGGTCCATATAGGGTATCGAAAGTCTTACGTAATGATCGTTATTTACTGGAGGATGTTGAAGGGTTTCAACAGTCACGTACTGCGTATAAAGGCGTTTGGGCAGTCTCTAATATACGCCCATGGTTTAGAGGACGCGAAGGGTCATGTATAGGATAAGAGATCAGGGGATCTCGCTGTCAGGATGGCCGAATTGTAGCAATATATTTACAGTGTAGTTATATATTTTATTATTAACAGTGTACCTGCCATTACTGTTTATTTCTTTAAGTGTATTCTACTTTCAGGGATAACGGTTTTTATTTGTTCTAGAATATTCTTGATAACTATATTTGTCTCTTTCCTACTCATAGAGTGTGTATTAAGAAAACGTAGCGAGTGTAATAAGACCTAGTTTTGTAAGATTTTTTGTAAACGAAATAATAATAAAGTAGCCGCGAAACAAACAAGACGTGTCGTGTTTTATTTAAATCGCCTATAGTTTTGAAATCGATTGATTTTCATCACATTCCTGTATAATTAGACTGGCAAGACGGAAAAACCCCTACGCTGTAGAGAGGCTTCAATACAGTGATATGATTGATCTCAAAGCCATGTTTTCGAGGTTAGTCCATAGCCTTAAGAAAAATACAAAAAAATAATCGGTTAATTGGCTGTCTTAAGTTCCTCCAAGTTAACAAAAATCAGCGAAAACAATTATTATACAAGGAGAAATGGGATGGAGACTTGAAAGTAACTGATATTGGAGTAACGCGAAAAACAAAAGAGGTGATAATCTTTTCGTTTACTGGAAAATACAATAAACAACTGCCAATTTGTAATTCCGCGTGGCTCGCAGTCATTTTTTTTTTTTTAACTTACAAGGTGGAAAGAAGCGAAATTGTTTAGATGAGCCAGATGTAGCAGAGGAAGACAAAGAAGACGAATCAATTTCTAGTTATTTTTGATTTATACAATTTATGCAATGTATACCTTCATTTGACATAATTTTTTGTTTATAATAACCCAAATTGGAAAGTAATGAATATGTGCCACTGAATTAACAAAACTGTGAATTAATCACTGTTTTATAATGTTACAAATTGATATTTTTGAGATCAAATATTTTAATAAAAATACCGTAAAATTATTGAATAAAACATATACCATACAAAATTCCTTAAAAAATAAAATATGAAATATTTATGGTCTTTAAGGATGCGTAGAATAAAACAAATTCGTAAATTTAAAGACAAGAAACAGTATTTTGTCGTCGAAAAATCCAATATGAAAAATTTTTATTTACAGCGATATTGAGGTTTTAATAGACATCCGATTTGAAAAAAACTTTAAGACAGTTGTCCACACAACATCTTACAAAATATGGGAAGGATTGGAGAAGGGGTCGTGGCACAAAATATTTTTTTTATATCTAAAAACGGTAAGAAAAATACTGTCCAAATTTGGTACACATAGCTGGGTTAATTATACACAACCTCTCTAAAAATATGGATGGAATTAGAGAAATGGGCGTGGCACCTCCTGTACAAAGATATTATAAATTTTCGTAAATCTGGAGAACGGAAAAAGCCAAAGTATAACATAGTTGGCTACATACAAAAACGATTAGTCGGTCCGTAGCTCCTGCGCGGACCCCGAGAATCAGAGACACAGCTTCTGAGCTGGCACAATGCGGCCCGTAACGGGCCTTGTTCAGATGACATCAATAGAACACCTACATGACGAAGTGAAGATGATGATGGCCAAGGAACAAAAAGTAATGCTAACGAAGCAGATCCTTCTGCGATGTCATCGTAGTGGCACCGAATTACAATCTAACGGATATGTCAGAAAAGATATTTCCTAGTATGAGAGTGAAGTCCAATAATACCTGGACTCTATGACAGACCACACCTCATACAGGGCAGCTCTGAACGAAATTCATATGGAGTCGGTGCAGACGTTGCAAACGAAGAACGGGACCTACCACGTCGGACAAGAGTGGTTTTGGCCCAATTGAGGTCAGGTCAACTGACGTCTAAACTCATACTGGTCCAGAATAAACATCACCATTCCTGAACTTTGCCCTGCATGTTGAATAAGCCCACCCGATGTACGACCAGTGATGTCAGAAGTGCAGATTTTATATCCCAAAATGCAGATTTGAAGATTTTTGGTTAAAAATTGCAGATTGTTAGCTTGGTGGAAACTTCTTTATACTGTCAGTTATGTTTGTACTATTTCCACATCTTGCATTGATAAACGAAATAAAAAATCCATTCATCTAGGAACCGTGTGGAAAAACATTCAAAAGTAAGAATTTTATTCACAATAAATTACCTAAAAATTAAAAATTTGCATTGTCTTGACACATTTATACAGCCGGACTTATGTTGTTTAAAAAAAGTTTTAAAAGAAAGATTAAAAAATATTTCCTTTTTTTACCTAGTACTTCGAGGACCATTTATAGATATTTACCAGAACTACTTTTAAAACTACTATCGATTTTAAATTCCAGAACATTGGCCGTATGTTTTGAAATTAATTGTTATATATTTTTCTAAATTAACTACATAAAAATGTGTTCTGAAGATTGTTCAATTCTTGGCGCAGATTTGTTGATGAAAAATTATGGTTTTTTGCTGATTTTACCTCTAAAAGTTCTGGCAACACTGTGTACGACACCTATTCAGCGTTACCGTTGTGATACTAAAGTATCAATTTGACCCTTTTTCGACGGTGTTGATACCTTTTATGACCCTTTTTTTAAATTATACTTTTGTATCATTTTCACCTATTTTGTGACACTTTTTGAACCTTTTTTGGAAATAGCTCTCACATTTTGTTTTTTGTCAACACTGCGGAACAGAAGTGCTAAACAAATGTGTTCGAAATAAGCATTGCTTGATATGGAACAGACTCAAAGTATAAACTTACAATTCCATGCTTTCTTCTCCTTGATTTTTGATAGTAAAGTACAATTTCCCTAAAAGCAAACATAACTCATATACATATTTGTTATTTTTTACGGTGGTTTGTTTTTAAAACAAAAATTTGACATTTTATTAAAAAAATGCAATCTGGTGTTTTGCTCTCTTAAAGAGTAGAATGTTTTATTCAAAAAAATACGCCCTTAATAATGGCAAAAGGTATTGAACTTTTCGCACCCTTTTGAATCGACAGTGTTGAGAGTGCCCTAACCGGAATGAAAACAAGAGGTAAAAATTGCTAAATTCCCAAATATTTGGTAACACCGGTACGATAGCAAAGTCTAATATTTATTAAAAATCGTAATAGCTTTAAAAAATCTGACACTTACAGGAAAAAATCGCTTTAATCGAGAAAATGGTTACAACTCGCGAACGATTACAAAATTTAAAACAAACACTAAAATTTATTTGACATCGCTAAATCGGAAAATTACATAAAAAGTATTAAAAAATTAGCTATAATGATAAAGAATAAACTTTTTGTCAGGTGTTAAAAACAGGACAAGCATTCCATAAAAAATTAAGTTTTTTGAGCTCTTCCTACCTGAAATATTATTTTTTTGTTTGCTTATAAAAAACTTGGTCTTATTAAGTATGTTCATTTAAATGGGAAATACTGCTTATAAAAAACTTGACCCTTTTTTTTATTGAAATACCCTTTTTTTGACCCCTTTTTCTGGAAAATCCCCTTTTTGTGACCCTTTTCGAAAATTTCCAACGGTAACCCTGCACCTATTCAACTGCAGTGCAAGCCCGATCCAGCTAGAAACAGTGTCCTTATGGACCCGCCTGCGTGAGGTAGCGCAAAGAAGAAGAAGAAGAATAAAGAATACTTTTGTACATACATATATAATTGTTGGCCAACTTATTATTACGCCTTCGTACAACAACAACAGTAAATTCAAACGAAAGTTTAGCCGAAATCTTAATGGGTAGGAGACATTGAGTGCCGCGTTGTACGTTTCCGTACGATACCTATCTCGTCGTGGGGTGCCATGTCGTACGTTTCCGTACGACAGTGATTATTTTATTTATTTATTTATTCATGGTAATACAAATAGCCAATTGGCCAATAAAATATATTAAAAGTAATTTCATAACTATGATGTAAGAAATAATTCAATATACATATAAAATAAGTACAACTATGAGATTTCATTATCTAAAATAAACATATACCAACATCATGACAACCCAACCGACTTCCATACATTATAGCGAGTAAATTTAAGCAGGATAAAACAAGAAAAGTGAAAAAAACCCAAAAATTTATCAGCGAATACAAAATTGAGCTATGTGAATTAAGAAACACACAGAGGTTACGCTTAAAGACTGCAAAAGACATGGCGAAAGAACGTAGATTTCTAGGCAAAATATTCCATAACCGTGCCGCACGTACGAAAAAAGATTGTTCATAAACCATGTTATAAATACGTGGTATAACGATTTGAGAATTTCTAACAGAAATGTTAAAAGATATCATTCGCACAACACTCGGAGGACTTTGAGTCTTTATAATATTAAAAAGATAAATTAATAACCGAAACTTTAAATAGTCCTCAAAAAAAAGATTCAGAAAACTTTTTACGTAACCAGACACATGCGCCCTCAGCCTAAGTTTATAAACAAATCTAACAATACGGTGGACAATATGCTTTATTTTCCTTCCGCTGCTTAAGTTACAACCTGTGTAAACTTCAAAACAATAATTCACTTGAGACATAAGCAATGCATGTGCTATTGACTTTCTAACACTCAAAGGTAGAAACAGATTTAGATGATATAATCTCCGCAAAGTGCAACAAACTCTAGAACAAATATTATCGATATGAGGCCCAAAGGATAATTTATCATCCAAAATTTCTCCAAGACACCTTACTGAGCTACCTAAATAAGAGCGGCAAGCGTCTGTTTTATGTCAAAACGTTTTATTTTCACACAATTTATACGAAACAAACCTTAAGAATGCAAATTTAACACCACCCGGCCGGAAAGTCTTCTTTGATAGATCGCTTGGTCGTTTTATTTTATTGAAAATGTATTGCCAATAGAATTTTCATGTTTGAAAAAACGCTTGCCGCTCTTGTTTAGGTAGCTCAGTTAGTTGGTTTACAAATTCAATCACCGACCCACGTAATTCTATGTTCAAATCAATTGTGTATGACCTATTTGACTTAAAAATTAAAGCTTTAGTTTTCTCAGGATTAACTTTAAGATAATTTAAATCAATCCAATCCATCAGGTTACCTAGGTCATAATTAATTTTAGCCTGCAACGAATCCGTAAATTGATAGTCACCTACCCACAACAGCTGTATATCATCAGCAAAAGCATATGGTCTACAGTAATATAGTTCCTCAAATAAGTCATTGATATATAAAGTGAATATGATCGGACCAATTACAGAGCCCTGAGGAACACCAGATTTGACAGACTTAATGTCAGAGACCATATCTGCTGGAGCGACAAATTGACTGCGGTTACTCAAATAAGACCAAATAAGCTGGCACACTGAAGTTGAAAATTTATACTTTTGATTCAACTTTATAATTAACGCAAAATGATTAACCTGATCAAATGCTTTGGATAGGTCAATAGAAATCAACACAGCCAACATACCCTCATTTAGTTTACCCCTGATAGTACCAGCGAGCTCAGTCAATAATAGTCCCGTATTCCGACCACTACGAAAACCGAATTGACACTCATTAAGCAAACTCCTAGAATCAATCCACCTTGTGATTTGTTCCTTAATAATGTTTTCAACAACTTTAGATAACACAGGCAAAATGCTAATGGGCCTCATATTGTCGACTGCTTAGGGCCTGTAGTTAATTTTTAGACGACATTTAGTGAAATTTGTTAGGATTTTTAAATGAAGAATTCTTTACTGAACATTTTTGCAAAAGCATTCGTATGTAGGTCTAGGATGATTTTTTGAGGTTTTGTTAAGTAAAAAATGTATTAAATGTAAATAACAAAAAAAAAAAAAAAAACTGGCCTCCTGGAAAGGTTATCGTCAAAACCGCTTGGCACTTAATGTGTTAAAAACAGTGATAACGTATGGTTCCGAAATTTTGAAAAAAGGGAGAGATGGAAACCTGCAACCATACAAACAACAGGTGCCCGAAATTATGTGGTTAGGGATGGCGCTAATGTCCAAGCTAGAATATTGACTTACTACGAAACCGTAGTTCTGGCACACACACATCCCTGCCTACGACCAGTTTTGCCTACTGAGGATGGCGAACTACCTGTTCCAACCGAATCAGCCAGCCAGGAAGCGAGGGAAAGTTAGTAGGGTTCGGATGATACTTTAGCGGAACCCATTTTGCCAGAGCCAGAGGCTGGAATATAAATATCGGCAGAATTCAACACGTCACTAATACATACTTATGTTTCGACACAAGGAATTTTTGTCATTCGCTTTTCAACCACCATTCTATTAACATCATGTTTTGTACAGCTTGTAAATCTTTTAACTTAACTCTTATTTTAATTAAATAAATGCTTGAAGTCATTATAATATACATACATATCAGTTAACTTATTTTAATGGACACAAGTGGTGTAGTAAACATTATAGAGGATAATTAAGAGTAAACAGTTTTGTTGCTGATTTTTAAGTTTTCGCATTTCTACAGATAAATATAAAAGAATAAGTATAATCTCAATAAAAAAATGGGTTAATTAATTAACAATTAACAATTGTTAGCACGTACATATACATATGTAGAAACCTTGATATTCTATTTACATACATATGTATATAAAAATTAGTTATCCTTTGTTTGTCATTTTATAACTTTAGAATCACTATACCGATTTGCAAACCATATTTGTGTCCCTGATAATTTAAAAGTATCAAAAACTAGGACCAGTTTTTTACTTTAATTTTTTTTAATTTTTATTTTAATAATATTTAAATTTTCTTACTTTATTTTACTTAAATGTTTGTTTAAATGTTATTTTTGTTTTTTTTAACGAAACCTTGTTTTTTTATTTATATTATTGAAAAAATTTAAAAATTAACTAATGAATAGGGTTATGCTGTTGTTGGGCTTTCTGTGCATGTTCGGCTTCTCGACGTAAAACACAATTAAGGAATTCCACTTGTATTGAGGTGATTTCTTCTGGAGGAAATCGCTGGATTTTCTTTTTAAGAAAATCAAAAAATAAATCACATTCTTCCCGCTGATGATTACAAAATGTAGACATGGACAACGACGATGGTGTATTTGAATAAGCCGGAGCCATTTGTTGAGAACTTGTATTTGAAGTGCTTAGTAAACACTTTGCCTCATGTTTCGGCTCAGTTGGGGAGGGTATTAATTCAGGCAGAGTTTGTATATGTACAGAGGACGAGGCTATGGCAGCGCACGTAGTGGTAGAGTCTAAAGTAGAGGATGATGTCGGGGGCATTGTTGTGGTAGAGGAACTTACTGTAGGTATACTTTTTAATTTTATGGTGCCTGTTGCGCCAATTACACTGCCCGTGTTATTATTATTATACTGAGATCTTGTGGGGTTTATAGTGGCATACATATATGTAGCTGACGTACTGGCCGCTGTTGTCGATGGAGGTATCGCTGGCGAGGGTGTAAGCTCAGGCAGAGTTTGTAAATGTACTGAAGGGGAGGCAATAGTAACACAGGATGCGTTAGAGTCCAATGTAGAGGATGAAGTGGAGGTGGTCGACGAACTAACCATGGGTAAAGGTTTTAATTTTATGGTTCCAGCAGCACCTATGACACTACTAGCACTACTTGAGTATTGCGATCTAGTTGGATTCATAGACGCTATACAAAAATCATTTGCATCGATATACTGAAATTTCGTATCATCTGAGTTGGCAGAATTTGTACCCGCCCCAGCCCCTATAATTGTTTCACAATCAACACTCGGTGTATTGCCAGATTCTTCATACAAACAAACTTCCTCGTAGTCTACCTCACCTCCCGTATTGCCATCATCATCTAGTGACACATGTTGTTCATGTTTTACAATTTCCACACAATCGTCCATACTGTTGTTATCATGATTTAACTCACTATGAGACACCATATTTGGATCTTCATGTGAGACATCATTATCGTGTGTTACATCTTCATAGGTGGTTAATATAAATGTATCTGTATCATTAACTGAAATGATATTAGGGTGTACCATATCTTGTGTCACAACATGATCATGTTCATCGGTACTTTCCGAAACACTGTGCAAGAGATTATCTTGTGGTGTTGTATTGAAATTTTGAGTACGATTTGATTTTAATTTTGGCTGATAGACGTTAGAAAGAAATTCCATATCTTTGGCATAACGCCATTTTGAAAGACCATCACTCATTTTAGGTTTACGCAACCGATATTGATGATATGTATCTCGGAGATTTTTCCATTTGCGACGACATTCTTCGACGGTATATTTGTCTGGAGGATGTGAAAAACAATAAAAAAGAAATTTAACTAAATAATAGTTTAGTATGGACTTGTCTTGACACTACATCACTGATCATATTGTGCACGATTTCTTTTTCTACTTTGTGCTAAATTATTCTATTACTTTGTTTCCACTTTCGTTGTTTTTGAAGGTGCATACAACAATGGTCTCCGAAAATTTTCTATTTATTTTACAAAAATTTTATTTTTGGAAATAATTTTGCAATTTGTTCATCATATTTTTAACAGTTTCAAAGATATTCAGAAATTAGTGGTGGCAACATTTTTTAATGCAAAGTTCAGATTTTTTATTTAAATAAATGATTACGAGTTCAAATATGGATATTTATAGAAAATGTTACCTTTTTATGGAAATTTAATAAACAAATGTTTCGGCCTTAAAGTCTTTATATTACATAAATAAATGGATAAACAAAACAGTAAATAAATGATTATGTTAAGACAGTTTCAAAATCTCCAAGATTTATTTAAAAACTATTTAACTAGTTTTAAAAAGCTAACTCTATTAACTTTAAAAATTTATATAGGCATTTGTTTTAACTTATGTGGTGTTTATAGAACACGAGCGCCTTACTCGGCCGTTCAACTTACATTTAAAACAAAAACAAAATTTCGAAAGTAAGGCGCTCGTGTTCTACACTCTACACATTAATTATTTACAGCCAAGTTCTGGAAATCGAATTTGAGTGAAATTAAGAACCAACTTGAAAAACGATCCAGTGCGTAAAGTTCATTAAAATAGTCCGTTCTATATACATACTTTATACTATGAGTGCAGCTTATCTTTATCAGAATTACTCCTAAGATCAGGAAAAATACGACAATTTTCATCAAAATTTAACTGAAAATCTCAATCGATTTCATTACTAAAGCATGGCTGTTAGTTTCTAATATTTATGTATATTCAATTAAGTACATATGTATGTACATACAGTACTTTTCGTCTATAGTCACTACGCTTATAGTCACATTAGGGATATAGTCCATTTTATCTGTTTATTTTGCCGCTATAAGTTAGTTAATATAAAGTATTAACGATATAGTCCATTTAGCGATATAAGCACATTTGCCATATATGCCATTTATCAACAGTAGTCAAAGGAAAAAGTAAAGCAAATTAATGGCGTTATAGTCACATTAGCAAAATTTACTAAGTTCTTTTAAGTTTTCGAATCAAAAATCCATCCAAAGAAAGAATGAATTAAATCATTAAATTTTTGTCATCAACCCTCTACTCGTAAAAAATTAGTTTTTGCCGTTGGTATCAGTTATGAAATATCTTGTTCTTATTTTAACTATTTTTTTATACAGTATGAAACTCTGTTGTAAAACCATAAGCCTGATGTCAGTGTAATTTATATGAATTTTTAATTTTCTTTATTCACACAACTTGATTATATTCGATTTCGGTTATATGTGTCATAGTGACATGTATGTGAATTAGCCTTATAGTCACATTAGCGATATAGTCCACGTTATGGTTGCAACTAAAGGATGTGACTATAAGCGAAAAGTACTGTATAATTTTTTAGTGAATTATATTTAAAAAAAAGTCCATTTTCAAAACTGCTGTAAATTGAATCAATCGAACACAAAATAATACTTACTGCCGATGGCCGCTGCTATTTCCGCCCAACCATTCAAAATATCTATACGCCTGCGTTGATTTGGCTGTAATTTATAATTATACAATGTAGGATTTTGTCGTACCAAATGTATCAAAGTTAATATATCGTCTGTTGGAGCCAAATCCTTTTGATAGCGCCTCCTCTCTACAATAGTTACAATAAGCAAATCCGAATACATAATATAAAATATTTTTGTTTAAAAAATATATGGAAATATTTAACATACTTTGTGTATTATTTTCCATTTTATATTATTAAAAGTAATAAATAGCTCTCTTTCTAATAATTTTGCTCCTTTTTTAGAAAATATTTACGAGTAACTCGTTTCTTCTTTTACTTTAGTAGTTGTGGTGGCCATAGAATGAAACATTTTTTCGCTGCTCTTTTCTTTTGGGCCAGAAGAAAAAAATACACAATTTCTGCGAGTTATTTAATTTCCGTTCGTTTATTATTTAAATTAGTAACGGAACATATATGTAAACTAAATATTAATAATAGTTAAATGTTTTTTTTTAGTAAAAATTAACAATTTCTTTATGATTTTAAATTTAAGTTTTATATTTTTTCTTTATAAAACACACTTTACTAGCTGAAAACTACGGAAATCTATTTATGCTGTTCGACTGACAGCTGTGTGAGTGGTATAAAGATGCCAGATAATTTAAACAACATTTGCATTTTAACAAAATTTACTCAAAAAATATCTATATTTCTTTTAAATTATTGCAGTTGTTGATGTTTTTTTTGTTAAAAATTGTATTATTCTAAGTTTTATATAGGTATTTTATTTAATACAAAAATAATAATAATAATTTCGTAGAATTTTTGTTTACTGTTACCCACTGTTTTGTCGATAACAGAGTGCCTTGCGTTTAGAAAACTACGGCATCATAGTTAATAAATATAAACACCACCACACAATTTATTAAAAACATAAATTAAAAAAAGAACATTAACATACGCGTATGTGTATATTTTAAAAACGATAAAAAAAATTACCGTGTAAACAAGAAAAGTTTATAAGTATTTTTAATATCCTCAAAAACAATGGCACAACCACCTCCAAAATTTACGGGCACCGGCCTTGAGGAAGTTAATATACCGGGACAAGCCTACCTGAGAGAAGCTCTAACTTCCTGTACAGATCCTTTAAAGGCTATAGAAAGTTTTCAGGTGATCTGGTATCAAACATATAAAATGTAACTCAATAATTTTGTAAATACTTTTAGTTAGAAAACGGAGTTCTATTACCCTCCCTTAGGCCCATGTTGCCTTTACTTGATTTACATGGAGTACGCAGACTTGATTTTCATACTTCTCTAATGGAAGAATTGCGTGATAAACTTATTGCACACATCAATGAATTGGGACAAAAAGACCCCAGAGAACGTGATAAGAAACTAAAAGAACTTTTAATTAAAAGTTTTCCTGTGGTGCGTGTTAAGGCTTTGCGTCCCGTAGTAATGGCTATTTTGCGTAATACACCCCATATAGATGATAAATATTTACGCATATTGGTAAGAGATCGTGAACTATATGCTGATACGGATACTGAAGTAAAAAGACAAATATGGCGTGATAATCAATCTCTATTTGGCGATGAAGTTTCACCCTTGCTCTCACAGTATATACGGGAAAAGGAGCATATACTTTTTGATCACACAAATCTTAATAATCTGTTTTTTCATCCCTCACCCAAAGTTAGACGCCAGGGTGAGGTGGTGCAAAAATTGGCCAATATGATTGGCACAAGTGTTAAACTATACGATATGGTTTTACAATTTTTGAGAACTCTTTTTTTAAGAACCCGCAATGTTCACTACTGCACCTTAAGAGCAGAACTTTTAATGGCTTTACACGACTTGGAAGTTCAGGAGATTATTTCTGTAGACCCCTGTCACAAATTTACTTGGTGTTTAGATGCTTGTATACGAGAAAAAAATGTGGATATTAAACGTTCGCGTGAATTGCAAGGGTTTTTGGACAATATTAAACGTGGCCAAGAACAAGTATTGGGTGATTTGTCTATGACTCTATGTGACCCATATGCTATTAATTTTTTGGCTACTTCGGCCATAAAAATACTACAACATTTAATTAACAATGAAAGTTTGCCTCGAGACAACACTATTCTTATACTCTTGCTACGTATGTTAGCTTTGGGTCTTAGTGCTTGGGTTATGATAGATTCGCAGG
Organism: Pollenia angustigena; assembly: GCA_930367215.1. Taxonomy (NCBI): domain Eukaryota; kingdom Metazoa; phylum Arthropoda; class Insecta; order Diptera; family Polleniidae; genus Pollenia; species Pollenia angustigena. The sequence continues at coordinate 121,284,087 of OV884059.1, read as the reverse complement.
ACTTTAAGGAACCCAAACTAGATTCTCAAGTGGTTACAAAATTTTTACCGGCTCTTATGTCTCTTGTGGTAGATGATCAGTGTCGTAGTTTACATTCCAAATTACCACCAGATGAACGTGAATCTGCACTCACAACTATAGAACATTCAGGTCCAGCTCCCGATGCTGTGGAAGCCTATATACAAGAGAGTTCAGTAGCGAGTATTTTGGCAATGTATTATACCTTGAATACGGCACGTCAAAAAGATCGCGTTGGTGTTTTAAGAGTTTTAGCTATATTGTCGTCGTGTAAAGATGATCGCGCCTATGAAGATCCATTTTTACATTCTTTAGTAAGTTTTTCGGTATTTTTTTGTTACTTTTTTGTGGAATTTGAGCTTGTTTATGTGTTGTTTATTATTTAATAGATTGCTTTGTTGATTCCAATGGCTGAGGAATTTACCACAGAAGATTTTTGCACTACGTTGTTTGATGAATTCTTATTTGCCGGATTGACAAGGGACAATGTTACAAGACATATGATTAAACTATTGTGGTAAGCTAAAAAAAAATTTGAAAACTAGTGTTTGCCAAATGGTCGACCATAATTATTGAAGCAAATATGAAAAAACATTACATACATATCGTCACCTAAAATACAAAAGGGCGTTACAACAAAAAAAAAAAATTCAAAATCGAGTGTTTGATTGATTATAATGCACTATACTTAATTACATGTCCCTATAAAATTAAAAAAAAAAAGTGTTGTTAGGCCCTTTTGCATTTTATGTGACGATATATACACTAGCGTGGCCGTTAGTTATATGGAGAACTTTTTTTTTATTTCTTATATTCTCAAATCGGTTCAGTTTTATGTAAAAAAAAATACAAAAAAATTTCGTAGCGATAAGTTGTGTTTTAGGGGGAGCGTCCGCCCCTCAAAGTTTGCCTTCAAGCCATTTATTCAAATGCAATTTGTTGGCATATGACCAACGCGAATTCATCCCAGGTAATCTCGGTACTACAACAAGTACAACTCGTACAAAAACCACAAGCAATTTGTTTTTGTAAAATCATTGTACAATGTCAAAAACAGAAATAAAACAAAACAGAAACAAAGATAATAAAAGAGAATAAACAAAATTTTGACATCCAACAGTGATTTTAGCTAATATCAGCAGGGCTTTTAAGACCACCTGTAATAAATTCGCCTTGGCATATGACTATCTGTAAGCTATTTAATCAATCCTTTTTAAAAAATATTTTCGTTTTTTTAACTTTTTTTTTCAAACTTAAAAATGGTTTTTTTTAGCCAAGTTTTAATTTAAAAAAAAAAAAATTATAAAAAGATTGATCAAATAGCTTTCTAATGGCGATTTCTTTTCTGAGAAAAATATGTTACAGTATATACATGTAACATTTTCTAATGTTACCTATAATCACTGGAAGTGTTACATGTTGTGCAATTTCAATAGAACACAATTAGCAGCTTTTATTTACAACTACTACACTTTCATCATTAATGTACTTCATGAGCGATTTTTAAAGCTATTTGAGCGGTTTCTGCACGCTATTATGGCTTGGAAACAAATATTGAAATCACCAATGGCTTAGAAAAATTAAAACGAACGATTAATGTGTAAATATATTTATATTTTGTTTTAAAACAATTTTTTTGCAACATATTCACAAAAGAACTTGAAAATTTTTCCCACAGTTGTATTTTTTGTACAAACGAACACAAAAATGTAGAACATGTAACATCAATGCAACATATTTCTCAGAAAAGAAATCGCCATAAGCTACTTGGGACAAATTTTGCTAACACCAGTAGGTTTTAAGTTACATGGATGAGAAAAAATACCTGTATGGCCAACATTTCAAACTTTGACCCCCTCTTACTCTGAAACTTTTTATATATAAAACGTATATAAAAAGTTTGGTATTTTGTTGTTATTTTCTTAATTATTTTCTAAAATATTAATTTTAGCAAAAAACTTTCTTCTAGGCTAATGTTGTTGACTTTTTTACATAAAACTGAACCGATTTGGGGGGGGGAGAATATAAGAAATCAAAAAAAAAGTAAATAACGGCCACCCTAATATACATACAGTGCGAACTCGATTACTGCAACTCTCGTTATGCGCAACAACTCGATTAACGCAACACCTGAATCAAATGCATTGTAGACTCAGTCAACGCAACTTTTTAAAAAATGTACCTCTATAAACGCAACTATTTTTTTTAACTCTGTTTTTTTGTTCCTGGATAATTTTTGATTTATTTTACCGTAATTTCTTGGAATAGTTTTCATAAAAAAACAGACAAACAGCACGCGTCTGTTGTTGTTTTTATCAGTTTGGTGAAAAGATTTTCGCGATCAGAACCATTATTAAAAACAACGCATAAAAATGGTGAAGGTGACAAAGTGCAGTAAATTAACAATTAAACAAAAAGAGTGAAATTTTGAATAAACTTGATAAAAACTTATCGGTCAAAGCATTATGCCAGGAATACAATGTGCATAAATCAACAATAACTAGAATTAAGCAAAATAAATCAAAATTAATTAAATTTGTTACAAATGCTGAATCCGGCCCAGGAAAGCGTATAGTAATTAGAGCCTGTGAGTATCCAGTAATGGAAAAAGCTCTGTATAAATGGTTTTTAAAACAAAGAGAATTAAATTTGCCTGTTTCGGCTGAAATCTTAAAGTCAAAGGCTATTCAGCTACATAACAAAATTAATGAAAGTCGTGGTGATTTTCATGCAAGCAATGGATGGTGTTCAAATTTTAAAAAACGTCATGGTATTCGGATGCTTAAAATTTGTGGCGAAAAACTTTCAAATAAACCAACACTTATTGATCCATTTTTGGAAAAATTTCATGACAAAGTATTAGAGCTTAAATTAACACCGGAACAAATCTATAACGCCGATGAGTCTGGATTATTTCATAAAATTATGCCGAACAGAACACTGGTTAACTTTAATGAAACATCTGCTCCTGGTCGAAAAGTAAGCAAGGAGCGCATTACATTTTTAGCCTGCACCAACGCATCTGGTTTGCACAAGGTTAAAATATTTGTCATTGGTAAAGCATTAAATCCTAGAGCTTTCAAAGGTTTTGAAAACAATCCCGTAGTTTACAGGGCTAACAAAAATGCATGGATGACGTTGGCATTCTTTGAGCAATGGTTCCATGATACGTTTGTTCCTGAGGTAAGTAAACATTAAAAAATATGTAAGTGGCAAAATAGAAAGAGTGTTTTTTTAGGTAAGGTCATATCTTCAATCTAAAGGACTTCCAAAGATGGCGTTATTGCTGCTGGACAATGCACCCTGCCATCCTAAGGATGGCGAGTTAAAAAGTGATGACGGGTTAATAACAGTCATGTGTTTTCCACCAAATTGTACAGCTCTTATTCAGCCAATGGATCAAAATGTCATTAACATAACAAAGTTGTACTATAAGAAAAGCCTCTTAGCGCATTTAATTGGAAGTAAAGGCTCAAATATTGAAGAAAAAATTAAGGCTTTTACTTTACGTAATGCAGTTTGTCTCCTTTCAAATGCATGGGATCAATTGCCTTCCGATATGATTAAGAAGTGCTGGAAGAAGATTATGTATCCTAAAAACCACTGGACAGATGAAGATAATTTACCACTGAGTGTAATAAGAGCAGAAGTCGAAAGAGAAAATTCATTATTGTTATCTGTATCCGACTATTTTCAAGAAATTATGTCAGAGGAAACAATTTCTAATGACGAAATCAATGAATGGATATTTGAAAACGTTGATAACGGTTCGAACTATTGTTGTGAAAATCTAGATGAAGTGGAAGAAATCGATAATTCTGATGAAAATGTCGTTGAAATTCCAAAACTTTCCAGAATTACACATCAGACTGCTATTGATTCATATAACAATTGCATTCAATGGGCTGAAGAAAATGAAATGGATCTTAAAGATATTCTTGTGCTTCAAAATCATCGCGAATCTGCTGTGCAGAAAAATATATCAGCCAAAAAAACACAGTCCAAAATTTCTGATTTTTTTAAAAAGTAAATACATATGTTTTAGATGTTTTAAAAAACCATATGTATCTATATGTTTTGGTTTTAAGTTAGTATAGATTACATTGGATCTCTTAATATGTATAATAAGTATCAATATTAACAAATATGAATTTTTTAAGTTTTTTTTTTACTACTAAATAAAAAGTATAAGCGAATAAATATACTAAATAAATAGTTTTTTTAATAAATATTTGAACACATATTGGAAATACGTGAAAAATAGGAGGAAAAAGCATTAAAATTTTGTGACTCGGTTAACGCAACTACCGCGGTTATCGCAACTACCCGAATTTCTATTAGTTGCAGTAATCGAGTTTGTACTGTACTTATGTATATGTATATGAATTTACATGTTTCAAGCATTTGTTTTATTTTGTGTTTGTGGATCGATTTGTCGAGGGATCAAGCTCCATATCTTCTTTTTCAATTGGTTAAACCATCGATTCTTTCCAACTATTTGGAAAAACGCCAGTCGCTAGTGATTTGTTTATAATGCTTAAAATAGTTTGCCTATTAAGTCCCAATTGTCTAGAATAATATTACTTGATATTTTTATATAGTCAGGTTTTTTTTATACTTTTAAATATAATTTTTAGTTCTTGTAGGTCTATGGCACGAAATTTAAATTATAAGTCTATGAGGGAGTTTACACGGATTCTTTTCAGACATGTCTGCTTTTGACATTCTCTTTTGAACATGCTTCCAAAAACCTATTGTCTTTTTACGATGTCTTTCCAAACATGTCTGTTTTCATGTCTAATATTCTAATATACACATATGTACATACAAATTGAAAACATGAAAATTCTTATAAACAAACATGAAAACTCATTTCATGTCTGTTAAGCAACCCCTCTTTCTTCTCTACTCCGATCGCCTACAAACAAAACAAACGTGTTTGTTAGACATGTCTGAATAGACACCGTGTAAACTCCCTCTATCACAGGTATTTGATTTTCATATAGCACATCTTCAATGGAACATCTGATTTCCTTAATACTATTTACGAAATAATAATTAAAATTTTTGGCTATTTGGAAATAATCGTTATATTTGCTCATATATCACATTTTTTATTCCATTTTTGGCATTTCCCACGACTAGTTTTTTAAGTTCACTCCACATTTCTTTTTGGTTATTTGCAATGTTTATTTTTTTGTTTATTTATTTATTTTTTTCATTTTCAATTTTCACTTTATAGATATTTCTTATTAATTTATAACTATTCCATGCATTATTTTTATTTTCTTTGAGTGCAGTTTGATATTTAAGAATTTTATCTCTTTTTAATGTTCTAAGTTCATTATTAAACCATATTTTATTGCTTTTTTCATTTATTTTCCTTTTGTTAGCAAATTTTTTATTGTGCTTTCGAAGCATTTATCAAAATTATATACATTTTCATTTAAATTAATTAATTCATAATTTTTTAAAACTGTTTTTATTGTATTTAAAGATCTCTATCTCCTTAATTTGATTTTCTTGAGCTTTCCATTCACACTCGATAAAAATGTCAATGGATATTAAATATCAATACAAAGAAAGCCTTCATGGCCAATAAATATTACCAGTTTAAGAACAAAAAAGTGCCAACATTTTTCTTCTTATAGGTTGAAGTATCAAAAATTTCAATATTGTAGTGGGAGCCCATAATTTAAATCGTATGTATGTATATTTTTTGTAAAAAAGTACCAAAAATAGGTACGGTTTTCACCCCTTCAACGGTCGAAATTCGAAAAAGTACCTAATTTATATTAATATTTTTTAGATAAGTTACAAATTTGGTATAATTTTTTTCTGTATGTTTAATTTTAAAGATAAATGGGGTGACAAAGAAGTTCCAAAATACAGGTTATATCCGTTAACTCCGTAAAAGAGCTAAATTTTAAAAAAGTAGCATACACCTGTTTTTCTAATGAACAACGATACGAATTAAATTTTTTTAAGCCCTTTTAGTTTTACCCTTTTCCCCCTCAGATTTTAATAAAATATATGTATACTGTACACTTCTGTAAGTAAATACCTTTCAAATTGGGTAATTTTTGTTTAAATATTGGAATCATAATGGAAGTTACCACTTCCCCTGCCCCTGTCGAAAAAAAAGGTATCCTATTTTATTTTCGGAGCTCACGTGATATACATATACAAATTTTAGGAAGATAGGTCTAGTAGTTTAGGAGTCTACACTGCCCGCCTAAGAAAGAAAGTCACAGCTCCATTTAAGTGGTTTTGAGCAGGGTAGGAAAAAATTATATTTGCGAGCAGAATTTGGCAAGTTTAAAAATAAAACCCGCGAGCACAAATTTTAAAAACAGGGAATTGGCTCGATTTGTGCTCGCAAGTAGAATCTTTTCCTATCCTGCTCAAAACTACTAAAATGATAATGATGGTTTCATGAACATCATTATTAAGCTTCATGTAGATGCTTAACTAGCTATTATCCTACTGTTAACTGGCTGTTAAAGTATTATTTAATTAAAATTGGCCGCAAGAAAATTTTTTGTTAAAAAGTTGTGCTTTCTACTAAAAAATACGAACTTTATATTAAAATATTTTGAAAGATTTTTTTGAGATTTTTTAACAACTTTTCTGTGCTTTTCAACTAAAAACGTTATTTAAAAAGTATTTTTGATCTTTTCAATTTCCTTTAAATATTTTAAAGTACACGCAAAAAAAAATAATATATTCTCTCCCTTTAACAGGTATGTACACAACAAATTACCACCTGGTCGTTTACAATCTTTGATGAAAGCTATGCAACCAACAACTGGGCACAATGAGGCCGTACACAAACTTTATGAAACATTACAGGAGCGTATAGGAACTTCTTTACAAGAATGTGCCATACCAGAACCAACTGAAACAGACTATGATTCACCTCTCAAAAGTGTACCAACACCTGGCCCTCATTATATGCAATAGAATTATTCATTCTATAAGAGATTTCTAATAATATTCAAATAAGGTTTTGTAGGAAGCAAAACACTTAAACCATTTTAAAAAAGTATATGTATTTACCCCGTATTCATAAAAAATAGTTCAGTTTTATAAAAGGTTTATTAAACGAATTTTCATAGAGAAATCATGCAATAAGCCTTTTATTAACCTTTAATATTTTTAATGAATAAGGCCTTTAATATTTAATATATTGATACTTAAAGCCAATTTCACCAATTCTAATTAAATATCAATTTATATTTAAATATATTTTTTTCTATTTAATTTTATTTATATTTGACATGAAAAACGAATTTTAAACATAAATTGATATTTAAATAAATTGGTGAAATCGGCCATTAGAAAATGAATTATTTTTAAAAAATGTTATTTCAATGCTTTCCTTCTTCATTTCTTACACCGTCGCCCAGGTAAAGTATGTTGATACCAGTATTAACGTCTCGGTTCCAACCAGTACGACCGTTTCGACAAAACTGGTACCTTCTGGATTTGTGAAAAGGTTTTTAGGTTGTTATTTTAGTAGCTTTGTGAAGTTTCGCAATCTTTTAATTTTCTATAAGCTCATTAAGTCAGGTGTAGTTGCTCCTTTTATTAATGAATTTGTTTTTTCTCATTTAATAGTTAAACCGAGGATTGCATGTTCAGTCTTTGAAAGATCGTTTGTTATAAGAATTGCTCGTTGGTGGAATTGTTTGCCGTATAAATTGAAATTATTCTCTCACTCTAACAATGTTTTTCGGTTGAAATTGATAAATAATTTTTGATCGACTGTAGTTCCCTTTTGCCAATATGTCTCTGGCTCCTACGTGTAAATCAAGTAATTTACTCGTTTGATTATTATTTATATGTGTATGTACATTAGGGGGGCCGTTTTTTTTTTTTTTTTTTTTTATTTCTTTTTTTTCGTAGCGATAAGTTGTGTTTTAGGGGGGGGGGGCGTCCGCCCATCAAAGTTTGCCTTCAAGCCATTTATTCAAATGTAATTTGTTTGCATATGACTATCTCTTAAAAACGACATTTTACAAGAATATGATATATGGCAATATTTTAGCTCTTCTAGTCGACAATATTAGCCTAAAATTAATATTTAAGAAAATAACAACAAAATACCAAACATTTTATATATGTTTTATATATATAAAAGGGGGATTTAATGTCAAGTGACCCAATTTTGAAATCGATGTCTTTCGATTTGGATGAAATTTACACCATGGTTAGTCCTATTTGATAGTAGCTTAGACACTTATTACAAGTTTTAAACACTAGCGACATCGTGTGACCAATAGAAAGTTTTATTACTTGCTTTAAGCTGCTGCGCTTCAAAACAATATCAAAAGATGGCAGGGTTTAGAAGTTTTAACCATTATTTTTACATTTGAATTTAACAGTTTGAAAAACCATACTGTTGGGATATTTTTCCTCAATAACTAATCGCTAAGACCTGAAGTACACCTCTTTTTCTAAAAAAATTAAAACAATAATAAAAAACGAAATTTCATCTTCAAATTCAGATCTTAAGAAATTAAGGATTTACGTTGAAATTATTCATATTATAAGACCTGAGGTACACATATCGCTCATTTGCTGCAAGGCCGGCATAACTCAAAAAAATCAATTTTGAGATAAACGCGTTTAAAGTTTTTTAATTTGCTCTGACTACTTAGAAAAAAAGAAGGCACATTCTGTTCAAACTGGGAAAGTATAAAAGATATAAAGATGAATTTAATACACAATATAAATATAAACAAAGCGAACAATTCTGCATCTCTAACTCCAAAATTTGATTTTTTGAGTTATGCCGGTCTTGCAGCAAATGAGCGATATGTAAACTAGGGTGTCCCAAAAAAAATTTTCTTTCTGATTTTTATAGGTGATCAGTTAAAAGTTAAAAGCTTATAGGGTAAAGTATTTTTGATTTTTTTTAAAGAATTTTCGGAATAGGTCGCGCAAATCGAGTTTTCATAAAAAAACTGAGTTTTCGGTCTTTTTTAACTTTACTCATAACTTGGTTAATACCACGAGTTTCTTCACTCCTGTGGAAACAGTTTTAAAGAAAAGTATCCAAGCTTTATTCCTGTGTGAAAAAATTATAAGTTTTGGTGATGAGTTTTCTCATTTTGATACCCTTAGTTACAATTTTTCGTAATTTTTTAAAAATTTTGTAATAACGCTTTACAACTTTTTAAGTTTAAATAAAAACGAAAAAAACTAATGATGCAGTTTGAAAGACAAATTAATTATAATTAATATGAAAAACAATTTTTAAATTTGGTTTTACCGTTCCTGAGTTATACCCGTTTTTATCTTTATACCCAGTATATGTTATTATAAGCTGTTTGCCAGTTCACCAATCTTACCCAATCAACAAAAAAAAAAAAAAAAACTTTTATTTTGCTCTGTGAAAAATCATTTATTGAGGTTCTTGCGATATAGTTATATATGTACCTTGCAATAAATTCTGGTAGTCAGTTTCAGAAGTTGTGACATTTATATAAGTATTAGCCAAAGCCACACCTCGTTCTGCCACATCATTTACCACTTGTTGAACTTTTTTCTTTGCCTCTTGAAATGACTTGTTGGCTTTCCAATTCTCTGGATCTCTTTTTAAAAAATCGATTGAAATATTGCAAGCTTCAAAAAAGTTATACTGGCTTTTGAAATGAATTGTTGAATTTCTTTATTTCTAAAGTTTTCTTCTGTTAAAGTTACATTTGCTACTTCATAATCGCTGCATGGAGTATCTGCAAGTTTTTGTGTCATTAAGTGCAAAGTTTTGGTGTCGATACGTTCATCAAAAAACGCTGAGGCAGCCAATTTCGGAGTTAAGTACCACTGATGGCCTAGAAAAGTTTTAAGCGAGGCTTTTACAACTGCTTTAATAATAATTGTATAACTATCCAATTCCTTTAATAGGCTCAGATCATTGAAAGGATCGTATCGAGGGCACTGGCAGAGGTACCAATATTTGATATATATTCTTAAAAAAAATGAACTAGATTCAAGCAAGGCATCAACTCTTGATTTGTCTACATAAGATTGCAACTGGTTTCGGAAAATGCATATTTTCAAAGAAAAGATAATTTTCATCATCCAGCGAACCCGATTGATAGCTTCTGGAGCACACATAAAATAGAAAGTGAAAATGACAGCGTGTAACGATTTAGATCAATAAATGTCAGAAGTTAATGACAGTTAAAACCTAACTATAAAAATTTATGGAAATATACAATAATTATAACGAAAAAAGTATCACCATTTTTAAGGTACAAACTATAAAAATAGTGTAACTCGGAATCTGTAGGACAAAATTCCATTTTTGTTTTTCTTAATTGTTTAGAACTTATCGGTATTCAAAATCGCGTCACTAGTTTTTATACCCTTCATATAAATTTGAAAAGTAATAAACCGTTTTTTACAGAATTTGTTAAAAAATTACAAAAAAACTTAATATGTGGAATCGTAATGGACAAAAATATTGCCGGAACTTAAAGTTTTTGCATATGGAAATAAAGTTTGGGAAATTTTCTTTAGAAATATTCGGTCAACAAATTAAATGAACGTGGTTATTGACAAAGTTATGAGTCAAGTTTGAAAAAAGGCCGAAAAACCAGATTTTTAACAAAGACTTGATTTGCGCGACCTCTAAACCTCTTCATAAAAATCTAAAAAAAAATTCAAAAATACTGGACCCTACAAGCTTTCAAATTATGCTTGAGCCTGTGACAAAAAAAATTTTGGGACCCCCTAATGCGCACCCTTAATTTTTAAGAATTCAAATAAAATTTAAAAAAAAACAAGTTAGAGTGCTATATTCGGCTGTGCCGAATCTTCGAATGTTTTAGGGGTAATATCTGTATGATGTCTATTTATTATTATAATCTTTGTAAAAACAGACATCTGCATTAAAATTTGTTGCGGTTAAGACCTATATAAAATTGTTGAGCGACAATCAGAATCAATTTTAAAAAGCTTGAGTAGAATATCAGCTTAAATTATTTTCAGGAGAACAAATTACATATATAAAAGCCATGGTAAGCTATGAACCAATCATCCCAAATTCTGCAGAACGATTTCTGGTATTAAAAAACATAAATTTCAATACAGCGGGGCAATTAGTTTAAGCGTTTGCAATGAAGCTAAACTGGAAGATAGTTTACCGCGTACTTAATTATTTTACCAGAGTGGGCTTTAAATGGAGCCTATGGTAAGTTATGCACCGATCTTCACCAAATTTTACAGTGTCATTTCTAGTTCTATAGAACTGTGATGAACCAAATTTTGTTATGATAGCATTATTTTTTACGTTTTTAGGCGTACTATGCTGTTTTCCGGGAGTAAGGTTTATATGGGGCCTAGGGTAAATTATGAACTGATCTTCACGAAATTTCACGGTCTTATTTCTAGTCCTATAAAACTTATTTTCCAAATTTTGTTATGATAGCATTATTTTTTACGGATTTAGGTGTACTAAACTGTTTTCCGGAAGTAGGTTTTATATGGGGCCTAGGGTAAATTATGGACCGATCTTCACGAAATTACATAGTTTTATTTTTTGTCCTATAAAACTTTGATGTACTAAATTTTGTTATGATAGCATTATTTTTTACAGTTTTAGGCGTACTTTACTGTTTTCCGGAAGTAGTTTTTATATGGGGCCTAGGGTAAAGTATTGACCGATCTTCACGAAATTTCACAGTCTTTTTCCTAGTTCTATAAAACTTTGATGTACCGCATTTTGTTATGATAACATTATTTTTTACGGTTTCATGCGTACTAAACTGTTTTCCGGAAGTAAGGTTTATATGAGGCCTAGGGTAAATTATGGACCGATCTTCATAAAATTTTACAGCGTGATTTCCAGTTGAATAAGACGAATTCTTGCAAAATCTTATGTGATTCTGTGCATTATTCCATCATTTATGTTAGTTTTTGTAACAAAATTATAAATTTTTTTTTAGGTGGTTGTTCCACATTTTTATTCATGGCTCTGATCCTACTGAACCGAATTTCAATCCCAACTGCAAGCAATTTGACACCCAGTTTGTGTAGTTCTTTTGAGTTTTTCGAAAGTGAGCGTGTTTTCAACAGAAGGGCAGACAGACGGACATGGCTAGGTAGGTAGGTAGAAAGGCCGGTGTGAAGTCTCCTTCACACCTTCACCCAGAGACCAATATGGTCCATTGTCACGCCTTAATTAGAGAAAGCTATAAGAAGGTAGAAAGTAGGTAAAGTAAACAGCGAAAGCACAAGACAGATCCGAAAGATAGGTATTAAAGAAAGGAAAGAAAAGAAGGTAAAGGACCAACCCCGAGAGAAATCCCACTCAAACAAAATTCGCTCTACGTGCGGTTAACACCCAGTCTCCCCTCGCGCAGCCAGGCCATCCCCATTACGAATCCTATCAGATTCTCCGCAACTCGAGACATCCCCTAATTCGCCCAGGAATCTATTGCCCAGTCACCTCAGCCTACTACCCTGCAACCTGGGACAGTGGCACAGAAAGTGCTCAACTGTCTCCAACTCCTCAGGGTACTCGCACAACCTGCATATATCCGACAAGTCGGATCCCATCCTCACCGCCATCCTGCCTATCATACAGTGGCCCGTGATCATTCCTATCATTGTCCTAGCGCAGACCCTGCTCCTGCCTAGCATCGACACCGAATCGGACTTCCTGAGCACCGACCACAGTGTCCGGGATACCCGACAGTCCGTTCGGCCCCTCCAGGCCCGATTGGTCACGCCCAGTATCCACTCCTTAATTCTACCAAAATAGAATCCCAATGGAGGCCTAACCGCCTCCACACAGTCAGAATCCTCCATCTCTGAGCCCTGTCTTGCCAACTCATCAGCAACCTCATTGCCGCCTATGTCGCAGTAACCCGGCACCAAGCACAACCTCAGCAAATACTCCCCTAAGGCTCCCTCCAGAGCCCTCCTACACTCATCGACCAGCCTGGAGTTCACATCTATAGTGACCACATATATAGTGACCCCCGAGCCCCTATCAATGTTGTCCCTCATCAGTTCCACGGCCCTCCAGACCCCCAGAACCTCCGCCTGAAAAACACTGCAGTCGTCAGGAAGCCTATATGACCTTATGTTCAGATCCTCAATGTAGACCCCTGCACCCGTGCCCCTCATCTTCGAGCCATCAGTGAAAATAGCAAATCCACCAAATAATCTGCTACTGCCCGACCAGTAGGAAGGAAATAATTCCCAGTTTCAATTTTTTTTAAATATTTTTATTTTGAATTACAAATGTTTATATGAAAAATATTTTTAATTTAAAGCAAGGTTGGATACCGAAACGAATTTCGTTATCGGTATTAAACTTTTTTTTTATTTCGGTATCGGTATTTTAACTATATCGGTATACCGGTATATCAACTTTTGTAACGGTATATATCCGTATTACAATCAAATGAACCAATAAAAATGGTAAAAAAAGAAAAATATACATATTTATTAGGCATGTTCTGAAAATCACTTTTTCGTAAAGTGATTTGAAATCACTAAAAAGGTGTTCTGCCCGCAAAATTTTTTGAAATCTCGTGATTTTAAACCGGTTAGCTTACGGCATGACGATTTCAAATCACTTGAAGTTTTTTAAGCACTTTTTTTAATCTATAATAAAATTATCACATACACATTAAATGATCTGTCCTTGATTTGTTTTTGCATTAAAATTAATTATTTTACACGGGAGAACCTTAAAATTTACAAATTTAGGAAGCCGCTGTATTTTTTGCAAACGCTGTTTTAGTTTTGTTTGCATTGTTCGTGATTTACTTTTTGTCAATGGTTGCCAGAGCAAAGAAGTCTTAAAGTCGTTTAGCATATGATGCTGGGTACACACTATGCAACACGTTTACGCAATCCAGTGAATTAAATTCATTTTCATTCATTTCAGATTGCATACACATCAAAACGCTTTGATATTTTGAGGTTGCATTGAAACAGTTTCCATGTAGGTTGCACTGTGTGTACCCAGCATGACTGATTTCTTCAATTAAATTAAAAATAAAAATTAAATTAATTTGTCTGGGATCACACTATGAAAGTTTTCTTTCAGAAAGTCTGAGTTTATGGGTGAGAGAGGAGAGAAAAAAGCATGATCTCTTCCCCCTAAAAGTAAACGATAATTATGAAAAGGGTATTCATTTCAACATTTTTTTGGTTGGAAAAATGGAAAAAAGGAAAATTACACCTTATTGACGTGAACGGTATTTTTTTAGTTAAAGGTACAAAACTGTCAAAAACAAAAATCTGTCATATAATTTTTGGAAGTAATTGATATTTCTCAAGATGCCAAATAAAAAAGTTAAAATTGAATTAATTGATTATTTAATTGTCACGTCATTTTTAAGTTCTTTTTTTTTATATTTTTTTGTATAGAATTCATTTTTAATTTAGTTTTGAAAAACGACGTTTTAAAAAAGTAAAATTTGATTTAATAAAAATGGAGTTTAAAGAATCATAGTTGATTATCTTAAAAAGAGTTGTAAATTTTAGTGCTTTTTGTGAAAAATAACAACATTTTTAATATGGTGGCAACCACCCTCAATTGGAAGTTTGTGAATTGCCAACTCTTTAAAAATTGTAAAATTGTAATTTTCCAATCTGCAACTTTCGGTGGAAAAGTTTTTCCTTGCGTTTGTTGTAACAAAAATTACATTTTTCCAACAAATAAAAAAACTGAAATGAATACCCTTGAAGTTTGATTGGTTTCATTTTAATATACGAAGGTAAAAAATAAATGAAAATGGCAGCCATACATCCTAAATGAATGGCAATATTTTAAAAAGAAGCGCACAGTTGTTTTCTCGTGGTTTAGAACAATGAAAATCACGACTAAAAATTAAAAATCTCGTGATTTTCAGAACAACAAAATATTTCTCGGGTGATTTCAAAATCGTTCGTGATTTGAAATCACCGTGATTTCAGAACATGCCTGTATATTTAAATTCATATAAACATGTGTTTATGTATTTTATTTATTTTATTCCTTTCAAATTAAAATATTTTGGTATGTGATGAAAAAGATTTTGAAAACAATACGATTTGAAAACGATAATATCATTTTCAGTATCTTTAAAATTGATTTCTTATACATTATCCTCCGTTTTCCTGTATATATTCTTTAAAATTCTTTATTATATATGAGGGAGCTTACACGGAGTATTTTCAGACATGTTTGTTTTTGACATTCTCTTTTGAACATGCTTCCTATTGTCTTTTCACGATGTCTTTCCAAACATGTATGTTTTCATGTATAATAGTTTAATTTACATATACATACAAATTAAAAACATGGAAATTCATATGAACAAACATGAAAACTCATTTAATGTCTGTTTGGCAACCCCTCTTTCTTCTCTAACCCGATCGCCTACAAACAAAACAAACGTTTTGTTAGACATGTCTGAATAGACACCGTGTAAACTCCCTCTTAGACATGTCTGAATAGACACCGTGTAAACTCCCTCAAAGACTACTTTAGAAATGGATTTTTAATGCCGAAACGATTATACCGGTATGAAGGAGTACGGTATACGTATACCGGTATTTTATGCAAAAAACTAATTTCGGTATCGGTATCAATACCGATATTCAATTTAAACGCTATCGGTTGCCAACCTTGATTTAAAGTACGTGATGATTTTAATTGCACGTTCTGCGCAGAGCTTCCTGAATAGCTGAAGATTGTTTACCCAATGTCTGAGAAAACATTAATTTGCTTTTGTAATGCCGTACAATGATTATTTTAGTATGGCGAAATTTTTTGCTGAAAGTTTAATCAGAAAACAAGGGGGCGATGCGAAAGAAAATGGTAGCAAATCTAGCGATTGGTACTCTTTAATGCGTTTGCGCATTTGTCTTTCGCATCTATTCATTTTTTTTCTTTTCGCAAATTATCACTATTTATTTTATATAAATTTTCCAATTTGAAATATTTTCACATATTTTAGCATTTCATTACTGTCAATCTGCGCCATCTTTCATTTGAATTGCCAGTTTTGCCTCATTTTCAAAAAATTTTGCGAAAGTGAAAGAGAGTACCAAGTTGGCATTTAGCTTTCGCATCGCAATAGAGAGTAGCCCCCCCAGACTTCGCTTCAAGCCCCACATACAAATTTACAAATAGAATATAATTGTAATCGATATTTCGAAATAAGTATAAAAAACAAAGTGCTAGAATAGCTCTAGGCTTCCAACGAGCATTACTAAAGGCCTAGTTAGGCGAACGTTGCTGTACCCGTAATGTACCGCACCGTACTGTAAGCACGTTGGTGCACTTATAGAACATTTAAAAACGTGGTTTATGTTTTTTCTATACATAAACAAAAAACAATAGAAAACATAAAGCAAATCACACAGTGATGGGAATCAAAAATGTTTTAAAAAGTACCAAGTTATTTAAATGGTATTAAAAAAGTATTTTGTGTATGTAAAAAACGTTAATAGTTTAATGTTTATATTATAGATTTTCAATAAACAAATTTGTATTTTAGCATATATATTATAACAATAGATATATTGTATTGTGGTGTATGCACCAAACAAGGTTTTGCTACCATTTAAAGCCTTTTATTCTTTTCACATTTCCATTGTATGTGTATATGCATTTGTTTATATGTATTGTACATCTAAACATAAATATATTTGTTTATATGGAAATATGTTGTATATTAAGTTGTTTTGTCTCAATTCCATAGCTTAACTGAAAAAAGTACCAAAAACGAGCAAAAATACCCGCATTCAATTTAACATACAAGCAGCCCATCACTGCTTTACAACTGTCACGTAACAACGGCATACAAATCTGTTTAATACAGATCGAGACGTTCCGTCAACGTGACATTTAAATTCAGTAAGCATTTGCATTGTTTGCAAATGACAAAACGAACCAGACGTTCCATTAGGGGACGTGAACGTTCGGCTAACTCTGCCTTAAAAGTGCTGGCATTGCTCTAAATTTTTTGTAGGGAAAATATTTATTTTAAAAAAGTATTTAAAACTTGGATCAGTTCACATAAGTATTGCATGTCAAACTTATATAACTTTTTTAAACCTTTTTACCAGAGTTCAGGAGGCTTATTCTGAATTGCGATGCGAAAATCATTGCGATGCGCAAATGAAATTCGATGCGAAAGAAAATTGGTATTCTGTTAGACTTTCGCAATCGCATTCGCAATTTATTTCAAATTGTGGCAACGCTGCTCAAATATACGTCAGTGTCAATAAACATCAAATTAAAAATAAATAATTGTTTGTGTTTCGCTGTGAAAATTGTTTAAATAATTTATTTAGGACATTCTGACATAAAAATGGATTTTGTGGCACTGAGGTTCGACGACGAAGAAAATGAAAATATTTTGTGTGTACTTTAAAATCGGCCCAAGCCTATTAAAATTTAAGTTAAAGTCAAATATTTTTGAACTTGTTTATATATTTCATACTTTTTCCATCCTGCAGCTTCTCTAACGTTTGCCACAAAGTATTTGCCGACTGATGTGCATTTGGTGTTTTTTTAAATGGCCTCTTGCCAATTGGCTGTGCTTATTCATATATTCTATCATTATTTCAAATTGAGGCGGTTTGGTGGTTTTATTGCTTGCTTCCCTAAATTAAATTATAAATATATGATAAATAAATAAATAAAATATTATCTTTCACTAACATGTTTGTACTTTGCGAATGCTATTTTGATGTCGAATAAATTTTGCGAATTTGAATACCGACTTGTCACATTTTCGCATTTGAAATGCGATTAAAAAAAAACTTTGCTAATATACTGTTAGACTTTCGCAATCGCATTCGCAATTTATTTCAAATCGTGGCAACGCTGCTCAAATAAACGTCAATGTCAACAAACATCAAATTAAAAATAAATTGTTTGTTTGGCTGTAAAAATTGTTAATAAAATTTATTTAGGACATTATGTATGATTCTGTGAGCAAAATGAAAGGATACAGAGAAGATTGCTTAGAAGCAAATCCGTTATTCTAAGTTTGAATGGAAAAATGTAATTTATTTTGATGCTTGCGAAAAATAAATGTTTATTTATGCAGAATATTTCTTTTTTCAGCTTTATAAAAATTTTTTCGCTAATGGGTGGTCCATTGATATTTGTTTCTTCAGTTAAAGTTTGTCACAAAGTATTTGCCGACTGACGTGCATTTGGTGTTTTCAAATGGCCAATTGGCTGTGCCTATCCATAAATTCTATCATTATTTCAAATTGACACGGTTTGGTGGTCTTATTGCTTGCTTCCCTGAATTAAATAATAAATATATGATGAATAAATAAATAAAATATTATCTTTCACTTACATGTTTGTACTTTGCGAATGCTATTTTGTTGTCGAATAAATTTTGCGAATTTGACATTTGTTTTCGCAATGTAGAATACCGACTTGCCACCTTTTCGCATTTGAAATGAGATTTAAAAAAAAAAACTGCGAATATCGCAATACAGAATAGCAATTGTTCGCATTTACGTATTTTCGCATCGCATTGATTTTCGCAACGCAATTCAGAATACGCCTCCAGAGAAATTCATATGCGATCGCTCATATTCAACCATTCTTGAAAGCGTAGTGTTGATAGCAGCTCCCATATTAAGTTAACATAAATAAAAAAAAGTAATTTTTTATTTTACGCATATAAAGCAGGAGAACGCATAAAATTTATCTCCAAAAATATACTTTAATTTATTTCATGGAAACTGATCCTGAAAAAGCATCGTTAAAGAATCAGGTGTTTTCTATGTTTGTTCTTATGTTTGTATCTTAAATTAACTTTATATAAAGAACTGTTTATTAATGTAATACTGAATTGCATCTGATGGGCATACCTTATTATTTTGTGGTGCATTTTGACTGCATAATTTTTCGCAAATATATTTGCTTGCACATTATCCTCTTTACCAAAAAAATATTATACGGCCTTATAACTATGTATAAGGTGTGGATTGACTGGAAAGCCTTTATTGAGAAGAAAATTGCAATCACATACATACATATTTAAAAAAAAAGGGGAAGCTGTTGGTTGAATTTGTGGACTTTACTCTTTGGGCGACAGAAAAAATAAGGCAACGGCAATAATAGGTGGAGATGTTTCTTCATCAGATGATGAGCTTGGTTTAACTGATTATCCATTAAGACCGAAAATTCAACTTGGCAAAATAAATTCAAATAGATCTAAAACATCAAAAGTGCATCTTAGAGATCTGCCAGAAAAATTTCAGAAGATATAAAGTAATTGTAAATACTATTTAGAGCAAAATTTGTTAATTAAAACTATAAAATTTATGTTGTTAAAAATTTAATTTTTATTTAATATTTTACAAATGTCATTCACATGTTGCGTTAAAAAATTGTGATATGTGGAAACAAAACAATCGTAGAACATGAAATCGATCGAAATCTTTCACAGGTAAGGCCAAGGCGAATTCATGTAAACGGTGGTGTCGATACTACAACAATTAACAACACCAAAAACACAACAATGTATTTTGTTGCTGCTTTCGTTGGCCGATAAGTCAAAAACACAAGTTACTTTTGACATTCCTCTCTCTAATTTAAAAAAAAAAGTAGCACAGCTGTGCTTTCAACGCCACCCGAAAAATGAATTCGCCTTGAGTAAGGCGATTTAAAAACCCGATTTACTTTTTAAAGCGATCGCATTTCATCACATACCTGAATATTTATTCAAATTTCTAAATTTAATGATAAAGCCTATATGATCTTATAAAAAAAATGTAATTGCGTTTGGAACGGAAACTTTTATGCGATTTTTCTTTTAGGAATTGTATATTAAACATAATCGTATAACAAACAGCCTATGCTAGCTGGGATGAATCAAGTAGATTTCAAATAAAATCAGGGGGGCTACTCTCTATTGCGTCGCGAAAGAAAATTGTAGCAAATCTAGCGATTGGTACTGTTCAATACGTTTGCGCATGTTGCTTTCGCATCTTTTAATTTTTCTTTTTCTTTTCGTAAATCATCACTTTATTTTATCCAATTACAAATATTTTTACACACTTTGGCATTTCATTACTGTAAATCCGCGCCATCTTTAATTTTTATTGCCACTATCTCTTTATTTTCAGAAAATTTTGCGAAAATGATAGATAGTACCAAGTTGGCATTAAGCTTTCGCATCGAAATTGTTTTCGCATCGCAATAGAATGTAGACCCCAAGGTGTTTTTTTGTTGTACCTTTTCCTTTATAATTTTTATCCTCCGTATTTGACACTTGTTTGTACGTCATCTGCTTTAGCAACGTATTTTAGGACATTTAAATTTTTGCATTTACAAACAAGATCATTACGCCGTTTATATGTTAATAAAGCATACAATATAAATTAAAAGTGAAACAATAATCACGTTCCCTTTCTTTAGGAAAAAGGGAACCAACTTCGAGGGAAATTTTATTCACGTAAATATACTATAATTATTGTTAACTCGGGGAAAGTAATAAATAATAGTTTTAATTTTGCTTTCCTAAACTAAACTTAAAAACAAATCGAAAGTACCTAATAATAATAAAAAATAATTTCTTTAAATATTTATAGAAGCCAAAAAATTTCAATACAACAAAAGACTTATTTTTCTCTTACAGTTTAAGAGAAGTTCTTAAAAATACTTAAAATATGAGAGACTAATATTAATTAAAAAAAAGCTAAGCTGTAATTTAATTTCAAAATGTTTGTTTATTTGTTTCCTTGACGAATGAACAAACGAAGATAATGACAACGACGATGAATGATTGTTGTGAGAACTGCTGGGCAGTAAAACATTTTGGCGTGGGTGTAATTCATATTATATTAAGTAATATCCATTCGATTTTCTAATTTGGCACTATTCAAACTTGTGGTAGCATTATCTTTATTGGAGTTTGTTGTTATTAAATCATTGACGTTTGGCGTGGTTGCTACAAAGGCTAATGTTGGAGACTTACTCTTTTCTTGTTTGCGACTTTTTAAATGCTGATACAGATCATTGTATTCCATATAAATACGTTGCCATTTAATGTGAACTTTTAACTGTTCTAATACCAAATCTAATAGTTCATGTTTAGATATATTCTATAAGGAAACACAGAAAAAATGATATACAGTTTTAAAAATTAATTAATATTTTTCCTATGACTTACCAATATTTGATCATTTTGTGTGCCTATGCTTTTAGTTCCAGTTCCTAAAAGGTCGTTGAGTAACAAACGTAATTTTGATTCATTGTTACCAATGGCCAAATGAAAGGCCAACATGGTATACCAATATTTAAGCTCTTCCGGTGACTTAATGGCTTCACAAAGTTTTATTTGATTTTCTATAAACGATATCTTAGCTACTGTTTGCCAATCATTGGCATTTCTAATGGTTTAAATAAACAAGTAAAAAGAGAATAAATTGATGATAAATTAATTCGTTTGTAAAAAGAATGATTTTTAATGAAAAAAAACAAGGTTTGGTAAAAATGGGTTTAAAAAAATAAAAATTTCGATATTAATCGAAATTTGCATTCAAATTTTATAGATATCGACTTCCGTAACTTAACCCCTGTTTTTGGTGAAAAATCGTTGTTTGTGAAATAAACGTTTTTAGTACAAAAGGGGGTTGAGTAAAAAGAAAAACGAATGCAAAAAAAAGATAAACTCACTGTTTATTGTTGGTGTTTTGTTTAAGCTTTGATATTGTTACAAGTAATAAAGCTTCGTTCACAATCAAAAAAACATTTTCATTTAGGGTTCATAATAGAGCAACAATTTCTTTTGCAACCACACACATTTTGCATTAAGAAACCGTTTGCAAATTTTAGCCACAACAATATTATGCATTTATTGCTATTTTTAAAACGTTGGGTGTGTGTGAAACGGTAGCAAATTACTCATGGAAGTAAAATTTTGACACTATTGAGGTGAATAAAATTTCACTAGCCCTTGGGGCTAGTATAAATTTTGACATTAGTGTAGAAATTTTTGACAATCACAAAATAATTTTTTTTCATCAAATTTGTTTAAACAAAATAAAAAATAATATGGAAACAGGACCTGCGGCAAAAAAACTTAAAAAGGATTATACAAGATGTAAGTATTTAAATATGTATAGAGCAATTCCATATGAAAACGATCAAAATTGGCAAATTTTTGGACGACCCCTCTCCGATTTTAAAATAAATAGTCTCAATCGATTGCCCAGCAAAAAATAATGTACCTACATATTTTTTTTTTTTATAGTGACTGGTTTAGTGGTGGTGTACACCACTGTCATGTGAAAAAAAAACTACTAAAGCGATCGCAACGAATGATAGCTCGTTGGAAAGGTATTGAATCAGGCTTTAATTGAGAAATTAAATTTTCCTAATTTTTCTTAGAAATTTACCTTTACATTTTCCCATGAAAATTAAATTTTCCGATTTTCCACAGAAGCTCCTAAATTTTCCGGCTAATTTTTTTTTTTGGATTCCTCATAATTTTTGCTTTAAGAATCAGCAATAAAAAAATGGGCCCCGACTCCTTGTTTGGACAGGAGAAGAGCATTTCAGAGACCACCTTGTTAAAAATACATTTTAAAAATTATTTTACAGTTAAAAATACATTTATGAAGAAAAAATCTTTCTTATTTTGCTGCTTATACTTAATTACAATATTTATTTAAAATTTCAATTGTCTTGGCATCATTATAAAATTAAAGTAACTTTAAATTTAGCACGTCGGCAGACGAAGAGTACCGCTTTACATTAATTGACATATCAGAAATATTTGGTATGAAGCAATGAAACTTTTGCGTTCCAGTTATAGTTTTGACATTATTATATCTGTTTTGAATTCGTCGCTCCATGGCATCGTGTTCGTTTTGAGTGCATAAAACTGTGTTAATGACAATTTCCTTGCTTTGAATCCACGAAAACAAATGTTGTACATTTAAGATCTGGTCAGTATATGGCCTTTGCAGACTTGCCTTAGTCGCCATGCGTTTTAGGGTTCCCCCTAACGCATCGCATGGGCCCTTACCGTGGGACGTCGCGAAAAAGTGCCACTCGACCTTGCAGTTTTGTTCTTCTTCAATTATGCAAAGATTGTAAATATTTTTTTTATTCTTGTACTGAGAAGCCGCGCCGTCTGAGAAAAACGTTACTTTGTCGATTGCATCGAATTTTGATCTTAAGAATTCAAACAGTTTCATTTGAAATAAATAAACGGACACATAATTATGAGCTAAACTCTCCGCGACAACAACAAGGCTTACGGTCTGTAGTTCGTTATCTTCATTTTGGGCTAATTTCTCCTTACTTTCCTTTAGAAATTTCGATTGCATCTCGGATATGAAATGGTGCGCCTTCAGTTCATTCAACTTGAATCCGAATTCCTCGATGAATTCCGGAATCTGCTTTACCACGGTCTCAAGGGAACATATGCCGCTGCTAATTATCCACTGTTTGAAATACACCTCCTGAATTAACAGCTGTTCAAACTTTTCCGCCAAATATTGCTTTAGCTCGTCAATCTTCGGACAATTGTCGCATTTGGACAGATGACAATTTTCCGTGGGGTATGCGCACAACGACTTCGACAGGAGGTCCCTATATGTTTCAATTTCACCGTGAAATACTTTCAATTTCTTGCATGGAAAGAAAATTAATTTGATGTTTTGATGAAACATGCAAACGCAGACTGAATGCGTTCCGTGCCTGTCTAATGCCAGCACGCATTCTTTTGGTCGTAGGAAGGCAAACTTAGAAAATCCCACTTTTTCTGCTGGGTATTTCTCATTGAACTGATGGTATGCTTCGGATAGATTACATAATAATAATCTGCGCTGCTTGTGTACTTTTTCTCCATCTTCACGTGTGATAACATAGTCACGTGTACCTGGGCAGGCGCGGCTGTTGTCATCATTGCAGTAAAAATCTTGAATCAATTTCACCGTTGCTTCGCTGAGGGTCCTTGAGCCAAATTTCTTGGTGGGAGTCGCCAATATGCCCTTCTGTCGAACTAATTCTTTGCTTCTTCTCGCGATGTAAAAAGATGTTTGAAACTGTTCAGAAATCTTGCGTATAGACCATGATTGAGGCAGCACAGATAAAATGAGATATTTCTCCGGAAAAGTGGTCGCTAAATTGAATTGTCTTTTCAACTGCTCAATCATTTGTTTGCCGTCATCAACGTCATCGGCTTGACTGCATTCGTTATCAGAGCCTTCATCAAATATTCTCGCGATTGCACTCATAACCTTGCCTTTTTTCTCTTTCATGTATGTTTCACTTCGCAACTTTCTTTTTCTAATAGGCGTTTCACCTAAAGTGGTAATAGCCTCATTCAAAGGACTCAAAGACATATTGACCATCGGAATGTCTGCCTCACTATCAGATGAAACATTTTGTTCACTTGTCATTTCACTCTCGGATTGTGGCTGCATTTGTTTCAATGCATTTGCTTGTTGAGACAAATCGATTTTACACTAGGGGCAAATGAATTCTGCTTCTTCACCGTATTGTATATTTAATTCATTCATGTATCGCTTCGAAACACCAGTTAATTTTAATATTTTTATCTTTTTCGAACTATGTCCACTCTTGTTAAACGGATTGCAGCAAAATTTATTCATTTTACTTTAAATTGTCTTTACAGCTTCACTCTTTACTTTACAAAAAAAAACACTTTAACACTTTCACGTTTAGTATTCAACTGAAATTTGACGCAGAGTGTGTGAAGTATTTATATTTATTTTTTGGTAAAAAATAGGTAAAAAAAAAATAAGCGATATTTGCTTTTCTTTAATAGGAAAATTTACGTGAACTACTGGTCATAAAATGTTTTTTAAAGAGGGACTTAATTGGTTACTGCCAATAAGCCGACCACAGGTCATAAAATGTTTTGCAAATTTTTTAAATTACCAGGTAATAAATATTTCGCCATATTTATGGAAAATCCGTATTTTATGACTTGTTTCTGCACGTGTCATTTTAGGCGAAATATTTATTACCTGGTAATTTAAAAAATTTACAAAACATTTTATGACCTGTAGCCTCAGTCGGGTTTGGTGTGCCATTACATGCCACTGCTGCTATTATCCATGGATTTATGGCCGATCTTGTGAAGGCAGGCAGACCATATTCACTACACACTCAACTTGGGGCTCTTAAAAAAAATTGATTTTTTCTTCATAAATGTATTTTTAACTGTAAAATAATTTTTAAAATGTATTTTTACCAAGGTGGTCTCTTAAATGCTCTTCTCCTGTCCAAACAAGGAGTCGGGGCCCATTTTTTTATTGCTGATTCTTAAAGCAAAAATTATGAGGAATCCAAAAAAAAAAAAAAATAGCCGGAAAATTTAGGAGCTTCTGTGGAAAATCGGAAAATTTAATTTTCATGGGAAAATTTAAAGGTAAATTTCTAAGAAAAATTAGGAAAATTTTATTTCTCAATTAAAGCCTGATTCAATACCTTTCCAACGAGCTATCACTCGTTGCGATCGCTTTAGTAGTTTTTTAAAACAACTTTCAATGACGTCCCTTATGAAGAATTCTTCAATTTTTCACATGACAGTGGTGTACACCACCACTAAACCAGTCACTATAAAAAAAAAAAAAAATATGTAGGTACATTATTTTTTGCTGGGCAATCGATTGAGACTATTTATTTTAAAATCGGAGAGGGGTCGTCCAAAAGGTGATCGCTTTCATATGGAATTGCTCTATAAGCTTTTTGCCCACACTTTTTGTAAAAATGTTTAATATATCAGAACGAGTTCATCAAATAGTTGGGACGATCTCATTTCCATCAGAATTGAAATGATTATTGGTAAACGTTTGTTTAATTTATTAATTTTCACAAAACTATTAGTAATTGTTTTTTTCTTTATGTCAAAATTTTACGTTGTCAAAAATGTTACAATTTCACACAGCACAAATATGAAAATTTTCTACCACAAACAAATTTCATTTCACCATAGAACCCAGCTAGCATAGGCTGTTTGTTAGACGATTATGTTTAATATACAACTCCTAAAAGAATCTTCTGATGATTATCCGACGATTAACAAAAACAAAAAAATCGAATTTTTTTTTTATTTATTACTTTTTTATACATTTTTTGAAATGCTCGTCTTTAAGTCTTGGAATGAATCTTTTGCGACTCTCTGTAAGAGTCATATAACAATTACTAAATAAAAGCGTTTTTGAAATATAAAAATTCTATTGTCAATACGACAGGATAGTGTTTATTGCGCAATCTTAAAGGTTTGTTTCATGTAAATTGTATGAAAATTAGAAGTTTCAACATGAAAAAGATGCCTGATGCCCCTTTTTAGATAGCTCAGTTATACGGCTGAGCATTTCACGAGTTGTAAAATAATCCCTACATGAGTCTCATACGACTCTTGGCATGCTTTTTAAAAGACTCGCTAGATAATCTCTACATACATCACAAACGATTCCCTTTACGTTAATATAAGCATTATAGAAGAATCTCTCATCCGAATTAGCACGTGTAACAGTTTCTCCCGTGCTAGGAATCGTCTACAATTAAAAAAGAGCTCGTCGACGATCAAAAACACTCTTTGTGAGATTCCAAATAGACTCCTAGACGATTGAAAATGCTAGCTGGGAACTTTGCTACCGTTTCACATACATCCATTATGTTAAAAAAAAACAAAGCTTAAAGCTTCGTTAACAATCAAAATAACAGTTTCGTTTTTTCTTCTATCTTTTTTCTTCCCAAAGTATTTCATATATTTTCCTTTCATTTTTTAAACAAAAATGTAACTAAAATATTTTTAAAAACGAAACAAGCCGAATTTACTTCAGGTGGGGGCAAGATTACAACAAGTCAACAACACAAAAAACAAAGTGTATTTTGTTTTTATTTTTCGGTCATGTAATGTCAAAAACAAGGCGATTAATATATATATATATATATGAATTCGCCTTGTATAAAACAGTTGACTAAAGCAGGGCTACCAGATTTGGGGTTCTAATATCAAATTAGATAACAAAAATTAATTTCGGGTTTAAATTGAGAATGTTAAAATAAACAATTTTTCTTTTTGGGAAAATTATTGTTCGTTTTGTTTCTTTTACAGGACAACATATATAAAACTCCTATTAATAGAATTTATGAATATTAACCCATTTAAGCCCAAACAAAAACTACCGGACAAAAAATAAAATATTTGTTATTTTATTATTAAATTGATTACATATAAACAAAAAATGGAAATTAAAGAGGTGTACCAAAATTGGCACAGTGGTCACTTTAAAAAAAAAAAAAAAATTTTTGATGTTATAGAAATGCTGAACTTTTAATTTATAGATTATGCAAAAATATATTGAATAATGTTAAAAACTTTGTCATAAGCCGCAAATAATGAAGTGTTCCCAAAGCAAGCGTAAATGGGTTAAACAAATTATAGAGCAATTCCAATACCGGACGGCTAAAAAATCGGATTTAGTGAACGCTATACATATTAGTTTTATTGTATTTTCAAAGCAGCATAATTTTTCTTATATAAAAAACGTTTTGTTCTTTTGTTTAGGTTGACCTGTTAATACTCTAATGCCCAATTTTCAGGATAGTTTTTAAATCTATATTAAGTTAATTTTCATAACAAACTTAAATCGTATTTTAATACAGATTGGTTTATTGAGTTTTATTTATTTAATTAAGATAAAAGTATGGTAGCACTACTAAATACAAAAAAAAAAATATAAAAAAGTGTATTTATTTACAAGGTGGTCTGAAAAAACAGCTGACTGTTAATGCTTTGCCTGTTGTTGTTGTATTGTTGTGATATTGAGGCCACCTTGCTAAAATATTGCAATGGAAACTTAACTTGAAATTAATGGAGATTTCTTTTCTGAGAAAAATGTTGCATTAATGTAACATGTTTTGCATTTTTTTGATCGTTTGTACAAAAAATACAACTGTGGGAAAAATTTTCAAGTTTTGTGAATATGTTGATGAAAAACATGCAAAACATGTTGCATATTTTACCCTTACTTGAACTTAAGGTGTTCATACTGCCCTGTTATACAACTTTGGTGCTTACTACTTTGTCTGTACAACAAATGTTTTATTTTGTTTGTCATAATTCATACCGCTCATAATTTTGTAAAAAATTGATTTTAAAACAAAATATAAAAAATATTCAACATTTTTCATTTTTCGAATTTATTCTATGAGCTAAATTTCAGTTATGTATTTTATAAAGCTTTTTTGTAATAGTTCTATATATAAAAATATTTATTAATTAAAATCAATTAGTGAATTTAATATTTGTTTCCAACCCGTAATAGCATGCGGAAACCGCTTAAATAGCTTTAAAAATCGCTCATTAAGTACATTAATGATGAATGTGAAATAGTTGCAAATAAAAGCATTAATTGTGTTCTATTGAAATTGCACAACATGTAACACTTCGAGTGATTATAGGTAACATTAGAAAATGTTACATGTATGTACTGTAACATATTTTTCTCAGAAAAGAAATCGCCATAAGTGTACCACATCGGTGACTTAACCCTTAAATGCCCAAGGACACCGATTTTGATATAAAAAATATATAATGTGTAAAATGGTCGACAAAAATCAACTGCGTAACAATTTTGTCGAAATTTTTTTTTTTAAAGTTATTTAGAAAATAGTGGTTGTATCTTAGAAGATACACTGGAAACTCCCCCGTAAGTATTATTCATACGAAAGTACTAATACAAAGCAAAGAAAACATGAGCTAGCATCTTTGAAATTACTTGATTTTAATTAAAAAACAAGTTAGAAAGTATAGTCGGTCAAGCCCGACCATATGATACCCTACACCACAGTATTAAAATACACATTTTCGAGACTGCACCCTATTGGGGACCCATGGAGAATCATGCTTATGTGACCATAATCATGAAAGCATTTATGTTTTAAGGTTCATTAATAACGGTTTGAAACTTTGTGAGAGGCAGAACTTGCCCCCTTCCTCCCCTCGTGGTCCTATTTTCAAAAAAACTGCATAGCTTATGTGTCCACATAAATATGTTTCTATTTATGTTTGATAGTTTCTGGGAGGCAGAAACTGCCCCCTATCTTGTTTCGTGGTCCTACTATTTGGCTATTCAATAGGCTTGGTCTTTTAAGAGCCTATGTGCCATATGTTATCTCCAAAATTGCGACCTGTACTTTGCGCACAAGGTTACATGGACAGCTAGCCAGCATGATGGACATCATCAGATCGACTCAGAAAGTGATTCTGAAGCGATCGATATACTTTAAGGTGGGCCAGGACCCATATTTTAAGGTGTTACACACGTCATTTTTTCCGCGGTAGAACCCTTACATTCTTTGAACAGAACATTCTTGTTTGTTCAGAGCAATTTGGTAGCTTTCAACTTCCCTTTTTATCCATCACAGTCCAATGGTCCATCATATCTAATCTAGTATTCTCGGCGGCGCTGGTTTATTATAAGCGGACCCAGTGTACGCGAGCATTGTGTTATTCAAAATGTCGAAGCATCCAAAAAGTTTTTAAATCTGGGCACTTTGTGAACACAATGACACAATACACAAGTTTCAGCTGAGCCACTATATATTTCAAATTTGTTACCATATCCCATTGTATCGCTAAGTACAAAAAGTTTATAGCCCCATTTTGTTGGCTTATCCGGCAAGTGCTGTTTCAAATAGCTTCCTACTTTACTGGAGTACCGGAGCACCCGGACGGACGTAGCCCTAATCCAAGAACCTTGGATTAATAAAAATAAGGTTTGCGGTTTAGGGGTTGCGGGATGAACTCTGTTTGTCCCGAGGAATGAATTGAATTTTCTCATCTCTCATTCTTTCAGGTGCGGTGACTTGACCGTAGTAAATGGAGAAGCCAAAGGTAAGCGCACTCTTACACTGGCTTCGGTGTATATGCCGTACGAGGCGTTGGACGTACCTGGCACGGAGGTGCGGGAACTGACGGCATATGCAAGAAGGAGGGGTGCAATCCTAGTATTGGGCTGCGATGCCAATGCTCATTATAGCCAATGGGGGAGTGCATACATAAACAAAAGGGGTGAGTTAATGTTTGATTTTATAACTACTAACAATCTTATTATCTGTAATATGGGTAACACGCCGACGTTCAGAAATAAAGATAGATCTGACATTAGTGAACCGTGACGAGCAACTTGTTGTTGATTGGAGGGTGGCAACGGACTACATGTTCAGACCATAGCCGTATTACCTTCACATTGAATTTTGACCCACCTGGGGTGCTCCATTTAGGAACCCGAGGGGGGACAAAATGGGACTCCTTTAAGGGAAGAGTCCGAATCGGGTTGGCGCAAAGGGCCTTGGGTGATTTGCTGCCGACTGATCTGGAGGGTATTGTGAACAAGTTTACTCATCTTCTAAGGGAAAGCTATGAGCAGTCGTGCCCGGTTACATTTCCGGGTAGGCGTAAACAGCCCAAATGGTGGACCAGGGAACTTCACGTTCAAAGGTCTACGGTTAGGAAACTGTTTAAAAGGGCCAAGCTTACCAGAGCACCAGAGGATTGGAACAATCACAGGGTGCAGTTCAACAGGTATAAGGCGGATCTGAAGAGGGCAAAGCGACTATCATGGAGGCAATTTTGTGCATCCATTGATAATGTCAACGAGTTGTCAAGATTCCGACGGATTTTATCCAAGCACCCTAAGGCCCTTGTTTACAACCAAAGGAATGACGGCTCATGGACTGAGTCTAGCTCTGAGACCCTAACCTTACTTATGGAGACGCACTTTCCCGGGTGCAGGGAAACCGGAGGTACGGACGACGGTCAAAGGGACGTGATGTCCATGACATCGGATTATACTTCTGCCTGCGTCGAGGAAATGGTCACAAGGGAGAAGCTAGCGTGGGCGGTCAATACTTTGGTCCGGATGGCATTTTTCCGGCCATGCTCTGCAACATTCCAGACGATGCATTTCTGCTGGTGAACATATTCAAGAAATGCCTCAGTAGGAGGTATCTGCCTAGGGGGTGGAGAGAGGTTAGGGTGATTTTTATACCCAAGGCTGGTAAAGCAGGCCACTCGAAACCGGGGGATTTTAGACCTATTAGTTTGTCTTCATTTTTGTTGAAGACTCTTGAGAGGCTAATAGATTTCTATCTCAGGAGTAATATTGAGACCCGCGTTATTAGCAACACTCAACATGCTTACCTGAAGGGTAAATCTGTTGAGAGCGCGTTACATGAGGTGGTGGGTTGTATTGAGCACGGTCTGAGGCATAAGGAATATACTCTCGCCGCGTTTCTGGATATAGAGGGAGCCTTTAATAACATTAGGATTGAGGCGATTAGAGATTCATTGTTGGAGTTGGGAGTTGAGGACTTTCTGGTAGAGTGGATAATCTGCATGCTTGGCAGTAGAATTATAAACTCGAGCCTGGGGGATCATGTGATAAGGAGGAGGGTTACCAGGGGGACACCACAAGGTTGCTTGCGGTTTACGGGATTCTTGGGTCATTTGATTCCATGGGCAGGAAAGTTGTTGGCCATGCGGACGACATAGTTCTGCTGGTCAGGGGCAAATTTCTGTCCACGATCGGGGAAATTATGCAGATGATGCTAGGCGAACTCTCGGCATGGGCAAAGGATAGTGGACTGGGTGTTAACCCTGCGAAGACTGAGCTGGTGCTATTTGCCAGAAGGTATAGGATAGAGCGATTTAGGGGGGCAGTGCTAGATCGCGTCGAGTTGCCTCTATCGGACGGAGCAAAGTACTTGGGTAACTTTCTGGACTGCAAACTGTCTTGGAAGAGAAATACTCAGGAGAGGATGAGAAGGGGACTCAATGCATACTACACATGCAGGAACTCCATTGGTAAGAACTGGGGTCTGAGGCCTGATATGGTAAACTGGATTTACACATCGGTTGTTAGGCCTATACTTACCAATGGATGCACTGTTTGGTGGGGTGCGTTGGGAGTGGATAGCTATAGGAT
Organism: Pollenia angustigena; assembly: GCA_930367215.1. Classification (NCBI taxonomy): domain Eukaryota; kingdom Metazoa; phylum Arthropoda; class Insecta; order Diptera; family Polleniidae; genus Pollenia; species Pollenia angustigena. Next base: position 121,252,098 of record OV884059.1, on the reverse strand, counting down.
GATGCTCAGCAAGGTTCAAAGAAGTGCATCTCTTGGCATCACAGGCGCAAGGAGAAGCACTCCGCAGGCAGCGCTGGACATCCTACTATATCTATCCCCTATTGAGCATTATGTGAGGAGTGTGGCAGCTAGGAACTTACTTAGACTTTACGAGTCTTCTCTAGTTAGACCTAGGCGGGATGATCACACGAGAATTTTGTACGAGATGGGTCTGCTTGATCAGGATATTATTCTCGAGGGAATTTCGGATCATAAGACTATGACCCTGGACTTCGGTGCAACACCACCAGTGGAGTTCCCGGATGGGGAAATTTGGAGTGGATCAAATGGACTGTTTGAAGGGTGGGCAGTATTTACGGATGAATCCAAGATGGAAACCGGCACTGGTTCCGGTGTATATATCGCGGACACCGAGGTGAGAAGGTCGTTCAGACTCCCCGATGAATGCAGTGTCTTCCAGGCTGAGATCCTAGCGATCCTGAGGGCTACGGAGGTAATACTGGAACACATCTAGGGTGGTTCTGTGGTGACAATTTACGTTGACAATTGACAAATGCCCTCAGGAATGCTTTTGGTGAACTCATGGAGGCATTCAATGTAAGGCTGTGTTGGGTACCTGGACACTGCATGGTTTATGGAAATGAGGTGGCTGAAGAATTCGCGAGAGGGGGTTCGAATCTGGACTTAGCGGTAAGGGACAGGGGGTTAAGCCCCCCCTATGTTACTACTATGGGGTGATATGGGAGAAATTCCGTGATAACGTTAACCGATCCTGGAGGGGCAGAACGGATTGCAGGGTGTCCAGGGCACTATGGCCAAGATTGGACGCGGGGGATTGGATAGGGGTAGTCTTAGAACGCTTATAGGGTTCTTGACGGGTCATTGTCCTGTTAGGGCTTTTGCGGGCAGATGGGACAACGCCATACCGGACTTCTGCAGATTATGCGATGATTCAGAGGAGCTGGAGACGATCAAGCATGTACTGTGCCATTGTCCCAGGATGCAGGGTCTCAGGCAGAAGTGGCTAGGATTTAGGTTTCACGACGAACTGGGGTGCATCGCTGGATGTAGTGCGGCGGATCTACTGGGGTTTGTTAGGGAAATAGTGCGGTTGTTTCTGTTGAGGGGACTGTAGAGGGTTCAATAGTTCTACGCGGGATCTAACAACTTTCTATCTTTCTTGATTCTATCCATCTCATACTTATTTTCTTTACTGTCTTTTCTTTTTCTTTTTTTTTCTTAATTGAAGGGATTCACAATGGACCATATTGGTCTCCGAGTGGAAGTGTGCCTTTGGGCGCATAACCCTTCTTAACCTAACCTAACCTTACCTAACCTTACTGGAGTAAATTTGTTCGTCTACACATAGCCGTTTCAACTCTGGAACGGAAGCAAAAGTTGTATTGAGAGTTTGAATAAGAGGTCGTGATAGATAAAGTCTGCCAGTATTAGGATCATATTGAATAGGCTTTTCAGTTGTATCATTAAAATGAATTACTTCAAGAATTTTAATAAAACCTCTTCCGCTTTTTTGTCTTTTTATGATAGTACAGCAGCGATGATTTTTTTCAAACCAATAGTCCCGAGAACTGGGAAGCTTTTAATAACTCATATAGAAAAGAATTCCGATACATTTACGAAAGTCCGTTACGCTTAAATTAATTTGATCTATTTCAGAATATTTAATGGATTCTCTAACCATATGTTCCTCTAAGTAAATTTGTTATATCTTGGAGATTACCTTTGTTCCAAAAAACTCTACCAAACTCAGAAAATTTGTGATTTACTTTTATCACTCTAAACCAGTGAAGGGCACACACATACTATTACATTTATGCTTGTGTTGACTAAATAACAACAAAGCAACAGCCGAACGTACATTGTCACAGCCACACAAAGAAGTTTATAGTGTACATGTGTCGACGTCGCACAAGCAGCATTTTTATTCCTATGCACGCGTACATAGGATTTGCAAATGTGCCCGTCACTGCTCTAAACATAGAAGATCATCGACCACTATTATGGATAACAATCTTGAAGCGATGTGGTGGCTTAAGTCTTGGCTGTGGTTCGTGTCTTGGCCCGGACATTTTGCCAGCAACTGGTGACTCCCGAGGCGAAGGCAAGGAACTTAAAGGCCTTGGCGACGAAAAGTTATCCATCCCCTAAACCGAGGTGTTATGCGACCCGTGCCTATCGGTTGGTTTGCAGTCAGGGGTTACCGACTGTATTAGTACGGAGCTTTGCTGATACCTGGGCACCTCAGCAAATAGACCACGCCCTTACCACGTTAATGGGGGCTATGACGTGGTGGACCTTTCAATTCCCCTACACTCGTGGGACCAAAAATGAACAACAATTCTGAAAAACAAACACAACAAGAATAAGCACAACAAAAACAAAAACAACAAAAACAAACACAAAAAAAAACAATTAACGATAACTGATGACGGACAGGCGAGAAAAAGGACAACGATTGACAGCGTGACGAAAAAGCCAGGAGCTGTAACAGCCCAGGCAACCAATGAAGATCGGCCAAAGCTGATCGGAAGTGGTAAGGCAGCTCGACCAGAAGGCGGCTGTTCCAAAAACTGCGGCGAGGTACCCCTGAACTTCGCTCCAAGTACCTCAAAAACCGCTCAAGCCCTTTCCGTCATTGGAACGGATAAAACCCCTGCCTCGGGTGCTGCAAAGTTGGGTATGACTAAGTCGCCTGACAATGCAGCTTCCCATGTGTCTATTGTGCAAGGAGGGATGGCGATGATAACATCCAATCCCAAAGTTGCACCTCCCCCCGCCAAACTCGGCGACCGCAGAAAGTCCCCTTGGCACAAAAACCCTACAAAGAGGGCTTCGAACACAAGGCGTGCTGCCTTGCGTTTTATCGATATTCTCGGCTCCAAGAAAGCTGAAGACCTCACCAATGAGCAAAAAGCTTCATTGGCATGGGCAAAAGCCCACATAGCTGAGCTGCCAAGTGCTACTCCTCCAGTCCCTGGAAAGGTGACAATGCCTAAACGGCAACGTTCGGAGGAGGAAGCTGCAGCCGTGAAACAGCAACCAGGGACGAAACGTCCCAAAATTTCATCGAAACCGATGAACAAATCTTTTAGCGAGGTGGCCAAAGGTCACCTTGTACGAGCTATCATCGACAGAAGCGTTGATAATGGTGCCATTTCTCATACTAAGTGGGATCTGGTAAAACAAAAACTCATGGGTGTGTTCTGGACGATCCTCAGGGAAAATCCAGGGCCACCTCCTCAATGCGATGACGCTGGCTGGTACCAGGGTCACGTGAAGCTGATGGCTTGCGCAGATGAGCGCTCAGCGCTGCTTCTAAAGCGGGCCATTGAACTACTAGGAGAGGTTTGGGAAGGTGCCAGGCTTGACGTGGTGTTAGTTGGTGAGATACCACGGAGGCCGAGATCGATCGCCACCATCCCCGCCGAACCATCTGAACCTGAGGAGATCTTGAGGATCATTCAGTGCTGCAACCCTCAACTGCCCACACAGGACTGGAAAGTAGTGAAGGTTTCAGCTGCTGAGGGGTCCTCAAGGACGGCGATTGTGGTTATTAACCAGCAATCCTTGGAGCCACTGAGGGAGAGGCAGGGCAAGCTCTACTATGGTTTTAGTACGATCTTGCTCCGTGTCTACCGAAGTGACAACAAGGGCAATCCGGCTCCGTTGGTAAGTGAGGCCAAGCAACCTGAGGAAAGCATGGCTTACGACGATGCCGTGGGCTCAAGTGACAAAGAGGATACCCAGTCTGTCTCAGGATTGGTGGGTGACTTCTTTGATCACTTGGGCGACATGGTTGATGAGGACGTGCTGCTGGAGTCTGACCAGGAGGACGTCAACATCACAGTGGTCGCCAAAATGGATTATGGTGAAGGTTCTACAGATAAACCTCCACCACTCTAAAGCAGCATCTGCTGCACTGCTCCTCCGTGTGGTGGAAAGAGGGGAGGAGCTCGTGATGGTCCAAGAACCCTGGATTCACAAGAATCGGGTTTGCGGACTAAACTTAAAAGGCTACAAGCTATTGTTTGCGAAAGGTACAGGTAACATAAGATCTTGTGTCTTAGCTAAAAACTCTTTGAATATCTTCATTCTTTCTGATTACAGTGATGAAGATACCTCTACTGTTGCTCTTGAGACACCGGACGGCATAGTCTGGATGGTCTCGGCGTATATGGCGCATGACCACGGGCAGGATCCTCCCAACGGGCTTATCCGTGATGCCGTAATAAAGGCTGCGGGCACTGGAACGCCGATCGTAATCTGTGCCGATGCTAATGCGCACCACACTATATGGGGTAGTACGGACACAAATGTAAGAGGTGAGTCGCTTTTCTCCTTTATTATTAATTATAATTTAGGAGTGGTAAATAGGGGCTGTGAGCCTACGTTTGTGGTTGCAAATAGGTGTGAGGTTCTTGATGTCACGCTAGTTAGTACAAACCACATCAATTTGATCGAGAGTTGGATGGTATCGAATGACTGTTCACTCTCTGATCACAGATATGTGGAATTTAGTTTAGGGCTTAGGTCTTCGGAATCGATGGCTATATTGAACAGGAGACGGACGAACTGGGGGATTCAACACTCCTCTCTGATCCGGTCTCTATCTGACCCTCCTAGGGTTGATGATATCGGGGGGATCGATGCGGCAGTGGATCTGCTTTCGAACTCACTGCAGTTGGCGACGTCCTTGGCGTGTAAGCCAAGGGTGCGTAGGGGTAGGAACCGGCCACCATGGTGGGATCCTGACATTGCGCAGGCGAGAACTGACTGTCGTAGGCTGTTCAATGTGGCGAAGCGCCAAGGCAACTGGGCGGACTACAAGTCATCATTGAATAAGTTTAGAAACTTGGTAAGATCAGCGAAAAGGACTGCTTGGAGGAACTTCTGTAGCGGCGTGGAAGGATCCTCTGAGACGAACCGGTTACGTAAGATAATGGCCTCGAGCCCGATGGTTCCGACCTACGTCCGGAAATCGGATGGTAGTTGGACTACAAATAGTCAAGAAACACTAGAGGTGTTAATTGATACTCACTTTCCTGGAAACTCCCAATGGGGTATGCGGGATCAAGCGTGGGAGGCGGCTCCCATTCCTATGTCCATTCCATTGGACTATGACAGGATTAAATGGGCTATCGATAGCTTTAGCCCATATAAATCTCCGGGTATGGATGGTATAATTCCGGCGGACCTGCAGAGGAATTCGGCCCTGATAATACCCTGGTTGTTGGCCATATACAAGGGATGCGCTAGATTTTCGTATCTTCCTGTGAAATGGACCCTGGGTAGAGTGGTCTTTATACCCAAAGGGGGTAAGGCCTCTCACACCGAGCCGAAGGACTACAGACCGATCAGTCTTGCATCCTTTCTTCTAAAGACTCTTGAGAGGGTTATCGATGTGCACTTGAGGATGACTATTCCAAGAGGTCTACTCTCTGCCTCTCAACATGCCTACACAAAGGGTAAGTCTGTTGAGACGGCTCTTCACTCTCTAGTAGGAACTATTGAGAGATCGCTCGAATTCAAGGAGTACACACTAGTGGCCTTTCTCGATATTGAGGGAGCCTTCAACAATGTCAACCCGGACTCTATCGTGACGTCCATGATGAGTCTGGGGATCGATGTTGGCATATGTAGATTTGTGGACAATCTATTGAGGAATAGGGTCATTTGCTCTACGATAGGTGAAACCAGTGTTCAGAGGCTGGTGAACAGGGGCACTCCCCAAGGGGGAGTTCTATCCCCACTATTGTGGAACCTGACTATGAACACCATGTTGACAAAGATGGACAACATGAGGATCAAAGTAGTGGCGTATGCTGATGATGTCTCAGTGGCCATCACAGGGAGGCATTTGGGAGTTATGTCCCAGTGTATGGAGGCTGCCTTGAAGGTACTCAGCATCTGGAGTGCATCGTGCGGACTGGGTGTAAATCCGTCTAAGACGGAACTGGTACTCTTTACGAGGAAGTATAGGACCGAGGACTTTAGACTTCCAAGGTTAAATGGAACCGAGCTTCAGATATCTCACAGTGCCAAGTATCTGGGCGTGGTTCTGGATAGCAGGCTGTCATGGGGACTTAATGTCCGGATGAGAGTGGAAAAGGCAATAGTTGCCATTTATGCGTGTAGGGGTGCAATTGGCAGAAACTGGGGTATGAACCCGAGGTGTGTCAACTGGATCTTTGAAGCTGTAGTAAAGCCGACCCTGTACTATGGAGTCGTTGTATGGTGGACTGCATTGGATAAGAGCACACACCGAGCAATGCTTGAGAAAGTATACAGACTTGTCGCGTTGATGATCACGGGATCAATGCGATCTACTCCCACGAAGGCGCTGTTTACGTTATTGAACTGGCTCCCGGTGGACATAACGGCCAAACAGTTGGCTCTTTGCTCGGCGACACGGCTGCACGCAACGAACGGCTGGTCGACCCGTGACTATGGACATGCCAGAATAATCGAAAGTACGATTGTCCCTGACGGTGTGGATTACTGCACCCCGGTGCCGTTCTTTGGCGCGGGGTTCGTGACACAAGTGGCGCACGGCGACGTGCTGTCTGATTCCTTCCGAGAACCTACCCTAGGGGTTTATACTGATGGTTCGAGGAAGGGTGAGAGAGTTGGCGGAGGTTTCTTCATAGAGGAACTGGATGTGAAGGTTTCCTTTCGTCTGCCGGACGGATGCAGTGTCCTGCAGGCGGAAATCTCGGCTATAAGGCGGGCGGCAAACTGGCTGAGGTATCATCGCATATCGGGAGATATACGTATATTTACTGACAGCAAGGCTGCCCTTGCTTCCCTGGCGGGTGTCTACACGACATCTAGGTTAACTGTGGAATGTCGGATGTCTTTGGATGAGATTGCGAAACATACAAGGGTAACGCTTATATGGATACCGGGTCACTCGGAGTGCCCGGGTAATCTAATGGCGGATGGGCTGGCCAGACAAGGTGGTCGCATGGATGACGTATTCATCGATCAATTTGTTGGTCTTCCAATGGCTCACTGTAAATTACTCATCAGGCGCGAGTCGTATAGAGTTGCGCAGATGCGGTGGACCTGTGAATCCACCTGCTTGATATCCAGGATCCTTTGGCCTGGATATGATGAACGGAGAACTAGCTCTCTACTTGGTTTCAACAGGAACCAGATTAGGACGGTGATATCGGTTTTAACTGGACACTGGCCGGTGGGGACTCATGCTGCGAGGATGGGTCTGGAATTTAATGACTACTGTAGGAGTTGTCAGAACGAGGAGGAAGAGAAGACTGTTCTTCACTTCCTTTGTCATTGCCCTGGACTGCGGGGCATCAGGGAAAAATACCTTGGGGAACCGATGTTTTCCTGTTTGGGGGATCTGTCCATGACAGAACTGAAATCGCTCCTTCTCTTCATTAGGAAGACGAAGTGGTTGGAACCTGCAGTGACGCCATCTGGATGACTGATCTAGGAGATGGGCATTGGCGCCGGGTATCACAAAGGGACCACTGAAGGACCCAAGTGAGCTGTCTTTTGATGGCTGCCCATGGAACCTAACCTAACCTAGAAGATCATGAATTTCATGTCAGAAGTTTCTGAAAAAGAAGTGTTAAATGTTGCATAATATGGTCATAACCTCTATCAGGAGGAAGTTCATGATCTGCATTTTTCGTGTTGATAAAAAAGTCATGTACGAATGCATCAAGGTCAATTTCATCGTCAGTGCAAGCTTCCTGACTCCCAGTTTTTACTCTAACTGCCTCTCGTAACGAATTCTCCATCTGCAAGCTTCAACATAAAACTAAATAAACAGCAGTACATAAGTAAACAAAAACGAATTTTTAATTTGCTGGTAAGTGCACATTGTATCTTTAAAGATACTACCATTGGATAAAGCTTGACAACGTGTCCCCGGAACCTCTTTTTTTTATTTATTGCTAATAGCGTCTGGACATATATTCGAACCACCTTATATTTTTTCTGGACCTCAATTTCCGCTCGGATCTGGGATTTAACGTTGCAAATAAACCTTTTAATTTAGATTTTAAAAAATATAATTTTTTAAGTTTACGGCTATTTAAACATAAAAATCTAAAATTTTTTAAATAAAAATAAATTTTAGATGATTTTCTAAAGATTTCTAAACATACTTGTGTTTTTTATTTTTTAGTTTTATTAAAAATAAGCCCGTGGGAATTTTTTTGATGGTATTATCTTTAAAGATACAGTGGGCATTTAAGGGTTAATTTTCACTTAAGTTTTTAGTGAGAAGAGAATTTTGTATTTAAAACGATTTTAAACATAAATGTGTTTTAATATCCATTCTGAAATTGGCCATAAGAGCCACTTTTTGGGTTTGAGATTAAAGTTAATTAAATTCTATAATTAGCTAATCTGAGAGTTAAGTAAATCTAGTATCAATTGAATTTGATATTTTTGGGTGGTGGCTTAAACCATGTAGTGCTACCATACTGACCACAAATAAATGGCAATATTTTTTTGCAAATGTCAACTTTTTATCAAGCAATATGAATGTTTTCAAAGAAGAAGAAAATGCGCGAATTTAATATTGTTTGTTTATATTTTTGCAAAAGTTCTTTATGTTAAACATGTGTATGTTGACAGTTTAAGTTAATGTTTAAACCACCACCGTTGGCCGCTTAAACTTGCAAAAAAAAAGTTTAAAAAATATAACTCAAAATGTAAATACGGAGATTAAAGTTAATTTAATCGCTAATCTAAAACCCAAAAAGTGGCTATAAGAAGCAAAAATACTTTCAAACGTATGTCCACCAAATAATGGCTAAGCCAATGCATATTTTACGCGTTAAATTGATGTGTTTGTGGGATCGTTATTATAACCTTTCAAATATGGAGAATACATATTTGAAATGTCACAACTTCAAATGTTCGTAAGCGATATTAAATGGTTAACCGGGAATTTTCAGGCTGACTCCATTAGTGCTATAAGAGTGATGCTTCAAGTATTATATATTAACCAGTAGTCATACAAGAAATTAAAAATGTAGTAATAATATTTTAATAATGTAGATTTTTGGTCAGACTTTGACATTATTGTTTTAATGTACTTATCTATACTTATATAAATTTAAAATACAAATTTATAAAATAAAATTAATCCCCACTAATATGTAATTTTAAAACTAAATAATTTCTTAAAAATAATGCATTTGTGTGCTTTTTATTTTTGGAGGGTATATTATAGGAAATTTTTATTTTAAATTTGGGATTGGTAAAAAAATTATCTTGCATCCCCAGACTAAAATTAATAAAAACATTTGAGTAAAAAAATAAAAAAAAAAAATTAATAATTTTTAAAATTAAGAAAAAAAAAGGTTTTTATAACATAAACTTGTAAAAATTTTGTGAGCATTAAATTGCAAATTCGGTTGAATTGAATGTTGTATTAATCTAAACAATTTTTTTCTGCGTCCAGCTTTTGCATTTTAATATAAAAACTGCACATTAACATAAAATATCTTTAAGATATAGTGATAAAGATTAGAATTAGTTTTAGTAATCTAAAAACGATATGTACTTAATTTGTATACATAGTTTCATTAATCATCTCTTTATTGTTTTATTTTCCATTAATAACATGTAAAACAAAATGTTTATTAAAAAACACAATATTAAAAAGCACATGTAAACAAAACTTTTGACATTTCTGGCATGACAAAAAAATAACCGGCTGTCTTTTCGCCGCCACCTGTAGTTAATTCGCCTTGAAATGTAACTAAAGTTGAGTCTACTTTAACTTCAGCAACAATTTGTATGAAATTGTTTCTGACGTTTAAAATAATTTTATTTAGTTTTGAATGAAAATTTTAACAAAATGTTGAAAAAAATAATAATAAATGCATAATATTGTTGTGGCTAAATTTGCAATCGGTTTCTTAATGCAAAATGTTTGTGGGTGGAAAAGAAATTGTTGCACACCAAGTGAAAATGATTTTTTGATTGTGAACGAAGCTTAAGACTTTGAGGGTTTAAATTCTTATTCGCTTAAGGATTTTTTTTGTATAATATTTTTAGCTTTTCTAAAATCTTTGGAAAAGGTTTCCTGATGATCTGGCCTAAGCAACCAGTGAAATGCGCATAGAAACTAGCTTTCCCTCAACAATAACTTTCAGTGTATTTATCAAATATGAAAAATTGGGAATTTAGCAGGTCATACAAAAATTATAATAATAAATTTTGTATTCCCGAAAATAACTTTGAAAAACAAATGTTTTATTTTGGCAAAAAAAGGTAATTTGCAAAACAGAACAGAAAAAAATTAAACATTTTAAATATGTAAAATACTTACAAATCAATACCAGTACTCTGGGTAACAAAAGTCGTTGTGGAAGCTTGCATTGATGTCAGAGGATAACACAGATAATTCTTATTTAAATCCTTAGGTACAGATGTTCTTAAACCATGACGCATAATGGGATCTTTCGTATTTAATACCAGCCAAGATTGTAATTGTACTGAATATGAAAATGCTTGACCGTTAGAAAAGAGAATCATTGGTACACCTTGATCGGTAATGGTAAATTGTAAAACAGAGCCATGTTTGCCAAAGATTTCATTACATGTTGTAGCTAAGACAGCTGTGCAAGAGGCAATATTCCAAATGCGCAAAAGACCACATTCGGTTATGACACCAACTAAAAGGCCCTTGGGACACTGGGTATAGAAAAAAAAAAATTAAATATTATTAGGAAAATAAGTAAGTAAATAAAACAAAAAACCTACGAAGGCACATTGTATGGCAGCTGTTGTTAAGGAGATAATTGGCATTAAAGGACTACCAGTTTCAAGATCTAATAAACGCATTGTACCATCCAAACTGCAAAGCATTACGCATTTCAAACAAAAATTGAAATTTACGATGGCAGAACCTGTTTATAAAAAAGTATACCTCATTGCTAAATTTACAAATATCTTTATTTTTTACTTACCCACAAAAGCCTCCCATAGTTTTCCAGTTCCTAAACGAAAAGCTGTAACTTTGGCCAATAAACCATTGGATGTGGGTACAAAACCATTAGCAACGTGTATGCGATAGTCTAAAGCAGTCTTTTGATATTCACACTTGGTCGTGGCTGTTATGGTAATTTTAGGGCCCATAGTAGAGGCCTGATAAGATTTTGTGGCTGATGATGCTATAGAGGTAGTTGCATTGTTTGCATCGCTGCCGAAATGTTGTGGTGTTTGTTTAAAATGAGGAAACGACTGCAACATGTCCTTGGATACTGTAAAAGGTTCTACACGAGGCTTTGAAGAGGTGCATTTTACCAAGCGTGAATCCAATCGTCTAAAAAATTAATTATTGCGTAATTACCCAAATACAAATATTCTTTCTTCTTACCCCCTTTCTTGGTCAGTTATGTTTGCTTTAGGAATAGTTGTACTTTCTGTTGAAGTTATTGCTCCTGCAGTTGTTGTTGATGTCACTCTCACACCAGATGTAGAAGTTGTGGCAATAACAGCTTCTCCCTCGATTTGCATGCTACCCACACTAACCTCTGTCGATGCTTGGCCAAATGTATTTAATTTTTTATGCGTTGTGGTCATTGTCTCTGCCACCTCCTGATTTAATGGTATAAACACAGGTGTAATGCGTCGTTTACCATCTTTTGTACGCGTTTCCAATTGTTTATTGATCGCTTTAACCGGTGTGCTTTGACCTACCTCCATAGCGTTTGAATTTTCCGAAGTAAAAGTGTTGCTATGTTTAAAACCATTTGATGAAGGTTGTCGCGAGGAGCTTTCTATATTGTTGTTATGATTGGTAACTTGAATAGTTGGCAGTGTTGGAGGTTTAATTTTATCCTGAGAACATGTTAATAACTCAGGATTTTCTATAAGAAAATCGGTTGCAGCTGTAGATCCATTTGTTAAATGTGTGGCAGTTTTTCCATATACTCGTTGATATAAAGCATTTTTATCCTCCTCTGAGAGAGGACTGCCCAATTCATTTTCAGAAAACTGCAAACACGCCACAGTGCCATCACCGCTGCAGGCCATTAGAATACATTTTTCTGGGCCCCAAGATAAATCTAAAATACTATCATTAAACAGTTCATGTATCACCACCAAAGGCCTTTGCAGGGCTGTCATCCACACAGATAGTGAACGATCCCGGGAACCCACCGCCAAACAGCAATACTGTTGGGCTTTTTGTGATTTTTGTGCTTGTCTTTTCAAAATGGCCGTATGAAATCGTACACACGTTACTGCTTTACGATGGCCCACAAAATCCTTATCACACTTCCAGCCTACACGTTCAATAATTTGTGCTGTTGGTCCACCGCCGTTCATTGCATGAGCCGACACTAAGTACTGACCATCGGGGGACCAAGACAAACGCAAAATGTGTGTTGTGCCACCACATTCTTCGAAAGGTTCCGTTATTGTACTACTACAGGTCCAATCCGATGTTTTCCAAATTTTTACACTACGATCGTCACTTTGTGATGCTAGATATTTTCCTACTGGATCCCAAGCAACACCTTTGACTAGACCAGTATGGCCTTTGAGCATTGCAACCATAGCAGGAAAATTTTGTGCATCCCAAACGATAACAGTGTTGTCGATGCTACAGCTGGCCAACCAACGATCTTGAGGCGACCAAGCTAAATCAAGAACATCACCTGAATGGCCACGAAGTGTAAACACACATTTCCAAGATTCGGGATTTTTATGTATGCCACCGGTGCCGAAAACACCACTTGGGCCCTTGATAAAAAAAATTCTTTTGTTTTTCTTATTTTATTCAAAAAAAATATCAGATTTAGGTAAAAAATTTATAAGTAAAAACTAGATTCCGACCGAACGTTCGGGTTCGGTTACGGAGTTCGGCAAAAAATGATGTTCGGCCAAAGTTCGGTGTTCGGCGAAATTTGTACCGAGCTTTACCGAACACCGAACTTTTTTATGAAATAACATATTAATTATAATTTCAAATTAAAATTTGGCATCATCTATATATATAAAAATAAGTCCGTATATGTACGTCGCCGAACTACTCATAAACGCGTCGTGAACAAGTGTGTTTCTTTTCTTATTTTGTTTTGCCGTGCGAAGCAGGCAACGGGCCCGCTAGTTGTTTATAAAAATAATACGAAATCAATAAAAAAAAATTGAGCAAGCGCTCAATGCAAATATTGCGCCAAACAAATATCAATGTGGAGTTCATTGCCAAGCAAACAAACTACCGCCAATATTAAACGCCACTTTGAGAAAACACACCCCAACGAATTCAAAAAATACATTGTAGAGGTTTGAGTACTAATATGTATACTAGGGCTATAACCAAATTATTGGCATAGTACGACGGAGTGGCCAAGAATGTTTTAGTAATGAAAACACCTGTCTCCCGTCGTTTTGCGAAAAAAACCTCTTGTAGGGAAGCAAATTTCTAGAACCTTCTAAGAATTTTTGAACCGCGATGAATTGTAAACCGTAGGAAAATTTTAAAATCTAAAGCGGTGGATTAATTCCAAAATAGCATTTTAGTGATACGTATAGGAATATATACAAATATCAGGTGTATATTTTTTAAAATTTCCGTGAGATAAAATGGTTGTTTTCAAACTTCAACCCAATCCGAAAAAATTATCATATTTTTAAAAATCCGAAAAAATTATCATATTTTTTATTAATAACTTTTAATTTTCTACCGTTTTTTATTTTCGCAAAAAGCGTGACATTAGCTCTAATGTATAATGTATTAAACTTGAACCTTTATTTTTATTTTTGTCTTAAAAAAAAAAGCAATTACTAATTATTCTTTAACTATAAAATAGTTTTGACTACTATAGAGTGCAATTTATCTTTTCATGTTGCATCCTTTCAAAAGTGTAAATGCAATTATTTCCCGAAATTTTATTTCGTTTAAAACAAATACATTAAAAAAGTACAATTGTTCAGATTTATTGTCAAATTTTACCGAAGTTCGGGTTCGGGTTTGGTCTCAAAAAGTGCGTTCGGTCGGACACTAGTAAAAACTGTTTAGTTTCATGAATTTCAAAATTCTTTTTCGTTCAAAAATCATAAAAAACTGGGAAATGCAGCTATGCCTTTAAATTTTTCTAGACATATAAAAAACGAAGTTGCATACAAAAGAAAGCTATAAGTGATTAAAATCTGTTTACAACTTTTGATTTTATTCACAAAAGACGAAAAATTTCCATAAAGCTTAAGAAGTTCATAAAACGCAATATTTGTATGGGAGCCTCCCTAAAAAGTGAAGATAAAGGGCAAGTATGTTTAAGGAAAATGTTAAAAACAAGAAACTAATGGAGTTCAGTCATACATTTTATCCTCCTAGGGGCGACAACTTGGCAGTTATGGGGGCATTTTCTTCAAAATATTTCTTAATGAATGTAGATAGCGGGTAGGTTGGTCATACATTTGTCCCGTCAAATATGGCGGTTGAATCAAATTCATTGGATGAAATTGCTAATGTTACTTTTACAATTCGGCGCGTATTAGAGAATAGCAACCAATTTAAATATTAATTTTATGAATGCAGACGACTGTACTTTGGCAATTTTAATCGCTATTTGTTTAAAACGGAGGAGAAATATAAACTAAAAAAGAATTTTAACTAAAGAGTGGTTATAGCAACGAGTTGTTTTGTGGCAAAAAATTTGAATTTACGACTGAAAATAATTTTAATGCTCCTTCTTCAACGTATTCACTGAAATGATTACATTAAACACTAGACACCAAAAAAAAACATAATAGCAAGGTTCTGCCAGATATGGGCATTTCCGTCAAAAGGTCCACCGTGACCGAAAATTTAAAAGTTATTAAAAGCGGATTATTTTACGATATTGTTTTGGAGAAATATTTAGATTTTACTAATTTTATAAATTTACTCATAAATTTGTTCACTTAGGGCCATTATTATAACTTGGCGTTAGCTGTTATCCGACAGTTAGCAGACGCTTTTTGACAGATAACACATTATTATCTGTCAATTTAATCTTAACTTTAGCTAACATCGAGTTGTAATAATGGCCCTTAGATGAACAATCAGACTGCAAAGTTGTGCAAACGTTATTTCTAATTTGTGAGAATTTTTTATTGTATGTTTTCTTTAATATTATGTTCCTGAAAAGAGGTGAAATTTAATGAAAATTATTCCAAAAAAATTTTCTTACATGGTCTGTAATCTTAAGAAGAGTTCAAAGAGCAATATGTTATTCGGATTAACGGTAAATTTTATTTTATTTTGATCATTATTCAGTTTAATTATTACGAAAAAAATTTCATGTTCGAAATGTCACGTATTTACCCAGATTTTGGCTTAAAAAAAAGAAAATACAGAAGATTTTGGAATCAAACCAAGACATTTTAATGTTACATTGCTACGTAAAATTCTGAAAGGAGTTTGACTAAAAAATTGTGCCAGGTTTTTAAAGGAGCTTGATGCCAAAGAGTAATATTTGGGGTAGATAATATTTTGATTTTTGTTCAGAATTAAATTGTCGTATGTGGCAAAATGGAACATTTTTGTCATTTAAATAGATACATACGACATTTTGCTTCCGAAATGTTTACATACGACATTTAAACACTAAATTTTTAAAACAAATTTAAATATTTAAAAATCGTATGTGCCATGAAAAATTCGTCGTATGTGTCGTTTGGCAGTAACATACGAAATTTAATTTGAAAATTGCTTAACAAATACCACATACGACAAACTCAACACTCCATATCGATAACCGTATTAGGTATCGAAAAACTGATAACGCCAAATAAAAGATCAGATCAGAAAACCTAAGGAATTATTCTTAACTCAAAACCGCAAAAAATCCACGTACGACATTCAAATTATCAACCGACGATATGTTCACATTATTGCAACGGCAACACGTGAAAATTCTACCATACAGAAAATAATTTTAAAATACCAATGAAAATCATAACTACTAAATCGGAAATTTTTCAGTTAAATCAATAAAAAAAATGCTAAATTTAGCTCTAAAAATGCTACAATGGTCACGCTGTTTGATATCGAATAGTGACAAAATGTAACCCTTTTATGCAGTGTTGTCAAAACTGATTGAGAATATGCCAAAACTTAATAATAAGCTAAATCGAAAAATGAAGAAAATATGCTTAGACTAAAATATAAAATTTTTAATATTTTAATATTTAATATTATGCTAAAAATCTGCTAAATAAAAAGAAACTTTAATACCTATACATTTTATTTAAAATTTTATTTAAAAAAAAGTATTTAATTAACGAAAAAAATTATATTGCGAAAAACGAAGCATGTAGTAATAATTTTAATATAAAATTGTTTGAAAATAGGTATAGTGAGTTTGTTAGAAATAAAAAAGCTGTTAGCATATTTTTTCAAAAAAATTTGCAATTTACCATCACAATCTGCTAAATCTAGCATAAAATTTGCTAAATGGGAACACTGCTTCATGACCAACAATGCAAGTAAAAAAATATGAATTAACAAAAAATCTTTTCTCGAATTTGGTTCAGTGTTTTACGTATACCTTGTTAAATGTCTTGATAGCTATTATATTATTTTTTAAGTATACAACAATTGGACAACATTTTTTCCACAATTATTATTTTTTTTTAATGTCCTCTAAAAATTGTTGGTCATGAACGTGTTAATTTAATAGTAGCTAAATATGTATGTATATTAATAACACGTGTTTCCTGCACAAAGATTTGTTTTTTGTGGTTATAAAATGGGTTTTATAAAAGTAAGACAGTGCAGTCAAGGGTTAATTTTTGACTTAAATTTCAAGTGGTGGTCAACACCTTTCTAACTACGTATTGGAGTTGAAAAGCATCAAAAAATATAAACAAATCGCTATCTCGAGTCTAGATGTTCAAAATGTTTTAATGCAGAATCAAACAATTCCTAAATATCTATTATATTTGTTCATTCATTGACCAAAAAATAAAATTTACCGAAATTTTTGTTCATGAAAAATATGTACCACTTTTGTACCCTTTTTTGATTTTAGGAATCTTAATAAAACATAGCAAAGTTAATTTTGAGGGGGTACATCTTTAACTCTTTGTTGCCCAAGTTAGGTGAGTCGGTCTAATGTATATAGTATATGAAAACTTCAGAGGTCCATAACTCGAAAACTATGCAATTCCGAAACTTTTTCTATAGGTAGGTATATTTTTTTTTTAATTTTCTATCGTCCTATGTAAATTTTTTGTTTAGAGCAACGTTGGTAAACTATATTTAAGCCCAAAAATAAAATTCTTTGTGAAAACTTCGTTTGGCTTAAGTCTAGTTTACCAACGCAGCTCCAAATAAATAGGGTGATAGAAAATTGAAAAATAAGAAGAAAAAATAAAATGAAAAAATTCTCGGAAACGCATAGTTTCAGAGTTATGGACCTTTGAAGTTTTCATATAAATTCGCGATTTCCCACTACATTTTTGAACGTATATAGCCAATATTGGTATCATTTAAAAGCTTTTGAATAAATTTTTCTAGATATAAACATTTTATTTAAATATTATTTATCCATTAAGGATTAAGGAGCCGGCTATGCGGAGAAGCTTTATTTAGCGAAGCCGTGGTTTTTTATACCATAGAGGAGAAAATCCTTGCACCCGGTCGAAGGCCGTCTACGCAGAGAAGCTTTATTTAGCGAAGCCGGTGTTTGTTATACCATAGAGGAGAAAATCCTTGCGCCCGGCCGAAGGCCGTCTATGCAGAGAAGCTTTAGTTAGCGAAGCCGGTATATGTCATACCATAGAGAAAAACCTTGCGCCCGGCCGAAGGACGGCTATGCAGAGAAGCTTTAGTTAGCGAAGCCGGTGTTTGTTATACCATAGAGGATTAAATCCTTGCGCCCGTCCGAAGGCCGGCTATGCAGAGAAGCTTTATTTAGAGAAGCTGCGGTTTATTTGATTACATTTTTATTACCTAGTGCATTTCCGTAGCATTTTAATATAAATTTTGTAAAAACAGTATTAGGAGCTAAAGATTTAAAAAGTTGTAAGTAAATTTTGCATTTACAGAAAGATATGTTCAAATGCTTTCAAATAATACCAATATTGGCCATATACGTTCAGAAATGTAGAGGGAAATCGCAAGTTTATATGAAAACTTCCGAGGTCCATAACTCGGACACTATGCGTTTTTCGAGAATTTTGCCATTTTATATTTTCTTCTTATTTTTCAATTTTCTATCACCCTATGTACTTTTTTTTATTTAGAGCTCCGTTGGTAAACTAGACTTGTTCCCTTCGTTTTTGTAAAATTTAAAAAACCGAATTCAAAAATGTGCTATGTATATCCTAAAGAAAAATCGGATTTATTGAGAACCAAAGTTCTGCAATTTTTTAGAAAAATGCAAAATTATACCCTTCTCCTTTTCAATACATACTCACCTTTGATTGTTTCCATATCATAACCAATTTATCATCCGAGCAGGAGGCCAATATAAGGCCACTCTGCGACCAGCGGACACAATTAACACATGCCAAATGATTATCCATTTGGCAAAGTATTTTCGGCACAGCATCATCTAGTTCTGCTTTTTCGGATAATACAGGCAAAAGATTCCATATCACGACCCTGCCGGAATCCACACCTTGACCACCTGTGGCAAATTTAAGACATTCTTGATGAACATCAACGGAAAAAATTGGCTTTTCTGCAGAATATTTAGAAAAAATCATTTATTTCTTTTACTTTTTTGTGAGACTATTAAATAAATGGATTGGTCTTTTTACTTACCATCATGATGCACCCAACTTGGCTTTAAAAGTTTCATGTAAATATTTTTATTGCTTTATTTATTTTTCTTTAAATTTTTAGTGATTAATTTTTTGTGGTAAGAAAGATTTATTTAATAATGTATTTTAATTTATATTTTTTTTAATTCCTCATTTTATACATTCCGCTTTTTTAAAACCTCTTCTTCTTCATTTAGTTTTGCAAAATGTTTGTGTATGCTTTACTTCTTCTTTTTCTTAAACTTTGTTTTATTTATTGTTTTGGTTTTATTTATGCAAACTAATTCAAGTTTGTTAAAACTTAATTATACAAATTTTACAATCATGAACTTTTGCTACTTTATTTGAAAGTATATTCTTATAACCTCTTGCATTTACACAAAGTTTTATAGTTCATGGTTTTTTGCGGGGTTGATTTCTTCATGTAAAAGGCGTCTCACACACGAGTCTTAATCTGAATTTACACGTTTCATCTTTTGATGCTCAACTTCTTTTCCATTCCGTTCAAGGCGAATTTATTACAGGTGGTCTTAAAGCCCTGCTGATATTAGCTAAAATCACTGTTGGATGTCAAAATTTTGTTTTTTTTCTGTTTTTGACATTGTGCAATGATTTTACAAAAATAAATTGCTTGTGATTTTTGTACGAGTTGTACTTGTTGTAGTACCGAGATTACCTGGGATGAATTCGCTATGATTCCGTTTGTCTGCTTTTAAATTAAACGATTTTTGTCGTTGCGATCAAGGTATATTTATAGCTATAAATATACCTTGGTTGCGATTCTTACCTTATAGGCGAGAGGGGAGAGAGGAATTAAAAGGGGTACACAAGCAGCGTTACCGTTGTGATACTAAAGTATCATTTTGACCCTTTTTCGACGGTGTTGATACCTTTTATGACCCTTTTTTTAAATTATACTTTTGTATCAATATCACCTTTTTTATGATACTTTTTGACCCTTTTATGGAAATAGCTCTCACATTTTGTTTTTTGTCAACACTGCGGAACAGAAGTGCTAAACAAATGTTTTCGAAATAAGATATGGAACAGACTCAAAGTATAAACTTACAATTCCATGCTTTCTTCTCCTTGATTTTTGATAGTAAAGTACAATTTCCCTAAAAGCAACCATAACTCATATAAATATTTGTTATTTTTTACGGTGGTTTTTTTTCAAGTGTTTTGGTGTTTTGCTCTCTTAGGAGTTTTGCTCTCTTAAAGAGTAGTATGTTTTATTCAAAAAAATTCGCCCTTAATAATGGCAAAAGGTATTGAACTTTTTGCCTTCTTTTGAATCGAAGTGTTGAGAGTGCCCTAACAGGAATGAAAACAAGAGGTAAAAATTGCTAAATTAGCGGAAATTCCCATATTTATGATAGCAAAGGGTTATATTTATTAAAAATCGTAAAAGCTTTAAAAAAATCTGACACTTACAGGAAAAAATCGCTTTAATCGAGAAAATGGTTACAATTTGCGAACGATTGCAAAATTTAAAACAAACACTAAAATTTTTTGACATCACTAAATCGGAAAATTACATAAAAAATATAAAAAAATTAGCTATGTATAATGATAAAGAATAAACATTTTGTCAGGTGTTTAAAATAGGACAGAGCATTCCATAAAAAAAATTGAGTTTTTTGAGCTCTTCCTACCTGAAATATTATTTGTTTGTTTGCTTATAAAAAAACTTGATCTTATTATGTTCATTAAAATGGGAAATACTGCTAATAAAAAACTTGACCCTTTTTTTATTGAAATACCCTTTTTTTGACCCCTTTTTCTGGAAAATACCCTTTTTATTTATTTATTTATTTATTTCAGTCTATGGAAAACAAAGTTCCTTACAGACTATGCAACTAACCTAACATAGAAAAATATATTATAAAGTAAAAAAAAAACCCTGTACACAAGCGAGTGTACCCTTCGATTCATTTTGTTCGCTCATTCGTTCTCTCATTGTGCTCTAATTTGACGAAAAATGTATTGAAGTCAGCGTTACCGTTGTGATGCTAAAGTATCAATTTGACCCTTTTTCGACGGTGTTGATACCTTTTATGACCCTTTTTTTTAAATTATACTTTTGTATCTTTATCACCTATTTTGTGACACTTTTTGACCCTCTTTTGGAAATAGCTCTCACATTTTGTTTTTTGTCAACACTGCGGAACAGAAGTGCCAAACAAATGTTTTCGAAATAAGCATTGCTTGATATGGAACAGACTCAAGGTATAAACTTACAATTCCATGCTTTCTTCTCCTTGATTATACGTATAAATATTTGTTATTTTTTACGGTGGTTTCTTTTCAAAACAAAAATTTGACATTTTATTGAAAAAATGCAATTTGGTGTTTTGCTCTCTTAAAGAGTAGCAAGTTTTTTTCAAAAAAATTTGCAATTAATAATGGCAAAAGGTATTGATTTTTTCGCCCCCTTTTGAATCGACAGTGTTGAGAGTGCCCTAACAGGAATGAAAACAAGAGGCAAAAATTGCTAAATTAGCGGAAATTCCCAAATATTTGGTAACAGCGACATGATAGCAAAGTCTTATATTTATTAAAAATCGTAAAAGATTTAAAAATCTGACACTTACAGGAAAAAAATCGCTTTAATCGACAAAATGGTTACAATTCGCGAACGATTGCAAAATTTAAACAAACATTAAAATTTATTTGACATCGCTAAATCGGAAACTTACATAAAAAGTATTAAAAAATTAGCTATAATGATCATAAATAAACTTTTTGTCAAGTGTTTAAAACAGGACAGAGCATTCCATAAAAAAATTAAGTTTTTTGAGCTCTTCCTACCTGAAATATTATTTTTTTTGTTTGCTTATAAAAAAAACTTGGTATTATTATGTTCATTTAAATGGGAAATACTGCTTATAAAAAACTTGACCCTTTTTTTATTGAAATACCCTTTTTTGACCCCATTTTCTGGAAAATCCCTTTTTTGTGACCCTTTTCGAAAATTTCCAACGGTAACCCTGATTGAAGTTCGGTTGCACAGAAAAAGATTTAACGACAAAAATCGTACAATGTAAATTGTGACTTTTAAAGATGCCAATATAATTAGACGAAGCAATCGGTTTCAACTTTTTTCGGTTCAAATCAACAACAATTTTATTAACAGCGAATCCAAGGCCTATCCAATAGGTCTGCTTTTACAACAATTCAAAAAACAACAGGCATTTTGTTTATGTAAAATTCCTCGGCGTTGTCAAAATCTTACTGCATACTACATGGGCGAATTCGCCTTGGGTAAGTGCAACTTTACAACTACAAAAAGCCCCATGTATTTTGTTTTTGCAATTTAATAGATAGCTGTCAAAAATTTTTTATTGCAAATTAAAATTATCACTTTTTTATATAAGAAATTGTTAAATTAACTTTAATTATTCTTTTCATTCAACTTCTTCTCAAAACAAAATTATATATTGACAATTACGTATTTTTTTTTAATTCGCCATGGATACAGCTGATGGACGGCTGACGAGTTACCTTTTTAAATTCGCCTTGGACAGCACTGTCAAGACAGCAAGAAAATACATATTACATGCAGTCTACAACTGACATGAAATGCTTAACATTAACACTAATATGATGTTAGTGTTAAGTATAGACTCATCATGTTAGAGGTTTTCTCATGTTATAACACGGTTGTTAATGCAAATGTTCTAACAACGCTTTTATAACATCATGTTATAACAGCAAATCATGTCAGTTGTAGACGTGCAGTTATGGCCAGTTTACACGGTAATACAATGTATTACGACATTGCAAAAAATGATGTAGAATGAGAAAAATCTTATCATGTAAATGCAAAATGTATTGAGTAAGAGAGAATACGAATACAAAATCTGACAAGCGGTCGGTAAATGGTTTTTTTCTAAACCATTTTAGAAACTTAAGGTAGAAGTACATAACACGCGTTAGTGCGCGCGCGCTCTGTCGTCTTCTGTCAAAAAAAGTTAAGCTAGTGTATTTTCATAGAACAAGCTACATGCAAAATATTTTGACGCGTTTGCGCCGGAAAGTTGGTTAACTTTGAACTTTTTAACGCGTTGTGTATTTTTGACAAGTAATCAGCTGACAATAAAAAGAATAATTTAACACATTCTTGAATCATGAAAGAAAAACTTATTGAAGAGCCTAAAAAACATACAATATTTATATAAAAAGAATAAATTCAATAAAATAACAAAATCTTGATATACTTTCGAACCCGTTTTTAAAGCACAAATAAGTAAACAAATAAAAAACAGCTGACAGGAATGGCTTTTGTAACGCGTGTTGTGTAACTTGCAATTTTTTACGCGCTAAAGTTTTTAAACGCACGATACTCGTCGACGAACTAACGCGTGTTATGTACTTCCACCTTTATGTATTCTCATCACACCAGAGGTGTATTTTTACAGAGCATATCGAAGGTGGTAGCATTTTTATACAATTACAAAAACAACTAAATTCAACTCAGGAAATTTTCATCTTGTTTTTGTAAAAATTTAAAACTGCAACCATCTGCTTTTTTGTTATTATTTTTGATTTGACTTGTACCATCCGTGTAAACATGAATTATACCTACAAAAGATTTTTATTTTTTTTCATTTAAGCACGGAGAGAATTTCATAATATTTTGATTCTACAAAGTCGTAATACATTGTATTAGCGTGTAAGCTGGCCTTTAAGCTGGGATCACACGATTGCTGCAAAAGCACCAATATGACACAATTTTGATTGTGCTTTATTGACGCACAGTAAAGAAATTGCACCTATCAAATATTCTGATATCACACGATTGCCCTGTCTTATACAAATTTAATTGCCACTAGTTGGTACAAAGTGAATGTGGCACAATTATTGCCGCAGCACAGTCACACGATTGTTATTACTTGACAACTGCGAAAACAGCTGTTGTGGTAGCTTTTTTATTTGTTTGGAAGTTCTAGTTGGTATGTTCATTAAAAACGAAAAATTTCTTCATATGTACTCAACAATTTTTGGTGGAATAGTTTTATTTGAAATATTTTAAGAACAAGTTAGAGTGCTATATTCGGCTGTGCCGAATCTTTGATACCCTCCACCGACAGTTCGAATGCTTAAGGAGTAATATCTGTATGATGTTATTATAATCTTAAACTGTGACGATTTGTTATTAATTATGGTTTAAGGCAACCAAACTGTTTTCCGGTAGAAGGGTTTATATGGGGCCTAGGGTAAATTATGGACCGATCATCACGAAATTTCACAGCGTCATTTCTAGTCCTTTAAAACTGTGACGTTCCAATTTCTGTTATGATAGCATTATTAATTATGGTTTTAGGTGTACTGAACTGCTTTCCGGGAGTAGGGTTTCTATGGGGCCTAGGGTAAATTATGTACCGATCTTCACGAAATTTCACAGTATTATTTATAGTCCTATAAAACTGTGACGAGCCAAAATTTGTTATGATTGCATTATTTTTTACGGTTTTAGGCGTACTAAACTGTTTTCCGGTAGTAGGGTTTATATGGGGCCTAAGGTAAATTATGGACCGATCATCACGAAATTTCACAGTGTTATTTCTAGTCCTAAAAAACTGTGACGTACCAAATTTTGTTACGCTAGAGTTATTTTTTACGGTTTTAGGCGTACTAAACTGTTTTCCGGGAGTAGGGTTTATATGGGGCCCAGGGTAAATTATGGACCGATCTTCACGAAATTACACAGTTTTATTTCTTGTCCTATAAAACTTTGATTTACCAAATTTTGTTATGATAGCATTATTTTTTACGGATTTAGGCGTACTAAACTGTTTTCCGGGAGTAAGGTTTATATGGGGCCCAGGGTAAGTTATGGACCGATCTTTACGAAATAACACAATTTTATTTCTTGTCCAATAAAACTTTGATGTACCAAATTTTGTTATGATAGCATTATTTTTTACGTTTTTAGGCGTACTAAGTTGTTTTCCGGGAGTAAAGTTTATATGGGGCCTATGGTAAATTATGGACCGATCTTCACGAAACTTAACAGTTTAATTTCTAGTCCTATGTAACTGTGACTTGCCAAAATTTGTAATGATATCATTGTTAGTTAGGGTTTTAGGCTTAATATACTGTTTTCCGGGAGTAGGGCTTATATGGGGCCTAGGGTAAATTATTGACGGATCTTCACGAAATTTCACAGCGTGATTTCCAGTTGAATAAAACAAATTTTCGCAAAATCTTATCTCATTCCGTGCCTTGTTCCACCATTTATGTTAGTTTTTGTAACAAAATTATCAATTTTTTTTAGGTGGTGGTTCCACATTTTGATTCATAGCTCAGATCCTATTGAACCGATTTTGTTGAATTTCAATCCCAAACTGCTTAGGATAACTACAAGCAATTTGACACCAAGTTTGTTGATTTCTTTTGAGTTTTTCGAAAGTGAGCGTGTTTTCAACAGACGGACAGACAGACGGACATGGCTAAATCAACTTAAAATTACTCAAGAACCCAGAATATATATACTTTATAGGGTCTGAGAAGAATAGTAAAAAAGTTTCACACGGAATGACAAACTGAATATACCCTCTTCACAACTAATTGTGGTGGAGGGTATAAAAATTTATGAAATTCCAAAAATTAGTTCAAAAATTTCGAATGTTAACGTTTGCATAGAAAATTTTAAGAAATAATAAAATTTAAATAATATTATTTAAATATCAGTAGCTTAATTCTGTAACTTTATTAATTTAACTACCGATATCGTTTAGTAAAGAGAAATCTAGGCTACTTTAACAAATTTTGTATTCTCGTTTTAAGAAATATCAACGACAAATATCTGTAAAAGAAATAATCACCCTTATTGTGTTTGGCGTATTTAAAATACGCCTACGACAGTTTGGTAATAGATTAAAGGAAAAAAGTTCACGTTCTCTTTAATCTATTACCAAACAGTCGTAGGCGTATTTTAAATACGCAAAACACAATAAGGGTGAATACTTAGTTTTATTAAATATCCTTAATAAAAATATTCGAACTTAACATCTACCGACCGCTTGTCAGATTTTGTATTCGTATTCTCTCTTACTCAATACTATTTGCTTTTTTTTACATTATAAGATTTTTTTCATTCTACATAATTTTTTGCAATGTCGTAATACATTGTATTACCGTGTAAACTGGCCTTTAGAGAGGAACGTCAAAAGTTGCTTGTGTTTTTGACATATCGACCTTCGAAAGCAACAAATAAAATACAATGTTGTGTTTTTGGTGTTGTACTTTCTGAAGTATCGCCACCACCGTTTACATGAATTCCGGTTTGTGTCGTAGCAATGTCACATGAATTATTTCACCATGAATGCACGCATTTATGTTATGCCAGATACAAATAGCTCCGTGTGTGTAAGCCCAAACATATGAAATTATGCAAGTACTTTGAAAGTAGAATGAGAACAAAACATAATTAAAAAAGAAATGAATGTAAAGGATATTTAAAAAAAAAATCGTGAAAAAAAGATTTAGTTGTTTTTTCTACATTTTACCACTCGACAAAATAAAAATTGAAAAATGTTTTTCATGGTCTAAATGGATTGTTTTTATAGTATGTGTCAAGGCACATTTAAATGTGTAAATGTGCCTTGGTATTTTATTATTCTCAAGCGCGAAAGTGAATAAGAGCTGTATTATTGTATCATGTTAATTTGACAAATTGCCGGGTTTTTTGTCTCTTTAGGTCTGTCTGGGTCAAGGTATATTTATAGCAGGTAGCCGCGAGATTACAACAATTGTACAATAAAACAAACAACAGGGCTTTTTATTGTTGTTATGCGATACGAACTGTCAAACAGAAAAGTGGTTAATAAAAGGAAAATGAAAAACAAAAAAACAAAACGTCAATAAACGAAAATAGATTCATTTTGTTTGTTATCATTTATTAAAGTTAATTTTAAAGTTCGTAAGAAAAATTTGTGTTAATTTTGTAAAAAAATATGTTTTGTATTTAATATTTATGTATGTACATGAAAATCAAGCATAAAAACAATTGAACATGACCTTAAAATTGAAATAAATGTGTTTTTTTCGGAACACCCAAACAATGCAATTACTTACTAGAAGTTTTAGTTGCTGTTTATCGGTTAATATCTGGAGAAGGCTAGTCCATTTTTGGATGAATTGGACCGTAAAGCCGGATGAACTAAGAGATTGTTTTAAAGAGGATCTTAGCTGATTTAGTTATTAATTGTTTTAAAAATCATACATATGTATGTACATAAATCTCTATGCTAATGTAGATTAAGTGATGAATGTATAGAAGATTTGACAAAAGTTTTACACAACCATCGATTTTCACTAACAAAAAATTTTGTTGAGGCTAAAATGTTGAGATCCTGTGCCAAGAACTTGCAGTGGCGTATCAATATATCTTTGCACCATCGGTATGTATTTAAATAAATTTCATACCTACATAGAATTTATAACTAAAATTTTTATTTTAAAATATGTAAACCACTACATATGTATGTATGTAGTTTATCCCGAGGTCCGACTGAAATCCCATCAACTATAATTTTGCACTTTCAACTATCAGATGGGCGTTACCGCACTCTTGAACTTGAATAAAAAGTGTTACTTTAGTAAAAAAGAATTTAAGTTTTTAGAAGTTTATTATCATTTACAAAACTTTGGACAATGTTATTACCAAGGCCCATCTGGGCCTTGGTAATAATGGGCCTTGGTTATTACAATATAAAATTAAAAATTTTAAATACTTCAAAAACAGTGTAATAAGAAACAAATTTACTTCGTTTTTAATTGAGCTATCTAAACAACAGCTGCAAGCGTCAGTTTTATGTCAAAACTTTTTATTTTCACACAGTTTAGACGAAACAAACCTTTAAAACGCGAATTTAACACAACCCGGCTGAAAAATCTTATTTGATAGATTGCTTTTTCATGTTTAAAAAAACGCTTGCCGCTCTTGTTTAGGTATCTTGGTATTTTTAGAAAAATAAAAGTTAACAAAAAGTAAGAATATGGTTTTACATATTTTGTTAAATGTAATATGTTTTTAGATAGATATAAATTTTTGTTTTGTTATTTTATAATATAAATGTTATGGTTTTCAATACAAAGAATACATTTTTTTTGGGTATTTTTAGAAAAATAAAAGTTAACAATTTAAAAAAGTATGATTATGGTTTTACATTTTTTTTGGTATTTGTAGAAAAATAAAAGTTAACAAAAACAATAATTAGTATTGTGGTTATTTTGTTGAACTATTTAACAAAAACATTTAAAAAAGTAAGATTATGGTTTATTGAATTGTTTTTGTAAAGATTTTTTTTATCTTAGACACATAAAGATAATGATGACGATGTAAACTTTTTGTTTCTAAATGTTTGGGAGCATCGGCATATGTAAATTTTAGGCGGAACGCTTCAACAACTAAGACATTAATTTGTCGGTCAGACCAACTGTGTGTAGGCAGATGTAGGCAATAGTAAAAGGCCCTAAATAAGAAGAAAAATGATAATAAAAAAAAACATACTGAAATATTGACACAAATGGTATAATATAAATAAACAACAATTGGTAATCTAAAAGAATTTTCAGCCAAATACATGAATGAAGTATATTATTTTTATTATGTAGCTTTACGAAAAACACCTACCTGAAAATCATTTTGTTGCATTAATTGATCCTTCCAATGCTACAGGAAGGTTGCACAAATAAATATACCTTGGTCTGGGTACTTTTCCAGTAGCAAATACTCAGTAAATTTTTTTGGGAGAGTAAGACCAATATTACTCTATCGGCTGAAAAAATCTCAAAAAGTACGCAGACAGTATCCAGTGAAATTTTGCAAGAAAACAGCTGATCGGTGTGTAAACAATTGAAATAACAAAGCAAAAGAATTTTAGCATATGTTAACGCAAAATAGAATTCTCGGGGTAAATTCAAAAATTATTAATTAAAGTGAAGCTTAAAAACTGTTGTAAATTAAAAAACTTGTTTATTACACTGTTATTAGTTTGGTAAATTCAATTTCTTCTTAGTTTTTAGTTTTATTTGTCGGGTTTTTTATAAAATTCTTTTGCTTACATTGCCCAACATAGTGCCGGCTTACAATGGAAAAAAATAATGAAATACCCAATACAGAGCCCTCCAACAGCTTGACAACGGAGAAAAATAATTTGGATGTGAAGTGCTCGCCAGGAAAACAATTCCAAATACTCGCCTCTTCAATTGCAAAGTTTGTCCCACAAAGTTCTGCTGGTTCTATCGGTTCTGCCATCTCCACTCCACTTACGCCACGGTCGCACTGTATATTTGGATTTTTCTAGCATGAAGTAAAATGTTTTGTTTATTATAATTTATTATAAACGTTAAAAATCAACACAATTCTAACTACTTACCTCTGTCATTGTTAAATTTAAATTTTTATATTCATTTTACAAAAACTATTTGATTCAAACAGCTGTTCAAACTATTTGCAAAATCTTGCAAGCGGAAATTTCTCCAGTAACATTTTGCAAGTTCTCTAACTTCCAACTGTCAAAAAATTCTCTTTTTGGCTCTCTCGCTGCAAGAGATTTGGAGTACGCAGACAACATTTTGCAAGATTTTGCAACATTTTGCGCAAAATATGTGTACGCAGACAGACCTTTTTTTGAAAATTTGCGATGAAATGTGTAAAAAACAATAAGAGCTGCCAGCTCTTTAAAAATACTTAACATTTAAATTTAGCTCATGAAATTAAATTTTAAGACTGTTGCATTCGTTACTGAAATCATTTTACTTTATTTGTTTATTAAAAATTAAAGTAATATAATCATATATAATTTACTTCCAGTCGGACGATTTCGAATTAATGAATGAGTAATATTATAAGTTATAAGTAAAAGTATGTTTATAGTTATGTAATAAAATTAAATTCTGTGGCATTTTGACAAAACATCTTAAAAAAACTCGGTAATAATTATTGTTTTTATTAAATAATAAAATAAACTAAAATAAAAAAAAATTTTTGCTTATAACACTATTTAAAAACGTAAACAAAAATGTTTTTGAATGAAAGAAAATTCATATGATTAACAACATTTTTTCAACTTTTTAAATTTATTATATTTGTATACTAAGGCTTTTATACCTATATCTTTGAATAAAAACAACATTTTATTTTCTTTTTGTTTTAAATATAAGTAAGGCGAATATATTTTTCGTTTGAAATCGTAGTACAGGCAGTTAATATATATTTAAAAAACTTAACTAAAACATACTGACTGTTTTTAAAAATATTTTTTTTTTTATATTAAAACAACATAAAAAAAACTCAACTTTGGTTTTGTTTTCACTATATAATCTCAAACGAAAATTTTGTTATTTTGAAACACAGGCAGTTACAAAATTTTGATAGAGAAGATAATTTCGAGAATATAAATCACAGCTCAAAATTATTTACGCGATATTGAATAAATTTTTTAATCATTTTCAAAAGCCTTAAAGAATTTAAAGCAAAAAAAAAAAAAAATCAGAAAGGAACATATCTATAAAATAAAAAATATTTATTTGATCAAAAGGAGTTCATAGATGTCGTAAAGGTTACCTATGAAAATCAGTTAAGTTAAAAAGGTTTGTGCCTTTAGGTCAACTTTGCTTAAATCCTCATAGACCATAGTATGTAAATCCCTTTTGTAAATCCCGTTTGTAGTCCAACCCTCTTATGTACTTAATGAGCCCACCAATATCTTTGCTAACTAATGGCTTTTTATTACTGTTTCAATTTCATATATGTATGTAATATGTTCTTCTTAAATTTAAATTTTCTATCATCCTATGTCCTTTTTTTATTTGAAGCTGGGTGTACAAACCAGATTTGGTTTTTTTTATTATCTTTAAAAAAAAATTATGTATGACATAAATTTTATTTGCGGGGTGGGCAGAATGACAACGGTAGTTTTAAAAGCTTTACTCAAAAATTGCACTATAGGAAGGAAAAAAAAACAAAAATCTCACATTGTTAAATACTCATATACATACCAAAGAAAAAAAACTTGAAAACTTTTTAACCCTTCCGACAACTGCTCACATGGCAACGTTGATTATACATAATTGCGGCACACCAACAAAACATAAAATATATTTGTTTAGAATGTCATGTAAACGCAAAGAAAAGCATGTTATCATAGCAAAATAAAATAAAGAAGAAAAAAACAATCAAGCGGATACACAATAAAGCAGAAAACCCGAGAAGACCAAATAAAAAAAAATAAAACAAAACAGGAAAAACTACAGCCAACCATTTTTTGTAGCATGAAAAAGTTTTGTATTTAAACTGATTTTAAACGTTGTTAAAACAAGAAGTGAAATTTTTTGTAAGCGGTCGTGTGTGTGTGTATATAAAAATTATGTGAAAAAAATATTAATTTAGTTTTTGATGAAAAGAAAGAAATTGGAATACCTATAAAGCTAAATAGTTCTTAAATTAGCTGGATTATTTACACCTAAACTATAATTAAAAAAAAGAAATATTTTTGAAGAAAAATAATTTATTTTATATACCTATCTTTAAAAAAAATGCTTAAATAATTTCAATTTTTTGCAAAGTTGTGAAATCTGTTTTAAACTAAAGATTGAAAAAAATCAGGCGTGTAGGTATGTACATATGTATACATATATGAAAAAAATCATTATTAATTCTTTAAAAAATAAATAACTATAATTATTCTTTAACGGTGTTTTCTTTTCTACAAAAAATGTGACATATTATTTAAAAAAAATGCAATTTGGAGTCTGTTTCTTAAAAATTTTGCTCCTGAAAAGGGTGGGTTGTTTTATTCTTAAAAATAAAATTTTACACTTTTTTGTAGAAAAGAAAGACCATAAGTTAGAAATACCTACATATGTACTAAAATTTGTATTTATGTATGTAATTATGCACAAACTTGAGTATATATGTATGCAGGTATACTATGTACATAAGTATGTAGAGATAGGTATTATTTTCGTAAATATTTTTGCAAAGTTCACTTAGTAAAGTTTTTTTAGTATACAAATGAATGTACCTACATATGTAGATATAATAATAAGTTATTAAATTTGAATATAGGTATATGTACATACTAAATACCTACCTATGTATGTAAATCCTTCTTTATAAGTTTTAACAAAACGTAACTTTTTATTTTTGCGTTTTTATGGGTACATACAAATTAAACTTGCTATTAGTAGATACATACATACATATATACAAATTGTATTTACTATACCTATGCATATTCATTTAAGCTTTTTACATCTCTGCAGTTTATTTTATCACATTTCCTTTCACGTATTTATTAAATGCATATGAATGTAAGTATACATGTGAGTTTTTCTCTCGTGTAAATTTATTTATTGTTTATTCTGTTTTGTATACTCCACCTTCAATACCAGATGAACTATATATATATACAAGATACAAGCATATACAACAGGGATGGAAATCAATGTATACTCAGTTTTTTGTTTTTTATATTTAATAGTGTTGATATCGTGGGGACTTATTTCCAACTAACTCTGAATTTGTATGATGCCACATTGTATTACTCAAAAATGCAACACGTTTTGCATTAATCATCGCTGAATTTGTTATTTTTTGTTTGTTTTCCCTTCACATATAAAAATTTTAAAATTATATTAGCATTATTATTTAATTAAGCTTGAGGTCTCTTTTTTTATAAAACAAATTAAATTTATTTAATCCTATATTTCGGCACTCCGTTGTGTGCCTTCTAATAAAATTTTGTAAAGGTCGAATAATAATTTTTATAATTTTAAAATTAAAATAAATTAAGTAAAAGACAGTAAATTAAAAAAAAAAACAGTCAATTAAAAAAAACCAACAAAATTGTTTGACATTAAACGGCTGTTTTTCACAAGTTGGCAAACGCTTGGCAGCTCGTTAACAAGAGTTTAGCAAATCGTTAGCCAGAGTTTGGTTAGTGTATTATGAATAAACTTTTTGCTTACTTTATGCCAAATTTTCATTATGAATACGGCTGTAAGAGTGTATTGGAAATTGAAAGGCAAAACTTGATCGTGTGGCCGCCAAGGTACATAGCAGCCTCACGATCAAGTTTTGCCTTTCAATTCCTTTAAATTTGCAATACACTCTCACTTTTTTACTAACACACTCACACTTTTTCAATTGACCACGAGATGCTTTCAATTTCACCTTTCCATTTGTTTGGCAATTTTACTTTCAATTTAACAGCTGAGTACAAGTTTGTCTTTACATAGGGGGTTCACCTGACAGTTTTTTGTCATAATAAACGTCAAACTTCATATAAAAAAAACGCTGACAAACATTTTAAAGTTTTTTTTATATGGACTTTGACGTTTGGTATGACAAAAAATTGTCAGGTGAAGACCCCATGTTATAAATTGTGTTCTTGTTGACATCTATAACTTGGTGGCCCCACGATCAAGTTTTGCCTTTCAATTTGCAATACATTCTCAGTTTTTTACTAACACACTCACACTTTCTAAATTGACTAAATTTTTGCTTTCAATTTAACAGCTCATAACATGTTTTTCTTTAGTCCCGATTTACACTAGGGACATTTCTTGCCGGACAGAGGAAGTTTGAAGGCGAGGGGTCGAAAAGGTAAAGTGTGTAGTACATTACTATCTGTACTGGACATTTTTCATTTCCCTTTCTTACTTTTCGTATTTTACATACAAGTATTAATTTCTGTCTGACTTCTTATGTTTCATATGTAAACGCTTCAGGTAAGATTAAAAGAGAATTCAAAAAATGTCCGGCAAGAAATGTCCCTAGTATAAATTGGGACTTAAAAGTTGTTTTTTTTTGATGATATTAGGAAAGACGATTTTGCTATTCTGTAACATTTTAAACAGCACTTGTTATCGTTAAGTCAGCTGCTTGTGTTAAGTAAACGACAACTTTTTTAGTGTTGTTTATTTATTGTTAAATGAAAAAATAAAAAATATTTAGTTAAAAGAAATAAAATAACTTGAAAATGGCAATTAAATAATTTGCATTTAATTTAATAGTAAAATGTTTGGCTTATCTTAAAAAAACTAAAAACTAAAAAAAATTCTGTTTACAGTGCAGCCACACGATCAAGATTTTCTTGATAGTCTTTTACATATACTGATTGTCAAAATATGCAAAAGTTGACAGCTGTGACGTAGGCTGCACGCAAGTTGAAAGCAATTTACTTTATCAAGATGTCGTCGCCGAGAAAACAACTCAAAATGTTTTGCTATTTTCCACTTTTAATTTTTCTGCACTGTAGGCTGTTCGAAGGGACTTTATTTTTTTCTTTACTTCTTCCACCGGCATTTTTGTTTCAGAAGCTATAGACTCGTAGGCTTTTATTTTCAAATCATTTCGCCTATATGATGAAAGATTCATAAAATTTCATGGCTTCTGTACAGCTCTATGAATCGCAGAACATCATTTTGCTTATTAATTTTATAAATAAATTTTATTAATAAACATAGGTATTTCACTATTTTTTTAGGTTTTTAGTTAAAATTTTAAAATTCCCGCAACAATTTGTAAAAAAAAAAGAACTTCAGCTTTTGCCGGCAAAATATTTGTGATAAAAAAACAAAAACAACTTCAAAAGATTTGTAATTAGATGTTTTCTTGAACGAAAATTGATACACTCACTGGCAAGAGAATTTTAGAGGCAAGTTCGTATCAATTTTTAAAAGTATGAGTGTATTGGTAAAAAAGTGTGAGTGTATTAAAACTTGATAGCCAAAACTTGATCGTGTAACCCTCAAGTTGGTTATAAAAATTTTATTTGTTTTTTTTGATTCCTCTTTGTGTTTTTCGTTATTTTGACCTTTTTTTGACAGTGATGCCACTTGACGTTAATTTTTGTCTATGTTTTTAACACTAATTTACAGAATCACATAATCGTTAGTGTATACCAAGGTATATTTACACAAGGTAAACTCGTTGGCCCATATGTTTGTCAGCTGATTACCCCTAGTTGGAAGCTTAACGTCAAATTTCGTGTATATGAGAAAAAATTTGTACATGTGTGCGTTAAATTGTTTTTTTTTTATATGAAGACAATTTTGACAACTCCGTTCCTTTTATAGAGCAGCATGTATACACTCCCAAATGAGTCTACCTTGTGTAAATATACCTTGGTGTATACTATGTGCCGGTTCACACAATTCAAGTTTTACTCGTCAAGTCTTGAGTTTTTAGGCGAGAAGGGAAAAGAGAATGCCATTTCATTTCCCCTCTCTCCTAAAAACTCAAGACTTGATGAGTCAAACTTGACGTGTGTGAACCGGCACTATGTTCACACTTGGGTTCTTTAACACGTTTAAGCTGCTCGAACGTGATTAAGCTCTAATCACTTCAAAATCAAGATGATTAGCCATTCATTGAAGTGATTTGTTAATCACTTCAAATTGACATGATTACAACTAAGGGGGGTGTGCTGAAAATCGCAAACGTAAAACGCAAGAACTTGGAGGCTGTTTATAATACACTTTTTATCAAATTTTTATAATTTTTGTTATAAAATTCAGTTTAATAGAGAAATGTTTGTATAATAATTGTCATAAAATTCTTTTATTACAGAAATCTTACTAAAAAACGACTTTTAAAATTCTTGCGTTTTGCGTTTGCGATTTCCAGCACACCCCTGTATATCACTTCATAAACCACTGAACATACCTCAAATGTAGAATCGCCAGCATGATCGTTTACAACCGGCCAAGATTTCTGCTTAATGTATTTATTTTTTTTCCTTAAATAATTCATAAATTTTCACAATTTCATCATTAAAATGATTAAAATAATCTTCTGATAACTTTATAAGTGTTTTTATCCATTTTTAATACTTTAAAGAAATATAAATTTGTTTGTTGTTTTTTTGTTGTGTGTTTAAATTATTCTTTCTAATCTATCATTATTTTTGTTGTTTATTCTTCTTTCAATTCTTTTTTTTTGCGTTGAGCAAAAAGCAAAAAACAATCAGCTGTCAGTGGGTTTTTGTTTATTTGACAACTTCCAAACAAATGCACATAACCTAACAATTCCAGTATTTCAATCAGTACAAGGCCCATCTATCAGGTCTGCTTACTTGTACAAAAACAAAAAACTTTTTCTTTTAATCTGTCAAAAACTTACATCGTTGCCAAATAAAGGAGCGTATAGACGACATGTTTTTGTCATCTGACATGTCAAATTTCCCACTGCAAAACACATACATGTCGTGTGTTACCTTTTTAACTTTGCTTCTGTAAAAGTCAGATGCAAAGTCATCTGACAAAATTTCAATAAAGGAGCGTATAGACGACATGTTTTTGTCATCTGACATGTCAAATTTCCCACTGCAAAACACATACATGTCGTGTGTTACCTTTTTAACTTTGCTTCTGTAAAAGTCAGACGCAAAGTCATCTGACAAAATTTCAATTAGAGCGTGCTCTATTTTCTTCTGACAAACCATCTGACATCAGAAATCTATGCCGGGAAGAAACTGGCAGCGGCGTCAACTATTGACGGAATCATTAGCCGGCTGAAGTTAATATTTTACAATACCAAGATATTCATGCTCATCTTACCATTGAATAGAATTTATGTAAATATAAACATAAAAACCGTTTCATTATAAAATTCTAAATTGGTATCTTTAAAATAAAAGAAAAAAATGTTAAGATGGCTAAATTATTTTACGGCGCAAATAAATATTTTCGTGGCGGCAGCAAGCTATTTTGAAACCGAGAACTACTTTGGTTTTTGCAATGACAATGCGAAAAAAAACAGAGACAATGTCAGAAGCAAATTACATGTACGTTTGTGACCGAATATTATAAACCTTATGTAAAACAGCAATTTTGACAGACATGAACAATTACATGTGACTTGAAAATTTGACATGTCAGATGACAAATACATGTCGTGTACGGGCGCCTTAAGAGCGTGCTCTATTTCCTTCTGACAAACCATCTGACATCAGAAATCTATGCCGGGAAGAAACTGGCAGCGGCGTCAACTATTTACGGAATCATTAGCCGGCTGAAGTTAATATTTTACAAAACCAATATATGTATGCTCATCTCACCATTGAATATAATTTATGTAAATATATACATAAAAACCGTTTCATTATAAAATTCTAAATTGGTATCTTTAA
Organism: Pollenia angustigena; assembly: GCA_930367215.1. NCBI lineage: Eukaryota > Metazoa > Arthropoda > Insecta > Diptera > Polleniidae > Pollenia > Pollenia angustigena. The sequence continues at coordinate 121,215,181 of OV884059.1, read as the reverse complement.
AATAAAAGAAAAAAATGTTAAGATGGCTAAATTATTTTACGGCGCAAATAAATATTTTCGTGGCGGCACCAAGCTATTTTGAAACCGAGAACTACTTTGGTTTCTGCAATAACAATGCGAAAAAAAACAAAGACAATGTCAGAAGCAAATTACATGTACGTTTGTGACCAAATATTATAAACCTTATGTAAAACAGCAATTTTGACAGACATGAACAATTACATGTGACTTGAAAATTTGACATGTCAGATGATAAATACATGTCGTGTACGGGCGCCTTAAGCAGATTCACCTTTTTTTTTTGAAGTTTTTCGAAGATTACAGATTTTTACTTCAAAAACTATTTTTTAAAAATTACTGCAGTTTTTTAAATTTTATTCGAATAAAAAAAAGCATACACACAAAAAAATTCAAAGGTAAAATTACCTAAGAATATAGTATAAAATTAACTAAGCGCAAGGGTAGCATGGCAGTATCTAAGTTTCTTAGGTAATAAAACGTTTAACTTAGGTAATTTCTATGTTCGAAAAAGTATCTAATAAATTTGTTAAAATTACAAAGAAACTTTGGAAATTTACCAATGATAGCAAAGTTAGTTTATATTTTTATTTTAGAAAAGTTATCTAAGTTAAACTTTGTACAAGAACATAGGTTTTAGGTAAATTTACTAGATACTTTTTTTTAATAAAAAAGCATTTTTAAAAAAACTATATACTTTTTTAACCTTTTTAATTTCATAATATGTATTTTATTTATCAATTCATAATGTGTATCAATTAATTTAATAATTTACTGAAACTTTTTGTTGTTTCTTAAAGTTCCGGGCTGTTTTTTGGGCTCATTTGAGGTCAAAGGATTAAAACTAATCTTGTCTTGGAAATCCATATTGATCCAGCATCGTGTCGTCCTAATTAATAATCTTCAATAAAAGTAATAAATAATTATTGGTTTTATTGTAAATATATCGACCCCTTTGCGCGAAATGATCGTATATGCCAATTTTTTTGAAATTGAGTTTTTGATGCAATCTTGTTCTACATTCAAAGAGACGTCACCTGACAAAATATTATAGGCGAATTCCACTTTGTTGCTCCAAAAATTGAATGTATATTTTTATATTGATATTGCAAGCGAAAGCAGAGAAAAGTAGAGAAAAGTAACTGTCCTGTAAAATTTGGTTTTTGTAACATACGATAATTTCGCGCAAAGGGGTCGATATTCTGTCTTGTTTTTTTTTTTAAGTTCAGCGGATTTCTTTATCCTATGTTAATAATACTCACTTACATGCGTTGTATTTTTATCCTTTATTGAATAGTTGGGGGTGCTTTAATACCATGTGAGATAAGACCATGATGGCTTTATCTCTCATTCAATAGGGAGATAAATGCTTTTTTCTTATTTTTTTTTCATTTGAATGGGAGATAAAGCCATCATGGCCTTAGCTCACATTAGCAATATTAGAAAATGGCTTTATCTCTTATTTCAGTTCCGGAAACACTAAATCCGGAAATATTGAAATCTGGCTTCGCATACCAAACTTTTTCTGCGTGGGGTTTTTCCTCCAGTAGGGCGCGGCAGGTGGCTTCGCTGAATAAAGTTTTCCTGCGTGCGTCACAAGAATAAAAAAAGGTTTTTTAATGATAACTAAGGATTTTCCCTTTTACAGAATGTTAACACCATGCATAACAATATTCTGAAAAAATATGGCTTTATCTCTCATTTGCGAAAAAAATATGGCAAAATTTTAAATATGACCTTACCTCTCAATGATTGGGCAATAAGGCCATTATGGCTTTATCTCCCATTCAATTCAGCAATAAAGCCATAATGGCCTTATCTCACATGATTTTAAAGCAACCCCCGAATAGTTTTTAATTTAATTTTTTTAATTTTATATTTAAAAATTCTAAATTCAAATTTATATTGAAAAATAAAATAAACATACATACATACATATTATAAAAAAATTCGAAGAAGATACCTGACCCAATTAGTAATATTAACAAAAATTTTAGGCAATACTTATTGTATAAATTACCAATTATTTAAGACAATAAAACTTAGTTTTTTCTTTTTATATAAAAATAAATTACCTATGCACGCCTTGGTAAAATTACCTAAATTATTTTTTTGTGTGTATAAACTGCCTGTTTTAAGAAATTATTTTTGAAACAAAAACAACTTTTCATTTTTTATTGTTTTCAATATAATTTCTCACTCACTCACTTGTTTTAATTTTCTAAAATCGTAGAAAATATACATTGTGTTAACAGCCAACGTTCAGAAGATATTTTCACAAATTTATACCTAACCCTACTTATGTACACAACACCAACGCAAGACAATTTAGAAATCGGTTTGAAAGTTTGTAAGAGGCAGAAATTGCCCCCTACATCCCCTTGTGGTCCTATTTTTGAAAAACTGTATAGCTTATGTGTTCATATAGATCTATGTATCTATGTTTAAAATTTCATTAAAATCGGTTTGAGAGGCAGAAATTGTCAATATCTCCTATCGTGCCTCGCGGTCATATTTTAAAAAAAATCTATGTTTTAAATTTCATTAAAGTCGGTTTGATAGTTTCTGAGAGGAAGAAATTTCCCCCTATTTTCCTTCGTGGTCCTACGATTTGTCGCATTTTCAATAGGCTTGGTCCTTGTGCCAATAGGAACCTATGTCCCAAATTTTATCAAATTATCTTCAAAATTGTGACCTGTACTTTGCGCAAAAGGTTACATGGACAGCCAGCCTGCCGGACGAAAGTGATTCTGAGTCGATCGGTATACTCAAAGGTGGGTCTAGGACCAATATTTTTAGGCGTTACACACATCAGCACAAATGCATAATAACCTCTCCACTATTGTGGTGTGTGTATAACAAGTACCTACATACATAGGTTTTTTTCTGGTTTTAAAGGTTTTGAATTTTGCCAAGATTTTAAAAATTCTTCTTTTCTGCAAATATAAACTTGACTTACATACATACCTTTAAAAAGCCTTTTCTAGAACCTGTACTCAGTATTAAATAAACGTTCACCCATAAAAAAAAGAAAACAAGAAAGCGCATTGCGCCGTTCCGTTATCTTCTTTGTACTCTTATTTTGACGTTATTTTTACGTAACTGTAATAAAGGGATTAAAATGTAAACAAAAATTCAGCATATCTCATACACGTGTTTATGTGATGATGTTTGTGCTCATTAACTACTGTGATGTATGTTAAAAAATAATCAGGCATGTTCTGAAAATCACAAAATTTCAAATCACTTGTGATTTAATGGTGTATTGAAAACCAGAAACGTTTTCATTTTGGGTTTAAATGGTGGAAACAAATAACTAAGTAATTTAAAATCGACGGCCACTTAGCTGATTGGTTTATACAGTACTTTTCGCTTATAATCCATTCCGCTTGAGGCCAAAAACGGATATAAGCCAAAACTGTCATATTCACATGCAGATTTTTTCGAATTTCATACAAATTATTTGTCCTAAGGTCCATTTCGCTTGTAGTCCATTTTCGTTTAAAAGCCACATTTTCTTAGCATGCATATATAATTCTTCATGCAAAAATGTTCGCTTATAGTCCACTCTGTTTTTTATATATTTTTAGTCAAGTGGCAACATGTTTTAATTTACCTTTCTGGCAACTATTATAAATGCCAAATTTCGCAATTTATATTTCATGACATGGTGTCTTCGTCTGACAATTTTTTGTTAAATAAACGTCCAACTTCATAAAAAAAAACGCAAATAAAAATATTAGAGTTTTTTTTATATAGAATTTGACGTTTGGTATAACAAAAAATTGTCAGGTGAAAACCCCATGTTAAGATCCTATGAAATTGATATTTATGTTGTGTTTGATTTCGTCATCCAAAGAATTAAAATGAAGCATTTGAATTAATTAATAAAAAAGATTTTTGTTGTAACTATTTATTTAAAATAAATCAATATTTGGTTGTGTTTTAAATAATCTTTTCTTTTGTTTAAAAAGAGTGGATTTATTGAAGAAAATAATATTTATATAGTCCAAAATGTGTATTATACTAGGTTTCACCTATTATCCATAAAATGGCTTATAAAAAAAATCGGTTATAGTCCAAATTCGCTTATAGTCCACAAAAGTTGTGCAACTATAGTAGTGGACTATAAGCGAAAAGTACTGTAACCACAATTATAAAAAAGGATTTTTGTACAGCACACCTTTCTTGTGATTTCAAGCACTTTTACAAAAAATGATTTTCAGAACATGACTGAAGGTTTTAAAAATTTAAATGCGCTATCTTGTCTTCTTTGTTTCATGGCAAATATTTATACCTATTCAGAAAAACTAAGGTTAACCAACAGGCCCTTTTTAAATGCCTTTTTTAGAGTAGTTAAAACTGTTTGTCTTGGTCCGTTGCTTGAATGGTAAATTTAAAATTTTTTGAAAACAAAAGAAAAAAGCACGAATATCAACCACAAATTTACTGTCTTTTTTCAACGAATGTAATAACGTGAATAATCAAAAATCTACTAATACAAGTTTTTTCGGTTTTCGTTGAATAACTCCTTTTTACGGGTTAATGTTGCATACACAAAATCGTTTTCAGTGTGGCGTTGGTAACAAATGTTACCAGAATTAAAAGAGAGGCTGGCGATAACAAAACGACAAAAATATACTGGTTAAAACCACGGTCACAATAGCTCTGTTTCTTTACTCTACTTTGGGATCCCTCGGGATCAGAATACTACAGAACTGTTACGATACTGAAGATTTTTCGTTTTTTTTGTCTCTTTCAAAGAAAGCTTCCCTTTTGCATTTCTCTTTTCATCATCTTCTATGCCGCAATACAGTATTTATCGGATATAAGAAACTTAAAAAATCCAGGAAAAAAGTTTCTTAAGGTAGAAGTACATAACACGCGTTAGTGCGCGCGCGCTCTGTCGTCTTCTGTCAAAAAAAGTTAAGCTAGTGTGTTTTCATTGAACAAGCTACATGCAAAATATTTTGACGCGTTTGCGCCGGAAAGTTGGTTAACTTTGAACTTTTTAACGCGTTGTGTGTTTTTGACAAGTAATCAGCTGACAATAAAAATAATAATTTAACAAATTTGTGAATCATGAAAGAAAAACTTATTGAAGAGCTTAAAAAACATACAATATTTAAATAAAAAGAATAAATTTAATAAAATAACAAAATCTTGATATACTTTCAAACCCGTTTTTAATGCACAAATAAGTAAACAAATAAAAAACAGCTGACAGGAATGGCTTTTGTAACGCGTGTTGTGTAACTTGCAGTTTTTGACACGCTAAAGTTTATAAACGCAAGATACTTGTCGACGAACTAACGCGTGTTTTGTACTTCCACCTTTATAAGCGTTTCTTTCTTATATACAACTATTTTATATAAGAAACTTATTTCTTATATAAGTAGCTATGGCCATAAGACTTTCATATTTTGGTTTTCTGTCTCTTTTTTTTGTTACATAGGGTCATCACCTGACAACTTTTTTTTATAATAAACGTCAAACTTCATATAAAAAAAACGCTGACAAAAATTTTAAAGTTTTTTCTATATGGACTTTGATGTTTGGTATGACAAAAAATTGTCAGGTGAAGACCCCATGTTAACGTTTCTAACTTTTAAATAATTATTGTCTATGTCTTTTGCGTTTTTTACTATTTTAGAAAACGTTGAAAGTCCAATAAAATATTTTTTTGCAATTTCGCTTCTTTTTATTCCGTTTTGTATTTCTTTTAAAATTTTAACTTTTGTTTTTATTGACAAAAAACACAAAGCTTCTCATGACTACCAGCTCGCTCATCTGAAACTAAAGCTGGAGGTCCATAACACGCGTTTTCGCCTCCACGCAGAGCATGCTTTTATAACCTTACTTGCGTTCTTCGTTTCAAGTTACATGCAACGCTTTTTATGCAGCAGCAGCACAAGTAAAAATAAAATTTAATTTGTCATCAGCAGATTTGTTCGAACGCTGCTTGTGACGCTTACAAAAGTAGAAAGTAACCCTATTTTTCGCCTCAAGGCATCTACGCTTTTGTGCATGTAACTTACTACGTATAACTACACAGATTCTACTTTTTTGACAGCTGCGTATGCTGCGAAAAAGCGAGTAACGCGTGGTGCGGACCTCCAGCTTAAAAGTAAAAAAAAAATTGGTTCTTGTTGTAAAACTGTCAGAAAACAGAGTTGTCCATGCAAACTACATAAATTCTGTGTTGCCGTTGGAAGTTTCTTATATAAATTATTTTTCTATACATTTCGCGATTTTGGTGTTTAAGAAAAATGATCTTTTATCAGTTTTCAGTATAAGTTTTCTTATAAGCGTTTTTCTTATATGAAACCTTTTTTGTTAGAAAAATCGCAAAAAAGTCATGGTGTTTTTGAAAATGTTTCTTATAAGCGTTTCGTTCTTATATGAGATGTTCTTATATCCGAATAATACTGTACAATGAACACAAATTTATTTAGTTAAGATTTATTTGCAAAACTGTTGTAAAAATTAACTCTTAAGTTCACCACAACACGAGTTATTAATAATAAAGTAAGTAAATAACATTATAAAACAAAACAATATTACTTAATAAATTTTTTTGCGTAAAAAACAATTTTTGCTGAACTAGTGCTTTTGTTTAACGTGGTTTGTGTTTTGTTATTTTTGTTTTGATCACGCCTTTTGTGTTGATTGTAGCGGTATGCTTTTACACCATGCCCAAGATATATTTATATCAGGTTGCCGCGAGATTACAACAATTGTATAATAAAACAAGTAAAGGTAGAAGTACATAACACGCGTTAGTGCGCGCGCGCTCTGTCGTCTTCTGTCAAAAAAAGTTAAGCTAGTGTGTTTTCATTGAACAAGCTACATGCAAAATATTTTGACGCGTTTGCGCCGGAAAGTTGGTTAACTTTGAACTTTTTAACGCGTTGTGTGTTTTTGACAAGTAATCAGCTGACAATAAAAATAATAATTTAACAAATTTGTGAATCATGAAAGAAAAACTTATTGAAGAGCTTAAAAAACATACAATATTTAAATAAAAAGAATAAATTTAATAAAATAACAAAATCTTGATATACTTTCAAACCCGTTTTTAATGCACAAATAAGTAAACAAATAAAAAACAGCTGACAGGAATGGCTTTTGTAACGCGTGTTGTGTAACTTGCAGTTTTTGATACGCTAAAGTTTATAAACGCAAGATACTTGTCGACGAACTAACGCGTGTTTTGTACTTCCACCTTTATAAGCGTTTCTTTCTTATATACAACTATTTTATATAAGAAACTTATTTCTTATATAAGTAGCTATGGCCATAAGACTTTCATATTTTGGTTTTCTGTCTCTTTTTTTTGTTACATAGGGTCATCACCTGACAACTTTTTTTTATAATAAACGTCAAACTTCATATAAAAAAAACGCTGACAAAAATTTTAAAGTTTTTTCTATATGGACTTTGATGTTTGGTATGACAAAAAATTGTCAGGTGAAGACCCCATGTTAACGTTTCTAACTTTTAAATAATTATTGTCTATGTCTTTTGCGTTTTTTACTATTTTAGAAAACGTTGAAAGTCCAATAAAATATTTTTTGCAATTTCGCTTCTTTTTATTCCGTTTTGTATTTCTTTTAAAATTTAAACTTTTGTTTTTATTGACAAAAAACACAAAGCTTCTCATGACTACCAGCTCGCTCATCTGAAACTAAAGCTGGAGGTCCATAACACGCGTTTTCGCCTCCACGCAGAGCATGCTTTTATAACCTTACTTGCGTTCTTCGTTTCAAGTTACATGCAACGCTTTTTATGCAGCAGCAGCACAAGTAAAAATAAAATTTAATTTGTCATCAGCAGATTTGTTCGAACGCTGCTTGTGACGCTTACAAAAGTAGAAAGTAACCCTATTTTTCGCCTCAAGGCATCTACGCTTTTGTGCATGTAACTTACTACGTATAACTACACAGATTCTACTTTTTTGACAGCTGCGTATGCTGCGAAAAAGCGAGTAACGCGTGGTGCGGACCTCCAGCTTAAAAGTAAAAAAAAAATTGGTTCTTGTTGTAAAACTGTCAGAAAACAGAGTTGTCCATGCAAACTACATAAATTCTGTGTTGCCGTTGGAAGTTTCTTATATAAATTATTTTTCTATACATTTCGCGATTTTGGTGTTTAAGAAAAATGATCTTTTATCAGTTTTCAGTATAAGTTTTCTTATAAGCGTTTTTCTTATATGAAACCTTTTTTGTTAGAAAAATCGCAAAAAAGTCATGGTGTTTTTGAAAATGTTTCTTATAAGCGTTTCGTTCTTATATGAGATGTTCTTATATCCGAATAATACTGTACAATGAACACAAATTTATTTAGTTAAGATTTATTTGCAAAACTGTTGTAAAAATTAACTCTTAAGTTCACCACAACACGAGTTATTAATAATAAAGTAAGTAAATAACATTATAAAACAAAACAATATTACTTAATAAATTTTTTTGCGTAAAAAACAATTTTTGCTGAACTAGTGCTTTTGTTTAACGTGGTTTGTGTTTTGTTATTTTTGTTTTGATCACGCCTTTTGTGTTGATTGTAGCGGTATGCTTTTACACCATGCCCAAGATATATTTATATCAGGTTGCCGCGAGATTACAACAATTGTATAATAAAACAAGTAAGAGTGCTATATTCGGCTGTGCCGAATCTTATATACCCTTCACCAATGTGCGAGCAGAATACAGAGCAACTAGACAAAAACTAAAAAAAACTGGTAAATATTTTTTTTTTTTAAATAAGAGACAACCGGTTTTGAACTTCGCTTTTCATAAGGGCCCAGAATATATATACTTTATAGGGTGTAGGATCAATATTGTATATACCTTTTTACCTTCGGTGAAGGGTATAAAAAGAGTAATTTTCGGGAATTCAGGGGTCTAATCACTGCATTCGATACTATCGTATCGAATAAACTATTGAATTTTTTTGCATACGATAGACACTGGCGTATCGAATGAAAACTCGATAAATGTAATGTTGAGTTACTCGATGTCGAATGCTATTATTTTAAATTCAATACATTTCATTCGATATCGAGTTTCAAGATACCAAAATAAATCATTTCGAAGAATTTTGCTCGATATCGTATGCGGTGATTAGACCCCAGTATTTCGGTTATAACTCATACAAATTTCCGACATTTTGGTATATAAGTCATATACATAGGACATATGGCAGCCCTAAAATTTAGGTTTTTATAAAAATGTTGATGTTTTTAAGCCCATTTTTGGAGTATTTTGCTCATAAATTACCCATTGTCTAACCGATTTGATAGTTTTATATACCGACGTGTTAAGGAAGAATTTTACCATTTACTTAAGTTATATTTATATATAAACATTTATATAAACTTGTAAATATAAGAGTAATTTTTGGGGATTCAGTATTTCGGTTATAACTCAGCCATTTTTTAACCGATTTGGCAGATTTATATACCGACGTGTTGAAGAAGAAATTTACCATTTACTTTGGTTATAAAGCTTGGACTCGGGGAGATCTATGGTTCCCGAAATTGGGTATTTAAAAAAAAAAATAATTTAATTTTGGTCATAACTTTTTTGTATCTGAACCGATTTTCCCGAGTTTTTTATAAAATATGTTCTACTAAATTTTGATATATAAGTCATATCCATAGGACATATGGCAGCCCTAAAATTTAGGTTTTTATACAATTTTGAATTTTTTTTGTACGGGAGGTACCACGCCCACTTCTCCAATCCCGCCCACATTTTGTAGGATGGTGTGTATTGGCAACCTAAATGTGTGTACCTAATTTGGAAACTTTGGCTTTTGCCGTTCTCAAGATATACGGAAATAAAAAAATACAACAACAACAAGGGATTTTTGGAATAATTTAGAGGTAGTCGTGGTTTTTTGCTCATATCTCCGTCATTTTTGGACCGATCTGGCTGAATTTCAATAGCAAACTTAAACGGAGTATATGTGACATAAATATACATCAACCTAGTCCACATCATTTCTGGGGTTTTCGGAAAACCCATTTCAAAATACACACGGACAGACGGTCAGACGGACAACCGGATTTGAACTTCGCTTTTCATTAGGACCCAGAATATATATACTTTATAGGGTGTAGGATCAATATTGTAGAACATACAAACGGAATGACAAAGTTATATATACCCTCTTACCTTCGGTGAAGGGTATAACAAACAACAGGGCTTTTTATTGTAGTTTTGTGATACGAACTGTCGAACAGCAAAGGGGTTGATAAGAGACAAAAAAGACAAAAGATAAAGACAAAAAACTTGTTTTCTATACAACATTTGACAGTTTGTATCACAAAACAAGCAAATAAAAAATAAACAGCTGGCTTTCCGAGACTACCTGCTATAAATATACCTTGACCTTGCCACTTCACTACCAAAAAAGCTTTCTGTCCGTTTCTTCTAAAGCTGCCCTCGCAACTGATTTGGGCCTTTTTCACACGTCACTTTTTACAGTTCTGTGTATTCTGTGCTAGGAACTTACTTAGACTTTACGAGTCTTCCTTAGTTAGACGTTAGAACGAGAATTTTGTACGAGGTGGGTCTGCTTGATCGGGGTATTATTCTCGAGGGAATTTCGGATCATAGGACTATGACCCTAGACTTCGGTGTAATGCCACCATTGGAGTTCCCGGATAGGGAAATATGGCGTGGGTTCAATGGACTGTTTGAGGGGTGGGCAGTACCGGTGTAAATATCGCGGATACCGAGGTAAAAAGGTTATTCAGACTCCCTGATGAGTTCAGTGTCTTCCAGGCTGAGATCCTAGCGATCTGGAGGGCGACGGAGGTGATACTGTATCACATCGTGGGTGAGTATGTGGTGACAATTTACGTCGATAGACAGGCGGCGCTTAGGGCACTGACAAATTATACGGTGCGATCGTGCTTGGTCGCTCGGTGTAGGATTGCTCTTAGTGACTCATGGGGGCATTCAATGTAAGACTGTGTTGGGTACCTGGACACTGCATAGTTGATGGAAATGAGGTGGCGAACGAACTCGCGAGAGGGTGTTCGAATCTTGACTTACGTGGTAAGGGGTACCGAGATTACCTGGGATGAATTCGCCTTGGGTGCGACACATGACTTTTCATTGGATCAGGGTTGCATTTTATTCCATATGTGAGTAGGCTTGCCAACCGTACTTTATAATAAAGTATTGTACGTTATTTTGCGTAATTGTACTCTATACTTTATGAGAAAAAAAAGTACGAGGAAAAACTTCATTTCACATGATTAAATTTATATAGAATTCAAAATAGATTCAGGTTATATTAGTTAGTGTTTTATTAGTCATAAAATTATAAAACTTATTGTACAAGTTTTTTTATAGGTTTTTTACACTTGCTTACATCTTACATCTTTCATAATATCGCAAAGATGATAACATCTTCCCATATGTATTCTGTGGTTCAAGTGTAAATAGGCTATTATAAAAACTAAAGGACAACTAATTGATATTATTCAGGGCCATTTTTTGATGTTTTTTTTATATTGGCAGGACGATTTTTCGAAAAAAAATAATCAGACAGCACTATTCACTTATTTGTTTTGTTTGAGTACAATAACTGCCTGTTTTTAAAACACAAGTGCAAAACTCTTAAATTACTGCCTGCTTTTAGATCGCGAGCACAAAAGTGACTCGTTTAACTATCATTTAAAACAAAATTTCAAGATTTCCATTCCTTAAGGGGGGCTCCCATACAAAATGATTAATACAAAATAGAATTATATTGAAGAAAACGTACCATAACAGCCAAGGAGTCGCCTTAACAATTTCTCGAGACATACTTATCCCTTTTTTGAAATTTTGAAATTAATTAAAATTTTTCGACTTTTGTGAATAAAATCAAATGTTGTTAACAGAATTTAATCATTTATATATTGTTTTGTTTGTTTTTTATATGTCTGGAAAAAATTAGAAGCATAGCTGTAATTTTTTATAGATTTTTAGCAAACAAAAATTTCGAAATGTTGCTAAAAAATTATTTTTGTTGCAATGTTAGAATAAAATTTAACATTTAAAGGAAATTTTGTTGCGGTTTTTAGTTTTTTTTTTTAGTAATTTCAATAAATTGAACCGTTTTTGAACCGGTATTGGATTCAGCGTACCCGAATTAGGTTAAAGCGCCAGTTGTACGGTTTGTTTAAAAAATTGTCAAATTCTAGCACAGTGTAATTGTTTGATAAAACTTGCGAAAAGCAATAAAAAAGTTTTTAAATATAACTATAACAAATAAATATAACAATAAAACAGAAACTTTATATTTATACTGTGTACTTTTTTTTCTTAACCTTTAATAATCAATGTACTTTAATTGCAACAAAAAAAGTTGGGAACCCTATATGTCAGTGTTTATACTTTGTGTGATGGTGTGAACACAAACTGTCGTGTTAAATAAGATTTTTTGACAGTCGCAACAAAACTCATCCCTCCAAGCAATTGACAGAGTAATTTTCGATTATCAACGAAATTTGAACTACTTCGTCACATTTGGTAGTTAAACAGTAGATTTTGCGGAATTTAGCAACAACAAAATACGTTAGAATCGAATAATTTGTTCTAAAATTATACTTTTTCGTCACTTTAAAAAGTTGTTCAGATAATTGTAACAGTTATTAAATTGCAACAACAGCAAAAATTAACATTGCCCATGAAATTTTGACTTCTTCTCAACGATTTGCAGTTAAAAAGTGAATACCAAGTACAAAATCAATTTGCCTAAGTTATGGCAGTTTTTACTTAAATTGCATTATGATCGGTGGTGCGTTAGTGTGAAATAGTATAAAGCTGTAAAATTTTAAATATTTACCCTCGTATTCATAAAAAATAAAATAAGTTTGAAATGTATTTTAAGGCAAAAGTTTCATACAAATTTTTCTTAAAATGAATTTCAAATCCATTTTAATTTTTTATGAATACGGCAGTTAAAAATTAAATTGTTATATTGTTCCGAAAGTTAAGACCCCGCTGGATCCAAAAGTTACCGCACGTTCAAGTACACAAAATTATTAAATGAGTGCACAAAACAGCCCACTCACTCTTCGGGTAGATCGCAGTGATATTTTGCACTGTTTGTTTATTCAAGTGTTAATATTTTTCTATTGAAAATTAGTGAAAAAAAATTTATAAAATAATTTTTGCAAAGCTTTAAAAATAAATGCTAGTTATTATATGATAAAACTTTTATAAGGTTAGTGTTTGAACAAATTTGCGACTTTCTGTCAATTTCTTTAAAAAAAAATTTGTCCACATTAGGTTTTTAACTTTAAAATATTAATGGCCAATTTCACCAATTTATTTTCATATCAATTTATGTTAAAATATGTTTTTCAAATTCAAATAAACAAAATTATATGAAAAACTATGTACATATATTTAAAAAGAATTGGTGAAATTGGCCATAACAATTGTAATTACTGTAGATTTTTAATTATTAGTAAAAGTTTCAGCTCACTTGTTTTTTATTTTACTCAGACTCGTCTAACAAAAACAAAGAAAGTTAACAGTAAAATGGCCAACTCTTTATTATTAAGAACAATAAGAAAAAATTAACTTCTTAAGAGTACTTTTTAGAGCCAAAAGCGATACTACTAAATTCAATTGATATTCAACTAACAAAGCGCTCTAATTCGTCATAAAATTTAGACACTACATCAATAAGAATTGAATAGCAAAAGCGATAGATTTTTGCTAAATGGGGACTCTATTTAGATTATTTTTCGATCGAAATTGTTTGCAGGGATTAGATTGCTATCTCACAATGTATTATGGAATACGTAAGACTTGTGAGATACAGAGACCTGCGCCTTGACGGCTTAAGCCGGCTGAGCCGCGCCGCCCATTATTTTTAACAGCCGCCGCCGCCGAAAATTTATCGACTAAAGTCGGCTTAAAGTCAGCCGCCGGTCACAGTCATTTAATCGAATATTCCCTACAAGAAATGCATAACCAAAACTAGAAAAAATTTTTTTCCATTCTTTTTATTTTTTATAAAAACAATTTTTTTAAGAAATAAAAATGTTATTGAGTAATTTATAGTCCTTGTATATTTTCAAAGGTTTTGCGGTAATTTAAAATCTCATTTAGGAATAGATAATAGTCTACAAGCATTAAAATAAGTATATATGTATGCAAATTAATTTTATTTTGCAAACTAAAATATGAAAGTTGGTAAAAAAATAATTTTTAAATTGGCCCAAGTTTAAGTCGCCGGCAATATTTTGTAAGCCGCCGCCGCCGACAAAACTTGACGGAGCTGGTCTCTGTTGAGATAGTGAAAACTAGCCTTTAGCTTGGCAAGTGACATTTTTCTTGATTCTTGACGCGCATTGAAGAAGTTTGACAATTAAGAATTTTTCTTGATTCTTGAAGCGCATTGAAAAAGCTTGACAATTAGGCTTATATGGCAACCCTAGTTACACCCCTGTCCTATATACAAACATACTAGTTTCTCTTTATATACCAATTTTATTTATGGCGTTTTGCACTTTTCTTTGTTTGCATAATTTTTGTGAATAGGTACAAAATCATTTCAAATACTAGATACGATACGAACCAAAACAGATTCTTATCGGCGTTTTTTTGTTTTGTTTTATTTTACGTACCTACATATTTTCGTTTTTGTGTTTTGTTTTACGTACATATGTATGTATGTACATACATACCAAGTTATATTTTCGTTTTGTGTTTTGTTAAAAATTCTGATATGAAATTCAGTTTGTCCTCTCCCTCTTTTTTAATTTGTTGTTCCATTTTTTCTTTGCAGTAAAACCGATATTTATCACAGGGTTGTTTATTTTTGAAATAAGGGAAATTAATGATTTTTTATTTAATTTTTGAGTAAATAACAACTAATATATGTAGGTATTTCAAATAAAATAAAGGTTACTTGTAAAACGATTTCACAAAATTTAAAATGCAACACTTCGTATGTTTATTTTGCAACTGTGTGTCTTAAATTGAGTTAAAGAAATGCAGTAATTTGGAGAACATTGTGCATGCGTGTTTTACATGTTTCTCCACTTGTGTTGCTATTTTTTCTGTTATTGTGTTATCCAAGGCCCATTTATCAGGTCTGCTTACTTGTACAAAAACAAAAAACTTTTTCTTTTAAGCTGTCAAAAACTTACTACCACATATACAAAGCAAAAGGAAAAAACGTGTATGTAAACTTTTGAAAGCTCAAAAGAACGAAAACAATGATCATCACACCAGAGGTGCATTTTAACGGAGTATATTGAAGGTGGTAGCATTTTTATACAATTACAAAAACAACTCAGGAAATTTTCATGTTGTTTTTGTAAAACTGCAACCATCTGCTTTTGTGTTATTATTTTTGATTAACTTATACCATCCGTGTAAACATAAAGTATACTCTCAACAAAGTTTTATTTTTTTCTTTTAAACACGGAGAGAATTTCATATTATTTTGATTCTACAAAGTCGTAATACATTGTAATACCGTGTAAACTGGCCTTAAATTGTATATAGGTATACAACAAAAACGTTGAACGTTTTTGTGCATGGTAAAATAAACAGGTGGCAGCACTACGTGCATTTTGCTTAAAAGTGCAGCCACACGATCAAGATTTTCTTGATAGTCTTTACATCTAGTGCTGGTTCACACAGGTCAAGTTTACTTGAACAGTTTTATTTAAATTTTCTTTTGAACTTGCGTTCACGTTCATGCACAAAATTAATTTTTGTTTTCTTTTCCTTCAACTTTGTAGCTTTTTATTATATTACGGATGAAAAAAGAAAAGAAATATACAAAACTGACTGGTACGGTCAAGTATGTACTCCTTTCCATTCTCTTTACCCCTCTCTCCTAAAAGCTCAAGACTTGAAGAGTCAAACTTGACCTGTGTGAACCAGCACATACTGATTGTCAAAATATGCAAAAGTTGACAGCTGTGACGTAGGCTGCACGCAAGTTGAAAGCAATTTACTTTTTCAAGATGTCGTCGCCGAGAAAACAACTCAAAATGTTTTGCTATTTTCCACTTTTGATTTTTCTGCACTGTAGGCTGTTCGAAGGGACTTTATCATTTTGCTTATTAATTTTATTAATAAACATATTTCACTATTTTTTTAGGTTTTTAGTTAAAATTTTAAAATTCCCGCAACAATTTGTAAAAAAAAAGAACTTCAGCTTTTGCCGGCAAAATATTTGTGAAAAAAAACAAAAACAACTTCAAAAGATTTGTAATAAGCTGTTTTCTTGAACGAAAATTGATACACTCACTGGCAAGAGAATTTTAGAGGCAAATTCGTATCAATTTTTAAAAGTATGAGTGTATTGGTAAAAAAGTGTGAGTGTATTAAAACTTGATAGCCAAAACTTGATCGTGTAACCCTCAAGTAAGTGCATATTTTGGATAACAGCATTCGATTTTTGGTCAACAATGTTTATTTTTAATACAAAATATTATTTTTAAGTGCCTCATTAAAAAAAATGTATCATATCGCTATTTTATGAAAAAGATAGGCAAAAAATCCAATTTTTAAAATTTAAATTGAAAATACATTTGATCTGGCAGCTGTGATTGTGTGTGCACCCTCCATCACTAATAGTGGTGAATGAGCGTGTACTTAGTTTGTAAGTCCGTGTGAAACTTTTTTATTAGTCATCTCAGACCCCATAAAGAATATATATTCTGGCTCCTTGAGTAATTCCAAGTCGATATAGCCATGTCCATCTGTTGAAAAACTCGAAAAACTCAATAGAAAAGAACAAATTTGGTGTCAAATTGCTTGAAGTTATCCTTTACAGAAAAACTCAAGCAAAAAGATTACCAAAAATGTTAAAAATTTAAAATTGTGAATTTTTTTTCAATAAATTATTTTTTTTTAATTTAATTAAAAAATTTATCAAAAAACTTTGCCGTTTCAAACAATGTGTTTATTGATTTAATTAAGTAGTAAGGCTTTGACAATTCCCAACAACACATTTACAAGTTTAAATTATTTTATTTTAAACGAAAAAACAACTAAAATGTATATTAAATCAAAATTATATTTTTAATTTTCTTTCAACAAAACCATAATTGATTCATTTATCACATTAATTAAATATATATACTTTAAAAAAAATTTGTTTAATTGATTTTGGGATTGAAAGCCAGCAAAATCGTTTTCGTAGGATCGGAGCTGAGAATCAAAATCTGGAACCACCACCCTAAAAAGATGATAATTTCGTTACAAAAACTAACATAAATGGTGGAATAATGCACGCAATAATATAAGATTTTCCACAAATTCCTTTTAAACGATTCGAAATCTTACAAATGCGCCAAAAACCGTAGCAGATATAGATAGTGCGGTAAAATTTCTTCCAACTTAGCTTCATATAGCCAGAAAAAATGTCATGCAATTTTGTGATATACGGTCCATAATTTATCTCAGATCCCATACTAAGTAGCTCTCTGAAATTCACTGTTAACTCGAAATCTAGTTCCACTATGTTTTTTATCATCTGCAATCACTCGACAGAATTTTAGGATGAATGGTTCATAATCTACCAATGGGTCCTATACAAATTCTCCTCCTGAAAATAATTTTAAATCGGTTCAAACTGTTGTTACTAGTCATGCTATTTTACTCAAGCTGGTTCTAAAAAAAGCATAAAACTTTCTGATTGCAAGTCAATAATTTAACATAGGTCTAAGCCGCGACTAATGTTAATGCTAACGCCGCTTTTACTTTTTTTAAATTAAATTGATTTAAAATACACACATTTGCACAACTCAACAACAAAATGTACGTTATTGCAATTTGCTCTTTTTTACTTCGTTTGCACCAAGGTATATTTACACAAGGTAAACTCGTTGCTACAACAATTACAACAAGACAAAAATAACACGCCAAATTGTTTTTGTATTTGGAACTATGGTGTCAAAAAAAACGCAACAATGTGCCTTTAAAATAAAAACACAAATTGAAAAAAAAACAACACGTGCAGTTCAGAATAATAAGCTGAAACAATTTTTAATATATTGTGCATTCTCAAGCATAAAAATAAAGTATTATTGCAAAAAATAATGCATTTAAATGTATTTTGTTTGCTTAGTAATCACAAGAATTAAAATGTTTTTCACAATTTTACACTTTTTTAATTCAAAATGGCGCGCACTAACCATAAGTATGTAAACAAACACAAGGAACCAACGGAACCAACATAAATAACTTTTGACACTAGGGTTCCAAATGGGGTAAACAGCTGACAAACATATGGGCCAACGAGTTTACCTTGTGTAAATATACCTTGGTTTGCACTAAAAAACCATGAGCAAAGTTAGGGCTGGTTCACACACGTTAAGTTTGACTCTTCAAGTCTGGATCTTTTAGGAGAGAGGGGAAAAGAAATGGCATTCTCTTTTCCCTTCTCTCCTAAAAACTCAAGACTTGACGAGTCAAACTTGACGTGTGTGAACCGGCACTTAGTAGTGCATATTTGCTCAGTTGCAAACAAATGTAAGCAATAACATTTGACATATTAAATGCCATGTTGATTTTAAGAAAACTTATAACTCGAACATTTTCGCAGATTGTAAAGTAAAATAGAGAATTAAATTTTAATTAATTAAAAAGAAAACATTTATTTTAATTTGCTTGTGTATAATTGTAAACAAATGCAGATTTTTTACAGTGCTGCCAGAAGTTTTTAGTGTTGCCAGAATACATTTTTAGAAAAATAGCATATATGCACAAAAATAAAAGTGGTATGCTCACGATCAATCATAATTTGCACTGCAAATTAACACATTACAAATTTGCACCATGACCATCGTGATTACCCTTATTATAATTTTATCAAAAAAATATTTCGTATGAAAAAAAAAAATCATTTTTATCTTAAGAAACGTTTAAACTTTTTTTTGTAAATCATTTAATATTTAATCATGTTGATTTCAGATGTAATTTTCCATTGAATTACTAAGTACAAAGTATAAAAAAATTTTGCACTTAATGTAAAAATTTACATTTTTTCTCAAGATAAAAGTTCTTAAAAAAACAAAGACAAAATCAAAAAACATATGATTCCGTACGGAATGTGCGATCCGTTTCGCACTTTGCTTAAGGCCCAGTACAGACGGTAAAACGCAACTGCAACGAAACCCTTTAGAAATTATTGTTTTGAAACCAGTTTCAATCGTTTTCCACACACCCTGCAACCTTAATTGTACCCGAATGTAATGAAATTATCACAATCATTTCGATTTTCCTTGAGAACAGATGAAACGCAAACACGAGTTTCCTGCACGCCGGTTTCAATGCAACTGATTTCCAATGCATTTCAAACCGGTCTCAAAATGGTCGCGTCGTCTGTGGTCCCTCAAATGAAACTCGAAAATAACTAGAAGTTGCAATTTTGTTGCAGTTCCGTTTCACCGTCTGTTCTGGGCCTAAGCAAATGACAGTTTCATACAACTTAAAAAAAAGTTTCTTTAAGTTCAATGTGGCTTGCCTCATATTATTTTTCGCATACTAAGCCAACTTAAGCACATAATGGTTCGGCCTTTAGTTTGTACGTTCTGATATGAAGCAATTGTTTTGTTTCTGTTTAATTGAAATCTTCAGGTATGTGTGGTTGTTTTCCCTTTTTTGTTCTGTTGCCGACAAATCTGTTGAAAATAGAATTCAATATTTAGTGGACAGCCAAAGTGGGTATGTATAAGTTTTTTGTGGCATAAAAATAAAATTTTTTTGTTTAAACCGAGAAAAATTTGTTTTAATTAATGTTTTTTTTAGTTGTTTTCCCAATATCAATGTTTTGCTTTTTTAAATCAGCTAATCAATATACAGAAAAAGTATAAAAAATATTCTACATACAGAAAAGAACGGCAACCGAAAGTAAAAACTAATGAGGCCTTTAGTATGAATGTTTGGAAATTTCGTGTTAATCCAACGAAATAATTTGTGAAAATTGTTTTACTTTAAACTGCGGAAAAAATAATTATTTTAAAACACCAACTTTTTTTTAAATTTTAGTTTATCAGGTCTGTTCTGAAAATCACGTGATTTCAAATCACATGTCCTTTTAAAATCACACGTGTGATTTTGTGGTGTTCTGTAAATCACACCGTTTTTGTGTTTTTCGGTGTGATTTTCAATTGTCGAAAGCACAAGAAAATACAAAAAGTGTGTTTTACAAAAGTATAGCTAATTTTTAACGCTTTTTATGTAATTTTCCAACAATATGTTTTTTTCACCGATCTAGCGATCTCAAATTAAGTTAAGGGTGTGTTGCAATTATTTGCGAATTTTAGCCATTTTCGCGATAAAAGCAATTTGTTTCTATAAGTTTTCGATTATTTATAGCTTTGACGATTTATAATAAATAGCAGAATTTTGCTATCATGCCGCTGTTGGCAAATTTTTGCGAATTTCCGCTAATTTAGAAATTTTTACCGAATATTTTCCATTCCTTGAAGTTTAAGGGACTTTCAATCAATTTTATGGCTCGTTTGAAATATAAATTTTTTTTTTTTTTGTTATTTTTTTAGCGATTTCAAATAAAATTTAGGCTTGTTGCTTTTAGTTCAACCAAAAAAAAAAAAAAAAAAAACAAACTGAAATCACAACAGAAGTCTCAAAAGCAAATATCATTTTTTTAGTGTCGTCGAATTTTCTTATTTTTAAATGATTTGTTGTAAATAAAATAGCTAATTGCATAAAAAATCAATAACCAACACATTGAATATTTTCTTTAAGTAATTTATAATGACGGGCATCTTGCAATAGTCGCAAAAATAACAAAGTGATTTCAAAAAGTTGTTTACGTAGCTGAACGTTTTGAAATCACAAAATAATATGCCTTTCTTGTGATTTCAAATCACTTTCATAAAATGTGATTTTCAGAACAGGCCTGTATATAAATAAAACACACCCTTATAAAATCCAATCAAAAAAGTAAATTATTTTTTATTGTAAAAATCTAAAATTCTTCAATACAATAATTTCAAAACTCCTTGTACCTATATTTTTATTATTTTAAAATTGTATAAAGTAGATATTCAACAGAAGCACCACAAACATAAGAAATAATCTTGCCTAAAATATATTTTTCTAGAATCTTTAAGGCCACAGCAAATCATAGAAATAAAATCGTTTGTATTTTTTTTGTATCAGAGCTCTTGTGGGCTAAATTTAAAATTTAAGCTCAACTACTTTTTCAATTTGTATCTGATTTTTTTTATCAATAAAAACCCCAGATTTAGCCTTAAAAAATATATCTGGTCACACTGCTAGCTGTTATTGTTCTCATCAGTTATCATTAAATATTTATGCATTTTGTTTTCTCTTTCATATTCTGATATTTGACAGTGCTTGTCTTTTTTTCCTTATTTAAAAATTGTGTGTATTCAGTTATCGAGGCTTAAAAGAAGAACTGAAAAAGGAAGAAAAATACGACGAAACAAAAAATAAATAAAATTTTAAATAAACGTACATACATACATCAATTTCACAAAGCAACATCAGTTTTTCTTTGTGCCTCTGGAGTTTAGACGTAGTTTTGGTGTGTAAACGAATCGGGTTTTTCTGTGAAATACTTGTAAAATACCTACAAAAAAAGAAAATTTTTAGTTAAATAAACTAAAAAAGTGTAGGTACATACCTACAAATAAGTGTTTTTTTTAAAGGAGTTATAATTATATCATTAAAAAAAGTAAACATTTTTATTACAACTAAAATAATAAGAAAAGTAATTATGGATTAATAAAAGAATATTTTTTCTTTGTGCTAAAAATTAATGTATATAGGTGCATAAATTTACTATTAAATGTTATTACATACACTAAAATATTGCATATATATATGTACCTATATGGGGTTTAAGCTGTTTTACACATACATAATTCGCTTTCCCTATGGACACTTGAATTTTTATACATACCAACAAAAAAAAAAAAAAACCAAAAGTTGTTGCAGTTGTTTGGTCCCACAAAAAAAATAAGCTAACCAACAACAACTTATTAAAACATTTGAATACACAAAAATAAAAAAACCATCACACAACGACGTTGCACACAAAAATATATCTAGGTACCTATAAAAATACATAAAATCTAAATTTTATATAAACATAAAAAGTAGATTTTATTCTTAACAAAAATTTAAAAAAAACGAAAGTTTTGCTTACATATTAAAAATTTAAAATGATAAAACAATAATGATTCTTAGTTTTTACCATATACCTACATACTTAACAGTGCATATATGTATGTATGTGTATAGTATGTACCTACGTATTTATGTTTATGTATATTATATAAATTTACATAAATGTATTTATATATTAATATACAAGTATATTTACATAATTATATACCTACAAATATTTAGTAAATTTAACACAAAATTAAGATATATCAAACATACTAACATTAAAGTACATAAGTATAACCTAATATCTATGACATTAGTATACATACATACAGATATTTTTTATTCTCTTGTTTTTTTATATCTTTTTCAACAAATTCGTTTATATTATGACTTACCACGTACTTTTAAAACCAAAATACACACATTGAAAAAATGGCAAAGCAGCAGTGCGCGTTTTTTTTTTAATAAATACGCAACAAATGCTAAAGAAGGTAAAGCAAAACATAAAAAACAAATTCCGGCAAAAAATAAGAGAAATGTCAAACACATGTATATAAATGAAAAAATAATGAAAATGATGCCATATCATTGTGAGCACATTTGTTTTGTGGGAATTGACTAACTTGAGGGTTACACGATCAAGTTTTGGCTATCAAGTTTTAATACACTCACACTTTTTTACCAATGCACTCATACTATTAAAAATTGATACGGAACAAATCTAGTTTAGGCACGCACACCCAAATAAAAAAAAAGGGAACAAATCTAGTTTAGGCACGCACACCCAAATAAAAAAAAAGTACCTAGGGTGATAGAAAATTGAAAAATAAGAAGAAAAAATAAAATAAAAATATTGGCGCAAACGCTTAGTTTTCGAGTTATGAACGTTTTAAGTTTTCATATATATGTATGTGCGATTTTACATTACATTTCTAAAGCTATATGGGTAATATTGGTCTCATTTTGAAGGTTTTGACTAGAGCTTTTATGCATGGCCGGCCTTTGGCCGGGCGCAAGGATTTTCTCTTCTATGGTATAACAAACACCGGCTTCGCTAACTAAAGCTTCTCTGCATAGCCGGCCTTCGGCCGGTCGCAAGTATTTTCTCCTCTATGGTATGACAAATACCGGCTTCGCTAACTAAAGCTACTCTGCATAGCCGGCCTTCGGCCGGGCGCAAGGATTTTCTCCTCTTTGGTATAACAAACACCGGCTTCGCTAACTAAAACTTTTCTGAATAGCAAGAAATACGGTAATAAACCAACAAAATATTACTTTTGGCCATATAACTTTAGAAATATAGTGTGAAATCCAACATAGATTTGAAAACTTAATACGGCCATAACTCGAAAACTAAGCGTTTGCGCCAATATTTTTATTTAATTTTTTCTTCTTATTTTTTAATTTTTTATCACCCTAGGTACTTTTTTTTTATTTGGGTGTGCGTTCCTAAACTAGATTTAAGCCATTGATACGAACTTGCCTTTAAAATTCTCTTGTCATTGACTGTTTCAATTTACGTTCAAGAAAACAGCTGATTTCAAGGCAAGTGAGCAAATTTTTCGTTTCTCTTTATAAATTTTTTTCTTAATGGCATCTTGAAAGTAAATTGCTCAAAAATCGAATGCAGCCTATGTCACAACTATCAATTTTTGGAAATTTTGACAAACAGTATATGTAAAAGACTATCAAGAAAAACTTGAGCGTGTAACAGCAGTGTAAAGAGTTTAATGTGGACATTTCTAGCCGGACAAACGAAGTTCTATAGTTTTTTGATATATTTTTCAGACCTACAAAAGTGGTATAAACTAAAGCAAATCAGAAGTTTTTTTATATAATTTGTCGGATCAATAACACTGCTAATTGGAAAACTCAAGCCTGTCACCCCACCCGCGCGTTAACCTAATTCGAATACAATGGTGCTAATCATTTTTAGTTTAGCTTTTGTTTTCGAAATATACAGTTATTTCGAAAATAGAGAAGGTTGCACAATATATCGTTATTTTATTGCAACATAGTCATAGGTATCTCAAAAAAAAAAAATTTGAAAAATTCGATTAAAGTTTTTAAAATTAAATTTTAAATGTATGTACCTGGGTAACATAGTTATACAGATTCAATGAAATATATTTTGCTGTTACTTCGGTTCAGCTTGAGATATAATACTGATTTGTTTACATACATATGTATATATAAGGAATGAAGGAACACTTTTGCTTAAGTAGCAAGAAATTTTTGATTTTTTGAGATATGATTATGTTGCAATAAAGGAGCGATATATTCGCGTAACTCAAAAACCGTTATAAACTAAAAAAAAAAAACAAAATTCCGCAATGAAAAAAAACAAGAGAAAAAAGTTGCTTAAGTTTTTGCCAGCTAAAAAGTATCAAATTTTAAGGAAATTTTTATTCGAAAAAAGAGGAAAAAACCCTCCTTTTTATAGGTATTTACTCAGTATATTAAGCTTTAAAATTATAGGTATGGATTAGATAAAACAAAATTTAAAGCAAAACAACGTACAAATATTTACTAAAAAATAAATTTTATTTATACCTATATACATATTATTGATTTATGTTTTTTGGCCAAAGTGTTGAATTTTATGCAGGGACCGTAAGTAACAGTTATGCCTTTTTTCATAAAAGTCAGATGAAAACAGTTATTTTTTGATTTTTATTTTTTGAGCAAAAATAACTGTTATTTTTGATTTTTGTTTGATCTAAAATATAAAAATCAAAATTATAAAAATCAATATATTTTATCATTGACAAGTGCATGAGGAACAATATGGTATACATATGTACTTGAATCACTTTTTCGACATTTAATTCTATATGCTTTTTTTGTTTTAAAATTCGAATATAACTGTTATTTTGGGTCCCTGGTTTTATGTTTTAAATACCTATAATATTTTGGTAAGCTAATTGGGTCTAAATTTTTCAATGTAAATTAAAAACAACTTTAATTACATTTTTTCCCAACGTTTCGTCAATTTTTTGTTGACTTCTTCAGGGGAATATGTTTATTGTATGTGTTAATATTACATTAAATGAACAATAGGTACCTATAAGAAAAATAAAATTAATTATTGAATTGACATGAAGGCTTTCTTTGTATTGATATTTAATAAACAAATAAAATAAATAAATATAAAATGTAACATTCAACATTTTTTCATTTTTCGAATTTATTCTATGAGCTAAATTTCAGTTATGTATTTTACACAGCGTTTACATTTGCCAGTACTGGCAAGACAGTAAGCATATACATATTAGTTGGCAAAACAATGCAAAAACAAAATAGCTGTAAAAGTGTTTATGTATTAGTGAAAAAGTTTGAATGAATTGCTACTGTCTTGCCAGTACTGGCAAATGTAAACGCTATGTTATAAACCTTTTTTGTAATAGTTCTATTCAAGGCGAATTCAACAAGGTAAACTCTTTAGAACATCTGTTCGTCAGCTGTATTATCCGAGTTGTCAATAAATTGTATTTTTTAATTAGTATAAATGCAAACATTAGCCCAATTCACAATCTTGTGCAAATGGTCTTGCATCGTAGCATTTGCAAAATGGTATAGTGTAGTATACTTTTGAGATTATAGTAAATACTATAACATTTTTCTGATCGGCTTGGTTCACTGAGTGTTAGCTGTCGTTTTGCAATCAACTCGAGTTAATATAAACTATTGGTTTTAGGCGTTGCATATTTGCAAAAGAGTAGCAAGTGCATTGCTGTATATTTTGTTGGTGTATTTTTTCAAATTACGATTAAAATGTTGGTAATTAAATAAACTATTACATTTTATACAATTTAATTTTTTGTTTCGTCAATTCTAGAGTTGGGGTAACAAATTTCTGAAATAATGGGTTAATATTTTAAATTTTTTATTGAAAATTGTTAAGTCCGACGACTCCCCAATTTTGGTTGTTTTAGGTTATAGGCACACTTTAATTTAATTGAAATAATTTTTAACTATTTTTATTAATTACACTACGTGACAAAATTTCAACAAAGTTGTGACCAAATAAATCTGACAGTTAATCTTTATGTAAAATTGTTCCAAATAATAATAATAATAATTCCAAAATAACCGTTATTTGTGTTTTTAAAAAAGATGACGTGACTGAAATGCAAATATCTTCAAAAATTTTGTATTATGGATTTCTTTATTTTAAGTGAAAGGTAATAAAATTTCTAAAATAACCATGGATTGCTTGTGAAGATTAGTCAAGAAATGACAGAGTTACAGGGGACAAAAGTTTAAGCTTCATTGAAAATTTTATGATTTTGTTCAATTTTGCTTTTTTCAAGTTATTTTTTTTTAACCAATGATTTAAAAATCCTAATGTTTTATTGCATGCGACATTAGATTATTTTAATATGAACATTTTGAGCCCAACTAGACATAGATTGGTAAAAAAATTTCAAAGCTACAAAAGATTTAGTAAATTAATACACATAGAAATTCAATCATTTCAAGCAATTTTTGTTAATAAAAATTTAGCTTTGTATATTTATTTGTTGTGAGTTAATTCAATTAAACTTCTGTAACTTTGTCATTTTTGCACCGATCTGGATCCTATTGGGCACAAAATGTTCGTATTGAAATAGGCTAAAATTTAATTTTTTGGATATTTGCATTTCAGTCTTTTTTAAAAACACAAATAACGGTTATTTTGGAATATTTCAAAAACTGTTCTATTCATATTCGGATTCAGCGGAAAATTTTACACAAAGACTAGGTGTCAAATTCATTTGGTCAAAAAAATGTCATGTAGTGTTATCAAAGTAATTTTTGGGAACACAAAATTTTAATTCAAAATAATTCAGAATATCTTATCCCATCAAAAATAAACTTCAGTGTTTTTATCAAGAATAAAATTTGGGAATTAAGGACGAATAACAAAATCTTTTGAATTAATATTTTTATTAATTATAAATTTAACTATTCTTATTTTACAGTTTTACTGAAGAAATTTTTAAAATGTGTCGTTTTATTGGAGGTCTACAACCCTGATACTACCAGCATATAAAAAAAAAACATAAGAATAAAATAGTTACAAATAAAATCGTAAAAAGACAAATTAAAAAAAGCAAACATATCTTAAAAGGAATTATTGAAACTAATATCCAATCCACCACAATAAAAATGTTTAATTTTCATAAACCCCGAACTTATCGCTCAACAGAAGGTTGTTGCATCTGCAAAGCCAAATCGAGCAGTTCACGTTTTACAGATTCTCGCAAATATGAGAGGGATATAATGCAATGTTTTGATCTCAAATATCCACGACAAGGTGAAATTTGCAACGCTTGTGTATTGCTGGTAAAACGATTTAAACGTTTGCCAGTAGGCAGTAAACGTAATTGGAGCCATGTAAGTTTTTTTTACAAATATTAACTTTTTTTTTATAAATATATTTTATTATTTTTATTTCTATACAACAGATAGTAGATGCTAAAGTTGGCGTTGGACCTGGTTACAACAAAGTCCAAATAAAATACAAAAGTGAAAGAATAAACTCAAGAGCGGCAGCTCAACAGCAGCCTGCCTCATCAACATCTTTAAAAAACTGTAATAATGGCTCTTTTAATGATGCTGGCACATCCACCTCTCTTAATATCATATCTTTTATACCAGAAAAATTTTCCAAAATTTTTAAGAAAACAAGAAAGCTTAAAGACCCTTCAGCGCACTATTCTAAGCGTAAATCTGTGTATAATGGTTGGTCACAAAATAGCACACAATCCTTGTCCAACACACCAGATTCTTTGGACAGTGATTACGAAGACAGCAGATTACAAGGATCCTTATCCGTAAATCCAGGCAGTAGTGCTGTAGTACAATTTCAAACTCAAACGAGAGCTTCGGCTTTTAAGGCCCAAGCAGCAGCTGAGGCCAGAAAACGAATAATAAAATTGGGCACAAAGCGACGAAAGTGTTTGCCTCCACGTAAGCACCGTCGTTCTACGATATACGAAGAATCTTTACAATTTTTCAATGAAGAAGAATGGCATGAACGTAAATCCTGTTGTGGCATGTTGTATGAATGTGCAGCTCTAGGTGGTGCTTTATTGATTGATGCTGCTAATTACAAACCCTGTGAACAACATCAAACATCAAGGCTGACTTCTCAAATAGACAGAAATGCAGATATTGGGGCAAGAAATGTTGCTAATAATAATAATGGTAATAAAACCGCAACAGCTCTGCCTTTGACAAAATCAATTGTACAAATAATGCCAGCAGTGGCACAATTACAACCGCCTCAAGCCACAACAACAGTGTCGACCTTACACTCGACCATCAGCAAAACTATAAATAATAGTTATAAAACGGCGGTGGCAAATGCAACAACACCTACACCAGTGCTTAAAAAACATCATTTATTCTTTAAAAGACAATCAGAATGCTTTCCACAAGGTGACATTGTCACAAAAACCCACAACGCCAATAATGATACAAATTCTAAACAACAAAATGTTTCTAACATAATCAATACTGAGTCTGAACATCATAATAAACAGCAGCAACATCAAAGTAGTAGTACAACCTTACAAAGACACATCGAAAATGCCATACATTCGAATTCTTCAACAACAATTTTAACAAATCCTTTAACATCATCAGCACTGAGTATTTCGGTTACATCTTCATTACCGGTCGCCTCATCTTCTGGATATGTCTCAACAATCCCACAAATGCCTAAACATTCCTTAGCTAAAGTGACTACAATATCACCATCATTACCACCAACATCTCTTCCACACAACCAACATCACAATATTAATAGTTCGCAGTCTTTGGCAAAACAAAATAGTTTTCTACATAAAATAAAAACCGATTCTGGTAAAATTGTTAAACATTCACTGGAGAAGTTTAACACCGCGATTAGACTTCACAACAGTGATATAAACGATATGAAACCTATTGTTCGAACTGTCGATAAATCATTTATACTAGCCAAGCCTCCCACCCAAGCCAATATTATTTCCTTAAACAACTCAACCACCGCTACAACTACTTATCAATCACTGGCATCATATAATGCCGCTGCACAACCTCCTCTAACTACGGCCTCACTGTCTGCAGCATCACCGACTTCTTCAACTTCCTCTACATCGTCCACTAAATTTAGTGATAATTCATCCGATTCTGGTTTTGATGAGAATATGTTGGATCGTAAATCGGCTAGTCCATTGGTAGGTTTTTTTAGGATAACTTATTTTCTATTCTCGAAATTTCTAACCTCAATTTTTTTTATTTATTTTCTTTTTAGCAGGAAGATTGCGAAAAGAAAATTTTAAGTCGACCTGGGGTTCAGACCATGTTTTTAGCCAGCGGTGTCCAAATCCAAGGCCAGCCTCAAAATTTGGTTTTGACTGGTAATGAGGTAGCTGCAAAAATTTTACAAAATCGTAAATACAGCTCCATAACAACAAGTCCTATAACAACAAATGTAAGTATAATTTTTTTAAGTCATACTTATTTTTAGTTATGTTTTTATATTTTAAGAATTTATTTTGAGATATACGGCCATATTCTGTTCATCGCACGATTTGAAATCGCAAAACGCCAGATTTATTTTTTGGTGTTGTCAAACTCGTGCGTTTTGCTTGAGTTCTGTCATAGTCTCTTAAAAATATTTTAGTTCTCTTGAGCATACTTTTTCAATTTGCGATTTAGAGAATAACTTTTATACGATTTTAAGTCAGAATCGCAAATGTTAAACGTTTTCCGATAGTCAGAACATGCCCGATAACTTAAAGACAGTGTAAGTGAAGGTTGAAGGGGTGGCTAAGTAATATAATACTTTAAAAAAGATACAGGTTCAACAGTAATATATACTTTGTTTTGGTGTATAAAAAAACATAAAACATTAAACCAGATTCACAACAATTGCATTGCTTGTTCACAATGAAAGGAACAAAAGAAAGAAATTTTTGTATTTATTATTCACGCCTATGTTGTGAATAAAAAGAGAAGAGTTTTTTCCACGAAATGCTGCTGTTCTCCATACAATTTTTAGGTAAACACATATAAATCAGTGTTTAAAAATGCTTGACTATTTTTAATGCTTTTGTAATTGCTTAACTTAACTTAAGAAAAAGAACACAGTAAAAGCAAAAAGCAAAAGCAGAAAAAGTGAGAGTAACTAATGTATTTACTGTCACTATGTGTATGTTCTCAGCTTAAAGTTTAAACATTCAGTCAAGCAACCACTAAAAAAAATGCTGTTGCTGTAAGTAATATGTTTTTGTTTTTTTTTATGTAGTTGCTTGGCTGGCTGTTTAACATTTTTTTGACTTGATCGCTGTTGCTTGCTGTTGCAGAAATTTGTTTTGAAAAAATCTTTGACGGTAAGAACTAAGAATTGTGGCGCCGCGTGTAAATCGAAGAATAATTGAAAAATATTTTTATTTTGATAATGACCAAGCTATGTGTAAAATTTGCTCACATAGGTACATATGTACATATGTTTAAAAGTGATAGAGTTTTTAATCTAACATATGAAGTTTTATTTATTTTCATATGTACATAGGTATGTAGGTATGTATTTTCGTATTTATTGAGAAAACATACTAAAAACATTAAAGAAATAGGTACCTAAAAATATGGTTTTGCGTAACTCACTAAATAAAAGAACAAAAATTAGTTTTTTCGCAAAAAAAAAAACATCTAACGGTAATGATCTTTAAACATTCTTTCTGCAAAAATACTAAGAAATTCAAAATATTCAAAATATATGTATGAAGTGCATGCCAGCAACAGCAAAGAAGTTAACTTGCTGACTTTAAGCGCATGAAAAGCCAAAAAAAACTTAAACAAAATTTATTACTTACTTAAGTTGTTGCGTTGCTGACTGATTAAGCAAAGAACATATACATAGCGAGACTAAATAAATTATTTACTCTCTCTTTTTCTGCTTTTGCTTTTTTGCTTTTGCTTACTCTCTATCAAAGTAATAAAAGGCATTGAAAAATACAGTTTTTTAATTTGCAGCAAAAAATTTAAACAAAGCAAAAATTTCGTTGCTGTTGCTATTTAAAAGCAAGCAATTTAAACACTGATATAAATACATATAAAATATTAAGAACTTCCTTCCGGCTGTAATTTTTTTTATGGAATCTATACATTTTGAATTACTAAGTTAAAATATAAAACAAGCAAGAAAATATAGTCGGTCAAGCCCGACCATACGATACCCTACACCACAGTATTTAAAAACACATCATGCTTATGTGTCCATGTAAATATGGATTTATCTATGCTTATAAACTTCATGAAAATCGGTTTGAAAGTTTGTGAGAGGCATAAATTGCCCCTATCTCCCCTCGTGGTCCTATTTTTAAAAAATGCATACCTTTTGTGTTCATATAGATATGGTTCTATCTATGTTTTAAATTTCATTAAAATCGGTTTGATAGTTTCTGAGAGGAAGAAATTTCCCCTTTCTTCCCTCGTGGTCCTACGATTCGGCCCAATAGGCTTGGTTCTTGTGGCAATAAGAACCTATGAACCAAATTTTATCAAATTATCCAGCCAGCCTGCCAGCCGGGAGGACATCGTTAGTTCGACTCAGAAAGTGATTCTGAATCGATCGGTATACTTTAAGGTGGGTTAGGTATACGATCGGTATACTTTTAAGGCGTTACACACATCAGCACAAATGCATAATACCCTCTCCACTATTGTGGTGTGGGTATAAAGGGTGAATGCGTGTTCCTGTTTAAGGGTATCTTACACTATTAACCTTTTTATTAAGCCATGTGAAAACCTCAAGTGTGAATGCAATGGGTTTGGGAAATGACAAAGATTACGAAAAAATTTTGTTTTTTGAAATTTTTCTAAACAATAATAAAAGGAAATAAAATTAATAGCGGTTTTCACCCTTGATAGTAAAGTCCATTGTAGACCTTGTGAATCTTATTAATTTAGTTAAAGTACTAAGATTTCCAACTCTGCAACAACAAAATGTATTAGACTAAAATTTACTACGCTGTGGTTAAAAAATCCAACAAAAAGCTGTAGTAAACACGTTTTTTAAATAACCAAGAATAAAACAGTTGAAGACTCTGCAACAACAAAATGTATTAGACTAAAATTTACTACGCTGTGGTTAAAAAATCCAACAAAAAGCTGTAGTAAACACGTTTTTTAAATAACCAAGAATAAAACAGTTGAAGACTTAAAATATCTATAACTATAACTATGGGGGGTGTGCTGGAAATCGCAAACGCAAGAATTTGGAAGCTGTTTATAATACACTTTTAATCAAATTTTTATAATTTTTGTTATAAAATTCTGTTTAATAAAGAAATGTTTGTATAATATTTGTCATAAAATTCTTTTATTACAGAAATCTTACTAAAAAACAACTTTTAAAATTATTGCGTTTTGCGTTTGCGATTATCAGCACACCCCTGTATATCTATCTCTCTCCCTCACTCAGCAACATCATTAGTTTACAATACTAACGAAAAAGACACTCACTCTTTGTAGTATAAAATCGTTTTAAGTAAAGCAGAGTTGTACACTTAATACAAAGGGTGAACGCCGCTATTATTTCACAATAATCAAGGTACTTTAACTCAAGGTTGACTCATTTGGGAGTGTAGACATGCTGCTCAATAAAAATACTCGACTTGTCAAAATTTTTTTCATATAAAACATAAACAATTTCGCGCACACATGTAAACATGACTGCGTATACTTACGAATTTGACAAAAAGGTGTTTATGTCTGTCCGCTATCGAGTCAACCTTGTGTAAATGTACCTTGACAATAATAAAAGTGAATACAATCTATAATGTTCAATTGCGTATTTCGACAGTCATACTAAACATACTAACTTTTACCCGTGACTTCGTTTACGTGAAAATTAGAGCAAGATTTGAAGATAATTTTCTATTATATAAAAAATTTACAGAAATTTTATGTAGTTTTCTTCATCTATGCTATTATTGGAATAATTATTTTTCGCCAACGCAAACATACCAGTTTTGAGCACTCGATACTCTTGAGCAACCGGCATTCAGTTGTCGATATGAAAAGCAAGGGGTCTTTAAAGATGTTTATTCCGGCCACTCGATCATATGTAAACTGTATACTAACAGCACAATTATTAATACAAAATTCGCCGGGAGTTTTTTTTTTTCTTTTCACAAGAAAAATGGGAGAAAGGAGAATTTCTGGGGAATTTTTATTCATAAAAGGGCTGTAAATTAATCAAAAAGAGAAAAAGTACCAATTTTTCACTATTTTCCTCCTAGGTTAGGTTAGGTTAGGTTCCATGGGCAGCCATCAAAAGACAGCTCACTTGGGTCCTTCAGTGGTCCCTTTGTGATACCCGGCGCCAATGCCCATCCCCCAGATCAGTCATCCAGATGGCGTCACTGCAGGTTCCAACCACTTCGTCTTCCTAATGAAGAGAAGGAGCGATTTCAGTTCTGTCATGGACAGATCCCCCAAACAGGAAAACATCGGTTCCCCAAGGTATTTTTCCCTGATGCCCCGTAGTCCAGGGCAATGACAAAGGAAGTGAAGAACAGTCTCCTCTTCCTCCTCGTTCTGACAACTCCTACAGTAGTCATTAAATTCCAGACCCATCCTCGCAGCATGAGACCCCACCGGCCAGTGTCCAGTTAAAACCGATATCCATTTTCCTCCTAAAATTCCCCTATATTTGAATCTGGGTCATATGCTACCAAATTTCTTCCGAATTCATTGAGAGAATTTCGCGAGATTGAGCCACAAACTAACAAACATCTAAATATGTAAACATACATTTATAATACATGTTAGGTAGGATAAAATTTTTAAAAATAAAAATTTGCTAGGAAATTAAATAAAATTATTTATAGCCAGATTCTAATGGCTTTTAAAAAAAGGGATATACGTGAGGTGCACAAATGAGAACATGTTTGTGAATTGTGCATTTTTTATTCCATAAAAATTAAAATGGTAAAGCAAATCCAATTTTTCTTTCTTAATTAATTTTTTGTTTTATTACTTAACAAAATAGTTTAGTCTGGGTTCATACGGCTCTTGTATTATTGACATGATTGCTATTTTACATAGCGTCTTCACCTGACAATTTTTTGTCATACCAAACGTCAAAGTCCATATATATAAAAAACTCGAAAATTTTTGTCAGCGTTTTTTTAATATGAAGTTTGACGTTTGGTCAAACGAGTATACAGATGCATGTACTGTCTTTACGTTTTGCTTTTTCATTCGTTGTTTAATTTTGTTATTGTTTTCAATATTAAAAAAGCACATGTCGGTCCCAATTTACATTATACCATTTTTGTCGTTGCGATTATTGTCGTTTCTTCTTTGAAGTCGGTCTGATATTTACATTGTACGATTTTTGTCGTTAAAACTTTTTCTGTGCAACCGAACCAGAGTACGAAAACAAACAAAACGAAACGTTTGTTTTTATTAATGCTTATTTTGACTACCATAGTAATTAAAAAACAAATTAAATTAAATAAAAACAATAAAAAACAACTTAGAGTGCTATATTCGGCTGTGCCGAATCTTTGATACCCTCCACCGACAGTTCGAATGTTTAGGGAGTAATATCTGTATGATGTTATTATTATCTTAAACTGTGACGATTTGTTATTAATTATGGTTTTAGGTGTACTAAACTGTTTTCCGGGAGTAGGGTATCTATGGGGCCTAGGGTAAATTATGTACCGATCTTCACGAAATTTCACAGTATCATTTATAGTTCTATAAAACTGTGACGAGCCAAAATTTGTTATGATTGCATAATTTTTTACGGTTTTAGGCGTACTAAACTGTTTTCCGGTAGTAGGGTTTATATGGGGCCTAAGGTAAATTATGGACCGATCTTCACGAAATTTCACAGTGTTATTTCTAGTCCTAAAAAACTGTGACGTACCAAATTTAGTTACGCTAGCGTTATTTTTTACGGTTTTAGGCGTACTAATCTGTTTTCCGGGAGTAGTGTTTATATGGGGCTTAGGGTAAATTATGGATGGATCTTCACGAAATTTAACAGCGTGATTTCCAGTCAAATAAAACAAATTTTTGCAAAATCTTATCTCATTCCGTGCCTTGTTCCAGCATTTATGGTATTTTTTGTAACAAAATTATAAATTTTTTTAGGTGGTGGTTCCACATTTTGATTTATAGCTCTGGTCCTACTGAACCGATTTTGCTGGATTTCAATCCCAAACTGCTAAGGATAACTACAAGCAATTTGGCACCAAGTTTGTTTATTTCTTTTGAGTTGTTCGAAAGTGAGCGTGTTTTCAACAGACGGACAGACGGACATGGCTAAATCGACTTAGAATTACTCAAGGACCCAGAATATATATACTTTATGGGGTCTGAGATGAATAATAAAAAAGTTTCACACGGAATGACAAACTTAATACACCCTCTTCACAACTAATTGTGGTGGAGGGTATAATAACGTAACAAATCAAAGGCATTGTGGATTTTACTCTTGTTATGCCACTACAAAAACCAAACAAGAACTAAATCAATTACTCAAAACAGAACGTTTCTCTATCTGTTTTATACTCAGATGTACGATTGTAACGGTAAATTAAATAATGCAGATGAGTGGAAAGCAGTGTGACCACAACTAAAAAAAAATTGGATCCTAAATGGGGATTAAAACAATGCTAAAAATGCTAAAAATAAAATTTGAAAATGCTAAAAAAATGGTAAATTTTCTTAAATAATTGTATCATTTTAATGAATGAATTATACATTAATTTACCTGAAAATATTTTATTTCTTTAAAATAAAATTAAGTTTATATAAAAATAAATTGTATACATACATGGATTTATTTTATAAAAACAATTCAGTAGTTTGACAAAAGTCAGCGATTTTTGAACCAAAAAAACAAAAGGCCCTATCTACAAAATATTACATGATAAACGCTTAAAGCCCTAACCTACAGTTTGCAAAATATGCAACATTGTAAACTGTCAAAAAACTGTTAAGGCGCAACCATAATGTTCTTAAGTTGGCTTAATCAAATGTGCGAATACTCAAAGAAAATTTTTGTTAAGTTTTATGAAACTTCCATTTGCTTAAGCAAAGCGCTAAACATATCGCACATTCCGTACGGAATCAAATGTTTTTTGTTTTTGTTTTTTAAAATTCATTTGAGAGACTTTTTGTTAATTTTTGACAGTAGGTAAAGCAAGGCTATGCATATTATGGTTGGGCCTTTAGGTTTTACAAGAAAAGTAAAAGAAAAAGAAATTATAAACTGTTTAAGGCGATTAATAAATTTATCATTTTAAATAGTTTTTTGTAAAATTTTAAAAATGTAAGATGTTAATAATGGCTTAAGTCGATATTTCGTGTTTTGAGATATTAAGGGTTTTGTCTAAAAAGAATTGTGTGTTGTATTGTGAAAGTTAAAATATAAATGCGTATAGTTTAGGTTTTTTAATAATGACATTTTATACTTGAAATTTAGCAGCGTGAAGAAGATAAAAAGAATATGTAATAAAATTAAAAATCACTTTATTCAACTTAAGCCATTATTATTTGTTGCCACAGATATAAATTATTAAATACAAAATATAAGTAAAAACAAAAATTATCATTGAAATTATAAAAGGCTATTCAACAGCATTTTCAGTAAATTTAATTACACATTAAATACATCATTATAGGTATGAATAGTTTTCCTTAATTTCCAAAGTGTTGGTCAAAATACCATTAGAATAAGAACTGTTTTCTTCATATTCTAAACACCTATCCAGGAGGCTTATTCTGAATTGCGATGCGAAAATCAATGCGATGCGCAAATGAAATGCGATGCGAAAGAAAATTGGTATTCTGTTAGACTTTCGCAATCGCATTCGCAATTTATTTTCAAATCGTGGCAACGCTGCTCAAATATACGTCAGTGTCAATAAACGTCAAATTAAAAATAAAAACATTTTTTGTGTTTGGCTGTGAAATTGTTTAAACAATTTATTTAAGACATTCTGTAATAAAAAAAAAATAATAAAAATGGATTTTGTGGCACTGTGGTTCGACGGCGAAGAAAATGAAAATGTTTTGTGTGTACTTTAAAATCTGCCCAAACCTATTAAAATTAAAGTCAAATATTTTTGAACTGGTTTATATATTTCATACTTTTTTCCATCCTGCAGCGTCTCTAATAGGTGGACCCTTGATATTTTGTTCTTCAGTTAACGTTTGCCATAAAGTATTTGCCGACTGACGTGCATTTGGTGTTTTCAAATTGCCTCTTGCCAATTGGCTTTGCTTATTCATAAATTCTATCATTATTTCAAATTGACGCGGTTTGGTGGTCTTACTGCTTGCTTCCCTGAATTAAATAATAAATATATGATGAATAAATAAATAAAATATTATCTTTCACTAACATGTTTGTACTTTGCGAACGCTATTTTGTTGTCGAATAAATTTTGCGAATTTGACATTTGTCTTCGCGATGTAGAATACCGACTTGTCACCCTTTTCGCATTTGAAATGCGATTAAAAAAAAACTTTGCGAATATCGCAATACATAATAGCAATTGTTCGCATTTATGCATTTTCGCATCTCATTGATTTTCGCATCGCAATTCAGAATAAGCCTCCAGAATTCAATAGTTGAACTTGGGTTCATCAATTCGTATGTATTCAGCTTTTGCCATTGCAGTTCCAAAACCGTTATTTCTTCTGTAGATAAATCTACCATTTCTTCTTTAAATTTTTTTTTGTGTTTACAGGGTTGCTATTATATACATTTGTATTAACGTATAAATGACAAAATACAATTATAGAGATTGACAGAAATTATAAGTTATATTGTGAAATAGCAGTATATAAAATTTTTAAGATTAAAAAATGCTAAAAACAATTACAAAAATGCTGAAAATAATGCTAAATGCTATTCGAAAAATTCGCTGCTAAATAAATAATGCTAAATTTAGCAGTGAAAATGCTTAAAGGGTCACACTGGTGGAAAGCCAATTGTTTCGTTTTCTCTCTTTGACACTAGAAAAGTTTTTGTTTTGCTCATGTACAATACAATTTAAGAATTTTGAATAGTTTTGTACATTTTGCAAACGTTTGCGAAATGTTTTGTTTGTGTTCATACTCTGAACCGAACTTCAATATATTTTTCGTCAAATGAGAGCACAATGAGAGAACGAATGAGCGAACAAAATGAATCGAAGAGTACACTCCAGTGTTACCACCAGTAAGATTCAAAATTACACTTGAGATGAAGTAAAGTTACCCGATTTAAATGAAATTAATTATTACCTGATATAAAATTTAAGTTTTATTTAATAAAAATACATTTACAAAGATGCAAAAACACAACAAACTCATTAAAACAAGATCAATATTAGTCAAAATGATGAAACAGAACTGGGGCTGAACGTTTTTTTACATGCAGTTTGACATAAAATTATGCCAGAGAATGCGGTCGAGAAATAAAATCAATTTTATTTTGAGCACGTTTTTTCTAATGCTCTCACACAAGGCGAATTTATTACAGGTGGTCTTAAAAGCCCAGCTGGTATTAGCTAAAATCACTGTTGGATGTCAAAATTTTGTTTATTCTCTTTTATTATCTTTGTTTCTGTTTTGTTTTATTTCTGTTTTTGACATTGTACAATGATTTTACAAAAACAAATTGCTTATGGTTTTTGTACGAGTTGTACTTGTTGTAGTACCGAGATTACCTGGGATGAATTCGCCTTGCTCTCACATAGACACTTATTCTCTTAACAATGCTACCGTACTTTCATTCAATTTCATACATTTTGTAAACAGAGAAAAATAAGAACAAAAGAAAACGAAAGAAATGAGAGAGAATTTGAAGTTACTGCCAGGGCTGTCAGATATGGCGATTTCTCGCCAAACGTGGCGATTTTGAAAAGTGTTTGGCGATGGGATTTCCCATTTGGCGACTTTTATGGCGATTTCTGATATAACTGGCGATTAACTTGGCTATTTTTACCATTTATATTAATTCGGCAATTTTGTTTAACAACTTGTCATTATACCCACACCACAATAGTGGAGAGGGTATTATGCATTTGTGCTGATGTGTGTAACGCCTTAAAATATTGGTCCTAGACCCACCTTAAAGTATACTGATCGTCTTAGAATCACTTTCTGAGTCGAACTAACGATGTCCGTTCGGCTGGCTGGCAGGCTGGCTGGCTGGCTGGCTGTCCATGTAACCTTGTGCGCAAAGTACAGGTCGCAATTTTTGAGATAATTTGATGAAATTTGGGTCATAGGTTTTTATTGGCACAAGGACCAAGCCTATTGAAAATGGGTCGAATCGTATGACCACGAGGGAAGATAGGGGGAAATTTCTTCCTCTCAGAAACTATCAAACCGATTTCAATGAAATTTAAAACATAGATATAACCATATCTATATGGACACAAAATGTATGCATTTTTTTAAAAATAGGACCATGAGGTCCGAGGGGCAATTTCTGCCTCTCAAACCGATTTTAATGAAATTTAAAACATAGATAGATCCATATCTATACGGACACATTAGCTATACAGTTTTTCAAAAATAGGACCACAACGGGAGGTAGGGGCAATTTCTGCCTCTCACAAACTTTCAAACCGATTTTCATGAAGTTTATAAACTTAGATAAATCTATATTTATATGGACACATAAGCATGATGTGTTTTTAAATACTGTGGTGTAGGGTATCATATGGTCGGGCTTGACCGAATATACTTTCTTACT
This sequence comes from Pollenia angustigena, assembly GCA_930367215.1. NCBI lineage: Eukaryota > Metazoa > Arthropoda > Insecta > Diptera > Polleniidae > Pollenia > Pollenia angustigena. The sequence goes on along the minus strand of OV884059.1, from coordinate 121,175,272 downwards.
TGTTTTTGTTATCATTACTAATATAAAAAAACATATTAAGTGAATTTTATATTCAGTCACTATTTAATTCTAATCGTATGTATGTAATTCTAATAGTATGTAGGTCAAAATTCCAGTAATAAAATCGGTGAGGCTTCAGCCAATTTAGCGCCTTTGGCGCTAGATTTAGCGCTTTTTAACTGTCAAAAAGACGCAAATTAGCGCTTTTATAGATACCCAACATTTTTGTACTTTTAAATAAAATAAATAAAAAAAAAACAAGACACATTAAAACAAAATTTGTTTCCGTTTTTTAAATTCTTTTGATGTATAGTACTCTGAAATGCATACTATACAAGGAAAGAAGTTTATTATTTTCTAAAGTAATCCATTACGTTTCTTAAAACAAAAAAAATCAAAAATAATTTCCTGATTTTAACTTGTTTTGTTCGTATTAAGTAAAACTTTCTGAAATAAAGAAACATTTTCTCATGATCAAAAAATTCACGTTTTTGGTATATATCAAAAATTTCTTAAAACAAGAAATAGAAAAGAAGCTTAGTTTTATTAAAAAAAAAGAAAGATATTTCTGAAATCAAGCAGCATTTATTTAATATTAGTCTGATTTTTTTGATTTTTAAACAGAATCGAATTTCTTGCATTAAGAAACAAATTGACTTTAGCGTGCTGAAGCCTAATAGTTTGTTCAACCACGTCTAGTTAACATTTTGTTTACTGATCTTCATGATTTCATGTCTTATTTTATTCATAATATACCTGGATTTCTGATAAATGAGGTTAGCGCTGTAAAATCTTTGTATTTGATATATTTCTATTTAAAACGATTTTTTTTGACGGCGAGTGTAATAAATAAAACTTGGTTCTTAAACATTTTATCAAGTTTTTTGTTTTTTAAATTTTATTTAGCGCTTTTTGATTGGGGGCACTGCGCTTTTTGATTAGAAATAGTTCACAACCCTGTGCGTACTTTATTTAAGTTTTTAACTGAATACATATATGATCTGCATTTTATGTTATTTAAAAAAAAAAAAAAAATTTTACAAAAACTGAACAAAATTTTTTGTATGCAAAATTTAATTTAAAAAAAAGAAAATTTTACAAAAACTGAACAAAATCGACGTTTGGCGATTTTTGGCGATTTTTGACATCCGGTTTGGCGATGGAGCTCAAAAAAATCTGACAACCCTGGTTACTGCTGACGTTTTAATTATGGGCCTTAAAATTTTTGCCTGAAGTTGAAGACTCAGTTCTGTTTCATCATAAACAGTTAATTTTATTTAAATTTACAAAAAATATTATTAAAGACTCAAAAAAATTAATAAAACATAAAATAAAACTGCTAAAATAATGAGTTCAACTTCCACATTTTGTTGATATATCTTGGGAAGGTTTAAAATGTTCTTTGTCATTGCTTTATCATGGATGCTTTTTAGCCCCATAGAGCTTACAAAAGGTTAGCTGTCAAACGAACTGTCATACTGTTTTCACTTTTTGATCAGGCATATCATCATGAATGGATTCATGCTTGAACAACGCCAAATATCCAAATATACTTTGAAAATCAGCCATCGATTTTCGCAACTTAAAGGTGACTTCATGACTTAAATTACGCAACTTTTTTCACAAATGAAGGCGATGTGTTGATTTAGAGAAAAAAAACTGTCAATTAGATTTCAAGGTCGTGCGATGTGACACGTATTGATTGTTTTCCGCAGGGTTGTGAAGTCAGTGGTTAATGCTGATAAACCAGCAACAATCGGTGTCTGGGAGGTCAACATTGTTCATTTTATTCGAAAAAGAGAAACAAAATTGGACGTCTGCAATGCGTTTCGTCAAGGACAAGCGCGGTGTCTATTTGTTTGAAATCAGTTTCAAATGGTAATGCCGTGTATCAATCTGCGATTAAAATTATTTTTTTTTGTGTTGTCTACCATTTAAAGTTTCATGGTTTTAAAAAATATCCTTTAAATTAATAAAATTAATTATATGTTGCAATATTGGAAACATATTTTTAGTTTGAATAACTTTTTTCAATAAACCTCAGGTTCTAAAAAACTATGATAGGGATCTTTATCCAAATCTAAGTGTCCATCTTGCGACCACTGTTTCCAACTTTTTTTGAACATTTCCCGCCAAATCGGCCGTCAAAACCGCTAGAAACCGCTAAATATTAAATTTAGCGGGATTTTTTTTAAAAATACTGCTTAAACCTTAACATTTTTAAAAGTTTGATATAAATCTAGATATAGGCTCTCTCTCTCAAATTAAGTTACATACTAAGGTTTCGAACTTCCCTAGTTATTTTATTCATCTGTGCGAGTCTTTGATACCCTCCACCTACTGTTAGAATATTTCCGACGTGGTCTTTATATGGGTCATACGGTAAATTATGGGATGATCTTCATAAAATTTTAACAAGAAATTTATAGTCTTATAAAACTTTGACTGACCAAATGTTATTATAATATTTAGAACACAGATTGAACACTTTACGGTTCTACGAGCTCTAAAGCTTTTTCCGAGAGTATATGCTTTATATGGGGCCTATGGTAAGTTGTGGATTGATCTGCACGATATTTGACAGTGTAATTTCTAGTCGTTTTGTATGACTAGAAACCAAAATTTATAAAAAAAACATTATTTGTTGGGGCTTTAGACGTACTGTTTTTCAAGAGTAGGTTTTATAAAATATGGACTGATAATCACGAAAATTTACAGTGTAATTTCTAGTCATATAAAACTGGCGGACCAAATGTATTACAATAACATTATTTGTTACGTTTTTAGGCATACTATATAAGGCCTATCGTTAATAATGGATCGATTTAACAGTATGATTTTTAGTCATATAGAACGAATCTGTGCATAATCTTATATCAATATGTGCATTCCGCCACTAGTTATGCTAGTTTTTGTACGAAATTATAAATTTTTTAGGGTGGTTGTTCCACATTTTAATTTATAACTCTTTTCCTACTGAACCGATTGTGCTGGACTTCAATCCCAAACTGCTTAGGTGAATTCTAAACAATTTGATGCCAATATTTATATTCCCTTTTGAGTTGTTTGAAAGTGACAACAGACGGTTAGACAGATGGATATGGCTTAATCGACTTAGAATTACTCAAGGACACAGAATAAATGGTGGCATGTCATAACGTCCAGTGTCATAGTGTCCATGGACTTTGCAAAGTGTCATAACGTCCGCGGACGCTATAACATTTCTCTAATGGAAAGTGTCATAATGTCCATGGACACTATGACACTTTCAAAAGTATCATAACGTCCATGGACACTATGACACTGGACGTTATGACATGTCACCGAATAAATGTACTTTATGGGGTCTTAGATTAATATTTAAAACAGTTTCACCCGGAATGACAAACTTAGTACGTAAGCACGTAAACGCCAAAAAAATTTATAACATTTACGCTATTTTTGGTAATTATTTGCCAAATTTTGATCAATACCTTACTTTTTGTTTCAAAATTTTAAGCAAGCTTAAAAGTGTTAATTGTTACATACAGCCCAAACAAAATACTAACTGAAAATCGAAAAAAAAAATGTCACAATCTTCAGTTCACTAAAACTATAAAAGTAATTAAAACCGTGAACATAAACAAGTAGTTTTTAGCCAGAAAAACAAAAAGAAAAAAATTATTAATTTTAAATTTGAGAAAGCTTTTTATAGCGAAAATGAGCCGCAAAAAGTTGTTTAAAAATCTCTAGATTTCCCGCTTACCGCTAAAACGTATTTTTTCCCGCGATTGACATTTCAAAAACGCTAGATTTAGCGGGAAAATCTCTAAATTGGCAACAGTGCTTGCGACATTCATTAGCAAACATTTGAAAATATATGTATGTTTAATAATTGAAGTCGTTTCTTAAAAAGAAACCGAGACTTTGGTTCAGAAGTCTGTGCATTTCTTAGCAACAATATTTAAAAAGAAATAAATGTCATCACTGAAATCGAAGTAAAAATTTCAAATAATACCTAAATTACACCTAAGAGAAATTACCCACGCTCTACCCACGACCGTAAAAATTATACCAAATTCGGGTAATTACCCACAAAGTGGCAATACTGGTACACTCGCTTGTGTACCCCTTGTAATTCCTATCTTCCTATCACCTGACAATTTGTTGTCATACCAAACGTCAAAGTCTATATAAAAAAAACTCGAAAATTTTTGTCAGCTTTTTTTTAATATGAAGTTTGACGTTTGGTATGACAAAAAATTGTCAGGTGAAGACGCTATGTAAGGTAAGAATCGCAACGACAAAAATAGTTTAATGTAAAAGCAGACTCGTCAACATGACATGAATCATTTGAAGGCCAATTCATGTTCAAAGAAGAAAAAGGGAGACTCTTGTCAATAAGACATGAGCCGTATGAACTCAGACTTAATAATCAAAAATAACAGTATTAAATTCTAGGAGAAAAACAAGCTAAGCCAAAACATCTCGCATGTACTCAATTTTGCACCCGTGTATAAATAATTCATTTTTGGAGAATTTGAACAAACATTTTAGAGTTTACCGTTATATTTCAACGTGCTTGCTTTGTTTATGAAAAATATAAGTTAAATGTTGCTATAATATCGCGCGGTAAGCAGCTTGTGAAAAAATAACCAAAAAACAAATCAAATTATAAAAAATAATGAGAAAACTGTCAAGGGCCATTGAGGACAATATTCTAGCCATGACAAGGAGTGGCTGTTCTACGCGAGTTATATCTAAAAACCTTAAAGTGAGTCAATCGGTAGTAATAGGAGTCCCAAGCCACAAAATAGAGCTCGTAAAAAGATATTAACCAATGCGGACGCACGTCTCATGATAAATCAAACCAAAAAATACAAGAATTTAACACCAAAAGATGCTTCTATAGCAATAAATAAACCTGTTAGTCGATAGACGGCAGCAAGAGCCCTTCTCGATATTGGATACATCGCAGCGGTTAAAAAAAACCTGCCTTGTCGATAAAAAACGTTAAGGCACGGTTAAATTTTGCCAGAGAGCACAAAAACTGGACAGTAGATGACTGGAAACATGTAATCTTGTCAGACGAATCAAAATTTAATCGTTTTCAATCCGACGGGAAGCACTATTGTTGGAGACGCCCAGGGGAACGAATTCAAAGGAAAGATGTTAAGGAAACAGTGAAGCGTGGTGGAGGCAGCGTCACGGCTTGGGGTTGCTTTACTTGGTGGCACCTTGGCCCACTGCAAAAGATCGATGGAATAATGAAGAAAGAAGATTATCTGCGTATTTCACAGGTCAATCTGACCGATTTTGTAGATAAAAGCGCCTATCCTGCGGCAGAAGTAATTTTTCAACAGGATGGCGACCCGAAGCACACGTCCAAAATCGTGAAAGAATGGCTCAACGGTCAAAATTTCCGATTGATGCAGTGGCCAGCTCAAAGTCCCGACCTCAATCCCATTGAGAATTTGTGGTCAATCGTGAAGAGACGGTTGGGACAATACCAATCACCACCAACCAATTTGGGCGAGCTTTGGCAACGAGTTATTTGTGAATGGGAAAGTATTCCAAAAGAAATAATTCAGAAATTGGTGGAAAGTATGCCAAAACGTATAGAAAATGTTTTACGCAACAAAGGATATTGGACTAAATACTGAAAACACTACCATTCTCTAAAGTTTTCATGTGGAGCAAAATTAAGTACATACATACAGTTAAGTTTGTTTTTCTCTTAGAATTCATTATTGTTAGTTTTAATTGTCAAACTATTTTCTTAAGTAATAAAACAAAAAATTAATTAAGAAAGAAAAATTGGATTTGCTTTACTATTTTAATTTTTATTTAATAAAAAGTGTACAATTCACAAACATGTACTCATTTGTGCACCTCACTGTTCATACATACATATGTGCATACATAGACTGTTGTTTTTATTAATTAATGACACAATTTTCATTAAATTTTATATAAATTTAAATTTTAGGCTCGTACCTTTGCCTCAAATCATCATCCGGCAACGACAGCTGTTAAAATTGCTCAAATCTCTACCAGCTCACTGCCGGCATCATCGTCTCTAGCAAGCAGTGTTGGTCCACCTATATCAATGAGCTCAGCAGCACAGGCTAAAATGCGTGCAATCTACAATAACAATAACACAATACAACATGAAAATGGTATAACAACAATTGTGCCAGCCTCATCATTGGCGGCCTCAACACAAACAGCAGCCATGCAAAATATTGCACCCAGTACGGTGACTATAACACCGGCACCACCCTTGGGAACAACACAATTTAATCCACAAAATGTTATATCACGTAAATTGTCAGCGGCCAATATAATTAATTTACAAAGCAATACATCAACAAACTTTAGCAATTCTCACAATAACACTAGTGGCAATCATCATCAAAAACATCATTTAAGTAGTAGTAATAATAATTATAATAATACTATAAATCAAAAAATTATATTATTAAAGACTTCTCCCAACAATACAACAACAGTAACAGCAGCGAATTATAATACTCTGACGGGAGGAGGAGTAGAAAATTGTAGAGGCGGCGGACGTTAGGTTTTTCAATTTTAAGTAAAACATTGAAAATACATACATACATAGATATTAATATGTTTAATTTTTTTTTTGTTGAACGCACAAAACAAAAAATCAAGTTAAGTTTCTATATCTTTAAAATTAGGCAAAAACTAGCCCTTCGTAATCTTAAATTGAGAATAATTTAATTGACTTATTGTCTAAATAGTAAATGACTACGATTGGAAGCAGTTGTCCTAGACTTGAGTTACTGATACCAAACGAAGTATTGAAAAAAATTAAACCCAATTAAAAACACACAAAATGAATTTGTTTACTTAAGACCTTTTTGCCTAACGTCAAAGGTATAAATACTTACATAACATATACCCGAGCTCATTTTTATTAAAATTTCCATTTGTACAAAACACTTTCCTGTTATATATTATATTTTTTTTCTTAAGCGTATTTAAAAAATCTTTATATATTATTATAAATTTCTATAAAAATTCTAATGACCAGTCTATATTTTTTAAAGAATTCTAATTTATTTTATTTTCATAAAACCTCTGAATCTAATTGAATATTTTTTAGTTTATTTTTTGTTTAAATTTTTTCTGTGCTAATTAATATGCTCAATAATATTTGGAACATATGTAGGTTTAAATAACTTTTAGTATATCTTGCATCCACATACGTTTTAATAAATTAAAAGTGAAGTTTTAAAAGTCGTTTCTTATCTACATATGTATGTATGTATGTATGTATGTATGTATGTATGTATGTATGTATGTATATACATATAAAATATCTTAAAAGAAATCTGATTCAAGTGGTTTTAAACGATTCTTTGACCTACAATTTCGCAATTTTTTTTCTTTAATATTCTTTTTTTTTAAATTAAAATTTTTTAGAAAGTTTTTTTTCCTTTGTGTAAAAATAGTTTTTAAGTCTTTTCTTTAATCTACATATATGTAGTAATATATATAGTATACATATGCATTCTTTTATTCTTTGTTGTTTTCATATTTTTAAGGTTTTTTAAAGAAAATAGATTTTAAAAAATTTCTTAAGAAAATAAACAAAAAATTAATTTCAAAAATATACAATATAAGAATGTACATACATAATATTAATTAATTTTTATATAAAATAAAGCAAGTTTTTTTTTGACATACATCGCAGAGGACATTATTAAGAAAATAGGTTGAAACAAGGCGAATTCATTTTTCAGGTGGCGCACAGTGCTTTGTCCCCATATAACGAAGGGACATAAATAGAAGGAGTTGTCAGAAATTTTTGAAATTTCGTACACTAGCATACAATAGCTAAGTTAAGAAAAATATGAATTTTTGGAGAAATCGGGTCAAGGACACGACTACCTCCCATGTGTCCTGAAATGGAAAAATGTAATTTTAGCTTCAATAATGCCCACAAAACTACAAAAAATGGTCAGGCTAATACACACACAACTAGCAACGTGTGTGCAAATTTTCATTTAAATCTGAACAAGGACTCAAGGTCCTGCCATATATCCTTTTTTTTTAAATGCTATAACACTTTTTATAGCATCCAATCGTAATAAAATTTGGTATGGAAATTGATATTTGTCAGATATATATGTGCGCCGAATTTTGGTAGAATCGGAGTATTAATGTGAAAAATACAAAAACATCATTTAATAAAAAATGAGTTAAAAACGCTTAAAATGCTCTTGCAAAAATAACAAGTAAGAAAGTATAATCGGTCAAGCCCGACCATGTGATACCCTATAGTATAGTATTTAAAAACAAATTTCCTAGAGTGTAATCTATTTGGGACCCATGGGCAATCATGGACCCGCCAGAACAAAATTATGTTATGAGGTTAAGATTCGTTTAAAAGTTCTTTCTCCCGAATATTGGTTAGATATCTTAAGCTCCGTATATGAGTTTTTTGGATGAGGGTTTATGGAACCTATAGTTTATTTTGGACCTATCTGGACAACATTTTGTCATGACTTAGTAGCTATCGTAAAAGTCATTGTCGCCAATTTGTATGTAAATACTAATATTTTTAAGGAAGCTGGCATTAAAAGCTTTTTCGGGAGAATGATTTGTATGGGAGCTATGTTCAAAAATAGAAAGATTCCAATACAATTTGATAAGCTGATTTTAATTGCAATAAAATTAGTTTGGTTTGGACCAAATTTAATCTTGCCGATGTAATAAGATGGCTTTTGTAAAATTATGGACCGATTCGTTCCATTTTTAATAGGCTTGGTCCTTGTACCAGTCAGAGCCTCTGGAACAAATTTCATCAAATTGTCTCCGAATTTGCGATCTGTATGTACAAGGTTGCATGGACCGCCAGCCGGCCGGACGGACATCGTTAGATCGACTCAGAAAGTGATTCTGAGCCGATCTAATGAATTACTTGGAATAATTTCTTATATTCCTAATTTATTTTCTTTAAACTAATTTATATATTATTTACATACATGTATGTATGTTCATATTTTTTAATTACAATAAATCATCTTCAGTACTGAATTCTTCCAAAAAAATATTGCCGCTCAACGATACATTTGTTTCGTCATCTTTAAATGGTACATTTTCTCTCAGTATATATTTCTCAACTTCTTCAAAAAATATATTTTTTTTAGTCTGGATTCCTGTTTGAAGATAACAACGGATCTGAGGAATGTATTAAATGAGTCATTAAATTTTTTCTCACGATTTTGTGGTTGGCTTCCAATGCTACTTCGGACAAGCACCCTGCAATTTATTTTAGTTATTAGTTACGTTTCATTATAATTACATAAAGCCACTTTAATACCTTAATATTTCTTATTATGTTCCTAATTTATTTTTTTTAAACTAATTCAATCTATGAAAATTTGAGCGAAAATCACGAAAATAGAATTTTTTTTAAATACATTTTTTTCAAGTTGTGGTAATATTTTTTCAATTTTTTTTCTTGTAGTTATTAGAAAACAGTCTAAATATTCGAAATCAGAAAAAAACCCATAGACGGTATTTTTCTTTCTTTTTTTTAATATTCCATCAAAGTTAGGAAATTTTTAGAGCTTAAGTAAATAATAAGCATTTTTCAAACCATTAAAAAATATGTATAGGAGCATAATTCCCCTAACATTTTTTTGTAGTTGGTTAAGAATATAGTTAGGTGTTACAGAAAAAAATTTGAATCTCTTAATCCAGAAAATGAATTTTTTGCAATTATTTTCTTGAAACAATAAAAAACCAAGGGCATTTGTGATTTCAGCGCTCTCTTATGCCGTAAAATGCAGGCAAACACAAAAAATTTTTTATACATATTTTGATTTTTGTTGTTTTTTATTGAACGGTATAAGCTTGAATTAATATTTCACAGTATTTGTAGTTAATTGTCTCTTAAACTACTGAAAACTATCAAAATTTGAGCAAAAATCATGAAAATCGCCATTTAAAAAAAACTAGATGACCCGTGCGACTATTTCGCACCGTAATTTTTTTCAATGAAAATATTAATTTTTCAATTTCAAATTATTTTTCGTCATTAGTGTTAGAAATAAGCTTTAAAATGAGATATCATTCATTAAATTTGATGCGGTGGTATGGGAGATATTTGCAACCGACAAAAAAAAATGCTTTAGAAATAATATATACTAGATGACCCGTGCGACAATTTCGCACCGTAATTTTTATCAATGAAAATATTAATTTTTCAATTTCTAATTATTTTTCGTCATTAGTGTTAGAAATAAGCTTAAAAATGAGATATCATTCATTAACTTTGATGCGGTGGTATGGGAGATATTTGCAACCGACAAAAAAAAGTGCTTTAGAAATAATATATACTAGATGACCCGTGCGAATATTTCGCACCGTAATTTTTATCAATGAAAATATTAATTTTCCAATTTCTAATTATTTTTCGTCATTAGTTTTAGAAATAAGCTTTAAAATGAAATATCATTCATTAAATTTGATGCGGTGGTATGGGATATATTTGCAACCGACAAAAAAAAGTGCTTTAGAAATAATATATATGATGATGATTTTTTTTTCAAGTTGTGGTAAAATTTTTTCAATTGTTTTTCTTGGAGTTATTAGAAAACAGTTTAAATATTCGAAATCAGAAAACCCATAGACGGTATTTTTCTTTTTTTTTTTTAATATTCCATCAAAGTTAGAAAATTTTTAGAGCTTAAGTTAATAATAAGCATTTTTCAAACCAATAAAAAAACACTTATGAGAAAATAATTCAATAAAATTTTTTTACAGTTAGTTCTAAATATAGTAAACTACTACAGAAAAAAAAATTTCAATCTCGTGCTTTAAAAAACAACGGTTTTACAACAGTTTTCCTAAAGCATGTAAAACTCAAGTAGTTGTTTGGCCATTTTTACTATAAATTCTCAAAAGAGTTAAATCTTAAAAATTCTTCAAAATTCATTTTAATTATTTTGTTATCTATCGATCTGTACATTTTTAAGTACAATATAAGACTTGTTTTTAATATTTTTATTTCGGCTTAAGTTCATGAAATTTAATTTTCATTAAATTATTTTTATGAAGAAAGGAATTTTTACAACATGAAAATTAATTAAAATTGTTATTGATAATCTTTCATTCTTGACGTGGCTCGGGCTCGAACCCTGGCCCTGAGGAGATCGAGTGGTTGCGATCGAAACATGTCATGGTAATCTGCCGGCCAGGGTTCGAGCCCGAGCCACGTCAAGAATGAAAGATTATCAATAACAATTTTAATTAATTTTCATGTTGTAAAAATTCCTTTCTTCATAAAAATAATTTAATGAAAATTAAATTTCATGAACTTAAGCCGAAATAAAAATATTAAAAATTTGGATTAAAAACCATAAATAGTTCAACAAAATAACCACAATACTAATTATATAAGACTTGTTTTTTTTTTTTTTGATTTATGTCTATGGGCCAAAGCACTGTGTGGCGTTGAAAGCACAGCTGTGCTACTTTTTTTTAAATTAGAGAGAGGAATGTCAAAAGTTACTTGTGTTTTTGACATATCGGCCAACGAAAGCAGCAACAAAATAAATTGTTGTGTTTTTGGTGTTGTTATTTGTTGTAGTATCGACACCCACCGTTTACATGAATTCGCCTTGGGTTGAAACTTGTTTGAATATTTTTAGAGAAATATTGTTTCTAAACAAATTTAAGGCATACATATTACTTAACTTATTTAAATAAAATTTTTTGGACCATTTTAAGCCAATGAATAAAATATTTCAGAATTTTAAGCAAAAATATAAAAATGCGTAACTAGCAAAAAAATCTAAAACAAGTTTTTAATTGATTATTAGGAATGCCATTGAACTACATATCTTGACAAAAGCGGGTTTCCCACGCAACTTTATTCCAAATTTCTTTTTTCCCATTCAACAAGGAACCCTCAAATTATATTGCCTAGAATTAACAATGCTTTATTTGAAAGGTCTTTTATTGTAAGAATTGCAAAGGGTATTCACGTCACAAGTTGCACCCTTGCAAAAAAGCAAAAGTGCAAAAATAAAACAACAACCACACAGACAATTAGTTGTGCGTAAATAATTGTCTGTGTTTGTTGTTATATTTTTGCACTTTTCCTTTTTTGCAAGGGTGCAACTTGTGACGTGAATACCCCCAAAGCGAAGTGTTTATTTGATAAATGCAAAACGACGAAATTAAAATTTTTTTTTTACAAAATATAATGAAATGATTTTCTTTGAAAATTGTTTGAAGAATTTCGTGAACGACTTCTCAATGCATGCTTTTCTGACATGTCATTTAACCAAGTTTTTTTTTGCCTCTCCTGTAAAGTTATTTTTTGTTAGTTACGTACGCCTTTTGCATTTTATTTAACGATATATAGATAGACCAGTCTCATGTTTCGTTTAAAATGGCATTTAGTTTAGTGTTCATAATTTCTGTGACGATTACGGATAGCAAAACAACTTCAGTTGCGTTGTTATAAAGCAACGCAACTGACATTTTAATTGGTATTATTTACGGCAACATTTTAAGTTGGCAACTAAAAATGAATATAAAAAAACGAACAAAAAAGTGATTCAAAGTGAATAGAAAGTTAAATAAAATTCAAAAAATATGATTTGTTCTGTGGACCTTTTTATCGCAGACGCCATGTAAGAGACATATGTATATCAAAGCCTCTACCGTTTATTTTTATTGCAATGCAAAAGAAAATAAATGCAAATCTAGTGATTGTAACCTTAAATTAGTTTGTGCATTTGTCTAGCACATATTTTTTTTCTCTCGCAAATCATTTTTACATATTTTATTTATACTTTTCAATTTAAAATTTTGAAATTTCATTACTGTCAATCTTTAACTTTTTTTTACCAATGTTGCTTCATTTTCAAAACATTTTGGGAGAGTGATAGCGAGTACCAAGTTGACATTAAGCTTTCGCATCGAAATTGTATTCGCATCGCAATAAAGAGTACCCCCCAGCTAAGTTTGCCCAAAGGACATGCCCCTTAGGATTAATAGCCAGACCCATCTCTTAAAGCTCGGCTGAAGCGTGTTCAATCGGGGTCAAATTTATTTTCTCTGACGGTTCTCCGCCGGAAGTGTATACATTTTTTTTGTTTCCCCAAAAGACTGAACACCACACGACGAGCAATTTTACTATTATTTTCCATTTAACGGATTAAAAGTTAAAACTGTTTTCGAGTTGTAATTTTTGTCATTTAAAAATCTACAATTAAAGAAATAAGTACATACATACATAAAGACCGCACTTACATTTATGCAATTAACGCCGAGTTTTTTTCTATTTTCTTTTAAAGTAGTTGCTACGAAACTCTTTTCACATTTACATTTAAATTTTTTTGAAGCATTTTTTCATCTTTTTCAACGCCATGCGAAAGTTGCGGCGTTAATTGCATAATGTAAATATGATCAAACTTTGGCGTTTTCTTTTCTAAAAAAAAAGTGTTGCATAAGTGTTCCATGTGACTTGGCAACATTTTTAAATGCTCCCCTAATTTTTAAGAAGTGCTTCATATTTTACGTTTACAAAAGAACACAAATTTCGGCATTAAACAATAAAGTACACTTAGCGCAAGGTAAATTCAATTACAGGTGGTGGCAAGACTACAACAATCCAAATCCAACAGAAACAACAGATATTTTTTGTATTGCATAGTTATGGTTGTATTTATAAACATTTTTCAAATTTAATAAAGGTTTACAAAACAAATTTTGTATGAAAATTTGTCTTAATAAACGTTTGTTAAATTTAATAATCGTTTATAAATGCGGGGGTTAGTGTTTACGGCTCGAAACTTGCCACCACCTTGTACTGAATTCGCCTTGATCTACTTATGCCCTTTTATTTAAAATGAGTGTTGAACATGTAGCATTTTTTTTTAATTTTAAAGGGAACATCATCAGAAAAGAACATTTTACACTTTTAAAATAACACATGTTTTTCAGAAACGAACATAAAAAATGTAAAAGGCAGAATAAATGCAGAATTTTACTTAGAAAAGAAAACGCCATTAAACAAAACAAACATTTAAAAAAATAACAATATGGCAACTGAAATTAACAAGCTGTTAGTAGTGCCATACGTAATACAAATTTGGGAACTTCAGTATTGTTGCCATCCGTAATCGACCCATCGAATTATTTTGTTTTATAACTTTAGATATTCCGATTACAATCGTTAATAATAGAAATAAAAAAAACATATAACGGAAGTTGAGAGCAATAAGAAAGTAAAAATACATTTGATTAATACAAAATCAATATATATAAGATTTATAAGTTTTGTGAGACATGGAAAAAAAAATTTTTAAAAAGTATTAAATTTCAAAAAACAATATTTAGCTAATTCACAAAGTATTCTAAATAAATAAATACTAAAGTACTATTTTAGGATTAATAGCACTGTTGTGATCAGCCTATTATTAATGTAAAGAATAAAAAAAATTGTGTACAAATACAGGGGGCTTTTTCTGTATTGCGATGCGCAAATGAAATTCGATGCGAAAGAAAGTTGGTATTTTATAAGACTTTCGTATGTGCTTTCCAATTTTATTTAAAATCAAGGCAGCACTGGTAAAAAAATGTATATTTATTTAAATTTTTAAAATAATGGCTGATTTCAGAAAAAAAAAAAAACAAATGCGTTAAAAAGGCTTTACAAATAAAAATGCACAAATTTCGCAACCCTTGTGCAGTGGATACAGTTACCATGCTATTAATGATCAATATTGTGTACTCTATTCTCTCAAGGGGGAATGTCATGAAGAATTTCTTTTTATAAAAAAAGGTGAAACAAAAAAATTAGGTTAACAATTTCGGGATTGACTTAATCCCGGGATTTTTCGGGATTGGCATCCCTAGTATTGAGTAACTTTGTTGAGAAGAAAGTTTCTATGTTTACAATTAGTTTAACCTTCGCCGTTGAATTTTTGTTACGCCACCTTCATTTTTTTTGGTTTCATTTGATTTGGCTTTCGCTTTAACTTTTTTTTTCTTACGGCAATAGAGAAGTTATTTATTTTGTACGTTTTAGTATAAAGAATTTGGTGTAATCGCTAAACAGTGGCGTGTATAGCAAAACAATACTTATTAAACCTTAAAATGGTTGGCTGATATTGAGCAAAATGAATGTCATAAGAAACCATAAAAAATTTTCGCGAAACAGGTTTTGGTTTCCTAACTCAATTTTTTTTAAATTGGTCGGTGGGTCAAACTAATATTAATCTGACGATTTGTCTATTTGTTACACTCGTTGTTTAATACACGACAAATTTGTTTAAAAAAGGTAGTTTAAACAATTATGTTGTTTACGGAAGTCTGGTTATCAGGTTATATGGTTATTTAGTTATATTGACAATAACAAAATACATTTACATATTAAATTTTTTTAAGTAATTTTGTTGCTGTTAATATAAAAACATAACCATATTACCTGATATTTCGCCTTCTGCGAACAACCCAAATATTTTATTTATAAAAAGAACTAAAAAGAAAAACTAAAATTTAAAATACAATTTTCAATATCTGTGGCAATAAGGAAAAAGTGCTTTAAGTCTTTTTTTCTAGTTTTGTAGGAAAGCAATTACATATACAGGGGTGTCATGGAAATCGAAAACGTAAAACGAAAGAAATTAGAAGTTCTTTTTATTATACTTTAATTTAAATTTTTACAGTTTTTGTTAAACAATTCTATTTAATAGAGCATTATTTGTGTAATAATTGTCTTTAAATTGTTTATTACATAAATCTTATTGAAAAACGACTCTTAAAATTCTTTCGTTTTACGTTTTCGATTTCCATGACACCCCTGATAGACTTTAAATGAGATTTTTAAAAATTAAAAGATATTCTATTATAATCATGACTTCTCTGCGATTATAGTTTTTTTTTCCTTAATATTCCTAATGTCACAGATCCGAAATAAACTTAAGTTTTTATTCCAAATGTTATTACACATTCAAAAAGGAAGGCAAAATGTAATTTTACTATAATTTCCTGAAAAATCATTCAAAAAAATTGAAATTTTGCTTTTTTTTATGGAGATTATAGAGAATGGAAACTTGATTTTTTTGTATTTTGGTGGCAATTAATTTAACGTTATGATAAAATTTAAATTAAATATACATTTCTTTAACAAAACATAATTTTCTTCCCAAAAATCGCATTTCTGAATTACGATAAAAACTTAAGTGTGACATCCCTAGTACGGTTTACAACTCAACTCTAGTTCAGGTAAAATTTTGTGGTTTTTCTAATTTTATGGTTTACAACTCTGCTACCAGTTGTTTTATTTTCAACTCAACTTATTTAAGTTGTAAACTGTTATAGGGGCAAAGGTTTTAAAAAATTTCGAAAGAGAAATAATCAAAACTTGTTATTGTTTCTTTTTATTTATATGCTTTTAAAATCTATTGAGAAATGACTGTAGAACATTAAAATTAAATGATATAATTTTATCTCAAATAATATGATCTCAAATACTTAAAAAATAATTTAGTAGTGAAGAACTTTTTATATTCAAAACAAAATTACATAGTTGCAAAAATACAGCATTCAATATTAATGAAACTTAGCTATCCGAATTTCAGCTGCATACCTTAAAATTTAGCACAATCATAAATAAAAATACGCTGCGTTTTTTCTACAGGAAATTTTGCGACGAACTTTAAAATATTAGCGGTTTTCACTCTTGCTAGTAAAGTAGTTAAAGTACAAACCCCGTATTCATAAACGTTTATTAAGTAAAATTTTCCTTAAAAATTTGTTTTGAAACCCTTTATTGAAATAAAAATATATTTATGAATACGGCAGCTAATGTTTATAACAACGCAATAAAAAAATTTATAAAACTATAATTTACTATACTGGGGTTAAAAAAAAGTCACATAAAAAGGTGTAGTAAATACATGTTAAATTTATTAGAATAAAATAGCAAATCAGTTTGCATTCAATCTAACGTAAACCAAAACAAAAATCTTCTGATTAACAAGTTTACAAAACATGCGAAAAATACACTCACGCTTTCTAGTATAAAATCGTAGTAAATATAACAGACTTATAAAAACGCAAAGGGTGAAACCGCTATTGTTTTTTTAATTTTTGTATTCCTTAATGTTTTCTTATAATAAGTTGGAATAGTTTTATATTCTTCTATTGGTTATTTAAAAATATACAATATCACTTCTGCATCCTTTGCATTCCAGTTCCTTGATTTTGTTTTTGTTATCTGTAAGGGTTTTTTTTTTTAATTTTGAAAATGAGTTCTGAAGAATTGTGAAATTCCTTTAATAAATTAACAAATGCCTCAATCTTCAATATAGTGTGGTAAATATTATAAAACATTTTTAGATATAAGAAACATACAAATTAAATATTTTTTATGAATTTCAATAAATAATAATAATAAAGTGTCCAAAATAATCAAAAATTCAAAATATCATAGAAATATTCAAATAAAGGTTATTTTAACATAAGCATACATATTAACATAAAATGATAAAATCTTAAAACACCAAAATTTGTTAATAAAAAAATAATAATCGGAATATATCACCCTTATCGTGAATAAAATTCCCCTCAAAAATTTTAAATTAAGTAAGCAAACAAAAAAAGAAAAAAATAAAACAATTTTATTTTTACCATTGTAAAGTTTTAAAATAATTATTTACTTTACAAGTATGAAATATAATAATCTGATGATATTTAATTAAAATATTTAAAAATAAAAAAAAATCATTGCAGCCTTAGAGGAGAAGACATTTACATACTACATATAATTTAATATATATATATATATATAAATAATATATATATATATATACGTAAGTATATGTGTATACATATAAATAAACCCAATTACAATTATTATAAAATAAAGTGTATTGTAATAAAATTTCAACAAACATCATAAATTGAATACAAAATATCATACCATAAATAATATTGTGTTACATTTCTATTATTAAATAAACGAAAATACACAAATAAATCTAATATATTAGAGGAAAATGAAAATAAGAAAAAAAAAAAAAAGAAATAAGCGTGTTATTATTAACTGCCTGTTTGTCGGTATGAACGAAAATTTCGTTCTTTTAACTTCAAAATTTTTAAATTTGTTTTTGTTTTAAATTTAAAAAGTACGAAAGAATATTTTTTTTTATCGACAATTAGGCAGTGTATTAAAAAAATAAGCCTTGTTTATACAAAATTTATATGAAAAAATATATACATATATAAAAAGCAATGTTTTCTTTTTTAATTTAACAAAAAATTAATAAAACTAAATTATTAAAATAAACTTTTAAGTGTAAGAGTTTTCATGATATCGCTAAAAACCTCGCAATCTGTGCATTTTTAAACCCTAGCAAAAGAACCATCAAAAGTTGTCTGAGAATTCTTTACACAAACTTCGTAAATTTGCCTAACAATTTTGACTCGTTAGCTTAATTGTATAAAATTGCACAAAAATTCAAAAGATGGCAATTTTAAGCGATTTCTTGAAAGCCCTTAGTGTTTTCAATATTTAAAGTTTTTTTTACAAGGTTAAAAAAACTTTACAATATGGTTTTTATTTTTCAGGCGTTTTACAATCTTGGGAATGTACAGTATACAATTTGCCTTTAGTTCCCGGAAATTAGAGATTAATTTTGTAAAAAAGTAGATTAGACTTGATTGTCATTTTTTTTTTCCAAAGTAACTGCGGTTAATATTTGCTCAGACATTACAGCTTTGAAGAAGTCGTAAAAAATTTTACTCTCAATCGATTTCTATCAGACAAGACTATATAACGGGGTAAAAACCAGCGTTTAATAAACTGCAGTCAAAGTAGAAAAATGGACATTTCCTCCTCTTCTTAATTTGTCATTGGCTAAAAAAACTGTTGTTTTAACAACTGATTCGCTGTCAAACCAACTGAAAAAGCTTTTTGTTCGGCAGTTTTTTAAACCCTGGTTAAATTTGTTAATTTCTTTAAAATTTGTTTTCTATTATTACGTAGAATTTTGTAAGCCGATTATGGCCAATATGCTAGGTTACTGAAATTTAATAAATTAAATAAAAATAAAATAAAAGTGTCCGACCGAAGCCACTTTTTTTTTTTGCTAAATTTGGCCTAAATTCGAAGCCGAACGTTACTTATACAAAGTCACAACAAGAAAAACTTTTAAATTTTTCATTACCAAAAAATAAAAGCACGATATTTTAACAGCGGGTAGATATGAATATTACGTGTCGACATATTCCAAAAAGGGAAAAATTTAAAATTTTGAGTTAAAACCTTTTGGTTCATCAAGCGCGAATCATCATATATATTATTTCTAAAGCATTTTTTTTTGTCGGTTGCAAATATCTCCCATACCACCGCATCAAATTTAATGAATGATATCTCATTTTAAAGCTTATTTCTAACACTGATGACGAAAAATAATTAGAAGTTAAAAAATTAATATTTTCATTGATAAAAATTATTTTTAATAAAATGTATTGAAGTGACTAAAATTTCTATTAATTAATTTTATTTTATGTTACAAAAATGACAACTAACGGTGCGAAATATTTGCACGGGTCATCATATATATTATTTCTAAAGCACGTTTTTTTGTCGGTTGCAAATATCTCCCATACCACCGCATCAAATTTAATGAATGATATCTCATTTTAAAGCTTATTTCTAACACTAATGACGAAAAATAATTAGAAATTGAAAAATTAATATTTACATTGATAAAAATTACGGTGCGAAATATTCGCGCGGGTCATCTAGTATATATTATTTCTAAAGCACTTTTTTTTGTCGGTTGCAAATATCTCCCATACCACCGCATCAAATTTAATGAATGATATCTCATTTTAAAGCTTATTTCTAACACTAATGACGAAAAATAATTAAAAATATATTTTTGTTTGTATTAAGGCTTCGTACGGGCAAAAATTTAACGATGATCATGTCATTACCTCTAACATTGTATTCAAAGAAGTATTATAAAAGCATTTAAACATATGTATGTATGTATGTATGTAAATATGTATGATATACTTATATTATGATTTCTAATATTTTTATACTTTTAATAAAATGTATTGAAGTTACTAAAATTTCTATTATTTTAATTTTATGTTACAAAAATGACAACTAACGGTGCGAAATATTCGCACGGGTCATCTAGTTCATTTATAAAACATTTTAGTTATAAAAAAAAACAGTTTTATATTAACAAGTATTAACAAGTATAAAGAGAGTATTAATTCAAAATTTTAATTTTTTCACTTTTTGCAAAAAATCAACACGTAAAATTCATATCCACCCCCTGTCTACTTTTTGGTAATGAATCGGTTGGCTTAAAAATTATTTTACATACATATGTCTTTATACCTATGTAATTCAAAATAATTTTGCTTCTACTGAAAATTTTTAGTTAATATCCGCTTAATGATCAAGTGCGATATTAATTAGTATTTAAAATTCATACCTAAGCTACCTGAATAAGAGCGGCAAGCGTTTTTTATGGCAAAACTTTTAGATCGGGTTGTTTCATTGAAAATGTATTGCCAATAGAATTTTCATGTTTAAAAAAACGCTTAACCCTCTTATTTAGGTAGCTCAGAAAGTTTTAAGTTGTAATGACAGAGCTTTATTTTTCAGCACAGTAACATATACCATTAATGTTACTAACCGATTGGAATAAAACTGGCCGCCCGAACTAAGCAGTTGCTCGCTGGTAACACTAGTTGGTGGTGCTGACAGATATTTTATTGCTATTGTCTAAAGTTGTTAAAAGGAATTGTTTTCCAATACATAGTGCTGGTTCACACAGGTCAAGTTTACTTGAACAGTTTTATTTAAATTTTCTTTTGAACTTGCGTTCACGTTCATGCACAAAATTAATTTTTGTTTTCTTTCCTTCAACTTTGTAGCTTTTTATTATATTACGGATGAAAAAAGAAAAGAAAAATACAAAACTGACTGGTACGGTCAAGTATGTACCCCTTTCCATTCTCTTTACCCCTCTCTCCTAAAAGCTCAAGACTTGAAGAGTCAAACTTGACCTGTGTGAACCAGCACATACTTAAATATGTACATATATTAATGCATCGTGGACTTAAGGGCTTATGTAATTTTTGATGAGAATATTTGCATTCTTTCCTTACACTTGAATGTGAGAAATTGGGTCGTATTTTTCTCTTATAGAAACTTTAATTTGTTTCCCCCTTTTTTTCTTTCCGATTCTTCTAGCTTGTGTACCTGTTTTACATAATTTTCCACACCCGAATTTGGAAAAAAATTTTTAGTTTATTATTTTTGCATGGTTTTGTAACATTTGCATATAATGGTAACAAAAAGGTCGTCCTTCGGCAAAATTCGGCTAAATAAGTGTCGAACACCGATTAGCCATTTTTGGCCGAAACCAAAGCCGATTAATCGGATGGACACTACTCTTCCGTAAAATAAATATAGCTCTGCGATTGTGTTAGCAAGAAATGGGTTTATTTGGGGCTTTAACTCTCTTTTATTCTAGTCGTCTTCTATGGTGACAACACTGGTCGTTTAATGTCACGTCCTCAGGGTTGTGAACTATTTCTTATCAAAAAGCGCCGTGCCGACAATCAAAAAGCGTTAAAAAGCGCTAAAAAAATTTAAATAAAAAACTCAATGAAATATTTAAGACCCAAGTTTTATTTAGAACACTGGTGGGCAAAAAAAAATTCTTTTAAATAAAAATATATGCAATATAAAGATTACAGCGCTTAATTCAAATCCGTTTTCAGTTTTTTCAATCATGTCTAGGTTTTTTTTATAGGCTAGACTAATATTACGCTCGAAAAAGGCGGGTTTGCTCTATACATTTTATCATAACTTGAGAACGGTTTGTACGATTTTGACCATTTGATTTTCTTTGAGTCATCCAAATAATATTTTTCTTATTTTCAAAATAATTTCTGAATTTCTGGCGATATTTTTTTTTTATGCAAATTAGTATGTACTATTTATTGGTTTGTTTTAAATAATTCAGAAAAAAATTTTAAGAACAACAATTTCACATTTTCATCATTTATCAGAAATCCAGGTATGTATAGCACGAATTATGAAGATCAGTAACAAAATGTTAACTAGACGTGATTAAAACAATGTGTGAAGAGATTTGGATTCAATTAAAATCACCTAATAAAGTTCTCTTCCCCGACTTTTTGTTTTGTTTTTACCTTTTCTGATATTTCAGGCAAAGTAAAGTAATATAATATCAAATGCTAAGTAAAATAATACCAATATTTATAATGCAAAGAAACACTTAAAAACAATTTGAAGATTCTTGAGGACTTTAAAATTAATGTATAAAAATTAGTTTTCTATATGAAAAACATAATACACTTATTATATAGAATTGATTTATGCCAAGCAGCATACCAATAACCACCAGACGAATTTATGTATATAGCATGCACTCCAGTATACCATATACATATCAAAAGTATTTGAAAAAACTGTAACAAATTAGCTTTAATGTGCCTTAATTTTTATGTAAAATTGCAAAAATGTTGGGTATCTATAATTTCAAAAAATGTTAACAGAAAAGCGCTCATTTAGCGCTCTTTTACAAAAAAATACCCAAAGGATATTTTGTGCAGCCCAAGTGTTCACTGAAGCCAATTAACTTTGTTTTTCACAGTGTTTAATAATGGATATCAAATTGTTTAGCTTCCCACCCTTAATTATGCTATAATAACACTGCAAAATTTTCGAAGTCGTCGAGGCCAAACTCCTTCTCGTGTGGAATTCATCGAAGTATTTATCGAAAATACATGAAACTGAAAAATATATTTTTTGCCTTTTTATTCATTTTTAAAACCTTTTCTTTAGCTTCACTTCGGAAAATCAAATCTTGTAACGTTAATTTAACCGCCTTATACTCAATGCAAATGGATGAAACTTTGCAGGCATACATATTCCCGATGATAATACACGAATACATGGGCGTAGCCAGGATAAAATCTAGGGGGGGCGGCAAAATCTTTTTTAATGTTCTTTTTTAAGAAAAACGTTTCTTAACACGTTGAGTGCCATCATACAAAAAAAAAAATATATTACTAAAGTGCCAATTTATAAAACCAAGTTTAAATTAATGTTTTTGTGATAAAAAATTAATTTGTGAAAACCTTTTTTTGTTTATGTGTGTTATTTGTACCGTTATACATGTGACAGCCGGCGGTACACGTGG
Source organism: Pollenia angustigena (assembly GCA_930367215.1). NCBI lineage: Eukaryota > Metazoa > Arthropoda > Insecta > Diptera > Polleniidae > Pollenia > Pollenia angustigena. Next base: position 121,152,032 of record OV884059.1, on the reverse strand, counting down.
CACACAGATAATATAATTTGATTCAGATGCCGTGTATGCCGCCGATAGTCACACCATATATTGTTATTATTATCATTAGTTCCTTTTATATTTATTGAATACTAAGTTCCTTTTTTTATTATAAACTAAAAGTGAAATAATATGTTATTTTCTTATTTAATTCAATGGATTCTAATTTTTTGATCCTACATATATATTTTCCACCAAACACACTAGTTCCTATTTTTTATTGAATATGAAGTGCCTTTTTTATTATATATAAAGTGAATTAATTACTATTTTCTTATTTTATTCTTTGAATTATAATTTATTGAAGTGGGTTAGGTTAAAAAAAATTATAAATTTTTGATTCTGTATAACTCATGTAATACAAAAGATACACAAAAAATTCTTGAAGTTAAAAAAAAAATGCATTTCTCTAGGTGCCATCACATAATATTTATTAGCTTTACTATAATGCCACAGAAAATATATTGTATTGAAAACTTAAGTAGCTGTGCATCGCCGGCGGTACACATGGCACTCTAGTAAAAGAAAAGTGTGCACCGCCGGCGGTGCACATGGCACTCAACGTGTTAAAATTTTTTTTTTTTTAAATGTTCTTATTATTATTAATACATATCTTGAATTTTCGATGGAAAAAAAGCTAGAAAATGTGAAAAAAGCTTTTCGAGTATTATAATGTTCTGAAGTATTTTGAGCTTTATTATAAGGAATAATTTTTCTGAAGATTTCTTTACTGAATTTTCACCAGTTTAGCAGTTATTCGTCGAAAATGCCGAAAAAAGATATAAAGAAGGAAAATTTTTCGACATTTTAGGCTAGTTTGTTTTACATTTTGTTTCGCCTAGTCTACAGCTAATCGGTTTCCGTAATATAATCGTTAGAGAAATTACATGTTCTTCGAAAAAAAGGCTGAAGTGCACTTTACGGGGCGTACAAAAAAAAAAAAAAAAATATAAAAATATGCCACCCGATTCAGAATTAAAAAAGAACCAAAATTAAAATTTAAGGGGGCTGAGGCCCGTGGGGACCCCTGTATCCAAAAAACCGCCCGCCTACTGAGTGGTATGTGTGGGTACTCTAATTAAAGGTATTTAATTATTTTCGTTTTTTTTTTACACAATTACCTTTAATTTGAGTACCCACATATACCACTTAGTGGGCGGGTCGGTTTTTTGGACCCAGGGGTCCCCACGGACCTCAGCCCCCTTAAATATTAATTTTGGTTTTTTTTTCTTTTTTTATTCCAGGGGTGTTAAATTTTTTTTTTTCGTACGTCCCGTAAAGTGCACTTTTGCCAAAAAAATAAATAAAATTTTAGCCAAAATAAACATGAGACCATAAAATCCACACAGCAGCAAAAAACCACTGGCGTTTTGTTAGAATTGATAAGTACTTCGAGAAATTCCACACGGAAGATTGCATTTTATGTGTTGCTCTGTGAAAGCAGAACGAAAAGAATTATATTGATATTTTATTGACCCATTCCAGATATCGATAGTTTTCTTTCGATAATTAGGAAATTGCTTCAAACGATAGTATATATAGGAATGCTTAACATCAACTTAAGTAATTGTCATAAATTATTTTTTGTTGCGGCACAATACTGCTAATAGTTGCGTTCGAGAACACAAAAGTTTTTACTATTTTTTACTAAACTTTACTGCATTTTACGAAATTGCGTTCGAGTACACAAAATGCAGTAAATGAGAACATAAATTGAGAGCGAAAAGTGACAGTTCTTGTCTGAGTATTTACAAATTTTTACTGCAGAAATTTTTGCAGTTAAATTTAGTAAATCAAAAAAACATATTGATTTGTTTTTAATTTAAGCTAATAGGGCCTAATGTTAATTAATGTAAATAAAAAGTATTTTTAAATAAAAGAAAAGTTGAAATAAAAATTAAACCAAAACAAAAAGTGAATAAATATTAATTAATTAAACTTGTTTGTGTAGCATTTATTTGGCTAAATACAAACTTTTGAAATTTTTTTGTTATGTTAATTTTTTAGAGTTGTAAAAGTGTGAAGTATTTGGGTACTTAAGTAATCAATAGCAAAAAAATTATTGATGTTCTTTTAAATAATTTAACCCGCTACAAATTAGTAAAATCAAATAAAATAAAAAACAAGCAAATATGAAAGATTACATAAAATAGTTTGTGTGTATTTTCCAAAAATGTTCGTGTTATAAAAAGTATTTAATCAAGTACCGATAAGAAAACGAGTTAAGTAGTCAAAATTGTCAATATTTTTCAACACTTCAATTATTTGCCATCAGCTGTTGCCTTTATTTTACTAATTTTTACAAATTTTGCGTTCGCGTACTTTTTTGGACAACAGCTTTTTGTGAGAGAAAATTTTTAGTGTACTCATTTACTGCATTTTACTGTAAAAGTACTCAAACGCACCTAATGTTTGTTTGTTTTTTCCAAAGGTTGGATACCGAAACGAATTTCGGTATCGGGTCATATTAACCTTTTTTTTATTTCAGTATCGGTATAGCAGCTTTTATAGCGTTATAAGTATGTATAACGGTATTTTAATTAACCCAGCTAGCATTTTGTATCATAATCTAATCATTTATGAATCAGCCTCAAGAGCAAAATACCCGTATACGAGCTCATTTTTCAACCATAAATGATACTCTCGTTGTGAGAAAATGATTTTCTGATTCCTTTTTTAGTATTTTAATGTTAGTTTTTTTAATTTTTTATATTTTTTCTCCGCACCACTATGGCTTTTGAATATTCGGTTTTTCGCAAAGAAGAGAAGAAACCATTTCCACTAATATTTATGTTCATAAATTGTCAATAATTTTTGGGCTTCTTTTTTAGCCAAGCTTTTTATTTGTTTGGCTGACACGAATGTTTCTATTTTAATTTTTTTGATTTGATAAAAACAAAAATTAAAAATCAAAGTTATTTACGGGAATACAAAAAAAAAAAAAAAAAAATGTTTAAGAATCATTATTTAAACATACAAATGAGTCATATATGAATCCTTTTTCTATCGCTCAAGTGATAAACCGGACTCATTTAGGTGATTTTTACAAAAAATAATCACCCAAATGCTAGCTGGGAAATGAGCCAAGCAAATGTGTATGTATTTTTTTTATTCACATAGGCATGTGTTTATATATTATATTTTATTTATTGATTTCAACTTAAAATATTATAACAATGCAAAGTAGAATTAGTAACCCGCCAAATACAAGTTCAAGTTCACTAGTGTACGTGTGCTGGGTGTATGTTAACCATTATATCTAAATTGTTTGATTTTCCATCCAGCATCGTATGACGTTTTGTACCCCTTTTTTTGTAACCTTAAATGTGTGTATTCTTGCACACATTTGCATTACGCATCGTGATTACCCTTATTATATATGTCCTAAAATTGCATTTAATAAAAACCCTGCAAATAAAATTGGACCACCTGATACATTTTAATAAAATAGACTTCTCCATGGACTGGTCCGATGCAATGCAAGCATGGACCACGTAATTGTTAAAAAGTGTTTGTAGTGAGACGACATGTCTTCGTTTTTTAACGACATGCTTTCGTTTTTAAACGACTTCAAAACTAATCCTCTTGAGTATACCATGGAGTAGTTTTAAAACTACTCCTTAGTGGTCCAAAGGTGGGTTATATGGTCCTCTCCTAGGACATCGTAAGGTTTTTTCCCGTTTGGGTTAGTTTTGGACTAGTCCTGGTCCCTTGTGGACTACTCTTTACACGCGTGTTTGGACTGGTCCTATTATTTGCTGGGATACTACACAAATTACATCTTTATTGAACGTATTAGTAGATATAATGGTATGTTCCGTTTAATTTTGACGTTAAAATTCAGCCTGATCGATCTACAAATGGTTGAGCAAAAAAACACGAATGCCTCTTGTTTTACACATTAATCCCTTGTTGTTGTTTTTATTTTGTACATCTGGAGAATGGCAAGAGCCAAACGTTTCCAAATTCGGTAAGAGCATATTGGTTATCAATAGACAACATCCGACAAAATTAGGGAGGAGTGGAGATGTGGGCGTGGCACAAAAATAGAGTTTTTGTGCAGTGTTTATATGACTCTGTTCTTATACAGTTTTTAACCGATACAATAATGTTATAAAACTATATACATACATATATGGATTATGTTATAAATTGTGGTACAAAACATCTTCTGAAATTACAATAATTGGCGAAAAACTTTAAAATGTTCATAAAATCTTAGCTTGGATCCACTATAACTCACGACATTTTTATCCGATTAATTTCAATTAGCAACTATTTAGTAGCCTTTCAAACAAGAACTTATTAATTTGAATTGAACCAGACTTTGCTTTCGGATGGCGGCTGAAAGACAAATATACCGTGAAAAACACAAATGCACCCTTTATGTAATAAATGTGACGACGTGTTGGGAGAAAATTTAGCTCATATTTGGCTCTAGCATACCAAAAAACATAAGAATCAGATGGTATGGCTAAAAATAATCTAAAAAAACCCGTTGTCAATGTTGATAATTTTTAATATGAACTAACAATAATTAATCAAACCTTATTCTAATACTTTAATTTAAAATTTTTACGGTATCTGTTTACATATTTATGTATGTAGGTGCTTAGTGCTCTTCTAATCGGATGTATCCTCTAGTATTTCTTCTCCTTAAGCGAGTAAGGCCGCCATCACTTAAAATATTTCGAACTAGTAGATTTGGGTTCAATTCAAGCCCTTTTACCTGTTGAAAATCTATATACATATTTATAAAAATGGTGTAAAAATGTATAGTAATTCATAAAATGAGAACGGCTGAGCCGATTACTGTAACATTTTGTCAGTTGTTCGTATTTTCGAGGAGAAGGTTTTACCGGAAGAAAATTTTGGAAAATCCTTCGGGAAAAGTCGGAAAAATCGAAAATCGAGTTTTTGTATGAAATTTTGTGTACAATTATTCCTTAATGGCTTTCCAAATCAAACAACAGAAATTTCTTAGTGTAAATCATGAAAAATTGCGGAAAATTAGAAAATATCTCCGCAAAAGTCGGAAAATTATGTGTGAAATTATTTCTTCATTTTTGTAAACGTCAACGTTTATTCTGTCTCCCTTTCTTTTCTCCCATCCAGTCAATACCTACATATAACGAATAACGTTGGGGCGAGGCGAAGTTCGCCGGGTCCTCTAGTGTTAAATAAAAATAAAAATAAAAAAAAAAAAAATATTTTACTAAACCATTTCTAAGTTCATTAAATTTTCTTTATTCATAAGAATTTAAAATTACATTTTCGTATTTTATACATTTTTACTTTTGTTTATTTTAGTAATTGATTTGTATATGTATGTATGTATGTAAAAGGTAAAACGTGTATAAGAATAAGTCAGAAATGTTTTATTTTTTATCTGTAAATATTTTATGATTTAGTTTTATGCTAGTGTAAATTTAAGAACACTAAATAACTTCTAATTTTGTATATATAAAAAAATAAATCAAAAAGTGAATGATTTCAATATTTTTTTTACAAAATTTCCTTATACATATAGAAAACCAAGGAATAGATAAAATTCTTGTTAAATAAGGAAAAAATAAAAAACATACGATAAAAAGTTAACTATATTTTATATTGCAATAAATTTATGGACTTGAATTGGCATCTTCTTCATCGGTTGTTGCACTGGTTGATGTTTTAGTACATTTTTGTTCAATTCCTCCTTCTCTCTTAGATTGCATTTCCGTTTTGAGTTCCTTTTTTAATTCAATTTTAATTTCATTATCCTTTTCTAATTTTAGTTTCTTTTTCGGTAAAGTTGGCTCCCTTTTGGTAAAAAAGGTAAATGGGGTTTTACCCGCTTTACGTTGTGCAGCGGCTGCTTTTAATTTGGCATTATACTGTTTTTCAACATCTTTGACATGTTGCGGCTGTATGGTCCATTCTTGATTATGTTCATTGGGGGTTTTTGTTGGATCTTCTAAGAGATCGTATACTGGAACTTCTAAGCCCAAACGCTTGCATACTTTTGTTAGAATTTCATCAACATAGGTATTAATAACTAGGTCAGCTTTTTTGTCCTATAGAAGAGGAATTGAAGACATACATTTATTTATTCGAATATGTAGAAAGTAATTAGTGGCTTATTAAAGAACTTACATGTTTAGTTGGTTGTAAATTGCAAATAACCAATTTTCCACCATGTTTTTTGTTTTTAAGTGGTAAATTGCCACTTGGAATGATTTGTAAAGTTGTTCCTAATGTTATATTTAAATCAGCCAAGCTTAAAATAGAAAGTATTTTCTTTAATTTATTGTAAACAAAATACAATAACGTTAAAAATAAAATTTTAATACATGTGAACATTTCAAAACCAAGGCAAAACATAGTCTGATTCAATTAAAAAATGTTGGGTCCATTTGCAAAAACTCGTAAAAAAATCGAAAAATTGCATTATGCAGAAAAAAGTCAAAAGCTTAAATAAAATTTAAAAAACTCCCTATAGGTACCTTCAAAATATAAAAAACTACTTAAAATTAAAACAAGATAGAGAGAAACCAAATTAACTGTGATTTTTCAAGATAATACTTTCATATTAGTAAAAAAACAACTTTTATTCCCTGTACATCTTCATAGTACTTACGTGGAATGCATTAGAGCTAAATCTAAGTCCCGTTCGGGTAAATCATGTTCCCAATCCAATACATTATCCAATAACATTCCACCACGACATTCACGTCGACAAGAGCCACCGCATAGTTTTTGACCCACCGTATCGGAGGGTGTAGAACGTACAAATTGACGACGACATTTATTGCACTGTTCAATAAAAATATTACCATGTAATTCCGATAAGCAACGTCTAGGTAAGCCACTTTTTAAGTGAAGACCATCGATATTTTGAGATACAATATATTGAACATAGCCTTTGGCAATAAGACAGCGCAAAGCCATGTGTGTAATGGTGGGCAATGCATCATTAAATGAAATGTTTAAATTTGGTTTTTCACCCTTTTCCTCTAAAGTCCAGACACCTTTGGGGCCCCTATTACGGTTTAAAGGTAAAAAATATATGTATAAGTTTTGTAGATACAGCTACTACCACTAAAGTGGGATACCTCTTTAAAATACTTAGTTTTCATATGTTTGTACATACTTTATGTTAATTTGTTTATGTACCTACTATGTAGGTATGAACTAAATTGGAATAATTTAATTCATATAAAATAAAGTATGTATAGGTATTATTGGAAAATTCTTTAATTAAACTAAGCATTTTTTAATGTATTATAAACAGCATCATAAGACTCATGTGTCCCACTTATAGCTGCAACTATTTTTTACCTAAAATCTGGTATGCCCGCTGTGGTACTTATGCCTGCACCCGTATGCACTACAACATGTTTGGCCGATTGCAAGAGTTCTACCAATTTGTTAACTTTATCTTCCACTTCCGCTTCCGCATCAAATTTTTCCGCAATACCTAAAACTCCTTTATTTTCATAGGGCGATAAGCCATCAGCATAATTACAGCTCATTTTTTTGTGTTTTTGTTATTCCTTTTTTGTAATATTTTTTTGTTGTTTTGCTATTAAAAAGTTTTAAGGAGGCAAAATTTTTCTTCAAACGTTTTCCATTAATATTATAAAAAAAGGTTTGATTAAATTGAAATTGTTTTTCAGTATCTGATCGAATAGAAAAACAAAAAGTGGAAGGAGATAGATGCAATATACGAACACAAAACAATAACAAAAACCTAAAATGCATTTCACAGTTGCCTTTTAAAAGTACTTATTTAATTAGATTTACAGCAACAAAAAAAAAAAAAAAAGATTAACTAAAGGAATAAACGATAAGAGAAATATATTGAATAACAAAGCAAGAACAACAAAAACGAAGAAAATTAAAATGTAAACAAACATTAAAACAGCTGTTTAACATAAATATTAAACAGCTGTCAAAATTTTAAAGAGATTGAAGAAGAATAGAAGGATAGAAAAATAAAAGAGAAAATGAAAAATGTGTAATTCTTTGTTAGTTTCATATGAGATTTTAATTAATTAACAACATTAACGTTGGTGTAGCGGTATTTAAAGGAAAATTTTATTATAAAAAAATTTATAAAGAATCTCTATAATATTGAAAGAAAACATAAGGTAAAAATAACAAATTAAAAATCATTAAAAAAAAAATTTAAAGACAAAGATCTTTGTTTAAAAAATGTCAATGTCGTTCTATATATTTTTTTTGCAATACAAAATTTTACGCAAAAGAACAGATAATTGAAATGAACTTATGTGAGGGCCATAGACAAGAAACGCATTTTGAAAAAAAATAACAACCAAAATCTTTTAAGATACATAAATAAACAAGCAACAAAAAAGGGGTACCTACATAAAATATTAACAAATAATTTAAATAAGACCCTCAAAACAGATTTAAATGATTCTGATTTTCAAAATTAATTGCTTGTAAGTATTTTTGTTAATTTTTGTACGTAAATTTCTTTATATGTAATAGAATTACCATGTACCTTATAATACACATTTAATTTTATGTATGCAGAAAATATACATATATGTAGGTATGTACATATGTATATGGGCATTTCCACAGAAATGTCTTTTTTTTGTCACGTTACGCCACCAATCATTTTAAAATGTTTCTCAACGAAGAATTTTTGGTTTACAACGCAAGTACTTTTACATTTAGTGAAAGAAAAAAACATGGGTCAAAATTTTAGACTAAGTTTTCGATTCAAGCTTTATTAACCCGACGTACTGTTTTCAGCAGTATGCGTTTTTATGATATTTTTACTGCTTTCTGCATAATCATTAAAGAAGTACGTAATTGTACTTTTTTTATTCACCCCTATCGTGAATAACAAGTGGAATTTTTGTTCCCATGAAATTTTCATTCCCCTCGATGGGAAAAATGCAATCGTGAATCGCCCGCAAAAAAAAGAGGAAAGACTAAAAAAACTAAAAATTTTTGTTGAAAAGCATATGTACATACATGTACATATCGCTCCTTTATTGCAACATAGCTCAAAAGTTTCAAGTTACTTAAGCAAAAGTGTTCCTTCATACCTTCTTTATATGTAAAAAAAAATCTGAATTATATCCAAATTCAACTGAAGTTATACCAAAATAAATTTCATTAAATCTGTATGCATACCAGAGATGTAAATGGATCATTAATTTTTTGAATTAATACGTGAATCATTCATGCACTGAATTTGCAAATTTTGAATTAATTCTTTTCAAACAAAAAAATTAATTGAATAAAATTTGAGTCAATTCATTTGAATTGGGCAAAATGAATTGCAATTCATTTTTAATTCAAATGAATTGGTAAAATCAATTGCAATTCATTTCCAAATCATTTGAATTGACTTTGAATTAATTCAAATGAGTTAGAAAAAATGAATTGCAATTCATTTCCAACTCATTTGAATTGATTTTGAATTAATTCAAATGAGTTAATGCTCATGCTGATAGGATTTTCGCAGCTCCCTACTAATTCAAGTCATATTCTGCCGTTACCTGCTACTTACAGTACACCATTGGAATTTCTATTATTATTGTCTATGCCTTTCGACGATTATCTCGTACTAGGTGAAATCCGAAATGAGTGCAATGCTGTCTAAAATAATAAAATGAATTGGATAACAAAACGGGTGTAATGCTTCTTCACATTTATTCTTTTTTCAAAATCAATTGGAAATGAATTGCAGTTCATTTTTTCTTACTCATTTGAATTAATTCAAAGTCAATTCAATTCAGATGAATTGCAATTCATTTTACCAATTCATTTGATTTAAATATGAATTTCAATTCATTTTGCTAAATTCAAATGAATTGACTCAAATATCATTCAATTCATTCTTTGTGTGAAAAGAATTAATTCAAAATTTAGTTTATTCGTAATGAATTTAAATCAAAAATGAATGATTCATTTACATCTCTGATACATAACCATAAAGGTTCATTTTGAAAACTTTAATCGCATTTTGCAATAAAGGAGCGATATATATTTTAAAGAAAATTTAAAATAATAAAGCAAAATATTTAGTATTGGAGGGAGAGTTTAATTCAGTGTTCGAAAATAAACAGAACATTATTTAGCATTCGGCTCACACACCAAGAACGATATCTATTTTTTAGTGTTTATGCAGACGAACACAACCCTTAATACCGTTCGTGACTAATTGCAAGAAAGAGCCGTACATTATATAGTTTTCTGTTCTTTGTTAAAAAACTACAATTGTAGTGATACTGTAGACAAACATTATATTTTAACTAGCGGATCCAGCGAACTTCGCCTCGCCCCAATTTTAAGCCTTCAGACAATCTTTAGATTAATAATACAACACAAATTTTTTCACACAAAATTTCGTACAAAAAAAAATTAATTTTCGATTTCGAATTTTCGGAGGGATTTTTTTTTAACAGTTTAGGCCATAATTGTTAAGCAGGGCATACACTACTCCAGCATTCTGGCACAAACAAGGGATGTTGTATCGTTAAAATGAATGAAAATTCGTGTTTTTTATTTAAGAGCCGTAATGAATAGTAAGACAGTTTGCTTACAAAAGGGTTAAGTGCAATGTTGCAATAATAGGGTATTTAAATAAATTGTGTTTTAACAATGATTTTTTAATGCATTGTATCTTCAACTCTTTGGCAACTTTTCTCAACTGAGGTAATTGCACCATGCATAGTACCACAAACTGTCACCATTAGGAAAATATCAAACGCCGCACAGTGGCTGAAAATCGTTTTTCATTGGCCAAAAATCTGTAACTTTTGAACCGAAGGAGACATTTAAGTGAAATTGACAGATAGATTCTTAAACTTTTCTCAACTTTAATTTCATTAAAATCGGTTGAGTAGTTATTGGGGAATTTAAGGGCAAAGTAGAACTTTAGATTTTTTAATTTTAGCGTCAAATATGGTTTTTTTTATTTTTTTTAATTATTTCAAATTGTAATTTTTGGATTTAAATAATAATCATTAACGTTTTTTGTAATAATGAGACACTCAAAAAAAAAAAACTATAAAAAAAATTTTAACATAAAAAAAAAAATAGTAAAATCAACTGGATATTTTGCTATTATTACTGAAAAATTAACTAAGATTTAAGATAAGAAATATTATCTTAAATCTTGCTATAACTAAAGAAGAATCTATTATTTTTTTCTGTAAAATTTGTTAATATTAACAAAATAAATTCGCTGAATTCTGATTTTTTTTTTAAATTTTGATACGAAAATATAGGTATTTATTTTTTGAATATTTCTTATTTGGGTCGATATCACGAAATGACTACATTCTGTGGCCCGACGCATTTTGTATTAAAAATATTACAAAATTAAAATTCTGAGAACAGGATGAGCGCGGAAATCAAAATAAAATATTTTAGATATTTTTATGAAAAAATTTGGTCGCACGGTGCAAATCGTCATTACCATGGTGTGCGTCCAAAGGTTTTGTGTTCAAAAAACACAGATTTTCATTAGTATCTCAAAATATATATTATAAATGAAGTACGTCAAGTTATTCGAGAAGAATAAACCAACTCAATTTTAATTTCATAAATATAATTTTTTTTTAAAACTTATGATTTTGAGACATTTTAGTCCGTGGCTAATTTTTTTCGTCATTACCCGTGGGCCAATTTGTTTATTAAAACAAAATGCTTTAAACCGGTTTTTTGGTTAGGTGTTAACTGTCAATGTAACGACAATTCCCGTTAGTTTTAAAGTGTATTGACAGAAGTGAAAAATGTAGTCAGTTGTTTGAGAGCTTTTGAAGTGTTTAGTGTTTTTTGCGCATGTTCCTGAAATTTTGTCATTCGCGTGGTAAGTATATTTTTCCGTTATTTATATTATAATTTCCAAATTCGTTGTATTGGTTTGTTCATTTTTTAAGTATTTATTAGATTCTAATATATTTTATAAAATTTTTTGAAGATTTTCACATTTAAATCCAAGAATACTCACGTTTCCATCATTACCGTGCAGTCATTACCATGGGAATAATCTAAACCACGGTAATGACAAACGGAACACGGGAATTACCTTTTCAATGTTTATTTGAGATTATTCAATCTATGGTAATTTTTTAAGAAATTTGATGTTCCCCAAACTTAAAAAGTACACCTGGAATTATAATCCAAAGAATGGACATAACGTATGCATTTTATTAAATGTGTTTCCATAAATTTCTGTATGTGTTTTATTTAGCTGCAATACATGATAAAACGTCATTACCATGCTGCTCAGTCATTACCGTGCTGCACAAATATCATTTCCGTTGGACTATTGTCATTCCCGTGGGGTGCAAAAATCATTAAAATCCTTAAATATACATGGCCCATTGCTTATTAATATATAAAAAGGTCTTATAAAACAGTATCAACCGAAAAATAATTATTTAAACCTATTTTCGCACTTGGCCGTTTTCAATCCTCGATTGTAGTCAATTCATGATATCGACCCATTTATTAAAACATTTCATACATATGTAAATAAAAAAACCTTTTAAAAATAAAAGCAGCAATAGATTTTAATAGCTTTTGTAACAATGAGAGTTTCTGTTTATTATTATTTTTTACTAATACAATGTCTGTCTTAGATCTAATGAATTATAGTTGTCACTTGCTTTTAAACCTTTTCATACTTTTTTTCATACCAAATACAGGTAGAATAAAAAGGATTAAAAAACTTAAAATCATTTTTTTGGAGTAATTTCATTAAAATTAAAAAAAGTGTTAAACAGACGGGTCCAAACGGGTACAAGAGTATATACAGGGTTAAAAAAAAACACCTTTCCCATAGTTGTTTTACCTTCTTAATCCCTTTTGATCCGCAAAAGTTCTATTCTACTAAAGTTGAAATTTGACAAAAATAATTAATTAATTAAAACTTGCTTTTTTACATTAATGCACTGCCTCTTTTCTCGACGTACTGTTCCTTTGGATTTCATATCCGGCAATCCTAGCTCTATTGCTTGGTAATGTATGGTAACAAAAAGAGAGCTTTTCTGTGGAAGTGCCCATATCTGTATGTATGACATAGTTACCATTTAAAAAAATATACCTATTTTGATATATTTCTTTTGGCACTTGCACACTCTTCTATAGCTTCCATCAAATGTATTTGCACTTGTGAACATTTGCCTATGGTAACCACTATCAATCACTGGCCAGGCAACACTTAATGCATGTGTACCTATACTACACAATATCAAAAAATATTCAAGCACACACACATTATAAACAAAAGCCGTCTTCTTATTGATTAAGTTTTTGTTCTTTTCTCTGACGGATGCATTTTACGAAATTGAACCCATTTTTTTGGCCAGCATTCAAAATTAAAATTTTTGTAAAGGTAATTTTTTTCATTTAATAGGTATAAAAAAACAATAATAAAGTAAACATTTTTTTAAAATACATACCTACATATGTACATATTCGACAAAATTGATTTTCTGTTACTTTATCAGTTGTTTTGCTTACGATTTCTAAATTGGTTATCAACAGGGCAAGTTTTAAATGCTATTTGCATGAAAAATATACATTTGCATAGGTATTATTCAAGTTTTTCTCAAAAATATATGCTTTGCATAAATTCGCATATGACGCTGTAGCGCTGGTTGACAGCCGTTTTTAACAAAAAAATTGCTTTTGAGTCAATTTATGTATATACACTGAAGGTAAGGAGGTATAGGTATACAAATGACAAATGTTTGCCTGTTTGTTTGTTGGCTTATAGACTCCTAAGCTACCGAACCTATTTTACTGAAATTTTAACAGCCACATCACGTGTGCCCCGAAAATTAAATAGGGAACTTATAATTACCCCATAGAATGCAATATCAAATATAGGCGTAACTGAAGAACTATTATAGCTAGAGTCTTCAAACGTGGTTGAAGCCACTATTATGGTAAACTATACATTTTAAAATAAAAGGGGGGGAGGGGTAGACGGGGAAAACAGTACCCCCATAGAACATTAAACACCGAAATATTTTGTATATAGTATTAAGCCTATAGTACACGGAATGTAAAAAGCTACATGCGCATGTAGTTCTGACGTAATTTTGACGTCACTGCAAAGCCACAATAGCAAGTTCGTGTTGTGTGATGACAAAATTACGTCAGAATCATATGCGCATGTGGCTTTTTACATTCCGTGTACTATAGGCTTTAAGTTAATAACGGACTCAATTAAAAATGTGCAGTATACCAATCAAATGAACATGGCTAACCAAAGATTCAAGTTCAGTGCAAAAGCAATATTATATCTTAAAAACAAGTAAGAAAGTATAGTCGGTCAAGCCCGAACATATGATATCCTACACCACAGTATTTAAAAACACATCATGCTTATATGTCTATTAATATGGATTTATGTTTATAAACTTCATTAAAATCGATTTGAAAGTTTGTGACACCTCCCCTTGTGGTCCTATTTTTGAAAAACTGCATAGCATATGTGTCCATATAAATATGTTTCTATCTATGATTTAAATTTCATTTAAATTGGTTTGATAGTTTCTGAGAGACAGAAATTTCCCCCTATCTCCCCTGGTGATCCTACGATTCAGCATATTTTCAATAGGCTTGGTCCCTGTGCCAATAAGAACTTATGTCCCACACTTTGTCAAATTATCTCCAAAATTGCGACCTGTACTTTGCGCACAAGGTTACATGGACAGCCAGCCGGACGTACATCGTAAGTGCGACTCAGAAAATGATTTTAAGTCGATCGGTATATTTTAAGTTGGGTCTAGGACCAATATTTTAAAGTGTTACACACATCAGCACAAATGCATAATACCCTCTCCACTATTGTGGTGTGCATATAATAAAGTAATGAAATTAAAAAACCAACCGGACTACTGTAAAATATCACCAAAAATTATTCTACATAATTGGCATATAATGGGAAAAATTGTACTTGAAATTGTAAATAAATCATTAGAAATAGGACATGTGAAAAAGTTGCAAAGACAAGAAAATGTGAAGAATATCGGTCCATAAATACTAGAGTTGTCAATTATTCGCCTTTCAACTTTGTTCGAATAATTCAAATAATTGTTTTTGTTCGTTCGATTGAACGATTAAATCTAAAAAATTATTCGATTAATCGATGAGAATAACGAATAAAAACTAATATTATTACAAAAAAATTTAAATTTTTTAAATTGATACCATTCCGTTCCATTCATCTACAACCATCTTCTTTATTTTTATAATTGATTGTCAAATATTTGTTTAATAAGAACATAAAATACATTTTTGAAATACTATTACTACTTAACACGCTTTTTGCTTACTAAACATTGAGATTAATTACAATCAGTGTTATGGCTACAATATTTTTTAACTTTTCTACATTTTTTTTTTAAGGGTGGTCCAACCATAATGCACGATGTTAATTGTGAGTCGCACTTTATTGTCAATGTTTTTGACAAACTTAATTTGACATTTCTCTGTTTAAGTGTTTGACAAATTCAACCATGGAAAGGTACACACCACTTCGTGGTTTTATTGGTCAGTATAATCGACTAAATGTGTCTACAATCGGGAGAATTGTGCGGTAATTTCAGCAAACCGGGTCTATAGGAAATGTGAAAACAGCTGTGCAAGCTCGCGCTGCATTTTTTCGACAATGGTGTTCGATATCACGACATGATAACGGACTTCTTGTAGCCAGAAATTGAGGATATAAACATGGAAGATATGTGGTTCCAACTCGTTTGTGCTCTTTTGGCTCTTTTGCGCGAAAAATTCAATGGCCGTGTTAAAAGAAAAATTGTACGTCAAGAACAAGAACAATTCAAGAGCTAAAGGATAAGATAATTCAGCACATTAACGATATAGAACCTTCATTTTGTCTTAGAATCATTGAAAATATTGGCCATCGGAAAGAGGTATGCCACAATTGCCGCGGCGAGCATTTGGCCGATATTTTGTTTTAAACATAGTTATAGTCATAGATCTTTCTATAACAATAAAAAATATTCTCTGAAAACTTTATGTTTTATTTACAATTAACATCGTGCGTTTTGGTTTGACCGCCCTTTATAAAATCATTAAAAACGTATCAGAATAAATCAAATGCTAAGCTTTTATTTATTTTTTAATAAAAAAAATTGTTCGATTAATCGACATTAATTAATCGATTTATTCGTTATTCGAAAATCGCCATTTTAAAATTAATCGAACAAGAATTTGATTTTGTTTGGTCGATTAATCGAATTATTCTTAATCGGCTGACAACTCTAATAAATACGTAAAGGCCGGGATTCACTATCGTACACAATCGTCGTGATGTCATTCTATTCGACATAAAAAAAGTGTCTTTCAAAATCTCCAGTCAATGCCACACTATTCCACAAAAATGATGCCAACTCAAATCACTCGCTTTACAAGAAAATGCAGTTCTGATCGCATTTTATGAAAATTTTCATAAAAAGGCAGTTTGGTCCGAATCTCTTTAACTAATTTTTTTTGTAAATTGACAACAATTTTTGGACATCTCTTTCTTTGCTTCATTGCTTAGTTTTTACTCACACTGAAACCAACATTTGTGTCGAATTTGCTTTGGTTTCACCAAAAATAAAAAAAACGCACATTCTGAAAGTACGTTTTCGGTAATTGGCTTTATAGGTATGAGGCCTATGGTCAACTATTAGCTCTGTTTCTTAACTTTTTGGGTAATGTTCGTGAAAATGAGAGAAAGCATAAATTTTTCTTATAAAGAGTCAAAATTACACAAAAGTACGGGAACAGAAAAAACCAAATTTTAAGCACAAAACAAAAAGTCGTTATTTTACTTCACAACACTTTTTCCAAAATTTGGTTCATGATTTTTTTCCTTTGCATTTCATTGTTTTGTTTATGTTTTATAGCTGTTTGACAATTTACACAATTTGCAGGAAAAAAAAGTCTGGGCTGTTTCGTGCAAGAAGAAGAAGAAATTTATTCTCTCAAATCCGCTCTCATTTACACAAATTAAAAGTACGGGAACGCTTTTCGTGCAAATTGGGATCTTAAAGTAGAGTAAAGAAACAGAGCTATTATCTAGTCTTATAAAACAATCTTATAACAAATTTTACGACAATAGCATTATTTGTTATGGTTTCAGGCGTACTGAAGTGTTTTCCGAGAGAGTGGGCTTTATATGGGGCCTATGGTACATTTTTACGAAATTCAGTGGTATAATTTCTAGCCATATTAAACGAATTTTTATAAAACTTAATGACAATCTGTGCATTGCGTCTCCAACGTTTGATATTTTTTTATATCAATTTATTAGGGCGGTTGTTCCACACTCTAAAACAAGTAAGAAAGTATAGTCAGTCAAGCCCGACCATATGATACCCTACACCACAGTATTTAAAAACACATCATGCTTATGTGTCCATATAAATATGGATTTATCTATGTTTATAAACTTCATGAAAATCGGTTTGAAAGTTTGTAAGAGGCAGAAATTGCCCCCTACCTCCCCTTGTGGTCCTATTTTTGAAAAACTGTATAGCTTATGTGCCCATATAGATATGGATCTATCTATGTTTTAAATTTCATTAAAATCGGTTTGAGAGGCAGAAATTGCCCCTATCTCCCCTCGTGCTCCTATTTTTTAAAAAATGCATACCTTTTGTGTCCATATAGATATGGTTCCATCTATGTTTTAAATTTCATTAAAATCGGTTGGATAGTTTCTGAGAGGAAGAAATTTCCCCCTATCTTCCCATTTTCAATAGGCTTGGTCCTTGTGCCAATAAGAGCTTATGACCCAAATTTGATCAAATTATCTCCAAAAATGGTTACATGGACAGCCAGCCAGCCGGACGGACATCGTTAGTTCGACTCAGAAAGTGATTCTGAGTCGATCGGTCTACTTTAAGGTGGGTATAGGACCAATATTTTAAGGCGTTACACACATCAGCACAAATGCATAATACACTCTCCACTATTGTGGTGTGGGTATAATCAGTATTGTTCTTTAAAATGTTGAATGGACGCTCACCGTATATATAAGAAATAAATAATTAACTGATCACTTTCTATATAAAATTCTAGTTTTAGAAAATTATAATATTATTAAAATATTTCGTAAACAAAAACTCTGCGCAAATTTTTCAAAACAAAAACTCTGGACAAACTATAAAAATTTTCTTTAAAAATGTGCCTTAACAAAAAATTAGAAAAAATCGTTCTTACAAAAATTTTTAACATACTTTTCTATAGAATATGTGATCCAACGAAAACTTTGGACAGCATTTTTAATAAAAACTCGTCCAAACGAAAACTTTTTTAAACAAATTTATGGACAATATTTTTTCTAATTATATAAAATTTTGTAAAATCTTGAATTATAAATTGTGATACATACAAACATATATCTTGTTAAAACCTTTTTTTTAACATAAATCCTTTTCGACATGTCCTAATTTATTTGCAAATATTAATTCTATTGTTGAGGCATTACTAAAAATATAAATTTTAAAATAAAATAGAATGACACTTAACATATCAAGTAAAGGTAAACAGTTAAGGTCAAGTTTTAAACAACAACAGAACCTGCCCCAATATGGAAAATTCTGAATACATATAATATACTTTTAACTAATAGCAACATTATGCATTTATTTTGTGTAACAAAATGTAGCTGTTAAACAGCGAATACGATAAGTATACAATTAGATTATTTTTTCAAAATAATCGTAATGATTAGATAAATGTGTAAAAAGCAGGGACAAAAATGGTTATTTTGTTAAAGGTTACGGGAATATCAGTTATGGAAAATTCAGTACTATGGTACTATTTTCAGTACTTTTTCCTTTCAAAAATACCACGGTACCCCCACCTCCGTTTTAGTATTCTTTTTTGTTATGCGCGTTAATATTTTTTTATTTTTTTTAACATTGACAGCCAGGGCTGTGGAGTCGTCAACAAAAAATACTAACTCTGACTTCAACCGCTGAAATTCCAACTCCGACTCCTAATCTAACCTTAATGCTAAATGTATATGAAACGGGTCCTTATTTGACTTTTAATTCTTATTTAATGCACTACCTTTTAAAAAGGATTCAGTAAAAATGTCGAATCAATATTTTAAACATTGATTCGAAAATTTTTTAAATTTGTATGCCGAAAAATCTTGGAGTCGGAGTTGCGAATATTTTGGGGATACTTCGAATTCTACTCCGACTCCACAGCACTGTTGACAATATTTCCTACACAAAATTTATTCTTATCAAAAGCATATATCGATGGTTTTCTTCCGCAACCACGTATCTCGATTTTTTGTTTTAACCGGAAAAGTATCAGTAAATACCGCCTTACAATTTTGCAATTTTTTTGTTTGGCTGAATATCAGAGTTTTTCTAATTCTTGGATTATAAAAGAATATATAGCAAAAAGTTTCAAATATTTGGTAAATAAAGTATTTTGTCTCTCCTGAAAAGTAGTTGTTTTTGAGTTACGAGGTTGCGGAAGAAAATCGATATGCTTGTTGGTATATTTTAATATCAGATATTCTCATCAAAAAAGTTGAAATTTCGCCAGCTCAATTCATAAATGGCTGAGTTATCTTCTTTATTTTTATAATTGATTGTCAAATATTTGTTTAATAAGAACATAAAATACATTTTTGAAATACTATTACTACTTAACACGCTTTTTGCTTACTAAACATTGAGATTAATTACAATCAGTGTTATGGCTACAATATTTTTTAACTTTTCTACATTTTTTTTTAAGGGTGGTCCAACCATAATGCACGATGTTAATTGTGAGTCGCACTTTATTGTCAATGTTTTTGACAAACTTAATTTGACATTTCTCTGTTTAAGTGTTTGACAAATTCAACCATGGAAAGGTACACACCACTTCGTGGTTTTATTGGTCAGTATAATCGACTAAATGTGTCTACAATCGGGAGAATTGTGCGGTAATTTCAGCAAACCGGGTCTATAGGAAATGTGAAAACAGCTGTGCAAGCTCGCGCTGCATTTTTTCGACAATGGTGTTCGATATCACGACATGATAACGGACTTCTTGTAGCCAGAAATTGAGGATATAAACATGGAAGATATGTGGTTCCAACTCGTTTGTGCTCTTTTGGCTCTTTTGCGCGAAAAATTCAATGGCCGTGTTAAAAGAAAAATTGTACGTCAAGAACAAGAACAATTCAAGAGCTAAAGGATAAGATAATTCAGCACATTAACGATATAGAACCTTCATTTTGTCTTAGAATCATTGAAAATATTGGCCATCGGAAAGAGGTATGCCACAATTGCCGCGGCGAGCATTTGGCCGATATTTTGTTTT
This sequence comes from Pollenia angustigena, assembly GCA_930367215.1. Lineage (NCBI taxonomy): Eukaryota > Metazoa > Arthropoda > Insecta > Diptera > Polleniidae > Pollenia > Pollenia angustigena. The sequence continues at coordinate 121,131,695 of OV884059.1, read as the reverse complement.
AAACATAGTTATAGTCATAGATCTTTCTATAACAATAAAAAATATTCTCTGAAAACTTTATGTTTTATTTACAATTAACATCGTGCGTTTTGGTTTGACCGCCCTTTATAAAATCATTAAAAACGTATCAGAATAAATCAAATGCTAAGCTTTTATTTATTTTTTAATAAAAAAAATTGTTCGATTAATCGACATTAATTAATCGATTTATTCGTTATTCGAAAATCGCCATTTTAAAATTAATCGAACAAGAATTTGATTTTGTTTGGTCGATTAATCGAATTATTCTTAATCGGCTGACAACTCTAATAAATACGTAAAGGCCGGGATTCACTATCGTACACAATCGTCGTGATGTCATTCTATTCGACATAAAAAAAGTGTCTTTCAAAATCTCCAGTCAATGCCACACTATTCCACAAAAATGATGCCAACTCAAATCACTCGCTTTACAAGAAAATGCAGTTCTGATCGCATTTTATGAAAATTTTCATAAAAAGGCAGTTTGGTCCGAATCTCTTTAACTAATTTTTTTTGTAAATTGACAACAATTTTTGGACATCTCTTTCTTTGCTTCATTGCTTAGTTTTTACTCACACTGAAACCAACATTTGTGTCGAATTTGCTTTGGTTTCACCAAAAATAAAAAAAACGCACATTCTGAAAGTACGTTTTCGGTAATTGGCTTTATAGGTATGAGGCCTATGGTCAACTATTAGCTCTGTTTCTTAACTTTTTGGGTAATGTTCGTGAAAATGAGAGAAAGCATAAATTTTTCTTATAAAGAGTCAAAATTACACAAAAGTACGGGAACAGAAAAAACCAAATTTTAAGCACAAAACAAAAAGTCGTTATTTTACTTCACAACACTTTTTCCAAAATTTGGTTCATGATTTTTTTCCTTTGCATTTCATTGTTTTGTTTATGTTTTATAGCTGTTTGACAATTTACACAATTTGCAGGAAAAAAAAGTCTGGGCTGTTTCGTGCAAGAAGAAGAAGAAATTTATTCTCTCAAATCCGCTCTCATTTACACAAATTAAAAGTACGGGAACGCTTTTCGTGCAAATTGGGATCTTTAAGTAGAGTAAAGAAACAGAGCTATTATCTAGTCTTATAAAACAATCTTATAACAAATTTTACGACAATAGCATTATTTGTTATGGTTTCAGGCGTACTGAAGTGTTTTCCGAGAGAGTGGGCTTTATATGGGGCCTATGGTACATTTTTACGAAATTCAGTGGTATAATTTCTAGCCATATTAAACGAATTTTTATAAAACTTAATGACAATCTGTGCATTGCGTCTCCAACGTTTGATATTTTTTTATATCAATTTATTAGGGCGGTTGTTCCACACTCTAAAACAAGTAAGAAAGTATAGTCAGTCAAGCCCGACCATATGATACCCTACACCACAGTATTTAAAAACACATCATGCTTATGTGTCCATATAAATATGGATTTATCTATGTTTATAAACTTCATGAAAATCGGTTTGAAAGTTTGTAAGAGGCAGAAATTGCCCCCTACCTCCCCTTGTGGTCCTATTTTTGAAAAACTGTATAGCTTATGTGCCCATATAGATATGGATCTATCTATGTTTTAAATTTCATTAAAATCGGTTTGAGAGGCAGAAATTGCCCCTATCTCCCCTCGTGCTCCTATTTTTTAAAAAATGCATACCTTTTGTGTCCATATAGATATGGTTCCATCTATGTTTTAAATTTCATTAAAATCGGTTGGATAGTTTCTGAGAGGAAGAAATTTCCCCCTATCTTCCCATTTTCAATAGGCTTGGTCCTTGTGCCAATAAGAGCTTATGACCCAAATTTGATCAAATTATCTCCAAAAATGGTTACATGGACAGCCAGCCAGCCGGACGGACATCGTTAGTTCGACTCAGAAAGTGATTCTGAGTCGATCGGTCTACTTTAAGGTGGGTATAGGACCAATATTTTAAGGCGTTACACACATCAGCACAAATGCATAATACACTCTCCACTATTGTGGTGTGGGTATAATCAGTATTGTTCTTTAAAATGTTGAATGGACGCTCACCGTATATATAAGAAATAAATAATTAACTGATCACTTTCTATATAAAATTCTAGTTTTAGAAAATTATAATATTATTAAAATATTTCGTAAACAAAAACTCTGCGCAAATTTTTCAAAACAAAAACTCTGGACAAACTATAAAAATTTTCTTTAAAAATGTGCCTTAACAAAAAATTAGAAAAAATCGTTCTTACAAAAATTTTTAACATACTTTTCTATAGAATATGTGATCCAACGAAAACTTTGGACAGCATTTTTAATAAAAACTCGTCCAAACGAAAACTTTTTTAAACAAATTTATGGACAATATTTTTTCTAATTATATAAAATTTTGTAAAATCTTGAATTATAAATTGTGATACATACAAACATATATCTTGTTAAAACCTTTTTTTTAACATAAATCCTTTTCGACATGTCCTAATTTATTTGCAAATATTAATTCTATTGTTGAGGCATTACTAAAAATATAAATTTTAAAATAAAATAGAATGACACTTAACATATCAAGTAAAGGTAAACAGTTAAGGTCAAGTTTTAAACAACAACAGAACCTGCCCCAATATGGAAAATTCTGAATACATATAATATACTTTTAACTAATAGCAACATTATGCATTTATTTTGTGTAACAAAATGTAGCTGTTAAACAGCGAATACGATAAGTATACAATTAGATTATTTTTTCAAAATAATCGTAATGATTAGATAAATGTGTAAAAAGCAGGGACAAAATAATGGTTATTTTGTTAAAGGTTACGGGAATATCAGTTATGGAAAATTCAGTACTATGGTACTATTTTCAGTACTTTTTCCTTTCAAAAATACCACGGTACCCCCACCTCCGTTTTAGTATTCTTTTTTGTTATGCGCGTTAATATTTTTTTATTTTTTTTAACATTGACAGCCAGGGCTGTGGAGTCGTCAACAAAAAATACTAACTCTGACTTCAACCGCTGAAATTCCAACTCCGACTCCTAATCTAACCTTAATGCTAAATGTATATGAAACGGGTCCTTATTTGACTTTTAATTCTTATTTAATGCACTACCTTTTAAAAAGGATTCAGTAAAAATGTCGAATCAATATTTTAAACATTGATTCGAAAATTTTTTAAATTTGTATGCCGAAAAATCTTGGAGTCGGAGTTGCGAATATTTTGGGGATACTTCGAATTCTACTCCGACTCCACAGCACTGTTGACAATATTTCCTACACAAAATTTATTCTTATCAAAAGCATATATCGATGGTTTTCTTCCGCAACCACGTATCTCGATTTTTTGTTTTAACCGGAAAAGTATCAGTAAATACCGCCTTACAATTTTGCAATTTTTTTGTTTGGCTGAATATCAGAGTTTTTCTAATTCTTGGATTATAAAAGAATATATAGCAAAAAGTTTCAAATATTTGGTAAATAAAGTATTTTGTCTCTCCTGAAAAGTAGTTGTTTTTGAGTTACGAGGTTGCGGAAGAAAATCGATATGCTTGTTGGTATATTTTAATATCAGATATTCTCATCAAAAAAGTTGAAATTTCGCCAGCTCAATTCATAAATGGCTGAGTTATGAGTTGTTTATTTTTAAGTTAGTTTTCCAAAAAAAAAAAAAAAAAAAAAAATATGTTTTAAAAATATACCAAAATATTAAAAAGTACTATTCTTCTGGGTGGTCGTCGTACCATCTAAATTTTTCACTGGGGAATATTCCTTTTATTTGCATTTGGTTATTTTTAACCATTACCGTTTTGGTTATCGTAACCAATTAAAGTAAAAATTTTTTTTTTTTGTTATAAACAGGGAAACCAGAAATATGCAATTGCATGTTTTTCCTTGTGCGACTAATGAAGACAGAAACAATATATTTATCCGTTTTAGAGATTTTTATGAATTTTGGCATCGTGCCAAAAATATTTTACTTCAAATTAAATTACTTTCGAATCGGTTCACATTTGCTCAAAGCTCCCGTCCTTAACTAACTTTAAATTAATTTTAAATGTTAACATTTGCTAACAATTTAGCGACCGTACCTAAAATCCCTTTAAGACAAAAACCCATATGGATGTTAATATCTAGAAAATATTCGGCGCAAACATCTCTTATATGAATTTTAACCTTTTTTAGGTTTTTTTTAGATTTTGTTATTAAATTGTTGAATATTGTGTCTTCAAATGAGCAATTTTAATTTTTAGGGCATATTTTTCCCATTTTTCAGGGCATATTTTCCAGTTTTTACTGCATATTTAATGCGCATAAAACGTGTTTTTTAGAGCATATTTCTGGTTTCCCTGGTTATAAATAACTACTGGGCCTGTTCGAAAATGCATCAGAAAAGCAAACTTTTTTTAATGCCGATAAAAAATAATTAAAATTTTTTTTTATTGTGTGACTAATTTTATTATGGAGTATTTGAATATTTTTTTATTTAAGCATATGAAATCACTGATGCAGCGCAGTGATGCATTTCCGAACAGGCCCATTACTTTAACCAAAAAATTTGTTTGGTTACAATGAACTTTTATAACAAATAACACTACGTGACAAATTTCCAACAAAGTAGTGACCAAATGAATCTGACACCTAATCTTTATGTTAAATTATGGAATATCTCAAAACTGTTCTACTTTTAACAATTCTGACTTCATATTAGGATTCAGCGGACAATTTAACATTAAGATTAGGTGTCAGATTCATTTGGTCAAAAAACTGGCACGTAGTGTAATTAATTTTTTTGGGTTACAAATAACCATTTTAACAAATAATTTATTTATTTTGGTTACAAATATCCATTATAAATAAGTACGAAAGTGTAGTCGGTTACTATTTGGGGAACATTGAGTCATTTATGCGGCAAAACGTAATTGTTTTAAAGTTCATTTTCAACTACATACATACGTATATAAAAATTAATTAAAAAGGTTTCCCATTTTATACTATTGATAAACTGAAATTTATTGTTGAAGGGATAAGCTATTCCCATGCGCATTTCACTGGTTGCTTAGGCCAGATCGTCAGGAAACTTCATCCAAAGATTTTAGAAAAACTAAAGATATTGAACAAATAAAACTGTTAAGCGAATAAGAATTATAAGCCCCAGTTTTACTTGTAACAATATCAACGCTTAAACAAAAACAACAACAATAAACAGTAAGTTTATTTTTTCTTACATTCCCGACTACAATTGGTTGATTTTTTGTCAACTCTAAATGTAGTTGTAAGTGGGTAAAAATAAATCAAAAATTAAAAAAATTACTTTATTTTATTTTGACAGTTCAGTTTTATTTACACTGCCACATGCATATTAGTTATCAAGGTTTTTCTTGGGATTCAAAAAACTAATTAACAAGGTTTCGTTAAAATGTGCTTAATTCCCATTTCATACACGCAGAGAAAAAATATGGTTGGGCATGGTTACGGCAACTTGTTAATTGTAGCAATATATAGTTGTCGTACACAAAAAATAGTTATTTTTATTTAATATCAGCAATATTATAGTTACTGTAAACATATCAGTGTTTATCGCAATTATAAATTTAAGTATTGTTGACTGAAAAATAATTATTTTTCTAACAACTAAATAATGATAACACTGAAACCATATTATATTACTTACAACCATTTTATGATATTTAATAGTCATAATATGTTAAATATAAAATCAAAATATTTTTACTCTAATAATATTTTGATAGCGCCATTTGTAAAACAATTTTCCATCAGTTGTGTCGTTTGTTTGAAATATATCTATCGAATTATTTGTTAGTGAGTGGTTCCGCAATTAAAACAAATACAAATTAAAAAAAAAAAAATTAAAAAATTTTAAAGTGCCACAAAATAAGAAATCGATTCAAACAAATAAAATTTTTTTTATTGTTGTGAAAGCACCGCTGTATCATAATATGATAATTAACAGGATAATAATATTATTTAGGGGAAAAATTATGATGTAACATTACGAATATATTTGGTTATGATTCAATAATAATCGTATAAAGACGCAAGACCTTTAAACTTCTGACACTTGATTTTTATAAAAGACCACTTTGTCCACAAATTCCATCAAATTTCATCCGCCCATCTCCTCCCGTTTTCCTGGAATTCATCTAACAGTGAATTTCAAAATTTGAAAATATGGAAAAATTAAAAATTCGTATAAAGATGCAAGACCTTTAAACTTCTGACAATTGATTTTTATAAAAGACCACTTTGTCCACAAATTCCATCAAATTTCATCCGCCCATCTCCTCCCGTTTTCCTGGAATTCATCTAACAGTGAATTTCAAAATTTGAAAATATGGAAAAATTTAAAAATTCGTATAAAGACGCAAGACCTTTAAACTTCTGACACTTGATTTTTATAAAAGACCACTTTGTCCACAAATTCCATCAAATTTCACCCGCCCATCTCCTCCCGTTTTCCTGGAATTCCGGAAAATCTTTCAGAGAAATTGTAAATATAAAATATTAAAAAAAACATGAAAAGTCCTTTTATATACCTTATATAATAAAAGTTTTTGATAAGCGGGATATGCGTTAAGCCATATATTTTTTCCAGTCCATTTGATCCAAAAATGTAGGTATAATTCCAATTTGAATACATATATCACAATTCTATTTGGTTAACAGTGTTATGTTAGCGCTTTAACAGAACTCTGTTATGCAATAAATTTCGAAATTTAACTTCACACACATAAGCCTTTTTAAATATTTTATTGCATATTTTGTAATCATAGTTTTAATAATGGCACATTGAGATCCTTATGAATGTTTGAGTTTTTAACATACCAGGGAGCGGCTGTGATTATTCGAAGAAGTTTATTTTGGCGCCTTTGAATTTTGTCGATATTAGAGGCCGATGCAGTGTCTAATAGTTGAATACCGTAGCACCAGATAGGCTTTAATATAGAGTTGTAAAGTAGAAGCTTGCAATCGAGACTAAGGACAGAATTTCTTCCAATAAGCCAGTGAATTTGAATGACTTTTAGTTTCATTTGAGTTAATTTTGCCTCTATATGGCATTTCCACGTTAATCGCCGATCCAGATGTATACCGAGATATTTTACATGCGAATGTTGAGGGATTATTTGATTATTGATTGTAATAGGGGGGCAAGATTCCCGGCGCAAAGTGAATGTTATATGTACGCATTTTTGCTCATTGACCATTATCCTCCATTGTCTTAACCATATTTCTAGTTGAAATATATGATGCTGTAAGTGACGTGAAGCTTCATAACGATTTTTGTGGACGCTTAGAAAAGCTGTATCGTCTGCAAATGTTGAAGTTTGTGTATAGTTGCTTGTTGGCATGTCCGAAGTATAAATTAAGTATAATAGGGGTCCCAGGATGCTGCGTTGTGGGACTCCAGCGGCAATGGGCTGAGGTGAACTTAAGAAATTTCCTTCTTTAATAATAAATTGACGACCGACTAAGTAACTTTCTAGCAGCTTGTGTGTGTTTGCTGGTAAATTTTGCTTCAATTTATGTAATAAGCCTTCATGCCAGACTTTATCAAAAGCTTGCGAAACATCGATGAAGAGTGCTGAGCAATATTTCTTTTCTTCAAATGCTTTTCTTATGACATTTACTATTCGATGAGTCTGTTCGATTGTGTTGTGTTTTCTTCTAAATCCGAACTGATGGTTTGGAATACATCTATTTTCACTTAAAATCGGTGTTAATTTCTCAAACAGCTTTGACATATTTGATAATAAGCTAATAGGCCTATAAGACTCAACTTTTGTATGATCTTTACCTGGCTTTGGTATCATGGTAACTAAGGAAACCTTCCATTTTTGAGGATAGTATTCCAGGCGTAAAATAGCATTAAAAATAAAAAGAATAATTTTCTTTGTTATGCGAGGTAGCTCCAAAAGCATTTTATTACTGATTTTATCAATACCAGGTGCCATCTTAGTGTTTAAGTCGCAAATAGCCTTTTCGATTTCTCTTATCTCAAATCTGAGGGGAAAAGCTGCTCTAGCAGCAACAGGTGGTAACTCGACCGCAATATTGTGAGATATATTTGTGGTAAATACGTTTTTTAAATGATTGACAAACAGATTTCCTTTTTCAACATCATTTCTTGCCCAACTTCCATTCAAGTTTCTTAATGGTGGCTTAGAGACAACTGGCCTTTTGAGGTTTCTACTTGCACGCCATAATGAGTAGTCTGATTGTGGGGTTGCATCAAGTTCCTTAAGATATTTTTCCAGAGAAGCCGTTTTCTGAGCCTGCAGTAACTTTCTTAGTCTTTTTGTAGACTCTTTAAGTAAGTTCTTAAGTTGAGGGGATCTGTGCAATTGCCACTCTCTTCGAGCCCTCCTTTTTTCAGACAAAAGATGCTCGACATCTGTGGAATATATTTTAATAGTTTTTGTTTTTTTTGGTGGCAATATTGGAATGCTGAACAGCTAGTTTCAGAAAACTGTCAAAATTGGCAAAAGAGCGATCTACATAATCCGGTGTACTGAGCGGAATATTTTCTGTGCAATGGGTACTGAGATAATTTTTATATTTTAACCAATTAATTTGCGCAGCTGTCGTCGCTAAGTAACCAGTCGGAGGTACAATTCTATTGGGGTTCATTATAGTAACAATTGTAGGTGTGTGGTCGGAAGATAATTCTAGGGAAGCTTCAAACTGAATCGTTTCTATGGGAATGTTTTTAACCAAGCCGAAATCGATGACATCTGGAATTTTTTGATGATCAGTGGGCCAAAATTACTAGGTTTCTATTTAATTCCTCAACGCAAATGTTCGTTGCTTGGAGATAATCTTCACGATGATCACACATTAGATAGTGTTTGACTCGGGTTTTTATTAATATGGCAGAACCTCCACAAGCTCTATCTCGAGGGTCCTTGGTATCATATAGTATATAACCATTGATTTTAAACGTATTTCTTGAGGTCATAAGCCATTAGTGATGTTAATATTCGTTTACAACCCGTAATAGCGTGCAGAAACCGCTTAAATAGCTTTAAAAATCACTTATTAAGTACATTAATGATGAAAGTGTAATAGTTGTAAATAAAAGCAGTAATTGTGTTCTATTGAAATTGCACAACATGTTACACTTCGAGCGATTATAGGTAACATTAGAAAATGTTACATGTATATACTGTAACATATTTTTCTCAGAAAAGAAATCGCCATTAGTTTGTTACTGTCTGGACCTTTTTTAGGATATTTTTCATTTCTTTTTTTTTCTCTTTGTAATTTTTTTTTGCGGCTGGGGAGCCATAAACCATTAACTATGATATGTTGTTTTTTGATAATAGCTTAATTATTTTTTATTATTATTATTATTAGATTATTAGTGTACAAATATATAATTTGTTGTTAATTTCTCAGGATATATGAACATGTTATATTGTTATTTTGGCCTCTAAGGCTTGATATTGCATAAATGAATGAAATAAATAAATAAATAATAATAAAAATGAAAAAAATCATAAAATTTTCAATGAAGCTTAAACTTTTGTCCTTTGTAACTCTGTTATTTCTTGACCAATCTTCACTAGCAATCCATAGCTATTTTAGAAATTTTATAACCTTTCACTAAAAAGAAAGAAATACATACATTTTTGAAGATATTTGCATTTCAGTCGCATCATCTTTTTTAAAAACACAAATAAAGGTTATTTTGGAATATCTCAAAAACTGTTCTACTTTTGACAATTCAGGGGTCTAATCACCGCATTCGATACTGTCGTATCGAATAAACTATCGAATTTTTTTGCATACGATAGACACTGACGTATCGAATGAAAACTCGATAAATGTAATGTCGAGTTACTCGATATCGAATGCTATTATTTCAAATTAAATACCCCAGGCAGAAATTACGACTCTTCTAAATATTATGTACCGCCACAACCCTGTAAATACAAAATTGTGACTCTACCAAAAATATGGTACCATCACAACACTGTAGATACCAAATTACGACCTTAGTTTTTTAATACCGTTTTTAAATAAGATTCAACACCCTAAATACAAAAATACGACTTTAGTTTTTTAAATTTGTATTTACCATAAAACTATACCGCTACAACGCTGTTATACAAAAATTTAGTCTTATTAATTTAATAGAGTCGTATTAAAATGAAAACACAAAAACTATTTTAGGTTAGAAAATATATAAATTTTTGCTTGTTTATTTAGCGAATTTATATTTGTAACAATATTGAAAATAAGAGTCGGAAGATGGTTGTGACTACGTTGTAAATTCGTGAATCCAACATTGTAAATTTAAATTTACAGTACTGTGACAACACTAAAAAGAAGAGTCGGAAGACGCACATTTGGCGTTATCATTTTAATATTGCGACAACATTGTAAATTTGGTTAACAGTACGTTGTATCGATGTTGATAGTACCCCCTGCAACGTCGGCACAGCGTCGTGGTGATTGTCTTTTTCTGCCTGGGACATTTCACTCGATATCGAGTTTCATGATACCACAATAAATAATTTCGATCAATTTTGCTCGATATCGTATGCGGTGATTAGACCCCTGATTTTACATAAAGATTAGCTGTCAGATTAATTTTGTCACGACTTTGTTGAAATATTGTCACGTTGTGTAATTCAAAGAAATCGTGATTAGTTTTGTTTTACTAGTAATATTAAACAAACATATTAAAATATTGGTAGTAAAATATTCTGATAACGGTTCAAAAATAAACAAAAATATTTCCTTCTCAAATAAAGGTTTTTTGGAAGTCTAACAAAAAATGTATTAGTACTTATTTATAAAATTAGATTGCAGAACGGCAATTTAAAAAAATTTATAATAATGATAAAAACATTTTCTACTTGATATACATATTATTGTGTATTAATCTGGGTTTTCAATATTACTAAAATATTTGATGATTTACAATATCTTTCCAACAGTTTAATTACAAATATAGCTTAACATGACAGTCAGTTTGATTAGTCAGTAAACAAGAGAGATGTATCGAAAAACTTCCTCCAATTAACAAGAATATTAGTTGAAAAGATACAGGGCAGATTACCTTCTAATTTGAAATTTTACAGAAAATATTTTAACAAAAACCCTATAATATGAGTCCTAACAGCCTGGAAATCTTCACCAATTGCCAAAACCATGTACCCGAATACTTGTCGCCCACCCTAATATGTAATTAGGGTGGGCCACAGGCGCGGATCCAGCTTGAGCCTTAGGGGGGGGGGGGGGGGTAAATTTTGTATGATACAAAAAAGTAAAAAACTAGTTTTTAAAAGTTTATTAAAAACAATATGTGTATTAGGGTCTACATCACATAGCCGTATAGACCGTGAAAAAATATTTAGAAATGATGTATTACTTTTTCGCGATCGTGGAGAAAGTTTCCGCACCAAACGCGATAAAGTTTTGAATTTCAATTTTTCTCCTTACTATACAAAATTAACATTTAATTACAAAATTTCAAGTATTTTCTAATAATTTCATGAATATAACAAGATCTTACCATTTGTACGGAAGAGCGCAAAAAAAATCACGAGTCTACTTCACGGTTTTTTTAATGAACTAAATTTTAATGGCAAATGATAGATGTTGTGATTGATGAGTTGTTTGGCGCGGAACGAGCTATTAAAGTTGCACAAGATATTTTTCCATTATGTAAATCAACTCGCACTTTAAACTTAAAATTTATTTCATTAAACCCAAAAAAATAGCTTTACATTTTTGTTATACAGTTGCTTATTTTATGTATTTATGCCTGTTTTCATGAAAATTATCCTTAATAAACGTTTATTAAATTTTATAATCATTTATAAATATGGGGGCTAAAATATATAGCATATACATAAGGTGACCATACGTACTCTTTTTTAGAGGACAATCCTCTTTTTTAACTGGCTGTCCTCTATAAAATTTGTGTCCTCTTTTATCATCTTTTTTTCATAATCTGTCATCTTTGTCCTCTTTATTTTTAAAAGCATGACCAATATTTGCTTTTATTTTTATAAATTAAAATAAAAATTTTATTTCACAGTGATCAACGGTTTTTTCTGTGCAATCGTATGGAAAATGTTGTGCCATGCTTGTTCTGTTCATACTCCTACTGGACTCTCATACACTTGCAGTATAAAATTTTGAATAATTTTTTGCAATGATTATTAAAGTTTACTTGTTTTTTTTTGTAACTAATTTTACTTAAGTATACATATGTAAATTTGTATACATCTTCGGCTTAATATGCAAACCTGCTAACTCCCTTTCAACAAATTTTACAGGAAAAACTTTATTTTAAATATTTACTGCTTGAGAGGAGAACCAAAAATATAGTTGATTTGACACAATTCAAGACTCAAAATGAAGAATAACTACATGCTGGTCGACGAGGCATACTCATTTCTCTACCACTCGACATCAAATCTCAATTTACTTAAAAAGTGGATTTCGCAGGTCTGCATATTAAGCCGACGATATGTAATTCTTTTTAAATTTTTATTACATTTAAAAATATGGGAATGTAAATTTGTCTGTAAAATATGTAAAAAAAATCTTGAAGTCAAAAAATTTTTTTACTTTTTTTCTTTATGTCCTCTATTTTTATTTTCAAAATCTGGTCGCCTTAATATACATATAAACAATAAATGTACCATATATAATGTGTATGGAAATTAAAAAAAAAATTTTTTTTTCGAGGAGCTTAAGAAATTGCATTTGGTGCGGAAACTAAAAAAATTATTTTCATTATCAATACTAAATTGCCCATCGCGTGGTGGGATGAAGAAAATTTGTCCAAAAAAAGGTCATCACCCTAATTAAAAAAACTCAACAAAAAGGTTAAATAAAATATAAGATCAGTTCAATATACATTAATCTTTTTATATAACCAATTTATGATTTCCTCGTGAGGCAAATTTAGACAGTACAGTCTATCTTCTGTCATTGTTGATCTGAGCCATGTTTTTATTCGACGAAGGGTAGGATATGACCTCCCGCTCGTGGCTTTACTGACGAGCATTGAAACGAAAATTTGAAATATTTTTCTTAGATTTGGGCAGATATCTTCATCACCGTTTTATTAAAGCATCTACAACGTTATCTGATAGATCAGGCTCAAGTTTAGATCTTAATAGGTGTTTATCTCTTTTATCAAATATAATCAGCTCATCAGCTAGTTGTGGTTTTAACAGTTTTGTATCTGTATATGACTTGATTACACTTTGAGGTAGAAGTTTAGGTATGTTCAATACATTTAGGATATCTATTGGGAAAGTTGTTATGAGAGGTTCTAAAATAAATTCATCAAGAGGAATGTAACCTACAACTCGGTAGTAATCTTCAACATTTTGGATGTGATTATTTCGTTTCCGTTTGAACGCAAAAACCTTTAACTTTTTCAATAATCGCTTTAAATTGTTCTTCGGCTTTATTTCTTTTTTCTTCAAGGCACATGATTAAAATTTTGATAAGGCTTGAACTCTTTTTAAAGATCTATATCTTGCTTTTGTAAAATGATACTAAGTGGCTGTGTTACAATAGGTATCGCACTTAATATGTATATTCCGCAAAATAATAAATAAATACTAAGTGAGTTTCTTAATATAAAGGTAGAGATATTTTTTCCAAAGCTTCTGCTATATGACGTACACTTGTTGCAAAGACGCATAATGAAGAGCGTTTGGCTCCCAAATACATTGCTAAAACTGTTTTTCGCTTGGGATGATTATATTTAAAAAATTTTGTCGTTTCTTTAACAAATGCTACAACTTTTTGTATTAATGGCTCTTTATTGCTTTTAGAAATTGTGTTGTTCGATTTATGGGAATAACAAGGCGTTTGTTTCGCATTTGTCGCTTTTCCAGAAATTTTGAACAGCTCTATTTTCTGCTGACATCAGAGGACACCTATCTGTTCCATCTCCTACACAATTTTTAAGGTCAAGACCAAAATTTGCTAAAGCTTTAAGAACTATTGATGATTGTGCCTTCGCATCAATTGACGCACCAACGTCATCAATATCTTTTGAAGCCTCTTCAAATGCGTTTACAACAATAAATTCTTCCCTAAAAACTTTTTGTTGTATGTTGAAATATCTTAAAGATAAGGAAATCTGGCTTTTCCCCGACAAATCCGTGCTTTCGTCAAAAAATATCGAATAGAATTTTGATTCATATAACACATAAATATATATGTAGATAAATATTGCAAATACTAAGGCTTTTTAATAATTCAACCGCACGCATTATCAAGTCAAACGTTTAGTCTTTGGATATAGATGGCACCTGCTGGGATTGAATGTAGAATAATAAGTAATTGAATACGGTAAACTAGATGTTTCTTTGGAAATATCTAATAAATAACTATTAGGATTAAGATATGGCTACTTATTGAAAATCGTTAGAGATTCAATAAAAAAAAATAAAAAAAATACTTATTGAAAATTTCGTTAGAGATGCCATAAAAAAAAAACAAAAAAACCTTGCTGGGATTTCCAAAAATTTTGTACATTAAAAAAATATTATTATTGGGAATTCTTGTATTATCGAAATGAACAAAACATATTTTTATAATTTAAATAAGGAAATTTCCCCCCCCCCCCCCCCCCCCCTGAATCCGCGCCTGGTGGGCCATATATATTTCTTAGGCACTTGTTTATAAATACTTGGAGTTTCTGTGCTATAGTGTTAGTCATCAGCCAAGTTTCGTTTCCATAAAGCAGTGTAGATTTTACGCAAGCATTGAATATGCGGATCTTCGTGTTTTGTGATATTTTTGAGGCTCGCCATATTTAGGCGACCAATGGCTGATCTTGCCTGCTTTAGTCTACTAGACACATCGTCTTCCACACCACCATCAATTCACATCATGTACCTAGATAACAAAAGTGTTTTACAAATTTAATCCTCTGGTTTTGTGTTTTATAGTGCCTCGGTAGATTATCTGTAGCGAGCTAGTCTATCAGCGTTAGGGTTGCAGGTTCGATTCCCGCCAGAGACTTTCTTTCCTCAGTGACGTTATTAACTCGAATTGCATGAGTTTTTTCAATGTTTGTTTCTAAATCAAAGGCCCTTGCTAACTTGACTTAATCGTCCACTTTGCTTTGCATGTCGTTGAATTTGTGCAAAATGAGGCAGATATCTCTGCGAAATTAAAGTCTTCCAGATGTTTGCGAAAGCCCCACCCTTTTCTTCGCGCATAGTTTTAACACTATCTCGTCAAGTACCACGACAAAAAGCAATGGCGAGAGAGGACAACCCTTTTTTGCTCCTGTGTTTGTGCTGAAGGATTTACTTGTCATACCATTGTGACGAACTTGTTGTGAGGAGTTGGTGTACATAGTACATTGATGAGGTTTATTCATTTTTATGGTACGCCCTTAGCTCTTAATGCGTCCCATATTGCGCCAAGTCTTAAAAAGTCGAATGCTTTTCTAAAGTCGACAAAGACTAAATAAAGCGGTGTGCGCCACCCTACAGACTGTTCTATTTTCACACTAAGATTATTGGTTTGATCTAAACAATTCCGATTTGGCCAAAAACCTGCCTGTTCGTCTCGCAGTGTCTGCTCAACTATTTATAATTATAGCAACTACTTTATATATAGTGCTAAGCATAGTTATCGCAGTTGGCCAAATAATTTTTCTTTGGAGTCTTAATGATGGTTCCTTTTGTCCATGTTCTAGAAGACTGTTAATTTGCGCAAGCGTCACAAAAATATGGTTGTAAAATGTCTGCTGATATTGCAGGGTTAGCCTGAAGGAGCTCTAGCGGAATGCCATCTTTCCCAGGTGCTTTGTTTCTTTTAAGTTTTAAAATAGCGCATGTAATTTAATCGAAACTGGGATCATCGTCAGATATTATGTGGCTAGCAATTGTAGTTGCTACGAAAGAATATGAGGGGTTTTCTACGTTGTTTTTTTCAGCGATGTTACTAATGCTTTCGAAATGTTGCTTCCATCGTCGAGTTTGATCTTCTATGTTGGTAAGTAGCTGACATTTGTATCTTTTACAGCATGGTTACGGCTCATGTTTTGATTCGAAAGTCGTCCTACTAGTTGGTTGAGCTCTTTCATATTATTCGCTCCTACAGCTGCTTCTGATTCAATGGCTATGTTTTCGAAGTACATATTTTCTTTTGTCTTTTCGGGCTGATGTCTTAACGGCTTTTGCTACGGTGTTGTATTGTGGTTTCAAATTTTGGTCTTCCAATTGCTGTTGTTTCAGACGATTTCTTTCCTGTATAAAATTCCAGGTGATGTCTGATATCCCATCAACAATAAATTTCAGTGTTTTTATCAAGAATAAAGATTGGGAATTAAGCACAACAAACAAAATCTTTTTAAATTATGATTTACCATCAACATATTTAAAACTAATAGGCACAAGTGATTCCTATAAGATGAACAATAACGACATCGAATTTACCGATGATTTAATTTTTGCAATGCTAAAATACTCAATTTAATTTGATTCCCTTGTAACAAAGTGATCTCAATTTACAATTTTACTGTAAAAATTTTTTAATGAATTATTTTTGTATTGTTATTGAATTTTAATTGGTTTTTATTTAAAAAAGTTTTTAGTAATTTTTTAGCCATTTTTTCCGTAAATTTAGCCATTTTTGGTCATCAAGTTTTGGCAACACTGGTTAAAATGTACTTTCGTTGGCTGTAGGAAAAATCGCCCAAAGAAAAATGGCAAAAAAACAAAAAAAAAATTAAAAATCGCTCAAATGAAGAATCGCCCAAAAGAACATGAAAAATTACCCAAAAAGTTAAATATGAAATTTTGCCCAAAAAAAAACGAAAAAGGGCCCAATAAAAAAATGAAAAACTACCCAAAAAGCAAAAACGAATTTTTTCCCAAAAAAAAAAAAAAAAAAAAAAAAAATTACCCAATTTGCAAAAAAGTATTTATTATTCATATAAATTTAGTTACATACAAATATAAGATTTATGTACAAAATTGCATTGTAGCTTCAACAGCTGCTCGGCAGTATGGAGAGTAATACTTATTTGAGCCCTCCGCCAAACTTTGTGCACTCTTCTATAGTTAAATATTAATTAATCACTGCATAGTTATAATCAATTGCTCAAAATAGAATATAGCTTTTTGCAAGGTGGCATGTCACAAAGTCCAGTGTCTTAGTGTCCATGGACACTGTCACACTTTTGAAAATTTTATAACGTCCGTGGGCATTAAGACACTTTGCAAATTGACATTATGCCATTTTTAAAAATGTCATAAGGTCCATAATTACTAAAGATGTTAAATGCAAAAAAAGATTTACATACACGCAGAGAAAAACATGTTTTATTATGGTCACAACCAACAA
Organism: Pollenia angustigena; assembly: GCA_930367215.1. Lineage (NCBI taxonomy): Eukaryota > Metazoa > Arthropoda > Insecta > Diptera > Polleniidae > Pollenia > Pollenia angustigena. Next base: position 121,114,336 of record OV884059.1, on the reverse strand, counting down.
AACTATTTTTTAAGAAACTTATTTTACCATAATATGGTTGTCGGTGACAATGATTTGGTTAAATTAAACATAATATGGTCAACATTTTTTTAAAAAAGGTTTTGTTGTTTTTTCTCTGGGTGCATATATTAAACATATAACCGCCGCAAGGATTTGTTCCTCTATGGTATAACAAAGACCGGCTTCGCTAACTAAAGCTTCTCTGCGCAGGCGGCCTTTGGGCGGGCGCAAGGATTTGTTCCTTTATGGTATAACAAGTACCGGTTTCGCTAAGTAAAGCTTCTAAAATCTGCCTTGTTTCCGAACGAAGGCCGACTTCGCAGATAAGCTTTAGTTAGCGAAGCCAGTATTTGTTATTATAGAGGAGAAAATCCTTGCGCCCGGCCGAAGGCCGGCTATGCAGAGAAGCTTTAGTTAGCGAATCCGGTTTTTGTTATACTATAGAGGAGAAAATCCTTGCCCCCGGCCAAAGGCCGGCTCTGCAGAGAAGCTTTAGTTAGCGAAGCCGGTACTTATTTTATTAAAGAGGAGAACATCCTTGCGCCCGGCCTAAGGCCCGTTATAAATAACATTTAGGAATTCGACGTATAGTAATAATGAATGATTTAGACAAATAGTATGTAAGATTTTGACGAAATTTTAAAAATGAAAACTGGCCCGAAAAATGGGCTATTTTTCAAATAATATTTTTGATTTAAAAAACGAAAAATCACCCAATAATAACGAAAAATAGCCCAAAAATGTTGGGTCACTTTTCATATAAATTCAGGACCAATTTTAAATGGAATTTTTTTGGGCGATTTTTCATTTATTTTTTTGGGCCATTTTTCTTTGGGCGATTTTTCCTACAGCCACTTTCGTTTAATTTTGGTTTGCAGTAAATTTCATGTGCAAGAGGGAGTTTACACGGAGTCTTTTTTTTATTATTTGTATTTTATTATATTTATTTATTTCAGTCTATCTTTTAAACATGCTGCCAAAAACATATGGTATTTTCACGTTGTCTTTCCAAACATGTCTGTTTTCATGCACCATAATCTTATATACATATACATACAAATTGAAAAGATGAAAATTCTTATAAACAAACGTGAAAACTCGTTTCGTGTCTGTTTGGCAACCCCTCTTTCTTCTCTTCCCCGATCACCAACAAAACAAAACAAACATGTTTGTTAGACATGTCTGAAAAGACACCGTGTGAACTACCTCTAAGCAGTTCATAACACAAAATATTCTTTAGTTATAGTCTTTGGAGTTCATTTTGCTCTTTGGCCTTGTTTTAAATATATGGATTCTGATAATAGATTATTTTTTTAAGCAATAAATCAAAATTTCTGATGTTTAAAATCGGCTATCGATATCTCTGAGTTCATGTGGCACCCAATATTCGTCCTTTTTTTGTGAATGAACAATTTTTGATTGTGTTACTACAATAGGATTATAGAACTTGATCCAGTCACGTCTCTGAATCTTGATGTATTATGTATGACATCGTATATAATTCACAACAAGTAAAGTTGACAAGTTCCGATAATTACGTGCGTTACCAATGTTTCAAACATTTCGATTTAAAAAAAATTATTTTTTCATATTTAAAACACGCACGTTTGGCCTGAAAAAAAGATTGGGAAAATTGTTTCAAAAAATAAACAATAAAAAACTACGAACAAATATGTACCAACAACAAAAAAATTTTAATAAAAATATCACGAGACCTTTGGACTTTTTTTGTTTGAGATTCATTTAACAAGGTTCTAACTGGCTGATAGAACCTTGTTAACTTAGAAAGCCTATATGTTTAAGCTTTTATTTTAAATAGAACCATGTTGCTCAGATTTAAAATTTTATTTTTTTTTTTTTTTCATATTTATTTAGTGAAAATTCATATAGGTATTATATATTATCATATCTTCATATATTCATGACTGACACACATAGGTATCTAATTACTCAACTATTACTTTAAGGAAATCTTTTTGAGTTTTATATTTTTAAATAGTTTGACGACGATTTTTATTAACAAAAGAACCATCCCAATAAAATTGGAGCTTCAAACGTTGCAGGTTTGTAAGGAAGAAATGTTAAAGTTTTGCTTACCATCTCGCTCAAGGTAGACATAAATTTTATATGGCGAGTACAACACAAAACCCGTTTTATTTAACGCATATAAAAACTGGTGAGGATCACGATCAGGTTTACACGCTGATTTTTTTTTGTTACAGTTTCTTTTTAATATTTTTTCTTACAAACCTGCTTCGTAGAAAGAAAATGCTGTCGCCCTTTAAATGCAAATTTTTTTATAAAATTGTTAAGTATTCGTTCACTTAGCTTCCTTCGTTTTTTTCCGTGGCTTATAAATGTGCGCTTACATTTTATATGGTACCGTTAGTGCTTCGCGAAATAAGAAAATTTTTCAGTCGTAGAAAATTGTACAAGTTTGGAACAAGCTGTCATCGAGGAAATACATGTAAGTAATTTGGTAACCAATGAAAACTATGCGATGGAGGATGAACCAAATTTTGCATTAACCTCTGAAAGAACGCAAAATTTTGGAACGGAAACGTGCGACAAAGATAACAGCAGACGGGAAAGTTATGCAAGCTCTATAGGAAAAGATAAAGCACAAAAAGAAATTTTGAATTAACTTATTGTTTATTTTATAAAGTTATTAAAAAAAAGAAAAGATAACATGTGTCACAAATTTTCGATAAGGTCATGACCAGGGCAAGGAAGTTCATGCACTTAAAATCGCAAAATATGCGAATAAAACATGCACTAAAAATCGTAAAATATGCAAAAATAAAAGTAAAAAATATGCATTAAAAATATATTTATTTAACCATCCCAGCTAGCATTTTGTAAAATTTTTAATCATAATCGAGTCTTTTTTGACTCTTCAACGCGATTAAAAAATCAGAATATGCGCTCATTTTCTGATCATAAATGATACTTTTGTCGGGAGAAAATGTTACCCTACCCGCGACTCTTCTTGATGAGTCATTTGTGACAAGTTTTTTTTATTAGTTTAGAGTCTTTTTAGACTCTTTTCTAATGGTATTTATGATAATTTTCGAATAATTTTCTAGTCATTTCTCAGTCTTTTTTAACTTCTTTTCTGCGTCTTTTTCGATTCATATATAAGACATATTTCTAATCGCATACGAGTTATTGTAAGCACCTGGATGATTCGTTGGAGACTGCTATGCAAAAAAATAGCAAACACTTTTTAATTATCCATCTGCGCAAAATAAGATCATAAATAACAAAAAAAGTAATCACTTTTCGAATGCATGCATAATCAGTTTGTGATCAAACAGTTTACAACCTTCTAGCTGCGCGAAATTTGATATGAATAACGGATGAAATACTCATATTTTAAGCGCCAAGATGATCCATTTACGGTTTCAATACAATTTGTTATTGCATTTTAAATCAAACACTTTAGAATCATAAGCGTGAGTCATTTTCTAGTCTATTTTTAAGCGTGTAGCTGATTAATCAGTTTTTTATCAACAAAAGTACTCGAAAAAGACTCATTAGTCTGATTTTTTTTAAAACAATCTTCCAAATGCTAGCAGGGATATTTAACAAAAAAAAAAAAAACATAAATACATTTCATTCAGTTTAAAAACTTAAAACATAGTTTAAAAAGTAGTAGTAGATAAAGATATATTTACATATATAAATAAATAAGTTTTTTTTTTCAAGTTATCAAATGTAAAACTCATTCTATTTGGTCTTAACTTAAAACAGTTTTAAGCATTAAAAGTATTCGTTCGACATCAACGGATGTAATAGGTGGATATTTAAAAGTGGTCAACTCCTTTGTAGAATATTCATTGTCTACAATTTTTTCTTTACTGAAAGGTAAATTAAAAATATTACCAATTTCTTTAACTTTTTTAAATCCGGCATTCTTTTTTAAAACTGCATAAATTTTGGCTTTTATTTTTTCGCCGATTTGACCTTCTACTTTTCTTATTTTAATGATTTAAACCATTGAAGTTCGGTTATTGTCTCGACTAGAAACCCATTGTTTGAGTGTATAAATTCTAATTGAGCCTTTATATTAGGTACATTTAAAATATTGTTCACTTTTTTATCGCGACTGCATTATTTTCGTTAAAATTATTTACCACATCTTTAAATTCTTCAAAATTTTTGGCATAATACTCAACTGCCTGCAACCAGGTACCCCATCTTGAAACGCAAAGGAGACTTTAAAATCTTTCATGCATGGCATGAGCTTAGCATGTGACATGTAACATTTTTGAGTAAGATATCTTAAAAAAAAGGTCAAGTAGAGCAAAATTTTATTTTTCTTAAAGGATTCTAAAATAGAAATTGAATCTTTGAAAGTTCGAGCTATTGAAGCATGATCCACCTTTTCAAACTTTACAATATTTAAAAAAAATTTGTGTTTACTCTGTTCTTCTTCTGCATTCAAGATCTTCTTCTGCATTCAAGATCCCAATTACGTAGACAACGAAACGTCCTTCAGTGTCCATTGCTTCGTCAATAGACAGCCACAAATTATGTCACTTATATCTTTCAACAATGTCACATAGTTGTATAGTGTACAACTTGGCGATATAAGTTTTTATAAGGGTTGTTTCCGTAGGAATGGTTTCATTGTTATATTTGTTTAAAAAAATTCTATAATTTTGGTTGATTAGCTAATATAGAGGTATATCTGCAGACACCAGAGCATTATACAATTCAAAACTAAATTTGCTAGTCTTATCCCCAAAAGTGGATTTTCTTGAAATTAAAGTTTGCGAAACGTTTTCATAAATCATAAATCTTTGTGTTTCTGGCTTTGAAGGTGCTGATTTACTTGAAATTTTTAAATGAAACACCTTTTTGTAAACTTTGCAAAAAAGTACTTTCCCCTCTATTTTGAAGACTCAAAAACACACTTATTTAAAAGATTATTTTTTGATATTTTTTCTTTTGGCATTTTTTTCCTTAGAAACAATTTTTTTTTATTATTACTTTTTGGATTTTAGGTCATACTTCTTACACCGTAAATCAAAAATATTATGTTGAGTTCTATTTTTTCTTCGCCGAACATTATTTTTATTTGCCGTTTCTTCAAGTAAAAAAAACCGCGAACAAAATGAAATGTCAAAAACTGTTTTATTGTTACTTCTACAATTATGTGCACAATTATACAAATTGTATAATTTTTGTATGTGCTACTTTTTAAAAGTAAAAGAAACAAGGTGAATTTATAATAAAATGTAGGTAATTCAGTACCAAACACCAACATGTTATTTTTGCTCCTTGAAAATGTCGAAGTTAGCAGATTTTCCCATACTATTTTGACTGTTTGACAGCTTCAGGGCTGAAACAACTATAACCAGCTGATTCACTGACTACACCTTATAATGAATTCGCCTTGAACAGAAAGATATTTCTAAACAAAAAACTAAGAAAAGAGCAATTTTTTTTATAAATATTATAAAATATGACGAAAAATGTGAATTTATAACAAAATATGACGAAAAATATGCATTTATATCAAAATATGCAAAAACATGCATTTAAAGCAAAATATGCAAAAATATGCACTAACAAATTGCTGCCATTTTACTGGAAATATTGTGATTCGCAAAGATATTAACTTTAGGTGGGTCTCAGAGTACCGACAACAAACATGCATTTGCATGAAGTCCCTTGCCCTGGTCATGACCAATTAAATCTGCATCCGAATATGAAGTCAGAATAATCAAAAGTAGAACAGTTTTCGAGATATTCCAAAATAACCGTTAAAAAATATTAAACGGATTTCGTATTTGTATAACCATGGTTCGTTTGTGAAGATTAGTCAAGAAATGACAGAGTTATAGTGGACATAAGTTCAAACTTCATGAAAAAGTTGATTATTTTTACAATTTCGCTTTTTTCAAGCTATTTTTTTTTAATATGCTTGCAACTTTTGATTTTAAAAAATCACAGCAAATTTTAATTAAAATTAAGAATTTTATAAAACGCAATATTTGTATAGGAGCACCCCAAGGGGTGCAGATATATGGCAAGTATGTTTTGAAAAAATGTTAAGAACAAAAGACTAATGGAGGTCAGTCATACATTTTGGGGGCGAGTCCTTGGTAGTTATGGGGCTGTTTCTTCAATATATTTCTAGTCTGTATTGACAATTTTGTATGGGAGCCCCTTAAGGAATAGAGATAGCTGCTATTTATGTTTGAAATAATAGTGGGGATTAAAAATAAAGTGGGGTTGATCATACATTTGACAATCTAGGGACATCATAGGCGCTGCAGGAGAAAATTTAAGAATTTCATTAAACCGTCATATCGTCAGCTCATTATTGGTTTGGTGCATATGCCAAAAAGTGCAGAAAAACGACAAAGAAGGTTTACATGAAGATTTCTCAAAATGTACAAGATATATTTATATTTTCCCTACTGCTCCCAGCATATGTTTGGAAGAACAATGTAAATTTTTGTCAACTTTCATGAATGAAGTTAGAAGTTAATAGTATTTTATTAAAAGTGAAAAAATGATTTTGTGCCGCATACTCCACTTTTCTGAAATATTTTTAAAAAGTAGCTTTTTGTGCTGCATACGTAAACTAATTGCTACCCATTTAAAAACTTGCTGAAATGAAAGTTTCTATATATATTAACAATCTAACAAAATGTCAACTTTGATGATTTTTTTCTTTCACTTGGTTATATTTTACAAAAACAGTTCTATTTTTACATTTTTAATAAATTTTAGAAATGTTTACTTGTTTATTATCAAGGCGAATTTACACCAGGTGAAATTATCTTGCTACGTAAACAACAGCTGATAACTAACCATGTGTCAAAATGGTATTCCGTCCTGGTGGTTCTGGAGAATCTTAACTAAATTCTATAATTTTCGCTTAAAATTATGAAATTTAAAATTTTTTAAATTATTAAATGATTCATAATAATAATTATTATAAGACACGACAACCGGATTTGAACTTCGTTTTTCATAAGGACCCAGAATATATATACTTTATAGGTTGTAGGACCTTCGGTGAAGGGTATAAAAAACAAACTTAATTATAAAATAAAAAAGAGTAATTTTTGGGATTTCAGTATTTTGGTCATAACTCTGCTATTTCTTAACCGATTTGACAGATTTATATACCGACGTGTTGAAGAAGTAACTTGAAGAAGAATGCTCCTAGATGGATCAAATTTATGACCAACCCCACTTTATTATTTATTGCCGAATTTCGTTTTTATACCCTCCACCACAATTAGTTGTGAAGAGGGTATATTAAGTTTGTCATTCCGTGTGAAACTTTTTTATTATTCATCTCAGACCCCATAAAGTACATATATTCTGGGTCCTTGAGTAATTCTAAGTCGATTTAGCCATGACCGTTTGTCTGTCCGTATGTCCGTCTGTTGAAAACACGATCACTTTCAAAAAACTCAAAATAACTAAACAAACTGGGTGTCGAATTGCTTGTAGTTATCCTAAGCAGTTTGGGATTGAAATTTAGCAAAATCCGTTTGGTAGGATCAGAGCTTTGAATCAAAATGTGGAACCACCACCTAAAAAAAATAAAATTTTGTTACAAAAACTAACATAAATGGTGAAATTATGCACAGAATGACATAAGATTTTGCAAGAATTCGTCGTATTCAAGTGGAAATTACGATGTAAAATTTCGTGCAGATCGGTCAATAATTTACCCTAGGCCCCATATAAACCCTACTCCCGGAAAACAGTTTAGTACGCCTAAGACCATAATTAATAATGTTATCATAACAAAATTTGGCTCGTCACAGTTTTATAGGACTAGAAATGATGCTGTGAAGTTTCGTGAAGATCGGCCCATAATTTACCCTAGGCCCCATATAAACCCTACTTCCGGAAAACAGTTTAGTACGCATGAAACCGTAAAAAATAATGCTTTCATAACAAAATGTGGTACATCAAAGTTTTTTAGAACTAGAAAAAATACTGAAATTTCGTGAAGATCGGTCCATAATTTACCCTTGGCCCCATATAAACCCTACTTCCGGAAAGCAGTTAAGTACGCCTAAAACCGTAAAAAATAACGCAATCATAACAAAATTTGGTACATCAAAGTTTTATAGGTCTATAATTTACCCTAGGCCCCATATAAACCCTACTTCCGGAAAACAGTTTAGTACGCCTTAATCCGTAAAAAATAATGCTATCATAACAAAATTTGGAACATTAAAGTTTTATAGGGCAAGAAATACGACCGTGAAATTTAGTGAAGATCAGTTCATAATTTACCCTAGTCTCCATATAAACCTTATTCCCGGAAAACAGCTTAGTACGCCTAAAAACGTACAAAATAACGCTATCGTAACAAAATTTGGTACATCACAGTTTTATAGAACAAGAAATGTCACTGTAAAATTTGGTGAAGATCGGTGCATAACTTACCATAGGACTCATTTAAAGCCCACTCTGGTAAAATAATTAAATATGCGGTAATTTTTCTTCCAGTTTAGCTTCATATGGCCAGAAAAAATGTAATGCAATTTTGTGATAAACGGCTAATAATTTACCTTAGATTCCATTTTAGCAGCCTTCTGAAATTCACTGCAAACGCTTAAACTAATTGCACCGCTGTATTGAAATTTATGTTTTTTAATACCAGAAATCGTTCCGCAGAATTTGGGATGATTGGTTCATAGCTTACCATGGCTTTTCTATTATTTATTGTCCTGAAAATCATTTAAGTTCAGCTTAAACTGATATTCTACTCAAGCTTTTTAAAATTGATTCTGATTGTCGGTCAATAATTTTATATAGGTCTAAACCGCAACAAATTTTAATGCAGCTGTCTGTTTTACAAAGATTATAATAATAAATAGACATCATACAGATATTACCCCTAAAACATTCGAAGTGTCGGTGGAGGGTATCAAAGATTCGGCACAGCCGAATACCTGTACACCTCTTTCGAAAAATCTCAAAAATACTTGACCCTATAAGCTTTTAAATTCAACTTGAGCCCCAAATTTTTTTGCAATTTAAGCTTATATATAGAAAATTGCTTTTATGTCTAAAATATTTTTCAATTTACCACATTTTTTTGCTTCTCCTGTTAAGTTACGCAATGTGGATGTTACGTTATTTTTCAGTTCTTTTATTTTTTTTTATAATTTCTGCTTACGAAAAAAAACTAAAACTCAACTTTTGGCTGGTAAAAGAAAACAAGTACACATTCAACACATAAGCTATTCGTGCAAATTGCCTAGCAACAACAACAATACTAGAGAGGAGCGTTGACAAATTTTTTTGTTTCCTCATTCCTCATGAGTGAGAAAATGCTTCCTTTTAAAGGACCTTGATAGGCCATAGTTAGGGCAAAATTATGTACAGGAAAAATGTTGCTATATTTATTCTTAACAAAAATCGTTAAGTTCAATGAAGTTTTTAAAACGGGAATTTTTTTTGCCACGCCCAAAAATACAGCCCTTTTTGTTTTTATGTATAGTGCTGCAATTTAAAGTTCGATCTCATCATATCACTGTAAGTGCCAAGAAAATCCTTCTAAAACTTAGTATGTATAGCTTTTAATATACTCACATTTATGACACGCCTCCAACTTAACCCCTTTTTCCTTTTTCTAAAATTACATATTACATTAAACCACGTAGAACCCAATACAAAACAAAAAAATTTCCATATACATATGTATTTATAAAGTCTGAGTTCATACAGCTCATGTCTTATTGACAAGATTGCTACTTTATACGCGAGAGGGACGAGGGGAAAAGAAACGAGTACACAGATGCATGTACTGTCTTTACGTTTTGCTTTTTCATTCGTTGTTTAATTTTGTTATTGTTTTCAATATCAAAAAAGCACATGTCTTCAACATGAAATGAATCATTTGAACGCCAATTCATGTTCAAAGAAGAAAAAGGAAGAAACTTGTCAATAATGCTGGGTACACACTATGCAACGCATTTACGCAATCTAGTAAATTAAATTAATTTTCATTCATTCCAGATTGCATCAACATCAAAACGCTTTGATATTTTGAGGTTGCATTGAAACAGAGTGCATGTAGGTTGCAATGTGTGTACCCAGCATAAGACATGAGCCGTATGAACTCAGACTAAAGGCTCAGTTAGCCGGGAGTAATAGTAACAGTAACCTTATCGTAAAAAAGTAAGACCAATATATTTCTTATGTTGAGTGAGTACACATCAATCTGTTTCAATGCAACCTCAAAATATCAAAGCGTTTTGATGTTGATGCAATCTGAAATGAATGAAAATGAATTAAATTCACTAGATTGCGTAAACCTGTTGCATAGTGTGTACCCAGCATTACAGATTGAGACGTTACATCTTACTGCTAACTGTAATCGCTATAATTGCTTTACATACAACAAAATAAATCAGCTGATTTTCAACGTTACTGTTACTCCCGGCTTACTGCGCCTTAAGTTTGAAGAACTTAAAAAAAATGTTTTTGCCTAAAATAGAGCGCTTTTTGTTTTATATCGCCATTAAAAGTCTAATTTCATCGTATCGTATATCATTGTTAATGGCTAAAATATGGCTTCATTTTTGTATTTACTGCATTTTTAATCTAACTTCAAATTCTAGATGATATCTCCGATCCTTCCCCTCTAATGTCCAGTTTTTTATAAATAGAAAAGAATCCTTCTGAAACTTTTGGCATCCCATAAATTTTTTGGGTGGTCTAATGTAAATGTTTTTGTTATTTTATAAATTTAATTTGAAATTAATAAACTTGAGCAACATACATACATAAGTATATTTTAACCATTATTTTATTATTTCAGATATTAAAATCAAAAAATAAGAGTGGAAATGCCGCGGGACATGCATTCCCGCAATAGCGTGTTTCGCAGCATTCTACAAAGAGATTATCATGAACCACGTATCACACAAAGTAATTTAATTGCTAGTACCAAAGATTCGCTGGACTATGTTCAACGTTTAGGACTATTGTGCCGTCTGCCAGTACATTCTGGCTGTGTCAATACAATACATTGGAATAGTACGGGCGAATATTTGCTATCGGGTTCCGATGATCAATTTATTGCTGTGACAAATCCTAACAATCAGGAAGTATTATTAAAATGTAAAACAGCCCACAGGGCAAATATATTTAGTGCACGCTTTATGCCACAATCCAACGATCAAGCAATAGTATCATGCTCAGGAGATGGCATAGTGTTGTATACAGAACTAATGGCACCCTATATAAAACTTTTAAAACCCCAACTTAAAAGTGTAGAAAATGGAGTGACAGTTTATGAACGGAGTCCCGATACAGAATCGGTTGTTAATTATTTCAATTGTCATAAAAGTGGCACAACGTACGAGGTCTTGACTGTTCCTATGGAACCACGTTCGTTTATGAGTTGTGGCGAAGACGGCACAGTGCGCCTTTTTGATTTGAGACAAATATCTGGTTGTCACAAAACATGTTGCAAAGATAATATTTTGATTTTAAGTCCATCGGCAGTTAATGCTATTGATTTGTCTCCCATAAGTTCGAACTATTTGGCTGTGGGAAGTTCAGATGCTACAGTACGCATATATGATAGACGTTATTTATCTGTGATTGATTTCAGTGATGTCAATACAGCCACGGCCGACAAACACACAAGGCCGGTTAAGGCTTATCCTATACCACTGCCTAGCAGTCGCCAGTATCGAATAACTTGTATACGCTATAGTCCAGAAGAAACCGAACTGCTGGTATCCTATTCATCGGAATATTTGTATTTATTCGATCTAAAACATGAAGGCGCTAATGTCGATGATTTGTCTAAAGGTCGTTATACGGCAAATCGTGGAAATTCTCCACTACCAGCCATGACTGCAGAACAGGTTACACGCAGGTTACGTTTAAGGGGTGATTGGTCAGATACGGGCCCAGATGCTAGACCAGAAAGAGATGCTAATGGTAGAGTTGATGTAGGCCAAGTACGACCTCAATTGCAGCCCAATATAATGAGTCGTATGACCGAGGTGATATCACGCATGTTAAATGATCCACGTACTCGCATGGGTTTAACAAGTCAAATGCAAGATGCGGTCAGAGAAAATCAATTAGGAACACAAACTACAACTGGATCAACAACTACTACTGAACAAAATAGTGAAGGTATTTATTAAGTTCTAGAATGTAAGTGGAATTGAGATCAGTTTATTTTTTTATATCATAAAAAGTATTATAAAGAGCCAAACTTAGTCACCCAGCAAAAAAAAAAAAAAAAAAAAACATGCAAAAGAAGTAGCAAATGCATGGGTTCCGATAATAACGCATTGGTTCTTTTTAGATGAAACATGCATGATTTTAACATAAGCGTGTCAATGGCGAGCATCGGTTCGCATTTAGGTAAACGGCTCGTCATTAAAAAGATGGCTTAAAACCAATGAAAGCTCAGTGATTAGATTTGGGTTTTCACAGAGCTGAAATAATTTTTGAAATGAGTGCGAATGAAAACCACTGATTATTCAATGATTCTAATACATATTTTCGATGGTGCTCAATATTAATTTATTATATTATACGGTTATTTAAAAAAAAAAAAAAAAAAAAAAGTAATAATTAAGAGCCACTTTTTGGGTTTTATTCTATAATTAGCTAATCTGAGAATTAAGTTAATCTAGTATCAATTGAATTTGATATTTTTGGGTGGTGGCTTAAACCATGTAGCGCTACCATACGAGCACAAATAAATGGCAACATTTTTTTTGCAAATATCAACTTTTTATCAAGCAATATGGATGTTTTCAAAGAAGAAGAAGAAAATGCGCGAATTTAATATTGTTTAAAAGGTAGAAATTTTTTGCGTTTAAAGAAAAAATATATTAAAGAACAAATACATATAGAATGGAAAAATTATATAAAAGTGCTAAGCAATGTTTTAAAATGTATTTTTTGCAAGTTCTTTATGTTAAACATGTGTATGTTGACAGTTTAAGTTTAGGTTTAAAGCACCATCGTTGACCGCTTAAACTAGCAAATAAAAGTTAAAAAAATACAACTCAAAAAGTAAATACGGAGATTAAAGTTAATTAAATGGCTAATCTCTAACCCAAAAAGTGGCTCTAAATAAGGCATTTCTTTATCTTTTGAATTTTTGTATTTAATAAATGCATAGATATTTAAGGCGACCAGATTTTGAAAATAAAAATACAGAAAAAATGTAAAAAAATTTTTTGACTTCAAGATTTTTTTACATATTTTACAGACAAATTTACATTCCCATATTAATAAATGTAAAGAAGATTTAAAAAGAATTACATATCGTCGGCTTAATATGCAGACCAGCGAAATCCACTTTTTAAGTAAATTGAGATTTGATGCCGTGTGGTAGAGAAATATATGCCTCGTCGACCAGCATGTAGTTATTCTTCAATTTGAGTCTTGAAGTGTGTCAAATCAACTATATTTTTGGTTCTCCTCTCAAGCAGTAAATAGGAAAAATAAAAAGTTTTACCTGTAAAATTTGTTGAAAGGGAGTTAGCAGGTTTGCATATTAAGCCGACGATGTATAAAAATTTACATTTACTCCAAATTTTTTAATATTTTTTTTTTTTTAATTAGGCTTAAGTTCATGAAATTTAATTTTCATTAAATTATTCTTATGAAGAAAGGAATTTTACAACATGAAAATTAATTAAAATTGTTATTGATAATCTTTCATTCTTGACGTGGCTCGGGCTCGAACCCTGGCCGGCAGGTTACCATGACATGTTTCGATCGCAACCACTCGATCTCCTCAGATGGATTTGCCGTCTTACACTCGCAGCCATCGACGACTGCTGACGTCAATAGTCAAACATCAATCCTTAAACCAAATTGTATTTTAACATTTGGTAGATCGAAATTTGCTTTCCTGAATGATTATCCATTTTAATTGATTTTACACGTTTTTTCCTTACTTCTGTTTTTTCGTACTTTTGTCAAGAATTTTTCTTGAAGTCCAAGTACATTTTCTGTTTTTTCATTTTGTCTTTCTCTTTTCTGTTGACCTTTTTCAGCACAACTTGAAGGACAAATGTACACATAGAGCTCGTGCCTTAGCTTTAACAATAATTAGTATTGTGGTTATTTTGTTGAACTATTCATGGTTTTTAATCCAAATTTTTTAATATTTTTTTTAATTAGGCTTAAGTTCATGAAATTTAATTTTCATTAAATTATTCTTATGAAGAAAGGAATTTTACAACAACAAAACATGTCATGGTAACCTGCCGGCCAGGGTTCGAGCCCGAGCCACGTCAAGAATGAAAGATTATCAATAACAATTTTAATTAATTTTCATGTTGTAAAATTCCTTTCTTCATAAGAATAATTTAATGAAAATTAAATTTCATGAACTTAAGCCTAATTAAAAAAAAATATTAAAAAATTTGGATTAAAACCCATGAATAGTTCAACAAAATAACCACAATACTAATTATTGTTAAAGCTAAGGCACGAGCTCTATGTGTACATTTGTCCTTCAAGTTGTGCTGAAAAAGGTCAACAGAAAAGAGAAAGACAAAATGAAAAAACAGAAAATGTACTTGGACTTCAAGAAAAATTCTTGACAAAAGTACGAAAAAACAGAAGTAAGGAAAAAACGTGTAAAATCAATTAAAATGGATAATCATTCAGGAAAGCAAATTTCGATCTACCAAATGTTAAAATACAATTTGGTTTAAGGATTGATGTTTGACTATTGACGTCAGCAGTCGTCGATGGCTGCGAGTGTAAGACCGCAAATCCATCTGAGGAGATCGAGTGGTTGCGATCGAAACATGTCATGGTAACCTGCCGGCCAGGGTTCGAGCCCGAGCCACGTCAAGAATGAAAGATTATTAATAACAATTTTAATTAATTTTCATGTTGTAAAATTCCTTTCTTCATAAGAATAATTTAATGAAAATTAAATTTCATGAACTTAAGCCTAATTAAAAAAAAAATATTAAAAAATTTGGATTAAATACCATGAATAGTTCAACAAAATAACCACAATACTAATTATTTACATTTACTTAAGTAAAATTAGTTACAAAAAAAAAACAACTAAACTTTAATAATCATTGCAAAAAATTATTCAAAATTTTATACTGCAAGTGTATGAGAGTCCAGTAGGAGTATGAACAGAACAAGCATGGCACAACATTTTCCATACGATTGCACAGAAAAAACCGTTGATCACCGTGAAATAAAATTTTTATTTTAATTTATAAAAATAAAAACAAATATTGGTCAGGCTTTTAAAAATAAAGAGGACAAAGATGACAGATTATGAAAAAAAGATGATAAAAGAGGACACAACTTTTATAGAGGACAGCCAGTTAAAAAAATTTAAATGAAATTTAAATATTTAAATTAAATGTACATATTTAATAAATCTAAAGGTGCATGTAGACGACATGTTTTTTACATCTGACTTGTCAACTTTTCAAGTCACATGTAATTGTGCATGTCTGTCAAAATGGCTGTTTTACAGAAGGTTTATAATATTCGGTCACAAACGTACATGTAATTTGCTTCTGACATTGTCTCTGTTTTTTCCCCATAGTTGTTACAAAAACCAAAATAAAAATGCCGCCACGAAAATTTGTATTTACGCCGTTAAATAATTTAGCCATCTTAACATATTTTTCTTTTAATTCAAAGATACCAATTTAGGATATTATAATGAAACGGTTTTTATATATACATTTACATAACTTCTATTCAATAGTGGGATGATCATGCATATCTCGGTATTGTAAAATATTAACTTCAGCCGGCTAATGATTCCGTCAATAGTGGACGCCGCTGCCGGTTTCTTCTCGGCAAAGATTTCTGATGTCAGATGGTTTGCCAGAAGAAAATAGAGCACGCTCTAATTGAAATTTTGTCAGATGACTTTGCATCTGACTTTTACAGAAGCAAAGTTTAAAAGGTAACACACGACATGTATGTATTTTGCAGTGGGAAATTTGACATGTCAGATGACAAAAACATGTCGTGTACGGTTGCCTTTACTCACTCAATTATTAATTTGAATTAATTAGTATTGTGGTTATTTTTGTTGAATTATTTATGGTTTTTAATCCAAATTTTTAATATTTTTAATTAGGCTTAAGTTCATGAAATTTAATTTTCATTAAATTATTTTTATGAAGAAAGGAATTTTTACAACATGAAAATTAATTAAAATTGTTATTGATAATCTTTCATTCTTGACGTGGCTCGGGCTCGAACCCTGGCCGGCAGGTTACCATGACATGTTTCGATCGCAACCACTCGATCTCCTCAGATGGATTTGCCGTCTTACACTCGCAGCCATCGACGACTGCTGACGTCAATAGTCAAACATCAATCTTTAAACCAAATTGTATTTAACATTTGGTAGATCGAAATTTGCTTTCCTGAATGATTATCCATTTTAATTGATTTTACATGTTTTTTCCTTATTTCTGTTTTTTCGTACTTTTGTCAAGAATTTTTCTTGAAGTCCAAGTACATTTTTTGTTTTTTCATTTTGTCTTTCTCTTTTCTGTTGACCTTTTTCAGCACAACTTGAAGGACAAATGTACACATAGAGCTCGTGCCTTAGCTTTAACAATAATTAGTATTGTGGTTATTTTTGTTGAACTATTTATGGTTTTTAATCCAAATTTTTAATTAGGCTTAAGTTCATGAAATTTAATTTTCATTAAATTATTTTTATGAAGAAAGGAATTTTTACAACATGAAAATTAATTAAAATTGTTATTGATAATCTTTCATTCTTGACGTGGCTCGGGCTCGAACCCTGGCCGGCAGGTTACCATGACATGTTTCGATCGCAACCACTCGATCTCCTCAGATGGATTTGCCGTCTTACACTCGCAGCCATCGACGACTGCTGACGTCAATAGTCAAACATCAATCTTTAAACCAAATTGTATTTTAACATTTGGTAGATCGAAATTTGCTTTCCTGAATGATTATCCATTTTAATTGATTTTACATGTTTTTTCCTTACTTCCGTTTTTTCGTACTTTTGTCAAGAATTTTTCTTGAAGTCCAAGTACATTTTTTGTTTTTTCATTTTGTCTTTCTCTTTTCTGTTGACCTTTTTCAGCACAACTTGAAGGACAAATGTACACATAGAGCTCGTGCCTTAGCTTTAACAATAATTAGTATTGTGGTTATTTTTGTTGAACTATTTATGGTTTTTAATCCAAATTTTTAATATTTTTAATTAGGCTTAAGTTCATGAAATTTAATTTTCATTAAATTATTTTTATGAAGAAAGGAATTTTTACAACATGAAAATTAATTAAAATTGTTATTGATAATCTACCCAAATGTTTAAATACAATTTGGTTTAAAGATTGATGTTTGACTATTGACGTCAGCAGTCGTCGATGGCTGCGAGTGTAAGACGGCAAATCCATCTGAGGAGATCGAGTGGTTGCGATCGAAACATGTCATGGTAACCTGCCGGCCAGGGTTCGAGCCCGAGCCACGTCAAGAATGAAAGATTATCAATAACAATTTTAATTAATTTTCATGTTGTAAAAATTCCTTTCTTCATAAAAATAATTTAATGAAAATTAAATTTCATGAACTTAAGCCTAATTAAAAATATTAAAAATTTGAATTGTATAAAATATTCGTCCCTTATAAATCCTAAAAGAATACAAAATTAAAGTAAAATATTGCAATTCCTACATAAGAGTTGAATGGGAGTACTCCATGTTATTATACCCTTCACCACAGGTGGTGAATAGGGTATATATAAGTTTGTCATTCCGTTTGCAATTCCTATAAAATTGATGTTAGACCCTATAAAGTTTCTGGGTCCTTATGAGGAGCGAAGACCCCATATATGATGGGGGCCAGGTTATTATTCATTTATGCCACATATGATTCGGAATTGTTTGCTTTTGAAATTCAGCCAGATTGGTCCACAAATGGCTGAGATATGAGTAAAAAACCACGACTACTTAAAATTTTTTTCTTTAAAGGTCCAATTAGACGTGACATTACCATACCAACACTGTATTACCAAAACGAAATAAACATACCATACACACCAATTCAATTTTGGTTTCTACGGTCATACAGTGGCTATGTGTGGCTACTCATACACACACAAATTAATGCATGTATATGCCGCTCAAACAAAGAAACAACCCAGCGGTAAATATTGAAAGGACCGCAAGTGGCAGGCCTTTTTGAAGGCCTCTATACTCCTTTCTAAAAGATTTGCTTCGCATGATATCCTGCCTTCAGAAGTATGCCTTCTAGAAGGCATAAACTTCTTTTTAAAAGACCTTCTGAAATATTCAGTACACATTCGCTACTCAATTCTTTGAGAAGGGAGAAAGGAAGGTGTTCAGTTTTATTTACTTTTTATTTTTAGTGACCTTCCTTACTCCCTTCTTTGGGAAGGGATCGAAGTTGTTTTTAAAGGAAGTGTGGAAGGCCTTGCGCCCAATGACAACCTGTGTAAAAAATAAATAAGTATGGAATGCGGCGAGAAGGGCTTCTGACTGCTTGCGACTGCTAAATAAGGCCTTCTATTAGGCCTCTTTACTCATTCTAGTTACCGCTGGGAAACTCTTAGACTCAATATATTTTAATTTAACGCTTCTTTAGTAAAAGCATTCGTAGCCGAGTTGTTAAGTTCTCTCCTGAGACTGATGATATTGCCAGTTCGAATCCCAAAAAGAATTTTATTTTAATTTTTTTTATTTAAATTTTTTATGTTCTTCAACTTTGGCAAAAGAGGAAACTAGCTTAGGTACATATATAAATTTTTGGTTTTTTTATATTCTTCGGCATGACGAAATGAAAAGTTGGCGTGTCTCAATTAATATTTATTTATACCTATCTAAAGAACGTTATTTATGTATACATATAACTTTTTGTTCTTATCTCATCATGTTGAAGGGTATATAAGATTCGGCATAGCCGAATATAGCACTCTTACTTGTTTTTCATGCGTTCAGTTACCCCCCGTTTTCACATGCAAGTACATGTTCGAAAAACTCAATACACTCACACTTTTTCACTTATATTCACACAATTTTTGTAATTTCAGCCCATCGGCTGTTTCCACGATTTTTCGTTGATAATACGTATACACTACATGCAAGTAATCACTTGCATGTGGAAACGTAGGCTTATGAAAAATTTTGAAGGTATTTTAAATTCATTCAAATCAAGAAAATATCCCTTCTTCTTGAACATTTATATGAATCTTAAAATTTTTGAACATATTTTAAGTATTCGCATTTGCTTTCACAAACATTTAATTTGATTTTTCGCATGCCCTTAACCTATATTTAGAGTCCCATTATGTATCAGAATAATGCAAAAATTACGAATAATTGCTTTCACTTTTTGGTCAAAAGAATTTTTTTTTCTCAAATTCGATTTTCAAATTTTTTATAATTTTTTTTATTTTATTTTTAGATTTACGTCCGTCCACTTCATCAGCAGCTTGGCGCCGAGCTGCTGCCAATAGTTTAATTGCTAATAGAGAACAGAATTTATCTACTGATACTCCTCCTTCTAATCTTGTCTCAACAAGTGATGATATTGAAATGTTTGAAACTTCGAATGAGGAAAATATCAAAAGTCCCAAGACTACTCAATTTCAAGTAGACGCGGCTTCTTTAAATAAAGAATTAGCAGAACTTGAAATGGAAGCAAGAGAAATTGTCTATGATTATTTGCTAATGAAATACACTGGGCATCGCAATGCTCGCACCATGATCAAGGAGGCAACATTTTGGGGCAATAACTATGTTATGTGTGGCTCAGATTGTGGTCACATCTTTACTTGGGATAGACGTACTGGTAAACTTGTCATGTTAATGCAAGCTGATCAACATGTTGTCAATTGTTTACAGCCCCATCCAGAATTGCCATATTTAGCCAGTTCGGGTATAGATTATGATGTAAAAATCTGGGCCCCCATATTACAAGAGAAAGGTTTTGACGAAGAAGTCGCAGATGTTGTAAGTATTATTGTTTTTATATGCATATACATACATATTTGCAACAAAAAGAAGTTTTAAATGGATTTCTTTTGCATTTCAGTTAATGGAACGTAATGCCGTTATGTTGGAACAAACTAAAGATACTATAACAGTGCCGGCTGCCTTTATGATACGTATGTTGGCTTGCATTCATTCTTTACGCAATCGAGAACGTAATAATACAAATTCGACTCAACAAAGTGAAAATAATTCTCAACAAAATACACAAAATGATAGTAACAACACAACGGGTGATAATAATATTAATAATTCTAATGATAATAACAACAATGACAGTAACAACAACAACAATAGTAATAATGATGTTGATACTAATAGTTAATTTGAATCTAAAAATTATGAACTAACACAGGTCTTGAAAATCTTTTTTTTTAATAATTTCATATAAAACAGGTTAATTTCGTTTAAATGTACCACATTTGTGTTTTTCGATGTATACTTCTCTTTCAGGCGTCCTCCAGATTAAAATGCTGGTTATATCTTGTTAAAAGTGCCACTAACTACGCTTTGAATAGGGGCTAAAAAGCTTTAATCGAATAAAAAATGGCTGAGCTATTATTGATTAAATCTAAGTTATATGATAATTTTAACATTTTTCACCAATTTTGTCATTTTGGAAGATGTTTTTAGCACAGTTAATAACAAAATTCACAGTTTTATAATTTTTTTGTATAGTCCATTTGTCTCAAAGCCAGTTAGCCACTATTTGACGCGAAATTTAGTAGCTTATCAAACAAGATATAATCAGGATGGCGCCTGAAAGAGAAGTAAACATTGAAAAAACAAGTGTACCGTTATCTCGCAAATGTGACATGCTACGAACCATATCAATATCGGTTACCGTAACATTTACGACAATAACAACAAATAATAATAGTTTGAAAAAAATATTTCAAAAACTGTAATTTCTCAGGCCTGTGTAATTAAAATATTTTAAAAATTAAATTTTATTTGTAATAGTGCTTCTTTTAAATCTATTTAAATATATTATTGAAGTTATTAAGTTAATTTAAAACCGCAAATTAATTTATATGTACACAGAAACGTACAAACAACAAAAAAATTAATACAACACAATTAAGTTGTTTTTTTTTATTAAATACTAGGGAAGTGCGATTAATCAAACAATTCGATTAATCAAAATAATGAAAATAATTGAATAGTCAAATTCATAATTAATCGATTAGCTCTTATTTTGATTAATTTAAATTATATTTAACTAATTATTTACGAACTTGAATAATTTAGAAATGCGAAACTGAAATTTATTTATTTTGCTTTATAAGTTTCTTTGTAAAAATTCTTTATAATGTGGCACGACCTTACAATGGATGTGTGAATTAAAAAAAAAATATTTTTACTTAATTGATTTCATTACATTCGGTTAAGACCAAGCTAAGAAATTAAAATTGAAATCCAAACCTTTTAAGAGACCACCCTCCCTCCTCTGCTGACAAACTTTGTTTAAAAAGTTATTTTTTTGTGAACTACCAGGTCAACAGAATTTTGTAGTAGGCGTATT
Organism: Pollenia angustigena; assembly: GCA_930367215.1. Taxonomy (NCBI): domain Eukaryota; kingdom Metazoa; phylum Arthropoda; class Insecta; order Diptera; family Polleniidae; genus Pollenia; species Pollenia angustigena. Next base: position 121,092,781 of record OV884059.1, on the reverse strand, counting down.
TTCGCAAACTGTTGTCTTTAGCAGCCTATACCTCGAAAACTACTTGAGATATTGAGATGAAATTTGATATGCTTGACAGATTGATAATTTGTCTTCAATATGCAAAATATTGTTCCGCCTACCGCCACGCACTCTTCGTTTTTAAAGAGGATATATTGTTTACGCCTTAAATCTTTCACATTGGGTGGGTGTGGCAGGAATTTTTTTGAAACTATCGGAAAATTTATTTCTTAAGCTTACCATATGCAAAATTTCATTACATTCGGTAAAGGCCAAGCTAAGAAATTAAAATCGAAAGCCAAACCTTTTAAGACCACAATCCTCTGCTGACAAATTTTGTTTAAAAAGTTATTTTTTTGTGAACTACCAGGTCAACAGAATGTTTTAGTAGGCGGATTTTCGTAAACTGTTGTCTTTAGCAGCCTATAACTCGAAAACTAATTGAGATATTGAGATGAAATTTGATATGCTTGACAGATTGATAATTCGTCTTCAATATAAAAAAAAATTGTTCCGCCCACCTCCACGCCCTCTTTGTTTTTAAAGAGGATATATTGTTTACGCCTTAAAACTTTCGCATTGGGTGGGTGTGGCAGGAATTTTTCAGGACCTATCGGAAAGTTTATTTCTTATGCTTGCTGTATGCAAAATTTCATTACATTCGGTAAAGGACATGCTAAGAAATTAAAATCGAAAACCAAACCTTTTAAGACCACCATCCATCCTCTGCTGACAAATTTTGTTTAAAAAGTTATTTTTTTGTGAACTACCAGGTCAACAGAATTTTGTAGTAGGCGGATTTTCGTAAACTGTTGTCTTTAGCAGCCTATAACTCGAAAACTACTTGAGATATTGAGATGAAATTTGATATGCTTGACAGATTGATAATTTGTCTTCAATGTACAAAATATTGTTCCGCCTACCGCCACGCCCTCTTTGTTTTTAAAGAGGATATATTGTTTACGCCTTAAAACTTTCACTTTGGGTGGGTGTGGCAGGAATTTTTTTGAAACTATCGGAAAATTTATTTCTTAAGCTTGCCATATGCAAAATTTCATTACATTCGGTAAAGGCCAAACTAAGAAATTAAAATCGAAAGCCAAACCTTTTAAGACCACAATCCTCTGCTGACAAATTTTGTTTAAAAAGTTATTTTTTTGTGAACTACCAGGTCAACAGAATGTTTTAGTAGGCGAATTTTCGTAAACTGTTGTCTTTAGCAGCCTATAACTCGAAAACTACTTGAGATATTCAGATGAAATTTGATATGCTTGACAGATTGATAATTTGTCTTCAATGTACAAAATATTGTTCCGCCTACCGCCACGCCCTCTTTGTTTTTAAAGAGGATATATTGTTTACGCCTTAAAACTTTCACTTTGGGTGGGTGTGGCAGGAATTTTTCAGGACCTATCGGAAAGTTTATTTTTTATGCTTGACGTATGCAAAATTTCATTACATTCGGTAAAGGACATGCTAAGAAATTAAAATCGAAAACCAAACCTTTTAAGACCACCATCCATCCTCTGCTGACAAATTTTGTTTAAAAAGTTATTTTTTTGTGAACTACCAGGTCAACAGAATTTTGTAGTAGGCGGATTTTCGTAAACTGTTGTCTTTAGCAGCCTATAACTCGAAAACTACTTGAGATATTGAGATGAAATTTGATATGCTTGACAGATTGATAATTTGTCTTCAATATGCAAAATATTGTTCCGCCTACCGCCACGCCCTCTTTGTTTTTAAAGAGGATATATTGTTTAAGCCTTAAAACTTTCACTTTGGGTGGGTGTGGCAGGAATTTTTTTGAAACTATCGGAAAATTTATTTCTTAAGCTTGCCGTATGCAAAATTTCATTAAATTCAGTAAAGGCCAAGCTAAGAAATTAAAATTGAAATCCAAACCTTTTAAGAGACCACCCTCCCTCCTCTGCTGACAAATTTTGTTTAAAAAGTTATTTTTTTGTGAACTACCAGGTCAACAGAATTTTGTAGCAGGCGTATTTTCGCAAACTGTTGTCTTTAGCAGCCTATACCTCGAAAACTACTTGAGATATTGAGATGAAATTTGATATGCTTGACAGATTGATAATTTGTCTTCAATATGCAAAATATTGTTCCGCCTACCGCCACGCCCTCTTCGTTTTTAAAGAGGATATATTGTTTACGCCTTAAATCTTTCACATTGGGTGGGTGTGGCAGGAATTTTTTTGAAACTATCGGAAAATTTATTTCTTAAGCTTGCCATATGCAAAATTTCATTACATTCGGTAAAGGCCAAGCTAAGAAATTAAAATCGAAAGCCAAACCTTTTAAGACCACAATCCTCTGCTGACAAATTTTGTTTAAAAAGTTATTTTTTTGTAAACTACCAGGTCAACAGAATGTTTTAGTAGGCGGATTTTCGTAAACTGTTGTCTTTAGCAGCCTATAACTCGAAAACTAATTGAGATATTGAGATGAAATTTGATATGCTTGACAGATTGATAATTTGTCTTCAATATACAAAATATTGTTCCGCCCACCTCCACGCCCTCTTTGTTTTTAAAGAGGATATATTGTTTACGCCTTAAAACTTTCGCATTGGGTGGGTGTGGCAGGAATTTTTCAGGACCTATCGGAAAGTTTATTTCTTATGCTTGCCGTATGCAAAATTTCATTACATTCGGTAAAGGACATGCTAAGAAATTAAAATCGAAAACCAAACCTTTTAAGACCACCATCCATCCTCTGCTGACAAATTTTGTTTAAAAAGTTATTTTTTTGTGAACTACCAGGTCAACAGAATTTTGTAGTAGGCGGATTTTCGTAAACTGTTGTCTTTAGCAGCCTATAACTCGAAAACTACTTGAGATATTCAGATGACTTTTGATATGCTTGACATATTGATAATTTGTCTTCAATGTACAAAATATTGTTCCGCCTACCGCCACGCCCTCTTTGTTTTTAAAGAGGATATATTGTTTACGCCTTAAAACTTTCACTTTGGGTGGGTGTGGCAGGAATTTTTTTGAAACTATCGGAAAATTTATTTCTTAAGCTTGCCATATGCAAAATTTCATTACATTCGGTAAAGGCCAAGCTAAGAAATTAAAATCGAAAGCCAAACCTTTTAACACCACAATCCTCTGCTGACAAATTTTGTTTAAAAAGTTATTTTTTGTGAACTACCAGGTCAACAGAATGTTTTAGTAGGCGGATTTTCGTAAACTGTTGTCTTTAGCAGCCTATAACTCGAAAACTACTTGAGATATTCAGATGAAATTTGATATGCTTGACAGATTGATAATTTGTCTTCAATGTACAAAATATTGTTCCGCCTACCGCCACGCCCTCTTTGTTTTTAAAGAGGATATATTGTTTACGCCTTAAAACTTTCACTTTGGGTGGGTGTGGCAGGAATTTTTCAGGACCTATCGGAAAGTTTATTTCTTATGCTTGCCGTATGCAAAATTTCATTACATTCGGTAAAGGACATGCTAAGAAATTAAAATCGAAAACCAAACCTTTTAAGACCACCATCCATCCTCTGCTGACAAATTTTGTTTAAAAAGTTATTTTTTTGTGAACTACCAGGTCAACAGAATTTTGTAGTAGGCGGATTTTCGTAAACTGTTGTCTTTAGCAGCCTATAACTCGAAAACTACTTGAGATATTCATATGAAATTTGATATGCTTGACATATTGATAATTTGTCTTCAATGTACAAAATATTGTTCCGCCTACCGCCACGCCCTCTTTGTTTTTAAAGAGAATATATTGTTTACGCCTTAAAACTTTCACTTTGGGTGGGTGTGGCAGGAATTTTTTTGAAACTATCGGAAAATTTATTTCTTAAGCTTGCCGTATGCAAAATTTCATTACAATCGGTAAAGGCCAAGCTAAGAAATTAAAATCGAAAGCCAAACCTTTTAAGACCACAATCCTCTGCTGACAAATTTTGTTTAAAAAGTTATTTTTTTGTGAACTACCAGGTCAACAGAATCTTGTAGTAGGCGGATTTTCGTAAACTGTTGTCTTTAGCAGCCTATAACTCGAAAACTACTTGAGATATTCAGATGAAATTTGATATGCTTGACATATTGATAATTTGTCTTCAATGTACAAAATATTGTTCCGCCTACCGCCACGCCCTCTTTGTTTTTAAAGAGGATATATTGTTTACGCCTTAAAACTTTCACTTTGGGTGGGTGTGGCAGGAATTTTTTTGAAACTATCGGAAAATTTATTTCTTAAGCTTGCCGTATGCAAAATTTCATTACAATCGGTAAAGGCCAAGCTAAGAAATTAAAATCGAAAGCCAAACCTTTTAAGACCACAATCCTCTGCTGACAAATTTTGTTTAAAAAGTTATTTTTTTGTGAACTACCAGGTCAACAGAATTTTGTAGTAGGCGGATTTTCGTAAACTGTTGTCTTTAGCAGCCTATAACTCGAAAACTACTTGAGATATTCAGATGAAATTTGATATGCTTGACATATTGATAATTTGTCTTCAATGTACAAAATATTGTTCCGCCTACCGCCACGCCCTCTTTGTTTTTAAAGAGGATATATTGTTTACGCCTTAAATCTTTCACATTGGGTGGGTGTGGCATTAATTTTTTATGAACTATCGGAAAGTTTATTTCTTAAGCTTGCCGTATGCAAAATTTCATTACAATCGGTAAAGGCCAAGCTAAGAAATTAAAATCGAAAGCCAAACAACCTTTTAAGACCGCAATCCTCTGCTGACAAATTTTGTTTAAAAAGTTATTTTTTTGTGAACTACCAGGTCAACAGAATTTTGTAGTAGGCGGATTTTCGTAAACTGTTGTCTTTAGCAGCCTATAACTCGAAAACTACTTGAGATATTCAGATGAAATTTGATATGCTTGACATATTGATAATTTGTCTTCAATGTACAAAATATTGTTCCGCCTACCGCCACGCCCTCTTTGTTTTTAAAGAGGATATATTGTTTACGCCTTAAAACTTTCGCATTGGGTGGGTGTGGCAGGAATTTTTCAGGACCTATCGGAAAGTTTATTTATTATGCTTGCCGTATGCAAAATTTCATTACATTCGGTAAAGGACATGCTAAGAAATTAAAATCGAAAACCAAACCTTTTAAGACCACCATCCATCCTTTACTGACAAATTTTGTTTAAAAAGTTATTTTTTTGTGAACTACCAGGTCAACAGAATTTTGTAGAAGGCGGATTTTCGTAAACTGTTGTCTTTAGCAGCCTATAACTCGAAAACTACTTGAGATATTCAGATGAAATTTGATATGCTTGACATATTGATAATTTGTCTTCAATGTACAAAATATTGTTCCGCCTACCGCCACGCCCTCTTTGTTTTTAAAGAGGATATATTGTTTACGCCTTAAAACTTTCACTTTGGGTGGGTGTGGCAGGAATTTTTTTTAAACTATCGGAAAATTTATTTCTTAAGCTTGCCGTATGCAAAATTTCATTACATTCGGTAAAGGCCAAGCTAAGAAATTAAAATCGAAAGCCAAACCTTTTAAGACCAAAATCCTCTGCTGACAAATTTTGTTTAAAAAGTTATTTTTTTGTGAACTACCAGGTCAACAGAATTTTGTAGTAGGCGGATTTTCGTAAACTGTTGTCTTTAGCAGCCTATAACTCGAAAACTAATTGAGATATTGAGATGAAATTTAATATGCTTGACATATTGATAATTTGTCTTCAATATACAAAATATTGTTCCGCCTACCGCCACGCCCTCTTTGTTTTTAAAGAGGATATATTGTTTACGCCTTAAAACTTTCACTTTGGGTGGGTGTGGCAGGAATTTTTTTGAAACTATCGGAAAATTTATTTCTTAAGCTTGCCGTATGCAAAATTTCATTACATTCAGTAAAGGACAAGCTAAGATATTAAAATCGAAAGCCAAACCTTTTAAGACCACAATCCTCTGCTGACAAATTTTGTTTTAAAAGTTATTTTTTTGTGAACTACCAGGTCAACAGAATTTTGTAGTAGGCGGATTTTCGTAAACTGTTGTCTTTAGCAGCCTATAACTCGAAAACTACTTGAGATATTCATATGAAATTTGATATGGATGACATATTGATAATTTGTCTTCAATGTACAAAATATTGTTCCGCCTACCGCCACGCCCTCTTTGTTTTTAAAGAGGATATATGGTTTACGCCTAAAAACTTTCACTTTGGGTGGGTGTGGCAGGAATTTTTTTGAAACTATCGGAAAATTTATTTCTTAAGCTTGCCGTATGCAAAATTTCATTACATTCGGTAAAGGCCAAGCTAAGAACTACCAGGTCAACAGAATTTTGTAGTAGGCGGATTTTCGTAAACTGTTGTCTTTAGCAGCCTATAACTCGAAAACTACTTGAGATATTCAGATGAAATTTGATATGCTTGACATATTGATAATTTGTCTTCAATGTACAAAATATTGTTCCGCCTACCGCCACGCCCTCTTTGTTTTTAAAGAGGATATATTGTTTACGCCTTAAAACTTTCACTTTGGGTGGGTGTGGCAGGAATTTTTTTGAAACTATCGGAAAATTTATTTCTTAAGCTTGCCGTATGCAAAATTTCATTACATTCAGTAAAGGCCAAGCTAAGAAATTGAAATCGAAAGCCAAACCTTTTAAGACCACAATCCTCTGCTGACAAATTTTGTTTAAAAAGTTATTTTTTTGTGAACTACCAGGTCAACAGAATTTTGTAGTAGGCGGATTTTCGTAAACTGTTGTCTTTAGCAGCCTATAACTCGAAAACTACTTGAGATATTCAGATGAAATTTGATATGCTTGATATATTGATAATTTGTCTTCAATGTACAAAATATTGTTCCGCCTACCGCCACGCCCTCTTTGTTTTTAAAGAGGATATATTGTTTACGCCTTAAAACTTTCACTTTGGGTGGGTGTGGCAGGATTTTTTTTGAAACTATCGGAAAATTTATTTCTTAAGCTTGCCGTATGCAAAATTTCATTACATTCGGTAAAGGCCAAGCTAAGAAATTAAAATCGAAAGCCAAACCTTTTAAGACCACTATCCTCTGCTGACAAATTTTGTTTAAAAAGTTATTTTTTTGTGAACTACCAGGTCAACAGAATTTTGTAGTAGGCGGATTTTCGTAAACTGTTGTCTTTAGCAGCCTATAACTCGAAAACTACTTGAGATATTCAGATGACTTTTGATATGCTTGACATATTGATAATTTGTCTTCAATGTACAAAATATTGTTCCGCCTACCGCCACGCCCTCTTTGTTTTTAAAGAGGATATATTGTTTACGCCTTAAAACTTTCACTTTGGGTGGGTGTGGCAGGAATTTTTTTGAAACTATCGGAAAATTTATTTCTTAAGCTTGCCATATGCAAAATTTCATTACATTCGGTAAAGGCCAAGCTAAGAAATTAAAATCGAAAGCCAAACCTTTTAAGACCACAATCCTCTGCTGACAAATTTTGTTTAAAAAGTTATTTTTTGTGAACTACCAGGTCAACAGAATTTTGTAGTGGACTGTTGTCTTTAGCAGCCTATAACTCGAAAACTACTTGAGATATTCAGATGACTTTTGATATGCTTGACATATTGATAATTTGTCTTTAATGTACAAAATATTGTTTCGCCTACCGCAACGCCCTCTTTGTTTTTGAAGAGGATATATTGTTTACGCCTTAAAACTTTCACTTTGGGTGGGTGTGGCAGGAATTTTTTTGAAACTATCGGAAAATTTATTTCTTAAGCTTGCCGTATGCAAAATTTCATTACATTCGGTAAAGGCCAAGCTAAGAAATTAAAATCGAAAGCAAAAAACCTTTTAAGACCACAATCCTCTGCTGACAAATTTTGTTTAAAAAGTTATTTTTTTGTGAACTACCAGGTCAACAGAATTTTGTAGTAGGCGGATTTTCGTAAACTGTTGTCTTTAGCAGCCTATTACTCGAAAAGTACTTGAGATATTCAGATGAAATTTGATATGCTTGACATATTGATAACACTATGGAACATTTTTGGGATTATAGTCTGGGGGGTGAGAAATTCCAAGTCAGGGTGATGGTACTAGGTCAGTATAGTAAAACCCTCAAAGGGTTTTGCGTTCGTATGTGTTAGTTTTTTTTTATGACAGTTTTTTCGCATAGTTGTAACATTTTGGCAAAAACGTAGTTTAATATAACTCGAGAACCACTTGTCCGAGTTTGCTAAAACAAACTCAAAAAAATTTAGAATTACAATTTCTTTAATCCGTTCATATAACGTCTTTCTTTATAATCCACAGTTTTGCTGGTAAAAATAAATTTGTGGAGAAAAAAAAATATTTTTTTGCCTAAAAATTAAAATTTTTAATAAATATTTTAATAAATATTGCCTAGACTTTTTCGATGGTGGTTGTTCGGGACTAGTGGCATCGCATTCATCGCTATCATCAGTTTCTGAACCACACATAATGTCAATGTGTGACTCCACTGTTGGCCCTTCTGCATCTCCTGAAAATTCTTTATCATCAAGATCATCCTTGTCTTGCCACACAAGCTTACTCCACCAGCAAATTTCCGCAATTATTGCACTCGGCGACTTTATGCCTCTATATCTGTAAGTTTTTGTTTTATTAAAATGAGTTTGAAAAAATAAAAAATCAGTATTACCTCATTTCAAATGGCATAGCAACTTGATGATAGCGTTCACCTTGTTCATCAGATTCGGTAGCCAATTGTTTGCTGAAGTAGTCCAGATGATGATGTAAATTATGGATTTTCAAGGACATGTGGACACCAATTTCCGAGAATGCTCTTAACATCCTTGCGACAGAAACATCGTAGTTGTTAGAACGATGCTTTCCCAACAAGCCATCTATTACTTCTTTGATTGCCTGCCATGCATTCAATTCAGCGTCAATCAAAATTTTGTTGAATGCGTCACTTTTAATCAGCTTTCGTATATCTGGACCATTTAGTACGTCTGATTGGAAGAAATTAATTTGTTAAGATGGAAAATCATGGGAAATGAATGTGATATTATAACTTACCTTCTTTAATTTTACTTTCGCTGAGTCTCGGGTAAATTAGTTTCAAACACAAGAAAACTTCATCTCTTTTGGCGACAGTTTTGATAAAATTCTTAACAATTCCAAGTTTAATATGCAGTGGAGGCAGCAATATCTTCTCCTTCGGCACTAGAGGATCACGAATAATATTGGCCGTTTGTAACCTGCTGTGCTCTCTGAGTTTCCATCCGTGGCATGCATATTGGTCACCGGAAAATCGTGCGTCCCAATCGCACAAAAAGCACATATATTTTATATAGCCGCTTTGAAGACCGCAAAGCATTGCTACAACTTTTAAATCGCAGCATATGCGCCACATATGTTTGGCGTAGTTAACCATTTTTAAAATATTTTCCAGTGCATCATATGTTTCTTTCGTTTCTGTACTAAAGGCGATTGGAACTGAAGGTTTTTTATTGGTCTTATGCAGTAAAACCGCCTTCAAGCTGAGTTTTGAACTGTCAATAAATAATCTCCAGTCATCTGCTTCATATTTTATTTCCATTGCGTCCATCAATTTTCCTACATCCGGGCAATATGCAGAAGTTTTTTCATCATTCACAAGGAATAAACTTTGGAGTGTTGCCTGGCGACTTCGATAAGCTGTGACTTTCACACCGAGTGCCAACAAATTGTTTGATTTCAAAATGGAAGCCAGCTCTTCCGATTTATGCTGTGTTAATTCCAACTTGGCAACAATTGAATCAAGCTTATTTTGATTTATTAAAATTGGCTCATTGGATACTGATGGCTCATATGGGGGATCATCCCGTGCATGATATGTCGGAGCAGTCGTAGAAGAGAAAATATCTGGGCTAGAAGCTTTTGGCACAGGAATGTGGTCCGAATGAGGCAATGGTGTTGCGGCACTTGCAACACCAACGTAATTATACGATTTTCTTATCCTTTTTGCGGCTCCTTTATTCGCACATGCATAGCAATTCAATGGATTGTAACCTTCGCCAGGATTAGTCCAAGTCATTGGGATACCGAATGGCATACTTTCACGTCTTCTATTTTTCCAATCCATTAGACGGTTGTAGCAGCTTTTACACACTATACTTGGTACCCAATTTTCGTTCACTATAACATTTTGGTTGAAGTACCAAAAAACAAAATCAGTACTGAAATTTCCCCCTTTTTTATGTGTTGAGACATATTGACCACAGCAGTAGCAAAAGCTATTTATTCATTTTTAACTTCGAAAGTGTTGCACATATAGGAAAACGGTATAGAAACAGATTAGAGAAATTGTAATTCTTAATTTTTCTAAATTTGTTTCATCAAAATCGGAAAAGTGGTTCTCAAGTTATGTTAAACTACGTTTTTGCCAAAATGTTACAACTAAGCGAAAAAACATCAAGATAAGGAAAAAATTTAAAATGTCATAAAAAAAAACTGACACAAACGAACGCCAAACCCTTTGAGGGTTTTACTATACTGACCTAGTACCATCACCCGTCTTGGAATTTCTCACCCCCTAGATTGGCTGTTGTACTGTGTAATTTGTCTTCAATGTACAAAATATTGTTCCGCCTACCGCCACGCCCTCTTTGTTTTTAAAGAGGATATATTGTTTACGCCTTAAAACTTTCACTTTGGGTGGGTGTGGCAGGCATTTTTTTGAAACTATCGGAAAATTTATTTCTTAAGCTTGCCGTATGCAAAATTTCATTACATTCGGTAAAGGCCAAGCTAAGAAATTAAAATCGAAAGCCAAACCTTTTAAGACCACAATCCTCTGCTGACAAATTTTGTTTAAAAAGTTATTTTTTGTGAACTACCAGGTCAACAGAATTTTGTAGTAGGCGGATTTTCGTAAACTGTTGTCTTTAGCAGCCTATAACTCGAAAACTACTTGAGATATTCAGATGAAATTTGATGTGGTTGACATATTGATAATTTGTCTTCAATGTACAAAATATTGTTCCGCCTACCGCCACGCCCTCTTTGTTTTTAAAGAGGATATATTGTTTACGCCTTAAAACTTTCACTTTGGGTGGGTGTGGCAGGAATTTTTTTGAAACTATCGGAAAATTTATTTCTTAAGCTTGCCGTATGCAAAATTTCATTACAATCGGTAAAGGCCAAGCTTAGAAATTAAAATCGAAAGCCAAACCTTTTAAGACCACAATCCTCTGCTGACAAATTTTGTTTAAAAAGTTATTTTTTTGTGAACTACCAGGTCAACAGAATTTTGTAGTAGGCGGATTTTCGTAAACTGTTGTCTTTAGCAGCCTATAACTCGAAAACTACTTGAGATATTCAGATGAAATTTGATATGCTTGACATATTGATAATTTGTCTTCAATGTACAAAATATTGTTCCGCCTACCGCCACGCCCTCTTTGTTTTTAAAGAGGATATATTGTTTACGCCCTAAAACTTTCACTTTGGGTGGGTGTGGCAGGAATTTTTTTGAAACTATCGGAAAATTTATTTCTTAAGCTTGCCGTATGCAAAATTTCATTACATTCGGTAAAGGCCAAGCTAAGAAATTAAAATCGAAAGCCAAACCTTTTAAGACCACAATCCTCTGCTGACAAATTTTGTTTAAAAAGTTATTTTTTTGTGAACTACCAGGTCAACAGAATTTTGTAGTAGGCGGATTTTCGTAAACTATTGTCTTTAGCAGCCTATAACTCGAAAACTACTTGAGATATTCAGATGAAATTTGATATGCTTGACATATTGATAATTTGTCTTCAATGTAAAAATATTGTTCCGCCTACCGCCACGCCCTCTTTGTTTTTAAAGAGGATATATTGTTTACGCCTTAAAACTTTCACTTTGGGTGGGTGTGGCAGGAATTTTTCAGGACCTATCGGAAAGTTTATTTCTTATGCTTGCCATATGCAAAATTTCATTACATTCGGTAAAGGACATGCTAAGAAATTAAAATCGAAAACCAAACCTTTTAAGACCACCATCCATCCTCTGCTGACAAATTTTGTTTAAAAAGTTATTTTTTTGTGAACTACCAGGTCAACAGAATTTTGTAGTAGGCGGATTTTCGCACACTGTTGTCTTTAGCAGCCTATAACTCGAAAACTAATTGAGGTATTGAGATGAAATTAAATATGCTTGACAGATTGATAATTTGTCTTCAATATACAAAATATTGTTCCGCCCACCTCCACGCCCTCTTTGTTTTTAAAGAGGATATATTGTTAACGCCTTAAAATTTTAACTTTGGGTGGGTGTGGCATGCATTTTTTTTAAACTATCGGAAAATTTATTTCTTAAGCTTGCAGTATGCAAAATTTCATTACATTCGGTAAAGGCCAAGCTAAGAAATTAAAATCGAAAGCCAAAAAACCTTTTAAGACCACAATCCTCTGCTGACAAATTTTGTTTAAAAAGTTATTTTTTTTTGAACTACCAGGTCAACAGAATTTTGCAGTAGGTGGATTTTCGTAAACTGTTGTCTTTAGCAGCCTATAACTCGAAAACTACTTGAGATATTCAGATGAAATTTGATATGCTTGACATATTGATAATTTGTCTTCAATGTACAAAATATTGTTCCGCCTACCGCCACGCCCTCTTTGTTTTTAAAGAGGATATATTGTTAACGCCTTAAAATTTTAACTTTGGGTGGGTGTGGCATGAATTTTTTTGAAACTATCGGAAAATTTATTTCTTAAGCTTGCCGTATGCAAAATTTCATTACATTCGGTAAAGGCCAAGCTAAGAAATTAAAATCGAAAGCCAAAAAACCTTTTAAGACCACAATCCTCTGCTGACAAATTTTGTTTAAAAAGTTATTTTTTTGTGAACTACCAGGTCAACAGAATTTTGTAGTAGGCGGATTTTCGTAAACGGTTGTCTTTAGCAGCCTATAACTCGAAAACTACTTGAGATATTCAGATGAAATTTGATATGCTTGACAGATTGATAATTTGTCTTCAATGTACAAAATATTGTTCCGCCTACCGCCACGCCCTCTTTGTTTTTAAAGAGGATATATTGTTTACGCCTTAAAACTTTCGCATTGGGTGGGTGTGGCAGGCATTTTTCAGGACCTATCGGAAAGTTTATTTCTTATGCTTGCCGTATGCAAAATTTCATTACATTCGGTAAAGGCCAAGCTAAGAAATTAAAATCGAAAGCCAAACCTTTAAGACCACAATCCTCTGCTGACAAATTTTGTTTAAAAAGTTATTTTTTTGTGAACTACCAGGTCAACAGAATTTTGTAGTAGGCGGATTTTCGCAAACTGTTGTCTTTAGCAGCCTATAACTCGAAAACTAATTGAGGTATTGAGATGAAATTTGATATGCTTGACAGATTGACAATTTGTCTTCAATATACAAAATATTGTTCCGCCCACCTCCACGCCCTCTTTGTTTTTAAAGAGGATATATTGTTAACGCCTTAAAATTTTAACTTTGGGTGGGTGTGGCATGCATTTTTTTTAAACTATCGGAAAATTTATTTCTTAAGCTTGCCGTATGCAAAATTTCATTACATTCGGTAAAGGCCAAGCTAAGAAATTAAAATCGAAAGCCAAACAAACCTTTTAAGACCACAATCCTCTGCTGACAAATTTTGTTTAAAAAGTTATTTTTTTGTGAACTACCAGGTCAACAGAATTTTGCAGTAGGTGGATTTTCGTAAACTGTTGTCTTTAGCAGCCTATAACTCGAAAACTACTTGAGATATTCAGATGAAATTTGATATGCTTGACATATTGATAATTTGTCTTCAATGTACAAAATATTGTTCCGCCTACCGCCACGCCCTCTTTGTTTTTAAAGAGGATATATTGTTAACGCCTTAAAATTTTAACTTTGGGTGGGTGTGGCATGAATTTTTTTTAAACTATCGGAAAATTTATTTCTTAAGCTTGCCGTATGCAAAATTTCATTACATTCGGTAAAGGCCAAGCTAAGAAATTAAAATCGAAAGCCAAACAAACCTTTTAAGACCACAATCCTCTGCTGACAAATTTTGTTTAAAAAGTTATTTTTTTGTGAACTACCAGGTCAACAGAATTTTGTAGTAGGCGGATTTTCGTAAACTGTTGTCTTTAGCAGCCTATAACTCGAAAACTACTTGAGATATTCAGATGAAATTTGATATGCTTGACAGATTGATAATTTGTCTTCAATATACAAAATATTGTTCCGCCTACCGCCACGTCCTCTTTGTTTTTAAAGAGGATATATTGTTTACGCCTTAAAACTTTCACTTTGGGTGGGTGTGGCAGGAATTTTTTTGAAACTATCGGAAAATTTATTTCTTAAGCTTGCCGTATGCAAAATTTCATTACATTCGGTAAAGGCCAAGCTAAGAAATTAAAATCGAAAGCCAAAAAACCTTTTAAGACCACAATCCTCTGCTGACAAATTTTGTTTAAAAAGTTATTTTTTTGTGAACTACCAGGTCAACAGAATTTTGTAGTAGGCGGATTTTCGTAAACTGTTGTCTTTAGCAGCCTATAACTCGAAAACTACTTGAGATATTCAGATGAAATTTGATATGCTTGACAGATTGATAATTTGTCTTCAATGTACAAAATATTGTTCCGCCTACCGCCACGCCCTCTTTGTTTTTAAAGAGGATATATTGTTTACGCCTTAAAACTTTCGCATTGGGTGGGTGTGGCAGGCATTTTTCAGGACCTATCGGAAAGTTTATTTCTTATGCTTGCCGTATGCAAAATTTCATTACATTCGGTAAAGGCCAAGCTAAGAAATTAAAATCGAAAGCCAAACCTTTTAAGACCACAATCCTCTGCTGACAAATTTTGTTTAAAAAGTTATTTTTTTGTGAACTACCAGGTCAACAGAATTTTGTAGTAGGCGGATTTTCGCAAACTGTTGTCTTTAGCAGCCTATAACTCAAAAACTAATTGAGGTATTGAGATGAAATTAAATATGCTTGACAGATTGATAATTTGTCTTCAATATACAAAATATTGTTCCGCCCACCTCCACGCCCTCTTTGTTTTTAAAGAGGATATATTGTTAACGCCTTAAAATTTTAACTTTGGGTGGGTGTGGCATGAATTTTTTTTAAACTATCGGAAAATTTATTTCTTAAGCTTGCCGTATGCAAAATTTCATTACATTCGGTAAAGGCCAAGCTAAGAAATTAAAATCGAAAGCCAAAAAACCTTTTAAGACCACAATCCTCTGCTGACAAATTTTGTTTAAAAAGTTATTTTTTTGTGAACTACCAGGTCAACAGAATTTTGTAGTAGGCGGATTTTCGTAAACTGTTGTCTTTAGCAGCCTATAACTCGAAAACTACTTGAGATATTCAGATGAAATTTGATATGCTTGACAGATTGATAATTTGTCTTCAATGTACAAAATATTGTTCCACCTACCGCCACGCCCTCTTTGTTTTTAAAAAGGATATATTGTTTACGCCTTAAAACTTTCACTTTGGGTGGGTGTGGCAGGAATTTTTTTGAAACTGTCGGAAAATTTATTTCTTAAGCTTGCCGTATGCAAAATTTCATTACATTCGGTAAAGGCCAAGCTAAGAGTTTAAAATCGAAAGCCAAACAACCTTTTAAGACCACAAACCTCTGCTGACAAATTTTGTTTAAAAAGTTATTTTTTTGTGAACTACCAGGTCAACAGAATTTTGTAGTAGGCGGATTTTCGCAAACTGTTTTCTTTAGCAGCCTATAACTCGAAAACTACTTGAGATATTGAGATGAAATTTGATATGCTTGACAGATCGATAATTTGTCTTCAATGTACGAAATATTGTTCCGCCTACCGCCACGCCCTCTTTGTTTTTAAAGAGGATATATTGTTTACGCCTTAAAACTTTCGCATTGGGTGGGTGTGGCAGGAATTTTTCAGGACATATCGGAAAGTTCATTTCTTATGCTTGCCGTATGCAAAATTTCATTACATTCGGTAAAGGACATGCTAAGAAATTAAAATCGAAAACCAAACCTTTTAAGACCACCATCATCCTCTGCTGACAAATTTTGTTTCAAAAGTTATTTTTTTGTGAACTACCAGGTCAACAGAATTTTGTAGTGGCGGATTTTCGCAAACTGTTGTCTTTAGCAGCCTATAACTCGAAAACTACTTGAGATATTCAGATGAAATTTGTTATGCTTGACAGATTGATAATTTGTCTTCAATGTACAAAATATTGTTCCGCCTACCGCCACGCCCTCTTTGTTTTTAAAGAGGATATATTGTTTACGCCTTAAAACTTTCGCATTGGGTGGGTGTGGCAGGAATTTTTCAGGACCTATCGGAAAGTTTATTTCTTATGCTTGCCGTATGCAAAATTTCATTGCATTCGGTAAAGGCCAAGCTAAGAAATTAAAATCGAAAGCCAAACCTTTTAAGACCACAATCCTCTGCTGACAAATTTTGTTTAAGAAGTTTTTTTTTTTGTGAACTACCAGGTCAACAGAATTTTGTTGTAGGCGGATTTTCGTAAACTGTTGTCTTTAGCAGCCTATAACTCGAAAACTACTTGAGATATTCAGATGAAATTTGATATGCTTGACATATTGATAATTTGTCTTCAATGTACAAAATATTGTTCCGCCTCGCCCTCTTTGTTTTTAAAGAGAATATATTGTTTACGCCTTAAAACTTTCACTTTGGGTGGGTGTGGCAGGAATTTTTTTGAAACTATCGGAAAATTTATTTCTTAAGCTTGCCGTATGCAAAATTTCATTACATTCGGTAAAGGCCAAGCTAAGAAATTAAAATCGAAAGCCAAACCTTTTAAGACCACAATCCTCTGCTGACAAATTTTGTTTAAAAAGTTATTTTTTTGTGAACTACCAGGTCAACAGAATTTTGTAGTAGGCGGATTTTCGTAAACTGTTGTCTTTAGCAGCCTATAACTCGAAAACTACTTGAGATATTCAGATGAAATTTGTTATGCTTGACAGATTGATAATTTGTCTTCAATGTACAAAATATTGTTCCGCCTACCGCCACGCCCTCTTTGTTTTTAAAGAGGATATATTGTTTACGCCTTAAAACTTTCACTTTGGGTGGGTGTGGCAGGAATTTTTTTGAAACTATTGGAAAATTTATTTCTTAAGCTTGCCGTATGCAAAATTTCATTACATTCGGTAAAGGCCAAGCTAAGAAATTAAAATCGAAAGCCAAACCTTTTAAGACCACAATCCTCTGCTGACAAATTTTGTTTAAAAAGTTATTTTTTTGTGAACTACCAGGTCAACAGAATTTTGTAGTAGGCGGATTTTCGCAAACTGTTGTCTTTAGCAGCCTATAACTCGAAAACTAATTGAGGTATTGAGATGAAATTTGATATGCTTGACAGATTGATAATTTGTCTTCAATATACAAAATATTGTTCCGCCCACCTCCACGCCCTCTTTGTTTTTAAAGAGGATATATTGTTAACGCCTTAAAATTTTAAATTTGGGTGGGTGTGGCATGAATTTTTTTTAAACTATCGGAAAATTTATTTCTTAAGTTTGCCGTATGCAAAATTTCATTACATTCGGTAAAGGCCAAGCTAAGAAATTAAAATCGAAAGCCAAAAAACCTTTTAAGACCACAATCCTCTGCTGACAAATTTTGTTTAAAAAGTTATTTTTTTGTGAACTACCAGGTCAACAGAATTTTGTAGTAGGCGGATTTTCGTAAACTGTTGTCTTTAGCAGCCTATAACTCGAAAACTACTTGAGATATTCAGATGAAATTTGATATGCTTGACATATTGATAATTTGTCTTCAATGTACAAAATATTGTTCCGCCTACCGCCACGCCCTCTTTGTTTTTAAAGAGGATATATTGTTTACGCCTTAAAACTTTCACTTTGGGTGGGTGTGGCAGGAATTTTTTTGAAACTATCGGAAAATTTATTTCTTAAGCTTGCCGTATGCAAAATTTCATTACATACGGTAAAGGCCAAGCTAAGAAATTAAAATCGAAAGCCAAACCTTTTAAGACCACAATCCTCTGCTGACAAATTTTGTTTAAAAAGTTATTTTTTTGTGAACTACCAGGTTAACAAAATTTTGTAGCAGGCGGATTTTCGTAAACTGTTGTATTTAGCAGCCTATAACTCGAAAACTACTTGAGCTATTCAGATGAAATTTGATATGCTTGACAGATTGATAATTTGTCTTCAATGTACAAAATATTGTTCCACCTACCGTCACGCCCTCTTTGTTTTTAAAGAGGATATATTGTTTACGCCTTAAAACTTTCACTTTGGGTGGGTGTGGCAGGAATTTTTTTGAAACTATCGGAAAATTTATTTCTTAAGCTTGCCGTATGCAAAATTTCATTACATTCGGTAAAGGCCAAGCTAAGAGTTTAAAATCGAAAGCCAAACAACCTTTTAAGGCCACAAACCTCTGCTGACAAATTTAGTTTAAAAAGTTATTTTTTTGTGAACTACCAGGTCAACAGAATTTTGTAGTAGGCGGATTTTCGCAAACTGTTGTCTTTAGCAGCCTATAACTCGAAAACTAATTGAGGTATTGAGATGAAATTTGATATGCTTGACAGATTGATAATTTGTCTTCAATATACAAAATATTGTTCCGCCCACCTCCACGCCCTCTTTGTTTTTAAAGAGGATATATTGTTAACGCCTTAAAATTTTAACTTTGGGTGGGTGTGGCATGAATTTTTTTTAAACTATCGGAAAATTTATTTCTTAAGCTTGCCGTATGGAAAATTTCATTACATTCGGTAAAGGCCAAGCTAAGAAATTAAAATCGAAAGCCAAAAAACCTTTTAAGACCACAATCCTCTGCTGACAAATTTTGTTTAAAAAGTTATTTTTTTGTGAACTACCAGGTCAACAGAATTTTGTAGTAGGCGGATTTTCGTAAACTGTTGTCTTTAGCAGCCTATAACTCGAAAACTACTTGAGATATTCAGATGAAATTTGATATGCTTGACAGATTGATAATTTGTCTTCAATGTACAAAATATTGTTCCGCCTACCGCCACGCCCTCTTTGTTTTTAAAGAGGATATATTGTTTACGCCTTAAAACTTTCACTTTGGGTGGGTGTGGCAGGAATTTTTTTGAAACTATCGGAAAATTTATTTCTTAAGCTTGCCGTATGCAAAATTTCATTACATTCGGTAAAGGCCAAGCTAAGAAATTAAAATCGAAAGCCAAACCTTTTAAGACCACAATCCTCTGCTGACAAATTTTGTTTAAAAAGTTATTTTTTTGTGAACTACCAGGTCAACAGAATTTTGTAGTAGGCGGATTTTCGTAAACTGTTGTCTTTAGCAGCCTATAACTCGAAAACTACTTGAGATATTCAGATGAAATTTGATATGCTTGACAGATTGATAATTTGTCTTCAATGTACAAAATATTGTTCCGCCTACCGCCACGCCCTCTTTGTTTTTAAAGAGGATATATTGTTTACGCCTTAAAACTTTCACTTTGGGTGGGTGTGGCAGGAATTTTTTTGAAACTATCGGAAAATTTATTTCTTAAGCTTGCCGTATGCAAAATTTCATTACATTCGGTAAAGGCCAAGCTAAGAAATTAAAATCGAAATCCAAACCTTTTAAGACCACCATCCATCCTCTGCTGACAAATTTTGTTTAAAAAGTTATTTTTTTGTGAACTACCAGGTCAACAGAATTTTGTAGTAGGCGGATTTTCGTAAACTGTTGTCTTTAGCAGCCTATAACTCGAAAACTACTTGAGATATTCAGATGAAATTTGATATGCTTGACAGATTGATAATTTGTCTTCAATGTACAAAATATTGTTCCGCCTACCGCCATGCCCTCTTTGTTTTTAAAGAGGATATATTGTTTACGCCTTAAAACTTTCACTTTGGGTGGGTGTGGCAGGAATTTTTTTGAAACTATCGGAAAGTTTATTTCTTATGCTTGCCGTATGCAAAATTTCATTACATTCGGTAAAGGACATGCTAAGAAATTAAAATCGAAATCCAAACCTTTTAAGACCACCATCCATCCTCTGCTGACAAATTTTGTTTAAAAAGTTATTTTTTTGTGAACTACCAGGTCAACAGAATTTTGTAGTAGGCGGATTTTCGTAAACTGTTGTCTTTAGCAGCCTATAACTCGAAAACTACTTGAGATATTCAGATGAAATTTGATATGCTTGACAGATTGATAATTTGTCTTCAATGTACAAAATATTGTTCCGCCTACCGCCATGCTCTCTTTGTTTTTAAAGAGGATATATTGTTTACGCCTTAAAATTTTCACTTTGGGTGGGTGTGGCAGGAATTTGTTTGAAACTATCGGAAAATTTATTTCTTAAGCTTGCCGTATGCAAAATTTCATTACATTCGGTAAAGGCCAAGCTAAGAACTACCAGGTCAACAGAATTTTGTAGTAGGCGGATTTTCGTAAACTGTTGTCTTTAGCAGCCTATAACTCGAAAACTACTTGAGATATTCAGATGAAATTTGATATGCTTGACATATTGATAATTTGTCTTCAATGTACAAAATATTGTTCCGCCTACCGCCACGCCCTCTTCGTTTTTAAAGAGGATATATTGTTTACGCCTTAAAGCTTTCACTTTGGGTGGGTGTGGCAGGAATTTTTTTGAAACTATCGGAAAATTTATTTCTTAAGCTTGCCGTATGCAAATTTTCATTACATTCGGTAAAGGCCAAGCTAAGAAATTAAAATCGAAAGCCAAACCTTTTAAGACCACAATCCTCTGCTGACAAATTTTGTTTAAAAAGTTATTTTTTTGTGAACTACCAGGTCAACAGAATTTTGTAGTAGGCGGATTTTCGTAAACTGTTGTCTTTAGCAGCCTATAACTCGAAAACTACTTGAGATATTCAGATGAAATTTGATATGCTTGACAGATTGATAATTTGTCTTCAATGTACAAAATATTGTTCCGCCTACCGCCACGCCCTCTTTGTTTTTAAAGAGGATATATTGTTTACGCCTTAAAACTTTCACTTTGGGTGGGTGTGGCAGGAATTTTTTTGAAACTATCGGAAAATTTATTTCTTAAGCTTGCCGTATGCAAAATTTCATTACATTCGGTAAAGGCCAAGCTAAGAACTACCAGGTCAACAGAATTTTGTAGTTGGCGGATTTTCGTAAACTGTTGTCTTTAGCAGCCTATTACTCGAAAACTACTTGAGATATTCAGATGAAATTTGATATGCTTGACAGATTGATAATTTGTCTTCAATGTACAAAATATTGTTCCGCCTACCGCCACGCCCTCTTTGTTTTTAAAGAGGATATATTGTTTACGCCTTAAAACTTTCACTTTGGGTGGGTGTGGCAGGAATTTTTTTGAAACTATCGGAAAATTTATTTCTTAAGCTTGCCGTATGCAAAATTTCATTACATTCGGTAAAGGCCAAGCTAAGAAATTAAAATCGAAAGCCAAACCTTTTAAGACCACAATCCTCTGCTGACAAATTTTGTTTAAAAAGTTATTTTTTTGTGAACTACCAGGTCAACAGAATTTTGTAGTAGGCGGATTTTCGCAAACTGTTTTCTTTAGCAGCCTATAACTCGAAAACTACTTGAGATATTGAGATGAAATTTGATATGCTTGACAGATTGATAATTTGTCTTCAATGTACAAAATATTGTTCCGCCTACCGCCACGCCCTCTTTGTTTTTAAAGAGGATATATTGTTTACGCCTTAAAATTTTCGCATTGGGTGGGTGTGGCAGGAATTTTTCAGGACCTATCGGAAAGTTTATTTCTTATGCTTGTCGTATGCAAAATTTCATTACATTCAGTAAAGGACATGCTAAGAAATTAAAATCGAAATCCAAACCTTTTAAGACCACCATCCATCCTCTGCTGACAAATTTTGTTTAAAAAGTTATTTTTTTGTGAACTACCAGGTCAACAGAATTTTGTAGTAGGCGGATTTTCGCAAACTGTTTTCTTTAGCAGCCTATAACTCGAAAACTACTTGAGATATTGAGATGAAATTTGATATGCTTGACAGATTGATAATTTGTCTTCAATGTACAAAATATTGTTCCGCCTCCCGCCACGCCCTCTTTGTTTTTAAAGAGGATATATTGTTTACGCCTTAAAACTTTCACTTTGGGTGGGTGTGGCAGGAATTTTTTTGAAACTATCGGAAAATTTATTTCTTAAGCTTGCCGTATGCAAAATTTCATTACATTCGGTAAAGGCCAAGCTAAGAACTACCAGGTCAACAGAATTTTGTAGTTGGCGGATTTTCGTAAACTGTTGTCTTTAGCAGCCTATAACTCGAAAACTACTTGAGATATTCAGATGAAATTTGATATGCTTGATAGATTGATAATTTGTCTTCAATGTACAAAATATTGTTCCGCCTACCGCCATGCCCTCTTTGTTTTTAAAGAGGATATATTGTTTACGCCTTAAAACTTTCACTTTGGGTGGGTGTGGCAGGAATTTTTTTGAAACTATCGGAAAATTTATTTCTTAAGCTTGCCGTATGCAAATTTTCATTACATTCGGTAAAGGCCAAGCTAAGAAATTAAAATCGAAAGCCAAACCTTTTAAGACCACAATCCTCTGCTGACAAATTTTGTTTAAAAAGTTATTTTTTTGTGAACTACCAGGTCAACAGAATTTTGTAGTAGGCGGATTTTCGCAAACTGTTTTCTTTAGCAGCCTATAACTCGAAAACTACTTGAGATATTCAGATGAAATTTGATATGCTTGACAGATTGATAATTTGTCTTCAATGTACAAAATATTGTTCCGCCTACCGCCACGCCCTCTTTGTTTTTAAAGAGGATATATTGTTTACGCCTTAAAACTTTCAGGTGTGGCAGGAATTTTTTGAAACTATCGGAAAATTTATTTCTTAAGCTTGCCGTATGCAAAATTTCATTACATTCGGTAAAGGCCAAGCTAAGAAATTAAAATCGAAAGCCAAACCTTTTAAGACCACAATCCTCTGCTGACAAATTTTGTTTAAAAAGTTATTTCTTTGTGAACTACCAGGTCAACAGAATTTTGTAGTAGGCGGATTTTCGTAAACTGTTGTCTTTAGCAGCCTATAACTCGAAAACTACTTGAGATATTCAGATGAAATTTGATATGCTTGACAGATTGATAATTTGTCTTCAATGTACAAAATATTGTTCCGCCTACCGCTACGCCCTCTTTGTTTTTAAAGAGGATATATTGTTTACGCCTTAAAACTTTCAGGTGTGGCAGGAATTTTTTGAAACTATCGGAAAATTTATTTCTTAAGCTTGCCGTATGCAAAATTTCATTACATTCGGTAAAGGCCTAGCTAAGAAATTAAAATCGAAAGCCAAACCTTTTAAGACCACAATCCTCTGCTGACAAATTTTGTTTAAAAAGTTATTTCTTTGTGAACTACCAGGTCAACAGAATTTTGTAGTAGGCGGATTTTCGTAAACTGTTGTCTTTAGCAGCCTATAACTCGAAAACTACTTGAGATATTCAGATGAAATTTGATATGCTTGACAGATTGATAATTTGTCTTCAATGTGCAAAATATTGTTCCGCCTACCGCCACGCCCTCTTTGTTTTTAAAGAGGATATATTGTTTACGCCTTAAAACTTTCACTTTGGGTGGGTGTGGCAGGAATTTTTTTGAAACTATCGGAAAATTTATTTCTTAAGCTTGCCGTATGCAAAATTTCATTACATTCGGTAAAGGCCAAGCTAAGAAATTAAAATCGAAAGCCAAACAACATTTTAAGACCACAATCCTCTGCTGACAAATTTTGTTTAAAAAGTTATTTTTTTGTGAACTACCAGGTCAACAGAATTTTGTAGTAGGCGGATTTTCGTAAACTGTTGTCTTTAGCAGCCTATAACTCGAAAACTACTTGAGATATTCAGATGAAATTTGATAAGCTTGACATATTGATAATTTGTCTTCAATGCACAAAATATTGTTCCGCCTACCGCCACGCCCTCTTTGTTTTTAAAGAGGATATATTGTTTACGCCTTAAAACTTTCACTTTGGGTGGGTGTGGCAGGAATTTTTTTCAAACTATCGGAAAATTTATTTCTTAAGCTTGCACTATGCAAAATTTCATTACATTCGGTAAAGGCCAAGCTAAGAAATTAAAATCGAAAGCCAAACCTTTTAAGACCACAATCCTCTGCTGACAAATTTTATTTAAAAAGTTATTTTTTTGTGAACTACCAGGTCAACAGAATTTTGTAGTAGGTGGATTTTCGTAAACTGTTGTCTTAAGCAGCCTATAACTCGAAAACTACTTGAGATATTCAGATGAAATTTGATATGCTTGACAGATTGATAATTTGTCTTCAATAAACAAAATATTGTTCCGCCCACTTCCACGCCCTCTTTGTTTTTAAAGAGGATATATGGTTTACGCCTTAAAACTTTCTCATTGGGGTGTGGCCGGAATTTTTCAGGACCTATCGGAAAGTTTATTTCTTATGCTTACCGTATGCAAAATTTTATTACATTCGGTAAAGGACATGCTAAGAAATTAAAATCGAAAACCAAACCTTTTAAGACCACCATCCATCCTCTGCTGACAAATTTTGTTTAAAAAGTTATTTTTTTGTGAACTACCAGGTCAACAGAATTTTGTAGTAGGCGGATTTTCGTAAACTGTTGTCTTTAGCAGCCTATAACTCGAAAACTACTTGAGATATTCAGATGAAATTTGATATGCTTGACATATTGATAATTTGTCTTCAATGTACAAAATATTGTTCCGCCTACCGCCACGCCCTCTTTGTTTTTAAAGAGGATATATTGTTTACGCCTTAAAACTTTCACTTTGGGTGGGTGTGGCAGGAATTTTGTTGAAACTATCGGAAAATTTATTTCTTAAGCTTGCCGTATGCAAAATTTCATTACATTCGGTAAAGGCCAAGCTAAGAAATTAAAATCGAAAGCCAAACCTTTTAAGACCACAATCCTCTGCTGACAAATTTTGTTTAAAAAGTTATTTTTTTGTGAACTACCAGGTCAACAGAATTTTGTAGTAGGCGGATTTTCGTAAACTGTTGTCTTTAGCAGCCTATAACTCGAAAACTACTTGAGATATTCAGATGAAATTTGATATGCTTGACAGATTGATAATTTGTCTTCAATAAACAAAATATTGTTCCGCCCACTTCCACGCCCTCTTTGTTTTTAAAGAGGATATATGGTTTACGCCTTAAAACTTTCTCATTGGGTGGGTGTGGCCGGAATTTTTCAGGACCTATCGGAAAGTTTATTTCTTATGCTTGCCGTATGCAAAATTTTATTACATTCGGTAAAGGACATGCTAAGAAATTAAAATCGAAAACCAAACCTTTTAAGACCACCATCCATCCTCTGCTGACAAATTTTGTTTAAAAAGTTATTTTTTTGTGAACTACCAGGTCAACAGAATTTTGTAGTAGGCGGATTTTCGTAAACTGTTGTCTTTAGCAGCCTATAACTCGAAAACTACTTGAGATATTCAGATGAAATTTGATATGCTTGACATATTGATAATTTGTCTTCAATGTACAAAATATTGTTCCGCCTACCGCCACGCCCTCTTTGTTTTTAAAGAGGATATATTGTTTACGCCTTAAAACTTTCACTTTGGGTGGGTGTGGTAGGAATTTTGTTGAAACTATCGGAAAATTTATTTCTTAAGCTTGCCGTTTGCAAAATTTCATTACATTCGGTAAAGGCCAAGCTAAGAAATTAAAATCGAAAGCCAAACCTTTTAAGACCACAATCCTCTGCTGACAAATTTTGTTTAAAAAGTTATTTTTTTGTGAACTACCAGGTCAAAAGAATTTTGTAGTAGGCGGATTTTCGTAAACTGTTGTCTTTAGCAGCCTATAACTCGAAAACTACTTGAGATATTCAGATGAAATTTGATATGCTTGACAGATTGATAATTTGTCTTCAATGTACAAAATATTGTTCCGCCTACCGCCACGCCCTCTTTGTTTTTAAAGAGGATATATTGTTTACGCCTTAAAACTTTCACTTTGGGTGGGTGTGGCAGGAATTTTTTTCAAACTATCGGAAAATTTATTTCTTAAGCTTGCCGTATACAAAATTTCATTACATTCGGTAAAGGCCAAGCTAAGAAATTAAAATCGAAAGCCAAACAACCTTTTAAGACCACAATCCTCTGCTGACAAATGTTGTTTAAAAAGTTATTTTTTTGTGAACTACCAGGTCAACAGAATTTTGTAGTAGGCGGATTTTCGTAAACTGTTGTCTTTAGCAGCCTATAACTCGAAAACTACTTGAGATATTCAGATGAAATTTGATATGCTTGACATATTGATAATTTGTCTTCAATGTACAAAATATTGCTCCGCCTACCGCCACGCCCTCTTTGTTTTTAAAGAAGATATATTGTTTACGCCTTAAAACTTTCACTTTGGGTGGGTGTGGCAGGAATTTTTTTGAAACTATCGGAAAATTTATTTCTTAAGCTTGCCGTATGCAAAATTTCATTACATTCGGTAAAGGCCAAGCTAAGAAATTAAAATCGAAAGCAAAAAACCTTTTAAGACCACAATCCTCTGCTGACAAATTTTGTTTAAAAAGTTATTTTTTTGTGAACTACCAGGTCAACAGAATTTTGTAGTAGGCGGATTTTCGTAAACTGTTGTCTTTAGCAGCCTATAACTCGAAAACTACTTGAGATATTCAGATGAAATTTGATATGCTTGACATATTGATAATTTGTCTTCAATGTACAAAATATTGCTCCGCCTACCGCCACGCCCTCTTTGTTTTTAAAGAAGATATATTGTTTACGCCTTAAAACTTTCACTTTGGGTGGGTGTGGCAGGAATTTTTTTGAAACTATCGGAAAATTTATTTCTTAAGCTTGCCGTATGCAAAATTTCATTACATTCGGTAAAGGCCAAGCTAAGAAATTAAAATCGAAAGCCAAACAAACCTTTTAAGACCACAATCCTCTGCTGATAAATTTTGTTTAAAAAGTTATTTTTTTGTGAACTACCAGGTCAACAGAATTTTGAAGTAGGCGGATTTTCTTAACTGTTGTTTTTAGCAGCCTATAACTCGAAAACTACTTGAGATATTCAGATGAAATTTGATATGCTTGACATATTGATAATTTGTCTTCAATGTACAAAATATTGCTCCGCCTACCGCCACGCCCTCTTTGTTTTTAAAGAAGATATATTGTTTACGCCTTAAAACTTTCACTTTGGGTGGGTGTGGCAGGAATTTTTTTGAAACTATCGGAAAATTTATTTCTTAAGCTTGCCGTATGCAAAATTTCATTACATTCGGTAAAGGCCAAGCTAAGAAATTAAAATCGAAAGCAAAAAACCTTTTAAGACCACAATCCTCTGCTGACAAATTTTGTTTAAAAAGTTATTTTTTTGTGAACTACCAGGTCAACAGAATTTTGTAGTAGGCGGATTTTCGTAAACTGTTGTCTTTAGCAGCCTATAACTCGAAAACTACTTGAGATATTAAGATGAAATTTGATATGCTTGACATATTGATAATTTGTCTTCAATGTACAAAATATTGCTCCGCCTACCGCCACGCCCTCTTTGTTTTTAAAGAAGATATATTGTTTACGCCTTAAAACTTTCACTTTGGGTGGGTGTGGCAGGAATTTTTTTGAAACTATCGGAAAATTTATTTCTTAAGCTTGCCGTATGCAAAATTTCATTACATTCGGTAAAGGCCAAGCTAAGAAATTAAAATCGAAAGCCAAACAAACCTTTTAAGACCACAATCCTCTGCTGATAAATTTTGTTTAAAAAGTTATTTTTTTGTGAACTACCAGGTCAACAGAATTTTGAAGTAGGCGGATTTTCTTAACTGTTGTTTTTAGCAGCCTATAACTCGAAAACTACTTGAGATATTCAGATGAAATTTGATATGCTTGACATATTGATAATTTGTCTTCAATGTACAAAATATTGTTCCGCCTACCGCCACGCCCTCTTTGTTTTTAAAGAGGATATATTGTTTACGCCTTAAAACTTTCACTTTGGGTGGGTGTGGCAGGAATTTTTTTCAAACTATCGGAAAATTTATTTCTTAAGCTTGCCGTATGCAAAATTTCATTACATTCGGTAAAGGCCAAGCTAAGAAATTAAAATCGAAAGCCAAACCTTTTAAGACCACAATCCTCTGCTGACAAATTTTGTTTAAAAATTTATTTTTTTGTGAACTACCAGGTCAACAGAATTTTGTAGTAGGCGGATTTTCGTAAACTGTTGTCTTTAGCAGCCTATAACTCGAAAACTACTTGAGATATTCAGATGAAATTTGATATGCTTGACATATTGATAATTTGTCTTCAATGTACAAAATATTGCTCCGCCTACCGCCACGCCCTCTTTGTTTTTAAAGAAGATATATTGTTTACGCCTTAAAACTTTCACTTTGGGTGGGTGTGGCAGGAATTTTTTTGAAACTATCGGAAAATTTATTTCTTAAGCTTGCCGTATGCAAAATTTCATTACATTCGGTAAAGGCCAAGCTAAGAAATTAAAATCGAAAGCGAAACAAACCTTTTAAGACCACAATCCTCTGCTGATAAATTTTGTTTAAAAAGTTATTTTTTTGTGAACTACCAGGTCAACAGAATTTTGTAAAAGGCGGATTTTCGTAAACTGTTGTTTTTAGCAGCCTATAACTCGAAAACTACTTGAGATATTCAGATGAAATTTGATATGCTTGACATATTGATAATTTGTCTTCAATGTACAAAATATTGTTCCGCCACGCCCTCTTTGTTTTTAAAGAGGATATATTGTTTACGCCTTAAAACTTTCACTTTGGGTGGGTGTGGCAGGAATTTTTTTCAAACTATCGGAAAATTTATTTCTTAAGCTTGCCGTATGCAAAATTTCATTACATTCGGTAAAGGTCAAGCTAAGAAATTAAAATCGAAAGCCAAACAACATTTTAAGACCACAATCCTCTGCTGACAAATTTTGTTTAAAAAGTTATTTTTTTGTGAACTACCAGGTCAACAGAATTTTGTAGTAGGCGGATTTTCGCAAACTGTTGTCTTTAGCAGCCTATAACTCCAAAACTAATTGAGATATTGAGATGAAATTTGATATGCTTGACAGATTGATAATTTGTCTTCAATATACAAAATATTGTTCCGCCCACCTCCACGCCCTCTTTGTTTTTAAAGAGGATATATTGTTTACGCCTTGAAACTTTCGCATTGGGTGCGTGTGGGAGGAATTTTTCAGGACCTATCGGAAAGTTTATTTCTTATGCTTGCCGTATGCAAA
This sequence comes from Pollenia angustigena, assembly GCA_930367215.1. Taxonomy (NCBI): domain Eukaryota; kingdom Metazoa; phylum Arthropoda; class Insecta; order Diptera; family Polleniidae; genus Pollenia; species Pollenia angustigena. Next base: position 121,063,572 of record OV884059.1, on the reverse strand, counting down.
ATTTCATTACATTCGGTAAAGGACATGCTAAGAAATTAAAATCGAAAACCAAACCTTTTAAGACCACCATCCATCCTCTGCTGACAAATTTTGTTTAAAAAGTTATTTTTTTATGAACTACCAGGTCAACAGAATTTTGTAGTAGGCGGATTTTCGTAAACTGTTGTCTTTAGCAGCCTATAACTCGAAATTTACTTGAGATATTCAGATGAAATTTGATATGCTTGACAGATTGATAATTTGTCTTCAATGTACAAAATATTGTTCCGCCTACCGCCACGCCCTCTTTGTTTTTAAAGAGGATATATTGTTTACGCCTTAAAACTTTCACTTTGGGTGGGTGTGGTAGGAATTTTTTTTGAAACTATCGGAAAATTTATTTCTTAAGCTTGCCGTATGCAAAATTTCATTACATTCGGTAAAGGCCAAGCTAAGAAATTAAAATCGAAAGCCAAACCTTTTAAGACCACAATCCTCTGCTGACAAATTTTGTTTAAAAAGTTATTTTTTTGTGAACTACCAGGTCAACAGAATTTTGTAGTAGGCGGATTTTCGTAAACTGTTGTCTTTAGCAGCCTATAACTCGAAAACTACTTGAGATATTCAGATGAAATTTGATATGCTTGACAGATTGATAATTTGTCTTCAATGTACAAAATATAGTTCCACCTACCGCCACGCCCTCTTTGTTTTTAAAGCGGATATATTGTTAACGCCTTAAAACTTTCGCATTGGGTGGGTGTGGCAGGAATTTTTCAGGACCTATCGGAAAGTTTATTTCTTATGCTTGCCGTATGCAAAATTTCATTACATTCGGTAAAGGACATGCTAAGAAATTAAAATCGAAAACCAAACCTTTTAAGACCACCATCCATCCTCTGCTGACAAATTTTGTTTAAAAAGTTATTTTTTTGTGAACTACCAGGTCAACAGAATTTTGTAGTAGGCGGATTTTCGTAAACTGTTGTCTTTAGCAGCCTATAACTCGAAAACTACTTGAGATATTCAGATGAAATTTGATATGCTTGACAGATTGATAATTTGTCTTCAATGTACAAAATATTGTTCCGCCTACCGCCACGCCCTCTTTGTTTTTAAAGCGGATATATTGTTTACGCCTTAAAACTTTCGCATTGGGTGGGTGTGGCAGGAATTTTTCAGGACCTATCGGAAAGTTTATTTCTTATGCTTGCAGTATGCAAAATTTCATTGCATTCGGTAAAGGCCAAGCTAAGAAATTAAAATCGAAAGCCAAACCTTTTAAGACCACCATCCATCCTCTGCTGACAAATTTTGTTAAAAAAGTTATTTTTTTGTGAACTACCAGGTCAACAGAATTTTGTAGTAGGCGGATTTTCGCAAACTGTTTTCTTTAGCAGCCTATAACTCGAAAACTACTTGAGATATTGAGATGAAATTTGATATGCTTGACAGATTGATAATTTGTCTTCAATGTACAAAATATTGTTCCGCCTACCGCCACGCCCTCTTTGTTTTTAAAGAGGATATATTGTTTACGCCTTAAAACTTTCGCATTGGGTGGGTGTGGCAGGAATTTTTCAGGACCTATCGGAAAGTTTATTTCTTATGCTTGCGGTATGCAAAATTTCATTACATTCGGTAAAGGACATGCTAAGAAATTAAAATCGAAAACCAAACCTTTTAAGACCACCATCCATCCTCTGCTGACAAATTTTGTTTAAAAAGTTATTTTTTTGTGAACTACCAGGTCAACAGAATTTTGTAGTAGGCGGATTTTCGTAAACTGTTGTCTTTAGCAGCCTATAACTCGAAAACTACTTGAGATATTCAGATGAAATTTGATATGCTTGACAGATTGATAATTTGTCTTCAATGTACAAAATATTGTTCCGCCTACCCCCACGCCCTCTTTGTTTTTAAAGAGGATATATTGTTTACGCCTTAAAACTTTCACTTTGGGTGGGTGTGGCAGGAATATTTTTGAAACTATCGGAAAATTTATTTCTTAAGCTTGCCGTATGCAAAATTTCATTACATTCGGTAAAGGCCAAGCTAAGCAATTAAAATCGAAAGCCAAACCTTTTAAGACCACAATCCTCTGCTGACAAATTTTGTTTAAAAAGTTATTTTTTTGTGAACTACCAGGTCAACAGAATTTTGTAGTAGACGGATTTTCGTAAACTGTTGTCTTTAGCAGCCTATAGCTCGAAAACTAATTGAGATATTGAGATGAAATTTGATATGCTTGACAGATTGATAATTTGTCTTCAATAAACAAAATATTGTTCCGCCCACTTCCACGCCCTCTTTGTTTTTAAAGAGGATATATGGTTTACGCCTTAAAACTTTCTCATTGGGTGGGTGTGGCCGGAATTTTTCAGGACCTATCGGAAAGTTTATTTCTTATGCTTACCGTATGCAAAATTTTATTACATTCGGTAAAGGCCAAGCTAAGAAATTAAAATCGAAAACCAAACCTTTTAAGACCACCATCCATCCTCTGCTGACAAATTTGGTTTAAAAAGTTATTTTTTTGTGAACTACCAGGTCAACAGAATTTTCTAGTAGGCGGATTTTCGTAAACTGATGTCTTTAGCAGCCTATAACTCGAAAACTACTTGAGATATTCAGATGAAATTTGATATGCTTGACAGATTGATAATTTGTCTTCAATGTACAAAATATTGTTCCGCCTACCGCCACGCCCTCTTTGTTTTTAAAGAGGATATATTGTTTACGCCTTAAAACTTTCACTTTGGGTGGGTGTGGTAGGAATTTTTTTTGAAACTATCGGAAAATTTATTTCTTAAGCTTGCCGTATGCAAAATTTCATTACATTCGGTAAAGGCCAAGCTAAGAAATTAAAATCGAAAGCCAAACCTTTTAAGACCACAATCCTCTGCTGACAAATTTTGTTTAAAAAGTTATTTTTTTGTGAACTACCAGGTCAACAGAATTTTGTAGTAGGCGGATTTTCGTAAACTGTTGTCTTTAGCAGGCTATAACTCGAAAACTACTTGAGATATTCAGATGAAATTTGATATGCTTGACAGATTGATGATTTGTCTTCAATGTACAAAATATTGTTCCGCCTACCGCCACGCCCTCTCTGTTTTTAAGAGGATATATTGTTTACGCCTTAAAACTTTCACTTTGGGTGGGTGTGGCAGGAATTTTTTTGAAACTATCGGAAAATTTATTTCTTAAGCTTGCCGTATGCAAAATTTCATTACATTCGGTAAAGGCCAAGCTAAGAAATTAAAATCGAAAACCAAACCTTTTAAGACCACCATCCATCCTCTGCTGACAAATTTGGTTTAAAAAGTTATTTTTTTGTGAACTACCAGGTCAACAGAATTTTCTAGTAGGCGGATTTTCGTAAACTGATGTCTTTAGCAGCCTATAACTCCAAAACTAATTGAGATATTGAGATGAAATTTGATATGCTTGACAGATTGATAATTTGTCTTCAATATACAAAATATTGTTCCGCCCACCTCCACGCCCTCTTTGTTTTTAAAGAGGATATATTGTTTACGCCTTGAAACTTTCGCATTGGGTGCGTGTGGGAGGAATTTTTCAGGACCTATCGGAAAGTTTATTTCTTATGCTTGCCGTATGCAAAATTTCATTACATTCGGTAAAGGACATGCTAAGAAATTAAAATCGAAAACCAAACCTTTTAAGACCACCATCCATCCTCTGCTGACAAATTTTGTTTAAAAAGTTATTTTTTTATGAACTACCAGGTCAACAGAATTTTGTAGTAGGCGGATTTTCGTAAACTGTTGTCTTTAGCAGCCTATAACTCGAAATTTACTTGAGATATTCAGATGAAATTTGATATGCTTGACAGATTGATAATTTGTCTTCAATGTACAAAATATTGTTCCGCCTACCGCCACGCCCTCTTTGTTTTTAAAGAGGATATATTGTTTACGCCTTAAAACTTTCACTTTGGGTGGGTGTGGTAGGAATTTTTTTTGAAACTATCGGAAAATTTATTTCTTAAGCTTGCCGTATGCAAAATTTCATTACATTCGGTAAAGGCCAAGCTAAGAAATTAAAATCGAAAGCCAAACCTTTTAAGACCACAATCCTCTGCTGACAAATTTTGTTTAAAAAGTTATTTTTTTGTGAACTACCAGGTCAACAGAATTTTGTAGTAGGCGGATTTTCGTAAACTGTTGTCTTTAGCAGCCTATAACTCGAAAACTACTTGAGATATTCAGATGAAATTTGATATGCTTGACAGATTGATAATTTGTCTTCAATGTACAAAATATAGTGCCACCTACCGCCACGCCCTCTTTGTTTTTAAAGCGGATATATTGTTAACGCCTTAAAACTTTCGCATTGGGTGGGTGTGGCAGGAATTTTTCAGGACCTATCGGAAAGTTTATTTCTTATGCTTGCCGTATGCAAAATTTCATTACATTCGGTAAAGGACATGCTAAGAAATTAAAATCGAAAACCAAACCTTTTAAGACCACCATCCATCCTCTGCTGACAAATTTTGTTTAAAAAGTTATTTTTTTGTGAACTACCAGGTCAACAGAATTTTGTAGTAGGCGGATTTTCGTAAACTGTTGTCTTTAGCAGCCTATAACTCGAAAACTACTTGAGATATTCAGATGAAATTTGATATGCTTGACAGATTGATAATTTGTCTTCAATGTACAAAATATTGTTCCGCCTACCGCCACGCCCTCTTTGTTTTTAAAGCGGATATATTGTTTACGCCTTAAAACTTTCGCATTGGGTGGGTGTGGCAGGAATTTTTCAGGACCTATCGGAAAGTTTATTTCTTATGCTTGCAGTATGCAAAATTTCATTGCATTCGGTAAAGGCCAAGCTAAGAAATTAAAATCGAAAGCCAAACCTTTTAAGACCACCATCCATCCTCTGCTGACAAATTTTGTTAAAAAAGTTATTTTTTTGTGAACTACCAGGTCAACAGAATTTTGTAGTAGGCGGATTTTCGCAAACTGTTTTCTTTAGCAGCCTATAACTCGAAAACTACTTGAGATATTGAGATGAAATTTGATATGCTTGACAGATTGATAATTTGTCTTCAATGTACAAAATATTGTTCCGCCTACCGCCACGCCCTCTTTGTTTTTAAAGAGGATATATTGTTTACGCCTTAAAACTTTCGCATTGGGTGGGTGTGGCAGGAATTTTTCAGGACCTATCGGAAAGTTTATTTCTTATGCTTGCGGTATGCAAAATTTCATTACATTCGGTAAAGGACATGCTAAGAAATTAAAATCGAAAACCAAACCTTTTAAGACCACCATCCATCCTCTGCTGACAAATTTTGTTTAAAAAGTTATTTTTTTGTGAACTACCAGGTCAACAGAATTTTGTAGTAGGCGGATTTTCGTAAACTGTTGTCTTTAGCAGCCTATAACTCGAAAACTACTTGAGATATTCAGATGAAATTTGATATGCTTGACAGATTGATAATTTGTCTTCAATGTACAAAATATTGTTCCGCCTACCCCCACGCCCTCTTTGTTTTTAAAGAGGATATATTGTTTACGCCTTAAAACTTTCACTTTGGGTGGGTGTGGCAGGAATATTTTTGAAACTATCGGAAAATTTATTTCTTAAGCTTGCCGTATGCAAAATTTCATTACATTCGGTAAAGGCCAAGCTAAGCAATTAAAATCGAAAGCCAAACCTTTTAAGACCACAATCCTCTGCTGACAAATTTTGTTTAAAAAGTTATTTTTTTGTGAACTACCAGGTCAACAGAATTTTGTAGTAGACGGATTTTCGTAAACTGTTGTCTTTAGCAGCCTATAGCTCGAAAACTAATTGAGATATTGAGATGAAATTTGATATGCTTGACAGATTGATAATTTGTCTTCAATAAACAAAATATTGTTCCGCCCACTTCCACGCCCTCTTTGTTTTTAAAGAGGATATATGGTTTACGCCTTAAAACTTTCTCATTGGGTGGGTGTGGCCGGAATTTTTCAGGACCTATCGGAAAGTTTATTTCTTATGCTTACCGTATGCAAAATTTTATTACATTCGGTAAAGGCCAAGCTAAGAAATTAAAATCGAAAACCAAACCTTTTAAGACCACCATCCATCCTCTGCTGACAAATTTGGTTTAAAAAGTTATTTTTTTGTGAACTACCAGGTCAACAGAATTTTCTAGTAGGCGGATTTTCGTAAACTGATGTCTTTAGCAGCCTATAACTCGAAAACTACTTGAGATATTCAGATGAAATTTGATATGCTTGACAGATTGATAATTTGTCTTCAATGTACAAAATATTGTTCCGCCTACCGCCACGCCCTCTTTGTTTTTAAAGAGGATATATTGTTTACGCCTTAAAACTTTCACTTTGGGTGGGTGTGGTAGGAATTTTTTTTGAAACTATCGGAAAATTTATTTCTTAAGCTTGCCGTATGCAAAATTTCATTACATTCGGTAAAGGCCAAGCTAAGAAATTAAAATCGAAAGCCAAACCTTTTAAGACCACAATCCTCTGCTGACAAATTTTGTTTAAAAAGTTATTTTTTTGTGAACTACCAGGTCAACAGAATTTTGTAGTAGGCGGATTTTCGTAAACTGTTGTCTTTAGCAGGCTATAACTCGAAAACTACTTGAGATATTCAGATGAAATTTGATATGCTTGACAGATTGATGATTTGTCTTCAATGTACAAAATATTGTTCCGCCTACCGCCACGCCCTCTCTGTTTTTAAGAGGATATATTGTTTACGCCTTAAAACTTTCACTTTGGGTGGGTGTGGCAGGAATTTTTTTGAAACTATCGGAAAATTTATTTCTTAAGCTTGCCGTATGCAAAATTTCATTACATTCGGTAAAGGCCAAGCTAAGAAATTAAAATCGAAAACCAAACCTTTTAAGACCACCATCCATCCTCTGCTGACAAATTTGGTTTAAAAAGTTATTTTTTTGTGAACTACCAGGTCAACAGAATTTTCTAGTAGGCGGATTTTCGTAAACTGATGTCTTTAGCAGCCTATAACTCGAAAACTACTTGAGATATTCAGATGAAATTTGATATGCTTGACAGATTGATAATTTGTCTTCAATGTACAAAATATTGTTCGGCCCACCTCCACGCCCTCTTTGTTTTAAAGAGCATATATTGTTTACGCCTTAAAACTTTCGCATTGGGTGGGTGTGGCAGGAATTTTTCAGGACCTATCGGAAAGTTTATTTCTTATGCTTGCTGTATGCAAAATTTCATTACATTCGGTAAAGGACATGCTAAGAAATTAAAATCGAAAACTAAACCTTTTAAGACCCATTATCCTCTGCTGACACATTTTTTTTTAAAAAAGTTATTTTTTTGTGAACTACCAGGTCAACAGAATTTTGTAGTAGGCGGATTTTCGCAAACTGTTTTCTTTAGCAGCCTATAACTCGAAAACTTCTTGAGATATTGAGATGAAATTTGAAATGCTTGACAGATTGATAATTTGTCTTCAATATACAAAATATTGTTCCGCCCACCGCCCCGCCCTCTTTGTTTTTAAAGCGTTTATATTTTTTACGCCTTAAAACTTTCGCATTGGGTGGGTGTGGCAGGAATTTTTCAGGACCTATCGGAAAGTTTATTTCTTATGCTTGCCGTATGCAAAATTCCATTACATTCGGTAAAGGACATGCTAAGAAATTAAAATCGAAAACTAAACCTTTTAAGACCCATTATCCTCTGCTGACACATTTTTTTTAAAAAAAGTTATTTTTTTGTGAACTACCAGGTCAACAGAATTTTGTAGTAGGCGGATTTTCGCAAACTGTTTTCTTTAGCAGCCTATAACTCGAAAACTACTTGAGATATTGAGATGAAATTTGATATGCTTGACAGATTGATAATTTGTCTTCAATATACAAAATATTGTTCCGCCTACCGCCACGCCCTCTTTGTTTTTAAATAGGATATATTGTTTACGCCTTAAACATTTCACTTTGGGTGGGTGTGGCAGGAATTTTTCAGGACCTATCGGAAAGTTTATTTCTTAAGCTTGCCGTATGCAAAATTTCATTGCATTCGGTAAAGGCCAAGCTAAGAAATTAAAATCGAAAGCCAAACCTTTTAAGACCACAATCCTCTGCTGACAAATTTTGTTTAAAAAGTTATTTTTTTGTGAACTACCAGGTCAACAGAATTTTGTAGTAGGCGGATTTTCGCAAACTGTTTTCTTTAGCAGCCTATAACTCGAAAACTACTTGAGATATTGAGATGAAATTTGATATGCTTGACAGATTGATAATTTGTCTTCAATATACAAAATATTGTTCCGCCTACCGCCTCGCCCTCTTTGTTTTTAAAGAGGATATATTGTTTACGCCTTAAAACTTTCACTTTGGGTGGGTGTGGCAGGAATTTTTTTGAAACTATCGGAAAATTTGTTTCTTAAGCTTGCCGCATGCAAAATTTCATTACATTCGGTTAAGGCCAAGCTAAGAAATTAAAATGGAAAGCCAAACCTTTTAAGACCACAATCCTCTGCTGACAAATTTTGTTTAAAAAGTTATTTTTTTGTGAACTACCAGGTCAACAGAATTTTGTGGTAGGCGGATTTTCGTAAACTGTTGTCTTTAGCAGCCTATAACTCGAAAACTACTTAAGATATTGAGATGAAATTTGATATGCTTGACAGATTGATAATTTGTCTTCAATATACAAAATATTGTTCCGCCTACCGTCACGCCCTCCTTGTTTTTAAATAGGATATATTGTTTACGCCTTAAACATTTCACTTTGGGTGGGTGTGGCAGGAATTTTTTTGAAACTATCGGAAAATTTATTTCTTAAGGTTGCCGTATGCAAAATTTCATTACATTCGGTAAAGGCCAAGCTAAGAACTACCAGGTCAACAGAATTTTGTAGAAGGCGGATTGTCGCAAACTGTTTTCTTTAGCAGCCTATAACTCGAAAACTTCTTGAGATATTGAGATGAAATTTGATATGCTTGCGGATTGCCTATAACTCGGAAACTACTTGAGATATTGTGATGAAATTTGATATGCTTGACAGATTGATAATTTGTCTTCAATATGCAAAATATTGTTCCGCCTACCGCCACGCCCTCTTTGTTTTTAAAGAGGATGTATTGTTTACGCCTTAAAACTTTCGCATCGGGTGGATGTGGCATTAATTTTTATGAACTTTCGGAAAGATTATTTCTTAAGCTTGCCGTATGCAAAATTTCATTACATTCGGTTAAGGCCAAAGCTAAGTACAAATCGAAAACGAAACCTTTTTAGACCACCCTTCTCTGGTGACAAATTGTGTTTAAAAAATTATTTTTTTGTGAACTACCAGGTCAACAGAATTTTTTAGTAGGCAAATTTTCGCAAACTGTTTTCTTTAGCAGCCTATAACTCGAAAACTACTTAAGATATTGAGATGAAATTTGATATGCTTGACAGATTGATAATTTGTCTTCAATATGCAAAATATTGTTCCGCCTACCGCCACGCCCTCTTTGTTTTTAAAGAGGATATATTGTTTACGCCTTAAAACTTTCACTTTGGGTGGGTGTGGCAGGAATTTTTTTAAACTATCGGAAAATTTATTTCTTAAGCTTGCCGTATGCAAAATTTCATTACATTCGGTAAAGGCCAAGCTAAGAAATTAAAATCGAAAGCCAAACCTTTTAAGACCACCATCCTCTGCTGACAAATTTTGTTTAAAAAGTTTTTTTTTGTGAACTACCAGGTCAACAGAACTTTGTAGTAGGCGGATTTTCGCAAACTGTTTTCTTAAGCAGCCTATAACTCGAAAACTACTTGAGATATTGAGATGAAATTTGATATGCTTGACAGATTGATAATTTGTCTTCACTATGCAAAACATTTTTCCGCCAACCGCCACACCCTCCTTGTTTTTTAAGAAGATATATTGTTTAAGCCTTAAAACTTTCGCATTGGGTGGATGTGGCAGGAATTTTTATGAATTATCGGAAAGTTTATTTCTTAAGCACGCCGTATGCAAAATTTCATTACATTCGGTTAAGGTCCAAGCTAAGTACAAATCGAAAACCAAACCTTTTTAGACCACCCTCCTCCTCTGGTGACAAATTGTGTTTAAAAATTTATTTTTTTTGTGAACTACCAAATCAACAGAATTTTGTAGTAGGCGGATATTCGCAAACTGTTTTATTTAGCAGTCTATAACTCGAAAACTACTTGAGATATTGAGATGAAATTTGATATGCTTGAAAGATTGATAATTTGTCTTCAATATGCAAAATATTGTTACGCCTACCGCCACGCCCTCTTTGTTTTTAAAGAGGATATATTGTTTAAGCCTTAAAACTTTCGCATTTGGTGGATGTGGCAGGAATTTTTATGAACTATCGGAAAGTTTTTTTCTTAAGCACGCCGTATGCAAAATTTCATTACATTCGGTTAAGGCCCAAGCTAAGTACAAATCGAAAACCAAACCTTTTTAGACCACCCTCCTCCTCTGGTTACAAATTGTGTTTAAAAATTTATTTTTTTTGTGAACTACCAGATCAACCGAATTTTGTAGTAGGCGGATATTCGCAAACTGTTGTCTTTAGCAGCCTATAACTCGAAAACTACTTGAGATATTGAGATGATATTTTATATGCTTGACAGATTGATAATTTGTCTTCAATATGCAAAATATTGTTCCGCCTACCGCCACGCCCTCTTTGTTTTAAGGAGGATATATTGTTTACTTTCGCATTGGGTGGGTGTGGCAGGCATTTTTCAGCACCTTTTGGAAAGTTTATTTCTTAAGCTTGCCGTATGCAAAATTTCATTACATTCGGTAAAGGACATGCAAAAAAATTAAAATCGAAAACCAAACCTTTTAAGACCACCATCCATCCTCTGCTGACAAATTTTGTTTAAAAAGTTATTTTTTTGTGAACTACCAGGTCAACAGAATTTTGTAGTAGGCGGATTTTCGTAAACTGTTGTTTTTAGCAGCCTATAACTCGAAAACTACTTGAGATATTCAGATGAAATTTGATATGCTTGACATATTGATAATTTGTCTTCAATGTACAAAATATTGTTCCGCCTACCGCCACGCCCTCTTTGTTTTTAAAGAGGATATATTGTTTACGCCTTAAAACTTTCACTTTGGGTGGGTGTGGCAGGAATTTTTTTTAAACTATCGGAAAATTTATTTCTTAAGCTTGCCGTATGCAAAATTTCATTACATTCGGTAAAGGCCAAGCTAAGAAATTAAAATCGAAAGCCAAACCTTTTAAGACCACAATCCTCTGCTGACAAATTTTGTTTAAAAAGTTATGTTTTTGTGAACTACCAGGTCAACCGAATTTTGTAGTAGGCGGATATTCGCAAACTGTTGTCTTTAGCAGCCTATAACTCGAAAACTACTTGAGATATTGAGATGATATTTTATATGCTTGACAGATTGATAATTTGTCTTCAATATGCAAAATATTGTTCCGCCTACCGCCACGCCCTCTTTGTTTTAAGGAGGATATATTGTTTACTTTCGCATTGGGTGGGTGTGGCAGGCATTTTTCAGCACCTTTTGGAAAGTTTATTTCTTAAGCTTGCCGTATGCAAAATTTCATTACATTCGGTAAAGGACATGCAAAAAAATTAAAATCGAAAACCAAACCTTTTAAGACCACCATCCATCCTCTGCTGACAAATTTTGTTTAAAAAGTTATTTTTTTGTGAACTACCAGGTCAACAGAATTTTGTAGTAGGCGGATTTTCGTAAACTGTTGTCTTTAGCAGCCTATAACTCGAAAACTACTTGAGATATTCAGATGAAATTTGATATGCTTGACAGATTGATAATTTGTCTTCAATGTACAAAATATTGTTCCGCCTACCGCCACGCCCTCTTTGTTTTTAAAGAGGATATATTGTTTACGCCTTAAAACTTTCGCATTGGGTGGGTGTGGCAGGAATTTTTCAGGACCTATCGGAAAGTTTATTTATTATGCTTGCCGTATGCAAAATTTCATTACATTCGGTAAAGGACATGCTAAGAAATTAAAATCGAAAACCAAACCTTTTAAGACCACCATCCATCCTTTACTGACAAATTTTGTTTAAAAAGTTATTTTTTTGTGAACTACCAGGTCAACAGAATTTTGTAGAAGGCGGATTTTCGTAAACTGTTGTCTTTAGCAGCCTATAACTCGAAAACTACTTGAGATATTCAGATGAAATTTGATATGCTTGACATATTGATAATTTGTCTTCAATGTACAAAATATTGTTCCGCCTACCGCCACGCCCTCTTTGTTTTTAAAGAGGATATATTGTTTACGCCTTAAAACTTTCACTTTGGGTTGGTGTGGCAGGAATTTTTTTGAAACTATCGGAAAATTTATTTCTTAAGCTTGCCGTATGCAAAATTTCATTACATTCGGTAAAGGCCAAGCTAAGAAATTAAAATCGAAAGCCAAACCTTTTAAGACCACAATCCTCTGCTGACAAATTTTGTTTAAAAAGTTATTTTTTTGTGAACTACCAGGTCAACAGAATTTTGTAGTAGGCGGATTTTAGCAGCCTATAACTCGAAAACTACTTGAGATATTCAGATGAAATTTAATATGCTTGACATATTGATAATTTGTCTTCAATGTACAAAATATTGTTCCGCCTACCGCCACGACCTCTTTGTTTTTAAAGAGGATATATTGTTTACGCCTTAAAACTTTCAATTTGGGTGGGTGTGGCAGGAATTTTTTTGAAACTATCGGAAAATTTATTTCTTAAGCTTGCCGTATGCAAAATTTCATTACATTCGGTAAAGGCCAAGCTAAGAAATTAAAATCGAAAGCCAAAAAACCTTTTAAGACCACAATCCTCTGCTGACAAATTTTGTTTAAAAAGTTATTTTTTTGTGAACTACCAGGTCAACAGAATTTTGTAGTAGGCGGATTTTAGCAGCCTTTAACTCGAAAACTACTTGAGATATTCAGATGAAATTTAATATGCTTGACATATTGATAATTTGTCTTCAATGTACAAAATATTGTTCCGCCTACCGCCACGCCCTCTTTGTTTTTAAAGAGGATATATTGTTTACGCCTTAAAACTTTCACTTTGGGTGGGTGCGGCAGGAATTTTTTTGAAACTATCGGAAAATTTATTTCTTAAGCTTGCCGTATGCAAAATTTCATTACATTCGGTAAAGGCCAAGCTAAGAAATTAAAATCGAAAGCCAAACCTTTTAAGACCACAATCCTCTGCTGACAAATTTTGTTTAAAAAGTTATTTTTTTGTGAACTACCAGGTCAACAGAATTTTGTAGTAGGCGGATTTTCGTAAACTGTTGTCTTAAGCAGCCTATAACACGAAAACTACTTGAGATATTCAGATGAAATTTGATATGCTTGACAGATTGATAATTTGTCTTCAAGGTACAAAATATTGTTCCGCCTACCGCCACGCCCTCTTTGTTTTTAAAGAGGATATATTGTTTACGCCTTAAAACTTTCGCATTGGGTGGGTGTGGCAGGAATTTTTCAGGACCTATCGGAAAGTTTATTTATTATGCTTGCCGTATGCAAAATTTCATTACATTCGGTAAAGGACATGCTAAGAAATTAAAATCGAAAACCAAACCTTTTAAGACCACCATCCATCCTTTACTGACAAATTTTGTTTAAAAAGTTATTTTTTTGTGAACTACCAGGTCAACAGAATTTTGTAGAAGGCGGATTTTCGTAAACTGTTGTCTTTAGCAGCCTATAACTCGAAAACTACTTGAGATATTCAGATGAAATTTGATATGCTTGACATATTGATAATTTGTCTTCAATGTACAAAATATTGTTCCGCCTACCGCCACGCCCTCTTTGTTTTTAAAGAGGATATATTGTTTACGCCTTAAAACTTTCACTTTGGGTGGGTGTGGCAGGAATTTTTTTGAAACTATCGGAAAATTTATTTCTTAAGCTTGCCGTATGCAAAATTTCATTACATTCGGTAAAGGCCAAGCTAAGAAATTAAAATCGAAAGCCAAACCTTTTAAGACCACAATCCTCTGCTGACAAATTTTGTTTAAAAAGTTATTTTTTGTGAAATACCAGGTCAACAGAATTTTGTAGTAGGCGGATTTTCGTAAACTGTTGTCTTTAGCAGCCTATAACTCCAAAACTACTTGAGATATTCAGATGAAATTTGATATGCTTGACATATTGATAATTTGTCTTCAATGTACAAAATATTGTTCCGCCTACCGCCACGCCCTCTTTGTTTTTAAAGAGGATATATTGTTTACGCCTTAAAACTTTCGCATTGGGTGGGTGTGGCAGGAATTTTTCAGGACCTATCGGAAAGTTTATTTCTTATGCTTGCCGTATGCAAAATTTCATTACATTCGGTAAAGGACATGGTAAGAAATTAAAATCGAAAACCAAACCTTTTAAGACCACCATCCATCCTCTGCTGACAAATTTTGTTTAAAAAGTTATTTTTTTGTGAACTACCAGGTCAACAGAATTTTGTAGTAGGCGGATTTTCGTAAACTGTTGTCTTTAGCAGCCTATAACTCGAAAACTACTTGAGATATTCAGATGAAATTTGATATGCTTGACAGATTGATAATTTGTCTTCAATGTACAAAATATTGTTCCGCCTACCGCCACGCCCTCTTTGTTTTTAAAGAAGATATATTGTTTACGCCTTAAAACTTTCACTTTGGGTGGGTGTGGCAGGAATTTTTTTGAAACTATCGGAAAATTTATTTCTTAAGCTTGCCGTATGCAAAATTTCATTACATTCGGTAAAGGCCAAGCTAAGAAATTAAAATCGAAAGCCAAACCTTTTAAGACCAAAATCCTCTGCTGACAAATTTTGTTTAAAAAGTTATGTTTTTGTGAACTACCAGGTCAACAGAATTTTGTAGTAGGCGGATTTTCGTAAACTGTTGTCTTTAGCAGCCTATAACTCGAAAACTACTTGAGATATTCAGATGAAATTTGATATGCTTGACATATTGATAATTTGTCTTCAATGTACAAAATATTGTTCCGCCTACCGCCACGCCCTCTTTGTTTTTAAAGAGGATATATTGTTTACGCCTTAAAACTTTCGCATTGGGGTGGTGTGGCAGGAATTTTTCAGGACCTATCGAAAAGTTTATTTCTTATGCTTGCCGTATGCAAAATTTCATTGCATTCGGTAAAGGACATGCTAAGAAATTAAAATCGATAACCAAACCTTTTAAGACCACCATCCATCCTCTGCTGACAAATTTTGTTTAAAAAGTTATTTTTTTGTGAACTACCAGGTCAACAGAATTTTGTAGTAGGCGGATTTTCGTTAACTGTTGTCTTTAGCAACCTATAACTCGAAAACTACTTGAGATATTCAGATGAAATTTGATATGCTTTACATATTGATAATTTGTCTTCAATGTACAAAATATTGTTCCGCCTACCGCCACGCCCTCTTTGTTTTTAAAGAGGATATATTGTTTACGCCTTAAAACTTTCACTTTGGGTGGGTGTGGCAGGAATTTTTTTTAAACTATCGGAAAATTTATTTCTTAAGCTTGCCGTATGCAAAATTTCATTACATTCGGTAAAGGCCAAGCTAAGAAATTAAAATCGAAAGCCAAACCTTTTAAGACCACAATCCTCTGCTGACAAATTTTGTTTAAAAAGTTATTTTTTGTGAAATACCAGGTCAACAGAATTTTGTAGTAGGCGGATTTTCGTAAACTGTTGTCTTTAGCAGCCTATAACTCGAAAACTACTTGAGATATTCAGATGAAATTTGATATGCTTGACAGATTGATAATTTGTCTTCAATGTACAAAATATTGTTCCGCCTACCGCCACGCCCTCTTTGTTTTTAAAGAGGATATATTGTTTACGCCTTAAAACTTTCGCATTGGGTGGGTGTGGCAGGAATTTTTCAGGACCTATCGGAAAGTTTATTTATTATGCTTGCCGTATGCAAAATTTCATTACATTCGGTAAAGGACATGCTAAGAAATTAAAATCGAAAACCAAACCTTTTAAGACCACCATCCATCCTTTACTGACAAATTTTGTTTAAAAAGTTATTTTTTTGTGAACTACCAGGTCAACAGAATTTTGTAGAAGGCGGATTTTCGTAAACTGTTGTCTTTAGCAGCCTATAACTCGAAAACTACTTGAGATATTCAGATGAAATTTGATATGCTTGACATATTGATAATTTGTCTTCAATGTACAAAATATTGTTCCGCCTACCGCCACGCCCTCTTTGTTTTTAAAGAGGATATATTGTTTACGCCTTAAAACTTTCACTTTGGGTGGGTGTGGCAGGAATTTTTTTTAAACTATCGGAAAATTTATTTCTTAAGCTTGCCGTATGCAAAATTTCATTACATTCGGTAAAGGCCAAGCTAAGAAATTAAAATCGAAAGCCAAACCTTTTAAGACCAAAATCCTCTGCTGACAAATTTTGTTTAAAAAGTTATTTTTTTGTGAACTACCAGGTCAACAGAATTTTGTAGTAGGCGGATTTTCGTAAACTGTTGTCTTTAGCAGCCTATAACTCGAAAACTAATTGAGATATTGAGATGAAATTTAATATGCTTGACATATTGATAATTTGTCTTCAATATACAAAATATTGTTCCGCCCACCTCCACACCCTCTTTGTTTTTAAAGAGGATATATTGTTTACGCCTTAAAACTTTCACTTTGGGTTGGTGTGGCAGGAATGTTTTTGAAACTATCGGAAAATTTATTTCTTAAGCTTGCCGTATGCAAAATTTCATTACATTCGGTAAAGGCCAAGCTAAGAAATTAAAATCGAAAGCCAAACCTTTTAAGACCACAATCCTCTGCTGACAAATTTTGTTTAAAAAGTTATTTTTTTGTGAACTACCAGGTCAACAGAATTTTGTAGTAGGCGGATTTTAGCAGCCTATAACTCGAAAACTACTTGAGATATTCAGATGAAATTTAATATGCTTGACATATTGATAATTTGTCTTCAATGTACAAAATATTGTTCCGCCTACCGCCACGACCTCTTTGTTTTTAAAGAGGATATATTGTTTACGCCTTAAAACTTTCACTTTGGGTGGGTGTGGCAGGAATTTTTTTGAAACTATCGGAAAATTTATTTCTTAAGCTTGCCGTATGCAAAATTTCATTACATTCGGTAAAGGCCAAGCTAAGAAATTAAAATCGAAAGCCAAAAAACCTTTTAAGACCACAATCCTCTGCTGACAAATTTTGTTTAAAAAGTTATTTTTTTGTGAACTACCAGGTCAACAGAATTTTGTAGTAGGCGGATTTTAGCAGCCTTTAACTCGAAAACTACTTGAGATATTCAGATGAAATTTAATATGCTTGACATATTGATAATTTGTCTTCAATGTACAAAATATTGTTCCGCCTACCGCCACACCCTCTTTGTTTTTAAAGAGGATATATTGTTTACGCCTTAAAACTTTCACTTTGGGTGGGTGTGGCAGGAATTTTTTTGAAACTATCGGAAAATTTATTTCTTAAGCTTGCCGTATGCAAAATTTCATTACATTTGGTAAAGGCCAAGCTAAGAAATTAAAATCGAAAGCCAAACCTTTTAAGACCACAATCCTCTGCTGACAAATTTTGTTTAAAAAGTTATTTTTTTGTGAACTACCAGGTCAACAGAATTTTGTAGTAGGCGGATTTTCGTAAACTGTTGTCTTAAGCAGCCTATAACACGAAAACTACTTGAGATATTCAGATGAAATTTGATATGCTTGACAGATTGATAATTTGTCTTCAATGTACAAAATATTGTTCCGCCTACCGCCACGCCCTCTTTGTTTTTAAAGAGGATATATTGTTTACGCCTTAAAACTTTCGCATTGGGTGGGTGTGGCAGGAATTTTTCAGGACCTATCGGAAAGTTTATTTATTATGCTTGCCGTATGCAAAATTTCATTACATTCGGTAAAGGACATGCTAAGAAATTAAAATCGAAAACCAAACCTTTTAAGACCACCATCCATCCTTTACTGACAAATTTTGTTTAAAAAGTTATTTTTTTGTGAACTACCAGGTCAACAGAATTTTGTAGAAGGCGGATTTTCGTAAACTGTTGTCTTTAGCAGCCTATAACTCGAAAACTACTTGAGATATTCAGATGAAATTTGATATGCTTGACATATTGATAATTTGTCTTCAATGTACAAAATATTGTTCAGCCTACCGCCACGCCCTCTTTGTTTTTAAAGAGGATATATTGTTTACGCCTTAAAACTTTCACTTTGGGTGGGTGTGGCAGGAATTTTTTTGAAACTATCGGAAAATTTATTTCTTAAGCTTGCCGTATGCAAAATTTCATTACATTCGGTAAAGGCCAAGCTAAGAAATTAAAATCGAAAGCCAAACCTTTTAAGACCACAATCCTCTGCTGACAAATTTTGTTTAAAAAGTTATTTTTTTGTGAACTACCAGGTCAACAGAATTTTGTAGTAGGCGGATTTTCGTAAACTGTTGTCTTTAGCAGCCTATAACTCGAAAACTACTTGAGATATTCAGATGAAATTTGATATGCTTGACATATTGATAATTTGTCTTCAATGTACAAAATATTGTTCAGCCTACCGCCACGCCCTCTTTGTTTTTAAAGAGGATATATTGTTTACGCCTTAAAACTTTCACTTTGGGTGGGTGTGGCAGGAATTTTTTTGAAACTATCGGAAAATTTATTTCTTAAGCTTGCCGTATGCAAAATTTCATTACATTCGGTAAAGGCCAAGCTAAGAAATTAAAATCGAAAGCCAAACCTTTTAAGACCAAAATCCTCTGCTGACAAATTTTGTTTAAAAAGTTATTTTTTTGTGAACTACCAGGTCAACAGAATTTTGTAGTAGGCGGATTTTCGTAAACTGTTGTCTTTAGCAGCCTATAACTCGAAAACTAATTGAGATATTGAGATGAAATTTAATATGCTTGACATATTGATAATTTGTCTTCAATATACAAAATATTGTTCCGCCCACCTCCACACCCTCTTTGTTTTTAAAGAGGATATATTGTTTACGCCTTAAAACTTTCACTTTGGGTTGGTGTGGCAGGAATGTTTTTGAAACTATCGGAAAATTTATTTCTTAAGCTTGCCGTATGCAAAATTTCATTACATTCGGTAAAGGCCAAGCTAAGAAATTAAAATCGAAAGCCAAACCTTTTAAGACCACAATCCTCTGCTGACAAATTTTGTTTAAAAAGTTATTTTTTTGTGAACTACCAGGTCAACAGAATTTTGTAGTAGGCGGATTTTAGCAGCCTATAACTCGAAAACTACTTGAGATATTCAGATGAAATTTAATATGCTTGACATATTGATAATTTGTCTTCAATGTACAAAATATTGTTCCGCCTACCGCCACGACCTCTTTGTTTTTAAAGAGGATATATTGTTTACGCCTTAAAACTTTCACTTTGGGTGGGTGTGGCAGGAATTTTTTTGAAACTATCGGAAAATTTATTTCTTAAGCTTGCCGTATGCAAAATTTCATTACATTCGGTAAAGGCCAAGCTAAGAAATTAAAATCGAAAGCCAAAAAACCTTTTAAGACCACAATCCTCTGCTGACAAATTTTGTTTAAAAAGTTATTTTTTTGTGAACTACCAGGTCAACAGAATTTTGTAGTAGGCGGATTTTAGCAGCCTTTAACTCGAAAACTACTTGAGATATTCAGATGAAATTTAATATGCTTGACATATTGATAATTTGTCTTCAATGTACAAAATATTGTTCCGCCTACCGCCACACCCTCTTTGTTTTTAAAGAGGATATATTGTTTACGCCTTAAAACTTTCACTTTGGGTGGGTGTGGCAGGAATTTTTTTGAAACTATCGGAAAATTTATTTCTTAAGCTTGCCGTATGCAAAATTTCATTACATTTGGTAAAGGCCAAGCTAAGAAATTAAAATCGAAAGCCAAACCTTTTAAGACCACAATCCTCTGCTGACAAATTTTGTTTAAAAAGTTATTTTTTTGTGAACTACCAGGTCAACAGAATTTTGTAGTAGGCGGATTTTCGTAAACTGTTGTCTTAAGCAGCCTATAACACGAAAACTACTTGAGATATTCAGATGAAATTTGATATGCTTGACAGATTGATAATTTGTCTTCAATGTACAAAATATTGTTCCGCCTACCGCCACGCCCTCTTTGTTTTTAAAGAGGATATATTGTTTACGCCTTAAAACTTTCGCATTGGGTGGGTGTGGCAGGAATTTTTCAGGACCTATCGGAAAGTTTATTTATTATGCTTGCCGTATGCAAAATTTCATTACATTCGGTAAAGGACATGCTAAGAAATTAAAATCGAAAACCAAACCTTTTAAGACCACCATCCATCCTTTACTGACAAATTTTGTTTAAAAAGTTATTTTTTTGTGAACTACCAGGTCAACAGAATTTTGTAGAAGGCGGATTTTCGTAAACTGTTGTCTTTAGCAGCCTATAACTCGAAAACTACTTGAGATATTCAGATGAAATTTGATATGCTTGACATATTGATAATTTGTCTTCAATGTACAAAATATTGTTCAGCCTACCGCCACGCCCTCTTTGTTTTTAAAGAGGATATATTGTTTACGCCTTAAAACTTTCACTTTGGGTGGGTGTGGCAGGAATTTTTTTGAAACTATCGGAAAATTTATTTCTTAAGCTTGCCGTATGCAAAATTTCATTACATTCGGTAAAGGCCAAGCTAAGAAATTAAAATCGAAAGCCAAACCTTTTAAGACCACAATCCTCTGCTGACAAATTTTGTTTAAAAAGTTATTTTTTTGTGAACTACCAGGTCAACAGAATTTTGTAGTAGGCGGATTTTCGTAAACTGTTGTCTTTAGCAGCCTATAACTCGAAAACTACTTGAGATATTCAGATGAAATTTGATATGCTTGACATATTGATAATTTGTCTTCAATGTACAAAATATTGTTCAGCCTACCGCCACGCCCTCTTTGTTTTTAAAGAGGATATATTGTTTACGCCTTAAAACTTTCACTTTGGGTGGGTGTGGCAGGAATTTTTTTGAAACTATCGGAAAATTTATTTCTTAAGCTTGCCGTATGCAAAATTTCATTACATTCGGTAAAGGCCAAGCTAAGAAATTAAAATTGAAAGCCAAACCTTTTAAGACCACAATCCTCTGCTGAAAAATTTTGCTTAAAAAGTTATTTTTTGTGAACTACCAGGTCAACAGAATTTTGTAGTAGGCGGATTTTCGTAAACTGTTGTCTTTAGCAGCCTATAACTCGAAAACTACTTGAGATATTCAGATGAAATTTGATATGCTTGACATATTGATAATTTGTCTTCAATGTACAAAATATTGTTCCGCCTATCGCCACGCCCTCTTTGTTTTTAAAGAGGATATATTGTTTACGCCTGAAAACTTTCACTTTGGGTGGGTGTGGCAGGAATTTTTTTGAAACTATCGGAAAATTTATTTCTTAAGCTTGCAGTATGCAAAATTTCATTACATTCGGTAAAGGCCAAGCTAAAAAATTAAAATCGAAAGCCAAACCTTTTAAGACCACAATCCTCTGCTGACAAATTTAGTTTAAAAAGTTATTTTTTTGTGAACTACCAGGTCAACAGAATTTTGTAGTAGGCGGATTTTCGTAAACTGTTGTCTTTAGCAGCCTATAACTCGAAAACTACTTGAGATATTCAGATGAAATTTGATATGCTTGACATATTGATAATTTGTCTTCAATGTACAAAATATTGTTCCGCCTACCGCCACGCCCTCTTTGTTTTTAAAGAGGATATATTGTTTACGCCTTAAAACTTTCACTTTGGGTGGGTGTGGCAGGAATTTTTTTGAAACTATCGGAAAATTTATTTCTTAAGCTTGCCGTATGCAAAATTTAATTACATTCGGTAAAGGCCAAGCTAAGAAATTAAAATCGAAAGCCAAACCTTTTAAGACCACAATCCTCTGCTGACAAATTTTGTTTAAAAAGTTATTTTTTTGTGAACTACCAGGTCAACAGAATTTTGTAGTAGGCGGATTTTCGTAAACTGTTGTCTTTAGCAGCCTATAACTCGAAAACTACTTGAGATATTCAGATGAAATTTGATATGCTTGACATATTGATAATTTGTCTTCAATGTACAAAATATTGTTCCGCCTACCGCCACGCCCTCTTTGTTTTTAAAGAGGATATATTGTTTACGCCTTAAAACTTTCACTTTGGGTGGGTGTGGCAGGAATTTTTTTGAAACTATCGGAAAATTTATTTCTTAAGCTTGCCGTATGCAAAATTTCATTACATTCGGTAAAGGCCAAGCTAAGAAATTAAAATCGAAAGCCAAACCTTTTAAGACCACAATCCTCTGCTGACAAATTTTGTTTAAAAAGTTATTTTTTTGTGAACTACCAGGTCAACAGAATTTTGTAGTAGGCGGATTTTCGTAAACTGTTGTCTTTAGCAGCCTATAACTCGAAAACTACTTGAGATATTCAGATGAAATTTGATATGCTTGACATATTGATAATTTGTCTTCAATGTACAAAATATTGTTCCGCCTACCGCCACGCCCTCTTTGTTTTTAAAGAGGATATATTGTTTACGCCTTACAACTTTCACTTTGGGTGGGTGTGGCAGGAATTTTTTTGAAACTATCGGAAAATTTATTTCTTAAACTTGCCGTATGCAAAATTTCATTACATTCGGTAAAGGCCAAGCTAAGAAATTAAAATCGAAAGCCAAACCTTTTAAGACCACAATCCTCTGCTGACAAATTTTGTTTAAAAAGTTATTTTTTTGTGAACTACCAGGTCAACAGAATTTTGTAGTAGGCGGATTTTCGTAAACTGTTGTCTTTAGCAGCCTATAACTCGAAAACTACTTGAGATATTCAGATGAAATTTGATATGCTTGACATATTGATAATTTGTCTTCAATGTACAAAATATTGTTCCGCCTACCGCCACGCCCTCTTTGTTTTTAAAGAGGATATATTGTTTACGCCTTAAAACTTTCACTTTGGGTGGGTGTGGCAGGAATTTTTTTGAAACTATCGGAAAATTTATTTCTGCAAAATTTCATTACATTCGGTAAAGGCCAAGCTAAGAAATTAAAATCGAAAGCCAAACCTTTTAAGACCAAAATCCTCTGCTGACAAATTTTGTTTAAAAAGTTATGTTTTTGTGAACTACCAGGTCAACAGAATTTTGTAGTAGGCGGACTTTCGTAAACTGTTGTCTTTAGCAGCCTATAACTCGAAAACTACTTGAGATATTCAGATGAAATTTGATATGCTTGACATATTGATAATTTGTCTTCAATGTACAAAATATTGTTCCGCCTACCGCCACGCCCTCTTTGTTTTTAAAGAGGATATATTGTTTACGCCTTAAAACTTTCACTTTGGGTGGGTGTGGCAGGAATTTTTTTGAAACTATCGGAAAATTTATTTCTTAAGCTTGCCGTATGCAAAATTTCATTACATTCGGTAAAGGCCAAGCTAAGAAATTAAAATCGAAAGCCAAACCTTTTAAGACCACAATCCTCTGCTGACAAATTTTGTTTAAAAAGTTATGTTTTTGTGAACTACCAGGTCAACAGAATTTTGTAGTAGGCGGATTTTCGTAAACTGTTGTCCTTAGCAGCCTATAACTCGAAAACTACTTGAGATATTCAGATGAAATTTGATATACTTGACAGATTGATAATTTGTCTTCAATGTACAAAATATTGTTCCGCCTACCACCACGCCCTCTTTGTTTTTAAAGAGGATATATTGTTTACGCCTTAAAACTTTCGCATTGGGTGGGTGTGGCAGGAATTTTTCAGGACCTATCGAAAAGTTTATTTCTTATGCTTGCCGTATGCAAAATTTCATTACATTCGGTAAAGGACATGCTAAGAAATTAAAATCGAAAACCAAACCTTTTAAGACCACCATCCTCTGCTGAAAAATTTTGCTTAAAAAGTTATTTTTTGTGAACTACCAGGTCAACAGAATTTTGTAGTAGGCGGATTTTCGTAAACTGTTGTCTTTAGCAGCCTATAACTCGAAAACTACTTGAGATATTCAGATGAAATTTGATATGCTTGACATATTGATAATTTGTCTTCAATGTACAAAATATTGTTCCGCCTATCGCCACGCCCTCTTTGTTTTTAAAGAGGATATATTGTTTACGCCTGAAAACTTTCACTTTGGGTGGGTGTGGCAGGAATTTTTTTGAAACTATCGGAAAATTTATTTCTTAAGCTTGCCGTATGCAAAATTTCATTACATTCGGTAAGGGCCAAGCTAAGAAATTAAAATCGAAAGCCAAACCTTTTAAGACCACAATCCTCTGCTGAAAAATTTTGCTTAAAAAGTTATTTTTTGTGAACTACCAGGTCAACAGAATTTTGTAGTAGGCGGATTTTCGTAAACTGTTGTCTTTAGCAGCCTATAACTCGAAAACTACTTGAGATATTCAGATGAAATTTGATATGCTTGACATATTGATAATTTGTCTTCAATGTACAAAATATTGTTCCGCCTATCGCCACGCCCTCTTTGTTTTTAAAGAGGATATATTGTTTACGCCTGAAAACTTTCACTTTGGGTGGGTGTGGCAGGAATTTTTTTGAAACTATCGGAAAATTTATTTCTTAAGCTTGCAGTATGCAAAATTTCATTACATTCGGTAAAGGCCAAGCTAAAAAATTAAAATCGAAAGCCAAACCTTTTAAGACCACAATCCTCTGCTGACAAATTTAATTTAAAAAGTTATTTTTTTGTGAACTACCAGGTCAACAGAATTTTGTAGTAGGCGGATTTTCGTAAACTGTTGTCTTTAGCAGCCTATAACTCGAAAACTACTTGAGATATTCAGATGAAATTTGATATGCTTGACATATTGATAATTTGTCTTCAATGTACAAAATATTGTTCCGCCTACCGCCACGCCCTCTTTGTTTTTAAAGAGGATATATTGTTTACGCCTTAAAACTTTCACTTTGGGTGGGTGTGGCAGGAATTTTTTTGAAACTATCGGAAAATTTATTTCTTAAGCTTGCCGTATGCAAAATTTCATTACATTCGGTAAAGGCCAAGCTAAGAAATTAAAATCGAAAGCCAAACCTTTTAAGACCACAATACTCTGCTGACAAATTTTGTTTAAAAAGTTATTTTTTTGTGAACTACCAGGTCAACAGAATTTTGTAGTAGGCGGATTTTCGTAAACTGTTGTCTTTAGCAGCCTATAACTCGAAAACTACTTGAGATATTCAGATGAAATTTGATATGCTTGACATATTGATAATTTGTCTTCAATGTACAAAATATTGTTCCGCCTACCGCCACGCCCTCTTTGTTTTTAAAGAGGATATATTGTTTACGCCTTAAAACTTTCACTTTGGGTGGGTGTGGCAGGAATTTTTTTGAAACTATCGGAAAATTTATTTCTTAAGCTTGCCGTATGCAAAATTTCATTACATTCGGTAAAGGCCAAGCTAAGAAATTAAAATCGAAAGCCAAACCTTTTAAGACCACAATCCTCTGCTGACAAATTTTGTTTAAAAAGTTATTTTTTTGTGAACTACCAGGTCAACAGAATTTTGTAGTAGGCGGATTTTCGTAAACTGTTGTCTTTAGCAGCCTATAACTCGAAAACTACTTGAGATATTCAGATGAAATTTGATATGCTTGACATATTGATAATTTGTCTTCAATGTACAAAATATTGTTCCGCCTACCGCCACGCCCTCTTTGTTTTTAAAGAGGATATATTGTTTACGCCTTACAACTTTCACTTTGGGTGGGTGTGGCAGGAATTTTTTTGAAACTATCGGAAAATTTATTTCTTAAACTTGCCGTATGCAAAATTTCATTACATTCGGTAAAGGCCAAGCTAAGAAATTAAAATCGAAAGCCAAACCTTTTAAGACCACAATCCTCTGCTGACAAATTTTGTTTAAAAAGTTATTTTTTTGTGAACTACCAGGTCAACAGAATTTTGTAGTAGGCGGATTTTCGTAAACTGTTGTCTTTAGCAGCCTATAACTCGAAAACTACTTGAGATATTCAGATGAAATTTGATATGCTTGACATATTGATAATTTGTCTTCAATGTACAAAATATTGTTCCGCCTACCGCCACGCCCTCTTTGTTTTTAAAGAGGATATATTGTTTACGCCTTAAAACTTTCACTTTGGGTGGGTGTGGCAGGAATTTTTTTGAAACTATCGGAAAATTTATTTCTTAAGCTTGCCGTATGCAAAATTTCATTACATTCGGTAAAGGCCAAGCTAAGAAATTAAAATCGAAAGCCAAACCTTTTAAGACCACAATCCTCTGCTGACAAATTTTGTTTAAAAAGTTATTTTTTTGTGAACTACCAGGTCAACAGAATTTTGTAGTAGGCGGATTTTCGTAAACTGTTGTCTTTAGCAGCCTATAACTCGAAAACTACTTGAGATATTCAGATGAAATTTGATATGCTTGACATATTGATAATTTGTCTTCAATGTACAAAATATTGTTCCGCCTACCGCCACGCCCTCTTTGTTTTTAAAGAGGATATATTGTTTACGCCTTAAAACTTTCACTTTGGGTGGGTGTGGCAGGAATTTTTTTGAAACTATCGGAAAATTTATTTCTTAAGCTTGCCGTATGCAAAATTTCATTACATACGGTAAAGGCCAAGCTAAGAAAATAAAATCGAAAGCCAAACCTTTTAAGACCACAATCCTCTGCTGACAAATTTTGTTTAAAAAGTTATTTTTTGTGAAATACCAGGTCAACAGAATTTTGTAGTAGGCGGATTTTCGTAAACTGTTGTCTTTAGCAGCCTATAACTCCAAAACTACTTGAGATATTCAGATGAAATTTGATATGCTTGACATATTGATAATTTGTCTTCAATGTACAAAATATTGTTCCGCCTATCGCCACGCCCTCTTTGTTTTTAAAGAGGATATATTGTTTACGCCTGAAAACTTTCACTTTGGGTGGGTGTGGCAGGAATTTTTTTGAAACTATCGGAAAATTTATTTCTTAAGCTTGCAGTATGCAAAATTTCATTACATTCGGTAAAGGCCAAGCTAAGAAATTAAAATCGAAAGCCAAACCTTTTAAGACCACAATCCTCTGCTGACAAATTTTGTTTAAAAAGTTATTTTTTTGTGAACTACCAGGTCAACAGAATTTTGTAGTAGGCGGATTTTCGTAAACTGTTGTCTTTAGCAGCCTATAACTCGAAAACTACTTGAGATATTCAGATGAAATTTGATATGCTTGACATATTGATAATTTGTCTTCAATGTACAAAATATTGTTCCGCCTACCGCCACGCCCTCTTTGTTTTTAAAGAGGATATATTGTTTACGCCTTAAAACTTTCACTTTGGGTGGGTGTGGCAGGAATTTTTTTGAAACTATCGGAAAATTTATTTCTTAAGCTTGCCGTATGCAAAATTTCATTACATTCGGTAAAGGCCAAGCTAAGAAATTAAAATCGAAAGCCAAACCTTTTAAGACCACAATCCTCTGCTGACAAATTTTGTTTAAAAAGTTATTTTTTTGTGAGCTACCAGGTCAACAGAATTTTGTAGTAGGCGGATTTTCGTAAACTGTTGTCTTTAGCAGCCTATAACTCGAAAACTACTTGAGATATTCAGATGAAATTTGATATGCTTGACATATTGATAATTTGTCTTCAATGTACAAAATATTGTTCCGCCTATCGCCACGCCCTCTTTGTTTTTAAAGAGGATATATTGTTTACGCCTTAAAACTTTCACTTTGGGTGGGTGTGGCAGGAATTTTTTTGAAATTTTCGGAAAATTTATTTCTTAAGCTTGCCGTATGCAAAATTTCGGTAAAGGCCAAGCTAAGAAATTAAAATCGAAAGCCAAACCTTTTAACACCACAATCCTCTGCTGACAAATTTTGTTTAAAAAGTTATTTTTTTGTGAACTACCAGGTCAACAGAATTTTGTAGTAGGCGGATTTTCGTAAACTGTTGTCTTTAGCAGCCTATAACTCGAAAACTACTTGAGATATTCAAATGAAATTTGATATGCTTGACAGATTGATAATTTGTCTTTAATGTACAAAACATTGTTCCGCCTGCCGCCACGCCCTCTTTGTTTTTAAAGAGGATATATTGTTTACGCCTTAAAACTTTCACTTTGGGTGGGTGTGGCAGGAATTTTTTTGAAACTATCGGAAAATTTATTTCTTAAGCTTGCCGTATGCAAAATTTCATTACATTCGGTAAAGGCCAAGCTAAGAAATTAAAATCGAAAACCAAAATTTTTAAGACCACCATCCATCCTCTGCTGACAAATTTTGTTTAAAAAGTTATTTTTTTGTGAACTACCAGGTCAACAGAATTTTGTAGTAGGCGGATTTTCGCAAACTGTTTTCTTTAGCAGCCTATAACTCGGAAACTACTTGAGATATTCAGATGAAATTTGATATGCTTGACATATTGATAATTTGTCTTCGATGTACAAAATATTGTTCCGCCTACCGCCACGCCGTCTTTGTTTTTAAAGAGGATATATTGTTTACGCCTTAAAACTTTCACTTTAGGTGGGTGTGGCAGGAATTTTTTTGAAACTATCGGAAAATTTATTTCTTAAGCTTGGCATCTGCAAAATTTCATTACATTCGGTAAAGGCCAAGCTAAGAAATTAAAATCGAAAGCCAAACAACCTTTTAAGACCACAATCCTCTGCTGACAAATTTTGTTTAAAAATTTATTTTTTTGTGAACTACCAGGTCAACAGAATTTTGTAGTAGGCGGACTTTAGCAGCCTATAACTCGAAAACTACTTGAGATATTCAGATGAAATTTAATATGCTTGACATATTGATAATTTGTCTTCAATGTACAAAATATTGTTCCTCCTACCGCCACGCCCTCTTTGTTTTTAAAGAGGATATATTGTTTACGCCTTAAAACTTTCACTTTGGGTGGGTGTGGCAGGAATTTTTTTGAAACTATCGGAAAATTTATTTCTTAAGCTTGCCGTATGCAAAATTTCATTACATTCGGTAAAGGCCAAGCTAAGAAATTAAAATCGAAAGCCAAACCTTTTAAGACCACAATCCTCTGCTGACAAATTTTGTTTAAAAAGTTATTTTTTTGTGAACTACCAGGTCAACAGAATTTTGTAGTAGGCGGATTTTCGTAAACTGTTGTCTTTAGCAGCCTATAACTCGAAAACTACTTAAGATATTCAGATGAAATTTGATATGCTTGACTTTCGCATTGGGTGGGTGTGGCAGGAATTTTTCAGGACCTATCGGAAAGTTTATTTCTTATGCTTGCCGTATGCAAAATTTCATTACATTCGGTAAAGGACATGCTAAGAAATTAAAATAGAAAACCAAACCTTTTAAGACCCATTATCCTCTGCTGACAAATTTTTTTTTTTTGTGAACTACCAGGTCAACAGAATTTTGTAGTAGGCGGATTTTCGTAAACTGTTGTCTTTAGCAGCCTATAACTCGAAAACTTCTTGAGATATTCAGATGAAATTTGATATGCTTGACAGATTGATAATTTGTCTTCAATATACAAAATTTTGTTCCTCCCACCGCCACGCCCTCTTTGTTTTTAAAGAGGATATATTTTTTACGCCTTAAAACTTTCGCATTGGGTGGGTGTGGGAGGAATTTTTCAGGACCTATCGGAAAGTTTATTTCTTAAGCTTGCCGTATGCAAAATTTCATTGCATTCGGTAAAGGCCAAGCTAAGAAATTAAAATCGAAAACCAAACCTTTTAAGACCCATTATCCTCTGCTGACAAATTTTTTTTTAAAAGTTATTTTTTTTGTGAACTACCAGGTCAACAGAATTTTGTAGTAGGCGGATTTTCGCAAACTGTTTTCTTTAGCAGCCTAAAACTCGAAAACTACTTGAGATATTGAGATGAAATTTGATATGCTTGACAGATTGATAATTTGTCTTCAATATACAAAATATTGTTCCGCCTATCGCCACGCCCTCTTTGTTTTTAAAGAGGATATATTGTTTACGCCTTAAAACTTTCACTTTGGGTGGGTGTGGCAGGAATTTTTTTTAAATTATCGGAAAATTTATTTCTTAAGCTTGACGTATGCAAAATTTCATTACATTCGGTAAAGGCCAAGCTAAGAAATTAAAATCGAAAGCCAAACCTTTTAAGACCACAATCCTCTGCTGACAAATTTTGTTTAAAAAGTTATTTTTTTGTGAACTACCAGGTCAACAGAATTTTGTAGTAGGCGGATTTTCGTAAACTGTTGTCTTTAGCAGCCTATAACTCGAAAACTACTTGAGATATTGAGATGAAATTTGATATGCTTGACAGATTGATAGTTTGTCTTCAATATACAAAATATTGTTCCGCCTACCGCCACGCCCTCTTTGTTTTTAAAGAGGATATATTGTTTACGCCTTAAAATTTTCACTTTGGGTGGGTGTGGCAGGAATTTTTTTGAAACTATCGGAAATTTGTTTCTTAAGCTTGCCGCAATGTATACCTTAATTTGTCATAATTTTTTGTTTATAATAACCCAAATTGGAAAGTAATGAATATGTGCCACTGAATTAACAAAACTATGAATTAATCACTTTTTTATAATGTTACAAATGGATATTTTTGAGATCAAATATTTTAATAAAAATACCGTAAAATTATTGAATAAAACAGCGTATACCATACAAAATAAAATAGTGTATCAGATACATCATACGAATTCCTTAAAAAATAAAATAGCCTATATGGAGGACTTGCACTTTGAATGACATAATTATGGTCTTAAAGGATGCGTAGAATAAAAGAAATTGGTAAATTTAAAGACAAGAAACGGTGTTATGTATTCGTCGAAAAATCCTATATGCAGAATTTTAATTTACCGCGATATTGAGGTTTTAATAGACATCCGATTTGACAAAAACTTTAAACACGATTTTCTCAAAACCCCCAAAAAATTATACGCTATTGTTAGATTGAGGGAACGATATATAACATATATTTTAAAAAAGAAAAATAAGAATTATAAAAATAAAAAATACAGCTGAAATATAATTTTTAATAATTTTTTTTTGTATAGAGTTTAAAAATTCAATAAAAATGAACATTTTTGTATACAAAAGTTGATATATTAAAAATCCCGGTATTAATTAAAATAAATCCCGGAATTTCGGGATTTCCCGTTTGGCATTCCTAGTTGGCATGTCCGAGGTATATATAAGGTAAAAAAGTGGGCCCAGGATGCTTCCCTGAGGGACTCCAGCTTCAATTGGCTGAGAACTTAAAAGATCACATTCTTTAATAATAAATTTTCGACCGACCAGGTAGCTTTCTAAAAGCTTGTGTGTATTAACCGGTAGGTTTAGCTTCAATTTATGTAACAAACCTACATGCCAGACTTTGTCAAAAGCTTGAGAAACATCTATGAAGAGAGCGGAGCAATATTTTCTGTCTTCAAAGGCTTTCCTTATGGCATTTACTATCCGATGTGTTTGTTCAATTAAGTTATGCTCTCTTCTGAAACCGAATTGATGATTAGGTATACACCCATTATCATTTAAAATTGGAGTTGATTTTGACGCCAAGAGCTTCTCAAACAGCTTTGATATATTAGATAATAAGCTTATAGGCCTATATGACTCAACTTTTGTGTGATCTTTTCCTGGCTTTGGTATCATCGTTATTAAGGAGACCTTCTATTCTTGAGGGTGGTATTCAAGGCGTAAAATAGCATTAAAAATATAAAGAATAATTTTCTTTGCTATGCAAGGTAGCTCCAAAAGCATTTTGTTACTGATCTTATCAATACCAGGTGCCTTCTTGGTGTTTAATTCACTAATAGCCCTTTCTATTTCCCTTATATCAAATCTTAGGCGGATAGCTGCACCAACATAAACAGGCGGCAACTCGTCCGCTATATCGTCAGGTATATTTGGGGTAAATACGTTTTACAAACAGGTTTCCTTTTTCATTATCATTTCTTGCCCAACTTCCATTCAGGTTTCTTGATGGTGGTTTCGAGACAACTGGTCTTTTGAGTTTTCTAGCTGCACGCCATAATGAGTAGTTTGATTGTGGAGTTGCATATCCAGCTCCTTAAGATATTTTTCCACGGAAGCCGTTTTCGGAGTCTGCAGTAATTTTCTTAACATTTTTGTACACTTTTTTAATTCATTTTTAAGTTGAGGGGATCTGTGCAATTGCCATTCTCTTCGCACTCTCCTTTTTTCATTTAACCACGCCGAAATCAATGACATCTGGATCTTTTTTCCATTTAAATTCATTTTAGAGATAACCCTTTGGTGTTATTAGTCGTGACCCCCAGAAGGTATGTTTAGCGTTATAATCGCCAGCAGCCAGGAAACAGAGCCCCAATAACTTATAATATTTAAAATTTTGGCTTTCTGATGTTGCAAATATAGGTGGTGAGTATAAGGATGAGATTACTATGTTTCGATTCAGCTCTTCAACACAAATGTTCGTTGCTTGAAGATAATCTTCACGATTATCACACATTAGGTAGTGTTTGATTCGGGTTTTTATCAAAATGGCAGAACCTCCACCAGCTCTATCTCGAGGGTCCTTGGTATCATATAGTGTATAATCATTGATTTTAAACGTATTTCTTGAGGTACATGCAGAATATAGGTATAAGAAATAAATGCTAAAAGATTTGGAAATAGCTATTATCGACTTTAATTTGTTTTAAAAATTTATTTCCATCACATACCCTATATACATATATAGTATATACTAAAGCCCTGCACGAATGCATTTGTTTCTTTTTCACAGTTCTCCACACCAAGTTATTGTTGTGTCAAATACTGTGTTTTTTTTTTTTAAATCAGTTCGAATGATACACAATGAAAAACCGAATCAATTTTAAACAGTAGTTGGTTTCAAACAACACGTTGTTAAGCAGTAGTTTGATTTAAAAAAAAAATCAACGCAATTTATAATTTGATGTGAAAGAAAACATAACACACAACAATTGTGAGTCTATAACAGGGAATTCCATTTCTTTGCATACAAACACATATTTTTATGCTCATCAATTCAGTCGTCGATGTGACTTCGACAAGTGTAAAAAATAAGATAATTCATATCACCTATTTTGTTAGTTGTTTGGTGTTATTCGTTTGTTTCGTTGTTGTGTGGAGTATATTCCGTGCTCTTTACACTTCGTATTTGGTCGTTTATAACACACTAATTAAAATTCATTTGCATTTGTGAGTTTATATTATTTTCGTGCTTAATGTGTTTTTCACAATACAGAATTTGATTCGTTAGCAAAAAGCAATCGACAATCAGTAGTTGAAAAACAAAAGAATGTTCTGAAACGGCATTCAAATGCATTCGTGCAGGGCTTTAGTACCCAACAAACACGAAGTCAAACCTTTGATATGAAATGACTTTGTCATTTGACATCAAACACAATTCTCAAACGTTTTTCAATTGTTTGATTTAACATTTAAATTCAAATTGATAATGATTTGAAAATAAACATTTGATATCAAATGTTTTATCAATTTGATGTCAAATGTTTGTCAAATGTTAAATCAAATCAAAAATAAACTTGGCAATACTAAAGCGAAAAATAAATGTAATCATTAAAAATGGCGATTAAAGTTAAATTTTTTACTTTGCGGTTACATGTGTTTTACTATTAAAAATAAATTTTAATATAAAGTGAAAAGCTTATTTCTTGTGAAAAATAAAAATTATTTGTGAGTAATTTCAATGATTAAAAATACGAAAAAAAGGAAAATAAAACGGGAAAGTGTTACGAAACCTTTTCCCATCGTGTTCTGTATGATCCCCAGCGTAGCTCAGCTCTCACAGTCGGGGATGGTTCTCAACCCTTATAAACACTGGTTTCTCACAATAAAAAAAAATAATATTTCACTTCCTATTTATGGAAATCCATCCACCGAAACTCAAAATAACAAATCAAACAAATTCTCACTACACCGACACAAACACAGAAAGCACATTTACTTCAGTCTAGGCCTGATGTATCACCTAGACGCGTCCTTGCCCTATTCCCAACCTATGTCATATAATATATTTTCCCATATGACCCCTTTTCCACTCAAACCTTCATCAACAACTTACGGCTTATCCATTTTGTTTTACGCCACCGAGAACTCGGGAATCCGAAATCCTTTTAAAATAAATTACCAACACACAAACATATTTTCACTCTATTAATGCATACTTTTATTTAAAAAAAACTAAACTACAATACATCTATTTTTTTTTTTTTTTAATGTGGCTTAAATATATTGAAAAAAAAACGTAATTTGATATTTTCAATATTTGGTTTCCTGTTCTCTTTAATTAATTTTCCTATCAATGTTTAATATAATATTTCTTTTTTTTTAAATTTATGCCATCATTAACAGGCCTTCAAAAACAATACAAAAACTTACATATATATATTCTACAATAAATAACAATATATTTCTTATTTAACAAAAGGACCGGACTAGATTCACAACCGACAAAAATCTCAATGTTTGCCTCAAAAAAACTAACCGCGAATAACTTCCCTAAAGAGCTCTCTACAGGAATAAAATTTAATCTTTTGGCAATGGCCATACACACACGCAAAAACAATTATAATTTAATTTCTTGCACGATCCTCTTTTACAAACTTTTACACATTTTACTTTCACCTATTCTAACAAAAAAAACTAATTTTATCTAAATCTAATTCTTATTAACTACCCTAGGAACAGTTTCCACTGCTAAAATTTCCTCTTGACGTTTTAAATTCTTGCTATAAAAAAAACTACAGTCAACTTGATAGGTTGAAGTCTTGGCTGCCTTTCTTTAGGAACGGAAAGCTTTTTCCTACACCACATCCGGAAATAAAAAGTTTTAAAGTTTTTTATTCTATCTGGTGCCGCTTGTTTCTTAACCACTTCCTTTTTTTTTTTTTTTTTAATTTATTATTTTTTTAATTATCACCAAAATTTATATTACTTCAATTCAAATATAATTTACAGTACCTTTTCTCTTTAGTTTTGTTGAACTTAATTCATTTACCGGACGTGTTGTTCGCCTTCCTTTGTCCCTTAACTTCTCCAGTCCACTTATTGGTTTTTTTTTTCCCCTGGAACTGGGTATTTTCCTTTTTATCGTCAGCCTTGACCTTCTAGCTTTTCAACTAATTAAAAATTAAATAAATATTCCGTTGGCCCTTAACTTTCACAATCTATATCACTTACATTAAATTAATTTCCTTTATAATTTAGAATAAACTTTTCACTCCACTATATATATAAATTTTATTTGTTGAATTTAAATTTTATTAAATAAAACTTTAGCACTTTTACTGGTTGATTGCTACTTTGCAAATGATTTTAAATGCATATTTCCTTTTTTTTCCAAGTACTAAGTAAAGCCATCATTAAAATTTAAAATAAACAACACTAACAAACTATATAAATAAAAAACATGTACCGGTGGAATACGGATTTAAGCAAGGTTTACAAAAAAAATAAATAAAAGTTCAATGTCCGTTTTTCTTTGGCCTTGAACCTTGTTGTTTTATTTTATTTGTACAAATCTCACAGAGAAAAACCTTTAATTTTCTCTTAAGCTTGTACAAATATGACATTTTATATCCGCACTACGGTAACCCTTTCAATACCTACATTACCTATTTCACCAACTAAGTGTGTATCATTCCAGTTGTACCCTAATATCTATCAACTATCAGACTAAACAAAAACACCTGTCAAACACTAAATACAAATATAAAAAAAATTTTCACAAACAATACACAATAAATAAAATTTAAAATT
Source organism: Pollenia angustigena (assembly GCA_930367215.1). Taxonomy (NCBI): domain Eukaryota; kingdom Metazoa; phylum Arthropoda; class Insecta; order Diptera; family Polleniidae; genus Pollenia; species Pollenia angustigena. The sequence goes on along the minus strand of OV884059.1, from coordinate 121,027,812 downwards.
TCAACAATACAACCAAAATAATCTAAAAACAACAAGCAGTTTTCAACAATACACCATATTCTACAGGATTGATCCATAGACAAGAAAACAACACCAAACCATTCAGAAGCAACACACATGGCCATGCAGACAACAATCACACAAACGCACCAAATACATATAATTAAATAATTACCAGAAACAAAATACAAATAAACGAAGAAATAAATAATTATTTTTGTTTTTATTGGAATTTATACAATCACGACACATAAGACAAAAACTGTTTTCTTACAAAACAGGTCAGTATCATAAAAATTATATGTGACACAAATTGTCACCAACAACACCCACAACAAAACTCTGCAGTTTTAAGATATTTCGCAGAAACTACAGTGTGATGGGTGGTAAAATCAACATCCTTTAGCGTAAACAATTACACTACACTTTGGAGTTATATCCCCAAGGCGCTCAACGTAGGCTACACCCACATAAGAGTTAGCCGGGCATCAAATTAGATTACCAAAAAGGTAACATTTATATTAAAATCACGTAGATCGTTTACTTTCCTTCTCCTTTTCGAGGTAGTATATAAGGCAATTTGCTAAATGGGCAATACATAAAGTAAACATTTAGGACAACAAACTCTAGTGCCACTCTAAAAAAAAACAATCAACATAAAAATAATCAACCACTTACAGGCTATTCTAAATTTAAATATTGCACTTGTAAGTAAAAATCTACCTTCATATTGCTTGCTTCCCCTTAATTACACTATATTGCACTATCTCAAATATCACCCTATTGCTTAATATCTTTTGCATGGTATACTCCCAAAGGTAACCCATTTAATGTCTCTACCTCATACATGTTGTTGCCCAACACTTTTAGTATTCTACATTTTGAAAATTTGCGACAAAATTTGGCGTTAATATTTTTGCTAAAATTGCTAAGTACAAAATTGCGTTTATATACTTCTTGCCCTGGAACAAAACGTACTGTCCTAGCTCCTTTATCGTACCGTAATGAACTTTTTTCATATTGTTTGTGCAAATTATCTTTGATACTTTCACGAATCATTCTTAACCTATCTTTATTTTCTAACAAAATGAAATCGCTATCATCTAGAGATTTTAATTTTTTTGCTAATTTATAGTCAGCTCCTGACGTAAACATATTGTACCCAAATAAGGCCATAAATGGACTGATTCCTATTGCGGAATGAACAGAATTCCTTAAAGCCAATTCTATAGAAGCGAGGTTTATATCCCATTCTCTGTGGTCGTTTTCCAAATACGTTCTGATAGCTGCCAATATACTTTGATTTACACGTTCGGCGGCATTAGATTGAGGAGAATGAATCGCAGTTCGCATATGTGTTATTTTATACTCGGTAGTCATTTTTAAAAATTCCTTTGATACAAATTGCTTCCCATTATCAGAATGAATTATTTCTGGTACACCAAAATTGTGAAATACGTGGCTTACTAAGAACTTTATCACATTGGCAGAAGTAGCTTCTTTCATAGCTTTCAGGAATACAAATTTGGTAAGGTGGTCCATTACTATAAAAATATAGGCATTACCGCTTTTTGAACGGGGATATTTTCCTAAGAAATCTATATATAATTTCTGAAAAGGCCTGTCTGTTACAACTTCGTTCCCAATTCCTGGCGCTAATCTAACATTTACGGACTTACATTCCCTACATATTGTACAATTATTTACAAAGTTTTTTACCTGCAACACCATGTTGGGCCAATAAAATTTAGTTCTTAAAAATTCAAGGGTCTTTCGAATTCCTCCATGACTTTTCTCCGGTGGTTCATGAGCAAGTCTTATTAGTTCATGAGTTAATGAACTGGGAATCCATAACTTCCACCTAAATTCTTCTATTTCTTCCCCCTCATGATTATTGCCAATTTTTTTGAAAACTAAACCATTTTCGATTTTAAGGTCCGGTAGTTTTTCTGCTTTCTTTATAATTATTTCCTTCAAATCTTTATATTCCTCCGATTCAAATTCTTGTGTTTCAAACCCCAGTATCTCCTCAGGACAGAAACTTACTTCTTCTACAGCTCTAGATAACGTATCAGCCACCACATTTTCTGAACCTTTGCGATGTTCAATAACAAAGTCATAGCTTTGTAATTGTAGTGCCCATCTGGCAAGCCTACCACTCAGATCTTTTAAAGACATCAGCCATTTTAGACTGGCATGGTCTGTAATCACGGTAAAAGCCATTAGTTCGATATATGGTCGAAATCTTTTAATCGCAAGAACCGCGGCCAGACATTCCTTTTCTGTAATACTATAATTTTGTTGTGCCGAGTTAAGTTTCATAGAAAAGAAAGCAATTGGTCGCTCGTTATTAATCTCATCCTTTTGGAAGAGCACTGCTCCTATACCATAACTTGAGGCATCACATTGTATAAAAAATCTTCTTTTAAAATCGGGGTGAGCCAAAACAGGTGCCGAAGATAAAGATTGCTTCAACTTCTTAAAACTTGCAACTGCTTCTTCGGTCATTTTGAATTTTGAACCCTTTTTTATTAAATCAGACAACGGTGCAGTCATCGCGGAAAAATTCTGGACAAAACGCCTATACCATCCGGCGGTTCCTAGAAAACTACGAATTTCTCGGACTGATTTTGGGACTGGTATTCGCTTTATTGCCTCGACCTTTTCCGGATCGGTTCGCAGCACGCCTTTACCTACAATAAAACCTAAATATTTTAATTCTTTAAAGCAAAATTTAGATTTTTTTAAGCCTATCGTTAAATTTGCCTTATCGAGACATTCAGCTATTTTTCGCAACAATATTAAATGACTTTCGAAATCTGAGGAAATTACCAGCAAGTCATCCAGGTAGATAAAAACATTTGACTTAAGTTCCTGTGGAATAATTTTGTCCATTAGTCGGCATAGTCTTTGTGCAGCATTACATAAGCCAAACGGCATTACCGTAAACTGATACAGTGGGCGGCCCGGAATGGTGAAGGCTGTGTACGCTCTTGATTTTTCTTCTAACGGAATCTGCCAAAATGCAAATTTCAAATCCACACTGCTTATATAAAATGTTTCATCCAATCTGCTCAGTATGGCCTCAATATTTTGTATTGGGTATGCATCTTTAATTGTCCTTTCATTAAGTTTTCTGGCATCTAGACAAAGTCTGTTTTTGCCAGGTTTCCTAACTAAAGTGCATCTGTTACTCCACGGGCTCTGACTTTCCTCGATTACTCCCAAAGTCAACATTTCATCTATTTCTGCATATATTAATTCCTGAACTGCAGGAGAAACTGGGTAATATCTATCCTTGACATGTGTGGCACCCTGGACAAGCTCAATTACATGATTTTCTACACTAGTTTTGCCCAGTCCATTTTTCTCAAATGTCTTAAATTTACTCTTTACTTCCTGTAATTGTTGCATCTCCTTTTCGGTTAAATTATGCTGCTCAATTAAATGGTTTTCAGAAGTACTATCTATAGGTAAACTTTCAATGTTAATTTCCTCACCCTGAAATATTTCTGGGGCTAATTCAAACGCTCGCCAGAAATCTACCCCTAAGTATGCCTCCTGTATCAAATCTGGACATAGATAAAATTGAATAATTTTTTCTGCTCCTTTAAACGTTACTGGAATTTTTGTCCTCCCTAAAACATTGTATTCTTTACCTCCTGCGGTCTTTAGACTAACAAATATAGGATCTATTTTCAATTCCAACTTATCAACAATTTCATCACAATTATTGCCTAATATACTGATAGATGCTCCCGAGTCTAACAAACCCCTAACAAGCATGTCTTTTAACCCTATTTCTGCAAAAACTCTGGGATCATTTCCCCCTTGTCTAACCACTGAATCACACAATACCACCGCTGATTTTATCCGCCTGTAAAAGTTCTTTTTTTCCCGGAATTTTCTCCTCAGTTTCTTTAACCTATTTATCTTAACCTTTTCTATTTCCTCGTTAAAGATTCTTCTCCTAACTGCTCTATAATTTCTTAATTTATCTGCGTATTTTTGCCTAAGTGACCTACTGTCCAATTTACTGTCGCCTGTGATACTAACCTTACCATCATTCCCTCTTCCTAGTAACCTTATTTTTGTTCCTAATATTTTCTGATCATAAAAGTTATTTAATTCTACTTGTACCTCGGCGTCTTTCATATCACGTCGGGAGTTTGGGTGGAGCGTGACTCTCCCGTCTTTGACACACTCCTCACCCCGTTTCCCATACATTTGTGGCACTTAGGGCTTATGACTCCTGGCGTTCCACACCTGTAGCAAAACAGATTTCTTTGTAATAATGTACAATCCATAAACGAATGACCAGGCATACGACAGTTCCAGCAAATCAACAAGTTTACATTATTTTGTGTTTTAGCATTTGCATTTTGTTTTACTCTAACTTCATCTATTTGTTCTTGTTGTATTAATTCCGGTTCCTCCTCGTATATTTCTTCAACTTGTCGCTTTGAGTATACAGGTCTAGAAGTAGACAGGGAACTTGGTATTTCTCTCCGTATATAATTTTTTTCGACCTCCTTACATTCATCCCTTAGTTGTTCTACAGTATAAATTTTTATCGGATATAGAATTTGAGATAAGTTAAGCCGTAAGTTTCTTTTCATAATCCTTATGACCTCTTGCTCAGGCAATGGCGTTCTTAAACGAGCTCTCAATTTTCTCATCGCCGAGAAATACGAATCTATAGACTCTCCTGGCCGTTGGCGGCGTTCCTCAAAATCACGCATAAATTCATACTCGCTGCGATTTGACCTATATTGTTGTAGCAATGCTTCCTTCAGATCTGCCCACCGTCTTATTTCTTTCTCGCGAATTACAGACCAATACCAGTCTTTAGCTTCATCTTTTAGTAACCTATGAAAATCACCTAATATTTCTTTCCAAGGACTTCCATGGCGTAATTGCAGGTACTCTATTCTGAAAATAAAATCTTCTATATTAAGCTTATCGGTATTTCCGTCAAAAACAACGTCCCATTTATCGATTCTCAAGGAAGTTGCTTGACGATTTAGAGCGGCTGCTTGGTTGCTTGGAATACGTTCATTAGATACACCATCACTATCTGGTATCATATATTGAAACTCAAGCCTTCTTGGCATCATGTGTCGGTTTTCCGCCTCATTGTTTAAACCTTCAGCTTCATTTTCATTGCTTTGAGTTCTATTATCGCTGACTTCCGATGATTCTTTTGATATACGACTACCTTCAGTTATTTTTTTTATTTCCTTTAACATTTCTTCAAATCCACTTTTCAAACTATTTTCTATTTTTAGCTCCAGGCTTTTTTCTAAATCGGCTCGATATTCACTGTTGGAATCTTTGACTACCTCCTTAATAATTTTGGCGTATTCACTGGCATTTTTTTCATTCGGCTTATTGCGGTGTTTTGGTACTAACGGTGGTGGGTATGAAAAATCCGTAACCAGCAGAGGATTACCACTTTTTGGAATTGCTCCCCTGGTTATTGTTGCCGCTTCCGCCGCTTGAACCGTCGGGTAAGTATTTGGGGTATTAATTGTTTTGGACATATCTATAAAATTTTCCATTTCTCCTACCTCAGGATTCTGACTTTGGGGCTTTTTGTTTGAATGTGGTACAAACATCCTAATACAATTTTAATTTAAACTGGTAAAAATAAAAACTTTAAAAAAAATCTAATTATATAGCCTATTTTGGAATTTTACACTCCCCACTAAATTATCTTAAATAAAATGTTTCTATAACTTGCACTAAAAAAAACTGTTCTGAAATGATTTCCTGTGATACTGGACACGTATAAAGACAGTTTACAAAACAAACAAAAAAAAATAAACAAATTCACGCACTACAGTAATAGTTATTTGTATATGTTTTCAATATAAGGATTTCAGTTTTCCTACTGTTCTTAAACGGCGGTAACAAAATGGATTTATGTAATTAAATTATAAGTTTTCAAGTGTTGATGAAAAACTCGACGCAATCCTATGCTTTCTTATCCTTTGTGCCACATTATACCATATATGTATAAATGCACTCTAACAACTATTAAGTCAAATATATAGGATTAGAGTTAACGTTTAAAGTAGTTTTAGACGACTGATTTACTTCAAATCAGGACCTAAAAAAAATAGCCAATGCTATGAGAACAAGTTTTTATACAAAATACATTGGACTAACCATTATTTTCACCGAGTGACGTCATCTACTATTAATGTATTAAAATACCCTTAAGATAAACTCGTTTCACCCGTGTTCTGCTTAAATATATTTATAGCTATGAATTTTCCGTTTTCTTTTTCAAATTGGGCGCCATTTATTGTTACGAAACCTTTTCCCATCGTGTTCTGTATGATCCCCAGCGTAGCTCAGCTCTCACAGTCGGGGATGGTTCTCAACCCTTATAAACACTGGTTTCTCACAATAAAAAAAAATAATATTTCACTTCCTATTTATGGAAATCCATCCACCGAAACTCAAAATAACAAATCAAACAAATTCTCACTACACCGACACAAACACAGAAAGCACATTTACTTCAGTCTAGGCCTGATGTATCACCTAGACGCGTCCTTGCCCTATTCCCAACCTATGTCATATAATATATTTTCCCATATGACCCCTTTTCCACTCAAACCTTCATCAACAACTTACGGCTTATCCATTTTGTTTTACGCCACCGAGAACTCGGGAATCCGAAATCCTTTTAAAATAAATTACCAACACACAAACATATTTTCACTCTATTAATGCATACTTTTATTTAAAAAAAACTAAACTACAATACATCTATTTTTTTTTTTTTTTAATGTGGCTTAAATATATTGAAAAAAAAACGTAATTTGATATTTTCAATATTTGGTTTCCTGTTCTCTTTAATTAATTTTCCTATCAATGTTTAATATAATATTTCTTTTTTTTTAAATTTATGCCATCATTAACAGGCCTTCAAAAACAATACAAAAACTTACATATATATATTCTACAATAAATAACAATATATTTCTTATTTAACAAAAGGACCGGACTAGATTCACAACCGACAAAAATCTCAATGTTTGCCTCAAAAAAACTAACCGCGAATAACTTCCCTAAAGAGCTCTCTACAGGAATAAAATTTAATCTTTTGGCAATGGCCATACACACACGCAAAAACAATTATAATTTAATTTCTTGCACGATCCTCTTTTACAAACTTTTACACATTTTACTTTCACCTATTCTAACAAAAAAAACTAATTTTATCTAAATCTAATTCTTATTAACTACCCTAGGAACAGTTTCCACTGCTAAAATTTCCTCTTGACGTTTTAAATTCTTGCTATAAAAAAAACTACAGTCAACTTGATAGGTTGAAGTCTTGGCTGCCTTTCTTTAGGAACGGAAAGCTTTTTCCTACACCACATCCGGAAATAAAAAGTTTTAAAGTTTTTTATTCTATCTGGTGCCGCTTGTTTCTTAACCACTTCCTTTTTTTTTTTTTTTTTAATTTATTATTTTTTTAATTATCACCAAAATTTATATTACTTCAATTCAAATATAATTTACAGTACCTTTTCTCTTTAGTTTTGTTGAACTTAATTCATTTACCGGACGTGTTGTTCGCCTTCCTTTGTCCCTTAACTTCTCCAGTCCACTTATTGGTTTTTTTTTTCCCCTGGAACTGGGTATTTTCCTTTTTATCGTCAGCCTTGACCTTCTAGCTTTTCAACTAATTAAAAATTAAATAAATATTCCGTTGGCCCTTAACTTTCACAATCTATATCACTTACATTAAATTAATTTCCTTTATAATTTAGAATAAACTTTTCACTCCACTATATATATAAATTTTATTTGTTGAATTTAAATTTTATTAAATAAAACTTTAGCACTTTTACTGGTTGATTGCTACTTTGCAAATGATTTTAAATGCATATTTCCTTTTTTTTCCAAGTACTAAGTAAAGCCATCATTAAAATTTAAAATAAACAACACTAACAAACTATATAAATAAAAAACATGTACCGGTGGAATACGGATTTAAGCAAGGTTTACAAAAAAAATAAATAAAAGTTCAATGTCCGTTTTTCTTTGGCCTTGAACCTTGTTGTTTTATTTTATTTGTACAAATCTCACAGAGAAAAACCTTTAATTTTCTCTTAAGCTTGTACAAATATGACATTTTATATCCGCACTACGGTAACCCTTTCAATACCTACATTACCTATTTCACCAACTAAGTGTGTATCATTCCAGTTGTACCCTAATATCTATCAACTATCAGACTAAACAAAAACACCTGTCAAACACTAAATACAAATATAAAAAAAATTTTCACAAACAATACACAATAAATAAAATTTAAAATTTCAACAATACAACCAAAATAATCTAAAAACAACAAGCAGTTTTCAACAATACACCATATTCTACAGGATTGATCCATAGACAAGAAAACAACACCAAACCATTCAGAAGCAACACACATGGCCATGCAGACAACAATCACACAAACGCACCAAATACATATAATTAAATAATTACCAGAAACAAAATACAAATAAACGAAGAAATAAATAATTATTTTTGTTTTTATTGGAATTTATACAATCACGACACATAAGACAAAAACTGTTTTCTTACAAAACAGGTCAGTATCATAAAAATTATATGTGACACAAATTGTCACCAACAACACCCACAACAAAAGTGAAGAAAGTTTGTTGAACGATCGCGGTGCTACAATCCTCAAAATAAAAGGGAGCCAAGTAGTTTGTCTTTCCAAGAATTAGAGGACATTATTTAATCTTTAAGCTATGGTGCCGAATGTTTATCTCACAGTTTATTTAAATAAATAATAAATTTATATTAAAAAAAATTAAATATTTTTATTTATATTCCACATTGTATTATAATCCACATTTGAAAAACATTTGAGAATTACGTTTGAAAGCAAGTTGAAAATAAAGCCATTTTTCAATTTGAAAATAATTTCCCCTTTTTGTTGAGAACGCTATGATTATCAAATTATTTTCAAATCATTATCAAACGTTTGTCGTTTCATTTTCAATTTGAAATCAAACCTTCGTGTTTGTTGGGTATATACCCCTTCCACTTGTGCTGAATTGTTCAAAAATTTCCCCTTAAATTTAATTAAAATAATTTCAAACATTTTTTTTTTTTGGAATACAAGTTTAGATAAAATATTTCAAGCAAATTTACAAAAAAAAATTACCAGAACAATTTTGATTTTAGTTGAACTGTTCATTTTTAATATTTTTTTGATATTCTTTAATTAGGCTTGAGTTTATCAAATTTAATTTTCATTAAATTATTTTCACTGAGGGAAGGAATTTTTACAACTTGGAATTTTTATTAAAATTTATTGATAATTTTTCTTGGCTGAGCAGGAGGCTTATTCTGAATTGCGATGCGAAAAGCAATGCGATGCGCAAATGAAATGCGATGCGAAAGAAAATTGGTATTCTGTTAGGCTTTCGCAATCGCATTCGCAATTTATTTTCAAATCGTGGCAACGCTGCTCAAATATACGTCGATTAAAAAAAAACTTTGCGAATATCGCAATACAGAATAGCAACTGTTCGCATTTATGCATTTTCGCATCGCATTTATTTTCGCATCGCAATTCAGAATAAGCCTCCTGGGATTCGAACCGGGTTGATCTTTACATGTTTCAAGAATCACCACATTCCATCGTCGGAAGATCTTTGAGTTCTACCCACTGCACCACTGCGGTGCCCGTTAAGCCAACAGCCAAACATCAATCTTTAACCAGTAGTACTGGTGGTTCGAAATTTGCTGTTATTATCACTTAAATTTTAAATTACATGTTGCCTCCTTTCCTCTGTTTTTTTCGTATTCTTTCTGTCAAGACTTTGTCTTGAAAACCTGAATACATATGTTTATTATGTTTTTTTTTGGCCCCTATTACTGTTTACAACTCAACTCAGTTGAGTTGTAATAAATACAACTGGTTGTGATCAGTTGTAATTTTTGTTATGTTTTTGTTCACCGCAATTTAGCAAAGTTGTAAACCATAATACAAAAATTATGAAATTACAACTCAACTGAGTTGAGTTATAAACCGTAATTGGGGCCTTTGTCCACTTTCGTCGACATTTTTATTTGTACAAATTATTTTGATTTTAGTTGAACTGTTAATATTTATGACCTTTAATTACAATCTTAAAGACCCCATAAAAACTTAAGGTAAATTATCTGAAAAATTATTAAAAATTCCAATAAATAAAACACATTTTTGAAAATACGTTTTTTGTTTTAATACCTGTTATATGTATTTATTTATTGATATTTTTATTTCGATTATAATAGGAAGTTTATTAAAACTTTTTGTATTTAATTTTATGAATACGTAAGTGTGTATATATGTATTTTAAATACTACACATATTTTATTTGTTTCCATTATTAAAAAATGCCACCCACCACGCCAATTACAAAATATAAATAAATGTAATACCTAAACAGAGTTTAAATTGTTTCTATAAGTGAAAATTGGGAGGTATAGAGATAATAACTTTAAATAGGGGCAAAGTTCATTAATTTTAAGAGTTTTAAAAAGTGAATAATAAAATCTAAACATTAACGGCATTTTGTAGTGAAGTTTTATCATCTAATATGATATTAGCAGCAGCAGCAGTGTTGGTATTTGAACTTAATAATTGCTTTGTTGACGAACTCGACGAATAACTGTCACTGGAACTACGAGTTGAGGCAGAAGTAGCACTAACAGGACTATCTAACATATCTAATGAATAAAAACTAAAGATTTAAGAATAAAATATTTGATAAAAGTGCACTTACCTGGCAACGAGCTGACATTATTGCCTTTTAAGTCCACAGCGCCAGTAGAACAAGCGGTGGCGGATAAACCTGTGCCACCAGAACCCACAATATTTCCCACCGATGTTGATTTCTTGTGTAAATTTTTTTTAACCAAAGAATTTTTTAATTTTTCTCCTGCACTTGTTAGAGTTTTAGCTTTATCTGGGCATAAAGGACTTAGAATAGAATTTTTGAGGATCTTCTGGTGTGTAATAATCGGAATCGTCATTGGCTGCCGTGGTTGGCGGTGGTGGTATAACACCTGGTGCCAAAGTTGTAGTGTTCTCATTGGGAATTGTTATTTTTTCTATTTTGTTGTCGTTAGCTTTCTTGTGTTTTTTAAACGAAGTACTTTTCTTAGGTTTAAAATCAACCATAGGCTCTTGTAACATTGTATTTTGATCATCTTCCTCGCCTTCATTGTCCACTTCTGAGCCTGTCAAAGACTTAGCAAGTTGTGTCGGTATTGGTTTACATTTGCTGCCAGGTGAAAGAAGTGGTGATAGTTTCTCATTTTCACTATCATCATCTCCTTCATCATGAGTTGAAGTAGCAGTAGAAGTCATTTCTGGATTTGTTGTGGATATTTTGGAATGTCGTTTATGAGATTTGGGTAATTTTAAACTATGACGTTCATTGACAATCTGCAATTTATCTTGCGAAGAGCGTTTGTCTGCAACCTTAACATCTGTATTCGATTCATCGGAAATATCCTTTTCTTGTGTGGTCACACCTCCATTCGATGAATTAGTATTAGTCATGGTAGCCATTTCATTTGAATTGGTAGAAGTCGAAGCATTTTTCTTACCTTTGGAACGTCTTTGACTGGTAGGTTTGTAGGGAGAAGTGGCTTTATGATGTTCCGTTAATGTGCCATTGACCACTGTCCCACCGTTTCCACCATCGATCATATCGTTGCCATCTCCAACACCACGTCGCGTGCCAACATATTGCGGCGGCCCATTTAGAGCTTCAATCAGTGATACTGGTATAAATCCAGGGGGTACTTGATGTTCACAGGCCAAAGCCTCTCCGGCTGCTGAAGTTGGTGTATTTTGATGTAAAATATGATTATTAACGCCTTTCTGTACTGCTCGTAATTGTAGCAGAGCTCGAAAAGGTGCACGACATATAGGACAACAATTTGCCTGATAACGAAGAGAGTCAGCGCATGAGTAACAGAGGCACAAGTGACGGCACGGTAATATCAGAGTATCACGAGTTTCACTCATGCAAATTACACATTCACTGCCATGATCATCTAAATCTTCATCAATTGAACTTTTACTAATGGCCTAAAAAGGAAATTAATTTTAATTTCATCAAAAAAAGGAATAAAACTTAACGTTATTACCTTGTTTTCAATACCATAGATTTCCTGCAACAAGTAGCACAATCCATCAACGAAAATCTTTTGCTTCAAAGCTCTTAGTACATAGCTATTATTATCGGGATGATGATCAATAACACAAATAGTCGTGTGAGACTGACGACATTCCTCATTGCCCTCCTCAACTACACAGTGTATGGCAACGGGATATTGTTCTTTGCTTGGATTATAAATAAAATCATCTTCAGGTATTAGTTGTGGGTTAAAAACATGAGTACTTTGAGAAAAGAATTGATTAATACCCTTATCATAGTGATACGTCTCTGAGGTCAAACCATCGCGTGGTGTTAGTGTGACACCACTTGGACTGACCTCTTCACTACAGAAATAATATATGGTTATAGCACATTTGGCATCTGAATCAAATGTAAATTCAATATTGTACAAACAGGGTGGTGGATTTAGCTGCTCAGCAACCACTGCACTCAAACAATTACCATCCGCTTGGTCATTAGTTTGCTTTTCTTTAGGTACTTTAACAAAACGTACCGATTCTTTGCGTATGTTTGCCAAACTTTTTAAAGTCTTTGTAGGTTCGTTTGCCTGTGGTGGCGGGTAAGGAAATGCTGTGGGACGATTGCCCAAGAAATTGAGATCTGCATTTTCACCAAATAAGTAGGATTCTGGTTGAGGTGTATCAAAACGTTCCCCTCCCATTATAAAGTGACTGCCAAAAAAGTTGCCAGAACGCGGAGGATACTTGTAGGCGTTGTTGTTGGCGTTTTGTTCAGCCTCCTCGATGGCCCCATTTTGACGGCTTGTAAACGCTCCCATTTTTAAATAGAACTATTTTTATTCAACTTTTCCTCTTATATTGCACTTAAAAATTCCATTCGATTTTTACAAAATAAAATTTTCACTAGGATGAAGTGAAAATTCTGCTAAAAACATCGATAAGTAAAATGTTGAGAATGAAAATCACAGAAGAAAGATAAAAAAACTTGAATTCATAGAGATGCCATATGGTTACACTTAAAAGAAAAATAAAAACGTATTTAACCCATTTTTCGCCAACCGGTGATTAAAATTACCTGCAGTTTTTTTTTTTTGTTCCATGCATCAAAAATTAAAGATGGCGCAGATTGACAGTAATGAAATGCTAAAATATGTAAAATATTTGAAATTGGAAAATTAACATAAAATAAATAGTGATGATTTGGGAAAAGAAAAAAATTAATAGATGAGGAAGACAAATGCGCAAACGCATTAATGAGCACCAATCGCTAGATTTACTACCGTTTTCTTTTGCATCGCAATAGAGAGTAGCCCCCCTGGACTTGCGCTGCAACATTCACGTTTGACATATTTTAAAACGTGAACTGTCTTAACTACTGCCTGGACGCTACTGATCTGGCCTAAGCAACCAGTGAAATGCGCATATGATTAGCTTATCCCATCAACAATAAATTTGAGTGTATTGATCAAATATTTAAAATTGGGAATAAGCACGTCATACGGATATCGTATTAATAATAAACTTTGTATTCCCGAAAATAACTTTGATAAATTTCAGTGTTTTTATCAATAATAAAAATTGGGAATTAAGCACGAATAACAAAATCTTTTAAAATTAAAATTTTCTATTCCCAAAAATTTTTTTGATAATAAACTGGCAGTGCGCGGCCTGAAAAAACTTAACTGGCAACATGCTTTTGAAATTTGTTTTTGTTTTCATTTTGTTTTTCTTAACCTACTTACAACTACAATTATACCATGTTCACACGGACAGCAATATTCGTGTTTCGCTCTCTTATTCCTGTTTCGCGCCCCAAACATGACTGAAACGACTTGTTTCCCCATACAAAATTGTGTGAGCGAAACAGGTCGTTTCATTTTGAAACAGGCTGCGAAACAGGAAAAATGTACTATCATCTCTAATTTTGATAACAATTATCGTTAGTTTATCTGAACTAGCTCTCAAAAAAAATCAAAACAAAATAAAATACAAAATAAAAATTGATGTTTAATAAAATAAAGTGATAATTATCAAATAATAATATTAATAAAAGTGTTAAATAATATATTTTTAACTTTTATTTACTTTTTTATCTGTTTTAAATAAAATCACACTAACAACACACAAAAAATGTCAAAATGAAACAAGAATGAATCGTATGAACAGCATGTTTGACAATCTAGTTTCAGAGAGCGAAACGAGTGGTTTTTGTCGTCGTATGAACATAGCATTAATGTTGGGAGAATTGCAATCAATTGTAGTGGGGAATGTAAGATGAGATAGACTCACTGTTTATTGTTGATGTTTTTGTTTAAACTTTGATATTGTTACAAGTAGAACTGTTGCTTATAAGTCTTATACGTTTAACAGTTTTATTTGGTTTAATATCTTTAGTTTTTCTAAAATCTTTATGGCTGAAGTTTCCTGACGATCTGGCCTAAGCAACCAGTGAAATGCGCATAGGAATAGCTTATCCCATCAACAATAAATTTCAGTGTTTTTATCAATAAAAAAAAATTGGGAATTAAGCACGAATAACAAAATCTTTTAAAATTAAAATTTTGTATTCCCAAAAATTATTTTGATAATAAACTGGCAGTGCGCGGCCTGAAAAAACTTTACTGGCAACATGCTTTTGAAATGTGTTTTTCTTAACCTACTTACAACCCAGGCCTATCCAATAGGTCTGCTTACTTCTACAACAATACAAAAAACAACAGTCATTTTGTTTGTGTAAAATTCCTCGCCGTTGTCAAAATCTTACTACTACATAGGCAAAACAAAAGTAAAAATGAGTTTTGTGTGCATGTATGTGTGGCAAAAAACCAAAAAAGTAAACAAAAATATACACGTATAAGGAAAATGTAAACAACTTTTGATATCGTTGAGGAAAAAACCAAATAAACATCTGGCTTCTTAAGCAGACCTATTGGATAGAGCTTGCTTACAACCAGAGAGAGTCGTCAATTTTTTTACGCATGCAATGTCAAACAAGAGAAATAGAATAAAAAATAAAACAAATTACCGAATGACATACAGAAAAATTTTTTTATTTAAAAAAAAGTAATATTATAAAGGACACAAATGAATAAAAACAAATTTACCGTAGAGTTATTAGCATACATCAGAAATTCGTCTATTTATTTTACAGGAATGACAGATGGTTTAGCACAGGGCATAAAACGGGCACGTTTTGATTTTTCATTCAGATAAAAAAAATCTGTGTTTTTAAAATGAAAGATACAGATTTTTGAATGTTTTTTTTTTATCGACACCGCATGAATCACTCCACAATTTCGGTTTATTTTCGGGACATGTATAAAATTGTACTTTTTTTGTTCAAAAGAACAATTGCATATGCAACATTTTTTAGTCATTTTTTTGTCGGACTTAAAAAATTATTTTAGAATTTTTTTTATTTTAATTTTAAAATTTTTTTTTTGAAGTAAATTTGACATTCTATTGGTTTTCTAATTGAGAACAAAATTTCTAATGACTATACCTTGCACTATTCTACCATGCTTAAAACTACAATTAATGTTGGGAGAATTCCAATCAATTGTAGTGGGGAATGTAAGATGAGATAAACAGTGAGTTAGGAATAGCTTATCCCATCAACAATAAATTTCAGTGTTTTTATCAATAATAAAAATTGGGAATCAAGCACGAATAACAAAATCTTTTAAAATTCAAATTTTGTGTTCCCAAAAATTATTTTCATTTTAGAAAATTAAAATATAATGTTTGTCTACAGTGCCACTATAATTGTTCTGTGTTTTAATGAATAACAGAACACTTTATAAAGTTCAGCTCTTTCTTGAAAATAATTACGAACGGTTATGAAGGGTTGTCTTTGTCTGCACAAACACTAAAAAAAGACATCGTTCCTGGGTGTGGGCCGAACGCTAAATAATGTTATGTTTAGTCCCAATCCATATTATGAAACATTTGAGTTTGTTGATGAAAGGGGAAAGACAAATCGAAAAGTGTCATTTGTTTAATGTACAAGCAGTTTTTGTTACGTCAAATTTGACTCGTCAAGTCTTGAGCTTTTAGGAGAGAAGAGAAAAGATGATGCCATATCTTTTCCCCTCTCTCCTAAAAACCCAAGACTTGACGTTTGTGAACCGGCACTTATTGAAAGAAAGAGAGAAGGTATAGAAAATGACTCAATGCTGTAAAACAACATTTTTAATATATGGACACGAATGCTGTTTCAAAAGAGAATTGAAGAAAGTTTTTGCATCAAATGTTTCATAATATGGATGAGGACTTATTTTCGAACACTGCTTGAAAGATTTCGACAATTAATCACCCTTATTCTATTTGACGTCGTCAACAGTAAACAACGCCGTTTTTTATGTTTTGTTTCAATTTCGTATTCCCGTTGGCAATATTGCCATATTTTGATGACTGTTAACATATGTTTCGTATTTTCTAAGAAAAATTGGCGTTGCTGTTGCCTTTGATTTTGTCGTCGGCATTTTTAGTGTTGTGCTGCTTTGTGTTGTGTTTTAAAAATTGTACGTAATGGTTGGCTGCAATTTTGATTTCTACGGCGGTTTTGATATTTTTCTACATTTGTGTTGTGTTTTGATATTTTTTTTGGTGGAAATAATTGGAAAAATTAAAATAACAACTTAGTGCCAGTTCGAGAAGCTAGTGGAAGAGTTTGTAAAAAATCCATCGCTAGCCAGAGGATTTTGCAGGGTATCTTTTCCTTATAAATTAAATATCCCTTACGATTAAAGTAGAGATGGTAGTCTTGTTTTTTTTTGAGCTAAAATTTTTACATGGGTTCCGTCCACACAGCCACACAGAAATGCAACTTTAGTTTATTAATTAAAAAATATCCTGTAATGTTTTAGGCTGGGTTTTTGAGATCTCAGTTAAACTAGAATTAGTTAATCTGAAAACAGATTTGTGCCGCTATTAAAAAGTTTGTATACAAAATTTGGACGAAACAGCTAAGTTATGCTTAAAATGTTGGTATTTTAATAAAATAATAGAAAATCACATTTCGCCGGAAAAATTGAGAGTTTCAGACCACCTTAAACTAAGTTTAAACTTAATCAACATCTTAAAAACCCGTCCTTAGGCGACGGTCTTTTTCTTAATTCAATTTTACAACTGTTAAGGGCAGTAAATATTCACCCAACTAAAGCATTTAAAAATGGCAAAATAAAAATAAAATTTATTCCATTTTTGAATATTTAAAACACATCTTTCCAACGGTAATTTTTTGATTTAAATACCTTTTTCCAATAAATTCCGTATTGAAATTTCGTATTGAAATCTAAGCGATAAAAAAATTTTTTTCCAAAAGAAAAGCGCAACAATGGCATACATTTTTTTACCGAAATCACATCTTTATATTTTTTTGATCTAAAACATATGCATTTCTACACGTTGCAACTGGTCGTACAATTGAGTTGAATAAACCAGTTTAATGCAAAATCAAATCCTTTTGAAGTTTTATCCCACCGAAGACCAACCTCTAACGTAACAATTGGTTGTACAACTTTATTGTACCCATGTTCTATCCGCGACAGTAAAAAGGAACAAATCTAGTTTATCGACGCAGATCCAAATAAAAAAAAAAGTACACAGGGTGATAGAAAATTGAAAAATAAAATAAAAAAGTTGGCGGAAACGCTTAGTTTTCAAGTTATGGACGTTTTAAGTTTTTATATAAAGGTCCGATTTTCCACTACATTTTTATCGTTATATGGCCAATATTGGTATCATTTCAAAGCTTTTGACCATATGTTTTTAGATATACAAAATTTATTTGAAAATTACTATCTCTTTACCTCACATTACATTCTTTTTGCATTTTACATTAAAATATTACAGAAGTGCACCAGGTAAGTATGTACTTAATCAAATTATAAACATGGGCGTCGCAAACGAAAACACTCCTGCATAGCCGACCTTCGGCCGGGCGCAAGGATTTTCTCCTCTATGGTATAGCAAGAACCGGCTTCGCTAAGTAAAACTACTCTGCATATCCGGCCTTCGGCCGGGCGCAAGGATTTTCTCCTCTATGGTATAGCAAAAACCGGCTTCGCTAAGTAAAGCTTCTCTGCATAGCCGTCCTTCGGCAGGGCGCAAAGATTTGCTCCTCTTTGGTATGACAAATACCGGCTTCGCTAACTAAAGCTTCTCTGCATAGCAGGCCTTCGGCCGGGCGCAAGACTTTGCTCCTCTTTGGGATAGTAAGTACCGGCTTCGCTAAGTCAAAAGCTTTAAAATGATACCAATATTGACCATATAAAGATAAAAATGTAGTGGAAAATCACGCTTTTATATAAAAACTTAAAACGTCCATAACTCGAAAACTAAGCGTTTCCGCCAACTTTTTTATTTTATTTTTTCTTCTTATTTTTTAATTTTCTATCTATCTAGGTACTTTTTTTTGGCTGTAGGAAATATCGCCCAAAGAAAAATGGCCCAAAAAAATAAATGAAAAATCGCCCAAAAAAAATTCCATGTAAAATTGGGCCTGAATTCATATGAAAAGTGACCCCAAATTTTTGGGCTATTTTTCATTATTATTGGGTGATTTTTCGTTTTTAAAATTTGGTGATTTTTCATAATGAAAAAATATTATATGAAAAATATCCCATTTTTCCAGGCCATTTTTCATTTTTAAAATTTCGTCAAAATCTTACATACTATTTGCCTAAATCATTCATTATTACTATACGTCGAATGTTATTTATAAAAATAACGGGACATATTGCAAAAAGGTGGCATGTCATATCGTCCAGTGTCATAGTGCCCGTGGACAAACTTAAAAGCATAGCTTACAAACTCGAAAGCATAGCCGGCCTTAGGCCGGGCGCAAGCATTTTCTCCTCTTTGATACAACAAGTACCGGTTTCGCTAACTAAAGCTTCACTGCACAGCCGGCCTTCGGCCGAGGGCAAGAATTTTCTCCTCTATGGTATAACAAAAATCGGCTTCGCTAACTAAAGCTTCTCTGCATAGCCGGCCTTCGGCCGGGCGCAAGGATTTTGTCCTCTATGGTATAACAAATACTGGCTTCGCTGACTAAAGCTTCTCTGCGAAGTCGGCCTTCGTTCGGAAACAAGGCAGATTTTAAAAGCTTTACTTAGCGAAACCGGTACTTGTTATACCATAAAGCAAAAAATCCTTGCGCCCACCCAAAGGCCGTCTGCGCAGAGAAGCTTTAGTTAGCGAAGCCGATCTTTGTTATATAATAGAGGAGAAAATCCTTGCGCGCGGCCGAAGGCCGGCTATGCAGAGAAGCTTTAGTTAGCGAAGCCGGTTTTTGTTATACCATAGAGTAGAAAATACTTGCGCCTGACCGAAGGCCGGCTATGCCGAGACGCTTTAGTAAGCGCTGCCGGTATTTGTTACACCATAGGGGAGAAAATCCTTGCGCCTAAAAGTGTGTTCGTTATATGTTTAATATATGCACGCAGAGAAAAAACAACAAAACCATTTTTAAATGTTTAATTTAACCATATCATTGTCACCGACAACCATATTATGGTAAAATAAGTTTCTTTAAAAATAGTTTTGTTGGTTGTGACCATAATAAAACAGGGTTTTCTCTGCGTGTATGTAAATCTTTTTTTGTATTAAACATCTTTAGTAATTATGGACCTTATGACATTTTTAAAAATGACATAATGTCCATTTGCAAAATATCTTAATGCCCACAGACGTTATGACATTTTCAAAAGTGTCACAGTGTCCATGGACATTACGACACTGGACTTTTTGACATGCCACCTTGCAAAAAGCTATATTCTGTTTTGAGTAATTGATTATAACTATGCATTGATTAATTAATATTAAACTATTGAATAGTGCACAAAGTTTGGCGGAGGGCTCAAATAGGTATTACTGTCCATACTGCCGCGCAGCTGTCGAAGAAACAATACAATTTTTTACATAAAACTTACATTTGTATGTTACTAAATTTATATGAATAATAAATACTGTTTTGCAAATTGGGAAATCTTAAAATTTTTTTTTTTTTGGGAAAAAATTATTTTTTTCTTTTTGGGTCATTTTTCATTTTTATTTTGGGGCCTTTTTCGTTTTTTTTGGGCAAAATTTCATATATAACTTTTTGGGTCATTTTTCATGTTCTTTTGGGCAATTCTTCATTTGGGCGATTTTTCATTTATTTTTTTGGGCCATTTTTCTTTGGGCGATATTTCCTACAGCCACTTTTTTTTATTTGGAGCTGCGTCGGTAAACTAGATTTAAGCCAGTAAAAATTACATCAAATTCGGATAATTACCTTCAAAGTGGCAGCACTGACATTTTCCCTTCTATAAACTTGTACCTACTTATTATACTTATATGATTGTGAATTAATATTTATTAAAAGAAAATAATTAAAGGAAAGTAAATAATTTTTTTGGCAAAGAAAAGTAGAGGAAAATTTCTTTAAATAAAAAGATATAAACAAGGTAATTTCTTGAAAAAATGACTACAGATGAAAATATTTTAGAAGAAATGTTGGGTAAGTATTTGTTGTTAATAAAAAATATGGTGAATCCCAATATTAAAAAAATTTGTTTAAAATACTGTAGAAAGGGTCACCAACCCAGCTAGGAACTCTGTAGATAATTTGGCTGTTCAAATGTTTTGCATGATTGTACAAAGTGATAGTGGTTTGGTTACAAAAGCTCATGAACTAATTGTTAAGAAAATGCACTCCGACAATACAACGGAAGCAGCTAGAGCTATAGGGGTGAGTTAATTATTTAAAATTCTCTGTTATTATGTCTTATTTACCTATTTCTTTTAATTGTGGTGACCATCCATTTCGTATTCCATATCGATGGATTAATATAAAAAAGGCCTAACTCGATTTTTTTGTTTGTTTACAGGGGAAGAAAAAAAAAATAATGAAATTATTAATAAAAATATCTAACAAACGCTGTACTACTAAATTTTAAATTAAGATACATATGGCATTAGCTATCAGGAAAAACAAATTTAGGCCTTTTTTATATAAAGCCATCGATATACAGAACAGTACTGCATTTAAGAGCTTCGTTTTATGTTTATTAAGATATTAATTTCATTTTATAATTTGTTCCTAAAGTTATTTAAAAGATAGCGAAAACTAATACATATATAAATATATATGTATGTACCTGTGTACATTTCTTATTAATCTACCCAGATAGCATACGCTATTTGTTAGACGATTGTGTTTAATATATATAAATAAAAGAATATTCTTACTTGTAACAATAATAATAACAAAAACATTAAATATTTTTTATTTATTCCTTTTCTTATAGAGAACGCTTGGAAAATTTACCATGCAAATCATAAAACAATCTTTAAATGATTATTTCAGATTACAAAAACAACAAAGCTACACTTTGTTTACCTTTCGTCAAACCATCATCGAACGAACCTTTTGTGACTCTAAGTGTGAGCCATATAACAATTAATGAGCTACCTAATTATTAGCGTTTAACATAAAAATTCTATTGCTAATACAATTTCAATAAAACAAACCGGCCTAAGGATCTGTCAAATAAGATTTTCCAACCTGGTGGTGTTGAATTCACGAACAAACGGTTTGTTTCGTATAAATTGTATGAAAATATGAAAGTTTTGACATGAGAAATACGCTTGAAGCTCTAATTTAGTTAACTGAGTTATACGGCTGAGCATTTCATATAATCCCTACATGATTATCATACGATTCTTGACATGCTTTCTGAAAGGCAGAGTCGCAAAAGGTTCATTCGATGATGGTTTGACGAACGAAAAACAAAGTGTAACACTGTTGCTTTGGTACTCTTGAAATCATCACTAAAAGATTGTTTTATGATTTATATATATGTTCCCGTCGTTCCTATAAGGAGCATAGGTCATGTTCCTTATAAGCATGATAAAAGTTCCAAGTGTCAAAAACGAGCGTGTGAGAAATGTATAAAAAAGCAATTAGTAAAAAATTTAGCTATTTTTGTTATTGCTACTCGTCAAATAATCATCATCAGATTTTTTAAGTAGTTGTATTAAAACACAATCGCCTAACAAGCAGCATATATGCTAGCTGGGTTAAGTCGGATACAACTTTTCTTTCTATTTCGATATTTTTGTAGAAACAGCTTAAAAAAAGACGTAAGGAGTTGATGGCCTATGCAGCCAATGCTCCCAAATATAAGTTTAGTCTAAGAAATAATTCTGTAAATTAACTAAATTAAAAATAGCAATAATTAAGCTTTCTTTAACACCAAAGTATATATGTACATACTTATTTAATACCTACTAATTTATTCGAAGAAGCACTCCAGATTTGAGTTTTATTTCTGCCACTAGCGAAATGAATAGAAAAAAATTTAAAAATTTGCGCAAAAAATATCGATACTCTACTACTCTACAAGAAATTAATTTAACATTACGATGTCCTAGGGCAGGACCATATAACCCAGCTTTGGTTTACAAAGGACTAGTTCTATAACTACTCCTTGGTATACTCAAGAGGAGTAGTTTTGAAGTCGTTTAAAAACGAAAGCATGTTGTTAAAAAAAAAGAAGACATGTCGTATCATTACAAACACTTTTTAACAATGACATGGTCCATGCTTGCATTGCATTGCACCATGCAGTAGTCCATTTTATCAAAATGTATCAGGTAGTTTACTATTATTTGCAGGTTAATTATTAGGGATGAGATTTTCATGCACTAAAAAATCGAAAATATGCGCATAAAATATGCACTAAAAACTCCAAAATATGCATTAAAAAAATAAAAAATATGCACTCAAAACTTGACCATTTTCAATAAAAAATCGTTTTTTTTTATTTTATTTAAAACAAAACAAAATAAAAAATTCTATTGTTGTTTTTTATTCTATTGTTATTCAAAGGTATAATATTTTTTAAAACTTAATTTAAATAACTTCATAAAAGCTTTTGTACATGGAAAATTAACGTCAACCGAAGTTGAGGCATACTTGAAGGATGCCAATTTATTTGGAGAATATTAATTTTCTAATTCAGATCCCACATTTGATTCCAGATCAAAAATAGTTGAAATTTGTTTTATTTTTTTGAAATCCTATATTCTTTTTTTGCAACACGTTTTGGATTTTTCTTTTAATTTGTCGGGCTATTTTCCTTCCACATGTTGATTTAATAATTTGAGTTGGCTATTAAGTGAACTAAAAAATCCTTCCAATTTAGTTATTATTTCACCAATATATACAAAGTTGGAAAATACAAATGCTAATTGACTTTTGATGTTATTTAAATTTAATATTTCTTTTACTGTTTTTATTGCATAAGCATCGGTAGCAAGGCGAATTTATTACAGGTGGTCTTAAAAGCCCTGCTGATATAAGCTAAAATCACTGTTGGATGTCAAAATTTTGTTTATTCTCTTTTATTATCTTTGTTTCTGTTTTGTTTTATTTCTGGCTTTGACATTGTACAATGATTTTACAAAAACAAATTGCTTGTGGTTTTTGTACGAGTTGTACTTGTTGTAGTACCGAGATTACCTGGGATGAATTCGCTTTGATCGGTAGCAACAAGTTCTTCAATAACATTCTTAAATTGCTCAAAGTACCAAGAGATACATTTCATTAAAAATTGCAACTCGTGAAGGAGCCTTTAAAATATTTTTTCCCGTATGAAACCAATAAATCAATATTATCGAATAGGCTTCCAATTTTTTCTGCAAATTGGGTGTCACCCATGTGCCAAGCAAGTCACATGTAACAGTTTTGGATAAATTGTTTAGGACATGGTTAAGGCTGCATCGGTTAAAAATCGAAGGATCTTTTGTCGAAATCTTGCATTTTAAGCAGAGCTCAAACAAATTTATTAATTGATTTAAAAAATTTTTTTTTTTTAAGATTGGAAATTTTTTGAAGAATTATTTTTTATAATATGAAAATTTGTTAAAATATATTATTCAAAAATGTTAAAATATGCATTTAAAACCAAAATATGCAAAAATATGCATTTTTACCAAAATATGCAAAAACAAATCGATGCCATTTAAATGCAAATTTAATGATTCGGAAAGATAATTGGTCGACATCGATTTAAGATTATCGACAAAAAACATGCATTTGCATGGAAATCGCATCCCTAGTAATTATACACGCCTATATATATACACTCGAATGCAACAATTATTTCTTTACACAAGCTAAATTAGGAGTATAATCTCGGGGTTGTCTCATCACGGCAAATTTAATGTATATAATTATCTATACAACAAATTTTATTCTGTTTTCTTGGTTTTTTTCCCATCAAGGCCCATTTTATATAGTTTTAATCAAGGTATATTTACCTTATTGCGTTGAAATGTGGATGTTTAATGAAATTATCATAGTTTTGTGTCTCTTTAGCTAATATTAAAAACTTCTGTTCTGTGTTTTGACTTAAAAAATATGGTCACCGTACTTTTAATCTACATACAATGTCCGTCTTTTTTCTTCTTCCAGCTTTTAGAAGAATGCATGTCTAAGGGAGGTTTGGAATTTCAAAAAAAGACTGCTAAATTTACTTTTCTTAACGAACTAATTGCTTTGGTGTTGGATAAACATCCTGGTGCTCCTGCTCATGTTGAGACGAAAAAACGTATTATGGAATGTCTAATGCTTTGGACCGTTGAACATCAGGATAAATCAAAAATTCAAGAGGCTTACGATAATCTTAAAAAACAAGTAAATTTCCCACATGGACCTTCGGCAGCAAAGTCCAATTCTCCTGATTTGTTAAGTGTACGCGAAAACCGCTCAAGTATTTTGGGTAAGGATGATCAATTAGTAGCGAAACTTTTAAAACAAGGAGGAGAGGAAAACTATAAAAAAGCCAATTTGCTCATACAACATCGCTTCAATCAAGAGGCAAGACGTACTGAATTCATTTGTCACTTAAAGAGTGAATTAAAGAAAATTGAGAGCACAATGGAGGTACTTGAACAAATGCTAGATTCCTATAGCTCAGATGCACCTGGAGATGATAGCCGTGATATCATCCAAGATTTAAACAATACATGCAAAAGTCATTATGAACAAATGGCTCGGTGGCCCGATTTTTTGCGTGAAGGTGAACCGGAATTTTTGGGTAAGCTTGGGGATAACGAATAGTATAATTACATTAATGCCCCTACTACGGTTATCAACTTAACTCAGTTAAGTTGAAACTTAAGAACTTAGCTTTACAACTTCTAGTGATGAGTTGTGAAGCTTGAGTGTTTTTGTTAACCGCACTAACACATGGTTGTAAACAATTATACAAAACTGCAACAAATCGCTAAACCGTTATAGGAACATTGATATTAATGGTTTAAAAAATTTGTACATACATATGTATATAAATCTAGTTTTTAAAAACTGCTATTTAGATACAATAGTCTAAAAGCTGATTGGTGTTAAAAATTGACCATTTCATTAAGTTTAAGAAATATGAAAATTGGCGAACTTATAAAAGTGCAAAAATTAAACAAAATATAGTTAATAAAATTAAGACAAATTGCCAAGTTGATTACATTGTACAACAATTTCGCACTTTTTCCAAAATACTGGGGTTCTGACCATGGATAATAAAGGAGACCAAAATATATTATATGTATCGTCGTTTTAAAAGATCACATCGGCTTTTTTTTATAGGTGGGGTAGAGTTTTGGCCTGTTCCCATAACCCCCTTTTATAACGGTGAGTTTTGGCTCTTTTCTAAGAAATCGCAAAAACACTCCTAATAAGGGGTAGGGCTGCATGAAATTTTTCACAAAATTGTTTGCCGTAAAATTTTAATACATACACATGTCAGGCACAACAAAGCCCAAAACACAGACAGCAAAAAACAGCCAAACTCATGAGTAAATAAAAATACACCAGCCGGCTGGGTTGTACTGTATGCTAATTTCATTCATTAAGCCTACAATGCACAGTGGGGAGGTAGATATATTATATGTCACATGTCAAAAAATTATATAATTTTTAACACTTGTAAAATTTATTGTAGATATTTTGCAAAATATTTTTTTTGGGGGTTGTGGGATTCTTTTTAAGATCAGTCTAAGTAAAGTAAAAAAAAACACACTCGTAAAACTGCTCTGAGTGGAGAAGCAGGTCGCGCTTTTTGTCATTATTTCTTAAGGACCAACAGGTCGTTTTTGTTTGTCTGCTTTTGTTGCGTTGTCACCCCGCATTGGTTAGTGTTTCGGCGTCGTATAACTGTACCGAGTTACAGTTTTTGCCGTTTCTACATTAACTATATGCAATCGTTTTTAACCTCAATGTTTTAATGTGTTGTCTGATGGAGCACCAAAGAAAACAACTCAATGTGACTGGTGGAGAACCATTTATAACTCAGACGTTTTACTGGTGGAGTACCAAGGAAATAACTCAGACGTTTACTGGTGGAGATCAAAATACTCTGGAGCGGATTCCGGAAGCTCTCGCCTTCCTATACGAAGGTTTAGGTCGAACGAGGTTTTGCGGTTAAAGCTCCAAAAATTGTGTGATACGCTGGCATTATAACTTAAATAGTTCGCCAAAAACTTTTAGTTTTAAGTAAAATAATAAAAAAAAAGCATTGAAAAGTCGTTGTAGTTGGAAAGTTTAATTAAATATTATTAAAGGCTAGATTTCACTATTATACTTTCTATTTATACATGTCAAAAACTCAAGTAATATGACAAAGTGTAATAGTGTGAATGCAATGTGTCACGAAAATCACAAGTATTATGAAAAAAGTTTGACATCCCATACGACTTCATCGTTTTTTGAAAAATTTCTAAACAATAATACTTTTCATTGGATCAGGGTTGCATTTTATTTCATGTGTGAGTGTTTATACTTTGTGTGATGGTGTGAACACAAACTGTCATATTACATTAGATTTTTTGACAGTTGAATCAAAACTCATTAGATTTTTATCTCACAAAGTATTATGGAATACGTAAGACTTGTGAGATAGTGTAATCTAGGCTTAATTAAATTTTAATAAAAATTTTAATTATTCCCAACAACTCAAACAAAAATATTTCTCGGCATTTTTTGGATTCAATTAATTTTACAATTGTTGAAAATTATACATATTATTTTTTGTATTCCTTAAACTGTGATATAACATGTCTACTTCCCCCCCTTGTTGTAGGTTTAATGATCAAAGTTAGCATACAGTACAGTATTTACTCTTGAGTTTGCCAGTTTATTGCTGTTTGTGTTAAGTTTTGGTCTAAAGTGTGTACTGACATACTTAAGGCTAGATTACACTATTATACTTTGTATTAATACATGTCAAAAACTCAAGTAATATGACAAAGTGTGATAGTGTGAATGCAATGTGTCACGAAAATGACAAGTATTAAGAAAAAAGTTTGACATCCCATACGACTTCATCGTTTTTTGAAAAATTTCTAAACAATAATACTTTTCATTGGATCAGGGTTGCATTTTATTTCATGTGTAAGTGTTTATACTTTGTGTGATGGTGTGAACACAAACTGTCATGTTACATTAGATTTTTTGACAGTCGCAGCAAAACTCATTAGATTTCTATCTCACAAAGTATTATGGAATACGTAAGACTTGTGAGATAGTGTAATCTAGGCTTTATATAGTACAATTTCATGGCCAACATTTTTTGGAACATTTCATCCCTGACCTTCTTAGGGGCGATTTTACGAATTATTAGAATAGAGCCGAAAATGACCGTTATAGAAGGGAGTTAGAGGGTTTATATGATCCACAAAAATGTTTGCGTAACATTTTCTACAAATTTGCTGAACAGGCCTTATACCTCAGACGTAAAGAGCACAATCATTAAAAACGCAGACACACCCGTACTTCTTTATTTTTGTCTCCTCTATCAGAATCCGTTGTCAGAGCCCCGTTATTTTTTTCGGTTTTGTACAGTGTAATCGGTTTATTAAGTTGAAAATATAAAAATTCATAAAAATAATACAAAATATAAGAAAAAGTCTACTTAAATTTCCAGAGGATGTCTTAAATACTAAGGATCTTTTAATGGTTGTTTTACAACGTTATAAGGAACTTTTTGAAACTGAAGTACCTAGTTCTATATTTACCCAATCAACTACATCAGCCACTAACACCTCAATATCAACTACAACAAACACCGATTTGCTTTCAGAATTATTAGGCGACTCATTAACAAATGCTACAAAAGATGGAGATTCAATTATGACAACAGATCGTAGCAAAGCAAACGACACTTTGGACGACTTGAATGAAATTTTTGGCAGCATTAATGATAACGCTGACAATAATAAACCGCATCATCCCTCGGATTTATTAAAAAACTTAGACTTATTAGAGCCAATAAGTGTTTATGACAGCATATTAAAAAACAAGTCGGCCAGTACAGAATCACCAACAACGAATGGAAAGGAAGACAAAAAGCAGCAAGGATTTAAGGAGTTAAAAGAAATCGATAAATTAAGTGAAGAAATGTTTAAACAAAGTTTAAAAGAAGAGCAACGATTGCAATCATTTAAAAAGTAAGTCTTTATTTAATAATTAATTATTAAAAATAATAACTTATTTTCAGAGAAACTGAAAAATTAACTCTGAATGATATGGCTAAAGATAAAGCACAGACAATGCTGACATCTAAAGCACCGGAGAGTAAATTGAAAACTCCTATTAAATCTTCAGGCGAAACAAAAACTTTAGAAGATTTAACAGAAAATATAAAAGATATAAAGAAAAAGGAGAATAAAGAAGAATCTCTAGAGCAAATAATATTCCAGGATAAAGCATTGGAGTTTTCAAAAGATTTTAAAGAGAAAAGTCAAACCGATGGTCCCAATTTTTTAACACTTAAACCATTAGCAGAAATTACTGTCAATTTAGATGAGGTCACACCATTGGACGAATGTCAACGTATACTTTTAGATGATGACGATATACAGGTAACACTTAATTTTACAGCCGATCGCCCAAGTGAACATGTTTCAGTCATTGTTATGGCAGTTACTAACAAGTCCAAATTGCCTGTTAAAGATTTTCAATTCGAAGCTAGTGTCAAAAAGGTAACGTAGTTGCAATCATTTAAGTAATAAATTATTATATTGTTGACTTTTTAAATTTTAGCCATGTAAAGTACGTTTACTTCCTCCTACGGATGTTGCAATAGGACCTAGAAAGCCTTTTCGACCATCCACTCCAATAAATCAAGTTATTTTACTATTAAATACTACACAAAAGCCTGTGGATATTACATGTATAGTCGGCTATAAACTTGGTGATGACCCCGATCCAATTAAGGAATCCATTGTGGCCAAAGGCATTCCATATGTTTAGTGATTCAAATTCGTTTAAGTCTGCTTTTACACACATAAATTTTTCTTCTTCTGTTCAACTTTTTAATATGACGCACCATAATGGGAATCATATAACAAAACAGAATTAAAGCAACTTTTCGGAACAAGCAAGTATGGACCCCTCTTTCTTATTCTTATCACTTTCTCCCATAAACTCAGACTTGCTTAAGAAAAATTAATGTGTCTAAAAGCGAACAAAAAGCATTTTTAAGTTACTTTTAATTGTCCAATATTTATACTTAGACACTAAATTTAAAATGAATTAATGAAGAATATGACTAATACTAACAAATGCTATTAACAAAGTTCTATTGCGTTTTCTTAGATGTAATAAGAAGTTATTTTAAAATAAATCATATTTTATTACTTATTAAGCAAGGCTTCAGGAGAAAACGAAAAACATTACAAGTCATTAGGGAGGATATTAAATATTTTTTCCAGATTTATCTAAAATTGTAAAAATAATATTAAAATATTTTCTATTCTATTTTTTTTGAGAGATGTGCAAGAAGTTTTTAATATTTCTATGTTTAATATATGTATCTGCTAAATATTTATTTGCCAATTTATGTTATATTTTGTCATTATTTATTAAACATTAACCCCCGTATTTATAAACGATTATTAAATTTAACAAACGTTTATTAAGGCAAATTTTCATACAAAATTTGTTTTGTAAACCTTTATTAAATTTTAAAAATTTTTATACATACGGGCGTTACACTACAAACTATAAAAATTATAAATTTGTTGCTTTTTTTAAACTAAATTTGAAAAGCCTGGGGCCGAATTGCAGCAGTCGTGATCAAGTAAGATTACGTATCGAAAAAATTTCCTCACATATTGAATTGATAGAGTACTCTGCATTTGACAGCTTTCGTTACGAAATTTTAACCAAATGTACTAGATTTGTTTTACATTGGAATATAATCGGAATTAATTCAAAACAAACACAATAAAAGCAAATTAAATTTTCGCGGCTTATTCAATTAATATTCGTGAAATAAAATGCTACAATTTATGTTGGTATCACAAGTTTTAGTTTTTAAACTTGCCAGCACATATTTTAAAACGAGAGAATTCGAATTGTGCTCGCGAGCAGAATTTCTTCCTACCCTGCTCAAAATGTTACTTTTTTTTCTTAGGAGGGCAGAATAGATGTTATTTGTTTTATGTTAGAATCAGAATATCGTGTCAGATTTTGATTTGATCGTTTTTCTGATCAGCTGGCAGGTGGAAAGTTTTCAAAATTGTTTATTAGACTTAGCCTGGGTTTTGGAGATCTCAGTCAAACTAGGTTTAGTTAATCTGAAAACAGATTTATGCCGCCATTACAAAGTTTGTCTACAAAATGTTGCTGGAACAGCGCAGTTTTGCTTAAAATGTCGGTCTTTAATGAAATAATGGAAAAAAAGTCACGTCAGTCGGCTGTTGCTTTGTTGTCATTTTGTCAAAGTTATTTAAATCAGTTGCAGATCAGCACTTGTTGATGAGCGTCATTAGTTTTCTGCTGTGTTTTGCCTTTCACTGCAGTATACGGCAGAGAACTGCAACAATACATAATACTTGCGAGCGCACTAGCTATTTACTAAATCATTTTTAGTCTCGAATACTTTTAAGCACTCGCTTTTACTGATATTTTGGCTCGTTCTTCATACAAAGCGAGCTTCATGCATGAAATATTACACAATAACTTTTTACTTGTACATGTGTTTACTACATAAAGTAGTAAGAGCCCAGAAAAAAGTATGAACAATGTCACAAACACTCAAAGCAAAGTTTCGTGTTTTTTCTATTTTCATATTCGGTAACTTCTTTGTATTTAACTTACAAGACTAAGGTGTAACGACCAGCTCATAACAACAACATTCACGGAATTTTCATTTAGTATATGCTCGTGTATTTAAAATGCATTATTAAGTGAAAACATGACTGCCAGATTTTATAATTTCTCGTAGGTTTAAATGATTTAATGTATGTTTTGCTATTTATTTTATGTATGTAAACTAGTAATGCCTTTTTAAAGTATTTTATTAAATATTATCTATAAAATTACATTTTTACATACATTAAATTAAAAATTACAAGCTTATGAAAAAAGAAACCAAATTTAATTCAAACTTATTTTTTATAAAATAACAAAAATCATTTTAGGTAATATTTTGTGGCAAATTAAAAAAAAAATGGATTTAAAAACAATAAACTATCGAATGACTTCGGCCTTAACCTGCTTCGCTTTTCAGTTAGAATATTTCCCGCTAATGAATAGGCACGTTCCGATGCAGCACTGTTTGCCGGTATTGAGTGTAATTTGCATAACCGAGGATAATATTTTTCATTTTTGCGCCACCACTGCAATAAATCAAAGTCATCAGTCCTAATTACTGCTTCTCTACTATCTTTTCCTACTTCATTATTTATGGATTCTTGGAATGAGTTTGATTGTTAACGTTAATAAAGAGCGCACTCAGCCATTTAAAAAAAATGTTCTTATGTGCATCTTTAGCATCATAGAATATAATTGTGTGTTTTTTGTAAAATTTGTTGTCAAAAATGTATAAATATATAAAAAGTAAATTCTGTGTCTACGTCGCACAATGAAATAACGGACTGCGCTGCGTTGCCATTGGTCAATATTTTTGTAAAAATATTTACATATAAATGAAATTGACGTATAAAAAATTGTGATTCAAAAGCCTGTCGCATTCGTTATATACATATTTTAATTAAAATTTTCCACGAACATTTTTCTTATACAGCCCAATTATGAATAAAAATTCCCCGGGAGTTTTCTCTCTTCTCTCATTTTTCCTATGTTAATTCAATTGTAAAATTGAGAAAAGGGAAAAAAACTCCCGGGAAACTTGTATTCATAATTGGGCTAATAATAACTTTTAAATTCATTTTATTTCATAATGAATTTAGCCCTACATGTTTACTTAAATATACGATCATTAATATTTTCCTAAACCATCTGGCAGCGCTGCTTTAAGTATTACTACAAATGACTAAAGGCCTAACCAGAATGTGAATAACGTGGCTTAAGCAACCGAGCGAATACATGTAAATCATATGTGTAAAACCATGTTGAACTTGAGGGAACTTTTTGTTAAATTTAATGAAACTGTAATTTGCTTAAGCAAAGTGCGAAACTAATCGCACATTCCGTACGGAATCAAAAGTTTTTTATTTTGTTTTTGTTTTTTTTAATGTATTTGAGAGGCTTTTTTGTTTATTTTTGACAGTAGCTTAAGTTTGTTTATGCACATTCTGGTTGGGCCTTAATGCTGCGAGTAAACACTTGTGCACTCAGGCAGTTATAACTCTATAACTCAGCGAAGAGCAGATAGAGAACATTGAATAAAAGAGAGAAAATTAGTTGATTTATCAGAAGTACGAATGCTATTGCCGAATGTTGAAAAAATAAATTTACGAAACAATACAAAACAGAACTCATATAAATTTCATTGCGTTTACTAAAGGCTCGTATGTTGCAAACACAATTTCTTACGAACCTGGCGAGCACATATAAAAGCAATAGGCTGTATTAACTACACCGCAACTCGTTTTAAGGCGAGTATCATAAATCATAAAAACGGGTGCTCGTTGCAGTTCTCTGGTATACGGATGGAAAAAGGTAATGTTTAAATTTCCTATATACACTTCCAAACCTAACGCTTTTATTTATATTTGTGTTCATTGGCAGAAAGATATAGAGGGAATGGAAGAGTGAAATAAAAAAGAAGTAAGTGCATAATAAATCCGAATCTCGTGCAACTGGAGGAGGAACATTTTACAAATTCCAACTGACTCAAACGGAAGAAGCTATTGTGCGAATGTGTGGAATGAAAACAAACGTTGATGGTATCTCGGTAATAGAACTGGGCAAAGTTTTCGATTCAGAACTTTCCCTAATTGATGACATTTCTACAACATCTATTTAACCTCTAGGAGATAGAAACGCCAATCACTTACAGTACAACAGCATTTTTTAAAAAAATTTAAGATGGTAAGGGGAAAAATCAATAAAGTCACATCTTTTGAAAAAGAAAACTCATATCTGTAGAAAAGAAAATGCAGCTTGCATTTCGACGCAAATGTAAATAAATCGTACAATAAAAAAAAAAAAACAATGAAAATGTGGCAAACTCCGTGAAAGACTTGAAAGATGAGGTCAAGTTTCGGTTTCTGAAGTTTTAAAATATTGGTGGAGATAAATAAAATAAACAACCAGCAATTGAAACTGCAGTTATTAGAATTTAATACGCAAGACAATAGCAAAGAACAGTGATCTCAAAAAATCAATTACTTATATATCGTTGGTCTCATGTAGAAAGACCCTAACTCACATAAATGCAACTTTACAGGAGAAGGCAAAAACATAATAGAAACTGTATGTATCATAATGTAAAATGGCTTCTTCAATTGCTTGCTAAACTGATATTTTTGATGCTATTGTATTAAATTTTTGTGACGAGGTGTACTTGTGGGAAATGTATTGGAATCACTAAAAAACTCAATTTGGACAAAAATCGAGTAAGGACCTTTCTCCATGAGACCGACGATATGTACCTTTATAAGACTAAAATAAGTACAAAAGACAACTGTGTTAAAAATTAATTACATTCATTCGTTTAATAAAAAATTAATTTAATTCCGTAATAAATACTAAAACAATTTTATAAGTTAAATTTTATTAAATAATTAACATTGACGAAAAAAAAATTAATTGGATTTCATAAAATATAATGAAATAATTTTATAACGCGTTTGTAATTTCGTCTCGTATGGGTCGATTACGGATGACAACTGAACTGAAGTTGTGTTCCAGCAGCGAAATCAGGAAACGCCGCACAGTGGCTGAAAACCGTTTTTCATTGGCCAAAAATCTGTAACTTTTGAACCGAAGGAAATATTACAGTTTTTTTTAATCGACAGATAGATTCTTTAACTTTTCTCTACTTTAATTTCAATAAAATCGGTTGAGTAGTTATTGGGGAATTTACGGGCAAAGTGGAACTTTAGATTTTTTTAACTTTAGCGTGAAATATGTTTTTTTTTATTTTTTTTAATTATTTAACATTGTAATTTTTGGATTTAAATAATAATCATTAACATTTTTTGTAATAATGCGACACTCAAAAAAATTAAATGTTTACGCTATAAAAAAAATATTAATATTAAGGGTATTCATTTCAGTTTTTTTATTTGTTGGAAAAGTGGAAAAATGTAATTTTTGTTACAACAAACACAAGTAAAAACTTTTCCACCGAAAGTTGCAATTTAAACAAGCTTTAACCAAGTGTAAAAAAATCAGATTGGAAAATTACAATTTTACAATTTTTAAAAAATTGGCAATTCACAAACTTCCAATTGAGTGTGGCTACCACCATATTAAAAATGTTGTTATATTTCACAAAAAGCACTAAAATTTACATCTCTTTTTAAGATAATCAACTATGATTCTGAAGTTATCAACTTTCGAGTGGATTCGGATTCTAGAAAATTCCCGGATATCTTATAAATTCATTTTTATAATTATTTAAGTCATAAATATTAGGTATGTAATTTTTAAAAATACAGTAAGCTTTGGATGTTATCAAATCAAATTAATTTTTGTAAAAATTAATATACGAGTCAAGGCGAATTCATACAGGTGACCGCATCATGAGATAGCGTTATGCTAGCTATCCCTTTTTTTTTAAATACTATGTTGTTTTTGTAAAAAGTTAGAGTGAATGTCAAAATTATTGGTTGAAAATATAAAAAAGAGAATTTGTTTGTTTATGCTTTATAAGGTAAATCTTTGTCCTGTATAGGAAATTTTTTGCGGCTCGTGTTTATATTTTATGTTCATTTTTTTTTTGTTTTATAACATGGGGTCTTCACCTGACAATTTAACATTTAAATAAGTTTTTTTTAAGTATTTAGATTTTTATTGAATTTTAAATTTTAACAAATTTTTTCACAAAATGTAAACAACGAAAATATAATTTTTCTGAAACTAAAAAAAGATGTTCATATTTCTTTAGAACAACTTCGCACTGCTAGTAATCATCGATTTAGGTGGATCGTATGTTTAAACATTATTTATGCTTATTTATTTATGAAGAATTATTAAAGCTGCTATTGTATTAGTTTTGAGTCGTCAACGATGATCCGTCTTAATAAGTTTAAGTTGGCTAAAAATTCTCTAATATTTTATTTCTGTACATTTTGCGTACAGATTCAAAAGATACGAAAATTATCAGGATTATACATGGTACTTGAAGTCACCAAAAGATACGAAAAATGTATCTTTCGTATCCTAATGGCAACACTGTGTCACTTGCTTTTAAACCTTTTCATACTTTTTTTTAATACCAAAGACAGGTAGAAAATAATTGGTGGTTCTTATTTCCCTTGATCTGGCGAAAGCTTTTAATTCGGTGTGTTACTCGACGATGATAACTAAGCTTTATCAAAGATATAATCTTTCTAAGTCTGCAGGTAAGCTTATATTGTCATATCTAACTAGAAGAACTCAATTTGTTGATGTACATGGGTTTGTTCTGGTAGTTTACCTATTTTATCTGGTGTTCCTCAGGGCTCGGTCTTAGGACCTCTACTTTTTAATCTTTATATTAATGATCTACCCGAAGTTCTGGATACCAGCATGTGTACACCTTTTTTATTTTCTGATGATATTTTTTTATTGTTTAGTAATTCTCATGAGCTTGCTGACGTCTTAGAAGACAATATAAACTGTTATCTAGACCGTATTTTCTGCTGGTTGTCTGATAATTCTTTGACAATTAATACTTCAAAAACTTAAGCTATTAGGTTTGGATCCACTGTACGTTCGTTTTCTGATTTTGATACACACATTGGTGGTAACAGAATTTAGTATGTCAATCAGCATAGGTGCTTGGGTGTAATTGTGGATGACCGACTTAGTTTTGAGGGACATATTGACCATGTTTATCGTAAGGTTTCGTGGAAGTAGTATCGGGTACTATTGGTATGAACCTCAGGAGGATAGAACGTGTAATTAACTCTATTGCTAGATATATTTATAATGCTCGTAGACATGAACATATGTCTGGATATGTGAAAAGGTTTTTGGGTTGTTATTTAAGTAGCTTTGTGAAGTTTCGCAATCTTTTGTCAGGTGTAGTTGCTCCTTTAATTAATGAATTTGTTTTTTCTCATTCAATAAGGAGAAAACAGATAGTTATACCGAGGATTGCATGTCAGACGGATCCAAACGGGTACAAGAGTATATGCAGGGCTAAGGAAAACATTTTCACCTTTCTATCAGTGGTTTTACCTTCTTAATCCCTTTTGATCCGCAAAACTTCTATTCTACTAAAGTTGAAATTTGACAAAAATATAGTAGTTTAGAAATTTTTTTGAAGTAATTACATTAAAATTAAAAAAGTGTTAAACAGACGGGTCCAAACGGGTACAAGAGTAAATACAGGGTTAAATAAAACACTTTCACCTTTCCCATAGTGGTTTAAGCTTCTTAATCCCTTTTGATCCCCAAAAGTTCTATTCTACTAAAGTTGAAAATTGACAAAAATATAGTAGTTTAGAAAATATGTCTTTACATCTCAAATACAAATAACACAATAGTCGCAAATATTACCTTTTAAAGATAACAAGACTACCAACCTAGCAAAAAAGCTAGCAGGTCATTATCGCTGATAGTTTTTGTGCAATGATAACTTCTTTCGGATTAAATTTTATTGAACTATCATTTTCATATTGATTTAAAGTATTATCCCTCTGAGAAGATCGAGTGGTAGCGATCGAAACATGTCAGGGTAACCAGCCGCCTGGGTTCGAATCTCAGGTCAGTAAAGAATGAATGATTATCAAAAACAATTTTAATTAATTTTCATGTTGTAAAATTAATTTCTTCATAAAAATAATTTAATTAAAATTAAATTTGAGGAACTTAAGCCTGATTAAAAATATTGAAAATTTGGATTAAAAACACCAAAAATTTTACTTTGCCATATATAGTTCAACAAAATTACCACAATACTAATTATTGTTAAAGCTAAGGCACGAGCTCTATGTGTACATTTGTCCTTCAAGTTGTGCTGAAAAAGGTCAACAAGAAAAAGAAAGACAAACATGAAAAAACCAAAATGTACTTTGGACTTCAAGAAGAATTCTTGACAAAAAGTACGAAAAAACAGAGGTAAAGAAAAACATGTAAAATCAATTAAAAATGAATAATCATTCAAAAAAGCAAATTTCGATCTACCAAAGGTTAAAGTACAATTTGGTTTAAGGATTGATGTTTGACTATTGACATCAGCAGTCGTTGATGGCTGCGAGTGTAAGACGGCAAATCCCTCTGAGGAGATCGAGTGGTAGCGATCGAAACATGTCAGGGTAACCAGCCGCCTGGGTTCGAATCTCAGGTTAGTCAAGAATGAATGGTAATCAATAACAATTTTAATTAATTTTCATGTTGTAAAATTCCTTTCTTCATAAAAATAATTTAATGAAAATTAAATTTGATGAACTTAAGCCTGATTAAAAATATTGAAAATTTGGATTAAAAACACCAAAAATTTTACTTTGCTTAAATTTTTTGCAGCAAATAAAAAAAAACTGTTTCTGAATGCTTACCTAACACTTTGATAAATAAGAAGCAAAAGCAAAAAAATAATTTGATTAATCTTTTATATGTATGTTCTTTGCTTAAGCACCCAACAAACCACCCAATTTGGCCCCTGTATTACATTTAAAGTTTAAATTTTAAGCAAAGCAAAAACTTTTATTTGCAAAACAGCCGTTCGTTGAAAAATTTCGGCTTTCCCAGAAAAAAATATTTTGACCTATGAAATTGATCAAATTAAATGCAGAAGGTCTTGATTAAATGCGTAAATTTGAGTCGTTTTCAGCAAAACTGGCCTTGTAGTTACCGAGAAAAATGAAACAAACATAATCAAAAAATAAGGCAAAACTTTTTTATCCTATTTTTAATGATAAAAAGACTTAACTTTTTTTTTTTTAAATTAAATTGTATAATTTTTTGACCTCAATAAATTATACAACTTCTATTTAATTTACAAACATATTTTAGGGCGTTCACTTAAATATGTTCCAAAAGGTTTGGAGTTGATAAAATAAAGACTAGAATAATACATACCATAGAAAAAACAAGCAACAATATAATTTTTTGTGTGGATTTAATTATTTCATATACATAATTTAATTGGCTTATAGTTTGTCGTACTTGATCATAAAGAGGATATTAACTCGAAATTAAAAATTTTCATTAGAAGCAAAACTATTTTTAATTAAATATAAAAGTCATATAAAAAAGAATTTTTAAACCAACCGTTTTTTTTTTACCATAAGTAGATAAAATAGCAAGATATTTTTACAGCGGGTAGATATGAATATTGCGTGTACATTTTTTTTAAGTGAAAAAATAAAAAAGTTAATACCCTCCATAATCAAGTGCGATGTATGTATATTGTTTGTTTTTTTTATAATTTACTGTAAAAATTACAAAAAGATTTACATGTCCTTATTTCTTGTTTTTTTTTCTTATAAAAATGATTAATACAAAAATCTTAATTTAATATGAAAGAAATAAAGATAAATTACATTAACAAAAACAATGTAATTTTCAGTTTCAATTAGGGATGTGCGAATAACCTGCTATTCAGAATGCTGATCAATCAATTAATCTATATTTCTGGGTAAGCAACATTATGATTGAAAAAAGAATTCAAATTTTGATAATTCAAGTTTGAATAATTCTATTCAAAAATAATAATAATTTTATAAATAAAACTATTGTGATGAATATAAAATGGTTTACAACTCAATTGCATAAAAAGCCATGAGAATTTACATAATTGAAAATCCTACCATATATCACATTATGATAATTATGTAAACTCAAGATAGAAAATTATAAAAAAAGAAACATTTTTTTAATTTTTCAATTATTAAAAATCTTAATTATCAAAAGTTCTGATTAATCAAGTAATCAAAATTAAGTTTAATTAATATAAAAATAATAAATAATTCAAGAGTTTAATTGATGATAATTTTGTATAACCGAAATTTTTGGCTAATCGATTATTCGCACATCCTCTAGTCTCTAATAATCCAATCACGCAAAAAAAGTTTGTATATAGTAAAAAAAAAAAAAAAAATAATTTTGAACTTATATCGATAACTTACGACCCACAAACGTACAAAATGCACCACACATCCACGGTGGTTTGATAAGGGCAGATCTGCGTCTGGCTCTTCCCCAATTGTCCCTCCACGTTAATGCTTGATGTTATTCAGTAACAATTTCATCTTTAAATGACAAAGCAGTAATAGCTTTAGTATGTCCAGTGTATTTACGTTCGGGATTTTTTGTTTCTAGTTTCCAAAGGCGAGCTATACCGTCACTAGAGGCGGTAAATAAGTATTTTGAGTCGGCACTGAAGGCAGCGTCCCATACCCAATAGCTTTCTATGGACAATTCCCGCCACATGGTGAAATCATCGGTTTTCCATATACG
This sequence comes from Pollenia angustigena, assembly GCA_930367215.1. Classification (NCBI taxonomy): domain Eukaryota; kingdom Metazoa; phylum Arthropoda; class Insecta; order Diptera; family Polleniidae; genus Pollenia; species Pollenia angustigena. The sequence continues at coordinate 120,987,778 of OV884059.1, read as the reverse complement.
GGCAGTACCATCACCAGAAGTGGTAACTAATAAACGAGAGTCGGGACTAAATTTACAACGTAAAACATAACGCTTGTGAGCAGCTATTTTCAGTTTGGGATGTAAAGTGGTTAATTTTTGATTTGCCGAGGAACTTAGCGACCAAATGTAACAATTTCCTTTATTGTTAACAGCAGCCATATATTGACCATCCGGTGAAATGGCTACATCTTGTATGGAGGCATCAACCTCAGGTATTAATTGTTCATGTACTTCCGATTTGACATCCCACAAGTAGACACCACCATTTTGAGCACCCATGGCAATTTCAACCTGATTAGGATGTAAACAAGCAGCATTAACGGGTGCTTGACAATCGAATACTCGGGAACAGTGAGGTGAGGCTGATAGCATATCCCATATACGCACACGATGATCTTCGCCTGCGGTAAACATCCAATTGCCATCTTCTTGAAACCCCAAGCGTGTGACATTCTTTTGAACACTTTCAAAGTTGATGACAGGCACATTAGAACTAGACTCCAAATCATACAAACGTATGCACTGATAGCCACAAGCGGCTAGACGTGTTTTATCGGGAGTACGGTCCAAGGCATTAACTTGCTATTCGAGAATTAAAAATAAATAGCTTTGTATGTTAAATTAAATTCGTTTAGTTTTTTTTACAGTTAAAAATGGTTTTCTCCAAAATATTGTTACCTACCGATGTCTCAACAAACCGCAGCGTGCGTATACAATTGCCGGTATGTGCCTGCCATAATTTAATGGTGTGATCATATCCACCAGTGGCTAGTATTAATTGGTCACCTGTTGTTTCCATAACTAATGTGTGATTTGTTTTATCAATTTTAAATTTAAGCTAAAATTTCATATTTTATCTGCTTTTCTAAACTCAGTGTCTGTCCATTGTCTAGTATTTTGTTTTTTTTTTTCTCAAACAGGCAACTGTCAACACTGAGTTATGCTCTTTTGCTGGGTATTCACAATAAAAATGCAAGTATTCACAATAACGCCTTTTCGCAATAACCACGGCGAACTCATGTATAAATTCGCCTTGGCAATGCCTGTAAGTGTAAAAAACCGTTAACTTTAAAATTTATATTAAGTGCCGGTTCACACACGTCAAGTTTGACTTCCAAGTCTTGAATTTTAAGGAGGGGGAAAAAATTACATACTCTTTTCCCTTCTCCCCTAAAAACGTTACAAACCAATTTAAAATGCAAAATACAAAGAATAATAATATTAATAATATTTTGTTCTGGGCACATTTTTTAATTGTCTAATTATTTTGCTTTTAACATTTTTATAAAATATACGAATCAAGGCATATTTATAGCAGGTAGCAAGGCGAATTCATAAAGGTGACATTTTCCAGTCATCTGTTTATTGTTTATTTTTTTGTGTGTATACTGTATGTCAAGCCTTGTTTACATTTTGTGAAAAAATTAATTCAATTTTAAAATTCAATAAAAATTTAAATTGTTGAAAAAAAAACTTATTTAAATTATATATTATATAAAAACAAGAAATTAAAAATGCGCAAGGAATAAGTGAAGCCACAATTAATTTGCAATTGAGGAGTTTCTTAAGCAATTGTGTATATTTTATTAACAAAAAAATTTCCTTTTTTATATTTTCAAAAAATATTTTTGACATTCAATCTAACTTTTTACAAAAACAAAATACATTGTATTTTTCAATAAAAAGGGATAGCTAGCATAACTCGATCTCATGATGCGGTCACCTTTATAAATTCGCCTTGGCAGGTAGTCTCGGAAAGCCAGCTGGTTATTTTTTATTTGCTTGTTTTGTGATACAAACTGTCAAAAATTGTATGGTAAACAAGTAAAGTTTTTTGTCTTTATCTTTTGTATTTTTTGTCTCTTTTCAACCCCTTTGCTGTTTGACAGTTCGTATCACAAAACAACAATAAAAAGTCCTGTTGTTTGCTTTATTGTACAATTGTTGTAATCTCGCGGCTACCTGCTATATTTATACCTTGATACGAATGTTTTCAAAGCTTTGCAACAAACAAAAATTAAAGTCGCACTGCACATTACATATTTGGTATAGCCGACGGTTGTATTTTCGCTGCCGTTGTTAAAAAATTTTCAATTTTAGTACATTTTTTGTCGCCGTCAACGATATGTGTTACTGACGTTTCCAACGTCTGCAATGTTACATCGACTTCGAGTGCAATGTTATGGCATTTATGATGTAATCTCTTGATAGTTTTCGACATGAGTAACAGACCCAATTTTTTCCAACTTTTCGAGAAACGATGGAATATTTTGTTTCACATCTTTTCTATTCGAGAAGTTTTCACTATAGTTACAGAACATTGGTACTGGGTAATTTAATTTAAAATTTCCAAGTTGATAATTTTTTGCACAAGGTCGGTATTTTTATAAATAAAATCCAACGTATGTGGCCCAAGAATATATGATAAATTTAATGTTTTGAACTTGGCGACATTTTTTTTTACTACTGTCTTGTCACTTTCTTATCAATATTTGTAGCCGTTGCAGAGAAATAGATTTTTAGGAGTAGCTGTTGTTTTACATTTATTTTCTATAGCTATCACATGCACACCATATTGTGTGAACACAGCTTAAGCTGTATTTACACTAGTGGGGCTCAAGCAGAAAGTATTTTTGAGACTTTTTCAGATTTTTTGGAAGAGGTTTAGAGGTCGCTCAATTCGAATTTTTGCCAAAAATCGAGTTTGCCGGTCTTTTTTTGAGTATTCTTCATAACTTCGCCAAAAACCATAATTTTCTTCACTCTTAAAGAAATAAGTTAACAGAAAAATGTCCAAGCCTTTTTTTTGTTTGCATTCACTGTAAATTTTTGCAATTAATTTGCTCATTAATTTGTACCCTCCATAAATTTTGTAAATAACGCTCTATAACTTTAAAAACAACGCAGTTTCATTCTAAATAATTTACTAACAAATATTTTTGAATATGCTCTTACCGTTCCCGAGTTATACCGGTTTTCAGCTTTGTAAACAGCTTATGATATTATAAAACCTACCCAACTTAAAAATCAAACTTTTGCTTTTGCTTTGCTTATAAATCATATATTGTGGTTCTTACGATTTAGCTCTATGCCCTGCAATAAATTCGGCAAATCAGTTTCAGAAGTTGTGACATTGATGTTAGTGTTATCCATTACCAATACGTCAAGATTAAAACAATTTTACTAAAGACCAGCATGAAGACATGCAACAACGAGAAGACTATTCACAATTGTTTCATGTGATTTTTTTCTTTTTGGGTGATAGATCTAAGCCCTATCCAAAAGTAAAAGCTTCAGGGGCTATTAATCGGGCTTGATAGAGGAAGAAAATTATATATTCCTTAAAAAATGCATTTTTCGAAACCAGCTGCAATCTTACATGACCAATTAAAAATAGATGCTTTGCTGGAATTTAGTTCATTTATTTTAAAAAAAAAATATCAAAAATTGGTACCTCTGTCAATGCCCACGATATACTCCTCTCAATGATCTTAGTCTTTAAAAGCGGTTGGATAACTGCAAAATTATAAATGTAGCAGTTGCGCACGCCACATTAAAACTTTTCTAGGTACTTTTTTGAAGAATCGATATGTTCACCAAGACATTGAGTTGAATGGCAAAAAATCTATGTACATACGCCAAGTAGCGAGAATTGTGTAGTAAATTTTAATAGAAGACATCTTTAAAAATCGGATGTTGTGTATTAATAACCGAGATGCTTGTTCGTAATTTGGAAACTATGGCTCTTGCCGTTCTCAAGATATACATAAAAAAACAACAGGGGATTTATGGGTAAAATTAGAGGCAGTTGTGGTTTGTTGCTCATATTTCAGACATTTGTGGACCGATCATGTTGAATTTCAATAGAAAAAAATTCCGGACCAAATGTATAGCTACCTAGTCGCCATCATATCTGGGGCCTCCCATTTCAATGGCCGCACAGAGAGACGGACATCGTTAATCAACTTTGTAGGGCCTAAGACCATTATTGTAAAAATTACAAACTTATGTATAAACTTTTACCTTCGGTGAAGGGCAGTTTATACAATAATTTGTTTTTTTTTTGCTGTGCTCAAACTTTGAATTTTTAATTTCTTTTGGTTTTCTTAAGTCTAAAATGTTTTTTGAATGAAAATTAATATGATTAACAAAATTTTTTTCAACTTTTTAAATTTGACTTTGATATGTACATAAGTACAATACAGACTTATATTCCTAACAACTTTAAAAAATTTAAGAAGACAGATTTTACAGCAAAAGAACTTCATTGTCATCTAAACTCTTCCCATCAAATTAAAACGAATGAATAGTTTTTGTAGCAGCAATAAATGGCATTTCCATTAATATCAATTAAAAATTATTTAAACAATTTTCACTCTTATTACTCAATAAGAATAAAAAATAGAATTAAAAAAATAGTACTTTTATAATGCAAAAGTTAAAATGCATTAAGAAATTTGCCAAGCTCTGCAGTGCTTTCACTAATGTGTGTGTACTGCCATGATGAGGATGATTGTTTATTATAAAATATTCCATGCTTATTCATCCACTTATTTTGTAAACAAGTCATATTGATGGAAGGATGGATGGATAGATGAGATGAAAGAGTGAATAAGGGAAATTTGTATAAAACCACATGATCAATATTGTAGCAATGATTTCATAATTGTAGTAAAAAAATTGCATTTGGGTTGAAATGTGACTGTGACAATATTTTAATCAAATTCGAATGTGGAGGGCTGTACAGTAAAACATTCCACCTCACAAGCAAAATATATATTTGGGGTATACACAAGGTGTCATGTTATATTGTCATAATGTTCTAACATTTTAAAATGGTTTAAATCAGGGATTTCCATTTCTTTGCACAATTGTGCACACCAATACTTAGACATATTTTTATGCTCTTCAATTCAGTCGTCGATGTGACTTCGACAAGTGTACATGTGTAGCGAATGCTATATTATTTTGTTTCAGCTAACACTCAAAAAATATTGTGCGGTCAAAAATGCTCTTGGTAACATCCAATGCCTTGCGTGCAATTTTTATTTAGAGTTTAAATTTTAAGACTTAAATGTAATAATATAACATTTCATAAGTTTATATGCAAAGCAAAGAACTTGTTAAAATGGTAATTATTTGAGATTTAAAATCAATTTTTAATATTTCAGATAAAAATGCGTTAACCGATATATTATTAAGGAAAAAATTTTGTATTCTATTGTTTTGTTTGTGAAAAAAATTCTTTGATGCCTGTAAAAGGGTCCCTTTTTCTTTCGTTAAAAGACGTACCTAAATGCAGAAATTATTAAGAAAAATATAGCCACAAGAATTTGTTGGTATTTTGTGCTTGTAAAAATATTTTTGTTTCTGTACCAATCGCGTCGGTGGGTTTTTTTCTTTGAAAACTTTTTTCATAAGTAAGTAAAAATATTTAAAAAACAAGTTAGAGTGCTATATTCGGCAGTGCCTAATCTTTGATACCCTCCACCGACAGTTCGAATGTTTAAGGAGTAATATCTGTATGATGTTATTATTATCTTAAACTGTGACGATTTGTTATTAATTATGGTTTTAGGCGACTAAACTGTTTTCCGGTAGTATGGTTTATAAGGGGCCTAAGGTAAATTATGGACCGATCATCACGAAATTTCACAGCGTCATTTCTAGGTTTTTAAAACTGTGACGTACCAATTTCTGTTATGATAGCATTATTAATTATGGTTTAAGGTGTACTAAACTGTTTTCCGAGAGTAGGGTTTCTATGGGACCTAGGGTAAATTATTTACCGATCTTCACGAAATTTCACAGTATCATTTATAGTCCTATAAAACTATGACGTACCAAATTTTGTTACGCTAGCGTTATTTTTTACTGTTTTAGGCGTACTAAACAGTTTTCCAGGAGTAGTGTTTATATGGGGCTTAGGGGAAATTATGGACGGATCTTCACGAAATTTAACAGCGTGGTTTCCGGTCAAATAAAACAAATTGTTGCAAAATCTGATCTCATTCCGTGCCTTGTTCCAGCATTTATGTTATTTTTTGTAACAAAATTATCAATTTTTTTAGGTGGTGGTTCCACATTTTGATTCATAGCTCTGGTCCTACTGAACCGATTTTGCTGGATTTCAATCCCAAACTGCTTAGGATAACTACAAGCAATTTGGCAACAAGTTTGTTCATTTCTTTTGAGTTGTTCGAAAGTGAGCGTGTTTTCAACAGACGGACAGACAGACGGACATGGCTAAATCGACTTAGAATTACTCAAGGACCCAGAATATATATACTTTATGGGATGAGATGAATAATAAAAAAGTTTCACACGGAATGACAAACTTAATATACCCTCTTCACAACTTATTGTGGTGGAGGGTATAAAAAGTTTTGTTTTGCTAAAATTTATGTGTAATCCTATACAGATAAAAGCAAATGTCACAGCAGGTTCTAATTTTTTCCCAAATTAAAACTGGTAATTTTTCCAATTTTCCAAAAAATTCACTTGTTTATAGATATCTCGAAATCGACAAAAGATATGAATATGCCGAAATATTTGAAACACTTTTCAAGACAGGTTTCAAGATTTTGTAATTTTACAACCGCTATTAGATCTTTTCGAAAACCCTTTTCGTTGCGATGTAAGCAACTTCGAATTTGATATTCAATCAGAACTAATCATACTACGAAGCGAAGTAAATGCTCTAGACGAAAATAATATTGTAGAGTTCTGGAAAGATTTGGATGGCGAGTTCTATCCTGAACTTTATTCGGCACTACTTACCTATGCGAACAAATTTTTTCGGAATTAAAATTTATTTGTTCCAAGCAACGTTAATTAAGTTAAGTTCATCCCATTTGAAAAGCATTCTGCTATTACGAAAATGCCATAGAAGTATAATTTTAGAAGATTTTATTTTATAAGTTGTATAACACAAGGGAACAAAATTAAACATGTTGCTAGAAAATGTGTAGCAGTTCTTTACCAATTCAATGTCGCTGATTTTAAAACTGCACTTTTTTCTATATTTATTTTTTATGAATTTTTAAAACATAAAAATCTTTAATTTTTTTACAATTGTTTGATAAGATATTTGAAACTGATTTAGAGTCAAAAAGCTTCCGAATAAAAAAAAGTGCAGTTTTAAAATCAGCGACATTGAATTGGTAATGAATTGCTACAAATATTTTATCAACACAAAAAATTTTTATCTTGTACCTTTGTGTTATACAACTTATATAATATATTACTAACATTTTATTTTGGCTGTAAATGAATGCATTTTCTCAATTTTTTTACTCTCTGGTACTCACTAATACACAACCAAAAATTTTTTGGAAATGCCTGGTTTAAATATATTGTTGTTGCTTTGTAAACAAAAAGTGTTTTCAATTTATAGAACTTTGCTTGCTATGTTTATTGTGCTGTCGTAATTAATCAGAAGAGACCAGCGCTGAGCGGCTGAGCCGTGCCGCGTTAGTTTTTGTAGGCGTCGCCGTAGATGGTATAGTTAAATCCGGCTAACATCCGTATTTAACCTGCGGCTAGCAATTTTTGCAACAAATCACTTGCGGCGTCAAATTAGATCGGCTAAGGACTCTGCTGTTTGGTAAACAAACAAAATAAAATTTATTTGTGATTTGTGTCTGAAAAATGGAAAATTGTCGGGTAAGATCTAATTTAATTTATTAATTCATGGATTAGAAATACGCTATTTCTTATATTTCTTAATGACCTTCTTGGTCATACTTCAAATCCTATCTACTCTTTTGCAGATGACAGCAACATTTGTCATTCATATTCCTTCGATCATAGGCCAAGCCTTGTTGAGATTGGGGGCAAAAGGCAGAATATGAATGACACTCTTAATCAGGACATAGCTGCAATCTCTAAGTGGGGTCAAGCGAATAGGGTCGAATTTAATGCACGCAAGACCCAATGTTGTATGTTGACCCACAGACGGGCCGTGGGACCATTTATGCCATCTGTATTAATAGGTGGCATTGATATTGAGGAATCGGATACTCTTGATGTTCTGGGCATGAGAATACAGTGCGATGTCCGCTGGAATAAACACGTTTTTTAAGTGTCGAAAGAGGCATTAAAGTGTTTAGGTTTTTTAAAACGGTGCAAGACTTACTTCACTTCATCCGATCTCCTTACTATCTATTAGGGTATTCATTCGGTTAACCGTTAACCGGTTAACCGATTAATTACTACCCGATTAACTGATCGGTTAACTTAAAATTGCGTTTTTTCGATTAACGATTAAACCGGTTAATTTCAGTCGATTAACCGATATAACAAAATTTTGAATTTTTTGTAGTATTATAACAAATTTGTTTGTGTTTTTTATTATTTGTTTCGTCTCATATTCAAAAGGTATGTGTTCAGAAAATATTTTTTCATACAATATATTTTCTTCTAGCAATACATTCTTAAGATACAGTACAAAAACAGAAACTAAGGGATTTGGAAATAAACTTTTTTGCAGAATGTGCGGTGCTGAGCTATGCCAGATGATGGCCTGACAACAGAAGAAACTCTCGATAGTAACCGAAACAATTAGAAGTGATTAAAATTTTAAAAAATTAAAACAGTACTATAATGGCATAATGGAAGATTTAATATGTTTAGAGAAATCCAGAAAAAAGACTGAGAAATTAGATATTCTGTATTATGGATTGCTTTGGATTTCTCTAACATCTTCGATAAATGCAAGAATTTTTCTCCAAGTCAAGATTTAACAAATCTAAAGAAAATAATCGCTTAAATGCTAAACATTTAAACCAAATTATTTTTCGAACGTACGAGGTCGCGAACTTACGATTTTTCCATATGTTTTTTTATTATTATCACCATGAATTTTCCCAAAAATATCTTAAAATTTCCTTAACAAAAACCTAATACTCAATTTACAATTGATTGTAATGGAGAGATTGTGAAGAAAAAGTCCAAACATAACATTTTTTTTTGCATGTGAAATAATTATATAAAAATGTCTTTAGATGAAGCTTTAAAAAATATAAAGTTTTCCAGTTTACAGCCCAATTTTCTCAAGTAAAACAGCTGAGATATGCTATAAAAACCATTCTTTTATTAAAACATAGACTTTTTTTTATAATAATAAACAATGAAAGACGATGCTTACCAACATTCTATTCTTTCATCCTGGTAGAACATTCTGTGGAATGCCCATATGTATTAATTAGTATTGAATTTTATTTGTTTGCTCATTTTAGTCCAAGAATTGTTTTGTTTGTTATGTTATTGTTTTTTTCACTAATAAACTCCAAATAATAAATAATTTTTGCATTTTTATTTATTGAAATTACTTAATTTATAACAAAACTTTATTAATCGGTTAACCGATCAATAGCAATATTAACCGATTATTAACCGATTAAACCAAAACCTCGGTTAATTAATCGAGCGATTAACCGATTAAAGCAAAAGCCCCATTAAACGAATACCCTACTATCTATACCACCTATATCCGACCCAGGCGCGGATCCAGCTTGAGCCTTACGGGGGGGAAATTTTTTATGATACAAAAAAAAAATTTGTTTTTAAAAGTTTATTAAAAGGAGTATGTGTAAATTATATTTAAAAATATCAACAAAAGGTTAAATAAAATATTCAATATAAATTAAAATAAACTAATCTTTTTAAATAAGCAATTTATGATTTCTTTGTAAGGCAAATTTAGATAGTACAGTCTATGTTCAGTTTGTCATTGTTGATCTGAGCCATGTTTTTATTCGACGAAGGGTAGGAAATGACCTCTCGCTCGTAGCATTACTGACGAGCATTGAAACGAAAATTTGAAATATTTTTCTTAGATTTGGGTAGAAATCTTCAACATAGTTTATTAAAGCATCTACAACGTTATCTGATAGATTTTCAGATATTTTCTATCTTTGTTGCCAATGCTACAGTTCACGCTCAAGTTAAGATGTTAGTAGGTGTTTATCTCGAGTTGTGGTTTTAAAAGTTTTGTAAGATATCTATTGGGAAGGTGTTTTGAGATCATCTAAAATAAATTCAATAAAATGAAATGAAACCTACAACTCGGTAGAAATCTTCAACATTTTGGATGTGATTATTTCGTTCAAATCTTGTCTTTTAGATTGGAACCTCGATTAACTTTCACTTTTTCAAAAATCGCTTTAAATTGTTCTTCGGCTCTATTTCTTTTTTCTTCAAGGCACATGATTAAAGTTTTAATAAGGCTTGATCCTTTTTGCAGATCTATATCATGCTTTTGTAAAATTATACTAAGCGGCTGTGTTACAATAAGTATCATACTTAATATGTTTATTCCGCAAATAAATTCAAAAGTTCTGAATGAGTTCCTTAATATAAGGCTTTTGATGAAGTATCTCTACCTTTCCACTCAGATATTTTTTCCAAAGCTTCCACTATATGATGTACACTTGTTGCAAAGTGTAAAGCTGAGTCGTGACGATCCACCCATCTTGTCTCGCATAATGTAGAAAGTTTGGCTCCCAAATACTTTACTAAAACTGTGTTTTGCCTGGGATGATTATATTTAAAAATTTTGTCGTTTCTTTAACAAATGATATAACTTTTTGTATTAGTGGCACTTTATTGCTTTTAGAAATTGAGTTGTTTGATTTATGGGAATAGCAAGGCGTTTGTCGCGGTTTCCAGAATTTTTTAACAGCTCCATTTTCTGCTGACATCAAAGGACACCCATCAGTTCCAATTCCTAAACAATTTTTTAGGTCAAGACCAAAATTTGTCAAAGTTTTAAGAACTATTGATGATAGTTCCTTCGCATCAATTGACACATCAGCGTCATTATCAATATCCTGTGAAGGCTCTTCAAACGCGTTTACAACAAAGCTAACAAATTCTTCCCTAACAACTTTTTGTTGTATGTTCAAATATTTTAAAGATAATGAAATCTGGCTTTTCCGCGACAAATCCGTGCGTTCGTCAAAAATTATCGAATATAATTTTGATTCATATAACACATATATACAACACATATTGCATATTCAAACTAAGGCTTATTAATAATTAATTTTTTAATTATTAATAATTCAAATAATGCGGGCTATCAAGTCAGACGTTTAGTCTTTGGATATAGATGGCACCTGCTGGGATTGAATGTAGAATTATAAGTATTTGAAAACAGTAAACTAGATGTTTCGTTGAAAATATCTAATAAATAACCATTAGGATTAAGATTTGGATACTTATTGAAAATTTGGTTAGAGATTCAATAAAAAAAACCCTTGCTGGGATTTCCAAAAATTTTGTACACTTAAAAATAATAATATTAATGGGTATTCTTGTATTATCGAAATAAACAAAACATATTTTTATAATTTACGGGGGGGAAATTTCCTTATTTCCCCCCCCCCCCCCCTGAATCCGCGCCTGATCCGACCGAAGATGGAATACAACTCCCATATATGGGCAGGGGCTTCAAAGTCTATTTTGAACCTCCTGGACCGTGTACAAAGGAGGGCGGTGAAGCTCATCAATGACAGTAGGGTATCCAACTCTATTGACTCATTGGAGCATCGTCGGAATGTGGGTTGTGTGACACTTTTCTATCGATATTACCATGGGAGGTGTTCCACTGAGATAAGTGAACTTATTCCACCCGCCCGAGTATTTCTTCGTAATACTCGCTCATCCAGTGGATCACATCCGTTTGTGGTCGATTGCCCTGTGTTTCGCACAACGCATTATAGAGAAAATTCGTTTTTCAGTCGAACTATCCGTATGTGGAATAAACTTCCCGCAGAGGTCTTCCCCGGTACTTATAATTTATTAAAATTCTTTTGGTACAATTAAAATTTAACATGTTTCCACTGGAATTATAAATTTCTTCATTAGAAAAAGTTTAATGACTTTTTGCGCGCTTTTATTTTCTGATGCTAGAGCGATAAAAAGAGAGATCTGGTCGATAAATACTAGAACGGGATGATTGAGGTCATTGGCAGCCTTGCCAGAAGAATTGGAAGGAAAATCTTCATTTGGCGAAAAAAAAATCTTATTTTAAAGAGAAAAATCTTAAAATTTTTATAACAAGGGCAAAAAAGTAACAATTATTAATTTATTAAAAGAAAATACTTTTTATTATGGAAACTATATAAATTGAAATACGTAATTGCCATATTTATACACCCAGTAAAAACTTCGGCGGCATGAAATAACCCCCCAAAATATAACCCCCCAAAAAAATAATGAAAAACCCCCCAAAAGTTTGTACAGAGAACAACAAAAACGATTTTTGGGGGGTTATTTCATTTTCTTTGGGGAGTTATTTCATTTTTTTAATTGGGGTATTATTTCATATGAAATTATCCCCCAAAAAATCATTATGAAATAAAGCCCCAATATATTTTTTGTGGGATTATTTCATTTTCAAATTTATAATGAAAACGTTTTTGGGCGCAAGGATTTATCCACTTTGGTATACAGAACACCGGCTTCAATAAATAAAGCTACCCTGCATTACCGGCCTTCGGCCGGGCACAATGACTTTTTGCTCTATGGTATAACAAACACCGGCTTCGCTAACTAAAGCTTCTCTGCGTAGCCTGGTCGAGTCGGTATTGTTATACTATAGCGGAGAAAATCCTGGCGCAATGCAGAGACGCTTTAGTTAGCGAAGCCGGTGTTTGTTATACCACAGAGGAAAAAGTCATTGCGCCCGGCCAAAGGCCGGCCATGCAGAAAAGCCTTGGTTGGCGAAGCTTGTGTTTGATATATCATATCATGATATCTCTCGCGTGATTCTTTACAGCAAAATTGTATAATTAATTGTATTACATATATTGTGCTCTTATTTCATTTCGGAAAATGGGGTTTTATTTCATATGAAATAAGCCTCCAAAAATTAGGGAATTATTTCGTTAATGTTTGGGGCGTTATTTCATTTCGTTGGGGGCTAATTTCATTTTCAAAATTGGGGCTTTATTGCATATGAAATATGGCCCTACGCTTTGGGGGGTTATTTCATTATTTTTTTGGGGGGTTATATTTTGGGGGGTTATTTCATGCCGCCAAAAACTTCGCCTACAAAATAATGTATTGAGTAATTAGAAAAACATAAGACCCATACTTACATTTCTACGAAAGACCCAATGAATTTTACAAGGGATGTCCCAAAATGAACGCATTTAAAAGTAAGTCATTATTTTTTTACCTACATATATCCAGAAAAAAGTTGTTATAGAAGTTGTTATAGATGTGATATTAGAACAAAGCTACCAAATAATGAGTTAAAGAAGCTATTCATTTTGAAAAAGTAAGCGAAGTTTTTACTGGGCAATATTAGATTGTAGGTTTAAAATTATATTTTGAGTTATACTTTCAAAAAAAAAAAAAAAAAAACATTTTAAATGCACTTAATTTCTAATAAATAAGAACGCAAAAAGTCCATCGAAATAAAGAAGTTTCATCGAAAGTAATTAAATTCTAATATTAGAGATGTATAAATTTGGACAAACAAAATTTTAGTTACGGAGCGCTATGAAGCTCATACATCATATGAAATCTGAAGGGTTCTCAATTAAATATTATATTTACCGTTGTTATATCGAAGGCATTTTCAGAAAGTTGCATTTAAAAAAAGCTCATTGAAAAAATATGGATTTTCCTTAATATATATACTAATGGAATTGGTTTTAAAATAACGTTGGTTGACCTTTTAAATAATTTTCTTTAGCACTTATGTATATATACTTTGTTTAAAAACTATCATAAACATGGAATGTGGAATTTTTAAACCAAAAGCTTCTTAATCCTACTTTCCCCCACTAAGTTCTCCTCTTGGTCTGGGCAGACCACAATTAGAACAGTTAAAAAAAATCCAAAGAAATAAAAAGTAAAATAATATATTTGCTACTGAACGTATGCTTATTATGCTAGATTATACGAATTTATTATATCATTTTATTATTACATTAATAAAACATTATTTTACATGCAAGTCATCGAATATGCAGTTGTTAATTTAGCACATTGCTTTTTCGCATCTACTAAAGGTCTGCATGACTACATTTAAAAGGCATATGAATACATTCATTTGTTTTTTAAGTAGGTAAAGTAAAGTACAACAAACGATTTAAGTACGCAGTGCTTTACATTTTATGTTAAAAAAACAAATGAATAAACACACAAGGCGAAAGAGAAAAGAAAACAACTGTATGTAAACAGAAAAAAATACTACCACATTCAAACAAAACAGACATAATAAAATGTGTATAAGTTTCGAATATAATATTATTTGAATGTTTTACTCATAACATGAATACATTAATATTATTACTAGCAACTTTTGTTATGGAAATCGAAAACGTAAAACGCAAGAATTTTAAATTCCTTTTTAATAAACTCTTAATCCAATTTTTATAATTTTTGTTGCAAAATTCTGTTTAATAGAGATATATTTGTAATGAGAATAAACATAAGTACTAATTTTACTATGTAGTATTTCTTGCACATAGTCTAACTGTTACCATATACTTGTGTGTGTTTGCATTTGCAAATTGAGTAAATAAATATTCAAAGAAAAAGAGTGAATAGAATGTGTGCCTTTGTTATGATAAAGTAAAACACAGACTACACTCTCTTTTATATTTTAACTCTTAAACTCTGTAAACCAGTATTTAACTATTTAAATATTTGAATGAATATTGGAATGTTTGTGTGTAATAAACAAATGAATGTATTCTTGCAGCCCTTTAGCATCTACCACACATTTGATTTAAACTTGATTCAATCAATTCAGAGCATATCATTTATAGAATTCATGTTTCTGCTTTTTTTTTTTTTTTTTTGATATTTTGTCCAATTTGAAAGATATTGCAAGAACACAAGAATTTGGTCTGGCCAAGAGGATAATTTCGTAGACTTTTACATATAAATAGAATTTCATCCCACATATTTGCTCCAATCGAATCCAAATTAGTTTCATTCGATTTCACGCCTCTGTTTTTTTTTGTTATATTTGAAAAATATTGCCAGGAAAACCCATATTTGGTCTGGCCAGACCAAGACAGTAATCCTAGGATTAAGTTCCATTAGTTTGACCTTTTGGTTCTAATACATGAACTTTTGTTCTTTAATAAATAAATCTTAAAAAAATACGTTTTTTCTTTCCACAAATTTTTTTTTTTCATCAATATTCCAAAAATGAACAACCGCTAATCTATGCATTTTTTAATATTTTGTATGTCCAGAGATAATGATGCATTTTTGTGGATGCTAGACAACAAAATGATATAAAATCTCATTGTTTTAAAAATTTTCTGTTCAAAAAAACGGTAAAAAAATTATGTATTCTGTACAAACTTAAAGTTAAAAATCTTTATTTCTAAAAATAAAAATCTTAATTTGAGAAAAAAAAATCTTCAAATCTTATTTTGTTCAAAAAATCTTTAAAAATAAGATAAAATCTTAATTCTGGCAACGCTAGTCATTGGCAAAACACTGGTTTTCTCGATACAAGAACTTTAATTTATCATACTTTTAGATTCGACTGTAAATAAAAACATTTTAATTAATTTTTTAAAAAGTGACCTTAAGCTTAAATAATTTATTAAAGTATAATATTTAATAAATAAGGTCGAAGAAAAAGGATTATAATTTATTAAAGATAAATTGTAAAATCTTACAATTCAGGATAAAGAAAAATAAAATAGCTCTTGATGTTGTTTCATTATTCCCCAGTAATCCAGTTGACCTGTACCCATGTTCTGTAACTTTAGTGAGAACTTCTTGCATCGAAAAGATGTGAAACAAAATATTTCATCGTTTCTCGAAAAGTCAGAAAAAAGTGTGTCTGCAACTCATGTCGAAAACTATCAAAAAAGATTACGTCGTTACGTTATAAATGTCATAATATTACACTCGAAGCCGATGTAAAATTGCAGACGTTGAGAGCGCCAGTCACACATATCGTTGACGGCGATCAAAATTTACTAAAATTTAAACAATTTTAACGACGGCGTCGAAAATACAACCTTACCAAATAATGTAAAGTGCGACTTTAATATTTGTTGTTTGCAAATAAGCTTTGAAAAAATTCGTATATTTTATAAAAATGTTAAAACCAAAATAATTGAACAATGAAAAATGTGCCAAGAACAAAATATTATTATTATTATTCTATGCATTTTGCATTTTTAATAGTTTTTAGTGTTAAAATTGTTTCTCGCCCCATTTTTTCGTGAGTTTATTTGACAGTTTAAAGCGGGAACTTTTCTTACAAAATTGTTACAGACACACTTTTTCTGTAAATAGGCGAGTAATTTCCTTACGTGACAGCTATTACTCGCCAAAAAAGTTGCAGACACAGTTTAGTGAGAAAAACAGCTGTTTGTTTCAATATATGGCATTTTTGTTTCATTTTACACATTTCAATCGAAAAGATTCTCGACGCGAGAGTTACAGAACATGGGCACTGGCAATTAGAATTATACAAGAAAGTTGGGATAAGATTTCAGGGTTAACAAATATGTACTTCCCTGCAAATAATAGGACCAGTCCAAACACGCGTGTTAAGAGTAGCCCGCAAGGGACTTGGATTAGTCCAAAGTAACCCAAACGTATGAAAAAACATGGTCTATTTAGCATTACGATGTCCTAGGGCAGGACCATATAACCCAGCCCAGGACTACAAATGAGTAGTTTTAAAACTAGTCCATGGTATACTCAAGAGGATTAGTTTTGAAGTCGTTTAAAAACGAAAGCGTGTCGTTAAAAAACGAAGACATGTCGTCTCACTACAAACACTTTTTAACAATGGCATATTCCATTTTATCAAAATGGATCAGGTAGTCCAATATTATTTGCAGGGTTATAACAAAGATTTATTTTTGAGAATTATAAAATTTTGTATAGTTCAAGGCGAATTAACTACAGGTGGTGTCGAAACGGCATCTGATTTTGACAGTTCGGGCTTATTTGTTTTGATTTGTTAGTGTTTTGCTAATAATGGTTGACATTTCGAGCTAATGGCACTAACAATGCAATGCAAAAAACCCTATGTTGTTTCAGTTGTTTTTGGATTGTTGTAGTTCCGACACCACCTGTAGTTGAATTCGCCTTGGTATAGTTGGTAAAAGATATTGTCAGTATGATAAGAAAATATAAGTATACTTTAAAAATGTTAAGTCCTTTTAAAGGATAAAAGATGAGAAAATGAACAAATCATGTATGCGGTTTGTCTATGTTTTATCTCTAGATAAAATGATATATAGTGGCGTTTCTGCCAAAAAGAAATAATTTAAATTTGTCAAACAGTGTTCATTTTGAAATTGTATGTTCTTACTTGTTTATCAAAGGGATTTTATTAAGACTCGTAGAGATTTTTCTAAATTTCCACTGGCATCACTGTGTATAGCTGCGTTGTTGCTATGTGAAGTTTTCTCGGAAACATGATACTCGATATCTTTTTTATAACTTTTCTGCTGCGCGTTCCCCCTGAGTGTGTTAAGAACGTAATGTTCTTATGTACACGATTTGTTCCTTGCGTACGGCGACAAACATTTTGACGTGATAGTGGCATTTTGATTTAATATTTTTATTATTAATATTTTAAATACAAATTTAAACAAATATTGACACGCCAATGTTATTTTTAAACTGTTTTTGATGAAAGTGTATACCAAGGCGAATTCATACAGTTGACCGCATCATGAGATAGAGTTATGCTAGCTATCCCTTTTTTTAAAAATACCATGTATTTTGTTTTTGTAAAAAGTTAGAGTGAATGTCAAAATTAGTTTTTGAAAATATAAAAAAGGGAATTTTGTTTTGTTTGTAAAATATACACAATTGCTTATGAATGTAAATCATTTTCCTTTATTGCAAATTAATTGTGGCTATATTTATTCCTTACGCCTTTTTAAATCCTTGTGTTTATATTTTGTGTTCACTTGTTTTGTTTTATAAAATTTAAATAAGTTTTTTTCAGGAATTTAGATTTTTATTGAAAATCGCTCGATTAATTAACCGAGGTTTTGGTTTAATCGGTTAATTTTGTTTTTAATCGGTATCGATTAATAAAGTTTTTTTTATAAATTAAGTAATTTCAATATATAAAAACGCATTAAATGCTTATTATTTGGAGTATTTTAGTAAAAAAAAAAAACAATAACATACCAAACATAACAATTCTTGATAGCACAGGTGTGCTATCAAGTCATATCGTCATAATATCCTAAATAATATTTTACAATTGTTTAAAATAAACATTTTTGTTGAACTATTTATGGTTTTTAATTAAAATTTTTAATATTTTTAATTAAAATGCATCTTCATATTGATGATGCCCTAACATCAGAATTGTAACATCAATGTTACTACAAATGGCATCAATGATGCAAAAAGTAACATCAATCCAATGACTAGCGTCTTCGTACAATTTCGTCATTTTTTACGTGTCATCTATTTTATGACTATAGTGACATCAATTCGATGCCACATTTTGTATATTATTAGCATTATTTTCATGATTACAATGTATTATAAGAAACAAAAATTCCTATATTCTATTTTTTTAAATTATTTAGTTAAATACATCAAATTTTCAAAGAAGAATGATTACGAAAACCATATGGGGCATGGTGCTGGTGTCTTATTATTGAGAGTTCTGCTGTAAACAAAGGTCGTAATTCAACAAACGTGAAACAAACATATGTAACGGGTAAGTAAATAATAATATTCTCTCTCTTTGACTTAATGACAAACTGTCATTAAATTTATGCTAATGTGTCCTTTCTCCAATGTTACTGCGTCATCGCACTGAAGACATGTTCGTCATTTCTATGATGCCGATGTGTCGTCCCATTGACAACATAATTTCATTTTTACCCTAATGACACTTTGGCCAAGTGATGATAAGGTTAACATCACCATGATGAAAAGTGTCATCGGGTCAAAAGCGAAGACACTTGTAATAGTACTGATGGCAAAATACATCAGCGTTATGACGCCTTTTCTATCAGTGTAGGCTTAAGTTCATCAAATTTAATTTTCATTAAATTATTTTTATGAAGAAAGGAAACAGTCATTTCGTCGGCTTAATATGCAAACCTTCTAACTCACACCCAGCACATTTTACAGGAGAGACAAACAACTTTTTATTTTTCCTATTTGCAGCTTGATTTGATTTGCACTTCAAGACTTAAATAGAAGAAAAATTACATGCTGGTCGACAAGTCGTATCTTTCTCTACCACACGGCAGCAAAATCTCAAACAAACCCCTTCGTTCATCCTGTATTAATACATGTCAAAAAGTAATATGTAAAAATGTGATAGTGTGAATGCAATGGGCTTAGAAAATTACAAGGATTACAAAAAAACTTTAACATCCCATACGACTTCATCGTTTTTAAAATTTTTCTAAACAATAATACATTTCATTTGAACAGCGTTGCATTTTAGCAAAAGCGTGTTCATTTGCGATAGGGTGACTACAAACTGTAATGTTAAATTAGATTCTTTGACATTCACAACAAAACTCATTCGATTTCTATCTTAAAATTGTATTATAGAAAACGTAAGACTTGTGTGATAGTGTACGCTTTCGTATTAATATTTTTTGGTTAAATGGTTTTTTATGCTTTATAAGTTCTTGGTTTGAACAATTTACGCACAACAAGTTATTTTATTTAAAAACTAGAAGGGATCTAGAAGAAATAAACAAAATACTAGCGCAAGTTAACTTGCTGTGTCTAAGGAAAACATTAATCGTTTCTAATTTTTTCTTCATCTATCTTCTATCAACGTAATACTTGTGATGACTATAGCCTTTGTAGAAAAAATTAATATAAAATTTTATAGCGTAAAAAATGTCCGCTCATTCTTAGCAATTTATTAAAAATATACATATTTATGTTTGTACGTATTAGAAACAATTAAGTGTAACGATGATGAAAATATGATTGTCGCTATATTTTTTTATCTATTATTTGAAATCAAACTATTTGAAAACAACGATTAATATTTATTGACGTTTATAAAATATTTAAATGTACATACATATGTTTTGGTGTATGTCTGTCTGATCGCCCGCACGTAAGTCTGACCATTTGGATATACCCCCCAGCTCTCATTTACTCCTCAAACAAACACACGTTCAAATACACTTGAATAAGTATGACTCGTTTCGGAATGTTCTCAAATATGAATGGAATAATTTTATAGACTTAATGTCGCCTCAACCGACCGCACCACATTTAAAATAAATGATAAAAATTAAAAAGAATGATTAGAAATAAGGTTGGGGGTATTTTTTGTCACCCTTCCCCTTGACTTTTGGACAAAAGAAAACACAGCATTTGTTTTATAGAAGAAAAAAAAAAAAAACATAAAGGGAGTGGTGCACATGAGGAAATATGAATTGAAGGTGATGTTATGTTTTATTTTTAATTGCTTTGGTCATTCCACCACATACAATTTACTCATAGTTAATAAAAAAGTATTGTAGAGAATATAAAAAAGTTTGTTTAATTAATCGTTTTGGTTTAATTTCTATTTGTTTTTTTTTTTAATTTAAATTTATTAATCATTCTAGTAATGTGAAACATGAACGTATTTCTTAATTAAACTATTTTTTTTGCAATATTAAAGTGCAATGAATCGTCTTGGTAGGATTGTAACAGCAATTTTTTTTCACAGTGTGAAGGTAGGTTTGGATCAATCGTAAGAACCGTTTTAAAACTTTTCTAAAAATTTTGATTTGTAGACATAAGCTGGTTTACATATCGCGACCTTGTGACAACAAGGTTCTGTCGTACATGTAGTTTAAAAATCATTAAATTCTTAAACATAAACAAAGTTTGATTGACTACGTTAGAAATGCAGTTTCAACGTGACAATTAAGTTTCTTTTGGTTTAGCTGGTAAAATCAAAGATATAGAAATTCATTTAGTTCCAAAAATTTGGAAAAGTATTTCAACACCCCTATAAATCAATTTTTTAAAGTTTTTAATATGTTTTAACTATATACATATATATTCATATTATATATTGATTAATTTATTTATTTTCTCGGACTTTTTCATTCTTTAGGAAAACGGGATTTATTTTTCAATTTCCCGGAATTCCAGCTTAATACGAAACGATGCAAAATAAAATTTAATTTATTTGAACAAAAAACAAATAAAAATTCATGAGATCTATTAAATGATTTTAGCAATGCATTAAAAGTTAGTAAAAAAATAAAAGTTCTTAAGCGGATCATATACTTGCAATACAATTGTTCAATGTTACGTATTGTACAATTATATCGCGAATGTGTATGTGATATTCGAATGTGGCACAATATATTGGCAACAAACAAAAGACTTTTTATTTTTATTGTACAACGAAAAGAAATTGAAATGTGTTGGCAACATTGTACAATGGTGTTTATGTTATTCCTATAGGTTATGTTCACCTTTTTATTGAATGAATAAAACCATTGTGTGAATTATTGCATAATATAGGACAAAATGGAAATAATATGGCGAAAATCATATACAATAATATTGCAAGTGTATGGGCCGCTTTAAACAAAATAGAGAAAATACGTTCCTCTTCTGCGTTTGGCTTTATTGGAAAGCTAGGCAATTTATACTATTACATTTTCCGATTATGGAATGCGTTGCATGCATTCTACATTTGTTGTTATTATGACCAATTTCACCAATTCTATTTAAAAACCAATTCTTATTTACATATACATAAATAATTCTTGTTTTATTTGTCATGAAAAACGAATTTTAAACATAACTTGATTCATAAATAAATTGGTGAAATCGGAATTAATGTTGTTAAATTCTCTACAATGTGTGTGCACTAGAGTGATCCAAAAAAATGAACTTATACGGCCCCTAGAATTGTTATATCTATTGTAGGTATACGTTGTATCAAATATTAGGATAATATTTTTAAGGGGAAAAATATTTTTATTTCAGTTTTATTATTATTAGGGATGAGATTTTTATGCATTAAAAAATTTAAAATATGGAAAAAATTTCGTTTTTAATTTTACTAAAAACAAAAATAAAAAAATTCAGTCTATTGTTATTCAAATATCTTTAAAAAACTTTAATGACTTATTTATTATTAATACGATGTCCGTATGAAGTGCTAAATTCCCAATTTTTTATATTTGATAAATACACTGAAATTTATTGTTGAGGGAAAGCTAGCTTCTATGCGCATTTCACTGGTTGCTAAGGCCAGCTTATCAGGAAACTTTCTCCAAAGTCTTACTTGTAACAATATCAAAGCTTAAACAAAACACCAACAATAAACAGTGAGTTTATCTTTTCTTACATCCCCCTACAATTGGCTGGGTTCTTTCCGACTTATTTAAATTTTTGTTTGTTTAAATTGATAAGTACAGTTTTATTAAAAGTAAAATTTGGTCTTGTACTTGAAGAATGCCAATGCATTTTGCAAAATTTTATTTTCAAATCCCACTTTGATTCCAGATCACAAAAATATTTCGAATTTATTTTATTTTTTGAAATCCTTAACTTTTTTTTGCAAAACGTTTTGGATTTTTTTTTAATTTGTCAGGCTATTCTTCCTTCTACATTGTTAATTTTACTTTTTTAATTGGAAAATACAAATGCTAATTGACTTTTGATGTTATCGTTCTAAGACAATCGATAACAAAACATGCATATGACGGTGAATATTACGTCAAGCACACGTTCACGATGAATTCGCCAGCTGGACAAGCATTTGACAAGTGTATTTTGGCCTTAAGACATAAAAGAAAATATTTGGTTAACAAATGTTAGTTTTTAAAATTTCCCCAGGCCATTAACATGTCTCAGGCCACTTGAACAAAAAATGTAGGAACAAACTTAACATATATTGAGAAATATTTGAATAAGAGCTAGTTTTTACTAAAAATATACCCGTATTTACTTGTATATGAGTTTTTATCTTCGTATGATACCGTTAAACTATTCGCAGGTAAGTCAAAAAAAAAAAAAAAAACATTTATTCCTAAATTTCCATTTTGAAAATTTTTAAAAATTTTGTTTAACAAATTTCAGAATTTTTTGATCATCACTTTGGGATTTATTAAATATATAATAGGGGATAAAAATAGGAAGGGAGATCCCATAGTTTTTCCGTACCTGCGATTTAAATTTAGCGATTTTCGGGAAAAACTAATTTTTGCCATATTTTGTCGAATGAGCCCAATTTCATTGCTGTAATGATTTTTATGTTAAACTTATTAAGGCCCGTTTTCACAACTAACCGATAGCTAAAAGTAGACTTTAACCGGCCTTATAAAAAGTGTTCCATTATTAAAACTTTGCAATAACCTAAAGTGAGCGATAAATTAAATTAAGGTTCATCCTACCTGGTAGGTTAGAGTAAATTTGTAATAATGGATCACTTTTTCTACGGCCGATAAAATCCTACCTTTAGCTATCGATAAGTTGTGAAAACGGGCCTAAGAATATGTATTATCGTCCAGATAATTTTGAAAATACTCTGAAGGTTTTACTTAAATCGGAAAACATAACCCTAAGATCATGAAGGTCAAAGATAAAATTTTTACATATTTAGAATTTCTAAAGGAAAGAAAGCGAAATATTTGGGGGATCCACAAGGTGTGCTATCAAGTCATATCGTCATTATGTCCTAAGTAATATTTTACAATTGTTTAAAAAAATATTGTTGCGTTTCAAACAAAATAAAAATTTTAATGCTGTGTTCATTGATTCGTCGCAACTGTACAGTAGAAATTTAAATTATAAGCGGCTGCCCACAGCAATCATATATCTGTGGCAATAAATAATAAATGCTTAATTTGACATAAGTGCTTTTTAATTTTATTACATATTATTATTTTCTTCTTCAAGAAATGTCACTCAGCTAAATTTCAAGTATTAAATGTCATTATTAATAAAACTATACGCATTAATATTTTAACTTACACAACAAAACACACAATTTATTTTAGGCAAAACCCTTAATATCTCAAAACATGAAATTTCGACTTAAGCCATTATTATGTACTGCCACAGATATATTCCTTGTAATTTTAAGACAAATGACTTTACGCCCTTATGACTACCTTGTGAATCCCCTAATTGTTTTTTTTTGTGCCGACTTTTTATGAAGTTGGAGAAAAAGATACACTAAAGTCATACGAAGAAAAAACATTGAAACAATGGAGAATAAACCTTAAATGCACTTGAGGTCAAAAAAAACCCCTAAAACTTTTTTAACTTGTCAAAGTAAAGTAAGATAAGGCTTTTAAATAAGTTGAGAAAATTAAAGCAGATATTCCGTAGTAAATAAGGTTGCCAACCGTACTTTATAACTAGTTAGAGTGCTATATTCGGCTGTGCCGAATCTTTGATACCCTCCACCGACAGATCGAATGTTTAAGGAGTAATATCTGTATGATGTTATTATTATCTTAAACTGTAACGATTTGTTATTAATTATGGTTTTAGGCGACTAAACTGTTTTCCGGTAGTAGGGTTTATAAGGGGCCTAGGGTAAATTATGTACCGATCTTCGCGAAATTTCACAGTATCATTTATAGTCTTATAAAACTGTGACGAGCCAAAACTTGTTATGATTGCATTATTTTTTACGGTTTTAGGCGTACTAAACTGTTTTCCGGTAGTAGGGTTTATATGGGGCCTAAGGTAAATAATGGACCGATCATTACGAAATTTCCCAGTGTTATTTCTAGTCCTAAAAAACTGTGACGTACCAAATTTTGTTACGCTAGCGTTATTGTTTATGGTTTTAGGCGTACTAAACTGTTTTCCGGGAGTAGTGTTTATATGAGGCTTAGGGTTAATTATGGACGGATCTTCACGAAATTTAACAGCGTGATTTCCAGTCAAATAAAACAAATTTTTGAAAAATCGTATCTCATTCCGTGCCTTGTTCCAGCATTTATGTTATTTTTTGTAACAAAATTATAAATTTTTTTAGGTGGTGGTTCCACATTTTGATTCATAGCTCTGGTCCTACTGAACCGATTTTGCTGGATTTCAATCCCAAACTGCTTAGGATAACTACAAGCAATTTGGCACCAAGTTTGTTCATTTCTTTTGAGTTGTTCGAAAGTGAGCGTGTTTTCAACAGACCGACAGACAGACGGACATGGCTAAATCGACTTAGAATTACTCTTAGAAGGACCCAGAATATATATACTTTATGGGGTCTGAGATGAATAATAAAAAAGTTTCACACGGAATGACAAACTTAATATACCCTCTTCACAACTAATTGTGGTGGAGGGTATAATGAAGTATGTTGGCAACATTGTACAATGCTGTTTATGTTATTCCTATAGGTTTAGTTCACCTTTTTATTGAATGAATGAAATCATTGTGCGAATTATTGCATAATATAGGACAAAATGAAAATAATATGGCGAATATCATATACAATAATATTGCAAGTGTATGGGCCGCTTAAAGAAGAAATGTGCTTGTTTTAACCCTGTAGACGCCTAAACCGCTTTTTGTTCTGTTTATTGATGAATAAATAGTTACGAACGGCATTAAGGGTTGTGTTCGTCTACCAGGCGCGGATCCAGCTTGAGCCTTGGGGGGGGGGGGGGGGGGGGAATTTTGTATGAAACAAAAAAGTAAAAAATTTGTTTTTAAAAGTTTTTTTTAAAACAGTATGTGTATATTATATTAAAACAATAAGTTTAAATAAAATATAAGATGCGTTCAATATAAATTAAAATAAATTAATCTTTTTAAATAAGCAATTTATAATTTCCTTGTGAGGCAAATTTAGATAGTACAGTCTATCTTCGGTCATTGTTGATCTGAGCCATGTTTTAATTCGACGAAGGGTAGGAAATGACCTCTCGCTCCCCAGCAAAAACTTTACTTACAATCCTACTTTTAATGACTTCAAGAATTCATTACTTTGTAGCTTTATTCGCCACTTTTTGGATTATTAGTTATATATTAAATAATAACTTTATTATTATATCTTAATTATACAGAAAAATTTAAATTTTCATTATGACAATAAAAATGTCATTATAGTCATTATAGTCAAAAAACATAGTTTTTTAATACAAAAACTACACTGCCCCGGTAGACTAGCTGGTAACGAGCTAGTCTATCAGCACCAAGGTTGCGCGATCGAATCCCGCCATAGACAGAAAAAAAATAAAAAATAAAATAAGAAAAAAAAAAAAATTAAATTAAAAAAAATAAAAAAAAAAATTTTACTTTATTGACTTTGTGTAACTATATAGTTTTATAAAAATTTTAAGTATAAAAAAACATATTATTTTTTAGATTATAATAGGCTAAATTATAAAGGATTACTTTTGGGACATCTCGAACAAAAATAAGTACTTTTTCTAGTAGAAAAGTAAGTAGACGGCTCGTCAAATTCTCATTATTTTTCTGCTTATTTTGTAAGCAAAGTTTTTGCTGGGTCGTAGCATTACTGACGGGCATTGACACTTTTTTTTTTTTGAAATATTTTTCTTAGATTTGGGTAGATATCTTCATCACAGTTTATTAAAACATCTACAACGTTATCTGGTAGATTTTCAGATATTTTCCATGTTTGTTGCCAATGCAACAGTTCAGGCTCAAGTTTAGATGTCAGATCAGCTCATCAGCTACTTTTAGTTTTGTATCTGTATATGGGCAAATCCCAAAAACAGTCCACAAACCAAAAATTTTTCAAATTAATTCTTTTTATTCTTTGTAATATAAGACTAGATGTATAATTAAATTTTTATATTAAAAAATATGTATTTCGACGATCATTACAATACAATAATTTTTACGAAATACTACACCACCCCTGATCTCTTAATGTTATACATGAATTTAACATTGTGTTATGTGCTTTTTGAGTTTAAAATAGCACTTACAGTAGACTCATCAAAATATAAATTTCGTTAAAAAAAAAGATTGATATTCATTCATACATTCATTATTCTTATGAGTTGTTCGAAAGTGAGCGTGTTTTCAACAGACGGTCAGACAGACGGACATGGCTACATCGACTTAGAATTACTCAAGGACCCAGAATATACATACTTTATGGGGTCTGAGATGAATAATAAAAAAGTTTCACACGGAATGACAAACTTAATATACCCTCTTCACAACTAATTGTGGTGGAGGGTATAAAAAGGTATTGTACGTTATTTCGGGTAATTTTACTTTATTCTTAATGAGAGAAATAAATTACGCGAAAATACTTTATTTCTAATGATATGACTTATCTAGAACTAGAAAATAGTTACTTCTACAAATTTTTTTTTTCCTAATGGCGATTTGTGGACGCTCTTTTATGTATGTAATTGGCGACCTTTCTTAAGACCATGTCTACACCGAACATAAATTGTTAACAAATAATAATTTTTTGATAAAATTTGCGAAAAGCAATAAAAGTACGTTTTAAAATATAACAATAAAGAAATATAAATTGTACTTGTGTACTATTTTTAGCCTTTAATAAACAATGCACTTTAATTGTAAAATAAAATGTTGCAACCCTAGTCGTAAATACTCTGGTCCTTATGAGCAGCGAAGTTGATTTAACAATGTCCGTCTGTATGTTGAAATGGGCTCTTCGAAGTCCCCAAAAATGATATATTTATGTCTTATATAGTCCGTTAAAGTTTGCTTATTAAATTAAGGCAGATCGCATTGTTGTTATTTTTAATTACTTTTTTTCTGTGTATGTATCTGGAGAACGGTAAAGAGAAAATTTCCAAATTAGGTACAAGTTATCAACACACAACTTTCTACAAAATGTTGGCGGCATAAGAGAAGTAGGCGTGGCACAGAATAGTTTTTTTTTATAACTAAGCAACTGTAAGAGAAAAATTGTCCAAATTTAGTACACATAGCTTGGTTATTAATACCAACCTGTCTAAATATATGGTTAAAGAAGTGGGTGTGGCACCTCTCTACCAAAAACATTAAAGATTTCTGTACACATATCAGGAGAACAGCAAACGCAATAGTTTCCAAATTAAGTACAAGCATCTTGGTTATCAATACATAACATCCGACAATTGGAGAAGTGGACGTGGAACAAAAAAGATTCATTTATATCTAAGGAACGGCATTTATATAACTTTATGTTCTTATCGCACCATAATGAAGGGTATATAAGATGCGACTCTCTTTCTTGTTTAAAAAGTTTAACGTAGGAACAAGGGGCTTAATTTTGGCTGCGGCGAGTATATTAAGCGCTAGATATAATTGGGCTAGGCAAAAAATAACCAAAGTCAAAAATTAAGCCATGGTCAAGCGCCATATATGTATATAAAACCATAATTGCTGCATTTTGTAGCTTTGTAACTTTTTTTTCTTGTTTTAATAGCTTCATTGACAATTCTATCATTTAGATAACAAATGGCACTCTTTTGTAGGAAAGCCTACCCGTCCTTATACATACATGCATTGTTTAAAAAACTGCAGTCGAAACCAAAAACTGCCGAACAAAAAACGAAAAAATTAATGTACAACTTTTCACTTTTTGAGTTGGTTTGACAACGACTGTTGACATTTAATGAATCCAAATTAAAATAAACCGTTTTTTGTTGGCTAATGACAAATACAGAAGTGGAAGAAATGGCAGTTTTTCACTTTAACTGCAGTTTTTTAAACGCTGATACAAACTATGCTTTCTTAAACGTCCATATAATTTGAATTTCAAAAAACCAAATACATTGATCCAATTACTCATCAAGCACTGTGATCTGATCCATTTTGATAAAATGGACTACTCCATGGACTGGTCCGATGTAATGCAAGCATGGTCCATGTCATTGTTAAAAAGTGTTTGTAGTGAGACGACATGTCTTCGTTTTTTAACGACATGCTTTCGTTTTTAAACGACTTCAAAACTAATCCTCTTGTGTGTACCATGGAGTAGTTTTAAAACTACTCCTTAGTAGTCCAAAGGAGGGTTATATGGTCTTGCCCCAGGACATCGTAACGTTAAATAGACCATGTTTTTTCCATACGTTTGGGTTACTTTTGGACTAGTCCTGGGGGGTTATTATGTAATTCGATTCGAAACGAAAATACTTTCGAAAGAAATTTCCGTATCGAAAATGAAATGGTATTTTCTAATCCGTTCGAAAGCACCACAGATTTGTATTTGTTAAAAAAAAGGGAAAAACAAAGTGCTGCCACATTTATACACAATAAATTTGACAGTACCTGACAATATTGACAGAACTTTTTTTTAAAATCAAACGTTAAAAAAAAACGTTACATTTTCCGCAAAACGTAAATATAAATGAAAACTTCCAAACAAAATAATTATTAATAAAAAAATAACGGTTTAAGAATATGGATTCTGTTGCATTGTGGTTGGAAGATAGCGATAAAGAAAGTGATGCAATTGCAGAAAGAGTATGAAATTTAATCATAAAAATACTACTTTTAGTTACGTGAAAAACTTTCAGCTTAATAAAAATTCATTTATGTATATCCACAATTGAATAAAAGGCGATTTAGAGCCACCTGAATGATCGACAGTCATTGCACCTTTGAAAAAATTAGCTGCCACATTATAATGTTTGACACTAGTTGGATACCAACATCAGATTGGCCAAGATCGCCTTGTGGGACTTTCACACCCATCAATTTCCATATGCTTATCTGAGGTATGCGAAATAATCGAACCAAATCTTTGCCCGAAGCATATTATCTTTGAAATGCCTTTTTTTTGAAATTCTTTTATTTCGATTTTTTTTATATATTTAGTATATTTTGTTTAATATTTACTAAGTGTACATATATACATACATAGATATTTTACTAACAATACATGCTCTTGGCCACGAAGGCTTCTTTGTATTGATATTTAATAAAAATAAATAAATAAATAAAATAAAAAAAAAAGGAGGCGAAAAGATATTTTTTTTAATTAATGTGGAATACTTGGAGTAATTGGAGTAGTAGACGGCACTCAGATTCAAGTAATAAGGCCAAGTAACGATGAGCATTATTACTTCAACCGAAAACAGACATTTAACTTTAACGTGTTGTTTATAGTCTTTCCATACCTAGTAACAAAGCACATTTGTAAAAATAGTTAACAAAAAATCGATTAAATGAAAACTCATTTTTTTCCAATTCACTATAAGGTGGACCAACCGCATTTTAATCCTTTGACAGTCTTGCCACAAATCCTTCGACTTGCTTTTAGCATTTGCAACATTTAGGTGGCCCTTTGCTAAATCTGCATGTGCAACCATAAAATCAACCATCACCTCATACTGTCTTGGTTTTGTAAACATTGCTTAGTTTGAGCTTTCCCTAAAGCATTTAAAATATTTTCAGACTAAAAACAAAAAGAGTTGTGACATCAAAGACATGGTGATAACCACTCCATAAACTCGCGAGCCAGTCAATAATCGTATTTTTCACACAGACACGGTCGGCAATTCACATGTGGGTAATTCCATGTCAAAACGACCAAGAGTGGGACACGACCCCTTCCGATTTTAATGAAATTTGTTGAGCAGGTTCCTTTTATCTTATAAGGAACATATCGCACCTGTTCATCAAAAGTAACACAACTCAAAAAATTCTATTTTCCACTTTTTTGAAGGAAACAGTGTATGATTACCATATCTAACGACTGTAAAATTTTTGGTATTCTATTTGTAATATTTCATGAGAGAAATGCCTTTATGTCTTTCTTTGCGTACTCATATTGTTTGTTTTGATTCAATTAAAGAGTTGTAATTTTAGTTGCGTTGAAGTGTTCAAGGGTTATGGTGCTCAAATGAATCAGCGAAACTGTATTAATTCGAGTTGTGATTGTTTTCATGTTAAAAATCTGTTTATCAATAGCTGTTGATTTTGGGTTGTGATAAGCATAACTTGAAATAATATTGACATGTAGATCAAAAAATTTCATGAAAACTGTATTAAATCATAAATCCGTAATAATTTCGGAAAAAGGAAGAAGAGAAATAAATTTTGTGATTTTATTGAAATATTAGTGAGTTTCCTTTATAACATTATATTTGTTTATAACAATAATTCCATCATATTGGCGGAATTAGTTTTTTGCCTCTACTGAAAACTTGTAAATTTTGAGTTGTGTTACTTTTGATGAACAGGTGCGATATATGAACGAAAAAAATTTTAAAATTTGTTTTTCTAAAGTTATGTCATATTCAAAATGTCATAATTTCGATAAATTAGCCGAATGTGTTGAGCTTATTTCCTCAATATCTCGAAAACTACTTGACATACGAAGATGATTTTAATGTCATTTTAAAGAGAATACTTGGGGCTACAAACAATATATTGAAAAAAAATGTAATATCTGCAAAATGTTAAATTTTAAAAACGGACTAAGTCAAAAACCTATTTTTTTATTTGGCTGATTTTTTTTGTATAATACCTCAAACTGTTCTTTAAAAATTCTGAAACTTTGAAGGAGATGTTTTTTTCTTTTTTAAGATATGATTTTTTTCCTTTCGCAACCTTTAAAAAAATAATATTAAAATAGAATTTTAATATTGTAATTTTGAGCAATAAGTACACTGTGCTAGTTGCAAACAACAGACCAGCCGCGCCCCTGGCATTTTACCGTAGTTGGGGACGCTGAATCCAGTGGTGCTAACCGTTTTTTTAATTTAGCTCTTTTTTCAAGATATACCGTTATTTCGAAAATGTAAGAGGCTGCACAGCATATACTTATTCGCGTAACTTAAAAACGGTTTAGTTTATTGAAATAACTAAAAAAACCGAAATTCGCCAATAAATAATAAAGTGGGGTTGGTCATACATTTCACCCATCTAGGAGCATCCTACACATACAAACACATTTTGACTAATACCCTGCAAATAATAGGACCAGTTCAAACACGCGTGTAAAGGGTAGCCCACAAGGGACCAGGGGGGTAATTATGTAATACGATTCGAAAGAAAAGATTTACGAATTCGTACAAATTGTATTATGTAGTACGTTTTCCAAAAATTTATTTTCGAACGTTCGGAAATATTTTATTTTTGCGGGATTTTTTTTACCCCTTCTCGTAAATTAAAAATTACCCTTTTACAATTGCAACTATGTAACACGAAAGCAAATGTCAGTTCATTTAAATTGTTCGTAAATTATTCGAAAGTGGCTGTGCTTGCGAAAACGATAAAAAATTTAAAAATGTAAATAAAACTTTTAACTAAAACTGTAAAATACAATTAAAAACATAATATATTATTGGGGTATTCACAAGGTGTGCTATCATGTTGTATTGTCATAATGTTCTAACATTTTACAATGGTTTAAAAATATTGTTGTTGCTTTGTAAACAAAAAGTGTTTTAAATTAATAAACCTTTGCTTGCTATGTTTATTGTGCTGTCGTAATTAATCAGAAGAAACCTGCGCTGAGCGGCTGAGCCGAGTGGCTATGTGTTTGTAGCCGTCGCCATTTATGGTATAATTTTATCCGGCTAACATCCGAATTTAAAATGCGGCTTGCAATTTTTGAAACAAAACATTTGCGGCGTCAAATTAGATCGGCTTAGGACTCTGATGTTTGGTAAAAAAAACAAAATAAAATTTATTTGTGGTTTGCGTCTGAAAAATGGAAAATAGTCAGGAAAGATCTAATTTAATTTATTAATTCATGCATTAGAATTAAAAAATATTTTGATTTAAGGAACATAATTATTTTTTTATATTTGTTTTAAATCAGCTGATTTAAATTTAAAATAGCACACTAATTTATGAGGGGTTGTTTACAACAGTCGTATTTTTTCATGTTATTATTTTAAGACATATGGCTTTATGACACCTTGTGAATACCCCATATGTATATTTAGATTCTGTGATAACCAAGCATCGAACTAAGAAAGCCCCGAACGCACGCACACAAAGATATTATGTGCTTGTGTGTGGTCGCAGAGACTGATGATAGTCTGATGTTTTGAAACGAACAAAGTTGTAATATGACGATGACGCCGGATGGAAAATCAAAAATTTAGATAATACAGAGAATATTACGTCAAATATTTGACCGATGTATTTAACCTTAAATTAAATTTCTTTTCTTTAACGTCCACTTGATAATTTTTGTTGTATTGTATAAAATTGTTAAAAAGTGTTTAATTTATTCTCTTTTCTAAATAAATAAATTTCAAAGATTTTTATCATTTTGTGGGTTGGTTTTTGTTGTTGCATTGTTTGCTTGAGTTAATTAATTTTCAATTTTTCTAAATACAAATTTTTAAAAGTTTTGTTTAATTTTTTTTAATTTATTTTTTATTTACAAAGATTTATTGCAAAAACATTTGCCAACTTTTAATGGCTTTATAAAGGTTCATAAATCTTTTTATTGCAATTTAAATTAAGTTCATGATTAATGAAGTGTTTTTCAATTTGAGAATTTTTATTTTGCAGTTGAAAGTGTGATAGAGAGAGAGAGAGAGAGAAAGAGAGATATGAAAAGACTGATACACAGAGACATAGGGATATGACCGGGGTTACCGTTCGCCCGACTAAAGTCGCAAATTGACCCCTTTTAAAGGCCTGCGACTTTTTGTGAGACTTTTTTTCACCGAATTTTGCGACTTTTTTTTAAGTGCTGAAGCGACCTTTTACCCTTTTTTTGTAAAGTTTCTCACAAGAGACATTTTCGTAAAAATACCGTCTTCTAAATTTTAAAGCAATTCACAGGTTATTGTTCCTTGGCAACAATTTTATTACTTTTTGCAACCTTGTCATGCATACAATGTTTTTTGCAAATGTTCAGTAAAAGATTCAAAGAATAGTTTTAGCAAAAAAGCTTTTTAAATTAGAAAATTGTGGTATTTGCAGCGCTCATTTTACAAAATTTTTTAGCCGCCGAGTCAATGAAAGAAGAAGTTGTCGTAAACCGTGGTCAGCTTCATTTTCTTTTTCGATTTTCCTTTGTTTAACAAGAAATATTCATTTTGACAAAACATCTTACATAAGTCAAATTTAAGAAGTCGAAAAAAAAAATATTGTTAGTCATACGAATTTTCTTTAAAAAATTTTGGTTCACGTTTTTAAAATTTTGTAGTATCATCGAAATTTTCTTTAATTTTGGTTTATTTTATTATTTAACTACCGAACCCCTGAACACTTCGTAGTGCAAAAAAGTAAATAAGAAATTAATTTGAATTTATTTAAATCAGTGATAAATTGTTTTTATTGTAATGCTCTGTGGTACACAACATTTCTTGTTTTTCCATTTTCGGTGTAAATATACAAAACCGATGGTTTGCCAATTCGCGAACAGGCTACATACAACTGTCCATGTGAGAAAACTGGATACTCTAAATTCACTCCAAAAAATCCTAATGATTGACCTTTCGCCTTATTAATAGTAACCGCAAACCCAAGCCGAACAGGAAACTGAAGTCGTTTGAATTCAAAAGGCATATCAGACGGAGTCATTACGATGCGTGGAATGAATACATCTTCGCCTTTAAATTTTCCAGTTAAAATAGTAGCTTCAATTACATAAGCCATAATATCAAGTCTTGTGCCATTACACAAACGGGGTTGATTGATATTGCGAAGCAAAATAATAGTGACTTCAACTTTCAATTGGAGATTATGCGGAGGCAATCCTGGTAAATCCAACGAATTCAAAAGTTATGTTTAATAATTCACAACATCTTCTGCATTGGTAACAGTATTCACAGACTTGTACGAAACCAATTCGCCAGGAATCTTTGATTGTATAGCTATATTTAATTCACTAACATCTTATTCTTTGCCGCTAAAATTGCTCTGTCACTCAACCATGTACGGCATGTATATTTTTGTGCTATGTTGGGGGACACACGTTCAATCAATTCCTCTTTTGACTATACGAAATGGCAAACATCATGTGGCAATGTTATCAATCCACACAGAAAAAAGTAAAAAATGGTTTTGATCACCAAAATAATTGAAGCAAGCAAAAAATTGTTTAATTTTGCACCTATCACCGAAATGATTATACCAATTACTCAAAGCATTTGCTGAAAATTGGGAATGGTGCAATGTATGTTAATGACACTACATTGCACCATTCCCATTCCATTCTGGAAATGAACACGAACGGTAGTAGTGAGTTTCAATGTTTAACAAATCTCCATAAGCATGAAGACTTTAAGCAAGCGTTAATTTCATCGGCAGCTGTCGATCTATAAAATCAAGGCACCATTAAACAACTCTGAATTACCTCGAAGGTCTTTTTCATTGTTCTTTCCAATGCTTCAACAAATTTCTTATTCGCCATAGTGCATTCATCCTAAATAATGATACCGCAACGTTTCAATAATTTTGCTGTTCCAGATGTTTTTGAAACGTTACATGTGGGAGTTTCATTAACATGATAATTCAATGGCAATTTCAAGGCAGAATGTGCTGTGCGACCACCATCTAATAAAATGGCTGCAATGCCAGAAGACGCCTTTCAGTTTCTGCTTGCGCTGCTTAAAATATGAGGTTTGGTGTAAGAAATCATGATCTAATTTTTCAGGTCAATCCGACGGTGCCTAGGCGTGCCGGGTGGGGCCCAAAGTTCCCCATATTATAAAAAAAAACATCTTTTCTATCAGATCTTCATAGTTATACTAGTTGAAAAGCCGAAAATCAAAAATATGGCTACGATCTTCCGCAGAGAAAGTACTTCAAGTGTGCCAAATTTCAGCTTCCTATGTCATCAGATGGCTTCAGAAAGTTGCGGAAAGAATAGGACATACATGCAAACATCCTGACATACATATATATATATATTTCAAAAAACATTTTACTTTTTTTTTATACCCTTCACCTCAGGTGGAAAAGGGTATATATAAGTTTGTCATTCCGTTTATAACTTCTACAATATTGATCTAAGACCCTATAAAGTATATATATTCTGGGTCCTTCTTAGGAGAGAACTTGATTTAACGATGTCCGTCCGTCTTACGTTTGATATGTGTTTTCCGGAGACTCCAGACATGATGCGGCTACGTTGTTTTACATTTATGTCACATATAGTCCATCATTTCGTGCTATTGAAATTCAGCAAGATCGGTCCACAAATGGCTGAGATATGACCAAAAAACCACGACTGCCTCTAATTTTTTCGAAAAATCCCTTGTTGTTGTATTTTTATTGCTTTTTTCTGTATATCTGGAGAACGGCAAGTGCCAAAGTTTCCAAATTAGGTGCAAACATTCAAGTTATAAATACACACCAACACACAAAATGTGGGCGGGGTTGGAGAAGTGGACGTGGTACCCCACATACAAAAAATTTCAAAAATTGTATAATAACCTGAATTTTTTTAATGTAATATGACCTATGGTTACGCCTTATATATCAAAAGATCGGAAAATATTTTCTGAAAAACTCGAGAAAATCGGTTCAGATACGAAAAAGTAATGACCAAAATATTAATTTTTTTTTTGAAAAATACCCATTTTCGGGAATCATAGATCTTGCCGAGTCAAAGTTTTATAACCCAACTAACTGGCAAATTTCTTCTTAAGCACTTCGGTATATAAATCTGTCAAATCGGTTAAAAAATGGCTGAGTTATAATCAAAATACTGAAATCCCAAAAATAACTCTTTTTATACCCTTCACCTCAGGTGGAAAAGGGTATATATAAAATTGTCATTCCGTTTGTAATTTCTACAATATTGATCTAAGACCCTATAAAGTATATATATTCTGGGTCCTTATGAGGAGAGAACTTGATTTAACCATGTTTATTTATAATGATATTTTAAGTATTGTAAATATGTATGTATATGTAACAATTATTTAGTCTTTGTCTAGTTGCTCTGTATACTGCTCGCACAATGGGAAAGGAATATAGCACTCTTACTTGTTTTATCACTACTTAAGATGTTTTGTCAAAATGTCATAGATATGTATGTACAAACATGTGAATATTTTGCTCTTACTTAAAAAATAAAATTTATTTTATTCTTTAAAATAAGATTTCTTGTAAAAACGAAGGAAAGTCTGAAAATTTAAAAAGGAAATTAAGCTAGAAAAACGTCTTTAGAGGCAGAGAAAACCCTAACCCCTATCGTGAATAATTTTTCCCTCGTCATTTTTCCCCTTTTTACTTATTTGCGATCATGAAAAATGTCCATGAAAAAAATGTTCACGTGAAAAATTCCCCTTATCGTGAAAAGTTTTTTCCCTCGTTATTTGTTCACGTTTCCCTTAGGTTTTCTCACTTTATTTTTGGTAGGGAACAGAATAGGTATGTAAGTAGTTCCTCCTATAAATCGAATATTAAGGGCTAGATCCGTTAATAAGGCACAAACCGATATATTGGTCAACAAAACGACAGGTCGATTGCCTGCGGATTTGTGAAGCTGGAAAATATTTTACTACATAAAATTTAAAAAGTTCAAAAAACTAACTTTTTAGTCAAACTATCCCTTCAGTACTAAGTATTTTGCTTTATTATTTTAACTTTTCTGTAAGACGTGCTAAGTTCCCATTTTTTCATATTTGATAAATACACTGAGATTTATTGTTGAGGGAAAGCTAGCTTCCATGCGCATTTCACTGGTTGCTTAGGCCAGCTCATCAGGAAACCTTTTCCAAAGATTTTAGAAAAGCTAAAAATATTATACAAATAAAACCATAAAGCGAATAAGTCTTACTTGTTCCAATATCAAAGCTTAAACAAAACACCAACAATAAACAGTGAGTTTATCTTTTCTTACATCCCCCTACAATTGGTTGGCTTTTTTCCGACTCGAATTGTAGTTGGAAGTGGGTAAAAAGAAAAAACAAAATTAAAAAACAAATTGCCCCATTTTATTGTCTTCGTAAGAAAACAACAAAAAAACAATTTGCCAGTTCAGTTTTTTTGCACGGGCACATGCAAGTATATTATTAAAGTTATTTTTGGAAATACAAAATTTATTATTAATAAGATTTCTGTAAAACGTGCTAAGTTCCCATTTTTTCGTATTTGATAAATACACTGAGATTTATTGTTGAGGGAAAGCTAGCTTCCATGCGCATTTCACTGTTTGCTTAGGCCGTGTATGTGTATATTTTTGAACAAAAATTTCATTGATTTTTAATTTTTTTTAATATTTCTTCTTTTGTTACATTCGAGGGGAATGAGAATTTCATGAGAGCAAAAATTCCACTTGTTATTCACGATAGGGGTGAATATATGTATTATTCGAAAGTCTGGGAATTGAAGTATAAATGGCTTAACCAATACATGGAGTCAAAGCGGCCTTTTTGCAGAGTTTGTAAACAGCTTTTAGTGAACTACAACAATCATCTTCAGCAACATGGAAAAACAAAAGCACATTAATGATATAAAAAAGGTCCGGAAAATGAAAAAATGCAACTGACTGTTTTGTTTCAAGTGTTTTTTTTTTTGTTTTGCTATGCTTTTTATTGATAAAAAAGGGTAAAAAAAAGATTTGCGACTTATAATTTCTCAAACTACTTTTTTGTGCGACTTTATTTTTATAAAACGATAAACAATAACCCTGGATACAACTAGAGCAGAATTATTATCAAAACAAATACATAAACAAATTTCGTACGTGTGGAGTTACAAAAACAAAGTAAAGACACCCAGAGAGAAAAAGAAGGAGTATGGATGCGTTCTAGAAGGCCTCTGTACTCCTGCTTTTGGATATGCAAGCCCTGTTCGCTCTATTCCATATTTATATCTTCTAAACATACGTTGCCATCAGTGTTGCCATTAGGATACGAAAGATACATTTTTCGTATCTTTTGATGACTTTAAGTACCATGTATAAATCTGATATTTTTCGTATCTTTTGAATCTGTACGCAAAATGTACAGAAATAAAATATTAGAAGACTGATCATCGTTGCCGACTCAATACTAATACAATAGCAGCTTTAATAATGAAGAAAGCATAAAGGATGTTTAAACTACGGATTGCTGTTCGGTTTTAACCGAAATCGAAGCCGAGGTTTTAAGTGCCTAAAAATCAAACCCAAAACCGACAAAAATACCTCGGTTATAGCTTTTACTTTGACAACATATTTATGCTTGAAGAAATTGAAAATTTTACATAAAACTCGTGCTTCATATACAAAATCTTTAAACATATCAGCCTGCTACAATGATAAGTTATTTCAAAATTCTTAAAATTCAAAATAAGTACATACTAAGAAGCACAAAAGTTGCCTTTTTTACTCTTAAGTAGATACCTAATTTGTGTGGCACAAACTACCACCTAGGCCTGGCTGGGACCACTAGTATTTTGTATAGAGTTTTTGTGACTATTGAACAAACTCACACTAACGAGCCCCTGGGCATGGCTGGGACTACATTTATATGTATGGAGTTTTATGGCTATAGCAGGAACTTATTGTTGGGAAATAGAATAATTCTTCGAAAAACAATACATATATAATAGGGAAGGGCCTTGCCAGGCCCAGGTGAATACAAAATTTTCATTTGACTAATTGCGGCGCCCACGATGTTTAAATTTCTCATTTTCTTATAAAAAACACTTTGATTGAGGAATATATAAAGTTTCGTTCTAATATACATAATAATTATATAAAAAAAAGTTAAAAAAAAAATGCCTGGCCAAGCCCAGGAATACACTTAAGGGTTAATAAAAGTACATGAATTGAAACAAATAAAAAATTGTATTACATACAAAAAAATATATATGTTTATGTATGAAGTTTAACTTTGATATTTTCAAAAACGAAAACCGAACCGAAACCGACCGGTTTTAATCATTTTAAAACCGAAACCGCGGTTTCACATTTTTACGGTTTTTAGCAAACTCTAGTTCAAACATACGATCCACCTAAATCGATGATTACTAGTAGTGCGAAGCTGTTCTGAAGAAATATGAACATCTTTTTTATTTTCAGGAAATTTATATGAACTTTTTGATATAATCGCCTTAGTAAAAACATACCTAATATTTATGACTTAAATAATTATAAAAATTAATTTACATGGTATCCGGGTATTTTCGTTACCTAAATCGCAAAAGGCCCTAACTAATCCAAAATTTAAAATTGTAATTAAAGCTTATTTTTTATAATACTTTTTATTTTATTTTCCGACAAGTTGTTTTTTAATCGATTAAGCGATCTTAGCGTATTAAAATGATTTTCCGGAGAGGATTTTATATTTGAGCACCATTAATTAAGGCTCGTTCATCACAAAATTCGGTAGAGTGATTTTTAGATTAACCTAAATTAAACCAAATTTCAATACAGTTTTATAAATTTTTTAGAATTTCATGCTTCCCAAATTGCTTTTCGCAAGGCAATTTAAAGGGTGTCATTTTCTAGCCATATTAGGCTAATAAATTGCCTTTAAATTTGGGAAGCACGAAATTCTAAAAAATTTATAAAACTGTATTGAAATTTGGTTTAATTGTGGTTTTTTTAATACTAATGGCCTGTTCGTCGATAGCGAATGAAGTCTTCGTTCGCTTAAATTACATTTTAAACAAAAACAAATTATAAAATGTTGTTTTTGTTTTGCAAGTTAGTTAAGCGAACGAAGTCTTCATTCGCTATCGACGAACAGGCCATAAAAATCGCTTTACCGATTAGTGC
Source organism: Pollenia angustigena (assembly GCA_930367215.1). NCBI lineage: Eukaryota > Metazoa > Arthropoda > Insecta > Diptera > Polleniidae > Pollenia > Pollenia angustigena. Next base: position 120,947,199 of record OV884059.1, on the reverse strand, counting down.
TATCCTTATATGAACCAAATTTTAACACAATCACCCCTATCGTGAAAATTTTTTCCCTCGTAATTTTTCCCCTTTTCACATATTTGCGATCATGAACAACTCCCATGAAAAAATGTAATTCAAAGGAAAATAATAACGTGAAAAAATTTTTACGGGAAAAAATTTCCCTTATCGTGAAAAATTTTTTCCCTCGTAATTTGTTCACATTTCCCTTAGATTTTCTCACTTTATTTTTGCTAGGGAACAGAACATGTATGTAAATAATTCCTCCTATAAATCGAATATTAAGGGCTAGATCCGTTAATAAGGCACAAACCCATATATTGGTCAACAAAATGCAAAACGACAGGTCGATTTCCTGCGGATTTGTGAAGCTTTCGAAAGACGTGGTGGCAGAATTGTGGAAAATATTTTACTACATAAAATTTAGTAGTAGTATACAAGGCCTGTTCGCTCCATTCCATACTTATATATTTTTTACACACGTTGTCATCGCAGAGTAGGCCTTCCACTCTCGCTTCTTTAGCAGGTACATACGAATGGTAACGGGATCAAAAAAAAAAAAAGTTTATGTACATTTAATGTCAAAACATACATAATTTAAAATTGTATATTTGTTTGCAAAAAAGCGCCAAGCGAAATATTTCTATTGAATTAAATATAAATATGAAGTCTTCAGACATTCTTTAAATGTCATTGTCATACCATGAAGAAGGTCAATAAAACCTCACAATATTGTCATATGAGTGAACGAATTCATTTAAACATTTATACAAGTTGATAGATGAAGTATGAGCTGCGGTTGCTGTTAACGATGCAAATTTTGCATTCATAAATACATACACAATATTAGCGGGGTTCAGTGTTACGTCAAATTGTCATTCAAATGCAAAAACTCGTAGCCTTTCAAAGAAACTCTGTGTATTTTGTTGTTGAATTTAACAAAAAAGCTGGGATATTTTGCATTTGCTGCTGCGGCAGACCATTTGCATCAAACACTGAATTTCGCAATTGTGCCGAAGAAGAAGAAAAAAAAAAAAAATAATAAAAACAAGTAAGTAAGTATAGTCGGTCAAGCCCGACCATATGATACCCAAAACCACAGTATCTAAAAACAAATTTCGTGATGTTTTGGAGAGGCGGAAATTGCCCCCTATCTCCACTCGTGGTCCTATTTTTAAAAAAATGCATAGGTTATGTGTCCATATAAATATAGATCGATCTATATTTAAATTTAATTAAAATTAATTTGATAGTATACACAAAGATCCTATTCCGGAAAGCAGTTCGTATGGGGGCTAGATGAAATTATGGACCGATTCGCCCCATTTTCAACAAGATTGGTCCTTGTGCCAATTAGAGCCTATGAAGCAAATTCCATCAAATTATCTTTAAAAGTTACAAAGGTTACATTGACAGCCAGCCAGCAGGATGGAAATCGTTAGATCAGCTCAGAAAGTGATTCTGAGTCGATCGGTATACTCTCCACTATTGTAGTGTAGATATAAATATTAAACTATCAGTAGTGAAACATACCCCTAGAGGTTTTCTTTTATAATTTCAATTAAAGTCTGTTCACTTATCCTTTTTTGCATATAAATTACTGGATATTAGCAAATATATAAGAATTCTCCAAATAACATTATTATGACCCAACCATAATGTGCTTAATTTGGCTTAAGCAAATGTGCGAATACGTGTTAATCATATGAGGCAAACCATATTGAAATTTTTGTCAAGTTTTATTAAACTATAATTTGCTTAAGCAAAGTGCGAAACTGATCGCATTTCCGTACGGAATTTTAACTGACAAACCGTGATCACAATCGCAGTTTAAAGGAACAGTGATTTTTAAATCACGTTCACTAATCACATGTTCATTAAAAATTACGGTATCGCTCATCTCTAGAAAGTACACAGCCTTGCTTTACTCCTGCAATAATGCTAATTTTTCCACTCAGTTTAGCTTCGTGCAGTTTTCTACATTAGGCGTTGTCATACAAGGCTTTAGTAAGATTGATCAACGTCCTAAGCACGCCTTTGCATTCCATTGCTCACCGGAATGCGTCGTGGTTTATGATGTCAAATACTCTTTTAAAGACAATAGATCCGTAACTGACTTTTCAACAATCACCCGCAAGCTGCTCACATAATCAATGCATGATCTGTGAGGTCGGAAACCTGCTTGCTCCCTTAGTAGGGGTTCTAATTGGCCACAAAATGCGCTATTATTTTCGATATGACATTCAATAGGAATATGCTTCTCTAGTTTCTTCAATTAGACAAGTTGCCTTTTTTACGGAAGCTTGATTATTATGCCTTCTTTCATTTGTCTTAAAATGTTCTATTGCCGGAAGTATTAATAATAAAAAAAAGTTATTTTTTTAAGCTTGAAGCAGCATTTCCGATTTGCAAAGTCGGCTTAAATGCCGATTTAAAATTATAAGCTCAGTAAACTGTATATGGATTTTAAATGCATAATTTTATTTTTTTTTTAAGAATGCAACATTAAACTTATAAAATAATCTTAAAAATTAAAGTTAACGGCATGGTTCAGTTATTAGGTCTGCGCGAAAGGCCTGCTGATTTTTTGCAGAGTTGTGTTTTTTACGTGCACAACAATTTATAACAATTGTTTTTGACATTTCTATAATTTACAAGATTTTGTTAGTCGTGCTTAATTCACAATTTTTATTCCAACCAATTGTAGTGGGGAATGTAAGAAAAGATAAACTCACTGTTTATTGTTGTTGTTTTTGTTAAAGCTTTGATATGGTTACAAGTAAGACTTTTGCTTATAGTCATTCTTATTCGCTTAAGAGTTTATCTTGTTTAATATCTTTAGCTTTTCCAAATTCTTTGGATGAAGTTTCCTGACGATCTGGCCGAAGCAACCAGTGAAATGCGCATAGGAATAGCTTATCCCTTCAACAATAAATTTCAGTGTTTTTATCAATAATAAAAATTGGGAATTAAGCACGACTAACAAAATCTTGTAAATTTTGTATTCCCAAAAATTTCTTTGATAATTTCTATAATCTTTCACACAAAGACATCTTTATCATTTTTTAGACAAACAAAATGCATGTTGTTTTTTTCTATTTGACGAATGTTGTAGTTGCGCGCAGACCTACTAATTGGACCATAGTTTATGGGATTTCTTATTAAAATACAGAACTTACTTCAATTAGTTGTATAAAACAAGTGTTACATTTAAAGCCTAGTACTCTGTTCAAATTTGTGAAAGATGTTGAGCAACATTAATTATTTCACACGAAAATTTTGACATGTCTTAATGTTACCTATCATGCGAGTTTGTATAATTGGACGATTTTATTCCTACAAAGTATGCGACATTGTTTTGCTTATGTAAACAAAGCCCACATGTATTTTACTAAAAAAAATTTTTATAAAAAGTTAAATAAAAAAGAAAGTAAATGTGGATAAGAAACGGTTACCAGTTGCGTTATTTTATTTTTTATTTCGTATTATATACATACTTTTTTGCTTTTGCTTAAAATTCCACGCGAAATAAGTGCAGCTTACATTATTTCGCAGTTGTAAAAAAATGTTGCCAGAAACATTTCGGAACTTTTTCACAAAATGAACAGAGTACAACTCTATCAACATTATTTCATAGATATTCCGCACAAGTTTTTTTCATATGCGTTTTGACAGCATTTCACGTGAAATGTTGAACAGAGTACCAGGCTTAATAGATGATTGCAAAAAATGTTCATTAATTACACTGGGCTAGCTGAAAAAACAGACAAGCCGGGCACATGGCTTTTTAACCTAATTCGGGTAGGCTCAGTGTTGCCATAACTGATTGAAGAGAATATGCCAAAACTTAAACAAAATATGCTAAATCTTAAAATAAAGAAAATATGCTAAAGATCTGCTAAGAATGAAACCTAAAATTTTTAATATTTTAAATTTTGATATTTTTGGTTTACCAAATTTAATTTTCATTAAATTATTTTTACAGTTAATTTTTGGTATTTTTTTTTGTTTGTTAAAAATTGATTCTAATTCTGCAAACAAAACAATGATTAAAATCTGTTAACAACATCTTTTGATTTTACTCAAAAAAGACGAAAAGTTTTATATAATTTAAGAATTTCATAAAACACAATAATTATATGGGACCCCACCTAAGAAGTGGAGATGAAGGGCAAGTGTGGCTCGCGAAAATGTTAAGGACAAAAACTAATTGAGTTCGGTCACACATTATTTCCCCTTAAGGGCGACTCCTGGGCAGTTATGGGACTTTATCTTCATTATATTTCTAGTCTGTTTTAAAAATTTTGTATGGCCACACATTTGACTCCTTTAGGGGCTTTCCAGGCGCTGCAGAGGCCAAATTTAAGAATTTCATTAAACCACCATATTTGCATGGTTGAAATTCTTAAATTTGGCTCTTCAACGCATTGGATTCAGGGTACCCGAATCCGGTCTAAACAAAAAATAAAAAAATTTTTGTTCAATTAACATTTAAAACCAAAAATTTTTAAATATTTATAAACCAACTATAAACATCAAGCCATTCAGAAAAGCATGAAAAGTCTTCTTGTTAAGTGACTACAGTATAAAAGCAGAACTGATTCTATAAAAATCAAGTGCCAACTGATTCCTTTTATTTAAAATGGAATAATAACAGATACGCTATTAAGCTCAAACTCAACCAAATACTCATGCACTTCAGAATCGAATGAAAACTGAGGAACTTGATTCATAAACAAATAAGATCATAGTCGGTTTATATAAAATCGGAATTTGGAATAACATTTCTCTTAAATGTTTACCGACTCTTTTCATTCTCTTTAAAAACGTCAATTTTCCTTTTAACATGAAAAATAGGAAAGAAATATATTCACGCAATTGCTCAAATATTTAGGAATTAAATTTCAAATTCTAATGAAAGTGTCATTTTGTCGTTGCACGTGACTTACGTGATTTACCTCAACAATTAGTGGGTGTGGTTTGGAATGGCGCGGTTGACTGCCTGCCTGGCTGGCCGACTAAATGGATGACTGTGTTTAATATTGTGTGGTGTGGCTTGGTTGATTGGTTCAATTCAGTGCACACAAGTGATTGACTGGCTGGCTGGCTGAGTAGAGAACAAGGCTTTTCTCTATTTGGAATGAATATTAACGTCAACAAGAGCAGTAACAACACTAAACTCTAAGGTGGGTGCTAATATGACACAAAGTACACACAACTTCACACATTTTATTTTACATCTATTAATGCAAATATTTACATACTATTAATTATTTGCGTTTTTAGTGATTTTAGTTTTTATAATTTTCTTTTTTTATTTAATTTTGTGTTGTATTTTTTTTCTTTCTGTTTAGGTAAAGAAAAGTCGTGCTTTAATATAAAACAGTACCTTGCATAAGCAACAAGACAAGACACGACCGACAGACACCACCTTTATTTCGAATCATTTTTGTTCGTTACAACGAGTGATTAAAAAATCACACACAAACACAATCATTTAACTCAGCCACCAGTCAGTCAGACCGTGAAGGGAGACGTACGACAAGTATTGACACTAAATGCAATTAATCATCATCAAAGAAACATGATTGACGATTTAATCAGTGAATAAATTTTAACATTTTAACAATTTACAAGGTGGACACAACTCAAAACCAATAACAATAAGCAGCAAAACATTTGTTAATTTAATAATTAGTATAAAAATGTTGTAAACAAACGTGGTGATTGAAGAAATGCATAATAATTTTTGAATGCTTAAAGGAACCGGTTATTTTTTTGTTATTGCAGTATTGATCTAATTTATAACGAACCGTTTAAGTTCTCATGTTATCTCCGATTAACCGGTTGAAATGAAATGAACCGTTTGAATTGAAATGAGCCAGTTTTATAAATAACTATTGAAGTTTTAAAAATCGATTCAGTTTTTTTTGATATTGTATAAACGGGTTTAGTTTGTATACAAATAACTGTGAAACTATTTAAATTTTCTTGTTTTTTTTTTATTTTCTATAAAAAAAATGTATTTATAAAGTTATTCAGCTTTTTTTTAATATTCTTTAAAAACCGGTTCAATTTTCGAGGAATCGGTTTAGTTTTAATTTTTTTTTTTTTTGCTATTTTCAATGATCCAGTTCTGTTTTTACGCTTTTCTATATAATCTCTGCAGCGATGCCATGCCGTTTTAGTTACTTTAAACAAAAACTGGTTACTTTATTTCAATCTCACAAGCAAATACTTAAGAGAAGTATAGACGACGAATTAAAGTTAGTGTGTGAACGTGTACAAGCAAAAATCGAATGCCTTACTTATTGAAAGTCCGGCTTTAAAATATACACACAAAATTACCAAGCGAAATGAAAAATATCAGCAGAAATGAGAGCGGGAGCAAAAGACTCGAAAATGATTCCCAGAAAAGCTTAGAAAGTGACTTGCTTAAAATACAAAATGTACTGAATGACCGCAATCATAAATTAAACATGCAGATGATAAAAATGTGATTGTTTTAAGTAGTGTTCGAAAATAAACGACATTTATTTTTTTAGTGATTGTGTAGACGACAGGCACGGAAATTATAAAAATATGTTATGTTTATTTCGATAATACAAGAATTTCCAATAATAATATTTTTTTGTAAAGTACACAATTTTTGGAAATCCCAGCATGGTTTTTGTTTTTTTTTTTTTTATTGAATCTCTAACGAAATTTCCAATTAGTATCCAAATCTTAATCTAATAGTTATTTATAAGATATTTCCAATGAAACATCTAGTTTACCGTATTCAAATACTTTCAATCCCATCAGGTGCCATCTATATCCAAAGACTGTCTGACTTGATAATTCGTGCGGTTGAATTATTAATAAGCCTTAGTAAATGCAATATTCTATTCGATAATATTTGGCGAAAGCACGGATTTGTCGGGGAAAAGCCAGATTTCCTTATCTTTAAGATATTTCAACATACAACAAAAAGTTGTTAGGGAAGAATTTATTTGTTGCAAACGCATTTGAAGAGGCTTCAAAGGATATTTATTAAGTTGATGTGTCAATTGATGCGAATGCACTCAATAACAAATTTTGGTATTGACCTAAAAAATTGTGTAGGGGATGGAACAGATGGGTGTCCTCTGATGTCAGCAGAAAATGGAGCTGTTAAAACACTCTGGAAACCGCGACAAATGCGAAACAAACGCCCTGCTATTCCCATAAATCAAACAACTCAATTTCTAAAAGCAATAAAGTGCCATTAATACAAAAAATTGTATCATTTATTAAAAAAACAACAAAATGTTTGAAAAATAATCATCCCAAGCGAAAAGCAGTTTTATCAAAGTATTTGGGAGCCAAACTCCCTACATTATGCGATACAAGATGGATGGACCGTCACGACTCAATTTTACACTTTGCAACAAGTGTACATCATATAGTAGAAGCTTTGGTAAAATATCTGAGTGGAGAGGTAGAATCTTTACCTTTATATTAAGGAACTCCTTAGTACTTTTGAACTTATTTGCGGAATATACATATTAAGTGTGATACTTATTGTAAAAAGGATCAAGCCTTATCAAAACTTTAATGATGTGCCTCGAAGAGAAATGAAATAAAGCCGAAGAAAAATTTAAAGCGATTTTTGAAAAAGTTAAAGTTATTTGCGTTCAAATCGGGGTTCCAATCGAAAAGACAAGATTTGAACGAAATAATCACTTCCAAAATGTTGAAGATTACTACCGAGTTGTAGGTAACATTTCTCTTATTGAATTTATTTTAGAAGATCTCAAACCACCTTTCCCAATAGATATCCTAATTGTATTGAACATACCTAAACTTCTACCTCAAAGTGTAATCAAGTCATATGGGCAAATCCTGCGTAACGAACACTGCATTCGCACGTGTTTTCCCATTGATATATAAACATTTTTTGGCGTCTCAAAAGGGATAGCTTCAACCTATATATAGTACACGTAGAGAAAAAACATGGTTGAAGTATGGTTAAAAATATTGTATTATGTTCTCCGCAACAGCCTCAAACAAACTTTTGTTGTTTTTAACATTACTTTTATCACGATTAATCAAATTTTGTTTAAATTTAACAATAAAATGTTTACCTCCCTTGAAACTTCCAATACGGTTGGTTTCAACAATATAATGTTTAAATAAATTTAAACCACAATCATAGGTATTGTAATTTATAACAATAAAATTTTTGTTTTTAACAATAATATAATAAAAATAACCATTTAATGTTTAAATTGTTTTCGTATAAAATGTTATGATTAAAAAGCAACAAAAGAACTTGTTCAACGCTTTTCAATCAGCTCAGTCGATTTTTTCCAATCAGCCAATGTGCACAATAAAAAAGTGTTTGAAAAAATAAATAAAAATATATTATTGTAAACTTCATATTTCAACAAATAGGTGACTTTTAATTTTGGTACGGAAAAAATCAAATTAATTATTATAAATGTGGAAAATTAAATCCAAAGACATTTTTTCATTTGTGGCACAAATTTTCTATAAAAATTATTAAGTATTTGTATTACATATTCACACAGAAAATTTTTCATTTGTGTTAAAAATTTTTCAATATATGTAAATTATTCATTTTCATTTAGATAAAAGTAACTTCAAAATGAGCGATTTAAAACAATTGACTACATTGAAAAATATCAAGTTTTTCAAAACGTAAGGAGCTATGAATTGGTAAGCAAAATTTAAAATCGCATAGGAAATATATTAAACATAAATTATTTTTTTTTTTTGATGTAGATTTGCAAATTTTATATCCCAATTCAAGAAACATTGGTGAACTAAAGAATTATTATAAACAAATTATTGAAAAGGCCAAAAAAAATAAAGGACAATCCCACTAAAGAAATATTAGTGTACATTAAAAAACGAGTGCATAAAGGTATGTAATTAAAGTAATGCTTTTCCTTTATACAGATATACTGAAAAAAAAAAAAACTTTGAATATTTCAGATTCAAAATTGCCATTGTCGCTTATGTTGGTCCCGTATTTACTGCCAACTTCAAGAAAGAAAAGTAAACTTGAAGTCCAGCTTTTATTCAGTTGTTATTTTAATGTAAGTGATTATAAATAGAATGATAATAACCAGTTCATTGTTTTTAATATCTTAAAATAAAACATTTTAAATATGCTACTTTACAGAATATCTTAAATACAGATGATGAAACTAGATATTCTATAAAACATTCAAAATATTAATAAAACGTATAAAACTTGAAACCCAACCAAAGAAACTAGATATTCTATAAAACGTATAAAACTTGAAACCCAATCAAAGATTATTATTGGGATCTAACCAAAGATATAAGCCTTGCATATGTAGATTTATGTATGTATGTGAAAAAAGGTTCAAATTTGAAAACCCATTGGAAGCCATCAAAGTCTGCTTCTATTGCTTCATGAGTATGAATCTCAGGTACCCAAAATTTTGTGAACACGTTTGGATGGTTATTTAATGTCAAACAATTCTTGAATCTTTCTTGATGCTAGATATAATTTTTCAACAAAGATGTAAATTTTAAACCAGGGATGGTCGTTTACATAGAAATGTATGAAGATGATGTTCCAGTGTTTAGAATTGTACATCATATCTATGTTCTAAATACCTCTTTCAACTTTTGCATTCAAAGGCTTTTAAATCATGGATGTGATTCACACTATCATGTTTTCAGGTTGAATATGAAAACATTTATTTTTCTTTGAATATAAAATTGTTAGAAACTCACTACATTGGCTCTGTTTGTGTGTCAAAAAATATAAAATTTGTTCATTAATGTAAATAACTGTATGTATGTTAATATCTCAAACTTTTTCATTGTATTGAAAAAATTCAAATTAAAAGTGTATATATAAATATATTGATGTTAAATTTTTATTATTATATTATAAATTTTATTTATAACAAGATATATGTATATGCAAAAGACTGTGAAAAAATAAATATAAACAATATTATGGTAAGTAATAAATAAAATTACTAATAATATAGTTAATTTTAACCATATTATAACTGCTTTTGACCAAATTATGGTTAATTTTAACCATTTCATAATTAAATTCGACCAAATTATATTTACTTTTGACAAAATTATGATCAGTTTCAACCATATTATAATTTATTTTGACCAAATTATGCTCAATTTTAAGCAATTTATGTTCATATTAAACAATAAAATGGTTAATTTTAACCAAGTTATGTCCATATTTAAACATAATATAGTTACTTTAGAACAAATCGTGGTTAACTTTAACCAAATTATGATTACATTTAAAGAAATTATGGTCAATTTCAACCAAGTTATGTTCACATTTAACCATAATATGGTTAGTTTGAACCAAATCATGGGTAATGTTGACAACATTATGATAACTTTTAACCAAATTATGGTTAGTTTTAACTAAGTTATATTTATATTTAACCATAACGTGGTTACTTGTTACCAAGTTATGTTCATATTTAACCATAAAATTATCAATTTAGACCAAATCTTAGGTTGGTTTTGACCAAATTATGTTCAAGTTTAACCAAAATATGGTTAGTATAGATGAAATAATGGCAAATTTCAACCATAATATGGTTAAACTTAACTATAATATGGTTACTTATAAACGTAAGCATTGTTAATATTCAACCATAGTATGTTGCTCTTAGAATATGGTTGCCTCCAACCATATTTTTTTTCTACGTGTATTTAGTGACATTAATATGTACTTACAAATGACATATATCATAATTTCTTAGCAGGCATTTGTAACGCAAGTTTTGTGCCGCACGCCACAAAAAGTGGAAGCAACTTTAAAAGGTGAAGTGTGTTTTCCTAAACAAAGTCTAATTCCTAAAAGAAAGATGAATATAAGAGAATTCTAAAATCTCTGATTCGTGATTTTTTGATAAAAGCACGCTTGAGTTTTTCAGTATTATATTATATAACCCAATTTTATTTATTTTAACAAAACAAATTTGATTTAAATAAACTAATTTTGTGATTATTAATGAATGTATGAATGAATATCAATCTTTTTTTTAACGAAATTTATATTTTGATGAGTCTGCTGTAAGTGCTATTTTAAACTCAAAAAGCACATAACACAATGTTAAATTCATGTATAACATTAAGAGATCAGGGGTGAAGTAGTATTTGGTAAAAATTATTGTATTGTAATGATCGTCGAAATACATATTTTTTAATATAAAAATTAAATTATACATCTAGTCTTATATTTCATTAAAAAAAATTAATTTGAAAAATTTTTGGTTTGTGGACTGTTTTTGGGATTTGCCCATATACAGATACAAAACTTTTAAAACCACAACTAGCTGATGAGCTGATGATATTTGATAAAAGAGATAAACACCTACTAACATCTAAACTTGAGCCTGAACTGTTGCATTGGCAACAAACATGGAAAATATCTGAAAATCTACCAGATAACGTTGTAGATGTTTTAATAAACTGTGATGAAGATATCTACCCAAATCTAAGAAAAATATTTCAAAAAAAAAAAAAAAAAATGTCAATGCCCGTCAGTAATGCTACGAGCGGTTATTTCCTACCCTTCGTCGAATAAAAACATGGCTCAGATAAACAATGAGCGAATATATACTACTGTACTATCTAAATTTGCCTCACAAGGAAATTATAAATTGCTTATTTAAAAAGATTAATTTATTTTAATTTTTGTTTTAATATAATATACACATATTGTTTTAAAAAAACTTTTAAAAACAAATTTTTTACTTTTTTGTTTCATAAAAAAATTTCTCCCCCTAAAGGATCCGCGCCTGGTAGACGAACACAACCCTTAATACCGTTCGTAACTATTTATTCGTCAATAAACAGAACAAAAAAAAAAAAAAAAAAAAAAAAAACTTGGTCCAGCGGTTTAGGCGTCTACAGGGTTAAAACAAACACATTTCTTCTTTAAGCTGCCCATACACTTGCAATATTATTGTATATGATATTCGCCATATTATTTTCATTTTGTCCTATATTATGCAATAATTCGCACAATGATTTCATTCATTCAATAAAAAGGTGAACTTAACCTATAGGAATAACATAAACCACAATTAGTTGTGAAGAGGGTATATTAAGTTTGTCATTCCGTGTGAAACTTTTTTATTATTCATCTCAGACCCCATAAAGTATATATATTTTGGGTCCTTGAGTAATTCTAAGTCGATTTAGCCATGTCCGTCTGTCTGTCCGTCTGTTGAAAACACGCTCACTTTCGAGCAACTCAAAAGAAATGAACAAACTTGGTGCCAAATTGCTTGTAGTTATCCTAAGCAGTTTGGGATTGAAATCCAGCAAAATCGGTTCAGTAGGACCAGAGCTATGAATAAAAATGTGGAACCACCACCTTAAAAAATTGATAATTTTGTTACAAAAAATAACATAAATGCTGGAACAAGACACGGAATGAGATAAGATTTTGCAAAAATTTGTTTTATTTGACTGGAAATCACGCTGTTAAATTTCGTGAAGATCCGTTCATAATTTACCCTAAGCCCCATATAAACAATACACCCGGAAAAGAGTTTAGTACGCCTAAAGCCGTAAAAAATAACGCTAGCGTAACAAAATTTGATAAGTCACAGTTTTTTAGGACTAAAAATGACACTGTAAAATTTCGTGACGATTGGTACATAATTTACCTTAGGCCCCATATAAACCCTACTACCGGAAAACAGTTTAGCATGCCTAAAACCGTAAAAAATAACGCTAGCGTAACAAAATTTGGTACGTCACAGTTTTTTAGGACTAGAAATAACACTGTGAAATTTCGTGAACATTCGAACTGTCGGTGGAGGGTATCAAAGATTCGGCACAGCCGAATATATCACTCTAACTTGTTTTCTTTTCGTTGTGCAATAAAAATCAAAAGTCTTTTAATTGTTGCCAATATATTGTTCCACCTACGAATATCACATACACATTGGCGATATAATTGTACAATACGTTAAATTGAACAATTTTATTGCAAGTGTATGAGCCGCTTTAGATATATAGATATACTAACTTTACTAGGTGAAAGTTAGAACAAGATTTAAAGAAAATGGTTTTTCTATAAAATACTTACAGAAATTTTTTATAGTTTTCTTAATCTATACTTATTTTATGTTAAAATATTTCTATAAACATCATTATAGAAATTATTATTTTTTGCCAACACATAAGTACATAAAACTTTTGAGGACTCCATTCTCTTGAACAACCGACATAAAAATGTATATTTCGGTCAATGCACTTTATGCAATCTGTACACAAAATTTATCAAAAAGTACTAAAAGTAAAAATTTTTTCCTTTTTTACATAATAAAAGTATCCTTTACTTTAATCTGAGCCTTATGCCATCTCTTTACCAAATTTGTCCAACAGAGAAAAAAGTAACAAAGGTAAAATAGCACCAAGAGTATCAGTTTTTCCTCATTTTAGGCCACCAGAAACTAAAATGTATTTTAATGTTGGCTAAAATCTGTATGTATATCAAATTTATCGAAAAGACGAAGAGAACCAATTTAATCCCGTTTTTTTTCCTTAAGAATTACCAATATAAACCCTTAAAAAGTGCCCTATAACTTCATCTGGACCAATCTAAATACCAAATTTATCAAAAAAAAAAGGGAAAAAGCTTTTTACCTCTCAAAAAGAACCCAATATTTGAATCCGGGTCATATGCTATCCGTCTACCAAATTTAAACCAAAATCATTAAGCGGTTTTAGCGAGATTTATCAAACAAAATTAAAAAAAAAAAAGAAAAAGTACCAAAGTACCAAAAAACAGGGAAAAACTTTGTACCTCTCAAACATTACAAATTTATTAAGCGGTTTTAGCGTGATTGATATTATATTAGTAGGATTTTTTAACTAAAGTGCAAATGAAATAGTACTTTTAATACAAAATAATTTTGGTTACTCTTTTCGCTTCTGGTTACATTTTTTACATTTTGGTTACTCTTTTTTTAACTTTCAAGTTATTGACCAGTTCATTTAGTTTTCATATGAACTATTGTTTATACTGCCATATGGAAATGAGCGGGTTCCTTCTTAAGGCAATTTAATTAAGACATGTGAGCTTCAAAGTTAAGATTAAATCTTAGGCAAGAGAATTTGCTCTACAGCAAAAAAAAAACAACAACAAAAAAGTTGGTTTAAGGGGAACTTTTTTTTATATTCATAATCACCTTTAAATGAGACTTTTTCATATTTTTACTTTGATGATGTCAGTAAGTGAAACATTTTAATCTGTAAGTTTTTGCACTGAACTGAATTTCATTTAATTTTAATCGATTTAATGTTTCATTTCATTCCACATACGTATTATTTGTGTTATTTTGTTTTATTTAAATTAATTTCGATATATTTGCATATTTGCAACAAAAACAACTGCAACAATAAGAATGCAAATATCTATAACAATTGATTTATTTGAAAATCTCAATTAATTACTGGAACGAGTGTATTATGTGAGATTAACCACTCATATTCACTGACCGCAAAGCGGCCAGCCAGCCAACAGTTTTAGAAATGATCAATAAGAAATATTATTTTGTTTTTAGAAACATTTCAAATGAGGTTGAGGGATATGTACTATTTTGTGGTTTTAAATGATTTATGATATCAAAGCTCAATTGCTATCACAGAACAAAAAAATATTTGCTTTGCAAAATTCCTAAATAAATTTATGTTCGGACACTTATAGTTTTATAAGTTTTATAAAGAAAGTTTAAGTCTTTAGACAGAATTATGCAGAAACAAATTATTTTGATTTAGAAAAAGTATTAAGGCATATTTATAAGTACTTGTTTTTCTAAATTATTGTATTTCTTATGTAAATTTTAAATTTAGCGATGCCAATTAGGACTGGAAAAAAAATAAGCCCGGGAGATGCGATTATGAATTTTATACTGCGATAAATTATTTTCGGGAAACTATACATTTTTCATATTTTGACACGTGATATTTTTAAATTAGGTTTAGGTTCATAAAATTTAATTTTCATTAATGAAATTCATGAAATGTATTAAAATTTTTGATAATTTTTTTTCTTCACAAAACGGGGAATTTACATGTTTCGAGAATAAACAGATTCCTGTCATGAGAATTGTTTGAAGTTCTACCGTTTGCATCATAGCGGCGCCTACTAGTCTATAGTCAAACATTATTCTTTAACCAAAGATATTGGTGGATTTTTGCTGTAATTAATTATTTACACCTTCTTCCTTACTTCTGTTTTTTCGTAACTTATGTCAAGACTTTGTCCCTGCAAATAATAGGACCAGTCCAAACACAAGTGTAAAGAGTAGCCCACAAGGGACCAGGACTAGTCCAAAAGTAACCCAAACGTATGGAAAAAACATGGTCTATTTAACATTACGATGTCCTAGGGGAGGACCATATTATGCTCAATTGGATGAACTTAATTTAATTTTCATTAAATTATTTTAATGAAGGAGTTTAAAAAACTCAAAAAATTTAATTAAAAACGAACAGTTCAATAAAACTACAATTGTAATAAATTATTTTCAATTATTTTAGTTGCAAATTCGCAAATGCTAATTTTTGTTTCAGCTTTGTCCAAAAAAATTGCAAACTATTTAATGAAATTTAAAAAGTTATGCGTCCAATACAATAAAAATCAAAAAA
The DNA here is from genome assembly GCA_930367215.1 of Pollenia angustigena. Taxonomy (NCBI): domain Eukaryota; kingdom Metazoa; phylum Arthropoda; class Insecta; order Diptera; family Polleniidae; genus Pollenia; species Pollenia angustigena. The sequence goes on along the minus strand of OV884059.1, from coordinate 120,931,518 downwards.
TTCGCTTTTCCAGACTGGTGGTAGGTAAAATGTAAAATATTGGTTTCAGCAGTCAAGGTTCACACTATGAAAGTTTTCTTTTAGAAAGTACGAGTTTATTTGTGAGAGAGGAAGAGAACATGCTATTCGTTTCTCCCCTCTCACCAATAAACTCAGACTTTCTAAAGAAAACTATACTAAACACGTTTTTAAAAACAATGTAAAACAGCCGGTTATAAGAAAAACATATCTTAAAAAATATTCCAAGTTTAAGCCGTCAAATCTTTAGTTTTTAGGAGAGAGAGAGAGAGGAAAATAAATGGCATTTCTTTTCCTTTTATTTTAAAAGCTCAAGACTTGAGGTCTAAAACTTGAAGAGTGTATGTGTCGATTTAAAATTAGTTGCTCTGCTATTGGGATTACAAAGAGGACACACATAATGTTGCTACTTTTTATGTGAGTGGTACAGCAGAGCAAAAACAAGTCATAAAACAAAATTGCCGCTTAAGATTACATGCGATTCTGGGAAGCAAAACACATGAGCCTTTAGTTGACAGGGAAAAAATAGGCAAATTTAAGGAAGGCATCTTAGTTGGTCCCCAAGTAAGACAAATCTATAAAGACCAAATTTTTCAAATCAAAGTTGGTTAATAAATAAAGAAGCGCAGGGGTAGCTTTTGAAAAAATATCGACCCCTTTGCGCGAAATTATCTTATGTTACAAAAATCAAATTTTACAGGACAGACATTTTTCTACTTTTCTCGGCTTTCGCTTGCAATATCAAAATGAAAATATACATTCAATTTTTGGAGCAACGAAGTGGAATTCGCCTACAATATTTTGTCAGGTGACGTCTCTTTGAATGTAGAACAAGATTGCATCAAAAACTCAATTTCAAAAAATTGGCATATACGATAATTTTGCGCAAAGGGGTCGATATGTCACAATTTTCTTGGAAATAAAAGGGCTGCAAATTAAAAAGAACAAGTACAAGAACTGATTTTTTATATGCAACATGTCATTAAAAATTCACTTCGTGTAATCGCATTTAGTTTTTTTTCCCAGAAAATCTTTGTGCCATATCTGATGAGAATGGTGAGAGGTTACAAAACTTATAAAAGAAAGCGAACGACTAAATAGTTGTTAACATTTGTTGTTGCATGTTTTTCCTTGTGCGACCAATGAAGGCTCAAACAATGAATTTATCTGTGTTAGAGCCTTTTATGAATTTGGGCATCGATTTGTATGCATTTTTGAACAGCCAATCCCACGATGTCACCCGTTAACGTTCGCATAGATAATAACATTTAAAACAAAATTTAGAAATTATTTTTTTTTTAAATGTAATTTTCTATGCGAATGTTAACGTGTGACATCGTGGGATTGGCTGTAAGTTTATAGCGCATATTTTGCCTTTTTAAGGCATATTATGATACATGTAAAATTTTTTTAGATGCCTACAAGAGCTTTCGCAGCAAATACAAAAATTTTTTTTTCAAAATTCTGTTACTTTTATTTCGTTCGACATCTACATTTAATTTTTATTCTAAAATTGTAAGACAGAGCAGGTTGTCATTTAGGATAAATGTTATGCGATGTGTATAAAACATAGAAATCTAGAGAAATCTATTTTAGTATACCGATCGACTCAGAATCACCTTTTAAAGTGATATAACGATGCCCATCCGTCCGTCTGGCTGGTTGTCTGTCCATGTTAACCTTGTGCGTAAAGTACAAGTTCCAATTTTGTAGATAATTTTATCAATTATGGTCAAAGTCTATGTATACGGTGAGAATAGGTCTATAATTTCCCATATTCCCCATAAAAACTTCTTTCCAAATTAGACTCTTTGTGTCCGTAAGACATCTTACTATGATGGTACATATTTAAATTAAATTCGCCTTAAAAATATATTACTGCTAATTAAATTATTTTCGAATCGGTTCACATTTGCCCAAAGCTCCCATCCTTAAATAGCTTTAAGTTCCTTTTAAATGTTAACATTTGTTTACAATTTAGCGACCGTACAAATATCTCTTTTATGAATTTTAACCTAATATGTATGGGCTTAAGCGATAATAAGGATTTTTTTTAAATTTTTTTATTAAATTGTTGAATATTTTGTCTTCAAACGAGCAATTTTTGATTTTTTAGGGCATATTTTGAACATTTTTCAGGACATATTTTCCAGTTTTTACTGCATATTTAATGCGCATAAAACGCATTTTTTAGAGCATATTTTTGGTTTCCCTAGTTATATGTATTTATATTTTGTTCAGATTTCAATTTATGTTATAGAAGATGGCTTCTTAATGGTTAAGATTTTTTACTTTTTTCATAATAAATATTTAATATTTCAATATCAGTATTTTATTTAGATAAGAAACAGTAAATATGTTAAATTTGGCTATGCTGAATCTTATATACACTTCAACATGGTGCGATAAGAGCAGAAAGTTATATAAATACCGTTTTTTTAGACAAAACCAAATCTATTTTGTGCGACGCCCACTTCCCAATCCCGCCCAAATTTTGTCCAATGTTGTGTATTGATAACAAATATCCTTGTACCTAATTTGGAAACTCTGGCTCTTTTCGTTATCCAGACATAAAGAAATTTACAATGTGTTAGTATGGGCAGTGCCACGCCCATTTCTCTAATCTTGTCTATTTTATTTGGAGAGGTTGTGTATTGATAATTAAGATGCTTGTACCTAATTTGGAAACTTTAGCTCTCGCCGTTCTCTTGATATACAGAAACAAAAAAAAAAAAAAAAAAAATAAAAAACAACAATAACAAGGGATTTAATTATGGGTAAAATTAGAGTCGTGGTTTTTGGACCGACCTGGCTGGAGGTCAATAGAAAAGTTAGCATATCTGATATAAATATATACCAAATGCAGATCTAATATAAATATATACCAAACAAGTCCTAATCATATCTGGTGTCTTCGGAAAAAACATTTCAACAGATAAGGATTCAGATTATATATATGGCTGTAGGAAATATCGCCCAAAGAAAAATGCCCCAAAAAAAAAAAATTTTAAATCGCCCAAATGAAGAATCGCCCAAAAGAACATGAAAAATGACCCAAACGGTTAAATATGAAATTTTGCCCAAACGAAAAATGACCAAAAAAAAAAAAAATTACCCAAAAAGCAAAAACGAATTTTTTCAAAAAAAAAAAAAAAAAAAAAAAAAAAAAAAAAAATTAACCCAATTTGCTAAAGCTTCCTTGCCCAGACGGCCTTGGGCGGGCGCAAGAATTTTTTCCTTTATGGTATACCAAGTACCGGTTTCTCTAAGCAAAGCTTCTAAAATCTGCTTTATTTCCGAACGAAGGCCGACTTCGCAGAGTAGCTTTAGTTAGCGAAGCCGGTCTTTGTTATACCATAGAGGAGAAAATCCTTGCTCCCGGCCGAAGGCCGGCTGTGCACAGAAATTTAGTTAGTGAAGCCGGTACTTGTTTTATTAAAGAGGAGAAAATCCTTGCGCCCGGCCGAAGACCGGCTGTGCTTTCGAGTTTGTAAGCATGTTGTGGACATTATGACACTCTACAAAGTGACATAACGTCCACGGACTTTATGACACTGCTCTGATGGGCATTATGACACTTAAAAGTGTCATGAAGTCCATTGACACTGTGACACTTTTTGGAGTGTCATAGTTATTTTTACAAATAACGTGTAGGAATTCGACGTATAATGATAATGAATGATTCAGACAAATAGTATGTAAGATTTGGAAGAAATTTTAAAAATTAAAGATGACCCGAAAAAATGGGCTATTTTTCATACAATATTTTTGGATGATTTTTCAGGCTGTAGGAAATATCGCCCAAAGAAAAATGGCCCAAAAAAAATAATGAAAAATCGCCCAAATGAAGAATCGCCCAAAAGAACATGAAAAATAACCCAAAAAGTTAAATATGAAATTTTGCCCAAAAGAAACGAAAAAGAGCCCAAATTGAAAATGAAAAATGACCCAAAAAGAAAAAACGAATTTTTTCCCAAAAAAGAAATTAAAAATTACCAATTTTGCAAAACACTGTTTATTATTCATATAAATTTAGTAACTTACAAATGTAAGAGAAAAACATGTTTTATTATGGTCACAACCAACAAAACTATTTTTAAAGAAACTTATTTTATCATAATGTGGTTGTCGGTGACAAAGATTTGGTTAAATTAAACATAATAAGGTCAACATTTTTTTAAAAATGGTTTTGTTGTTTTTTCACTGGGTGCATATATTAAACTTATTACGAAAACACTTTTGGGCGCAAGGATTATATCCCCTATGTTGTAACAAATACCGGCAGCGCTTACTAAAGCTTTTCGGCATAGCCGGCCTTCGGCCGGGCGCAAGGATTTTCTACTCTATGGTATAACAAAAACCGGCTTCGCTAACTAAAGCTTCTCTGCATAGCCGGCCTTCGGCCGGGCGAAAGGATTTTCTACTTTATGGTATAACAAGTACCGGTTTCGCTAAGTAAAGCTTCTAAAATCTGCCTTGTTTCCGAACGAAGGCCGACTTCGCAGATAAGCTTTAGTTATCGAAGCCAGTATTTGTTATACCATAGAGGAGAAAATCCTTGCGCCTGGCCGAAAGCCGGCTGGGCAGAGAAGCTTTAGTTAGCGAAGCCGGTTTTTGTTATACCATAGAGGAGAAAATCCTTGCACCCGGCCGAAGGCCGGCTTTGCAGAGAAGCTTTAGTTAGCGAAGCCAGTACTTTTTTTATCAAAGAGGCCGGCTATGCTTTCGAGTTTGTAAGCTATGCTTTCGAGTTTGTCCACGGACACTATATCACTGGACGTTATGACATGCCACCTTTTTGCAATATTTCCCGTTATTTTTATAAATAACATTTAGGAATTCGTCGTATAGTAATAATGAATGATTTAGACAAATAGTATGCCCGAAAAAATGGGCTATTTTTCATATAATATTTTTGGGTGATTTTTCATAATGAAAAATCACCAAATTTAAAAAACGAAAAATCAGCCAATTGTAACGAAAAATAGCCCAACAATTTTGGGTCACTTTTCATATGAATTCAGGCCCAATTTTACATGGAATTTTTTGGGGCGATTTTTCATTTATTTTTTTGGGCCATTTTTCTTTGGGCGATATTTCCTACAGCCGATTTTTCATAATGAAAAATCAACAAATTTAAAAAACGAAAAATCACCCAATAATAACGAAAAATAGCCCACAAATTTTGGGTCACTTTTCATATGAATTCAGGCCCAATTTTTCATGGAATTTGTTTGGGAGATTTTCCATTATTTTTTTTGCGCCATTTTCTTTGGGCGATTTTTCCTACAGCCTATATATATACTTTATAAGGTCTAGGATCAATATTGGGGAAGTTACAAAGTTACACTTCGGTAAAGTGTATAAAAACTAGACGTGAGAGAATTAATCTGTGAACTGATTTAAATTCAGCACGGCAAAGTAAATTAAAACCACTAAACAAACTTCTTGCTCATGACTTATTTTTGCCGACTAGTGTTATGTTTACAAATTTAAAGTTTGTAAGGCAATTTTTTCTAAATACTGTGTTACAGTGTTGCAGAAAAGTTTTACGAAGCAATAACTACTTAATATTATACAGTTTGATTCCACAAAATCTACTACCGAAAAATTTATTTAATTAAATACTCACACTGCTTGTATTGATTTGCGTAAAAGCCCACTCAAAATCAGGATGAAAACATTTCCTTTCTTTTACGAAGTAGAATGTAAACTCATTGATTTATAGATAATATACTGGGGGCAGCTTGCGGCATTAGATATCGATCAAAATTACAATACGATTTAAATTTCGATCGATATCGAATGCCGTAATTTAGTTCCTGCTTTCGTTAATCTTTTTCTATGTTTTTAAAAAATGTTTTTCACTCCCAATTATCCTATTTGAGATTTTGCAATTATTTTATAAAAGAAAACATAATCTAATTGGCGGCATCGACAAGTTAATATTGTTGATACAAAAGTGACGCAAATTAAATTTATTTTGACGTGTTTAATTAAATAAGGATTTTCAGCAAAAATTTCTTAAACAGATTAATTAGAAAAAAGTAAACAAATAAAAAAACTTTAATTTAAACAAATGGGAGAATGATTCACAGCAATTAAGTGTAATCTCTCTTCCTTTAAGGGGACACTCTCTTTTGACGGGCACTGCTGCCTGGTCCCGGCTGCGTTCTATAAAGAAAGCATGAGTTCTTTTGTGAGGGCGTTCCCCTTGTACGGATAGTCTTTAAGAGTCTATTCGTGTCCGGCTATGAAAGAATTCACTGTTTAATAACCAATAATGTCTGCTGCCAAAGATTGTTGCAGTTTATTTATATACAGTGGTCAGCAGGAAGAATAATAACAAAATAATTTTTGTTTTTTTAAAAGTGTTTTGCTGTTTTGTTCTATTAATGCGTTTTTTTTCAATAAAAAGAAAAAATGCCAATAAACAAAACACATGCGTCCATTAGCAATAAATGACGTCGTCATTTTTGTGCATTAAGTTTAATGGCTGAGCTTTCATGATCTTCAGTTGTTAGGGTGTTAACTTCAAATTAGCACGACGTCAAATAGCTTTTTGTCTTAGGTAATCGAAAGACCTAGATCTTCGTAAGGGACGACAAAAACTTCCGAAATCAACTTCCAAGTTTTATGGTCTCCAGCAGTAATCAGCACTAAGTAATTGATAGTTCTCCACCAGTTATTCACCTGAGTTTTACAAGTCACAGGCACGTTAAAAAATTAAGGTTTAAAACGAATACGAATGGTTAATGCTGAAAACTGCAAAATCTGAAACTCAGTACAAAGCCTACTCAAAATCTGGATGAAAACATTTCCTTTCTTTTACGAAGTAGAATGTACAGTTAGTTATACGTTGCCAAAACAAACGCTAGAAAAGCAGACAAGTTTAGCAGGGCTGCCTTTAAAATATTATGACAAATAAAGACGAAAGAGCTTATTCCCCGCCCAGTTTTAAGTATGACCGACGTCTTTAAAAAAAAAACGGTTTATTATGGTGTTTGATTTTGACACCAGTGTTTCTAGAAAGAATTTCAAATTTGTAACGAGAAACAATACGATGAATTCAGGAACTTACCAGTAATCAAAAACAAGCTGTTGTGATTTATCGGCCATGTTCTGACAATTGCAAAATCCTTAACATTTGCGATTCTGACTTGCAAACGTATAAAAGGTATTCTGTAAATCGCCATCGCAAGAAGTTTGCCGACTTCAAATTGCAAAAGCATGTTCAAGGGAACCAGAATATTTTTAAGAAACTATGGCAGATCGCAAGCAAAACGAACGTGTTTCAGAGCACCATAAGATAAATCTGGCATTTTGCGATTGTCAGAACATGGCCGTTTTATTAAAGAATGCGATTTTTGAATCTCTCTTCAGACAATTGACGTTGGAGACCAACAAGGAAGTATCTTGGGCCCTCTAACGTAGATACTTAATATTTTCTTCGGACATGTCAACAAACCACTACCACTACACACAAACTTCAACCTTTGCTGTTGATACAGCTATTTCAAATGTACACAAAAAGAGTCTATACGCATCTCGTTATTTACAGGATCGTATATTTCAACTAGAAATTGGAGAATGGAGGATAAAGGTCAATAAGAAAAAATGCTTACATTTAATATTGACTTCGCGTCCGACATCATGACCTCCTATTACAATTAATAGTCAAATAATACCTCAACAATTGCATGTAAAATATCACCGTATACATCTAGATTGGCGTTTGACGTGGAAATGAAACTAAAAGCAATTCAAATTAATTGCAAAATTCTACTAACCAGCGGCCGTATTCTGTAATTCGCTTAGCTAAAGCTAAATCTCGATCGATAAAATGGCTTAGAGAATAAAAAATGTAAAATTTTTATGGCATTGCCAAATTTAGCAATGCACGTTACAGAATTGTATTTGTAGCTTAAAATCGCTAAATCAATTTTAATGATTTTTAGCGATGGAGAATTAGCTTAAGCAAATTACAGAACACGGCTGCAGATTGACTTTAAGATAGAGTTGTGTATCTTCCCTAGAGGAAAGAACTGACACCAAAGTAGTCCCGTGATAGGTCTTTGGTGGTAGAGACCGGTTCTTGTTTTAATACTTTCTATGAATGAGACCTATCACTTTTACATGGGGTTGTCATAGTAGGGGGTCAATTGACACCATTTGACCAGTCACACACACATCTATTCTCAATGGACGTGTTTAGTGACAGTTACTACAATGTAGTATTATTTCAATAAACAAGTCCTAGAATAAAATTCAAGAGCCAAATTTAAGAAAGTCCAAAAGAATGTGTCACACCACCGGTGAAGACTGGTACTGTAATTCATTACTTTTTTACCTTTTTGTTCTTCATAAACCAATTATACGATTGGTTCTTCTTTCACTGGTCATGAGTTATTTTTTTTTCACAACTCCCAGGACCAGTCTGTTGGACCAATTGACACAAATTTCCCGCAGGGTTGAAGCCAATCTGGTGCTACGGTATACCGTTATGGGGCACTGCCTCGGCCTTTAATATTGAGAAAATTCAAAGGCGCGATAATCAACTTCTTTGCATATTCACAGCTGGCCCCTGGTACGTTGAAAACTCAAATACAAAACAAGCATCTCAATGTGCCATTAGTTAAAACTTTAATTACGAAATATGCAAATAAAAAGGCTCGAGTTGCACCCGAATCCATTAGCTGAAAATATTTTAAGTGATGGCGGCCAGACTCGCTGAAGGAGAAGAGATGCTGAAGGACACATCCGATAAAAAGAGCGCTATCCACCTACATATCGTTACCTAAAACGCAAAAGGCCCTTATTAACCAAAAATTTAAATTTCTACTGTAATTCTGATGTATTGCACCATCATAAACGTTCACAAAAAACTTTTGAAATCTTTTGACCAAAATTAACGATTCTATTTACAAAAAACAAACAGTCCTTTCTACAAAAGAGTGCATGATAAACGCTAAAAGACCTAACTAATGGTTAACGTAACATGTTACATTTTTAATTTTCAAAACCACTAGTAGGTTTCACAAGAAAAATAAATGATAAGCAGTGTCAGGCAATTTCTCATTTTAAATATTTGTTTGATTATCCTGAAAAATTTTCAAAATATAAGATAGGGACTTTTGCGTTATAAGTTACGATATGTGAACAGAAAAAGTGATGGCGAACATTTCGTCCGTCACTGCCAGGACACAAAATAAAGTATTAAAATAAGATTTAATTAATTATTGTTAGTTTATATTTAATACTAGCTGGCCGCCCACGCTTCGCTCGGTAGCTGATTACTAATAATCGATGAAGCGGTTTTCTGATTTTAGGTAAATCGAAAAAGTGGGTGTTAAGGTGGCCGGGGCAGTATTTTCTTTCCGTAAAAACCTAAGTTGGACCATGGCGATCATTTTAAAGAAAAAATCGTCCAAATCGGTCAAATAAATCGAAAAAGTGGGCGTAAAAGTAGGCGTGGTAATTTTTTCTTTCGATGAAAACTTTAAATGGATTAATACGAATATTTGAAAAAATAGTCCAATCGATGGAGCCGTTTTCTGATTTTAGGTAAATCGAAAAAAAAGGGCGGGGCAAAATTTTCTTTCCGTAAAAACCTAAGTTGGACCTTGGCGATCATTTTTAAGAAAAAACCGTCCAAAACGGTCAAGCCGTTCTCGAGTTATGCGATCAGCAACACACAACATTTCATTTTTATTATATAGAATATATGAAAGTTCAATAAATAAATATTAAGGAGAAATAAAAAAAAACAATTCGGATAATCATAAAAAGCAGGGCTGTGGAGTCGGAGTTGAAGAGTCCTAGCCGGAGTCGAAGAAAAACTCGCGACTCCAAAGTTTTTGGTTTAGAATATTAAAACAAATTTTTCTAATACAGTAGAATCCCGATAATTCGTAATCGCAAGGGACCGGCCATTTCTTACGAATTATAGGGGTTTTCGATTTAGCGGGATTTCGATTTAACGGGGTTAAAATAAAATAAATACGATTTAACGGGGGTTTTCAATTTATTTACAAAAAACGGTAAAAAAACATAAAAAAACAATTGTTTAAAACAAAATATATAAATATTATTCATCTAACAAACTGATCTTAAGAAAAAAAAAACACACACACACACAAGCATAAACACACGCAAAAAATAAATATGTAGCGGGAAAAAAAAATCATTCTTTCCATTTTTCTGTTGTTTTTATTACGAATTATAAGTGGTAAAGATTTTATTTGAAAAAAAAAAAACTATGAATTAGCGAGGGGACCAAAATGTATGGAAATTTTACGAATAAACGAGATTTTTTCAAGGGACCGACAGTTTATTACGAATTATCGGGAATTACGATTTATCGGGGTACGAATTATCGGGATTTGACAAAAATTCTTTGAAATTGGCGATGAAATATTTTAAAATATCGATTTTAAATTTTTACAGAATAATATTCTGGCTACATTTAACCATTTAAAATGTTCTGCGTTAAATAAAAGGGTTTTAAGTCAAATATGGACCAGTCTTATATAATTTAGCATCAATTTAAGAATAGGAGTCGGAGCTGGACTTAAAAAATTTCAGCGGCTGGAGTCGGAGTTAGAACTATTTTTGACGACTTCACATCCCTGATAAAACTACTTGTTATATGAATACACAGTATGCACTCTTAATGAGCTGTTTAATCTAAATTGACATTCAAACTACCATGTAGAATATAATTTTTTATTAATTAATAATAATTTAAAAATATAAATTAGATTTACCAAAAAATTTTTACCATTTAGACCACTGTATTTTTTTTTTTTTTTAGAAAGTTTTAATATTAACATTTTAAAAATGTTGAATTGAACATTTATCATGGAGTGAATAAACACAAAGAAAAATTATAAATAAATAAAAAACATCAATGAATATTTTGTCGAAAGAAATATTTTGAAATAACACCCTCAAACAAACAAAAAATTTCAGGGATCCAAAATTCATAATTACCAAAATTACAGCCAGGAATTTAAAAAATTTCAATATACAACAAGTTCTGCTGTTTTGAAAACTTTTGATAATTTTAAAATAAAAACGACAGAAATTAGATCTAATTAATTAATTAATATTGTAAGAATTTATTATGTTAAAACAAAAAGGTAAAACAAATCGACTTAGCTTAAAATTAAAAAAAAGGCAAAAGAAAATATATTAAATTATTTTATATGATCACTCTCGATACATTTAAAGCAGATTGCAAGCGTAGTGCTTTTCCCAACTCTGACCAACATACGATATTCTCCCAGCAGGGAGACGGGTACGTATGAGTAATATTTAATCTACATATTTATACATATTACTCATACGTCATTATTGTTTAACTTAAAATAAATTAGTTTTTTACGAATATTAATGTGTTGTTTCTGTGTTTAAGTTTATAATTTCAAAAAGAATAATAAAAAAAATTTCTTAAGATTTAAACAAATTAATAATGATTATAGCAAGAGACACAAGCAACAAATAAATGAAGAAAATAGTCACACATAAAAAATACATCCATAATAAAAAAACCATACCTTTAAAAATGTCATTAATTCTTTTAAGAAAATGAAATATATAAAAAAAAAAAACTGCTCATTGAAGTGAAAAGTATGACAGGCAGCATTTTGTATTTAAATAATAATTATATTGTATTTATATTTTTGTTAATAAACCTCATGCCATTAGACCATAAATCTTCATCATATTAAAAAAATAATAGAAATATTAAATGACATTATAAATTGTTATGAATAAACATTAATTTTAACAATTCAACTGATGCCTCAACTAACAGTCAAGCTGTGCAACACAAAAAAAAAAAAAAAAGTTAAAAATCTAAAAGCAATTTGCATACAACACAACTATTAAGTTAGTATTTTTTACTATGAGGGAAGAGACAAATATTTTGCATTTAATTTTTTACATCAGCAACCAACAAAAAAATAAAAAAAAACAGCTGAAATAATTTATGATGTGTGTAGAATTATTTTGTTTTTTTTTCGTTGTTGTTACGATAACAATCACATTTGCATCAACAAATTAAAAATAATATAGTAAATGAAAACAAAATAACAACAACGTCAAAACTATTGAAAATATGCAGGCATAATAACAAATTGCTGATATTAATCATACCCGCATAATATCTACACACAGGGGGAGTTTCATATTGTAAAATGTATTGCACTTTTTATGGTTTTCAGTTTACAAGTCAACTCTAAGTTAAAATTTTGCCATTTTGTTTTATTTGTATACAGGGTTGCAGTGTAAGTGCAATTAACGAAACCATCAAATATTTACAACTCATCAATAGCAGTTGTAAAGTCAAGTTGTGAAACCGTCATAGGGCCAACAATTTCAATTCAAATTTAACTTTAAGTTATGCACGTTGCAGAACCAGGTCTATTAGTTGAGGCCCTCTTGGAGAAAAAGTGGTGGTTGTGGTTTGTACCCAAGGCATATGTAGTTTGTCACCCAGTGGTTAAACCTTAAGGTTATGCCAACACGGTTGGCGCTCAAGTAAATATGTTCTACTAAATACACGGTTTAAATTCTTTTTACTTTTTTATTTATTATTTTTTTCAAAATTTTGGAAAGAAGTCTTGGCGATATTAAAATGAAACAAACAACGAAGTACCGAAAGAACTGAATTCAATTTTATCTTTAAAGCCAAAAATGGACTTTCATTAGAAAAACCATAAGTCAACTAGCAAATCTGTAGGAGTTGGGCTACGGAAATACGGAAATGTACTCCTTGGTTCAGATCGGACGACATAGAAAGTTTTGTCAGGCCAGCAGTGAAAAATCATCCAGACTTGCGGTTTCAACAAGGAGTCACAGCGGGGCGGGGGGAAAGATGGTCGGTTCTTTAATATCATGTGAGATGAGGCCATGATGGCTTTATCTCCCTTTCTATAGAGATTAGCTCACATTAGCAATATAAGAAAAGGCTCTATCTCTCATTACAGTTCCGGAGACCCTAAAGTTAAGTATTGAAATCTGGCTTCGCATACTAAAGTATTTCTGCGTGCTTAAGGGTTTTTTCCTCCAGTAGGACGTGGCAGGTGGCTTCGTTGAATAAAGTTTTCCTGTGTGCGTCACAAGAGTAAACAAATGTTTTTCAATGATAACTAAGGATTTTCCATTTTACAGAATGTTTACACCATGAATAACAATATTCTGGAAAAATATGGCTTTATCTCTCATTTGCGAAAAAAAATATGACTATATCTCTCATTTCGCAAAATTTTAAATATGACCTTACCTCTCAATAAGGCCATTATGGCTTCATCTCCCATTAAATTGAGCAATTAAGCCATCATGACCTTATCTCACAAGGTTTTAAAGCACCCCCCCTTCACAGCATATACCGTATGTGATTCGACAAAAGCATTATTTCGCGCACAAGCGTATTAAATTGGCATCCAGGTTCACCGGATTTAGCACTTGAAAGTGTATTCAAGCTTAACTTTAGACGATGGACTTCACAGCCTTTAGCCATACTACAAGCGCGGGTCAATAACGCCGTGACTTTTTAAATTAAACACAGGTTTTAATATAAAAAAAACCATTTAATTTTTTAACGTTGTCTTTTTTGAGCTCTGCACTCCTAGACCAACGTTTATCCAAAATATTACTAATTCATTCAAAAAAAATAAGATTTGTCAGGTCTTCAAAATCTCTTTGCGCTTAGCAATTTCTTTACTTGGAGAGTAAGGCGGATGAGGGAGCAATTCGTAGCCTATTTCATTGATTTTTGCCATGAAATGCTTAATGTGCCCACGAAATTCAATTTTCTTCTCAAACCATGAGATGTTCTTTTATGCGGTTTTTGACAGTTTAAAACTAGTTACTTTATTTATAGTATATCGTAAGCTAAAATGCAAAAAGGCGTAACTAACAAAAAAAATCGTGTTTTTGATTGATTATTACGAATGTCATTGAACTACATGTCTTCACAAAAATTTTACACTTCTGCGATCAAAAATTGCGCTCTTATTAACAAAAAACAAAGTAATGTAACTACAAGAGTTTTTATTTTATAAATGAAAAATTACGTAACTAACCATTTTTTTCCAAAAAAATATAATGAAATGGTTTCCTTTGAAAATTGTTTAAAGAATTTCATGGAAGACTTATCTATGCATCTTTTCTGACATGTTTATGGTTTTCATTTGATAAAGTTTTTTGCTTCTCCTGTAAAATTATATTTTTGTTAGTTACGCCTTTTTGCATTTTAGCTAACGATATATAATTATTTAAAGCAAAATTTAAGTTAACTCACTATTTTTTCATACTTTTTTCTTTCTAAGCCAAAGCTGACCAACAGTGAGATGAAGCTTCAGACATCATATGTTTTTAATGGGTGATTTTTAAAGAGCTATAGGAAAGCTAAAAAAACACATAAAATTCTGAAAAATTCATGAAATCTTTATTTGAATCGATAGTACGGTCCATATTATTTAATGTTTGAAGATTATTTCATGCAAATGTTGACCGTGACTGCGCCTCAAATGGCCCATCCGCTTAGTCCAATTTTGGCATACTCTTTCCAACATTTCGGCCAGTATCTCATGAATAAATGCTTCAATGTTGTCTTCCAATGCGTCAATTGTAGCGGGAATGTGTGTATGGACATGAGCTTTAACAAAGACCCACAAAAAATAGTCTAAAGGCGTTAAATCGCACGATCTAGACGGCGAATTGACCGGTCCCGAAAGTGAAATAAAATGTTCACCGAACTCCCCTCCCAATAAGTCCATTGTTAAGCGTTCTGTGTGGCATGTGGCACCGTGTTGTTGAAACCACATGTCATGCAAGTCAAGCTCTTGCATTTTGGGCGAAAAAAAAAAAAAAATTGGATATCATCTCACGGTAGCGATCACGATTCACAGTTACGTTACGATTCGCATCATCTTTGAAGAAGTACGGTCCAATGATGCCACCAGCCCATAAACCCCACCAAAATGTGACTTTTTCTGGATGCATTGGTAGCTCTTGCAATACTTCTGGCTGATCTTCACTCCAAAATCGACAATTCTGCTTATTAACGTACCCATTCAGTGGGTCAATTACACTGACCATAAATTGGAAGAAGCGCGCGATGAACTTTCTTAACAGAGCACGGATTTTGATAATAAAATTCAATAATTTGCAAGCGTTGTTCGTTTGTAAGACGATTAATGGTTAAATTATAGACCAAACTGAAGTTGTTTGACAGTGAAACAAAACACGAAACGTGCGTCAGCTGTTTAAACCAGTGTTGCCAAAAAGATAATAGCTAAAAATTTTAGAAAAATTCTAAACATTAACGCCTGCAACCGAAGAGAGATACTCACCCCTATTATGAAAGTCGACATCGACACAAGTCGACGGCACCTGAACAGTAATGGTATTTTCTGAGTCGTTGTTGACAATAATCGATTACTATTGACAGTCAATTGATATTTTCTAAGGCGCTTTCAAGTCGACTTCGAGTAGTATTGTCTCCGTTTTAGTCGACAGGAAATTTTGCGACGACTCAAATGAAAGTTAAAGAATTTTTAAATGAAATGTAAACATATTTATTGAATACGTTTGAAATAAAAAATGGAAATTTAAAAGAAGTTATGGGCACAAATTTTATTAGTAAATTTAACGCTAAAATTGCGAAAGTTCGGAAAAGTTTGCTAAAATAGCGAAATTTCGCGAAAATTTTTAATTTAAGACGAACGCCTCAAAGAACCAAAATTGCGAAAATTCGCAAACATTTGCAAAAATAGCGAAAATTCGCGAACATTTTTTAATATATAAAAAAAAGCCATAAAATTGATTAAAATTCCCTAAAACTATAAGAAATGGCAAAAATTTGGTTAAAATTGCAAAATTAGCGGAAATTCGTAAAAAATTGCTAACAGCTACATGATAGCAAAGTCTAATATTTATTAAAAATCGTTAATGCTGTAAAGAATCAGTAAACTTTCGCTTCTATCGCGAGCATGGCTAAAATTAGCAAAAATTGCAAACTTTTAAACAAACCCTCAAATTGGTTTGAAATCGCTAAACGGCTAAAACACAAAATGTCGGGAAGATCAAAAAAAAATATTCAAAAACAGCGAAAATTCGCGAAAATTTTTAATATATCAAACAAGCCATAAAATTGATTAAAAGTCCCTTAAACTGAAAGGAATGGCAAAAATTCGGTGAAAATTGCTAAATTAACAAAAATTCGCAAAAATTTGCTAACAGCGGCATGAAAGAAAAGTCTTATATTTATTAATAAACGTTAAAGCTATAAAGAATCAGAAAACTTACAGTAAAAATATCTTTTATCTAAAGCATGCCAAAAATTCGCGAAAAAAATTCAAAATTGGAAACAAACTCTACACTTTATTTTAAAAGCTAAATCAGTTAAAAAAATATGTTGGAATTTAGCATAAATAGTCTGTGTTCATACGGCTCTTGTCTTATTGACATGATTGCTACTTTATAGGCGAGAGGGACGAGGGGAAAAGAAACGAGTACACAGATGCATGTACGTTTTGCTTTTTCATTCGTTGTTTAATTTTGTTATTGTGTTCAATACCAAAAAAGCACATGTCGTCAACATGACATGAATCATTTGAACGCCAATTCATGTTCAAAGAAGAAAAAGGAAGAATCTGGTCAATAAGACATGAGCCGTATGAGCTCAGACATAGCGTTAAAAAGTGAGTGCAGAACAAAAATAAAAAAAAAAACAATTGGAGATGGGATTTTTTTTTTGTAAAATTTTCGATAACTAGTCGACATCGACACAACATTCTTAAAAAATACCAAATTAAGGTCGAAGTGATGTAGTCGTCGCCTTGATGTGACAACAATTAAAAATTAATGTCGACGTCGACAACGCCTTACATAATTTCCTGTTACACATGTTTCACTTTTGTTGAATCACTCTCTTTGTTTACAGAACAACTCTCAATTATTCTATACTAGCGACCTTTAAAATTTGATATCGATAAGAACATTTCTTTCGCATATTTAAATTGTAAACAATAATAAAAACTAAAATCTGTTTTTGTCAATAATTTTAACAAATTGAAATTGGGAATTTTTTCTTCTTTTTATGGATTAATGTATAAGGGTAGTGCAAAGTGTGCAAACGATGCACATGTGTGCGAAAATAAACACATTTGCACAACCCAACAACAAAATGTACATATTTAATATTTGTTTAATTTTACTTCGTTTGCACAAAAAACCTTGAGCAAAAATAGTAGTGCATATTTGCAACAACTTTTGACATACGGACCGCTATATTTTTATTTATTAAAATGGTTTGTGATCGCTTTAGCGCAAAAATAAAATAAAGGCTAAAATAATTATGTATAATTGTAAACAAATGAAAATTTTTTACAACTTTTGCTAGAGCTGCCAGAAGGTTTTTGTGTTGCACTTTAAATTTTAAGAAAAATAGCACATTTGAGCAAAAAATTCAAGTGGTTTGCTCACGATCAATCATAATATGCAATGCAAATTAACAAATTACAAATTTGCACAATGACCCTTATGTTTTTTTTTTCGTTTCTACAACAAACGAGTAAATTGTTTTTATCTACTTGGGTATTACCCTGCAAATAAAATTGGACCACCTGATCCATTTTGATAAAATGGACTACTCCATGGACTGGTCCGATGTAATGCAAGCATGGACCATGTCATTGTTAAAAAGTGTTTGTAGTGAGACGACATGTCTTCGTTTTTTAACATGCTTTCGTTTTTAAACGACTTCAAAACTAATCCTCTTGAGTATTCCATGGAGTAGTTTTAAAACTACTCCTTAGTGGCCCAAAGGTGGGTTATATGGTCCTCTCCTAGGACATCGTAATGTTAAATATATTATGTTTTTCCATACGTTTGGGTTACTTTTGGACTAGTCCTGGTCCCTCGTGGGCTACTCTTTACAAGCGTGTTTGGTCTGGTCCTATTATTTGCAAGGTAATGTTGCTGTTCCTACAACAAACAAGTAAATCGTTTTTACCATTTTTAAGTGTTGTTGTTTTTACAACAAAAGTCGCACTTTTCAACATTTTTCTAATTGTTGTCCTCGTATCAACTAAAACTAACCATTTGCGGATAAAGCTGCAGCGAGCTTATTCAAATCTTGCCAGGATGCCTGTTGACAGAAACAGTGTTGGCCTTTCTGTTAAGAAGTGGGAAATTCAAAAAGTAACGGCCTTGTTGACCCTAGCATTATAATAACACATGCAATTATCAGGGGTGTTCTGGAAATCGAAAACGTAAAACGCAAGAATTTTAAACTTTGTTTTTTAATAAGATTTTTGTAAAAAACAAGAATTTTATGACAAATATTTCTCTATTAAACAGAATTTTGCAACAAAAGTTATAAAAATTCGATTTAAAGTTGATTAAAAACAACTTTCAAATTCTTGCGTTTTCGATTTCCAGAATACCCCTGTATTAAAACTAGACGACCTGTTGCATGTCTTTAATTTCAATTCAGGGGTCTAATCACCGCATTCGATACTATCGTATCGAATAAACTATCGAATGTTTTTGCATACGACAGACACTGACGTATCGAATGAAAACTCGATAAATGTAATGTCGAGTTACTTGATAACGAATGCTATTATTTCAAATTCCATAATTTTCATTCGATATCGAGTTTCATGATACCAAAATAAATAATTTCGATAAATTTTGCTCGATATCGTATGCGGTTATTAGACCCCAGATCTATTTGAGTTAAGCATGTCTTTATTTTTTTTATGGCTTTTTTTTATCGCGCTCTTAAAATTGTATGAACTTATTTATTGGTAGATATTTGTTTATGCTTATTTCACCAACAGTTTTATAGGTCATGCAAGTATACCCATACGATCTCTTGCAAGTTTTTTATATTCTTTGATCTGATCGAAAATATTTTTTAAATTTTTATGGCTTCTCCAAAAAGCCCTTGAGTATTGAAATAAATGTTTTTGCAAGAAATTTCATTTATATTATTTGAACAATTCACCAAAAAATTTATCATGCATATCGACATGTTGTACATATATTAAGAACTTATCTGAATAACTTATCTTACTTTATCTTAATAGCTACTTTTTATTAAATTTTTTAAATAAAATACTCACCAATTTTTTTTTCAACGTTTACTTTTCTAAATAATCTGGTAAATTGAGTTGTTTAAGAAAATTTAAACCATCCATCAATTCACATAATGGCACTTATCATCAAAAATTAAACTTTACGTGGCTGTCATTTTTTTGAGACATCGGATTACATTAACCTCGATAAGCCCTGGGAGAATCTAAAAAATGTGAAAAAAAAATTATTTATAGTTTTAGTTATAAGTCATCTTACAAGTTTTAATTGAAATTTGTGTTAGTATAATAATGTAATGCGTAAATGTAGTGTTAACACCACTGTTCCAGTAATTTTTACTGTGATTTTTAATTTACTTGAATCCCTGTCTTGCGACTTAACTCCACGGTAGATCTTAACCACACGGATATATTATGCACTCGCCTAATGCCCCTGTGCGAGGGAAGGATCATTTGCATACACTGGTAGCAATTCCTGTATATAATCCCCACCAAAAATTATACACCTACCGGAGCCGGAGCTATGTAACCTCCACTGCAATTCATTAATCCCAGCAGCTTCTGTCGAATACCAACAGTGCCTACGGCTATACACAGTCCATGCTTTCCCACAAAGGTGAAAAATCAGCCATCCGTGTGAATGTAACCCTACCCGCGATTTTGTTGAAACAACGGCCCCCACGTGCTCCCCAATAGTATCTCTTCGTCAAAAAATCTGATCATCGTTGAAACCTTTTGTAAGTTCTAAACGCTAAACGAGACCTCATTAATAGTCAGACCGGTACTTGCACCCACCGGGGGCTACTGACTCGTATGGCAACTCAGTTAAGCCAATGAAGTCCATTGGACCCCAAGGAGCTCTGTCATTTAAAACTTTGGCGCATTCCAGGTTGCACTCAACTGTTATTAATTTGTATGAGTTTCTGAAGAATGCCAGTACATTTAAGTGCAAAGGTTAGCTAACTAACCAAGGCGGAATTCATTTACTCTAGAAGATGTAATACCAAGAGAAAGGAATCCTCAAGCTGCTTTAACTAAGCCCCCTAAGAGGTTCAGCACATCCTCCAGGGGGAAAGTAATTCTTACTACGTTATGCCAAAATATTCGTTATGCTGAAAGTTACTGGTTGCGCCTGGATTGGCTAGCTGGTAGTGTGTTAGGGTTCGATTCCCGCAAGAGACTCTGGTTTGCTTTTCTTAAGCGGGCCAAAAATATAACAGCCTGGCCCACGATGTCGAACTGCTACCGTTCGTTTGGATTATCAACGACAAACAGCTGATTTGCGCTCCACTAACAATTTTCAACCTGACAAGTCGATCGACAATGCAAGCGAATGATAACGAAACAGTTAGAAATATTTGACAACAAATGTCAAAATCAGTCACTTGTGCTGTGGTTTTTGACAGAAGCATGTCGCTTAAATTTTAAACAAAATTTTTCTTTGCACACCAACACTTAATATTTTTTTATAATTATAACCTTTTAAAACAACATCACTTATAAAATTACATAGTTTTTTTATAACATTTTTCACAAAATTTCATTCAGTATTTTTTTGTTAACTGCTTTGCTTGTTTTTTGTTTACTGCTTTGTTTGTTTTTTGTTTACAGTTTGTTTGTTTGTTGCACAGAGTTGTATTTTTTAAATTTATATGTTTTGCCCATTTTTATTTTCAAACAAGCGTTTTATTTGTAAATTTGTTGATGTGGCAATACAGCCATTTGACAAAAAATAAATTGATTACGTTAGAAACGTAAACGACAAGTAGATAGTCGATGGGCCGCTTAAAAGAACGAAAATAGTAACTTGTTGTTGCTCGCTGAAGTTGTCGATCGACATTGTGAGCCAGGCTGTAAATTACTATTGCCGGTTAATTAGCTTGTAATTGTAACTCTTAGGTCCGTTTTCACAACTTACCGATAGCTAAAGGTAGGATTTTACCGGCCGTATTAAAAGTGTTCCATTATTACAACTTTACTTTAACCTACCAGGTAGGATGAACCTTAATTTACTTTATCGCTCACTTTAGGTTAAAGTAAAGTTTTAATAATGGAACACTTTGTATATGGCCGGTTAAAGTCTACTTTTAGCTATCGGTAAGTTGTGAAAACGGGCCTTAATAAATGGAGAAGTTAATTGATTGGTAACGCGTATTGCGTGGTTATAATGGCTTGGGTTTAAGAAACTACTAGACGTTAAGGATTAAGTGTTAATACAGCTGAAGATGGCGCTGTGAGTTGAGTTTTATTTTAGACATTATGTAGTGAATATCGCGATTGTTTGTTAAAGATGCCTAACTTCTTATTATATATTTAAATTGAAAAGAACACAAGGTTGATATAAAGAAAATTATAGAAGGTTTAAAAGGGATTTTAAAAGGTAAAAACGTAAAAATACATCAATTTTCCAAAAAAAAATGTAGTGAAAGAATCTATGAAACACCCCCAAACCAACTTTAAAACTTGATACACTCATCATTTTTTATCATTGTCAACATCATCATTTAATTTGAGGTGTCTGTCTGGCTGTCTTTTCTATCTGGGTGCCTGCTAAATCATTTTCAACAAAATTCTCTAAATTCATTAGGCTTGTCGTTTTGATTTATACTTTTGGTTTTGTGAATTTTTTCTGTTCGCAAAACTGAACATTTAAAGCCTGCTTGAATGGGGTGGGGTCTATTGTTTTACAATGAACATTGACGAAAAATACAATGAAGAAAAAACTTAAAGTGGGTGTGATCCACCTGAATAGTATAGTGTTGTTGTAGTTTATTTATGGCTAAATTACAATATTGATCTCTAATTTCATATAAATATTGCAAATTACAATGAATTAAATTAGCAAAAAAAAAAAAAAAAAGTGGAAATGAATATAATAAATGACATGGATTTCATTTTATCTTCAAGTATTTTTTTTTTTCCTTTTTTTGTGTTTAAATAAAAACAACACAATGACTTATTGACGCCATTTTTCAACGCCATCATTTTAAAACAAGCAAGTGATTTGTTATTTATGACAAATTTATTTATTCATTTGTATTTGTAATTTAAAACCATGATAATTAAATTAATTATTACAATACTTAATTACAGGGTATTAAATGGATTCTGTTCGATAATTAATAACAACGATTTTGAATGTGAGCCACACCAAGACCTGAGCATCAGATCAACAAACAGCAGCCACAAAACAACAATGAAATATTTCAATATGTCAATCAATTTAAAACTGGTTAAACAAAATCTACAATTGAATATCAAAATAAATAAAAATTCATGAAAATTTAAGTAGAAGAACCTGAAAACTAACTAGTTCAGAATAAAGTCTTAAAAAAAAACAATATTCTGTTAATTAATTCAAACAGAAAAAAATAAAAAAATTCAAAACAATTAATTTAAAATGACACGATTTAAATGAACTAATTAATCTTAAACTAGATAATTAATTATAAACTTGTAAAATTAAATTAATAAATAAAAAATTATTTGAAAAAAAAATTTTTAAATTTTTACATAACGAGCAATGCAAAATGAGTTGGTTAATTTGGGATAAAAAATTCGAAATGAAATGAGCGCCAAAAACGATTGGAAATAGCAAAAAAAATATCACGGTTGATTAAAGTTTAGGAATAGAGTACAGATTAAAAGAATCCGCACTTCATTTAGAATAAATCTGTGTAAGTTAGTCTTAATGAAATGGGGGAAAAAGGAAGTTAAGAAAATGGTCAAGCAATGGCTTTAAAACGGTAATGAAGTGTTGCCAATATATTATCAACAACTATTGTAAATTTTTTAACAAAGCGTTGTCAAATTGAAACCAAAAATTTAAAAAATTACTGTTGTTGTCAAAAAGATAACGTCCTGTTGTCATTATTAATAGCGTACATATGTTTGTCAAACGAACAAGTTTTGTATAAAAAAGTGAAAATTTGTATATGTAAGTTAAACATTGACATGAATAATAATAATAATGACGACATGATGAGGAATTAAAAAGTTTAATTACTATTTTAAAGGTAAGTTTAAATATACAATAATATTAAGTCAAATTTACATTTCTTTTATTTAATACTAGCTTAACCAGTTGCGCTTTGCTACCCCAATCGAATTAAAATTAGTAAAATTTTTTAAGACAAATCTCGTGTATTGATAACAAAATTTAATTGCTTTTACAGCAGTGACGGGCACATTTGCAAATCCTATGTACGCGTGCATAGGAATAAAAATGCTGCTTGTGCGACATCGACACATGTACACTATAAACTTCTTTGTGTGGCTGTGACAATGTACGTTCGCCTGTTGCTTTGTTGTTATTTCGTCAACACAAGCATAAATGTGATAGTATGTGTGTGCCCTTCACTGTTTTACAGTAACCCTTCTACAGATTTACATAAATTTCAAATGTATTCTCATGTAGGAGTTGCCATTAGTACTTTCCCCATTGAACTTACTTTTTGACAGATGTTGTGTATTATTACACAAGGGAACAAAATTTTTTTTTTTTTTTTTTTTTAACAATAAACCAACACTCAGGGCATGCCCCCTATATATGCAGTGCATTGTGTTGATCAGGAAAATAAGGTTTGGGAAGGAGGAAAGAGGGAATAGTGTTTGTGGACATTTGACTTGAATCTTAATAAATTATAAGTACCGGGAAAGACCTCTGCGGGAAGTTTATTCCACATACGGATAGTTCGACTGAAAAACGAATTTTCTCTATAATGCGTTGTGCGAAACACAGGACAATCGACTACAAACGGATGTGATCCACTGGATGAGCGAGTATTACGAAGAAATACTCGGGCGGGTGGAATAAGTTCACTTATCTCAGTGGAACACCTCCCATGGTAATATCGATAGAAAAGTGTCACACAACCCACATTCCGACGATGCCCCAATGAGTCAATAGAGTTGGATACCCTACTGTCATTGATGAGCTTCACCGCCCTCCTTTGTACACGGTCCAGAAGGTTCAAAATAGACTTTGAAGCCCCTGCCCATATATGGGAGTTGTATTCCATCTTCGGTCGGATATAGGTGGTATAGATAGTAAGGAGATCGGAGGAAGTGAAGTAATTCTTGCACCGTTTTAAAAAACCTAAACACTTGAATGCCTCTTTCGACACTTTGAAAACGTGTTTATTCCAGCGGACATCGCACTGTATTCTCATGCCCAGAACATCAAGAGTATCCGATTCCTTAATATCAATGCCACCCATTAATACAGATGACATAGTTGGTCCCACGGCCCGTCTGTGGGTCAACATACAACATTGGGTCTTGCGTGCATTAAATTCGACCCTATTCGCTTGACCCCACTCAGAGATTGCAGCTAGGTCCTGTTTAAGAGTGTCATTCATATTTTGCCTTTTGCCCCCAATCTCAACAAGGCTTGGCCTATGATCGAAGGAATATGAATGACAAATGTTGCTGTCATCTGCAAAAGAGTAGATAGGATTTGAAGTATGACCAAGAAGGTCATTAAGAAATATAAGAAATAGCGTAGGAGAAAGGACAGAACCTTGCGGTACCCCTGAATTTACCTGAAACTCGTTTGATGCAATCCTATCTATAACAACACGTATAGTGCGATCACTGAGGAAACTCGATATAAATCGAGAGAAATCATTACCGACACCAAAAGCAATAAGCTTTGACACAAGCGCACCATGCCACACCCGATCAAACGCCTTGGAAATATCCAGAGCAACCACTTTGCATTCACCAAAGCGGTGAATGGACGGACTCCAACGTTCTGAAAGAAACGCTAACAGGTCTCCTGTAGATCGGCTACCACGAAAACCATACTGTCTGTCACTGAGAAGTGAATTTGTCTCCAGATACTTCACAAGATGGTAATTAACCATGCTCTCCATCACCTTCGAGAGCGAAGAGCAAATTGCGATTGGACGGTAATTATCAGGGTTAGTAGCCTCACCCTTCTTGGGGATTGGCTGAACATTGGCCACCTTCCAGCAAGAGGGAAAGATTCCCGCACGGTACGAAGAGCTGAAAAGGTTGGCCAATGGACGAGCTAACGTCGAACAGCACTGTTTCAATACCAGTGCTGATATGCCATCCGGCCCCGGTGACTTGTTTACGTTAAGATCCGAAAGAACCCTTTTGATTGCGCGTGATCGGAAAAATATCTTGGGCATAGTACATGATACTCTTTCGACAACGGGCAGTGATTGATTGCTTTCCGGCAAGAACGAATTACTTGCAAACAGTTCAGCCAAGAGGTTAGCTTTATCAATCGGGTCAGTAAATATTTGGTCGTCCTTTATAAGCGTTGGGATAGAAGAACTAGCACTGTCCCTTACTCTTTTAACGAAGGACCAAAAGGTCTTACTGCCCCGAGGAGCAGCAAGGACCTTAGCACGAAGACGCTGTTCGTGTAGAAATTTTTCCCGTCTAAGTACTTTGGCACACTCAGATCTTGCCCTCTTTCGTTGAACTTTTTTTGTGCGGTCTGGAATTTGATGGCAAATTTTTCAAATGTATTCTCGTATGGGAGGTGCCATTCCTACTTTTCCCATTGAACTTAATTTTTGACAGATGTAGAGTATTATTACACAAGGGAACAAATTTGAACTTTTTTTGTGCGGTCTGGAATTTTATGGCAAATTTTTTCTTTTTTGAGGTCGCTGATTTCAAATCTAATCTCCATTTTTCTCTATCAGCTCCACTTTTCGAGGTATACCGTTATGTCCAAAATAAAGGCACTTTCACTACATATATTGGAATAACTTAAAAGCAGTTGACCATATTCAGTAAACAAAAAAATCCGAAGCTCGGCAACAGTATTATCTTTAAGCAGTGCTTAAATTGTTTTTGAATTCGCCCTGTAGTTTCAGAGATATTGTTGAATTTTTGGAAAAAAAGGAAAAATTAATTTTAAAAATTTATAAAAAATAAAAACCACAGTTTTGTTATAAAAACATTTATCTTAACATAATTTTGAATTAAACTTAAATAATTTTAAATAAGTTCTATATACATAATAAATATCTATATACATAAGTTTGTCATTCCGTTTGTAGGTTCTACAATATTGATCTAAGACCCTTTAAAGTACATATCGATGGCTTAATATAAAAAAGGCGTAACTCGATTGCTTGATAGTTTACAAGAGAAGAAAAGAGCTTAATCAAATCCAAACAATTTTAGATATATAAAAAGTTTAATTCAATACATAATTAATAAAAAAAAATACAACACATTTTAATATAAAGCCCCCTGAAATCTTATAGCAAGGTGCATTTGGAATTTTTCTACCAGCATAAACAAAAAAATCTTTTTTGGAAAAAATTGAGTTACGCCTTTTTTATATTAAGCCATCGATATATTCTGGGTCCTTATGGGGAGATAAGTTGATTTAACCATGTCCGTCTGGCCGTCCGTCCGTCTTACGTTTGATATGTGTTTCCGGAGATTACAGACATGATAGCGGCTAGGTTGTTTTACATTTATGTCACATATAGTCCACCATTTTTGAGTGGCTGAGATATGAGCAAAACACCACGACTACCTTTAATTTTTTCCAAAAATCCCTTGTTTTTGTATTTCTATTACTTCTTTTTGTATACCTGGAGAACGGCAAGTGCCAAAATTTCCAAATTAGGTACACACATTTAGGTTATCAATACACCGCTGATTTCAAATCTAATCTCCATTTTTCTCTATCAGCTCCACTTTTCGAGGTATACCGTTATGTCCAAAATAAAGGCACTTTCACTACATATATTGGAATAACTTAAAAGCAGTTGACCATATTCAGTAAACAAAAAAATCCGAAGCTCGGCAACAGTATTATCTTTAAGCAGTGCTTAAATTGTTTTTGAATTCGCCCTGTAGTTTCAGAGATATTGTTGAATTTTTGGAAAAAAAGGAAAAATTAATTTTAAAAATTTATAAAAAATAAAAACCACAGTTTTGTTATAAAAACATTTATCTTAACATAATTTTGAATTAAACTTAAATAATTTTAAATAAGTTCTATATACATAATAAATATCTATATACATAAGTTTGTCATTCCGTTTGTAGGTTCTACAATATTGATCTAAGACCCTTTAAAGTACATATCGATGGCTTAATATAAAAAAGGCGTAACTCGATTGCTTGATAGTTTACAAGAGAAGAAAAGAGCTTAATCAAATCCAAACAATTTTAGATATATAAAAAGTTTAATTCAATACATAATTAATAAAAAAAAATACAACACATTTTAATATAAAGCCCCCTGAAATCTTATAGCAAGGTGCATTTGGAATTTTTCTACCAGCATAAACAAAAAAATCTTTTTTGGAAAAAATTGAGTTACGCCTTTTTTATATTAAGCCATCGATATATTCTGGGTCCTTATGGGGAGATAAGTTGATTTAACCATGTCCGTCTGGCCGTCCGTCCGTCTTACGTTTGATATGTGTTTCCGGAGATTACAGACATGATAGCGGCTAGGTTGTTTTACATTTATGTCACATATAGTCCACCATTTTTGAGTGGCTGAGATATGAGCAAAACACCACGACTACCTTTAATTTTTTCCAAAAATCCCTTGTTTTTGTATTTCTATTACTTCTTTTTGTATACCTGGAGAACGGCAAGTGCCAAAATTTCCAAATTAGGTACACACATTTAGGTTATCAATACACCGCATCCGACAGAATGTGGGCGGGATTGGAGAAGTGGGCGTGGTACCTCCCGTACAAAAAATATCAAAAATTGTATAAAAACCTGATTTTTTGGACTGTTATATATACATGGTACAAACCATTTTGGTGAATATAGGTCCCTATTACGGTTCACAACTCAAATAAGTTGATTTGTAATTTTTGTATTATGGTTCGCAACTTTGCTATATTGTAGTGAACAAAAACATCAAAAATAATTACAACTCAAATGAGTTGAGTTGTGAACAATAAAACGGGCCATATTTCATTTTAATGATATTAGAACAACGTTCCTTCATGGTTCAGTTGTCTAGGGGGTTTGTTGAGGTAAGAAACTGCGAGTCCGCTGGTTCGAATCTTGGTTTTTCAAAAACAATTTTTTTTTTTAATTTTTACGTTCAAAAACGATTTAACAAAATTTTACCAGTTTTCGCTTTTTAAATTGAAATTATAATGAAATTTTTAGAATTGTAAATATGTATGTATATGTACAACTTATTTTGTTTTTGTCTAGTTGCTCTGTATTCTGCTCGCAAAATGGTGAAGGGTATATAAGGTTTGGCACAGCCGAATATAGCACTCTTACTTGCTTATTTATTGCTTCCCCTGCACCCACCCCTTTACTTTTTATTTTGAAAGGTGTAGTTTACCATAAGAGTGGGTCCTACAAAACTTGAAGACTTTCGTCTTCAGATATTTTCGTTGGGGGTACTGTGCTTCCTTCGCCTACCCCGCATATTTTTATTTATAAATTAATAATTTTTTTATAATACTGGCTTTAACCACGTTTGAAGACTCTAGCTATAATAGATCTTCAGTTACGCGATATTTAATATATGCATCCTATGGGGGGTATTTTTCCACCTGCGCCTACCCCCTTAATTTTTATTTTCAAAGATGTAGTTTACTATAAGATTGACTCCTACCAAGTAAGAACATTATCAACATAACAGTTCTTAAAATATGCGATATTTAACATTGGCGTCCTATGGGGGTAACACTTCCCCTGCTAAAATCTTTTTCAGTTTCGGAGCTTACTGCAAAAAGTTAAAGAAAATGGGTGCATCGGCTCTTAAGATAAGCGTTAATTAATTTTGGCATGCTATGGAGGGTACCACTTCCCCTACCCCTATCGAAAAAATAAGAAGCCCTTTTTTATTTTCGGGGCTCAGGTGATGCTACTATAATTCAGGAAAATCGGTTCAGTTGTTAATGAGTCTATAAGCAAACAAACAAACATTTTTAATATATACATATATACATAGATGCTAATGTGACATCTAGTTAGTGGGAAAGCTTAACTTACAATCAGTAATTTTTTTTATAAAAATGCCCTAAGTCTCTTCCTTAAGAAAGACTTAAGCCCATTTTCTCAATGTATCGATAAACTAGCTGTTACTTAATGTCAACAAAAATTTATTAGAGCGATAAACTGTCCGTTAACGATTTTGCGTTTCTCAATATACCGACAAAAAACATTGTTTTCAGCTGGCAACACCTCTCAAAATACATGTTTAAGCTGGGAGTCAGCTGATTGAATTTATCTGTACGGCAAATAAAAGGAAAATTACTAATTGGCAGATGAGTGCTGGTTAGCTTTAATGTGCAGTTTTTCGTTGGGAAAAGAAAAATCGTGTAATGAGAAAACGGGCATTAATCTGTCTGCCAAACTTAAAGCAAATTCGAGATTTGTAAAAAAAATAAAAATCAATCAAACAGTGGCATTTATTTATAAATAGAATTATTAAAAAATATATTTCAGGACTTAAAGGCTCAATTTAATTGAATTCGCAAGCCTAAATAAAAATTTATTTGTGATCAAAGAGATGAAATTAGAAACATTATTTTAGAGGACGTCTTTGCAAACACCATTGTGCTCCATTCATTCGATTTTGCAAGTTCAATAGCAGGAAATGTTTCACAATTAACTTTGCCGTTAGGCAAAAAGGTCTTAAGTTAAACACTGTAGTGTTTCGTAATGTTAAATTGAAAATTATATATTTGGTGTACGATTACAAATTATATTATAACTAAATGAACCGAGCAATAGTAACGTAGACCTTCAGCCCGTTGTAGTGAAACAGACCGGGAATCGAACCCGTAACCCTCGCAATGATATACTAGCTCACTACTAACTAGCCTACCGTGGCACCCTTTTATTTTCAGTATTTCAGACTTTTTTCCTTAATAGCAGACTGTTACGATTAGAAACAGTTGTGCTAGACTTAAGTTATTGATACCAAACGAAAGAGAGAAAAATAACTGAATTAACGCCAATCTAAAACTCAAAATGCGTTTTTTTGACTTAAGACCTTTTTGCCCAATGGCATAGAGTTATATGAAGGTAATTACAACCATACATTTTTTATTTTGGTTTTTTCATTAAATATGTTAATTTTAATTTTGTTTTAAAACTATTAAAAACAAAGGAAAACACCCAACATATCGTCATATTAATATGCAAACCAGCTTAATCCACTTTTAAGGTAAATTGAGATTTTGATGCCGAGAGGTAGCGAAAGATTAAGTTACTCGGTAGTTTGTTAATTTGTTAA
Organism: Pollenia angustigena; assembly: GCA_930367215.1. Classification (NCBI taxonomy): domain Eukaryota; kingdom Metazoa; phylum Arthropoda; class Insecta; order Diptera; family Polleniidae; genus Pollenia; species Pollenia angustigena. Next base: position 120,901,158 of record OV884059.1, on the reverse strand, counting down.
AGTTACCAACTGTGAACGACCCCCTTTTTAAAACTTTGCTAGTCTGGTAACTTTGTTAGTCTGGTAAAATAAAAAAATCATTTAATTAACATAACTCTCAATGTACACGAAAATTGCCAAAACACAAATATTTTTTTAGAAATGTATCACAAATTACTTTTTTATTATATTTATTTAGAAACTGCAACATCTGATTGTTTCGATAATTTGTTAAATGTTAATCCGGTAGCGCGTTAAATATACAAAAACATAATAGTGGTATTCACACCGAATTTGTTAATTTGTTACTCGGTAGTTTGTTAATTTGTTAAAGTTACCAACTGTGAACGACCCCCTTTTTAAAACTTTGTTAGTCTGGTAACTTTCGTAGTGAAACAACTGAAATATTGCTCTGACACAATTTATTATTCTGGAAAAAATAAAACATGCCACGAGAAAGTGTAAAAAAAACAATTGTTAACCATTTAATTACTCATGCTTTGACACAAATAACGTTTGCTGACGGTAAGTAGTGAGTTACCAACTAACAACTATTTTATCAGGGGTGCCGTGTCGTTAATTTGTTAAATGTTAATACGGTAGCGCGTTAAATATACAAAAACAAAATGCGTGTAAAAAAGTAACGATTAACGACTAACAAACTAACAAGCTCGGTGTGAATTCCGCTAATGCGTGTAAAAAAAGTAACGATTACCGACTAACAAACTAACAAGCTCGGTGTGAATACCACTAGTGTCTTAATTCAACTATATTTTTGGTTTTCGTTAAGCTACACATATGAAATATAAAAAGTTTTTTATCTCTCCTGCAAAATTTACTGAAAGGGAGTTAGCAGATTTGCATATTAAGCCAACGTGGGCTCAGAATGGGTTAATCTTTACAAGACTTAAGCTTCGTACAGACAGTGGTCAGATCTAACAATATTGTCAGACAAATTTGATTAAAATGTTTTACAACCGTCTGAACGGGCAATTTTTGTTTAACAACGTTGTCAGAAAAAGCATTGAAAGTCCATTATAACACCAAAACTTTTCTTTGCCAACACATTGCCACCCCTTTCTTAAATAACAAGAACTTTGCTTGCTATGTTTATTGTGCTGTCGTAATTAATCCGAAGAGTCCTGCGCTGAACGGATGAGTCGAGCTGTATTGGTTTTAGTAAACAAATCACTTGTGGCGTCAAATAAGATCGGCTTAGGACTCTGCTGTTTGGTAAACAAACAAAATAAAATTTATTTCTGATTTGCGTCTGAAAAATGGAAAATAGTCTGGTGAGATCTAATTTAATTTTTTAATTCATGGATTAGAATTAAAAATATTTTTATTTTTGGTAAACATTTATTTTTTTTATTTGTTTTAAATCCAGCTGATTTATATTCCAAATAGCACACTGAATTATGAGGGGTTGTTCACAACAGGCGTATTTTTCACGTTTTTGTTTTAAGACATATGACTTATGACACCTTGTGAATCCCCCAAATTAGAAAAGTTGTTCAGTTCATAAAGAATATTTTTTGAAAGTTGACCAGTTCCTTAAGGAACAAGAAAAAAAAAATTTTATGTAAGTTTAAACGGCTCGTTTAAAATAGTATGTAAATTATGGCGATACATTAAGTATAGAATTAGAAATGAAACAGTCCTTTAAGAATAGTATACAAAATTAACAGGTTCATTGGCAAATTTTAAAGAAATGAACCGTTTCATTGAAAATATTATTCAATATAAAACATAAATCAGTTTATTTGGAATAACAGGGAAAAGAAATCGGTTAATTAAAAATATTATGAAAAATTATTATGTTTATTTAAGGTGCATGTATGTTTATTTAAGGTGCATGTACCACCACTATTATGGATAACAATCTTGAAGCGATGTGGTGGCTTACGTCTTGGCTGTGGTTCGTGTCTTGATCCGGGCATTTTGCCAGCATCTGGTGATTCCCGAGATGAGGGCAGTGAACTTAAAGGCCTTGGCAACGAAAGGTTATCCATCCCCTAAACCGAGGTGTTATGCGACCCGTGCCTATCGGTTGGTTTGCAGTCAGGGGTTACCGACTGTATTATCACGGAGCTTTGCTGATACCTGGGCACCTCAGCAAATAGACTACGCCTTTACCGCGTTATCGGGGGCTATGACGTGGCGGACCTCCAGATCCCCTACACTCGTGGGACCAAAAACAAAATGACAACTCTTTTTAAAACAAATCAAAAACAAAACAAACAACAAACTAACAATGGCACGGAACAGGACACGAAAAGGACCAATGATAAGGACAATGAGACGAAGACAATCCCGTCGGTGGCTGTATCAGCCTCGACACCTAACAGCGGCGATGTACCTCTGTCTTTCGCGCCAAGTACATCAAAAGCCGCATCAGCCCTTTCCGCCAGAGCGGATAAAGCCCATGCTTCGGGTACTGCAAAGTTGGAAATGACAAAGTCGTCCAACAAAGCAGCCTCCCATATGCCTATTGTGCAAAGAGGGACGGAGATGATTACATCCTGTCCCACTTCTGTACCTCCCCCCGCCAAGTCCGGCGTCACTAAGAAGACACCTCGGCATAAAAATCCTTCCAAGAGGGCATCTAACTCAAGGCGTGCTGCCTTGCGTGTTATCGAGCTATTCGGCTCCAAAGATGCCAATGAGCTTTCTGCAGAACAGGAAGCTTCATTGGCATGGGCTAAGGCCCTTACTGCTGGGCTTCAAAGCGTTTCACCTCCTGCCCCTGCAAAGGCAATGCCTAAACGGCAACGTTCGGAGGAAGAAGCGACAGCCGTTAGACAGCAACCAGGGACTAAACGTCCCAAGTACGCACCAAAGTCGACTAATAGGTCCTACAGCGAGGTGGCGAAAGACCATCTTGTTAGGGCTATTATAGACAGAAGTGCTGCTGATGGATCCATCTCCCACTCTAGGTGGGACTTGGTGAAGCAGCAAATGATGGGTGTCTTTTGGAAGATCCTTAGTGAGAATCCAGGAGCACCCCCGCAATGCGACGATGCTGGCTGGTACCAGGGTCACGTTAAGCTGATGGCGTGTGTGGACGAGCGCTCTGCACTTCTGCTGAAGCTTGCCATTGGAGCGATTGGCGAAATATGGGAAGGTGCTAGGCTCGACGTGGTTTTGGTGAGTGAGATACCACGGAGACCTAGATCCATCGTCACCATCCCAGCGGAACCCTCTGCACCGGAGGAAATCTTGAAGATTATTCAGTGCTGCAACCCCCAACTTCCCACTCTTAACTGGAAAGTTGTCAAGGTTTCAGCAGCTGAAGGATCCTCAAGAACGGCGATCGTAGTCCTGAATCAGGACTCCTTGAAGCCACTGAGGGAGAAACAGGGCAAGATTTACTATGGTTTTAGTACCATCTTGCTCCGTGTCTACCGAGGTGATGACAAGGGCGATCCCGCTCCGAAGGTTGTGTAGCCTACGCAGTCTGCGGACTGCACGAATGACGCTTCCGTTCATTCATGTGACAAAGAAGACACCCCGTCCGTCTCTGACATGCTGGGTGACCTCTTTGAACGCATGGGTGAATTGGCTGATGAGGACGCCCTCCTGGAATCAGATCAGGAGGACGCCAATGTCACGGTCGTTAATACTGGACATGGTGAAGGTGACACAGATAAACCTTCACCACTCTAAGGCAGCATCCGCTGCACTGCTCCTCCGGGTGGTAGAGAGAGAGGAGGAGCTAATAATGATCCAAGAGCCATGGATCCACAAGGATCGGGTTTGCGGATTAAACCTCAGGGGCTATAAGCTCCTATATGCCAAAGCAACAGGTAAAATTAGATCTTGTATTTTGGCTAATAACACGCTGGATATCTTCATTCTTTCTGATTTCAGTGATGAAGACACAACTTCAGCGGCCCTAGAGATGGGCGACATGCCGATCTGGATCGTCTCGGGCTATATGGCGCATGACCAGGACAATGGGCCACCTAATGGGCTTGTTCGTGGCTTGGTAGCCAAAGCCGGCTCCATGGGTACCCCGGTGGTTATCTGTGCTGACGCTAATGCGCACCACATCACGTGGGGCAGCTCCAACACCAACTCTAGAGGTGAGTCGCTATTTTCTTTTATCTGTAGCAGTAATTTGGAAATAGCAAACATAGGCGCGGAACCTACGTTCATTGTAGCTAATAGGCAGGAGGTTCTTGATGTGACATTGGTCAGCTCGGAACACTCCGACTTAATAAGTAACTGGGCGGTCTCAAATGACTGTTCTTTTTCGGACCACAGGTATGTTGAGTTTCAATTAGGTCCACCCCCCTTGGGGGTGTGTACTTTTGTGAATAGGAGGAGAACGAGGTGGGACTATCAGGCTAGTCTACTCGCTGATTCTCTGGGCTCAGTCCCTGTCATTAGTGGCATTACGGAGACTGAAATGGCAGTGGAATTCCTATCGGGGGCACTGCGTCAGGCAACGGCACTGGCCTGTAGGCCAGTGGTTAGGAAAAAGGGGGGCAAGCCACCATGGTGGAGCCCTGAGATTGCACAGTCTCGCAGAGACTGTCGTAGGTTATTCAATATGGCTAAACGACTGGGAAACTGGGCGGATTATAAGTCGGCATTGAATAGGTTCAAGAATTTGGTTAGATCGGCGAAACGGAATGCCTGGAGGAACTTCTGCAGCGGCGTGGAAGGCTCCTCTGAGACAAACCGGTTGCGCAAAATAATGGCTTCTTGCCCGACTGTCCCTAGCTACATTCAGAAAGCTGATGGTAGCTGGACTACGAATAGTCAGGAGACGCTGGAGGTGTTAATTGACACGCACTTTCCTGGCAATTCCCTTCCAACACCACGGAAGATCAACTGCCTATCAGAGCCTGGACCCGTGTCCATTTCTCTGTGCTATGATAGGCTCAATTGGGCGATAAGGAGCTTCGACTCCTTTAAGGCTCCTGGTCCGGACGGTATTATTCCGGCCGACCTTCAAAAGAACGCGGGGCTTCTGGTTCCTTGGCTGTCCGCTATTTATACGGAATGTATTAGATTCTCGTACGTTCCCATCCGATGGACTAGATGTAGGGTTGTTTTCATCCCAAAGGGAGGTAAAGCATCCCACACCAGACCTAAGGACTACAGGCCAATTAGCCTGTCGTCGTTTCTTCTCAAGACCCTTGAAAGGGTCATTGATATTCATCTGAGGATGTCTATTCCTAGACATTTGCTCTCTTCATCGCAGCATGCCTACACCAAGGGCAAGTCTGTAGAGACGGCGCTCCACTCACTGGTCGGCTACATTGAGAAATCCCTTGAATTTCGGGAATACTCACTTGTGGCCTTTCTGGACATTGAGGGAGCTTTCAATAATGTCAAACCCAACTCCATCTTGGAGTCGATGAGGGAGGTTGGGGTTGACGATGTAATTTGTAGATTTATTGGTAATCTACTCGATAATAGGATCATTGAATCCACAATGGGTGCTACTAATGTTTGCAGATTTGTGCACAGGGGCACCCCGCAAGGTGGGGTTCTGTCCCCTCTACTGTGGAACCTGACGGTGAACACTTTGCTGGGTCGGTTCGATAGATTAGGGATAAAAACCGTCGCGTATGCGGATGACGTGGCGGTGGCGGTCGCGGGTAAACACCTGGACACACTGTCCCATTGTATGGAATCTGCATTGCAGATTCTAAGCTCTTGGAGCATTTCCTGTGGACTTGGTGTCAATCCACAGAAAACTGAGTTGGTACTCTTTACCAGGAAGTACAAGGTTGGCAACTTTAGGCTTCCTAGGCTAAACGGCACGGAGCTGAGGCTCTCGAACAGTGCCAAATATTTGGGCGTAATTCTCGATAGCAAACTATCATGGGAACTCAACGTTCGGACGAGGGTTGATAGGGCTATTGTGGCCTTATACACCTGCAAGAGATCCTTGGGCAGGAGCTGGGGCCTGGGCCCCAGGGGTGTCGAATGGATCTTTGAGGCGGTGGTAAAACCGATTCTCTTCTATGGGGTCATAGTGTGGTGGCCTGCCGTGGAAAGGGGACGGTACTGTAGGATGCTTGAGAAAGTATATAGGTTGGCTGCGCTGATGATCACGGGATCACTCCGCTCGACACCGACGAAGGCACTGTTTACTATGCTAGACTGGTTGCCGATTGATATCATGGCCGAACAACAGGCCTTGACTTCCGCTATGAGACTGGGGGCGGTGGGCCTATGGTCTACGCGGAATTATGGTCATGCCAGGGTCACGCTTCACGCGTCATACGACCTGGCGGGGCTGGACTATTGCACTCCGGAACCCTTTTTCGGTGCTTTGTTCACGGTTCATCATGGTAGCTATGATGAGCTGCTCGATAATACGCGATCTCTGGAGCCGACCCTGCGGGTCTACACCGATGGTTCCAGGATGGGCGACAGAGTGGGTGGAGGTTTCTTCATCGAAGAATTGGACATCAGGGTCTCTTTTAGGCTGCCAGATGGCAGTAGTGTGCTGCAGGCGGAAATCTCTGCCATAAAGCGGGCGGCAAACTGGCTGAAGTACTATCGTATATCGAGGGATATATGTATATTTACGGACAGCAAGGCTGCCATTGCAGCTCTGGCTGGTGTCTTTACGACATCTATGTTGACAGTGGAATGCCGGATGTCTCTAAATGAGATCGCGAAACATTCCAGTGTAACGTTGACATGGGTACCAGGACACAGTGGGCTCCTGGGCAACCATACTGCGGACAGTCTGGCCAAACAAGGCTGTCTCTTGGACGACATGTTCGTCGACGGCCTAATTGGCACTTCAATGGCCCGCTGCAGGACTCTCATCAGACGGGAGTCGTACAGAAGGGCTCAGGGGAGATGGCAGGGCGAGCATACCTGTTTGATGACCAGGACTCTATGGCCTGGCTATGACGCGGCGAAAACGCGCGTACTACTCGGTCTCGGCAGGGACCGGATAAGGACAGTGATATCGGTTATCACGGGTCACTGGGTGATAGGGACTCATGCTAGAAGGATGGGTCTTGAGTATAATGACTACTGCAGGAGTTGTCATGATGAGGAGGAGGAGGAGACGGTGTTTCACTTCCTCTGTCAATGCCCCGGTCTGGCGGGCGTTAGGTTGAGGCATTTTGGGAGACCGGAATTGCCATGTCTGGACGATTTGTCCAATGCGGGACTGAAATCGATCTCCCTGTTCTGCAGGGAATCGGGGTGGTTCGAGACTGCGGTGACCTCTGGGGAATAGTCTGGTGGATACTGGCTGGCCCTTGTCACTGGCTAGGGGTATCACAAAGGGACCGCTATAAGGACCCAAGTGAGTCGTCTTCGTGACGGCTACCCATTTAACCTAACCCTAAGGTGCATGTAGACGACATGTTTTTATACCCTTCACCTCAGGTGGAAAAGGGTATATATAAGTTTGTCATTCCGTTTGTAATTTCTGCAATATTGATCTAAGACCCTATAAAGTATATATATTCTGGGTCCTTATGAGGAGAGAACTTGATTTAACCATGTCCGTCCGTCTGTCCGTCTTACGTTTGATATGTGTTTTCCGGAGACTCCAGACATGATAGCGGCTAGGTTGTTTTACATTTATGTCACGTATAGTCCACCATTTCATGCTATTAAAATTCAGCAAGATCGGTCCACAAATGGCTGAGATATGATCAAAAAACCACGACTGCCTTTAATTTTTTCCAAAAAATTTTTCTGTATATCTGGAGAACGGCAAGAGCCAAAGTTTCCAAATTAGGTACACACATTAAGGTTGTCAATACACACCACCCTACAAAATGTGGGCGGGATTGGAGAAGTGGGCGTGGTACCTCCCGTACAAAAAAAATTAAAAATTGTATAAAAACCTAAATTTTAGGGCTGTCATATGTCCTATGGATATGACTTATATACCAAAATATCGGAAATTTTTAGTAGAACATATTTTATAAAAAACTCGGGAAAATCGGTTCAGATAAAAAAAAAATTATGACCAAAATTAAATTTTTTTTTTTTTTTTTAATACCCACTTTCGGGAACCATAGGTCTCCTCGAGTCCAAGCTTTAGAACTCAAGTAAATGGTAAATTTCTTCTTAAACACGTCGGTTTATAAATCTGTCAAATCGGTTAAAAAAAGGCTGAGTTATAATCAAAATACTGAAATCCCAAAAATTATTCTTTTTATACCTTCACCTCAGGTGGAAAAGGGAATATATAAGTTTGTCATTCCGTTTGTAATTTCTGCATTATTGATCTAAGACCCTATAAAGTATATATATTCTGGGTCCTTATGAGGAGAGAACTTGATTTAACCATATGATGTCCCTCTACCCCCCTTTCAATTGTTTACATATACTAGCATAACGCCCAACATGATTTTCGTTATCACCCTTCTTTATTATTTCATCTATTTAACGAAAATATTTTTACAAATAGAAACTAGGAATTTTTGTGTTTTTTTGCTACTTAAAAACTCGCCAAAAAAGATAAAAAAAACAAACAAACAAACACACATACATGGCATAAACTATTTTGGTGAATATATTTCCCAACTTTGCCATTGTGGTGAACAAAAACATCTGAAGTAATTACAACTCAACTTTGTTGAATTTTGTGAACAGTAAACGTGCCATATTTCATTTTAATGATATTCGATTAACGTTCCTTCATGGTTCAGTTGTCTAGAGGGTGTGTTAGAAACTGAGAGTTCCCTGGTTCGAATCTTGGTTTTTTAAAAAGAAAAATTTTTTTTTAATATTTTTATTTTTTTATGTTCTAAAAACGATTTAAAAAAAATATTTACCAGTTTTCGCTTTTTAAATTTTATTTATAATGAAGTTTTAAGTATTGAAAATATGTATGTATAGGTATGTAAAATTTATTTAGTTTTTGTCTCGCAAAATGGTGAAGGGTATATAAGATTCGGCACAGCCGAATATAGCATAACATATTTTTCTTTTAATTCAAAGATAACAATTTAGGATATTATAATGAAATGGTTTTTATATATATATTTACATAAATTCTATTCAATGGTGCGATGATCATACATATCTCGGTATTGTAAAATATTAACTTCAGCCGGCTAATGATTCCGTCAACAGTGGACGCCGCTGCCGGTTTCTTCTCGGCATAGATTTCTGATGTCAGATGGTTTGTCCGAAGAAAATAGAGCACGCTCTAATTGAAATTTTGTCAGATGACTTTTACAAAGGAAACACACGACATGTATGCATTTTGCAGTGGAAACTTTGACTGTCAGATGGCAAAAACATGTCGTCTACGGTCGCCTTTAGAATAGAAACACGAACTAGTACCCAAGTTCAGTAGCTATAGTGAGAACTTCTCGTATTGAAAAGATTTGAAACAAAATATTCCATCGTTTCTCGAAAAGTGAGAAAAAAGTGTGCCTGTAACTCATGTTGAAAACTATCAAAAGAGATTACGTCGTTACGTTATAAACTCATAACATTGCACAAATCGTTGACGGCGACCAAAATTTACTAAAGTTGAAAATTTTTCAACGACGGCGGTATAAATACAATAGTCGGCTTTACCAAATAATGTAACGTGCGGCTTTAATGTTTGTTGTTTGCAAACGATCTTTGAAAACGTTCGTATATTTTATAAAAATGTTAAAAGCAAAATAATTAAACAAATAAATTATTATTATTATTCTTTGTATTTTGCATTTTTAATTGTTTTTTTTTGTGTTAACATTTTTTCTCGCCCCATTTTTTGTCGTGAGTTTATTTGACAGTTCAAAGCGGGAACTCTTCTCATAAAAATGTAACAGACACACTTTTTCTGTAAATTGGCGAGTAATTTCCTTACGTGACAGCTTTTACTCGCCAAAAAAAGTTTAGTGAGAAAACCATATGTTTGTTTCAATATATGGCATTTTTGTTTTATTTCACACATTTCAAGGCTCAGTTAGTCTTTACTTTCTGTTTCTGTTCTGTTCCGTGCCGTTCTGTTACGAAATTGTAATAGTTACTTTTTCTGTAGTAACTTATCATCCATTTACGACAAATTTATTAGTTTTGCACCGTCCAATGTTTATTTCAATAACTTTAATGCACATAAATTTGAATAAATTAAATTTTATGAATTCTTAAGGCTCAGTTAGTCTTTACTTTCTGTTTCTGTTCTGTTCCGTGCCGTTCTGTTACGAAATTGTAATAGTTACTTTTTCTGTAGTAACTTATCATCCATTTACGACAAATTTATTAGTTTTGCACCGTTCGTTGTTTATTTCAATAGCTTTAATGTACATGAATTTGAAGAAATTAAATTTTATGAATTCTTAAAATCAAAAAACAGTTTATTTCAATAAAAATATGTATTTTTTTATTATTTATTTTGCTGTCACTTACAAATTCTTAACAATTTTTTGATTTAAACAACTGATCCGAAACAGAACAGAAAAACTAATCAATTTCATAGGTTTTTTTAATAACAAAAACAAATCAGCTGATTCGTAACAGAACGGAAAGTAAAGACTAATTCTGCCTTAACAATCAAAAAACAGTTTATTTCAATATAAATATGTATTTTTTATTATTTATTTTGCTGTCACTTACAATTACTTAACAAGTTTTTGATTTTAAAAAACTGAACCGTAACAGAACAGAAAAACTAATCAATTTCATAGGTTTTGTAATAACAAAAACAAATCAGCTGATTCGTAACAGAACAGAAAGTAAAGACTAATTCTGCCTTCAATCGAAAAGTTTATCGACGCAAGAGTTACTGAACATGGACACAGGTTAAAGAAAATGGTCTAAAAACTTAATCAATTGATTGGGGATCAGGGAGATCGAACGATTAATATTCGACCGGTTTTAACCGGTTATTTGAGTCTTGCTCAAGTCGGATATTTTAAAATGTCTATTTTTCGAATATCGAATAAACCGGTTATTTAAGTAATCTGTAACTTATATACGTTTTCCTTACTTCTGTTGTAAATGTATCCGTAATTTAAGTATTTTTCTAATTGAATTAAATTAAAATTTGGTAGAATATCTCAAATAATAAATTCCTATAATTTTTTAATATCAAAGTTTTTCAAAAATTCCAAGTCTATGTTCACACCTATTAAATATTTGACGTCCTACACGTAACCACTAGTTTTCTTAGGAATTTGTTTGCTTTTGCAAAAAGTTTGGCTAGAGCAAACATTATTTAACAGGTTCTAAATTACATTCTACAGTTATCATATTAGAACTAAAGTTTAGTAAATAAATAGAAATGATTAAAAATAAAGGATTCTATCGTCAAATATTTGTTAGGTATGAACTAGAGGTCTGCTTTGAATAATTCACTTGTTTGCCTTTATTCAAAGTGCACAACATTTACTCAAATATTAAACATTAAAAATGTAAGAAAAGAGTAAACCATATACAAAAATAAGAGAGAATGAATTGAATAAAATACTTGTTTACTGTTAATGAATTTGAGAGTCATTCATAAATAACAAAACAGTGGAATGACCCGTTTGAGAGAGCAAGTTCACAAAAAATATTCGAATAATTTTTGAATTATTGAATGTCCATACATTTATTTGAATACATTGACATAATATGTGTGTAAGCTTGTGGCTTCTTTTATTTGTAAGAGTAAAGCTTACACATACATACGTAATGTGTAGGTACAGAAATTTTACATTCAAATTATAAATGAATATTTCACTCATTTGACTTGAGTTGACTGAATTGAATGAGTTTTGTCTTTGGTTATTCTTTCCAGGGCTGTCAGATATGGCGATTTCTCGCCAAACGTGGCGATTTTGAAACGTGTTTGGCGATGGGATTTTCCATTTGGCGACTGGCGACATTTGTGGCGATTTTTGATATTACTGGCGATTTACTTGGCTATTTTTACCATTTATATTATTTCAGCGATTTTGAAATAAAAAAGTTGCATTTTTATTTACAAAAGCGGAGTTAGGCCTCTCCAGTTAAATATATATAAATATATACATTAGAGCGACTCACCAAAAAAAGTGCTCGATGTACCCTCCTAAAAATGAACTTTGGACTTTTTTAAGATGACATTTTAAATATTTCGGCTCCAGCTTTGTCCTCTCGTGAGCTGGACCAGTTTGAAAAAGGGTCTATTTTTGCATGTTTTGTTAATTTGAGAATCTGTTTCCTTACCAACATATACAAATTGGGCATCATAAGAAAGGTTTTTTTTAGGCGTGTCCAACTGTATATACAATTTGTCCGAGGACGATCATCCATGTCCTTTTTTTTAAGGATTTTCTGTAAAAAAAACCGGTTTTTGAATTTTTTGTTCGGGATTGTTTGTAATAAAAATGCAAAATTAAAATATTTTAATCTTCAGTCGATTTAATTAAATACGTGTCTCAGCTTTTTTTGAAATTCGTGCTAGTTCGCGTTTTGACAAAAATGCAATGGGATGGTAACCCTTCGTTTTAAATAGGGCAATATGGGTATCAAGCTTTTTCTTTTGCCAAGTACATCATCTTTGTATGTAAATAATATAGATTTTTGCGAATTAGATGCATTTTACACCGTGCTCTGGAATATATAAAAATGCAAATTTTTAGTAACTCCAATATGATAGCGGATTTAGTTTCTATATCATGTATGGATGAAAATAGCACTAAAGAAAGAAAAATAGAAACGATGTTATCATTACTAATTAAAAAAAAAAAAATCTGGCTAATTTTTTTCACATGATCTTTGTTTTATTATCATTTTAAGTGAATTTTATATTCAGTCACTCTTTAATTCTAGGTTTTAAAAAACTGCAGTCGAAACCAAAACCTGTCGAACAAAAAACGAAAATTTGTCTACAATTTTTCGCTTTTTGATTTTGTTTGGCGACTTTTTACATTTAATAAATTAGAAGTAAAATCAAAAGTTTTTTTAGCCAATGACAAATGAAGAAGTGGAAGAAATGGCAGTTTTTCAACTTCGACTGCAGTTTTTTAAACATTGTTTAATTCAGTTTTTTGGCGATTTTTTACTGTAATATTATATCAGCTTTTTTTTTTTTGCTAAATTTAATTTAAAAAAAAAAGTTTTCGAAAACTGAACAAAATTTACGTTTGGCGATTTTTGGCGATTTCTGACATCCGGTTTGGCGTTGTAGCTCAAAAAAATCTGACAACCCTGATTCTTTCATTTGTTTCTTTATTATTGGGTGCTCGACACATTGTAGTTAAAAAACAAATGAGTGTGTTGAAATTGGTTTTTGTTTATTCTTGCACACCTCTAGTATGAACATACCTTAAGTAATATTTATGTATTTTGTTGGTTCCTTACCTTCGTGAATTGTTTTGTTATACCCTCCACCACAATTAGTTGTGAAGAGGGTATATTCAGTTTGTCATTCCGTGTGAAACTTTTTTACTATTCATCTCAGACCCTATAAAGTATATATATTCTGGGTCCTTGAGTAATTTTAAGTCGATTTAGCCATGTCCGTCTGACTGTCCGTCTGTCCGTCTGTTGAAAACACGCTCACTTTCGAAAAACTCAAAAGAAATCAACAAACTTGGTGTCAAATTGCTTGTAGTTATCCTAAGCAGTTTGGGATTGATATTCAGCAAAATCGGTTCAATAGGATCTGAGCTATGAATCAAAATGTGGAACCACCACCTAAAAAAAATTGATAATTTTGTTACAAAAACTAACATAAATGGTGGAAAAATGCACAGAATGATATAAGATTTCGCAACAATTCGTTTTATTCAACTGGAAATCACGCTGTAAAATTTCGTGAAGATCCGTCAATAATTTACCCTAGGCCCCATACAAGCCCTACTCCCGGAAAACAGGAGGCTTATTCTGAATTGCGATGCGAAAATCAATGCGATGCGAAAATGCATAAATGCGAACAATTGCTATTCTGAATTGCGATATTCGCAAAGTTTTTTTTTTTAATCGCATTTCAAATGCGAAAAGGTGACAAGTCGGTATTCTACATTGCGAAAACAAATGTCAAATGCGCAAAATTTATTCGACAACAAAATAGCATTCGCAAAGTACAAACATGTTAGTGAAAGATAATATTTTATTTATTTATTCATCATATATTTATTATTTAATTCACTTAATTAATTTAGACCACCAAACTGCGTAAATTTCAAATAATGATAATGATAGAATTTATGAATAATCACCAAATGCAAGTCAGTCGGCAAATACTTTGTGACAAACGTTCACTGAAGAACTAAATATCAATGAACCACCTATTAGAGAAGCTGCAGGATGGAAAAAGCATGAAATATATAAACCAGTTAAAAAATATTTGCCTTCAACTTTAATTTTAATAGGTTTGGGCCTATTTAAAGTACACACAAAACATTTTCTTCGTCGTCGAACCGCAGTGCCACAAAATCCATTTTTATTATTTTTTCTTATTACAGAATGTCCTAAATATATTTTTTAAACAATTTTCACAGCCAAACACAAACAATTTAATTATATTTAATTTGACGTTTATTGACACTGACGTATATTTGAGCAGCGTTGCCACAATTTGAAATAAATTGCGAATGCGATTGCGAAAGTCTAACAGAATACCAATTTTCTTTCGCATCGCATTTCATTTGCGCATCGCATTGATTTTCGCATCGCAATTCAGAATAAGCCTCCAGTATATTAAGCCTAAAACCCTAACTAACAATGCTATCAATACAAATTTTGGCAAGTCACAGTTGCATAGGACTAGAAATTAAACTGTTAAGTTTCGTGAAGATCGGTCCATAATTTACCATAGGCCCCATATAAAACCCACTTCCGGAAAACAACTTAGTACGCCTAAAAACGTAAAAAATAATGGTATCATAACAAAATTTGGTACATCAAAGTTTTATAGAACTAAAAATAAATCTTTGAAATTTCGTGAAGATCGGTTCATAATATACCATAGGCCCCATATAAACTTTACTCCCGGAAAACAACTTAGTACGCCTAAAAACGTAAAAAATAATGCTATCATAACAAAATTTGGTACATCAAAGTTTTATTGGACAAGAAATAAAACTGTGTAATTTCGTGAAGATCGGTCCATAATTTACCCTGGGCCCTATATAAACCCTACTCCCGGAAAACAGTTTAGTACGCCTAAATCCGTAAAAAATAATGCTATCATAACAAAATTTGGTACATCAAAGTTTTATAGAACTGGGAAAAAGACTGTGAAATTTCGTGAAGATCGGTCCATAATTTACCCTAGGCCCCATATAAACCCTACTACCGGAAAACAGTTTAGTCGCCTAAATCCATAATTAATAACAAATCGTCACAGTTTAAGATAATAATAACATCATACAGATATTACTCCTTAAACATTCGAACTGTCGGTGGAGGGTATCAAAGATTCGGCACAGCCGAATATAGCACTCTAACTTGTTTTTATTCAAATTAACTTTTTATCACAAAAACTTATTTGATTTTTGTATTTTTATGTATTCGCATAAAACCCGGTTAACCGATTATTTTAAAAATAATTAGCCGAAAACCGGGTTTTTTTTAAATAGCAGCCCAACAAACACGGAGGTTTGATTTCAAATTGAAAATGATTTGAAATCAAACGTTTTCTCAAACGACAAACGTTTGATAATGATTTGAAAATCATTTGAAAATCATAGCGTTCTCAACAAAAAGGGGATATTATTTTCAAATTAAAAAAAAATGCCTTTATTTTCAACTTGCTTTCAAACGTAATTCTCAAATGTTTTTCAAATGTGGATTATAATACAATGTGGAACATAAATAAAAATATTTAATTTTTTTTTATTTTAAATTTATTATTTATTTAATAAACTATGAGATAAACATTCGGCACCATAGCTAAAAGTTGAAATAATGTTCTTTCCTTCCTCTAATTCTTGAAAAGACAAACTACTTGGCTCCCTTTTATTTTGAGGATTGTCCCACCGCGATCGTTCAACAAACTTTCTTCACTTTCCCGTTTTATTTTCCTTTTTTTCGTATTTTTAATCATTGTAATTACTCACAAATAATTTTTATTTTTCACAAGAAATAAGCTATTAGCTTTATATTAAAATTTATTTTTAATAGTAAAACACATGTAACCACAAAGTAAAAAATGTAACTTTAATCGCCATTTTTAATGATTACATTTATTTTTCGCTTAAGTATTGCCAAGTTTATTTTTGATTGGAAATTAACATTTGACAAACATTTGACATCAAATTGATAAAACATTTGATATGAAATGTTTATTATTAAATCATTATCAATTTGAATTTAAATGTTAAATCAAACAATTGAAAAACGTTTAAGAATTGTGTTTGATGTCAAATGATAAAGTCATTTCATATCAAAGGTTTGACTTCGTGTTTATTGGGAGCTATTCGGAATATTCGAAAAACGGTTTTTGAAAAAAGTCGAATAATCGATCTCCCTATTAGGAATAGTGCAAAAGATTTAAAAAAGGATTAAAAATAACCATTCATTAAGAAAAATATGAAGAACAAGCTGGTACATTTGAGGCTATCAGCGCAGAAGTACTGTAACCCACAATTTAATTTGGTTACGGTTCTAGTATGAGATATGTTCTATGCACTGTTCTTTACAGTACAATAGTCGAGTAAGCCAGCTGTTTGTATCCAAAACAGATGGCGCTATAAACATAGTTTTTGCACGGGCCGTTACAACCAAGTACTATAGTGCAATAGTAGTGTTAGCTCCTCATTATCTCATAATGAGTAGTCTGGGGTTACACCACGACTGCGCTGATAGCCACATTTAGAATGCAATAAAAGATTTAGACATACAAAAATAAACCGTTAAAATGAGAATAGGTAGTATGAAAAATTAACCGCTTTATTGAGAAAAGTACGAAAAATTTAACTGCATCTTTCCTAATAGCATTAAATATTAACCGGATCATTTATTAAGATTCATGAAAAGTAGCGCAGTTCAATAATAATATTATAAAAAATTTACCTCCGTTCCATTAAAAATTAATTTTAATTGATATGAAAATAAATCTTTGGAACACTTTAACCGCTCTATTTAGCACCATTGAAAACTAACTAAACAGTTTTCCTAATTTTAAATTTCATATAAGTATTTATTTTCCTCACCTTCCTGCTTAACCACAACAAAATATAATTTAGTTCATTGACACTAGAAAAAACCGGAGATTGACATATACAACTTTATCTTAAAGAATATGAATCAATCATGAAATGTACATTAAAATTAAATTAATTTCTCTAAATGTGCAAAAACACACATCAACCGGTTCAAATGATACAAAATAAAGAACACCGATGATTATTAATTATAACATTTTATTTGCTATACCGCCAGAGTTTGAACGTAAAAAAAAGGAAAATCGTAACAGTCGTAGAGCATTGCAGTTGATTGAGGTAAATAAATTATAATTTCTTCTTAATGTGTATCAGGAAATGCAAAACAGTTAATTCCCATTAGTTCAATGACATGCGACGGACGAGAGGGGAAACTAAATTTTCAATTCTCTCTTATGCCAACAACAATTAACTTCACTTAATACTCGCATATGCTACAATTTCGACAGAAAGTGATCTTGATCACATCATGATTACAGAAGAATACTTCATACTTCAAGTAGTAAAAGATACAAACAGCACGTTGGATATAACAAACAAACAACAAACAGTCAACTAAAAAGTGACATAGATGCTGATGCTGCTGTTACTGATGAGAATGATGATAATGACGATGATATTTATAATGATTGTGTAGCCGTATGTTAATGGTATCATGATCTAAATGCTTAAACTGTGTAACATTTACAGTGCACATTTACTCACTCACTCAATCATTGACTCACTTGGCACGTTACCATCATCATTTACAGCAGGAAGGAATAGCAGCACAAACTGCTTAAGCAGCATTTTGTTTTTGTTTCATTTCTTATTTATTTTGTTTGCAGTGTTCTGAAGTAGATATTGATGTTAAGAGATTCCTACAATTAGGCTGAAAACTTGTTCAAAAGCTTTAGTGCGTGGAGTGGCTGCAGTGGTTTGTTTTAAAGGTTGTTGAAAAAGGAGATGTATTTGAACCTTAATTTACCAATTTTACATTTAATGGTACTTTCAACGCCAAAGTTCATTTTATAGGGTTAAATAAACTGCTTTATTTTAAGATCTGATAAGTCGACTTAGCATGTTCTTTTTTGAATTTAGTATTGTTCATCTTAAATTCTGTAAAAATTTGGTGTTAATGTCGATATATTCTGGAAGGCTACTCTCTATTGCGATGCGAAAGCTAAATGCCAACTTGGTACTCTCTATCACATTCGCAAAATTTTTTGAAAATGAAGCAATACTGGCAATAAAAATGAAAGATGACGCAGATTGACTGTAATGAAATGCTAAAATATGTAAAAATATTTGAAATTGGATAATTTAAATAGAACAAATAGTGATGATTTGCAAAAAGAAAACAAATTAATAGATGCGAAAGACAAATGCGCAAAAGCATTAAAGAGTACCAATCGTTAGATTTGCTACCATTTTCTTTCGCATCGCAAAAGAGAGTAGGCCCCCTGGTTCCTTGAGTAATTCTAAGTGCCCATTGACGTTTCTTCTTTGAAATCGGTCTTACATTGTTCGATTTTTTTCGATACAACTTTTTCTGTACCATCGAACTAAAATAAATTTTTCGTGAAATGAGAGAAAAAATGATGAGCAAAACACTCGCTTGTGTACCCCTTTTTCATTCCTCTCTTCCTTCTAGCCATTAAGGTAAGAATCGCAATGATTCGTATAATGCAAATGAGGACTAAAGGCTCAGTTAGCCGGGAGTAACAGTAACAGTAACCTTACCGTAAAAAAGTAAGACCAATCTATTTCTTACAGATTGAGACGTAACATCTTACTGCTAACTGTAATCGTTCTAATTGCTTTACATACAACAAAATGAATCAGCTGATTTTCAACGTTACTGTTACTCCCGGCTAACTGAGCCTTTAGTCGATTAAGCCATGTCTGGCGGACAGACGCCTCTCTCGAACGACTCAAAAGAATCGTACAATATTGATTTCAAATTATTTCAAGTTCTCCTAAGCACAATCGGTTTAGTAGGAAAAGAGTTATGAACCCAAATGTGGAACAACCTCCATACATAAATTGACATTTTTGGTACAAAAACTGATATTATTTTTTGACGAAATGCATCGATTTTCGTATAAAATTTAGAAAGTTCGTTCCAACTTGTTATTTGGAGCTCGTAATGTTATTAAATTTTATCTAGAGCACATTTTAATGGACCGACAATAGGCATGAGATTTTCTAATTTTTCATTACAAACTTACTTTTAGAAATAGAATTATTATTTATTAGGCAACAGCTTTATTTGTCACACCCTTTCAAATTCTAATGCTACAACGAATCAACAGCAATGCTACAATCACCATAAAAAAACAACAATTGGATTTTCGAAATAACATTCCCCCAGTGTGAATCATATTTATTGAACAAGAACAGAGCAAAACTACGACAACGAATTCATCAATATGTACAGAATATAAAGTTAAATTATACCAAACACACACCCTAACAAGCATTTAACAGTCATCCCCTTTAAAGCACGAGCTAAACATTTGGAATGTTTAAAAACCAAATTTTTTGAGATTGATTTCTAAATTAACGCCGGTATTCATAAACGATTATTAAATTTAACATACGTTTATTAATGATAATTTGCATAGTAAAATTGTTCTTTAAACCTTTATTAAATTTTAAAAAAAAATTTATGAATACAGGCGTATATCCATATCAAAAAATTTTTTCTTTTCAATAAACTCCTAATAAATTTATTACAATTTCTCCTCCACAATATATAAGGGATGTCTGTGCTGCCTCATTTGTTCACTACACATTTTACAACATGCCACAAAAACTTCTACCCCGACCACTCAACACAGAGTCCATTTAAAGTTTTCGAATCATCGACAATTGTACATGATTGCAAAAAGTGAAAGAAAAAAAAAATACAACTCGAAAGGAAAAAACTGAACAAAATTGTAGGAATCATTGTTACATGTTTTAGTAATTTTTATATTAGTAACACTGAATTCCATTTTATTGTAAAGTTCTCACATTTTAATGATAATAACGAAACAAATGATCATGATCATTATTGCTAAGCGTTTTTCAAAATGATGATCATCATCAAGATAAACTTGGTGGTGATTGTTGCAGCAACAAGAAGAAAAAAAAAAATAAAATTTAAAGATGCGTTTTTTTTTGCTTTGGTCCAAAAGCCGACTACGACAACGAAGTACCAATGAATGCTATTTTATAAATGCTGATTGTAAATGTATTATTTAACAAGAATTTCATACAATTTATTCCTAGTTGGAAAATGAAAATATTGGAAGAACAAAAAATAAAAGACACATCAACAAATATAAAGGTGTGGGAAGTGAAACACACACACACAAATAGAAATCGACAATCAGATTCAGATATAAAATTATTAAAAGCATAAAAAAGCGAAAGAAAGAAAGATTGATTAATACAAATTTAACGTTTTCTTTAATAAATACAATAGCCCTATTCACAAGTTTGTACAATTATTGTGAAATGAACCAAGGCGGTCGTTCACAATTGATAGAAAATATTTGCAATTGCATACATTTGCAATCTGAAGTGCTTAAGATTGTGAATTAAGCTAATAACACTGTTTGGAGGAAAAACAATCGGGGGCAAGAACTGTGTTTTGTAGTTTAAATTGGCTTTAGCCTGCTGAATCCAAATCTGTTCACAGATTGATGCTATCACGAATTATAATTGGTACATACAGTGAAAATAAATATTAATCCATTCGTACTTAAATCAAGCCGAGGCGGTATCAAAAGTACGGATTTCCTTAAATCAAGTACAGAAGCTTCATTCAAGTACGGATTATATAAGTGCCCCGCACTAAAAATAATAAGAAAACGGGATTGACTTAAGCAAAAGTAAGAAAATTAAACTCACACTGCGTGATTCAAGAATTTAAAAGTTGGTTTAATTTCGGTTTCGTACTTAACATAAATAGTCGGAGAGTGGATTGATTTTATTTATTCTAACTTGAACACTTAACCCCAGAGCAGCGTTACCGTCGTGATACTAAAGTATCAATTTGACCCTTTTTCGACGGTGTTGATACCTTTTATGACCATTTTTTTAAATTATACTTTTGTATCATTATCACCTATTTTGTCACACTTTTTGACCCTTTTTTGGAAATAGCTCTCACATTTTGTTTTTTGTCAACACTGCGAAACAGAAGTGCTTAACAAATGTTTTCGAAATAAGCATTGCTTGATATGGAACAGACTCAAAGTATAAACTTACAATTCCATGCTTTCTTCTCCTTGATTTTTGATAGTAAAGTACAATTTCCCTAAAAGCAAACATAACTCATATAAATATTTGTTGTTTTTTACGGTGGTTTCTTTTTAAAACAAAAATTTGTCATTTTATTAAAAAAATGCAATATGGTGTTTTGCTCTCTTAAACAGTAGCATGTTTTATTCAAAAAAAAATTCGCCCTTAATAATGGCAAAATGTATTGAACTTTTCGCCCCCTTTTGAATCGACAGTGTTGAGAATGCCCTAACAGGAATGAAAACAAGAGGTAAAAATCGCCCAAAAAGCGGAAGCAAAGTCTTATATTTATTAAAAATTGTAAAAGCTTTAAAAATCTGACACTTACAGGAAAAAATCGCTTTAATCGAGAAAATGGTTATAATTCGCGAACGATAGCAAAATTTAAAACAAACACTAAAATTTATTTGACATCGCTAAATCGGAAAATTACATATAAAGTATGAAAAAATTAGCTATAATGATAAAGAATAAACTTTTTGTCAGGTGTTTAAAACAGGACAGAGCCATCCATAAAAAAAATTAAGTTTTTTGAGCTCTTCCTACCTGAAATATTATTTTTTTGTTTGCTTATAAAAAAAACTTGTTCTTATTATGTTCATTAAAATGGGAAATACTGCTTATAAAAAACTTGACCCTTTTTTTTTTATTGAAATACCCTTTTTTTTACCCCTTTTACTGGAAAATCCCCTTTTTGTGACCCTTTTCGAAAATTTCCAACGGTAACCCTGTGTCCGTTGATTGAGTTAAATTCGTCTTTATGTAAAATTAAATGAAAATGTTATTTTAAGTGACGAAAAGTACTTTTAATTTTTACTGTCAAAAATTCAACCTTGAATTCCGTAAAAAAACAAATGAATATTCAGTTATTTTATGCAATTTAACTGTCAAAAAATTAACAACATATTCCGTAAAAAACAAAGAAATATTCAGTTATTTGATATAAATTAACTATCAAAAAATTAACTACATAATCCGTAAACACAAATGAACATTCAGTTATTTTATATAATTTAACTACCAAAAATAAATTTTTACTTATCTTTAAAAAATTAATTGCTTGTTTTGTGTAAACAATTCCCATTTTCTATTTGTTAAAATAATTTAGTTTAATACATCAAATTTTAAAAGTAAAATAATTGCGAAGCATCGGTCATGCTGCTGGTGTCTTATAATTGAGAGTTCTTCTGTAAACAACGTGGTCAATACAACAAAAGAAAAACAAACGTGTGTAACAGGGTAAGTAAATAATAATATTCTCCCTTTCTCGTTCATTAGAAAAACAAGCGTGCAGGTGGCTGTCTGGTATTTTTTAGAAATTCGGCTCTTTTGTGGAGAAAACAAAAATTACTGAATTTAATAAAATAACTGAATATTTCTTTGTTTTTACGGAATATTCAGTTAATTTTTTGATAGTTATTTTATTTGTTTTTTTGTTTTTTGATAGTTTTGTTTTTTTATAGTTAATTTATATAAAATAATGTTAAATTCATTTGTTTTTACGGAACATGGAGTTGAAATTTTGACAGTAAAAGTAAAATGTACTTTGTGTTAAAAGTAAATGAAAAATAAGTAGACCGGTTTTCAACTGAATTTTCATTTATTTTATATTACAATTTCAGTTAATTTTACGTACAGAATATTGTGAGTGTAGGCACGTTATTTCAGATGGCAGTTTTTTTAAAAATTGATAAGTACCTTTCTGAAGGAACCGAAGTAACAGGGACTATAAGATATTCCATTGCAACTTTAAAAATTTTTCTTAGTTCTAAACCCAAAAAGGTAATCAATCTAGCGGACTTATTCTCTAATGGCCGTTCATTGTTTTGTCCTATGCTTGCAATTGCATTTGGATTTGCATTTTTTTTTTTTTTTACAACATTACAAAAATATTTCCCATTTCAGTCCCTTTATAAATATGTACAAATTTCGACTTAAAGGCCTTTAATTAGCAGTAAAAAGCACTACTAACACTGCAGTTACACGCTCAAGTTTTTCTTGATAGTCTTTTACATATACTGTTTGTCAAAATTTCCAAAAATTGATAGTTGTGACGTAGGCTGCATTCAATTTTTGAGCAATTTACTATCAAGATGCCATCAAGAAAAAAATTTATAAAGAGAAACGAAAAATAAGCTCACTAACCTTGAAATCAGCTGTTTTCTTGAACGTTAATTTAAGCACTCACTGGCAAGAGAATTTTAAAGGCAAGTTCGCATCAATTTTTAAAAGTATGAGTGTATTGGTAAAAAAGTGTGAGTGTATTAAAACTTGATAGGCAAAACTTGATCGTGTAACCCTCAAGTAAGCAATCCATACCACTTGCCATTCTTGTTGTTTGTATTCATTGTTGTAAATCAGCGCGAATTAATAATAGCAAGTAAAAATTTGCGGCAAAAAAACTGTGTGTGTATAGCTGCTGTTAGATGTCTTCTTATCTGTATTTTAAATACTAAAAATATCGATATTTATATTTTTCATATCGATATTTTCGATATTTTTAGACTATCGATAGTTTATCGATAGTTTCCCAGCACTAGTTGTTGTTGTTTCTGCACAAAACAAGCAAACCGTTTTTAACCTACTTTTGTTGTTTTAACTCACTCGTAAGAATGCACGCATGTATCTAGAATATAGAGTGGCAAGACCAACGAAAATTTCAAGCTTTAATTGACTTGATTTAAGAATTTTATACTTATTTTAAGAAATTCCGGGATTGGTTTTCGAAAGTAATCCCATTTGGACTTACGTATTAAAATTTTTAATAACGACTTGTACTAAAAGTAAGTGGAAAAAACTTAAATTTAGTACAAGGGTTTTCTTTTTGTGTACGTCTTAATTGTTATAAGAACAAATCCTATTGAAAATGTTAAAATTTGGTCCATAATTTCATATGGCCACCATAAAAACTTTCCGGAATAAAGTCTTTGTGCCCAATAACCATCTTATTTTGTTGGTATTTTGCTTAAATTTGGTTCAAACTTATTTAAATGCAATCTAAAACATCCAACCAAATTGTATTGGAGTCGGTACACTTCCGAAAGTAGCTTTAAATGACAACTCTTCCTCATAAATGTTGGTATTCATATAAAATTTGGCGATAATAACTTTTATGATATAATTATAATTTTTATAATTATCGTAAAATTTTGTACTGTTATGTCCAAAATTGACCATAAGTCCCATATAAGCCCATTCTCTAAAATCGCTTTAAGACAATCAAATCTCATACAGATGTTGATATTTAGGCAATATTCGTAACAAAGAACTCTTATATGAATCCTAACCTCAAAACATAATTTTGTTTTGCCGAGTCCATGATTTGTCATCGGTCCCAGATATCATACTCTCGAAAATATGTCTTTATATACTGTGGTGTTAGATATTAAATGGACGGGCTTGACCTACTATACTTTTCAGACTATTCCGTTTCATTTTTCACACGATTCTCAATAAACCGATTCATTTTCTGCACTATTTTTCCTATTTATCTTCACGAACCGGTACCTTTTTCATAGAGTTCTCAGTTAACCGGTTATTTTTACAAGTTATACATTAAGAATCGCTTAATACTTTTTTTAGTAAACTAGATACTCGGTTATAAATAAATTTCAATTTGCCAATTGATTTATTGCGGTTTTAAAAGTTAAACATTTAAGATTTTTTCTCTAATTTCCATTTTCTTTTATTCTAATTTATTTAATAAAATTTTGGTTTGGTGTTTTTTTTAAATTCTACATCTTTCACCTTCTGCTCGACTCTAGTTGTGTTTTTTTGTGTGCTCCTAACAACATCGATGGTCACAAATCATTCCTAAATCACTGTAAAATTGCTACTAACCAACGACCTTTAAAGTTTACATCATACACACAAACACACACTTTCTGTACTCATTCGCACCAACACATTTCCAAATAAAGAAAAAAAAAAAAACTCACAAACAGAAATTCGTGTAAAAATGCATGTGATTACACACAAAAATGAAGCCGAAAAAATGCCAAAAATGGAAAAGTTACTTTACAGCTCTCGGTCATTATGTTGTACGTGTTCTTTACGAGATGGGGCATAAGTTAAGGCAGAAACCAAGCGAAACAACAACAACAAAATATACAACGGCAGCAGCCGTACTAAGGAGAACAATGTGATTTAGAGTGATTTATCAGTGTTACTTATGTTTTTGATCTTCTCACGCATTTGGAACGCCTTCAACACAAAATGCTGAAATACTGCAAAGTACCGATGGGGTCTACACTAACGACCATGAGGTCCAAACGGTGGATACTCTTCTTTACGTTCATCTAAATGTTGCTGTAGTTATCATCATGGACAGACACAGGCACACATTACAGCGCCTGTAAGTTTGTGTGTGTGTGTTTTTTTTCTTGTTAAGAGTTGGATGGATTAAGCTTTTCGGTATGCGAATGCTGTGAAAAAAGTGTGGAGTCGGGTGTTGATCATGTTCCAACTTTTAAAAGATGATGGTGTGACAGACGACTTGGTTGCGCCAAAAATGTTTGAACAAATGTTTGTGCGAGTGAGTGACTTTATCATCTTAGCCACTAGGAATAAATAATCGACTCATTTTAAACAGTTGTACCAGAATACCAAAAATTTAATCCATTAAGATGAAGGCGAAAATTATGTGGACTTCTTACGTCTAATAAATCAATGCAAGTTAAATTCTTTTTTTTGGCTTAAAATGTGTTTAAACCAGCGAATCGATTAATAAGTAAACATATAAACCATCTTTAAACGCTTAAAATTGGGCGTTTAAACTACCAATACAGACCATAGGAATTTGACAACATTTGTCGTAGTGCTGCCACATGTTTTAAATATGGGGCACTGATTAACATCTGTTGAGTTTATACTACATATAAATTCAAGTTCAGTTTTACTACACCAGCGTTTAAACCATCAGTGATTTATTAGCCATTAAAAAAAAACTTCGGGTTTATTGAGAATAGTGTAGAAATGAGTATTAAGACAGTATTGTGAGAAGTTTTGAGAAGAGTATCAAAAATGAAAACGTTTATTGAGAATACCCAGAAAAAAATTTTGCCCCAGTAAAAGCATTAAACAAAAATAAAATCATTTTTAATTAAAAATTTAATCAAGTGAATTAAACGTTTAATCAAGTGAATTAAACGTTTAATTGACAACATTAATTTGCACCAGTATACAAATTAATAATATCAATTGAACTTTTAATTCACTTGATTAAACGTTTAATTCACTTGATTAAATTTTTAATTAAAACTGATTTTATTTTTGATTAATGCGTTTACTGGGGCAAAATTTTTTATGTGTAGTGAACAAATGAACCAGTATTTGAGAATTTTTTGAAAAATATACCGGTTCCTTAAGCAGCTGTTTGGAAATAGTGTGAAATATAAGCCGGTTCACTAAAAATAGCGTGCAAAATGAAACCGGTTAATTGAGAATAGTTAGAATAATTTACCTGTTCTTTAGTATGAAAGATAAACAGGTTCATGAAGAATAGTGTGAAAAATCAACCAGCTCATTGAGAATACTGTAAAAAATTAACAGGTTTATTGAGAATATTACAAAAATTAAAAGCATCATGAGGAAAAGTGTAATAACTGAACCCTTTTATTAAAAATAAGTTAAAAAATTACCTGGTTGATTGAAAGCAGTGTAAAAATTTAGCAGATTTATGGAGAATAGTGTGAAAAGTTAAACATTTAATTGAGTAAAAATCAAGTAAAAACTTAACGTTTAAATTGGGATCATTGCGAATGGCGCGCCAAATAAACCCGTTAATTAAGAATATTACGAATAATAGATTAGGAATAGTATAATTATGACAGTAGTGTTGAACATGAATTGATTAATTAAGAATGGTGTGAAACATAAACTAACTCGTTAATAATACAGTAAAACACGAACAGATTAATTGAGTTTAGTTAAGTATACTATTTGCTTATGGTATTTTCTTAAAAAAAAAAAAAAATTATTATTTACATACACATCGTCAGCTCATTATTGCTTGTGGAATTACCATGATATGCGCCAAACCAATAATGAGTTGACGATATGTGTAATATTTTTATCAGGTTTATACATATAAAGGGTACTTTACACTATCACACAAGTTCTCTAGATATACCGAAATCTATATTCTATTTATATTGAAGCTGCCATAAATACTTCTCCAAATCAGCCTATCAGATTCTTTGCATAGAAAACAAAACTTTTTGTTCAAAAGTTAAAAACTTTACTGTAACCGTTCTCCAGATATATTAAGATCTATATTGTCTTTGTATGAGAGATGCTAAGCCCAATTACAAAATCGTGCCCCTTTTAACAGATGTTGTGTGTGGATTACCAATCCAGTTGTACTAAATATGTACACTTTCACCGTTTTCCAGATATACAGAATTATATGTTGTGCCACGTCCACTTCACCACTACCGCCCAGATTTGGGCAGATGTTTTTGATAACCAAGATATTTGTACCGAATTTGGAAACTTGTCGTTCTCAAGAAACATATAAATCTATATTGTCTTTGAATGGAAGGTGGCCCGCTCACATAAAATTTCCAAAAAAATATGTAGCCCATAGCACCTCCATCATATACTGTGAAAGTTGGTTCAGCGGTTACGGAGATAACCTTTTACGGACGTGTATCAGTGAGTAACAAAAATACAAAAAAAAAAAAAAAAATAATATAATAAAAAAAAAAAAAAGTGAAAAAATATTTACCGTAGGTGAAAAAAAAATATTTGTAATAGGTGAAAAAAAAAAGAACAATAACTAGTGTGCCCGAAGAGATTTGTGAATGAGCCTCACAAATACTCCCAATAAGGAGAGTAGGCCCAGCACAAATAGCAGAAATGCGTATATTGTGGTAAGCTCCCCGAGCGTGAGCAATGAAAACATTCGATACCCTGAATTAAACAAACATCTTTTAAGTGCAAAAATTGCCAGCGCAACTGGTTTTCCATACAGAAATTTAAGTTCAAGTGTGCCCAACCTGAGCAAGTGTGTTGATCCGACCGTAAATGTGGTTCAAAGTGTGAAGCCGTCTGACCAGAGGAATAATAACGAAAAACCTGGAACATCACGATTTGCATTAACAAATACAGGAGCTGTACCAAAAAGTACTAAAGTGCAAACAGGCATGGACAGATATATAACAATAACTAAGAGAAAGGCTAGCCCTAGGTCCACCCAACAGGAACGCGTGGCCAAACAATACAAAGGCTCTAACGTAGTCTCTTTGCCAACAAATGGTAACAGATTCTCTGTACTATCCATACCTGACGATGAAGAAGCAGAATTAGCTAATGGGACAGCCACTAAAGAAGTTAAACCGCCACCTATCTATCTGCGGGAGCAAACATCAAATAGCATAGTCAACATGTTGACTCAACTTGTAGGTAAGAACAATTTCTACGTCGTTTCTATACGACGCGGACAAATTCAAGAGACCAAAATTCAAGCCAGTACAGAAACGAACTTTCGTATTATATCAAGACACCTGGACGCAGAAAATAAAAGCTACTATACATACCAATTAAAAAGTGCTAAGGGATTGATTATTGTCATAAAAGGCATAGATAGTTCCGTTCCTACAGATGAAATAAAATCTGCCGTAGAGCAAGAGGGGTACGAGGTAAAATCGGTTCATAACATTTTGAACAGGAACAAAGTTCCCCAACCACTGCACCGCATTGAGATATCGTTTGATTCATCGGTTCTCAAAACCAAAAATTCAGTTCATCCCATATACAACTTGCGCTACCTACTCAACAGAAGAATAACTGTTGAGGAGCCAATAAAACGAAAGGGTCCCTCCCAATGCACAAACTGTCAGGAATATGGGCATACAAAATCATATTGTAAATTGCCTCACGTATGTGTGGTTTGTGGCGACGCTCATAAAACCGCCGAATGTAATCGTTCTAAAGTTGACCCAAATGTCAAGAAATGCAGCAACTGTGGCGAAAATCACACGGCAAACTATAGGGGTTGTAAAGTCTTCTTGCATTTAAAAAAACCAGCTTTAGTTCAAAAATATACTCACTCCCAATATGGTCCATCACATGCGCCCAGCCAAGCCGCTGGCTCTATTGCTAGTACTACACAAACAAACAAACAAAACCAATCATATGCCCAAGTCCTAAAAGGAAACCCTAATGCGAAAAATCCCCCGAGTACTTCCAACGCAAAGCAACCTCCATACGCTAATGTTCCTAGGGAAGGTCTACAAATGCCTACCTCAATTGAAAATTTAATTCAAACTATGAATAACTTCATGGCCACTATGCAGAGCATGTTTCAGGAAATGATGCGAAACCAGAACATGCTCCTGCAAGTTCTACTCAACAAAAAATGAACCAGTTAAAAATATGTTTCTGGAATGCAAACGGGTTATCCCAACATAAACACGAAGTTGCAAACTTTCTTCATAGGCATGAAATCGACATACTTCTTGTCTCTGAAACACACTTTACTCATAAAAACTGCTTTAGGGTAAATGGTTACCTTACGTATGACACAAAACATCCCAGCGGACGAGCTTGTGGTGGCACAGCCATAATTGTGCACAAACACATCAGACACTTACCATTGCCAGAGTTCGAAGAAGATTGTATCCAGGCCACATCTATAAATCTGACTGATTTCAAACTAACGTTAACATCCGTTTATTGTCCCCCGAGGCACAAAATTCTACACGATAAATTTCTCAACTTCTTCTCCACATTGGGCCAGAAATTCATTGCTGCTGGCGACTACAACGCTAAACATACATATTGGGGCTCCAGACTTATTAGTCCTAGAGGTAATCAGTTATATAATACCGTAACTGCAAATAACTTTGATGTGGTATCGAGTGGTGAGCCTACCTATTGGCCAACCGACTTCAACAAGCTACCAGACCTTATTGACTTTGCTGTAATCAAAAACATCAAGCGCGATCAGGTACTAGTTAGTTCCTCCTATGATCTTTCGTCTGATCATTCACCTTCAATCCTCATTTTAAAATGTAACTCTGACGCCGCAGCTGCAAACTGGTTTTCCTATCCAAACAGAAACACAAATTGGTTAAAGTATAAAATGTATGTGAGCTCTCACCTATCACAGTGCATTCCCCTAAAAAATTCATCTGACATCCAAATAGCTGTCGACCGATTTACAGAAGTCTTGGATGCTGCAGCAAGAAATGCAACCCCAATCAAGCGGACAATTAAACTTGCTCCTTACAATACATCGACGGATATAGAGACCCTTATCAGAGAAAAAAGGAAGTTAAGAAGACAATGGCAAAACAGTCGTTCCCCAACCACTAAGGCCCAACTACAATTATGCCTGACAACTCTTCGCAACAAATTGAGACAGAACCACGAGTCTGCAATAGAAGGCTATCTAAACAGCCTAGATGCCACAAAAAACTCCAATTATAGCTTATGGAAGGCTGTACGGCATATGAAATGCCCTATAACCCAAGAATCTCCATTAAGACTGGAAAACCGCACTTGGGCGAAAAACACAGATGAAAAATTAAACGCTTTCGCGGGCCATCTTGAGAAAGTTTTCACGCCACATGATACACATACTTGTTCCTGTCGTCCAACCATTCCTGATAAGGTAAACCATCCATTAAAATTTAACATTACTCAAGTAAAATCTGCAATAGAAAAAGTGAATATTAGAAAATCTCCCGGACTTGACCGTATCACAGGGTCAATGATAAGAAACTTACCTTCGTCTGCTTCCAGAATCTTGCTGTTCATTTTTAACGCTATATTAAGAGTCGGATACTTCCCATCCTCATGGAAGAAGTCTATAATTGTTATGATTCCCAAGCCAGGAAAAGATGCTAGCCAGGTTGCGTCGTACAGACCGATAAGCTTATTATCAATCCTATCAAAGCTTTTCGAAAAAATATTCATTTTAAGTATAACTCCTCATCTAAATGAACACGACATCATCCCGGATCACCAGTTCGGATTCAGAGCGAAACATGGTACAATAGAGCAAGTGCATAGAATTGTCACCCTTATTAGATCGGCGTTTGAGAAAAAGCAATACTGCTCAGCCCTGTTTATAGACATTTCCCAAGCATTTGACAAAGTTTGGCATGATGGGCTACTCATCAAAATAACACGAATGCTTCCTCAAAACACTCACAAGCTTCTGGAGAGCTTTCTAACAGGCAGAACATTCATAGTAAGGTCGCAAGATAAATACTCCCCCCTCAAGAAAATTACTGCTGGTGTTCCCCAAGGCAGCATATTAGGACCGCTTCTATATATAATATACACAGCGGATATGCCAACAAACCTGAGCACGCATACCTCTACATTTGCAGACGACACAGCATTTATTAGCGTTAACCATGACCCAAAAGTCGCATCGCAAAATCTGCAGTCCCACATCAATGAACTAGAGGCATGGCTAGAAAAATGGAGAATAAAGGTTAACCCGGCTAAATGTGCTCACTTAACTTTCACGCTCAGAAGACAAACGTGCCCAGCAGTAAAAATAAATAACATCACTGTTCCGGTAGAAAACCATGTAAAGTACTTGGGAGTTCATATAGATAGACGTTTGACCTGGTCTCGTCATATCGAAGCGAAAATAACGGCTATGAAACTTAAAGCAGCTCAACTACATTGGCTTCTCGGTAGAAACTCAAACTTGTCTTTAGACAACAAAGTTCTTCTATACAAGTCCATCATAAAACCAATATGGACATATGGCATCCAATTATGGGGTACTGCATGCGCATCTAACATCCAAAAGCTTCAAAGAAGACAGTCTAGAATATTACGACAAATTGTCTGCGCCCCATGGTATATACGTAATGATATTATCCACAGAGATCTCAACGTCCCCACTATCCAGGAGGAAATTAAAAAATATTCAATAAGCTACATCGATAAACTAATGGTTCACCCTAACTACCTCGCTCGGGGTTTGCTTCAGTTTGAAGGTCACCAGAGGCTAAAAAGAACCGATACTTTGAGCCTTACTAGAAGACAGTCTTAAAAATTTGAATACAGCAGTTAGTGGTTACACAGGTAACAACTAATAAACAACAAGTAGAATTAAGATTTGAATACATATTGTAAATTTCGATAAGAAAGATTCAATAATAAAAATAAATTATTAAAAAAAAAAAAAAAAAAAAATTATATTAGTAAAGATAACTAATTGTACCAAGGCGAATTCATGTAAACAGTGGTATCGATACTACAACAAGGGGTGCCAGATGATTTTGGTAAGAAATCGGCATATTTAAAAAAAAAAAAATAAAAAAAAATCGGCATTATCGGCACTTTTATTTAAAAAAATCGGCAAACCAAAAATACCTATTTTAAATACAGTAAAACATTTTTTAGAGACAAAACAGAACTAATAAGCATAACTTATGTGTATATTCTGTACTTTAGGGTAAATTGTTTTAAAGTTTTGTAATTTTTTTTTATTTTCAAAAGATTTTGTTATTCGTGCTTAATTCCCAGTTTTTATTCTTGATAAAAACATTTGAAATTTATTGTTGATGGGATAAGCTTTTCCTATGCGCATTTCACTGGTTGCTTAGGCCAGATCATCAGGAAACTTTATCCATAAAGATTTTAGAAAAACTAAAGATATTAAACCAAGTAAAATTGTTAAACGTATAAGACTTATAAGCAACAGTTCTACTTGTAACAATATCAAAGCTTAAGCAAAAAACATCAACAATAAACAGTGAGTTTATCTCATCTTACATTCCCTACTACAATTAGTGGAAATTCTCCCAACATTAATTGTAGTTTTAAGTAGGTTATGAAAAACAAAATGAAAACAACAACAACTTACAAAAGCATGTTGTCAATTAAGTGTTTTTTTAGGCCGTGCACTTGCCTGTTTATTATCAAAAAGTAATTTCTTTGGGATTTTTTTTTTTTTTTATAGATACATATGAGCTTGACATTTTTATTAAATCCTAAATCTTAATATCAGCATCAAAATAGTTTTAAATTTTAAATAATCTTTAGAATGAAGAATTCCTTTCAAAGATTAATTTTGCAGGGTACATCAAAATCTTGTTTTATTTAGTTGACTTGGCTTAAATTTTTCCACATTGACGGAAGAATGTGAAAGCACCATAATTTGTTGGAAATGCAATTTTTAAAATTAACTTATTTCTTCTTTTTGCTTTTGATCAAGTCTTTTATTCTTTACAATTAAAACATTTTCAAATAAAATGTGTGTGTTGGGTTAGACGTTCATAACAAACAAATCTAACTTTAGAAGCGCTGAATTAATAACAGTTCTCTCTTTTTCATGAAACAAACATTTCAATGTTACTCAAAATTAAAAAGTTGTACTAAATTCAACAAAAAAATACCGCGTTTTTGATGTTTTTCAAAAAATCGGCAAAATGGCACTTTGATAATTCAGAGGCAAAAAATCGGCAAAATGCTGATAAATCGGCAAATATGGCAGGCCTCACGCAAACACAAGAATAAGACAAGGCGAATTCATTCCAGGTTATCTCGGTACTAAAACAAGTAATGGGTGATTTTTTAGCTATTTTTTTTTTGCAATACTGGTTTAAACAGCTGACGTACGTTTCGTGTTTTGTTTCACTGTCAAACATCTTCAGTTTGGTCTATAATTTAACCATGAATCGTCTTACCAATGAACAACGCTTGCAAATTATTGAATTTTATTATCAAAATGCGTGCTCTGTTAAGAAAGTTCATCGCGCGCTTCTTGTGTTCAGCGACGAAGCTCATTTTTGGCTCAATGGGTACGTTAATAAGCAGAATTTTCTATTTTGGAGTGAGATCAGCCAGAAGCATTGCAAGAGCTACCAATGCATCCAGAAAAAGTCACAGTTTGGTGCGGTTAATGGGCTGGTGGCATCATTGGACCGTACTTCTTCAAAGATGATGCGAATCGTAACGTAACTCTGAATGGTGAGCGCTACCGTGAGATGATATCCAACTTTTTTTTGCCCAAAATGCAAGAGCTTGACTTGCATGACATGTGGTTTCAACAAGACGGGCCCACATGCCACACCGCACGCTTAACAATGGACTTATTGAGAGGCGAGTTCGGTGAACATTTTATTTCACGTTCGGGACCGGTCAATTGGCCGCCTAGATCGTGTGATTTAACGCCTTTAGGCTATTTTTTGTGGGGCTATGTTAAAGCTCATGTCTTATACACATAATTGACGCATTGGAAGACAACATTGAAGCATTTATTCATGAGATACCGGCCGAAATGTTGGAAAGAGTATGCCAAAATTGGACTAAGCGGATGGACCATTTGAGGCGCAGTCACGGTCAACATTTGCATGAAATAATCTTCAAACATTAAATTATATGGACCGTACTATCGATTCAAATAAAGATTTCATGAATTTTTCTGAGTTTTATGTGTTTTTTTTAAATTTTCCTATAGTTCTTAAAAAATCGACCGATACAATGTCAAAACAGAAATAACACAAAACAGAAACAAAGATAATACACAAAATTTGGACACCCAATAATGATAAAGCTAAAAAAAAAGTTATCAGCAGGGCTTTTAAGACCACCTGTTTTCGCCTTAGAATAAACTAAACAACTTGCATAAAAAGTACTTGGAGCCAGAGTTCCCAGATACAATTCGTTCAAAATCGTCAAACTTTGTGGAAAAAATCGTCAAATGGATTCATACCATGTTCACACGGGCACTAATATTCGTGTTCCGCTCTCCCATTCCTGTTTCGCGCTACAAACATGATTGAAACAACATGTTTTGCCATACAAAATGTTGAGAGCGAAACAGGTCGTTTCATTCTGAAACATGCTGCGAATCAGGAAAAATGCAATTTTGATAACAAGTATCGTTAGTTTATTTGAACTAGCTCTCAAAAAAAAAAAAAAAGTCAAAACAAAGAAAAAAAAAAAAACAAAATAAAAATTGATGTTAAATAAAATAAAGTGATAATTATAAAATAATAATATTAAAAGTATCAAATAATATATTTTTAATTTTTACTTACTGCCTATTTCTGATGTGCGAAAGAATTCTTTCTTTTGTACAAATATGTACATTTAAAACAAAATTTTTAGAATTTGTTTTTGTTTTAAATATAATTGTTCGAAAGAAAGAATTCCTTCGCACATCGAAAATAGGCTTTTACTTTTTTTTATCTATTTTAAATAAAACCACAGTAACAACACAAAAAAATGACAAAATGAAACAAGAATGATTCGTATGAACAGCATGTTTGGCAATCTAGTTTCAGAGAGCGAAACGAGTCGTTAATATCGTCGTATAACCATTGCATTACCTAAATCGTCACGAAAAACGTAAAAACAACAAACTTTAAATAAGTTTGAAAAATGTATTGTTATTTTAGTTTCCGATTGTAATAAAATTAAAATATATAAACTAAATAGAAAATCCGAAAATAAAAATCTCGCTTTCATTAACTATGTATAGTTTAAACTTTTTCACCCTAAAATAAAACAACATACATATTTTGAAAGGGAGAACGACATCTTCTTACATTTTGCATATATTTTTAGAATGTAACAAAAACCCGCGCACGAATGGTACCAAAAATGGAACATTTTTGTCAGAAAAGAAAGCACCAGTAGAGTTAATTAAGAATATTTATTTCTTAATCAGTAAACTAGATAAATCAATACCATAAAATAATTAATTATTCATTCGGTTTTTATTGAAAAGCGCCCAAAATTAAGTTTCGTTTAGTTTTAAACATTAAATTCGCAATCCTCTTTTTAAGATTTCATAAAAATCAAATTAGTTTTATCTAAATTGCCATAAAATTTCAATCAGCACTATAATTGTACCGGTTCTTTTAAAACGCAATAAAAACTGTCTGGATAAACATCGTTTTAGTTGTAGAATAAATAGATGCAAATGGAATATTAACAAGATCACGTTGAATATATAATTCTCACTGATATTAAATCGTATTCGTTGACGTATTTTCTTAAGCAAAAGCATGAAAATTAAACCGGTTAATTGTTGTTTGACCAATAAGAATTTAGCTGTTTCTAATGGGTTAATATCGCCAAGTGTTACCATGCCATTTATAATCAGTTAAATTGTTGTTGCTGCTTTGTTGGTTGTTGTTGGTATAGGTGGAAAAAAAATTTTATTTTTAGCACAAAAAAGGGGCCGTTTCTTTTATAACATTTCATAACAACAACATCTCAACATTTTAGCCGTCATCATGATCAGCATTGCCAACTTCGACGTCATTTCTAAATTTAACAATATATTGTTGACTTTTTTTGGGATCACTGCGACGATTGACTCCAAACAAAGGCTTCACTATTCTTATTCTTTTTATTTCCTTCCTGCTCTTTAACTTGCATAAAATGAGATCTTATCAATTTTTTTTGTTAAATTTAGTTTCATTTAATTTTTGGCGGCTCTTTAGGGTCTGTTTTTATTACCAGTATTTTATTATTGTTGGCTGGAAACTCATATGATCGTCACGGTAGAACTAATAATAATTTTTCCATATTTTTTCTTATCAATCTAGTTAATCTTTATCGCTTTAAATACTCCTATTACTCATGCGTTAACCTTAATAAACATGATTTAAATTTTGTTGTTCATCTTAATGAATTATTTTGGTTTTTTTTGTTTTATTTTAAATCACGTTTGTGGCAGTTTTTTTCTGAATTTTTGTTAACATTTAACTTTACTTTGATTAGAAACACTTTAGAACGTTATATTTGAATATGGCGAATTTTTGATGCCCTCCATCAAAAACTTAATTAATAATTGATGGGCTGAGAAGCAAATGCCAAAACTAAAAAAATTAGTTAGATGCAGCTAAAGTTAAGAATTTCATTAAACCTCTACATTTGCAGACGAAACAGCATTTATTACATTTGGGAATATTTGGGAATTTTTTTTTTTTTTTGGCAATAACTATAACAGTAAATAAAAAATTTTGATAAAAAAAAATTTTTTTGGAAAAAAAAATGTATGATATAGAAAAGCTATATCATGAAGCTGATAGAGACAAACTGATTACAGTTTTGAACTCAGCGCACCCAAATTAACTAAAATCAGTTGATAAATTCAAAGAAGCAAATTGAGTGTTAGCCTGTGTTAGCGTTAACCATGACCCAAAAGTCGCATCGCAAAATCTACAGTCTCACATCAACGAACTAGCGGCCTGGTTGGACAAATGGAAAGTAAAGGTTTATCCGTCTAAATGTGCTCACTTAACTTTCACTCTCCGCAGTCAAAATAAATAACGTTAGGGTTCCGGTAGAAAATTATGTAAAATACTTGGGAATTTATATAGATAGACGATTGACGTGGTCACGTCATATTGAAGCGAAAATAACGGCTATGAAACTTAAAGCTGCTCAACTACATTGGCTCCTAGGTCGAAACTCAAACTTGTCTTTAGACAACAAAATTCTCCTATACAAGTCCATCATAAAACCAATATGGACATATGGCATCCAATTATGGGGTACTGCATGCGCAATCGATTTCGAACGAAGATTTCGTTCGTGAATAGAAAAATTTTTTTTAGTATTATTCCTGATGATCTGGCCTAACCAACCAGTGAAATGCGCATAGGAATAGCTTATCCCATCAACAATAAATTTCAAGTGTTTTTATCAAGAATAAAAACTGGGAATTAAGCACGAATAACAAAATCTTTTAAAATTTTTATTTTATTTTTTAATATTTATTTTCTTTTGAATTTTTTGATTGCGTGTTTTATTTACTTTTTCTAAAATTTATGTTTTTATTTTTTTTAAAATGTTTTCCAAACAATTTGATATCATAACAAAATAACATAAACAATGTTTTCGGCACTGAAATACGCTTTGGAACTATTTTCTCGCATTCAATCAGCTTAGCGCTCTGACCAGCTCGGTGCACACTATGCCCTGTTCGCGCTTATTTGTACTAACTTGTATAGTACCAGGGGGCTACTCTCTACTGCGATGCGAATGAAAATTGTAGCAAATCTAGCGATTGGTACTCTTTATTACGTTTGCGCATATGCCTTTCGCATCTTTTAATTTTTTTTCTTTTCTTAAATCGTCACTTTATTTTATTTAAATTTTTCCAATTTGAAACATTTTTACACACTTTGGCATTCCATTACTCTAAATCCGCGCCATCTTTAATTTTTAATGCCACTATTGATTAATTTTTGGAATATTTTGCGAAAGTGATGGAGAGTACCAAGTTGGCATTTAGCTTTCGCATCGCAATAGAGAGTAGACCTCCAGTTTTCCCGCATTGGTTCTCGCAATAAGCGCCAGTCGGCTCGGCAACAAGCGGCCACTCTGTACGCACCCTTAGATAACTGTCACGCTGTTGCACACGGGATGAGAAACTTAATACACCTTAGTGATGGAGGGTAGAAAATAGTAAATGATTTGTAAATTAAAATTATTGTTTAACCCCCGGATTAATAAACTAATAATCATTTATTAATTTAACAAACGTATATTAACGAAAGTTTTCATACAAAATTTGTTTTGTACACCTGTATTAAATTTAATAAAAGTTTATGAATACAGGCGTAACATATAAAGCCTTTATTAAATTGAAACATTTTTTTTAATTAGTCTGTGAACATACTAATGTTTTTTTTTAGTATCTGCGCAAAATAGATTTTTTTTTAATTTTAAATAATTTGTTTGTTTGTTGTTTCGTCGTTGTTATCATACCCTGACCTTTATTTAATTTAAAATACATATTCTCTTATACTACACGTACAGATACATATGTTTGAATTATTTTCAAGATCTTTGAAAACGATAAATCATTCAAAGCTTATCACATTTCATTAATTAAAGGCGATTTCTTTTTAGTTAAATTTCATTTATCGAAGAAAATGTCGTATTCCATTATTTTTTTATATACAAAAAAAAGTTAAAAATTTTTTTAAAACTTTTTTTTTTATATCGCAAGAAAAATGTTATTGTCAAAATTGTTGGTTTTTATTTCAGTAGATTTAAGTTATTTCAAGTTCTTTTACAAGGTTTATTAAATTAACAATTATTATTAATTAACGGCTCCGCGAAAAGCCCCCCAACAAAATAACGTTTAAACGAGAAATTAAATATTCCCCAATCTTTTTTTTATAAATTTTTGGGTGTTATTTCATATGAAATAATTCCCAATTTTTATGGGCCGTTTTTTATTTTTTTTTTGGGAATTATTTCATTCCTCATTTGAGGTTTTCAAATTATAAAATAATCTCCAATGAAATAACACCCAACAAAAAAACATAACATTCGGGGCTTGTTTCATAGCGTGTTTAATTTGGGTATTATTTCATTTTTTATTCGGGAGTTATTTCATTTTTAAAGCTGTTGGTTTTGGGGGGTTATTTCATTTTATTTGGGGTTTTTTTTATTTTTTTTTTATTTATTTATTTAACAATTTCTTGCTTATCCTACACAAGATATAAATCTTATAGTTAAAGTGCAGGAATTATATAAGTTTAAAACATAAAGGGGTAATCACAATCAAACGATTAATGGTATTTTTTTTTCTGACAATAATGTTCCATATATGCTACCATTCGTGCGCGTTTTTGTTCTATTCTAAAAATATATGCAAAAATGTGAGAAGTTGTCGTTTTGCTTTCTAAACATGTTGCAACAATAAATGGCAAATTTGTTCCATTTCTTACCCGCAGTTATAACTGAGTGTGAGATAATGCCCTTTTTTGCATCTGCGTAAAGTACTTTTTTATGCAAGCAAGTATTTTTTTATTAAGGCTTTTCTTGTGTTTTCGTACAATTTGCGTTATATTGTGATTTTTAGTTATATTTAGAGTTTTTTTTTCCCGGAGTTTTTCGATTTTTTTGAATTTTCCGGGATCCCGCTCCATATAAATAATACACAGTAAATTTGTTTTTAAATACAACAAACTTTTATAAAAAAAAAAACGTAAGGTAACTTGTTTACAAAGTAAATAAAAGAAATCCTTACATACTACAAAATTAAATGAAGATTAAAAGAGGAACTTGAATTATTATTACCTTACGGTATTATATGTAAATTCCGTATTATTGTTATCATGCTCTAGATACAAGATAAAAAAATAAGATAAACATAACAATTTAATTCATAAAACAATAATAAAAACAAACACAAATTGAGGTACTCAAGATATGAGATCAAAAAGTTAATTCATAAAATAGATAAAATATTTTAAATAAATATATTTACATTTTTTAACGGCTTAGGAACTAACTTTCTGACACACTCAAAGCGCTTAGTAAGTCGTCAAAAAGTATATTGATTATTTTATTTACTAATTACCATGTTTCCGAAAAATTTCGTTCATTTTTTTACCGAGGTTGGATAAATAGTTAAAAGTGCACCGTTGTAGAAGGCTTTTGATTCACAATAAGAAGCATTTTTTTTATAGACAACGTCTATATCAGTCAAATGTATGTCAAGGTTCATGCAAAAAATAGCATCAACCACTTACAAACCTTTTCATTTCATTAGGTCTATCTGTAATCTTTAAGACAATGTGTTTTTCAAATTCTATGTTGTAGTATCTTACACGAGTTTCCAAATTTTTTTTATTTCGGTTTCCCCGCACTTCAAGGGTATATAAACCAACACAAATTGAAAAAATTTGTATTTATCACCTAATAAACATATCGCTCCTTCATTGCAACATAGTCATATCTCAAAAAATCAAAAATTGTAAGTTATTTAAGCAAAGTGTTCCTTCATGCCTTCTCGTATTTTATCTCAAACTGAACCGAAGTTATAGCTAAATATATCTTTAAATCCGTACATTTTGAAAACTTTAATCGCATTTTGCCAAGTTGTTTTTGTAGATATGACTATGTAACAATAAAGGAGCTATATGTTTAGGTATCTGCTATTTTAAAGACTTGTCCATGGACAATTAAACTTTACTACCTGCATCTTATTTTGAATTAATGTTCTTTATTAACTTTTCACTTCACTAAATTTACTGCCTATTCTGCTTTAAGTAGATTTATTGCATCAGGAGACATTGATTTACGTATGTACTCACTTCTTGTAATTGATCTAATCGACAACCCATCCACAGATGCTTATTTTAAGAGAATAGAAAACTTAATTTCAAAGTATAAATAGCTGTTTTCTTAAACTATGAGGAATTTTTTATTTCCCGGGATCCCGCATGAAAAATCCCGGGAAAGCGGGAAATATAATTATTGAAAAAACCCTAGTTATATTGCGATGGATATAAAAACTTTTTGTTTTTCGTTTGTTTTACTTTTATTTAATAATTATATTTTTTTTGTCGCCAGGGTTGTTAGATGGGACGATTTGTCGTCATTTTGACGATTTTTTTGTGAAAATACAGTAACATGACGATTGACGATTGACGATTTTTAAACTAACAGTAATGGTGTTATGACGATTTTCTGGCATCAGTAAAACACTTACAAGAAATATTAACAATTATATTGGGAACAGTTCAAAACGTAAAAATCATTTTTCGATATACAAAAATTATTAGAAATTAAACAAAAAAAGTTCTTCCCCCATCACAAACCAGGTGGCTTTCATTAGAAGCACTAGTTATTCGAACTCTACAATTAAATGAATGCCATCGATACGGCAAAAAAATATACACTAGAGCCCCGATTTGCGTCGGTCCTATTTGGTCCGCTTTTTAAAAATTGGTTAAATCCGCTTTGCGTTTTAATGATTTCGATTTGCTTCGCTAGATACGATTTCATTTTTTCGCTGAAGTCATAATCATATTTGAAGAATTTTTCTATTTGCGTGTAAAAAGCCGAATTCCCATTTAATTCTGCTAGTTAAGTTATTCTAAGGGCTAAAAAATCAGAGCAAGTTAAGCTCTATTTTTAGTTTAAAATGTTTTTAAACCAACAAATCTATAAATCACTAAAAATATAAACCATCTTTAAACGCATAAAAAATCGAGTTAATAGCAAATGAGATTTTATTTTTTATTTAATGTTTTTGTGAATATGGATAAATGAAATAAATAAATGTTTGTTATGTTTTTATGAAAATATACCTTTTCTTATGTATTTCTTTTCAAATGATAAATATATTTCAGCCCACTTGCTGAAATAAATAGAATAAAACTTAACAATATCACTTTCTTTATCATAAATATAATTTCTTGTTAAAATTTACAGCCGTATTCATAACAAAAAGTTAGCCACAGTTTGTACACTACGTACAACGAGCTGCTAACTAGAATGGCGATTAAGCTTAGCAGCTTATTGGCACAGAGTTAATTCATAACAAACTTTTCTCCATCTGTTAACTTTTAATAAATCAACTCTGAATTTTTATGATGGCACATTGTATTAATCAAAAATGCAACACGTCTTGCATTAATCATCGCTGAATTTGTCATTTTTTTCTTTTTCCCTTCACATATAAAAATTTTAAAAAGTTTTTAAAATTAAAATAAATTAAGAAAATACAGTAAATTAAAAAACAACAGTTATTTAAAAAAAAAAACCAACAACATTGTTTGACATTTAACGGCTGTTTTTCACAAGTTGGCAAACGTTTGGCAGCTCGTTTGGCAGCAAATCGTTAGTCAGAGTTTGGTTAGTGCATTATGAATAAACTTTTTGCTAACTTTATTCCAAATTTTCATTATGAATACGGCTGTTAGATTTTTGAACCACTCAATGCAATAAATTGTCTTCAATTTGTAAAATTTAAATATTTGACGATTTGTTGACGATTTTGTTAACTGTTTATGACGATTTTGACGAATTTTGTTCAAACTTTTGACGATTTTTGAAGAAAAAAGCCTAACAACCCTGACAACAGCTGACATTAATTATTGAAAATCAGTGCTGTTAACGCTTATTGGAATTGAAGGAAAATTTAATGTTGAAAATTGCTACAAGCGTGGTGAATATCGCTTTTAGTACAAACTTTGCATTCAATATTTAACACGCTAAATACACATTACTGTTGAGTGTAAAACGTAGCTATTATTTTGTTGTATTGTAATTTAGAAAAATGTATCAGTTTGTATGGGTTCGTGTACCCTGATAAATATATTACACAACTATAATGCATCATTATTTTTTAGAAAAGAAAACACCATAAGTTTGAAAAGAAAGAAAAAGAAAAAAACAAAAAAAAAAAAAAAAAAAAAATACTTTATAACAAAATGGAAAGGAATTAAACATTTAATTTAAAGAAAGATTAAATTTAAATTGTAAATGGACTGAGTGTAACATACATATAAATTATAGATTAAAATAAACGAAATAAATAAATAGCTTTGATGGCAAAAATTAATTGGTTTAGTTTTATGGGTTTTAGCTTATTAAATAATTGACTAATTGATTTCTAAAATTGTTCTCATTGTTGTTTGTTTGGACATGATTGGGCAGTAGGTTCCAAAGACGGACATAATGAATAAAAAATTGATATTCAGATATCAGGCTGCGGTGTGTAAAGGGAATTATCTTATTTCCCCTGTTAGAATCTTGCAAAGGTTAATCTGTTGTACAGATATGGAGGATTCTTCGTATAAATTATTTTATGTAGCATGTGCAATACCCTCATATCTAAAAGGTTTTTAAATGTCATGCCATAAAGTTTATTTGTGAACTGGGATATACTATCGTATTTTCCCAAATCAAAACATATCTGATTATATTGTTATATGTTTTCTGTAACACATTTTTGCTACGAAAGTCGCAACTTGAGAACAACTCGCAACCATATAAAAGTCGTGACATTAAGTAAGTTTTGGCGATTAGTATTTTAATTTTTAAAGGCGTAAAGTATAGAGCTGTTCGATGTTAATCGATGCATCGTAAACATCGATGTTTTGGTTGCGATACATCGTATAAATGTCGATGTATCGTATTATACGATGTTAATCGATACATCGATGTTTTTTTTTCGATGTATCGAAAAACTGAATTTTAAGTTTTACGAATTCAGCAGCTTTTGTATAACTGGATACCCACCAATAATGAGTTCTAAAACGTTTTGTTAAACCTAAAATTGTTTTTAAATCGCTTAATGTAACAACACAGTACTAAAAATACTTTTTGTAAACTCTCATAAAGCATCAGCGAAGCAACAGCATCTTTACAGAGCAAAATCCAAAAATATATTTTTATTGCGAACAAGATTTTCTTGGTATCATATGGTATTATTCGGCAATGTAAGTTGTTGGAAATGTACATTTTTGGAAATTACCAAAGTAAAAAAAATCTGAAACGCAAAACTTAATAAATACAAGTTTTGTGAGAGTGTTAACCGAAAATACTCCA
Source organism: Pollenia angustigena (assembly GCA_930367215.1). Lineage (NCBI taxonomy): Eukaryota > Metazoa > Arthropoda > Insecta > Diptera > Polleniidae > Pollenia > Pollenia angustigena. The sequence continues at coordinate 120,856,546 of OV884059.1, read as the reverse complement.
GATGTTTCAGATTCTTGTGTGCCGTCTACGAGTAGTTCATGAAGGGAACGTTCTGATACTGAGTCATGTATTGAGGTAAATGAAGACACTGCTGAATTAGTACCTTTTAAGCGTCAGAAATCTGTGCAAAAAAGGTTTGAAGATATTGCATCGTATCCCAGTGGTGACAAGGCAAGAAAAATTAACAACGCTATCGTGTATATAATTTGCAAAGACATTCACGCATTCTCACTGGTAGAGATTGAAGGTTTTAGACACATAGTGAAAGTTTTATCACCGCATTTTAAAGTTCCAAATAGAAATACAGTAACACGTTGGGTTGATTAAAAATACGACGCTTTATCAGAAACATTGAAAAGTAAATTACCCACAGTGGAAAATATAACATTGACAACTTACATTTGGTCCAATTTGCAAATTCGAAGTTCTTTGGGTGTCACTGCCCACTTTGGTATTGCAACTGAATTTCAGTCGATAACGTTGGGTGTATACCACCTCGGTGAAAGCGACACTTCTGAATATATACATATCAACAATTATTACCAAGGTATGCAATGAATGGGGGTTTACAGCTGATAAAGTTACCGCAGTAGTAACAGACAATGCAGCCAATATGATAAAAGCTGTAGAATTAGCCTTCGGAATAAAGAAGCACATACCGTGCTTTTCACACACGCTTAACTAAGTTGCACAAAAAGTTCTAAATGTCACAGAGTTGCAGACATTAGTAACCAAAATAAAAAATATTGTTACTTTCTTCAAACTAAGTTGTGCAGCAAGTGACGAATTAAGAAAAACAACAAAAGCTGATGCAAAACTTATTCAAGATGTACCTATCCGTTTTAACAGTACGTTCTATATGATCGAAAGGTTTCTTGAACTTCGAAATGCTATAAGTGAGATCTTACTTCGTCACAAAACTGCGCCGCCAATGTTGACTGGTATGGAATTGGCCACATCCTCAAAACTACTTAACGTATTACGCCCTTTTGAGGCAGCCACAAAAGAAATATCCGGTGATACATACTGCAATAGCCACTGTTACCGACAAAATTTGAATTCTTATGTCAGTTAAAAAATACACCCAATAGGCAAATGTTAATCTATCAATAACTTTAATTGCAACTATGAAGACTAACTCAACTTTATAACACTGTAAAAATGTATATATGGTTGTATATGTAAATGATTTATTGGATACATAATTTTTTAAATCACGTTTTGTAGCAGGTATTGCAAAACCTTATTTGAACACTTTTGTAAAGATTTGAAACTCATTATTGAAAACTAAGGTAATATAAGAATTAAAATAAAATTGAATTACATGAATTAATAAAGAATTCGCTTTCAGAATTTTAAAGCGACATTCTAGTTTGCTATTAAAACTTGGTGTTTTATTTAACAGCCACATTGTTAGATCCACGGTTTACAAAAATGCATTTTGAGGATATACTTGCATGTTCGAAAGCCGTTGTGAAAATCCAAGAAAAAAAAACAAAAGATAAGGCAGATGAAAATTCTGGGGATTGCGACTCCGATATTTCAGACAAGACGTTGGACGATTTTAGTCTTTGGAGTAATCACCACAAATTAGTTGAAAAAAATTGGAAAACAAATAAGACTGAAGGAAACTTTTCTGATGAACTCTTCGTTAACTTGCGAAGTCCGGTAAGTCGGTTTAATGAAAACCCCTTAGAAGTGTGGGCCGACTACAAAATTCAATTTCCTAGACTGTACAATATAGTATATAAATATTTAACAATGGTTGCCAGTTCCGTGCCATCTGAAAGGCAGAAAAGAAGCAGTTTGCAAGCAGAGAGGGTCAACAAAATATTGTTTTTGCAAAGCCTGAATAAGAAGTATTGGGACATATAATAAATAAAATTCTTTATAAATGATTAAAATCGACTGTTATTTATTTGATAATTTTTTTCAGTTCCAATTAGAATCAATACGATGCATCGCAAATATCGATGTTTTTTTAATTGATACATCGAATAACATCGATGTGAATTAATTATTAATCGAATGGGGAAAAACATCGATGATTTTTTACATGAGCGGCTCTAGTAAAGTATTGGGTAGGCCAAAGTTCACGTAATCGTAGGTAAATGTTTGGTTCAGTTTTATTAATATGGTCAGACCAATCTAAATTATTATTGAATATAACACCAAGATTTTTTGCCGAGCGTGTACATTCAATTTTTTCATTATTTAGCATAATGTCAATGTTTATATTAAAACGGATCGTTTTACGGTGAATGATAAGGCATTTGGATTTGTGGGGATTTATAAGAAGTCTATTAGTGGTTGCCCATCGATAAACACTTTCTAAGTCCTTATTTAATTTATGTACGTTGTCTGCAATATTTTCCACAGAACTTCCAATGTAAATTTGTACATCATCGGCATATAAGTGCAACTTAGAATATGATAAAGTTCGAGGAAGATCATTAACATTCAACGAGAACAAAAGTGGTCCCAAAATTGATCCCTGTGGAACACCTACCGTTAATAAATACTTGGGGCATTCACAAGGTGTGCTATCATGTTATATCGTCATAATGTTCTAACATTTTACAATGGTTAAAAAATATTGTTGTTGCTTTGTAAACAAAAAGTGTCTGAAATTAATAGAACGTTGCTTGCTATGTTTATTGTGCTGTCGTAATTAATCAGAAGAGACCAGAGCTGGGCGGCTGAGCCGTATCGCGTTAGTTCTTGTAGCCGTCGCCGTTGATGGTATAATTTTATCAGGTTAACATAAAAATTTGCCCTGCGGCTAGCAATTTTTGCAAGAAATCACTTGCGGCGTCAAATAAGATCGGCTAAGGACTCTGCTGTTTGGTAAACAAACAAAAAAAAATTTATTTCTTATTTGCGTCTGCAAAATGGAAAATAGTCAGGTAAGATCCAATTTAATTTATTAATTCATGGAAAAGAATTAAAAAATATTTGTATGTTAGGTAAATATTTATTTTTTACATTTGTTTTAAATCAGCTGCTTTAAATTCTAAAAAAGCACGCTAAATTATGAGGGGTTGTTCACAACAGTCGTATTTTTTCATGCTATTATTTTAAGACTGATTGGTAACGATTACCAAGATATGATTTTAGTAGATTATTTGAGGTCCCTGATAGACCAAATAGCTTTCCAAGTTTGAGGTAAAGCAGAGAATGGTCAATTGCATCGAAAGCTTTTGCTTAGTTTGATATTTTTCCTTTTTTTTTTGAGAATTCAAGTAACTGTTTTTTTTTTGTCATTGGGGGTTGTTCATTTTATTGGGGGGCTTTTCGTGGAGCCTTATTAACATTGTCTATTGTTTCACTTGCCAACGAAGTTGAAGTTCGTTAAACCAGAGGTGGCTGCTTTGGGGCGTTCTAAGTTCATTCCCGTTATACATACAACCTTAATTCAACTACACGTCTGCTAAATCGGCGTAAAATCTTATCAAAAGCGGACCTTATTAGTTTAGAAACTGCCAATTTGTTTCTTAATTATTTGTTAAACTATTCCCAATGTGCTTTACTTTAACTTTAAAAGAAAAAAAAAATGTACACCCTGATTTTAATTTCTTACTCTTTAATCGTAGAAAAACAATTAAATTTGTAAAACAAAGTAAATTTTTAATTAGTAAAAGAAATTTTTAATATTTAATAAAATGTTTCTTTAAAAATAATTTTTCTTGTTTTACACAATGCACACTGGGTAACTCCAACCAAAAATAATTTTTTTTTTTTTTTAATTTTAATAAAATGATGACAGATTTTAGCGAACACTTCAAAACATACAACTCATTTCTTATTTTGGCTCTTGGATAACTATTTTACTGTAAATAGATACTGGAGCAAAGTAGATCATTTTTTTCTTACAAATTTAAGGTTTTCAAAGTTGATTTGTGTACTTTGAAATAAAAGAAAGCTATGATTTTTCCTTTAAAGTATTCTTTGAAAATAAGTACGTTTTGTTTAAACCGTATTAGTAATTAATTATTCCATGTGGTAATTGTGATTTTGTGCGCGTTATTTTTTTGAATATGTGAAGTCATTGTGAGTTACTTTAAAAATAAATAAAACCTAAAGTAAGACAAATTTAAGGAGATCATAACAAAAAAGGTAGGGCTAGGGGAGGTTAAGTGGTAATTATATCTAGTACTGTTAAGTATCAAAAGTAAGAAATATACTTTTCAGCTGCCACCACCTGCCACTCTAGTAACCAAATCATTTTTAGTGATTTCATATATTTTTATAAGATTAGCGTGACTGACGGGGTGATCATCGCCCCGCCCCGCCCAAACAACATTAGACAGACACTTGAAATTTTGTATGTAGACTCCCCTCCCAATGTGTAAAATAAAAAAATAGTATAAACTTTTGGAAATTAAATTCATAAGGGTAAAAATGTGTGAAATCAGTAACATTATATCTGAGGGGTATAGATGCAAAGACTACAATGTCTACTTTTTTCACGAACGTAACTTTATTTCCCAACTTTTTTTGTTGCAATTAAAGTACATTGATTATTAAAGGTTAAGAAAAAAAAAGTACACAGTATAAATATAAAGTACAATTAATTTCTTTTTATTGTTATATTTAAAAATGTTTTTTTATTGCTTTTCGCAAGTTTTATCAAACAATTACACTGTGCTAGAATTTGACACTTTTTTTGAAACAAGCCGGGCAAATGGCGCTTTAACTTAATTCGGGTACGCTGAATCCAATACCGGTTCAAAAAGGGTTCAGTTAATTGAAATTACTAAAAATAACGAAAATACAGAATAAAATTTCCTTTAAACGTTAAATTTTTTTCTAACATGCGCAGTCGTTTTAGAAATATAATGTTTTTTTTTTGGCAACAAAAATAATTTTTTAGCAACATTTCGAAATTTTTGTTTGTTAAAAATCTATAAAAAATTACAGCTATGCTTCTTCAAGACATAAAAAACAAAGCTTCAAACAAAGCAAGCTATAAATGATAAAAATCTGTTAACAACTTTTGATTTCATTCACAAAAGTCGAAAATTTTTAATTTATTTAAAAATGTCATAAAACGCAATGTTTGTATGGGAGGGAGCCCCCTTAAGAAGTGGTGATAAGGGGCAAGTATGTCTCGAGAAATTGTTAAGGCTACTCCAGGGCTGTTATGGTTCGTTTTCTTCAATATATTTATAGTCTGTATTAAACATTTTGTATGGGAGCCCCCTTAAGGAATGGAAATTTTAAAATTTTGTTTTAAATCAGTGATGTCAAAAATGAAAATTGTGGTTGTATTGCTTTATATAAGTATTAGTGAATAAAGAGACAAGAATTCTTAATAAAAATAAAAAAATACGTAAAGCACAATTGTGCTATGAAATTGAATGAATTTGACATCAATGTTTAAAATGTTAGTTAAACGAGTCACTTTTGTGCTCGTGATCTAAAAGCAGGCAGTAATTTAAAAGAGTTTTGCACTCGTGTTTTAAAAACAGGCAGTTATTGTACTCAAAGAAAGCAAACAAGTGAAATAGTGCTGTCAGATTTTTTTTCGAAAAATCGTCCTGCCAATATAAAAAACATCAACAAATGGCCCTGACGAATAAGTTGTTCTTTAGTTTTTCTAAAAAAAAAACTTGTACAATAAGTACCCAGCAAAAAAGACATTTTTAATTCATTTAAGTAGTTAAGTGCTCAAGAAGTCATGAAAATATCCCTTCTACTCGAACAACTTCTTAAGTTTTTTGCTGGGTATTATAATTTTATGGCTAATATACTGACTAATATGACTAATATAACCTAAATCTATTTGAATTCTATATAAAATAAATCATGCAAAATAAAGTATTTTCGCGTACTTTATTATTCTAATAAAGTTTAGAGTACAATTACTCAAAATAACGTACAATACTTTATTATAAAGTACGGTTGGCAAGCCTAAACGTAACTAATAATACCTCTTAGTTGTATTTAATGAATTCTTCCAATTAGTGAATATTTCATTACCAGAAACACTTTTATCCCATAAAAAAGTATGTTCAAAAATTAAAAATTGATGCAAAAACGGCAATGTCCATTGGAGATTGTCGTTTTTGCAATGATCACAGTTTGTTAAGCTCTTTTTCTCTCAAATATTTTCGAAAATGCATGCTATTTTTTTTTTGTTTCTTTTTTGCAAAACAAATCTAAAAAGAAATTTAAAAATATAACAAATTATTTTTTATATGAAACAGTTAGTTTTATTGTTCACTTTATAACTTTGTCATTAGTCGTAATTATGGAGCTAAGTTGTTATGAAGTTCCTCCAAATCAATTAAGAAAGAACTAAGCCTTTGTTAAGTTTAAGAATTTTATAACTACTGATTTTTTTAAGTACTTGCCAATGCTAAAAAGCAGCAATGTCCATTTGATTAGAGCAAACACAGCAATCTCCAATTTTATTATTATAATTGCCAGCAAACCGCGGTATCGATTTGGTTGAAACTTGCGTCATATCTTCATCATATTCTTATTTACTGAATAGCATGATATACAATAAGTAAATATGAATATACTTTGTGCTAGAGGTTTTTACTATTTATTACGAAAACTATAAATGTGTACATTGCAGTCTTTGCATCTATACCCCTCATCTCGTGATCTAACAGAGGTAGACGTAAAATTCAAAAAATACCATAATTGCGTAGAAAATTAAATTGTCATGTGTTTGGTACTTTTTTGAAATTTGCACATTTTGGGTATAAAAAAGGGCAAAAATATAATTTTGGTACTTTTTTGGTAAACATTTTATCTTCTTATTAAAAATAAAATGTAAATTGTGTTCTCTTCTCTTTAAAAGCTCTCATACTAATTTTGGTACCTTTTGGAAATTCGAATTTATAAATATCGTTGGTACTTTGTTCTATTAAGCTATTTTTATTTTTATACTTAATATATGCCCAATATTTGAATGCCAAATGTCAGCTATTTACTGAAAGAAATAGAAAGCTACGAGGTTTGATATTTGTTATATATTGTTATGCAGTCGCGAGCACAGGGGAGGAAAAATGAATTGGTACTCATCCCAACCCACCTCAACCCCCACCCACCTTAAACGGAAAAATATATAGCATTTCTATAGTATTTCCAAAACAAATTTTGCAAAATGGTATGTTTCAGTTGAAGGTTCCTAAATAATCCCCCCCTCATCCATCCCACAGGAGCTCAAGTCGCATCCACGTCTGAGTTATGTAAACATATGTATATATATCTCATAAGTTTACATATTATATTATAACCATATATGATCATATCTATTTTTATTTGATCAGGTAGGCAAAAAGATGGGGACACCTTCAAAGCCCTTTTTTAATTTTGTTCGATACTTTTGGGTCATCCATGATCATTGGCCAACCCCTGTATGTATGTACGTGTCCAAAATTTTACCTATGGATCAAACATGATATTCTTAAGTTGGATACCAAATTTCAGCCATTTACATAAAGAAATAAAGAAGTTATGCATTTTTGGCCGGAATTCCCCAGTGTGCAATGTTTTAAAAATTTTCTTACACCGAAATACACCAAAAAGCGAAACAACGAATAAGAGGAAATGCCAAATTTAATAACAGCATCAAATGATATAATCGGGTATCGGCAATTATGTTTCCCTTTGTCCTCTCTCCATATTCACTATAAACTCAAGTATTGCGCAACTAAAATTTCCCTATCGAAAACAGTCTTCTCTAGTTAGATTTTTGAAATTTAATTTTTTTTTTTGCAAAAAACGACGAGTCGAGTATCAGTTACAAAGTTTCTGTGCGACTTGATTAAATAACTCATCACTATATTTTTTTTTATGTTAAAACAAAGAAAAATTTATTTTACTCATTAAAAATTTAAATACATATTATGATTATTTTAACAATAAATTCGCCTTTTAATGGATAAACAAAAGATAAAAGGGCTTTAATTTTGTAATTGACTGGCGCCAATTGATTTTTAAATAGCTTTTTTTTTATCTATTTATAAATTTTTTTTTTTTTTCGTCTTACATATTTTGTATTTTTTATTTTAATGGACATAAATATTCATATTAATGATTAGGAGTTTCTGAAAGTGTGCAAAGAGGCAAAATGTTTGTAAAATTTATTCAAATTTGAAATACATGCGTGCACAATTTATGTAGAGGCAATAAAATGTTAGAATTATTTTTATGGATTTAAAATGTTAAAACTATTCCAGATAATATTTTGTAAAACTATAATATCATGATTTTCTTAACATAATTAAATGTTATTTTTTTTAACGTAAATTAATCTTTGTGATATTTGAAACCCCTAATAATCGTTTCAATTGAGACTTAAATACTACATAACCACAATCAGCCATTAATGTTGATTTTCAATATTAAAATAATAATTCATAAAGAATAAATGCAATTAAAGAAAATAAGTAGAGTGTTATGGCGAATCTAATATACCCTTTAACATAGAGCGATAAAAACCGAAAGTTATAATATTTATATGCAAATACATAGATATATATATAAATATATATATATATATATATATATATACAGTGTAACCTCGGTTAACGCAACCCTCGATAAACGCAACTCCTCTATACACATAAATTCTTAGCATATTGGTGACGTTGTAAACGCAACTTTTTAAAAAACAAAGCCTCAATTTACAAAACTTACAAATAGTTGCTTTAGGTACAATTCCTTAAAAAAAATTTATGTTTTAACGTTTGTCTTAAATGGGCAGATGTCAATAACAGTTCTTTGGACCAATATATAGTAGGTCTTAAAAATGCTTTAAGAAACTGCAGAACAAAAACAAAATATTTCATGTAAAAACGCAATCTCAATTTTCGCACTTTTTCGTTATAAACATCAATGTTTAACTTGATTAAAACTGTCATTACAAAGTTACAAACGTTAGAATATTTGTGTTTTGTTCCATTGTTATACTTTCTTGTGTTTTATTGGTTTTTCTTTATTTCAATCAAAATAAATCATTTGTTTTAAAAACAGGAATGTGTTTTTTTTTTAAATAAACCTTTTAATTGGTTTGACACAAGTTGCGTTTACCGAGGTTGCACTATAAGTATATGTGTATGCTTATTTGAACTTACATGAGGTCTTCACCTGACAATTTTTTGTCATACCAAACGTCAAAGTCCATATAAAAACACTCTAAAAGGTTTGTCAGGTTTTTTTTATATGAAGTTCGACATTTATTATGACAAAAAATTGTCAAGTGAAGACCCCACACTGAAAGAAAAATGCTTCATATATTTAATGAATCATTTTCATAAAAAAAAAAATTTCATTGGTTAAATGAAAATTTTCATTGTCTAAATGCAATTTCATAGTTATATCGCTTCATTGGATTTCGTAATTACGTTAAAAATTTCATTGGATATATGAAAACTTAAGTTTGTTCAAGTTAAACAAAAAATTTTAATTGGGAACATAAAAAAACAATAAACAAACATAACTATATTCATAAATTAATACAAAATTATAGTTTCCTTAAAAAAATGTTTAATTGTTATTTAAAAAATGTAAGATGTAATTATTTCATACATCTAATGTAATATGCCATTAAATTAATCAAAATTTGTTCTCTCTTTATAAGGTGTTTTTTTTTTTATCATGCGCTAGCAAAAAAATCAACGTTGTTATTTTTTTATGTTCAATTTAATCTCCTACTTACGCTCTTAATTGAGTTTTTTTTATTCAAAAACTATACTGCTGGTAGTGCGCTAGTCTATCAGCGCCGAGGTTGCGGGATCGATTCCCGCCAGAGAGTCTGGTTCTGCAGACAAGCGTAAAGCTTCGTGGGATAAGTTTAGGGAATTAATAAAAAAAAAATTAAAAAAAAATTCAATAAAATAAAAAAAAACAAGTAAGAGTGCTATATGGAGCCTTTGGTGCAATACTGTAGTAATTCAAAAAATCGTGAACTGAGAAAAGTGCATTTGAAGTTTTCAGCCATCTTTTTAATAGTAGTTCCGTTTACTTAAGTTATTTTTTTACAAGTTTTTTAATAAAGAGAAATGTTTTGTAATTAAAAAAAGGTGAAAAATTATTAATAATATTAAATATTTTTTTTATATTAATATAAATATGGTTGAAAATAGCTAGAGGCAATAAAGACATTTTTAGCTGTAATAGTATGTTCACATTTGGCTTCTTAAACGCGTTTAAGCAGTTCGAACGTGATTAAGCTCTAATCACTTCAAAATCGAGATGATTACCCATACATTGAAGTGATTTGTTAATCACTTCAAATCGACATGATTACAACTAAATCACTTCATAAACCACATAGAATCCACTGAACATACCCTAATAATGTAGAATCGCTCGATTGTGTACAACCGGCCAAGATGTCTGCTTAATATTTTTATTTTTTTTTTCCTTAAATAATTCATAAATTTTCACAATTTCATCATTAAATTGATTAAAATAATCTTCTGATAATTTTATAAAAGTGTTTTTATCCATTTTTAATACTTTAAAGAAATTTAAATTTGTTTGTTGTTTTTTTGTGTGCTTGTGTGTGTGTTTTTTCTTAATCATCTGTCATCTTAATCATCTCAAATGTAATGTGAACGGCTTTGATTAGCTAAATCAACATTTTGCTTAAACGCGTTTAAAAACCCAAATGTGAACATACTATAAAATCTAAACAGTTAGAGATAGAACCATAATCTTTTTTTCTTTAGATAGATATTTTCCCAAAGATCATTTCTGCATAAATTCATAAAAATTCAAATTTTGAGTTACTACGATCAGGGCTGCCAGATATGGCGATTTCTCGCCAAACGTGGCGATTTTTAAACGTGTTTGGCGATGGGATTTCCCATTTGGCGACTGGCGACTTTTATGGCGATTTCTGATATAACTGGCGATTAATTTGGCTATTTTTACCATTTATGTTATTTCGGCGATTTTGTTTAACTGCTTTTCATTTTTTGTTTTCATTACTAATATAAAAAAAACTTGCAACTTTTTTTCACATGATTTGTTATAATTTTAAGCAAATTTTATATTCAGTCACTATTTAACTATAATAGTATGTATGCAGGTCAAAACTCCAGTAATGAAATCGGTGACGCTGAAATGTACGATCCCAGTAAAAAATGTGCTCCAAAAGGAGCAGATTTTTTGTATGAATTCATATCTCAAATCTCTTCAAACCTGCTGATGGGATGCCTGATTTTTGTATGGGGTGTTCCCGGTTTGGAGGACTATTTTCTGCTGACAATAAGCGCTTCATTTAACATGCATACAAAGCACTCCTAATGTGCTTTTTTAAGGGCTAACTAAATTAACATATTCATTAATATTTTGCTTTTACTTGTTTAAATGCCTTTTTTTAATCATTTTCATAAACCATAATATATTTTTATTTATTTCGCTTTAAAATCTTCTTCGTTGTCAGCACTTAAACAGCAGCTTTTTGTATATTTTATTCTTTGTTATATACTGCTTTATAAGAGCTCTCTAATTGAAGCGCTGGATTATGCGCTTTTTTCTGTAGTGCTTCAAAAAACCCAAAATATTTTTACTGGGATCTTATAGACTTGTGTACTTAATTTAATTTTTTTAACTAAATATATGATCTCCATTTTATGTTGTTAAAAAAAAAAAAAATTAACAGAAACAAAACAAAATTTACTTTCGGCGATTTTTTACTGAAATATTATACTAGCGTTTTTTGTATGCAAAATTTAACTTAAAAAAAAAATATTACAAAAACAGAACAAAATTTACATATGGCGATTTTCGGCGATTTCTGACATCCGGTTTGGCGATGGAGCTCAAAAAAATCTGACAGCCCTGACTACGATCACCATTGTGCGAGTAGAATAGAGAGCAACTAAATAATTTTAACATACACAGAAAAAATTATTTTTCCAATTCAAACAAAAAATTTGTAGAATCAAACAATTTTTTGTCTGAAATCGGTCCTATAAACAAATTCGCATATTCATACAATTTATTTGCATTTTGTTTATTGAAAAAAAACACTGATTTTTTCAAACAAATAATTTAACTGAATCAAACAAAAAGTTTACTGAAATTCATAAACTAAATTTTAAAATAAAAAAAAAAAAAAGGTTTTTGCACAAGCAATGATGCGCACACAAGCAGGCACTGTATTAGAAGATGATGGCAGAGAGAGCAGAGCGGCCGGCTGGCTTTGAGACACATTTTTTTGTTGGAAGAATTTTTTTATACACACAATGTTTTTCGTCATCACTCACTGTTGCTGTATCCTTTCCTTTGCTAATGAAGAATATATGTAACCCAAAAACGGCGACAGACAGACTCGATATGTTTTTCGTCATCATTATATTTTTGTATTTGATGTATTTAAGCAAACAGTTTGAAAAAATTGAATACGGGATTTTGGTTTTTTTTAACCAACTTTGAAACCAACCAAAAATTTATTTTGTTTCTTATAATGCTGTTGTTGTTTCTGTTGTTTAAAAAGAGTGAAACATTTTTTTACCTGCTATTTTTTTTTTGTTTTTTTTTTTACTTCAAACCTCTTCATCTTTCTTACTGTTGTACTTTTTTAAAGTGTCCAAAAATAGACTGTATGTGTTTTTTGTTGTAGTTCTTATATTTCACATTACGAAGTGTTGCTTACGATCAAATAAAAAATGCAAAAAGACGACAACATTAAAAAGCGTTAAATATTTCATACAAAATTATGAAAACTTGAAACCAATAACGCGTGTATTATATTTTTGAATGGTTGTCAACATTTTTGTTGGTTAAATAAAAATCAAACAAAAATTTTAATTGAATCAGTAAAACAATTTGTAGAAATTAAAAAAATTTTCAAACAAGCGTTTGCTTGAAAATAATTCGGCAATAATTTTTTCTGTGTATACATATACATACATATTTACAATACTTAAAGCTTCATTATAAATGAAATTTAAAAAGCGAAAACTGGTAAATATTTTTTTAAATCGTTTTTAGTTTCTATTTGTTAAAATTATTTCGTTAAATATATGAAATAATAAAGAAGGGTGATAACGAAAATCATATTGGGCATTATGCTAGTATATGTAAACAAATACGAAGGGGGTGAGGGGATTGGAAGAAGAGACGACAACCGGATTTGAACTTCGCTTTGCATAAGGACCCAGAATATATATACTTAATAGGGTGAAGGACCTTCGGTGAATTTTTAATGCAATTTTTCATGGGATTAATGTCAAATATTCATTGGTATTGTGAAGAAAATTCCTTCAGTGCATGTTAGAACCAGTAGAAAGAGTGTCTAAAATGGCAGAATTAATCGATCGTTACTGTGTAAATGTAAAAGTGACCGTGTCAGCTGATCGTTTCTGTTATATGAAAAGCAATGTAAGTGCTTACTTGACTGAAATGACACGTAACTGTAACGTCCCAAGCAAGGCGAATTCACTAGAAGGTGAGATCAACTTTACAACAATACTGCTTCTGTGTTCGGATTGTGAAAAATGTTGCTAGTAAAAAAGGTTTGTTTACATAAAAATCTAGTTTGTATACAAATTTTGATAATATGTATACCGATATATAAAACGCCATATGTTGACTTGACTCCACATTCTAGTGAATTCGACTTGGGCCAACCTGTAGAAAATAGAATTTCAATACGAGATCAATAGCCTGATTAACGATATCGAACGTCATCGTTCGTATAGAAAATTCGAAGTTTGTTTTTGTTTTTAATGTAATTTTCTATGCGAAGGAAATAATTCCCAGTTTCTATCTGTTAAAAAAAAAACCAATACATTAATATAAAAACAAAATATAAAAAACCAGCGTTTACAAAACTGCAGTCAAAGTTGAAAAACATTCCTTCCACTTCTTCATTTGTCATTAGCCAAAAAAAAGCTGTTGCTTTTACTTCTGATTCATTCGACGGTTTTTGGTTTCGACTGCAGTTTGTTAAACCCTAACAAAACATACAACATGGGATTTTATGGGTAAACATTAAAGGCAGTCGTGGTTTTTTTCCTCATATCTCAGCCATTTGTGAACGGATCTGGCTGAATGCCAACAGCAAACTTTAACGGAGGGAATGTGGCATAAAAATATCGTCAGCTCATTATTGGTTTGACCTACCAACCATTTTAAAAAAAATTGCGATAGGTATGGGGTTTATATATTTTAAATCAGTGTTCGCAAATAAACAGTACATTATTTAACTTTCGGCTCACATCTTCATAATGTTCGGTTCTTCGTTAAAAAACAGAACAATTGTAGTGATACTGTAGACAAACATTATATTTTAATGTTCTTTAATGTTTTTTTCGTGTGTGTATTTTGTTTTTGTAAAAATGTTTTTTTTTACCAGCCAAAAGGGACGAACATTAATGAGCCGAACCGAACACATTGAAGTTTGTGGATTTTCAAAAAAAAAACCGAACGGAATTTAATGTTCACATCTTTTGTTGTGTTTGATAAAAAAAACAGTAATATTTTTGTGTTCGAGAGATGACTAACAGGGAAACGTTATTTTTTTAATGATTTTCTACACAAACACTATTAGCGTTTGTGTTTTCCACAAACCTACCGAGCCGAACATTAAAAAACGATATTTAGTGTTTATTTTCGAACACTGTTTTAAATACCCCTTTTCTGAACCCAAAACCGGTTTCACCAAATTTTTTATGGTTTCTGAGATAATGAGCAATAATTTTGCTCCATATCAACTACTTTAAAGTTTATTAAGTATTGTTTTGCTCTACACGCCAACGTTTGTTTGGCGAATGCATAAAATCCCTCATACAAAAACGTACAAAATAAATTTAACTCTTGCTTTGTTTCATTACTGTCAGAATGTTGGAACAAAATAACAACAAGGAAAAAAATTTCACTCATGCTTCTCTTCATTGCCGTAAGAAAAAAAGTAGTTAAAGCAAAAGCAACATAAAATGTTAACAAATCAGTAAACAGCAGTAGGTAAACGTATGCAGCACAAAAAGCTCCTCTTTAAAAATAAATTTAGAAAAGTGACGCATGCGGCGCAAAACAATAATTTTCACTTTCAATAAAATGCTATTAACTTCTATGTTCGTTAATGAACGTTCAAAAATATGTTAATTCTTCTTCAAAACATATGCCTGAAGAAGTAGTGAAAATATGAACAAAAAAAAAAAAAAAAATTCTATCGGAAATATTTTCAGAAAACTTCATGTAAACCTTCATTGTTGTTTTTCTCCACTACGACTTCTTGGCATAAGCGCCGAACCAATAATAAGCTGACGATATAACAACCTAGTCCTTATAATTTCTGACAGACATCGTTTAATCAATTGTGCTACTCTTATATACTTTATAAGATCTACGATCAATATTGTAGAATTTACAAACGGAATCAAAAACTTATATATGTATACCCTTTCTACCCGTGATGAAGGGCATAATAAATCTTAAGTTTGAAATCTTATTCTCACATTAATAATAATGTAAGATACTAAAAACCGAAAACCGCAAAAGAATTTTATTTGAACATAATTCGATAAAAAATGGTATCAACTTCAACGTTTATGTAAACAAAACGAATATTCAAATGCAAACAGATCCTAACACTATGTAAGTGCATATGTTTGTGCTCGTCTGATGCCTCGGTGCAGTGGGATGCCGCAGTGCTAATTTCAACAAGTTCGGGATCAAGTGAGTACTCAGTACTTAAGTGTTGAGGTGCAGTAAATACCCATGTTACCCATAAAATCTAGCAGTCGGGTGGTCATGAGTTCAAAGTGTGATTTGACCAGTGTTACCACCAGCAAAATTCAAAATTGCACTTCAGATGAAGCAAAATTACCCGATTTAAATGAAATTACACCTGATATACAATTTAAGTTTTATTTAATAAAAGACATTTACAAAGAAGCAAAAACCAAACGAACTCATTGAAACAACATCAGTATAAGTCAAACTTTTAACATTCTTATTGTAATCTATAATAAATTAAATAATATTAAAGACTTTAACAACTATTAATAAAACATAAAAAAACTCCTAAAATAATGAGTTTAACTACCACATTTGGTTGCAAAAATTCTAGGTAGGTTCAAAATGCTAATTGCCATTCCTTTATAATGGGTGTTTATAAGCCCGAGAGAGCTTACGAAAGGTTAGCTGTCAAACAAACTGTCATACTGCTCTTACTTTTTGATCAGGCACATTACCATAGATAGATACATTTATGTTTGAACAAGGCCACCAAATTATCCAAATTTACTTTGAAAATCAGCCATATCGATTTTCGCAACTTAGAGGCGACTTTATGATTTAAATGACGCAATTTTTTCACAAATGAAGGCGATTTGTTGAATAAGAGAAAATAATCTGTCAATTAGACTTCAAGGCCGTGCGATGTGACACCTCTTGATTGAGGTCAACATTGTTAATTTATTCTTGACATGCAGCCAGCAATGCTCGAAAAAGAGGAACAAAATTGAACTTCTGCAATGCGTTCAATTAAAATCATTTGATTTGTGTTTTCTTTAATTTTAAGTGGCATGGTCTTAAAAAATACCCTTTATACCATATTTAGTAAACTAAATGCCTGCAGGGTTTTGTACAACTGTCCCTTTCTTAATTCAGTTTTACAACTCTTTAGGGCGTTAAATATTCTTCAAACTAAAGCATTTGAAAGATTCCAGACACAAATAAAATTAATTATATGTTGGAATATTAGAAACATTTCTACCCCAAGGCTAGTTTGTATTTTTAATAACTTTTTTCAATAAACTTCAAGTTCTAAATCACTATAATAGACATTTATTACCAAACTTTTGAAAATATATATTTAATGATTGAAGTCTTTTCCTTAAAAGAGACCCGAGACTTTAATTCAGAAGACTGTGCATCTTTTATCAACAATATTTAAAAAGAAATAAATGTCATCACTGAAATCGAATATTGATTTTATTGAGGTATCTGAAGTAAGAATTTCAAATAACACCTGTATTACACCTATGAGAAATTACCCACGCTCTACCCACGACAGTAAAAATTATACCAAATTCGGGTAATTACCCACAAAGTGGCAACACTGGATTTGACATATTTTGAAGAGCTAATTACTGCAAGAAGAGAAATTTAAAGAACACGTAATAGAAGGAAAATAAAAACCAAAAAGTAAGATGAAAAGATTAATTGAATTTGAAAGATAAAATGCTGTTTCAATGAAGATGCTGATGTTGATAAGTTTCAGTGTTTTTATTTGAAGATTGTTTTTTTCAACTTAAAAGTGATAATCAGTCTTGTTTGAGTATTTTCAAACATCATGATCATTCATGGTGGTGTTCAAGTGTTTTTAAAAGAAATTTTTTTTTTTAATTCAAATTATTTTCAACATTTTAACACAAATATTTCCAAAACTTTTTGAATAAATGCAGAAATGGTCTGTCTACTCATGTCTTTATTTTCTTTGGAACCCCAATTGTGTTATTATTAATTATCTAAAGAATTTATTCATCATGCTTTCATTTATCAAATCAAATCAAGGTTATTAAGGGCACAGTGGTTTGTCTAAATCCTCTTAATGCATTTATAAAAAAATTCAAAAAAAAAAATTTAGATATGCAAAACAAACAAGAAAGAAAGTATATTCGATCAAGCCTGACCATATAATACCCTACACCCCAGCATTAAGAGACAATATTTCAAGACTCTATCCTATTTGGCGTCTATTGGGCGATAATGAATAATTTTACGAATATCCATTTTTAATATATGCGAATATGAATATCTGCTCCAATATTCTCCTAATATGAATATTTTTTAAGTCTGACACTTAGCGCCAGTCGATATGACTGGTTTACAGCCAAAAAATAACAAGAACGCCACATGCCTACACTGAAAGAAAAATGCTTCATATATTTAATGAATCATTTTCATAAAAAAAAATTTCCTTAGGTAAATGCAAATTTTCATTGTCTAAATGGAATTTCATAGTTATAATGAAATATTTTCGTAAAAATCGCTTCATTGGATTTCGTAATTACGTTAAAAATTTTCATTGGATATATGAAAACTTAAGTTTGTCCAAGTTAAACAAAAAATTTTAGTTGGGAACATAAAAAAACAATATACAAACATAACTATATTCATAAATTAATACAAAATTATAGTTTCCTTAAACAAATGTTTTATTGTTAATTAAAAAATGTAAGATTTAATAATTTTGTACATCTAATGTTACATGTATTCCATTAAATTTATGATATCAAAAAAATTTTTTTAAAAACATTTTATTTCAATAATTGCCTTCATAAATTTAAATTTTCATTGTGAGAATAAAAATGTCATTATAATAATGAAAAAAAAAACTTTCAATCCACTTTCAATCAACGTTGTTATTTTTATTATTGACAATTTAATCTCATATTTACGCTCTTAATTGAGTAAAAAACATAGTTTTTTTATCCAAAAACTACACTGCCCCAGTAGACTAGCTGGTAGTGAGCTAGTCTTTCAGCACCGAGGTTGCGCGATCGAATCCCGCCAGAGACAGAAAGAAATAAAATAAAGTAAAATAAAATAAGAAAAAATAATAATAAAAAAAAAAATTAAAAATAAAAATTTTTTACTTTATTGGAAGTATTCATCCAATGAATAATATTCATAGATCTAATGTCATGTTTCATTAAATCCTTTTAATGAAACAGGTTTCATTGATCCAACGAAGCGCTGCATAGGTTCCTTTTTAATGCAATTTTTCATGGGATTAATGTCAAAATTCATTGGTATTGCGAAGAAAATTCTTTCAGTGTAGATAAGTTAATTGAAACCTCCTGAACACGAAAAACGCTGTAATTTTTTTTCCTTAGTACCGTTTTTTAGATAACGGTACTTTTGTGTTTTTCGGTGTATGGTCCCAACATTTTAAGAGTAAATTTTAAAAAAATCGGATGAAAAATAAAGTTCTTATTAAGGATTTTGTGGAACGACAATATTTTCATTCTCAACAAATGCAAAAAAAAAATCATGAATAAAATTGCTACGATAAATAGAACATGAAAGATCTGGAATGTTGTATTTTTTAACCAAATAGTATATTTAATTACCAACATTTTAAGCGTGATTTGAAAAAAATCGGATGAAAAATAAAGTATTTATTAAAGATTTTGTAATATTTTCATCTTATATCAAATTCCGTTTTTTGTTAAATACTGATGGACGCTGAAAATAGTGTGTGAGCAATCACTTTTAAGGGATAAAATGTTCTACGAATATTTTCTGCATCAAATTTCACTAGGGGTCTTCTAAGACCAAAAGTTCGTGTGATGTATTTAAAACGAATTTTTGAAATTTCGGGCATTGCAATTTTTGAATTTCTTAAAAAGGCGCTTGGCACAAGTCAAAAAAATATACTCAATGTACTTCTGAGCTAAAAGACTATTTCAGATGTCTTCAGTTGAATTGTATAGCGATTCTTTTCTTAAAATATATATACCCTCTAACACTAATTTTAAGGGGTCATTTTTAAACTTCCACACAAAAATATACTTAAACGGCACTTAAGAGGGCTAAAATGTTTTATGAATATTTTCAGCATCAAATTTCACTAGGGATCATCCAAGACCAAAAAATCATGCAATGTATGTAAAACGGATTTTCGACATTCCGGGCCTTGAAATTTTTGAATTTTTCGAAAACCCGTTTTACATACATTGCACGATTTTTTGGTCTTGGAAGAGCTCTAGTGAAATTTGATGCAGACAATATTCGTAGAACATTTTAACCCTCTAAAGTGCCGTTTAAGTATATGTTTTTGTGCCGTTTTAGTATACTTTTGTGTAAGAGTTGGGAAAAAGGACAAAAATTACCTCTTAAAATGAGAATTAGAGGGTTAAAAAATTTTAAAAAAAGAATTGCCATACGAGTCTACTGAAGACATCTGAAATAATTTTTTAGCTCAGAAGTACATTTAGTATATTTTGTTTTTTTTTTTTTTGATTATACCAAACGCCTTTTAAAAAAATTCAAAAAGTTTAGGGGCCCATATTTCGGCAACCCGAGCCAAAACCCTTTAGCAGATTTACTCAACAAGTAGTCTACTTTCATTTCTTGTTGCAAGTGTTGAGTCCGGCGGGGATGACCTGAATTTTGTTGCACTGTGTAGTTAAAACTTTACTTATCAAGAATAAAAACTGGGAATTAAGCACGAATAACAAAATCTTTTAAAATTAAAATTTTGTATTCCCAAAAATTATTTTGATACTTTACTTTAACCTAAAGTGAGCGTAAGTAAATTAAGGTTCATCCTACCTGTTAGGTTTTTTATACAGCCGATATAATCCTACCTTTAGCTATGGGTAAGTTGTGAAAACGGGCCTTAATATTTTAAACTAAAACTACATTCTCACCCCAGGCGGCTCTTATGGTCGTAAGGGGCTGTTATGTGAAATCCAAGCTAGTTGATGATTGTAGGAGGGCTCTGGAGGGAGTCTTAGGGGAGTATTTGCTTAGGTTGTGCTAGGTGCCCGGTCACTGCGACATAATAGGCAATAAGGTTGCTGATGAGTTGGCGAGACAGGGCTCAGAGATGGAGGATCCTAACTGTATGGAGGCGGTTAGGCCTCCAATAGGCTTCTATTTTGGAAGAATCAGGCAGTGGATTCTGGGCGCGACCAATCGGGCCTGGGGGAACCGTACGGACTGCCGAGTATCGCGGACGCTGCGGCCGGTGCTTAGAAAGTCCGATTCGGGGTCGTGGCTGGGCAGGAGTAGGGTCTGCGTAAGGACCATGATAGGATTGATCACGGGCCACTGTATTATAGGCAGGATGGCGGTGAGGATGGGAACCGACTTGTCGGATATGTGCAGGTTGTGTGAGGACCCTGAGGAGTTGGAGACGGTTGAGCACATTCTGTGCCACTGTCCCAGGTTACAGGGCAGTAGGATAAGGTTGCTGGGCAGTAGATTCCTGGGCGAATAAGGGGATGTGTCGGGTTGTGGACTCGAGAATCTGATAGGATTCGTAATGGGGATGGCCTGGCTGCGCGAGAGGAGACAGGGTGCTGGCCGCACGTAGGGCGAATTTGGTTGAGTAGGATCTCTCTGGGTCTGATCCGAAACCTTCTATTCTATTCTATCTATCTTTTCTGACTTGTGCTTTCGCTGTTTACTTCACCTAATTTCTATCTTTTTCTAAATGGGGCGTCACAATGGACCATATTGGTCTCTGGGTGAAGGTGTGAAGGAGACTTCACACCAGCCTTTCTACCTATCTACCTACCTACCTACGTACATTCTCACTTCGTTTGTAACCGGAAAATGAAAATATGTTTAATTAAAAATAAATTCTATTAAAAAATAAATTGCAAATTAAGGCCATTAACTACAAAAATTAAATGTTATTTACGAGATTATTTAATTATCTCATAAAATAGTTAATTTAGTATAAAATATTTTAAATCAACCACATTTTTAGAAATTTTACAGACATTTAACTAGAATAGAGAGTATTGTTAACGATAAGTAATATTAATTTTATTATTTACATTACGACTATAATAAAATAATGACTTAATAATAATATTTTTCATATTTTTACACATTTTATGATGATGGGGGGAATTTCGTTGACTAAAAAGAACAAACGAAAAGAAAAAATAAAATAAAAAAAAAATTATGGCTGTGAATCTTAAAGATGCGAGTGAAACGTGATGTCGTAAAAAAAGGTTTATTTTTACGATTATGAGTTTTTATTTAATACGAATTAGTCGTAAATAGTGGCTTAAAAACTAACAAACAGGCCAATGAATTGGTCGTTAAAAAATAAGTTCCCATTTTTTCTAGTAAAAATATAATAATGTTCTGTTTTTTTATAAACAAAAAAAAAAAAAAAAAAAAAAGAAGCAAAATGTTTGCGAACAAAAAAATCAAGATAATTTGTTTGCGTGACCGTGACAAAATGTCTGCAAATTTAAAAAAAAAAAAACATTTTGCAAAAAAATAAGGAAAAAATTCATTAAAAAATAATCGGAATTTTATAAACCAAACAACACAGAGAAAAAAAATGTTGCAAACAATGTTGAATGGACTTCGGTTTTATTTTGTCTTCAAATGACCGCCTGTTGATCAATTTTATTGCCATTTTTTCTCTTCTGTTTCGGTTGCTTCTTTATGCCATTCCTGGCCAGTTAATTTGGTTTTGTTTTATTTATTTTCATTTTATTATACAGGAATTAGTTGTAAATTACGTGATCCATACGATTATCACGTTTAAGTGTGACACTTACTGTGACTTTCTCAGCTGGAATAAAGGAAATGCTGCCTTTGCCGTCCTACAGGGCGAGTGTGTGTGAGATTTTTTCTTCTTTTTTTTTGGATTTTGTTTATTTGTATGCCATGGAGTGGCATTCTTTTTGTTAAGTTATCGCTAAAAATGTTTGTTATAGGAATTTTGTTTTAATCAAAAGAATAGATTTCCTGTGTAAAAAAAATGCAAATAGTTTTTGCAATGAATTTGTAGAATGTTTAAATGTTGTTAGAAAGTTTGACTTATATTGACCTATTAATGTAATAATTTTTTTTGTTCGTGTGCTGGTTTCTCCTCTCAAATTAAGTATAAAGAGAAATCAAGCTAATTCCTAAAGCTTAAACGTTTTAGAATAAGTTTTAGAAAGAATGTTGTTCGAAAGTTAAACCAATATTGAACGATTAATGTTATCTACCATTCTTGTTTTTTTTAAATTCTCTTAATTTTAAAATGGATGAAGTCATATCTAATGGTGTTTTCTTTTCTACAAAAAAGTGTGACATTTTATTAAAAAAAAATGCAATTTGGTGTCTTTTTCATAAAAATTTTGCTTCCAAAAAAGGGTGAGTTTTTTAGAATAAAACAAGCCACCCTTTTCGGGAGCAAAAGGTTTAAGAAACAGACTCCAAATTGCATTTTTTTTTAAATAAAATGTCACATTTTTTATAGAAAAGAAAACACCACAAATAAAGTCAAAAGTGACTTCTGGAATAAATCTTAAAGGTATCTAGCGAAAATAATACAAAAAATGATTTTCAGAAAGTCGTGAAAATAATGCAACCATATTCTGAAAAATCAAACTTAAGCGGAACTGAATTCGAACTTTCGAATTTTTAAAACGATACAGTCTTAAAAGTTCACAACTATTTTTTCCAGCTGTTGTAAAGTACATAAGCGCATCTTAGGGATTTTTAAATTTGGTCATCTAACGGGAAATCATGCGCATGTCGTAATATTTCTATCATTCTTGCCAGCACCGGATTATCACGATAACGAAAATTTAGGAAAATCGGTTCAGTATTTTAGGAGACTATAGGGAATCGAAATACACAATACATTTGGGTGTTTCCACATGAAAGACTACTTTTTGTCACATTACGCCAAGAAGCATTTTAAATTGTTTCTCAAAGGTAGTCATAAAGACATGTCTTTAAATAAAAACAAGAAAAAAATATGGGTGCTGTGAGCAACCCTCTTAACTTAAGCGGCTCATACACTTGCAACATAATTGTTCAATCCCAACAAACACGGTTTTCCAATTGAAAATGATTTGTAATCAATATTTTCTCAAACGCCAAAAGTTTGAAATGATTTGAAAATCATAGCATTCTCAACAAAAACGGGAAATTATTTTCAAATTGAAAAATGCCTTTATTTTCAACTTTCTTTCAAACGTAATTCTCAAATGTTTTTCAAGTGTGGATTATAAAACAATGTGAACCATAAATAAAAATATTTTATTTTTTTAATATAAATTCAATATTTATTTAATTAAACTGTGAGATAAACATTCGGCACCATAGCTAAAAGCTGAAATAATGTTCTTTCCGTCCTCTAGTTCTTGGAAAGTCGACATTTGCTCCCTTTTATTTTGAGGATTGTAGCACCGCGATCATACAACAAACTTATAATTTCTTCACTTTCCCGTTTTATTTTAGTTGAATTCGTATTCTTTATCATTGTAACTACTCACAAATAGTTTTCATTGTTCACAAGAAATAAATCGTTCTCTTGTTAAACACATTCAACCACGAAGTAAAAATTTAACTAATTGCCATTTTTAATGCCCAACAAACACGGAGCTTTGATTTCAAACTGAAAATGATTTGAAATCAAACGTTTTCTTAAACGACAAACGTTTCATTATGATTTGAAAATCATAGCATTCTCAACAAAAAGGGGAAATTATTATCTAGTTGAAAAATGCCTTTATTTTCAACTTGCTTTCAAACGTAATTCTCAAATGTTTTTCAAATATGGATATTAATACAATGTGGAACATAACTAAAAATATTTTACTTTTTTAATTTAAGTTCATTATTTATTTATGAGGTTCTTTCCGTCCTCTAATTCTTGCAAAGACGACATTTGCTCCCTTTTATTTTGAGGATTCTAGCACCGCGATTGTTCAACAAACTTTCTTCACTTTCCCGTTTTATTTTTCTTTTTTTTGTATTCTTAATCATTGGAATTACTCACAAATAATTTTTAATTTTCACAAGAAACAAACTGTTCACTTTATGTTAAAATTTATTGTTAAATATTTATTGTTGACCTGTGTCGAATTTATTTTTAATAGTAAAACACATGTAACCACAAAGTAAAAAATGTAACTTTAATCCCCATTTTTAATGCTTTGTTCGCTTAAGTGTTACCAAGTTTATTTTTGATTTGAATTTAACATTTGAAAAACATTTGACATCAAATTGATAAAACATTTGATATCAAATGTTTATTTTGAAATTATTATCAATTTGAATATAAATGTTAAATCAAACAATTAAAAACGTTTGAGATCAAATGACAAAGTCATTTCATATCAAAGGTTTGACTTCGTGTTTGTTGGGTGTTTACATTTATTTTTCGCTTTAGTATTGCCAAGTTTAGTTTTGGTTTGAAATTAACATTTGATACCAATTTGACATCAAATTGATAAAACATTTGATGCCATATGTTTATTTTCAAATCATTATCAATTTGAATTTAAATGTTAAAATTAAACAATTGAAAAGCGTTTGAGAACTGTGTTTGATGTCAAATGATAAAGTCAATTCATATCAATTTTTCGGGATTTTTCGGTTTGTACCAGTGTTCGAAAATAAACACTAAATATCGTTTCTTAATGTTCGGTTCGGTAGATTTGTTAAAAAAAAAAGTAGATTAAAAAAATAACGTTTCCCTGTAAGTCATCTTTCGAACACAAAAATATTACTGTTTTTATCAAACTCAACAAAAGATGTGAACATTTAATTCCGTTCGGTTTTTTTTTTTTTTTGAAAATCCACAAACTTCAATGTGTTCGGTTCGGCTCGTTAATGTTCGTCCCTTTTGGCTGGTAAAAAACAAAAATTTTTTACAAAAACAAAATACACACACGAAAAAAACATTATAGAACATTAAAATATAATGTTTGTCTACAGTATCACTACAATTGTTCTGTTTTTTAACGAAGAACCGAACATTATATAATGTTCGGTTCTTTCTTGAAAATAGTTACGAACGGTATTAAGGGTTGTGTATGTCTACACAATCACTAAAAAAATAGATATCGTTCCTGGGTGTGTGAGCCGAATGTTAAATAATGTACTGTTTATTTTTGAACACTGGTTTGTACAATTATATCGCCAATGTGTATGTGATATTCGAAGGTGGCAAAAATCAAAATCCTTTTGATTTGTATTGCACAACAAAGGAGGTGAAATATACTGTGAACTGTGTTGGCAACAATGTACGATGTTGTTTTTTAATAAGAGTTGATCCATATTTTATTTTAATTTTAATATTGTGCCACTTATTAAATAATAAAGGGCAATATAGAAATAATATGGCGAATAACATATACAATATTGTAAATGGATGGGTCGCTTTAGATTTCTACTGAGTAGTAACGACAAAACGATTAAGAATGCATAAAAAGTCTTATTATTTAAGGACTTTTTTTGTTTGAAGCCCAACAAAATTGTTTTAAACTATTGCAAAATTTTAGGATATTATGACAATATGCCTTGATAGCACACCTTGTGAATGCCCCAATTATTTTATTTATTTTTTTTTTTGTATTTTGAACAACATGGTCTGTAATAAAACTCAAATATGTTGAGCATTTTGAAACAAAATAATGGGTCGTTTAGGCTGCAACACAACTTCAGTTGCGTTGTCAAAAAGCAAATGGAAAAATTAATTTTAAAATTTCAATTAACAAAATTATAATAATAAATTTAAAATTCGATTCTAAAAACTTTGAACAAAAAGACAAACAAACAAACAAACAAAAAGAAAAAACAAAATTTTAAATATATTCAAAGCCTAAAACCTATTTTAATGTCTCTTTCTGACAGTAGTTATTTTCATTTAATGAATGTTCACCAACTGAGCTGTGCCATCTGAAATGCATTCAATCAAGGACAAATATCTATTTATAATTATCCCTTCCATCAACATATTTATTTTTATTCTACGTGTTTTGTAAAATTAACTTAATTTGGTAAGGGCATGGAGGAGTATTTGTCATAAGGTATGCCAGTTGAATGGAGGGATCCAATTGATCATATGACTGATTGCTATATCTGCAAGACCAAAGTGCGCAGCGGAAAATAGCTTTGATATTTATCCGGATATAAATCAATTGATCTACATTTCCAAAGCGAAAACCTCCAGCATTTAAAGTTACATCAGATAACGAAGAAGAATTAAATCTGAGTTTTAACTCTGTAGGTGATACGAATATAAAACTATGAGTCAAAGCGCACTTAATACTTTAGGTCGTGAATTAAACTTGTCAAAAGAGAACTCAAAATGACTCGCTTCATGTTTGAAAGAAAGAGGATTTTCGGCTACAGGGAGACCCGTTTTTTACTATCGCAATCGCTCCAAGATAAATGAAATTCTTTTTAGAAAATAGTAAGTGGGGTTTTAGGAAACAACAGACGCCATAACGATAGTCACCTAATTCCAAATGTGAAGACTTTTATGCCATACGTGTATATCAAATAAATAAAAAAATAAAAAATCAGGGGCCTAATTACCGCATTCGATATCGAGTACGCTATCGTATCGAGTAAACTATCGGATTTTTCTGCATTCGATAGACACTGACATATCGAATGAAAACTAGAGAGTTGTAACGGCTTTGGTTACTCGATATCGAATGCTATCATCTTAAATTACGATACATTTCGTTCGATATCGAGAGTCATAATACCAAACTAAAAAATTTTGATCAATTTTGTTCGATATCGTATGCGGTAATTAGACCCCAGTATTATTTGAAGTCTATATGGGTTTCCTGTAATTACAGGAACACTCATGTCACTAAAAATGTGTTTTTTTTAACACTTTTTAGACTTCTTTCATTGTGACAAACAAGGTGAAAGATTTCACCGAGGTCTTGCAGTAATGGAAAAGCATTATCAGCACCATTGGGATCAGACCGTGCTGTGGAAACACTGCTGGATACAAATTCCTGAAACGTCTTCGTAACATAAAAGAATAAATTGAAGAGGAAAAATATACCATTTGTGACCAAAAATAGAATTGTGCAAGAAAGTCATAAAGTTGTAAAGTCATATGCCTTAAAATAACTACAAGAAATATATATGCCTGCTGTGGGCAGCCGCTTATAATTTAGATATCTACTGTACAGTTATTTGAAAAACAACTTTATTTTTTTAAGCCATTGTAAAATATTATTTAGGACATTATGGCAATATAACTTAATAGCACACCTTGTGAATCCAATCCAATCAATACAAAAAAGAGGTAAAATTTTTTTACTGATAATTTTAATTTGGATATTTTTGCTAATTATATTGCTTTTTTCTTATTTTTTGTCCGGAGATAACCATTTTGTTACAAATATGTTTGAAACAAAATTGTCTTAAAGATATAAGTTTAAATATTAAAAAAAATTTTTTGTTTTACCTTAACGGAAGAACATAAAATCTTGAATTTTGAAAAAAAACGTAGAAAAAATGAATTTTTTTCCAATCTTAAGCCATGTTACTCGGAGAATTTTGGATCGAAAAACACAGTATAGACATTGGCTGAGAGAGAAAAAAAAATTATTTTGTAACGGTATAAAATGTGCGTAATAAAAAAAATCAGTTCTCAAGATATTTGGAAACATCATTATGAACTGCAAAAAAACTGGGTTTTCGCGTTCATCTCGAGAACGCTTCTTGAGAAAAATAAATGAATGCCAATTCGTGTTCAGTAGAAAAACTGTGTCTGTAACATTTTTGTGAAAAAAGTTCTCGCTTTGAACTGTCAAATAAACTCACGATTAAAAAAGGGGCAAGAAAAAATTTTAGCACTAAAAAACAATTCAAAATATGTACAAAGAAAAATAATAATAGTATTTTGTTCTTGGCACATTTTTCATTGCTTAATTATTTTGCTTTTAACATTTTTATAAAATACTAGCTGACCCGGCAAACGTTGTATTGCCATATAACTTATAAACCTGTTGATTAGCCAAATTCCAAGAAAATCAGTTGATAAGTTAATAAGATATAGGGAGGGGGAGGTTTTACTCCTCTTGCCCTATTTCATGGCCTGTTCTCATTCAGATGTTACAGTGCCTGCATGCCAATTTTTAAGAAAACCGGTTAAGAAGATATAGGGAGGTGGAGCTTTTACCCCTCCTGCTTCACGCCCTAAGTAATAAAAACTATAGGCTAAAGTACTTTCCAGCTGTAACACTATTTGCCTGTGAAATTTCAAGAAATTCAGTCAATTAGTTAAGAATATATTGGGAGGGGGGGCTTTTACCCTATTTCACGCCCTATTTTCTTTCAGATGTTACAACGCCTGCATGCCAAATTTTAAGAAAACAGGTTGATTAGCTAAGAAGATAATGCTCTCTTTTGCGCCCTCTAGCGATATAAAATATACTCTACAACCTATTCTCATACCTTACAAATATACATAAAAATCAGTCAAGCCGTTTCGGAGGAGTTCAAAATGGAGGTAATTTTGTTGATATTTGTATGGGAATATATTGGAAAATCTAAATGCCATATCTGCGGAACCCCTAAGTCGATTTTGTGCAAACTTAACTTAAACCATCTACAGACTATCCCCAACGTAACCTGGTTGGTTGGAGATCGGTCGAACCGTTTCCGCAGTTAGTGGTGACATCAAAGTGTACACTTCTTTTTTTATATATGTATATAGATACGAATGTTTTCAAGGCTTGTTTGCAAACAATAAACATTCAAGTCGCACTTTATATTATTTAGTATAGCCGTCGGTTGTATTTCCACCGCCGTCGTTGAAATTTGTTCAATTTTATTAAATTTTAGTCGCCGTCAGCGATATGTGGTTCTGGGGTTCTCAACGTCTGCAATGTCGCATCGGCTTCGAGTGCAATGTTATGACATTTTTAACTTAACGACGTAATCTCTTTTGACAGTTTTCGACATGAGTTACAGACACACTTTTTTCTCACTTTTCGAAAAACGGTGGAATATTTTGTTTCACATTTTTTCGAAGTTCTCACTATAGTTACAGATACTGGTTTCTCAATATTAATTACTACATATCTCGATTTTTTGCACGTTTTTTAGACCTTTTAATTTTTTGCCTTCAACTTTTTTTTAACACAGGCATACCATTCTTGAAATCAGGGGATAATCGATACTACATAATTGGACTGAAAATAAATGGCAAAGATCTTTGACAAAGCTTTCGTTAGGCCTCCCCTGACATTTTACTCATTTTGTGGTGAACAAATCTAAAATCCGCCGGTTTTTAATGAATGCACGAACATCAAAATTAATCTTGACAATTAAATTCTAAATTTTAAATTTGCGAATAAAATGTTGTAACTCCATACATTACTCTCTCTGAATGTTACTTTGATAACGTAAAATGCACAATATGAAAAATGAGCCAAAAGTGAAAAACTTTTTCGTAAAATATAGTCGATAACAACTTTTATATAATGTATGTGCAAAGACGATTTAAAAAAATTTTGACAAACATTCCTTTTCCTACTTTTATTGATTACACTGGCTAACAAAATTAATTTTTTTTGTCTGGTCTCTTAGGTTTCTCGGCCAATTTGAAGGCATAAAGTAAAAAGGTTCAATGTCAACAATTTACTTGATTTTTAACTAAGTCGAATTTCCCAAATTCAAGGAAATTATGTGGTGTAAGCTCTATATAACTGTAAATATCGACAACCAGCGTATATTTAGTCTGTACTTCTGTCCATCTTTTCAAAACACACTCACTCGCTTTTAAAAGTATCAATAGAAAAAACACGTGTGTGAAAATAAATATGAAAAGTTAAATTCATTTTTAAAAAATATCGCATGCGATCAAAAATATATTAAAAAAATATCGCATGCGATAGAAAATAATTGTAATTAAAATACGACTATTTACACGAAATTTTAAAGTTTATATGAAACATCAATCATTTTTATTTAACATTAAAAACTAATTTGATATTTTATTAGTCTTTTATACCCTCCACCACAATGAGTTGTGAAGAGGGTATATTAAGTTTGTCATTCCGTGTGAAACTTTTTTGTTATTCATCTCAGACCCCATGTTCTTGGTCCTTGAGTAATTCTAAGTCGATTTAGCCATGTCGGTCTGTCTGTCCGTCTAGCCCCGGTAGGCTAGCTAGTAGTGAACTAGTCTATCAGCCCCGGGGTTGTGGGTTCGATTCCCACCATAGACTCTGGTTTCTTTCCTGCAGACAAGCGTAGAGCTTCGCGGGGATAAGCATAGGGAATTAAAAAAAAAAAAAAAAAAACATAAAACACGCTCACTTTCGAAAAACTCAAAAGAACTAAACAAACTCGGTGTCAAATTGCTAGTAGTTATCCTAAGCAGTTTGGGATTGAAATTCAGCAAAATCGGTTCAGTAGGATCAGAGCCATGAATCAAAATGTGGAACCACCACCTAAAAAAAATTGATAATTTTGTTACAAAAACTAACATAAATGGTGGAATAATGCACAGAATGACATAAGATTTTGAAAGAACTCGTCTTATTCAACTGGAAATCACGCTGTAATTTTATGAAGATCGGTCCATAATTTACCCTAGGCCCCATATAAACCTTACTTCCGGAAAACAGTTTAGTACGCATGAAACCGTAAAAAATAATGTTATCATAACAAAAAGCGGTACATCGTTTTATGGAACTAGGAAATAGACTGTGAAATTTCGTGAAGATCGGTCCATACCGTACCCTGGGCCCTATATAAACCCTACTTCCGGAAAACAGTTAAGTACGCTTAAAACCGTAAAAAATAACGATATCATAACAAAATTTGGTACATCAAAGTTTTATAGGGCAACAAATAAAACTATGTAATTTCGTGAAGATCGGTCCATAATCTACCCTAGGCCCCATATAAACCCTGCTTCCGGAAAACAGTTAAGTACGCGTAAAACCGTAAAAAATAATGCTATCATAACAAAATTTGGAACATAAAAGTTTTATAGGACTAGAAATAAGACCGTGAAATTTCGTGAAGATCGTTCATAATTTACCCTAGGCCCCATATAGACCTTACTCCCGGAAAACAGCTTAGTACGCCTAAAAACGTAAAAAATAATGCTATCATAACAAAATTTGGTACATCACAGTTTTATAGAACTAGAAATGACACTGTGAAATTTGGTGAAGATCGGTGCATAACTTACCATAGGCCCCATTTAAAGCCCACTCTGGTGAAATAATAAAATACGCGGTAAACTTTCTTCCAGTTTAGCTTCATTGCAAACGTTTAAACTAATTGCACCGCTGTATTGAAATTTATGTTTTTTAATACCAGAAATCGTTCTGCAGAATTTGGGATGATTGATTCATAGATTACCATGGCGTTTATACATGTAATTTGTTCTCCTGAAAATAATTTAAGCTGATATTCTACTCAAGCTTTTTAAAATTGATTCTGATTGTCGCTCAATAATTTTATATAGGTCTTAACCGCAACAAATTTTAATGCAGATGTCTGTTTTTACAAAGATTATAATAATAAATAGACATCATACAGATATTACTCCTAAAACATTCGAAGTGTCGGTGGAGGGTATCAAAGATTCGGCACAGCCGAATATAGCACTCTAACTTGTTTATATTAAAATTTATGATTTTTGAAATAATATGACTTAAGCTACGGCCACACTTATTAAATATTTGACCAAATAAGCGTAACCACTACATTTGTTAATAGTTAGTGCGATTTAACATGGTCTTAATATCACAAATTAAACTAATTATACCACTAGACTTAACAAAAAACATACTTTTGTAAGATTTGGTATTATTATCAAAATAAATATTGGAGTAAAAGAAAATGATTATCGAGTTTGCTTGTTGGTTCCTTTTTTCCGTCAAATATTTGACAAGTGTGACCATAGCTTTAGACTGAAATTCTTATGAATGAGTTCCATAAGGGATATGGCCTGTGTGTCCAAATCCTTCGATCTCAGGGAATCAAACCTATTGGAAAATAGTCTATTTAAAAACTTTTCGCTAATCATATTGTAACGTATTTTTCACTTCACTCTAAATCCAATTTTCAAAAATGTTTACAAATTTTCACAAATACAATTTGGATATAGTGCTTATTGATTATTGTAGCCTTGTCCATAGTCTTCATTTTCCATTAGGTTTGATTCCCTAAGATGGAAGGATTTGGACACAGTGGCCATATCCCTCACGAAACTCTTTCATAAGAATTTCAGTCTAAGTCATATTATTTCAAAAATCATCAAAAAGACTAATAAAATATCAAATTAGTTTTTAATTATCAAAAAGTAATTTCAATTTTTGGGAATACAAAATTTTAATTTCAAAAGATTTTGCTATTCGTGCTTAATTCCCAGTTTTTATTCTTGACAAAAACACTTCAACTTTATTGTTGATGTGTTTTGTTCAAGCTTTGATATTGTTCCAAGTAGAACTGTTGCTATAATTCTTATACGTTTAACAGTTTTATTTGGTTTAATATCTTTAGTTTGTCTAAAATCTTTATGGATGAAGTTTCCTGATGGCCTAAGCAACCAGTGAAATGCAAAGGAATAGCTTATCCCATCAACAATAAATTTCAAGTGTTTTTGTCAAGAATAAAAACTGGGAATTAAGCACGAATAGCAAAATCTTTTGAAATTAGTTTTTAATGTTAAATAAAAATGATTGATTTTTCATAAAAACCGTAAAATTTCGTGTAAATAGTCGTATTTTCTTTATAATATGCATGCGAATTTTTTCATTGCATGCGATATTTTTTAAAAATGAATTAAACTTTTCATATTTATCTTCACACACGTGTTTTTTCTATGGATACTTTTAAAAGTGAGCGTGTTTTGAAAAGATGGACAGAAGTACAGACATGGCTAAATAGACGCTGGTTCTCGATATTTACAGTTATTTTATATTTATCTTTACAAACGTGAAAAAACCAATTCTGATGTCAAATTGAATTTAGTTCTCCTTTGCAGATTGGGATTGAAATCCAACAAAGTCGTTCCAGTGGGAGAAGATTTATGAACACAAATACAGAACAATCTCCCTAAAACCCGTTTTTTTTTTTTTTTTTTTTTGAAAAATAAACCCCTTTAAATTAATGACAGAATGCAACGATTCTCATTAATTAAACATTGCGCAAATTCCTTTTATATGACTGGAAATCATACTAAAACTTTAACGAAAATGCTATTGTAGTAAAATTTGGTCTGGCAAAATTTCATAAGATTAAAAATCATTCTGCCAAATTTCGTGAGTTGGCCCAGTTTAGGAAATCTTTAAAATACGCCTCAAAGTGAACCAAATATAGATATTGTTGTGAAATTTGGTCGAATTTAGCTTTACATGCAATTTTATCGGTCTATAATATATCATAGGTCCAATAGAAAGCGGACTTTCAAGAATCACTTTAGAATGCATAAAACTAATAAAAACAAGTTAGAGTGCTATATTCGTCTGTGCCGAATCTTTGATACCCTCCACCGACAGTTCAATTATTTCAGGTAGTAGGGTTTATATGGGGCCTAAGGTAAATTATGGACCGATTGTCACGAAATTTCACAGTGTTATTTATAGTCCTAAACAACTGTGACATACCAAATTTTGTTACACTAGCGTTATTTTTTACGGTTTTAGGCGTACTAAACTGTTTTCCGGGAGTAGTGTTTATATGGGGCTTAGGGTAAATTATGGACGGATCTTCACGAAATTTTACAGCGTGATTTCCAGTCAAATAAAACAAATTTTTGCAAAATCGTATCTCATTCCGTGCCATGTTCCAGCATTTTTGTTATTTTTTGTAACAAAATTATAAATTTTTTTAGGTGGTGGTTCCACATTTTGATTCATAGCTCCGGTCCTACTGAACCGATTTTGCTGGATTTCAATCCCAAACTGCTTAGGATAACTACAAGCAATTTGTTCATTTATTTTGAGTTTTTCGAAAGTGAGCGTGTTTTCAACAGACGGACATGGTTAAATCGACTTAGAATTACTCAAGGAGCCAGAATATATATATGTACTTTATGGGGTCTGAGATGAATAATAAAAAAGCTTCACACAGAATGATAAACTTAGTATACCCTCTTCACAACTAATTGTGGTGGAGGCATGGCTGCCAGATAAATTTGAGAGAAAAACGTCAATTTCCTGGGAAAAAATAAAAAATTGGTCTTTCACGTTTCGAAAAATCGTCAAAAAAAATCAGACAACATAATATTTAGTTTTTTTTTTTAACAATTGTTGTTTGATTTTATAAAACAAAAAACATTAAAAAAAAACATCATTACTTCATTCCCAGATAGCATTTTCAATCGTGTAAGAGAAACTGGGAGTCTTTGATCGCTGATGACCGCATTTTTTAATGGTAGGGAAAAACTGTAACACGACTGGGATTTTTTCATAGCACAGCGAAAGACGCTTCTTCAATCGTTGTGGGAATCGTTTAAGACGTGGATAAAGATTATCCAACGAGTCTTTCATGTCAAGAATGACAAAAGCGGCACGCGTTTTCTAGTTTTTTGGCCTCTTGGTAAAATCGACTTTCACAGCTCGTTTAATAGTGAAGTTTGCCGCTATTGTTAATTAATAATGGAAATTTAGCTATTTTTTGGTCAAGGTAGCGTTTTTATCTCTATTTTTATTTATAATTTGTGGCTTTTATAAAAGAAGAAAGCTTTCGCTACTGTTCGTTACACAACGTTAACGCTCTTGCTAAGGTATGGCATATCAGCGTAAAAGCTACGCCAAAGAGATCATTCTGCCTTTCGTTCTTTTAACGTTGCGACTGCTAAAACATTCCAAGATTAAAAACGAACGTGTCAGAAAATTTAATGTTTTATTCAGACTTTGGAGACTAAAGAATATCGTCACTTTTTAGAAAAAAATCGGCAAATCGGCACATTGCTAATTTCGGAACAAAAAAACGTCAAATCTGGCAGCCCTGGGTGGAGGGTATAAAAAGTTGACTTTGGTCTAATTTAGGGTTTTTAAATACTATAAACCACCGCGGAAATAATTCATCCCTATATACGTGATGCTTGGGTAATCGAACAGTTGCCTAACACGTGGACAAAAGGTCAAATAGTAAAGCTTCCAAAGAAAAATTACTTGACTGAGTGTGATAATTGGCGAGGTATTACTCTGCTCAACACTGTATACAAGGTAATTGCTACTATAATAAATATCCGATTACAAATAATCGAAAAATCATTACGCGATGAACAAGCAGGCTTCCGACCACATCGCAACTGTGTAGATCAAACCAATACCCTCCGTGTAATAATAGAACAATCGGTCGAGTGGCACGCACCGCTTTATTTGGTATTTATAGACTTTAGGAAAGCATTTGACTCGATAAAACGTAGTGCTATATGGGATGCACTTAAAGCAAAAGGTGTACCAACAAAATTAATAAATTTGATTAAAGCTATGTACAACAATACCACACTGCAAGTTCGTCACAATGGTATGATCAGCGAACCCTTTATGACAAACGCCGGAGTTAAACAAGGTTGCCCCCTTTCACCATTACTGTTCGCCGTTGTTTTGGATGAGGTTATGTCACAATTATGCAGGAAAAAAAGAGGCATTGTCTTGGATTTCCAAAACCACCTAGAAGACTTGGACTTTGCCGACGATATTTGTCTTATATCGCATAAGTTTAATGATATGCAGAGCAAAGTAAATGATTTGGTCGCGCTAGCAAATAGAGTTGGGCTGGAAGTTAATATTGCCAAAACACATGCAATGCGTATAAATAACGCAACTGACAACCATATTGTAGTACAAAACCAACGTATAAAATATGTGAAATCCTTTTGTTATCTAGGATGCATGATGTCGGTAGATGGAGGAGTGGAAGAAGACGTTTCACTCAGGTTAAACAAAGCAAGATCAGCTTTTGGTCGGCTAAATAAAACATGGCGATCCCCCCAAATCTCAAAGAATACAAAAATTCGTATAATCAATGCTGTGTGAAATCCACACTGCTATATGGAAGCGAGACATGGCTTATGACGAGTACTAAAGCGAGAAGAGTGCAAGTTTTTGTAAACAAATGTTTGCGAATAATATGCCGTATCTTTTGGCCAAACGTAATCACCAACATCGATCTCTGGCGATTGACAAACGAAGTTCCCATTATCCGCCAAATTGCAAGACGAAAGTGGAAGTGGATAGGCCACACATTGCGACGACCAGTTGGCAGTATCACAAGAACGGCATTGGAATGGAATCCTCAAGGTAGCAGACGCTCTGGCCGCCCAAAGAACACCTGGCGTAGAACAGTCATACAAGAACTCAATATGCAGAACAAATCGTTTAATGAAATAAAAGATGTATGTAATGATAGAATAAGTTGGAATTTACTTGTAGAAGCCCTATGTTCCCAAGTGGAATAAATAAAGGAAAAAAAAAAACACTTTACCGAATTTTGTGATGAACGATCCATAATTAACGATTTGTCCAATATAAAATCCTCTTCTGAAGCCTAATAATATTTCATGATAATTTATTTAAATTATGTTTTATATGACTTTTCGGAATAGACTTTAATAAGCAGATAACTGCAGCGAATTACAATAATGTGAGGTCAGTTTTTATCAACTTAAAGATCCCATATAAAACACACTCCTGAAATATTTAAGCTCTCGGTAAAGGGTATCAAAGATTTGGCACTGCCGAATATTGATTTTGGATAGCTTTCCATGCATTTTTAAGCGAAAAAGTAATTCTTTGGAACTAATCCACGGCGTGATTTCATAAATGTTATAAGAGAGTTTCTTTTCGCAACGTAGTTTAAATGAACAAAAACAATACTAAAATCTATTTTTATTTCATGTTGTTTATTTTATCGAAAAAAAAAGAAGAAAAAAAATCCAAAAATAAAAACATAATCTTTTTTAAATACCATTTATAGAAATTTAACACCTGATTATGAGTAGCTAACATAAGACTCAATCTGTGCTTGTGTTTAATAAACAAATACAAACACCAGACACAATGTCTGCACGAAAAATCTGTTGCACAGTAACCAGGGGAATTCCCAAAGTAAAACAATATAAAATGCTACACTCTGGTGGTGACTGTTATTTGAGACCCTTAACGTGAATTTGTAATAAAATTCCATTGTTAGCGAGAAAGAAAGAAGATCGTATTTTGCAAATCCGTGGGAAACCCACAAACAGGCAGTTAGGCTGATAAACAAGGATAACAAGGAGTGAAGGGTAAGCTAGTATAAAATGTAAGCTTCCTTAATATACCTGCCAACAGCGCTATAAAACGCACAGTGCGCTTAACAGGGTCATAAACATTTAAATTGGCTTTTTGGCTATGGCAAAAGAAAAAACGATACCTGTCTAGAAATTACAGCATTGGCTTATAGCAAAGGCGCGTGAGAAACTTTACACTTCTTAACGACACAAAAAAAAAAACCATAACAACAACGAGTTTGCACGAAGATGAAATGGAAAAAAGGATCTGGGAATTTCTAAGGCGCATATAAGCATAAAATATTGAGGAAAACCCACTTTTTAAAAACTAAAACAACACACGTTTTTGTTGTCATTAACCAACATTATCGTCATTATCGTCATCATCATCATCATCATCACCACCATTATGATCATTGCCGTCATTTTAGAATTGAAATACAATTTATGTACATGCATTTTGATGCCATTTAAGGATTAAATAAACCAAACGCAGCAGAGCAACAATATTGAACAATAGAAACGGCGAGAACATGTGCATCCTTAAATTCCATTATGGGTTTTCATTTTTGCCATAAATGAAATGATTTTATTTCTACTTGTATCAACACGTTTTACTGTTCTATAATTTTAAGAAAACATCCAAGGAATTTCCATTATCAAGTATGAGGTGTCACATTCTTATGAAATTTAAAGAGGATCCTTTTTCCCTAACACACGATCACAAACAACTTTTTTTTAGTTTTTTGTTTAGATTTGCTTTTAAAATCTGTTTCAATTGTTTAAGGGGAAATTTCCCAATTTATTACTCTTATTTCATAGCAAATATTTTTCTGGTTATGTATTTACTTCATAAATTTGTTTAATTTGAAATGGGGAAACACTGTGCATTTAATGTAGGGATTTTCCCTGGATAATATTCAATTAATAAGAAGGTTGTATTATAGTTGAATACTAACTTTTGTATCTTGTGCTACAACAGTTGGTATTCCTAGTAAAAGGTGTTAAAATTTGAGGTACCAGCGGTCAATGGAAATCGCTGCAAGAAGATGATCCGAACGAAGCCTTTTGTGGCGGAAAATTGATTTAGACTTTAGAGAATATGTGGTTTCTACAGGATGGTGCCACTTGCCACACGGCAAGAGAAACAATGAATTTTTTGAAAGAAAAGTTCGAAAAATGCCTTATTTTTCGTAGAGGAGGAGTGATCGTGCGATTTGACACCTTTTTACAAATTTTTTAAGGGATTTTTTGAAATCGAAAGGATACAGCAATAGTCCCGCAACAGTTCAAGAGCTTAAAAACAAAATTATCGAGTAGATATCAATCATTGACAGCAGTTAATTAAAAAACATGATTGAGAATTTTGGTAGAAGATTGGGAGCTGCTGGGGGTGGGGGCGGGGTCACTTGACCGATATAATATTTCATTATTAAACGAAAACTTTTTGTAATAGACTGGAATAAAAATAAAAGGTGGTTAAATTTTAAAGGCCGATGTTGATTTTGAATAAAACATAAAATTTTTAGGAAATTATTGTCATTTCTTTTTATTTTGATAAGATTGGTATGGTTCAATAATGTATGAAACAAAATATCGGACAAATAGCCGCCTCGACCTTGGCGGTATACCGATGGTGCAAATTGTCGATGACGCTGATGCATAATTGAGGTTCTATGCCGTTAATGTGCCGAATTGTCTCATCCTTTAGCTCTTGCTGACTTATCGACGTACAACTTTTCTTTCAAATAACCCCAAAGAAAGAAGTCCAACGGTGTCAAATCACATGATCTTGACGGCCAATTGACATCGCCAACACGTGAGGTAACACGGCCATTTAATTTGTCACGCACAAGAGCCATTGTTTCGTTAGCTGTGTGGCAAGTGGCACCGTCCTGTTCAAACCACGTATCGTCCACATCCATATCTTCCAATTCGGGCCATAAAAAGTTCGTTATCATCTCACGATAGCGAACAACATTCACAGTAACTGCCTGACTGGCCTGATGATGCCGCCAGTCCATAAAACGCACCAAACAGTCACTCTTTGTGGGTGCGTTGGTTTTTCGACAATCACTCTTGGATTATCATTCACCCAAATGCGGCAGTTCTGCTTATTGACGAATGCGCTGAGGGAAAAATGTGCCTCATCACTCATCACGAAGTGCACGATATGCTCATCGCGAAGTGCACGATATCCATTTTCATAATAAGCCTGAATAACTTTAACGCGCTGCTCGATTGTGCACCTTTCCATGGTTTAAATTGAGTTAGTCTGAATTTGAAAAATGTCAAATAAAATGATGAAAAAACCATCCCATATTTTTGTAATATCTCGAAAAAACTCTTTTTTTTGCTAAAATTAAAATGATACCTCAATTTTTGGAAACCCTTTAGTTTAGCTTGAGATTTAAAGGTGAACAATTTTGAACTATTGCACTGTTATGCGATTTTTAAAGACAGACATTTTTTAAGAAAATACCTGCGACATTTATGTAAAATTGAAAATTTTGTTTTGTGTAAAATAATTGACTGCCTGTTTTTCAAACTAAAATAAAAATTTTCGTTTAGAAATTTATATTGAAAACAATAACAAATTTGAGTTTTTTTGATTGTTGTTTCAATTTTAATTCATAAGCGAACATTTTCATTTTATTTTGAAAAACAGACAGTTAATGAATTAAAATATGAAACTGTAAAACTCTTTATGACTTAAATGTCTTTGATGGGTTGATAGACGAACAGGTACATTAATGTTAATTTTTCGCAGAAGGAATTGAGAATTGACATTTTCGTTCATAAGCTTAAGTAGAAAAGAAATAATTAACATTTTCCGACGACTTCTTAAAGTTGGTAACATTACGCAAGGATCCCAACACAAGCCACGAAGACAGAATAATAAAAACTAGATTTTAACTGATTCGATTTTGTTAAGAGTGTATATGTACTGCGTAGTAGTGTTGTTACGAATATCAATTTTTTATATCTTTTTTTTTTTCTTTATATTAATATATATTTAGCTGGTGAGGCCTAACTCCATTTGTGATTTTTTTATTTATTTTTTCTTGACGTTTTTCGTTGCAAAATAAGTCTTAACTTTTTTTTAAGACCATCGGTTCTGAAAGAGAACTTCAAAACGAATCGATTGGTATAAAAAAGTATTGTTCTCGTTGATTCTAATATGGAGAGTTTTTAGTTTACATTTTCTGGATAACTGGTATTTACGGTCCCTGCTATGAATAAGTCTCTGTTAATTGTAATAATCATTTTTACATCATCTGTAGACATCAGTGTGTTGGAATTTTTCACAACAGAAGGAATATTATTTATTAATGGAATAACTAAGAGCGGATCACGATGACTGCCCTGTGGCATCTTTGTAGGTCAAATTCGTATTACGGAACCTTAAACATTGCTTTCTATTCGTTTAATATGACTCAATCCATTACGTGAGCGAATTGCAAAATCCTAATCGATTATGCTTATAATCGAGTTAATTATCATTTACTAAGTCGAACGCTTTACTGAAGTCAATGTAAATAACGGTGGCATGTCATAACGTCCATGACACTCCAAAAAGTGTCACAGTGTCCATGGGCTTTATGACACTTTTACAAGTGTCATAATGACAACGAGAGCAGTGTCATAAAGTCCGTGGACGTTATGACACGATTTTGTAGAGAAATCGGCCTTCGTTCGGAAACAAGGCAGATTGTAGAAGCTTTACTTAGCGCAACC
Organism: Pollenia angustigena; assembly: GCA_930367215.1. Classification (NCBI taxonomy): domain Eukaryota; kingdom Metazoa; phylum Arthropoda; class Insecta; order Diptera; family Polleniidae; genus Pollenia; species Pollenia angustigena. Next base: position 120,815,127 of record OV884059.1, on the reverse strand, counting down.
GGTACTTGCTGTACCATAAAGAAAAAATACTTGCGCCCGCCCAAAGGCCGTCTGTGCAGAATAGCTTTAGTTAGCGAAGCCGGTCTTTGTTATACCAGAAAGCAGAAAATCCTTGCGACCGGCCGAAGGCCGGCTGTGCAAAGAAGCTTTAGTTAGCGAAGCCGGTCTTTGTTATACCATAGAGGAGAAAATCCATGCGCCCGGCCGATGGCCGGCTGTGCAGAGAAGCTTAAGTTAGCGAAGCCGGTGTTTGTTTTACCATAGAGGAGAAAATCATTGCGTCCGGCCGAAGGCCGGCTGTGCAGAGAAGCTTAAGTTAGCGAAGCCGGTATTTGTTATACCATAGAGTAGAAAATTCTTGCGCCGGGCCGAAGGCCGTCTATGCCGGTATTTGTTACACCATAGGGGAGAAAATCCTTCCGCCCAAAAGTGTTTCTGTTATATATAAAATATATGCACCCAGAGAAAAAACAACAAAACCATTTTGAAAATTTTTTTAACCATATTATGTTTAATTTAACCAAATCATCTTCACCGACAACCATATTATGGTTAAATAAGTTTCTTTAAAAATTGTTTTGTTGGTTGTGACCATAACAAAACATGTTTTTCTCTGCGTGTATGTAGATCTTTTTTTTATATTTAACGTCTTTAGTAATTATATGTAGACCTAATAACATTTTTAAAAATGACATAATGTCCATTTGCAAAGTGTCTTAATGCCCACGGACATTATGACATTGTCAAAAGTGTCATAGTGTCACTGGACGTTATGACGTTATGCCACCGTAAATAACGTCCGTTTTTTGCCAGCTGTAAATCCTTCGGTAACTGAAGTAATAAATTCTAGAAAATTAATGATTGTTGATCGTGATTTAGAGAATCCATGTTGGAATAGTGTCTCCATTCAGATAATGCCTGATGTGATAGTGTATCATATAAAAGTTTTTCCTCTGCAATTTGAGATATCAGCTTTTGATCCACGTGTAACGTGTAATTTATCCAACAGTCAATTTGTGATAATTGAAGATGAAGTTTGCTGTGATCTGTTGATTTAAAGCGAAACATTTTCTGTTGTTGAGTTTTTTATTCAGTTGAATGGAAATTAAACTTTGATAAATATTTTTTTTTTTTTCAATATTGAATACCAAAATGTCACTTTTTCCTTTATTCTCAGCTTTTTATTCCGACTTAATACAAAAAACTTAATAATATTAATGACCATTTATTTTTCCCCAACAATTGTTAAATTTTCTTCATTTCCTCTAACATTAACCTCTGTTTTCTTATTATTTTTCAATACGACATTTTTTTATTAAATACACAACTACCAAAACCAATTTTTTCCTTTTTTGCGAATTAAAACGAGCAATTTATGTAAAATAATTTTTGAAAAATGTTTGTAGCAAAAGAAAAAAAACAACGTTTGTAGCTGCTGTTGCTGCTACAGCTACTATTGTTCTGCTATATGGTTGTTGCTATAGTAAAAACACTCTATAAAATATTTATTGCTTAATTTAGTTTATTATATTTATTCATTTGTTTAGTATTAAAAAAGGTGTGTCAATTTAACACAAATTACATGCCAAAATAAAAAAGTAGGAAAACTGAAAAAGTAAAAAAAAAAACAGAGCTGTTGGTTTTTATGACGGCAATACTTTGGTTAGATCGGTTTTATTCGTAGGAACGTACGTGTAGCTGCAGCAACCATCTACTGCACCCAAGTTTTTCCATGATCATTTTCTGTAGTGCTATAAGATTTTTTTCTTTTGGTTTGTTTGAATGTGCCTTCAAATTTTTCTATTTCAGTTTTGAAGTTTTATGCCTTAAGCCACATTATGTTAAATATTTTTTCTTCTATTTAAGAAAATAAATAAAAAAAAAAAGAAAAATACCTAGAGACAATATTTTTTTTAAACAACTTTAAGTGAACAATTTTTGTGGCTGATGTTTAAATAGAAATAAAAAAAGAACTCTTAAAGAGTTTGTTAATTACCCAGCAAAAACTTGGTAATGAGTTGCCATTACTGAACAACTTACTTTTCAATGACTACTTCATTCCATCTGCATTACAAAGAAGTAGTTTGGTAATGGCTGACATATAATCTGATACCTAAGTACTTGTGTATGAGTTGATTAACGAAATTTATAATTCATTCGTAATAGAATGCATCTACGGTTGAAGTTTTTTCAAATCTAATACAAATTGATTTAAAATATTTGTTCTTACAATTTGTTTTTTTTTTATTATAAATAAAAAACAATTTGTAATAAATTTGAATATGAAAAATTATGCTGTACTGAAATTTTATAGTCATGACATGTTAGTTGTAATTTTGGTGACATCGGAGTAATAAGTTATTTAAGTCCCTATTTGTAAGCGAATGTGGTAATGACTTATTTAACTCCCTATTTGTAAGCGAATGTGGTAATGACTTATTTAACTCCCTATTTGTAAGCGAATGTGGTAATGACTTATTTAACTCCCTATTTGTAAGCGAGGGTGGTAAGTACTTGCCTCCAATGACATCACCGTGTTAAAATAATGAGTTAAAATGCCAATGTATAAGTAGTGAAGAGTCGTTATATTAGCTTCTTAACTCATTACTTTGCAATGTAAGTTTTTGCTGGGTAATTAAATCATTAAAAAAATAGAACAAATTTTAATTATGATATTTTAAAGTTTTTTTTATTAGTATCAAAGTAATTTTTGAGAATACAAAATTTTAATTTAAAAGATTTTGTTATTCGTGCTTAATTCCCAATTTTTTTTATTTTTATTCTTGATAAAAACACTGAAATTTATTGTTGATGGGATACGCTATTCCTATGCGCATTTCACTGTTTGCTTAGGCCGGATCGTCAGGAAACTTCATCCAAAAAGATTTTAGAAAAACTAAAGATATTGAACCAAATAAAACTGTTAAGCGTATAAGAATTATAAGCAACAGTTCTGCTTGTAACAATATCAAAGTTTAAACAAATTAAAATTAATTTAAAATTTTGTATTCCCAAAAATTACTTTGATAATAAACTGGTAAGTGCACGGCTAAAAGAAACTTAAACTGGCAACATGCTTTTGCAAGTTGTGTGTTTTCATTTTGTTTTTTCTTAGCCTACTTACAACTACAATTAATGTTAGGAGAATTTCAATAAATTGTAGTGGGGAATGTAAGATGAGATAAACTCACTGTTTATTGTTTTTGTTTTAACTTTGATATTGTTACAAGTAGAACTGTTGCTGAAAAGTCTTATACGTTTAACAGTTTTATTTGGTTTAATATCTTTAGTTTTTCTAAAATCTTTTTGGATGAAGTATCCAGACGATCTGGCCTAAGCAACCAGTGAAATGCGCATAGGAATAGCGTATACCATCAACAATAAATTTCAGTGTTTTCATCAATAATAAAAAAAAAAAAAATGGGAATTAAGCACGAATAACCAAATCTTTCAAATTAAAAGTTTTTTTTATAATTTTAAATTAAATTTATTTTATACTAGCTGGCCCGGCAAACGTTATTTTGCCATGTTACAGTGTCTGCATGCCAAATTTTAAGAAAACCGGTTGATTAGTTAAGAAGAAGGGAAGGGAGCTTTTTCCTCTCCTGCTTTACGCCCTAAATAATAAAAACTATAGGCTATAGTTCTTTCCAGCTGTAACACTATTTGACTGCGAAATTTCAAGAAGATATTGGGAGGGGGAGCTTTTACCCTTCTTGCCCTATTTCACATCCTATTTCTTTTCAGATGTTACAGTGTCTGCATGCCAAATTTTAAGAAAACCCGTTTATTAGTTTAAAGATTGGGGGGGGGGAGCGTTTACCTCTATTGCCCTATTTCACGTCATAAATAATAAAAATTTTAGGCTATAGTTCTTTTCAGATGTTACAATATTTTCCTGAAATATTCCAAGAAAATCGATTAATTTGTTAAGCAGATAAAGGGAGGGGGAGCTTTTGCTCCTCTTGCCCTATTTCACGCCCTATTCCCTATTTTCGTTCAGATGTTACAGTGCCTGCATGCCAAATTTTAAGAAAACAGGTTGATTAGCTATTAAGATATAGCGAGGGGGAACGTATGCCATATTTTGCGCCCTCTAGCCATAAAAAATATACTCTACGACCTATTCTCATACCTAACAAAAGCACATACAAAATTTCATAAAAATCAGTCAAGCCGTTTCGAAGGAGTTTAAAATGGTGGGCATTTTGTTGATATTTGTATGGGTATATATAGGAAAATCTAAATGCCATATCTCCGGAACCACTATGCCGATTTCATGCAAACTTTACATAAACCATCTACAGACTATCCCCAACGTACCCCAACGTGTTTGTTGAAATCGGTCTTCCCGTTTTCGCAGTTAGTGGTGACATCAAAGTGTACACTTCTTTTCATATATAGATAGATTTGAAAATTTTTATTGTTCAAAAATATTTAGATGAATATTGCCGATATTTAAAAATTTAAAAAAAAACTGTCGATATTCAAACAATTTTAATAAAAAATTTTCTATAACAAACACTTTCAATAAAAAATTGTTATATTCAAAAATTTTTAATAAAAAATTTGTGATTTTCGAAAAAACTTTCAATATTAATACATTTTTAAATGAAAATTTTTTTATATTCAAAAATTTTTTACAAAAATTCAAGATATTCGAACGTTTTTTATAAAAAGTTTCAATATTCGAAAATCTTCAATAAAAAATATAAAGTATTCAAACACTTTCAATAGAAAAATTTTCGACATCCAAACATTTTCAACAAAATATTTTCTATATTCGCACATTTTTAATACAAAAATTATGATATTCAAATATTATTGATAGAATATTTTCGTTATTTAAACATATTCATTAAAAAATATTCAATGTTTAAACAAGTTAAAAAGAACATTTTCGATACTTAAACATAAATAAAAATGCTTTTCAATTAGAAACGTTTTCGATGTGCGACCATTTTAAAAATTCAAAAATTTTTTATAGCAAATATTCTGTATTCAAACGTTTTCTAACTAAGCTTTCGATATTCGGAAAATTTCTGTTAAACATTTTTAATAAAAAATTTTTGTTAATCGAACATTTTTAAAAGAAAATTTTTGTATTCGAACATTTTCTATTAAACTTTATTTTACTCAACCTAGATTAAATAAATGTCTATAAAAAATTATAAAATTTATTAAATTAGATTTTTCAACATTTCGATACCTTTCTGTGTATCATCTTGAGGGATATCGACGAAGTATTGGAAAATATAATTTAATAAATATTATAATTTTTTATAAACAAGTGAACCTCAAGCTCAATAAAATAGATATTAATTTGCTATTAATACTTTTCAAGATTCGAACATTTTTAATAGACAATTTTCGATATTCAAAAAATTTTAATAAAAATGTTTATGTTTAATTAACAATAGAAAAATTGCAAAATTAAAATAATTATATAAAAAAAAAATTTGTATATTCGCCAATTCTCAACAGAAATATTCAGTATTCACACAGTTTTAAAGTGTTGCAATTTCATACATTTTCAATAGAAAATTTTAGATATTCGAACATAAGTTATCAATAGATAATCTTAATATTTGCACAATTTCAAAAGAAAATGGTCGCAAATCGAACTATTCAAACATTTTTTCTATCAAACATTTTAAATAAAAAGTTTTCCATATTCGAAAAATTTTAATAAAAAAAATGTTATGTTACATTTACAACAATTTCAATTTTAAAACAATTTGGATATTCGCCAAATTTTAGCACAACTGTTGCTTTTACTTCGAATTCATTAAATGTAACCAGTCGCTGTCAATCCAACTCAAAAAGCGAAAAGTTGTACACAAATTTTTGTTTTTTATTCGACAGTTTTTGGTTTCGACTGCAGTTTTTTAAACCCTGATTTTTTTAAACATTTTTCTAGGAATAATTTTGTTATTTAAACATTTCCAATAGAAAATTTTTTAATTTTATTTTATTTAACGTTTATTTATTAAATTAATTTCTATTGAAAATTTTAAAGAGTCGAACTTATTTAATGAAACATTTTCGATACTCAAATAATATCTATTCTAATAAACATTTAAAATATTTTTAAAAAATTTTCGATATTTAAACATTTTCAACAAACCATTTTCGATATTTATAAACATTTAATAGAAAATTTTCGATATTCGAAAAAGTTAAAAAAAAAATTCTACATTCAAAATTTACGATAGAATAATTTTCATACTAGAACAATTCTAAAAAAATGTTGGATATTAGTGCTGGGATACTATCGATATTTTCAACTATCGATATTAATCGATAGTTCAGATTTCACTATCGATATATCGATATTACTATCGAATGAATGTTTGAACTTGTGCAGGAAACTTTAATTATTTTTTTATAAGTTCGTTGTTTTTATCACTTTATTGAATGTATATTAGGGTGGGTCGAAAAAAAAAGTTGTGCCAGTCACCCCCTAGAATGAAAGATATGTCAATGAAGTTTCTAAAACAGGAAAAAATTTTTTTTTGCCACGCCCCAAAATACAGCACTTTTGGTTTTTTATATGTAGCGCTGCCATTTAAAGTCCGATCTCATCATATCGCATATCGTTGTTCATGGCTTGAAAGTTGCTTCATTTTTGTCTTTGGTGACTTTTCAATCCGACCTGAAATTCTGGACACCACTTATGCCACCTCGGATCCTTCCCCCAAATGTCCAATTTTTTGACGGTCCAAGAAAGTCCTTATAAAATTACGTATGTATCGATTTTAATATGCTCACTTTTATGACACACCTCCAAATTAAGGCCCTTTTTTCTTTTTCACACACATACTACATTAAACCAAGTAGAAGCCAATACAAACCAAAAAAATTTTCATCAGTCACGCCCTAGAATAAAAGGTATATTTATTAAGTTTTAAGAACTTTAAAAAAATTGTTTTTGCCATGCCCTAAATTACTGCCCTTTTTGTTTTATATATACAGCATCGTCAATTAAAGTCCAATCTCATCGTATCGTATATCATTGTTAATGGCTAGAATGTGCCTTTATTTTCGTATTTAATGCTTTTTTAAACTAACTTAAAATTCTAGATGGCAATTATGATATCTCGGATCCTTCCCTCTGATGTCTAATTTTTTCACGTGCTAAGAAAGTCCCTCTAAAACTTTGAGTCACCTTGAGTCTAGCTAAGATTTATATACACCGACTGCCCAATTTATAATTTTTCGCATACATGTTTTGAGGCATTCATTTTTATGCATTTAAATTATTTTTTTTTTCATTTTTAGAATTCTGCAGTTTCTTTATATTTTTTAGTTCTTGTTTTAACTCTGTATCATGGTCTCATATATGACATTATGTTTGCTTTTACAAATGTCTTAATTTAAATTTTTAATTTGAGTTTCACAGTCCAGCAAAAAAAAAAAATGGCACGAAAAATTGCACAAAATATGAAAACTGGCAAAAAAAAAACGCTAGTAGTTCAGATCGAGAAAGCTTGTCAATAAATTCATCCGTCTCACTTTCATTAAAATATGAGTAGTCCACTTGAAAACACCGCTTAGTTAAAAAAAGACCAAAGGCTAAGAAACAGTTTTTAAAAATTCAAATGACAAGCCATAGAGAGTGGTTTTCAGGATTATTGAATAATTAAACAAAAATTGCGCGTAACTTACAGAGTTTTGTACGAGATTGATAATAGCTTAGAGAGCCATTAAAAAAAATGGAGGCTTTTACAGAATTTTTTTTTTTCTATATATCTAAAACAAAAAGGGCTGTTATTTAGGGCGTGGCAAATTTTTTTAAAGTCCTTAAAACTGTATAAATATACCTTTTATTCTAGGGCGTGACTGAGGAAAATTTTTTTGGTTTGTATTGACTTCTACTTGTTTTAATATAGTATGTATGTGAAACAGAAAAAGGGGCTTTATTTGGAGGCGTGTCATAAAAGTAAGCATATTAAAATCTCAACATACGTAGTTTTATAAGGACTTTCTTGGACCGTCAAAAAAATTGGACATTTAGGGGAAGGATCCGAGATGGCATAAGTGGCGCCCAGAATTTCAGGACGGATTGAAAAGTCACCAAAGACAAAAATGAAGCCACTATCAAGCCATGAACAACGATATGCGATATGATGAGATCGGACTTTAAATAGCAGCGCTACATATAAAAAACCAAAAGTGCTGTATTTTGGGGCGTGGCAAAAAAAAATTTTTTCCTGTTTTAGAAACTTCATTGACATATCTTTCATTCTAGGGGGTGACTGGCACAACTTTTTTTTTTGTATGGAGGTCGACCCGGTCTAATGTATATACGCACCTTTCTGAAGGAACCAAAGTAACAGGGACTATAAGATATTCCATTGCAACTTTAAAAAATATTCTAATTTCTAAACCCAAAAAGGTAATCAATCTAGCGGACTTATCCTCTAATGGTCGTTCATTGTTTTATCTTATGCTTGCAATTGCATTTGGATTTGCATTTTTTTTACAACATTACAAAAATATTTGCCATTTCAGTCTCTTTATAAACATGCAAAAATTTCGACTTAAAGTCCTTTAATTAGCAGTAAAAAGCACTGCTAAGCAATCCATGCCACTTGCCATTCTTGTTGTTTGTATTCATTGCTGTAATTCAGCGCGAATTAATAATAGCAAGTAAAAATTTGCGGCAAAAAACTGTGTGCATAGCTGCTGTAACATGTCTTCATAGCTGTATTTTAAATAATAATAATATCGATATTGATATTTTTCCTATCGATATTTTCGATATTTTAAGACTATCGATAATATCGATAGTTTCTTCGCACTATTGGATATTCGTACATTTTTAACAGAAATATTCGATATTCAGTTTAACAAAGTTTTGCAATATTCAAAACACTTTCAATAAAACATTTTGGGTATTTGAACACTAGTTAATTAAAGATAAGTTTAATATTAGACATTCTAAATTGAAAATGGTCGCTCTTATACTATTTGCAAATAAAAATTTAGGGTATTCGAACATTTTCCACAAAAATATTCGATATTCGAACGGTTTTAAAACAATTTTGCGATATTCAAAACTTTTCAATTAAACATTTTGGGCATTCGAAATGAAATGAATGAGTTTATATGAATATTTTACAGAACTTCGATAAATTTATCAAGTGTTCGCTCTTTTAAATATCTGATTTTTATTAAATATAAAAATGAACAATTTCTTACGCCGGCATGTGTACGATTGAGTGTGTGCACTGCATAAATAGCAAACATACTTTAACAAATTCAATTGACTACTTTTTTTGCTGATGTTGTTGTCTTTTTGTCTTGTTGCAGTTGCACTATGTACTTTTAGTTGTTGTTTTTTGGAGTATGTACTTCTTGTATTGTATGCAATTATCATTCATCATAATTAACTATTCGATTTTCTTTTGTTTGTTGTAAAGTTTTTTTTCTCTTGCTCATTGCGAACTTTAAGTCAATCTACAGACGACAATAAATAAGAGGAAGATTGTTGGTTGTTTTGTTTTTTTTTTTTTAAATTTGTTTTGTGTTTGCTGCAGAAAACAAATAATAAAAATTCCAATGTTAAATAATGCACAAAAGAGCTTTTTACCTAAAATCAATTTACATCTGTCATGATTTTTAACCGTAAGGCTTTTGGGGACTCAGGCAAGAGAAAAGAAAATAAACAGGAGATGGATGTTGAAAAGTTAATGGGAAAAATTGCAAATAAGAAATAATTTGAGGTATTACGGGGGTGCTTAATTTATATTACAAGTCAAAGTTGAAAGGTCTAGGTTTTGATTTGTTATTGGGAATTATAATTCACTATAACAAATTTAACTCTGTGTGATGGTATTTTTTGGTTGCTTTACACGATTTTTTGTTTTACAAAAGACTTTAATTATAATTTATTATTTGCTATTAAAAACAGACAATTATTGTGCATTTACTTACAACTAAATTTATTGTGAAAACAAAAAATTTATTCTTCAAAAATATAATTGATTATAAAGTTAGCTAAGGAATTTTCCCCAAGAAAGAGTTTCGATTTATTTTTAAAGAATTATTACTTAAAGTTGGACTTACCTTTGCAATATATTAAGATTGAACAAAGTCTTCAAAACGTCTGCTCATCACAGCGTAAGCGTGGCGCTTCAGTCGACTGAAAGTAAAAAAAATACATAAGTCGAATTAGTATGAGTCAAAATATTACAATTTTTTCGACTCGACTTTTAATCGAGTTTAAATGAAAAGTTCAAAACGTATTTTTAAAAATGTTTTTTTTTTTATTTAGTTTTATTTGACCTTTTTTAATATAATGAATGTTTATTATTACCAGGGAACCCAGAAATATGCTCAAATCGTTTTATGCGCATTAAATATGCAGTAAAATCTTAAAAATATGCCCTAAAAATTTTTTTAAATATGCCGAAAAAAAATAAAAATTGCTCATTTGAAAACGAAATTTTCAACAATTTAATAACAGTTTTATCGGCAAACCCATGCACCATAGTATTTACCAGGCGCGGATTCAGGGGAGGGGGGGGGGGGAATAAGGAAATTTCCCCCCCGTAAATTAGAAAAATATGTTTTGTTAATTTCGATAATACAAGAATTCCCGATAATAATATTTTTTTTAATGAAAAAAATTTTTGGAAATACCAGCAAGGTTTTTTTTGTTTTTTTTTATGGAATATCTAACGTAATTTTCAATAAGTATCCATATCTTAATCCTAATATTTATTTATTAGATATTTCTAAAGAAACATCTGTTTACCGTATTCAAATACTTATTATTCTACATTCAACCCCAGCAGGTGCCATCTATATCCAAAGGCTAAATGTTTGACTTGATAATGCGTACGGTTGAATTATTAAAAACCCTTAGTATTTACAATATTTATGTATGTATGTGTTATATGAATCAAAATTCTACTCGATAATTTTTTACGAAAGCAGTGATTTGTCGGAGAAAACCCAGATTTCCTTATCTGTAAGATATTTCAACATACAACCAAAAGTTTTTAGGGAAGAATTTATTGGCTTTGTTGCAAACGCATTTGAAGAGGTTCAAAAGATATTGATGACGTTGATGTGTCAATTGATGCGAAGGCACTACACACAGAAAAAAATACCCATGTAAAATTAACATGGAAAAATGTTGATTGAGAATCATGTTAAATTTCAGAAAAATTATGCCCTTTACTTAAATTTATCATTATTTCATATTAATTTTTAATAAAAAATATCAAAATAACCTTAAATTACGTTTATTTAATATTATTCACTGTTAAAAAAATAAAAAAAAAAATTTAAAATATAAATAAATCTGGATTCAATATTGAACCCATAAAAACCTGTTTTGTATTAAAATCAAAAGTTTATCTTGTTAAATTAACATGCATACCTACTTAATTATGTACATTTTTTATTTTCACTTTTAAAATATGTTATAAAAAAAAGACAATTCCCGTATTCTTTTAATTAAAATTGTTTATTTAAATAGTACATCAAGTTTTCAAAGTAGAATGATGACCATATCGGGCGATTCTGCTGAGGCTTCTGTTAACAAAGGAGAATACAAAATAAGTGAAACATGTGTTACAGGGTTTTGAATTATTCTTACATAAATGCAAATGTTGTCTGAAGCTTCTTCACACTGTTAAAATACACTCAAACCCATTTGATTCTACATGAAATTCACGTTGTTTCAACTGGAAAAAACTTTCATTCAACGTGATTCCGATTGTTATTTCAATATAAATTACATTTTGCTCTAACTTTACTGCAATGTTAAATTAACATGAATTATAGTTATATCAAAAGAAAAAAATGTTGTTCGCAGTTATTGTAAAATCAGGTTGAATTAACCTGAAACCCGTATGAAGCAAAATCACCACCGAAAAAATTTAAATCAACCTTGTTTTCGACGTTTTTAACTTGATTTTTTCTGTGTGTATCATCAATAGTTCTTAAAGCTTTGACAAATTTTGTTCCTGGCCTAAAAAATTGTGTAGGAAATGGAACAAATGGGTGTCCTCTGATGTCAGCAGAAAATGGAGCTGTTCAAAATTTCTGGAAAAGCGACAAATGCGAAACAAACGGTTGCTATTCCCATAAATCGAACAACTCAATTTCTAAAAGCAATAAACTGCCATTAATACAAAAAGTTGTATCATTTGCTAAACAAACGACAAAATTTTTTAAATATAATCATCCCAAGCGAAAAACAGTTTTAGCAAAGTATTTGGGAGCCAAACTCTCTTCATTATGCGTCTTTGCAACAAGTGTGCATCATATAGTAGAAGCTTTGGAAAAAAATATATGAGTGGAAAGGTAGTAATCTCTACCTTTATATTAAGGAACTCACTTAGTACTTTTAAATTTATTTGCGGAATATACATATTAAGTGTGATACCCATTGTAACACAGCCACTTAGTATCATTTTACAAAAGCAAGATATAGATCTTCAAAAAGGATCAAGCCTTATCAAAATTGTAATCATGTGCCTTGAAGAAAAAAGAAATAACAATTTAAAGCGATTTTTTAAAAAATTAAAGTTATTTGCGTTCAAATCGAGGTTCCTATCGAAAAGACAAGATTTGAACGAAATAATCACATCCAAAATGTTGAAGATTACTACCGACTTGTAGAAATTTATTCTAGAAGATCTCATAACAACTTTCCCAATAGATATCCCAAATGTATTGAACATACCTACACTTCTACCTCAAAGTGTAATCAAGTCATGAACAGATACAAAACTTTCAAAACCACAACTAGCTGATGAGCTGATTATGTTTGATAACAGAGATAAACACAAACTAACATCTAAACTTGAGCCTGCACTGTTGCATTGCCAACAAACATGGAAAATATCTGAAAATCTATCAGATAACGTTGTAGATGCTTTAATAAACTGTGATGAATATATCTACCCAAATCTAAGAAAAATATTTAAAATTTTCGTTTCAATGCTCGTCAGTAAAGCTACGAGCGTGAGGCCATTTCCTACCCTTCGTCGAATAAAAACATGGCTCGGATCAACAATGACAGAAGATAGACTGTACTTTCTAAATTTGCCTCACAAGGAAATCATAAATTGCTTATTTAAAAAGATTAATGTATATTGAACTGATCTTATATTTTATTTCACCTTTTTGTTGAGTTTTTTTAAATAGGGTAATAACTTTTTTTGGACAAAATTTCTTCATCCCACCACGCGATGGGCAATTTAGTATTGATAATGAAAATAATTTTTTTAGGCCATTCTGGCCAAAAAAGTTTCCGCACCAAGTGCAATTTCTAAAGCTCCTAAAAAAAATTTTTTTTTTTTTAATTACCATACACATTAGATATGGTACATTTATTATTTATATATGCTATATATTTTAGCCCACATGTTCATTAATGATTATAAAATTATATAAACGTTTGTTAAGGAACATTTTCATAGAAAATTTGGTTTTCAAACCTTTATTAAATTTAAAATATTTTTATGAATACAGGCATAAATACATAAAATAAGCAACTGCATAACAAAAATATAAAGTTTTTTTTTGGGTTTAATGAAATAAATTTTAAGTTTAAAGTGCGAGTTGATTTACATAATGGAAAAATATGTTGTGCAACTTTATTGGCTCGTTCCGCGCATATATTTCTACGCTGCTGAAAATTATCACTGTTTCATATATACGCCAAACAACTCATCTATCACAACATCTATCATTTGCCATTAAAATTTAGTTTATTAAAAAAACCGCGAAATAGAGTCGCGATTTGTTTTGCGCCCTTCTTCCGTGCAAATGGTAAGATCTTGTTATATTCATGAAATTAAATGTTAATTTTGTATAGTAAGGAGAAAAATTGAAATTCAAAACTTTATCGCGTTTGGTGCGGAAACTTTCTTCACGATCGCGAAAAAGTAATACATAATTTCTTAATATTTTTTCTCGGTCTATACGGCTATGCGATGAAGAATTTGATAATCGCAAAAATTGCAAAAAGCACCAACCCTAATACACATATTGTTTTAAATAAACTTTTAAAAGCAAATTTTTTACTTTTTTGTATCATACAAAATTTCCCCCCCCCCCCCCCCTCCCTAACGCTCAAGCTGGATCCGCGCCTGGTATTTACAGACGAGTTTTCGAGATTTAACCCATGTGAACTGATTCGAAAATAATTTAATTGGCAGTAAAATATTTTTGGGACAAATTTAATTTAAATATCAGCATAATTAGATGGTTTACGGACACAAAGAGTCTAATTTGGAAAGAAGTTTTTATGGGAAATATGTGAAATTAAAGGCCGATTCTCAACATTTAAACAGACTTCGTACCTATTTGATCAAATAACACTGTGCAACAAAAAAAAAAAAAAAAAAAAAGCCTCAACACTTGCAACGCGAAATGAAAGTTGACTACTAGTAGAGCAAATCTGCCAAAGGGTTTTGAAAAGTAAGCTCGGGCTCCCGAAATATGGGCCCCTAAAGTTTTTTCATTTTTTGAAAAGGCGTTTGGTATAAAGTAAAACAAAATATACTAAATGTACTTCTGAGCTAAAAAATAATTTCAGATGTCTTCAGTAGAATCGTATGGCAATTCTTTTCTTAGAATTTATTAACCCTCTAACTCTCATTCTAATGGGACAATTTTATAATTTTTCCCAACTCTTACACAAAAGTATACTAAAAATGCAAATTTAAGGGTTAAAATGTTGTACGAATATTTTTTGCATCAAATCTCACTAGGGGTCTTCTAAGACCAAAAGTTCGTGCAAATGCGTTTGGTAACTAACAAAAAAATGTCTCAAAAATTAATGCTTTAAAAGTATGTACAAGTCAAAAAAATATCCTAAATGTACTTCTGAGCTAAAAGAATATTTCAGATGTCTTCTGTAGAATTATTTGGCGATTCTTTTCTTAGAATATATTAACTCTCTAACACTAATTTTAAGTGGTCATTTTTGTCCTTTTTTAACTTCTACACTAAAACGGCACGTTAGAGGGTAAAAATGTTCTACGAATATTTTCTGCATCAAATTTCACTAGTGGTCTCCTAAGACCAAAAGTTCGTGCCATGTATGTAAAACGGGTTTTCAAGAAATTCAAAAATTTCCAGGCACGGAATTCCGAAAATCCGTTTTACATACACTGCACGAACTTTTGGTCTTAGAAGATCCCTAGTGAAATTTGAATGCATAAGAAACTATGCGATTACAAATACAGTCGAGCTTCCCTATAGTGAATCTTCATTGGACCATAAAATCACTTCATAATATAGAAACTTCATTATACAGAATTTATATTCTTTTCACGTTTATTATAATAATATAAAATTTTTTTTTAGTTTGGATTAAGCTTTTTCACTCGGCGCTTATCGATTCGAGCATTGCATCATCAGAATGGCAGGTTTAAAGCCTTTTGCGTTTAGTGATTAACCGCTTGTCTTCGTCATTTTTAGAAAGTGCTGGAAAGAATCCCTTTTTATCTATATATCCATTTTCAACTTAATTCAATATTAATAACATATTTTTTAAGAGAATGCCACATTCTAACGACTTTTTTGTTCACAAAACACGGGTGACTGATGTCAAAATTGTTATCTGAGAGACAATTTTCTCTATATGGAGACACAAGTGCATGAGAGTAAAGCTTTTATTTGAAAAATTTGTTAATTGTAAACAAAAATTCACTGTATGCAAATTGATTATAAGGAGATCAAATTACACCAAAATTTGTTAAAAAAAAAACAGTGTTTCAAAAATAATTTCATAATAGGGAGAGCTTCATTGTAGAGATGTCCACAATAGAGAAGTTCGACTGTAACTGTAATTGTTTTGTTCGTATTATCTCATAGTTTGATGTCACGTGCGACATTCAAACATACAATTTAATCAAAGTTTTCCTTGGAATTAAAAAAATTAATAAACAAGGTTTCGTTTAAATGTGCTATACTATTGATAAACTGAAATTTATTGTTGATGGGATAAGCTATTCGTATGCGCATTTCACTGGTTGCTTAGGCCAGATCGTCAGGAAACTTCACCTGATTTTAGAAAAACTAAAGATATTATACAAATAAAACTGTTGATCAAATAAGAAATATAAGCCCCAGTTTTACTTGTAACAATATCAAAACTTAAACAAAAAACAACAACAATAAACAGTGATTTCATCTTTTCTTACAGTCCCGAAAAAACAGAGATTTTTTATAAAATTAAAATAAAAAAACCTTACTGAAAAAAATCAAGATTTATGATCTTGGTACTTATCGCTGAAAGGTTATTCTTCATTTTAGTACATTAAGGTTACTCTTCGTCGAATCGAAGAACTTTTTAAAAAATAAATTCTAGCGGAACGATTTTTAAAGTTAAAAATAAACAAAAATCTGTTTTAGTTAAGCCTTTTATTACAAAATAAAAAAATGCTTTTTCTCCCTAAAATTCGATACGAATTTGAACTCCTTTTTTTTTGTTTTTCAAATTAATTAACTTTTTAAAACAACAAAAACTAAAAAGGTTAAAAATAAATTACTTTTCTCTTTTTCAGCCTTTTAAAATAATCAGTCAAATAATACAAAAGAAAAAAAATATTTAGTTTTTAGCCATATTTTACGCATGAGACACAACGTTCAATTTTATGTTCACAACAGATGTTTTTCTGGCATATATAACATGTACTTCTCGTCATTCTGAGTTTGCTATAGGGACAGAGACGACAAATTCTACGCTCTTTTTGTCCTTTGACAACATTTTCGACGGATTCTTTTCGATTAGGTATTTTATTTTGAATTTTTTCCTTAATAAAGGCCTGCAAGGGAGATGTCTCGAATCTGCCTCTTAAATAGGGAGCCACGAGAAATTATTGAAGATTTTTCAGATACTGTCGTCGGTTTTGGGTCATCGATCTTTATGGAGCATATTGTGAGTATATATGACGTAGCTGTTGACAAAAGTAATATTAAAAATTCCAAAAAAATAGATACAAAAACATACACCAAGGTTACTCTTCCTCGTTGCGACGAGTACACACGTCTGAATTTTAACTTGAAAAAAATAGGGATCCAGCGTACGTCCACTCACTACAAGCTTACGGCATCAGCTAACGTTGTTGAAAAAACAGCGTAATTTGAACACTTATAAAAAAGTTATATGATAAAATGGAAATGAGGTTCGTCGATTCGACGAAGAGTAACCATGCAGGGTTATATAAAGTTGGTCACGTGCGACATCGTAAGTGTGAAAATTAAAACTTTGAAAATTACTTTTTATATAACATTTACATACCAGTATAAGCGCACTGGTGCTCTCGAAATATATTGTGTTGATGCACTGTAGTCCTTGGTTGCAGCCTCTATTTTATTTTGATATTATTATTTATATATAGAGTTTTGGGTCTGTAAAATTTGTTTTTTTAATCCAAATTTTGATATTTTAATTAGGCTAAAGTTCACCAAATTTAATTTTCACTCAATTATTTTTATGAAGAAAGGAATTTTACAACATGAAATTAATTTAAAAAATTACGAATATCAAAAAATATCTTATTAAAAGCAATTTGTAATGTATGGCGAAAATTTACAATATGTCGAAATAAATTCGTTTAAAAGCATAATGACGATATAAAAAGGTTTATCTTTAAGGGCCTTCCCCCACAATACTAATTATGCTGGCGTAAAATGGCAGTTTTGTGGCAATCGAGGTGAAGAGAATGAGTTTTCGTTGGCTTTATGCTCGCACAAGCTGCACAAAACCAATACATGCACATTTTCAGAAACAAATGAATGCAAAAAACACTAATGCATACAAATACGTACACATTTTATGACAGATAATTGATGGCCCAAAAATTGTTCGCTTAACAATTAGTCTGATCTGGGAAGAAAGGCTTAAAGAACATTTTCATTATTTAGTAAAATTTAGAGTATCGTACCCCGAAGTCTTCACTAGCGATTTAATGATGTTATGAAAGAACTTTCAAGACCGGGTACGTTCGTAAATGCAGTTGCTGCACATCAGTAGCGCATTATTACAGTTGAATGTTCGTAAATGCATCACTTGTAAGAAACTTGGCATTACTTTCATATATCAAGTTTTTTAATGCAGCAAACATTGGCAATTATTGCATAAGTTAATTTTCTGATACAATAACTTTTAACATAAAAGAAAGTTTTATTTTTCGTTTTTTATGCTTTTTCTTGTAATTTATAAAAAAAACTATTACTTATTGGTTAAATATTATTAATAAAATTTGCCTTCGCTATTGTTGATAACATTTTTTTTTATTATTTTATTTTCGCTCATAATACCTTTAAAATTTGTCGGCATGAAATAACCCCCCAAAATATAACCCCCCAAAAAAATAATGAAATAACCCCCAAAGCGTGGGGCCTTATTTCATATACAATAAAGCCCCATTTTTTAAAATGAAATTAGCCCCCAACGAAATGAAATAACGTCCCAAACATAAATGAAATAATTCCCTAACTTTTGGGGGCTTATTTTATATGAAACTAGCTTAACCCGTGCGCTTCGCTACACTGCTTTAACCACTTCTTCAGTTGAGAGATACTTAATATATGCATCCTATGGGAGGTATTTCCCCCTGTGCCTACCGGCTTTATTTTTATTTTCAAAAGTGTAGCATACCATAAGAGTGACTTTTACAAAGTTTGAACATTCTCACTTAACAGTTCTTAAGATATGCGATATTAAACATTGGTGTCCCATGGGGGGTAACACTTCCCCCGCTGCTATTTTATTTCAGTTTTGGGGCTCTGAAGATCCTACTATCAAAAGTTCAACAAAATCCGTGCAGTGGCTCTTAATTATATTTCTATCTATGAGGGGTACTGCTCCTTCTCTGTCAACCCCGCCCATTTTTATATTGAAATTTAAAGTTAACCATAATAGTAGCTTTAACCACGTTTGAAGACTCTCCCTTTAATAGTTCTTCAGTTGAGTGATATTTAATATATGCATCCTATGGGAGGTATTTCCCCCCCCTGCGCCTACCCGCTTTATTTTTATTTTCAATAGTGTAGTATACCATAAGAGTGACTTCTACAAAGTTTGAACATTCTCACTATAACAGTTCTTAAGATATGCGATATTAAACATTGGTGTCCTTTTGGGGGTAACACTTCCCCCGCTACTATTTTATTTCAGTTTTGGGGCTCTGAAGATCCTACTATCAAAAGTTCAACAAAATGCATGCAGCGGCTCTTAATTATATTTCTATCTATGAGGGGTACTGCTCCTCCCCTGTCAACCCCGCCCATTTTTATATTGAAATTTTCATTTTACCATAATAGTAGCTTTAACCACGTTTGAAGGCTGTCCCTTAAATAGTTCTTCAGTTGAGCTATATTTAATATATGCATCCTATGGGAGGTATTTCCCCCCTGCGCCTACCGCTTTATTTTTATTCTCAATAGAGTAGTATACCATAAGAGTGACTTCTACAAAGTTTGAACATTCTCACTGTAACAGTTCTTAAGATATGCTATATTAAACATTGGCGTCCTATGGGGGGAACCACTTCCCCCGCTACTGTTTTATTTAAATTTTGGGGCTTAGAAGATCCTACTACCAAAAGTTCAACAAAATGCGTGCAGCGGGTCTTAAGATATGCGATATTAAATATTGGCATCCTATGGGGGGTACCAATTCCCCTGCCCCGATTTTGGATTTCAAAATCAACTAACCATCATCACTCCTCCCTGTACCTTCCCTAAAAATTTTATGGCAATCGGTCGAGCCGTTCTCGAGTTATGGAGTGACAATCAAAATGTACACTTCTTTTTATATATATAGATAAAACCCCAATTTCTGAAATGATATAAAGGCCCAATATATTTAATACAATTAGTTATACAGTTTTGTTTTAAAGAATCACGCGATATATATAATGGTATGATATAACAAACACAAGCTTCGCCAACTAAGGCTTTTCCGCATAGCCGGCCTTCGGCCGGGCGCAATGGCTTTTTCCTCTATGGTATAACAAACACCGTCTTTGCTAGCTAAAGCTTATCTGCATAGCGCCAGGATTTTCTCCTCTATAGTATACAAATACCTACTCGACCCGGCTACGCAGAGAAGCTTTAGTTAGCGAAGCCGGTGTTTGGTATACCATATAGAAGAAAACCATTGCGCCCGGCCGAAGGCCGTCTATACAGGTCAGTTTTTTTTTATCGAAACCGGTGTTCTGCATACCAAAGTTGATAAATCCTTGCTCCCAAAAAATATATTGGGGCTTTATTTCATAATGACTTTTTGGGGTATAATTTCATATGAAATAATACCCCAATTAAAAAAATGAAATAACACCCCAAACAAAATGAAATAACCCCCCAAAAATCGTTTTTGTTGTTCTCTGTACAAATTTTTGGGGGGTTATTTCATTATTTTTTTGGGGGGTTATATTTTGGGGGGTTATTTCATGCCGCCTTAAAATTTAGCTCGTGTTCAAAAATGCAAACTTTGGACAGCTGTTGTGGAGTAAAATAGCATCAGCATCACAAGAGCAACTGGTGATCACGCATCAGTTTTGATGCATTTACGAACGTATCCACTACTTGTGTGAAACTGCCGTTAAAAGAGTAATAAAACACCAACACCAGTAGTCTACACCTAACATTAACACGATTTTAATGTCAATGTTAGTAAATTGATGTCTAGTGAAGATAAGACTTAAGGGCGATTGTGTTTTTACCACTCCTTTCCTAAAACTTTTTATTGCCACAACTCTGCTTTTTAATTTTTAATATGCTGGTCTACATTTTTAAGAAGAAATAAGTTTTGTCGTTTAAAAAATTTAATTGCGCGCATCTTTTGAACAATTCAATTTCTCACAAACTCGATTTGAATGCGAAAAATTCAAAGTTTTTTTTTTTATTTATTGGCAATTTTTGCACTCAATTGAAAAAAAAAAAATAATAAAACGAGTTATAAAAAGTATAAATTAGTTTATGATTTAATTTATTTTTTTTTATATAGAATTTCTTTAATTGAATTATGCTGTTGTTGTTGTGTTTGTTGTATATGGTAATTTTCAATAATTACAAACAGCCATTTCAAAAGATGGCTTATTTTGTTGGTGACGTTTCACCTTAAAAAAAACAATAATTATTGGCTGAGAAGATGATAATTTTATTTATTATTTAATTAAATTTATGTATGATCTCAATTTATATTTCAAAACTTTTATTTATTTAAGTTTTTATTCTTATTTCTAGAAAAAGAAGAAGGCAAAAAAAGAAATATCTTCTTGTCTTTTGTCAAGTTATTTTTTTTTTTTCGATATGAAATTGTAAATTGTAGATCATTTATCATGGTATTTTTTTTTTTTTTTTTTGTTGTAGTTGTAGTTGTTAGTGATTGTTTCATTATTCTAAGTTGTATTCCAATTTGTCTGCTTCAGTCAAATGGCCTGAAGATAGTTTGTTGTTGAGTTGGTTGGTTGGCTGCAGAGTCCCGTCCAGGTGTCTGCCTAGTCCAGCGTTTAAAACCACCAACCGAACAGCAGAAGTCACAGCAGCACTTACTTAAATCATTCCTTTGTAAGCTTCTGTTTTTCAGCTCAATTACATTTAAAGTCATAATTACTGGACTATCAATCATTTAGTGTCATATTGTTTTTTTTTGGTTTTTTTATTATTTAATTTCGGTATTTAATGTTCGAGAGTACATTTGATTTTTCTATTATTTTGTTCTTTTGTTGTTTGCTTGTGCCACATTTGGGGTTGTTAACATTATGTGTTGTTGTTCTTCTTCGTTTTGTTGCTGTTGTTACTAGAAACTTTAATTGATGTAATGATTGTTGGAATTTTGTTGCTGCTGCCGTTGTTGTCTTGCAATTCCAATTTGACATATTAGCCTTAGTTTGCAAATTTTCTTATAAATAATACACCTAAAGAAATTAGGGCTAAGTTTGCTTGAAAAAGTTTACATTGTGAAAAATATTTTATACTAAAATGGGTTCCAGCTAGTGATTTAAGCATTAAAGTAACGCCGTGTTTTAAACGACGTACAGTCCACCATTTCACGAGAAGGCGGTGAAAAATCCAAAACTTTTGATTAAATTGGAATTTTGATACGCGTTTGTTTGTTTGTTTTTAGTTTTTCTTATGAAACGCAAAAATCGACTGATAAGTGAATTTTAGAAAAATACTGAGAAAGTCTATTTTGAATCACCCTGTTCGCTGTGATATAACTGCAAAAGAGCTAAAATTTTTTGGATTCCGGGTTTCACCGGTACTTTCTTTTAAATGAGAACATTAACTTTTAAGTCGGTAGCAAAAAAAAAATAATATTTTTGGCCGCCTTCTCAAAATATGGTCAACAGTGCGTCGCCTCTAAACAATACAGTTATCCTTTGGGATAGAAATGTGGCATAGATTTCCGTAGGTACCACCCATTATGGCCCTGCCCCAACCTTATCCCACGATGTTACATGTACTTACACCCCTTGCTAAGGAGGCGAATCTATCTAATGTTCATTGCAATAGCAACAGGATCATCTCCCAGCAGGCAAAACTTTAACCTATGTTTCGGCCAAAGGTATTTTTATTGAATCAATTCTTGCGAGTTGACTGCGAATGAATGGAAAAAACGAACAATAACTTTTCATCTACCCTCCCACTTGTTTCTAATAGAAATTTGTACACAGTAGTGCCAATTTTTCGAATTATTAGATTATATCTTTCGATTCGAAATAAGCGGTAGCCTCCCTGACTAAACTTACCACTAAAAATTTTGCCTATATAAACTATTGACCGCAGCATTGCCTGCTTTTGTCACCTTGCTGCCATGTGTACGATTTATTCAAGCGTCTATTTGTTTGAAAGAAGTACATTTAGAGTCCTTGTAAAATATGAAAACTATGGCCATAGTGGCTAATTGACTTTGATCGGATAAAAAGTGCTTGATTTATATTGGGTCAAAACTAAGATGTTATGAAAACGTAAAAATTTTTATAAAATCTTATTTTTGATCCACTATAACTCAGGCATTTTTAATTGATCTAAGCTAAAAAAAAACACACTTCGACGCGTAATTAATTAATTCAGGGGTACCGTAAGGCTCTGCTCTTTCCACAACAATTTTTTCTTATTTTTCTCAACGACCTCCTGGGTATAACTTCTAATCCTATCTATTTTTTTTATAGCAGATGACAGCAGCTTTTGTCACTAATTTTTCTAACTGAGGTTGAAGCTATGAGGCAGAACATGAACGACACATTTAAACATGACCTTACAACAATCTCCGAGAGCTCGTTAGACCAAATGTTGTACGTTGACCCACAGATGTCTTGTGGAGTCAGCATCATCATGGGTGGTATAGCTTTTGGGGTAGGGGTGGGCAAATTGAATATATATCGATATATATCGAATCGATATTTTTTAAGAGTATCGATATATATTATTTCAAAAATATCGATGTATCGATATATCGAACGTATTTTGCTGAAACTATTACCAAATTAAAAAATGTAATATACTATCAGCGTCAAAATAAAGTGTACAACTGGTTTTCCAATATAAAAAGTGTTATTTTAGCAAAACTGAATTCAAATTTTTAGAAGTTTATTATCACTTACAAAACTTCGGACAATGTTATTACAATTTAAGACTAAAAATTTGAAATACTTCAAAAACAACAAAAACAGTACAACAAAAAAACTAATATACTCCGTTTTAAAGGTGTCAAAAAAAAGTGTACAGTTTTAAAATACTAAGAAAAGTGAAGTGGCAAATACTTTGATTGATTTCTTTTTGCTTTTAGGACGGCTTCTAGTCTCTTTGGCATCAATTCTACCCATTCTAAAGTTAGCTCAGTAGACAATTTTGGCTACTCTTCCTGCAGAATTTTATTCAGAGAGTGCTTGTTGCTAATGTTTTTTTTTTTTTAATTTGTCTGTCCAAATGTTTCCAGATGTTTACTTGAGTTGATATCGAGTTACTATTGGGCTGATCCATCTGTTTTAGGACGTTTTACAAAAGCTAACCCTATCACGCTTCACTTTAGAGACTATATTTTTTCCGTTGAATTTCTTATTTCTACCTTTTATCACGTTTTTTTTTTTTTTGTCCAACTTGCTTTTGTCACTTTTCGGAGCAATGTATTTTTCACAGATGACAGCAAGCTGTCTGATCATATTTGGCAAAGTAGAAATTTAACTTTTTATAACTAACATAACTCTTTTTATATTGGAAAACAAGCTGTACACTTTATTTGACGCTCAAAGTATATACATATATGCACAAATCTTATTATTATTCCAAATATATATAGACACATATTGTTCCAATACCGCATAAAATAAATCTTTTCAAGTTCGTTTGACTTTACTGTTTTAATTAGAAATCTGCAATGTCTGCAAGCCCCACTTTTTTCTTAATTCTTCTTATAAATGCTAATCTTTACATGCAGTCTACAACTGACATGAAATGCTTAACATTAACTTAACATTAACACTAATATGACGTTAGTGTTAAGTATAGACTCATCATGTTAGAGGTTTTCTCATGTTATAGCACGGTTGTTAATGCAAATGTTTTAACAACCCTTTTATAACATTATGTTATAACAGCAAATCATGTCAGTTGTAGACTGGAAGTTATAGTTATACTAGTTATAAAAAAATATGATGCATGTAGTGATGCCAATAGGTTAAAAAACGCATATTGTTTGAAAAACGTATACAATTTTGAGTTTTTAATGAAGACTGACTTTAAAAAATATCGAATTCGATAGTCGTATTTCATTATCGATGTATCGGTATTTTAAATATCGGCGATATATATCGATTATTCTTTTTAAAAATATCGATATTTTGATACATCGATATTTTTTGCCCATTCCTATTTTGGGAAATCAGACACTCTTGATGTTCTAGGCATGAAAATCCATTGTGAAATTCGTTGCAACCGTCAAGTTTCTTAAGTTTCGAAAGAAGCATTAATTGAAGTATCTTGGTTTCTTAAAACGGTGCAAGAATTACTTCACACTGGTCTACTCACTACTTATACCGCATATATCCGACCGAAAATGGAATACAACTTTCACATCTTGACAGGTGCTTTAAGGTCTATATTTAAGCTTCTGGATCTCGGGTGCAAAGGAGTGCTCATCAATGACAGTAAAGTATCCAGATCTCTTGACTCATTGGATCATCGTCGGAATGTGGGTCATTGTTCTATCGATATTAACACGCAAGGCGATAAACAGTGGTATAGATACTACAACAAGTACAACATTATAAACGCATCATTGTATTTTATTTGTTGCTTTCGTTGGTCGATACGTCAAAAACACAAGCGAGTTTTGACATTTCTCTCTCTAAGTTCGAGAAAAAAGTAGCACAGCTGTACTTTCAAGTGTTAAGCTGAAATGGGCGAACTCATCCCTGAGACGCGAGCAAATGCCCCTAATACTCGCATTTCCAGCAAATCACATCCGTTCGTTGTTGGCTGTCCAATGTATCGCATAACGCATTTCAAAGAAAATTCGTCTCGCGGTCGAATTAGCCGTATGTGGAATAGACTCCCGGCAGAAGTCTTCCCAGTCTACTACAATTAAGAAAAATTCAAATTAAATGTTTACAAGCACAACTCCCTCCTCTATTTTTCTCTTCCGTTTCCTCATAACCTATTTTTCTAATACTAAAGCAATAAATTGCATTAGTAGGGGTATCCCCTGAGTGTTGGCTCAAAGTAAAAAAATTTAGTAACCGAAATATTATTTATTTCAATCGAACCAGCCTGTAACAACAAATTCTCGATGTCGAAAACGACTCTGTAGTAGATTAAAGTAACACACAATCTGAGTTCTTTAATCTACTACAAAATTCGACTTGCGGTGTTACCGACAACGAGAACCGTAATAAGGCTAAATAGTTGGAGAAAAAACTTGCAAAAAAATCATTACGCAGATCTTGTCCATTGTAATTGCTGAAATCTGATCCTTAAGATTTTATGAAATTCAGTTCCTTCTTCATAAATCTTTTTTAAATGAAACTTCATTCCTTTTTTAAACTTTTTTTAAATGCTTGGCTCCCTGTGCGACTCAGGTGATGTATTATATTTTAAATAAAAGCACTGTAGTACTAAAATAATTGTCAAGGTTTTCGATCAAAAATGCTTTCAGTGTCAAAATTTCATTTAATTAATCCTGTTTAAAGTTCACGATCTTCATGTAAATGATAGCCAAATTAACCAAGTGTTTGATAATTTAATATCACGTCCGTCAAATCTTAAATTCCGTTTTTATTTATTCCATCCAATATGTGTTGAACTCTTTAAATATCCATCAGCTTTATTACAATTTTGACACACAAACATACAGAAGATTTAAACAATTATGAATGAATTTGTTTAATCTTCTTCATCTTAAGCAAAATAATTGTTCTTCTTAATTATTTTATAATTATTTCTTTTTTTTATTCATTCTCTCGTTAAATTTTTTAGATGGTGTCGTTGTATATTGACTGTAAAATCCTTGAATTTAGTTGTTTGCTGCTGATTGTAAATTATTTAATTGATGTTTATTAACAACATTTTATCTTCATTTGTACTGCAACAACATTAACAGATTACAATAAATTTTGACAGCAATTATAAAAGTTTGTTAATTTATTAAGAACTTTGTTCTTAAAATAAATGGTAAAGAATTTCTTGTGAAATAAATGATTATTGGTCTTTTATAAGTTAAAAGAAGTTCTGGCGGTTACACAGCAGCGGATTAAAAATCGAAAAATTTTATCTAACCACTTCTTGAGATTAGTTTTGCCATTTATTGATTTTGCTGTTGAAGACGGAGAGCGCTCAAGAGGGAGATGGTGAGGCATTTGAGAATTCCTAAAAAAAAAAAGGATTCGTGTCATGCACAAGAAAATTTTATAGGATCATTTGAAGTAACACAACAGGTTATTCCTGTTCGTTCAAAATCATTTAAATTCACTCACACTTAAGGGAAGAAGAAAGATGCGACATAAAAAGAAGCCTAAAGACTTTGAACATCCGTTTTGCATATCAAAAATGCTGTTTAAACGATACTAGAAAAGCATTGTTATCATTGGTTTGAGACGATTCGAAAGACATTTTGGAATATTTCAAGTGCGTGATCGATAATCGAAAAACGTTCCGATTACACAGTGCAACAATATTCGGGTCATCCCCTCTATCCTCAACACTTGCAACGCGAAATGAAAGAAGACTACTAGTAGAACAAATTTTCCAAAGGGGTTTGAAAAGTTAGCTCGGGCTCCCGAAATATGGGCCCCTAAAGTTTTTAAATGTTTTGAAAAGGCGTTTGGTATAAATCAAAAAAATTTACGAAATGTACTTCTGAGCTAAAAAATAATTTCAGATGTCTGTAGTAGAATCGTATGGCAATTCTTTTCTTAGAATTTAATAACCCTCTAACTCTCATTTTAAGGGGTAATTTTTGCCCTTTTTCCCAACTCTTACATAAAAGTATACTAAAACGACACTTTTAAGGGTTAAAATGTTCTACGAATATTTTCTGCATCAAATTTCACTAGGGGTCATATAAGACCAAAAGTTCGTGTGATGTATGTAAAACGGATTTTCGAAATTCCGGGCCTTGAAATTTTTGAATTTTTCGAAAACTCGTTTTACATACATACATTGCACTATTTGTTGGTCTTAGAAGACCCCTAGTGAAATTTGATGCAGAAAATATTCATGAAACATTTTAACCCTCTAAAGTGCCATTTTAGTATATTTTTGTGTGGAAGTTAAAAATTTCCCCTTAAAATGAGTGTTAGAAGGTTAATATATTCTAAGAAAAGAATCGCCATACAATTCTACTGAAGACATCCGTAATTGCCTTTTTCAATTTTGTAAGTAGCTAGAGCTGTGAAATGAAAAATAATTTTTGAAAAAAAGTAACTTTTGAAAATTTTTGAGTTGTGCCCTTTAGTATTTAGGGTGCGATATAATTTTAATAAACTGTAATTGTTAAATCGTCGCTTTCGAGGACAAATCTGGCAACCATGCTTATAATAAGTTCGTTTGCTTCGCATATACTACACATTGAGTTAAGTCGAATCTAAATAAACCACTACATAATTTTTTTTTTTTTTTTTTTTAATTCTCTATGCTAATCCCCGCGAAGCTTGACGCTTGTCTGCAGGAAAGAAACCAGAGTCTCTGGCGGGAATCGAACCCGCAACCCCGAGGTTGATAGACTAGCCCACTACTAGCTAGCCTACCGGGGCACTCAATAATTCCAAAGCTACGGTTTCATAATTATTAAATATTTGACCAAATAACAAACATGGTCTTAATATTAGATAACAAAGCCAATTATACTGCAAGCCATAGCAACAAAATGTGTTTTTGTAAGATGTTGTTTAATAATAAAAATTAATATTGTTATTAAAAGAAATTATATTTTAGTGTGTCTGTTGTGACCAGAGTTTAAGTATGAGTACGATGAGTTACATTCAGCTTTTGAGTGAATATGAGCTTAGATAACATTGCAATTTGTATGATTGCGTATAAGTTCAAGGTATTATGAGTCATTTCACTACTCATTGCTGATCTCTGGTGGCAACCAGAAAGAATAATAGCCGCGGAATTGGTTCCTCGTAAGGAGCCCTTTAGAATTAGGTGGTGATTATTGTTGCAATAAAAAAATGATGGTTTGGCCCGTTACCTAGGGTGAAAGTCTGCCTGCTTGCAGATGCCCCTGCATGCTTTTGCCATTGAACAAAAATTGTTTTAAACAATGGTCGCACACACTATCATATATGAAAATTGCGAACCATACCAGAACGTTAGTTGTGTCCACTTATTGAATTGATGAGATTTTCTTCAAGATGGGCCTTTATGACTGGAACAATTGTGGCAATGATTTCTATGAGCACTTGCCAAATGGCCTACATAATCTCATGGTGGATTTTAAGCACTGGATGACAAACAATGTGTTTAACAACCTTTCCCGCGTGTGCTCGGCAAACACACACATACACGTAAGTAGCAATTAGAGTGTAAAATCTGACAAAAATTATGCGCCATTCCCTTGTTTATGAGCCGGAGCTATCTAATCTCCAGTACTTCCGTAATAACCAGCAGCATTAAAGAAGAGCCGAAAAAGGCCAAATTTTCCCTCGAAACAGTGGTGAAAATCAGCATTCTCTGTGGAAGTTTCCCTTCTTATTTTTTAGAATATATCACAGTCACCACGTGATCCCCAAGGCACACCTAAAAAGAGAAAGCACTCTCCGCGCAAAAGCATGATCCTGGAAAAAACACATCTCATGAAAATAGGCAAAAAACAACGAACCTCAATACCTCAATCTTGCATCTGGTTTCTATTTCAGAGTTTTCACTGGTATATTACCAATCCCTCGACCTTAATCTCTACTGAGAGACAACTAAATCTTCACTATACCCATTTTGACAATCTCATAAAACGTGCCGCTCACATAACTTATCTCAATTGCGAAGGCACCACTCCTTATGGGAGTATGCCGTCGGGGGTCTTAGCCAACAGTCAGTCCGGTGCCTTTCTCATCGGAGGCTATTGACTCCCGTGGTACCCAGATAGATAGGGTCGCTGGTCAGCCTTCGGTCTCAGGAAATCAGGAAATACCCCCGTGGGGGCATGACAGGTACTGGGCGATTCTATTCTGACGGGTGCAACATTTAGACGCTTTAAACGTCTTTTACTAATAGAAAGAAACACATTTGCAACTAAGTTATTTCTAGAAGGGGTAACAGAGCGGTATGGCCCTATGCTCCAATTTGGAACGACGGGAATAAATATATATATATATATATATATATATATATATATATATATATATATATATATATATATATATATAACAGAGCGGTTTAAAGTGCATGACGGGTGCAACTAAATTGGCCAACTTTCATAAGATCATACCACAAAAACACAAAACTGTGGTAATTTTTAAGCTTTTATTGTATTATTCTTTTGTATTGTGAAAGATGAGATATCAGACGATGATTATCAAATCAAACATCGTAGAGAAATATAATCCAATAATAAGAAATTTGCTCTTTAAGCCATGACGGGTGCAACATGCAATGAATTTTCTGTTCGCGCCAAACCTATGAATCTTATTGTTTCGAAGTGCACAACAAATTTATATTTAAGCTTACGTCTAAAAAAAATTAAATTATTACAAAATATAGATATTTTACTTTAAATTGGCTTCAAAAAAGTATCAAATAGTGTGACTTGAAAATTGATGTTAAAAGTTGTCTAGAATAGAATCGCCCTACTATGGTTTAACCTAAACTTCAGTCGAAGATTTTAGAAATGAAAAGATAAAGTTTCTCATTTGTTTTGGAGTGGATCCCAAAAGAGCTATAGCTTATGATGTCTAATACAATTTAATTGATATAATACGCTAGAGCGTAGAGAGGTACTTACGTTAAGCATGAAACAATCCTTCTTAAAGACACTCCACTTCAGTCGAGGATTAAAAACAAAAATTGACCGGATTTGTTTCAACCCTTAAAAAATAAAAAGTTTTTTGTTTTTTAGTGAAATCCATCTATTGACGGAAAGATAGAAAGAAGCTATATCTTACGATGGCTAATACATTTGGAATAATATTATATTTAATAATTTTTTTTTCACATAAAACTATATTTTTATGCAAGCCCATGTTGCCCCGGTAGGCTAGTTGGAAGTGCGAGGGTTGTGGGTTCGATTCCCGCCAGAGACTCTGGTCTACAACGGGCTAAAGTCCTAAGATACTATTGCTAGATTAATGAAGTCAGAAATGAAAATAAATACTTAAAACAGACGGAAAATTATTTAAAGACCCAATAAAAGTTCTTTGTTAAGGGTTCTATACATGATCAAAATGCTTGCTGTCAAGCTTGTGTACGTCTGCTTGACTTAATATCTAAATTCGTTTGATTTTTCCATCCATTATCGTTGGTATCACACAGACTTACAATTTGTTTACTCACGCTATAAACATGCTTGTTAAGCATTTTAATCGTGTATATGGGCGTTTCCAGGGAAAACTCGTACTTTTTTTTAATGTAACGCCAGCAAGCAAATAATATTGTATTTTGGGCCCATGTTGTTCAAATGTTATTCTTTTTGTTACTTAATGTAGACCTAAATAGTTGCGTTTGGACCAAAATAAAACAATTTTAATTACTTGCTGGCGTTACGTTACAAGAAGAAGACTTTTCGCTGGCTATGCCCGTAACAAATACAATTAACAGTGACTGCAATAACAAATGATCCTCTTAACGGTCTTTGAATATTTGTTAAAAGACGGATCAGACTAAAAAGTTTTACAATCAAGTCTTTCTTTACCTCTCTTAATTTTTTTTGATTTAATTTGGTTTTGAAAAATAGCATTTTTTAATTAAAGTTTAACTGTACATTTTCTTTACTTTCTAACCAAAAATGTTACGACTATTGTGAACAACATTTTGCAAAGAAATAAAATTTATCATTACAAGTCGTTAATGTTTTTGTTTAACTTGATTGTAT
Organism: Pollenia angustigena; assembly: GCA_930367215.1. Taxonomy (NCBI): domain Eukaryota; kingdom Metazoa; phylum Arthropoda; class Insecta; order Diptera; family Polleniidae; genus Pollenia; species Pollenia angustigena. The sequence continues at coordinate 120,783,617 of OV884059.1, read as the reverse complement.
TCTTATGTTTTTTTTTTTTGTGTGTTCAAATTCTAACATTTTGACAACAGAACAATAAAATAAAGAAAATTGTATAAAGAAGAGAACAAAACAACAGACACTCTCCTGCAAACACATTCTCACACTTTACTATGAAATGCAGCAACAAATGATGATGAAGAGGAAAATGGCACAATAAATTTTCAAATATTAATTGCTCACCAATTTGGCTTGTCTGCAAAATGATTAGCGCAGGCATTTTTATAACAAAACAAAAATAAAAAAACATTATAAAATTTAACTACACAACACAACACACCACCACCAAAAACACAAACGACAAAAAAAAAAACAGCCATCAAATTATTAAATTGTTTTTTGTTTATTCGCCAGTTGTGTCTTTTTAAATTGTAATTGTTGTTGCACACAAGAAAATATAAGTAAAAGAAGACCCATGAAAAATTCAATAATTTATTTAATTTACGCTCTTTGATATAAATAAATTATTTTAATTGTACACAGATGCGCCTAGTCTGAAAATTATGGTGACGATTAAGGCGGTGATGATCATGAAGATTGTTATACATCTTGTGTCACTTAAATTTAGAAGGAGTGGGGGGCGAGAATGTGTGTGTTAAATTTAACGGGTTTAATGAGTAACAAATGTTAAATTTTCACATTAATCATACGCACCTTGTTACTGGAAAATATTAACAATTCTGTGGCAAAAAGGAAAATGTGCTTAAGTCGACTTAAGCTAAATTTGAGTTCATGGCACCTTTGCAATCTCCATGTTCAAAAGTACCAATGGACCAAGTTTGAATTATTTTGTACGTTTTTTTTTAGGAATTTATAGCAAAATTAATTTTTGCTTATTTTTTGTAATGAGCAATTTTATTTGGAATAAGCATTGTTTAAAAACTGCAGTCGAAGCAAAAAATTGACGAACAAAAAACCAAAATCTGTATACAACTTTTCGCTTTTTGAGTTGGTTTGACAGCGACTTTTTAAATTTAATGTAGCAGAAGTAAAAGCAACAGTTTTTTTTTTTTTTTTTGGGCAATGATAAATGAAGAAGTGGAAGAAATTACAGTTTTTCTACTTTGACTGCAGTTTTTTAAACACTGCACTGAAAGCAAAATTTAATAAATCATTTTTATAAAAAAATTTTTCTTGGGTAAATGAAAATTTTCATTGTCTAAATGGAATTTGATAGTTATAATGAAGTATTTTCGTTAAAATCGCTTCATTAGATTTCGTAATTACGTTAAAAAATTTCATTGGATATATGAAAACTTAAGTTTGTCCAAGTTAAACAAAAAATTTTAATTGGGAACAAAAAAAAAAACAATATACAGACCAGAGAACTACTATTTTTCTTGATTTATTCATACGCTAAAATTTACATTCAATCCACTCGGTGGTGTTGATAATGGTAAACAACAATAAACCACTCGAAGAGACGCTTTTTTAAATTAACAACAATAAAAACAACAATAACAAGAATACATTGTACCTACATAGAGAACTACTGTACTTTTCAAAAGTAAAAAAATTCTGTTTCTATTTAAATTGTTTGTATGTACCTACATATGTATGTGCGTTTAGTTTCATTTCAATTTTTTTTTCTTGTATGTACTACATACATAGTTAATGCTGAATGAATACATGAGTAATGATTGCTTTATTTCTGGCTTTTTTGTTTGTATTTTTTTTTTCTTTACCAAAACAATCATTGTCGCTCCGAACACAAAAACATCTTTATTAAATAACGAAGCTAACGATTGTATAAATAACAAAGCACGATGTGCATTATTTAAATGTCTGCAAATCAGCAGCGAATATTTGCGGTTGCGCAAGTTTGATTGTATGACCGCAAGTGAGTGTATTTGTTGCTGTTGATTTAATGCGATTTTTTTACAATTGCACAAAGCCGTTCTCTGATACAGACACAGAAAAAATTATTAGTTGTTTTTTATCAATCAAAAAAATTATTTAAAAAGTATTTAAATTAAATTAATGTGGTAATTGAATCAATTATTTTTTTTTTTGTTGAATGAAAATTAAAAATATAATTTTAATTTAATTTAATTAGCATTTTAGTTCACACAGAAAAAAATCAAGTTAAAAACGTCGAAAACAAGGTTGATTTAAATTTTTTCGGTGGTGATTTTGCTTCATACGGGTTTCATGTTAATTCAACCTGATTTTACAATAACTGCGAACAACATTTTTTTCTTTTGATATAACTATAATTCATGTTAATTTAACATTGCAGTAAAGTTAGAGCAAAATGTAATTTATATTGAAATAACAATCGGAATCACGTTGAATGAAAGTTATTTCCAGTTGAAACTACGTGAATTTCATGTAGAATCAAATGGGTTTGAGTGTATTTTAACAGTGTGAAGAAGCTTCAGACAACATTTGCATTTATGTAAGAATAATTCAAAACCCTGTAACACATGTTTCACTTATTTTGTATTCTCCTTTGTTAACAGAAGCATCAGCAGAATCGCCCGATATGGTCGTCATTCTACTTTGAAAACTTGATGTACTATTTAAATAAACAATTTTAATTAAAAGAATACGGGAATTGTCTTCTTTTTATAACATATTTTAAAAGTGAAAATAAAAAATGTACATTATTAAGTAGGTATGTTAATTTAACTAGATAAACTTTTGATTTTAATACAAAACAGGTTTTTATGGGTTCAATATTGAATCCAGATTTATTTATATTTTAATATTTTTTTTTTATTTTTTTAACAGTGAATAATATTAAATAAACGTAATTTAAGGTTATTTTGATATTTTTTATTAAAAATTAATATGAAATAATGATAAATTTTAGTAAAGGGCATAATTTTTCTGAAATTTAACATGATTCTCAATCAACATTTTTCCATGTTAATTTTACATGGGTATTTTTTTCTGTGTGTTGTTTTTAAATAAATTTTGAGTTAAAAAATTAATTAAATAACAAAAAATTATTTCGTTTAAAACAAAATAATTCAAACTTGTGAAATTGTTGTTGGAAATTGTCGAAATCAATCAACACATTGTTTAAAACGGCAAAGTTTATTTTAACATTTTTTTAATTAAATTTAAAAATATTATTTATTGAGAAAAAAATATTCAAAATATTAAATTCTTACAATTTTTAGTAATCAATATAATCATTTTGGTAATAGGTGCAAAATCAACAAATGGGTTGCTTGATTATATGAATTTGGAACAAATTTGGTGATTAGAGACAATTTTTAATTTTTTCTGTGGACATAACTATATTCATAAATTAATACAAAATTATAGTTTCCGTAAAAAAATGTTTAATTGTTAATCAAAAAATGTAAGATTTAGTACATCTAATGTAATATGCCATTAAATTTATGAAATCAAAATTTTTTTATAAAAGCAACATATTTCAATAATGCTTTCATAAATGAAAAATGTCATTATAGTAATGAAACAATCAACGTTTTTATTGTTGTTATGGACAATTTAATCTCATATTTACGCTCTTAATTGAGTAAAAAACAAAGTGTTTTTATCCAAAAACTACACTGCCCCGGTAGGCTAGCTGGTAGTGAGTTAGTCTATCAGCACCGAGGTTGCGCGATCGATTCCCGCCAGGGACAGAAAAAAAATAAAAAAATTAAAAAAAATTTTTTTTTTTTTACTCTATTGAAAGTATTCATCCAATGAATAATATACATAGATCTAATGTAATGTTTCATTTAATACATTTTAATGAAACAGGTTTCATTGATCCAACGAAGCGCTGCGTATGTTCCTTTTTAATGCAATTTTTCATGGGATTAGTGTCAAAATTCATTGGTATTGCGAAGAAAATTCTTTCAGTGGGGGAATAACAACTAAACTTAACTTCCGATCGGCCACGTAAGGAGTAAAAACTTCAAAATCTATATATATTAAACAGGTTGTGTGTATGTATGTATGTATGTAAGTATGTATGTATGTATGTTTTTTTTTTTTTTGGGACGTAGTGATAGCGCACAATCATCTTGTGGCCCCACGATATCTTTACCAACACCACCCCGGAACCACGTCAGTACTCCATCAGGGCGGGTAGTTTATCTGCGTTGTTTCATTCTTACGTCCCCCTTCGTTTATCATGATAGGAGGTTCAGAACTAAGCTCGCATTGTCGCCATCCGCACCTCTTTGCTATATTCTTCTTCGTATCTCCTCCAGACTACGAAGCTCTATCATTACCAGCTAGTCGCACCCATGCTCCCAGTTATCCAGAGAGGACAACATGATGCCAATTATGTTCTGTATGTATGTATGTATGTATGTATGTTTGTAACGTATGGACTCCAAAACGGCTGGACCGATTTTGATGAAATTTTCAGGGAATCTTCAGAATATTTAGGCGGGTGACACTGTGAAGTCTGATTCTCGGTCTGCGGGCGGAGGGGCGTGGCAAAATTCAATTTTCATATTGCACCACCAATGACATCTACATAGTTTGGACGGGTTTTTCTCTAAAATGATCGCCATGGTTCAACTTAGGTTTTTACGGAAAGAAAATTTTGCCCCGCCCACTTTAACGCCCACTTTATTCGATTTACCTAAAATCAGAAAACGGCTCCATCGATTTGACTAATTTTTCATTCAAATGTTCGTATCTTTTTTCCTTATTTGGACAGGAAAACGTCTGTCGGGTCAGCTTGTATACTATAACCGACAAGAAAGTGATGATTTTATGATTACAAGAAAAGTGTATTTAAAAAAAAAAAATTTTACGTTTAAAATTGCTTTCCAGCAAAACTAAAAAAATAAGATATAGCATTTTTTTCTTATTGCATTGTGGTACATAATATCTTAAGTTGAGATAAGTTAGTAAAAAAGCATTTAAAAAAAACTCGGTGAAAAAATATTTTTATCAAATAATAATAAGCCAAAATTAAAGAAAAATTTCGTTTATAATACAAAATTTTAAAAACGTAACCTAAAATGTTTTTTGAATGAAAATTCGTATGATTGACAACATTTCTTTCAACTTTTTTTATTAGATGACTTAAGATGTTTTGTCAAAATGCCATAAATTTATAAGTAGTAAAGGGTGTCAAAATTTGAGTTACTGTCGGTCAATGGAAATCGCTACAGGAAGATGAGCCGAAGCTTTGTGTTTCAGAAAAATTAATGATTTAGACGTAAAGAATATGTGGTTTCAACAGGATGGTGCCAGTTGCCACACATCAATAGAAACAATATATCTTTTGAAAGAAAAGTTTGAAAATCGCAATATCTCTCGTAAAGAAGGAGTGAATTGGCCACCAAAATCTTGTGATTTGACACCTTTTTACAAATTATTTTTGCGGTACAACAATAATCGCACAACAGTTCAAGAGCTTGAAAACAACATTATCGAGCAGATATCGACCATTGACAACAGTTAATTGAATAACGTGATTAGGCGACTGCCGAGCCAGTAGGGAGGTCACTTGATCGACATGATTTTTAATTTTTAGTCAGCACCTATTTTTAAAACAGGAAATAAAAATATTTTTTATACCTCAAAAAAACTCTTTTTTTCTATTAAAATTTTAATTTTTAAGTGAAAAATATGAATTTTTTTTTAACTTTTTCAACGATTACTTTTCCCTATTTTTGTAAAAATAGATAAATTCTATTGCACAGAAGTGAATCATCGTTTGAAGTCACAAGCGAATAAAAATTTTTTTTTTGATATTTTCGAGTGAAGTCAGGCTTATATTATTACTCTTATAATGGGTGATTTTTAAGCTATTATCTTTTTGGCAACACTGGTACGTTAATAGGCCGAATTGTCGATTTTGGAGTGAAGATCAGCCAGAAGCATTGCAAGAGCTACCAATGCATCCAGAAAAAGTCACAGTTTGGTGCGGTTTATGGGCTGGTGGCATCATTGGACCGTAATTCTTCAAAGATGATGCGAATCGTAACGTAACTGTAAATGGTGAGCACTACCGTGAGATGATATCCAACTTTTTTTTTTGCCCAAAATGCAAGAGATTGACTTGCATGACATGTGGTTTCAACACGACGGTGCCACATGCCACACAGCACGCTTAACAATTGACTTATTGAGAGCCAAATTCGTTAAACATTTTATTTCACGTTCGGGACCGGTCAATTGGCCGCCTAGATCGTGCCATTTAACGCCTTTAGACTATTTTTTGTGGGGATATGTTAAAGCTCATGTCAATACACACATGCCCGCTTCAATTGACGCATTGACGCATTGGAAGACAACATTAAAGCATTTACTGCCTGTTTAACGATATCGAACGCCATCGTTCGCTTAGAAAATAACATTAAAAACAAAAACAAACTTCGAACAATGTTCGATTTTTGTTTTTGTTTTAAATGTAATTTTCTATGCGAACGATGACGTTCGATATCGTTAAACAGGCAGTTAGTCATGAGATACCGGCCGAAATGTTGGAAAGAGTATGTCAAAATTGGACTAAGCGGATGGACTATTTGTGGCGCAGTCACGGTCAACATTTGCATGAAATAATCTTCAAAGATTAAATTATATGGACCGTACTATCGATTTAAATAAAGATTTCATAAATTTTTCTGAATTTTATGTGTTTTTTTTTAACTTTCCTATCACCCATTATAAGGCATGATTGTTGTTTGAGGTGAGCCGCTTTAAAGCAATAATGCCTTTAATTGAAGCAAAGCCACGAATAACGTTGTAAAAGACATATTTTGAAAAACCTGTTCATTTTGTTGCAGATTACCGTCAACATAACTCTTACATTGCTCAAACATCAAATTAACCTTGTCGAAGTCAAAATGCAATTACAAAGATTCAGCCAGTGGAAGAAGGATGTTAGACACTTACAAAATGATTCAAACGAAATTGTACTGATACATTGATAAGTTGTTATTGTTTTTTGAAAACTAATAAACAATAATTATATCAGAGAAGACTTTGTGGGATAGTGCGTAACGGCCTTAAAAAAAGTTTCAAGTGACATCGCGATTTGGTTATGAAACGTTTTCCCCCTAAAACAAATTCCGAAACATTAAATTTACATGTTATTTAAAATTAAAATTCTTGATTTTTTGCATAACAGTTTTTCCATTATTTTTGATAATCTTAAAAAAAATTTCAAAATTAATAATCTTGGCTTTTAAAAACTTTTTTGCGCTCCTTAAAAATAATTATTTTGTCACTTACAACGGTTATTGCGACTTTACTACAAAGCTAAACTAAAATTAATTGAGAAACTAATTGTTGAAAATTTCAGTGTATCGGTTAATAATTATTATAAAGATAAACTAACTATTTTAGATAAAAAAGATTCTTCACATATGTTTAGTGAATTAAAAAAAATATTTAAACCTAAGCTGTCAGTAGATATAGATGTGGTAAAAATTAGTCACGAAGATGAAAACCTATTAAGTTATGTCGGTGAAAAATCCCCTCACTACAGAGAGCGATAATGGTAATATCATTATAAGAGATCAACAGCAAATTTAATAGGAGCATCTCTCGAAAAGACCCATTCATTTAAAGAGATTGACCAGAATAATAGTTTACAGGTTGATGTTGACAATCGTTTCAACAGATTTTTAACAGAAAAATCTAGTTATGAATATAACCAGTCATGTTTTACGACCTTTAATTCAGATAAAAGGGCAAATCAATTAAGTGCTTCACAATCAGAGAACTTTTTTATTACACAGGAAAAAATTTTCTATATTTTTAGAAATCTAAGAAATAAATTTTCGTCTGGTGTTGATACCATTCCAAATATAGTATTAAAGAATATCCCTGATGTATTAATACTTGATTACTGCACATTATTTAACAATATGCTTAACAACTCCTATTTCCCCCGAGCATGGAAATTGGCTAAAGTTGTGGTATTGGCCAAAAAAGATAAGGACACCAGCAATCCGAAAAATCTGAGAGCCATAAGTTTGCTCCCAAAAATAAGCAAAGTTTTTGAAATATGCATAAATATTAATATTTTAAATTTTTGTCAGAATAACAATCTGATTAATGATAGACAATTCGGTTTTAAGTATAAACATTCTACGATTCACGGAATACACCTTTTGACTTCTAACATTAATTGGAATTTAAATAAATCTCTCTGTACAGGCACATGCCTTGTCGATTTTGAAAAAGCGTTCGAAAGCATTTGGATTCCTGGCGTTATATATAAACTTTTAAAATACAAATTCCCAATTCATTTGGTAATTTTAATTTATAACATGCTATCCAAAAAATCGTTTGTCGTTTGCAACAGAAATGAAGTTAGTAGCAGGGAATTTATTATAGTTAATGGGTTACAACAGGGGACAGTTAATGCTCCTATACTTTTTTATATATTTATTCATGACCTTTTAAATAGCATTGATAATATTATTGGTTTCGCAGATGATATTATAATATATCATGCTGACAACAAAATAGAAGAAATAAATGAAAAATTGCAAGATCATTTTAATATTGTAGAGAAATATGCTAATGATTGGAAAATGAAATTAAATGTGGACAAATGTGAAACAATACTATTCCGTCCTCCTGTTGGAAAGTGCAACTATAATAAAGGGTGGTTAAATTGTAAGGGCCGATGTTGAATGTGAACCACACCTAAACGCCAAGTTTTTTTCCGAATTTTACTTGACATTTCTCTATTTCAGACTTTTTCAATTTGAACCATGGAGAGATACACAATCCAACAACGCGTTAAAGTTATCCAGACTTATTATGAAAATGGGCGTTTAAATCAAAATGCATATCGTGCACTTCGTGATTTTTTTGGCCAATTTGATCGTCCAAATGTGCGTACAATCGCAAAAATCGTGGAAAAATTCGAGCAAACCGGGTCTGTAGAAGATGTGAGAACACCAGTGCATGCTCGTGCAGCTCGTACTGCAGAAAATATTGCTGCTGTTCGCGATAGTGTGGCTGAAGAGCCGTCCACCTCAACTCGTCGTCGTGCCCAACAATTGCACCTCTCACGCTCGTCGTTGATGATCATTATGCATAAAGACTTGCATTTACACGCTTACAAGGTGCAATTGGCCCAAGAACTAAAGCCTCTTGACCATTCCAAACGTCGTGAATGAGCAGAATGGTGGCAGGAAATGACAACAGTGGATGATCAATTTTCGAAGAAAATCATCTTCAGTGATGAGGCACATTTTCACCTCAGTGGATTCGTCAATAAACAGAATTGCCGCATTTGGGCGAATGAGAATCCAAGAGTGATTGTCGAAAAACCAATGCACCCACAAAGAGTGACTGTTTGGTGCGGTTTATGGGCTGGCGGCATCATCGGGCCGTATATTTTCCAAAATGAGGCCGGTCAGGCAGTTACTGTAAATGGTGTTCGCTATCGTGAGATGATAACGAACTTTTTATGGCCCGAATTGGAAGATATGGATGTGGACGATATGTGGTTTCAGCAGGACGGTGCCACTTGCCACACAGCTAACGAAACAATGGCTCTTTTGCGCAACAAATTCAATGGCCGTGTTATCTCACGTAATGGCGATGTCAATTGGCCGCCAAGATCATGTGATTTGACACCGTTGGACTTTTTTCATTGGGGTTATTTGAAAGAAAAGGTGTACGTCGATAAGCCAGCAACAATTCAAGAGCTAAAGGATGAGATAATTCGGCACATTAACGGCATAGAACCTCCATTATGCCTCAGGGTCATCGAAAATTTGGACCATCGGATGGAGGTGTGCCGCCGTGGTCGCGGCGCCCATTTGGCCGATATTTTGTTCCATACACAATTGAGTAATACCAATATATCATAATAAAATAAAATTACAATAATTTCCTAAATAGTTTGTGTTTTATTCAAAATCAACATCGGCCCTTGAAATTTAACCATATAAGGCGCAACTGGAAATCCTTCGGCATTAAATCCAGTCACAACATATACATACCTAATAAACATACGGTCAAGTACCTAGGAATCCATTTGGACAAATTTTTCTACTTTAATGAACATGTCAACATACAAATCAAAAAAGCTAGAAATGCTTATTTTATGTACAGAAAACTATTTTTTTCTAAACATATTAAACCTGATATCAAGCTTCTCATGTATCAAACTTTAATACGTCCAATTTTAACATACGGTTACCAAATTTGGTTTAATGTTTCTCCTTCCTATACGGAAAAAATACGTAAATTTGAAAGGAGATGCCTAAGAGCATGTACCTCGTTATACAGATCCCCGGGTAGCGAATTTACGAAATTTATAAGTAATTCGAAACTTTACAATTCTGCCAAAATTAGCATACACCTTATTAGAGAGCATATTAGATCTTGTTGTGATCGTTATGAAAATAATCTAATAATGGCTCCCTATTATGCCAACGACGAATATATATCCAAAACACTACAAAATGGTTATGTTCCTCCTGAAGCATTTGTGTACCTCGATAAGAACAGTTTTATACAGAACTACACAGGCGTCCCTATATTTTTCCATATATATAGAAGAGCAAATATTAAGGCTATCACTAGCAAGCAACTGACAGCTGAGAGCAGAGGATAAGAACATATTTCCAAATTTAAATATTAGTAAATACTGGTGGCTTAGTCAAACACCCTAATTTCTTCTTTTAATTCCTGACTTTTCCTTTTATTATAATAATTGTTATTGTAATGTTTTTTGAATAATTTTTCATTACGAAACATATGTATGTTATTAAAAAACAGATATAACCTTGTATATATTTGTATAAGGATCATAATTAGTTTTAAAAAATGTTTATATTGTATTTTATACCTATATATATTATACTAGAGAGCTCGTTTATGGGACAGTGTATAGTTATATGCTATTTATACTATTACTTTGTTTATTTGTAGTAATTATTATAAAAATTTTCTTTAAATAAACGTTGGTAAAAAAAAGCGACTTTTCTTTTATTTTTAAACAAATATTAAATCGTTGCTTTCAAACTTTCAAACTCTTGAAAGCAATTATGATATTAAGTAAGCAATTAATTACATTTATGGACTTTAGCTGCTTCCAAATCTTGATAATTTTTGGCTGGAAAAAGGCTACATTGTCAACACTGGTTTTGACACAATAGTGCTTATACCAAATTAGCTAGATGAACCAACTTCGGGTCAGATATTCCCGGAATAGGGACATGTTATTTAAAGTTATAAACTAAAGATAAAAAGGCCTTTGCTAAGGCATGGCGAAAATATTTATTTAAAATTTGTTTGTTCTTTTTTCTAACAAATGAATAGTAACACCAAAAAAAACTTGTCATCCCGAAAAAAACATTTCTTATCTTAACAAAACTCTTAAGACAAATAATTGTGTTAATCCATTTGAATGTATTTTTTTTTTTTGTATTTTTAAAAGAATGAAATCATTTTATTTGCCCATAAATAATAAAATAAACATAAATTACGTTTGCGATTCTTTTCATCTTCTTAGTTTTATGAAAAATTAGATTCATAAAATAATATATTTAAACATACTCATCTGAAAAAAGAACAAAATCATTAATAAAAAAAATATTAACAAAAAATTAACAGACTCACTAAATAAAAATACAAATATAAGAAAAAAAAAATTAAATTTCTAACTTAAAATAACATTAAAGTAATCAAACGCATGATTAGAAAATGAGGAGAAAAAAAGAGCTGCGATCTGCAACCGATCAGCCAACCATCTCAGCCAGGTGTTAAAACAGTCTAAAGCAATGAGATAAGAGGCACAAAAACACGTGATTTTAATCGGGTAAAAAAAATTTATATTATTTTATTAAGTTTGTTGTTGTTTTTTTCTTAATAGTTTGTTGTTCCTTACCAACCACATCTATAAAAAGTTGTGAGGTCTTTTCAACTGAATTATTGTTTGTCTGTGTTTAAAATTATATAAAAAAAATATTTTGAAAATAAAACTTAAAAATAGAAATAAACACGAATAATATTTTTAAACATGGATTTTATAACGAATTTTACAAAAGATTTATAACGCTAATTGTCTTTAACAATGTTTGTCAGCGTCAACGCCAACATCATGCCATTTAATGTCTCTTTTTAGCGTTTGCTACAGTGGGACGGGTGATTAAACATTAGATGAAAAACGATAAAAAAAACTATTTAAATTAAAAAAAAAAAAAAAAAAATACAATATAAAAAAGTTTGAACTGGCAAGCCCATTAAAAAAGTCCAGGGTATGTGCTGTCTTTAGGCATAACATACTTCACGACATTGCACTTAAAGGAGATGAAGGTGAAGACTAAGACTAGACCAAAGTCTTATCGAATAAAACGGGAACTAAAAGTCCTGCGATTTTATAAAGGGTTACATTTTAAGGGCCGATTTTGAATTTGAACCATACCTAAGCGACAATTTTTTCTGCATTTAATTTGACATTTCTCAATTTCAGACTAACTCATTTTGAACCATGGAATGATACACAATCGCGCAACGCGTTAAAGTTACTCAGGCTTATTATGAAAATGGGCGTTCAAATCAGAATGCCTATCGTGTACTTCGTAATTCAGTGATGAGGCACACTTTCATCTCAGTCGATTCGTCAATAAGCAGAATTTCCGCATTTGGGCGAATGATAATTCAAGAGTGATTGTCGAAAAACCAACGTACCCACAAAGAGTGACTGTTTGGTGCGGTTTATGGGCTGGCGGCATCGTCGGGCAGTATTTTTTCCAAAATGAGGCCGGTCAGGGATTTACTGTGAATGGTGTTCGCTATCGTGAGATGATAACGAACTTTTTATGGCCCGAATTAGAAGATATGGATGTGGACGATACGAGGTTTCAACCGGACGGTGCCACTTGCCACACAGTTAACGAAACAATCGCTCTATTGCGCTACAAATTCAATGACCATGTTATCTCACGTGGTGGCGTTGTCAATTGGTCGCCACGATCATTTGATTTGACACCGTTGTTCTTCTCAGCCTAAGCGTCATCGAAAATTTGGACCATCGGATGGAGGTGAGCCGCCGAGTTCGCAGCGGCCATTTGGCCGATATTTTGTTGCATACATAATTGAACCATACCAATATTATCATAATAAAAAGAAATGACAGTAATTTCATAAATACTTTTTTTTTTGTCAAATTCAACATCGGCCTTTAAAATTTAACCGCCCTTTAGATACCACATCGAGTAGGCTCAATCAACCCTTCGGGTGGAGTTCGGCCAGCTGACAGATCTTCCTGTCACTTTTCAGATTTGCTACCATTTTTCTTTCGCATCGCAATAGAGAGTAGCACCCAGATATTTTCTTAGTAACTTTTGAGATGATTTTGAAATAAACTGTGTAGACAATTGTTATGAATATAAAATTTAAAAAAAAAAGTTCTTTAATGGAGTCAAGAAGGAAATTCTAACGCTTCATTATTAAACGAAAAATTAACAATTCACAAAGTGTTGTAAAGTGCGAAGTACTAGAGCACTGTTGCAAACAGTCTGTTGAATTATCATACGATAAATTAGTTTTAACATCAAAATCAAATGACAAAAAAATAAAACCAGCTCAAAAAGAGCACACTGAAAATACAAATAGGCAATTCACAAAGAGTTCTATTTTGTCATATTGGTTCCATCTGCTATATTTTTATGAAAGTCACATGCATTAAATTAAAAGATATACACCAATGTGGCACAATAGAGCACTCTGATCATTGCCTTTGTCGTCAATTAGGCAATTCCCAAGTGCTCTATAGTGCCACATTGGTTGTATATTAGGCTGGTTCATATATCGCACTTTTTTTGTTTTTGTTATTTTTATGTGGGCCAACCGAAATATATATTAAGTACAGTGAAAAAATAACAAATAATTTTTTAAAATTTTTTTTATTAAGATTAAGGGGTCGCTTCTTCTTCTGCCTTTATATATTTCCAGTTGGGTGTCTATTAAAAATTTATGCACCTCATTATTAAATAAAGATTTTTTTTTAAAAAGGGAGAGCATTTTTTGGACTCATTTTCTGAGACCACAAAGCGATTTTGTCCGACCGTCCTTCCGATTGTAATTTGAAATTTAATAGTAAGGTATAACTTAAAGGAAAATAAAGAAAAATGAAAACACAAAATGTACTTTGGACTTCAAGAAGAATTCTTGACAAAAGTACGAGAAAACTGAAGTAAGGAAAAAACATGTAAAATCAATTAAAATGGATAATCATTCAGAAAAGCAAATTTCGATCTACCAAAGGTTAAAATGCAATTTGGTTTAAGGATTGATGTTTGACTATTGACGTCAGCAGTCGTCGATGGCTGCGAGTGTAAGACGGCAAATCCATCTGAAGAGATCGAGTGGTTGCGATCGAAACATGTCATGGTAACGTGCCGGCCAGGGTCAAGAATGAAAGATTATCAATAACAATTTTAATTAATTTTCATGTTGTAAAATTCCTTTCGTCATAAAAATAATTTAATGAAAAAATTAAATTTGATAAACTTAAGCCTAAAAATATTAAAAATTTGGATTAAAAACCATAAATAGTTCAACAAAATAACCACAATACTAATTATTGTTAAAGCTAAGGCACGAGCTCTATGTGTACATTTGTCTTTCAGGTTGTGCTGACAAAGGTCAACAGAAAAGAGAAAGACAAAATGAAAAACAAAAAATGTACTTGGACTTCAAGAAAAATTCTTGACAAAAGTACGAGAAAACTGAAGTAAGGAAAAAACATGTAAAATCAATTAAAATGGATAATCATTCAGAAAAGCAAATTTCGATCTACCAAATGTTAAAATACAATTTGGTTTAAGGATTGATGTTTGACTATTGACGTCAGCAGTCCTCGATGGCTGCGAGTGTAAGACGGCAAATCCATCTGAAGAGATCGAGTGGTTGCGATCGAAATATGTCATGGTAACGTGCCGGCCAGGGTTCGAGCCCCGGCCACGGTCAAGAATGAAAGATTATCAATAACAATTTTAATTAATTTTCATGTTGTAAAATTCCTTTCGTCATAAAAATAATTTAATGAAAAAATTAAATTTGATGAACTTAAGCCTAATTAAAAATATTAAAAATTTGGATTAAACACCATAAATAGTTCAACAAAATAGCCACAATACTAATTATTGAAAATAAAGATATTGTGTTAAATTTGCTACAAAACTTTTAATATATCATGGACAATTCCGAGTGAAATAAGTGGCCGCCCCCTGAAACTAAAACTTTTATTATTTAGTTTTTCTGAAATGTTTCAGCCTGTTAGAGAATCAAAATGAGTTTTCTTTACAAAAGTTTATTTTACATCAAGCACAAACGCGTTCTTTAAGACTACGGAACCGGGACTACATTTTTTGTTATTTTCTTAAAAAAAAAAAAAAAAAAATACATATAAACGAAACACACATTTTATTAAAGAGTGGATTGATTTTTGTGTTCTATATTGATATGTGTATGTATTTAAAACAATTACTATTTAAACAAATGTGCCAAGTTTCCTATTCCAAGTTTCTATTTGACTACTCGCCCATCCTTCAAAAAAAGTCTTGTACGTGGGTTGACAAACTTCTTGCTGTGCCAAAATTATCTACTGGAACGAGAGTTACCACGTCGGAAATTTTTGGTACATTGCAATGTATTGGTAGAATGGAATATTTTAGTAAAAGTCTGCCACAAATACTTTAAGAAGAAAAGGTGCATGTATTTTGTAAGAACAAAAGATAGATAAAGATGCTTTGGCTGGTGTGTCGTGATCACATTTTGGAAATAATACTTAAGCTGTAGTTCGCCAAGCACTTGGTCTGAAGTATTGGTATTAAAAGGATTCATATTAGCCTGGAACAAAATTAATTGGAAAAACTTTTTATCGGGAATTTCTGATCGTTTTATTTTTACAATTGAAGCACAGCCGCGAATAACGTTGTAAACGCCACATTTTTCAAAAACTGTATTTTAGCAGATAACCGTTAACCTTACTCTCTTTGACAGTTTAAACATCAAATCACTCACAATTAATCACCTTAACGTCTTCAAAATGGCATACAAAGTGACAGCCAGTGGAAGAATGTTTTAAGTTA
Source organism: Pollenia angustigena (assembly GCA_930367215.1). Taxonomy (NCBI): domain Eukaryota; kingdom Metazoa; phylum Arthropoda; class Insecta; order Diptera; family Polleniidae; genus Pollenia; species Pollenia angustigena. The sequence continues at coordinate 120,767,598 of OV884059.1, read as the reverse complement.
CTATTAAAATGATGTAACCGAAATGGTCTTGCAATGCGGAATAATGTTTTAAAAGCCTTATGCACAAAAGTTTTTATTATCATTATTTTTAATAATAGAAAAAAAAGTTTTTTAAAACAAATAATCCTGCCTGTCAAAAAAGGTTTTTTTGCTCTCCTGAAAAATTATTATTTTGTAACTTAAAACGTTATTCGCGGCTGTACTTCAATTGTAAAAAATTATACTGATGAGACTATTTTCTTCATCCAAAATCAGTTAAAACCGTTTCAGCCTCGAGATGACAATAAAGAACAACTGAAGCTACTATCATGTTCTCAGGAGGTATTCCCGAATCTGAATTGTCTTTTAGAGCACTTGGAGCGCTTTCCACTGCAGCCATTAAAAAATCCTTGGTTATCTATGGTATTTATCAGAACAGCTTATTGCATTCGCCTTATTGGACGACCAAGTCTCCGTTGATACAAAAAAAGGTGGTGGCCGCTTTAGATTTTGAATGACAACCCCTTAAAACAAAAAAAAATTAGATGCCACTCTAATAATTATTAAGCAAGCAATAAGAAGATTTCGTTTGTAAAAACACTCCTAGAATTTTTAGCATAACCAGCATTTTATCAAATTTCATTAAGAACGTGTCGAAGATCGCACTGATGGAGGAACATAATAGACTACATACCAACAATGAACAGCAGAATCAATATTTATTGTCGCTGGTGAAAGATTATAGACAAAAATATCCAAATTCTAATAAATCAACTTTTCTCCAATAATTATTTTTAGGAAAATATGTATAACCTGAAAATTCGTTAAAGGCAAAAAAAAATATCTTATCAAAATAAATTTTATGAATTGACTAATTTTGTTAAGTTTCTATTTTACGTGTAAACATTAAAACCATTTTTTTAATTAATATATATTTTAAGTTTTATAAAACACATGAAACCTATTTTAAGATTTTTATGTTAATTAATTAATTTTGAAATAAATTATTTTAAATATAAAAAAATACGCTCGCAATCGTCTTATTTCTGGGTTGTAGTTCCACTATTAAAACAAATACTAAAAAATTCGAAAAATTAAAGAAAACCTTATAAATGATGAAGGATTATCAATACCAGCTGCCGTATTCTGTAATTCGCTTAGCTAAAGCTAAATCTCGATCGCTAAAATTCCTTAGAGAAAACAAAATTTAAAATTTTTAGCGATGACACTAAAAGCTGAAATTGCGGCAAATTAAATTTGTATTGCATTGCCATATTTAGCAATGCACGTTACTGAATTACATTTGTAGCCGAAATTTGCAAAATTTGCTTTATAGATTTTTAGCTTTAGAGATTTAGCTTTAGCGAGTTACGGAATACGGCTGCAGTTTTGATTAATTTTCATGTTGTAAAATTCCTTTCTTCATAAAAATAATTTAATGAAAATTAAATTTCATGAACTTAAGCCTAATTAAAAATATTAAAAATTTGGATTAAAAACCATTAATAGTTCAACAAAATAACCACAATACCAATTATTGTTAAAGCTAAGGCACGAGCTCTATGTGTACATTTGTCCTTCAGGTTGTGCTGAGAAAGGTCAACAGAAAAGAGAAAGACAAAATGAAAAATCAAAAAATGTACTTGGACTTCAAGAAAAATTCTTGACAAAAGTACGAAAAAACAGAAGTAAGGAAAAAACATGAAAAATCAATTAAAATGGATAATCATTCAGGAAAGCAAATTTCGATCTACCAAATGTTAAAAAAATACAATTTGGTTTAAGGATTGATGTTTGACTATTGACGTCAGCAGTCGTCGATGGCTGCGAGTGTAAGACGGCAAATCCATCTGAGGAGATCGAGTGGTTGCGATCGAAACATGTCATGGTAACCTGCCGGCCAGGGTTCAAGCCCCAGCCACGTCAAGAATGAAGGATTATCAATAACAATTTTGATTAATTTTCATGTTGTAAAATTCCTTTCTTCATAAAAATAATTTAATGAAAATTAAATTTCATGAACTTAATCGTAATTAAATTAATTAATCGTAATTAAAAATATTAAAAATTTGGATTAAAAACCATAAATAGTTCAACAAAATAACCACAATACCAATTATTGGCAGCAATTTTTGTTAACACCACAGTTCGGGGACCGGTAGCGACCCCTAAACCTTAATAAAAAACTTTAAAAAAAACTATGCATCATTTTTTCACAGTGCTTAATATATCGAGCACTTATAGCAGGAGAAGGTTTTTTTTTCAATATTTTTGCTTCAAGTCTAGGGCTTCGTTTGAAATTGCTTTTGCTCTTATTTCGTAGCGGTACTTCCCAGAAATATGAGATTTTTAGAGATGATGATCAAAAATGATCGATTTTTATCAAAAAACAAAAATCTAAAATATTGTAGGTTACATCATTTTTGCTATTAGGCCTCGATATATTCCGGTTGGCCCATAACAAAATCCAATGTTTTTTTATGAACCACCCTATTGTATATGTTTTAAATGTTATTGTCGTATAATATTTTAATATCAAAAACAAAACCAAATTTTTTTGACAGCCATTAAATAATACCAAATACAACCAAAAAGCCACAATAAAACACTTTGTGAATTGCCTAAATACGTGGGAAAATAACTTTAATACTCTTTCTCTACCTTGAGGGATCTTAAAGCTTAAAGACCAAATTTTAAATTTAAGGTTTTTTTATTGATATGTATTCCAAACGGTTATGCAAAAATAACAAATAAAAAATATAAAGGGTGGTCCAGCCAAAACGCACGATGGAATTTTGAATAAATCAAAAAGTGTTTAGAGAATTATCTTAATATTTTGTATTTTTATAGAAGGATCTATGACAATTATGTGTGAAACAAAATATCGGCCAAATGCTAGCTACGGCTTCGGTGGCATACCTCTATCCGATGGTCCATAAATTCAATGACTCTACGACACAATAGAGGTTCAATGTCGCTGATGTGCCGAATTATCTTATCCTTTATCTTTTGAATTGTTCTTGGCTTTTTGACGTACACTTTCTCTTTTAAATATTACCAAAGAAAGAAGTCCAACGGTGTCAAATCACATGATCGTGACGGCCAATTAACATCGCCACGACGTGAGATAACATGGCCATGGAATTTCTCTCGCAAAAAAGCCATTGTTTCGTTGGCTGTGTGGAAAGCGGCACCATCCGTTTGGAACCACATACCGTTCAGGTCCATATCCTCAATTTCAGCGAACACCATTCACTGTAACTGCTTGGCCAGCCCATAAACCGCACCAAACAGTCACTCTTTGTGGATGCATCGACTTTTCAACAATCACTCGTGGATTTTCATATGCCCAAATGCGGCAGTTTTGCCTGCCAACGAATCCACCGAGGTGAAAGTGTGCCTTTTTATTTGATCGCCCATTTTCGTAAAAGGCTATCGTAACGCGCTGTTCAATTGTGTACCTCTTACTTAACGTCAAGTTTTTTCCCAACTTAATTTGAAATTTCGTTGTTTCGGTATTTCACAAACTCGACTGTGGAGAGGTACACAATTGAACAGCGCGTTACGATAGCCTTTTACGAAAATGGGCGTTCACAATTAACATCGTGCATTATGGTAAACATAGAACTTTTTCGAAATCACCATAAATATAAAAATAAAACATTTAATTGCGGAATATTTTGAGAAATTTGTCAAGCTTTTTAACCACTGTTCGCTACACCTAAAAATTTAACGCTCTTTTAAGTGTAAATCAAGGGATTTATGGTGTAGGTTAGTTACGCCAAACGAACAAAAAATTGATATGAAAATTTCAAAGAAACCAACAGCAAACCCAGTAGCAACAACAAATATTGTTATAAATGTCAAGAGAAAAATAATCTATTAGAAAATTAAGTGATACGACAATCGCCTCATTCTCCAACACACTCGATAAAAAAGTGGCGAGGAAAAATACTAGAAAATAATTTTGTTTTTTTTATTTAGAGAAGTTAAGGGACGGAATGAATGACAGACAGCTGTTGTGGTGACACTGACAACAGCAACAAAGTCAACGGATACATTAACGGCGACGTCGTAGAAAACCGAACAAAACACAACACAATACTTACGACAGCAGCAACAAATAGAATAAAAATTACAACATTAAACTATAACAACAATGTACATATAAATAAAATATTAAAAAAAAATTGTTTTTTTTTTCTCTTTTTTAATACAAGCAGCTTGATGATGACGATCATATTGTGATGATGATAATCATGTTGTTGGTTGTTCATCATCGCCAAACTGAAAACAATGTTGTTGTCGACGACAAGTGGCCCGAAGGTTAAACCAGTTGTGGGTGGGGAAGGTGGCAACGACAATGAACACTAAAAACAAATTCTACACGTTCTGTTGATATAAATTTCAGTCAGACCATCTATCGGTCCCGTCTGTCTGTCTTTCTATTTCAATGTCTACATATATAAATGTTCAAAAGCAAACCACTAGTAAATAGCTCGGTCTGTCGGTCGTCGGTCTTTTGGAAAAGATAAAGTCAACCACCATCATCTATCTATGTACCTACATTTTTACATACAAATGTATCTACATACATATGTGAGACCAATTTAGCACAATATAAACATTTTATAACCACAATTCTTAAAATACTATACTCATACAATGTATTTGAGCGAATGGGAGCGTCTCGTCACATAAAACCATTAAAAATTTGATTTTTTTTTTAATTTCGTTGAATTCGAGTAAATTGAACAGACATCAAAACAAAAGTTTTGTTTATTGTAGAACTTTATATTTGGTTATTTGTTGAGACGAAAAAGAACATTTCCAAATATTGTGTAAGTGATTTTGTTGTTATTGCCTTTTTTACCCACACAGCAATAGTGGAGAGGGTACTATGCATTCGTGCTGATGTGTGTAACACCTTAAAGTATACCGATAGACTCAGAATCACTTTCTGAGTTGATCTAACGATGTCCGCCGGCTGGCTGTCCACTAAGGTTGTTCGAAAAAAAAGTTGAGCCAGTCACCCCCTAGGATTAAAGATACGTTTAAAAGTATTCCAGAAATTTTTGTATACTGTGTCGCCACTTAAAGTCCGATCATCAAATTTGTCATATCGTTATTCATGTCTCGTCTATGGCTTCATTTTAATCCGACATCAAAATCTGGGCGGCACTTATGCTATCTCGGAACGTACCCCCTAATGTCTAATTTCTTGCATGTGGTAAGACAGCCCTTCTAAAACTGTGTACTTCTAGCTTTTAATGTACTCACTTTTATGCCACACCCCCAAAATTAGGCCCACTTTTCATTACTTATATATATTACATTGAACTTTATGTATTTTATATACAGCGCCGACGTTTAAAGTCCAATTTTATTGTATCGCATATCATTATTAGTGGCGTCACTATGGCTTCGAATTCTGGGCGCCACTCATAACAAATTTTTAGAATCGTGCCACGAGGCGAGATAGTGGGCATTTTTTGCCTCTCGGAAACTATCAAACCGATTTTAATGAAACTTAAAGCATAGATAGATACCTATTTATATAGCCATACACTCTCGAAAATTTGTTTTTAATACTGTGGTGTAGGGTATCGTATGGTCGGCCTTGACCGACTATACTTTCTTACTTGTTTTAAATAAAAAATAATTTAATAAGTGTCAACGAAAAACTTTAAAGTTGCCTGATGGTTCAGCAAAATAATAACGGGTTATCCATTTTTCAAAAGTTTCAAAAGAAATGTTAAAAAAATAAACATAAATTTATTATATCGTTGAAATTTTTACTTCATTTTAATGCTTGGACCTTGCCATAAAGTACGAAATACAATGCCTTTTAAATGGCCGCCTCCAGATTGGTAACAGCAGTCGATTCTTTTAAGTAAGTTTTCGAACACTTCTTTGCCCAATTCGGGCAGTCCTTGGCGATAACTTGACGAATGTTGGTTTTCATATGCTCCAACATTGGCGGAGTATCCGCGTAGACACGGTCTTTGACGTAGCCCCTTTAAAAAAGTTTAACGGCGCACATAGGGGTTTTTTGCCAATCTAGCCGGACATTACTTTTTGTTTAAGCTTATATTGCTTCTTAAAAGTTATTGACTCTCTTCTTCCCCATTCCTATATGGTGTCATATTAGTAACTATCACCATTTCTCCAAATTGTCCAATGTCCATAAAGTCCACTTTTAACATTTTTCAAAATAGCACTTTTTTAAAATTCAATTTTCTGAATTTCCATAATTATTTCAGATATACCACTACTACGGTCCTAAAGAGGACCCCTTGGAGCAACATTTCCATATAGTGTGTTGCTAGTAACATTCCCTATTTTTCCAAAATGGTCACTAATCTTCTCCAGAAATTTCCGTAAAAAACGAGATTTTTCAAATCTGAATTTCTGAAATTCCAAAATTATTTCAGATATCCCACTACCTCAATCCTATAAAGATCTATATTCTTATGTGCAACCTGTTCCATTGACCTAAAAATCGTCCTAAATACACTTTTTTTTATTACAGTAGCACTGTTAAGTACAATGCACAGTGGTTCCGCCAAAGGCCAAAAATCAAAATATATTGTCACAACGTATAAAAAAAATTTGTAAGCAAATTGTCTCTAAAATGTTCAATCTTCGCAATGGCAAACCGGTTTTTACTGGAAACATAACGGTACTTCCTAAAAATAGAACGAAACGCACGAACACGTGTTCAGTTGTAACGCAAAGCTTAGCAATTGCAACAACATTCGAAACGAAAGTCAGTTTCAAGTGGATCGCATATTCTTGTTGTGAACAAAATTACATAATTTATCAATGGATTTTGAAGTTAAAGGTGTTTATTTTATTTTTGTAAATAATTAAAAACTATTTTGTGAATTTATCCTTTTAAAATTAATGTTTTATGTAACCTTAGTTTTTGTTCCTTTTTTGGGCATGGCTTTTATGTTTACTTAAAGTTTTAGTTGTGTTCCCCCCTGATTCCCCCATAGATATTATATTCATTGTATTAATCTAAGTTTTTACTTAATAAAAGTGTTTAAATCAGCTGCAGAAACTTGCAGATGTGTTAGAAATATTCAATAATCTAACGCATCTTATTATTTTTTCAATGTCAAACTTTCCCAGCAGAGCCTCTGTATTTGTTTTGTGTGTTTGTTTTTGTCTTTACTTGTGGTGCCCAATTTGTATAAATACCTCTTAATATTTATTAATTTTTTGTTTTTAACTTTTAATTTGGTAGGCAACATATGTCAGTGTGTGTTCACACGCCTACATATTTTTAATTTATGGTGCTCCAAAAAAGGCACAAAAGCTGAAAAATTACGAGAAGTAATTGCTGATGTACAACAAAATTTTGAAAACAAGGGCTTACTCGAAGAATTCAATGCGCTTACTCAACCTATTGAGTACATTTGTAAAAAAATTGTTGAGTTTTGGAAGCGTTATAAACGTATGAAGTCTTCCATTTTGCATTACGAGTCTGATTGGCTGAGTACAAAGGAATCAATTTTATTAAAAAATACGAAAAATGAACACAAGGAAAATGCGGAAAGTGCTCCACGTGGCCGTCAAAAACTAAATTTTATGGAGGCGTCCACGAGATCAAAGCGTCGGCGTATAGCTCAGCTGGTCAAAATTGATGAGACCGCTGTTTCTGCATTACGCAACAAAAGTCAAAGCCAAAATGTATTGCCAGCGGATCCGACAGAAGTAATTTCTCTTTTAATGGAGACCGGAATGACGAAACACCAATATTTGCTGATACGGAATTTTGTGAACAGCAAAGTGTTATTCGATTTGTTTCCGAGCTATCAATGCATTTTAAGCTCCAAAAAAGCTAGATATCCTGACAACATATCTGTGGACGAATCCTACGCAGAAGTCGATCTTCAAAGTTTGCTAGATAACACAGCCTCGAGCATTTTAGAGCTTCAAGCTGATGTTGTTCAAACGGTCACTGAAGATTTCACTAAACATTTACTTTTAATCGGGAAATGGGGATTTGATGGAAGTACCGGCCACAGCGAATACAAACAAAAGTTTTCAAACGCTGATTTGGACGACAGGAGCTTGTTTGTAACATCATACGTTCCTCTGCAGCTTGTTGCGCAAAAAGATGGTCAAATAATTTGGAAAACCCCCGACCATCTTATACTCGTTACTGTCGTCCAATCAGGTTCCAGTTTAAGAAAGAGACGACCGAACTGTCGATTAAAGAAGAACAATATTTTAAGGAAAAAATAAGCCAATTAAGACCAACCGAAATATCCATTTTTAATAGAAAAATTCTGATTACCCATAGTTTGCATCTTACTATGGAAGATGGGAAAGTATGCAACGCCCTATCTGAATCATCGTCGACAAAGTGTTATATATGCGGGGCAAAGCCAAAAGAAATGAACGACGTCGGAAAATGTTTGAGCAAAGAAGTTGACAAACAATTTTATGAGTTTGGATTGTCTCCACTACACTCTTATATACGCTTCTTTGAATACTTCTTGCACATTTCATATAAATGAGAGGCCAAAATGTGGCAAGTAAGAGATGCAGAAATGAAGATTTCTGTATTAGCGAGAAAAGCAAAAATTCAAAAGGAATTTAGGGAAAAGATGGGAATAATTGTGGACAAACCTAGAGATGGAGGCAGGGGATCATCTAACGATGGAAATATTGCTAGGAAATTCTTTGGAAATACAGCATTGAGCTCTGAAATTACTGGTATTGATGAGAGATTAATTCATAAATGTGCAACTATATTGCAAGCCATCGGATCTGGATATAATATCAATGCTGAAAAATTTAACAATTACGCACTGGATACTGCAAATGATTTAATAACTGCTTATCCATGGTATTATTTACCGGCGACCGTACATAAGGTGTTAATACATGGTTCTGCTGTAATACAGTATGCATTACTGTCGATTAGAGAGCTATCAGAGGAAGCTGCCGAGTCCAATAATAAGGAAATAAAAAAATGTAGACTTCAACACAGTCGGAAAATTTCACGCACACTTTCAAATACAGATGTTATTAACAATTTAATTTTAAGATCAGATCCATTTATTACAGGACAAAGACAACTACCTAAAAAACCAAAATCAACTATATTAAAATCTGTTTTTGATTTATTAGATGATTCTTTTTAATTTTTTTTATTCTCAACTTAGTTTTTAATTTACTGCTTTTTTCTAATTTACATTTTGTTATATTTTTTTTTAATTCATGAAAATACATATTTTGTTCTAAAATTTATTTCCTTTTTTAATATAAAATAAAATGTTTTGTTAAGAGGGGCTTACATTTTATTTGACGCTATGTACAGTAGATCAACTCGTATGGAGACATGACCTATGACAGCTATATGATATAGTAGTCCGATCTGAATGAAATTTGGTTTGGGTATCGAATATGGCATTATATGCATACTGTGTGAATTTGGCAGAGATTGACCAAAAAATAATATTTTAAATCCGATCGTCCCTACGGGGGCTATATGATATAGTTATCCGACCTGGCTAAAAATTTTGTCATATATTGGAAATAATTTAAAAAAATTTTCATGAAAATTTCATTACGATATTCCCACTCAAAGCATTTTTGGCCGCTGCTCCATACAAGCGGATCCACTGTGCAATGTTAACTGAAAATAGTTGCTGTTAAGAAATTGTGGTGGATGTTTCCACTAGTTAAATACGTATTTATCTTCACACACATTTAATTTTTAAGATTTTATGTATTTTATAGTATTTAATTTATCTGAAAATAATTAATATATTCGTAATTATAACTTATTTATTAATAGTAACAGCAAATTTTATTGAAAATAACTTCTCTTTTGCACTAAGATGATGATGAGTGCCATGGTTCTTCTTCGTCTGCTTCTTCAAAATCCTCTTCTGAATCTGAATTCTCTTCAGAGCCAAGAACAGTTGGAAGCATAAAAGAAATTGCTTCTTTCGTAAAGGGTAATGACTTTTTTTTTGGAGCTCGTCTTATACTAGTAATCAGTGGGTCAGAACTAAGCAAAAGTCTATTTATAATATCTTTGTTACACTCAACCTTCGAAAACTTTCTAGCAAAATTCTGCCTGTAAAGCCGAAAATGTTTATTTCGTGCCTCAGACGCTTCTTCTGATAATAGCCCGATAGGCAACAATGCCTCACTCATTACAGTTGCGCCATGTATTATACACTTTTTCCATTTTACTCTCAAAGCTTAAAAATGGTGCTGATAACAATTTTATGCTATAACCACAATACATATTAAAAAAAAAACTAGAGCCCAGATTTGATTTTTTATTATATATTATTTTTGTTGTTAATGATTTTAAAAGTTATGCAAAACAGGTACATTTATTTTGCTTCATAAAATAACGTCATTTAGCGGCCGCACAGGTGGTTAAAACTCGTTACTTACTGTTTCGCACATCCCTTTTTACACAGGTAATATTAGTCTTTGATGTAATAATTTAAATAAAAAACATCTACGTACAACCAAAACATTTTATGACTGACGAAAGGGTTTCTATCATATGTACCTATGCAAGATGAGCAAAAACAGAAAAAAGGTGAAATTTTCAAAAAAATCATAAAAAAATGGCGCAAAAACGCGCAACGTTTTTTTTTTTAATTTCAAAGTAGAGATTTCAAATTTTATCGTGATGTAAAACATTTTTAAGAACTCAGCGGGATTCACCTTCAAAAACCTTTTAATTTTTTTTTTTTTACAAAAAAGTGAACAAAAAAAACGTTTTTTTTAATTTCGAACTAATTTTTTTATCATAAAAACCTCTAATAAATTTTTCTAAAAATTCATAATTAGCTGTTTATATAGTCTTTCACAGAAAAAAAAAATCAATGTAAAATCTTTATTCGTTTATCTACAAAAAAATATATTGTAAACCTCCCAAAACCGTAAAAAGTCAATGAACACGCATGCAGTTTAATCAACTTTCCTGGTTTTAACAGTGTCCCAAAACCACAAATCTCAAGCAAAAGACTTGAAAATTCACTAAACGACGCAGAACTTTGTTGTCTGTCGAGCTGCGTACTTAAATTTTTCCATTTCTTAAATTTAATTTTTTGCTTAATGTCCGGCTAGATTGGCAAAAAACCCCTATGTGCGGCGTCAAGTTGCATGATCTCTGTGGCCAATTGACGTCGCCAAAACATGATATTACGCGTTCTGGAAAATTTTTGCTGCATGTAAGTTTAAATGTGTGGCTCGTGGCCTAATCTTGCTGACACCATATATCCTCCAGTTCATAATATTCAATTACAGGCCTAACAAAGTCAGTCATAGCACTTTGAACTGACGGTGACTATTCTTCCAGCTTAATTTTCGAAGAAATGCGTACCAAACAGTCACTTTTTCCGGATGCAATGGCTTTTCCACAATCACTTTTGGCTTAACCGCCGAGTGATAAATAAGCTAAAAACATTTTGGTTACAAAATCAGCATTGAAAGCCTGTTGCTCTAGCACCCAATCAGCGTATTAACGGCGTTATTAATGGTCAGCCGGCTTTAATTGTTGCGTGAATAGGCCAATAAATGGACGGAGTTGCTAAATCCAAATGCAAAACAGGCAATAATGGGCCTTAAGATAGGCCCAATTGCTTGGAACGCAGTGATGTCGAAAAATTGTCATTAGTCGCCACATTTTCACTAACAGAAGCTATATTTTCGGCAATGCGCACATTGCGATCAAGGCGAATTAATAACAGGTGGTGTCGAACGCCTTCTGATTTTGACAGTTCGAGCATATTTGTTTTGATTTGTTAGTGGTTTGCTTAGAATGGTAGAAATTTCGAGCCGTAAACACTAACAATGCAATGCAAAACTCCCTATGTTGTTTCTGTTGTTTTTGGATTGTTGTAGTTCCGACACCACCTGTAGTTGAATTCGCCTTGATTGGGATTATGCCCAGGCCTCTGACATCATTTGCAACGCTTCCAGTCTCTACCAATTTCTTTAAAATCTTTACAATGACCAGTTTAAAAATCTGGCATCATGCCCCAATTACCACTGAGTCAATGTGTAGCAAACAACACACATAAACATAAAAAATAAAATAAATAAATAACCCAAATGGAAAAATTTTTAAAAGCTTAATCAAATACCAGAAGAGCTCCTGGTCATACGTTTAGCGAGCAACAACAAGAACTACAATATAAAGAAGAAACAAAAAAAAAAAACAAAAAATAAAATATAAAAACAAAGTGGATGGATGAACGTTCAACAAAAAGATAAATCCAAAATGTTAATAAACTAAATAGTGGCAGCAATATGTTGATCTTGTTGTTGTGGTGTTTGTTGTTGTTAGTGCTTTATGTGCAAATGTGTATAAATAAAAAATTTAAAAAAATTTTTTTTTTTTTTTGTATTTGTTGTTATTTTAACAGCTACTGGTGACTTTGAACATGATTCACAATATAGCAAACACACAGGCATTAAGTACAACAAACCTAATAAATACATGTAAAGTATAAAGGCACAGTGGCTAGGACTGTGTGACAAATGGGACAGAATCTTGAATATATTAAAAGTGGATCTAGTGAGGTCTATTTTTCAGTAAGGTGTATACCCTACTCTACCGTAAACGGCAATGATATTATTGCCTTTTACTGATGTTTGTAACAAACAGAAATACTGGATAAAAAACCCTCGATTTTGAATACTTACCCAATAAAAAATGGAGCTTCCAACGAAGCAGGTTTGTAAGGGAGAAACATAAACGTTTCGCTTACCATTGCGCATACAGAAGGCATGCATTTTATATGGCGAGTTCCCACTTTGAAGCAATACATTTTTGACACATAAAGCGCATTACGCAGCGCATATAAAAGTTGTTGGATGTAACGATAAGCCTTACACACTGAATGTTTTGATACAGTTATTTTTTAGTATTCTCCCTTACAAACCTGCTTCGTAGTAAGGGAATGCCGTAGCACTTGAAATGTTTTTTTTTTTTATAAAAGTTGTTAAGAGTTCTTTCACTTACTTTACTGCATTTCTGTATGTCTTATAACGTAGCGCATATTTGTGCGCTTATTCTTTAAAATGTACCATTAGTGCTTCGCAAAATGATAAAATTTTTTATTGGGTAGTAACTCTGAATCACTTTCTGAATTTGTATATGTAATCTGTAAATGTATAGAACGGCTACAGCTTACAATTTTTTTACAAAAATCTTGGTTATCACTACAGGCCAGTTTACACGGTAATACAATGTATTACGACATATCGAACAATTATGTAGAATGAGAAAAATCTTATCATGTAAAAGCAAAATGTATTGAGTAAGAGAGAATACGTATACAAAATCTGACAAGCGGTCGGTAAATGGTTTTTTTCTAAACCATTTTAGAAACTTATGTATTTTCATCACACCACAGGTGCATTTTAACGGAGTATATTGAAGGTGGTAGTATTTTTATACAATTACAAAAACAACTAAAATCAACTCAGGAAATTTTCATGTTGTTTTTGTAAATATATTAAACTGCAATCATCTGCTTTTTTGTTATTATTTTTGATTTTACTTATACGATTCGTGTAAACATGAATTATACTTACAAAAGATTTTTATTTTTTTCTTTTAAACACGGAGAGAATTGCATAATACTTTGTTTCCACAAAGTCGTAATACATTGTATTACCGTGTAAACTGGCCTTACGCAACATTAGTCAAAAGGTGGGCGGGAATAGATGAGAGGGCATTGTAAAACATAGAATTCTGAACGCTAAGTGTACAAATTTGGTACAAATAGATTGGTTATCAATACCCAACATCTGTCAAAAAGTTGGTGGAATGAAATAAGAAGGAAAGCGGTAACAACTGAAGCATACAAATCTGGCACAAATGGTGCAAAAAATGGGCAGAATTGGAGAAGTGGGCGCGGCACAAAAAAGATTTTTGTATATATGAAGAACGGTATGTGTTAAATTGTCCAAATTTGTTACAAATATGTATCTTGTTTATCAATACACAACATCTGCCAAAATGTGGAGTGGATTGTTTATTGGAACTAGTCGTAGCACATCGCATATAAAGACAATAAAGTTTTCTCTCATATCTGGAGATCGGTAGGTCAAAGTATATTTACCCAAGGTAGACTCGTTAGCGGACAGACATAAGCCCCAATGGTCAAATTCGTGTGTAAGAGCCAAAATTTGTATGCAGATAATTTAAATTTTTTTTTCATTTTTATAGAATTATTTTCGACAACTCGTCTTTCTGTTTCTTTAATACTGAATTTTATTGATTTTTTTCATTTACATTTTACATCTATTAGGTTGAATTTTTGAAGTAAAATTAATATTAAGGAAGAACAAGGAAAAAATATTCTTTTAAATAGTAAATTTAAAACAAAGCATGAAATCTATATCACAGATTTTTTTTTTTAAATTGTTCACTAATTAAAGCATTAATCAAAAATAAAATCAGTTTTAATTAAAAATTTAATCAAGTTAATTTAAAGTTTAATCAAGTAAATTAAACGTTTAATTGATACTATTAATTTGTTTACTGGTGCAAATTTAATTAATTTTTTAATTAATATCACAAATTTTTTAATTGAAATTTATTTTTATTTTTTTCTGTGATAGGTAGTGATAGAGCACTCCATAAGAGTACTCCATACCCGCTCCCTTCCTAATTTTTAACGCTAAGCATTTTTGGCTATTTTAAATTTGAGATTGTATTTTGATAAAGTCAAATATTCGTTAAATTTTCCTCAAAAAGGCCATACAATCCACTTCATTCCACTGTGTCTCATTGGGAACACATAATAATGAGTATTAGCTTGTAGTTGACTGTTAGCTGAATGTATGGTTGGCTAAATGATTTTAGCTGATTTAGCTTGTTACTTTTTTAAGGGGCTGACTGACTGACTGACAGACCAAATAGCAAAGTTACTTAGCTGACCGACTGGCTGACTCACTGACTGGATGGCTGGCCAAGGTATCACTAGATAGATAATAAACGTATTAACTGCAACTATTTCTGCTACTGTTGCTGCTATCGCTGCTGCTACCACTACTACTGCTTGTTAACTTTTGCTCTCCGCCGTTTTTTTTTTCTGTTATCTTTTCTATTGTTGTTAACACTAGCAACAAATCACGCTCTCCTGCTTTATAAATTTTTTTAAAGTTTTTTCTATCTAAATGCTTTTGTTTTCAAGAGTATTATGAGTGTGTCTGACAAATAAAGTGTTCCCCAGCTCACATATTATTGGGGGACTACGCAGCTTTTTGGCAAACAAAATAAACTTTAGTTTATCCAAGACCGTGTATGCTGACCAACGACGTCAAAAACGCCGCTACGAAAGTCGTGTGTGAGATCGAAACCAAATCGAATTTATTTCAGTTAACTGAAAGCATAAAAAAATCGCTTAAATTTCCTTTTTGTTTGTAACTAAAAGATTATTGTAAATATTTGTTCAAAGATCTGTGTATGTGTGTTAAACAACAATTTGTGAACTACGTCGTTGATCACAACGTTATTTTAAATACTAACAACAAACTGTTGCTGCCCTAACGCCACCATCACACGTTTTAAAACATCCCGTCTTCTCTCTCACCCTGCCTCCCTCCCACAACGACAAATCTCTGACATATTTACTCTCGTTTAAAGTTAACATTTTTTTGCAGTAAAATTTATCAACAAAAAAAAAACAATAAAAGTTAAAAATAAAAAAAAGATTAAAAGTAAATGCCGCGTTATTGTCGTGTGGTTTGCATACTGTATGTCGACGAGTCTTAACGAGTTTTTTTTTTGTTAAAATTTGTTGTCTAAATTTTTGTTTAATTTTTTTTTTAAATGTTTTTGTTTTGTTGTTGTCAAAATGCACTCGAGAGAGAAAAAGTGTTTATAATTGAAAAAAACAAAAAACAGCAACAACTATTACAATAAAACAAAAACTTGCGAACTTTATAATTTTTGTTATTCTACAATATTTTAGTGATTTAAAACGACAAGAAAACAAAAAATAAACCGGTGAAACGTGCACGCGTTTTAAACTCTTTTTCGAAGGCTGCTGTCTCTCGTTTGAGCGTGACCCCTAAAGAAAGTGAAACGATTAACGAATCTTAAGAAAACGATGCTGACTTTAACATTTTTTGTTAAATAAAACGAATATTAAGTAGAAAAAACAACGAACAAGTTCAACGGATTTGTGTTTAATAATTTAATTTTGGCGTTTTTTTTTCTAAATTATTAATGCACATCCGGTCCTTAAAAAAAAAAAACTGAAAAAATTAGGTAAATTTTAATACAACTTTTTAATTATATGGCTGCTTGAAAAAACTTTTTACGCTTACAAAAAAATTTATTTAAATACTTCCATTTTTAATTTTACTTCAATTCAATTAGGAAGGGGTCCCATTTTCCCAGGGCCCCAAGCAATAGTTTACAATTTAATCGTATAAATTATCCGTTTGAGCAAAAACAAATTTTTTTTACTAAAATACAAGTGACTTTGTTGCTTAATTCATTTTGTATTTTAACGAGGAAATAAAAACGAATTAATTAATGGGCTTACAGAAAAGGTTTCGTAAAGAATAGTTCGTTGAAAGACGGTAGTTAAGCCGCTTTCACTTACTAAATAATTTAATTGACGTATTTGGACCGCATTTAATAAGACCATAAGATATTTTTAGAATCTTGTGTGTAATAAAGGGTGGTCCAACTTAAACGCACGATGTTAATTTGAAATAAAACAAAAAGTTTTCAAAGAATTTTCTTAATATTTTTTTATTTTTATTATAGACGGATCTATGAGAATTATGTGTGAAACAAAATATCGGCCAAATGCTTCGGCACGGCTTCGGTGGCATACCTCTATCCGATGGTCCATATTTTCAATGACTATGAGACTTAATTGAGGTTCAATGTCGTGTTAATGTGCCGAATTATATCATACTTTAACTCTTGAATTGTTCTTGGCTTATTGACTTACACTTTTTCTGCAATTACTGTTACTCTCAGCTAACTGAGCCTTTACAATCTTAATCCGCTTTTCAATTGTGTACCTTTCCATGGTTAATCAAGCAATCCCAAATTAAGTTGGGGAAAGAACTTTGACGTTAAGGTGTGACCTATAACTAACATGCATTATGGTGCATTATGGTTGGACTACCCTTTACCTTTTTGGTATTATTTGAAGCAATAAAATCCTAATCTTTTTCTAAAAAAATTTCTTATTACATGATCATGGCTGGTTATTCATTCGTGCACCCATTTCAAATGTTGTATAAAAATTAATATTTGTTAGTTTTTATTTTATAAATGTAAATTTGTATTTTTAATTTCAAATAACATTCTTCGGAAATTGAGAACCCAGGACTGGACTCCCGATTTTGGAGTACCGGGGTTTATTCAAGAACCTAAAATTGCGCGATTTTTTAAAACCAGTCCTGTTAGTCATTCGAACTCTATCTTCCATTTTTTTTTTTAAACTCAACTCTGAGTATATTCAAGGTTTAACCTTATTTGATTAAAAGATGCTTGAGGGATTCTCAATTGTAACTTTGCGTTAGAATGTTTAAATATGATTTGGGTCGGTCATGAGTAGGGTTTCTAATTTCCTTTGCCTTTTCCATTAGCCTTTTGTTCTAAAATCTCATTTTGTTTTCTCTAAGCTTTCCAAAGTTGCTGGTTTGTTTTAAAGTACTAATAATTAAGAAATTATTTTGAAACCTATAATCAAGACGAATTCACTAGAAGGTGAGGTCAAAGTCAAAGTGGTCAAGTCGTCAAAGTTTGTATGCAAAGTACAGTTTTTATGTAAACAAACCTTTTTTACAATCCGACCATAAGCGCAGTGTTGCTGTAGAGTTGACCTTACCTTCTAGTGAATTCGCCTTAGCCTTAAATCATATGTTATTGGTGGCCCGTTTCGAGAAACACTGCGTTCATACAACGTTTTCTTTGATTCGCTCGTCCTTAAAAAAGAAGTTTTCAGTAATCGCACAAACCTACTGGTGCCGTAATTGGTAATCATTGCTTTATAAAGTTAACGGTTATGTTCTCGACGTTTATTATTTTCAAAGTAAGGACCGAGGATTCTACCCACGTAATGGATCATCACACAAAGATGAATGGATAATTGTTAAGGAATTTTTTTATGCGGAAACTGTTTCTTTTATTAGTTATCACTTTACGGAATATTGCGAAAAAAAAAACTGGTGCAGACGATACGTAATCTGCTTAAGATCTTGCTGGTTAAGTAAATAAATCGCTCGGATGGACGATTGTGTCGCCGGCAAAATGGCATAACGCATGGTAGCCTTTTTTCCCAGTGAAACACGATTTTTTTTTTAAATTCCTAAGTTAATCCCGCCAAAACTCTTCACTTGTCTGCAGGAAAGAAACCAGAGTCTCTGGCGGGAATCGAACTCGCAACCCCGGCGCTGATGGACTAGCTCACTACCAGCGAGCCTACCAGAGCACTTGAAATCAACTGTAAAAGCTTCGTTCGTAATTAAAATTTCCCTCAAAATTTGTTTTCTTTTCCCTAAAAAAAAGTATGGGAAAAAGCCAAATTTCGAGAAAGAAATTTTTACTTTTGATTCACGATAGCCACGGTTATATAGCAAACAAGAATCGCTGATGAAAAATTAAGCTGGAGGTCCACACAACGCGTTTAATACACTGCTGCCATATGCTATGTTCACACTTGGGATGTTGGTTAAGTTAATCAAAGCCGTTCACATTACATTTGCGGTGATTAAGATGACAGTTGATTAAGAAAAAAAAAACACAACAAACAAATTTATATTTCTTAAGAGTATTAAAAAGGGATAAAAATACCTTAATACAGTTATCAGAAGATTATTTAAGGCATATTAATAACGAAATTGTGGAAATAAATGGAGTTTTTAAAGGAAAAATAAAAACATTAAGAACAAATCGTTGTCGGTTGTACACGTGAGTGGTACGTTCATGGTGACCGATTCTATATTACACTCAGTTTTAGGTATGTTCAGAGGGATTCGATGTGATTAATTAATTTAGTTGTGATCGTGTGAATTTGAAGTGATTAATAAATCACGTCGATGTATGGTTAAGCATCTCGATTTTGATGTGATGAGAGCTTAATCATACTCGAGTTGCTGTACTTCTGAGCTAAAATATTCGATTCTTTTCTTAGAATAAATTAACCCTCTTTTAAGGGGTATTTTTTGTCCTTTTTCACTTCCACACAAAATAATACTAAGACGGCACTTTAGAGGGTTAAAATGTCCGACGAATATTTTCTGCATTTTACTAGGACCAAAGACCAAATTTCAGGACTTGAAATTTCTGAATTTTTCGAAAACCCGTTTTACATACATTGCACGATTTTTTGTTCTTAAAAGACCCCTAGCGAAATTAATGCAGAAAATATTCGTCGAATATTTTAATCCTCTAAAGTACCGTTTTAGTATACTTTTGTGGGGAAGTTAAAAAAAGGACAAAAATTAACTCTTAAAATGAGTGTTAGAGGGTTAATATATTCTAAGAAATGAATCGCCATACAATTCTACTGAAGGCATCTGAAATAGTCTTTTAGCTCAGAAGTACATTTACTATATTTTTTGACTTATACCAAACGCCTTTTCAAGAAATTCAAAAATTTCAATTCCCGAAATTTCGAAAATCCGTTTTACATACATTGCACGAACTTTTGGTCTTAGAAGACCCCTAGTAAAATGTATTGCAGAAAATATTCGTGGAACATTTTAACCCTCTAAAGTGCCGTTTTAAAATACTTCTGAGTGGAAGTTAAAAAAAAGTACAAAAATTACCCCTTAAAATGAGTGTTAGAAAAGAAAAGAATCGCCATACACTTCTACTGAAGACATCTCAGGTTGTATTTTAGCTCAGAAGTAAATTTTGTATATTTTTTTTTTTGACTTATACCAAACGCCTTTTCAAAAAATTCAAAAACTTTAGGGGTCGAAAGTTCGGGAACCCGAGCTAACTTTTCAAAACCCTTTGGCAGATTTGCTATACCAATAGAAAAGTTTTATTTCGCGTTGCAAGTTTTGAGGCCGGTTTTTTTTGTTGTTGCACATTGTAATGAGTGAAATAATATATTCATTTTGAAAAAGTAAGCGAAGAGTCATCGAACGCATGAAGTAGGACTACTTTCTACTTTTGCATGAGTCTTGAAAAAATGGTTAAGAAATTATCAAATGCACAGAACGTTTACTTTGGACCTCCAGCTTATTTGTCTACAAAAAATAACAAAGATTCTTTCTCTTCTCGTTTATTAATGTTCTTGCTTGTTAATTTGTTTTTTAATTCTGACCTAATTAATTGTATCTGTATTCAATAAGATGCAGTGTTTCATCTAAATACATCCGAATTCCAAGGAACTTTTTTAATTTAGTTTTTTACTTTAACATTTTTCCATAGAAACCATTTTAACTTAATTAAAATTAACTCAAAAACTTTGTTACTAAGCTAGAATATTTATTAAAAAACAAATAGGAAGTCAATAAGATGAAAAACAATTCCACAAATGTTACCAGTGGAGTGGAGTGAAGTGTTTTTAAAATTTGTTCTTTAGACTCGTCTGCTATTGACGACGTAAGTTGTTTATTAAAGTGATACACACTTTTTTTACACAATAATTAATTTGTAAAATAATATTATCATTTTTAAAATAACATTTCCTTTAATACACACATAATAATACGTAAAGGCGATGTGTAGAGGAAGGAGGGGGGTGGGCGGTGCATTGTTGAAAATAACTAAAATTTGTTTTGCAATATAATCGTAACAATTAAACGCTTTTTAACTTATAAAAAGGACTGGAATTATATGCAAGTGCACGTTCTTTTTGACGAAAGTTGAAATTTTAAAATACCTCAAAGTGATCAATTTTTTTCGGAATAAATGGTTCAAATTGCATTTAATTATTTATCCAAATTGCACTTTTTGGTAAACAATTATGTATTTCTGCTTATTTTTGCATATTTTATCGCTAATGCACTTTATTTTATATATTTTGTTTAAAAATGCATTTAATGAAAACAAAAACATTTAACCGTAGGAACCATATTTCACCGTATAAACATAGCAGCGTACGGCTTAGATACGTTTTCAAATTAAAACGTATAATATTTTATACAAAGGCCTACAATAGAGGGCGCAAACTTTAAAACGTATTTACATCGTACGTCGCCAAAGCTAATTTTTTATTTCATATGCCAGTCGCGGCCGTATTGTCATTCTACGTTCTTACGACGTACGATCCAATTATGTTCCAAGAATAAAAAATAACCTCAATGTATTTTGAATTTTTCGAATCATCTTTTGTACGCATATTTTCAAATTAAAAATGCATAAAATTCTACGCCCTAGTTTAAAGAATATGTACTTTAATCTATAAAGTCCGAAACAGAAAGAATGCGGAAATGCATACCAAACAGCTTTAGCTGGAGGTCCACATCATGCGTTAATACGTTTGGATTTATACGTATCTAAAGTAAAATTACACGCAACGCGTTTTATGTGCCAAATTTTTTGTTTGGATCAGCTGTTGTTTTAACATATATTTTTATTAAATAAAAACAATTTTGAAAAAAAATGAAAACTGAAATTGTAGTTTTAGGGGCCATTATAACACGCTAATAATAAAGTTCCTTATAGTTAACGTGAACAACAGCTATCAAGAACGATGAAGTGTACACTAAGTTTTCTTTATTGTTACAACTGTCCGATAGAATGAAAAATGTAATTTAAAAACTGTGGCAACATTGCAGTAGGTACCGACTTCATTTGATTGTCTAAAATACGTAGTGGAAATGACTTACTTTTGTTTAATTAAAAACAGAAGTAAATTGTTGTGCTTTATTTTTGTTTTTAATGGTAAAATTGTTTTTTTTTTTTTTTTTTTTTGTTAAAAGTTTGAATAATTTAATTTGACATTTTATTGTCATCGAAGTTACCATATATTCAGCAGAAAATTTAGCATCTTCAAATTCTTAAAGTTCACTTGTAAAGTAACCATGAGGATAAACCTGTTGTTAGCTTATCAGTCACTTTTTATCGTTATTTTCATCTGTCAGAGAAGATCCTAAAAATAACTATTTATAGGTTGTTATAATGGCCATAAGATAATTTATTTAAATGAACTTATAGAGGAGTAAGCTTTAATTATACAAAAATTCGTGATTTTTTGCAGCATCAATAAGTTTCTTTCTCCTAAATCCCAAAAGCTTTTTCTTTACTAAATTCTTTTACTAAAAATAGTAAAAAGGAATCAACCAACCAAACATATTTATCGATAACATTGAAAATAAAATGTAATTTGTCGTCCATCGCTATCAAAAACAGCCGACGTATTTTACCCTGCAGATAACGAGAATAGTCCATACATGCATGTAAAGAGTAGTACATAAAGGAGTAGGAGTACTCCAAAACTACTCCAAATATATGGGTAAAAGGTGGTCCATTTAACATTACGATGTCCTAGGAGGGGACCATATAACCACCGAAGTAGACCCTAAACTACTCCATAGAGTACTAAAGTGGGTTAGTTTTAAAAGTACTCCATCTTACTACAGTATGGAGTACACTTAAGGGGTAGTTTAAGCTTTTCATTTGTTACTAATCGCGTTTTATGGTGTGTACTGTAGTCTGTTATTGCTATTATTAAATATATTTACTTGGTATTTTTAATTTTTTACATTTTTCCACAAATTTCACAAACTTTCACTTTTAAATAAACAATTAATAATGGACACCATCAGTGCTAACAATGTGTAGTACTGTAAACTATAGAAAAGTATACATCATGCAGTTGTTGGCAGCACTGGACAACATTGGACCATGTTGTAAGTAGTCCATTTACGCCACAATGGACCACGTAGTCCAATATTATCTGTAGGGTAAACACGCATGCGACACATACAAAAGCAGAAGTAGAAACCTACTTTCATGCTTTCGATACGTATATGCCTTCTATGTGATTTGACGAATGCATAAAGCACATGAAAGCATGGTGTGGGCTTCCAGCTGTTTTATACTACGCTTCTGTAAAAAATTAGAATCAATGTATTTATTTATACGAAACAACTTAAATGCCCAAAAGCTACTTCTTAAAAAATTGCAAAGAATACCTAGGATTCTGTTAAAAAAAAAATGAACTGATGACAGGAGATCTTCACGATCTTTTGCGATCACGGCTGACCAGAGATCATATCTGGTACCCCGGGAGTCAGTAGCCACCGTCCTGTAGGCACCGGACTGACTAAGGCCTCCGTTTGTATGCAGGTAACGCTTATTGTCTTTCAGGATGATTTTTTTTTACCTTTCTGATTATTGGCACTTTCCATGGTTACACTAAGGTACCCATATGGTAAGGGGTTCAACTGGTAGATGCTCTTTTTCCGAGTGTATACTTTCGGGGACCAATTGGTGGTTGTGGCTTAAGCCCAAAGTCGCAGGAAGGAATATCCCAATAAAAAACTGATTTTTCACCACTTGTCGGAAAGTTC
Source organism: Pollenia angustigena (assembly GCA_930367215.1). Lineage (NCBI taxonomy): Eukaryota > Metazoa > Arthropoda > Insecta > Diptera > Polleniidae > Pollenia > Pollenia angustigena. The sequence goes on along the minus strand of OV884059.1, from coordinate 120,744,114 downwards.
GGACTGAGCGACGACTGTCTCTAGGTGCTGATGCGGTTGGTGATCTTGACGTATGTCAAAAAGGGAGACGGATTTAAACCATTAACTTTAGGAATTCAAACCAGGAAGAGAGTTCCATAAAAGATAGAGACCTGGGGATTGCATAGATAGACCAATAGATCTACCACAGGAAAGACATATCATTTTTTTTTTGGTTTTGTGATATATGTAATTCGACACGACGATTTTGCAACGTCATGGAGAAAGAACGAAAACTGATTGTTATATTATATTTATTTTAAGAAGCTGATTTAGAAGCTTCGCCTTCCAACATGAAGGCGTAGATTGCCGATAGCTTAAGGAAGAGGCTTTATGAATGTTTCGCAGCCAAATAATTCCCCTTCAGTGGCTTTGCAGTTAAAGGGGTTACTTAAACAAATAAGAAAAAATCAAATTCACATACCCATATAACTAGTGATAAAGTGTTTAAAGTGTAGTTACTTCAGAGGAAGGTAATTGACACAAAACCAGTCATGTGACTGAATTTTGTGCCGGCTGACTCTTTCTGTCTATATTTCTTTTTATGAAGATCTATCATAATAATATGGTTCGCTCGGGACAATATCTGCGACAAGCATTATTTTAGCCGAAATTGAATGTGTCCATTTAGGTAATTTCAGTGACCTGTTTCAAAAAGTCAAAAAGGTATAAGTTAACCTCCTACTAGGACATTGCCATGTTTAAGTGACTAGTCCCCATCATGTAAAGTGTTAGAACTAGAACCGGTCCCTACCACCTTAGAGCTGTCACGTGGCGAGTTTGGTATTAGTCCCATCCCCTAGGGTAGTTAAATTTTGTTGCTGACAGCTTCCGCACGCAATAACGAATTCTATTTGTTTCGACTTTAAAGCTTGGTACTATGTTCAACATTTCACGGGAATGCTGTCAAAACGCATATAAAAAAAACTTGTGCGGAATATCTATGAAATAATGCTGATAGAGTTGTTCTCGGTTCATTTTGTGAAAAAGTTCCGAAATGCTTCTGGCAACATTTTCTTACAACTGCGGCTGCACTTATTTCACGTGGAGTTTTAAGCAAAAGCAAATAGGTATGAACTTAGCACTAAATAAGAAATAAAAAATTAAAGTAACACAACCGGTAACAATGTTTAATCCATATTTACTCTCTTTTTTATTAACAAAAAAAAAAAATAAATTTTTTTTAGTAAAATACATGTGGGGTTTGCTTACATAAGGGCTGCCAGGTACTTTTTTCCTTGTCCCCAAAAAATTAAAAAAAAAATCTCCAAATTAAAAACAAAATCTTAAAAAGTAAAAATTTTTTTTGTTTTTTTCTGACCAAGTTTTAAATTTTTTCTGACCAAATTTTTAATTTTTTTAAAAATAGTAAGAAAAATTTTAATAAGAAATCCCCAAAATTCCCCAAATAAGAGTTTTTAGTAAAAAAAAATTATTTTATTTTGTTTGTAGCGACTGGTTTGGGCATGTTTTTCAAAATCCCTTTTATGCGATTTCACTAAGCAATTACAAGCAGAACAATATGCTGTTTTCGAAGCCGAATGAGCCAATTAATATGAATTTGGAGCTTGTTCAATCGGTTTTAGCCATCCTTAAAATCAATAACAAAAATAAGTACATATATCCGTTATTCCTTTAAAACATCGATGCATCATTAGTACTTACCAATAGCCCAGCATTCTTGTACCCAAACTTTATTATATTGTCTTTCATATTTACTTATTTGCTTGAAAATTGTCTTTAAAAAATCAAAAATTTTATGTGTTGTCAACGGTTTTAGATTTTTTTTTTAAATTCTTCCATTTTAAAACACTCACTCAAGAATAATAACATTAGTCTGTGTTCAAATGGCTCATGTCTCATTGACATGATTCTTCCTTTTTCTTCTTTGAACATGAATTAGCGTTCAAACGATTCATATCATGTTGTTTTTTATTTTGTATAGTCGTGCGTATGCATGTGTGCATTTTTAAAATTGAAAACAAAAGAAAATTGAAGCAACGAATAAGAAAGCAAAGCGTACTGACAGTACATGCATCTGTGTACTCGGTTCTTCTCCCCTCGTCTCTCCCGCCATTAAAGTAGCAATCATGTCATTAAAACTTGAGCCATTTGAACACAGACTAGGTTTATTACATAGGGTCTTGGCATGACAATTTCTTGTCATACCAAACGTCAAAGTCTATATAAAAAAAAATTCGAAAATTTTTGTCAGCGTTTTTTTAATATGGAGTTTTTCGTTTGTTATGACAAAAAATTGTCAGGTGAAGATGCTATGTTAAGTACCTTTTACACACTTAACAAAAATGGTAATCTAAATTAGGACCGTTTACACCGTATCAGTTTTTAATAAGAGTAAGATAAAAGTTTTGCTACTTTTTTCATATTTTATATCTGTAAAATTTTTCAGGAGAGCCGAAAACCCCATTCTAGATCAAACTATGGGTAAGATATTGCACCTTTTGAACTTTGTAATTGAGTTTAAACATCGGAATGGGTCTATCTGTTTTTAAACATTTTTTAAAAAATGTAAAGAGCGCTTAAAATTAAGCAATATAGCATCAACATTTCAAAATCGAAATATTGACATACGCGGTTGCCCATGAAAACCACAGATATACGAAACAAAAAAATAAGCGTAAATAATAAAAGAAGAAAAAGTATATTAAAATTGTGTAAAATCCCCAAAAAATCCCCGAATTTTAATTTTAAATCCCCAATCTCCAAATGACTTTGTCCTTTTTGCTCGCATGAAATCCCCAGCTTTGGGTATAAATCCCCAAGTCTGGCAGCCCTGGCTTACATACGCAAAACAGTGTCGCATACTTTGAAGGATTAAAAACGTGAAATTGAGCAAACTCGCATAATAGGTTACATTAATACACGTCAAAATTTTCGTGTGAAATAATCAATGTTGATCAACATTTTTCACAAATTTGAATGGAGTACTAGGCTTTAGGTTAAAATTTGTTGTTGGTATTAAAGAGATTTAAACTGTGACTTCCAAACTGAGTACTTCAAACTAGAGTAACTCTTAGCCCTCCCCCACCAAAAAAAACGACCTGAATTAACTAATTTGTCATTAAGCACTTAATAAAAGAACCACATCTCCCAAAATTCGTTTACATAAATTTAAAATTAAAAAAAAAAAAATTATAAAAAAAACTCTTTGGTTAATGATCGATAAACTATTTACGACTAACAGACTCTCTTTACTTCGCCATGTCTGTCAATTAAGTTTTCAAAATATTAATGCTGCTGTCAGTTAGGAGTTTTTACAACAATGAAGGAAAGAGTCAGAGGAACAATGTTAAACAATAAGAAAGAAAAAATAAATAAATTAAAATGAATTGAAATGATCACATTTGTAAGCCTTAACTTCAATTATAAAATCAATTGATTTTGTTGTTTTTATTCATTTTACATGAATAAAATTGATCAAAATCCACTTAAACAAAAAAAAAAAAAAAAAAAAACAAAATCAATATACATCAAAGTCTGTCTGTTTGTCTTGTTGATTGTTTTGGCGTTGGCGGCATTTCGTCGCGGTTTGTAATTGTAATGGTTTGTTTTTTTCGTCGTTTTGTGTAAATTGTTCTTTCGAATAAAATAAAAGATATTTAAACTTGAGTCATAAGTACGGTAAGAGTATAATTACGTAGGGGCCTATAGTAAGACGCAGAGAATTTGGGAAATTTAGTCAATGTGTTGAAAGGTTGAAAAGGCCTTAATTTTAATTTTATTTTAAGAAAATAATTTTTACATTTTATTTAAGAGTTTTGGCTTTTTGTTTAAATTTGTATTTAGGGTATACTTGTGTCGGTTTGTGTTGTCTAGTAAATATTTTTAAGTTTTTCGTATAATTTTTTCTTGTCATTGGGCGTCAATTGAAATGTAATTTAATGAAAGAAAAATGTCAACAATTTTTTGTAATCTTTTTTTTTAACACTTAAAGAAATGCAAACTACAATAGTCGAGATAAGCTTCATATTGTCACAGAAATTTTCCTTTTAAACACATTTCAACACGTTTACGTAGTTTTCGTAACTACCAGCCATTGAAATCGATCGTAACTTTTACGTATCCACAACATTTGCGTGTGAGTAACGAGGCCTTTATTCGTAAAATCTGATCTTTCTGAGAATTAGTTCTGTAAAATGTCATCAACAGGCGTATTACAGAATGGGGTGTGAAAAGTGAATACAAAACTGGGTTGTTACAATTTTTCTTTATATTAAGGAAACAACGCAAAATGGCAGTTTTTTTTTGTAAACTGAAACATTTTTAAAAAAAATTTAAATCAGCTGACTTTTTCACTGATAATTTAAGCACGCAACTTCAAAGGGAAATCAAGTTCTTAAAATAAAAAAGTGAGTGTAATGAAGCTTGAAAGGTCCCAAAAGGAAGCCTGTGATCAAGTGCCTCCAAGTCGCTACTTTTGTCGAATATTTTTGTTACTTTTTAGTGACTCTGTCAACACAGAATCTTGTAAGATCATATTGAAGCCTCGGAAAGTTTACGTATTACTTGGGTGTATTACGAAAACGTATACTTCGTTAGTAGTTCCTACTTAGGGGGTTGTTTATTTCTCTTTAACACCAACCTCTTGATGTTGCACTCTCGAGCTTTATACGTGCCGCCCTAACAACAAGCTTGTCATTTGTAAATCACAAGATTTTCGCTGACTTGTCACAACGGGAACCAGACGTGGTGCTTTAATACCATGGTAGATAAGGCCATCCCTATTCAATGAGAGATAAAGCCTTTTTTATTTTTTTTTTTTTTTTTCATTTGAATGGGCGATAAAACCATCATGGCCTTAGCTCACATTAGCAATATTAGAAAATGGCTTTATCTCTCATTTCAGTTCCGGAGACACTAAAGTTAAGTATTGAAATCTGGCTTCGCATACTAAAGTTTTTCTTCGTGACGGCCTGCGGCGGTGCTTAGGGGTTTTTTCCTCCAGTAGGACGCGGCAGGTGGCTTCGCTGAATAAAGTTTTCCTGCGTGCTTCACAAGAAAAAAAAAATGTTTTTCAATGATAACTAAGGATTTTCCCTTTTACAGAATGTTGACACCATGCATAACAATATTCTGAAAAAATATGGCTTTATCTCTCACTTGCGAAAAAAAATATGGCTATATTTTTCATTTCGCAAAATTTTAAATATGACCTTACCTCTCAATGATTGGGCAATAAGGCCATTATGGCTTTATCTTCCATTCAATTGAGTAATAATGCCATCATGGCCTTATCTACCATGGTTTTAAAGCACCCCCCCCAAAAAAATATAAGAAGCTGAATCTTGTCTTTATTCTAAAAACAAAGTAGTGAAGCAAGGAATTAACACATAATATGAGAACTTAAGTAGTTCACACTCAAGCAAATTCACTAAAAATGTTTGAAGAGTTTGAAATGTTTTTTTGTGTTCGAAAAATATAAGTCTTGGCGTGATAGAGCTGGTCCAAGGCGCCCACAATTAAAGTACACCTTCATAGCATTTGCCACACAGAAACATGTTTTTTTTCTACTCGCAAGGAGCTGTTAAATGTTGGCCTAGATCAAGCGGTACATTTTTACACTATGGATTGATTTAGCTCTTTAAAGCAGTGTTCGAAAATAAACAAAACATTATTTAGCATACGGCTTCCAAACCCAGAAACAATATCTATTTTTTTAGTGTTTGTGTATTAATACCAGTGTTCGAAAATAAACACTTAATATCGCTCCTTTGTGTTCGGTTTGGTAGATTTGTGGAAACCACAAACGATTATAAAAATTATTAAAGGGACCGATTACAAAATTGAATTCCGTTTAAAGCTGCTTGTTACAACTTAATTTTTTCCAGTGCATTTTTTTACAAAATATCCAACCAACCAACAAAATCAACAAATAAACACTATTGACTATTGATTGATTGGTTATGATAAATTCGTACGATTACATTTATTTAATCGATTGTTTTAAAGAGGGCGCGTCCTATTTGTTTAAATAATTTACTTAATTCAGAGTAGTTTATGTACTTTTGTCGATTTGTAAAAACATTTTTTTTTTAGCAAATTGGAATTTGATTTGTTATGATGTTTATAATTAAAATGGCGCCACAAAACATAAATGAATGCATAAATTTAGTTGTTTTTTTTTTTTAAGAATATATTTAAAAATTTTAATACAGAAATTTTTACAGATTTTTTATAATATGGGCAGTAAGTAAGAACAGAAATATATCAAGGCAAGTTCGTTAAAAAAAAGGAAAATTTAAAAGAGTTCAATCTTAAGAAGATGAGATCTGATCTATAATTTTGCAGGATTACTGGGGAGTATAGTATGTTCAATTGGAAGAAAAAATGCACTTGGGCATTAAAAAGTCAAGTTTTGAATTGTGACTTCGAAACAATTAAAGGTTTTACAAAAGTTAAATCAAATCTCATCACTGTGACTCTCCAGCAGAGCAAGTTAATTCAATGAAAAAAAACTTGTAGAATCCGAGAAAAACAATAGTTTTTCTTTGAAGATCTACTTTAATTTAATGACAGATTTTGTAAAAAAGGGTAACGTTTTCGTCCTTATATTCAAGACTTTCGAAAATTGCTTGCAGAAAGCACGTTGAACATTTATCCGCATGAAATCTATTTGGAAATCACCAGCTCTAGATCTATGCGTACTACCGTGGAAACGACCAAATCGGATTATTCGCCACACTTTTACTAGCAGAAGCGATATATTCGGCAGTCTCTTGAAATTTCTTTATAATCTTGTCAACTCCTTGCACAGTTGGTCGACTATGACGAAAAGTGTACCAGGTTTGATCCACCGCCTTAGTAGTAGCCTTTGACTTGTTCTTCGATTGTTAAAAAAATCCTTATTCGTTAATGCCAAACCTTTCACTAAATAAATGACACTTTAGATGACAGATATTAAACAGTTGGCAGCCTTACCAGATGGGCGGTTTTGAAGCCACGAACTGAACAATATGAGAGTACTTTAAAAACGTAAAAGAACAATTTCTGTTGCATTCCAAATCGTTTCTGTTGTAAGACAGCTATCCCCGTTATTATTCCTTACTGTAATTGTTTGGGACCCCCTTTGACGTAATAGTACACGCAGAGAAAAAATATGGTTGGGCATGGTTACGGCAACAACACTATGTTTAATGTAACAATATATTGTTGTCGTACACAAATAATTGTTATTTTTATTTAATATCAACAATATTATAGTTACTGTAAACATATCAATGTTTATCGCAATTATGAATTTGAGTATTGTTGACCGAAAAATAATTATTTTTCTAACAACTTATGATAATTATGATAACTTTCTAAACATATTATATTTCTCACAACCATATCATGATATTTAATAGCCATAACATGATAACTTTCTATACATTTATCATATTATGTTAAAGATGCAATCAAACTATTTTTACTCTAATCATATTATGTTAGCGCCATTTGTAAAATAAATTTGAAGAAGTTGTGTCGTTTTTTTTTATTTGTGAGCGGTTAAACAATTAAAAGATAAAATTCCATAAAAAAATAAGTCTAAAGAAATTAAAAAATTAAAATATTAGCGGAGTTCATTCAAGTATTAGTGATGTAATAGTGCAAATGCAAAATATCATAGTTGTTTTGTAAAATCCAACAAGAAAACACACAGAGATTTCGTTATATTTTATAAAAGTGTTACGATATTTCATCAACATCTTAAAATCGAAAAAATGGACATATTATTATTTATATTTAGGAAGCATGATTACAGTGTGATTGAGTGCCTCGGTAGGCTAGTTGGTAGTGAGCTAGTCTACCAGCGCCGGGGTTGCGGATTCGTTTCCGCCCTTATATACATATTATTCATTAAAAAGAATTAAATATGTTGTTATTATCACATTCAAAAAATATTTTACAAATTCAATAAACAAATCGAACATTTTCAGGCCTGGTATGAATACAACATTTTTAAAAACATATACAAATCAATCGTATATTGAGAAAACACTATTGTATGAAAATTACCAACAACAAAAATACAAAATTGTAAAATTATACGATTGACAACGAACACGACGAAAGTGCGAGTTTTATAGTTAGACGATTATACAGCGAATACGACGGTACTACTACGTGTTGTGAATTGGACAATTAACAATAGATCGGCTAAGAAATTAGGATACGATTACGTTTTTAACAAAAATTTTTTAAGCTTCAATTTAAAAAGAATTAATTGTTGTAAGTCTCCGGTTTTCAAACTTAAACAAGTTTTATTTTTTCTTTCAGCCAAGTGCTCATTACCCTTTGGGGCCATAAATGTATTGACATTGATCATCAAGTACTTACGAAAATAAAACAAAAAAAAATAAAGCAATTTTTTAATGAACATGAATTGTAATAAAAATCAGATGACACTTTTTGTTGCTCCATTTAAAACTGAAAGTTAAATTTTCAATAAAAACCACAGCATAAGTGGTTTCATAATCCAAACTGTCCTTCCTCTTTGCTCTCCTTCTGTCTTTCTTAAAGCAATAAGATAAATTTCAATGTTTTCTGTGGTAAACTATAGACAGGAATTTGAAAGAGTGGAATCAAGGAAATTAGAAAAATATTATAAAGAATTTAAAAATAAATGATGCGAAACATAAAATTTTTTAATTCAAATTTTGATTTTTTAATTAGGCTAAAGTCAAAGTCATCAAATTCAATTTTCATTAAATTATTTTTATGAAGAAAGGATTTTACAACATGAAATTAATTAAAATTTATTGATAATTTTTCTTTCTTGACTGCCGCGGGGCTCGAACCCAGACTTTCACGGACAGGTTGCCCTTACATGTTTCAATTGCAACCACTCAATCTTTTCAGACGGTTTTGCCGTTTAACACTCACAGCCATTGACGACTGCTGGCAGTCAATAGTCAAACATCAATCTTGCAAACCAAATTGTATTTTAGTCTGGGATCACACTATGAAAGTTTTCTTTCAGAAAGTCTGCGTTTATGGGTGAGAGGGGACAAAGGAACAGCATGTTCTCTTCCCCTTTTGAATAATCATTAATTTTAATTGAATTGCATGTTCCTCCTTCCCTCCGTTTCTTCATACTCATTGTCAAGAATTCTTCTCGAAGTCCAAAGTACATTTTTTTGTTTTTAATTTTTAGAATTTTTTTGTTTTAAATTACGATTTTATTTTATTTTTTAATTTTCTTTTAATTATGTTTCATTCCTTTAAGTTTTTGTATCAATTATTATGTACATTGTACAAAACTACAAACTCCTAACATGATCTTCATCATGATTATGTGGTTAATAAAAACTTTTCAGCACATTTCTTAGATACCAGATGCGTTTACTTTCCTTTCTAAGATTCATAGTTTGTGGCAAACTCTCTTAAAAACACTTGAAATATTAAAAATTTTCGTCTTAATATGTTGGCGTCTACAGCAAAGTACATAAGCGCAAGATTTTGGTACTTTTTTCTACTTTAAATATATTTGAATACATTGTATGGCAGCTTAAGTGTCATAAAGATTAAATTTCAAATACTTTTAGGGGTTTTTTGCGGTTTGAAATTTGATTTTTTTTTTTTTTTTTTTTGTAAAAAATTTTGTTTAACAAAAAGGTGTTGATTGATAAGTTCATATCGGTAATTGTATCTAAAGAAGACATTATTCCAAAAATATAACCACATGAAATTATGTTTTAAATTAAAATCTATATTTATTTCATTCTGTTTAATTTTTCTAAAAATGTTTTAATTAAATTATGTTTCTCTATAAAAAAACCACTTAATTTTTATGATTAGTTACTATGAAAAAACTGTTATTTTTAAATTTAATTGGCAACATTTTATGATATATGAACACACTGTCAAAAAACAAAACATTGGTATTCGAACAGTGGCTGAGACGACAGAAGAAGTGGTTGAGATTTTTGATAAGTAAAGGGTGGTTAACAAAATTTGAATGTAAAGTAAATTTTTGCGACATGCTTTTAAATTTAGAAGCTATAAAAACGATTATCGAATGTGTATTTAATATAATGAAGCTGCAGCAAGCAGTGTTTATTAATTCGACACGTTTTCTAAATCTATTTTTGTTAATTTTTTTTATTTGTTTTATCTTTATTTTCGTCGATTTTATACAAATAATATGCTGATTAGTGTGTATTGTTGTTTGTTAGTGTCAAAACTATTACAGTTTTCACAAAAAACATACACATACAGGTTTTAATTACCTTGTCACCCACAAAACAAACAAAATGAAAACAATAATAAGCAAAAACAAAACAAATATAACCGTTTATTACAACAACAACAAGTATTGTAGTCATTTAATAAATGATGAATGTGAATTGAAACAAAATATACGATACGATATGAAATGATATGATCTTTTTGTTATTGCAATGACAGGCAACAACAAAAACATGACAACTTGCTCGTTTACACTTTCTTTAGTAAAAAAAATTTCGTAACACTCTTCTGTAATGACGAGTTATAATCAGGGTTACCGTTGGAAATTTTCGAAAACGGTCACAAAAAGTGGATTTTCCAGAAAAAGGGGTCAAAAAATGGGTATTTCAATAAAAAAAGGGTCAAGTTTTTTAAAAGCAATATTTCCCATTTTAATAATTATAATAAGGCCAAGTTTTTTATAAACAAACAAAAAACATTTAATTCAGATAGGCAGTGCTTAAAAAACTTAATTTTTTTTATTGAATGCCCTTTCATCATTATAATTCAAAATACAAAATTCTCGTCTTCACTAAATACTTAAATTAAACTTAATTAACATTTAATTTCAACTTAAGTTTCCATTGTAATAACTTATCAAGGTGGCCTCAATATCACAACAATACAAAAACAGTCAGCTGTTTTTTGAGACCACCTTGTAAAAAATAGAAACTGGGAATTATTTCCTTCCGAAGGTTACTTTATATTATGCATATTCAACATTTTTTTCATTTTTCGAATTTATTCTATGAGCTAAATTTCAGTTATGTATTTTATAAAGCTTTTTTGTAATACGTAGTTCTATTCCTTCGAAAAATGAAAAAATGTTGAATATAATATAAAGTAACCTTCGGAAGGAAATAATTCCCAGTTTCTATTTGTTAAAATAGTTGAGTTAAATACATTCAATTTATAAAGTATCACTATCCAGTGTGACACAAAGAATGCTGACGAAGGCCGTAGCGGGCCAGAAAATGCATTACATTCTGCTGGTGTCTAATAATTGTAAATTTTTCTGAGCATTCAACCATTGCTTTCCAAAGGAAGGCTAAGGTAAAATGTAAAAAGAAAATACAATATAATAGTCTGGTAGTGTTTAAAGTCATTTCTGAAAAATTTAAGGAATAGAACTATTACAAAAAAGCTTTATAAAATACATAACTGAAATTTAGCTCATAGAATAAATTCGAAAAATTAAAAAATGTTGACCACCTTGTAAATAATTATACTTTTTATGATATTTTTTGTATTTAGAAGTGCTACCATACTCTTATCTTACTTAAAAAAAAGACTTTTCAAATACTATCCTGAAAATTGGGCATTAGCGACTTTTTATCAATTTTATGGCGTTAATTTTGTAAACTTTTTCGAGTTTTTAAGTTTTTGCGAAGCTTTGTTGCTCTTTTAGGCAACCGTCATTATTAAAGGTGAATTTTTTAGCATAAAGCTTGCTACTCTTATGTTAGTGTGTATATGCGTTATGTTTGCTATTATAATAGCAAAAACTTTACTTACAATCCTACTTTTAATGACTTCAAGAATTCATTACTTTGTAGCTTTATTCGCCACTTTTTGGGTTATTAGTTATATATTAAATAATAACTTTATTGTTATATCTTAAATATACAGAAAAATTTATATTTTCATTATGACAATAAAAATGTCATTATAGTCATTATAGTCAAAAAACATAGGCCCATAATCATAGTCGAACGCTAAAGTCGGTTCTTTTTAAAAACAACTTTAAAAGAAAAACATTCTTTTAATTATTTTAATACTATAGTCGAAATTAAAGTATGTTTTAAATTGAACCGACTTTAACTGGGTGCCACCTCAAATGTAGAAAATTTTTCATACAACATACAAGAAAATATAAGCAAGTGGCAACTCTAAGCAGCTGACATTACAAATTAAAATATAAATAAAACACTGCATACCTTGTAGCGTTGAAAGATTTAAAAGCGCAATTTGAATTTATGTAGAAAGCAACAACAAAATTACAAAATATTTTTGACTTTGTTTTTGCTTGCATTGCAATTTTTGGCATTGCGTTTTACACAATTAGGGCCTATACATATGTATGTATTTTGTGTTTAAAGAAAAAAGTTTTCCTCCAAACCAATAATAAATGCAAAATATCGACCAATATCTTGTAACATAAACATTTTTAACTTTTTGCAGGAATTTTTCATTTGGCAAAAACAGCTGATGCTGTTGTTAAATGAGTTAAACACAACTTCAGCTAGTTTTAAAATTAACACCGGTTTTAACGTGTAAAGTATGCTTTTGCTTGTCTATAGTAGATTAAAAACATATTTTTTATAAAAGTTTACTTTAAAACCTTAAAGTATGCTTTGTTTATGACTATAGTTATGGGCCATAGTTTTTTAATACAAAAACTACACTGCCCCGGTAGACTAGCTGGTAGAGAGCTAGTCTATCAGCATTGAGGTTGCGCGATCGAATCCCGCCAGAGACAGAAAAAAAAATAAAATAAAGTAAAATAGAATAAGAAAAAATAAAAATAAAATAATTAAAAAAAAAAAATAAAATAATTTAAAAAAAAATTAAAAAAAAAAAAAAATTTACTTTATTGACTTTGTGTAACTATATATTTTTATAAAAATTTTAAGTATAAAAAAAAACATATTATTTTTTAGATTATAATAGGCTAAATTATAAAGGATTACTTTTGGGACATCTCAAACAAAAATAAGTACTTTTTCTAGTAGAAAAGTAAGTAGACGGCTCGTCAAATTTTCATTATTTTTCTGCTTATTTTGTAAGCAAAGTTTTTGCTGGGTAGGGAAATTGTAGTTTAATTTGTACTTTTTTATATCGAAAATCTAAATTAGAAGTCGTAAAAAATGTTTTAACATAAACTTTTTACGAAAACTAACTACTTTTTAGGAATGTGCGTTCTCAATTTTGCTATTAAATCTTTACTTGAAGTCCATTCCTCCATCTCCGCTTCGAACAAATTATGAGAAGAAAGCATGGAATTGTAAGTTTTTACTTTGAGGCGTTTCGAAAGTTTATTTTAAGCAATGCTAATTTCGAAAACACTTGTTAAGCTGAAGCACTACTGTTCAGCAGTGTTGACAAAAAAACAAATTGTGAGTACTAAAAAGAGTCAAAAAGTGGCACAAAATAGTTAATATGATACAAAAGGATAATTTAAAAAAAAGGGTCATAAAAGGTATCAAGACCGTCGAAAAAGGGTAAAATTTATACTTTAATATCACAGCGGTAACGCTGGTTATAATTCATTGAGTTTATGTTGTAAATACAAAGAACAAGAACCTCTTTTTTTAAAGTAAATACAGTTTTGTATTTTGTGAGGAAAAGAGGGAGAATAGAATAATTTTGTTATTGTAATTGATTGACAGCCATTATTAGATTTGTGTTATTTGTATGAACCCTGCCAAGATATTTTAATGAAATAGTAAAATTAAATAAATTAATAAAGTTAAACAAATAAATAAAGAATACCTGTTAATGAAACCAGCCACCTTATTATAATTGCTTTTTAATTTAAATGCGTTTTATTGTATTTTGGGATTTTTTTATTTCATTTTTGGCGACATAGACGAACTTAAGCAAAGAACAGCTGAAAAGACAAAGCGAGAGAGTGAGAGAAAAGGGGTTTAATTCGAATATATTAATTATGTTTAAGCAAATACATCGAACTTTAAATGCGCTTTAAAATATAATAGAAAAAATTTAAATCCGTGAATTATTTAATTGCTTAAAATTAAGCCTTAACATCAGTTTCTAAGGGGTGTTTTTTTGGCGATTAAAAATTTTTAATTTAAAAATTAAACAACAAATTTAATAGAATGACCAAAATTTTTACTTTATTAGCTCACATACATACATTCATATTTCAAAGCATTTAATATTTTTAAATAGTTTCTGGCATATGGAGGCCATATGCGCCTTATGAACGCCATCACGTCGGTCCAATTTTGAACCACTTTTTCGAATATATCCGGGGTGGCATGTCATAACGTCCAGTGGCATAGTGTCGTTAGCGAAGCCGGTGTTTGTTATACCATAGAGGAGAAAATCCTTGCGCCCGGGCGAATGCCGGCTATACAGAGAAGCTTTAGTTAGCGAAGCCGGTGTTTGTTATACCATAGAGGAGAAAATCCTTGCGACCGGCCGAAGGCCATCTATACAGAGAAGCTTTAGTTAGCGAAGCCAGTATTTGTTATACCATAGAAGAGAAAATCCTTATTTTCGATATATATTTAATATATACACCCAAAGAAAAAGCTACAAAACCATTTTTAAAAAAATTGTATCCATATTATGTTTAATTTAATCAAATCATTGTCAACGACAACCATATTATGGTTGAATTAGTTTCTTTAAAAAAATCACTTGAAATTTTAACGGTATTTTAAAAAAATTTTTACACATTTTCGATTATAAGTTAAGGTGTAGACATTATGACACTTTGCAAAATGTCATAACGTCGATGGACACTATGACACTGGACGTTATGACATGCCACCTATACCTGGTCTTATTTCTTCAATATGTAATGCGTTTAATGCTCGCTTCTAAATTATCAATCGTTGCTGGTTTATTTAGCAAAGACCAGAGATTTGACGTGCCCTTTCAAAAAGTAGTCCAAATGTGTCAAATCACATGAAAGAGGAGGCCAATTCGCAGGTCTATTTCTTGAGATAATTTGGTCACTAAACGTTTGGCTCGACAAAGTGATGGTTCCGCTTGCTGTTTGGAATGTTGTGCCGTCTTGTTGAAATCATTTATCCTTCCAAGGATTTGCATTGACATGAGGAATAAAAAATTGCCTGTTGCAGTCGTCATTCACGGTAGTAACGCCTTCAACGTGTAAACCGCACCAAACAGTGATTTTTTCGGGATGTAATGGAGTATCATGAGATTTATGCTCTTCGAAAAAACGACAATTCTACTTGTTTACATAGCCGTTAAGAAATGAGCCTAATCGCTGAAGATGATTTGGCGTTAAAAATCTGATTCAACTTTCATTTACCGAATACGCGACGCAATTTATGGTTCGGTCCGCTTGCTTTATTTTTGCATCAATTGAATCTTAAATTGATGTAGGCCAAGATCTTTCCCCAAAACTTTCCAAAACGTGATCGGGCAAAGACCAAGCTGCTAAGAATGGCGTCGGTTTGATAAAATCGAGTCATCTGTCACACCCACATTTACAGCGGCGAACGATTTGGATGAATATTATCCAAAAGAGTAAATATGGACATTAATCGATCCATAGTATTTCAAATTAGCTGCTCAGATAGACGTTTATGTGCACCGTAAACTTGACGTAATGCGCTATAAGTTTGGCGAACAGAGCCCAAAATTTTGGAAATAAATTTCTACGATTTGTAAAAATTGCTCTGGTGTAAGTCTTTGCATGGTGATTTGCCAAAGGGCAGACACACTTTATTAGTATGACAGCTAGTTTAACACTTTAGGCTCAGTTAGCCGGGAGCAATAGTAACGTTGCAAATTAGCTGCTTCATTTTGTTGTTTGTAAAGAAATTAGATCGATTATAGTTAGCAGCAAGATGTAACGTCTCAATCTGTAAGAAATATGTATATTGGTATTACTTTTTTACGGTAAGGTTAAGTTACTGTTACTCTCGACTAACTGAGCCTTTATCCTTATCAAAAAAATCTCTACGCCCAAAAAACACGCTGTATACGAAGTATGAACATACATAGGTTTCTCACACTTAAGTTGGCTTAAGAGAATGGGCGAATATATGTAAGTTATATGAGGCAAACCATATTGAACTTAAGGAAACTTTTTGCTAAGTTTAATGAATTTTTGACAGTAGGTTAAGCAAGGCTATGCATATTATGGTTGAACCTTTACTCTGAAAAGTTTTTAATTGCTAGGAGAGAAGGGAATAAAAAATAAAGGTGGGAACAGACTTTGAGGAACTCGCTTTTGCAGTTGCTTGTTCTTCTTTCGCCTTTTATACATACTTGTATTTGGTTGCATGTTTTATTTGACAAACAACAACAACAAAAGAATCCAAAAATTGCCCAAGTAAATGTTTGCGTGTGTGCAAAAGCATAAAAGGTTTAAAAATGTAAAAAAACATTGTCAAAGCAAACTTTGGCCCCTTTCTGACTCGGCAAGTTAGTTGCGCAAGTTACTTGCCGAGTACAACAAAGTCTGTACTAATTTTTTTTTTCCTTAACCCGACCTTACCGCTGACGTCTACAAACCAAGAGTTGCGCAAGTAACTTGCCGAGTGTGAAAGAGGTATTTGCAAGTGAGATAGGGGACTAAGCAGCTAAACGAAACTGAAAGCTATTACAGGGATGCCGATACACAAAGTGGAGACTTTCTTGTCTTTAATTTTAATAAACATTAATATTCTGTGAATTGTGGCAACGAAATTTTTGATATTGCAAACCCAGAATTTTGAATTTTGTTTTAATAATTAATAATAAGTTTAAAAAAATCTGAAATTATCAAAAGATTCTGTATTTGCATTTTTAGCAAACCATCGATTTATTTAAAAAAAAAATAATGTAGTAAAACACTTTGTTAAACTAATTATACTTCCTATTTTATATAAAGCAAAGTGCCTTAGTGTCACCATTTTTACTGATAACGTCTTGATTAACAACAATAAAAGCTTTTAAATATCAATATTCTAAAAATAAAAAACTCTTAAACATTCAATTATGGATCATAAGTTGAAAAATGAGCTTTAACGATTAAAAATTTGTGTCAAAATTAATTGAGTTTGAAACAGGTAGACAGTAGGTATTACAGACATTGTGATAACAAACTGGGATCTAATTAATTAAGGCAAATGTTCATCAATATGAAAAAAAAAAATAATCACTGGAATAATAATAATATATTTAAACAATTTTCTAAATGCTAAAATTTATTAGCTTCTTAATACATATGTATGATAAAGGGTGCACCAGAATAAAAGCAAGATTAAAATTTGCCGTAAAACTAAGAGTCAAAGGTTAGTAACAATGAAATATTACACAATAATTACATATATCGATAGCAGAGGTGTAGTCGAGTTTTGGATGTAAAATGTAAAGGTGTTATCCGGACGATGCTACACTGATAGAAAAGGCGTCATAACGCTGATGTATTTTGACATCAGTACTATGTCAAATGTCTTCGTTTTTGACCCCATGACACTTTTCATCATGGTGATGTCAACCTTAACATCACTTACCCAAAGTGCCATCAGGGTCAAAATGAAATTATGTCATCAATGGGATGACACATCGGCATCACAGAAATTACGAACATGTCCTCAGTGCGATGGAGAAAGGACACATTAGCATCAATTTAATTTAATTCAATTGTCATTAAGTCAAAGTCATTGGAATTTACTCAAGTCAAATTGAGAGAATATTATTATTTACTTACCCGTTGCATATGTTTGTTTCACGTTTGTTGAATTTGTCAATAATAAAACACCAGCACCATGCCCCATATGGTTTTCGTAATCCTTCTACTTTAAAAATTTGATGTATTTAACTAAATAATTTAAAAACATAGAATATAGGAATTTTTGTTTCTTTTAATACATTGTTATCATGAAAATAATGCTAATAATGTACAAAATGTGGCATCGAATTGATGTCCCTATAGTCATAAAATAGATGACAAAATTGTACGAAGACGCTAGTCATTGGATTGATGTTACTTTTTGCATCATTGAAGCCATTTGTAGTAACATTGATGTCACAATTCAGATGTTAGGGCATCGTCAATATGAAGATGCATTTTTCTATCAAAAGATTCCACATCCCTTGTTTTGGTCCGGTTTAAACAATCGAAAGTAAAGCTCTAACTCAAGCGAAATTGCCTTATTTTGTATTTTTCTTCTCCTGTTTTTGGTTTGTCGGCATAAACTAAGGGCTTAATACAGCCTTACAAAAATTAATCCAGAGGCGTTAAATTGCACGAAGGAGGGCCCTTGACAACAAATTTATTTCGCAATAAATCGAATGTTATGCACGCTGTATGGCAATGTGTGACTTCTTGTTGGAATCAAATGTCGTTTATGTTTAGCTGATTATTTTTTTGAAACAAAAATTCAGTCAGCATGGCTCAAAAGCGCTTGCCATTTACCGTAACGGCAGCTCCCTGCTCATTTCGAAAGAGACTGTTAACCACACCAAACAGTAAATTTTCATGGATGTAAGGGTGGTGAGTCGTTAACGGCTTGAGGATTGCCTTCGGTCCAACTAGGACAATTTTGCTTATTGACGCAGCCATTTAACCATAAATGAGCTTCGTAAAATGAAAGAAGTGCTTTATGAACTTAGTAAACTGTTTTTTTTTTTCAAAGTAAATTTCCACAATTTGGAAGCTTTATTCTAAGATGTGTACTAAGTTTAAACTTAGTTTAACGTAGTCTGAAAATCGATATTTTTCGGCGAAATGTTTTTTATTTTTATTATTTCATTAAAGCCAACATTCGCAAAACTAAGCTGTTCCGACAAAATTTTGTATACAAACTTGGAAATGGCGGCACAAATCTGTTTTCAGATTAACTTAACCTAGTTTAACTAAGATCTCAAAAACCCAGCCTAAACGATTCATAATGACTTGCCATAACTAACTGAACAGAAATGTCAACACAATTTGACATTCTCAGCTGTCAAACCAGAGTTATCGATATAGAAAGTTCTCAAGTTGCTTAAAAAAAACAACCGATATTTAAACATAACCACGATCGCTTTTAAGGTTGCCTGCTGTAACAATTAGTCCTCGTCCACATAAAAAAAACATTTGCTGCGAAACATTTGAGAAAGATGAAAGACGCATGGAAAAGTGTACTTTGTTTCGTGTACAAGCAGTTGTTATAAGTTTGCTTAGTCTTCGTACACATAAGAAACATTAGCTGCAAAAACTTGCTTTAATTCTCTTTTGAAACTGCATTCTTGTCTATAGAATGAAACATTTGTTTCAATAACAAACTCACAAAAACTGCTTGTACACGAAACTAATGGCGATTTCTTATCTGAGAAAAATGTTGCATTAATGTTACATGTTCTACATTTTTGTGTTCGTTTGTACAAAAAATACAACTGTGGGAAAAAATTTTCAAGTTCTTTTGTCAATATGTTGATGAAAAACATGCAAAACATGTTACATATTTTACCCTTACTTTTACTGAAGGTGTTCATACTGCCCTGTTCTACAACTTACCACTTTGTTTGTACAACAAATGTTTTATTTTGTTTGTCATAATTCATACCGCTCATAATTTTGTAAAAAAAATTGTTTTAAAACAAAATATAAAAATATTTACACATTAAAATCAAAAGTCTATTTATATTATAATCGTTTTAATTTTTATAAGCCATTAGTGATGTTAATATTTGTTTCCAACCCATAAAAGCGTGCTGAAACCGCTAAAATAGCTTTACAAGTCGCTCATTTAGTACATTAATGATGAAAGTTAGTGTCCGACCGAACGCACTTTTTGAGACCGAACCCGAACCCGAACTTCGGTAAATTTTGACAAGTTCGGCCGAACCCGAACTTTTTGTTAATAAATCTGAACAATTGTACTTTTTCAATGTATTTATTAAAAAAAAAAATAAAATTTCAGGAAATTATTACATTTACACTTTTGGAAGGATGCAACATGAAAAGATAAATTGCACTTTATAGTATTCAAAACTATTTTATCCCTAGAGGGAAGCGAACTGACACCAAAGTAGTCCCGTGATAGGTCTTTGGTGGTAGAGACCGGTTCTAGTTTTAACACTTTGTATGAATAAGACCTATCACTTTTACATGGGGTTGTCATTGGAGGGGGTCAATTGACAACATTTGACCAGTCACAAATCTATTCTCAATGGACATGTTTAGTGACAGTGACTAAAATGTAGTATTATTTCAATACGATGTAGTATTATTTCAATAAAACAAGTCCTAGAATTAAATTCAAGAGCCAAATTTTAGAAAGTTCCAAAAAAATGTATCACACCACCGGTGAAGACTGTACTGTAATTTATTATTTTTTCTTCCTTTTTGTTCTTCATAAACCAGTTACATGATTGGTTCTCCTTTCACTGGTCATGAGTTCTTTCTTTTTGTACCTGTTCTATTTTCACAACTCCCAGGACCAGTCTGTGGGACCAATTGACACTAATTTCCCGCAGGGATAGTTCAAAAATAATTAGTAATTGTTTTTTTTTTTAAGACAAAAAATAAATTTCAAGTTTAATACAGTATACATTAGGGCTATAACTTTTTCACACTTTTTGCGAAAATCAAAAACGGCATAGTATAGTCGTGTAAAACATTAAAAGTTATTAATAAAAAATATGATAATTTGTTCGGATTGTTAAGAAACTTCACGCAGGGATCGGGTTGAAGTTTGAAAAAAACCATTTTTATCTCACAGAAATTTTAAAAAATATACACCTGATGTTTGTATAAATTCCTATACGTATCACTTAAGGCTAGATTACACTATTATACTTTGTATTAATACATGTCAAAAACTCAAGTAATATGACAAAGTGTGATAGTGTGAATGCAATGTGTCACGAAATTGACAAGTATTAAGAAAAAAGTTTGACATCCCATACGACTTCATCGTTTTTTGAAACTTTTTTGAACAATAATACTTTTCATTGGATCAGGGTTGCATTTTATTTCATGTGTGAGTGTTTATACGTTGTGTGATGGTCTGAACACAAACTGTCATGTTACGTTAGATTTTTTGACAGTCGCAACAAAACTCATTAGATTTCTATCTCACAAAGTATTATGGAATACGTAAGACTTGTGAGATAGTGTAATCTAGCCTTTAAATGCTATTTTGGAATTTAACCACTGCTTTAGATTTAAAAATTTTCCTACGGTTTACAATTCATCGCGGTTCAAAATTTCTAAGAAATTTGCTTCCCAGCGTGAGGTTATTTTCGCAAAACGGCGGGAGACAGGTGTTTTCATTACTAAAACATTCTTGGCCACTCCGTCGTACTATGCCAATAATTTGGTTATCGCCTTAGTATACATATTAGTACTCAAACCTCAAAAATGTATTTTTTGAATTCGTTGGGTTGTATTTTCTCTAAGTGGCGTTTAGTATTGGCGGTAGTTTGTTTGCTTGGCAATGAACTCCCCATTGACATTTGTTTGGCGCAACATTTGCGATGAACGCTTGCTCAATTTTTTTCAAAAAAAAACTCCAAAATGATTTGGATGACATTTTTATCCGGAAATATGTATACTATAAAGTTTGGTTTGTGGTTCACCCAAAACTATAGATTATCTTACCATTCGCATAATATAAATAGAGAGTATTTTTTTTGCCAAATAGAATTTAACCGTTTTTTTTTTTTGTTGTATTTTTTACCGTCTTCTAAAAATTACACATATAAAGACATTTTTGTACACTTAAGCATTTTATTAAGTCATCGCTGTATTTTATCAAACTAATAATCATAGAGAAAAATAGTTGAATTGATTTCGTAATATTTTCAAAAACAGTGATGCCAAATTATAATTTGAAATTATAATAAATATGTTATTTCATAAAAAAGTTCGGTGTTCGGTAAAGTTCGGTAAAAATTTCGCCGAACACCGAACTTTGACCGAACGTCATTTTTTGCCGAACTCCGTAACCGAACCCGAACGTTCGGTCGGACACTAATGAAAGTGTAATAGTTGCAAATAAAAGCACTAATTGTGTTCTATTGAAATTGCACAACATGTAACACTTCGAGTGATTATAGGTAACATTAGAAAATGTTACATGTTTATATTGAAAAGAAATAGCCATAAGTACACTTTTCATCAAACTCAAATGTTTCGCAACAAAGGTTTCATAAAATGGACGAGGGCTTAGAGGAAAAAAAACGGAATGGCTTTCAAAATCATTCAAATGCTTCAAAATAAAGTTTCAAAGAAAATTTAAGAAAGTTTCTGTAGCAAATGTTTCATAATATGAACGAGAACCTAAGGAAGCTCCAAAACTTTAAACGATCTTTAAATTCCAATAACCAAAAATAATTTCAATATATTTCGCTATAACTCGATTGATTGTTGTCATTCTTTTGAATTTTTTTTTTTTCTGTAACATTATCTCAATTTTAAATTAGTTCTTATCATACACCATTTAGTAAAACATATTCTAATCACATAAAATATTTAAGTTAAAAACTGTTTCGTTTAAAAAATACTTTATTTGTTTATTAAATTGAAATTAACATATCAACAAGGTTGCCAGAATTAATACATCAGAAAGAAAAAAAACTTGTTTAAAATTCAACAAAATTAAGAAGAAGAAAAAAACGATGAAATAAAAAACAATTTAATAAATTTACCAAATGGGTGGTCTCTTGTTAAAAAAAAAAAATGTTTAAAACAAACACCGAAATACCTTCACACGTTAAGAACTAAAAAAAAAAAAAAAAAATTTAATAATTTAATTCTTTCACGCTTTTTGTAGAAAAAGTTTAGCGGGTTGTTGATTTTTATTTTTAATTTATGTCTGTATTTAAATTTGTTACTATTTAATTTAATTTACACACACAAAATTATAAAATGTGTTTTGTTTTATTACTCGTGTACCAGTGTCGTAGTTGTTCTTTCGCAATTTTTTTTTTTTTTTTTAATTAATTACTATTGTGAAATAATAAATTAATTAGAAAATTTATAATTTATGAATGTCTTACTACCAGTTGACGGCATAAATTAACAAAGAATAATAACGCCACGGTTCCTTTGCGAAACAGTTGGCCCAAAAAAGATAAAAAAAACAAACATTATAAATGTTTCATGTAAAACAAAATTGGTTTTTTTTTTTCAAAAGATTTAACGCCGATTCGGTTAAGATTCGAAATGTTGTAATCTGTCTTTGTAAAACTAAATTCTTACAATGGACAAACACCACTACAACTTGCTGCGTCTTTAGCGCATTAAGAGACCAAATCGTTTTGTCTGGTCTGGTCTGATCTATTTGTAGTTTAATTTATTTTATTTTACTCTAGAGAAATACAATTTACAATAAATTGCTCTTGATTTTATTCAATGAATTAAATGCAAAATAAATAAGTAACACAGAAATAAAATTAAAAAGACATAAAAATTAATTAAAAACTTTTAATAAATGAAACAGTGGACATTTAAGAATTAAATATTAAAAGAACTTTACAGGTTTTCCATATAGAATTTTTAAAATATCAAATAGAAAGAAAAACTTCAAAATTGTACCACCTGATCTACTGTACCTAGTTGTCCGCCTACGATAAAAAAAAAATGCATTCTTCTTCGAGAGACACCACAATAAAACCTTATTTGCAGGGATTTAGTAATGAGGAAGGTCAAGTTAGACATTTAATTTTTTTCTACTATCCTGGGCGAAATTTTTTGTGATGACAGGGTCTCTGTGTGCAGGTTGCTATTCCACAGTAGCACCATGTATAAGAATTTTCACCAAGGGTTAAGTTTCCCTGCACAGGCCGTTGCGGCAGGTAAAGCTTTAAAGGTTCGTATACGTAATGAGGGAGAACGCCAACCGCTTGACATTGATTATTTAGGGTTTATTGCTGCCTACACAGAAAAAATTATTTTTCCAATTCAAACAAAAAATTTGTAGAATCAAACAATTTTTTGTCTGAAATCGGTCCTATAAACAAATTCGCATATTCAAACAATTTATTTGCATTTTGTTTATTGAAAAAAAAACACTGATTTTTCAAACAAATAATTTAACTGAATCAAACAAAAAGTTTACTGAAATTCATATACTAAATTTCAAAATCAAAAAAAAAAAAAAAAAGGTTTTTGCCAAGCACACAAGCAGGCACTTTATTAGAAGATGATGGCAGAGAGAGCAGAGCGGCCGGCTGGCTTTGAGACACATTTTTTTGTTGGAATAATTTTTGAACGAAGTCTTTTTTTATACACACAATGTTTTTCGTCATCACTCACTGTTGCTGTATCCTTTCCTTTGCTAAGTCCCAATTTACATTAGGACATTTCTTGCCGGACATTTTTTGAATTCTCTTTTAATCTTACCTGAAGCGTTTACATATGAAACATTAGAAGTCAGACAGAAATTAATACTTGTATGTAAACTACGAAAAGTAAGAAAGGGAAATGAAAAAATGTCCAGTACAGATACTCATGTACTACACACTCTACCTTTTAGACCCCTCGACTTCAAACTTCTGTCCGGGAAGAAATGTCCCTAGTGTAAATGGGGACTAATGAAGAAGAAATGTAACCCAAAAACGGCGACAGACCGACTCGATATGTTTTTCGCCATCATTATATTTTTGTATTTGATGTATTTAAGCAAACAGTTTGAAAAAATTGAATACGGGATTTTGGTTTTTTTAACCAACTTTGAAACCAACCAAAAATTTATTTTGTTTCTTATAATGTTGTTGTTGTTTCTGTTGTTTAAAAAGAGTGGAACGTTTTTTTACCTGCTATTTTTTTGTTTTTTTACTTCAAACCTCTTCATCTTTCTTACTGTTGTACTTTTGTAAAGTGTCCAAAAATAGACTGTATGTGTTTTTTGTTGTAGTTCTTATATTTCACATAAAGAAGTGTTGATTACGATCAAATAAAAAAATGCAAAAAGACGACAACATTAAAAAGCGTTAAATATTTCATACAAAATTATGAAAACTTGAAACTAATAACGCGTGTATTACATTTTTGAATGGTTGTCAACATTTTTGTTGGTTTAATAAAAATCAAACAAAAATTTTAATTGAATCAGTAAAAAAATTTGTAGAAATTAAAAAAATTTTCAAACAAGCGTTTGTTTGAAAATAATTCGGCAATAATTTTTTCTGTGTACAATATCTGACGATTGTGTGGAGCTTAAAGTGGGCAGATCCAAGGCAAAATGTTTATTATCAGTGTTCGAAAATAAACCGAACATTATTTAGCGTACGATACACCCAGAACCCAGAAACGATATATATATATATACTATTTACTGTTTGCGTATTAGTACACAACCCTCAATACCGTTCATAACTATTTTCATGAAAGTAACAAACATTCAGAAATATTCCGGTTCTTGTCATCGCTGATTATCTTGTCTTCTATTTATCGTATTATTGTTGCTTGGCAATTTGCACGAAAACAGCACGAATGCCTGTGTAATTCTATTGTGTACATGTTTTGTTTTTGTAAAACAATATTTTGTTGACTTAACTAGCCAAAAAGGAGCCTTAGCACAACTGAAACAAACGATCATTAATGAGCTGAACCGACCACAACAAAGTTTACAAAAAAAAGAGAACGCTCTGAAACGTTTTTATCTTTGTTGATTGTAAACGAAGATCACAAACAGAGAAACCTTTATGATTTTTAAGGAATCTTTCACATTTCTACCGTAGAGAACACTAAAGTACACAAAAAAAAAATTGTTTTCAATTAACAAATTTTGTGATATTAATTAAAAAATTAATTAAATTTGCACCAGTAAACAAATTAATAGTATCATTTAAACGTTTAATTCACTTGATTAAATTTTAAATTAAAACTGATTTTATTTTTTAATAATGCTTTAATTAAAAAAAAAAATTAGCGAGAACTCTGTTTAAAATAAACATTACTCAGGCTTACCAGGAAAAACATTTCGTAATTATTACAACAAAAAAAATTCCAATTTTTCCCCCTAATTTCTTGACATTCCCCACGCAGAAGAATTGAAATCAATTAACGTATTTGTTAGAAATTTGTACTATTAATTAAATTCCGTACTGATTTTCCACCAGCAAAGTAATTGATCATATCAATTAACACATTTGTAAGTTTGAGCATTTCTTGCTGTTCAGTTTCAATCGATAGGTTTAATTGAAATGTGACCACCAGCAAAAGAGGCTTAATAAAACGTAAACAAAAATTAAAATATGTATGTTTTTATCAACACAGTTAATTGAAACAATTAAAAAATCAAAGTTTTTCTTGGGATTCAAAAATTAATCATCAAGGTTTCGTTATAATGTGCTAAATTCCCATTTCATACTATTAACTGACTGAAGTTTAGTGTGGATGGTATAAGCTATTCCTATGCGCATTTTACTGGTTGCTTAGGCCAGATCGTCAGGAAACTTCATCCAAAGATTTTAGAACAACTAAAGATATTATACAAATAAAAATGTTAAGCGAATAAGAATTATAAGCCCCCAGTTTTACTTGTAACAATATCAAAGCTTAAACAAAAACAACAGATAAACTCACTGTTATCTATCTATAATATCTTTAGTTTTTCTAAAATCTTTGGATGAAGTTTCCTGACGATCTGGCCTAAGCAACCAGTGAAATGCGCATAGGAATAGCTTATACCATCAACAATAAACTTCAGTTTGTTAATAGTATGAAATGGGAATTTAGCACATTATAACGAAACCTTGAATTAAAAAATTGTTTGAAACTTTTAAATATTTTAAAGTTTGTGTGTATGTTTTCATATTTGCAAATATACACACAAACACTTTAATTTTTATTTTCAATTAAGGCAAATTACTTGGAAAAATTAAAAAATTGTTTGAAACAGCATTATTGAATTAATTGAAAAAATTTTGGTGAACATTTTTTCTGTGCAGCGGGAAAACTCAGAATACCTTCTTACTTCAGCTCTTTTTAAAGGCCTGCATAAACATTTTTATACCCACACCACAATAGTGGAGAGGGTATTATGCATTTGTGCTGATGTGTGTAACGCCTTAAAATATTGGTCCTAGACCCACCTTAAAGTATACCGATCGTCTTAGAATAACTTTCTGAGTCGAACTAACGATGTCGCAATTTTGGAGATAATTTGATGAAATTTGGGTCATAGGTTCTTATTGGCACAAGGACCAAGCCTATTGAAAATGGGCCGAATTGTAGGACCACGAGGGAAGATAGGGGGAAATTTCTTCTTCTCAGAAACTATCAAACCGATTTCAATGAAACTTAAAACATAGATAGAACCATATCTATATAGACACAAAATGTATGCATTTTTTAAAAAATAGGACCACGAGGGGAGATAGGGGCAATTTCTGCCTCTCAAACCGATTTTAATGAAATTTAAAACATAGATATTTCCATATCTATATGGACACATTAGCTATACAGTTTTTCAAAAATAGGACCACAAGGGGAGGTAGGGGGCAATTTCTGCCTCTCACAAACTTTCAAACTGATTTTAATAAAGTTTATAAACATAGATAAATCCATATTTATATGGACACATAAGCATGATGTGTTTTTAAATACTGTGGTGTAGGGTATCATATGGTCGGGCTTGACCGACTATACTTTCTTACTTGTTTTTATTCAATTACTATTCCTATCTAACTGCCAAAGAATGTCTCATAGGAGGTCTCGGCTTTCTAGTATAGAAGATAAGATACACCTTCTACACTTTCTTCTATGAGAAGGAAGTAGAGGCGGGGTAAAATTTTTTGTATTGTTATTTTGCACAAGCAAAAGCAAAATAATTAGTTTTATTGATCCCGTTACCATTCTTATGAAGCGAAAGCGGAAGGCCTACACCGTAACGACAAAGTGTGTTAAAAAAATTTGAGTAAGGAATGGAGCAGCAGGCCTTGTACACGCAAAAGCAAGGGTACAGAGGCCTTCTACTCCTTATTTTTCACGCTGGGTAAGCTATATCCCAAGGGCCAAATAAACTATACAAGCAGTTTGACAACAAGATGTTTGTGTGAATCTTAAAAAATTGTAATAAAATGGTACAAG
Organism: Pollenia angustigena; assembly: GCA_930367215.1. Lineage (NCBI taxonomy): Eukaryota > Metazoa > Arthropoda > Insecta > Diptera > Polleniidae > Pollenia > Pollenia angustigena. The sequence goes on along the minus strand of OV884059.1, from coordinate 120,716,132 downwards.
TGCGCTATAACCTACGTAAACAGATGTATTTTTTTAAGCGTTGTTCTAGGGTTAAGCAACCCACGATGACTTGCCAAGCCTTACTGAACAGAAATGTTAATACAGTTTGACATTCTCAGCTGTCAAACCAGAGTTATCGATATCGAATGTTCTCATGCAGCTTAAAGAAAACACACCCGATACATTTGAATCAGCAAAGCCCAAGCTGCATGCATTATCAACGACAAAGACGGAAAGTAAACAATTGCTAATTGATCTTCAAATGCACTTCCATGATATTGAAATTAAAGGAGAAAATCGCTAAGCTAAAGTTTCTGATTATATTTAAAATCTATTTGAATCCCTTGCATTACTTTACACGATTTTGTTTGTCGTGCTTAATTCCCAATTTTTATACTTGATAAAAACACTGAAATTTATTATTGATTTGATAAGCTATTCCTATGCGCATTACACTGGTTGCTTGGGCAAGATCGTCAGAAAACTTCTTCCAAAGATTTAAGAAAAACTAAAGATATCATACAAATAAAACTGTTAAGCTAATAAGAATTATAAGCAACAGTTTTACTTGTAACAATATCAAAGCTAAAACAAAAACAACAACAATAAACAGTGAGTTTATCTTTTCTTACATTCCCCGCTACAATCGGTTGGAGTTCTTCCAACATTAAATGTAGTTGTAAGTAGGTTAAGAAAAAACAAAATGAAAACAAAAACAACTTGCTTTAATGTTTTCGCAAAAATATGATAAAGCATGTTGCCAGTTTAGTTTGACAGTTCAAAGCGGGAACTCTTCTCACAAAAATGTTACAGACACACTTTTTCTGTAAATTGGCGAGTAAATTCCTTACGTGACAGTAAGTGAGAAAAACAGCTGTTTGTTTTAATATATGGCATTATTGTTTCATTTCACACATTTCAATCGAAAAGTTTCTCGACGCGAGAGTTACAGAACATGGGCACAGTTTACAAATCAAATATATAGCGACTACGGAAATTTCGTGTGCTTTCGTTTTCTCTTACTTTGCTTCGTTAACATTTGCGACACTTAATTTGATTAAAAATTTCAACCAAGTTGTTGAACCCAGTTTTGGGCTTTTCCTTAACATATTTAAATTGTGCCTATTTATGATTAAGTATGCGATATGTTCTTGTTTTGGTAATACAACTATTTGAACATAAATATTTTACAAGTTATTTTTACTCTTTTGGCACTTCCTCATAAGCGGACAAATTTTTCAGTCCCTTGGGTGCCCGCTTAGGAGAGAGAAAGAAAGAGGGAGAGAGAGATAGAGTATACTGGACCTCAATCGTGTCACAAGCTTAGCATTGGCAGATCTTCAATACATAGCAGCTGAATCAACCCTAGACTGGATATCTAGACTAGATATTGATGGGACGTCACTTTAGAGCTTAAGCGGTGGCTGTTGTTTAGACTAAATTTTTGTGGCAAAGTGCGTTTTTACGATATCGAAATGGTAAATGGTTTTTCCCCTTCATCCTTAAGAAAGCTAGGACTGTTTCTCTATTGACGTTTAGCAAAACTTTAATAGGTTACATGGGAGGTCCCTTTCTTTACCTTCCTAAATAGACTTTTTTCACTTTCTGACCCACTGTCCCTTTCAATCCGTTAGCTTAATTGTTCCCTTAAAGAATAAATGAAAAAATAATCTAAATTAATATTGTAATTAAACTAAAAACTGTAATAAATCTCAATATTTATTTATTATTCTTTCTATTCATATTTCTTATTCGTTAACAATTCGTTGTATACAAATCGAAGTTAAAGGAACTAATAATTAAGTTAAGAAACATAAGAATTATTTAAAAAATAAATAATAAACTTGTAAATTATTACATTTAACTTAATAGTACATTAAGAAAACACAAATAAATACTTGTACTATTTATTTGTTTATTAAAAAATAAAAAGTAAAAAAAAAACTATGTAAAAAATCAAATATTTTGCCAGACAACCAGTGAGAGAATAAATTTCATAGTAACGAGTCTTAATTAAAAATAAATATGACTTCATACCAAAGATTTTACAAAAAAAATCTATTAAAATACAATTTTAAAAAATACAGAAACGAAATATGTATAAAGAATAGACGGGTAGAAAATATAGTGACAAAATGTTGACCATGCAACTTTTTATAGAATAGAACGTATACCCTACGGGGGAGGACTAAATATAATTTGATGGAATCCTTTAAACTTGATGAATATAGGGAGAAATGCTTACCAGGCGACAATTTTGATTTCTACACCACGTCAGATTTAAAGCGTAGGATTAAGGCTTACGAACACGTTTCACAAAGGCAAAATGCTCACGGGCCTGGGACTTTTTGCATTCCCCCAAGAAAGAATATAACTTTTTTTTGGCAAAAATTATGCAAAAAGTGTTTTAGAGACACTTTAGTTTGCAATGAATATTTTGTTTAGATTCATTACCGATAGGGATTAATATTCCAAATAGTTGTCAAATCTGGCCACGCTATTACCATTTGTTCAATTTATTGTGCAAACAGAAATTAGTGTTCTACTTCAAGCAAGAATCCTGAAGGCTCCGTTAGCCGGGAGTAACAGTAACTTAACCTTACCGTCAAAAAGGAGGACCAATCTATTTCTTACAGACTGATAAGTAAAAGCTTACTGCTAACTATAATCGTTTTAATTACTTTACATACAACAAAATGAAGCAGCTGATTTGCAACGTTACTGTTACTCCCGTCTAACTGAGCCTTAAAGCCCATAATTTAAATGTTGGCAGTAACTTCAAATTCTATCACATTTTATTGTTTTTATTTTTGTTTTTTTTTTTTTTTTTTTGTTTTTCATTTTCTGTTTACAAAACGTTTGCAGTTTAATGAAAGTATCAATGCGAATTTAGTACAGGTGGTCTTAAAAGCCCTGCTGATATTAGCTAAAATCACTGTTGGATGTCAAAATTTTGTTTATTCTCTTTTATTATCTTTGTTTCTGTTTTGTTTTATTTCTGTTTTTGACATTGTACAATGATTTTACAAAAACAAATTGCTTGTGGTTTTTGTACGAGTTGTACTTTTTGTAGTACCGAGATTACCTGGGATGAATTCGCCTTGGAAAGTATAGTAGCATTGTTGGGAGAGTGAGTGTCTATATGTGAGAGCATATGAAATGAATCGTTCTCATAATAATAATAAAATTTACTTTTTTTCACGACGGCTTTCTACGACAAATTTTTAAAGCAAATTGTATGGAAAATGTGGTAGAAACACCAGTTCGGTTTGAACATTTAATCAAGAACGGTTGACGTCCGTTGGCTCCATTTTACAAAGTTGTCCATATAATATACTTATAAACCATAGACCGTTCCTCTATCACGTATAGTCTTTTTTTTTTCTTATGCTAATCTCTTAAAGATCTACGGTTGTCAGCAGGAAACCAGAGACTCTGGCGGGAATCAGACCCTCAACCGCCGCACTGCTTACTACCAGCTAGCCTACCAGGGCACCCTAATAGTCTAAATTAGTTTTTCCACCGATGTTTGCTTCGAAGACCCTCTGAGAAATTCATGTTTTAAGTATTAGCGGCCGGTCAAGGAAATTGAATATAAATTATTTTTTTTCCCAAATGAATGAGATGTTTAGTAAATGCCTGTCGTCCAAAAATCATCCTACTAAAGGAAACCTTCCTGAAATGCATTATTTCTCAAAATAAATCGAATCAAGGGAAAAATCAAGGCATTCGATATAGATCGAAATCACATTACAATTTAAATTTAAATTTCGATCGCTATTGAATGCCGTAAGTTGCCACCAGTTGTCCACCAATATCACCAATTACTAATACACTGAGTAACTCCAGTGGTGCGATTCACTAACTTTTAACGATCCGACAATCGTAATATTTGTCGACATTTATATTCGCTTGCAGTAACGATAGTGTGATTCTGTAATTTTTTTTAACGATAGTACACAGCTGTTTTTTTTTGTAACATCTCTGTCTACAAAATGTTAAAAAAAAAACGAAAAGCACAAAAGAGAATAAAATAAAAACATATGAAATTGTTCTTAACCCCCCTTGTTACACATATTTTTTCATTTAAAATGCACTGAAAAAGGTCTGGCCAGACTCATAAGTAAGACGAAGGGTTAATTTGTGGTTTTATATTTTTTTTTTGTGAATTTTACATTTAGAATTTTATTTTTGTTCTTAATTTGCTTTCTTTTTGCAAATTTTAAATTTATTATTTTGTTTTTGTTCATACATATACATATGAATATATCTTTGTATGTATGTAAGCTATTTTAAACATAAAAAACATTTTATCGACAAAATAAACACAAACTAAATTATTGTCGCTAAGATAACGACAAAAAAATTGCTTAAAGTAACAGCTGACTTTAAACGACAGCGAATATCGTTAAAAATTTTACAGAATAGCATATTCGATAAATTTTCGTTATACTTATTTTAACGATTCGATTATCGTTATAAAAGTTAGTGAATCGCACTACAGGGTTGGGAAAGTTTATGGGTTAATGAAAACAAAGCGAAAACTTTAGGTGACTTAAAAGATATCCTTAACATGAAAGTGGACAACTGTCATTACGTTTACATCCTATGGCGCTCTTAATTCCATGTAAAAAATGTGCATAAGCGCTTACACACACTAGAGAACTCCAGCTTACGTCAAATGCAGTTTCTGTAGAATATTCACTGTCCATTTAACGTCACCTTAGAAGACCCAATAACTGCAGCCTAGGTTACGAGCGAATTTCAACACACAATCCAGCTTCTTAAAGATCTTCTTGTGCGCGATTTGAATAAAAGCCACAGCCATCAATGGATCCTCGAAGGCTCATCACCAAAGGGATATACACCGGCTATCTTTGGCTAACGTGATACCAGATTTAGTTAAGAAAAGCTTGAGGTAGGCAATTATCACTTTATAATACAGAACATTAAGACGAATATAATCCCCTAGATTAACAACACAAATCTAAGACGCATAAATAAGTTAATTATGGTCAAACTCCATACAACCAACCAACATCCAATCCAATACGACATTCTAAGAAGAAAGTTTGGAAAAATTGGGTATACATTGAGATCCAAAAATGAGATAGCAAAGGTGGCATTACAATATAACCCCAATGCCCTCGCCGTCGTGGACGTCCAAAAACATAATGGTGACTACAACAACACAAGGACTTACTGGTCTAGGGTTTACATGGAACGAGGTCATAAGAAGAGCACCCAACACAGTCCGTTTGATGTCAATAATGGAGACATTCTAAGAAGAAAGTTTGGAAAAATTGGGTATACATTGAGATCCAAAAATGAGATAGCAAAGGTGGCATTACAATATAACCCCAATGCCCTCGCCGTCGTGGACGTCCAAAAACATAATGGTGACTACAACAATACAAGGACTTACTGGTCTAGGGTTTACATGGAACGGGGTCATAAGAAGAGCACCCAACACAGTCCGTTTGATGTCAATAATGGAGACATTCTAAGAAGAAAGTTTGGAAAAATTGGGTATACATTGAGATCCAAAAATGAGATAGCAAAGGTGGAATTACAATATAACCCCAATGCCCTCGCCGTCGTGGACGTCCAAAAACATAATGGTGACTACAACAATACAAGGACTTACTGGTGTAGGGTTTACATGGAACGAGGTCATAAGAAGAGCTCCCAACACAGTCAGTTTGTCAATAATGGAGACCGTTTGCTCCCAACTTGGAGAAAAGCGGAACATCATAATCGCCCAGATAAAATGTGACCTTCATCCGGCAGATATTTATTTTAGGGTTTTGCAATAAGAAAGCTCTACAGTTCCAAATTAGATTGAATAATGGATTATTTCAACTTACCAATGCAAACTGCATTTTGGAAGAAGTCACTTTGTTGCGACAGAGATCAAATGTCAGTTTTCACTGATTAACACTTTTTCTTTATAACATTCTTTACAAAACATTTTCCCTGATTTTCACAAATATTTTAGAAAATTATTTAAACTTCCAGGAACTAAAAAAGTCCGGAGGATCTATGACGAAATGCTCGTCACTGCTGCGATGGCATATCTCTAACCCATGATCCATATTTCTAAAGACTTTGAGACATAATTGAGGTTTAATGTCGTTAATGTATCGAATTATCGTATCCTTAAGCTCTTAAATTGTTCTTGGCTTACACTTTTTCTTTAAAATATCCCCAAAGAATAAAGTCCAACGGTATCAAATCATATAATCGTGAAGGCCAATTAATATTGCCACGACTTGAGATAACACGGCCATTGAATTTCTCGCGCAAAAGAACCACATATCGTCCAGGTCCATATCCTTTTGGCCACAAGAAGTCCGGTATCATCTCGTGACAGCGAACACCATTCACGGTTACTGCGTGGCCGAACTCATTTTCGGAGAAATTTGTCCCGTGACAGCCCTTAAACCGCACCAAACAGTCACCTTTTGTGGATGCAACGGCTTTTCAACAATCAGTAATGGATGCTCATTTGCCCAAATGCAGCGATTTTGCTTGGTAACGAATCCACTGAGGTGAAAATTTGCCTCGTAGCTGAAGATGAAATGCACGAAATGCATTTTGATTTGAACGCCCGTTTTCGTAAAAGGCTTCAACTATCTTAACGCGCTGTTCAATTGTGTACCTATCCATATGGTTGAATTTGTCAAACACTGAAACAAAGAATGTCAAATTAAGTTGGGCAAAGAACTTGACGATAAGGCGTGGTTCACAATTAACATCGTGCATTATGGGTGGACCACCTTTTATATGCCAAATCTATTTAAACGATTCAGTTTTGCTGATTAATCACCTTTTTTTTTTGCCAATTATTGATTAGATATATTTAAAATATTCTTTTTTAAATTCTTCACAAAAAAAAAAATTCCCGGACTTTCTGGGAATGAAAGAAAATTATCTGTGCTTCCAGGAATGAAAAAAGTTTGGAGAATTAGAAAGCCTACAATGGACATAATGTGTTCGCTAAAACTTATAGGCTTTTTAAACTGATCAACATCTAAAATCGACCATCAAAGATTTAGAAAAAGTGAAACACTCGTTTATAGCGTTTTTACACTGATCAACATCTAACATCTACCATCAATTTGCGAAGATGTTAACATCTTTCCATCTTTAAAAGATGTTCCTATCTCATTTTATTCCATTCAACATCTTTCGATTATTTAAGTGGCATCACTAGAAAAGTGGCAATAAGTTCTATTATTATTGTGGCATCACTGACAAAAAAAATTTTTTTTTTTTGAAAGCAGCGCTACCATTCGTCAAGTTTTCTTTTTTATTGCAATTTTTCTTTAATATTTTTAAACAAATTGAACTTCAAATACATTTTTGTTTTTTTTTTTCATAATGGTGACATTTTGTTTGATTGTAGATGTTAGATGTGAGCAATGTGAACGACTGTTTCCCATTTTCTACATTTTTGATGGTAGATAATGAAAAGTGTAAAAAGCCTATTAGACTATCACTATCAGAATTCGTCCGATTCTTTTAATCGGATTTGACTGATAAAAGTTATATCTCCAAATGTTGGAGAATTTCAAAGTGTGTAGATAATTTTTTAAAACTTTATTAAATTTCCTAATATAAAGTTGTTTAACATTTTTCATAGAGGGAAAACAAACCTTTGAAATTGTGTGTACTGGACATTGTTTTAACTTCCTGAGTATAGAAAACATGTTAACCAAAAAATTTTAAAATTCAAACAACAATTTTAATTTACTTGACAATTAATACTGTTAGACGGGAATTAAAATCAAGTGAAATATGTCGTGTAAACTTAACAATTACTTATTTGCTTACATACACCTATTGACAGTTTCAACGTGGATATTTTTTTCCAACAAAATGTGTCGATATACTCATACCACACATGTCTCTCTAAACGCCATAATGTATTTGAATTAACTCAAAAAAAGAAACGCTTGGCAATTAGTTTCTATAATTAGTTAAAAATTCATTTAGAGGGAATTAAATCAATAATCACAACAGAACGCTCCCCTATATGTCCTTAAATATTAAAATCAAATCCCAACCCAAACATAAAATACCCACCCATTTATTGTACGAGACGGCGGCGGCTGCGACTACGACAACGACAACGACTATGCCAACAAATTAATAATAAAAAATAAAAAAAACAAATTAAAAGAAAATGAAAAAAAAAATTAATTAAAAATTATTGCATTGTATACTTTTATATTTAATAAAAAAAAAAAATAAAGTGCAAATAAACAAATATTATGCAAATTGATAAATAAATCATTAAATGTTATGGATAAATTCATTTAATGACAATTTTACTTACAGACCTTTAAATGCTCATTGGAGTACAACCAGCAGAAAAAAAGCATTTAAGTTAAAGAAAAATTTAAATAAATTATTACTCGTATCGATTTGAAGAAATTTTACATAAATATTCAAATACTTAAGTAAGTATTGGTAGTACAAATAAATTCTTGCTTCATTAAAAAAAATATGGGTTCATTTTAATAAGATTTTGATAAACAAAAATTATTTTAAGAAAATGTCCCTTAAAAGGGGTGCCGAGTACTCCTTTTGTCCGTAACAGAATTCCAGAGTCCACGAAGAAAATGTTAAATCAAAATTTGTTTTTGAGATTTGCGAAAAAAATATAAGTTATTTAAGGGGTTCGAAAGGTAAAAAATTTCGGTGGAAGCATCCTTTATTTAAAATGGTGGTAATATCTCGCTGCGTTATGGCACCAATTTAAGATAGTTTTTATGAAATATACATTAGACAAAAACCAAGATTGTGTGGGCGAAAAATGTAGGGTACAGGCCGCCCCTCCCCAAGAATTCTTCTATGTATATATACGTTGTGTTAAATAAAAGATTAATAGGATAACGTTAACTGATGCCACAACGACGCTGAACTTTGAAGGTGCATTAACAAGATGAATAAATATTTTCAATTTTTATAAAAATGTTGCTATTAAATAATTACTTTTGCAATTACAAATAATTTTCATTCTAATGAGATATAAAAGTCAAAATTTAGTTAAAAAATTTTAAACTTATTGAATTTTTCCATTTCATTTACGTGACTCAGGCCATTTGAATAAGAAATGTTGAAACAAACTTAACATATTTTAAGAAATATTTGAATTTTACTTAAAATATACCCGTATTTACTTGTAATAAGTTTTTGGTTTCGTAGGAAACCGTTAACACATTTGCAGGTATAAACAAAAAAATAACTAATTTTTTAACGGCAATTTTAAAAACTCTATTTTTAAATTTGTAAAAATTTTGCTTGCCAAATTTCAGAATTTTTTGATCATAACATTCGGATTTTTTGAGAAAATATTTATGGCCATATCTCCAATAGTTTTTCCGTAACTGCGATTTCAATTTTGCAATTTTCTGGAAAAACGTGTTTCTTGGCCATATTTTGTCGAATGAGCCCAATTTCTTATTCACTTTCATTTACTGTCATGAATTTTAAGTAAAACTCAGTCAGAAAATTATAGTCCAAATAACTTGATAAAAATACTCTAAAGGTTTTACTAAAATCGGAAAATATTAACCCTAAAATCATGAAGGGAAAAGGCCAAATTTTGACATATTTGCAATTTCTAAAAGGAAATATAGCGAAATATTGTTTATTTTTGTGCCGATTTTTATGAAACAGGAAAAAATATTTAACAAGGTTTCGTTTAAATGTGATAAATTCCCATTTCATACTATTGATAAACTGAAATTTATTGTTGAAGGCATAATCCTATGCGAATTTCACTGGTTGCTTAGGCCTGATCGTCAGGAAACTTTATCCTAAGATTTTAGAAAAACTTAAGATATACAAATAAAACTGTTGAGCGAATAAGAATTATAAGCCCCAGTTTTACTTGTAACAATATCAAAGCTTAAACAAAAACAACAACAATAAACAGTGAGTTTATCTTTTCTTACAGTCCCGACTACAATTGGTTGATTTTTTTCAACTCTTAATGTAGTTGTAAGTGGGTAAAGAAAAAACAAAATTAAAAACAAATTTCTTTATTTTATTTTGCCAGTCCAGTTTTATTTACACTGCCACATGCATATTATAAATATATCCTAAAGTCATACGCAGACAAAAAAACGGCAAGCATGGAGATTAATCCTAAAATGCACTTGGGGTCAAAATTACCCGAAACTTTTTAATTTAAAAAAAAATCTGTCAAACAATCGGTATGCAAAATCTGCATTTGAATGATCACAGTTTGTTTTTGTGGCATATATATTCCATGTTTTTTTTCAAACTTTTACAAATTGATCTTTCATAGTAGGTCTTCTGAGTGTGTTTTTACTAAGTTAGCTTTAATTAAAAATAAAGTAACAAATAGGTTAAAAGTAAGAACTTGCGAATCCATGCTTTAAATTTGTTACATACTAGCCTTGAAGATTCGGTTCCAAGTGAAGACATTTTACGAAAGTATAGAAGTCGTTTTAAGAACAATCAATTGTAAAAAAATTTGTATGAAACTGACCATTAATAAATAACACAGGACTACATTGAAAAAGTTTGTTTAACCATTCCAACTGATTCCTATATTTTTGGAATGCTAAAGACGAGTATCAGCGCAGTTTTCTCCCATCACGTCACATTTATCAGATACACCAATTATTGTAATTTCGGAAGATGTTTTGTACCACAATTTATAACTAAATCCAGTTTTATAGTTTTGGTTTATAAACCTGATTACAAAAATTTTAAGCAATAATAGACGAAATTTGATAAAAACTAAATATGCTTTAGTATAGAAATTTAAACACTCGCACTTAAATTCAGTAGCATGTATGCATTTATTTGTATTAAATTGCGGAACTGATTAAATATAAAGTATTTGAAAAAGTGATATTTTCGTTTTTTCGTTATAGGATTAGCATTCTAGCATTAATTTCTTTCACATATTTATAAAAAACTATACAAATATACCAAAGAAATGTTCTTGTCGACATCGTGGGCCTGGGCCTAAACTTTTTTAATTAGGTTGACTGTAGAATAAAATTATAAAACTATGGATTTTGTTATTAATTGTGGTACAAATCATCTTCCGAAATTGCAGTAATTGGTGTATCTGACTAATTAGACGTGATGGGAGAATCTGGGGGAATAGGCAAATAAATTTCTAAAAAGTTTTTAAATAACTACTTGTGCAATACAATGCCTTTAATAAATCAAAGAAAATGTATTCAGAGGAAAAGTACAAGAAATATATTAATAAATGTATATATAAAACACATTACATAAATATTTTCTATTTGCAGCAACAATGTCATAATCAAAAAACATGTTTGGAGAAAACAAGTTGAACGTTTTTGAATTACCAAAACATTAATGACAATATTTTATAAAAATTACTTCTCGAGAGAAATATTTCCAAAATATTTATTTTAGTTTTTACAACAAATGAGAAGTTTGTAAGTAAGTATGTATGTCTACTGTAAAGCGGCTCATACACTTGCAATTAAATTGTTCAATTTTACGTACAGTACAATTATATCGCCAATGTGTATGTGATATTCGATGATGGCACAATATATTGGCAACAATCAAACGACTTTTGATTTTTATTGCACAACGAAAAGAAAGTAGAATGTGTTGGCAACATACAATGCTGTTTATGTTATTCCTATAGGTTATGTTCACCTTTTTATTGAATGAATGAAAACAATGTGCGACTTATTGCTTAATATAGGACAAAATGGAAATAATATGGCGAATACCATATACAATAATATTGCATGTGTATGGGCCGCTTAATACGATCAATTTTTTTTAGTGTATAAAATTACTATACAATGTTTTTTGTTATGTCTTAATACCATTTAATTTTATAATAAATAGAAAAAAACGTAAAAACTGCATACCGTGGTGTACTTATTTTTTAAAAATTCCCTTTTTGGTGCCACTTTTTTTGTAGATATCCCCTTTTTTTGGTACTTTTTTAAAATATCCGACGGTAACACTGATTGTTGTTACCAGTATCCATGTTCTGTAACTTTAGTGAGAATTTCTCACATCGAAAAGACGTGAAACAAAATATTCCATCGTTTCTCGAAAAGTGAGAAAAAACTGTGTCTGCAACTCATATCGAAAACTATCAACAGAGATTTCGTCGTTACGATAAAAATATTATAATATTCCACTCGAAGCCGATATGAAATTGCAGACGTTGAGAACGCCAGTCACACATATCGTTGACGGCGACCAAAATTTACTAAAATTAAAATTTAAACGACGGCGGCGAAAATACAACCGCAGGCTATACCAAATAATGTAAAGTGCGACTTAAATGTTTGTTGTTTAAAGTGGTTTTGAAAACATTCGCATATTTTTCAAACATGCTGCCAAGAACATAATACTTACCTAATTCGTTATATTATTTGCATTTTGCATTTTTAATATATTTTTTGTGTTAAAATTTTTTCTCACCCCATTTATTTGATAGTTCAAAGCGAGAACTTTCTCACAGAAATTTTACAGACACACTTTTTCTGTTAATTGGCCAGTAATTTCCTACCGTGGCAGGCATTACTCGCCAAAAATTATACAGACTCAGTTAAGTAAGAAAAACAGTTGTTTGTTTCAATTTATCGCATTTCTGTTTCATTTCTTACGTTTTAACAGAAAAGTTTCTCGACGCCGGAGTTACAGATGTCTTAAAATTTTAGAGAAAAAACATTAATGTACCTGTTATAACATAATTCCTTCGAATGATTCTAAGCACCGTTTAGGTAGCCGCAAAAGTGAAAAATTTCCCGAAAATTCGATTTTTTTTTTTTACCTTTTTCCCCCTGTTCAGCTCCATAGGTAGCAAACCGTTTAAAATTCAAGGAAACAATCCGCCACAAAAATGTACCTTAGATATCAATAAATAACTTTCTAGAGCATATGAACTTCCTAGGAACGATTCTTCACACCGTTTAGGTAGCGGTTAGGTAGCCACATAAGTGAAAAATTTCCCGAAAATTTTTTAAATTCATTTGTTTTTTCTCAAACCAAATTTTAGGCAAATTTGCGGCTACGTTAACGGTGCTAAGAATTATTCCTAGGAAGTTCATTTGTTCTAGAAAGTTGTTTATTGAGATCTTCGGTACATTTTTGTAGTTGATTGTTTCCTTGAATTTTAAACGGTTTGCTACCTATGGACCTGAAAAAGGGGAAACAGGTAAAAAAAAATCGAATTTTCTAAAGTTTTTTGCGATTTTTATCTTGAAGATGAAGTTTTTTTGATTTGATATGTGTACAATTTTTGTTCTTTATGGAAAGATCTACAACTTTGTCTCAGATGGTGAACTAAAATTCGGAACGGTTTGCAAGATATGAGCCTGAGAAAATTATCACTTTTTTGCAAAAATGACACCGAGGCCCCAAATCTTTGGGGGGGCCCATAAAAAAAGTGCATGACTTTGGGCAAAACTGGGAGACACGGGTCTTTTTTTTTGGGGCCTTTTATTATGTAGTGGTGTTTGTATATGGTTATAGATAGCATAGTATCTCAATGTTGAAGTAAAGAAGAAACAAATAAAATTAAAAAATTTTCGGGAAATTTTTTACTTATGCGGCTACCTAAGCGCTTCCTAAACGGTGTTAAGAATAATTCCTAGGAAGTTTATATGCACTAGAAAGTTGTTAATTGAGATCTAAGGTACATTTTTGTCGTTGATTGTTTGCTACCTATGGACCTGAACAGGGGGGAAAAGGTAAAAAATTCGAATTTTTTAAAGTTTTTTGCGATTTTGGTCTTGAAGATGAAGTTTTTCTGATTTTATATGTTCACAAGAGCTACAACTTTGTCTCAGAGGGTAAATCAAAATTACGAACGGTTTGCATGATATGAGCTTGAGAACATTATCACTTTTTGCAAAAATGACACCGAGACCCCAAATCTTTGGGGGCCCATAAAAAAAGTGCATGACTTTGTCTCAGAGGGTAAATCAAAATTACGAACGGTTTGCATGATATGAGCTTGAGAAAATTATCACTTTTTGCAAAAATGACACCGAGGCCCCAAGTCTTTGGGGGCCCATAAAAAAAGTGCATGACTTTGGGCAAAACTGGGAGACACGGGACTTTATTTTTGTCTTTTATCACGTAGTGGTGTTTGTATATGGTTATTTTGCCATGACTTAAAAAATTACACACAGTGTAATATTACAGATGGACTGCACTTTTTTTTTAAAAAACGGCTAGAATTTATTTATACCGCCAATACCTACTTAAGATAAGATATTTAAGATAAAAAATTGTGGCTGAATGAAAAACTACTTGAATGAAAGACGAATATAAATCAGTAGTTTCCTGTTTGCCATTGTGTGTTTCTGCTAACTTTCTGCAAATGACTTAATCTTTTTTTGTTTTTTTTTTGTATGTTTCCCAAACTATTAGCTGATTTAGAGCTTAAGGCTAAATTTTGTTGATATACCAAACAACCGGGCCACCAAATCATGTTTAAATATTAGTTAATATCATTCAGAAAAAAACTGGTCATTTTGTCCGTCTTATAAACTAATAAAAATCACATCAACATCCCCATTAACAGTTTTTTATTATTTTAAATTTTTTTTTTCTTTTTTTTTTAATTCATACTTTGTTGCTAAAAGTTATTAGCTAAAATTATAGCAACAAAATGTATTAACAAAAAAGACTCTGACGATACGTGAATTGAAACAAAATGCGGTTTAGATAAGAAATTGTGTATATATTTTATTATGAAAATGAAGTTGTTTTCTAGTTAAACCAATAAACCAACAAACAAATCAACTTACAAATTTATTACTGAATAAATGTTTGTCTCTAGTAAATCGTATGCAAAATGATCGATGTCTGTATTTAAAATGTTCAACTACCATTAATATCCACCACCATCGCCGCTATCATCAGCTGGCTGGCTGGCTGGCAGGGAGGCGAGCAGGGCAACAGCACAATTTGTGGTTTAAATGCTGAAGATGCAAAATAATTCCATAAAACAAAATGAATAAATCTTGAAGAAAGACAGAGCGTGTGCATTTTATTGCTTTGATAACTTAAGAAACACGCAAAACAATTATTTTTATGATTTTTGTTTGGAAAAATCAGGGGCGTCCCCTATTGAGGTTAATTAAAAGTTTTTTTTTCTTAATTTATCAGTATATTCGTATCAAAGAAATGGTTTTTACACTAGAAAGTAATATTCCAGACATTTAGGTAACTGCTTCGAAATTAAGATGCAATTTTATCTGAGTTAAATAGTGAACGTATGCTTGCAAAGATACATCAGGATCATCTAGCGGACTTTTGAGTATGTACGACGGTTTTTTACATGTCTCGAAGAACTGCGAAGTGGCCTTTGCAACTCTATCCAAAAAAAAAGCAAAGAATAATTATTGCATATCAAATGCACCTACTTTGATGCACAGTCTGGTGTGTTATAACTTCAAAAAAGTTCATTGAAATGATTAAGACAATTTTAAGGCCCGAGGTAGAGAACAATCCAGAATTGTGGTTCCAACAGTATGAAGTCAAAGCTCAAACAGCTCGTCCAACTAAGTTATGCGCCACCCTATATTGCGACTGCGTTGCTTGCGCGCTCACAACGAAATCACTTTTCGAATAACACTCACTTTAAGCTCGACGAGTAAGCTGAAGTGGTGCACGAGGAATAACTTTATCGAAACAAATCAAAGTTATTTTCGGTAATAAACAATTTCTTTTTCATTATTCTTTAACAAAATTTTCGTTAAGTGCTATATTCCCAATCATTATTGATATATGCACTGTAATTTATTGTTGGGGGATAGGCTAGTTCCCATGCGCATTTCACTTGTTGTTTAGGCAGATCATCAGGAAACTTTTTCCGAAAGACTTTGGAAAAGCTAAGGATATTATACAAAAAAAAAACTGCAAAGCGAATGAGAATTACAAACACTCAGGTCTTATGTGCAACGATATCAAAGCTTAGACAAAACACCAACAATAAACAGTGAGTTTATATTTTCTTACTTTCTACAATTGTTTTGTTTTTTTCCATCCCGTAATGTTGATGTAAGTCTTAAACAAATTGCTTAATTTAATTGTTTTCGCAAGAAAATCAAAATAAAGCAATTTGACTTTTTTGCACTTGCACCTACAAATTTATTATCAATGTTAACTGTTTAGTGCGATTTCCATGCCGTCAGCAATATTTTTCTTATTAAATAAAAACGGCAAACCAACAGCCGACAACTGTGGTTTCTACAGATGTTAAAAAGATTTACATAGATACCTGCCGGATAGACCTACTTCATGGTGGATCTTATACACTGGGTGGAAAACAATGCATTTTCCGAAACCACCTGAGTGTGAGAGGAACAATATATAATGCAGCACGATTGTACACTTGCTCCTTGTTTAGGAGCTGGAGCTACAACAACAACACATAGCAATGATCCTACTTCGGGCCGGTTTTTCCTACAAGGGGAAAAACTCAGCCCTTTAGTGGAATTTTTTGAATATCTCTTTCCGTGACTTTGGGTTAAAACCACAACTACCGCGTGATGCCTGTAAGTATCCCTTCGTCAAAAAAGCATTTATCCGTTGCGCCCCTTTTGTAAAAGTAAGATTTCGTCGGACGAGAGTGCAACCTTGAAATTACTGATAATCAGAAAAGTTAAACTTCCGCAAAGACAATCTTCCTGAAAGACAGAAAACATTTGCCGCAAGAAGTACAATAATGGAGCCTCAAACACCAAGAAGTCCGGAGCCGTGACATCGGGGCTAACTGACGCCCGTGGTACTAGAGAGGATCACTGTTCGCAATGATCTCTTATTATCGGTCAATTTTGGATTTTTCCCCGGATGATGTAACATCAGAAGGTGTAATATGATTAAGATGATTCTCAAGAACCCCCAGGGCAGTGATCATTACAGAACAATGATATCGGAATATTTACAGAACCTGTTTAATGTTTTGGTGCTTTGAAGCTTGGGCGTTATGTGCTTCCAACAAAACGCTGCAACGTGCCATGCAGCGTAAGACAGCAGTCGAAAATATTCAGTATTCAGTTGTGCCAGCGCTTCACTGCGGACATTTGAACGATGTCATACTTTAATTTCATTTTAAATAAAAATCATTTTCATAACTAAGCCACAAGTCTTTTATTAAAATAAAAAAAAAAAAAAAAAATGCCTCTCTCTTAATGGAGTGAACAAGAAGTAAAAAAAGTTTCCCTCTATATCTGTTTCCTATTTCTTAGAAAATGTATGGGAAAAAGCTAAATTTCAAGGGAGAAAATCTGTAAATTGTTAATCAATGATCGGTATAAATTAGTAAAGGAGTCCTTTAAACGCATAGCTTTTAGTTAGAGAAACTCTGTAAAGGAGTTCTCTTATTTAGGGCTCTCCTGGGAGGATCCCTACCTAAACATGCAAATGCGCCAATTCTTCTCTGTAAGTTCTAAATTGATGAGTTTTACAGAACCAACTACAATCACAACGGTCCCCTCCCTAAGCAAACCGTGGTACCAAAATAAAGGCTTCTTACAGAATTAGCTACCGAAACTTTTACCTGCTAAGCCCTGAACATTCTGGGAATTGTGGCTCAGGGTTGCAGATTTTTATCGTCATAAGACTTCAGCTCGTCTTTGACATACCGGGTGCAAGTATTACGGAATGATTAATTATTGAGTCTTAGCTGATGGCCTATGCTCGCTCCCATACTTAGTCGCAGATTTTATTCTGCTGATTAATTAAATAAATAAATAATTATTAAGTTGAGTCGACGTGTCTAGTGCGCTTGATGCCTCAATGACTTCACACCACCAAATCTCCATGTTATCTTGTTTGCCTGATTAACGATCTTTTGTCTTTTAGATCTGAGTTGATTACTATAAAATATATACCAGGATCTTTAAACTGTATCCTTTGAATTTGTCAAGTTTCAACTAATTTTAATTAACGTGACTAAAAGGAATGGCACAGACAATGTGTAGGACGATTCAAGAGTTAGAGTAATCGGGCTATAGAATTCTCAAACGTTACTCGTTCGTATATCTTAAACTTTATCTTCTAAACTTCTCTCAAATTTAAATGTCAACGTTTCTGATCATTAACGTTTATTTTTATTGCTTTCATCTAGTACTCGTATTGTTATACCCACACCACAATAGTGGAGAGGGTATTATGCATTTGTGCTGATGTGTGTAACGCCTTAAAATATTGGTCCTACTGGTCGACTCAGAATCATTTTCTGAGTCGAACTAAAGATGTCCGTCCGGCTGGCTGGCTGTCCATGTACCCTTGTGCACAAAGTACAAGGGCCTGATTCTGTCAGTCGTGATCGAGTACTTTCTCGATTCTAAAGCAATTTAATATATAATTATTTTAGTCAATACTGAATGAATTGGAATTATTTCTTCAGTGTTATAAAGCATTAATTTGAGTTTCACAATACTGAAAAAATGATTTCGATTCGTCCAGTATCGACTGAAATAAAAAGGCCCCAGGTCGCTATTTGCAGATTATTTGATACAATTTGGGACATAGGTTCTTATTCGCACAAGGAACAAGCTTATTAGAAATGGGCCAAATCGTAGGACCACGAGGTAAGAAAGGGGGGAATTTCTTCCTCTCAGAAACTATCAAACCGATTTTATTAAAATTTAAAACAAAGATAGATCCATAACAATATGGACACATAAGCTATAAAGTTTTTAAAAAATAGGACCACAAGGGGAGGTAGGGGGCAGTTTCTGCGTCTCACAAACTTTCAACCCGATTTTAATAAAGTTTATATACATAGATAAATCTATATTTATATGGACATATAAGCATGATGTGTTTTTTAATACTGTGGTGAAGGGTATCATATGGTCGGGCTTGACCGACTATACTTTCTTACATGTTTTTTATTTATTTAGGTTTGATTTTTATGAATTATTTGAAATTTGAACTGCTTAATGTTGAAATATCGTGTTGAAAATTGTTCTCAGCCGTTAAGACCTTTAGACGATGAGATGATATTGTCGATGATAAAATAAAATTTAAAACTTATTTTTAATGATCAAAAATCTATTTTATTTCTAACTCTGCCCCTTAATATCTTTGGTTTATTGAAGATTACGAGCAGTAGGTCATAAAGCCGGTTCCTCTATTTTCATCAATAACAAAGTTAATTTTTGCAAACATTTTTAGTTTTTACCATAGAAACGTTTAAAGTCCAACTAGAAAGCTGTTAATCTAAAATTAGTTTTTATTCTAGTTTTGTATTGTTTGTATTAAACTATTAATTAGTTATTATTTTCTATACTGTTATAACGTTCTTCCTTAACTTTCAATGGAAAATTATAAATTAAAAGGAAAACAACCATAAAATTTTCTTTTAATAAATTGGAGAGAAGAAAAAAACTTACTCAACATTAATTTGTTGTAAAACGCCTAACAATTTCCCTTTTGATATATTCTCTATCGTTCTATGCAAAGTCACTAATTGTATGTGAGTAATATATATACGAGGGCAAAAGGAAAATTAGTTTATATGTATATTTTGAAAATATCGTTGCAAAATTTTTTTTTTTGAAACTGAAGTTGTTTTAAAATCGTTTGCCATATATTTCATGAAATTCTAAGCTTGATTCACGGTTTAGATTGGAACAAAGTACCCCAAAAGGGGTTCTGACGTCTTCTAGGTTTTTAAAGATTAATTTCACAATAATTGGAAGCCGATCATCAAATTAAATTTATTTGAAAACTTTTATCCAGATACTTCATGAAATTCTAAGCTTAGTTCTCTATTTAGATTGGTACCAAACAAGCCGGGAGGGAGTTCGGAGTGTAATAAGAACTTAGGGGAAAGTTTGAAAATAACTGTAGATAAGTTTACAAATGTTTTCATTTTGTAATTTATTTAAAGCTTTTTATCACTTTTTCTATAAGATTGTAAGCTTCGATTTCCCTTCAATTTAGTAGCAAAGTCCCCAAAAGGGTTCTGATTGATGTTTAAAGAAAACTATCTGGAAGATTTAGAGAGATTTTCAGGCAAAAGCACTTTGAATCTAAAACAAGTAAGAGTGCTATATTCGGCTATGCCGAATCTTATATACCCTTCACCATGGTTTGGAAAGAACAGAAGTTTATATATATATTTAAATATATGTATATATATATGTATATTTATAAAATATATATAGTTTAGTTTTATTTAATTATTTGCACATGATTGCGTGCTATTAAATATATTAAAAGTTTAATTAATATATAGCACGTTAAGTTTTGATCGAATTTCAGTATTTGGTCATACCGACATCTTAAAGTATAAAATTACCATTTACTTTGGTGATAAAACTTGTAGTCGGGAAGTTCTATGGTTCACGAAAATAGGTATTTAAAAAAAAACTATATTTTTGACATTACTTTTTTTCTAAGTTTCCGAGTTTTTCTAAAGATTTCCGATATTTTGATATCTAAAACGTATGAATAGGTCATAATACAGCTCTAAAATTTTAGCTTTTATAAAAATGTTAATGTTTTTAGTCCTTTTTTGGAGTATTTTGCACATAACTTAACCCTTTGACGACCAAAGTTAAACCACTTGTAAATTTAATTTTTTTTTTTGGAATTCATGTTTTTGGACGTATTTTATAAAAAAAAAATAAAAAAAAAATTAAAAAAAATTTACTCCTTATTGAAAAAAAAAACATGGGACATATATGTCCCATTGGTCGGTAAGTTTAAAAAGTCTGAAATTTTTTTTGCACTGAGCAAAGTGAAAAAAACTGAACAAAGCCAAAATATTTTTACGCTCTTGCATTTATTCGTTGTTTGGACAGCAACGAAAGCAGTCGAGCACGCATGTATGACTGATTTTCAACGTTGTTGTATTTTTTTGTTTTTGTTGCTGATTGTGTTGACTCAACATTACCGATATATTCCGTTCCATTAGTTTCAAACGCTATGACTCGCTTACGTTTTGAAGAAATTCGTTCCAACTTGCATTTTGCAAACAACGATGGACAGCCAACCCGTGACGACCCATCGTATGATCGAGCTTATAAAATACGTCCTGTTTTGAACCATTTTAATATGGCATTCGGGAATGCTATGAGCGAAAGTAAACGCCAGTCAATTCATGAGCACATGGTGAAATTTAAAGGTCGAAATATAATGAAGCAATATATGAAAGATAAGCCAATATCTTGGGGGTTCAAATTATGGTGTCGTTGTGATGCCAGCACTAGATATTTACATAAAATTGATATTTACACAGGAAGAAAACAAATGAAGGAAGTTGGTATTGGTGAGTCAGTTGTCTTGAATATCGCTTCCGGTCTTGAGAACTTGGGCATTGAGCTGTATTTTGATAATTTTTTCAATAGTCCATTCATTGCTATTGCACAAACTAAAAGTTAATGGTATACAAGCTTGTGGAACTCTACGACGCAATCGTGCACAAATGCCAAAATTCGACGCCGACAAATCATTTAAACGTGGTGATTTCAAATCTTTCGAATCTGAAGGAGTTACAATTGTTAAATGGATGGATAATCGAGCAGTTCATATGGGTTCTAATTTCATAAATCCGAATGATACAATAACCGTCAGAAGGCGTCAAGCTGGTTCAGCGGAGAGAATCATAGTAAAATGTCCTGAAATGATATCTCAATATAATAGAGGAATGGGAGGCGTAGATCTGATGGATCAAAGAAAGATAATTTGTTAAGCAAAAATATGCATAGACATATTAATACAAATATAATTTATTAACTAAAAAACTCTTTCATTTCAGTCATATTATGAACACAGCCGAAAGTCAAAGATCAAATTCTACCTTCGTCTTTTTTTCGATTTAATTGATCTAGGAGTTCTAAATTCCTACATTGTTTACAACAAATTATCTACGAACATATGATCTCCATTTTCAATTTCCCTCTTGGAATTTCGTGCACAGCTCGCACACAGATGATAAATTATTTTGTTATACCATAGAGGAAAAAATCAGGATTTTCGATTACACTCGGTCTCTCAGTAATAAAAATAAATTTTGGAAATAAGATCAGCAGAAGGTACTCCCCAATAACCTCGATTTAGAATACTTCAAACTTCAAAGAACTCTGTGTTAAGTGCCTAAAACAGAGAATCGAGGTTAAAAAACCAATTAATTTTTTAAATCAATTTTCGATCAAACTTCTATGCATGGCAAAGAGAATTGGTCGACAATTTTTAATTGTTGCCGCCAATTAATTTGCATGTAAACACAAATTGATCGCAACATCGAGGCAACATTATATTAAAACAACAGCAGCAACAACAACAATCTCTATAAAAAGAAAATAGTAATAATAAAAACATAATTTAAATTCATACAGAGTAAATGAGCGAACATACCGATTCTATACACTCAGCTGCGTCAACGATCGTCAGCCACTACATAACGACCGGCAAAAGTATTGCAGCAAACACATCATTTGTATCCAACCGAGCATGTGTGTGCCTCAGCAGCAAGGAGGCCTAACTTTTTTTTAGCAGCGGCAACAGCAACACAAATTTTTTTTTTTTTTTTTAATTTTTTGTTTTAAATAGACCACAAATTACAACATGCACAGCTTCTGATCGGGTGGAACATTCTACCCAGAGCCATTCTATACATCATACATAAAATTGATCATAGTGAGTTGGATTTATATGTTTGAGTTATAGAGAACAGTATAACAACAATTTAAAGGTGCAATACAAAGAAATGGATTCCATTGAGAGCCTTAAAGAAAACAATAAAATCTCGAAGATTTTGTAAAATTAATCTCCAATGGTAGCAGTGAATTAATTCAAAATATTCTAGATTTATCTGGGAGTTCCGGTACTGTTACCTTGTTCTCTATGAAACTTTGAAATAAAAAACTTATCTTATGATAGAAAAAGTTTGAATACCCTTTTAGAAGCACAATGTTCCCTAGGGGAATAGAGTAAAACAGAGCTGTGGAGTCGGAGTTTTTGAAGTCGATGTCGCAGTGTTTGTACCGGAGTCAGAGTACCTAAAAAAGCTGCAACTCCAAAATAAAATCTTCGAAGTTAGCGACACACCGGCCTGTTCAGAAAATCAAGTCCTTTTAAAATCACAAGCGTGATTTTGTGGTGTTCTGAAAATCACACCGTTTTAGTATTTCTCGGTGTGCTTTCGTCAATTGAAAATCACAGCGAAAAACACACAAAAACGAAGCACCACAATATCACACGTGCGATTTTAAAACGCAAATGTGATTCAAAATCATGGGATTTGAATTGAAGTGATTTTCAGAACAGGCCTTTACCATTATTTACATTTTATTTTTAAGTGAGGGAAATAGTCTAAATTGCCTTAACAGAACTTGGTTATTGATCGAGTTTTTATAAATACATATTTCAATTTACATTTAGCATCGAAGTCAGAGTTGGAGTCGGAGTCGAACTTTAAAATGTCAGCGTTTGGAGTCGGAGCACAGAAAAAATTATTGGCAGTTTTTTTTCAATTAATAGTGATTTTTGAAATTTTTAAATAAATTTGATTACGTTCTTAATTGATTGAATTCAAAAAAAAATATTTTTTTTCAATTAAAATTATACTTGATTGTAAGCTCAATTTTAATTATAAGTTTAATTGAATCAATCAACTCGGTTGTTTGAATTAAACACTTTGTTGCTTTCTCCTTGTTGCTTTCCTCCCTCATCAACAGTTTGCGAAAAATGTTACAAGTGCAACCAACATCTTTATAAATTTATTGTCTTTGCCCTTACATGTACATACACACAAACACACATGTTTTTGTCATCAAAAAGAACAGTAAGCGTCGCGTGCAAAAAAAAAACTCAACAAGTAAAAAATTAACTGAAATTTGTTATAGACGAATTACAATTATGACCACCAACAATGTCAATAATGAGCCTACATACCTACATATGTATATTATGCGTAAAATAAAAAATCGCCTTGTGGCTGACCACATTGTTGACGGTGGTTATGGTCGCAATCGAAATTTGGTGTTTATTTTCTTTGTTTGTTAATTCTTGAATTATTTCTGGCGTCATTTCATGTTGTGCGTTTAAACCCAGTAAAAACTTCGCCTACAAAATAATGTGTTGAGTAATCAGAAAAACATAAGAGCACTACTTACAATTCTACTGAAAGAACCAATGAATTTTACAAGGGATGTCCCAAAATGAACGCATTAAAAAGTAAGTCATTATTTTTTTTACCTGCATACATCCAGAAAAAAGTAGTTATGGAAGTTGTTATAGATGCAGTTATAGAAGAAAGCTACAAAATAATGAGTTAAAGAAGCTATTCATTATGAAAAAGTAGGCGAAGTTTTTACTGGGAAGTGAATAGGTGAAAAAAGTACAGCCAAATTACACAACAAAAACAGTTTTTTGTTTTCAATCTTGAATACCCTGAAGAATCAGAGTTATTCTACAATTTTATACAAAGTTTTATGCATGAATTCACTTAAGTGAAGAAGAATCAGAGTTATTCTACAATTTTATACAAAGTTGTATGCATGAAATTCCTCTGTCAAAAAAATCTTCCAAAATTTGTACAATTAAGCATGAGCTATTACAATTAAACAAATAAAACAAGTTATTTTTAAACCATATTTAAATAAAACATATATTTTAAATATAATTATTTTGCTTCATTTAACCATCAACTGAATTGATTTAACAAACTTATTCAATTAACAATTTGTTCGATTGAATAATTTGCGTAATTGAATTTAGAGTGTATTTCACATACACTGCTTAATTTATTCAATTAAAAATTTAATCGATTTAATGCAAAAATTCAATCACTGTTTTAATCAATACAATTATTAAAATAATTAATTTTCTGTATTGTAATCAATTACGTTAGTAATTCATTCAATTAAACTATTGATTTTTTTTTTTTAATTAATTTGTTAATTCATTCAATTAAAATATTGTTTAATATTTATAATTTTTTCAATTATTTTTGTAATTAAAATGTAAAAACTTTTTAATTGGGAAAAAATCCTTGTTTTGCAATTTTTGCAAATTTGAGTAATTGGTGGTTAAATTGTAAGGGCCGATGTTGAATGTGAACCACACCTAAACGCCAAGTTTTTTTCCGAATTTTATTTGACATTTCTCTATTTCATACTTACTCAATTTGAACCATGGAGAGATACACAATCCAACAACGTGTTAAAGTTATCCAGACTTATTATGAAAATGGGCGTTCAAATCAAAATGCATATCGTGCACTTCGTGATTTTTTTGGTCAATTTGATCGTCCAAATGTGCGTACAATCGCAAAAATCGTGGAAAAATTCGAGCAATCCGGGTCTGTAGAAGATGTGAGAATACCAGTGCATGCTTGTACAGCTCGTACTGCAGGAAATATTGTGGCTGAAGAGCCGTCCACCTCAACTCGTCGTCGTGCCCAACAATTGCACCTCTCACGCTCGTCGTTGATGAACATTATGCAAAAAGACTTGCATTTACACGCTTACAAGGTGCAATTGGCTCAATAACTAAAGCCTCTTGACCATTCCAAACGTCGTGAATGGGCAGAATGGTGGCAAGAAATGGATGATCAATTTTCAAAGAAAATCATCTACAGTGATGAGGCACATTTTCACCTCATTGGATTCGTCAATAAGCAGAATTGCCGCATTCGGGCGAATGATAATCCAAGAGTGATTGTCGAAAAAGCAATGCACCCACAAAGAGTGACTGTTTGGTGCGGTTTATGGGCTGGCGGCATCATCGGGCCGTATTTTTTCCAAAATGAGGCCGGTCAGGCAGTTACTGTGAATGGTGTTCGCTATCGTGAGATGATAACGAACTTTTTATGGCCCGAATTGGAAGATATGGATGTGGACGATATGTGGTTTCAGCAGGACGGTGCCACTTGCCACACAGCTAACGAAACAATGGCTCTTTTGCGCAACAAATTCAATGGCCGTGTTATCTCACGTAATGGCGATGTCAATTGGCCGCCAAGATCATGTGATTTGACACCGTTGGACTTTTTTCTTTGGGGTTATTTGAAAGAAAAGGTGTACGTCGATAAGCCAGCAACAATTCAAGAGCTAAAGGATGAGATAATTCGGCACATTAACGGCATAGAACCTCCACTATGCCTCAGGGTCATCGAAAATTTGGACCATCGGATGGAGGTGTGCCGCCGTGGTCGCGACGCCCATTTGGCCGATATTTTGTTCCATACATAATTGAGTAATACCAATATATCATAATAAAATAAAATTACAATAATTTCCTAAATAGTTTGTGTTTTATTCAAAATCAACATCGGCCCTTGAAATTTAACCACCCTTTATAATCATTTCGCTGATAGGTGCAAAATGAAACAATTTTTTGCTTGTTTCAATTATTTTGGTGATCAAAACCGTTTTTTACTTTTTCCTGTGAGTAAGAATATATTTTTGACAACTCTTAAACTCCAATTTTCCCGACGAAATGTGATTTGTTTTTATTATTTCATTGAAGTCAACATTTTCAGCAAAACTAAGCTGTTCCTTAAAACTTTTGTATAAAAACTTGGTAATGGCCGCACAAATCTGTTTCCAGATTAACTAAGGGGGGTGTGCTGGAAATCGCAAACGCAAAACGCAAGAATTTGGAGGCTTTTTATAATACACTTTTAATCAAATTTTTATAATTTTTGTTATAAAATTCTGTTTAATAGAGAAATGTTTGTATAATATTTGTCATAAAATTCTTTTATTACAGAAATCTTACTAAAAAACGACTTTTAAAATTCTTGCGTTTTGCGTTTGCGATTTCCAGCACACCCCTGTAAGCCTAGTTTAACCGAGTTCTCAAAAACTCGGCCTAAGTATACTTAATTTTGAATAAATTTTGCACTATAATATGAGTATTTAAATGAAGGTACACTTTATTTTTCGTCCTCCTGTTAAAAAAAAGTGCTGGGTACCCACATTACAAGCCTTTACAGAAAAAAAAACCGTATGTATGATCTGATTCTTAAATGTTGCTAAACTAGCAAATGTTGTAGTTTCTTAGTGTATCAACTATATGGCACAGTGGAATTGATGGCGGATTTATATAAATCCACATGCAAAACATAAAATTTAATTTAAAATTTCACTTAATTTGGCACACAATAAAAAACTTTTTTTCTGACTAAACCTTTAAATGTGGAATATAATCTAAAGGATCATTAAACCCCCGCCGGCACGAAGCTGTTACGAACTTCGGATTAGCTGAAAAAATTAAGAATACGATCGAATACGAATACGATTGCTGGCGATCGAATATGTATTTTTTTTTTTTTTTGAAGTTGGGAAAAAACTGGGGGCTAATTCTGGCAGTCGTGATCGAATAGTTCATGGATTCGAAAGCAATTTTATTTCTAATTCTTTCAGTCGAACGAAATAATTTTTTCAGTGTTGTGAAAACTTAATAAATGCCCACTAGCACTGAAAAAATAATTTCGTTTAGTGCAGTAAAGACCGAAAGAATAAGAATTGCTTTCGAATCGAAAAGTATTCGATCACGACTGTCAGAATTAGCCTCCTGGTCTACAAAAAGCAGTTGTTAAATCGACGCAGAAACCAGCGGAAAATATTGTGTTTTGATAAGTTTGAAATTCAAACGATAGTCCCACTGTTAAAAAGGTGTTATATATGTGCTCGCATATGTTGTGAATGTAGTTGCATTTTGCAATACATCGTTTGTTGCCGCTTAAATTCACGACACGATTACGGAGTATAAAAAGTAAATGTTTTTTTATTTTTTTTTTATACGAGTATATAAATAAGAAATAAAAAAAAAATAAAAAACAAACTTATTTCCTTAAATTAATTTTAATTTTTTGTTGCTGTTGCAATTGCATTTTTTTTTTTATAAATTTGTCTTACAACATTCTTGTTGAAATGATCATTATTAAGAACGCCAGAGTTGATTGGTGTTGGTAGCTGGCTGGTTGGCTCATCGACAACAAACATTTATGATCGAAATGCCATGGATGGATTATTCGTTACGTTAAAGTTTTTTTCTTCTTCCTATTTTTTGCATTCAATTTTAATTTTATTTTTTAACCACTGCTTTTACTGCTGCTGAGTTTTTTGTTTTTCTTTCGACGTTTTTAACAAATTGGGCGAGTCTAACTGGCATCAGTGTGGCATCGTTTGCATCACAGCAACATCAAAAACTAAATGCAACAACAACATCATTATCATGCTCATTACGTAGCCAGCTAGCATCATGGTGTTGTTAAATAGTGATCATCTTAAGATCATTACAAATGCTCTCCTCACAAAACAAAGTTGCACATAAGCGACTGCTTGCCATTCTCAAAAAGGTGTTGTTGTGTTTTGTAATGAGGTGAGAAACGCATTTTTTATAAAATATTGTTGGCAATTTTTTTTATGAAATTTAATTTTTTTTTTTTTTTTTACTTTACTGCTTAACTAAATTTTTTTTTTTATTTCTTTTTCTCATCCGTTTATGGCGGTTCGAGGAAAAAAAGTCGATTTCAAGAACTAAATACTACAATATAAATAGTTATAGAGAGAGAGAGAGAGAGAGAGAGAGAGAGAGTTACGATATCTTCTGGGATTTCCACTAAGCGTGTTTTAAAAACTTTTATTGTTATCGTAAATAACGAAAAAAGCCGGCTTTTTTGTAGGCAATTAGAAAACAGAAATCCTTTATGTAAAACACTAGTAACCCGACTAGTGTGTTGGCAGAGGTCCAAGTCGATCGGCTTCAAGCCGCCTTAAGATCGCCGCCGGTGTTTTTCCTAGCCTTAACCGCCGACGAAAGTTTCGGCTAGTTTCGGCTTAGATTTTAAGCCAAACATTTTTTGGTAAGAATAAAAAATTCAATATGGTTACATTAAAGAATTACAACCCTGGGCGTTTCAAATATGAGTTACACCTTCTTTCCGCAGCATTTTTACATGTACAATTTTTAAGTTATTTATTTTAATGACGTAAAGAAATATCTTTGAAGTGTGGCAAAAAGATCCTAAGTCAAAAAATGTATTTTAGGTATTTGATTGGGTTTAACATAATTTTTTTTTTCATCTTTCGTTTGGTGTTAATTACTTTAGTCTGGCAAAACTGCTTCCAATCATAATTATTTGCTTTTTAAGAAATACGTCAATTAAAACTTTAGTTTCTGACTTAAGACCTTTTTGACAAACTTCAAATACATCCCGGCAAATAAAAGGACCAGTCCAAACACGCGTGTAAAGAGTAGCCTATTCCAAAAGTAACCCAAACGTATGGAAAAACATGGTCTATTTAAAATTACGATGTCCTAGGAGAGGACCATATAACCCACCTTTGGAGTACTAAAGAGTAGTTTTGAAACTACTCCATGGTATACTCAAGAGAATAAATTTTTAAGTCGTTTAAAAAAGAAAGCAAGTCGTTAAAAAACGAAGACATGTCGTCCCACTACAAACACTTTTTAACAAGACATGGTCCATGCTTGCATTACATCGGACCAGTCCTTGGAGTAGTCCATTTTATCAAAATGAATCAGGTCGTCCAATTTTATTTGCAGGGATATATAAAAGAATCAGGAAATCAAGAACTTTATAATTAAAAGAAACATTTAAGTTATTGTGGATCTATAGAATATTTTTATAAAGTTTTGCAAAGAAAAGCTAATGTTAAAACTGGAAAAGTAGTTGTAAGCCCAGGTGGTGTCGTAAAGGGCTGGCATTTTATTTTGGAGATTTGTGTATTGGCAAGAGACATAAACTTGAAAAACATCAATACTTTTTTTGATACAAGTTTGTTCTTAAATAAAAGAAAATAAGTTAGTTTACCATCGGTTTTCGGCTTAAAGTCGCTGCCGACAATTTTTCTTCCAGCCGCCGCCGGCGACATCGCCTTGGACCTCTGTGTTTTAACCAATTGATCAAAATCAATATATGTACTAACCTTTTAATATTGTTAATAAATTAGGTTATGAAACACGCAATAGTCGATATTTCTTAACCTAATAGAAAAGCTCTGAGGGATGATAGGCTATCAGGCTTTTAGTCGTGACTATACAAGAGCGAGAGGCGGAATGATTTCTTCCGCTTAGCTTTTACTCTTATATGCCATGCCTAAACAAGAGCGTCAATGTTGTGTCACAAAGAGTAGTGCTAACTTCCTTGTTGAATAAGCCCCACATAATAGTAATAAAAAATGGAGATAAAACCGCTAGAAAATAGCTAAATTGTTATTATTTATTAACAGCAGCGGCCAACTTCACTAAAAAACGCGCTGTCAAAATCGAATTTTTCGTTGTAGCCGCACTATTTAGGGATGTTTCATACAAATCGTATGGACAATTTTCGAAAAGTAGAAAACGGGTGTCGCTTTTGTTTAGGTACGGCTGTTAGTTTCTTCGCTGCTCAGAAAGAGATGTAGTAGTTTCCAAGCCGTGAGCGAAGATTGGCCATTAGGCGTCATTTAAATTTAATTAGTTACGTTAAAGATCGTTGAATACTTTCTCAAGGATAAAAATCTTAGAACTTAAAATAGGAACAGGCTCGTGTAACCGATAAACAACTTTAGATCATGATCAAATCGGCGGCTAAATGTCTTACTTTTTGCAGCCCTTTAGGAAAATCCTAACGAATAAGTATCTTAATTATAAGCGGGGTTTTCTCATTGACTCAGTACTTTAAGTTCTTAGCTCTACAAAAGGAATAAAAACGTCGAAAAATCTCTTTGCAGTTTTAAAGTTTCAGCTTTTGGTAATTGTATTACAGAGATAAGAATGCTGTCTAGAAAGGGAGTAGTTGACAAAGCATAGGAAATGTTTGGATCTGAATAGAGTTAAAATGTATTACACTGATGACATTTTAACAGACATGTTCTGAGCTGGTAACTACTGGTGAGAACAATGTGTTCACCAACTGGTCTATGTGTGGGGGAAATTTCAGTACATGAATATCTGTATTGCACATCAGATCCCTTGCTTAAAAAGCTTTCCCTTAAGCTTGTGATTTGGATATACAACCGTGTCTCTCTTACTTCTTACGGAAGAAAAATTTACTTGGTAAAATATTGACTTTGGCTAGTGGCGATGAACGACCTGCAAATTTCAAGACAAAAAAAAAAATAAATGGATGCAGCTAATTTTTTTTTTTTTTTTTTTTGTTAGGACCAGCACGCAACTAATGCATTGCATTGTGTTCTAACTTTAAAAATAGGTTATGGGAAGGAGCAAAAAGGAAGAAGTGTTTTTGAACATTCGACTTGAACTTATTTATGTTGAAAATAAGAAGGAAGACTTTAGCAGGAAGGTTATTCCACATACGAACAGTCCGGCCAAAAAATGAATTTTCCCTGTAATGCGCTGTATGATTCACCGGCCAATCGACCACAAAAGAATGGCCTCTTAAGGAAAAACGTGTAGCACGAACAAACGAACAGATCCCAAATTTCATCAGAACGAGTCTGACTGCAGTAGCGATAATACAGCGAAATACAACCCACATTGCGATGGTGCTCAAAGGAGTCAATAGAATTGGATACCCTACTGTCACCAATGAGAAACTTCGCCATCTCTTGCACACTGTCGGAAAGCTTCAAAATAGAGTTTGAAGAGTTGAATTCCATACGTGGTCGGATATAGGTGGTATAAATAGTAAGGAGATCAAATGGAGTGGAGTATATCTTACACCGTTTTAAAAACTGAGGTACTTGAATGCTTCTTTCGACAAATTGAAGATATGTTCTGCCCATCGTACACCATTTAGGGGCCGATATTTCAGGAAACCGAGCAACCTTTCAAAACCCTTTGGCAGATTTGCTCTACCAATAGTCTAGTTTCATTTCACGTTGCAAGTATTGAGACTGGTTTTTTTTTTGTTGGACAGTGTAATGAAATGAATAAGAATGGCAAATGTAGCCCTCATCTTCAAAAGAGTAGAGAGGGTTGGAAGTTTGATATAGGAGGTCATTTATAAAATGAAGAAAAAGAGTAGGAGAAATAACGGAGCCTTGGGGTACCCCTGAATGAATCTTGAACTCGTTGGACGAAACCCCATCTATAACAACTCGTACAGTGCAGAAAGGGTTGGAAGTTTGACATAGGAGGTCATTTCGAAAATTAAGAAATAGAGTAGGAGAAAGAACGGAGCATGGCACCTCTGAATGAATCTTGAACTCGTTTGACGAAACCCCATCTAAAACAACTCGTAAAGTTCGATCTGCAAGAAAGCTCGAAATAATTCGAGAGAAATTAACACCGACACCAAATGCAACAAGTTTTGACAAGTGTGCACCATGCCAGACTCTGTAAAATGCCTAAGAAATATCAAATGTAATTACTTTACTTTTGCCAAAATGTTGAAATGAACCGCAACATTTTTCCGATAACAGGGCCAGTAAGTCTCCAGTAGAGCGACCTCTTCGGCTAAAGCCATACTGGCGATCGCATAGTAGGCAGTTTGACAAGATGGTGATTTACCATACTCTCCATAACTTTGAAATGTGCCGAACAAACTGCGGTAATTTTCAGGGTTATTAGCCACTCCTTTTTTAGGAATTGGCGTAACATTAGCCACTTTCCAACCAGAGATCAGCAATGAGTAGTGAAAAAGTGAGTAGAGATAAATCATGACTCATAAATTCTGGTACTTATACGCACTCATACTTATTCCAATGTTATTCACACTCATATTCACTCGAAAGTTTCATTTTATTCATCGTACTCATACTTGCAACATTTGTAGTGTTTGATTTAGAATCTACTCGACTCAATGTGTATAGGCGAAGCAAAATGCGAGGCTGCCAGATTTGTTCCCGAAATAGCAAAGTGACGATTTGGCAATTACAGTTTACTAAAGTTACATGTATGAAGTGGACGATTTTTCGGCAAATTTGTCTGGCAGCGCTGATTATTAAGTTGTGTGTTTTCTCTGTTGTGTTAAAACGGTAAATGGATGAGCTAAATGATTTGAATCATTGTGAGTATTGTAAGTATTTTCTTTAAATTATAAATCAAGCTGAGGTTATGTATGAGTATGCGTATAATGTCGACGTCGCACTCACAAATATTTCTCTTGTGAATATGAGTGAATCAGAGTAGTTAAGTTGAAATGATTTCTACGCACTTATACTTACAATTGCATGAGTCTGTATGAGTAGCGAAAAAACGATTCATTGCTGATCTCTGTTTCCAACAGACGGGAAATTACCCGGCATGGTATGAAGTGCTGAAAAAATACGATCAATATCAACTCTCTGTTGGTTGAAATCCGTGCCCTGACCTTTAAACATCTGACTGAAATAAGTTTTTAGATTAGAGTAGGGGCGTGTAGGCATAGCGGGTGGATCTAATGTTGTGAAAAAATCCAAATTTAAAAAAAAATTTTAAATCGTTTGAGTTAAAAAATTCCTAGTGGTTGCGATGTTCCTAAAGTAAGCCAATAGCGTTTCTGTCATTAGTTTTGGAATAAGACTTGGGGACTGTGAACGGCCCGACTAGTTTGAAGAGAGTAAATTCTTTAAGTCCAATTTTTGACCAATTATTTAAGCTTTTGAGAATATCTTTCCAGACGTCAGAACGTACGAATTTGTTAAAATAGTCCAAAGGAAACAACCAAACGGTCCTGGCTGCCAAATATACGGCCCGTTTTCCGGAATACAAAACATGTCTTTTTAAGCTCACAAAAATTTTGTTTAAAGAAATAATAATTAAGATTTAACTTTAATCAATAAATAGTTGTTTAAATATTAGCTTAAAACTTTTAATTATAATTAATTCATAAAAATCAAAAAAAAAACTGATTCTGAGAAACTTGACAAAAAAAAAAACGGCCAATCAAAAACCACTTAATAATTAACAAAAGTTTGTCGGCATAATAAATCGACAAATAAAATTCAAACAAATAAACTTTAATCGGAAATGCCCCCAAAAAGAAAAAACAATTAATTCAGAGTGAATGTGAGTCATTTTTTATTTCATTAATTGCTTAATGGACCATTCAATTTAGAAGGGAGCACGTTTTTAAGTTTCTACGGAAATTTTCACCACAATAAATTTCATTTGAAAACTTAATTCTATGATTTACGTTTAATAATGTTAACTCAAGTTTTCAATTAAAAAAGTGACTTAAAATTTTTGCCATTTAAGGAGGAGCACGTTTTCAAATTTTCGCGGAAATTTTTACCACAAACAATTTCATTTTATTTATGAGTTCATCTATTATACCCTTCCCCACATGTGGAAAGGGTATATAAAAGATTGTCACTCCATTTGTAATTTCTACAATAAATTAAATAAGTTTTGGCTCTTTATGAGTAGCGAAGTTGAGTGAACGATGTCCATCTGTCCGTGTGTATGGTGAAATGGGTTTTCCGAAGACCCCAAAATTTATGGGGACTAGGTTGTTGAATATTTCTGTTGCATATACTCCATTAAAGTTTGCTATTGAAATTCAGCCAGATTGGCCCGTAAATTACTGAGATTTGAGCAAATCACCACGACTGCCTCTAATTTTACCCATACATCCCTTGTGGTTGTTGTTGTTGTTTTGTTTCTGTATAAAACGGCAAGAATCAAAGTTGCTGAATAAGATACAAGTATCTTGGTTATCAATACACTCTCTCTCAGAGATGGGCAAGAGCCAAAGTTTCCAAATTAGATGCAAGTATGTATCTTGGTTATCAATACACAACATCAGACAAAATGTGGGCGGAATTGTAGATTTATTTTTATTTTAACAGCGGTATTTATAAAGGTTAGGTTAGGTTAAGAAGGGTTATGTGCCCAAGGGCACACTTCCACTCGGAAACCAGTGCGGTCCATTGTGAATCCCTTCAATGAATAAGGTAGAGAAAAAGAAAAGTGAAGAAAATAAATTAGAGGTGGATAGAATTAGAAAAGTTAGTAGGTACCACGCACAGAAAAAATTATTTTTCCAATTCAAACAAAAAATTTGTAGAATCAAACAATATTTTGTCTAAAATCGGTCCTACAAACAAATTCGCATATTCAAACAATTTATTTGCATTTTGTTTATTGAAAAAAAACACCGATTTTTTCAAACAAATAATTTTACAGAGTCAAA
This sequence comes from Pollenia angustigena, assembly GCA_930367215.1. Lineage (NCBI taxonomy): Eukaryota > Metazoa > Arthropoda > Insecta > Diptera > Polleniidae > Pollenia > Pollenia angustigena. Next base: position 120,681,073 of record OV884059.1, on the reverse strand, counting down.
CAAAAAGTTTACTGAAATTCATATAAATTTCAAACAAATAATTTTGCTGAATCAAACAAAAAAGTTTTGGCACAAGCAATGACGCGCACACAAGCAAGCACTGTTGGCGAAGATGAAGCAGAGCAGAGCGGCCGGCTGGCTTTGAGACACATTTTTTTGTTGGAATAAATTTTGAACGAAGTCATATTTATACTCACAGTGTTTTTCTTCATCACTCAATGTTGCTTTGTCCTTTCCTTTGCTAATGAAGAAGAAATGTAACCAAAAACGGCGGCAGACCGACTCGATATGTTTTCCGCCATCATTCTATTTTTGTATTTGATGTATTTAAACAAACTATTTGAAAAAATTGAATACGGGATTTTGTTTTTTTTTACCAACTTTGAAACCAACCAAAAATTTATTTTGTTTCTTATAATGTGTTTTTTCTGTTGTTTAAAAAAATGAAACGTTTTTTTTACCTGCTATTGTTTTTGTTGTTTTTTTTACTACAAACCTCGTCACGCTATTTTATCATTTTTCTTATTGCTGTACATTTTTAAAGCGTCCAAAAATAGACTGCATGTGTTTTTTGTTGTAGTTCTTATATTTCACATAAAGAAGTGTTGCTTACAATCAATAAAAAAATGCAAAAAGACGACAACATTAAAGAGCGTTAAATATTTCATACAAAATTATGAAAACTTCAAACCAATAGCGCGCTTATTAAATTTTTGAAGAGTTGTCCACATTTTTGTTGGTTAAATAAAAATCAAACAAAAATATTGATTGAATCAGTAAAAAAATTTGTAGAAATCAAAAAAATTTTCAAACAAGCGTTTGTTTGAAAATAATTCGGCAATAATTTTTTCTGTGCGTAACACTATTACCCTCTCTACAGTCCCCTTAACAGAAACAACCGCACTATTTCCCTGGCAAACCCCAGTAGACCAGCGGGATTACTCCATCAATGCACCCCAGTTCTTCGCGAAGTCTATCTCCTAGCCATTTCCGTCTGAGACCCTGCATACTAGGACAGTGGCACAGTACATGCTCGATCGTCTCTAGTTCCTCAGAATAATACCGGTATTGTCCCATTTGCTCGTAAAAGCCCTAACAGGACAATGACCCGTCAATAACCTTAAGCGGTATTTATAAAACTTTTGGGTGTTTTTACACTCTGTTGAAGGGTATAAATGATTCAGCATATCCAAATATATAATTCTTACTTGTCAAAATGTTAATCCAAATCTTATTCCAAAAAAAAAAATTGGTCTTTAATTTGCTAATTTTCAAGTTTTTAACTTTGCTAGACGACGAAGCTTTTGTTCAAAGCAGCAAAAGTTTATTGAAATGAATAACGAAATATAAGGCAATCTTATAATCACAATAAAGGAAATGCTTCTACCACTGTCTCTCCAAAAACACCAAATATAAAGATCAACTTATATTAATTCTAAATTTAAACGGAATTTTTAAGATTTAAAATTATTTAACCATTTCTTAGAATTTACCAGAAGAAAAAAAACCATTTTCAATAAAATTTTATTAGTACATTTTTGCTAATTTAAGAAATGCAAAATACTCATCTAATTAAAAAAAAATTTCATTCCAAATCAATCTTATTCCCACTTTTCACTAATCAAATTGATTATTTTGAGAATCTTCCGCGTCCTATTTTAAGAGTTGCCACACTGAGTAAATTAACCAAAGAATAAATTGCTCACTCTTAAACAATGTTGACCTAGTAAGAGCGTTTGAGAGCGCAACAAAAAAACGTGTAAAAACAATGAACTTTACGTTGAAAATTGCATCATGAACAACTTAAATAAAATTGTTCTTTTAGCAACAAGTTTTTTTTTAGAATCTATTTTTTGCGATCGAAAAAAAAATCTAATTATTTATAAAATTCTATGATCTTTATGTGCATAAAACAATCGTTTCTTTTTTTTTTCGTTTCATCAGTGTGTTTGATTTACAAACAACATTGGTTACTACATTTTGCACCAAAATAGGTGAATCACAATTTAAATAATTTTTTTACACAATTTTTTTTTTTTTTTTTTTTTTTTTTTTGGTTGTTTGGTTGTTTGGTTGTATAGTATTTTTCCTGTATTTTATTTGTTGTACGAGTTTATACGCTAAATTTAAAAAAAAGTCACACAAAAAAGCGAACTGACGTGAGACATGGCGGCAACAACAAAATACATGCCACAGACAGACAGACAAACACAGATCGCACATCTTTTTTTTCTTAAAAAATAGCGAATAAAAAAAATATGAAGAAGCGAATTTACAGATATTTAAAAGAGTTCTTATGTGTGGATAGCCAGTGGGTTCATAAGGCCCTTGATGGGCTATTTTGTGAATTCCGAGCTAGTGGAGGATTGTAGAAGGGCTCTAAGGTAGATCTTAGGGGTACCAGGTCACTGCAACATCACCGGCAATGAAATGGCCGATGACTGAACTCGGAAATAGATAATCCTATACGTGTAGAGATAGTCAAGCCTCCTCTTCTATATGGGTAAGATTAGGGAATAGGTTCGGAACGGGACAAATTGGGCCTGACTGCAGAGTATCGCGGCCATTATGGCCGGGTCTCAGGAGGACCGCTTTTAGTTTACTTCTAGGCAGGAGTAAGGTCTGCGTTGGAACCACGATAGGTGTTATCAAGGGCCACTGCATGGTAGGCTAAAGAGCGGTGTTACTGGGATCTGACTTGCTGGATTTATGTAGGTTGTGCGAGGACAAAGAAGAGATATACTACGTTTATACGAAGCCTATTCGCGAATAAAAATTATTTGCGATTAACTAACTTACTGTTTATATGTCTATTTCTTAATGAAAATGCTCGTTTCTAAGTGATGCCAGATGGAAAATTTATTCATTTAGTAGCACTGTATGTTTATAAACTTTTTATTTTTTAAATGAAAAAGATCAAAAATTATTGTGTATTTTTAAATTTATTTGCACATTTTTGATTTAATTTTACTTTTGTTGTCATATGAATGTGCCACATCGAAATAAAAACGTAATACTGTTAAAAGTGTGGCAATGCTTAAAATCTTATTTGCAAATAGTGTCGTTAATCAGGAATTGTTTTCATGAGTTAGTTATTCGCAAATAAAAATTTAATTCACTGTTTATGCGGCAATATTCTCTACTTGCAATATATTTATTTGCGAATAAGTGGTGCGTATAAACGTAGTAATAGAGACAGTTGAGCACATTCAGTTTCACTAACTCAGGTTACATAATAGGAGGCTTAGATGGTTGGATAGTAGGTTCATAGGCGAATTAGGAGGTGTTTCGGATTGTGAGCTCAGGAATCTGTGGGAATTCCTTATGGGTATGATTTGGCTGTATAACAGGCGGCTAAAAACTGGGATTATGTACAGCTATTGGGCCGTGCAAATTGTTGTTTTCCCTTCTCATTTAATGGTAGTTTTTTACTTGTCTTCCTCTAACTTCTTAATTGATTTTACTTACTACTACTAGGCGTCATTATATACCATACTGGTCTCTAGGTGAGGTTGTGGAGTTAAGCTTTACATCATCTTTTCTACCTATTTACCTACGTAAAGCAATATATTGCTTCAGTTAACTTTAAATATTATAATCTAAAAGCTTGAACATTTGCAAAATAAGTATCGTATAACTATTTTTAGATTTAGGGTGAGTTCCAAAACGTCAGTTGAAAAGCCACTTTTTTAAATGCATTTTGCAATGCAACCGTATAGAATTTTGCATTGTTATCTGTTCCAATGTCACCAAAAAAGTTACTGATGCTTATACAATAAGCAAATAGTGCATCGTTAAACTCTATGATACATTTTTGACTTTGACTGCAAAGTATTATGATGTTTTGGAACTCAGCCTTATTTAATTACAAACCATTTACTCGCTTTAGTGGGCCCAACATGCCAAATTGACGTAGATGTATTACCAAATGAGTATGGGTGATCCATCATCCCCCTCGCTTCGACCTAACCTATTTAGTTCAAGAACTATCTGAATAATAAAAAGATTTTGGATTGTGTTCATAAAGGGAATGTGGATAAACAAACACACATTTGACAAAAATTCTACGGATCTGCCCTAAAAGATTGGAAAAGAACTCCAAATATTTGAAAATCAATCAAGGCAAATTCGAATTTGAATTCGCTGTTTCAAAGTGAAGTTTATTTCAGAGTGTTTTGCATCGGTATAAGCAAATAGTAGTCGGACATGGAAAGGTCTCAACTATAAAGCGGGTGAGACAAACCTTCCAACTGAGCGTTGTCATGATGTACTATAACGCGTTTTTCCACGAATCAATGTTTTTTTTTTTTATCATATCGGCTTTAATTCATGAAGTCTTTTTTAATCGTCTTGGCTTCAATTTATGTGGTACCCAATTCCCTTGATTTTAAGTGAACCCTGCTGCTTGCAAACGTTTTGAAATGGCTGCTTGGGTATCTCCTAATTGTTTTACAAGTTCTTCTTCTTAACTAACATTTGAACTGACTTAATGCTTATAATTCGTAATCCTCGGAGTTTTTGGCTGACATGGGCATGGGCGGTCTTTGTCTGTCGTAAAAAAAATCGAATTTTTGAACGTTGATTTCTGATGGAGCATATTAGGATGAAATTCGGCTAGCAATTAATGCGCTTCAAGCGCACTTTTTTTGTCAAATTAAAGAAATAATTATCAAGGTTTCGTTATAATGTGCTAAATTCCCATTTAATACTATTGACAAACTGAAGTTTATTGTTGATGGGATAAGCTATTCCTATGCGCATTTCACTGGTTGCTTAGGCCAGATCGTCAGGAAACTTCATCCAAAGATTTTAGAAAAACTAAAGTTATTACACAAATAAAACTGTTAAGCGAATAAGAATTTAGCACATTATAACGAAACCTTGATAATTAATTTTTGAATCCCATGAAAAACTTTGATAACTAATATGCATGTGGCAGTGTAAATAAAACTGAGCTGGCAAAATAAAATAAAGAAATTTGTTTTATTTTTGTTTTTTCTTTACCCACTTACAACCACACTTAGAGTTGACAAAAAATCAACCAATTGTGGTCGGGATTGTAAGAAAAGCTAAACTCACTGTTTATTGTTGTTGATTTTGTTTAAGCTTTGATATTGTTACAAATAAAACTGGGGCTTATAATTGTTATTCGCTTAACAGTTTTATTTGTCTAAACCTTGATAATTAATTTTTGAATCCCAAGAAAAACTTTGATAAAGAAATAATGATTAACTTTCTGCAATGATGCTTACTTATGGCTAATAAATCACTGATGGTTTAAACGCTGGTTTAGTTGAACTAAACTTGAATTTATATGTAGTTTAAACTCAACAACTATAAATCAGTGTCCCATGTATTATATGTTGTTAAAAAAGTAACATTTGGCAGCACTACGATAAATCTTATTATATCTGTAATGGTAGTTTAAACGCCCAATTTTATGCGTTTAAAGATGGTTATATGTTTGGTGATTTACAGATTTGTTGGTTCAAACACATTTTAAACCAAAAAGAGATATTAACTTGCTCTGATTTTTTAGCCCTTAGTTGGCACAAAATACTACTATTTCCAAGGAAAAAATTGCATTGTTAACACTATTAGGACGTTAATAGGGGATATTCTCAAGAGTATCATTTAATTATTCGCATGACTTGCATTTTACAGTTTCAAAATTGTAATGAGAGTTAGATTTGGACTTAGTTTTGAATTATTCTTAGGGGTTTTCAGTCTCCCTTAGGGTTTCTGAGTCATTCATCTTATCGATAATATTTTTTTCTCAACAACTAAACGAAGGACACTGACGCAGCAAGTGCATAGCAATTTCATTGTCTTCACAGTTTCGATCTAGATACGATGCCGTGCCCTAACCGTTAAAATAACGTAAGCGCCAAAAATCAAATTTTACAGGAATTTTTTTTATTTTTTTTCATATAGATTTTGTATTAAATGTCTCGCTTACGATAAAATTGTTCTTGCTATAAAATCGTAACGGTACCTTATGTGAACATGATATTTTAGGAGATGATGCAAGTGTTGCCAATAAATTCTTTTATTAAAAAAAAAACGAATATTGAAAATGATGTCGCTTACTTTATTTTCGCGGTTAGGGCTCAATATGATCTTTGCTTAAAATTCTTTGAGGGCCCGTGGAATTCTAATTTGAGAAAATATAAGCACAATTTTACAGCATTAAGAGAATTTAAATCAACTATTACCCGATATTAAGTAATGCAAATATTGCTATTTAATCTGTGTAAACTTTAGATCATTGCTTTTAATTAAGGAAGTGGCGTTCGCCCTTAAAAGTCAACTCTCGAATGTTTATTGGCCAAATTCGGCTCTAAAGATTGGGTTATGGAACAGCCAACTTCTGTTCAATGGAGAAATGCCAGATAATTAGAAAATATATTCGTTGTACGTGAAAGATTCCCCGGGGTTGAAGTTATCGGTGCAGGCAAGACCTGAAGCTGGTCTGGGTCTTGAAGTTTGCAGGTCTTTAAAAGAACGCGGTTGACCAGTTGTTCCCCCTTTTGATTAAGTGGTCGCAGTGGTTTATATTCAAATGGCGGGGACGAAGACCCCAATAAATTCAGAGTAAGAGGCTGATTCTTGCCGTTTTCTGAGGTTAAGATCGATAGGGTTAGGGTCGAAATAAGGTAAAGTTCGACCAATACCAAAGGAAAAATGTCGTGTTGACACATCATAGACAAGCTTGTTAGAAAAACGATTTATCTTAAAACCTATATTTAGAAAGTGTTTAATAAGGATAACAGTAATTTCATTTGATTGTGAACCTCCTTTCTAAATTGCTACCCAATTCTGTTGCCAGTTGCGTGAATGACTTAAAAAAATAATCCTAATAATAATTTCAATCTTGTTCAAATCTTACAAATAAAAAAAATCAACAGACCATGCATGTATTTGTCGATAAGTGAGTGTAGTTGATACGTGTTAACAAACAACATGGCAACATTGTATCTTAATAACGTGTCTCTTCCTTCTCTACATGTAGATAGGATAGAGAATGGGTGACTTAATAATTCAAGAAAAAAACAACTAACGATACTGCAGCCATAGAAAATGGCTGGAATAGAAAGATATAGAAAAAACTCTAATTCACCTGTCATAATAAAACCCAACTCTATGATTGTGTTATCAGCGAATTGTTAAATTTTCTAGTTAAAACTTCACACGTACGAAACTTTGGAAGATTTTTTTATTTTTTTTGCGAGAGTATCTACTCTAATCGTTTTCTTATGACTACAGCCACTGCAAATACTTAAAAATAAAGTCTGTACTCCTGCAAACCAACTGAATAGATGTATTCAATCAATTATTTAATTTTTTTTTCCGACTACATGAAAGAAACAAACTCTGGCAGTCACATGAAATTGTGCAAAAAAAAAAAAATTTTAAATCTTTAAAGACGACATTTTCTATTTTTGAAAAACTAAATAAGAAACAAAAACTAAAGAAAACATAAATTTATTTATTATTATCATTATACAAGTTAAAATTAGCAGCGATGGAAAACGAAAAAAAAAACAAATAAAATCGGCAAACACTAAACAGACAGACAGACAAATGGAAGGACAAGCAGGAGAGACAGACAAAAAATGATCGTGTTAGTGATCATGTTTTCAAACAAGATAATGATGTAAGTTCTCATCATCAGGATGAGTGAAAAATATCTCTTTCATTGGAACAAAATTTTGCTAAAATACAAACTATTTCATCATTATGATGTTCCGGATTATAATTAAGATCCATTCAAAATTTTCATTTTCATCTGTGAGATGAATTTGTAGATTTAAATTTTTCGCCACAAAATAATATCTAACGAGTGTATTTAATAATATTTTAGACAGACTAAAACGACAACAAAAACAACAACAACAACAAATTTCGTGTATTATTAATAACAACATGGCACATGTATCCATGAAATCCAAAAAAGAAATCAACACAAATGTTGTTGTACTAAAGTTCGTTCATACTTTTTTATGAGGAAAGAAACTGAAAAAATGAAAATCTATGTTTTAATTTTGTTAATTTTTTCTTTTTTTTATTCATGTGTCACAAGACAAATAAACATTAATTTATAGAATCTTTCGCATTTTCAACACAAATAAAAAAAAAAATATATTCATAAAAAAAAGAAAAAAAAAAAAAAGTCAGACAATTTTATAGATCGAAACACCAAATACGAACACAGACATTTATACTCATATTTTTGAGTTTAATTTACTATATTATGCGTTATTTTTGAGCACCCTTTAGTACTAATTAGTACGAATTTAGTGTGTTAGATGAAATGGACTTGTAACATAAATGTTTTCAAAGTAGAATACATTTTAAACACTTTTCGAAGGGATTTTTGAAATTGGTTTGCTCTCAGACAACGTTTAGGCATTGAGTGCAGATTTATCTTCCAATTCAATATGTGATGAATATCGACCGTTTTCAAAATTATAGTTTTTAAAGGGTGTGAGGAATTTCTAGCGATTTTACCTCCATTTGTGATTTATAGTCTTAATTATTTGTTGAAAATATAGTTTAATTAACATATAAAATATGAAATTTAAAAAAATATAGTCAGGAAATTAGCGGAAAATTTATAAGAGATAAAATTTATAAGAAACTGAAAACGATATTTACGGTTTTGAATCATTTTGAATCGTAGAGGCCTGCATAACTCCATTTGAATACACATTCACATCATTGAAAATTTTTAAACTCTACACTGTAGTGTTGTTGCATCAACAAACACTGTGTGATATGCTTCACTAGAGTGGAAGTCAAATGTGATGCGGGTATAAAAATGATTCTCAAAAAATAACAAGGGAATGAAAAATACACGCAGCAATGACATAGAAATATTCTTTTTGTTTTTAATTTTACCCTGCAAATAAAAGGACCAGTGCAAACACGCGTGTAAAATGTAGCCCACAAGGGACTATATACATACATATATATTGTCCCGTTGTTCCTTTTAGGAGCATAGGGCCTCAACGAATATTTTCCATCTGGGTTTGTCTGTAGCGAGACATTTTATTTCATTCCAAGACACTTCTGCCTCCACAGCTTCCACCTCCACTAATCTGCGGCAGGTTTTTGATGGGCGTCCCCTTCTTCGGCTTCCTTGAGGTGTCCATTCTATACCTTGCCTTGTGATATCATCTGGCGATTTCCGTAGGGTGTGTCCTAACCAGGACCATTTGCGCCGCTTTATTCCCGCATGAATCGGTGTCTTACGGGTTCTTACTCACAAATCACTATTTGTGATAAAATTAGGCCAGAATATGCGGAGAATTCTACGGAGGCAACGATTCACAAACGCCTGCTTTATTTGCAATTCCCGATTGGCTGGATTCCACGTTTCACATGCGTAAAGAAGCACAGACTTTACGTTGGCATTAAAGATTTTTATTTTAGTGTCTCTGGATATAGAGGTAGATTGCCAGGCCGATGAGAGAACACCGTAGGCAGCTTTAGCCTTATTTAGACGTGCTTCTTTGTCTTCACAAGGGACTAGGACTAGTCCAAAAGTAACCCAAACGTATGGAAAAAACATGGTCTATTTAACATTACGATGTCCTAGGGCAGGAACATATAAAACCGCTTTGCATTACAAAGGAATAGTCTTTAAACTACTCCATGGTATACTCAACAGGATTAGTTTTGAAGTCGTTTAAAACGAAAACATTTCGATAAAAATCGAAGACATGTCGACTCACTACAAACAATTTTTAACAATGACATGGTACATGCTTGCATTACATTGGATCAGTCCATGGAGAAGTCCATTTAATCCATGGAGTAGTCTATTTAATCAAAATGGATCAGGTGGTCCAATATTATTTGCAGGGTAGTTTGAGATATGTGCACGAAATATTCTATATGTGAATGTGTTTGACAATATTGCAACAACAACTATTTACTAAAAGCAATCTTTTTATGCGTACGACACAAAAAATAAATAAAAAATAAAAATTGATTTCAATTAAAAAATTTGTAATATTAATAAAAAAATTTAATGAAATTTTCACCAGCAAACAAATTAATATATCAATTAAACTTTTGATTCACTTAACGTTTAATTCATTTGATTGAACTAATTCACTTGATTAAATTGTTAATTAAAACTAATTTAAGTTTTGATTAATGCTTTAATTGGTAAAAAATTTTGAAGTATTTTTACTGTGTAGGCGCACGAATTCTGGCACGATGTAATTTTTTAATAAGCACACATTTTTTTTACTGTACTGAAAGGTTTTAAAAGCAGCAAGTGATGTTTGGAGTGTATTTCTTTAAACTCTTGAACCCTCACAAAACTATTTAAATTAAACAGTAACACATAGCATTTGTCATTGTGGTTGTGCAGAAACGTTTTGTTCAAGCATTTGATTTTTGTTGTTTTTTTGAATTTGAAATATGTTTATGTAACCCTTTCATAAGAAGTAAGTACCTACGACTTATTTATACGCCCGACTTTTAAGGCGAATGTATGGTCAAGCTAAGGATGAAACTGGTTTCCTCTTAATCTCAAGGGCTATAGATTTCTGCATGCTAAGACATTTCCAAGTTTTCGGGTACTGACTTTAACTTAACTTTAACTTAACTGAAAATTAGTACATCTGAGAAGTTCCACGGATCTCTGCATTTAATTGTAAATTTTCAACTACGCGATAACGACTAAAAATATAAAAAAATACTTATGGCCAATTTCTCAATGTATCGCCAAACTGTCTGTTACTTAATGTCAACATAAATTTATTGGACCGATAAACTGTCCGTTAACGATTTTGGGTTTCTCAATACACCGACAAAAAACATTGATTTTAGCTGGCAACGCCACTCAAAATACATGTAAAAATTGGGAGTCAGCTGATTGAATTTATCTGTACGGCAAATAAAAGGAAAATAAATGATTGGCAGATGCGTGCCGGTTAGCTTTGCGATAAAATCGAAGCAAATGAGACATTGAGAAAACCAAATTTCTTTAATGTGCAGTTTTTCGTTGGGGAAAAAAATAATCGCCTAATGAGAAAATGGCCATTATACAATCTAAAAAGAAAAAGTTTATCCCACGATTTTTCTTATTATTTCCTAAAGCTCCTTTAAGGAGCATAGTGCCAAAACAAATTCGTTGCATGTCGGTTTGTCCGAAGCCATAGATTTTACTTTGTTCCAGATTTTGCCGAGTGTGTTTGCTTCAATTTAAATTTTCCGACGCCAGATGTGTTATGAATGGTCTGCCTTTTCTTGGTGGATTATGGATTCCATTCAAAAGCAAAAAACCTAAAAATATTTATTGGGTTTTTTTTACCAACATTGAAATTTTCAGCTTTCCTTTCCTATGAAATTTTTTGAATGCCGAAAGGGTCTCTATCTAATCGACCACATCACATGTTCTTTTTCAAAACTTGTTCCATCTAACGGTGCTTAAATGTATCTGTCTTTAGAATCATGTTTATTTCATTCTTAATTTGTAATATTTTTAGTTTAATGTGACAAAATATTCGTTATGAATATTAAAAGAAAATTTACTAAATTTAAAACAAAAAACACGCAATAATTTTTTTTTTCATTTGGCTTTTTTCTATTTTTGAAAACTTTTCTACTCCAAAGAAATTTATGAACAACTCAACACAAGAGAATGAACCAACAAAAAAAAAACTATTTTGCGTTTATCTCGATATCAGCGTTGCCACGATTAAATGAAAATTTGATGTTTTTATGTTTAAAAAATTTTATTTGTATTTATTAGATTAATGCCAAAATTTTATAAAAAGCGGTTACTGATGGCCTGGAAGAAACAATAGACTATATGGCACTTGATCATATAGAGGGTATTAACTCAAAATTTAAAAATTTTCTGTAGAAGTAAAACTATTTTTTTGCATGTTTTTGCTTGTTCGGCCAATGTAGGCAAAAACAATATAAATATTTATCCGTTTTAGAGCTTTTTATGAATTTTGGCATCGATTTGTTAGTGCATATGTTTGCATATTTTACCGTTTGCAGCATTATTTTGCATAATTTAGTTAAATAAGCCTTTTTGCAGCATTTTTTAAGTTTTAAGCGCATATGTTGCATTTTTTAGGCATATTTTGATACATTTTAAAGTTTAATGATGCCCAAAAAACATTCCGCAGCAAATAAAAAAAAAATTTTTTTTTGCGAAATTTTTATTTTCTATTTTTAATTTATATCTGTATAACCAACGTGTTGCTTCAATTTCGCTATCTTCATTTAATGTTTACTCGAAAATTGTAAGGCAAAGTAGGTCGTCATTAAAATTTTATATACAAGCAAAAATTAAGGAAAAAAATTTTGGCGATGTGTGTAAACCAGAGATCAGCAATGAATCGTTTTTTCGCTACTCATACTGACTCATGCAATTGTAAGTATAAGTGCGTAGAAATCATTTCAACTTAACTACTCTGATTCACTCATACTCACAAAAGAAATATTTATGAGTGCGACGTCGACCCAGGGGCGAATTTGTCGATTACAGAAGCGATGATGTGATAGACACGAGTAAGACAGTAATGCACACCATCTGAATTACAACCTAGTACACTTTTTCGAATGCATTGCCGCGTTTGTGGAGTGAACGCCTACCACTTGCACACAAAGTTAGAGGGATAGTGAAGTGTTCATTCAATAAATATAAACTCAGTACTGCTTCGCACACATTGTAAGCAGGCAGTAGACAGTTTATACACAATCTCGCTTACATCGTGGGCAAGTGGTAGGCGTCTTGCACACAACTTCGCACACATTGTAAGCAGGCAGTAGACAGTCTATACACAATCTCGATTACTTCGTGGACAAGTAGAAGTAAAAGATGAACGAAATTCATTTTTGTAAATTCCATACACTTCCGTCATACACTTTGTAAGCTAGAATTCATTGAACACGAAGTGATACACAAAGTTCGACGCTGGGGACATTATACGCATACTCATAAATGACCTCAGCTTGATTTATAATTTCAAGAAAATACTTACAATACTCACAATGATTCAAATCATTTAGCTCATCCATTAACCGTTTTAACACAACAGAGAAAACACACAACTTAATAATCAGCGCTGCCAGATAAATTTTCCGAAAAATCGTCCACTTCATACATGTAACTTGAGTAAACTGTAATTACCAAATCGTCACTTTGCAATTTCGGGGACAAATCTGGCAGCCTCGCATTTTGCTTCGCCTTTACACATTGAGTTGAGTAGATTCTAAATCAAACACTACAAATGTTGCTAAGAATGAGTACGATGAATAAAATGAAACTTTCGAGTGAATATGAGTGTGAATAACATTGGAATAAGTATGAGTGCGTATAAGTACAAGAATTTATGAGTCATGATTTAGCTCTACTCACTTTTTCACTACTCATTGCTGATCTCTGGTGTAAACATAGAAATCTGGACGATTTGGAATCACTTTTTAAATTCCATGTTAATTTTATGCGCAAAGTTGCAATCTTGTAGATAAGTTGATCTAATTTGGTAAATATATTTTAATTGTACTAAAGACGAGTTCTATGTAAATGGTGAAAATCGGTCTATAATTTTACATATTCCCCATAAAAATTTGTGTCCGTAGACCATCAAATTATGTTGGTATTTAGATTAAATTAAATGGAACTGTTATTAAATTGTTGAATATTTTATTTCAAGCAATTTTTAAACTTTTTGGGGCATATTTCTGGTTTCCCTGTTAATGACATATGACAAAGAGTTTTTAAGCCAAACGTTTCTTTACCATGTGGTAACTCCCATACAAAGTTAACACTTATTTTCGGCTGTTGGAAAAACTGAATGAGCTAGAGGTTTCGAACTTTCTATCAATCTATTTTACACCGTTTAAAATTGCCTTGGTGAAGGCAGGGAAAAACTTACCCCATCATACAAAGTTAAGAACTTTTTTAGGATGGGTTTTTGAAATCTTAGTCAAACAAGGTTTAATTAATCTGAAAACAAATGTGTGCCGCCATTACCAAGTTTGTATACAAAACAGCTTAGGTTTATTTAAAATGTGATATTTGAAATAATGAAACAAGAAACATTTCACCGGAAAAATTCGAGTTTCAGACTACGTTAAACTAAGTTCAACTTAATCTACATTTCTAAAACCTGGCCTCAGTGTTATAAAAATATTTCAAGGATTACAGTTTTTCTCGGTAAAAGCGGGAGCAAAGTAGCCCCCTTCCTAAAGAAAGTATTTATTGAGGGAACTTTTACAACTGGAGCTTTAGTCTATAAAATTAACCAGGATTTCCCACCCACAATTAAAGAGAATACCTTATTTTTGATTATTTCGAAAACTATAAAATCTGGTGCACCTAAAAAATGTAGCAATGGGGGCATGGAAAAGTTACACCATATAAAATAAATACAAACTATCGTTTATTTAGAAACCATTCAAGCTGTTAAACTCCTTCAGATTAATAGAGTATGCATTATCAACTTCCAAAAGAGATGGTAGCCGTTGTTTAAAAAAAATTTTCCAGAAAACTGTAAATATTAATCTCCAAAATTAAGTTATCAGCAAGGAAACCGGAAATATGCCTAAAAAAAAGTGTTTTATGCGCATTAAATATGCTGTAAAGTTGAAAATATGCCCTTAAAGTTGTTAAAAATATGCCTTATAAAAACCGAACGTTCGTAAATGCAGTTGCTGAGCATCTCTTGCGCATTAGTAAAGCTCACAGAAAAAAATAATTTTCATATTTGAATACGAAAATCGCATATTTAATAAAAATTTTTTTTAATTTTCTGCTACTAAATTATTAATCAGATATTAACTGTAAAGCGAATGAGAATTTTAAGCTATAAAAATGGACAAGAGTTGTAAAGACACTGTCTTTACTTTGATTCAAATATTTTTTTATTGAATATAAAGAAATATTTAATAATTCCATTATTAGATATATTTTATTGAGTGCTATTTTGCCAAGTGTTAATATGATAAATTTTTTAATTGAATCAAATAAAAAGTTTATTGACCATTAATTTTATTTTTAACAAACTGTGTTATTAAAATTTTTTTTGAGATATTCACCCCTATCGTGAATAAAAATTCCTTGGGAGTTTTTTCCCTTTTTCCATTTTTCCTATGTTAATTCAATTGTAAAAATGGGAAAAGGGAAAAAGGGAAAAAACTCCCAAGGAATTTTTATTCACGATAGGGGTGATTATTTTCTGTGTTAAATGCTCATAAAAGTATTTCTCGTAAAAAGGCAACACTCTCATAAGTATGCCAAAAGTTTTTTGCGCTGTGATGCCACAGCTCTGCAGCAAATGTTGGCAATTATTGCATCAGTATTATAGTATCAGTAGTATAGTATAGATTTTTTTTTAATATGAATATTGAAGTTTATTATGACAATAAAATTTCTCGTATAGACATCTTATTAAAAAAACTCTTAAAATTTAGCTCGTGTTAAAAAAATTCAAGTCTTGCACAGCTGTTGTGCAGTAAAAAAGCATCAGCACTACAAGCAAAATTGTCACGCATAAGCAACAAAATTTTCCAACACTGCAGCAGTGATGATGCACAGTTTTGATGCGTTAAGGAACGTATCTACGTTGAAAAAATTTTACCCAAACGGCAACGCTGCTCGTTATAGTTTTTCTTCCTATTCTTGGTTTTTTTTTATTGAAATGTATGAGTTGTTTTTGTAATTTAATCGTTTTTCGAATTGTTTGTTGTGACTCGATTCTCATAACACTAGTGTTTATCAAACGGTATTTCCCGGAATCCCACATATTTTTCGGGAAAAAAATCCTGGGAAATTTGTGCGGAAATTTCCGGGATTTTTTTTTTTTTTAATTTAATTATGGTAACTTTACTGCTTATATGTATAACTGTAAATAATTTGTGTCATGAAATAGATCTTAGCCGTAAGGCTAAAAGGTCTGAAGTCAAAAAAAACGCATTTTGATTTTTTAAATGGCTTTAATTCAATTTGTTCTCTCTTTTGTTTGGTTTAAATCACTTTAGTCTAGCACAACTGGAAAAAAGTCCATGAAATACACCAAATAAATATTTTTCAATTAAACTTAACGAAAAATTACAGTTTCTGACTTAAGACATTTTTGCCAAACGTTAAAGAGATGTAAATTCCAGGGACCGTAACAGTTATGCCTTTTTTCATAAAAGTCAGATGAAAACAGTTATTTTTTGATTTTTATTTTTTTGAGCAAAAATAACAGTTATTTTTTGATTTTTATTTTTTTGAACAAAAATAACAGTTATTTTTTGATTTTTATTTTTTTGATCAAAACTAACAGTTATTTTTTGATTATTATTTTTTTGAACAAATTTAACAGTTATTTTTTGATATTTATTTTTTCGAGCAAAAATAAAAGTTATTCTTTTAATAAATTTACGTGTTTTAATAATTTAGATGACTTTAATAATTATTTTAATGTGCATAAGGAATTCCAATGATAATTAAACACTAAAATAAAAATTTCAAGTCAACTAAATTATTAAATCACGTACATTTATTTAGAGAATAACTTTTATTTTTGCTCGAAAAAATAAAAATCAAAAAAAAACTGTTATTTTTGCTCAAAAAAATAAAAATCAAAAAATAACTGTTATTTTTGATCGAAAAAATAAAAATCAAAAATAACAGTTATTTTTATTCAAAAAAATAAAAATCAAAAAATAACTGTTATTTTTTGATTTTTATATAAAAATCAACATATTTTATCATTGACAAGTACATAAGGAACAATATGGTATACTTGAATAAGTTTTTCGACATTTACTTCTATGTGCTTTTTTTGTTTTAAAATTCCAATATAACTGTTATTTGCGGTCCCTGATAGAAATCTAATGAGTTTTGTTGCGACTGTCAAAAAATCTAATTTAACATGACAGTTTGTGTTCACACCATCACACAAAGTAAAAGCACTCACACATGAAAATGCAACCCGGATCAATGAAAAGTATTATTGTTTAGAAAATTTTCAAAAAACGATGAAGTCGTATGGGATGTCAAACATTTTTTTCATAATACTCGTCATTTTCGTGACACATTACATTCACACTATCACACTTTGTCATATTACTTGAGTTTTTGAATTTTAATACAAAGTATAATAGTGTAAACTACCCTTAAGTTTAATGTTAAATGCTCTGAAATTTCAAAAGAAGAAGAGTAAAAATGTACAGAATATCAAAAATTACTTTTTGGGAATACAAAATTTTAATTTAAAAGATTTTGTTATTCGTTCTTAATTCCCAATTTTGATTCTTGATAAAAACACTGAAATTTATTGTTTGATAGGATAAGCTATTCCTATGCGCATTTCACTGGTTGCTTAGGCCAGATCGTCAGGAAACTTCATCCATAAATATTTTAGAAAAACTAAAGACATTAAACCAAATAAAACTGTTAAACGTATAAGAACTATAAGCAAAAGTTCTATTTGTAACAATAACAAAGTTTAAACAAAAACCTCAACAATAAACAGTGAGTTTATCTCTTCTTACATTCTCCACTACAGTTGATTGGAATTCTTCCAACATTTATTCCAAAAATTGGAAATTAAGCACGAATAACAAAATCTTTTAAATTAAAATTTTGATTCGAAGAAAATAATTTTTTTTTTTAAAGAAATAACAAGTTTTGAAGGAAGTGCTTCGTAAACTAAAAGTGTCTAGAGATGATATAATGTTCCTTTCAGGCAAACGCAGCTGGCTTTTGTAAATTTACTCCGAATATTATTATATTATCATCTGTTCTCTGCAGTTATAGTTTTATAACTTTTTATTCCTCAACCATTCTAATGTCACAGATAGAAAGCTTTTATTATTTTCTTTATATTATTGCACATTGAAAAAAAGATAACCAAAAAGTCATTTTACTTTAACTTCCTCAAACATCCTACAAAATACAGAGGTATCCCGGTTTAACGAATTATATATTGTCATGCCCTTTCGTTACATCGAAAAATTCGTTAAATCCCGAAGTTTTTTTTAATACATTTTTATCAATAAAACAACAATAATATTTTAATGAAATAATAAATTCGTTTATTTTCATTCATAACACAAACAAAAAATAAATACTTCATATCATTTTCAATTAAATTAGTACAAAGTGGAGAACAAAACTAATAATAATGAACTTAAAAAACGAAAAAACTTATTCAAGTTTTTAAAAATAATCCTTTACATTTGTCTGTTTTTGAATATCTTTAATCGAGCATTGAACGGCTTCTTCCTGGAGCACTTTTAGCATAATTTTTTTTGGCGTTTCGATACTGTTTTCATCCCCCCATTTAATAGACTGTTCAAAGTGCTTTGTTGCATCCGAATGTTTCAATTTCATTCCAGTTTCAAGATAGGCTCGTTTTCATCATTTTCATCACTTTCATCACCTTCACAGTTTATGGTATCATCATGATTTTCACTGACCCATTCATTTAGATGTCTTGTGTTAAATTAAACTAAAAATTTTTATTTTGGAGAGCAAGTATTTCTTCTTTCAAAGAAAGCAAAGCAAATACATCTCTTAACTCGTTTACAAAAATAAAAGAGAATGGATGCAAATATGTTTGCGTTCATTCTATTTGGTTTTTCAAAATTTTTTTGTTGAAATTCGTTATATAGAGCACAAAAATTTGCTGTTTGTTCGTAATAGAAGGTACTCAATGGAAAAAATATGATTGTACATTAAATCGCGTATTCGTTAAACTGAGTATACGTTAAACCGGGATATCACTGTAATTGAAATTTTGCCCATGAGTGCTTATGAACTTGAAAATCGAAAGGTGCCATTAAGCACTTTTTCCTTTTTGCCAAAGAAGTTGAATGCATTTATAAACTTATTTATAACTGACCTCAGGAAATGTGTTTTGTTCAAAAATAATTTAATTAAATAATATTTTGCATCGATTTGTATTAAGCGGGATCCCGGGAAATTATAAAATAAATCCCGCATTCCCGGGAAATGAAAGAGTCCGGGAAAAGAAAAACTCTACATTACACATAAAATTGTTGTTGCTGTCGTTGATGTTCGTTGTGTGCAGGGTTGTTAGGCTTTTTTTTTCTCAAAAATCGTCAAACATTTTAACAAAATTCGTCAAAATCGTCAAGAACACTTAACAAAATCGTCAACAAATCGTCATATATTTAAATTTATAAATTATTAGCAAGAAATTCTATTTATGGTAAAGAAAGTGTTATAGTTAAGTTTTATTCTATTTATTTCAGCAAGTGTGCTGCAATATACAAACATATTTATCATTTGAAAAGAAATACACGAGAAAAAATATATTTTCATAAAAACCTTACAAAAATGTATTTATTTAAATTATCCATATTCACAAAACATAAATTAGCACGTCATACAAAAATCTTAATAAAAAATAAAATCTCATTTACTATTAACTCGAGCTATCTTTAAATGATTACTTTTTAGCGTTTTCACTATTGCAAATTGTTTTTACTGTTGAAGGTTCTATCTATATCAACAGTCTTTTTATTTCGTCAAATTTTAGAGCCAAACAAATGCATTTTCTTCTCTTTGCACTCATTTTTCTACAGAACTTCTTATTAAGAACCAATTTCTTACTTCCTAACACGCAACTATACTTAGAATAACTTACCTAACAGAATTAGATGGGAATTCGGCTTTTTACACGTAAATAGAAAAGTTCTTCAAATGTGATTATGACTTCAGCGGAAAAGTGCGGATTTAACCAATTTTTAAAAAGCGGACCAAATAGGACCGACGCAAATCGGGGCTCTAGCAGTATCGATGGCATTCATATAACTGTAGAATTCGAATAATTAATGCTTCTAATGAAAGCCACCTGCTTTGTGATGGGGGAAGAATTTTTTTGTTTAATCTTCTATATCGTCCCCTCAATAAAACAATAGTGTATACGCATGTACACCATTATTTTTTTATTGCATATTTAGAATCTCCATCATTGATTTTATGTCTGGTCAAAATTTCGTCAAATTCTACTTCCAAAAAGTGGGTCAAAATGTCGTTGGAAAAAATAGTGTATAATTTCTTGTTCAAAATTTTCCTTCAATAAGTTTGATAGCTCATATGCGCTATTTCTCTTGAAATTGCCACCCCAAAATTGTTAAAAGAATAATATAGTGTATACGCATTATACTCCATTTTAGTCTGTAGAAAAAAATTAAATTTATGAAAACTTTAACTCATAAAATAGCTTATAATAATATACACTATTGTTTAAGTAATAGTTTCATTCCGAACATCGAAAGCTGCATGATCTCCAAAATTTGTGCCAGAAGAATGTAATTCCTCGTGGCTCGCAGTCATTTTTCTTTAACTTACAAACTGGAAAGCATCGAAATTGTTTAGATGAGCCAGATGTAGCAGAGGAAGAGAAAGAAGACGAATGAACTTCTAGTTATTTTTGATTTACGCAATGTATACCTTAATTTCTCATAATTTTTTTTTTAAATTAACCCAAATTGGAATGTAATGAATATGTGCCATTGAATCTATGAATATGAATTAATCACTGTTTTATAATGTTACAAATTGATATTTTTGAGATCAAATATTTTAATAAAAATGCCGTAAAATTATTGAATAAAACAGCGTATACCATACAAAATAAACAAAAAAAAAATATACATATAAAAAATAAAATAGCCTATATGGAGGACTTGCACTTTGAATGACATAATTATGGTCTTAAAGGATGCGTAGAATAAAAAATTTAAAGACAAGAAACGGTATTATGTAATCGTCGAAAAATCCAGTATGAAGAATGTTTATTTACCTCGATAATGAGGTTTAAATAGACATCCGATTTGACAAAAACTTTAAACACGATTTTCTCAAAACCCCAAAAAAATTATACACTATTTAGTATTGTGGTTATTTTGTTGAACTATTTATGGTTTTTAATCCAAATTTTTAATATTTTTAATTAGGCTTAAGTTCATGAAATTTAATTTTCATTAAATTATTTTTATGAAGAAAGGAATTTTACAACATGAAAATCAATTAAAATTGTTATTGATAATCTTTCATTCTTGACGTGGCTCGGGCTCGAACCCTGGCCGGCAGGTTACCATGACATGTTTCGATCGCAACCACTCGATCTCCTCAGATGGATTTGCCGTCTTACACTCGCAGCCATCGACGACTGCTGACGTCAATAGTCAAACATCAATCCTTAAACCAAATTGTACTTTAACCTTTGGTAGATCGAAATTTGCTTTTTTGAATGATTATTCATTTTTAATTGATTTTACATGTTTTTCCTTTACGTCTGTTTTTTCATACTTTTTGTCATACTTTTCTGTTTTTTCGTTCTTTTGTCAAGAATTTTTCTTGAAGTCCAAAGTACATTTTGGTTTTTTCATGTTTGTCTTTCTATTTCTTGTTAACCTTTTTCAGCACAACTTGAAGGACCACAATACTAATTATTGTTAAAGCTAAGGCACGAGCTCTATGTGTACATTTGTCCTTCAAGTTGTGCTGAAAAAGGTCAACAGAAAAGAGAAAGACAAAATGAAAAAACAAAAAAATGTACTTGGACTTCAAGAAAAATTCTTGACAAAAGTAAGAAAAAACAGAAGTAAGGAAAAAACATGTAAAATCGATTAAGATGGATAATCATTCAGGAAAGCAAATTTCGATCTACCAAATGTTTAAATACAATTTGGTTTAAGGACTGATGTTTGACTGTTGACGTCAGCAGTCGTCGATGGCTGCGATTGTAAGACGGCAAATCCATTTGAGGAGATCGAGTGGTTGCGATCGAAACATGTCATGGTAACCTGCCGGCCAGGGTTCGAGCCCGAGCCACGTCAAGAATGAAAGACTATCAATAACAATTTTAATTGATTTTCATGTTATAAAATTCCTTTCTTCATAAAAATAATTTAATGAAAATTAAATTTCATGAACTTAAGCCTAATTAAAAATATTAAAAATTTGGATTATACACTATTGTTTTATTAAGGGGTCGATATATCGTCGGTTGATTATTTAATTGTCGTATGTAATGTGTATCCACATACGACAATTAAATAATCAACCGACGATATGATATGTAATGTAATGTGTATCCACATACGACAATTAAATAATCAACCGACGATATGTAAAAAGAGTTGCGTGAGTGACTGACTCATTCATCATCGCCCAGCCCAAACCGCTGACCCTAGAAACTTGAAATTTGGACTAGCGATTGGTCACTCCCCAAATCGATCCACTAAGACGGGATTTTCCGAAATTCGAATGTTTAGGGGGTAAAAACGGGAAAATTCGGTTACCTTATATCTCCAAAACTAAAAGATATGCAAAATAAAGGTAATACTTATCGTTGTTCTTTAGATAAGCGGACAGGTGTCTGGTACTTTTTTGAAATTCGGCCATTTAAGGGGTGAAAATCGTAATTAATTTTGGTACTTTTTTTACAAAACATTTTCCTCCATTCATTGACATATTCGTACTAAATTATGGGCTGCCACTACAATACTGAAATTTTTGATACTTTAATGGGGGAAAAATATAGTACCCAAAAAAGGAAATATGGTTTTTTGGTTCTAAGTGCTATGCTATGCTAGTTTCCAATAAATTTGTTTTTCGAAAAATTTATGTTTACGTTTTGGACTGTTCTCAATATAATTGTTAATATTTCTTGTAAGTGTTTAACTGATGCCAGAAAATCGTCATAACACTATTACTTTTAGCAAATAAATCGTAAATCGTCATTTTACTGTTTTTTCTCAAAAAAATCGTCCAAATGACGAAAAATCGTTACATCTAACAACCCTGGTTGTGTGAGTTCTATTCTTCTTCTTAAAGGTTTCTTTTTTGTAATTTATGTTGTTTTTATTGTGTGTGTGTGATGTTTTTGTGAATTGTCACCGATGTCGCACTTTTTTGCTGTTGTCCTCATTGTTGTTGTTTTATGAGAGTTGGTTTTGTGATGATGATGGTTGACAGCTACATATCATAATGTATTTAATCGTGTGTGAAAAACAACAAATTATTTTACACGCCCCCAATATTTGTTGGTGTTGTTTAAACAAAACAACAACAAAAATAAAAAATAAAAATTGGACAAAAATTAAAATATTAAATAGAGATAGGTATAATGTAGAGTGTGTGTGTATTGTCTGTTTTAAATATAATTTTTTTTTGTGTTTTTTTTTTTTTTTTTTTTGTCTAGTGTCTGTGTCGGTGACTGTGTCGTCTGTGGTATTAAATTAACAGCTGTTTGAAGGATGTGTGAACAATTTTGGGCTTTTAATGAGGTGACCTTGTTCTTTCAATTTTTGTTTTTTTTTTCTTTCTTTTTTTTAATTTATTACAGATTTTTTATATCGTTTATTGCATTTTTATTGTCAGCGTATTAAAAAAAATACAGAAAAATTAGAATATAATAAACTGAGGACTACTTTAACAAAGCGATATGCATACTTACATACATATGAATGTATGTATGTGACTATGTATGTATGTCTGTTGTAATTCCTCTTGAACTATGTTTATGTTTATTGAGTATATAAATAGTCCAAGAAAATATATGTACATATTTATATATTTATAAGAATGTACATACATATGTATATCTTTTTTACACTTGTTGTGATAAAATAGCTCTTTAGGAACCATACAGAACAAAACCATTTATCTCGAGGTCAGATTTTATCTCATTCGAATAACAAATTTGGAAGTATTGCGCTTAGATTCGGCACTTTGTATTTATTTCATTGAAATATAAACATCTATAAAAGCTAACTATACTTTGATTTACGTTCCTTTTGTAAAACCTAGAGATGCGATTTCCATGCAAATGAATGTTTTTGTCGATAGTCCAAGAACGATGTCGACCAATTATCTTTAAGAATCATTAAATTTGTGTTAAAATGGCATCGATTTGTTTTTGCATATTGTTGCATATTTTGGTAAAAATGCTTATTTTTGCATATTTAGGTTTTAAATGCATATTTTGACATTTTTGAGTGTTTTTTTTTTTTTTTTTGATTTGCATATTATAAAAAAAGTTCTTAATACAACTTTTATACACAAAAAAAATTTGAAATCAATAAATAAATTCTGTTAGAGCTTTGCTTTAAATTAGTGATAACCAAGCCTCGAACTAACCAAGCCCCGAACGCACGTACACAAAGATATGATGTGCTTGTGTGCGGTCGCAGTGACTGCCCAACAAACACGAAGTCAAACCTTTGATATGAAATGACTATCATTTGACATCAAACACAATTCTCAAACGTTTTTAAATTGTTTGATTTTAAATTTATATTCAAATTGATAATGATTTCAAAATAAACATTTGATATCAAATGTTTTATCAATTTGATGTCAAATGTTTTTCAAATGTTAAATTAAAATCAAAAATAAACTTGGCAACACTAAAGCATTAAATATGGCGATTAAAGTAACTTTTTTACTTTGTGGTTACATGTGTTTTACTATTAAAAATAAATTTTAACATAAAGTGAACAGTTTATTTCTTGTGAAAATTAAACATTTTTTGTGAGTAATTCCAATGATTAAGAATACAAAAAAAAAAAAAGGAAAATAAAACGGGAAAGTGAAGAAAGTTTGTTGAACGATCGCGGTGCTACAATCCTCAAAATAAAAGGGAGCAAATGTCGTCTTTGCAAGAATTAGAGGACGGAAAGACCCTCATTTTATCTTTTATCTATGTTGCCGAATGTTTATCTCACAGTTTATTTAAATAAATAATGAACGTAAATTAAAAAAATAATATATTTTTATTTATGTTTCACATTTGAAAAACATTTGAGAATTACGTTTGGGAGCAAGTTGAAAATAAAGGCATTTTTCAACTTGATAATAATTTCCCCTTTTTGTTGAGAATGCTATGATTTTCAAATGATTTTCAAATCATTATCAAACGTTTGTCCTTTGAGAAAACATTTGATTTCAAATCATTTTCAATTTGAAATCAAAGCTCCGTGTTTGTTGGGTGATGATGT
This sequence comes from Pollenia angustigena, assembly GCA_930367215.1. Classification (NCBI taxonomy): domain Eukaryota; kingdom Metazoa; phylum Arthropoda; class Insecta; order Diptera; family Polleniidae; genus Pollenia; species Pollenia angustigena. The sequence goes on along the minus strand of OV884059.1, from coordinate 120,656,068 downwards.
TTTGAAATGAACAAAGTTTTTGTATACATGTGAATTGACTGCCTTGCGAGGCTATGGAGTGGCTATCACTGCTTTAAATACAAGCTGTTAAAGATTTCGATAAAAGATTCTTCTTCAAATCGGTTTAAAATATTTTATCCAAAACTGTTACAAGTTACTTGCTTGGCACATGTGTTGCAGAGAAAATTAGAAGCCAATTCGTTAATATTGCAATTTTTAATGAATTCTATTCAAAGAGCTTTGTGTAATTTATAAATAATAGAAAAGCTTGTTGATACTGAAATAGTTAAAGTTAAGCTCAACAAACTTTGATCCATTTACTGGTCACGCTTTTTTATTTTTTAGTCAAATATTTGTTAGGTCTGAAAAAACCTTTATTTAAGTTTTTTTTAACAAAAGACAGAATTTTTTATATTTTTGTTTTAAGTTAAATTAAAAAAAATATTTTTTATTGAACTTTTTTAGTTTCCCGTGCTATTTTTTATGTTTTTAGTGTATATTTTGGATTTTTTAGTGCATATTTTAAGCGCATATTTTCGATTTATTAGTGCATGAAAATAACTTTCTTATCAATGATTTCTGTTACCACTTTTATCGAAAATGCACTTTCTTTGCCATGACCTCTTAAATGTGTTGGCATGAAAATAATATTTCGCTTAAATATTAATCAAAATACGGTCACAGAATTGTCATGTACTGACAATCGCACGATTTGTAATCGCAAAACACCAGATTAACACATTTTATGGTGAAACTCGTGCATTTTGCTTGCGATGTGCCATTGTTTCTTACGAATTTACTAGTTCCGCATACTTATTAGGGTGTTCAATCAATCGGGTTAATTTTTGTTCGATTAAACGATTAGTGGATATTTGCAATTTTTAACTTATTCGATTAGCAATTTTAAATTATTCGAACAATTAATCGTCTAAAATTGTTCGATTAATTGAACTAGATTCAATCGACTGAACCCCTTATACTTATGTGATTTTAATGCTCCTAAACTTCTTGATATTGCTTTTAAGAGAACATCTATTATGAGAATCTTATCCACTTGGGTGAAAAGCTATGCGTTTACCAAACGCCCTGAGTAGCTATTTAAGTGCATATTACGGCAGAATTATACTCCTTCCTCTTGTTAATAAGCTGGAGCCATCTTACCTCCACTGCTTTAAGAATAGTCAGCAGCATCTGTTGAATAGTAACAGCACCTAGGAATGATCCGTCCCCAAAATTCGAACTTTCACAACTGAAAGCACTCATGAAGTTCAGGAACTCCCTTCCCGCGTTCTTGTTTAAGCCAAAAACAGCATGAGATCCCCTAAATCATTGGCCCGTAAATGCAGCACCCTCTGAGAAACAAAATTGTTATATTGTTATTGTTATGTTGTTATAAAACACAGATTTCCAGAGACAGTTAACTTCTTCTACATCAACGGCTGTTGACTTTGAATCCAAGTCTCACCAAATCCACCAACGCCTTCATCTACACTTCCAAAACGGTACCTCAACTTTTCGCCACTTCCCACAATCCGCAACTTCATTGATCAGTTTTAAACGAGCCTTTATCACTTCATACGACCTACAGTGACTACATTTTCACCCCACCACCGGTCAACAACTTTTCCCCACTTCGCAAAATCCGTAACTTTACCGATCATTTTCAGACGGGCGTTCATCACAACATTCGATCAACATCTTCTACGTCTCCGCTCACCAAATGACAATATGCATCCAAGAGCCTCACAACTTTAGCTCCCCATCAAAGCAAAAGCGCCACCCATTATATGCAAACAGATTTATCACCAATTTTCCTTGACTGTATCTGAGGCGAAGTAAGAGAGGCTACTGACTCCCGTAATACCAGAGAGTATAGCTGCGAATTTTTTAATAACTGCCGAATTCCAGGTATTGGCTATACCTGTTTTACCCAGAGGTTGTTAAATTCAAAGGCTGAGAATACTTAAGATGGTTACAACACCTCTGGGGGCTAAAGAAGTGTCAGAAGGTGAAGCTTGAGAGAGGTAAGGTTATGCAAAAAATAAATGGTTTTAACAGATAACTACGATTCTGCAGAGACATACTGTTTCAATTGCCAGTTGAACCAGGGATGCAAAATTTAGTTTGTAAAGGTTATGCACTCCTGATCTAACAGTTCTTTTAGGAAAAAAAAATACTCAAATCTCATCATTTTTTTTACCATAAACTTTATGTTTGTAACAATTTAAAAAGCGATTTTAAAAGCAATTTTTTCTGGAGGCCGAAAATGAGGACTTTAACTTTTGTACTTTTTCTCTCTAGTTAATGATATAAAGTACTTTTTATGATGTAAAAACAGAAAAATTTGTACTTTTCGTACTTTTTCTCCGTTTGATAAATTTGGTATCGTCCAGTGGCCGAAATATACATATTTAGACACCCGGAGTCCTCAAAAGTTATATGTGCTTATGTATTGGGTTTATCAACACATTTCGCGGGCATTCTGATTGTCATTTTGCTGGAAAATAAATTAAGAAATATTTCTTAAAATAAACTAAAATAGTGAACTGTTCTGAAAATCATTTTTTATTAATGTTATTTTAAATGCGCAAAATATGTTCTGCGCACAAAAAATTATTATATGGCGTGCTTTTAAACTGAGCACCTAAATGACTGATGATGTATTTTATGTTTTAGGTTTGATATTATATCACATTTATATTCAAAATCGTTTTAAATACAAAATTTCGTTCTTCACTAAGCACTTAAATGTAACTTAATTCACCAAGCTGGTACATTCAAATTCAACTTAAGTTTCCGTTGTAATAGCTTAGCAAGGTGTAATCAATTTCACATCAATACAACAACAACAGGCAAAGCAATAACAGACAGCTGTTTTTTGGAACCACCTTGTAAATAAATACACTTTTTTATGATGTTTTTTTTTTTATTTAGTAGTGCTACCATACTTTTATCTTAATTAAATAAGACTTTTCAAACAAAACTCAAAACATCAGTCTGTATTTAAATACGATTTAAGTTTTTATGAAAATTAACTTAATTTAGATTTAAATACTATCCTGAAAATTGGGCATTAATATGTTTGATATGAAGTGTTTTTTATTAATTTTTTTGTATTTAATATTTTTTTAGGATAAAAACATAAATATTAATAAATTTCTAAGAAAACTGCTTTTGTTTAGTAAAGAACTGTTTTGCTTTGTTTTGTTTGACGTGATCTACTTTTCTCTTGACAATGAATGTATAATAGTAAACAAAACAAATCAGCTGTTTACTCGTGGTTTTTAAAGAAACAAACTATGCCGAAAAATTTTAAATTGGGTGATTTCCTAAACAGCCAAAACGTAGATTTTAATTTTTGCGCATTTTTAAAATAAACCAATGTCAGTTTTTGAGAAACGTCGATACAAAAATAAATTAAAACAGAAATGAAAAATATTGAAATTTGTGTCTAACAATTTTAATTTGTGTTTAAAAATGCCTTTAAAAACCCAAAAGTCTAATTTGCTCAGATTATTCCAAGAATTTATTGTTTGTTGTTTAAATGCACAATTGAACAGCGCAAGTTTACGAGTCAAAATTTTAGGGGTGTAAAAATGCAGTTTACGGAGATTGTGATATCATGAAAACCCCTAATAATTATCAAACTGCAATGTGGGGTACACACACCTAAATAATATATTTTCTAATGGACAGCATATCTCTAATATCATAAACATTTACATTAAAAAATTTACCTTTAAATTCAAACTTGCTGTGGCCATCATAACATTTGTAGAAAATCTGAAAATAAAAATCAAATTTCAAATAAGTAAGAACCTGATTCGAAACTTTTGTAAGAAAGTAAAAAGAAGTGAGAGTATATAAATTTGTAGTTTTAAATATTTTACAGCCAGGCCCACGATGTCACACGTTAACGTTTGCATAGAAAATTAAATTTAAAACAAAAACAATTTCTAAAATTTGTTTTTGTTTTAAATGTAATTTTCTATGCGAACGTTAACGTGTGACATCGTGGGCCTGGCTGTAAATTTAGTTTTTTTGTTTTGAGTTCCAAAAATTCAGTATTATCATAAATATTTCTTCTAAATTCGGACTGTAAAATTTAAGCTAAAATGTTCCGCATGTCATATTTAAGCCTTAAAGATTACTTTGTATCAGTATTTCACTAAGTTTATTTGAGGCTGTAAAAGTGAAAAAACTAAAAAAAACAAGTAAGAAAGTATAGTCGGTCAAGCCCAACCATATGATACCCTACACCACAGTTTTTAAAAACACATCATGCTTATGTGTCCATGTAAATATGGATTTATCTATGTTTATAAACTTCATGAAAATCGGTTTGAAAGTTTGTGAGAGGCAGAAATTGCCCCCTGCCTCCCCTTGTGGTCCTATTTTTTAAAAACTGTATAGCTAATGTGTCCATATAGATATGGATTTATCTATGTTTTAAATTTCATTAAAATCGGTTTGATAGTTTCTAAGAGAAAGAAATTTCCCCATATCTTCCCTTGTGGTCCTACGATTTGGCTCATTTGCAATAGGCTTGGTCCTTGTGCCAATAAGAACCTTTGTCCTAACTTTTATCAAATTATCTCCAAAATTACGACCTGTACTTTGCGCACAAAGTTACATGGACAGCCAGCCAGCCGGACGGACATCGTTAGTTCGAATCAGAAAGTGATTCTGAGTCGATCGGTATACTTTAAGGTGGGTCTAGGACCAATATTTTAAGGCGTTACAAACATCAGCACAAATGCATAATACTATTGTGGTGTGGGTATAATTAAAAGAAGACTTCGAAAAGTGATTAAATTTAATGGGTGAAAAATGTTAGGCAGTCATTTGTAGGCCGATCTGGCTGAATTTCAATAACAAACATTTCCATATGACATATGTAATATAAATATAGGCGGCATGAAATAACCCCCCAAAAAATAATGAAATAACTCCCCAAAAGTTTGTACAGAGGACAACAACAACGATTTCTTAGGTGGTTATTTCTTTTTGTTTGGGGTGTTATTTCATTTTCTTAATTGGGGGATTATTATGAAATAAAGCCCCAATATATTTTTTGGGGAATTTTCTCCGCCCCTAAATTTTGGCTTGCACTAGGCCTAAGACCACCTATGCAAAAAAGCTTTAATTAGCGAAGCCGGTATTTGTTATACCATAGAGGAGGAAATCCTTGCGCCCCGCCGAAGGCCGCCTATGCAGAGAATATCATATAGCTAATTCTACGTAAGTACAGGGTGTTTTTTTAAGCTGCATCAGAACTTAAAATGACAATACAACACAAAAATTTTGTTAGAATGAAATTTTTTTATTAAAGTCTGGTAGATAATTTCATGACATTTATTTTTTTTAAATTATTTCCGGCATATGTCCGCCGCGGCTACGAGTTAAATGGTCCGTTCAAACAGACCGGACTTTCGATGCTTCAAGAGTTGCTGGTTTGTTGGCATAAGCTAACGACTCAACTCCATAAAAAGTTATTAAGAATAGGGGCACTTCTGGAAATAAAGTTATCACCAAAGTGATTTTGCAATAACTCGATTGTTTAGCGCGCTGTATTGCAAGCTGAGCCGTCTTGTTGAATAAAAAATGTCGTTGATGTTTAGCTGATTAATTTTTGGAAACATGTCTCGATAGCGCTCGCGAACAGTTTGATTTTTTTTCACAATTTGGAAGCGTTGTTTTAGCGTTTAACGATTCATGATTTTCACAATTTGGAAAGGTTGTTCTAGCGTTTAAAAATTCATGATGACTAGCCAAATGTTACTAGCCAGAAATGTCAAAACAGTTTGACATTATCAGCTGTGAAATCAAAGTTATCGATATCGAAAGTTCTCATACAAAAAAAAAACAACCGAATTGTTTCACACAAAATTGCTTTAATCCAGTTTCAAGTAAAAATATTGTTTGATTAAAAACAATTGTGTATGGGAAATAATATATAATAAGAGGCGTATAACTTTCTTATTTTTTGTCAGATCTCCTTGATTTAAACTTCTTTTTTAATCAGCACAATATTGTTTTTTTATGTGTAGACTTTAAAAAAAAATTAGTAAAATTTTTCATATAAAGCAAATTTATATAAAACTAGCTGACCCGGTCCGCATTGCTGGCCCTTAGCAAACATTAGTGTTGTTTTACCACACGATTTAAATTGAGCTTTTAACGAAATTTACGGCCTTGAAATAAAAATCCATGGAATACCTATCATAAAGTTTTTTTTACAGAATAACTTACATATGGTGTATATATGGGCTCAATCAAAAAAGAAACGCATGTATTTAAGGCAAATTGGAAATTATATTTATTTATTACCAAAAAGTAATTTCAATTTTTGGGAATACAAAATTTTAATTTCAAAAGATTTTGTTATTCGTGCTTAATTAATTCCCAGTTTTTTTTATTGATAAAAACACTTGAAATTTTTTGTTGATGGGATAAGCTATTCCTATGCATTTCACTGGTTGCTTAGGCCAGATCATCAGGAAACTTCATCCATAAAGGTTTTAGACAAACTTAAGATATTAAACCAAATAAAACTGTTAAACGTATAAGAATTATAGCAACAAATTTTTTTTTGATAATAAACAGGCAGTGCACGGCCTAAAAAACACTTAATTGACAACATCTTTTGTAAGTTGTTGTTTTTCATTTTGTTTTTCTTAACCTACTTACAACTACAATTAATGTTGAGAGAATTTCAACTAATTGAAGTGGGGAAATGTAAGATGAGATGAACCCACTGTTGTTTATTGTTGATGTGTTTTGTTTAAACTTTGATATTGTTACAAGTAGAACTGTTGCTATAATTCTTATACGTTTAACAGTTTTATTTGGTTTAATATCTTTAGTTTGTCTAAAACCTTTATGGATGAAGTTTCCTGATGATCTGGCCTAAGCAACCAGTGAAATGCATAGGAATAGCTTATCCCATCAACAATAAATTTCAAGTGTTTTTATCAATTAAAAAAAACTGGGAATTAAGCACGAATAACAAAATCTTTTGAAATTTATTTATTACTTCATCTTATGGCCAGCGGATAGACAATGTTTTTTGTATGCAACATTTCGAAAGTTTTAAATTTTTGATATTGGATCATTAGTCTACTTTCACACGTTTCATCTTTTGATGCTCAACTTCTTTTCAATTCCCTTTTAAAGATGCCAACATAATCACACGCAGCAATCGGTTTCAACTTTTTTCGGTTCAAAACAACAACAATTTCATTAACAGCGAATCAAAGAGAAAAAGAAAAGAAAAAAATTACATGCAGCCATTGCTGGCATATACCAACGAATAAAAACACAAAGCGTACTGACCGAGTACAGGCATCTCTGTACTAACCCCCTTTCTTCTTTCTTCTCTCACCTAAAAACATAAGAGTTGAGCATCAAAAGATGAAACGTGTGAAAGTAGACTTATTAACATACGTTTTTTTTTTTTTAAATATCTTCGGACCTACATACATAACATGACAACGGCTTTCAAAAAAAATAAAGCAAAAAAAAAAAAAAAATAATAATATATGCATATGAGATTGGTGGTGCAATATGAAAATTGGATTTTGCCGCGCCCCTCCGCCCGAAGACCGAAAATCAAAAATCAGACACAGTGTCACCCGCCTGAATATTCTAAAGATTCCCTGAAAATTTCATCTTAATCGGCCAAGCCGTTTTGGGGTCCATACGTTACATACATACACACATCCTGTTTTATATATGGGTAAAACCAAAGTGTTCAACGTGACAGAAGTACGCATCAAAAATGCAATAATAATAATAGCACTAAGAAACCACTGTTATCTATGCTAAAGTTTATGGAGGGCGCGATTCTAGACCAAAGATAAGGGCAAAAAAAGTGGCGGTTCGAACGTGAAATAAATAGAAGTAGTTTTTGTGGCCACGTATAAAAAGCCGTAATTAGCGAAACCTCGCACAATTTTTTAGTCAAACAACTTTGAGAATTTTACGTAGCAATGTAACATTTAAATGTCTTTGATTCCAAAATCTTCTGTATTTTCTTTTTTTTTAAGCCAAAATCTGGGTCGATACGTGACATTTCGAACGTGAAATTTTTTCCATAATAATCGAACTGAATAATGATTAAAACAAAACAAAAATTTACCATTAATCCGAACAACATATTGCTCTTTGAACTCTTCTTAAGATTACAGACCATGTAAAAAAATTTTTTTGGAATAAATTTCATCAAATTTCACCTCTTTTCAGGAACATAATATTAAAGAAAACAAACAATAAAAAATTCTCACAAATAAGAAATAACGTTTGCACAACTTTGCAGTCTGATTGTTCATCTAAGTGGACAAATTTATGGGTAAATTTACAAAATTAGTAAAATCTAAATATTTCTCTATAACAATATCGTAAAATAATCAGCTTTTAATAACTTTTAAATTTTCCGTCACGGTGGACCTTTTGACAGATATGCCCATATATAGATTCATAAAATTACTCCGTCTTCCAGCCCTGGATATATCAAAAATAAATTATCTTTGTGTATAATTTGGGTAGATGAAACTTTCTGGAGGGATTCGAAATCTATTGAATGACTTTTTTCCTTCATAAATCCACGCATTGATGCATTTTTTTTCATTTATATTCTCCACAAAAATATGAAAAAAAAAAGTAAAATTGCGATCTTCGGTACATCACAAAATTCTGTGGAGTGCTTTTTAGTATTAGGAAAACTGACGTCAGCCAAATTTAAGTAAAATATTGTAATTTATTAGGTTTTTATTCATTCTTAAGTCCTTTCGGAAGGCCGCTTTAAATGCGATCAATAGTGAATTAGAGGCCGATTTACACAGAATTGCACGATGTTATATTTCTGGTCATATAAAGCGTAATCGGGACCGAACTTTACTTAATTTGTATGTGAAATTTCTCGTCTTAAGGAACTATTACAGACCAAATTTTACTACAATAGCATTGGCCTATGGTAAGTTATGCACCGATATTCAAAAAATTTGGCAGGAAATTTGGTGATTTCTAGTTTAATTGAACTATGGCAGTATGACAGACCAAACTTAACTTCAATGGCATTATTATTTACTTTTAAGGTGTACTAAAGTGTAAAGGACAACATAAACCACATAAATAGCTTGGCCAACACACAATTTGTTTTCGTTTTGTGCCCGCCAACAAAAAACACAAACATATTTTGTACAAACAAACATTTTTTATTTTTGTTTGGTTTTCCATGAATGAAGATGACGATAGTGCTGCTCGCTATTTGTTTAAAAGTGAGAAGAAATATAAAATAAAGGAAAAGAATTTGGAGAATGGACTAGTTTAAACAACGAGCTGTTTTGTAGGCAGCAATGCGGCTTAAAAAATAAGAATTCACGACTGAAAATGATTTTAATGCTTCACTTTGAACGTCTTTATTCTGCAAAGCTTTTGCTGAATAATAACATTTAGCACTAGACACCACAAGAAGTTTCACAAATATCCAACATGTCTGCAAATATAAAAAATGTTTAATATTTCTACAAAAATGCATCAAATGTTTGTCTAAACAGCAAACACCCCAATAAACAACGCAAGCAATTTGTGTGGATTATTTTGCCCTTCAGATCGACACAATCTTTTTCAGTAGGTCACCAGAGTGAAGGCGAAGTGGCGGCATGAAATAACCCCCAAAATATAACCCCCCACAAAAATAATGAAATAACCCCCCAAAAGTTTGAACAGAGAACAACAAAAACGATTTTTGGGGGGTTATTTCATTTTGTTTGGGGTGTTATTTCAATTTTTTAATTGGGGTATTATTTCATATGAAATTATCCCCCAAAAAATCATTATGAAATAAAGCCCCAATATATGTTTTGGGGGATTATTTCATTTTCAAATTTATAATGAAAAAGTTTTTGGGCGCAAGGATTTATCCACTTTGGTATACAGAACACCGGCTTCGCCAAACACAAGCTTCGCCAACTATGGCTTTCTGCATAGCCGGCCTTCGGCCGGGCGCATTGACTTTTTCCTCTATGGTATAACAAACACCGACATCGCTAACTAAAGCTTCTCTGCGTAGCCGGGTCGAGTCAGTATTTTTATACTATAGAGGAGAAAAAAATACCTGGCGCTATGCAGAGAAGCTTTAGTTAGCGAAGCCGGTGTTTGTTATACCATAGAGGAAAAAGTCATTGCGCCCGGCCGAAGGCCGGCTATGCAGAAAAGCCATAGTTGGCGAAGCTTGTGTTTGGCATATCATACCAAGCTATCTATCGCGTGATTCTTCAAAGCAAAACTGTATAATTAATTGTATTACATATATTAGGCTCTTATTTCGTTTCAGAAATTGGGGTTTTATTTCATATGAAATAAGCCCCCAAAAATTAGGGAATTATTTCATTTATGTTTGGGGCGTTATTTTATTTCGTTGGGGGCTAATTTCATTTTCAAAATTGGGGCTTTCTTGCATATGAAATAAGGCCCCACGCTTTGGGGGGTTATTTCATTATTTTTTGGGGGGGCGAAGTAAGCTTAACCGCCATAAATATCCTTTTATCTTCCTAATATGTGAAAAAATCATGCATTGGCCAAAACAAAACCTTTATACATATTTTGGCTGCATTTGCTCGATCTAAGCAAAATATAATTTAAAAAAAACCTTTAAGACTCATAAAAAACTTTGATTTTGTCGCTTAAGCTATTATTGCGGTTAAGAAACAGAAAAGAGAAAGACAAAGTGAAAAAACAAAAAAATGTACTTGGACTTCAAGAAAAATTCTTGACGAAAGTACGAAAAAACAGAAGTAAAGGAAAAAACATGTAAAATCAATTAAAGTGGATAATCATTCAGGAAAGCAAATTTCGATCTACCAAATGTTAAAATACAATTTGGTTTAAGGATTGATGTTTGACTAGTGACGTCAGCAGTCGCCGATGGCTGCGAGTGTAAGACGGCAAATCCATCTGAGGAGATCGAGTGCTTGCGATCGAAACATGTCATGGTAACCTGCCGGCCAGGGTTCGAGCCCGAGCCACGTCAAGAATGAAAGATTATCAATTTCAATTTTAATTAATTTTCATGTTGTAAAAATTCCTTTCTTCATAAAAATAATTTAATAAAAATTAAATTTCATGAACTTAAGCCTAATTAAAAATATTAAAAATTTGGATTAAAAACCATAAATAGTTCAACAAAATAACCACAATACTAATTATGGTTAAGATTTTATTTATAAATGAAATAAAAAGCACGATGTTAATTGTCAATTAAACTAAAAGTTTTCAGAGAATTTTCTAAATATTTCTTTGACAATTTTGTGTAAAACAAATTATCGGCCAAATGCTCGCCACGGCTTCGGTAGCATACCTCTATCCGATAGTCCATATTTTTAATGACTCTGAGACATAATTAAGGTTTAATGTCGTTAATGTGCCAAATCGACTCATCCTTTAACTCTTGAATTGTTCTTGGCTTATTGACGTAGACTTTTTCTTTTAAATATTCCCAAAGAAAGAAGTCCAACGGTGTCAAATCACATGATCGTGGCGGCCAATTAACATCGCCAGGACGTGAGACAACACGGTCATTGGATTCTGTTGGAATTACATATCGTCAGGACCATATCCTGAATTTCTGGCCACAAGAAGTCCGTTATCAGCTCGCGACAGCGAACACCACACTGAACCAAAAATCTAATGAAAATGTACGTTAAGCAAACGAACAACGTTTATTAAAATAGTATTCGTTGGATCAACGAATTATGACGAAATTAGAGATCTGCTTCCCGAAACTCGTACGTTTGTTCGTATACACGTTTTTCCTCAAGAGCCCATCCTTATGTGGTCGATTGGCAGGTGAATCGTACAACGCATTACAGATAGAATTCGTTTTTTCCCGTACAGTTCGTATGTGGAATAACCTTCCTGCAGAAGTCTTCCCTCTCACTTACAACCTGATAAATATTCAAATCGAATGTTCACAAACACTACTCCCTCTATCCTCCTTCCCACAACCAATTTTCCTAGTTCCAACACAATGCAATGCAGTAGTAGGGGTCATCCCCTGAGTGCTGGTCCTAACCAAAAAAAATATAATGAAAATAATACCTAATGAAAATAAAATTTTCATTATATTAACGAATAATTCGTTGAGCCAACGAAAACTATTTTAATAAACGTTGTTCGTTTGCTTAATGTACATTTTCATTGGATTTTTGATTCAGTGCATTCATGGTAACTGCTTGGCCGGCCTCATATTCGAAGAAGTATGGCCCGATGACCCCGCCAGCCCATAAGCCGTACTGAACAGGTGTTTCCACATTTTCTACAGACCCGGCTTGCTGAAATTTGCACACAATGCTCCCGACTGTGAACATATTTGGTCGATTTTGCTGACCAAAAAATTTACAAAGTGCACGAAATGCATTTTGATTTGAACACCTATTTTCGTAAAAGGCTTCAACAATCTTAACGCGCTACTCAATTGTGTACCTCTCCATGTGGTCGAATTTGTTAAACACTGAAACAAAGAAATGTCAAAGAAATGTTGGGCAAAAATCTTGACGTTAAGGTGTGACTCAAAATTAACACCATGCATTCAGTTGGACCACTCTTTATCTTAAGTGATATTTATACTACTAAATCTGGCATTAAAAAAATATACTTAAAAGCAAGAATTATGTATTTATTCTCTACTTCATTCATAATTCTCACAAAAATCTATTCAAATTCTTCTTCGCATCATCTTAATTAAGTCCCCGATAAGCTCCCGTCTGGCCACCTTGGTTGGTCAAAAGCAAATCACCCTGCATTTCTAAGATTTACATGTCAAAATCACATCATAATGTTGAAAACTTGCTCAATAACAGATTAAATCATTAAACAACAAATATATGTATGTATGTATGTATATACATATATTTTTAATTAATAAAAAAACTAATAAAGTAATTAAAATTAATCAAAATGATTTAATTAATCCTGGTATTAGAGAATAAAAAAACAGGCTTTTGCTCTACAGAGATAATCTAAATCGACGAACACTTTAACATGACTATTGACATTTAACATTTTACTTTTTTTTATAGGGAAACTTTTATGTGAAAAGAATTAAAACAATAAATCATTTAAGTGAAAAAAAGAGGAATTTATTTGTAAATTAGATGAAAGATAAAGCAGAGAATTGAAATGTTACATATGACGAGATTTTTTTTTTTTTTCTTTTTTGTTGGAGGAAAAAAAGGTGTTATAAGTAAATAAGAAAGATGGAAAGACATTTTGTTTGAAGTTTTAATCTGGTGCATTTGCTTGGATGTATTGAAGTTATACAAGGTGTTAAATACAAATAACCCACGATTTTTCACACTTTTCTAGAGTTTATAGAACAACAACAGCAACAGCAACACGATTTATAATCTTCAAATTTAAGTGTGTATTAGTTTAAGAGCTAGTTTTTATTCTTAGATAGATTTATAGAAAAGTGTTGTTCTTGTTGTTTTGGGAAAACACCAAAAAATCATGGTTTAATTTTTTGTAAACTAGAATTTACCTTTGGGTTTACTGTTACTGACTGGGTTTGAAAAAGCATAAAGAAAGAGCTAGCATGAGTTAAGAGCAAGAGAGAGAGAGAGAGAAAGTATTAAAATAGTAGGGGAGGGGAATGGAAACAAAAATGAAGTAACGAGTAGTAGAGTGAATGTAAGTGTGTGTGTGAGACTTACTGGTTTAAGGAGGAAACATTCTTTTGTATTTCGTATTTAGTCAAAATGTGTGATTATGTGTGTGTGTGTGTTTAAGCGGATTTCCGGTTTATAGTTTGTATAATTTAAAAGCATCATTGTTGCTAAACATGTTAAAACTAATATGAAAAATGTTGCTAAACTACCTGTTGTTAATCAAACATGTTGCCAGAGCCAAAACAAAGAGCCTATGAGAGTATCGACATTTTGCATTTATTTTTGCCTGCTCTTTTGAGCAACATTTTTCCGAGGCTTCGTGTATTTGCGACAGAGCTAGTGATCTACAGTATGCAGCGAGTATTAGAAGCGAACGTGCGCATAAATATAAGTTTAAGCAAAACATTTTTCTAAATTTTTTTTTTCTTCTATAAAAAAGATTTTATTTTAAATTAAAAGAGAGCGTTTTCTTAAAAAAAAAAATAAAGTGAGTTTTTTATTAATATTAAAAAAAAACAAATTATTACGCTCTAAAAAGTTTTTTAATAGACGTTTTTCTAAAAACATATGACTTAAAAAATAAGCATTTTTTATATATACACATGTCGGTATGTATATAATTGGCACGAGAGCTGAAAATTAATAAAAAATAAAACAGACAACAACCAACCTCTTTTTTTAATACGTTTTTATTTTGTTTTGGTTTTTATTTTAAAACAAATCAACGAAAAAAAAATACAAAAAAATATTGTAGTGAACGGATACAAGTAGATGAATGTATCTCAATATCTTTTAAAAGAAATACAAAAACCGCAAAGTAAAGAGTTTTTCTAAAATACAAAAGCAACAAAAACAACAAGATTTTTTTTTCTTTGTGTTTTGTTGGTTTTTGGTGTGTGAGCTCGTTAGTTTATTTATTCAACGACCGATACCGTGTGTGGACATTAGTTTTCGAAACGCGCAACATTCAACACACACTCACCCTGCTTTAAACTGCAACAAACAAACATTTTTTCAATTTAATAAACAAAAAATTTTCAAATAAATTTTAAAGAATTAACGAAATATTTTATAATTTTTTAATAAAGATTTAAAAAAAAATTCAAACGAAAAAAGTATCTTAAATATACTTTATTAAAAAAAAAAAACAAACTATAACACCACAAAGTGAGTACAGAGAAAATATAAAAAAAAACATCGAGTTTATTTAAAGCAAAGAAAAAATTTATTCTGCAGCAAAAAGCAAAAAAAAAAGAAATACAAAAAAGTATCTTCAAAATACATAAAAAAAAGAAAAAATTATAGCAAAATAAAAATATAAAATAAAACAACAAAATAATACCATAAATATAAAATAAATGTAAAATATACATGCAACAACAAGTGAATAGTGAGAAGAAAAGTTTAAGAAAAATATTATAGAAAGAAAAAAATCTTGGTGTTATCTAATCTATAAATTTCCATTTATTTAATAAAAAAAAAATTATAGTTGTTTTAATACAAAACAAAAACCGAGCAAAAAATTTACAAATTTAAAAAAAAAAACAAAAAAAGAATCTACGAGTTTGCAAAAAGTGTTTATACAAATTTATCAAATCTCTAAGATAAAATTCTATAATAACAAAATCACACAACAACAAAATAAGTGATTTATATGCAATAACAAACCACAGAAAAATGGCTAAAATTACAAATCAAACGACCAAATCAAGTTACTTTAATAAATCATCATCTAGAACGACAAAATCATCATCATCATCATCATATCCAACAACCATGAACAGCACCAACTTCTCCTCGCCCTCCGCCCACAACTCGTCGTCGTCATCTTCATCGTTAACAAATGTTGCCTTAAAAATTGTTATATTTTCCCTACTATGCCTTTGCCAATCAGAATTTGTAGAAAGCCGTAAACATTCTCCACTATTTGTGGAAGAAGCTGAGGGCAATCGACGCAACAATCGACCAGCTGGTAAGTTTACATTTTTGGTTAAGCCTCTTTATTTTACAATTAAGTTTAACTTTAAAAATTAAACCAAAATAAAAAAACTTTATTTAAAGAAATTAAAGGCATAAAGAATCATTTGCTAGAAAAAAAGTTAAAGAAATTTTAGAAAAATTATATTCAAAAAAAATGTTTAAAAATTAACGTATAAAAATCTTGAAAACATTTTTGAGTTGTATAAATATCTTACAAGGTTTTAAATATAAATTAAAGCACTCAAATGTTTTAAAAATTGATAATACTTTAATGAAAAACTTTAAATTGTAAATTAATCAAAAAATTTTAAAGAAATATATACAAATTTTAGTTAAAAAAATATTTATTTCTAAAATTTTTTTATTTATAAGAACAAATTTAAATCAAAAAACCTTTTCTGAAAAAAGTTAAATTTTTAAAATATGAAAAAATTGATTAAATTGAAAGGTTCAAATTTTCAAAATGTTATAAAATATAAAAAAACTTAAAAAAGTGATAAAAATGTTAAAGTCTTTAAAATTGTAAATACTTAAAGTTTTTATAATAAATAAAATTATTTAAAAATGTTTAAATCTTTTTAAAAAATTTTACAAAAACTTTGTTTTTATAAAGTTATAATTTTCAAAATGTTATAAAATATGAAAAACTTAAAGAAATTAAAAAATTTCAAAGTCTTTTTAATGGTTTATACTTAAGTTTTTTATAATAAATAAAACATTTTAAAAATGTTTTAAACTTTTTTAAAATGTTTACAAAAAGTTAAAAAAAATAGATTCAAAAAAGTTTCAATTTTCAAAATGTTTTAAAATATGAAAAACTTGAAGAAATTAAACAATTTTAAAGTCTTTTAAATTGTTAATACTTTAGTTTTTTATAATAAATAAAACATTTTAAAAAAATTTACAAAAATTAAAAAAAACAAATAAAAAAAATTTTTTTTTTTTAAGTTAAAATTTTCAAAATGTTTTAAAATATGAAAAACTTGAGGAAATTATAAAATTTAAAGTTCTTGAAAATTGTAAATACTTTAATTTTTTATTAAAAGCAAAACATTTTACAAAAAGTTAAAAAACAAATAAAAAAAAATTGTTTTAAAAAAGTTCATATTTTCAAAATATGAAAAACTTTAAGAAATAAAACAATTTAAAGGCCTTTAAAACTTTTAGTACTTTAGTTTTGTATAATAAATAAAACCATATTCAAAATGTTAAATGGGTCGATTACGGACGGCAAGGCAACTTAACTTCAGCAGCAAAATCAGGCAACGCCACGCGTTTAAAAATATAGAAAAAAAAAGTTTATTATTTTATAGTTTAACATGAGCGGCGTTTCCTGATTTCGTAGCTGGCAACTTAACTTTAGCGTAGTTGTCATCTGTAATCGACCCATAAAACTATTTAAAAAAAATTTACAAAAATTAAAAAAAAATAAAAAAAATTAGTTTTAAAAAAATTAAATTTTTCATGTTTTAAAATATAAAAAAAACCTGAAGACTTTAAAAAAACTTTAAATGCTTATAAATTATTAATACTTTAATTTTTTATAATAATAAAGCACTTTAAAATTTTAAAAATCTTTAAAACTTTTTTAAGATATTTACAAAAAATTTAGTTACAAAAAAAATTAATATTTTCAAATTTCAAAATGTTATAAAATATGAAAAACATGAAGAATTTAAAAAACTTTTAGTGCTTATAAATTATTAATACTTTAATTTTTTATAATAAATAAAACATTTTAAAAAGTTTTAAACAATTTAACAAAAACTTGAAAAAAATTAGTTTCAAAAATAATTAAAATTTTCAAAATGTTTTTAAATATAAAAACTTGAAGAATTTTAAAATTTAAAGTTCTTTCAAATTAATGATTTCTACCAAAGAAATTTTTGGGAATACAAAATTTTAATTTAAAAGATTTTGTTATTCGTGCTCTTAATTCCCAATTTTGATTCTTGATAAAAACACTGAAATTTATTGTTGATGGGATAAGCTATTCCTATGCGCATTTCACTGGTTGCTTAGGCCAGATCGTCAGAAAACTTTATCCATAAAAATTTAAAAAAAAATAAAGATTTTAAACCAAATAAAACTGTTGAACGTATAAGAATTATAAGCAACAGTTTTAATTGTAACAATATCAAAGCTTAAACAAAAACATCAACAATAAACAGTGAGTTAGTTTATCTCTTCTTACATGATTTCTTTTAAAACATTTTTAAATATTTTACAAAAAGTTAAAAATAGCTTATGGTGTTTTCTTTTCTTCCAAAAAATGTGACATTTTATTTATTTATTTTATACAAAAAAATGTGACATTTTATTTTAAAAAAATGCAATTTGGTGTCTGTTTCTTAAAAATTTTGCTCCTGAAAAAGGTGGCTTGTTTTATCCTAAAAACTCACCCTTTTCGGGAGCAAAATTTTTAAGAAACAGACACCAAATTGCATTTTTTTTTTAAATAAAAGTGTCACATTTTTTTGTAGAAAAGAAAACACCATTAGTTTCAAAGAGAAGTTGTTATTTTTAAAATGTTTTAAAACATGAAAAACTTAGAGAAATTAAAAAATTTAAGTGTTTTTAAAATTATAAATACTTCAATTATTTATAACAAAGAAAACATTTCAAAAATTTTCAAATTTTTTTAACTATTGTGATTTTTCATTGATCTATTGGTTTAAAATTGAAGCTTTTGATATTTAAATTAGGCAAAAGTTTATCAAGATTAATATTCATAAAAATATTTTTCGTGAAGGAAGGAATTTACCACATGAGATGAATTAAAATTCATTTGTTTATTTTAATCTTTACTGAACACGGGATTGAACTGGGTCGAATTTACATGTTTCAAGAATGTAAAGTCTGAAAACTGATAATCAATTTCAGCAAATTTCGATCCACCTATACCTTTGGTTAAAAGATTGACGTTTGACTACAGACTGGCAGGTGCCTCAGTGCACTGAGTGGCTCAAACGGAAGAACTCCAAAGAATTCTGTTGATCAGAATTTGATAATTCTCGAAACATTTAAATTCGACCAGAGTTCAATCCCCGGTTCTGTCAAGAATAAAATTTATCAAAAAAAAAATTTTAATTAATTTTATGTTGCAAATTACTTCCTTCACTTAAAATAATTTAATGAAAATAAATTTTGATGAACTTAAGTCTAATTTAAAAATCAAACAGCCAGTCCCACGATGTCACACGTTAACGTTCGCATAGAATATAACATTTAAAACAAAAACAAATTTTAGAAATTGTTTTTGTTTTAAATGTAATTTTCTATGCGAACGTTAACGTGTGACATCGTGGGATTGGCTGAAAAACTTTAATTAAAAAAACAAACAGTTTGATAAAAAAAATTAAAATTTTGATGTAGTTTAAAAACAAAAATGTTAAAATATTAAAAAAAAACAGAAAAAGTTTTTTCTTTCTTACACTTTTATGATATTTTTGAAACTACTGTGCAGACTAAGAAATATTGCTTGCTCGTTTTAAAGATGTTGTTGTCGAATTTCGAATAGAGCAAAGCCTTCCCAAGTTATGCTAATACATGTCCTGGAAGTGGCCTAATTTTTAGTTAAACTCTATATCGTGAAAACTAGAGCTGATAAAAAAACAAAACCATTAACAATAATTATTCTTCGCGTCTAAATTTCCGTACTAAAGTCGCGACTTTTGATCGTAGGGGTCTAAAAATTAACGTAGACATATATGTAGTTTGATAAAGCGACCCACAATCAATCTAAAACTAGATTCCGAATTTTTGTGTAGTTACGTTCGTTTGCATTTAAGGTGACGATAAATCAGTGAACGTAGAAACGCCATGTACCGTAATCATGTTTTATCTAGACCGGGATTTACTTTCCCAAACTCTTGTGTTATTCAGTTACACGAAAATCTGACAGAATTTCGTCCAACATAAAACATTAAAAAAAAAATTCTGCAAATTCTGTTGTCAATTCTGATCGCATAGAATTTATAATGTAATGAAAATTGTTTATAAACATTAGCAAATCTGTTACATAATTGCATTTTTCGTTATAAACACACACGAATTTTTTTTTTTTTTTTTTTTTTTTTTTTGACACATCGCCCAAATAAATGGGATTGTTAGTCGCCGACTTAAGCGATTTCTTTAAAAGAATTATTCCAATAAGAATTCTTCGTGTACTGCAACATTTTTACCGGAATTATAGGAAATTCCCACACTAAATTGTTAAATGACGTTGCCTGGACATAATCCCTTTCCTACCGGTTTATGATCTAACAGCAGGTTTATCTTATCAAATACGCAAGTTTTATTTTACAACATGTTGTAAACTATAACTTAACACTTGGTAAATTTTCTCTTTTATTTGGTTTTTCCTTTTACCCTACAAAGCAAACAAAGCACACGCAGCAAAAACATTATTGTGTTCTGCAACATGTTGAGGTTAATTCCGGAATTTCCTAACACAACTTTTTACCTGGGCCACCCACTAAAAACAATCTGTGCTTGCTTGATATTTGTGTTTGTGTATGAAAATCTAAATTAATCCCATAACATGCCTCCATTTCTATCCCTCTGGCGATAAAAAAAAAAAATATCTAATATAAATGTACTTGCTGTTAAATGTCATTTAATCCCTTGAGGATTTGAAGTTACACACACGCACATTTTGACATTGTGGGAAATTCCTACAGGCAACATGTTGCAGTTAGCTGGTTTCAAAAGAAATGTTATAATTGTTTAAGTAAATACATAATGGTTGAGGGCAAACAATTTTAAAGAATTCTAGAAAAAATTTCTAAAGTTTTTCTTTTTTCCTCCAACAGACATTAAGTTTAGAGTTGTTGTTCAAGAAAGGTTTTAAATAGTTTAAAGTTTTTTTTTGTGTGTTGAAGAATTTTTATACCCACCATCAGAATAAAGTAGAGGGTATTATGCGTTTGTGCTGGTGTTTGTAACACCTTAAAATATAGGTATAAGATCAAACTTGTAGTATACCGTACAACTAAGAATAACTTTTTGAATCGATTTGACGATGTCCGTCCGTCCGGCTGGCTAGCTATCTGGCTGTCCTTGTAAACCTTTTGCGTCAAGAAGAGGTCGCAGTGTTAAAGTTAATTTAATGAAAATATTGGTATTAGAACCAACTTTTAGTATATCGTTTGACTAATAATCACTTTTTGAATCGATTTGACAATGTCCGTCCGTCCAGCTGCCTAGCTGGCTGGCTGTCCTTCTAAACCTTTTGCGCCAAGTAGAGGTCTTGGAGTTAATTTAATGAAATTTAGTTCATGGCTTCTATTTGTCACAAGGACTAAAACTATTGAAAGTTGTGAGAATCTTTTTATAATTTCACATACATTGCTCCTTTACGCAATAGAGTCTTGGTGCACATACATGATATTTAGCTAAGATTTGGTTAACAGCTCCCATTAATAAGATTTTGTTTGTTTGTTGTACTAAATTCCCAATTTTCATTATTGATAAGTACACGGAAATCTACAGTTGGAGCGCATTTCACTGGTTGTTTAGGCCAGATCATTAGGAAGCCTTTTCCCAAAGACTTTAGAAAAGCTAAATTTATTATGCAAATAAAACTGAAGAGTGAATGAGAATTAGAAACACTAAAGTCTTAATTGCAACGATATCAAAGCTTAAACAAAATACCAACAATAAACACTAAGTTTTTCTTTTCTTACATTCCCCACTACACAATTGGTTAGATATTTCCAATATTAATTGTAGTTGTTAAGTTCTAATTCACACGTTGCAAGTCTTATTGATCAGCTTGCTACCTTATAGGCGAGAGAGAGAGAGAGAGAAAGAGAAACGTTTCTTTTCCTCTCGTCACTCGCGTTATAAAGTAGGAAGCTGATCAAAAGGACTTGCAACGTGTGAATTGGCACTAAGAAAAAACAAAACTTATTTTATTGCAATCTTAATTATCCTAGCAAATTTTATTGAAATCGGTCTATATTTGACCATAGCCATAATGACCATAATGTTGGTATTGACATAATATTTGGCGGCAGCAATTCTGACGGTATTGGAAAAGTCTGTGTGGCCCAAAATAGATTTATTTATAACGGTATTAACATAACTTTTTCTTCTTATTGCAGCATGGTGAAGGGTATATAATATTCGGCATAGCTTAATTTAGCTCTCTTTCTTGTTGCTGTTTTACAAACACTGGCTTTAGAAAATCTCTGGTGCCAATTTGTCTAAAGAAAACCCAAGAATTTTTTTGTTTATCTCTTTTATACTATTCCTTGAGTTTCTTTTAAGCAGCTTATATTTTTGTTTGTTTGTTTCTATTTCTTTGTTCCCTTTGGGATTTGAGAAGACCTCCCTCCCTGTTTAAAAAAGGGGCCTTTTTTGAGGTATTATCTCTAGCTAAATACAGTTTAGGGTGTATTTAAAAATATAGATGGTTTGTAGAAAAGAATTCTTTGTTTTATAATAATTTTTTTTAAGAAATCTTTTTTTTTTTTTGAGATTTTGAAAGATAAGACTAGGAATAAAATGCAGCTGTTTTTCTTTTAACAGTTTTATAATTGAATCATAAAGAAAGGTTTTAGGAAAAGATTTAATTTAATTTTACAAAAATTTCTAAATTTTTGAAACCTCTTCCTTCTCCTCTTTCCATCTAACGGAAGCCGCTTATTTAATTTTTAATAAAAAATCTCATAAAGCCGAAAATTATAACATTTTTTTTATATTCAATTTCGCCTTTAGACCCCATAAAACCTGGCTTAATTATAAGTGATTTAAACATAAAACCCACCAGTTTTTTTTGAGGTTTTTTTTATACAAAAATAATTTTTAATTCATTGATATTTATTTAACATTTTTGTATGTGGGTTTAGGCGGCGTACGTCTACAGGTTTTTTTTTTTTTTTTTTTTTTTTGTATTTCACTCGTAGCTGCTTTGTTGAAATAAAAGTAATAAAAATTTAATTTAATGAATGAAATCTTTAAAATTTATTTGGTGTTTTTTTCTTTTTTGTTATGAATGAAGTTGTTGTTGTTGCCTTAAAAAAATAAAATAAAACCAATTTTAATGAATGAAAAATTGCAACTACGCACTTTGTTTGTTTTTGGGAGTTAAAGCTTTTTTCAGAATGATGTATGGGTTTTTAGTAGAAAAAAAAACAACAAAAAAAAACTTAAATATGGTTAAAGGTGTTTAAAAGTTGTTTTCTAACTACATTTTTTCACAAAATTCATTTTAGACATACGATTTTTTTTTCTCCAAAACCATTTAAGGCTTTAAGGCGTCATGTCTAAAAGTCTAAAAGATGTTTGAAATTTAGTTTTAAACTCAATAAAAAAAAACTTTAAAACATTGTTTTAAGTTGAGAGTAGAAAAAAAATAAACTGTCAGTTTGAGAAAAACTAAAAAAAACAAATTTATATTTAATTTATTTTCTTATAATAATATGTAGGCAGAGGAAGCTTTAAATGCCCACAAGGTGTCAAGTTGCAACAGTTTTTTTTTTTTTTTTTTTTTTTTGTTTAAGCTAAAACTAAATTAAACAACAAATAAATTCATTAATAAACCATAAAAAACAAATAAAAATTACTCAAAAAAAAATCTTAAGATGACGCCGTTACCTGTAAAAAAATAGTCTTAACAAAAACTCCACATGAGTAAAAAACTTGTTTTAAACTCTTAAAGAAAACACTTTTTAATATTTAATCCGTTTTAGTTTAAAACCATAAAGTTTTTGTAGAAGAAAAAAAAGATTTTTCAATTAAAATTGCTTTAAGGAATTAAAAGGATTAAAGAAAAAAAGCTTAAAAAACTTTAGAGAAAAAAAAAATAGTAATTCAAACAAGTAAAAGTGCTTAACCCTGGATGGCTACTGTTCGTTGAATCGACGAAGCTTATTTACATTTTATCATATAACTTTTTCATGTGTTTTCAAATTTCGCTCTTTTTTTTAATAACGTTAGTTGACGACGAAAGCTTTAACCAAATAATAAATTTGAAAACACAAAAATGTGCTAAAATTCGTATCAAATTTTGAGAAGGATGATTTTTAATAAAATGCTTAACTAAAAAGTTCATGTTGATTTTTTACTTTAAAATTCGCTCCGTTAGAATTTTTATTTAAAAGGTTCGTCGATTCGACTTAGTGTACCAAAATGAAGAGTAACCTTTCAGGGTTAATACAACTTTGCCTATTCTTATTTACACTTCTTGGCAGCATTTAAAATCGTATTAAAACTCTAAATTCGGTAGTAGACTTGTCAAAAGGTCAGGTGTTGTTATCGATTAAAATTTCAAAAAAATTTCACTGTCTTGCCAGTACTGGCAAATGTAAACGCTGTGTAATCCTGCCAGCTCATATGGTATGGGCGCTCTTCTGCGAAGACGAATGTTTCATAGAGTAAAATGAAACTTTTACTTGTTATCTTTGAACCCATTTCGCTTTTTTTTTTTTTTTTTTTTTTTTTACTAGAAAAAGTGAAGTTGTAATGTTAAAAATTAGATACAGTCGTCGCGTTTTTTTGGCTCATATCACATCTAAAATGAAACTTTCTTGGACTTTATATATGAATGTAATTGTCCAATTCACAAGTTCTATCGTATGGCTTATCGTTTAAAACAATACGATTTTTATTTATGCACTTGTGAATTAACAAATTATTTTGTCGTATTGCAAAATGTTTAAAAAGGAACATGTTCAATTCAATGTACATAAATATGTATGTATGTATGTACTATTTAAGAAGATTAACAAATTGTTTTTACTAAATAATAACCAAAATATTATAAATAAAACTAAAATTATCCAATTGTTTAATATTTGTTATCATTTTTTACTTCACTCCTGGCTTTTATTTATGTATTTTGCTTCTTCCTTAATAAAATTTTCCATTCACAATGGTTGATACCATGAAATTAAACCAGGTATGGGAGTTTTAATTTAAGTAGAAATAGTAAAAGATATTAATAAAAAGGCAATTTTAATTTAAAAAAAAGTTTAAAAAATAAATTGAAATTAATTCAACATAAACCCATCATTTAGCAGAATTAAACTTGTGGTGGTAGTCATCACATTCTTAAACAAATTTACCAAACAAATCGAACATTTCCAGGCCTTGCATAAATACGACATTTTTCTTGAATCAAAACACATTTAAATCAATCGTATTATGAGACAATACTTGTGTATGAAAATTACCAACAACAAAATATACAATATTGTAAAATAAGTCGAATATACAATGAATACGGCGATACCACGAGCTTGTGAATTGGACAAATATAAATATCATCATATTTAGGGCCTTTTAAAACCCCAGTTTCAGCCAACACACAGACAGACAGCCGTCGGCGGTGAAGGTTTAAAAAAAAAAATAAACATTTTCTTTTAAAAACTTAACATTTTCTTAAAAAAATCTCTCTTTGCACAAACAGCAAACAACTCCCTCCACACGACGAGTTTTTCTTCATATTTTAATCAGGCTTAAGTTCATTAAATTTAATTTTCGTTATATTATTTTTATGAAAAAAGAAATTTTACAACATTAAATGAATTTAAATTCATTGATCATTTTCCATTCCTGACTGAACGGGGGATCGAACTCACGTTCATGGACAGATCGATTTGATATCGACCATTTTGCGCGAAATTAACGTATATAACAATTTTTTTGATATTGAGTTTTGATGCAATCTTGTTCTACATTCAAAGAGCCGTCACCTGACAAAATATTGTAGGCGAATTCCACTTTGTTGCTCCAAAGATTTAATGTATATTTTCATTTTGATATTGCAAGTGATAGCAGAGAAAAGTAGAAAAATGGCTTTCCTGTAAAATTTGGTTTTTGTAACATACGTTAATTTTGCGCAAAGTGGGTCGATATGTTTCGATTGTAACCACATTATCTCCTCAGAAATCTTTGCCGTTTTAACCTCATCGCTACTGATGACTGCTGGCAGTCTATAGTCATGATACAAAGAAAACAATATAACGCATTCAGCTTTAAAAAATTAAATTTTTCTGCGCATCTACGTCACATCAGCGTATTTGTACAGCTTAAATACAGAAACACAAGCAAACAAACATGTGTATAAAATTCTGATGTGACATCATATTAAACAGTTATATTTTGTAAACATGCGCTCTTGGTCTATAGTCAAACATCAATCCTTTTAAATCAAATAGAATTTTTTCTTGTTGAATCGAAAAAAGATTATAACAATTAAGCTATTTATAGGTTAATCTAGCATTTTTGTATCTCCATTTTGTAGGTGTTTTTAAACAAGATAAGTTAACATGACTGTTCATGACACAACGTTGGCGCTTTAATTTATGAACTATATATCATTTCAGCATTAAAGCTAGGCGCTAGACGCGCTGATCTGTTAAAAACTTTAATTTTCAGACATTCCCCTAAAATAAACTTAGTTTTAAACTGCCAAAAAAAGAGCATGATTTATAATAGATACATATTTTGGCAATTCACAATGTGTTCTATTGTGTCATATTGCTTGTATTTGCTAAAATTGTATGTTACATTCATAAAATTATAGCTTGACAAGCTTTTGACAAACGTATTTGGCCCTTAAGAGCTTTATACAATGTAAACACAATTTAATCAACAGTAACAAACAGAATACTAAACAAAGCATACTTTAAGGCCTTATTAAAATAAAAATTATAAAAGTGAAAGCCATGTTAATTTAGAAAAATGCTCAGAACTTTAATAATTTTCAAGATATTTGTCTAAAATTTGGTTTACAAAAATAAAAGTCTTGGCTATTTCCAAAAGAGTAAAAAATATGTTCCTACAGCAAATTCGTAGGCCAAAAAAATTCAAACAAAATTTTTTTTAATTTTTTAAAAATTTAATAACTGCAACAAAGTTTCCTAATTTTTTTGCTTTTTCTTCTAAAATTTTTTAAGACTAGAAAGACTTTAAAAATACATTTTCTTTTACTCATCATTATTTTTATGCCACATTCTTTAAGTGCATTTCAAATTATCTTTTTAAAACAATCTCGCTTTTCTTATAGTTTTACATACAATTATTATATTTTCTACAGTTTGTAAGGAAATTTTTTTTTTTATTTTTTTATTTTTTTATTTTTTTATTTTTTTTTTTTTTTTTTGCTTCTTCATGTCTTGCAAGCTTCATCAAAAATGAAAATCTTGATATTTGAAACACAGACAAAACGGCATGGCACATTTACAACAAACGCAAAAATAATAAAACAAAAAAAAACAACAACAACACACTTAAAATAAATGAGTAACACACTGTTAAACTATTCAAAAAGAAAAAAAAATGGAAAATTTTCTAAAACTTTAAGTTAATAGGAAATGAAAAAAATTATGAAAAGATTTGAAAATTTTAAAAACAGAAAATTGGGAAATTTGTTTAGTTCAACATTTTTAATTTTTCGAATTTATTCTATGAGCTAAATTTCAGTTATGTATTTTATAAAGCTTTTTTGTAATAGTTCTATTCCTACAATTTTTCAGAAATGACTTTATACACTACCAGAATATTTAGTTATTTTTAAAACAATTTTTCTTATTTGAAATTTAAATTCAGATGTTTAACTTTTAAAATTTCTTACACCTGACTAATTTTTTAGTTTTTTTTTTTTTAAGGGGCCAGTTTTGAATTCTCGTGATTTGATTTCACATTTTCGTTTTTTTTTTTGCATTCGAAAACAACTAAAAATGGGTGTGTTACTAAATTCACTTAAAATGTTTAAAAGTTTATTTCGACACCTTTAAACCAACTGCCATTCCTTTTTCTGTTTATTGTTCAGTCGCTTATTCTTCCCAACAAAATTAAAGTCAAATGCCAAAAAGGCAAATACTTGAAACATGTGATGATAAAATAATTTTAATGCAATTCAAAGCAGACTCATTTCATTTTTATTTTGCAAAAAAAAAATATTTTATAAATTCATCATCATTATCGTTTTATCATTTAAAAAAACACCCCAAAAATAAACAACAATTTAATTGTTTTAAACTACTCAGACCTTAAATTCTCATTTTTTTTCAAACATTTTTAGATTTAGAACTAAATTTAGCAAAAATTTCTAAATAGATAAAAACCTTAAAAACAAACAATGTCTCTTAATTTATGTTTATTTTTCATTTTGGGGTTTTTTTTATCTCTTTTTCTTTTTTGCAATAAAAGTTGTGTGCCACAAAACAAATTAATTGAGTTTTTTTCTCTATTTTTTTTTTTTTTTTTTTTTTTTTTTAAGGAAATTGAGAAAAACCAAAATAAATATTATGTCTCGTGATTTTTTTTTTAAGTTTTGAAATAAGAAATTTAAATGAAATTATATAATTTACAAACGAAATTGTTGCAAAGTTTTTTTTTTCAATTTTGTTGATTTTTTGTAAAAGTTTTTAATTTTACAAAATTTTTTAAAATTTTTAGATTTAAATAAAAGAAGAAAGAAGTTATTACCTTGAAAAATGTTAAAGTTATAAAAAGGAAAATCTAAAGCGGGCTTCACACTATCAAACATTAAAAAAAGTTTCGCTTAAATTTTCGCCTGTCACTTAAATTCGATAGTGTGCTTAAACCAATTTTTAGAATAATTTTCGAAATTTTTTTTTTTTTTTTCAAATAAAAAAAAAACAAGTAAGAAAGTATAGTCGGTCAAGCCCGATCATATCGAGCCCTAACCGCGAAAATAACGTAAGCGACATGATTTTCAATTTTCGTTTTTTTTAATAAATGATTTCATTGGCAACACTTGCATCATCTCCTAAAATGTCATGGTCACAAAAGGTACCGTACCGATTTTATAGCAAAAACAATTTTATTGTAAGCGATAAATTTCATACAAAATTAATATGAAATAAAATAAAAAAGCTCTAACCTGAAAAATTTGATTTTTGTCGCTTACGTTATTTTCGCGGTTAGGGGTCGATATGATACCCTACACCACAGTATTTAAAAACACATCATGCTTATGTGTCCATATAAATATGGATTTATCTATGTTTATAAACTTTATTAAAATCAGTTTGTGGTCCTATTTGTGAAAAACTGTATAGCTTATGTGTCTATAAAGGTATGGATCTATCTATGGTTTAAATTTCATTAAAATCGGTTTGAGAGGCAGAAATTGCCCCTATCTCCCCTCGTGGTCCTATTTTTAAAAAATTCATACCTTTTGTGTCCATATAGATATGGTCCTATCTATGTTTTAAGTTTCATTTAAATCGGTTTGATAGTTTCTGAGAGGAAGAAATTTCCCCCTATTTTCCCTCGTGGTCCTACGATTCGGCCCATTTTCAATAGGCTTGGTTCTTGTGCCAGCCAGCCGGACGGGCATCGTTAGTTCGACTCAGAAAGTGATTCTGAGTCGATCGGTATACTTTAAGGTGGGTCTAGGACTGCGATCGGCAAAATCAGGGCGCCGCGTTTTCTCTTTTCTATTTTATTCTCTTGTATGCTCTTTTATTACGTACATGTGCACACACATTGCAGGGAATTTAACAACATTAACAACAACATATGTAAAATTCATACAACGCATATAATCGCAAAATGTAATAGTATAGGTTGCCGATGGCAGGTCTAGGACCAATATTTTAATGTGTTACACACATCAGCACACATGCATAATACCCTCTCCACTATTGTGGTATGGGTATAATACAAAAGTTTAGCAAAGTTTTTCATGGGATTCAAAAAATTAATTAACAAGGTTTCGTTTAAATTTCAAAGTAAGTTTAGCTTGAAAATATGTAATTTACTTTGTAAAAATATGTTATGTTTCTATTAATTCTTTTTATTTTTGCTTAATTACAATTGCGCAAATTGTTTTTTTTTTTTTTTTTTTGTAACTTTTATAACGTCATTTGTAAATTATCTCAATTTGTTTGCCCATCATCACAGGTGGCAATAAATAAGTTTGTCATTCCGTTTGTTATTTTTTTTTTTCAATATTGATCTAAGATCCCGTAATATATATATACGTATCGTCACCTAAAATCTAAACGGTCGTTAATCAAAATTTATTTGAAAATACGAAATCGACTTTTTGTTTTGTTAAGATGTAATGAATTAAATAAGTCGTTTTATTGACTATATATAAAGTTGTAAAATTAATTTACGTCTTCATTTTCCGAAAGCAAGCGCGAAGTAAATCGAGGGATTACTGTATATTCTTGATCCTAACACAGCGTTTACATTTGCCAGTACTGGCAAGACAGTAAGCATATACATATTAGTTGGCAAAACAATGCAAAAACAAAATAGCTGTAAAAGTGTTTATATATTAGTGAAAAAGTTTGAATGAATTGCTACTGTCTTGCCAGTACTGGCAAATGTAAACGCTATGTTATGAGAAGCGAAGTTGATTTAACGATGGCTGTCTATATTTGTCTTGGTTGAAAAAGGTTCCTCGTAGACCCCAGATATGATGGGGTCAAGAATGTTACAAATTTATATCACATATTGTCCGTTGAAAATTGCTATTGAAATTCAATAAGATCAGTCTACAAATGGATGAGATGAGAAGAGCTACAATGTTAACTTCAAGCTCTTATATACAGTTTTTCTATATACGACGAATTTGGTACTTTCAATTGGAGGGTCAATAGACCCATCATTTCACCCCGTCCACATACAAATGTTCTCCGAATAACCAACTTTTCCTATAAATCGATTTTCTGTAGGATTTGGAACTCCTGGCGTATTTTGTTAACGTTTTAATGAAGAGAGTTTTTCACTCCCCTCCCCTCCCCTTCCTAAAATATTGCTAAGTCATAAAGATTTTAGAAAAAGTATTTCAAAATTCAAGTAAAAAAACATATCGTCGACTTATGAGTGTAAACCTGCCAACTCCCTTTTAACAAATTTTACAGGAGAGACAAAAAACTTTTTATTTTTCCTATTTGCTGCTTGAGAGGAAAACCAAAAATATGGTTGATTTGACACACGTCTGGACTCAAATCGAAGAAAAACTAAATGCTGGTCGACGAGGCATATCTTTCTCTACCATACGGCATTAAAATCTCAATTTACTTAAAAAGTGAATTTAGCAGGTTTACACTCTAAGCCGACGATATGTAAGAGTTATTGTAGAAATCTAATTGTTAAAACCCATTTTAAACAAGTCTTAAGTAATTTGCGAAAAATACATCCCTGTCATGACAAGTTATTATTGTTTTTTGAAAATTTTCTAACAATAATTAAATCAGAGATGCATTTTCGTCAAAATACGTAAGACTTGTGCGATAGTGTAAGACGGCCTTAAAGCTTAAATGTGACTTAAACATTTCTGCTGCAAATTGAGCGGCCCTATTTTGAAAGAAATATTTTGAAATCAATCCATCCACAGATCTTGGGGCAAAAATAAAGGCAATTTTCATACTGTGTGTGTTAAAGGGTATAAAAGTTTCGGCAAAGACGTTTATTTTTCTCATTTCTTTTTTTGTCTGTCTCTATGCATATTCATATATTTTGTAGTGAATGTCTAAACTTTTAGTGCAATTCGTCACGTTCGCCTAAGCAACAATAATTCGTAAATACAAACACTTTTACACACACCCATTAGTATATAGAAAAACGAAAAACAAAAAATAGATAAATCATTTAGAAAAAAGTCGGACTTTCTAGTACTCAACACTCAAATATTGTGGTAGGTCAGTTACTGTATAATAATTTTAGTAACTTTTTTTTATTATAAAAAAAAATATGAAATATACACAAAATCATGTTTTGTAAATTTTATTTAAAATGGTGAAACTTTTTTTTCTGCATCATAATTTTTATGATTGACATTTTCCGTAACAAAATCTAATACAAAAAAAAGTTTAGTTTTGTTGCTAAGTCTGTATAAAAAAAAAAACTTGCGTCATTTTTTGCTTGCATGTTTTATTTAATATTTATTTTTAACAAAAGAAAAAAGTACACATGTCTTTCATTCATTAATAATGAAATAATTGTTTTAAAAATGTTTTTTTTTTTATTTTTTGAAAGCTTATTGACATAAAAAGTTTGTTAAGATGTTAAAAAATTTTTTAATCATAAATTTAAAAAAAAAAAAATTTAATTTATTTAAAGAAATTTATTTGAAACTTGGCTATGGAAACAGCAATTTTCTTAAAGAAGACTACAAGCAAATACAACTATTTTCCAACTTAAGCTTTTTAGTCTGGGTTCACACTACGAAAGTTTTCTTTCAGAAACTCTGAGTTTATTGGTTAGAGGAGAAGAGAACTTCTCATCAATAAACTCAAAATTTCTGTAAGAAAACTTTCATTGTGTGAGCCCAGACTTACAAAAAGCTCTTTAGCTTAAGGAAATACCTAAAAATATGCTATCGTAAAGTTGCTGTAGTGTTATTTACTTTCCGTATTCCTTTAGCTTACAGACGAAAACGCAAACAAACATTTCTTAATTATTTTTATTGATATAAGCCGGGTCTTAGGTCGTTAGTAGTTAGCAGTAAGAAGTCATTGAAAAAGCTCGTTTTCCTTATGGAACGAATATTTTTTTTTTTTTTTTTGGCAGAAGGAATTTGCATAAAATTTCAGGCTGAAATCTTGCAGGAGCTAGCTTAGGACTCCACCTGTCACAATTTTCCTCCCTGCCGCTGAACAATGTTATTTGATCCATCTTTGGAAAATACAATTCTGCAAAACTTTTAGAACTACTGACGGTACTACAGACACCGCAGAAAGTCCAAGACCAAGCGTGAATAATTGCATTCGATCCATCTTTAACAAATACAATTCTGCAAAACTTTTAGAACTTCTGACGGTAATAGAGACACCGCCCAAGACCAAGCATATTCTTTTTCTTTTCCAAGGATTAATACCCCTTATACACTTGCGTACTTTTCGGAAGAACGTGTGGAAAATATTGAATTGATGTGAAACATGCATTCACACTTGAAACATCTAACATAAACTATCAATTAAAAATGTCACAATTTTAAAAGAAAACACCAAAATGTTTTTGGAATCATTTTGTTTAATAATATAAAAAAATTAAGCAAAAATAGAATTGAGAAAAAACCTGACAAATGGTAACGCTGCTTTTAAAACAAATGCCATTTTATCGGTGATGCCACAATAATTATAGAGCTTATTGACACTTTTCTAGTGATGTCACTTAAATAATTGGGAGATCAAGGCGAATTTACACCAGGTGACCTTTTCTTGCTACGTAAATAACAGCTGATAACATGTGTCGAAATGTTATATCGTTCTGGTGGTTCTGGGGAATCTCTACTAAATTCTTTAATTTTCGTTTAAAATTATGAAATTCAAAATTTTTTTAAATTATTACATTTCAAAACCCACAATTTTAAATTCAAAACAAAATGAAATATCATGGCCCATCTATCAGGTCTGCTTACTTGTACAAAAACAAAAAACTTTTTATTTTAAGCTGTCAAAAACGTACTACCACATATACAAAGCAAAAGGAAAAAACGTGTATGTAAACAACTTTTGAAAGCTCAAAAGAACGAAAACAATGATCATCAGGCTTCTTGCGCAGACCTTTTCAATGGGCCTAGATGAAATATATGTTTAAACTACAATGTTGTATTATTTTTGACACAACCTTAAAACATTTTACAGTGTTGTTAACGTTTTCAAAATAAGAACACCTTGTATGAATTAGCCTTGCGGCAGATGTAGAATGGAATACAATGAGAAAGAAACATCTTGTAAAAATTTTGATGTTTAGCTCTATACTCTTATTGGAAAATTTGACAAGTGTGAAAAGGCTATAAGTTGGTACTATCCAGCGTTGCCACTTTCTTAATAATTACTGAAAACTCGAACTGTTTTCTTATTCATTTTGGGTCACTTTTGAACCATTGAATTTATGTGTAACTTTTGTAAAATTTTACTTATAAAAAAGATTTGAATCCGAAATTTTTATTTTTACAAAGTTCTGGTTATTTTGGTCAGTTTTTTTGGCAAACTGTAATACTGTTACGGGACATTTTCAGTGTACGCATTATTTAATAGGCCATCGGTTTCGCCGGATTCAACCGCATTCAATATTGTAGGAAAGAATTTGTACTCGTCAATAAGCGTGTTCGAGCAAACTGTGCTTAACACTACCAATGCAACTTTGCTGATGATCTTTTATTGCCAAAGCCATATTGCTGCTCTGTATTTGTCACTTTTTTTATGCCATCTTCTTAAGCAAAGTATTTTGGTATTTTAATTTTTGATTCGGCATAGTTGAATATTTCACACTAACTTGTTTTGTTATAATTGAAAAGGGTTTTACGAATTTTCTTTAAAAGTAAAGAAATTTGTTCAACAAATTTTAGATTTTAATTGATTTTAGCTAAAAATTCTATATTGAAATAAACAACTTTTCTGTAATTGAAAAAAAAAAAAAAAATAACAAAACTTATCTTTTTTTGATAAAAAAAAAAAAAAAAAAAAAAAAAATAAATTGTTTCTTTTCTGTATTTATTTTCAACCTTATTAGGCAATTTTTATATATTCCAGTTTAGTTTTTGTTACTTTATAAAATTTAAGTAAATAAAAAGTAGAAAATGCTTAAAAAGAAACTGAAACCAAAAATATACACATAAATAAATAAAATATAATAACAAAAAAAAAAATAAAAACAACTTGTCAACATTTTACATGACATTTTGACAAATAAGGCAATCAATTTTAAAATAAACATACTTTTATATGAAGCGCCACAGCATATTATCGTGTTTTGGAAGTATTTTTGAAAAAATAAATAAAATTTATTTTAAGGCAAATATTTATTTTCTTTTTTTTCTTTTTTTTTTTGGGAAAATAGTTTAAATGGCCATAAATTAACATTAAAAATTTCTTACAAACCTGAAAAATTGATTTTACTTTTTTGTTTTTGTTGTTTAAAGATTTACAATTCTTTAAAATACATAAAACACTAAAAAAAAATAAAAAAGAACAGAAAAATAATGAAAATGCCGCCTTAAACAAATAATAATAATGATTGACTTCATGATTGACACTTTAACACTTTAAAATGTCACACAAAAACAAAACAGAAAATATTTATCACCTTTTTTTCTTCCCTTTTCTCAAATAGACAACAACTACTTAAATTAATGATTCTTTTTTGTTTTTAAATTGCTATATTTCTTTATTTCTATTCGAAAAATTATTCAGAGTTAATTTATTTAATTCAATAACAAAATTTATGTTTTGTTTATTTTATTTTAAATTTTATTTATTTTGTTTAAATAATGCATAGCATATTTGTCACCCAAGAAAGGCAAAAACAAAGATTACGCCATCCCGAAAACAAAGTTGAAATTTTATATGCACTATGGGCAAATTACGTACTGCATTCTAGAGTGGCTCGGAAAAAAATTTTTTTGTCAGTCCCCCCCTAGGATTAAAGATAATGTAAAAACAATTCCAAACATTACTTTTTTGACACGCCTAAAAATACCGCGGTTTTAGTTTGTGGTTACTGTGTCGCCATTTTTAGTCCGATCATAACATTTTGTATATCGGTGTTCATGGCTCTGTAAGGGCTACATGTCTGTCTTTAATAGTTTTTTCATACAGAAGTTATATCAAAATAACACAGCTTCATTTTAGTTCAAAAATATTTAGCGTTTGGGAGGGTATAAACTGAGCTTTTGAAAGACATGAGTAGAATTTGCGTGGTATAAAAAAAAACTATTAAAGACAGAAATGTAGCCCTTACAGAGCCATGAACACCGATATACAAAATGTTATGATCGGACTAAAAATGGCGACACAGTGAACATAAAACTAAAAGGCGGTATTTCTAGGCGTGGCAAAAAAATAAAAAAAATAGTTTTTGGAATTGTTTTTACATTATCTTTAATCCTGGGGGGGACTGACAAAAAAATTTTTTTTCGAACCACTCTACTGCATTCCTACTGACAGTTGCAAGCAGGGCTGCCAGATTTGACGATTTATCGTCATTTCGACAATTTTTTGTGCCGAAATTAGCAAAGTGGCGATTTGCAGATTTTTCTAAAAAAAAGCGACGATTTTTTTCAGTACCCAAAGGCTCAATAAAATATTTACATTTTCTGACAATTTCGTTTTTTAATCTTGGAATTTTTAACAGCGCCACCTTAACAAGAGCAGGAGGCGGAACGTTCTCTTTCGCTTAGCTTTTACGCTGCTATGTAGTAGTGATAGCTTTCTTGTTTAATAAAACCCACAATAAAATCTAAATTAAAAGAGAGATAAAAACGCTAGACTGACAAAAAAAAATAGCTAATTGCCATTATTAATTAACAATAGCGGCAAACTTCACTTTTAAACGAGCTGTCAAAACCGGTTTTTCCAATTGCAAAGCATTCACGCTCTATTCAAAATCTAGGAAATCTTGGATTATTTTCAGAGTACTAAAACTACAATGTGACACTTTGTTTATCTTCCGTCAAACCATCATCGAATGAACCTTTTACAATTCCCTGCATAGATCATATTTTCAACAAATATACGTCGAGCATTTCACGAGTTGTAAGAGAATATCAACAAGCGTCTCATAGGATTCTTGACATAAAAGTCTCGTTAGATTATCTTTACCCACGTCTTAAGCGATTCCCACAACGATTGAAGAAGCGGCTTTCGCTGTGCTATGGAATAATCTCACTCGTGTTACAGTTTTTCCCGTGTGAGGAATCTTCTAGGATTAAAAAATGCGGTCATCGACTCTCTTCATGAGACTCCCAGTAGCTCTTAAACGATTGAAAATGCCAGCTGGGTATGAAGTAGTTATGTTTTTGTTTGTATTTTTTTTTTTTTTTTCTTAAATCAAACAAAAATTGTTTAAAAAAAAAACTAAATTTTAAATTGTCCGATTTTTTTTTGACGCTTTTTCGAAACTATAAAGACGATTTTTTGATTTTTTTGCTCAATTTATCTGCCAGCCCTGGTTGCAAGGCAAATTTGTAAGCACGTACTCATGGTGGAATAAGCAGGTGGCATCGTTACGGCAACAAATACAACATTACAACAAAAATTGACATTATATCACCGTTTACGTCAAAAAATACTTTAATTTTTATTTAATTATGGTCAATATCTTATTTATTTTAATTTAAAATTATCAAAAACTTTAATAAAATACAATAAGCACAGCACAAAACGTCAACTGTTTGTCAACATAAACAAAACTTTGACATAAACCTAGACAAACAATGCAAGGGCAAAAAATCGTCATCGTGCTGCCACCTGTTTATTTATATAAGTACTGAGACACCTCTCTTCTTGACTGATAGAGAGAGAAAATATATTTTACAAGCTACTTTCAGCTTGAGTTGGTTTAGTTTTATATTTTGTTCGGACAAACTTAAACTTAGCACTGCAAATAAGTTAAATTATTTCATACAAAGTTTAATCGAGTTGCCCTGCCCCATCATATGAAATTTGCATAGTCATTTGTTAAATTAAAAGAAGAACAAAATTAAAAAAGCCTTTGATTTTCCGCACACATTTTTAGGAAAAAAAAAATTGTGTCCCAAAAAAATGGATGAATACACCTTAAACGTTTGAACTTTGTCATGAAAAAAAAAATGTATTTTCTATTTAATTTACTATTTAGCAAATTTTTGTTGAAACATTTTTTTTTTCTTAAAGTTTTAGTCTATTTCGAAAGACAGACAGACATGCTGATCACTTAACAGTAATTAGTTTGAACGATTAATTACTCACAAGCTGACCTCAGCAATTCGATTTTAATTAAATCTCAATTTTATAATACTTTGTTTTTTTTTTTTTGCTGCCTGTTAAATATTTTTTTTTTTTTTTTTAGTTATTTTAAAATACATTCTAGATAAATGGCGGCAATTGGGCGCCAAAAAATAGAAAAAAAAAATGCAACATTAATCTGTAAAGATTTTTATTTAAAAACAAAAACCTACAAAAAAAAAATTATTCAAAAATTAATTTTCAATATTTTTTTCTACAAAGAAAAAAAAAATCATAGAATTTGCTTTAATATCAGTTTGTAGAAGCCCAGTGAACAGATGGACCAGAAATAAAAATAATTTAAAATTAAAAAAGGCATAAAAAATTAAACTAACGTCAAAATAGACTTTGTCTTGCGGAAGATACTAGCTAGAAGAGAAATTTTTTTTTCCGAAAAAACCCCATCTTTCTTCAATATAATAACTATCAAATGTTTGTAGGGTAAGTTTTTATTTTTTATGTGTAAGTCAATGCACTTCTAAGCACTTTTTTGCAAAAAAACAAATACAAATTAAAAAAAAAATATCAAAAACTGATCATGTCTATGTTTTTAAAATAGTGAGTGCTGTTTAGTTTATAGCTACACTTTAATGTTTAATATTTGCGTTTCTTTTACAATTTGTAGTTAAAAATAAATATAAAGTTTTTGCAAAATCAAAAAACAAACCAAAAAAAACCACACAAAATAGCAAATATATATATTTGTTAAGTGTTTCGTTTTGGTAACGTCTAGTAGGCGTGTCATTTACTTTTGTACACTTGTGATGTCTGCTTGTAATTAATTAAGAATTTCAAGTATTTTTAGCAATTGCCATGATTTTGTTTTCACAGAAACAAATTAAATAAAAAATAAGTAAGAAAGTATAGTCAGTCAAGCCCGACCACATGATGCCCTACAACAACGTTTTTGTTGACACATTTTTATTTGGGACCCAGGGGAAATCATGGACCTGCCATATAAAAAAAAATGTTATAAGGTAAAGATTTATATAAAAGTTCCTTGAGAAGAATTTGTTACAGATATTCACATCTAAATTAGACTGGTTCGCCTTAAAAGGTGATTTTAGAGTTTTTTGCCGTAATTTGTGGACCTACCAGCAAAATTTTGACATAGTAAAGCTTTTATAGACTTAGGCCCGTTTTCACAACTAACCGATAGCTAAAGGTAAGATTTTATCGGCCGTACAAAAAGTATTCCATTATTACAACTTTACTTTAACCTACCAGGTAGGATTAACCTTAATCTACTTTATCGCTCACTTTAGGTTAAAGTAAAGTTTTAGTAATGGAACACTTTTTATAAGGCCATTTAAAGTCTACTTTAAGCTATCAGTAAGTTGTGAAAACGGGCCTTAGTCTTTGTCGCAATTAGAACATATTTTCGGAAGGACGAATTCTATAAAAACAATTTTATGTCAAAATTTTGCTGTACCAAATTTCTAAGTCCAATTATTTCCAAAATGGCAAACTGTATTTTGCGCACAACTTTTACATAGATCGTCAGCCATCCGGACGGACGGACAGCGTTAGATCTAAGACGATCGACCAATATATTAATGTGTTACACACATCAGCTCAAACGTATAATACCCTCTCGAAATTTGATGGTGTGGGTATAAAACCGCTAGAGAAATTGAAATTAACATCAACAAAATTAAACACAATTTTTAAACAGGAAAATTAAATGTAAAAAAATATTTAGGAAAAAATTAAATTTTAATTAAAAAGTCACTTTTTTCTAATATGACATTTTTTTAGCTTCAGATACTAGAACAAATTTTTAAACATTTTTCTAAAAGAAAATTTAGAATAATTTGTTAAAAAAAATTAATTTTTATAGCAAGAGAGAAATAAACACTTTTTTCTAACATGTAATTTTTTTAGTTTTAGATAAACAACAACAAGCTTTTAAAAATTTTTCTAAAAGAAAATTTAGAATAATTTTTAAAAAAATTAATTTTTATAGCAAGAGAGAAATAAACACTTTTTTCTAACATGTGATTTTTTTTAGTTTCAGATAAACAACAACAAACTTTTAAACATTTTTCTAAAAGAAAATTTAGAAAAAATTAATTTTTATAGCAAGAGAAAAAAATAAACACTTTTTTCTAACATGGAATTTTTTTAGTTTTAGATAAACAGCAACAAGCTTTTAAAAATTTTTCTAAAAGAAAATTTAGAATAATTTAAAAAAAAAATTAATTTTTATAGCAAGAGAGAAATAAACACTTTTTTCTAACATGTGATTTTTTTTTAAACAACAACAAACTTTTAAAGATTTTTCTAAAAGAAAATGTTGAATAATTAAAAAAAAAATATTTTTATAGCGTGAGAGAAAAAATATGGTACAAATTTTTTTAATTAATTTCAAGCATGCTAGAAAAATTTATTTTTAACATTTTTATAAAAAAGAAATTGTTTATTTTATATATTTAAACCAGTGAAGGGCATTTTTGCAAATTCTGCATAGGAAAAAAATGCTGCTGTGCTACGTCAAAACATGTACACTATAAACTTCTTCGTGTGGTCTCTGACAATGTACGTTTGGCTGTTGCTTCGTTGTCATTTCGTCAAAGTTATTTAAATCAGTTGCATATACAGAGCAGATCAGCAATTGTTGATTCACTGATTTAAACTATAAAAAGCGAGTGACGTGAGTAACCCTTAAAAGTGATCATATTGATCACGTGCAAGAAGAAAATCGTGATTGCTTTAAGAAATTTGTGCGAGTGGCTTGAATTTTTCTTGTCATGTGTGATTCAATCGTGATTGTGGTAACATTAAATTTAAATCACGCGCAGGGCGTGATTGTTGTACGAGAACTTGGGTCAAAAACCACTCAAGCGCTTACAGCTATAACCCTAGGTAAAGCTAAAACCAAATTTGTTACGTGACACTTCTAAAGTGGTAGGGACCGGTTCTAGTTCTAATACTTTATATGACGGGGACTTT
Source organism: Pollenia angustigena (assembly GCA_930367215.1). Lineage (NCBI taxonomy): Eukaryota > Metazoa > Arthropoda > Insecta > Diptera > Polleniidae > Pollenia > Pollenia angustigena. The sequence continues at coordinate 120,615,765 of OV884059.1, read as the reverse complement.
TCACTTTAACATGGCGATGTCCTAGGAGGGGATAAAATAATAAATTGGCAACTTTTTGACACAGATCACTAAAATAATCTAAGTAGACACACTCAACTCGGTTAATATAATAATGCTTGTCTCAGATAATGTCCCGACTGAACCATGTTGACATGTTCCCAAAGTTCCCCTTTATATAAAGAATCAGCCACTTCCCGCAAAGTGACATGTCTCGTTTCACCCATCACAATTCGTTCCTTTTTATTATAATATTGTGTTCACAGGTCTCGGGATAAGTGATTTAAGAATAATTCACACAAATTTCCGGCAGGGAAATTTAATTGTTTTTCTTTTCCATAGCATGAGAAAAAACTTTCAAATTTAAAAAAAAAAATTTAACCATTTTTTAGAACTTTAAGCTTAATTTTTAAGACAATAATAACTTTTAAGATTTTCTAGCATGATAGAATATTTTTCAAATTTTTATTGCATGCTAGAAAATTTTTCAAAACTAAAAATTTGTTTAAAAAAATATACACTGATTTTTTTTTTCTGTTTGATAAAGCTAAATTTTGAAAATTTTCTTCTCATTCAAAGAAATATTATTTATTTTAAGCATGCTAGAAAAAGTTTATTTTTAAGATTTTCTGGATTATTTAAACTTGTTAGTAAAAATTTCTTTTTCCTAAACTTGTTAATTAGTTTTGTTCTTTTTGTTAGTAGAAAAAAATTATGTCATGTTATAGTTTTATTTAAATTCTTTAAAATCCATTATTTTTAAGAATTTTTTTGTTTGCCTTTAAAGCGAAGAAACTCTTTTTTCAGGTTTTTCAAATAATTATACTAAAATTTTTATATGTTTAAATTCTTAAGAATATTTCCGTTTAAGTCTTTCAAAAAAAAGGATCCTTTAAATAAAAACCTTTAAGGCATATGAAAAAAAAAAAATTGTTTGTAACACCACATTGGGATTTAAGCTTAAGTGGCATTGCCCACATAGTTAACTTAAAGGTTTACACCTTCCCCATAAGCCAACAACAACAAACGAAACCTTTTTAGCATAAAATTCATACGATTTTTTTTTGTTTAACACTGAGAGAGTCTTAAAACTCAAGAAAAAAAATGCAGCAAGACATTCTTAAATTCTTGGCAAGGCTTGAAAAGCTGTGTTTTGTGTGCTGTCGAATGTCTTGTATGGCATGTGTTATTTTTTTTTTATGAAAAAGAAACTTTCAATCCAGGTTTCCTTTTTAACGTGCGATAATTTGCTTTGCACTTCAAAAGATCTTTGAAAAGCAGGGGAATACAAAAAAAAAGAAGGAATTTGTATAAAAAATCTTAAATATGCCAATACAATTTTTTGTGTGACTTTTTTTTAGGGACTTTTCAACACAATAACAAAAATTTACCAAGAACTGAAGCTGAAAAAAAATTCCAAAGAAAAAAAAAACATTTATATATTTTTTAAGAGTTTCTTTTTCTTATACCAGATAGTTTTTTTTTCTTTCTTTCTTTTTTGTGACAGGCTTTAACAAACGCGTAAATTGGATACAATTCTTGCTTATTGACAATAAACATAAGCCGATTTATTTAAGAAGAGAAAAAAAGTCAATTTAAAAATCATCTTTAAGCAATAACAACTTGAGAAATAAAAAGATGACCGTCCAAAGGAGGCTAAATATATTGACAAGAAGTTTTTTTTTTTTTTTTTTTTTTTGTGAATGGAAAAAAAAATTATGTAAATTTTTAAACATGCACTCAAAAAAAAACAATTCTCTTTCTATCTCCACTTCAAGAACTTTAAGCCCTTTACAAAAAACAAAAAAAAAAACTTGCCATAAAAAACTTTATAAAGCGCCCGCCTTCTGCTCTCTAAGTAGCCTTTACATGGGCGTCTACTAAACTTGTTATAAATTGTAAATTAAATTCTACTTTTGCTAAGCTGTAGACTCATACAGATTTAAACTCGCAAAAAGCTTTATAAAGAAAATATATCTGTGACTTTTACACTGCCTGTATTAATTATAAGGCATCATCATCATTTAAAACTCTACTCAAGTTAAAGAGAAAATGTTATAAAAAAAAACGGCGACAAGCATATTTAAGGATTATGACATGCTAAAATTTTTCTTCTTCTTTAAAAGTCTTCTCTTGGTTCTGGGTGTGAGTGTGTGTGGTGTGCGTGTGTGTATTGCATAGTTTATGATTATTGCCACGATTATTGGCAAGTCAAGTCGTCTTCATCGTTACTAGTTGGCGTTTTTTTTTTAAGTTTATTTTTTGCTTTGCCATTATTTATACTTGTTTATAATTTAAATGTGTGGATTTTTACACCTTAGCCCTGAGTTTATGAGACGAGTTAAGTTAAATAAAGAACATTGGCAAATGTGTGCAATTTTCAAAACCAAAAAAAAAAGGCTTAAAATGATACTTTAACTGACAGACAGATAGACTGAAAGACAGTATTTTTATTGTTATTATTATTTTCTTGAAATGAAATGGAAAATAAGTGTTTATGACAATACTCAAGGTTAAAAGATTTTTTTTAGATAAATTAAAAAAAAAAAAAATATAGGCAAACAATTAATGTTTTTCTTAAAAAATAAATTTTTAATAATTTATATCATGCTTCAACTAATTTGTCCTTAAAAAACCTCTTAAAAATCTTTAAGGTTATTTTGGAATAAAATTCAAATTCCTACAAAATCGATTTAATCTTTTATTCTCCTTAAAAGCACTAACAAAACTGTTAATTTCTCTTAAAATAAACAACACTTAAGCAAAAAAAAAAAAAAAAAACTCAAATGGATAAAATTGTTTACAAATAGAAACTGGGAATTATTTCCTTCCGAAGGTTACTTTATATTATATTCAACATTTAGCTCATAGAATAAATTCGAAAAATAAAAAATGTTGAATACTGTTTACAAATGTTATACATTTGTGACAATACTACAGAAGTACAACAACTACAAAAACATTATTGTATTTTTATTGTTGCTTGTGTTCGATCGATACGTCAAAAACACAACCAACTTTTGACATTTCTCTCTATAGTAAGAAAGAAAAGTAGCTTAGCTTTAAACTCGCCTTGACATGCTATGTTTCTCTTCAACAATTAAGGCATATCCTTAAACCAGTGTTACCACCACTTAAAAGAAAAATAGCACGATAATTCGGTCGAAGTTGTTCAAAGTTCTCTTACGGCCATTTTCACCAAGTTCGGTTATAATTAACTATCGGTTATAGCTGTCAAAACATATTGGTAACCGGAACTTTAATTGAAAGTTAGTTTTAACCGAACATGGTGAAAATGGCCGTTAAATGACTGGTTATAGCAGACGATCCTTTTGAGATAGCCTTCGACCACTTTTTCGCACACTGCGGGCAGTATCTCGGCGATAAAACGACATATACAGCCCAATTATTAACAAAAATTTCCCGGGAATTCTCTTCCTTCTCCCATATTTCCTATATTAATTCAATTGTTAAAAATGAGAAAAGGGAAAAAACTATCGGGGAATTTTTATTCTAATTGGGCTGATAGTTTTTCAAATGCTCTAACGTAAGGGGATTATCCGCGTAGACATGGTCCTTGTTGCACGATCGTGATGGCCAATTGACGTAGCAAAAGCGTGAAATTATGCGTTCCGGAAACTTCCAATGCAATAAAGTCAAAATCAGTCGTGTTGTGTGGCTCGTTGCACCGTCTTGTTGAAACCACATATCGATCCGTTCTCAATCTTCAATTGAAGGCAAAACAAATTTGGTTATGATACGGCGCACAAGCGCTCTAAATTGATGGTAAAGGTTCTTCCAGCGTTATTTTTGAACAAATACGGAACAATAACACCTCTAGAGCATAATGCACAACCAAACAGTCCATTTTTTCAGATTCAATGGCATTTCTACAATCACTTCTTGGTTCTCTGAGCCCTATATGCGACAACTTTGCTTGTTTGCTTAGCCACCAAGTGTGAAATGAGCTTCATCGCTGAAGAAAATGTTATCCGAAAAATCAGCATTGAAAGCCTGTTGCTCTGGCACCCAATCAGCATATTAACGGCATTGTGAATGGTCCGCCGGCCTTAATGCTTGCCTGAGGTGGACTTCAATACAAATGCAAAGTACGCCATAATTAGTCGTAATATATGCCCAATTGCTGAGAACGTCGTGTAATCGACAAATTCGGATTATCCGCCATACTTTCACATTGCATTGATGCACAGGCCTGACACCACAATTGTAACGCTTCCAACATCAATGTATGTTAATAACATGATTGTTAACTACATGTAAATTTAAGGTTAAAATAAACAATTTAGGAAAAAAATGTTACCAGAACAAATGTTTTCTTTGAAATTTGTAACCAATATTTTCTCCCAGGCTTTAAAAATGAAATCATTTCTAAGTTTTTTTTTTCACTTATTAATAGATTTTTATTTCAATTTAATTTAATTGAAATTTCCTTTTAATTTTTGGTGCTTTTTTGGCGCCACCAAACAATCATTACCAGGAAAAAAAATCCATTAAAACAACAATTTTTTTTTATGATTTTTCAAAAAAAAAAACATTTTGAAGAGTAAATTTTATACGTCAATAGAGAAAATGAAAAAGTTTTAGCTTAAAATTTATTATGTTGTTTTTTTAAACTTATTTGTGTGCTATTTAATTAAATAAAAATCATTTTTCAATTGACAAAACAAATAAATTTCTTTTTTAACCCTGAACACTCAGAAAATTTAATAAGACTGTGACGTCTCGTTTTTTTTTTTCTAAATGTAATTCAAAATGAATTATTATTTAAATAAAAAAAAAAACAAAAAACAAATCAAAAACTTTTAAATAATAAATATTTTTTTGCACTTTTAAGGTTTCTTAACAATAAAGAAAACAAATCTAAACAAATGACGTCTTAAGGTCTAATGAGTTTTCAGTTTAGAAAAATCTCCCATTGTGTTTTCAGCTCTATTCACATAATAATAGTTTAATTAACACCATATAAAGGAAATAGCACACAAAACTAAAACATTTTTCCTCAAAAAAGTATCGATTTCATAAACTAGAAACAATAACAATAATACAAATTGAGTAAAGGGCATACCGATAGAGACTTCTGAACTTTGACAGTTGATAGCGGGCATATGCTTGATGCTACATATGCCAAATTGTCTGCCATGAACGGGTATAGCGATCAACTATGAGGACCATTTCTGGACGAATTGGTCCGTTAACAAACAGAATTGTAAAAATTGGGAAGATACCAATCTACATGAGATCGAACAATCAATGCATTCCGCCAGTAGATTTTGGGCTGGCGGCGTCATCGGTCTTTGATAATGACGTTAGCCATCACCGTCAACGATGCTTACCAACTTATTTTGGCCTGAATTGGATAATATGGACACCAACGACATGTGGTTTCAAAAGGACTAGCTGTTTGGCACAGCTTATGCCGTATTGGACATTATGGTTCCGTCCTTCACAGAGGAGGATACATGGATTGAAATCGATTTGGTCCCACGGCATTGTGGCGAACAAGTAAGGGGCGCTGGTCAACGCATTGTATTGACCCGCTGTTAAGAGCACCATGAGGTACTCCCCTTAAACAATGAACAAATCTGTATCTACATAGAACACATACTTTGTTTTATTTTAATTCAACCAACGGAAGAGCTTAATGAAATACCCTGTGTAAGAAAATGAAAAAAAAACATGGGCGGTCTAAATATTTCTACAATTTAAATGAATAGAAGTTGTAAAATCTCTAAAAACAATCGAACTTTTGTAATAAAATTTCTACTAAACTCCCTGGTTTTATACGATTCCCCCCACTTGCTTTGAAGGTGTTAAAAATGTAATAAAATGGAAATAATTGAAGAGAATTTCGAATCAGAATCATAAAAATTATTGTTATTGTTAAATGGAAACAGTTTGGTGTGTGTGTTCGTTTCTTTTTTACTTCAAAGCGGGTCAGCGGGTGTTAGTGCTTGCCGCCTTAATGTGGGTCCGTCCCTCTTGTTACACATTTGTAATTGTGTTGCAGTATAAACATTTGAAACGAGATTTTGAGTTTTTTTTTTTTATTTTTATATGAATTTTTTCCTTAATAAACATTTTGTGGTTTGTTTTTCGTTGATTTTGTTTCATTACAATTGTTTATTGTAAAAAGTTGTAAAACAATTTTATTAATGGAGTTTTGGTTTTGAAAACAGAAATATTTTGAGGAATTCTTTTTAAAATAGCCGCTGCTTTTTCGAAATGATTAATAAAAATGCAAATATTTTTATGTTTTAAGATTATTTTTCAAGGGAATTTAAATATTTTCTAAAATATTTCGTAGCATGCAAGAAAAATTCCCTAATTTTCTTCTAGCATGTTAGAGAATTTGCTAAATTTAAGGATTTACTTGTTATAAAAATTTCGCTATAATTATTTTTGGAAATGATTAATAAAAATGCAAAAATTTTAAGATTTAATTTCAAAGAAATTTTAATATTTTCTAAAATTTTCCATAGCATGCTAGAAAAACTTCCGAATTTTCTTCTAGCATGTTAGAACATTTTCTAAAGTTGCAGTTTTAATTATTTTAAAAAATTCGCTACAACTGAATATTTAACATATTTTAAGAATTTCAAAGAAGTTTAAGTAGTTTCTAAAATATTTACTAGCATGATAGAAATTTTCTTAATTTTTCTTCCGGCGTTTTTGAAAATTTCCTAATATGATTTTTATAATATTAAAAATATTAAATATTCGCTACAATTAAAAATTTCAAATATTTATTTTCAAGGATATTTTAAAAGTTTCTAAAAAATTTCATAGCATGACAGAAATTTTCGAAATTTTTTGCTCTGGCATGCTAGAAAATTTGTTTGAATAAAAAATTTTAAATATTTTTGGATTTAATTGCAAAGAAATTTAAGTATTTTATAAAATATTTTCTAGCATGATAGAAATTTACTAAATTTTTGTTCTGGCATGCTAAAAAATTTGTTAGAATTAATAATTTCAAATATTTTTGAATTTAATTGCAAAGAAATTTAAGTATTTTATAAAATATTTTCTAGCATGCTAGAAACTTACTAAATTTTTGTTCTGGCATGCTAGAAAATTTGTTAGAATTAAAAAATTTCAAACATTTTTGGATTTAATTGCAAAGAAATTTAAGTATTTTATAAAATATTTTCTAGCATGATAGAAATTTACTAAATTTTTGTACTGGCATGCTAGAAAATTTGTTAGAAATAAAAAATTTCAAATATTTTTGGATTTAATTTCAAAGAAGTTTAAGTAGCATGATAGAAATTTTCTAAATTTTTTTTCTAGCATGTTAGAAAATTTGCTAAAATTAGGAATAAGTTTAAAATTTTCTAATTATTTTGTTTATATTTTATAAAAAATACAAGTTCTGTTTTTTCATTACGCTTTCTTTATTTTAAACTTATTTCTATTCATTTTCTTTTTTATAAATCTACCTGATTTCATTAGACACACAGATATTCTTCATTCAATATTCATTCACAAATAAACATTTTTCTATAATATTCATTCAGTTTATAATTTACACGTTTAGATTTTGAAATTATTTCGCATACAAAGAAAAAAAATGTTTATTATTTTGAGCTGTCACCAAGTTTCCTTTTTTTATAAACAAAATTGTAATAATAAAAAATAAACAAATTCAGCGCTTAATTCTCATGTGTATTGACTACAGAAATAGTAAAAAAATAATACATATTTCTGTTTATAAACAATAAAACTTTTTCAAGACAAAATTGTTTTAATTCTTAAAGAAAAAAATCCATATAAAATCAAGCCAAAAAAATGCATTTTTATTAATAATTTTTCATTAAATAGTTGTGTTGAAAAATTAAAATTATAACAACAATCATATTTTTGAAAAAAATATAAATTGTAAAATACTCACGGTCGGCGACCTCAATAATAAACAAAATACTAAACAATGAAAAATATTTAAAGAAAAACAGGGGTATTGACTGGCTTAAATTTTCTGCATTTATAGTCATAGAAGACCACTAGAACAGAAAGAGAGAAAAAAAAAACTGTCAAAAAAGCCAACCAAGGCGAATTCATAATACGGTGATGACATTAATTCAACCCTGTTTAGGTTGGTCTGTTAAGAAGTTATTTTTTTATTTTATTTACAAACTGTGATTGCCCTTAATTTAAAAATAAGAAAAAACGATTTACTATCAAACACTTAAAATTTACATAATTGTGTAGGAGTGAAAAAAATGCATTTAAATTTGTTTTTAGATTTTCAAACAGTAGCCAAAATATGTTAAATATTTAATGCACTTATTTAGTTATTAATTTTTAATATAACAGAAGGGTGAAACACAAAACAAACAAAAAAAAAATATTATTAACAATCTTGTTTTTAAAAATTATTGAAATTCTTTGGCGCCAAAATTCTTGCTGATTAATTTACACAAGAAATACGCAAGTCTTTTTTTTATTATTTAAATTTCAATAGTGAAATGATTTTGTTTATATAATTTTTTTTTTTCTTTCTTTACAATTACCAGAAAATTGCGTTTTAAGTTTTGCCTTTTTATTTATAATTAATAGAAATTTTATTGTTTATTAAATTGTAAAATAAATAATAAAATTTGCATAATAAATAATATTTACTTAATTTATATTTATAAATACTTTGACACATTCAATGGCAAGATATTTATTTACAATACACACACTTGTTGGAATTGGAATTTAATTTAAATACTAGAGAATGTTAACACAATTATTTAAATGAAATAAAAAAAAAACAAAATATTTAAAGGAAATTAAAATTGAAGAAAAAAACTTAAAGGGCATCATATTTACACTGGAGATCAAGCGAATTAACTCGTGTATTCGCATTGAAATCTAAATTAGTTTGATTTTCCATGCAGCATCGTCGGTGTGACACATACATTTTCACTAATTCTAACATGGCGATTGATGAGTAATTTTTATAAGTGTATGGTGCCCTTTATAAGTGACAGGCCGCTTAAGGGCCAACTACACTTATCAAAATGCTCATCAAGCATTGTGGTGTCTACTAGTATCAGTGAAAATGTGTTTGTATGTGTGACACCGACTATGCTGGAGGGAAAATTAAAAAATTTAGATATAACGGTGATTATTATATCCAGCACTAGGAATGAATGAATGAATTTGCCTAAATGAGAAACATTGACGAGTGCCCCATGTGCCCCTTGTCGAATGCTTGTCCAGCAGGCGAATTTACTCGTATACGTGTGCTGGACGTAATATTCGCCGTTACATCTATTTTTTTGATTTTCCATCCATCATCGTCGGTTTGACACATACAAAAACAAGTGCATACATTTCTTATCAAAAAATTAGCGTATCTGATATTGATTCGCCTTGCAGCGAAATAACTCTTAAGGCCCAAATACATTGATAAAAATACTCATCAAGCATTGTGGTAGTATTAGTGAAAATATGTTTGTATGTGTCACACCAACGATGCTGGATGGAAAATCAAATAATTTAGATATGACGGCGAATATTACGTCAAGCACACGTACACGATGAATTCGCCGGCTGGACAAGCATTTGACAAGTGTATTTGGGCCTTTAAATTCTTTAAACCTGTACATTCTTAATTTCTCAGAGCACGTGCTTAGGCAGCAAAATTATGCTTGGGCGTCATTGCCAAATGTACTTTATAAAACGATTGGTTATTGTTTCTATCTTAAATTACATCAGCCTTAATTTGTTTTCTCCCGGTTATTGTTTTATTAATATTTTTCGAATCAAGTTTTCTAGTGCCTAATATAAGCGTAAAAATCTAAGCAGGTCCCCACCACTTCTTAAAATAAATTGCATGTATATTTAATGGTTTTCATTTAATTTCTTTTAATTTTCATTTTCAAGATGACACTTTGATAAATTTGTTTCTTTAAAACTCTTCAAAAAAAAAAAAAAAACTATTACAGGAAGTTGTTTGTTACTTAAAAACTACAATTTTTTTATTTTTCAGAAAAATTATTTTATTTTAAGTTTCCAACATGCTTAACAAAATACAGCCAATCATCTCTATGGCCTGTTTTTTCTATGCCAAGTTTTTATATTTTACTTCTTTTTTTTTTTTGTACCTACCAACTCTTCACTAGATAAAAATTAAAAAAAAAAAAAAAATATAAAAACTAAAATGCTAAAAGTGGCGTCTAACAGCCGCTTACAACAAAACTTGAACGCGTAGGTTAAGTTTTCTTTTTTGTATGAAGCAAATGGAAAAAAAGCAAAGCAATTTGATAAAATTGACAGTTTACTTTACATCAAAATGAAAGAGCAAAAAAGAAAACAAACAAAAAAAAAACTTTTTACTAAACAAAAATTAAAAAAAAAAAGAAAAAATTGCATGTGTAGGAATCTGCTAAATGCAATTTGGCGCCTCAATGGCTTGCAACGTAGGCTTAAAACATTAACAAAAAAAAAAAACTTCTTCATAAAAATAATCAAAAAACAAAAAAAAACTCTATTTAAATGTTTAAGTAAGCATTTCCGGCAGGAGGTTTAAAATTGTTTTAAACTTTTTTATATTTTTTGGTTGGGTAGAAAAATAAAGGCATCATATAACACTTTTTGTAATTTTATAGTTTTGTAACTAAAGAAGAAGAAATCAAATTAATTTGTTTTTTTTTTTTAATTTTTGTTTAAAAATTGTTTTTTTTGCTTGCCTTTTTTTCTTCGTGGCGCCATTTAATGTCAATGTGTCAAGTGTATGCGAAATATTTACAAAAATTTAATTAAGCGTAAGATGCTTTTTAACACAATTTAAATAAATTTCACAAAAAAAAAATTGAAACAAATTTGCAACAAACACACAAAAATTGGCATGGTTTATAAAAAAATTATAAAAAAAGGATTATTAACATTTAAATTTGTATTAAAACAAAATCTAGTCAGAAAAAATTCATTAATCTACTTTAAAACAAGGACCGAAAATAACAGTTATATTGGAATTTTTAAACAAAAAAAGCATATAGAAATAAATGACGAAAAACTGATTCCTCATGCACTTGTCAATGATAAAATATATTGATTTTTATAATTTTGATTTTTATATTTTCGATCAAACTTAACAGTTATTTTTTGATTTTTATTGTTTTGAACAAAAATAATTCTTATTTTTTTATTTTTTCGATCATAACAGTTATATTTTGATTTTTATTTTTTTGAACAATAATAACTGTTATTTTTTGATTTTTATTTTTTCGAGCAAAACTAAAAGTTATTCTCTAAATAAATGTACGTGATTTAATAATTTAGTTGACTTTAAACATTTATTTTAGTGTGTAATTATCATAGGAATTCCTTATGCACATTAAAATAATTATTAAAGTCATCTAAACTATTAAATCACGTACATTTATTTAGAGAATAACTTTTATTTTTGCTCGAAAAAATAAAAATCAATATTTAACTGTTATTTTTGTTTAAAAAAATAAAAATCAAAAAATAACTGTTTTCATCTGACTTTTATGAAAAAAGGCATAACTGTTACGGTCCCTGCTTTAATATGTTTCAATTACTTGAAATAGTAGCAAATATTTAATAAATTTTCATAAAATAAGAGTTTTGATAATAAATTTACTAAACAAACCGTTTGAAACACAAAACTAAAGTAGCCCACAAGGGACCAGGACTAGTACAAAAGTAACCCAAATGTATGGAAAAAACATGGTATATTTAACATTACGATGTCCTAGGAGAGGACCATATAACCCACCTTTGAACCACTAAGGAGTAGTTTTAAAACTACTCCATGGTATATTCAAGAGGATTAGTTTTGAAGGCGTTTAAAAACGAAAGCATGTCGTTAAAAAACGAAGACATGTCGTCTCACTACAAACACTTTTTAACAATGACATGGTCCATGCTTGCATTACATCGGACCAGTCCATGGAGTAGTCCATTTTATCAAAATGGATCAGGTGGTCCAATTTTATTTGCAGGGATATAACAAATACTTTAAGGGAATTCACTTGTGTACGTGTGCTTGACGTAATATTCGCCGTCATATCAAAATTTTTTGATTTTTCATCCAGCATCGTCGGTGTCACACATTTTCACTTATACTACCAAAGCGCTTGTACATGCCCCTTTACGTTGTCTCTCTCTCTCTCTCTCTCTCTCTCTCTCTCTCTCTCTCTCTCTCTCTCTCTCTCTCTCTCTCTCTCTCTCCCCCCCCCTGTCAGACAATAAATATGCTTAAATGTAAACAAAGATACATTTTATTTACACATGGACTTTCTGAAAGAAAACTTTCATAGTGTGAATTCAGACTTACACACAGTCTTGCAAGCAAATGTAAGCCAACTCATACTGGCTCTATTTAGGCAATATAAATGTTCACTTAAATGTAAATGAAAACAAAACACGGTGTTAGAAAAGCTTTTAATGCAGAAGGGAAACTTAAATGAAACAAAAATGGCGTCTGATAAACGTTAACAAAGAACTTTAATGTAAAAAAAAAGTATTTAAAAGAATTTAAAATCAAACTTTTAAAGGTAGGGAGTATTATAAGTTTTCGCTGAACCCTAACGCCTAGACCTAGCTTTTTCGACTCAATATGTATCACTTTTTGAATCGACCTTACGACGTCTGTCCGTCCATCCGGCAGGCTAGCTGTCCATGTGAACCTAGTGAGCAAAGTACAGGTCGCCATTTTAAAAATAACTTAATGAATTTTGGTACAAAGACTTTAATCACAAGAACCCAGTCTATTGAATATAGTGAGAATCGTTATATTATTTAACATAGCCGCCATACAAGCTTCTTTGCGGAATAGAGTATTTGCTCAAAAAAAAAAAAATTGTATGTCTGTATTTGAATTAATTTTCTTCAAACTTATTGCATTGCAATCCTAATCATCTTACTAAATTTTATTGGAATTGATCCATATGTGACCATAGCTACGCTCCCATACAAATACTACTCCCGAAAATAGGTTTGCTCGAATTCACAAGCTCGTTTAAAAATATCCGATTTTTTATAAAAATTAGTTTTTTATTCGACTTTTTCTTAAAAGAATCTCAAAGAAATAAATACTCAATGACCTCGCGCTTGAGTATTTAGTTCTTTAAGATTTCGATTTTTATTTATGCACTTGTGAACAGACAATTTTGTTGTATCGTTACTTTGTCGTATTGCTAAATGTCAAAAACGCAACATATCAATTCAATGTATACAGTCAATTCACTTTGAGTAAAAACTGTGCCGAATCTTTGATACCCTCCACCGGCAGTTCGAATGTTTAAGGAGTCATGTCTGTATGATGTTATTATTATCTTAAACTGTGACGATTTGTTATTAATTATGGTTTTAGGCGACTAAACTGTTTTTCGGTAGTAGGGTTTATATGGGGCCTAGGGTAAATTATGTACCGATCTTCACGAAATTTCACAGTGTTATTTCTAGTCCTAAAAAACTGTGACGTACCAAATTTTCTTACACTAGCGTTATTTTTTACGGTTTTAGGCGTACTAAACTGTTTTCCGGTAGTAGTGTTTATATGGGGCTTATGGTAAATTATGGACGAAATTTTACAGCGCGATTTCCAGTCAAATAAAACAAATTTTTGCAAAATCTTATCTCATTCCGTGCCTTGTTCCAGCATTTATGTTATTTTTTTGTAACAAAATTATCAATTTTTTTAGGTGGTGGTTCCACATTTTGATTCATAGTTCTGGTCCTACTGAACCGATTTTGCTGGATTTCAATCCCAAACTGCTTAGGATAACTACAAGCAATTTGGCACCAAGTTTGTGCATTTCTTTTGAGTTGTTCGAAAGTGAGCGTGTTTTCAACAGACGGACAGACAGACGGACATGGCTAAATCGACTTAGAATTACTCAAGGACCAAGAATATATATACTTTATGTGGTCTAAGATGAATAATAAAAAAGTTTCACACGGAATGACAAACTTAATATACCCTCTTCACAACTAATTGTGGTGGAGGGTATAAAAAGGAAATTTGTCATTTTTGGTAAAAATTTGTTACTTCACTCTCGTTGTTTATTTATATCTTCTTCTTTTATATTTGCCATTTACATTATTCGATACCATGAAATGGAGCCAGGTATGGGAGTTTTAATTTTTATTGGAATTGTAATAAATATTAATTGATAAGAAATTTTAATTCAAATAGTTAAAAAAAATAAATTCAAATGAATTAAACATCTATTAATCATTAAGAAAAATTCAATTAGTGGTATTTGCAATCACATTCTAAAAAAATTGTTAGAAATTTACCAAACAAATTGAAAATTTTCAGGCCTGGTATAAATACAAAATTATTCAGAATACATAAAAATCAATCGTAAAACTAGACAACTCTTTTGTAGACGATTAAAAAGCATATACGAAGATAATGAGAGCTTGCGCATTTTATAATTATGCTTTCAAAAAAAAATAACAGGTGCCATATAAACCCCCTTCGTAAAATCACTTAAGTCAAACAAAGTTCATAAAGATGAAACCAAATAACATGCGGCACAAAGAACTTGTACATGAATCTTAACCTTATAACCAGGGAAACCAGAAATATGCTCTAAAAACCACGTTTTATGCGCATTAAATATGCAGTAAAAACCCGAAAATATGCCCTGAAAAATGTTTAAAATATGCTCTAAAAATTAAAAATTTCTGATATGAAGACACAATATTCAATAATTGAATATCAAAATTTAAAAAAAAAACCTAAAAATATTATCGCTTAAGCCCATATTGGGTTAAAATTCATATAAGTAATGTTTGCGCCGAATATTATCTAGATATTAACATCCATATGGGTTTTAAAGGGATTTTAGATACGGTCGCTAAATTGTTAACATTTAAAAGGAAGTTAAAGCTATTTAAGGATGGAAGCTTTGAGCAAATGTAAACCGATTCGAAAATAATTTAATTAGCAGTAAAATATTTTTAAGGCGAATTTAATTTAAATACCATCATAATTAGATAGCTTGCGGACACAAGGAGTCCAATTTGGATGTGAAATTATAGACCGATTCTCACCATTTGCATAGACTTTGTCCATATTTGATCAAATTATCTACAAAATTGGAACTTGTACTTTGCGCACAAGGCTAACATGGACAGAAAACAAGCCAGACGGACGGATGGACATCGTTAAATCACTTTAAAAAGAGATTCTGAGTCGATCGGAATACTAAAAGATTGGTCTAGATCAGTGATAACCAAGCCCCGAACGCACGCACACAAAGATATTATGTACTTGCGTGCGGTCACAGAGACTGATGATAGTCTGATGTTTTGAAACGAACAAAGTTGTTGTATGCATGTGAATTGCCACCGTGTCTGTGTGAAAAATACGATTATTGACTGACTCGCGAGCCTATGGAGTGGCTATCACTGGTCTAGATACAAATTGCATAACATTTAATGACAACCTGCTTTGTCTTACAATTTTAGAGTAAAAATTAAATGTAGATGTCGAAATTGAAGTAACAGACTTTCAAAAACAAAAAATTTTTTTGCTGCGAAAGCTTCTGTAGGCATCTAAAAAAATTTAATATTTATCAAAATATGCCTTAAAAAGGCAAAATATGCGCTATAAACCTAAAAAATGCTGCAAAAAGGCTCTTTTAACTAAATTATGCAAAAAAATGCTGCAAACGGTAAAATATGCAAAAATATGCACTAGCAAATCGATGCCAACATTCATAAAAAGCTCTAAAACGGATAAATAAATTGTTTCTGTCATGATTAGTCGTACAAGGAAAAACATACAATTTCATATTTATGGTTTCCCTGTTCATAACATAGTTTTGTTCTGGCTGGTCCATGATTGCCCATGGGTCCCAAATGGAGTACACTCTCGAAAATTTGTCTTTTAATTTTGTGGTAAAGGGCATCATATGATCGGGCTTGACCGACTTTACTATTTTATTTGTGTTTTTAGGGAGTTTAGCCCTGTTCCCACCAAAAAGAAATCAAAAAAAAATCTTTTTGAAAATTTAAACTGTTGCCAGCCTTTCGAAAATTTGAAATATATATACATATAAGTATGTCTATATTTAATTTTTTTTTTTTTTAAGTTTAATTTACCTCTGGCTGGCTTAAATTATCTCTCATTTTGTGTTTATGTGCATGTGTGTATGTATGTATTTATTTCATTTTATATTTTTATATAAGTTTGGCGCCACATTGATTTTGCGTGCGAATATTTATTATTAAATTATGTTTATTAATATTTCATTTTTATATTGTTATTATTATTATTTTTTTTCTATCTTTCTTCTTTCACCACTTAGGAAGAAAAAAAATTTATTTTTATTGCTTTTTTTATTATGAGCTCATATTTTTTTATTTTTTTTTTTTTTGTTTAATATTTTTTTTTTATGAAGATGTTGATTAGAAAATTAAATATTATCATAAAAATTATATTGAAACATACAATTAATTACGAACAACAACAATATTAGGTTTTATTTTTTATAAATTAACAAATTATTAGCAAGTTTTATGGGCATATAATTTGTTAAAGTAACCAAAAAAAATATTTTAAAAAAATATTTAAAGGGATTTGTTTTCTCTTTCTTATTACAAAACACATAAAATTTTTATTATTTATTGTTTTTTCATTTGTTTTAATAAGTAGGTTAATGTTAAATGTTTTTTTTTTTATTATATTAAAGATGATAAAAACATAAATTAAATTATTATTTTCAATTAAAGAAAGAAATTAAAAGTCTTATTAAGACATGTGTGTTTTGTATTTTTTTTTTAATTTTTTTATTTTTTTTTTTTTTTAATTTTAAATTTAACTTTTTTAACACAAAAGCAATTTGGAAACATGAAGTTTTATAAAGTTATGATAAAAAACTAAAAAAAATTTCCCAAAACTACACTAGACTAACTTTACATCATGACTTTTTTGCTTTGGAAAGCAGGCATGACTTTGATTTGTCTAGGCGATGGTTTAATGACAAGCTAGGACTTGATTTTTAATACAGTAGAATCCCGATAACTCGTAATGGCAAGGGACCGGCCATTTCTTACGAATTATAGGGGTTTTCGATTAAGCGGGGTTTCGATTTAACGGGGTTAAAATAAAATAAAATAAAACGAATTAACGGGGTTTTTCAATTTATTTGCCAAAACGATACAAAAAACATAAAAAACAATTGTTAAAAAAAAATATAAAAGTTATTCATGTAACAAACTGATCTTAAGAAATTAAACACACGCACAAGCAAAAACCCACGCAAAAAAAATCAAAACGGTAAACAAAAAGGCATTATTTCCATGTTTCTGTTGTTTTCATTACGAATTATAAGTGGTAGTTAGTCTGTGTTCATACGGCTCATGTCTTATTGACAAGATTGCAACTTTATAGGCGAGACGGACGAGGGGAAAATAAATGCGTACACAGATGCATGTACTGTCTTTACGTTTTGCTTTCTTATTCGTTGTTTAATTTTGTTTTTGTTTTCAATATCAAAGAAAACAAAATAAAAAACATGTCGTCAACATGACATGAATCATTTGAACGCCAATTCATGTTCAAAGAAGAAAAGGGAAGAATCTTGTCAATAAGACATGAGCCGTATGAACTCAGACTTACACTCAATTCACATGAGGGCTTTTACGACGTCGTTTTATCTTGATTCCCTTTTAAAGCAACTTCCAAATTCTCTTTGCGTTCCTACGATGATTTTTGGTTGCATGTCTTTTTTTTTATTTACAGTATGGCCTTGAATACCCGTCATTCGATTAACCGGCAGCTTCAATTAAATGGAAAAAAAAATTTTTTGCACTGATTTAAATCGCCTCTATTATCCGGCATTATCTCTGTTATCCGATATTATAAACAAATTATCTTTTTTTCGTTAACTTTTGAACAATCAAAAGAAATTTAAATAAACGAAGAAAGAGAATTTCCCAACGTACTGGAAGCATGTTCTGCCAAATTTACTTTTTGCCTCATGTTTACATAATAGTACATTATATTTTTACATTAAATAAGAAACACACAAAAAAAAATAATTAAGAATTCTGCCGATCCCGTCTATTATCGATAATCGAGGTCTCGTCTCACTGTACTTTCAACCACACACTTCAAAGTAAGAAAAAGAATAAAACGTAACAAGAAAAAGTTAAGAGATATATAAAAAACGACATGCAAAACACAAAACGAGTCGTTTTGTTTACCCCTCTTTCTTTTCTACACCGCTCACCAACAAACCAAAAGAGACGTCGACAAAGCGAAGTCATAAAAGCCTCCATGTGAATTGACTGTTAGCAAACAATTACGATTTATAAGAGATAAAGAAGATTGTATTTGAAAAAAAAAATTTTACGAATTAACTAGACTTTTTCAAGGGACCGACAGTTTATTGTGAATTATCGGGAATTAAGATTTATTGGGGTACGAACTATTGGGATTTGACTGTATAACTTTTCTAGTGGGAGGAACAGCAGCAAATAAAACTATTATGCGTTAAAAAAATTTAACAAAAAATAGCGTGGACTATATTTTTATCTTGACTTTTTTGCTTTGGGGAGCAGGCATGACTTTGAACTCTGTAGGCGAAGGCTAATTGACAGGCTAAGACTGAATTGAGTTGAATTTTGACTGTTTTACTGTGATGAACAGGCATGCATTTTTTTTATCTTCTCCGCTTGCCTCTTTAAAACTTTCATCTAAACAAATTTTATGTCAAAACATTAAAAAAAAACCTTAAACCTCCTTTTTTTAATTCTTAATATCTTATTTATTTTCCCTTATTAATTCTTTTTTTTATAATTTTTTTTTTTTGCAGTTTCCGAATGTCAGTTTGGCAAAACTTTACGTGAATTAGGCTCGACCTGGTATGCCGATTTGGGACCACCATTCGGCGTTATGTACTGCATTAAATGTGAATGTGTGGCGGTAAGTTTTCAAACAAATTTTAGTAATAAATTTTTTTTTTTTTTTTTTTTGTTAGTAATTTTTGCTTAAATTTGTTTTTGTTTTAAATGGTGAGTTTTCACAAAAAAGAAAAAAAATGATTAATGATTTTTTTAAAGGTCTTTTATAACCAACATGTTTTTTTAATTTTTCTTTAATTTTTTTTTTTTTAAATTATTAAGAAGAAAAAAATAAGAAACATGACAGGAAAATTTTTAAAATTAATTTAAAATTTTCGAAAATTTTGAAAATTGTATTAAAAACTTTTTAACAAACAATCTGGATAATTTCAAATAACGTGTGCTGGTTGTCTTGAGGGGTTTTAAATGATTAATAACTTTATATATTTATGTATGTATATATTATTTCGTTTAGACGTTTTTCGTTTTCTCGCTTTAATGTATTACGCAAATTATTGTTAACACGAAAAAACAATTTGACTTTTTTTTTTTTAATTAATTTCTTTCTATCTGCTTTTTTTATAACACTTGATGATGTCTTGTTTTTGGCCTCGTTAAAATATTCTATAGAGCAGATCAGTAGAATACAGTTTTTTTATTTTTAATGCAGAAAATTTAAGAGAAAATAAAGTAAATATGAGAAGAATGGCAAAAAAAAAAAGCATTTAATTGACGCCATAAAGTCTTTTTTTAGTCTGCATGTCTGTGATTTTTATAAATGTATTATTTTTCTTTATATTTGTCTGTATTTTTTTTTTCTTCTGTTTTTTGCGAATGTCTCAAGTCTTCTGGGATTAAATTTAATCATGATTATTTTTATACCCTGCATAAATGTACACCACCAGCACAAATTAAATTGCATAAAAAACAGGTGATATTTAATATTTTGATGTTTTTTTTTTTTTTTGAAATGTACAGCAAAGTTACGTAGGGACCTTTTAAGTTTTAAGGTTCAGTTAGGCGAACGTTGCTGTACCGTATCTGTACTGTATCCATCAGCTGTTCGCTTTTTGTTATATGAAAACCAATACAAAAGCTTACCGAAATGCAATGTACCGTAGTTGCAACGTAACAATCTGTATAAAATAGAATTTCATGCCGTTGTTACGTGACATTTGTAAGACAGTGATGGGCGGCTTGTATGTTACATTAAATGCGGGTAATTTTGCTCTTTTTTTTTGTACTTTTTTTCAGTATATCTATGGAATTGCGACAAAACAACTTACAATACAACATATTTCCAAATATACAAATATACACATGTGTAGATGTTTAAAATAAACAAATGCATATACACATCCAATGAAAAAGGGAAACATATAAAAGACTTTAAATTTTGATTCCCATCACTGTGCGTTTTGTTTTATGTACACTATTGCTTTTTGTTTATGTATGGGAAAACATCCCTGAAGGAAAGTGTCTCAAAGTCACCAGTTTTGCCGACTATATTGGTGACATTATCAACGAAGTGTCTACACTACATTACATTTGCCACTATATTTTGCTTGAATACAAAAAAGAGTTTATCAATGACAACTGATAAGTACAATTCCTATAAAAGTTGAAGAAATAATAAAAAAAGATTGCTATGATTTCGTATTCTTACAAAAAGTGTAGACTACTTTTACTAAAATGTACTAGCGATTCTCTGGTTCATATGTCTACATATGTTCCCAAAAGAACTACCTAGTCAGTACGAAGTCAGTAGTACCAACGTCAGTAGTAGATTTCCAATGACACGCACATGTTAAATGTCTATTGTAAATAACATTGCCTGGTGTATAATAAGTCATTAGTACTGGTGACTGTGTCAATAGTGAATCAGTACAGATTCACTAGTGACATTTCCTGCAGGGATATGACACGTTTTTAAACGTTCTATAAGTGCGCCAACGTGATTACAGTACGGTGCGGTACATTACGGGTACAGCAACGTTCGCCTAACTGAGCCTTTAAGAAAAAGTTACAGGTGAATTTTGATTTATTTTAATTATTTGAAAGTCAAATAAATTCCAAAGTTTTCAAAAAAAAAACTTTTAAAAAAAAATCTGCCAACTTAAAATTATTGGAAAAATTTTCAATTTCTGTAAATATTTAGCATTGTGGTTATTTTATTGAAATGTTTAATGATCAAAGTTTTGCACAAAAAGAAAAAAAAACTTTTTTTGATCATTTTTAATCTTGACTGAACGAGGGATTGAACTCGGGTCTAATTTGCATGCTTCGAGAATTACGAGATTCTTATCATCAGAATTATTTGCAGTTTTACACTTTCCGCCACTGCGACTGGCTGGCGAATCATTAAAATAATTTAATTTTTTTTTTCTTATTTATTTTCTATTAAAATAATGTATTACATTCTTCATGCAAAAAACCTGCAAAGCCCTGCAGACAAGCCCGCAAGAATAAAAATAAAATTTTATGAACTTCAGCCTAATTTAAAAATATTAAAAATTTTTTGTTTTTTTCAACAGATTTTGTTATTCGTGCTTAAATCCCAGTTTTTATTCTTAACAAAAACACTTGAAATTTATTGTTGATGGGATAAGCTATTCCTATGCATTTCACTTGTTGCTTAGGCCAGATCATCAGGAAACTTCATCCATAAAGATTTTAGACAAACTAAAGATATTAAACCAAATAAAACTGTTAAACGTATAAGAATTATAGCAACAGTTCTACATGTAACCATATCAAAGCTTAAACAAAACACATCAACAATAAACAACAGTGGGTTTATCTCATCTTACATTCCCCACTACAATTAGTTGAAATTCTCTCAACAGAATAAAAACTGGGAATTAAGCACGAATAACAAAATCTTTTGAAATTAAAATTTTGTATTCCCAAAAATTGAAATTACTTTTTGATTTTTTGTTTTTAATTAAGGTTATTTACTAAATCAAAGTAATTCTAGAACTGTCTTTTAGTTTCAACAAAAAAGGAATATTTCACTTATCTTTTTAAATTCCAAATCCAGTCTCACTTTTTGCTAAGAATTATTTTCCTTTTCAATTAAGGCATTCTGCAAAATTTTAGCATTTCTAAGCGAAATAACAAAATTAATAAAGCAAAGATCAAATTAACCCCCCCAAAAAATGTGGTTAACCTAAAAAATCTATTTTAAATCATTTAAATTTCCTTCCAAATAAAAATTCTTCTTGTAGACGCATTTAAAAGCATCCAAATAAAATTTTATGTTTCTAATTAAAAAAATTCAAAAAACAAAAAAGCTAAATTTCATATCAAAAATTAATAATACCAATTAAAAGCTCTAAAATTCAAATTTTTTTTTTATGATAAACAACATTTCATTTTTTGCAAAACATCTAGAATTATCAATAAATTATAAAAAAAAATTTATGAGTTAATTAAAATTTATGAAAAACAAATGGATTTTGAAAACAGACAGTCGTAAAAAACAAAATAAAGCAAAAAAAAAAAAATTTTAAATATGTATACGAAAAAAAAATTTTTTTCTCACGGAATAAATTTACTAAAAAAATCATTATAATTCCTCTTCCAGGTTCCCAAAAAACGGCGCATTGTGGCTCGTGTTCAATGTCGCAATATTAAAAACGAATGCCCGCCTGCCTTGTGCGATGATCCCATCCTGTTGCCTGGTAAATGTTGTAAAACATGTCCCGGCGATAAAAATAATGGTAAGTTTCTTTTTTTTTTTATTTATTATATTTAAAATTATTTCAATTACTTATTCTTGAATGAATCATTAATGTTTTCAAATCCCTAATTTTTTTTCACAAATCGCCATGACTTTTAAAAGGAAAAAAAATTTAAATTTATAATCGCTACATAAATTATAAAATATTTCAAGCATTTAAAAATAAATTGTCTGCTAGATTAAGCAAAAAAAAAAAAAAAAAAATTATAACTTTTTTTTTAATTAAAAAAAAATTTTGGACAGAGGAAAATGGTTGTTTTTCTTTTTAATCTGAATTTTTTGACTTACTTATATTTTTTGATATATTGAAGTAATTTTGGGTGTGTGTGTTTTTTTTTTTTTTGTAAAATTTTTATAAAAGATTCTTGTCGTTTTTGATCATAATAAACATATTTCAACCAATTTTATGGGCAGCGAAAAATTGCTGCAAAAAAAATCAGATACACATTCACCAGAAGATTTTCAATGACAAAAATACAAAAATTTTCGCAAAAAAAAAATATTTAAAATTAAGACAGCAGCAGACAATTTTATATATATGTTTATATATACATATTTAAGTTTATTTTAAATAATTAAAAAAAAAATTTAAGCACTTAAAGAAATTTCTTGCTGAAACAGGTCTTCAAATTCAAAGAAAAGCTTTTAGTTATACCAAAAGCTTTTGTAAATATTAAACTCTTTTTTTTTAAATACAAAATTTAAATTTCAATTTGTTAATAACTGTCAAAATTTTAAAAAAGCTTAAAGCTTAAGTAAAAGCTTTTTCTTTAGTAAAATAATTTAATGAAAAAAATTTGATGAATTCAAGCTTAACAAAATATGTATCAAAATTTTATATAGTGAAAATATTAATTCTTCTTTCTTATTTTGCATTTTGCATTATAATTACTAAATTTATAACTGTCGTCATTTAAAAAAAAAAAAAAACTGAATTAGATTGAAAATTTAATTTAACGAAAATTTCTATGGAAATTATTTTTTTTTTTAAACCTAAGAATACAGCAGGATTTTTTTACGAATTTCAATAAAATTCTGTTAATTCCTTTAAAAATTGATAATAAGCTTTTAGCTTAATTGAAAGCTTTTTCTTAATTTACTGCTTTAAAAAACATAAAATTTCCTTAAATTTAGCACAAATTAAAAAAAAATTATGTAAACTTTAAAAGCTTTTAGCTTTACAAAAGCTGTATGTTTCAAAAAAGCTGTAACCTAAAAACTAATTTTTTTTTTCTAATAAACGGTTGTTAAATTTTATAATCGTTTTTGACTACGAGGATTAATCTTTTTTGTGGTTTAAGTTAAAAAAACATAGCTTTTTTTTTAATAAACTGAAATTTTAAAAGCTTAAGGAATTAAAGAAAGCTTTTTATACAGATTTCAGTCAATTGTATACACATTTTTTTATTTTCTTTTAATTTAATAAATATTCTTTAAAAAAAAACTTAAAGCTCCTAAGTTAGAATCACTAATAGTATTTTAAGCCCTGCTTTTAACTATTAATTATAAAGGATTTCATATTTTGAATATGTTTATTGTATACCCTTGTTGATATTACATGGAGATTTCTTTGATATAAGTTCAAAGTTTCTTTCAGCTTTCAAAAAATGTAAATAAAAATTTAAAAAAACATCAAACAAAAAAACCTTTTTTGTGGAATAAAGCTTAAAAATAACAAAACATTCCTCTTAAATAATCTAGAAATGTAAAAAGCTTAAGTGATTTCATAATGCTTCTTATCCAGATTTCAGATAATTTTATGCATATTTCAAAGGCTTTAGGCTTTTAATAAAGCTTGGCAAACAGATTACTGATAATTTTATACAATTTTAAATTTCATTAAAATTTAAAAACTGGGGTCTAATTACCGCATACGATATCGAGCAATATTGATCGAAATTTTTTATTTTGGTATTATGACTCTCGATATCGAGTGAAATGTATCGTAATTTGAGATGATAGCATTGGATATCGAGTAACCAAAGCCATTACAACTCTCTAGTTTTCATTCGATACGTCAGTGTCTATCGAATGCAGAAAAATACGACAGTTTACTCGATACGATAGCTTACTCGATATCGAATGCGGTAATTAGGCCCCTGCTCTTAAAGCTTTAAGATTTTTATTAAAAAGTTTTCTATATTTATAGGTAATAGTTTTTTTTTTTTTTTTGAAGATTATTAAAACTCACATAGAAAATTCGATTTATAAACCCCTTTAAAGTTAAAAAACACTTTAAGCTTTTAGAAAAAGGTAAGCTTTCGAATGAGCTTTTGATATACTTGCTTTAAAATTCTTAAACATTTTCTTAGTGTAGTTTTTTCTAAAATATTTTTTTTTTTTTTTTGTCTGAGACTTTATCACTTTTAAAAGTGTTATTCTGAAATTTAACAAGATTTTTTCATGTTCTTATGTTGGTTTTTTTTTTTTTTTTTTTTTTTTAAGAACAAAATTAATTTCTACAACATCTGCTTAAAAAAAATTTTGCATTTTTTATTATTAAGAATTTTAATAATTTTTTATCAAAAGAAAATTTGTAAGAAAAAAGCACCTCTTTGAAAAAAAAGAATTCTTAAATTTTCAAGATTGGCGTCTGTCTACACGAGCAAACAACGTCAATATGTGTCGTCGAAAAACAAATTAAAAAAAATTCTTTTTATTCAAAATGACTATCACTTTTTTTTTTTTTTTTTTTTTTTTTGTTTAACGTATAAAATCAATTCTGATACAATCAAAACTGACTATCATGATCTTCAGCAAAAGTGCGTAAATTCTTGCTTGAATTTTAATTTAAAAATAAACTTTTTTATTATATAAATAAATATTGTATTATATATAATTAACCTTCTTTTTATAAGTAATTTTCTGCCTGAATGGCATACATAATTAATTTAAAAGTATACAAAAAAAAAGTTTTATTTTAAATTGGCGTCATTCACTCACAAAAAAATAACAATAAAACGAAATTTTTTAGGCGTTTTTTGTGTTCATACAACTTGCCAAGGTGTGGAAATTAAACAAATAGTTTACAGTGAAAAAAAAAATAAAATTTTATAAAGAAATTGTTATAAACAATCACGTTTTAAGGGATATGTGTATTCATAAACAAATTGTCGCTATGTCTGGCCTGGCAAATTAGAACAATTAAATGAGTCATATTAAAGTTCACTATGAAAAAAACGCGTTATTTTCAACACTTCGAAGTGCTGCCAACCTATTAAATGTATCCAAAATTTAATTTCTGCGCCTTGGTGGAGGCACATCCCTGCTTTTGATTGCATTTTTTTGTTTTTTTTTGTTTTTATTTTTTTTTAAGACCAAAAGGTATTTCAAAAGTATTGCTACAACATCAGAGGTACTTCTTCTGCTCTCAAACAGATCTTATCATTTGATCTTTGAAGTATTCGTTGTTGTTGTCCAGATAACTCAACACGGTCTGGTGTTTTTGTGTTGTCCGGCTTAATTCAAAAACTTTTGTTTTTTATGGTTTTGGGTAATTTTTCTTTAAAGGAATCTTTTTTTTTACACACAAAAGTGAGAAATGAATGAATTTCATTTTTAAGATAAATGAGATTTCTACGTTTGAGAATGTGTACACACACAAATTCTTTTTAATGATTAATATTGAACAAAATTTTAAGGAATTTACAAAAAAAAAAAAAGTTTAAGCATTTCAGATTTTCAAAAAAGAAAAGGTGTTAATTAAGAAATTGAACTGGAGTTCAGAAAATGAAAAGAATTACGAAAAATCTTTAAAGCAAAATTTATTTAATAAAACTAACTATTCCGTTTAAGGTAAAAAATTAAAATAATAAAAAAATCGTTTTTAACCTAAAAAAAATTAGATTGGTTTACACATACACTCCACTCAAAAAGTGAAAAGTTGTAAAAAAAATTTTCGGTTTTTGCTCGACAATTTTTGGTTTCGACTGCAGTTTTTTAAGCGCTGATTTAAAAAAGCTATTAAAAAATAAAACTAAGTCGTCCAACCGGTTAGCTACCGGTAAGGCGAATGTTAAATCCTTTTTACTTATTCAACAAATTCTTAGAGAATCTTTACAAAATTCTTTTCTGAGCCGCCATTTTTTTGAAATTTAAATTTTTTTTACAATTTAAGCCTTATTTATGTTTTTTTTTTTTTTGGAATTTGTTTAAGTCATTAACATTTTACTAAGACCCCATTATTACTATTTTATTATTATTTTAATTTAGATTACATTCCTTTATCTGATTATAATCTTTATTTTATGGCTTTTAAAATAATTAAACAAACAAAAAACAAAACCGCTTTGATTTTAGTTCTTATTTGATTTTAAAGGTTGATTTTATTAAAAAAAAAAAAAAAAGGAAATCCTAAAAGATTGTCACAGTTTCAAAAATCAACCAAGAAAAAAAAGTCACGAACACAAATTATTTCATTAAGAAAAAAAAAATGAGAAGACGCTTTTTTATCAACCGAGAATTTCCGAAGACGGTTTTAGTTTAATAAAATAAAGATTTTTTTTTTTTTTTTTATTTTCTTTAACTGGGGTGTTGTTTTAACTACTAGTGCTTAGAATTATCTTTCAAAGATCTCGGGTTTTATGTAGAGATCTTGTTATTGTTGTTGTAGCTTAAGTATTTAAACTCCCGCTGAGTGATTGTTTGGTAGAAGAAGAAAAAGTAAAAAGGTACGTAGAACAATTTTTACTACATTTACCTTAAAATGAGATAATTTAATAAGCGTTAAAATGCTCGAGTTATGTCATTATAAAAACAATGTTTAAAATGATGACCAAAGCATTTTTTTATTTTGTGGCAAGCTGCATAAATTAAAGATGGTTGTATAAGAAAACCTTAAGGAATCAAGACATTGGCAAGTCACTGTAACGTAGCAGTTGTTGTTGTTGTTAAGAGGAGTTTGTAACTTCTCTAGTATTCATATTCACACAAACAACCACACAACAAACATGAGGAGGCATCATGCTGTAAATTTTAATGATAATGATGACAATAATGAGCCAGCAGTAAAAAGATCTCTTCTACGATGGAAATGATTTGTTAAGGCTTAAATATGTTGTTGACAATAATTTTAAGAATTTTTAGCTTTATTGAGATTTTTTTTTTTTTTTTTTTTTTTTTTTTTTGTCTTAAACGCTTTTTAAGTTATTTATACTGCATTATATAAAAAAAAACTATATGGATATAATATTTTCAATTGTAAAGAGTTTGAAAAAAAGTAAATGACTTTTTTTGGTTTTATATGGCATATTTTTGTCATAACCAAATTTGGTATTGAAGTGGCTGCCAGCTCAGTGTTTAGTTTACCAAACAATACTCAACTTCTTTTGATGTATTTTTTTTTATTGATTTTTTGCTCATTTATAAAGGAGTTTTACTACTCTAGTCATATTTAGTAATTGTGGCCAACTACTACTACTACTACTGCTGCTGCTGCTGCTGTATATGCATCATGCAACAAACTTCCAAGTCAGTAAGTTAAAATTGTGGCCAGTGGTGTTTAAATGTTGGCTGTGTGCAATTGTAATGTATTTGGTATGATTTTAACTTGTTTCTTTTTTTTTTTTTTTTTGCTCTACCACTTTTATATAAAGTTGCACTATTATGGAAACGAGTTCATGTTTTGATAAATGCCTAGGCACCTTCATCATCTCAAAAGCCTCATCATTTTCAGCCAACAATTCTTTAACTCCACAATTTAGCATTTTTACTAGAAAAAAATTCCATTTTTTTGCTTTTTGTTTTAATAAAAAGTGAAAATTTGCTTTACATTTTTTTTTTTTTTTTCTCAAAATCAAACTTCAATCTTAAGAATTTTTCTAGAATTATAGACTCCATGTAATAATAGAGAAAAACTTACAACCTGTTCTTAAAAAAAAAATTAAAAAAATAAAGCTTGGCAAACTTACCTTATAAGGTTTCCCCCTTTAACGCTGGCTACTGCCTCCTTATAAATAGCCTGTAACAAAGAAATTATAAATATTTCAAATATTTTAACAATTTATACAATCATGGTGAAATAAAAAATTTAAGAAAAAAAAAATACTTTGTTAAAGAAAATTTCTTAATAAATCCTCAGAGATTTAACAGAAAAGTCTTTATAAAGTTTCTCTTAAAGCTTTCTTTGTAATGTTAAACAGTTTTTAACAACAACTACTAAGACCAAAAACCGCAGGAGGTGACTATAAAAATGCCAAGAGATTAAGCCACACAAGTAGAGACAGTTGAAAAATTGTAAACAAAAACAAAAAAAAAGTTTTTCCACATTTTTGTTAAGAAAACGAAAAACTATTTATAAATTTATTTACCTTAATTAAATATTTACAAGATTTAAAATCATTTGACATAAAAAATTTCTCGAAATTTCTAAAAAAAAAAAAAAAACTAGCAAAAAGTAATCGGTAGCCAGTTTAACAAAACTATCTACAAGAAATTTAACTACCTTAATTAAACATTTACTAGATTTAAATTATTTCACAACAAAAATTTCTTGAAAGTTCTAATAAAACACAAAAAGTAATCGGTAACCCTTTTAAAAAAACTACCAACAAAAAAATTCAACTCCTAAGTTAAATATATCCAAGATTTAAAATCATTTCACAATAAAAATTTCTCGAAATAAAAAAAAACACAAAAAGTAATCGGTAACCGGTAACCGGTTTAATAAAATTAGCAACAACTTATTTAACTGCCTTAATTAAATAGTTAAAAGATTTAAAATCATTTAAAAATATAAATTTCTTGAAATTTTTAAAAAATAACAAAAAGTAATCGGTAGCCAATTTAACAAAACTCGCTAAAAAAAAATTTAACTATGTACTTTAATTAAACATTAACTAGATTTAAAATCATTTCTCGACAATCATTTCTTAAAATTTCTAAATATAAGAAAAAGTAGTCGGTAACCAGTTTAACACAACTTTGAAATAAACAGTTTGGAATAACTTAAATAAATAGTATACTAAAAAAAACCTTATAAAAACCTTGAAATTTGTTCAAAAATCCTTTTACTTTAAAAAAGTAACCGGTAACCATTATAAGAAATATAACATATCGCGCTGTATTAACTCAAATTTTAAAAATGTTTATTAGAAGCAAAACAATTTTTAATTTTACATCAAAGGCATATGAAAAATAGTTCTTAAGCCAACCGTTTTATTATCAAAAAGTAGACAAATTACTTCCAAAAAGTAAACAAATAAAAATTTTGAGTTAATGCGCTATTGTTGAACCAGTGCGATTATATATCAAAAATATTTTTTTTGTTTTCCATAAAATCGTATTCTCTTTTAAAGCATTTTTACCTAAAGTAAAAATGTTTTCCTAAACAAACAAAAGTTATTGGTAACCATTACAAAAAAAAATTCAACATAAAAAGTTTTCCAAAAATCCTTGAAATTCAAGAGAGTAATCGATTACCATTACTAGAAGTATTAGAGAAATAATTTTTTACCTGTTTAAAATTGGAATCATTTTAAAAGTAATTAAATAAAATAGTTTTTTCTTTAAACAACAAAAAGTAATTGGTAACCATTTAAGAAAAAAAAATTTAAAAGCATAAACTAGCTCTTTTTATTTTTAGTATAGATATAGTAAAAACAATAAACATTATCAAAGCATTACAAATTTTACAAAACTCCGATTAATTAAAATAGTTACCGATTACCATTTTAAGAAAGAGTACAAAATGGTGAATATTTTTGCTAAGATACAACCTAAAAGCCATTAAAAGCAAAAAAACATAAGAAACATTAAAATGTTTTCTTTAATAACGAAATGTAATCGATACTCATTACAACAAAAATGTTAAATAACCACCTCTTTTTAACAGTCTAAACACTAAACATTATTAAAACATTAAAATTTTGGCAAAAATCCTTTAAATTAAAAAAAGTAATCGATAACCATTATAAGAAAGAGTACAAAATAGTGAATATTTTTGCTTGCATACAACTCTTAAGCAATTTAACCATTAAAAGCAATTTAACAAAAGAAACAGTGTAGTTTTTTCTTAAAACACAAAAAGTAATCGGTAACCGTTATAATAGAAAGTTGAAATAACCGGTTCTTAATGATTCTAATCAATTTTCAAAACAATATAGATTATTAAAATATAATATAATGGGTTCAACGGTCGGCTAGTTGGTATGTAGTAAGCCGGTCTATCAGTTTGAGAGCTGCAGGTTCGATTTCCGTCCCGTCCGTTCCGAATGGGCTAAAGAGCTACCTTATTACTGCTCAGTATATTGAGTTAAAATATATACAATTTGCAATGGTTTTTGTAACATTTAATAAATAATAAAATATCAACAAATAATAATATTTGTTCAAAAAACAAAAAGTAATCGGTACTTCAAAAAACTTTATTTGCCAAATTTTGCACTCATATGGATTTTTTTTTATTTTTTCGTTATATAACGAAAGTTATCGGTTAAGAAACTAAGAAAATTAATTTTAAAAACAATTTAACTATAACCATCCCTGAATTTTATTGGCCATAATAAATCATTAACAATGTTTTTTTATAAGGAATTTAACAGTTTATTATGGAAAAACTAACAAAAAGCAACTTGTTTAATAAAAAATAATGGCATATAGCAAGTTTTCGAGAAAAAAATGTTACAAAAGAAAACTAAAATAATTGGGAGAAAAACAAAAGCAAGACAACTGAAAAAAATTAGATATAGGAAAAAATATAGCAAGAATTTGATAAAAGCTTAAAGTTATAAACAAGTTTTTTTTTTTTTTTTTTTTTTTTTTTTTTTTTAATTTTTCGAATTTATTCTATGAGCTAAATTTCAGTTATGTATTTTATAAAGCTTTTTTGTAATAGTTCTATTCCTACAATTTTTCAGAAATGACTTTATACACTACCAGACTATTATATTGTATTTTCTTTTTACATTTATAAACAAGTTTTAGTTAACCTAAAAAAAATAATAAAAATAAGGAATTTTACAGTTAAAAGAAAAACTGACAACAAAAAAGTTCCAACCTCAAAAAAATTCTAACCTAAAAAAACTATAAACTTAAAAAAATTCTAACCTTAAAAAATTCTAACCTCAAAAAAGAAGAATGTCATAGAATACAGAGTAAACATTTCTAAGCAGAAATTACTAAGAAGCTTAAAAATGAAATGAAACTTATAAAAAACTGTTTGAAATTTCTCACAATTCCTTTAAAATGTCTCCCGGAAATCCGGTTTATTTTTTAGCAAACCTTCTTCCTTTCTTCAATCTACAAAATTCCCAGCATCTGAAAATTTCTTAAAGAATATTTTGGTTAATTAAATCCTAATTTTAACAAAAACTCTTTTGGTACCTCCATAAATTTCGAAATTTAATTATTTAACGACATTTTATTGTCATTTTTGTAACATTTTTTCTGATCCCAAAAATGTTACCAAAAAAAAAAAAAAAAACTTTTAAAAGATTGTCATTAAGAAAAAATGTTTTTCTTGTCAATGAATAAATTGTTTCCAAGAATTCGAGATTTTAAAGATTTCGAAGAAAAGAAGACAAGATTTTCTTTAAATTTGTTTTGTCTTTTAAAATCTATTGTTGTAGTATTAAATTTCTGTTACTAACCGTAAAAATTTACTTTGTACCCTGAACCCAATCCCGAATAACAAAAGAAGAAATATCACGTGTAATGCTGGCAAAGAAGGCGGTAACTTGTTAAGGGTATTATGTCAGAGAAGACTAACAAACAAAAAGAAAATTTAAAGAAAAGATTCCAAAGATATCGTTAGTAGACTCACACAGTAGAAACGAAATGAATTCATTGAGTAGACTGCCGAATATATGGCTGTGTGTGTGAGAGTGTGGATAGGTTACTCCTCTATTCACACATTTTTCTTTTATTTCTTAAACTTCTCCTCAATTCTTCTAAGACAAAAGCGTTTAACACTTTTGTTCGATCAATGAGTTTTGAAATATTTGAAAAGAATGACGCGGTAGGTGATTTTCCATTTTCCTTACAAAAATTCATTCAAGAAAGAAAAATATCTCTCTTTAAATCGATGACATTTTCATGACTAATTTTTCTTAATTTTATTCTTTTCATTGTAGAAACCGATGTCGCTTTAGATACACCGGCACCAATTGAAGAAGAAGAGCGCAATATGAAACGTAAG
This sequence comes from Pollenia angustigena, assembly GCA_930367215.1. Taxonomy (NCBI): domain Eukaryota; kingdom Metazoa; phylum Arthropoda; class Insecta; order Diptera; family Polleniidae; genus Pollenia; species Pollenia angustigena. The sequence goes on along the minus strand of OV884059.1, from coordinate 120,583,051 downwards.
TATTTTTTCCTAAGAATGTCTTTCAAAATCTCTCTCTCTATTTCTCTCTTCCTCTGAATCAAAATAAAAACATTTTTACTTTATATTTCTTTTTAATAAACAGATTTCGCTGCTCTCTTAACTGGCCGCACCTCGCACTTCCTTAAAGGCGAAGAAATGAAGGCCATGTATACCACCCATAATCCCCATAATATTGTGGCCACCGGTCGCTTCATGTTTCACAAAAAGAATCTATATTACTCATTCTACACCTCGGCCAAGGTTAATCGTCCACGTGCCATACAATTTGTAGATGACGGTGGAACCATTTTGGAAGAACATCAATTGCAATTGCCAGCTGGACCCCAATCGATTTATCAGAATGTTACGGGCAAAATTTGTGGTGTATGGCGTCGTGTACCTCGCGATTATAAGCGTTTGTTGCGTGATGAGCGTTTGCATGTTGTCTTGCTATGGGGCGGAAATAAATTCCAAACTGAATTGGCCTTGGCTGGTAAGATTGGTAAATACACTGCTTTGCAATCGGAATTGTTTAGTGCCTTAATGGAACCTGCACCCGGCTCTAAATTGGACTTAATGTCGGGATCTGGTGGTACCGCTATTGTATCGACCAGCAGTGGTGCTGCTTCCTCTATGCATTTGACTTTGGTTTTTAATGGTGTGTTCTCGCCTGAGGAATATATGGATGCTCCCATTAATATACGCATTGAATCCCCCGATCGCCGTGAAGTTGTTTTGGATGAAATTCAAAAAGTACGCAAACCTTCTTCGGAAGTGAATGTTTTGGAAATCTCCTCTCCCATTTCGATACAAAATTTGCGTTTAATGTCCCGAGGCAAGCTCCTGCTAACCATTGAATCTAAGAAGAATCCCAATTTACGTATCCAAGGTCATATTGTTACTCGCACTACTTGTGAAATCTTCCAGACTTTATTGGCTCCACATAACACGGAATCCAAGGCTAGAAGCAGTGGTTTGGCTTGGGTATTTTTGAATACTGATGGTTCTTTGGCTTACAACATTGAGACGGATCAGGTCAATGCCCGTGATCATCCTGAAATCAGTTTGATTGAAGATTTGGGTAAAAGAAAAGCCATGTTGGAAGATTTAACCCCCAGTTTTAATTTCAATCAAGCCATTGGCACTGTTGATAAATTGGGACCTAAAGTAGTGGAATCTTTGTACAATGGAGATTTAGGCGTAAATATTGCCATCGAACATGAAACCAGTTTGATTAGAGGACGTTTGGTATCGCGCCCTGTAGCTGATGCCCGTGACTCCGCTGAACCAATTTTATTGAAAAGATCTGATAATTCTCTTACGGCTCCTAATCATGCCATGGGCATGGCTTGGCTCTCAATAGATAATGAATGCAACTTGCACTATGAAATCACCTTAAGCGGTTTTCAGTCCCACATGCAAGACTTACAAATCTATTTGGAAGAAAAACCCATTGAAGCTATCGGAGCCCCAGTGACGCGCAAATTATTAGAGGAATTCAATGGTTCTTATATGGAAGGTTTCGTTTTGGGTATGCCCTCTAACGAGTTGGTTAAATTAGAGTCCAGTGTTTGCTATTTGGAAATTCATTCCAAGGATAAGAAGGAATTGCTGTTAAGAGGTAAATTGAAGTCGACCAAAGTTCCAGCCCACTGTTTCCCCATTTATACCGATAACAATGTGCCCAATGTATTTTTGCCTGGTGATCGCAATGATGATCTTCTAATTACCCCCGATACCAAATGCTTTCATTCGGGCCGTTTTTATGATGAAACCGAGCAATGGCGCAGCACTGAAGAAACTTGCCAAATGTGTGCCTGCCAAAGAGGCCATGCCACTTGTGAACCGATTAAATGTCCCGCTGTGCATTGCAAACCTAATGAAATGCTAGTACATTTAGAGGGAGAATGTTGTGGTATATGTGAACCCCTGAATTCAAATAACAAAGAAATAGAAGCCAGCAAACGAGGCTGTCGCTTAGGGGATCAATTCCATTTGGCCGGAGCTACTTGGCATCCATTCTTACCACCCAATGGCTTTGATACCTGCACCACCTGCACCTGTGACCTTTTGACTTTGGAAATCAGATGTCCACGCATGGTTTGTCCACCATTGCAGTGCAAGGAAAAGGATGCTTATAGACCAGATAAAAAAGCCTGCTGTAAAGTTTGTCCCGAGGGCAAGATCTCCTCACGCAGTAGCAGCAATAATAATCCCAATGTTTTGCAAGATCAAGGCTCGTCTAAACCCAATGTACGTTCTACCGAGGAAATTTTACAACAAGGAGGCTGCAAAGTAGTCAATAAAGTCTATGAGAATGGGCAAGAATGGCATCCAATTTTGGCCTCCCATGGCGAACAGAAATGTATTAAATGTAGATGCAAGGTAAGTTAAAATTTTTTTTCTTTTTTTAATTTTTCAAAAACTAATGGAATATGATCTTTGTTCGTTTAATTTTTTAGGACTCCAAAGTGAATTGTGATCGCAAACGTTGTTCCCGCTCTACCTGCCAACAAAATAGAGTTTCCTCCAAAAGAAAACTTTTCGAAAAACCTGGCAGTGAACCTCTTATTGACGAATGCTGTTCCTCACAATGCAAAAGACCCCGAAGACATCACCGAAGAACTCAACAACAACAACAACAAAACGAACAAACACCAAAGAAGCTTAATCATCAAGGAGTAAGCAGCTGAATTTTTTAAAAACAAGTTAAACATAAAAAAAGTGTTGGCAATTTGAAAAATTTTTTATTACCAACTTTTTGGAAAAAGCGCTTAAACCTTTTTTTAAAAAACATTTAAACAACAACAACACAAAAAAATTTGAACTTGTTAATTCGAATTTTTTTTTTTTTTTTTCTTCTTTGCAACAAAACTTCAATTCTTCTTAATATGAAAATTTTATTAAATTAAAATTCTACACTGAGAAAAATCTAAAAGTAAAGCAACAAAATAGAAGAGTTAGAGAACCAGAAAACCTTATTTTTTCCTGTAGAAATTTATGAGTTTTCTTAATAATATATGATAGGAAAGCATATAGAAATTGTTATATCTCTATGTATTATATAAACTAAAAACAAAAATACACTTAAAGAAATAAGATATTTAAAAGAAAAACTAACTTAAAACCAGTGCAGTAAGATATAGAAAACAAAATTATTTATTTTATTTAAAAAAGAATTTTTACTACTGGTGTTATAAAGATATTTTTCTAGTTTGAAATCTTTAGAAGAAAATCTTTGAAAAACAATAATTTTCTTTACTTTAACAAAAGAGAAGAAAGAAATTTATTTTGAAATTAATAAAAAGGAATTTATTTTCTTATAAAAAAAAATTTTTTATATTTATATAAATATAAATAGAAACACATCCCAAAAGTTTCGACTGATTGACTGAATGGCAACTTTAGTTTTAAGTTAAAAAATTTAAAAAAAAAATATTTTACTTAAAAACTTATTTGTAATAATATTAAATAAAACTTGTTTTTTTTTTACTAATTTAAAATTACAATAATTTCACATGTCAAAACTTTTTCAAAAAAAAAAAAAAAAAAAAAAATACACCCAAAACCTGTGAAAATCATAAAAAAAAAACTTAAAACTGCACTTAGAGAAAAAACTTGCATAGAATTCCTTAAACAAATCATTTCAATTTCATAAAATTCATACGAAAAAAAAAACATATCCATTTAATTAAACCAACATTGTTGTTATATTTTTTCTAATAATTAAAAAAAAAAACAATATTTCTTAATTATATTTTAAAAATATAATTAAAAGAAATTTAAAACAAAGGAAAATAATTTTTAGTAATTAAAAATAAATGTTTAAAATTATGTATAATTTCTTTATACATAAAAAAAACTTAAAGCATTAAAAACAAACTAAAAAATATTTTTCTTTACAGCCCCAAAAACTCTTAAGATAATACTTAAATATTTTTTTAAAGCTCCCCTGTCCCCTTAAAAAAATAAAAATAAAGAAGAAAAAAACAGAATCGTATTAATTTAAATGTTAATATTTTTTTATTATTATTATTTTAATTGTAATATAATTTAAATTTTCTTTTAAACTTTTTTTTATGATTTAATTTTTTTTTTTTTTTTTTGTAAAATCTTAAAAGAAACAAATATTGTACAATTTTAATTTAATTCCTTAGTTTTTTTTATTTCCTTAATTTTACTTAATTCTTTGTATTATTATTTTTCTCAGTTTTAAATTTTTTTAAATATATAAAAAAAAAACTATAAAATTTTACAAAATATCCATAAAAAAAACAATCTTTTATTTATTCCTTATAATAAAAATCAAGGGCCATTTTCACCAAGTTCAGTTAAAACTAACTATAACTTTAACTTTTAGTTAAAAATATATTTTTGACAGTTGTAACTGATAGTTAATTGTAACTGAACTTGGTGTAATTGGCCGTAAATCCCAAAAGAGCTTCAATACAGTTTTTTTTTTTAAATAGAACACCCTCCTCCCTGTTGCTTCGCAACAAAACACCCCCTTTTCCAATCGAAAACTCTTAACCAAATTTCTTTTCTTTTTTTTCACTTAACATAAAACTATTTTTTAATTTTTTTTATATGTTTGTATTATATAATATAATTAAAAATAATTTAAAAAAAATTAATAGTTTGGATTAAAAAAATAATCATATCTGCTTATGAAAACAATATAGTTTGTATTAGATTTTTGCATCATATAAAATATATATTTACTTCCTGTTTTTGGAATACGAGCGCACAAATCATTCGTTTAACTTACATTTAAGGAAAAACCATTTTTAAATTAAGTTAAACGAAAGAATTTTACGCTCATGTTCTACAAACAGCCAGATATTTTATTATTGTTTTTTTTTTTTTTTTTTTTTTTTTATAAAACTAGTATATTTATTGAAAAAGCAATAAAAATAAAATCTTTAAAGTTTAAAAAAAAAAAATGAAAAGTTAACCCAACTTTATTGAAATATAATAAAGAAAAACAAAATGAAATGCAAAAATAAAAACTTAATTTTATAAAATATTGAAATTAAATAAAAAAAAAAAAAAATGGTGGTTTTATTTAAGGGAAAGTGATATTTTCAGACCGAAACCAAAACAGTGTTTCGGTTGATTTTTCATAACGAACGCGAAACCGAGCGGTTTTTTGCCTACTGCCACTAGAATTTAAGTTTATATAGTAAACTAGCTGACCCGGCAAACGTTGTATTGCTATATAACTTATTTCTTTCAGATGTGTCTGCATGTCAAATTTTAAGAAAACCGGTTGATTAGTTAAGAAGATAATAAATATTATAGGCTTTAGTTCTTTCTAGATGTTACACTATTTGCCAGTCAAATTTCAAGAAAATCAGTTGATTAGTTAAGAAGATATAGGGAGGGGGAGCTTTTACTCCCCTTGCCCTATTTCATGCCCTCTTGTCTTTCAGATGTTACAGTGTCTGCATGCCAAACAGAGAACTGCAAAATTACAATTTTTCTTTATTTATTCATACGCTCAAATTTACATTCACTCTTTGCTTGCAAAACAAAGTTCAACGTTGGTAATTTTTACATAGTTTCGTACACATTTGATTTTTGCATGTGTGCGTTTTTTATTGAAAGTGCTTTTTTCGCATTTTTGTTGCGCACGCAATATAACACCACTGTGTAAATTCAAAAGGAACACATTCTTATACTTTTGCATTCAAGTAGTCATTGTCCACTCGATGGGAGGCTTTGTTAACATTAACAACAATAACAACAATAAACCACTCGATGAGACGCGTTGTTAAAATTAACAACAATAAAAACAACAATAACAAGAATACATTCTACATACAGAACTACTGTACTTTTTAAGATGATAAAAAAAGCCTTCTGTTTCGATGGAAATTGTTTGTACCTACATAAGTATGTGCGTTTAGTTTCATTTCAATTTTTTTTTTCTTGTACTACATAGCAACTGCTGAAAGAATACATGAACAATGATTGCTTGACTTCTGGCTTTTTTGTTTGTATTTTTTTTTTCTTTACCAAAACAATCATTGTCGTACCGAACACACAAACATCTTAATTAAAAAACGAAGCTAACGATGGTAATAATAACAAAGCACGATGTTTTGAATGACTGCAAACCAGCAGCGAATGATTGCGGTTGCGCAAGTTTGATTTAATGAACGCAAGCGAGTGTTTTTGTTGCTGTTCATTTAAAACGATTTTTTTGCAATTGCACAAAGCCGTTCTCTGATGCCAAGCTTTAAAAAACCGGTTGATTAGCTAAGAAGATATAGGGAGGGGCAGCTTTTACCCCATTTGCTTTACACCCTAAATAATTAAAACTATTGGCTATAAAACTTTCCAGCTGTAACACTATTTGCCTGCGAAATTTCAAAGCAATCGGTCGATTAGTTAAGAAGATATTAGGAGGGGGAGCTTTTACCCTTCTTGCCCTATCTCATCCCTATTTTCTTTCAGAAGTTACAGTCTCTGCATGCCAAATTTTAAGAACTCCGGTTGATTAGCTTACAAAATTGGGGAGGCGGAGCTTTTACCCCTATTGCCCTATTTCACGCCCTAAATAATAAAAATTTTAGGCTATAGTTCTTTCCAGATGTTACACTATTTTCATGCAAAATTTCAAGAAAATCGGTCGATTTGTTAAGGAGATATAGGGAGGGGGAGCTTTTACCCCTCTTGCTCTATTTCACGCCTTATTTCCTTTTTCCTTTCAGATGTTACAGTGCCTGCATGCCAAATTTTAAGAAAACATGTTGATTTGGTAAGAACATATAGGGAAGGGGAGCTAATGAATTATTTTGCGTCCTCTAGTGATATAAAATATACTCTACGACCTTTTCTGATACCTAACAAATACACATTAAAAATTTCATAAAAATCAGTCAAGCCGTTTCGGAGGAGTTCAAAAGGGCGGGCGAAACCCCTAACCCAATTTCGTGGAAACTTAACTTAAACCATCTACAGACTATCCCTAACGTACCCTGAAATTTTGGTTGAAATCGGTCGAACCGTTTCCGCAGTTAGTGGTGTCATCAAAGTGTACACTTCTTTTTATATATATAGATTTATGTATTTGACACCGCGCGATACCCAGTTCCTTCAGGTGTTTGTTAACAAATGCCTGCGTTGAACTGTGTGTTTACTGGCCCTTCTTAATCAAATGCCCAACTCTGGTCAGATACAAACCAGCAGCCAATTGAGATGGAAATAAGAAGACGCAAATGGGGTTGGCTTGGACATACTCTCCGCAAGCCATTAGAAAATATCACTAAGAAGGCCATAGACTGGAACCCCTCGGGAAGCAGGCGCATCGGACGACCATCACACACCTGGAAACACCAAATCAACACCGAACTGTCCGAGCTACGTCCACAGTGGAACGAAGTCAAACACCGCGCTGATGATCGAGATCATTGGAATCAACTTGTTGCGGCCCTATGCTCCCCAGAGGAGTAAAAAGAACATATATATAACAATCTATGTTAATAAAAAGAAAGTTTTTAAAAAGACTAAAGCTGGGATAACACGATTGCCGCAATGCACCAATTTTCACACTTTTTAATACACCAATCGTGTGACTGCACAACCGATTGGCTTATGTGCCAATCGAAGACAATATTGTGCTTACTTTTACCAATCAAATGCAACCCTGGTGCGGCAATCGTGTGACTGTTTGCTAGCAACCGCGCGTCAATAAAAATAACAAAAATGCACCAATATTTGTTGCCTTCTTGTGCGGCAATCAAACAACACAATACGCGCCAATATTTGCCTTTTTTTAATAAATTTTACGTTTTTGTGTTTCCTTTAGCAAGTAAATTTATTTACAATGCATTTAATTTATTACAGATATTTGTCGTTGATATTTCTTAAAGAAAATATTTGTTACCATGAAAACGAGAATAAAAAATTTGTTAAAGTAGCCGAGATTTCTCTTTACTAAACGAAATCGGTAGTTAAATTAATAAAGTTACAGAATTAAGTTACTGATATTTAAATAATATTTCCTAAATTTTATTATTTCAAAAAAATTTGCTATGCAAACGTTAACTTTCGAAATTTGAACTAATTTTTGGAATTTCATAAATTTTTCTTAAAAAATTTAAATAAAACTATTCAGCAAAAAATTGTAGAGTTCATATGAAGAAACTGTTCGTTTTTAATGAACATACCAACTAGAATTTCCAAACAAATAAAAAAGCTACCACAACAGCTGTTTTCGCAGTTGTCAAGTAATAACAATCGTGTGACTGTGCTGCGGCAATTATTGTACCCATTTCACTTTGTACCAACTAGCGGCAATTAAATTTGTATAAAACAGAGCAATCGTGTGATTTCAGAATGTTTGATCGGTGCAATTTCTTTACTGTGTGTCATATTGGTGCATTTGCGGCAATCGTGTGATCTCAGCTTAAGAGGCGAAAAAAGACATTCGACGTTGTTATGAGTGTCGTTGTCGCCGTCGAAAACCAGTAAACGAGGTCATAAATACACAGGATCCCACAAAATGTGGGCGGGATTGGAGAAGCGGTCGTGGCACCTTCCGTATGCTCTATGGATACGCCTTACATATCAAAAGATCGGAAATCTTAAGTAAAACATATTTTCAAAAAAAAAAATCAGAAAAATCGGTTTAGTTACAAAAAAAAAGTTATGACCAAAATATAAATTTAATTTTGTTGAAAAATACCAATTTTCGGGAACTATAGATCTTCCCGAGTCCAAGATTTATAACCCAAGCAAATGGAAAATTCTTCTTAAGCACGTCGGTATATAAATCTCTCAAATCGATTAAAAAATGGGCAAGTTATGAGCAAAATACTCTTAAAATGGGCTGAAAAACATCAAAATCTTTGCCAAAAAAAAAAAAATAATAGGTCAACATATTGCGAGTTGTGGACGTGGCAAATACTTTCGAACTTAATAGGCTATTGTAGAACTTTGGTTCCTAACTCGCTTCGGTCTTCTGCGCATCTTCTCCAATTTCAGAAATCAAGTTGCGAGATGTCTTCCACCACCCGTTCTTTTCACCGGAGTTTTGGTCTTCCTTTTCTGCATGAACCGTCACTAGGTTCGTATTCAAATGACCTTTTGGCTGAAGCATCTGCGTTTATTCTCACAACATGAACTTGCCAACGTAATCGCTTTAATTTAATACGCTTAACTACGTCAATGTCGGCATTTAGCTCGTACAGCTCTTGGTTCTCACGACACGAATCTTCGTCGACGCAGATTGGTCCATAGATTTCACGAACAACTTTTCTCTCGAATACTCAAAGTACTACACCGTCGGCTTTTGCACGTACCCATGCTTCAGAAACATATAACAACAAGGGTGGTTGCTTAGTCCGAAGTAGCATCTATCAGCCAGGATTGTTCTTCGTTTTATCTCAAACTGATGTTGTTTTTTTGTTTATGGAAGTGGCGAGGTAGAATAAAATCACTTACTATCCGAAAGTTGTGGTTTTTCATTTCCACTGTTCGACCGAGTCTGTTGGAAGGAAGTCTTGGTGGTAGATACAATGAATTTGGTTTTATCTCCGTTTACTGCTACACCCACTTGATTCCTTTTTGACTTTTTCAAAGGTTGCAGTTACTGCTCGCAATGTTTGACCTATGATGTCGATATCGTCAGCATAAGCGAGCACCATGTGTCGCTTTGTATATAGGGTGCCAGTCCTATTCACATCTGCATCACGTGTCACCTTTTCCAGCACGATGTTAAAAAGGCCACACGAGATATTATCTCCCTGTTTCAAATCTCGTTTTGGTATTGAATGGCTCGGAGAGTGTATTTCCTTTTTTAACTGAGGATATTGTATCAGTTAAAGTCATCATGTTAATCCGTATTAGCTTTGTGCGACTGTAGAAAACGACCTTGTAGTCGACAAATAGATGGTAGGTTGATCTGTTCTCTCTTGGGTCTTTTCCAGGATTTGGCGTAGTGTGAACATCTGGTCTATGGTGGATTTGCCAGGTCACATGGTTGTGGTAAACATACTCTAAGAGCAACATAGTATGATAAGATTCATGATTGTAGTCAACATTTTACGATTATTATTGAATCATATGATGGCCAAATATATTTGTAATATACATCATAATATTTTTCCCTTAATCATATTCTTATCATGTTAATCATAATAAGTTAAGAAGTAATCATGTTATTGTCATGTTAATCATAATAAGATTAGAAGTTATCATACTATGATACAGCGCCACCTTCACTACAATAAAAAAATTAAAATTTTTTGTATCGATTTTTTATTTAGTGGCACTATACAACTTTTTTTAATGTAAATACAATGTGCCATATTCATTTTCTAAAGTCGACTTTAAAACAATGTTATTGACATTATTTAAAGCCGGTTTTAACTTAAAGTCGACTTTATTTTTGACTATGAATATGAAATAGATAAATAAAGAAATTGGTATTTTTTATTTCTTAAAACTTGTAATTTTTTAATTTGTTTTTTTTTATTTTTTTTTTTTATTGTTGAACAACTCCCTCAAGGCGAATTTACACCAGGTGAACTTATCTTGCTACGTAGGCAACAGCTGATTACTAACCTTGTGTCAAAATGGTATACCGTCCTGTTAGTTCTGGGTAATCTTAGCTAAATTTTATAATTTTCTATTAAAATTGTGAAATTTAAAACTTTTTTAAGTTATAATATTTCAAAAAAACACAATTTAATATAAAAACAAAATCAATTATTTGTTTGAATTTTTGACACAACGTTGAAATACTTTACAGTGTTGTAAAACGTTTTCAAAATAAGACCACCTTGTATGAATTCGCCTTGAACTCCCTCAAAATAATTCAATGAATTCGATAGGCATATTTAAAACAAACGACACAACTGATTCAAAATTATTTTACAAATGTCGCTAACAAAATATTATTCGAGAAAAGATATTTTGATTGCGTCTTAAACATATTATGAGTACACGTATAGGAAGTTATCATGTTATGGCTATTAAATATCATGAAATGATTATATTATGTTTACAAAGTTATCAATTTTAAGTTGTTAGAAAAATAATTATTTTTCTGTCAAAAATGCTCAAGTTTATAATTGCGATAAACAGTGATATGTTTACGGTAACTATAATATTGCTTATATTTAATAAAAAGTACAATTTTTTGTGTAATTACAACAACAATATATTGTTACAAGAAACATAGTGCCGTTGCCGTTGCCGTAACCATGCCCAACCACATTTTTTCTCTGCGTGAACGTTGTTAATAAATTTTAAACTCCCAAGATAAACTTTAATAAAATACTTATCGTTGTTCATTAAAAAATAAGCGGATAGATATCTGGTACTTTTTTGAAATTGGACCCTTCGAAGGAGTAAACGGGTAAAAATGCATTTTGGAACTTTTTTCTCACTCAATCTTTCTTTCAAGCCAATAAACATAGCAATTAAAATTATATTACTGTCGTAACTTATTTTAAAAATATACAAATATTTATTTAGTACCATTTTGAATTTCGAACGTTTAAGGAACGAAAATCGTACATATTTTTGGTTATTTTTTTCCAAAACATTTTTCTCCATTCATTGACATAAAAGCACGTATTAAATTTGATTTTTACTCGTGTGGAACCTTACATTCATGCTTTTGGATTAATCTTTGAATTGAAGAAGTTAGGCAAATCTGCTCGGCAATAATGCTTTGTTGAAACAAAAAAAAATGTTGGTTCCACTGTTTTGTTCAATGACACTAAATGCCAGTTTACACGGTAATACAATGTATTACGACTTTGTAGAATCAAAATATTATAAAATTCTCTCCGTGTTTAAAAGAAACAAGTTAGAGTGCTATATTCGGCTGTGCCGAATCTTTGATACCCTCCACCGACAGTTCGAATGTTTAAAGAGTAATATCTGTATGATGTTATTATTATCTTAAACTGTGACGATTTGTTATTAATTATGGATTTAGGCGACTAAACTGTTTTCCGGTAGTAGGGTTTATATGGGGCCTAGGGTAAATTATGGACCGATCTTCACGAAATTTCACAGTCTTTTTCCCAGTTCTATAAAACTTTGATGTACCAAATTTTGTTATGATAGCATTATTTTTTACGGATTTAGGCGTACTAAACTGTTTTCCGGGAGAAGGGTTTATATGGGGCCCAGCGTAAGTTTGGACCGATCTTCACGAAATTACACAATTTTATTTCTTGCCCAATAAAACTTTGATGTACCAACTTTTGTTATGATAGCATTATTTTTTACGTTTTTAGGCGTACTAAGTTGTTTTCCGGAAGTAGGTTTTATATGGGGCCTATGGTAAATTATGGACCGATCTTCACGAAACTTAACAGTTTAATTTCTAGTCATATGTAACTGTGACTTACCAAAATTTGTAATGATAGCATTGTTAGTTAGGGTTTTAGGCTTAATATACTGTTTTCCGGGAGTAGGGCTTATATGGGGCCTAGGGTAAATTATTGACGGATCTTCACGAAATTTCACAGCATGATTTTCAGTTGAATAAAACGAATTGTTGCGAAATCTTATATCATTCTGTGCATTTTTCCACCATTTATGTTAGTTTTTGTAACAAAATTATCAATTTTTTTTAGGTGGTGGTTCCACATTTTGATTCATAGCTCAGATCCTATTGAACCGATTTTGCTGAATTTCAATCCCAAACTGCTTAGGATAACTACAAGCAATTTGACACCAAGTTTGTTGATTTCTTTTGAGTTTTTCGAAAGTGAGCGTGTTTTCAACAGACGGACAGACGGACAGACAGACGGACATGGCTAAATCGACTTAAAATTACTCAAGGACCCAGAATATATATACTTTATAGGGTCTGAGATGAATAGTAAAAAAGTTTCACACGGAATGACAAACTGAATATACCCTCTTCACAACTAATTGTGGTGGAGGGTATAAAAAAGAAAAATCTTTTGTAAGTATAATTCATGTTTTCACGGATGGTATAAGTAAAATCAAAAATAATAACAAAAAAGCAGATGGTTGCAGTTTTAAATATTTACAAAAACAACATGAAAATTTCCTGAGTTGATTTTAGTTGTTTTTGTAATTGTATAAAAATGCTATCACCTTCAATATATGTACTCTGTTAAAATACACCTCTGGTGTGAAGAGAATACATAAGTTTCTGAAATGGTTTAGAAACAAAGCATTTACCGACCGCTTGTCAGATTTTGTATCCGTATTCTCTCTTACTCACTACATTTTGCTTTTACATGATAAGATTTTTCTCATTCTACAAAACTTTTCGACATGTCGTAATACATTGTATTACTGTGTAAACTGACCTTAAGTGAAAATATATGACAGATGTTTACCCCATAAAGCCATATAAGTTATTAAAGACACAAACCATTTGTAAAAGATACGTCATTTGTTGCGTTATAGACCCAATATAGTTTCAAAATTGTCTTCAAAAATTTCAAAATAAAAAAAATCAAATTATTTATTCTTAAATTTCTTTAGTTGTAAACCCCAACCCAAATACTACCACTAAAATAATTTCAAAACTCTCGTGTCAATTTTATATTTTTCGACGCCAATCTGATATTGTCTGATTGTCGCCAATAAATCAATGTAAAAAGTAAATTTATAATAATTTTTTTTATATATAAATAATAATGTGATCATTCATACATTGTGTATGTCTGTCTGTCTGTTCTGACTAAATTGAGTGTCTAAGGCACAAGAAAATTGTGTGATACGTTACATGATTTTTATTGTGATTGTAGCAAACAAATCATGATTAATTGCAGGTTTATTTCAATTCTACTGGTATTGACAAACTACAATAACATAACTAGCCGCTCGCATTATACCACATTTTAGCTCCTTGTATTTTACTCCTCCCTAAACTCCTCCTGCTTATTGCAGTCTGTGGAATAAACAAACCCAACAATATCTGGCCAAATGAATGATATCATTTCTAAAAACAAAAAACCACCAAATATATAATAGAGAATTAATGGTAACCAAACAATCAACAAAACCAACTATAACAGCAACACCAACAACAACATATCAACGACAACAGGAGGCACAACTTAATAAAGTCACGACATTACACTCTCAGGTGTAATTACGATCATAATAAAATAAAATTAAATAAAAAATACTACAAAATGCAATTTAGAATCAAATGATAGACTTCATGAGACAATATTAAAACTTTACCAACAATAGACATATAATTTATATATAAACAAAAAAGTTTTATGTACAGAAAAGTCCAATCCTTTAAGAAAATCCATTGAAGGCATGAACACGGTTTTTTGCTATGACAAGAATAGTAGAATATCAATATTGAAAAGCAGAGAATAACGTAAGAATATAATAATAAATAGTCGCATGACGATGTCACTCAAATGTCACCACGATCAAACTAATAGGTGACAATGGGTTTTGATTAAAAGATCGATAGGTTGCGAATTTAGAAAAGAGCAGAAAAAACTACCAAACAATGGTATGAGTTGGGATCGTGCTTTAGCAATTGAGGCACAGTGGTATGAATTCGTAATATGTGAGCATGTTTCTCATCAAATTGATGGCAAGGTTGCAAAATAACTTTGGCCACGTTAGGCTGGTTGGTAGGGTAGCTAATGAACTATCAGTACAAGAGTTGAGGGTTGGATTCCTGGATTTCCCTACAACGGGCTGAAGGGTTACGCCACTTTTGCTCGGTAAATAAAGTTAAATAATAATTTGTAATTTTATTTGTAACATAAAATTTATATAAAAAAAATCTTTTCAAATTTGAAACCTTAAAAAATTTAAGTATTGACAAAACTTTAATGTTTTGTGTCTTCAATAATTTCAATGATGATGTTTTAGAGGGTTAACAACGTTCGGCAACATTTTCAAGACCCATTAAAAACTAGATTAAAAATATAGTGGTTGAAAATTTTTTCTTCCTCGGACCTTTATTCCAGATCTTGTCCCGTTCGTCTACCATGTGTTGATCGACGAGAAACGCAGGTTATCAGAAATTGAGTTGATTTCTTTTTAATGGCAATGAAAAGGTTATATTAAGCTAACGATGGCCAATATTTTGAATTAACTTATCGGGTATGTGATGGGAATTGTTTCAGAAAACGAAACAATTAAAAATCGATAATATCGTTTTCAGTATCATAATAAATTGATTTCTAATCAAATTTTTTCTTATTTCCTGTCTAAATTCCTTTAAATTGTTCGTTGAACTGTATTTTTAAACAAAAAATTAAGACTGTAATTCAGAAAGGGATTTTAAAATCGCTCGAAATTCATCACACCTTTTAAAAACGATCATTTTGGAATCCATGGCCCCAGGTGCGAAATTACGGCAGTTGTCATCGATGTAATAACAATACAATTTAAATGAAAATTTCGATCAATCTCGATTGCCGTAATTTGGCGCCTGTATATTGTGCAAATGTTATACAACAAACGCGTTCAAAAGTTATCTAAATTATACAACCAATATACGGGCAATTTTTTCTTTTGGTCAGCACACAAAGACACATTTTCGAGTACAAGATAAATGTCGCGTATGAAATAGTATTAGATATGTTTTAACTTGATTACTTACGCAATCTTATCAATTATGTTTCGAAATAATATTCAGTATTAGATTTGTTTAGCTTGATCTCTTTCTTTTAATACACGACGCCAAGCTGATCCTTTAAAAATAACGCTCATTTGTTTCAAAATTCCACATTTTTACTCGAAGTATTGTATCGTTTACCCATCGAAACAATTGGCAGACCTAATTTTGTCGCTTTGTCTATGACAAAAATCTTTGCTAAAAGCGAATTCGCCTATTTATCCATACGAATATTTTTCTCAGAACAAAAGGGTGAACCCATCTTAACTCAATTTGAGTTTTACAGCAGATAAAATTGCAAAATCACACCTTAATGACACTCCATCTCTAAGGCTGAGAAAAATCACTCGGGCTCAAAGAAATGATATTCTATGAGAGCCATTCATAAAACGAGATCCTAAAACCATCTGAGATCTTAAAATTTACAGCATTTTAATTAAAAGTCGTGATACCATTTTATTCCGAAGACTCTTTTAATAAACAAAACTAAAGCATTTGAAAACGAAGAAGGAAAGCGCAAAATCCAAAAAAGGATAATTAATACATTTACGGCCCTTTACTCTTTAGGCGATTTCGATTTTTTCCCAACGAAAACCTGCAGATTAGAGAAATTTGTTTTTCTCAATGCCTCATTTGCTTCTATTCTGTAGCAAAGCTAAAGATTACTTTCCCGATCAAGTCGTTATTGACGAACATGCATCTCTGGTCTAATTATTGTCTCAACATTTTTTATAAAACCATAACAACTTATCTTAACAGGGTTGTATTTTCCTCAAAATACGTACGAATTGTGTGATTGCGTAAACTACCCTTAACCGGCTTCATCTGCCATCAGCTTCCAACTTTTACATATATTTTGAGAGGTGTTGCCAACTGAAAACAATGTTTTTTTCAGTAAATTGAGAAAACCAAAATCGTTAACGGACAGTTTATCAATCTAACAAATTAATGTCGACATTAAAGGCAGAATTAGTCTTTGCTTTCTGTTCGGTTACGAATCAGCTGATTTGTTTTTGTTATTAGAAAACCTATGAAATTGATTAGTTTTTCTGTTCTGTTCTTAAGTTAAGTTCTGTTTTGTTAAAATCAAAAACTTGTTAAGCAATTGTAAGTGACACCAAATTAATAATAAAAATACATATTTATATTGAAATAAACTGATTTTTGATTTTAAGAATTCATAAAATTTAATTTCTTCAAATTTATGTGCATTAAAGTTATTGAAATAAAACAATGGACGGTGCAAAACTAATAAATTTTCCAAAAATTGCTGGGAAGTTGCTATAGAAAAAGTAACTATTACAATTTCGTAACAGAACGGCACGGAACAGAACAGAAACAGAAAGTAAAGACTAACTGAGCCTTAAAGGCGCCCGTACACGACATGTATTTGTCATCTGACATGTCAAATTTTCAAGTCACATGTAATTGTTCATGTCTGTCAAAATTGCTGTTTTACATAAGGTTTATAATATTCGGTCACAAACGTACATGTAATTTGCTTCTGACATTGTCTCTGTTTTTTTTCGCATTGTTATTGCAGAAACCAAAGTAGTTCTCGGTTTCAAAATAGCTTGCTGCCGCCACGAAAATATTTATTTGCGCCGTAAAATAATTTAGTCATCTTAACATTTTTTTCTTTTATGTTAAAGATAATAATTTCGAATTTTAAAATGAAACGGTTTTTATGTATATATTGACATAAATTATATTTAATGGTGAGATGAGCATACATATCTTGGTATTATAAAATATTAACTTCAGCCGGCTAATGATTCCGTCAATAGCTGACGCCGCTGCCAGTTTCTTCCCGGCATAGATTTCTGATGTCAGATGGTTTGTCAGAAGAAAATAGAGCACGCTCTAATTGAAATTTTGTCAGATGACTTTGCGTCTGACTTTTACAGAAGCTAAGTTAAAAAGGTAACACACGACATGTATGTGTTTTGCAGTGGGAAATTTGACATGTCAGATGACAAAAACATGTCGTCTATACGCTCCTTAAGTAACAGGCTGTTTTCCGATATTTTGAGAAAATGGTGTGATTGTGTGCTTTTGGCAAACAATTTATCGATTCTGACAGCACATGCTTTCAACGCTATACTTATACATACCCAACAAAATTTCGACATCTAAGTATCGAAGAACCCGCAAATGTTGATGGACGAGCCATTAAGTAAGACTTTTCACTGCCCTACAATATACACAGCCAGTCAAATATTGTCAATTTATAAGATTGAAGTAAGAAAGTTCTTGAAAGAATTAAAAGCTATGTTTTCTTTTAGAAGACAGATTTATAGCTGCCAGAAAAATATTTTTATAATTCCCAGAAAATTAAGGACCGGATAACGAATCAAAGCGTAGTTTTAAAAACCATAAGCTTGAAGCAAAAAAAGCTGCTAAATTTGACAATTTTTAAACTATATAAAGAATTTATTAGAGAAAATGATCTCGCTTATCGTGAATAAAATTTGCTTGGAATTTATTCCATTTTGCCTCAAAAAATCTGTGGGGATAAGCAAAATTATAAGGCAATATCCCAGAATGAGCGAAATAGTGGCCAGCATTACAAATAATTTGGCATAATGGCATCAATCAATCAATTCTTAAAAAGTTTTTAATAAGATTTCAAATATTAATTTTTTTATTTTTTTTTAACGATGCGAAGAACATGTGTGCATTAATCGATATTATAAAGAAAAGATAAGTGACTTCCAAAACAAACTATTCTGTCTGGACAAACAATACAGACCACTTAGCATTAATTCTTATTACTTTTCCTCAAGCCCTACTCCCTTAATTGAAGAACTTCTCTGCACACGTGCCACAGTGCAATGACGACAATAACCACACCACGATCTGGCAATCATGCACCAAACTAACAAACCAAACATTGATTTTTGCTGAAAGCAATAAATATCTCAATGAGATAGCATCTTAATGGACGGACATAATCATACAAGTTAAATGGATAGAGAAATATAATCAGCCAGACAGTCAGCCTCAAATAGACACTGTGACTTTAAAGTGACACATGACTTAAATGTTCGCTTTAGTTTTTTGTTTTGTTTTTTTGTCAGTTTGTTTGTTTCATTTATTTGTTAGCTAAATGAGAATAAATTATCACGAGTGGGTGTGGAATCCAAAACTTATATCGTATATATTGCCAATATAAAGAATTATATTTTATGACAAATCTTAAATGCAATTTTTATTCAAATGTAAGAAATTCACTTTTCTTTTTAATGCACCAGCCATTTAACACTGGACATGTGCATGTCGTTAAATTGACATTTAAAATGCTTTAATTTTATAATTAATAAATATTACAAAGAAAATGTGTGACAGGTATTTAACAAATGACATTTATTATTAAGAGATTTTACAAATAGACTTTATTAAAAATGCTGAATGAAATGTAACAAGTAGATGGCAATATAGGGTGCCATACTTGGCTTAACCGAATCTTATATAACATTTGGCACTTCTGCTTTTCTTAAATCGGGGTGTTAAATTTTAGGCACAAATTTTGATAACTTATTTTTTTTTTTTTTTTACTTTAATTTTGAAATACTTTTGGTTAGTGTTAAAATTGTTTGCTTTAAAACAGCTTTTGCTTTGCTTTAATTATTGCAGCAAATTAAATAACTGTGTTTCTAAATGCTTAAAACTTAAACTTTGATAGAGAATAAGCAAAACCAAAAGGCAAAAGCAGAAAAAGAGAGAGCAAATAATTTGTTAGATTTTGCTATGTGTATGTTCCCTAGTTAATCAGTCAGCAAAGCAACCACTTTGAAAATAAACAGGGGCTAGGAGAAATAACTTACCAATGTGATTCATGTTTAGTACCAGGCACAAATATTCACAAATAATAATATGTATGTGAAACCCTTTATTTCGAAATCAAAAGATTTTCGATAATACTATTTATACTACCAATATTCTTATAAGCTTATTTAATGTTAAAGTGCAACGATAAATTCCATTTATTTTCTACGGACTTTAAAAAATTTAAGTTTTGTTAGTACAAATTTATGACAATCTGACTGAATTTTAATAGCAATTTATTCCGCACTGAAGTTGGGTTGCCAGCAGCGAAATTAGGCAACGCCGCTCATGTTAAAATATAAACATTAAAGTTAATGGCGTAACTAATGATTCTGCACATTGATTTAAAATACATGTTGGAACAAGATCAGGACCATGACTAAAAGACATCTTTAGCCTTTTTAAGTTAACCAAAATATCATTGCTATTAAAAGTAGGGAAAGAGATTGCCTGGTTTCATGAGAGCACAAAGGAATAACCATTAATATCATCGTATGCAGCATCAGAATAAGTTGTGGCAAAAAAATCAGCCAACATATCATATTTGACCTCAGAATCTCCAGATTCTTGGCAACGAAATTTTATAACGGTTTTCTTTTAGAATTGACAAATGCAAAGAACGATTTTGGGTCACGAACGAAATTGTTTTTCACATTATTTATATATTGATTTTATGAAGCATGATTCAGCAGAATATGTTCTGAACGACTGACAGAGTATTTTCGTAATCAATAATGATCCAGACTTTTTGAATTTTTTATTCTATAAATTTTTTAGCCTAGAAAACTGTTAAGAGTTCCATGGTGGTCCAACTGGAGTATAAACAGATTGTTTGGGTACACAAATATCAAAAAAGGCATACATTTTTGTATAAAATATAGAAACCATCACATCAATATCCGAGCTGTTGTTTAATTGAGAAGGTATACCTTATAAGACGTTGCTCCAGCACGTATTTCTTATTAATTAGTTTCATAAGTTGTAATTAGACTGTTTGAAACAATAAACTTTATCGTCCTTAAAGGGTTTTAATTTGACTTCCGATGGAATTGAAAAACTTACTTCAATAGTGGGGTGATAACGATCTTTAGGCAACGTTATAGGTTCTAAGCGAGTAATAATACAATCATCCACATTATTAACGAACACCAAATCAAGCAGTTTACCAAAGTCATTGTATACGTTATTCATTTGAAAAAGAGATAAACCAAGAATTTCATTCAAGAAGTGATCGTGACAGTTTTTATTTTTGACTGGAATTAAATAAGGCGTATCAGAAGTTTTCATCCATGATATAGAGGGCAAGTTGAAATCACCAACAACAAAAAATAAAAACATTTAGCATAACAGAATTAATGGCTTAAATATGTTTTAAATAAATAGCACTATCAGAATCCGGAGGAACGTAAGAACAGGTGAAGTACATTTTTTTATTTTTAAATTTTACCACAACAGCAACAAATTCAAGGGGGGTGCTTTAATACCATGGTTTGTTTTTTCATTGGAATGTGAGATAAAGCCATCATGGCCTTAGCTCGCATTAGCAATATTAGAAAAAGGCTTTATCTCTCATTTCAGTTCCGGAGACACTAAAGTTAAGTATTGAAATCTGGCTTCGCATACTAAAGTTTTTCTGCGTGACGGCCTGCGGCCGTGCTTAGGGATTTTTTCCTCCAGTAGGACGCGGCAGGTGGCTTCGCTGAATAAAGTTTTCCTGCGTGCGTCACAAGAATAAAAAAATGTTTTCAATGATAACTAAGAATTTTTCCCTTTTACAGAATGTTAACACCATGCATAACAATATTCTGAAAAAATATGGCTTTATCTCTCATTTGCGAAAAAAAAAAATATGGCTATATCTCTCATTTCGCAAAATTTTAAATATGACCTTACCTCTCAATGATTGGGCAATAAGGCCATCATGGCTTTATTTCTTATTCAATTGAGCAATAATGCCATCATGGCCTTAAATACCATGGTTTTAAAGCACGCCCCCCCCCCCCCCCCCCCCAAAACTCAATACCACGGGTATCAGTAACTACAACTTCAGATGGATATAAACAGGAGACAGCAATCATTACTCCACCACCTTTACGTGCATTACGATTATTCCTTAATATTTGGTATTTATTAGACAGAATTTCGGTATTATAAATATTATCACTAATAGAAAAATCATCTTCATATTGATAATGCCCTAACATCAGAATTGTGACATCAATGTTACTACAAATGGCTTCAATGATGCTAAAAGTAACATCAATCCAATGACTAACGTCTTCGTACAATTTTGTCATTTTTTAAGTGCCATTTTAGTGCTATTTTATGACTTTAGTGATATAGTGACATCAATTCGATGCCACATTTTGTAAACTATTAGAATTATTTTCATGATTACAATGTATTATAAGAAACAAAAATTCCTATATTCTATTTTTTTCAAATTATTTAGTTAAATACATCAAATTTTTAAAGTAGAATGATTACGAAAACTATATGGGGCATGCTGCTGGTGTCTTATTATTGGGAGTTCTGCTGTAAACAAAGGTCGTAAAAAAAAACGTGAAACAAACATATGTAACGGGTAAGTTTATGATATTATTCTCTCACTTTGACTTAAGTCAATTCCAATGACTTTCACTTAATGACAAACTTTCATTAAATTAATGCTAATGTGTCCTTTCTCCGATGTTACTGCGTCATCGCACTGAGGAAATGTTCGACATTTCTGTGATGCCAATGTGTCATCCCATTGATGACATAATTTCATTTTGACCCTAATGACACTTTGGCCAAGTGATGTTAAGGTTGACATCACCATGATGAAAAGTGTCATGGGGTCAAAAACGAAGACACTTGTCATAGTTCTGATAGTTATGACGCCTTTTCTATCAGTGTAGGTGAAGTCATAACTATTAACCAAGAGAGTAGACAGTTTGCTATTTAATCCACGACCGTTTTGATAAATAATATTTAAACGATTCTTAGAGCTAATTATTTTTTTGAAACAAATGATTTTTTAGGTGGCAAACGAGCAATATTTGTAGATCTTGGATTTTCTTTATGTATTGACGATCAATAATATTAGCAGGCCCAAAACATCAACAATCTGATCAAAGACACATGCAGCAACAGCAATTTTAAACGAAGTTATACTTCTGGGTTGAGAGTACGAAAATTTGTTTATTACAATATCAACATTAGGACCGAGTCTTGTTTTAATGTATCCTACGTTTGTATCGCATGCCAAACGGGAATTAAATAATGTACGATTTGGCGGCAATACAATTAATGTTTTAGGAACGGTAAAATTGGCAACATTAGTAACAAGGACTAAGATCAGCAATTTTTTTAGATCCAGTTTAGTACGTATGTAATTCAAAAAATTAAGATACAAGCAACTAAGCACTTATCGCAAAAGTCTTCAAACTTGTCCTTTTAATGAAGCAAATTTTATAACAATTACCGCCGCACTTGGAAGTGTTATCTTAACTAAAACACCACTTTTTTTAAACAAAAGTGGAAAAAATTTAAGTTCTATGCAATGAGGAGATTTTTCGGTCGCATGCAGATTCATTATAGGAAAATTCGAAAATATTTTAAGTTTGAGAATGTGAACTGTCATTAATTTCTGGAACCATTGACTTGGGTTTATTATTGTTACCTAAAGAACAAAAAACTTTGTGATTTAGTACGTTACAGAACTGAATAGAGTTTTATTTTGCGACAAATTTCGCCCCAGTTTTAAAATGCATATATGCGTTATATTTTATGACTTGGTTCGGTTCAGCTCTAAGCCCTCCATATATTAAGTATTTTTTGTACATAAGAAATGGTTTATTTTTTATAACGTTTATGTTTTCAGTTAAAAAAAAAACTTAATAAATATGAAAATTTTCTGATTTTTAAAGTTGCCACTTTTTTCTCAGAATTCTGCTTTTTGTGCCAGTTTTCTTTTGAAAATCTCCTTTTTGTGTCCATTTTTGAAAATTTTTAACGGTAACGCTGATTAAATGCCATGAAATTTGCCAACATTTTGGTCATTCGATTGAATTTGTTGTTTTGTATTTTACAAAAAAGCTCTTTGCCTCTAAAAAAAAAACACCTCTTATTTGTGCTGCCACCTAAATTTTTTCACCATATTCTTACCGTTTTTTTTTCAGTTTTGTCTTTTTGTTTTCTTTTGGTATTTTTTATAAAGAAAATTCTATTTAAATAATTTTGCTAAGCAAATGTCTTTCACGGAAAGCTTTTATTGCTACTACCTGGTAAGTTTTGTGTTTGCCCGCACGTGTTTGTTGAATAATATTGTCAATATAAATACTGATGTTTATTATGCACAATCAATATTTGCATTGTGGTAAGTTTATTTTGTTTGTTTGTGTGTTTATTTGTTGGTTTGTCTTCTTTTTATTATTATTTTTGTTTAATTTTATTTTGCAATATACTTGAGCAAATAGTGTTGGCGTAGTATTTACTATTTAATATTTTTTTTCTTTTTTAGATTCAAGTACCATCTGTAGGTCATTGAAATTGAAAATGCTATGCAGAGGGTAGTGATGAGAAAGCAGAGCTTTAAATGTATTAAGTTATTTAAAAATAAAACAAATTTTAAGTATTTTGAAAAGTGGCTAATAATGTACAAAAATTGAAAGATAACACCCTCAGATAGTTAACCCATCAAAAGAGATCTCCTATTTTATACACCATACTAAAACAAATCGATTTGCACAGTCCGGAAGCGTTGTTGTTCTAGCGTAAAACGATTCATGTTGACTTGTCAAGCCATCACTATGTTAAAACAACAAACAACTTGTTGTGAACACAAGAATTTGGGTAGTGAAGACTGCTTTTGTCGATGCTTTGTTCTTGTTAAAACAGCGTTGTTAAAACAATTGTTTACACAACGATGTCCAAAGCGGCTCATACACTTGCAATATTATTGCATATGATATTCGTCATATCATTTCCATTTTGTCCTATATTATACAATAAGTCGCACTGCAATGGTTTCATTCATTCAATAAAAAGATGAACATAACCTATAGGAATAACATAAACAGCATTGTGCAATGTTGCCAACACATTTCACTTTCTTTTCGATATGCAATAAAAATCAAAAGTCTTTTGATTGTTACCAATATAAGGTGCCACTTCGAATATCAAATACGCATTGGCGATATAATTGTTCATTCGTAAAATTTAACAATTTTATATCAAGTGTATGAGTCGCTTTACATCATTGTTATTGTTGCATTTTATACACACAGAAAAAAATACCCATGTAAAATTAACATGGAAAAATGTTGATTGAGAATCATGTTAAATTTCAGAAAAATTATGCCCTTTACTTAAATTTATCATTATTTCATATTAATTTTTAATAAAAAATATCAAAATAACCTTAAATTACGTTTATTTAATATTATTCACTGTTAAAAAAATAAAAAAAAAAATATTAAAATATAAATAAATCTGGATTCAATATTGAACCCATAAAAACCTGTTTTGTATTAAAATCAAAAGTTTATCTTGTTAAATTAACATGCATACCTACTTCGTTATGTACATTTTTTATTTTCACTTTTAAAATATGTTATAAAAAGAAGACAATTCCCGTATTCTTTTAATTAAAATTGTTTATTTAAATAGTACATCAAGTTTTCAAAGTAGAATGATGACCATATCGGGCGATTCTGCTGATGCTTCTGTTAACAAAGGAGAATACAAAATAAGTGAAACATGTGTTACAGGGTTTTGAATTATTCTTACATAAATGCAAATGTTGTCTGAAGCTTCTTCACACTGTTAAAATACACTCAAACCCATTTGATTATACATGAAATTCACGTTGTTTCAACTGGAAATAACTTTCATTCAACGTGATTCCGATTGTTATTTCAATATAAATTACATTTTGCTCTAACTTTACTGCAATGTTAAATTAACATGAATTATAGTTATATCAAAAGAAAAAAATGTTGTTCGCAGTTATTGTAAAATCAGGCTGAATTAACATGAAACCCGTATGAAGCAAAATCACCACCGAAAAAATTTAAATCAACCTTGTTTTCGACGTTTTTAACTTGATTTTTTTCTGTGTGTATGGGTTTTCTTGCAATAAGTTTTCCCAATATTGAAGAACATTTATCAATTGTGCGTCGCTAATTTTGCCAATGTTTTGTTCTTGAGCAAACAAAACAATGGAAGGTCTGGACGGCGTGCTTCTGAACAGAAATGTCCATACAGATTGACATTCTCAGCTGTCAAACCATAGTTATCTATATCGAGTACCTGATACTTGAAGTAGTGGTGAGATATTAAAAGTCAATCTTTTTTTCCATTCCTGATGTGCAAACGAACTAAGATTTAATGGATCTTAGATTTTATTTTAGCTAATACGGCCTTAAGTTCTGTAATTAAAGATGCATTTAACCCATATTTTCCCAACGTTTCGTGAATGTAATGTTCAATTTATCAAGGGATTCGTCTATTTAAATTAAAGAAAATATATATATTTTTTAGGCAAAACTTTCATCGAGTCAACAAGATTAAGTCTGGGTTCACACTATGAAAATTTTTTTTCAGAAAGTGTAAGTTTATTGGTGAGATGGTAGAAAATAACAGCATGATCTCTTTCTCTCTCACCAATAAGCTCAGACTTTCTGAAAGAAAACTTTCATAGTGTGAACCCTAACTAACTTCCAAACAAGGAATCGTCTTAACCTTAAAAATAGAGACATTTAAAAATCTTTATTTTTTCTTACTTTTAAGGAACTTGATTTAAGTTTATTTATGGCTTCTTAATGAATAAACAAAGTTATTTGTTTAATTAACACCTTTAACTTTTTTGTTTAGTTTTTAACATAGTTATTGAAACAAATCAGTAGCAGCTTAACCCCATCATCTGACAACAGATGATAAATCAATGAAATCCCACACTATGCTCTATGATGCTCTATTCCTACAGGGTAGCGCAGAATGAGCTGTATATTTTAAATGGTTTCTAACATTTTTATTTTTTATTATTTTATTGGGGAAATTTTTTCAATAAGATTTGAAAAATTATATCCCGCAAGGGATGTCTATTTTCTGCTTCGCACATACGTGCTCTTTTTAACATATTTTCTCTAATTCTTTTGGGATAATTATTTTTGTTCGATTGTATACAAAATGCTTAAAAACACAAAGAAAAATAATAAATAAAAAAGTTATAAAGAGTTCAAGCCATAAAGCTCATTCTGCGCCACCCTGTACATGTTAATGTTGGCTGTTATTTAATGCTATCGAATAATTTAAATTTAATCAATTAAAAAAACTAACAAACCAATAACAAAAAAAAAATGCCCTTAACTTAAGAATCAAAACAAGCGAAAACATAAGACAAGGATTGATTAAGATTTAGTTAATTAAACTAATTTAACCCAGCAAGCTTTTTATAAACATACAGGGGTGTTCTGGAAATCGAAAACGCAAGAGTTTTAAATGCCGTTTATTAATAAGACTTCTGTAATAAAATAATTTAATGACAAATTTAAAATAAATATTTCTCTATTAAACAGAATTTTATAACAATTTTAAAAATTAGACTTAAAGTGTGTTAAAAACAAATTCCAAATTCTTGCGTTTTCGATTTCAAGAACACCCCTGATAATCATAATATATGGGTCTTCCCGACTCTTCTGAAAATTTAATGTCCCAACATCCAGATAAAAAACATGTTTAAATATGGTTACCTCCAACAAAACTATTTTTAAAGAAATTTTTAAACATATTATGTTTAATTTAACCTTATTGTCGTCACCAACAACCAAATTATAGTTAAATAAGTCCTCCATCAAGCCACAACCATATTATGGTTGCCTCCGTTCCGTTAAATAGCCTTGAGGATACTGTTTCGCAGCTCTTGTCATTGCAAGAGCAAGTGACACCATTCGGCCAAGTATTTAGTGTTGAAAATATTCCACCATCAAGTGACAATTATACTGAGTCAATAGAACCAATAATACAACTAGCAGATTTGCCCACAGCGTGATATTTAAAGTTGGCAAATCGAGATTTTAAGCTGGCAACTTTATAGCAAAATCAGCTAAAAACAGTTGGGTATCACAGTACCTAAAATGAGTTTGGTTGTGCATAAGTTGGGTTCACTCTCACACGACCAAACTAAGTTGAGTGGAGAACTGCAATTGGGGCATAAAATTATCGTAAATGAGTTAAATACCAGATCGTTAGAGATAATTTTGTTGGAAGGCAATAGTAACCCCTACGTATGACTCTTTTTAAAAGAATAATCCGATTCTTGATTTTCTAAGCAGTTCCGAGTCGTATTTCTGATAGTTTTCAAGTCATTTTTCAGTTGTTTTTTAAATTGTTTACGAGTCATTTTAAAGTCGAATTTTTATAGTTTGTGAGTCTTGTAGTACATATATTTTGTAGTACATATTTCTTATAGCATATCTTTTTTTAAGACTATGCGACAAAATCCAGGAACATTTTTTGTATTTTCTTTTGGTGTCCCTCCTTCAAAAACTCGTATACGTTAAGACGTTTAGTTTTTTGTTGCAAGCCAAAATTTCACGTTAAAGTCTTAAATTCAAATTTAACTTCTAATTTCAAACATTTTGAGCGGCACTGTTTACACGCACGGAAAAAAATAAAAATTGAATTAAAAAAATTTGTGATATTAATTAAAGTTGCCCCATTAAACAAATTAATAGTATCAATTAAAAGTTTAATTCAATTTATTAAATTTTTAATAAGGACTGAAAAATGTTTGTGGTCGCAATCATCTCCAGCAATATGCAGATGCAGCGTTGTTCACGTTCTTATGACTTATGTACGAAAAATGATTAAAATAAAAAAAAAAATCATCTCATACATGAACTAACAAATGCAAAATGTTTTTTATTCTTCAAATTCATGAATGACCAATTTTAGATTTCATCAATGGAACTTCAAAAATGTTTTTTGGTGACACGGTCAAAACTAGAGTTTAATAAAAACCGTAAAAAAGTGAAACCGCGGTTACGGGTTTAAAATGGTTGATATGATGATTGGTTCGGTTTTCGGTTTTGAAAATTTCAAATAATTGTATGTAATACAATTATTTTATTTGTTTCAATTCAGGTTTTATTAAAAAAGAAACATTTGTTCTTCTTAGTACTTATTTTAAATTTAAAGAATTTTGAAATACGTTGCCATTGTTTTAGGCTGTTATTTATAAAGTTTTTTACATAAAGTACGACTATTATATATAACTAGCTGACCCGACAGACGTTGTCCTGTCCAAATTAGGCGTTCGATTTTTAAAATCCGTTAAAAAGATACGAACATTTAAAAGAAAAATTAGTCAAATCGATGGATCCGTTTTTTGATTTTAGGTAAATCGAAAAAGTGGGCGGGGCAAAATTTTTTTTCCGTAAAAACCTAAGTTAAATTGTCCAAATCGCTCAAGCCGTTCTCAAGTTATGCGCTTAATAGAAAAAGTGGGCGTTAAAGTAGCCGTGGTAAATTTTTCTTTCGATGAAAACTTAAAATAGATTAATACGAACATTTGAAAGAAAGAAAAATTTGTCAAATCGATGGAGCCGTTTTCTGACCCTAGGTAATTCAAAAAAAGTAGGCGTAAAAGTGGGCGGGGCAAAGTTTTCTTTTCGTATAAATCTGAGTTGGACCATGGCGATCATTTTAAAGAAAAAATCGTCCAAATTATTTAGAAGTCATTGGTGGTGCAATATGAAATTGGATTTTGCCACGCCCCTCCGCCCGCAGAACAAAATCAAAAATCAAACTTCACAGTGTCCCCGCCTGAATATTTTGAAGATTCCCTGAAAATTTCATCAAAATCGGCCGAGCCGTTTTGGAGTCCATACGTTACATACATCCTATTTTTTGTATATAGAGATAGATTTGTAATTTCTTTTAGCATAAATATTTATTTAAAGTAAAAGCTTAAACCGAAGTTATCGGTTTCGGTTTTATGCATTAAATTCGCGGGTTCGATTTCGGCTAAAACCGAACAGCAATCTCTAGTCAAACCTTTTTCAGTACCCATGTTCTGTAACTTTAGTGAGAATTTCTCACATCGAAAAGATGTGAAACAAAATATTCCATCGTTTCTCGAAAAGTAAGAAAAAACTGTGTCTGTAACTAATGTCGAAAACTATCAAAAGAGATTACGTCGTTACGTTACGTTATTAATCTCATTACATTGCACTCGAAGTCGATGTGACATTGCAGACGTTGAGAACGCGAGTAACACATATCGTTGACGGCGACCAAAGTTTACTAAAATGGAAAAATTTTCAACGATGGCGGCGAAAATACAACCGTCGGCCATGCCAAATAATGTAAAGTGCGACTTTAATGTTTGTTGTTTGCAAACGAACTTTGAAGACATTCGTATATTTTATAAAAATATTAAAAGCAAAATAATAAAACAATGAAAAATGTGCCAAGAATAAAATATTATTATTATTATTCTTTGCATTTTGCATTTTTAAGTGTTAAAATTTTATCTCGTCCCATTTTTATTTGTGAGTTTATTTGAAAATTCAAAGCGGGAACTTTTCTCACCGAAATGTTACAGACACACTTTTTCTGTAAATTGGCGAGTAATTTCACGTGACAGCTAGTACTCGCCAAAAAAAAAAGTTACATACACAGTTTAGTGAGAAAAACAGCTGTTTGTTTTAATATTTGGCATTTTTGTTTCATTTCATACATTTCAATCGAAAAGTTTCTCGACGCGAGAGTTACAGAACATGGGCACAGGATCACTTTGCGACTTTTGTCGATTTTTGTATCATTTTCGAGTCTTTTTTAAACGCACCAATTTGTACACAATTTTTGTTGTCCGAAAACTAAAAGTTGTTTTTATATGTTTTAATATGCTGAACTCGAATCTCGACACTGTTTGTCTATATCAGCTCTAGTTTGCGAGATATCCGTTACTTACCGATATACACCAAAAGGAAGGCACTTGCACGACATACATATATTAGCAGAACTTGAGATCCGTTCGCGATAATCTGTTTAAAGAAATTACAAAATTCGTCAACATTCGTTTACAGCATTAAAATCTGCCGAGTAGTTTCAGAGATACCGTTAAACTTTTGAACCAAAAAAAAAGCAATTTTATAAAAAATAAAGAAAAAATAAAAATACAACACAAAGCACATTTTTGGTGTAGAAGCATGTAACTTAACAAATATATTTCAAATGAAATGAGTTTTTTGCATTGAAATCGCTGTACAACTTTTGATTTAATTCAGATTTTAGTGAGAGAAGGAAAGGACGATGTTTAAGAAAAATGTAAATTTTTGAAACAAAAATATTCGAATGTAACTACAACTCATCGAAAAACTTTTCTTTTAAAAAATTTTCTTATTTATCTTGTTAACTGAGTTAATTTTTAACGCTCCAATAATAGAGCGCCATTATATGGGAATCCCAGTAACCATGGTATCGCTCCTTTATGGTTCGAATATACTGATAGAAATGTACGTGTAACTTAAAAATGTGAGCTGATGGAAAACAATTGAGTTTATATTTAAAATCAGCAACCTAAAATTAGGAAAAAAGCTAACAAAGGAAAAACAGAAAGTTCTAGGCAACAGAAAAGAACTTGAATTTAATTCTGTTGAGTTTTTTATCATAAAATGTACTCGAGAACCCAACTTTAGTGAGTTTTGAAAAAAAAAATCATCTTTCAACTCTTCTTTGCTGTTGCCTTTGTCCATTAAGTTTTTATTTAAGATTGATTTTTTTATTTGTGTTTTGTGTATCGTAATCTAAAACGATACAAACCCTATTTAAAATGATGAATTGATAAATTGTGTTAATATGGTTATAATTTATTTTTCTTTTAAAACCTACCAGTTGTTTCGACAATGTTGCAAAATGACTTTTTTTGTTTATTTTTTTTTTTTTTTTGTTTAAATAAATGAATATTGGTAACACTTGCGTCATCTCCTAAAACGTCATGGTCGCATAAGGTACCGTTACGATTTTAAAGCAAAAACAATTTTAGTTTAAGGGACAACCTTCATACTAATGTGCTGTTTTCACAAAACAATTGATTGATCGTGTAGTAAAATTTATATGAAAAACATTCAAAAAACTGAGTGCTTGTCATAAAAATTTTACTACACGTCCAATCACTTGTGTTGTAAAAACAGTAAATGAATATTTATGAAATAAAATTTAAAAAAACCTTCTCCTGTAAAATTGTGCCTTGATCGCTTAAGCTTTTTTGCGGTAAGGGCTCGATATTCACCCTTATTCTATTTGGCGTCGGCAATAACAATGGCAATTTTAAGGCAACAGCAATTCTTATCAAAGACAACATCAATTCTATGTTAAATTGGTATTTTGTAAGAGTATTATGACGCCGTTGACTATTTATCGATAATGTTAATAAAATACAGCACGCATCTCTAATGTTAAATCAGCTGATTCATTTTGTTTACTGTTTTTTTATAAGAAAAAAAAATTCTGTGCTGTTTGTGCAAATTTTAAGTTGAATAAAATTTTTTTTGTAAAAAAATAATGTTTAAATAAAAATTTTTTTATTATATTAAATTTTCTCAAATGCCTAATGGATTTTTTTTAACCTTTTTAAGATTTGAAAGTTATTTTCGGCTGAATAAACCTTCTTTAAAACATGTGTTGGAAACAATAAAACCACATTTAAAAAAGGGCACTTTTGTTCCAAGCACAATATACATATTTGCAGCAACATTGCGTTTTTTCGCCCAGGGATCGTACCAGCTCAGCGTTGGAAATTATTTCAACTTTTGACTGTCCCAGCCACTAGTTTAAAAATTTCGTCTGAGACTCTGGAAGTCATGAAGAGAGAACTTTGTCCACAATGGATAAATTAAAGTTGCATTTCTTTGAAAAGCAGCATTTCCAGGTGTAATTGGCTGTGTGGACGGAACCCACATCAAAATTTTAGCTCCAAAAAAAAAAACACCATCTCTTCTTTAATCACAAGGGATATTTAATTTATTAGGAAAAGAGACGCTGCATAATCCTCTGGCTAGTGATGGATTTTTTACAAGCTCTTCCACAAGCTTCTCGAACTGGCACTTAGTTGTTATTTTAATTTTTTCAATTAAGTATATCCACAAAAAATATATCAAAACACAACACAAATGCAGCCAACCATAACGTAAAATTTTTAAAACACGACACAAAGCAGCACAAGACAACACTAAAAATGCCGACGACAAAATCAAGGGCAATTTAAGGCAACAGCAACGCCAATTTTTCTTAGAAAATACCAAACATATGTTAACAGTCATCGAAATATGGCAATATTGCCAACGGGAATACGAAATTGAAACAAAACATAAAAAACGGCGTTGTTTACTGTTGACGACGCCAAATAGAATAAGGGTGATTATGTCATGGTAGCATAAGGTACCGTTACGATTTTATAGCAAAAACAGTTTTAGCTTAAGCGACAACCTTCATACTAAATGTTTATGAAATAAAATTTAAAAAAAAATTGTGCTTTTGTCGCTTTAGCTTTTTTGCGGTAAAGGCTCGATATTATGCAAACTGTGTGTTGGGCCGTTTGCTTTATTTTTTTGACATTTTTTTGATGCAATACATCAGAATCAATGAAAAATAATATATTTAAATTTTTATTATTTGGGGCCTTTTGAGTTTTAATACACGATATGTATGTATGTATACGTTTCATTTTATTTTCTTAGCTAAATTATGAACAAAATAAATAAATAAGTTTATTTAAAGTTGACTTTTCAATATTAATTTATTTTAACACATCTTAATATTTATTGTCTAGTGTGTGTGTGTGTTTTTTTTTTTTAATTTTTTTCTTTCTGTTTTATTTGTTTTTTATGACACTTTTCGATAAATGTGTCATTTAAAAATTTCATTTAAATAAATTTATTTAACTGAGGAATGTGGGAGTATCAATAGTGTAGCGTTTATAGGAGTCTGTTTTGTTTTGCACTCTCTTCTGTTTTTTCGCTTTGATGTGAGAGTGGTCTGAGAAGTTGCCGTACGTAGGTGATTTTAAAGTTTAAAATTTAAACACATCTTTAACTTAACCCTGGAATGGTACTCTTCATTTTAGTACATTTATGTTCTCTGCTATTTAAGACAAAAATTTAGCGGAATGATTTTTAAAGTGAAAATTCAACAATATTGTAAGTCTGTTTTGTTTATGTGTAACATTATTGTACTTATTTTATTGTTTTATTATTTTTAAATAGACAGTCCCTTGAAAAAGTCGACAAACAATCGAAGAAACTTCGGGAACAAAATACTGTAATTAAAAATTGAATTTTTTTTGCATTAAAAAAAAAACTTTTAGTTGAGAAATTTATTTAAAAAATTAAATTAAATAAAGCATAATAAATAAGAGTTTTTTTTTCTCTCTCACGAATTTGAAATCATTTTTGTGTTTTCAAATGAATTGACATGTAAAAGCTATCGTCATCAGTGAACGTTGTTGAAAAAAAGAGCGAAGTTTTAATACACATAAAAAAGTTATATAAGAAAGATTAAATGAGCTTCGTCGATTCGACAAACAGCAACCGTCCAGGGTTAATAAATTTTTACAATCTTTATTGAAATTGAGTTATTAAGAAAGTATTTTTTGACATGCTTCGTTTTACATTTTACATACTGTTTTCAGTGTACAGTTTCATCTCGGCATCTCATCTTTACTTTGTATGGAAACCTTTCTTAACGTACCAAAATAAGAATTGGACCCTCTCAGAATGGAATTGTTTAAAGATTTCGCCTTTACAACCTTTCCCTCTATTCGGTACTAAATTTCTAACAAATACTTACTGAATCCTTAGATAATTTTTGTTATTTAAAATAAAGTTCTTCAAAGAACTCCCTAAAAATTTTTATCATTTAGGGTTCTGTTTGGCAACGCTCTCATTGTTTTGTTCAGATGTGTTTAATACACCCTTGGCACTTCATAACCAGATGACAGATGGCAACTTAAGTATATGACTATCTAAATCATTCACTGGAACTCCACGCCTAAAGCAACGGTTTTTGGGTAAATAATCTAGAGAATCTCCTCTATGTACAGAAATATCAATCTATGCGTTTGATACTTTCTTGACCTTTTTTCAGACGCAAGTGGCGCATGCACAATTAGAAATATATATTACTAAATGCGTTCGATGCATTCTACGAGTTTGCTGTGTAACGTACCAACACAATTTTACACAAATTTTACTTTTTTTGCCAGATGCATAAAGGCATCAACGCATTTAACGCGTAGTATGGACGTCCAGCTTAACCTCGCAGTGCGCTAAGAAGATTTCTCTCCCAACAATTTCGGTTAAAACTAGTTCAGCACCTTTAGTCTGGGATCACACTATGAAAGTTTTCTTTCAGAAAGTCTGAGTTTATTGGTGAGAGGGGAGAGAATAATAGCATGTTCTCTTCCCCTCTCAACAATAAACTCAGAATTTCTGAAAGAAAACTTTCATAATGTGAACCCAGACTTAAGACTGCTACTGCTTCTCTGGATCTCAATTTTAGCGTCTGGAAGCTTGATGTTCATTTTTGAACAAACTTCACGCACTACCCTCGCAATGTTTTAAACATAAGTATAATTCACTGTAAATACCCATAAGAGCCAACTTTTTTTTTTATCATATAGCATTTTATGTTTTTTTATTTTGTTCATGTAAAAATGTGTTTAGAGTGCTTTTGCTTAAATGGATGAATGTGCCAAGCAGTAAGTGTGTCGGTGTTTTGTTTCCCAGGAGTATTTAATTGTTTATTTTGAATAGTTTTCAAACAATGTTGTTAATTTTTATTAATGATCATGAACTTATTTTTCTCCAATATAAATCGTTTAAAATGTATCAGGTGATTTAAAAATGGAAGTAATAAATATTTCAATATGTTTATTGATATGCATGAAACGGCTTATTATACTTTAAGTTGTAGTTCAAAGATTTCTTGTCTATTAAATTTATTAACATTTTAATCTGTTTGATGTTTTACATAGTTGTTTGTTTTTTCTTAAAAATATTATTAATACTTTGGGGTTTAAAAAGCCATTGAAAGGAAAACACTACTCCCAGATTTACCAATTTTACTCATAGGAATTCGATCTGTCCGGATTGAAATTCTAGTTTTAATAAAACGCTTTTTCATTTGTATTATATTGAAAAAGAGGAAAACTAAACTGAAAGAAAGATGAGAACCAACTTGGAGCAGAGGTGTCTATTATAAGTTTTCCAAATTGAAGTTTTATTGATATGTACATATGTTTATTCCCGTTGTCCTTGTGTAGAACATAGTGCCATAACAAATAAATTGTTTTCATTGCTATTGAGAGCTAACAGCTTAATTTTACTCTAGATTGTAGTTGTTCTCCTAATTTCGTTGTTTATCTGCCTTTTTCATGTATGAGCGGATATATCATGATTGGAGATTATTGCTGGGCAGAAAATTTTAGTTATTCTCCTTAGGCATCTGTTGGTGAAGACTTGAAGTGCATTCATATCTCTGGAACTTGTGTTGAAAGTTTTAAAACCGTATAGCAATGTTGATTCAATATTGGAGTTGAAAATGTTCATGTTCGTCTTTGTCGAGTTATATGTGGAGTTCAAGACAGAATTCAAGGCTCCAAATGTGCCTACACTACCACGTCTAGGACAATTTTAAGCAAAAGTGGTGATATTACGCACAACAATGCCAGTGTTGATTTTTTCGCTTGGTTAGTTTTCATAAGGCTTCCCTGTAGAGTCCTTAGAATAAGTGGTGTGCCTTACAAGCCAGAGAATTTTGAGTAGTTTAAAGCCTTCTCAAAGTCTATAAATAGCAAATAGAGAGGAGATTTCCATTCTACTGGTTGCAGACTGTTCCACTATGATTCTCAGACTATTGACGTAGTCGACACACTATCTGTGTGACCGAAAACCTGCATGTTGGTCTGAGTTCAAGCTCCAATGCACTCACAAGGTGGTTGATCAATATATCGTCACGTTAAATGCAAACGGACGTAACCACATCTAAATCCGAAATTGATTTTCGTTCGTTTTATTTAATTATATACTTGCGAATTTTTAGACCTCTGCGATCAAAAATGGCGAATTTATAACCGAAATTGAAACGCCAAGAACAGGTTGTTATAAGTAAAGTTTTTTGCTTCTCTTGTAAAAAAAACTTGAAAATGTAGTTAAGTCCGTTTGCATTTAAGGTGACGATGTGTGCAATAACTTTCTACACCACGCTTAGGATTGTTATTCCTCTCCAGTATTTACATCCCGACAGAATTCCCTTCTTTGGACCTTCTTTTCGCCAACATTTTTCTTCTTTGAAACGTAGAATTAGTTGGGCACTTACTTTGGAATCAACCTTTAGCATTTCTGGTGAGATGTTCTCTGTACCTGAAGCTTTATTAATCTTCAGCGTTTTTTGTTTTAATTTTTTTATTTTATACCAGTTCTGACGTTGGCGTTGATATATCACTTCTGACGCGAAGTAATCGGCAGTTACATGTTATTCTACCAGTGTTTGTAGATATTAAGAGCATTTTGGAGTAGTGATCACTCTAGATCACCAGTTAGTGCTGTTTCGATGTCAATATTCCGCCAGCGCTGTTCTTAATGCTTAAGACTTTGTGGGATAGTTGTGAAAACGGACTTAAAATTTATTGCTTCTTTAGTACTTTATTTTATTTTAAAATCGCATAAAAACAATCAATTGATTTCTGCAATGTTCTTAAAATAGACACAAGTTAAGTTTTTATTTAAAGTTATTTTAATTCTTAAAAGAATCATATAGCTGACCTTATTTAATAAATATATTGGATATTGTAACTTTTGTGGTTTGCTTTCTATAATATTCTAACACTAAACGAAATATGTATCTTCATATTGATGATGCCCTAACATAAGAATATTGTGACATCAACGTAATTACAAATGGCATCAATGAGACAAAAAGTGACAAAAAATGACTAAAGTGACACCAATTTGATGCCACATTTTGTGTATTATTAACATTATTATTTTATGTTTAAAAAGTAAACTTAGAAGCAAAAATTCCCATGTTCTTTTTGTTTAAATTATTTAGTTAAATACATCAAATTTTCAAAGTATAATGATTACGAAAACCATATCGTGCATGCTGCTGGTGTCTTATAATTGGGGACACTTCTGTAAACATAGGCGGAATACAACAAAATTGAAACAAACATGTGTAACGGGAAAATGTCATTAAATTGAGCCTAATGTTTCGATTCGATGTTACGGAGTCATCGCAATGATGCCATTTTTTTATTAAGCTGACTCCGATGCATCATTTCTATGATGCCGTTGTGGCATCATATTCACATAATTTCACCTGATGGCGATTCGGCCAAGTGATGCTAAGGCTGACATCACAATGATGAAAAGTGTCATGAGGTCAAAAACGAAGACACTTGTCATAGTACTGATGTCAAAATACATCAGCGTTATCACGCCTTTTCTATCAGTGTAAGAAAGGGAAAAAAGTTTTTTGTTCGCACTTAAATAGAATATTAAATTCCAATCACATTTGTAATTACAATTCAATGCGAGTACAACGGGTATAATCAGATTTAATATCAACATGAACATTTATTAAACTTTAAATGTCTTCTTGATATTAAATAATTATGTTGATAGAGATTCTACAAAAGGTAAAAGGAGTGTAAAATGTTACCAAAAGAAATTTTACAACCACTATTGCAGCGAAATTTGTAGACCTCTAGTAACATGGAAATGGTGCAGATCAACTTAATGAATCCACATTTGTTAAGCCTAAAATTTACAACTTGACGGGTTTTTCAACATTCAATAATTTTTAATTCATAAAAATACTGTCACTAAATCGGTCTTTTTATCTCCTCTGCCTTTCCTTAATCTAAATGGGTGCAAACTTAAATGACCTTAAAGCCAAATTTGATTGGATTTATAACAAAAATTTTTGTGTTTAGACACTCCCAATATGAATATATTTAGAAGTTGGCAATGGCAGTTTAGGCTTCTCAATCCTTTAGGTGAGAATATTGTCAAGGTCGACTATTAAAACCCTCTACAAACATTTAAAAAATTTTTCAATTCTATTTTTATGTTCAATTTTCAAAATGTTACAAATAACATGATGGAATATGAAATTCATCCTTATCGTGTTTGGCGTTTTTGTCGTGAAAGTTAGGTGCTTTTAAAAAATGGTATTGTGGTACGACAAAAAAGGTTATCGTCGTTGGCGAATTTTTTGCAAAACCTGTCGCTTAGTTTGTTAATCACGACAGCGTATACATAGCTACTAATTGTCGTCTAAATACGCCTACGCCAGCAACGATAATGGTGATTATGTTAAATAAAGGGAAATTTAGTAGACTTTGTCCTACCAATGGAGGTAAGCAAATATAACGAACTTAAAATAATTTTTACAATTTTTATCGAAAATATGTGAAAAGGAAAAAAATTACGAGGGAAAAATAATTAACGATAGGGGTGAACATATTTATCCGTTTTTTATCCTTTTATGGATTTGGCATCGATTTGTTAGTGCATTTTTTTGCATATCTTACCCTTTGCAGCATATTTAAGTAAAAAGAACATTTTTTGCATTTTTCCCTGGTTATACACTGCACTTATAAAATTATTACAGTAACTGATTGTGGGTTATTAAATTCGCTTTCCGTACTGTTAAATTTGAATAAAAATATAGTTATTTTACGAATAATTTTATTTTTTAAGATTTATGTTTGTTATTCAAAAAACAAACTACCAAAAAATAATGTTTTTTTCGTTTTTATTTTTTTATGTAGTTTGATTTTTGTCGGTTAAAATGTATTTTTTAAAAGTAAAAACTATTCAATTTTAAGGAATATGCTGTTTAATAAATAAAAAATTTAAAAATGAATGAAAAAATCATTTATTTTAAATGAAATGTAAATGATCCGTTTTTTAAATGAATTTTAATTTGTTCAAAATGAATTTTCGTTTGAATTTAACTACATAATATTTTGAGTGTGAAAGAAAAATGCTTCATATATTTAATGAATCATTTTCATAAAAAAATTTTCATTAGTTAAATGAAAATTTTCATTGTCTAAATGGAATTTCATAGTTATAATGAAGTATTTCCGTTAAAATGGCTTCATTAGATTTCGTAATTACGTTAAAAATTTTCATTGGATATATGAAAACTTAAGTTTGTCGAAGTTAAACCAAAAATTTTAATTGTGAACATAAAAAAACAATATACAAACATAACTATATTCATAACTTAATACAAAATTAAAGTTTTTTTAAAAAAAATGTATAATTGTTAATTAAAAAAAAATGTAAGATTTAATTATTTCATACATCTATTGCTATATGCCATTAAATTTATGAAATCAAAATTTTTTTTATAAAAGCAACATGTATTTCAATAATTGCATTCATAAATTTAAATTTTCATTATGACAATAAAAATGTCATTATAGTTATGAAGCAAAAACATTCAATCCACTTTCAATCAACGTTGTTATTTTGTTATGGACAATTTAACCTCATATTTAAGGCCTAACCAGAATGTGAATAACGTGGTTTAAGCAACTGAGCGAATACATGTAAATCATATGTGTAAAACCACGTTGAACTTAAAGGAACTTTTTGTTAAATTTTATGAAACTGTAATTTGCTTAAGCAAAGTGCGAAACTAATCGCACATTGCGTAGGGAATCAAATGTTTTTTATTTTGTTTTTGTTTTTTTAAATGTATTTGGGAGGCTTTTTCGTATATTTTTGACAGTAGCTTACGCTCTTAATTGAGTAAAAACCATGGTTTTTTTATCCAAAAACTACACTGCCCCGGTAGACTAGCTGGTAGTGAGCTAGTCTAACAGCACCGAGGTTGCGTGATCGATTCCCGACGGATACAGAAAAAAATAAAATAAAAAACAAATAGCATTAAAAAAAAATTAAAAATAAAGAAAAAACAAAAAAAAAATGTTTACTTTACTGAAAGTATTCATCCAATAAATAATATTCATAGATCTAATGTAATGTTTCATTAAATACATTTTAATGAAACAGGTTTCATTGATCTAACGAAGCGCTGCATAGGTTCCTTTTTAAAGCAATTTTTCATGGGATAATGTCAAAATTCATTGCTATTGCGAAGAAAATTCTTTCAGTGTAGCGAATCTTTTTTTTTAGTATTTCTTCAAATTTTATTATACCTAAGATGTGAGCAAGTGAAAAAAGCCTATAAGACTACTCTGGCATCTTATTAAATTTTCTCAAGTGCCTAATGGATTTTTTTAACCTTTTTAAGATTTGAAAGTTATTTTCGGCTGAATAAACCTTCTTTAAAACATGTGTTGGAAACAATAAAACCACATTTAAAAAAGGGCACTCTTGTTCAAAGCACAATATATTTGCAGCAACATTGCGTTTTTTCGCCCAGGGATCGTACCAGCTCAGCGTTGGAAATTATTTCAACTTTGGACTGTCCCAGCCACTAGTTTAAAAATGTTGTCTGAGACGCTGGAAGTCATGAAGAGAGAACTTTGTCCCCAATGGATAAATTTAAGTTACATTTCTTTGAAAAGCAGCATTTCCAGGTGTAATTGGCTGTGGACGGAACCCACATCAAAATTTTAGTTCCACTCTCTACTTTAACCGCAAGGGATATTTAATTTATTAGGAAAAGAGACCCTGCAAAATCCTCTGGCTAGTGATGGAATGTTTCCAAGCTCTTCCATTAGCTTCTCGAACTGGGGCTTAGTTGTTATTTTAATTTCTTCAATTATTTCCACAAATATATATCAAAACACAACACAAATGTAGAAAAATATCAAAACCGCCGTAGAAATCAAAATTGCATCTAACCATAACGTAACCTTTTTAAAACACGACACAAAGCAGCACAAGACAACACTAAAAATGCCGACGACAAACATACCAAACATATGTTAACAGTCATCGAAATATGGCAATATTGCAAACGGGAATAAGGAATTGAAAAAAAAACATAAAAAACGGCGTTGTTTACTGTTGACGACGCCAAATAGAATAAGGGTGAATATTTATTATCAAAATAACACAACTATACTTTTTATATATAGTATAGAGGGAAACACTTACAAGTGTTGATATGGCTTTCTGTTTCAAGTCAAATTTTAAGTGTTGAATAAATAAAACGTAGTTTTGATAGATTTTTAAACAAATACACTAAAACAAAATGATTATATACTTTCATATTTGCTTTTGACACAACTTTGTGGAAGGAACATTGTTTAATAATAACATGATTTTTGGTTGG
Source organism: Pollenia angustigena (assembly GCA_930367215.1). Lineage (NCBI taxonomy): Eukaryota > Metazoa > Arthropoda > Insecta > Diptera > Polleniidae > Pollenia > Pollenia angustigena. The sequence goes on along the minus strand of OV884059.1, from coordinate 120,541,311 downwards.
GCTTAACAAATCATGTCAAAACATATTTTGTGTGTCCATTCAACGGCTAAAAACATTTGTTACGCTATGAATTGCTCCCTTATCCATCCTCTTCGCCGTATTTAACTCTAAGTAACTTTTTATTGTTTCCAAACCTGAAGAAACAGCTCGGTGGAAGGAGATTTGACTCCAACAATGATCTGACAAATCTTATTTTTAGGAAGGAATAGAGACAAATAAAGAAAAAAAAATTTTTTTATCTAAATACTGACTTTTGACCCGCAATCGTTTTAAAACACAAATATTAAAAAAATTAGAAGTATTTTTTATTAAATTTAAATAACATTTTTCGGAACCCAGCAATACGAAACAGTCATACAAGATTTAGCTTCTTCAAGAACTAAAATCTTATTATCATCGATTGTTTAAAAATAATTGCATCAGCTCCGCGAAATTAAATTAAAGTTTTGGAAATTAGAAACCCTAGCAACAACTAAAAACAACCCATTCTTTAAATTATCCCCCCAGTAGGGTGTCCTTCAAAACACTTAATTAAAGTTATTAAAAAAAAAACAACATTATGCAATTAGTAAATAACAAAATAACTTTTTTACCTGAGCAATTTAATAATAATTCAATACAATTTAAGACACAAATCATAATCACTTGATTAATCGCGAATCAATTGACAATTGTAATCGTGGGTTTGGTATCCATAAAAATAAACGTAGAACAAATTAGAACTCCAAACAAATCGAACTGAATCAAATCAATACGGACAAACAAATAAAGTGTAAAGTGGTAAACAGCCTTCATTATTGTGACATTAAATTTAAAAAAAAAAAAATAAAAAAATAGGAATTAATCGACAACTTGCAACTACGTATTACAAATATACAAATCGACATAAAATCCATTTTATAGTACATAATTTACAACTAACTATAGCAAATTGTCTTGCTCGTGCTAAACAAATTCAAGTGTTTAGGAAATTAATAAATACTCGCAATAAAATCTGGGGGAGACAGTGTAAAACTGCATTAAACGATTGAAAAATGAATCGTGTTTTGCACAGAACAACAACAGCAAGAAAAACGGCAAAAAGCAACGCTTTTAAGACGTTTAAGCGCCAAATGTAATGTCAAGTTAGTATTTTATTTATTTTTATTAACACTAATTGGAGCATTTGTTAAATGCCGCATTTATTTAGTTTAACTAGTCTGTATGTCTGTCTGTTTGTCTCTTTGTACGACTCTAGGTTTAAATGGGTATTGCAGTCGTCTCTCTCTCTCTCTCTCTTTTTCTTTCTGGCTTTTGGTTTGTTTCTCAAAAAACTTAACCACTGAGCTGTCTGCCACCATCACCTTGTACAAATGTATCACATTTTGTGTGACACGTTACACGCAACGAGTGGGAAAATATTTGGTACTTAAATTAAATTGAAAAGAGCAATAAATTTAAAATGTTTTAGCAATGTTTGTGAAAATGTTGCAATGTAAATTATGTTGGATAGGACAAAAATCTAATTCACTACAAGTTTTTCATACAATATTTTCGCCAGAAACAAGTAAAAAATCTGTAATCTTGGGATTTTAAATTGAGGCCAAGGCTGATATTTATACCTGATAAATCTATAAACAGACTAGGGTTTTCAAAATATAATTTGATTTAACGAATTGCTTCACATGCAGCGAAAATTATGCAATTTCAAAACATTCCAGGTGTACTGAAGAAAAAACAAGGTCCATAGCGAATCGACTATTTATAAAAAACCCACCAAACAGAAAACTGCCCTACATGTGCCCAGTCTCGAAAATTTAATCCAAAGACAGCCTTATTTTCATGACAAATCCTTTTATAATTTACTACACTAGCCCAATTCACAATCTTGTGCAAATGATCTAGCATCGTAGGCATTTGTCAAATATTTTTACTCTACACCAACAAAATATACAGCAATGCACTTGCTACTCTTAAAACCAGTAGTTTATATTTACTCGACTTATGCAACACTTGATTGCCAACCGATCAGCTTGGTTTACTTTGCTGACTATTAAAAAAGAGTAAAAGTGAAAAATATAACATCCCAGTCAACTTGCTTTCAATCGGCCCAAACCTTTTTCCAAGCAGATGGATATTTTTCATGTGGACCTTTGGAATTTAGTTCTCTTTCTATGACCTTTCACAGCTGATCACGTAACGACCTATCACCCTCATAAAATTTAGCTTAGCCAAGGCTTTCCATAAATTTTAACAACGCCTGGTTTTGTTTCGGATGTTTGCGCTTTTTATGTATAAAATTTTATTAATTTGCTAACATTTTATTGTTTAGTATTAATAACTGGGATTCGGCAAAAACGCAAAATTGACAGATCTCTTGAGATCGCGGCTGGTCGGAAATCCTTTCTGTTACCACAGCAGTCAGTAGGTAAGCAGGCAGCGGACTTACTATTGATTGGGGCCTCCGGAGTTGTATTTCTTGCGGGAAATGCTTTTTGTCTTTCAGGAAGATTGCCTGTAGGGGTTTTTTTTTTACTTTTGCGTTGAAATTATACTTTCTGCGATCACGTGGATTACGAGACTGTGGTTTAAGCCCAAAGTCGTGGGAAAGGAGATCCTGAAAACCCCACTCAAGGTCTGATTTTTTTGCCACTTTTGGGAGCGTTCGGCCTAAGGAACTGATCAGCTTTAGGTTCTGTTGCTACTCAACAGATGGCGTTGGCATATTTCCGAAAGCAGCAGAGGTTAGATATCTCCAGCTCCTAAACAAGGGACAAGTATATAATTCTGCCGAGTTAAACGTGAGCTGGTTGCGCTTACATACAGGGATGGTTGGTAAACGCGTTGATTGTCAGCCAGTGGTGATATCGACTTTGAGACTAGGCCGACTAGGCAGGTGCTCATGTAAATCTTTAATACTCATTAAAATCTGCCGAAAGTTTCTTTTTCGATGATCTTATCGTTAATCATAAATTATAATTTGGCCACTTAGAGAGGATCTTAGAAATGTATCCATTTCTTTTACGTTTGGTTGTTCTTAATAAGATTAAGAATAGCGAGACTTGGCTGTATATGTCGCTTTCCAACCTGTTCCTAAAGCGGTTGGAATTAGCAAAACTTGGATATCCTAGATATGACTTCCAACACCTCATCATCATAAAAACCTGCCTGAATGTTAGAAATGATTAATGTATCGGGTGATTTTTTAGCTATTATCTTTTTGGCAACACTGGTTTTAACAGCTGATGCTTGCAAATTATTGAATTTTATTATCAAAATGCGTGCTCTGTTAAGAAAATTCATCGCGCTATTCTTCCATTTTATGATGAGTTAAATCGACCCACTGAAGCGGCTATTCGGGCTATTGTGACTAAATTTCGCACCAAATTTACATTGTTGGACATTAAACCACCAACACGCTTACGTAGAGTGCGAAGTGAAAAAAAATATCGCAGCTGTATCGGCCAGTGTTAATGACGACCATCAATTATCGATACGTCGCCGTTCGCAGCAGTTGGGCCTCTGTTACTCAACAACGTGAGATGATATCCAACTTTTTTTTGCCCAAAATGCAAGAGCTTGACTTGCATGACATGTGGTTTCAACAAGACGGTGCCACATGCCACACAGCACGCTTAAAAATGGACTTATTGAGATGCGAGTTCGGTGAACCTTTAATTTCACGCTCGGGACCGGTCAATTGGCCGCCTATATCGTGAGATTTAACGCCTTTAGACTATTTTTTGTGGGGCTATGTTAAAGCTCATGTCTATACACACATGCCCGCTTCAATTGACGCATTGGAAGACAACATTGAAGCATTTATTCATGAGATACCGGCCGAAATGTTGGAAAGAGTATGCCAAAATTGGACTAAGCGGATGGACCATTTGAGGCGCAGTCACGGTCAACATTTGCATGAAATAATCTTCAAACATTAAATTATATGGACCGTACTATCGATTCAAATAAAGATTTTATGCATTTTTCTGAATTTTATGTGTTTTTTTTTAACTTTCCTATAGCTCTTAAAAAATCACCCATTATTACAGAAATATAAAGCCAATCGTGTAAATCAAACTTAACATCCGTTACATTGATTGAGGTTAAGTTAGGTTAGGTAATAGGATAGGTTAGGTTATGTTAGGTTAGGAATGGTTAACGGAATCGCGGAATCTATTCTGTATTACCTCATATTAGTTATATAAGGGGGCTTTTACCCCCCACTAAATACCATGTTTTAAGAATTACTCAGATGTGCTTTCCTTTGCGCGGATAAAATCTTCATTATTCAATTTTTTGCTCCCAAATAAAGGTTATCAGGCATGTTCTGAAAATCTCAAAATTTCAAATCACATGTGATTTTAAAATCACAATTGTGATTTAAGGGTGTTTTGGTAACCTCAAAAGTTTTAACATGGTTTAAAATGGTGGAAAACTATAACAGTTTAAAATCACAATTATGAAAAAAGTTTTTTTTTCAGAATACCTTTCTTGTGATTTCAAATCACTTTCACAAAAAGTGATTTGCAGAACATGCCTGTATATTAATATATTCAACATTTGTTATTTTTCGAAAAATTTTTATGATATAAAGTAACCTTCGAAAGGAAATAATTCCCAGTTTCTGTTGGTTATATTAATAGTTATATGTTCTTACTTTTTCCACTCATGAAGTGTATTTCTTCAATTTCTTCCCTAATGTCTTATCCGTCCTTGTAGTTGTCTAGTCGTTGGTCAATTTCCGTTAACATAAACCAATGATTGTAGTGGGATCATAAACTATTTTAAATCAAATTGAAATTTCTCAAGCAATAGTTCTTTTTGCTGTTATTGTTGTTGTTTAGTGTTTTTGCAATCATGGTTTATTTTTTTATTTATATATTTTGCCTCATTTATTGCCCTGTTTGTTGTTGTTTAGTTGTAATTAATGACCTAAATGAGGTAATCAATTTGTAATTTAATTGTTGCTGCTGATTTGCATGGCAATTGATTTGAATTGGGTATTAAACTTGTTGTTGATTTGATTTTTCTCTTGTTGTACACTTAATTAGAATTTTTATTTAGTTCAGATTTAACCTGAGGTAAAATAAATTTTGCATATCTTAGGCATATTAACAACAGCAATGTTTTAATACTTATTAAATTCAAATTGATGTCAAATGATAAATGATTTAATTATAGGAAAGGGAGAAAAAGACAATAAATTAAAAGTAGTTCAAATTAGTACAAGGTGGCCAGAGAATACAGAATGGAGGTATTATTAGAGGATGAATAAAAAATTATGAAGAATCCACTTAGAGTCACTACTGAATGAATTAACAGAAGTAAACATATCGAGCTTTTACCGAAAAAAAAGCTTAAGCGACAAGCGACATTTTAGAGAAGATTTTTTTGTTTTATTTCATAAAAATTTTGCATGAAGGTTGTCGATTAAGCTAAAATTATTTTTGCTATAAAATCGTAACGGTACCATAGTATGTGACCATGGAATTTTAAGAGATGATGCAAGTGTTGCCAATAAATTCATTTTAAAAGAAAACTAAACATGGATTGGATATTCTTACAGGTAAAATTGGGGTTTATAAGTCTTTTTCGCTTGACAGTTTTATTTCTATAATATCTTTAGTTTTTCTAAAATCTTTGCGTGAAGTTTTCTGACGATCTAGCTTAAGCAACCAGTGAAATGCGCATAGGAATAGCTTATCCCATCAACAATAAATTTCAGTTTATCGATAGTATGAAATGGGAATTTAGCACATTTAAACGAAACCTTGGAAAATGATGTCGCTTAAGCCATCTTTGTGAAAGGTGCTCGATATGTAAACACTATTCTAACTTTGTTTCACAAATAAGGTCTATTCTCGGCAGTTTCTTTAAGTTTTTCAAAAACAAACTTCTAAATGTCTTAGAACTTTCGACTCTATACACACCATCAGAGATTTAAACAAACACTGGCCTTGAATAATTGGAATATTAAAGTGCTTATTGGAATTTAGTTGTCTCCAAAGATCTTAAAATATCGTAGATATTGCGCGATAACAGCAGTATTACTACCAATTGCCAATTCCTGTTTCTGTGAGTAAATACCTCTCTGACTTAAGTCAAGGGCGGATCCAGCTTAAAATTCAAGAGGCTAACATAGTCGGGTAAGCCTCCAAACCTTAGTTGTGATTTAAGAATACCAGTGCTCGACTATCCCAGGGGTCATGACCTCTCCATACACCTTGGATATGCGCTTGACAAATGTATTTTTCGATCTACACAGAAACAATTATTTTTCCAATTCAAACAAAACATTTGTAGAATCAAACAATTTTTTGTCTGAAATCGGTCCTATAAACAAATTCGCATATTCAAACAATTTATTTGCATTTTGTTTATTGAAAAAAAACACTGATTTTCTCAAGCAAATAATTTAACTGAATCAAACAAAAAGTTTACTGAAATTCATATACTAAATTTCAAAATCAAAAAAAAAAGTTTTTGCACAAGCAATGATGCGCACACAAGCATGCACTGTATTAGAAGATGATGGCAGAGAGAGCAGAGCGGCCGGCTGGCTTTGAGACACATTTTTTTGTTGGAATAATTTTTGAACGAAGTCTTTTTTTATACACACAATGTTTTTCGTCATCACTCACTGTTGCTGTATCCTTTCCTTTGCTAATGAAGAACCCAAAACGGAGACAGACCGACTCGATATGTTTTTCGTCATCATTATATTTTTGTATTTGATGTATTTAAGCAAACAGTTTGAAAAAATTGTATACGGGATTTTGTTTTTTTTTTAACCAACTTTGAAACCAACCAAAAATTTATTTTGTTTCTTATAATGTTGTTGTTGTTTCTGTTGTTTAAAAAGAGTGAAACGTTTTTTTACCTGCTATTTTTTTGTTTTTTTTTTTTTTTTTACTTCAAACCTCTTCATCTTTCTTACTGTTGTACTTTTTTAAAGTGTCCAAAAATAGACTGTATGTGTTTTTTGTTGTAGTTCTTATATTTCACATTAGGAAGTGTTGCTTACGATCAAATAAAAAATGCAAAAAGACGACAACATTAAAAAGCGTTGATTATTCATACAAAATTATGAAAACTTGAAACCAATAACGCGTGTATTATATTTTTGAATGGTTGTCAACATTTTTGTTGGTTAAATAAAAATCAAACAAAAATTTTAATTGAATCAGTAAAAAAATTTGTAGAAATTAAAAAAATGTTCAAACAAGCGTTTGTTTGAAAATAATTCGGCAATAATTTTTTCTGTGTAGATATACGATTATTTAAAGGGAAAAAGTTAACCGGCATTAGGAACCATTTATAACTTATTTTAGAAGCTTGACATTACGGAAGAAAAATCTAAACACTCAAATCTAACAAGAAAAAAATAAGGTTTTCAAAAACTAAATGCTCTAATTTCTCCAGTTTCATGCTGTTGTAATAAAAATAGCAATGCACAATTACGGTAGCTCCTGTAAGATAGTGCCTCTATAGGGTATACACCTTGAATTTTATTTTTTTATTTTTTTGTAAGGACCAGCACTCATTCATTGTGCATTGTGTTGGAACTAGGAACATTGGTTATGAAAAGGAGGATAGAGGGAGTAGTACTTGAGAACATTTGACTGATACTTATTCATAATGAAGGTAAGTAAGTCCACAAAAGGATGGGCCCTTGAGGAAAAACGTATTATTATTTCGGGAACCAGATCCCTTATTTCAACAGAACACATCCCATTGTAGTAACGATAAGACAGTCAATAGGGTTGGATAGCAGCTTTAATAAAACTGCAGCCAAAGTAGAAAAACTGCTATTTCTCCCACTTCTTCATTGGCCAAAAAAAAAGCTATTGCTTTTACTTTTGATTGTAAAAAGTCGCTGTCAAACCAGCTCAAACAGCGAAAAGTTGTTCAAAAATTTTAATTTTTTGTTTGCCAGTTTTTGGTTTCGACTATGTTTTTTAACCCCCGCAAGCGTTCGAGAAGCTCTAAAATAGACTTTCAAGCACCGGCCCACACATGAGAGTTCAATTGCATTCGCGGTCGAATAAAGATGATATAAGTAGTAAGAAGATCAGATGGATAGAAGGATTTCTTCCACCGTTTTAAAAAGACGACGCACTGAAATGTTTCTTTCAACACCTTTAATATATGTTTTGTCCATCGGACATCAAATTGAATTTTCATGCCCAGAACATCATCTTTATTCCTCAATAATTATACCACCCATATATCCAGATGAGGCACCTTGATTCGACGCGCGTTTATGCATCAGCATGCAACACTGGGTCTTTCGGGCATTTAAATCGACCATATTCGAACGACCCCATGCCGAGATTATGTCAAGGGGTCGGTAAAGAGTATCATTCGTGTCCTCATAGCACTAAAACCGAATACGCTTGGTCTAAAATCGAATGAATACGAATAGCAAAGGTTGCTTTCATCTGCAAAAGAGTAAAAAGGGTTGGAAGTTTCACATTTAGAAAAATGAGAAATAGAGTAGGAGAAAGAACGGAGCCTTGCGGCACCCTTGAATGAATCTTGAACTCGTTTGACGAGACTCCATCAATAATAATGATGAGAAAAAAAGATGTATGTGTGTAAATATAAAGATCTAATCAAGATTCAGTTTAAAAAGGGTATACATATGTTTAATGCCCCAAGCTACTGCGTTGAATACAATATTTCTACCAAGCTGTTAATTTCCGCTTTTTAGAGTGCTTTTCTAGGCTCTCTCCTGTACAGATGTCTAACAGTTTTATTCTTAAAACCCTATGATTATTTCGTAAGCAAATGCTGACCATTTAAGAACCATATAAATTCGATTTACTTTCAAAAGCACTGCGTGAAGATCACGACAGACTTAATTGGAGGGGTTGAACTCTTTTGTTCACTTAAGTTGTATTTAACAAGACGAATACATTGTAGAAGATAGTAGTGCTGGGATACTATCGATAGTTTCTACTATCGATATTTATCGATAGTTCAGATTTCACTATCGAGATATCGATATTACTATCGACTGAACGTTTGTACTTGTGCAGGAAAACTTTAATTATTTTTTTATAAGGCTGCATGCAGTTCGTTGTTTTTATCACTTTAATGCACGTTATTTTAAATGGCAGTTTTTTAAAAATTGATAAGTACCTGTCTGAAGGAACCGAAGTAACAGGTACTATAAGATATTACATTGCATTTTCTAAATTCTAAACCCAAAAAGGTAATCAATCTAGCGGACCTATCCTCTAATGGTCGTTCATTGTTTTGTCGTATGCTTGCGATTGCATTTGGATTTGCATTTTTTTTACAACATTACAAAAATATTTTACATTTCAGTCCCTATATAAACATGTAAAAATTTCGACTTAAAGGCCTTAAATTAGCAGTAAAAAGCACTGCTTAGCAATTCATACCACTTGCCATTCTTGTTGTTTGTATTCATTGCTGTAATTCAGCGCGCATTAATAATAGCAAATAAAAATTTGCGGCAAAAAACTGTCTGTATAGCTGCTGTTAGATGTCTTCATAGCTGTATTTCAAATAATAAAAATATCGATATTTATATTTTTCCTATCGATATTTTCGATATTTTAAGACTATCAATAATATCGATAGTTTCCCAGCACTAGAAGATAGTATACGAGATAAATGCTGCCATTTTTTGCAATTTCATAGCATATATAAAATTTTAAATATTTACGAGGGTTGCTTTTTAAAGTTCCAACACGATTTTCCTTTGATTTAGTGCTTCATACAAGTTTAAAAACAATAGCAAAACTTCCTGCCGTAATATTCGCTTAGTTTTTTATTCCTTTTATGGTGGTCCAACCATTATACACGATGTTAATTGTGAGTCACACCTTGAGGTCAAGTTTTTTTTTCCCAACTTAATTTGTCAGTGTTTGACAAATTCAACCATGGAGAGGTGCACAGTTGTGCAGTATGTTTAGATTGTTGAAGCCTTTAAAGAAAATGGGCGTTGAAATCAAAATGCATTTCGTGATTTTTGACAATCGGGGGAATTGTGCGAAAATATCATCAAACCGGGTCTGTAGGAAATGTGAAAACACCTGTGCCTGCTGTTTGTGCGGTTTATGGGCTGGCGGCGTCATCAGGCCGTACTTCTTCGAAGATGTGGTCAGCCAAGCAGTTACCGTGAATGGTGTTCGCTGTCACGAGATGGTAACGGACTTCTTGTGTCCAGAAATTAAGGATATGGATCTGGACAATATGTCGTGCGAAAATTTCAGCAAACAGGGTCTGTAGCAAATGTGAAAACACCTGTGCATGCTGGTTTGTGCGGTTTTTGGGCTGGCAGCGTCATCGGGCCGTACTTCTTCGAAAATTAGATCGGCCAAGCATTTACCGTGAATGATGTTCGCTATCGCGAGATGGTAACGGACTTCTTGTGGCCATAAATTGAGGATATGGACCTGGACAATATGTGGTTTCAACGGGATGGTGACACTTGCCACACAGCCAACGAAACAATGGCTCTTTTGCGCGAGAAAATCAATGGCAGTGTTATCCAACGTCGTGGCGATGTTAATTGACCGCCACAAGCATGTGATTTGACACCGTTGGACTTCTTTCTTTGGGGGTTTTTAAAAGAAAAAGTGTACGTCAAGAATCCAAGAACAATTCAAGGGCTGAAGGATGAGATAATTCGGCACATTAACGACATTGAACCTCAATTATGTCTCAAAGTCATTTAAAATATGGACCATCGAATTTTTGCATTTGGCCGATATTTGGTTTCACACATAATTGTCATAGATCCGTCTATAATAATAAAAACTATTAAGATAGTTTCCTGAAAACTTTTTGTTTTATTTACAATGAACATTGTGCGTTTTGGTTGGACCAACCTTTGCAAAGTCGTAAAGGACGAGAAGCAATTTTTTCATCTTTAAGAACAACAACCACCAAGTTTCATCTTGGAGAGTCGAGAAAAGTGGGTCTTGATAGGTATACCTATTAGCCATTATTTTTAACTTAGCTTTCATTCTTTACGTAACGTAACGATTATCTAACTCATATTAAAATCTATCGTCTGAGCTTTAAAAAGGCAAAAGTCTTTCAACTATTTCCCAATATTTTAATAACAAAACAAAGATTTAAAACACCTTAACTGCTGCGCTCTGTAATTTAAACATAGAAATTCCCTTTTACGAATGAATTAGTTGAGATTCCGAAACTTCTGCCACTGTATAGCTAAACGTTTGCACTTTTAAGGATTTCAGCTGCTAAAATAAGGCTCGTAACTATTTCTTTAATCTTTCCCAATAAAAACCTCCCTAACCTGGTCACTTTTAAAAACCGCATATTTAATTTAAAATATGTTAACAAATATGTTAAATAAAATCTATTAAAATATTTTTTGTTTGTGGCATTTAAATAAAGGTGTTAATAAATTTACATCATCGATTTTATTAGCAGCACTTAAGACAGTTTATAATTCAATTAAAATTTTTAACATTCAACGTTTTGTACAAGTGGTCCCCCATGTTATTGAAATGAAATGCTAAAAAAAACAGCATTGAAAAAAAAAATAATTGAAAAAAAAAACTTCAAAGCTAAAAAATATATGAATACTGAAAAAAAATCAAATCGTGAACAACACTTAAGACCGACAAAAAAATTTATTCGATTCCAAAACCATCATCACAAACAACGGTATTTACAACAATATCGACAACAACATTGTTAAATATATTATTAACAAAAAAAATAGGAAAACAGCAAAAAACTAGAAAAATATGAAACTAAACAAAAAAAAAAATTTATAGAAACCAAACAAAAAAATTAAAAGGTGTTAATCATACGCCACCGTGCCAACGCAAATAAATAAATTAATTTAAATTACATGTATTTAAATATTTATTGTTTTTTCACCTTTTTTTCTGTGTTGTTGCTTTCAGTTTTTGCTAAATGCTAAAAATTCTACCCACGACTAAACAGTGAAAACGTTAATAAAATATTTAAAATTAAATTACAAAACATAAATGAATTAATAAAATAATAGCAACAACCACAACAACAATAAACGTTAGAAATCTCCACCCCAAAGTGGCATCAAGAGAAAACAACAAAAAAACGGTGCCAAAACAAACAGTGTGTTGTTAGATTTTCATGTAATTAATCATTTTACATTTGTAAATGAAACGCAAAATGTGACAGGCCCACTTCAAACACACTCACACACGTTTTGCTCATTTACATACACACACACATACATGCAAAATGTATGCTTAAGTAATCCGTCATTTAACGACACGATTATATTTTATAAGCAGAAATGAAAAGGAATGCTTTCTAATCGAATTTAAAATTGCAAAGAGTGAGAAAAAATCTTTATAATAATAGATAAAGATAACTGGACGGCTGCAGGGCTACCAAGGTAACGTGACCTACATACGGCATGGGTCGCTTTGAGCGACTTCTTAACTTCAACCGTAAGGATATCGCGAGCCTAATATACGTACTCACAGGACGATCGGTGAGCACGCTATAAGACTCGGTCTCACTGTTAGTAAATGCTGCCGCATCTTCAAAGAACCTGGAACTAAGGAGACAGCATTTCATTTGATATGTGATTGCCTAATATTCAATTTTACACGACATATGTAGATTATTTGGGAATTACCTTGGAACTTGGTAATTTGGCGAAATATCTCAACGCAACGGGCTGGCTCTAGCCACTTCAGTATTGCCCCGGGGTCATGCTTGATCCGGGGTTCCTATTCTTGACTAATTGTGTGGTGTCAAAATGGAGTGACTATCGACTCTACTTGCAGAACGCCTAGTCTTTGGGCAAAATTTCTTTACCATTTCTTTATTATTGACTCGAGTTTTAAATGATTATTATATGGAAAATTTTTAACGGATTTTATAAGAATTGTGCAAGGGTTGCTTAATTATTCATTGAACCTTGGCTGTATGGAGTGTTTACAGGTGATATTTGACGTTTACTGACCGTCTTCAACTGACAGGATTTGCTGTTATAGCTTGATGTTATAAAAGGGTTGTTAAAACGTTTGCATTTACAACGGTGTTATAACATGAGAAAACTTCTAACATGATGATTCTATACTTAGCACTAACATCATATTAGTGTTAAAGTTAAGCATTTCATGTTGTAGACTGCATGTTAGAATGAAACAGTTGATGTTTTAAGCCATAACTTTTTTATTGAACGTTTTGTCATTTGAGAACACTTTGTACACAAAAAAAAAACATTTTTCAATATGGTCACCTCCAACAAATAATTTGTAACGAAAATTTTTTAACATATTATGCTTAATTTAACCATACTATTGTTAGTTTTCCATTAAGAAGCCACCACCATATTATGGTTGCTTCTAAACATGTTAAATTGTCCAAAATAAGTCGAATTCCCGTATTCCTTTTCCTTAAGTTATTAAGTTAAATATGTCATATTTATGAAAGTAAACAAAAGAGAATTAAAAAAGTGAAACATGTGTAACAAGCAGTGTTCCCAATTTGGGGATATTTCGAATTTCGTAAAAATACCCAGGGAATTTTTTTTTCTGGGATTATATGCACTAGAAAGTTGTTTATTGAGATCTAAGGTACATTTTTGTGGTTGATTGTTTTCTTGAATTTTGAACGGTTTGCTACCTATAGACCTGGGGGCAAATCGCGACATTCGATATCGATCGAAATTGCAATACAATTTACATGGGAATTTCGATCGATATCGAATGTCGCGATTTGCCCCCTGAACAGGGGAAAAAAGGTAAAAAAAAAATTTGAATTTTTTAAAGTTTTTTGCGATTTTGATCTTGAAGATGAAGTTTTTCAGATTTTATATGTTCACAAGAGCTACAACTTTGTCTCAGAGGGTAAATCAAAATTACGAACGGTTTGCATGATATGAGCTTAGAAAATTATCACTTTTTGCAAAAATGACACCGTGGCCCCAAATCTTTGGGGGCCCTTAAAAAAAAGTGCATGACTTTGGGCAAAACTGGGAGACACGGGTCTTTTTTTTTTGGTCTGTTATCACGTAGTGGTGTTTGCATATGGTTATTTTGCCATGACTTAAAAAATTACACACAGTGTTATGGTTGTAGACTATAAAACATCCGCTACAGATTTTTAATTCCTTTAAGGTACTCGCTGGATTTCGAAGAAAAGGAAGATAAAACATTTTCAAATGTCTTCTGTCCAACGTTGCCAGAAGATTTGGAACAGTAAAAGCTTGATAATCCGGACCTCGCTAATCCGGATTATTCGGTTATTCGGACCTCCTTTTTCAATAAATTATGTAACCCGGATTATATACAAGCTACTGTGTATTGTTAATATCTATTTATTGTTACCCCAAAAAACATATTTTTTCTCTTTTTTGCTGCAAAAACAAACTATTTTGCCACGCATTTAAAAAATAGCTCATTGGAAACATATGGATTTTTCTAAATATTATATTAAATATTCTTAAGCACTAATGCATAAATACTCGATTAACTGATCGGTTAATTTAAAATTGGCTTTTTTCGATTAACGATTAAACCGGCTAATTTCAGTCGGTTAACCGATAACCCAAAATTTTTAATTTTTTGTAGTGTTAAAATATTTTTTTTTTTTGTGTTTTAAATTATTTGTTTCATCTCATATACAAAAGTTATGTTATTAGAAAATATTTTTTTATACAATATATTTCCTACATTCTTAAAATACAGTACAAAAAGAAACATAGAAATTCGGAAATACATTTTTTGCTAAATGTTCGGTGCTGAGCTTTGCCAGGTTGAGTCAGATGATGACCTAACAACAGAAGAGACTCTCGATAGTAACGCAAACAATCTTTTAACAGAATCAACGTAAACCATGAGAAGTGTTAAAAATGTTAAAAAATTAAAACAGGTCTTTAATGGCATAATGGAAGATTTTTAGTTATTCTATATTATGGGTTACTTTCGATTTCCCCAACATATACGATAAATGAAAGAGTGTTTTCCAAATGAAGTTTAATCGAAACAAATGAAAAGAATCGCTTAAATCCTTCACATGAAAACCAAATTGTTTTTCTAAAAGATTATTTTATAAGATCTCCTTAAACTATTGAAATAACTAAAAATGATCTCACTGTATTAATTAAAAAAAAATATGTATTACATACATATTTATGAATTATTTTTTTGTTTGGCCGTTTTAGTTCAAGAAATGTTATAGTTGTTTTGTTTTTGTTGTTTTTTTTTACTAAAAAACTCCAAATAATAAAAAATAACATTATTAATCGGTTAACCGATCAAAAACAAAATTAACCGATTATTAACCGATTAAACAAAAACCTCGGTTAATTAATCGAGCGATTAACCGATTAAAGCAAAAGCCCGATGAAATAAATGCCCTAATAAATACTTTGTTTAAAAATTATCATAAACATGGAATGTGGAATTATCAAACTACCCAATAAAAAATGGAGCTTCCAACGAAGCAGGTTTGTAAGGGAGAAACAAAAAGTTTCGCTTACCACTGCGCTTACGGAAGACATGAATTTTATATGGCGAGTTCCCACTTTGAAGCAATACATTTTTGACACATAAAGCGCATTATTCAGCGCACATAAAAATTGTTGGATTTAATGATCATTGAATGTTTTGATACAGTTACTTTTTAGTATTCTCCCTTACAAACCTGCTTCGTAGTAAGGGAATGCCGTAGCACTTGAAATGTTATTTTTTTTAATAAAAGTTGTTAAGAGTTCTTCCACTTACTTTATTGCATTTCTGTATGTCTTATTGCGTAGCGCATAATTGTGCGCTTATTTTTTCAAATGTACCTTTAGTGCTTCGCAAAATGATAAAATTTTTTATTGGGTAAAAGCTTCTTAACCCTAGGATTCTCAGTAACTGTTTACCACTAAGTTCTCCTCTTGGTCTGGCCAGACATCTAAAATGTAGTCCTTAATTTTGCACATTGGTTTTTCGCATCTACCATCTAGCTGAAATGAGTTTTGCGCTTGGTTTGTGTAGTTAAATTGACCTTAGCTCATAACGGGCCGTAGTTTTCTGATTTGAATCAAACTTGATTCATTCAATTTAGAACATATCATTTATAGAATTCACGTTTCCATTTTTTTTTTTTTTTTTTATATTTTATCCTATTTGAAAGATATTGAAAACAAAGAAAAATTTGGTCTGGCCAACAGGGTAATTTCATAGACTTTTACATAAAAATGGAATTTCACCCAACTAATTTGCTCCAATCGAATCCAAATAGTTTCATTCGATTCAGCACAATCATTTATAAAATTCAAGTCCCAGTTTTTTATTTTCTGTTTTATTCGAAAAATATTGCAAGCAAAACACAAATTTGGTCTGACGGTAATCCGTGGGTTAAGTTCCATTAGTTTTACCTTTTGGTACAAAATACATGAACTTTTTTGTTTTTTTTATTATATTAAACTTTATAAACATACGTTTTTTCTTTCCACAAATAATTATTTTTCATTAATATTCTCAAAATAAATTATATACATATTTGTATGCCCAGAAATAATATGATGCATTTTTATGTATGCTAGACAATGGGTACAAGAGTGTGCAAAACCAATAGACAAAAAGCTGATACAAAACCTCATTGTTTTAAAAATTTATTGTTTAAAAAACTTTAAAAAAATTATGCTTATTGTACAAACTTAAAGTTTAAAATCTTTAGTTCTAAAAATAAAAAATTTTCATTTGCGAAAAAAAATCATCAAATCTTATTTTGGTCCAAAAGTCTTCAAAAATAAGATAAAATCTTCATTCTGGCAACGTTGCTTCTGTCTCTCTCTCTCTCTATCTCTCTCTCTCTCTCTATCTTTATATCTCTCTTTCTACCCCCTTTCTATCTTTATATCTCTCTTTCCTTCTCGTAATATGTATAATTTTGTTTTATTTGTCCAAATCTTTGTAACTTTAGGTGCATCGGGCAGAACCAAGTAGTATTTTTTCAAAAAGTACTTGATTCATTAATAAAGAAAGTAACTGCCCGCTTTTAAAGCAGCTTTGAATTTTCAAACTCAATTACCCTTTACCTAGAGAAAAAATGTATCTAGGAGTCTTAGCTCAAACGTCGCTTATAGATTTAAACAAGTTCCGAATGAAATTTTTATATTAAGAAAAGAATTTTCAATCATTTTTAATTGAAGTTTTTAATCAAAAAAAGGCTCAGATTCTTAATTTGATTAAAATAGTAAATCCTACCGAAGCCCAATCTTTCAATTAAAAAATTTAACTGATTTATAAACATATTTTCTAATTTAACTAATGTTGACGAGCGCGCCTTTCACAAAGAATAGCAGGAGCACGCACTTCTCAACAACGTATTTTTTGGGGCTGAGTCCCAATTTAAATGTATTGGGAAAAAGTTTTCAATCTTAGAAAAACTGCGAATGAACCATTGTTCAAAAAGTTATTTATTTGATTTAAATTACATAAATTTACTATTTGTTCAAGAAATATTTTATTTTGACTAAAAATTTAACTTTTTTGAAAGAAAATTATAACTTTTTTAATTCTTGCCCTGCATCAGTATTCTTTATAACAATTAAGCTCATATGGCATACGACTGTCTTTAAAATATGATTGTAGCCAATTAACTACTTATTGCACTTTAAATTTAAAACCTTGGAAAATGAGACAATTCTTTAACTTCTCTGCTATTTATCATGCATACATACATCTCACACTTTTAACATTAAGATGTAAAAATTATTCAAAAAAAAAAAAAACTTGCAATGAAATCTAAAAAAAAAAGTAAATTCTTTCTTTTTGATTATTTTATTAGTTGTTGTATCTGTTGCATTTCTGCACAATTAAATAAAACGCACATGCATGCATGAATGCTGTGGTAGGCAACAACAATAATAGCAATAAAAATAACTTAAAACATCAACTAACTACTGAGCTCAATAACAACAATCATGCCTCTCAAGTCACTCAAGTCCGTCATTCAGTTACACAAAAAAGCAGCCAACATGTAACAAAAAATCATTCATACGTCCGTATACAACAATTGAGGACTTCCATAAAAATAGGACACAGTGGGTTGAAACAAAGGTTAACAAACTAAAGGATTAATTCAGGAGAGCCTGTTAGTATCTCTTTTTTTTTTTAAATTTAGAAAGAACAAGTTAGAGTGCTATATTCGGCTGTGCCGAATCTTTGATACCCTCCACCGACAGTTCGACTGTTTAAGGAGTAATATCTGTATGATGTTATTATTATCTTAAACTGTGACGATTTGTTATTAATTACATATGGTTTAAGGCGACTAAACTGTTTTCCGGTAGTAGGGTTTATATGGGGCCTAGGGTAAATTATGGACCGATCATCACGAAATTTCACAGCGTCATTTCTAATCCTTTAAAACTGTGACGTACCAATTTCTTTTATGATAGCATTATTCATTATGGTTTTAGGTGTACTAAACTGTTTTCCGGCAGTAGGGTTCCCATGGGGCATAGGGTAAATTATGTACCGATCTTCACGAAATTTTACAGTATCATTTATAGTCCTATAAAACTGTGACGAGCCAAAATTTGTTATGATTGCATTATTTTTTGCGGTTTTAGGCGTACTAAACTGTTTTCCGGGAGTAGTGTTTATATGGGGCTTAGGGTAAATTATGGACGGATCTTCACGAAATTTAACAGCGTGATTTCCAGCCAAATAAAACAAATTTTTGCAAAATCTTATCTCATTCCGTGCCTTGTTCCAGCATTTATGTTATTTTTTTGTAACAAAATTATCAATTTTTTTAGGTGGTGGTTCCACATTTTGATTCATAGCTCTGGTCCTACTGAATCGATTTTGCTGGATTGCAATCCCAAACTGCTTAGGATAACTACAAGCAATTTGGCACCAAGTTTGTTCATTTCTTTTGAGTTGTTCGAAAGTGAGCGTGTTTTCAACAGATGGACAGACAGACGGACATGGCTAAATCGACTTAGAATTACTCAAGGACCCAGAATATATATACTTTATGGGGTCTGAGATGAATAATAAAAAAGTTTCACACTGAATGACAAACTTAATATACCCTCTTCACAACTAATTGTGGTGGAGGGTATAAAAAAATGGTTTTTAAAAAATAATGGAATGGATGGAAAATATTTTTTTATTTAACCCTTAAGTGTATACCTGGGCCTAGCCTGGCACTTTTTGCCTTTTTCCCAGTTTTTTCATATAACACTACGTGACAAAATTTCAACAAAGTCGTGACCAAATGAATCTGGCAGCTAATCTTTATGTAAAATTTTCCGCTGAATCCGAACAGTTTTTGAGATATTCCAAAATAAGCGTTATCTGTGTTTTTAAAAAAGATGATGTGACTGAAATGAAACGCAACACACAAGAATTCTTTTTTTATTTTTATTTCGAAGAAATATTCTAGTTGACAACAAAATATTCTTGCTATACCCTGCAAATAAAATTGGACCATTGGACCCATTTTGATAAAATGGACTACTCCATGGACTAGTCCGATGTAATGCAAGCATGGACCATGTCATTGTTAAAAAGCGTTTGTAGTGAGACGACATGTCTTCGTTTTTTAACGACATGCTTTCGTTTTTAAACGACTTCAAAACTAATCCTCTTGAGTATACCATGGAGTAGTTTTAAAACTACTCCTTAGTGGTCCAAAGGTGGGTTATATACCATGGAGTAGTTTTAAAACTACTCCTTAGTGGTCCAAAGGTGGGTTATATGGTCCTCTCCTAGGACATCGTAATGTTAAATAGACCAGGTTTTTTCCATACGTTTGGGTTAGTTTTGGACTAGTCCTGGTCCCTTGTGGACTACTCTTTACACGCGTGTTTGGACTGGTCCTATTATTTGCAGGGTAGCCATAAAACTCCATACAAATAAAAGTAGTCCCGGCCAGGCAATGTAGTTCGTAAGTGCGAGTTTTTCGATAGCCACAAAAAACACCATACAAAATACAAGTGGTCCCAGCTAGACGCCTGCACAAATGGATTTGTACTTAAAAAGTACACATGATCAAGCAAAGCATGAACACTTACTCGAACTATAATAAAAAACATGGTACATGTTTTTGAGAACAACAAAATTAGCGAGTAACTATTGGTTGTTACTCGACTTTGTTTGTGCTTGCTAACCACTTGTTCGTTTTTCTCTCTCACTTGACCATTCATAAAACGAACGGTCGAGTATCATGCGACAGCCAAACTTCACTAGGTACCATCAGTACCACGTGAAGTTTTGCAAACATTAAAAACAAAAAATATTGTTTTTTTAACTGTTAAGTTTAATAAAAAAAAAAATTGAAATAAATGAGGTATGTTTATACCTATGTACATAAATTTATTTATTTAGATCATTTAGATTTTTATTTATTTATAAATATTTAAAAGTGAAATTTATTTGCAATAATATTTACTTGTATATGAAAAAATATTTAGGCAAAATTAAACAAAAAAAAATTCTAATTATCTAGTCTAAAGAAATTAATTTTTGTCTAATTTTTTGGTAATTACACAAATTTCAGCTTTACTACAAGTATCACATGAAGTGACCATAATTTTATAGGTACTTCTTTTTCGTTGTACCCATTTTTATATGTTCCTTTTTTTCGGAACATATTTCAACTTCGGCTGCTGCATGTTAGTATTTATAAAAACAACAATCACTTCTCTTCACTTTTTGCGCGTAAAGCAAGAGAACAAATAAATACTATATTCGACAGCGAGTTTCACATGTAAAGAAAAAAGTTACTCGTTGCAGACCTCTAGTCCCAGCCAGGCCCAGGAGGCAGTTTTTAGGTTTCTACTTTAGGGTTAAAAAGAAGAGAAAAATTATATGTACAAACATACATACATATACAGATATGCATTAGGGTGGTTCTGAAATTGAACCAGTCAACTCTAGGGTTAAAGATAAGCTAATAACAGTTAAAGAAATATTTTCTTAATTTTTTGCCACGCCTCTGCATACCGCCCTTTTAGTTTTTTGTACACTGCGTCACCATTCGTAGTCTGATCATAACATATTGCATATCGTTATAAATGGCTTGTCTATGGCTTTATTCGAACCGAATACAAAAGAACAACAAAATTGCACCAGCCACGCCCTAGAATGAAAGACCAGTAAATTTTTTGGTTTGCCACGCCCCCAACATACTCTTACGTTTTTCCTTTTATAAACGAGTTTCGGGTTACTCCCTTCATAATAAACCGTTGAGTTCTTTTAATTACTAATCAAAATAAATACACACACTTATTCAACTTTACAAACTTGATTAGAATTATTTTGTTCACAATTGTTAGTTAAGGTGTTATGATACTTGCATAACACACACACTTATTCAACTTTACAAACTTGATTAGAATTATTTTGTTCACAATTGTTAGTTAAGGTGTTATGATACTTGCTATTTTTTGTATTGGATTTTTTTAGGATTGTTGGATTTTTTTAGGATTGACGAATGAAACAACAAATGCGAGAAAGAACAAGAAATACAATACGTAAACAAACCTTTTTTTCTGAATGGCATTTCTCATTATATGTTTTTCTTTGACTAAAACAAAAAAAAAATTGCAAAAGCTTGGACAGATGAAACTATTTTGTTTTTGATAAAAGAAATGAAGCAGGTGCCCTTCATGTGGGATTTAAAATCATACATTTTCAATTAAAGAATAAACCACGATGTAATTCGTAGTATTTTTCATTATTTGCATTAAATTTTATTGTATTTAAAAAAAAATTGTTTGTGATTTCAAAATAAAATGTAAACAAAACAAACAATATTGCCCACGTTTTTTTCCCACAAAACCCCGTCAAAAAAGCTAAAAATCGCAAAACAAAAGTTAAAAACCGCTACTTTCTATCAAAAACTAAAGCAATTGGCAACAGTGCTAACATTTAATCTGGAAATGTCAATTTTAAGTTAAAAATTTTTATATTTTTTTGGACAGTCTTAGATTATTTATCGATAACACATGTATTTTGTTTGACATTTCAAGATTTTTTATGATATAATCATACTCTTTACACTTAGAGCCATTATTACAACTTGAAGTTAGCTAAAGCTAAGATTAAATTGACAGATAATAATGTGTTATATGTCATAAAGCGTATGTTAACTGTCGGATAACAGCAAACGCCAAGTTATAATAATAGCCCTTAGTCAGTTTTCCTATGCAAATATATTTGCACTCTTCTCCAATATAGAAAAAATATAAAAAATAGCAAGTATCATAATACCTTTACGAACAGAACCGTTTCACAAAACAAACTCAACTAATTATTCATGAGTCACCCCTTTTTATATTTCATAGCTATTTCTAGATTTTTCCTGAACCTTCCTGTAATAACTATTTATTATGTTCTAAAACCATTTCTAGAAATGACTGGGAAATTCATGTTGGAATTATTTTAAAAAAACAGTTGTGTTATACATGACAATTATACATGACAATTTTAAGTAACTAATATAACATAAAACTATAACGTACAAGATAACTTATAACTATAACTATAAATAATTCTTAGATAATTTAACTTTTGTAACAATATGTTTTTAGCAATTGGAGTTCTTTCTCAATAACAGAAATAAGTTGAAAAACGCAGTAAATACGCAAGATTTTTTCTGGAAACATTTGAGTAGTAAACAGGGAAGACGCGTAGAAAAGTGTACTTTGTTTCGTGAACAAGCAGTTTTTGAGAGTTTGTTATTAAAAGGCAGAAGAAGAAAGAGAAAAGGCATACAAAATATCTAAATGCTGCAAAACAAAAGTTTCATTGTATGGCTACGAATGTTTTAACAGAGAATGCAAGAAAGTTTTTGCAGCAAATGTTTCAGAATATGGGCGAGGACTAAGAATGTTTAACTTTGTTTTGAATAATTTTCTTAAGTATTAACATACAGGCTTTGTTTTCTAAAACATTTTTTTAAGTGGAAGTGAGTTCAATAAATATCAAAAATAATATCTCAAAAAGTGGAACACCCCAATTACAACTAGTTTGTAAGTCTGTATATTAGTGCTGGGATACTATCGATATTTTCAACTATCGATATTTATCGATAGTTCAGATTTCACTATCGATATATCGATATTACTATCGACTGAATGTTTGTACTTGTGCAGGAAAACTTTAATTATTTTTTTATAAGGCTACAGTTTGTTGTTTATATCACTTTATAGAATGTATGAGACGCACGTTACTTTAGATGCCAGTTTTTTTAAAATTTATAAGTACCTTTCTGAAGGAACCGGAGTATAAGATATTCCATTGCAACTTTAAAAAATTTTCTAAATTCTAAACCCAAAAAGGTAATCAATCTAGCTGACTTATCCTCCAACGGTCGTTCATTGGTTTGTCCTATGCTTACACTTGCATTTGGATTTGCATTTTTTTTACAACAGTACAAAAATATTTGATATTTCAGTCCCTATATAAACATGTACAAATTTAGACTTAAAGGCCTTTAAATTGTAGTAAAAAGCACTGCTAAGCAATCCATACCACTTGCCATTCTTGTTGTTTGTATTCATTGCTGTAAAAAGTAAAAATTTGCGGCAAAAAACTGTCTGTGTATAGCTGCTGTTAGATGTTCTTCATAGCTGTATTTTAAATAATAAAAATATCGATATTTATATTTTTCCTATCGATATTTTCGATATTTTAAGATTATCGATAGTCTATCGATAGTTTCCCAGCACTACTGTATATAAGAGTGTATCAAAGTATATTTCACTCCATGAAAATATATGAATTGTGCTGCGCCTGCGCCAAAGTTTTATAGACTTTTAAGACGCTAATGATAATTATTTTTTTGTTTTTATTGTTATTAGATGTGGTAGTTGCGAATACAAACGTTCGTAGTATGTCAGATATCAAGTCATACTTGTATGGTAGTACTTTTTTCAATTGCAGTCATTGCAAAAATTGCAGAAACGAGGAGTATGACGAGTGTGTTTGAGTTTACAAGTTTACTAATGTCCGACGAATGTCGTTTTCATATGTAAATACAATTACGAGTATAATACAACACAATTATATCATGTAATTTAATATTATTGAACACCGTTTCACGAATGTTGACAATGTGATATCTACTCATATAAAACCGCGACAGATCAAATTGTATTACAATAGCGTATTCGTTACGGTTTAACCCTTTACGGCGCAAGAATGCCAATTTCGTTAGTTTTTGGTTAATAGGTGGTAAATTGGCTACTATTAATGGAAAAATTAATAAAAAAAATTTAATTCATATTGAAAAAAATTATTTGTTGCAGAAATGCAACATTGCAGCAGTAGCTCTCAAAATTTAAGTTGAAATTAACAATATGAAAATTTGTAAAGCAGTTGTTTTGCTTTTGTAGCACAGACTAACCCGGCATTTTATCTGCGTATAGCCTTTGCATTCTGAAAATTTGCATCTCATGCTTTTATTGATCCAAACTGGTCAGTGCCCGTATTGGTCCAACCTGACATCTTTCGGTGGAACGTGTTGAGCCGGCCCTTTCTACATCGTTATCAGACAAATAAAGGCCATCTACACTATCTTCCCATTGTTATAGAATCATTTCTAGGTCCTTGGGAGCTATATTAAGCAGTGTTCGAAAATAAACAGTACATTATTTAGCGTTCGGCACACACACCGAAGAACGATATCTATTTTTTTAGTGTTTGTGTAAACAAACACAAACCTTAATACCGTTCGTAACTATTTTCAAGAAAGAACCGAACATTATATAATGTTGAGTATGATGAAAACAGCATTATTTTTGTGTTCGAAAGATAACAAACAGGGAAACGTTATTTTTTTTAATGAATTTCTACACAAACACTATTAGCGTTTGTGTTTTCCACAAATCTACCGAACCGAACATTAAAGAACGATATATAGTGTTTATTTTCGAACACTGATAGTAAGCAATTTACGGCTCATTTTGATACTAAAGAAAAGTCATTCACAATGTGAAAAAAATAGTCAAATAATACACCTCAATAGGCAATGTTGCATATATACAACAAACCAAAATCAGTATAAAACGTAAACGAAATTGGTTTTGCGAAAAAAATTAGTAATTGATTTTTAAAATATATCCTCATACCTTTCACTCAAACAAATTTCAATAGCTAAATATTGCTAAATAATAATTTTTTGAAAATGAATTCAAAGAGTGCACAACAGATTTCTACACATGTGTCACTTGAATGAAATTTAAACAAACTTGTTGCTGTTTAGTAAACTTATAGTTTTTAAACTGCAAGAATGCTTTGTTGCCAAACTGCAACATCGTCTTAAATTGCTATGCTACCATATATAATATTTTTACACTTACTTTAAGGGTATGTTGCAGAAATACAACATGACGCCGTAAAGGGTTAAGGCTTACTTAAGTGTTTTTCAAGAGTGGGCCTTATATGGGGTCTATGGTAAATTTTAAACCGATCTTCACGAAATTTTGTGGTTTCTATTCATATAGAACGCATTTTTTTAAATCTTATATCAATATGTATGTGCATTTTGCTTTTAATTATGTAAGTTTTTGTAACAAAATTATCAATTTTTTAGAGCAGTAATTCCTCATTTGGATTCATAACTCTTATCCAACTGAACTGATTTTGCTTGATTTCAATCTCAAACACCTAAGGATAAGTAGCAACAATGAGGCCAATATTGTTCTATTCTTTTAAGTTTTTCGAAACTGAGCGTGTTTTTAATAGACGGGCATGGCTTAATCGACTTAGAATTACTCAAGGACCCAGAGTATATATACTTTATGAGGTATTTAATGAATATTAAAAAAGTTTCACACTAAAAAAACAAACTAAGCATACCCTCTTCGCAACTAGTTGTGAAAAGTAAAAAAAAATCAGTATATTATATCTCAAGCTGAACCGCAGTTATAGAAAAATATACATTTAAGCCGCAAGTTCGTTAGCGTCTCCTTTTCTTTCGTGGACATATTTTTATATTCTAGGTTTAAACAAAAATGTACCAACATTTTTTATCTTATAGGTTGATATTCACTCAGGATCTTGAACATATAATTTTGTGTTTCTAATATTATAGAAAATTCAAAAAGTACCACACAAAGAACACAAAAGTAAAAAAAAATAAAGCAATTTAATTTCGCGTATTTATCCTTTTTGATAACTTTTTTTTCTCCCCCAGTGAAATATCAAAAATTTCAATATTGTAGTGCGAGCCCAAAATTTAATACGTTATTATGTATATGTCAATGAATGGAGAAAATTTTTTTGTAAAAAAGTACCGAAAAAAGGTACCACTTAAACGTTCGAATTTTGAAAAAGTACCAAATTCGTGTTTGTATTTTTTTAGATAAGTTGCGAATGTGATATGATTTTTATTTCTAGGTTTATTGGTTTTAAGATAGATGGCATGACAAAAAAGTTTTAAGATGCAGGTTTTACCAGTTTACTCCCTAAAAGGGGCAATTTACAAAAAAGTATCAGACACCAGTCCGCTTATTTTTTTAAAGAACAACGAAAAGTATTACATTTCTTTTTGTATCTCTTTTAGTTTTGGCAATAAAAGGTAGCTGAATTTAACCGTTTTTCCCCTATCTTGACCCCTCAACATTCGAATTTCATAGTGGATCGATTTGGGGAGAGACCGACCTTATGTCCGAGTTTTGTGTTTTAGCTTCATGCGTTTAGGCTGTGCGGTGATGAATAAGTCAGTGAGTGATATGAAGGTACATTTTGAAAACTTTAATCGCATTTTGGCAAGTTTGATTGGTTGCTTTTTTGTATGTATACGAAAGAAAGATTGAATAGTGTGGGGAAAACGACAATAATAACCTTAACATAATAATATTGTGTAGTCAATGAGTACCTTTAAGGCCACTTTTATTAATTTGGAAACTCTTTGTTCGATTCAAACCTTTTATATGTTGCCAAAGTTCTTATGAGAAATTTTTCTACTTCTAGGTCACAAGAAATCAAAAGTTTGATATAGAACTAGCAGACATGCTACAGATCTCACAGAATGGCAGTTTGTTTGCTTCATACGTTAGGTTAGGTAAGGTTAGGTTAGGTTAGGTTAAGTTAGGTTAGGTTAGGTAAGGCTAGGTTAGGTTAGGTTAGATTAGGTTAGGAAGGGTTATGCGCCCAAGGGCACACCTTTACTCGAAAACCAATGCGGTCTATTGTGAATCCCTTCAATATGGAGGAATAAGAAAGAGAGAAGTAAAGAATTGACAAATAGATTTAAGATAGTAAGTAGACAATCGAAAGAACCTCATCAAAAATAACCGTCCTATTTCCCTGACGAACCCCAGTAGATCGACTGGATTACATCCAGCGATACAGGACCGTTCGTCGTGAAATCTTTCTTCTAGCCATTTCTGCATGAGACACTGCATCCTAGATATGTTGTCCCTTTTATGCCATACTGCTAACTAATTAACGCCTTTGTGCTTGGATAGGAGTGGTCTTAGGACCCTGATGGGGTTCTTAATATAAGCGTATTTTTTGCAGAAGTGTAACATTTTGTCAAGACATGAACTTCAATGGCATTCATAATAACCAATCAAAAACATGATTTTGAATTTTTTATTAGTTACACCTTTTTGCATTTTAGCTAACGATATGTACATAATATAATATGTATGTATATGTAATATATACATATTAGGTATGTGTCATGTCAGGAGTCGTGAAGCAATAAATGACGATAACACTTAAGAGATGGCTTGAGGATTAAATGCTTGTAAAACCTAACCTAAACATCGCTATTCACATAACACCCCAAGAAACGGTGTATTCAAAAACCCATTAAATTTAAACACCTCCACTTAGATAAAAAAAGCCATGTAATCAGCTTAAGAAGCAAATGCCGAGAAGACAAGAAATAAAAAAAAAAATAAAGTCAACTACTACTTCAATCAAGAGACTGGCAGACAGACAGACATTAAACATTCTCATATATTTGTTAGATAAATGGACAAGTCTGACAGATAGATATTTGAAATTTTTAGCGCCATTATTTCAATTGATACGAGAGACGACGTTATTATTTGTCTATAATAAATTGACTTTTAATAATTGCACGCATTTGTTAATTTAAGTGTTAATTTATGTTGTTGTAATAGATTTTCTTGCTAATGCTTTGTTTTGTTGTTTTATAAAGCTCTGTCTGTATGTTGTTGTTCATATAATTTAGCAAATTTTATTTTAAATCAAGTTTTTTTTTTTTTTTGCTGTATACACTTCACTTTAATTAAACTGCTAATTGGTCGCTGTTAGTGGCAGTTGTTGGTAATTTTTTATAATTTTTATTTGTCATTTAAACAATTTCAATTCATTTACAATCATTGTTTATTTGTCATATGGTTTGTTTTTTTTTTTTTTCTTGATGTTTTTGTTGCTCCCTCGTGTTTAGTAAATTTTTGTTGTACCAAATCTTGAGCTTTTGAAATGAAATCGATTTTGTCGATAGTAGTTAGAGGAGACCCTGGTGGGTATCAATGTCTATCAGAATGTTTTACATCGTATTCAACGTTATAGTTTGACTCTGCGTGATTACGAGAACATTTACAATCCATGTGTTCCTCCAGTCTTGGCTATATATTGCCGCCGCCGTTGCCATATTAGTCGTCATCATTCCCATGTTTTTTGTCGTCTGTCTGTCGAGGTGAAGTTTATAAATCACGCGAAAAATTAGCATTAGGAATAATTTCGTTTGCTAATTCTTGTTTCCTTAATTACCAAGAACATAGTAAGTGTCAACATGATTTGACCCCCATTGTTTGCTTTGGCAGGGAATAGTTTTTTTATTTTTTTTTTTATTTAAAAGTGTTTATTGTAAATTTATTTGCATACGAGAACAAGCCAACGTAGACTGGCGTGCAATATGAATGATTGCAATACAAGTTTTAAAATGATTTCAAATCAAGAAAATCTATTTAAAGTTTTTTTTTAAGACGAACTATTGAGCACCCTTTAAAAAGAGCTTTCAGCCGGTAGTAGAAGCCGGAGAAGCCGTCGCTACTTCTGGAAGGGTCGCGCATGCAAGAGTTGCTAAGAACTAACCTATCCCTTCTTATAGCGTCGTTTAAATTCTCTGAGGCAAATATGAGATTTAATAGCACACACTTTTCCTTTTATTGAAAATAGAGTTTTGGCTAGTCTGTCTGATTCTTCGGACCTATTACTTTAAGTACTACGTGTCTTTTTGCTCATCCAGCGTGGGTTCCCATATTGGACTTCTTCGTGATTCGCGTTTGATCCGCTCTAGTGCGGCAGTTTTTGACCGTGGCAACAGGTTTGAACCTTTGTATGTTCATAATATGCGAGGAAAATTTGTTACGTCCTGCGTTCCTGGCCAGGAATGTTGCCATGTCTTTTGGTATAGGACATTGCCAAAACGACAACAGTGGTGTCTAAAAATAACTGCGAACTAAACGTCTGAGTCCGATATAAAGGCGTTGAATCGATTCCTCAGGGAGGTTGATATTATTAAGCGAACACGAATTATCCATTCGACATTCAAAGTGCATTTGGTGAAGACGAAACTTAAGAAATCTACCAGGGTCAAGGTACATTAGTCAACAAGGGGGGCAGTCCTGGTAGGGCCTTCCATTCAGGAAACCACCTTATCTTATGTCGTAACTCATATTCAGGCGAGTGACACTGTAAAGTCTTTTTTATTTTTATTTTTTATTTTCGGTCTGCGGGCAGAGGGGCGTGGCAAAATCCAATTTTCATATTGCACCACCAATGACATATGTATAAATATATTTATTTTTCTTGGCCCTTTTTATTAAATTTTTTTTTTTTTTTTTTTTTTTTTTTGAAAGCCGTTGTCATCTTTTTCAAAACGAGATATCAAACTCTTAAATCGGTTATGTAGTTCCGAAGATATTTAAAAAAATAAGGATCCAATATCAAAATTTTAAAACTTTCGAAATCCACGAATTCCGATTATTTCCAACGATTTACCATTCCAATTCAAGCGGCTCCAATTCCCTTTGCTATTACCATCAGCAAAGCACAAGGACTATCATTGACTATTGCTGGCTTAAACGGCCAGTTGTATGTGGCTTGCTTCCGAGTTGGCACGACAAAAAATTTATACTTTTTACACTAAGTAAAAAACCAAAACACATTGTCTATCAGATAGCCTTAAGATGAAGTAATAAATAAATATAATTTCCAATTTGCGTTAAATACATGCGTTTTTTTTTTTTTATTGAACCCATATCTACACCATATGTAAGTTATTCTGTAAAAAAAACTTTATGATAGGTATTCCATGGATTTTTTTTTCAATTTTAATCGTGTGGTAATACAACACTAATGTTTGCTTAGGGCCAACAACGCGGACCGGGTCAGATAGTAATTTATATAAAAACAATATACCAACCAAAAATATATAAATAAGAAAACTTTGATAATAAACTGTCAAGTGCATGGCTTAAAAAAACTGAACTGCCAACTTGTTCTATCTTTTGATTTTCTTGCGAAAACAATAAAGCAAGTTGTTTTTATTTTGTTTTTTTTAACCTACTTACAACTACAACTAATGTTGGGAGAATTCCAATTGAGAAATGTAGGAAAATATAAACTTATTGCTTATTGTTGTTAGTTTTGTTTAAGCTTTGATGTTGTCACAGGGAAAACTGTAGCGTATAATTCTTATTCGCTTAACAGTTTTATTTGTATATCTTTAGTTTTTCGAAAATCTTTGAATGAAGTTTCCTGATAATCTGGCCATCAACAATAAATTTCAAGAATCAAAATTGGGAATTAAGCACGACAAACAAAAAATCTTGTTAATTAAACATTTTGTATTACCAAAAATTACTTTAATAATAAGAAGAAAAAAAGAATATTTTAATTCAGTCTTCCAAAAGAACATTCAAAACATTAAATTAGAAAGAAACACAAAACTTTTGTGTTTCTTTTAAATTTAGCTATTTAATTTAAAAAATTTAAAGCAATTTTGACCCATTTTTATATTTTGAAGAGAAGCTTTTGTTTTCTATTACAGCTTCTAAAACGTTTTTTATTATAAAATGTACTAAAGTTTTTGTTGTTTCGGCATTTACCTTACAAGTTCTTTAAAAAGTTCTTCTTTCACTTGGGGTTTCATGTAGTTTCGCTCATTTCTTTCCAACATTTTCGATATAAACTAAATAGGAATTAAGTCTGGACTTTAAGGTAGTGTCACAAGGGTATGTGGAGAAGCCACATTTCCACGTTGGTATTTGTCTTAGGTCAATGTCTTGCTGGAAGTAAAAGCCGTCAGTAAGACCCAGTTTTGTTCCACTCTCTTGTACAATAATTTTTTAAACATCTAAGTAAACATTGTTATATAGTATTCTTAATAAATACAAAGTTTTGAACACCCGAACCCCACACCGTAACACTTGTTATTGTATTTTTAGGGTTTAAATCTTCACCTTCTCTGTGCCACACTTTTAAACTTTCATCAGAACCAAATATGTTTTATTTCGAGTCGCCAGTAAATATAACATCATCCCAGAAAACTTAAGGCCTCCCTAAGTATGTACGTTTTTGCTGTTGACTTCGTTAATGTGCGGTTTTTTTCTTTTTTCTTGGGACACATGACATAACCCTTTGATCCCTTAAACATCGTCGCACAGTAGATATCGGATAAAACTTTAGTATTTTAATATTTTTTTTAGTTCATTGGTTATTTCTAATATGCATTTTATCATTTTCGGTGAGATTTGACTGCCGACGCACATAGAGGTTTTTTGCCAATCTAGCCGGACATTAGGCAAAAAATTAAATTTAAGAAATGTTAAAATTAAAGTACGCAGCTCGACAGACAGCAAAGTTCTGCATCGTATAGTGAATTGAAAGGTTTTAATTGAGATTTGTGGTTTTGGGACACTGTTAAAGTCAGGAAAGTTGATTAAATTGCATGCGTGTTGTTCATTGACTTTTTACGGTTTCGGGGGGTTTACAATATATTTTATTGTGGTCAAACGAATAAAGATTTTACATGGTTTTTTTTCTGTGAAAGACTATATTAACAGCTTATAAATTTTTATGATAATAAAGTTTGTTCGAAATTAAAAATAAAAAAAAAATTAAATGTAAAAAAAAACAAGTAAGAGTGCTATATTCGGCTGTGCCGAATCTTATATACCCTTCACCATTGTGGGAGCAGAATACAGAGCAACTAGACAAAAAGTAAATAATTGTTACATACGTATACATACATATTAACAATACTTTAAACTTCATTATAAATTAAATTTAAAAAGCGAAAACTGGTAAATATTTTTTTTTAAATCGTTTTTAGAATATAAAAAAAAAAATAAAAATTTAAAAAAAAAATTTTCTTTTTTAAAAAACTAGATTTGAACCAGAGAACTAACAGTTTCTAACTTAACACACCCCCTAGACAACTACACTTATAAAATTATTACAGTAACTAATTGTGGGTTATTAAATTCGTTTTCCGTACAGTTAAATTTGAATAAAAATATAGTTATTTTACGAATAATTTTATTTTTTAACATTTATTTGTTATTCAAAAAACAAACTACCAAAAAATAATATTTTTTCGTTTTTATTTTTTTATGTAGTTTGATTTTTGTCGGTTAAAATGTATTTTTTAAAAGTAAAAACTATTCAATTTTAAGGAATATGCTGTTTAATAAATAAAAAATTTAAAAATGACTGTAAAAATCATTTGTTTTAAATGAAATGTAAATGATCCGTTTTTTAAATGAATTTTTATTTGTTTCAAATGAATTTTCGTTTGAATTTAACTACATAATATTTTGAGTGTAGATATTTAATTTTTTTTGTACGGGAAGTACCACGCCCACTTCTGCAATCCCGCCCACATTTTGCAGGATGGTGTGTATTGACAACCTCAATGTGTGTACCTAATTTGAAAACTTTGGCAATTGCCGTTCCCCAGATATACAGCAAATAGTAATAAAAATACAACAACAACAAGGGATTTTTGGAAAAAATTCGAGGCAGTCGTGGTTTTTTGGTCATATCTCAGCAATTTGTGGACGGATCTTGCTGAATTTCAATAGCACGAAATGGTGGACTATATGTGACATAAATGTGAAACAACCTAGCAGCTATCATGTCTGGAGTCTCCGGAAAACACATATCAAACGTAAGACGGACAGACGGACGGATATGGTTAAATCAAGTTCTCTCCTCATAAGGACCCAGAATATATATACTTTATAGGGTCTTAGATGAATATTGTAGAAATTACAAACGGAATGACAAACTTATATATACCCTTTTCCACCTGAGGTGAAGGGTATAAAAAAATTAAAAGGTATGAAAGTGAAGCCAGTTATTTGCTTTCTTAAAAATGTTATACATAACGATAAAATTTAAAATCTCTACTTTAAAATTAAAAAAAAAAAAAAACGTTGCGAGTTGTTGCGCCATTTTTTTATGATTTTTTGAAAACTTCACCTTTTTTCTGTTTTTGCTCATCTTGCATAGGTACATATTATAGAAACCCTTTCGTCAGTCATAAAATGTTTTGGTTGTACATTTGGTTGTACATCTGTGACAAATATTACCTGTGTAAGTGTCAGAGAACTGTAAAATCACTATTTTTCTTGATTTATTCATACGCTCAAATTAACATTCACTCTTTGCCTGGAAAACAAAGTTCAACGTTGGTAATTTTTACATAGTTTCGTACACATTTGATTTTTGCATGTGTGCGTTTTTTATTGAAAGTGCTTTGTATGCATTTTTTGTTGCGCACGCAATGTGATTTAGTTGTGTAAAGTCAACAGGCACACATTCTTATACTTTTGCATTCAAGTAGTCATTGTCCACTCGACGAGACGCCTTGTTAACATTAACAACGATAAACCACTCGATGAGACGCTTTGTTTAAATTAACAACAATAAAAACAACAATAACAAGAATACATTCTATATACATAACAATAATACATTCTACATACAGAACTACTGTACTTTTTAAGAAATGATAAAAAAAAGTCTTCTGTTTCTATGGAAATTGTTTGTACCTACATAAGTATGTGCGTTTAGTTTCATTTAAATTTTTTTTTCTTGTACTACATAGTAACTGCTGAATGCGTACATGAGTAATAATTGCTTGATTT
Organism: Pollenia angustigena; assembly: GCA_930367215.1. Lineage (NCBI taxonomy): Eukaryota > Metazoa > Arthropoda > Insecta > Diptera > Polleniidae > Pollenia > Pollenia angustigena. The sequence continues at coordinate 120,507,221 of OV884059.1, read as the reverse complement.
CTGGCTTTTTTGTTTGTATTTTTTTTTTCTTTGCCAAAACAATCATTGTCGGACCAAACACACAAACATCTTAATTGACAAACGAAGCTAAACGATGGAATAAATAACAAAGCACGATGTGCATTATTTGAATGACTGCAAACCAGCAGCGAATGTTTGCGGTTGCGCAAGTTTGAGTTTATGACCGCAAGCGAGTGTATTTGTTGGTGTTTTGCAGTCATTCAAATAATGCACATCGTGCTTTGTTATTTATTCCATCGTAAATAATTCTAAACTCGTTGAAGAGAAATTACAATTTTTAGTTAGAAAATTGTGCGAAATTTCAAAATGTCAACACAGAGAAAATTTTTTGAGCCAGTAAAATAATTAATCAAAAATAAAATCATTTTTAATTAAATATTTAATCAGGTGAATTAAAATTTTAATCAAGTGTATTAAATGTTTAATTGACAATATTTCAATTAAACGTTTAATGCGCTTGATTAAATGTTTAATTAACCTGATTAAATATTTAATTAAAACTGATTTTATTTTTGATTAATTCTTTTACTGGCGCAAAAATTTGTTTCTGTGAAGGAGATAGTGACATATCAGTAGTAAATCAGTGCTTAAAGATATTCAAATATTTTTTTAAAATATTTTGGCACAAAGAAAAAAGTATCGATTTGTAAGCATGCATGCCAAATGGCTGGAAGGGACAGTGACGATACCTATATTTGGGAATTCGTCTTCAAAACGACTACAAAAGCCGTTCGTTGAATTGCCCGAAAGAAGTAAGAGAAGAAAAACTGAAATCTTGCGAACTCAATGCGATGCTGATTTATTGATGCATGCAGCCCAAACACAACTAAAAACGTCTGGAAAAAAAGATGCCTCAGGTCTGACCAACTCCAAAAAAAGTCATTATCATTTACGAAAGAAGCAATTTCTTTTATGTTTCCACTAGGGCTTCCAATCGGGAAATCCCGATCCCGGAAATTCCGGGATTAGGTGAATCTCGGGATTGCTGATTTTTAATCCCGGCATTTTCGGGATCCCGATTTTTTTTATATTTTGTATTATTTTAAAATTTTTCTTTTAAAAATTTGTATAAATATTTATTTGTTGGTGTTGACAAAAAAAGTTTTTGATGCACCATGTTGTTCAAAAATAAACAAAGCATACCAAAACAAAAACTATGTTACCTCTCATTTGAGAAAAAAATAATTGCAATGTGTACAATTTATTAATAACAAAAAGTTTTATTTTAAATATATCGATTAAATAAGTTGAAAGGATTTTTATTAAATTTGCCATTTTTTTTTTGTTGAAATTGTGCAATTGTATTTTAAAATTGTCCAAATGTTTTCTTGTACACAATTTTTTAAAAAACATTTCGAAATGGTGTGATTTTTATATCAATAATCAAATATTGATAAAAAAAAATAAGGTTTTTATGTATTTTTGTTACGTTTTTATTACATTATCTTTATGAATTGTGATCAATTATTACTTTAAGTTTGTTTTATTATATTTTTTACACATAATAATACCTATATGTTCATGAAATATAAGTATTAACTGGAAAATTAAGTTTTTTTTTCATACAGTTTAAAAAGTATTTATATTTGGTATAAAACAAATAAATCCCGAAAAATCCCGAAAATTTTTCAAAAATCCCGTGAATCCCGGGATTCAAAATATCTCGAAAATCCCGGGATCCCGAAATATTTTCTTTAATCCCGATCCCGGCATTCTTTCTTTCTTTCTTTCTTTCTTTATTTCTTCATTTTCAATAACCTAGCCTTTTGGCCTTAGCCGGTTACAAACTTCTACTCAAAAAAACCAATCCCGATTGGAAGCCCTAGTTTCCACCTATACTTGGCTCTGCAGAAAATTCAGATTCGGAAGAGGATTTTGAAGAAACGGACGAAGAGGAACCATGGCACTCATCATCATCTTAGTGCAAAAGTGAAGTTATTTCAAATAAATAAGTTGTTATCATTTTAAATAAAATTTGTTGTTACAATTATAAATAAGTTATAATTACGAATACGTATATTAATTATTTTCAGATAAATTAAATACTATGAAATACATTAAAGTCATATAAAATCTTAAAAATTAATATTTTTTGGAAATTAGCAAAAAAAAAATTTTTTTGACAATGTCGTTCCGGTGGGTGGGTTCGGCGGGATACCTCACCCACCCCATAAAAGTTCAAAAATTTAATTTTTATAGTATTAAGGCGTTAGTAATCTATTTCTTTAAATATTTAAATTTTTTTTTAAATATTATTTTATGTAACCGCCCACAAAAGGGGGCGGGGGCGAAAAGTGTAATTTTACGATCTCATGGGTCCAATTTTAGGTTTTTTAACTTTCGTCGGCGTTAAAAGTTGCATTTGCCAAACAAAAGTACGGGAAAACTTTAAAATAAGATCTTTAAAAAAAGAAATTTTTAAGAAACGCTTTTCTTAAAAAAGAACATTTAAAAAAATTTTGCCACCCCCCTACCCCCCCAGATTTTATCCTGGCTACGCCCTGTATTGTCATCGGGAATATGTATGCCTGCAAAGTTTTATCCATTTGCATTGAGTATAAGGCGGTTAAATTAACGTTACAAGATTTGATTTTCCGAAATGAAGCTAAAGAAAAGGTTTTAAAAAAAATTGAATTTTTCAGAGGTTGGATTTGTTCTTCTAGGGGGAACTTGTTCCTCCTTGGTCCGATTTTATTTATTTTTATGTTTTACATGCCTATGACAATAACACATATTTCTGCCAAGTTTCATCGATCTAGGGGCACTCAATAATTTTAAGAAGCAATATAAGCTAAAACAAAAAGTAATGTCCGGCTAGATGGGCAAAAAAACCTCTATATGCGACGCAGTGTTTCCATGTTAGCATATTTTCTGCTAGATTTCGCGGATTGAGTTGGGAAATATAAAAAAAAGCAGATTTTTTTAATCATATTTTTACTTTTTAGAAAAACAGAATTTTTTAGCCAATTTTGTTTTAAACAGAATTACTTTAATTAGTTTCAAACAATATCAAATTATTACTATGAACTTCTTCGTTTTTCGTATTATTACTATAATACTTTTTTTAAAACAAAATTTTATATGAACTTTACTTCAAAATTCCTTTTTATTGAGCATATTTTTAGCATAATATTTTTTATAAAAATTCAGCACATTTTTTTGTACAAATTTAACATATTTTCTTCATTTTAAGATTAAGCTGATTTTTTTAAAGTTTTGGCACATTTTCATCAAACAGTAATGGCAACACTGGTTAATCGACTACAAGATACAATTTTGCCAATTTCTCCATAGTTTAATGTTGTTTTTATTTACATTTATATTCCAGTAAAAGCTTAAAATACTTTTTACTTTTCGTATTACTTTGGAAGCTGTATACAAAATACATATCGCACCTATTCAACAATACTGTATTAACTCGAAATTTTTAGTTTTTGACTTTTTGGAAATAATCGAGAGGTATTACTCATACCTACCCACTGTAAAAATATCGAGCTATTTTGTCTACCTTTTGGAAAAGAAATGGTTGGCTTAAAAATACTTTTTCATATGCCTTTCATATTAAATTAAAAATTGTTTTGCTTCTACTGAAAATTTTAAAATTTTGAGTTAATACAGTATTGTTGAACAGGTGCGATATGTACATTAGACTGGTCGCAATTTTTTTTTTTAATTTAATTGTTTGCGCTGCTTAAAATACGAGGTTTGGTGTAAGAAATCATGATCTAATTTTTTAGGTCAATCCGACGGTGCCTAGTGGGGCCCAAAGTTTCCTATATTATAAAAAAAACATCTTTTCAATCAGATCTTTATAGTTATACTATGTAGTTGAAAAGCCGAAAATCAAAAATATGGCTTCGTTTAGATCTTCCGCAGAGAAAGTACTTCAAGTGTGCCAAATTTCAGCTTCTTATGTCATCAGATGGCTTCAGAAAGTTGCGGAAAGAATAGGACATACATGCAAACATCCTGACATACTAAGAAATTATATATTGTATAGATAGATTAACATATGTTCGCGCTCAAAAACGCTTTAGCTTATTGAAAAACTAAAAAAACCCGAAATTCCGCAATAAAATTTACTTTAAGAAAATTAAAACTTTTTTCTTTATGTTGGCTTTGGTTTTCGAGATATACCGTTATTTCGAAAATTAAGGAGGTTGCACAACATATGTTCGCGTAACTCAAAAACGCTTTAGTTTATTGAAAAACTAAAAAACCGAAGTTCCGCAATAAAATTTACTTTAAGAAAGGTAAAACGTTTCTCTTATATGGAAAAAAAAATAAAAATAATTTATTTCTAAAATACCTACCTGCTATCTCCATTCATTAAGGGGCTCCCATTCAAAATTTTAACCACAGACAAGAAATATATTGAAGAAAAAGCTCCATAACTGCCAAGGAGTCAGCCCTAGGGGAATAAAATGTATGACCGACCTCAATTAGTTTTTTTTCTTAACATTTTCTCGAGACATACTTGCCCTTTACCTTTACTTTTTAGGGGGGCTCTCATACAAATATGGCGGTTTATTAAAATTCTTAAATGAATTAAAATTTTTCGTCTTTTGTGAATACATAAAATCAAAAATTGTTAACAGATTTTAATCATTTATAGCTTGTTTTGTTTGCAATGTGGTTTTTTATATGACTGCATAAAATTAGAAGCATACACAGAAAAAATTATTACCGAATTATTTTCAAACAAACGCTTGTTTGAAAATTTTTTTAATTTCTATAAATTTTTTTACTGATTCAAACAATATTTTTGTTTGATTTTTATTTAACCAACAAAAATGTGGACAACTCTTCAAAAATATAAAAAAATTGGTATCAAGTTTTCATAATTTTGTATGAAATATTTAACGCTCTTTAATGTTTTCGTCTTTTTGCATTTTTTTATTTGATCGTAAGCAACACTTCTTTATGTGAAATATAAGAACAACAACAAAAAACACACACAGTCTATTTTTGGACGCTTTAAAAAAGTGCAACTATAAGAAAAACAATAGCAGAAACACATTACAAGTAAAAAAAATCCCGTATTCAATTTTTTAAAACTGTTTGGTTAAATACATCAAATACAAAAATAGAATGATGACGAAAAACATATCGAGTCGGTCTGCTGCCGTTTTTGGTTACATTTCTTCTTAAGCAAAGGAAAGGATACAGCAACAGAGAGTGATAAAGAAAAACATTGTGTGTATAAATAAGACTTCGCTCAAAAATTATTCCAACAAAAAAAATGTGTCTCAAAGCCAGCCGGCGGCTCTGCTCTTGCCGACATCTTCTCATACAGTGCTTACTTTGTGTGCGCGTCATTGCTTGTGCAAAAACTTTTTTTTTTATTTTGAAATTTAGTATATGAATTTCAGTAAACTTTTTGTTTGATTCAGTTAAATTATTTGTTTGAAAAAATCAGTGTTTTTTTTTCAATAAACAAAATGCAAATAAATTGTTTGAATATGCAAATTTGTTTATAGGACCGATTTCAGACAAAAAATTGTTTGATTCTACAAATTTTTTGTTTGAATTGGAAAAATAATTTTTTCTGTGTAGCTGCATTTTTTAATTTTTTTATGAATTTTTAAAAACAAAAATTCCGAAATTTTAATAAAAAAATTTTATTGCGGAATTTCGGTTTTTTTTTAGTTTTTCAATAAGCTAAAGCGTTTTTGAATTACGCGAATGTATGTTGTGCAACCTCCTTAATTTTCGAAATAACGGTAGATCTCGAAAACCAAAGCCAACAAAAAGAAAAAAGTTTTAACTTTCTTAAAGTAAATGTTATTGCGAAATATCGGTTTTTTAGTTTTTCAATAAGCTAAAGCGTTTTTGAGTAACGCGTACATATGTTGTGCAACGTCCTTAATTTTCGAAATAACGGTATATCTCGAAAACCAAAGCTAACATAAAAAAATGGCTAGCACCACTGGATTCAGCGACCCCGAATTAGGTTAAAAATCTTTCGTTCGTATCATACTAAAATATTAAACAGCAAATACTTTAATCTATCTATACAATATATAATTTCTTAGTATGTCAGGATGTTTGCATGTATGTCCTATTCTTTCCGCAACTTTCTGAAGCCATCTGATGACATAGGAAGCTGAAATTTTGGCACACTTGAAGTACTTTATCTGCGGAAGATCGTAAGGAAGCCATATTTTTTATTTTCGGCTTTTCAACTAGTATAACTATAAAGATCTGATTGAAAAGATTTTTTTTTTTATAATATGGGGAACTTTGGGCCCCACTAGGCACGGCTAGGCACCGTCGGATTGACCTGAAAAATTAGATCATGATTTCTTACATCATACCTCATATTTTAAGCAGCGCAAACAATTAAATTTAAAAAAAAAATCCCAAACAAGATGCGACCAGTCTAATGTACATGTAGATTTTCCTTCTTTACGTGTGCTCTTAGTTTTACGTTCCCTAATAATAAAGGTTACATTAAAAAATACCGATTTATTCACAATATTTGTATTAAAAAATTATATTTTTTAATAAAAATTAAATAAAACTTTTTAAATTAAAAAATCTGGGTTTTGTGCCAATATTTCTGCTTAAACATACAAAAGTTTGCAAAAATTTAAGACATAAGTAGTAGATGTGTCCTTAGTTTTGTGGGCAACTGTATGCAGAACCCTCTGGCGGTGAGTATAAAAACATTTTATTATTTTTAAACTTCCGCCTAAGCATATGCAATCCAATTTATAATTTAGTGACTGCTAATTAGAAAAAAATATAATCTAACTCAACCAAACACATGGTATCTGCAGAATAAAACGATAGATAAGACAGACAACAACAGGAAAAACAGAGAAAACTCCCTAAACGGAACATTGTTTGTAATAATAAAATTTTTATTATCTAGAAAAAAGTTAGGCGCCAAATTAATAAAAAAAAATGTTTTCAATAATCAAAAAAAAAAAAAACAAAACGAAGCATATAAAAATAAAGTTCTTATATGTTTAAAAAGTTAGACTGGTCAAATCTTTCGTGTGTTTACTGTTTTTTGCCAAATACATTTAATGCGTCATAAAGTATTTTTTTGCTAGTAGTCAACGTCTTAGTTTTGCGGACGGAGTAAGCCCGACATCGTGAATGTGAACGCGTGTGTGTTTGCAAGCAAAGCGGGCGACGACTTCTTTTGCTAGTCAATCCAATCAGTCAGTGTCTGTCGGTCTGGCTGGCGGTGTAATTGATAAAATAAAAAAATAAATAAAACGTGAAATTTTTCATTTAAATTTTTTGATGACGAAGTTTTTTTAATTAAAACGATCATTTAATAAAAACAAACATTACTTCGATGACATTGGTGAGCTGCTCTTGCCAAGAAAAGACCTTGAGGTCGTTAACGTGAAAATATACGAAGACAATCAGCAGCGAAAAAAAAGAAATCGTTTGCAAAAATTAAAATAAATACTGCAAAATAATTCCGTGCTAAATCGTGGTAACGAAAAGTAAAAAATGTTAAATAAATAATTTAAATAATTTGCCCAAATGATCCAAAAAGTAATAATAAAAAAGGTACAACAACAATAAATTTTAGTGTTTCAATTTTTTTTTTAATCAGATGAGCAAAAGAAAAAGGAAGAAAATGGAAAGAGTGAAAGAAAAACATAAAGAAGATACATATAACATACACACGCAAAGTGAAATGGCATGTTGTATCTGTGAAAGAAAAATACAAAAGAGTGTAAAAAAATAAATTTCAAATTTTAAAATAAATGAAAGAGATAATGAAAATAGCACATAAAGAGAGTAAAAGAGATTAAAGATCATAAATAACTCTGTCGATGTTACTTTTTAAATCAGTGATGGAAAATTTTAAAGTTCAGATGGTACTGATCACCAAGCAAAACATTACTTTGTTCAACATATGGTTCTTTTTTTAAACCTTTTCGAAAAATTTGTTTAAAAAAAATGTATAAATACATAAACATTTAAAACAGTTTAATATAAAATTGAAATCTACTACTGACGTTTGTATTATTGACTAGGTAGTTCTTTTGGGGACATATGTGGACATTGGAACTAGAGAATCACTAGTTCATTTTAGTTAATCTAGTCTTAACTTTTGGTACGAATACGAATTCATAACAATCTTTTTTATTATTTCTTCAACTTTTATAGGAATTATACTCTTCAGTTGTTATTCACCCTTATCGTGAATAACAAGTGGAATTTTTGTTCCCATGAAATTTTCATCCCCCTCGAAGGGAAAAAAGAAATCGTGAATCTCATGTGAAAAATTATTCCCGCTATCAGTTCCAGTGAATGTTTAAAAAGATGAAAGATTAAAAAAAATTAAAAATCAATGAAATTTTTTTAAAATACATAATAAAGCAAAATTTTTAGTATTGAAGGGATAGTTTGACTAAAAAGTTAGTTTTTTTAACTTTTTAAATTTTATGTAGTAAAAGATTTTCCAAAATTCTGCCACCGCGTCTTTCGAAAGCTTCACAAATCCGCAGGAAATCGACCTGACGTTTTGCATTTTGTTGACCAATATATAGGTTTGTGCCTTATTAACGGATCTAGCCCTTAATATTCGATTTAAAGGAGGAACTACTTACATACATACTCTGTTCCCTAGCAAAAATAAAGTGAGAAAATCTAAGGGAAATGTGAACAAATTACGAGGGAAAAAAATTTTAACGATAAGGGGAATTTTTCCCGTGAACATTTTTTCACGTTATTTTTCTCCTTTGATTAACCTTTTTTCGTGGGAGTTTCTCATGATCGCAAATATGTGAAAAGGGGAAAAATTACGGGGGAAAAATTATTCACGATAGGGGTGATTGATTAAATTTTTTTCGTATTATAGCCAAATATAGTTGCAAATGTAGTGTAAACACTTCGTTGACAATGTCACCAAAATAGTCAACAAAACTGGTGACTTGAAGAAACTTGCACCAAGGTTTCTTTTAGGGAAAATATATAAAAACGCACATGTTTATGTATAAAGTGTAGTCCAACCAAAACGGACGATGTTCATTAATAAAGTAAAAGAAAAAGTGTTCAGAAAATTATCTTAAAATTTATTACGATAGAAGGATCTATGACAATTATGTGTGAAACAAAATATCGGCCATATGTTCGCCACGGCTTCAGTGACATACCTCTATCCGATGGTCCATATTTTCTCTGAGACATAATTGAGGTTCACTGTCGTTAATGTGCCGAATTATTTCATCCTTTAGCTCTTGAATTGTTCTTGACTTATTGACGTACACTTTGTCTTTTAAATACCCCAAAAGAAAGAAGTCCAACGGTGTCAAATCACATGATCGTGGCGGCCAATAATTTCTCGCGCTAAACAGCCATTGTTTCGTTGGCTGAGTGGCAAGTATTGGAACCACATATCGTCCAGGTCCATAAATTTTATGGCCACAAGAAGTCCGTTATCATCTCGCGATAGCGAACACCATTCACGATAACTGCTTTACCGACCTTATTTTTAAAGAACTACGGACCGATGACGCCGTTAGCCCATAAACCGCAACAAACAGTCACTCTTTGTAAATGCATTTGCTACAGACCCGGTTTGCTTAAATTTGCGCACAATTCTCCCGATTGCGAACATATTTGATCGATTTTGCTGACCAAAAAAAATACAAAGTGCACGAAATGCATTTTAATTTGAACACCCATTTTCGTAAAATGCTTCAACAATCTTAACGCGCTACTCAATTGTGTACCTCTCCATTGTCGAATTTGTTTAACACTAAAACAAAGAAATGACAAATTAAGTAAATTAAGTTGTGCAAAAAACTTGACGTTAAAGCGTGACTCACAATTAACATTATGCATTATAGTTGGACCACCCTTTACATTGTACATATTTGCTTATGATTTATCTTATTAGATCTTTAGTTTTTATTATATTTGAAAGAGTTTTTACTTGCAAACGATTTTTTTTTTTCGTTTTTTTATTATTTTGCAATGTACACTCTACTGCGACAATTTACAAAATTCCGGTAGCAATATGTGAAATACATGTCAGGAAAAACAAGTTCGCTTATTACCTTTTTAATTTTGCATACATTCTTCCAAAAAATTAAAATATTTTCCCTTTTTTAAATGATTCGAAATTGGGTATTTGTCGTTTCAAAGTCCTTCTGTTTATTTGGAAACAAATTCAATAATAATGTCGTCGCAGCAATTACAATCCAGGCTAATTTTTTAAACAAGGAAGCATAACAAAAAATTAGTACTAAAACTGACGTCGGGGTATCGTGGTACCTTTAAGATAGAAATGTACTGAAAATTGTCCAACAGTATTTAATTTTGCATCACAGTTTTAAATTAATAAAATTAAAAAGACTTTGGTATGAATTCTATAACAAACAATAAAAAGACGGCATGACGCTAATATGAATTTAAAAATTTAGGAAAATTTAGTTATTTCATTTAAGATAATGTAAAAACGTTATTTCCAAAGTCTGTTAATTTTTGGGGTTATTATGAATTAACAAAAAACAATTTTTGCAAAAAAAAAATTATGGCGAGATGTTAATAATGTGTTCAATATTTTAATTGAGTTACAATTGAAAGAGATAGATAAATAATGTTCTCTTTGAAGGGTTGCCAAATGTTTGAAGTTATTAAAATTATTGGCAAACACAGAATTTCTTATAAATAAACCTTTTTGATTCCTTGGTGTTCTCTAGGAGACGCTGCAACATATTTATATCGGGTGATTTTTTAAGAGCTATAGGAAAGTTTTAAAAAAAAAACACATAAAATTCAGAAAAATGCATGAAATCTTTATTTGAATCGATGGTACGGTCCATTTTATTTAAAGTTTGAAGATTATTTCATGCAAATGTTGACAGTGACTGCGCCTCAAATGGTCCATCCGCTCAGTCCAATTTTGGCATACTCTTTCCACCATTTCGGCCGTTATCTCGTGAATAAATGCTTCAATGTTGTCGTCCAATGCGTCAATTGAAGCGGGCATGTGTGTATAGACATGAGCTTTAACACAGCCCCACAAAAAATAGTCTAAAGGCGTTAAATCGCACGATCTAGGCGGCCAATTGACCGGTCCCGAACGTGAAATAAAATTTTTACCGAACTCGCCTCTCAATAAGTCCATTGTTAAGCGTGCTGTGTGACATGTGGCACCGTCACAAACTGTGACTTTTTCTGGATTCATTGGTAGCTTTTGCAATGCTTTTGGCTGATCTTCACTCCAAAATCGACAATTTTGCTTATTAACGTACCCATTGAGTCAAAAATGAGCTTTGTCGCTGAACATAAGAAGCGCGCGATGAACTTTTTTAACAGAGCACGCATTTTGATAATAAAATTCAATAATTTGCAAGCGTTGTTCGTTTGTAAGAGGATTCATGGTTAAATTATAGACCAAACTCAAGATGTTTGACAGGGAAACAAAACACGAAACGTGCGTCAGCTGTTTAAACCAGTGTTGATAAAAAGATAATAGCTAAAAAATCACCCTTTAGTTAATTTTAAAATGTTGTTCAGTGTAGGATTTTTTGTAAAAAAAAAAATCTTGTGTATTCCTTGCTGTTCGCCTTAAAGGGTTGCCAAAAGTTTGGAGTTTATTTAAAATTTGTCAATACAAGGATTTCTAATGGGAACAAAAAAACTAGTAAGGCTATACCGAATGTCAATACCCTTCACCATGGAGCGATATATAAAACTGTTCTTTACAAATATATAAATCCATTTTGTGCCACGCCCACTTCTCCATTCCCGCCCACATTTTAATACCTAAGAAGCTTGCATCTTATTTGGAAACCTTGGCTTTGGCCGTTCCTCAGATACTTATTCAATAACTTATTCAATTGCTCCCACTCTTTTTAGAGAAGTTTTGTTTTCATCTCTTTCCATTCTTTAGATATAAATAAATCTATTTTGTCGGATGTTGTCTACTGATAACCAAGATGCTTGTACCTTGAACTTTACCTTTGGCCGTTTTCCATTTCACAAGTCAAAAACCTAGGAAAACTAGAATTAGCAATACAATAATAAACAAGAGATACAGTGAATATGGCTCGGACTATTAACATAAATTTGCTCTTATTGGCGACCCCATATCAATTCGGTCTCAATTGGTAGAACTTATCAAACATCAATGTCAGTGTCCCGACAAAAATATTATTAAAAAATCCAGTTTTCCGTTTAATTGTTCAATAAAATGGAAAAAAAAAATAAAATCATTACAAATTGTATACCTGTGACTACTTATAACAAAAAGCAAAAATCAATTTTAAACATTAATGAAATCTAGGGACAGTTTTAAAGCGTTTTGCCCAAAAATTTACAGCCGTATTCATAAAAAAAATCATAATTCAGGTTTTAGATGAATTTTAGTTAAAAAACATTTTAAGCCTAAAAAAGCTTTTTTTTAAATTCGTATTCATAATCAGCATTTTAACTAATAAACGTTTTACCGTCTTTTTTAATTTGATGGTGGCAACGCTATCTCTTTTATTTGTCACATGAATCATAATGATGTAAAACAGTGGTTATTAATTCATACTCGTATTCGTATCTAAAATTTTTTTTTGTCGTGTGTGAGAAAAAAATTGTTTTTTATATATGAATAGTTGTCTCTTATATTTAAAAAAATAAAGAGTTCAAACAAAACAAAACAAAGTGCAATTTAGATGATGATTTTATTGCTGATATCAAAAAGTATTCAAATAACGAGTTTTATTTTATTTGTTTTGATCGTTTACACATCACTAGTTCATAATGTACAATTAATAATTTTTTGAGCTTTAATTTGTGAAATTGAAAAATATATTAATAATATACATTTTTCATACATACATATTTTTGAATTTCATTTTATTTTTAATGTTTAAATACATAATAATATATTGTCTTAAAATTTCTCGCAAAACTGTTCAAAATGACCATAAACACACAGCAAAAAGCAAAAATGTCATTTTAAAATAGGTTTAAACAAGGGTCGAACCAATTTTAAAATTCGCTTATTTACACAAGGTTTAAAATAGGGTTTTTAAGGTAATATTCGTTTATGAATAAAATTTTAACGATTTATGCTTAAAACAGATTTGAAATGGTGTTTAAAATGTTTATGAATACGGCTGTTAGTGTTTTGCATTATAAAAACTTGATTTGGATATTATTGCATATTTTAAAGTTTGTTAACAAAAACATGAGTTTTCGCATGATTTAGTTTTTAAAGATTTTTGAATATGGGCAAATCCTGAGTGACGAACGCTACATTCGTACGCGTTTTCTGATTGAAATATAAAAATTTTTTGGTCTTTCAACTTATATATAGTATTTAGTGACATTAATATGTACTTACGAATGTCATTTATCATAATTTCTTAGCAAGTATTTGTGGGAAATAATTGATCACAAAGTTTTGTGACGCACGCCACAAAAAGTGGAAGTAACTTCAAAGGTTGAAGTGTGTTTTCCTAATTTTAAGCGAATTTTGCATTATAATAAATAAATCTAATTTCTAATAGAAAGATGACTATAAGAGAATTCTAAATGCACTTATTCGCAGCCCAAAAATGTTGTGATTTTCTGACAAAAGCCGTGAACACTTGTGACGCACGCCTCACAACGCACGCTACAGTTTTTCCAGTAGTATTTTATTATTATATTTTATTTATTTTAACAAAACAAATTATATTTTTATGAATCGCATTTCTTGAACTAATTTCTTAACTAATCAATATAAACTTTTTTTTAACGAAATTTATATTTTGATGAGTCTGCTCTGATTGCTATTTGAAGCACAAAAATCACCTAAAATAATGCTAAATTCACCTATAACATTAAAAAATCAGGGGTGGGGTAGGATTTGGGAAAACTTATCAAGACCTTACAACGAGAATAGCTTAAGCGAAATAATTTAAAATTTCACCTTAAGCTATCGGTATGTTGTGAAAACAGGGCTTAGAGAATCGTTTAACTAACGTGGACTTTCACTTTTTTGCATAAAACCAGCGCACAGTGGCGCCATTTGAGTTTTTTCGTTGCAAAAATCATATCTTTTGAACCGAATAAGATAATTGAACAGTTTAAACAGCATATGATAGATAACTGTTCAGCCTATGAAATGAGCGTTTGGAAAGGGTGCTACGCTCTGTAGGGGCCTAATTATGGGTTATCAAAGTTAAAATTAGTAGAAAAATCAATTTTATGGTAACTAAAAAAAATTATTTTTACATTTTTAGATTGTTTTTATTTTTTTTCTTTAGGTTTTTATGTTTTAAATTATTACCCAACAAATTAAAAAAAAAATTATTTTTTTTTAAATTTATTTTTTCAATTTTCTGTAAAATATTCATCACAGTTCGTAAGAGAAGGTATATCTAAAAGACTAACCATTTCTAAACTATAATTATTTTCTAACTCTATTCGTGACTTCACATGCCGCAGGGAAGATATAAGTGGATCGGAAGATGCTGCCAACATGTTGAAGAGGTCCTCATTTTGCCTTACCCTTGATGCTTTGAATGTGTTCTGCAATCTATATTTTTTATAAAATTTGTTAAGAGACTCCTGTGCTTCTTCAGAAAGCTCTCCAATTGGCAAAGACTGGTACTCAATTATATCTTTGCCATGCGCCAATATTTTATGGACGGTCGGGGTCAACTTCTTCTGTGGATACATTTCTGCTAAAAGAGATGCAGTTTTCGACGCATATTCTCCATATTTTGTAGAATTGACATTTTCTTTGCAGTTTAAAACATCCAAGATCGTTCCCAATCTTTTCACGATTTGATTGTCAATTCCAGTGATTCTAGTTACTGCCTCATCATTTTCAAAAAATCTCCTAGAAGTGTTTCCATCGTTTGAGTTACCGTATCCGTGCTTGGGACAGTCTACTTTTAGTCCAACTTGTTTAAAAAAAGCATCCTGTATTTGCTTCTTTCTGATCTTTTCCTTATCCTTTATTGATGTATTTTCATCGAAGTTTTCCTCCTCTTGTGGTAGGGTATACGCCAGTTTTAGCAAGAATTCCATACACCTTATCCTTGCGTGCAATGGTGACATTCCATATTCGTAATTCTCCTCATTTGTAGAATCGTTTAAATTACCAAAGTTCTTCTGACTCTTTTTGCAAATCGGGCATGACATTGTTGAGGTTGTTCCTGTCAGTTCGTTTACGACTTTTCCGTCAACCATGGTCAGATGGAACTCGTAATTGCATTCAATATATTTTCCTTCTCCAATTTGCAGCTTTGTAGGCTTAATCTTGCTTATTTGTTCTTCAATGTCCTTCACCGTGGTCCTTATGAGTTCTGCCGATTCCCTTGCAAACTGAAACATTATTGGTCGGCAATAATGCACTGATGACGGACGTGGATTTTTCCAGTGAAGGGAAACATCCGATTTAAGCCGCAAAGGAACAACAGATGCCATAAACATATTTCCGTCCGATATTGTAGCGTCATCGGAAGATATCCTTTGCTTATAAACGCTTTGTCCGGATGATCCATCGCAGCCCCATTTGCTGATCAATGTCAACTTCTCAGGAAGAATTTTCACCTCATTTTCAGGAAGACTCTCCAACAACCGTTTTGCTGTATGGCCCATGAGATCCTGCAGATTGGCTTTCGCAGAGACTTCCGTAAATTCCGTATGCAGTGGTCGTGAATTTATTTTGGCTTGCGTAATATGCTTGTATCCGGGTAAAACGTCAGCGCCGTGTCGCGTTAAAGATGCCCGTAGTTTCTCATATTTCTCTTTGGAAAGTTCTAAGTCCATAAACAAGGCCAAGGCTTCTTCGGAACCATACTTTTTAATGTGTGCGTTTGTGGGCGTGGGAATGCTTTCCTTAATCCTTTTTAGTCGCAGTGGGCTTGCATCAGCAACAGATTTGGTTATGTGCGACCTAACTCTTTCACTATCCTTTGTAAATTTAATAGACAGCGCTTCCGATAATTGCTTCGTGGTCAAGTCATTGGTGGCATCGGCAAGTTTCCTCTTTCTTGTGAAAATTGAACACTCCTCAATACTTTTTTTTGGCCTTCCTTTTGCTCCTCTGGTTGATGTGGTGGGTTTATCTACTGCCAATATATCCAGGATGGTATCTTCATTAAGCCAGTCCTCGTATTTGGAGTTGAAGTTCTGAATGGTTCGATTAGATTTCACCCATTTTGCCTTAATATTTGCATATATCAGATAAAAATTATTTTTTATAATTTCGCTTCTCTCAATATTTCCGTATAAGCTATCAAGTTCTTCTAAAGCAGCTTCCGTGAAAAAATTTGGTGTGGTTGACTTTCTAAACAGTTCAAATAATTTAAAATTGTTCAACGCCATGTTTTCAGTACTTAAATTGTTTAATGGTTTCAGTAATTGTTGCGCCAACTTTCAGTCGTAGACTAATCCAGGCATTATGCTTATTTTGCAATATATAGGCTTATGCTACCATGCCGAAAAATGTACCTGTTCCCTACATACATATGGATTTAGGCTGAATAATGCATTTTTATATTATGCACGTGTCCAAATAAGATTTGTGCCTACCTGTAGTCAATATTGTTCTTGACCATTTGCAATATATAGGCTTATGCTACCATGCCGAAAAATTTACCTGTTCCCTGCATACAAATGGAATTAGGCTGAATAATGCAATTTTGATATTATGCACGTGTCCAAATAAGATTTGTGCCTACCTGTAGTCAATATTGTTCTTGACCATTTGTACGCCAAAGTATTGTTTAAGTGAGGTACGTACCTGCTAATTTCAATGAGTAGTTTTTTTAGATTTTAGATCAAACTACTGTCATACAATTTCTGCAACCATGTCTTTTTAACCTTTTTTACCTCTAGAAGCCAAACGGGCACGTACGGGCAGATAAAATTTTTGAATTATGTAAAGAAATAATCAAAGAACAGATTTTGCAAATATGGCAAATATAGAAAAATATAGATTTTTGTTATTTTCCGTCAAAGTTGAAAAATAGTGAAAAAACGGATAGTTTTTAAATAGTGATTTACCAGGAGAAACACAAAGCAAACAGTTCATTTTTTTTTTATCATTACACATTTAATAAATGCATCAATCAATACAAACAAAAAATAAGGCGATTCGTTACCTATTTTTCGTGATATTACACCTGAAATCGCAACAAATTTACTAAAAATTGTGTGTTTTTTTGAAAACCGAAAGTCGGTCAACTTTGAACGGCTATATCTTCTAAACTAAAAATGTGATATTATTAAGAGTGGCAGATTTGAAATCGTTGAAAAGTTTCCTATAACATGAGTTTATTCAAAACTTCGTCGGTGCTCATGAAAATTTTGATTTTTGCAACCTCGTTTGCTCTACGGGCGCTACTGTGCAGCGTTGCCAGAATTAAGATTTTATCTTATTTTCACGATTTTTTCAACAAAATAAGATTTAAAGATTTTTTTTTCTCAAATTAAGATTTTTTTATTATTAGATATTAAGATTTTTAACTTTAAGTTTGTACAACATACATAATTTTCTATTACAGTTTTTTAAACAGTAAATTTTTAAAACAATGAGGTTTTATATCAGCTTGTTGTCTATTTGTTTTGCACAGTTTTGTACTTTTGCATCATTATTTTTGGGCATACAAAACATTAGAAAAGCATCATAGATTCGCGGTTGTTCATTTTGGGAATATTGATAAAAAAAAATTATTTGTAAAAAGCAAAAATTTTTTTTTTTTTTTCTTCATTATTTATTTATTGAATCTTCATATATTAAATATGAACTAACAATAATTAATCAAATCTTAACCTAATATTATTTTTTTGTCCTGCCAGTGCCAGACAAAAATTTTGTTCATCGCGGGTTCTGTTCACTTTTATAGGTGTTTATCGCTCATCTAATTGGACAAGTGCCGCAGTGTCTCTTCTTCTTAAGCGAGTGTGGCCGCTATCATTTAAAATATTTCGTGCTAGTGGGTTCGGGTGCAATTCGAGCCTTTTTAAGTATTTTACTGCATATTTCGTAATCATAGTTTTAACTAATGGAACATTGAGATCCTTGTGAATATTTGAGTTTTTAACATACCAAGGGGCAGCTGTGATTATTCGAAGTAGTTTATTTTGGCGCCTTTGAATTTTTTCGATATTAGAGGCCGAGGCAGTGCCCCATAACTGAATACCATAGCACCAGATTGGCTTTAAGATGGAGTTGTAAAGAAGAAGTTTGCAGTCGAGACTAAGGACAGAGTTTCTTCCAATAAGCCAATGAATTTGGATGGCTTTTAGTTTCATTTGAGTTAATTTTGCCTCTATATGGCTTTTCCACGTTAAACGGCGATCTAGATGAATACCGAGGTATTTTACATGCGAATTTTGAGGTATTATTTGATTATTGATTTTAATAGGGGGGCATGATTCCCGACGCAAGGTGAATGTTATATGTACGCATTTTTGCTCATTGACCTCTATCCTCCATTGCTTTAACCATAGTTCGAGTTGAAATATATGATCCTGTAGGTATCGAGATGCTTCTTGACGGTTTTCGTGCACGCTCAAAAAAGCTGTATCATCAGCAAATGTTGAAGTTTGTGTGTAGTTGTTTGTTGGCATATCCGAGGTATATATTAAGTATAAAAGTGGGCCCAGGATGCTTCCCTGAGGGACTCCAGCGTCAATTTGCTGAGGAGAGCTTAAATAATCACCTTCTTTAATAATAAACTTTCGACCGACTAAGTAGCTTTCTAACAGCTTGTGTATGTTTACTGGTAAGTTTAGCTTCAATTTATGTAATAAGCCTTCATGCCAGACTTTATCGAAAGCTTGAGAAACATCGATGAAGAGAGCGGAACAATATTTTTTTTTCTTCAAAGGCTTTTCTTATTGCGTTTACTATACGATGGGTTTGCTCAATTGTGCTGTGTTCTCTTCTAAAGCCGAATTGGTGGTTAGGAATACATCTATTATCATTTAAAATTGGGGTTAATTTTGACGCTAACAGCTTCTCAAACAGCTTTGATATATTAGAAAGTAAGCTTATAGGCCTATATGACTCAACTTTTGTGTGATCCTTTCCAGGTTTAGGTATCATGGTGACTAAGGAGACCTTCCACTTTTGAGGATAGTATTCAAGGCGTAAAATAGCATTAAAAATTAAAAGAATAATTTTCTTTGCTATGCTGGGTAGCTCCAAAAGCATTTTGTTGCTGATCTTGTCAAACCCAGGAGCCTTCTTGGGGTTTAAATCACAAATAACCTTTTTGATTTCTCTTATCTCAAATCTTAGCGGAACAGCTGCTCTAGCAGCAACAGGTGGTAACTCGACCGCAATATCGTGAGATATATTTGGGGTAAATACGTTTTTTAAATGATTGACAAACAGATTTCCTTTTTCAACATCATTTCTTGCCCAACTTCCATTCAAGTTTCTTAATGGTGGTTTAGAGACAACTGGCCTTTTGAGATTTCTAGCTGCACGCCATAATGAGTAGTCTGATTGTGGGGTTGCATCAAGTTCCTTAAGATATTTTTCCAGAGAAGCCGTTTTCTTAGTCTGCAGTAACTTTCTTAGTCTTTTTGTACACTCTTTAAGTAAGTTCTTAAGTTGAGGGGATCTGTGCAATTGCCACTCTCTTCGAGCCCTCCTTTTTTCAGACAAAAGATGCTCGACATCTGTGGAATATATTTTAATAGTTTTTGTTTTTTTGGGGGCAATATTGGAATGTTGAACAGCTAGTTTCAGAAAACTGTCAAAATTGTCAATAGAGCGATCTACATAATCCGGTGTACTGAGCGGAATATTTTCTGTGCAATGGGTACTGAGATATTTTTTATATTTCAACCAATTAATTTGCGTAGCTGTCGTCGGAGGAACAATTCTATTGGGGTTCATTATAGTAACAATTGTAGGTGTGTGGTCGGAAGATAAATCTAGGGAGGCTTCAACTTGAATCGTTTCTATGGGAATGTTTTTAACCACGCCGAAATCTATGACATCTGGAATTTTTTGAAGATCAGTGGGCCAATATGTTGGTTGTCCGCTCGCTACCACATTTAAATCCATTTTAGAAATTATGTTAAATAAAACACGACCCTTTGGTGTTATAAGTCGCGACCCCCAGAGGGTATGTTTAGCGTTATAATCGCCAGCGGCTAGGAAACACGGTCCTAATGATTTAAAATATTTACAATATTGGTCCTCCGATATTGAAAATCTAGGCGGGGAGTATAACGATGAAATTATTAGGTTTCTATTTAATTCCTCAACGCAAATGTTCGTTGCCTGGAGATAATCTTCACGATGATCACACATTAGGTAGTGTTTGACTCGGGCCTTTATTAAAATGGCGGAACCTCCACAAGCTCTATCTCGAGGGTCCTTGGTATCATATAGTATATAACCATTTATTTTAAACGTACTTCTTGAGGTCAAATGAGTTTCAGAAATCATCATGACATCAATTTGTTTATATTTAAGAAAGTATTCTAATTCATTTTTATGTTGGCGGATGCCGTTTGCGTTCCAAAAACAAATTTTTAAACAGTTCATGGTTTGTTAAGTACAGCTTGCAATAACATCGATTGCATTCTAAGCATTTCCTGCATCATATTACCCATTGTGTTCGTAAAATTATTTACTGTTTGCACTAATGTTTCCATGGTTTTTTCTAAACGACTTAAATTAGAAAATTGAGTTTCATCATTACTTGGCGAGGCACCTTGCATTGGCTCATGGTTTGATTTTAGGACGTTAGCGTAAGAGGTTCTGTTATTACTAGGCTGGGGGGCTTGATTTGCATTTGTGTTAACCTGATTTGTTACCTGCATTTGAGGGGGATTAGTTTTCGGTCCGACCGACTGCTTGACGATAGTATATACAGGGCATCCTCTATAATTGGCAGTGTGATTACCGCCACAGTTGCTACATTTTTTTACGTTGGGGTCGGTTTTAGACTTGTCGCAAAGAACTGTTCCATGTAATTCACCACATACTACGCAAACAGGGGGTAAGTAGCAGTATGCCTTAGTATGGCCAAATTCCTGGCAGTTTAGACATTGAACAGGACCATTTCTTTTGTGCGGCTCCTCAATAGTTACCCTTCTGTACAGAATATATTTCAAATTATGTATAGTATATATTTAAAGATTAATTTATTAAAGAACAAAAAAGTTCATGTATTTAGTTACTATGCCTTAGTACCAAAAGGTAAAACTAATGGAACTCTAGGATTACCGTCTTGGTCAAGCCAGACCAAATTTGTGTTTTCCTTGCAATATTTTTCGAATATAACAAAAAAACAGGGGCGTGAGTGCTATAATGATACGTGCTGAATCGAATGAAAATAATTTGGATTCGATTGAAGCAAACTAGTGGGTTGAAATTTTATTTTCATATAAAAGTCTATGAAATTACCCTTTTGGCCAGACCGAATTCTTGTTTTCTTGCAATATTTTTCAAATAGGAAAAAATATCAAAAACACAGAAACGTAAAGTCTATAAATGACATTTTCTGAATTGAATGAATCAAGTTTGAATAAAATGTGTGGTAGATGCGAAAAAGCAATGTGCAAAATTAAGGACTACATATTCGATGACTTGCATGTAAAATAAAATAATAAAAATATATAATAAATTCGTATAATCTAGCAAATAACATACGTTCAATAAAAAAAATATATTTATTAACTTTTTATTTAATTGGGTTTTTTAGCTGTTCTAATTGTGGTCTGCCTAGACCACATTCCATGTTTATGATAATTTGTAAACAAAGTATTTATACATAAGTGCTTAAGAATATCTGTTTAAACGTGTACCAACATTATTTTAATAAAAATTCATTAGGAATATATTTAGGAAAATCCATAGTTTTCAGTGAGCTTTTTTTAAATGCAATTTTCTCAAAATGCCTTCGATATAACAACAGTATCAAAAAATATAATATTAAATTGAGAACCCTCAAGATTTCATATGATGTATGAGCTCCCAGACCAAAATTTTTTTGCCCAAATTTTATACATCTCTAATATAAGAATTTAATTACTTTCGATGAAACTTCTTTATATAGATGGACTTTCTTACGTTCTTATTTATTAGAAATTAAGTGCATTTAAAATGTATTTTTTTGGAAAATATAACTAAAACACAATTTTAAACCTACAATTTAATTTTGTATTATACCGCAATTACGTATTTTACTTTAAATATGTAGTTTCCATAATAAAAAGTAGTATCTTTTAAAAAATTAATAATTTTTACTTTTTTGCCTTTGTTATAAAATATTTCAAGATTTTTCTCTTCAAAATAAGATTTTTTTCGCCAAAAGAAGATTTTCCTTCCAAATCTTCTGGCAACGCTGCATAAGACAGTTAAAAAATAAAACTTGTCGATTTAAAAAAAAACCTAACAGTTGGCAACTCTTCACCAATTAAACACTCTTATGCAAAGGTGGTTTTAGACGACATGTATTTTGCAGTGCCTTTGTCAACTGTAAAATCCTTTATTGTAACAAAAATGCGATTAAAGTTTTCAAAATGTACCTTTATATACAGATTTAATAAAATATATTTTGCTAATACTTTGGTTCAGTTTGATATACAATCCTGATTTTTGTTTTACATGTAAAGAAGGTAAAAAAGAACTCTTTTGCTTAAGTAACTTGAAATTTTTGATTTTTTTAGATATGACTATGTTGCAATAAAGGAGCGATATGTATTTGCAAATGTCTGTCAAAATTACCAATACAGAATACATATTTTTATATTTGCTTTTACACGTTCGTTTTTGGTTTCATCTGACATAACCTAAAATCATTCACAACAGCAAATTATATTTGTACTGATTTCTATGTCTATTCACATTTAATTGAATTTCAGGTAATTAAAAGTTTTAATTTTAAGAGCATGTGTAAATAAATAGATTTTAATGTTTGTTTGCCATCACAAACATATGACTTGCAAAACAACTGATGTCAAATGGTTTGTCAGTTTAAAATAGAACACGCTCTTATTAAAAAAAATTTTACACTGCAAATTCGAGCTGGCATTTACAATAGAAAAATGGTTAGATTGTTATATTTATGAAATTATTAGAAAATACTTAAAATTTTGTTATTAAATGTTAATTTTGTATACTTAGGGTGTGTGTGAAACGGTAGAAAAGTTCTATGGTGAATTTAAATTTCTACGCTAATGTCAAAATTTATACTAGCCCCCAGGGCTAGTGAAATTTTATTCACCTAAACAGTGTCAAAATTTTACTTCCATGAGTACTTTGCTACCGTTTCACACACACCCATAGGAGAAAAATTTAAATTCCAAACTTCATCGCGTTTGGTGCGGAAACTTTTTTAACGTTCGCGAAAAAGTCATACATCATTTCTTAATATTTTTTCATGGTCTATACGACTATGCGATGAAGAATTTGATATTCGCAAAAATTGCAAAAAGCTATCACCCTAATGTACATACATAAATGCATTTTGAGGTGAAAAATTTAAGATGAACACTACTAAATACATGTCGTCTAAAACCAACTTAATTGATTTGTTTCAACAAATTTTAACGTCTAGCCTAGAGTTGTGCACGTGACGTGAATTTTTCGTGTTGCACGTGTATCACTCCTGATTATGATTATTTTAGATATTAGCCACGGGTGAGAGGGTGATCTTGATTGCAATATTAAATTTGCTTGCTTGATTAAATTTCTAAAATCACACACGATGTGTAAGATTACACACGACAACTTTTTGAATAAATAAAAAAAAAACATTTTAATAAAATATTTCGTGAGTGTTTGTGATTGTAATCGCCGTTTTCTCATTAGGCGATTATCTTTTTTCTCAAATGAAATCCCAAAGTTGCCCCACCTTTATTTGCCAATTATTTATTTGCCTTACAGATAACTTTAAGCAGCTGACTCCCAGCTTTTACATGTATTTCGAGAGGTTTTGCTAAAAGCCGTTTAATACTATCCCACAAAGTCTTTAGTAATTTACGAAAATGCAACCCTGTCATGATAAGTTGTTATTGTTTTTTGAAAATTTTCAAAGAATAATTAGATCAGGGAAGCATTTTTGAAAAATACGTAAGACTTTGTGGGATAGTGTTTAACGGCCTTAACTGATAACTCAAAAAAATCCATTTCGAGATAAACGCATTTAAAGTTTTTGATTTGTTCTAACTACTTAGAAAAAAAGAAGACACATTCTATTCAAACTGGGAAAGTATAAAAAATATAAACATGAATTTAATACACAATATAAAGAAAGCAAGGCATCTCTAACTCCAAAATTTCATTTTTTGAGTTATGCCGGTCTTGCAGCAAATGAGCGATATGTACTTCAAAAAGAAGGGAAAAAAGCAAATTCTGCTACAAACATATTTTTTAAAACATGCATTTAACGATCACTTAAGCATAAAGTAGACAAAGTAACCCCCTTTTCAACACAAACTGTAAGATACTAAAGAGTGTCTCTTTAATATGCTACAAAGTAGCTCATGCGAATACGCTTTTCTCTTGTATTTTTCACTACAAAAGCAAATGCAAGTAATTATCGCTCTTATTCGAAAATAACAACAAACACGCTTGGCTCTTAATTAAATTGAACGTGCACACGATTTGTATCCAAAAAGCTAAAAGTTCCACAAAAGAGTTCAGTTAAACGAGGCAATTCAGTGGAATTTGACGTGTGTGTTTTTTAATATTTGTTTCTATAATTTAGTTTTTTGTTTATAAAAAAAGTATTGTTTAAAGAAGAAATTTTCAGTTTGCGGTAATTTAGGATAAAATAATTGAAATCTATTAAAAACAATGTTAAAGTGGAAAAGCCCTAAAAGGCTTTGAGAGAAAAGAAGCCCCACATTTTATATTTAAAGATTCTTTTTGTAGGCTTTTTAAAAATCTGTGTCATTATTTTCCTGTTTTTTTTTTTTTTTTTTGCCGTGTTTGTGTTATTTATTTGTTTGTTTGTTTGTTTGTTTGTTTAATGTGTTAATTTTTGTTTAGCACAATTTTCCTAATGTGTTCTAAGAACTAGAAAAAAAACGTTAATTTTTTACAGAACCGAAACAAGTCATTTGATTATTTGTAATCTTTGAAACAAAAACAAAAAAATTTAAAAAAGTCGCTTATTTGCAATTTGAGCCTAAAAATAAAGTCAATAACCTAAAGGAGTTTTGTAAAGTGCTGTCTACCATTCAAAATTATGCACATACAACGGAAATTGTATGGAAAATAATCAGCGAATACAATTATTTTAAAAATTATGTAAGTAAGTTAATTAAAAAAAAAACATATAATAAATTTAAAAAACTACCAATTTTGCATTTAATTGGTAGGCAAAAAACTATATTTGAAAATTGTTGGCTATTTTTCAGCCCTAGAATATGATACTTATTTTTATGACGGTGATACTCACAACAGCAAAAAGGATAAAATACGTACGAGATATTATTGATATTTCGCTTGTTCAATAACTTGTTAAGGCCGTTACACACTATCCCACAAAGTCCAACGTATTTTATGAAAATGCTTCTCTGATTTAGTTATTGTTTATAAATTTTCAAAAAACAATAACAAAATGACAGGGTTGCATTTTCCTAAAATACGTAAGACTTTGTGTGATAGTGCGTAACGGCCTTTATTGATACATATTAATAAAATAAAATAAATAAATACTCTTTTTTTAATATAATATACTATAATAAAAACAGAAGGATTCAGGGAACTTCTTTGTTTGGATGGTTTTTCAAACCTTAAGAAAAAAAATTCATGAAAATAGTTAACCTAAAAATATAAAATCCATTAAATTGGTTTGCATCGTAGAATTAACCTAATAAATAAAAAAAAGGTTACGGGTTTCAGGAGGTTTAGTCTTTAATTTGTGCAAGAGGCACAAAGTTCTATTTTGTGCTCCGCACATAGGCTTTTGTCCATTTTAAGCACACACTTATAAAATTATTACAGTAACTGATTGTGGGTTATTAAATTCGTTTTCTGTTCTGTTAAAATTGAATAAAAATATAGTTAATTTTCGAATAATTTTATTTTTTAACATTTATGTTTGTTATTTAAAAAAACAAACTACCAAAAAATAATGTTTTATCGTATTTATTTTGTTATGTAGTTTGATTTTTGTCGTTTAAAATATATTTTTTAATAGTAAAAATCATTCAATTTTAAGAATATGCTGTTCAAAAAAAATGAATGTAAAAATCATTTGTTTTAAATGAAATGTAAATGATCCGTTTTTTAAATGAATTTTAAGTTGTTTAAAATGAATTTTCGTTTGAATTTAACAACATAATATTTTGAGTGCACTAATTTTGTCATTCGCCTTTTAAAAGGAGGACAAAACAGGCATATCAGTTATTTCTTTATCAGTCAAAACTGCTCTTCTATTATATTAAAAACACAAAGCCTTAAACACAAACTGAAAAAAAAACTATACACTGGAAATTTATAGTAAAAGTTACATAAACATCATACTTCGTCGTTTCGACCAGGTTTGCCGTTGGAAATTTTCGAAAACGGTCACAAAAAGGGGATTTTCCAGAAAAAGAGATCAAAAAAAGGGTATTTCAATAAAAAAAAAGGGTCAACATTTTTAAAAGCAGTATTTCTCATTTAAATATATATAAAAATATCAACTTTTTTATAAACAAACAAAAAATATTTATTTCAGGTAGGCAGTGCTTAAAAAACTTAATTTGTTTATGGAATGCCATTTCCTGTTTTTAACACTTGACAAAAAGTTTGTTCTTTATCATTATAACTAATATTTTTTAATACTTTTTATGTTATATTCCGAAATTTTTTTTTACCTTTTTAGCGATTTCAAATAAATTTTAGGTTTTGTTTCTAATTTTGCAATCGTTGGCGAATTTTCTCCTGCAAGTTTTGTGATTCTTTAAAGCTTACCGCTGTTACCAAATATTTGGGAATTTCAGCAATTTTTACTGCATTTTTTCATTCCTGTTAGTTTTAGGGACTTTTAATCAATTTGATGACGCTATTTTGCAAAAATTTTCGAGTTTTTAAAGTTTTGCGAAGCTTTCTTGCTCTTTGAGGCAATCCTCGCCGTTTTAAAAATGGTCCCATACATAAACCGATATCACCTTTTTTACAGGGCACTCTTAATATTGTCGATTTTAAAGGGGGCAAAAAGTTCAATGCCTTATGACCAGGGTTGATAAAGTTGGTACAATTGTACTTTTTTCGGTACATTTCAAAACTAAAAAGTACGCTGGTACGCCCGTGACTCATTTGGTACTATTTCCAAATTTTTCAAACCTACATATTTATAATTGATATAAAATTGCAGCTCGTGTTTACTGTCCAATATATATACAGAAATATAGAAGAAAGCACGTGTAAATCAAATTCGCGTAAAACAAGGTTCAGGACTGGTACAAATTCCGTTTATGGGACCAGAAATTTAACATATCGCGTAAATCTAAGCATGAGATACATACAAAATTTCATTTTGGGGCCCTAAAACCGTGTTAAATCAAGAACATAGAACTGTATATATTTTACTTTTAAAAAATTAAAGGATATTTCTTAATTACGATATGTATAAAGCTTTGTTGTTATATTTTTATAAAACAATTGAATTAAATAAGAATAAAAAAATAATTAAAACATAAATATGTAGTTGAATATTTAAAATCAAAAATATAAGAAAATGTAGAAAATTGTAAAATAGTCAAAAACAAACTAAACTACGACAAATTGAATTAAAAACCAGTAAAATTTTACTGGCGACTGAAATAATGGCAATATTCAGTAAATTTTTACTGATTACTAAAAAAATCAGTATTCACTTTTTAAAAGAATTTTAATAAAAACAAGTAAGAGTGCTATATTCGGCTGTGCCGAATCTTATATACCCTTCACCATTGTGCGAGCAGAATACAGAGCAACTAGACAAAAACTAAATAAAACTGGTAAATATTTTTTAAAATAAGAGACAACCGGTTTGGAACTTCGGTTTTCATAAGGGCCCAGAATATATATACTTTATAGGGTGTAGGATCAATATTGTAGAAATTACAGTTATATATACCCTTTTTACCTTCGGTGAAGGGTATAAAAAGGGTAATTTTTTTGGAATTCAGGGGTCTAATCACCGCATTCGATACTATCATATCGAATAAACTATTGAATTTTTTTGCATACGATAGACACTGGCGTATCGAATGAAAACTCGATAAATGTAATGTCGAGTTACTCGATGTCGAATGCTATTATTTCAAATTCAAAACATTTCATTCGATATCGAGTTTCAAGATACCAAAATAAATAATTTCGATAAATTTTGCTCGATATCGCATGCGGTGATAAGACCCCAGTATTTCGGTTTTAACTCATAAAAATTTCCGATATTTTGGTATAAAAGTCATATCCATAGGACGTATGGCAGCCCTAAAATTTAGGTTTTTATAAAAATTTTCATGTTTTTTAGCCCATTTTTGGAGTATTTTCTTCATAAATTACCCATTGTCTAACCGATTTGATAGTTGTATATACCGACGTGTTAAGGAAGAATTTTACCATTTACTTAAGTTATATTTATATATAAACATTTATATATACTTGTATACATATATTTTAACAAAGCTAATTATATATACGGCCCTTTGTTCCAACTTGGAACCATAGGAATCAATATATATATATATATAATTATAAAAAAAGAGTAATTTTTGGGGATTCAGTATTTCGGGTATAACTCAGCCATTTTTTAACCGATTTGACAGATTTATGTACCGACGTGTTTAAGAAGAAATTTGCCATTTACTTGAGTTATAAAGCTTGGACTCGGGGTGATCTATGGTTCCCGAAAGTGGGTATTTAAAAAAAAAATTAATTTTGGTCATAACTTTTTTGTATCTGAACCGATTTTTCCGAGTTTTTTATAAAATATGTTCTACTAAAAATTTCCGATATTTTGGTACATAAGTAATATTCATAGAACATATGGCAGCCCTAAAATTTAGGTTTTTAAACAATTTTTATTTTTTTTTTTTTGTACGGGAGGTACCACGCCCAATTCTCCAATCCCGCCCACATTTTGTAGGATGGTGTGTATTGGCAACCTAAATGTGTGTACCTTATTTGGAAACTTTGGCTTTTGCCGTTCCAAAATGCATATAAAATAAAAATACAACAACCACAAGGGAGTTTTGGAAAAAATTAGAGGTAGTCGTGGTTTTTTGGTCATATCTCAGCCATTTGTGGAACGATATTGCTGAATTTCAATAGCACGAAATGGTGGACTATATGTGACATAAATGTAAAACAACCTAGCCGCTATCATGTCTGGAGTCTCCGGAAAACACATATCAAACGTAAGACGGACAGACAGACGGACGGACATAGTTAAATCAAATTCTCTCCTCATAAGGACCCAGAATATATATACTTTATAGGGTCTTAGATCACTATTGTAGAAATTACAAACGGAATGACAAACTTATATATACCCTTTTCCACCTGTGGTGAAGGGTATAAAAAGTTATATTGTAAGCATTGTCAATTAATTTTTAGACTTTTTCAGGTAAAATATATTTGTTTGCATATGTTTCAGAAAAGGGAAATTAGCTTAGTACTGCATTATTTCAGTAACTTGTAAAAGTTTGCTGAATACTCTAATTTTTTCAGTAAACAGTAAAAATGTACTGGTAGCTGAAAAAATTGCCATCATTTTTTGAGCGTGTTTTATTAAAACGCGTAAAAAGCGCGTATTTCAAAAAAAGGTTACTATTATTGATCCGTGTTATATCTAAATCGCGTAAATGAATTACCGTGTAAATCAAGTTTGGTGCAAATAGTCTTGCTTTTTTATGAAATCTAAGGGAAGCTCTATTTTTTGTTGTTGGATTTAACAAAACAGCTATGAAATTTTGGATTTGCTCTTTCGCAAGACCATTTGCACCAAAAACTGAACTCCGCTATTGTGAATGGGTTTTTGCACTTCTTCATTGAACGATTGCTTATGCCACATTCTAAATTTAGTATCAACGACAGCATATAAGCGTGCATTTTCTGATGATAATGACAAGTTTTTAAAAGATAAAGGAAACCACTTCTGTAAAAGTTCTACATAGAAGAAAAGACGAATTCCTCTCAATTAAAGATTATTTTGGAACGAACTCATAATATATTTAAATATTCGTCAAAAAGATGGTGCTCTCGTCAAGAAGAAACCAACAGAATTTTGGAACAGTGGGAGTCCACTACATTATTATTTTACTCCGAATTATTCTGAAGGAGATTTTAAATTTTATTATATTCGGACTTTCTACTCCTTTCCTGTTTCTGCAGTACATGAAATGAAAACTGTAAGCACAATAAATTTGGAAATGCAATCCGAAGATGTTCGTATGCTAATATTTTTAGAACGCTTAAAAATTATATTTTCGTTTAAAATTCGAGATTGCATTTTGAGAAATATTCGTCAATTTTCCACAAAAAAGACGATAAATTATAAAAAAGTGTATGAAAACGATTTCTGGCGGCAATCAGAAATAAATGGATTTCTCGACCCTAAAAACCGCATGATACAGGTCTGGTTAGACCAACTACAATTTATTTGCCTCTATTCTTGAATATTTTGGAAAACTAACTTAAAATCCGGGGCTCGAAATTAATTTTTGATCAATGGTTTCTTTGGCAAATTTTCTTGGAATGACTTATAGAACAAGAATCGCGATGTGCTTTTGACGCGAAAAAATTTTTTACACACTATTATTATCGGCCATGTTCTGACAATCGCACGATTTGAAATCGCAAAACACCAAATTTATTTAATGGTGTTCCTTCACTCGTGTGTTTAGCTGGCGAACTGCTATAGTTTCTTACAAATATTATAGTTCCTTATTGTATTTTTAAGTCGCCAAACTTCTTGCTACTGCGATTTACAGAACACCTGATTTGCGATTTTAAGTCAGAATCGCCAATGTTAAGCGTTTTGCGATTGTCAGAACATGCCCGTATGTATAACACTGGCTTACAGCCAAAAAATAGCAAAAACGCCACATGCCTAGATAAGTTAATTGGGACATCCTGAACACGAAAAACGCTGTAATTTTTTTTCCTAAGTTCCGTTTTTTAGATAACGGTACTCTTGTGTTTTTCGGTGTATGGTCCCACTTAAACCCTTGTGGAGCCTATTTTTTACGTTTTTTCCAAAATTTTTCATTTTTATTTCGTTTTTTTTCTACGTTATATTAAATATCTGGAATGTTTTATTTTTTAACCAAATAGTATATTTAATTACCAAAATTTTAAGCGTAATTTGAATAAACGAAACGACAATATTTTCATCTCATATAAAAATCCGTTTTTTTTTTAAATACGTGAAAACTGATGGATTTAAAAAACACGGAATTTTATGAGATGAAAATATTGTCGTTCCACAAAATCCTTAATAAGAACTTTATTTTTCATGAATGAATACATAATTCTTATTTGTGAGCGTGGTGCATTCAGATGTAGAACTAAAACAGGAAGTCATTTTCCTCAACCTTGATACTAAGACCCTTTTATAATTGTGACACCCAGCCGCTGCACAGAGGGGCATTTTGCCAATCTAGCTAGACAGTACTTTTTGTTGGTTTATCTTACTTCTTAAAAGTTATTGAGTGCCCCTTAGCCGATGAAACTTGGCAGAAATATGTGTTATGGTCATAGGCTAGTAAAGCTTAAAAAAAAATCGGACCAAGGGGGAAAACGCTTCCCTTAGAAGAACTTATACTACAGCTGAAAAATGCTTTTTTAAGTTTTCCCATACTTTTGTTTAGCAAATGCAACTTTTAATGTCGACGAAAGTTGGAAAACCTAAACTTGGACCCAGAAGAACGTAAAATGACATTTTTCGTCCCGCCACCTTTTGTGGGCGATTACATAAAATAATATGTATTTGTAAAAATATTGAAAAATGGATAACTACGGCCTTAATACTATATAAATTAAATTTTTGAGCTTAAATGGGCAAGGGGAGATATTCCACTAATCCTACCCCCCGGAACTACCCTGTAAAAAAACATTTTTAATTATTTTGCTAATTTCCACAAAATATAAATTTTTAAGCTTTTATGTACTTTATAGTAATGAACTAGCTGACCCGGCAAACGTTGTTTTGCCATATAACTTACAGGGGTGTGCTGGAAATCGCAGACGCAAAACGCAAGAATTTTAAAAGTCGTTTTTTAGTAAGACTTCTGTAATAAAAGAATTTTATGACAAATATTATACAAACATTTCTCTATTAAACAGAATTTTATAACAAAAATTATAAAAATTTTATTAAAAGTGTATTATAAACAGACTACAAATTCTTGCGTTTTGCGTTTGCGATTTCCAGCACACCCCCCTTAATTCTTTCAAATGTTACAGTGTCTGCATGCCATAATGCTATAGTTCTTTCCAGATGTTACACTATTTGCCTACCAAATTTTAAGAATATCGGTTGATTAGTTTAGGAGATATAGGGAGGGGGAGCTTTATCCATCTTGCCATATTTCAAGCCCTATTTCCTTTAAGATGTTAAAGTACAAATTTTAAGAAAACCGGTTGATCAGTTTAGAAGATATAGGGAAGAGGAGCTTTTACCGCTATTGCCCTATTTCTGGCCCTAAATAATAAAAACTATAGGCAATAGTTCTTTCCAGATGTTACACTATTCGAATGCGAAATTTCAATAAACCCGATTAATTAGTTAAGAAGATATAGGGAGGAAGAGCTTTTACACCTCTAGCCCTCTTTCACGCGCTATTCCCTATTTTCTTTCGGATGTGGCAGTGCCTGCTTGCCAAATTTTATGAAAACCGGTTGAATAGCTAAGAAGATAGATGGAGGGGGAGCTGTTACTCCTCATGCCCTATTTTACTCCCTCTAGCGATATGAATTATACTTTACGACCTATTTTCATACCTAACAAATACACATACAAAATTTCATAATGTAGGCAATTTTGTTGATATTTGTATGGGAATATGTAGGAAAATCTAAATGCAATATCTCCGGAACCAATGGGCAAATGTCGTGCAAACTTCAGATTAACCATCTACAGACTCTCCCCAACGTAACGTGATTTTTTTAAATCGATCGACCCGTTTCCGCAGTTTGTGGTGACATAAAAGTGTACACTTCGTTTTATACATAAAGATATGCAACAAGGCATCATACATAACCCAGCGGTAAACATTGAAAGGACCGCAAGTGGTACTTTCTCTGCGGAAGATCGTAACGAAGCCATATTTTTTATTTTCGGCTTTTCAACTAGTATAACTATAAAGATCTGATAGAAAAGATGTTTTTTTATAATATGGGTAACTTTGGGCCCCACCCGGCACGGCTAGGCACCGTCGGATTGACCTGAAAAATTAGATCATGATTTCTTACACCAAACCTCATATTTTAAGCAGCGCAAACAATTAAATTTAAAAAAAAAATCCCATACAAGATGCGACCAGTCTAATGTGCATTAGGGATATAACTTTTTAAAAGTTTTTTAAATTATCAAAATTGGCATAGCACAGCCCGATAGAGCATAAAAAACTATAAGAGACGGTATATTTATTTATTCGCTAAGGTCAAAAAAGTTCACACACCAACCGCGATGAAGTTTTGAAAATATTTAATTTTATTTTTGGTTAAGAAAAATTAATGATATGTTTTTTTTAAAACAAAAAATAGCTCAAGTATGAAATTTCATTAATATTTAGAGACGGTAAGAGATTTTTCGGCAAACCAAAACGTTTTTCGAAAAAAAAAAATTAAAAATGAATAACAAACACCGTATAAAATTATGAATATTCAATATTGCATTGGTTTAGAAAAACCAATTGGTGCGTGAACTTTTTTTAACAAAAATTACAAATTATTATAATTTTCGTGGTTACTAGGACATGTTTGACTTCGTGGTACTATGCCGAATAATTGGTTATGCCCCAATGTGCATACTTTTATGTATTTAGTAACTCGCGCAAATAACAAGTGTCAAGAAATGGCAGTCACATTATACAGTACAGTACTTTTCGCCTATAGTCACATCCTTTAGTTGCAATCATAACGTGGACTATATCGCTAATGTGACTATCAGCCATGTCACAGAGTACAATTCCGTTCGGAAACGGAATTCATTCCGTATTTTGGTGCTTCAGAAAATGACGAAAAAATGTTTCGGAATGAAACCATTTTTGTTTTCATGAACCGAATGAGAGTTGTCTTATCTGAAAGGCCAGAAAACTATCAAAATACACTTTCCATCAACAAACAAATATGTTTTCTTCAATTCCGAACGGAATCATTCCGAACGGAATTGTACTCTGTGACATGGCCCTATAAGGTTAATTCACATATATGCCACTATGACGCATATAACCGAATTCGAATATAATCAAGTTATGTAAATAAAGGAAATAAAAAATTCATATAAATTACACCGACATCAGGCTTATGGTTTTACAACAGAGTTACATACTGTATAAGAAATAGTTAAAATAATAACAAGATATTTCATAACTGATACCAACGGCAAAAACTAATTTTTTACGAGTAGAGTTGATGACAAAAATTATATGATTTAATTCTTTCTTTCTTTGGATGGATTTTTGATTCGAAAACTAAAAAGACTAAATTTTGCCAATGTGACTATAACGCCATTAATTTGCTTTACTTTTCCCTTTAACTACTGTTGATAAATGGCATATGTGGCAAATGTGCTTATATCGCAAAATGGACTATAACGTTAATACTTTATATTAAATTAACTTATTGCGGCAAAATAAACAGATAAAATGGACTATATCGCTAATGTGACTATAAGCATAGTGACTATAAACGAAAAGTACAGTATATGTTAAATATTTCTTAGGAGAAATTTTCCTGATGATCTGAAACTAGATTATCCTTCAACAATAAATTTCAGTGTATTTATCGAGAATAAAAATTGCGACTTAAGCACCACAAACAAAATCTTATTAATTATAAATAAATAAATACATAAAAATTATTTGCAAAAAAGTTCAGCCTTTTAAAAAAGTGGGATGAAACCTCACTGAAACTAAATTGTTAATTTTTTACATTTGTAAACAAAAATTATTTATTTTAAGTGAAAGCTGATAAAAGTGTACTACTGTGAATAAAATAAATCACAATAGTAATTTTTTATCGAATGTTCGTCATGAAAATTCGTTGGATCAACTTATTCGATTGCTGTCGAAAATTAACTTTAGTTCAGAATAGTCACTTGTATATTTATTTTTACACGGGGCAATAACTGTTAACCAAATAAACGAAAGTATCCAAAGAAATTATTAAAAGTATGAAATAATATTAAAACTTTTGTTAATTAGTACAAAATTTTTTGTTTGAAAAATAATCAAATTTAGAATAAGTCATCGAATAGTCATCAGGCCATTTTTTTACCCAAAAACGTCAAAATTACGAAAAATCGTCAAATATGGCAGCCGTGGTTGCGACAAGTGTGAACCATCCTAAAGCTAAGATCCCACTATCGGCTCAAATAGCACAATCTGTGACGATTTTTATCGTGCTATATCGGTGCACATTTAAAAACTTTGCACAATTTATTCTTGGGTGGTCCCATTACAGTGGTCTACAAATTTGGAAAAAAAAATTTACTGCAGAAACGAAGCATGTTTTTTTACTAATCTGGGTGCGCTGAATTCGAATCTGGCATGACAAAAGCCCACATTCATTCTAAATCTTCATAATAGTAGCGTTTAAGCATGTCAGGGAGATTGTGTATTACTGATTCAAGCTTTTTGCTTTGTGTGTGGTGAATATTTGTTTGGAAAAAAAGGATATGCAATATCAGAATCATTAAAATATGCAGTACAAATGAACTTTTTGGTTATTGTTTATACTACACATAATATATATGAATAATATATAAAACAAATGTATTTTTGCTACAATTAAGCTCAAAAAAGTAAAATTTAAGTAGCCCGTTGGTGCAATTTCAAAATTTCGATTTGCCATCCCTTGTATCGGTGCTGATTGTCGACTGTGCGCCAAGTGGCGGATAAAAATCGGTGCATATTTAACAATTTGATTGCTCCACATTAGGGAAGCCAGTCCCGAAATCCCGCGATTTAAGTTTTGTAATCCCGGGATTTTCGGGATTTGGATAATCTCGAAATTGTTAACAAAATTTTCTTGCTTTAATTTTTTTTTTTAATTCATCATGACATTCCCCCTTGAGAGCATAGTGAACAAAATACTGATCTTAAATATTTACTTGAATGTTTCAGTTAATATTGTCATTGAAAGCGAAACAAAAAAGTTAAACTTTGTTTGCTTTAAGCGTGTCCAGCAATTATAAAGAAATTTTAACGAGAAGTGAAAAAAATAATAAAAGAAGAAAATAAATAAAGGAAAAAAATGTCTTTTGAAATGCACAAAACATTCCAATAATGCACCAAATTCGTCATTAAAACTTTACTCTTCACTGGGTGACAATTATTAAAGTGTTGTACAAGAGTAAGCATAGCAACTACGGCAATTTATGGTGCGATTTTACAAAATTAAGAAGTGTATTTTAAACACTACACAATTCCTACCACCTTGAAAACAAGATATTTATGGTTAACTAAATAAATTGATTTTGATAATTAATTTCGAATTTAAATTTGAATTATTGATTCTATTTTACTTAATAAAAATAAAATGAATAGAATCTTACAAATTAATCAATTACATACAAGTATTCTCTATTCAATTTTTTTTATTTAGTTTGAATCAACTGAGGTAATTGAATAAAAAATAGATTTTATGGTAATTAATTTTTAGTTGAATCAATTAACATATTGTTAGAAATCGCACGTTGTTTTTTTTATCATATTTTTAATTAAATAAATCATTAATTAAGAAAATAATCACAATTTTCTATATTTTTAAATGTTAGTAATAAATATAACATTATCTTTAACTTTAAAATAACAAATTAATATAAAACTTTTGCTTGTAAACCGCTTGTAAACCGCTTTTTATGATGTTTATTTTAATAAATATCTATAAAAAGCATTTATCTTCTAATTTTCAAAAACCCCGAATCCCGAAAAATCCCGATATCCCGAAAAATCTCGGGATACCGAAAAATCCCGGAATTCCGGGATTTGATTTTTTGAAATCCCGAAGCCCGGGATTTGCGAAAACCAGTCCCGATTGGCATCCCACATTGTGCAAAAGATTTGATTGTCCACAGTTAGCACTATTTCGGCACATTTAAAAAAATGTTTACCGTTCACACTATCGACACATGAAATACGACAAAAAAATGGGAACTGAGCCTAAGAAATGATGATGAATGTTTAATTTAAGAAATATGTACATACCAACAAATTGAGCAGGATGATAAATCTGATTGAACTGAGGGAACTTTTTGACATTGCTAATAAAATTAACATTTATTGAATTGATGTATAATTCAAATGTCAAATAAAATAAAATGTACAAACAAAATGCAATACAAATAAAATATTGCATGACAAAATTTAAGAGTATTTAGTGGGGATTTTTGGGGACTAAAAATTTACAATTTGTGGGTAAAATCATCTGGCAACCGTGTTTCAATCGTATGTATATCAATTTGTCCATGTGTGAAAGATTTTTTAGGAAACTATTAGAAAAAGCTCTTGAAAATGTTTTAAAAACGTAAAATTTTTTGAAATATGATAAAAAAAATATTAATAAATCATTATAAAATTCAAGAGTTAAAATTTTTAAATTATTTTTTGTTAAAACCCCAATAATTGACCAAACAAATATTCCTTTCAATATCCCCAATAACCATTATTATAACAAACTATTGATATTAGCATTTTTAGATAAGAATTTTATATGTTATCTATGCAAGCAAAAAGTCGGGATTTCTCTCTTAATATTAAAAAAAATTCATTCATTAAATAATTTAAATAGCAATGGAAGGCAATACACAACAAAATTATGACATTGTTATATCACACGAAATGCTTATACGTAATTTATGCGAATATGAATATTTTTTTATATTTCAATTTTTTTTTACTTAATGATAAATACGAGCAATTTTGAACAAACTTAAAACCAAACTTGAAGTAGCTAAAAAGTAAATAAGCCAAAAAGCAATTGAAAACCATTAAGATAGAAAAATATGTTAGCTGTGGGGTCAGTTTAAATAATTATACGAATATTAAGTTAATTAAAATAGAAGTTAAATAATAGTTGATAAGAGTTTAAAACGAATCTTTAACACCCTTCCATAAAACACATGCATATTACTAATAGGTAAGTGATTTTAAATAGAAAAATTAGCCTGTCCAGGGGCTTCTATATTTGATTGCAGAAAGGATTTTATGGCATATTGATTCTCTTGTATTAATAGCTTGTATTAGTAGCATTTACCTGTTTCACCCTTAAATGAACACTTAATCATTAGGCTCAAATAAAAACTTAATTAATACCTTCACGTTTTTAATCCCAAAATAAAAAGAAAGCTTAAAATGTTTTCAACAGATTATTTGTATATTTACATTAAATCTCTCATCTCAGGTAAATGCAAATATACCATCAGTAGGGTAATTTAATTGCAATACCATTTGTGTACGTATATAGTAGTTATAACCTAAATTGCATAATAGAAAAAAATGTTCCGTGTACAGATTAAAAGCTAAAATTAATTGTTAATGCAATAAAACTCTGCTAGTCGCCACTGGTAAAGCTAATTCGAGTACGCTGAATTCAATGGTGATAACCGTTTTTCAAAGTTAGCGCCGTATTGCCGATATTCGCGATTAACAATTACTTTTGGGATCATTGTACAATTTAAATCAATTCAACTCTAGGGGGCTCAGCTGGATTAATGCGTTGCACTCCTATGAGGGCGCTGTTTGGCTCCCGGTGGATATCACGGCCAGACAGATGGCTCTTTGCTCGGCAACTCGGCTGGAATCGAACGCTGATTGTCCTTGACGGGGGGACTACTGTACTCCGCAGCCTTTTCAGGTGAAAGTACTTTCCATTGACCGGCCCTAAGTTTCTATACTGATGGTTCGAGGAGAAAGAATTGGCAGGAGTTTCTTTATAGAGGAACTAGATATAAAGTTCCCTTTCGTCTGCCGGACAAATGAATTGTTCTGCAGGCGGAAATCGCTGCTATAAGGCGGGCCTTAGGTATTATCGAATATCGAGAAATCCTGCGCATGCGGACTGCCCGGGCGTGGTCGCGTGGGTGGCACATTCATTATTGAATTCGTTGGCCTTCCAATGGCTCACTTTTAGTCACTTATCAAGCACGAGTCTTATAGAATTGCGAAGATGGGATGGTTTTGCGAATCCATCTACTCCCCATCCACTATGGCCTGGCTACGATGAACGGAGAACTAGCTCTCTACTTAATTTCAAAAGGGACTTAATGAGGACAGTGATCTCAGTTGTAACTGTACACTGGTTTATGGCGACTCATGCTAGGAGAATGAGTCTGGAATTCAATGACAACTGTAGAAGTTTTCATAATTAGAAGGTACAGGAAACTGTGTTTCACTTTCCATGTCAACGTCCTGGAATCCGTAGCATTAGGGAAAAGTAGCTAGGAGAACCGGTGTTTGCCTGCTTGGAGCATCTATCTGGGATAGAACAAAGGTCGCTTCTTCTTCTTATTAGGAAGACGAATTGGTTAAACTCTGCAGTGACGCCATCTGAATAACTACTCTGGTCATTGGCGCTGGGTATCACAAAGCAACGACTAAAGGACCCAAGTGAGCTGTCTCTCGATGGCTGACCAAAGAACCTAACCTAACTTACGGGCCTCAGCTTATTACAATTTGCGACTTACACAGTGAATTCAATGGAGTTAAAAAAAACACGAAAAAAAAATTTCCGCGACAAATTATATTGAACAGAGTTGAATTAATTTAAATTGAACTATAAGCCCAAACGTATAAAACGAGTATTGAAATTATCAATCCCGAATACGAGCGCTTACTTCGAAGATTGACTAGCACTATTGAATGCAGCGTACTCAAATTAATTTAACCGAAAGGGTGCCCAGCTTGTTAAAAAAGTGTGAAATTCGAGCAGAGTATAATTAAACCTATTTTCTTTAATAATCTACAAACTAAAAAAAACCAATTTTTTCCCCTACCGGTATATTCCTTTTTTTTTAAAAATTCTTGTTTAGTTATTACATCTTTAAAGCTTAATCTTTTTCTTATGATACTTTTTATATTATTAGAATCTTGTAAAAAAAATAATAATCTAAAAGCTCCCTGATTCGAGATTAAACCCTGTTTTCTTTTTTACCAACTCAAACACGGGTTGTTTTCTGCAAAGGAGCTTTGGTACTCCCACCCTTTAAAAATCTAGTAAAATCTGCGCCATCACCAAATTTTAAGCCAACACTCCTTTTTTTTGGATTTCATTTACCAAGCATCCTAAAATTAAGCCAATAAATTTAGTAATCTTTTGTTATTTTCTTTAGAATAAATATGAGT
Source organism: Pollenia angustigena (assembly GCA_930367215.1). Lineage (NCBI taxonomy): Eukaryota > Metazoa > Arthropoda > Insecta > Diptera > Polleniidae > Pollenia > Pollenia angustigena. The sequence continues at coordinate 120,466,763 of OV884059.1, read as the reverse complement.
TACGATGGCCGTTAACCTATAAAGGCACCATTGCTTTTTTGAGCATCCCTTCCCTACCTGGACTAGCCACTCCTCAGTATCAAATGTGTTATAATGGATCAAAACCTGAACTTTTTGTGGTTAAACAACGACAGATGTTATTTAATATTATTTAAGACATAATTGAATTTATGATTTATTATGGCGAGTATTTTAAGAAACACATGAGAAAGTCATTTTTGACATTAAAAATAATTTGCGATTTTTAACGCTTCTGTTCAAAATTGTCCTGGAAGTCTTTTCTTTTGTTATTGACGCCTTTTCTTGAGTGCAGCGTTTTCCTTTAAAAGTTAAGAGTGTTTGGTTTCATCAGTTTTAAATATTTTCTAGCAACCCTACTACAACTACTATCTTGTTTTGCGTTAATTTTTTCCGAAATCATCAATGTTGCAAAGTATATTCCGAAATACTATTTTCTATTTAAAAAAAAAAAAGTAGTGTTTTTTACTTTACAAATACATCAAAATTCCTTCTATGCAGTAGACTTTTTTAGGTTGTTTAAAATAGGTTATTTGGAGATACTACAGGGCGGCTCAAGAGAAATTGGGTACACCTTCAATATGTATTTGTATATGATTTTCTTTAAATTTTTCCCGTTTTTGTAAGGAATACTTCGAAAATTACTAGTTAGAGTTCTATATTCGGCTGTGTCTAATCTTTGATAACCTCCACCAAAAGAAGCCGTACTTAAATGATTTTCAAGAGGGTAATGTTCTCATCTTTAATTATGGACCAATATTTATAAAATTCTTTAGACTAAGTTCTGGTATTAAATAGAACAAAAACAAATATAGTATTAAGGTGCTTTTCAGAACCCTGCTTTATATGGGACCTATGGTAAATTATGGACCGATTATTTCTGGCAATATAAAGCTTAATTGGGCGAAATTTTACCACAATATCTATATTTGCGGGTTAAGGCGTTTTTAAACGATCCCTTTATATGGCGCCTATGGTAAATTATGGACCGATCTTCACGAATTTGACAGTTGTCTTATAAAACTATGACAGACTTAATTTTAATACAATAGCATTATTCATTACGGCTTTAGACGTACAAGCATTTTCCGAAAGTGATCTTTATGTGGGGCCCACGTTAAATTATGGAACGATCTTCGCGAAATTTGAGAGTGTGATATGATTTATATTCTTATAAAACTGTGACCGACCGAATTGTCTTACAATATAATTATTCGTTACGATTTTAGGCATACTTAGTTTCCCCAGAGTAGGCTTTGTATCGGCCCTATCTTCACGGATATTAGAAGTATGATATCTAGTTATATACAAATTTGTGAAAAATCTTATATCAATCCCTGCATTCTTCCACGAATGATGTGTTTTTTTTTGTAACAAAATTATTAATTTTTTAAAGTGCTACTAGATCCACATTTGGATTCATAACCCTTTTCTTTTTAAACTGCTTAGGATAAATAGAAACAATTTGACACGAATATTTTGTTTTCTACTTTTGAGTTGTTCGAAGGTGAGTGTGGCTTAATTGACTTAGAATTCCTCAAGGATCCTAGCAACGGGGCCAAACATCGAATCTTTAAAAAAGAAATAATAAATTTTCCATTTTTTGCGCGCGATTGCTATCATTCAAAATATCTGCTATGAAATAATTTGAAATTCAGTTAAACAGTGAATTTAGAATGTCAGATCGTTTATCAAGTATATTGTCAATTTGACGTTAAATGATGAAACAGAACTGGGGCTGAACGATGTATTCCATACAGTTTGACATACAATTTTGCTAGAGTATGCGATCGTAAAATAAAATCAATTTTATTCAGGGTCCGTAACGGTTACAAGTGATATCGAATAAGTTTTTTAATAACTGTTATTTTGTGGCTAAAATGAAAAAATCCATCTTAAACAGTTATTTTTCGACGTAAAAATAAAAGGTCGGATGAATCTCTTAAAAAAGGGTTTTATTTAGCCGTCAGAAAATAAAACTCATAAAATTTTTTCCGTCAGAAAATAAAACTCATTTGAGAAGTTTTATTTTTACAGTCAAAAAATAACACTCATTTTATGTACATGGGTACAATTAGTTTGTCATTCCGTTTGAAATTTTTTACAATGTCCGTCCAAGACGCCTTAAAGTATTTATCGTTACTTGAAATGCAAAACAACGTAACTAACATTTAGAATTTTTTTCCTAAACGTAGATAGGAAACTGGAAAGCAATGAAAATGATGATGATGAAAAACGAAAAGCTTTTTATGAAATAAATAATTTTTCACCTAGGCCCTTATCGATTGATAAACCTCTTTTAGAGTTCTGGGAGGCAAAAAAATACATTACCCATATTTGTATAAATTATCAAAAATTGTTCACTGTGTTCCAGCAAACCCAGGTGAGCGTGAAAAGAGCATTCTCTGCTCTTAAATTGGTTCTGAGCGACCTACGTTCCAATCTTTCCGCAGAAAATTTGGAAAAAATTATGTTCGTTAAACTAAACATATAATAAACTAATTTCTAGACGTTTTACATGAAAATAAACAATATAATATCAAAAAAAAAATAAAAATATGAGTTTTATTTTCTGACGGAAAAAGTAAAACTCCTCAAGTGAGTTTTATTTTCTGACGGAAAAAATAAAAATCCTCAAATTAGTTTTATTTTTGACGGAAAAATAAAACTCTCTTTTTACGAGTTTCATTCCAACTTTTATTTTTTCGTTGAAAAATAAGTCTTAACTACGGAGTTTAGATCGTTTTCTCAAGATCACCAAAGATTCTTAATGAGCTCGTCAATACGAATCTGTTGGTATATGACACTATAGGTGTTCCTTGACTCTAACATGGAGAGTTTTTGGGGTCACATTTTCAGAAATAACTGTTATTTACGGTCCCTGATTTTATTTGTGGACGTTTTTCTAATGCTATAACATATAGGCACTTATGGTGTTTTCTTTTCTAAAAAAAAATAATGCATTATAGTTGTGTAATATATTTATTAGGTTACACGAACCCTTACAAAGTGAGTCATTTTTCTAAATTACAATAGAACAAAATAATAGCTACGTTTTACACTCAGCATTAATGTGTATTTAGCGAGTTAAATATTGAATGCAAAGTTTGTACTAAAAGCGATATTCACCACGCTTGTAGCAATTTTCAACATTAAATTTTCTTACAATTCCAATAAGCTTTAACAGCACTGATTTTCAATAATTAATGTCAGCTGTTGTTAAAAATTTTGTGACAAAAAAATATAATAAAAGTAAAACAAACGAAAAACAAGAAGTTTTTATATCCATCACAATATAACTAAAAATCACAATATAACGCAAATTGTCCGCAAACACAAGAAAAACTTAATAAAAAAAATACTTGCTTGAATAAAAAAAGTACTTTACGCAGATGCAAAAAAGGGTATTATCTCACACTCAGTTATAACTGCGGGTAAGAAATGGAACAAATTTGCCATTTATTGTTGCAACATGTTTAGAAAGGAAAACGACAACTTCTTACATTTTTGCATATATTTTTAGAATGGAACAAAAACTCGCACGAATGGTAGCATATATGGAACATTATTGTCAGAAAAGAAAACACCATTAATCTCTTAACAATGCTACCATACTTTCGTTCTATTTTTTAAAAAAAAAGAAAAATAAAAAAAAATGAGCGGGAATTGAAGTTACTGCCGACGTTTTAAAAATAGGCTTTAGAATATTTTCCTAAAGTTGAAGACTCAATTCTGTTTCATCGTTAAATTGTTTCCAAGGGGAATAATTGCAATCAAGGAGAAAGTGGTTCAGACAGTTTGGTTAATACTACCTTATGCAATTTAAATATTTGTGGATTGGAATTTAAGAAGGAATTCTTATAAATTTGTAAGCACTGCAGAGACATGAGACATGTACTCAGAGACCGATTCCAACAAATCTACCTTTTCTTTCTTGTTATCGTTCTTAATATTACTCATTGCAATTTGGCTTTAGCATTTGTTGATAAGTCAAATTGGTGGCATTCGACTTACACTAAACTAAACAACAAATTAGGGTTTCCTAACATTGAAATCGGGATACCAGATCAGCTACTCAAGAACTTGACATTTAATAAAATTCGAGAAAACCCAAAATAATTTCATAAAGAAATGCAACAATTTCAAACACTAAACAAAAACAATTTTCAATCAATTTCTTAAGTTTTAACTAAAAATGATTCAATTGTTTATAGTAAATAAAATAGCTAATAAGTTTACATAAACTATACATTGAACATACAAAATGATTAAAAGATTTTCAATTGAATTTTGAACTTTTTTAGGAAAAACTTTTCAATTGTTTATTATCTTTCGTAGAACGGATCAGCACAATATTTGCAAAAAAATTTTAAACTAAAAGAAAATTTAAAACTCGAAACAAAAATGTTTACGCAATTAACGCACAATAAATATAAACGAAATAACTTGATTGTTGCTCATACACACTATAAAAATTATCTTAAAAAAAAAAATTCAACAAAATTATTCATTTGCTGTGGAAAGATGTGCGCTCCTCTGCATCTGAGTAAAACTGGAATTGTAACAAGAGTGCGAGGAGGTATTAACCCAAATTGACTGCAAAATATGTTTGAAATACTTTTTGCAACTTTGCGAAAACGATATTTATTTGCAAACAAAGATAAATAAAACAAGTAAGGTTATGCCGAATCTTATATACCCTTCACCATGGTGCGATAAGAACAGAAAGTCATACAAATACCGCTATTTAGATAAAAATAAATCTGTTTTGTGCCCGCTCACATTTTGTTGGATGTTCTGTATTGATAACCAAGATGTTTGTATCTTAAACCTTTGCCGTTCTCTAGATATACAGAAGTATAAAATGCCTTTGTTAGGGTGTTGCCACGCCCACTTCTCCAATCTTGCCCATATTTTTAGAGAGGTTGTGTATTAATAACCCATCTACCTGTATACAATTTTTCCCTTACCGTTCTTTAGATACAACAAAATCTATTTGGGGCTACAACCACATCCTCAATTTTAAAACTTTTTCTCTTGTCGTTCTCCAGCTATACATAAATCTATGTCTTTGTGTGTAAAGTAGTGCTGGGAAACTATCGATAGACTATCGGAATTATCGATAGTCTTAAAATATCGATAGGAAAAATATAAATATCGATATTTTTATTTATTTAAAATACAGCTATGAAGACATCTAACAGCAGCTATGCACACACAGTTTTTTGCCGCAAATTTTTACTTGCTATTATAAATTCGCGCTGAATTACAGCAATGAATACAAACAACAGAATGGATTGCTTAGCAGTGCTTTTTACTGCTAATTTAAGGCCTTTAAGTCGAAATTTGTACATGTAGGGCCTGAAATATCAAATATTTTTGTACTGTTGTAAAAAAAATGCAAATCCAAATGCAAGTGTAAGCATAGGACAAAACAATGAACGACCGTTAGAGGATAAGTCTGCCAGATTGATTACCTTTTTGGGTTTAGAATTTAGAAAATTTTTTAAAGTTGCAATGGAATTTCTTATACTCCGGTTCCTTCAGAAAGGTACTTATAAATTTTAAAAAACTGCCATCTAAAATAACGTGCGTATATACATACATACGTCTCATACATTCAATAAAGTGATAAAAACAACGAACTGTAGCCTTATAAAAAAATAATTAAAGTTTTCTTGCACAAGTACAAACATTCAGTCGATAGTAATATCGATATATCGATAGTGAAATCTGAACTATGGATAAATATCGATAGTAGAAAATATCGATAGTATCCCAGCACTAGTGTAAAGTGCTACGTCCACTTTACCAATTTCTTCCACATTTTGTCAGATATTTTGTATCGATAACCAAGATACGTGTACCTCATTTGGAAACTTTGACTCTTGCCGTTTTTCAGATATGGATACATCAAAAAAGATTAAAAAAAAACAACAATGGACTTAGGAGTAAAATTAGAGGCAGTCGTGAATTTTTGGTCATACCACAGCCATTTGTAGACCAATCAGGCAGAATTTCAATATTAAAAAAAATATATGAAACGATTGTATGGCGGCATTTACACGGTGATTTTCAAAACAGGTTTTTTTCCATTTACTTTTTTTGCCAATATCTTTTTACATTTACATGATGACTTTTGAAAAGTTCGAAAATAAACAGAAAATTTTTTTGCGTTCGGCTCACACACCCAGAAACGATATCTATTTTTTTAAGTGTTTGTGTAAACGAACACAACCCTTAATACCGTTCGTAACTAAGAAAGAGCTGAACATTGTATAGTGTTCTGTTCTTCGTTAAAAAACAGAACAATTGTAGTGATACTATAGACAAACATTATATTTTAATGTTCTATGTTTCTTTTTTACATTGATTAAGAAATGAACAAACAAAAAATTAAAGCAACGATGGCAGCACGAACAGCTTGTGTGTGTATTGTGTATATGTTTTGTTTGTGTTAAATTATTTTGCTGGCGTTCTGTTTTTTTTTTCATGTGTTTGTTTTTGTAAAAAATGTTTGGTTTTTTTACCAGCCAAAAGGGCGCTACGCACGTTAAAATCTGTAAGGAATTTAAGGTTCAGTTAGGCGAACGTTGCTGTACCCGTAATGTACCGCACCGTACTGTAAGCACGTTGGTGCACTTATAGAACGTTTAAAAACGTGTCATATGTTTTCCCATACATAAACAAAAAGCAATAGTATACATATGGGTGATGGGAATCAAAAATGTTCAAAAGGTGACCGTTGTGCAGAAAAGGTACCACGTGATTTAAATGGTATTTTGTGTATGCAAAAAATGTTAATGGTTTAATATTTATATTATAGATTTACAATAAATAAATTTGTATTTTAGCATATATAAATTTTTAGCATACATATATTGTAAATGTGCATACACCAAACAAGGTTTTGATAACATTTAAAGTCTTTTATATGATTCCCTTTTTCATTGTATGTGTATATGCATTTGTTTATTTTAAACATCCAAACATATGTATATTTGTATATTTGGAAATATGTTGTATTACAAATGTCACGTAACAACGGCATGAAATTCTATTTTATACAGATTGTTACGTTGCAACTACGGTACATTGCATTTCGGTAAGCTTTTGTATTGGTTTTCATATAACAAAAAGCGAACAGATAATGGATACAGTACAGATACGGTACAGCAACGTTCGCCTAACTGAGCCTTTATTCCATAAAATTTAGCGTAAGCTTCGGGTTGCAATCAGCGTTACCGTTGTGATACTAAAGTATCAATTTGACCCTTTTTCGACGGTGTTGATTACTTTTATGACCCTTTTTTTAAATTATACTTTTGTATCATTATCACCTATTTTGTGACACTTTTTGACCGTTTTTTGGAAATAGCTCTCACATTTTGTTTTTTGTCAACACTGCGGAACAGAAGTGCTAAACTAATGTTTTCGAAATAAGCATTGCTTGATATGGAACAAACTCAAAGTATAAACTTACAATTTCATGCTTTCTTCTCCTTGATTTTTGATAGTAAAGTACAATTTCCCTAAAAGCAAACACAACTCATATAAATATTTGTTATTTTTTACGGTGGTTTCTTTATAAAACAAAATTTTGACATTTTATTAAAAAAATGCAATTTGGTGTTTTGCTTTCTTAAACAGTAGCATGTTTTATTGAACTTTTCGCCCCCTTTTGAATCGACAGTGTTGAGAGTGCTCTAACAGGAATGAAAACAAGAGGTAAAAATTGCTCATTTGGCGGAATATCCCAAATATTTGGTAAAAGCGGTATGATAAAAAGTCTTATATTTATTAAAAATTGTAAAAGCTTTAAAAAATCTGACACTTACAGGAAAAAATCGCTTTAATCGAGAAAATGGTTACAATTCGCTAACGATAGCAAAATTTAAAACAAACACTAAACTTTATTTGACATCGCTAAATCGGAAAATTACATAAAAAGTATGAAAAAATTAGCTTTTATGATAAAGAATAAACTTTTTGTCAGGTGTTTAAAACACGACAGACAGTTTTTTTGAGCTCTTCCTACCTGAAATATTATTTTTTATTTTGCTTATAAAAAAACTTGGTCTTATTATGTTCATTAAAATGGGAAATACTGCTTATAACAAACTTGACCCTTTTTTTATTGAAATACCCTTTTTTTGATCCCTTTTTCTGGAAAATCCCCTTTTTGTGACCCTTTTCGAAAATTTCCAACGGTAACCCTGGTTGCAATTAATGAGCTTCAGATGCAGTTTGACATTTTCAAAGTAAAAAAAATAACTGCTTTGTTGTTTACACTATTTTAAGGACTAAGTGAGAAGTAACGACAGTTGTTTGTACACTAAATTGCCATATAAGTTAATTAAAACACAAACCGTGAGTTAAAGGTACGCCATCTGTTGTGCATCCCTAGTTTTTAAATAATCCCCCAATATCACACCAACATTTTCTAGTTTTCTAAATGTTTTAAATTTGTAGGACCAAAAATATTTTTCTATTTTTAAGAAATTAGAAAATGTTCAACAACACATAACCGGTCTGGATTATTTGTGCAACGTCTTTCCTTCATAGCCATTATGTTATTAAAGATAAATTTCAAATAAAAACCAAATTATTTTGAATGCACTTAAAAAAGGAAAATTTAAAGTATTTTTTGGGGAAGGAAAAAAGTAATGTTATATTCATTATCAGCGGACGGAAATAAAGGGTGTTTGAACCATAATGCACGATGGTAATTGAGAGTCACAACTAAGCGTCAAGATTTTAGCCCAACCTTATTTCACATTTGTTTGTTTCGGTGTTTGACAAATTCAAACATCGAGCGGTACACAATTTAGCAGTGCATTAAGAATGTTGTACGAAAATGGGCGTTCAAATCAAAATGCATTTCGTGGCAAACTTTTTTTCAGTGGATGCGTTAACAAGCAGAATTGCTGCATTTGGGCAAATGAGAATCAACGAGGGATTGTTGTAAGGCCGATGCATCAACAAAGAGTGACTGTTTGGTGCGGTTTATGGGCAGGCGGCGTCATCGGGCCGTACTTCTTATGCCAAGCATTTACCAGAATGGAGTTCGCTATCGCGAGATGATAACGAGCTTCTTGTGGCCAGAAATTGAGAATATGGACCTGGGCGATATGTGGTTCAACAGGATGGGTCCACTTGCCAGACAGCTAACGAAACAATGGCTTTTTGCGTGAGAAATTTAAAGGCCGTGTTATCTCACGTCGTAGCGATGTTAATTGGCCGTCACGATCGTGTGATTTGACACCGTTGGACTTCTTTCTTTGGGGATATTTAAAAAAAGTGTACGTCAATAACTCAAGAACAATTCAAGAGCTAAAAGATGAGATAATTCGGCCCTTTAACGACATTGAATAGAGGTTAGAGGATAGAGGTATACCATCGAAGGCGTGGCAAGCATTTGACCGATATTTTTTCAAACATAATTGTCATAGATCCTTCTATAATAAAAAAAATATTTAGATAATCCTCCGAAAACCGAATAAAACAATGCCAAGAAAATTTTTGTTTTTACTTTAGTAAACCTAACCGGTATCCCGGAAAGAGCAATAATTTTACCCTGCTTTTCCGAAAAACAAATTCTGCAATGGCTTCTAACCATAAATTATTTATGACATCCCAGCTAAAAATGGAGCTTCCACCTTTCAGACCTGCTTACAAGAGGCATGATTTTTATATGGCGAATTCCCACTTGGAAGCACTACTCTTTTCCTCTCTGATAAAAAACAGTTTGATGACTGATTGCGTTATAAACAAGTTTCTTTTCTATGGTCGGTAAGATTTCGGGAGTTATCGTAAGCACATTTTAAAATCATTGCAATACAACCTGCTTCCTTGTAAGGGAATAACGTAAGCACTTAGAAGATTGTTCGTGAAATTTTTTTCTAAAATAATGATTATTCACTTACAACTTGCTTACTTATAAGGAATAATGCGAAGTTATTTAATCATTTGTATTTACTTAAATTAAAAATTCACTTCAATGATATTCACTTCACTGCTGCTTCTTAGTAGTATGTAATAGCCAGCGCATATATCAGCGCTTATGTACTTTTCTTGCTTACAGAAACCTTAAAGTTTTTTACTGGGATCTTTCTTCTATATTTCTCTCAATTATTTTTTTTTATAACATATTAATGTCATAGTTTTCCTGTACTTGAATATCTTCCAATCCAGATTGTATTTAGTTAAATTGAAAACTCTTCAATCCATAAACAATTCCCATTTCTTAGTAGTGCAATGAATGATATTCATTATTAAAAGTGTTCTTCAGACACTTAAGTGTGTTTGTTTGTTGTTCAAATAGTTTATGTGTGTTTTTCTTTATTAGATAATCCTTTCCGGGTGATTTACATGAACTAGTCGTCTGTCAGTTAGGCAGTCATAGTATGCAGCAAATGTATAACATAAAAATGTTCTAGTTGCAATGCATTTCTAATACCCTGCACTACGAGATGTAGCAACAACAATAATATGTAATACCAAAGCGATAAATTACACCTCTAAGAAAACATGGTACACCAAAAAGTTATTGCCAAATTAAACGAGTCCTTAGTTTTTTGTTAAAACTGGTTTTCTTTTTCGAAGTCGAAATATTCTTAACCATAATTTTACGCTCCTTTAAATACAACGTACCGCACCCAAAATGTAGTGTTAAATCAAGCTTTTATTATTTCCTTATTAAGCCTCTTTCAAGTGACTGCAATTGATCCTACACTAAGGCTGTTCCATACGTAACAGTGTTTACAAAATACACCAGTGGTGTGCTAATTTTGAACTATGATTATATTGCTGCACATTAGTATTAGTGAAGAGAGCAAGTTTAGGCAGCAAGCACAAAGTATATGATGCTGGATAATATTTCCTTAGGTAATACTTTAAACTAGCGATTGCTGTTCGGTTATATCCACCCGCTATCTCCATTCCTTAAGGGGGCTCCCATACAAAATGTTCAATGCAGACTAGAAATATATTGAAGAAAAAGTCCCATAAATGCCCAGGAGTCGCCCCTAGGGGAATAAAATTTATGACCGACCGCAGTTAGTTTTTTGTCCCAAACATTTTCTTAAAACAAACTTGCGCTCCACTCCTTAAGGGAGCTCCCATACAAATATTGCGGTTTATTAAAATTTCTTAAATTTGGTGCCTGCAGTGCCTAGGATGAAATGGCAGTTTTTCCACTTTGACCGCAGTTTTTGAAACGCCGTTTCTAACACACCAACCCGCTTTCTCCTTAAGGAGGCTCCGATACAAAATTTTCAATACAGACTAGAATTATTTATAAGAAAAAGTCCAATAATTACCTAGAGTCGCCCTTAGGGGGATAAAATGTATAACCGTCCTCCATTTGTTTTCCGTCCTTAACATTTTTTCAAAACGTTCATGCCCTTTATCTTTACCCCTTAAGGGGCTTCCATACAAATATGGGATTTTGTGAAATTTTTAAATTTAATTCAAAATTTTCCGTCTTTCCTTCATAATATCAAAAGTTGCAAATAGATTTTAATCATTTATGGCTTGTTTTGTTTGGAACTTCGTTTTCTATACATCTAGACATTTGTTTGAGTTTTTTTAAATTTCAAACTTGCCAAAAAAAATTATGTTTCTAAAACGACTGGGCATATTGGAAAAAAGTATAGCCTTCCTTAAATGTAATTTTATTCCGGAATTTTGATTTTTTTATTTTATTCAATACACTTAACCGTTTTTGAATATCAGCCCAATTAAAAATAAAAACTCCCCGGGAGTTTTGTCCCTTCTCCCAATTTTCATATGTAAATTCAATTGTAAAAATGGGAAAAGGGAAAAAACTCCCGGGGAATTGTGTTCATAATTGGGCTGTATATGTTGTGCAGGCTCCGTGCAATAACTCCCAGGTGCAATAAGTCCCAAGAACAAAATGAAATTAGACCCAAAAATTTTTCGTACAAATGTGGGAGTAATTTCATTATGAAGTAGCTCCCAGCCCTCTCGGTTTTATTTCATTTTTTTTTTGGAAGTTATTTCATTTTTTGCGTGGGAGTTATTTCATAATGAAATAAAATCCAAATGAAATAAGTCCCCGAAAAAATTAACGTGGAAGTTATTTCATTTTATTTTGGTTTTCGGTGTTATTTCATTTGCTGTGGGAGTTATTTAATTTTTTGTGGGAGTTTTTTCATTTTCAATTATTTGCAATTTCTTAAAATTGCTTAAAATTTTAAACGATATTTATAACGGGATATTTCAAACTATTTGAATACAATGACTAAAGTTTATCAAAGAAGAATATTTTGCTAATTGCAATTGCAGTGTTTTATGGTTACCGGCTATGCAGTGAAGCTTTAGTTAGCGAAGCCGGTGTTTGTTATACCATAGAGGAGAAAATCCTTGCGCCCGGCCGAAGGCCGGCTATGCAGAGAAGCTTTAGTTAGCGAAGCTGGTGTTTGTTATACCATAGAGTATAAAATCGTTGCGCCCGGCCAAAGGCCGGCTATGCAGTGAAGCTTTAGTTAGCGAAGCCGGTGTTTGCTTTAGTTAGCGAAGCTGATGTTTGTTATACCATAGAGGAGGTAATCCTTGTACCCGGCGTGCTTAAACTGCAGGCAGTTGCCATCGCATGAGGTCAGGATATAATAAAATGCCCCATTTGTTGTCAAAATGTCGAGGACTCAATGTTAGTTTTTTGGTTACCTAATATGTAAATATTCAAGTAAATCAAATACATATATAATAAATTTCTTTGGAAGTTGTCTCATTTTTTTGGGTCTTATTTCATTTCTTTTCGATGGACTGTTTTTGGAAGTTATTTCATTCTTTAGGAGTTATTTCATTATGAAATAATGAAAAAGTTGGGGTTTGGTTTATTTAAGACTTGGAAATTATTTCATTTTTTTGGGATTTATTTCTTTTTTCCAGTTTGGGACTCATTTCATTTATTTTGGGATTTAATTCATTGGGAGTTATTGCACTGGGACTTATTGCACCTGGGAGTTATTGCACGGAGCCGCTGTGCAACCTACTCCATAATCGAAATAACGGTATATATTTTTTGTATAATTAAATTGAACAATTTTTCTGCTGGAAATAGTTTCTAGCGAAATTAAATTTTCTGACCTTAGGGGGAACATTAGGTTGGTACGAACAAAGATCTGGGGGTCTACTCTCTATTGCGATGCGAAAGCTAAATGCCAACTTGGTACTCTCTATGACTTTCATAAAGTTTTCTGAAAATAAAGCGATAGTGGCAATAAAAATTAAAGATGGCGCGGACTTACAGTAATGAAATGCCAAAGTGTGTAAAAATATTTGAAACTGCAAAATTTAAATAAAATAAAGTGATGATTTACGAAAAAAAAAAATTAAAAGATGCGAAAGACACATGCGCAAACGTATACCAATCGCTAGATTTGCTAAAATTTTCTTTCGCATCGCAATAGAGAGTAGCCCCCCTGCTGAATAAATACTAGAACGAGATACTTGAGGTCAATGGCCCCTAAGGCAAAAACATTGGTCAAAACCATTGATATATCATACTTTAAGATCGGACTGTAAATGAATAAGACATAACGAAAAATGTAAAAGAAGACACTTACGATCGGCAAAAATAAATTTCAAAACCTCCTTGCAAAATTACATTATATTAAAGGGTTTACGGGGAACCTTTTTTTGAGGTATGGTCTAATGTCCATATAAAGCAGTTTAAGTTGAATTCCAATTTGTGAAATTTTAAGTCGTTTTTGACAGGCTCATATTTTTCATAAATCTACATTTTGCATTAGCTTGTCTTCGTTTTGTTGTATCAGCCTAACGTCGGTCATACTTATTGCATGTTAATGAATGAATGAATTTCTTTATATTCCGCACGACTAATAAAGAGTATTTTATTTTTTCTTTCTAAACAGAAACGTAGCGCTTAGACTATTTGTATTTATCCATCCATCCATTCGCTCGTTCATTCATGAAATTGATTTTTTCTTGTGTTCTATGAAATTTGACTTTTAAATAAGCCATGCACAATTATTAATGATCTTTATTTAGAAGGGCAAATGAAAAATGCTACAAACAAAACATTAAAGTGAAATAAATACACACGATTCATTTAGTAGATTTTATATTGTGCGGCAAATATTTTAAACATTTTTATTGCTAAAAGCCCATATGGCAGGGGCGTTTGCACTGGAAAAAAATGAAGTGTGGCGGTTTGAATATTTGAAATGTCAAAAGTACAAAGCGGTCATCATTTATCCTTTTAAATAAATTAATATAGGTTCAGTTATATTCTATACAATTAATTTGCATTGTATTAAGAAATAATATTTTATTAAATACAATCAAAAGGTTTTTTGATTTTATAAAATGTAAAGGATAATAAAGCGAAATAATGTTTAGCTTTTGGTGAATTATGTTCTTTAAAAAATACAGGGTGTATAACTTTAAAATGCAGGGTTTACTAAAAAAGGAGAATCTTTTACACATGGTTTGTGTCTTTAATAACTTATATGGCATTTTGGAGGATAAAAATCTGTCCTTTATTCACACTTAGTCATTAAACAAAACAGGATAAGCCACAAAACTTTTTTTATTGAAATTGTGTGCCAACAAAAAGCATCGTTTGGCGAGAAAGTTTCACTTAAGTAGTCCAGTGAGAAAAATGAGAAAAAAGCTTATATAAATTTAAAAGTGCAATATATGTTTTGAGCGGTTCAGAAGTGGTACATTTGACAAGCACTACAAAGACCGACCGCCCTAGATCGAGAAAAAGAATTGCAAGATGATGAATTAAATTCATGGCTTCAAGATTGTAGTCAAACTCTATAATAAATTACAAAATCATTGGAAGGTACTCAAGCAACGTTTGCAAGCAGCAGGAATCATCTAAAAAACAAGGAAATTAAGTTCCACATAAGTTGAAGCAAAGACGTAGAATGAAGATTTTTGCATGTCCGAATTCCTGCTTGAACGCCATAAATCATTACTTGCGCTAAAAATGGAAACCCCGAAAAGCACCCACCGTAAAGAAACCCAAAGTTGAATATCCATGGTGTCAAGGTAATGTTTTATATTCGATGGGACCAGAATGGTTTTGCCTATTATTAGCAGCTAAAACAGACTATTATGAAATACTGAGATCGGACGAGGAACCGGTACCGAGCACAATTGATTCGATTGATGCGGCCGATATATGAAACCAGGCATGAAGCCTCCTGATTATTCAGACCTTTCCCCTTCCGATTTCTATTTGTTTTGAGCGATGCAGAGCGCTCTCACTGAAACACGCTTTATTTCAGAATAAACCTAAAAATTAGTTCTTTTGTCGCAAAGTCCATCACGCCTATTGTGAATAAAAGTTAAAAATTTATTCCCACACAATTTTGCTTTTACCAATACATTGTTTAAGGAAGAGGGAAAATAGGAGTGCATACACGCAAAGAAAAAACATGGTTGTGGTAAACATATTCTAAGAGCAACATATAATGATCAGATTCATGATTGTAGTCACCATATTAAGATTATTATTGAATCATAGTATGACTAAATATACTCGTAATATTACAACATAATATGTTTCCCTTAATCATATTATTATTCTGTTAATCATACTAAGTTAAGAAGTAATCAAATTATTGTCATGTTAATCGTAATAAGCTAAGAAGTAATCATATAATCATCATGTTAATCATACTAAATTTAGAAGCAATCATATTGTGATACAGCCTTTTTCATAACTGTCATAAAAATACAAAATAAATTAAAATCGTTTTGCATCGATTTTTTATTTTGTGGCTTTTTACAATTTTTCTTAATGTAAATCAAATAGCGGAGTTCAATATAAGGCTTGCAAAAGAGCAAATGCTAAATGTGTGGTTTTCATGGGCAACCACGTATGTCCATTTGGCCGATTTTGAGATGTTGATGCCATATTGCCCAATTTTAAACGCTCTTTACATGTTTCATAAAATTTTTGAAAAAAGATGGATCAATTCCGATTTTTTAACGCAATGACAAAGTATAAAAAGTGCAATACCTAGCCCATGGTTTGATCTAGTATGGTTTTTCGACCGTTGCCCATGAAACTCTGTGTGTTTTGTTGTTTGATTTTACAAAAATCTACGATATTTTGCATTTGCACTATTACATCACTAATGCCGAATGAACTCCGCTAATATTTTAATTTTTTAATTTCTTTAAACTTATTTTTTTTATTGGAATTTATCTTTAAATAGTTTAACCGCTCACATATAAAATAAACGACACAACTGATTCAAAATTATTTTACAAATGGTGATAACATGATATTATTAGAGTAAAAATAGTTTGATTGCATCTTAAACATAATATGATTAATGTATAGAAAGTTATCATGTTATGGCTATTAAATATCATAATATGGTTGTGAGTAATATAATATGTTTTGAAAGTTATCATAATTTATTTGTTAGAAAAATAATTATTTTTCGGTCAACAATACTCAAATTTATAATTGCGATAAACATTATTATGTTTTCAGTAACTATAATATTGTTGATATTAAATAAAAATAACAATTATTTGTGTACGACAACAATATATTGTTACATTAAACATAGTGTTGTTGCCGTAACAAAGCCCAACCATATTTTTTCTCTGCGTGTATGTTGCCAGAAGGATGTAAAAAGCTCTAATCTTAATTTATCATAGCGGGAATAAACATTTATTTTCCATCGATCACCAAAATGATTATATTAATTACATAAATGTTAATTTTTTGCTGAATAAGTGATTAATTTAATAAAAAATTATGATCGTGTTATGATATGATATTGGCAATTATCAACAATGTGTTTACTGATTCAATAACAAACAAATATTAAACATAAATCTATATTTTATTCAATTAAAAATAAATAAGAAAAAGTAAATTAATATAAACAATTGACTTGAGAATCTTACGAATAAATCAATTACTAGTTTAATTGATTTATTTGTAAGATTCAATTAGAATTCTTATTAAATGAATTCAGATGAACAATTGAAGTTTGAGTGCAAAATAAATTAACAAAATCAATTGGCTTAGTTAACTATAGACATGTTCAGAAATAGAATATATGTATAAGTTCCACTACTCAATGTCGTGAAATCGGAAAACCATTTAACACGCTAAATCCTTATAAAGTTTGCATTTGGTGCACCAGTTAAATCAATTAGAAAATAAAACCACACGGAATTTTTGATCTCGCTTTATGTTTTGTGCATTTAATGACATTTTTTTCTTCTTTTATTCTGTTCAGCACTTCTAACAATAAAATTACTTTATAACTGTTGAACGCGCTTTTGTTTTCAAGGACAGTATTAACAGGGTTAATCCAATAAATAAAAATATCAATATTGTGTTCCCAGTGGAAAAACAAAAATAATTAGCAAACAATTTCGGGATTGACTGAATTCTGGGATAAAAAAATGTTTAATCCCGGGATTAAAAAATTTTAAGTCCCGGAATTCGGGATTGGCGTCCCTAATCGCAAGCAAGTAACGTCTTCAGTTCTAACATTTGTAGCCTTACCGCAAGGCGAATTCATTACACGTTATCTGGGTACAAACACGTACAAAAACCAAAAACAATTTGTTTTTGTAAAATTGTTGTTAAATGTCAAACACAAAACAGAAATAAAATTTTGACATCCAACAATTATCAGCAGGCCTTTTAAGACCACCTGTAATGAATACCCTGCCTTACCGTATGTAGGAAGTCATATATTGACAGCAAGAATTACTTTATATTACCAATATTAAAAAAATTTTCTATTTCGGATTCATTACTGTTGGAAAGAAAACGTTTTGACCTTTAAACTAAAAGAAGCTTAAACTACACATGATTTCATTATAATGAAAGTGCGGTTTTAATTTTCGGATTTTTTTAATAATATGTATTAAAAAATATCTTTAAACCAAACTAAAAGATAACAATACATTTTGAAAACTTATTAAAAATTACGATTTTTTCCTCAAAATTTTACGATTTTTCAACCAATTTTATCTGGCAACTATGTACACAGCACTCCCAACGCGATGCTTTTGAGGTTGTAACATCTTAATTACACCATCATCACCATAGTGGTGGTGTCTACCGATCGACTCAGAATCACATTCTGAATCGATCTTATGATATGTGACTGTCTACAAACCTTGTGCGCAAAGAAGACGTCGCAATTTTATAGAGAATTTGGTAAGATTTGGTATACAGGTTCTAAATTAATCGGTCCATAATTTCACATAGGTCCCATACAAACCTCTATGCGGAATAGTCTTTGCGCTCATAAACCATCTTATTATGTTGGTATTAAGTTTTAATTTGGCCCAATCAATTTTGATTACAACCTAAATCATCTTATAAAATTTTATCGGAATCGGTTTATATTTACACATACCTTTCGTACAATACCACTCCCGAAAATAGCTTTTAATGTCATAACTTTCTTATACATAGTTATTGATATAAATAAAATTTAGAGCGACAACTTTCATAACAGCTAAAGGGGTGACCCATAATGCACGATGTTAATTGTGAGTCACACCTCAAGTTCTTTGCCCAACTTAATTTGACATTTTTTTATTTCAATGTTTGACAGATTCAGAAAGGTTCTCAATTAAGCAGTACATAAGTGCTCGTCATGACTCGTCAAGTCATGAGTTTTTAGGAGAGATGGGAAAAGTAATGGCATTCTCTTTTTTCCGGCACTAAGGTTGTTGAAAAGTTTTACGAAAATGGGCATTCAAATCAATATGCATTTCGTGCACTTCATCTTCAGCGACGAGGCACACTTTCACCTCAGTGGATTCGTTAATAAGAAGAATTGCCGCATTTGGCAAATGAGAATCCACGAGTGATTGGTGAAAAGCCGATGCATGTATAAAGCGATTGTTTGGTGCTGTTTATGGGCTGGTGGGGTCTTCGGGCTGTACTTCTTCGAAAATGGGGTCGGTCAAGCAGTTACCGTGAATGGTGTTCGCTATCGCGAGACGTTAATGGACATATTGTGACCAGAAATTGAGGATATGTACCTGGACGATATGTCGTTCTAACCAGGGTTTAAAAAACTGCAGTCAAAACCAAAAACTGCCGAACAAAAAACGAAAATTTGTGTAGAACTTTTCGCTTTTTGAGAAGGTTTGACAACGACTGTTTACATTAAATGAATTAGAAGTGAAAGCAACAGCTGTCTTTGGGTAAAGATAAAATAAGAGGTGGAAGAAATGGCAGATTTTCTATTATGACTACAGTTTTTTAAACGCTGGTTCCAATAGGATGGTGTCACTTGCCGCACAGCCAAAGAAACAATCACTCTTTCGCGCGAGAAATTCATAACGGTGTTATCTCACGTCGTAGCGATGTTAATTGGCCGCCACGAACATGTGATTAAAAACCGTTGGACTTCATTCTTTGGGTATATTTAAAAAAAAAAGTGTACGTTAATAAGCCAAGAACAATTTAAGAGCTAAAGGATGAGATAATTCGCGACATTAAAGATATTGAACCTGAATTTTGTCTCAGTCATTTAAAATTTGGACCATCGGATAGGGGTATGCCGCCAAAGCCGTGGCGAGCATTTGGCTGGGATTTTGTTTCACACATACACGCAGAGAAAAAATATGGTTGGGCATTGTTATGACAACAACACTATGTTTAATATAACAATATATTGGTGTCGTACACAAATAATTGTTATTTTTATTTAATATCAACAATATTATAGTTACTGTAAACATATCAATGTTTATCGCGATTATAAATTTGAGTATTGTTGACCGAAAAATAATTATTTTTCTAACAACTAAATTATGATAACTTTCAAAACATGTTATATTACTCACAACCATATCATGATATTTAATAGCCATAACATGATAACTTTCTATACACAAAACATATTATGTTTAAGATGCAATCAAATTTTTTTTACTCTAATAATATCATGTTAGCGCCATTTGTAAAATAATTTTGAATCAGTTGTGTCGTTTATTTTATATGTGAGCGGTTAAACTTTTTAAAGATAAATTCCTATAAAAAAAATAGGTTTAAAGAAATTAAAATATTAGCGGAGTTCATTCGGTATTAGTGATGTTATCGTGCAAATGCAAAATATTGTAGTTTTTTTGTAATATCAAACAATAAAACACACAAAGATTATATTTTATAAAAGTGTTACGATATTTCTGTGGTGTTCATGGGCAACAGCGTATGTCTTAAAACAAATGTTTCAGGAAAGCCGAAAAACCATTCAAGATCAAATGGGGTAGGTATTGCACTTTTTATACTTCGTCATTGCGTTAAAAAATCGGAATTGATCCATCTTTATTCAAAAATTTTATGAAATATGTAAAGCGTTTAAAATTAGGCAATATGGCATCAACGTCTCGAAATCGGCAAAAAGCCTTATATTGAACTCCGCTATTTGATTTCCATTAAGAAAAATTGTAAAAAGCCACAAATAAAAAAATCGATGCAAAAAAATTTTAATTTATTTTGTATTTTTTTGACAGTTATGAAAGTTATGATTGCTTCTAAATTTATTATGATTAACACAAGGCGAATTTATAAAGGTGACCGCATCATGAGATAGAGTTATGCTAGCTATCCCTTTCTATTGAAAAATACTATGTATTTTGTTTTTGTAAAAAGTTAGAGTGAATGTCAAAAATATTTGTTGAAAATACAAAAAAGGAAATTTGTTTGTTAATAAAATATACACAATTGCTTTAGAAAGTCCTTAATTGCAAATTAGTTGTGGCCCCACTTATTCCTTACGGATTTTTAATTTCTTGTGTTTATATTTTATATTCACTTTTTTTATTTGAATTTTAAATTTGAATTAATTTTTTCACAAAATGTAAATAAAGCTTGACATTTAGTATACACACAAAAAAATAAACAATAAACAGATGACTCGAAGATGTCACCTTTATGAATTCGCCTTGGATTAACATGATGATAATATTATTACTTCTTAGCTTATTATGATTAACATGGCAATAATATGATATGATTAATTCTTAACTTATTATTACTACGTTTATACGCACCACTTATTCGCAAATTAATATATTGCAAGTAGAGAATATTGCCGCATAAACAGTGAATTAAATTTTAATTTGCAAATAGCTAACTCATGAAAACAATTCCTGATTAACGACACTATTTGCAAATAAGATTTTAAGCATTGCCACATTTTTAACCGTTTTACGTTTTTATTTCGATGTGGCACATTCATATGATAACAAAAGTAAAATTAAATCAATAATGTGCAAATAAATTTAAAAATACATAATAAATTTTGATGTTTTTCATTTAAAAAATCAAAAGTTTATATACATATAGTGCTACGAAATCAAAAAATTTTCCATCTGGCATCACTTAAAAAGAAGAATTTTCATTAAGAAATAGACATATAAACAGAAAGTTAGTTAATCGCAAATAATTTTTATTCGCGAATAGGCTACGTATAAACGTAGTATATAATTAACATGACAATAATTTGATTACTTCTTAACTTAGTATGAATAACAGAATAATAATATGATTGAGGGAAAAATATTATGATGTAATAGTACGAGTATATTTAGTCATAATATGTTTCAATAATAATCTTAATATGGTGACTACAATCATAATTCTTATCATAATATGTTGCTCTTAGAATATGTTTACCACAACCATGTTTTTTCTTTGCGTGTATATTAACTTCCTCAGTGAAATTACTTTAGGACGAAGATATCTCATAAAGATGTAGAAATATTATATATATTCGGCGCAAAGAACTCTTATGAATCTCAACCCTATAATGTAATCTTGTTTGGCTGGATCCATGATTGCACATGGGTCCGAAGAAGGGTACATACTCACAAAATGTTTGTAAATCTTGTGGTGTAGAATATGAAATGGTCAGGCTTGACCGACTATACTTTCTTATTTTTTTGTAAGGATTTTTTAATTGACTTTGTTCGTTTGAGAAAAAGTCGACTTCAAAGTCCTGAGAATTGGTCTTATAAAAATTTGTCTATAATTTCACCTATCAAAAGATTTTTATGACTTTATTTTGACCCCTTCTGTTTATTTAAAATAATTTTCAAACAAAGTTTATAAGCACCCATTTGAAAATTTTATTTTTGTTCGTATTATTTAATATTTGAGAACAAAAATCTATAAATTAAGAAAGACACACGCGCGACATGATGCCATCAAACAACAAGAAAAAAATTTTAAATATTTACTTTTAAAAAGGGGAAATTAAATAAAAACTAAATTTAAAAATATTTGTTTGCGCTCAAAAAAAAAGCAAATAGAATAAAAGATTGCGTATAAAAGCGATAAACATGTGCATAATAATATTTCTTAAATAATTCTAAATTTTTTCTATTTCATTAAATTGTTTTCTTTTTCTTTTTTGCAGATAACAAATGTCTTATTAAAGTTTTATCAAATCAAGTAAGTAAGAAAAAAACCAAAATGTTTGCCAAAAATAACATGACGAAGCGTAAAACGCTGATTTTTGCCTGTTTTGGCATTGCCATTGGCCTTTGTATTGGCACAGTATTAAAAAACTACCGAGCTTTAGAAATTGTTAAACGTTGCAGTATGAAACTCACCAATCAGAAAACACCTTTTGAGATTATAGGGCTTAAGCCAGAGGATACCATACAAAACTCCCAAAAGAATCTGGTGTTTGTAGGTGTGATGACAGCGAAAAATTTTATTGAAGGTAGAGCGAGAGCTGTATATGACACGTGGGGTAAAGAGGTACCAGGTCGGATAGCATTTTTCAGTTCGGAAGGTTCCTATTCGGATGAACTACCTGTAATTGGTTTGAAAAATGTAGATGATCGTTATCCACCACAAAAGAAATCGTTTATGATGCTTTATTATATGTATGAAAACTATATCGATAAATTCGAATGGTTTATACGCGCCGATGACGATGTCTATATAGAACCTCAAAAATTAGAGAAGTTTTTAAGATCTATAGACAGCTCTAAGCCTCAGTTTATAGGTGAGTTACAGAAATACATTTTCCATGACTTATTTTTTATTTTAAACTCCATTTAAACAGGACAAGCTGGCAAAGGTAACAGCGAGGAGTTCGGATTATTATCTTTGGAGTTTGATGAGAATTTTTGTATGGGTGGCCCTGGTGCTATTCTTAGTAGTGAGACTTTGAGAAGAGGTACATAATTATATTAATACTTTCTTCATTCTGTTATCAATCTAACCTCTATAAAATCTGTGTAGTGGCTCCTCATATACCAACTTGTTTGAAAAATTTATACAGCACCCATGAAGATGTTGAAGTAGGTAGATGTGTTCAAAAATTTGCTGGCATACCTTGCACTTGGAATTATGAGGTTTGTTAGATGATATATCTCAAATTTCGAAATTTTTAATAATTTATTTTATACTTTTTTTTATTTCAAAGATGCAATACATTTTTCGTCACAATTCCAGTGGCCGTGCTGCATTTTCTGGAAAATTTAAACGCAAAGAAATCCACAATGCCATTTCTCTGCATCCCATTAAACAGGCTCCTCTTATGTATCGTTTACATTCCTATATTCAGGGTCTAAAGGCGGAGGGAATGCGCCAAGAATCTTTACTGTTGCATCGTGATATCAAACGTATGGCGAAGTATTTAGAGATTCCTGACGAGAGCCGATATTTAGTGCCGGGTATTACACTTATACCAGAGGAGGAGAATAGTAAACGACATTTTGAGGATCATAACATACTGGGTAAGTGAAACAAAATAACAAAATCCAAGTTTTAGATCTTTGGAATCGTTGCAGAACTAGAAATACTATTTTGTAAAACTGCCAATTGCAACAAGGTTAGGTTAGGTTGGAGTGGCCGGTCACAAAGACCCCGCATAGACCAAATAGGTCCTTAGCGTTACCACGCTGTACGATAGTCCACAGAAGAATACTAGAAAAAGGTCATTCCGATGTAATGGTACTCAGAATACCCCACACTCTCTTGACGAATGCCAGGAGTCTCATTAACCCAATTCCGGAGACTTCCCCGAGATCTTGGAAGTAATGATCTCCCAGACAATTCGCCCTGGAGCGCACGAGTGCTGGACAGTATCAGAGTGAATGCTCCACCGTCTCCCTTTCCCCTGGTACCCCACAGAATCTACAGTTGTAACTATTCAACCGCCCCGTCCTCCGGGCGTGTACCGCAGTCCAACAATGACCAGTCAAAAAGCCTACCAGAAGTCTACAGTCCCTTCCCGGCAGCGACAGAAGAATTTTTGTCGATTCCGGATCATAGGATCCCCACGTTACCCTGGAGGCCCTGCACGTTCTGGTGTTTTCCCAAATCGCCTCTGATCTCCTCCGTATAGCAGAGTCCGTATCCCTCCTTATGTTCTGAATCGGAGCCGGAATGGCCATCACCCTATCGTATGGTAAATGGACGCCCCGTTTCGCCAATTCGTCCGCCTCCTCGTTGCCTTCTATGCCCTAGTGGCCACGAACCCAATAGATGTGAACTCTATTATTCGCACAGAGTCCATCCATCGAGTCCCTACACTCCTGGACGATCGAAGAGTATGAATAATCAGCGGTTATCGCCCTGATCGCCGCCTGACTATCGATGAAAAAATTCACGTGCGAGTTCCCAGTAATGGAATTACGTGCCAAATCAGCAGCCATCTTGGCCGCAAATATCTCCGCCTGGAATATGCTGTAGTAATCGGGAAGCTTATAAGATTCCCGAAGGCCCAGTTCCCGGCAGTTGACTGCAGCTCCAACT
The DNA here is from genome assembly GCA_930367215.1 of Pollenia angustigena. Classification (NCBI taxonomy): domain Eukaryota; kingdom Metazoa; phylum Arthropoda; class Insecta; order Diptera; family Polleniidae; genus Pollenia; species Pollenia angustigena. The sequence continues at coordinate 120,441,967 of OV884059.1, read as the reverse complement.
CCGTCCTCCATTTTGGAACCGTCAGTGTAGAAACTGAAAGTCCCATGGCCAGATCGGAGTACTGCCAACCAGCCGTCCTCCTCCAAGGTAACTCGTGGTTTCCTTCCAAATGTCAGCCTCGGAATGGTGTAGTCACTGCTACAATCTATTCCCCTTATAATACTGTCATGACCATAAGGTCCGTATGCAAACTGTCCCGTCGCCCTTAAGCGGATCGCAGACTTCCTCGCTGTTCCTTCTGTCACTAGATGAATCGTTTGCAAGTCCAGGATCACATCCAGTGCCGTAGTCGGTGTACTACGCAAGGCACCGGTGATACTAAGTTCGGCGAGTCTCTGTACGCCCGTTAGCATACTCAAGTACGATTTACCAAAATAAACATTGACATTTTACATTTTCTCGATTTTTTCACCTTTTATCGAGAATATGTTGAGTAAGAAGGGATTTCATTTAAAAATGGAAAGCCACATAACAATCGAAAATTAAATACTTTAAAACCCCTTCAAATGCAAGATCAAACGGACAATTTTAAATAAAAACAAGTTAGAGTGCTATATTCGGCTGTGCCGAAACTTTGATACCCTTCACCGACAGTTCGAATATTTTAGGTGTGGGATCTATATGATATCTATAAAGTAATTTTGACTTAGCTGCACAATCTCCTTTTGCACGTTTTTTTGTGCAGATAAATCAAAAGTGCTAAATGTATTTATCTGCCTTAATGTGCAGGTACACAATTCTGGTTACCTGCATAAAAGTGCATCTAAAGTACAGTGTTTCAAAGAAGAATAAAAAACTGATACTTTATTCCAATTTTATAAATTATGTATATAAATTGTATGAAAATAATAATAAAATGTTGGGTATTTATCTCAAATGTGCAGATATACATAGAAAGTGCACTTAAAAAAGAAGTTTGTATGGGATTTTAAAGAATAATGACAAAAATTATTTATTTTGTGCGGTTAAGTCAAAAGTACACTTAAGCAAAATGCGGTTAAGTCAAAACTACTGTATATTATTAATTTATCTTTATAAAAACGGGCATCAGCATTAAAATTGTTTGCGGTTAAAACCTACATATCGTAAGCTTAAATGCAAAAAGGTGTAACTAACAAAAAACTCAAAATCAAGTTTTTGATTGATTATTATGAATGCTGTTAATGTAGTTTAATAAAATCTTGATAAAATTGTACACTTCTGCGATCAAAAATTACGCTTTTATTGACAAAAAACAAAGGGACATACATGTATATTTGATAAATGAAAAACGACATAATTACATTTTTTTTTCCTAGCAAAATGTAATAAAATGATTTTCTTGGAAAATTGTTTAAAGAATTCTATGGAAAACTTAGCAATGCATGTTTTTCTGACATGTTTAAAGTTTTCACTTTACAAAGTTTTTTGCTTCCCCTGTAAATTAATCACCCTTATTGTGTTTGGCGTATTTAAAATACGCCTGCGACTGTTTGGTAATAGATTAAAGAGAATGTGAACTTATTTCCTTAAATCTATTGCCAAACAGTCGTGGCGTATTTTAAGTACGCCAAACACAATAAGGGTGAATATTTTTGTTAGTTACGCCTTTTTGCATTTTAGCTAACGATATATTAAATAAGAAATTTGAACTAGCTTGAGTAAAATATCATGATTCGTCCCAGTTTAAGCCGAACGGATTTTTTATGCGAATTTAATTTATGCGATTTTTTTTTTTTTGGAACGCATCTATCGCATAAAACGAGACCTGAGTGTAGTTTTCAGGAGGGAAATTTATTATGGACCAATCATCCCTCAATTCTGTTGAATTATTTCTGCTATTAAAAAACATAAATTTCAACAAATTTCAATGCAGCGGTGAAATTAGTTTTAGCGTTTGCAGTGAATTTCAGAAGGCTGCTAAACATGGGATCTAAGGTTAATAATGGACCGTATATCACATAGTTTTATGTAATTTTTTCTGGTCATATGAAGCTAAGTTGGAAGAAATTTACTGCAATATCTATATCTGCTACGGTTTTAGGCGTATTTAATTTATTTACCAGAGTGGGCTTTATATGGGGCCTATAGTAAATTATGGACCGACCTGCACGAAATTTCACAGTGTCATTTCCAGTCCTATAAAACTGTGACGTTTTATGATAGCATTTTTAATTATGGTTTTAGGCGTTCTATATAGCAAAATCGGTTCAGTAGGATCAGAGCTATGAACCAAAATGTGGAGCCAACAACGCAAAAAATTTATAATTTAGTTACAAAAACTATCATAAATGGTGGAACAATGCACGGAATGATATATGATTTTAATGCTGACGTCTGTTTTTATAAAGATAAATTAAAAGTAAGAAATTATCATATAGATATCACTCCTGAAATATTCGAACTGTCGGTGAAGGGTATCAAAGATTCGGCACAGCCGAATATAGCACTCTTACTTGTTCATTCTGTAATGCTTACCCCCTGTCAAATGTCGCTCCCTAAAGATACAGGATGTCAAATAGAGGTAAGCACGTAATATAGAAATTGCGTTGGCGTAAAAATAGTCAAATATCCAGTCACAAATCTTATTCGGACACGTGCATGATATCAAAATTACAGACCTTGACCTAAGCTCATATGTATACAGGTAATCATAATCCCGGGATTAGTCTATGACTGAAAGTTGGCGAGACAAGTAATTTTAAGACACTTCAAACATGACGTTGAAAAACTTTAAATTAGTTGACCTGTTTAAGAAGTCAACCGCAGCATGATGTTTGTATACCAGTCTAAACTCAAAATGGATAATAGCAAACCGTACGACTGAGAGATTCAACAAACACTAGGAAAGGCTTAATAGTCATACCATCCTGGATGCATTGACAGAATATGAACCCAGCACATCATTCGGACGTGTAAGAGGAAGGTTAAGAAAAAAACATGGAGGAGTGTTCAAATTTTACAAGAAAGTAGAAGCGCTGACTATAAGATATACAAAGAATGATGAAAAAGTAAGGTCGCAGATTACAAAATCGGTTGCAAATGCAAGCCCAAAGCGACTAAAAAGGATAAGGGAAAGCATTACCACGCCCCAAACGATAACCGTAAAAAGTATGGTTCCGAAGAAGCTTTGGCTTTGTTAATGGACTTAGAACTTTTTAAAGAGAAATATGATATACTACGAGCAGCATCTTTAAAGCAACATAGAGCTGACATTTTACCCGGATACAAGCATGGTTCAAAACCCAAAATGGATTCACGACCACTGCAGATGGAGTTTACTGAAATTTCTGTGAATATGCAGGATCTTGTGGACCATATGGCAAAACGGCTGTTTGAGTCTTCCTGAAAATGTGGTAGAAATTCTTCCTGAGAAATTGCCATTGATCAGTCCGGACAAAGGGTTTATAAGCTATTTTCCGATGACGCTACAATATCGGATGGAAATATGTTTATTGCATATGTTGTTTCTTTGCGGCTAAAATCTAATTTTTTCTTACACTGGAAAATCCACGACCGTCATCAATACATTGTTGTCGACCAATGTTTCAGTTTTCAAGGAAATCGCCGGAACTCACAAGGACCACAGTGAAGGACATTCAAGAACAAATAAACAAGATTAACCCACAAAGTTCGAAATCAGTAAAGGAAAATTCATTAAATGTAGTTACGAGTTCCACCTGACCATGGTTGACAGAAAAGTCGTTAACATTGCCATGCCCAATTTGCAAAAAAAAAAAAAAACGCAAAGGAACTTCGGCAATATAAACGCTTTTACAAACAATGAGAATTATGAATATGGAATCTTACCATTGCACGCAAGAATAAGGTGTATGTAGTTCTTGTTAAAAATAGCGAACACGCTTCCACAAGAGGGGAAACACTTTGATGAAAATACATCAAACAAAGATTAGGAAAGAATCAGAAAGAATCGAGCACAGGATGCGTTTTTCAAACAAGTTGGACTAAAATAGAAGTACGTATACGGAAACTCAAACGATGGCATCACTTCGAGGAGATTTTTTTTAAATAATGAGGCTGTAACTCGAATCCCTAGAATAAACAATCAAATCGTTAAAAAATTGTGAACGATCTTGAATGTTTTAAACTGCAAGGAAAATGTTGATTCTGAAAAATATTGAGAATATGCTTCGAAAACTTTTAACAGAATGATATCCATAGAAAAAGTTGACTCCGACAGTTCGTAAAATATTGTTTCATTTCAATGTTATGTATAATTGAATATCAGGGCGCAAATAGGGCATTCGATATCGATCGAAATTTCCATTTAAGTTGTATTGTTATCTCGATCAATATCGAAAGTAATTATGTTCCCCCTGACTTTATCAATTGGAAAGCTTTCTGAAGTAGCACAGGAGTCCCTAAACTAATTATATAAAAAATATAGATTACAGAACAATTTCAAATCATCAAGGGTGAGACAAAATGAGGACCCCTTCAGAGTAAAAGTAATTTAACTTTTGACTATTCCGACTTTATATTCAGCGGAGACTGTTGCATAAAGATTAGGCGTCAGATTCATTTGGTCACTTCTTTTTTGAAAATTTGTGACGCAGTGCTATCTTTCATATGCGTATTAATTTTTTTTTAATTATGTCATTTAGTTAAGATTTTTTGCAACGAAAAAACTCAAATGGCGCCACTGTGCCTAGCTAAAACGTGAAATTACGCGTTCTGGAAACTTCCCACTTAATAAAGCCAAAATCGGTCGCGTTGTGTGTCTCGTAAAACCGTTTTATTGAAAGCAGTTCATAATCTTCAATTGCATGCAAAAAACAGTGGGTTATCATACGGCCATAGTGGTCAGAGTCGTGGAATCGACAAATTCGGATTACACACTTTAACTAACAGTAGCGATATTTTCGGCAGTGCACACACTGCGATGATGCACAGACGCAGTCAGCCGCTTTCAGTCTCTTCAAATTTTTTTATACACTTGCGAATTCCTTGCGCAGTAGGTCGATTATGACGACCATAACCACCCGCAGACTTGGTCAGAGTCGTGGAATCGACAAATTCGGATTACACACTTTAACTAACAGTAGCGATATTTTCGGCAGTGCACACACTGCGATGATGCACAGACCCAGTCAGCCGCTTCCAGCCTCTTCAAATTTGTTTATACACTTGCGAATTCCTTGCACAGTAGGTCGATTATGACGACCATAACCACCCGCAGACTCTCGAAAAGTGGGCACGTTTGAAGCACTACTTTTTGTAGTTAGTTTTAACTATTTCTATGCGTTCTTCGGTTGTTAAACGATCCATATTCGTTAATGGCAAACCTTTCACGATGACAACGATAAAGGGAATTATGGGCTTAAATTTACTAGTAGCATACTACCATTTTTTAAAAATTCATCAAAAGCTTTTTTACTCTGACAACTCCTGTAACCCTTTAAGTACTAAAAATGTCTTGATATTGTGTACGCCAGAACAAATTCCGCAAAAAGTGCAAAAGCAAGAATTCTGCTAATTGTTAAATATTTATTTTCTTTTTACTTAAGGTAAAATCATTTATTTTAGAAAACTTATTTATATTAACTTTTACATTTTGTTCATAACAAAAATTATTTTTAACTGGTTATCGAACCTCACACAACTTGGTACCCTTTCCAATACAAGCAGCATAGGCCATTAAATGAGGTATAACATTTTGTTCCATGGTGCCGGTAAATAAATGCGATTGTGGACCTCGCGCAAAAATAGCAACATCTTCGCCAGCATGATGACCAGACGATTTGCGAATGTAACTGGGTTTTATAATATCTGAAATAATTAAAATTTAATTACTTGTTTCTCACAATGATCAAGTCTGACATACAATCATGATGCTCTTCCCTTAAATCTTTACGCTTCCAAGTGTTATCTTTAACTTCAATATACTGTTTAGGTCCTACGGCATAATTTAATACACTATAGGGTACACCATCCAAATCTAAATCGTATTCGTTTAAACCTAAAATGGGATTCCCTCGACCCGGATAGCCAGCCATTGACATAGTATGTGAATGATCTGCTGTTACTACAATTAATGTGTCTTCTTTACTGGTCATTTCCACTGCTGTCTTAATGGCTTCATCAAACTCTAGTGTTTCATCTAAAGCAAAACCAGCTCTAGTTTGATGATGACCATGGTCTATGCGTCCACCTTCTATAAAAGCAAAATATCCATTAGGATTTTTTTGCAACATTTTGATAGTACTGGCAGTCATATCTTTTAGTCTGGGTTGAAAAGGATTCAATTTTTTATTACGAGCATTATAGTCTAAATGAGCTGAATGAAACAGTCCTAAAATCCGTTCCGTTTTATTATAATCCAAATTTTGTAAATCATTTAAAGAGGTTACAAAAACTCCCTGAAGATTTTGAGTTTTCCATTGTTGTATCAAATCGCTACCGTCTTGGCGTTCGCCCTTAATTCCAAATGTATCATTTTGTGTGGAGGGTATAAATTTTGTTAAACCTCCTCCCATTAGAACATCGAAATTTTTACCCGGCTTATTTTCAATTAACTGTGTCGCTATATCCATACAATCATCTGGATAGGGAATACCGCTTTTTATTATGTCATAATCACTTTCAAAATGTCTACTAGCTATATGAGCATAATTTCCCGAAGGACTGGCATGAGTTATAGTCGTAGTGGTTACAATGCCAGTTGATTTTCCGGCCTCTTGAGCCCACAAAGCTATAGAGTCCACATGATTGTTGGGATCTATTGATGCACTACAATTTAAATAGTCTACTTTGGCATTAACACCAATTAAACGTAAATTAGTTTTGACTCCCGTCAAATAAGCCGTGGCGCTACAAGCAGAATCGGCTGTCTGGGCGTTAGTGCAATAGGTCTAGAGTTTCAAAATTAATTCAACCAATTAAAATCATTGTAATTTTTTGTATTTTTAAGTGCTACCTTGCTTAATCCTGTATAAGGAAATTCATCCATAGTTAATACTGCCTCTTCTCCACTTAGACCTTGTCGTTGGCCCTTTAGAATGCGGGCCGCTGTTAGAGTGGCAATTGACATGCCATCTCCCAAAAAGAATATTATATTTTTAGCTTTTCCATTATTTTGTTTAAGATTTATACGATTCTTTAAACTAGTCTGGGCTTGATCAAACCAATACTCTGTGCTCATTTCTTTTAAAGGAGTAACCCTATTTTTTATCACACTACGTCCTTGAGAATTCAGTTCTTTTTCTAAAATTCCATGATAAGGATCCAAACTTTGTGCACATTTCAAGAAATAGTTTACTAATAAAATTATAAATACAACAAGCAAATTGTTAAAAGACATTGTTGTCTTCGTTTACGTTAAACTCTTTCGAACTTATTTGGAAGAATGAAACTGATTTCTTTAACCCTGTTCAGTTTTATATGATAAATACATTTTAAAATTAATTAATTTAACATTTTAATCAACACTCCACATATTACAAATTCAAACTGTGAGACCCATTTAAAAATTGAATACTATTGAAGTAGAACACAATGTTCACAGGGCTTAAATAGTTGTGTTACAACACAATTTAATTGTTTTTACTCGATCAAAGATTTTTTTGTAACACTTGATTTTGTTATTGCTACATCTGTTTTCTTTAGCTGGGAATACAAAGCGTACAATAGGGCTTAATTAATCGATGTGTATATGTTTGTAGTTAACTTCGTTTAAACTGGGAAATGTTCTAGGTGTTTCAGTTATTTTGAATGTTTGTATTTGGAATTTATTTAAAACATTTTTATAAACATGTTTTATTTTTTGTAAATAAGGCCGTTTGTACTTATTTGTTTAAATTAACAAAAAATAAGGAAACCAAAATCGTTAAATAGTAACTTCCTTTAAATTTGTTAAATTTTTTGGTACATGAAACTGTTTTTTTTTTTAAATATTGATCAAAACTGTTTCTGCAAACGAACCTATTTTGCTACGAGTAAGTACAAGTACAGCTCAGTAGAGACTAGTATGGTCTATTGTGACGCCTAGAGAAATAAAAACATAGGAAAAAAGCATAAAAGAGTACCGAAGGAAAAAAAACATAATAATACTATCTATCAAGGTCATGCCCAGAACGAATACCGTCAGATTCTCAAGCCCACAGCACGAGACATCTCCCAATTCTCCCAGCCATTGTAGTGACAGCTCCTCTGTGTCCACACATATAATCATTTACATAAATCCAACGAATCAAATCACAGAATCACCGTCATTGTGCATATCATGCAGTGGCTCGTGATAATACGTATAATCAAATCACCCTTATCGTAACTCTACAATTCTTTCCATTCTTCCAGGCCCGATTAGTCCTGTTCAGACTTTCTTCACACAGTTAGAATCATCCAGTTCCGGGGCCAGTCTCGCCACTCTTCGGCTATTTCGTAACCTGTGATGTTGCCTGGTACCCAGAAAAGCCTCTCTTCATAATCCCCTAAGAATTCCCTTAGAGCTCTTTTACAATCAAGCCTAGAATTCACGTAATAGCCCACCAAGTCCTTAAGAGCCGCCTGGCTATTCACATACATATGTATATAGTGACTTCCAAGCCTCACCAACATTAAACTTTATCAATTCTACGGCCTTCAAAATACCTAGAACCTAAGCATGAAATACACTTCAGTCATCAGGACGCATGTATAACATTTAAATATTAAGATTCTCAAAGTAGAATCCTGCACCCATTACGCTCATCTTTGAGCCAATATGAGTTAATATACGAATCCCGCATATAATCATTCCCTGACCTAACAAGCTCTCCCTAGACGGTAATTTGCTAGGCAACCTAGGCAAATTTCTAAAGTCAACAATAGTACCTCATTCTACTACTGAGCATTAGAGTAATCTATCGAGCAGGAAAAACATATACCGAATTCTTTCAGTGCCTGCCTGCCAGGAATGCGGTAAAGGTGTGTTCCTTGTATTGCAAACCTCGCTTAATAAAACCCACCACGTCATCAAGCGCACCCACAGCAGTTTTACCCGTAAGATAAGCATGTTGAGCGTCACTAATTCTGCTGGCGTTAATCTTTGTTCTCAGAAGAAGATCAATCAGCCTTTCTATTCAAAATTATAAACCATGGGCTGATTGGTCTAAGACCTTTGAGTTTCTAATAGCCGGTAAGCCTTATGTTGCATTATGTCTCCTTCAGATTTTCTTTTCATTAATAAAAAAAAACGGTATTATTTTATTTGTTCGTCCTATAATTATTTTTTTTAACATATTTGTTCTGGAACGCCAGTAAGAGATTGTGCTAATTTCCTTTATCTGTTATTTTAAATTGCTTTAAACATTTTTCTAGAAACACAACTTGAATAAGTTTAACACTAAATTTATATATTTAAAGTGATGTTATGAATCAAATACCAAAATTAAAACTTTCACAAATAATTCGAGTTTAGATAATAAAAGTTTTGATTTTCGTATTGCAAACCCTACTTTCCTATAAACTAAATAAAAAAACTATCGATACAAATAAAATAAATGGTAAATGACTTAAGATCCCCAGGGGGTCCTACGTAGTTCCCTTTATAAAAAAGATACGACAGAAATGTTTGAAAAACAAAGTAAAACTACAACTGAAAGAAAGCACTTATTTATACATTAGTACATACACTCCTTCTATAATAGAACCGTGATAATGCCGAAATTCCAGCTTACACATGGATATACAGTTCAACCTCGATTAACCGGGCCTCTATTAATTGGTTACATCTATTAACCGGCATGCGGTTCTTTTTATTTTTTCCCTCTATTATCCGTGCTTCACCTCTATTATCCGTGCTTTAGACTTACACCTTTATTAACCGTGCTTTACATGTATTATCCGTGCAGTATTCATATGTTTTTTGTTATGTTAATCTAATTCCGGTGTTTCCCCTTTTTAAGGTCATGTGCCCACACATAAGAACATATTTGCGTTTGTATTCATTTAGCAAGTGAAATTTTAACATTTCGTCAGAAGAAATGCAAAAACAAAAAAGCATAAAACGTTGTAAAATGTACAAATTTTGTGCATTCATGTAGTTTGATCAACCAAAGCATAATCAGTAAATATTTGATTTTGCATTGTCTATGGGAATTTGTATGTTTTTTAGAAAAATATGTTGTATATTTGAATCTGCAGTTCCATAAATTTAATGTTGAAATAAAAATAAATAAAAAAAAAAATTTCTGTTTATATTAATATAACCTCTATTAACCGTGTATTTCGATTATCCGTGCTGGTGCCGGTCCCACAAGAGCCGGATAATAGAGGTTTAACTGTACATATGAAATTACTCATCGTAGAATTATAAACTTAATAAAACCTTAAGTTTTTGCAATTTTGAAGAGTGGCAGATAATATGGTATATATTTTTTTAAAACTTTTTTTACATTAAGCCTAGTACCATCTCTTTTCATGACATGTATCAATGTTATCCATCGGCGAGTTTTCACAATTTGACGTTTTTATTCCTTCAAAGTATGCAACATTGTTTTGCGTATGTTACTGAGCTTCTTAAATAAAAGCGCCAAGCGTCTGTTTGAAGTAAAAAACCGCAGTGCGGAACGGCATAAAATTAAAATCTATTTTATTTTCATTGCGGACTTTCTTTCTCTCTGAATTTTCGATACTCGTTCTCTTTTTGATGTTGCCATAGTTTTTGAATAATTGGCGATGTTCACAACATTATTGTAAACAAAAAACATGATTAAAATGTATGCACAAATAAATTAATAAAAATGTTAGCAAACAATGACAACTATTGCCGTCGCAGTCTTCCGTTTTGTTATGTTTATTTTTCTCTCCCGCAACGAGAAATCGCACCGCACCGCAAACATTGTGTTTAGACTCTTACACACTTTATACAAAACAAACCTTTAAAACGCGATCTCAACACCACCCGGCTGGAAAATCTTATTTGATAGATCGCTTGGTCGTTTTACTTTATTGAAAACTAGCTTTACCCGGTGCGCTTCGCTACACTGCTTTAACCACGTTTGAAGACTCTCCCTTAAATAGTTTTTCAGTTGAGAGATATTTAATATATGCATCCTATTGGAGGTATTTCCCCCCTGCGCCTACCCGCTTTATGTTTATTTTCAAAAGTGTGGTATACCATAAGAGTAACTTCCACAAAATTTGAACATTCTCACTATAACAGTTCTTAAGATATGCGATACTAAACATTGGCGTCCTATGTTGGGTACCACTTCCCCCGCTGCTATTTTAACTCAATTTTGGGGCTCAGAAGATCCTACTACCAAAAGTTCAACAAAATGCGTGCAGTGGCTCTTAAGATATGCGATTTAATATTGGCATCCAATGAAGGGTACCAATTCCCCTGCCCCTATCGAAAAAATAAGTACCCTATTTTATTTTTAGGGCTCACGTGATGTTACTGTACAATTTTCAGGAAAATCGGTTCAGTAGTTTAGGAGTCTATAAGCCAACAAATAAACAAACAAACATACAAACATTTTTAATTTTTAAATGTATATATAGATATATAGATGTATTGGCAATAGAATTTTGATATTTAAATAAGAACATTTAAAAAAAAAATTTTTTGAGAAACGCTTTTCTTAAAAAAGAACATTTAAAAAAAATTTTGCACGCCCCCCCCCCCTAGATTTTATCCTGGCTACGCCCATGTATTCGTGCACTGTCATCGGGAATATGTATGCCTGCAAAGTTTCATCCATTCGCATTGAGTATAAGGCGGTTAAATTAACGTTACAAGATTTGATTTTCGGAAGTGAAGCTAAAGAAAAGGTTTTAAAAAACGCTTGCCGCTCTTGTTTACGTAGATCAGCATCCGTATTCCGCTAATTCGCTAAAGCTAAATATCTATTGCTAAAATGCCTTAGAGAATACAAAATTTAAGCATTTTAGTAATGAGAATAAAAGCTAAAATTGCGGTGAATTTAATTGTCATGGCATTGCCAAATTTAGCAATGACCGTTACAGTACTGCATTCGTAGCCGAAAATCGCTAAATCAACTTTAAAGATTTTTAGCGATAGAGATTTAGCTTTAGCGAATTACAGAATACGGCCACAGTAAGTCTCATTTTGATGATTAGCTTGTGATTTTTTGGTGAGAGAAGCAAGAATAAAGGAGATTGAGACGAAGATGCTTGTAATCGGTCGGCATGCTTTGTAGGTATACATATGGGGGATTTCATGTCAAGTGACCCAATTTTTAAATCGATGTCTTCCGATTTGGGTGAAATTAGCACCAAGCTTATATTGTGACTCCTTGAGTAATTCTAAGTCGATTTAGCCATTTCCGTCTGTCTGTCCGTCTGTTGAAAACAAGCTCCCTTTCGAACTCAAAAGAAAAGTTATCCCAAGTAGTTTGGGATTGAAATCCAGCAAAATCGGTTTAGTCGGTAATAAAAAAATTTGGCACATCACAGTTTTATAGGACTAGAAAAGACACACTGAAATTTCGTGAAGATTACCCTAAGCGCCATATAAGCCCAACTCCCGGAAAACATTTTAGTACGCCTAAAACCGTAATGAATAATGCTATCAGAATAAAATTTAATACTTCGCAGTTTTATAGAAATATATATCACACTAATAAATTTCGAGATGATCGGTCCATAATTTATTATAGGCCCCATATAAAGCCCACTCTGGTCCTTCCAACTAAGCTTCATAAGGCCAGGAAAAATGTCATGCATACGGTCCATAATTTACCTTAGATCCCATATTTAGCAGACTTCTGAAATTCACTGTAAATGCTAAAACTAACTTCACCGCTGTATTGAAATTTATTCAAATTTATGTTTTTAATACCAGAAATCACTCTGCAGAATTTTGGGATGATTGGTCCATAACTAACCATTTAAGTTCGGCTTAAACAGTTACGAATGATGATAGTTTACTCAAGCTAGTTAAAATTGATAAAAAAAAATCGCAGGCGACTGTTTGGTAACAGATTAAGGAGAACGTTAACTTATTTCCTTTTATCTTTTACCAAATAGTCGCAGGCGTATTTAAAATTCGCCAACCACGATAAGGGTGATGATTTTTTAAGGGCAATCAAGTTAGAGAATCGTAAATACCCAGGCAGAAAGACAATCCCCACGACGCTGTGCCGACGTTGCAGGGGGTACTAACAACATCAATTGCTGTTCACCAAATTTACAATGTTGTCACAATATTAAAATGATAACGCCAAATGTGCGTCTTCCGACTCTTCTTTTTAGTGTTGTCACAGTACTGTAAATTTAAATTTACAATGTTGGATTCACGAATTTACAACGTAGTCACAACCGTCTTCCGACTCTTATTTTCAATTTTGTTACAAATATAAATTCGCTAAATAATCAAGCAACAATGTTTATATATTCTAACCTAAAATAATTTTTGTGTTTTCATTTTAATTACAGACTAATTTTTTGTATATACAGCGTTGTAGCGGTATAGAAATAATTTAAACACGGTATTAGGAAATAAAGGTTTAATTCTTGTATATACAGTCTTATAGCGGTATAGTTTTATGGTAAATACGACTTTAAAAAACTAAAGTCGTATATGGGCAATTCCAGCGAAAAGTCTACTTTTTGTAACGTAACGCCAGAAATAATTTAAATTATTTCTCAAAAAATTGTATATGTATAGTTTACTTTTTTTTATATTGTGGTGTAAAGCGCAACTAGCTCTACATTTTTAGCAACAAAAGGGATAACAGTTGAACAACATGGTCCTAAAATACAACCTTATTTACATTCTGGCGTTACATTAAAAAAAAAGTAGACTTTTCGCTCAAAATACCCATATGTGCCTTTGAACGAGCAAATATTTTTAATTCTAATAGCTTGAAAAATAAATCTATATAAGTCAAAAGCATACTAAAAAGGTTTTATTCAAAACGTCTTGCTCAATTCGCAGTCTTATTAAGTTCTGTAATGCAAGTCATCCACTTCCGTTTTTTAAACGTCCCGCCAGCGCATATTTTTGCTTATAGACTCAGGTCTCGTTTTATGCGATTGATGCGTTCCAAAAAAATCGCATAAATTGAATTCGCATAACATGATACTCTAGCTTCATATAAAAACTAATGATTCGTTCCAAAATTCTGAAAAACCGCATAAATTCAAATTTAAATTAAAAGATCAAAACAAAATCGCATAAAAAAAATATAAAAATATGTATGTATGTATATGCAAAGCGGACAGACAACACAATAAAACTATTTTGTTTCCTTAATTTTCTTTATATTTGGCATAACTATAGTTCAGGTAGATATGAATAAATGTGCCGTTTTCAAAGAAATATTTTTTTTCAATTGTTATTTCATTTTCAAAAAAAAAGTTTTTTTTGAGAATATCGATTTAAATAAAAAAAAAAATTTTTCATCTGCAATACCGGACTAATTTCAATCAAAATTTTTCTAACTTAGTTCTAATTTTTTTTTTTTTTTTTAATTAAAATTGGCGTTTAGTGTCCTTATCATGGGACCTCTATTAGTTTAAAAGTTATGCAAATTTCTTTACTCTCGTACATGTTGTTATATCAATGTTGTACCGTAAAAGACAGGAAAGAACGAGTTTAAATTTAAATTTTTCGTCATTGTGGATTTAAACTGCGATCACACACTTGTCAGTTTAAATATTGGCATTATTAAACAGGAATGTCAATAATCAAATCATGTTTTGATTTAAACTTTTGTGTTTCTACAATTTCCCAAAACGCACTTTTTGGTTTGTTAAGAATACGTTTAGGTATGAAGTATACAAAAGGTATTAATAAAACTTCAGCTACATTTTAGTTTCAACTTGTCAAACTACATATGCAAGCCGATCTTGGTTGTCTGCCTTCGCGTTTTTTTACCGTTTCGTCCGCATTGGTTAAGGATTTGGCTTTGCACAACTGTAGGGCGTTAAGCTGAATACTGTTGGCTTTTGGTGACGCCGAGTTCTGATCATGTCAAGATCACTCAACACATTCCTGGTGACCTTGAAGGATTAGACTAATGTATTCCGGAATCTTTTTCAGTCCACTATTTCCAACACATTCTTGTTAAAAAAACGAAACGCAATCAACCCTAAGAGTTTACAAAGATGGTTCTAAGATAGGCTGTAATGATGTTCCTTAATCAAGGATCTGGGTATAAAAAAGTATTTTATGCTGACGATTGACAGCAGCGTACTATAAAGTGGGCGGCTAATTGACTAAGGTATTCACCCTTATCGTGGTTGGCGAACGTAAACTTATTTCCATAGACGCATGCGTATTTTAATTTCGCCAACCACGATAAGGGTGATAAATTTTTATTGTTTATCGAGAGATATAAGCATATTTACGGATAAGAATAATGCCATTGCAGCTCAAGCAGATATCTTCACGTCGTCAAAGTTAGCTGCCGTATATCTCTGAATGAGATTGCGAGACATTCTAAGATAACACTGGCATGGATCACAGAACATAGTAGCTGTTTGGAAAAACTAACTAACTAACGATCTTTTCTAAAAAATACGCTTGGTAAAAAGCTTTTACAGAGTTATATGTACTATTTTTTAAAGATGTAAAAGTTTCTTGTTAAAAATATAAAATCCCATATAAATAAAATTCTTCTAACATTTTATTCTTTTCAGGCATAAGTCCCGATCTAAATAAATTTGCACCCAAATCTCGTGACGATTTACTGGAATGGTCATTTTTGGCCAGAAGTCTCTATTCTACTGATCATTCAAATCCCAAACAGAAAATCGATTCAGCTATGAGGGAAGGTCTTGAAGATGTCATAACAGAGGTAATGGAAAATATTAACAACTATTCAAGACAACGAGGAAGAGTTATCGAATTTCGAGAACTATTATATGGTTATACAAGATTAAATGCTTTACATGGGCAAGATTTAATACTGGATTTACTGTTGATATACAAAAAATATCGTGGTAAAAAGATGACAGTACCCGTAAGAAGACATTTATATGTGCAAAGAGCTTTTACGGGCATATTTATAAAGGAGTTTGAAGAAGATTTCTATAATACCACATTGCAAAAAAGTAAGTTTTACTAATTTTGTTAAATATATACATACATAGAAATATAGACATTTAGTTTTTCCGTGATTCTTTTTATAATATTTGAACTAATATTGTTACTTTCATCTCTTTTGGGCTTGGAAGGCAATTGTTTAACAATTTTATATGGCCCTTTATAGCTATTAGATTAAGTACTAATTAGGATTTACTCCATGTATTATTGAAAATAAATAAGCAAAATTCAGTTAATCTTACAAATTTATGATTAATCTAATAAAATCAATATTTTCTTAACAGGTTTCCTGAAAAACATTTTAAATCAAGGAGTGGAAAGTTTATCAAATCATTTTTCAATACCCGGCTTATTATCAGCGAATAACCCTTCCAATTCTGTAAATTCCAAAATTGTTTTTGTTTTGCCAATAGCTGGACGTTTGGCTACTTTTAAACGCTTTTTAGAGATCTTTGAAAAAATAGCAATTGAGAAAGACAAAAATTGTGATTTATTAGTGGTTATTTTTGGCTCCCTGGCAGACATACAAAATCATTTAGCAGAAATAAGAAGTTTAAAGTATCGTCATACCTATCAACAAATCAATTTTATACACCGTCAAGAAGAATTCTCGAGAGGGGTAGCTTTAGACACGGCAGCTCGTTCGTCTTACATACAAGATGACAACATTATTTTGTTCATAGACGTGGATATGGTTTTTAAATTGGAAACTTTACAACGTATACGTATGAATACTTTTCAAGGCAAACAGGTGTATCTACCTATAGTCTTTTCTCAGTACGACCCAAAACGACGAGGTCAACAACAAACGCCAGCCGAAGAAATATCTAATGAATCGGGATACTTTCGACAATTTGGTTTTGGTATTTGCGCCATATATAAATCGGATATTTTAGATGAAAATATTAATGGTTTCGATAAGGACATAACCGGTTGGGGCTTGGAAGATGTTAAATTTTTAGAAAAAATAGTGAAAAATGGTAATCGTCAAAATTCATTTATGAGCAACACAGCTGAAGTCTCCGAAGATTATAATTTAAAGGCATCGCAAATGCGTCGACTGACAATATTTCGTGCTCCTGATCCTAGTTTAGTGCATATTTACCATGATATAAGTTGTGATATTAATTTAGAGACTGCTCAGTATAATATGTGTTTGGGCACAAAGGCCAATTCATTAGGCAGCACGCATCTAATGGAACATTTATTTTATAATAATCCCGATAAAATAGAATTTATTAAAGATTTTAATCGTAAAAAAGAAATTAGATAGTAGAAAAGAGAAATTTTTTAAGATATTTGTCTAAATAAAAGTGAAAACAACGGTTAAGTTCCCAATCGAGAGAAAGAGAGTAAAATATTTGAAAAGAGAAGAATATTTATAAAGAAGTTTTTGACAAATTAATCAAGAAATAGTTTTTTTTACAAAAAAAGCTTTTCCAGAAAAAGCCATTACAGCAAAGGCTAATATGTATTTTAATAGGTTTTCGACAAGACTTTTTAAAAATAAGGATTTTTTTGGAAAATCGTCTTAAAATGCGTTTTAGTTTTTCCAAAAAGCTTTTTCAAAACACAAAGCTTTTTTAAATCATCTGAAAATGTGTTTTAAGATAAAGCATTTCTAGGAGAAGCTTTTTCAGAGTTTCTTAAAGAAACTTGAAAACGTTTATTAAGAAAAGAACACACTAGGAGAAAGATTTTTTTTAAAGAAATGTAATATACAAAAAGCTTTTTAAAGAAATAATTTTTAGAAGTTTCTTTCATTTCTCTAAAGAAGCCATCCGGGTAAGGGTTTTCCTTAAATTTTTTCTCAAAAAAAGCAAAAGCATTTCTTTCAAAAACCTTTAAAAAAACTACTGCTCCAAAAAAGTTTCTAAAACACAAAACTCTTTTTAAAAAAAGGCTTTTCTGGTCCTAAAAGTATATTTTATATAACTTTTTTTTTTTTAGCTTTTAAGAAACCTATTTAAAAATAAGCTTTTTGAACACTAAAAATACAGCCTTAGGTTCTGCCTGTAATGCTTTTGACTGCCCAAATCCAAATTTTTTACTAAGTACACAACAAAAAAGTATTACATCAAACATAAAATAAAAACTCTTTGTTTTAAATTACTTTAAATTAAAAAAAAAAATAAATATATGTATTCGAAAACCAAATTTTTATTGCCTTATTTATGTGAAAAAGAAATATACAGGGGTGTCATGGAAATCGAAAACGTAAAACGAAAGAATTTGGCAGTTCTTTTTATTAAACTTTTAATCAAATTTTTAAAATTTTTGTTAAAAAATTCTGTTTAATAGAGCATTATTTGTATAATAATTGTCATACATTTTTTTTATTACAGAAATCTGATTGAAAAACTACCCTTAAAATTCTTTCGTTTTACGTTTTTGATTTCCATGACACCCCTGATAATAAAAGTTATTTCATAAGTTTTTTTTAGCAAATAGGATAAAATTCATATTTAAGTTAAAACCCAAAAATGGATGTAAATTGCATTTTTTTATACAAAACAGATTGTACTTGTTTTATATGTATAGTATGTATATTAATAATATAATATTATTTAAGTTAAAAAACAAATAAGTTTAATGTGATATGTTAATAATTAAAAAGAATGAAAAAATAAAGTAAAGTTAAACAAAAACTGGGACAAAAAAATAATGTTTTAATTCAATCGACCACCAAACAGAGAGTTTTAAAAGAAGAATTAATTGATTATTTCTCAAGAGTAATAAAGTTTATTCTTACATAAATTCAACAGGTTCAATGTCTAACAAAGCCAAAGTCTTATTAAGAATTTCTCTTACAGCTTTCATTAGATAAATGCGAGCATAAACGTAGGGCATCAAATGATCACGTTTTTCCTAATAATAAAATTTTGTTTTAACATTTTCAATATTCATGAAGGCTTCCTACAATACATGTAACAAAAAATAAATAAATTGGACTTACCGTTAAAATTCTTATTCTTCGGTAGTAAATGCTGAATATGGCGACAAGACCATGTAGAAAATTTATTATTAAATGCGTTGAACATAAACCACGTTCTAGTTGTTCGACACATCGATCGATAAGATTTGGAAAACCGGCTAAATAGGCATAAACTAATTGCCATTCTTCCTAAAAAGAGATGAATCCAAATATATAAAAAAAATTTTTTATAATATAGACTACATATAATTCACTGAGTTACTGGACTTTACACTTGAAAAAATTGATCATCAACCCGATTATGAATAAAAATTCACCGGGAGTTTTTCCCTTCTCCCATTTTTTCTATTTAAATTCGATGGTAAAAATTGGAATAGGGAAAAAACTCCTGAGGAATTTTTATTTATAATTGGGCTGAATCTTTTCTTCAAAACATACAAGCGTAAAATGGTTATCATCGGACAAAAGATAAGTAGCAACATAGTCATATCTAAAAAAAAATCAAAAATGTTAAGTTACTTAAGCAAAAATGTTCCTTCATAGCTTTTTTTTTATGCAAATTATATCTCAAACTTAACCGAAGTTATAGCAAAATATGTATAATTTATTAAATCTGGTACATTTCGAAAACTTTAATCGCATTTTGCAAAGTTTGATTTTTTTTATGATATGAATATGTTGCAATAAAGGAGCGCCATCGGGACAAAATTTGCCAATATATAGGTCCCCTGGGCATACATATATATATTGGTAAGTGCTATTCTTTGGGTAGCACAGCTGAGTGCTGTCTGGAGCGTCCACAGTTTGCGGATAGTGGAAAGTTCCGTAGATCTAAGGACAGCTGCTTAGCAGTCGCGGTCCGAACGGAGGGTCTCAGTTGGATTTCCGGGTTGCCCCGGTTTCCAGTTAAATTCTGAGTGTCAAAGGGGCTCTGGTCGACAAGGCGGGTGTAAGGCGCCTTTAAATAACCAATTTGCTTATGACGAAACTCTGTAGCCTGAATGGCCATAAAATAACTTGGCGTCTTAAGTAATTAGGTTACTACTCGTGTCATACGGGTGTGTGTTTGGACACAAAGATAGCAGACCTATCACCAAACTAGAAAAGGCAGACTAACAACCTACTTTTTCGAATTTTATCTTGCTACCGAATCGCTAGACACAAATAAGACGACCTATGCTCCAGTGGAAGTTAAAGGAATAAATATTTCTATGTATTTAGTTAAAACATCCCGGTTCGAATTTTGATTAATCACGCCAAAAAATTGTACTTAGGTACTTTATTGCGTTTTAGGGTATACTTTCACTTTATCGGTCTATTTTAAAATACTCGCTTCATAAACGCAGTGTTGCAAAGCATCACAGAAACAAATGCGTTGACAAAGCATTACAATGCATCAATTTCGCAAGCGTTGTGCAGTGAATACGGTTATCTTAATACATGATGTTTATGAATTCTATGCATTTCAGTGTTGCATTGCAGCACTTTGCAGTTTATGAAGTCAAAAAATGAATTGCCTAAATAATAAATAAATATGTAAATATTCACTTGATACCTTTTGTTTTGTTTGTTGACCAAAAATTTTCAAGATTTTAATCTTAATTGTATTTCCTAGTAAAAATGAGCTAAATTTTTAATTGCGTCTAATTCTGACTGTACTCTTGCTACCCTTATGTTGAAGAACATAGGTTTCAAGTTTGCGCAAAGTTATTTTAAATAACGTATTTAAAAAGTACGAATTTTGACCATGTTTTTCCCTTAAATATTCATATACATTAGACTGGTCGCAATTTTTTTTTTTAATTTAATCGTTTGCGCTGCTTAAAATATGAGGTTTGGTGTAAGAAATCATGCACCCTTATTGTGTTTGGCGTATTTAAAATACGCCTACGACAGTTTGGTAATAGATTAAAGGAAAAAAGTTCACGTGCTCTTTAATCTATTACGAAACAGTCGTAGGCGTACTTTAAATACGGCAAACACAATAAGGGTGAATATCTAATTTTTCAGGTCAATCCGACGGTGCCTAGCTGTGCCGGGTGGGGCCCAAAGTTCCCCATATTATAAAAAAAACATATTTTCTATCAGATCTTTATAGTTATACTAGTTGAAAAGCCGAAAATCAAAAATATGGCTTCGCTACGATCTTCCGCAGAGAAAGTACTTCAAGTGTGCCAAATTTCAGCTTCCTATGTCATCAGATGGCTTCAGAAAGTTGCGGAAAGAATAGGACATACATGCAAACATCCTGACATACTAAGAAATTATATATCATATAGATAGATTAAAGTATTTGCTGTTTAATATTTTAGTATGATACGAACGAAAGATTTTTAACTAATTTTTACTAATTCGGGTCGCTGAATCCAGTGGTGCTAGCCGTTTTTTTAGGTTAGCTTTGGTTTTCGAGATATACCGTTATTTCGAAAATTAAGGATGTTGCACAACATATGTTCGCGTAACTCAAAAACGCTTTAGTTTATTGAAAACTAAAAAAAACCGAAATTCCGCAATAAAATTTACTTTAAGAAAGTTAAAACTTTTTTCTTTATGTTGGCTTTGGTTTTCGAGATATACCGTTATTTCGAAAATTAAGGAGGTTGCACAACATATGTTCGCGTAACTCAAAAACGCTTTAAATTATTGAAAAACTAAAAAAACCGAAATGCCGCAATAAAATTTACTTTAAGAAATGTAAAACATTTTTCTTATATGCGCAGTCGTTTTAGAAACATAATTTTTTTCTGGAAAAAAAAATAATTTTTTTATTAAAATTTCGGAATTTTTGTTTTTAAAAATTCATAAAAAATTGAAAAATGCAGCTATGCTTCTAAATTTATACAGTCATATAAAAAACAACAAAACAAGCTATAAATGATTAAAATCTGTTAACAACTTTTGATTTTATGTATTCACAAAAGACGAAAAATTTTAATTAATTTAAGAATTTTATTAAACCGCCATATAAATTTTTCGTCTTGTGAATATTAAAAACAAAAATTCCGAAATTTCGATTTTTTTTAATTTTTCAATAAACTTAAGCGTTTTTGAGTTACGCGAACATATGTTGTGCAACCTTCTTAATTTTCGAAATAACGGTATATCTCGAAAGCCAAAGCCAACATAAAGAAAAAAGTTTCAACTTTCTTAAAGTAAATTTTATTGCGGAATTTCGTTTTTTTTTTAGTTTTTCAATAGCCTAAAGCGTTTTTGAGTTGCGCAAACATATGTTGTGCAACATCCTTAATTTTCGAAATAACGGTATATCTCGAAAACCAAAGCTAACCTAAAACAAGTAAGAAAGTATAGTCGGTCAAGCCCGACCATATGATACCCTACACCACAGTATTTAAAAACACATCATGCTTATGTGTCCATATAAATAAAGATTTATCTATGCTTATAAACTGAGAGGCAGAAATTGGCCCCTTCCTCCCCTTGTAGTCCTATTTTTGAAAAACTGTATAGCTTATGTGTCCATATAGATATGAATCTATCTATGTTTTAAATTTCATTAAAATCGGTTTGAGAGGCAGAAATTGCCCCTATCTCCCCTCGTGGTCCTATTTTTTTAAAAATGCATACATTTTGTGTCCATATAGATATGGTTCTATCTATGTTTTAAATTTCATTGAAATCGGTTTGATAGTTTCTGAGAGGAAGAAATTTCCCCCTATCTTCCCTCTTGGTCCTACGATTCGACCCATTTTCAATAGGCTTGGTCCTTGTGCCAATATGAACCTATGACCCAAATTTCATCAAATTATCTCCAAAATTGCGACCTATACTTTGCGCACAAGGTTACATGGACAGCCAGCCAGCCAGCCGGACGGACATCGTTAGTTCGAATTTAAGGTGGGTCTAGGACCAATATTTTAAGGCGTTACACACCTCAGCACAAATGCATAATACCCTCTCCACTATTGTGGTGTAGGTACAAAAACGGCTAGCACCACTGGATTCAGCGACCCCGAATTAGGTTAAAAATCTTTCGTTCGTATCATACTAAAATATTAAACAGCAAATACTTTAATCTATCTATACAATATATAATTTCTTAGTATGTATGTCAGGATGTTTGCATGTATGTCCTATTCTTTCCGCAACTTTCTGAAGCCATCTGATGACATAGGAAGCTGAAATTTGGCACACTTGAAGTACTTTCACTGCGGAAGATCATTACGAAGCCATATTTTTGATTTTCGGCTTTTCAACTAGTATAACTTTAAAGGTCTGATAGAAAAGATGTTTTTTTTATAATATGGGGAACTTTGGGACCCACCCGGCACGGCTAGGCACCGTCGGATTGACATGAAAAATTAGATCAAATTTAAAAAAAGAAATCCCATACAAGATGCGACCAGTCTAATATACATATTATTTGTTTTCTGCCATTTGTAAAAAAAGACAAAGGTTTCAAGTTTGCACAAAATTATTTAAAAAAATTTGTTTACGAAAAGTACCAAACGTACTAATTTTTACCCACTTTTTCTAGCTTTTATGTTAAAGAAAAGAGATTTCAAGTTTGAACAAAATTTTTAAAATATTGGGAAACAACTTTAATTACTTGCTGGGGTTACGTTACAAAAAGTAGAATTTTCGCTGGAAATGCAAATATATGTACATATGTATGTATATGTACATATCGACACCTAGTTCAAAAGTGACTTAACTAAAAATTTTTATTTTTCGGGTTTATATGTTTTTTGTTTCTCTATATAAAAAACTAGCTGGCCCGGCAAGCGTTTTTTTTTTTTTTTTTGCCACATAACTTATTTCTTTCAGATGTAACAGTGTCTGCTAGCCAAATTTTAAGAAAAAATTATAGGCTATAGTTCTTTTCAGATGTTACACTATTTGCCTATCCAATTTCAAGAAAATTAATTGATTACACAGTACAACACATGATTTGCCAACTCAATTCTGTGAACTGTATGTGAAATAAGACCCAAAAAGAAGAATTTCTGCATCATTCGTTTTGTCTTCTTACCTGCGATTTGAAGTTAGTATCGATTTGAAGTTAGTACTATCGTATAGGGGAATTTATCACGTTTTAGGCCCTGTTGTTTGACATAGCTCGACAACCACTAGCCCAATTTAGTTGAAATAAATTTTAAAAAATTAAGAATTACAATTCCCTTAATCTGTTCATATATTGTTTTCCTATACAAGTAACACTTTCGAAGTTAAAAATGAATGTATGAAGGGAAAAAATTATTTTTTGCCTAAAAATTTAAATTTTTTTTTTTTAAAATACATAAAAAATCCAAAATGGAAAAAAGTTTCAAGTCTAGTTATTTTTTCGCAAAGTCACATAACCTATGAGCAAAATGAGACAAAGATCATAAAAATCGATGCACGCGTTTGTCATTTATTCACAATTAAGTAAATGTATGAATTTCAAAAATTTGCTCGAGATATGCACAACATTATTTGGAGAAAACATTGACACCTTTTTCATGATTCTGAGAATTAAAAAAAAAAAAGGAATAAACAAAAGGTTATTTGATTTTTATGATTGCGGTAATAAATGTACGTGGACAATTAAACGGAAAGTGGACCTTTTTATTATTTGGGTTTTTCCGGTGGCTACCTATATGATTTTTTTACAGAAATTGCACCCACATTTAAGGGTGGTCATTATTTGGAAAGTTTTGCACAGTTTGAAACGTACAAGTGCTGAATCAGGTATATAGCCAGCCGCCCTTAAAATATGCGCCCATTTATAAGTACCTGGCAGTAAAATATTCAAAAATACGTAGTATTTATAGGTGTGCATTGATCGATTTTTGGCATTCAGCCAGTGCCGACGAACGCGAACAGTAAAAGTGATTTTTCTCCAGTTTTTTAAAAGTGAATAACAACAAAACATAAAATATATCAATATGGAAAACAACAAGTGCTCATATTTGGATGAATATTGTTACGTTTGTGGTCATATCGTCCGAAAAAAGATTGAAAAAATTTGTTTACTGAGCAATTCAAAACCGCGTATTGTAATTATTTCGATGAAGCAGATTTAAGTGGTGCAAATTTTACGCCGAACACAGTGTGCAACAATTGTTATACTACCCTTCTAAAATGGATTCACGGAAAAATTAGAAAGTTATCTTTTATGAAGCCAGTAATTTGGGTGGAAGACACAACTGGACATGATGAATCCAGGTGCTATGCATGCATAAATTTTCGTCCTGGATTAAACAGACAACAATTGAAAACAAAAGTATACACTGCTGCATTTACTGCCACACTTCCAGTGCAACGCCCTGCTGATACCGATGCACCTAAACCTCCGAGTGCGGATACTGTGTCCCTGCTAGCCGAAACCGTTTTCACCAATCCGACCGATTTGGATGATGCTGATTGGATACCCGATATTGAAAATAGTGCACCACAACCGCTACCACAAATCGAAATGGATTACATTGTGGCCAAGCTGGGACTATCACAACACGACTCCGAATGGCTGACATCATTTTTGAAGAGAAGAAAACTCACACAGCAAAATGTCAGCGCAACATCATACCGACAACGCCAAGCTGATTTTCAGAAATTTTATTCCGTTGACGAAGCAAATACGTTCACGTACTGCCATGATATCCCAGGTTTAGTGAAAAAATTGGGAATGGATTATATCGCTGGCGACTGGCGTTTATTCACCGATGGTTCAGTTACTAGTTTGAAGGCTGTGCTGCTGCACAAAAAAAATAAAAAACCATGCATTCCATTGGGATTCAGCACAACTATGAAGGAAACGTATGAAGCATTGGGCGAAATTTTGAAGAAAATCAAATACGATGAACACAAATGGAACATTTGTTGCGATCTGAAGGTGGTCAACATACTACAAGGGATTATAGAAAAGGGCGGATATCCAAAATACTTCTGCTTCCTTTGTAATTGGGATTCACGATACAAAGGAAATCAATATCAATGTAAAGATTGGAAAGGAAGAACTCCCGAGCTCAACAAACAATTAAAATTACGCAATGAACCTATGATAAAGGACCTGGATGATATTTTGTTGCCACCGCTCCACATGAAACTGGGAATAGCTGGGAAATTCGTTGAAGTGGTGGTCAAAAAAGTTAACGGCGCCTTTGACTGTTTGAAATCCATCTTTCCGAAACTCAGTGATGAGAAAATTAAAAACGGTACGTATCGTACTCTGTATTTCAATATTGTCATATCTAAATTCGTTAATTTCTATACATTCGCATTACCAATAATTTTTTCGTTTTTCTTATGTATTTAAAACAGGTATTCTCAATGGACCTGATATTCGGAAATTGATCAAAAGTGATTCTTTCACACATTTGCTTTCAGAGCATCACGACCACCAACATGCATGGAACGCATTGAAAGAAGTAATAGAAGGCGTTCTAGGAAAGAACCGTGTCCAGCGAGAAGAGATACAGCAACGAGTGGACAGGTTGCTGTTTTATTTCGAAAAAATCGGTGCATCCATGACGCTGAAATTGCATTTCTTGCACCACCACCTCGATACTTTTTTGGCACAATCACCTCAGGAATCAGACGAACAAGGAGAGAGGTTCCACCAGGTGACCATGCCATTTGAAAAGCGGTTCAAAAGCAAAAAATTGGATGCATTGCTTGCGGAGGTTTGTTGGTGGAGTTCCACAATTATGCAGCTTGAAGAAAGCACCGAAGATGAAGACATTGAAATTGGTGGACACAGTGAAAGAAACACGCCCTTGAATAGTATGTGTATCTCGGATGACGATACAGACTCAGACCATGAATATGAACAACCTACGAAGAAAACAAGATCATCAGAACCACAAGCGTCAACTTCTACAAGGATGGATATTGCCAATAATTGAAAAAATGTTCTAAATTTTGTTTTTATGCATATTATAATTGCGTATTAATTGCATATTATTTTATTTTCATTAAGTTTTTATAAATAAAGTTTTTTTTTGCATGATAATTTTTTAATTTATATTTTTATTTTAAGGGTGGTGGCTATAACTGATTTTTGAAATTCATACCTTTACTCAATTGCGAATAAAAGCGAAACGCGTGCATCGATTTTTATGATCTTTGTCTCATTTTGCTCATAGGTTATGTGACTTTGCGAAAAAATAACTAGACTTGAAACTTTTTTCCATTTTGGATTTTTTATGTATTTAAAAAAAAAAAAAATTTAAATTTTTAGGCAAAAAATAATTTTTTCCCTTCATACATTCATTTTTAACTTCGAAAGTATTACTTGTATAGGAAAACAATATATGAACAGATTAAGGGAATTGTAATTCTTAATTTTTTAAAATTTATTTCAACTAAATTGGGCTAGTGGTTGTCGAGCTATGTCAAACAACAGGGCCTAAAACGTGATAAATTCCCCTATACGATAGTACTAACTTCAAATCGATACTAACTTCAAATCGCAGGTAAGAAGACAAAACGAATGATGCAGAAATTCTTCTTTTTGGGTCTAATTTCACATACAGTTCACAGAATTGAGTTGGCAATCAATTAACTGAAAAATGTTGTACTGTGTTAGTTAAGAAGATATAGGGAGGCGGAGCTTTTACCCCTCTTGCCCTATTTAATGTCCCGTCCTCTTTCCGATGTTACAGTGTATGCATGCCAAATTTTAAGAAAACCGGTTAATTACTTAAGAAGATAAAGGGAGGGGGAGCTTTTACCCCTCTTGCTCTATTTCACGCCCTAAATAATAAAAACTAATGGCTATAGTTCTTTCCAACTGTAACACTACTTGCCTGCGAAATTTCAAACAAATCGGTTGATTAGTTACGAAGATATAGGGAGGGGGAGCATTTAGCCCTCTTACCCTATTTCACACCCTATTCCCTATTCTCTGCATGCCAATTTTAAGAAAACCGGTTGATTAGTTTAGAAGATTGGGGAGTGGGAGCTTTTACCCCTATTGCAATATTTTGCGCCCTCTAGCGATATAAAATATACTCTACGACCTATTCTCATACCTAACAAATACACATACAAATTTTCATAAAAATTGGTCAAGCCGTTTCGGAGGAGTTCAAAATGGAGGGCATTTTGTTGATATTTGTATGGGAATATAAATACATACATGTTTCGGAATGAATGCAGTGTTCACTAAAATGGCTATAATTAATCCAAAGGTGGGTTATATGGTCCTCTCCTAGGACATCGTAATGTTAAATAGACCAGGTTTTTTCCATACGTTTGGGTTACTTGTGGACTAGTCCTGGTCCCTTGTGGACTACTCTTTACACGCGTGTTTGGACTGGTCCTATTATTTGCAGGGAACTCATGAACCAATACACATTTGATACAATACACGCATTCCAAAGAACATCAATTACTAACACAATGCAACTTATTTTTATATATATAGAAGATAGATATCAGTGTATTTCGTTGTTGTTAACTATTATTAAAAAATGGCTGTCTTTCTTTATTTTCAATTGGTAAAAAGTTGCAATTCATAAAAGTGACTTATTTTTAGTTGTTTCGAAAATATAATGGTAGTTGATCCCTACTGCTAAGTGCTAAATAGTCTTAATTCGAATTGTAACACTTTTGATAAACCAAATTTTTTTTGGAGCTTATATTAATAAGATTTGTGTCAATTTTCAATTTGGCATGTGTCAATACTTCAAAGGAATTCAGCTAAAGTTACATAACTCAAAATAATTCGGTAACTTGTGCAAATAATACATCAAGTATGATACAAGTAAAAATTGTTCATTATCTAGAGTTTAAAAAAACTTTTTAGATCGTAATCTGTATGGGTTTTCTACTAAATGGCCCAAAGATTTATTTTTAACTTTTTTTTTTTTTTTTTGGTATAAAACAGTTTATTCCGATTTCTAAAAAAATTAATGTGTTGTTTCCTGGTGACAAACAGTTTTTTTAGTGCTTTTCATATAAATTTTACTTCACAATCAATTGCCGGTCACCTGGAAACAGCACATGAGTTTTTCGAGTTGAGTCACTTTTGAACTAGGTGTGCGATATATCGAGAAAATTTCTTTAATTTTGTTTGCTACACAAACAACTGATGGAAAAAATATTTTCTTTAGAAAATTTAAAAAATTTGGGTTTTTCTACTGAAAACCTATCTCAACCGATGGGAGACATGATAGCAAACTTGATTTTCTATAATTTCTCTCATCATTTTCTAAATGCCAACGTGAAAAATTTGATGATTCGCTCATTCATTTCTTGTAGGGAAGTTTTTTTTAGACAGATTGAAAATTAGTTTTTAATAGAAATTTTTAAAAACAAGTGTTTTGTAGAAAATTGTATGATCAATAACAAGTGTTTTCCATTGGTAAGTTAACTGATACTACTTATAACTTTTTCAACCTACAAAAGATGACTTTTTAAACTTTAACGAGAAAAAAATATGTAGATTTCTTTTAAAAACAAGTTAAAGTTTTTTTGCCTAAAAACTGTTCATGACACTTTTTGATCTTACCTCTTCATTAAGCAAATGCCATTGTATTAAATCAATTGAGGGTAAAGGATCATAATCCCCTTTATCTATTCGTTCTTGGAAAGTTCTTAAAATTGTTTCCAATCTTGCTGAATTATATAAAATAAACGAAGCCCCTTTTGTACTGCCTTGGCCATTACGTATGATTCGTACAGGACTAGTATGCTTAACTTCCAATAAATCAACAGTAGCAGCAGCTGAACCTAAACGTTGCATTAAAGCACAAAAACGGACATCCTGCTTAACACGTATGCCATATTTGTGAAGAGCCATTAAAGTCATGTCATTCGAACGAATACTAAAAATTAAAAAACGAATTAAGATTTCTTATTTTATTAGAAAAAAAAGCTTGAATCTAGTTTAGCGACGCAGCTCCAAATAAAAAACAAGTACCTACCTAGGATGATACAAAATTTCATATTTTCTTCTTTTTATTTTATTTGGAGCTGCGTCGGTAAACTAGATTGGTTCCGAAAAATAAATGTTTTCTATAAGACACAAAACTTATATGTATATGTACCTCAAATAGTCTTTAGTAGACAATAGACATCGCCGTCCATTGTTTGAGGGATCTGTAACCAGGCCACATTTTAAAACGACCTCTGTACTGTTTTGCTCTATTTTCGAGGCTACACTTTGCACTTGTAATTCAAGGAAAGATATTCCGTCTGCAAAGGTTTTTTGTTTATCTACTTCATTCCATCGGGAGTACTTTAATACCTTTCGCAGAACACTATACAATAATTTATTTCTATAAAACGATAAATCCTCTTCACTTGGGTTCTCCTGCAGCGGATTTAAATACACTTTTTTATTTGCTGCTTTTTTTAAACAACCGTAATTGTCACTTCTTAAAACTTGAGGCAATAAATTTGCAAGAATTACACTCCTATTCAAATGCAAATGTATCCTCTCCTGCCTCACTACTAGTTTTTCAACAGGAAACGACCAATTATTAGCCTGCTCCAAGAAATTACTTTTCTCTACGTTTATAAATTCTTCTGCACTTGTTATTCGGAAAGCTGCTTCATTTAGTTGTCGTTTAGGCTTCGGAAAATAATTAAGCCAGATTTCAGGTTTACAAGGAAAACTCACATCTCCACATTGTGCCAACTTTTCACTGTGTGTTCTTATTAAAGTTGAAATTTGACGATAATTTTCCAATTCATCGTCTTCTGGCGAGTTAACAAAGTAATTTATAATATTTTTTAACAATATATTTACAGGATTTTCCATTTTATTTCTTTAATACGAGCAACACGAAGCGCAAATTGTTGAGCGTCAGTCCCGCTTTTTACAGTTATCTCGTTGCAACAGTTGCAATGCAACTTGCAACAGTGTTCCCAGTTTTGGGGATTTATCCCCAAATTGGGGATTTTTTTGTAATTGGGGATAACAATTTTGTAAAAATCCCCAGGAGATTTTTTGGGGAAAAGCTCTTTTTTCGCTGGTGATTTTTGGGGATAATATATTATTATAAATTCCATTTTTGCAATGGCAGGTAGGTAAAGGTACAAATTTTAGTATTTTTTGAGGTTTAAAACTTTTTCAAGAACTTTTTGAAATGATAAAAATTCACGCATAATTATTTTTTTACGTTTTTCCGTTACCCTTGTTACATACTATACATATAAACATAGATACGTAGAACTCAATTGTTAAATAACATCAGTTTTAATATTACACAAATAGATTTATTTTACTTGAGGGTTACACGATCAAGTTTTGCCTATCAAGTTTTAATACACTCACACTTTTTTACCAATACACTCATACTTTTAAAAATTGATACGAACTTGCCTTTAAAATTCTCCTTCCAGTGAGTGTTTCAATTTAAGTTCAAGGAAACAGCTGATTTCAAGGTTAGTGAGCAAATTTTTCGTTTCTCTTTATAAATGTTTTTCTTGATGGCATCTTGAAAGTAAATTGCTCAAAAATTTAATGCAGCCTACGTCACAACTATCAATTTTTGGAAATTTTGACAAACAGTATATGTAAAATACTATCAACAAAAACTTGAGCGTGTAACTGCAGTGTTAATAAACCGGTGTATGCATATCTTTCCATTGACATAATATTCTGTATTTGATTTTTAGGAAAATGTGGGGATTTTTGGGGATAAGAAAATAGCTATTTTGGGGATTTTTGGGGATGAAAAATCGCAAATTGGGGATAAGGCTTAAAATAAAACTGGGAACCCTGACTTGCAAGTTGTTTGAATTTTGTTGTTTATTCTGGTTTGTTGTGACTATGATATTCGTTTGGATGGGAAAGAGTCGCCATCATGTCTTACTTGAGGGTTACACGATCAAGTTTTGCCTATCAAGTTTTAATACACTCACACTATTTTACCAATGCACTCATACTTTTAAAAATTGATACGAACTTGCCTTTAAAATTATCTTGCCAGTGAGTGTTTCAATTTACTTTCAAGACAACAGCTGATTTCAAGGATAATGAGCAAATTTTTCGTTTCTCTTTATAAATGTTTTTCTTGATGGCATCTTAAAAGTAAATTGCTCAAAAATTGAATGCAGCCTACGTCACAACTATCAATTTTTGGAAATTTTGACAAGCAGTATATGTAAAAGACCGTGTAACTGCAGTGTTACTTGAGGGTTACACTTACACGATCAAGTTTTGCCTATCAAGTTTTAATACACTCACACTTTTTTACCAATACACTCATACTTTTAAAAATTGATACGAACTTGCCCCTCCAAGAAATTGGTAGAGTGTTTTCCGATTATCTACGGAATTTTAACTACTTCGTCACATTTGGTAGTTAAACGGTGGATTTTGCGGAATTTAGCAGCAACAAAATACGTTACAATCGAATAATGAGTCCTAAAATTACACTTTTTCGCCACTTTAAAAAGTTGTTCATGGAATTTTAATAGTTATACTATTACAAAAATAACACAAATGAACATTGCCCATAAAAGATTGACTTCTTCGCAACGATTTGCACTTAAAAAGTGAATACCAAGTACAGAAGAAATTTGCCTTAGTTATGACAGTTTTTACTCTAATTGCAATGTGTTCGGTGGTGCGTGAGTGTGATATAGTATAAATCTGTTAAAATAAAGTAAAATTTCATATTTTTAAACTTTAAATAATTATATTGTACTAAACGCTGGATCCAAAAATTACCGCGCGTTCTAGTACACAAAAGTATTAAATGAGTGCAATAAACAACCCAAACTCATTCATCGAGTAGATTACATGCAGTCTACAACTGACATGAAATGCTTAACATTAACACTAATATGATGTTAGTGTTAAGTATAGACTCATCATGTTAGAGGTTTTCTCATGTTATAACACGGTTGTTAATGCAAATGTTTTGACAACGCTTTTATAACATCATGTTATAACAGCAAATCATGTCAGTTGTAGACGTGCAGTGCAGTAAGGTAGATTTTTAATAATTTCTCATACATTCATTTTTTTAAGCCAATAAAAATTAACTTAAAAACAAACGATAACGGTCTTTTTTAAAGTATAATAGTGATATTTTGAACTGTTTGTTTATTCAATGAATTTAATAATTTTTGTTGAAAATTTGTATTATTATTTTTCTAGTGAAAATAAACATTATTAGTGATATAGTACTCTTTCTTTGTACAGTACCAAGGCGAATTTACTTCAGGTGGTGTCGAAAAGACAGCCGGTTTTTTTTTTTGTCCAGTACCCATGTTCTGTAACTATAGTGAGAACTTCTCGCGTCGAAAAGATGTGACACAAAATATTCCATCGTTTCTCGAAAAGTGAGAAAAAAGTGTGTCTGTAACTCATGTCGAAAACTATCAAAAGAGTTTACGTCGTTACGTTATAAATGTCATAATATTGCACTCGAAGCCGATGTGACATTGCAGACATTGAAAACGCCAGTAACAAATAACGTTGACGGCGACCAAAATTTACTAAAATTGAAAATTGTTCAACGACGGCGGCGAAATTAGAACCGTCGGCTTTACCAAATAATGTAAAGTGCGACTTTAATGTTTGTTGTTTGCAAACGATTTAAAAACATTCGTATATTTTATATAAATGTTAAAAGCAAAATAATTAAACAATAAAAAAATGTGCCAAGAACAAAATATTATTATTATTATTATTCTTTGTATTTTGCATTTTTAAGTGTTTTTTTTGGTGTTACAAGTTTTTCTCGCCCCGTTTTTATACGTGAGTTTATTTGACAGTTCAAAGCGGAAACTTTTCGCACAAAAATATTACAGACACACTTTTTCTGAAATTTGGCGAGTAATTTCCTTACGTGACAGCTAGTACTCGCCAAAAAAAGTTGCAGATACAGTTTAGTGAGAAAAACAGCTGTTTGTTTCAATTTATGGCATTTCTGTTTCATTTCACACATTTCAATCGAAAAGTTTACTGACGCGAGAGTTACAGAACATGGGCACTGGCCAGATGTGTCAAAAGTTTGTTTACATGTGCTTTTTAAAATTGAGTTTTTAAATAAACATTTTGCTTTACAACTTATAAATGAAAAAATTAAACAATAAAGAAATGATAAATTAAACTATGTATAAAAATTAAGTTAAAATCTTTTTTATATCACCAAAACTAATTTTTACCATTATAACTATAGCTTAAAGCTATTTCTATGATTATGTGCAGTTTAATATTTAAATGTATAAAATGAACACAGAAAAGAAACGGCTTAGATTATTTTAAATACAACATTAAATTCAACCGAATTTGGGAATTAATGCTCACAAAAATTGCACAAGTTTATGTTAGAAAAACTATTATTTTCTTAATTCCAAAAATAATTTTATTTTTTTTTTTCATTTTTTTTTCTCAATTATTTTTGTTAATTTTAGTTTAGGGATGCCAGATAAATTTTTTCTTCAATCCCAAATTTAAAATAAAAATTACTTAAAATATCCCCTCTAAAAATAAAAAGCCACTAAATAATTCTTTAAAAAAAAAATTATTTAGTTTAGCATAGATAAGCACACTAAAACAATAATGTCATGTAACCAATTTTACAATTTGGTAATTATCTTACAAATTCTGACCAAAAATCTACGTTATTAAAAGAAGTGGAAGTTGTGATCAGTTAATCTAAGATATAATTAATAGATTTTAAATTTCTTGTTCCTATGACTAGTGGTAAAAATATAAACCTTAAAGCATCATGAGAACATTGGCAAACATGCTTCTAGCATGAATGGAGTCTGCCTGGAAATCCATGTTACACCATTTTATATCGTTTAAGAACTTGAAATGTTCACAACTTCACAAAATTCCAAATGTGGAGAATTAGGGCTATAATAACGACCCACAAACTCATCCATTTAACGCGTAAAATATTAATTGGCTTAGCCATTCAAGAGTGTTCTTTAAATCGAAAAAGCAAAACAATAAAATTGTTCAGTTGTTTGTAATACTCTTTTAAACTAATTTGTATAATTTTTATTATAAAATTCAGTTTAACAAAGAAATAATTGTTTAATATTTGTCGTAAAATTCTTTTATCACGGAAATCTTATTAAAATATTACATATACAATTTTTGGGTTTTTTGTTTTCGATTTTCAGAACACCCCTGAATACGTTTAAAAGTATTTTTACTTCAAAGAGTTTTAACAGGTCAACCTAAACAAATGGGGCAAACGTTTTTTAGATGAGAAATATATGCTGCTGATTAATTTTAAATAAAAAACTGATATTTACTGATCAGCAAATCAGATTTTTCAGCCGTCCGATATTGTATTTGCGCTATAATTTGTTTCATATATATTGTATTAAAATGAGTTTTGTACATAAAAAGTCTTACAGATTTTATATATGTATGACGGCTTGTAACAGAAACAAATCTATCAATAATTTCCCTAAAAAGAAAAATGTTTTTTTTTTTACATTCTCAATATAAGCCCGAAATTAATTGTTTTAAACTAATTTGAGATAAGAACCCCAAATCTGGTAGCCCTGCTTTAGTCAACTGTTTTATACAAAGCGAATTCATATATATATTAATTCGCCTTGTTTTTGACATTACATGACCGAAAAATAAAAACAAAATACATGTTGTTTTTTGTGTTGTTGACCAAGGCCCATTGAAAAGGTCTGCGCAAGAAGCCTGATGATCATTGTTTATGTTCTTTTTAGTTGTCTAAAGTTGTTCACATTTTGCTTACATGTGCATGTATACGTTTGTTTACGTTTATGGTATGCCACACATACACCTTTTTTCCTTTTGCTTTGTATATGGGGTAGTAAATTTTTGACAACTAAAAAGAATCGTTTTTTGTTTTTGTACAAGTAAGCAGACCTGATAGATGGGCCTTGTTGTTGACTTGTTGTAGTCTCGCCGCCACCTGAAGTAAATTCGCCTTGTACAGTACTTTTTAATTATTAGAGCTGGCAACGCCGAAAATGCATTTGTCAAAAATATAAAAAGAAAAAAAATTCGAGCTTATATTATTATTTTTACAAATTAATTAAAAAATCAAATATTTTGCTGAAATAATTTTTAAATAGAAACAAATTATTATAATTTAGTATTAAAAATGTGTGTCGTAATAGATTTAGATGTGGTATGTTTGATATGTTTGACACCCAACAAAGATATGCATCCAATTTTTACAACAGATTTGGAAAATAATGAACTACAAATTGCCCAAAAAATTTCCATCCTCTCAGAATTAAAACTTGATCAAAATAACCATACACTTCCAAGAAAAATGTGTAGCGAGTGTTTACAGGACTTGAAAGCCGCCTGGCGATTTCGGAAAAATTGCCAAGCGGCCGTTACCATATTCCAGACAATTGTTAAATTAGGCAGTGCGCAGCAACAACAGACAGATGCCACAGTCAAGGAACAAATTCAGGTTCCACAGGGCCTGCAAATAAAACGTGTCGACAATCGCAGTGAGGGTGAAGAAGAAATAAAGGCAGAACTTTTAGAGCAAGAAAAGACCGTCGTCGTGGAAGAATTCATAATTAATAATGATAAAGTGGGTTCCTCGTTATATGAAGAATTGGCACCACATAACTATGTGGAAAGTCAAGAAAATGAAAGTAATGAGTATCAAATATTAGAAGAAACTGAGGAACTTGCTGAAAATGATGAACAGCGTGTGGAGGAACAGAATGAGGACTTTAAAAATGAAGATGAAAATAATTTAGTAGAATATTACTTAACTGAAGACGGTGTCACAGATGAAGCAACGATTAAAATCGAGAATAAAATGACAACTAAACCTAAAGCAAATCAAGACGAAAAGGAAGCAAATTTTAAGAAACAGTCAGAAGAAATAATTCGAAGACAAATTATAAATGTAGAATATATAGAAGGAATGAAAAAACAACATTGTAAAGCTCGTTCTAGAAAGCAAAATGTACCGCGAAAGCAAGTTGCCAAAATAACGAATGTTGTACAGTCAAAAACTAGAGGAAAAGTTGTTATTGATAATGCAAACAGCGCTAAAGAAGCTACTGAACCTGAAGTTAGACAAGTAAAATCTCGTAAACGTAAATCTCTATCGCCCGAAACAAAAACTCCAAAAATCTGTGAAATATGTGGTAATTCCTATCGTTTCCAACACGCTTTAAACGCTCACATGCGACGCCATTATAATGACAAACCTTTCCCTTGTGAATTCTGCGACAAAGCCTTTGTGTCCAATGTCGAACTCCGACGTCATATGCGTGTTCATACCGGCCAGAAACCCTACGCTTGTCAATACTGTGAACGACGTTTCTCAGATTTTGGTTCACGCATTAAACATGAACGCACACATACTGGCGAAAGGCCTTATCACTGCATAACCTGTGGTAAATCGTTTGCCTACCCTCATGTTCTTTCCGTTCACGTGAGAACTCATACAGGAGAGAAAAGATTCCGTTGTGATTATTGCACCAAAGGATTTACAAAAAAAGCTTATTTAATATCTCATGTCAATCAACACCACAGTAATTCCAATGATTTTCAGGTTGTAGACGATTCTATAGACAATAGTCAAAATCAATCTAAGTCGGAAAGCTTCGAAGAATGTATCTATACTACTGAATTCGTAAATGATAGTGTGATTGATGAGAATGAAGAATACGATGGAGATGATAGCCATGAGACTGGTCAAATAGATATAAGACAATCTTCGATGCAGCCGAAAGTGGAAATTTATGATGATTCAGAAATACAAGAAATTGTTGAAGTGCAGCCAGATGAATTTACAATAACAGTGCGATAAATTGTTTAAAAAAAAATTATTTTTGCTTCATTATTCCTTCTTTTAATTTTAGTATTGAATATTTTTTAAACTATGTACTCGAGATAATGCAATTAAATGAATATAGAAAAGTTCGGAATTAACTTAATGTTTAGTAAACTGCATATTTTTCTTTGGGTACTTTTGATTTTTGGTGCTTTTATTATCCTTTTCCACAGGTGGAAAGGGAATCAAATCCGCGTTATGCAATGGACAATTATGGGCCCATTTAAATCTAAAAATGAAAGATGTATGTATATAGTAAAATTGAGGATGCTCGGTAGGTATATAATTTCCCGGATGTTTGTGCTTTTTTTTGTTGGTTCAATGTCAGGCATCACCAAAAGGTTATTTAAATAAAAAGTGCTTCCACCTAATATAAATATATTAGGATTTGATAGTAAAATTAAACAAAACTATTTTTTGCAAAATATAAAAATGTTAATTTTTCCAGGCATATTTTACAAAGATAAAAATTGTTCAAGAAGAATGAAAGATGTTGCATAATTCAAAAATTTATTCGAACTGGGCAATAAACAAGCATCAGCTAATTTGCGTGAGCGTCAAAAACTATTCATATATGCGCTTTGGATGCATTTAACAGTGAAACATTTCCGAACAGTCCCAAATAAAAGCGGTGCACACCGTATAAAATATATTAAAGGGAATGAAATAAATATAAATTGCTTGTGGTTTTTGTTCGAGTTATACTTGTTGTAGTACCGAGACAACCTGTAATGAATTTGTCTCTGAAATAAAGTAAAGCCGAATGAAAGTCCCTGTCTTGTTTTTTTTTTTATATATATATAAATTTTTTAAAATTTTTAAGAAGTTTTTAACTTAAAGACTTTCATTATTAAAGATTTGCTTGTTTTTTTGTGGTATTTACCAACAAATAAATATTTTAACTATTTGACCTTTTTTCCGTTTTGGTGATTTAAGTTTGCATTTTTTAGTAATCTTAAAAGTAAGGTGACTTCTGTTTATTTTTTGCTTAAATAAAATATAAATAATTTTGCATAAGGTATATTTAAAATTTATGTTATGCACATTCCATTTTAACAACTAAAACTCATCAAAACATTGTACCTATTTATATAAAAAATTTAATCAAAACTAAATAAAAATCTATAATGCGACAACTTTCTTCTTTTCGGCCATTCGTTTTTCGCGCAACATTTGATAAGAAACGCCAGGATCCTTGTGTGAACTGCGTGGAAAACGCTTGACTTTGGGAGCTTTTTGTTTTCCAGTCGCCACACTTACTGGTAGTATATTGCGTTTTTGGAAGTTCTTAAAACGATCCACCAGCAAACTAGACTCTTGTTTAATATTACGCACATTACCGGACAAGTCTTCAGGCATAGTAAGATCTTGATCAGGTTCTACGTACTTAAGACGACCCAAACGTTTGGGTTCAAATTTCTTTTTTAAAACAGACTTTTTACGTCGCTTTTTCAAATCGTTGAGTTTTTCTTCTTCGGCCAGAACCTCAGCTTTGAGAGATTTAAGGCGATTAAGGTCAGCAATTTGTTTTTTCAAAGCCTTTTTCTTTGCCACCTTCTTTTGGAGTTCTATTTGTTTAAGCTCCTTGTTGCGGGCCACATTTGATTTTTTTTTATTTTTTACCGGAGGATTAATAGAGTGATAGGGAACATTTTCATCCTCTTCATTTTTGGCTTCGCCCTCATTTTGCTGATATTCATTATTTTCTCCTTCATCATCATCAATGCCAGCACTTAATTCCTTTAAACGTAGTCGGTCTCGCTCTTCAGGGGTTACTTTCGAAAACATTAAGGTTGTGACACGTTTTAAATGTTTTTCTTTTTTTATAATACTTGTTTCTTTGTTGACAACTGTTTTGATCAGATTTTGATGATCTTGCAACGAAGGATTATAGCTTATGCCAGGATGAGGAGGCTCGAATTTCCTGGTTTGAATAAAATAACCAAACGTTATATACTTTTTTTTACTTTTGTACCAATTATGTTTTACTTACTTTGCTTTAGTTGTTTTATGTCTTATGCTATCGTGCACCTTAATGACTGGTAGACCTAAATTTTGGGCATGATATACACTCAGCTCCTTTGAAATCCAACCTTTCTCATCTTTAAGACCAGGTATTTTATCACGGAAATCTTCTTCAGCCCACAAATTCTTATGGGTATCTGATACTTTAGACGTCTTTTTCTTAAGTCTGGCTTCTACTTTGGCATAGGTTTTAAGGCGATCTTGATTAGCTTGAAAATCTCTAGGCTTTTTTGGGTTATAAACCTCTTCTTCAATATTACGGCCAGCTTTCTTTTGATTTTTAATTATATTTCTGTTAAAGATACCTATTTAATGTGAAAACAATATTATTTTTTATTTCAGTTACCTTTTTACTATAGGGTCTTGCACTTTAGAAGTGTTTTCCAACGATTGGTAAGACTTCATCGGCTTCCGAGCATTTAGTTTTCGTTTTTGTTTTTCTGTAAGAAATTTCTTTTTGTTAGCTTCCGATGGTGTAACATCGACCTGAAAGAGTTCCTGATCGGTTTTATCATCAAAGGAACTAACAAAAATTAAAATAAATTGTAAAATTTGTCAAAAACAATTATATTTTTCCTTTTACCCGATTCTTTCTTCTTGTCTTTGCTCTTCCAGATATTCTTCTACATCTTTAATGTCCGTTTTACGCCAGGCTGATTTATTTTTCTTAGAAATTCGTTTCTTCTTTTGTATTTCAGACATTTTTTGGGAATTATTTTCTTTGACTCAACTCCAAAAAAACAATGCACGTGTTGCCTTCAGATATCATACGAAAACAAAATGTTAGTAGAGTTGCAAAATTTCAAAGTAATTGGGTATCCTTGTTATGTGTGAGTACTCAGTACTAAGCAGCGTTGCCATATAATTTTTCAAAAAAACTTTTTATTTTTTAAGCTACGTTCACAATCAAAAAAACAATTTCTGTTTTTCTTCTATCTTTTTCTTGATGCAAAATGTGTGTGGTTGCAAAAGAAATTGTTGCTCTATTATGAATACCAAATGAAAATGTTTTTTTGATTGTGAACGTACTTTTAAATAAATTTAAAGTACATTTTTTATTGAAAAAATTATAAACAAATACATAGGAAATTAGACTTTAGAAAATTATATACCAATTATCATTATTTCTGCGGCTGCATTATGACGTTCCACTGCTTGCGTGGTTCTAGAAATGGAGGTAAACGTACGTGTGACCAATTAATTGTGACCAAAAAATCAAATACATACTTAAAAAGCTATCAGGATTTTTAATAGCATTATTTGTTTCTTTGTTACCACCGGAAAAACTTAAACGATTATCCTGGTCAAATCCACCACCCGCATGGCCGCACCCTATTGGGTGACCACTACTTTCAAAACTACCGCTTAGTACATGACCTCTGTTCAGCGTTGCCATTTTGGTGCCTTTCGGGTATTTTTTGGTGCTTTTTTGCTCATGCAATACCCGAAATTTTGTTAAACACCCGTTTTTGAAAAGCGGGTATTTATAGTGCTTTTAACAATTTCTCACAGTGCTTTTTAGTGCCTTTTACAATATTTATTTTTTTTGTACCATTTTTTAAAACTTCTATTATATTGAGGATGATTAAGATGAGATTTGCTTTTTGGGGTACAATTTTGGGAAGGCCTGTAAAGATTTTAAGGTTTCAAATGATAAAAAAAACTGATAAAAGAAAGTTGCATTCGTTTTACCAAAAACTTTATTTACGAGGTTAGAGCTAGGCTTCCTGGCAATTTGGAAATTTTACAAAACGTTTACTTTTTTGCGTTGACAACATATTTTTTTTATTAAAATTTGGGCTGTCATTTAGTTTTATAAGGAATGGTCGGTCACTGCAAATTTTCGGTAATTGCAACAGGCCAGATTTTTTCTAACTACGAAAATCTAGCTCGCACTTTATTACTGTTTTACGACCAATTCAAACC
Source organism: Pollenia angustigena (assembly GCA_930367215.1). Lineage (NCBI taxonomy): Eukaryota > Metazoa > Arthropoda > Insecta > Diptera > Polleniidae > Pollenia > Pollenia angustigena. The sequence continues at coordinate 120,400,371 of OV884059.1, read as the reverse complement.
CAGCTGATGATGATCCAAATGATTTGGTTGATATAATTTTTATTGAAGGTAATCTATGTATATATAAATCGGCTAAGGCAAAACAGTTAAGAACACTTTCTCCTCCGTATGTCAACCGATTTGAACAAAATATACACCATTTAAGAGGTAGAAGTGCACAATGTATATTTTATTAAAATCTGTTCAATAATTTCAGAGTTATAAGCGTTCAAAATTGTAACTAACAAAAATGCAAAATAAATAAATAAAAATTTATTTTCAATTATCAAATAATAAAAAATTAGGGTGATCGATTATTCGACATTTTTCAGAAACCGGTTTTCGAATATTTCGACTATAAAAATCAAACCAGGCAAAACAGTTAAGAACGCTTTCTTCCTTTGTTTGTCAACCGAACCTCTATGGGGAGAAAAAAGGGGAAATATGGAAAACTAAATTTCTTTTTTTTTACTTTTCTGTGCTTCATTTGATAATTGTTAAATTTTCTGTAATATAGAACTTAGAAACATAATATTATAGGTGTAGATCCTGAGTGAGTGATAACCTATAAGATAAAAAATGCTGGTATTTTTTGTTTTTCATCTGGAACTTTTTGAATTTTCGTTAACATTCGACCTATAAAGATAAAATTATAAATTAAACTGGGTGAATAAGAACATGTTAGGGGTACTTTGGTACTTTTCGTTGTACATCTGGTACTTTGATTAATTTTCGTTAATATTAGACATAGAAACATAAAATTAAACGTGCAACGTCCTGAGTGGATGACAATATATATAATCGAGACTTTTTGATACTTTTTTGTTTTTCAATTGGTATTTTTTATACGGAACTTACAAAATTAAATTAACTCACGTAGAAGATAATATATGAACCCGAGGTTGGTCCCTCGCCAAATCGATCCACTTTGAAGGAAAAAATAAATGCTGGAAACAAATAAATTCATATATCGTCATCTTAAAGGCCTAATAACCTATCTGCAAACATTTCAAAATTGAGTTTTTTATGGATTTTTATTCCCTATATCATAACGCATATGTGTGCAAAATTTTGAACACGTTGTTTCGCCAGAACAACTTTTTAAATTTTATTTTTCATTTTTTTTATTATTTTTATTATTTATTTAATTTTGCTTGAATTTTGAATTTTTTTAATGAATTAATTACTTTAAATTACTGCTTAATAAATTATTAAATTTTAACGTCAAACAGCTTGGGAAATTGTTTCCCAACTGTTATACTGTTTTAATTGTTTAGAACCATTTTTAAAATAAAGATTAATTCTGTATTGTAAACGAAAGCAACCGGTCTTGTACTTATTTTCGAGTGTGATTTTTGATTTTAAAAGAAACTTTAAAACAACCTTAAAAAAAAAAAAAATATTATTTAATTTAAATTAAATATCCTTAAAAAATATTAAGGAAAAACATTTTGGCGCCCGAGCAGGGACTGTTTTAAAAAAATAAATAAATCTTAAAAATCCACGGTTACCATTACCGTACTTTCGGTTTCGTTTTGTGTAACTAAGTTTTAATTTCGTGCGTCGTTAGTGCAACAACCCGAAAAGACAAATAAAACAAAAATAACCACAAAACAATCAACATCCAACAAATTTAAAAACCCAACAATATAACCAACAGCAGAAGGAAGTCATCCAGATGCCTAATTGCAACTGCATTTTGTGCCAAAAGGAAAGTGCCGAACGTCAACAAACTTCTAACCAGGTATTAAAGAACAAATAATTGTGTGAGACTTTGTAGCAATTCAATTTAAAAAATTAAACTACTAATATTCATTTGCCAAAGTTTATTTTCCACACCAAAATTATTCGTTCTTTTAATGAGATTTGTATTACTAACAATCGCCTAAGTAGTGAAATACACAAACATATAAAAATAAAAGTGCTTTTTATTGTTCGCAAGTTAATTATCATTAACATAAAATTAATAAAACATAATTATCTAGCGCAAGTGTTGAAAAAACCACCACAAACGGGAAAAAATCCGCCTCCTCGCTGTAATTTTGCCATCACTTACCGTTCGTTCTCTTTATTTTCATATTCCGGAGTTTTTCATTTGCTACAAAATTAAAAATTTTTATTAAATTGTAACTATTTACATACTTACATATTTCCAATAAATATTTACTTTTTTATTGTGTTACATTTCTTCTTTAACTCGCTCGTTTTATTATATGACGTTTGCTTTGTTTAACTTTCTTTAAACTCGTTACTTATAAGTAGAAAAGTTTACCAACACTGTGTATTGATCTGATTGGCAACATCATTGATCAGAGGTAAACAGCGAGTAAAAACAAAAACAAACATAAACATAAACAAATAACAAGAAGAAGAAAATATTTAGTGCACAAAATAAATAAAAACAATTTGAAATTAATAAATAAATATAAATTATATTAAATTAAACAAACAGTAAATAGTTGAGAATTTTTAAAAGAAAGAAAAACTGTGTATGAAAAATAATATACGTTAAATATTGTGAAAATAAATCGAGGAAAAATAATTATTATCGGACGGACATTTGTCAAAGTGATCGCGAGTGAATTTAATATTCAAGAGGCTGTGGTAAGCTAGTGATACATATACTACGTTTATACGCACCACTTATTCGCAAATAAATATATTGCAAGTAGAGAATATTGCCGCATAAACAGTGAATTAAATTTTTATTTGCGAATAGCTAACTCACGAAAACAATTCCTGATTAACGACACTATTTGCAAATAAGATTTTAAGCATTGCCACACTTTTAACCGTTTTACGTTTTTATTTCGATGTGGCACATTCATATGACAACAAAAGTAGAATTAAATCAAAAATGTGCAAATAATTCTAAAAATACACAATAATTTTTGATCTTTTCCATTTAAAAAATAAAAAGTTTATAAACATACAGTGCTACTAAATGAATAAATTTTCCATCTGGCATCACTTACAAATAAGAATTTTCATTAAGAAATAGACATATAAAAAGTAAGTTAGTTAATCGCAAATAATTTTTATTCGCGAATAGGCTACGCATAAACGTAGTAATAGAGAGACAAAAACTAATTACATATTAAATTCAATTTGCTTGTTTTATAAACAACAATATACATACATATAAATATTTTGTCATTTGTTTTAACTTTTTCTTTTGTTTGTTTGCGGTGCAACCCAGCAAACATTTTTGCGAAAATTTTAACGCGCCAATAAAATATTTTTATTTTACCGATAATTTTGAAAATCATTGTGAATCGAGAAAAAATTATTGAAATTACTCTTCACAACCCAGCGAACAATTGTGTTTTGAAATTAATTAAAAAGTTTCCCTACATTTTTTGCAGTTTAATTGCAAAATATTAATAAATAAAAAATAGTTGAAACCTAAAAATTTCTGTACCATATAAAAGGTTGTTTCTGCAATAGCATTGAGACAGTAAGTTGATCTCGGAACGTTTTTTATTAATTTTTTCGTGTCACTGAGACAACGTTAAAGTTCCTTGAGGTCCTTCCGGAAATTTTTAAGATAAAAAAGTATTTAAAATTAACTTTGTTTCCTATTTATTCTGTTGTTGATCAAATAATTCTCGACTACATTATGGCAGGCGGCAAAAAGCAAAAAGGTTCCGCTCCTAGTCTTGAGAGTTTATACCAACAGAAAAACACAATTTTAGGCAACGTGGCAAGAATACGTCGTTCCATTAAAGAGAAGACAATTTCGTTTAATCAGAATGAGTTGCAATGTAGGTTAGAAATTTTAAATTCATATATTGAGGACGCAATGGATATTTAGGCAGAGATAGACATTTTAGATCCGTCAAATAATGAAAGGTCTGATTTGGAAAATTTATGCGTTTCCACTAAAAGTATGCTTCTGGGGTATTTAACTCCAAGGCAAAACAGTTTTGCAGAAACCACTTTAGGTTTCCAGCCTCATCATAACCGACTTCCAAATATGAAGTTGCCGAAATTCAGCGGAAAATATTCCGAATATAAAAACTTTATAAGTTTATTCGAGAGTTTGGTTGATAGTGATACCACTCTGACTGAAATTGAAAAATTCAACCATTTGATATCATGCTTGTCAGATGAAGCTCTAGGCACGGTTAAAGCCTATCAAATAAGTGAGCAAAATTATTCCAAGGCTTTGCAAAGTTTGAAAAGAGTTTATGACAATCCCTGTCTGATATTTTTCGAAAATATCACTAAATTATTTGAGTTGCCGGAAATGTCTAAACCATCGGCAACAGCCTTGAGGTGCATGATCGATACGGTTTCGGCCATATATGGGTCACTTTTGTCAATTGGTGACGACAAAGCAATTACTAACGCGATAATAATTCACTTAGTAATGACAAAAGTAGATCCGAGCACTAGATCAAAATGGGAAGAACAACTTGATTACGAAAAGTTGCCCCTATGGAGTGATTGCGAGGCAGCTTTGAACAAAAGGTATCAACACATTTCAGCTGAAGAAGCTTCAAGTTCAAGGTTAAGGCCTACTGCCAATTTTCCAAAGAAAAATGAAACGTTTTCTAAAAAGAAATCAAAGTCTTCATTTGTAAGCCAACCCAATCCACAACAAGAGGCAGTGAAATGTTTGTTTTGTGCATCTGCTCAACATTATGTATATAATTGTCCTTCGTTCTCAGCAGTGCCTGTACAACAAAGATTCGACTTTGTTAAGGGCGTTCCTGCCTGTATTAATTGTTTAAAGAAAGGTCATTCTGTGACGAAATGTAAATCGTCAAAATGTCGAGTTTGTAGTCGCTCACATCACACTTTACTACACATTTATGCTGCAAATAATGCACAACCAGTAAATGAAAGTAGTTCTGATCCTAATAGAGCTTCAACTTCGAGTGCTTCTGTTAATCATTCGTCTTCAAGCCAAGACAATGTAATATTGGCGACCGCATTGGTTAATATTAGAAATAGATCTGGTCAATATGTTTTGGCTAGAGCGTTATTGGACTCCGGTTCACAAATTAACTTTGTAACTGAGGAACTATCTCAGCGACTACAACTCCGAAAAGAAGAAAGAAATCTCAGTTTACTTGGTATAGGTAGAACTAATTCTTCCGCCAAATTTAAGCTACAGGCAACAATAAGATCTCGAATGAATTCACATGAGTTTTCGTCAGAATTCTGGATTCTTCGATCGATCTCAAACTATCAACCAGATCATAAAATTTCGACACATGGTTGGAATTTGCCTTCTAATATAGAATTAGCTGATCCATATTTTAATAAACCTCAAAAAATAGATATGTTGATCGGCGCTGAGATTTTCTTTGAATTATTATGCGTTGGTCAAATTAAACAAAATCCTAACAGTCCAACACTCCAGAAAACACTTCTAGGATGGATTGTTTCGGGAAAATATAGGGAGCCAAAAAATACTGATACGAATGTATGCCATTTAAGTACCCTGAAAGAAAACGAGGAAGATTCACTTGACTTAGTTGTCCGTAGATTCTGGGAGTTAGAAGAAATGCCTAAAGGGGTAAATATTCTTTCGGTAGAGCATCAAAAATGCGAGGAAAGTTTTTTGAATTCTATTCAACGACTACCCTCGGGAAGATTTAAAGTGGCTCTGCCGTTCAAGGCGAATCCTAATACTTTGGGTCTTTCTTTTGAAACAGCAAAACGACGATTTCTGTCATTAGAACGTCGACTGTCGAAAGATCCACAAATGAAAGAGATGTATAACTCCTTTATGAAGGAATACATTAACTTGGGACATATGTCTATTACAGACAACAAAATTCCCAATACGCCACATTATTTTATCCCGCATCAATGTGTATTACGTCCACAGAGTTCTACTACAAAATTAAGAGTAGTTTTTGACGCTTCTTGTACAACGTCAACTCAAATTTCTCTTAATGATCTACTAATGATCGGTCCTACAATTCAAGAGGAATTATATTCTACGCTAATTCGTTTTCGAATGCATAAATACGCCATCACGGCTGACATTGAAAAAATGTACCGTCAAGTCATAATTGATGAGGCCGACAGAAATTTTCAATTAATATTATGGCGAGAAAGTCAAACAGAAAATATTGTAATTTATAAATTGAACACCGTGACTTATGGCACCTCATCTGCTCCGTTTCTGGCAATACGATGCCTTTCTTATTTGAGTGAATTGTTTGAAAAAACTTTACCTATCGGGTCTAAAGTAATAAAAACAGACTTCTACGTCGATGATTTGTTAACTGGCGCCGATTCAATAGAAGAGCTTGATGTAATTAGATCTCAAGTCACTGAAATACTACAATCGGCAGGTTTTAATTTAACTAAGTGGTTTTCAAATCATTTTGGTCAAACCGATCACGCAATGGTAGAAAAGTCTGTTCAAATAGATCCGGATCTCACGAAGACATTAGGCACTTATTGGCGTCCGAAGAGTGATGTATTTAAATACCACTTGGATGATTCATTTCTGAATTTAAGGGCAACAAAACGGAATATATTATCCGTTTCGGCAAGGCTATTTGACCCGCTCGGACTTTTGTGCCCATTGGTTATAAAGGCGAAGATTCTTCTGCAAGAACTGTGGCTAATAAAGCTAGATTGGGATGAATCAATCCCTTCACGTCTTGATACGTCTTGGTTGAATTTCAAGTCCAATTTATTGAAAATTGATACTTTAGAGATCCCGAGATATGTTTTAACCAATACTAGAACTAAATGTCAAATTCATGGGTTTTCTGATGCTTCTATGCGCGCGTATGGCTGTTGCATTTACATCCGGAGTAGAGCTTCTGCTAAAATTTCATGTCGATTGCTAACGGCTAAATCAAAAGTTGCTCCTCTGAAGACAAAGTCACTTCCCCGACTTGAATTGTGCGCAGCGCATTTACTGGCCAAATTATGGTCGAAAATAAAACCTATGATTTCGTTTGAGATAGAAAGCATAACATTTTGGACGGATTCAGAAATAACGTTGCACTGGATTCAAACTCATCCATCGACTCTAGCGACATTTGTGTCAAATCGCGTTTCAGAAATTCAGGATTTATCTACAAATATCACTTGGCGTCATGTTCCAACTAAAGAAAATCCTGCTGATATAGTTTCTAGAGGTTGTAATGTTGATGAGTTAGTTGATTCTATTTGGTTCGACGGCCCAAGATTTTTACTTAATGAAAGTGACAAGTGGCCCGTTAACAAACATTTTGAATTGTCAATCGAAGAAGAATCGCTTGAGAAAAGGAAAACTAACGTGTTTTTTGCTGTAGAGGAAAATGAGGACAACTATATAGTAAAAGTGATTGAGAAATATTCATCATATACTAAAATGATTCGAGTATTCACTTATGTATTTCGTTTTCTCGATATTGCTCGTGAAGATAAATGCCGCAATTTGGGTATACCTACAGCGAAAGAAATTAATTGGACTTTCCTTCAGCTTATTGAATTTTACCAAAAATTGGACTATGCCGAAGAGCTGAGAAAATTAAGTAAATCACAAGTTTTGCCTTCTAATTTACAGAAATTGAATCCATTTGTCCATCAATTTAAAGACGAACATCGTTCATTTTCACTACTTAGGGTCGGCGGGAGGTTGCTAAATGCACCAATTGCATATGATGCAAAATTTCCCCTTTTAATGAAAAGGAAATCTCATTTTATGGCACTTTATTTGCGACACTTACATTTAGAAAACTGTCATGCTGGTGCTAAAGCACTAGTAGCCATTGTGCGAGACAGAATTTGGCTAATAAATGCCCGCGAAGAATGTTCAAAGGTAGTCCGCAAGTGCCTTCATTGCTTTTTGTATAAACCAAAGTTAATGAGTCAGATAATGGGAAATTTGCCCGCCGATAGGGTGAGAGCTCTACGCCCATTCAAAGTGTGTGGTGTAGATTTTTGCGGCCCAGTTAATATAACGCTTAAAATTCGTGGCCGTCCACCCGTTAAAATGTATATAGCTATATTTGTGTGTTTTACTTCAAAGGCTGTACATATTGAGCTGGTTTCTGATCTCTCTTCCAATTCTTTTATTCTCTGTCTTCAAAGGTTCATCGGCAGACGTGGGCTCCCAGAGCGCGTTTATTGCGACAACGCAACCAATTTTGTCGGTGCCAGCAGAGAGCTGCAGCAGCTTCGAGAGGCGATGGTCACCAATGCCGGAGAGCTACAGAAGTATGCTGCCAACAGAGGGGTCAACTTCATATTCATTCCGCCGCGGGCTCCACATTTCGGCGGCCTATGGGAAGCGGCCGTCAAATCTGCCAAAGGACTGCTCGTCAAAACCGTGGGCACGGTGGTACTGAGCCAAGAAGAGATGCAGACGGTCCTGGTTCAAGTAGAGGCAGTATTGAACTCCAGGCCAATCGCTCCAGTCAGCAACGATCCGAACGACGGCGAAGCGTTAACTCCGGGGCATCTGTTGATCGGCGAGAGCCTACAAGCGCAGCCGCTAGAATTGCCTCGAGAAGAAGTGGACAGGCTGAGGTTCTGCAAGAGATGGCGGCTTACCTGCGCTCTCAAGCAGACGTTTTGGCAGTCTTGGGAGAAAGACTACGTCCGCAGCCTACAAGCCAAAACCAAGTGGGCAGAAGAAGAGCCAGATCTCGCCGTCGGCAAGCTCGTCGTCGTTCACGAGGACAACATGCCACCCATGCAGTGGCTGACCGGCCGAGTTCAGGAGGTAACCCCAGGCGCAGACGGCAAAGTGCGAGTAGCGCTAGTGAAAACTAAAAACGGTGTGCTGAAGAGGCCGATTCATAAATTGGCGCTGCTTCCAGTAGATTGAAGACCGTAGGTCCTTCAATGGGGCCGGTGTTTCGCCAGAACAACTTTTTAAATTTTATTTTTCATTTTTTTTATTATTTTTATTATTTATTTAATTTTGCTTGAATTTTGAATTTTTTTAATGAATTAATTACTTTAAATTACTGCTTAATAAATTATTAAATTTTAACGTCAAACAGCTTGGGAAATTGTTTCCCAACTGTTATACTGTTTTAATTGTTTAGAACCATTTTTAAAATAAAGATTAATTCTGTATTGTAAACGAAAGCAACCGGTCTTGTACTTATTTTCGAGTGTGATTTTTGATTTTAAAAGAAACTTTAAAACAACCTTAAAAAAAAAAAATATTATTTAATTTAAATTAAATATCCTTAAAAAATATTAAGGAAAAACACACGTAATATTACAAATGACAAAGTTTTTGTACCTAGAGGACCGTTACGCACAAAAAAAGAGAAAAATAAGTCATACAAAATCACGATAAAAGTTTAATTTTGTTGCATAGTGTAATTTAAACAAACATTAAGTCCTTGTTTTTGCTTAAACCAGTAAAAGAAACTACTACTGTAATTATTTAATGTTTATAATATTCATGTGTATAAAGAAATTTTTATTTATTCATACTAATTAGTACTGCAGATAGGTTATTTGGTTTCAGATTTTTACAATTCCAAAAAACCTAAGTGTCATAACATAAGCTGTGATAAGAAAAGCAAAATTTTTCCAACCGATATATATTACTGGTTTCATTTTAATCAAAATGTGTAATTTTCGTTTCAATATCGTTAATAGTTCCAATTTTATTACGTTTTTTCCCTCTCCTGTAAACTTTTGAAAACTGCAGATAGGTTATTTCGTCTTTTAGGTGACAATATACTTAGATGCATTATGTTTTCTTCATATTTACAAAAAAAAGTTATGGTCGAATTTTGACCATAAGGCGAACACTAGTAATAATAAATTTAAAAATGTTTATATACATATGTAAATATATTTATTATTTAATCTTAAAAGAAAATGGTCCCCATCAACGCCATCGCATTTTTTTAAATTTTGGAGGTATATAATATTCGGCAACGAGTTTTGTGTTAAATTAAATTTAAAAAATGGCTTAGTGCTTTTTTACCCTTTTTTTGTTCAAAATAGTGCTTTTTAGTGCTTTTTTTAAATTTTAAAGTGCTTTTTGCTCTCAAAAAGTTGGCATCACTGCCTCTGTTGTTTCCAAAGAATGTACCACCACGTCCTTTGAAGCCACCCACCATCAGTACCTTACCACTAGCATTCTAGCAATTTTTTTTAGCTCTAGATTAATATTCAAGTTATAGAAGTAAATAAATTGATTCGCAATTCACACATTTTATCCAGAGTTTGAAAAAAATTTATTAAAAAAATGGCTTTATATATGAAATTTAAGTTGTTCCACTCTAACATTTAACATATATGTTAGAGTGAAAGAACTAATATAAAATTGTTGCAAGTGTTTAGTAAAAATTTTTTTTTTTTTTTTTTTAGATTCAGTTATGCACTTTTTTTAGGGATCTTTTAAAAATATCTCATGCGAGGCGAATTTATAAAGGTGACCGCATCATGAGATAGAGTTATGCTACCTATCCCTTTTTATTAAAAAATACTATGTATTTTGTTTTTGTAAAAAGTTAGAGTAAATGTCAAAAATATTTGTTGAAAACATAAAAAAGGAAATTGTTTTGTTAATAAAATATACACAATTGCTTTAGAAAGTCCTTAATTGCAAATTAATTGTGGCTCCACTTATTCCTTATGCATTACACGGAACTGGGGGTCGACTCCGGCCGGTCGCTATGAGCGATCCTGTCCGTTAAATTTTCCGGGCAGGCGTACACAGCCAAGATGGTGGACAGACGAGTTGAAAACTCAAAGGTCCACCGTCAGTAGGCTGTTCAATAGAGCGAAGTATACGCGCAGGGATGAAGATTGGAGTAACTTCAGGTTGAGTTACGGGAGGTATAAGGGAGATATTAGAAGGGCAAAAAGGGACTCGTGGGTTAAGTTTAGCGAGTCAGTTGAATCCGTGAATGAGATGTCTAGGTTCAGGAGAATTTTATCTAAGGACCCTGTAGTCCCTGGATTTATTCAGAGATCGGACGGCTCATGGGCGGAATCAGGCTCTGAATGTCTCTGTCTGCTTATGGAGACTCACTTTCCGGGGTGTGTGGATCCTGGGTTGGGGGAACAGGCTGTATGTGGTGACCCCTTCTCTGGTTCGGGCTCAGGCGGTGAGGAAAGGGAGACGGTGGGGGATATGATTATCTTGGATAAGGTAACATGGGCGGTAAATACCTTTGGGTCCTACAAATCGGCGGGGCCAGATGGTATATTTCCGTCTTTTCTCTTGAAGACGTTTTTTCTCTTGAAGACGTTGGAAAGACTGATTGATCTACATCTGAGGACGAAGATTGACGCCGGCATCGTCAGCGGTGCTCAACACGCCTACCTTAAAGGTAGATCTGTTGAGAGTGCGTTGCATGATGTGGTTGGTTATGTGGAGCGGTGTTTGCGAACCAGGGAATACACCCTGGCGGCATTCCTTGACATAGAGGGCGCCTTTAACAATTTAAGGATAGAGGCTTTAAGGCAGGCACTGGTTGACCTGAGGGTTCCGTTGTTCTTGGTCGAATGGATAACTATGATGCTTAGCAGCAGAGTTATGCACTCGGACTGGGGAAACGAACGCTTAAGGAAATCGGTGACAAGGGGGACCCCACAGGGGGAGTTCTCTCTCCCTTATTGTGGCTCTTGGCCGTCAATTTCGTTCTGAGACGTTTTGACAGAATGGGTCAGAAGGTCGTGGCCCACGCGGATGATGTGGTGTTATTGGTGTCGGGCAAGTTTCTGCCGACAATTAGCGACATCATGCAAGGGGCGCTGGGCGAACTGGCGGCATGGGCAAGTGACAAGGGACTGGGAATTAATCCGGAGAAGACGGAGTTGGTTCTTTTCACTAGGAGGTACAAGGTGTAGGAGTTTAGACTGCCGGTACTGGGAGGAGTGGAGCTTGGACTATCTGATAGTGCTAAGTATCTGGAGGTTTTTCTGGACAGCAAGCTGTCATGGGGTAGGAATACTCAGGAGAGACTCAAAAGGGGTCTCAATGCCTACTATGCTTGCAGATCATCGATAGGTAGGAGCTGGGGACTCCGGCCGTCAGTGGTGGGATGGCTGTACACTTCGGTGGTTAGACCCATTCTTACGTATGGATGTTGTGTTTGGTGGGAGACATTGAGATTGGCAAGTCGTAGGAACCTTCTTTCTAAGGCTCAGAGGTGTGCTTCAATTGGCATGACAGGTGCCATGAGAAGTACTCCTCAGGCTGCCCTGGATGTCATTCTACATCTTCTGCCTATTGAGCAGTTTGTGATGGGAATGGCGGCCAGGAGCATTCTTAGACTGAGGGAGTTAGGACTGACGAGGAATGCCACTCAGGGCCACTCACGGATCCTGGGTGAGATTGAGGCTGGTGGCTATTGCCTGGGACCACCGGGCTCCACTGATTATGTGAGCACCAGGGTGGATTTTGGTCGGTTGCCAGAGGTAATAGTGCCCTCTAGGGAGAGGTGGATTTGCTATTTTTACTCATGGCTCGAAGATGAGGGGCACGGGTGCAGGGGTCTACATTGAGGATCTGAACATAAGAAGGTCATATAGGCTTCCTGACGACTGCAGTGTTTTTCAGGCGGAGGTTCTGGGGGTTTGGAGGGCCGTGGAACTGATGAGGGACAACATTGATATTGGCAATATATGTGGACAGCCAGGCGGCTCTTATGGCCGTAAGGGGCTGTTATGTGAACTCCAGGCTGGTTGATGAGTGTAGGAGGGCTCTGAAGCAGGAACAGTTATGCCTTTTATCATAAAAGTCAGATGATAAATGTTATTTTTTTATTTTTAATATTATTGAGCAAAAATAACAGTTATTTTTTGATTTTTATTTTTTTGAACAAAAATAACTGTTATTTTTTGATTTTTATTTTTTTGAACAAAAACAACTGTTATTTTTTGATTTTTATTTTTTCGATCAAAAATAACAGTTATTTCTTGATTTTTATTTTTTTTGAACAAAAATAACAGTTATTTTTTTATTTTTATTTTTTCGAGCAAAAATAAAAGTTATTCTCGAAATAAATTTACGTGTTTTAATAATTTAGATGACTTTAATAATTATTTTAATGTGCATAAGGAATTCCAATGATAACACTATGGAACATTTTTGAGATTATTGTCTGGGGAGTGAGAAATTCCAAGTCAGGGTGATGGTACTAGGTCAGTATAGTAAAACCCTCAAAGGGTTTGGCGTTCGTATGTGTCAGTTTTTTTTATGACATTTTACATTTTTTCCTTATCTTGATGTTTTTTTGTTTAACATAACTCGAGAACCACTTGTCCGATTTTTCTAAAACAAACTCAAAAAACGCATGCTTTTGCATTTCACAACATTCAGCTCCATCATATTATGATTACACCATAAAAAGAAGTTATTAAGATCCGATTGAAGATAAAAATGATCCGAAAAAAAATCCCTAGAAAAGGGGAAATCCCCTACTGTTGGCATCACTGAATGTGGGTGTATTCTTTCAAATAACAAACAAAAGTCCGACGATTTTCACCGATCGCTTAAAAAAAGTCACAAAAATTGCAGTGCAGGTTTGTGATAAAATCTGCTGCATACATCCAGGCTTGAACATTTTTTTGCACTTATCAATTATAATTCTCCACAAATTTATTTTTACCGGCAAAACTGTTGATTATAAAGAAAAACGTTATATGAACGGATTAAAGAAATTGTAATTCTAAATTTTTTTGAGTTTGTTTTAGCAAAATCGGACAAGTGGTTCTCGAGTTATGTTAAACAAAAAAACATCAAGATAAGGAAAAAATTTAAAATGTCATAAAAAAAAACTGACACATACGAACGCCAAACCCTTTGAGGGTTTTACTATACTGACCTAGTACCATCACCCTGACTTGGAATTTCTCACCCCCCAGATTGGCTGTTGTACTGTGTAATCAATGTCTTCTACGGTTGTATCGCATGCCAAACGGGAAATAAATAATGTACGTTTTGGAGGCACTACAATTAATGGCTTAGGAACGGTAAAATTGGCAACATTAGCCACCACACCAGAACCCGATGGACAAGTACTAAGACCAGCAGTATTTTTAGGTCCAGTATCGGATATAGGAATATTACCCAGTGGAGGGATTACATTCATGACAAAATTTGTATTATTGTCATTATCAGTGCTTAATGCTGAACCAGAGGAGTTAGCCATTACTGGTATAACAGGAGATCTAGTAGATGTTTTCTTTCTCTACGGGGTGATACTTTTGGTGAGTTAACAAATTTATCGAGGTTCGAAAATTTTGAAAACAATTCGCCAAATTTTAAAAGTTCATTCTAAACAGCTAGAAAGTTTTTATTAAATTAATCAAAATCATCTTTATAACTTTTGACAAATTTGTAAACCTTAATATTAATTTGCTTGCAATTTCTACAGGTCCATTGCAGGGATTTCACAGGATCAGCAAGTGCATCAGCGTCTCGTGCTTTAAGTGCTGTACATTTCAAGTGGTAATTACCTGAGCATATCCAACATGATATCATTCTATCACTACCGGTAATGTTGCAGTTAGTATTAACACAATCCATAATTATTGCAGATTTTAATTTAGTAACATAATCAACAATGTGTTTGCAGGAACACAAATTACACGTTCACAATTAGATGGCGCTAATGTACAGATATTATTTTCCTAATCCAATTCACAAACCAGTTATAATTTGTATTTTTATAACAACAGTGATTTTAAACAGTTGTATTTAACGTTCGCCAAGATAGCAACGAAAGTTAGCAACGACGGAAATTAAAAATCAAGGGATTTAGTGGCAACACCGGAAATGAAAATGAAGAGGTCTTTTGGATATGATTTTAGAAATATTTATATAGATACAGATTAAAAAACATCCACCGTGCAAAAAATCGTCCAAGCTATTCAAGAAAAAAGTGGGTTCATCCAAAATGGTCAGTAAAAATCGTTGCTGATTTATGCCGGCCAAACTAGGCAGTGCCAAGGCATAAGCTCAATGGAATATGGAAAAATACCACTCAAAGATTAAATAAATCAATTTTTAAAAAAGTCTCCCGAGCCGTTCCAGAGAAAAGTGGGTTCAAACAAAATGGTCAGTAAAAATCGTTGCTGATTTATGCCAGCCAAACTAGGCAGTGCCAAGGCATAAGCTCAATGGAATATGGAAAAATACCACTCAAAGATTAAATAAATCAATTTTTGAAAACATCTCCCGAGCCGTTCCAGAGAAAAGTGGGTTCATCCAAAATGGTCAGTAAAAATCGTTGCTGATTTATGCCGGCCAAACTAGGCAGTGCCAAGGAATAAGCTAAATGGAATATGGAAAAATACCACTTAATGATTAAATAAATCAATTTTTAAAAACATCTCCCGAGCCGTTCCAGAGAAAAGTGGGTTCATCCAAAATGGTCAGTAAAAATCGTTGCTGATTTATGCCAGCCAAACTAGGCAGTGCCAAGGCATAAGCTCAATGGAATATGGAAAAATACCACTCAAAGATTAAATAAATCAATTTTTAAAAACATCTCCCGAGCCGTTCCAGAGAAAAGTGGGTTCATCCAAAATGGTCAGTAAAAATCGTTGCTGATTTATGCCGGCCAAACTAGGCAGTGCCAAGGAATAAGCTCAATGGAATATGGAAAAATACCACTTAATGATTAAATAAATCAATTTTTAAAAACATCTCCCGAGCCGTTCCAGAGAAAAGTGGGTTCATCCAAAATGGTCAGTAAAAATCGTTGCTGATTTATGCCAGCCAAACTAGGCAGTGCCAAGGCATAAGCTCAATGGAATATGGAAAAATACCACTCAAAGATTAAATAAATCAATTTTTAAAAACATCTCCCGAGCCGTTCCAGAGAAAAGTGGGTTCATCCAAAATGGTCAGTAAAAATCGTTGCTGATTTATGCCGGCCAAACTAGGCAGTGCCAAGGAATAAGCTCAATGGAATATGGAAAAATACCACGTAATGATTAAAATAAATCAAATTTTTTAAAACATCTCCCGAGCCGTTCCAGAGAAAAGTGGGTTCATCCAAAATGGTCAGTAAAAATCGTTGCTGATTTATGCCAGCCAAACTAGGCAGTGCCAAGGCATAAGCTCAATGGAATATGGAAAAATACCACTCAAAGATTAAATAAATCAATTTTTAAAAAAGTCTCCCGAGCCGTTCCAGAGAAAAGTGGGTTCATCCAAAATGGTCAGTAAAAATCGTTGCTGATTTATGCCGGCCAAACTAGGCAGTGCCAAGGAATAAGCTCAATGGAATATGGAAAAATACCACTTAATGATTAAAATAAATCAATTTTTTAAAACATCTCCCGAGCCGTTCCAGAGAAAAGTGGGTTCATCCAAAATGGTCAGTAAAAATCGTTGCTGATTTATGCCAGCCAAACTAGGCAGTGCCAAGGCATAAGCTCAATGGAATATGGAAAAATACCACTCAAAGATTAAATAAATCAATTTTTAAAAACATCTCCCGAGCCGTTCCAGAGAAAAGTGGGTTCATCCAAAATGCTCAGTAAAAATCGTTGCTGATTTATGCCGGCCAACTAGGCAGTGCCAAGGAATAAGCTCAATGGAATATGGAAAAATACCACTTAATGATTAAAATAAATAAATTTTTAAAAACATCTCCCGAGCCGTTCCAGAGAAAAGTGGGTTCATCCAAAATGGTCAGTAAAAATCGTTGCTGATTTATGCCAGCCAAACTAGGCAGTGCCAAGGCATAAGCTCAATGGAATATGGAAAAATACCACTCAAAGATTAAATAAATCAATTTTTAAAAAAGTCTCCCGAGCCGTTCCAGAGAAAAGTGGGTTCATCCAAAATGGTCAGTAAAAATCGTTGCTGATTTATGCCGGCCAAACTAGGCAGTGCCAAGGAATAAGCTCAATGGAATATGGAAAAATACCACTTAATGATTAAAATAAATCAATTTTTAAAAACATCTCCCGAGCCGTTCCAGAGAAAAGTGGGTTCATCCAAAATGGTCAGTAAAAATCGTTGCTGATTTATGCCAGCCAAACTAGGCAGTGCCAAGGCATAAGCTCAATGGAATATGGAAAAATACCACTCAAAGATTAAATAAATCAATTTTTAAAAACATCTCCCGAGCCGTTCCAGAGAAAAGTGGGTTCATCCAAAATGGTCAGTAAAAATCGTTGCTGATTTATGCCAGCCAAACTAGGCAGTGCCAAGGCATAAGCTCAATGGAATATGGAAAAATACCACTCAAAGATTAAATAAATCAATTTTTAAAAACATCTCCCGAGCCGTTCCAGAGAAAAGTGGGTTCATCCAAAATGGTCAGTAAAAATCGTTGCTGATTATTGCCAGCCAAACTAGGCAGTGCCAAGGCATAAGCTCAATGGAATATGGAAAAATACCACTCAAAGATTAAATAAATCAATTTTTAAAAAAGTCTCCCGAGCCGTTCCAGAGAAAAGTGGGTTCATCCAAAATGGTCAGTAAAAATCGTTGCTGATTTATGCCGGCCAAACTAGGCAGTGCCAAGGAATAAGCTCAATGGAATATGGAAAAATACCACTTAATGATTAAAATAAATCAATTTTTAAAAACATCTCCCGAGCCGTTCCAGAGAAAAGTGGGTTCATCCAAAATGGTCAGTAAAAATCGTTGCTGATTTATGCCAGCCAAACTAGGCAGTGCCAAGGCATAAGCTCAATGGAATATGGAAAAATACCACTCAAAGATTAAATAAATCAATTTTTAAAAAAGTCTCCCGAGCCGTTCCAGAGAAAAGTGGGTTCATCCAAAATGGTCAGTAAAAATCGTTGCTGATTTATGCCGGCCAAACTAGGCAGTGCCAAGGAATAAGCTCAATGGAATATGGAAAAATACCACTTAATGATTAAAATAAATCAATTTTTAAAAACATCTCCCGAGCCGTTCCAGAGAAAAGTGGGTTCATCCAAAATGGTCAGTAAAAATCGTTGCTGATTTATGCCAGCCAAACTAGGCAGTGCCAAGGCATAAGCTCAATGGAATATGGAAAAATACCACTCAAAGATTAAATAAATCAATTTTTAAAAACATCTCCCGAGCCGTTCCAGAGAAAAGTGGGTTCATCCAAAATGGTCAGTAAAAATCGTTGCTGATTTATGCCAGCCAAACTAGGCAGTGCCAAGGCATAAGCTCAATGGAATATAGAAAAATACCACTCAAAGATTAAATAAGTCAATTTTTAAAAAAGTCTCCCGAGCCGTTCCAGAGAAAAGTGGGTTCATCCAAAATGGTCAGTAAAAATCGTTGCTGATTTATGCCGGCCAAACTAGGCAGTGCCAAGGAATAAGCTCAATGGAATATGGAAAAATACCACTTAATGATTAAAATAAATAAATTTTTAAAAACATCTCCCGAGCCGTTCCAGAGAAAAGTGGGTTCATCCAAAATGGTCAGTAAAAATCGTTGCTGATTTATGCCAGCCAAACTAGGCAGTGCCAAGGCATAAGCTCAATGGAATATGGAAAAATACCACTCAAAGATTAAATAAATCAATTTTTAAAAACATCTCCCGAGCCGTTCC
This sequence comes from Pollenia angustigena, assembly GCA_930367215.1. Classification (NCBI taxonomy): domain Eukaryota; kingdom Metazoa; phylum Arthropoda; class Insecta; order Diptera; family Polleniidae; genus Pollenia; species Pollenia angustigena. The sequence goes on along the minus strand of OV884059.1, from coordinate 120,381,931 downwards.
AGAGAAAAGTGGGTTCATCCAAAATGGTCAGTAAAAATCGTTGCTGATTTATGCCAGCCAAACTAGGCAGTGCCAAGGCATAAGCTCAATGGAATATGGAAAAATACCACTCAAAGATTAAATTAATCAATTTTTAAAAACATCTCCCGAGCCGTTCCAGAGAAAAGTGGGTTCATCCAAAATGGTCAGTAAAAATCGTTGCTGATTTATGCCAGCCAAACTAGGCAGTGCCAAGGCATAAGCTCAATGGAATATGGAAAAATTCCAGGCTTGAACATTTTTTTGCACTTATCAATTATAATTCTCCACAAATTTATTTTTACCGGCAAAACTGTTGATTATAAAGAAAAACGTTATATGAACGGATTAAAGAAATTGTAATTCTAAATTTTTTTGAGTTTGTTTTAGCAAAATCGGACAAGTGGTTCTCGAGTTATGTTAAACAAAAAAACATCAAGATAAGGAAAAAATTTAAAATGTCATAAAAAAAAACTGACACATACGAACGCCAAACCCTTTGAGGGTTTTACTATACTGACCTAGTACCATCACCCTGACTTGGAATTTCTCACCCCCCAGATTGGCTGTTGTACTGTGTAATCAATGTCTTCTACGGTTGTATCGCATGCCAAACGGGAAATAAATAATGTACGTTTTGGAGGCACTACAATTAATGGCTTAGGAACGGTAAAATTGGCAACATTAGCCACCACACCAGAACCCGATGGACAAGTACTAAGACCAGCAGTATTTTTAGGTCCAGTATCGGATATAGGAATATTACCCAGTGGAGGGATTACATTCATGACAAAATTTGTATTATTGTCATTATCAGTGCTTAATGCTGAACCAGAGGAGTTAGCCATTACTGGTATAACAGGAGATCTAGTAGATGTTTTCTTTCTCTTCGGGGTGATACTTTTGGTGAGTTAACAAATTTATCGAGGTTCGAAAATTTTGAAAACAATTCGCCAAATTTTAAAAGTTCATTCTAAACAGCTAGAAAGTTTTTATTAAATTAATCAAAATCATCTTTATAACTTTTGACAAATTTGTAAACCTTAATATTAATTTGCTTGCAATTTCTACAGGTCCATTGCAGGGATTTCACAGGATCAGCAAGTGCATCAGCGTCTCGTGCTTTAAGTGCTGTACATTTCAAGTGGTAATTACCTGAGCATATCCAACATGATATCATTCTATCACTACCGGTAATGTTGCAGTTAGTATTAACACAATCCATAATTATTGCAGATTTTAATTTAGTAACATAATCAACAATGTGTTTGCAGGAACACAAATTACACGTTCACAATTAGATGGCGCTAATGTACAGATATTATTTTCCTAATCCAATTCACAAACCAGTTATAATTTGTATTTTTATAACAACAGTGATTTTAAACAGTTGTATTTAACGTTCGCCAAGATAGCAACGAAAGTTAGCAACGACGGAAATTAAAAATCAAGGGATTTAGTGGCAACACCGGAAATGAAAATGAAGAGGTCTTTTGGATATGATTTTAGAAATATTTATATAGATACAGATTAAAAAACATCCACCGTGCAAAAAATCGTCCAAGCTATTCAAGAAAAAAGTGGGTTCATCCAAAATGGTCAGTAAAAATCGTTGCTGATTTATGCCGGCCAAACTAGGCAGTGCCAAGGCATAAGCTCAATGGAATATGGAAAAATACCACTCAAAGATTAAATAAATCAATTTTTAAAAAAGTCTCCCGAGCCGTTCCAGAGAAAAGTGGGTTCAAACAAAATGGTCAGTAAAAATCGTTGCTGATTTATGCCAGCCAAACTAGGCAGTGCCAAGGCATAAGCTCAATGGAATATGGAAAAATACCACTCAAAGATTAAATAAATCAATTTTTGAAAACATCTCCCGAGCCGTTCCAGAGAAAAGTGGGTTCATCCAAAATGGTCAGTAAAAATCGTTGCTGATTTATGCCGGCCAAACTAGGCAGTGCCAAGGAATAAGCTAAATGGAATATGGAAAAATACCACTTAATGATTAAATAAATCAATTTTTAAAAACATCTCCCGAGCCGTTCCAGAGAAAAGTGGGTTCATCCAAAATGGTCAGTAAAAATCGTTGCTGATTTATGCCAGCCAAACTAGGCAGTGCCAAGGCATAAGCTCAATGGAATATGGAAAAATACCACTCAAAGATTAAATAAATCAATTTTTAAAAACATCTCCCGAGCCGTTCCAGAGAAAAGTGGGTTCATCCAAAATGGTCAGTAAAAATCGTTGCTGATTTATGCCGGCCAAACTAGGCAGTGCCAAGGAATAAGCTCAATGGAATATGGAAAAATACCACTTAATGATTAAATAAATCAATTTTTAAAAACATCTCCCGAGCCGTTCCAGAGAAAAGTGGGTTCATCCAAAATGGTCAGTAAAAATCGTTGCTGATTTATGCCAGCCAAACTAGGCAGTGCCAAGGCATAAGCTCAATGGAATATGGAAAAATACCACTCAAAGATTAAATAAATCAATTTTTAAAAACATCTCCCGAGCCGTTCCAGAGAAAAGTGGGTTCATCCAAAATGGTCAGTAAAAATCGTTGCTGATTTATGCCGGCCAAACTAGGCAGTGACAAGGAATAAGCTCAATGGAATATGGAAAAATACCACGTAATGATTAAAATAAATCAAATTTTTTAAAACATCTCCCGAGCCGTTCCAGAGAAAAGTGGGTTCATCCAAAATGGTCAGTAAAAATCGTTGCTGATTTATGCCAGCCAAACTAGGCAGTGCCAAGGCATAAGCTCAATGGAATATGGAAAAATACCACTCAAAGATTAAATAAATCAATTTTTAAAAAAGTCTCCCGAGCCGTTCCAGAGAAAAGTGGGTTCATCCAAAATGGTCAGTAAAAATCGTTGCTGATTTATGCCGGCCAAACTAGGCAGTGCCAAGGAATAAGCTCAATGGAATATGGAAAAATACCACTTAATGATTAAAATAAATCAATTTTTTAAAACATCTCCCGAGCCGTTCCAGAGAAAAGTGGGTTCATCCAAAATGGTCAGTAAAAATCGTTGCTGATTTATGCCAGCCAAACTAGGCAGTGCCAAGGCATAAGCTCAATGGAATATGGAAAAATACCACTCAAAGATTAAATAAATCAATTTTTAAAAACATCTCCCGAGCCGTTCCAGAGAAAAGTGGGTTCATCCAAAATGCTCAGTAAAAATCGTTGCTGATTTATGCCGGCCAACTAGGCAGTGCCAAGGAATAAGCTCAATGGAATATGGAAAAATACCACTTAATGATTAAAATAAATAAATTTTTAAAAACATCTCCCGAGCCGTTCCAGAGAAAAGTGGGTTCATCCAAAATGGTCAGTAAAAATCGTTGCTGATTTATGCCAGCCAAACTAGGCAGTGCCAAGGCATAAGCTCAATGGAATATGGAAAAATACCACTCAAAGATTAAATAAATCAATTTTTAAAAAAGTCTCCCGAGCCGTTCCAGAGAAAAGTGGGTTCATCCAAAATGGTCAGTAAAAATCGTTGCTGATTTATGCCGGCCAAACTAGGCAGTGCCAAGGAATAAGCTCAATGGAATATGGAAAAATACCACTTAATGATTAAAATAAATCAATTTTTAAAAACATCTCCCGAGCCGTTCCAGAGAAAAGTGGGTTCATCCAAAATGGTCAGTAAAAATCGTTGCTGATTTATGCCAGCCAAACTAGGCAGTGCCAAGGCATAAGCTCAATGGAATATGGAAAAATACCACTCAAAGATTAAATAAATCAATTTTTAAAAACATCTCCCGAGCCGTTCCAGAGAAAAGTGGGTTCATCCAAAATGGTCAGTAAAAATCGTTGCTGATTTATGCCAGCCAAACTAGGCAGTGCCAAGGCATAAGCTCAATGGAATATGGAAAAATACCACTCAAAGATTAAATAAATCAATTTTTAAAAACATCTCCCGAGCCGTTCCAGAGAAAAGTGGGTTCATCCAAAATGGTCAGTAAAAATCGTTGCTGATTATTGCCAGCCAAACTAGGCAGTGCCAAGGCATAAGCTCAATGGAATATGGAAAAATACCACTCAAAGATTAAATAAATCAATTTTTAAAAAAGTCTCCCGAGCCGTTCCAGAGAAAAGTGGGTTCATCCAAAATGGTCAGTAAAAATCGTTGCTGATTTATGCCGGCCAAACTAGGCAGTGCCAAGGAATAAGCTCAATGGAATATGGAAAAATACCACTTAATGATTAAAATAAATCAATTTTTAAAAACATCTCCCGAGCCGTTCCAGAGAAAAGTGGGTTCATCCAAAATGGTCAGTAAAAATCGTTGCTGATTTATGCCAGCCAAACTAGGCAGTGCCAAGGCATAAGCTCAATGGAATATGGAAAAATACCACTCAAAGATTAAATAAATCAATTTTTAAAAAAGTCTCCCGAGCCGTTCCAGAGAAAAGTGGGTTCATCCAAAATGGTCAGTAAAAATCGTTGCTGATTTATGCCGGCCAAACTAGGCAGTGCCAAGGAATAAGCTCAATGGAATATGGAAAAATACCACTTAATGATTAAAATAAATCAATTTTTAAAAACATCTCCCGAGCCGTTCCAGAGAAAAGTGGGTTCATCCAAAATGGTCAGTAAAAATCGTTGCTGATTTATGCCAGCCAAACTAGGCAGTGCCAAGGCATAAGCTCAATGGAATATGGAAAAATACCACTCAAAGATTAAATAAATCAATTTTTAAAAACATCTCCCGAGCCGTTCCAGAGAAAAGTGGGTTCATCCAAAATGGTCAGTAAAAATCGTTGCTGATTTATGCCAGCCAAACTAGGCAGTGCCAAGGCATAAGCTCAATGGAATATAGAAAAATACCACTCAAAGATTAAATAAGTCAATTTTTAAAAAAGTCTCCCGAGCCGTTCCAGAGAAAAGTGGGTTCATCCAAAATGGTCAGTAAAAATCGTTGCTGATTTATGCCGGCCAAACTAGGCAGTGCCAAGGAATAAGCTCAATGGAATATGGAAAAATACCACTTAATGATTAAAATAAATAAATTTTTAAAAACATCTCCCGAGCCGTTCCAGAGAAAAGTGGGTTCATCCAAAATGGTCAGTAAAAATCGTTGCTGATTTATGCCAGCCAAACTAGGCAGTGCCAAGGCATAAGCTCAATGGAATATGGAAAAATACCACTCAAAGATTAAATAAATCAATTTTTAAAAACATCTCCCGAGCCGTTCCAGAGAAAAGTGGGTTCATCCAAAATGGTCAGTAAAAATCGTTGCTGATTTATGCCAGCCAAACTAGGCAGTGCCAAGGCATAAGCTCAATGGAATATGGAAAAATACCACTCAAAGATTAAATAAATCAATTTTTAAAAACATCTCCCGAGCCGTTCCAGAGAAAAGTGGGTTCATCCAAAATGGTCAGTAAAAATCGTTGCTGATTTATGCCAGCCAAACTAGGCAGTGCCAAGGCATAAGCTCAATGGAATATGGAAAAATACCACTCAAAGATTAAATAAATCAATTTTTAAAAACATCTCCCGAGCCGTTCCAGAGAAAAGTGGGTTCATCCAAAATGGTCAGTAAAAATCGTTGCTGATTTATGCCAGCCAAACTAGGCAGTGCCAAGGCATAAGCTCAATGGAATATGGAAAAATACCACTCAAAGATTAAATAAGTCAATTTTTAAAAAAGTCTCCCGAGCCGTTCCAGAGAAAAGTGGGTTCATCCAAAATGGTCAGTAAAAATCGTTGCTGATTTATGCCGGCCAAACTAGGCAGTGCCAAGGAATAAGCTCAATGGAATATGGAAAAATACCACTTAATGATTAAAATAAATAAATTTTTAAAAACATCTCCCGAGCCGTTCCAGAGAAAAGTGGGTTCATCCAAAATGGTCAGTAAAAATCGTTGCTGATTTATGCCAGCCAAACTAGGCAGTGCCAAGGCATAAGCTCAATGGAATATGGAAAAATACCACTCAAAGATTAAATAAATCAATTTTTAAAAAAGTCTCCCGAGCCGTTCCAGAGAAGTGGGTTCATCCAAAATGGTCAGTAAAAATCGTTGCTGATTTATGCCGGCCAAACTAGGCAGTGCCAAGGAATAAGCTCAATGGAATATGGAAAAATACCACTTAATGATTAAAATAAATAAATTTTTTAAAACATCTCCCGAGCCGTTCCAGAGAAGTGGGTTCATCCAAAATGGTCAGTAAAAATCGTTGCTGATTTATGCCAGCCAAACTAGGCAGTGCCAAGGCATAAGCTCAATGGAATATGGAAAAATACCACTGAAAGATTAAATAAGTCAATTTTTAAAAAAGTCTCCCGAGCCGTTCCAGAGAAAAGTGGGTTCATCCAAAATGGTCAGTAAAAATCGTTGCTGATTTATGCCGGCCAAACTAGGCATAAATCAGCAACGATTTTTACTGACCATTTTGGATGAACCCACTTCTCTGGAACGGCTCGGGAGATGTTTTTAAAAATTGATTTATTTTAATCATTAAGTGGTATTTTTCCATATTCCATTGAGCTTATGCCTTGGCACTGCCTAGTTTGGCTGGCATAAATCAGCAACGATTTTTACTGACCATTTTGGATGAACCCACTTTTCTCTGGAACGGCTCGGGAGATGTTTTTAAAAATTTATTTATTTTAATCATTAAGTGGTATTTTTCCATATTCCATTGAGCTTATTCCTTGGCACTGCCTAGCTTGGCCGGCATAAATCAGCAACGATTTTTACTGACCATTTTGGATGAACCCACTTTTCTCTGGAACGGCTCGGGAGATGTTTTTAAAAATTGATTTATTTAATCTTTGAGTTGTATTTTTCCATATTCCATTGAGCTTATGCCTTGGCACTGCCTAGTTTGGCTGGCATAAATCAGCAACGATTTTTACTGACCATTTTGGATGAACCCACTTTTCTCTGGAACGGCTCGGGAGATGTTTTTAAAAATTGATTTATTTTAATCATTAAGTGGTATTTTTCCATATTCCATTGAGCTTATTCCTTGGCACTGCCTAGTTTGGCCGGCATAAATCAGCAACGATTTTTACTGACCATTTTGGATGAACCCACTTTTCTCTGGAACGGCTCGGGAGACTTTTTTAAAAATTGATTTATTTAATCTTTGAGTGGTATTTTTCCATATTCCATTGAGCTTATGCCTTGGCACTGCCTAGTTTGGCTGGCATAAATCAGCAACGATTTTTACTGACCATTTTGGATGAACCCACTTTTCTCTGGAACGGCTCGGGAGATGTTTTTAAAAATTGATTTATTTAATCTTTGAGTGGTATTTTTCCATATTTCATTGAGCTTATGCCTTGGCACTGCCTAGTATGGCTGGCATAAATCAGCAACGATTTTTACTGACCATTTTGGATGAACCCACTTTTCTCTGGAACGGCTCGGGAGATGTTTTTAAAAATTGATTTATTTAATCTTTGAGTGGTATTTTTCCATATTCCATTGAGCTTATGCCTTGGCACTGCCTAGTTTGGCTGGCATAAATCAGCAACGATTTTTACTGACCATTTTGGATGAACCCACTTTTCTCTGGAACGGCTCGGGAGATGTTTTTAAAAATTGATTTATTTTAATCATTAAGTGGTATTTTTCCATATTCCATTGAGCTTATTCCTTGGCACTGCCTAGTTTGGCCGGCATAAATCAGCAACGATTTTTACTGACCATTTTGGATGAACCCACTTCTCTGGAACGGCTCGGGAGATGTTTTTAAAAATTGATTTATTTTAATCATTAAGTGGTATTTTTCCATATTCCATTGAGCTTATGCCTTGGCACTGCCTAGTTTGGCTGGCATAAATCAGCAACGATTTTTACTGACCATTTTGGATGAACCCACTTTTCTCTGGAACGGCTCGGGAGATGTTTTAAAAAATTGATTTATTTTAATCATTAAGTGGTATTTTTCCATATTCCATTGAGCTTATTCCTTGGCACTGCCTAGTTTGGCCGGCATAAATCAGCAACGATTTTTACTGACCATTTTGGATGAACCCACTTTTCTCTGGAACGGCTCGGGAGACTTTTTTAAAAATTGATTTATTTAATCTTTGAGTGGTATTTTTCCATATTCCATTGAGCTTATGCCTTGGCACTGCCTAGTTTGGCTGGCATAAACCAGCAACGATTTTTACTGACCATTTTGGATGAACCCACTTTTCTCTGGAACGGCTCGGGAGATGTTTTTAAAAATTTATTTATTTTAATCATTAAGTGGTATTTTTCCATATTCCATTGAGCTTATTCCTTGGCACTGCCTAGTTTGGCCGGCATAAATCAGCAACGATTTTTACTGACCATTTTGGATGAACCCACTTTTCTCTGGAACGGCTCGGGAGACTTTTTTAAAAATTGATTTATTTAATCTTTGAGTGGTATTTTTCCATATTCCATTGAGCTTATGCCTTGGCACTGCCTAGTTTGGCTGGCATAAATCAGCAACGATTTTTACTGACCATTTTGGATGAACCCACTTTTCTCTGGAACGGCTCGGGAGATGTTTTTAAAAATTGATTTATTTAATCTTTGAGTGGTATTTTTCCATATTCCATTGAGCTTATGCCTTGGCACTGCCTAGTTTGGCTGGCATAAATCAGCAACGATTTTTACTGACCATTTTGGATGAACCCACTTTTCTCTGGAACGGCTCGGGAGATGTTTTTAAAAATTTATTTATTTTAATCATTAAGTGGTATTTTTCCATATTCCATTGAGCTTATTCCTTGGCGCTGCCTAGTTTGGCCGGCATAAATCAGCAACGATTTTTACTGACCATTTTGGATGAACCCACTTTTCTCTGGAACGGCTCGGGAGACTTTTTTAAAAATTGATTTATTTAATCTTTGAGTGGTATTTTTCCATATTCCATTGAGCTTATGCCTTGGCACTGACTAGTTTGGCTGGCATAAATCAGCAACGATTTTTACTGACCATTTTGGATGAACCCACTTTTCTCTGGAACGGCTCGGGAGATGTTTTTAAAAATTGATTTATTTAATCTTTGAGTGGTATTTTTCCATATTCCATTGAGCTTATGCCTTGGCACTGCCTAGTTTGGCTGGCATAAATCAGCAACGATTTTTACTGACCATTTTGGATGAACCCACTTTTCTCTGGAACGGCTCGGGAGATGTTTTTAAAAATTGATTTATTTAATCTTTGAGTGGTATTTTTCCATATTCCATTGAGCTTATGCCTTGGCACTGCCAAGTTTGGCCGGCATAAATCAGCAACGATTTTTACTGACTGTTAGCGCCACTGTCGTTTAGGTACTTATTCAATATTCATTCGGTTACTTATTTATCGACACAGTGCGATCTCAATCTGTCAAAAACTAAAAAACATGTAAAAATCCCAAGCCTTGAAAAAGCGCACATTTTTTTTTCTTTGTAATTGTATAAAAAGCTATTTAAAGTCGTAAAGAAAACACATTTTCAAATAGTTAAGAAAAGTGATCGGTAGTCGTGAAATTAGAATTTAACTCACATTGTTAAAACCTTCTTGTTTAAAAACATAATTTATAACACAGTTACAAACCTATTTGTCGCGCTTTGTTTTCATACTAAAAAGTATGTATTTTCTTTAACCACATAACTTGTATTTATTTAATAAACTATAATTTACTTAGGAATTTCAACATACAAATGCAATAAAAACTGAATTTACCAAAACTTGTATTTGTTGTTTACAATCTCGTGAAAACTGGGCGCTCGGGCAAATTCCCGTAACAAATTTGAAATTCTTTTTAATCTATTCGCCCTACCGGATCAAAAATTGCCAAGCATAACCTTGAAAATAAGAAGTTCAGCAGCCACGGTTCAACAACCCCAAGGAAAAACTACTTCCAACTGGCAGAAACTGTAAGTCCCAAAAATGGATAAATTTTCTTTTCAGGGTCAACCACCACAACAAAACCAATGTGCAACCAAATCGCCATCTGCAGAAGATTGTTCTGTTTGTAATGAACCACCTACGGGCCAATGTATACTATGTAATAAGTGCCAAAAAATTTATCACATAAATTGTGTTAACTTGGACAGTAAAAAACAAACTTTTACATGCGATAATTGCACCAATAAAATTCAATCTCCGGGCTCAACAAAATCTATCCGCAGTCATCGGAGCAAAGCCTCCCACGTTTCGACAGGCTCAACCATTCGAAGAAAAAATTTAGAACTTCAGCGTCTCGAAGAAGAAAGACAGCTTGCGAAAGAACGAGACACCGAATTCTTAAAACAAAAATATCAATTGTTACAACAAGAAGAGGAAGAGATCGATGATTGTAGCTCCGTAGATATCCACTCTGTACATGAATGGCTTAACAATCAACCGAATAATCCAGATTTATCAGAAACAGTCCTACCTTGCGTACAACCTCTTAACACTAATGTGCAGAATAGCTCCACAGAACGTAATAATGTAGATTTTACAACCTCAATGTCAAGCCAACGTCATGTCGCAGCACAATATTCACAACCACCACAACAAAACCAATGTGCAACCAAATCGCCATCTGCAGAAGATTGTTCTGTTTGTAATGAACCACCTACGGGCCAATGTATACTATGTAATAAGTGCCAAAAAATTTATCACATAAATTGTGTTAACTTGGACAGTAAAAAACAAACTTTTACATGCGATAATTGCACCAATAAAATTCAATCTCCGGGCTCAACAAAATCTATCCGCAGTCATCGGAGCAAAGCCTCCCACGTTTCGACAGGCTCAACCATTCGAAGAAAAAATTTAGAACTTCAGCGTCTCGAAGAAGAAAGACAGCTTGCGAAAGAACGAGACACCGAATTCTTAAAACAAAAATATCAATTGTTACAACAAGAAGAGGAAGAGATCGATGATTGTAGCTCCGTAGATATCCACTCTGTACATGAATGGCTTAACAATCAACCGAATAATCCAGATTTATCAGAAACAGTCCTACCTTGCGTACAACCTCTTAACACTAATGTGCAGAATAGCTCCACAGAACGTAATAATGTAGATTTTACAACCTCAATGTCAAGCCAACGTCATGTCGCAGCACAATATTCACAAAATAATATGCCAACAAACCACACCAGTACAAACATTCAAAATAAAACACCAAATGCCTACGTAAATTCAACGGCATATAATAATACAGCCACATTTATTAATAAAGCAGAAGCTGCAACAACACAAACAACAACAGCTGTACCACCCAACGTCACTTTACCGGCACCAGCTAATTACACTTTTCGTCCATCATTCTCGTCTATTCCTCACAACACCATAACGTCAAACCTTACCCATCAGCAAATAAACTCGAGACAAACAGTCCCCAAGGATTTACCGATGTTTACTGGCAGTCCAGAAGAATGGCCACTGTTTAGCTCCACCTTCGATTGGTCCACGGAAGTATGTGGCCTGACAGATGCTGAAAATCTAATTCGCTTACAAAAAGCCCTGCGAGGAGATGCTCTGAAGTCTGTTCAACACATTTTAATACATCCATCCTGTGTTCCAGCCGCAATTTCAACCCTGAAATTATTGTATGGACAACCAGAAAAAATTCTGCATTCACTGAAACTAAAAATACGGGCATTACCAACAGTTAATGTTAATAAGTTGGATACAATTACCTCATTTGCTGTACAAGTAAAAGGTCTTCAAGCAACTATAGAAGCCTGTGGTCTTCTTGATGAACTCAATAATCCGTCGTTGTTACAAGAATTAATTTCTAAATTGCCTTCATATTTTCAGATTAATTGGGGAACGTACAAATTGAACTTAGCAAAACAAAATAAAAATGTAAATCTGTCAGAATTTGCAGCGTGGATTTTTGACATCGGTGTTTCCGCAAGCAGTGTCAACATCGACAGCAGTTCTAACTCTGCCGCAGAGGCTCTCTCACGTAGCAGGCAGAAAAATGTTTATATACATACTCACACTGAACAAAGTACACGAAAATGTATCGTTTGTGGTGGTGACTGCAACAATGTTGCTAATTGTCAGAAATTTAAAAAGGAAGATAGAACAAACAAATGGAATATTGTGAGAGAATTTAATCTGTGTAAACAATGTTTACGTAAACATTTTGGTAAATGCAATAACAACAATGTTTGTGGAATAGATAATTGCCAATTTAAACATCATTACCTTTTACACAAGAAACAAGTTGATACAAGGGGAACGCAAAATGTTGCTGATTCAAACCAAAATAAAGTTTCAATGCAAAACAATCAAACACAGAGCTGTAATACTCACAGTGCTACGGGGTGCAACAATTTGTTTAAAATTATTCCTATAACAATCTATGGGAATGAAAACAAATTTATAGAAACGTTTGCGTTTATTGATGATGGTTCTTCAACGAGTTTAATAGATGAACAAATCATCACTGATTTAAATCTTTCTGGCACTGCTGAACCTTTGTGCCTTAAATGGACTGGTAGCGTTGAACGAAATGAGAACAATTCTCGTCGTCTTTGTATAAATATAGCTGGTCCTAATAACAAAATTCACACAGTAGATGTTCGTACAGTAAAACAGCTTTCATTACCAAAACAAACTTTAGACATTGAAAAGCTTGTACAAGATTTTCCTTATTTAACAGGATTACCTGTGACAAGTTATATCGGTGCTACGCCGCGATTATTAATTGGTTTAAATAATTCCAGACTATGCGTTTACAACAATATTAGAGAAGGTAAGGTCAGCGAACCCGTAGCAATTCGTACTCGTCTTGGCTGGTTGGTATACGGTGCAATGAGAAATAAGTTAATAGAACACCATCATTGTCATGTAGACGAATGCAGTAATAAAATACTATCTGATTTAATGAAAAAATTTTACAGTCTAGAAACCGCCTGTATAGACAAGGCAACAACTATGATGAGCAAAGAGGATGAAAAAGCTATGTCTATTTTAGAAAAGTATACTAGACAACGTCCATATGGACATTATGAAACTTCACTGTTGTGGCGGAATGAAAACGTAGAAATGCCAAATAGTTACGATATGGCCCTAAAGAGGTATAGGTGCCTAGAAAAAAAGTTGAGAAACGATAGTAATCTAAACGACATTTTTAACAAAACCATTTCTGAATATGCGTTAAAAGGGTATATAACCAAGATAGAAGAAGACTGTCTAGCGCCAAGCAACCAAGAAAAGGTTTGGTATTTACCGATTTTTCCCGTTTTTAATAAGAATAAACCTGGAAAAACCAGAATCGTGTGGGATGCAGCTGCCAGAGCTCATGGACTATCGTTAAATGATATGCTGATTAAAGGCCCAGATATGCTATGCTCCCTACCGTCTATTCTCATTCGTTTTCGGCAAAAGGCCATAGCCATTTGTGGCGATATAGAGCAGATGTTTCACCAAGTTTTTATAAGAAAAGAAGATCGTAATGCCCAGCGGTTTCTATGGCGTAGTAAAAGCGACAAAGGGATAAATGTGTATGTTATGAACGTGATGATTTTTGGAGCTTCCTGCTCACCATGCATTTCGCAGTACGTAAAAAATACTAATGCCGACAAATTTAGTGGCAAATATCCCATGGCGGCAGCGGCGATAAAAAATAATCATTATGTGGATGACTACTTAGATTCAGTAGACACTATCGAAGAGGCAATTACCTTAGCTCAAGAAGTTAAACATATTCATAGAAAAGCCGGATTTAATATCAGAAACTGGATATGTAATAACAAAGATGTTTTAGCTGCAATAAATGACAACGATAGTCCCCAACACAAGAGTCTTAATCTCGGAAGTGAAATAGAAGCAGAGAAGGTGCTTGGTGTTTTCTGGAAATCGCCCGACGATTCTTTTACGTTTAAAATCTCGCCAAACATTGCCAATAATATATTGGCAGAAAACAAGATACCGTCAAAACGCGAACTATTACGATTTTTAATGTCGATATATGATCCTTTAGGTCTTATTGGTAATTATTTAATGTATTTAAAAATAATACTACAAGACGTATGGAGAAGTGGAGTTACATGGGACGAACAAATCCAATCCCATCACATATCTAAATGGACTAAGTGGTTGTCATTTTTGCCAGAAATTAGAAACATTGCGATACCACGATGTTATCTTCAAACGTTTAGTAGCTACAACGAAGTAGATGTGCAGCTGCATACATTTTCAGACGCCAGCGAAAATGGCTATGCCGCAGTAACCTATTTCAGGATTTCGAACGGCAATGATGTTGTTGTGTCTCTTGTTGGGTCGAAAACAAGAGTTGCCCCACTAAGGGTAGCCTCTATTCCCCGCTTGGAACTAATGGCCGCAGTAATTGCGTCACGGTTTGCCAATAGTATCGTTAATAGTACAACAATAAAAATCAGCCAAAGGGTTTTCTGGTCTGATTCTAAAACTGTCATAAGTTGGCTAAAGTCAGACCAAAAAAGGTATCACCAGTTCGTAGCATTTCGCGTAAGTGAAATTCTCGACACTACTGAGTTAGATGAATGGCGATGGATTTCCGGTAAATTAAATGTTGCCGACGAGGCAACAAAGTGGTCTTAAGTCGGCCCCGATCTGTCAAATAACAGTCGTTGGCAAAATGGTCCTGGTTTCTTGAAACAACATCCAAGTTCGTGGCCGTTAGATAATGGCATAAACGCTAACATTGATTGTGAACTTAAGCAACATATACTTCATATAAAAGAAATTCACCATCTCGTTCAAATTAAACGTTTTTCACAGTGGCGTAGAGCGCTTAGGTCGGTAGCATATGTGATACATTATTTAAATAAACTTAAAAATAGTACAACTATGAATAACATATCCCAAGGCGAACTAAAAAAGGCGGAAGTCGTTCTGCTCAAACAAGCTCAAACGGAGGAGTATTTAGACGAAATAACAACATTAAAAGGTAGTGGTAAAATTAGTAAAAGTAGTTCTCTTTATAAGCTATCGGCTTACTTAGACAGCGATGATGTTTTACGCATTAATGGGCGAATAGATTACGCTAATGTTCCAGATGAAATGAAACACCCTGCTATTATGCCAAAACAAAGTTACACAACCGAGCTTATAATACTGCATTTTCATGCTAAATATCATCACGGAAATCACGAAACGGCCATAAACGAAATTCGACAAAAATATTATGTGCCTCGCTTAAGAACAACTTTTAAAAAAGTAATCCGAAGGTGTCAAATGTGTAAAATAAGTAAATGTAAGCCAGCATATCCACAAATGGCAAAACTTCCCAGAGCAAGGTTATCTGCACATGCCGCACCGTTTACATTTACTGGGCTTGACTTTTTTGGCCCAATTCTGGTAACCGTCAATCGACACAAGGAGAAAAGATACGGAGCCTTGTTCACCTGTCTAACTATTCGAGCCGTGCACATTGAAATAGTTTATTCGTTAACCACCAGCTCATGTATCTTAGCCATCCGAAATTTTATGGCCAGACGGGGTACGCCAAGGGAGTTTTTCAGCGATAACGCGACTAATTTTGTGGGAGCAGAAAGAGAGTTACGCGACGCTATAAAAGAGGTTGATGCTAATGAATTCGTTCGCGCTTTCACAACTGCTACTACCAAGTGGAACTTCAATCCACCCGCTGCGCCACATATGGGCGGAGCATGGGAACGTATGGTACGTTCTATCAAAACCGTTTTGTACAAAATAATGCCGACAAGATCACCTAACGATGAAACAATTCGCAGTATGATGGCTGAAGTTGAAAATATTATAAATTCACGCCCACTAACGTATGTGCCAATATACGATGAAAATCAGGAGGCGCTAACTCCTGTAATGATAATCGATTGAAAAATGTATGGAATGTGTAGTTTGTAATAATAAAAAAAAAAAGTTTTAAGTATTATCTTAGCACTTCTGCCGCCTTTTGCCGAGCATTAATATGCACGAAATTTTTGAGAAGTAAAACAAATCAAATTAGAGTTGAATTAATTCTGATTTTATTAATACAAATTAACAACTTATATACTAATTTATTTTAGGGTCAGCATTAATGTGGCACAATAACAAATCAATAGTAGATTTGTTGTTCCCACGGGAATTAGCAATTGTGACAAATATTGTTGGCGCGTGAAAATAATTATTCCAACAATATTCAACAAAAAAACTCAATACACATTTATGCTGACTAAACACAAAAACAATTATAAATATAGTTCATTGCCTTTATAAAATTTGTAAACAAAAAAAATGAATTGAATTTCAAATTCAATGTCAGCTTAAAGTAAATTAAAATTCTTACATTGCTACAGTGCCTTAACTAATTATAGATACACTACACCCTTACCCTTTTAGGTTTGGGTATTATTAAAAATAAAAATATAGAATTATTGCATTTATGTATTTATTATTGTAGGTATTAATATGTTTGTAATAATTTTTATGATCTAAAATTTCTTAATTTCACTTATGAAATAAACTTTTTTAAATTATTTTTATGTACACTTTTAACTTTTGATTTATCTATTTCTATAATTATGTTTAGATCGTCTATATCTAGTATTTTATATGGACCTTTGTATGGAGGCTCGAGTTTTTTCCTATTCTCGGCTTTTACTAAAACTAAGTCTCCTATTTTTAGTTCTATTTTGTTCTGTTTTCTTTCAGACTCTAGTTTTCTTTTATTTTTAACTTCTAAAATTATGTCTCTTGCTTTTTGTAGTGAGTAACGAAGTCTAATTTTAAGCTCATTCAAATAATTGTCTAAGTTGTAAATATTCTTAGGGTTGCTTAATTCGTCACTTGGTAACCTAGGAAGTTTTCCATATACCAACTCAAAGGGTGTATACTTAGTATCTATGTTTGGAGTTGTGTTAAAAGCGAAAGCAAAGTATGGTATCCATTCGTGCCAATTGTTGTCTTCTACGAAATTTAGAAAATATTCATTTAGAACACGGTGATTGCGTTCTACTGTTCCCAAAGTTTCATGATGGTAGGGCGTCGAGAAATTCTGTTTTATTTTTAATAATACACAAATCTCTCTCATTAACTCATTAGTAAATTCAGTACCTCTGTCCGTTTTGAGAATGTTAAACAAACCGTATTTTAAAATAACTTCTTCTACTAGCGTTTTTGCCACTGTTTTGGCATCTTTCGATTCTATTGGACAAGCTATAACATATTTTGTCAGTTCACACTGTATTGTGAGTATATATCTAAAGTTTACTGACGGTCTAAGTGGTCCGACTGTGTCCACTACTACAATGTCAAAACTACTTGATGGTGTATCTGTTATAGTAAAAGGTTCTTTCGTATGTTTAGTCTGTTTGTTCTTTTGGCACGATTCACATCTTCTTATATAGTTCTTAACCATTTTGTTCATATTTTTCCAAATAAATCGCTGTTTTAATTTTATTAATGTTTTTCTTATTCCGAAATGTCCACTATGGGGTGGGTTATGAAATTCTTCTATAAGTCTGTATTGTTTTATTACGTTATGTACTCTTTTTAGCATTCTGTATATAATTACATCGACGTCATTGTTTTTGAATTTATTGTATTCTTCTTTCAATTTCTCTACCGGTATATATTTAAAAATTTCATCATTATCATATAGTACGTACTTTTTATTTTTAAATTTCTTTATTTTCAATAAAAGTTTCTCCATAAATGTTTCTGAAAACATTGGATTTTCGCTTCTATTGCATATCACGCGTGTAATTTTATCATTATATTCATTCTGCAGATTATTATTATCGTTATTTTCATATATAAATTGTATTCTCTGAAGCTTCTTTATATCGTTTATTGATATACATTCCCACATATGGAGGTGATCAGTCTCCTGATGAGAATTGTAATTCTTTTTCTTATTCTTGATTTTAATTTCATCTTCTTTATCTTTAGTATTCTTATTAAGCATGCTACGTGTTATTGCCAGAGTTTTTCTTTCTTTTTCATCAATACAGAGTGGAATCATTTCTTTTAATATGTTTGAATTAATTTCAATGCGAGATAACGCGTCTGCGTTAGTGTTATTTGCTCCTTTTTTATATGTAATATCAAAGTCATAGTCTGATAGTTCAAGTCGAATTCTGGTCAGTTTTGAGGATGGATTTTTATGCGAAAATAGTGCAATGAGGGGTCTATGGTCTGTTACTACAGTGAATTTTCTACCATATAGGTATGGTCTAAAAAACTGTATGCCCCAATGAATTCCTAATAATTCTTTCTCAATAACTGACTTATTTCTTTCATGTCTATTCAAAGATTTACTTGCATATGATATAGGAAGGTCGTTACCAATTTCACCTTGTGAGAGTATTGCTCCTAAAGCTACGTTTGAGGCGTCTGTGGTTAGTACAAATGGTTTATCAAAATCAGGGTATTGTAATATAGGTGGGTTCTTAAGTCTGTTTCTTAAAGTGTCAAATGCTGTTTGGCAATCTTTTGTCCATTCGAATTTGACTTTCTTCTTCAATAAGTTGTTTAGGCAGTTTGCTGTTTTAGCAAAATCCGGAATGAATCTTCTATAGTAATTACAGAAGGCTATAAATCTTCTAACTTCGTCCGAATTTTTTGGAATAGGATATTGTTCAATAATTTCATATTTTGTTGGATCTGTTTTAATACCGTCTTTTGTAATAAGATGACCTAAATATAAGACTTCTGGCTTTAAAAAGCAACATTTTTCTGCATTTAATTTCAAGTTGTACTGTTTAAGTCTTTCAAATACTTTTATGAGATTTTCATTGTGGTGCTTAAGGCTACATCCAAAAATAATAATATCATCTACATATAGGAATGCTTCCGATTCCAGACCAGACAATGCTATCGTTAGCATCTTCTGAAAACTGTTTGATGATATTTTTAGTCCAAAAGGTAGTCTATTATATTGATAGTGACCGCTGTTAGTGGAAAATGCTGTCATTGGTCTTGATGCTGTATCTAGTTCTATCTGATGGAAAGAACTTGTCATGTCAAGAGTGGAAAAATATTTTGCTCGACCTAGTTTGTCTAAAACATCTTCTAGTCTTGTTAGGGGGAATTTGTCGTTTACTACTTTACCATTCAAACGTCTGTAATCTACAACTAGACGCCATTTCTTTATGTCATCTTGTCCTTTTTTAGGAACCAATAATAAAGGAGAGTTGTATGGACTAATTGATGGCTCTATTACATTTTCTTGTAATAATTTCTGTACTTGTCTGTCTATTTCATTCAATTGTGATTGTGGTAAACGATAATTTTTTGTATATACTGGGGTTTTATCGTTAAGTTCTATTGTTTGTTTGTAAAAATTATTAGTGGTTAATGATTCTCCCTCTAGATGAAATATTTCTTGATATTGTTTTAATATGTTTAGTCCATTCCTAAAATTCCATTTACTGTTAGGAAGTTCAAACGGCATGAAACCACTAGCAGATTACGATGACTCCGGCGTGGTTGTCAAAAATATTTGGTTACAGTCGCAGGTGTACGCCCAGCATTTTTGGAAGCGCTGGCTGACAGAATATTTACCGACGCTTACATGCAGAACAAAATGGTTTCAAAAGTCTAAGCTTCTAAGTAAAGGCGATTTAGTTGTTGTGGTTGACCCTTCGTTCCCGCGCAATGTATGGCCCAGAGGAAAGGTACTAGAGACTACAGTTGCAGCTGATGGCCAGGTTCGTAGGGCAAGGATTATGACGTCCCGTGGTGTGTTAGAAAGACCAGTTACAAAGTTGGCCTTACTCGACGTGGCTTCAAATAGGGAGTAGGGCGGCGAATGCCCTTCTTGCCATACTGCGGCGGGGTGTTAGCGCCACTGTCGTTTAGGTACTTATTCAATATTCATTCGGTTACTTATTTATCGACACAGTGCGATCTCAATCTGTCAAAAACTAAAAAACATGTAAAAATCCCAAGCCTTGAAAAAGCGCACATTTTTTTTTCTTTGTAATTGTATAAAAAGCTATTTAAAGTCGTAAAGAAAACACATTTTCAAATAGTTAAGAAAAGTGATCGGTAGTCGTGAAATTAGAATTTAACTCACATTGTTAAAACCTTCTTGTTTAAAAACATAATTTATAACACAGTTACAAACCTATTTGTCGCGCTTTGTTTTCATACTAAAAAGTATGTATTTTCTTTAACCACATAACTTGTATTTATTTAATAAACTATAATTTACTTAGGAATTTCAACATACAAATGCAATAAAAACTGAATTTACCAAAACTTGTATTTGTTGTTTACAATCTCGTGAAAACTGGGCGCTCGGGCAAATTCCCGTAACACTGACCCTTTTGGATGAACCCACTTTTCTCTGGAAATCGATGATAAATTTTCTTTTTATTGCCACTAGATTCCCAAAATTGTTTACTTTTATGCCCTTAAATTCCCCTTGGTTTTATTTCCGGCGTTGCTATTAATCGTTGCTATCTTGGCGAACGTAAATTTTGATGTTGTTTATATTTTGATCTACGAAATTTTTTATATGGCACTTTTTCCAACTTTTTTTAATGCAAATCTCATCTTTAACAATTGCTATTTACGAAAATATACAAAAAAGTCAAATGGTAAGTTTACTGTGATTGTACCAAAAGATTGAACATACAGTAAATTTGCATGCCAATTTAAACAAGCGAACATACCTATATGAACTTTGAGCGTGTCTGTCCAAACAAATAATAAATATATCAGGCTTATATTTCGAAATCATAAGGAATCATAATACATATTCAGATATCTGACAACAAAATACCAATAAATTGAACCAATGTGCGGCGTAACCTAATTTCCCTTCTGGCAACTCAACTTCAGTTGTGTTGCTATCCGGAATACACCTATTAATTTGTTGTAGTTTATTAACAACAGCCGTTTAATGATAGTCACTTTGTATTTTCCAATGGTTTTTTAAGTAGACGTTGAGTCTACTCGGTTTTGCGTCGACTTAAATGAAAGTTAAAGAAATATTATATTAGAAGTTATGGACAAATATTAGATTGTTAAAATTAAGTGTTTAAATAAGTCCACCAAGAGTTTACTAAACACCAGCGATGCCAACTTAGTGCTTTTGGCACTATTTATGGTGCTTTTTGATGCCTCAAAACGCCAAAATTTTATCCATAGTGCCAAACTAAAAAAAAGCACTAACTTGGTGCTTTTTCAATTTTTCGTTAGTGCCTTTAGTGCTTTTTACAATTTGTATTTTTTTTCTACCATATTTTAAAACTACGATCAAATAGAGGATGATTTATTTGACTTAGCTATTTGGTGTACAATTTTGAGAAAACTTGTAAAGATTTTAAGATTTCAAATGATAAAAAAGGGATAAAAGAAAGTTACATTCGTTTTACCAAAAACTTACGAGGTTAGAGCTAGGCTTCCTAGCAATTTGGAAATTTTACGAAACGTTGCACTTTTTAGCGTTGACAACATTTTTAGTAATCGTAATAAAAACGATGTATTTCGGTAAACATTATTTTAAAGATGTAGACACTGTTTCAAAAATAGAACATGGATTGGAAAATATTAGGAATTGTTAAAAAACATGCAGTCGGAAACCGTCAAAAAACGCAACAAAAAAAGAGACGTAGCTTGGAACGTGCAAAGTGTTAAATAAATTAAAAACAGCTGACAGAAAATACTTTTATAACGAGCGTTGTGTAACCTGCCATTTTACATGCGCTTAAGTTTTCCACGTATTGTGCACTTCTCTAGTGCTATTGAAAAAAGGTTTGACTAATGGCGATTTCTTTTCTGAGAAAAATGTTGCATTAATGTTACATGTTCTACATTTTTGTGTTCGTTTGTACAAAAAATACAACTGTTTGGAAATACAAACAAAGTAAAAAGTACCAAAGTTGTAGAACAGGGCAGTATGAACACCTTAAGTTAAAGTAAGGGTAAAATATGCAACATGTTTTGCATGTTTTTCATCAACATATTCACAAAAGAACTTGAAAATTTTTCCCACAGTTGTATTTTTTGTACAAACGAACACAAAAATTTAGAACATGTAAATGTTTTACTTTGTTTGTACAACAAATGTTTTACGTTGTTTGTCATAATTCATACCGCTCTTAATTTTGTAAAAAATTTGTTTTAAAACAAAATATAAAAATATTTAAAAAATAAAAAGTCTATTTATATTATAATCGTTTTTATTTTTATAAGCCATTAGTGATGTTAATATTTGTTTACAACCCGTAATAACGTGCAGAAACCGCTTAAATAGCTTTAAAAATCACTTATTAAGTACATTAATGATGAAAGTGTAATAGTTGTAAATAAAAGCAGTAATTGTGTTCTATTGAAATTGCACAATATGTAACACTTCGAGCGATTATAGCTAACATTAGAAAATGTTACATGTATATACTGTAACATATTTTTCTCAGAAAAGAAATCGATATAAGTATCAAAATCAAAACATACAAGTTTTTTCTATTTTACACCTTATGTGTGTTCTAAACTCAGAAGCGTACATATGTTAAAATAATTGGATAATATCATAAGCCAATTGTTTTGTTAAACTTTGCACGCTTTTAATTTAGATTTATTTAAACGATAAAATATAAGGATGTTTATTAAATTATATGCTGTTATTAAGTTTTATAAACAATAGTAGGTCATTGCAAATTTTTGGCAATTACCAGATTTATGGCCAATTTATACTCCAAATGATATGGATGATATTATTTTTATTAAAGATAATAATAATACATTTAAAAATTTTTATATACAAATGTAAATATATGGGCATTTCCTGGGGTCACGAACGTACGTTCGTACGCTTTTGATGTACAAATAATATAGAAAACAAAACTTTTCCTAGCATTTTTTTGCAATTCGATAGCATTTGGGTAGCTCTATGTTTAGTACAAAAGATGGATTTCATCGAGTTTAAGTTTTCATAATAAGAGTTATAAGCGTGTGGTCACGAACGTACGCAAAATAGAAGTCAACTTCGGCTGACAGTTGTGAAATGTAAAAATCTGCGTAACGAAACGGAATTTTCAAAAGTGATTAATTTATTTTAAAAGTGTATTAATGTAGGTCTCCTTCCAGTATTTACAAAATAAAATATCTCTCTTGGTTTTTATTTAATTGGCTTATGTACAGGTCGCGAACTTACGGATCGCGAACGTACGATTTTTCCATATGTTTTTTTTATTATTATCACCATGCATTTTACCATAAATGTCTTCAAATTTTCTTTACAAAAAAACTTTATACTCCTTTTACAATTTTTCTCAAAATTGTACACCAAATAGCTAAGTCAAATAAATCATCCTCTATTTGATCGTAGTTTTAAAATATGGTAGAAAAAAGATACAAATTGTAAAAAGCACTAAAGGCACTAACGAAAAATTGAAAAAGCACCAAGTTAGTGCTTTTTTTTAGTTTGGCACTATGGATAAAATTTTGGCGTTTTGAGGCATCAAAAAGCACCATAAATAGTGCCAAAAGCACTAAGTTGGCATCGCTGGTGTTTAGTAAACTCTTGGTGGACTTATTTAAACACTTAATTTTAACAATCTAATATTTGTCCATAACTTCTAATATAATATTTCTTTAACTTTCATTTAAGTCGACGCAAAACCGAGTAGACTCAACGTCTACTTAAAAAACCATTGGAAAATACAAAGTGACTATCATTAAACGGCTGTTGTTAATAAACTACAACAAATTAATAGGTGTATTCCGGATAGCAACACAACTGAAGTTGAGTTGCCAGAAGGGAAATTAGGTTACGCCGCACATTGGTTCAATTTATTGGTATTTTGTTGTCAGATATCTGAATATGTATTATGATTCCTTATGATTCCGAAATATAAGCCTGATATATTTATTATTTGTTTGGACAGACACGCTCAAAGTTCATATAGGTATGTTCGCTTGTTTAAATTGGCATGCAAATTTACTGTATGTTCAATCTTTTGGTACAATCACAGTAAACTTACCATTTGACTTTTTTGTATATTTTCGTAAATAGCAATTGTTAAAGATGAGATTTGCATTAAAAAAAGTTGGAAAAAGTGCCATATAAAAAATTTCGTAGATCAAAATATAAACAACATCAAAATTTACGTTCGCCAAGATAGCAACGATTAATAGCAACGCCGGAAATAAAACCAAGGGGAATTTAAGGGCATAAAAGTAAACAATTTTGGGAATCTAGTGGCAATAAAAAGAAAATTTATCATCGATTTCCAGAGAAAAGTGGGTTCATCCAAAAGGGTCAGTGTTACGGGAATTTGCCCGAGCGCCCAGTTTTCACGAGATTGTAAACAACAAATACAAGTTTTGGTAAATTCAGTTTTTATTGCATTTGTATGTTGAAATTCCTAAGTAAATTATAGTTTATTAAATAAATACAAGTTATGTGGTTAAAGAAAATACATACTTTTTAGTATGAAAACAAAGCACGACAAATAGGTTTGTAACTGTGTTATAAATTATGTTTTTAAACAAGAAGGTTTTAACAATGTGAGTTAAATTCTAATTTCACGACTACCGATCACTTTTCTTAACTATTTGAAAATGTGTTTTCTTTACGACTTTAAATAGCTTTTTATACAATTACAAAGAAAAAAAAATGTGCGCTTTTTCAAGGCTTGGGATTTTTACATGTTTTTTAGTTTTTGACAGATTGAGATCGCACTGTGTCGATAAATAAGTAACCGAATGAATATTGAATAAGTACCTAAACGACAGTGGCGCTAACACCCCGCCGCAGTATGGCAAGAAGGGCATTCGCCGCCCTACTCCCTATTTGAAGCCACGTCGAGTAAGGCCAACTTTGTAACTGGTCTTTCTAACACACCACGGGACGTCATAATCCTTGCCCTACGAACCTGGCCATCAGCTGCAACTGTAGTCTCTAGTACCTTTCCTCTGGGCCATACATTGCGCGGGAACGAAGGGTCAACCACAACAACTAAATCGCCTTTACTTAGAAGCTTAGACTTTTGAAACCATTTTGTTCTGCATGTAAGCGTCGGTAAATATTCTGTCAGCCAGCGCTTCCAAAAATGCTGGGCGTACACCTGCGACTGTAACCAAATATTTTTGACAACCACGCCGGAGTCATCGTTATCTGCTAGTGGTTTCATGCCGTTTGAACTTCCTAACAGTAAATGGTTAGGAGTTAGCGCCTCCTGATTTTCATCGTATATTGGCACATACGTTAGTGGGCGTGAATTTATAATATTTTCCACTTCAGCCATCATACTGCGAATTGTTTCATCGTTAGGTGATCTTGTCGGCATTATTTTGTACAAAACGGTTTTGATAGAACGTACCATACGTTCCCATGCTCCGCCCATATGTGGGGCAGCGGGTGGATTGAAGTTCCACTTGGAGAATTTGTCGAGAATTTCACTTACGCGAAATGCTACGAACTGGTGATACCTTTTTTGGTCTGACTTTAGCCAACTTATGACAGTTTTAGAATCAGACCAGAAAACCCTTTGGCTGATTTTTATTGTTGTACTATTAACGATACTATTGGCAAACCGTGACGCAATTACTGCGGCCATTAGTTCCAAGCGGGGAATAGAGGCTACCCTTAGTGGGGCAACTCTTGTTTTCGACCCAACAAGAGACACAACAACATCATTGCCATTCGAAATCCTGAAATAGGTTACTGCGGCATAGCCATTTTCGCTGGGGTCTGAAAATGTATGCAGCTGCACATCTACTTCGTTGTAGCTACTAAACGTTTGAAGATAACATCGTGGTATCGCAATGTTTCTAATTTCTGGCAAAAATGACAACCACTTAGTCCATTTAGATATGTGATGGGATTGGATTTGTTCGTCCCATGTAACTCCACTTCTCCATACGTCTTGTAGTATTATTTTTAAATACATTAAATAATTACCAATAAGACCTAAAGGATCATATATCGACATTAAAAATCGTAATAGTTCGCGTTTTGACGGTATCTTGTTTTCTGCCAATATATTATTGGCAATGTTTGGCGAGATTTTAAACGTAAAAGAATCGTCGGGCGATTTCCAGAAAACACCAAGCACCTTCTCTGCTTCTATTTCACTTCCGAGATTAAGACTCTTGTGTTGGGGACTATCGTTGTCATTTATTGCAGCTAAAACATCTTTGTTATTACATATCCAGTTTCTGATATTAAATCCGGCTTTTCTATGAATATGTTTAACTTCTTGAGCTAAGGTAATTGCCTCTTCGATAGTGTCTACTGAATCTAAGTAGTCATCCACATAATGATTATTTTTTATCGCCGCTGCCGCCATGGGATATTTGCCACTAAATTTGTCGGCTGCGAAATGCATGGTGAGCAGGAAGCTCCAAAAATCATCACGTTCATAACATACACATTTATCCCTTTGTCGCTTTTACTACGCCATAGAAACCGCTGGGCATTACGATCTTCTTTTCTTATAAAAACTTGGTGAAACATCTGCTCTATATCGCCACAAATGGCTATGGCCTTTTGCCGAAAACGAATGAGAATAGACGGTAGGGAGCATAGCATATCTGGGCCTTTAATCAGCATATCATTTAACGATAGTCCATGAGCTCTGGCAGCTGCATCCCACACGATTCTGGTTTTTCCAGGTTTATTCTTATTAAAAACGGGAAAAATCGGTAAATACCAAACCTTTTCTTGGTTGCTTGGCGCTAGACAGTCTTCTTCTATCTTGGTTATATACCCTTTTAACGCATATTCAGAAATGGTTTTGTTAAAAATGTCGTTTAGATTACTATCGTTTCTCAACTTTTTTTCTAGGCACCTATACCTCTTTAGGGCCATATCGTAACTATTTGGCATTTCTACGTTTTCATTCCGCCACAACAGTGAAGTTTCATAATGTCCATCTGGACGTTGTCTAGTATACTTTTCTAAAATAGACATAGCTTTTTCATCCTCTTTGCTCATCATAGTTGTTGCCTTGTCTATACAGGCGGTTTCTAGACTGTAAAATTTTGTCATTAAATCAGATAGTATTTTATTACTGCATTCGTCTACATGACAATGATGGTGTTCTATTAACTTATTTCTCATTGCACCGTATACCAACCAGCCAAGACGAGTACGAATTGCTACGGGTTCGCTGACCTTACCTTCTCTAATATTGTTGTAAACGCATAGTCTGGAATTATTTAAACCAATTAATAATCGCGGCGTAGCACCGATATAACTTGTCACAGGTAATCCTGCTAAATAAGGAAAATCTTGTACAAGCTTTTCAATGTCTAAAGTTTGTTTTGGTAATGAAAGCTGTTTTACTGTACGAACATCTACTGTGTGAATTTTGTTATTAGGACCAGCTATATTTATACAAAGACGACGAGAATTGTTCTCATTTCGTTCAACGCTACCAGTCCATTTAAGGCACAAAGGTTCAGCAGTGCCAGAAAGATTTAAATCAGTGATGATTTGTTCATCTATTAAACTCGTTGAAGAACCATCATCAATAAACGCAAACGTTTCTATAAATTTGTTTTCATTCCCATAGATTGTTATAGGAATAATTTTAAACAAATTGTTGCACCCCGTAGCACTGTGAGTATTACAGCTCTGTGTTTGATTGTTTTGCATTGAAACTTTATTTTGGTTTGAATCAGCAACATTTTGCGTTCCCCTTGTATCAACTTGTTTCTTGTGTAAAAGGTAATGATGTTTAAATTGGCAATTATCTATTCCACAAACATTGTTGTTATTGCATTTACCAAAATGTTTACGTAAACATTGTTTACACAGATTAAATTCTCTCACAATATTCCATTTGTTTGTTCTATCTTCCTTTTTAAATTTCTGACAATTAGCAACATTGTTGCAGTCACCACCACAAACGATACATTTTCGTGTACTTTGTTCAGTGTGAGTATGTATATAAACATTTTTCTGCCTGCTACGTGAGAGAGCCTCTGCGGCAGAGTTAGAACTGCTGTCGATGTTGACACTGCTTGCGGAAACACCGATGTCAAAAATCCACGCTGCAAATTCTGACAGATTTACATTTTTATTTTGTTTTGCTAAGTTCAATTTGTACGTTCCCCAATTAATCTGAAAATATGAAGGCAATTTAGAAATTAATTCTTGTAACAACGACGGATTATTGAGTTCATCAAGAAGACCACAGGCTTCTATAGTTGCTTGAAGACCTTTTACTTGTACAGCAAATGAGGTAATTGTATCCAACTTATTAACATTAACTGTTGGTAATGCCCGTATTTTTAGTTTCAGTGAATGCAGAATTTTTTCTGGTTGTCCATACAATAATTTCAGGGTTGAAATTGCGGCTGGAACACAGGATGGATGTATTAAAATGTGTTGAACAGACTTCAGAGCATCTCCTCGCAGGGCTTTCTGTAAGCGAATTAGATTTTCAGCATCTGTCAGGCCACATACTTCCGTGGACCAATCGAAGGTGGAGCTAAACAGTGGCCATTCTTCTGGACTGCCAGTAAACATCGGTAAATCCTTGGGGACTGTTTGTCTCGAGTTTATTTGCTGATGGGTAAGGTTTGACGTTATGGTGTTGTGAGGAATAGACGAGAATGATGGACGAAAAGTGTAATTAGCTGGTGCCGGTAAAGTGACGTTGGGTGGTACAGCTGTTGTTGTTTGTGTTGTTGCAGCTTCTGCTTTATTAATAAATGTGGCTGTATTATTATATGCCGTTGAATTTACGTAGGCATTTGGTGTTTTATTTTGAATGTTTGTACTGGTGTGGTTTGTTGGCATATTATTTTGTGAATATTGTGCTGCGACATGACGTTGGCTTGACATTGAGGTTGTAAAATCTACATTATTACGTTCTGTGGAGCTATTCTGCACATTAGTGTTAAGAGGTTGTACGCAAGGTAGGACTGTTTCTGATAAATCTGGATTATTCGGTTGATTGTTAAGCCATTCATGTACAGAGTGGATATCTACGGAGCTACAATCATCGATCTCTTCCTCTTCTTGTTGTAACAATTGATATTTTTGTTTTAAGAATTCGGTGTCTCGTTCTTTCGCAAGCTGTCTTTCTTCTTCGAGACGCTGAAGTTCTAAATTTTTTCTTCGAATGGTTGAGCCTGTCGAAACGTGGGAGGCTTTGCTCCGATGACTGCGGATAGATTTTGTTGAGCCCGGAGATTGAATTTTATTGGTGCAATTATCGCATGTAAAAGTTTGTTTTTTACTGTCCAAGTTAACACAATTTATGTGATAAATTTTTTGGCACTTATTACATAGTATACATTGGCCCGTAGGTGGTTCATTACAAACAGAACAATCTTCTGCAGATGGCGATTTGGTTGCACATTGGTTTTGTTGTGGTGGTTGACCCTGAAAAGAAAATTTATCCATTTTTGGGACTTACAGTTTCTGCCAGTTGGAAGTAGTTTTTCCTTGGGGTTGTTGAACCGTGGCTGCTGAACTTCTTATTTTCAAGGTTATGCTTGGCAATTTGTGATCCGGTAGGGCGAATAGATTAAAAAGAATTTCAAATTTGTTACGGGAATTTGCCCGAGCGCCCAGTTTTCACGAGATTGTAAACAACAAATACAAGTTTTGGTAAATTCAGTTTTTATTGCATTTGTATGTTGAAATTCCTAAGTAAATTATAGTTTATTAAATAAATACAAGTTATGTGGTTAAAGAAAATACATACTTTTTAGTATGAAAACAAAGCGCGACAAATAGGTTTGTAACTGTGTTATAAATTATGTTTTTAAACAAGAAGGTTTTAACAATGTGAGTTAAATTCTAATTTCACGACTACCGATCACTTTTCTTAACTATTTGAAAATGTGTTTTCTTTACGACTTTAAATAGCTTTTTATACAATTACAAAGAAAAAAAAATGTGCGCTTTTTCAAGGCTTGGGATTTTTACATGTTTTTTAGTTTTTGACAGATTGAGATCGCACTGTGTCGATAAATAAGTAACCGAATGAATATTGAATAAGTACCTAAACGACAGTGGCGCTAACAGTCAGTAAAAATCGTTGCTGATTTATGCCGGCCAAACTAGGCAGTGCCAAGGCATAAGCTCAATGGAAAATGGAAAAATACCACTCAAAGATTAAATAAATCAATTTTTAAAAACATCTCCCGAGCCGTTCCAGAGAAAAGTGGGTTCATCCAAAATGGTCAGTAAAAATCGTTGCTGATTTATGCCAGCCAAACTAGGCAGTGCCAAGGCATAAGCTCAATGGAATATGGAAAAATACCACTTAATGATTAAAATAAATCAATTTTTAAAAACATCTCCCGAGCCGTTCCAGAGAAGTGGGTTCATCCAAAATGGTCAGTAAAAATCGTTGCTGATTTATGCCGGCCAAACTAGGCAGTGCCAAGGAATAAGCTCAATGGAATATGGAAAAATACCACTTAATGATTAAAATAAATAAATTTTTAAAAACATCTCCCGAGCCGTTCCAGAGAAAAGTGGGTTCATCCAAAATGGTCAGTAAAAATCGTTGCTGATTTATGCCAGCCAAACTAGGCAGTGCCAAGGCATAAGCTCAATGGAATATGGAAAAATACCACTCAAAGATTAAATAAATCAATTTTTAAAAACATCTCCCGAGCCGTTCCAGAGAAAAGTGGGTTCATCCAAAATGGTCAGTAAAAATCGTTGCTGATTTATGCCAGCCAAACTAGGCAGTGCCAAGGCATAAGCTCAATGGAATATGGAAAAATACCACTCAAAGATTAAATAAATCAATTTTTAAAAACATCTCCCGAGCCGTTCCAGAGAAAAGTGGGTTCATCCAAAATGGTCAGTAAAAATCGTTGCTGATTTATGCCAGCCAAACTAGGCAGTGCCAAGGCATAAGCTCAATGGAATATGGAAAAGTACCACTCAAAGATTAAATAAATCAATTTTTAAAAAAGTCTCCCGAGCCGTTCCAGAGAAAAGTGGGTTCATCCAAAATGGTCAGTAAAAATCGTTGCTGATTTATGCCGGCCAAACTAGGCAGTGCCAAGGAATAAGCTCAATGGAATATGGAAAAATACCACTTAATGATTAAAATAAATCAATTTTTAAAAACATCTCCCGAGCCGTTCCAGAGAAAAGTGGGTTCATCCAAAATGGTCAGTAAAAATCGTTGCTGATTTATGCCAGCCAAACTAGGCAGTGCCAAGGCATAAGCTCAATGGAATATGGAAAAATACAACTCAAAGATTAAATAAATCAATTTTTAAAAACATCTCCCGAGCCGTTCCAGAGAAAAGTGGGTTCATCCAAAATGGTCAGTAAAAATCGTTGCTGATTTATGCCGGCCAAACTAGGCAGTGCCAAGGAATAAGCTCAATGGAATATGGAAAAATACCACTTAATGATTAAAATAAATAAATTTTTAAAAACATCTCCCGAGCCGTTCCAGAGAAAAGTGGGTTCATCCAAAATGGTCAGTAAAAATCGTTGCTGATTTATGCCAGCCAAACTAGGCAGTGCCAAGGCATAAGCTCAATGGAATATGGAAAAATACCACTTAATGATTAAAATAAATCAATTTTTAAAAACATCTCCCGAGCCGTTCCAGAGAAGTGGGTTCATCCAAAATGGTCAGTAAAAATCGTTGCTGATTTATGCCAGCCAAACTAGGCAGTGCCAAGGCATAAGCTCAATGGAATATGGAAAAATACCACTCAAAGATTAAATAAATCAATTTTTAAAAACATCTCCCGAGCCGTTCCAGAGAAAAGTGGGTTCATCCAAAATGGTCAGTAAAAATCGTTGCTGATTTATGCCATCCAAACTAGGCAGTGCCAAGGCATAAGCTCAATGGAATATGGAAAAATACCACTCAAAGATTAAATAAATCAATTTTTAAAAACATCTCCCGAGCCGTTCCAGAGAAAAGTGGGTTCATCCAAAATGGTCAGTAAAAATCGTTGCTGATTTATGCCAGCCAAACTAGGCAGTGCCAAGGCATAAGCTCAATGGAATATGGAAAAATACCACTCAAAGATTAAATAAATCAATTTTTAAAAAAGTCTCCCGAGCCGTTCCAGAGAAAAGTGGGTTCATCCAAAATGGTCAGTAAAAATCGTTATTTTTTAACTCTTAATTAAACGTTTTGAAATCATAAGCTTGTAAGTCTGTTTTTTAAGAAACAGCACAGCACACAGCACTTTAGTTGTTTTATCCAACCAAATTTAAACAAAATGTTAAAATTTGTTGTGGTTTAAGCTGATTTTCGATAATATACTGTGAGCGTCAAAATAAAGTGTACAGCTTGTTTTCCAATATGAAAAGAGCTATTGTAGTTATAAAAAGTTAAATTTCTACTTTACCAAATTTGATCAGACTTCAAGCTTGCTGTCATCTGTGAAAAATAAGTACATTTCTCCAAAAAGTGACAAAAGCAAGTTGGACAAAAAAAAAACGTGATAAAAGGTAGAAATAAGAAATTCAACGGACAAAATATAGTCTCTAAAGTGAAGCGTGATAGGGTTAGCTTTTGTAAAACGTCCTAAAACAGATGGATCAGCCCAATATTAACTCGACGTCAAATCAAGTAAACATCTGGAAACATTTGGACAGACAAATTAAAAAAAACCTTGGCAGCAAGCACTCTGAATAAAATTCTGCAGGAAGAGCAGCCAAAATTGTCTACTGAGCTAACTTTAAAATGGGTGGAATCGATGACAAAGAGACTAGAAGCCGTCCTAAAAGCAAAAAAAAACAAGTAAGAGTGCTATATTCGGCTGTGCCGAATCTTATATACCCTTCACCATTGTGGGAGCAGAATACAGAGCAACTAGACAAAAACTAAATAATTTTTACATATGTATACATACATAATTATAATACTTTAAACTCCATTATAAATTAAATTTAAAAAGCGAAAACCAAATTATTTTAACCAAATTATTTTAACAAATCGAAACTAGGAATTTTTGTGTTTTTTTGCTACTTAAAAACTCCCCAAAATGATAAAAGAAAACAAACACGCATACTTACATGCCACAAACTATTTTGGTGAATATGTTTCCATATTTCAGTTCTCAACTCAAATAAGTTTTATGGTTTACAACTTTGCTATTGTGGTGAACAAAAGTAATTACAACCCTACACAGTGAACATAAAACGGGCCATATTTCATTTTAATGATATTCAAACAACGTTCCTTCATAGTTTAGTTGTCTAGGGGGTTAAGTTAGAAACTGTGAGTTCTCTGGTTCGAATCTGGTTTTTTTAAAAGAAAATTTTTTTTTAAATTTTTATTTTTTTATGTTCTAAAAACGATTTAAAAAAAATATTTACCAGTTTTCGCTTTTTAAATTTAATTTATAATGGAGTTTAAAGTATTATAATTATGTATGTATACATATGTAAAAATTATTTAGTTTTTGTCTAGTTGCTCTGTATTCTGCTCCCACAATGGTGAAGGGTATATAAGATTCGGCACAGCCGAATATAGCACTCTTACTTGTTTTTTTTTGCTTTTAGGACGGCTTCTAGTCTCTTTGTCATCGATTCCACCCATTTTAAAGTTAGCTCAGTAGACAATTTTGGCTGCTCTTCCTGCAGAATTTTATTCAGAGTGCTTGCTGCCAAGGTTTTTTTTTAATTTGTCTGTCCAAATGTTTCCAGATGTTTACTTGATTTGACGTCGAGTTAATATTGGGCTGATCCATCTGTTTTAGGACGTTTTACAAAAGCTAACCCTATCACGCTTCACTTTAGAGACTATATTTTGTCCGTTGAATTTCTTATTTCTACCTTTTATCACGTTTTTTTTTTGTCCAACTTGCTTTTGTCACTTTTTGGAGAAATGTACTTATTTTTCACAGATGACAGCAAGCTTGAAGTCTGATCAAATTTGGTAAAGTAGAAATTTAACTTTTTATAACTACAATAGCTCTTTTCATATTGGAAAACAAGCTGTACACTTTATTTTGACGCTCACAGTATATTATCGAAAATCAGCTTAAACCACAACAAATTTTAACATTTTGTTTAAATTTGGTTGGATAAAACAACTAAAGTGCTGTGTGCTGTGCTGTTTCTTAAAAAACAGACTTACAAGCTTATGATTTCAAAACGTTTAATTAAGAGTTAAAAAATAACGATTTTTACTGACCATTTTGGATGAACCCACTTTTCTCTGGAACGGCTCGGGAGATGTTTTTAAAAATTGATTTATTTAATCTTTGAGTGGTATTTTTCCATATTCCATTGAGCTTATGCCTTGGCACTGCCTAGTTTGGATGGCATAAATCAGCAACGATTTTTACTGACCATTTTGGATGAACCCACTTTTCTCTGGAACGGCTCGGGAGATGTTTTTAAAAATTGATTTATTTAATCTTTGAGTGGTATTTTTCCATATTCCATTGAGCTTATGCCTTGGAACTGCCTAGTTTGGCTGGCATAAATCAGCAACGATTTTTACTGACCATTTTGGATGAACCCACTTCTCTGGAACGGCTCGGGAGATGTTTTTAAAAATTGATTTATTTTAATCATTAAGTGGTATTTTTCCATATTCCATTGAGCTTATGCCTTGGCACTGCCTAGTTTGGCTGGCATAAATCAGCAACGATTTTTACTGACCATTTTGGATGAACCCACTTTTCTCTGGAACGGCTCGGGAGATGTTTTTAAAAATTTATTTATTTTAATCATTAAGTGGTATTTTTCCATATTCCATTGAGCTTATTCCTTGGCACTGCCTAGTTTGGCCGGCATAAATCAGCAACGATTTTTACTGACCATTTTGGATGAACCCACTTTTCTCTGGAACGGCTCGGGAGATGTTTTTAAAAATTGATTTATTTAATCTTTGAGTTGTATTTTTCCATATTCCATTGAGCTTATGCCTTGGCACTGCCTAGTTTGGTTGGCATAAATCAGCAACGATTTTTACTGACCATTTTGGATGAACCCACTTTTCTCTGGAACGGCTCGGGAGATGTTTTTAAAAATTGATTTATTTTAATCATTAAGTGGTATTTTTCCATATTCCATTGAGCTTATTCCTTGGCACTGCCTAGTTTGGCCGGCATAAATCAGCAACGATTTTTACTGACCATTTTGGATGAACCCACTTTTCTCTGGAACGGCTCGGGAGACTTTTTTAAAAATTGATTTATTTAATCTTTGAGTGGTATTTTTCCATATTCCATTGAGCTTATGCCTTGGCACTGCCTAGTTTGGCTGGCATAAATCAGCAACGATTTTTACTGACCATTTTGGATGAACCCACTTTTCTCTGGGGCGGCTCGGGAGATGTTTTTAAAAATTGATTTATTTAATCTTTGAGTGGTATTTTTCCATATTCCATTGAGCTTATGCCTTGGCACTGCCTAGTTTGGCTGGCATAAATCAGCAACGATTTTTACTGACCATTTTGGATGAACCCACTTTTCTCTGGAACGGCTCGGGAGATGTTTTTAAAAATTGATTTATTTAATCTTTGAGTGGTATTTTTCCATATTCCATTGAGCTTATGCCTTGGCACTGCCTAGTTTGGCTGGCATAAATCAGCAACGATTTTTACTGACCATTTTGGATGAACCCACTTTTCTCTGGAACGGCTCGGGAGATGTTTTTAAAAATTGATTTATTTTAATCATTAAGTGGTATTTTTCCATATTCCATTGAGCTTATTCCTTGGCACTGCCTAGTTTGGCCGGCATAAATCAGCAACGATTTTTACTGACCATTTTGGATGAACCCACTTCTCTGGAACGGCTCGGGAGATGTTTTTAAAAATTGATTTATTTTAATCATTAAGTGGTATTTTTCCATATTCCATTGAGCTTATGCCTTGGCACTGCCTAGTTTGGCTGGCATAAATCAGCAACGATTTTTACTGACCATTTTGGATGAACCCACTTTTCTCTGGAACGGCTCGGGAGATGTTTTAAAAAATTGATTTATTTTAATCATTAAGTGGTATTTTTCCATATTCCATTGAGCTTATTCCTTGGCACTGCCTAGTTTGGCCGGCATAAATCAGCAACGATTTTTACTGACCATTTTGGATGAACCCACTTTTCTCTGGAACGGCTCGGGAGACTTTTTTAAAAATTGATTTATTTAATCTTTGAGTGGTATTTTTCCATATTCCATTGAGCTTATGCCTTGGCACTGCCTAGTTTGGCTGGCATAAATCAGCAACGATTTTTACTGACCATTTTGGATGAACCCACTTTTCTCTGGAACGGCTCGGGAGATGTTTTTAAAAATTTATTTATTTTAATCATTAAGTGGTATTTTTCCATATTCCATTGAGCTTATTCCTTGGCACTGCCTAGTTTGGCCGGCATAAATCAGCAACGATTTTTACTGACCATTTTGGATGAACCCACTTTTCTCTGGAACGGCTCGGGAGACTTTTTTAAAAATTGACTTATTTAATCTTTGAGTGGTATTTTTCCATATTCCATTGAGCTTATGCCTTGGCACTGCCTAGTTTGGCTGGCATAAATCAGCAACGATTTTTACTGACCATTTTGGATGAACCCACTTCTCTGGAACGGCTCGGGAGATGTTTTAAAAAATTTATTTATTTTAATCATTAAGTGGTATTTTTCCATATTCCATTGAGCTTATTCCTTGGCACTGCCTAGTTTGGCTGGCATAAATCAGCAACGATTTTTACTGACCATTTTGGATGAACCCACTTTTCTCTGGAACGGCTCGGGAGATGTTTTTAAAAATTGATTTATTTTAATCATTAAGTGGTATTTTTCCATATTCCATTGAGCTTATTCCTTGGCACTGCCTAGTTTGGCCGGCATAAATCAGCAACGATTTTTACTGACCATTTTGGATGAACCCACTTCTCTGGAACGGCTCGGGAGACTTTTTTAAAAATTGATTTATTTAATCTTTGAGTGGTATTTTTCCATATTCCATTGAGCTTATGCCTTGGCACTGCCTAGTTTGGCTGGCATAAATCAGCAACGATTTTTACTGACCATTTTGGATGAACCCACTTTTCTCTGGAACGGCTCGGGAGATGTTTTTAAAAATTTATTTATTTTAATCATTAAGTGGTATTTTTCCATATTCCATTGAGCTTATTCCTTGGCACTTCCTAGTTTGGCCGGCATAAATCAGCAACGATTTTTACTGACCATTTTGGATGAACCCACTTTTCTCTGGAACGGCTCGGGAGACTTTTTTAAAAATTGACTTATTTAACCTTTGAGTGGTATTTTTCCATATTCCATTGAGCTTATGCCTTGGCACTGCCTAGTTTGGCTGGCATAAATCAGCAACGATTTTTACTGACCATTTTGGATGAACCCACTTTTCTCTGGAACGGCTCGGGAGATGTTTTTAAAAATTGATTTATTTAATCTTTGAGTGGTATTTTTCCATATTCCATTGAGCTTATGCCTTGGCACTGCCTAGTTTGGCTGGCATAAATCAGCAACGATTTTTACTGACCATTTTGGATGAACCCACTTTTCTCTGGAACGGCTCGGGAGATGTTTTTAAAAATTGATTTATTTAATCTTTGAGTGGTATTTTTCCATATTCCATTGAGCTTATGCCTTGGCACTGCCTAGTTTGGCTGGCATAAATCAGCAACGATTTTTACTGACCATTTTGGATGAACCCACTTTTCTCTGGAACGGCTCGGGAGATGTTTTTAAAAATTTATTTATTTTAATCATTAAGTGGTATTTTTCCATATTCCATTGAGCTTATTCCTTGGCACTGCCTAGTTTGGCCGGCATAAATCAGCAACGATTTTTACTGACCATTTTGGATGAACCCACTTTTCTCTGGAACGGCTCGGGAGACTTTTTTAAAAATTGACTTATTTAATCTTTGAGTGGTATTTTTTCATATTCCATTGAGCTTATGCCTTGGCACTGCCTAGTTTGGCTGGCATAAATCAGCAACGATTTTTACTGACCATTTTGGATGAACCCACTTTTCTCTGGAACGGCTCGGGAGATGTTTTTAAAAATTGATTTATTTAATCTTTGAGTGGTATTTTTCCATATTCCATTGAGCTTATGCCTTGGCACTGCCTAGTTTGGCTGGCATAAATCAGCAACGATTTTTACTGACCATTTTGGATGAACCCACTTTTCTCTGGAACGGCTCGGGAGATGTTTTTAAAAATTTATTTATTTTAATCATTAAGTGGTATTTTTCCATATTCCATTGAGCTTATTCCTTGGCACTGCCTAGTTTGGCCGGCATAAATCAGCAACGATTTTTACTGACCATTTTGGATGAACCCACTTTTCTCTGGAACGGCTCGGGAGACTTTTTTAAAAATTGACTTATTTAATCTTTGAGTGGTATTTTTCCATATTCCATTGAGCTTATGCCTTGGCACTGCCTAGTTTGGCTGGCATAAATCAGCAACGATTTTTACTGACCATTTTGGATGAACCCACTTTTCTCTGGAACGGCTCGGGAGATGTTTTTAAAAATTGATTTATTTAATCTTTGAGTGGTATTTTTCCATATTCCATTGAGCTTATGCCTTGGCACTGCCTAGTTTGGCTGGCATAAATCAGCAACGATTTTTACTGACCATTTTGGATGAACCCACTTTTCTCTGGAACGGCTCGGGAGATGTTTTTAAAAATTGATTTATTTAATCTTTGAGTGGTATTTTTTCATATTCCATTGAGCTTATGCCTTGGCACTGCCTAGTTTGGCTGGCATAAATCAGCAACGATTTTTACTGACCATTTTGGATGAACCCACTTTTCTCTGGAACGGCTCGGGAGATGTTTTTAAAAATTTATTTATTTTAATCATTAAGTGGTATTTTTCCATATTCCATTGAGCTTATTCCTTGGCACTGCCTAGTTTGGCCGGCATAAATCAGCAACGATTTTTACTGACCATTTTGGATGAACCCACTTTTCTCTGGAACGGCTCGGGAGACTTTTTTAAAAATTGACTTATTTAATCTTTGAGTGGTATTTTTCCATATTCCATTGAGCTTATGCCTTGGCACTGCCTAGTTTGGCTGGCATAAATCAGCAACGATTTTTACTGACCATTTTGGATGAACCCACTTTTCTCTGGAACGGCTCGGGAGATGTTTTTAAAAATTGATTTATTTAATCTTTGAGTGGTATTTTTCCATATTCCATTGAGCTTATGCCTTGGCACTGCCTAGTTTGGCTGGCATAAATCAGCAACGATTTTTACTGACCAATTTGAATGAACCCACTTTTCTCTGGAACGGCTCGGGAGATGTTTTTAAAAATTGATTTATTTAATCTTTGAGTGGTATTTTTCCATATTCCATTGAGCTTATGCCTTGGCACTGCCTAGTTTGGCCGGCATAATTCAGCAACGATTTTTACTGACCCTTTTGGATGAACCCACTTTTCTCTGGAAATCGATGATAAATTTTCTTTTTATTGCCACTAGATTCCCAAAATTGTTTACTTTTATGCCCTTAAATTCCCCTTGGTTTTATTTCCGGCGTTGCTATTAATCGTTGCTATCTTGGCGAACGTTTGTATTTAATGTTATGAATTTGAACAGCTGATTACCACACTTGTAAAAAGTTCGACGTGGGCCAAACATCCAAATTATGGTGATTTGCACAATAAGAACAAAAAGTTGGCGTCGAATTTAGGAATTTAAAAAGGGGAAGTAAAAATAACTATTATTTTTAATAAAAATACAAAAAATAGTTATCACAAATTAAAAAATACACTTTTAGGAACAAAATGAGCGATGTGTGCAAAAAATCGTTTGGTCTGTTCCCGAGATATTTGGGTTCATCCAAAATGGTCAGTTAAAAGCGTTGCTGATTTATCCCATGGAACACAGGCTTTTGCACGGTATAAACTGTATAAATTCTGAAAGTTAATAGTTTTCCAGACAAAAAGAGCCATGCGTGCAAAAAATCGCCCGTTCCGTTCTTGAGATATCTGGGTTCATCCAAAATGGTCACTAAAATGCTTTGTTGATTTATCCCATGGAACACAGGCTTTTGCACGGTATAAACAGTATATTATCTGAAAGTTAGTAGTTTTCCAGACAAAAAGATCGATTCGTGCAAAAAATCGCACGTTCCGTTCCGGAGATATCTGGGTTCATCCAAAATGGTCACTAAAATGCTTTGCCGATTTATCCCATGGAACACAGGCTTTTGCACGGTTTAAACTGTATATATTCTGAAAGTTAATAGTTTTCCGGACGAAAAGAGCGATACTTGAAAAAAACGCCCATTCCGTTCCTGAGATATCTGGGTTCATCCAAAATGGGCAGTAAAATGGTTTGCTGATTTATCCCATGGAACACAGGCTTTTGCACAGTATAAACTGTATATATTCTGAAAGTAAAGAGTTCTCCGGACAAAAAGAGCGATTCGTGTAAAAAATCGCCCATTCCGTTCCTGAGATATCTAGGTTCATCCAAAATGGTTCATCCAAAATGGTCACTAAAATGCTTTGCTGATTTATCCCATGGAACACAGGCTTTTGCACGGTATAAACTGAATATATTCTGAAAGTAAATAGTTTTCCGGACAAAATGAACGATTCGTGCAAAAGCCTGTGTTCCATGGGATAAATCAGCAAAACATTTTACTGACTATTTTGGATGAACCCAGATATATCAGGAACGGAACGGGCGATTTTTTTGCACGAATCGATCTTTTTGTCTGGAAAACTATTAACCTTCAGAATATATGCAGTTTTTACCGTGCAAAAGCCTGTGTTCCATGGGATAAATCAGCAACGCTTTCTACTGACCATTTTGGATGAACCCAAATATCTCGGGAACAGGCCAAACGATTTTTTGCACACATCGCTCATTTTGTTCCTAAAAGTGTACTTTTTAATTTGTGTTAACTATTTTTTGTATTTTTATTAAAAATATTAGTTATTTTTACTTCCCCTTTTTAAATTCCTAAATTCAACGCTAAAGGCAGAAGTACATAACACGCGTTAGTGCGCGCGCGCTCTGTCGTCTTAGGCTAGTGTATTTTCACAGAACAAGCTACATGCAAAATATTTTGACGCGTTTGCGCCGGAAAGTTGGTTAACTTAAACTTTTTAACGCGTTGTGTATTTTTGACAAGTAAGTGCCGGTTCACACACATCAATTTTGACTCGTCAAGCCTGAAGTTTTTCGGAGATTGGGGAAAAGAAATGGCATTCTCTTTGCACTTCTCTCCTTAACGCTCAAGACTTGACGAGTTAAACTTGACGTGTTTGAACCGGCACTAAGCAGCTGACGATAAAAATAATAATTTAACAAATTTGTGAATCATGAAAGAAAAACTTATTGAAGAGCTTAAAAAATATACAATATTTATATAAAAAGAATAAATTCAATAAAATAACAAAATCTTGATATACTTTCGAACCCGTTTTTAATGCACAAATAAGTAAACAAAAAAAAAAAAACAGCTGACAGGAATGGCTTTTGTAACGCGTGTAGTGTAACTTGCAATTTTTTACGCGCTAAAGTTTTTAAACGCACGACACTCGTCGACGAACTAACGCGTGTTATGTACTTCCTCCTTAACTTTTTGTTCTTGTTCTGCAAATCACCATAATTTGAGTATTTTGTTTTCCCGGTTTTTAAATTCCCAAATTCGACGCTATTTCGTCGACGCTATGCCCCCTTTCACACTCGGCAAGTTACTTGCGCAAGTTACTTGCCGACAACAACAAAGTCTGTACAAATTTTTTTTAAATTTGTTTTTTCCTTACAGACTTTGTTGTTGTCGGCAAGTATTTTGCGCAAGTAACTTGCCGAGTGTGAAAGGGGGCTATCTTGGCCCACGTTAGTATTTTAATTAAATTATCAAAAACAAAATCGACGAAATAGAAAATAAAAGGTTAAAATTATGGTATAACTAATAACTTCTCACATTAATTTTATAATGCACAAGTAAAAAAACAAGTTTGCGGTTCTTTTAAAACAGTTTTCAGTTTTTTATTTCAGAGCAGAAAATATGACAATGTATAGTCGGCACAGTTTAAGTTAATCAGAAGTTTATGATTCGTCAAGTCTTGGGCAGATAATATTAGTGCCGGTTCACACACGTCAAGTTTTATTCGTCAAGTCTTGAGCTTTTAGGAGAGAAGGGAAAAGAGAATGCCATTTCATTTCCCCTCTCTCCTAAAAACTCAAGACTTGACGAGTCAAACTTGACGTGTGTGAACCGGCACTTACAATGTATAGTCGGCACAGTTTATGTTAATCAGAAGTTTATGATTCGTCAAGTCTTGAGTTTTTTTGAAGGATGGGAAAAGTAATGTCATTCTCTTTACCCTTCTCTCCTAAAAGCTCAAGACTTGACGAGCCAAACTTGACTTGTGTGAACCGGCACTTTGTCTTTATAAGTCTGAGTTCATACGGCTCATGTCTTATTGACAAGATTCTTCCTTTTTCTTCTTTGAACAAGAATTGGCGTTCAAATGATTCATGTCATGTTGACGACATGTGCTTTTTTGATATTGAAAACAATAACAAAATTAAACAACGAATGAAAAAGCAAAACGTAAAGACAGTACATGTATCTGTGTACTCGTTTCTTTTCCCCTCGTCCCTCTCGCCTATAAAGTAGCAATCTTATCAATAAGACATGAGCCGTATCAACTCAGACTAAATTGTTTTGTTAATAAGTGCCGGTTCACACACGGCAAGTTTGACTCGTCAAGTCTTGAGTTTTTAGGAGAGAGGGGAAATGAAATGGCATTCTCTTTTCCCTTCTCGCCTAAAAACTCAAGACTTGACGAGTCAAACTTGAATTGTGTGAACCGGCACCATCTTACACAGCTTTCAATTTTTGTAAATTTTGACTAGCAGTTAGTGCTGGTTCACACAGGTCAAGTTTGACTCTTCAAGTCTTGAGCTTTTAGGAGAGAGGGGTAAAGAGAATGGAAAGGGGTACATACTTGACCGAACCAGTCAGTTTTGTATTTTTCTTTTCTTTTTTCATCCGTAATATAATAAAAAGCTACAAAGTTGAAGGAAAAGAAAACAAAAATTAATTTTGTGCATGAACGTGAACGCAAGTTCAAAAAAAAATTTAAATAAAACTGTTCAAGTAAACTTGAGCTGTGTGAACCGGCACTAAGTGCACTAAGTCAATTACGGCTCGTCAAGTCTTACGCTTTAAGGAGAGAAGGGAAAAGGGATTGTCTTTTCCTCTCTCTCCTCAAGACTTGACGAGTCAAAATTGACGTGTGTGAACCGGCACTTATGTAAAAAACTGCCAATAAAAACTTGAACGTGTAACATCATTTTTATTTCATGAAACTAGTCAAAAATCGCTTCAATTACCTTAAGTTAAAACCCACATTAAAACTAGTTTTAAAATTGCTACACTAGCAGCATTGTCATAAAAAGAGAATGTCAAAACAAAAAAAACCTTCAGTAAACTCGCTTAAATTTTTAACCAAAATCTTATGTCTGTGCCAAAATAGATCTTTAAAGAAAGCATTAAAGCAGCAGTTTTTTTTTGTTATTTTAGCCACTAATAAAGGCGATAAAATTACTATAGCAACAAATAACACTAGTAGCTGCTGATAAAGCTAAGGTCGAGAGAATAGTTTTGAAGACGTATAATCAAAAGCTTTATTATTAAATCATTTGGTTAACAAAAAGCAACAAGTTGAGGTCGTTAACGCAAATAAAAACCAGCAGCAATAACAGCCAGATTTTAAAGAACCAAAAACAAATCAAAACGTGGCATTTATAGAAGAATTTTATTAATTGTCCCAATTTAAAATTTATTTTTAAGAAGTTTAAGTAAGAATAAATAAATCAATGTTAGTGCAGTGTTATCAAAAATGGATAGTGAGCGTGTTCTGTTTAATGGCTTTGCCTACCGTATGTTGGGGCCTTTTGGATGGGTTATATTGTGGCAAACAAAATTGCTATGATGTATTGGGTGTAACGCGTGATAATACTAAATCAGAAATTGCTAAAGCATACCGTCTGTTGGCCAGAAAATATCACCCAGATTTGCATCGCACTGAGGATGCTAAAAAAGAGGCTGAGGAACAATTTAAAAAAATTGCTACCGCTTATGAGATTTTAAAAGATGATGAATCACGTATTGATTACGACTACATGTTAGATAATCCGGATGAATACTATGCCCATTACTATCGTTATTATAGAAGAAGAGTGGCACCTAAAGTGGATGTTCGTATTGTCATCATTGCTACTCTTACAATTATATCCATTATACAATATTATTCAGGCTGGCAGCGTTACGACTCCGCCATTAAATACTTTGCGACTGTTCCTAAATACCGCAATAAAGCATTGGAAATAGCCAAGGATGAGATTTTTGAAAAAATCAATAAAAGGGGTAAAAATCGTCTTTCCAAGTCAGAGCAAAAAGAAGAATTGGAAAAAATAATACGTAAAGTGGTGGAAGAGAAAATGGATGTTAAAGGTGGCTATGCAAAACCCTCTGTTTGGGATGTTTTATGGTTGCAAATAATTATATCGCCTTATTTTCTGATAAAATGGCTGTGTTGGCAAGCCAATTGGTTTTGGAAATTTAATATTAGCAAACAGCCTTATGGCCGAGAAGAACAGCTGTATTTAATACGTCGTTATATGAAAATGGGACAACATCAGTTCGATGCTCAGGAAGATAAACAAATTGAAGAATATTTGTACTTGCAATTGTGGCAAAAGGATAAATTTGATGTGTGGAAACAGGGACAAGAGGAAGAAATGAAAAAAAAATTGGCAGAAAATCCTCGTTACAAAGCTTACCGACGTTATATGAAAAATCATGGTCCTGGACGAATTACTTTCGAAGATTAGTGAAGCAGTTGTAGTAG
Organism: Pollenia angustigena; assembly: GCA_930367215.1. Lineage (NCBI taxonomy): Eukaryota > Metazoa > Arthropoda > Insecta > Diptera > Polleniidae > Pollenia > Pollenia angustigena. Next base: position 120,337,237 of record OV884059.1, on the reverse strand, counting down.
AAAAATTTTATTTATAAATAATTGTTTTAAGTTTAGTTTTTTATACTTACAGTTTTTAATTTTTTTGGGTTTAAAAATTAATAATTGTTTAGCCATAATTAAATAAGTCATTTTTTACTTTATGTCGAATAATAACGCACTCTTACCAAGTCCTAAAATACTTGCACAGTTCCTTTTTCATATTACTTTATACATTTCTATGTACACAGATTTTGCAAATACACATAATACAATCAGTGTTGGGAAAAATACATGGTTTGCGGTATTTAAAATACAAAATACTTGTTGGGCATGTATTTAAAATACAAAATACTTTCAGGTAATGTATTTACTAAAGAGATGCACAAGCACAAGAAATATTGCTTACAAGCAATTTCATTGAATTTAGATAGTGTGTGTTTATTACTCTCTCATTACAAAACAATTGTTTTGTTTTACGATCAAAATATAGAAGAATAGAACAAAACTGCACTAGAACAATGCTGAACTAAAATAAAGCTGAATTAGAACAAAGATGAAGTAGAACATTAAAACAGAAATAGAACATTCCAAGCATGTTTGAATGTTTTGATTGTAAACATATACCAAAGAGAATTGCAAAGTGAGAAACATTTTCGTTTTGTAATGAATATGAAAAAGCTTAAAAACGTTTATATGTAATATTAATTTTTATTTGCAAAAATTTATTGTTTATTATTTACATACATATAAAGGTACTTAGGTCTAATATTTAAATAAAATTAAGAAGAATTCATTATTTTCATAGATATAAAAAATAAAATCTAATGGTGTGTTTCACAATTTTTTGGGAAAATTGATAGCAACAAACTATTAATAATTATTTAACTAGAATTATAAATATTGGTTAAATAAACGTTTAAAGTTTTATATAAAAATAAAACAAGACCTCAAGCTTGATAATTTAGTTATACATAATATAATAATAAAGGTCGACTAAAATAAAATATACCTATGTAGGTACATTTAGGAAATAATTCAAAAATATCAATTTTTTTATTTTTTTTAATGTTCTAGTGCACTCGATGCTTTTACTATAATTTACCGTTTCTTTATTTCATTGTCTGTTTTTGTGTTGATATTCTGTTTGTTTTGATAATACAAGCACTAACAAAGCAGAGGAGAAAAACTTTTTAAGTTATGCTTGTTTTGTTTTGGTGGAAGTAATGTGTTGTTATGTTTGTTTTGCTATGTATGTTTACAGTGAAATAATATAATTGATAGTTGTGTGAAGTAGAACATAGAACATTAAGAATATTTTGCGCAGCCCTTTAGTATTTACAATACAAAATACTTACACATCTGTATGTATTTAAAATACAAAATACTTCCACGTCATGTACATGTATGTATTTAAAATACGAAATACACCATTTTTATTCAAACCAAAAAATACATTAGATAAAACTAATTAACAAAACAATTGTTTCCTTTTATAAATATCAGATTTTTGAATGTAGCATCAGACAAACAGTTTCTTGTTGGAGAATAAATAAAACCTGCCGAAGAAAATAATCTTTCTGCAGGTCCTGATAAGCACAAACATGTATTAAATTCTATGAATACTCTTTTTATATTTGGATAGCTGTCAAGAGTGATAATGCCTTTGTCTTGTCACTTAGGAAACTGACAAATTCCAACTCCAAATTTGATGTCCTAGATTCACCATCATCCCTATCTACGAAAACAACAAAATCATCTTCTTTACTGGTGCTTCCACTTCTGATATTTCCAGGTGTCATAAAATACAAACTACTTCTATTTATTGAATGTATTTAAAATACAAAATAGGCTGAGTTCCTAAACATCATAATACTTTGCAGTCAAAGTCAAAAAAGTATCATAGAGTTTAACTACATATATCTAGTTTGATTATTGTGTACGCATCGATATTGTTTTTAGTGAACTTTGGTACAGATAACATTGTAAAATTTTTCACGGTTGCTTGGTAGAAAGCACTTAAAAAAGTGAGTTGCTTTGCAACTGATGTTTTGGAACTCACCCATACTTGCAAGTCATGTATTTAAAATAAAAATACAAAATACCCAGTGTGCCAAACGGATCCGTTTCGGATCCGTAACGGATCCGCATCTTCGTATTTTCTATCCGTAACGGAATGCGTTACTGATCCGTTACGGATCCGCAAGCGGGAGAAATTCCTCTCGAAAAAACGGATTCAAAAACGGATTTTATGTCCGTTTTTTGGATACGTTACGGACTCGTTACGGACATCATATTGGGATCCGTTACGGGTAAATAAATTGTTAACAATCTTGAAACCCGTCATACCAGATTTGCCTCGCGATGCCCGTTCACTTAAACAAACTCCAAGGAACGCTCCCATAATACCTATTAAAAGCGGCAGTTATATTCACTATGGAATAAAAGATAGTCTGACTGACCTATTGCAAAGATTGCATTTTCCACAGGATATGTTGGAGCTCAATTTTAATGTAGATGGCTTACCTGTTTCTAAAAGTTCTGGAGCGCAGGTGTGGCCCATTTTGATGAATGTATGAAATACAGATTCGGTTCTGCTCGTGGGTGTGTACGAGGGATACTCTAAGCCGAGAGACACTTCAGAGTGAAAGTGAGCGTGTTTTCAACAGACGGACAGACGGACATGGCAAAATCGACTTAGAATTACTCAATGACCCAGAATATATATACTTTATGGGGTCTGAGATGAATAATAAAAAAGTTTCACACGGAATGACAAACTTAATATACCCTCTTCACAACTAATTGTGGTGGAGGGTATAAAAAAAATTATTTCAATGGAGTTGTGTTAGATAACTTAGAAAAAAAAAAATTTATAACAAATTCATTTTGCTGGGTCCACACAAGGACCTTTTCATAAAAAAAAACTAAATTATTAAAAACTGATTTTGCTGGGTCCACACAATGACCTTTTCTTAAAAAAAAAACTCAATTAGCGATTACACTGTCAAATCGCGATTACACTGATTCCGTTTCTAAGTTTTTTACGGATCCGAAACGGGTCAGAAACGGATCAGTCAAATCTCGACTACACTGATTCCGTTTCTAACTTTTTTACGGATCCGTAACGAGTCAGAAACGGATCCGTAAATTCGTGATTGCACTGATTCCGTTTTTAACTTTTTTGCGGATCCGAAACGGGTCAGAAACGGATCAGTCAAATCGCGATTACACTGATTCCGTTTCTAACTTTTTTACGGATCCGGAACGGGTCCGTAACGGATCCGCATCCGTTTTTGTGCACATTGGGTACGTATTTGTATTTTAAATATGTATTTCAATTACTGCCCAGCCCTGAATACAATATGTGCATAACTAAAATATCAATTTTTCTTAGAACAGTTAATATGTAATTCTTAAATTCTTTAATTTTTTTTTATACTTGAAATTAAAAATATAATTTAAATTTTTTTATATTAAAAACACTTAAAATTTTTTAAAACTTAATGAAAAAAATTGTTTTTTTTTTGTTCTATAACACTACGTGACAGTTTTTTACCAAATAATTTTGACACCTAATCTTTACGTAAACTTTTCCGCTGAATCCGAATATAAAGTCAGAATTCTCAAAAGTAGAACAGTTTTTGAGATATTCCAAAATAACCGTTATTTGTGTTTTTAAAAAGGATGATCTGACTGAAATGCAAATATCTTCAAAAAAAAATTAAACGGATTATGTATTTCTTTCTGTTTTGTGAAAGTTTATAAAATTTCTTAAATAACCATGGGTCGTTTGTGAAGATGAGTCAATAAATGGCAGAGTTATAGTGGCCAAAATTTCAAACTTCAATTTAAATATAATGAGTTTTTGCAATTTTCCTCTTTTAAAGTTATTTTTTTAAACCAAAAAATTATGTTTTTTTAAGTTTTATCACTAACGACATTAGCCTATTTTAATACGAGTATTTTGTGCCCAATGCACATATCTTCAAAAATATTAAACGGATTATGTATTTCTTTCTGTTTAGTGAAAGTTTATAAAATTTTTAAAATAACCATGGGTCGTTTGTGAAGATGAGTCAATAAATGGCAGAGTTATAGTGGCCAAAATTTCAAACTTCATTATAAATTTGATGATTTTTTGCAGTTTTGCTCTTTTCAAGTTATTTTTTTTTAAATCAAAAGCCCAATAGGATCCAGATGGGTGCAAAAATGACAACGTTACAGAAGATTAATTGAATGAACCCACTTTTCGATTTGTATCAAATCAAACAAAAACACAACAAATAAATGTACAAAGCTTAAATTAATTTACTTTAATTTTATAAATCTTCTGTAGCTTTGTCATTTTTGAACCAATCTATGTTCTTGTTGGGCTCAAAATGTTCATATTAAAATAATCTAATGGCGCATGCAATAAAACATTAGGATTTTTAAATCATTGGTTTAAATAAAATAACTTGGAAAGAGCAAAATTGAAGAAAATCATCAAATTTTTTTTGAAGGCTCATGTCTTATTGACAAGATTCTTCCTTTTTCTTCTTTGAACATGAATTGGCGTTAAATGATTCATGTCATGTTGACAACGTTTTTTTTATAGTCGAGCGTATGCATGTGTGCTTTTTTGATATTTAAAACAATAACAAAATTAAACAACGAAGGAAAAAGCAAAACGTAAAGACAGTGCATGCATCTATGGTTATTTTAGTAATTTTATTATCTTTTTTGAAGATACATATTTGCATTTAAGAAACATCATCTTTTTTAAAAACACAAATAACGGTTATTTTGGAACATCTCAAAAACTGTTCTACTTTTGACAATTCTGACATCAAATTTGGATTCAGCGGAATTTTACATTAAGATAAGCTATCAGATTCATTGGTCACGACCAAGAACTTTACGAATCGATATAGACAACGTGAATTTAAAGCCAATTTTCTTCTATGCTCTACAGAAATGACTGTTAAAAGACAATTTTCCATACAAAAGTAACTCTAAAGACCTTTTCTAGAAGCATGTGTGCTACGAAAATACCCTTAAATCCTTTGGAATGTTACGGAACTAATAAATTAATAAATAAAAATAAATAAACATAGAAAAGTTTTAAAATAATTATATATTTTTTTTAATACGTATTAATTAAATTAAAATCGAGGATTTTCTCCTAAAAACCCAGATTTTAGTTTATTTACATATACATATTTTTAAATATATGTATATATTTATGTATATTAGAAGGTAAAACATTCTTAATAACTATTTTCTTAACATGTTCTTTTTTTTATTGTTAAATTATAACAAAAATCACATTAAAAGTTTATTTACTTAGCCTTTTTTTTTTTTTAGACAAGCTGGGCACTTGTCGTTTTAACCTAATTTGGATACGTTGAATCCAGTTTTTAGGTTTTAGGTGTTCGCGTAACTCAAAAACTCTTCAGCTTATTGAAAAAGCTAAAAATGTATGGCTTGTTTGATTTGGAGCTTCGTTTTTTATATATCTGCAAAACATTAGAAGCCTAGCTGCATTTTCCAATTTTTTATTCATTTTTAAAAACAAAAATTTCGAAATTTTGATAAAAAAAATTATTTTTTTTTTCCAAAAAAATTATGTTTCTAAACCGACTGCGCATATTAGAAAAAAAATTTAAAGGAAATTTTATTGCGGAGTTTCGGTTTTTTTAGTTATTTCAATGAAAGAAACCGTTTTTGAGTTACGCGAATATATGTTGTGCACTTACTCCGTTTTCGAAATAACGGTAAATCTCGAAAACAAGAGCTAACCTATAAAGACGGTTAGCACCATTGGACCTAGCGTACTCAAATTATGTTAAAACGCCATGGGCCCGGCTTGTCTATTTTTTCAACTAGCATAGTGTTATTATAAAAACAAACACTCAAACGTTTATTGACCTTTCTGTGAGTGTTTATGTGTGCAAAAAACAAGTTGTTGTAATATCTAAGTTAAGTTTTAATTATAAACTTTAAATATTAGTAGATGCTTTGTAACCGGTTTACGGTGAACTTGAACATGATACCAATTTTATATTTATATTCCAGTAATCTTTTTGACTATGATCTATGCTTTTATTCAAATAAAACAGCGTTTTATTTCATTCATTACTTTTTTATAATTTATTGCTTTCAATTTAATATATATTTTTTAATTTATAACTACATACTAAATAAAGATATTGATTAATGGCAAAACAATATCAATATTATTTTTAATGATACAACATGTGATGTATTTAAATAGAAAAAATAAACTAAAATATTTTAAAACTGAGTACAAAACCTACAATGTTGAACACCAGAAAGGATACTTAAAAATTACGAACAAAATATAATGGCAAGTAAAAGTAAAAGAAAAGGTTTTGAATATAAATTAGATATTTAAAGTTAAAATTTTGAATACAATAAATATTTTCATCCCTGACGTATTTAAATTTCTCTTATTAATCTTTGGTTTGAAGTTGACATTAGGGAATAAAAGGGAGTAGGTAGGAAGACAAAATGCACAAAGTTTTCATTCATTGTAACAGTTTGATAATAAATTTAATATATCGCACTTGTTCTACAATACTGTATTAACTCAAGATGTACATGCAAAACAATTTTTAATTTTACATTGAAGGCAGATGAAAAATAATTTTTAAGCCAACCCTTTATTAAGTGTCGATTTTGAGTTAAATACACTATTTATTGTTGAACAAGTGCGATATATAAAAAAAAACACACAAATTTCAAAATTATATTCACAGGTGTAGTTTTTGCCACATTTTATTCATGTGTGTGTTAGTATCGAATATACTACGTACTAGGAAGACTTGCAACAAGCCCACTGACACCATGGCACATATTTGAAATAGAGACCAAGTATTGACCTTACTAAAATTGCTTTCGGCTAAATTCCGATCCCTTGCCTCATGAGATCTTAAAACATCTTGTATCTGTCTAGCCTTGGTCATTTGCATACGTATACGTCCTATATAGTCCATAATATCCTGCACCTTCATTTCGTAATATTCCTCGGGGGTTAAACCTTCAAGCACATCATTCCATTGTTCATCACCCAAATTTTCTTCACCTTCTTTTTCCACTATCAGTTCAAAGAATACAGTCTTACGGTTGAAGGTACTGAATGTGTTATCAAAGCAGAATCGATAATCCCCCTCTTTTTGAACGTCATGGCGGTGAACATTTTCGAGCTTTTTATAATCCGTGACAATTTTTAAGCCTATTGGGTCGGCCAATGAAAAACTGATATCTAAATCTCCATGACCACCGTCGATGACTTGATATTCAATATCTATTGTTTCGCCCTGTTTGACATTGTGGAAGAAACATTCTTTTTTGCCGGCATCTACATGAACCGTCATTTCTTTGTCGTAGGCCTGCACTTTGACCAGCATTAGCAACAATATGCTCCACGTTAAAATTTTTGAAATATCTACTGTTAAACAATTCTGTAATATTTTTAAATGATTTTAATAGAAAAATTATTGAATTATATTTATTATATATTTACCATTATTATAATAATTATTTTCTAAACTAAAAGAGCGACTAGAAAATCAAAAAAATTGTGGAAAAGTCAACAACAAACAAATTGACAACACATCAACACACAGCACCGGGTTGCAAAACTAGAAACAAACAATTATTAACACTAAGAGTATTAATGGGGTGTTAAAAGGTGGTGGTCCTTAATATTCCGTTTACATGACAATGAAATCTAGTAGATATTCGGCCATGTTCTAAAAATCACGTGCTTTTGAAATTGTGGTGTTCTGAAAGTCATTCCGTTTTTGTGTTTATCGGTGTGTTTTCGGCAATTGAAGATCACACCAAACGGGGCACTAAAATATCACAAGATTTGAGTTAAAGTGATTTTCAGAACCGGCCTGTTTTATTGAAATCTTCCCCAAAATCGAATGCGTTTTTATTGTTTGCATAATAAAAACAGCTTATTGAAAGTTTTTTGCGTAACACATGCTTACATATAAATAAATAGCTCAGTACATATTCTGTTCGATTCAAAATAAAAAACAGCGAAAAATGTTCCATTCGAATAGGTCAATATTTATTTTTCAATTCAATTAATAATATAAATAGTTTTTGCAATTTTATTTTTATGTTAATTAAATTCTTTTACTTCAATTATAATTTGCAACCATTTCACAAACTTAATTTCTTTCCCCCACAATTTGCTTCTTCTATATATTTGTTTTTGCTTATTTTTTCAATTGAAGCACAGCCGCGAATAACGTTTTAAGTTACAAAATAATAATTTTTCAGGAGAGCAAAAAAACGTTTTTTGACAAGCAGCATTATTTGTTTTAAAATTTTTTTTTTTCTATTATTTAAAATAGTGATAATAAAAACTTTAATGCAAAAGGCTTTTAAAACATTATTCCGCACTGCAAAACCATTTCGGTTTCATCATTATGTTAGTAACTTGCAATGTTCTTCCACTGGCTGACACTTTGTACGCCATTTTGAAGGCGTTAAGGTGCATAGTTTTGGTTGATTTGATGTTTAAACTGTGTAAGAGAGTAAAGTCAACGTTTATCTGCAAAAAAACAGTTTTTGCAAAATGTGGCGTTTACAACGTTTTGCGCGGCTGTGTCAATTGACAATCAAATTTGATGTTTTATGCAAGGTCTATCCAATAGGTCTTCTTAAGAAGCCAGATGTTTATTTGGTTTTTTCCTCAACAATATCAAGAGTTGTTTACATTTTCCTTACACGTGTATATTTTTGTTTACTGTTTTGGTTTTTTGCCACACATACATGCACACAAAACACATTTTTCCTTTTGTTTTGCCTATGTAGTAGTAAGATTTTGACAACCGCGAGGAATTTTACACAAACAAAATGCCTGTTGTTTTTTGTATTGTTGTATTGTTGTAGTAGTAAGCAGACCTATTGGATAGGCCTTGGTTTTATGTTAGCAATTGTGAACGCAATATAACTGTTAAATATGACGTCACAACATCGCATTATATACATGTTTGTTTGCTTGTGACGTAGATGCGCAAAAACATTTATTTTTTAAAAGCTGAATACGCTATGCTATCTTGAATTCTTTGTATCATGGGCTCACAGCAAGGCGAATTCATAAAGGTGACATTTTCGAGTCATCTGTTTATTGCTTATATTTTTGTGTGTATACTGAATGTCAAGCTTTGTTTACATTTTGTGAAAAAAATTTATTCAAATTTAAAATTCAATAAAAATTTAAATAGTTGAAAAATAACTTATTTAAATTTTATAAAATAAAAAAGTGAATATAAAATATAAACACAAGAAATTAAAAATGCGTAAGGAATAAGTGGAGCCACAAGAAATTTGCAATTGAGGACATTCTAAAGCAATTGTGTATGTTTTACTAACAAACAAATTTCTTTTTTTATATTTTCAACAAATATTATTGTCATTCACTCTAACTTTTTACAAAAACCAAATACATAGTATTTTTCAATAAAAAGGGATAGCTAGCATAAAGCTTCGTACAGACGATGGTCAGATCTTACAATAATGTAACTTTTCTGACAATGATGCCATTGTCAGATGCATTAATTTTACACATCTTCCAAATGAAAATGGGCTTACAATGTTCACACAGTTGCAAAACATTTTAAGGCAATTTTAATGACAATATTGTAAGATCTGACCATCGTCTGTACGAAGCTTAACTCTATCTCATGATGCGGTTACCTTTATAAATTTGCCTTGGCTCACAGTCAGTAAATTTATGTCTCGTGAAGACTGAAGTTAAAGGAACGAAATGTTTAAGTTACGTTACGGCTTTAAGTAATCAAGTTTTAGTACTCAGCTGGTTGTCAAAGTATTTTGTTCATAGAAAATTTTTTTTTGTAGCTGAAGCAGTACAAATAGGTGCCGGAAAAAAATTAAATAAATAATAAAAGAAGATTCATTTTTAATATTTGTTATTGTTAAAGAAGACTGCAACAGAAAAAAACAAAATGAATAAATAATTCTATTTATATTTTAAAAGAATAAAAAGGCATATTTTTTACGTTGAAACTTAGAAAAAAAGAAATTGGTTGCCAAGGAAAACTAAGCAGAATAATAAAAAAGCGTAAAATTGCTAAATTAAAAGAAATGAGGAATACAAAGCTCGTATTAATGCTAGCTCAATCATTAATTGGTAATTTGAAATGACATATAATTAATGTTAAAGTTATATTGTAACTGAATTTGAAATTTAGGTACAGGCTTCTTTTTTCTGTATGTCCACCATGTAAGAACATTGTATGAAACTCGCACTAATGTGGCTCACTTGACACAGTTGGAACGTGAATCATTGTTTCGGCGTGAAGATGCTTTGTATTATAGTTTCTACAAAATGCTTACAGAAGCACCAGACTTTTGGTCTGGCATAGATCAATTGTCTAATCTTACCACCATTGAGTATCCACACAGTGTAAATGTCTTGAGCAGATTTTATGTATTACCAGAGATAACAATAGGGTAAGTAAACTGCCACTTAGTCACGGCCCCCCATACACTCACTACACATGCATAATATTATCATAGATAAAATTTGTATTGTTGTAATTTATATTTTGTCCTATTTTAGATTCTTTTATCATGTGCTACGTTCAAATAGCAAACTCGGTGTCTTATCATTGTTAAGTTGCTGGCGGTCGGATGATATACATCTGACGCTTGAATATGGCCGTTGTGAGGGACAATCTTTACAATTCTACTTAGAATGTGTTTGGCTATTAGGCGGCCTTACAATTTTAACAATATACATGTATGGGCTGCTATTGAGTCGTAATATATTTGGTGGCATTTATGCGGTCGCTTCGTATATTATGTTCCACAGTTTTGCTTCGAAAATTTATGAAAGGCCAATGGCTAGAGAAAATTTTGCATTTCCAGCGATATACTTACAAATGTTCTATTTGTGTGTTTGTATTAATCGTGTGACGGAAAGGAAGACCCATTCGATGTCTATAGTACCTGTAAGTTGAACTGAACATACTGAACCGATACATTTAGATTAGTGTGAAATATGAATAAAATGGTTAATTTCGAATACTTTGAAAATAGGAAAAGTTTTAATTAGAATACTAAATAAACAGGTATGTGATGAAAATTGATAGATTTCAAAACGACCGTTTTTAAAAGGTGTGATGAATTTCGAACGATTTTAAAATCTATTTCGGAATTAAAATCTTAAATTTTCGTTCAGAATACACTTCAGTTAACGTATATAATATAAAATTTTAAAGAATAAACACTAAAAGTAAAAGGAATATGCATTTAAAATCCATTTTAAAAGATACTGAAAACTATATTTTCGGTTTCAAATCGTATCGTTTTTAAAATCGATTTCCATCACATACCTGAAAGTGAACGGAATTATTTAGCGTACTATGAAAAATGAACTGGTTTATTTAGAATATGTACTTTAATACGTAAAACAAAAAAATAAGCCGACTAATTTAAAATACAGTAGACGATCGCAAACTAGAAACAGTTTCTTTTAAGATAATTCGGATTTCCAGACATTTATTTCTAATTTGAGGACTGTTTTTTTTATATATATGTAAAAGTGAATTCGATCATAAAAATATGTATTAGGACTAGGTGTTTGTTTTTATTTTATTTGATAAGAAAAAATAACAATTAATTTATGCACATAAATAGCTTAATAAAAAAAGGCGTAACTTAATTTTTTATTTCAAAATAGCGTTTTTTGTTCATACTGGTATTTTAATGCGAAGTCTAGAGGGCTATAGTACAAACTTTTATATATAATTTTATCGAGTTACGTCTTTTTATATTAATCGATATGTAAATTTTTCAAACAAAAAAACTAAATTTTAATATTTAACCATTTTTGAATGTCCTTTATTAATAAAATAATGCAACAATTGGGGAACATTTTTTTCCCTTTAAAACCACTATATTTTTCTGATCCGCTATTGTCACCTCACGTGATTTAAGGTTTTTCGGTACTATTAACAAAGTCTAACGGATGTCTTCAGCTAACAACAACGATACTCCACCCATCATTCCATCGTTTTCTCTGATATCTTTTAATGTTCTGTTAACCGCTTTGAAACACTTTTAATTTGCAAATGTGTTTTTATCCCAAACTATTAGGTTAGGTTAGGTTGGCTACATTACTCTGTTTTAAAATATTGCAGATCAGCACCCTGCAGTTTAAAGGGAGCTTGAGATATCTTTCTTCGCTTTAATCTTTTTTTCTCAACTTTGGCAAGAATCTGCTGATTCTTCATTATATGTCACCAATACTCTCGGTAACTAATGTCATAACTGGTCTCCTTCAGATATTTCCGATTAACGAAATTTGCTGCAAATATTTTTGCATCCTTTATCGATGAGCGGCTGCGCACTATTTTGCAATTCTCTTTTTTAGTTGCCGCTGAATGTCTGCCGGGAGGCTATATTTATATTTGTTCCAAAGGTTTAGAGGATCAGAGAGTTGACAGAGAAATAACATTACTGCAATAAGTTCTCACAGTTTCAGAGGAGAACCGCTCAACAAAGCTTTCTCTAAAGTATATGCCAATGTATGGCAGTCCAAGAGCCTTACATGCATATTGAAATATCCGATAAAGTACATCGTTCACAGTCTTTAAGCCTTCAAAAGATGTCGGTCCTCTGACCTCATGAAGCAGCAGTCGTTAATGGTAACATTCCAAAATAAAAAAAATTATAAAATTAATATCGGAAAAAATTTCTTAGCTGGAATTGGACCCAGCTACCCAATTCGAATCAAGTTAAATTGTGAGTTAAAAAGTTCCAAGAATAAGTTAAAATTCAAAATAGTACCAAAAAAAACATTAAAAAGATTTAAAGAAAGGATCAAACCTCATTGAATTTTGATTGTACATATTCCTATTTGTAACACTTTGGAAGTTAAATTGTGAATTAAAAAAGATCAGTGTAAACTTGTTGCCTTATTAGTCAGAATTTCAAAAAAGTGACAAAACATAGTCGAGGTGTTTTTAAAACCACAACAATTCAATTAAAATTGTATTCCTATCTTTAAAACTTTAGAAGATTAATTGGGTAAAAATGTAATAAAATGGCTTTACCCGTTTAATCCTTTAAAAGTACTACATATTATCAAAATTACACTGTGCAAGTTGAAAATGCTGACAAGAGGGGCACCTGGCGTTTTGACCTAATTCGGGTACGTTAAATCCAGTGGTGCTTACCTTTTTTAAAGGTTAGCTCTAGTTTTCGAGATATACTGTTATTTCGAAAATGTAGGAGGTTTCACAACATATATTCGAGTAACTCAAAAACGGGTTAGTTTATTGAATATACTAAAAACAACGAAATTCCGCAATGAAATTATCTTTAAGTAAGGTAAAGTTTTTTTCTAATACGCGCCGTCCCATAACTACCAAGGAGTCGGTTTATTCTTTGGCCCCTACAGCGCACAGGATGCTCCTAGGGTCAAATGTATGACCAACACAACTTTATTTTTCATCCTCATCATTTCTTTCTAACATACCTATCCGCTTTCTTCATTTCTTAAGCGGGCTGCCATACAAAATTTTCAATACAGGCTAGATATATGTATGTATTTTTAAGAAAAAGTCGCATAACTGCCTAGGAGTCGCCCCTAGGGGGATAAAATGTATGACCGACCTCAATTAGTTTTTTGTCCTTAGCATTTTCTTGAGACATCTTGCCCTTTATCTCGACCCCTTAGGTGGGGCTCCCATACAAATATGGCGTTTTATGAAATTCTTAAATTTAATTAAAATTTTTTGTCTTTGTTCTTGTGAATAAAATCAAAATTGTAAGAAGATTTTAATCATGTATACATTATTAACTTTTTTTTAATGAATTTCGAAATTTTGTATAATAATTTTTTTTTTTGTCAAAACGACTGCACATATTAGAAAAAAACTTTAACATTACTTAAAGGTAGTTTTATTTTTTGGTTTATTCAATAAACTAAATAAACACTGAAATTTATTGTTGAGGGAAAGCTAGCTTCTATGCGCATTTCGCCGGTTTTTTTGTTACGCGAATATATGTTGTGCAACCTCCTCCATTTTAGAAATAACTGTTTATCTCGAAAACAAGAGCTAACCGCAAAAAACGGTTAGCACCACTGGATTCAGCGTATTAGGTTAAAACTCCTGTGGTGCGATTCACTAACTTTTAACGAACCGACAATCGTAGTTTTTGTTGGTTGACCAACAAGGTTGAGATGTGTCGCTTTCAAATGAGACCAATTCCATGGTGATGGTACATCCAAGATACAAAGATAAAATGGCTCTCCTAAACAAAACCCTTAGGTCCCTTTCTATTTTTCGCGTCACATATACATACATATATTCGCTTGCAGTAACGATAGTGTGATTCTGTAATTTTGTTAACGATATTTCTACAAAATGTAAAAAAAGCCTAAAAGAGAATAAAATAAAAACAAACGAAATTGTTCTTAGCCCTCCGTGTTACGCATGTATTTTCATTCAAAATTAATGGCGAGAGGCCTGGGGGCTAATTCTGGCAGTCGTAATCGATTAACGAACCGACAATCGTAGTATTTTATTTTATACATATATTCGCTTGCACTAACGATATTTCTACAAAATGTTAAAAAAAAAACGAAAAGCTCCAAAGTGAATAAAATTAAAACAAATGAAATTGTTCTTAGCCATCCGTGGGCTAATTCTGCCAGTCGTAATCGAATAAATTTTCGATTCGAAATCAATTTTAGTTTAAATTCTTTCAGACGATACTGAACGAATCGAAATTATTTTGCAGTGTTTTAAAGCATTTATTTAAGTGTTCACAACACTGAACAAATTATTTCGATTCGATTGAAAGAATTCGAAATAAAACTGCTTTCGAATCGAAAAAGTATTCGATCACGAATTAGCCCCTTGGCTAGACTAATGAGTAAGAAGAAGTGTTTATTTGCGGTTTTTATATTTGTTTTTTGTGAATTTTACTTTTTTTTGTAAATTTTGAATTTAGATTTTTTTTTTACATATACATATGAATATATATGTATTTGTATGTATGTATGTAAGAAATCGCGCTTCAGCCATTTTAAGCATAAAATACACTTTATCGATTTAATAAACACAACGTAAATAATTGTCGCTAAAATAACGGAAAAAACTGTTTAAAGTAACAGCTCACTTCAAACGACAGCAGTTACTGTGTTGCAATATCTAACCTGTGATATAATTTTTAAGTTTGTGTTAAATTAAAATAATGTTCATGTTAAATGTTTTTTATGTTTGTCTACAACAAATTATTGTTTAATGTAATAAAAAATTAATTTCTCTTGAGTGAACATTACATTCACGAAACATTGAGGAAATTGGATTAAATTACATATAGAACTTTAGGCCGTATACGCTAAATTAAAATCTACTTTAATGGACAGCGAATATCGCTAAAAATTTAATTTTAACGATACAATTATCGTTATAAAAGTTAGTGAATCGCACTACAGGTGCTCTGCTTGTCACAAAGAAAAGTGTCAAATTCTAGCACAGTGTTATTAGGCACGCGTCAGTTTATATTTTGATGACTTTTTAAAAGTTTGATTTTATTTGTCTTAATTTCGGAGATATTGGGTTACATATTTTAGCAATTTTTTACCAATTTTACCCTTTAAGCGTTGGAATTTCAAAAAATGTCTTCTAAGTGGATCTGCTCATGAAAAGAAATATCTGTGTACCGAATTACAAGTCTCGTGGCTTAGCCGTTTGGGCTGGACATTGATGAGTCAGTGAATGAATATTCAGGCTTGGTATTGTTATTAGGGAAATCCCAATCCCGGGATTGTTCGGGATTTTTAATTTATCAAGATTTGTGTACAAAAAAAAAAAAAAAAAAAAAAATTATTAAAAATTATATTTCAGTTGTATTTTTAATTTTATATTTCTTTTTTAAAAATATATGTTATATATATCGAGCTCTAATAGCAAAAATTATGTAACCAACAACATTTTAGATTTTAATTTATGAGCATTTGCATCATCTCTAAAAATCTCATATCTCAACCGATAGCTAGGTAGGATTTTATTGGCCGTATAAAAATGTTCTATAATTACAACTTTATCGCTCACTTTTGGTTAAAGTAAAGTTTTAATAATGGAACACTTTTTATAAGGCCGGTTAAAGTCTACTTTTAGCTATCGGTAAATTGTGAAAACGGGCCTAAAAAAGGTTGCAAATTAAATTTGATTTATCTTATTTTAAAGCGTAAAATATATTGAAAGTATCGATTCTCTTTTCCGGAAATTCTAATTACTGAGAGTTATAATTTATGAGGGTCTGCCGTACTATGAAAATTGAACCGATTTATTTAGAAACAATAAAACTGACCTGATTTATTTAGAATAAAACAAAGTTTAGTTTATAATACAAAGAAAATGAAACCAGTTTATTGAAAATACTATAAAAAATGAACTATACTTTAAATACAAATCTTCTTGTTTTCAGACATTAAAACTAACCTATTTTACAACAATGGCTCTTTTGTGCTGGCAGTTTTCCGCTATCATATTTGCAAGTCAAATTCTTATACTCATGTTGCCATGGTCTATAAGTTCTGTTCCCAATCGAGTGGTTGGAATGTTTACTGTTGACTATGTTTCTTCGCAATTAATGGCTAATTGGCTAGCATACTATTATTCTCAAGGAAATCGCAGATATTTCTTTGGTTGGCAATTGGGACCGATAATTGGTTTGTCATTAATTACAGGAATAAGATTATATAAGCATTCCTCACCTCAAAAAACAAATTCATCAACAACAACTACGCACCAAAAAACTGAATCGAGTATTACAGAAAACACGGCAGAATTTCTCTTTAAAACCATTCCATTGGGTGTTTTACTATCAATTTGTTCGCAGAGCACCATAAATGACATGTTGGAATTGTCTGGCATAGCAAAACCTATAGAAAACACTTATTCATTGTACAGAGATCTCATTATCCATTGGGGATTGCAGGCAAAAGTTAATTTTGTAACTAGTTTATCTGCCTGCAATCCCAACTATGCGCGCATGAAATGGTCTGAACTATGGGGTTTCATTGAAAATTTAGTAGTTAAACCATATTGTTTGTATGGAGTGGTTATAATGACAAAATTCTTCAGAAAATGGCGTAAGTCGACAGAACCGAAAGACCGCAATTCCGAAGTGGTTGAACGAGCTAAAAAATATATATTAGAAGATTTTCTCGAAGAGCATCATGTTAGTATGTCCGATATGACTAAAAAGGAAACTGAAGCAATGCTTAATGAATGTATGGAACTTTTTGCTAAATGTGACTATGATTATGATCGCTATAAAAAAGAAAAATCAAAATTAAAAAAAGAAAACCCCAATGAACATTTAGAATTTATGAATGACATAAAAAAACTAAAAAAACAAATTAATGAAATCCGTGAGCAAAAGGATAAAAAATCTTCAAAAACTAATGAAAATCAAAACGACATAGAAGATGAAGATAAAGAAAAATATCAATCCGACACTGACAATAACACAAATAATAAAAATAAACAAGATCAAGACGCTTCTTCATCATCTACTTCAGCTGCAACAAAAATAAAAAATAAACCGTCCTTAAATGGTAGAAAATCGTCATCTAAAACGTCACAACAAAAATCTACAAATTCAAAAACATCAGGCATAGATAAGAATAATGGTGATAGTAATTCGGAAGTAGATGACGATGATAACACCTGCAATTATCGAAGTTTTCATTATTTATATAGTTTTCTACAAATGGCTGTATTCACATTTATAGGTCTCAGTATTAGAAAATTATTTTTCTTATGCTTTACACAAGGTTGTGTACTTGGTTCTACAATATGTTCCTCATTTATGTCCAAGAAAAATCGCCGCATTTTTTGGACTGCCTATTTATCGGTGTTCTTAACAAGTATTATTAATCCCGGAATAAGGGTGAGTGCCTTTTTTTAAAATGAAACTTATTTGAATAAGTATAATATTTACTTTTTACTTAACGAAAGCAAACGATTCATTTGTGTTAAAACCAGTGTTCGAAAATAAACAGTACATTATTTAGCGTTCGGCTCACACACCGAAGAACGATATCTATTTTTTTAGTGTTTGTGTAAACATACACAAACCTTAATACCGTTCGTAACTATTTTCAAGAAAGAACCGAACATTATATAATGTTCGGTTCCTCGTTAAAAAACAGAACAATTGTAGTGATAATGTAGAAAAACATTATATTTTAATGTTCTATAATGTTTTTTTCGTGTGTGTATTTTGTTTTTGTAAAAAATGTTTGGTTTTTTTTTTATCAGCAAAAAGCGACGAACATTAACGAGCCGAACCGAACACATTGAAGTTCGTGGATTTGCAAAACAAAACGAACGGAATTTAATGTTCTCATCATTTGTTGAGTATGATGAAAACAGCATTATTTTTGTGTTCGAAAGATGACAAACAGGGAAACGTTATTTTTTTTAATGAATTTCTACACAAACACTATTAGCGTTTGTGTTTTCCACAAATCTACCGAACCGAACATTAAAGAACGATATTTAGTGTTTATTTTCGAACACTGGTTAAAACACAAAATTTATCTAATTTGTATTGCATCCACTAAAAGTTGATTTGGTTTATTTAGAATCGGATGACATTTTGAGGCGATCTTTTAAAATTGAATAAATACTATACATACAAGAGGTTTGCAAGAATAAATAAAAAGCAATTTTAACACACTCATTTGTTTTTTAACTACAATGTGTCGCCGCCCAATAATAACGAAACAAATGAAAGAATAACCAAAGACAAAACAAGAAAAAACTCATTCAATTCAGTCAACTCAAATCAAATGAGTTAAATATTTATTTATTTATTTATTCATTCTTCCATAATACATATACATATTTGAATATAAAATATCTGTACCTACACATTATGTATGTATGTGTAAGCATAACTCTTATAGGTAAAAGAAGCCACAAGCTTACACACATATTAGGTGCGTTTGCGTACTTTTACAGTAAAATGCAGTAAAAATTTGATCTCACAAAAAACTGTTGTCCACAAAAGGACGCGAACGCAAAATTTGTAAAAATTCGTAAAATAAAGGCAACAGCTGACGGCAAATAATTGAAGTGTTAAAAAATATTGACACTTTTGACTACTTAACTCGTTTTCTTATCGGTACTCGATTAAATACTTTTTATAACACGAACATTTTTGAAAAATACAAACAAATTATTTTATGTAATCTTTCATATTTGTTTGTTTTTTATTTTATTTGATTTTACTTATGTAGCGGGTTAAATTATTTAAAAGAACATGAATAATTTTTTTGCTATTGATTACTTAAGTACCCAAATACTTCACACTTTTACAACTCTAAAAAATTAACATAACAAAAAAATTTCAAAAGTTTGTATTTAGCCAAATAAATGCTTCACAAACAAGTTTAATTAATTAATATTTATTCACTTTTTGTTTTGGTTTAATTTTTATTTCAACTTTTCTTTTATTTAACAATATTTTCACAATTTGTATGCTTTTTATTTGTTACTTTTGTTTGTTTACCTTTTGAAACATATGTTTTTTTGATTTACTAAATTTTACTGCAAAAATTTCTGCAGTAAAAATTTGTAAATACTCAGACAAGAACTGTCACGTTTCGCTCTCAATTTATGTTCTCATTTACAACTTTTGCAACTATTATGTCAAAGGCGAATTTATTACAGGTGGTCTTAAAAGCCCTGCTAATAATAGCTTAAATTACTGTTGGATGTCAAAATTATGTTTATTCTCTTTTATTATCTTTGTTTCTGTTTTGTTTTATTTCTGTTTTTGACATTTTACAATGATTTTACAAAAACAAATTGCTTGTAGTTTTTGTACGAGTTGTACTTCTTGTAGTACCGATATTACCTGGGATGAATTCGCCTTGGTATGTACATTCAATAATTCAAAAATTATTCGAATATTTTTTGTAAACTGGCTCTCTCTAACGGGCCATTTCAATCAGTGATGCCAACTTTTTGAGAGCCAAAAGCACTTTAAAATTTAAAAAAAGCACTATTTTGAACAAAAAAAGCGTAAAAAAGCACTAAGCCACTTTAACAATATAAATAAACTCAAAACAAGTTGCATTCGGCTGTGCCGAATATTATAAACTTCCAAAATTTAAAAAAGGCGATGGCGTTGATGGGTGACCTTTTTCACTTAAAATTAAATAATAAGTATATTTACATTTGTATATAAACATTTTTAAATGTATTATTATTATCTTCAATAAAAATAATATCATCCAGATCATTTGGATCATCAGCAGCTGAGTTTGAATTGGCCATAAAATAGTTTTAAAGTAATAAAGTGCGGGCTCGATTTTCGTAGCTTGAAAAAATCTGGCATGTTGCAATTACCGAAAATTAGCAAGGACCAACCATTATTTATGTTGGAAATATATTTGTATGATTTGACAATTTCAAATAAGTAACTATTTTATATTATTTTATTTTAACTTAATAAATTCCCAAATGTAAAACTATTGTATATGAAACTCTATATAGTTTTACATTAGTATGGTAACATTGCCTTTTATGTTTTATCGTTATTTTTCTCATTCTCTTGTGTAAAAGCTTTCTAAGCGTCTTTAACTTCAATAAAATCTCAAAACTATTTTAAGAAAAGTGTGGAAATCGGTTTTAATTTCTAATAGGTTATGGGCCTTTAGTCTACGCAATTCCACTGTGTTTTAGAGTTGAACCGTTGTATATCGTGCTACCTGTTTGGAAATTAAGAAAAATTATATTTTTTTTTGTATTGACGATCCTGTTTGATGCCTGTGTAGCTGCTTTTTTATATTCTGTTTGCTGTTGAAGATGTCTGAGGCAAAATTTTTTGTGACAAAATTGAATCGTGACAACTATGAGTTGTGGAAGTATAAGATGCAGTTGCTGTTGAGAAAGGAAAAAGTTTGGGACATTGTTGAAAAAGATATTCCTGCAGATCCTGACGAAAAGTGGAAGGAACGTGATACTGAAGCATCTATTTTGATTGGTTTGGCTGTGGAAGAGTCTGAGGTTTTCCGTATTGTTGGTAGTGCTAATGCAAAGGATGCTTGGCATATTTTAAAGGCGTATCACGAAAAGTCAACCCTGAGCAACAAGGTGAAATTGATGAGGACGATTTGTGAATTAAAATTGAACACTGTAGCTCGTTTCTGTATTTATCGCATCGTAAAATTTCTTACATGAAGTGTGAAACAAAAAATTCCATCGTTTCTCGATTTATGAGATAAAAGTGTTTCTGTATTTGAATGCGAAAACAGACACAACAAATTCTGTTTATACTGGAATATTTCCAGTAATTAAGTGTCAAATAAAAGCGAAACGTCAACAAAAGAAATAAATATAATAAAAACAGGGCTGCCAGATTTGACGAGTTATCGTCATCTTGACGATTTTTTGTTCCGATATTAACAAAGTGACGTTTTGATGATTTTTTCTAAAAAAGTGACGAAAGCAAAAACAAAATCAAAAATATTTTATAATTTTGTTGTTACTTTCTATAGAAATTCGAGTAATATCGGATTATTAAGGTATTAAGGGTTTTACGATGCCTTTAAGTAATACAACGATATGAAGTTAAGATGAAAAATTTTATGCATCAAAGAAAGAAGAAGTCATAGCGGATGGAACGGACGATTTTCCATTGTAATTTATTTGTAAAAATTTTTTTTAATCGTTATTCTCATCGACTAATCGAATAATTTTTTAGATTTAATCGTTTGATCGAACGAACAAAAACAATTATTTGAATTATTCGAATAAAGTTGAAAGGCGAATAATTGACAACTCTAATATTTATTGACTATGAAGGCTTCCTTTGTATTGATAATTAATAAGTAAATAAAATAATGTTCTTTTTATAATTCCATTCAGAATATTCAAGAAGAATATTTCCCCTCTAATCAACTTAAAGTGGGCCACGATGATTTGGATACAATGTTAGAATGGATAAAAATGAACACTGAAAAAGATGCAGTATTTGCAGGTTTATTTTGTGTTGCAAACTACTCATGACCATTATAAATTTTAATTAACAATAACTTAATTTGCAGGACCTATCGATATAATCGGCACAGTTCATCTATCAACAAGAAGGTCAATTGTTAATCATGCCCACTTAGAAATGAGGCAGATTAGGTAAGGATTTTAACATAAATAAGTTTGTTAAATAATACTTCTAAATAATTGTTTTCAACAGTGAACGAACTGAACATGTTTACAGTATTTTTAGTCGCCAACAATCATCAGATATTTACAATCAATGCTCACAATTAAAAATACAATATTTAATTGTAACATTAAGTGATTGTAATAATGAAACTAGGTAAACTTTTATATAAATTTGTTTTTTCTTTGTGTTTTTAACTATTTGGGTATTTTTTTTTCAGAGATGAATGTGATTTATTAACAATATGGGATGATATGCAACCAGCATATCGTAAATATCCACAATTTTGTTCTGAATTAGCTGTTAAGAATATACCGAGCTTTTTAAAAGTATTTACAAGCGATTATTATGCCATTATCAAAATGTTTTCGCAAAGTGTACAAATAAATTTGAAATATAATAAAATGCCTGAAAAACAAATGTGAGTGAAATAAATTGTAATATGTATACATAAATTTTAAAAAATATTTAAGAATGTTAAGAAATTTTTTTATTTTAATGGTTGAAAATCTATAATATTCTAAAGTAAAAAAAAAAATATAAAAATAAAAGTCAATTCCTTGCAAAACACTTAAAAAGCTTCGCTTAAGCAAATAATTAATGAAAAACAAAACAATAAATGCAATTTTTTATACACAAATAAAAAAAAAAACAAACAAACAAAAAGAGCAATCACATTTATAAACCAAATACCAATCCTATATTGAATTTATTTTCTGATCAACAAAAAAACAAATCCTATCTTAAAGCTTAAAATGTGTATTGTGTAAAAACATAATACAAAAGCAAAAAACACAAATCTAAGTAATATATTCAAAACATTTCTTAAAGAAACCTAATGAGCTCCTCCTCCATTTCACCTTTGATTTCATTCAACTGATTTAAATCAGTGAAAAAAGAAAATAACTATACCAGCCAATTTACTTTTTAAGTTCTTTAGAAACTTATAAAAGTTTTTTTTTTTTAACTGTATTAGTGTTTAACACTTAGTTGCTTACTTTCTATTATTATAATTATTATAACTATTATTATGAGTATGTACATTAAATAAAAAAAGATTTTTTTAAATTATATAAATTTTTTACTTGCAATTAGATTTATATACACTTTATAAAGATTTAACTTCACTATTTGTATTAACTTTATTTTAAAACAACTACATATTTAGTTGTAATTAGTTTGCATTCCCTTTTTTTTGAAATTAATGAGTAGTGAAAAACACGAAACTGTTATTTCGAAGTTTTGCTATTTCTTTTTTAATGTATTTCAATAATATGAGTGATAAATTTTAAATTATGTGAAGAAAGAAAACAAATTATAAATAATAAATTATTTTTAGGTCAAATTGAAAGTTAAAAAAAAATAAATATAATTATATAAAAATGAGTATATTTTTTAATTTATTTCAATAAATTTAGAAAAATATGTGTAAACAGTTATAATTTTGTAAAAAAGTCTAAGGAAAAAAACAAAGATGTTTTGACATGAATAAGTAAAAACATTATTCAATATGAGTGAACAAGATTAGAAAAACTGCTATGGCTTAGATGGGCAGATTAGTTGGCTAAGTTAGAAGCGATGGGTAGGAATTTCATACATAGGATGTACGATACGCTTAGCTTGCTAATGCCCAGTTAGTTTGCCCTTGGATTCTAATCTGCTTTTCGTGGCTTTATAATTTTTCACCGCAAAGAGAAATCATAAAGTAATTAGAGTTTAGAATAATTTAGGGTAAGAAAATATAAAAATTTGAATTAGATTGAGTACAAGGGAATAACTTTATGCTCACCGTTGGCTGGTTGTCCGACAAGTGCCAATTTTTCTTTTTAACAAAAATTAAGTATTTCATATTCAAGTATAAAATAATAGCAAATATTGGAAAGTTAATGTTATAATTCACAAAAATTCTTAATCGTTCCGTTATCGTACAATTCAATCACATATGTATTAGGTTAATATATTCAGTTGGCAAAATACGTTATATGTATATTTTAAAAAAAAAAAATTTAAAATGAAAATATAATTTGTGAGTTTGTTTTTAACTGACTCGTTAACAATTGAGTGAAAATAAAAGCTAAATTGGTTTCCTAAAAACCAAATAAAAAGTGAATTGGTTTTTTTTTTAAATCGAATCAAAACTAAACCAATCCATTTGTAATTGATATATTTCAAATCGAATACAAAAGGTTTTTTCAACTCAAACCAAAACGTTTTAGAATTATTTGAAATTTCAACCGATCCATTTAAAATCTATTAAAAACTGCGTCGGTTCTTCTTAAATAAACCGATCCATTAAGATTCGATTGAAGACAAAAACGATTTTTTTTAGAATCGGATGTAAAATGAATTGTTTGATACACCATAAAAGCGGAGAAGGTATTATGCGTCTGTACTGATGTTTGAAACAGTTTAAAATATTGGTCCTAGACCCACATTTCAGCAAACTGATCACCTCAGATTCACTCTCTGAGTCGATCTAATAGTGTCCTTCCGTCTGGCTGTCCATGTTAACACTGTGCACAAAGTACAGGTCGCAATTAATTTCTTAATTTTTGCATTATGGTTTACAACTTTGCTATATTGCTATGAACAAAAACGTAACAAAAATTACAACTGATCACAACCAGTTGTTTTAACTCAGTTGAGTTGTAAACCGTAATAGGGGCCTAAGTTCAAGTTTATATAGCCCCCATACAAGCTTATTTTCGGAATGGAGTCTTTGTGCACATAAACCATGTTATTATGTTGGTATTTGGATTAAATTTGGCCCAAACCTATTTTATTGCAATCAAAATCATCTAACC
Organism: Pollenia angustigena; assembly: GCA_930367215.1. NCBI lineage: Eukaryota > Metazoa > Arthropoda > Insecta > Diptera > Polleniidae > Pollenia > Pollenia angustigena. The sequence continues at coordinate 120,312,227 of OV884059.1, read as the reverse complement.
AAATTTTATAGGAATCGGTCCATATTAGACCATAGTTCCCATACAAAATACTTCTTCCGAAGATAGCTTTTAATATCATAACTTTATTATAAATGTTGGTATTGACATACAATTTTGTCGAGAATAACTTTTACGATAGCTACTATGTCTACAAAATGTTGTGCTGGTAGGTCCAAAATTAACCGTAGGGGCCATATAAAACCTAATAATATTCGGCACAAAGAACTTCTACATGAATCTTAACCTCATAACATAACTTTGTTTTGGCGGCTTCATGATTACTTAAGGGTCCAAAATATTGAGTATCGTATAGTCGGGCTTGACTGTATCTACTTTCTTATTTGTTTTTTTTTTATTTACCGGAAAAATTGCGACATATACATATTTTAATATCTTCAAACTAAAAAAAAAACTTTCGAAAGGTTAAAGATCATTTTTATTCATTAGCGGTTTTCACCCTTGATAGTAAAGTCCCTTGCAGACCTTGTGAATCTTATTATTTTAGTTAAAGTACTAAGATTTACTACACTGCAACAACAAAGTGTATTAGACTAAAATTTACTACGCTGTGGTTGAAAAATCCAACAAAAAGCTGTAGTAAACACGTTTGTTAAATAACCCAGAATAAAACAGTTGAAGGAACTATATCTGTATTTTTCCCTCACTCAGCAAGTTGTTTAATTTACAATAATAACGAAAAAGACACTCATGCTTTGAAGTTTAAATTGTATTAAGTAAAGCTGAGTTGTAAACTTAATACAAACGGTGAAAACCGCTAATGTTTATTTACAGTAATTATTTCGAGTATAAATAGTTTTAAGACTTTTTTAATATGTATATAACAACACATTAATTTTACGCTCCTAATACGTACACTCTTACACATATGTATGTGTAACTGTAACAAGTTTGTTTAAATCGAATTTTTGCATGGAAAATGTTTTTTGCAATTTTCTCGAAAACTACTGGTTAGAATTGGCCGGAAACCCCTATACGTACCAAATTTACCTGCTGAATCCAAAAATGACCTTAATTTTTCAATCCGATGCAAATTTATTTATAAAATTTAAAAATGTTTTACCAACAAGACCACTGTACTTTAAAAGCGTCAGTAACATGTGGCGTATACTTTATAAATATTTTGCTTTTTACGCTCCCAAAAGTATGCTGTAGTTTTTAAGTTTATTTTGGGTGTTTTAATTAAAAAGAAACTGTTGGTGGCAAAAATCGCTTGCTTTGAAGTTTTTTGCATTTTTCTCGAAAACTACTGGTTAGATTTAGCCGGAAACCCCTATACGTACCAAATCTACCTGCTGAATCCGAAAATGGCATCTATTTTTTGTTACGACGAAAATTTATTCATGATCTTTTAACGATTTTCATTGACAAGACTACTGTGCTTCAAAAGCGTATGTAATAGGTGGCGTATACTTAATGAACATTTTAAGTTTTAGTTTTTTGTTTGTTTCTTTTTACGATTTAAATTTCAAAAGATATGTTTGTTGGCAGAAAAAATTGCTTGATTTAAATATTTTTTGTCATTTTTCTTGAAAACAACGAACTGCTGTACGTACCAATGATGAATACCGAAACTGCCACCATTATTTAATCCGGTGAACATTGTTTATAATCTTTAGTTTTTCTAAAATCTTTATGGATGAAGTTTCCTGACGATCTGGCCTAAGCAACCAGTGAAATGCGCATAGGAATAGCTTATCCCATCAACAATAAATTTCAGTGTTTTTATCAATAATAAAAGTTGGGAATTAAGCACGAATAACAAAATCTTTTTAAACTTTTACTTGATTTTAAGATTTTTGCTTGCATCTGGAAAATTTATAAATAGTATTTGTCGAAAAACCACATACATACATATGTACAAATCCAAAGCCTGAATTCAAAAATTATCAGTAATTTTTAAATAAGAACTTATTTTTATTAATTATCTCCTAAAATTTTGTACTAAGCAGATAGCAGTGCTTCAAAAGCTGACATATTTACTTACCTTGAATGGAACTTAGTTGAGCATCGAAACAATTGGAATTAAACACAATTTTTTTAAAACAATTTTTGTATAAATTTTTTTATTTTAATATAATTTGTTTTTTTTACAATTTTGCATTTTACAAAAAGCTTACAAGCTTGAAAGATTTGTTTTATAAACAAATTAAAATTGATTTTTTAATACATATTTTATAACTATTTTTTCAGCGGTGTTGGTTTTTATATTTAATTTTTAAAAGGCTAAAAACAAAAATTGATGTGTAGTTTATAGAACACGAGCGCCTTACTCGTCCGTTCAAATTACATTTAAAGCAAAAACAAATTTCGAAACTTTGTTTTTGTTTTAAATGTAAGTTGAACGGACGAGTAAGGCGCTCGTGTTCTATAAACTACACATAAAATCCCTTTTTCTTTTTTTTAAATATTTCTTGTTTTTGTTTAATTTATTTCATAAACTAAGTGCACTATGCGTTTTTTTTTAATATTTACTATTTAATTTATTTATGCAAAAGGCTTTTAATTCAATATTAGTTTTAATTTTAATAGCAAATGCCATTGGAGAAATAAAAATTAAAAAAAAGCATTTTATACACTTAAATAACCTTTTAAGGGCATGTTCATCTATTTCGACCGCAGATTTCGTTCGCTCAACTTACATGCAAAACAAAAACAATATTTTAAAATTTTAAATGTGAGTTAAGCGAACGAAGTCTTCATTTGGAAATAGATGAACAGGCAGTAAATCAGAGTCAACATTATTTTAATTTAGTTTAGTTTGCCCCCTTTCACACTCGGCAAGTTACTTGTGCAAGTTACTTGCCGACAACAACAAAGTCTGTACAAATTTTTTTGAAATTTGTTTTTTCCTTACAGACTTTGTTGTTGTCGGCAAGTAACTTGCCGAGTGTGAAAGGGGGCTTTCATAAGTTTATTTTTCTAATAAAAAAAAAAAAAAAAAAACATCAACTACAGTCTTTATTTGAAAAGAATTTTGTTTTAAATCTTTTTTTCTCTTTTAATTGTGTACTTTCCCCCTCCAATATCAATCAGGGGCCTAATTCTGGCAGTCGTGATCGAGTACTTTCTCGATCCAAAAGCAGTTTTTTTCAGTCGATACTGAATGAATTGAAATCAGTTTTTCAGTATTGTGAAACTCAAATGAATGCCTTATAACACTGAAAAAATAATTCCGATTCGTTCAGAATTGACTTAAATAATTAGATATTCAATTGCTTTCGAATCGAGAAAGTACTCGATCACGACTGCCAGAATCAGGCCCCAGGACTTAAATTGAACTCTCAAAATTTAAATCTATATAAATAAAAGTTTTAAAATTATTCAAGTAATTGGGGGTTTTTGATTTCAAGTTGTTTTGTTGTAATGCCGAAATAGTACAGTGGGCAAATTACGGCATTTGTTATCGATAGAAATTACAATATTTTGTAAATGGAAATTTCGTTAGATATCGAATGCCGTAATTTGGCCCCATTTTTTTGTTTGTTTGTTACAATAAAATATTAATGGTTTTCATGTGTCATTTATGAGTCAGAGCAAAATTTATTGTTTTTGTAAATTTTAATTAATTTATTTATTCAATAATCAATGGTAAAAATGGGTTTGTGTATTATTTCAATTGAATTTTAATTTATGTTTATTATTTATTTTATTGTTTAATTAATGTGCGCTAGTTTGTGCTTAAATTATACATGTTGTATTACTTTTGACCTTTTAAAAGCCAAATTAGTTAATAATATATAAAATAATACAATCACTTGTTATAACGTAACAATTAAAGGGATAAAAGCAACGAGGCACAAGTGCGAAAACAAACAAAAAAAAAAAAAAAAAAAAAAACTGAGATAGATGCAGCAATGAACACTTTACACTCTTCAAAAATTCAGACCTTTATGAAGACCTCAAACTGCCGCCCTTTATTGACCGAAAGTTTATATTAAGCATACAATTGTTTAAAATTTTACATTTTGCAGCTGCACCCCTTTCATTGTCAGCCTAGAAAAAACTTGTTTTATGGGACGATTACGGATGGCAATACAACTTTAGTAAATAAAAAGAACACAAGCATAATCTAGAAATAAAAATAATGCCAACTGACAGTTTATCAGTCTAATAAATACATACATAGGTATATGTCGAGATTTAGTCTGAGTTCATACGGCTCATGTCTTATTGACAATATTCTTCCTTTTTCTTCTTTGAACATGAATTGGCGTTCAAATGATTCATGTCATGTTGACGACATGTGCTTTTTTGATATTGAAAACCATAACAAAATTAAACAACGAATGAAAAAGCAAATCGTGAAGACAGTACATGCATCTGTGTACTCGTTTCTTTTCCCCTCGTCCCTCTCGCCTATAAAGTACCAATCTTGTCAATAAGACATGAGCCGTATGAACTCAGACTTAGTAACAGGCAGTTTGTCGATACATTGAAAAAACGGTCATAAGCCTTTACGTACTAGAAACTCAATAATAAAGGAATTATAGTGCCAGTAGGCATCAGAAAACTTTGGACTTTTCCAAGAAAAGTTCGAAGTTTTTTTTTATAATTATTAATATTAAAGATACAAATTCTGTTTAATATCATGAGTTTTTTTCGTTAATGGCTTGAGGATTGTCTTCGCTCCAAATGCGGAAATTCGTTTTTTAATCATGTAATGTTTGGCAGCCGTACCGTAACAAGAGCGGAAAGCAGAATATTTCCTTTCGCTTAGCTTTTACGCTGATATGCCATACCCTAGCAAGAGCGTTAACGTTGTGTCACGAACAGTAGTGAAAGCTTTCTTGTTTAATAAAAGCCACAAATAAAAAATTAAAATAGACACTTTTACTACATATATTGAAATAACTTGAAAACGGTTGACCATATTCAGTTAACAAAAAAATTAATATAAAATCAAAGAATTTTTAAAGAACAAAAAATTTGGGTTTTTTTAAAATGTTTATTTTTTTCTTCAAAAATTCAACCATATCTCTGAAACTGATTGGCAAATTTAAAAACAATGTAAACACGGCTTAAGGATAATATTGTAGTTTAGTTTCGGATTTTTTTGTTTACTGAATATGGCCAACCGTTTTCAAGTTATTTCAATATATGTAGTGAAAGTGCCTTAATTTTGGACAAAACGGTATACATATCTCGAAAAGTAGAGCTGATAGAGAAAAATGGGGATAAGCTTTGAAATCAGCGACCTCAAATAAGTAAAAATTTGCAATCAAATTCCAGACCGCAAACTGTCTGTTCCGCAGTGTAATCTTTACCCACGTCTTAAACGATTCCCACAACGATTGAAGAAGCGTCTTTCGCTGTGCTATGGAAGAATCTCAGTCGTGTTACAGTTTTTCCCTTCTATTAAAAAAGGCGGTCATCGACGATCAAAGACTCCCAGAATCTCTTGCATGTTTTTTGTTTTATTAAAATCAAACAACAATTGTTAAAAAAACCAAATTTCAAGTTGTCCGATTTATTTTGACGATTTTTCGAAACGTGAAGGACGATTTTTTCATTTTTTCTTAGGAAATTGACGATTTCCTCACAAATTTATCTGGCAGCGCTGGCACCAATGGAGAACCTCCACAGGCCGAACTTTCCTACAGAGGTGGAAAAATTAGCATTCCATGTGAAAATCTCCCTTTCTGCGGTTTTGGGTGTTGGATGTATTTGGGGGTTGGATGTAACACTAAAAGGTGAAATCCTTGAGACGATCCCTACACCCTCCGGGGAATGCGAACTGCAAAGAAGGTTTGTAACAAGAATGATAGAAGGCGCATGGTTTCCCGTTAGATGACGTATTTTGTCCGTGACAAGGGTTGCCCTATTGTAAACGTCCCTTAGCCCTCAAATTCCAAGTTTCAGAATAAATGGGAATATATTATGAAGATAATTTTTTAAGGGTATTTTTGGGCCTCTGAATTCAAAAAAGAGAAACCATCAAGAAGTACCTTGATGCATCCTTGGGAATCTATTAATAAAAACACATTTATTTTTTTGGAGTTCTAAATGTTAGTTTGTAATGAAAACAAAAAGTAATTAAACAAATTAAAAATATTTAGTTTTGACTCTGATAATAAAAAAAAAATTTTATTTTTTGAGCAGCATAAATGAAGTTTGCATTTTAAACAAAACATTGTGTTCGAGATTGTTTACAATGCTTTTAGAGCTTTTAAGAGCTTTCGAAGCTTCTACAAATATTTTTTTCATAGAAATTTAAGCAATTGTTAAAAAAATGGAAATTAATATAAAATATATTCTTTGTTATGTATTGAACGTCAGTAGAAATTTTGTAAGGCATGCCTTGAGGCACTCTTAGGCATTGGAGGGTTAGACTCGCGAATTTTTTTTATAAGAAATATATGCACTTTATAAGAGCTGGCAACCCCGCAATCAAACAACAACTGACTTGTGTTTGCCAGCTTAACATAATAAGCAAATGCTGTTCGCGTGACGTCAATTGTCCGACATACGCAGAAGATTTTAACTCTGTTTTGGCGTTATCTTTTTTTCTATCATTGGTTACACTTGGTTTGTAACTGAACAACCTAAACAAAAGCGGCAAGCGTTTTTTTAAACATGAAAATTTTATTTAAATACAATTTCAATAAAACAAACCGACATACCGATCTGTCAAATAAGATTTATCAGCCGGGTGGTTTCTAATTCGCATTCTAATGGTTTGTTTCGTATAAATTGTATGCAAATGAGAAGTTTTGTCATACAAAAAACGCTTCCGCTCTTATTTAGGTAGCTCAGTAAGGAAGAATATTAAAGAATACCTATAGCAACAACAAATTAAGAGTGTAAAACTGATAATTACACCTACCAGTTTTTACAAGCGTTAAATAAAGCGCTTTTTTGCCGTCAAAAATGTATTGATTCATAGGGAAAACTCGCCATATAAAGATTGAACCTCCATTTTTTATTGGGATGTTATTGTGGAAGAGAAACATCACTGTGTTCTAAAAGTTGTTGACAGATATGAAGACATCCATCGATCCGTTGTCAAATTGCGAAAAATTTCTTTGAAGCCAATACTAAAAGAAACAGTATCTATATAAGTTAAAGTATCATACAACCCCTACAAAGTTATGTATTTGTTTTGTATTTAATTAATTTTGAGGGCATATTTTGAATTTTTATTCCGATTATAAATGCATAAAAATCCGCTACGTAATTGTTCTTTTTTAAGAAGCTGTTAAAGAGTTTGAATTATTTTTTATGGTATATTTAAACATTTGCAAGTGTATAGAATTAAAAAAAGTTACCAATAGTATGAATGATCCTAATTTTTAGAGCAAAATATTTAAATAAACTTAAGTTTAAAGCGTTTTTTACAATAAAATTTTATATGTAGAATTTTTAATTTATTACAGATTTGTTCTTTTATATTTAACTTTAATCAATTGAAAATTTTTATCACAGCAATAATTATAAATATTTTTTTTTTATATTTAATATTTTATCAAACGAGTTTTATAATTTTTGTTTATTATTTTAAAATTATAATTTATTAAAAATATAAAATAAGGGGTTGTATTTTGTAAAACAATTCACCATATTTAAGATATTTTTTCATAAACATTTTTGAAAATTCAAAAAATTTCATATGAAAAATTGTTCAATGCAAGGTGAAGTGCTTTACAAAATTACACCTTTAGTTTTTTTCAATTATATTTTGTTTTTATATGTACGTAAGTATTAATCACACCCTGCAACAATTTATTTAATCTTTTGTTTACACATAAACAAATTGATATACTCTTAAAACTAGACATTATACCGCACATATTTTTTGTATATGGGTAAATCCAAAGTGTTGAACGTGACAGTCGTACGCATCAAAAATGCAATAACATTTTAAACAACAAATATTTTAACGTTCTCTTAACCCTTAAGTTATAGCACTATGAAAGCACTGTTATCTATGCTAAAGTTTTTGGAGGGCGCGATTCGAGGCCAAAGATAATGGCAACATAAGTAGCGGTTCGAACGTGAAAAAAATAGAAGTAGTTTTTGTGGCCATGTATAAAAAGGCGTAATTAAGCGAAAACTGGCACAAGTTTTTAGTCAAACTACTTTGAAAATTTTACGTAGCAATGTAACATTAAAATGTCTTTAGTTTGATTCCAAAATCTTCTGTATTTACTTTTTTTTAAGCCATAATTTGGGTCGATACGTGACATTTCGAAGGTGAAATTTTTTCCATAATAATTGAACTGAATAATGATTGAAAAAAAATACAAATTAACCGTTAATCCGAATAAAATAATGCTCTTTGAACTCTTCTCTAAAAAATTTTGTTGGAATAATTTTTATCAAATATCACCTCTTTTCAGGAAGATAATATTGAAGAAAACATATAATAAAACATTCTCACAAATAAGAAATTACGTTTGTTCATCTAAGTGAACAAGTTTATGAGTAAATTTATAAAATTAGTAAAATCTAAATATTTCTCTATAACAATATCGTGAAATAATCAGCTTTTAATAACTTTTAAATTTTCGGTCACGGTGGACCTTTTGACGGATATGCCCATATGTGTAAGTTAAAATCACGCATACATGCACATTTTTTGGCTCACACATACAAATGAATAAAAACATCCTTTGGCATTTTGGAAAAATATAAATAAAACCAGAACCCATGTTCTGTAACTTTAGTGAGAACTTCTCGCATCGAAAAGATGTGAAACAAAATATTCCATCGTTTCTCGAAAAGTGAGAAAGAACTGTGTCTGCAACTCATGTCGAAAGCTATCAAGATTACGTCGTTACGTTATAAACGTCATAACATTGCACCCGAAGCCGATGTGATATTGCAGACGTTCAGAACACCAGTAACACATATCGTTGACGGCGACCAACATTTACTAATATTGAACATTTTTCAACGACGCACAGTGGTCCAAATTCTCCATCTAGCCGGAAGAAAGTAATTTTTTTTACTATTTCGAAACTAAATATTTTGTTTGATAATAAGTTGACAAGTGCCCACAGTGCATAACGGTACATTTTCTACTTATTTAACTTCTGTTTCAGGTTTGCTTTCTTGTTTTAAACACAAGTAATTGCTGTTTTGTTTTTCTATTATAGCTCAGTTGATATTTAGTACCGAAATTAAAGTTGTCGTGAAAAAATTGGAAAAAAGTTTTAAAATTATTTTTTTGCTTTCAAAAGATTTTGTTATTCGTGCTTAATTCCCAGTTTTTATTCTTGACAAAAACACTTGAAATTTATTGTTGATGGGATAAGCTATTCCTATGCGCATTTCACTGGTTGCTTAGGCCAGATCATCAGGAAACTTCATCCATAAAGATTTTAGAAAAACTAAAGATATTAAACCAAATAAAACTGTTAAACGTATAAGAATTATAGCAACAGTTCTACTTGTAACAATATCAAAGCTTGAACAAAACCCATCAACAATAAACAACAGTGGGTTTATCTCATCTTACATTCCCCACTACAATTAGTTGAAATTCTCTCAACATTAATTGTAGTTGTAAGTAGGTTAAGAAAAACAAAATAAAAACAACAACAACTTACAAAAGATGTTGTCAATTAAGTGTTTTTTTAGGCCGTGCACTTGCCTGTTTATTATCAAAAAGTAATTTAAATTTTTGGGAATACAAAATTTTAATATCAAAAGATTTTGTTATTCGTGCTTAATCCCCAGTTTTTATTCTTGACAAAAACACTTGAAATTTATTGTTGATGGGATAAGCTATTCCTAGTGGGGAATGTAAGATGAGATAAACCCACTGTTTTTTAGACATTTGCTGCTGGAACAAGTCTTTATAGGTCTGGAAAAAGAAATGCTGCGGGCATTGTCAAAACCATAGACTCTTCTCCGACAAGAGCAGCAAAAAAAAAAAAAAAAATTCAGCTTTTCTCCAAAAGTACCAATACCATACACAACTGAGGAGGCGCTAGTTTTGTATATCGATGGTGGATACACAAGACACACTTATAGTCTTTTGCGTGCAGGTGCTAAAAGCCATAACGCTGATATCTACCCTTCATGCCATAAACTTTTGGCTGCAAAAAGGGAATGCTATCCAAATGATGGTATCCACATTTCTGAAATATCGGCGGAAGTATCTTTGCAAAGCTTAGTAGATCACACTGCAAAAAGACTTTTAAAGCAGCAAAAAGAAGTTTTGCAACAGTGTTAGCCTACAGAGCTTATTTTGTCCTATAAATGGGGATGCGATTGTAGCAGTGGGCATTCGCGGTAAAAGCAAGGTTTTAATGAGAACGATGCCGATGGAACGGATGAACATTTGTTTGCAGTTTGTTTGGTACCTCTGCAGCTCAAAGAAGGTAACAAACTAATTTGGTAGAATCCACGCCCATCTTCCACAAGATTTTGTAGGCCAATTAAAATTATATTTGAAAAAGAAAGCAATTCTCTAGCTACAAAAGAAATTGATGCGATAAAAACTCAAATAGCTGCGATAGTCCCAACGCAAATGTGTGAATATGGCAAAGAAATAAATATCATCTATAATTTTTATTTGACAATGATAGATGGAAAAATCTTCTCAATGCTCGCGGGTTCCTCTCCTCAACGTTGTGTTATATGTGGAGCTTCGCCTACTATAATGAATGACTTAAAGGCAGTTGAAAAGTTACAACCTAATGAAAGCCTTTTTGAGTATGGCCTATCGACGTTGCATGCATGGATACGGTTCTTTGAATGCATCCTTCATGATATAAAAAAATTGCAAGCTCGAGGGGATTTTGATAAAGCTGTGCAGAAGGAAACCAAGAAAAAAATTACTGATCGCCTAAGAAAAGAGATGGGTTTGTTAGTTGATATTCCCAAACCAGGATGTGGAACAACAAATGACGGGAATGCGGTTAGAAGATTCTTCCAGCAACCAAATCTTGCTTCATCAATTACTAATGTTGATGAGGAATTAATAAAGAGATTTGGTGTAATGTTGAACACAATGGCATGTGGCTTTGCTATTAACGTGAATGCATTTCGTACGTATGGCATGGATACAGCAAATCTATAGTATATACAATTGTATTCATGGTATTACATGCCATCCAGTGTTCACAAAGTCCTCATTCATGGTGCAGATATTTTCCAATATGCAGCACTTCCTAAAGGAATGTTGTCGGAAGAAGCATTGGAATCTCGAAACAAAGTCTTCCGAAATATACGAGAAAGTCACACCCGAAAAATGTCCCGCGAAAAAACAATGCATGATCTTTTTCACTATCTGCTCTTGTCTTCAGATCCTCTTATTTCTTCTTTTTCAACAAAGGCTTCTATTCATTCGCGCAGTACAGAGCCTTTGGGCGAAGAAGTTATTGCGTTACTTTCAGATGCTTCTCCACCAGAGTCGTTCCTCGATTCTGAAATTGTTTTCGTTTGACAGAATAGCTATAAGGCGTTTATTAAATCGCAAATGCGAATTTTAAGCGATATGAGTTTTTCAAAAAATGGGCAACAAACTGGTTTTTTGAACCATTCTTCAACAATGTTTTTTTTCTGCGTGTACTTCTGTTTCTATGTAGTTTCATGTTTATATCAATTTTTTTTTGTTAAGTGAAAATTGCTGTTGCACAGTGTTTTCTACAATACCTGTTTTTAGTTATTTTATTTATGTTAATTATTTTTATGTATTTTTTTTCAATCTGATGCTTTTAAGCCGATGAATTTTTATGTATGTTTATTTCATTCATTTTTTATAAATAAATCATAGATTTATCAAGAAACCATAAAAAAAAATAGAAAAATACATGTAAAAATGTATATGCCAATTTTTTAGAATATTAAATAATTGGCAGTGTTACTTTCATGTTTTTATTTATAAAAATGGAAAAACACAATTATTATAACCTATAAATTATTTAACAGCAATTTGTTTTTCTAATATTACAAAACAAACAGAAACTTTTTTTAATGTAGTCGTCATTAATGGAAAAGTCAGAAAGGGGAAAATTATGAAAAAGTATGAGAGTAACTTTGGGAATTAATAATTATTTAATACATTAAGATAATCAAGATCAGTTATGAGCCGCCTTAATAACACATTTTGTTGAAAAGTAAGTAAATTATGCATATGCTGAAATCAAAACTTTTCCAAGTTTGAACTGTTTCCCAAAAAATTATGTAGTTTTGTTTTTATTTTATTTTGTGTTAAAACTTATTGTTCTCATGTAAAATTAAGCTAACACAGAACCAATGATTTTGGAGAGAAGAGAGAATATAAGGAATGTAGCTTTATAAGATAAAGTAAAATCATTTTATTTTCTATAGAACGGAAGATTGATATCAAATTAAAAATTACTTTAAAGCTTACCCACACTCTCACGCTAAGCGTTAGAAAATGGTTTGAAAGTCACTTAAGAAAAAAAAAAAATATTCCCAACAAAATGAAGAATATTTGCTCCATGTCTTTCTGAACAGTCTTGTTAAAAAAGTTCAGTTTTACGTAATTTTGCTTTAATACATTTAATACGTTCCCGCCAGAAGTTGTGCTTCAGCGGTTTGCAAAGCACCTAAATACTGGCACTGTATTTTTGGGGACATATCCCGAGCTTGTGACACTTAAAACTGGCAGAATTCCTAAAACATATTGCTGACTCTCCAGTAGAGTTTAAATAGCTCCTGCTTCTAAACAAAACAATTGTAATTATGTACGTGAAATGCCAACGGTGATATCTTTAAGCTAGTAGGGAGGGGGGGGGGGGGGATTCCTTTCTAGTCGTAAAAGATCAAACTTCACCTATCGCCAGAAAAGTGCAGTCGCTACTTAAAATTACATGGTAAGTGAAAAATATATATAAATAATTTGGGGAAAACCGCCACAAATTTTGAAATTAATACACTCAAAATATTATGTAGTTAAATTCAAACGAAAATTCATTTGAAACAAATTAAAATTCATTTAAAAAACGGATCATTTACATTTCATTTAAAACAAATGATTTTTTCAGTAATTTCTAAGTTTTTTATTTATTGAACATCATATTCGTTAAAATTGAATAGTTTTTACTTTTAAAAAATATATTTTAACCGATAAAAATCAAACAAATTAACAAAAAAAAATACGGAAAACATTATTTTTTGGTAGTTTGTTTTTTTAATAACAAACATAAATGTTGAAAAATAAATTTATTCGTAAAATAACTATATTTTTATTCAATTTTAACAGTACCGAAAACGAATTTAATAACCTACAATCAGTTACTGTAATAATTTTATGAGTGTAAAGACAGTAAAATGTTTAAGTTTTACTGAAAAAAAAAAAGTTCAAAAATCTTAGTCCAACAAATATTAAAGCCGAGCCTGCTCCTTTGTTAACGATTATGAAATAAACGAGGCCGTACGACCTGCCCAATACGAACAACCTAGTAAACGACCGATTGAGGTGTTGTCCACGCAATATAACGAAATCGGTTCTACGCACCGGAACGACTCGGAGTTAAGAGAATACCGACCAACGATTCTTAACACTTTCTTTTTTCTGCTTCAGGTCTCGCTGTTACAGCAACCACGGTGTCCACGCCGAAAACGCTTAAAACAAGTCCACAAAATGATATTTGATGATCGTCGGCTGAAGGTGCGTTAGCTAGCTGAAACGTTAGACATTTCAAAAAGTGCAATATATCGCATATTGACCGAAAATTTCAAGATGAAAAAGCTGTGCGAAAGATGGGTGTGGTATTTGCTCGTGCAAACAAAGTTCGTGAAAATGTTTGCCCATGTTTCACCGCAATACAGCCGAGTTTTTGCGTTGATCGGTAACTATCAAACGAACGTTAAATCAGTGAACTGGAATGAAAAAATCGTGCCCAAAGAAGGCGAACGAACACAGTTCCCTCAGCAGGAAAAGTCATGGTAATGACGTCTGTTTTTTTTTGGATGAGCATGGAATAGTTTTAATTGATTGAATTTATGCTAATTTGGTCCAGCGTTTAAGTGATAATATTAAGGAAAAAATTCGCATTTGGCGAAAAAAAAATGTTGTAAAGTTTAGTGTTTAGCGCAAATGGCCTTGCAAAATAGCATATGCAAAATATCGTTGCATTTTTGTTAAATACACCAACAAAATACACAGAGTATCCGTTAGATTCAATAAAAGTGCTACGATATTTTGCATTTGCTCTTTCGCAAGGCGATTTGCACCAAATACCAAAACTCCGCTAGTGTGACGCTCCGGAGTGTTAATGCACCAGTTTAAACTTCTACTATTGTGATGGCCAAAATCAAGGAATTAAAGTTCAAATTGCATTATCAAGCATCTGAAAGAAATAGCTCCCTCGGATTATCTTCTATTTTCAAACTTAAAAAAAAAGTGGCGGTGCTAAAAGATTTTCCAACGGCAAAAATGTGGATTGAAAGTAAATTGCTATTTTTCCAGTAAGGAAAACTTTCCGCTTTAATTTTCTCCTTTCTGACCTTAAATTTTAATTTATGATTAATTTTGCTCTTAATTTTAATAATATTTAGTTTATCAATTTAGTTTTTCTTGTAACAAAAGCTCGTTTTTTATACTTAACAATTTCTTAAATTTAATAATTTTTTTTAACAGGTTCAACCATAAGCACATTTTTAATATTTATTTTATAGTACATATATGTAAATATATTTAAAAATTTAAATAAAAAAAAAAATAAAATATATTTAAATAAATTTTTTTTTTAAATAATATAAACAAAATAAAACATTTAAAAATAAAAAAATTTCTTAAAATCACTTTGTTTGTACTCTTCTCAAATATGCGAACGGTAAATGGTGGGATCTGTAAAGAATACCGATAATTTACGTTTGAATTTCTCCATGCGTGGTTCGTGATCGGACTCAGATTCACAGCTTTCATCACTGTCATCGTCGCCACCAAAAATGACGGTACGCGGGCCAGCTGGTTGGCCATCTGTTTCACAGAAACCAGGATTCAATATAATATTCGGTATCAATTCGATGCTATCCCAACCATCCTCGAATTCTATTAGAAGGGATGCAGAGGGTGGAATAAAGAAAACAGTGGTTGATTTGGAAGTGGATGGGTATGAGTGGGAAAGGGTTTTAAAAAGGAAAAAATGATATAATTTTTGTTTTTAATCAATTTGGATTTATGATACAATTTTCAAAAAATATCAATGCCAAAATATTTTTTAACAGTTACACAGTAGTAAAAAAAAAGAAACAGAGAGAGAGAGAGAAAGAAAAAGATAGAGACAGATAAAGATATACAAATTTGTATAAATAAGTAGTTGAAAGAGGCACATAAAGTTTCAGTTGTATTTAACTCACACACGAACATTTAATTGAACACATAAAAAGCAGTTTTTTTTCTCTAAAGCCTAGTACTCTGTTCGAACTTGCGAAAAATGTTGCTTAACATTGATTATTTCACACGAAAATTTTGTCATGTATCAATATTATCTATCCTGCAAGTATGCAACATTATTTTTGAATGTAAGCAAAAACCATAGATGGGGGTAGTACAATAAAGGTTGACTTAAATCAACATTGCACTCTCACTAAATAAAACTGCAATAAATTATTTTTTACAAATTTGTACCAGCTTTAGTGATGATTGGTATTTTTTCACTAGCACTAAAAAAATTAATTGGTATTGTAAATTTTTTCACTATCGCTAACTGTGATTGTCTGCATAAAATCTGCACTCAATCCAAATTTGTAGTTCAAAATTTGAACTTGCAATGAAAAAGCTGTACGAAAACATAATATCACTAATATTTAAACAAATTTAATTTTGTACTTGCATGGTTTTCGATTTTTCCGATGATATGCATAATCATAGAAAATTAAAATAAATGAAATTCTGTCAATAACGGAATAATTCTTGGATTTAATCATGCAAACACAAGTTTTGTATTTTAAATTGTGTGCAAAATTTTTAGTCAAATAAGTGAAGAAAAAACAATTGCAATAAACTGATGATTGCTTGATTTTAAATCAAACTATTTTTTTAGCACACAATGTTTTAACATTATAGTCACTTATGTGTAGTGAGATTGAAAATTTTCAGATCATCACTTAACATTAACAAAATTATTACAATAATTTTAAACAAGTGCACTACTCCCATCTATGACAAAACCATGTGTTTTGATGAATGTCATTAAAAAAAGTAAAACAATTTTTTTTTAATTATTTTCTATAGTAAAAAACAAAAAAAATTTCATTTGATTATTAATTTTTGCACTTTTCCACATTTTTATTTTTGAAACTCCACTTCACAAAAACAAAATTACAAAAAGTGATTAGTTGTTGCTTAAAATTCCGTGCGAAATAATAGGAGCTGCACTTGTTTCGCACGGAAAATAAAAATGTTGCTAGAAACATTTCGCATGTTTTTCGTATATGAACAGAGTACAACTCTATCAAAATTTTTTTCGTTTGTATTTCACAGAAATTTTTTTTAATATTGAGTTTGAAAACATTTCGCACGAAATACTGAACAGAGTACCAGGCTTAAGTTGGGTTTTTTTTTTTGTAATAAATTGAATTTTTTATTGAATATAGTTTGTATAATAATTGCAAAAAGGAGAAGTAAAACTAGTCATTAATACTTTTTTTAAATTGAGCAATATTTATAAATTTATGATGGAAATAAAACAAGGTGTTTAAATAGTTATGTAATGTGTTTTGTATATGTCAAACATATTCAAAAAGAGGATGAGTTAATTTGATTAAATTAAGTAAACTGGCTTAAAATTTGTTTTTTTAACTACAACCGTTTAATAATTTTATTTTTTTTTGCAAATCAACACATGGTATTGAAACACCTTGTATTATTATTTTTTTTTTTTTTTAATATTTACAATATTTTTAAGTGCTGTGATGTGAATAAAAGCTGCTACAAATTCGATATTCAATTAAAGCTGATTTAACTATCACTATTATGTTTAATGAAATGATTGTTTTGCTAAAGTATGTGCACAAAAACAGACTAACGGTTTTGATTATTTTTAAATAATCAGGTATGTAATGAAAAACGATCGATTTCAAAACGATCGTTTTAAGGTGTAATGAAATTTGATCAATTTTAAAATCTATTTCTGAATTAAAGTCTTAATTTGTTGTCAAAAATACAGTTTAATTAACATAAGGGGGATTTCATGTCATGTGACCAAATTTTTAAAATCGATGTCTTCCGATTTTGATGAATTTTGCACCTATTGAATAGTAGTTAAGACCACTGATGGGACTTGTGGTACAATTGTATCAAATTCGGTATAATCGAAACTTTATTGGTACACTGGTACAACGCATCCTTTTTTGGTACAATTTAAGCAAAAGCAAATACCCACTAAATTTATCATTCCTTTGAAGTGGATTAATTCACTTTCTTTTCAATAATAAAAATTCTAATTACTTATCTCCAGCCTGACCAATACTACCAAAAATTTCATAATTGTTAATTTTACATAAGTAATACATACATAAGTATTTGTACTCGTATCCCTGTAGGAAGCCTGCGATCAAGTGTCTCTTAATCGCCACTTTTGTCGATTGTTTTATTGACACTGTCAACGAAGCGTGTACGCTTTTGTCTGCCTTTGACAAAAAAAGAGAAATAGAGAAATTGTTGCTTCTTCTTTATATTGTATGCGTTTGTGAGGATATGTATGTTTATATATTGGTCCTAGACCCAACTTTTAGTATACCGATCGACTTAATGTCACTTTCTGAGTCGATTTAACGATGCCCCTCCGTCCGGCAGGCTGGCTGACTAGCTGGTTATCTGTCCATGTAATCTTGTGCGCAAAGTACAGGTCGCAATTTTAAAGGTAATTTGATGAAATGTACATAGGTTTCAATTCGTAAGTATGTAGAATATTCAAAATGGTGAGATTCGGTCCATAATTTCACATGGCCCCCATACAAACTTTTGTGACTATAAACCTGTTGGTAGGTACAAAAATAACTATGGATCCCATGTAAGCCCCCTTCCCAAAATCAAGCAAGGGAACCAAATCTCATATAAATGAAGATATCTAAATAATATTCTATACAAAGAACTTTGGCATGAATCTTAACCTCAACACATAATTTTGTTCCGGCGGGTCCATGGTTGTCAATGGGTATCAAATGGTTGGGCTTGACGAACTATACTTTCTTGATTGTTTTATTAAATAAAAATATGTAATAAATTCTAATTATGTATGCTTTTTTATTTTGTAGCTAAAATTTGGCACAATTTATGTCAATTTGGTATAATTTTGCCATTGAAACGGTACAATTTAAGAATTTTCATATCTCAACAGTGGTTTAGACACAAATTTTCAACGAGATCGGCCCAAAATGTTTCTGAGTAAGAGGGGGTCAAAATTTGACATTTTGGCCAAACAGGTCTTCTTTATCATCCATGTAACTTATTATCTGAGTGCCCCGGTAGGCTAACTGGTAGCGAGCTAGTCTATCAGCGCCGAGGTTGCGGGTTCGAATCCCGCCAGAGACTCTGGTTTCTATCCTGCAGACAAGTATAGAGCTTCGCGGGATTAGCTTAGGAAATTTAAAAAAAAAAAACAAAAAAAGTTAGCAAAATTTGTCCCGAACAAATTAAATAGCTTTTTCTTAAATATTTCCAAAACATTATAATTTTGTTTTTAAAAATTTTTTTTTCTAAATTTAAAACTTTTTTAAATGCATGTTTTAATTCATTTTCCATTTTGCTTAAGTCTTTTATCTGCCATTCATTGCAGAGTGAAGAAGTAGAAGAAAAAGCATACAAATTGTTAAGGATTAAAGTTTTTTTTTTTTTAGAATTTATTAAAATTTTTTATTTTTTAGTTTATTTGCAAACGGAAAGTGTGTGTTTGGCCAAGCCGTATGTCTAGTTTACTTGCCCCTTAAGCCCAAAACTTTCCGCTGTCAAATACCTTTTCTTATTGAACAAAACGCGCCATATTCGTGGTGGTTAAATTTGAGACAGCTTTTATTGACTCATAAAAATATTTTAACCAATTGAAGCACAGCCGCGAAAAACGTTGTAAACGCCACATTTTGCAAAAACTGTTTTTTTGCAGATAAACGTTGACTTTACTCTCTTACACAGTTTAAACATCAAATCAACCAAAACTATGCACCTTAACGCCTTCAAAATGGCATACAAAGTGTCAGCCAGTGGAAGAACATTGCAAGTTACTAACATAATGATGAAACCGAAATGGTTTTGCAGTGCGGAATAATGTTTTAAAAGCCTTTTGCATTAAAGTTTTTATTATCACTATTTTAAATAATAGAAAAAAAAAATTTTTAAAACAAATAATGCTGCTTGTCAAAAAACGTTTTTTTGCTCTCCTGAAAAATTATTATTTTGTAACTTAAAACGTTATTCGCGGCTGTGCTTCAATTGTTCGTCAGTTCCTAGTAAGTTATTATTTTCGTGCACATACTTTGTAAATTGTTGGTCCATTAAATGTAAGTGTGTATGTGTATTCGTAAATAAAATTGTACATTATTAAATGAATGAAAATTTGGAAAAACATATTTTACAGTAAGTGACAAAATTGTTTTAAATAAAAAAACTAATATTTCGATAGGAATAAGGCGGTTTTGCCACTTATTTCTGAATAACTCCGAAACACTTGAAAATATAAAAATTTTTTATTTGGATGACTCAAAAGGACGAATCTTTCTCAGCTTTAGATAAAATGTATTAGCATAACTGGCTTATTCCGGGCAAAAAATATGTGTCAGTCAATCTGTGAACATATTTTGATTCCGCCCGCTTAAGTCAATTAAAATCACAAAACAAAGTTCTTTCTACCGAGTGGATCACTTCAGGGTAGTCTATTTTTTCTTTTTGGTTTCTTATTGAACTGGACCACTTCGCAGTTAAATTCGCCAGTGTATCAAAAATAAAGGAGTCATCACCTCTATAAAATTTCTAATCGCCTAACCCTTTTATGGTCTTCGAACCCAGGTGAACACCAAAGATAAATATCTCAGCAATTTGGCAAGAACGTCGGCAGAATAACAAAGTAATATTGCTTATATCAGCTTATGTTAAAGACATGGGAAAACGTTTTTATCTTAACTTATAATTTGGAAAAAATCAAGGAAGAATGTGCCGTGTAAAAAGTGGCGCCATCTTGCAAAAATTATTATTGTTAATATTATTTTTTCTTATACTTATTTAAATGTAAATTAATTTTTTAAGCTTATGTCTTTTTTAATATTATTTTTATTAAAAATGTTTTTTTTTGTTAAAATAAATTAAATATTTTTATATAAAAAAGACCTCAAGCTTAAAAAAATTAATATAAATTTAAATAATAAAGATCGAATAAGAAAAATGGATATTAACAAAAATAATTTTTGCAATTTTATTTAAGTGCTTATTTCAAAACAAAAAACATTTATTTTAGGTTTTATTTTTAATTATTTAATTCTTTTACTTCAATTAATATTTGCTTCTATTTCACGAACTTAATTTCTTTCCCACACCATTTCCTTCTCTTTATGCTTTTTCTTTATGCTTCTTTTTTTAAATTGATAACCAAATTTGACGTTTTATGTTGGCAATAATTGTCAACGAAAATGGACTAACAATTATTGCAATATTTTAATCCAAATTTTTTTTTTTTTTTTTTTAAAATTTGGATTAAAAACCGTAAATAGTTCAACAAAATAACCACAATACTAATTATTAATTATTGCAATATATCGTCAGCTCATAATTGGTTTGGCGCATATCATGATAAAATTACCACGATATGCGCCAAACCAATTATGAATTGAGTATACAAAAAAAAAAATCCGACATATTGACTGCGCCATTTTGGATTTCTAAAATCTAATAATAATCAGCGACCCCGAAAACCCCCCGAGTAAGGAGTTTCAAGGCGTTCAGGCGCATCAAAATCAACTTCTTAACTTCAAAGTCCCTTGTTACTTTGTCGCATATGTTGCATATGTTTTCATTAAACATTTTGTCCGATTGGGTCTTAATTTATTGGTTGTCATAGATATACAAAGCTAGCCGTAAACGTTGACCTCATTGCACAGAAAACATAAATTTTTTAATGATGTGGCAGTGCCTATTCTATTCTATCCTATGCCAAATGCATTAATTTTACATGACATGGCTGCCGAGCCAAAGATGTTCCTCGTCTTTTAGCAGAATTAATTTTATATAAAAAACAGCGCTTTTTGAAATAATTTTACACAACTTGCAAATATAAGTTCGAGGCACCAATGAGGATTTCATTGTCAGATCTGCCAAAACCATGTTCGAAAGGACACGCTTTAGAACTTTGTTCCTTCTGCATTGATGAAACAAGCAATAAGTCACTTTTTTCATTATTAAAATTTGTCACTCACTGTTAAATATTAGTAAAAAAAATGATTCTGTTAAAAAATTTGTTTTGTTTCTAGATAATAAAGAAGTCCCTAAGCTTGTGCTATTTCTTAAATTTAATTTAATTTAATTAATGTAAAATGTTTATTTTGGCAAAAAATTGAGTTGTGGTATTATGAAGATGTAAAAAATACAACCTCTTAAATTTAAAATGATTGTCATTTTTTTTTTAAGTAAATATGAAACCTAGACATTTGGCAAATACATATTTTTGTTTTATAATTAATTGTATTTGTAATGATCATTTTAAAAAAAAAAAAAAAAAAAAAAAAAAAAAAAAAAAAAAAACCATTTACATACACAAGGCGCATTTAATAAGGTAAGGACATCACAACAAAAACAGCTTGTTTTTATTTAATTTTTTTTTATTATGTAAAAATTTTTGTTCCGCTAATACTAAAAATTGCGAACTGCAATATGCCGAAGTCACACAAACAGTTAGACGACAAATGAACGGACAAGGAATTTAAGCAGATTTCTTTTTTAAAATATTTTCTTTCTTACTTAATATAATATTGTAGAATAATGCTTTTTTCACACTTGTATACATTTTTGAAAGCATGACATTTAAGTTTTTTATCCATGATTTAAAAAAATCATTAAAACCACTTGCTATTTTTAATTTTAATTCAATAAAAAAAAATGATACTAACAAATTTTGACATCAATTATACATAATCAGCTGACAGGATGCCCGCACCTTTTTAATACGCTTTGATATTTACACATACATATATATTTTTTTATACAATATTAAGTATTTTTTAACAGGAATTGAAATTGAAAAAAGAAAAACATTTTCTCAAAAAACTATTGGTTCTAAAAACCTTTAAAAAACAAAACTCAAAAATTTAACAAGATATTTTGTTGATGCTCAAAAAGACAATTAACATCAAAGCTGTTTTTTGTTTAACCAAAAAGAAATTTTACATAAAGGCCATACAAATAGAAACGGAAACTCAAACAAAAAATATATACAAACAGTTTGATTTTTTCTTTTTTTTGCAATATAACCCAGCAATGTTTTTGGTAGACAAAATGTTTCGATTTTTATGAAAGAGGTGAAGAAAAGTACTGTAAGTCCAGTCTTTTCGTATGTTTAGTCAATAAATACACCTTGTCTATACGCAAGTCTAGTCTATGCGTAAGTCGAGCACAGAAAAGAATTTTCCTCTAGCTAATACGTACGTTTAGTTCATACGTACGTCTAGACTACGTACGCATCTACATTATAAGTACGCGTCTACACTGTATGTAATTCTAGTCCATATGTTTGTTATATGTACATACAGTTTGATTTTTTTTTGCAATATAACAAAGCAAAGTTTTTGGTAGAAAAATGTTTCGATTTTTATGAAAGAGCTGAAGAAAAGTACTTTCGCATTGTTAAAACGTACGTTTACCTTGTAGATGTAACTAGACTAAATGAATGCGTCTACATTTTATGTACGCGTCTATACTGTATGCAGGTCTACATAGTCTATTCGTATGTTTAGTCTATAAAAAGTATTTATTTAATACACCTCGTCTTTACGTAAGTATAGTCTAAGCCGAAGTCGATCATAGAAAAGTATTTGCGTCTAGTTAATATGTACGTGTAGACTACGTACACATCTACATTATAAGTACGCGTCTACACTATATGTAATTCTAGTCTATATGTTTGTTATATGTACATACAGTTTGATTTTTTTTGCAATATAACCGAGCAAAGTTTTTGGTAGAAAAATGTTTCGATTATTATGAAAGAGCTGAAGAAAAGTACTTTCGCCTAGTTATTACGTACGTTTACCTTGTAGATCTAACTAGACTATATTAATGCGTCTACATTATATGTACGCGTCTATACTGTATGCATAAGTCGAGCATGTACGTTCGTCTAGTCTATAAGTTCGTCTAGTCTATACGTAAATCTAATCTCTACGTATGTCTCGTCCATACGTACGTCTACTTTACACTATGTCTAATCTATTACATCCCCAGTTAAAACTTCCGCCTACAAAATAATGTGTTTAGTAATCAGAAAAACATAAAAGCACTACTTACAATTCTACTAAAAGAACCAATGAATTTTACAAGGGATATCGCAAAATGAACGCATTTAAAAGTAAGCCATTATTTTTTTACCTACACACATCCAGAAAAAAGTTGTTATAGAGTTGTTATAGAAGAAAGCTACTAAATAATTAGTGAAAAAAGCTATTCATTTTGAAAAAGTAAGCGAAGTTTTTACTGGGTCCTTACATAAGTATAGTCTAAAGAACAAACTAGACTTAGTAATTACTAGACGTATTTATAGACTAAACTTACGGTGCATGTAAGACGTAGAAGACATAAGTATAGACTAGACTTAGAAAATTCGAGATCCTATGTAAAATATATTTTTATTTTAGAATATTTAGTTGTAATATTTTGAAATTAAACTAAAAACTATATATGTACATATTTAAACAAAAATATTGCTGGGTATGCATGCATACAAAAATTTCACATCCGTTTTCTTTAGCATCGTTAACACAAAAAACACTATTTACAGCCAAAAAATTAAAATTCAAATAAAAATAAAACATAAGTTTAATTTAAGCATTAACAACATCCACAATAATATGATGTTGTTGTTGATGATTACGTTGATGATCATTGTCATTAGAATCACCATCACCACAGCCCTCAATATCATCATTATCATCGACAACAATCACAATATTATTTGAAACACAACTACCATGTCTAGCATTAAAATAAGATATTTTTTGATTATTATTACTATTACAAATAGAAGAATTTGTTTCAGTACCCGCTTGAGATGATTGATAGCACTCTTTGGTTAGAACTATACATAATCCAATAGCTAATATCACAAATGTTCCAAGTACTATACTGACAGCAACAATCCAAATACGTGGATCAAAATTATCTAAATCTGGTTGTATAAGGCGTATTAAATCTAGATGATTTTTTTTTTAATTTAAAAAATGAAAGGTGTGATAGAAATAGAGATAGGGGGAAAATAACAATTTGAGGAAAGGATGATATGGCCAAATTAAACGTATGAGAAAAAAAGAGAACAAAGTAAATAAAATACATTTAAAACATTAATTGATAGTAAATAGTTATATGTAGTTTACACTTAAAATAAATAATAAATAAGTCGAACACCATTTCCAAAGATTGAAATTAGATTAAAAAAAAATATAAAGTTATTTCCAAATTAAAATTAACCCAAAAAATGAGTAAATGTTCTTCTTTCAGATCTTTGTAGGCTAACTGCTGATTTCACGATGTCGAAAGAACGCTTTATTTCGCACAACTGCATTTGAATCAAAAACTAATTTGCAGGAATGGGCACCAAGATCGTGTGATTTAACCCCATTGGATTATTTTCTTTGGAGTTATGTAAAGTAAATCCTCCATAAGCCAGAGACAATTGAAAACCGTGAAATCAAGAGTTATTGCCGAAATACGGTCGCAAATGCTGCCAGAAGTGTGTGAAAATAGGAGTCCCAGATTGCGCCATTTACATGGCCTAAATAACATTTAAACATTAATGGCACAAATTATCTAAACACTTATCTATCCAATTTTTTTGTCAGGACCAGCTGCCAGGGGTTGATTTCTACTAACTAACGCATTGCATTGGGTTGGAACTAGGAAAATATGTTATCGGAGGATACAGGAAGGAAGTAGTGCCTGTGGACATTCATCTTGAACTTATTCATATTGAAAGGAAGATAATTCCACATACGAACAGTGCATAAAAAATAGTTGTGCAAACTTTTTTAATAGTTTTCTTTTAATCGCTCCTCGTTACGAAATTGCAATCCTTTGGATCATCACATGTGTTTCGTTCTCTTATTTCTGCAAACTCAAAATAACGTTGTTTTTTTTGTGTAGGGTGCAGTGTTGCCGACTTCTGTGTACTTTTATCGTGACATATCGTCGGTTTAATATGCAAACCTGCTAACTCCCTTTCAGCACATTTTACATTACATATTTGCAATTTATTGAAAAAGTTATTATCTATATAAATAAAAATCAATGTTGTTCGTTGGTAATTGCATCAGTTGAGAACGGCTGGACCGATTTGGACAGTTTTTTTTTCGGGCGTGGCAAAAGAAAATTTTGCCACGCCCACTTTCACGCCCACTTTGCCCGATTTTTCTAAAATCAGAAAACGGCTCCCTCGATTTGACTAATTTTTCTTTCAAATGTTCGTATTAATGCATTTTAAGTTTCCATCGAAAGAAAAATTTACCACGCCTACTTTTACGCCCACTTTTTCTATTAAGCACATAACTTGAGGATGGCTTGACCGATTTGGACGATTTTTTCTTTAAAGTGATCGCCATGGTCCAACTTAGGTTTATACGGAAAGAAAATTGTTCCCCGCCCACTTTTACGCCCACTTTTTTCGATTTACCTAAAATCAGAAAACGGCTCCATCGATTTGACTAATTTTTCTTTCAAATGTTCGTATCAATGCATTTTAAGTTTCCATCGAAAGGAAAATTTACCACGCCTACTTTTACGCCCAATTTTTCTATTAAGCACATAACTTGAGGTTGGCTTGCCCGATTTGGACGATTTTTTCTTTAAAGTGATCGCCATGGTCGAACTTAGGTTTATACGGAAAGAAAATTGTTCCCCGCCCACTTTTTTCGATTTACCTAAAATCAGAAAACGGCTCCATCGATTTGACTAACTTTTCTTTCAAATGTTCGTATCAATGCATTTTAAGTTTCCATCGAAAGAAAAATTTACCACGCCTACTTTTACGCCCACTTTTTCTATTAAGCACATAACTTGAGGATGGCTTGACCGATTTGGACGATTTCTTCTTTAAAGTGATCGCCATGGTCCAACTTAGGAAAATTTTGTCCCGCCCACTTTGTACGATTTACCTAAAATCAGAAAACGGCTCCATCGATTTGACTAATTTTTCTTTCAAATGTTCGTATCAATGCATTTTAAGTTTCCATCGAAAGAAAAATTTACCACGCCTACTTTTACGCCCACTTTTTCTATTAAGCACATTACTTGAGGATGGCTTGACCGATTTGGACGATTTCTTCTTTAAAGTGATCGCCATGGTCCAACTTAGGTTTATACGGCAAGAAAATTTTATCGCGCCCACTTTTACGCCCACTTTGTACGATTTACCTAAAATCCGAAAACGGCTCCATAGATTTGACTAATTTTTCTTTCAAATGTTCGTATTATTCCATTTTAAGTTTTCATCGAAAGAAAAATTTACCACGCCTACTTTTACGCCTACTACGAAACAATCAAAGCCGATTTGCAGGTACGATGATTTGTAGGCAGGTGATTTTTGGCAAACACTGCCAGTGATACCACGATCAACGCCCGCCGATGAATTAAATGCATGTTTGAAGTCGTCTGCTTTGTGGAACACGTTAGGAAGCTCAAATTGGCTCTGAAAATGCGGGTCGTGCTGCAAAACAATCAATCTCGAGACGTATTTTCCAAACAATTGCTGGACATAGGAAACGACAAAATCCCGGTGGATATTGCAATTTCTGCCGGTTCACCGAATCAAGTCCGAACTCATCCGAAAGGTGTTTTCAAACATTATACAAAATTACAGAAATCATGATTTGTTGAGCGAACGTGCTATACTAGCTACGTTGATGTCGACGAACTGAATTTTAAGATTCAAAGTGAAATCGCTGGCAAGTTGGAGACGAACAAATCGGTAGATTCCATTACTTCTCAGATCTCCCTGGGATTACCCGGATAACCTCCTCATAAATCTATATATATAAAATAGGATGTGTGTGTATGTATGTATGTGTGTATGTAACGTATGGACTCCAAAACGGCTGGGCCGATTTTGATGAAATTTTCAGGGAATCTTCAGAATATTAAGGCGGGTGACACCGTGAAGTCGTGAAGATTTTCGGTCTGGGGGCGGAGGGGCGTGACAAAATCCATAACTTGAGAACGGCTTGACCGATTTGAACGAGTTTTTCTTTAAAATGATCGCAATGGTCCAACTTAGGTTTTTACGGAAAGAAAATTTTGCTCCGCCCACTTTTTTCGATTTACCTAAAATCAGAAAACGGTTCCATCGAGTTGACTAATTTTTCTTTCAAATGTTCGTATTAATCAACTTTAAGTTTTCAACGAAAAAAAATTTACCACGCCTACTTTTACGCCCACTTTTTCTATTAAGCGCATAACTGGAGAACGGCTTGACCGATTTGGACGAATTTTCTTTAAAATGATCGCCATGGTCTAACTTAGGTTTTGCGGAAAGAAGATGTTGCCCTGCCCACTTTTACGCCCACTTTTTTGAATTACCCAAAATCAGAAAACGGCTCCATCGATTTCACTAATTTTTCTTTTAAATGTTTGTATTTATCCATTTTAAGTTTTCATCGAAAGAAAAATATACCACGCTACTTTTTCTATTTATCTAAAATCGGAAAAAAGTTGCATCGATTTTGCGGAGCCCTAAGGGAATCAGTTCGAACAAAATTTCCACTGTTGATTCGACAACAAAAATAGGCATACGAAACCCTTATGAAAGCTGTGAAAGATAAAACTGGAGGGATTTTTTTCTAAACGCTCCCGGTGGAACTGGGAAAACTTTTTTAAGTTAGCTGAATATTTTTCTTACCGTCTGGAAATACAACACTAATGTTTGCTTAGGGCCAGCAACGCGGACCGGGTCAGCTAGTTTTTTATAAACTTAAATAAAAAAAATTCGGAACAAGTCCAGTTTGATAACGCAACTCCAAATAAAAAAAAAAGTACATTGGGTAATAGAAAATCGAAAAATAAGAAGAACAAATGAAATGACAAAATTCTCGGAAACGCATAGCTTCCGAGTTATGGACCTCTGAAGTTTTCATATAAATTTGCGATTTCCCTCTACATTTCTGAACGTATATGGTCAATATTGGTATTATTTAAAAGCTTTTGAATACATTTTTCTAGATATAAACATTTTATTTTTTCAATTTTCTATAACCCTATGTACTTTTTTTTTCTTTTGAGCTGCGTTTGTAAACTGGACTTAACCCTTTCGCACCTATTGGGACGTATGTATCCCACTGAATGTTCCCAGAGTCCTAGTATTGAAGTTTTTCACTTTAAATGGTACAAAACTCTCCCATTTAGTTATTGAGACGTTTAAGTACAAATATTAAACAAAGTCTTGTTTATTATCATAACACGTGTTGCTTGGAGGAGGTTTTTGATTAGTATCCAAAATATATGAACTAGACCGTAAATCACAGAAATGGTGGAATAAAGTTTTTATAGATTGGTGATGTCAGCTGTACATTCGTGGATCATATATATGAATTTAGAACGTAAAAATAAAACAATTTCTTGATTTTGTATACCCTTTTTTTTATATGTTTACGACTAATGAGATTTATATGTCCCATGCCAAACTCCTGATGGGACATATATGTCCCACCTCAAGTCTCTTACCTGGGTATGAGCACACAAAAAAAAAGATAAATATTAGTTTAATATGCATATCTTTGTAAAAATAGTCCATTATAAAAGCTTGAAACGAACTAATCGTCTCCCGTACCGAAAGGGTTAAGCCAAAAATTCTTCTTTTTTTGTCATACCACAAAATTAAAACAAACAAGTTAGAGTGCTAAATTCTGCTGTGCCGAATCTTTGATACCCTCCACCGACAGTTCAAATGTTTAAGGAGTAATGTCTGTATGATGTTATTATTATCTTAAACTGTGACGATTTGTTATTAATTATGGTTTTAGGCGACTAAAGTGTTTTCCGGTAGTAGGGTTTATATGGGGCCTAGGGTAAATTATGGACCGATCATCACGAAATTTCACAGCGTCATTTCTAGTTCTTTAAAACTGTGACGTACCAATTTTTGTTATGATAGCATTATTAATTATGGTTTTAGGTGTACTAAACTGTTTTCCGGGAGTAGGGTTTCTATGGGGCCTAGGGTAAATTATGTACCGATCTTCACGAAATTTCACAGTATCATTTATAGTCCTATAAAACTGTGACGAGCCAAAATTTGTTATGATTGCATTATTTTTTACGGTTTAAGGCGTACTAAACTATTTTCCGGTAGTAGGGTTTATATGGGGCCTAAGGTAAATTATGGACCGATCGTCACGAAATTTCACAGTGTTATTTCTAGTCCTAAAAAACTCTGGCGTACCAAATTTTGTTACGCTAGCGTTATTTTTTACGGTTTTAGGCGTACTAAACTGTTTTCCGGGAGTAGTGTTTATATGGGGCTTAGGGTAAATTATGGACGGATCACGAAATTTAACAGCGTGATTTCCAGTCAAATAAAACAAATTTTGGCAAAATCTTATCTCATTCCGTGCCTTGTTCCAGCATTTATGTTATTTTTTGTAACAAAATTATCAATTTTTTTAGGTGGTGGTTCCACATTTTGATTCATAGCTCTGGTCGTACTGAACCGATTTTGCTGGATTTCAATCCCATAAACAAGTGTATTGTGCATAGTTTCAGCATATAAACCTGAAAAATAAAAGTTTTGAGTTGAGTCACTTTTGAACTAGATGTGCAAAATGTTTGTTTGTTGACGAAGGACAGACAATTTTTCTCCTTACTCGTTCATTCATTGTTCAAAGTAAAAAAAACAGGAACGATTAACGAAAGGCACGACCTAGTACTATTAATCTTTCGGATCGGTTGGAACGATTCCACAAAAGAAAAGCTGGTCCCAACTCTACCACAAACGAATGATGGACTCTTGAGGAAAAACGTAAATTACGAATAAACGTACGAGTTTCGGGAACCAGATCCCTAATTTCATCAGAACACATCCCATTGTAGTAACGATTATACAGACAAATACAAGTCGCATTGAGATGTTGCTCAAAGGAGTCAATAGAATTGGAAACCTACTGTAACCAATTAGAAATATTAGCCTCTCCTACACGCGAGCTCCAAAATGGACTTTGAAGCATCAGCCCACACATGAGAGTTGCATTCCATTCGCGGTCGGATATAGGTGGTATAAGTAGTTAGGAGATCAGATGGAGTGAAGTTTCTCTTACACCGATTTAAAAAATTGAGGCACTTGAATGCTTCTTTCTAAACCTTAAATATATATTTTGTCCATCGGACATCACATTGTATTTTCATGCCCAGAACACCAAGAGATTCTGACTCCTCAATAATTATACCACCTATACATACAGATGATGCCTCATAGCGCCAACACCGGATACGCTTTGTCTATTATCAAATTAAGACGAATTGCAAAGAATGCTGTCATCTGCAAAAGAATAGGTTAGGAAGGGCTTTGCGCCCAAGAGCACACTTCCACTCGGAGACCCTGCGTTTTATTGTGAATAAAAAGAGTAGATAGGGTTGTAATTTTGACATATCGTAAATGTTCGTTACAGATAAAGATAAAATATTAAATTAAATTTTTTAATTCAAATTTTAAGTATCAAAGTGAGAATATAATAACCAAAATTTCCTATAATATAAAACTGTTTACATTTACTTTGGAAATGGTGTTTTCAAAAAAAAAAAAAAAAAAAAATAAAAACCAAGGATTTACATTAAAATACTTATACATGTATGTATATATAATTATTACTTTTAAACTAAACATCGATACAACATTTGAAAATAAACCTTGAATAAATACACAATATAAATACTCCAATATACGAATAAATTTGAGTTAATAATTTAACATAGATCCTTGAAAAACACTCAAGGGAAATTGAAATTTTCGAATTATGTGTTACTAAACTAATGGCTCTCACATTTTTAATATGTACTGCCTATTAATATTAATTACTTCTTTATAATAATTAAAATGCCATTAATATATTTAATTTTGAGTTTTACTTATAACAAACTAAAAAAAAAAATTGACTTTGAGACAAACATAACCTACCTTCTTCTTTTGTTTCCGGCAACGTTGTAACATTTGTTGTAACAACTTCCCCACTTCCCAATTGATTATTGGCCCATATTCGAAATTCATATGTGGTATTGGGTTCCAAACGATACACCTCCATTTGTCGCTGAAACATTGAACATTGGAAATAAATTATGTTATTTTGGAAATTATTTTTATTCAATTCAAATCTCTTTACACTAAACTTTAATTATTAAGGGAATTCACGAAGGGTAGTGCAAAGTGTGCAAACGATGCAAGTGCGTGCAAAAATACACACATATGCACAACACAACAACAAAATGTTTACTTCGTTTGAACTAAAAAAACCATGAGCAAAGTTAGTAGTGCATATTTGCTCAGTTGCAAACAAATGTAAACAATAACATTTGACATATTAAGATTTTAAGAAAACTTATAAATTAAACATTTTCGCAGATTGTAAAATAAAATAGAGAATTAAATTTAAATTAATTAAAAAGAAAACATTTATTTTAATTTGCTTGTGTATAATTGTAAACAAATGCTGATTTTTTACAGTGCTGCCAGAAGTTTTAAGTGTTGCCAGAATACATTTTTAGAAAAATAGCATATTTGCACAAAAATAAGAGTGTTATGCTCACGATCAATCATAATTTGCACTGCAAATTTACACATTGCAAATTTGCGCAATGACCATCGTGATTACCCTTATTGATTGCTCAAAATCTCTTTACTCTTCAATTTGGTTTGAATATTTTAAATTTAACAAGCCCATTTTAAAATCTAATTACACCACTCCCCTATTTCGTGCAGGGAGTATTCTAATAAAAACATTGTTTTTGGCATTGACAATCATTTTGAACAATACCTAACAACCATCACCAACAATAATTCAGTATTGCATTCAAAATATTTAAATAATTCGTATAAAAAAAAAATAAATTAAATGTATTTGTCAATAAATTTGTAATCAGACCATTAATGTGAAAAACTCTTTACAAATAAGTTTAAAATAGAATTTGTTTAATGTGTTAACCTTAGACTGCATAGCCGGGTACCCGTTTGTACACTAACGACTTTAAGCTTTAGTAGCAACAAAATGAATGCTAATAAGGTATTGAAACTTTGGACCAAGAAAATCCGACTCTATTTGTGTCGTTTGACTATTTATGAAATTCGATTTAGTTGTTCCATGGCTTTAAGCTTTCAATAGCTTTCACCTATGCAAACATAAAGCCGAGGTACCCGTGTAACTTAAAACTTTTTTATAAGAAAAATTAGCGAATTCAAAAAATTTTTTTTAATTATATACAAATTATTTAATTAGTTTTCCTTAATTTTGAATTAAAAGATTCTAGATTAAATATTTTTTAGTATTGTGGTTATTTTGTTGAACTGTTTATGGTTTTTAATCCAAATTAATTTAATCCACACCACAATAGTGGAGAGGGTATTATGCATTTGCGCTGATGTGTATAACACCTTAAAATATTGGTCATAGACCCACCTTAAAGTATACCAATCGACTCAGAATCACTTTCACGTCCGTCCGGCTGGCTGGCTGTCTATGTTACCTTTTGCGCAAAGTAAAGGTCGCAATTTTGGAGATAATTTAATACAATTTGGCACATAGGTTCTTGTTGGCACGAGGATCAAGAAAATGGGCCGGATTGTAGTGCCACGAGGGAAGATAGGGGGCAGTTTCTACCTCTCAGAAACTATCAAACCGATTGTAATGAAATTTAAAACATAGATTGATCCCTATTCATATAGCCATACACTATCGAAATACTGTGTGTGTTTTAAATACTGTGGTGTAGTGTATCATATGGCCGGGCTTGGCCGACTTTACTTTCTTACTTGTTTTTATTAAATTATTTTTATGAAAAAAGGAATTTTACAACATGAAATAAATTAAAATTTATTGATAATTTTTCATTCTTGACTGAGCTGGCAACCGAAACCAGGTTTTCACGGACAGAACATGTTTCGATTGCAACCACTCAATTCCTT
The DNA here is from genome assembly GCA_930367215.1 of Pollenia angustigena. NCBI lineage: Eukaryota > Metazoa > Arthropoda > Insecta > Diptera > Polleniidae > Pollenia > Pollenia angustigena. The sequence goes on along the minus strand of OV884059.1, from coordinate 120,278,940 downwards.
TCAGAGGGGTTTGCCGTGTAACACTCACCGCCATTGACGACGACTAGCAGTCAATAATCAATCTTTAAACCAAATTATATTTAAATTTGGTAAATCGAAATTAGCTTTGAATGATAATCTACTTTAATCTACAAAATTTTACTCGCAATTACTCAAAAAAAATTAAAAATGGAAATTAATGCTTTACCAGCAAAACTAGCGATTTAGGCACAATGACAGTTTGTTGCTGTAAGATACGAATTCTGTATTCCTAAATTAAATTGTTTTGAACTACATATTTGCACATGGTTATTGTTCCTAAATTTATAAAATTTCAAGTTTTATTTTATGGAAAAAATTTTAATTTATTCACATTCAAAAGTTTGTTTTTTAAACTAAAACATGAAACAGGCGTTTGAATAAAGGCTCAGTTAGCCGGGAGTAACAGTAACGTTGCAAATCAGCTCTTTCATTTTGTTGTATGTAAAGCAATTATAACGATTACAGTTAGCAGAAAGATGTTACGTCTCAATCTGTTAGAAATAGATTGGTCTTACTTTTTTACGGTAAGGTTACTGTTACTGTTACTCTCGGCTAACTGAGCCTTAATTCTTGCAGTTAAAATTTTACTAGCAGAAATTTTCCAAAAAATGTCGCTCAAATTTTAATGCTCTTAAAATTTATTGATAATTTTTCATTCTTGACTGAGCTGGCAACCGAAACCAGGTTTTCACGGACAGAACATGTTTCGATTGCAACCACTCAATTCCTTTCAGAGGGGTTTGCCGTGTAACACTCACCGCAATTGACGACGACTAGCAGTCAATAATCAATCTTTAAACCAAATTATATTTAAATTTGGTAAATCGAAATTAGCTTTGAATGATAATCTACTTTAATCTACAAAATTTTACTCGCAATTACTCAAAAAAATTAAAAATGGAAATTAATGCTTTACCAGCAAAACTAGCGATTTAGGCACAATGACAGTTTGTTGCTGTAAGATACGAATTCTGTATTCCTAAATTAAATTGTTTTGAACTACATATTTGCACATGGTTATTATTCCTAAATTTATAAAATTTCAAGTTTTATTTTATGGAAAAAATTTTAATTTATTCACATTCAAAAGTTTGTTTTTTAAACTAAAACATGAAACAGGCGTTTGAATAAAGGCTCAGTTAGCCGGGAGTAACAGTAACGTTGCAAATCAGCTCTTTCATTTTGTTGTATGTAAAGCAATTATAACGATTACAGTTAGCAGAAAGATGTTACGTCTCAATCTGTTAGAAATAGATTGGTCTTACTTTTTTACGGTAAGGTTACTGTTACTGTTACTCTCGGCTAACTGAGCCTTAATTCTTGCAGTTAAAATTTTACTAGCAGAAATTTTCCAAAAAATGTCGCTCAAATTTTAATGCTCTTCTTTCACTCTCTCGGTGCATGTTTTTCTAGTAAGTGAACACATTCTGTTAATAATTATTGAAAATAAGCCATAAATTTCTGTTATTGAACAAACCTAAAATTATTTAAAATTAAAATGGGGAACATGGGTACCCTGGGGTCTAATTACCGCATTCGATATCGAGCAAAATTGATCGAAATTTTTTATTTTGGTATTATGACTCTCGATATCGAATGAAATGTATCGTAATTTGAGATGATATCATTCGATATCGAGTAACCAAAGCCATTACAACTCTCTAGTTTTCATTCGATACATCAGTGTCTATCGAATGCAGAAAAATACGATAGTTTACTCGATACGATAGTTTACTCGATATCGAATGCGGTAATTAGGCCCCTGGCTTTGGGTTTGCGTGGTATTTTTTTGGTTTTGTGTTCTACGGTTAAATGACCGCAAAAAATCATTCGTTTGTATGACACACATTAGAACCAATTATTCTAATTGTAAAATAACATTTTTTTTTGATGATTTTCTATAGAAATGTAATCAAATATTTAATTTGATTGTGAAAATTTAAATATATGTATGTATGTAAGTAATTATGTATGCATATGCATTTAATAAATAAATATTTACGAGTGCACCAGTAGGCTGTATGGCTAGTGAGACAGTCTATTAGTGCGAGGGTTGCAGGTTTTAATTCCGCCAGAAACTCTGGTTTGTGTCACTGCAATGGGCAGAAGGTCTGCGTTTCTGTTGCTCGGTAAATTAAGTTAAAATATAATTTTTTCTTGTATTTGTAACCTACTGTTACATAAGGAAATTTGTTTTAGGACTATTTGAGATATTTTATTAGTTATATTGTAATTTTATTAGCAAAAGAATGTTTTGCGTTATTGCAGTTAACATTTCTTCGTTGTTAGAAAAGTAGAAGTTAAGTTACAAAATTTAAGTGAAAGTTAATTGTTTTTAAAACACTTATCCCGTGACTCGTGCCCCCACATTATTATAATAAAATGGACCGAACTGTGATGGATGAAAACAAGACATATCACTTAATTGACGATAATGTGTTTATTGACACAAATCTATTCATCTGACTGGATTTTGTGCGGGTAGTGGCCGATTGTATATCGTTCTTTTACTTTATAAGAAGGGGATCTTTCATATTATCTTGGTGTTGGGAAAGGAGGTGTTAAATTGAATTTGTTTTGGCAAGTGCACTTGGTTGTTTTAATTGAACTGCTCACTCAAGACAAGTCTGCGACAGGAATTACATTACGTGTAATTGAATGTGTCCATTTAGGTTATTTCAGTGACCAAGGGGTAACCCTTCTAGGACATCATCATGTTAATGTGACAAGTCTTCTTCACATAAAGCGTTAGAACTAGAAACTCTCCCTGCCACTTAAGAACTGTCACGTGACAATTTTGGTGTTAGTTCTCTTTCGCCTAGGGAAGTTGCCAGAATCAGTGTTCAAAAATAAACAGATCATTTTTAGCGTTCGGCACACACACGCAAGAACGATATCTGTTTTTTTTTAACCGATGGTGTAGATGAACACAACCCTTAATACCGGTCCTTACTATTTTCAAAAAAAATCCGAACGCTAAAAAGTGTTCTTTACTTTGTTAAAAAACAGAACAATTGTAGTGATAGGCTGACTTCCAAAACGTACTAATACAAAGTTTGTATACAGTTTTACTACTGTATTTTAACGATGCACATGTACAAAGTGCCGAAACAATGCAACTATGTGTTCTGTTTATTTAAACTTTTTGAAATGTAAGTGATGCAATGAATAATACATTAAAATAAATCTGCATTGCTTGCAAATTAAATGTCAAATATCACAAAGCATCAACTTTGAAACCGATGCTCTGATGGTTTTTTGCTGCGTTACTAATACACACCATTGATGTTTTGGAAGGGTTTGCATTGCATATATATTGTACTGCGGCGTAATGAAACATTATACTTTGTTCTTATACAAAGCATTTGACGTTTTGGAAGTCAGCCCTACTGTTGACAAACATTATATATTAATGTTCTATAATATTTATTTTTTTACATTGATAAATAAATTACCAAACCAAAAACTTAAGCAACGACCGCAGCACGAACAGCTTGTGTGTGTATATGTTTTGTTTGTGGTTAATTATTTTACTGGCTTTTTGTTTTTTTCGTATGTATATTATGTTTTTGTAAAAAAATGTTGGTTTTTTTCTACCAGCCAAAATGAGCTAATCCGAACACAATGAAGTTTGTGGTTAAAAAAAAAACCGAACGGAATTTAATGTTCTCCTCTTTCGTTGAGTAGGATAAGAAAAGTATTATGTTTGTGTTCGAAAGATGTCAGACAGGGAAACGTTACTTTTTTAAATGATTTTCTACACAAACACTATTAGCGTTTGTGTTTTACGAAAAAATTTACCGAGCCGAACACTAAAGAGCGAATACTGAAGTAAGGTATTTATAAATCACGGCATCTCGCATAAGGAAGACAGTTTTAGTTAGCAGCACAAAGTTAACAGATTTGAAAAAGTGATGTACATATAAAAAATGCCCAAATCAGTTTGATCAGTTGCGAGGGCAGCTTGCGAAGAAAGAGACAGAATACGCTTTTTGGTAGTAAAGCATTAGTTTAATTAACGTTTTATTTTGTTGGAAAACAATTTGTTTAGTAATTATATGCATGTACAGAATGATGTTAAAGGGTGTAGCCAATCGAAATCGTTAACAAATTATTGGTGCAGTTTTATTTGCAAAATAAAAAAAAAAAATTTCACAAGTAATTTATATGGAAAATCTCAAAGTCGTTTAGCGTCGCGTATAATTAAAACATGGAGCTGATCTTGTAGGAGAGCTTTATTATTTACAACCGAATTTATTCTGTTCAGTCCGTGTGTTTTTCCAAAAATCTTCATTTCTCCAATAGTGCTATTCCGTATATACAATTAACTTCGTTGTTCTTACTTTGTTGTTGCATTCTGTACTTTTTTTTGTGGGGACTTGTTTCATGGCGCCAGTAAATATTCGCCGGCTCATGATAAGACCCGTACGGGCAATATATGGTAAATCACGGGAAAGTTTGGTGCTGAGACTCGTGATGAACAAATTACGATATTTACGTTTGAAAGGGTACAGCAGCAGAACATTTACTTAAAGAAATGACACCAGCGGTGCTTAACCAAGTTGATTTTTTTTTTGGAGATTATAATTTTTTATTAAAAAGATAATAGTCCAGTTTTTGATGTAACACAAAATCGCATAAGAGTGAACGATATGATAACTATTTAGCCCTTTTATTTGCATTTATTTTTAAGAAACGCGTTTCTATGTTTATACATATATTGAATGTGACATTTATAAAATTATAGCAAACACAGCCAATATAACACTTTGTGAATTGCCTAAATATGATTTAGTTACTTTTTAATTTAAAAAAATTCTAGATTTCTAAACTATAAAAACCTTATTTCAAAAACTTACCACATTTGGTGCAATATTTATTGGATCCATTCGACTCCATTTATGCTCAAAACTACTATTAAACGGTGGTGAGACATACGAAACATTGCGGAATTCCGCTGTAAAACTGCGCACTGGATAGCCGCCCGAATTGGTTTTGTTAAAGCGCCAAACCAGAAAACCCAAAATCGTAGAGGCTTTAAAATACAACTTTGTAACGGGACCAGGTGGGGTACGCACAGTGAGGTTGATTTTTTGAAATGCTTGAAACTCTTGTTCTTCAATGTCATCGATAGTGCTGCTCCAAATCGGAGTGAAAGTGGTTAAATTGATGTCAGTGGTGTTGGTTGAAATGCTGCTGCTACTACTGCTACTACTAATACTTTGATAGGTGCTGTTGTTGTTGCTATTGGGGTCGGCGCTAGAGAAGTTTGCATTCGTAAAGGTTTTAATTACAATTGTTGTTGTTGTTGTTTTCGTTGCGGAGGCAGAAGCTGAGGCTGAAACTGATAATATTGTTTTTGGTGTTGGTGTTATTGTTGCTGTTGTTTTTATTCTTGTTGCTGTTGTTGTTACATTAGGCATTGGAAGCATTGAGGTAGTTGAAGCATTTCGTGTTTTTTGTGTTGTAGTTGTTGTTTGTGTTAGAATATTATTATTTTCTATTAAAGGCTTAACAAATGATGTTTTATTATAATGATTTGTTTTTGTTGTAGTCGATGTTAAAAGCACTTGTTCTTCATCATCTCCATCCTCATTCTTGTCATTAAGTTCTACTTCATCATCTTCAATTTCTGAATCATCATGTTCTTTAAATGAAGTATTATTGTTTTCATTCTGGTCATCATATTCCAGACTTTGACTTGATGTCACAGCAGCAAAACAAACATACAAACCTCTGTCTGAGGCTGAAATATTTGAGAGTACCAAATATTTACCTGTCTGTGGAGGAAAGAAAGAGGGTAAATAAAAAAAGGATTGATGATGAAAATGGGTAAAAGTCATGGCGATTGTAAGAAATTGTACTCAATTTTGTTAAAGGTTTAATTTAATGAGTTTAAATCAAATATTTTGAGTAGTTAAGAAAACTTTATTAAAAAAATAATTTACGAGTTCGAACAATTTATATTGTGTATTACAACTTACGTATTTGTTCGAAATGTTGGAAGAGATGTTTTTATAAAGAAATAAGAAATTTGACGAAAAGTTATTGTTAGTAATAGAGAGTTGCTGTTTTCAAATGGATTTTTTATTTTCTATAAAGTATAAAATCCTTCAAATCAAATAGTGTGAATAGTCCGAATACACAGTACACTTTATTCAAACTCGTAAATTATTTCGGTCGAATCGTAATACGTGGTTACCCCCAGATTATCCGACTAAAATTTGTTTTTACTTTAGAACAGGATTATGGTTGACAATAAACGCTTAAAATCTCCTAAAAATTATAAAATAAAAACTTCCCTTGAAAGTTCTTGAGAAATCGCACAAATTTTGATTTCACTGTGCAGTGATTCCAACTGTTTACTACTAAAACTGGATACACAATATTATTTTTTAAAAAATCGCATCAATATTAAAAAAAACTTACAAAATGTATTTACTACACTGAAATTGCACCTAAGCGGTTGGCTATTGTAGACCTAGTACATCTTGTAACTTTGATAAAACTTAATTAATTTATCTGTGTTTACACTACAGGTCTGCACCGAATAAGTTTTTGTTGTACACGAGAAGCTTATTTTTTCGAGTAACTCAATGAAGACAATTGAATTATTATTTGGCAAATACTTAGCAGCAGAATTCATAGTCAAATGTGTTCTCAAAAAATTGAACTTACAAATAAAAATACTAGCAGTTTGGTCTCGGCGCTGCTCGGAATTTTCTCAATAAAAAAAAAATTAAATACTGGAGAATTTTGTAAATAACTTGACCCCAGCGCTATTTACCGGGTCAAAATTTTATCAGGAATCTTATTTTTGTTTAAATAAAATTAAAAAAATTTAAATATCACAACAGCGCCATCTATCAAGATTAAACAGAAGAGAAACCTGGCTCCAGACTAATGGTGTTTTCTTTTCTAAAAAATAATGATGCATTATAGTTGTGTAATATATTTATTAGGTTACACGAAACCTTAGAAAGTGATACATTTTCTAAATTACAATAGAACAAAATAATAGCTACGTTTTACACTCAACACTAATGTGTATTTAGCGTGTTAAATATTGAATGCAAAGTTTGTACTAAAAGCGATATTCACCACGCTTGTAGCAATTTTAAACATTACATTTTCTTACAATTTCAATAATCGTTAACAGCACTGATTTTCAATAATTAAAGTCAGCTGTGGTTAAAAATTTTGCGACAAAAAAAAAAAATATAATTATTTAATTAAAGTAAAACAAACGAAAAACAAAAAGTTTTTATATCCATCACAATATAACTAAAAATCACAATATAACGCAAATTGTCCGCAAACGCAAGAAAAAAAAAAATACTTGCTTGCATAAAAAAGTACTTTACGCAGATGCAAAAAAGGGTATTATCTCACACTCAGTTAAAACTGCGGGTAAGAAATGGAACAAATTTGCCATTTATTGTTGCAACATGTTTAGAAAGGAAAACAACTTCTCACATTTTTGCATATATTTTTAGAATGGAACAAAAACTCGCACGAATGGTAGCACATATGGAACATTATTGTCAGAAAAGAAAACACCATAAAATAATTTATTGTGTAAGATTGGTCTCAATCGGTGCAGCAGTTTTTGAATTTAAGGAGCACATACACGGCCAGTGTTGCCAGAAGTAGGGGAAAATCCCTACATATAGGTATTTTTGATACTTAAATAGAAGCGTAGGGAAAATCGGATAGATTTTTCATAATCTCCAAAATGTAGGGACTTTTCGTCATATCGTATTATATATGGGCATTTCCATCATGTCAAACGTGACCATCGTTCACATTTAAAGTTAAAAAAAAGTCAAAATAAAACGTATATTTATTTTGGCAATAGATTCAAGTTATAGCTTTAAATTAGCCCTATAATTGTTGCTATTGTTCATTTTGATAAATTGTTTCGTTTTCAAGAAAATTGCAAAAAAACAAGGCATTTGCACGTGACGAAAACAGAAGTGGTTTTTGTGGCCATTTTTTCGAATACTGATTTCAGCGAAACCTGAGGCAATATTTGAATGCAACAAATTGTAGAATGTTATGCACTCATATCTCTTAAATATGGCTGTCATTTTAAATAAAAATAATGTATACTTTTTTTTTATTTAGCTTTAATCGCTGTCGCACGTGATCTGTCGCACATGACATTTTTTTCCATCATGATAAAGTTGTACCAGTCACCCCCTAGAATGAAAGATATGTCAATGAAGTCTCTAAAACAGGAAAATTTTTTTTTGGCACGCCCCAAAATATAGCCCTTTTGGTTTTTTATATTTAGCGCTGCCATTTAAAGTCCGATCTCATCATATTGCATATCGTTTTTCATGGCTTGATAGTGGCTTCATTTTTGTCTTTAGTGACTTTTTAATCCGACCACAAATTCTGGGCGCCACTTATGCCATCTCGGATCCTTCCCCCAAATGTCCAATTTTTTTACGTGCCAAGAAAGTCCTTCTAAAACTACGTATGTATATATTTTAATATGCCCACTTTTATTACACGCCTACATATTAAGCCCCTTTTTTCTTTTTCACACACATACTATATTAAATCAGGTAGAAGCCAATACAAGCAATAATATTTTCATCAGTCACGCCCTAAAATTTATTAAGTTTGAAAAACTTTAAAAAAATTGTTTTTGCCACGCCCTACATTACAGCCCTTTTTGTTTTATATACATATATAGCATCGTCATTTAAAGACTAATCTCATCGTATCGTATATCATTGTTAATGGCTAGAATATGGCTTTATTTTTGAATTTAGTGCTTTTTTTTTTGCTCATCTAGATTTAAATGATTGAAATGTATATATTAACATAAATAAATCATTTACATATACAAAAAATTATTTTCAAATTATTAATTTTCACACTTACGATGTCGCACGTGAACAACTTTATATAAGTACCAAGATCACAAATCTTGCTATTTTACAGAAATTTTTTTTGTATTTTAATATTATAAAAAATCTATGTTTAGCCTGGTAATTTGATGAGCTTTCTACTTTTACTTTCGACGGATTGGTAGAGAATTATGTTTTTTAATGTCGCACATGACATCGAAATATGAGATAATACAAAGAAAAAAATTACAGTTATTTGCAATCGCATAGTTTCTTGTGCATTCTATTTTGACTCTTTGTACCTTCCGAAAGGTTTTGGAGAGAAAAAGTCAATGCATAATGTCTCTCTTAAAGAACTGTTATCATAGTAAAACGTACAATAGAAATATCCAAATAAGAAAAGTTGCACTTGTTCCACTTTGCATTCATAAATCTTGAAATGGGTTATAAATAAATATAAAATTTTTTTACTTTTATTAAATTTGATTGTTTTCCTGTTAAAATATGATAAAAGTCTTTTCAAGAACTTATAATTTTTTTGTTGTGGTGAACCTTTCGGTGGAAATGCCCATATATAATAAATGCTGAAAAAAAACTTTTTTTAATGAAATTTTATTGTCCAAAACGGTTGAAAAAAATTTTTCCCCTAAAATATGTTTCCAGAGTTGTTTGTGGTTTATAAAGTTGGCGACACTATAGGCTCAGTTAGGCGAACGTTGCTGTACCGTATCTGTACTGTTTCAATCAGCTGTTCGCTTTTTGTTATATGAAAACTTATACAAAAGCTTACCGAAATGCAATGTACCGTAGTTGCAACGTACCAATCTGTATAAAATAGAATTTTATGCCGTTGTTACGTGACATTTGTAAGAGAGTGATGGGCGGCTTGTATGTTACATTGAATGCGGGTAATTTTGGTCTTTTTTTTTGGTACTTTTTTCAGTATATCTATGGAATTGCGACAAAACAACTTACAATACAACATATTTCCAAATATACAAATATACATATGTTTAGATGCTTAAAATAAACAAATGCATATACACATAGAATGGAAATGTGAAACATATAAAATACTTTAAATTGTATCAAAACCTTGTTTTTTGTGTGCACATTTACAATATATCTATGCTAAAAATTTATATATGCTAAAATACAAATTTATTTATTGTAAATTTATAATATAAATATTAAGTTATAAAAATTTTTTACATACACAAAATACTGTTTTAATACCATTTAAATCACGTGGTACCTTTTCTGCACAACGGTCACCATATTAACATTTTTGATTCCCATCACTGTGTGTTTTGTTTTATGTATACTATTGCTTTTTGTTTACGTGCTAACAGTACGGTGCGGTACATTACGGGTACAGCAACGTTCGCCTAACTGAGCCTTAATACGTATGTATATGTTTTTTCTAATTATTTTTTGTAATAACTGAAGTTATCATTCAATAGGTGTGATCCCGTACTTTATGGGCAAAGTTTCGTAAAATGAGAGTAAAAAAAAACGTCTCTCACTAATAGACAAAAATGTACAGACTACCGGAACAATAAAAACTGAATTTCTGATCTAAAAGAAAACGTTAATATGAAATATTTTTAAATAAATACATAAATGACACATTAACGTGCATAAAGTGAAAAATTCAAGCATTTAAGCTACGTTCACAATCAAAAAAACATTTTCATTTGGTGTTCATAATAGAGCAACAATTTCTTTTGCGACCACACACATTTTACATTATTAAACCGTTCGCAAATTTTAGCCACAACAATATTATGCATTTATTTTTATTTTTATAAGCATTTTGTTAAAATTTTCATTCAAAACTAAATAAAATTATTTTAAACGTCAGAAATAATTTCATACAAATTGTTGCTGAAGTTCTAGTTGACTCAACTTTAGTTACATTTTTAAAAAAATTTTAGTTACATTTTTGTTTTCAAAATGAAAGGAAAAGATATGAAATACTTTGGGAAGAAAAAAGATAGAAGAAAAAACGAAATTGTTTTTTTGATTGTGAACGTAAACTTACATATTTGAAAATTTTCTATTGTTTATTTTATAAATATTTCTTATATTAATTATTTTGGTTAGCTTTTTTTATTTATTTTTGACATAGCTGATTGTTTAACAATTTTATAAATTTGCTAAAAAAAAAAGTACGGGCTAATTCGTGCAAGAAGAATATTTTTCTCTTAAAAGCTCCACCTTACCAAACTTTGAGTACGGGAACATTATTCAATAAGATTGGGATCCCGCGAGCTCGTTGAGTACGGGATCACTCCTAATGTTGAAAGACTTAAGGCCTTACCATAATGTGCTTAAGTTGGCTTAAGCAAATGTGCGAAAGTACAGGTCGCAATTTTGGAGATAATTTGATAAAATTTGGGACATAGGTTCTTATTGGCACAAGGACCAAGCCTATTGAAAATGGGCCAAATCGTGGGACCAGGAGGAAAGATTTCTTCCTCTCAGAAACTATTAAACCGATTTTAATGAAATTTTAAACATAGTTAGAGCCATATCTTTATGAACACAAAAGGGATGCATTTTTAAAAAAAATAGGACCACGAGGGGAGATAGGGCCAATTTCTGCCTCTCAAACCGATTTTAATGAAATTCAAAACATAGATAGATCCATATCTATATGGACACATAAGCTATACAGTTTTTCAAAAATAGGACCACAAGGGGAGGTAGGAGGAAATTTCTGCCCCTCACAAACTTTTAACCCGATTTTAATGAGTTTTAAAAACATAGATAAATCCATATTTATATGGACATATAAGCATGATGTGTTTTTTAATACTGTGGTGTAGGGTATCATATGGTCGGGCTTGACCGACTATGCTTTCTTACTTGTTTTTTTTTTTTAGTTTTGTACTTAATTTATGTCAAAGATTTAATATACATATTTGAATAAAATTTATTTTTTATAACTTATGCTATTTCTTCTATTTTAATGGTAATAATGCGTTAAGATTTTTGTAGGGGAAATTTTTTCAACGTGTAGGGAAAAATCGGATTTTTATTAGCATGTGTAGTTATTTTTTCGAAAAATCCACTGGCAACACTGTAGACGGCACAAACTTTGTTATATATAATGAAACACTAGCTGTTTGGTACCGGCGATGCTCAGGTTTTCCAAACAACAATTAAATACTGGAGAATTTTGTTAATACTCGCGAACACCGAAAAAACCCCATATGTTGACTTGAACCCACATTCTAGTGAATTCGCCTTGGGCCAACCTGTAGAAAATAGAATTTCAATACGAGATTACGTGACAGTTGTAGACAGTGATGGGCTGATTGTTTTTTAAATGGAATGCGGGTAAATTCTCTCTTTTTTTTGGTACTTTTTTCAGAAATGATATCTGTGGGCTTTTGACAAAATAACTTACACTACAACATAGTTTCATAAATACAAATATGTATAAAGATGTATAAAGTAAATAAAAAATCTGAAATAAAAACGTAAATAACGTTTTGAGTAATCAGAAAAACATAAAAGCACTACTAACAATTCTAATGAAAGAGAACCAATAAATTTTACAAGGGATGCCCCAAAACGAACGCATTAAAAAGTATGGCATTATTTTTTTAAGTACGTACATCCAGAAAAAAGTAGTTATAGGATCTTTTATAGAAAATATTAAATAATAAATGAAAGAAGCTATTCATTTTGAAAATGTTAGCGAAGTTTTTACTGGGTGCATACACGAAATACGGTTTTAATACCATTTAAATCACTTGGTACTTTTTCTGCACAGCGACCGCAATTTAAACGTGCTTACTGTACGTTACGGTACGTTACATAACATTTACGGTCGGCAACAGCAGCCTTTAAACTGAGCGAAGGAGAGAAATAACAAAACTAGTTTTAATCGACAAATTTGTAAGTGTTAGTGTTCATGCCTTGCCAATTCTCGTATAAAAATATATGTGTGCAGATATCTAGTTTACACCATATACGATACTAAAAAATGTTGTAGATGTTGAAAGTGCATTAATTTAGAAGTGTGAAACAGCTGGTAGGTTTGGCACCAAACTGTATTAAACTTTTAATAAAATTGAAGCATTTCTTATATTAAAAATATAAATGATCAAAAAGACCAAGATATCGAATTTTTTATATCCAGAAGAAAACGTCGCTCACAAGTACATGTTCAAAATCTTAGTATATTTAAGAGGGGTTTACATTGAATATGAAGTCCGCTATTATTTTGTTTGTGTAAATAGAATTTTGTAAAAATATGCGAAACACAACAAATATTTGAGTAACGATTAGCTCAGATTACACTGGTTCATAAATTTTTAACTTTTTGCCATAACCTCAAAAGGAGATATTTTCTAAGATAAATCGGGCGGCTGAACACGAATATGACATTCATTTATTGTTCTCAAGAAGCGTTTTCGAGTTTTTTGCAGTCCATAAGGCTGTTTCCAAACATCTTGAGAACTGATTTTTTTTAATTACGCTTTTACTTTACACTGTTACAAATATATCTTTTTCCTCTTTCAGCCGATATCTATACTGTGTTTATCGGACAAAAATTCACTGAGATACATACCTTAAAATTGGAAAAAATTGATTTTTTTCTTCGTTTTTTTTAAAAAAATTCAAAATTTTCCATTCTATTTTTTTTAATTCTTTAAACCCATATCTTAAAGACAAACATATTTATAACAAAATGTGTATCATCGGACAACAAATAAGAAAGTTACAATATAATAAGCAAAAACATAATTTTTGTTTTTTGGCTGTGTTGATTGGATTATGTGTTAAGAGACAATTTATATTTTTGGTCTAAAATGTTTTATTTTTATACCCTTCACTACAATTAGTTGTGAAGAGGGTATATTAAGTTTGTCATTCCGTATGAAACTTTTTTATAATTCATCTCAGACCCCATAAAGTATATATATTCTGGGCCCTTGAGTAATTCTAAGTCGATTTAGCCATGTCCGTCTGTCTGTCCGTCTGTTGAAAACACGCTCACTTTCGAACAACTCAAAAGAAATGAACAAACTTGGTGCCAAATTACTTGTAGTTATCCTGGGCAGTTTGGGATTGAAATCCAGCCAAATCGGTTTAGTAGGACCAGAGCTATAATTCAAAATGTGGAACCACCACCTAAAAAAATTGATAATTTTGTTACAAAAAATAACATAAATGCTGGAACAAGGCACGGAATGAGATAAGATTTTGCAAAATTTCGTGAAGATCCGTCTATAATTTACCCTAAGCCCCATATAAACACTACTCCCGGAAAACCGTTTAGTACGCCTAAAACCGTAAAAAATAACGGTAGCGTAACAAAATTGGGTACGTCACAGTTTTTTAGGACTAGAAATAACACTGTGAAATTTCGTGACGATCGGTTCATAATTTACCTTAGGCCCCATATAAACCCTACTACCGGAAAACAGTTTAGTACGCCTAAAACCATAATTAATAATGCTATAATAACAGAAACTGGTACGTCACAGTTTTAAAGGACTAGAAATGACGCTGTGAAATTTCGTGACGATCGGTCCATAATTTACCTTAGGCCCCATATAAACCCTACTACCGGAAAACAGTTTAGTACGCCTAAAACCATAATTAATAATGCTATAATAACAGAAATTGGTACGTCACAGTTTTAAAGGACTAGAAATGACGCTGTGAAATTTCGTGATGATCGGTCCATAATTTACCCTAGGCCCCATATAAACCCTACTACCGGAGAACAGTATAGTCGCCTAAAACCATAATTAATAACAAATCGTCACAGTTTAAGATAATAATAACATCATATAGATATTACTCCTTTAACATTCGAACTGTCGGTGGAGGGTATCAAAGATTCGGCACAGCCGAATATATCACTCTAACTTGTTCCTCTTCGGTTTATCCTTTTATGTGGCGGTGACGTTTTGCACGTATTTGCACCAATCAGTATTTATCCATCAATGGCGCGCTGATAATGCTTTTCCATTACTGCAAGACCTCAATAAAATCTTTCACCTTGTTCGTCACATTCAAACAAGTCTAAAAAGTTTTAAAGAAAACGCAATTTAAAGGACACGTGTGCTCCTGTAATTACAGGAAACCCATTAAGATTTCAAAAAATACTGATTTTTTTTTATTTATTTGATATACACCTACGGCATAAAAATCTTCCATCATATTTGGAATTAGGTGACTATCGTTATGGCTTCTGTTGTTTCCTTAAAGCCCACTTACTACTTTTTGAGTTCCATATAGCTTGGAGCGGTTTGGATAGTATAAAAACTTGTGTGACTGTGTCGTGTCCGAAAATCCTCTTTCTTTCAAACATGAAGCGAGTAATTTCGAGTTTTTGGCAAGATTAAGTGACGATGTACATCATTAAGTGCGCTTTGACTCATAGTTTAATATTCGTATCATCTGTAGAATTAAAACTCAGATTTAAATCTTCTTCTTTACTATCTGATGTTACTCTTAATGCTGGAGTCGCTTTGGGAATGGATATCATTTGATTTGTATCCGTATAAATAAAATAGCCATTTTTTACGCTTAATACGTTTGAAACAAAATATGATATAAGATACATGTCAAAAACAAATTTTTGAAATTTTTTTATTGCCTTGCTGGAGCGAATTAAAATAGTGAATGTTGAAAAAATATACAACGTCACATTTTTTCACGTCGTGTAGCGTGTAGTAAATCTTTATCAGACCGACACGGTATGGATATGGGCTGAAAGAGAGAAGACATATATATGCAAAAGTTCAAATCTTGTACAATTCAGTTGAGCAGTTCTCGAGATTTTTCGAAATTCCTAAAACAACTGCAGAAAAACACGATTTTCGCGTATATCTCGAAAACGCTTCTTGAGAAAAATAAATTAATGCCATATTCGTGTTCAGCAGCCCCGTTTGGACTCGTTGAAACTTTCTTAGTTTTCTTAATTATAAGTAGAGTAATACAGTATTAATGGCAATTTGACTATATAAAAATGGCTAATGGGTAAATACATTTTTTAATGGCTAAACGAAGCCACTGTTCTATCATCCTAGTTTATCTACGAACACTACTACTACTACGAATATGTCTGTCTAAGAAAATATGTTGTATGTATAAACTTAGATGTGCATTAGTAAGTAGTGATAACTGTAACTTACCTGTATAATTGTGCTATTATTACTGCCATTTTCTTTGACCCACATTATGTTGCCATCAGCAATACATGGTATTGAAATATTCTCTCCTTTATCTGTCACGTATTCGTTGTATTTGATAGTTGATGTTAATACTGTTAGCACTAGAGGAGGAGAATGATGAAATAAATTGCATGAAAGAAAGTAAAAGAACAAATAAAGAAATATTAAAGTAAAAAATTATATTGAAAACAAAAAGTTGAAATGAGTTACAATAATATAATGTTCAAATAGTTAAGAGTCAAGTGAAATGAAATAGTTTAGAAAATTTATAGTTCTTTAAAATAAGAAAATTGTTTTTAAAGGCAATGTCACAGAATAGTGTACGAGTAGTTGATAGTTTTTAATGTATGCTGCAATAGTTTAAGTCGTTTACTTAGATATGTACTACAAACAGTTAGATGGATATTTTTACATATACATACATACTATATACATATATACTAGGGATGCCAATCGGGATTGATTTAAGAAAATTCGGGATTTCTCGATCCCGGGATTTCAGGATTTTTCGGGATTTTTTTAAAATAAAAAATTTTTTTTTATTTATTTATGAATTTTCAAAAGGTATTATATATAACATATATTTTAAAAAAAGAAAAATCTATATATATAAAAAGAAGTGAACATTTTGATGTCACCACTAACTGCGAAAACGGGTCGACCGATTTCAACCAAAATGAAAGGGTACGTTGGGGATAGTCCGTAGATGGTTTATGTGAAGTTTGCACGAAATCAGTCCAGATATGGCATTTAGATTTTCCTATATATTATTCCAATACAAATATCAACAAAATGCCCTCCATTTTGAACTCCACCGAAACTGCTTGACCGATTTTATTTTTAATTTAGGGCGTGAAATAGGGCAATAGAGGTAAAAGCTCTCTCTCCCCAATCTTCTAAACTAATCAACCGGTTTTCTTAAAATTTGGCACACAGTCACTATTTCATCTAAAAAGAAATATGGAATAGGTCGTGAAATAGGGCAAGAGGGGTAGAAGCTCCCCCTCCCTATGAATACTTAACTCCTTAACCGATTTTCTTAAAATTTGACATGCAGACACTGTAACATCTGAATGAAATAAATTATATGGCAAAACAGCATTTGCCGGGTCAGCTAGTAAGAATTATAAAAATAAAAAATATAACTGAAATATAATTTTTAATAATTTTTTTTTGTATAGAGTATAAAAATTCATTGAAAACGAACATTTTTGTACACAAAAGTTGATATATTAAAAATCCCGAAAAATCTCGGGATAAATCCCGAAAAATCCCGGAATTTCGGGATTCGGGATTTTCCGTTTGGCAACCCTAATATATACTTACATACAAATGGATACATTATTGTTGCGTATGTGAAAAAATATTTATTTAATGTAATAAATATTAAGTATCCGTTTTAGGAAGGGAGGGAAGAAAATATGCTGTATACATATGTAAAAAATACATAAGTATATGTCATGACAAATCGTTTAATGCAAACCTTATGTATCTTAAGCGCCCCATTCATTTAGAATATAATTGTATCTGCTATGCACCATATTATTTCTTTATTACCCTATATTATTCAATAAGTGGCACAATGGTTTCAATTTATATATGGCGCAACTCTTATTAAAAAAAACATAACCTTTAAAAAAAAAAAAAAAACAACATCAACCAATGTTGCCAACAAATTCCACAGTGTATTGCACTTCTTTTCGTTGTGCAATCAAAGTCAAAAGGCTTTTGATTCTAGCCAATATATTGTGCCAACTTCGTAAATCACATACACATTGGCGATATAATTGTATAATACGAACAATTGAACAATTATATTGCAAGTGTATGAGAAGCTTTAGGTTTTATAAGAAAAATCCATCCGTACTCAAATCAATCCGAAGCGGTATTAATTGTACGGTGAGTACGGGTTGTCTTGAATCAAGTACAGAAAGATTGACTCAAGTACGGATTTTCAATCGCAAAATACTTAAATTATCCATTTTCAATCCCAATTTCGTACTTGAAATAATCCGAAAATGAGATTGATTTAAGTAAAACTAAGATCGAATCAATCTCAAAATGCGCTTGATTCAAGTATTATAAAGTTGATTTTATCCCGAATTAGAAAGAAAAAATTGTTATGATTGATTTACTTGCTCGTATTACACCTTACAGAATGATAAAACACCAACATCATACCCGATATGGTTTTTACTTTAGAAACCTTATGTACAATGTACATATGTATATAACCAAGAATATAAACTAAAGTTAGAAGTTCATAACACGCGTTAGTGCGCGCGAGCTCTGTAGACTTCTGTCAAAAAAAGTTACACTAGTGTATTTGCAAAGAACAAGCTACATGCAAAATATTTTGATGCATTTGCGCCAGAAATTTGGTTAACTTTGAACTTTTTAACGCGTTGTGTATTTTTGACAAGTAATCAGCTGACAATTCAAAGAAAATTTTAACAAATTCGTGAATCATGAAAATAAAATTTATTGAAGAGCTTAAAAAACATGCAATATTCATATAAAAAGAATAAATTCAATAAAATAATAAAGTCTTCATATACTTTCGAATCCGTTTTCAATGCAAAAATAAGTAAACAAATAAAAAACATCTGACAGGAATGGCTTTTGTAACGCGCGTTGTGTAACTTGCAATTTTAAACCAACGACAAACGTCGACGAATTAGCGCGCGTTATGTACTTCTACCTTCATTGGGAAGCAAGAGTTCGAATTTACTTTTTAGCCCTTCGTGGTACACATGAGTCTGGCCAGACCTTTTTTCAATGTGTATAGAAAATCAAAACATGCGTAAGCCGGAGGGTTAAACACAACGAAAAGTTTAATCTTTTTTTTACTTTATTTAAGAATTTTATACTTATTTCAAGAAATTGATTTTCGAAAGTAGTCCCATTTAGGATTGTTTTGAGTATGTTTTAGTGTTATTCTTGATTTATCCCGAGTGCCTTTCTTTCTGTGTTTAAATAGTCTCGAAGTTGTTCGTAACGATTCTAAACACGCTACATTAACCCACAATTCTGTGGGAAACATATTTTGTTTTCTTTTAAAAATAATGGTAATTAACTTAGTGGTAACACGATTAAGTTTTGCCTCGAATTTTGTTTTTGTTTTCATTCATACTTTTAAAATTTGATGCGCACTTGATTTTAAATTCTCTTACCAATTGTGTGTTTCTATTTACTGTCAAGAAAACAGCTGATTGCACTTTTAATGAGAAAATTTTTTTTTTGCCGTTATAAATTGTTTTCTTGATAACATCTTAAAAAAATTGTCTAAAAATTACGTGCAGCCTACTTCACAGCTTAAAAATTTTGTGAGTTATCAAGTTTAAATATACCATTTTTTTTTCATTTGCAAAATTTAAAGTAGAGTAAAATTTTAGATTTCAATGTTTCCGAACTTCTAAATGTTGTTTAACATTAGCCTTCTGCCGGTTTTTAGAAAACGTAAGCAAGTGAGTGAGTGAGAAATTATATTGAAAACAACAATAAAAAACGAAAATTTGTTTTTGTTTTCAATATAATTTCTCACTCACTCACTTGCTTACGTTTTCTAAAAACAGGCATTTAATTTTCAATCATAGATTTATGTGCTGTTTACACAACACAAGTGACTAAACGTGTAGTATAATTTATTTGGAAAACACTCAAAAAACTGAGTGCTTTTCATATAAATTTAACTACACGTTCAGTCACTTGTGTTGTGAAAACAGCACATTAATTTTATTAAAGCAAAATAAACTTAAAACACACAGAGATATTTTGGAAACATGTTGATTGAATTCAATGGTTTAATTTAAAAGCCAGTAAAGCTTTGAAGTTGCATATATTGAAATATTAAAAAAAAAAAAAAATTCTTGAAAATAAATACAAACTTAAAATATTTGTTATAAACCCCCTTAAATCACTAAAGCCATTTTTTATTGAACGATTTTTTTTTTATCATTTTTATATACTTATCTTATTTGCCATCACTAAAACTTGGAAAGTATCACAAGAAAAAAACCCCACAAATTATTACTTATAATATTAGATATAAAAAAAAAAAAATAAATCTATAAATTCTAAGAGTATACTTAGATATAAGTTTTTGTCATTTCTATTATTATTTCTTTTTTGCTTAAATGTGTATAATAGTGCATTTAAACTTGTAATTTTCAAACTGATTTATGATCGTAAGCTACTTTCGTAAACTATACCGTTTGCATCAGCATTTTAGACAGTTAAGTTGTTTATCTTTGGCAAGTCGAAACATTTTAAGCCCCAATACATATTTAAAAAAAGCGTACCTTTTTTCAGTTGACCTTATAAAAAAAACTTTTTAAAAATACTAAAAATTTTTATAAATTTGGAATTTTCTTTGTTTATTTTATTTTTCTTATTGTTTTTTCCACAGATAAAAGTAATTTTTTTTTTTACTTTAATTTTTTATTCTTGATGAAATGACAAATATCATTAGCGTTGCCAGAGCAAAATTTGAAAAAACAGAGTTGCATTAACAAAAACTGGTTGTTTGTAACTTGTTTATCTCAAAAGCTAGTTAAAAACGTGTTTAAATTTTTTTGGATAAACAAGTTTATCAAACTTGTTTAACATCATAAACAACTTATAAATATAAAAAAAATTTCAACAAGGTTTCGTTTAAATGTGCTAATAGTGCATTTACACTTGTAATTTTCAATCTAGTTAACGATCGTAAACTACTTTCATAAACTATACCGTTTACATCAGCATTTTTGATAATTAAGTTGTTTATCTTTGACAAGTTCTTAGCCCCAATAATAAAAAAAAACGTTGATGCACATACATACGAACATATAAACAAACCTTTTATTTCCGTTGTTCATCTAAAAGAAAATATGTAAAAAAAACTAACATTTCTTATAATTTTTTTATTTTTGAGAAAATGTCAAATATCACTAGCATTGCCAGAACAAAATTTGAAAAACAGAGTTGCATTAACAAAAACTGGTTGTTTCTAACTAGTTTATCTCAAAAGCTAGTTACAAACGTGTTTATAATTTGTATGGATAAACAAGTTTCTCAAACTAGTTTATCATCATAAACAACTTATAACCTGTTTATGGCGTAGGTGTAAATGCACTATAAATTCCCATTTCATAATTTTAGTTTATAAAAAAAATCTTAAACAAATAGAATTTCTTGTTTAAATGTTCTAAATTCCCATTTCATACTATTGATAAACTGAAATTTATTGTTGATGGGATAAGCTATTCCTATGGGCATTTCACTGGTTGCTTACGCCAGATCGTCAGGAAACTTAATTCCAAAGATTTTAGAAAAACTAAAGGTATAATACAACTAAAAATGTTAAGCGAATAAGAATTATAAGCCCCAGTTTTACTTGTAACAATATAAATAAAGCTTAAACAAAAACAACAACAATAAACAGTGAGTTTATCTTTTCATACAGTCCCGACTTTAATTGGTTGATTTTTTGTCAACTCTAAATGTATTTGTAAGTGGGTAAAGAAAAAACAAAAATAAAAACAAATCACCTTATTTAATTTTGCCCGTTCAGTTTTATTAACACTGCCACATGCATGTTAGTTATCAAAGTTTTTCTTTGGATTCAAAAAATAAATTAACAAGGTTTCGTTTAAATGTGCTTAATTCCCATTTCATGCTCTTGATAAACTGAAATTTATGTGTTTAAAATTACCAAATTTTTAATATTTTTTAATTAGGCTTAAGTTCATAACAACCGACGGTGACATAACCTTTTTATATTCTGGCAAGCCAAGTGGACTCCCTCGATCGAGCGGCGTAGGATTCCTTCTTTCTAGAGAGGCCAAGAGCGCCCTAATGGCATGGAAACCACATTCTGATAGGATTCTATCCATACGTCTGCACACCCGTGCTCGTAACATCACATGCATTCAATGCTACGCCCCCACTGAAATCTCAGACCCCAATGACAAAGAAGACTTCTACAGCCTCCTGGAAAAGGTAATAAAAGACACACCTAGTGGTGATATTTTACTTCTAACCGGTGATTTCAACGCTCAAGTGGGCTCAGTTAACACGAATATTGAGTCCGCTATGGGAACTCATGGACTGGGGCAAATGAACGAGAATGGCGAATTATTTACCGGGATATGTGCAAGCAGTGGTCTTACAATCGGTGGCACTATTTTCCCTCACAGGGACGTGCATAAAGTAACTTGGGTTTCCCCCGACCACAGAACAGAAACCCAAATTGACCACATTGCGATAAGCAAGAAGTGGCGGGGTTCATTACTAGATGTGCGCAATAGGCGTGGGGCAGATGGAGCGTCAGACCACCATTTACTTGTAGGAGAGATACGATTAAGGATATGTGCAATCCGACGACAAACAACACAGTCTTTGCCAAGACGATACGATGTATCCAAATTAAAATCCTCAAATACTCTCGAAAGTTACGTAGGCTCCCTAACGACTCGCTATGAAGATATCCCGAACAGCAATAGAGGCCAATGGAATGCTATAAAAAACATTTTCACAGACAGTGCGAAGCAACATCTTGGTCATCCTCAACCTAAGCGTAAAGTATGGATCTCAGACGCTACCTGGCAACTTATTGAAGATAGAAGACAACTTAAAGGCTCCATTAACGTTGCCCGAACAAGAGCTTCTAAATTTATCCTTCAGGCACAGTATACCAGTCTAAATCGCCAGGTTAAACAAAGTGCGCGACGAGACAAACGGGTCTGGGTGGAAAATATGGCCATAGAAGCACAGTCAGCTGCCGATACACATCGAAGTAGAGATTTGTACAAAATTGCAAAGCAAATATCAGGGAACTACCGTTCAACCACATATCCCCTTAAAGATCCGTTGGGAGGAACTGCCGCGTCTGTGGAGCGGCAACTGGCAATATGGTCCGACTATTATGCCGGCATACTGTCAATTCCGCAACCCACAACAGTCTGGCAATGTCACTGTACTTCACATCAAATCAGATCCGACATAAATACAGTTTGCCCAGACGAAACTGAGATCGTCACTGCAATACGTGCACTGAAGAATGGCAAGGCACCAGGCGTAGACAACATTAACCCTGAACTGCTTAAGGCTGATCCGACTCTTAGCGCTAAAATAATCTACCCTATTATCAGAGACTTTTGGACATCACACTCTCTTCCTGCTGAACTAAGTGAGGGAATGATAATAAAACTACCCAAGAAAGGAGACTTAACAGAGTGTAAAAATTGGCGGGGTATAACTCTTTTAACCATGATTAACAAGGTGTTAGCGAGTATAATCCAAGCTAGACTGGCATCATCAATTTCAGCAGATCTTCGAAATGAGCAAGCTGGTTTCAGACCACACCGATCTTGCACCGATCATATAAATAGTCTAAGGATCATAGTGGAACAGTCGGTGGAATGGAGATCTCCATTATACTTGATATTTATCGACTTCGCCAAAGCATTCGATACGATCCACCATCAGGCAATTTGGCACGCACTTCGATGCAAGGGAGTTCCACCTGTGCTAATCGACTTAATCAAAGCTTTGTATGGCAACTCAACAAGTCGAGTACTGCATGAACGCACGTTAAGCAATCCGATTGGTATAAGCACTGGGGTACGACAGGGATGTATCCTATCTCCGCTGTTATTCAATATTGTATTGGATTCAATTATGCAGCAAACAACCCGAATAAGAAGAGGCATTACATGGGGTATGAATGGTCGATTGGAAGACCTTGACTACGCTGATGATATTTGCCTGCTCGCACATAACTTTACCGACATGTCAGCCAAATTGGATCAGATACATCAGCTAGCATCTGGTGTCGGTCTTCACATTAACTTCGACAAAACTAAGGTTCTACGTATCAATTCGACTAATCTCTCCAAGTTCCGAGTAAACAACATAGAACTCGAGGACGTCCAATCGTTTTGCTACTTAGGAAGTATCATATCAACAACAGGCGGCTCACGTGATGATATTGCATATCGCATAAGGAAAGCAAAACAGTCTTTTGGTGCATTACAAAGAGTATGGAAGTCACCACAAATACATATAAAAACTAAGCTTCGCCTTTTTTCCTCTAATGTTCGCTCTATACTGCTATATGGATGTGAGTCCTGGAACTCTACTGCAAGCGACATTCAATCCCTGCAAGTATTTGTTAATCGTTGCTTGCGAAAAATTTTGCGAATATTTTGGCCGAACGTAGTTTCCAACAGAGACCTCTGGCAAAGAACAGGTGAAATACCAATTCGCATAGAAATTGCAAAGAGGAAATGGAGCTGGGTTGGTCATATTTTGAGAAGACCCCATGATGATATATCAAAGATGGCAATTGATTGGAACCCTCATGGCAGCAGAAGAAGAGGTAGACCAGCTAACACCTGGAGAAGGCAACTAGAATCCGAAATTAGCGAAACAAGAAGAACTTGGTCTGAGATCAGACAAATCGCACAGGACAGATCCCAATGGAAGAATTTCGTTACGGCCCTTTGTTCCAACTTGGAACCATAGGAATCAATATATAAGTTCATGAAATTTAATTTTTATTAAATTATTTTTATGAAGAAAGGAATTTTACAACATGAAAATCAATTTAAATTGTTATTGATAATCTTTCATTCTTGACGTGGCTCGGGCTCGAACCCTGGCCGGCAGGTTACCATGACATGTTTCGATCGCAACCACTCGATCTCCTCAGATGGATTTGCCGTCTTACACTCGCAGCCATCGACGACTGCTGACGTCACTAGTCAAACATCAATCCTTAAACCAAATTGTATTTTAACATTTGGTAGATCGAAATTTGCTTTCCTGAATGATTATCCATTCTAATTGATTTTACATGTTTTTTCCTTTACTTCTGTTTTTTCTTAAAATTACCATATAAGTGTCACCGACAACCATATTATTGTTGAGTTAGTCCTCCATCATATTATAATAATAATTATAATTATTTCTTTAAACATTTATTTACAATTTTCATTCAAAACTAAATAAAATTATTTTAAACGTCGTTTATGTAAATTTCATACAAATTGTTGCTGAAGTAGAAATAGACTTTGGTTACATTTTTGTTCGAAATATGAAATAATTTGGTAAGAAAAAGGATAGAAGAAAAACAAAATTGTTTCTCCCATTGTGAACAAAGCTTAAATATCACAACAGACAAAAACAATTTTGTAGTCTTGTTGAGTATTTGAATATTGAAAATGTTTTCTTTTATTGGATTTTAGATTGAACAAGGAAGTATATAAAAATGTATTGCTTTTGGTAACACCTCATACGGCAAAAACCTACAGACAGACATCAAAATGTTCAATATTTTTAAAGTTTTTAGCGGCAGGTAACCATACAGAAAAAGAAGTTATAACGATGGTTTAGAGCGACAACTAACATCAGTTGTACACCATATTTACCAAAACTACAATGACTTCACCGTCCTAAAATGATAACGCCAATTGGCGCTCCTCTGACTCTTGTTTTCAATGTTACTATGTTACTGTTACTTTAAATTTGCAATTTAGTCACAATGTTAAATTTGAAACTAAATGACCGTTTTTTATAATTTGGGTTCATCGTCGCTAATATACAAACAAACATATAAGTTTAATGCGTAAGTTTAACAAATGATGAAAACTAAGATAAAAGTTTTGTATTTATAATGTTGTAAGAAGGTGCGCGGGAATACTATGTGTGGCAATGCTAAACTCAAGTTATATTTTTTATTAGTTGTACTGTAATGACACTACATTTGACGAAAATTCTTAATTTTGTATTTAAAGTGCAAATGTAGTACTTCATTTTTGTTAAAGGTCACAATTTCTGCCAGGGCAGTTAGCATAGTCACCCGGTGGTAACGAATTTCTTGGATGCGTTTCTTGTCGTAGCTTGGATGAAAAGTTTTAATTGAAATCTTCCATTTTTTTTTAAATAGAAGACAAGACGAAAAAATTGTCTTACAGAATAGGGGTACGAGTTTAATAAAATTTTTATTTTTTTCCAAATTTGTAATATTTTAATCAGGCTAAAGTTCATTAAATTAAATTTTTATTAAATTATTTTATGAAGAAAAGAATTTTTATAACATGAAATGAATTAAATTTTTATTTTTGATTTTTTTTTTTATATAACTTTTCATTCTTGACTGACGCTTGGATTGAACCACAAACAGTTCAATAAAATAACCACAATACTAATTATCTGGATGTTATTATAGACAGTTTATTTAAATATTTCTCAATTAAGAGATATAAAATAAAGAGTGGTCCAACCATAGTGCACGATGTTAATTGTGAGTCACACCTTAACGTTAAGTTTTTTGCCCAACCCCAACAAACACGGAGGTTTGATTTCAAATTGAAAATGATTTGAAGTCAAACGTTTTTTTAAACGACAAACGTTTGATAATGATTTGAAAATCTCAACAAATAGGGGAAATTATTTTTAAATTGAAAAATTCATTTATTTTCAACTTGCTTTCACAATGAGGAACATAAATAAAAATATTTTACTTTTTGAATTTAAATTCATTTTTTATTTAAATAAACTGTGAGATAAACATTCGGCACCATAGCTAAAAGATGAAATAATGTTCTTTCCGTCCCATAATTCTTGGAAAGACAAACTACTTGGCTCCCTTTTTATTTTGAGGATTGTAGCACCGCGATCGTTCAACACACTTTCTTCACTTTCCTGTTTTATTTTCCTTTTTTCTTATTTTTAATCATTGTAATTACTCACAAATAATTTTTATTTTTCACAAGAAATAAGCTGTTCACTTTATACACTTTAAAAATACACTTTAAAAAAAATAGTAACACACATGTAACCACAAAGTAAAAAATGTTACTTTAATCGCCATTTTTAATGATTACATTTATTTTTCGCTTTAGTATTGTCAAGTTTATTTTTGATTTGAATTTAACATTTCGTCGTTCCGGAGTTATCTTGTCGTATATCACAAAATCGAAAAAAATTGAAATAGGACCTCTGGTAAATTTAACAGATCTATCGATCTGCGCAATCCTTACGTCTCTATCTCTTATAATTAATAAGATATTACGAAGCCATTTTGTTGTATATCCACTTTTGCGAAAAATTTAATACGTTATAATATCGTATGTAGCATAATTGTGGATATACGACAAAAAACGTATGAAAACTTTCAATTAAACAAATCTTGCGTTATCTTGTTGTATGTGAACAAAGTATATTAGGCATGTTACAAAAAAGAGACTATCTTATTATTATTACTGCTATTTTAACATTTTTCGTTTTTTTTAACGGCTATTTATATTGATGGAATTATTGATATATTGCCTTAATTCACTTTATTGTTAAGCAATTAAAGGTTAAATATTCAGGGTGGTCCAACCATAATTTACAATGTTAATTGTGAATAAAACAAAAAGTTTTTAGAGAATAATCTGAATTTTTTTTATTATTATATAGAAGGATCTATGACAACTATGAGTGAGACAAAATATCGGCCAAATGCTCGTCGCGGCTTCGATAGCATACCTTTGTCCTATGGTCCATATTTTCAATGCCTCTGAGACATAATTGAGATTCAATGTCCTTTAAGTGTCAAATTATCTAATCCTTTAGCTCTTAATTGTTCTTGGCTTATTGACGTACACTTTTTATTTGAAATATTACCAAAGAAAGAAGACCAACGGTGTCAAATCATATGATCGTTACGGCGAGTTAACATGGACATTGAATTTCTCGTGCAGAAGAGCCATTGTTGCGTTGGCCGTGTGACACATTCTTTTGGTACTACTTATCGTCCAGATCCATATCCTCAATTTCTGGCAAAAATAAATCCTTATCAGCTCGCGATAGCAAACACCATTCACAGTAACTGCTTGGCGATGATGCCGCCTGGCCATTAACCGCACCAAGCATGCATGCACAGGCGTTTTCACATTTCCTACAGAGCCGGTTTGCTAAAATTTGCACACAAATATCCCGATTGTGGACACATTTGATCGATTTTGCTGACCAAAAAAATCAAGATGTGCACAAAATGTATTTTTGATTTGAACGCCCATTTTCGTAAAAGGCTTCAGCAATCTTAACGCGCTGCTCAATGCTGCACCTCTCCATGGTTGAATTTGGCACTGATACCAAGAAATGACAAATTAAGTTAGGCAAAAATTTGTCGTTACGGTGCACAGTGGTATTTTTTTGGCAAAAAGTCCAATTTTTTACAGTTATTTTTTAGAAATGTAATGATGCAATTCTGTAGAGAACTGTTTCATTAGAAGAAAACCATGATTTGTTTTCGAAAAAAATAAAATTTTGTATAAAAAAAAGTGTGGTAAAGTTATCTAAATATTATACAACGAAAACTGATGAAAATTTTACTACATTTCAGTTGTTTATACAATAAATATGGTTTAACTACCAATAGATTTAGAGCACTGTTATTAAAATATAGTATTTTAAATTTAATATGAAAGAAAAATTATTTAAATTACATATATAGTTTAAGAGATCTGAGCAAATCAAAATTACTCCAAAAAATTTAGCATTTGCAGTTTTCATTAGAAAAAAAATAAGTTAGCTCGGTCTACCTCCGTGTTGGTAGTACTACTAAATGAAAGTTTGGAATGTTTTCTTTCATTTTATGTAAAAAAATTCTGCGACTTTTTGCGATCGCTGAACAAACTTATAAATTTTGTGATAAAACTCACGTATTTTTTGTGAATATTTACAATAACTGCAATGCATATTTACAATAAAAGGTGTTGCATACTTTTAGGATTTTACTTTTACTTTACTTTTTAATAACTGATTGACAGCAATATCGAAAAAGTGCATAACAAAAAAAGAAAAACAAAACCATATGATTATTTTAAATAATAATATTTGCCAAAAAAAAGTTTAAGAAAATTATTAAACGTAACTAATTTTCAAAATGGGTTCATTTTGTGTTTCATATAGTGAATTGTGCAAGGAACTTATAAATTGCAATAATAATGTGGATTTATTAACTGATTTCATAAAAACAAAAAACATGGTGCTTACTATTAATGAAATTCAAATTGTGAAAAAATCAGTTCAAAAGCGATTTCTTAGTCACTTTTTTAAACGTTGGGCCGAATCCCACAGAAACAAATCTTATTTCTTTGAGAAAAATTACACTTGGCTAAAAAGTACGTTTCAAAACAAAATAATTAATGTGTACTTTGAATATAATTGAAAATTTTTAGATATATTTGAAGTATCGCTTGCTGATGAGCAACCTAGTTGTTCAACAAAAATTGGAAGGCCAGCTAAGGAATTCGGCGATTGCGCTGATCGTAGTAAAAGGTACAAAGCTGCTGATTTAGCGTCCCAGTACAGCAAACAACATTTAGAAATGGCAAGTGCATTAGCAGGCTCAAATTTAAAATCGCAATCATATATTCCTCCCGCAACTGCGCTGGCGTTGTTACTAGATGCAGAGTTAACAAAGTATCAGTATGAAACTATAAAATATGTTTTGCATAAAGAGGGATACAATATTTTACCTCCGTATGCAAAGGTACTAGATGAGAAGAAAAAGTGTTATCCTAGTGAAGTTAAAATATCAGAAAAAGAAGCCTCAGTAAATTTGCAAAGTTTAATGGATCACACCACTAAGCGTTTATTTGAAAGTTTTTCACACGAAAATATTAATAATATGGTCAATTTGAATTGCACTCTTATGTCAAAATGGGGTTGCGATGGCTCTTCTGGACATTCAGAGTACAATCAAAGTTTAGTACCTGATGTTACTGACAAGAACCTGCTATTAGTATCGATGGTGCCCTTAAGTTTACGAGCAACCTCTGAACATGAATACTGGCGTAACAGTAGTCCATCATCAACAAGATATTGTCGTCCAATTTCTTTCGAATTCGCTAAGGAGACTAAAGAAAAAGTCTTAACTGTTGTTGAGAAAATAAAGTCCGAAATTACCGCTTTAGGAAATACGACTGTTATAGTATGCGGCAAACAATTCAATGTAACACACAATTTAGTGTTCACGATGCTAGATGGCAAAACGGCTCAGACAGTTACAAATACTGCTTCAGCAGCCGTATGCTATATTTGTAAAGCGAAGCCCTCTGAAATGAACCATTTGGATATAATATCAACAAAAACCATTGATAGTGAAGCTTTTAAATTAGGTATTTCATCATTACACGCTCGAATAAAGTTTATGGAGTGCATACTCCATATATCTTATAATATGCCTTTTCAAAAGTGGTCTGCAATTGAATCCAAAAATAAGATATTAAAACAAGAAAACAAACAGCGTATTCAAGCAGCATTTAAAGAACGCATGAACTTGCGAGTGGATACTGTACAACAAGGAACTGGGTCGTCGAATGACGGAAATACTTCAAGGCGTTTCTTTTCGAATCCTGCTCTCGTAGCAGATATAACAGGTATTAGTGAAGAACTAATAGATCGCTTCCGAATTATTCTCCAAATAATTACATGTGGGCAAAAAATTGATACGGGGAAGTTTAAGAAATATTCGTGGGATACTGCTGAGCTATTCGTTCGTAAATACAATTGGTACTTCATGCCAGCTACTGTCCATAAAGTATTGATACATGGAAATGACATAATTGAAGCAGCAGTGCTCCCTATAGGCATGCTCTCCGAGGAAGCGGAAGAAGCACGTAATAAGGATTACAGAAATTATAGATTAATGTTTTCCAGAAAATGTAGTAGAACTGCAACAAATACTGATGTTTTGCATCGTTTGCTTGCATCATCTGATCCCTATATAAGTAGTATAAGACGTCAACCACGTAAACATATTTTGGAACTAGATGATGTAGTAAAAGAAATGATAATTGATGAATAAAAACTTTAAAATGAGTTTAAAAGTTTACTCATTTTGTTTATACTCAAATAAAATTATTCTTAAATGTGTAGAGTGGGTGGGTAGAGGGCGTGGTCAATTTTGATGAAACTTTATATTTTACTTAATTGAGCTAAATAAAGGCTCAGCGCTAAATTTCAAAAACTTTGGGCCAAAAAAAAATTTTGGGTTCTATGGGCGGTGGGTGGAGGGCGTGGCCAATTTCGATGAAACTTTATATTTTACTTAATTGAGCTAAATAAAGGCTCAGCGCTAAATTTCAAAAACTTTGGGCCAAAAAAAAATTTTGGGTTCTATGGGCGGTGGGTGGAGGGCGTGGCCAATTTCGATGAAACTTTATATTTTACTTAATTGAGCTAAATAAAGGCTCAGCGCTAAATTTCAAAAACTTTGGGCCAAAAAAAAATTTTGGGTTCTATGGGCGGTGGGTGGAGGGCGTGGCCAATTTCGATGAAACTTTATATTTTTCTTAATTGAGCTAAATAAAGGCTCAGAGCGAAATTTCAAAAACTTTGGGCCAAAAAAAAATTTTGGGTTCTATGGGCGGGGGGTGGAGGGCGTGGCCAATTTTGATGAAACTTTATATTTTTCTTAATTGAGCTAACCAAAGGCTCAGAGCAAAATTTCAACATTCTACGAGCACTCCTTATATTTTTTGCCAAACATTGTATGGACAAATCCCTCTGTGCGGTGTGACTCATAGTTAACATCGTGCATTATGGTTAGACCACCCTTAAGTTATAAAAAACCTTAAAATTATTCATACAAAAGGATATTCGATAATGTAAAAACTTTAACTATACGTAAATATATTTGCCACTTGCATAAATTTTCGTTTCGAAAATTATTATAATTTAATTTTCAATATTGGTAGAACACGTGAATGTAGGTTTTTAATACCTTATTTTGACTTATATCCCACAAACTAAAAAATATATCGCAAAAAGTGGCGTATACGACAAAATTGAAAAATTTTTTCGAACGTGATAATGGCTATAACTTAAAAATTTTTTTCCATGACTTTAAATATTTTTACATAATTCGATAAATAACTTCAAATACTATATCTGACAAAAATATTGGACGACTTTTTTCACGTACATTTTTGTGAATAATAATTGAACCTTAAGATTCGATTTCCCAAAAAAAAATTTTTGTGATATACGGCAAGATAACTTCGGCACGACGATTTGACAAACATTTGACATCAAATTGATAAAACATTTGATATCAAATGTTTATTTTCAAATCATTATCAATTTGAATTAAAATGTTAAATCAAACAATTGAAAAACGTTTGAGAATTGTGTTTGATGTCAAATGATAAAGTCATTTCATATCAAAGGTGTTGTTGGGAATCAATTTAACATTTCTTTGCTTCAGTGTTTGACAAATAAAACCACTGAGAGGTACACAATTCCGCAGTGCGTTAAAATTGTTGAAGCCTTTAACGAAAATGGGCGTTCAAATTAAAATGAATTTGCTGCACTTTGCGATTATTTGGTCAGCACAATCGACCAAATGTGTCTACAATCGGGAGAATTGTAAGCAAACTTCAGCAAATCGGTTCTGTAGAAAATATGAAAACAACTATGCATGCTGGCCCAATTCGTTCTGGCAGCGTCATCGGGCTGTACTTCTTTGAAAATGAGGTTGGCCAAGCAGTAACCGTTTTCGCTATCGCAAGATTATGACAGACTTCTTGTGGCCAAAAATTGAGGATATGGAACTGGACAATATGTGGTTCCAACAGAATGATTCCACTTGCCACACAGCCAACGTGTTATCTCACGTCGTGGCGATGTTAATTGGCCGCCAGGATCATGTGATTTTACACCGTTGGACTTCTTTCTTTGGGGATAATAAAAAAAAAAAAAATGAACGTTAATAAGCCAAGAACAATTCAAGAGCTAAAGGATGAGATAATTCTGCACATTAACGACATTGAGCTTTAATTATATCCCAGAGTCATTGAAAATATGGACCATCGGATAGAGGTATGCCACAGGTATGCAGTGGCAACCATTTGGCCAGTATTTTGTTTCACACATAATTGTCATAGACTCTTTTATTATGATAAAAAATATTAATATAATTCTCTGAAAAGCCTTTGTTGTATTTACAATTAACATCGTGCGTTTTGGTTGGACCGCTCTTTTTTTTATGTTTCTTAAAGTATACAAAATGCTTTAAAACTCTACTTAATGATGTACCTAATAAAAAAAAAAATAAAGTTTAATTTTAAAATCCTTTTTAAAATTTGAACTAACCGCTGCGTGACCAACCCCTTTTATGTTACTAACACAAAATAATTGACGATATTGAAATTTAATTAATACTACTCCGCTTTATGCATGAGTATTATTACACAAAACAAAAAATGAAAATTTTGTATTCCCAAAAATTACTTTGATAAAAAACAAAAAAACTTAAACATAAATACAGGGTTGCCCAAATTGACCAAAAGGGTTTGAAAGCAAGGAATAATAATCAAACAAAAATAATTGCACTCAAAATTTTGCGAAAAGTTATGGAAAATATTTTAAAAAGAGCACGTATGTGTGAAGCAGAAAATGCCAACAACTTGCTAAATATAGTTTATCATAATTAAATTTTAAATATTCTCCATTAATATACTGTGTTTAAAACAATAATATAATAATTATGTCTTAAATAAAAAG
Source organism: Pollenia angustigena (assembly GCA_930367215.1). NCBI lineage: Eukaryota > Metazoa > Arthropoda > Insecta > Diptera > Polleniidae > Pollenia > Pollenia angustigena. Next base: position 120,245,312 of record OV884059.1, on the reverse strand, counting down.
TTACAATGAACACAAAGCCCTTCGGTCGAAAGTCTTAATCGTTTCAATTGATTTAAGTTCTGTGGCATTTTGAAAAGACATTTTAAGTAGACATAAGATAGCAAACCGGTTTTAAATAAAAACTAGGTGAAAAAATAATTTTTATTAAATAATAAAATAAACCAAAATAAAAGAAAAATTTCGTTTATAATACAAAATTTTAAAAACCAAAACAAAAATGTTTTCTGAATCAAAATTCGTTTGAATAACAAAATTTCTAGAAGCAACCAGTGAAATGCGCATACGAATAGCTTATCCCACCAATAATAAATTTCAGTTTATCAATAGTAAGAATTGGAAATTTGGCACATTAAGACAAAATCTTATTAATGAATTTTTTTACTCTCAAGAAAACCTTTGATAACAAGTATGCAAGTGGCAGTGCAAAAAACTGAACGGGCAACAAAGGAAATAAGGTAATTTGTTTTTCTTTTTGTTTTACTCTTGTAACTACAATTAGAGTTGACAAAAAATCAACCAATTGTAGTCGGGATTGTAAGAAAAGATAAACTCACTGTTTGTCGTTGGTGTTTTGTTTAATCTTTGATATTATTACGGGTAAGACTTTTAAGTGTTTGTAATTCCTATGCGCTTAACAGTTTTTTTTTTTTTAATAATATCTTTAGCTTTTCTAAAATCTTTGGATGAAGTTGCCTGATGATCTGGCCTAAGCAATCAGAGAATTGCGCATAGGAATAGCTTATCCCACCAACAATAAATTTCAGTTTATCAATAGTAAGAATTGGAAATTTGGCACATTAAGACAAAATCTTATTAATGAATTTTTTTACTCTCAAGAAAACCTTTGATAACAAGTATGCAAGTGGCAGTGCAAAAAACTGAACGGGCAACAAAGGAAATAAGGTAATTTGTTTTTCTTTTTGTTTTACTCTTGTAACTACAATTAGAGTTGACAAAAAATCAACCAATTGTAGTCGGGATTGTAAGAAAAGATAAACTCACTGTTTGTCGTTGGTGTTTTGTTTAATCTTTGATATTATTACGGGTAAGACTTTTAAGTGTTTGTAATTCCTATGCGCTTAACAGTTTTTTTTTTTTTAATAATATCTTTAGCTTTTCTAAAATCTTTGGATGAAGTTGCCTGATGATCTGGCCTAAGCAATCAGAGAATTGCGCATAGGATTAGCTTATCCCACCAACAATAAATTTCAGTTTATCAATAGTAAGAATTGGGAATTTAGCACATTAAAACTTAATCTTTCTTATTAATGCAATTTTATTGACTCCCAAGAAAACCTTTGATAAAATTTTTTCAACTTTTTAAATTTGACTTATGATGTTTTGTCAAAATGCCACAGAATTAATTTTAAAACTTAATTTCCCTACAAACTTTTTTATAAATATTGAAGAGAAATAATTTTTATAAATTATACTGTGCTACACAAGAAAAAATTCTGTTTTTCTGGGACCTTTTTTAGCAAATTTTGTCTTAATGCCTAAATATCTTATTCACTATAAGGCATCCTTGTCTCATGCCTATACGAAAGAATACTAATACAGCCTGCCAAAGCACCTAAATACTCTTAAAATCGGTAAAAAGGTGAAAGTTTTGTAATGGTATTTAGGAGGACGGCTCTAAAATTCGCCGACCTAAAAAAGAAAACACAAACAATTTGGAAACAATGTTTTAAATTTCTTAACATTATCTAATTTGATCTTCCCAAGCCATATTTAAATGCTTGGACCTCCTTTTTATAGAAAGAACTGTCAAGCTACTAAAAATAAACATCAATTGCAGACTCCATCTCTTTATTATTCGCAAATATTTGATCCCCCATCCATTTTTTCAAGTTAGAAAATAGAAAATAATCTGAGGGTGCTTAACCTGTCGATCTTATTCGATTTAAAAGTAGCACATTAATTGACATACACTAAGTGGTATTTAAATATTAATGCACTATTTTGATAAGAAAATAATTAAGTGCATTTTAAGGGATAAAATAATGCAATAAACTTGCATTTCCATTGATTTGGTTCCATTCAATTAAGGTACACAGAAAGAAAAACACTCGGAATAAATAAAGTTTTTTCAGTACGAGTCGTACTCAAAAATTCAAGTACGAATAACACTAAAACGTACTCAAAACAATCCTAAATGGGATTACTTTCGAAAATCAGTCCCGGAATTTCTTGAAATAAGTATGAAATTCTTAAAACAAGTAAAAAAATGATTAAACTTTTCGTTGTGTTTAACCCTCCGGCTTACGCACGTTTTGATTTTCTAAATGTGAACTCTTGCTTCTCATTTAGTTTATATTTTTGATTAAATATGTACATAAGATTCCTAAAGTAAAAACCATGTCGGGCATGATGGTGGTGGTTTATCATTCGTATTACGAGTAATTAAATCAATCATAATAATTTTTTCTTTCTAATTCGGGATAAAATCAACTCTATAATACTTGAGTCAAGCGCATTGTGAGATTGATTCAATCTTAGTTTTACTTAAATCAATCTCATTTTCGGATTATTTCAAGTACGAAATTGGGATTGAATATAGATAATTTAAATATTTTGCGATTGAAAATCCGTATTTGAATCAATCTTTCTGTACTTGATTCAAGAAAATCCGTACTCACCGTACTATTAATACCGCTTCGAATAGATTTGAGTACGAAATGGATTGATTTTTCTTTTGAGTGTATTATTTTTTTCTGTGCATTTCTTTTATCCACGCGACAATTATTTATTTATAATGTTTTGTGTTCGATTGTGCAACACCCACAATTAAAATTAATAACCAAGAATATGTATGGTACATATTAATGAATTAATTTGCATACATTTTATGAAAGCAAATAATATTCATAAAAATTATTGGAAAATTAATAACAAACAGAAAAAAGAAATATTAATTCGAATGTGTTTGTAAGTAGATTAACATTAATGTGCAAACATGATGAATGCGATATTAAGACTTGTTATAAAGTGTACGAGTATAAACGAATTTAAGGTCAGCTATGAGGCAACTTAATCACCATGATATATCTTCTCATAATGTTTTGCAAAAGAGTGGTTACCAACAGTGTTGTCAAAACTTATTAAGGAAAAAATGCTAGATTTTGTTTTAAAAAATGCTAAAACAAAATTTATGTAAAAAATAAAGAAATTTCTTCCTTAAAGTAATTTTAATTTTTTATGAAATGCTGCATTTTTTCTTACAGCTTCGGCGACGAGCTGATCGTGCAATCGAACTTTGCACAGCACATAAACTTAATGCCGCCTCTGGACTTTGTAATAAATTCTTTAGAAAGGTATAGGACTGTTTTTAGTTATGCCCATAGCAAGTTGGAAGACTAATTTTTGAAGTTACACAAAAAGGTCTTAAGTCAGAAACTGTAGTTTTTCGTAATGTTAAATGGAAAATTATTTAATTGATTTATTTCCTAAAGAGCAAATGGTTACGATTAAAAGCAGTTGTTTTAGATTTAAGTTATTGACCAAACGGAAGAGCAAAAAAATGAGTTAAAAAACTCAAAATGCCTTTTTTTTTGGGCTGGGCCCCTTTTTTCCTAACGTCATCGAATTAATTTAGGTTAATGTAAAGAAAACGTATGACACGACAACCCCTATAAAATGCAACAATAACAACAATATGGCGTTCACTGATGGTGCCTTGATGGTAGACAAATGTGCGACCAAATGTTTAAACAAGACTTTGTTAACAAAAACCAAACATAGACAACAGAAGTCTTCACTAGTCAAATGCATGTGCGCACAAGAAATTGTTTCCTGTTTAATCATAGCAATGTCTAGTGAAGACGGTGCTGCGCGTTAGTGGCAAAATAAGCAAATATTTAGAGTTTTCGAAAAAATGTTAAATTTCTAATAAGATACAAACTTAATGTTTGTAAACCATACCCTCCAACTTTTCTTATGTAGGGTATATGTATAACTAAATGAAGTTGAAAATATTTACATATTAAATATTAATATAATTGAAAAAGACAAATTAACATTCTCTTAGTAGGTGTCTTCACAAAAAAAAATAATTACCAATTACAATGTGCCAACGGAGGCTAATTAAAACAGTTTAAAAACTTAAAATTAAAAAAGAAATGAAACTTAAAACGCATCTTACTTTTAATAAAATTAATCATTATTATTTAAGATTTGTGGGGCTAAGTTGTTGTTCTGACAATAAAAACGTCGAAAATCTTTTGATCCTCTACAATATTGCAATAATAACACAGGATCTTTTGTTTGCCTATAACTATGTTTTGCTCATGAAAAAGGACATAATGACCATTAAAATTATGCAAAATTTAACAATTTTTATAAATCTTATTCTCATATTGGCCTATAAAGTTGTGCGGATTTTCATCAGCTTTCGGGTGATAATTGGACGTAAAAGTGAAATGAATATTTTGGAAATGTTACAAGAAATCGAAGATGATTTTCAATTGAAATTATTTCACAAATATGAGAAGAGTCTGTGGAGAAACACATGTTTTAAATTTACTTGTAAAAAAATTATTTTTAAATTTTTGTATTTTTCATTTTTAATCAAACTTTCATTGACTTAATAATTTAAATTTTTAATTTTTTTTTTATTCTAATTTTTATTTTTGTGAATAAAGGAACTAATTTTATTAAAATATTTTTATATAAATAAATGTGTTTAATTAACATCACATTTAATTGGTGACCTCGCGTTTTTTTTTCAACTCTTTTTAAATAAAATCTAAAATGTCTTCCCCGCAAAGAACATTAAATCAAGCTCAGACATCTAGTGCTGAAGGTGCTCCTAGTCTTCACGTTGCTGCTTCAAGTATACACAAGCTACCACCTTTTTGGAAAGAAAACCCCAAGCTCTGGTTTATGCAGATTGAATCAATATTCAGCATTTCTGGAATTACTCGAGATGAAACAAAATTTCAGTACGTTATTGCTAATATGGATTCAAATTTTCTGCCGCACGTTTCGGATATATTGGAATTGCCACCCGCTGATGGTATCAGTAAGTACCAAGCTGTTAAAGATCGTCTAATTCAAACATATTCGGAATCTCAAGAGTCTAAGCTCCGTCGACTTTTGAAAAGTCATCAGTTAGGCGACCAAAAGCCTTCACATTTTCTTCAAGTGATGAGAAATCTTGCTTCTGGCCAACTCAATGATTCGTTACTCAAAACTCTTTTTTTGGAACAACTTCCTGAAGATGTCAGATCTATTTTGGTTATAAGCCAAGTAAGTGATGTTTCCGCTTTAGCTCTTCAGGCCGATAAAATTATGAGCCTTCGACCACCGCAAATTTTTGAAAACAGTTGCGTACCTGGTAATGCAAATTTATCTATTATTTGTCAAAAGATCGATGCATTAGAGAAGAAATTTACCAATTTTTCACGTAGCCGCAGTACTGAGCGCAATGTAAGCCAAAACACTTCTGGTAAGTCAAGAAACCGTAGTAAATCCCGCAATAAAGAGTGGTGTTGGTACCACAATAGATTTGCTGAGAAAGCATTAAAATGTATCAAACCATGTTCATTTTCAAAAAACTAAAGAGTCATTCGAATATTGCGACAATTTCGGATGTGCAAGTTTCCTCATGTCGCTTATTTGTAAAAGATAATAACTCAAATAAATGTTTCCTTGTTGATACTGGTGCAGACGTATCAGTCATCCCTCGGAGCTCTTTAATTCATATCAAATTTGAAAATATTGGAATCAAAATTTTTGCCGCAAACGGTTCTCAAATTCAGACTTTTGGCACTAAAATCATGCACCTTGATTTAGGTCTTCGTAGAAATTTTTCATGGAACTTCGTTATTGCAGATGTCTCTAAACCTATAATTGGTTCAGATTTTCTAAAGTATTACCATCTTCTCCCAGATCTCAATAAAAAGGCATTAATTGATGGTACAACATTATTACATGTTCCAGGAAAACTTTTAAAATCGCCATCTTTGGAAATTAAAGTGTTAGTTCACAATGACAGTGTTTACAATAAACTTTTATTGAACTTTCCAGATATATATCAAGTAACAGCATTTCCTGGAATTAAAAGTAAACACAACATCTATCATCACATAGAAACAACAGGACCACCCGTGTATGCTAAAGCACGTCGTTTAGAACCAAATCGTCTTCAAGCTGCTAAGAACGATTTTGAATTTTTGCTTCAACTTGGCATAATAAGACCTTCTAAAAGTAACTGGTCCAACCCGCTTCACATGGTTCCTAAAAAAACTGGTGAGTGGAGATGTGTAGGTGATTATAGGTATTTAAATAAAATAACTATACCAGATCGTTATCCTATACCATTTATCACTGATGCCAACGGAAATATTGCTGGTTGTTCTGTATTTTCAAAATTGGATCTTGTTCGTGCATTTTATCAAATTCCTGTTTATCCTGCTGACATACCTAAAACTGCTGTAATAACCCCTTTTGGATTATACGAATTTCTTAAGATGCCATTTGGATTGAGAAATGCAGCTCAAAGTTTTCAACGGGTAATGGATGAAGTCCTTCGTGGTTTACCTTTTGTTTTCGTCTACATTGATGATGTTCTAGTTTTTTCAAAAACAACTTCTGAACATCTCGAGCACCTCAATACTATATTTGTTCGATTCCAAGAATATGGTATTGTATTAAATCAAGGTAAATGTAGTTTCGGAAAAAGTGAAATTGATTTTCTTGGATTCAAAATATCTTCTGATGGTCTTCGTCCCACTCAAAGTAAAATAGAATCTATACAAAACTTTCCTAAGCCTAGGACAATAAAAGAATTAAGACGTTTTCTAGCAATGATTAATTTCTATAGACGTTTTTTACCCAATGCAGTTAAAGAACAAGCACCGCTAAATAATCTGCTGAAAAACTCAGTTAAAAATGATAAACGTCCTGTGATTTGGTGTCCCGAAATTGAAGAAGCCTTTGAAAACTGTAAATTAAGTCTATCTAACTCTACTCTCTTATTCCATCCGATAGGTAATGCCGAGTTAGTTATTAAAGTTGATGCTTCTGATTTTGCAATCGGTGCCGTTTTGGAACAAAAAGTTGATAATGAATTACAACCATTATCATTCTTTACAAAAAAGTTGTCAGAAACGGAAAGGAAATATAGTACCTACGACAGGGAATTATTGGGAATTTATTCTGCTGTTAAATATTTTCGTGATTATATTGAAGGTCGTGAATTTTCAGTACATACTGACCACAAACCACTTACCTTTGCATTTTCTCAAAAGCCCGAAAAAGCAAGTCCTCGTCAACTACGACAATTAAACTTCATTGGACAATTTACTACAAATTTCGTTCATATTAAAGGCTCTGAAAACGTTGTTGCTGATGCCTTTTCACGTATCGAATCAATATCTCTTCTTGATTATGATGAACTTTCAAAATTACAGAAGAGTGATATGGAGCTAAAGAACCTTTTACAAGAAAATTTACTTGTAAAAAAATTATTTTTAAATTTTTGTATTTTTCATTTTTAATCAAACTTTCATTGACTTAATAATTTAAATTTTTAATTTTTTTTTTATTCTAATTTTTATTTTTGTGAATAAAGGAACTAATTTTATTAAAATATTTTTATATAAATAAATGTGTTTAATTAACATCACAAGTCAGTGGCATGACTGCAATTTTTATAGATATTTTTGGATATTCGATATTTGCACAAATTCGTTTGCCTTGTTTTACGAATGGTATTCTCAAAGTCTTATATCATTTCTCTCTTACTTTCGTTACATCTTCACATTTTTGGCAATTAGAGCTGTTTATTTGCAATTTGTTTTGATTATTATGAAAATTGACGAGAAATTAGAAAACTTGGAAAAATGTTTAAAAATCAATCTAAACAAGCAGCAAACAGTTGGACATCCGGCGGAAATGAATGTTTTAAATAATCAATGTATTGCCATTGCAGTGCTTAATGATGTCCCTTATTGGCCATGTGTAAAAGTGAGGCAATACTTGCTGCAACGTATTTGGACAATGAAATTGATTTATGGAAAAATAACACAAATCTCTTTAATATGTTCGTCTTTATTTGGCTTATCCGTTTTACTAACGAACTTCCTGTGCATCTGTGAATTAACTGAGTTCATGTATATTGCAGTTACAGCAGTCCTCTATGAATCGTTCCCACTAACGACAGTGCTGTATGGTTTGTATACAGTGTTGCCAACAGTGTTTATGTTGTTAAAGTTGTGCTGGTTAAGTGATAAATGCTCGAGAAGGGTGAGTAAAATTATATTATGATTTTGTTTGTTATTTATTTACAAAAAAAAAAGAGAAAGATTTGAAAGCATTTTATACCCTTCACGACCCTATAAGTTTGTCATTCCTTTTGTAATTTCTAAAATATTTTTGTTAGACCCTATGAAGTGCATATATTCTGGGATATTATGGGTAGCAAAATTGATTCAACGATGTCCGTCTGTCAGTGTGTATGTTAAAATGGGTGCCTCTTATTTTACCCGTAAGTCCCTGGTTGATTTTTTCTGCATATCTGGAGAGCCAAAGTTTTAAAATTAAGAATAAGCGTCATGGTTTTCAATACACAACTTTTCTAAAAAAATAAAGACGAAATAGGATAAGTGGGCGTGGCACCTCCTATGAAAAGAAGTTATAGAATTCTGGATATCTGCAGAGCGTCAAGAGCAAACGTTTCAAAATAAGATACAAGAAAGCACACAACATCCGACGAAATGGGGACGGAATTAGAGAAGTGGGCGTCGCACAAAATAAATTTATTTATATCTAAAGAACGGTAAGATACAAATTTTCCAAATTTGGTACACATAGCTGGGTTATAAATTCACCACTCAAAAAATGGGCGGGATTGGTGAAGTGGGAGTGCCACCTCCCATATAAATAAAAAAAATAGATTTCTCTATTTCTTAAAAATCGTAGCAGTAGAAGTTTCCAAATTTGGTAAAAATACCTTCGATGTTAATGAATGACATTTGGCAAAAAGAAGGATTGTAGAAGTGGGCGTGGCACAAACTGAATTTCTTTGTATCGGGACAATGGTAGGAGCAAAATTGTGCAAATTTCCTACTCATAGGTGGGTTTTCAATACAAAAAATTCGTCAAAAAGTGGGTGTTATTGAATAAGCAGGCGTGCCCCCTGGATTATAGAAATACAAAATAGATCAGTTGAGGAGGTCCATAACAAAACGCAATAATTACACCATCACATTTTTTTGGATAAACGACAAAATGTAATTGAAGTAAGTAGCACATAATTTTTTTAAAAAACAATTATTGAAGTATTATTGTCTACAAAAAATAATATTAATCACAAATTAATTATTTTATCTGATAGTTTGTTTCAAAGTTATTTAGATAACAAATTTGGAATTATTGCGTTTTGGTCCGAATCCATAGTATTTATTTCATTTTGCTATGAATTGTACGAAAACATTACTCACAATCAACATAACAAAAGCAAAAGATATTAACTAAACAAAAATTCCTTACGTTTTACAGTTATCTCAGAGTTACCACCAGAGCATAATTTATTTATCAAGTTGTCTTTTTTAAAATTTCTTGTAAAGATTTATTGCAAAGATGTGTAATTATTGCCTTTTGCTCTGGGCCAGTATATTTGATATTGATCTGCAGTGTAGTTATTGAGTTTTGGAATGCTTTATAATGAAGGTAATATAGATTTCAATGTGTAGAATGGGATTCAATCAAAAAATCAAAAAACTTGAAAAATGTAATTATTGCGTTTTGTTATGGACCTCCTCAGTTACAGTTAAACAGGGTTAAACAAGTAAATATGTATATTAGGGTCGCCCAAAATACAAAAGTATCGAATATTCGCGCTCCACAACGCTGATCCTATGCGAATATTGCTTAAAAATGTTCAGTCAAAATTTGAGCACAATCGGTCAATATTTAGAAGTTGCAATAGTTAAATGATTTTTCGGGGTTAGATAGACTTACACGGTCAATAGATCCAATAAAGTCGTTTTAAAAAGCAGATTTAATTTTTATTGGTTAAGTTTTATTTTGTTTTTTGCGAAACTTAACTTCATCGTGCGATGAATCTGACTCACTGTCAGAAATTTCAACATAATCCTTCTAAACTCGTTTCTTGTAATTCTGCATTCAAAATAAGTTAAATAATTATGTAGAGGGATGAACATATTTGCGTTTTAACAAATGTAAATCTAGTAAAGATCAAAGGAAAGTGTGAAAAAGTGTCTCCAATACATAAACAAGTACAATAATGATAAGCTAAAAGTAAATGCATGTAATAGGTATAAGATGTGAAACATAAAAGTCGCCATTCATCGCGACCTCTAAATATTGTCCTATTGATCCAATTTTTGGTATATACATATATTTTAGTAAAAGAAACAAAACCAAGCTTGTGGAGAGAGGATTGGACTATACTTTTACTTTTCCATACAAGCGTGGGCCAGTCTAATGTATTTACATACATATGGGGGATTTCATGTCAAGTGACCCAATTTTTAAATCGGTGTCTTCCGATTTGTCTAACACCAATAGGTAATAAGTTACATGGATGAGAAAGAACAAAATGTCAAACTTTGACCCCCTTTATCTCAGAAACTTTTTGACCGATTTGTTGAAAATTTGTGTCTAAACTACTATTTAATAGGACTAAGCTTGGTGCTAATTTCACCCAAATCGGAAGACATCGATTTAAAAATTGGGTCACTTGACATGAAATATAAATATACCTGTCTGCACTTATCGCATCATGGTGAAGGGTATATACGATTTCGCATAGCCGAATATTGCGCTCTTACTGGTTTTTTTTTTAACATTTTGCATATTATTCCTAATTAAATTAGATTTTAAGTTAGTATGTGTTTTTGTAATTTTATTGTGTAGATTGGTTGTAATACTACCGAAAAAGGTGTATTTTCTTTATTTTCAGTAAATTTAGTCTTAGGAAACAGCCATTACACTGTTTTGCTTCCAAATCCTCTGCAATCGCTTACAATTCAATTAGTTTTTTAACACAGCTTTATAATTACATCCTTTTCTACTTTATTTAAATTTATCACACCTCATTGCAATTATAACAAGTTCAAAATGTTTGTAAAACATTTCACTTTCTTCTGTTCTTAAACTATAGAAGTTATTTGAAAACTTTACGCCTCGTTTGCAACATTTTATATTACAAGCAGTAAACTTTTCCCTGACTTTTAACAATTAATTAACGTTTTTTTCCTTGAGCTAATAAAAAATTTATTAAATAAACAAATAAAACTAAATGCTTCAGCAAACAAGTAACAGAAGTTTTTTTTTCAAATAAAAGGAAAAAACCAACCAACTAAAAGTTTAGTTAAAGGTTTTACTTTTTTTACTGGTAAAATTTATGTAATAAAAACTTTAATGAGCAGTTAAATACTGTTTTTGGTTTAACAAAAAATGGTCATAAATTGGTTGACCTGTGCCAGTACTTAAATATTTTATGTGGTAAGCAAATTATTTTGTTTTTTTTTTTAATGAAATGGGATTTTAAGAGCTACTTACAGTTTCTGCAATATTTTCGAAGATGAATTGATTTTTAAAGCCGAACTGGTTAAAATTTCTAAAGTGTAAGAAATTTATTTAAATTGAAAACTAAAAAGACGCAGTCTTACTTTACGGTACTTCCTACACCTATTGAAGATAATGCGGTCCTGTGTGAAAACCAACACAAAGGTGCCAATCTGAAAACATAATTGTCTCGACCATACATTAATCTCTTGCACAGAAAAAATTATTGCCGAATTATTTTTAAACAAGCGCTTGTTTGAAAATATTTTGATTTCTACAAATTTTTTTACTGATTCAGTTAATATTTTTGTTTGATTTTTATTAAACTAACAAAAATGTTGACAACTATTCAAAAATATAATATACGCGTTATTGGTTTCAAGTTTTCATAATTTTGTTGTTACGCGCCGTTACAAAACCTTTAAAAAAAATTAAATAACGATCCAAAGACCGGTTAAGGGGGTATAATAGCTGACCCGCTAGCTCAACAGCAAAATTTGCTCTTAACCAGGGTTTTGGCACGTAAGCATATCCATACTTCACACCCCTGGAAGTATGTTTAAAAATACCACGAAATTTAAAGTATCTATAAAAAAAAATGCAAAATTTTACACCGCTGAGGAAAGAAAAAGAAAACGACTATTTTAACCATCACACTGTGTGATAATATGGCTAGGTGTTGCGCCATATAGGGGTACAATATTCCCTACACCTCCCTATGACAGGCTGGTACCCTACACTTTAACTATCCTGTCCCGTATACAAAAACAATCGCTAATTTATGGGATACTTACCCTGACCAATTTCTCCCTAGCATCCATTCAAAAAAAAAATTTTAGAAATTCATTTTAAATTTCAATTCAATAACAACATTTTTTCTTTCTTTATTAATAATAAACGCATATGATTATAATAACTTTAATAATTGATTTTATTGTTGTAATAATTTCTCTTTTTTTTTTCTGACAAAATTTAGTATTATTAATTCTTTCACATTTAGTTGTTTAAATAATTTTTCTTTTTTTTCTCGGTTTATAAATATATTTTATTTAGCCTTAAGATTTAGTTCCTCCAAACAGGTTATTTGCAGGTTTCAATAGTAAGTTTGTTTAATAATAAAATTGGTGAAAACCAAAAGAAAATTTATTTAAACCAAAATTTAAAATCTAAGTTTAATATTCAAATTTCTATTTGTAAGATTTTTTTTTTCTCTATTTTAATTTTTTTTTCTTTTACTAAGTCTTATGGTTTAATGTGCACATTTGTATTGATATTACTTTGTTTCTTAAGGCTTGTTCTACAAAAATTTAATGATAACAATTTAAGTTTGTTACTTACAGCATAATTTTATATACGGCATATTTTCGTTTCCTACATAGCTTAAATTTACAAGGTTATCCATTTGGTGGTGGTTATTTGAATCATTATAATCTCAATCTATGAATAAACAGATGCAGATGGAATGAAAAGACCTTTTGTCTTGTTAGTTGGGTCGTTGTTGCAGCTATTATTTAATGTGGTTGGTATTACAGATGTAAATCTTGCTGGACACATAACAATATTTTAATGTCTGCTTTTGGTATGGGCGCAGCCATGCGACGTGTAAACGCTCTCGGCGTTACAATCAAACGATAACTTTGCTCAAAACACCGTCAATTAGGAATTCGACATCGTTTTACAACGATTAGGCCCACAAAATATAATGAATCGGGTTGTAATTGTCGCAATATATTACCGTAGCAAGTAGGTTAATAACACCTGGTGGTTCTTATTTCAAGAAGGCTTGACTTTTTATGTCCTTTAATTCTGACAAAATTACTTAAACGAGATGATTGTTTCCGCACAATTTGTTGTTACAGTAAAGAAAAAGTTAATTTAACTGTATGGAGTGATAAAAAATTTAGCATTGTCAGAATGACACACAAAAAAAAATTTTGAGGCAAGAGTCTTGGCGCTTTAATTAACTCCTTGACTGATGACAGCGATTTTGAGAATTTTTAGTTCAAATACAAGTTAACCCAATTTAAGCAGATTAACCATAATACACAAATTCACTTAATAAGGCTGACATAGTTATTATTTCATAATTTTGAAATCTTTTGTAGGTATAATATGTTTTTTTTTGTTTAACAACAATTTTTCATGTAATTTTTTTGCACAATAAAATTTTCTTAACTTTATAGATTTTTTCCTCCTTTTTTTCTTTTTTTTTAAAAAAAAACATTACAATAAGTGAGGATACAGTTAGCTATTTGTATAGCCTTTTGTTTAAATTTTCTTTTTTTGTTTTTTTATAAATTTCATAGGTTTTTCTTATATCTCTGGTTGGTCTTTTTTTCTTTATTATAAGTTTTTTTTTTTTTTTTATTTTCTTTAGAACACTTTTATTTTACAACTTTCGCACCGACCTCTCAACCGTCACGATCAACCCCAAGAAATCAACTGCCAAAACCCAACTGACTAAAATTTCATCATCATTCTTATTAGAATGCGTTTCATTCATAAGAAAAATGTTTTTCCTCATTTGTCATTCCATCCTTCGCCCGTTATTATTGTTGTCGCGAGAGAGATAATACACATGTATATGTGTATGCATGTATTTGTACAAGCAATCGTGATGGGGAACACATTTAACTCTGCAGTAGTGTTGGTCATTTGACGTTTGTATAAGTCTCCTACGCAGTGCAGGTTGCGAAAACGTCTGTATGTATTTTTATCTTCTCTCAGAGAAAGAAGGAACACGAAAAATCATATCATACGCAATGACAACCAAGGTTACAGTACTCAAAACGAGTTTCTGTTAACGGTGGTATCAGGCCACTTGTTGTATGTCATGATGTAAAAGACATTGGTTTTACGACAAGATGAGAGTTGTTACCAACTGAAAGACATTTGCATGATACCGTAAGCGTAATATGCGAATGGTAAAAGAATGCAAATAAGTATGAGAAAATAATAAAAAAAATGCATGTTTGGCGCAAGATGATGCAATTTAATGGTACAGTTGCGTGTTTCAATATATTAGGTAAGGGCAAAAGTACGTGATCAGAAAGAACTACAGAAGAAATATTTAAAAACGACGCAATTTAAAGTTATGGTTGCAGGACTTAACATATTGGGTGAGGGTAAAAGTCATGGTATGAAAATACAAAAAAAAATCCGTAACAAACCTGCTTCAAATCAGTATCTGTGATAAGTGGTTTGAACAGGCAGGATTTCGGCGCGCAAAAAAAACCCATGTGATGACCAACGTGTGGCTCGACCCACGAAGCCGGGCATTAATATATATACGAAAAAAAAATATGTATGTAAGTATAAGTGCGTGTGGCACGACCCACGAAGCCGGGCTTTACCAATCTGAATTATGCGCGGATATCGGAGGCATGATATTTTCCGATATAGTTACCCCTCAGGTCCTCGAGATCATATAGCGCATTTCCTATTTTTCCCTTTATCCTACACTTCAAAAATTTGGGGTTAAACTTAGCGTTAATTCCCCTCTTAAAATCGCTTTGGGAATGATTCTTGCGGAAAACCTCCTGGCCTATCACAAAATTCACAGGTTTCGATCTGGTATTATAGGTTCTACAAGCCTTTTCATGGGCAATATTTAGGTTACGACTAACCTTTTCACGTATATCATGAAGCTTATCAGAACGGTGTACAATCGTGTCGTCGGTAATCATGTTCAGTTTGTCCAGAAGGTGGTATGAGGATCCGTGTAGGATCATGTTTTGCCCAAACGTGGCGAAATAGGGCGTACATTGAATTGCCGCATGAAAATCACTACGTAACACTGTAAGTATTTTATGAATATTTCTATCCCAATTCGTGTGGTCAGGATCATCTTTAAGAAAATAACGTATTTTTGAAATGATTTCCCTATTCGCGCGCTCAGAAGCATTCGCCTGTGGGGAATAGAAACCGGTGGTAATATGCGTAATGCCATAAGCATGAAAGAATTCTTTTATTTCTTTTGACGTAAACTGCTTCGCGTTGTCACTATGGACATACTGTGGCACACCGTAAGTGCAAAAAATCTCATTCTGGAAAAATTCAATGACGTTACTTGACGTTGCGGATCGTAAAGGCTTCAAAAACAAAAATTTCGTCAAATGGTCAATAAGTATAAATAATTGGCAATTTTTCGACTTTGTGCATGGATAAGGACCCAAGAAATCGCAATAAAATCTTTGAAAAGGTCGATTTGTTAGAATTTGATTTCCCATAGGTGGGCGTAACACATGATTAGGTGGTTTTATCATTTTACAATCATCGCAGTTGCTAACAAATATCCTTACGTCGCGTGCCATTTTCGGCCAAAAATACTTTTGCCTGATTCGACTCAATGTCTTGAAGAACCCGCCATGACAACCTTCGCCGTGCGCTGATTTAATTACCTCGTCTGCCAGAGTTCTAGGTAACCACAATCTCCAGAGGTCTTCCTCTGTATCGTTTCCGTTGCGAAACTTAACGCGCCTATACACATGGTTTCCCGAGATGTGCAGGTCTGGCAAAAGGTCTATATTTTTGACTATCTCTTCCCTAATTTTGTTGTATTCTGGGGCACTGAATTCAGGCGATTCAAGGTCTATTTCGGGCGAAGAAGGACAAATTTGAATTTCGTCAACGTCAAATCTAGATAAGGTATCCGGCACTACGTTTAGTGAACCCTTCCGGTGTTCAATGGTAAATACAAAATTCTGAAGCTTAAGACTCCACCGAGCTAGTCTACCATGTAAATCCTTTTGACTCATGAGCCAGCGTAAACTCGAGTGGTCCGTTATAATCTTAAAAGGTAGTCCCTCAACATACTGCCTAAATCTTTTTACACAAATTACGGCCGCCAAGCATTCCAGCTCCGTCACCGTGTAATTCCGCTGAGCTTTATTCAGCTTTTGGGACACGAATGCGATTGGGTGTTCCCTGCCCTCATCATCTAACTGGTACAAAACGCCGCCTACACCTATTTGTGATGCGTCACACTGGATGACGAACTCCCTGTTAAAATCTGGCTGGGCCAATATAGGGGCACTCGAAAGGGCGCATTTCAATTTATCAAAAGAAGCAACAGCTTCAGGGCTGAGACAAAAGGGTTTATTTGATTTGCGCAAGCAATCAGTAAGAGGGCCTGCAAGATCGGAAAAATTTTTAATAAATGCACGGTACCAGTTTGCCATACCTATGAAACGCCTAACTTGCCGCGGGGTTTTCGGTAAAGGGACATTAACCATTGCTTCTACCTTTTCAGGGTCAACTTTCAATTCGCCACCTCCAATACGATATCCGAGATACTTTATCTCTCGCTGACAAAATTTACTTTTACCTACATTGATCGTAAGACCTGCGGATTTGAGACACTGGGCAACTTCACCCAATAACCGCATATGACTATCGAAGTCCGAACTACACACTAAAAGGTCGTCTAAATATATAAAAACATTTTCACGCAACTTGGACGGGATTACCCGGTCCATCAGGCGGCTCATCGTCTGAGGCCCGTTACAAACGCCAAAAGGCATGACTCTATATTGATATAAGGCCCTACCTGGCACGGCAAAAGCGGTCTTTTCTTTGGAACTCTCAGACAATTTGATCTGGTGAAACGCATCTTTCAAATCTATACCACTGATGTAGTGGGTATCTTTTAAACGACTTAACAGCCCATTGATATGGGGTAGCGGATACGAGTCTTTCTTGGTCAGTTCATTTAATTTTCGGCAGTCTAAACACAGTCTTATTTTACCTGGCTTACGAACAGCAACGACAGGACTACACCATGGAGAATTCGACTCCTCTATTACGCCTAAAGCCAATAATCTATCAAGTTCCCCATATATTTCAGCCTGCTTAGGAGGAGATAGGGGGTAATGTTTCGACTTGACCGGCGTAGCGTCTCCCGTGTCAATATGGTGCTCTAAAAGATTAGTGCTGCCAAGCCCTAGTTTTTCGTATGAAGGAAAATTCAAAATAACGTTTTCAAGTTGCAGTTTTTGCTCCGAAGAAAGATCATGAAAAATTAAATTGGGGTTTTTATCTACCTCGAGACAGTCAATAGATGGAAATATTTGTGGCGCTATAGCATACGCCTTCCAAAAGTCTACACCTAGGTAAGCTACCTGGGACAAGGTTGGCACTATGTAAAAAACGATTGGTTTAGTAACTCCTTTGAACGTTACTGGAAGTGTGCAGTGACCTAAAACTGGGTTTTTTGATCCACTTGCTGTGGATATGCTTGAACGAAATTTATCAAATTGAATGTTGTGACTTGCCAAAAATTCCAAACTTCCCTTTCCCAAGACTGTCACATTTGCCCCTGAGTCCAAAAGACATGTTAATTCAGTATCAAGTATTTTAATTCTAGCATATGGCCTTCCATCATCAGAAGTAGTCAAGCAAGTGGTTTCTAAAATTTTCCTATATGTTTTTCTAATGGCATACCTCCTACGACATTTTAGAATTTGTTTTGAAATAGCAGGTTGAAAAAATGGTTGTACGTCTGGTGGTTTTGGTGGACGGGAGAGCAAAGCCCTCTGTGAAGGTTTACTCTCGTTTTCCAAATTAAACTCGGGTTTTATTTCGAGGAACGAGCATCCCCGGTCGCCCACTCGCTCCGACGCCTGTTTCCCTGATGTGGATTTTTACACTCTGGTGTAGTAACACCCCTTTGTCCACATTTGAAACAGAAAAGGGATCGAGTCTTTTCTTGGCAATAGATATAACTATGGCCCGAATTTAAACAGTTCCAACAAATTATTCGAGAGTAATCTCCCTTGACATAAGGTCTACTTATATTCAAAGCCTCTACTTGTGGGTCAAATTCGTCCTCAGAACAATCATCGCGTACAGTATCACCTGAATCAATGGAGACTTCATCCACTTGACGGGGTCTATTAATCGGGTATTTTGAAATGCTATTTGCCCTCAAAGATTTCTCCGCCTCCCTAAGCAAATCTCGATAAGAATCTAAATCATCGGGTCTCGAAACAAAAGTCATATTTAGTAATTCAGGTCTAACATTTTTCCTAATAATTTTTATTAGGGCATCATCGTCCATAGGGGTTCCCAGTTTCAGATTTAACTTAACTATAGCGGAATGGAAATCATCGTAACTTTCCTTCGGAAGCTGTTTTCGTGACGAAATTTTCATCAAGATGTCCAAATCGCTTTCTAACGCACCGAATTGCCTAGTTATTGCCCTTTTTAACAATGGATATGTTGCCCTAGGGTTTTGTTTGATGTACATCCAAAACCATGTTTCCGCCTTGCCCTTTAAAAATATGTGAAAGTTGGCCATTAAATAGTCCAATGGACATTGACTACGCTGAGTAAGAGTGTCTATTTTGAATAGGAAGTCGGATACGTCCTCTTCACCACTAAACGAAACGTTCCAATCCTTCAATTTTATGAACATAGATGCCGAAGAAGCATTTGAGTTCATATTGGAACTTTGGGAATTAATTCCCGGAGACTCGATTGTCGCCCTTGCACCTCTGGACTGGCCCAGATCCCTCCTAATATCGTTCAGTTCTCGCCTGAACTCCTCTTGAGTGTTCCTCATGGCGTCCCTTACGTAATTAATCAAGGCGTCAATGTTGCCCGTGTCCGACGACTGAGCGCCATCCTCTTGCGAGGGTGGAAGAACCGTGCTATCCCTTGTGGCCATAATTAAATTTTCGTTCAAAATGGGCTGATTGTCAATAAAACCAATTGGATGCACCAAATTCAGCAAATTTTCCGTAGTCAAATCAGATAGAGATCTCTCGAGTATCTCACAATTTGAAACTTCCCTGTCGTTAAGACTTCTGTCCGATTGAGCACTAGAATTTAGTGACCTCGGAACCGAAGATGTCCTTACCGCTCTTATACTGGTGTCCGACCGCGAAGTCCCTAAACTGACTACACTACTCGACCTCTGACCTACTGAAGTACGACCGCGACCTCTAACTACTGTAGCGGGTTTAATATTCCGCGCTCCCACAGAAGATCTACCTCTCACGCTAGATGATGCTTGACCCGGGTTGGTACTACGCGTAACTGGTTTATTTTTATCAGTGCCGGATCGTGTGCTAGGTTTGTGCATAATGCACCAAGCAACTGTAGGTTAGAAAACGCGGCTACCCAGGAAGGGTTAATCAAGTCAAATTTAAAATAAAAAAAAATTTTCCAATTAAGGCAATTAATCAAGATGGTCGGGAACGCAGATGGAATGAAAAATTGAGGAAAAAAAAATTGTTCAGAATGACGTAAAATGCTCAAAGTGCGTAAGGTGGTTAAAATTTAAAGCAAAAAGTATTATCGGGGAATCGTCGTAACCAAAGGGTTAACGAATTCAATAATAAGAAAAAAAAATATTTACGATATTTCTTCCTGACAAATTCCAGGAAAAATTTCTTGGGCAAACAAATGGACAAAAGGTGCAAAAAGTGTTCAAAAGATGATCAAAAGAAAATAGAAAAAATTTGAAAATTCACTAGCTGTAAAAAAAAAATTCTTCTTTTCAATTTTTTTCTTTTTTCTAAAAAAAATTTTCTATAAATTCAGATTTTACTAAAAAAAATTTTTTTATTAATTCAAATTTTAAATGTTTTTTTAAAAGAATTTTTTTATAAAATTCTTTGAAATTTTCTTAAAAGTTCCTTTACAATATCTAATTATGTATAAAGAGTATTTTTATGTTTTCGTAGTTTAAGTTTATATTTTTTTTTTTTTTTTTTTAAATTTTCATAAAAATTTGGATGCTAAGAAGAACTGGCAGTGGCATGTATAACGATTGTTTTGTAAAATAATAAAAAAATATATTCGTAATTGTAATAAAAAGAAATACGCGTAAAAAGGCTATGATACCATGTATCCTGTCTCTCCCTACTTCATCGACCATCAAATCTGTTCCTATGACAGAATATGATGCCTCGACAATATTTCCCAAAATTACTTTTTCCTGTAAACATTTCCAAAAACTGTGTCGTGTCAAACATATGATTTCAACCCTGGATCATCCAACATCGTGCCTACCGTTTTTAAAAGAGACAGTCAGGCAAGGGCTTAGATGATTCAGGTTTGTGCTACATTTTGTCCTATGAACATAGTATTATCACCGCGATAATACTGACCTCTACTTGGAATCAGTCCCAGACTTGCAATAATCCCTATAATCAAAAACAAAATTTGGATGTAAAAACACAGTCAAGAAACAATATAATATTTCACGCGTACCATGGTTTGCATGGCAATTGAATCCAGGTTACGGAATCCCAGAATTCATGACTCTACAACCGAAGCACTAAATTAAATATTTACAAGAAAAAATTACGAATTTAAAAAAAAATATAGTCATTTCCTCTTTCCCCATTAAAATGACTTTTCACTTGATTTAAAAAAAAAAAGTTCATTGTCACCCTACGGGTGCTTTAACGTTGGGCGCCATATATGTTACGGCGCCAACCTGTTCATTAGGTTGCGAAAATTCGAACTCCACCATACAGGTGGCTTAACGTTGGGCGCCATATATGTTACGCGCCGTTACAAAACCTTTAAAAAAAATTAAATAACGATCCAAAGACCGGTTAAGGGGGTATAATAGCTGACCCGCTAGCTCAACAGCAAAATTTGCTCTTAACCAGGGTTTTGGCACGTAAGCATATCCATACTTCACACCCCTGGAAGTATGTTTAAAAATACCACGAAATTTAAAGTATCTATAAAAAAAAATGCAAAATTTTACACCGCTGAGGAAAGAAAAAGAAAACGACTATTTTAACCATCACACTGTGTGATAATATGGCTAGGTGTTGCGCCATATAGGGGTACAATATTCCCTACACCTCCCTATGACAGGCTGGTACCCTACACTTTAACTATCCTGTCCCGTATACAAAAACAATCGCTAATTTATGGGATACTTACCCTGACCAATTTCTCCCTAGCATCCATTCAAAAAAAAAATTTTAGAAATTCATTTTAAATTTCAATTCAATAACAACATTTTTTCTTTCTTTATTAATAATAAACGCATATGATTATAATAACTTTAATAATTGATTTTATTGTTGTAATAATTTCTCTTTTTTTTTTCTGACAAAATTTAGTATTATTAATTCTTTCACATTTAGTTGTTTAAATAATTTTTCTTTTTTTTCTCGGTTTATAAATATATTTTATTTAGCCTTAAGATTTAGTTCCTCCAAACAGGTTATTTGCAGGTTTCAATAGTAAGTTTGTTTAATAATAAAATTGGTGAAAACCAAAAGAAAATTTATTTAAACCAAAATTTAAAATCTAAGTTTAATATTCAAATTTCTATTTGTAAGATTTTTTTTTTCTCTATTTTAATTTTTTTTTCTTTTACTAAGTCTTATGGTTTAATGTGCACATTTGTATTGATATTACTTTGTTTCTTAAGGCTTGTTCTACAAAAATTTAATGATAACAATTTAAGTTTGTTACTTACAGCATAATTTTATATACGGCATATTTTCGTTTCCTACATAGCTTAAATTTACAAGGTTATCCATTTGGTGGTGGTTATTTGAATCATTATAATCTCAATCTATGAATAAACAGATGCAGATGGAATGAAAAGACCTTTTGTCTTGTTAGTTGGGTCGTTGTTGCAGCTATTATTTAATGTGGTTGGTATTACAGATGTAAATCTTGCTGGACACATAACAATATTTTAATGTCTGCTTTTGGTATGGGCGCAGCCATGCGACGTGTAAACGCTCTCGGCGTTACAATCAAACGATAACTTTGCTCAAAACACCGTCAATTAGGAATTCGACATCGTTTTACAACGATTAGGCCCACAAAATATAATGAATCGGGTTGTTATTGTCGCAATATATTACCGTAGCAAGTAGGTTAATAACACCTGGTGGTTCTTATTTCAAGAAGGCTTGACTTTTTATGTCCTTTAATTCTGACAAAATTACTTAAACGAGATGATTGTTTCCGCACAATTTGTTGTTACAGTAAAGAAAAAGTTAATTTAACTGTATGGAGTGATAAAAAATTTAGCATTGTCAGAATGACACACAAAAAAAAATTTTGAGGCAAGAGTCTTGGCGCTTTAATTAACTCCTTGACTGATGACAGCGATTTTGAGAATTTTTAGTTCAAATACAAGTTAACCCAATTTAAGCAGATTAACCATAATACACAAATTCACTTAATAAGGCTGACATAGTTATTATTTCATAATTTTGAAATCTTTTGTAGGTATAATATGTTTTTTTTTGTTTAACAACAATTTTTCATGTAATTTTTTTGCACAATAAAATTTTCTTAACTTTATAGATTTTTTCCTCCTTTTTTTCTTTTTTTTTAAAAAAAAACATTACAATAAGTGAGGATACAGTTAGCTATTTGTATAGCCTTTTGTTTAAATTTTCTTTTTTTGTTTTTTTATAAATTTCATAGGTTTTTCTTATATCTCTGGTTGGTCTTTTTTTCTTTATTATAAGTTTTTTTTTTTTTTTTATTTTCTTTAGAACACTTTTATTTTACAACTTTCGCACCGACCTCTCAACCGTCACGATCAACCCCAAGAAATCAACTGCCAAAACCCAACTGACTAAAATTTCATCATCATTCTTATTAGAATGCGTTTCATTCATAAGAAAAATGTTTTTCCTCATTTGTCATTCCATCCTTCGCCCGTTATTATTGTTGTCGCGAGAGAGATAATACACATGTATATGTGTATGCATGTATTTGTACAAGCAATCGTGATGGGGAACACATTTAACTCTGCAGTAGTGTTGGTCATTTGACGTTTGTATAAGTCTCCTACGCAGTGCAGGTTGCGAAAACGTCTGTATGTATTTTTATCTTCTCTCAGAGAAAGAAGGAACACGAAAAATCATATCATACGCAATGACAACCAAGGTTACAGTACTCAAAACGAGTTTCTGTTAACGGTGGTATCAGGCCACTTGTTGTATGTCATGATGTAAAAGACATTGGTTTTACGACAAGATGAGAGTTGTTACCAACTGAAAGACATTTGCATGATACCGTAAGCGTAATATGCGAATGGTAAAAGAATGCAAATAAGTATGAGAAAATAATAAAAAAAATGCATGTTTGGCGCAAGATGATGCAATTTAATGGTACAGTTGCGTGTTTCAATATATTAGGTAAGGGCAAAAGTACGTGATCAGAAAGAACTACAGAAGAAATATTTAAAAACGACGCAATTTAAAGTTATGGTTGCAGGACTTAACATATTGGGTGAGGGTAAAAGTCATGGTATGAAAATACAAAAAAAAATCCGTAACATTGTATGAAATATTTAACGCTTCTTAATGTTTTTTTGCATTTTTTTTATTTGATCGTAAGCAACACTTCTTTATGTGAAATATAAGAACTACAACAAAAAACACATGCAGTCTATTTTTGGACGCTTTAAAAAAGTACAGCAATAAGAAAAATGATACAATAGCGTGACGAGGATTGTAGTAAAAAAAACAACAAAAACAATTGCAGAAAAAAAACCTTTCACACTTTTTAAACAACAGAAACAACAACAACATTATAAGAAACAAAATAAATTTTTGGTTGGTTTCAAAGTTGGTAAAAAAAAACAAAATCCCCTTTTAAATTTTTTCAAACTGTTAAGTTAAATACATCAAATACAAAAATAGAATGATGACGAAAATCATATCGAGTCGGTCTGCCGCCATTTTTGGTCACATTTCTTCTTCATTAGCAAAGGAAAGGATGCAGCAGCAGTGAGTGATGAAGAAAACATTGTGTGTATAAATAAGACTTCGTTCAAAAATTATTCCAACAAAAAAATGAGCCTCAAAGCCAGCCGGCCGCTCTGCTCTGCTTCATCTTCTTCAACAGTGCGCGTCATTGCTTGTGCAAAAAATTTTTTGTTTGAATCAGCAAAATTATTTGTTTGAAATTTATATGAATTTCAGTAAACTTTTTGTTTGATTCAGTTAAATTATTTGTTTAAAAAAATCGGTGTTTTTTTTCAATGAACAAAATGCAAATAAATTGCTTAAATATGCGAATTTGTTTATATTTTTATTGTTTGATTCTACAAATTTTTTGTTTGAATTGGAAAAATAATTTTTTCTGTGTGTTTAATAGTTAGAGCTATCTAGTTTCCACTGTAGTAGACCGAACTCCAGCCTAGTTTACGAGCAAAAATCAGCCCTGAGCAGAACCTTTTTTAAAATCATCCTCCAACGAAGGGGTTTACCAATCACTTGGTAACTTGGAACTTGGTCAGCAGCAATCTTAAAAAGAAATGTCAATTTTAACTCTCGAAAAAGCTATAAAGCCCGGGAATTGAAATCCAAAAGGACGAATACGCAAAACCTCTGCGGTAGAATTCCGTAGGCAAAATAAAAAATACACTGTACAAGCAGGACTATATTCTTCAATTCCTCCTAAATCTTCTATATTCATATACTATAGAGTTGTAATATTGAAGAATAGGTTTTTCAATACTGATAATAATATCAATGAAGAAGATTATAACATAGTAAATGGAATTTTCTTGAGCTTAGTAGAAATTGCCTTAAGTCAATTTACTGTATTTACAATAAACTATATAGCGGGATCCCAATATTAAGTGCGGAAACAAACTTGTTATTAATTTTAGAAGTTTGAAATCTCAACCTCATTTAAATATTTTCTATCAAGGATGGAACAATTGGTACGATCGTTCTTTTTTATACTTTTATACACTACAAGAGTGAAGAGGGTATAATTCGTTTGTGCTGATATGCGTAACCCATTCGGAATCACTTTTTAATCTAACAATGTCGATCCGTCCGGCCGGCTGGTTGGCTGGTTGTCCATGTAAACATTGTGCAAAAGTACAGCTCACAATTCTGAAGAGTTCGATCAAATTTGGTACATACGGTTTAAACGTCATAAGGACGAAGCCTGTTGAAAATGGTGAATAAATTCACATGTTTCCCATACAATCTTCTTTTCGGAATAGAGGCTCTGGGCCCATCAGCTAAGTTTTTATGTTGGTATTACATTAAATTCGGTCAACAAATCTTATACTTTCTTATTCACTCATGACTATGGATGTTTATTTTTATCTTTGTAGGTCGAATATTAACAAAAATTCAAAAAGTACTAGATGAAAAACAAAAAGTACCAACATTTTTCATCTTATAGGTTCTTATTCACTCAGTTACCTGCACCTATATTATTATAATATTTCAATATTAAAGAAAATTAAAAATAATCACATGAAGCACGGAAAAGTAAGAGAAAGAAATTTAATTTCCCGTATTTCCCCTTTTTGAGACTTTTTTCTTCCCATAGAGGTTCGGTTGACAAAAATGAAGCGTTCTTAACTGTTTGGCCTGTTCCGATTTATACAGTCGAAATATTCGAAAACCGGTATCTGACAAATGTCGAAAAACCCGATTTTTTTTATTATTTGATGATTGAAAAAAAAAAAAAAAATTTTTTTATTCTGCATATATGTTAGTAGCAAATTTGAACGCTTATAACTCTGAAATTATTGAACAGATTTTAATAAAATAAATATTGTGCACTATGAGTAAATACCTTTCAAATAGTGTATATTTTGTTGAAGTCGGTTGACATACAGAGGAGGAAAGTGTTCTTAACTGTTTTGCCTTTGCCGATTTGTACATATATAGATTTTATTTATTTAAAATTGAAAAAAAAACACTTGAAAATTCAAGTAAAATTTTGATTTTTTAATCTTTTTGTTTTTTTTTGTAAAAGGATAACTTTGATACAAAGATGTTAAGTAATGATTTGATAATGCTAATGATTGCTACTTAACCTTTTTTGTGAGATTCTTTAATTCATCAAACAATTACAATTAGTTCAACTAATTCCCATTAGATAATTTAAATTTTTATTCCAATGGTAAAACTAATTGCAATTAGTTGCCATTAGCAAAAAAAAATGGTTTATCTTTACAGTTAGAAATCTAATTGACTTCTGCTAATGCAATTAGATATTCAATTAGCTCGAATTAGATAAAATTAAATATCCTAATTGAATATCTAATTGCATTATCAGAAGTCAATTAGATTTCTAAATGTAAAGGTAAACCAATTTTTTTTTTGCTAATGGCAACTAATTGCAATTAGTTTTACCATTGGAAACAAAATTTCATTTATCTAATGGGAATTAGTTGAACTAATTCTAATTGTTTGATGAATTAGAGAATATAAACCAATTGCATCAATTGCTAATTCAAATTGGAATTGAACATGTATGCTTTGATACAATATACATTTTCTTTCGAAACAACAAGAAAAATTTCTCTAAAAATTTTATACATGTAAAGACCCTCTCTCTCTCTTTCTGTTGTAGTCTTTTTCTATAGATAATTAATACTATTTAACATGTTATCAGATCTTCTTAAAAAAAAAACTAAAATTAAAAAGGGTAATATTTCCAAGATTTTTCCAAGATTAAAAAATTAACTTTTACAAATTTCTCATAAAAATGTAATTGAAAAATTTCCTAAAAAATAATAAAAATATTAACTTTACCACAAGCGAAATTTAACATTTGGTACACATGGTCTTGCGAAAGAACAAATGCAAAATATCGGAGCTCTTTTGTTAAATCCAACAACAAAATACTCTGTGTATTCCGTTAGATTGCAAAAAAGCCCTACAATATTTTGCATTTGCACTATCCCAAGACCATTTGCCCCAAACAAACGCTGCCATGTTTTTGGAGCCGGCAGGATATATCAAAACAAACATTTAATAAACCCCCTAAAAATTAATACAGAGAGCAACAACAACGATTTTTTGGGGGTTGATAAATTTGTTGGGGTACTATTTAATTTTTTAATTGGGGGTTATTTCCTATGAAATAAGATCCCAATAACTGGTTATTATTTCATTTCAGTTTGGCGTATTATTTCATTTCGTTGGGGTCCTATTCAATTTTTATAATGACAGAAAAAGTTAATAGTAGTTTTCTAACTATAAAAAAAATAGTTTTTAAAAGTATTTGAATTTAATTAATGTGATAATTGAATCAATTATTATTTTTTTTTTTTTGTTGAAATTAAATTAAAAATAAAATTTTGATTTAATTAAAATTTTAGTAACTCTGAAATAAATGTTAAATTAAAATATTAATTAAATAACAAAAAAACTTTAGTGATTTTTTCGTTTAAAATAAAATAATTTAAAGCTGTAAAATTGTTGTTGGGAAATGACAAAACCTGAGCTATTTTAATTAAATCAATTGACACATTGTTTGAAACGGCAAAGTTTCTTTAGCCTTTTTTTTAAATTAAAATTAAAAATATCATTTAGTCTGGGATCACGCTATGAAAGTTTTCTTTCAGAAAGTCTAAGTTTATTGGTGAGAGGGGACACAGGAACAGCATGTTCTCTTCCCCTCTCACCAATAAACTCAGACTTTTTGAAAGAAAACTTTCATAGTGTGAACCCAGACTTATTAAAAAAAAAATATATATTTAAAATTTTTACAAATTTTAATTACTCTATATTAGAGCGACTCACCAAAAAAAGTGCTCGATGTACCCTAAAATGAACCTTGGACTTTTTTAAGATGACATTTTAAATATTTCGGCTCCAGCTTTGACCTCTCGTGAGGTCCAGCTCGTGGTCGTGGATCATTTCTTTTTTTCTTTCTTTAGTCCTATTTTCATCCACACACATATTACACATATTAGAGTTACTACAAAATTGCATTTATATATATTCCAGAGCACCGTGTAAAATGCATCTAATTTGCACAAATCTAAATTATTTACATACCAAGATGAAATACTTGGCAAAAGATAAAATTTGATACCCATATTGCTCTATTTAATACGAAGGGTAACCAACCCATTGCATTTTAGTCAAAACGCGAACTAGCACGAATTTAAAAAAAAGCTGAGACACGTATTAAATTAAATCGACGAAAGATTAAAATACGTTAATTTGGCACTTTTATTACAAACAATCCCGAACAAAAAATTAAAAAACCGTTTTTTATTTACAGAAAATCCTTAAAAAAGAACATGGATGATCGTCCTTGGACAAATTTTATATATACAGTTGGACGCTTTCTTACGATATCCAACTTGAATATGTTGGTAAGGAAACAGATTCTTAAAGTAATAAAACATGCAAAAATATACCCTTTTTCAAACTGGTCCAGCTCACGAGAGGTCAACCCTGGAGCCGAAATATTTAAAATGTCATCTTAAAAAATTCCAAGGTTAATTTTTAGGAGGGTACATCAAGCACGAATTTTGCTTCCATACAACTTGAGTCGCTCTAATCTATATATGTAATCATTTTGGTGATAGATGCAAAATCAACAAATTGTTTGCTTCTATGAATTCTATGAATTTGGTGATTAGAGACAATTTTTAATTTTTTCTGTATTTGGGATTTTAGCATTTGAAATAAGGACCCAAATTTTGGGGTGTTATTTAATTTCTTTTCGCATATTGTTAAGCGTTTAAAATTAAAATTTAAACTATTCCTCATAACTTTTCAGGTAATTGACATCGCGAAGCAACTGAAAGTATCACCAGTACCTGCCATTTTTATCGATGACTTTATTATGCAAATTTTACAAAATCCTATTAAATTTTCCGCTTACAATTTTTACGATTTAAATTTGTCCACTTTATTTAAAGTAAGTTTTTTTTTTAAGTCTTAATGTTTCTATTCAAATATATTCATATTTATATAACAACTTTCTTTTCAGATTTTCGTTTTGGTATTCGACTCTTTGGTGATTTTTTTGCAAACTTTTCTCTTTAACACGAGTTACCGAAGGCAAATAGCCATTGAAAAACAAGGATATTAATCAATAAAGTAAAAAAAAAAAACAAAAAAAAATTTTAATTTATTACAAAGATGAAGGTGTTTATTATTTAGCCTTCAAATTCGAAAACATGTTTCGAATTGTAATTTTTTTTTTGATTTTTCTTTATATTGTTACACGTAAAGTTTGTGGCAAAAATTTATTTTATTTACGCACGCAATATGATAACACTAGGCTACGTTAAAAGTATTTTTTGCAAATGGTCCTAATATTATTTTTCAAACTGAGACTGATTTAAATTAAATTAACATACCAATAGCAAATGAACATACATTTCAGTAGAATCCAATGTATGCAGAGGGAAGATTTGGAAGATTTCATTAATAAAAAAAATTTTAAAACCGGGCTAAAATTAAGAATTCTGGCGAACCTATGGCCGCCTTCCTGATATGTCAATAGACCAAAAACTTTAATTCGAATACAGTCCTAAATTGCCATCTGAAATTTTGTTCCAATTGGACTAACCGTTTACACTGAATAGTTTCCATTTTTTCCACAATCTCCCACTGTGCAGCAGTAAAATTACTTACTTTTCTTACTAATTTGATAAGTGTTTAACAAGTAGTTTTATTTTGTAGCCTGGTGTTATTATCAATCGATTTATTATAAGTCAAGGCAAAATGTAAAACAATAATTAGTAGAAAGTTTATTTTAGCACAAAGCAAAAATAAATAAAAAAAAGAAACTTAATTTTTGCAATAGTAAGACATTTGAAACACGCTAGTCCTTCATACTTACGGCTTTCTTACGGCTTTTATAGCGTTTTTGAATCGTAAATTGTTCATGTTTAAAGGTCTTACATTTAAAAATAAAGAAGTTGACTTTAGATATTTTATTCGTTAATCAATAAAGCTGATGTTTTTTTTATTAAATTTGATAGACATGATGGCGGATACAAAAGATTATTGCAAATAAAATAAAATATTACTTAAAGACATGAGAAAAGACGCCTAAACAAAAGGACTTAAGGAGTTTTTCTAATAAAATCCTTTTGTAACAATTTGTTTTATTTGTTAAAAGGATTCTAAAAAATGTTAAAAAAGAAAACAAGATTGTTAGATATCATTGATTTCTTTTGAGATTTGAAAGAGAGACCACAATAATTCATACAGTATGTTGTAATGTCTAAGCTTTTCTTTTGTTATGCATGCCGAGGTTTCAAATTATTTAAAATAACTTTCCCTTTTTATGCCTTTTTAGTCATCTTGATCTATGATGACTAGGGTGTTCAATTAATCGGGTTTTATTTTTGTTCGTTTAAACGATTAAGCGATATTTGGCATTTTTAACTTATTCGATTAAACAAATAAAATTTTAAAATAAATCGATTAATCGAATAATTCGAAAGCCAGAAATTTAATAAATGCCAAAGTGTTTTTTCGATAATTTTAGAAAAAAATTAAATAAACTCTCTTTTTAAATAAAACTGGTCAATGTAGCTCCAAATAGGGATGGGCAAATTGAAAAAATATATCGATATATGTATATCGAATCGATATTTTTTAAGAGTATCGATATTTATTATTTCAAAAATATCGATGTATCACGTATGTTGCTGAAACTATTACCAAATTAAAAAAATTAATATATATGTATATAAGACTGGTCGCATCTTGTATGGGATTTTTTTTTTAAATTTAATTGTTTGCGCTGCTTAAAATATGAGGTTTGGTGTAAGAAATCATGATCTAATTTTTCAGGTCAATCCGACGGTGCCTAGCCGTGCCGGGTGGGGCCCAAAGTTCCCCATATTATAAAAAAAAACATCTTTTCTATCAGATCTTTATAGTTATACTAGTTGAAAAGCCGAAAATCAAAAATATGGCTTCGTTACGATCTTCCGCAAAGAAAGTACTTCAAGTGTGCCAAATTTCAGCTTCCTATGTCATCAGATGGCTTCAGAAAGTTGCGGAAAGAATAGGACATACATGCAAACATCCTGACATACTAAGAAATTATATATTGTATAGATAGATAAACATATCGCACCTGTTCATCAAAAGTAACACAACTCAAAATTTACAAGTTTTCAGTAGAGGCAAAAAACTAATTCCGCCAATATTATGGAATTATTGTTATAAACAAATATACCGTTATAAAGGAAACTCACTAATATTTCAATAAAATCACAAAATTTATTTCTCTTCTTCCTTTTTCCGAAATTATTACGGATTTTTGATTTAATACAGTTTTCATGAAATTTCTTGATCTACATGTCAATATTATTTCAAGTTATGCTTATCACAACCCAAAATCAACAGCTATTGATAAACAGATTTTTAACATGAAAACAATCACAACTCGAATTAATACAGTTTCGCTGATTCATTTGAGCACCCTAACCCTTGAACACTTCAACGCAACTAAAATTACAACTCTTTAATTGATAATTTTATTCTAATTTCTTCGACCTTTTTTAAATATTTTTCTTCTTTAATAATTCTTGAGCTTAAGGTCACTTTTATTTTAAATATTTCTTTTATTATTTGTATCGATATATCCTGAAGAAGATTTCCAAAGGAAATCGAAATATCGATACAAATAATAAAAGAAATATTTAAAATTAAAGTGACCTTAAGCTCAAGAATTATTAAAGAAGAAAAAAAAAAAACTCTTTAATTGAATAAAAACAAATAATATGAGTACGCAAAGAAAGACATAACGGCATTTCTCTCATGAAATATTACAAATAGAATACCAAAAATTTTACAATGGTTAGATATGGTAACCATACACTGTTTCCTTCAAAAAAATGGAAAATAGAATTTTTGGAGTTGTGTTACTTTTGATGAACAGGTGCGATATCTTCGCGCTCGAAAACGCTTTAGCTTATTGAAAAACTAAAAAAAAAAACGAAATTCCGCAATAAAATTTACTTTAAGAAAGGTAAAATGTTTTTCTTATATGCGCAGTCGTTTTAGAAACATAATTTTTTTCTGGAAAAAAAAATAATTTTTTTATTAAAATTTCGGAATTTTTGTTTTTAAAAATTCATAAAAAATTGAAAAATGCAGCTTTGCTTCTAATTTTATGCAGACATATAAAAAACAACATTGCAAACAAAACAAGCTATAAATGATAAAAATCTGTAAACAACTTTTGATTTTATGTATTCACAAAAGATGTGGCGGTTTAATAAAATTCTTAAATTAATTAAAATTTTTCGTCTTTTGTGAATACAAAAGTTGTTAACAGATTTTATTCATTTATAGCTTGTTTTGTTTGCAATGTTGTTTTTTATATGTCTGCATAAAATAAGAAGCATAGCTGCATTTTTCAATTTTTTATGAATTTTTAAAAACAAAAATTCCGAAATTTTGATAAAAAAATTATTTTTTTTTCCAGAAAAAAATTATGTTTCTAAAACGACTGCGCATATAAGAAAAACATTTTACCTTTCTTTTCGGTTTTTATTAGTTTTTCAATAAACTAAAGCGTTTTTGAGTTACGCGAACAAATGTTGTGCAACCTACTTAATTTTCGAAATAACGGTATATCTCGAAAACCAAAGCCAACATAAAGAAAAAAGTTTTAACTTTCTTAAAGTAAATTTTATTGCGGAATTTCGGGTTTTTTTAGTTTTTCAATAAGCTAAAGCGTTTTTGAGCGCGATCATATGTTAATCTATCTATACAATATATAATTTCTTAGTATGTCAGGATGTTTGCATGTATGTCCTATTCTTTCCGCAACTTTCTGAAGCCATCTGATGACATAGGAAGCTGAAATTTGGCACACTTGAAGTACTTTCTCTGCGGAAGATCGTAACGTAGCCATATTTTTGATTTTTGGCTTTTCAACTAGTATTACTATAAAGATCTGATAGAAAAGAGGTTTTTTTATAATATGGGGAACTTTGGGCCCCACACGGCACGGCTAGGCACCGTCGGATTGACCTGAAAAATTAGATCATGATTTCTTACACCAAACCTCATATTTAAAGCAGCGCAAACAATTAAATTAAAAAAAAAAAATTGCGACCAGTCTAATGTATATAAGTATATACATATATGCACAAATCTTATTATTATTCCAAATATATATAGGGACATATATTGTTCCAAAACCGCATAAAATAAATCTTTTCAAGTTCGTTTGACTTTACTGTTTTAATTAGAAATCTTTCTTAATTCTTCTTCTTATACAGGGTGGCCCAAAATTACCGAAGGGGTTTGAATTGCTTATAGCTTTTTTATTATAAAGAAAGAGGAATTATAAATTCGTTAATTTTGGGCCACCCTGTACATGCAGTCTACAGCTGACATGAAATGTTAAGTATAGACCCATTATGTTAGAGGTTTTCTCATGTTATAACACGGTTGTTAATACAAATGTTTTAACAACGCTTTTATAACATCATTTTATAACAGCAAATCATGTCAGTTGTAGACGGGCAATTATAGATCTTCATGTTAGTTTAAAAAACATATGATGCATGCAGTGATGCCAATACTAAAAAACATCGAATTCGATAGTCGTATTTCAATATTGATACATCGATATATCGGTATTTAAAATATCGGCGATATATATCGATTATTTTTTTTAAATATCGATATTTTGATATATCGATATCTTTTGCCCATTCCTAGCTCCAAATTGTTGCTTCACTTTCGGGAACTTAGATTTTAAAAGAGTCAGTATAACATAAGAATTTTTGAAACTTTTCACGGACATTCCATCCTCTGCTATGCTTCTGCTTATAGTTTCATCTTTAGAATCTATCAAAGTATCTTGTTTAAAATATTTATTCATTGAACCACTGGTAGCCCCCTTTGATTTTGTTATTGGAGCATCTGCTTCAAGTACTATGTTATAGTCACTGTGTAAGTGGTTAATTAGTGAAGATGTTGAAGAACATTTTAAAACACGTTAAAACATTTTTGGACACCTGTTATATTTAGCCAAACTCCAAACTCATTCTAAAGAGGGAAACGCATGAACTTTTTTGTTAAAAAATACGGGCGTGTTCTAGAAATCGAAATGAAGTGGATTTAAAATCGAGCAAATTTTAAAAACGACCCTGCAATGAAAGTTCATAAAAATATTCCATTTTATCATCTTTATTCTTTAAGTATCTATTATTCATGCAAGAACAACACTCAAAACCACGAAAAAACTACTGTCATTTAGTAAATAATTGAATTTGAATTTACGTTCGATTTCAATTTCACTTCATTTCAATTTCTAGAATATACCCGATAAAATAATATAATTCTTTGAGTAAACATACCACTTTTGTCGTGTTATTAAAACTTGGTGAAAAAATGGAAGCTAAATTACTCACTAAACATGACTGTTTTTTTTAATTAAAACCGACACATACATTTGGTTTGTTTATTTGACTTAAAACTTTAAAAAATAGATACTGGGAATTATTTCCTTCCGAAAGTTACTTTATATTATATTCAACATTTTTTTTTATTTTTCGAATTTATTCTATGAGCTAAATTTCAGTTATGTATTTTATAAAGCTTTTTTGTAATAGTTCTATTCCTACAATTTTTCAGAAATGACTTTATACACCACCAGACTATTATATTGTATTTTCTATTTACATTTTACCTTAGCCTTCCGTTGGAAAGCAATGAGGTATATTGAATGTACAGAAAAATTTACAATTATTAGACACCAGCAGAATGTAATGCATGTCTAATAATTGTAAATTTTTCTGTACATTCAATATACCTCATTGCTTTCCAAAGGAAGGCTAAGGTAAAATGTAAAAAGAAAATACAATATAATAGTCTGGTAGTGTATAAAGTAATTTCTGAAAAATTGAAGGAATAGAACTATTACAAAAAAAGCTTTATAAAATACATAACTGAAATTTAGCTCATAGAATAAATTCGAAAAATGAAAAAAAATTTTGAATTAAAACTTTAAAAAAATTCTACATTTAACAGAAATACTATATATTATTATTATTATTCGATTAATCGGTATAAATTCTTCGATTAATCCTTTAATCAAAATAACAAATTTTTAATTGTTCTAACAATTAATTGCTGAAATTGTTCGATTAATCGAACAAGAATTAATCGACTGATCCCCCTAATGATGACTGACACCTTAGTAGTTTCAATTCAAAAGGGACTACATCACGTATACGCAATTGATAGATATTTACAATTTAATAGAAAATTATTCATACGCACTAGTGAACCTTTAAAATTAATCAACAAATACATATTCATTTTTCAGAAATTGTACATTCATGCGGCAATTTGTAAATATCCATTAAATATTACAAATATCCGTATTGTAATTGCACTTTTGCATATTTCAGTGAAAATTTATGTAACATATGTATTTCAAATACAGTTTATCTTAATTAAACGAAATTACACAACACTTAAATGTAAATGCATATGAAATACATGTGCAATTTAACGAGGGTTAACTGCGAAGGAGGTTGTTTTTTTATTGTCAAATTTGTACGCTACATTAGATAACGAATACTTTGTGGCTGAAATTTAAGCCGTTAAACTCTACGATAAATGTGATCAAAATTTATCTGTCATTAAGGTTTTTACACACCTGATACATTTTAATGCGTTTAACCAATCAAAAATCAGCCTTATATCTGGAGTTGCCAGAAACCAAAGTTCAAATAACTGGGCAACGTAAAATATTCAGCTGGATTTTGAAAAAATAACTGAACAATTTAAAAATTAATATTTAATTTTTTACACGTAATAATTAAAATTCAGTTTTAGGTCATATTGGATATCGTCAGCTAAAATAGAATGTGCCATAAATGACAAAAATATTAAAAATCGACTATTTTAGTGGTCATGATGTATTTTGGTTAATAACATTATTAGGAAAACCTTAAATATGCAATTGCATGTTTTTCCTTGTGCAGCCAAGGAAGGCAGACACAATCGGATGTGTGCTGGAAACAGTGTTACCACCAGCAAAATTCAAAATTACACTTGAGATGAAGCAAAATTACCCGATTTAAATAAAATCACACCTGTGATACAATTGAATATTTATTTAATAAAAAGACATTTACAAAGAAGCAAAAACACAAAAAACTCATTCAAGGAAGATCAATATTAGTCAAACTGTTAAGATTCTTATTGTAATTTTAAGTAAATTCACAAAATTAACATTAAAGACTTAAAACAATTAATAAAACTCCTAAAATAATGAGTTTAACTCCCACATTTGGTTGCATATATCTATTAATATGCTCACTGCAAGTCCTTTATAATGGGTGTTTTTTAGCCCCATAGACCTTACGAAAGGTTAGCTGTCAAACGAACTGTCATACTGCTTTCACTTTTTGCTCATGCACATCATCATAAATAGATTCATGCTTGAACAACGCCACCAAATTATCCAAATTTGTTTTGAAATTCTGCCATCGATTTTCGCAACTTATAGGCGAGTTCGTGATTAAACTGACGCAACTTATTTTTTCACAAATGATGGCAATGTGTTGACTTAGAGAAAATAAACTGTCAATAAGACTTCAGGGCACTCATAATTTTATTCGTGACATGCAGCCAGCAATGCTCAAATGGTAATGCCGTGTATCAATCTGCGATCAAAATTAATTTTTTTTTTGTGTTGCTTACCATTTTAAGTTTCATGGTCTTACAAAATGCCCATTATACCTTATTTAGTAAACAAAATGCCTGCAGGGGTTTATACATATCCCTTTCGTATTTCAGTTTTACAACTGTAAAGGGCGTTAAATATTCTCCAAACTAAAGAATTAAAAAGCTGCAAGATAAAAATAAAATTAATTATGCGTTGCAATATTGGAAACATATCTTTCTTCATGGTTGTTTTTAGTTTGAATAACTTTTTCTATAAACTTCAGGTTCTTAGTCACTTTGATAGGCATCTTTATCCAAATCAAAGGGTTCATCTAGCGACATTCATTACCAAACTTTAGAAAATATATTTTTAATGATTGAAGTCTTTTCTTAAAAAGAAACCAAGACTTTGACTTATAAGACTTTGACTATAAGCAACAGTACAAAGTATATTTATTACAAGTACGTGTAAGTGATCAGCTGTTCAGTTGTTTTATTTTCGATAGTGTCAAAATTAGCTTACATTTTAGTGCGCCATGATTTTTTTTTTTTTTTGTTTTCTTTATGTTTGGCTGTTTGACAGTATCAAATGTTTTTACACAAACAAAATGAATGTTGTTTTTTTATTGTTGATTTGTTGTAGACTTGCATGTACTTGGTAAAAATATACTTTGCAACAGTATTTAAAAAGAAATAAATGTCATCACTGAAATCGAATCTGGATTTTATCTTAAGTCAGAATTTCAAATTACATCTGAACTACATCTAAGAGAAATTACCCACGCTCTTCCCACTACAGTACAAATTATACCAAATTCGGTTAATTACCCACAAAGTGGCAACACTGGCTGGAAATCAACACGTAAAACGCAAGAATTTAAAAAGTCGTTATTTTTTTTATTAAATTTCTGGAATAAAAGATTTTTTTTGACACAAATATTTCTCTTTTTAACAGAATTTTATAACAAAAATTATAAAAATTAGATTACTAGTGTATTGATAAGAACTTCGAAATTCTTGCGTTTTCCATTTCCAGGACACCCCTAAGTATATTTATCCGTGATAGAGGTTTCTATTAATATTAGTATTGATTTGTTAGAGCATACGCTCAAAAGAAAAATCAATCCATCCGT
This sequence comes from Pollenia angustigena, assembly GCA_930367215.1. NCBI lineage: Eukaryota > Metazoa > Arthropoda > Insecta > Diptera > Polleniidae > Pollenia > Pollenia angustigena. The sequence goes on along the minus strand of OV884059.1, from coordinate 120,207,262 downwards.
ACTCAAATCAATCCGAAGCGGTATTAATAGTACGGTGAGTACGGATTTTCTTGAATCAAGTACAGGAAGATTGATTTAAGTACGGATTTTCAATCCCAAAATAATTAAATATTTCATATTCAATCCCGATTTCGTACTTGAAATACTCCGAAAATGAGATTGATTTAAGAGTTATAAAATTGTTTTAATCTGATTTCGTACTTAAAATAATCCGAAAATGAGATTGATTTAAGTAAAACTAAGATTGAATAAATCTCAAAACGCGCTTGATTCAAGTATTATAAAGTTGATTTCATCCCCAATTTGTGCTTGAAAAAAAAAAACAAAAAAGAAATTAGAAAGAAAAAATTATAATGATTGATTTAATTACTCGTTTTACACCTTAAAGAATAATAAAACACCAACATATTACCCGATATGGTTTTAACTTTCAAAATCTTATTTACATATTTAACTAAAAATATAAACTTAATGAGAAGCAAGATTTTAAATTAACTTTTTAACCCTTCGTGGTACACATGGGTCTTGCAAGACCTTTGTTTAATGTATATAGATAACACAGGCCAACACTCAATTTGCTTCTTTGAATTTATCAACTGATTCTAGTTAATTTGGGTGCGCTGAATTCAAAACTGTCATCAGTTTGTCTCTATCAGCTCTAGTTTTCATGATATAGCTTTTTTATACCCTCCACTTATGACATCCAATTACCAATTACCCAAAATTTTTTTTTCCAAAAATTTTTTTTTTATAAAAGTTTTTTTATTTACAGTTATAGTTTTTGCCAAAAAAAAAAAAAAAAAATCCCAAATTTTTTTAAGTATTTTATTATTATTTATTTTAAATTTTATTAGATGCCTACAAGACTGACTGTTTGAAACATTCAACAAAATTTAGTCTTATAATGGGTGATTTTTTAGCTATTATCTTTTTGGCAACACTGGTTTAAACAGCTGACGCACGTTTCGTGTTTTGTTTCACTGGCAAACATCTTCAGTTTGGTCTATAATTCAACCATAAATCGTCTTATAAACGAACAACGCTTGCAAATTATTGAATTTTATTATCAAAATGCGTGCTCTGTTAAGAAAGTTCATCGCGCGCTTCTTGTTTTCAGCGATTTTGGAGTGAAGATCAGCCAGGAGCATTGCAAGAGCTACCAATGCATCCAGAAAAAGTCACAGTTTGGTGCAGTTTATGGGCTGGTGGCATCATTGGGCCGTACTTCTTCAGAAATGATGCGAATCTTAACGTAACTGTGAATAGTGAGCGCTACTCTTGCCCAAAATGCAAGAGCTTGACTTGCATGACATGTGGTTTCAACAAGACGGTGCCACATGCTACACAGCACGCTAAACAATGGACTTATTGAGAGGCGAGTTCAGTGAACATTTTATTTCACGTTCGGGACCGGTCAAATGGCCGCCTAGATCGTGAGATTTAACGCCTTTATACTTTTTTTGTGGGGCTATGGTAAAACTCGTGTCTATACACACATGCCCGCTTCAATAAACGCATTGGAAGACAACATTGAAGCATTTATTCATGAGATACCGGCCGAAATGTTGGAAAGAGTATGCCAAAATTGGACTAAGTAGATGGACTATTTGAGGCGCAATCACGGTCAACATTTGCATGAAATAATCTTCAAACATTAAATTATATGGACCGTACTATCGATTCAAATAAAGATTTCATGCATTTTTCTGAATTTTATGTGTTTTTTTTTAACTTTCCGATAGCTCTTAACTTATCACCCATTAAAAATTTTGGAAGGACATAATTTTCCATTTTTGTGAGTATAGATTATTAAAAATATTTAAAGTACTTTTACAAAAAGTCTAGCTTATTGGAAAAAACAAACGAAATCAATTTATCTATATAGATTTTGCACTTTATTTATATATATTTAGCATATAATATATAATTTGAACTGGTAACTGTACTGTATTTGAACTGGTAACTGGAAAGACCTAAAAAAACTGGACAATCCAGGCCTTTCCAGGCCGTCTGGCAACCCTTTTTATATCTCTTATCTGTGGGATATGAAACCAAATCTATGTAAGTTTTTAAGAACCCTTGCTTATAAGCTGCCAAAAGCTTTAAAGTTTTGGTTGGTTAGTGGTTTTCGTGGTACCTAATTGCTTCTGTTCGACCGCGTTTAATATGTAATTTGCAAATGTTAGGCCTTAAACAAACTTTAATTACACTGTGCAACATTTTTGAAGTTATCGAATATAAAATAGTTGGGTAATTCCATGTCAAAACGACCAAGAGTGGGACACGACCCCTTCCGAATTTAATGAAATTTGGTGAGAAGGTTCTTTTTATCTTATAAGGAACATATACGAACGAAACAAAATTTAATTTTTTTTTTTTTTTTTTTTTTTTAAAAGTTATGTCATATTCAAAATGTCATAAGTTAACTATATCCCTCCTAATTAGTTATTGTTTCACCAATATATTTGAATTGGAAACTACAAATGCATATACATTACATATATACTACAACATATAACACATTTGATTAACGCAATAATTACAACATCTACTTTCCCATCAATGTGGAAACAAGCAAAGATTATACCTGTTCCAAAACCTGATACAAATTACCGGCCAATTTTGCCTTATTTGCCAAAGTATTTGAAAGGTTAATACATACCCAGATGACTCAATTTTTGTATGAAAATTCTCTGCTCACTGAGAGACAATCTGTAGCCCGTTTCTGGATTTCTCACATCGTAAAACTTTTCGCATGAAACGTGTGAATTGCAACAAAAATAGTGTGAAATGAAACAAAAAATGGGTTTTCTCACACAAGTGTTTCTGTATCTTTTTTTTGCGAGAATTATCTGTCATTTAAATAATTTTCCAGCAATTATTGGAAGGATGCGAGAAAAAGTGTTTCTATAACAATATTTTGCGAAAAGTTTCTTTCAAGAACTGTCAAAATAAGTCACATTTGAAATTGGTGGCGAGAAAAACAAAATGAAGATATTTTGAATTTAAAATATGTTTATATACTATTTTTTTAAAATAAATAAAAAAAAAATAGAAGGAATATAAATGATGAATGCATAATTTATATGATGAAAATAAACAAAAAACAATTGTTATATTTTGTTATTTTAAATTTTTTTTAAGCCTTTTCTTGTTTTGGTTTTAATCAGTGCTGCCAGATAAATTTGTGTCAAAATCGTCAATTTCCTGAGAAAAAAATAAAAAAGATCGTCTCTTTTGTTTTAAAAGTCGTGCAATTTAAAATCAATTTTAAACAAATTTGTTTCGACTTTTATTAAAAAATAATCAAACAAAAACATAGTTAAAGTTCATGGGTATTTAATAATTTCATTAAATTTATATTTATTTTGTTAAGCTGGAGGATTATTTTTTAAAAAATTATTTATTTTCTTTAATCCGATAACAATTTAAAATTGTTATTTTTCCCTGGAGAAGTTACACAAAGGCATGAGAAAATATCATTTTAAACAAAAAATAAAATAAATATATACATATTTACAAAAACCTAGATCAAAATGGAAAATTTTTAAATTTAATCAGCTTTGATAACAGTATTATAAATATTCTGGGTTTTTATGGAATTGATAGTGACAACGTTGTTTTATATTTATATCGTATGTAGTCCGAAATAGTATATTATTGAAATTTAACTATATCGGTTTACAAATGGCTGAGATATAAATCTTTAATTTACCTATTCCTATAATCTTTTTCTTTTTTACCTGAAATAGACTTAGTAGAATAATATTTAAAATTAAAAAAATCGGTTCATAAATAAACGGGTTAAAGACCCAGTAAAATCTTCGCCTACAAAATAATATGTTAAGTAATCAGAAACACATAAAAGCACTACATACAATTCTACTGAAAAACTAATGAATTTTACAAGGGTTGTGCCAAAATGAACAAATTCAAAAGTAAGTATTTTTTTTTATCTAAATACATCCAGAAAAAGTAGTTATCGAAGTTCTTATGGAAGAAAGCTACTAAATAACGAGTGAAAGAAGCTATCCATTTTGAAAAAGTTTTTACTGGGAGACAAACAAATTCTTTCTTGCCGGAATAATGGTTTTGGCACAAAAGTGTACATATAAGATAAGAATATCAAATATCAATCATATTTTGTATATGAATATAAGAAGTATGACGCTGTTCCCCATCAGGTATTATTGATTGTATCTGCAAATTAAATCACGATCTCGATAACGTATTAAGATAGGCGTCAGTGAATGGCCTTTGCCTCAATGCGAAGAAATCGAAGGCAATGCTTATAAGCAAAACAAAATATTTACCGTCTAGCTTGCCGCCAATCCAAATTGGACATTCTACTATTGAAATCGCGAAAAGTGACAAAAACCTTGGAGTTATTTTTAATAACGATCTCACCTGGTCAAATCATGGATGACACAGTATTTTCTATAAATCTATAATGTATCTTTTGACCATCTATTAAAATGCCGTACGCTCATATTTTTACATAAACTTATATTTAATAGACAACCTACTTATCTTTACAAAAGAATAACATTTTCAAGATCAAATCGGGGCAATAGAATAAACTCCAAAAGATACCGTAAGCAAATATCTGAAAGGCACTTTCTTGTTAATGCCATCCGTCTCTGGAATGAACTTCCTCCTTATATACAGACAATGCAAAGCACTTTAGAAGCGAAATATTTACCATCTTGGGTTAACGAAAAATCACATACATAACTAAAATTTTTTTATTGTTATAATTATTACTTTTCTTTTGTATAAAAATCTGTAACTCATAACCAGGAAAACCATAAATATGCAATTGCATGTTTTTCCTTGTGCAACCAATTAAGGCACAAACAAATTATTCATCCTTTTTAGATCCTTTTATGAATTTTGGCATCGATTTGTTAGTGCATATTTTACCGTTTGCAGCATTTTTGTGCATAATTTAGTTAAACGAGCTTTTTTGCAGCATATTTTAAGTTTATAGCACATATTTTTTTAGATGCTTATAGGGCTTTCGCAGAAATTTTTTTTTTTTAAATTCTGTTACTTCAATTTCGATCTACATTTAATTTTTACTCTCAAATTGTAAGACAAAGCAGGTTGTCATTAAAGATAAATGTAATGCGATGTGTATAATACATAGAAATGTAGGCCAATCTTTTAGAATACCTATCGACTTAAAATCACTTTTTAAAGTGATCTAAAGATGTCCATCCGTCTGTGTGGCTAGTTGTCTGCCCACGTTTACCTTGTGCGCAAAGTACAAGTTCCAATTTTTTCAGATAGCTTGATCAAATATGGACGAGGTCTGTGTAAATGGTAAGAATCGGTCTATAATTTCACATATTCCCCATTAAAACTTCTTTCCAAATAAGACTCTTTGTGTCAGTAAGCCATCTTATTATGATGTTATTTTAATTAAATTCGACCCAAAAATATTTTACTGCAAATTAAATTATTTTCGAATCGTTTCACATTTGCCCAAAGCTCCCATGCTTAAATAGCTTTAACTCCCTTTAAATGTTAACATTTGTTAACAATTTAGCGGCTGTACCTAAAATCCCTTTAGGACGAAAACCCATATGGATGTTAATATCTAGATAATATTCAGCACAAATAACTCTGATATGAATTTTAATCTAATATGGGCTTAAGCGATAATATTTTTGGGTTTTTTTTAATTTTGTTTTAAAAATGTCCAATTTTTGTTTTTTTAGGGCATATTTTTAACATTTTTCAGGGCATATTTTCCAGTTTGTACTGCATATTTAATGCGCATAAAACGTGTTTTTAGAGCATATTTCTGGTTTCCCTGCTCATAACTAATTAATTTGTTTTTTAATTGTTCTTAGTTTTAAAACAAACCTTTGTAAATAATATAACCTAATGTGCCTTTATCTCCCCAGTACTATTAAATAAGATAAAGTCTTGTTGTACTGTTTATTTTACAAAAAAATAAATAACATTTATAAAAATTGACTTCTGATGTTATTTAAATTTAATATTTCTTTTACATTTTTAATTTCATAATCATCGACATCAACAAGCTCTTTTGACATTCATAAACTACTCAAAGTTTTATGAATAAAATTCTGAAGCATCTAGCCAGGCCCCCATCTTGTTACTACTGGTTGTGGTGGAAGGGGAATCAAGGGATACATTTCATTAAAAATGTCAATATTATCGAATTGTCATCTGATTTCTTCTGCAACGCGGTATAACCCATTTGCCAATCAAGTAACTTGTAACAGTTTTGGATAAAATATTTTAAGCCCATTGGAAGTATTTACCATATAAGGAGCTTTTAAACCGATTAAAATGGAAGAATCTTTTTTTGAAATCTTAAAAATCTTGTATTTAAAGCAAAGCTCCAAAAGAATTTATTTTTTGATATTATATGGAACATGGAAATTAAAACAAAATCACTAAAAAATGTCAAAATATGCATTTTTAACCTAAATATGCAAAAGTATGAATTTTCACCAAATTATGCAACAGTATGCAAAAACAAATCGATACCATTTTAAAGCAAATTTAATGATTCGGAAAGATAACACAGGGGAACAAATTTGATCTTTTTTTGTGCGGCCTGGAATTTGATTGCTAATTTTTACTAATTTGAGGTCGCTGATTTCAAATCTCATCTCCATTTTTCTCTATCAGCTCTAGTTTTCGAGGTATACCGTTATGTCCAAAATTAAGGCACTTTCACTACATATATTGGAATAACTTAAAAAGGTGGACCATATTCAGTTAGTTAACAAAATAAAAAAAAAATCCGAAACTCGGCAACAGTGCTATCTTTATGCTTTTAAATTATGTTTTTTTAATTTGCCCTTTAGTTTCAGAGATATGGTTGAATTTTTGAAAACAAAAAGGAAAACTTAAAAAAAAACAAATTTATTGTTTTTTAAAAATGCATAAAAAATAAAATTGAGATAAAAATCACGGCTTTGGTCTTAAAACATCTTAACATAATTTCGAGTGAAATGAGGTTTGTTTCATTGTAATCGGTGCACAACATTGGATTTTATTCACAATTTACTAGGAAAACTGAATATCGATTTCCATACAAAAAGGAAAAAACGTTCACGAAACACACATATTTAAAATGTTATTTTTGTATGAAAATCGATATTCAGTTTTCTCAGTAAATATTTAATTAAATCAATAGTTGTGCACCGATTACAATGATACAAACGTCATTTCATTTAAAATTATGTTAAGCATTATGTTTTTAGACCAAAGCTTCACAGCTTTTTTTTTTTTGAAGTTTTTAAGATCAAAAAATTGGGGTTTTTTCAAAATTTTCCTATTTTTTCTTCAAAAATTCAACGATATCTCTGAAACTACCGGGAAAAATAAAAAAACAATGTAAGCACGGCTTAAAGATAATCACCCTTATTGTGTTTGGCGTATTTAATATACGCTTACGACTGTTTGGTAATAGATTAAAGAGAACGCGAACTTTTTTCCTTTAATCTATTACCAAACAGTCGTAGGCGTATTTTAAATACGCCAAACACAATAAGGGTGAATATTCTTGCCGAGTTTCGGATTTTTTTTAACTGAACATGGTCAACCGTTTTCCAGTTATTCCAATATAAGTAGTGAAAGTGCATTAATTTAGACATAACGGTATATCTCGAAAACTAGAGCTGACAGAGAAAAATGGAGATTAGATTTGAAATCAGCGACCTTAAATTAGTAAAAATATGCAATCAAATTCCAGGCCGCAAACTTACTGTTCCGCAGTGTAATTGGTCGACTTCGTTCTTAGACTATCGACAAAAAACATGCATTTGCATGGAAATCGCACCCTACTGATAATATACGAACAAAGTGCCCTGCTTTTTTATATTTTAAAACCAAGTTTTTAAAAGAAAGAAAAAAATATTAGTTAATTAATATTTTTTTGTTGCAAAAGAAACTAGTTAATTAATTTTATCTAATCTTTCATTAACCACAATGATAGTCCTTTTCAAAGAAAAAATAATCTAATCATAAATGAATTTCTCTGTTTATTTTTACGTTTTTTTTATTCATTTTTTTTTTTTTTTTTGTCACACATTCAATTGAAGTGGGCAGTTATAATTTTTTCCAGCATAAATGTACATACCATACATATGTAAAAATATATGCGTGAATGTAAAATGAGAAACAGGCTGACAGTTATTAAGGTATACAAGTTAAATAATTCAATGTATTTTGCTAGTTTTGCTGAAACTATTTTACGTCACTCTTTTAAAGAGCTTTGTATTAAAATCATTTTGCTACTTGTTTCTTTTTTATTATTATTTTTTTTGTGGAATTAACGAAACAATATGTCTGTATTTTATAAGGCAATCATACTCTGGAGGATTTAGTTCTACCACAATACGGATATTTATGGCTTTGTATTTGGGTGACACAATGTGTACGTACAAGTTTTCATTATTTATGTGTGTATATGAAAAAAATAGAGCTCTTGTTTTAATACATACATATGTAGTATGTATGTGTATTCCATTCCAAATGTGTTTATATGACTTTTTATGTTCACTTAACTGTCAATTCACTTGAGAATTTTTAGATGAAATAAAAACAAAAAAAAAAAAAAAAAAAACATACGAAAAACAAAGTTTTGAATAAAAATTGGTTTAAAAATGTATGAAAAAAAAAACTTTTTTAAAAAGTCATCGTCATCTCACAACAGGTTATGGCCTGAAAACTAAATACAATTTCGTTGCATCTGACGAGTGGAGTAATAAAACCCAGTGAATATGTGTGACAAGTGTTAAGGTAAACTTTTTGGTTTTAGTTAGCAAATTTGAGAAAAAAGTAATATGGATGAAAGCAACAGTAGGTTAAAAAAGTAAATGTACTACAAGTGTTTGATGGTCTAAAAGTAAAAAAATTTAAGTTTAATTCAAATTTTCATAAATTTACGAATATTGAATAAGATTAGAGTAATTTATTATGAGGTACTTTCAATATACAACATCATCGCTGGTGCTTATAAGACCTGACCGACCAACCTTTTCATATACAAATCTCTTAATTTTCTTAGCTAATTTGAAAAGTGGGCGTGGCACCTCCAGTATAAATTATTATAAATAAATTAGATATTCGATTTTAATATTCGCATTCATGTTCGCAAGTGTGATTGCGAATGCAAATAGCAAAAATAAGGGAATAGTTTGCAAATGCGAACCCAAATCTATGGTATAGGGTTTCTGTTAAAAAATACTACATTTGTACTTAAATGCTTTGAAATATTGTAAATAAGATAATATTTTAAAACTTCCCTTAATTTACCTTAATATGAAACATATGTCCTTTTTTCCCCTACGCTTGAAATTTGCTGAAAAAATTCCTACAAAAAGGGAAAATTCCCTAATATTCGTTCTAGAATACTGCTTAACCGCATTAAGAACAATATCGAAAGGTCTCTGCGTCGTAACAAAGCAGGCTTTCGCCCAAATAGATCCTGTGCGGACCAAGCCACAACAATGCGGAAAATTAATGAATGGCAAGAAGATCTCAACGTCTGTTTTGAAGATTTCACCACTCCATTCGACAGTATCTACAGAGATACGATATGGGAGAAACATTCCGACAAAACTAATCAGAGCCCATTACGAAGGTTTCAAATGCCTGATACTCCACAAAAGCATTTCTCACAAGGCATAGAACCCAAGATTAGTGTTAAGCAAGGCTGTTTAATGACTCCACTACTGTTCCTTGTGGTACTAGATGACGTACTCAACAAGACGCTAACAGAAAAGCGAGAAGCTTGCATATACACTTGATAGTGCACTGCTGTCAACAAAAAGATCAGACATGCAAATAAAACTCAGCCGCTTAAGCCAGCATGCCGCCGACTGTGGTCTCCGTATTAATGATAAGAACACCGAATTTCTCACCACATCCCAAAAAGCTCCCTCGTTCAACATTTACAATGAAACCATTTCACAAAAAAATAATTTCTGCTGATTAGGAAGCATGTACCACCTAGTGGCAGCACCAATGAGGATATTCTGTCCCGCGTAAACAAGGCCTTTTTCCAGCTCCAAAAAATATTGACATCAAACTCAATTTGATTTTGATGCGAAACATGGAATGCGGCCCCTCCAGACATTCAGGCAATGCAAGTATTTATAAACCGCTGTCTGAGAAGAATATTTCGGGTGTATTGGCCACAAACGTTATCCAATGAGAGGCTGTGGTACGAAACGCAGCAATCTTCTATAACCGCTGAAGTACGTAGTCGAAAATGGAACTGGATAGGTCATACGTTAAGAAAAACACACCCAGACATTGGGCCCATACATGGAGAAGGCAAGTCATAGCTGAAGCAACAACTTTTAACACCAGTTGGAACGAAGTGAAAAGAATTGCGATGGATAGATCAAAGTGGAGAGATTTTGTTGGGGCCCTATGCTCCTTATAGGATCGTCGGGAACATATATCTATATATATATAAACTCAATTTCGCTTAAAACAAAACCGAACATTTTTAGCTCAAATGTAAAGTCAGTCCTTTTATATGGATGCGAGTCCTGGGCATTAACTACAGTGTTAATAAAAAGACTTCCGACCTTCTCAAGCCGCTGTTTGAGGAAAATTATGAAAATATGGTGGCCTCAAATAATATCCAACCAACAACTACAGCAACAAATGAAATTCCGATAGACCTTGAAATCAAACGGCGTAAATGACGATGGATACCCTCAGGAAAGATGTTAAAGAATCCTACCGATCAACAGTATGGTGGAACCCTCAGGGAAAACCAAGAGCAACATGGCGACTTAATACCAACTATTAAATGATCCAGATGAATAAATCCTGGAGTAAATTTGAACAATTATCAAAAATAAGAAACAACTATCAATCTTGCGGTATTTTGGTTATCAATTTACAACATCCGACAAAATGTCAGCGGGATTGGACAAGTGGGCGTGGCACTTCTCATACAAATACATTAGAAATTTTTGTAAATCTGGAGAACGGCAAGAGTCAAAGCAGTTTGGTTATCAATACTTAACATCCGACAAAAAGTGTGCGTGCCACAAAATTGAATTATTTATATCCAAAGAACGGTATTTACATAACTTTCTATTTTATCGCACCATAGTTAAGGGTATATAAGATTTGGAATAGCCGAATTAAGCACTCTTACTTGTTTTAAGAAACCAAGACACTTGAATGCTTCTTTCGACACTTGAAAGACATGTTGGTTCCAACGAACATCACATTGAATTTTCATGCCCAGAACATCAAGAATGTCTGATTCCTTAATAGTTATACCTCCCATGGATACAGATGACGCTGACTCCACAAGACGTCTGTGGGTCAACATGCAACATTGAGTCTTACGAGCATCTTTTTTAAAGTTTCAAAAATAAAAATGACTGATCCTTATGTATTTTTTGCTAACAGCTCTAGTTTTTAAGATTTAGTGACATAAATTGTTCAAACAATACAATTTACACCATTTTCTGTTTTATTTGGTCAGTATTTTAAGTTTTTAATACTTAATATTTCCAATCAAGATGAACAATAGATGCTAAATACTGTTTGAAAAAACTGCGCAGTGCCTTTGCGGCTATGTTAACTTGGAAAACGACCGACTATTTAATTTGGGACACCAATGATCCGGCGGGAGCCCATTAATCATCCTGAAGCTTGTTATTGTTGGTACTATTCGACAGAAGTTTTGCTGTGTTGAGCAGAGTTATTTTTTAAAATATATTTTTATTCTAATAAAATCATAAGTACTCTTTGGTTACAATTTTTTAAAATTTTTATTCCTAAATACTCCTAACATCGCAGATCGCAGGTAACCTTAAGTTCTTATTCCAAATGGTATTGAATATTAAAAAGAATCATGAAAAAAAGAAGTTTTGCTATAACTTCCTTAAAAATCGTACAAAATAATTGAAACTTTCTCCATGGGCACACGCAGAGAAAAAACCTGTTTAAATATGGTCACCTCCAACAAAACCATGTTTAACGAAAATTTTTAACATATTATGTTTAATTTAATCATATTATTGTCTCCGACAACCGTATTATGGTTGAAATAGTCGTCTATCAAGATGCCACAAACACATTATGGTTGCCTCCAATCATGTTATAGTAAAATATGACAATAATTTGTTTCAAAATTAACAATAGTATTTTCCTCTTTTCCAAGAGCAACATGCTGTGGTTGAAAATCAACCAAGTTGTTTTAAGTGTTACAAATATTTTAGTTATAATTAACCATAAAATGTTCAAAGGCAACCATAATATGGTGGTTTTTGTCTTAATGAAGGACTATTTTAACCATAGTATGGTTGTCGCTGACAATAATATGATTAAATTAAACATAATATGTTCAAAATTTTCTTTAAAATTAGTGTTGTTGGCGGTGACCATATTTTAACATGATTTTTCTCTGGGTGTACTTTTAAGCATGGAGATTACAAAGGTGCAATAAACTCAAATTTTTCTTAAGTCGACTAAAGCACCTTTTTTCTTCTTGCCATCGATAAGATAATATTTATATTAAAGTATCTTCCAATGAATCTTCATAACTTTCATGAAACCTGAAATCCTCCGATTTTAAATATTTTAATACTCAAAGATATGCGCTCAAATGTCTTTCAAAATCTATTTACACCAGGAAATTTTGTTTTAAATCTAGGGTGGTTTATATACAATGAACGTTTTAAAAGAAAGGTAACCGACCTCTGTTGGGCTTGAATATATGACAATTTAGTCCCAAGCACTACACTGAAAGAATTATGCTTCATAAATCTAATGAATCAATTTCATTAAATTTTTTTCATTAATCCAATGAAAAATTTCATTACGGGAATGAAATTTTACAAATATAATGAAAAAATTTCATTAACTTTTGAGTTTCTTAATTTCGTTAACATTTTTCATTTAATTAATGACAACTTAATATCTCTTCCAAAGGAAAAATTCAACTTATTGTTATATATAATTTCAATAGTTTTTTTAAGATTAAAATGAACTATTAATTTAAATATTTACATACTTTTAAGTTAATTTAAAAAAGGAATCTTTTGTCACTACATATTTTCCATGATAAATGTCACTAAATCAATGAAAACAAGATAAAATTCTTTAACTTCAAAATACTTATAACTAAAAAATTTTGTTCCTATAACTGTTGTAAAAACGTTTTTTTAATTCAATTTTTAGCGGTAGACATGAAAATATATGAAAAAAATTGAAAATTTTAATGCTTCGTAACATTAATGAAAAAAATTCAATACGATTACGATATACTGATTTAAGCTAATTGTAAGAAATATTTAGGTTCTTTTTTCTTTAATGGTTAATTTAAATACACAAAATTTACGCAGTAGGACAAGCCAGAAAGAAGGAAAGAAGGCAGATGAAGGTCGTCGCGGGCTGGAAAATGAGTTTAGTACAATTTACTTAAAGTTAAGTTTATGAAAGTAGAACATAACATGATGTAAACGAAATATAAAAACGAAATAAAATTAATAAGACTTAATGAATTGAAACAGAAATAAAAAAATGAAAATCACAACAACACAAAACACACATTGAAAAAATGGAAAAAAAATATATTAAAAATCCAAATTTTTAATATTTTTAATTAGGCTTAAGTTCATGAAATTTAATTTTCATTAAATTATTTTTATGAAGAAAGGAATTTTACAACATGAAAATTAATTAAAATTGTTATTGATAATCTTTCATTCAAATGAATTCATTCAAATGAAAGATTATCAATAACAATTTTAATTAATTTTCATGTTGTAAAATTCCTTTCTTCATAAAAATAATTTAATGAAAATTAAATTTCATGAACTTAAGCCTAATTAAAAATATTAAAAATTTGGATTAAAAACCATAAATAGTTCAACAAAATAACCACAATACTAAATAGATTAAAAATTTCATTCAAATATAAAAATTTTATATTAAAATAATAAAAAAATTTCTTTAAACGTTTGACATTTAAATAATGCAAAATTTTCATTGATTTTATAAAACATTTCATTTACAGGGGGCTAATGTAAAGTTCTTCATTAATCCAAAGAAGGGTTACATAGGTTGAATTTTAATGTAATTTTTCATAGGATTAATGTCAAAATCCATTGGATCTGTGAAGAAAATTCTTTCAGTGTAGAAACCACTTTCGTCTTTCGGATTAAGGACATTTTATTTTATAAAACAGTCATTAAATATAATTGATATTATAAATTTTCTAGACTTTTTTTTATAACTAGCAAATTTAAGAAAAAATTTTATAGTTCCCGGAAATTGAAAAAGTCCAGAAATTATCTGTGCGGTACTTTTTTTAAAGTCTAAAACGTCTTTTAAAGGCTTAATTTTATAGGACAAATGTAATGCACTCAAATGTATCATATGTATGTATGTATTTATTGTATTGTTTTCGTATTATTAAAAATTTTACTTTTACTTTGTAACGATGTTTTTTTCTGTATTTTACATTCAATGTCAATTGCTTGAATGTTTGTTGTTTTGGTTAAAGATGACCCAAGGGTATATTCTTAAGATGTTTATATTTTCTTTTAAATTTTTTTGTACGCTTTTTTCTCTCTTTTTTTTTTTGTTGAAAAAGGATGCGACACGTGTTATTGTGAAATTGTGCAGAAAATATTTTGTTGTTAAGAAAAAACAAAGTGTATTTATGGTTTTAGGGAAATTTTTGTTAAAAAATAAAGGCATGAGTGAAATATACTTTTACATTTAATGATAACAAAACGAAATATGGGAGATTTACAAAGTACCCACCCACATAAGAAAGTTTTATATTATAAAAAAGTGTATCATTATATTTGCTTTATTTTTTTGGGTGGTTTTATTCTAGAAAATTTTTCAATTGTTTAATAAATTTTGAATATTTGTTATTTTTTTGACAAATTGACACGCACATGCATGCATTAGTCAAAATTGGTTTTAAAGGTTTAAAAGGTACCATGTGGAAAAATTCATTTACATAAATTTTTTCATGCATGACTTAATTCTGGCATATAGAAAATAAAGTGATTTAGGACGTTTTCATGTTTATTTAACAAAGATTAATAATGTATTTTAAAGGTTATGGTTTTTTAAACTTAAGATTTAGAAACAAAAAATATTAATTTGTTAAAGTAGTGCAAAATTAGAAAATTTAAAATTCATACCATGTGAAAATTTGCGTATGCACGCAAAAAAAACTATGGTTGGAAGTAACCATATTCTTAGGGCAACAAAGGTTCTATAGTTGGGTTTAAGCAAAACTAATGTTTCTATCATATTATGGTAATATTTCACCATAATATGGTTAAAATGAACCATAATTTGGGTCAAATTAACCATAATTTGGTCAAAATAAAGCATGATTTTGTCAAGATTTACCATAATTAGTAAAAAATGTTACTAGAATATGGTCGAAATTGACCATAGTATGGTCAAAAATAACAATAGTATGGTCAATATTAACAATATTATGGTAACTTATTTCACACCTTTTTGCAATGTTATTTTTGTGTTGTAGTTGTAATTGTAATTGTCATTTTTTGTTGTTCGTTCCAATTTTATAAGCTCTATTTTTATTGATAGTTAGATAAATTGTGTTGTTCATATTTATGTAAATATTATGTAAATACAACTTCTACCGTTTTTAGAAATTTTTTCAAAAAAAAAAAAAAAAACAATGAGAGTCCTCATATTTTCGCTTAAATTTGCCATTTGTTCAAATGCGGAAACCAGTGTTTAAAAAACTGCAGTCAAAGTAGTAAATTTTGCTATTTCTTCGACTTCTTAATTTTTAACTGACCAAACACAAACTGTTACTTTCACTTTTTTGTTCTTAAAATACAAACAGTCGCAGTCAAGACAAAAGCAAAAAACGAAGAGTCATATAAATTATAGAAGTTGGGCAGTCGACATGTTCGACAGCGTTTGGTTTGACTGACTGAAACTCTTGATAAATTCCGAAGTTAAAGCAGTAGAGATGTTGAGTGTTTTTATCTTTTGATTTTGCAGTTTGAACTGTAAACGGTTCGCCCGATTGAAATAAATTTTTAGGTGGCAATTAAGGACTTGTATTTGAGTTTAAGTTTTGGGTTTGGGGTCTATAGACATATCGGGAGGGCCGCCATAGGTTCCCAAAGAAGGACGCCTAGGTTATTGCAGAACTTAAAAACGATCCAGAGTTCTTAATTTCTAAAAATTTTTCGATTTTTTTTTTGTGTACTCGAAGCAAATTGGTTTTCATAAGATCTTATATTCTGCGGAAGGTCGCTTTTTATACAGGGACTTCTTTCTTACTCTAAAAACTTAAGTAAACAAAAGTATCCAAACAAATACACACCTTAACTATTTTAATTAAATTGCAATTTTTACCCCCTCAAAACTTTATTAAAAAATGTAAGCTGTTTTTTAAAAACTTTGTTGCCAATTTTTTTTTTTAAATCGAAAGTTGAAAATTTAAATTTTTTCCGCTAAAACTGAAAATGGACACAAAGTGTAGAGTGCCAGAAATTCTACCTGTTAAAAATCTTTATACGTCTATTTGTACGATGTAAAATCGAGAATACAAAAATTATAAGGGAAATCACGATGGGTAGTGCAAAGTGTGCAAACGATGCAAATGCGTGCAAAAATACACACATTTGCACAACACAACAACAAAATGGGCGGCATGAAATAACCCCCCAAAAAAATAATGAAATAACCCCCCAAAGCGTGGGGCCTTATTTCATATGCAATAAAGCCCCAATTTTGAAAATGAAATTAGCCCCCAACGAAATGAAATAACGCCCCAAACATTATTGAAATAATTCCCTAATTTTTGGGGGCTTATTTCATATGAAATAAAACCCCAATTTCTGAAATGAAATCAGAGCCCAATACAATTACATACAATTTTACAGTTTTGCTTTGAAGAATCACGCGATAGATATCATGATATGATATACCAAACACCGGCTTCGCTAACTAAAACTTCTCTGCATATCGCCAGGATTTTCTCCTCTATAGTATAAAAATACCGACTCGACCCGGCTAGGCAAGGAAGCTTAAGTTAGCAAAGCCGGTCTTTGGTATACCATAGAGGAAAAAGTCATTGCGACAGGCAGAAGGCCGGTTATGCAGGGTAGCTTTATTTATCAAAGCTGGTGTTCTGTATACCAAAGTGGATAAATCCTTGCGCCCAAAAACGTTTTCATTATAAATTTGAAAATGAAATAATCCCCCAAAAAATATATTGCGGCTTTATTTCATAATGATTTTTTGGGGGATAATTTCATATGAAATAATACTCCAATTAAAAAAATGAAAAAACACCCCAAACAAAATGAAACAACCCCCCAAAAATCGTTTTTGTTGTTCTCTGTACAAACTTTTGAGGGGTTATTTCATTATTTTTTTGGGGGATTATATTTTGGGGGGTTATTTCATGCCGCCAACAAAATGTACGTATTTGCATTTTGCACTATTTTACTTCGTTTGCAATAAAAAAACCATGAGCAAAATACCATGTGCAATAAAAAAATATGGCTATATCTTCCATTTCGCAAAATTTTAAACGTGACCTTACCTCTCATAATTGGGCCATTATGGCTTTATCTCCCATTCAATTGAGCAATAAAGCCATCATGGCCTTATTGCCCAATTATGAGAGGTAAGGTCATATTTAAAATTTTGCGAAATGAGAGATATAGCCATATCTTTTTTTCTCAAATGAGAGATAAAGCCATATTTTTTCAGAATATTGTTATGCATGGTGTAAACATTCTGTAAAAGGGAAAATCCTTAGTTATCATTGAAAAACATTTTTTTATTCTTGTAACGCACGCAGGAAAACTTTATTCAGCGAAGCCACCTGCCGCATCCTACTGGAGGAAAAAACCCCTAAGCACGGCCGTAGACCGCCACGCAGAAAAACTTTAGTATGCGAGACCAGATTTCAATACCTAACTTTAGGTCTCCGGAACTGAAATGAGAGATAAAGCCATTTTCTAATATTGCTAATGTGAGCTAAGGCCATGATTGCATTTTCTACCATTCAAATGAAAAAAATAAAAGAAGGCTTTATCTCCCTATTGAATGAGAGATAAAGCCATCATGGCCTTATCTCACATGGTATTAAAGCACCCTCCGGCCTAAGCAACCAATGAAATAAGCATAGAAGTTGGCTTTCCCTCAACAATAAATTTAAGTGTATTTATAAAATATGAAAAGTTGGGAATTCAGCACGTCATACAAAAGTCTTATTAATAAAGAAACTTTTTTTACGAAAAAAAAGTTTCGTAAATAAAAAATATCGAGGCATTACCGCAAAAAAGCTTAAGCGACATCATTTTAAATTTTCGTTTTATTTTTTAATAAATGACTTTTTTGGCAACACTTGCCACATCTCCTTAAATGTCATAGTCACATAAGGTACCTTTACGAATTTATAGCAAAAACAATTTTATCGAAAGCTAAAGACCTTCTTACAAAATTTTAATTAAATAAAATAAAAACACTTCTCCTGGGCCCATGTTCTGTAACTCTCGCGTCGAGAAACTTTTCGATTGAAATGTGAAAAAAAGGAAACAAAAATGCCATAAATTGAAACAAACAACTGTTTTTCTCACTTAACTGCGTCTATAAAATTTTTTGCGATTAATAGCTGTCACTTAAGGAAATTACTCGCCAATTTACAGAAAAAGTGTGTCTGTAAAATTTCTGTGAGAATTTCCCGCTTTGAACTGTCAAATAAACTCACGAATAAAAACGGGACGAGAAAAATTTTTAACACTAAAAAACATATTAAAAATGCAAAATGTAAAGAATAATAATAATATTATTTTGTTCTTGGCACATTTTTTCATTGTTTAATTATTTTGCTTTTAAAATTTTTTAAAAATATACGAATGTTTTCAAAGCTCGCACTTTACATTATTGGGTAAAGCCGACGGTTGTATTTTCGCCGCCGTCGATAATTTTCCAATTTTAGTAAATTTTTGGTCGCCGTCAACGATATGTGTGACTGGCGTTCTCAACGTCTGCAATGTAATTTTTTTTTTTGATAGTTTTCAACATTAGTTACAGACACACATTTTTCTCACTTTTCGAGAAACAATGGAATATTTTAATTCACATCTTTTCGATGAGAGAAGTTCTCAGTAAAGTTATAGATCATGGGTACTGTTTTTGTTTTTGTCGCTTAAGCTTTTTTTGCGGTTATGACTCGATATTTTTCTTTAAATGCATTCATGATTCGAGACTATTTGTTCACCGTTAAAAATTCCTTACCAAAATTATGAGCTACGCAATAAGACAAACAGGGAAGCAGTAAGGGAGGTGAAATAATTTTTAGCAAAGCTTATAGAAACAAGTTAGAGTGCTATATTCGGCTGTGCCGAATCTGTGATACCCTCCACCGATAGTTCGAATATATTAGGAGTTAGATATCACTCCTGATATCTATTAATTTTTAGTTTATCTTTATAAAAACAGACATCAGCATTAAAATTGGTTGCGGTTAAGACCTCTATTAAATTATTGACTGACAATCAGAAAGTTTTAAGTTTAAGCCGAACTTAACTGATTTTCAGGAGGGGAATTTATATTGGAGCCATGGTAAGTTATGAACCAATCATACCAAAATTCTGCAGAGTAAAATCTGGTATTAAAAAACATAAATTTCAATACAGCGGTGAAATTAGTTTTAGCGTTTAAAGTGAATTTCAGGTGGCTGCTAAATATGGTATCTAAGGTAAATTATTGACCGTTAACCACAAAATTGCATGACATTTTTTTTTTGGTCATATGAAGTTGGAGTAATTTTTACCACAATATCTATATCTGCTACGGTTTAAGCGTATTTAATTAATTTACAGAGTGGGCTTTATATGGGGCCTATAGTAAATTATCATCACAAATTTTTTTAGTGTGATTTCTAGTCCTATAAAACTGTGACGTACAAAATGCTTTTATGATAGCATTATTAATTACGGTTTTAGGCGTACTAAACTGTTTTCCGGGAGTAGGGTTTATATGGGGCCTAGGCTTAAACTTTTCTTGATATTTTATTCAAGCTAGTTAAAATTGCTAAAAAGGCATTTGACACTGTAAACCATGAAACCTTATGTATGAAATTGAGACATTTTTTCAACTTTTCATCCTCATCAACTAAATTAATATCGTCATATCTTTCTGATAGACGTCAATCCGTACACGTTAATAACACTATTTCAAATCCAATAACACTCACAAAAGGTGTGCCACAGGGATCGATTCTAGGACCCCTCCTTTTTTCAGTTTATGCTACTGATTTACCACAGCAACTTACTTATTGTAAAATACATATGTATGCGGATGATGTTCAGTTGTACTTAAGTAGACCTGCAAACTCTATTAGGGAAAATGTCGATAAACTTAATTATGATCTGAACAAAATACATTGCTGGGCAGTTGCAAACGGACTTTGTCTGAATCCACAAAAGTCGAAATGCTTAATAATTCATAAAAAATCCATTACACCAATTATTAAAGATGACATTTTAATAAATAATCAAAAAATCGACATGGTGCAAAGAGTTAAGAACTTAGGGATAGTGTTCAACAACAACTTAACCTGGTCAAGCCACATAAATACTCTCGTAGTTCGGACGTATATCAAACTTCGAACGCTGTGGTCCACACAGCACTTCACCCCACTAAGAATAAGGCAGCTTCTTGCAAAGGCTTATCTGATTCCTAGTCTTACTTACGGTTGTGAACTTTTCGCTAAATGTGATTCCATCAGTAGGAAAAAATTAGAAGTTTTGTACAACAACATTATAAGATATGTTTACGGATTAAGGAAGAGTGATGGAGTCTCTGCATTTTCAAAAAACCTTTATGGAGTATCTTTCGAAAACCTTCTTAAAATAAGAGTCCTTATTTTTCTGCACAAAGTTGTATATACAAAGAACCACAATACATTTATAATTTTATACAATTTGCTAGATCCACCAGGGGTAAGAACATGATTATACCTAGATTTAAATGTCTTGTGTCGGAATGGCAATTTTTTATAAACGCCGTTCGTCTTTGGAATGGTGTGCCAAACTACCAACAAACAAATAGCAACGCAACTCTTTTTAGGAAATTTTTATTTAAAACTTTCGCTTAGCTTAAACTAAAAATGTTCGTGATAAATGTATTAAATGCTTTTATATTTTTTTTTTATTTTGTTTAATTTTTTTTTTTTATATATTGTATTAAATTTTTTATTTTTAATATAACTTGTAATATTACTTTTATTATATTTATTCTTTTTATTTTAATGTTAAATGTTAACTATTAAAATCTTTTATATGGTAATCCTCATAAACCAATATAATCCTGTACTTTAATTATAAGACTTGTTCTTGTTGTGCAGGAAATAAATAAATAAATAAATCAATAAATATTATGTTTTTACACTGCACGCGAGTTGTACAAAAATAAAGATAACGCCTGTTCTTTGACCAGAAATGTATAGCTTAGATATGAAGAGGGGAAGACCAAGCTGAAAGGACGAAATTGGAACAGTGACATTTGTAACTACAGGTCACTGGTTGCTAGGAACCAATACAATGAGATTGTGCCGCAAAAGCTGTCAAAATGAAAAAGAGGATGAGACGATACTTCACTTTATCTGCTAATGCCCTGGTCTCAGATATATACTTAATAGGTTGTCATTTTGGAGCCCCAGATTCGCCCTATTTAAATGTTGTATCTGAGGAAGCATTAAGGCCAATCTTGTTTCTTGTTGAACCAATACGAATTGATGAATTTGATGATTTACAAAAGTTTTTTCAATTGCACAGTGATGAACCCCACGTTATATAAAATTAAACGTTTTCGGCGTTATGATAATTTACATTTGCCACCTTATATGCTTACAACTTTTAAATTTGTTTTTTTGATAATTACTACAATTTCTTATATACTTGCTTTTTGTGTATCTTTTGATTGTCTTTGTAATTATATTACCTTTCATTTTTGGAATTTTAAATTGGGAAACTTTGTACTGCTTATTTTTGATCAATCCTATCTGCGTTGTCTTTTTGAAATAAATAATGGAAAATATGGTATTAAACGATGCTGGTAATTTTGTTAGTTCCAATGACGTTACATTCAACATGATTCGTATCTTATGCAAGCAGAAATCTGGTATGAACATCTGCCATATAAATGCACAGAGTTTAAACAATAAGATTGATGAGTATCGGTATATCTTTGAGAACTCTTGCGTCGATGTAATATGTGTGTCGGAGACATGGTTTGATCAATATATCCCTGATGGTATACTTGAGTTGTCTGGTTTCAAGATGCATCGTTGTGATAGGCGTACGCATGGTGGAGGGGTTGCTATCTTTATCAGGAAATGTATTACGAGTAAATTTCTACTTAAATCTCTTCCTGACGAAAAAATCGAATACATATTTGTTGAAGTTGTATCTATGGGGAAGAAACTACTTATTGGATGTATTTATAGACCCAATAGGCGCATAGATTTGGGAGAACTACATCATAATCTCGAAAACATAACGGTTAATTATGAAAACGTTGTTTTGTGTGGAGATTTCAACTCTAATGTTTTATGCGAATCACAACTACTTGACGTAATGGAATCAATAGGTTTAGTTTCTCCAAATGTACTTACACCAACGCATTTTACTTCTACAAATCAATCACTGCTGGATATGTTTTTTGTCAACGACATAAATAAAGTCCTGTTATATGATCAGATTGGCGCACCATGTTTCTCGAAACACGACCTTATATTTTTATGCTTCGATTTCAGAACCAAATATACGAGGGAAGAGAATACTTATTATGATTTTAAAAGAATGGATTATAATGCAATGATATATGAGCTTCAAATAGTTGATTGGGATCGTATTTTCTTCATGATCGATGTTAATGACCAAGTTAATTTTCTGGAGAAAAATATTGTTGAAATTTTCGAAAAATCTGTGCCAGTAAAAACAGTCACACAAAAAAGCACTACAAAGCCTTGGTTTAATGAACAAATTAAAGCTAAAATAAACCAACGAGATCATTTATATAAATGTTGGAAACGCTTCAAAACTGATGACCTGCATGATCAATTTGTTAGTGCCAGAAGAGAAGTTAATAATCTAATTAAGCGAACGAAATTCTCTTACTTTACTAACTTATTTTCAACTGCTGCGAACTCAAAGAAAAATTGGAAAATAATTCGTGATATTGGTATCGGAAAATTAAATAAAACAGACTCTTCGGAAATTAATGTTGACTCACTCAACGCGTTATTTACTAAAATTCCAAACATAAACATTTCTCCTAACTATTATTCTAGTAGTGCCAGTTCATCATTTAATAGCTCCGCACCACAATTTTCTTTTCACTGTGTTTCTCAGGATGATACCTTTATTGCTTGCCATGATATCAAATCAGATGCAATTGGACCTGATAAAATTCACCCAAAATTTTTAAAACTCCTTCTACCTAACTTACTTCCACAAATCACACACATTTTCAACACAATAATTACAAAAGGTATTTTCCCACAGAACTGGAAGTGTGCGAAAGTTGTGCCCATCCCTAAAAATAGAAATGAATACCGTCCAATAGCTATCCTTTCATATTTATCTAAAGTTTTCGAAAGGCTCTTGCATAAACAGATAGGTGCTTACTTTGAGATGAATAATTTATTTACCAAAATGCAATCTGGTTTCCGACCCAAACATAGTTGTACTACTGCACTTATTGGAGTGACGGAGGAAATTCGAAGCTATATAGATAACGGAAATGTTACCTTGTTGGTGCTTTTGGATCATTCCAAAGCATTTGATATGGTTGATCATGCCATGCTTCGTATTAAATTAACTAAGCTTTTCCATTTTTCCTCCTCAGCGGCTGATCTCATTTCATCATATCTAAGTAACCGCTATCAGTATGTAAGTTCAAACAATAAGCAATCATTGCCGTTGCCTGTGATCAAAGGTGTTCCTCAAGGGTCCATATTAGGTCCTCTACTTTTCACAATATATATAAACGCTTTGCCAAAACAGTTATCACATTGCAAAATTCATATGTACGCCGATGATGTTCAGGTTTATATATGTAGTGAACCTGATAAGACTGATGAGTATATTTCAAGATTAAATTTTGATCTATCAAAAATTGAAGCCTGGGCAAAGGCAAATGGTCTTTGTCTGAATCCCGCTAAATCTAAGTGCCTTGTAATTTCCAGAAACAATACACAAATAACTGTTGAGCCCAATATAATATTAAACTCGCAACAAATAGAAATTGTAAAAAAGACTAAAAACCTTGGCATTATTTTTAATTCTTCACTTACGTGGTCAGATCATATAAACGCTGCTGCAGGAAAAGTATTTGCGATGCTTCGTTCGCTTTGGGCAAGTCAGCACTCAACACCGTTCAACATACGTATGCTTTTGGCTAAGACATATCTTATTCCAGCTTTAATATATGGCAGCGAGGTTTTTGCAAGCTGTGATCAAAAAAGCACCAGGAAATTAACTTCTACATATAATGCCATTCTGAGATATGTCTTCAACTTAGGACGTTTCTCACATGTTACACCCTATGAAAGTAAACTTTATGGAGTGCGTTTTTCTGACATGTTAAATATTCGATGCCTAACTCTTCTGCATAAAATAATCTATACTGGCATGCCGACTTATCTTTTTGAACGTGTTACTTTTACGCAGTCAAGAAGAAATAACAATCTGATCCCGATAAGATTCAAGAAGTTAGTTTCTGAATGGCAGTTTTTCGTTCACAGTATTCGTCTTTGGAACACACTACCAGCAACTGTTCAATTTACTAGTAATGCAACGCAGTTTAGGAAATGTATTTTTATTTTTTATTCCCGTACTTAAAAATGAATGTCTTTATGTCTAAAATTGTTTGATTTATTACTTTATTGTATTACTTTCTTTTATTTTAATGTTTATTGTTATAATCTTTTATTGTGTGACACATAAGAAATTGCTACGAATTGTTTATCCTGTACTATAATTATAAGACTTTAAGTCCTGTTGTATAGGAATACCAATAAATAAATAAATAAATAAATAAATAAAATAAATCGAAATAGTTTGAGGATGCAGTGATGCCTATAGAGTAAACAAGCTCTTTTACTGGAGCAGGGTATTACAAAGGACCTAAGTGAGCCGTCATGGTGTCGCCTTCCCATTGAGACTAGTCTTACCTTGAAATGTACGCAATTAAAAAAAATTATTTCGTAAAACAAGCGAATTTACATTCTGTAAGTTTTCATTAAACAATTTAGTAGTTGCGCACAATCTCTCGTACATTGTATAACAGTTTTCGTTTTAATAAGGCACATATTTTTTTCAGTGTATCATTTGCTTTTTTGAATCAAAGGGACCTAATAAGTTAAAGCTTTTTGGGTAGATAAACATTTTTCTAAAGGTAATTTAAAATCAGCTAATCTTATATAATCTTCAAAAAAAAAAATAAATAATTCCAGCACTTACCAAATTTTATTTCGTATCAGTTATTGAATCACTTGTAAGTCTCTTACCTAAAATAGAAAGAGATATTTTGTAAAGTATTTGAATATTTAAAATGTTTATATTATATTTTTATTTAAATGTTTATTGTTGGTGTTTTGTTTAAGCTTTGATATTGTTACAAGTAACACTTTGAGTGTTTAAAATTCTTATTCGCTTTAGGGTTTTATTTGTATAATAATTTTAGCTTTTCTAAAATCGTAAGAAAAGGTTTCCTGATGATCTGGCCTAAGCAACCAGTAAAATGCGTATAGAAGCTAGCTTTCCCTCAACAATGAATTTCAGTGTATTTATCAAATATGAAAAATTGGGAATTTAGCACGTCATACAAAAATCTTAATAATAAAAATTTTTTGTTTGTTGGGTTTGCATAACAATAAAGTTGCAAAACCAAACTCATTTAGATGTATTAAAATTCATGACATCAGGTCACTCACTAATCCTCATAATGATTATGATTGCGATGATGTGTTACTTTTTAAACAAAAGATACTCAGAAACAAATACAAAACAGAAATGTATAAAAGAACATTTCGAAAAGAGCAAAAACAACTTTTTAATTAAAAGTTTAAGGCTGTTAATACTTTGCGTATTTTCGCTACAATATCTTTTTACACAATTTCCAGAGGGAAATGGAAATCGTTAGGAATAAAATATTTTTCAATAGCAGAGTTTGAGATTTGTCGATATTATAATAAAACTGATTATGTACATGTTTGATTTCGTTTATTGTATTTATTATTTATTCCTGTGGTTTCAATTGGGAGCGTAGGGCTATTAAAAATGTATTCCATCGTTATCTATTACAAGCTATTAGTTTTATTTAATTCCAAGACCTGCCCCATGAAGCTACTTTAGAATCCAACTGTCTTCTCTACATATTGGCGGGGCTTCCCCTCTTCTGGTACCCTGAGGATTCCACTTAATAGCTGCCCATGTTATGCCACCTGATGGATTTCGTAGCATGTAATCTAGCCAATTCCAAATACGTTTCAATATTTCGGTGCACAGAGGACTTGATTTGTGGCTTTCCACAGGTCGTTATAGCTAATCAAATTCTCCACAGGAATCTGTTTTTTTTTTTTTTAATGAAATGTGTGAGTCATCCTTGTTGTTTTTTCAAAAATGTATTACGAGTGGATCTTATTTCCTTTAACTTAAGTTCGTCAGAGAATACAAACGCTTAAAGGTATGTTTAGACCTAATAAACATTTGACGACAGAATCCATTAAAAGCTTGACCAATAAATTGATCAAACTTATGCTTTATATTGAACAATTTTTATTGATTTCTTTTCTCCATTACCCCCTTCTAGAGCATTCTTCCATAAAGCATCTGTAAGAATTCACTTTCCTTGTTCTTGGAGTATCGTGGTATTCAGTATTTTTATTTTGTCTTCTATCAGTTTCGTTAATCGGTTGCTGTTCCAGCTAAGAAAATGATTGGCCTGCTGTAGATGTCTATTGTTATTTTGCCTTGTATCAGCTTACTTAATTGTTTGTTATCCCAGCTAAATGCTTTAGCAAGTCCTAGGATAATAGGGCTGCCATTTGTCGTTGCCTTAAAAAAAGCCCACCGTCTAATTTTGTGTAGTGGTGCGGAACCTTTGATTCCTACCTTTTTCCCAGGGGCATAATAGCCCTCCCACCTTAAATAGTGTAGGGTATTTTTCAGATTAAACAAAAAAAAAACCAGTAAGAAAGTATAGTCGGTCAAGCCCGACCATATGATACCCTACACCACAGTATTAAAAAACACATCATGCTTATGTGTCCATGTAAATATGGATTTATCTATGTTTATAAACTTCATGAAAATCGGTTTGAAAGTTTGTGAGTGGCAGAAATTGCCCCTGCCTCCCCTTGTGGTCCTATTTTTTAAAAACTGTATAGCTAATGTGTCCCTATAGATATGGATCTATCTATGTTTTAAATATCATTAAAATCAGTTTGAGAAGCAGAAATTGTCCCTATCTCCCCACGTGGTCCTATTTTTTAAAAAATGCATCCCTTTTGTTTCCATATAGATATGGTTCTATCTATGTTTTAAATTTCATTTAAATCGGTTTGATAGTTTCTGAGAGGAAGAAATTTTCCCCTATCTTCCCTCGGCCCATTTTCAATAGGCTTGGTCCTTGTGCCAATAAGAACCTATGACCCAAATTTTATCAAATTATCTCCAAACTTTGGGCACAAGGTTACATGGACAGCCAGCCAGCCAGCCAGCCAGCCGGACGGACATCGTTAGTTCGACTCAGAAAGTGAATCTGAGTAGATCGGTATAATTTAAGGTGGGTCTAGGGCCACTATTTTAAGGATCACACACATCAGCACAAATGCATAATACCCTTTCCACTATTGTGGTGTGGGTATAATAAAACTATTTTTTTTAATTTCAGTGTACAAATTACACTAAAAATTTAAACATTTAGGGCCAATTTCACCAATTCTATTTTAATATCAATTCATTTTTAAATATAGTTTTTCATATAATTTTATTTTTATTTGACATGAAAAGCGAAATTTAAACATAACGTGATAAAGAGAATTGGTGAAATAGGCCCTAAGAGGCTAGAAGTATCTTTTTGTTTCTTCAAGGTACTTTTAGCTACTATCGTGTACTTTACACTATCACACAAGTCTTACGTATTTTGAGGAAAATACAACCCTGTCATGATAAGTTGTTATTGATTTTTAAAATTTGTTGATGTTGATGTTTTTTGTTTAAACTTTGATATTGTTACAAGTAGAACTGTTGCTATAAGTCTTATACGTTTAACAGTTTTATTTGGTTTAATATCTTTAGTTTTTCATAAATCTTTATGGATGAAGTTTTCTGATGATCTGGCCTAAGCAACCAGTGAAATGCGCATAGGAATAGCTTATCCCATCAACAATAAATTTCAAGTGTTTTTATCAAGAATAAAAACTGGGAATTAAGCACGAATAACAAAATCTTTTGAAATTAAGTTTTTTAAAAATTTTCAAACAACAATTAGATCATGGAAGCATTTTAGTAAAATACTTAAGACTTTGTGGGATAGTGTATAACGGCCTTTAAAGAACATTTTTCTTCGATTTTGTTCATTACAAACTTCCTAATTGTATTGAAAACAGTGTTACTCAATTTCAATTATGCACATTTTCCTTATTTTCCAAACATAAGACCGAAATCCCTTGTATCAATATTGCATTCACAAATATATATTTTTTTCTTGTATCACTCGCTATGGGAGATTTAATAATTTAAAAAATGGCACGAAAAAATAACAAATTTTTTAATATTCTATCTCTTCAGGGTATTCGCAAGTAAATGTTGTTAAGGTAGGACAATTGAAAATTAAATAAAATGAAATATAAATTATTAGACTCTAGTTCTAGTATTTTTATTACAAGAATTTATATTAAAAATTTTTTTTTCATTTGGATGACTCAGAGCTAAACCGAACTAAGTCATAATATATAATGCATATATGTATTTCATATATTTTCTCCGAAAAGTTTAACTTTATCCAGTTCTGTAACGGGATAAATCAATAATTGCTTCGTTCCTAACGAAACGGTAATAAACCCTAGCCCATGGCTCCAAAAATTAATGGGAGTTAATTTACTCAAACGCAAAATATTTTCGAATTTTCTTTTTTGTTTTGGTTCCCTTCAGCCCTCCATTATGAATTGAATTTGTATTCACTTAGAAACTTTTTGCTTACTTATTGATTGCCTCAACGTTTAATTAAATGTACATTTATAATTGTTACAGTTCGGTTTGGTTCTATAAAATGCTTTCAGACATATTTCCGCTTTAATGATTAAATGCCTACGAACGAACTACTTAAGCAGTTTAGTTATTGCAGTTTATCTTACTATTGATGTTGCTGCGATAGTTCTTGTCGTTGTTACTGGTGATGTTGTTATTGTAGTTTTTGCTGCTATACCCCGTAGTAGTTGTTTGTATTAATTCTTGTTGTTGCATTTGTTTACTTGTGCGAAAAAATGCTGAGTATTAAGTTTTAGAGTACTTGAATAATCGAGTGGATTTTTTGGAGAATTAAAAAAGAAGTAGGGGGTTTTTAAGTAGTGAAATAACTAATAACTCATAAAAACTTTCAAAATAAAAATGTTACGATGGTTTATTGTGTCCTCTGGCGTCCAATGATAACCGATTCTACAAATTTTACTGCACGAATATGTAACAAAATTCGTTAAAGTCTGACAAAGCAAGGGGTAGTTTCATAAAAAAAATATGTAAATAAAAAACAAAAATTTTTAGAATTTGTTTTTAATGTAATTCTTCAAAAGAAAGAATTCTTTCGCACATCGGAAATAGGCTATAAGACTGTAGTTTTAAGTTTCAAATTTTCCCATCTTGGAGTTTTCTTTTTTTGACAGGACTGCGTTTTATTTGTGAAATTGTTTTGTCATTTGACAATAAATAAATGGATTTATATCAGAAACATAAAACCTGTAGACCGACAAGTCGATAGTTAGTGGGCCGCTTTAGAGATAATGAGTGACCTGTTGTTGCTTGGTTAAGTCGTCGATCGACATTGTGGGTCAGTCTGTGAAATTCAAAGTTTTCCTTAAAACAAATGCTTTGGACGCACAAATTCTCTTCGATCCCACTAATTTTACTCAATTTGACAGAATTTGTCTCATTTTCTAACCGTCCCTGCCAAACAGAAATTAAAGGGCGTGTTGTAATAACATCATAAGCCACCTGAATTGAAAAAATTGGTTAATATATTTTTCTTTTGATTATTACCATCCCAAAATCCTCTCATAAGACTTACGGTCTTATTTATAAAAAATAAAACAGTTTTATAAAAGGTTTATGAAATGGATTTTCTAATAATAATGGATTTGATTAATAAACCCTTTATAAACCTGTTATATTTTTAAAAATAAGAAGTAAAATCTAGTTTCCAATTAGTTTCCGATATCGACGATAATTAACTTTTTACATTTTAATGTTTTTGTTGCAAATGATGAATTTCGATCAAGTTATTATGAAAGTCATGATTTAATCTTTTCTTTAATTCACTTTAATTCTTTAGTCACGCAGGAATGTGTGGGTATACAAAGAAGTTTTGTGACGAAACGATAAATAAATCTCAATAACCTAGAAACAAATTTTATTTATTTTGGAGGCTCATGATGTTATTGCCAAAAAAAAAAGATATTTCATTTATTTGGCAAATACATAAAAAAATTTAGTTTTTGAAAAATTTTAAAATTTTTTTTCTGCAGTAACATCATAAACCATATGAAATAATTTTTCAAAAATTGTGTGCAGTAACAATCTAAAGCCGCCCATACACTTGCAATATTATTGTATATCGCATTCGCCATATTATTTCTATTTTGTCCTATATTATGCAGTAAGTCGCACAATGGTTTAAGCTTAAATATTGCTCAAGTTTCATTTAATAAAAAGGTGAACATAACCTATGGGAATAACATAAACAGCATTGTACAATGTCGCCAACACATTTCACTTTCGTTTCGTTGTGCAATAAAAATTAAAAAGTCTTTTGATTGTTGCCAATATATTGTGCTACTTTCGAATATCACATACACATTGGCGATATAATTGTACAATAAGTTGAATTGAACAATTTTATTGCAAGTGTATGAGCCGCTTAAGCCACATTAATTTTGAAAGCAGCAGTTTCCGCAATGTTGCTGTTGTCCAACAATGGGTATGTGATAGTAGCCGTTTTAAAGGGGTTCTTAAAAGGTTGTAAAGTGTAATTTCTTGAAAGAGCTACTGTTAAAATTTTTTTCAACTTTAAAGTCGATTATTCCAAATAAATAATGTTATGACCTTCAATTATTACATCGTAGTACAAATTGATATTGCGTCTCAGGCCAGTTGGTTATTGAATGAAAAATTTCTCTTTGTCATACTAATTAAAAATCGGTTACTCATGTTCCTAATACAACTTTCCAGCTTATCGAACACTTCTATCAAACATTTCGATTAAAATAAGTTATACGTTTTTCCCCCATTTCCCTCGAAATTATCACCCCTTTTTCAAATTGTTTAGAAACTACAAAAATGTCTTATAATGTTTAAGCATTCAAATACAAAAAAATTAGTCGTTAGGGTGAATTAAAATTGTTCATTATAAAACCAACATAAACAAAAACTCACACATTAAACAAACCAACACTTTTAGAAATAATTTTAAAATGCCTTGAATGCATTTGGTAAATTTCTTGCAGTTGCAAAACTTTCTTTAGGCAATACATACCAGCGTTGCCATTTTTGTGCCTTTCGGGTATTTTTTAGTGCTTTTTTGCTTATGCAATACCCGAAATTTTGTTAAACACCCGTTTTTGAAAAGCGGGTATTTATAGTGCTTTTAACAATTTCTCACAGTGCTTTTAAGTGCCTTTTACAATATTTACTTTTTTTTGTACCATTTTTTAAAACTTCGATTTTATTGAGGATGATTAAGATGAGATTTGCTATTTGGGGTACAATTTCGGGAAGGCCTGTAAAGATTTTAAGATTTCAAATGATAAAAAAGTGTTATAAGAGACTTTTGCATTCCTTTTTCCAAAAACTTTATTTACGAGGTTAGAGCTAGGCTTTCTAGCAATTTGGAAACTTTACGAAACGTTGCACTTTTTAGCGTTGGCAACATATTTAGTAATCGTAATAAAAACAATCTATTTTGGTAAACATTTTTTGAAAGATGTAGATACTATTTCAAAAATAGAAAATGGTTTAGAAAATATTAGGAATTGTTTAAAAACATGTTTAAAAACATATTTAAGTGGCGAATAAAGCTACAAAGTAATGAATTCTTGAAGTCATTAAAAGTAGGATTGTAAGTAAAGTTTTTGCTGGGATACTGTTTCAAAAATAGAAAATGGCTTAGAAAATATTAGGAATTGTTTAAAAACATGCAGTCCGAAATAAAAAAAAAACGCAAAGACTTTAAAAACAAAAAAAAAAGCCGTAGCTTGGTATTAGCAAAGTGTTAAATAAATTAGAATCAGCTGACAGTAAGGCTGAGTTCCTAAACATCATAATACTTTGCAGTCAAAGTCAAAAAAGTATCATAGAGTTTAACTATATCTAGTTTGATTATTGTGTACGCATCGATATTGTTTTTAGTGAACTTTGGTACAGATAACATTGTAAAATTTTTCACGGTTGCTTGGTAGAAAGCACTTAAAAAAGCGAGTTGCTTTGCAACTGATGTTTTGGAACTCACCCTATTTGCTTTTATAACGAACGTTGTGTAACCTACCATTTTTCATGCGCTTTTGTATTACTTTAAAAAACAGTTTTATGGCCAGCTGATTATGATCCAAATGATTTGGCTGATATTATTTTTATTGAAGATTGAAAAATTTGTATATACAAATGTAAATATATTTATGATTTATTCTTAAATGAAAATGGGCCACATCAACGCCGTCGCCTTTGTTTTAAATTTTGGAGTTATATAATAAAAAGCGGAATGCAACTTGTTTTGTGTTTCATTAAATTGTAAAAATGGCTTAGTGCTTTTTTACGCTTTTTTTTGTTCGAAATAGTGCTTTTTAGTGCTTTTTTAAAATTTTAAAGTGCTTTTTGCTCTCAAAAAGTTGGCATCACTGATACATACAAAAACAATTTCATTCGCTTACTCTCTGTCTCTCTCTTTATCGCTCATACACACAGCCAGCCACATAAAAGTTAAAGGCGAACTTTTCAATTTATACAAATTCATTTTCATAGTTTATCGAAAATTAAAAATGTAAAATTAAATAAAAAAGTTTTTTGCTTTGTTAAAAATACCTCAGTTTTTTTCAAAC
Organism: Pollenia angustigena; assembly: GCA_930367215.1. Taxonomy (NCBI): domain Eukaryota; kingdom Metazoa; phylum Arthropoda; class Insecta; order Diptera; family Polleniidae; genus Pollenia; species Pollenia angustigena. The sequence goes on along the minus strand of OV884059.1, from coordinate 120,173,895 downwards.
TTGGTTAATTAAAAACACTTAATTGGCAAATTTTTTTTTTAGAATCGAATAATTGCTGGAATTTAAAAATATTTCTCGGTTTAAGTTTGTAAATTATGACCCTGACTAAAATAGAAAATCCTGATTTAATATGGCATTTCTAGTTTCATGAATCACTAAACATATGTATAGGGCTTCCTATCTTATAGTCTAAATAAACTAAAGTATGTGTGAGATATCAATAAAATTTGTTATTTGTTTGAAAGTGTAGCGCCTATTTTATATGGCTTTAGAAGAGAAATAAGACGGTGGCATGTGTTATGTTGGCTTTAAGAGGCGTTGTGGTTTGTGATTTATTCACATAGACTTACGACTTATGAAAACTTCACAAGAAAAAGTCTCACGCCGTCAAACACAGACAAAATTTTGTCAACTAAACCATCAGTCAACAATAAAATCAGTTTTAATTAAAAATTTAATCAAGTGAATTCAACGTTTACTTATCTCACCAACATAACTGCAGAAAATATTGTTAATAGCAAAAAATATTTAATTTATACTATTAATTTGTTTACTGGTTTTTTAAATTAATTTTTTTAAATTAATATCACGAATTTTTCAATGAAATCAATTTTAATCTTTTTCTGTGAATCGCACAATCTCGGTGACAAGTTTATATCACCTCCGTTAAGATCACCATTCTCTCAAATTGCTCGCACAAATTGTATAATATGTCATGAGCTGTGTGGCCCTCCTATTTTAACCACATGTGTCAATATCATATATGTAGTTCAGAAAAAAAAAAATTGGTAGTCATCATTGAGCGATGGCCGGGCCAACGTTGTTTTTTAATCGTTCTTAGTTTGACGTACCGAATTATTCAAAAATGAACATTTTACTTTAATATTTTTTTTTTTATTATATTATTTGCACGTTTTGTTAAACGCTTTACCCGCCCATGGTGATTTGGCAAAACCGACTGAATAAATTACAGCAAATTCTATATATGTAGCTTCAACAATATGACGGCTATTAATTTTCAAAGTTTGGAAATCCCGATTGGAAACCCCTTACGCTGAGACTTATTTTTAAATAGGAGGGTGGAAGTTCTTAATGATGCTGTTTTTTGCCTGCCAATAACATAAGGTAAAGTTCATCTTGCTGATATGTCTCTCAATGCGCTATTGTTATCACCAAACGTGGCCTTGCAGTATATGATTTTTTTCGCCCAACACTCGGAAAATAAACTAAAGTATTTTTAAAATCACTTCAAGTTAATTAAAAAGGTTGATATAAATGAAAATCATGAATAAATATGGTGAAGACTTCAGTTCAAATTTCCATATGCTTTAAAATGAGAAACAATTTCTCAGCTCTGGGTCTTATATACAAGCTTAAGTGCGTGGTGGCGTTAGGTGACAAGAAGAGAGTTTTTTTGTCGAGGTGCTCATATCACTGTGTGTAATTTTTCAAGCCATGGAAAAATAACCATATACAAACACCACTTCGTGATAAAAGACAAAAAAAAGACCCGTGTCGCCCAGTTTTGCCCAAAGTCATGCACTTTTTTTTATGGGCCCCGTAAGATTTGGGGCCTCGATGTCATTTTTGCAGAAAGTGATAATGTTCTCAGGCTCATATCTTGCAAAAAGTTCGGAATTTTGATTTACCCTCTAAGACAAGTTGTAGCTCTTGTCATAAAGAGCAAAAATTGTGAACATATAAAATCAGAAAAACTTCATCTTCAAGATCAAAATAGCAAAAATCTTTAAAAAATTCGAATTTTTTTTTTACCTTTTTTCCCCTGTTCAGGTATGTAGGTAGCAAACCGTTCAAAATTCAAGGAAGTAATCAACCACTTAAATGTACCTTAGATCTCAATAAACAACTTTCTAGTGCATATAAACTTCCTAGGAATGATTCTTAACACCGTTTAGGTAAATGAAAAATTTCCCGAACATTTTTTAATTTTATTTGTTTTTTCTTTACTTCAACATTGAGATACTATGCTATCTATAACCATATACGGACACCACTACGTGATAAAAAACCAAAAAATAAAAGACCCGTGTCTCCCAGTTTTGCCCAAAGTCATGCACTATTTTTTATGGGCCCCCAAAGATTTGGGGCCTCGGTGTCATTTTTGCAAAAAAGTGATCATTTTTCCAGGCTCATATCTTGCAAACCGTTCGGAGTTTTGATTTAGCATCTGAGACAAAGTTGTAGATCTTGCCATAAAGAACAAAAATTGTGAACATGTAAAATCAAATAAACTTCATCTTCAAGATAAAAATCGCAAAAAACTTTATAAAATTCAATTTTTTTACCTTTTTTCCGCTGTTCAGGTCCATAGGTAGCAAACCGTTCAAAATTCAAGGAAACAATCAGCTACAAAAATTTATCCAAGATCTCAATAAACAACTTTCTTGAACATATGAACTTCCTAGGAATGATTCTTTGCACCGTTAACGTAGCCGCAAAAGTGAAAGTTTTCCCGAAAATTCGGTTCGAGAAAAAAAAACAAATGAAATTAAAAAAATTGCGGGAATTATATGCAGCCAGGGTTGCAGGGTATTTAAGAAAAAAAAGGGTAAAACAAAGGGTATTTTAAAGTAAAATAGAGTCAAGTTTTTAAGTATGTATTAATAAAATATCATTTAAATTACCCTCTGTTTACATAGGAATTTTATCACAATAGCCGACCACAAGAACCAGCTAGGGCAAACAAATTTGTCGTAAATACTTTCTATTTATTTAGTTTTTTTCTTTGTACAAGGTCTTTGTATATAAATATTTTATATTTGATTTGATTCATGTTGGATTTCAGCTAATAAAGGGTGTTTTTAGGCCCGACAAATCTTACGAAAGGGTTAGCTGTCCAACGAACTGTCATACTGCGCTTACATTTTGCAATTTGTGATCAGTATATTCGTTATGGCTTAACAAGCTTTTTTAAGCAAAATAAACATACGAAGTGAGACCAATCTACAACAGACACATCTAGAAAAATTTAACCGTTTTGTGCGGTTTACACGATTCGTGCCATAAGGCCAGCAATGCTCGAAAAATTGGAACAGTCGCGGTGCAAATATGCAGAAAAATGTTAATGATTATTATTTTGAAAAAAAAAACATTTTTTAATTAAAATTGAAGTTTTTGTGATTTTTTTTTTTTTTTTTTTTTAATTTTAAGCTCTGTTCGGCTTAACAACAACACCCTTCAAATTCTTATTTGCGTTTACCAAAGACAGCTACAAGGATCGATATCTCTTTACCCTTAATGATGTGTCACATTTTAAAACAAATATTTATACTTTTAGTCCAGATATTAAGATACTTGAAGGTAGACTTGATGTAATATTTACTCTTAGTAAAATTTTTGCCTCCATTGAGGTAATTGCAAAACTTTTTTTTCTTAAGTTGTTTTTTTTCAATATCATTTAGCAGCGTTTAATTTTATAAATATTTTATGATTTTCGAAAGTGAACAAGTGGCAGAAAGAATTTTATTGAAAGAATATTTTCAATAAAACTAATTGTGGTTGAAAGAATTTCAATGTGCAAGTAATTGAACGGATACTACGTACAAACACAACCTATCCAACCATATACACACACATACAAATAATAATGTGGGTTTGTATCTGTATTATACAATATAGACTAAAACAAAAATTCATTATATAAAATAATTTACTGACATTGAGAACATTAAAGATACTTGAAACTTTATTTTTATAACTTTCTGTTTATTTTCCATTGTTTTTTTTATAACTTTTCAAAAAGTTAATGGCATTTAAGCCAGTTAGATTCGCTAGAAATTTGACTGAGTTTATTTTTATGATGAAATATTCTTTTCTATAATTTTTTTATAGCTAGTTGTTAAAATTTAATAGATTTTAAAGCGAATTAATTTTTGTTGGTAAAAGTTATTTCCTTTTAGAAAGATATGTATGTTTTAAGTGTTGGACCAGATAAATAAATGGGAATTAAATTTAAAATTAAATGACTTATTACCAGCGAACATTAGAAGTTACATCTTAAATCGAAGATATGGCCTTTTTTTTTGTAAGTTTAAACGACTAAAAATATTTTACTGATTATATAAGAAACAAATTTTTCTAAACAAAATGTATGCTCATATGGGAAATATGGTTCACAATGGACCTATTGCGTTCCAAGATTCCATTATTGACCCACAAAGTTTAAACAAAAACATCAACAATTCCCCACTACAATTGATTGGAATTCTTTGTAGTTGTAAGTAGGTTAAGAAAAAACAAAAACAACTTGCAAAAGCATGTTGCCAGTTTAAGTTTTTTAAGCCGTGCACTTGCCAGTTTATTATCAAAGTAATTTTCTTAACCTACTTACAACTTCAATTAATGTTGAAGAAGAGATAAACTCACTGTTTATTGTTGATGTTTTTGTTTTGGTTAAATATCTTTAGTTTTTCTAAAATCTTTTTGGATGAAGTTTCCTGACGATCTGCAACCAGTGAAATGCGCTTATCTGATCAACAATATATTTCAGTGTTTTTATCAAGAATAAAAATTAGGAATTAAGCACGAATGACACAATCTTTTAAATTAAAATTTTTTTTTGGTAATTTCATCTACACAAGATCAGCGGATTTTCGAAATTATACATAAGATTCGTTACATCAGCTTGCCCCTAAACTAAACTTTCCGTAGAGAAAGTTATTCTGGTACAATAGCCATAGCGCTAGTTGATCAACTTTGCATACAATATTTCCCTTGTACAAATTTTAGTTGGTATTAGAAATTCCACAAGTCCATTAGCTCATCCAGGTTTCATGCAAATTTATCTACTTTAACAATTTGTATCTTTTAAATTCAACTACCAACTTAATTTTAACCCTTTTTATTTATTTACTAAATTCTATATAATTTAAAAAAAAAATACTATTTAAAATTTCAACTGGTAATTAGTAACTCTATACTTTTTTGTGATTACAGTGCAATATACATATATTAAACTAAATTAAATTGAATTATATTACTAACTTTTTTGTTAAAGTTTTGTTTTTCACAAACAATAGAAACAGCAAATAAAAATTGTTGGCAATAATTTTCTTTCATTGTTCTTTCATTTAACAATAGAAAAAAAAATAATAATACGAGTAAGTACTTAATACAAGTTGCGTCTACTTTGATGACAATTTTAAACAACAAAAGCGAGCAGAGAAAAAAATGTTGCATGACACTTAATAAAAGTGAATTTTATTTGTGGAGACTCCCACCAGAATAAATAAGATAAGGACACGCATGAATACAGTTTAAATATAGACTACAATCATATGTATGTATATGTAAACGCTTTTAGTATTTTAAAGGGTGTAAACAAAAATGCTAGTTTTAAAATAAAGGCTTTACAAAGAACTCTGGAAGCGATTTAAAAACATAGAACTCCATGTTAACAATAAGCAAAATATAGTGGTTTTAGCCTGACTATTTGTAAACTTATACCGCATGAGTCTTCAGAGGATTAATAATTATTATTTATATCAATCCCAAATTTTAAAGAGAGTTTTATTTAAATAGATTTTTGGTTGTGTGCCCCATACCAAAGCTTTGCAAATACACCCAAGTTGTGTTTTACTTGTAGCTCTTAATGAACTTTTCCGATTTGGTCACCCAGAGACCAATAAGGTCCATTGTGACGCCTTAAATTCAGAAAAACAATTCTGGTATGAAATAAAAAGGAGAGGTAAAGAGTAAAAACACAGGAAAATAGAGAAAGCAGTGTAAGATTAAAATCGGACTGCACAAGTTACAAAAACACAACCCTACAAAAAGAGAAAAAAACTGCCCTACATGTTCCCAGTCTCCTGCTACGCAACCAGGTCATTCCCATTAAGAATCCCGTCAGCCCGCAGCTCAAGACATCTCCCAATTCGCGCAGAAATCTGCAGTGGAACAGAAAGAGCTCAAATGTCTCTAGCTCCTCACATAACCTACATATATCCGACAAGTCAGATCCCATTCTCACAGCCAGACTGCCTATCACACAGTGGCCCTTGATAATACCTATCATGGTCCTGACGCAGGTCCTACTGTTGCCCGAATTTCACCTACACACGGCCACAGCGCTCGCGACACCCGGCAGTCAGTTTGGCAACGCCAAACCTGATTAGTCCCGCTCAGAACCCATTCCCTAATTCTTCCAAAGAAGAAGCTTATTGGAGGCCTGACCACATGCTAACTGTCAGGGTCCTCCATTTCCGAGCCCAGTCTTGCTAGCTCATCAGCTATCTCGTTGCCGGTGATGTTGCAGTAACCCGGTACCCAGCACAGCCTCACCACATAATTCCCTTAAACCTCTCCTAGAGCCCTCAATTATCCACTAGCCTGGAGTTCACATAACAGCCCATTAAAGCCCTAAGAGCCTGGCTGTCCACATATATAGTGACCTCCGAGCCACTGACAATGTTGCTCCCTACCAGTTCCACGGCCCTAAGAATCACCAAAACCTCCACCTGAAACACACTAAAGTTGTCAGGAAGTTTATGTGACATTCTTATGTCCAGATCCTCAATATAGACCCCCGCACCCACGCCCTTCGTCTTCGAGCCCCATACAATCTGCCCTGACCTGACCAGCTCTGCCTAGACGGCAGTATAACCTCTGGCAAGCGCCTAAAATTAACCCTAGTGTCCACATAATTCGGGCGAACCCAGGTAATAACCACAATCGCTAATTTCACCCAGGGTCCCTGCGTGATCCCCCGTGAAATTTCCTATCACCCAACTACTCTGAAACGATTGGGCAAATATAAAAACAATGTAAGCACGGCTGGATAATTATATTGGTGTTAAATTAAGAATTTGTTTTTTAACTGAATATGGTGAACTGTTTTTAAGCTATTACAATATACATAGTGAAAGGACATAACGGTATATCAGCGACCTCAAACTATTAAAAATTTGCAATAGAGATCCAGGCCACTTTCAAAACAATTTAAAACTATGTATGTATATTTTAAACGTTGGAGGTAACCATATTCTAAGAGACACATACTGTGGATGGATTTTTTCAATGCTAATGTTTGAAGGTTACCATATTATGGTTAAATATTCCAATAATATGGTCAAAATTAATCTTAATTTGTTAAAAATTAGTATGGTTATTTATTGCAGAAAATTTTCAATGAACTTTTTTTTCCTGTAACATGTTATTGTTTCTATTTCATAAGCTATTCTTTGATTAGCATTGAAGTAATTTTCTAGCTTGCAATGACCTTCATTAGCATTCTTTAATCTAGGTTCACACTATGAAAGTTTTCTTTTAGAAAGTCTGAGTTTATTGGTGAGAGTGAAAATGAAAATGCTATTCTTCTCTCCACTCTTACCAATAAGCTTATGGGTCGATTACAGATGGCAAACAACTGAAGTTATTTGCGCTCATGTTAAAATATAAATATACAGTTAGGGACAAAATTGTTCACGCAATTATAAAAAATTTGGGTATATCATGAAAACTTTTAAAGTTTCAGCTTGGAAGCTTTCTAAAGCTATTGTATGGCTTTCTACATTTTAAAAACTAAAAAACTATGTAAACTTATTTTCAAAAGTACCGTTAGTTTTTATATTTATATTAAGTTAACATCCAAACCATATGTGTGAACAATATTGACCCTGTGTAAATATTTCATAAAAATTCCAAAAAAAATTCAAGTTTTATTTGTGGGATTTGCTTTTAAAGTGAGTAAATTAATTCATTAATATTAAATTTTTTTAAAATTTCAGAAGATTTTGTTATTCGTGCTTAATTCCCAGTTTTTATTCTTGATAAAAACACTTGAAATTTATTGTTGATGGGATAAGCTATTCCTATGCGCATTTCACTGGTTGCTTAGGCCAGATCATCAGGAAACTTCATCCATAAAGATTTTAGAAAAACTAAAGATATTAAACCAAATAAAACTGTAAAACGTTTAAGAATTATAGCAACAGTTCTACTTGTAATAATATCAAAGTTTAAACAAAACACATCAACAACAAACAACAGTGGGTTCATCTCATCTAACATTCCCCATTTTTAAAATTTTAAAAAAATTTTAGCAATTACATTTTTCCTGGTTTCTTCAAGAACGGTAAGTCAAAAGTGGCAATTTTAAAACAAAGCATTGTGAAAAAGTTTAAAAAAGGAGTCTAACATCGCAAGATCACAAAAACTACAATATTTCAATGAGATTTGAATGTAAAATAAAAAAAAGCAACAAAGCTGGTCGCCCAAAATAACTTTCGCCAAAAGTTTTCGCGAATCAAAGCGACTTATTGTTACTGGTGTAGCCAATATAGCTATTAAGGTCCGGCAAATACTGAGTGTATAGTACAATTTAGATGTAAGCACTAAAATCGTACAAAGTTGCTTAAGTTCTAGTAGATTAGTAGCTAGAATAAAGAGCGAAAACCCACCTTTAAGCAAAAATAAAGGCTGAAAACGGCTGAAGTTTGCAAAAAAAAAATAAGAAAAATTCTGTTTAAATGATTCAATGCATGTAACATGCTTAGATCGGACAAAAATTATGAGATTGCAGACAGTTGGACGGCAGTTAACATGGTTGGCGTAAAAGTAATAGCGTAAAAGAGCGGAATAATTCCAAATGTTAAAAATTTGATGATGTAATTCACATATGAGACTGTTTTCGCGGGAACCAACTTCGAGCACTCCGCTAACTCAGAAGAAAAATGTGTGCTAAGTACTACATAATCATCCTTAAAGACCGGTGGATTCCAAGATTAGCCATATTCGGCTAAGAACTCAGAGAAACCCGCCTAACACTGTATACAAGCTTTGGGAGCTTGCCGTTAAAGCTTGGAAAAATAAGGCTGAAACTGCTAAAAACTTTTGTAAAAGAATGGAAAAATGGATTTAGGCAGCTTAAAAGAACAAAGGGAAAACATACCAAACGCTAGGACCCAAATACAACAATAATCTCTAACTAGGGTTATAATTGTTCACACTCAGAACTTATTACTAATACCGTGGAAAATATTATGAACACATATTTTTTGGAAAAAGTTTCTATATTTAAGTTCTTCAAATGTTCTACATTTCATATGGTTAAAAAAAATTTAAATACATAATTATAAGTAAAACAAAAATTTATAGCCTGTTTGCCAATAAGACTAATTTTGTGAACAATTTTGTCCCTAACTGTATATAAATATATATTTACAACAAAAATTTATTATTTTATAATTTAACATGTGCGATGTTGATTTCGCTGCTGGCAGTTCGACTTCAGTTCAGTTGCCATCCGTAATTAGACTTTCTGAAAGAAAACTTTCATTGTGTGAATCTAGACTTATGCTTTACTGGATTACACTACTCCACGCAAAGTAAAAACATGGTTGTGGTAAACATATTCTAAGAGCAACATATTATGATAAGATTGATGATTGTAGTCACCATATTAAGATTATTATTGAATCATATAATGGCTAAATATATACGTATTATAACATCATAATATTTTTCCCTTAATCATATTATTATTTTGTTAATCATAATAAGTTAAGAAGGAATCATATTATTGTCATGTTAATCATAATAAGCTAAGAAGTAATCATATTATCATCATGTTAATCATAAAAAATTTAGAAGCAATCATATTATAATAAATCCCCGTTCATAACTGTCATAAAAATACTAAATAAATTAAAATTTTTTTGCATCGATTTTTTATTTTGTGGCTTTTTACAATTTTTCTTAATGTTAATCAAATAGCGGAGTTAAATAAAAGGCTTGCAAAAGAGCAAATGTTTTCATGGGCAACCACGTATGCCCATTTTGCCGATTTTGAGATGTTGATGCCATATTGCCTAATTTTAAACGCTCTTTACATGCTTCATAAAATTTTTGAAAAAAGATGGATCAATTCCGATTTTTTAACGTAATGACAAAGTTTAAAAAGTGCAATACCCAGCCCATTTGATCTCGAATGGTTTTTCGGTTTTCCTGAAACATTTGTTTTAAAACATACGCGGTTGCCCATGAAAACCACAGAAATATCGTAACGGCCGTAGGAAATATCGCCCAAAGAAAAATGGCCCAAAAAAATAAATGAAAAATCGCCCAAATGAAGAATTGCCCAAAAGAACATGAAAAATGACCAAAAAAGTTATATATGAAATTTTGGCCTTTTTGAAAATGTCATTACGTCTGGGGCATTAAGATATTTTGCAAATGGACATTATATCATTTTTAAAAATGTCAAATGGTCCATAATTACTAAAGATGTTTAATACAAAAAAAGATCTACATACACGCAGAGAAAAACCTGTTTTATTATGGTCACAACCAACAAAACTGTTTTTAAAGAAACTTATTTTACCATAATATGGTTGTCGGTGACAATGATTTGGTTAAATTAAACATAATATGGTTAAAATTTTCTTAAAAATGGGTTTGTTATTTTTTCTCTGGTTGCATATATGTATTAAACATACAACGAAAACACTTTTGGGCGCAAGGATTTTCTCCCCTATTGTGTAACAAATACCGGCAGCGCTTACTAAAGCGTCTCGGCATAGCCGGCCTTCGTCCGGGCGCAAGGATTTTCTCCTCTATGGTATAACAAAGACCGGCTTCGCTAACTAAAGCTTCTCTGCGCAGACGGGCTTTGGGCGGGCGCAAGGATTTTTTCCTTTATGGTATAACTAGTACCGGTTTCGCTTAGTAAAGCTTCTAAAATCTGTCTTGTTTCCGGAAGAAGGCCGACTTCGCAGAGAAGCTTTAGTTAGCGAAGCCAGTATTTGTTATACCATAGAGGAGAAAATTGAAAATCCTGGCGCCCGGCCAAAGGCCGGCTGTGCAGAGAAGCTTTAGTTAGCGAAGCCGGTACGTGTTGTATTAAAGAGGAGAAAATCCTTGCGCCCGGCCTAAGGCCGGCTATGCTTTTGAGTTTGTAAGCTATGCTTTCGAGTTTGTCCACGGACACTATGACACTGGACGTTATGACATGCCACCTTTTTGCAATATGTCCCGTTATTTTTATATAAATAACATTTAGGAATTCGACGTATAGTAATAATAATTGATTTAGACAAATAGTCAGGGGTGTCATAGAAATCAATCTTATCGGTATTGGATTTGAAACCGACAAAAAAAATACGTTGGTGTCATGAAATCCAATGTTGTCGGTTTTTAGTTCGAACTAAAATTAGTGTCGGTTTTAGGTGTCACAGAAACCAATGTTATCGGTTTTTTATTGAAAATAAACCAAGCAGCTTACAGGTCTTGTTTTTTTATTGGAAATAAATCAAGTTGTTAAAAGCTTAATTTTTTATTTTATTTTTTTCAGCACTTAGATTTTTTCCACAGATAGAAGCAAATAAAATTGATTAATTGGTAAAATAGTATTTTTTGCATGTTTCCGGTAGTCTCCGGCAGCGGGCTGCTGCAAATTCGCAAGTCTTCTTCTCAATTTTTCTGCAAACAGCAAATATGCAACAACACCAGTGGTCATTCTATTTATTTATAAAGTTAAACAACAAATTTGTTTAGATTTTTAACGAATTTAATTTAATTTTTACAAAACAATAAAATTACACAATACCAATGCAATGCAAGTAATAACACCCTGGCATTTCTTTCATGTTTACTGTATTACCACTTCTTATTTTCTTTTCTCTTAATTTTCCTTTAATTGAAAATACAGATTTTAACAATATTTTAGCACAAAAATCATAATTTACAAAATTGTCAAACAAAAATTGCACTTAAAGCTGTAAACACATGAGCCAAAACATAAAACAGCTAATTCGAATATCGATTTTATTTGTATTCGAAAATAACAAATCCGACTTGTTTTTATGACACCAAATGAAACAAATATTGGTTTGCAAAACCGACAATGAGCAAAACCGACTTGGATTCTATGACACCCCTGAGTATGTAAGATTTTGACGAAATTTAAAAAACGAAAAATCACCCAATAATAACGAAAAATAGCCCAAAAATTTTGGGCCACTTTTCATATGAATTCAGGCCCAATTTTACATGGAACTTTTTTGCGCGATTTTTCATTTAATTTTTTTGGGCCATTTTTCTTTGGGCGATATTTCCTACAGCCATCGTAACACTTTTATAAAATATTACGAAATCTCTGTGTGTTTTGTTGTTTGATTTTACAAAAAAACTACAATATTTTGCATTTGCACTATAACATCACTAATACCGAATGAACTCCGCTAATATTATATATTTAAATAGTTTAACTGCACACATATAAAACAAACGACACAACTGATTCAAAATTATTTTACAAATGGCGCTAACATGATGTTATTAGAGTAAAAATAGTTTGATTGCATCTTAAACATAATATGATTAATGTATAGAAAGTTATCATGTTATGGCTATTAAATATCATGATATGGTTGTGAGTAATATAATGTTTTGAAAGTTATCATAATTTAGTCGTTCGAAAAATAATTATGTTTCGGTCAACAATACTCAAATTTATAATTGCGATAAACATTGATATGTTTACAGTAACTATAATATTGGTGATATTTAATAAAAATAACAATTATTTGTGTACGACAACAATATATTGTTACATTAAATATAGTGTTGTTGCCGTAACAATGCCCAACCATATTTTTTCTCTGCGTGTACGTAAATTTTATGTTGAGCAACAGTTTTTCATGGACGCAGTCAACGCAGTCTGAGTTAGGGTAGCCAGATTTTGAATTCGGAAAAACAGTACATTGGTTATGAAAAAACAGTACATTCAAGAAAAAAACAGTACATTTTTTTACGAAACCATAACTTAATATTTACAACTCTTGAACACCAATAACATAAAGAAATAGACTTCAAACATCAACATCAAAGGAAAGATTTACATTTAATGGTATTTCATATACAAAATCACACCATTTGCGTTTATAAAGCATACACCACAAACGAAGCATTTGGCCATTGTATCATTTTCCAATGTATAATGTTTAAATATCTTTGTTTATATTTAACTTAAAAACATATTCATTGATTGGGTAAGTAGAATTTTCTTAAAACATATTGGTATTTAAAGCAATTTTCACCACACACATATTGTCGAACTATCGCATAAATTTCAGAAAATATTTGTTTCTTTCTTTAATTTAAACGGTAGTCATATGTCTTAAAATAAAAACACGAAAATATATGAAGGATATGAGCAACTCCTTATTTAATCTGTGTATTTTTGACAAAACAATAGACGCAGTACAAAAATTCTAATTATTTTACAACTTTTTTGTTTGCAAAACAACAATTTCTTTAAACTAAATATTGTAAAATAGAGTGTGCAACAAAATTAGGGCCATCGCCACCAGCCTCAACACTTGCACCGCGCAATGAAAGTAGACTACTAGTAGAGCAAATCTGCAAAAAGGTTTTGAAAAATTAGTTCGGGCTCACGAAATATGGGCCTCTAAAGTTTTTAAATTTTTTGAAAAGGCGTTTGGCTTAAGACAAAATAAATATACTAAATGTACTTCTGAGCTAAAAAATAATTGTAGATGTCTTCAGTAGAATCGTATTGCGATTCTTTTCTTAGAATTTATTGACCTTCTAACTCTCATTTTAAGGGGTAATTTTTGCCCTTTTTCCCAACTCTTAAAAAAAAGGATACTAAAACGGCACTTATAAGAGTTAAAATGCTCTACCAATATTTTCTGCATCAAATTTCACTAGGGGTCTTCTAAGACCAAAAATTATCCAATGCAAGTAAAACGGGTTTTCGAAATTCAGGGCCTTGATTTTTTTAAATTTTTCGAAATCCCGTTTTACATACATTGAACGCTTTTTTGGTCTTGGAAGACCGCTAGTGAAATTTGATGCAGAAAATATTCATAGAATATTTTAACCCTCTTACGTACCGTTTTAGTGTAGAAGTTAAAAAATTACAAAAATTACCCCTTAAAATGAGTGTTAGAGGGTTAATATATTCTATGAAAAGAACTGCCATACAATTCTACTGAAGACATCTGAAATAGTCTTTTAGGTCAGAAGTACATTTAGTATATTTTTTTGACTTGTACCAAACGCCCTTTCAAGAAATTCAAAAATGTCAATGCCCGAAATTTCGAGAATTCTTTTAACCCTAATAAGTGCCGTCTTGTATATGTACTTTTGTTTAAGAGTTGGGAAAAAGGGTAAAAATTACCCCTCAAAATGAGAGTTAGAGAGTAAATAAATTCTAAGATAAGGATATTATGACAATATGACCGTTAAAAATTCCCAAATGTGTTGAATTTAAAAACGATTTTTCTTAATATCTTTGTTTTTTGGACACTAAACTTAAAAATCACTACAGAAAACAGTACAAAGTGTAAAAAACAGTACATTTGCGTACTGTTTTGGGTGTTGTGCATAAAACAGTACAATTGACAAAAATCAGTACATGTACTGCTAAAAACAGTACGTCTGGCAACCCTAGTCTGAGTCGATACGTATTCTAAAATCTGAGACTTTCTAAGAATCTGAGAATTAATCGGAGACAATTATATTTGGGCGCTTTAAGCACAAACCTTCTTATCTATGGCACACAACAAAAAAAATTATATATTTTGCACTCGACCTAAATTTTTAAACTATTCTCCCTTAAAATTTTTATCTTACTATTTGTTAATCTATCATCTGTAAATTCCCTAACCTAAAATTTTGTTTATCAACTTGTTCTCCAATTCTACAATAAATTACAACAAAAATTCCCCTAAAATAAACAAAATATGTGGTTTTCATATAAAATTTGGCTGTTTGTACAGGATCTGATATGAAAATCTATTTAAGCTTCAAGTTGATACATGAGAGTGGCTGTGTGTGTGTTTGTGCGAATGTTAAATACAGATGCCTCTTTATGTTGCGGTATAAGAGTATAATTTTATAATACACATGAATGAACAAAATAAAACAAATTGTCAACCAGAAAACATTTCGAATAATTAAATGTTTTTGTACCGAAGTTGTATTTTTCTATTTTATTTTTTACTTTATTCTCCATATTTCACTGCTAAACATAATAAATCACATGTTAAACCATGTTTAAAGTTTTTTTTTTGGGGGGAGGGTTTTCAACAAATATGTAGATTGAATAATTTAAAATTGGAAACTTCACAAAATACCACAGGAAAACACATATTTTTGGGTGGCTTAAAGGGGGGAAACAGTTGAAATATAAAAATGTTTAAAAAGGTCTAAGTTGGTTGATTATTATTTTAGCCCGAAATAAGCGAGGACTTCCGTAATAAAACGAACACAAGATGATACAAATGTGACCATTTTTTCTATTGAATTAAAAATATTAGTTTGATTATTAAAATAATAAGGGGTGTTCTAGAAATCGAAATCGTTAAAATTTGGAAGTTGTTTTTAATACACTTTTAATCTAATTTTTATAATTTGCTATAATGTTATAAAATTCTGTTTAATAGAGAGATATATTTGTATAAAATTTGATATAAAATTCTTTTGTTACAGAAATCTTTTTAAAGAACGACGTTTAAAATTCTTGCGTTTTGCCTTTTTGATTTCCAGAACACCCCTGATTACTTTGAAAATAATGCGTTATAAGCTGACACATTGCATTTATATGAATCATCTACGAAAATGTTTTCCAAATCAAAGTTAATTAAATAATTTTATCGAAAAGATGTAAAACAACATAGTCAATCGTTTCTCGAAAAGTGAGAAAAAATGTGTCTGTAACTTATGTCGAAAACTATCAAAAGGGATTACGTCGTTACGTTATAAATTTCATAATATTCCACTCAAAGCCGATGAGAAATTGCAGTTGTTGAGAACCCCAATCACACATGTCGTTAACGGCGACCAAAATCTACTTAAATTGAAAAACTACAACCGTCGCCACGCGTCTCTCTGTTACGCCATTTGAGTTTTTTTCGTTGGAAAAATCATAACATTTGAACCAAAAAAGTTAATTAAAAAATCAAAAAAAAAAAGCAATGTGATAGATAATTGAAGCACAGCCGCGAATAGCGTTTTAAGTTACAAAATAATAATTTTTCAGGAGAGCAAAAAAACGTTTTATGACAGGCATCATTATTTGTTTTAAAAAATTTTTTTTTCTATTATTAAAAATAAAGATAATAAAAACTTTTATGCAAAAGGCTTTTAAAACATTAATCCGCACTGCAAAACCATTTCGGTTTCATCATATTGTTAGAAACTTGCAACTGGCTGACACTTTGTATGCCATTTTGAAGGCGTTAAGGTGCATAGTTTAGGTTGATTTGATGTTTAAACTGTGTAAGAGAGTTAGGTTAACGGTTATCTGCTAAAAAACAGTATTTGCAAAATGTGGCGTTTAGAACGTTATTCGCGGCTGTGCTTCAATTGATCAACCTATAAAATGAGCGTTTGAAAAGGGTTCTACGCGTATTTGGTTGCCTACTGATGGTTTAGCAAAGTTGAAATTCGTGAAAAAATCAATTTAATGGGAAGTAAAATAAATTATTTAGCGCCGGGCATAGCAAATAATTAATGTAAAGCGCTTCTTTAATTTTTGTTGTTTACAAAAAAGCTTTAAAAACATTTGTATATTTTAAGAAAATGATAAAAAAAAAAAATTGCAATAAAAAAATCGGCAAAAACAAAAACTTTCCTTTTCCGTGTTATTTTTTTATTGCATAGTGTATAAAAAATACCAGTTTTAAATACATATTCCTGTCCCGAAATTGTTCGGAAATTTTATATGGGATTTCCGGAAGATTGTTTTAAGCAAAAGTATTAAAAAAGTAAATATATTTTAAGTGCTCGATAGGACGAAAATGGATCTTGCAATGTTAATGTGTATGACTTACAAAGACTGGGGAGTGCTTCAAGATTGTATGCACGAAAAAAATATCGTGGCGCAGGCCTTGCTCTTTCCTAGAATTATTCTATGTATTGTAGATATACATATATACGTCGTGTAAAATATTAGAATAAAAGGAAAACGTTAACTGGCGCGGGGGGCCGATGAAGTTTGAAAATGCATTTACGTCCTCTTTTTCAGTTTTTGTAAAAATTTTTATATAAATACTTTTGCAATTAAATGTAAAAGAATCGAAATGTGTTCCTAATTATCGTTGTTATAACATATAAAAAACAAAATTTTGTTTAAAACTGTTTAATTTATTCCTCTGGCCACTTGAAAAAGAAAGGTAGGAACAAAATGAATATATTTTAAGAAGTAGTTAAATAAAAGCTTATTTTTAAGCTAATTTAAAATATATCCGCATTTTCTTGTATATGAGTTTTTGTCTTCGTAGCATTACGTTAACCTATTTGCAAGTATGACAAAAAAAAATCCATTTTTTTGAAAGGCAGTTTCAAAACTCCATTCTAAAAATTTTAAAAATTTCGTTAAAAAAATTTTAGAATTTGTTGATCATCACATTAAGATTAATTGAGAATATTATAGGGAATGAAAATATCAAAAAATTATGGCAATAGCTCGCATAGTTTTTCCATACCTGTGATTTAAATTTTGCGATTTTCGGGAAAAACTCATTTGTTGGCCAGATTTAGGCGAATGAACCCAATTTCCTTAAATTTATGAATTTTAAGTTAAACTTATTTAGAATATTATAGTCCAGCTTATTTTAGATATACTCTGAAAGTTTTAATAAAATCGGAAAACATTAACCTTAAAATCATGAAGGGCAAAGGTAAAATTTGACATGTGGGCAAATCCCAAAAAAAGTCCACCAACCAAAAATTTGTGCAATGAATTTTTTTTTAATGGAATATAAGACTAGTCATAAAATTTAATTTGTATATAAAAAAAAAATATGTATTTCAGTGATCATTAATGCAATAATTTTTACCAAATCCTACCCCACCCCTGATCTCTTAATGTTATAAGTGGATTTAGCATTATTTTAGGTGACTTTTGTGCTTAAAATAGCACATACAGCAGACTACTCAAAATAATAATTACGTTAAAAAAAAGTTGATATTCATTAGTTAAAAAATTTGTTTAAGAAATGCAATTCATAAAAATATAATTTGTTTTAATTTTTGATATTCTTTAATTAGGCTTGAGTTCATCAAATTTAATTTTCATTAAATTATTATCTTCTGACGATAGAAAGTGGTGTTTCCTGAAACATGTAAAGATCAACCCGGGTTCAAATCCCAGCTCAGCCAAGAAAAATTATCAATAAATTTTAATAAAAATTCCAAGTTGTAAAATTCCTTCCCTCAGTGAAAATAATTTAATGAAAATTAAATTTGATGAACTCAAGCCTAATTAAAGAATATCAAAAATTAAAAATTAACAGTTCAACTAAAAATCAAAAATTGTTCCTATAATTTGTTTTGTTAAAATAAATAAAATATAATAATAATATACTACTGGAAAAACTGTAGCGTGCGTCACAAAGGGGGAACGGCTTTTGTCAAAAAATCACAAAATTTTTTGGCTGCGAATAAGTGATTTTAGAATTCTCTTATAGTCATCTTTCTTTTAGGTATTAGATTTTGTATACCTTATGGTGCAAAATTCGCTAACAATTAGGAATACACATTTCAACCTTTGAAGTCACTTCCTTTTTTTTGTGGCGTGCGTCACAAAACTTTGTGATCAATTATTTCGCTACAAATACTTGCTAAGAAATTATGATACATGACATTTGTAAGTACATATTAATGTCACTAAATACTAAGTATAAGTTGAAGCTATCTCTTTTGAAAGACCAAAAAATGTTTATATTTCAATCAGAAAACGCGTGAGAATGTAGCGTTCGTCACGCAGGATTTGCCCATATTTGGAATTCTTAAGGAAAGATAGCGAATTATTGTATATTTGTGAGCCGATTTTTATAAAACTTGAAAAAAATTTACCCCAAAGGCATACGAAGACAAAACTGGAAAAAATGGAGATTAACCTTTAAATGCACTTGAGGTAAAAATGACCCCACACTTTTTAACTTTGATGTAAAAGACGCTATATTCGAAAAATTAGTTTTTAATCGAGGATGTGAAGGAAATACAAAGACACAAAAATAAAAATACAGTTTGAAAGTAACTAAAAAAAGTCTTGAAAATTCTTATTTTTGTTAGCGAAAAACTCTTTTTTGTTTTAAGCACTGCCTTTACACATAAAAGTAGTTTCTTGGAAGTTCCATATACGTATTATCAGAGTAAACTTCACAATAAAAAATGGAGCTTCCAACGAAGCAGATCTGTAAGGGAGTAACATAAACGTTTCGCTTACCATTGCGCTTACGGAAGGCATGAATTTTATATGGCGAGTTTCCTTCCACTTTGAAGCAATACATTTTTGACACATAAACCGCATTATTCAGAGCATATAAAAATTGTTGGATGTAACGATCAGCCTTACACACCGAATGTGCTGATACAGTTATTTTTTAGTATTCTCCCTTACAAACCTGCTTCGTAGTAAGGGAATGCCGTAGAACTTGAAATGTTATTATACCCACACCACAATAGTGGAGAGGGTATTATGCATTTGTGCTGATGTGTGTAACGCCTAAAAATATATGTCCTAGACCCACCTTAAAGTATACCGATCGTCTTAGAATCACTTTCTGAGTCGAACTAACGATGTCCGTCCGGCTGGCTGGCTGGCTGGCAGGCTGGCTGGCTGTCCATGTAACCTTGTGCGCAAAGTACAGGTCGCAATTTTGGAGATAATTTGATGAAATTTGGGTTATAGGTTCTTATTGGCACAAGGACCAAGCCTATTGAAAATGGGCCGAGGACCACGAGGGAAGATAGGAAGAAATTTCTTCCTCTCAGAAACTATCAAACCGATTTTAATGAAATTTAAAACATAGATAGAACCATATCTTTATGGACACAAAATGTATGCATTTTTAAAAAAATAGGACCACGAGGGGAGATATGGGCAATTTCTGCCTCTCAAACCGATTTTAATGAAATTTAAAACATAGATAGATCCATATCTATATGGACACATTAGCTATACAGTTTTTAAAAATAGGACCATAAGGGGAGATAGGGGGCAATTTCTACCTCTCACAAACTTTCAAACCGATTTTAATGAAGTTTATAAACATAGATAAATCTGAGCATATAAGCACGATGTGTTTTTTAATACTGTGGTGTAGGGTATCATATGGTCGGGCTTGACCGACTATACTTTCTTACTTGTTTTTTTTTATAAAAGTTGTTGAGAGTTTTTTCACTTAACTGCATTTCTGTATGTCTTATCGTGTAGCGCATAATTGTGCGATTATTTTTTTAAATGTACCATAAGTGCTTCGCAAAATGACAAAAAATTTTATTGGACTTCTATCAAAAATTGCTCTTCTTCTTCTTTTTTTGTTTTGCTTATTTAAAGTTTCAGAGACTCATGCCTTACTCCAGGCATTCGTTAAAATTAATATTTTTTTCATGATATTTATACATTTTAATTAGAATAATTGTGTTGTAATATTAAGTTGAAAAATATATTGAAATTCTTAGTATTGTGGTTATTTTGTTGAACTATTATGGTTTTTAGTGTCCGACCGAACGTTCGGGTTCGGTTACGGAGTTCGGCAAAAATTGATGTTCGGTCAAAGTTCGGTGTTCGGCGAAATTTTTACCGAACTTTACCGAACACCGAACTTTTTTATGAAATAACATATTTATTATAATTTCAAATTATAATTTGGCATCATTGTTTATGAAAATAATACGAAATCAATACAACTATTTTTCTCTATGTTATTAGTTCGAAAAAATACAGCGATGACTAAATAAAATGCTTAAGTGTATAAAAAAAAAACTTTATATGTGTAATTTTAGAAGACGGTAAAAAATACAACAAAAAAAAAACGGTTAACTTTTATTTGGCAAATAAATACTCTCTATTTATATTCTGCGAATGGTTAGATCATCTATAGTTTTAGGTGAACCACAAACCAAACTTTATGGTATACATATTTCCAGATAAAAATGTCATCCAATTAGAACTTTTTTGAAAAAAACTGAGCAACCGCTCAATGCAAATGTTGCGCCAAACAAATGTCAATGGGGAGTTCATTGCCAAGCAAACAAACTACACGCCAAACGAATTCAAAAAATACATTGTAGAGGCTTGAGTACTAATGTGTATACTAGGGCTATAACTAAATTATTGGCATAGTACGACGGAGGGGCCAAGAATATTTTAGTAATGAAAACACCTGTCTCCCGCCGTTTTGCGAAAAAAACCTCACGAAGGGTAGCAAATTTCTAAAACCTTCTAAGCAATTTTGAACCGCGATGAATTGTAAACCGTAGGAAAATTTTTAAATCTAAAGCAGTGGATATATTTAAGCACTAATTAATTAATTAATTAATAGCATTTAAGCGATACGTATAGGAATATATACAAATATCAGGTGTATATTTTTTAAAATTTCCGTGAGATAAAATGGTTGTTTTTAAACCTCAAACCGATCCCTGCGTGAACTTTTTTAACAATCCGAAAAAATTATCATATTTTTTATTAATAACTTTTAGGGCCATTATTATAACTTGGCGTTAGCTGTTATCCGACAGTTAACAGACGCTTTTTGACAGATAACACATTATTATCTGTCAATTTAATCTTAACTTTAGCTAACTTCAAGTTGTAATAATGGCCCTTAATGTTCTACATGACTATACTACGCCGTTTTTGATTTTCGCAAAAAGTGTAAATAGTTATAGCCCTAATGTGTACTGTTTTAAACTTTAACTTTATTTTTTGTCTTAAAAAAAAAAGCAATTACTAATTATTTTTTAACTATAAAATAGTTTTGACTACTATAAAGTGAAATTTATCTTTTAATGTTGCATCCTTCCAAAAGTGTAAATGTAATAATTTCCCGAAATTTTATTTTGTTCAGATTTTTTAACAAAAAGTTCGGGTTCGGCCGAACTTGTCAAAATTTACCGAAGTTCGGGTTCGGTCTCAAAAAGTGCGTTCGGTCGGACACTAATGGTTTTTAATCCAAATTTTTAATATTTTTTAATTAAGCTTAAGTTCATAAAATTTAATTTTTATTAAATTACTATTAACCCTGTAACCTGCTCGGGTTACCCTGACATGTTTCGATCGAAACCACTCGATCCCCTCAGAGGGATTTGCCGTCTTTTATCCTCGCAGCCATCTCATCGACTGCTGACGTCAAAAGTCAAACATCAATCCTTAAACCAAATTGTATTTTAACCTTTGGTAGATCGAAATTTTGATTTTTGAATGATTATCTATTTTAATTGATTTTACATGTTTTTTACTTTTTGTCAAGAATTTTTCTTGAAGTCCAAAACATTTTTTGTTTTTTCATTTTTGTCTTTCTTTTTCTTGTTGACATTTTTCAGCACAACTTGAAGGATAAATGTACGCATAGAGCTCGTGCATTAGCTTTAACAATAATTAGTATTGTGGTTATTTTGTTGAACTATTATGGTTTTTAATCCAAATTTTTAATATTTTTTAATTAAGCTTAAGTTCATAAAATTTAATTTTTATTAAATTATTAATTTAGGCTTAAGTTCATCATATTTAATTTTCATTAAATAATTATTTTTTTTTTATGAAGAAAGGAATTTTACAACATGAAAATTAATAAAAATTGTTATTGGGTTCGAGCCCCAGCCACAGTCAAGAATGAAAAATTATCAATAACAATTTTAATTAATTTTCATGTTTTAAAATTCATTTCTGCATAAAAAAATAATAACTTAATGAAAATTAAATTTGATGAACTTAAGCCTAATTAAAAATATTATATATTAAAATATATATTTTATATATACTCCCAAAACAAGTTGCTTTTGTAACTGCTTTTTAACACAATCCCGAAATTTCAAGTGTAAATTTAAATTTGCAATTGTTAAAAAAAAAATCGCTTTCTTGACATTCTCATTGAAAGCTAGCTGAAAGTTGGACTGAAAGTAAAAACTGTAAATGTGTAAGTGAAAAAGTGTGAGTGTATTGCGACTTTCAAGAAATCACTTTCATGTTTAAATGCTATGTAAAATACACACTTATGTAACCAATAGCAGTCCTTATTAAAAAGAAAATGAAAACAAATTAAACACTTTTTCGTTTTTTTTTTAATTTTACGTAATTTTAGAAAAATACGAAAATGAAAAGAAACAAGTTAGAGTGCTATATTCGGCTGTGCCGAATCTTTGATACCCTCCACCGACACTTCGAATGTTTTAGGAGTAATATCTGTATGATGTCTATTTATTATTATAATCTTTGTAAAAACAGACATCTGCATTAAAATTTGTTGCGGTTTAGACCTATATACAATTATTGATCGACAATCAGAATCAATTTTAAAAAGTTTGAGTAGAATATCAGTTTAAGATGAACTTAAATGATTTTCAAGAGAACAAGTTATATAAAAGCCATGGTAAGCTATGAACCAATCATCCCAAATTCTGCAGAACGATTTCTGGTATTAAAAAACATAAATTTCAATACAGCGGTGCAATTAGTTTAAGCGTTTACAGTAAATTTTAGAAGGCTGCTAAAATGGAATCTAAGGAAAATTATGGACCGTATATCACAAAATTGCATAACATTTTTTCTGGCCATATGAAGCTAAACTGGAAGAAAGTTTACCGCGTATTTAATTATTTTACCAGAGTGGGCTTTATATGAGGCCTATGGTAAGCTATGCACCGATCTTCACCAAATTTCACAGTGTCATTTCTAGTTCTATAAAACTGTGATGTACCAAATTTTGTTATGATAGCATTCTTTTTTACGTTTTTAGGCGTACTAAGCTGTTTTCCGGGAGTAAGGTTTATATGGGGCCTATGGTAAATTATGGACCGATCTTCACGAAATTTCACAGTCTTAGTTTTAGTTCCAAAAAATTTTGATGTACCAAATTTTGTTATGATAGCATTATTTTTTACGGATTTAGGCGTACTAAACTGTTTTCTGGAAGTAGGTTTTATATGGGGCCTATGGTAAATTATGGACCGATCTTCACGAAACTTAACAGTTTCATTTCTAGTCCTATTTAACTGTGACGTTTGATATGATAGCATTGTTAGTTAGGGTTTTAGGCTTACTATACTGTTTTCCGGGAGTAGGGCTTATATGGGGCCTAGGGTAAATCATGGACGGATCTTCCAGATATTTTACAGCGTGATTTCCAGTTAAATAAAACGAACTGTTGCGAAATCTTATATCATTCTGTGCATTTTTCCACCATTTATGTTAGTTTTTGTAACAAAATTATCAATTTTTTTTAGGTGGTGGTTCCACATTTTGATTCATAGCTCAGATCCTATTGAACCGATTTTGCTGGATTTCAATCCCAAGCTGCTTAGGATAACTACAAGCAATTTGACACCAAATTTGTTTATTTCTTTTGAGTTTTTCGAAAGTGAGCGTGTTTTCAACAGACGGACAGACAGACGGACATGGCTAAATCGACTTAAAATTACTCAAGGACCCAGAATATATATACTTTATAGGGTCTGAGATGAATAATAAAAAAGTTTCACACGGAATGACAAACTTAATATACCCTCTTCACAACTAATTGTGGTGGAGGGTATAAAGACGCTAATTTTTACCAAAATACACACTTAGAACTGTAGTGATGCCGTCAGAGAGTGATATGAAATTTAAAGACTAGAAGTTTATACTAACAACACTTTTTTTTTAAATATTTTGCTATTTTTTCTAATAGTGCTGTTATATTTTTTATTTGTTTTGCTTTAAGCTTTTTTAAATGTCTACTATTTTCTCGTTCGTCATCGTCAGCGTAAATATACCTGACTCAAAACGTAATTGATACAACTTCATAGTACACCTTTATGCACATCAACTAGGATTAATAGTGGAACAAAAATTACAAAAAAAAAAAATATCTACAAAAGCCCTCACTCAGCTACACAAAATTGAAATGTTAAACGTAAATAAATATTTTTTGTATTTTTTGAAAGTGATTATTCCTTCAACCAGAATCAACGTCCTGTGCTGTTTGTAATTTTTATTGTTATTATTTTTTTTCGTTCATTTTTATTTCTATTTAGATTTTCCTAAAATTGTGGTGAGTATGATGAGTTAGCAGTTGTTGTTTATACTGTTATCAACTCTATTTATAAACAATTGGAGAAATAAATAAATTTTGTACATTTTTTTACTCAAAGGTTTTCTAAAAAATATTGTTTTGTTAAAAGCATATCGAAATAATTAAAATGAAGTGTTTCAGTTTATTTTACATGAAATAAGGGTTCCTACTAAAAAAAAATGTTTCCTGAAAAAATATCTTAGTAATTTAGGGGGGGGGGGGGGGGTGCCTTAAAACCATGGTAGATAAGGCCATGATAGCTTTATTGCTCAATTGAATGGGAGATAAAGCCATAATGGCCTTATTGCCCATTCATTGAGAGGTAAGGTCATATTTAAAATTTTGCGAAATGAGAGATATAGTCATATTTTTTTCGCAAATGAGAGATAAAGCCATATTTTTCCAGAATATTGTTATGCATGGTAAAAGGGAAAATCCTTAGTTATCATTGAAAAAAATTTTTTTATTCTTGTGACGCAAGCAGCAAAACTAAATTCAGCGAAGCCACCTGCCGCGTCCTCCTGGAGGAGAAACCCCGTAAGCACGGCCACAGGCCGCCACGCAGAAAAACTTTAGTATGCGAAGCCAGATTTCAATACTTAACTTTAGTGTCTACGGAACTGAAATGAGAGATAAAGCCATTTTCTAGTATTACTAATGTGAGCTAAGGTCATAAAAAGCTTTATCTCCCTATTGAATGAGAGATAAAGCCATCATGGCCTTACCTACCATGGTATTAAAGCACCCTCCGTAATTTACTGGATTTTTAAAACGAGAAATTTCGAAAAATTCTCTACAATGTCTTAGACTCAAAGTCGAGGTTTGGTAACATTTAATTGCCAGTTTCTCGATGTTAGAAAAAAAAAACTTTAAAAAAAATGAGCCGGAGTGAAGCAGAATTTGAATCAAGTATTTTATTTGCTTATTAAAATAGAATTTAATTTCATAGCGTTAAAAAAATAAATCGGGATTTAGCAAATTATATACAATTAACTAAATCAATATTCATCATGGCTGCCAGTTTCTAGAGGTGTTCCGAAGGGATCCATTCTCGTTCCGCTTATGTATATTATGTATTCAAATGATCTCCCGACTCAACTAAAATTTATGAAAATCCAAATGTATGCTAATGATGTCCAACTGCTCATTGGCTGTAATATTTCAACATTATCAAACTGCGCCTCGAAAATAAATTCAGATCTATTAAGAGTCAGTGAATGGGCAGCTATAAATGGGCTAAGTTTAAACCCTAAAAAATCAAAATGCGTTCCAATTTGCAGAACACAAATGGACAACCTGTATCAGCTTAAAGTTGTTTTGGGAGATACACAAATTGAGATCGTGAACTCTGCAAAAAACTTGGGAATAATTTTTAATTCAACACTTTTGTGGACAGATCATATAAATAATGCAGCAGGGAAAACGTATGGTATGCTGAGATCACTATAAACAAATCGTTATTTTACGCCATTTAAGATTCGAATGTTATTGGCAAAATCATAATTGTTGCCAACACTTTTATATGGATGTGCATCTGATATGCGAAAATTAAAAACTTCGTTTAATAATATCGTTTTTAATCTGAGAAGGACAGACAGCGTCTCCCGGTTTGCAAATAAATTGTTTAATGTTTCTCTTGATAATCTTTTAAAATGTCGCAGTTTAATTTTCCTACACAAAATAATCTACACCAAAGAACCTGACTATCTATTTAGAAAATTAACATTTGCAAGATCAGCTAGATGCAGGGTTATATTGCATATCCGATATCATTACCTAATGTCGGAGCGGCAATTTTTTATGTACGCCGTACGGCTCTGGAATCTACTTCCAAGTAATATTCAAAGCACAAGCAACGCAGTACATTTCAAAACAGCAATTTTTAATATTTTTGACTAATAACAATGAAAATTAGTTCTTATTATGGTATATTACTAATAATGTATCAACCTATAATATTTTTACACATCTATAAATACATTTAATTAAAATTTTGGTTTTTTTTAATTTAAAATTATTGTAATACTTTATAAGTTATTCAAATTGTAAACGTTGCCAATATTGATGTCCAGTGCTAAATTTAAAAGATATTATATCTTTTTGCACTGGTGACATTTTCTAATAAACAAACAAACAATGAAAGCTTTTAAATTTAGCAAACATTTTAAACTACACTCAAAAGAAAAATCAATCAATTCGTGCATTAATCAACCCGAAGCGGTATCAACAGTACGTTAAGTACGGATTTTCATGAATCAAGTACAGAAAGATTGATTTAAGTACGGATTATTCAAGTGCGAAATACTTAACTTAATCCCGAATTCGTACTTGAAATAATCCGAAAGTGAAATTAGATTTATTCTAACTTTAAACACTTCCCCAGAAGAAGAATATTATCATAATTGTTTCACTTACCCGTTTTAAACCATACAGAATATATATTATAAAACATCAGCATCATGCCTGACGTTGTTTCTACTTTAAAAATGTGATGTACGTATTTAAATATATATAAACTAAATGGGAATTTTGGCTTCTTATTTTACTTTTTAAACATGAAAATAATAAATGTTTTTCTTCTTGGTCTGTTGTTTTGTTTCTACACAAAACAAGCAAATCGTTTTTACCTGCTTGTGTTGTGTTGTTGTAGTATCTGCAACAAACTATGACAAACTCACACGTATGCAAACGTGTAATGCAATGCTGAGAGATGAGACTAATAAATTATATGAGTTTAACACGCTCACTTTTTAATTTGACTCTCAGAGTGGCAGCACCAACGAACAGTTCAATCTTTTTAATGGTTTAACAATATTAACAGCCCAATTATGAATAAAAATTCCCGGGAGTTTTCTCCCTTCTCCCGTTTTTCCTATGTAAATTTAATTGTAAAAATGGGGAAAGGGAAAAAGCTCCCGGGGAATTTGTATTCATAATTGGGCTGTATACTTGTTTTAAGAAATTCCGGAATTGATTTTCAAAAACAAATGCGTTTAGGAATGTTTAAACTACGTTTCAGTGTTATTCGTACTTAAAGTTAGTATAAAAAACTCAATTTATCCCTAGTGTTTTTACCAACGATTTTAAGGAACAATATATGACTTACAAATTTATATAAATTAAAAAAAAGTTGTCTTTATTTCAAAATTTGTTGGATTAAGATTTGCCATCTTAATTGATTGCTTTAACGAGTTTGAGATACACGCAAAAAAAACATTGCTAAAGTATGGCTTAAAAAAAATACATATTCTATTTCCCGCAATGGCTACAAACTAATCAACCAAAACGCACGATATCAGTTGTACATAAAACAAAAAGTTTTCTGAGAATTATCTTAATATATTTTAATATGATTAATATGAAGGATCTATGACAATTATGTATGAAACAAAATATCGGCCAAATCCGATGGTCCATATTTTCAATGACTCAATAGGACAAAATTGAGGTTTAATGTCGGAGTAGAGTATTGGGTTACCCATTAGCTCCGTAGCATGCCGTAGGTTTTACCATAGGCTTGTGTAATATGATCTGACCAAGTTAAACGCTTTTTTAATGTTACACCTAAATTCTTAGCTTTACAAATAATGTAAATTTTTGACCCTCCCAAGAAAATATTTATTTCATCCTCTATCCCCAATGTGTTCTTGCTTATGACTTATCATCTTGATTTTCCTGGATTAAGTCTTAAGCCATTTGCTGAAGCCCAAACGAAAATAGTATTCAGGTTATAATTCAGCTCCTGCACCTTAGACAAAAATAACTCCTTGGTACTACTCAGATACAGCTGATCGTCGTCAGCATACATCTGAACATTACAGAAACGGATTTGTTGGGGAAGATTATTTGAATATAACGAATAAAGTAAGGGTCCGAGTATTGCACCCTGTGGAACATATCTCGTGATCCGTAACGGATTTGAAATAGATTCACTATTGGTGACAGACTGAGATCTGTTTATAAGATACTACAACATCAGCCATTAAGCAAGTTTGGATAAGTTAAACATTTTTGACAATTTTAGACATAAAATTAATGATGCACTGTATCAAATGCCTTTGAATGGTCCAGTAGAACCAGAAACGATATTTTACTTTCATCCAAGTTTCCCCGGATTTCCTCTATCACATCTGATAGGACAGATAAGACGCTGTGGCCTAAAACCGGACTGACGATCAGTTTACGTTTGGATAAAAGGGAATGATTGCAATAGATCGGTACTCATTGTCAGCCTTAGGCAACGGATGTTTCCAATCCATTGGAAAAGTGCTAATTGCGTCTTCCAAAAAATTCACAAAATTATTTAAAACCATCCCATCCGGTTAACAGTTGCTTCCATCGATAGTAGATGATCAGGAGGGAGTAATAAATGTATTTTTCTTTCTGCCTGTTCATCTCTTCCCGAACATAGACTTCGTTCGCTTAACTCACATTGAAATCGATTCGAAATCGATGAACAGCCCATTTATCTTAAGTATTTTTTTTCTGTTAGGACCAGCACTCAGGGGATGACCCTTATGCATTGCATTGTGTTGGAACTAGGAAAATAGGTTGTGGGAAGGAGGATAGAGGGAGTAGTGCTTGTGAACATTCAATTTGAACTTAATCATGTTGTAAGTGAAAGGGAAGACTTCTGTAGGAAGGGGATTCCACATACTAAATGTCCGGGAAAAAAACGAATTCTCTCTGTAATGCGTTGTACGATTCACCTACCAATCGACCACATAAGGATGGGCTCTTGAGGAAAAACGTGTATTACGAACAAACGTACGGGTTTCGGGAACCAGATCCCTAATTTCGTCAGAACACATCCCATTGTAGTAACGATAAAACGGGCAAATACAACCCACATTGCGACGGTGCTCAAGGGAGTCAATAGAATTGGATACCCTACCGTCACCAATGAGAACCTTCGCCCTCTCCTGCACGCGGTCGAGAAGCTCCAAAATAGACTTTGAAGTGAAGTATATCTTACACCGTCTTAGAAAACCGAGGCACTTGAATGCTTCTTTCGACACCTTGAATATATGTTCTGTCCATCGGACATCACATTGTATCCTCATGCCCAGAACATCTAGATATTCTGATTCCTCAATAATTATACCACCCATATATACAGATGAGGCACCTTGATTTGTCGCACGTTTATGCGTCAGCATGCAACATTGTGTTTTTCGGGCATTAAAATCGACCCTATTCGCACGACCTAATTCCGAGATTGTGTCAAGGTCTCGGCCAAGCGTATCATTCATATTCTGCCTCATAGCACTGACATCGGATACGCTTGGTCTGCATTCGAATGAGTACGAGTGGCAAATGTTGCTGTCATCTACAAAAGAGTAGATAGGGTTGGAACTTTGACAAAGAAGGTCATTTAGAAAGACAAGAAATAGAGTAGGAGAAAGAACGGAGCCTTGCGGCACCCCTGAATGAATCTTGAACTCGTTTGACGAAACCCCATCTATAACAACTCGTATAGTGCGATCTCTGAGAAAATTCGATATAAATCGAGAGAAATTATCACCGACACCAAATGCAGCAAGTTTTGACAAGAGTGCACCATGCCAGACTCTGTCAAACGCCTTGGAAATATCTAAGGCAATAACCTTACTTTCGCCAAAATGGTGAATGAAACGGCACCGATTTTCAACCGTTGTTTCATTTCTTAAAAATAAATTTCTATATTACGTTTATTAAACACAGTTTTATTTTAAAAAACATAAATATTATTAATATGTTTCCACTTTCTTATTGTTTATCTCTTTACAAATTTTTTTTTTATTATCTTGTTTCTTTCAGCATAAAAAATTAAGTACCTAAAGGTAAAATAAAGCCTTAAATTGTTTGTTTTCAGTTTCAAAACTTGCAAAGAAAGAACGAGATATTATTAGCGTTTAGTACTACAATGTGTAAACAAATAAACATTGAAACTCTGGTAGTCGTTCTGGTAATACACATCCACGCACTCACACATTTAACTAACATTTACATTTATGTAAAATGTTTAACAAGGGTTATGCAAATATCATAAAATTTAAAAATTATAGCAAAAATTTAATACATACTAAAGCCTAGATTACACTGTCTCACAAGCCTTACGTATTCCATAATACTTTGTGAGATATAAATCTAATGAGTTTTGTTGCGACTGTCAAAAAATCTAATGTAACATGACAGTTCGTGTTCACACCATCTCACAAAGTATAAACACTCACACATGAAATAAAATGCAACCCTGATCCAATGAAAAGTATTATTGTTTTGAAATTTTTCAAAAAACGATGAAGTCGTATGGGATGTCAAACTTTTTTCTTAATACTTGCCATTTTCGTGACACATTGCATTCACACTATCACACTTTGTCATATTACTTGAGTTTTTGACATGTATTAATACAAAGTATAATAGTGTAATCTAGCCTTAACAAAGTTTACATACAAATGGTTTATGATCATATGCAACAAATCTAGCTTTCCAAGGAAGCAGTTTACACATTATATTTACTTTGCATTAAGACATGTCAAAAATTCAAGTAATATCTATGCAATGGGCTATAAAAATAACAAATATTACGAAAAAAAATTTGACATTCCATACGACTTTATCGTTGTTTAAAATTTTTCTAAACAATAATACTTTTTTGATCAGGGTTGCATTTTAACAAAAGCAAATAAAATTATTTTTTCACGAAGTTTAAAATCGACAAACAGGCCCTAAAAATTCCATTTCTATTTATGACCCGCCAACTAAAGGATACATTAGAAGTGCTAGAACATAGTGCCATAGCCGTAACATTAAGGCAAAACACTAAAATTCAATTGGTTTAAACGGTTATGGCGTTATGGCAAGTCATCTATAATCAAACATAGTATTCCCCATAAGATTGGCTCGAACAGCAGTCTTGTATGGACTCACGTCTTATTTAACTATTTATAAGGGCGTTAAACACAAAAACCTTGATAAAATGTATTGAGGGCCTTAATAAATTTTATCAGGCTTTTGATTTTCTTTACCTTTATTTTTTAGAGTTTGAAAAAGCCTTTTCAAGGTGTTCTTTTAAGATAGTAGATCGTTTATCTTGTGTTGGTGATGGTGTATCATGTACGTTTTCTACATCAACAAGCAATTAAATAGACTGTTGAATTATTGGCGTAGGAAAAATAGTCCGATTTCTAGGTAGTTTTTAGTAAAGAATATATTTTTCTTGCTCGTTTTTGATTTAAACGATGCTACCATGGTGGCATAAGCAGGTGGCATCGTTACGGCAACAAATACAACATTACAACAAAAATGGAAATTATATCACCGTTGACGTCAAAAAATTGTTTAAACAAAAATCAAAGCGTGCCGCAAAACGTGATGAAATAAATACATTTTTAGCTAATTTTAACTTAATTATGGTCCATATCTTATTTATTTTAATTTAAAATTATAAAAAACGTGGACTTTTTGTAAACATAAACAAAACTTTGACATAAACCTAGACAAACAATGCAAGAGCAAAAAATCGTCATCTGGCGTAGTGCTGCCACCTGTTTATTCCACCATGGATGCTACCAAATTAAAATTTCAAAAAATTAAATTTGAAATTCCCGGAAATAATTTCCTGGGATTAATTAAAAAAAATGTCCCGGGATACGCGGGAAAGAATTCCTAGAAACTCTAATTAAGGCTCAAAATATCAAAAACCAATATAAAATTGTCTTTAAATTAGGCACAAATTTTCTACGCCTAAAACTGTTACGAATAAAAAATTTCCCGGTAAAAATAGATCCGGTATAATGCCGATTTTCGCAAACCACTTCAAGACTCCTAAAACCCCTAAATCAAATAGAATCACATTAATCAGGTTTGTGATGGAAAACAATTCGAAACCGATACATTTTCATCATTTTCTGTTTACAAAATGCAAAAATTTTAATGAAAGTATGGTAGAATTGTTGGGAGAATAACTGTCTATATGTGAGAGATTTAGAAAACGTTCTCAAAATAAAAAAGATTTTATTTCACGACAAAATTGTGTGTCAAATTGTATGGAAAATTTCGTCTCGACACGGTTCTGTTTGAACACTTAATCGCTCGAAATTCATAACACCTGCTACAAATGATCGTTTTGAAATTGATTGATTTTCATCATCACATACCTGATTATGGTGAAATTAGGTTCAATTCAGTTCTAAATGACAAAAAGTAGCTGCCCTCGCAAATGATTTAGGCATTTTTATACGTCACTTTTTTCATCTCTGTATACTTTGTGTAGCTTATATTGCTTCTTAAAAGTTATTGAGTGCCCCTAGATCGATGAAACTTGGCAGAAATATGTGATATTGTCATAGGCAGGTAAACCTCAAAAATAAATAAAATCGGACCAAGGACGAAAAGGTTCCCCCTAGAAGAACTACTCCAACCTCTGAAAAATTCAATTTTTTTTTAAGTTTTCCCATACTTTTGTTTGGCAAATGCAACTTTTAACGTCGGCGAAAGTTAAAAAACCTAAAATTAGACCCATGAGATCGTAAAATTAC
The DNA here is from genome assembly GCA_930367215.1 of Pollenia angustigena. Lineage (NCBI taxonomy): Eukaryota > Metazoa > Arthropoda > Insecta > Diptera > Polleniidae > Pollenia > Pollenia angustigena. The sequence goes on along the minus strand of OV884059.1, from coordinate 120,140,324 downwards.
ACTTTTCGACCCCGCCCCCTTTTGAGGGCGGTTACCTAAAATAATATTTAAAAAAAAATGTAAATAACGACCCTGTAAAAAAAAAATTTTTTTTTTTTTTTGCTAATTTCCAAAACATATTAATTTTTAAGATTTTATGTGACTTTTATGTATTTTATAGTATTTAATTTATATGAAAATAAATTTTATTTAAAATAACTTCTCTTTTGCACTAAGATGATGATGAGTGTCATGGTTCTTCTTCGTCTGCTTCTTCAAAATCCTCTTCTGAATCAGAATTCTCTTCAGAGCCAAGTACAGTTGGAAGCATAAAAGAAATTGCATCTTTCGTAAAGGGTAATGACTTTTTTTTTTGGAGTTGGTCTTATACTAGTTATCAGTGGGTCAGAACTGAGCAAAAGTCTATTTATAATATCTTTGTTACACTGAACCATCGAAAACTTTCTAGCAAAATTCTGCCTGTAAAGCCGAAAATGTTTATTTCGTGCCTCAGACGCTTCTTCTGATAATAGCCCGATAGGCAACAATGCCTCACTCATTACAGTTGCACCATGTATTATACACTTTTTCCATTTTACTCTCAAAGCTTCAAAATGGTTCTGATAACAATTTTATGCTATAACCACAAAAAAACTAAGTACCTAGAGCCCAGATTTGATTTTTTATTATATACTAGCTTAACCCGTGCGCTTCGCTACACTGCTTTAACCACTTCTTCAGTTGAGAGATACTTAATATATGCATCCTATGGGAGGTATTTCCCCCTGTGCCTACCGGCTTTATTTTTATTTTCAAAAGTGTAGCATACCATAAGAGTGACTTTTACAAAGTTTGAACATTCTCACTTAACAGTTCTTAAGATATGCGATATTAAACATTGGTGTCCCATGGGGGGTAACACTTCCCCCGCTGCTATTTTATTTCAGTTTTGGGGCTCTGAAGATCCTACTATCAAAAGTTCAACAAAATCCGTGCAGTGGCTTTTAATTATATTTCTATCTATGAGGGGTACTGCTCCTTCTCTGTCAACCCCGCCCATTTTTATATTGAAATTTAAAGTTAACCATAATAGTAGCTTTAACCACGTTTGAAGACTCTCCCTTTAATAGTTCTTCAGTTGAGTGATATTTAATATATGCATCCTATGGGAGGTATTTCCCCCCCTGCGCCTACCCGCTTTATTTTTATTTTCAATAGTGTAGTATACCATAAGAGTGACTTCTACAAAGTTTGAACATTCTCACTATAACAGTTCTTAAGATATGCGATATTAAACATTGGTGTCCTTTTGGGGGTAACACTTCCCCCGCTACTATTTTATTTCAGTTTTGGGGCTCTGAAGATCCTACTATCAAAAGTTCAACAAAATGCATGCAGCGGCTCTTAATTATATTTCTATCTATGAGGGGTACTGCTCCTCCCCTGTCAACCCCGCCCATTTTTATATTGAAATTTTCATTTTACCATAATAGTAGCTTTAACCACGTTTGAAGGCTGTCCCTTAAATAGTTCTTCAGTTGAGCTATATTTAATATATGCATCCTATGGGAGGTATTTCCCCCCTGCGCCTACCGCTTTATTTTTATTCTCAATAGAGTAGTATACCATAAGAGTGACTTCTACAAAGTTTGAACATTCTCACTGTAACAGTTCTTAAGATATGCTATATTAAACATTGGCGTCCTATGGGGGGAACCACTTCCCCCGCTACTGTTTTATTTAAATTTTGGGGCTTAGAAGATCCTACTACCAAAAGTTCAACAAAATGCGTGCAGCGGGTCTTAAGATATGCGATATTAAATATTGGCATCCTATGGGGGGTACCAATTCCCCTGCCCCGATTTTGGATTTCAAAATCAACTAACCATCATCACTCCTCCCTGTACCTTCCCTAAACATTTTATGGCAATCGGTCGAGCCGTTCTCGAGTTATGGAGTGACAATCAAAATGTACACTTCTTTTTATATATATAGATTATTTTTGTTTTTAATGATTTTAAAAGTTATGCAAAACAGGTACATTTATTTTGCTCCATAAAATAACGTCATTTAGCGGCCGCACAGGTGGTTAAAACCCGTTACTTACTGTTTCGCACATCCCTTTTTTACACAGGTAATATTAGTCTTAGATGTAATAATTTAAATAAAAAACATCTACGTACAACAAAAACATTTTATGACTGACGAAAGGGTTTCTATCATATGTACCTATGCAAGATGGACAAAAACAGAAAAAAGGTAAAATTTTCAAAAAATCATAAAAAAATGGCGCAACAACGCGCAACGTTTTTTTTTTTTTTATTTAAAAGTAGAGATTTCAAATTTTATCGTGATGTATAAGATTTTTAAGAACTCAGCGGGCTTCACCTTCAAAAAAATCGTTTTTTTAATTTCAAACTAATTTTTTATCATAAAAACTTCTAATAAAATTTTTCTAAAAATTTTCATAATTAGCTGTTTATAAAGTCTTTCACAGAAAAAAAAAATCAATGTAAAATCTTTATTCGTTTATCTACAAAAAAATATATTGTAAATTTAATCAACTTTCCTGGTTTTAACAGTTTCCCAAAACCACAAATCTCAAGCAAAAGACTTGAAAATTCACTATACGATGCAGAACTTTGTTATCTGTCGAGCTGCATTCTTAAATTTTTCCATTTCTTAAATTTAATTATTTGCTTAATGTCCGGCTAGATTGGCAAAAAACCCCTATGGGCAACGATTCGATTCTGTTCGATTATTGCATTATTATTTGGGCATTAAGCCCAAGTACTTAAGCAGCTATTAATTTCTATTTACCCAATTATAAGCTACTTCATTACAAAAATGCTAATAAATGTGGCCATTATTGTAAAATCATTAAACTATCGCCATAATCTTAAGTGCAATTTGTATATTTGTTGTTGGCTGGCTACAAAATGAGCTAAAACTCAAGGCTTTTGATTTGATAATTATAATTATATGTTGTTATTGTTGTTTTTCGTACAAAATTTTAATAAGAGACATCCATGTAAAAGAGTATTTAAGCAGGCACCCAGTAAACAAATGCATAGTTGTTTCTTTACTTTTTGTTTTGCAGTAGTATTCATTATATCATACACATACAAGATTTTTGCAATGTCATATAGTAAGGACTGGCAGCAGTTAAGCTAGTGTTAGGAAAATAATAATTTCGAAACAAGAAAGAGTGTTATAATCGGCTGTGTCGAATTTTTAATTTAATTATGGACCGATCTTCACGAAATTTAGTGCAGTATTTTCTAATCGTTTGAAACTACGGCAGATGGTTGCAACAGCATGATTCGTTACGGTTTTAGGCATACTAAAGTGTTTTCCGAGAGTTATCATTATATGGGGCTTATTATAAAGTATGGACCGATCTGAACGAAATTCGGCTGAGCGGTTTCTAATCGTATGAAAGTGTTTTCCGCGAGTGGGCTTTAAGTAAGGCCTATTGTAAATTACGAACCAATCTTCCCAAAATGTAATAGTATGATTTTCAGTCATATTAAACGTGTTTGTGCAAAATTTAATGAGAATCGGTGCATTCTGTCACCAATTTATGTTAGTTTTTATAAAAAAAAAAAATTATAAATTTTTTAGGGAGGTTGTTACACATTTGGGTTTATATCTCATTTCCCACTGAACTTATTGTGCTGAATTTAAATCCCAAAATGCTAATGTCAATATTGTTGTTTTCGGTTGAGTATTACGAAAGTGAGCGTGTTTTCAACCGTCTGACAGACAGACACGGACATGTCTAAATCGACTTAAAAATAGGCTGTTTTCCTAAACGTGTGTTCACAATGTATCAATACCGTGTTGATGCATTGTGTACTTAAATTTTTACCTACGTTGTGTTGTAAATGAATATGTTTTGCTTTATTTGCTTTTCTCTGCGCAGTGACAACTACAAAGTTGAATTTCGGAGCTAAATGCATTGTCAAAATTTTTATGGTTGCATTTAAGAACATGTTGCCATGTATAACTACAATGCCATACTCATGGACCCAGAATATATTTACTTTTATGAGATCTTAAATGAATATTAAAAAAGTTTCACATATAATGAAAAACGATATTCACCACTTGTGTTGGTGGAGGATATAACAAAACAATGCACAGTGGTTCAGCTTTATACGATTGGTGGCATTAAATATAAGGAAACATTGTAGAGCCTTGAAAGTTGGTATAGACTAATATTTATTTGTGATAAATTCGAGCACAACCACGCCTACTTCCCATGTAGCACAAAAGTTAAAAATCATTGTAGAGTCACAATTTTTTGCTCGTTGCAATTTGATGATAATATTAACCAATGGTGTAAAAAACTAGCAAATTCTGCTAACAATCCCGCCTACCTCCCATACAAAATGAAAACATAAAATGCAATATTTTCCTTTAAAAGGGCGACCACGTTACGTTTGACTTCATGAAAACACATTGGTTCTTTATATTCTGGAAGTTCTTCACCAAAACAATACATTCTTTCCAACCAAACTTTGTTTTGTTCAACAAATCTATTTTTTATACGTTTTGCACTGGCCCACTTAGTTTTTCATTTTGGTAAAAATTTTTCATTTAAAAACTTTTAAAAATTTATCTACGTTAATAACACTATGCTAGTTAAAAAAAACAGACAAGCCGGGCACATGGCGTTTTAACATAATTCGCTGAATTCAGTGCTGCTCGCCGTTTTTTTAGATTGTCTCTGGTTTTCGAGATAAACCGTTATTTCGAAAATGGAGGAGGTTGCACAACAAATGTTCGTGTAACTTAAAAAAGCTTTTGCTTATTGAAAAACCCTAAAAAACCGAAATTCCGCAATAAAATTTTCTTTAAGAAAAGTAAAACTTATATTGTCGTTTTAGAAACATAATTTTTTTTTTTTTGAAAAAAAAATAATTTTTTTATCAAAATTTCAAAATTTTTGTTTTATAAAAATTCATAAAAAACTTAAAGCTTCTAATGCATACATATAAAAACCGAAGCTGCAAACAAAACAAGCCATAAATAATTAAAATCTGTTACCAAATTTTGATTTTATTCACAAAAGTCAAACAATTTGATTTAATTTTAGAATTTCATTAAACGCAGTAGTTGTATGGAAGCCCCCCTAAAAAGTGGTGATAAGGGGCAAGCATGTCTCGAGAAAATGTTTAGGACAATAAACTAATTGAGGTCGGTCATACATTTTTTCTTACTAGGGGCGACTCCTGGGCATATATGGGACTTTTTTAAATATATTTTATTCTGCATTGAACATTTTGTATGGGAGCCCCCTTAAAGAATGGAGATAGCGGGTATGTTAGAAATAAATGATTGACATAAACAATAAAGTGGGGTTGGTCATACATTTCACCCATCTAAGGGCATCCTAGGCGCTGTAGGGGCCAAATTTAAGAATTTAATTAAACGGCGTATTTGTATGGGAGCTAAACTTAGGGGCGGAGATATATGACAAGTATGTTTTAAGAAAATGTTAAGAACAAAAAACTAATGGAGGTCGGTCATACATTTTATCTCTATAGGGGCGGTAACTTGGCAGTTATAAGGCTTTTTTTTTCAATATATTTCTAATCTGTATTGACTATTTTGTATGGGAGCCCCCTTAAGGAATGGAGATAGCGGGTAGGTATGTTAGAAATAAGTGATTAAGATGAAAAATAAAGAAGGGTTGGTCATACATTTGACCCATCTAGGAGCATCCTAGGCACTGCAGGGGCCAAATTAAAGAATTTTATTAAACCGACATGTATGTATGGTTGAAATTCTTAAATCAGCTTTTTATACCGGATTTGCTTAGGGGCAAAAATGGGCAGCTGAATTTTTAAAAATCTTAAGCTGAGACTTCAAGCTTTTATTTGATATGAGTCTCAGGCTAGAGGTCGATGAAGATTAATATATACAAGCCATAGAAGTTGGAAAAAATAAATATTTTTGGTAAATTTATAATAATAAAAATTTTTTTTTATTTTCCAATTTTTTTTTATTTCCATATAACTATATCATTAACAACATCTAATTGTATAAAAAAAATTCATTTTAGTGCCATTACAAGAGTATTTGAAAAACATGAAGCGATAGAAAGTAGCGTATATAATACAGTCATTTCAAACACATTCACATGGATCAACTTTTGATGTCTCTGGACAAAAAAGTTATAAAGATAGATGCCTAATATTTTTGGTACATGATAATTAGATTGTTTATTACGATCTGTGGAAGAATCAGGTAGATCAGAAGGCATGAAAAAATTAATTAATGTCGCTCTTAAACCACTGTGTAACGCACACTGTGATCGATTAAGTATTTAATGGTTAGTGACATACATATCGCACGCACACCTAGTTCAATAGTGACCCAACTCAAAAAACTTAATTTTTCAGAAATCAAAAAAAAAAAACAAGTTAGAGTGCTATATTCGGCTGTGCCGAATCTTTGATACCCTCCACCGACACTTCGAATGTTTTAGGAGTAATATCTGTATGATGTCTATTTATTATTATAATCTTTGTAAAAACAGCCATCTGCATTAAAATTTGTTGCGGTTTAGACCTATATAAAATTATTGATCGACAATCAAAATCAATTTTAAAAAGTTTGAGTAGAATATCTGTTTAAGATGAACTTAAATGATTTTCAAGAGAACAAATTATATAAAAGCCATGGTAAGCTATGAACCAATCATCCCAAATTCTGCAGAACGATTTCTGGTATTAAAAAACATAAATTTCAATACAGCGGTGCAATTAGTTTAAGCGTTTGCAGTAAGTTTCAGAAGGCAGCTAAAAAGGAATCTAAGGAAAATTATGAACCGTATATCACAAAATTGCATAAAATTTTTTCTGGCCATATGAAGCTAAACTGGAAGAAAGTTTACCGCGTATTTAATTATTTTACCAGAGTGGGCTTTATATGAGGCCTATGGTAAGTTATGCACCGATCTTCACCAAATTTCACAGTGTCATTTCTAGTTCTATAAAACTGTGATTTATCAAATTTTGTTATGATAGCGTTATTTTTTACGTTTTTAGGCGTACTAAGCTGTTTTCCGGGAGTAAGGTTTATATGGGGCCTAGGGTAAATTATGAACTGATCTTCACGAAATTTCACAGTCTTATTTCTAGTCCTGTAAAACTTATATGTTCCTAATTTTGTTATGATAGCATTATTTTTTACGTATTTAGGCGTACTAAGCTGTTTTCCGGGAGTAAGGTTTATATGGGGCCTATGGTAAATGATGGACCGTTCTTCACAAAATTTTAAAGTCTTATTTCTCGTTCAATAAAACTGTGATGTACCAAATTTTGTTATGATAGCATTCTTTTTTACGTTTTTAGGCGTACTAAACTGTTTTCTGGAAGTAGGTTTTATATGGGGCCTATGGTAAATTATGGACCGATCTTCACGAAACTTAATAGTTTCATTTCTAGTCCTATTTAACTGTGACGTGCCGAAATTTGTTATGATAGCATTGTTAGTTAGGGTTTTAGGCTTACTATACTGTTTTCCGGGAGTAGGGCTTATATGGGGCCTAGGGTAAATCATGGACGGATCTTCAAGAAATTTTACAGCGTGATTTCCAGTAAAATAAAACGCCACCATTTATGTTAGTTTTTGTAACAATATTATCAATTTTTTTTAGGTGGTGATTCCACATTTTGATTCATAGCTCAGATCCTATTGAACCGATTTTGCTGGATTTCAATCCCAAACTGCTTAGGATAACTACAAGCAATTTGACACCAAGTTTGTTTATTTCTTTTGAGTTTTTCGAAAGTGAGCGTGTTTTCAACAGACGGACAGACGGACATGGCTAAATCGACTTAGAATTACTCAAGGACCCAGAATATATGTACTTTATGGGGTCTGAGATGAATAATAAAAAAGGTTTCACACGGAATGACAAACTTAATATACCCTCTTCACAACTAATTGTGGTGGAGGGTATAAAAAACTGTTTTTGACCTAAAAAAATTGTTAAAAACAAATCTTTGGACCATTTAGTAGAAAATCCATACGGATTATGATCTTAAAAGTTTTTATTTAAATATTTATACACTTGATAATGAACAATTTTTAGTTGTGTCAGTTTTGATGATGTATTATTTGCACAAGTAACTTAATTATTTTGAGTTATACCACTTTGACTTTATGTCACTTTTCAATGGAGTTTTGAATGGAAATTTCAAGATAATGTTGTAAAAATAATAATTAAGGCATAATATTGTTGTGGCTAAAATTTGCAAACGGTTTCTTAATGCAAAATTTTTGTGATTGCAAAAGAAATTGTTGCTATATTATGAACACCAATTGAAAATGTTTTTGTGATTGTGAACAAAACTTTATACCAATTGAAACATAAAGAAAGACATAACGGGTCTTTTTTTATTACAGTTAACACCAACAAAAAACACTGCTATTTTTTATTATTTTTTTAGTGTATTGTACATAATATAAGCATATACACCGAAAAATTAAAATTTACAGTTGAGTCACTTTTGAACTAGGTGCGCGATATACATACATATATTTTAAATTATTAGTCGCAACAAAACGTGATGCATATAAAAATCATAGAGGAGGATTAAGGCTTTTAGAAAATTTACTTTAAGACGATCCTGCTTTAATAGACATTTAAATATATACTCTATATATTAATATATATTCTATGCCAAACATGAGTTTCAAATCTTTAAAATACTTAAAACTAATAAAAAAAAAGAGTAAATTTACTTTGCAAGCTAACTGATCCCGCTCCTTAAACTGTTTAAATATTTGTTGTGGTATTAACTGTATCTGTTTCTTTGTTGTTTTGTAGATGAAACAAAATTCACAAAATTGGTTTTGCTTCCAGCAGTTGTTGAACTTACTTATTGTCTTCAAGTTATTTGTTTCTGTATCTTTTAATAGAATTAATGTTGTATTATCATACTCTGCAAAATATTTACAGCTACAAGTATAAATAGTGTGACAGAACACATTTTCGAAACAAAAAAAAAAAAACTAAGAAAGAAAATGTCGTTGGTGTGGTTGGGTTGACATTAACAATTGTGGTTTGTTGCATGTGTGCTTTAATGCACTTACGCTGGTGTTGGTTATTGTAGTGCAGGCGTATTCATGCACATGTGGTTGTATTTATTTTAAGACAATGCTGAGAAACAATTCATTGGCAACAGCTTACACTCACTTTCATTAAGGCACTTAATTAATAATTAGAATGCATAAGAAGAACCTACAAAGGGAAGAATGAAATTAGCTAAAGAAAAAGTCATGAGTGCCCCGGTAGGCTAGCTATTAGTGAGCTAGTCTAGCAGCCCCGGGGTTGCGGGTTCGATTCCCGCCTCTGATTTCCGGACTCTGGTTTTTTTCCTGCAGACAAGCGCTGAGCTTCGCGGGTCTTAGCAATGGGAATTAAAAGAAAAAAATGTTTAATTAACAAAGGTCTTAGGTTAGGTTCCATTTGCATCTGCAAATATAGCATAGATCACGTAGGTCCAGTAATTAGTTCCCGTTGTGTTACCAAATGTCTTTGTCTCCCAGACGTCCCGTGTTACATGGCTGCGAACCGGAATAAGGCTGATTATTCCTAAGCCAACCGGTAGAAATAAGTACCAACCAAATTATTATCAGAGTGACTGGTTTTCTTCGGCTAACCAATCTGAGTCTAGGGTCCCCAAATGCCGAATAATGAATGCTGGAAGAAGATGTGTCACTGACTCCTTTTCAACTTTATTGCAACTCTACAAAGGCTGTTGTTAGAGAACGCAAGCCTCTTGGCACACGCAGAGAAAAAATATGGTTGGGCATGGTTACGGCAACAACAATATGTTTATTGTAACAATATATTGTTGTCGTACACAAATCATTGTTATTTTTATTAAATATCAACAATATGATAGTTACTGTAAACATATCAATGTTTATCGCGATTATAAATTTGAGTATTGTTGACCGAAAAATAATTATTTTTCTAACAACTAAATTATGATAACTTTCAAAACATATTATATTACCCACAACCTTATCATGATATTTAATAGCCATAACATGATAACTTTCTATACATTTATCATATCATGTTTAAGATGCAATCAAACTATTTTTACTCTAATAATATTATATTAGCGCCATTTGTAAAATAATTTTGAAGCAGTTGTATCGTTTTTTTTATTTGTGAGCGGTTAAACAATTAAAAGATAAAATTCCATAAAAAAAATATGTTTAAAGAAATTAAAAAATTAAAATATTAGCGGAGTTCATTCAAGTATTAGTGATGCAATAGTGCAAATGCAAAATATCATAGTTTTTTTGTAAAATTATTTTTTATAAAAGTGCTACGATATTTCATCAACATCTTAAAATCGAAAAAATGGACACACGCGGTTGCCCATGAAAAAATTTTTAAAAACAAAGTGGTTTAAGTCCATTTTAGGTTCTGAAACACAGCTTATTTTTCTAGTAAAGTTTACAAAATGTATTACGTTATATATTTTAACATGTTTAAGGTCACAACGCCATAAAAAAAATTAATACCACTTAACAATATTTTTGAAACAAATCAAACACAAACCCTTAATATATCAATATAAAAAATGGACTGAAACCACTTTCAAAATAAACGACTCATATATTAATCAGGTTAAATGCATGTGATAATGTGATAAATTTTCCTAACTTACAGTGAAACAAAATTGTAGCATCTAAGTTTTACACTCAACACTAATGTGTATTTAGCGTGTCAAATATTGAATGCAAAGTTTGTACTTATAAGCGATATTTTCTTTGAATTTCAATAAGCGTTAACAACACTGATTATAAATAATTAAAGCCAGCTGCTGTAAAAAATTGTGCGCAAAAAAAATATTAAATTTAAGTAAAACAAACGAGATACAAAAAGTTTTTATATCCATCTCAATGTAACCAAAGTCCACAATATAACACAAATTGTACCCAAATAACAAAAATTACTTAACGAAGATGCAAAAAAGGGTATTATCTCACTCTAATTTATAACTGGGGGAAAGATATGGAACAAATATACCATTTATTTTTGCAACATATTTAGAAAGAAACCGACAACTTTTCACATTTTTGAATATATTTTTAGAATAGAACAAAACCCGCGCTATTGGTAGCATACATGGAACATTATTGTCAGAAAAGAAAACACCTTTAGAATTTATGTTTTAACAATCCTACTTTGTACCATGACGTATACGTATTACTTAGTAATATTAATATTTGTCATACGCCATGATTAATTACACTGTTCCAGTTGAAAAGAAAGTCAACCGGGTTTTCCGCTTGTTAGTTTTTTCAACTAGCACAGTGTTATTATTCGTATGTTTTTCTAATAAAACATGTTTGAACAGAAGTTTAGGACAGTTTTTTTCAAATTTAGCATTTTCCACTTTGTAAAAAATCTAGGGGTTCTAGGGGTAAATTCCTTTCACCTTGCGTTGAGAAATTTTTCTTATAACATTTTTGAAGTATTAAAAATTTTAATGAAAATATTTTTTAAGTGAAATGAAGTGTCTTACAAAAGAGGAATGTTAATTTTTTAAATTAACAAACTTATATAAAGTTTTATACACTTCGACTGAGTAAAATTTAATAACGTTTTCAAAAACAATAATATTCAATTTAAAAAAATAACATTAAAAACGAAAAAGAACAACATTTGAACTATCACTGGTAATTATTTCCATTTGTTCGCTTTAAATTAATTTGATTTTAAATTTAATTAAAGATTTTCTTTCTTTTACTTTCAAACATTAAAGGAGGAATTTCGAGCTGTTTCAATATTCTACTTTTTTATTAAGAATTTACCTTGAAATTATTATTTTTTTTTTGTGCCGTTATTTGGTATTTGCCGGCATTCAACTGTTAAAGTAAACAAAACGATTAATCTAAATTCACACAGCCCAACACAAACTCACTAACACCTGTGCCTTTACGCTTACTAACACTTGTAAACAGAAGCTCTTACCACGAAAATCTCCACAGAGATTTTTAGTTGTTGTAAACCGTATTTGAAACAAAGCACTGAAGAAACAAGAGAAAAATTCCAATTTATTTATGTCCTGCTTTAAATAAATAAAGAAAAAAAAAACAACAACTATCTTACCAACAAACACACACACTAACATCTATTTGTACAACAACAACTACAACAAAAAAACAATTCAAGGATTTTCACGTAATTTAAATGCAAATCAACAAATGCATTCAAAATGTTTGTTTTTTATTTTTTTTTTATTTGTGTTAATTTTTCTCTTGTTTTTTATTTCAAAGAGTGCAAAAATATGCAAAAGATTTATCGATTATTATGCTTTTGAGAACACGCAAAAAGGAAAATCGTTCGGTTTAACTTTTAAAACAAGAACAACAACGATAACAGTGCACTTCTGCTCAATTAATTCATTGTTTATTAAGCATTATTGCTGGAAAACGTACACGGCGCACAGTTTACATAAAGATTTTGATTTATAAAAGAAAAATCTGTGTAAATAAATGGGTTTATGCACGTTTTGGAAAGTTAGTTTACTCGTACTTGGTTTCCTAACCACAAATAGTAAACAAAACAACAACTTAAAGCCAACAAAAAAACATGTCAGATTATGAATTGCAAATTTGATATGAAATTCTGAAAACTGCATTTTAATTTGGTATTATGTGCGTTATGGTGTTAAATAACAGTAAAAGAAAAAGTTCAAAGGTTAAACACTTCAAAAATAATTTGAAAAAGTTTAAATGGCCTGCGTTTATTTGTTAAAGAGAATAATAAGAATTTTAATGTAAGAAAGTTTTAAGATCTTTTTAATTAATTGACACCAGGCTATTGTATCTACTGTAGGGCGGTCCAACCAAAACGCACGATGTTAATTGAAAATAAAACAAAAATTTTTCAGAGAATTGTCTTAATATTTTTTATTATTATATAAGGATCTTTAACAATTAAGTGTGAAAGAAAACTTCTATCCGAAGGTCCATATTTTCAATGACTCTGAGACATAATGTACCGAACCGGTTAATGTACCGAATAATCTCATTATTTAGCTCTTGAATTGGTCTTGGTTTCTTGACATCAGGGTTTAAAAAACTGCAGTCGACACCAAAAACTGTCGAACAAAAAACGAAAATTTCGCTTTTTGAGTTGGTTTGACATACATACATTTAATAAATCCAAAGTAAAAGCAACAGTTTTTTTATGGCCAAATGAAGAGGTGGAATAAATGGCAGTTTTTCTACTTTGACTGCAGTTTTTTAAACGCTGATTGACATACACCTTTTCTTTCAAATATCCCCAAAGATAGAAATCACATCGCCACGACGTGAGATAACACGGCCATTAAATATCTCGCGCAAAATCGCCATTGTTTCGTTGGCTGTGTGGCAAGTGGCACCATTCTGTTTGAGCCACATATCGTCGAGGTCCATATCCTTAATTTCTTGCCACAAGAAGTCCGTTATCATTTCGCGACAGCGAACACCATTCACGGTAACTGATTGGCTGACCTCCTTTCGAAGATGACGCCGCCAGCCAATAAAGCGCACCAAACAGTCACTCTTTGTGGATGCATCGGCTTTTCAACAATCACCTGGGATTCTTATTTGCCCAAATGCGGCAATTCTGCTTGTTAACGAATCCACTGATGTGAAAGTGTGCCTCGTCGCTAAAGATGATTAGCACAAAATACATATTGATTCGAACGCTTACTTTCGTAAAAGGCTTCAACAATCTTCACGCTTTGCTTAATTGTGTACTTTTCTATGATTGAAATGGGCAAAACAAACTTGACGTTAAGGCGCGACTCACAACTTACATAGTGATATATAGTTGAACCGCTCTTTATTAGCTGTTTAAAAAGTGAACCTAATCGGACCATTTTGCTGTCAAGAATTTCTTGTATAAAAGTTATTTTATTGCTTAAGCGTTTCCAGCATAGCCAAAAGTCTTACCCCGGCGAGAGTTTTGTATGAGAGGACTAAATTCGCCCATTTAACCAATATCCTTCTAATTTTTATAGCCACACCACAATAGTGGAGAGGGTATTATGCATTTGTGCTGATGTGTGTAACGCCTTAAAATATTGGTCCTAGCCCCACCTTAAAGTATACCGATAGACTCAGAATCACTTTCTGAGTCGAACTAACGATGTCCGTCCGGCTGGCTGGCAGGCTGGCTGGCTGATAAAATTTATGACATAGGTTCTTATTGACACAAGGACCAAGCCTATTGAAAATGGGCTAAATCTTAAGACCACGAGGGAAGATAGGGGGAAATTTCTTCCTCTCAGAAACTATCTAACCGATTTTAATGAAATTTAAAACTTACATAGAACCATATCTTCATGGACACAAAAGTTATGTATTTTTTTAAAAATAGGACCACGAGGGGAGATAGGGCCAATTTCTGCCTCTCAAACCGATTTTAATGAAATTCAAAACATATTTAGATCCATATCTATATGGACACATAAGCTATACAGTTTTTAAAAAATAGGACCACAAGGGGAGGTAGGGGGCAATTTCTGCCCCTCACAAACTTTTAACCCGATTTTAATGAGTTTTATAAACATAGATAAATCCATATTTATATGGACACATAAGCATGATGTGTTTTTTAATACTGTGGTGTAGGGTATCATATGGTCGGGCTTGACCGACTATACTTTCTTACTTGTTTTTATTGCCTTCAACAGACGCCTTAGAATTTACAAGGGTCAAAAATTTATACTTTTTATAGGGTCTCCCATAATTATATCGATGTGTTTCCCCATCTCTTTGGTTTTGGGCAGACAAGTTCTTTTTTGTTAGTTAAAATTTATCCTTCACAAGGCTCTTAACTTTTTTTTTGCAATAGGGCTTTCCACCGGCAATATTTTGTCGAAAAAAGGTTCTTATAAATAAACCTATACTAATAAAATCAGGGCTGTGGAGTCCGAGTTCGAGTTGAGGTTTTGAACCGGAGTCGAAGTACAAACAAAAGTTCAAAAATTTTTCGGTATAATAAATTTTTTATAATTTTTCAAAATCTTTAAAAATTTTGAAGTCAGAAAATAAGGAACAGTCTACTCAATGCGGCACGTATTAGAATAGTGTTTAAATTCAAATAAGGACCAGTCTCATATACATTTAGCATTAAGGTTAGAGTTGGAGTCGGAGTCGTACTTAAATAATTTCAGTGGATGGAGTCGAAGTCGGAATTACAACTATTTCCTGGCGACTACACAGCCCTGAATAAAACTTTATATCGACGTTGATCTTCATAAGGCGTGATGCAGAATTGTTTGCTATGTTTTTCCTTATATTATGTATAAAATTCATCTTTTTATATTTTATACTTTCCCCGTTTGAAGAGAATGTGTCGTTATTTTTTCTAGGCGGTGCAAGCCAATCAAAAATTCTAACCCGTTTCGAAATGTATTTTTTTGTGTTATAACGACGTTGTAGAAAATGAGCGATGTAATTTCTGAATTTTCAACTTTTTGAAAACGCGAAGATAAATTGAAAAATGCAAACTTTTATAAATGACCTCAGTAAATAAGTATTCCCAAATTGGCACAGCGATCGTAAATGGGTTAATTGGTTAAACATCGATTAATAAAAAGTATATTTTATAAAAATTTGACAAACTTAAAAACGCTAGTCTTTAGTTTTAAACAAATTGTTCTTTGAATCTATAAAAATAAGTATGTACATAAAAGTAATATTTATGAATTCCCACGGAAAAATCTTCAGTTGAAAAATTTTTATCCGCAAGAAAATCAACTTCAAAAGTCTTTATTATCCTAAATAATAATAACAGTTTACAACCAGATACAAGTGTAAAATAAAGTCTATATTCTATTTCACTACAAGTATTTGCAATAAACATTCAACATTTTTCATAGAAACCATGAGAAAGTATCTGAATGTTAAAGTTTTATTTTGAATGAGTATGTTTGTACAACTTGTTAAAATAGAAACCCTTTTACCAAATATATAAAACCATCATCATCATCTACCATTGCCACTATTAAAACTATTACGCAAAAAAATAATAGAAGGGGACTAAGAAATATAACTAAAAAAAAAAAGGGGCGGTACGAGGCGGAAGTCAACAACTTAGACCGGCCTTAAAATAAAAACACACTACAAAAAAAACTTAGCAGAAATTAGAAGAAGAAAAAACTAAAACAAGTAGTAAAAAGTGTACAATGATGAAAAAAGTACAAGAGGATACACCAGCAATACAAAATAATATAAATAGTTTCTATCCATTTTTATATATCACCACATAAAATCCAAAAGGCCATACGCGACAAAAAATTCAAAAACATTTTTATGATTATTAATGATATGTATCTTGGTTAATAACGTTATAATCATTTAAAAAAATCGATTTTGTATTTTTGTGGCTTAAGGCCTTTTGGATTTAAGGTGACGATATGTACCCTCTTAAAGCAGACAAACACACACACACAATTATACCAAATATTTATACACACTTTTTAATGTGTTGATATTCGTGTATGTGTTAGAGTATATTTAGAATAGACATTGCATATAAAATGAGGGCAGGGCATAACAAATCAAAAACTTAAAACGACCTTGACATTAAATGAATGGATGAATGGAATTTCTTTCCATTAATGACCAAATAAAAGTTTCAACTTTCCACAACAACTACAAGAACAATTTAAAAACTACAATCGTTATCAATGACAAAAACAATTAAAATGGCTAAGCGCGGGAACTCCCATAACAAAGTAAACTTAAAGAAATTTTAGTGAAACTTGAATTAAGACGCTATTTCATTGTTATCATAGGCTTCCTTTCTAAACTCATGCTGTTTTGCAGTACAACAAAGTCACGTATTCCCAAACGCAACAGTGCAAACTTTGACAAAATATGGCATTTCTAAAATCACAGCTGATATGAAAACAAAGGCAATTAGCAGCGTTGTCAACTTTTAAATAAAAAAAAATTATGTACCAAAATCGAAAAAAGCGTATTTTTGGAAAAAAGCACAAAATTTTTAGTTTTGAAATTTATAAAAAAAAATTATTTTACAATATTCTTTTCATAAAAAATACGTCTACATCAGAGAACGGCTTTGTGCGATTGCAAAAAAATTCGCATTAAATCAACAACATCAAATACACTCATATGTGTTCATGCAGTCAAACTTTCTCAGCCACACACATCGGTGTTGTTTTAAAATTCATTAATTCATTCCATGTTTAACTTCGTTCGCCAAAAGTTGCTTTGGTAAAAAACATATACAAAGAAAAATACACAAAAAGCATTGCTCTGATGACTACTCAGCAGCTGAAACAATTTCCATAAAAATAGAAGACGTTTTTATTTTTTATCTATTCTTAAAAAGTACAGTAGTTCTGTATGTATGTACAATGTATTGTTGTTATTGTTGTTAATGTTACTTGTTACGCTTTTAAAAAAACCCTGCAAATTATAGGACTAGTCCAAACACGCGTGTAAAATGTAGCACACAAGGGACTAGGACTAGTCCAAAAGTAACCCAAACGTATGGAAAAACATGGTCTATTTAAAATTACTATGTTACTATAATATGGACCATATAACCCAGCTTTGGATCACAAAGGAGTAGTATTAAAACTACTCCATGGTATACTCAAGAGGATTAGTTTTGAAGTCGTTTAAAATCGAACGCATTTCGTTAAAAAACGAAGACATGTCGTCTCACTACAAACACTTTTTAACAATGACATGGTCCATGCTTGCATTACATCGGACTAGTCCAATGAGTAGTCCATTTGATCAAAATCAGGTGGTCCAATATGATTTGCAGGGTAAACACAAAAACCAATTGGACAATACAACTAGTTTATTTGAACTTATGCCTACAACAATCATACCAACAAAGCGACTCTTACTCATATCAATTTACATTCGTCGTTGTGTCATCGAGTGGACAATGGCTACTTAAATGCAAAAGCAAAAGAATAAATGCCGTTTGACTTAAACAGTTTTTTTTTTTTTTTTTGAAAACTTAAGGAAGAAAAAACAAGTAAGAGTGCTATGTAGATTCGACTATGCCCAATCTTATATACCCTTCACCATGGTGCGAATATAGCAGAAAGTTAGGCTGTTTTCTTAAACGTGTGTTCACAATGTATCAATACCGTGTTGATGCATTGTGTACTTAAATTTTCACCTACATTGTATTGTATATGAATATGGTTTGCATCTACATTATTTTAACTGCTTTATTTGCTTTTCTCTGCGCAGTGGCAACTACAAAGTTGCATTTCGGAACTAAATGCATTGTCAAAATTTTTATGGTTGCATTTAAGAACATGTTGCCATGTATTACTACAATGCAACAGGCGTTTAGGAAAACAGCCTTATATAAAAACCGTTCTTTAAATCTATATATAAATCGGCAAAGGCACAACAGTTAAGAACACTTTCCTCCTCTGTATGTTAACTGATTTGAACAAAATATACACCATTTGAAAGGTATATTTACCTTCAGAAGTGCACAATATATATTTTATTAAAATCTATTCAATATTTTAAGAGTTATAAGCGTTCAAATTTGCTACTAACACATATGCAGAACACAAACATAAATACAATTTTTTTTTTTCAATTACAAAGGGTATGTGTGAAACGGTAGCAAAGTACTCATGAAAGTAAAATTTTGACTAGCCCTAGGGGCTAGTATAAATTTTGACATTAGTGTAGAAATTTTTGACAACCACAAAATTATTTTTTTTCATCAAATTTGTTAAAACAAAATAAAAAATAATATGGAAGCAGGACCAGTGGCAAAAAAATTAAAAAGAATTATGCAAGATGTAAATATTTAAATATGTATAACCTTTTTTGCCCACACTTTATGTAAAAATTGTTAATATATCAGAACGGATTCATCAAATAGTTTTTACGATCTCATTTCCAACATAATTGAAATGATTATTGGTAAACGTTTGTTTTAATTTATTCATTTTCACAAAACCATTAGTAATTGTTTTTTCTTTATGTCAAAATTTTACGTTATCCTGGGTGGATAAGAATCTATAAGAGGAGACTTTTGATACTTTTTTGTTTTGTTTTTCAGTTGAAATTATCTGATCATTTTTAAAAAAATATTAACAAAATTAAATAAGCTCACGTCGAAGATAACATGTGAACCGGAGGTTGGTCCCTCGCCAAATCGATCCTCTAAGACGAAAAAAATAAATGATCGATACATGTAAATTTATATATGTATACTAGGGTTGTCGTTAACTGTATGGATAAAATTTTTTTTTCTATTTTTCCATGCTCTAACCACCCAATTCGGTGGGTATTGATAAAAAAAAACAACTCAAAAATTTGTTTAGGACTATCGGCGAAGGCTAAGCCGTCCCTCAAGCCCGCCAAAGTATGAGAAAAATCGTAAAGTCCGATTTGTATGACTTACATTTAGGAAAATATTAATTTTACATAAAAATCGTTTTCTAAGAAGTTGTTGTTAGTAAAGTTTCCAACAACTTTTGCTTTAACAAGTTTTCTCTAAAACTCATATTGAACAAAACCTTATTAAAATAAAAAGTAAACAGCAGCATTGATGCGAATTTTTTCTTTAGAACTGTTTTTTCTTACACACGTCAAGTACGGTGGTACCCTAGGGTGACCGTTAAAATCAAAAGTTGGATTTATTTAGGTCTCACTCGCCAATTTGGTAAGTATTGATAAAAAAAACAACTCAAAGAAATTTTTAGGACGATCGGCGAAGGCTAAGCCGTCTCTCAAGCCCACCAAAGTTTGAGAAAAATTAAAATTTTACATGAAATCTGTCTTTTATGTTTAATAACTTAGAAAATATTAATTTTGTAGAAAATTTGTTAACAAGTTTTTCTTTATCTCTTATTAACCAAAATAAACTGAAAATATCGAATAAGCCACTAAAAAATCTAATTTTTAATTCATTAAAGAAACGCATTTTCTATGAATTAGTTTTGTTGCAAAACATTTTTATTATGTATTTAAAAACAAACCGACCAGCCGGGCACCTGGCGTTTTACCCTAATTCGGATACGCTGAATTCAGTGGTGCTAACCGTTTTTTAGGTTAGCTCTTGTTTTCAAAATTTCGAAAACGGAGGAGGTTGCACAGCGTAACTCAAAAACGGTTTAGTTTATAAAATAAACTAAAAAAAACGAAATTCCACAATAATATTACCTTAAACAATTGTTATAGGTTTTTCTAATATGCGTAGTCGTTTTAGAAACCAAATTTTTTTGGCAATGGGGATAAAACAAATTATGTGACCCAACTAAGGGCAATCTTGGCGCTGCAGTGGCCAAATTTAAGAATTATATTAAACCGGCATATTTGTATGGGAGCCCCCCTAAAGGGTAGAGATATAAGGCAAGTATGTTTTAAGAAACTGTTAAGCACAAAAAACTAATCAAGGTCCGTCATATATTTAATCCCCCTTGGGGCGATTCCTTGGCAGTTCTGGGGCTTTTCCTTCAATATATTTCTAGTCTGTGTTGACAATTTTATTTGAGAGCCCCCTCAAAGAATAAAGAAAGCATGCAGGTATGTTACAGGGATGATAAATGAGAAAACCAATATCGTATTTACGAACTTCTACAATCGTACTTTTTCGACCCCAATAGTAATAAATAATTTATTTTTATAAAAGAAAAAGACTTTTGTTTCGGTTACACTTGAAACCATTGGTACATACGGTCTATTTCGTTCCTTTGTTTTTATAATTTTTTGGCATGAAGGCTTATATGCTGCCGCTGATACTTGATTTAGAATGTGGCATATGCAATCGTCCAATGATCAAGTGAAAAAATCTATTCACAATAGCGAAGTTTAGTGTTTGGTGCAAATGGTCTTGCAAAGAGCAAATGCAAAATATCATAGCTGTTTTGCTTAATTCAACAACAAAATACACAGAGTTTCCTTAAGATTTTATAAAAACGCTACTAAATTTTGCATTTGCACTTTGGCAAAACCATTTGCACCAAACACCGTTTATATTCAGTGGAAAGTAACTACGAGTTGCCATTTTATATCAATTATAAATATTTAGGTTTGAAAAATTTGGAAATAGTACCAAATGAGTCACGGGGGTACTACCGTACTTTTTGGCTTTGAATTGTATCAAAAAAGTACAATTGCCCCAACTTTATCAACCGTGGTACGTTAGAAACAAATGATATGCGTTTGACTATTTTTTTTTAAGCAAACGCACATAAACACAAATATTAAAGCTGAATTGGCGTGTGTAAGAAAAAACAGTTCTAAAGAAAAAATTCGCATCAGTTTTCAAGTATTTTAATGTATGCTGATGATGTGAAAATTTTCTTGAGTATTAGTGAATACTCCAACCATGTTTTACTTCAAAATGACTTGGATTCGTTTTACAAATGGTGTAATTCAAATTTAATGGAGCTGAATCTTAAAAAGTGCAAATATATGCGTTTTGTCCGAAAGCGACCGATATCTGTAAATTATATGCTGGGCAATTATCAACTAGAAAAAGTGGATAGCTTTTTAGATCTTGGTGTTTTATTGGATCCTAAACTAAGTTTCATTAATCATATAACAATTATGGTAAACAAAGCCAGAGGAGTACTTGGTTTTATAAAACGGTGGGCTAAAGAGTTCAATGACCCTTATGTAACTAAAACCTTATACACATCACTTGTGAGACCTATTTTGGAGTATGCTTCCATAATTTGGGACCCTATGTACGAAACTTATATCGACAGGATAGAATCTGTTCAAAAGCAATTCCTGTTGTTCTGTCTTCGAAGTTTAAATTTCAACCCATTAAGTCTTCCATCATATACCAGCAGGCTCGCCCTTATTAAGCTGCCAACCTTAAAAAGCCGACGATCTATGTTAAATGTCTCGTTTCTATTGAATATTATTAACGGTGATGTTTGTTCTGGTTTTCTGATCAACAATATTTCGTTCAACATTCCTCAACGACCAACACGTTACTTCTCACCATTATCCGTTCAGTTTTTTAGAGCTAATTATGCAAACGCTGACCCTCTCAGGAGAATGTGTATTCAATTTAATGAACTGTTTAGATTTATAGATTTTTCTTTTAATTCTAATATAACTAAAAGTAAAATAATAATTTTTTTAAATTCATAATTAATTATTTTATGTGAGTTATTAACATTTGTGTTGTATAAATAGTCTGTAAGGATTAATTCCATAGACGAATAAATTAAATAAATGCTGCTGTTTACTTTTTTTTAATAAGGTTTTGTTCAATATGAGTTATAGAGAAAACTTGTTAAGCCAAAAGTTGTTGGAAACTTTACTAACAACAACTTCTTAGAAAACGATTTTATGTAAAATTAATATTTTCCTGAATATAAGTCGGACTTTACGATTTTTCTCAAACTTCGGCGGGCTTGAGGGACAGCTAAGCCTTCGCCGATCGTCCTAAAAATTTTTTGGAGTTGTTTTTTATCAATACCCACCAAATTGGCGAGTGAGACCTAAAGAAATCCAACTTTTGATTTCAACGGTCACCCTAATGTATACTAAGATTTACTAGGCTTTCTTCATAGGTACATACAAATTTCTGGTCGAATTTTGACCATAAGCGGACACTAGTATAAATAATTCAACTGTGTACCACGCCCACTTATCTAACCTCGCCCTAATTTTTTAAGATGTTGCCGATATTTAATAAGGCTGTAGGAAAAATCGCCCAAAGAAAAATGGCCCAAAAAAATAAATAAAAAATGGCCCAAAAAAATTCCATGTAAAATTGGGCCTGAATTTATATGAAAAGTGACCCAAAATTGTTGGGCTATTTTTCGTTACTATTGGGTGATTTTTCGTTTTTTAAATTTGGTGATTTTTCATTATGAAAAATCACCCAAAAATATTATATGAAAAATAGACCATTTTTTCGGGCATACTATTTGTCATTCATATTCATTATTACTATATGACGAATTCCTAAATGTTTTTATAAATATAACGGGACATATTGCAAAAAGGTGGCATGTAATAACGTCCAGTGTCATAGTGTCCGTGGACAAACTCGAAAGCATAGCTTACAAACTTGAAAGCATAGCCGGCCTATGGCCGAGCGCAAGACTTTTCTCCTCTTTGATGAAAACAAGTACCGGCTTCGCTAACTAAAGCTTCTCTGCCCAGCCGGCCTTCGGCCAGGCGCAAGGATTTTCTCCTCTATGGTATAACAAATACTGGCTTCGATAACTAAAGCTTATCTGCGAAGTCGGCCTTCGTTCGGAAACAAAGGCCGTCTGCGCAGAGAAGCTTTAGTAAGCGAAGCCGAAGGCCGGCTTTGCCGAGACGCTTTACTAAGCGCTGCCGGTATTTGTTTCAACATAAGGGAGAAAATCCTTGCGCCCAAAAGTGTTTTCGTTATATGTTTAATATATGCACCCAGAGAAAAAACAACAAAACCATTTTTAAAAAAATGTTGACCATATTATGTTTAATTTAACCAAATCATTGTCATCGACAGCCACATTATGGTTGTGACCATAATAAAACATGTTTTTCTCTTACATTTGTAAGTTACTAAATTTATATGAATAATAAACACTGTTTTGCAAATTGGGTTAAATTTTAATTTTTTTGGGAAAAAATTCGTTTTTTCTTTTTGGGTAATTTTTAATTTTTATTTTGGGCTCTTTTTCGTTTCTTTTGGGCAAAATTTCATATTAAACTTTTTGGGTCATTTTTCATGTTCTTTTGGGCGATTCTTCATTTGGGCGATTTTTCATTTTATTTTTTGGGCGATATTTCCTACAGCCATTTAATAAATATATTTACTTTCTAGCTAAAATGTCTTTAAATTTAATTTCAGCTGTCGGAAAATTTTCTGTCAACTAAAACGAAGTTGATTCCACTCGACGTCGAGCAAAAAGCGCAATAGAAAATACCAAGTGATTGTCAATAGTAATCGATTGTTGTCAATAGCGACTAAGATAATACAATTATTGTTTCATTGACGTCTTTGTCAACTTTCAAAATAGGGATGAATAAACCAAAGGTCTTTTCACAAAATTTTTAAACGCAAGTTTTATAACTTTTTCCCAAAAATCGAAGGAAGAATATAATGCCATTGCATAAAGTAAATCTTTCGCTATCCATTTTTAATACTGGATAAAATTTAACCATCGGGCTCAACTTGTGCAGTTCAAATAAGATTTTTTGACAGTCGCAACAAAACTCATTAGATTTCTACCTCGTAAAGCATCGAATACGTAAGACTTGTTAGATAGTGTTAACTAGCCTTAATTACATAATATAATTTTTCAAATGGGATAAATAAAAGAGCACAAAACATGACTAAAGAATTTTCTGCATCGAAACTTTAAAAAAGCGCTGCCAATTTTGGAATATTTATCCAATTTTCTGATGGGGTCCTATATGGGATCTACAGTCAATTAAGGAGCCATCCAGACGAAATTTAGTGAAGTGAAATTGACATTAAAGACGCACTTACGAAATTTTGTCCCAATATGGATGGTTTTGAGAGATTTATGAGGGTTAATGGTAATTTAAAAAAATGAGACGTATTAGAATAGAACTATAATAAATTGTGGATCATTTTATAGAGCGGGATCCATATGGGAACTGCGTTCAACTATGGACCCATGAGCACTACGAAAAAACTTAAAATTTAAATTTTTTTTATTTACTTCCGAATTAACCTTTTCAATAAGAAAGTGCGATTTTCTTATCGTTGCAGAAAACTTAAAATTAAATTTTCGTTCTCAATTGCATGCCTTTTTGTGAATCCAAAGTGAAAGGCCAAAGCGATGTGCATTGATTCCATAGAATAAATTAACATTAATAAAAGAATCTTCACATGGCATTTTCAATTATGTTGTTTGCCCTTTGAATTACGATTGCGAAATACCCTGTTTATACGCCAAATTTTTAATTCGATTTTGACAAATTTTCTTCTTCTTTTTATAATTGTGTACATTTGTGAATTTTTTTGTGTGCTTTTTTCAAGTCCATCTTGGGAGGTTAATTATATTTTTACCATCTTAAGAAAGAGCAGTTGATTCAGAAGCTATCCCAAGAAAAAGTAATAATAACAATCCAGTCTAAAATTAACGTTCATAAAGTTAATGTAATCAGTCGTTTTAAGATATTTTCTTAATTAATAGAAAACGTACTCAAAAATGGTGTCATCATACCAAGAAAATAGTTTTGAAACCTAGAAATATTTACATTAATTCAATACACAAAGTGTTTTATTGTGTCATATTGGTTGTATTTCCTATAATTTTATGAATGTAACATAAAATCATAGCAAATACAACCAATATGACACAAGAGAACACTTTGTGAGTTGCCTAGTCAATTACACTATTTTGTAATTTATTTTAGCTTTAAGTTAAATTTCCCTATTTCTTAAAAAAAAAATAATCTGAATTATTTTTGACAAGAAAGCGAACAAATAAATATGATTTCATTCTACTTATATTTTTTATTTTATAGTATGCTGGTCAACAGAACTTAACGCCCAATTGTGTTTTTAATTATATATAGTTTAATTTATTCCCGCAGCAAATAAAATAAACAAGGTACAACAGGGGGTTAAGGGGTCTGTTAACCCCAAAAAAGGCTTAAAACACATTATTATTGTAGTTGGTGTAAGTTATCATAGACTAATAGGACTCATAAAAGAATTTTACTATTGTTCTTGGTTTGTTTAAGCAACAATTCATACAAAACAGAAAACTTAAATAGAGAGAGAGCAACCAAAAAAACAACAAGAAAAAAACCAAATACATATTTATAAAACAAAAGCCATCTTTACAGTAGAAAAATCACTAAACTAAAACCAAAGGACAAAATCATTTAAGCATCAGTAAAAAAATACCCAAAGAATTACAGCTAAAGCTACAGCAACAACAACAATAATAAACAAACAGAAAAAGCGATATTGTTCTGTTGCTGCCATCTGAAACATAAAAAAATAAGGTCATAAACACAACCTCATCACTAAAAAGAAACCAAACGGCAAACAAATAAGCAAAAATAAAAATGTATTTCCTTTTATGCCGAAAACAAAAGATACTTTTATGACCTCTAGCTTTTCCTTTAAGGATATTTCTCTTACACCTACTTATTATGACCAATTTTTAAAGGTTTTTTCTTATACACTTCACCAAAGGTAAAATGGTATATACAAGTCTGACATTCCGTTTGTTGTTTTTACAATATTGATCTTAGATCTTATTCTGGGCCCTTACGAGGCGCGAAGTGGATGTCCGTCTCTCCGTTGAAATGGATTTTTGAAGACCCGCTTGTTATACATTTATGTCACATAAAGTCCAAAATTGTTTGTTTTGTTAAAATTCAGCTTGATCGGTACACAGAGGTATGAGCACAAACCACCACTGCCTCTAATTTTACACATTAATTTCTTATTGTTGTTTTTTTTTTAATTTTTCTATGTAAATCTGAAGGACGGAAAGAATCAAATTTTCCAAATTAGGTGCAAACATCTTGGTTATCAATAGACAACATCCGACAAAATGGGAGCGTGGCAAAGCAAAACGTTTTATTTATATCTTAAGAACGGCATTTACATTACTTACTGTTCTTGTCGCACCATGGTGAAGAGTATATAAGATTCGGCTAAGCCGAGTAGAGCACTCCTACTTGTTTTATGTTTAATTTCTTTTGAAAACAAGTCATAACTTACAGCCTATGCCTTTAAAATTTCTAAAGATGATTTTTAATTAATTTCTGTTCCTTTGAAGTTTTGAAAATTCAACATTTTAAAGATCAACTTCAAGTTTGTTTTTAATTTAATTTTTAAAAACCAAAATCGCCGAAATTGAGAATTCGGAAAAATTTTATTTTTTCTCTAGAGTTTCAAAATTCCTTGGTTATGCTAATTATTTTTTCTCTAGAGTTTAAAAATTCCTTGGTTTTCTTATAATGAAAGCTTTAAATATAAACAAATAGTCGCCAAAAATCCTACTAATTCATATTCACCCCTATCGTGAATAACAAGTGGAATTTTTGTTCCCATGAAATTTTTATTCCCCTCGAAGGGGAAAAAGCAATCGTGAATCTCCCTTGAAGAATTGGTTACGCTATCCGTTTCCAGTGAATGTAAAAAAAGAAGATATTAAAAAAAACTTAAAAATCAATGAAATATTTGTTCCCCTCGAAGGGGAAAAAGCAATCGTGAATCTCCCTTGAAGAATTGGTTACGCTATCCGTTCCAGTGAATGTAAAAAAGAAGATATTAAAAAAAACTTAAAAATCAATGAAATATGTATTTAATAAAAAGTTAAAAATATAAAGCAAAATACATATTTTGTATTGGAGAGATAGTTTAAATAAAAAATTAGTTTTTTGCACTTTTTAAATTTTATGTAGCAAAATATTTTTCTAAATTCTGCCACCTCGTTTTTCGAAATCTTCACAAATTTTCAGGCAATCGACCTGTTGTTGTGTATTTTGTATGTGCCTAATTAACTTAATATTCGAATTATAAGAAGAACTACTTTCATACATATTCTGTTCCCAAGCAAAAATAAAGTGAGAAAATCAAAGGGAAAAGTGAACAAATTACGAGGGAAAGAAGGCTGTAGGAAAAATCGACCAAAACAAAACAAAAATGAAAAATCGGCCATAAAAATTCCATGTAAAATTGGACCTGAATTCATATGAAAAGTGACATAACATTTTTGGGCTATTTTTCGTTTTTATTAGATGATTTTTCGTTTTTTAAATTTGGTGATTTATAATTTTTCGGGCCATCTTTCATTTTTAAAATTTCGTCCAATTCTTACATACTATTTGTCTAAATCATTCATTATTATACGTCGAATTCCTAAATGTTATTTGTAAAAATAACGGGACATATTGCAAAAAGGTGTCATGTCATAACGTCCAGTGTCATAGTGTCCCATATATCCTCTATGGTATAACAAAGACCGGCTTCGCTAACTAAAGCTTCTCTGCACAGCCGGCCTTTGGCCGGGCGCAAGGATTTTCAATTTTCTCCTCTATGGTATAACAAATACTGGCTTCGCTAACTAAAGCTTCTCTGCGAAGTCGTCCTTCTTCCGGAAACAAGGCAGATTTTAGAAGCTTTACTAAGCGAAACCGGTACTAGTTATACCATAAAGGAAAAAATCCTTGCGCCCGCCCAAAGCCCGTCTGCGCAGAGAAGCTTTAGTTAGCGAAGCCGGTCTTTGTTATACCATAGAGGAGAAAATCCTTGCGCCCGGACGAAGGCCGGCTATGCCGAGACGCTTTAGTAAGCGCTGCCGGTATTTGTTACACAATAGGGGAGAAAATCCTTGCGCCCAAAAGTGTTTTCGTTGTATGTTTAATACATATATGCAACCAGAGAAAAAATAACAAACCCATTTTTAAGAAAATTTTAACCATATTATGTTTAATTTAACCAAATCATTGTCACCGACAACCATATTATGGTAAAATAAGTTTCTTAAAAAATAGTTTTGTTGGCTGTGACCATAATAAAACATGTTTTTCTATGCGTATATGTAGATCTTTTTTTGTATTTGACATCTTTAGTAATTATGGACCTTATGACATTTTTAAAAATGACATAATGTCCATTTGCAAAGTGTCTTAATGCCCACGGACATTATGACATTTTCAAAATTGTCACAGTGTCCATGGACACTACGGCACTGGGCGTTATGACATGCCACCTTGCAAAAAGCTATATTCTGTTTTGTGTAATTGATTTTAACTATGCAGTGATAATTTAATATTTAACTATTGAAGAGTGCACAAAGTTTGGCGGAGTGCTCAAATAAGTATTACTGTCCATACTGCCGAGCAGCTGTTGAAGATACAATGCAATGTTTTACATAAAACTTACATTTGTAAGTAACTAAATTTATATGAATAATAAACACTTTTTGCAAATTGGGAAATTTTTCATTTTTTTTTTTTTTCGTTTTTGCTTTTTGGGTCATTTTTAATTTTTTTTTGGCCCTTTTTCGTTTTTTGGGCAAAATTTCATATTTAACTTTTTGGGTCATTTTTCATGTTCTTTTGGGTGAATCTTCATTTGGGCGATTTTTGTGGCCAAATCACGCAAAATTCGTTTAATGGATTTGTATAAGATTTGGTACACGACCCAGATTAAAATATAGGTTACTTTTTGAGAGGTAGAAACGGGAAATAATTAGTACTTTTTCTCTTTCTGATAAATTTGGTAAACAGATTGCATACGGTCCAGATTAAATATAAAGGATACTTTTTATAAAGCAAAATTGGAATAAAATTGGTTTACATATAAAATTCATCGAAATGAGAAGATAATAGCCTACATTTACATACAGCGTACTTTCTTGGGCCCTAAACTCTCTTTTCGATAAATTTGGTACAGAGATAGCATATCATAATACTTTGCAGCCAAAGTCAAAAATGTATCATAAAGTTTAACAATGCACTGTTTGCTAATAACATGGAAACATTTTACACGGCTGCTTCTTAGAATGCATTTAAAAAGTCGAGTTTTATTGCAACTAACATTTAGAAACGAGGAGATTTCTTCAAGGAACTGGGTATAAAAGCACCTTCATGCAGGCGGACAAATTTGCTAAGATATTATTGTATTCGAGTTATATACTTATTAACAGACAGAAAAACTACCATTGCAGCTCTAGCGGCTGTCTTTAACAACATCAAAGTTAAGTATATAATTCCGGATATCTCTGAACACTGCTGACGACCTAACCAAACGAAAATTAGGCCTTATTTCATATGAGGGGCTTAAAGCACAAGGGGATCAAGTGACTAATGTTAAATAATGAGACAAAAGCGGTTGTTTCACTTATGTTTTAAGCGAAGCAGGTATTTTAATGTCAAGTGCTTGAATTGTTCACCATATCTAGCGTCCGGATGAGAATCCTACATTCACCTCTTGTGCTCTGAACAACTTCTCCGAACTTCACCTATAATTCCATATGTAAACTCAATTTTAGAAAAAGGCACTTAAACCCCTTGTGCTTTAAGCCCCTCATATGTAAATCAAATATAAGTTATGATAAAATAATTTAGACAATGATTCTACGAAAATAACCTTTTCATTCAACTGGTGTAAGATATCAAGCCCTACTTGAACGACTTTCCTTTTTGCTTGCTTTCGACTTTCGAATAACAATCCTTTTAAATTCGATAACAAAAACATCAATCATACAGCAGTTTTTATGAAAAACTACAATATTTTCATTAAAGAAACATCTTTTTATGCCTTCAATTTAATTTTATATTTCTTTACCATAAACAGCTTCTTTTCAATAAATATTTGAAGAGACCTCAATAAACTATAATATTATTAAAGAAAAATCGTGCACTTCCTCTAAATAAACCTCAATAAGATAATAACTTTTGGCAAACATTTCACTTGTTAACATTATAACAACAATGATTTTGTCCGAGACATACATAAATATTTTAAGCTATTAATATAGAATACTATGTAGAGTGAATGGTTATATAGATACATACATACATACATATGTACATATTTATCTTTTATAAATATTTACACAAGAATTTTATGAATTTCAACAACATGTTTGAACAGAAAACAAAAACAAAGAAAAGATGTTCGAAAGAAAATTTGAAAGAAAACACAATTCGTCTGGAGTTTGTAATCATTAAATATTTTCGTGAGATACTTATGCTTAAACTAGGGATGTAACTAAATTTTTTTTATAATACAATTTTTACAATTTTTATATTTTCATTTATTTAAATACAAAAAGTGTATTTCAAAGCATATACATTAGGGCAATAACCAAATTTTTGGCATAGAACCACGGAGTGGCCAAGAATGTTTTAGTACATAATGAAAAATCACCCGTCGTTTTGCAAAAAGAAACTCACGCAGGGAAGCAAATTTCTAAAACCTTCCAAGAAATTTTGAACCGCGATGAATTGTAAACCGTAGGAAAATTTTTAAATCTAAAGCAGTGGATAAATGCCAGAATAGGATTTAATGATACGTATAGGAATAAAATTGTTTTAAACTTCAACCCGATCCCTGCGTGAACTTTTTTAACAATCCGAAAAAATTATCATATTTTTTAGTAATCACTTTTAGGCCCGTTTTCACAACTTACCGATAGCTAATGGTAAGATTTTATCGGCCGTATAAAAAGTGTTCCATTATAACAACTTTACTTTAACCTACCAGGTAGGATTAACCTTAATCTACTTTATCGCTCACTTAAGGTTAAAGTAAAGTTTTAATAATGGAACACTTTTTAACGGGCCATTTAAAGTCTACTTTAAGCTATCGGTAATTTGTGAAAACGGGCCTTAATGTTCTACACGACTATACTATGCCGTTTTTGATATTCGCAAAAAGTGTGAAAAAGTTATACCCCTAATATACATATGTATACATGCATACTATGCATTGCATAACTATTAGAGTATCCAATTATTCGACTTTTGGTGTTGTTCGAATAAGGAATTAATTGATTTTTGAATTTTAAAATTGCTCGATTAATCGAATAATCGAATAAAGGTTTTCAATTGTTCGAATTACTCGAATAGCACGAAAAATTCAAATAATTTTATCCAATGAGAAAAAAAAGAAAACTCATACTTTTGTTTAATTATTAAAAAAAAATAGAGGTGCCAGCCAATTATGAAAAACATTTTAAACCAATTTATTATTTCTTAAAATCGAGTGAAATAAATTCGATGGAGATTCTCCATTAAATTTTTTTAAAAATCACCGCAGTTTTACCTGGTTTTAAAAAATGCCTTTTATATATTAAACATAGAATTTTAATCTTTAACAGGATCTTTGTTTTTAAATATCCTTTTAATTTATTTTTTAACGTATAACTATTTCACGACAAAAACCAGAAACTTCGTTTTAAACACAGGACACCGATTAGAAGATACGAGGTAATGAAATTTTTTACAAATTTTCGATTTTTGGTCGACAGATTTTGGTTTCGTCTGCAGTTTTTTAAACCCTGTTAATAGTGATTTACATAATTTGTCACACACACTCAAATCTAAAAATTGACTAAAATATGTTTAAAAGTATTTGTAATCAAAAAAAAAATCAAAACAAAATATTTTTACATTAAAAAAGTAGAGTTTTCTAAAAAATTAATTTAAATTGTTCGGGTTATTCGTTATTCGAAATTGGCTATTTTAATTATTCGACCAAATAATGGCGAAAAATTCATCTATTAATCGAACAACAATTAATCGAGTAGATACTCTAATAACTACAATGTAATAAGGAGAAACCCCTTTTATAAACTAAAGAAATGTTAAAACAAGACTGGAGACTGTGTGAACAAGTGTGAAGGCCTTACTATAATATGATTAAGGAAACTTTTTGTTAAGTTTTGTGAATCTATCATATGCTTAAGAAAGTGCGAAATTTTTCGGACTTTCCGTACGGAATCAAATGTTTTTTGGTTGTGTTTTTGAACTTATTTGACAGGCTTTCTGTCAATTTTTGACAGAAGCTTGTGGTCAATATTAAAGGGCATTTTGCTACCTAAATTTAATTTTATGGATCTGGCTTTAACCTACTTTGTTGTAAACAAAGATTCCACCCCATTCCCTGAGCACGGCCGGTTATATAGGTAGCAGTGTTTTTCAACAAGTAAGAATTAAGAAGAATTTGAGCAGTCCGTAAGTATTAATGCAAAATTGATTATAACGTCGATGTTGAAACATCAAGTATCGTGTTTTTACCGATGTTTTTTAACATCGATGCTTATCGTGGAAAAATCGACGTTTTTAAACATCGATGGTTTTCAGAATGATGTTGCATCTCTAGATGTAACCGATACCGATGTATCAGCGATATTTTAATGACTATTGGCCGGTTCTTCTTAAATTATTCTGAGAGCTTTTTAAACAAACAATTTAAATTTCAATGTTTATTTTTTTCATTATTACCAAAAGAAATAACACACTAATGGCTAATAAATTAGTGAATGTTTGAACGCTGGGTTAGTTGAAATAAACCTAAACTTATATGTATGTAGTTTAAACACAACAACTGTAAATCAGTGTCCCATGTATTAAGAATGAACTCGTTAAGTGCATCTCTTATGCATCTGTCAAAAAAGTAGAATCAGTGTGAAATGTTATTGACAAGTTACACTGCACACGCGCGGCCCTATGCTCCCCAGAGGAGTAAAAGTAACATATATACTGCACACGCGAAGAATGGATATATGCATCGAACACATGACGTAGCATTACTTTATACTTTTGCACGCGTCGCATGCGTCTTGAAAAAAGGTTCAGAAAGTATAAAACGCCTTGTGTGTACCTCCAGTTTTACTCGTTTTGCTTTGCAGCATTGTAGTGAAATGTTTTCTGATTGCAAAATCTTTTATCAATTTGTACGTGATTCTTCAAATCACGTTCAAAAAAAACTTACGTTATTTACCCTCGTGTGTGGTTTTTCGCAATCGATGTCGGCTTTACTGTGGCGCCATAGTACATTTGTAATCAAAGTCATGATTTACGTAACACTAATGATGTATGTATCCCGTGCAAGTGCAAATTACATAGAAACTGCATATGTGTGGAAAACCATACACGAGGGTAATTTACGTAAGTTCTGAAATATTTCTTTACTAAAAAATATATTTTAATCAAAAAATGTGTGTTTTAGCACTAAATTTATATTGCTAGCAAAGTCAACAAGTTTCTTCAGTGTACCCAAACAATTTTTTTGTTTATGGTGTAAAAATGATTCCTTTTGTGTGGTTTTTCACATAAGGGTGACTAAAAGGTTCACAGTTTTTTTTTGCTTATTTTCATTAATGTTTGGGAGAAAAAAAATAATTTTGATGAACGTTTTATAAGCTGAGCAACTGCCACATTGTCTGACACTATTCCCCTAGTAAACGGTCTTCGAAAATTATTAGAAAATTTAAAAAATAAATCAACGGGTGGAGAATAGTTCAGAGTACCAAAAATTGGAGACTAACTTAGCATTAGCTCTGAATGAAAGATTTAAGGGTTTAGAGAATAATGAAACCTATTGGCGATCTACAATTGTACACAATCGACTTCAATCGTATCAAAAAAAAAAAAACATATTCAGCCTGATAACGGTTGGCAACGACTCAGGCGTTTACGCCAACGCCAACCGTAATCAGGCTGCTTTTTTAGCTATCTTATAGGGCCCATACACAATACCATCATAATTGTGCAATTAAGTGATAGTGCAATTAAGCTTAAAGCAAACAATACAACAGCATGCAGGTACAAAACTCATTTTTCACCAAAAATTGTGTGGAAAAGGTTGCAATGAATAGCGACAAATATTTCTAACAATTTACTGTAGCATTGGTTTTTTAATTCACATTTGCAGTATTCTGTACTTTTAACTTTCCATTCTCCCCAAAATATTTTTTCTTTGGCATTCATATTTTAAATTTTATATTTTTTTTAATTTTTATGCCTCGACGATTTATCTTTTGTGAGCTAACTTTACAGCACACGATTCAATCATGCTGGTACAATCAATAGAATATCAAACTATTTTTGATAAAGCACCAGCAGCTGGTGCAATCACACCACAAGCTGATACACGGTCAATCCGCTGACACAATCACTTAATTGCACAATGATAATGGTGTTGTGTATGGGTCCTATAACATGACTCTGTATTCCGAACGTGTTGGAGACACCGTCACCCTTATCTATATATATAAAAATGAAAAATGTTTGTATGTTTGTTTGTTTGTATGTTGGCTTATAGACTCCTAAACTACCGAACCGATTTTCCAGAAATTTTTACAGTAGCATTACGTGAGCCCCAAAAATAAAATAGGCTACTTATTTTTTCGATGGGGGCAGGGGAATTGGTACCCCCCATTGGATGCCAATATTAAATATCGCATATCTTAAGAGCCGCTTCACGCATTTTGTTGAACTTTTGGTAGTAAAATCTTCTGAGCCCCAAAATTGAAATAAAGTAGCAGCGGGGGAAGTGGTTTCCCCCATAGGACGCCAATGTTTAATATCGCATATCTTAAGAACTGTTATAGTGAGAATGTCCAAACTTTGTAGAAGTCACTCTTATGGTATACTACACTATTGAAAATAAAAATAAAGCGGGTAGGCGCAGGGGGGGAAATTCCTCTCATAGGATGCATATATTAAATATCGCTCAACTGAAGAACTATTTAAGGGAGAGTCTTCAAACGTGGTTAAAGCTACTATTATAGCA
Source organism: Pollenia angustigena (assembly GCA_930367215.1). Taxonomy (NCBI): domain Eukaryota; kingdom Metazoa; phylum Arthropoda; class Insecta; order Diptera; family Polleniidae; genus Pollenia; species Pollenia angustigena. The sequence continues at coordinate 120,105,079 of OV884059.1, read as the reverse complement.
AACTTTAAATTTCAATATAGCAATGGGCGGGGTGGACAGAGGAGGAGCAGTTCCCCTCATATATAGAAATATTAATAAGAGCCGCTGCAAGCAATTTGTTGAACTTTTGGTAGTAGGATCTTCTGAGCCCCAAAATTGAAACAAAATAGCAGCGGGGAAATGTTACCCCCCATAGGACGCCAATGTTTAATATCGCATATCTTAAGAACTGTTATAGTAAGAATGTTAGTAGAAGTCACTCCTATGGTATACTACACTTTTAAAAATAAAGCGGGAAGGCGCATGGGGGAAAAACCTTCCATAGAATACATATATTAAATATCTCTCAACTGAAGAAGTGGTTAAAGCAGTGTAGCGAAGCGCACCGGGTTAAGCTAGTATAATATATAATAGCGCGGATATACTTAAGTTTTCAAGTGAGTTTTGTGACATCTACAGACTATTATCCACTGCAGACCTGGGAGGCTACTCTCTTTTGCGATTCGAATTCAATTTCGAAGTGAAAGCTAATGGCCAACTTGGTACTCTTTTTTGAAAACTAAGCAATTCTGGCCATAAAAATTAAAGATGGTGCAGACTGACAGTAATAAAATGCTAAAATATGTAAAAAATTTGAAATTAAAAATTTAAATAAAATAAATGTTGATGATTTCAGAAAAGAAAAAAATTAAATGATGCGAAAGACAAATGCGCAAACGCATTAAAGAGTACCAATCTTTTTCGCATCGCAATAGAGAGTAATCCCTCTGGTTCAAAAAATTTTGCGCAATTATGTGATGGTGTTACCTAAAGCGCCTTTTCTAAAATTTAAAGGGCAAAAATATGATATAAACCTAGATAATATTCGACACAAAGTACAATTGCATGAATCTTAATCCCATAACATTATTTTGTTATGGAGGGTTTAGTCCTACCCATTAGGGGTATAACTTATTCCCATTTTTTGCAAATATCAAAATTGCCCTAGCATAGTCGAATAGTCCACTGAAAACAATTTAAAAAAATTAAATTAATTTTTCGCGGTTTTCAAAAAAAAGTCAACCACAAAACGCGGTAAAATGGGAAAATAATGTTTTTCTTTTTATTTTTATTTTAACTTATACATTTAGCCAAAAACAACACGCACATTAAATTTGAAATACATGTCCTTAAATAATTAAGAACCTTTTTAACTTTTTGTTCATTTATTAATAAAATATTTAAAATTTTGTTTTTAAATTTTTTTTCTTTAGGGGTTTTGGAAAATCGCTGTTGTGGGTGAGGTTGTTACTTTCAAACGACCCATACAAATTGTTTTCATAAATAACACAATATTCGCTATCGCGTACTGCCCATGTTTCCTAAATAGGACACGCTCTCGAAAATTTGTCTGTAAATACTGTGATTTAGGATATAATGTGGTCGGTCTTGAAGAATTTATTATTTATTTATTTATTTATTATTTATTTATTTATTTATTATTTATTAATGTGTAGTTTATAGAACACGAGCGAGCGCCTTACTCGTCCGTTCAACTTACATATAAAACAAAAACAAAATTTCGAAATTTGTTTTTGTTTTAAATGTAATTTGAACGGACGAGTAAGGTGCTCGTGTTCTATAAACTACACATAAGTATCCAACGTACAAATATCCCCCCGGAATAGGCATTTTGAAACGATAGAGGTAACACAGGTTGAGCTACGTTTGTCAATTTACTTTGAATATTCAAAGTTTGTTTGGCATTAAAATACTTTTAAGTTTTGGAAAGTGGATCAAATCGGTATAATTTTCTCACAACACTAGATAGACCAAAATACAGTTTTTGTTAGGGAAAATATTATTCCTATGATTTGTAATTTTTTATTTTATTCATCACCGTGGCCGGAAATTGAAAAAATGAGATATCATCATAATGTGTAGCTAGAAAATTTTTTCATATGCTAGTTTTCACATAAACGCGTATGTATGTGCTATAAGCAAAATCTTTTTTGTTTAAATAATAAAGAAAAAGGGCCAAACTAATTTCGAAAATTACAAGAGTGCCATGGATGGCACTATTACGGCAGCAGAAAAATATAAAAATAAATAAAGCAATAAAAAGAAAAAAATAACAAAATGGAGATAAACAAGCCAACGTAATTTTACATACAAATAAAAACAGGCATACGAGCAAACAGTAGTGGGGTAAATATAAAAAAATTTAAATAAATCATAAAATACGCCACCCAAATAAATGTTGCTAATACGCCAGATAAATTAATATTGCTTATACGCCATATAGTCCCAGAAGTTATAAAAATCTTTGTAGAATTTAAGTTTATTTGTATAGAAAAGTATGGTGGTTTAGTAGGTTAAAATATTACTTAATTAGTTTTAGAAAAGGGCAAAAAGTATTAAGCTATTGAAACACTCAACAAATATTATACGGCCCACAAGTATAAAGCTACTAGCAAGCATCATTAATCAGTTTATTAATAACATACAACATACTTTAGAGCAATGCTGATCACGCTATGCCCCCAGTGGCCGATTTTCACACACACAACACGAATGTTGCCGAAACTAACTTCAAAGATTGTAAAAAACTATAAATTTATTTTGTTGTATGCTAGCTTTCATACAAGCAGGTCGCCGTCCCTTTTGTTGTTAAAAAACTGAAACAAAACACGTAGTAACACAGCGGGAAAATGTAATCAATAGGAATCGAGAAGGTAATACATATCTTGTATAATATTTGATTCCAGAATTCATAATTCTTAACACAGAACATATATATACATAAATTCCTTTTGTTCCTATGAGGAGCATAGGGCCTTAACGATTGTGTTCCATTCTTGTTTGTCTGTTGCTACGATCTTCAGCTCGTTCCACGTTTTGTTGACTTTTGCCACTTCAATGTCTAGTTGTCGACGCCAGGTGTGGCTCGGTCGACCCTTCCTGCGGCTGCCTTGGGGATTCCAGTCTATTGCGTTTCTGGTGATGTCGGCTTGAGGTCATCGCAGGGCATGTCCAATCCACCGCCATTTCCGTTTTCTGATTTCGTACTCAATTGGTGTTTGTCCGCACTCGGCCCATAAGCGTTCGTTTGTGATGGTGTTTGGCCAGAAAATTTTAAGTATGCGACGGAGGCAGCGGTTGATGAATACCTGTATGGCATTGGTATCGCATTGAGTTGAGTTCCAAGACTCGCAGCCGTAGAGTGCAACTGATTTCACGCAGCTGTTGAAGATGTTAATTTTGGTGCGCTTAGATATATGCGGGGAATTCCACACATGGTAAAGTTGGCCATAAGCTTGCCTGGCCTTGTTTATTCGGTTCCCAATATCCTCTCTTGAGCCTCCACTTGTTGATATTATGCTAGCCAGGTAGCAGAAGGATTGGACGTCTTCGATCTGTTGTTCTTGTAGTGTGAACTGTTGCGTATTTGTTGTATTGATTCTCATGGCCTTGGTTTTGGGGATATTAATTCTGAGCCCACACATTGCTGCTTCGGCTTCGATGTTGTTAAGTTTTGAATGCATATCGTCAAATCTATGTGAGAGCAAACAGATGTCGTCTGCATAGTCTAAATCTTCGAGGCGGCCGTTTAGGCGCCAGGTAATGCCTCTAGGTGTTGTTATGACTTTTTTCATGATGCTGTCGATGACAACGTTGAATAGAAGGGGGGATAGTGGGCAACCCTGCCGCGCACCTACTTTGACAATTATTGGGCAACTGATTACGTCCTCGTGTAGGATGCGGCATTTGGCATTCTCGTACAAAGCCCTGATTATCACAATAAGTCTTTCAGGTATTCCCTTGCAGCGAAGTGCGTTCCATATTGCAGCGTGATGTATTGTGTCGAACGCCTTCTCGAAGTCGATGAATGTTAGATATAACGGAGATCGCTTGTTCGTTGCGAATATCGTTGGACAGTGCGTCTGATAAACGTTTGTTTATTATATTGGCTATGACCTTGTTTACCATGCTAAGAAGAGTTATGCCCCTCCAGTTCTTGCATTGTGTAAGGTCTCCTTTCTTTGGGATGACCTGGGATTAAAGAATTCATCCTTCATGATACAAATTTGTAGACGACATAAAGACAGCAAAAAAATAACGAATTTTTATTAAGAAAATATGTAAAAGAAAAACACGAATAATAGTCACAAACAGAAACAATACATTGCTTGTTCTGCAAATGTGGGAATATAAGTGGTAATCAATGCATAATTATTTTGTCTGATAAAATTGCCATCTCGATTCCAATGAATGTATTTTTATTATTTCGAAAATAAAACATTACTTTTTTAGTTATTGTTGTATTCAATTCGTCATTTTCCCGCTGGGATATTATAATATCTCAATAGAGAAATAATACACTCATTTTAGATATTATTTCTCTCTCTTTTCCAGAATTTCAAATATTTTCAGTACACTTTGAATATTTTTTCTATTCTTGTATATGTTTATTAAAATGTGGAAAATAAAATGGGGACATTTTTTTTTATTTTCATCTTATATATTTAAAAATGCTAAATGCCTTGTGAACAAATAAAATAAAAATTAAGTGCTTTTTGAATTTATATTATAAAAATTTGTTTTATACTTAAAATTGTTTTTTGGCTAGAAATTGTTTTCAGTGCACCCAAAATACACTCACCGCTACATACACATTTTTAACTGTATCTTCTTATGATCACCACTGCTTTAGAGGCCAGCTATTTTTCTGATAATTTTAAATGAAATTATGCACATAAGCTTTCACTGGGACAAAGGCGAAACTTCAAATTGAAAACATCGGTGAATGATTTTATCAGATAATGTGGGAGAGTTGCATTAATGCAACTAAATATTACCAATACAATGCAATTTTATACAAAACTCTTGCATTTTGAAATGCAACTGTGTAGAATTTTACAATGGTATTTGTCCCAAAGGGTAACAAAAAAGTTATCGATCAATCGTACACCATAAGAAAACCATACCCTGTGTGTTGACAGATTTGTCCTTCAAGGACAAAACTTCTGTATAATTGCCACCATTAATCTCTTTAAAATGTTAAATGGTAGTTAATTGTACTGGTATTTCTATAACTGGCCCTAGCTCTTGTAATTGACTCCATCACGGGTTAAAATACGCAATTAACCACTATCGAAGGTGGCCTCGTTAGAAACGGTTAACCTAAAAATGATGACAGTTCATAAAGTTCTATGCATATCATATTGACTGCAAATTTGAAAATTAGAATGCTGTGCGTCAGATGAGTGCACTGTTTGCTCGTTCATCAAGACAACGCATCATCTCACACATCCACTTTTGCAAGGACCAAAATCAATGAATTTAAGTTGGACTTAACTCATCGCACGCAAAGAAAAAACATGGTTGTGGTAAGCATATTCGAAAAGCAACATATTTTGATAAGATTAATGATTGTAGTTACTATATTATGATTATTATTGAATCATGTTATGACTAAATATATTCGTAATACTACATCGTAATATTTTTCCCTTAATCATTTTCTTATCATGTTAATCATAATAAATTTAGACGTTATCATATTATTGTCATGTTAATCATAATAAATTAAGAAGTAATCATATTATGATACAGCACCTTTCATAACTTTGATAACAATAAAAATAAATAAAAACTTTTTTTGCATCGACTTTTTATTTTGTGGCACTTTACAAATTTTTCTTAATGTAAATACAGTAGCGGAGTTCAATATTAGGCTTGCAGAAGAGATGCAAAATATAGTAACACTTTTAGGAAATCTAACGAAATCTCTGTGCGTTTTGTTGTTGGATTTTACAAAAGAGCTATGATATTTTGCATTTGCACTATTGCAAGACTAATACTGAAGTGCGCTGATATCCTTATTTTTTTTTAATTTCTTTTATGGGAATTTTTCTTTAAATTGTTTAATTGCTCACTAACAAATAATCCGATGGCATATTTAAAACAAACGGCACAACTGATTTAAAAATATTTTACAATTGGCGCTTACATAATATTATAAGAGTAAAGATATTTTGTTTGCTTCTTTATGGTTGTAAGAACTTTAATATGTTTTCAAAGTTATCATTAGGGGTGCGATTTCCATGCAAATGCATGTTTTTGTCAATAGTCTAAGATCGATGTCGACCAATTATCTTTCCGAATCATTAAATTTGAGTTAAAATGGCATCGATTTGTTTTTGCATATTGTTGCATATTTTGGTTTTAAATGCATATTTTTGAATATTTTAACATTTTTGAGTGATAAATTTTTTAATTTATATATTATAAAACTGTATTAACAAGATAGGGAACCTGGCTAGATGCTGTAGAATACTATTTAAAAAACTTTGAGCAATTTAAGAATGTTATTAAAGAACTTGTTTCTACCGATGCTTATGCAATTAAAAAGTTAAAGACAAATAAGCATTTGTTTTTTCCAACTACGGATATATTGATGAAACAATAACTTAATTGGAGGGATTTAGTTAACTTAATAATCTGCTCAACTTAATTGATATTGCAGGGGGTCTACTCTCTATTGCTAAATGCCAACTTGGTACTCTCTATCACTTTCGCAAAATTTTCTGAAAATGAAGCGATAGTGGCAATAAAAATTCAAGATGGCGCGGATTTACAGTAATGAAATGATAAAGTATGTTAAAAATATTTGAAATTGGAAAATTTTAATAAAATGAAGTGATGATTTACGAAAAGAAAAAAAATTAAAAGATGCGAAAGACACATACGCAAACGTATTGAAGAGTACCAATCGCTAGATTTGCTAAAATTTTCTTTCGCATCGCAATAGAGAGTTGCCCACCAGAAAGTAATATTAACAATGTGGAAGGAAGAATAGCGCAATAGCGAATAAAAAAAATCCAACACGTTTTGCAAAATAATATAGGTTTTTAAAAAAAATTAAACGAATTTCAACCATTTTAGATCAAATGTTGGATCTGAATTAGAAATTCGAATCCTTCAAGATGCTCCTATAACTTAGGTTGACGTTGATCTTATTTGCCATGAACAAAAGTTTTTTGCGTCCGAACAGGTTACTTTTTATAATATAAAAAAGTATTTATTTGTTTCATTAAACACGTTTAAATTAGTAATTTAAATAAAGTTTTAAAAAATATTGTACCTTTAAATAAAAATTGACTAAATTTTTTACTTGTTTAAATAAAATTAAAAAAACCGCTTTTTTATTGATAATGTTTAAGGTTTTAGCGCATATTTTAAATTTTTTTTAATGCATATTTTGGAGTTTTTAGTGCATATTTTATGCACATATTTTCGATTTTTTAGTGCATGAAAATCTCATCCCTAGTTATCATCATTAAGTTGTTAGAAAAATAAAAATTTTTCAGTCAACAATACTCAAATTTATAATTGCGATAAACATTGATTTGTTTACAGTAACTATAATATTGCTTATCTATATAATAAAAATGAAATGTATGTTGCTGATCGCATAACTTGAGAACGGCTTGACCGATTTGGACGACTTTTTCTTTAAAATAATCGGCATGGTCCAACTTAGGTTTTTACGGAAAGAAAATTTTGCCTCGCCCACTTTTTTCGATTAACCTAAAATCAGAAAACGGCTCCACGATTTGACTAATTTTTTTTTTTTTCAAATGTTCGTATTAATCCATTTTTAATTTTCATCGAAAGAAAAATTTACCACGCCTACTTTTACGCCCACTTTTTCTATTTATTTCACCGATTTGGACGATTTTTTCTTCAAAACGAACGCCATGGTCCAATTTAGGTTTTTACGGAGAGAAAATATTGCCCCGTCCACTTTTACGCCCACTTTTTTCGATTTACCTAAAATCAGAAAACGGCTCCATCGATCATTAGTATTCAGCTACCGAGCGAAGCCAGCTGTATTTAATAAAAATAATAATTTTTTGTGTACGACAACGATATATTGTTACAATAAACATACGTTTAGTTGCCGTAACCATCCCCAACCTTATTATTCGCCAGAATTACCTCTCTCGTGTTATTTTATATTTCCAAACTTGAAAAAATAATTTGGGGGTAAAAGTTTTGTCAACAATGAAAAGGTGAAATCTGTGGTTGATAGCTTTTTTAAGGAGTTAAACAGTTTTTACTATAAACAGAGTACCGAAAATATTGCTAAAAAAAAATAAAGAAGGGCAATTTCAAATATCTTTATTTTCCTAACATGTTAATAGTTTAAGTAAATTATAATCCTTTTTCTTCGACTTTATTTATTAAATTTTATACTTTAATAAATTATTTAAGCTTAAGGTCACTTTTTTAAAAAATTAATTAAAATGTTTTTATTCGATATTTCCATTTCCGTTGGAAATCTTCTTCAGGAAATTTTTTTTAGAATAAAATAAAATTTGACAATAAATGGAAAAATAAATTTTAAAATTTCAAAAAACAAAATTATCATAATAAATTTAAAATTCCATTCTACAAACTTTAAACAAAAAGACAAACAAACAAAAAAGGAAAACAAAATTTTAAATATATTCAAAGCCTAAAACCTATTTAATGTCCCTTTCCGTCAATAATCATTTTCATTTAATAATGTTCACCAACTATGCTATGCCATCTGAAATTTATTTTATAAACAATCAAGGACAAATACCTATTTATAATAATCACTTACATCAACCTATTTATTTTTATTCAATAAATGTCTATAAGTTTGAGCTAAGCCCTCAGTATCTTTTTTAAAATTAATCCTTTTCTTAAATGGAACATTATTTATCTGCAACATTTCTAACATATATCTACGTTTCTTAAAACTTTCCGTATTCAAAATTGATGTGTTTTCAAAATCAGGATAATGATTAAAATCCCTACAATGAGTTGATAACGCCGTTACATGGGCTGAATTATAATTTCTATATTTTTGGTCATGTTTATGTCCTGCTATTCGAATTTTCAGTTTTGTCCCAGTTGTTCCTACATATATTTTCCTACATTGTTCATTATCATTGCCACCACAATGAATCTTATAAACTAAATTCGAACTATCTGACTTTAGTAATCTATCCTTAGTTTTTGTGAATATTCTCCCAACATTATTAATCACCTTATGTGCCATTCTGTATTTCCCTTTATCATATAGATATTCGAGTTTTCTAATCTTTTCCTAACAAATTGATTTGCAAATTGATAAGACAATACAATATAGATTTTTATTCTAAAAAAATTTCCTGAAGAAGATTTCCAACGGAAATCGAAATATCGAATAAAAACATTTAAATTAATTTTTTTAATAAGTGACCTTAAGCTTAAATAATTTATTAAAGTATAAAATTTAATAGTTTAAGGAAAAACTTTTTGGAACATAAAATAAAAACTGTAATTTTGTTTTTTTAGTGGAATATTATGACAAAGGGAACATCAGAGATTTGTATTTGAAATATTATTTTGAACAGAAACTGCTGCGAATTAAAATGAATAATTAAGATTTTAATTTTATATTGATACGGTTTGGTAAATAATCAGGCCGTTTATTAAAAACACAAACACGTGGTAAAAGGATTTAACGCTGATCTTAACTGGGGGCGTATAAGTTATATATTAAATAAAACACAGATATTCTCATATCTAATTGGAAGTATACCTCAATATTTTTTTGCTTCTGGCCAGCAAGCATTCTTCTTCATCAGACGAATCAGTGAAAGATAATTCCGCCGTGGTCATGTTTAATTTTCATTTTTAAATTTGTAAAAAAGATTATTTTTAATATAAATGTACTACTGTTGATAAGCCAAATCAGTTATATTACCAATAGAGTACTGTCGAACTTTAATGCAAATCCACAACGAAATTGGATTTGTATAAAAGTTCAGCATGTATAAAAGTGACATGAAACCCCACAGAAGCTAAATTGCTAAGAACCTACCATAATTTAGTCGAGGTCACATTAAACTTTAAGTTTATTTTTTAAATTTATAAACAAAAATTTTTTATTTAAAGTGCCAGCGGATATGAAATGTACTACTGTGAATAAATTAAATCACAATAGTACTTTTTTTCAAATATGACTACAGTCGAAAATAGAATTTAGTTCATAACAGTGATGAAAAATTGATAAATTTAGATAGTACTGAGCACCAAGCAAAATAGTACTTTTTTCAACATTTTGGTACTTTTTAAAAATAATTTTTTTTTTTTTTTTTTTGAAAATAATCTTAAAAAAAAATTAAAATACATATGGGCATTTCTCCAGAAATGTCAACCGCAGCCAAAAAATTCAAAGTCTATAAAATTATGTTGTTTTAACATATTTTTGTAGGGAATCTATCAACTTTCAATAATGTAATCAAATTTTACATTTATTCATAACACACTTTGAAATATTCAAATGCAAAGTCGAACAAGTGCAGAAGTTCTGTTTTGAACATTTCTATTGCAAGTTTTGTTTTACTAAATGATCTTAATGAGAAACATTATGCATTGAAAAATGTTTTTTAAATCTCCGTTAATATTCAAAGAATATAAGAAAAATGTAAAAGGAACGATGCGATTGCCAATTACGGTAAATTTTTTCTTTGCTTTACCGTATATTTTGATGTATCGTTCGACATTGAAAAATAACATTTGTTATCAGTGCGTCGAAGGTATTTGTATAATGCGAAGCAAATATTTGTTACAAACAGAGATTTATATTGCGATTTAAATAAAAAAAATTTTGTTGGAAAAAAATCAACGCTTTGCTCTTGGTACTTATTTGAATTTTGTAGCGTGCGACATCGTAAGTGTAAAATGCATAAATTCAAAATAATTTTTTTTTCTAAAATATCTTTCTTTGATTATGTAAATACAAATAATAAAATGTTTGAATGTAGATGAGTAAAAACAGCGGCGAGAAAAATAAAGCCAACTGTAAGCGGTGGAGAGAAAGGTTAAAGAATGATGAAACAAAATTACAAAACTATAAATTAAAGAATCAGGAAAGAATGCGCAATGCTAGACAGGCGTGGAGAGTACTGGCTGAAGGTAAAGAGGATATAATTGAAGAGAAAAGGAAATATAATCGCATACGACAACGGGAAAGGCGCCAAAAACTAAAAAATGAAATGTCATACGCAAGTCAAACCCAAAACGCGCCTTACGAATGTAGACAAACCTTGGCGAAAGCGGTTAAAAAAGTGGAGAAAGCGATGCCAAAGGATATGCACAAAAGGCTAAAAGTTCTTGACGTCCTGATCAAAAAATATAAGCATATTGACGAAAAGGAAAAAGTAAATCAATCCTGCAGAAAAATGTCAGAAAGCCTAGTAAATGCCATCAATGATTTTTATCAGAATGATAATGTTAGTGTGCAAGCATCGGGAAAGAGAGACACCATTATAATTGAAGGTAAATTAATAGCTAAGCGCTTTATGTTAATGACGATGTCTGAGACATTTGAGTTGTTTAAAAAAGATTTTCCAAGCGAAAAGGTAGGCAAATCAACTTTTTTTAAAATGCGACCTCGTCATGTCCAGTTAGTAAATAAAATGCCGCATAATATGTGTGTTTGCATGTATCATGCAAACTTCGGATTTCTTTTAGAAAGTTGCACAAAAAGTATTCCATCTTTTTCCAGAGATTTGGAAACATTTCTTAAAGCAGTTTGCTGCGATATTGAGAATGAATATTGCATGACAAGTAATTGTATGAAGTGCCTCACAGATTTAAAAGATCAATTTATTCCGCTGGCTTATTTGGCTAATATGGAGAATGAAGTAAGCTGGCAGCAATGGCGTAAAATAGATAGCCACATAGCTCTTTCTAATACGATTTCAACTTTATCTGAGTTAGTCATTGAAATGGAAACTAAGTTACCATCATTTAAAACCCATTTTTTTGTAAAAAGAGCTCAGCAGAAATATTTTCAGGAATCAAAAATTAACTTAAAGCCATTCGAGCTCGTTCTTCAAATTGATTTTGCCGAGAATTATAGGTTGACACACCAAAACGAAATACAAAGTGCTCATTTTAGCTACCGCCAGGTAACAATTTTTACCTGCGTAGCTTGGTTGGCTGGTGCTTCACAGTCGTTTGCGGTTATAAGCGATAAACTTACACATAATAAACACGATGTATTTATTTTTGTTTTAACCCTTTTAATCGAAATAAAAAAAATTTATGGGCATTTTTCAAAGATTTTAATATTTTCTGATGGAAGCTGCGCTCAATTTAAAAATAAATATATTTTGACAAGCTTAAGCGATATTATTAAACAAATCGGATGCATTTATATGGAATGGAATTTTTTCGCCAGTTCTCACGGAAAGGGAGCCGTTGATGGAGTTGGAGCCGTCATTAAAAGAAAAGTGTGGCAAATAACAAAATCTAAAAACATTGTTTTACACGATGCACTATCGTTTTATCAATGTGCAAAAAACAACATTAATGGAATTCAAATTTATTTTATGGCATCTGCTCAAATTGAAAATTTGTCTCTTCATTTAAAGTTGGAAGAAAAATGGAAGGATGTGAAAAGCATAACAGGAATATCCCAGTTACATTCGTTTTGTTGCGATGGCCAACAGGTAGAAGCAGCTAGGACTGCATATTCCATTAAAAAAACGTTATTTTACATTAGTAATAATATTCCCAGTTAAGTTAGTTTCTTTTCTTTGTTTTTACAAATACTGTATATTCATATAAGATGAATAAATTTATTTTTATTTTTTTATGGTATTTTTTTAAGTTTTTAATTTTTGTTGTGAAAATAAATATATTGAATATATTAAAAAAAAAATGTAGAATCATTTTACGCGTGTCTAATTACATGAAAAGTAAAAAAATAAACATAAAAGTATGATGGAACAAAATGTCGCATGCAACTCGTAGCGTGCGACAGTGATTAAGATTAAATAAAGAACAAACTACACAATATTTTTGAATGAAATAAAAAGCATTATTAAGATACATCAATGCATAACATTTTAAATTAGTCGCATTAAAATATTTTATCAAGTTTCGCTGAAATCAGTGTTTGAACTGTTTGCCGTAAAAGCGACTTCTGTTGTTGTCGCATGCAAATGCCTTGGTTTTTTTTAATTTTCTTGAAATCGAACAATTGCTCAAAACCAATCTTTAGCGCAAATTATAGTATTAATCAAGAGCTATAAGTTTCGCCTTTTGTCAAAATAAAATTAATGTTTTGGTATATGTTTTTTTTCACTTTTTAGGCGTACGAATGTCGCATTCGACATTAGAGAAATGCCCATATTTTGTTTGCTCAATTCTCAGCCATTTATGGACCGGGCTGGTCCACAAAATTCTGATGAGGATATCTGACATTAAAATATACCAACAAGCAGTGTTGCCTTATGATAAGAATAAATTTTGTGTAGGCAATGTTGTTAACTGTGGAGCCGGAGTTGTAGAGTCGGCGTTAAGGTTTTTATACTGGAGTCGGAGTTGAAGTACCTACAAAAAATTCGCGACACCGACTCTAAAATTTTTCGGCATGAAAAATTTAAAAAAATAATCGAATAATTTCCAAAATAAAAATACTTCGAAATTGGCTATGCAATATTTAAAATATTGATTCGAAATTTTTACTCAATCCTTTTCTTGCTATAATTAGCCATTTAAAGGATACTGGATTAAAAAAAGAGTTAAAGTCAAATAAGGACTATTTAGCGTTAAGGTTAGATTAAAATCGGAATTTCAGCGGTTAGTTCTTTTTGTTGATGACTCAACAGCCCTGGTTGTCAATGTTAAAAAAATATCAACGCTAAATTTCTTAACATAGAAGCATAACAAGAAAAGAGTACTAAAACGGACGTGGGGTACCGTGGTATTTTTGAAAGGAAAAAGTACTGAAAATAGTACCATAGTTCTGAATTTTCCATTACTGGTTCAGAAGATATTTACGGATGATCAGTTTCAAGTAAACGTATTTAAGCGCTAAAATGGAAATTTAAAAAATTGATCTAACATCTTAATTTACACAAATTAAAATGCAAAATGTTTGTGTCAGTGCTTAATGCACTATTAGAAAAACGATTTTTAAATAATTGTCGAAACATTTTTCCCTGTATGTTATGAGCAGTGTTGCCAGAACTTTCAGAGATAAAATCATCAAAAAACCACAATTTTTCATCAAAAAATCTGCAAAATCTGCGCCAAGATTTTAAAAATCTTCAATTAATCTTTTAAACTCATTTATTAAATTTTTTATGTGCATAGTTTATTTAGAAAACGATATAACAATTCAATTTAAAAAATACGGCCATGTTCTGGAATTTGAAATCGATGGTAAATATCTGTGGTACTCGAAGTATGAGGTATAAAAAGAGAAGTCTTAAACATTTTCTCTATTTTAATTTCACTCAAATGCGATTTTCAGAATATGGCTGATAATTTTTGGATATTTTTACATTAAAAATATCTCTCCATCACACCTTCCGTATCTTTAACAAAAAATTAAAAATTAATTGCTTGACATGCCAAAGGTTTTATTGTTAATTTACAAGAGGTCAAATATTGCAACTATGTATTAAAGGTACATACTTACTACACAGAAAAAATTATTTTTCCAATTCAAACAAAAAATTTGTAGAATCAAACAATTTTTTGTCTAAAATCGGTCCTACAAACAAATTCGCATATTCAAACAATTTATTTGCATTTTGTTTATTGAAAAAAAAACGCCGATTTTTTCATAAAATAATTTTACAGAATCAAACAAAAAGTTTACTGAAATTCATATAAATTTCAAACAAATAATTTTGCTGAATCAAACAAAAAAGTTTTGGCACAAGCAATGACGCGCACTCAAACAAGCACTGTTTGCGGAGATAAAGCAGAGCAGAGCGGCCGGCTGGCTTTGAGACATATTTTTTTGTTGGAATAATTTTTGAACGAAGTCATCGTGTCACCGTGTTTTTCTTCATCACTCACTGTTGCTTTATCATTTCCTTTGATAATGAAGAAGAAATGTAACCAAAAAGGGCTGCAGACCGACTCGATATGTTTTCTGCCATCATTCTATTTTTGAAAAAATTGAATACGGGATTTTGTTTTTTTTTTACCAACTTTGAAACCAACCAAAAATTTATTTTGTTTCTTATACTGTGTTTTTTCTGTTGTTTAAAAAAAAATGAAACGTTTTTTTTGTTATCTGCTATTGTTTTTATGTTTTTTTTTACTACAAACCTCGTCACGCTATTTTATCATTTTTCTTATTGCTGTCCTTTTTTTAAAGCGTCCAAAAATAGACTGCATGTGTTTTTGTTGTAGTTCTTATATTTATCATAAAGAAGTGTTGCTTACAATCAATAAAAAAATGCAAAAGGGCGACAACATTAAAGAGCGTTAAATATTTCATACAAAATTATGAAAACTTCAAACCAATAGCGCGTTTATTAAATTTTTGAAGAGTTGTCCACATTTTTGTTGGTTAAATAAAAATCAAACAAACATATTGATTGAATCAGTAAAAAAAATTTGTAGAAATCAAAAAAATTTTCAAACAAGCGTTTGTTTGAAAATAATTCGGCAATAATTTTTTCTGTATAGGGATGAGATTTTTATGCACTAAAAAATCGAAAATATGCACTAAAACATCCAAAATATGCATTAAAAAATAAAAAATATGCACTAAAAACTTGAAAATTTTCCATAAAAAATTGTTTTTAAATTTTACTAAAAAGAAAAATATATAAAAAATTCAGTATATTGTTATTAAAATATCTTTAAAAACTTATATAACTAATTTACATTTTTGTTTGTTTAAATAAATAAGAACTGTTTTATTAAAAGTAAAAATGTCTTGTACTAGAAGAATGCCAATGCATTTTGAAAAAATGTATTTTCAGATCCCACTTTGATTCCAGATCAGATCAAAAATATTTGAATTTTTTGTTTTTTGAAATCCTTAAATTGTTTTTGCAAAACGTGTTGGATTTTTTTTTAAGTTGTCGGGCTATTCTTCCTTCCACATTTTTAATTTTACTTTTCGCAATATCAATTAATTCGAATTGCGTATTTAGTGCTTTAAATCCCTCCTAATTAGTTATTTTTCACCAATATATCCGTAATTGGAAAATACAAATGCTAATTGACTTCTGATGTTTTTTAAATTAAATAAACAAGCTCTCCTAACATTCTTAAATTACTCGTAGTTTTTCGAATAGATTCTTGAAGCATCTAGCCGGGCCTCCATTTTGCTTCTATTGGCTGCGGTGGCAGTTTGCATTTCATTAAAAATTGCAATATTATCGAATTGGCTTCTAAATTATCTGCAACGCGGTATAACCCATGTTCCAAGCAAGAAGCTTGTAACAGTTTTGGATAAAATTTTTTAGACCCATTGAAAGCCTAAACTATGTAAGGAGCTGCATCGGTTTAAAATATAAGCATCTTTTGTCGAAATCTTGTATTTCAAGCAAAGCTCCAAAAGAATTTATTTATTATTTAAAAAATTTTTTGGAAGGTTTTTTTGTGTATTTACAATTTTTTTAAGAACTTTTTATTATATGAAAATTAAAAAAACCCTTAAAAATGTCAAAATATGCAAAAATATGCATTTAAAATCTAAATATGCAAAAATATGCATTTTCACAAAAATATGCAACAATATGCAAAAACAAATCGATGCCATTTTATCGCAAATTTAATGAATCGGAAAAATAATTGGTCGACATCGTTCTTAGACTATCGACAAAAAACATGCATTTGCATGGAAATCGCATCCCTAATAATTACATATGCATATTATTTCGTTTAAAATCAGAGAACATTAGTTCAGCGATATTAATGTGTCAAGACAATGCGAATTTTTAAGTTATCTTTTGTGAATAAAATTCCTGCTAATGAATCTATTTCCAAACGGTTCTTCTATCAATGGTTGATATATTTAGCATATCAATGCATGAAGTGGAAAAAGTACAAACTTCAGTGACAATGTAAAGAAGTTTCCACCGAGCTAAGAAATCTGCAATTTTAAACCAAAAATCTTCAAATCTGCATTTTAACTATTTTGGGGATAAAATCTGCAAAATGCAGATAAATCTGCACTTCTGGCATCGCTGGTTATGAGTCAATTTTAAAGTGTTCAACTCTTTCCCGGCAAGTAAAAACGTCCAGGTGGATTTTTGAGTTGGTTTAGCAGCGACTGTTTACATTTAATAAATCAGAAGTAAAAGCAGCAGTTTTTTTTTATTTTTTTTTTTTTTGCGAATGACAAATGAAGAAGTGGAAAAAATGGCAGTTTTTCTACTTTTACCGCAGTTTTTTAAACGCAGGTTAAAAGTAAAAACCGCAAAAACTGATGCTTCCTCGGAAGCTGTTATATAAAAGAGAATTCGGAGAGGAGCGCTAACTCTTCTATGATATATTACATGATTTATGTTTGGAATTCCTCGCGTTAAAGCTATGCTGTAGAAATCTAAGAAACTCTTGTTTCACGCTTTGAAAACTGACATAATTTACGTGTTAAAGTAAGTGAACAAAATAAGCATTGAAAAAATTGTTATTTCAGCGCCTAAATTTTTTTTTTATAAATCCTTAATATTTTTGGAATAAAAGGGTTTTAGTTTTATAATAACTACGCATGATTTTTGCAAAATTTAAGTTAAAATTTTTTATTTTTTATCAAACGTATAAACAGCGATTTCCTTCTAGTAATAAGCAACGCATTTAAGAATTGTAGGATTTTATGCCTTATTAAACAGCAGAAGAGTAAGGCAGCAATTTTTACAAGCAAAAAAGGAAGCGGTTGGTATGCAGTATACATGTTTATTGCTTCAAAATCTTAAAAATTGTTTGCTGAGGAGTTACTCTACTCTATATAAATAAATCACTAAAATGCACAGTGTGAACATTACCCATTTAACGATGTTTATACAATCATAACATTGTTATGTTGATAAACAAAACAATACTATTGTTATGCATTTTCTTAAAAAAGGCAACAAGCATCTATTAGTGTCAAATTTCAACGCCAACCTTGTCTAACTCGGAGTATAAAAATTTTAACTTAAAATTAAATTTCAATTAATTTTGATTAAAACTTACGAACAAAAAAAAAACCCAAGAAATAATAAACATAAAAAATAAGGAGTGACATTAAGACAAAACAAAAACTGTGCACCAGTAAAACAAAACAATAAAAGAAAAAATAAAATCAATGTTGTTGATCCCATTAAGAACAGTTACAGAGAGAGAAAAAAGTGGGCGGTTAGAAGAAAACAGAGATAATTTGTTTTACTATGATTTTTTTCAACTTTAAGTTAAAATCTAAATGCAAATGTAAATAAGAATGACATAACGAAATCAAAAAATAATATATGGCAAAGACCACCAGTTGTGTTACATTTACAAATTTCTTGTGGTTCTTCAAGGATAATAAAAATAGTAAAGATGAATTTTGTTAATACGAGGGGTTCTAGAATGATCTAGAAAAATGATTTACGGCCCAAAATTTTAAAGAAGTATCATCATGCTCTAATAAGTACTTTCTTTAAAATCATCGGATCAGAAAAGTCATTTCTTAATTCTGTAAATTACTGCATATCTGGAGAACGGGTAACATTTAACGTATTTAAATATATAACAAATAGTTTGGTTTTCTATACAAACATCTGTCAGAAAGTCGGCTGGATGTGAGACGTGGACCACCTTCAATAAAATCATATTGGGCACTCATACTCATAATATTACTGGTTAATTCCTGAAAAATAGAGTTGGATTGGTCATACATTTGATCCATCTAGGGACATTCTAGGCGCTGCATTGAGCAAATTTAAGAATTTCAACCTGGCGGTTTAATTAAATTCTTAAATTTGGCCCCAGCAGCGCCTAGGATGCCCCTAGAAGTGTCAAATGTAAGACCAACCCCACTTTGCGGATTTCTTTTTAGTTTATTCAATAAACTAAACCGTTTTTGCGTTACGCGAATACATGTTGTGTAACCTCTTTCATTTTAAGGTAATACGTGATATCTCGAAAACAAGAGCCAAATGCACTTGTCAAATGCTTGTCCAGCAGTCGAATTCACTCGTATACGTGTGCTGTTCGTAATATTCGCCGACATGTCTAAGTTTTTGGATTTTCCATCCAGCATCGTCGTCGCGACACATAAAAACAATCGCTAAAAAAATAATTGTGTTTTTGCAGAAAGAAACGACCCTTTTCTTGCTAATTTCAATTGTAGATATTAATTTCGGCATTTTATATATGATAATTATTATACTGTTGATTACAAAGAAAATTCGAGAACTTGAGATTTATACAAATGCAAGAATAGAATCCAAGAGACGTCGAAAACTGAAGTTGCGTATCGGAAATTTTGGTTCAATTATATAAAAAATTATTTTTTGCAAGGAAGTGCAACTATAAAAAAATGCGTTCATAACGACAATTCAAAGCGGTATATTTAAGACGAGACCAATAAGCAACATCATTGGAAAAATAACCAGAATAAAGTAATGCTCTGTGTTATGTGGTCAAATTATTATAACTGTTCTAAAAACAGCAATTGTAAATTTAAATGGCGCACTGAATAAAAAAACGGCAAGAATACACCGCAATACATGAAGTTGTAAGTTTCCTTAATGAAAATGCTCACTGTAGTAAGAAAGCTATTTGTGAAACAATGCATAGAAATTTAAGCATCACCTACCTAAAGGGACAAATATTCGGGTATGTTCTGACAATCGCAAAACGCTTAAAATTTGTGATTCTGACTTGAAATCGCATAATAGGTGAGCTGTAAATCGCAATCACAAGAAATTTGGCGACTAAAATTCCAAAAGTATGCTCAGGGAAACTAGAATATTTTAAAGAAACTATTGCATGCCGATTGATCCATTCGACAGCTCTGCCAGAAAAAGTAACTTTTTTCGTTTCTTACCTCAAAATATAAGATTGTATGCCAGATAGATTGAACAATGACCAATACTTTCAATCTAAGCATAATAAATAAAATATAATAATAAAAGCTCTTCGTATTGAGAATTTTTTATCAGTAGGAAGCGCCTACGTACAGCCAATAAGCGAAACTTGTATGCATTTTAAAATTATCAGCTCTCCAATAGATTTTAGTACCGATCTGGTACTGCAGTCTCCCGAAACTATACAGGTGATGAATTTGTTATTGCAAAGGACCTTTCAGGCATCTGAGAGGCAAAATCTAAAGAAGCTGGCTTAGTTGTGTTTTTACTAGAGATGAGCGATATTTCTGTACCTGTGATTTAATCACAGTTGTGACCAAATTTGTCAAGTAACAGCTACTTGATAAGTCGTTCTTTTTGTTCTTTGTTACACACACAAATTTATGATATTTCATATTTTGAATGCAATAACGAATAATATTGCTGTTCCTTTTGTTCTATTTTATTTTATTAGTTTTTCTTTTTTAAAGCCAGAGTTTATTTGTTAAAGTATGTATGCATATGCAAGTAAACATATAACATTTTATGTTTCCTTCTCTCTTTGTCAAACTCCCTATAAAACACAAACAAAATTTTGTAGGTATTTGGAGTTTAATACATTTACGGTAATTAGCTTTGAAAGCTCTTACAAGTTTTTATTGTTTTTTTGCAAAGTACTTATAAACGTCCACTAAACTGTTTTCCTTGAGTAGGCTTATATGGCGCCTATGGTAAATTATGGACCCATCTACAAGAAGTTTGATTGTGTGATTTTTAGTCTTAAAAAACTGCGACATACCAAATTTCATTACAGTAGCGTTATTCGTTATAGTTTTAGGCGTACTAAATTGTTTTCCGAGAGTGGACTTTATATGGCCCCTTTGGTAAATTATAGACCGATCGTCACGAAATTCGGCAGTGTGATTTCAAGTCATAAATAACGAATTTGGGCAAAATCTTATATAAACCCGTGCATTATGCCACCATTTGTTAGTTTTTGTAACAAAATTATCATCCATTTTTTAGGGTGGTCATTCCCCCTTTTGGATTCATAACTCTTATCCTACTGAACCGATTTTGCTTATTTCAATCCCAAACTGCTTAGGATAACTAAAAATAATTTGACACCAATATTGTTCTTTCTTTTGATTTGTTCGAAAATGAGCGTGTTTTCAACAGACGGACAGACGGACGGACATTTCTAAATCGACCTACTGAGCAACCTAAAGGCCGGAATTCAATATTCTACACAATCGTACGATTCATTCACACGAAAATTTGATGTAATACTATTCGACATAAAAAAATGTCTTCAAAATCTGCTGTCAATGCCACACTATCCCACAAAAATTATGCCA
The DNA here is from genome assembly GCA_930367215.1 of Pollenia angustigena. Classification (NCBI taxonomy): domain Eukaryota; kingdom Metazoa; phylum Arthropoda; class Insecta; order Diptera; family Polleniidae; genus Pollenia; species Pollenia angustigena. Next base: position 120,083,883 of record OV884059.1, on the reverse strand, counting down.
ACTCAAATGACTCAGCTACTTTACAAGGAAATGCAACTCTGATCGCATAGAAACTATCATTTTATGAAAACGTTCATAACACTGGGTCTCCACGTAGCAATTTTTATTGCTAATTATATTGCTGGATTATATTGCTGGAGAACACGTGAAATTGCTTTACCATAAACAAACGTACAGAGAAATGAAATGTCAGATAAATGACAACGGATTTTACAGCAGATTGCTAAGTTTGTGTTCATACGGCTCATGTCTTATTGACAAGATTGCTACTTTATAGGCGAAAGGGACGAGGGGAAAAGAAACGAGTACACAGATGCATGTACTGTCTTTACGTTTTGCTTTCTTATTCGTTGTTTAATTTTGTTTTTGTTTTCAATATCAAATAAAACAAAATAAAACACATATCGTCAACATGACATGATTCATTTGAATGCCAATTCATGTTCAAAGAAGAAAAAGGAAGAATCTTGTCAATAAGACATGAGCCGTATGAACTCAGACTAAGCAATAATTGCTCAAGCAATCAGAAGAGCAATCATTGCGCAATGGTTTGCCACTCAATATGCAATATGCGGTCTATACGTCGCAAATTTAATTGAGAAATCAAATTTGACGTTTGCCGCAATAAATATTGCTACGTGATAACCCGGGGTAAACATTTGCAAGTCGGACAGACTTGTCAAAAAAAATCAGTCACTCAATTCATTTTTAAGCCACACTATCCTACTTTATGAGCACACACGATTTTTTGACAAATCGTACGACTGAATAGCATAGTGTATCGTCGGCTTAAAAAAAAAGCGGCAAGCGTTTTTTGTTTGTCGAAATTTTTAATTAGCATACAGTTTATACGAAATAAACCTATAGAACACGAATTGAACACTATCCGGCTCTAAAATCTTTTTTAACAGATCGCTATTTCGGTTTGTTTTATTGAAAATGTATTTGAAATTGAATTTTTAAGTTTAGAAAACGCTTGCCGCTCTTGTTAATGTAGCTCAGTTAAGAGCTTCTCAAGAAGCCAGAACAAATATACTTAATATGGGTGAGATGAATAATACAAAATTTTAACACGGAATGACAAACTTAGTATACCTTATTAAAGTGGTGGAGGGTAAATAATAAATTCTGTAAAGAGACATTTTTGTCTAATTTTTTAATTGAATATTATACAATTTAAATACTCTAAAAACAGTTCAAATAAAGCAATAAACCTTATATACCTTTGCACAAAATGTAGTGAACAACAAAATGACAGCAACAACACAAAAATAGTGGTGAAGTCAAGTAAGGAGTTAAATACAGGGAAGGATAATAGTTTGTTGGTATTTTTTGAGCAAGTTGTTACTGCTGTACCCTTTGTTATTGTTCCGTTCAATGTTATGGTTGTGTTTGGTTTTGTTGTTGTCCATTTTTAGCAAATGTACATACTTGTTTCATTGTTGTATTGTCTTTTTTTTTTGTTAGTTCTTCTTGTTTCATTTCATGGTTTGCTACGAAAAAAGGAAGTAACAACGACTCAAACAGCAACAAAAAAGAGATTGTATGAAATTCATAAAAAGGAACAACAAAAACATGATGTTGATTCAATCAAATTAGTGTTATGTAAAGTAACATGATGTATTTTTATAGCCTTTCTTACTTTTTATTACAATTTAAAAACATTATTTGGTTTAAGTTATTCCATGGTTTTGGTTTAATTTAGTTTGATTTGTTTATAATTAGATAAGAATTGTTTGTTTTTTTTATTACATACCTTGTGTGAAAAATAATATATTAAATGAAGACAATGTAACTACGGAGTTGGACATACTGATCCCATATTAATATTAAACAAAACTAGAGTTTAAATAACTTTTTTTCTTTAAATTTTCTCTTGGCGTTTTTAATATCTATTTTTTAATTTAGTGTTTTAGATTACTTTAATCATTAACATTCAACTTGAAAAATGCATGTTGTTGGTTGCACTATAAATTTATATAACTTTTCTAAAAAAAAGAAGCAGCAAAAAAAGCCGAAAAAATAAACTTCTTTTAGAAATAAAATTCAAACACAACCGTTTTTTTTTTGTAATAGTCGAGGTTTCTTTGTAATTTTATTATAATTTTTTAATAATTTTTTTTTTTTAATTTGCCGTTTTTTTGTTTGCTATTTTTTACAAAAATTTATAGAAATTTCTTTAATGTTTGTCTTCTATTTCACGACCGTTATGTTTGACAATTTGCACTCGACTAAACTTTCATTTACAGTTATATATTGTTTTACACTCTACTCACTTTTTAAGTTGTTAGCGGATGTGGTGTAATTCTCTTTCTCTCTCAATTACAAATCTCTTGTTGTGTAGTTTTTAAGTGTGGTGTATTTTTAAATACATTTTCAATTTATTTTTATCATTTCTGTTATTTTTCTATTGACATTCATAACATTGTTGTTAGCATAAACAAAATTTACGAAAAAAAAGTAAACATTTGTTTTTGTTTTGCTGTATTATTCTTTAGTTCTCTTTAAGGATAATGAAAAATCGAAAGCATTCTTCATTCTCTTTACTTTTTTGACAGGAAAAAGGATGTTGAAATGTTACACGACGGAAATTTATTTAGTGGAAAAAGCTTTTCCTTAATAATTTTTTTAAAATCTTTTGGTTAAAATAAATAAATATTTTAAATTACGAAACAAATGTGTTAAGTTAAAATACTATCTCAGAAATAAAATGTTTTAAATATTTCCGTTAAGATTTTGGAGATTTTTAATTTTTTCGTATTAAGAACTTATTCGGGCACGTTCTACAAATTGAAAGGAAGTAAAATTAAAATCGAACGAGATTTTAATTTCAATTATTAACAAAACTACTGTAGTTTTTCCTGTTTTAAAGAGTTGTTCTCGTAAATATAATTGGTACTTAAAGTATGAAGTATATAAACTTTCTTCACAGGCTCGTTTTCAAAATTTGATCAATTTTAAATCCATTTCGTTTCGTTTTCCAGAACATACCAGAGTGTCAGATAAAACATACGACTTAATTCCATCAAACAATTTTTTATGGAACTTCGAATGTATACATTAGTGTGGCCGCAAGTTATATGGGGAATTTTTTTCGTGTTTTAACTTGGCAAACCCCTTGGAATGATTCCAAATCAGAAAAAAAAAATATATAATTAAAAATTTTAGATCGTTTGCATAGTTATTGGGCGTGTCTTGAGCCCACAAAGTTTGCTAAAATGCTATTTTTCTCACTATGGGTCGCTTTAATTGTTGATAACTTCCGTAATATTTATTTTAGAGAAAACCCTAATTCAAAAATATTCTAGGGCTATATCTTATGAACAATGTTGCTCTGTATTAGTTTTCTTTAACATGAATATTTAATCCAGAAAAAACCAAATTAAAAAATACCACCGAAATTTTCACATATTTTCGCATTCTTTGCCTGATGATTACACTACGTGACAAATTTTCAACAAAGTCGTGACCAAATGATTCTGACAGCTAATCTTTATTTCAATGCTTATTTTATGCATAGCAACTTACTGAGCTACCTAACCAAGAGCTGTTTGGTGAAAAATGTGATCCTGGAAAATTGTACAAAAATATCTAAGAGATAGATTCTGTTTTGGAAGCTCGACAAGGACAAACATTATACTTCCACCATGGTACACAACCTTGATTATGAAAAGATCGTTTTCTATTCGTGGTATTACCCTATAGAATTCGATTGTTCCGTGCACCGAGAGAAAATTTTCACATTCTATTTATAAGTTTAAGAAAATTGTTCTTGAGAATTTTGATTGCTTTATACTTGTTGATGTCAAATGTTCATGAATCTTTTTTGTTATTTTTCTATTGAAAACGGTTGCTGGATTTGTTTTCGTTCTTTATAATTGTACATTTAAATATTAACTTTTAATAACATAAAATAATAATGCCATATTGTATTTTCCTGTTTAATTTGGCCCTTGGGGCTTATAAACTATTGAATTAATAAAAACAAAATAAAAAAAAATTTTTAAATTTTATTTTCAATACATTTTGAATAAAACAAACCGACAAAGCACTCTGTCAAATACGATTTTCCAGCCGGGTGGTTTTCATATAAATTGCATAAAAGTGAGAAGTTTATAAAAAAAACACTTGCCGCTTCAAAACATGTAATTCCAAATTTCGATCACAATGTACAGCAGACTGGGTCACCTCCATACAAGAAAAAAAGTTGTGCCATTCAAAAAATGAAAGATATGTCAATGACGTTTCTAAAACAGGGGGCAAAGCACAGTGGGTGCGTCCCAAATCGATTCTATACCGGCAAAGGATCTGGTAAGGCTCCTTTGGGAAGCAGAGGGTCTTTTGGCCAACTAAAGGGGAGTGGGTACAATAGACATAACCTGTTCCCGGTACCCGTCGCTATTGGGAGAAACCTCCCCGCTTTTTCGAAAAAGAAAACATTTTTTTCTCTCATCATTCATAACTTGACATTGGCTTTATTTTTACCTTTGGTGACTATTTAAGCCAACCTCAAATTCTGGGCGCCACTTATGCCATCTCGGATCCTTCCCCTGAATGTCCAATTTTTTTCACGTGCCAAGAAAATCATTCTAAAACTTAGTATGTGGAGCTTTTATTATGCTCATTTTTATGACACGTCTCCAAATTTAGCCCCTTTTTCATTTTTACATACATATTACATTAAACCAGATAGAAGCCAATACAAACAAAAATAAATTTCATTAGTCACGACTTGAAAATAATGTACAGCCTATTTTGACTACAGGGGTGCCGGAAAGTAAGTCAATTTCGAAATGACGTCAGCAAATTATTGGTTTGGCGCATATGGGCAAATCCCAGAAACAGTCCACCAACCAAAAATTTTTCAAACGAATTTTTTTTAATGGAATATAAGACTAGATGTATAAATATGTATTTCAATGATCATTAATGCAATATTTTTTACCAAATCCTACCCGACTGCTGATTTCTTAATGTTATACATGAATTTAGCATTATTTTAGGTGATTTTTGTGCTTAAAATAGCACCCACAGCAGACTTAGCAAAATATAAATTTCGTTAAAAGAAAAGTTGATATTCATTAGTTAAGAAATTAATTTAAGAAATCCAATTCATAAAAATATAATTTGTTTTGCTAAAATAAATAAAATATAGTAATAAAATACTACTGGAAAAACTGTAGCGTGCGTTACGTAGCGTGCGTCACAAAGGGTCCACGGCTTTTGTCAAAAAATCACAACATTTTTTGGCTGCGAATAAGTGCGCTTAGAATTCTCTTATGCCAAATTCGCTAAAAATTAGGAAAACGTACTTCAACCTTTGAAGTGACTTCCACTTTTTGTAGCGTGCGTCACAAAACTTTGTGATCAATTATTTCGCAACAAATACTTGCTAAAAAATTATGATATATGCCATTCGTAAGTACATATTAATGTCACTAAATACTAAGTATAAGTTGAAGCTATCTTTTTTGAAAGACCAAAAAATGTTTATATTTCAATCAGAAAACGCGTACGAATGTAGCGTTCGTCACGCAGGATTTGCCCATATGTCAAAAAGTCGTAGTGGAGAAACCCGACAATAAAGGTTTGCATGATCTTTTCTGAAAATATACCCTAAAGAATTTTTTCTCATTTTAACCACTGCTTCTGACATATGTTTTGAAGCAAAATTTCAATATTTATAAAAGTTAATGAACGAAGTTAGAGGTTAATAGTAGGTATTTAACTAAAAGTGAAAATTTTTGTTTTTAACCGCATGCATCACTTTTCTAAATCCATTACTAAAAAATAGCTTTTTGTGCTGCATACGTATGTATGTATGTATAATTACTGCTGTGTATTGAGTTGTTGACATTTTATTTTGCTTTTGCTTTTACTTCTTGTTTTTTATGGCAATGAAGCAAAGCTTAACAAACTTTAAAATAGTTCATATGGAGCAAAATTAATGCTTAATATATAAGAAATGATAATAAAATTCGTGAAACAGTTGGATTTAGAAAGATGATATTTTAAATATATATCGTAGGCTTAATATGCACACCTGCTAATTCCCTTTCAGTAAACTTTACAGAAGAGACAAAAAAACTTTTAATATTTCATATGTGCAGATTGAGAGAAAAACCAAAAATTTAGTTGGTTTAACACACTTCAAGACTCAAATTGAAGAAAAACTACATGCTGGTCGACGAGGCGTGTCTTTCTCTATCACACGGCATCAAAATCTCAATTAACGTAAAAAGTTGATTAAGCAGGTTTGCATATTACAAATGGTCACACCAATAATGAGCTGACGATTAGTTGTTAATACATATATTTGGCTTTTTCAAAAACGAAATCGGGGTAGCCTAATTTTTGATATTTGTCAAACAAATAAAAAATTTTTTTCTTTTTTAATGATCCCTTCCCTCTTATAACAAATTTAAAATTTTTTAATGTATTAGAAAGCACATTAACATAAAAAAAAATTTATGAAATAGTAACAGTTATTATTGAAAACATTGATAAAATCTCAAAAAAAAAAACGTTAATAATACGGCCTTCAGCTACTTCACACGCGTACATATTTAGTTTTTTGTTTACAAAAAGAAGTAACAAAGTTATAGGGTTTTAGTCGAAATCTTCCACTGTACATAGTATTTAAATGGTCTCTCTTTGATAAATCTTGTATATATGGACATATTTGTACATTTTAAGATTTTTTTCTTATTTTCATTTAAGATAAATTGAAAGATACCTCAGATCTCCTATTATTTCTAGAGACGCAGTTCCGCTTGTTTACTGGCGCAATGACATGTCATATCCAAACTTGAAGAATATGGCGCTGAAAAATTAAGCTTTCAAATGAGTTCTGGCGTATCTGAGACATTTTTCCACAGCAGACTTGTGAAATCTTCTTTCTCCGCAAAAGTTTTTAAAGCAGAAATCTTATTAATATCAGTTTAAAATATTAATAATCTCTTACACTATTATTTTGCATAATAAAAAATTACTCTACTTAAGTTTTGTTGGTTTCAACTTGAATTCAATCTGCGTATCGGAATCGGGCTTTTTTTTATTAAAAATCGGTTTCGTATAGGCAAAAAGGCGTATCGTTACATCTCCAGTTCTTAGGCTTATTTATTTTTAAGTTACTATTTTTAAAATAAAACAAGCATTGCACTTACGAAAAAAATTTTCAGACTTAACGCAAACTTAATAGACAAAACTAAAGCATCCCCTTTTGTATGAAGCAAACATTTTAAAAATATTCAGTATTTTGTAGAAAAAACATTGATTTTTGCCTATTATCCCACAAGTTCTCGATGAGGTTAGGATCTGTTGATTGGGGAGTTGGGGGGTGGGGCGATCTTAAACTTGAATGTTATTTCTCTAGGTCTACAATTTACAGTATTTTGAGGTGCTTAGGATCACTATCTTGCAGAAACTTCCATACCAGCGGCATCTCTTCCTCTGCATAAGCTAACATAACGTTGTTTAGAATGTCCGTGATATGCGATCCATTATAACTTCTATTTGATAAATTGGACCGATTCCTTGTCTAGAAAAACAACCCTATACCATATTGTTGCCACCTTAAAGTTTTGTAGTTGCTATACAATACTTCGGATTGTTACTCTGTTCCCTAGGTTGGTCTTCTTACTCGTCGGATACAATAAAAACCATTGAAGGTATTTTTTGATTCATCAGAAAACAATACTGTCTTCCATTTTTAACAGTCTAATTAAGGCGTGCATGAGCTTCAGCAGGTCTTTCCGATTCCGGCCGGCTGGCTGTCCATGTAGCCTTGTGCGCAAAGTACATGTCGCAATTTTGGAGAGGATTTGATTAAATTTATGACATATGTAGGTTCTTATTGGCACAAGGACCAAGCCTATTGAAAATGGTCAAAATCACGGTGGATCACGAGGGGAGATATGGAGCAATATATGCCTCTCAGAAACTATTAAACCGATTTTACTAAAATTTAAAACATATTTAGATCCATATTTATATGGATACATAAGCTATGCAGTTTTTCGAAAATATGACCACAAGGGGAGGTAGGGGGCAAAGTCTGCCTCTCACAAACTTTAAACCCGATTTTAATGAAATTCAAAACCTAGATAGTCCCGAGTAGGGTGCACTCTCGTAAATGTGTTGTTAAATATTGTGGTATAGGCTATCATATGGTCAGGGAGGCTACTCTCTATGACTTTCGCGAAATTTTTTTAAAATGAAGCAATACTGGCAATAAAAATTAAGGATGGCGCAGATTGACAGTAATGAAATGCTAAAATATGTAAAAATATTTGAAATTGGAAAATTTAAATAAAATAAATAGTGATGATTTGCGAAAAGAAAAAAATTAATAGATGCAAAAGACAAATGCGCAAACGCATTAAAGTACCAATCGCTAGATTTGCTACCATTTTATTTCGCATCGAAATAGAGAGAAGCCCCCAGTCTTGACCGACTATACTTTCTTACTTGTTTTTACTTACTTGATGAGGGGATAAGTTGCTTTTAAATTATTTTTTATTTTTTATTTCGCTAGTGTAGGTGCTTCTGGCCATAATTTACAAATTCCAATATTTATTTCATTTCATAAGTGTAAAAAATAGTTTAAAAACACGTGAAACTTTTTCCAAAGTCTGAGTTCATACGGCTCATGTCTTATTGACAAGATTCTTCCTTTTTCTTCTTTGAACATGAATTGGCGTTCAAATGATTCATGTCATGTTGACGACATGTTTTTTAATTTCTATAGTCGTGCGTATGCATGTGTGCTTTTATGATATTGAAAACAATCACAAAATTAAACAACGAAAGAAAAAGCAAAATGTAAAGAGAGTACATGCATCTGTGTACTCGTTTCTTTTCCCCTCGTCCCTCTCGCCTATAAAGTAGCAATCATTTCAATAAGACATGAGCCGTATGAACACAGACAAAGAATTAACAACAAATTTTTAATACTAAACAGTTAACTAGCAAAAGGTTTACCCAATCGTTTTCGTATTAATTTTCTATTTAAACCTAAGGAAGGATTTAGTTTTGTCTATTAAGTTTTCGTTGAATCTAAAATTTATTAAAAAATTTTTTTTTAGTGTCATCCAGGCCGAGATAATGGCCATCTACACAGCCGCGAGAAGGGATATTCACATTATTACCGATAGCAAGGCGGCCATAAGATCCCTGGAGAATGTGTTCATCACATCGAGAATTGTCCGAGAATGCCGGATGTCTCTGGAGGAGATAGCAAGACATTCACTGGTCGCCCTTAATTGGGTCCCCGGACACAGGGACATACCGGGGAACTGCATGACGGATTCGTTGGCGTATGCAGGCACCACCTTGAATCGAGACGGTTCAACATATAATGTAGGTGTTTCACTCCCAAGGAGTAAGCAAATCATGGCGCACAAGTTTCATATTAGCGCCAGTCAGAGGTGGCACGTTGAAACTACTTGTGGGGAAACCAGAAAAATCTGGCCCATCATAGATGAAAAAAGGACACGGCGGGCATTACAGCTGTCCAGACACCATCTTAGGAACCTGATAGCGGTTATAACTGGCCACTGGCCCATTGGGAGGCACGCCCAGAGGCTGGGGCTCCCTTACAATGACTTATGTAGAAGTTGCGGCGAGGAGGAGGAGGAAGAGTCAACGGAACATCTTCTCTGTAATTGCCCGGCATTCGGAGATCTAAGACTCAAAATGTTTTTGTTCGAAGAGCCCTTGGGGATAAAACTTGTCTCTCTGATGTTGATGCAAACAGGATCCACTCCTTTACTGAATCGACCGGATGGCTGCGTGGGAACACTAGCAGCCAGATAACATAGGACCCATGGGAGACGGTGTGACATGGTAACTAAACCGGAACTAATTAATGGACCCACGTGAGATGTGCTTGATCACGGCTGACAATGGAACCTAACCTAACCTAACCTAAAGGTGCAATACACCCCTGTTCTGAAAATCACATTTTATGAAAGTGATTTGAAATCACAAGAAAGGTGTTCTAGGCATATTATTTTGTGATTTCAAAACGTTCAGCTACGTAAACAACTTTTTGAAATCACTTTGTTATTTTTGCGACTATTGCAAGGTGACCGTCATTATAAATTACTTTAAGAATATATTTAATGTGTTGGTTATTGATTTGTTAAGCAATAAGCTATTTTATTTACAACAAATCATTTAAAAATAAGAAAATTCGACGACACTACAAAAATGATATTTGCTTTTGTGACTTTCGCAAAAAATTGCAAATTTCAGTAAAAAGAAACAAATTGTCAAAAAATAACATACAAAGCGTTAAAAAATTACAATTTTATTATGTTTGTTTGTGCTTTCGACAATTGAAAATCACACCGAAAAAAACACAAAAACGATGTGATTTACAGAACACCACAAAATCACACGTGTGATTTTAAAAGCACATGTGATTTGAAATCACGTGATTTTCAGAACAGGCCTGTATAATACAATTTTAATAGGTTATGGGCCTTTGTAATGGAGATTCTTAAGATTTATTGTATGCGATTCGTGTACAAGAGATAAATAAAAACGGTTATAGTCTGACTTCCCACTGTGTAACAGATTGTGGTTACTGTTTATCGATGTTTTGTGCGGAATGACTGATCCTAAATTATTAATAACGAAACTCAATCGTAAGAGCTATGAAATATGGATATATAGGATGAAATTATTACTCAGGAAAGAAAAGGTATGGGAAGTAATTGAAAATGAAATCTCTGAAAATCCAACTAGAAAATGGAAGGAGAATGACAACGAAGCATCAATTTTAATTGGTTTGTCTGTAGATGAAACTGAAATTTTCCGTATTGCTAATTGTGTGAATTCGAGAGATGCTTGGAATGTTTTAAAATCCTACCACGAAAAATCGACCCTTAGTAACAAGGTAAAGTTAATGAGAACAATTTGTGAGCTTAAGTTGCAACCTGTTGAGGATATGGATAAGCATTTAACACAAATGAAACTACTGTTTTGTAAACTACAATCTCTTGGAGAACAGATATGTGAGTCTTGATTAATTTCGATGCTACTAGTTTACCCAGCATATATGACTCCCTGATAACAGCACTTGAAGTAAGAGATGAAAAGGAACTTACTATGACGATCGCTGAAAATAAGTTGCTGGAAGAATTTGAAAAACACAAGAAGAAAAAGTCTATTGAAGATGCAGTGCTTAAAACTACAAACAAATTTAAAAAGAACAAGTAAGAAAGTACAGTCGGTCAAGCCCGACCATATAATACCCTACACCACAGTATTTAAAACACATCATGCTTATGTGTCCATATAAATATGGATTTATCTATGTTTATAAACTTCATGAAAATTGGTTTGAAAGTTTGTGAGAGGCAGAAATTGCCCCCTACCTCCCCTTGTGGTCCTATTTTTGAAAAACTGTATAGCTAATGTGTCCCTATAGATATGGATCTATCTATGTTTTAAATTTCATTAAAATCGGGTTGAGAGGCAGAAATTGCCCCTATCTCCCTTCGTGGTCCTATTTTTAAAAAAAGGCATACATTCTGTGTCCATATAGATACGGTTATATCTATGTTTTAAATTTCGTTGAAATGGGTTTGATAGTTTCTGAGAGGAAGAAATTTCCCCCTATCTTCCCTCGTGGTCCTACGATTCGGCCCATTTTCAATAGGCTTGGTCCTTGTGCCAATAAGAACCTATGGCCGAAATTTCATCAAATTATCTCCAAAATTGCGACCTGTACTTTGCGCACAAGGTTACATGGACAGCCAGCCGGACGGACATCGTTAGTTCGACTCAGAAAGTGATTCTAAGACGATCGGTATACTTTAAGGTGGGTCTAGGACCAATATTTTAAGGCGTTACATTCATCAGCACAAATGCATAATACCCTCTCCACTATTGTGGTGTGGTTATAAAAATAACGTTTCCCTGTTAGTCATCTTTCGAACACAAAAATATTACTGTTTTTATCAAACTCAACAAAAGAACAAAAGAAGTGGTGTGAGTATAATAACGTTAAAAATATTGTGTGCGTTTATTGTCTTGGTGTGGGTCATATTCGAAAAGATTGTTGGAAATTTAAGAATGATAAACATCAAAAAGCTAAATGTGCTGAAAACGAAGAAAATAATTCATGTTTTGTTCTTAATGGAAAAGAAAATGTATGAGTTATTGGTTATGGTGCTACGTGTCATACTTCTTGGCATGAAAAAGTAACTGTTGCTCATGGAGATGGTGTTTATTCAGATGGAAAAGGCGATAGCAAGTTAAAAATATTTAATCAAGAAGGGGTTGAAAAAGTTATAACTGTCGAAAATGTTTTATACATACCATCATTTAAAGGAAATTTGTTATCTGTAAAGAAGGTGTCATCAAAAAGTTTCAAGGTATTATTATTCAATACAAAATCCTAGATTCAAATAATATTGAAGTCGGTTTCGCCGAATGTGTAAATAATTTATATGAGTTAAAAACAAAGCCGTGTCATGAAGCAAAGAAGACTGTGTGTAACCTTAGTAAATGTCTTCATTATTATCATAAACTTTTTGGACATAGAGACATAAATGCTGTAAAGGCCATGCAATCTGGTTAGCTAAATAAAGATTTCAAAATAATTGATTGTGGTATTAAGACAACATGTGAGGTCTGTGCTAAATGTAAATTAACTAAGAAACCGTTTCCTAAGAATATATTTCTAAGTCAGTGCTTGAGCTCATTCATACAGATGTTTGGGGACCTATGCAAAATATAACTCCTGGGAAAAAAAGTATTTTATAACATTCATTGATGATTATAGCCGGTATACTGTTGTATATTTACTTCATGATAAATCAGAAGTTTTTGACAAAATGAAAATGTATTTAGAAATGATAAAAATAAATTTAGAAAATTCCCTAAATATATAAGGTTTGATAATGGAAGCGAATATAAATCCCGAAAGATGTTTCAATTTGTTAGAAATTATGGTATGTCACAATTTAGTGTTCCGTATTGTCCACAACAAAACGGAGTAGCTGAAAGAAAGAACCGTTATCTAGTCGAAATGGCTCGTTGTATTTTAGAAGAAGCCAGTTTACCAAAAATGTATTGGGGGGAAGCCGTTATGTACTCGAACTACCTACAAAATCGGCTCGTAACAAGTACTAAACCCTGTACTCCATATGAAAGATGGGAAGATCGTAAGCCATGCATAGAAAATCTTTATATATTTGGTTCAATGGCACACGTAATAATTCCTGATGTGAGTAGAAAGAAATTAGACAACAAATCAAACTTATTAAATTTGAAGTTTTAAATTAACATTTATGGGTTGTGATAAGAAAGCAAAGGATTACGTTTTATAATACAACTACTAATAAAGTTACTATTATTAGAGATTTTAAATTTGTTTCTGCATAAGACACGGATAAACATTTGGAAGTAACCACTTCATCAAAAGCTAATGATAAGAGCAATGTTATAGCAGATGACGATTCTGATGTTGATTCCTATTGCAGTGTAACAAGCGAATTTGAAAATTTTTCAAACTCTACAAGTAATCCATCCGAAGAAGAAACACAAGAATTTGAACAACCTCTTCGAAGATCAGCTAGAATAAATAAAGGCGTACCTCCTGTGAAATATTCACTTCGATTGTCTGAATCCAATGAGATAATTAAGCCTAAAACATACAAGCAAGCTGTGGCATCAAAAGAAAAACAAGAATAGGAGTCTGCAATGAGGGAGGAGATGGAATCACTTAGAAAAAAGCATACATGGGATTTAGTGCAAGCACCACCAGATGCAAATATAGTTGGCTGTAAGTGGACATTCAAGGCGAAAATAGGAGCGTACGGTAAAGTTCAACGTTATAAAGCTCGTTTAGTCGCAGAAGGTTTTAACCAAAAATGTGGTTGCGATTACGATGAGGTATTTACTCCTGTAGCACGTCAAGCTACATCTCGTATACTTCTTTCTATTGCTAGTGTTAAAAGAATGCATGTGGAGCATATGAACGTCAAGTGTGCTTTTCTAAATGGGTATATTAAAGAAAATATATTCATGAAACAACCACCAGGGTTTATTGAAGGCGATGGAAGTCAAGTATGCAAGCTGAAACGTAACCTTTATGGTCTCAAGGCAGAATTAGTTTTTACTTTCTGTTTCTGTTATGTTCCATGCCGTTCTGTTAAGAAATTGTAATAGTTAGTCTGTGTTCATACGGCTTATGTCTTATTGACAAGACTGCTACTTTATAGGCGAGAGGGATGAGGGGAAAAGAAACGAGTACACAGATGCATGTACTGTCTTTACGTTTTGCTTTTTCATTCGTTGTTTAATTTTGTTATTGTTTTCAATATCAAAAAAGCACATGTCGTCAACATGACATGAATCATTTGAACGCCAATTCATGTTTAAAGAAGAAAAAGGAAGAATCTAGTCAATAAGACATGAGACGTATGAACTCAGACTTAATTTTTCTGTAGCAACTTATCAGCCATTTACGAAAAATTTATTAGTTTTGCATCGTCCAATGTTTTATTTCAATCACTTTAATGCAAATAAATTTGAAGAAATAAAATTTTATGAATTCTTAAAATCAAAAAATTGTTTATTTCAACATAAATATGTATTTTTTATTATTAATTTTGCTGTCACTTACAATAACTTAACAAGTTTTTGATTTGTACAAACTGAACCGCAACAGAACAGAAAAACTAATCAATTGCACAGGTTTTTTAATAACAAAAACAAATCAGATGATTCGTAACAGAACAGAAAGTAAAGACTAACTGAGCCTTCACGCAAGCTGCAAACGTTTGGAACAAAACTTTAAATGATGTTCTTCTCAATGATAAATTTGAACAAAGTAAAGCAGACCCATGTCTATATTGTAAAGTCATCAATGGGGAGGATATTTATATATTGATTTATGTTGATGACTTAGTAGTTGCGTCTACTAATAGAAATTTAATAAAGTATGTACTAACCATTCTTAATACAAAATTTGAAGTAAATAGCTTAGGTGAAATATCGTATTATCTCGGGCTGGAAGTAGTAAAATCCAAAGAACATCAGTTTAAAATTCGGCAGATGCAATACATTGAAAAAGTGCTGATAAAGTTTGGCTTATGGAAAAACTGAACTTTTACTGCGTAATGATGAATACCAAAGTTTGCTGGGATCGTTATTGTATATTGCAGACAATACTCGTCCTGATATTTGTGCTAGTGTGGCTATTCTTGCAAGAAAGACAAGTGATCCGAATCAAGAAGATTTGAATGAACTAAAACGTGTTGCTAAATATTTAAAAGGTACAAGCAAACTATTTTTGAATCTTTTTGAAGATACTTCCAATCCAAATCAACTTATTGGTTATGCTGATGCTAACTGGGCTGAGTGTAGAAGAGAAAGAAAATCAAATTCTGGATACATTTTTTAAATTAATAACAGTGCAGTTAGTTGGGCATGTAAAATACAGACAACTGTATCATTATCAACAACGGAAGCCGAATTTATTGCATTATCTGAAGCAGCGAAGGAAGATATCTGGATCCGAAAAAATATTAAATGACTGTAATTGCAAACAAATTCATCCTACGGTAGTTTTTGAAGATAACAAAAGTTGTCTTAATCTTATTAAAAAAGAAAAACTTAGCAATAGATCTAAACATATAGACATTAAACTTCATTTTGTTAAAGATTATGTTGATAATAATATTATTGAATGTAAATATTGTTCTTCAGAAGAAATGATTGCAGATATGTTAACAAAATTTTTAAGTAATTCAAAACTGCAAACCTTACGATATAAAGCTAATATAAAGGAATTTGCAATTGAGGAGGAGTGTTAAAAATAGCTTATATTTATCCAATTGCTCATTATTTTTGTTAATTATGAGTAGTATGTTTTGATATTTTAATTTAAAAAAGGAAAATTTATTTTTTCTGTACCATTATTACATACTTTTCTGTTTTCGATAATTGCACAACGTTTACTTTAAATAAATTAATTTAAATTGCAATTTTAATATCCTGATCCAATGAAAAGTTTTATTGCTTCGAAATTTTTCAAAAAACGATGAAGTCGTATGGGATGTCAATCTTTTTTCGTAATATGTATTTGTAATTTTCGTGACACATAGTAAAGGTATTCACGTCACAGGTTGCACCCTTGCACTTTTGCTTTTTTGGGTGCAACTTGTAACCTTCGTCTTACCTTCATTTTAAATAATCTGGTTGATTTGAGCTCACTAAAATCGAAGTCGATAGCCATTAATCGTTTCTGGACTTAAAGAACTTAAAGAACAAAATCAAACTTTTGCTAAAAATAACCAAAGAATAACCAGCTGTTTTGGCACATAAGCCAAAAAGTGTTAGTTGAGAAAAACGACAATGAAGGTTTGCATGAACTTTTCTAAAAATATACCCTAAAGAATTTTTTCTTATTTTCACCACTGCTTTGCTTCTGGCATATGTTATGAAGAAAAATGTTAATTTTTGTGAATGTTCATGAACGAAGTTAGAGGTTAATAGTATTTAATTGATAGTGAAAATTATTGTTTTGAGCCGCATACGCCACTTTTCTAAATGTATTTCTAAAAAGTAGCTTTATGTGCTGCATGCGTATACTTCTTGCTATGTATTGTGTTGTTGACATTTTATTATGCTTTTAATACTTTTTTTTCTTACGGCAATGAAGCGAAGCAAGAGTAAAATTTATTTTCTTGCTGTCATTTTATTTTTATTTCACTTTAACTATTTTTTTGCTTATGGAAATAAAGCAAACCAATAATGAAATTTATTTTGTACGTTTTTGACTGAGGATTTTGCAGTATTCGCCAAACAGTGGCGTGTAGAGCAAAACAATGCTTATTCAACTTTAAAATAGTTGACATGGAGCAAAATTAATGCTTAATATGTCAGCAGCCATAAGTATCGTGAAAGAGGTTTTGGATTCAAAAAGGGAATATTCAAAATATAGATACCCCATACCTAACACAATTTTTTTTTTAACGGTCGGTAGGTCAAAACAATAATGAGCTTACGATATGGAACTAAACATGCGAAAATTTAGTATTATAATTTTTATTTATTTAAGTTATTTGTGTAGAGTTCTTCATTACTTCGGCAATAGAATGAAAGTAAGTTTTAAAGTTTATGTTTATTTATAAAGCTTTCTTTTTAATTTTGATTGTATGTATGTATTTAAAGTTGCTTTTCAGCTGAGGTATTGCTACTGGACCTATTACTATTAATAAACAGATCGTAAAACACCCAAAATTTAGTATTCAAATTTATATTTAGGTTTGTAGCGAATTTTGCCGTGATTTTGCAATTTGGTGTCTGTTTCTTAAAAATTTTGCTCCCGAAAAGGGTGGCTTGTTTTATTCTAAAACCCTCACCTTTTTCGGGAGCAAAACTTTTATGAAACAGAAACCAAATTGCATTTTTTATAAATAAAATGTCACATTTTTTTGTAGAAAAGAAAACACCATTAAGCATTTCAAATGAAGTAAAAGCTAGTTCCAGGAAACTTAACATTAATAGAAGCATATAGGATAGTGTGCAACGCATATAGCAAACATTTCGGTAGTGGGCCTGTTATAAAAAGATCCTTAGAAAAAGTATGAGCCGATCTTTATAGAATTTTGCAAAAAAATAGAAAATAGACAATAAGAAAAACTTAACTTTACTTTTCTCGTTAGCGATGCAAAAAACTTTTTCCTGAAAACATATATTTTTTTTTTTTTTTTTAGTTATGCTTTTTTCAAGTTATGGGCCAATATTATTTATTAAAAACAATTAAAAATATAATTATTATGCATCAATTATCTATATAATTTAGTTGCTTTTTATTAAATTCTTATCTTTTAAGAAATATTTTATATTTTTTTTAATACAAAGTTTATAATAAAAATTGTAATACGTGTTAAAACATTCATTAAAATACATAAAATAAAACCATTGTGGTTTAAAAAAAAAGTAATAATGTTTAAGGTTCTGGGCTATAATTAAAATATGTAAATTACGATGAGTCTTTGTAAAATAATAGTCCAAATTTAAAACAAAATTAAATATGTTTTCAACATTATAATAAATGCGATATTTCTTGTTCCTTGTTTTAACGCCTTTTATTAACACGTTCAATATATTTAGTTTTATTTAATGCACGTTTTGCCGCATTTGGATCCATCATACGTTTCCAATCGGTTTGGCCAACGACAAAGCCTACGGCTCGCATTTTCTCTTGTTCGCGTTTTTCTTCGATGTCAGCCCAGCGCACCTGAAAGAAAAAAATTTATTTGTAGAGAAAACATTTTTAAAATTAAGCCTCGTACACAATGCTAGCAACCATTTCACTTGATGTTTATAATAGAGAAACAATTTTTTTTTCGCATGTGCGAAAAAATTTTAATTAAGAAAACGTTTGCAAGTTTTTCCACAAAAATATTTGTATTTTTTTTTTTTTTTTGTTAATTAAAGTTGTTATTTTTCGACCTATCCAATTATAAATAAATACAAATTCATTGAGCTCGAGGCCAGTGGTTTTTATAAATAAATATTCCTTTATTTCACTCCAATATTTCGATCTTCATTGAAGATCATCATCTGGGAATTTTCCTTAAATTACAGTGTTAAAAACAACAAGCACATAAATATCATTATCATTATTATTAACATAAATATAACAACAACATTTATTGACAACAACCACACGAATTTTGTTTCTCTAAGGGCCATTATTACAACTTGAAGTTAGCTAAAGTTAAGATTAAATTGACAGATAATAATGTGTTATCTGCCAAAAAGCGTCTGTTAACTGTCGGATAACAGCTAACGCCAAGTTATAATAATGGCCCTAAAAGATTGTACGTTAATAACCCTGCAAATAATGCGACTAGACCATACACGCATGTAAAATGTAGCCCATAAGGGATTAGGACAAGTCCAAAGGTAACCCCAATGTATGGAAAAAGCATGGTCTATTTAACATTTAACAACGATTTCCTAGGGCAGGACCATATAACCCAGCTTTGCATTACAAAGGAGTAGTCTTAAAACTACTCCATGGTATACTCCAGAGGATAAGCTTTGAAATCGTTTAAAAACGAAAACATGTCGTTAAAAATCAAAGACATGTCGTTTCGCTACAAACTCTTTTTAACAATGACATGGTCCATGCTTATATTTCATTGGACCAGTCCAGGGAGTAGTCCATTTGCTCAAAATGGATCAGGTGGTCCAATATTATTTGCAGGAAATATATATACACACATCCTCACAGTGAATTTTTATAAAAAAAAATGTATATAACAAAATTAGTGTGGTTGTTGGTTTATGTATGTTTAAAATAATGATGATGATATGGATGAGCTTATTGTTTTTAACACTGTAATTTAAGGGAAAAAAACCTGATGATGATCTTCAACGAAGATCAAAATATTGGAGTGAAAAAAAACTGGCCTTGAGCTTGATGAATTTTTATTTATTTATTTTTATTTTTTAAAACATTTTAATAAAATTTTCATTCAATACCAAGACATATTCATTACAGGTGGTCTTAAAAGCCCTGCTGATATCTTTTTTTTAGCTTTATCATTGTTGGACGTCAACATTTTGGTTATTATCTTTGCTTCAGATTTGTTTTGTTTCTGTTTTTGCCATTGTACAATGACATGCTCGCGGTTTTTTGTACGAGTTGTAGTACAGAGATTACCTGTTATGAATTCGCCTTGTTCAATACTAAATAGAGTTATTATAAACGTCATTTTTAATTTCATACAAATTGTTGCTGAATTAGAAGTAGTCTCAACAACTTTTTAAAAAAGCTTTCGTTACATTTTTGTTTTTTTTAAATGGACGGAAAATATATGAAATACTTTCGGAAGAAATAAGATAGAAGAAACGATGAAATTGCTGTTCCCATTGTGAACGAAGTTTTAACAAAAATAAATATGTTCAAGAAGTGACATGGATATATTTAAGTTAAAAAAATATTATGTACTGGAAATCAAATTCGAGCCAAATAAAAACGTACGATTGTTAAACATCCTAAGGGCCTCATTAAGCATTCCATATCGATATAAATTACAATACAATTTAAATGGAAATTTCGTTCGATATTGAATGCCAAGATTTGGCCCCTGTTGTCGAACTCGAATCCAGAACATTGTCGATTTGCCATAACTAATGTAAAAACCTACCCTCTTTTTGCCTTTAGTATTTTTTGGGGGTTCCCACTCATCTTTTTGTAAATATTCTTCCATAGTAGGTTTACGCTTTGTCGCCAATTTACTAGTGCCATCCAAACGAGCTAAAATGAAATGTTTTTTTTTTATTAATAAAAAAAGTTATTCGAAGTTCAACTGAAATGTTTCTATTTTCACTTACCTAAATTTTCTGTAGTGGTGTCAGTTTCCCATTTGCTTTTTAAGAATCCACACTGTTATAAAAATGTTTAATAAATATATACATATAAATATTTTTTTAGCTTTTCTTCTTTCTTTCTTTGTTTTATTATGAAAATAAACTTACAACCTTAGCTAACACGATAATAAAATTTTAAAAAATAGCTTTTGAGGTAAAAAGGTAATCGAAAAATAAAACTCATAAAACTCCATCGGAAGTAATTAGTTCTCAAATTTATATAAATAACTCTTTGATGATTTCAAGTAAAAAATTAGTCAGAGTTAGAATATAAGCATCCTTCCTCATCGGTCATTTATAAATGTAAAACTTTCCTTAGAAAAACTATTAAACAAAAAATATCCACTTACATTTGTAGTAGAATCATTACTATCATCCTCGTCACTGTCGTCGATATTATACACATTATCATCAGCACCTTCATTTGTGTCATTATCTGCTTCATTTTCTTCATTTGTAGTTGTCATATTACCATCAGCAGCATTTTCGCTAACTGCATTATCGTCCTGTAAAGAAATTATTGTCGAACAAATGTTTAAAAAATATGTTGAGGGATTTCAAAAGTTTCTTTGGCGAAAATAAATACCTTATTTTCGTTGCTTTCTTATAGAATGTTCAATAAAATAAGCTTAAAACTTAAAAGAAATCTTAATCTAAGTTTCTCTTTAATATCATCACATCTTTAATAGAAAATTATTTATGTTGAATTCAACATGTTTCTCTTAAAATTATTAATAAAATATTTTTGTATGTAATTATTGGGTTTTAGGTGATAAATTTAATATAATTATAGCAGACATTATTGTGTGGTTTTATGTTACATCTTCCCCTCATACTTGATATGAAAGGGTGGGTCAAACTTTTGCATATCTGAGCGCAAATTTAAAGAATATATTTAATAATAATTTGCAGGGTCATTTAAATAAGTTCGGAATAATTTTTGTCAATGACTTTTACAAGTATATGTTTTTAATGTTTATGTTTTATAACTTAAACTGTAAATGATTTCTTTTAAAACTAAATGGAAAATTAAGGTCGGAGTAATGAGCTTAATAGCCAAAAATTTGTTAAAGACGTTAATCAAATTATCAATTAATTAAAACTATATTTAAACGCTTAAAACAAACAAAAATACAAATAAAAAACCACCAAGACTTTCTAAACAAACTTTCAATATAAATTGAAACTTGAAGTGGTACATTTTATTTAATCGTGACAAGAATGCATAATTTCTTTTAAAAGTTTATAAATTTCTTGTTCTTTAGCGGAGTTCTTCAACATTTTAAAACAAGATTTTATAGTAATTTTTTCATAAAATACACATGATACGATTTAAAAACAATAAAATATTATATTTACAATTATGATAGACAATTCGAGTACTGTAAACCAAAAAAGTTGATGCTTAGCGGCACTTTTTATAACTCATTGCGCATATATTTCCTCCTTTTTTCCATACATTTGAATTTGCATATTTTTTTTTTTTTTTTTTGCAATTTAGCACTTTTAACATGTATTATGGCAACAATGATTTTTTGTGTTTAAAGCGTTTTCGTTTAAAACATTTTAGATTGCAATTTCGTCTATATTTTTGTATCCTTCTACGTGGGTTGCTATTTATATTTTGCACACGTAAAAATGCTCTGAGTGGAGAAGCAGCTCGCGCTCGTTGTCCTTTTTTAACACAATCTTGACAAAAATACCGCTCTTGTTTGTCTACTTTTCGTGTGTTTTGCGGTGTCACCACGCATTTGTTAATGGCTTGTCGTCGTACAACTGTACCGAGATAGAGTTTTGGCGGTTGTTCACCATTAACTTTATGCAATCATTTTAAAACTTAATGTTTAAACGTGTTTGTCTGGTGGAGAACTAATAATAAATCAACGTAACTGGTGGAGAACAAAATACTCTGGAAGCTCTCGCCTTCCTATAAGAAGGTTTGGGTCGAACGAGGACTTGTGTTTGAGGCTCCTCAAATTTGTGTGATAACCTGGCATTATAACTTAAATAGTTAGACAAAAACTTTGTAATCGTGTGCTACCCTGGCAAAAACTTTTGAGTTTTTAGGCAAAATCAAAAATTTTGCGAGTTGGAGGCATTTAGAGTTTACAGGTGCCATCTGACGTATAGTATTGAAAGTTTGCGTTTTTTCCCATATACTTCACACTCTTTTTATTATTTTAATAACTCCATTTTTCATTTCATTTATTAACTGAGACACATGGGTCTGCAATCACAACTGTTTCAATTTCACAATTAAAGGGTTGTGATCAACCTTTCCACCTGAGAGATCAAGACTTTGTTTAGAACATTTTGTTATTATTTGAGCACAACTTGCCTCAACCGAAAAAATTAAACGTACTCGTGAACATGTTCGTGGCATAATTGTTTACGACTTTCGACGTGGATTATGAAGAAAAGAGTGTATCGATCAACTTATGTATTTTGTCTACCTTGGCAACTGTAAAACGCTGGTTTAACAAGTCGTGGAGAACGTCCAAAATCAGTTGTTTAGCTTGAAAACATTGATGCTGTTCGCAAGCTGATATAATGTCTGACATATCGTAAGTTTAAGACATCCTTCGGCATGAACATTAAACTTAAAATTTTTTTTTTTTGCGTTGGATGCATAATAAGTGGATGTGTTAAAAGAATTTTTTTCAAGAGCATTCAAAAGTGCACCGATAATCATGGAGAAACTTCGAAAAATACTTGTTCTAAATGTATGTTGACATTTAACAAATATTTGACTAAAAAGCGTGACCACTAAATTAATCAACCTTAAGCTTGCATTTAAAAAATTTTTGTTGATTCTCTTAACTTTATTTCTAAAAAAAATTGTCGCAGAATGTAACTTATAAATTGTTAAAAGCTGTTTGATTCAGCAAACGTTAAACAAAATCAAACAAATGTTAAAAAAAAATAGTGGTTACCTGTGGTGCGTCAAATATTTGTTAAGATATCTTAATATTTTGTGTTTTAAGAACAGACCTGGGTTGTATCAACTACCAATAAAATGTACATGTTTAATTACATTTGTTCAAATGCAATTACACAGTACATTCCATGACATAAACTGCTCTTAACTTTACAGATGTGTATTAACAAATATGTATGTTTATGTTATGTGCTCCCTACAGTGAACAGGAGAACTCTTTCGTAGCTGATATGATTGCATTTTTCCATTTAAGGCTACTTCACATGGTGATTATATGGTATTGTCTGTTTAGTATGTGGCTTTAGACTGTTCGTAGATCAAAAGTGTGGCACTTTTACGGTCAATGTAGCATTGTCGAGGATCTGAATGACCAGGTTGTAAACTTCTATTTTTAGAAACCTATCCAGGCAGAAAAAGACAATCATCACGACGCTGTGCCGGCGTTGCAGGGGGTACTAACAACATCAATACAACGTATTATTTACCAAATTAACAATGTTGTCACAATATTAAAATGATAACGCCAAATGTGCGTCTTCCGACTCTTCTTTTTAGTGTTGTCACAGTACTGTACATTTTAATTTACAATGTTGGATTCACGAACTTACAACGTAGTCACAACCGTCTTCCGACTCTTATTTTCAATATTGTTACAAATATAAATTCGCTAAATAAACAAGCAAAAAATTTTATATTTTCTAACCTAAAATAGTTTTTGTGTTTTAATTTTAATTTATACAGCGTTGTAGCGGTATAGAATTATTATAAACACGGTATTAGGAAATAAAGGTTTAATTTGTGTATATACAGTGTTGTAGCGCTATAGTTTTATGGTAAATACGACTTTAAAAAACTTACGTCGTATATTTGTATTTAGGGCGTTGTACCGGTGTTGAATCTTATTTAAAAACGGAATTTAAAAAGGTTGTAATTTTGTATCTGCAGTGTTGTGATGGTACCATATTTTTGGTAGAGTCACAATTTTGAATTTACAGGGTTGTGGCGGTATATAATATTTAGAAGAGTCGTATTTTCTGCCTGGGTACTTGCGTATAAGCCGTCTGTGCGGCCGACCTTCCTATGTACAGCCGGGAATTATATTTTAAAAGGTCTTAACAAAAACATGTTAGTGTTATGAGGAAATGAAAATGAGTTAGTGACAGAAATATATACAATCGTACAGCAAATGAATAAGAAAAATAAAACTGTACAACCATAATAAAAACACGAAAAGGACAAACCGGACGTATAAAATTTAATATTTATGAATATAAAGTTTAAAGAAATTGTTTCATTTCTAAAGTTAAACATAATTTCAATTTAATTTTCTTATTCCAGAAACTTAATTTAAACCTGGAACTCGTTACTAAGATTTTTCTGGTTTTTGAGCAAGTTAACGAGAAATTATTTTGGAACAAGTCGGGTATGGTATTTAAAAATAAAACCACGGCAGAAGGCATTAGTTTGGGCATTATTTTAAAACCTTTTTTTTTTATTCAAAAGAAAACATTTCATATTTTAAATAAAAATTCTTAAATTTTCTTTTTCGAATTGAGATATGCAATTGCCCATTGTTTTGTACAATACAGAACGATTTGGCACCGTGCATAACCCACTTCAACGTTTTGCAGACTGAAATAACAAATTAAGATCTCTAATAAAAATGACCGAGTGTGGCGACTATTTCATAATTTGTAAATTATATGCTGAGAGTTTCTATCTTACATTTATGGACTTTTGCTAAGTGTTATTATATCTTACCATCCCAAATAAGAAAATTTTTTGAGTAAACAGTGATTCCAAAAATATTAATTTACAAAATAACATTATACAGAAATACAATAAAACTTAAAATAAACAATTAATTTAGTAAAACTTTGTTAAAATTTGAATTAAGGTTCCTTTGTTTGTTTTGGGAATATGTATCATGTAGTGTGATATTTATCAGCATTTTTTGACTTTTAAAACTTAATGTTTTTGGTCATAGTTTCTGGAGATTTCAGTTTCATCCGATGTTTGTTAAAACACTAACATTTTTATTTTTGCAGCAAGCACATATAACTTTTTAGAGCATTTTGTTTAAGTTTCGATGTTGTCTTTCAACATTTGGGTTTTTCTTCAACTTTATTTTCCAGAATTTGTTTTGCTTTTCTTTGTACTATCTAATAAGCAGCCAATTACTGCATTTGATAGCGATCGAATTCCCATTCATATTACGTTTCAATTTCGATCGATATCGAATGTCTTAATTTGGCCCCTGTTTGATTTTTTTTAATCGTATTTTAACGTTTATAGGTATATTATTACATTTTTATATAATTTCACATTTAAAGATTCTGGTTTGCTTCCTAAACGCCTGTTGCTTTGCAGTACAAGAATGTCATGTATTACCAAACGCAACTGTGCAAACTTTGACAAAGTTTGGCGTTCATCAGTTAAGCAGCTGGTATGCAAACAAACACAACTAGCTACTACTTTGAAAATGCATACAGACGCTTAGGAAGGCAGCCTCTCTAATCTAGTGGGCCTTAAAATAGGCATTCACTTTTGAATTTGTAATGCATGGATAATTTATATAAAATAATATGAGATAATAATAACATTTATAGTGTGGCACTCTTTTTTAAATGAGTACAGACATCTTAATCAAGGGAGGGGCAAATACCAAGGGTTTGTTATCTCAGTCATTCAATTACCGGAAATCATTCTTAAATACATATAGTATATGCAAAGAGATTATAAATAATATCAAGATATTGTTCGGGGTCAATAACAATAAAACCATTTTTTAACGTCTCTCAACAGAAATTAATTTACAATTACATACATATTGTGTTACCAAATTTAATTTGGGACATTTAACAAATTTTAAAAATTTGTAAATCTATTTTCATTGCTAAAGACAAATTTCATTTCGAAAAATTTTCTTAAATTTAAATTAGAACTAAAGCTATGATTTCTATAACAATATGGATTTTTTAACGTTTTAAATTTGATATTACTAAATTTAATACAAAAAAAAAATAATAAACATGCTGTAAAGAAAATGTAAAAGAAGACTGAGAAAATAATAATTAATATTTACCACGACCATGTCTTCAGCATCTTCCATTTCAACTATGTTCTGCAATAAACTGGAAATGTCTAATTTAATATAATGTCCAGGTGTTGGTTTCCAAGTATCTATGATTGCTTTAATATCCCTTTTACTGCGTTCATGAACATTACGCTCGAGACAAGTCTCCACATCGCAAAAAAGATCTATTATATAGGGCTAAATTTGGGGGGAGTAAAAATGAATTGTTATGCGTACAAAAGATGAATTAAATATATACAAAGTCTAATGTGTATTATGTTCTGTGGCGTAATCATTTCTCCTTATGCAAGAGAAAAGGAGCAAAACTGAAGACAGAAACTTACCACAAAACCGGAATCTTTTGAATGACAGTAAAATTCATTCAATGAACGCAAAGAATTGTTATTACAATCGATTACAATGAAATCATAAAAATTATCAGCAACTGATTTTTTGAAAGATTTTATTAAATATTCCAAGTATTTTTCCTCCATAGCTTTATCATACTCATATAGTATTTCCTTTTTCGGTAACTGTTGGTTGTGGTTTGGGTTAAAAGCAAAAAAGGAGGAAAGAAAAAAATTAACTTTTACTTTAAGTTCATCGACTAAAGACTGTTGTTATTTACTCACTTTCTTGCCAGTCTTGGGACATTTTTCTTCATAATCATTTTCTATTAAGAAATAATCATCAATACTTAAGATACGCGGATTGTTACCACCCATTTCCTTTTCTTTTTCTTTAATCAACTTGGCGACATGAGATTTACCACTACCTGGAGGACCTCTCAAAATCATACATATTTTCTTGGGTCTTGTTTGACGGCCAGGTTTCATTAGTATTTCATCAATTGATATGGTGTTATTGTTCTCCTCCGTGGGTATAGACATTTGAACATGAGCTGAAGACATTTTCGTTAAATTTTCATTTGCCTCCGATGTTGAGGGAAATAAAGAAGCAGGGGTGCCTTTCGAGGCAAATGGCGTAAATGTGCCGCTAGAATTAAACATTGGTGGTGGAGGCGGTGGCGGTGATTGTGGTTCTTCTGGCATACTTAACATAAAATATAAAAATATTTCAATTATCTTTTCCATTTGCTACCAAAAAAAATACTAACTGTTGATTAATCGCTTAAAAACATTTTCTTTTTTTTTAATTTCTAGCAAAATTGATCAACAATTAGTTTATAAATCACAACTTGAGCTACTTACTCTTCAACATCGGATATTTCTTCAAGTTCATCGTGTTCTTTATAAGCTTCGATAGGTTTATTTTGTTCTTGTAAATCCTTTAATAACGAAAACAAAATAAAATAATTAACACTATTTTATTGCTCTTATACACTGTGATTTCTTTCTCTTTTTGTTACCTTCTGCTCTTTTGAGTCATTAGTTGGGTTTTGAGCTGGTTGCAATTGCTTTTGTTGTTGTTGTTGTTGTCCCTGCTTCTGCTGTTGTTGATTCTGTTTATAATTTTGCTGCCTTTTTTGCTGAGGATTATTTTTATTATTTTTTCTCTTGTTACGCTTTTGTGCAGCAGTTAAACGACCTTGCTGTTGTTGGTTTTGGGGATTCTTTGCCTTTGAGGCATGATCATAATTAATTATTTTCAATGGCTTAAAAGCATTGCTATCATCATTCTGCACCGGTTTATGGCCATACTCAATAACTCTTGGCGTTATTGTTGTTGTGGGTGTTGCATTACTATTGGAATAGTCAATAACTTGTACGGGACGATAGTAATCACCATAATCGAAATTATCACGATCATCAGGGCTGTTATAATTGTAATTTGCACAGTGTAATCATAAAAAAGTTTTTGATTTTTTTTTTCTTTTTTTCTTTACTCTTTTTTTAAATTTCAATAATGAAAACATTAAAAACGCACAACAAAAAACTTTAATAAATTTTATTAAAATGTTATGCGTTTTATTAAATACTTAAATTAACGCATTTTTTCAAAAGAATTTGTGTCAGTGGACTTTTAAACAGAAAAAATATCTGTGTATATATGTACAAAAATTGGCCGCGGAGACTTTTTACGATATTGGGGGTCGTTTTTGGGTTTAATTCTTAATGTAAGGACTGTTCAGCTAGATTTTCGGGAATTGGCTTTACATAGGGCCTATGGTCAGTTTTAGACCGATCTTAACGAAATTTTATTTCTAATCTTATCAAACTTTTCCAACATTTTGCAAAAATGTTTTTATTTTTTGCGGTTTAAGTATTTTCTGAGATTGGGTTTTATATCGGGACTATAGTAAATTATGACTCGATATTCACAAAGTTCAGTGGTGTGATTTCGAGTCTTGTGAAAAAGAATTAGAACAAATTTCACCACAAAAGCATTAATTATTGCGGTTTTTGCCGTACTAATCTGATTTCCGAGAGGGGTCTTTTTATGGGGCCTGAAGTAAATTAAAAGCGGATCTTCATGAAATTTGGTGGTGCGGTTGCTAGACATAGAAAACGAATTTGTTGAAATTTAATAAATTGTCTATTTTTTAGGGAGGTTGTCCTACATTTGGGTGCATATCTCTTTTCCTACTAAAACGATTCTGTTGGATTGCAATCTCAAACTGCGTAGGAGAATTAGAAACAATGTGACACCCAAATTGTTACTTTCTGTTGAGTCGTTCGGAAGCGTAATTTTAGCAGACGGACATAGCTTAATCGACTAATAATTACTAGAGAACCCAAAATAATGCAACTATAATGCACGATGTTAATTGTGAGTCACACCATAAAGTCAAGTTTTTTGCCCAACTTAATTTGGCATTTCTTTGTTTCAGTGTTTGACAAATTCAACCATGGAGAGGTACACAATTGAGCAGCGCGTTGAGATTGTTGAAGCCTTTTACGAAAATGGGCATTCAAATCAAATCGTGCACTTTGTGAATTTTTGGTCAACATAATCGATCAAATGTGCCCAAAGTCGGGAGAATTGTGCGCAAATTTCAGCAAAGCGGGTGACCGTAATTGGTGTTCGCTATCGCGAGTTGCTAACCGACTTCTTGCGGCCAGAAATTGAGTATATGGACCTGGGCAATATGTGGTTCCAACAGGATGGTGCCACTTGTCACACAGATAACGCAACAAAAGCTTGTGTGTATCCTACCATTAAGTAGATCAACCTGCTTTATTAATGCTCTTTTGCGCGAGAAATTCAATGGCGGTGTTGTCTCACGTTGTAGCGAAGTTAATTGACCGCTACGATCGTGTGATTTGATACCGTTGGACTTCTTTTTTTGGGTTTTTTAAAAGAAAAAGTGTACGTCAATAAGCAAAGAACAATTTAAGATCTAAAGTATGAGATAATTCGGCACATTATTCTTATATTATTATTTGTTGCTTTTACGCCATATCGTAAGCGCATAGTACATTAACGACATTAATCGCAATTATGTCTCAGAGTCATTGAAAATATGGACCATGCCATAGAAGCCGTGGCGAGCATTAGCCCGATATTATGTTTCAAAATGGTTTAACTAAAAAAAACAGTCGCTTATTTACTATTTTATTATAAAAAATTTGGGTTGGACCATAGGGCGTAGTATAATCTGGTTTTTAGTCAGCATTAAGCATTTTATTTGCCAAAATTGAGCGGTTTTTAGCCGAAAAGATTTAGCAACACTGCTAAATTGCGATTCGGAACTTTTTTGGTATATCAATAGTTTTATTAATTCACATTTTGAGAACATTTGTGACAGATTAGTTCATATCGAGCCAAAATACCGCCAAAAAAAGCTTAAGCGACACAATTTTCAATAAAATAAAAAAATCTTTACCAGTAAAATTTTGTTTTTGTCGCTTAAGCATTTTTTGCGGTGATGACTCTATATTCTGGCATATTAACGTACCGAAACTTTCACTCATTTTTCGGTCATGAAAGAGCGTGAACGTTTAAAAATGCTACTGCTTATTCATCCTCATGAGGGTCAGGTATGAAAAAATTTGCGATTTTCTCATTAATGAACAATGAGCAAAAAAAAAAATCATATGTTAATTGTTTATATATAAAAAAATTTGATTTATACATATTTAAATTCTTAATAAGGAAACAAAAGCGATTTGCAAGACCATTTCCAGCGGAACAATGAAGTAGTAAAGAGGCCTTATAAAAGTCCTTGTTGTAGACGTAAGACCTCTCAAATTGTTCCAACTTTATTTCTGATATACACGGTGTGTGATTGGAGTTCAAGGCCTTCTCTACTTTAAAAGCTTCTTGGATAATTTAAATTAAATTAATAACTGTAATTCCTTCACATTCCCACATAACTACTAATAAAAAGATTTCGAAAGGCCTTATCTTAGAATAGAAATTTAATCTGTAAAAAAAATTTTTTTTTTCTTTATAAGCCAGTGTTTGTTTTTTTTTTCTTTTTTTTTTTGTTAAAAACTCTTAAGGCAAAAATTATAAAAAAATAACTTTAAAATAGTCTTGTTTTTTACGATTTATGTGTAAATATCCTCCCTCTATCCTCCTTCCCACAACCTATTTTCCTAGTTCCAACACAATGCATTGCATTAGTAGGGGTAATCCCATGAGTGCTGGTTACAGAAAAAAAATATCCTACATACATAAAAGCAAATGTGACCGTAAGTACAATTGTTTGTTAAGAAGATCTTTTTAACAAAATTCATATCGTTACCTAAAATGCAAAACAATGTATCATCCAAAAACTTCGATATTGACTTCTTTTATTGATTACGATTCAATACATAACGTTACATACATATCAACTGAATATTATGATATATACAAAAATTAAAAAAATTTGATTAAAAGTGTATTAAAATCAACTTCCAAATCCTTGCGTTTTACGTTTTCGATTTCCAGCACATCCCTGATAAATTTAAAACCGAATCCATACAAATATGTATGTACTGTTAGAGACTTGGAAATTTGGCAGCCTAACCCATTGGACTCCCAAAGGCTAAGAATTTCAAAGAAGTTATGACGACATCAGCAGGACCTTAAATATTAGCTTCCAGCAGACTGCCATTATTTTTATGATGGTATATTAGGGTGACCGTTAAAATCAAAAGTTGGATTCATTTAGGTCTCACTCGCCAATTTGGTGGGTATTGATAAAAAAAACAAGTCCAAAAAATTTTTTAGGACGATCGGCGAAGGCTGAGCCGTCCCTCAAGCCCGCCAAAGTTTGAGAAAATTCGTAAAGTCCGACTTGTATGACTTATATTTAGGAAAATATTATTTTTACATAAAAATCGTTTTCTAAGAAGTTGTTGTTAGTAAAGTTTCCAACAACTTTTGCCTTAACAAGTTTTCTCTAAAACTCATATTGAACAAAACCTAATTAAAATAAAAAGTAAACAGCAGCATTGATGCGAATTTTTTCTTTACATTGCAGCCACACGATCAAGATTTTCTTGATAGTCTTTTACATAGATATACTGTTTGTCAAAATATGCAAAAATTGGCAACTGTGACGTAGGCTGCGCGCAAGTTGAAAGCAATTTACTTTTTCAAGATGTCGTCGCCGAGAAAACAACTCAAAATGTTTTGCTATTTTCCACTTTTGATTTTTCTGCACTGTAGGCTGTTCGAAGGGACTTTTTTTCTTTACTTCTTCCACTGGCATTTTTGTTTCAGAAGCTATAGACTCGTAGGCTTTTATTTTCAAATCATTTCGCCTATATGATGAAAGATTCATAAAATTTCATGGCTTCTGTACAGCTCTATGAATCGCAGAACATCATTTTGCTTATTAATTTTATAAATAAATTTTATTAATAAACATATTTCACTATTTTTTTAGGTTTTTAGGTAAAATTTTAAAATTCCCGCAATTTGTAAAAAAAAAGAACTTCAGCTTTTGCCGGCAAAATATTTGTGAAAAAAAATAAAACAAAAACAACTTCAAAAGATTTGTAATAAGATGTTTTCTTGAACGAAAATTGATACACTCACTGGCAAGAGAATTTTAGAGGCAAGTTCGTATCAATTTTTAAAAGTATGAGTGTATTAGTAAAAAAGTGTGAGTGTATTAAAACTTGATAGGCAAAACTTGATCGTGAAGTCCTCAAGTTAGAACTGTTTTTTCTTACACACGTCAATTCAGCTTTAATATTTGTGTTTAAGTGCGTTTGCTTAAAAAAAAAAATAGTCAAACGGATATCATTTGTTTCTACCGTACCACGGTTGATAAAGTTGGTGCAATTGTACTTTTTTGATACAATTCAAACCCAAAAAGTACGGTGGTATTCTAGGGTGACCGTTAAAATCAAAAGTTGGATTTATTTAGGTCTCAATCGCCAATTTGGTGGGTATTGATAAAAAAAACAACTTGAAAACATTTTTTAGGACGATCGGCGAAGGCTAAGCCCTCCCTAAAGCCAACCTAAGTTTTTAACTAGTTTTTATTTATCTCTTATTAGACAAAATAAACTGAAAATATCGAATGAGCCACTAAAAAATCTAATTTTTAAAACAACTCAAATTGGGGGGTTAGAGCATGGAAAAATAGAAAAAAAATTTAATCCATACAGTCAACGACCACCCTAATGGTGTTTTCTTTTCTACAAAAAATGTGACATTTTTTTTAAAAAACATGCAATTTGGTGTCTGTTTCTTAAACATTTTGCTCCCGAAAAGGGTGAGATTTTTAGATTAAAACAAGCCACCCTTTTCGGGAGCACAATTTTAAAGAAACAGACACCAAATTGCATTTTTTTTTTTAAATAATATGTCGCATTTTTTGTAGAAAAGAAAACACCATTATGGTTTATACATACCTTATGAGTTATTATACTTAAGGCCCAACCACAATGTGCTTAAGTTGGCTTAAGCGATTGAGCGAATACATGTAAATCATATGAGGCAAACCATATTGAACTTAAAGAAACTTTTTGTTAAGTTAAATGAAACTGTCATTTTCTTAAGCAAGGTGCGAATCTAATTGCACATTTCGTACGGAATCAAATGTTTTTTTTATTATGTTTTTGTTTTCTTTAATACATTTGAGAGGCTTTTTGTTATTTTTTGACAGAAGGTTAAGCAAGGCTATGCGTTTATGCATATCCTCAAGAAGATAGTTATAAAGACTTTTGCGTTAAGTAATTAACTGCTTGTTTTCTACATTTGCAAAATAACTGCATATTTTTAATTTTTAAATTTCAAAAATAAACTTAGCCATCAGGCTTTATTAAATACGAATCAAGGTACATTAACACAAGGTAGACTCATTTGGGAGTGTAGACAAGCTGCTCTATAAAAAATCCCGACTTGTCAAAATTGTCTTCATATAAAACAAAAACACACGAATTTGACAGTTGGAGTTTATGTCTGTCCGCTAACGAGTCTACCTTGTGCTAATATACCTTGATACAAATTATATTTTTTAGTAGAAATGCTACTTTGATGCAACATTTTTGTTCATTGAAAACCGGTGCTGCTCTTAATGGAATTACTCTTTTCTTCTTCCTTTTTGATTTTTTTAAAAATCACTTATGTTAGTATAATTTACTTTTTGCTCCTTATATGGAGACAAATTGTATGTATATAAATCAAATTTATATTTGCTTAATTTGATTTTAAATCACGTGCTTTTTTAAATCACTCGTGCGATTTTGTGGTATTCTGGAAATCACACCGTTTTTGTGTTTCTCGATGTGCTATCGGCAATGGATAAGTACACCGTGAAAAACAAAAACGAAACACCACAATATCACACATGTGATTTTAAAACGCATGTGATTTGAAATCACGGACTTGAATTAGTGATTTACAGAACAGGCCTGTATAACTCTAATTTAACAAAAATATTTAATTTTTTTCATATTACAAATGTTTGTTTCACTTAATACTAACATACTTTTATTGATGATTCGTCTTTTTCTTTCAGAAAATTATAAATTAATTAACGTATTTCACCTGACTTAAAAAAAAAAAAACAATAAAAATTATATTTTTTCCGCAAAAATAGATCGCATTTTTTACTGATTCATATAAAAAAAAATTTCTTTGTTATCTTAAATATATTCCATTTACAAAGTGTTTTGCTTCTTCTCTATACTTATGAAATGTGATTTTACACTATTTTGCAATTTAGATAACCATATGAGCAGTTATTTTAGCTTATTTTTTCCTATAATGTTTGCCTACAAAAAAAACCAACACACACAATTTGATTGGTTAGGCCAACAAAAAAGTTTTACAAAAATAAAACATGTGTACAAAACACACACAGACTATTCGTGCTATGGTCGTGCAAATTGCCGGATCACAACAATAATACAAGTAAGGAGTGTTGCTAATATTATTTTTTTGCTCATTCCTCATGAGTGAGGAAACGCCAAAAAAATTTACCCCCCACGTTCATGAGTGAATGGGCAACAATTAACAATTCGTTCATGAATATGAAAAAAGTTAAAAAAAATTTTGATTTCCCATTCATGAGGAAATTTATGAATGAGTAAATAAGAATGATCTTATAAATTTGTCTGAACTCTGATAATCACAGACCCAAAAGAAATAAGAGCAACAGGTTTCGTTAAAACTTTTACGTATTCTTGCAACCGATCCAAAGGTCAAAATAACTGTAAAATGTATCTTCTAACTCGGAAGATCATTTGTATGGGGGTAGGTCAAATCATATACTGTATTCCACAAATTTTGACAGTATCGTGATTTTTGCTTAAGGGAAAAAACAACTACATTTACCTGATATGAACAAATACCATTCATGATTCTGACGCGATATATGTAATAAAATGAATGTCAGGGGTTATTATCTTTTGGGGTACATAAAAGTGATAAATGTTGTAAAAGGAACTTATTTAGTTTTTTAAAATTATTATCTAAAAATTTTAAGGAACTATAATTTTTTGGCTACATAACAATACAGTTTTCCACAAATTTTGACAGTGTCGTCCTTACACCTCTTGATAATAAAGGATATAAATGGTAATTATATATTTTTTACAAGAACAATCTTGAGGTGAGCTTTACAATGACAGCAAAATGTTAAGCTTCGTACACAATGATAGCAATAATTTCGTTGTTCTCCTATCTTATTTTTTCCCAAAGTATTTCATATATTTTCCTTTCATTTTTCGAACAAAAATTTAACTAAAGTTTTATTTTTTAGCAACAATGTGTGAGAAAATTTTAACACACCCTGCAGACTTTCCATTCTTATGTGTGAACAAGAACAAAACGTTGCATAGAGGAGAGTATTTGATCCAAAATCTTGGAAAAATTATTAAACGTGTTTTTTTAATTAAAGTTTGATACATATAAAAAATATATAAAAAATTTTGGTGGGTTCGTGTTTTTTTGCATTTTAAAGTAGTGAGCAGTGTTGCCAAAAGATTTTTTGAAATATACCTACGCATACTAAAAAAAATCCGATTTTTCCCTACACGTTTCAAAAATTTTCCCTACAAAAATCCCTACGCGTTTTAGTCATTAAAGTATTAGAAGAAACAATAGTTATAAAAAATTAATTTCGTTCGCATATGTTTAGTAAAGCTCTAACTAATAACAAAAGTAAATAATAAAACAAAAACAAAATTTATGTATGTACTTTTCTTTTAATTTAAAATTTTTTTTAACTCAATGAAAAAAACATATCAATAATCATTTATTAAGTTTACCAAGCGTTTTTCAAGTAAAATTTTCATAGAAAAATTGTTTAGAAAACCTTTATTAAAATAAAATTATTTTTATGAATACGGCAGGTAATCATTATATGATCACTTTAATTTAATTCAGGTACAATAGCAATAGGTTATTTTATAAATAATCGGCCATGTCATGGCAATCAAAGTTATGTGAAAATAAAATCGAACAAATTTTGAAAACTCTCTCAAAAAAATATTTCCTTTAATATACCTCAACTACTTTTGAATTCAGGAAAAGCTGCTTTCATTTTTGTAATAATTTAATTAAGAATCTTCGTCGATTTCAATTTCACGTTATTTCGATTCCCATGACATGGCCGTATATTTATGTATTTCTTTTGAACTGAATTGATAATTTGCAAAAATTATCTTATAATACAAATTAAACTAAAAGTTGTGTGGCTCAATTTGTATCACTTTCTTGTGGTCTCACTGCATCACCATTTGCATTGGGTAAAGCAAACATAATCCGAACCAGTTATGATAAATTTGGAAACACAATCTCGTCATTATGGTTTTTCATTATACCATTTTTATCGAAAACTGTTTCAACTTCATGTTTCAAAACAAATTAGTTTCACAATTTCAGAAAATTAATTTTATGCGATTGTTCCACACTTATACAAGAGATCATTGGGGCTTTAGTTAAATTGTACTCGTCTTTTTTTTTTTTGTCCCAAAATATGTTCGAGAATTAAGAATTCCATTTCTTTATATATTAAATCATTAATTAAAATTCATTTTTTGCATTTATTTCGTATACAATGCAATATGAGAAAAAATACCTACATTTTGGCGAATACAAAAAATCTGTCCGATTTTCCCTACGCTCCTATTTTAGTAACAAAAAACCCTACATGTAGGGATTTTTCCCTACTTTTGGCAACACTGGTAGTGAGTAACATTTTTGTTAGCATTGTAAAAACATTGTTACAAATATAAATTCGCTAAATAAACAAGCAAAAATTTGTATATTTTCTAACCTAAAATAGTTTTTGTGTTTTCATTTTAATACGACACTATTAAATTAATAAGACTAAATTTTTGTATATACAGCGTTGTAACATATTATTTAGAAGAGTCATAATTTCTGCCTGGGTAACTTCATTACGAACTACCAAATACTGGTATTTTCACAATTCCTTCCAGCCATTTAAGGCGCCCGTACACGACATGTATTTGTCATCTGACATGTCTAATTTTCAAGTCACATGTAATTGTTCATGTCTGTCAAAATTGCTATTTTACATAAGGTTTATAATATTCGGTCACAAACGTACATGTAATTTGCTTCTGACATTGTCTCTGTTTTTTTCGCATTGTTATTGCAGAAACCAAAGTAGTTCTCGGTTTCAAAGTAGCTTGCTGCCGCCACGAAAATATTTATTTGCGCCGTAAAATAATTTAGCCATCTTAACATTTTTTTCTTTTATTTTAAAGATACCAATTTAGAATTATATAATGAAACGGTTTTTATGTATATATTTACATAAATTCTATTCAATGGTGAGATGAGCATACATATGTATCTTGGTATTGTAAAATATTAACTTCAGCCGGCTAATGATTCCGTCAATAGTTGACGCCGCTGCCAGTTTCTTCCCGGTATAGATTTCTGATGTCAGATGGTTTGTCAGAAGAAAATAGAGCACGCTCTAATTGAAATTTTGTCAGATGACTTTCCGTCTGACTTTTACAGAAGCAAAGTTAAAAAGGCAACACACGACATGTATGTGTTTTGCAGTGGGAAATTTGACATGTCAGATGACAAAAACATGTCGTCTATACGCTCCTTTAGCGGAAGGGCTTAAAAATAGCGTCTAAAAAACTGCAGTCGAAACCAAAAAACTGTCGAACAAAAAATGAAAATTTGTGTACAACTTTTCGCTTTTTGAGTTGGTTTGACAACAACTGTTTACATTTAATGAATCAGAAGTAAAAGCAACAGTTTTTATGGCCAAGGACAAGTGAAGAAATGGAAGATATGGAAGTTTTTTTTTACTTTGACTGCAGTTTTTTAAACGCTGCTTAAAAACTGTCCTGTTTCCGATCTGCTGAATGCCAATATCGTGTAAAACATTATCTGAAATTGATCAAACAATGCTTTAGTGCTCCCATCTCCTTCACAGTTTGAAATTTTGCACAATTTTCAAACTAATAACTGCAATTTCTCGGCCTAAGCGTCTGTTCCTGTACTATTTGGAATTACCATACATATGTAAATTTATACGTTTATTTATATGGCAATTCTGGAGTGATGTTAGACACCATTGAGCGAACAAATGTTTTAACAATTGTGTTTTAACAAAAAAAAAAATATTGTCAATAGCAGTCTTTACTATTATGTACTAATAATATAAATGACGTTTTTTTTATTTAGTTTTGATTGAAATTTTAACTTTAATTTTAAATGTTTTAAAAAATTAATTATATTTTATTGTTTTGGGCAAAATTTGTAAACGCTTTCTTTATTAAAAATTTGTTTATGTACTTGTGAACAAAAACTGTTGCTATATTGTGAACAATCAGTGAAAATGTTGCTGTCATTTTGAATCCGACCTTAAACTTAAAAAACATTTATTTATGATTTTAAAGTTTTAAGAACTTTTTAAATGTACATGGAAATATGTATAAAAATATTTTAAAAAAAGATTTCCAAAACAAATTTTCTATTAAAATTTTACGTTTTGTAAAATTAATACAAAATCATGGTTGAATACGTGGGACGGGTTTTTTTTAGCATGATATAAAATAGAAGGTAGTTTTTTGCCCTAAAGTTTTTATTATTTTTATTTGTAAATGTTGTTTTAATGGGTTCCAAAATTTTTTATAAATAAATTAATATAGTTTTTAAATATTTCTTATTGCTACTTTTTAGAAATAGAGCAGTTTAAAAGAAGTAAGAAGGTATAGTCGGTCAAGCCCGACCATATAATGTCGTACATACAATGTTAACAATACAAATGTTTAAGACTTTTTTTTTATACCCATTTACCCATATGCATCTAAACTTTAGATGCATGTAAGAGTCCATTGTGCCGAATAATTTTATCTAGATACCTACAAAAGATATAAGATTTTTTTTCTCTTTAAGTGATTATTAGGGAGGGAAGAAGGTAGCGGATTTATAAGGGACCAACACAAAATTCTGATATAGTAGCTATAATAAAAGTTATCGTAGTTTCTATCAGTACTAACATTTTTTATTTCGAAAGTGTTGTTTGTATTGGGGCTTTGTTCAAATATGCCGCAGAACTAAAACAGGACCATGTGAAGAAAGGCGCTCGGAGATCACTATATATGTAGATAACCAGGCGGCGCTTTAGGCTCTGAAAGGTTACTTTGTAAGGTCTAGGCTCGTGAACGATTGTAGTAGGGCGCTAAGGCTCTTATCATGGATAAGTATTCGGTAGGATTTTGATGGGCAACGGGCTACTCCAACATAATCGGTAGTAAATCGGCCGCGATAACAGTCAGAAATGGATGGTACGGCGAAATCGACTTGCTTTATCTCCTTAAGGTTTCTATTTAGGCAAGGTAAAGTAGTTAATCATTCAAAGAACTTAAAATGCACGGAGGAGCAGAACGGACCACATTGTATCATGGACGTAGGGGCAGGAACTGAACAATGCAGATTCGAAGGGGATGTAAAAGACCATGATACGTATAATCGGGCATTTTGGACATTTGTAGGAAGTTTGATGGTGCGGAGGAGGAGATATTGACAGTTGAGGACATTTTTCCCCCTATCCGAATCTTTAAAATAGTAGGTTGTTGTTGTTGTAACAGCTCGACTTGTATTGGTGTTGCTGAGTTGACAATCTTTGGTAGGCGCAATTGATGCTCCGAGTCGTTCCGATACGTAGACCCTATTGACGCGGGAACGAAAATAGTAGGTAGGAATAGGTGGTTCGTCGCTTCCTGGTCGAATTAGCTCTTGAGTCAGAATATGGGGCTAACGAAGGGTGATGGTCTTCTTTTTTTTTTTGTTCCGAGTCTCCGAGCGAAAATGTTTAAACTTTGATATTGTTACAAGTAGAACTGTTGTTCATAATTCTTATACGATAAACAGTTTTATTTGGTTTAATATCTTTAGTTTTTCTAAAATCTTTTTGGATGAAGTTTCCTCACGATCTGGCCTAAGCAACCAGTGAAATGCGCAATAGAACAGCTTATCCCATCAACAATAAATTTCAGTGTTTTTATCAAGAATAAAAATTTTGAACTAAGCACGAATAACAAAATCTTTTAAAAAGAAAATGTATAGTTTAAACTTTACACCAACCTTCCTTATCTTACTTTTGTCGAATATTTACCGAATCCATAAAAAACGTAAGATGATATAGGTTGCAATTAAAAATTTTTGGGCCAACTTTAAATATACTTCTAAATAACAACGTAATAAAATGGTTTATGGACACAACGATTCTTTGCAGGAAAGAAGATTCTTTAGGGGCTGTGTAAAATTATGGACTAATACTCACCATTTTAAAAAGTGAAAAATGGACCAAAGTTGCATACAAAATAACATGGTACATAAGTAAATTTTAACAGACTTTTTCATTGCTCCAAAATTATTTTTGAAGCATGGGACATACAATTTCAATAGTTTTTACAAAATTTAGCAGTGACAGTCCAATGCTTGGACAGCCAACAGTTAAGTTTGTTTTTCTGATTGCAAATTATAATTTGTGAATAACAAATTGTATAAGCATCTCAAGACTATTAATAATGATTTGCTAGACAATCAAAAATGTTTGAATTACTTTACAAAAAATAATGTGTAGGTAAAAATAGATTGCTTCTTAAGAAAAACTTTTGCAAAAATGGAAGATTAAGATAATTTCAGGGGATCTTTATTCACCATTTTTACATAACAATTTATATTTTACTTAAGCAAACTTAAACAAAAATATATTTGGGAGTTCTCAATAAGCAATTCTGCATTGTTGAACTTTATAGAATATGAAACTATGTAGTTACAATTCTAATCGGTCACTTTATTTTTGTAACGAAGTAATCTTTAAGTTAAAAAGACTCATGCATATTATCATAATTTTGTTAAACAGATTTTAAAAATCGTTTTTTTTTTTTAATGAAACATATAAGTTTAACATTTCATAAATATAGAAAAACCTTGATTATCCGGGTTTTTGGAATATGAATAATTTCTATTTGAGATTAGGGGAGGATATCGGTCAGTGGATGATAGGGACCCATGCATGAGGATGGGTCTTGATAATAATGTATACAGTAGAAGTTGTCAGCACGAGAAGAAAACGGTATTTCACTTCCTTTGCCGATGATCTGGTCTCAGGAATATCAGGATGAGGCATTTTGGGAGACCTGAGTTGCCCTGTTTGGATGTTCAATCTAAGGTAGAACTAATGGGTCGATTACGGATGGCAAAACTACTGAAGTTTTTTGAAGCCCTCTGATGGGCTTATAAGCTAAAATTATGTATATATTAATTTTCTTATTTGTGTGTTCCTCTTTTTTTGTCTATCCAGAGTTTTTTGAAGCCTTCTGATGGGCTTATAAGCTAAAATTGACATGCATATAGTAATACACCTAGGCCAAATCCTAATGTAGCCTGATTTTTGTCCTGTTGGTCCTGTTAAACTTTTTTAAATTTTACATTATGTATGTTTAAGCCCCCCTAATAACATGGGAATCTGAAAATTGTCTTGCATATAGTCCTAACAAAGGAACTTACCCTGAAGGAATCGTATCTAAGATTTTTGGACTACGGGCGGAGAAGGGGTGTGGCAAAATTTTGTTATTTTACCATTTAGCTAATTTTGAAGCACCTGAAGATCGATGAATCATTGCAAAGATTGAACAGGCTGCCTAAAGATGTCTTTGAAGCAAACTTAGCTGAAGTTTTGGAACAAGAGACTGGGATCAAAAATACTAACAAGCGGCAACAACAAACAGTAGAGGCTTTGATACATCTATTAAATAACGTCTTATAGATGCCACGTTTACCGCCTCTTGTAATTCTTCAAAGAACATGTCCACAAAAGTAATCTCTTATCTCATTTAACTTTTTTTTACTTTGAATTACTTTTTGGTTGTTTTTTTAATTTGTTATAATTATTTTTGTTGGATATATTCCCTATCCCTACTGCAGCATTCCAAATTACTAATATGGCAACTCTGTCATCTTTGACATTTTGCTTTTATAACTTGTTTTTTTTTATTACTTATCATTCAATCTTTTCCGGTTTTATAACCTCTTAACTTTAAATTGAACTTTATCAATAAATATTTTGTAGTTGAATTAAATCAACATCACTGCATTTTTTCTTTATGGGCCCAGAACCCAGTAAATTTACCCATAATTATATTTTTGTTTAAAGTTTTAAAGAATTATGGCAGATGTAAAAACATCAGTGGCAAAGCTTAATGCTGTAAATTACTTCACGTGGAAGTTTAAGTTGGAGATGCTATTGATAAAGGAGGGTGTCTGGGAGGTTTTAGCAACACCAAAGCCAGCAATAGGTGATGATGCATGGATAAAGAAGGACAACATCGCGAGAGCAACAATATCTTTGGCGGTAGAGGATGACCAGTTGCATCTAATAAGGCAAAGCAAAACGGCGGCAGAGATGTGGCAGAATTTACAGAATTACCATGAAAGGAAATCTTTAAGTAATAAAGTTGGTATAATGCGAAAAATCTGCAGTATGCGTTTGGAAGACAATGGTGATATAAAGGTTCATATTGGTACGATGATTGATTTGTTTCTTAAGTTGCAAAATTTGGGTGAAGATACTTTTAGCGAAAAATGGAACATTGCTATGCTGTTAAGTAGTTTGCCTGCCAGTTACAATAGTTTGATTACTGCACTAGAATCACGGTCTGAAGAGGATTTAACGATTGGATATGTTGAATCAAAATTAATTGAAGAATATTCTAGACGCAAAGGTGGCGATTCCAATGATTCACAAAAGGCTATGCTGGTATCCAACAGAAAACAAAGTTCAAATATAGAGTGCTATTTCTGTCATAAAAAGGGTAACTTAAAGAAAAATTTTATTAAATACAAAGAGTGGAAAAGAAAACAGCCACAACAAAAGGCAAATACGGCTGCAGATAATGATTTTTGTTTGGTGACAACTGAAAGTTCTGGCAAGTGGATAATAGATTCCGGTGCGTCCTGTCATATATTCAATGATAAAAGGTTATTCGTGAACATAGATAGTGATCTGCGAAAAGAAATAGTTTTGGCAAATGGTGAGAAAGTCATATCAAGTGGTGAAGGTACAATAAAAATAAAACTGAAAAGAAATAACAACGACTACAACAACATAAAATTTGAAAATGTGCTGTACGCCCCTACAGTAAACATGAATATATTATCAGTTAAACAATTAACAAGAAAGGGTTGTATGTCGATTTTCAAGATGAAAAGTGTATTGTACGAAAAGATGGTAAGGTAGTTATTTATGCAACTTCTGATTCAGGGCTGTATTTATGTCAAATTGAACACCATTTAAACCTTACTAATGTATGCTCAAGAAACTGTATCCATTATTGGCATAAAGTTTTAGGTCACCGGGACGCGAAAGCCATTGAAACTATGAAGCTAAAGAATCTGGCAGATGGTTTAGAAATTAGCAAGTGCGAAGTAAACGATTCCTGTCAAATTTGTCCTGTTGGTAAATCAACTCGTACACCATTTCCCAAAAAAGATGGGGTAAGTTCAGAAAACAGATTTGATTTGATCCATACTGATTTATGCGGCCCGATGGAAATTGCTACCCCAAGCGGTAATCTATACATATTAACATTTATAGACGATTATAGTAGATATTGCCATATAAATTTGCTAAAGTACAAATCTGAAGTTCCCGAAAAATTAAAAAGTTTTGTTTCCTTGATCAAAACAAACTTTGGTGTTAAACCAAAAACATTCAGATCTGATCGTGGTAAGGAATACATAAATAAAGAGATAATTAATTTTTTGGAAAATGAAGGGATACAGATTCAATATACAGCCGGCTATAGTCCGGAGCAGAACGGGGTCGCGGAACGCAAGAACCGGTCGCTTATCGAAATGGTAAGGTGCATGCTAGCGGAGGCAAAACTACCGGGCGAATTATGGGGTGAGGCGGTA
This sequence comes from Pollenia angustigena, assembly GCA_930367215.1. Classification (NCBI taxonomy): domain Eukaryota; kingdom Metazoa; phylum Arthropoda; class Insecta; order Diptera; family Polleniidae; genus Pollenia; species Pollenia angustigena. The sequence continues at coordinate 120,039,691 of OV884059.1, read as the reverse complement.
TCTACATCCAATTATTTGCAAAATAGAATTCTTACTCGAACAACAGGGGTCACTCCATATGAAAGAATGTTCAATAAAGTTCCCGATTTAAGCCATTTAAGAATCTTTGGTGAAACAGGTTTTGTTCATATTCCCAAAATAAAGAGAAAGAAGTTGAGTGAAAAATCTGTTAAAATGATTTTCGTTGGATATGATCCACAATCAAAGGCTTATCGAATGGTTGATGAAAATCGTAGAATCCATATTTCACGAGATGTAAAATTTACAGGCAAAATTGAGGGATTCAATGAAAAAGATAAAACCTGTTCTAACGAATTTGAAATTTTCTTTAAAGGAGCTGTTGAAGTGGAAGAAAATAATTCTGGGGAGGAGTCTGATGATTCGTTTGAGTCGTTTAATGGGTTTGATAGTGATGAGAATCGCACAGATAACTTAAAAGGTATAAGAAAATCTAAACGTAAAACCTTACAAAACCACTCCCACCACACAGAATAAAGGACTTAAGATCCAGAATTAAACTGGTTGACAATTTAGAATAAGAAGGGGTGTTGGATATATTGGCCTATCCCTACTGCAGCATTCCAAATTACTAATATGGCAACTCTGTCAACTTTGACATTTTGCTTTTATAACTTGTTTTTTTTTTTATTACTTATCATTCAATCTTTTCCGGTTTTATAACCTTTTAACTTTAAATTGAACTTTATCAATAAATATTTTGTAGTTGAATTAAATCAACATCACTGCATTTTTTCTATAATTTTTAGTTGCCAAATTGTCAAAGTAGCATTATCAATAACTTTTTGGCAATTTAACAATGTTGCCGTACCAAATCCCAATTTAAATGTCAGTTGCGTTGTCAAAAAATGTCATGTAATCGACCCATAAGGCTGTTTTCTTCAGCAAGAAATCGACGTGGTTTCAAGCTGCAATGAAGTTTGGGGAGAAGTCTGGTGAATACTGGCTTTACTCTGTTCACTTGACCCAAGTGAGCTGTCCTTGTGTCGCCTGCCCATCGACCCTTACCGAACCTATGTATGTGTGGAAAGCTGCATTAGTGTACTTAAGCATAAAAGTGCAAAACGACCAAATTAGAACTTAAAATTTTATGTACTAACTTAGACATTTGTGCGCATTTCTAACTTAATCGAACGATGTGTTAATCATTATCTAATGAGTGAGTTATATGCAAAATATTTTGTAATTCCTATTTACAAATATAGGTCTATGCATATATATATATATGTATACTATATGGGGGATTTCATGTCAAGTGACCCAACTTTTAAAATCGATGTCTTCCGATTTTGATGAAATTTGCAACAAAAATTTAAAAAAACAAGAAAATTTTTTTAGAAATATTGATAAAATAGCTATCTAAGCTACTTGGACAAATTTTGCTAACACCAATTGGTAATAAGTTACATGTATGAGAAAGAACACCTGTTTGGCCAAAATGTCAAACTTTGACCCCCTCTAACTCTAACTTTTTGACCGATCTTATTGAAAATTTGTGATAAACTACTATCCAATAGAACTATCGGAAGATATCGATTCCAAAAGTTGGGTCACTAGACATTAAATATATATTCACATATTTATATGTGGCTCCTAAAAAGAACAAAGGGCCACATATTAGTTGTGGTTTCAGTAACAGTGTTTCTTTAAGACAAAACAACTTATTGGGCCACCTTGTAGGACTCAAACACCTTTAAGACTCAAAAGTTAGATTTTTATAACAACTTTTAGGTATTAAGCTTAAATTTTAAAATGTTCTTTATAACTAATCTATTTTTAAATCGATTTTTTTAGTTTTTCTAATCAAATAAAAAAGCAGTTTCCATTCAATCATACAAAATACATAAGTATGCAATATAGCAACCCCCAAAAGTCGATTTATTAAAATAAATCGATTTACATTTGTTTAGTGCGGGGTAAAATAATGGACATAATTACTAAATAAGAAAGAATATATAACCCTTAACCAAACATTTAAGGGGTCTTGGCGAGTCATTTTCCTGTAAGGGCTTTTACGAGCAAATGGGACAATACCATACCGGACTTCTGCAGATTTTGCGATGATTCTGAGGAGCTAGAGACGATCGGGCATGTACTGTGCCACTATCGTAGGATGCAGGGTCTCAGACGGAAATGGGTAGGAGGTAGATTTTACGACGAACTGGGGTTTATCGCTGGATGTAATCCAGCTGATCTACTGGGGTTTGTCAGGGAAATAGTGCGGTTGTTTCTGTTGAGGGGACTGCAGAGAGGGTGATAGTTCTACGTGGTACCTACTAACTTTCCTAATTCTATTCACCTCTTATTTATTTTCTTCACTTTTCTTTTTCTCTATCTTTTTCATTGAAGGGATTCACAATGGACCGCATTGGTTTCCGAGCGGAGGTGTGCCCTTGGCACATAACCCTTCTTAACCTAACCTAACATTTTAGCTCTATTTTTGTTACCGTATTTATCTAAAACTCCTTATTTCGGGAGGACAGCTAGTTGAAATCATACGTCGATTGACCTGATTAAAAAAAAAAAAAACAAAAAATAAATAAAGAATATTTAAGTTGGATTTTATCGTGCCAAACCCCATAATCGATGACACTTGTTTGGAGGGAGGGGTGGCAGATAAAAGAATTGACGGATTTGGCTTTTTTCAATTTTAAATACTCATTATAGATATCGTCAGCTCAGAATTGGTTTGGCGCATTTTATGGTTAAATTACCATGATATGCGCCAAGCCAATTCTGAGCTGACGATATATAAGAAATAGCTAAGTTAGATTTGGTCCAAACCCATTATTTTAAGAAGAAAAAGGGTGTCATTTGTCTATAATTCGGTCTTTTTGCTGGATCTAGGGCAGTAACCTATCCTAACGAAACTTGGTGGACATATTTACATTAACATTCTTTGCTAAATATTTAAGATTTATGCGGGTTTTCTTTTAGACAGGAGTAAGGTCTGTGTATGGACCATGATATTTATTATCTGGGACTACGGATAAGTATGTGTAGGATGGGTGAGAACACAGAGGATTCAAAAAGTTGAGGTTTATCTCGAGCTGTGGACTCGAGAATCTGATGGCATTCATAAGAATAGCCTGGCTGTAAGATAGGAACTTGAGCGTAGGATTTTATAGGTCTATTATGTTTTACTGCATTTTATTACATGGTTTCGAATAGATTTCGCAACTTATAGATTTCGTGATTTTAATTGCGATATAGTTGTTATGTTTTTGCACGTTTGCTTTAACGCAAGGGTGCAAATTGTAACGCGAATTACCTTAATGTTTTAACAAAAAGGCATCTCTGGTACTCTAGTATTCAGTGACCAAATTTGGCTTATAACAAATATTAGAGAAATATTTTAATAAATTCTAATTATCTGCGCAATAGTTATTCATACTTAATGTTTTTCAAGTTTTTAGGCATGTTATTTATTTTTTTTATGCATTATTGTTTGCATTTTTATATTTTTTTTTTGCAAAAACATTCATAAAATTTAATTTTTTTAAATTTCATTTTTTTCTTAGCACAAAAGTCACAATTATATTCATGTTAAACGGACTTACATTTTAAGGCATTACACACGGGACGACAAACTGATAAAATGGTTTCAAAAATTTGAAATTGGGCAACGGACAAGCGGACGAACATCAACAAAAACCTAATTCAAGAGGTACAATAATATTTATGCTTAACGGACTCTAATTTTTCTAGGTGTTGCACACGGAACGGCAAACTGGCAAAAAGATTCCAATAATTTGGAATTGGGTTTATCTACAACAGACAGGCGGACATCGACAAAGAACTAACTTAAAAGATACAATAATATTTGTGGTTAGCAAACTCAAATATTTTTAGGTGTTGCACACGGAATGAAATAATAAATCCAAAATATGGAATTGAGTTTATTTTACAAAGACATGTGGACATAGACAAAGGGCCTTACTGCAAAGGTACAATACCATTTATGGCTAACGGACTCCAATATTTTTGATGTTACACATGGAATGGCAAACTGACAAAATGATTCCAATAATTTGAAATTGGGCAACGGACAGGCGGACGGACATCGGTTGAACTCTAATTTTTCTAGGTGTTGCACACGCAACGACAAACTGGCAAAAAGATTCCAATAATTTGCTATTGGTTTTATCTTCAACAGACAGGCGGACTTCGACAAAGACCTAACAGGCTCTTTCTTATATTTCTAGGTGTTATACATTATACAAAGCCAAACTGACAAAATGAATCCAATAATTTGGAATTAAGTTTATTTCTAACAGACAATTGGATATAGACAAACCCTTTACTCAAAAGGTACAATAAACTTTATGACTAACGGACCGGACCCTAATAGTTTTAGATGTTACACACGGAATGACAAACTTTTAGATAACCTCAATAATGGCAGGTCCTAGAATTTTTAGGTGTTACACATGAAATGCCAAACTGACAAAATTAATCCAATAATTTGGAATTAAGTTTATTACCAACAGACAGTTGGATATAGACAAACCCTTTACTCAAAAGGTACAATAAACTTTATGACTAACGGACCGGACCCTAATACTTTTATATGTTACACACGGAATCACAAACTTTTAGATAACCTCAATAATGGCAGGTCCTAGAATTTATAAACTTAAATTAATTTTTTGGTATAACACTAGGCATGAAATTCTCATATATACCAGTTAATTAATGAGTTTAAAAAAAAATTTAGAAGCGCACTTATGAATTTGTTATTCATCATATAAGTCAACGAATACAGCAACATTCGATATGTACTAAACTCAAATTTAATCTTTCTTTATACGCGCACATGCTTAACATGATTAAAATTTGTTTGTGTTAAAATAAAAAAACTAAAAATAAAAGGTAAAAACAATTTAATAACCCAATATGAAAATTAACATAAAATTTCTTATTGAACGGAAAAAATTAGGTATTCCCAGTCAGAAATTAAAAAAAATTAAGTAGATTTTGCAAATTAAAGTATGTAAAGGTTAATTCCAATAATACTAATTTTTAACGGATGGACAATTATGTTGAAATATATTTTGGATAAAAATTTTTTATTAAATATTTACCAGATTTTTACATAATTTTATAAAGGTAAAAGTCATTGTAAATTTGTATAATTCGACCCAATTTTTATTAATCACGCCAGTATTGAAAATTTTCTTCACTCTTTTACTCTCGTCGGTTAATTCAATACTTGCGCAAGAAAACAAATTCTGTGTCAATTAGGTATACAAGATTTTCTGCCAGCTTAACGATATCGAACGTCATCGTTCGCATAGGAAATTACATTAAAAACAAAAACAAACTTCGAAGAATGTTCGAATTTTGTTTTTGTTTCAAATGTAATTTTCTATGCGAACGCTGACGTTCGAAATCCATGAACAGGCTGTTTAAATTTAAAAAAAATAAAGCCTAAAAATCTTTATTATTAAAAGATAAAAATAAATAAACACCAATATTTTTAATTTATTGTTCTTTAAAGTAGAATGAATAATTCATAACATTTATTCACTAAAATTCTAAATAAACGAAAAGTTGTCGTTAAAAGTTAAATATTTTTTAAATGTTCTTTTTTCTGCTATTTACTTAAACGTTAAGTAAAGTGATATTCAAATTATTAATATTTATGTTGTGGTTGGTATTATAAGATTACGATTACGCTACAGCAGGGCTGTATACTTCAAAATTCGTTAATGAAAGAACAGGGAATATTGTAAGTCTTTCATTTAGTTGAATAGAGACAGGGAGAGAGAGAGAGCATGTGTTCAAAGACTATGCTTTATGTATATGATCTGTTATTTTCATTTTAATTGCGGCGATTCCTGTTCATCCTCTTTTTGTTATCATTGGAAAATCTAGGGTTACCATTACCGCTATAAAAACCCATATTATGTGTACGATAGAATAAGTTTTGCAATGAAAAGAGACGAAAAGAAATGGAAAATAAATTCCAAATGTTAACTGGTTTGTTTTTTATTTTTTTTTTTTTAATAATATGACAAAAAATAAAGAGAAATATAATAGTAGCGCGACTATTGAACTGAGACAAAGAATAGTAAGTTTTGGTAAACTTCAAGTTTGACACCTAATTACCTTAATCATCCCGTTTTCAAGCGCTTTCATTGCTTTTGAAGTGGTTAGGCTTAAGATGGGAGGTGTTTTTGAAATTTAAAAACGGTGATTTTAAGGTCAATACAAAAATGTAGAAGGTGAAATGTTCGAAAACACCTAAATAAAGGCCGTTTTTGAGCGATATTAAGGACAAACTTTAGAAGAACATTCTAATACATTTTACAAATTGGCATTTTCACGCCCTATTTTTCGCACATCACGCCACCAAGCAATTGAGCTTGCATTTTAGACCCATGTTGTTTAAAATGTTCCTTTCTTTCACCAAAAGAGCAACTATTAAAACATACATATGTATATAAATTAATTTTTGAGAAACAATTTAAAATGCTTGGTAGCGTAACGTGACAAAAAGTAGGCTTTTCTGCGGAAACGCCTATATTCAAAATGGCTCTCATGCTATTTACAACATTTTATATTTAACGGCGAATTCTTATTTGTATTAACCTATAATTCATTATTTTTTTATTGCTATCGTAAATAAAATTTACTTCGAAGTTTTTTCCTTTTCCCTAAAAAATTTATCGGTTAAACAAAAATATTGTGCAATAGGGGGTTTCTATTCATCAATATTAATAACTTTTTTGTTATTAAATTAAATCATTTACTTAATAAATTTTTAGTTGCACTATCGTAAATAAAAAAAAAACTTGAAAAACTGAAAAAGATTTGTCTCTCGTTCAACAGTGGGTCAATAGAACAATATTGAAATCAATTATAGAATTTATAATTTCTAACACAATAAAGAGGAAATGGAAACAAATTCATTATTATGCATTTTACAATTATTGGATAATAATAAAAAAATAATTTTGCATTATTAAATTAATTCATAACATATTACTTTTATACTAAAAATATGTATTTAAATAGGGGTAGGTTAACGTCAATCCTCCACCAATGTTGATATAATTAATAGTCCTAATTAAAAAAAAAATTGGAAAACTAATTACCGCATATATTTAATTTAATTTAATTTGGGACAGAAAAAAATAAGATTTTCTTAAGATTAACAGACAGACTTCTGGTTTAAATTATATGCTTAAAACAAAAGCTACAATGGTGGAGACGAGCAGTAAGATTTTTTTATTTAGATTTTTTTTTAAATGTACCTGGAAAAAGTATATTAAAAATGTTTTTTAATTATCTTACCCTTTAACCCAGGAATCGGGTTGATCTTTAGCCTGCATTCTATCATCAGCGTCTAAATTGGCACCTTTAGAAACATCGTTACGTCTGAAGGGATTGCTGGTGTTTCGATTGACTGTACCATTGTCATCAGAATTGGTGCCATCTGTTTTAGGATTATTCCTATTGTCTGATCCATCGCGTTTATTAAAAGAATCATTACGACTATTTTTGGAGCCATCACGTCTATCATTTGAGCCACCCCGACCGTTATTACGTCTGTTGCCATCACGGCTATTGCGATTGAAATTTCCTCCAGGGCCATCGTTAGAGGCAAAATTGGGACCATCGCGTCCAAAATTGCGTCCGGAACCATCATTAGAGCCACAGTTGGGACCATTACCAGAAAATTTTGAACCAGGTCCATCATTGGATACAAAGTTAGGTCCATTTCGCCCAAAATTGCGTCCAGGTCCATCATTGGGACCAAAGTTAGGTCCATTGCGTCCAAAATTGCGCCCTGATCCATCATTGGGTCCAAAATTAGAACCATTTGGTCCAAAATTGCGATTGGAATTATCATTGGGGCCAAAATTACGGCCAGGAGCATTAGGTCCAAAGTTATTGCCACCACGGAAATTGTTATTTTGCCCAAAGTTATCCGGTCCATTGGGACCCCAATTATTACGGCTATTTGGGCCCCAGTTATTGGGACCATTGGGGCCGAAGTTATTGTTGGGACCATTAGGGCCGAAGTTATTGTTGGGACCATTAGGGCCGAAGTTATTGTTGGGACCATTAGGGCCGAAGTTATTGTTGGGACCATTAGGGCCGAAGTTATTGTTGGGACCATTAGGGCCGAAGTTATTGTTGGGACCATTAGGGCCGAAGTTATTGTTGGGACCATTAGGGCCGAAGTTGTTGGGACCATTAGGGCCGAAGTTATTGCTGGGGCCATTAGGGCCGAAGTTATTGTTAGGGCCATTTGGACCCCAGTTATTTGAACCATTAGGACCGTTAGGACCCCAATTGTTAGAACCCCAATTGTTGGGACCATTGGGTCCGAAATTGTTATTGGGACCATTAGGTCCGAAATTGTTATTGGGACCAAAATTATTATTTGGGCCTACCATGCCACTTCTATTTTCACCACCACTGTTAGCACTTAAATTCGAATTCAAATCATCGCCAGTCTCCGAACGATTAGAGCCCTTATCACGTAAACTATCCATTGAGGTAGCATTATCAACCTCTACATTAGCATTATCGATTTTTTTTTCACCTCCCTCACCTTGTTTACGTTGCTGCCATTCGGAAAATGACATTTGGCGTCCATCAACATCTTGAGGCTTTAATGCGTCACTGCCCTTGGCGTGAGCAACAGCTTCTGAAATTCTTTTCAAGAAGTCTGGATCACTTAAAGTTTTAGCTAAATCTGGCAAAGCATTTGATGATGCTGGAGCTGTTGTCTGCTGTTTAACATCATTTACATCAGTCATATCGGGTTTATCAACTTTTATATCAAATAAAGATGGAATTTTCTTTGGAGTTGCTGCAGGAGCAGATTGATTTTTAGCGAATTTATTTTGTTCTGTTTGCTTTTTAGTGTCTATTTTCGATGGCTCCACATCTTTTGTTGGACATAAAGAACTATCATCGGTCAAATCTAAGCCAGGAATACCATCCACTTTTTTAAAGATTTCCGACATGTTGCCCTTATTTTCTTCAACCTGTACTACATCGGCATCGGCATCAGCATCAGCATCGTCATCATCCAAGTTAATGACCTCTGTACATTCAATTGGTTTCATTTTATTGGCTGGAGCTGGTGCATCAAAGCGGCTTTTACGTTTTCCTAGCGCTGTTGTGGTGTTTTTCTTTTGTTGTGGAGTAGCAGTGTTAATAGTTTCATCATTGCATATATTCTTATCTTCAAAATTTTCTTTTTCAATCGTTGATTCATCTAATGATTTAGATGTTTCTGGTAGTATTTCTTGATCATTGGTTACTATATTTTGTTGAATGTGCTCCGGATTTTTTTTTGAAGTTGAGCTTTGTTGACTGCCTACTGAATCGTTTCTTTTCCTACCGGGAGAATCGGTATTGTTAGTGTTTTCATTACCAACACTCTGAGTTCTCGGAAGATTTGGTGAAGGTTGTGCTGGCGGTTGGTTTGGATCTTTACCCATTTGTTCCAGTTTACGTCTGCGCATTTGCTCACGTCTTTCAGCGATACGTTTACGTTGTTTTTCAAATTCCATTTCGTAACGCTTGTACATTTCTCTATCAGGATGATTGGCATTGGCTTTTTTCCAATCTTCAAATTGTTGTTCCCATTGACGGAACTGACGATCAAACATTTCTTCATCTAAGTCGGTAACTTGACCGCGATTGCCAGAAACAGGGCCAGGACCATCTCTTTGATTCGGGCCATCATTTCGTCCACGATTATTTGGTGTATTATTCTCCCAGTTATCGGGACCACTGTTGGGGCCTCTTCTATTACGACCGCGATCATTTGAACGATTGTTACCACTATTATTTTGTCCAAAACTGCGGTCGTTTCGTTCACGTTCATACGGGTCATCATTGGGAGTATCATTCCAGTTGTTAGGTCCACGATTATTGGAACCAAGGTTTCGATCATTAGGTCCGCGACTATCACTCCAGTCGTTGCGTCCATTATTACCTCGATTATTGGGTCCATCATTCCAATTATTACGGCCACGATTATTAGGTCCTTCGTTCCTATTAGTTGGACCAACGTTATTAGGGCCTTCATTCCAATTGTTGGAACCACGATTATTGGGACCATCATTATAATTATTTGGACCTCGATTATTGGGACCCTCATTCCATTTGTTTGCACCACGGTTATTGGGACCCTGGTTCCAATTGTTTTGACCACGATTGTTAGAACCGAAGTTTCTGTCGTTGGAACCACGATTATTTGGATTATCATTCCATTCGTTGCCTTCATTGTTACCTCGATTATTAAGTCCATCGTTCCAATTGTTTGACCCGCGTATATTGTTGGAACCTTTAATATTTTGTCCGAAGTTACGTTCGTTTGGACCTTCACTAAAATTATTTGGAACACGATCACTATTATCTTCCATATCATTCCAATTTTTTGTATTACGATAATTGGGGCCATCATCATTATCTGCTTCCATATTTTCCTGCTCTATGGTAGCATTACTAGCAGAGAGTGCTTCTTTATCAGCATTACTATTTGGATTTAGACCCTTATCGCCCCTATTATTGGGGTCGAAATTGCGGTTATTATTCCAATTATTTGGTGGACCATTATCATCACTAATATTTTTGTTATTATTCCAATTAGTATTTGCACGATTATTAGGTCCATTACGATTTCCAGCTTGATTGTTGTTCCAATTGTCGGCACCGCGATTATTTGGTGGTCCCTGCCAATTATTTGGCCCATCAGACATGTTTTGCCCACGACTACCGCTGTCATTATGATTATACTGAGAATCATCGGAATTGGATTGAGTTAGAGGTGGGAGCCCTCCGGGGCCACCCCAAGGTGGTTGTTGGAATTGCTGTTGATTCCTATGGGAATTATTGGCGTTAACATTTTGTCGATTGAAGTTTGGTGGTGGTTGATTATACGACTGGGGTTGCCATGTTGGTGGTTGTGTTGATGGTACAGTTCCTAGAGGATAATTTGTAGGATTTAAAGCGCCTGCGTTGGGACCTGGGGCTTGTGGTGGAGGCGGTTGGTTATACAATTGAGGTTGCCCAGTTATCTTATTACTTGGTGCACTTGGTGGTGGTTGTTGATAATATGTTGATGCAAACGCTGGCGCGGAAGCTGCAGCTGTAACGGCCGGGGTAGCAGTTGTGGAGGATTGAGCCATCTCCATTTCACGTTTGTACTACGATATAATAAAAAATAGTTTAAGTTTTGCGTAAAAGTTAAATATATGTATACCCACTTGTTCTCCGTATTGGGCATGCCATCTAGCATATTCTTCTTGATACTTTTGCCATTGCTGCCAATGCTGTTGTAAAGCATATTGTTGTTCCGGAGTCATAGCTGCATATTGGGCTGCAGTATACTGAGAGTAAGGATTTGCACCGCCAACATTAACTGCTGCCGAAGCAGTAGGAGCAGCTGGTACCGTAACAGATGGCATGGGGGCTGCTGGTACTGCCACACCCACAGCCGATGGTAACATTGGCCCTATGATAGGTGCTCCAGCAGTTCCACCGCTTGGTTCCTGTGGTGGTGGTGGTGGGGCCGTGGTAGGCAGTGGAGGCGCGCCTGCATATTGGGACCATTGGTTCCACATTTTTTTCTTTTTAATAAGAGTTTTTTACCTATTGAAAATTTTTTTCTTTTTTTTTAACTTTTCTTTTGAAAAAGTAATGTTTTATCAATTATGTATTGATATTTTTTATATTCTTATAAAAGTTTTTTCAACTTTATCAGTTTTATTTTACTTTTACAAAATTTTTAACTGTTTTTCTAATAATTTTTATTAAAATTTGTGTTTTTATGAAGAAATCCTATTTTTTCAATTGTAATGAAAAATTTTATTTTGCAAGAAAAAATTCTGTCGCCATTTTTAATATTAAAGAAAACTAGAGATGGTAAAATATTTCGATAGCAAGACAATAACTTTGGTTATGATAACAAAACATTATCTGGTTGGAACTTAAAAATGTGTATACTTGAGGGTTACACGATCAAGTTTTGGCTATCAAGTTTTAATACACTCACACTTTTTTACCAATACACTCATACTTTTAAAAATTGATACGAACTTGCCTCTAAAATTCTCTTGCCAGTGAGTGTATCAATTTTCGTTCAAGAAAACAGCTTATTACAAATCTTTTGAAGTTGTTTTTGTTTTTTTTTCACAAATATTTTGCCGGCAAAAGCTGAAGTTCTTTTTTTTTACAAATTGTTGCGGGAATTTTAAAATTTTAACTAAAAACCTAAAAAAATAGTGAAATATGTTTATTAATAAAATTAATAAGCAAAATGATAAAGTCCCTTCGAACAGCCTACAGTGCAGAAAAATCAAAAGTGGAAAATAGCAAAACATTTTGAGTTGTTTTCTCGGCGACGACATCTTGAAAAAGTAAATTGCTTTCAACTTGCGTGCAGCCTACGTCACAGCTGTCAACTTTTGCATATTTTGACAATCAGTATATGTAAAAGACTATCAAGAAAATCTTGATCGTGTGGCTGCACTGTTAATCGAATGGTTTTGTTTCCTTTGTTTGGAAATTGACTATTAAGGGGTCTATACACGGTCAAAATCAAAGAGTACACAGTAACTCTGATGTCATGTTCATACGAAGATATAAACCAACCGTTGTGCGACTTTAGTTGCAATTTGTAACTTTTTCGACGCTTTGACACTTTTTGTGCGACTTTTTTAAACTCGTCTAATTTTGCAACTTTTTCCAACTTTTTTGTAAGATAAATACTTTTTTTCTTTTCATAGAAATACGCTGCATAGTTTAACATATTTTCCCTTAAAAATATTTTGTTTTAAACATTCCCCGGGATATGTAACCTTATTCGATTGAGCAGGTGATTATTTTATATCCAGACAATTTTAACTACTGAACTGTATTATATTTGCCTTGTTTTGTATCGCGATCTTTGAATTTCCATGTCAATTTAGGGTGAACGGCATTAATATTTTAAGCGTTTTTAAACCAACTTTTTTAAAAATTAACGATATTGAGTTGTAAGAAAGTAAATCCAATGATAAATCATACAATTACATTTTTGAAATTACAAATGATAAACATTTTTGGCATACAGTAGGAAGCTTAAAAAATGTTTTTGATTAACCATTGTACCCTAATTAATACAAATAATCAGCGCATGTATTAACTCTACCGCACAACAGTGCGTGTGCAGACAATTTTTTTCAAAAGTGGAAATTTGTGGGTCCATGCTATCAACTCTAAATTATCAAATAAGATTTTTTAGCCCGGTGGTGTTGAACTCGCGTGCAAAAGGTTTGTTTCGTATCAACTGCATGAAAATGAAAAGTTTTGAAATCAAGCAGACGCTTGCTGCTTACCGCCCTTATTTATCGTGATAAAGTTTTTTTCAGTTTTTTGTTTAAAGAAGTTTTCTTCATACAAATTATTGGTAAGGCTAAAGTAATTAAAATGTTAAAAAAAGTGTGAGACTTTAAAACGACTTTTTTGTGCGACTTTATCAAAATCCTCAACGTTAACCAGTACATAAAATAAATAATTTAAAGAACACAAAACCAAAGATCTTTAATATTAAGTATTTAATACACTTATGTATGGAAATCTTTAAATATGTCAGCTGTTTCAAATAAAATTTTTAAAACGAAAAAACCTTTGTTCAGTTTAGTTTTGTAAAATAATAAATTTAGTTTGAGTTCAAAATCACTTGTAAGTTAAACAATTTAATTGTTCTAATTTAACAATTTAATTATTCTTAATTTAAAAAATTAAAAATATTGTTACGAAAGTTAAATTATCTAAGAATTATTTATAGTTATAGTTATAAGTTATCTTGTAAGTTATAGTTTTATGTTACTTAAAATTGTCATGTATGATTTTCAACACAACTGTTATTTTGAAATAATTCCTATATAAATTTCCCAGTCATTTCTAGAAATGGTTATAGCACATAATAAATAGTTATTACGGGAAGGCTCAGGAAAAACTAGAAATAATTATGAAATATAAAAAGGGGTGCCTCATGTATAATTAGTTTAGTTTTTTTTTGAGAAACGGTTCTGTTCGTAACTAACAATTGTGAACAAAATATTTAATAAAGTTTAATAAGTTGAATAAGTGTGTATTTTTATTCGGATTTGCAATTAAAAGAACTCAAACGCGTTTATTAAAGGAAAACCGTAACAATATACATATATCACTTTTTTGTATTTCGTTAACTATGCAATATTGACTGACGGTTTTATGTTTCAAAAAAATTGAAAAACTCAAAGTGCATTTGAAATTATTTTTTATTATAAATTCGCTCTCTAAGTTTTCAATTAAAAGTTAACTTCGCTCTTATCTCAAAAAAGAAAATATAGAATTAATAACCATTTCAGTTGTTTGAATGAGGAAGTAAATATTAGAATAGTTTTTTAATTTTTTTTTCAGTTTGTTTGATTTAAAGGTATATTTTTACCTTTTTTAAAATTTATTATTGTTTAGGCTGTAACTTTATCTTATATAAAGTTTTATATACGATAGAAACTCATCTACACGCTTTTTAAATAGGCAATTCTCCTGCTGCAAATTTGAACGTTTATCTAAGAAACCATAAAATTTTTGATTCTGTTGCTAAAATTTTTCGCAAAGTTGCTTTACTAACCTAACTGGAACATGTCAACTTATTTTAGGTTGTCAAATTTTCTTCAAAGGCATAATATAGTATTTCCTTTGTTGTGTACAAAGCGAAGGTAGGCTTCAGCAAGTTCATTTTCAAAAAATAGGCTTAAAACAGGTAAAACTGTATGTTTTACGGCTGGATAGTTTTTTAATAATCTTTTCACTGCAGGCGCCATTGAGTAAGTCCATGACGCAGCATTTCGAACCATTCTTAATCGCAATACAGTCAAATCCCGATAATTCATACCCCGATAAATCGTTATTCCCGATTATTCGTAAAAAACTGTCGGTCTCGTTAATTCGTTAAATTTCCATACATATTGGTCCCCTCGCTAATTCGTAATTCTTTTTCAGATAAAATCTTTTTTACCTCTTATAAATCGTAATTGTTTGCTAACTTCCACTTATAATTCGTAATAAAAACAACAGAAACATGAAAGGAATGATTTTTTGCTTACCGCTATTTTTTTGCGTGATTTTTTGCTTTAGCTTGTGTGCGTGTTTATTTTCTTAAAATCAGTTTGTTACATGAATAATTTTTATATATTTTATTTTTAACAATTGTCTTTTATGTTTTTTTTATCCCGTTAATTCGTATTAATTTTACTTCAACCCCGGTAAATCGAAAACCCCGCTAAATCGAAAACCCCTATAATTCGTAAGAAATGGCCGGTCCCTTGCGATTACGAATTATCGGGACTTTACTGTTTTTAAACAGTTTTTGATTCGGTGTCGCAATGCAGGTATTATTCCAAAATTTATTAAAAATGCTACTAAAAATTTTTCTAATCTTTTTCATGAAAATAATAAAATCTAATCTTTTTCATGAAAAATTAAATTATAAAATATACGATTTAAGTTTGTTATGAAAATTAATATTGAGTTAAATACTATCCTGAAAATTGGGCATTAGAAAATGAAGATAAATTAGCTAGCAATTTAAATTAGGAGATCAAATGTTGACATAGATAGAAATTCCAAGACCTTGTTAATTTACAAAGAAGGGTACTAGGTATAAAATTTAATAATAAATGGTTTGTTAACAAATCTAACATAAATATACCAATTGATGCACAATGGGTTCTCTCATTAGGTCATAAACACATGCTACCGACGGAAAGAAAACATTTTCCAGTTTTGAAAGGTAAAGGAAACAGATAGATTTGTGAGATCTAATATGGACATTATTATCTTAAATGCAGACAAAGGCAATACAACGGTTGCAATGAATAGAGTTGATTATGAGTTAATAATTAATGATATTATAAGAGATGATACAAATTATAGGAGACTGGATAAGGACCCTATTAATAAACTGGAAAAGATAAATAATAATTTAGTTCAGGAACTTTTTAATAATGATACAATAACAATCAGAGAAAGGAATAAACTTAAAACTAATACGGCAATGGCACATAAAATGGATTTTACATTGAGGCCAATATGTTCAATGATAAATTCTCCATCATATGAACTATGTGAATATATAACAGGAATTCTTAATAAAATTACTGAAAATTCAAAATATAATGTTAAAGATTCCCTTCAATTTAAAGACAGAATTAGAAATATTACATTAGACAATAATTCCTAGCATTCCAATAGACTTAGCTATAAGAGAACATACGAATATGCAGAAGAACTTATTCTTACGTATTCTTAAATTTTGTATAATAGATAGTAGATATTTTCAATTATAATAATAATCATATATATAATCAAATGAAAGGACTTCCTATGGGTTCGCCAGCTTCTCCAATTGTAGCAGACGTATGTAGTTATGGAAAGGTTATTAGATATATGTGTTGAAAAATTAATTATAAAACCGAAGATCTTGACAAAATATGTTGATGATTTATTTTGTATGATTTCTGAATCAGGAATAAAGCAAATGTTATATATTTTTAACTCATTTCATTTAGACATTAAATTTACAATTGAAAGGGAATCTAATTCAAGAATATCACATTTGGACACCTTGATAATTAGAAGAGGAAATATAATATTAATAGATTGGTATCAAAAACCAACATCTTCTGGTAGAATTATTAATTATTTCTCGAAAAATCCAAAGAGAATAATTATTAATACAGCTAAAAATTTTATAGAAAGAGTTCTAAAAGTAAGTGATTCAGAATTTCATAGAGATAATAAAAGGAAGATTTCAGGTATTTTAACTGATAATAGCTTTCCCAAACAATTAATAACAGATTTATTAATACGACATAATAATTGTAGATTAAATAACCGTTAACATATATACCAAAATTTTCGGAAAGATTAGAAAAATCAAATATTTATGATAGCAAAATATACAAAATAGCTCATAAATCTTTTAACACAGAAGGTAAACTCTTTACTAAAATGAAAGACAAAATAAAGAAGATGAATATGTCAAATATTGTTTATAAAATACCATGTAAGGGTAATGATAGTGGACAGTGTAATAAAGTATATATAGATACAACAAAAAATAAATTAAAAACTATCATCATAAAAAACAGCTTCATCAACTCATTGTGCTAATCTTAACCATTATCCAGATTTTGAAAATACAATTGTTTTAAGCACAGAAAATAATTATAAACGTAGATTTTTGTTAGAAATGTTACAAAGTATAAAGGTTCAGACACTAAAAATGTAGCACAAAATTATATACACTTAATTTATAAAAATGGAAACGGAAGTTAAAAATGTATTTATATTGTAAAATATCAAGTTGGCTTTGAAAAATATTTTTTATGTCTTTGAATTTAAATATTTTTAATTTGTCACTTATTGTTAAATTTGTTATAATTTGTTAAAAATTTATAAAATACGGAAAGAAAAAAACCCTGAAGAAGGCACTCAAGGAAGTGCCGAAATATTGGTTTTAAATAAAAGCTTTTTATAAAAAAAGACCTTAGGCTCGAAAATTTATTAATATTTAAAATATTAAAGGTCGAATAAAATGCATATTGTGTTAAAACATTTTTTACAAATTAAACGCATTTAATTCAAATTACAACTTTTGCAACTGTTGAAAATCGCTATAAATGATGATGATTAAACATCTTTCAAAATAAAGGAACAGTATTCCAATATTTAATGTTTAAAATGGATCAACACAAACACTGTTTGTCCCAATTTACAACGTTGAAATTGAAAGGCAGACATTTTTCTTATTCTCTTTTGAACTTGCCTAAACCTTTCACAATCGCGAAATTAATAGGCAGACAGAAATTATTGTTTTCCTCTTTTCGTTCTTTTTCGCTGTTGACGGAGATGAACATTTAACAGGCATTGATACTACAATTACAATGTTGTGAGAAAAATGATATGAAGCAACAACATGAAAATGCCGAAAAATGTAGAAGAGAAGCAAAAAATGTTTACAAATGTCCAGTACAGATAGTCATGTACTACACACTCTACCTCTACAACCCCTCACCTACAAACTTCGTCTGTCTGCCTTTCACTTGCCACATTGTAAAAGGGGACTTTCTTTCTGTTTCGGAAGTATTTCAATATAGAGATGCTGGCTGCAACAAAAAACTTAGAAATTTTAGGATTGACTACAAGGTAGATAGATTTTTTAGTCAAGTAAACATCGTTAAAAGTAATTTTAGAAAGAGGTTACATTTAGCAACCGTTAATTCGATTTTATCAATTAGGTGAATATTTTTACCATAAATAAAATATTTTTTATCTCTTATTATTTTTTGGACAAACATTATGCTTGTAGAAATATTAAAACTTTTTAATATTTGTTTGACATGTTGGATATTTGTTAAACTTTTTGTGGCGTCTAATGCTAAATGTATTCATTTTGCAGAGTGAAGACGTTAAAAAAATTTCAATAGTAAATTCAAATTTTTTTTAACAGTACTGTTTGCCACAAAACAAAACCTTATTGAAATCACGTTTAAGAATAAATTCTTTGCTTTATATATATAGCTTTTTTCAGTTTTAAGCAAAAAGCAATCAAATTGCCGTAACACTCTTGGCGTCTGCATTCATTGAAAACAAAAATGAAAATTTAGTGTTTGTAAGAAATATATTTGTGTTGTTATTGGCAAACAAAGTATGTGTTTTTCAAGCATTTTGTGTGTGTTTTTTTTTTTTGCCCTTTAGAAGAAAATTCAACTCTTATCGCATAGAATCTATAATTTTATGAACATTTTTATAAACGTTTGCAAGTGTGACAGACTTGTACAAAAACTGTCACTCGAATTCAGTTTTAGGGCACACTGTCATATCTTTTGAGCACACATGATTTTTTTGACAAAACGTACGACTAAAGAAAAAAGGAAACGAATTATTTCTGAATATCTGTTCATTTCTCGAACGTAAAAGGTTTAGGCAAGTTCAAAACAATAATAAAAATGCTTGGCTTTCAATGTCAAGGCAAAAAGCACTAAAGCCCAGACACTTCAATATAATAGTTCAATTTTCCGTGTTGTACAATTATATCCGACATGAGTTTGTGATATTCGAATGTGACAAGACTTTGAATTTTTATTGCACAATGAAAAAAGTACAATATACTGTAAAATGTGAATGATGTTTATCTTATAGATTATGTAAAATGGATGGGGCACTTAATAAATTGGAATGATAGACATTTTTCAATAATTTTTAAATTATTTTTAATATACCCATCGACTACACTATTATTGAGGACTAATGGCGCAATTTTTCTATTGCGTATTGTACATTGTTGTCGACATATTACAAAATATTTCTTTACGCCATTATTATTGTATTAGATACAAGTTTTGTGCCAAATACTTATTTTATACCCACACAAGCAATATTATTATGCAATATCAATTATTGAACAATAATATTATACCATGTTCACACGGACAGCAATATTCGTGTTTCGCTCTCTTATTCCTGTTTCGCGCCCCAAACATGACCCCACGTCTCCATGCGCTTTCGATTAGAACATGACATGACCATAACGCCGGCAGAGTAGCGGTATTAATTTGTTCATGTTCTTGTATGTGGGGAATACGTGTTGATGTTCATGTTCTGATTGACCACAATTTTTGTTGTTGTGCGTTTGGTTGTATACAGAAAATACATTGTATGGCCAACATCATGGCGCACATGGATGCTAAGACGAATGTTTAGGCAACGATGGCAGCACATGGACGAAACATGAACATGAACAGTCTACACGAGTAGAATTCATGTGCGACATGCTGTTCTTACTACCCGTCTCCACCATCCATCAACTTGGTAAGAACATCATGTCGCACATGAATTCTACTCGTGTAGACTGTTCATGTTCATCTTTCGTCCATGTGCTGCCATCGTTGCCTAAACATTCGTCTTGGCATCCATGTGCGCCATGATGTTGGCCATACAATGTATTTTCTGTATACAACCAAACGCACAACAACAAAAATTGTGGTCAATCAGAACATGAACATCAACACGTATTCCCCACATACAAGAACATGAACAAATTAATACCGCTACTCTGCCGGCGTTATGGTCATGTCATGTTCTAATCGAAAGCGCGTGGAGACGTGGGGTTACCAAGTTGATGGATGGTGGAGACGGGTAGTGATTGAAACGACTTGTTTCCCCATACAAAATTTTGTGAGCGAACAGGTCGTTTCATTTTGAAACAGGCTGCGAAACAGGAAAAATGTACTATCATCTCCAATTTTGATAACATTTATCGTTAGTTTATCTGAACTAGCTCTCAAAAAAAAGCAAAACAAAGAAAAAAACAAAATAAAAATTGATGTCTAATAAAATAAAGTGATAATTATAACATAATAATATCAATAAAAGTGTTAAATAATATATGTTTAAGTTTTATTTACTTTTTTTATCTATTTAAAAAAAATCACACTAACAACACAAAAAAAATGTCAAAATGAAACAGGAATGAATCGTATGAACAGCATGTTTGGCAAACTAGTTTCAACGAGCGAAACGAGTGGTGTTATAACGTCGTATGAACATAGCATTACAGCGGTGGGGTGCCTTTATGTTGAATCGTGTGTGCGCACCATATTGCAATAATTATTAACGATTAACTTTGTCATCTCAAAAATTATGGATTTCTTTTGTTTTGTGGATAATATTACGTTTATTTTTGTATGTTTTGTTTTTGTTTTCAATTCTCAAACAAATACATGTGCTTCTAAAAACGGGAAATATTCTATATAGAAAAGATGGCTAGAAAAAGAAAAATTCCCGTACGTAAACATCATGGAATACGTGATCCGCTTAAGCAACTGGAGACCAAAGAGAAAAAGTAGGTTTATAGTTTTTGTTAAAATATGTAATATATATCTTTATATAAAGTAGGTATACTAACTAAATAATAAACATTTATTTTATCCCATATAGACTTAAAAATGTTGTCAATAGCCCGCCCGAGAAAGATGATCAAAGAATGTCCTATAAATTTGTACAATTTAAAAAATTAGCTGATCAAGCTAAATGTGGTCAGAAAATCAAACGTATTCATAGTGGTATAGAGGATAAACCCAAAGAGTTCCCAGTTACCGGTTACAAAAAGAAAAATTCCAAAGTGGATGGCAATAAGTTTAAGAGTATTAAACAGATGCCTGGTGAGGAAGACAAAGATTATATACGAAGAGTTAATCGTATAACTAATGAAAGTCTCAAAGAGGCCCAGTATGAAGCTAAATATGGTGTTAAAGTTATTCGAGATCCTAATACGGGAGAAATTTCTATTAAAAAGAAACCACTCAATGAAATAGATGAATTATTGAAACAAAAGAAAAAGGAAATGAAAGGAGGTAAAATAAAAAAGAATGATAACGAAAAAGGAGCAACACCTATGAATCCTAAAGTAGTTAAAGAATTAATAAAACAAGCTATAAAAGAGGACGAAGATGAAAAACAAAGAGAAAAAGAAAAGGAAATTGTTGAGTATCGCAAGGACATAATCAAATTTGGTGAAATAGTACATGCTCCGCCTAATATATCGACATTGCCAAGAAAGGCACAGAAAACTGATACAGTGCCAAGAGTAAGTAGACATAATGAGGCAATTAACTTATTTACATTGAATATTTTTCTAACAGCCCGGAAAGAAAAACAACTTATTACTTAAGGATCTTTTTAAAAGCCAAGAAGAGAATTCACAAGATGAAAATGGGGTCCAAACTGGTAGTAAAAAGGCTAAAGCAAAAGCCAATATTAGCAAAACTCAGTTAAAGGGCAAACGCAAAGATCTGCCAGAGGCCACACGTAACATGCTGGAGACTGAAAGACAAAAATTAGTAAGCCTTTATAGGGATTTGAAAAAATCTAAAGGCATACAAGCAGACAAAAGTTGACCTAAGAAAATAAAACAACATTATTTAATTTAGAACTTTTTTTCTTTGTAATTCTTATTTTTTAATGAAACTTGTAAAAATAATAAAAATGCTGTTGAAGTTAAAAAAAAGTACACAACATTTTTTAAAACTCAATAACAAATTTTTTGAAGATTTTAAATCCTATTTCAAAAAATTTACTTTTAAACCAGAATTTTTAATTTTTTGGAAAATTGTACTGTAATAATGAAGTGAGTCCAAGAAAATTACATGCCGCTAGATTGTTTTTGTAGCAATTGGGCAAAACGTTGTGTTATTAGCAGAGAAGTGTCAATAAAACGATCTACACAGTTGGATAAACACGTTTCTGTGGCACTATCCAATTTAGACCCTGGTTTACCTATGCATTTATCCCAGCAGATTTCATTGAATTCATGAATCTATTATGAGGAAATTGCATATTAATTCATGACTGTTTCTTGTGAAAAAAACATTTATATTCATACCTGAGCATTAACTTGTGCTTTTTGTTTTTCAATCATTAAGAATTCCTGCAATTCTTTATCACCAGTATTAGAAGACAAGCTATCAAAGTCAGACATTGCGGTTTTTTTAGGAAATTGACTAAACTTTCAAGAAATTTTGCTTTTATATAACCTCAAAAAGAATAAAGAAGAAAACATTTGGGCGTATCACTCAATACGAAGTGATGACAACCTTAGAAGTTATCGATAAATAACATCTAGACAAAAATTCAGGCCTTCCATCTTTAGTACAACAAAGAAGAAAAAAATTGTAAACAAATTTAAAATTACAATAAATTTATATCATAGGCGTAGGACTTTTATAAAACAAACGAAACTTATAATGTCTTCAGAAGTGTCATCTTCCATGGACAATTGCCTTAACGATGATTTCTATCCTACCGCCGAAGAACTAGAAACTTATTATAACATGCTAGAAAATGGTTCCATTTTAGAGTTGGAATGGCAGTGTCCTGGCCGAAGACCACCTTCTCCCGATTGCTCAAGTAGCAGCAGCAAAGAGCAACCAAATTCTACCGATACAACAGAAACACAAGAGTAAGATCTTCAATCTAGTTTACCGAAGCAGCTTCAAATAAAAAAACAAGTACCTAAGGTGATAAAAAATTTAAAAATAAGAAGAAAATATAAAGTGTAAAAACTGGCGCGAACGCATAGTTATCGAGTTATGGACATTTTAAGTTTTCATATACATATTTATGTACCTATTTTCGACTACATTTCTCAATGTATATAGCCAATACTGGTATAATTTTAAAGTTTATGAATAGATCTTCCTTAATATATAAAATGTATTTAAAAATTACTCACCCATTAATAAGCGCGGAAAGAGAAGTTTTAGTTGGCGAAACCCGTGTTTCTTATTCCATAGAGGAGAAAAACTTTGCTCCCGGCGAAAGGCCGGCCAATCAGATAAGCTTTAGTTAGCGAAGCCAGGCTATACAGAGAATCTTAAGTTAGCAAAGCTGGTGTTTGTTTGTTATATAATAAATTTTTACTTTTTACATAGTTAATTACAATGAGTAATAAACTATGTACGCAAGCATTAAGTTAGTTCACTTCAGTAACATTTTTAAATTTTATGTAACATTTTTGTAAACTGTAATTGGAGTTAAGGGTAAAAAATGTTGATATACATTTTTTATTTTCAAAATATCTATCCAAAAGCTTAAAAAATGATAAAAATGATAAAAAATACTGGAACTTTACAAACGAAGTCGAAAATCGCATATGGGCATTTCCTGGGGTCACGAACGTACGTTCGTACGCTTTTGATGTACAAATAATAGGTATAGAATACAAAACTTTTCCTAGCATTTTTTTGCGATTCGATAGCATTTGGGTAGCTCTATGTTTAGTACAACGATCATCACGCTATGCCCCCGGGGGCCGAGCACTTTTCGTGAATTTCACACACACAACACGAAGGTTAACGAAACAATTGTAAAAATCCATAATTTTAAAAAACAAGAACAAAACACATTAGTCAATGTCTCAAATGAGTAAATTTGTTTTCCTCTCTTTGCACTCACCACTACATACATATTTTTAACTATCTCTCTTTGTGATGACCGCTGGTTTAGTACAAAAGATGGATTTCATCGAGTTTAAGTTTTCATAATAAAAGTTATAAACGTGTGGTCACGAACGTACGCTATATAGAAGTCAACTTCGGCTGACAGTAGTGAAATGTAAAAATCTGCGTAATGAAACGGAATTTGCAAAAGTGATTAATTTATTTTAAAAGTGTACTAATGAAGGTCTCCATCCAGTATTTACAAAATAAAATATCTCTCTTGGTTTTTGTTTAATTGGCTTATGTACCGGTCGCGATCGTACTGTTCGCGAACGTACGATTTTTCCATATGTTTTTTTTATTGTTATCACCATGCATTTTACCATAAATGTCTTAAAATTTCCTTAACAAAAAAAAACTTAATACTTCTTTTACAATTGATTGTGTAATGGAGACATTATGAAGAAAGAATTTAAACATAACATATTTTTTGCATGTAAAATAAGCATATACAGGCATGTTCTGTAAATCACAAGATTTCAAATCACTTGTGATTTTGAAATCACAATTTTGATTAATGGGTGTTTTGAAAACCAAAAAAGTTTAAGCTTAGTTAAAAATGGTGGAAACAAATAAGCAAGTAATTTTAAATCGGCGGCCACTTAGCTGAGTGGTTTAAAATCACAATTATGAAAAAAGCTTTTTGTCCAGAACACCTTTTTTGTGATTTCAAATCACTTTCACAAAAAGTGATTTTCAGAACATGCCTAATAAAAATGTCTATAGAAGTAGAAAATACAGGAAATTATAAAATTTTCCAGTTTCCAGCCCAATTTTCTCAGGTAAAACAGCTCAGATATGCTAGGAAACTATTCTTTTATAAGAACATAGACTTTTTCTAATAATAAACAATAAAAGACCCCAGCAAAAAAAGACATGCAAAAGAAGTAGTAAATGCATGGGTTCCGCGGATAATGCACTGATTCTTTTTAGGTGAAACATGCATGATTTTAACATAAGCGTGTCGTTGGCGAGCATGGGTTCACATTTAGGTAAACGGCTCGTCATTCAAAATATTGCTTAGAACCAATGAAAGTTCAGTGATTAGATCGGGGTTTTCATTGATCTGGAATATTAACTGAAATCAGTGTGAATGAAAAGCAATAAATCATTAATGATTTTAATACGTATTTTCATTGGTGCTCGATATTAATTTTTATATGCATTATGGGAATGTATTATAAAAAAAATTGTTACTTTTGTTTTCCCTATGTAGTAGTAAGATTTTGACGACGGCGGTTAAATTTTACTCAAATAAAATGCCTGTTGTTTTTTGTATTGTTGCAGAGGTAAGCAGACCTATTGCATAGGCCTTAATAAACAAAAAAATAAATATAACCAATTTAAATACATTATTATATTAAATGTATTTACATATGGAGGGTTCAAAGCTGAACCGAACCAAGTCATAAAATAAAACTGGTTTGAATTTCTTCGCAAAGTTTAACTCTATCTAGTTCTGTAACGGACTAAATCAAAAAGTTTTTCGTTCCAAAGGTAGCGGTAATAAACCCATGTCAATGGCTCCAGAAATAAATGGAAATTTACTTACTCAAACTCAAAATATTATCGAATTTTCATTTTTGACTTGGTTCGCTTCAGCTCTGAGCCCTCCATATGTATATATTAAAAAAATTTAACTCACTCATTAAAGTCAATTGTATATAATATTCGTCCCCTTTCAATCCTCAAAGGATACCTAATTATAGTGAAAAATTGTAATTCCTTCATAAGAGTTGAAAGGGTGCATTGCATGTAATTTTTCATGGGTTCACTTATTAAAAATTTATTCGAATTTTGGAAGGCATTTTAATTCAGTCAAGTAGTTAAGTGCTCAAGAAGTCATGCAAATATCCCTTCTACTTGAACAACTTCCAAAGTTTTTTGCTGGGACGATGATAATCAACATTTTGTTTTTTCATCCTGGTAGACCATTCTGGGGAAATGCCCATATTTATATGAAAACTTAAAAGGCCCCTAAATTGAAAACTATGCGTTCTTTTTGTAAATTTTCTATCACCATAGGTACTTGTTTTTTTTATTTGAAGGTGCGTCGATAAACTAGGTTTGTTCAAGAGTAAGTTTTATTAAATTGTCTTTAATTGTAAAATTATCTTGTAGACCATTAAAATCGAATGATTTTGACTTCAGCGATGATGTTGCTCAACCGCAAATGCGTGTTCGAAGTCAAAATTCTACACCGAAATCGGTAAAAAAGATTACAGCAAACTTTGCTGGAGTAATGGAGGCATTGAAAAAGAAAAATGCCGAAGGTTCATCATAACAAGCACATCAAAAATTGAATTTAAGAAATATCAACTGACAAATATGTACATAATAATATTATACAAATGTAGTTTAATTAATATTGTTAAGGTTTAATAATACCTGTGGTCATATAGAAGAGTAGCATAAGTCGATTTTAGACGAACCTGAGTTATATACCAAACATTTATTTTAACATTTACTTTTAGCCTCTATTAAAGTTGTTACTAATACCTTAATATACAGACTTCGGGCTAAAATCTACTTCAATAATACATCAACAAAACAGAGGATATTTCAAAACTCGAAATAATTTTCGACATATGCCACTTTTTTATATTGGCACAGATATAAAAGAATATGGTTAATAAAAATATTGTACATCAACAAAAGTTAGTTACTGTAAACATTTTTTAAAAAGAATAAAAGTAAACATAAACATGTAAGAAAGTATAGTCGGTCAAGCCAGACCATATGATACCCTACACCACAGTATTTAAAAACAAATTTTCGAGAGTGTATGGCTACATGAATAGGGATCTGTCTATGTTTTAAATTGCATTACAATCAGTTTGATAGTTTCTGGAAGGCAGAAATTGCTCCAATCTCCCCTCGTGGCACTACGATACACCATTTTCAATATTTCCACAGAAATGTCAACCACGTGTGAAAAAATAAAGGCTGAAACCCCGTTTCTTTTTTAATGTTTTATTAAAGAACAACGTAATATTATTTCCGCGGCCAATTATTGGACTTTAAATTTGTGCAAAGGCTTTAGTCACCTTTTTTTGACTTTTTAATGGTACTTTCTCTTAAATATTAACTTCCTTAAAAGTGGTGAAGGGAGAATACTCTTTTTGATAAACAGTTCTAACAACAATAATAAATTAACAACAAATACAAATATCCGAATATAAAGGTCAGTTAACGGAAAATTTTCCATTTGTTTTCATCAAAATTTTAATGTCACACTCGTGACCACAAAACATCATAAATTGTCATTTATTCTGAGTTGGTGGTCGCAAGTGTTTCAAACTTTTTACGTTAATAAAGTTTAATGATCTTAATTTATTGAAAAATTAAATTGGACCATATCATACACGGTTATATTTGTATAGTACTTTAAACTTCGTAACGTCTGTCACCTTATATAAATTATCGTAAGAGAAGAATTTTGCATTGTGGTTATTTTTGTTTTAATTACATACATATCGTAGGTTGATTATTTAATTGTCTTATGTCGTATTTAATTTGTACCCACATACGACAATTTAATAATCAACCGACGATATATATTTTACGTAGATGGAAGGATGACGTGCCAAATATTACTGGAATACAAAAAATCATTACTTTTCGTGTAATGAAGAATTTCTTAAAAATAGTATTAACTGCATATTCCCCAAAAAGTAATATTTAAATCAAAAAATCATCTGCCCCTTATTCACAAAGAAGACAGAAGGACAATTTAAAAAAAAAAATTGTATAAAAAAGAGCTCAATTTTAGTATTTTTTTTCATACAAAATTTTCTCAATAGCCTTGTTGTCTTCTTTTTAAATTAGGCTCCTATTTTTTTATAATTCATACATTTAAAAATAAGAACATTTAAAAAAAATATTTAAGAAATGCTTTTATACTGGCTATGCCCATGTACTCGTGTATTGTCATCGGGAATATGTATGCCTGCAAAGTTTCATCCATTTGCATTGAGTATAAGGCGGTTAAATTAACGTTACAAGATTTTATTTTCCGAAGTGAAGCTAAAGAAAAGGTTTTAATAACACAGTACAACAGCCAATCTGGGGGGTGAGAAATTCCAAGTCAGGGTGATGGTACTAGGTCAGTATAGTAAAACCCTCAAAGGGTTTGGCGTTCGTATGTATGTGTCAGTTTTTTTTATGACATTTTAAATTTTTTCCTTATCTTGATGTTTTTTCGCTTAGTTGTAACATTTTGGCAAAAACGTAGTTTAACATAACTCGAGAACCACTTGTCCGATTTTGATGAAACAAATTTAGAAAAATTAAGAATTACAATTTCTCTAATCTGTTTCTATACCGTTTTCCTATATGTGCAACACTTTCGAAGTTAAAAATGAATGTATGAAGAAAAAAAAAAATTTTTTTTGCCCAAAAAATTTAAATTTTTTATTTTTAATTCATAAAAAATCCAAAACAGTAAAAAAAAGTTTCAAGTCCTATTACTTTCACGTGAATTCGCATAACCTATGAAATAAATGAGACATAAATCATGAAAATCGATGAACGCGTTTCGCTTTTATTAACAATTAAGTGAAGGTATGCATTTCAAAAATTTGCTCGAGATATGCACAAAATTCTTTGCAAAAACATTTATGACTTTTTTTATGATTCTTAGAATTCAAAAAAAAAAAGTAATAAACAAAAGGTTATTTGATTTTTATGATTGCGGTAGCAAAGTAATAAGCGGTAATAAATGTGCGTGGACAATTGAAAGGAAAAAAGAAAAGTGCACTTTTTTAATTATTTGGGGTTTTCCGTTGGCTACCTGTATGATTTTTTTACAGGAGCCGCAAAAAGGATAAGAAAATCGTATAATTACGTTGGTGTTGCAAGTGCCGCAACACCATTGCCTCATTCGGACCACATTCCTGTGCCAAAAGCTTCTAGCCCAGATATTTTCTCTTCTACGACTGCTCCGACATATCATGCACGGGATGATCCCCCATATGAGCCATCAGTATCCAATGAGCCAATTTTAATAAATCAAAATAAGCTTGATTCAATTGTTGCCAAGTTGGAATTAACACAGCATAAATCGGAAGAGCTGGCTTCCATTTTGAAATCAAACAATTTGTTGGCACCCGGTGTGAAAGTCACAGCTTATCGAAGTCGTCAGGCAACACACCAAAGTTTATTCCTTGTGAATGATGAAAAAACTTCTGCATATTGCCCGGATGTAGGAAAATTAATGGACGCAATGGAAATAAAATATGAAGCAGATGACTGGGGGTTATTTATTGACAGTTCAAAACTCAGCTTGAAGGCGGTTTTACTGCATAAGACCAATAAAAAACCTTCAGTTCCAATCGCCTATAGTACAGAAACGAAAGAAACATATGATGCACTGGAAAATATTTTAAAAATGGTTAACTACGCCAAACATATGTGGCGCATATGCTGCGATTTAAAAGTTGTAGCAATGCTTTGCGGTCTTCAAAGCGGCTATATAAAATATATGTGCTTTTTGTGCGATTGGGACACACGATTTTCCGGTGACCAATATGCATGCCACGGATGGAAACTCAGAGAGCACAGCAGGTTACAAACGGCCAATATTATTCGTGAACCTCTAGTGCCGAAGGAGAATTTATTGCTGCCTCCACTGCATATTAAACTTGGAATTGTTAAGAATTTTATCAAAACTGTCGCCAAAAGAGATGAATGAAGTTTTCTTGTGTTTGAAACTAATTTACCCGAGACTCAGCGAAAGGTACGTTATAATATCACATTAATTTCCCATGATTTTCCATCTTAACAAATTAATTTTTTCCAATCAGGCGTACTAAATGGTCCAGATATACGAAAGCTGATTAAAAGTGACGCATTCAACAATATTTTGATTGACGCTGAATTGAATGCATGGCAGGCAATCAAAGAAGTAATAGAAGGCTTGTAGGGAAAGCATCGTTCTAACAACTACGATGTTTCTGTCACAAGGATGTTAAGAGCATTCTCGGAAATTGGTGTCCACATGTCCTTGAAGATCCATTATTTACATCATCATCTGGACTACTTCAGCAAACAATTGGCTACCGAGTCTGATGAACAAGGTGAACGCTATCATCAAGTTGCTATGCCATTTGAAATGAGGTAATACTGATTTTTTATTTTTTCAAACTCATTTTAATAAAACAAAAACTTACAGATATAGAGGCAAAAAGTCGCCGAGTGCAATAATTGCGGAAATTTGCTGGTGGAGTAAGCTTGTGTGTCAAGACAAGGATGATCTTGATGATAAAGAATTTTCAGGAGATGCAGAAGGGCCAACAGTGGAGTCACACATTGACATTATGTGTGGTTCAGAAACTGATGATAGCGATGAATGCGATGCCACTAGTCCCGAACAACCACCATCGAAAAAGTCTAGGCAATATTTGTTAAAATAAATAAAAATAATTAGAAATTGGGAATTATTTCCTTGTGAAGGTTACTTTATATTATTATAAACATTTTTTTTTTTTTTTCATTTTTCGAATTTATTCTATGAGTTAAATTTCAGTTATGTATTTTGTAAAGCTTTTTTGTAATAGTTCTATTCCTTTAATTTTTCAGAAATTACTTTATACACTACCAGACTATTATATTGTATTTTCTTTTTACATTTTACCTTAGCCTTCCTTTGGAAAGCAATGAGGTATATTGAATGTTCAGAAAAATTTACAATTATTAGACACCAGCAGAATGTAATGCATTTTCTGGCCCGCTACGGCCTTCGTCAGCATTCTTTTGTGTCGCACTGGATAGTGTTACTTTATAAATCGAATGTATTTAACTCAACTATTTTAACAATTAGAAATTGGGAATTATTTCCTTGTGAAGGTTACTTTATATTATTATAAAATTTTTTTTTTTTTTTCATTTTTCGAATTTATTCTATGAGTTAAATTTCAGTTATGTATTTTGTAAAGCTTTTTTGTAATAGTTCTATTCCTTTAATTTTTCAGAAATGACTTTATACACTACCAGACTATTATATTGTATTTTCTTTTTACATTTTACCTTAGCCTTCCTTTGGAAAGCAATGAGGTATATTGAATGTTCAGAAAAATTTACAATTATTAGACACCAGCAGAATTTAATGCATTTTCTGGCCCGCTATGGCCTTCGTCAGCATTCTTTTGTGTCGCACTGGATAGAAAATACAATATAATAGTCTGGTAGTGTATAAAGTAATTTCTGAAAAATTAAAGGAATAGAACTATTACAAAAAAGCTTTACAAAATACATAACTGAAATTTAACTCATAGAATAAATTCGAAAAATGAAAAAAAAAAAAAAATAAATAAATAAAAATAAATAAATAAAATAAAAATAAAAAAATATAAATATGTTTACTTAATTTTTTTAGTAGTTTATGGCCAGAAGTCTGGAGTTATTGGGGACAATTTATAAAAAAGGCGATAAATGACACTTTTTTGAATAAAAACAAATATCAATATTCTTGTCAAAATGGGATACCTTCACTTAATTGTAAATAAAAGCAGAACGCGTTAATCGATTTCTATGATCTATGTCGCATTTTGTTTATAGGTTATGTGACTTTACATGAAATTAATAACACTTGATCCTTTTTTCCGTTTTGGATTTTTTATGAATTTAAAAAAAAAAAAATTTTTAATTTTTAGGCAAAAAAATATTTTTTTTTCTCCACAAATTTATTTTTACCGGCAAAACTGTTGATTATAAAGAAAAACGTTATATGAACGGATTAAAGAAATTGTAATTTTGAGTTTGTTTTAGCAAAATCGGAGAAGTGGTTCTCGAGTTATGTTAAACTACGTTTTTGCCAAAATGTTACAACTATGCCAAAAAACATCAAGATAAGGAAAAAATTTAAAATGTCATAAAAAAAAACTGACACATGCAAACGCCAAACCCTTTGAGTGTTTTACTATACTGACCTAGTACCATCACCCTGACTTGGAATTTCTCACTCCCCAGACAATAATCCCAAAAATGTTCCGTAGTGTAATTGAATTCATTTGATTTACAAAATAAAATCAAATAAAGACCGCATTTACATTTTGCAATTAACGCCGAGTTTTTTTCTATTTTCTTTTAAAGTAGTTGCTACGAAACTCTTTTCACATTAACATTAAAATTTTTTTGAAGCATTTTTTTAACTTTTTCAACCCCGTTTTCTTCCCTTCACCTCTTGCTAACAGACAAGTTGCATGCGAAAGTTGCGGCGTTAATTGCATAATGTAAATATGGTCAAAATGTATAACTTGTTTTTTTCATGAATTAAAATAAATTAAAACTAAAAAAGCTTTTATTTGAATGCGCTAAAAAGAAAAAAAAAATATATATTTTGCTTTAAAACTTTTACTTTCAACTTTTAACGTCATTACACAATTTATATGATATAAAAGCTTGTCGTAAGATTTAAGTACTTGTATTTACTTAGTTTAAAAATTTTAATAGTTAAAATCAAGTTATTAATTTACTTATTTTTCTTCACTAGTAATTCTCGCCAAAAGTTGAAAGTAAAAGTTTTAAAGCAAAATGTTTTTTTTCTTTTTATCGCATTTAAATAAAAGCTTGTTTTTTAAAAAGGTTTTTTACTTTTAATTTATTTTTAACTTTTTAGCGCATTTAAATACAAGCTACTTTTTCTTATAATGTTGGGAATTATGACAAAAAATATTTGCAAAATATTCCGACGAAATTCGCAGAGTTTTGCATTTTTGCTAACAAGGAAAAAACAAACTTCTATTTTTGTCACGCCACGACACCGCCTTTAATTGCTTTAATTTTATGAGCTGCATTTTTAATTATTCTTTTCTCCACACAAAACCAAAAAGAAGTAAGAAAATTGTTAACGCTTTCGTTGGTTTTTGTCTCATTAAAGCGTACGATTGTCACGTACATATGTGACTATGGAATTACCCATATGCTTGATCTTTGTGCCAATAAGAACCAATGTGCCAAATTTTATTAAATTATCTCCAAAATTGCGACCTGTACTTTGCGCACAAGCTTACATGGACAGCCAGTCGGACGGATATCGTAAGATCAACTCAGAAAGTGATTCAGAGTCGATCGGCATACTTAAAGGTGAGTCTAGGACCAAAATTTTTTTTATTACACACATCAGCACAAATGCATAATACCCTCTCCACTATTGTAGTGTGGGTATAATTATGCGTTTCCCTTTCCCAAGATTACTAGATTTTTGTTTAATGCTATTCTAAATACATAATTCGGTTAATTTTTGAACTTATCTAACACCCCGTTTTCCACATGCAAGTTCGAAAAACTTAATACACTCACACTTTTTCACTAACATTCACATAATTTTTGTACTTTCAGCCAATCGGCTGTATCCTCGATTTTTCGTTGATAATACGTATACACATCTTGCAAGTATTTACTTGCATGTGGAAACTTAGGGTTAGATAAGTTCAAAATTTTGTTTTTCTTGGCGAAGCGGGCACAGGGTGTGCTAGTTTTAAATAAAATAATTGTTAATAGTTCACATTTAAAATTGTTCTGTTTTATTTTTAAAATATTTCTTTGTTTTGCTAAAGTAAATAATAGTGTCTAATTGTGAAATTTGATTTCATTTAAATTTTGCGTTTCTTCAATAATTAATGTTTTTATAAAATTATAAACAGGTAAATACATAGTTTAAAAATGGCTCTTTCGTTTTTAATAATTTATGTTTTAGTGTTTTTTTTCGAAATTTTAATTTGTTGTCGGTATTGTGTTTGTAAAATAAATGAATGTTAAAGGTAGCTTTAATTGTTAAAATTTTATTTTGCTTGATTTAAAAACCGTTTTCGTATTGTTTTACAAAAAATAAAATATTACAAGGCAAGATCATACAACAACAAGTTGATCAAATTATTCAACTATTTCTTGTTTATTAATTGAGTTTCTATAAAAAACCTCTTGCTTTCGATGATTAAATGTTTCATTAGACTTTTAATTTTTAAGTTTACATGTAATTATTTTAAAAGTTTTTTAACTTGTTTGTAATTATAATAAAAAAAAAAAGAAAAACATTAACAATATACACTAGACAAAAAAGAAAAGAACATTAGATGTAAAAAAGTATAAAATAAAACTAACAAAAATATAGAGTGTTTGTTTTTTTAACATTTTTAGTTAAAAAAAACACATAATTAAAAATAAAGACATACATATAAAAAATAAGTGTTTTAATCGATAAATGTAATAAAAAGATAGTAAAAAACTAATTATGCTAAAATTTTAAAGCTAAATATAAACACTTATAAACACTTTTTTGCATTTTCTACATATTTTTCTTTTTGTCAAAAAGGCACTTAAAAACGTAACTAAATCATAAAATAAAACTTTTTTTATAAAAAAAAAATATATATGTTTAAAAAATGGCGTTAAATTTTGCAAAGAAATAAAAAAAATATAACAAAAATATTTATAAAAACTAACAAAATTTTTTATATTTTTTACTAAAAAAAAAAAAACAATATTTATATGTATAATAAGTAGGTCTTATATTTTAACTTAATTTTTTTTTTAATCGAGAATAGGAGAGCTTTTCTTTTGTTTTATTTTTTTTTTTTTCTTATCTTAAACATAAAATTTTGAAAATAATTTTCACTTGCACTTGAGTTTTTGTTTTACAAATTTTTAGTTTTTCTTCTTTCAATTCATTGAAGAAGGAGATATAGGTGGGGAAATATTATTTAAATCTGACTTTGGTATGTTACTGAAAGTTTCATTTCTAATTGACTCTATAACAACAACAATTTCTCTAAATGTTGGTCGCAATTTTGGATTGGCATGCCAGCAGGGTTTCATAAGGCGATCGTAAACGTTGTCAGGACAGAGTTGTGGTTTTCGTAATCTAGAATGATAAAAGAAAAACGAAATATTTATTAATTATTTTAGAAAGCCTATTTTCATGTTATTTAAAAAAAAATGTTTAGGTTTTTGCTGCTATTCGAAATGAACCGGTTTGTTTTCATAGTACAGTATTAAAAAAAACTCTGCAACAGTACATGAAAATACTATTACGGTTTATATGTATTATTACGGCTTACAACTAAACTCTAGTTTAGTTGCAGTTTTGTATTGCATACTGTTTGCACAAAAAAAACTTCAACAACTCAGCACTAGCAATTGTTAAGTTATGTTGTTAAATTTCAATAAAACTGAGTTCAGTTATTAAACCGTAATAGGGGCATTTGTTTTAATAATGTTAAAAAACACCGCTTGGGTCCCTGTTAATAAATCAGTTCCCAAAGAACGGTTACGTTTTCATACGAACTTAAACAAATTGATTCGGTTTTAATGCGAGCCTAAGTGAGCCAGTTCAATATTTATTCGGTTTTAAGTGAAACGATTGTGTTTTATGTGATGCAAAATGAATCGGTTATTAGTGAACCGGTAACATTTTCATACGATTCTTTATGAATGATTTAGTTCTCGTACATGATTCTACATACAACGAACTGGCTTAGTTTTAATATGCTCCACTTTAACTTTCTAGTTAAGCAGTTTAAATTTATAAACGATTCTATACAATCTTCGTACGACAGTAATGGCCGATTTCACCAATTTATGTTTAAAATTCGTTTTTCATGTCAAATAAGAATAAAATTATGTGAAACTATATTTAAATATGAATTGGCGAAATTTACCATTAATGAACTGGTTAAATTTTTATATGATTCTAAACTATATCGATCAGTTTTTATACGAGTTTTAAAAAAATGATTTGGTTTTTATATGATGCACATTTCTAAGTGAACCGGTACAGTTTTCATATTAATCCAAATAAATTGATAAATTTCTTAAACTATTCGAATTAAATTATTTCAGTTCTGTTTGAAATTAAAATTTTCCACGTTATACCAAAACTTTTTACATACCGATCCCCTCTGTCAAGCCTTTGTAAAAATTCATCTTGACTCAATTCAGTATTCGTATCTAAATTCGGTGTTTCACCACGTGAAAACATTTCAAATAATGTTACACCATATGACCAGACATCTGACTGCGATGAAAATTTGGCATCTTTTTTAATGGCTTCGGGAGAATACCTTAAATAAAAAACAAAAACATTCTTAAAACCAATTCAATATTAAACAATTTAAACCAACCATTTAATTGGTATTTCACGATTACTATGCGCAATGTAATAACCATCGGAATCAGCGCGTTGTGCTAAGCCAAAATCCGATATTTTAACACTATCTCTATCGACTAAAATATTGCGAGCGGCCAAATCACGATGAATGATATTCTTGCTGGCCAAATAATCCATGCCCTGAAAAGAAAATGCAAATTAAAATAACATTTTTCGTGCATTCAAACCACTCACTACTTACACTCGCTATGTCCAAAGCAAAACTTAATAAAATTGGATTTGTTAAATTTGGCTTTTTTGAGGTTAGATAAACCAGAAATGAACCGCTTTCTAAATATTCCATTATTATGCAAAATGGTCGTTGTATCCAATGTTTTATTTTAACAATATTCGGATGGTTCAAGGACTAAAAACACACAAGGCATAGAAAAATTGGTAAACATGTTTAAAAATAATTATTACTAACCTCCATTATTTCGATTTCGCGCATAAAATCATCATTAAGCTGCGGTGCCCTTAACGACTTAAGGGTTTTTATGGCCACAAATTCACGAGCATTGTCAGGGCTTTTATAGCGCACTTCACCAAGATGTACAGTGCCATAATGTCCTTCGCCGATTTTCTTTTGAAATATTACCTTACCATTAGGTATTTCCAATACCGAAGAAGTTGTGGTGAAATAGTTGCGAAAATTGGATTTTTTAAATTCATCAGCGAAACCATTGTGACGCGCAAATTGATTCTCGGTATTGTTGCAGTCATTTGCTAAAATTATTAAAAAATAATGTTTTTTTCATTACAGATTGATCAAAAAACAAAAAAAATGTTACCCAAATCCGACTCCGCCATATCAACACCCTCCTCAATGCTGGTATAGTCATCATTGAGGGTCTCCTTTATGGATATTAAACGTTGGAATATCTGCAAATGATTAAACGGTTTATCCGGGTCCATACTCCAGCCATCCATCATCACTTCAAACATAACGGGAGGACAATCATCTGGTGGTCGCAAAATACCACCGAAACGATTATAGTTTTGTCGCAAAATTTCTGTTGTTACATTTTCGATTGGTTTACCACGGGCAAATATCTCCCAAACTGTTGTGGAAAATGCCCACAAGTCGACATCTAAATGTTTTTTGGCAGCATTCAAATTATTATGATATTCAATTGGTATCCATGGCAACCTGTAGGATTTATTTTGAAATACAATGAAGAATATAAAAAAGAAATGTTAAATAATTATTTTACTCACTCATCCCGACGATATGATCGTGGAAAACCAGGATCTGAGATTTTAGCTTCTAATAATTGAGTTTTCGGATCGAATTTTGTAACAAGTAAATTTGAACATCGTATATAGCCATGTATTATACCATTTTCTTGCTGAAATCACGAAATATTAAGTGTTACAATACAAAAAAAACATTTTTTTTTAAACAAACGTAAATTCAAATCTTGTCACAACGGTACGATCTATATCTGTGATATCTTTTATTTTCCAATAAATATCGCTTTTTCAAAAATTTTGTTCTAAAAACTACAAATGCATTTTTTTTTTTTTGAAAACTAACGACAATAAAGCAAAAAGAATCAAAATCTGTGATCACTTCTATTTTCCACTAATAATCGACTATTTCGAAAATTTGTTATAACAAATTGAAATCACATTTTATTTGAAAACAAAAGGCGCTAGAGCAAAAATGATAAAAAAAAACCGGTGATCAATTATACGGTCATGTTCTGACAATCGCAAAACGCGGAACATGTGCGATTCTGACGTTAAATCGCATAAAAGGTGTTCTATATATCGCAAGAAGCTTGCCGACTTCGAATTGCAAAAGTATGCTCAAGGGAACTAGAATATTTTAAGAAACTAGTTTCAGAACGCCATAAAATAAATCTTGCGTTTCGAAAAAGCTCGAAATAACTATGATTTCGGCTTTTGGTCAGGACAAGGGGTTTGAACCATCGATATCCGTAGAAACGTTTAAGGCAGATTGTAAGCTGGAGAGTGTATAAAACCCCATTGTTCGGCAGGGTGCGACAGAGGTCACATCAGACAGCCGAATGAGTTACGAAAAAGCCAAGAGTGGCGTGAGAGACTCCTTAACCTTTCTAGATAAGATAGCCAAGACAGACTCTTCGCTGCACGGTGGTTGTGATAAGCATCTTCTGAGGAAGCACCGAAAGAACGTTGCTAGATTCGAACGAATCTACGGTTCTATCGGTCCAATTTTTTGGGGCTTCCTATCTTGCGGTATAAATAGCATAGACTGCTGAGGAATCAACTATTGTCAGTAAGGACAAACGATCCTCAGCAATCTCAGCTATTCAGCCCTCAAACAAGGAAGCAGGCGGTAGCTTTGCAGCTGCTGTTATTACGAAAATTGCTAGCATCCGGAAGGAGGGAAAGAGTATACCACCAGGCCCTCTTAATGGTGACAACAAGGTCGCGCGATGAGGACTGGTAATCACCCTTATTGTGTTTGGCGTATTTACAATACGCCTACGACTGTTTGGTAATAGATTAAAGAGAACGTGAACTTTTTTCCTTTAATCTATTACCAAACTGTCGTAGGCGTATTTTAAATACGCCAAAGACAATAAGGGTGAATGTCTTGGTCATTTCTGGCAGTCATTTCAAGAAAGCGATCACTAAAGAATAGGGAGATACATACGCGTAGGGATGACGGTAAGAGTAACTTTAGGATAAGTTATAATAGGTATAAGGGAGACATTAGGAGTGCGAAAAGGGACCTGTGGGTCCAATTTATCGAGTCAGTGGATTCATTTACAGAATGTCCAGAATTAGAAGAATTTTATCCAAGGACCGTGAAGTTCCGGGATTTATTCAGAGACCGGACGATTCGGGGACGGAATCGAGCCCTGAATCTCTGTTTGATTATGGAAACTCACTTTTCGGAGTGTGTGGATCTTATCTGAGTCGAGTTCGGGAGTGGAGGTAAGGAAGGATATGATCACTATGGATAATTCATCATGGGCGGTTAGAACTTGGGGTCGTACAAATCGGCAGGAAGAGATGATATCTTTCCGTTCATGTTACAGAATATACCGCGATTATCAGTTTTGTTGCTGTTTGAACTGTTAAGGGTGTGTGGTAGGGAGGTCGAACAGATAGTATTTGAGTGGTACCATTTTTCGAATATCGAATAAACCGTTAAGGTATTAAAAACTCTTAAGTAGTTCTAGCATATCTTCGTGCCTAAAACTACAACATACCGGCGAAAACAAAAGTTTTATATATTAAGACAACAAGAACTTAAAACAAAACTAAAGGAATCAAATAATGTCATGGAAGTTTTTAATTATGATCGACGAATTGACAGATATTTCATACCAGTGTTGCCAATTTAGCCATTTAGTGGCTAGATTTAGCCATTTTTCACCCTGTTTAGCCATTATCCATTTTTTTTTAGCCATTTTTCAACTTGTTTAGCCATACAATTTTTTTTGCCGTTTTTCTTTTAAAAGAATAATTTTTATTTTATTATAAAAATTTATAAAAGTAAAATAAACATTTTGAACAACATTTTGCCATTACTTAAGCTGTGATATATTTAAAGTTTAAAGTAATATGTATTTTTTAAATATTAAAATTAATTTTTATATTTGTATGATCCTGAGTACATCTAAAACTTTTTAATGTGATTAAATTTTCATATTACAATCCCTTGAAAAAGTCGACAAACAATCGACGAAACGTCGGGAACAAAATATTGTAATTAAAAATTGAATTTTATTTACATTGAAGAAATTTAGGCCCTATTAGCTTGACAAAAATAATATTCATAAATTCATCACTCTGGCCAAAGAAACAACTACAACAATAAACGCCTTTAATTAAAATAACAACTTTTACAAATGTTGAAAATCGCTATAAACTATGACGCTGAAACATCATTCAAAATAAAGGAACAGTATTCCACTATAAAGTTTATAAAATGGATAAACGCAAACATCTCTGTTTCTTTCTGGTTGCAAGTATTTCAATAAAAGGATGCAGGCGGTAACAAAATTGTTTTAGAAATTTCAGAATTGACTATAAAGTTGCTCTCACTTCCATGGTCTAATGCTGAAGTAGAGAGGGTGTTTAGCCAAGTAAACATTGTTAAAAGTAATTTGAGAAATAGGTTACATTAAGCAACCGTTAATTCGATTTTATCAATTAGGTAAATATATTTATACCACCACCGCAATAGTTTAGAGGGTACTATGCGTTTTTGCTGATGTCTGTCATACCTTAAAATTTTAGTCCTTAGCCCACCTTTACGTATACCGATTAACTCAGAGTCACGATGTTTGTCCTGCTGGCTGGCTGTCCATGTAAACCTTGTGCGCAAAGTACAGGTCGCAATTTAGAGATTATTTATAGGGGTTCCAATACCGTTACCGTCGGTATTATCGGTTTTTTTTGGTATTATTTATGTAATAAAAATATCTAAATACAAAGCACCAAGAATTAAACAATTTTCCAATTATAAAGGGTGGTTGAATTTTAAAAACCGTAATACGTACGTAATTTTAAAGCCGTATTTCGGTACTCGATTTTTGTCGGTATTACCGGTATTTCGGTATCAGCAACACCGGTATTGGAATCCCTAATTATTTGATCAAATTTGGTACAAAGGTTCTAATGTGGTGTAGGGTATCATAAAGTCGGGTTTAACCGACTATACTATCTTATTTGTTTTTTATTGTAGACTCAAAAGGTTGGGTAAATGTTGTCGTGATTATGATTTACCTTCAAATTATTTAAAACTATTATTTGAAACAATAACGAGATCGAATTTTTCGATGATTTAATTTTTATACCCTCCACCACAATTAGTTGTGAAGAGGGTATATTCAGTTTGTCATTCCGTGTGAAACTTTTTTACTATTCATCTCAGACCCTATAAAGTATATATATTCTGGGTCCTTGAGTAATTTTAAGTCGATTTAGCCATGTCCGTCTGTCTGTCCGTCTGTTCGTCTGTTGAAAACACGCTCACTTTCGAAAAACTCAAAAGAAATGAACAAACTTGGTGTCAAATTGCTTGTAGTTATCCTAAGCAGTTTGGGATTGAAATTCAGCAAAATCGGTTCAATAGGATCTGAGCTATGAATCAAAATGTGGAACCACCACTTAAAAAAAATTGATAATTTTGTTACAAAAACTAACATAAATGGTGGAAAAATGCACTGAATGATATAAGATTTCGCAACAATTCGTTTTATTCAACTGGAAATCACGCTGTAAAATTTCGTGAAGATCCGTCAATAATTTACCCTAGGCCCCATATAAACCCTACTCCCGGAAAACAGTTTAGTACGCCTAAAACCGTAAAAAATAATGCAATCATAACAAATTTTGGCCGGTCACAGTTTTATAGGACTATAAATGATACTGTGAAATTTCGTGAAGATCGGTCCATAACTTACCCTGGGCCCCATATAAACCTTACTCCCGGAAAACAGTTTAGTACGCCTAAATCCGTAAAAAATAATGCTATCATAACAAATTTTGGCCCGTCACAGTTTTATAGGACTATAAATGATACTGTGAAATTTCGTGAAGATCGGTACATAATTTACCCTGGGCCCCATATAAACCCTACTCCCGGAAAACAGTTTAGTACGCCTAAAACCGTAAAAAATAATGCAATCATAACAAATTTTGGCCCGTCACAGTTTTATAGGACTATAAATGATACTGTGAAATTTCGTGAAGATCGGTACATAATTTACCCTAGGCCCCATAGAAACCCTACTCCCGGAAAACAGTTCAGTACACCTAAAACCATAATTAATAATGCTATCATAACAGAAATTGGTACGTCACAGTTTTAAAGGACTAGAAATTACGCTGTGAAATTTCGTGATGATCGGTCCATAATTTACCCTAGGCCTCATATAAACCCTTCTACCGGAAAACAGTTTGGTTGCCTTAAACCATAATTAATAACAAATCGTCACAGTTTAAGATTATAATAACATCATACAGATATTACTCCTTAAACATTCGAACTGTCGGTGGAGGGTATCAAAGATTCGGCACAGCCGAATATAGCACTCTAACTTGTTTAATATTATTTTATTAGTATTGTGGTTATTTTGTTGAACTATTTATGGTTTTCAATCCAAATTTTTAATATTTTTAATTAGGCTTAAGTTCATGAAATTTAATTTTTATTAAATTATTTTTATGAAGAAAGGAATTTTACAACATGAAAATCAATCAAAATTGCCATTGACAATCTTTCACTCTTGACGTGGCCCGGCCTCGAACCCTGACCGGCAGGTTACCATGACATGTCTCGATCGCAACCACTCGATCTCCTCAGATGGATTTTTATTTTATTATTATTTTATTTTAATATTAATTTACGTTTATTCTTATTTAACAAATTGATCTTAACTCACAACTTCATCGTAAACAACTTTAAATGAATTATAACTGTTTTGTTATTAAATTTTAATGTTTTTTTTATTTAAAAAAGCTTTTAGCCATTTTTTAGCCCATTTTTTTCCGTAAATTTAGCCATTTTTTGTCACCAAGTTTTGGCAATACTTTTCTATTTTTTTCTATAATGCTGAAACAAAATAACTTGAAATAAATAATCCTGGCTAAGAGGTTTCGTTTGCAACTTTTAAGAAATATGGTTGAAGTTTACTGATTAATATCATCATGTGATGTTAAAATTTTCAAGAATATCTCAAATAATAAATTTGTTAAATTCCTATAATTTTTTTAAAACCAAAGTTTTTCAAAAGTTCTAAAGTTAAATATTTGACGTCCTACTAGTTTTCTTAAAGAATTTTTTGCTTTTGGAAAACGTTTGTCTAGAGCAAACATTATTTAACAGTTTCTAAATTACATTATGATTTTAGGAATAAAGTTTTCTAAATTATTAGAAATTATAAAAAAAAGCTTACGTTTGATCAATTTTCTGGTCACGCTTTTTCTGGATTCTATCGTCAAATATTTGTTAGGTCTGAACATACCTTAAGTCATATCTATGCATTTTGTTGGTTACTTACCTTCGTGAATTGTTTTGCTTTTATTTTTTGTATTTTTATGTATTCGAATTAAAACC
Source organism: Pollenia angustigena (assembly GCA_930367215.1). Classification (NCBI taxonomy): domain Eukaryota; kingdom Metazoa; phylum Arthropoda; class Insecta; order Diptera; family Polleniidae; genus Pollenia; species Pollenia angustigena. The sequence continues at coordinate 119,996,403 of OV884059.1, read as the reverse complement.
GGTTAACCGCTTATTTTTAAAATGCTTATCCGAAAACCCGGTTTTAAAATAGCAGCTATTCGGAATATTCGAAAACTGGTTTTTGAAATATGTAAGTCGAATAATCGATCTCCCTAGTCTGTGATCTAAGCGGATACATTGCTAGAGGGTGGAGGAAGGTCAGGGATATTTTCGTATCAAGGCGGCTTAATGATGTGGTGGGTTACATAAGCCAATACAAGCAGTACACCTTGGCTGCATTCCTGGACATAGAGAAAATCAGGCAGTCATTGGACTGGGGAAACTTACGCTCAAAGAAATTAGTAACTCGGAGGAACCGTCAAGGGGGAGTTCTCTCTATGTTTTAAGAAATTTCGACAGGATGGGACGGAAGGTCGTGGTCTACGCGGACGAAATTATGATATTGGTATCGGACAAGTTCCTGCTGGCAATTAGCGGAGTCTTGCAAGTAGCGCTGGGCGAACTGTCTGCATGGGTGTTTGATAACAGTCTGGGGGTCAATACGGAACAGATGAAGTTGGTTATTTTTACTAGGAGGTATAAGGTGGAGAATATTAGGCTGCGAATTCTAAGGGAAGCAGAGCTTAGACTGTTTTAATTGTGTTAAGTATATTGCAGTTTTTCAGGACAGTAAGCTGTCCCGTGGGAGGAGTACTCAGGAGAGACTTAAGAGGGATACCAATGCCTACTATGCTAGCAGATCATCGATAGGGGACTCAAGTCGTCAGTAGTTAAATGGCTGTACACATCAGTGCTTAGACCCATTCTTACGTATGAATGCAGTGTTTGGTGGGAGGCATTTAGACTGGCAATTCGGAGCAACCTTCTGTCTAAGGCTCCGAGCTGTGTTTCAATTGGCATGAAGGAAATCATGAGATGTTTTCCTCAGACAGCCCTGGATGTTATTCTACATCTTCTGCCTATGGAGCAGTGTGTAAAGGGAGTGACAGCCAGGAGTATTCTTAGACTTAGGAAACTGGAATTCTTAGGAAATTTCACGCAGGGTCACTCGCATATCAAAATCTGACGCTGGCGGTTATCGCCTAGGTACGCCCGGCTCCACTAGGGCACTAGGATCGATTTTGGGCATTTGCCAAGAGTGATATTTTCATCTAGGGAGAGCTGGTCAGGTCAGGGCATATTGTTTGAGAGATTTGCTATTTTCACTGATGGCTCGAAGATGAAGCGCACGGGTTCAGGGGTCTACATTAAAAATCTCGACATAAAGTCATATATGCTTCCTGACGACTGCAGTGTATTTAGGACGATGTGGAGAGCCAGGCGGCTCTTAAGGCTTTGATGAACTTTTATGTGAACTCCAGGCTATTGGATGATTGTAAGAGGACTCTTGGGGAAATCTTAGGAGTATCTGGTGAGGCTGTGCTGAGTACCTCGTCACTGCATTATACTTTTATTTTGGAAGGATAAGGGAAAGGGTTCTGAGCGGGACAAAAAGTCGTCGCCGCTGCTGGGCAGGAGTTAGGTTTGCGTAAATACCATAATAGGTATTATCACGAGCCACTACATGATAGACAGGATGGCGGTAATAATGGGATCTGACTTGCCGGATATATGCATGTTGTGGGATATATGCATGTAGAGATGCTGAAGACATTTGAGGTAACTGTTCTAGGCTGCAGAACAGCAGACTGGGATAGTTAGGCAGTTGTTCCTTAGGCGAATTGTCTCGGGATGTGGGCTCGAGAGTCTGACGGGATTCGTAATAGGCGGGGTTTATGTAAGACTATGTTGTTTTTCTTTTTTGGTCCGATTTTTATCTACTTTTTCCTTCCTTATGCTCCCACTCACTATTTTAATTTTTTCTTTTTAGAACTCTATCACTAACCAAGGCGTCACAACGGACCATATTGGTCTCTGGATGAGGGTGTGAAGTTGCCTTTGCACCAGCCTTTCTATCTAACCTTTTCTTATTAGTAAGCTGTAGTTACTTGTTTATACGTTTATTAATTTTTTTCACAGAACAGAAAACGATAAAAAAAGTACATAGTTTTCCATACAATAACTTGGTAAATTACAGTTTGATGCATTTTTTGTTGTGGTCCTGTAAAACGTGGAATATGCACCATTTCTACCAGATCTGCTAGGTCTACAAAGCTAGTTTTCTACTAAGCGTAAATTCCGCTATTTTTCGGAAGTTTTGTAAAAAAACTAAAATCGATTTTTATTTGAAAACTGAAGGCTCTAAAGCGAAAAGGTTCAAAATCTGTGAATACTTAAAATTTTCTCGAACATTTTGTACAAAAACGAAAATTACTGTCATCTATATCCCAATATTGTTTTTTTTTTTTTTTTTCGTATGAAAAATTAAAACCGAGTAAGTTTGATAAAATAATAAAATTGTCTGTTTTAAGACTATTGTAAAAAAAATCAGAAATTTGCTTTTGCCGTTTTAAACTTACCAAATAATATAGTCCTCTAACTAAACTATGTATAACATCTAATAATTGACGCAGAGAAATCTTTGATTTATTGTGCATGAGGAATTCGTTCAATGGTCCAAATTTAGAGTATTCCATAACCATTGTATAAGGAATATTTAATGTCAAACCGTACAACTTAATAATATGATGAGAATATATTCGACTCCATTTATTAGCCAAATCTTTAAAATCCTACAAATCAACAAATGTTTATTAAAAAAAAATTAATTTTAAATTTTTTTTAAATAAAATTTTACCTCATAATCCTTTTCATGCTTTAACACTTTAAGGGTTACAGTAACATCCTTGAAGCCACCTTCTTGTATCCAGTCAGCTTTTAATTTTGTCATTTTACCATTATCACAATCACGAGAGGAATCTATTACAGAAATAATTATTATAAATTTCAACAAATAGAATATAGGAAGTTTTCTTTCTTTTTTAAAATTACATATTTTATTATTTTTAAATTATTATTTATAAATTCAAATTTGACCTTTGGCCAATTTTACCAATTTAAATCGCAATTCATGTTTATATATAATTTTTCATATGATTTTATTTTTATTTTACATGAAAAACGAATTTTAAACATAAATTGATATATAAATAAATTGGTGGAAACGGCCATTAAAGATGCACATTCGAAAACTGCTTAAATAATGAAACAAGAAAAATGTCTTTAATTTTTTTATATTTATTTATATAAACTTACTGTGATACCATCTTAAGTCTTTGGGAGGATCAAATATTTGCGGTCGTTTACGTAAAAGCTCTGTTTCGCTCAATTCCATTTCAGTCTTTTTTAATTGCACATGTTTTGGCAAACATATTAACAGCAGTGGCGGTTTATCGTATTCCGTGGGTGGAATACGAGATCTTTGCTCAGTTTCTGCGGGTATAAATTGTGCCAAGTCAGTTAGTTTTTCATATGTCTCTTGTGTTCCATTATAATGTAATTTCCATCTGACGACCGGTGCTACGCCCCCAGCTTGAAGAGACATTTCTTTAGTGATTTTAAAGGTTTCGGTTTTAAATTTATCTGGCTGAAGTCCTTCGCTAATGCTGTACAAGAGAAGAAACGTACAAATGAATTTCATAATCTGTTAAAATGACTCAACGGATTTAGGATTAAATAATATACATTTGCCAATATAATAAATATAATATTTTCTATTTGTATAAAACTTAAACCTTTTTAAATAATGTTCGAAAATTCGAACTTCATTTCAAAAGCTTTAATTTATTAAAAAAACTATTTTTTAATGTTTATTGTCAAAATAAGCACATTTTAATATTATTGTTATTACCCAGCAAAAAAAGACATGCAAAAGAAGTAGTAAATGCATGGGTTCCGCAGATAATGCACTGGTTCTTTTTAGGTGAAACATGCATGATTTTAACATTAGCGTGTCGTTGGCGAGCATGGGTTCACATTTAGGTAAACGGCTCGTCATTAAAAATATTGGTTAGAACCAATGAAAGTTCAGTGATTAGACCGGGGTTTTTATTGATCTGGAATATTAACTGAAATCAGTGTGAATAAAAAGCAATGAATCATTAATGATTTTAATACGTATTTTCATTGGTGCTCGATATTAATTTTTATATGCATTATGGGAATGTATTATAAAAAACATTGTTACTTTTGTTTTCCCTTTGTAGTAGTAAGATTTTGACAACGGCGGGTAAATTTTACACAAATAAAATGCCTGTTGTTTTTTGTATTGTTGCAGAGGTAAGCAGACCTATTGCATAGGCCTTAATAAATAAATATAACAAATTTAAATACATATTAATATTAAATGTATTTACATATGGAGGGTTCAAAGCTGAAGCGAACCAAGTCATAAAATAAAACTGGTGTGAAATTCTTCGCAAAGTTTAACTCTATCGAGTTCTGTAACGGACTAAATCAAAAAGTTTTTCGTTCCAAAGGTAACGGTAATAAACCCATGTCAATGGCTCCAGAAATAAATGGAAGTTCACTTACTCAAACTCAAAATATCGAATTTTCATTTTTGACTTGGTTCGTTTCAGCTCTGAGCCCTCCATATGTATATATTAAAAAATTTAACTCAATCATTAAAGTCAATTGTATATAACCCAGCGGTAACTAGAATGAGTAAAGAGGCCTAATAGAAGGTCTTATTTAGCAGTCAGAAGCCCTTCTCGCCGCATTCCATACTTATTTATTTTTTACACAGGTTGTCATTGGGCGCAAGGCCTTCCACACTTCCTTTAAAAACAACTTCGATCCCTTCCCAAAGAAGGGAGTATTTTATTTATTTATTTATTTATTTATTTATTTCATTTATTTGGAACTTCTACAACAAAACATGGGTTTTAGTGAGTAGAAATCTAATGAAGTTATGATCAAAAGTATTTATCAATAACATAAAAATATACAAAATAATAACATAAAACAGGTATATTATTTAAACAATTAATAGGTATGTTGGTATAAAATATAACAAAAGTGAAAAAAAAAGAATAGTGAAATACATTTTTATATACGAAAACAATATTGAGAGCGATAATAATAACGTTAGTTATTTATGAATAAAATCTAAATAACTGTTGCTTGAAATGCAGGGCGCTGCTGGTTTCTTTAATTGTTGAGGGAAGATTGTTCCAGAGACGTATTGCAGTTATAAAAAATTGCCATTCCGAAACTAGCGTGCGGTGTCTAAATTGAATAAAATTCTTGTTCCTTCCGAGGCGACTAAAATTTAAACGATTATAGAGATAATTTGGTTCACGAGTGGTTATAATTTTATGCAGATAAACAAGAGTTCGTATTTTCAACAAGTCTTCAAATAGCACACCGTATATTTTTTTTGAAAACGGGGTAATATTAATATAATTGCCATCACTGACATAATTTTTTATGCCATAAACATATCTCGTAATGTTGTTAAACGCTACCTTTAACTTATGTTTGCTATTTGAATCACAACTTGCGAAGATTTCACATCCATAGGTAAGGACTGGTATTAGATACGTTTTCGCAATTAGTATTCGAATCTTCATTGGTGTTACACATTGTGTTTGCCATAGTGTTCTAAGTATTGAGTAAGTTCTGCCACAAGCAAATGTTACATGATCTGACCAAGTGAGTGTATTGTTAAAAATTAGACCAAGATTTTTTGCCTTATCAACTATTTCAATTTGTTGGTCGTTGATACAAATTTTAGGACGTTGATCTATTTTCTGGGTTCTCCTTCGTATTATAATACATTTAGATTTTGAAGGATTTAAACTTAAACCATTTATATCTGCCCAATGCGCAACACGTTTGAGGTCTTCATTCAACTTGGCAGTACATGCCTCCATGTTTTGTTTTTTTGTGCTTATATATAATTGTACGTCGTCAGCATACAATCTAATACGGCAATGGTGTAACTTATCAGGTAAATCATTTGCATAAATTGAGAACAGTAACGGCCCGAGAATGGAACCTTGGGGAACGCCCCTTATAATTGGCAGAAACTGTGAAGATTTCAAACTTTTAGTTTCAACATACTGCATTCGACCTTCAAGGTAAGACGATATCAATTTAACCGAAGTTACTGAAAAATTCATAATTTTTTCAAGTTTTTGAGCTAATATTGTATGGTCCACTGTATCAAATGCCTTTGAATGGTCTAACAATATAAGCATTACTAAACAGCCATCATCCACTTCCTTTCTAATGTCTTCGGAAACATCAGTCAGAGCAGTAATGCAGCTATGGTAAGCTCGGAACCCAGATTGTTTTTCAGTAAGTAGATTGTTATTATTTATATATTGAACTATCTGCATACGTAAAAGTTTTTCAAATGCCTTTGACAGATATGGTAAAATAGCAATTGGCCTGTATTCAGTCGCAGATTTTGGTATTGGTAGAATTTTGGCTTTCTTCCATCTTAGCGGATAACTGCTTTTTGTTATTATTGTGTTGAAAATGTACGTTATAAGTAAGGAAGGTCACTAAAAATAAAAAGTAAATAAAACTGAACACCTTCCTTTCTCCCTTCACAAAGAAGGGAGTAGCGAATGTGTACTGCATATTTCAGAAGGTCTTTTAAAAAGAAGTTTATGCCTTCTAGAAGGCATACTTCTGAATATCATGCGAAGCGAATCTTTTAGAAAGGAGTATAGAGGCCTTCAAAAAGGCCTGCCACTTGTGCTCTTTTCAATATTTACCGCTGGGAATATTCGTCCCCTTTCAATCCTCAAAGAATACCTAATTATAGTGAAAAATTGTAATTCCTTCATAAGAGTTGAATGGGTGCATTGCATGTAATTTTTCATGGGTTCACTTATTGAAAATGTATTCCAATTTTGGAAGGCATTTTTAATTCATTCAAGTAGTTAAGTGCTCAAGAAGTTATAAAAATATCCCTTCTACTCGAACAACTTCCAAAGTTTTTTGCTGGGTATGTATTGTTATTGTATTTTCGAAATTTGTTATTTTTTCCTTGTTGTTTTATATGTTCAAAACAAACAATTTCTTTATTCCCCGTACTAATACTTCATTATGTAGTGATCTACAGTCTGGTAACCCTTTCCCTGCAATGACAGACAGCTGTTTGACACAAATGCAACCGATGGTTTTTCATTTCCGTTGCATAAACTAGGTCTTGTTGTTCGTACCTTGAAATTACCACATTTCTGATTTTGTATGAATAAGCTTAATAAATAAAACTATTATACATCAGGTGTGGGGTGCAACTTTGTGTTTTTTAAAAAAATAATTGTTCGTGCCTAATGGAGAACAATTGTGGAAAAATGGACTTACGGCCAAGCCGTCAAGCGATAATGGATTCCCTTGCTGCGGCCGGCGTTGACTTCCCGTCATCAGCCACCTTAACACAGCTTCGTGCTTTGCAGGGGGCTTTGGTTAAAGAGGGAAATGAGATGGCCGATGGAATTAGAGACTTAGCCGGTCTAAGCGAAGCTGGCCAAGTGTTGGGCACTGATGCCAACAAAATGGCCGATATTGATGCGTTTGAGACCAATGAAACTGCTGTGAATGGGGGCGCCGTAGAAAAAGAAGAAACGACAGGAGAAGTCGTCGACAAGTCTGTCGAAAATGCGCTCGCTGCCGCATCTGCCGCAATCGGGCCGGGTGCAGAGATGCCTTACGTTAATGTGCCTGCCGCAAATATGCCTGCTGCCCACGTGCCTGTTGAAAACACCCCGGCTGTATTCGTGCCTGCCGCAAATATTTCTGCTGTCCATGTGCCCGCTGCAGATACTTCTGCTGTTCATGTACCTGCCGCCAATTTCTCTGCCGTCAACATTCTTGCGAGAAACACGTTTTTGCCCGAAGCCACTGCCGCTCTACCCTCCGTTAATACGTCAGCCGAGGAAGAATTAAAAAATTTAGAAATTCGATTGAAGATGCTACAACTGCGAGAACAAATCCGAGTCTTAGAGGAACGCCATAATCTGCAGCGCCCTATCAGTCATATCGATTTGACTGAGTTGGATGCCGCCGTACCCACATTCAGTGGAGACAACCATCAAGACATTTCAAGGTGGTTTACACAGTTCGAGGACTACGCCAACCGTTATACCGACAAAGAGAAATGTGTTGGGGTTCGGCGTCGACTAGTGGGAACGGCTAAACAGCACGTCATAAATTTGGGCATGGTTGAATATAAGGAGCTGAAGGCGAGTTTAAAGACGGTGTTTACTCGTACGGTGTCCCGCCAGGAGATTTACAGACAGCTGAACTCACGAAAACTAATGCCAGAAGAGTCGTGTCTGAGTTACTTGGTGTCAATGCAATCAATTGCTGCAAATTCGGACATTGTAGGTCAGGAGTTGGTTGATATAATCGTTGACGGCATGCCGGACGATAAAAATATTAATATGCTGTATGGGGCCAAAACTATTGAAGAATTGATCACCAAGTTGGATCGATATGAGTACCGACGACATCAGACGCGTGCAGTGAATGCCAGATCTACAATCGCAACAGCGGCCAGCAAACAAAAAACAGTTGCACTTAGTGGAAACAATTTTGCCAAGACATCCGATGCCGAAATCCGCTGCTTTAACTGCTCGCAGTTCGGACATTATCAAAGCAAATGTCCGAAGCCGAAGCGTCCCGCTAATTCGTGCTTTATATGTGCAGAAGTGGGACATTTTCATCAAAGCTGCCCTAAAAAGAAGTCCATTGCTGCCGCAATAGTAGATGACGATCAACAATTAGATGCGTTCCAATCGGTAAGTGTTGCCTTTTTCAATCAGGGTAAGCGCACTGACTTAATAAATTTTTTTTCGTTGTTTGATACGGGTAGTTCGATTAGCTGCATAAAAAAATCGCTGGTGCCGTTTGTAGTAAGAAATGAGGAAAATTTATCAAAATATCGCGGTGTTGGAAATAAAATAATAAGTATGTTTGGCAGTGTCGAATGCGAAATTATTTTTAAAAACCAAAAAGTAATTCACAGTCTGTTTATTTTGCCGGATGAAGATGCAGTGGTGCCAGTGATATTCGGTCGTGATCTATTAGTAAAATTAAGTATTCATTTATGTAAAATAAGAAAACGTTATAAAAGAGAAGAACTCTTAGATATGAATTCAAAAGACTTAAATAAAAATATTAAAGGAAAAGATGTTAGTGCGCTTATGCTGTTTGATTTATGCAGAGAACCTCATCAACCGATCGAAGTTCCAACTAGAGAAGATAATTTAAATTTATTTAGTGTGTTACCATTCGATGGAAATGAGATCGAAGCTTATGAAGTTTTTGATAGAAAAAATACTGCAAGTGAAGTAGGGTATTCAGGCGATGATGGCACAATTGCTTCAGAATTAGGGGTTGGTAATTGTCGGGGCACGTTTAGTTTAGAAATCGTTGAAGAAAACGGAGAGTGCGAGGAATTGATGCAAACAGTTTGTGCAATTGAGAGCGATGCGAAAGTAGATATTAATGGGAACTTAGACTCGAAAGATACGTATGCTATCAGATCGATAATTGAGGAACATTATTTAAGTAAGTCGGGGGACACCCCAAAGCCAAAAGATTATAACATGAAAATTAATTTGGTAAGTGACGTGCCGGTTTATTGTGGTCCTAGGCGCCTTTCATACCGCGAGCGATGCGAAGTTAGAACGAAATTAGACGAATTATTAGAAAAGGGCATAATACGACCTAGTGAGTCACCCTATGCCTCACCAATTGTGCTGGTGCGGAGAAAAAATGGAAATTTAAGAATGTGCGTTGATTACCGATTGTTGAATAAAATTACTTTAAGGGATAATTACCCTATGCCATTGATTGAAGATTGCTTGGACTATTTGGGCGGTAAAAATTTTTTTTCGACTCTTGACTTAGAGAATAGTTTTCACCAGGTTCCGATGCATGAGGATTCAATCAAGTACACCGCGTTTGTTACCCCTATGGGACAATTTGAATATTGTTATATGCCTTTCGGCCTGAAGAACGCAGGGGCTGTATTTCAGCGTTTTATTAATAGAGTATTAAGGGAATTCGTTGACGCAGGGAAAATAGTAGTGTACTTAGACGACATAAGTATAGCCACTGAGACGCTAGCAGAGCATTTGCAAGTGGTGGCAGATGTTTTAAAAGCCCTGAGGGGGGCTGGGCTGACGTTAAACTGGGCGAAATGCAAATTTGCATATAGGGAGCTGGACTATTTGGGATATAGGGTAAACAGGGACGGAATTCGCCCCAATGACGGCCATATTAGGGCCATTGGTGAATATCCGGTGCCTGTGGACCTTGAAGGACTTGAACGTTGTTTAGGGTTGTTTTCCTTCTTCCGTCGATTTGTGTTAAACTTTTCGAAAATAGCGAGGCCACTGATAGAGTTGAAGAAATGTAAGGTTTTTAGCTGGTCGCGTGAGTGTAACGACGCATTTTTGGCCTTGAAAAATAGGCTGGTGAATTCGCCAGTATTGGCGGTGTATAACCCCCGCCGTGAAACGGAACTACATACCGACGCCAGTGCCAAGGGATATGGATCGGTACTGCTGCAGAGACAGGACGATAATAAGTTTCACCCAGTGGCTTATTATTCGAAGTGTACTACTGCTGCAGAGTCGAGATATCACAGCTTTGAACTAGAGACGCTCGCTATGATATATGCGTTGAGGAGGTTCCGGGTATATTTGGAGGGGATTTCGTTTACTATAGTAACGGACTGTAACTCACTTATGTTGACGTTAAGTAAGAGAATAATGAACCCAAGGATAGCCAGGTGGGCATTGGAGTTGGAGAATTTCGACTATAGTATCCGACATCGCAGGGGCGAATTGATGACGCATGTTGATGCCTTAAGCCGGGCACCTGTGGTCGCGGTAATTGACGGAGACGAGGTGGATGCGAATATCCAAATTACACAGTCTAGGGATAGGGAAATTTGCAATATTAGGAGTAGGTTGGAGGTAGGTGATCTTGAGGGTTACGTTTTGGATAACGGACTGATTTTTCGCTTGGGCCCTCAGGGGCAAAGACAACTCTATGTGCCGGCGGAGTTGGAGGAGAACGTAATGCGACTAACTCATGAAAAATACGGTCATGTAGGAATTGAGAAGTGTATTAAACAGATAAAAAAGTATTATTGGTTTCCGAATATGAGGGACAAACTGAATCGGTTTATAAGGAACTGCCTGAAGTGCATTTATTATTCGAACGCTAACAGGAAAAATGAGAGAAATTTGTATAGCATACAAAAAAAACCGGTTCCATTCGACACGCTGCATATTGACCATTTCGGGCCGTTGCCGTCGTGTAAATCGAAACGGAAACACATTTTGGTGATTGTTGATGCATTTACTAAGTTTACTAAATTGTACGCAGTTAATTCTCCGGGCACGAAGGAGGCCTGCTGCGCGCTGCGGAAATATTTTGAATATTATAGCCGTCCGAGAAGAATCATTAGCGACCGGGGGACATGCTTCACATCTAACGAATTCGGAAAATTCCTGTCGGACAGGAACATCGTGCACGTGAAAAATTCTGTGGCGTCGCCGCAATCCAACGGGCAGGTAGAAAGGGTCAACCGAGATTTAAGGGCTATGCTAGCTAAACTCACTGAGCCCGTCGAACATGCCGATTGGGTCAGCATGTTGACTCGGGTGGAATTTGCGATGAATAATACAGTTCACGGTAGTACGGGACAGTCACCATGTAAGATGCTGTTTGGCATCGAACAGCGCGGTGAAACGGTAGATGAGTTTACTGAACATTTGCAGGATTTAAATGGCGAGGGGGGAATAGATTTAAAATTAATAAGGGAAAAAGCTTCAGAAGCTATCGAAAGGTCTCAATTGAACAACCTGAATTATTTTGACAGGCATCATGCACCGGCTAAGTCTTTCGAGGTGGGAGATTTAGTCGTCCTGAGAAACGTCGATACGACTGCAGGCGTGAATAAAAAATTAATACCGAAGTACCGCGGTCCATATAAAATTCTGAAGCAACTGGGAAATGATCGTTATGAAATATCCGATGTAGAAAACTATCAGGTTACACAAATGCCCTACAATGGCATAGTTGATTCGAGTCGTTTAAAGAAATGGTTGGAACCTAAGGTAGATGATGATGGTTGTTCTGTGGAAGCTGAAGGCAACACTAGCGAATACGAGGATTACGAATATTTAGAGGATGCATTTTTGGAAAATGAAGAACAATCGGGGTCGATTGTAGAGTCAGGTAGGCCGAGATTGTAGTGATCTACAGTCTGGTAACCCTTTCCCTGCAATGACAGACAGCTGTTTGACACAAATGCAACCGATGGTTTTTCATTTCCGTTGCATAAACTAGGTCTTGTTGTTCGTACCTTGAAATTACCACATTTCTGATTTTGTATGAATAAGCTTAATAAATAAAACTATTATAATTATGAAGTATATTTTGTTTTATTTATAAATACAAATGGGCAATTCCAAGATTGTAAACGGGACAATCGCACACGTTTATATTGACAAAACTGTAAAAAACAACCTGATTTTCATTTTTTAAATTAATGATTCTTTTAACTCTCAATTAGCTCTTTAATTTCCGCAAATGAAATTTTTCGCTTACTGTCGTGGTTTCCGAGATAATTGCAAAAAACCAGTGATTGTAAACGGGACAAAAAACGGAAGTGGGTTTTAAGGGGTTTAAACAGTGATTTCTGCGAAACCTGACACAATATTTTATTGGGATTAATTTAAAAATGTTGCGTACTAATGTGCCCTAAAAATGGTTTCGATTTCAAAATAAAATATGAATTACATTTTTTTAAATAAATTGTTAAAGAAATTGTAAACGGGACATTGTAAACGGGACAATTTTTCCACCATGATTTAAATTTTTTTTTTGTTGCTATTTATAATCCTTTATATAAGAAACTTAATAAAAAATGTTTTTCAGATCATAAATATGCCTTAGATTAGAGTATTGTTGTTCCAAATGCATATTTTCTAATATACACAAGTATGTGCTAAAAGTTGTAGTACTTCGTTTACCATTTATCTTTTTTTTTTCGAATCAATTAATTTATACGCATATATTAAAAAAATATAAGCAATTCTCTAAATAAATCTTGAAAAGAAAATTTTTTTTTTTCCATTTTTTGTGGTTGACGTTTTTTTGGAAATAGCCAAATATAAATAGTTCTTGCAATATTTTTGATTTTAAGGTATTTTTAGCATATGTACTTATCGCATTAACAATACAAATATTTACTTACGATCTTGTGTTGATATCAATATAATACGTATCATATTCCTTTTCGCATTGTCGTATAATATAACTGCCACATTTGTCGCGTTGTTCCCGTATTTTAGCAAATGAAAATGCGCCACTAAATGTCAACAGTTAAGAAAACAGAAAAATAATCTTGATTAAAAACCCTATAAACTAATAAAAAAATTAAAAATAAACAAACCCCACAGGTCCATGACAACGTAATGTGCGTAATTCAGCCAAGGAAGGAGTGATATATTGCACACAAAGATCAACCATCCATTTTGTTGTAAGTCTGAAATTTAAAATTTAAAACAAAATTGGAGAAACTTTGTAAAACTTCTAAAACAAACATACCTCATATAACCAGCCAGATATGAAATAAATGCATCCAATTGTGTTTTATTTTCAAATTCTATTCGATAACCATTTGGCATGCCAGTTATTTCCAAACGGCAACTTATTGAATTAGAGCTACCGCCTCGGGTATACAAAGCATAAATATTTTCAAGCGTGCTAACTAAAACGAACTGTTTTTTTTAAAGAAAAAGGGAAGAGAGTAAAAGGAAATAATAAATGATAAAAGTAAGAGATAAGGATTTTGCATTAGATTATGCAAATATTTAAAATAGGGGTTCAATAACTTATTTTTGATTTATTTTTAGAACTGCAAAGAAAGCAAGCTGTATGTGTTGGTAACTATATCAAATTTCAAATATAAGCTAGAAGTTTATTTAAAGAATAATATGCATATGCAAAAATTGTCTAATGCGAAAATAAGTATGTTATTTGCAATATAAAAAAAACGACATACATACAAACTATATATATGGGTAATTTCATAGTGTTGCAATAACATTTTAAACACAATTATTTTTACGTTTTTATAACTCTTAAATTAACGTTAAAGATTATGGAGGGCGCAAAAAAGTAGTGGTTCGAACGTGAAAAAAGTAGTTTTTGTGGCCATGTATAAAAAGGCGTAATTCTTTAGTTAAACTACTTTCACATTAAACATTTAAATTTCTTTGGTTTGATTCAAAAATCTTCTGAATTTTTTTTTAATCCAAAGTCTGTGTCGATACGTGACATTTCGAACGTGAAATTTTTTCCATCATAATTTAACTGAATAATGATTAAAACAAAATAAAAATTTACCGTTAATCCGAATAACATATTTCATTTCAAAGTCTTCCTTAGATTACAGACCATGTACGAACATTTTTTTGGAATAATTTTTATCAAATAATACCTCTTTTAAGGAAGATAATATGAAAGAAAACAGAAAACCATTCTCACAAACAAGAAATTACATTTGTACAACTTCGCATTCTGCTTATTCATCTTAGTGAACGATTTTATAGGGGAATTTATAAAATTAGTAAAACTAAATATTTCTCTATAACAAAATCATAAAACAATATGCTTTGAATGACTTTTAAGTTTTCGGTCACGGTGGACCTTAAGAAAGAAATGCCCATATGTAGGTCATGAAAAAAATCTCAAATATTTCTTTTGAATTTTTGAAAATTTAAGTTTTGAAGTTAAAAACAACCGGTTTAGTTAACAGGTTTATCTAGAGTACCATAAACTTTAAAGATTTCACGATGTTTAAATTAAGCGGTTAAATTTTGACTTTATCCTCTATAAACCAGTTCAGTTTTCATCGTTTTTTGTTCAACCCTTGTGTTAATACCCATATATTATCTATATATATAAAATTGGATGTGTGTATGTATGTGTGTATGTATGTATGTAACGTATGGACTCCAAAACGGCTGGGCCGATTTTGATGAAATTTTCAGGGAATCTTCAGAATATTCAGGCGGGTGACATAGGGAAGTCTGATTTTTGATTTTTGGTCTGGGGGCGGAGGGGCGTGGCAAAAACCATAACTTGAGAACGGCTTGACCGATTTGAACGATTTTTTCTTTAAAATGATCGCCATGGTCTAACTTAGATCTACACGGAAAGAAAATTTTGCCCCGCCCACTTTTACGCCCACTTTTTTCGATTTACCTAAAATCAGAAAACGGCTCCATCGAGTTGACTAATTTTTCTTTCAAATGTTCGTATTAATCAACTTTAAGTTTTCATCGAAAAAAAATTACCACGCCTACTTTTACGCCCACTTTTTCTATTAAGCGCATAACTGGAGAACGGCTTGACCGATTTGGACGATTTTTTCTTTAAAATGATCGCCATGGTCGCACTTAGATTTAAACGAAAATTACATTTTGCCCCGCCCACTTTCACGCCCACTTTTTTTGAATTACCTAAAATCAGAAAACGGCTACCATCGATTTGACACATTTTTCTTTCAAATGTTCCTATTTATCCATTTTAAGTTTTAATCGAAAGAAAAATTTACCACGCCTACTTTTACGCCCACTTTTTCTATTAAGCGCATAAGTTGAGAACGGCTTGACCGATTCAAACGATTTTTTCTTTAAAATTATTGCCATGGTCCAACTTAGGTTTTTACGGAAAGAAAATTTTGCCACGCCCACTTTTTTCTATTTACCTAAAAAAAAGGGCTTCATCGATTTGACTAATTTTTCTTTTAAATGTTCGTATTAATCCATTTTACGTTTTCATCGAAAGAAAAATGTATCACGCCTACTTTTACGCCCACTTTTTCTATTAAGCGCATAACTTGAGAATGGCTGGGCCGATTTGGACGATTTTTTCTTTAAAATCATCGCCATGGTCCAACTTAGGTTTTTACAGAAGGAACATTTTAACGGCCGTAAATTTCGTTTAAAGCTCAATTTAAATCGTCTGGTAATACAACAATATTTGCTTAGGGCCAGCAACGCGGACCGGGTCAGCTAGTATATTATAATGTATTAATAACATCCACAATGTATTCAGACAAAGATTAAAGTGATGATGCCAAAAAGAAACCCGACATTTAAAATTTGTATAAGTATAAAAGTGGATCAAATGGTTAGGAGATACACAATTCAGCGACGAAGTTTTAATATGTTAGATATTGCTTCACTCTCATCGTACATCATTTACTATGAGACCAATAAAATAATTACGAAGAAAAAAACTGAGAGGCGCCCCTTTATGCGTAAGCTATCTGAAGAGCTTGCTAAGCCGACGATTAAGGCACGAAGGACAAATGTCCAAGTTATGCGTAATTATACAACCAAAATTGCCTTTGAAAGCGTTTTGGGTTGTCAAGTATCACCCATTGCAGAGGAAGACAAAAGTTACGGGATTTTGTCATGTATGTATGATACAAGCAATAAGAAAAAAGAAGACGCAAAACACGGAAAAGCTGCGCTGAATGTAGACGGCCAGTTTGTGCTGAAAACTCTGAAGTTATTTAAAAAACATATTGTCTACTATGTAAAACATATGTAATTCTGAAAAAATTTATAGACAAACTTTAATGTAATAGATTCGAAAAGTATTTTTAATACTAATAAAGAAATTATTATAATAATTATTTAATTTATAGAACGTTATATATAGTTTTGTAAATAAATAACATAGACTTGATAATCATTTAGTCAATAACCTGAATTATAATCAGCCCAATTATGAAAAAAAATTCCCCGGGAGTTTTTTAACTTCTCCCATTTTTCCTATGTAAATTCAATTGTAAAAATGGAAAAAGAGGAAAAAACTCCCGGGGAATTTTTATTCATAATTGGGCTGAATGTATTTTTTACTTTACAACTCACCTCCACTTTATCTTTACTCGTTACCCGTGCCACCTTCAAACCTTGCTCTGGTGTATCAAACAAATCCAACTTGATGTATACTTTAGTAGGCGTATTTGTTGCCGAAGACAATAAATCTCCTGGTATAAAATCAACTATACCTACAAAAGACTCCAGTAGATAATCGGTGGCCAATGTATTTAACTCATTCATATAATAGAATTTAACTTTTGCTAAATCAACATTACTTTTCATGAGCATGCGAAAGGTTTTACAAATTTTCCCTTTAATAAAAATTTTATGTGCCCTTACTAGGGGACGTGGCAAATAACGTTTATAATTCGATTCTATGCGATCAATAGTTCCTCTTTGTTCCAACAGATCTATGTACATATTTACAGCACCTAAACCCATGACGTTATCTTTTTTTAAAGGATATTTAATAGCTGGTATACACTCATGTACCATGTCATAACGCATTTGGTTGTATAGATACTCGTAGGCATTGGGATCCATTGATTGCAGTTGTATATCCACGGAGGGAACTTTAAAACGCATGCGAAAGCAATAGGTAACATTGGGCCTAAGGGGCTGACATGGCAGACACCAATCATCACTGACAGGTTCTTCGAATACCCGCAAGCAAAATAAATATCTAGTATTTGGCAAAATCTCTTCTTCTCTGCTAAACTCTATGCATATATCCTCACAAGTGGCACTGCGTAAATGTTCATATTCCACATATATGCGTTTACGATAATTGTAAATACGGTGCGTTATAGTGTCGGAACCTGGGGCTACATTTTGACGCATCCTTTCCATGCTATCTGTATAGCATTGGGAATTTTGTGAGATGGTCGTGTTACTGGCTGCATCATGATCATGATCCAAATCGGAGTCGTAAATGCCATTACGTCCATCTAGTAGCGATATGCTGCCAATCGAGCTGTTGATATCATCTAGCAATGTCATAGTTGTATGTGTGGTTCCCGAAGCATTTGAAGCTTGATTCATTTTTGTTTAGGTGTTACGGTTTTACAAACCAGTCAAATTCTTTAAAATATATCTTAGAATACTCTGCACGACTTTAATGATGGCGTTTGATCCTAAATTGTAAATTCTATATTTTTACAAAACCCGTTTATGCTGGTTCTCCTTTTATGCAATACTGGCTTAGACTTCCATCTACTTCCAAGCCCAGCATGATTTGCATAAGAAATTTAACACTTCATTGGGAATGGAACCATTGAGTTCAAATTGTTTCAACAATTTTAAACACTTTTTGTAATTCTAAGCACTTTATGTGTTGTAAAACTTTATTAAAATTGATTGAAGTTATTTTTTTGCAAACTTTGTTTTTCTATTTTTTCACACTTTTAATATGCATTAACTTAGTTGTATAAATTGGGACTGATGGATTTGCAGAGTTGTAAAAGCCGGACTAGTGCAATATAAAAACACAGTTGCAACTTATGGAATAAAAGGTGGCGCAAAATAATCTGTAGGTTTTGAATTCTAAATAACACTTTTAATTATGTATCATATTTTCTTTGTTTATTTTCGGCATTTTGTGAAAAAGACTTCAAATAATTGTCTTTGTGGTTGTTGTTATGTTTTTGCTTTTTTCCAAGGATGCAACTTGTGACTTGAATACCCTTATTATGAAGTGATACCCTACACTTCACCATATTACGATAAAAACATTAATTTATGTAAATACTCTTGATCAGATATAAATAAATATATTTTATGCCACACTCACTCCGCCAATCCCGCCTACATTTTGTGGGATGTTGTATTTTGTTAACCAATATGCTTGCACCTATTTTGGAAACTTTGGCTCCTGCATTTCTCCAGATATACATATCTCCATAATGTCTTTGTACGGGAGGTGCCACTCCCACTTCTATAATCTCTTACCATTCTTTAAATATTCTTAAATCCCGCTTACATTTTGTGGAATGTTGTGTTATGATAACAGATACGTTTTTAGCTAATTTGGGAACTTTGTCTATTTCCGTTATCAAGATATACAGAAATTTATAATGTATTTGTATGTAAGTGCCACGCAAACTTCTCCAATCTCTTCCCAATTTAGACAAGATGTGTATTGATAACCAAGACATTTGTACCGCATTTAGAAACTTTGGCTGCTTCCGTTTTTCAGATAAATAGAAAAAAAAGTAGTACAAAAATAAAAACAGAAAGGGATTAATAAGTTAAATTAGAGGCAGTCGTAGCTTATTGCTTATAAACCTGTCATTTGTGGACCGATCTGCTGAATTGCAATAGCAAACGTTGACGGAGTATATGTGGCATTAATATATAACAACCCGGTCCCATCTTTTCTTGGGTCTTCGAAAATCTCATTTAAACATACACACGGACGGACGGACATCGTTCAATCAACCTTTCTACTCATAAGGACCCGAAATATATAAAGTACTTTAGAAATTACAACCGGTGTGACAAACTTTGGTAAAGGTTGTAAAATTTGCTAAACATTTAATTTATTTTCCGCAACATGCTTAAAAAATTTTTATTTTATTTTCATCCACATTCATACTTAAATCAGTTGAACTGTGTGCGCACAGTTCCAGAAAAATCAGGAACAAAGTTTTTCTTCAGCAAAAGAATCAGCAGCAGAATATTGCCTTTACGGGAGCTTTCTATTGCAAGCCGACGAATTTCAGAAAACTTATTTTATTGTTTTGTATGTTCTAAAATATTTTTGTTAAACTTTAAGAAATTTTGTAAAAAAAAAATAGTTTAGTGCCACCAAAAATAAAAAAAATTCACTTCCTATTTCACAAAATGCAAAAGCACTGGCTAAAGAATTTTAAAAGCACTAAAAACGGCTCCAAAACCACCAACTTTTATTTTGTTCCCCTTTTGTCTGATTTTCCTTTCCATTTCCTTTCAGTTTCTAGAAATTTTAATGGTGCGTGAACGTTTAAGTGCAAACTCTCTAAAAAACTAATTAAATTCATAGGAAAAAGTGTTAGAAAATACATAATTTTTATAAATAAATTAAATTTAATTGTTATTTCATAATTAAATAAAAAAATTAAACAAAAAAGTTGCGTGTTTCGTGGTTTAAAATGTGTTAAAACATTTTTCATATAAAGCAGAGTTATAAAGCAGCGCAGTAGCTATTGCAATGCTGCTGGTGTTATTTTAGTGAGTCGCGACGTTATGAAGAAGGGCAGAGAGCTTAGGCAACAAGTGGTGTGTTTTTTTTTTTGTCAAATAGAGTGTTTGAGTGCAAGTTTTTGTTTACAAAAAGGGAAATGAAAGATTTTGCGCAAAAGCAAAGTGCAAAATTAAAGTAAATAGTGCAACCAAAAGTGAAATAGATATGTTTTGGGTTTTATTAGTTTAATTAAAATCAATTATGTTTATAAAAGAGGAAATAAAAAAAAAAATAAAATAAAAGTCAGTTATTAAAGATGTCCATTTACAGCAAAATATAGCGACTTTTAAAATAGAAATGTGTAAAAAATGAAATTGTAAAATGGTGTAAAATTATAAGAAAAATTTAATAAATAAAGAAGTAAAATTTTAATTAAAAATAATAATAATAATAAAATAAAGGCCAATTAAAGAGATACAAATTTTCGAAACGTAAATTAATTACATAAAAGGTGAGTTCATTTGAATGTTTGTATTATAAAAGCTTTAAAATTTCTGGATAAGGGATTTCTTTATTCTTTTTTGTCAATTTAAAGCCGTTCTGTTTTTAGCAATACGGGTACTGATTTTTGTTTTAGTTGCACTGTTTTATGCACGACACCCAAAAAAAAAAAAAAATTACGCAAATGTACTGTTTTTAGGTTCAGTCAACAAAAAAACAAAGATATTAAGAAAAACTCTGTTAAATTAATACACATTTGGGGGTTTCAAACGGTATTTTACAATATTGTTGTTGTGTTCCAAATAGTGCTGGGACACTATCGATATTTTCTGCTATCGATAGTTCAGATTTCGCTATCGACTGAATGTTTGTACTGGAGTAGGAAAACTTTAATTAAATGTTTATCTAACTACAAATCGTTGTTTTTATCTTTATTGAAAGTTTATTATCTTATATTATTTTAAATAAGACGTATGTATGTACTTATGTACGCACGTTCTTTCAGATGACAGTTTTTTAAAAATTGTGCTGGTGTCAGTAAAAAATATTTTTCCTTTTTTTTAAGTTTTACATTTTGTTAACAATTAAGACTATTTTCAATAACTGAATAAAACAACGTAATGAAGCCCTATTAATCCTATTGGCAACATACATATATAACATGTAGTTTCAAATTAAGTACGTAAAGATTTATTTGAAAAGAAAACCAAACACATAACATTTTATTAAAAAAATTAGCAAATAAGTATCTAGAACTAAACTAAATGGTTAAACAAAAATATTTTTCATATTAGAATTCATAGCGTAAAAATTGGTAGCTAGCAAAAAATTAACGTTGAAGAAATACATACGTATGAAAGTATTGAGTTTGTTTACGATCTAAATAAAAAGGCATTAAAATTTGATAAGAAATGGATTTTTTTATAAAAACACAAGCATGTTCACGTTATTTGGTTTAAGACAGTTTATCCTGTTATTTTATATTTCACCGGCAGCTGAAAAGCACCTTTCTGACCTTTCTGATTAAAAGATATTTGATTGCAACTTTAGAAAATTTTCTAAATTGGTTTTGATTCTCCACCCAAAAGGTAATCGGTCTAGAGGACTTTTCCTCTAATGATCATTGATTTTATTGCCTTATGCTCGCAATTGCATTTGCCTTTTCTTTACAGCATTCCAAAAATATTAACCATTTCAGTCTCCATGTGAACATATACAAATTTTGACATAAGGGCCTCTATTTAGAAATAAAAACAAGCACAGCTGAGCTATCGATTGTTTTCAAAGCCATTTTGTAAGCAACAAACACCAAAGTCGTATTTTCGCCGCCATCGTTGACAACTTTTAAATTGTAGTAAATTTGATCGTCGTCAACGATATTTGTGACTGGCGTTCTCTCCGTCTGCAATTAAACATCGGCTTAGAGTGGAATATTATGACATTTATAACGTTACGACGTAATCTCTTTTGTTAGTTTTCGATATGAGTTACAGACAGGGTTTCAAACAACTACTAATAGCAGTCAAAATTTGCTAAACATTTAATTTATTTTCCGCAACATGCTTAAAAAATTTTCATTTTATTTTCATCCACATTCATACTTAAATCAGTTGAACTGTGTGCGCACAGTTCCTGAAAAATTAGTAACACAATTTTTCTTCAGCAAAAGAGTCAGCAGCAGAAAATTGCCTTTACGGGAGCTTTCTTGCAATAGAAATTCAGAAAACTTGCCGACGAATTTCAGAAAACTTATTTTATTGTTGTGTTAAGCTTTAAGAAATTTTGTAAAAAAAATTAGTTTTAGTGCCACCAAAAATAAAAAAATTTTCTAAATTGGTTTTGATTCTCCACCCAAAAGGTAATCGGTCTAGAGGACTTTTCCTCTAATGATCATTGATTTTATTGCCTTATGCTCGCAATTGCATTTGCCTTTTCTTTACAGCATTCCAAAAATATTAACCATTTCAGTCTCCATGTGAACATATACAAATTTTGACATAAGGGCCTCTATTTAGAAATAAAAACAAGCACAGCTGAGCTATCGATTGTTTTCAAAGCCATTTTGTAAGCAACAAACACCAAAGTCGTATTTTCGCCGCCATCGTTGACAACTTTTAAATTGTAGTAAATTTGATCGTCGTCAACGATATTTGTGACTGGCGTTCTCTCCGTCTGCAATTAAACATCGGCTTAGAGTGGAATATTATGACATTTATAACGTTACGACGTAATCTCTTTTGTTAGTTTTCGATATGAGTTACAGACAGGGTTTCAAACAACTACTAATAGCAGTCAAAATTTGCTAAACATTTAATTTATTTTCCGCAACATGCTTAAAAAATTTTCATTTTATTTTCATCCACATTCATACTTAAATCAGTTGAACTGTGTGCGCACAGTTCCTGAAAAATTAGTAACACAATTTTTCTTCAGCAAAAGAGTCAGCAGCAGAAAATTGCCTTTACGGGAGCTTTCTTGCAATAGAAATTCAGAAAACTTGCCGACGAATTTCAGAAAACTTATTTTATTGTTGTGTTAAGCTTTAAGAAATTTTGTAAAAAAAATTAGTTTTAGTGCCACCAAAAATAAAAAAATTCTCTTCCCATTTCACTAAATGCAAAAAAATCTTTTTTTCGACATCGTGATATAACAAAAAAAAGCACTGACTAAAAAATTTTAAAAGCACAAAAAACGGCTCAAAAATCACCAAGTTTTTTTTGTTCCCCTTTTGTCTGATTTTCCTTTCAGTTTCTAGAAATTTTAATGGTGCGTGAACGTTTAAGTGCAAACTCTCTAAAAAACTAATTAAATTAATAGGAAAAAGTGTTAGAAAATACATAATTTTTATAAATAATTTAAATTTAATTGTTATTTCATAATTTAATAAAAAAATTAAACAAAAAAGTGGCGTGTTTCGTGGTTTAAAATGTAAAAATTTTTTCATACAAAGCAGAGTTTAAAAGCAGCGCAGTAGCTATTGCAATGCTGCTGGTGTTATTTTAGTGAGTCGCGACGTTATGCAGAAGGGCAGAGAGCTTAGGCAACAAGTGGTGTTTTTTTTGTCAAATAGAATGTTTGAGTGCAAGTTTTTGTTTACAAAAAGGGAAATGAAAGTTTTTGCGCAAAAGCAAATTGCAAAATTAAAGTAAATAGTGCAACCAAAAGTAAAATAGATATATTTTGGGTTTTATTAGTTTAATTAAAATCAATTATGTTTATAAAAGAGGAAATAAAAAACTGCGATTATTTTGTATATTTGAAATAAAAGTCAGTTATTAAAGATGTCCATTTACAGCAAAATATAGTGACTTTTAAAATGTGTAAAAAAAGAAAAAATGAAATGTAAAATGGTGTAAAATTATAAGAAAAATTTAATAAACAAAGAAGTAAAATTTTAATTAAAAATAATAATAATAATAAAATAAAGGCCAATTAAAGAGATACAAATTTTCGAAACATAAATTAATTACATAAAAGGTGAGTTCATTTGAATGTTTGTATTATAAAAGCTTTAAAATTTCTGGATAAGGGATTTCTTTATTCTTTTTTGTCAATTTAAAGCAGTTCTGTTTTTAGCAATACGGGTACTGATTTTGGTTTTAGTTGCACTGTTTTATGCACGACACCCAAAAAAATGACGCAAATGTACTGTTTTTAGGTTCAGTCAACAAAAAAACAAAGATATTAAGAAAAACTCTGTTAAATTAATACACATTTGGGGGTTTCAAACGGTATTTTACAATATTGTTGTTGTGTTCCAAATAGTGCTGGGATACTATCGATATTTTCTGCTATCGATAGTTCAGATTTCGCTATCGACTGAATGTTTGTACTGGAGTAGGAAAATTTTAATTAAATGTTTATCTAACTATAAATCGTTGTTTTTATCTTTATTTGAAAGTTTATTATCTTATATTATTTTACATAAGACGTATGTATGTATGTACCCACGCTCTTTCAGATGACAGTTTTTTAAAAATTGTGCCGGTGTCAGTTAAAAAATATTTTTTTCTTTTTTTTTTAAGTTTTACATTTTGTTAACAATTAAGACTGATTTCAATAACTGAATAAAACAACGTTATGAAGCCCTATTAATCCTATTGGCAACATACATATGTAACATGTAGTTTCAAATTAAGTACGTAAAGATTTATTTGAAAAGAAACCATACACATAACATTTTATTAAAAAAAATTAGCAAATATGTATCTAGAACTAAACTAAATGGTTAAAAAAAATATTTTTCATATTAGAATTCTTAGCGTAAAAATTGGTAGCTAGCAAAAAATTAACGTTGAAGAAATACATACATACGTATGAACGTATTGAGTTTGTTTACGATCTAAATAAAAAGACATAAAAATTTGATAAGAAATTGATTTTTTTATAAAAACACAAGCATGTTCACGTTATTTGGCTTAAGACAGTTTATCCTGTTATTTTATATTTCACCGGCAGCTGAAAAGCACCGTTCTGACGGAACCGAAGTAGCAGTGATTATAAGATATTTGATTGCAACTTTAGAAAATTTTCTAAATTGGTTTTGATTCTCCACCCAAAAGGTAATCGGTCTAGAGGACTTTTCCTCTAATGATCATTGATTTTATTGCCTTTTGCTCGCAATTGCATTTGCCTTTTCTTTACAGCATTCTAAAAACATTTATCATTTCAGTCTCCATGTGAACATATACAAATTTTGACATAAGGGCCTCTATTTAGAAATAAAAACAAGCACAGCTGAGCTAGCGATACCACATGTAATTCAGCGCTATTTAATAGCAAGTAAACTTACGGCGAAAAAACTGAGATTATTACTGATGTTCTAGGTTTTCATAGCTGTAATATAAATAATAATATCGATATTTTCGATATTTTTGGACAATCGATAGTTTCCCAGCTCTAGCTCAAAACAAAAAAGTTCTAAAATAATAAGGTTTTTTATACTGCGTTAATTATTTTGTCATTAATCTAGAAATATAAATTCTGAGGGGATGCTCAGAGCAGCCATAATACTGTATAAATTCACACATCTCAAACAAAAACAACTTTAAAATTTTTTAAAATGTTGTTGTTTTTTGTGTTTCAAAATTTTATTTATTTAAAATACAATGTAAAAACTTTTTCAACTCATATAACTTTTATTCGTTAATTTTGTTTTACAGACAGAACTTTTTTATACATTTTATTCCAACTTGTTTTTTTTTTTTTTAATTATATATTTAATGGCCAATTTCACCAAGTTCAGTTATAAAACTATGCAACAAGACAAATTAAAAGGGTTGAATATACATATATTTTTTTTAATGGTCATGCTTTTCTAACTTTAAAAACAGTCGAAATTTGAAATTCCATGAATAATTTTTTGTTTAAGAATTTTTTTCTTAAATTTGCAGTTTCTGAAGAGGCTGTTCCACTGATTTTACCATAACTTAGAAAGGAGTTATACAATGTTCAAACATGGAACGATAAAGACCTAGTTTTTAAGTCATACAAATATTATATTTTTATACACCCAACGGTTTGCAAAGAAATTAGACCGCAATGATGAAAACTATTATTTCGGTAAAACTGGAAAAGTTTTATATTTTAAAACTTACAAAAAATTAAAAATTAACATTTCTTTTTAAAACTACTTATATTCCAAATAAAACAAGTTTAATTTAATGCAAATCGATGTCTACATGTTGATTTTATTCTCAATAAAGTGAAATATCCTGATTTTAGCGAAAGCTAAGTTAAGAGAGTGCTCCACAGATGACAACTATCACTATAACTGTCATTAAACCTATGAAAAACTGTCAGTTAAAGTAATAGTTAATTATATCTGAACTTGGTGAAATTGGCCATAAATAAATTAAAACTGGTTTGAAATTAGAAAATAACTTTAAACATTTTCTTAAATTCAATACGATTTGTGCAGCTATGTGTGTGTTGAAAATTGCTTTAAATACCAGTTTGTTTGAATAAAATCCAACTAAAACAATCAATGAGTTATTTTCTTTAAAGCTACGTTAGTTAGGTTTTTAACTTTTTTTTCTTCTATGTTATGTTTTCTATCTTATATGGCGTACAGTATTGTTATTGTTTTCTTTCTTCTTATTTTGAAAAAAAAAACCGAAAGTTTATTTTTGCAAAGAAGTATAATCTACAAATCTGCATGTTTTTTGTATTCGAAGTTTTTTTACAAACATACAACTAATAAGCAGGGAGACTTGGTAGCACTGTTTTTTAGTATTTAGTGAATTTACAAACTTTTTTTATGTTATTAATACTGTAATTACACCCCGTTTGAATTCCCTTTAGTAGTGGGTTTCCGAAATTTTTAACAATAACAACAATTGTTACTACATATTGCCAACTTGTACCCATGTTCTATAACTCCCGCGTCGAGAAATTTTTTCGATTGAAATGTTAGAAATGAAACAAAAATGCCATAAATTTTAACAAACAACTGTTTTTCTTACTTAACTGCGTCTGTAACATTTTTGGAGAGTAATAGCTGGTACGTAAGGACATTATTCGCCAATTTACAGAAAAAGGGTGTCTGTAAAATTTTTGTGAGAAAGTTCCAGCTTTGAAATATCAAATAAACTCACGAATAAAAACGGGGCGAAATAAAATTTTAACACTAAATAACTTATAAAAACATGCAAAATGAAAAGAATAATAAATGTATTTTGTTCTTGGCACATTTTTTCCCTGTTTAATTATTTTTTTTTGTAAAATATACGATTGTTTTCAAAGCCATTTTGTAAGCAACAAACACCAAAGTCGTATTTTCGCCGCCATCGTTGACAACTTTTAAATTGTAGTAAATTTGATCGTCGTCAACGATATTTGTGACTGGCGTTCTCTCCGTCTGCAATTAAACATCGGCTTAGAGTGGAATATTATGACATTTATAACGTTACGACGTAATCTCTTTTGTTAGTTTTCGATATGAGTTACAGACAGGGTTTCAAACAACTACTAATAGCGGTCAAAATTTGCTAAACATTTAATTTATTTTCCGCAACATGCTTATTTTATTTTCATCCACATTCATACTTAAATCAGTTGAACTGTGTGCGCACAGTTCCTGAAAAATTAGTAACACAATTTTTCTTCAGCAAAAGAGTCAGCAGCAGAAAATTGCCTTTACGGGAGCTTTCTATTGCAAGCCGACGAATTTCAGAAAACTTATTTTATTGTTGTGTACTAAAATATTTTTGTTAAGCTTTAAGAAATTTTGTAAAAAAAAATAAGTTTTAGTGCCACCAAAAATAAAAAAAATTCTCTTCCCATTTCACTAAATGCAAAAAAATCTTTTTTTCGACATCGTGACATAGCAAAAAAAGCACTGGCTAAAAAATTTTGAAAGCACAAAAAACGGCTCAAAAATCACCAAGTTTTTTTTGTTCCCCTTTTGTCTGATTTTCCGTTCAGTTTCTAGAAATTTTAATGGTGCGTGAACGTTTAAGTGCAAACTCTCTAAAAAACTAATTAAATTAATAGGAAAAAGTGTTAGAAAATACATAATTTTTATAAATAATTTAAATTTAATTGTTATTTCATAATTTAATAAAAAAATTAAATAAAAAGTGGCGTGTTTCGTGGTTTAAAATGTGGTAAAAATTTGTTCATACAAAGCAGAGTTTAAAAGCAGCGCAGTAGCTATTGCAATGCTGCTTGTGTTATTTTAGTGAGTCGCGACGTTATGCAGAAGGGCAGAGAGCTTAGGCAACAAGTGGTGTGTGTGTGTTTTTTTTTTTTGTCAAATAGAGTGTTTGAGTGCAAGTTTTTGTTTACAAAAAGGGAAATGAAAGTTTTTGCGCAAAAGCAAATTGCAAAATTAAAGTAAATAGTGCAACCAAAAGTAAAATAGATATATTTTGGGTTTTATTAGTTTAATTAAAATCAATTATGTTTATAAAAGAGGAAATAAAAAACTGCGATTATTTTGTATATTTGAAATAAAAGTCAGTTATTAAAGATGTCCATTTACAGCAAAATATAGTGACTTTTAAAATGTGTAAAAAAAGAAAAAATGAAATGTAAAATGGTGTAAAATTATAAGAAAAATTTAATAAACAAAGAAGTAAAATTTTAATTAAAAATAATAATAATAATAAAATAAAGGCCAATTGAAGAGATACAAATTTTCGAAACATAAATTAATTACATAAAAGGTGAGTTCATTTGAATGTTTGTATTATAAAAGCTTTAAAATTTCTGGATAAGGGATTTCTTTATTCTCTTTTGTCAATTTAAAGCAGTTCTGTTTTTAGCAATACGGGTACTGATTTTGGTTTTAGTTGCACTGTTTTATGCACGACGCAAATGTACTGTTTTTAGGTTCAGTCAACAAAAAAACAAAGATATTAAGAAAAACTCTGTTAAATTAATACACATTTGGGGGTTTCAAACGGTATTTTACAATATTGTTGTTGTGTTCCAAATAGTGCTGGGATACTGTCGATATTTTCTGCTATCGATAGTTCAGATTTCACTATCGACTGAATGTTTGTACTGGAGTAGGACAACTTTAATTAATTGTTTATCTAACTACAAATCGTTGTTTTTATTCTTATTGAAAGTTTATTATCTTATATTATTTTAAATAAGACGTATGTATGTATGCACGCACGTTCTTTAAGATGACAGTTTTTTAAAAATTGTGCTGGTGTCAGTTAAAAAATATTTTTTTCTTTTTTTTAAGTATTACATTTTGTTAACCATTCAGACTGATTTCAATAACTGAATAAAAAAACGTTATGAAGCCCTATTAATCCTATTGGCAACATACATATGTAGCATGTAGTTTCAAATTAAGTACGTAAAGATTTATTTGAAAAGAAAACCATACACATAACATTTTATTAAAAAAAATTAGCAAATATGTATCTAGAACTAAACTAAATAGTTAAACAAAAATATATTTCATATAAGAATTCTTAGCGTAAAAATTGGTAGCTAGCAAAAAATTAACGTTGAAGAAATACATACGTATGAACGTATTGAGTTTGTTTACGATCTAAATAAAAAGGCATTAAAATTTGATAAGAAATTGATTTTTTTATAATGTTCACGTTATTTGGTTTAAGACAGTTTATCCTGTTATTTTATATTTCACCGGCAGCTGAAAAGCTCCGTTCTGACGGAACCGAAGTAGCAGTGATTATAAGATATTTGATTGCAAATTTAGAAAATTTTCTAAATTGGTTTTGATTCTCCACCCAAAAGGTAATCGGTCTAGAGGACTTTTCCTCTAATGATCATTGATTTTATTTCCTTATGCTCGCAATTGCATTTGCATTTTCTTTACAACATTACAAAAACACTAAACATTTCAGTCTCTATGTGAACATATACAAAAAAACAAGCACAGCTGAGCTAGCGATACCACATGTAATTCACCGCAAATTAATAGCAAGTAAACTTAGGGCGAAAAAACTGTGATTATTACTGATGTTCTAGGTTTTCATAGCTGTAATATAAATAATAATATCGATATATTCGATATTTTTAGACAGTCGATAGCTTCCCAGCTTTAGCTAAAAACAAAAAAGTTCTAAAACAATAAGATTTTTTATGCGGTGTTTATTATTTTGTCATTAATCTAGAAATATAAATTCTGAGGGGATGCTCACAGTAGCCATAATACTGTATATTTAGCAATAAAAACAAGCACAGCTGAGCTAGCGATACCACATGTAATTCAGCGCGAATTAATAGCAAGTAAACTTAGGGCGAAAAACTGAGATTATTACTGATGTTCTAGGTTTTCATAGCTGTAATATAAATAATAATATAGATATTTTCGATATTTTTAGACAGTCGATAGTTTCCCAGCTTTAGCTAAAAACAAAAAAGTTCTAAACCAATAAGATTTTTTATGCTGTGTTTATTATTTTGTCATTAATCTAGAAATATAAATTCTGAGGGGATGCTCATAGTAGCCATAATACTGTATGAATTTAACACATCTCAAACAAAAACAACTTAAAAATTTTTTTTTAAATTTTATTTATTTTAAATACAAAATAAAAACTTTTTCAACTCATTTAACTTTTATTCGTTAATTTTGTTTTACAGACAGAACATTTTTTATACATTTTATTCCAACTTGTTTTTTTATTAATTAAATATTTAATGGCCAATTTCACCAAGTTCAGTTATAAAACTATGCAACAAGACAAATTAAAAGGGTTGAATCTATATTTTTTTGATGGTCATGCTCTTCTAACTTTAAAAACAGTTCATCACGCGCTTCTTGTGTTCAGCGACGAAGCGCATTGCAAGAGCTACCAATGCATACGGAAAAAGTCACAGTTTGGTGCGGTTTATGGGCTGGTGGCATCATTGGACCGTACTTCTTCAAAGATGATTCGAATCGTAACGTAACTATGAATGGTGAGCGCTACCGTGAGATGATATCCAACTTTTTTTTGCCCAAAATGCAAGAGCTTGACTTGCATGACATGTGGTTTCAACAAGACGGTGCCACATGCCACACAGCACGCTTAAAAATGGACTTATTGAGAGCCGAGTTCGGTGAACATTTTATTTCACGTTCGGGACCGGTCAATTGGCCGCCTAGATCGTGCGATTCAACGCCATTAGACAATTTTTTGTGGGGCTATGTTAAAGCTCATGTCTATTCACACATGCCCGCTTCAATTGACGCATTGGAAGACAACATTGAAGCATTTATTCATGAGATACCGGCCGAAATGTTGGAAAGAGTATGCCAAAATTGGACTAAGCGGATGGATCATTTGAGGCGCAGTCACGGTCAACATTTGCATGAAATAATCTTCAAACATTAAATTATATGGACCGTACTATCGATTCAAATAAAGATTTCATGCATTTTTCTGAATTTTATGTGTTTTTTAACTTTCCTATAGCTTTTAAAAAATTACCCGATAATTGGTAATTTTGTTGTTGCTTTCTACAGAAATTCACATTGCCTTTTAAAATTTCAATTAGGGCCTAAATTTTTTAACAATTACAAATTTTAATTAGTATTGTGGTTATTTTGTTGAACTATTTATGGTTTTTAATCCAAATTTTTAATATTTTTAATTAGGCTTAAGTTCATGAAATTTAATTTTCATTAAATTTTTTTTATGAAGAAAGGAATTTTTACAGCATGAAAATTAATTAAAATTGTTATTGATAATCTTTCATTCTTGACGTGGCTCGGGCTCGAACCCTGGCCGGCAGGTTACCATGACATGTTTCGATCGCAACCACTCGATCTCCTCAGATGGATTTGCCGTCTTACACTCGCAGCCATCGACGACTGCTGACGTCAATAGTCAAACATCAATCCTTAAACCAAATTGTATTAAAACTAAAGTATCTAATGAGCTTTGGCTTTATAGGTTATTTTCCATACTTCAAATAAACATATTGTCGAATGGAATCTGTAAAATATGGACAATGGCATCGATACATGTGTTATAATAGTCCATGCCCATACGCCAAAAAATTCCATATGTGATTGTCTAAACACTGCACGACCTTTGATTAGCGTATTGACAAACCAAATGGCAATATTGGCTATTAAAAGGAATGTTATAATTTCTCTTCCCGGCTTACGGCGAACTTGCTTAGCTCCTTTACATCTGCGATGACTAGAGTGGAGAATGAACATTGTTTGCAACGATGTTTGCATTAAGGCAAAAACTTCGGCAATAATACCTTCGACACGATCTGGCACAGTATCCCATTTGGCAAAGTAACTGCCTAAAATGCTGAACATGCCATAGAGATAAACTCCTGAAAGAAGATAAAAAAAAAATAAAATTTGATCAAAGAGCTTTAAGAGTTTTCTTAAACCTTACCAGTTTGAGCCACTATTAGCAAAAGATTATCCAATTCCATGGAATGATGTTCAAAAATAAGTTTTAGTGCCACCAAAAATAAAAAAAATTCTCTTCCCATTTCACTAAATGCAAAAAAATCTTTTTTTCGACATCGTGACATAGCAAAAAAAGCACTGGCTAAAAAATTTTGAAAGCACAAAAAACGGCTCAAAAATCACCAAGTTTTTTTTGTTCCCCTTTTGTCTGATTTTCCGTTCAGTTTCTAGAAATTTTAATGGTGCGTGAACGTTTAAGTGCAAACTCTCTAAAAAACTAATTAAATTAATAGGAAAAAGTGTTAGAAAATACATAATTTTTATAAATAATTTAAATTTAATTGTTATTTCATAATTTAATAAAAAAATTAAATAAAAAGTGGCGTGTTTCGTGGTTTAAAATGTGGTAAAAATTTGTTCATACAAAGCAGAGTTTAAAAGCAGCGCAGTAGCTATTGCAATGCTGCTTGTGTTATTTTAGTGAGTCGCGACGTTATGCAGAAGGGCAGAGAGCTTAGGCAACAAGTGGTGTGTGTGTGTTTTTTTTTTTTGTCAAATAGAGTGTTTGAGTGCAAGTTTTTGTTTACAAAAAGGGAAATGAAAGTTTTTGCGCAAAAGCAAATTGCAAAATTAAAGTAAATAGTGCAACCAAAAGTAAAATAGATATATTTTGGGTTTTATTAGTTTAATTAAAATCAATTATGTTTATAAAAGAGGAAATAAAAAACTGCGATTATTTTGTATATTTGAAATAAAAGTCAGTTATTAAAGATGTCCATTTACAGCAAAATATAGTGACTTTTAAAATGTGTAAAAAAAGAAAAAATGAAATGTAAAATGGTGTAAAATTATAAGAAAAATTTAATAAACAAAGAAGTAAAATTTTAATTAAAAATAATAATAATAATAAAATAAAGGCCAATTGAAGAGATACAAATTTTCGAAACATAAATTAATTACATAAAAGGTGAGTTCATTTGAATGTTTGTATTATAAAAGCTTTAAAATTTCTGGATAAGGGATTTCTTTATTCTCTTTTGTCAATTTAAAGCAGTTCTGTTTTTAGCAATACGGGTACTGATTTTGGTTTTAGTTGCACTGTTTTATGCACGACGCAAATGTACTGTTTTTAGGTTCAGTCAACAAAAAAACAAAGATATTAAGAAAAACTCTGTTAAATTAATACACATTTGGGGGTTTCAAACGGTATTTTACAATATTGTTGTTGTGTTCCAAATAGTGCTGGGATACTGTCGATATTTTCTGCTATCGATAGTTCAGATTTCACTATCGACTGAATGTTTGTACTGGAGTAGGACAACTTTAATTAATTGTTTATCTAACTACAAATCGTTGTTTTTATTCTTATTGAAAGTTTATTATCTTATATTATTTTAAATAAGACGTATGTATGTATGCACGCACGTTCTTTAAGATGACAGTTTTTTAAAAATTGTGCTGGTGTCAGTTAAAAAATATTTTTTTCTTTTTTTTAAGTATTACATTTTGTTAACCATTCAGACTGATTTCAATAACTGAATAAAAAAACGTTATGAAGCCCTATTAATCCTATTGGCAACATACATATGTAGCATGTAGTTTCAAATTAAGTACGTAAAGATTTATTTGAAAAGAAAACCATACACATAACATTTTATTAAAAAAAATTAGCAAATATGTATCTAGAACTAAACTAAATAGTTAAACAAAAATATATTTCATATAAGAATTCTTAGCGTAAAAATTGGTAGCTAGCAAAAAATTAACGTTGAAGAAATACATACGTATGAACGTATTGAGTTTGTTTACGATCTAAATAAAAAGGCATTAAAATTTGATAAGAAATTGATTTTTTTATAATGTTCACGTTATTTGGTTTAAGACAGTTTATCCTGTTATTTTATATTTCACCGGCAGCTGAAAAGCTCCGTTCTGACGGAACCGAAGTAGCAGTGATTATAAGATATTTGATTGCAAATTTAGAAAATTTTCTAAATTGGTTTTGATTCTCCACCCAAAAGGTAATCGGTCTAGAGGACTTTTCCTCTAATGATCATTGATTTTATTTCCTTATGCTCGCAATTGCATTTGCATTTTCTTTACAACATTACAAAAACACTAAACATTTCAGTCTCTATGTGAACATATACAAAAAAACAAGCACAGCTGAGCTAGCGATACCACATGTAATTCACCGCAAATTAATAGCAAGTAAACTTAGGGCGAAAAAACTGTGATTATTACTGATGTTCTAGGTTTTCATAGCTGTAATATAAATAATAATATCGATATATTCGATATTTTTAGACAGTCGATAGCTTCCCAGCTTTAGCTAAAAACAAAAAAGTTCTAAAACAATAAGATTTTTTATGCGGTGTTTATTATTTTGTCATTAATCTAGAAATATAAATTCTGAGGGGATGCTCACAGTAGCCATAATACTGTATATTTAGCAATAAAAACAAGCACAGCTGAGCTAGCGATACCACATGTAATTCAGCGCGAATTAATAGCAAGTAAACTTAGGGCGAAAAACTGAGATTATTACTGATGTTCTAGGTTTTCATAGCTGTAATATAAATAATAATATAGATATTTTCGATATTTTTAGACAGTCGATAGTTTCCCAGCTTTAGCTAAAAACAAAAAAGTTCTAAACCAATAAGATTTTTTATGCTGTGTTTATTATTTTGTCATTAATCTAGAAATATAAATTCTGAGGGGATGCTCATAGTAGCCATAATACTGTATGAATTTAACACATCTCAAACAAAAACAACTTAAAAATTTTTTTTTAAATTTTATTTATTTTAAATACAAAATAAAAACTTTTTCAACTCATTTAACTTTTATTCGTTAATTTTGTTTTACAGACAGAACATTTTTTATACATTTTATTCCAACTTGTTTTTTTATTAATTAAATATTTAATGGCCAATTTCACCAAGTTCAGTTATAAAACTATGCAACAAGACAAATTAAAAGGGTTGAATCTATATTTTTTTGATGGTCATGCTCTTCTAACTTTAAAAACAGTTCATCACGCGCTTCTTGTGTTCAGCGACGAAGCGCATTGCAAGAGCTACCAATGCATACGGAAAAAGTCACAGTTTGGTGCGGTTTATGGGCTGGTGGCATCATTGGACCGTACTTCTTCAAAGATGATTCGAATCGTAACGTAACTATGAATGGTGAGCGCTACCGTGAGATGATATCCAACTTTTTTTTGCCCAAAATGCAAGAGCTTGACTTGCATGACATGTGGTTTCAACAAGACGGTGCCACATGCCACACAGCACGCTTAAAAATGGACTTATTGAGAGCCGAGTTCGGTGAACATTTTATTTCACGTTCGGGACCGGTCAATTGGCCGCCTAGATCGTGCGATTCAACGCCATTAGACAATTTTTTGTGGGGCTATGTTAAAGCTCATGTCTATTCACACATGCCCGCTTCAATTGACGCATTGGAAGACAACATTGAAGCATTTATTCATGAGATACCGGCCGAAATGTTGGAAAGAGTATGCCAAAATTGGACTAAGCGGATGGATCATTTGAGGCGCAGTCACGGTCAACATTTGCATGAAATAATCTTCAAACATTAAATTATATGGACCGTACTATCGATTCAAATAAAGATTTCATGCATTTTTCTGAATTTTATGTGTTTTTTAACTTTCCTATAGCTTTTAAAAAATTACCCGATAATTGGTAATTTTGTTGTTGCTTTCTACAGAAATTCACATTGCCTTTTAAAATTTCAATTAGGGCCTAAATTTTTTAACAATTACAAATTTTAATTAGTATTGTGGTTATTTTGTTGAACTATTTATGGTTTTTAATCCAAATTTTTAATATTTTTAATTAGGCTTAAGTTCATGAAATTTAATTTTCATTAAATTTTTTTTATGAAGAAAGGAATTTTTACAGCATGAAAATTAATTAAAATTGTTATTGATAATCTTTCATTCTTGACGTGGCTCGGGCTCGAACCCTGGCCGGCAGGTTACCATGACATGTTTCGATCGCAACCAAAAAAAAAAAAAAAAAAAAAAAATTTGGATTAAAAACCATAAATAGTTCAACAAAATAACCACAATACTAATTATTGTTAAAAGCTAAGGCACGAGCTCTATGTGTACATTTGTCCTTCAAGTTGTGCTGAAAAAGGTCAACAGAAAAGAGAAAGACAAAATGAAAAAACAAAAAATGTACTTGGACTTCAAGAAAAATTCTTGACAAAAGTACGAAAAAACAGAAGTAAGGAAAAAACATGTAAAATCAATTAAGATGGATAATCATTCAGGAAAGCAAATTTCGATCTACCAAATGTTAAAATACAATTTGGTTTAAGGATTGATGTTTGACTATTGACGTCAGCAGTCGTCGATGGCTGCGAGTGTAAGACGGCAAATCCATCTGAGGAGATCGAGTGGTTGCGATCGAAACATGTCATGGTAACCTGCCGGCCAGGGTTCGAGCCCGAGCCACGTCAAGAATGAAAGATTATCAATAACAATTTTAATTAATTTTCATGCTGTAAAAATTCCTTTCTTCATAAAAATAATTTAATGAAAATTAAATTTCATGAACTTAAGCCTAATTAAAAATATTAAAAATTACAAATTTTGTTAAAATATTTTGCAGAATCGTGCTACAGAGCTGTTAAAAAAATTTAGTTTAAAAAATTTTCATCGTTAAGTTCAATTAAAATTTGAAAACATAACACATATTTATATTTTTTTTTAAATTTACTAAAAACATAAAAATTATTAATAATTTTATAACATACAACTAAATAATTTATAGCACAGCTATCAACGAATACATATTAAAAACTTATTTACACAAAAAATTGTATTAAAACTAAAGTATCTAATGAGCTTTGGCTTTATAGGTTATTTTCCATACTTCAAATAAACATATTGTCGAATGGAATCTGTAAAATATGGACAATGGCATCGATACATGTGTTATAATAGTCCATGCCCATACGCCAAAAAATTCCATATGTGATTGTCTAAACACTGCACGACCTTTGATTAGCGTATTGACAAACCAAATGGCAATATTGGCTATTAAAAGGAATGTTATAATTTCTCTTCCCGGCTTACGGCGAACTTGCTTAGCTCCTTTACATCTGCGATGACTAGAGTGGAGAATGAACATTGTTTGCAACGATGTTTGCATTAAGGCAAAAACTTCGGCAATAATACCTTCGACACGATCTGGCACAGTATCCCATTTGGCAAAGTAACTGCCTAAAATGCTGAACATGCCATAGAGATAAACTCCTGAAAGAAGATAAAAAAAAAATAAAATTTGATCAAAGAGCTTTAAGAGTTTTCTTAAACCTTACCAGTTTGAGCCACTATTAGCAAAAGATTATCCAATTCCATGGAATGATGTTCATCGCTGGTATCTTTAATATATTTTAAGTCCCTCATTAGAATCATGCCTGTGGGACGTTAATAAAATTATAAATACACTTTTTGAGTAATTACAAAACTCTTTTCCTCACCCGTTACAATTGCTGCTGCGCAACCAAAATACATGACTGTCTCCCAAATGGTTACCTCCTGGGTGGCCACTAGTTCATATCCGGGCTGCGTATATAAAACAAAGTACATAATCATGGCTATAATGGTCATAACAATGACCAAAATTCCAAAAAATAAACCCTTGTGGGATTGGGAACAATCCACTGAAAAATGATGAGCAGGCTTTTGATTCACTGGTTTTATGGAATTTTTGCGAGACTTGTCAATATCGGGTATGGATTTAACAGTTTTCCACATTTCATATAAAATAACGGCACAAATAAGAGAGTACTCAATTGTACAGGGAAAGAGAAAGGGAGAAAGTTGCTGAAGGTTAACAAGAGAAGAGAAAAGTATAAAGGAAAAATTTTAAATAGAGAATTTTTTAATAATATTTTTAGCTCTTTCTTACTTGCACTAAAGCTCCCATTATGGTGGTTCGTGAACAACCATGACCATCATTTTCCAATGACATTTCTTTGCTGACTTCTGTAACATTATTCAGAACATCTGTTACCACTGCAGCTATTGTTTTATTTTTAGCCTGTTCTCCAATATGATGATTAACATACAGAGTTGCATTAACTGCTGCCCAATCCACTCCACCATGTGGACCGGTTGGTAGTCCCGAATCATGACTACCATTTATCTCATGATGAGTTATATGGAAAATTTCATGTTTCGTTTCTTCAACTAAAACATATAACCATTCGCATAGATTTGTACCGACCATATGCATGAGGCCAAACCGTGAGAACACCTTGTGACGTGCCATATCCAAGTACGTAGTGTTCAAGAATATAAATTGGACCTGAGCTATACACAACACCATCCGGCAAATGGGTGTGATGGCAATGAATGCATCACGACAACCTGCTTGGCCACTCAGTTCAAAGAATTGCCCGAATTCTAAGCCAGAATAGACCATGGTACCGATGGCGAAGGCAATGGCACCAACTCTTAGGTAAAAACTGCCAAAATGTGTTACCTTGTGTTTGAGATGAACATTGTTTCTTTCATCTAAAAAATAGAACAATCGTGATTTCAAAAATTCTGAGAATATTGAGATACATATTGAGTAAAGGAAGGTAGTGTTTGAAAAATATGACACAATACCTAATTTACTTATACGTTCAAGCATTTGTCTATGATAGCAATTGTGCTAAAAGACACGTATATAAGTGTAAAAACATTATAAATCTATATTGGTTCTTTATGAATCTTTTTTAAGCTCTAGCCGTTTATTCCTTATTTCAAATTGTAGATCATCGTCAGTAAAATTTTAGCTCTAGTTGGTCTTTAGGTCTTTAAAGAGTTCAATCGATATACATATATTGATCTTATTAGTGACATAGAATGTGCTTAACTGCCTCTATCCCCTCTGTATGCTCGCACAACCTACATAAATCCGACGAGTCAGATCCTAGTACCACCGCTATCCTGTCCATCATGCAGTAGCCCATGATAATACCTATCATGCTAGTAAAGCAGACCTTGTTCCTATCTGGTAGCGAATTAGAATCGGTGTTCCTAAACACCGGTCATAATGTCCGCGATACTCTGCAATCCGTTCTATTCTTCCAGACCCCATTAGTCTCGCTTAAATTCCATTCTCTAAACTTCAACAAATTAAAGCCTATTGGAGTTCTGTCTGTCTACACAAAATCAGTATCCTTTATTTCATAGCCCAGTCTCTTAAACTCATCGGTCATTTCATTACCGGTTATGAAGTGACCCGGTATTTGGCATAGCCTCAATACACACTCCCATAAGATTTCCCTTAGAGCTCTTCTACACTCATCCGCTTCCTTGAAATTCACATAACAGTCCAATCAGGCCCCAAGGTCCAACTGGCTGTCTACATATTAATGGACCTCCGAGTCTCCATTATATTACCATAAAGGGGTAATTAAAGAAGGCAAAGTGTAAATAGAAGTGCCACACAATAAAGTGGCATGTCACAATCAATCAATCAATCAATTATGAGTATTTAAACGTACTTACGATAACTTTTCAGTGCATTAATTAATGTTCTATTCCGAAATGCTGAGACATATAAAAATACTACAAATGTTATACTCAAGGAATACAAATAAACATAGAATCCTTGATAAACGTAGGTGGGTATTTGTTCCGTTATGACTTCTGTAATGGGCAGGCAGACACCTAGTAAAACAAGGAGTTTACAATAAGTAGCAGAGAGAGCTGAGCTTATGGCATCACTAAAAGTGAATAAAAAATAAAGGGAACATAAAACATTAATATCAAAATAATTTTTAAGGTATTATTATAAACACAATTAAAGCGATAATGGCAAGCAATAAATGTGTAAGAATTTATACATACTTACTTTCCTTGTCTCCGATTTTTCTCTTTCTGCTGTTTGGCTTGAAAACTTTTTGGACCATTCTCACCTCCGCCTCCCGGAGCATTTATAGTTAGTGTACTACCTGTGGCTGTACCATTAGCATAACTAAATGTGGAACACATAGAAAAAGTCTTATATAGATATGTATGGTTGGAAACTAAACATAAAAGCCTTGGTTGAATTTAAGAATTTTCATTTAATATTCTTCATTTTAAATGAATTGTATAAAATAAATATTCCTATTTAGTTTTGTGTATATACAAAATAAGTAACATAACGATGAAAAATAAGTATTTTTATGAGGTGTCCCATTTATAGTGGGAGTAACTGTAGCTTTCATTATTTAAAGGATCATATCCAACTCACCTATTGTGCTTAGCATTTTTTAACACTCCGTGTTCCTTTTTTCCGCCCAAAATTTCCTGGAGTAACACTGACGGTCGCCGCGATACTTGTATTGTTTGTGGCACTAAGAGTGATACTGTTGATTCATCTCGATGCATAGCGTTGCTGACGGGTAAAAGAGCTTGTCTGGCGTTTCCTGTTTCGACTAATTCTAAATTTGTTTGAGATCTGGCCAATGGTGATATGGGATGTGACATAATTGGTATATTATGATGGCCACATGAATCACATGGACTACGTACGTAGCGTGCTACTGCTACTGGTGCTAGGGATGTAGAGGGCGCTGAGATGGAATGTTGTATTGTGGTTGGTGGTAGTTTGGAGAAAGAAGCTGACTTTTTGGGAGCTTTAATGTGTATATATTCACCACTATCACTGGAAATTTGACTGCTGCGAAATTAAAAAAAGGAAAATTTAATATTTGGTATACCAAAAAAAAAAAAAAAAAATGCTTTAACAACTACTTATTTTGAAACAAAAAAAAATTTTTTAACACATGCTTTTTTTGATTGTGTTTAAATTTTAAAAAATTCGTTAACACCTTAATTAGATGGATGTTAAATGGAAAATATAAATACACCAATACCCCGGCTTACGTCGATAAGTGGAACCGAATAAAAGCGACGCAAATCGAAAGAACGCAAACCGAAGCACGATTTTCCATACATTTATATTGATTTTTATTATATTGGTTCCGAGAATCATAATTTTAGAAGAAAAAATAAATTTTGACTTGCTAGACTTGGTAACGGATAATTTTCTTTTAGATCTTCAAATAAAGTTGAAGCTTTCTTTTTATTACCATTTGACTCAAGGGCTTTCTTCGCTGATTTTGATCTTCAATCCAAATGATAAGAAGTGGCTCCAATTTTGCTCATTAAAGGATTTTTAATTTTTTTAACCTGTTTATGTTGTAACGATGTTGCGGTTTCATTTTTATTGTAGATGGCGCTAATCCAAAATTTCCAGTTTTTGTTCTAAGCTTATTTGCTTTCTTTTTTGACTCCCTGTTGCAAAATATTTAGATTTAACTTCACTTCAGCAAATGTAATTTTTAACTAAGGGAAATCCCCTTTTTCTGTTTTAGCTTTGTAGAAACATTTTTATATTAACGACGCTAATTGAGGCACTAACGACGCAAACTGAAACAAAAACGACCCAACTTCGAAACGACGCAAACCGGGGTATTGGTGTATTTTACAAATTGGGATGTGTATATGCTTTCGAAATTTTGACCTCAAAATATTTTCATTAATATAAAATATCTTGTGCTTATTAAAAAAAGCTACAAAATATTTTATTAATGACAACTTAGATACGTATTAAATTGACCAATTTAAAAACTGTCTAATATTGAATTCAATAAAAGGGATTAAAATAGTCAAACATTATATAGGGTTTAACTTTATTTTCAGTTAAGTGTCATTATTTCAGATCCAATCTTATATAAACTTTATAAACCCAAATTTTGACTTTAATCACAGGTCTGTATATAGTGCGAATTCTGCTATATTTATAAAATCATCAAAAAAAAAAAAAAAAAATTTTTTTTAATAACGGACATTAAAAAAAAAACACCTCCCACAATTCGCAGATTATCGCATAAATTTACATTTACATCAAAATCACTTCCGTTTTATGTCACGTACGATATGCACATATATTGCTCGATATTTTGAAAAATAAAGTTTCCTCTAAATGAAACATAAAAATAAAATAAATTTCCAGTTATATACCACTATTTTTGCAAAATCTCTACTTCTCTAAAGGTGTACAAATGTCACGTACGATGACATGAAAATATTCACATATCATTTTAATTGACTTTAGCGAGCTGAACCCAAATATGTTCACAGATTTATTCTATCCCGTCTAGATTTTATAAAAAGCCTCGATAGCTCACTCTTCTACTAATGGTTTTATAGAGTTCATCGTAGGTTTTAATAGAATTTTTGGGGTTGGTTTTATAAAGTTCCCTTTTTAACTTAAATAGATTTGGAAACTGGGAATTATTTCCTTCCGAAGGTTACTTTATATTATATTCAACATTTTTCATTTATCGAATTTATTCTATGAGCTAAATTTCAGTTATGTATTTTATAAAGCTTTTTTGTAATAGTTCTATTCCTTCAATTTTTCAGAAATTACTTTATACACTACCAGACTATTATATTGAAGGAATAGAACTATTACAAAAAAGCTTTATAAAATACATAACTGAAATTTAGCTCATAGAATATATTCGAAAAATGAAAAATGTTGAATGAAATAGATTTGGCTAATAGAATTGATTTTAACAATAATCTTAGAATTTTATACAAAATAATTCAATTTTATACTTTAGTTGTAGTTATTTATCAAGTCCAATTGTTTTTCTAAATATTGGTCTTTATAGAGACCAAGTATTATGCGTTTGTGCTTTTGTTCGTAGCAATTTAAAATATTGGTCCTAATGATGTCCGTCTGTCTGGCTGTCCATGTAAACCTTGTGCGCAAAGTACAAGTCACAGCTTTGGAGATAATTTAATGAAATGTGGTACATAGGTTCTTATGGATCGAGCTTTTAAAAATGTTGAGAATCGGTCTATGATTTTATATAGCCCCCATACAAGCTCTTTGAAAGAATAGAGTCTTTGTTCCTATAAACCATCTTATTATGTCGGAATATATATTTAATTTGAACCATTTTACCAAATTTTAATTAAATCGGGTCATACTTGTCCATAGCTAGGGATGAAACGATACCTCTAAGGTATCGATACTTTTACTCGATGTGGTATCGCTCGTAAAGTATCGATACCTACTTAGTATCGAAAAAAAGGTATCGATACTTACTTGTATCGTTTGTATGATAAAAGAATAGAAAGCAGCATTTCAAAACTTTCTTAATAGTGTTTTAGTACTATACAATAAAATAAGAACTACGGCCTATTAGAATTTTTGTGCAAAATGAAAAGTGTAAAGATTGAGACCACTTTTAGTTACCACCTAGTATCAATTTCCTTTCGAAAAATCATTTTTATCTTAGGAAACAAAATTTTATAGAACGTTCAGGATAACAACCTTCATTCACCTTTTATTCCAGAAATCAACAATGTCACTATGTATTTATTTTAAATGTTAATATGTATTTTATTTTTAAAATGATAAATATATTAAAAAGGGTAGTAAAACAATAATCCACGATGTTAATTGTGAGTCAGTCCTTAACGTCAAGTTTTTTGCGCAACTTAAATTGATCTTTCTTTGTTTCAGTATTTGACTACTTCTACCATTGAGAGGTACACAATTGAGCAGGGCGTTAAGATTGTTAAAACCTTTTACAAAAATGGGAGTGTATTTCGTGCACATCGTGAATTTTTTGGTCAGCATAATCGACCAAATGTTTCCACAATCTGGAGAATTGTCAAATTTCAGCAAACTTCTTCGAAAGTTAGGTGGGCCAAGCAATTACTGTTAATGGTGTTCGCTATCGCGAGATGATAACGGACTTTCTATAGCCAGAAATTGAGGAAATGGAACTAGACGATATGTGGTTTATAGGTGTTTACTAGGGATGCCAAACGGGACCAGGTTTTTTGAAACCCGGGATTAGGGATTTTTAATGAAAAAAAACGGGATCCCGGGACGAATCGGGATTTTTCGGGATTTCATGTATAAAAGCCAATTTGTAAAATTCATATAATTATAATTCTTTTAAAGTAATATGGAAGTATTATGTATTAAAACTTATATTGTAAAAAGCTTCTAAAACAAATAAATGACGTCTGATAACACTATGCTAGTTGAAAAAACAGACAAGCCGGGCACATGGCGTTTTAACATAATTCGGGTACGCTGAATCCAGTGGTGCCCGCCGTTTTTTTATTTTGGCTCTGGTTTTCGAGATATACCGTTATTTCGAAAATGAATGGGGTTACACAGCATATGTTCGCGTAACTCAAAAACGCTTTAGCTTAATTGAAAAAACTAAAAAATCGAAACTCCGCAATAAAATTATAAAATAACTTCTTTCTAATTGAGGTCGGTAATACATCATATCCCAGTAGCGGCGGCTCCTGAACATTTATGGGACTTTTTCTTCAATATACAACACAACTTGCATTTTGCGTGCGTAGTTTTATTACCATTAACTTAGAAAAAAGACCACACCTTCTGATTTAGTTTTCGTGGTACAAAATGCATTGCATGTAACATTTATTCACGTGTGACTTTTTTGCAACCAGTTAAAAATTAGGTTCATGGTCAGTATAATTTAATATCAAATTTTTGAATTTTTACTAAGCCCAAAATCTCGGGATTCGGGACTTAAATTTTTAGAATAATCCCGGGATTTCGGTATTTGGAATCGGCTTCCCTAGTGTTTGCTGGTCA
This sequence comes from Pollenia angustigena, assembly GCA_930367215.1. Taxonomy (NCBI): domain Eukaryota; kingdom Metazoa; phylum Arthropoda; class Insecta; order Diptera; family Polleniidae; genus Pollenia; species Pollenia angustigena. The sequence goes on along the minus strand of OV884059.1, from coordinate 119,951,421 downwards.
AACGGTTTCTTGATACCATTACTGCTACTCCAGCTTAGGTAAATAATCAAAAATTAGTTTCAATACCAAAGTGAAACGATTACTTTTGACCGATACCGATTATTTTTTTACCGATACTACTTGGTACTCGGCTGCTAAGTATCAATTACAAAAATACTTGGTTCTTAAATAAAAGTACCGAATATGTACTTGTATTTACTCGTATATTTTTATCCCAATCCATAGCTCCATATAAATACTACTCGGAAATAGCTTTTAATGCCAAAACTTGCCTATAAATCTTGGTATTACCATAAAAAAATGGAGACAATTACTTCTACGATAGCTACTACGTCATGACAAAATGTTTTGCTGGTAGGTCAAAAATTTAACAAAGGTCCCATAAAAGCCCATTCTTTAAATCACTTAAGCGGCATGGCCACACATCAAACTAGCTCATCAAAATCAATTCAAACTTTCAAAATTTGTTTTAAATGTTAGTTAAGCGCACGAGTCTACTCTTGTTCTACAAACAGGCAGTAAAGCTTTGATTCACTTAAATGTCTTTAAGGCATTTGAAATAGGTTTGAGGTTATGTAAAGCTTTTTTAAATTATATAATATAACTTTAAAAACAAATCAAAGTGCTGTTTTTAAATTTTTAATTTTTAAACTTTTCATGTTTTAAACACCTTTTTTTAAAACTTTTAAATAAAATTAACATTCCATACCGTTTAGTTAAAAGTTTAGCTGAAAACTGATTTGAAATTAATTTATGTTTTCTACAAATAGCAGAAAATGGCAAATATTTAACTAAATTTTATATATGTATAAAGAGTTTTATATATTTTTTAAATGATTAATTGTGTGATTGATTTGTAAAAGAAATAATTAAATTTGCCGATATCCACTCATATATTTACACGTTTATATACGAAAATACATACAACGTTTTATATGTTTATAGTTTTTTTTTCGATATTTATTAAAAGGATTATTATTATTTTGTAATTAGTTATTGGTTTTTTAAGACCATATGATTGGTTCCATGTTTTGGTCTTCGCCTAGGTGCGGCCTTTATCTTCCCATTGCTTTATTTTAAGTGCCTTTAATTATTTGTAAAATTATTTTAAAATATTTTTCACGTGAATTGTGAGAGTGTCTGTATGTGTTCATACGAATTTTTGTTTATTAATTGAATTCTGTGGTTAACTTGAATAAATGCTTATGATATAAATATAAGTTTTTTTTTTTTAAAGGAAACATAAAATATTCTCGTAATTACTATGGATTTTGTATAAAGTATAAAAGTTTTTATATTTATAGAACAAATTATAGGAATAGTAAAAGTGCTTTTGCTTGTCCATATTTAGTATTTCAAAAATGAATTACGAAAATATTTAATCAATTTAATCAATCACGTCAAATATTGGTCTGCTTACGCGAGGAAAAATTCGGGTAAGAATATTACGTTCACAACAACCGCAGAAAATTAACAAATTAGATGTCGAGTTTCACGTTTTCGAGAAAACTTTACACAGCAACGACGCAAAATGCGAAATGAAACAAAACATCTTAGTACAAGGCAAGCAAGAACAGCTACACATAACACTAACCGAACAATTTGGTATGTGATGAGAATAGATCGATTTCAAAACGGTCGATTTTCGCAGGTGTAATGGATTTCGAACGATTTTAAAGTTTATTTTTAAATAAAAGTCTTAATTTTTTGTTCAAAATACGTTTCAATTGACATACACATTCGGCCATGTTCTGGAAATTCAAATCGCGTGAAACTGAAATCGATGAAAATTTTTAATTGAATATTTGTAAAAATAAACGTAGTTTTTCTCTATTTCAAAAGGAGTTTAGGTGGAGAAAAGTGATCCTTAAAGTATGAGGTATATGAAAAGGGAATATTTTTATGAACTTTAAACACGGGAGAGTTTTCAAAATTTATTCGATTTAAATTTCACGTGCTTTTATTTACAGAAAATGCCCGATTATAAAATTCAAAAGATTATAGACAGGAAAAAGAGAGAAAAATGCTTTAAAACCCAATTGTAAAGATACTGAAAACTACATTATTGATTTCAAATAGTTTTGTTTTCAAAATCGTTTGCCCCACCACCACCCATATTTGAAAAATTACACGTCTGGCATTTAATTATGACTTAACAATTGCTAATAGCTTTTTCTACGTGCATACATTTCGCAGGAATACATGAAAGACTTTCCACAAAAGTGAAAAAATTAAAAAAAAAAACAAAACACTAAAATGTAACTGGAATTCAAAATGTAGAGAAAATGAAGCAAAAAAGACTTTCAGAAGAGGAAAAACTTGACAAGTAGTATGCCTGCTTTCAATACATTTTGTCAGAATAATAAAAGAAGTGATGACACTAAAATAGTCGGTATATGTTTGTAGAATGGAATACAATCAGAAAGGAACATTTTTTTAAAATGTTGACTTTTAGCCGTATATGCATTTCTTATGGAAAATTTCAACAGCTTCGCTAATTGATGGACGATGTTCTTAAGTGGCTTATAGCTGTCAAACTGTAAAAAAGTCAGTAATCTTCAGAAAACATATTCCTTGTAATATAGTTAATAATTCTTTAGAACATTATAGTAAGGGATGTAACGAATACCGACACCGACACCGATAAAACTGCGATACTTCGGGTTTGCCGATATATCGGTATCGGCGATATTTTACTGGCGATACGACGATACTTATTTAGAGTTTTTTTGAACAAACAATTAAATTGTCAATGCTTATTTTTTGCATTACAGCTAAGAGCAATAACACGCAAAGAAAAAACATGGTTGTGGTAACCATATTCTAAGAGCAACATATTATGATACAAATTATGATTGTAGTCACCATATTAAGATTATTATTGAACCATATTATGACTAAATATACTCGTACTATTACATCATAATATTTTTCCCTTAATCATATTATTATTCTGTTAATCATACTAAGTTAAGAAGTAATCAAATTATTGTCATGTTAGTCATAATAAGCTAAGAAATTAATCATATTATTGTCATGTTAATCATAATAAGCTAAGAAGTAATCATATTATCATCATGTTAATCATAATAAATTTAGAAGCAATCATATTATGATACAGCACCTTTCATAGCTGTCATAAAAATACAAAATAAATTTAAATATTTTTGCATCGATTTTTTATTTTGTGGCTTTTTACAATTTTTCTTAATGTTAATCAAATAGCCGGAGTTCAATAAAAGGCTTGCAAAAGAGCAAATGAAAAATCTGGGGTTTTCATGGGCAACCGCGTGTGTCCATTTTTTCGATTTTATGATGTTGATGAAATATCGTAGCACTTTTATAAAATATAACGAAATCTCTGTGTCTTTTGTTGTTGGATTTTACAAAAAACTATGATATTTTGCATTTGCACTATGACATCACTAATACTTGAATGAACTCCGCTAATATTTTAATTTTTTATTCCCTTTAAACTTATTTTTTTTTATGGAATTTTATCTTTTAATTGTTTAACCGCTCACAAAGAAAAAAACGACACAACTGCTTCAAAATTATTTTACAAATGGCGCTAACATAATATCATTAGAGTAAAAATAGTTTGATTGCATCTTAAACATAATATGATAAATGTATAGAAAGTTATCATGTTATGGCTATTAAATATCATGATATGCTTGTGGGTAATATAATATGTTTTGAAAGTTATCATAATTTAGTTGTTAGAAAAATAATTATTTTTCGGTCAACAATACTCAAATTCATAATTGCGATAAACATTGATATGTTTACAGTAACTATAATATTGTTGATATTAAATAAAAATAACAATTATTTGTGTACGACAACAATATATTGTTACATTAAACATAGTGTTGTTGCCGTAACCATGCCCAACCATATTTTTTCTCTGCGTGAACAAATTCAAAAGCAGATCGTAAAATCAAACAGGATAATATATAGTTTCTTTTAGTTCTTAGCAGTGTTTGAAAATAAACAATAAATATCGCTCCTTATTGTTCGTTTCGGTAGATTTGTGGAAAACACAAACGCTAATAGTTTGAATCGAACGCTAAATAATGTACTGTTTATTTTTCGAATACTGCTCTTAGGCTGGAGGTCCACACCAAGCGTTTTTTTTTTAATGTTATTTTTTGATCTTTTCAAGATGATTTCTAAAGTAAAAAGTAATCCATATTCATGCTTTCGATACGAATGGGCATTCTAGGCGTTTGCCGTGTAACTTGTCAATACTAATACTACTACTCCTGTTTGGACAAATGCTTAAACAGGAATGCTTGGTGTGGACCGGCAGCTATAGCTTTTTTGTTTTGCACCATAGTAGAAAATGTTCTCTAATTGAAAATTTTTATTTAGTTTTGGAAGAATGAAAATCATTTTTCTACAAATTTTTAATGTACTTCGAATAGACCACAAAATCCATAAGCAAAGCCACTGCTAAATTCTCTGATGCTATTTCGCAAGTTAACAGACTTGGAACATTATTAAGGGCCAAAAACACTTATCAAATGCTTGTCCAGCAGGCGAATTAAGTCGTGTTCGTGTTGGACGTAATATTCGCCGTCATATCTAAATTTTTTGACTTTTCAACCAGCATCGTCAGTGTGACACATTCAAATGCTTAATGAGCATTTTGATCAGTGTGTTTCCCGATCCAGTAATTAAATTATTAATTCTTTGCCATTTATTTTTATTCAAAATTGTAAAAATTTTTTGATTTTGCACCAAAATTTATTTCCTTTTTTTATTTCATCGTAAATAACATGAACATTTTTAAGCAAATAAACAACAACTTTAAAGCAGCTTAAAGAAGTTAAAAATTCCAATCTTTAAATTAATTTTTTACAAAATAAGGTATGTTTTTTTTTAAATACACCTAATTTTAAGAAAGTGTTATAAAAATAACAAGTTTTTCCATTTTCAATTTTTGATAGTTTTTAAAAAATAAAAATTTTCCAATTTGCAAAAAAAAAATCTGGTTCGTCATTGGGGTCCGAATTATTCCGAAACCGTTGAGTAGACAAAAAAATTATATTGGCACGACTTAAAAACAATTCCATTTCAAGTTATTTAGTGTTTCTTCTAAGAAAATTGGATTATCCTTTCTTAGGTTATGGTAAACTCGGTAAAACAGCCTCTTCGACTATTTATGTAGTAAGGACCCTTAATAGATCAAAGAATCTAGTTTTACTCCCTTTTATTTTTTGCATAGTGTTATTATTTTAAAGAAAAGAAAATGTCTACAAAAAATTTACACAACTTATCCGACAGTTATTTCCACTTTTTTCTGTTTGCTTTAATTTACTTAATTTAGGTGTGATTCAAATATTATATACTGTTAGGAGTACATACATATTTGCAAAGAAAGTTGACAAAAAAGAGTAAAAAATAATAAAAAAAAAATATATTTTAATATTATTTTGTCATCAATCATCGATTTGATTTGCATTTAACACGTGTTGTGTTAATAACATTAATAAACAAATGCTCGTTCGAACAACACACTTTTGTGCTGTGTCTGCTTAAATTTATATTACTGATAGTTATATTTTTTCGCTAAATTATAAATTTTCTTATTTAAGGAAATGCAAAAAGATAAAAAATTGATTAAAAAAAATTATTTAAAAAAAAATACATTTGTCATGCAAAAACATTTGTTAAGTTTATTAGCGGCTCTTAAGATTTTCAATGAAGCAATAACTTATGTATGTATAACACAAGTAAGAACACTATATTCGGCTGTGCCGAAACTTTGTAACCCTCTACTGAGAATTCTAATTTTTTGGGAGTGGGATCTTTGATAAATTATAAACAAAACTTTCCAACATCTGCCATCACAATTTTAAGTCTAAAGGTAGATTCATCCATGCGTTCCGAACAATATTTTTGTTCGGAATTCACGCATTTCGGAAAATTTGTGCGGAAAAACAAAGCTACCATATGGTTTACAGATATTAACAATTTAAAGAAAATAGCAGCACAACTAGAAAATTTTTTTTGGAAATGTGTATTCACATTTGTGTTCTCTTTTTGATTATAGGGTGGCCCAAATAAGACCTACTAATGTGTTACAGTTAAAACTTTTTGGTTTTGTGATATTATTATTTTTTTTTTTGTAGGTGATAGTTGAATTTTTCTATTTTGCTTAATGATCAATTGTTATGACGTACAGAAATTATCGTCCATATTTAAATTTAAGATCAGCTTCTACAGCCTTTGCGATAAGGAATTTAGTTGGCTGTCACCAAAATATTCTCACTGAAGGCAACGTGGAAGCTGTATGACAGAATGTTTAAAATGATCAATTCGTCTTATCTCCAAAAATTCACATTGTGCAAGAAATGCTACCACAAATAACAACATTGGAATTGCTTTGAAACCATTTTCAATGGATAGAGGTGCGAACGGATGGATGGACATACAGACAAACATAAGGCAAACAGACGGGCGTATAGGCGCAGAATTTAAAGCTTATAAGTATACTTTACTTGCGATATTATCCTTTTTTTAATTTTTTTCCTTTTAATAAAAACAAAGATTTTAATTGAAATGTTAAAGAAAGTTTCCTTTTTGAACCCACAGTGCGCATGATTTATAAGGAATCTAAATTGCTACTTAAATTAATATTAAGTATACGTACTAATTAATCAGAAGCTATCATATTAATTAAATAAATTATTTAATAAAATTATTATTGTTATTATTATAAAATTAATTTTTAATACGAAACACTTGACTATTGACTATTTCGTATTAAAAACTATATATTCGACTTTTGGTTAATTATGGACCGAACATTTGGTAGTGATTTCTTGTATTAAAAAACTAAAGTGGGCCAAACTTTAACTCAATAATATAATAAAAGCATTTTAAAAAGAAAAAAAAAAACGCTAGTAAAGTCCTTTTTTGTAGACGCCTTTATATGTGACCTGTGGTAAATTCTCGACCGATCATCCATTATAAATGTTGATTTAATAAAAAATTTAATTGAATCCAAGAAAAAAATTTGATTATTAGTTTGCTCAATTCAATTTCTTTATTAATTATTTTTTATTTCCTTATAATTACATACAAATGTTCAAATAGAACTGAGTCTTTAACTTCAGGCAAATATTCAGTAACTTAAAATTCTCTTTCATTTTATTTTTTTATTTTCTTTTAATTTTCTGTTTACAAAATATATGCACTTTATTTAAAGTATGGTAGCATTGTTGGTAGAACGAGTGTCTATATATGAGAGCATTAGAAAATATCGTTCTCTAAATAAAATAGATTTTATTTCACGACGGCTTTCCATGAAAAATGTTTATGCCAAATTGTATGGAAAATATGGTCTCGACGCAGTTCTGTTGGAAATTTTATTGATTAGTTTTCAATTAAGTCAATAACCACATTGTTTGAAAGTTTTTTCATAATTTTTATACCCACACCACAATAGTGGAGAGGGTATTAGGCATTTGTGCTGATGTGTGGAACACCTTCAAATATTGGTCCTAGACCCAACACGATGTCCGTCCGGCAGGCTGGCTGTCCATGTTACCTTGTGCGCAAATTTGGAGATAATTTAATAAAATTTGGCACATAGGTTCTTCTTGGCACAAGGATCAAGCCAATTGAAAATGGGCTGAATCGTAATCGAGGGGCGATAGGGGGCAATTTATCACTATCAAACTGATTTAAATGAATTTCAAAACATATATAGATTCATATTTGTGCGGCCACATAAGCTAAGCATTTAAAAAAAAAAATAGGACCACCAGGGGAGATGGGGGCAATATTTGCCTCTCAGAAACTATCAAACCGATTTTAATGAAATTAAGATAATAGTTAGGTCCACATTTGTTCGGAAACATAAGCTTTGCATTTTTAAAAAAATAGGACCACCAGGGGAGATAGGGGCAATTTCTGCCACCCAGAAACTATCAAACCGATTTTAATGAAATTTAAAACCTAGATAGAGACCTATTCATATAGCCATACTCACTCGAAAATTTGTTTTTAAATACTGTGGTGTAGGGTATCATATAGGCGGGTTTCACCGACTTTACTTTTTTACTTGTTTTGATCACAATTGAAAATATCATTTATTAAAAAAAAAAATAAATTTACAATTCAAAATTTTTATAATTTTAAGTAATACAACCAACGAATTGTTTTCTTAATTCTATGAATTTGGTGATTGAAAAAAAGAATTTCTATTTCTGGTTATTTTTGTAAAAATAATGGGAAACGATATTGATATGATTCATAACACATTTGCGAAATAACGATACATTTGTGTTTTTCGTTAATACTTCTCTTTTAGGCGCTACCGAGAGTACAATGCTGGTTCGATTCAAAGGAGTTATATCTTGTTTAAAAGGCTTTTTGGTTTTTTATCGGACAAAAAATGGCTGATGTTTCGTGTATCAACGTTTTTACTACAATTAATAATAAAACTCATAGTTTTATACTTTTCTTTAAAATATTTGATCAATATATCTACCTGTTTTGTATAAAATTATTTAAAAAAAATTTTCATCGCAGGCCTGTGTAATAATTTCCCAAGCAAACTTTAAATTTCACATATATTTGTTAAACAGTTTTTTGTATAAACAATTCAATTAAGTAAATTATCGCCAGAACAAATATACAGTGGTCAAATTCATACTCGACACGTCACTTTCTTTCTTAAATGAAAATTATACTGAAATTACACAAAAGAGATTATTTTGTTTGAATTAATAAATTTTCAGTAACAATCAAATGCCCAGCGGCTGTCAAGAAGGAAAAATTATCAATAAAAAAAAATTATCAATTTAAAATTTTAATTATTTTCATGTTGTAAAAACTCCTTTCTTCATAAAAATAATTTAATGAAAATTAAATTTGATGAACTTTAGCCTAATTAAAATATCAAAATTTGGATTAAAAACCCATGAACAGCTTCAACAAAAAAACCACAATACTTATAATTAAGAAAAATCTTTGAATAACGAAAGGCTCAAACTATCGATAAATTTTTTTTTTATTGTAAAAGATATTTGTGTTAACTATTTAAGAAAAGTTCAACGTTACAACCAGTGATGCCAGGAGAAATTTCAAAAAATCCCTACGTGCCTAAAAAAATCCGCCTTTTTAAATATAACCAACAAAAATTTTCCCTATGCTTTTCCTTATTGCTTTTAGCAACCGGCAAACAAGAACATATTTAGTTAAGATTTTATAAATATTATAATAAAAGCATTTATTAACAAAAAAAAAAAAAAAAACAAAATAAATTTTAAAATTAACACTGTGTGACATGACAAATTAAATATATTTGTACTGATGTGTGGGATGAGCACCAGTGCCAAATAATCTTCCTCTGGGCATAGAACAGGGGATGGCCGCTGAAATGCACGGTGGGCTATCGAGAGGAAGGTTATTATTATAATTGCTCCTCTGGGGTGAATTAAGATACGAAAGCGAAACAGAATTTTAGTAATATTTTCAATTCACTTTATTACAATTCTATTTCACTTAAGCTATTCATACGTGCAGGGTACATATCAATTATGTTAGATTGATAAATATCTTAAGTCGTGGGTTTACTGCCAGTTGTTCGCACTGCCGGATGGTTGAGATGTTGCTCACTTCGCTTCTGGAAGATAATAAGATAAAAACACTGGTAACAACTCTCTCACGCTTCGTTGATGAACATTATGCATAAAGACTTGCATTTACATGCTTACAAGTGCAATTGACTTAAGAACTAAAGCCTCTTGACCATTCCAAACGTCGTCAATGGTCAGAATGGTGGCAAGAAATGCGAGACGATAAGATTATAGCCCGAACATGAGTTAATTCGTCGATGGCTAAATATTTCTAGGCTTCGTCGGCAAACTAAAAAGTTTTATCACATGGTAAATCATGTAAGTTTCTTTTGCTTTTAAAAAAGTGAACTGTATTTATTGGCTTATTCAGATTTTGCGAAATGCGTGAAGCTATCATTGATGCAACTGAAATTTATGCTCTCTAACCTGGCTACATACATAGCTTAAGCCTGTCATGGCGAATGTATTTGCAACATAGCGATTGCAACATATCGAAATAATTATCAAAGATCCTAATTAATTCATATGTATACAAATGGATGGCTTAATGTAAAAAAGCGTAACTTGATTTTTTTGTTAGTTTACAAGGGATGAAAAAAACTTAATAAAATCCATACAATTTAAGATATTTAAAAAGTTTTATTGCAATAATAAGTAAAAAATGCAAAAAATTTTATACTACAGACCATTGCTGGGATCTAGAATGGTGGCAAGAAATGCCAACAGTGGATGATCAATTTTCGAAGAAAATCATCTTCAGTGATGAGCCACATTGTCACCTCAGGGGATTCGCTAATAAGCAGAATTGCCGCATTTGGGCGAATGATAATCCAAGCGTGATTGTCAAAAAACAAATGCACCCACAAAGAGTGACTGTTTGGTGCGGTTTATGGGCTGGCGGCACAATCGGGCCGTATTTTTTCCAAAATGAGGCTGGTCAGGCAGTTACTGTGAATGGTGTGATGATAACGAACTTTTTATGGCCCGAATTGGAAGATATGGATGTGGACGATATCTGGTTTCAACAAGAGGGTGCCACTTGCCACACAGCTAACGAAACAATTGCGCGACAAATTCAATGGCCGTGTTAACTCATGTGGTGGCGATGCCAATTGGCCGCCAAGATCATTTGATTTAACACCGTTGGACTTCTTTCTTTGGGGTTATTTAAAAGAAAAGGTGTACGTCGATAAGCCAGCAACAATTCAAGAGCTTAAGGATAAGATAATTCGGCATATTAACGGCATAGAACCTCAATTATGCCTCAGCGTCATTGAAAATTTAGACCATCGGATAGAGGTGTGCGCCGAGTTCGTGACGGGCATTTGGCCGATATTTTGTTCCATACATAATTGAACCATACCAATATTATCATAATAAAAAGAAATGTCAAAAATTTCCTAAATAATTTGTGTTTTTTTTTCAAAATCAACATCGGCCCTTAAAATTTAACCATAATTAATTTACTCTGTCAAATTAAATACAATGTTTTTAATCCAACTTTTTAATGTTTTTATAATCAGGTTTAAGTTCATCAAATTTAATTTTCATTAAATTATTTTTATGAAGAAAGGAATTTTACAACATGACAATTAATTAAAATTGTTATTGATAATCTTTCATTCTTGACGTGGCTGGGGCTCGAACCCTGGCCGGCAGGTTACCATGACATGTTTCGATCGCAACCACTCGATCTCCTCAGATGGATTTGCCGTCTTACACTCGCAGCCATCGACGACTGCTGACGTCAATAGTCAAACATCAATCCTAAAACCAAATGGTATTTTAACCTTTGGTAGATCGAAATTTGCTTTTCTGAATGATTATCCATTTTAATTGATTTTACGTGTTCTCCTTACTTCTGTTTTCTAGTACTTTTGTCAAGAATTCTTCTTGAAGTCGAAAGATTTTTTTTTTTTTTTTTATTATTGAATTTTTTTTTAAATTTTAGGAAAAAATAATTTTTTGTATTTTTGTTTTATGCAACAGATTTTTTTAAAACTAACTGTATGAATTAAAATTAATATTATATTTTATACTTCATGTTCCTATACATTTAAAAAATACTTTACTATAATTATAACCCAGCCAGCAAAATACTCCGACATTGTCTGAATCAGACATTTCGTGCAATTGTCTGACTTCATTCTTAGAGACTTCGTTCAGATTTCTGTCAGACATTGAATTTACCTACTGTCTGGCCGATTTCTAATCGATTTCGCATGGATATATCAAGGGGAAATTATGTTCAGATATGTCCAACAGAATTCCGACAGAATTCCTTCAGATTTGTCTAACGAGACTTATTATTTTTTTAAAATAATGACAATTGTCATTCAATTGAAAACAATTTTAATTTTATTTTATTTGTTCAAGATAAAAAGCATAAAAAAGGTAAGTACGTGTAACATTTTTAATTATTTACATATTTTGCAAAAAATTCTCGTCTAACACATCAGAACTTCCCATGACTTTTTCATTAGGTTTCTGTTAGATATCTATCAGAAATGCCGACAAAAAACCAAAATTTCCCACGACATGTCTGTCAGAATTCGTGTCAACCACTCCATACGTTTTTGGGTCAGAAATCTGACAGAATTCGTATACGATTCCGTCTTTTTTGCCGACGTTTCCCTCAGATATCTGAACAACGTCGGATAATTTTGCTGGCTGGGAAGATTTGAAATCTAGTTGGATTGGAAATCAAATAAATAAATAAAAAAAAATGTTTATATTTTCATTAACAAAAAGTTAAGAAAATCACACGTTTTTCTATTTATTTAAATAATATTTTGACCACTGTGTGTTCGCTTGCTTTGTGTGTGGTGCAACAAGTAATTTCGTCTCGTCTATATTTGATTAGCTACTAGAATTTTGCTACTTTTGCAAATAATCCGCTTGTTTATCAAGTTTACGGCACACTTGAAGAAATTATTTGTTATTGTAAAAATTTTGAATTGATGTATGTCAAAATTACGTTTTATTAATAAAATTAATATTTTTTATTATATGCATATAACGCTTTATAAACGTTGCTTTTGATTTTTAAATTAAGGGACTTAATTTAATAGAATTTTATTGTTAACTTGTTATTAATCGGTAAACAAATCTTGTTAATTTGTTTTGTTATTTTTTTTTTTTTTTTTTGCAGAATAGATACTTCAAATTCAAATAATCATCTAAACTGCATGGTTCATTAATGTACATAATGTTTAGTTGTGAGAAAAACGCCTTAACTCGAAATATAAAAATTTTTAAACGAAGTGTTTTACAAACATTTGTAAACATATTTGAGTGGATAACAATATTTTTGAGCACGTTTTATTGGAATTAATATTTTGCGAGTTATGCTTAAATTGCCGCAAGTAAAAAAAATTAACAATAGATTTTCTATTTTTATCTTTTAATAGTACACGTTTTTGATAAGAAAGGTAATTGGAATAACTACATACTAAAAATTGGTTTATGATATGGCTGCTTATCGTAGCAGTTCACTTCCCACAAATAGTCAAATATAGTCGAAAAGATTCCGTTTTGACCAAACCACATTGTCATTTTCATCGCAACATATTTTAATAAAAAAAACAACTTTGTTAAATCTCTAAATGCTCTAGAAAAACTACAACCCTTTAACTTCATGTTGTGTGTCTGCACGCAGAGAAAACACACTTCTACTTAGTTATATCCAACAAAACTATTGTAACTAGCCATTTTTATACATATTTTGGTTAACTTGCATCAGTATACAAATTAATAATATCAATTAAACTTTTAATTTACTTGATTAAACGTTTAATTCACTTTATTAAACGTTTAATACACTTGATTAAATTTTTAATTAAAACTGATTTTATTTTTGGTTAACGCGTTTACTGGGGCAACATTTTTTCTGTGTAGTGGCTAAAATATTATTGTTATTATTTAATACTATGCTTAAAAATAACTATAATATGGTTGTGGCTTCTTGGTGGAGCACAAATTTAACCAAAATATGGTTGCTGGGAACAATATGTTTAAAAAAATTTTAGTTTAAAATATTTTCGTTGGAGTTCACCTCCGGAAAAATCTGCTTTCTCTGGCCATGAAGCGCTTGCCGCTTATTTATAAGTTCTGAGCCCTTTTGTCGGTATCTCTGCTGTATTATTAGCGAGACGATAAGATTATGTACCGAACATGAGTTAATTCGTCGATGGCCAAATATTTCTAGGCTTCGTCGACAAACTAAAAAGTTTTATCACATGGTAAATCATGTAAGTTTCTTTTGCTTTTAAAAAAGTGAACTGTATTGATTGGCTTATTCAGATTTTGCGAAATGCGTGAAGCTATCATTGATGCAACTGAAATTTATGCTCCCTTACCTGGCTACATACATAGCTTAAGCCTGTCATGGTGAATGTATTGGCTGCACGAAGGACCAAATGGGTCTCTATATTTATCTATCTAAAAAATGTTAATGCGATTGCCACATATCGAAGATCCTAATTAATTCATACAAATCGATGGCTTAATGTATAAAAACGTAACTTGATTTTTTTGTTAGTTTACAAAGGATGAAAAAAACTTAATAAAATCCATACAATTTAAGATATTTAAAAAGTTTTATTGCAATAATTAGTAAAAAAAATGCAACAAATTTTATACTACAGACTACTGCTGGGATCTGGCGATTCTTAAACTGTACCGTATCAATGGCAAAATTGTACCAAATTAGCATAAATTGTACCAAAATTTCGCTTTAAAAACAGTAAGAATTCATTTCACTTCTTTATATACCAAAAACATTTAAGAGAGTATAGTTGGTTTTGAAACCCAACACCACAGTATTTAAAAACATGGATCCGCTAGACCAATATTATGTTATGATTTAAGATTAATGTAAAAGTTCTTTGTGCCGAATACTATTTAGATATTTTCACCTATATGATTTGTTTGCCCTTAAGTGCTGTGAGGAAGGGGGCTTATATGGTATCTATGGTTAAATTATGACCTATTAGCACATTATTTTGTCCCGACGTATCGTAAAAGCTTTTGTCGCCAATTTTATTGTCAATACCAAAATTTGTAAGGATGAAATGGCATTTAAAGCTATTTTTGGGAGTAGTTTTTGTATGGGAGCTATCGTCAAATATGGACCGATTCCACTACAAATTGTTAAGATGATTGAGATTGCAACAAAATAAGTATGGCCCAAATTTTATTTAATACCAATATAATAAGATGGTTTATTCCGGAAAGGAGTTTGTATGGAGGGCATGTGAAATTAAACACCGATTCTTACCATTTTCAGTTGGCTTCGTCCATATGAATTGACTCAGAAAGTGAATGTACTTAAGGCCAGTTTTCACTATCTCACAAGTCTTACGTTACGTATTCTATACTACTTTGTGAGATAGAAATCTATCAAAAAATCTAATGCAACATTACAGTTTGTAGTCACACTATCACATATGAACAGGCATTTGTTAATATGCAACCCTGATGAAAAGTATAATTTCTTAGAAAAATTTCAAAAAACGATGAAGTCGTATGGGATGTTTCAGAACACATTGCATTCACACTATCACACTTTTAGATATAACTTGAATTTTTGACATGAATTAATACAAAGTATAGTAGTTTAAACTAGCCTTAACTAGCCTTTAACATGTAAGTTTAACATAACGAACATAAATTAACAATAACTCCATTTTTTGTAGTTCTGGTCAGGGCTGGAGATATGTAATTAGAAATTTTATTATTAAAAAGAAAAGTGATGTAATCCACCTCAAAGAAACACTTCGTGGGTATTGTTTTTAAATTGTACCAAAAAGAATGAATTGTACCAGTGTACCAATAAAGTTTCGATTGTACAAAATTTGGTACAATTGTACCACAGATCCCATCAGTGCTACATCCCCCAGAAATTTTAAAGCAAGGTGCATTTGCAATTTATCTACCAGAATAAACAGACAACTTTTGTTTTGCAAAAATTTGTTACCCCTTTTTTATATTAAGCCACCGATATATTTAACTTATTTTTATGGGTACCCAGCGGTAAATATTGAAAGGACCACAAGTGACAGGCCTCTATACTTATTTCTAAAAGATAAGTTTATGATACCCTGCCTTTAGATATATCTCTTTTAGCAAGACCTTCCAAAATATTCATTACACATTCGCTACTTCCTTCTTAAAGAAGGAAATAACGAAGGTATTAAGCTTTTTTTTTTGCTGACATTCCTCCCGCCCTTTCTTAGGAATGGAAAGAAGTTGTTTAATTTTTATATATTTTTGTTCTCGTTACTCTTTAATTTTTCATATCAGCTGTTTAAGAATTTTGTATTTGTTTATGTTAAATGATAAAGTGAACATTCTATCGACATACAAGACGTATTAGATTTTTAAACAAAACGCACAAATAACAAAAGCTCAAAGACATTCCTAATATTCCCATTTTAAAGACTTTCATCTGAGGCCTTTAAGAATGCCTGTTAATAAAAGAGAGTGTGGAAGGGCTTGCTCCCAATAACAACCTGTGTAAAACATAAATAGGTATAGAATATGGCGACAAGTACTTGAGTTAGCTTAATAATGCCTTATTATGCCTCTTTACTTATTATTTTAACCGCTGGGTACATATTTATTTTAAAAACATAAATTATATTCAAATTTAATTTACTGAGCAATTACAAAAAATTTTCACTGGTTTCATTATCAATTAAATACAATGTGTAAAAATTATTATAATGAATTTAATAAGTTAATTGAATTAACTACTTTTTTAATTGAACAAAAACATAAAATATATATTTGAATTAATTAACCTTTTAAATGTTTATAAGTTAATATTACAATTAAAATAATTCAGTTCTATACTGCGAGCCCTCAGAATAAAACATGTCCAACTAAAATTTTGGTAAAAATGCCGATTTCCAGTAAAAATGGTTCGAACTACGTTGTACTACCATTTTTTTCAAATTCTAAAGTTCTATATGCTATCTGCAATTTTAGAGATAATTTAATAATTTTAATAATTCATAATTTTAATAATTTTAGTGTTTCTATCAAGAATAAAAATTGGGAATTAAGCACGACAAACAAAATATTAATAATAAATAATTTTAAATAAAATTTGTTACATACGTTTTAATTGTGAGGACGATTCCTATTGAAAATGGTTTATAATTTCACATAGTCCCTATACAAACTTTTTTCCGGAATAACGTTCGTAAACCTCTTATTAAGTTAGTGCTTAGATTCAGCACAGAAATATTTTATTTTAAGATCATCTTATAAAATTGTGTTAGCCCCCATATAAAAACCATTGCCATAACTTTCTTATATATACATATATATATATATATATATATATATATATATATATATATATATATATATATATATATATATATATATATATATATATATATACTTATATGTAATCCTTTAATTCCCTGTGGAACATAGGGCCGCAATCTAGGTTTCAGTAATCATTTTAACATAGGCTGGCGCTGGGGATGCCAGCTAAGCCACTAGCCTGGCTTGGTGAAAGTCAATAGCAAACTTAGCAAATATGCCTACTTCCCGAGACGTCATTTTTTTTTTTTTTTTAAATGACCATTCGGATATGCTGAAGACCGTCGCTTCCACCTCAACAGAGGAGTACAACGATGAGGCCACTGCCGTAGCAATGGGATCAGCAAGCTGACCTACGAAACGACTTGGAGTGAATTACTAAGGATAGTGGGAACACTTTACCTTATACTCGTTAGTTTAGAGATGACAAGACTTACTAAGGAACGCTTTAACCAGTTTGCCTTACACGCTCCCATACTCCCCTACTTCTTATAATATTGATATACATATCGTCGTTCGTAAATTATTGTGTTCTACATGGTTATATTTTACATCTTCTATATATATATATATATATATATATATATATATATATATATATATATATATATATATATATATATATATATATATATATATATATATATAAATAAGTTGCATTGTGTAAGTAATTGATGTTATCTGAAATGCGTGAACCGATTTTGTTCACGTGGAAGGTGACGTCAATAGCAAGGTTTTTATGTATCAACGGTCTTCAAATGTGTGTTGGTTCTTGAGTTATAGCCATTTTAGTGAACACTGCATTCATTCCGAAACATGTATTTATATTGAACTCCTCCGAAAGGGCTTGACCGATTTTAATGAAATTTTGTATGTGTATTTGTTAGGTATGAGAAAAGGTCGTAGAGTATATTTTATATCTCTAGAGGGCACAAAATATTGCAGTAGGGGTAAAAGCTCCCACACCCTAATCTTCTAAACTAATCAACCGGTTTTCTTAAAATTTGGCATGCAGACAATGAAACATCTGAAAGAGAATAGGGAATAGGGTGTGAAATAGGGTAAGAGGGCTAAAAGCTCCCCCTCCCTATATCTTCGTAACTAATCAACCGATATTTTTGAAATTTCGCATGCATACACTGTAACATCGGAAAGAGGACAGGGCATTGAATAGGGCAAGAGGGGTAAAAGCTCCGCCTCCCTATATCTTCTTAACAAATCAATTAATTTTCTTGAAATCGGGCAGGCAAATAGTGTAAATCTGAAAAGAACTATAGCCTATAATTTTTTCTTCAAATTTGGCTAGAAGACACTGTTACATCTGAAAGAAAAAAGTTATGTGACACAACAACGTTTGCCGGGCCAGCTTGTATATTATAGAACGCACCAATTTACAAACGAAGATATTTGGCTGCAATAACTTTTATAATAGCTCCTATGTTATTGGAAAATGTTGCATTGGTAAATCTGGAATTAACGCATATAACCCCCGTTTCCCTTAAATTACTTAAAGTAGAAAACAAATTTCAAAGATGTTTCTATCTTAATAATATTTGGCACAAAAACTCATTTATGAATTTTAAATTTACAACCTAATATGGTTTTGTTGGCTCCAAGATTGCCCATGGTTTGCTGATTTGTTCGTAAATACTTTGGTGTAAAGTATCATTTAGCCAAACTAGACTGCCTATACTTTCTTATTTGCTTGAATTTATATTTAAAAAAATTAAAAGCTGTAGTTCATTTCATGCAAATAAAGTTTTATATTAATTACCACATTTTTAATTTTACACCACTGTACATTAAATATGAAATTGAACAAATTAAAAAATTTATTTAATGATTTTTTTAGTTAAATTATATTCTTTTTTTTTAGGTTAATTAATTTTTTAATTAATAATTAAAAAAATTGTCAAAAAAAAATTAATAGATTGAAAATTGCTTTTTAACACTTTTAACTTCATTAAAACAACTTTAATTTGAAATTTTTTTCTCCCACGGCAAATAATTTTTAAATACATGAAAAACGTATTTTTAGCACTTAACGCAATACGTACTGAAATGCGATATCAGTAAAAATATTTATAAAATCATTTAAAATCTTTATTTCTATTAATTTTTTTTAATTTTTTTTTCTAACACAATTTTTAAGAGAACGAACACTTCACAGTCAATATTGATATTTAGGTATTTACTTAGATATTTTTAAGTTATAAAAAAAATTGTTTTACACACTTTGGACCTTCGGCAACATCGTTACCCCGCACATCGAAACGATAATGAACTTTTTGTTTCAACTTCCACACTAGAAACGGTTCATCGCTAAATCGGCATGCATTGATATTATTTAAAGACATCTTGCAGCGATAAACGGCGTTTGAAAACTGAAAACTCTCTTGTGATCGTTTTGAAAATTTAGTTCACACCTTGCGAATCTTGTTTAAGACGGTTTGAAAATACTTTTTTTTTATCGCTCACACGTAAAACAAACATTTTTCCCCTTAATATTTATTTTTCAATTGTGTTATAATTATTTAGAAGAAAAAAAAAAAAAAAACGTGCTTATTTTACTCCCATTGTAAATAATTTAATTGTCTCTCACTCTCTCACACATTTTATTTAAATTTATTATATTTATCTAAAATTTTAACACTTCTAGCTTTTGTTGTGTCTAATAGTTTTGGAAAATTCTATATATTAGTTTTTTTTTTTATTGAAAATTAGTTTGTATTTTGGATGACAGAAATTTGTTTGCAAATTATTATCATTATAGCGGCATCACAGTGATGGAGAGGGTAATATGCGTTTGTGCTGATGTGTGTAACACCTAAAAATATTGGTTTTAGATGCACCCATCGGCTAAAATCACTTTTTGAGTCGTCCGTAATATAAATGTTTATCAATGTTGGTATTGATATCAAGTTTGGCAACAATAAAAAATTCAATAAGGTCTTGATATTTAAATAATATTCGGCACAAAGAACTCTTATATGAATCTTTACCTCACAACATAATTTTGTTTTGGATGCCGGGGTTCATGAGTGGCCATTGGCCACAAATAGGGTATAATCGCAAAAATGTTTCTTTATAAACTGTGGCGTAGGGTACTAAATGGTGGGACTTGACCGACTTTCTTACTTGTTATAATTAGCGATTTGTGATATTGTTAATAAATTTGTGTTAAATAATCTTTTAAACTTTTTTTTGCTGGTAATTAGTTACTGGGATGTTTGTTTTAGACGAACGTTAATAAATAACTAAGCAATAAAAAGGGTTGGAATTTTATGCAAATAATGTTTTTTTTCGAAAGCAACACGATTTTCGCGAATATCTCGAAAACGCTACTTGGGAGGAATAAAATTTACCTGAGAAAACATCTTATTTTTGAGGTTATGGCAAAAAGTTTAAAACTTGTGAACCAGTGTTAATCGTTGCAAAATGGAGGTGGGGGAGAGGGTGCTTTAAAACCATGTGAGATAAGACCATGATGGCTTTATTGCTCAATTGAATGGGAGATACAGCCAAAATGGCCTTATCGCCCAATCATTGAGAGGTAAGGTCATATTTAAAATTTTGCGAAATGAGAGATAAAGCCATATTTTTTCAGAATATTGTTATGCATGGTGTTAACATTCTGTAAAAGGGAAAATCCCTAGTTATCATTGAAAAACATTTTTTTTTATTCTTGTGACGCACGCAGAAAAACTTTAGTATGCGAAGCCAGATTTCAATACTTAACTTTAGAGTCTCCGGAACTGAAATGAGAGATAAAACCATTTTCTATTATTGCTAATGTGAGCTAAGGCCATGATGGCTTTATCCCCCATTCAAATGAAAAAAAAGGCGTTATCTCCCTATTGAATGAGAGATAAAGCCATCATGGCCTTGTCTCACATGGTATTAAAGCGCCCCCCCCCCAAATGTTTTATCAATACAAACATTTATAAGAAAGATATGGCACTTAAAGCTATTTTCGGGAATGGTTTTTGTATGGGGACTGTGATAAAATATGGAACGACTTAAAACAAATCTGCAAAAAGATATTTTTAATTGTTTATGGCCACACAGGCTAACCTAAAAAGAACTTAGCATGGGGGTTATGTGAAATTATGAACGAATTCTCACCCTGCTTTGCCTTTATGAACATAGAAACTTATGTACCAATTTTCATAAAATTAACGTATGCGGTATAAAATATGGACTCACACATTAGCAGTAATAAAAAAATGTATATCAGGTATTAAAAAATCAAAGTTTATATGCAATTGTTAAAATAAACAACTTAAACTTTTTCTAACCACATCGAGGGATTTTTTCATATTTTGAGGCACCCTACTGATAGCCTTTTGAATCACCTTTGCATTTTCTATAACATCCATTTAATTTGAGTGAAAAAACAGTCTAGGTTTCTTGGTTCCTGTCCCTATTTGTAGAATTTTCTTTTCAAATTCGCCTAATAAGTTTGAATTGGTGTCCATTCATGCGCATCCATTGTAAAGAAGCTCCCATCATCCATAATACGATTCATGGCCAGCCTGCAGCAAACAAAATTTGAAACAAAGCCCGTATTAGATGTTTGATGATAACTGACTCTTTTCTGAGACTGCTGGGATGGGTTTCTTTGCATATTTGACTACTCTGATATGTGCTACGTACTTCTAATTTCCACCGGATACACACAGAAAAAAATACCAATGTAAAATTAACATGGCGATATGTTGATTGAGAATTATTTAAATTTATCATTATTTCATATTAATTTTAAATGAAAAATATTAAAATAACCTTAAATCACGTTTATTTAATATTATTCACTGTTAAAATAACATTGTTCAATATTGAATCCATAAAAACCTGTTTCATATTAAAATCAAAAGTTTGTCTTGTTGAATTAACATGCATACATATTTAAGTATGTACATTTCTTTATTTTCATGTTAGTTAAATAGTACATCAAGTTTTCAAAGTAGAATGATGATGAAAACTATATCTATGGATTCTCCTGATGCTTCCCAGTAAAAAATGTGCTCCAAAAGGAGCAGGTTTTGTGTATGAATTCATACCACAAATCGCTTCAAACCTGCTGATGGGATGCCTGATTTTTGTATGGGGTATTCCCGGTTTGGAGGACTATTTTCTGCTGACAATAAGCGCTTCTTTTAACATGCAAACAAAGCACTCCTAAAGTGCTTTTTAGGGGCTTACTATATTAACATATTCATTAATGTTTTGCTTTTACTTTTGTTAAAATGCCTTTTTCCAATCATTTTCGCATATTTTTATTTTTTTTTCGGTGTGCAACCTTCTTCGTTGTCAGCACTCAAATAGCAGCTTTTTTGTATATTATATTCTATATCATGTACTGCTTTATAAAAGCTATTTTATTGTAGCGCTCGATTATGCGCTTTTTCTCTTAAGTGCTTCAAAAAACCCAAATTTTTTTTACTGGGTTCTGTTAACAAAGTGGAATAGAAAATAAGTGAAACATGTGTTACAGGGGTAAGTGTTTAGATTATTCTTAAATAAATGCATATGTTGTCTCTGAAGCTTCTTCACACTGTTATATCATACTCCAACCAATTTGATTCTACATGAAATTCACGTTGTTGCAACTTGAAATAACTCTCATTCAACGTTATGAAGATTGTTATTTCATTATAAATGACATTTTGCTCTAACTTTACTGCAATGTTAAATTTACACGAATTATAGTTATTTTAAAAGAAAAAAAATGTTGTTCGCAAGTTATTGTAAAATCAGGTTGAATTAACATGAAAAACGTATGAAGCAAAATCACCACCGAAAAATTTTAAATCAACCTTGTTTTCGACGTTTTTAACTTGAGTTTTTTCTGTGTGTAATCGTTTTCTATTAAACGGTTTTTAACTTTCGAAAGCTTTTACTGTCTAATAAACAAAATTTTTCAATTTTGATTTCAGAAAAGTGAAGAAAAAGTTCAAATTTTCTTTAATGCGGATTATTTTTACAAAATTTAAAAATCAACTTACGACCTTCTAATTCGTTTTATGATATTTTTTAATTTTTAATGAACTGATCTCTAGCCAAATAGTTAAGGGGATAGTGCCGTTCCTTTTTCCATATTTGGTTTTTATATTACATTTTGTTTTATTTTTGCACTTATGGTTGAAAATCAGTGCATACTTCATTCCGGATACGTTATCTTTAAAATTGCGACCCCTACTTTGCGCACAAGTTTATATGGACTGACGGACGGACAACGTTAAAACAACTCATAAAATGATTCTGGCTCGATCGAAATACTAGTAACAATATTTTAATATGTTACACACATCAGTACAAATGCATAATAATATTAAATACATCGATGTATTATTTTTATAACCTAAACCATCATATATGGGAAGCAGGGTTGTCAGATTTTTTTGAGCTCCATCGCCAATCC
Source organism: Pollenia angustigena (assembly GCA_930367215.1). Lineage (NCBI taxonomy): Eukaryota > Metazoa > Arthropoda > Insecta > Diptera > Polleniidae > Pollenia > Pollenia angustigena. Next base: position 119,928,066 of record OV884059.1, on the reverse strand, counting down.
GGATGTCAGAAATCGCCAAAAATCGCCAAACGTCTATTTTGCTCAGTTTTCGAAATCTTTTTTAGTTTTTTTAATTAAATTTTGCATACAAAAAAAAGCTGATATAATATTGCAGTCAAAAATCGCCAAAAACTGAGAAAAATACAAAAAAGTCGCCGAAAGTAAATTTTGTTTAGTAACTGTTATATTTTTTTTTTTAACATAAAATGGAGAAAATTTATTTAGTTGAAAAAACTAAAATTTAGCACACATGTCTATAAGATCGTACACTTCAGGCTCATCGATTTCATTACTGGTGTTTTGACCTGCATACGAACTATTAGATTTAAGCAGTGTTTAAAAAACTGCAGTCGAAGTTGAAAAACTGCCATCTCTTCTTCATTTTTCATTGGTCAAAAAAAAACTTTTGCTTTTACTTGTAATTCATATAATGTAAATAGTCGCTGCCAAACCAAATCAAAGAGCGAAAAATTGTTGACAAATTTGCGTTTTTTTTGCTCGACAGATTTTGGTTTCGACTGCAGTTTTTTAAACCTTGGAATTAAATAGTGACTGAATATAAAATTCACTTAAAATGACAATAAAACAAAAATCATGTGAAAAAAATTAGCCAGACTTTTTTTAAAGTATGTATGTATATATTTATATATATTTAGCTGGAGAGGCCTAACTCATCTTATGTGAACAAAAGTGCAAATTTTTTATTTCAAAATCGCTGAAATAATATGAATGGTAAAAATAGCCAAGTAAATCGCCAGTTATATCAAAAATCGCCACAAAAGTCGCCAGTCGCCAAATGGAAAATCCCATCGCCAAACACGTTTTAAAATCGCCATGTTTGGCGAGAAATCGCCATATCTGACAGCCCTGATGGGAAGGGTATTGCGTGTTTGTAAATAATAAGTCACGAACCAACCATCACTATCTTGTTGTATGGCTAGCTGTCTGTGTGTACAAAGTTCACACAATGTATTGACAATTTTAGGAAGTTTGGCTCATAAGCTTTTGTTGTTTCAATGACGAAATATATTAAAAATGGAAAGATTCGGTTTCTGATTTCATCAAATGCTCTTCCGAAATAGAGAATTTCAGCTAACGATTCCCAAAAATTGCTTTCACTCTCATAAATTCCTTGTAATAGTTGGTATTAAAATATGTAACATTATAATAACTATGAAGTGTGTTATAAAGGTAGCTCCAGAATTAACCATATGACCCGCTTCCGGAAAGTCTTGAATTCTTAATCTTCTTCTTTTTGAACGACAGCCAAACACAATAATTGTGATTGGTTTCGAATAGGTTGAATCCCTGCATGAAAATTTTTTTTTAATGAAAAAAATCTAGAAGGAAAAATATAGTATACAACTTTGAGAAAAAAAACTATACATCGTTTTTAAATAGCGTGAATTTTTTTATCGTTGAATAATTAAATGTTAAGGCCCAACTATAATATGCATAAGCTGGCTTAAGCTACTGTCAAAAATTAACAAAAAGCCTCTCAAAAGCATTTAAAAAAACAAAAATAAAATCAAAAAAAAATTGTTTATTCCGTACGGAAAGTACGATCTGTTATGCACATTGCTTAAGCAAATGCTAGTTTCATAAAATTAACCAAAAAGATTTTTTAAGTTCAATATGGTTCGACACATATGAATCACATGTATTCACACAAATGCTTAAGCCAACTTAAGCATATTACAGTTGGGCCTTTAGTTCTTTAAACAAAATCGTGTTACATGATTTGTATTGTAAGTTTTCTTTTTTACATTCATTCATATTTAAAGCATGTTTATATTTTTTGTAAGCATGTTTAGAGCGCATAGTTTCAACTAATAAATGCATAAAATTTCACACCCTAGTCATGAGTAATAATTACCTAGTACTTGTTTGCAATATCATTTTCCTAAGTAATATTTGAGTAAAATTTGGTAGTACAAGCGTTTCAAATCGATTCACTGTATTTAAATTAAATAAAAAAAAACGTTTTGTGGTACTGAGTCAAAAGCTAAAATACAAAGAATCCGACAATGCGCACAGCAACTGATAGCTGTATACAAATATATAGCTTCTAATAACTTTCATTCAATTACTCAATTGACTTCTGCACGTAGAGAAAAAACATGTTTAAATATGGTCACCTCCAACCAAACTATTTTTAAACGAAATTTTTAGCATATTATGGGTAATATAACCATATAATTGTCAGCGACAACCATATTATGGTTAAATTAGTCCTTCATCAAGAACCCATAACCATATTATGGTTGCCTCTAAAAATGTTATGATTAAATATGATAATAATATGTTTTTAAATTTACAATAGTATTTTCCTCTTTTTCAAGAGCAACATACTATGGTTGAAAACCAACCATGCTATTGTAAGTGCTAAGCAAATTTAAGTTATTATTAACCATAACATGTTTGGAGGCAACAATAATATGATTGGGGCTTCTTAAGGGAGGCCTAATTTAACCATAACATGGTTATATTAAACAAAATCACCCTTATTCTATTTGGCGTCGTCAACAGTTGACAACGCCGTTTTTTATGTTTTGTTTCAGTTTCGTATTCCCGTTGGCAATATTGCCATATTTCGATGACTGTTAACATATGTTTGGTATTTTCTAAAAAAAATTGGTGTTGCTGTTGTCTTAAATTGCCCTTGATTTTGTCGTCGGCATTTTTAGTGTTGTCTTATGCTGCTTTGTGTCGTGTTTTAAAAAATTTACGTTATGGTTGGCTGCAATTTTGATTTCTACGGCGGTTTTGATATTTTTCTTCATTTGTGTTGTGTTTTGATATATTTTTTGTGGATATAATTGAAAAAATTCAAATAACAACTAAGTGCCAGTTCGAGAAGCTAGTGGAAGAGCTTGTAAAAAATCCATTACTAGTCAGAGAATTATGCAGGGTCTGTTTTCCTAATAAATTAAATATCCCTTGCGATTAAAGAAGAGATGGTGGTCTTGTTTTTTTTTTTTTTGGAGCTAAAATTTTGATGTGGGTTCCGTCCACACAGCCAATTACACCTGGAAATGCTGCTTTTCAAAGAAATGCCACTTTAATTTATCCATTGTGGACAAAGTTCTCTCTTCATGACTTCCAGATTCTCAGACAAAATTTTTAAACTTGTGGTGGGACAGTCAAAAAAAGTTGAAATAATTTCCAACGCTGAGCTGGTACGATCCCTGGGCCAAAAAACGCAATGTTGCTGCAAATATATTGTGTTTGGAACAAACGTTCCCTTTTTTAAATGAGGCTCTACTATTTCCAACACATGTTTAAAAGAAAGTTTATTCAGCCGAAAATAACTTTCAAATCTTAAAAACGTTAAAAAAATCCATTAGGCACTTGGGAATATTTAATATAATAAAAAAAAAAATTTTATTTAAACATTATTTTTTTTTACAAACTAATTTTTATTTAACTTAAAATTTTGCATAAACAGCACAGAATTTTTTTTTCTTATAAAAAAAGTAAACAAAATGAATCAGATGATTTTAATATTAGAGATGTGTGCTGTATTTTATTAACATTATCGATAAATAGTCAACGGCGTCATAATACTCTTACAAAATACCAATTTAACATAGAATTGATGTTGTCTTTGATAAGAATTGCCGTTGCCTTAAAATTGCCGTTGTTATTGCCGACGCCAAATAGAATAAGGGTGAACATGTTTAAAATTTTCTTTAAAAATAATTTGGTTGGAGGTGACCATATTTAAACATGTTTTTTCTCTGGGTGTGGGTGCTTGATAAAAATATGGGTCAGACCGGTCTTAATCAGCGTGTCAAGCGTAAAATTTTCTAGCGACTAGCTTTAACGCTTAACTTACGCATACTTAAATAATAGTGCCAAAGTTGTGCCATAAACAGTAGTGTTAACTTATCTTGTTTAATAAAAAATAATAATAAAGATATTGCCTTAACTTTCTAACAATAACATAAGCAAAATATTTGTTTTTAAACGCCAACATCACAACGCGCTCTTGAAATCGGATTTTATAAATGCAAAGCGTTGACGGCGCTTTATTTTGGCTCGCTTTATGCATCTATATATATAAAAATGAAAAATGTTTGTATGTTTGTTTGTTTGATTGTTTGTTTGTTGGCTTATAGACTCCTGAAATTTATACAGTAACATCACGTGACCCCTAAAAATACAATAGGCTACTTATTTTTTCGATAGGGGCAGAGGAATTGGTACTCCCATTGGATGCCAATATTAAATATCGCATATCTTAAGAGCCGCTGCACGCATTTTGTTGATTTTTTGGCAGTATTATCTTCTGAGCCCCAAAATTGAAATTTAACAGCAGCGGGGGAAGTAGTTCCCCCCATAGGATGCCAATGTTTAATATCGCATATCTTAAGAACTGTAATAGTGAGAATGTTCAAACTTTATAGAAGTCCCTCTTATGGTATACTACACTTTTGAAAATAAAAATAAAGTGGGTAGGCGCAGGGGGGAAATACCTCCCATAGAATGCATATATTAAATATCGCTCAACTGAAGAACTATTAAAGGGAGAATCTTCAAACGTGCTTAAAGCTACTATTATGGTAAACTACAAATTTCAATATAAAAATGGGCGGGCTAGACAGGGGAGGATCAGTACCCCTCATAGATAGAAATATTAATAAGAGCCACTGCGCGCATTTTGTTGAACTTTTGGTAGTAGGATCTTCTGAGCCCCAAAATTGAAATAAAATAGCAGCGGGGCAAGTGGTAGCCCCCATAGGACGCCAATGTTTAATATCGAATATCTTAAGAACTGTTATAATGTTAAGTCACTCTTATGGTATATTACACTTTTAAAAATAAAAATAAAGCGGGTAGGCGCAGGGGGGGAAATACCTCCCATAGGATGCATATATTAAATATCGCTCAACTGAAAAACTATTAAAGGGAGAGTCTTCAAACGTGGTTAAAGCAGTGTAGCGAAGCGCACCGGGTTAAGCTAGTTTTGTATAAACTTGAGAAGTTTTGATTGATAGAAAAAGCTTGACACGCTGATGTAGGTTGGTCTGTTACATAAATATTTTTCTATATGGTATTTTTTTTAAGCTTCATGAGAACTTAAAATGATAATACAAGACAGAAATATTGTTTGAATAAAATGTTTTTTTTTTATAATCTGGTAGATATTTTATGGCATTTGTTTTTTAAATATGATTTCCGGTATATGTCCGCCGCGGATAAAAGTTACATGGTCCATTAAATCAGTACAATATTTGACAACTTTTTCTAATAAATCTGGACGAATGGAGGTGGCTTAAATATTGGCTTACAAAGCCTGCTGGATTGTTGGCATAAACCAATAACTTACCAAAGCCCCAGAAAAAGCAATTCAAAGGCGTTAAATCACACGAACGAGGGGACCTGTGATCCGGACCATTTCTGGTAATAAAGTTGTTATCAAATTGTTTTTGCAATAAATCGACTGTTACGCCTTCTGTATGGCAAGTTGCGCCATTGTTGGAATTAAAAGTCATTGATGTTTAGCTAATTTAATTTTGTAAACCAAAATTCAGTCGCGTGGCTCTATAGCGCTTTGCCATTCACCGCAACGACAGCTCCTTGCTTATTTCAGAAGAGCGTGCAAGCCGCACCAAAAAGTCAATTTCAATGGATGTAATGGCGATTCGTTAATGGCTTGAGGATTGTTTTCGGTCGAAACACGGCAATTTTGTTTATTGACGTAGCCATTTAACCAGAAATATGCTTCGTAAAATTGGCGAAGTGGTCTGTCAGTTTTGCGAACAGATTTACTTTCGTACGTTCGTTCTGGCGTCGTTGCTAAAAATTTTTGTTTGTTCATTTCTTTATCAATGTACAAAAAGAAACATTTTAGAACATTAAAACTATAATTGTTCTCTTTTTTAGCGAAGAACAGAACACTTTATAATGTTCGGCTCTTTCTTGAAAATAGTTACGAATCGTATTAAGGGTTGTGTTCGTCTACACAAACACTAAAAAAAAAATGGGTGTGTGAGCCGAACGCTAAAAAATTGTCTGTTAAAATATTAATTTTTATTTTCTTTAAACATTTTTAACAATTAAAACGCAATTAATTTAAATCACAACTTTTACAAATGATGAAAATCGCTATATACGATGATGATGAAATATCTTTCAAAATAAAGGAACAATATTAATTTTATAAAATGGATCAACACGGAATTTAGTACAAAGTTTCTCTCACTTCCATGGTAAAATGCTGAATAAGAGAGGGTATTTAGCCAAGTAAACATCGTTCAAGGTAATTTTAGAAATAGGTTACATTTAGCAACCGTTAATTCGATTTTATCAATTAGGAAAATTTGTTTACCATAACAATAAAATATTAATACCCACACCACAATAGTGGAGAAGGCATTATGCATTTGTGCTGATGTTTGTAACACCTTAAAATATTAATATACCGATTGACTCTCTGATTCGAATTAACGATGTCCATGGGGCATGCTGTCTGGCTGGCTGTCTATGTAAACCTTACGCGCAAAGTACAGGTCGCAAGTTTGGAGATAATTTGATAAAAATTTGTTACTAAGGTTCTAATGTGGTGTAGGGTACCATATAGTCGGGCTTGACCGACTGGCATGAGCAATCTGGACTCAAAAGGTTGGGTAAATGTTGTCAAAATATGTGTATAAAACTAATAGGCATAAATAATGCCTATGAGATAAACAATAACGACATCTAATTTATCGATGATTTATTTTTTTAAATGCTAAAATATTAATTTATGTTTATTCTTATGTAACAAGTTGATCCCAATTTACAATTTCATTGTAAAAATTTTTTAGTGAATTATTTTTGTTTTGTTATTTGATTTTATTTAAAAAAAGTTTCAGCCAGTTTTTAGCCGTTTTTTCGGTAAATTTAGCTGGTCACCAAGTTTTGGCAACACTGATCTGTGATCATAACGAACCTTCTTTTTCTCTTTGTGTAAAGTTCAAGGATTCAATGTGTAGCACATTTTGCAATTTTTTGTAGGAAACAGTTAACATACGCATTGTCGCACTCTATCTGTTTTTATTATAAAAAAATCGTTTCTTGTTCACTTGTATTTTTTTTTTTTTAATAAATTTTTTAATATTTTTCATTTTTTTTTTTAAATATTTTCGTACTATAATTTTTAAATTACCCCATTAATACATTTGGCAAAATAATACTTCGAAATAAATTTTCGTTCACTTGGGACAGTAGAATTTCCGTCATTTTTTCAAAGAAATATCTTTTTCTTTTTGATTATATTTTTTCCGATTTTCTAATTTTATCTACGTTTACTTCAATCTGGATCGTTTAATATCTCGCTTTTAATTAAAATAATTTATTCCAGTTAAATTTTCTTTATGTTCTGAAAAAGGTGCTAATTTTTTTACTGTCTAAAAATAACTTAACTAGACGTTAAAATAAGAATAATGTACAACAATTTCACGTGACAACTCAAGCAAATATTAAAAAAAAAATTCACTTATTTGCTAACAATTAATACATAAAAGTATAAATATTTAAAAAATTAAAAAAAAAAATGTTAATTAAATGTTGAAAGTATTAGGAGATGTGTGGAAAAGGTTTAGAAGGGAATTTACAGAAGTATCAACATTTTTTTTCTTAATAAAATAGCAAATTAAGTTTATTTTAAAAGAAATTTTAAATATGGGTTTTAAGGTGGGGTTAAGGAAAATAAATTTTGTACAGACTTTGTTGTACTCGGCTAGTAACTTGCGCAACTAACTTGTCGAGTCTGAACGGGGTCTAACAAAGTAACGAAAATGTTGAGCCGAACTCCCTTCGACATCGGTTTTGAAATTCGTTGTAGTTGCTGTTGGTATTTTAATTATGTTTAGCATTTCCAGCATATCTCGGCGTTTATAACTCTCTTCCCGCTATAATATTTGAACGTCATCTTAGTTTGTAGAGTAATGAGTATTCGCACAGTGGGCCGTGAGTGCGGTAACATAGTCATATCTCAAAAAATTAAAAATTAAAAGTTACTTGAGCAAAAGTGTTCCTTTATATCTTCTTTATATGTAAAACAAAAATTAGCATTATTTCTCAAACTGAACCGAAGTTATAGCAAAATATATTTTATTAAATTTGTTAATAAAGGTACACTTTGAAAACTTTAATCGCATTTTGCCAAGTTTGATTTTGTTGAGATATGACTATGTTGCAATAAAGGAGCGATACGTTAAAAGATTTTTCGTTTTTATAATAGCTGGTATGTCACGATAAAATGTTGGTGTCTGTAAGTCAAATATAAACCATTAGTCCCCTATAGGGCCCTTTCCGAAACATCACTTTAAAGTAAATAAATCTCATACAAGATGTTGCGGCATGTAGATAAAATTAAGCAATTTAATTGATCTTCAAATTTGTATGTTAGTAGAACCGTATTTGTTCCAATACCTACAAGTGACGTAGGGTATCATATAGACGAAGCTGCTCAATTATAATTTCTTAATTGTTTTATTCAATTTCATTTTTCTGACTTTTAATGAAGCGAATTTAAGATTTGGCTAAGCCAATTCTTTAATCACTTTAATTCATTTATCATTTTTGTTTATTCTAAAAAAAAGTGTTATCAATTGTTTATTTAACACCTAAATATTTTTTAAAATATATACTGATTATAAATGTTTGAGGTATTTATTTATTTATTAAAAAAAAAACACACAAAATATTAAACAGGGAAATTAGGTCAAACCCTAAAGGGTTATCATAGAATGCATTCATTTAAAGTATCAATTACAAAGAGTTTTAATGTATACAAAATACAGCGTGTCCTGTAACTTTTCTGATGTTATGTTCTGACGGGTCTATGATTGCCATGGGTTCCAAATAGGGTCCACAATTAAAATACTCTAAATACTGTGGTGTATGGTCCCATGTAGTCGGGCTTGACCGACTATGCTTTCTTAAAGTTTGCTGACTGAAAAAATTTAAAAAAATAAGTCTTACTGAACAACCTAAACAAAAGCGGCAAGCGTTTTTTTAAACATGAAAATTTTATTTAAACACAATTTCAATAAAACAAACCGGCATAGCGATATGTCAAATAAGATTTATCAGCCGGGTGGTTTCTAATTCGCATTCTAATGGTTTGTTTCGTATAAATTGTATACAAATGAGAAGTTTTGACCGCTCTTATTAAGGTTGCTCAGTTAGTATTAAGCTTTATTAAGGTTTAAAATTTTAACCATATTTGCTATTAAATTTTATCTTCCCATAACTATAACAGAAATCCCCATGTTTCCCCCATATTCCGCAAATCATATTTAATATATTTAATACAGCTGACGTCTACAAACCAAGAGTTGTGCAATTAACTTGCCGAGTGTGAAAGGGGTCTTAATAAGGCAAAGCAATAACTATCTGAGGTGCAATCAGGGCTGCCAGATAAACTTCTGAGAAAATCGTTGGTTTCCTGAGAAAAAATAAAAATATCGCCTTTATCCTTTCGAAAAATCGTCAAAAAAAAAAAATCAGACAACTTAAAAGTTAATTTTTTTTAAACAATTTTTGTTCTACTTTTATAAAAAAAAAAAGATTTAAACAAAATCATAATAACTTAATACACAGCTAGCATTTTCAATCGTGTAAGAGCTACTGGGAGTCTCATGAAATGTGTCTTTGATCGTCAATGACCGCATCTTTTAATCGTAGAAGATTCCTCACACGGGAAAAACTGTAACACGAGTGAGATTCTTCCATAGCACAGCAAAAGACGCTTCTTCAATCGTTGTGGGAATCGTTTAAGACGTGGGTAAAGATTATCAAACTAAACTTTCATGCCAAGAATCGTATGAGACTCATGTAAATATTCTGTTACAACTCTTGAAATGCTTGCCGTAAAACTGTTGAAAATATGATTTTTACAGAGAGCCGTAAAAGGTTCATTCAATGATGGTTTGTTGAAAGATAAACAAAGTGTAAAATTGTTGTTTTTGTAGTCTGAAAATAATCAAAGATTTCTTTAGCCGTATCTAAACAAAGGCGGCTGAACGCTTTGCAATTGGCAAACCCGATTTTGACAGCTCGTTAAGTAGTGAAGTTTGCCGCTATTGTTAATTAATAATGGCAATTTAGCTACTTTTGGTAAATTTAGCGTTTTTATCCCTATTTTTTATTTATAATTTGTGGGTTTTATTAAACAAGAAAGCTATCACTACTGTTTGTGACGCAACGTTGACGCTCTTGCTTTGGTATGGCATATCAGCGTAAAAGCTAAGCGAAAGAAAACGTTCCGCCTTCCAACATTCCAAGATTAAAAACTTAGACAAAAATCAGCAAATCGGAACTTTGCTAATTTCGGAACGAAAAATCGTCAAAATGACGATAAATCGTTAAATCTGGCAGCCCTGGGTGCGATATTTATTATATAAAAAAAAAATTATTTCAGTACGATAAGGACGACGGTAGTAGCAACACACTAGCTTAAAGGAATTTTTTGAGTGTTGAAATTATTTTTGGTTAGTTTTTTTGTTTTTATTTTCATTGATGTTTTATTTTTTGTGTTTTGATGTTTTTTATTTATATTTTGATTTTGGATTTTTAATAGACTGTCCCTGAAGTTGTTATTCAACGATTTATTTGTTATTTATAGTAACAATTATATGTAAAACTCTAATAATTGTATGGTTTTAAAATAAACAAAAAATTCTGTTTCTCTTTTTAAAAATCAACATATTACTGTTGTAGAACAGTTTTATATATAATAATAATTTATATTAAGTATTGATTATAAAATAAAGGAAAATCGAAATTTCAATTACAAATATATACTTAATTATACTTAATTAACCGAACAATAGTAACTTCGACCTTCAGCCTATTGTAGTGAAACAGACCAGAGTTTCTTGAAAGACTTACCTTACTACCACATAGCCTTCTGGTGCACCCACATTTGCAAAAAAGAAAATTGTGTAATTATTTGTAAACAAATTCTACCAATAAATCGAAATTTATCACAATGATTGCTTAAGAATATTGAATTTGGTTTGATTTTAAGCTAACCCATCAAAAGCAAAGCCTCTGAAGTGTAATTACTAGTCCTTGATATTTTCATAAAGCGATTACATCTCATGGCGTACGCCTGATAAGCCTCTACCAAATGCTATAAAACGACCTAAACTTTTGTGTAGAAAGCCTAAAAAGGATGTATGTAGTTGAAATAATCTGCGAAAATTTTTCATGAAATTCTACTATAGGTCTCCGAGCACACTTAAGTCGAAAATTTAAGTTTAATACCAGAAATAATCAAAAACATAAAAGGTGGGCAAAAACATTTTGTTACAACAAAACGAAGTAAGAAAAGCAAATCAAAAATTAAAGTAAAAAAGGTACGAATGCTTAAAGCTTAAATCAAAACAATCATATAGAAAATCCTAGAGCCTAAAGAAAAATGTATTAAAAAAATGCTTAGCTACTCACATTTCCCTTTTATTGTATGTATATAACAAGCTAATCCGCTCAATAGCTTTTTTATTCTATTTTTACTATATTAACCCTTAAACCACCTTTTAAGGTTTTGCCTTTTTCTGGTATTAAAGTTGAATATTCGACTTAAGTGTGTTCGAAGACCTTAAGTAGATTTTCATGGCAAATATTTTCGCAGAATATTTCAAACCCATACATCCCTGTTATAAAGGTACTTTTTGTTTTTCTTTTTTTTCAAAAAAAAATTGCAAAAAGAGCCAATTTCCAGCTTTTAAGGCTTATGGTGTCTTCTTTTCTACAAAAAAATACCACATTTTAAAAGGTGGATGTCTAAAACGTCTTGTCGAACATGTAATACTGCAATTTTTTATTTGACGAGAACAAAACACAAAATTGGATCGCCCTGTTTTCAACAGCTGACAAAAAGTTTGTTCTTCAATATATAAAAAAAATATTTACATAAATCAAAAAACGTGTTCTTCAAAACATAAAAAAATATACATAAACCCAAATTTGTTAATAGTTTGATATTAAATAAATAAATGAATGACCAAATTCTAATTTCTTTAGTTTGTTTTTCATGAAATATGTAAACAAGAAAATACCTTTGCCAGGTTGCTGATTTATTAACATCAAGTTTTAACGTTTTTTTTTTTCAAAAACAATTTTATAACACCAAATCCATTTAACTTTTATATCACTGACAACCTACCATTAACAATGTAATGCTTTCTTTTGTTTTACTATTAAATAAAAGAAAAAATAACTATTAAAACTTAAAATTTTTACTGTCCTGATTAGAGGCGATTCATTCCCAACTTCGTCTGGTAACCCAATTTATAAACAGAAGCCATCTTTTTACAGGGCATAATCAACACTCTCGATTTATACGAGGCGTAAAGTGCAACGCCTTATGACATTTAAGGTGAAATTTTTTAGAATAAAACACGCCGCCCTTTTAGAGAGCAAAGCATTTTTAAGAAACGAACATAAAATTGCATTTTTTTAAACAAAATATAACATATTTTGTAGAAAAAAACACAAAATGTTGCTTGTAATGTTCTGAATAAATCTTTTGAATACACTATATAGCAAAAACGATTTTCTAAGTTTTTTTTTACTACCTGTACACATTGGTTCAACCTTAAATAGGCCGTTTAATAGTTTTCAAATTTAAACTTTTAAAACGCCGATACACGTTTATATATTTTTTTAGTTGCCTCTACAAGAATCAGTTGGCAGAATATTGTTATTAAGGAAAAATTAAATTTTGTTATACAGTGTAATTTATAATTATATACAGCCCAATAAAAATTCTGCGGGAGTTTTTTCCCTTTTCCCATTTTTATACCCACATCACAATAGTGTAGAGGGTATCATGCATTTGTGCTGATGTGTGTAACGCCTTAAAATATTGGTCCTAGACCAACCTTAAAGTATACCGATCGTCTTAGAATCACTTTCTGATTCGAACTAACGATGTCCGTCCGGCTGCCTGGCTGGCTGGCTGTCCATGTAACCTTGTGCGCAAAGTACAGGTCGCAATTTTGGAGATAATTTGATGAAATTTGGGTCATAGGTTCTTATTGGCACAAAGACCAAGCCTATTGGCCGGATCGTAGGACCACGAAGGAAGATAGGGGGAAATTTCTTCCTCTCAGAAACTATCAAACCGATTTAAATGAAATTAAAAACATAGATAGAACCTTATCTAAATATATAGACACAAAATGTATGCATTTTTTAAAAAATAGGACCACAAGGGGAGATAGGGGCAATTTCTGCCTCTCAAACCGATTTTAATGAAATTTAAAACATACATAGATCCATATCCATAGGGACACATTAGCTATACAGTTTTTAAAAAATAGGACCACAAGGGGAGGCAGGGGGCAATTTCTGCATCTCACAAACTTTCAAACCGATTTTCATGAAGTTTATAAACATAGATAAATCTATATTTATATGGACACATAAGCATGATGTGTATTTTACATTATTTGCATTAAATTTTATTGTTTATTGAAAAAAAATTGTTTGTGATTCCAAAATAAAATGTAAACAAAACAAACAATACTGCCCACGTTTTTTGCCCACAAAAACCCGTCAAAAAAGCTAAAAATCGCAACAAAAAAAAAGTTAAAACCCGCTACTTTCGATCAAAAACTAAAAAAATTGGCAACAGTGCTAACAATTAATCTGGAAATGTAAATTTTAAGTTAAAAATTTTTGTATTTTTTTTGACAGTCTTAGATTATTTATCGATAACCCATGTATATTTGTTTGACATTTCAAGATTTTTTATGATATAATCATACTCTTTACACTTAGTCAGTTTTCCTATGCAAATATGTTTGCATTGTTCTCCAATATAGAAAAAAATACAAAAAATAGCAAGTATCATAACAGCTTAAGGTAGCAGTTGCTACAAAATGGTTGATTTTTAAAGCATAAGAAATAAAAAAAAATTAAATCAGATGTTTGCCTGTGACCACTTCGGCAACTTTAAAGGGGAGTTGAGAGAAAATTTAACAGCAAAAGTTGAAGCGTGGAAACAGTGACTAAGTGTTCACGCATTTAAAAAACTAGCGTAAACATTTAAGAGATAAATACTATGTTGACAATTTCTGCTAGTAAAATTTTTGTGTGCAAACAGCTGTTTTGTGTTTTTGTTTACTTAACAAACTTTAAAGAAAAAAAGGTTTTTTTTTTCAATAATTTTTAAAAATTATACATACATAAAAATATTTTAGATTTATAAAAGATTTATTAAATAAATTTTTTCAAAAAAGTCGTTTTATTAACCTGTTATAAAACTGAAATATTTTTTATGTATAAGAGGTTTATCTTCTAAAAGATAACTAAAATATTGAGCTGTATAAAATAAACGTATATTTTTGAACATTTAAAACAGTGTTCGAAAATAAACACTAAATATCGTAATTGTAAATTTTTCTGTACATTCAATATACCTCATTGCTTTCCAACGGAAGGCTAAGGTAAAATGTAAATAGAAAATACAATATAATAGTCTGTTAGTGTATAAAGTCATTTCTGAAAAATTGTAGGAATAGAACTATTACAAAAAAGCTTTATAAAATACATAACTGAAATTTAGCTCATAGAATAAATTCGAAAAATGAAAAATGTTGAATATAATATAAAGTTACCTTCGGAAGGAAATAATTCCCAGTTTCTATTATAAAAGATTATTATTTTTTTTGGTCTTTGATAACCGTTATGAAAGATTATTAATTTTTTTGGTCTTTGGTAACCATTATTAAAGATTTTTATTCTTATGGGTCTTCTATAACTATTATAAAAGATTTTTAATTTTTCTGTCTTCTATAACCACGCTACAGTTCGCAAATATTAAGATATTTTTATAAATTTCGCACACTGACTCATATTTGCACAAGGACAAATTTTTAATGATTTTGGTAAGGATCCGCAAATTGTTTGATATCTTTCTCATATTTGGTAAATAGAAACCAATTATGCCACACAATCATGGTGCTGAGTTTTAATAAAATCGCTCCAGTCTTAGGCATATTTTCCCGATTTTATTTAAATACAAGAAATTTCGCACAAAAAATGGTATTTATATACCATTGAGTAGTCAGTGCTGTTGGTATAGTAGCTAAGATGTGGACTCTGAAACCGATAGGACCCGGATTCGATTCCTGGCCTCAACTTTTGGTTGAACCAATGAAAGTAATTTCTGTTCTAAAGCACTTCAACCCTTGCCGTTCGGACTCAGCATTGAACTGTAGGTCTCGTCATGCATTCTAAGAATATGCAACACAACTTATTTCGCATGAGTGGAAGCGCAGTTGCATCGCAACGGACGTTCAGTGTCTATGTGAGCTGGCGAATAAAGTCGGCTGCCACCTCTACCTAGCCGAAAATACCATTAAGTAGGCTTGTTCGACTATTTCGAACCCAATTCGACTTCGGAAGCATACAAATTTCGGACCCAAATAGGTGTAGGATATTATGTGGTCGGTCTTGACCGACTATTTCTGTAAAGAGTTTCATTAATTCTATGAAGTTTTTCATAAACATTGACTGTAACGAATCCTGTTTCATAGATTTTATTAGGAGTGTCATTGGCTGAACTCCAAATAATATTTTCATAAAACTTGTGTGAAATTCGATATGGAAGACCGAAAAAAATAAAAATCTTTTTTAATGGTTACGGAAGACCAAAAAAAAATTAAAATCTTTTATAATGGTTATAGAAGACCAAAAAAAAAATAAAATAAATGTCTTTTGTAATGGTAACGGAAGACCAAAAAAAATTAAAATCTTTTGTAATGGTTATGGAAGCCCAAAAAAAAAAAACAAAAACAAACTATAACGGTTATCAAAGACCAACAAAATCTTGGTTTTTTGTAATAATTATTCAGAGAGCAAGTTTTAAAAATTCGTGATAAGTTATTATTTCAGGATTTTTTCAAATATTGGTTATAACTGTTATGTCCCTGGCTAATAGTGTTTGCGTAGAAATTCATTAAAAAAAATAACGTTCCCTGTTTCTCATCTTTCGAACACAAAAATAACGCTGTTTTCATCATACTCAACAAATGATGAGAACATTAAATTCCGTTCGGTTTTTTTTGAAAATCCACGAACTTCAATGTGTTCGGTTCGGCTCGTTAATGTTCGTCGCTTTTTGCTGATAAAAAAAAACCAAACATTTTTTACAAAAACAAAATACACACACGAAAAAAACATTATAGAACATTCAAATATAATGTTTTTCTACAGTATCACTACAATTGTTCTGTTTTTTAACGAAGATCCGTTCATAATTTACCCTAGGCCCCATATAAGCCCTACTCCCGGGAAACAGTTTAGTACGCCTAAAACCATAATTAATAATGCTATCATAGTAGAAAGGGGTGCGTCAGGGTTTTATACGACTAGCAATGACTCTGTGAAATCGCGTGAAGATCGGTCCATAATTTACCCTAGGTCCCATATAAACCATTCTTCCGAAAAACAGTTTAGTACGCCTAAAACCGTAAAACATAATGCTTTCATAACAAAATTTGGTACATCACAATTTTATAGGACTAGAAATAAGACTATATAAAGTTGCGTGAAGATCGGCCCCATATAAACCCTACTCCCGGTGGAGGGTATCAAAGATTCGGCACATCCGAATATGTATAGCACTCTAACTTGTTTTAATTATTTATGTAACCAATTTCTCATTTTACCGCTGGGTAAATAATAATATTACCTCACTCTCTCATTCTCCTCAAAAAAAAAGAACAAATGGACAGGTGTCTCGTATTTTTAAGAAATTCGGTTCTTTTGGGGAGTAAAACCCTTTTTTAAATAAAATAACTGAAAATGCATTTGCTGTAACCGAATTCGCGGTTGAATTTTTGGCAGTAAAAATTAAATAAACTATTCGTTAAAATTAAATGAAAAATAAGTAGACCGGTTTTTAACCTAATTTTTATTTATTTTATATTATAATTTCAGTTAATCTTACTTTCAGAATATGGCGAGTGTAGGAGTCTTAGTAGTACTACAGCATTTCCGAGAGTGGACTTTATATAGGTCTGTAATTTTTAGTCTAATTATTCTATTACAGACCAAATTCTACTGCTATAGAGTTATTTGTCGTTTAAGGTGTACTAAAGGGGTTTCCGAGAGTGGACTTTTTACGCGGCCCATGGTAAATTCTTGACCAATTTTTACGGAATTTGGCAGTGTTTAATTGTTAGTCTTATGAAACTATGACAGATCAAATTTAATAACAATAGCATTATTCGTTACAATTTCAGCCGTGCTAAAGTGTTTTTCTCCAGTGGTCTTTATGGTAAAATAATAAAGACGACCTTAGGACAAAGCTTCGTAGTATGATTTCTAGTCCTATAAAATGGATTTTTGCAAAATCTTATTTCAATCCGTGCATTTTGCCACAATTTATGTTTGCTTTTGTATCAAAATTATCAATTTTTTAGGGATGTTGTTTCATATTTAGATCAATCTTTTCCGAATGAACTCATTGTGCCCGATTTCCGCCACAAGCTGCTTTAGAGAACCAGAAAGAATTTGACAACAACATTGTTTTTTTCGTGGGCGTTGTTCGAAATTGGGCGTTAATTCAACAGACGGACATGGCTAAATCGACCTGGAATTACTCAAGGGCCCAGAATTTATGTACTTTTTGAGATCTTAGATGAATATAAAAAAAATTTCTCACGATATGAAAAACTAAGTATAACCTCTTTTACCACTAGTTGTGGAGGGTTTAAAAATTAATTGAATTTTATATAAAGAAATTATAGACTATTCAAACTTCTTCGACCCTGTATTAGCGATTAATAAATATTAACCCCATTATTTTAGAAAAATAAAAAAGGTTTATAAAGGACTTGTTATACAAATTTTCATATAAAATCCGTTTCATTAACCTTTTATAAACCTGTTTTATTATTTAAAAATTATGCCGTTAATATTTATTATGAAAACAAACACACACAACTTTATTATTTGTTTTACTCTCGCGGAAACGATAAGTGTTTTATTAATTTGTCATTGCGTTATCAAAATAATTTTTGGGAATACAAAATTTTAAAAGATTTTGTTATTCGTGCTTAATTCCCAATTTTTATTATTGATAAAAACACTGAAATTTATTGTTGATGCGTTTGTATTAAATCGAAATATTAATCGGAGAACCCTATTCGAACCCTTTCTTAGAATTTGCCAAGAGCAAACCTAGCGATGTACGTTCATCAATCGATTGAAAGCATAATTGAGCTCCCTATAGAGAACTGGCGGAGATGAAATTTTATACAACTAATTTCCGAACAAACGATTTGTTTTGTGTAGAAAATGGGAAAAACCAGTCTATTGGATCTAGTATTTCATCTAGCTGCTATACAAATGTAACCGACGGACGCACACAAAAGGAGCGGACAGTGCTCACAAAAAAAACTTCTGCAAACAAAATTTGGCGCAAATATAACATACAAAGCTTATTTGGAATTGCAAACGGGCCAAAACAATCCAATATTTTACAAAGCACTATTCAAATACTATCACCAGTTCTTAAGCGAGTGATGGTTGTATCACAGATTCGCTGCGGCTGAATATAGACTTCGGACTTTTTGCTTTTTTAATTCTATGTCAACTCATGCTAATAAAGTTTTCCAATGAAACTTTCGTAAGAAATTAAACAATAAAAAAAAACTTATTTAACTTGTTGTAAGTTTTGTATCATAATTATTATTACTTTTGATTTATCTTAATATTTATCAGTTATTTGTAATTCAATATTGACCACAATTGACTTTTGTAAGGGAATGTTTGAGATATTTTTCTTTGATTTTTTTTATATTGTTTTTTTTTTTTGTACTCCAATAAACTTATCTGATTTGATATGATACACTTTACTTTTCATTTACCTGAAGGTTACGTTTGGCATTTTTTTTATATTATATCTTTAAACTTTAAGCATTTAGCACAAATTACAAAAAAAAAAAAAAAAAATTCATTCTTAAAATGTATTTCAATACTCTACTCGTTCTTACACTGCGTAACAATTTGCCATTTTCACATATTTGTTTTGTTCTATTTATACAGAAATTTATACAATAAATTGTAACTAAAAAAAGTCAGGGTATTAACAATTAAAAAATTTTTTTTTAAATAGTAACAATAACAACAGTTAAATAAATGTTTTATTTAGCGCGTAAATTCGTTTGTTCTCAGTTAGGTCCGCTAAATGACTTAAACAAATTGTCGATATGTTTTAAACTGAATCAATATTTTGAACACAGATGTTGGCTGTAGAGCTTTTAAAATCACGATTTTATTTATTTTTTTTTTTTTTTATCAAATACTAGGTTAGTTGTTGCTTTAGTCTCAGCACTATCGACAACGAATCTTATCAGACTTGTTTTAACATTTTTAAATACAGATATTAAATTTTTATTTTCCAAAAAAAAAAAACAGTTTACCTGTCATTAAAATTAATACTCAGCAGGTTACTCATTGGTTTCAGGAAAGAGAGAAAGATATTGAGAGAGGCAGCATTTACACTGAAAGCAAATAATGCAAGAAGGAAACTGTTTTTTACAAAGTAATTTTCGGGAATACAAAATTTATTATTAAGGTTTTTTTAAGCTTAACAGGTATTTTTAAAAAGTCGGCAAGGCTGAGTGGAGTATGTTAAAACAAATATAGAACTTTTAAGCACTTTAGACAGGATTTTTATTAGGGGAAAAGTCATGACTTTAAACTTTTAGTCGCGAAGTGTGCCTGCCTTGTAGAAAACAAGATAAAATTTACAGAAATGTAGGTATATAAATTTCTTTATCTATACTTATTTGTTAATATATTTCTATAAAACGAAAAAAAGTATTTACAAACACCCCCAAAAGTACGAATTTTCACCCTGTTTTTCCCTCAAATGTTTTGGTTTGACCTTTATGTTAACGAATATAAGTTTCAAGTTCGAGAAAAATTATTTTGAAAAAAACGTGTAAATAAAAATTACGAATTTTAACAAGAATTACCAAAAGTACGAATATTTACCCTGTTTAGCCCCTTAAAGGAACTAAATTTTTTTGCTGACTTTGTGCTAAAGAAAAAAGGTTTTGAGATTGCCCAAAATAATTTTAAAAAGATTTTGCCTACAAAAAGTACCAAAAGTACGATTTTTTACCCAGTAATTCTCTTCAAATATACTTTAATTGATTACTGCTTTTGTGCTAAAGAACGAAGATTTCAAGATTGCGCCAAATAATTTTTAAAAGATTTTGTCTACAAAAAGTACCAAAATGTCGAATTTTTACCCAGTTTTTCTCCTCAAATGTACTTTAATTGATTCCTGCTTTTGTGCTAAAGAACGCACGTTTCAAGATTGTGCAAAACAATTTTTAAAAGATTTTGTCAACAAAAAGTACCAAAAGTACGATTTTTTACCCAGTAATTCTCTTCAAATATACTTTAATTGATTGCTGCTTTTGTGCTAAAGAACAAAGGTTTCAAGTTTACCCAAAATAATTTTTAAAAGATTTTGTCTACAAAAAGTACCAAAAGTACGATTTTTTACCCAGTTTTTCTCCTCAAATGTACTTTAATTGTTTGCTGCCTTTGTGCTAAAGAACAAAGTTTTCAAGTTTGCACAAAATTAGTTATAAAAGAATTTATTTGCAAAAGGTACCAAAAGTACGAATTTGTAAGCAGTTTTTCTCCTCAAATGCACTTTTATTGTAAGCTGCCTTTATGCTCAAGAACAAAGTTTTTAAATTTGCGCAAAATAATTTTTAAAAGAATTTGTCTACAAAAAGTACGAATTTTTACCCAGTTTTTCTCCTCAAATGTACATTAAGTGTTTGCTGCCTTTGTGCTAAAGAACAAAGTTTTTAAGTTTGCGCAAAATAATTTTTAAAAGAATTTTTCTACAAAAAGTACCAAAAGTACGAATTTTTACCCAGTTTTTCTCCTCAAATGTACTTTAATTGTTTGCTGCCTCTATGCTAAAGAACAAAGTTTGCGCAAAATTATTTAAAAACAAAGTATTTTTATAAAAAGTTACAAAAGTACTAATTTGTACCCTGTTTTGTTCCTAAAGTGTACTTAATTGTTTGCTGGCCTTATCTTAAAAAAAGGTACGCATTTTTACCCAATTTTGTCGACTTTACTTTTTTCTTAAGCTTTCGCGTAGCAGTTACAAACCAACACGCCGATTCAAGTATCCATTTTGGTCCAGTCGTTTTCAAGATTTAAGCAGTCGAATAAACCAAGATTCATTTTATATTTATACACTTCAGAAAATCTTTTATAATTAGTTTGATGTGCAACAAATGGATATAAGAAATGGGTATAACAACAATTTTGGAAAAATTAAATGAATTAATTTTCTCTGAGTGCACAACAACATTTGAACTTCGTCTCTATATTCTTTAACTCTCAATGAAATCCAATATTATCTTAATACTCTTATACAAATATTAAAATTTATTTGCATTATATGTAACTTAAATATCAGATGAGATCGTTCGTATTTTTTTTATCATTTTTATTTACCACTCTCCACAATCGGAAGGTGCAGTTTTATGAATTGTAAACAATTTCGATCATAAAACTCAAAAGGTAATAAATAATGAAAAAAAAACTTATTTAGCAATCAAATTAAGTTAATACTTATACTAAGTGAATAGCAATAAAAGTAAACTGGTTTTTGTCGTAAAAGTTAGAGTGAATTATAAATTGCATTTATTTCTGACATTATTTATGCTTCTTAGTAATTGAACGCATATCAATTTTGAAGTGTCAAAAAAATAAATGTTTAAAAATTGGAATAGTCGTTTAATTAATTGTTACTAACGTAAATGTTTGAGAAAATTTAATTGGTGTTATAAATTAAGATTTTATTTAAAATTTGAATGAAACGGAAAGTGAAATATTTGTCATTTATGTAAATTAAAATTATGGATATAAATCGATTATTTTGCGCTAAAATGCCAAATGTGTATGATTATTATAAATTGAAATACAACACATAGTAATAGCTTTCAAGATTCTCAAAAAAGTTCTTATTAATCTCTTAATTACATTTTTGTAACGATCCATGAAGACCTTTTTTTCCTATTGTTGGCCGCGGATACCCTGCTGTCTATTTGAAAGGTCAAATTTTTGGTTACTTTATGAAAACGAAAAAACCCAAAGGTGTGATATCAGTCAATCTAGACGATCAGCTGATAGATTCGAAATGCAATATTAGCTGGTCGCCCAAGTAATTTCTCAATAAAGTCATTGTTTCGCGCGCCTTGTGTACCGTAGTATCGTCTTTAATTTTTTTCCTTCATTTTACTTGAGAACATAGCGCTTCTAGGAGAAAATTCCATCTAAATTTATCAACACAGTACATTTTTCATTATTTTTCAATGGAGCAAAAACAGTTCTTCACCAGGTTTTCTTTAGTTGCCCTGACAACGGCTGCCCTGCGGGTAAAATTCTAATACACTTCTTGCTATGATATCGGGCGTTTTTCAGTTGATGGGCTATTCATTTGTTTTCCTCCACAGATTAGTGTTGGAAATTGTATTGGGCCAAAATATTCAGCAAATAATACGCAGGCATTTGTTGATGTTGGTTTGCAGTTTCCGTGCTATGGAGTTTGTCGTAAGCCATGTTTCACTGCCATAGAGTAGAGTGGATCCAACATATGAATTGGATATCGTTACTTTTGTTTTCAATGAGATCTGAAATGATAGCTATATCTTGTTTAAATGACCAAACGCCGCTCGTGCTTTACGCAGTCGAGGTTACACGTCTACTTCCGCTCCCCTATCAACAGCCATCATCCTTTTTAGGTAACAAAATGTGCGAACATAATTTATGATGTGTTCGTCTAACGTTAAATGCTTTTCACTACATTACTGACTTATTCAATTTCATGCAACAAAAAATCCGTTATCATTGTTCGGTAGTGCTCGCCATTGACGCTTATGTTCTGTCACGGTACAAGAGTACAAGATGTTTACGGTCTATTGCGTCGGATGCCATCCAATTATGTACACTGTAGATATTAGCAATAGTGCTCTCGGGAGGTCGTCGATGCGCAGTGCGCAATATATATTAATCGAAGTTCTAGAATCTTTTTTAAATCGCTGATTTTCATAATACGGTGTCAGCGTTTTCATGAAAAATTGTCAAACAATTCAAAATAAAATTAACATGGCAGTTCTACTATTAACTTGGCAGCCACACAATCAAATTTTGCCTTTTAATTTCTTTCAATCTGCAATGCACTTTAACTTTAATAACTTTACTAACGCTCTCACCCTTTTGCAATTGACCAGAAGATTGCTTTAAATATAACCCTTCCATTTGTTTGTCATTATTATGTTCAATTTAACAGCTGATTACAAGTTAAGTTAGCATTTTTTTCGTTTGTCTTTTTAAATTGTTTTCTTGATGACATCTTGAAAGTAAATTGTTTAAAAATTGAGTGCAGCCTACGTCACAGCTTTCAATTTATGAAAATTTTGACAAACAGTATACGTAAAAGACTATTAAGAAAAACTTAATCGTGTAGCTGTAGTGTAAGGGAAAAGTATCAATGGCAATGTTGATTTTCGAAATCGAATAATCGCACCTCAAAATCAATTTTAAAATCAATTTCAAAATCGTTTAATATAAATTTATAAAAAGTAAACTATATATCACAAAGGGGGAGATAACTTAATTATTTTTTCAAAATATGTTAAACTATTTCCGATGTGCGAAATAATTCTTTCTTTCGAACAATTACATTTAAAACAAAAACAAACTTTTTGAATTTTTTACGAAAGAAAGAAATCTTTCGCACATCAGAAATAGGCAGTAGGATTTTTACTGTGGGTAGATGCGTGAATCTGGAGTTGACTCCCTTAAGAGGAATCAGTGCGATATATAAGTATGTGCTGACATTTCACATGTTAAAATTGTGTTATTGATTAAAATTATAAAAAAAATTCTGAATTTTTGCAATACATTTAATAACAAATTATATACATTTTAAAATATTGCAAATTAATCAATGTATTTTTAGTATTTCAAAGGATTATGACAATAGTTCTTGTTCGGTGACGACTGTTTTTAAGTTACTATGTATTAAGTTAGCTTTAGAAAGCAAACATTTGCATTTCATTGATGTCGGAAGAATGCAGATATTCTCTTGCAACTTCGGTTTTGTTCAGATAAATAACTTTCTGTTTGGCACTTTGCTAATAACCAGATTTAAATATCGCTCACACACTGGTCTTTTTATCCTTTTTAATTTAAGCGCAATTCAACAGAATACCATGACTTGATTCATCTGTTGTGTTTCTATAACTTCACATAGCTCACTTTCAGTGCTTGGTTTTGTTTAGGACTGTTTGGTTCAATGTTCATTGATGACTTTAATTTCTAAAGAACAAGACTACCTTCATAAAAGTTGGAAGTATAACAACGGTTCTAATAGGTAAATACTTAAAATTACAATTGTTTTTTTTTACTTTAAACTGCATAAACACGTTTGCACACCAAAAAAAATTTTCAAGTTATATTGTGCATCCACATATTTTATCGGTTTAATAGAGATTTAAATTAAGAATTTTCAAAATTTTGATAAAAATAAAAAAATCAATTTAAAAGCCCAATAATTGATTTCAGTATAAAATCCCATATGTAAATTCGATTGCAAAAAATCGATTTTTTTTAGCACAAAATTCCATTATTCCGATTTCCGATCTAACCTTCATAAAACGACTTCAGTTTTTAAGGCCCTGGTTTAAAACTCCAAGTTTTTTACAAAACCTAATTTTTTATGAAAATTTTCTGCTTTCTCAAAAAAAATAAATCGTTTCTTATCAAAATATTTTTTGGGAATATGTACAAAATTTTAATTTCAAAAGATTTTGTTATTCGTGCTTAATTCCCAGTTTTTATTCTTGATAAAAACACTTGAAATGCGCATTCCTATGCGCATTTCACTGGTTGCTTAGGCCAGATAATCAGTAAACTTCATCCATAAAGAAAAACTAAAGATATTAAACCAAATAAAACTGTGAGTTTATCTCATCTTACATTCCCCACTACAATTGATTGTTGCTTATAAGTCTTATACGTTTAACAGTTTTATTTGGTTTAATATTTTTAGTTTTTCTAAAGTCTTTATGGATGAAGTTTCCTGATAACCCAGTGAAATGCGCATAGGAATAGCTGAATAAAAACTGGGAATTAAGCACGAATAAAAAAATCGTTTCTTTAAAACAAAACCTTGAATTATTTTGCAAACAACTATATTTTCAAAGCATTGACTTTTGTTTTACAAACTAACATTTTCCTATTCAATATAAAACGAGAAAACAAGCAGGGTCAAGCCCGATCATATGATTTCCTATACCACAGTATGTAGACTAGGGTGGTTACAAGAAATCAATGTTGGATTTTCCATCGGCGCAACCCCCTAATATGTGCCAATACCATAAAAAATGCGATTGACAAAGTTTCAGCTTAATCGGATAACGATAACATGTGCCTCATTGAGAATAAATTAAGGAAAAACGGCGATTTTTCACTAAAATTCGTATTTCCTTGCCTTTATAACCGAAACCATTCATTCTAGGAACCTAAGTAGAGTCTGGTTTTATAGGAAATTTTATTCTTATTAATTTTGATATTGATAGTTTTGTTCCTTATACCAATAGATAAAGTGATATTTAGCATTAATTAAGGACAAAGATATACGAATTTTAGTGAAAAATCACTGTTTTTCCCTAATTTATGCTCAATGAGGCACGTGTTGGCTTTATCCGATTGGGCTTAAACTTTGTCAATCGGATTTTACCAACACAAAATTCTAGCACGATATGGAAGATATCGTCAAATTTCCTCTTGCCAAATTGGTTATCAATACAGACATTTGTAAAGAAGTTATTAAAAAGCTATTTTCGGGAATGATATTTGCATGGGAGCTTAGGTCAAAATAAAAAAAGGTTGTTAAATAAGTTTCAACCAAATTAAATCTAAAAACCAACATAATAAGATGGTTAAAGGGCATAAAGACTGTATTCTGGACAGAAGCTTGCATGGGGCCTAGTAAGATTATGAACCGATTCTCACAATTTTCAATAGGCTTGTTCCTTTTTACAATAAGAACCTAAATTTCAGCAAATAAACTCCATAATTGCGACGTGTACTTTGAGCACAAGGTTTACAAGGACTGCCAGCCAGTCAGACGGACGGACATCGTTAAACCGATTCAAAAGGTGGTTCTGAGTGAATCGTTGTACTAAGAGGTGGGTCTAGGACCAATATTTTAAAGTGTTACAAACATCAGCACAAACGCATAATACGCTTTCGTCTACGATCGTATGGTATACAAATTATAAATTCTCATTTATTTTAGCTACTAAAACTTTTTATCTAAACAAAAACTTACCTCTAATTCTACAACAAGTAACAAAAATTAAAAACAATAAAATAGAATAAATGTTAATTTTTCGTAATTTCAAGTTTAATTTTAAATAAACACAATTGAAAATAAAAATTTTAAAAAATTATCACTGACACCAAATCAGTGTTAAAAGTGTTGACTGTTTTACACAAATTCTATGACTGTAATTAATTAATAATTGTGAATTTGACAATTCTTATCAAACATTAAAACAATTATTTTTGGTCTTTTTTTTCAAAACAATATTTACTTACACTTACGGATGTATTAAATATCAATTATTTTTCTTTCATTTGTTTTTTTTTTTATCAGATCAGTTAATTAATAACAAATAAATAAAAAATAGAATTTTTTGGATTTTAGAATTGTAGTGCTGGTTATACGCTTAAATGGAAATAGTGTTACAAAAAAATTTATATTTTACAGTGAATAAAATGGGGATTTAAAAACTTAAAAATAAAATGTTTTTATTTTTAAAAATTATATTAACTCTTGAGTTAAAAGTTTGGTATTTAAATTATCTTTCGTAAAGTGTTGTGTTCAATATCATTAAATTTGTCTATATTTTTTTTATGCATACAATAATTTACAAACGACGCACAGTGGCGCCATTTGAGTTTTTTCGTTGCAAAAATCATATCTTTTGAACCGAATAAGGTAATTGAACAGTTTAAACAGCATATGATAGATAACTGTTCAGCCTATGAAATGTGCATTTGAAAAGGGTGCTACGCTGTGTAGGGGCCTACTTATGGGTTATCAAAGTTAAAATTAGTAGAAAAATCAATTTTATGGTACCTAAAAAAAAATTATTTTTACATTTTTAGATTGTTTTTATTTTTTTTTTCTTTAGGGTTCTAAATTATTACCCAACAAATTAAAAAAAAAAATTTTTTTTTTTTAAATTTATTTTTTCAATTTTCTGTATTTTCGGTATATGGGTAATTCCATGTCACACATATATTCGCGTAACTCAAAAATGGTTTAGTTTATTGAAATAACTAAAAAAACCGAAATTCGGCAATAAATAATAAAGTGGGGTTGGTCATACATTTGACCCATCTAGGAGCATCCTACGCGCTGTAGGGGCCAAATTAAAGAATTTTATTAAACCGCAATATTAGTATGGCAACCATGTCTTTTTAACCTTTTTTACCTCTAGAAGCCAAACGGGCACGTACGGGCAGATAAAATTTTTGAATTATGTAAAGAAATAATCAAAGAACAGATTTTGCAAATATGGCAAATATAGAAAAATATAGATTTTTGTTATTTTCCGTCAAAGTTGAAAAATAGTGAAAAAACGGATAGTTTTTAAATAGTGATTTACCAGGAGAAACACAAAGCAAACAGTTCATTTTTTTTTTATCATTACACATTTAATAAATGCATCAATCAATACAAACAAAAAATAAGGCGATTCGTTACCTATTTTTCGTGATATTACACCTGAAATCGCAACAAATTTACTAAAAATTGTGTGTTTTTTTGAAAACCGAAAGTCGGTCAACTTTGAACGGCTATATCTTCTAAACTAAAAATGTGATATTATTAAGAGTGGCAGATTTGAAATCGTTGAAAAGTTTCCTATAACATGAGTTTATTCAAAACTTCGTCGGTGCTCATGAAAATTTTGATTTTTGCAACCTCGTTTGCTCTACGGGCGCTACTGTGCGACGCCAGTTGAATCATTTTTTAGCTAACTACTGCACAATGGGTAAAATCTAGAATGTTTTGTAAAAGTAAATAAAATAAATTCCTAAAAATTAATTCTTAATTATTATCCGACAATGTGCTGTTTAATAAGAATAAACGGGGGGCTAATTCTGGATGATCGTTGTGATCGAATATTTTTTGGATTAGAAAGCTATCTTATTCTGTCAGTCGATACAAAACGAAACGAAATTAGTTATTCAGTGTTGTAAAGTACATACTTGAGTTTTCAAATAATGCGCTAGTTGCGTTTGTTTGCATGTCAGCTGCGAAATAGATGTATTTAGAAAGCCATACTTTTTTAAATTTTGAGCGGTTCGGAAAAGTTGACGCTGCCGTACTACTTCATGTGTTAAGAAAGGCAGCCTACACAGAAAAAATTATTGCCGAATTATCTTCAAACAAATGCTTGTTTGAAAAATTTTTTAATTTCTACAAATTTTTTTACTGACTCAATTAATATTTTCAAAAATATAATAGACTCGTTACTGGTTTCAAGTTTTCATAATTTTGTATGAAATATTTAACGCTTTTTAATGTTGTCGTCTTTTTGCATTTTTATACCCTTCACCTCAGGTGGAAAAGGGTATATATAAGTTTGTCATTCCGTTTGTTATTTATATAATATTGATCTTAGACCCTATAAAGTATATATATTCTGGGTCCTTATGAGGAGAGAAGTTGATTTAACGATGACCGTCTGTCCGTCTTACGCTTGATATGTGTTTTCGGGAGATTCCAGACATAATAGAGACTAGGTTGTTTTACATTTATATCACATATAGTCTTCCATTTCTTGCTTTTGAAATGCAGCAAGATCGGTCCACAAATGGCTGAGATATGACCAAAAAACCACGACTACCTCTAATTTTTTCCGAAACTCCCTTGTTGTTGTTGTTGTATTTTTATTACTTTTTTCTGTATATCTGGAGAACCGCAAGAGCCAAAGTTTCCAAACTAGGTACAAACATTAAGGTTATAAGTACACACCATTGCACAAAATGTGGGTGGGATTGGAGAAGTGGGCGTGGTACCTCCCATACAAAAAATATCAAAAATTGTATAAAAACCTGAATTTTTTGACTGTTATATGACCTATGGTTACGCCTTATATATCAAAAGATCAGATTTTTAGTAGAAAATATTTTCTGAAAAATTCGGGAAAATTGGTTCAGATACGAAAAAGTTATGACCAAAATATTAATTTTTTTTGAAAAATACCCATTTTCGGGAGTCATAGATCTTCTTGAGTAATAATTTTATAACTAAAATAACTGGCAAATTTCTTTTTTAACACGTCGGTATATAAATCTGTCAAATCGGTTAAGAAATAGCTGAGTTATGACCAAAATACTGAAATCCAAAAAATTACTCTTTTTTTATACCCTCCACCACAATTAGTTGTGAAGAGGGTATATTAAGTTTGTCATTCCGTGTGAAACTTTTTTATTATTCATCTCAGACCCCATAAAGTATATATATTCTGGGTCCTTGAGTAATTCTAAGTCGATTTAGCCATGTCCATCTGTCTGTCAGTCTGTCAGTCTGTTAAAAACACGCTCACTTTCGAACAACTCTAAAGAAATGAACAAACTTGGTGCCAAATTGCTTGTAGTTATCCTAAGCAGTTTGGGATTGAAATCCAGCATAATCGGTTCAGCAAGACCAGAGCTATGAATCAAAATGTGGAACCACCACCTAAAAAAATTGATAATTTTATTACAAAAAATAACATAAATGCTGGAATAAGGCACCGAATGAGATAAGATTTTGCAAAAATTTGTTTTATTTGACTGGAAATCACGCTTTTAAATTTCGTGAAGATCCGTCCATAATTTAAGCTAAGCCCCATATAAACAATACTCCCGGAAAACAGTTTTGTACGTCTAAAACCGTAAAAAATAACGCTAGCGTAACAAAATTTGGTACGTCACAGAAATAACACTGTGAAATTTCGTGACGATCGGTCCATAATTTACCTTAGGCCCCATATAAACCCTACTACCGGAAAACAGTTTAGTACGCCTAAATCCCTAAAAAATAATGCAATCATAACAGAAATTGGTACGTCACAGTTTTAAAGTACTAGAAATTACGCTGTGGAATTTCGTGATGATCGGTCCATAATTTACCCTAGGCCCCATATAAACCCTACTACCGGAAAACAGTTAAGTCGCCTTAAACCATAATTAATAACAAATCGTCACAGTTTAAGATAATAATAACATCATACAGATATTACTTCTTAAACATTCGAACTGTCGGTGGAGGGTATCAAAGATTCGGCACAGCCGAATATAGCACTCTAACTTGTTTATAATTAAGTTTGTTTTATACCCTTCACCGTTTGTAATTTCTACAATATTTATCCTAAACCCTATAAAGTATATCTGGGTCCTTATGAAAAGCGAAGTTCAAATCCGGTTGTCGCGTGAGTTGTGAACAGCAAACGGTCCATATTTAATTTTAATGATATTAAAACAACGTTCCTTCATGGTTCAGTTGTCTAGGGGGTGTGTTAAGTTAGAAACTGTGAGTTCCCTGGTTCGAATCTTAGCTTTTTAAAAATAAATTTTTTTAATATTTTTATGTTCTAAAAACGATTTTAAAGAAATATTTACCAGTTTTCGCTTTTTAAATTTCATTTATAATTAAGTTTTAAGTATTGTATATATGTATATGTAAAAATTATTTAGTTGCTTTGTATTCTGCTCGCACAATGGTGAAGGGTATATAAGATATAGCACTCTTACTTGTTTTATTTGATTTTATGTGAAATATAAGAACTACAACAAAAAACACTTACAGTCTATTTTTGGACACTTTAAAAAAGTACAATAATAAGAAAGATGATAAAATAGCGTGACGAGCATGTAAAAAAACGTTTCACTCTTTTTAAACAACAGAAACGACAACAACATTATAAGAAACAAAATAAATTTTTGGTTGGTTTCAAAGTTGGTAAAAAAAAAACAAAATCCCGTATTCAATTTTTTCAAACTGTTTAGTTAAATACAAAAATAGAATGATGACGAAAAACATATCGAGTCGGTCTGCCGCCGATTGTGGTTACATTTCTTCTTCTATAGCAAAGGAAAGGATACAGCAACAGTGAGTGATGAAGAAAAACATTGTGTGTATAAATAAGACAGACTTCGTTCAAAAATTATTCAAATTATTGCTTGTATGCGCGTCATTGATTGTTTGATTCAGTAAAATTATTGGTTAGAAATTTATTTATATGAATTTCAGTAAACTTTTTGTTTGATTCAGTTAAATTATTTGTTTGAAAAAATCAGTGTTTTTTTTCAAGTTTGTTTAAACCGATTTTGAATTAGGAATACATACTTTATGTCAAACTCTACACTGTAGATAATTTATATCCACGCCACCATACCAATTAACTTAGAATCACTTTCTGAGCCAATTTCACAATATCCGTTCGTCTGTTAGGCTGGCTAGCTGTCCAAGTAAACCTCCTGCGCAAATAACAGGTTAATTTTTCCCAAAAAACTTTTTATTGTTCGTGTATAAATAAATCATCCTAGCAAATTTTATCGTAATCGATCTACATTTGATCACAGCTCCCATACAAATATCACTTCCGAAAATAGACTTTCATGTCATAACATTCTTATAAATCTTGGTATTGATATACAATTTTGGACAAAAACTAGGTCCCATATAAACCTCCTCTTTGAAATCTCTTGGGGAAAACATCTCACATGGATGCATATATCTAGATAACATTTGGCACAAAAAATCCTTATATTAATCTTAACCTCATAACAACTTTTTGTTTTGCTGGCGGGCTCAAGTTTGTACAAAAATAGAGAAAATTCTTGCGTCCGCCAAAAGGCCGGCTATACAGAGAAGCTTAAGTAAGCGAAGCCGGCCCGGCCAAAGGCCGGCTATACAGCGAAGCTTTAGTTAGCGAAGCAGGTCTTTGTTATACCATATAAGCATTTGTAACGCAACACATCTGCTTCGCTAACTAAAGCTTCGCTGTATAGCCGGCCTTCGGCCGGGCGCAAGGATTTTCTCCTCCATGGTATAACAAACACCGGCTTCGCTTACTAAAGCTTCTCTGTATAGCCGGCCTTTTGGCGGACGCAAGAATTTTCTCCTTTATGGTATAACAAGTACCGATTTCGCTTAGTAAAGCTTCTAAAATCTGTCTTGTTTCCGAACGAAGGCCGTTTACGCAGAGAAGCTTTAGTTAGCGAAGCCGGTGTTTGTTATACCATAGAGGAGAAAATCATTGCGTCCGGCCGAAGGCCGGCTATGCAGAGAAGCACTTGTTAGCGTAGCTTTTTCGGGTTTTTTCCATATATGAATGACGTCCCCAAATTTAGGGGCTTAGTTCATTTTGGGTTTGGGGAGTTAATTCATTGGGGACTTAGTTCACACCGCCATTTTTGACATAAAACAGGGCCACATGAAACAACAAAGCATTTTCTACATGAAATAGGGTGAAATACAATCATTATCAAAAATATGGCCTTGTGTCTCATTTTACGGAAAAAATTTATGGCGTTAAGTCCCATTATATTGAGACTTAATGGCATATGCCCTTATGTCTCAATGGAATGGGACTTGACGCCAGATGGCTTTATGTCCTATGGCTTTGTGACACCCCACCACAATACTCTTTAATTACACTACGTGACAATTTTTTGACCAAATTAATTTGACACCTAATCTTTGTGTATAATTTTCCGCTGAATCCGAATATGAAATCAGAATTGTCAAAAGTAGAACAGCTTTTGAGATTTTCCAAAATTACCGTGACAAAATTTCAACAAAGTCGTGACCAAATGAATCTGACAGCTAATCTTTGTGTAAAATGTTCCGCTGTTATCTGTAATAATTTTATTATGAATTTAAAATTAAAAGCTTTTTCACAAACAACATTTAATTTTTAACAAACATCAACAAGTCCTTAATTACGTATATCGAGTTATGAAATTATTCATATATGTATAATTATGAATCATGATAATTTGAAAATTATTATTTAGGACAAATTATGTAAATAGTTTTGTTGAATTTTGCAAATTGGAACTTATTAAAAGCTCTTACAAAAATCATTTATGTTAATCACTTATTTATTTGTTTATAAACATATAAAAGATTTTATATGGAAAATAACAAAAATTAATAGTAAAAGTGTTATAATTATGGTATACAAAAGGACAACAGCAAATACTTTGTATGATTCACTAAGGAAGTACTTACGCCTAAAAGTAGACCTTTTATCGCACAAACAATTAAGAAGTATTGATGTGGAAATAAAATAAACAAAAAAAAAAAAAAAAAAAAAAAATGGAGTTTATTAACGGTATATTGCCCATTTAATATAGGAACAAAAACAAACACACCTATAAGTATATGACAAACATGGGCAAGTTTGAACGTTTGTTAGCATGTAAGTGTGTTAGGATTTAACGCAACCAAAGAAATTTGCAGCCAGTTCATTGGGCCGTTGAATCGTTTAAACAACAACTAACTCATTTACATATTATGGACAACAACGACAACAATAAAAGCTGGAACATTATTAAACTGTTTACGAAATGCACAGTGGGTTCTTATTAATGTATCTTTCCTACATTTGAAAATTACTTAAGCGGATACTGTTGGATTAGGTAAGGAAGTAATGGTAGTCAGTTCACAGCTTTTGCACTTAGACCTATGGATCAATTGTGAAGTTCGTTAAAAGAGAATTTTCTTCATGGAACAAACTCCAACTTCTGGCGAAGTAATATATGCACTCCAATCTTATATTAGAAATATCGGAAAATTTCTGGAAAGTAGTAGATGCCATTATGGCCAGTCGGTTTTTTGACAGTCTTAAGTTTTAAATCCCACAGCCAATACTTTCGACGTGTAAGTCATTTGCGGAGTCGAAATCATACAGTCAATATTTTCGGCCCCTAAGTTATTTGCGGAGGCAATAGTCCACTGCAGGAGTTAGAGTTTACAAGAGAGAAAATGCCATGGAGCGGACTTCTAGGGCTGTTTCTGGCAACGAGGAATTTATTGCCATAATGCTGGTGGTAGAAACAGCGTCTTACCCACGCCAGTCCCCATCCAAGTTGATCGCAAGTATCCGAAAAACACTGCACTGATCCGAAAGTCCTCGTGATTTTTTAAGGTTTAGCTCCTTAAGCAAACAAGTCTTTAAGTGATTTAGATCCATTCGAGAAAAAATTAATGCCACTCCTCCTGCACGAAAACCATTTCTTCACGTCTTTCACCATTGCACCTGCGCTCTGTAGTGTTATAAACAATCGAAAAAGTTATCGTGTCTACAATATTGCAGTATCGTTGGTGGTTTCTACTGCATTGCGACCTCTTAACCTATCAAATCTAAAGGTGGCAGATTAGCGATTAGATCGATGCTATGGTCGTTTCTCAGCATTTCTCTTAAGCTTTTTTACATGACTGCCCCGCGGTAGGCTAGCTGGTAGTGAGCTAGTCTATCAGCGCCGGGGTTTGATTTCCGCCAGAGACTCTGGCTTCTTTCCTACAGACAAGCGAAGAGCTTAGAGGGATTAGTTTAGGGAATTTAATTGCAAAATCGTCAGCATAGGCAGTAACTCTGCAGCCGCAGAATTCTCACAACATCAAAACTGGATTCAGAACTTGGTTCCACAGTAGAAGGAAGAAAATTCTAACTTGTAGACCTCCTTTATTGACAGAGCACGTGATAGTAGTGAAACCAAGTGAACAAGTAATTAGCTTTATTGTTAGAAGGTTGTTTATCCACATGCTGTGGTCTTTCTTCACTTCAAGAGTTGACAACGCCACAGTTATTGCTTCTGAAGTTATATTTTGCTAAACACCTTTGATTACCAGGAAAGTTAACATGGTGTTCTCCTCATTTATCTCTCCAGCTAATGTTGAACAGTTTCACTTGATTTTTCTCTGAAAAGATACGAGAGATTTTTAAAACAGGACTTTCAAAAACACTAAATTTTTCAAAAATGCCAATTTTTGAGTTTTCCGAAAATATTAAAATAAAAACTTTTAAATACGATTATTTCAAAAAGTAATTAACGCTGCGGAGGGAGGGTGGCGCCGTTGGAATTATCGATTGGCGGATTTGTCAGTCAAGATGTCGCAGTGGTCAAGTGAGCATCGTGCGTTCGCTGTGGATACATTTTTAAGAGTAATGATTTTTAAGTAATTGCTCGTCGACAATTTTGTTGAAAGTTCGGCGTTCGGCGAATACGTGATGAACCGAATGTAAATTTAATTCGTTCGTGGGTGCAGAGATTCCGCGCATATGCTTTGGCTATGAATGTCCTACGGCCAGGGCCCAGTCGATCCTCAAGGACTGGATGACATACTCTTTAAAAAATAAAATCCGAATATCCATACTATCGTTCAATGCTCTTAAAAAACTTTTTGTTAATTATTCCGTCTTTTATTAAGATATAAATCTGCTACAGAAAAAATTTTTTTTCTAATTCAAACAAAGAATTTGTAGAATCGAAACATATTTTGTTTGAAATCGGTCCTAAAAAATGTGCCTCATCACTGAAATGATTTTCTTCGATATGCATTTCGATTTGAACGCCCATTTTCATAATAAGCCTGAATAACTTTAACGCGTTGCTCGATTGTGTATCTTTCCATGGTTCAAATTGAGTTTGTCTGAAATTGAGAAATGCAGAAAAAAATTGACGTTTAGGTGTGGTTCACATAACACATCTGCCCTTAAAATTTAACCCTTTATAAGCAAATTTGCATATTAAAACCATTTAATTTGCGTTTCATTTATTTATTTGTTTTTTTTTTATTTACAAAAATTTCAAACAAATAATTGTGCTGAATTAAACAAAAAAGTGCACACTTTTTGCTGTATTTCCAAGCCACGAGCAATAACGCGTACCCAGCAATTAGTGAAGAGATATTATTTATTTGTTGTGGAATAAATTCTTAACTAACCTTCTTTTTTCTTACCATACCATCTTATTACACATAATGGTTTCGCACTCACTGTTGCTGTAATTTCTGTCCTTGGCTACAGAAGAAGAAATCTTAATACTTAGACAGCAGCAGAATGACCCGATATGGTTTTCGTTATCATTCTTCCTCAAAATTTTCATGTTTTTAACTAAATAATTTTAATAAATAGAATACGGGAATTTTCCATTCTTTTTTATCCACTTTGAAACCAAACCAAAAACCTATGTTTTTTTTGATAGTGTTTTTGTTGTTTCTACACAAACAGTGAATAGTTTTTTTTTTACCTATTTTTGTTGTTCTTTCTTCATCACACTATTTGATCATCAGTCTTATTGTTGTACTTTTCTAATGCGTACAAAAATTGACTGCTTAAAAGTGTATGTGATTCTTGTCGTTGTTCATATTTTTCACAGAAACTAGTGTTGCTTACGATAAATAAAGGAAAACAGATAAAATTATAATTTCATACAAAAGTTATTAAAGCTTAAAACCAATAACGCGTCTATCATATTTTTTTTATAGTTCTCAACATTTTTGTTGCTAAAACACAATTCGAACAAAAAGTTTCTTTTTACAAAAAATCGAGTTTTTCGCAAAGTAATCTTGTTTTTTTTTTAAATTATCGAGTCTTTTCAAAACATAAAATTAAGGAAAAAAACAAATTCCTTTTATAAAAAAGTAATTTTTTCGTCAGAATTAATTATCATTTTCCTCTGATCCACCCCACTGTATGTTTGTTAACATGCTGCTATTTTAAAGTATTCATGTGTGTGTGTGTATTTTTTGTTTGAGAAAATACAAATTTTACATGTTAATTATTCAGAAAATGAGTTTATTTGTAGTCCTTTAAACACCGACCATTTAGTTCCTTCATGGTAGGGGAGTGAGAGGAAACGCAAGGAAAGGTATACATAAGTATCAAAGAGTTTCATGCTTATGTGCGCTTGTGTTCATGTAATAAAATCATATAAAGCGCCAAATTGGTTTGTTTGGTTCAACCTTTTTCGCGTTCGAACAATTTAAGCGTCAAATATTTGCTTGACAATCATATTAGTGTCCAGTTGAATAGTTGCAATATTAATATTGTAACAGCTTCTCCTTCAGTTTTTTCATCACTGTGAAGGCAATTTGGGCACATACTGGAAGCTGTGTGTTTGTGTTGTGTGTAATGGATAAAGTTAACTGGTCAATCCTTTATGCATAAGTGCGTTTACGTGTAGGCGTTCAGGGTTATGTGTTTTTTTTTTGTATTAAATTTGATGCACTCTATAGAGTCTTGGAAAGTATGTTGTTTTTGAGAGAAAAGAAGGAAAAGGCTAAAATTACAAAATATTA
Source organism: Pollenia angustigena (assembly GCA_930367215.1). NCBI lineage: Eukaryota > Metazoa > Arthropoda > Insecta > Diptera > Polleniidae > Pollenia > Pollenia angustigena. Next base: position 119,890,631 of record OV884059.1, on the reverse strand, counting down.
TGGCAGAAATGCTTAAGTTTTGAACACAAAAAAAATTTCAATAGTTTTTTTTTTCAAATAAACAAATTTCTTGAAAAATATTATAATTTAATTAAAGTGTTACTATAATGCAAAAACTGTACTGTAAAGGCTTTCACCATTGTGTGACACTATGAGATAAGAGCAATCTAGATTCCGTTAAGGAAGATCATTCGTAGAATTTGTGTCAACACTGCGAGTTCTAATTGAGCACGAATGAGCACAAGTCTCCGGCAAACCTGTTTTTTGTTGACTTTGCGAAAGCGTTCGAGACAATTGCAATAAACATCATATATAGGGTTTTTTATCAGAGAGGAGTCCTGGAAATAATAAAAGACATAATCAAACATCTCTATACCAATGACCATAACAAAGGCCAAACATCAGAAAAATGTACAATACTCCAGGGGTGTATTCTATCACCACTCCACATCGACGCTCTAAATGGCATCCAGAGGACTCCCTTCCGGAAAGTAAATGATCTGGACTTCTCTGACGACATATGTCTCTTATCACATAGTTTCCAACTTAGGCAGCATAAAGTACATGCGCTCCACTCAAATGCTGTTAAAATCGGCCTGCGCATTAAGTTCTCCAAAACAAAACTGATGGGAGGTGGTGTTATTTTTAGCCATATCTAGCGGGAAGTTTTTCCTAGGAGATCATGCGAACATCGATGTTTAGAAAACAAAGAAGAAAGTGGTGTGCATTTTTGTATATATGGTTCCTATTATCAATGTTTATCTTGGAATATTCGATGTTTTTAAGAACGATGTTGCTTGCATCCTTAGTTGTTGCAAAATGTGGGTCTTTAAAACATGTTTGCTTAATTGTTTTTCTCTGTTGAGTCCCTCTAAAGTGAGCGTGATTAAAAAAAAAAACAAAAAAAAAAAGCAGTCAGACAGACAGACGGACATGGCTAAATCGGGCATAAAGGACATTAAAATATGTTGTTGTTTAAATAGGAATTTTATGATGAATGAAGTAAATAAAAATAATTTTGTTAATTTTTAATATAAACAAAAATTTCAATTATTCATGTAGATTTATTTAAAACAAATTTTAATTGGATCTAACAAATAATTCGATTACTTGATTGCTCAATTCAATTACTATGTTAATTATTTTTTTATTTATCTTCAATCAACTAAGATAATTGAATATAATAAAGATTTTTTGTTCAATTAATACATTATGTATTTGAAATCACAGCACAGTATCTTGATCATATTTTTAATCAAACTCAGAAAAAATTATTGCCGAATTATTTTCAAACAAACACTTGTTTGAAAATTTTTTTAATTTCTACAATTTTTTTTTACTGATTCAATTAATATTTTTGTTTGATTTTTATTTAACCAACAAAAATGATGACAACTATTCAAAAATATAATATACGCGTTATTGGTTTCAAGTTTACATAATTTTGTATGAAATATTTAACGCTTTTTAATGTTTTAGTCTTTTTTCATTTTTTTTTTTTTTTTTGATCGTAAGCAACACTTCTTTATGTGAAATATAAGAACAACAACAAAAACACATACAGTACAACAATAAGAAAGATGATAAAATACCATGACGAGGTTTGTAGTTTGTTGGTTTCAAAGTAGGTAAAAAAAAACAAAATCCCGTATTCAATTTTTTCAAATTATGACGAAAAACATATTGAGTCGGGCTGCCGCCGTTTTTGGTGGCATTTCTTCTTCTTTAGCAAAGGAAAGGATACAGCAACAGTAAATAAGACTTCGTTCAAAAATTATTCCTACAAAAAAATGCGTCTCACAGCCAGCCGGCCGCTCTGCTCTGCCTTCATCTTCTCCTACAGTGCTTGCTTGTGTGCGCATCATTGATTGTGTAAAAACTTTTTTGTTTGATTCAGTAAAATTATTTGTTTGAAATTTCTTTATATGAATTTCAGTAAACTTTTTGTTTGATTCAGTTAAATTATTTGTTTGAAAAAAATCAGTGTTTTTTTCAATAAACAAAATGCAACTAAATTGTTTGAATATGCGAATTTGTTTATAGGACCGATTTCAGAAAAAAAATTGCTTGATTCTATAAATTTTTTTTTGAATTGGAAAAATAATTTTTTCTGTGAAAGTGAAAATAATATTAATTAACAAAAATTTTTACAATAAGACAGAAAAAATTATTAGTACATAGTTTTTTACCAATTAAATCAATTTAATTACTTAAAAAGTATTTAAATTTAATTAATGTTATAATTGAATCAATTATTTTTTTTGTTGAAAGAAAATTAAAAATATTATTTTGATTGAATTAAAATTTTAGTTGTTTTCGAATAAAGAATGAATTAAAATATTAATTAAATAACAAAAAATTATTTCGTTTAAAACAAAATAATTCAAACTTGTGAAATTGTTGTTGGAAATTGTCAAAATATTAAATATTTACAATTTTTAGTAATCAATATAATCATTTTGGTAAAAGGTGCAAAATCAACAAATGGGCTGCTTGATTCTATGAATTTGAAATGAATTTGGTAATAAGAGACAATTTTTAATTTTTTCTGTGAATGAGAAAAAAATAATATCAGCAAATTGATTGCTTGATTCTACAAATTTAGTAATTAAAATAAATTTTTAATTTTTAATTTCTGTGAATTGAGTTCAATCGCATCTGAGAGACTATTTCGTACTGCAGTCTGGTCTATCTGCGTCAAAATTGAGTATATGGCCCCTATTATGAGTTATATTCGATAAACGATTTTCGTTGGCTATCGAACATCGACTATCGAATCTTAATTTGGTATTATGAGTTGGCAGCACTGTCAAAAGTTTCGTTGTGCATCGAATTTTTCAACGAAAACAAATTTGCTTTCGACTGTGCAAATAAATGTAAAAAACTTGTTGAAAATTTAACTATTTGTAAATTTTTTGGTGTTCGTATACCAAATGCAATATTCTTAATCTGTTTTGTTCATTTTATGCAAGTCCAACGTCGTTAACAGCAATTGGAAGCGCTCATATTACTTATGGAACAAAATTCTTTTTTCATCAAATGATTTGCAGCAAAGTTCAGCATGTAAAAAAATAGGATGAAACCCCACTGAAGCTAAATTATTTGAAAACAACCATAATTCGCCGTAATCACGTTTAACTTTAATTTTATTTTTTAAATTTGTAAACAAAAATTTTTTATTTTAAGTGACAGCTGATCGAAAATGTACTACTGTAAATTAACAAAATCACAATAGTAAATTTTTATCGAATGCGCGCCATAATACCAAATGAAAATTCGTTCGATCAGCTAATTCTACTGCTGTCGAAAATCGAATTTAGTTCATAATAGGCACCTATGTACTTTGTTTTTTAAACAAAAATCTTTTAATGTCAATTTTAAATATTTATAATAATTTACATGGCTTTTTTTTTATAAAAAAAGTATTTATTTTTTATATTTATTTTAACTTGAGTTCAAATTCAATATCGATATCGCCAACATTTTCTATTGAGTACTGTACCCATGTTCTGTAACTTTAGTGAGAACTTCTCGCATCCAAAAGATGTGAAACAAAATATTCCATCGGTTCTCGAAAAGTGAGAAAAAAGTGTGTCTGTAACTCATGTCGAAAACTATCAAAAGAGATTACGTCATTAGGTTATAAATGTCATAACATTGTACTCGAAGCCGATGTGTTATTGCAGGCGTTGAGAACGTCAGTCACACATATCGCTGACGGCGACCAAAATCGGCTAAAATTTTAAATTTTTCAATCACGGCGGCAAAAAAACAACCGTCGGCTAAATCAAATTATGTAAAGTGCGACTTTAATGTTTGTTGTCTGCAAACGAGCTTTGAAAACATTTGTATTATTTTATAAAAATGTTAAAAGCAAATCATTAAACAATGAAAAATGTGCCAAGAACAAAATATTATTACTATTATTCTTTGTATGTTGGATTTTTAATTGTTAAAATTTTTTTTCATCCCATTTTAATTCGTGAGTTTATTTGACAGTTTAAAGCGGGAACTTTTCTCACAAAAGAGTTATAGACACACTTTTTCGGTAAATTGGCGAGTAATTTCCCCAATAAAAATTTTTACCATTTTGCGAAGCACTAAAGGTACATTTAAAAAAATAAGCGCACAATTATGCGCTACGCAATAAGACATACAGAAATGCAGTAAAGTAAGTGAAAGAACTCTCAACAACTTTTATAAAAAAAAAAATAAAATTTCAAGTGCTACGACATTCCCTTACTACGAAGCAGGTTTGTAAGGGATAGTACTAAAAATAACTGTATTAAACATTCAGTGTGTAAAGATGGTCGTTACATCCAACAATATTTATGTGCGCTGAATAATGTGGGAACTCGCCATACAAAATTCATGTCTTCCGTAAGCGCAATGGTAAGCGAAACCCTTATGTTTCTCCCTTACAAACCTGCTTCGTTGGAAGCTCCATTTTTTATTGGGTCCTTACGTGACAGCTTGTACTCGCCAAAAAAGTTACAGACAGAGTATAGTGAGAAAAACAGCTATTTGTTTCAATGTATGGCGTTTTTGTTTAATTTCACACATTTCTTCGAAAAGTTTCTTGAAGCGAGAGTTACAGAACATGGACACTGGTATCGGAATCGTATCGGCAAAAAGGCGTATCGTAACACCCCCCCCCCCCTTTTAATTGCTGTTTTGTCAATTAGAAATATTGGTTTTTTAATAGCAGCAGGTTTTTGAAAGTAAAAGTATAAACCTGCTTCTATCATTTTTGAATTTAGGGTATTTCGTAGCTTCCATTAGAAAAATTCCTATTTATGTCTGTTTACCTTTTACATATATTGCATATTATGTAATTTCAATAAAAAAATTTCATAAATTTTAATTAACATGTTATTTTTTCCACTCCCCTGAAAACAAACTGATGCATGTAACTCTCTCACTTTATTTCTTTTCGTGGTCAAACTACACAAAAGAGCTGGTTGGTCTGCACTTTAAAAAACTATTGAAGTGTAAAAAGAAAAAAAAAGCAAAAATAAAATAGGTAAAGGGTAACAACAGGGTAAAACAACATGTAAAACTGTTATCACAACTGACCATATGACAGGCTACAACAGACAGACTGTTGCATTTAAGGCTGCTGCTATTGTAAAAACGATAATTGCATTGTTAATAGTTGCACATGCAAAAATCCACTCTTTTGTACATACTTTACAAAAAATCTGCCTCCTATACGATGATTGGATATTATTGTTTCTTGGAATTGAATTTTAAAATTAAAAATGTCATTTGGCTGAAAGGAAAAATAAACCTTTTAAAGTCACCTGCGTGCGAAACAAATACATGAGAATTAATTTTTCAATTTAATAGAAAATTTTATAGCCAGAAATTTCAATATAAAGATTTTAAAAGATCACATATGAAATCTCTTAAAACGTAATGTTATATAAACAAATCCGAATACACTGCAAATATATTTACATTAAAAACGAAAACATAAACTTTTGCTTATAAAAAACTACATAGTGTTTAAAAAAGATGTCAGCAGAAGATTTTCAATTATCATGAAGAATTCGTGAAGTAATAAATATTTTTCCTGAATATATTGTCTTTCCGTGAAGAACATGAAATTAAAGGGACAAAAATGCCTAAATGTTAAAACCGTTTCTATTATTTTATTAGTTCATTCTTGATGGCAAAAGTTTCAAATTTTCTTAAAATAACCTCGATTCTTACATTCCACTAGACAAAAGACACTTGACTAGAAAAAACTATTCTGAAACTATTTACTAGTTTTATGTGCGGTATTCACATTGAACGTGTAGCAAAATTTATATGAAAAGCACTCAAAAACAATGTTTTGCTTGTTATTGATAATTAAAATTTTGAATTGAATTTGGTTTCCATTTAGTTCTCGTATGTTTTATTTTAATTTTACAAGCTTCGGTACCAACAATTTCGCTTCTCGACAAAGTGGTATTTGAGTGCTTTTCCTACTAATTTGCTGCACGTTCAATGACTTGTATTGTGGAAACAGCACAAACCTTCCTGTTTTTGAAAAAAACATAAAAATTTTGAAATTTTGTTTTAAATGTACACAAGTTAAAATGGTAAGTTTTGCGCTCGACATAAAAAAAAAGCCGGAAAGTTATTCCCAAAATAACTCCAATGTCCCGCCTGCAAGACTCTCATGGGACGGGAGTCGTACAGAAGGGCTCAGGGGAGATGGCAGGGGGAGCATACCTGCTTGATGGCCTGGCGATGACGCGGCGAGAACGCGCGTACTACTTGGTTTAGGCAGGGACCAAATGAGAACAGTGATATCGGTCATCACGGGTCACTGGGTGATAGGGACTCATGCTAGGAGGATGAGTCTTGCGTATAATGATTACGTTAGGAGTTGTCATGATGAGGAGGAGGAGGAGGAGGAGGAGACGGTGTTTCACTTTCTCTGCCAATGCCCCGGTCTTGGGAACATTAGGTTTAGGCATTTTGGGAGACCAGAATTGCCATGTCTGGACGATTTGTCCAATGTGGGACTGAAATCGATCTCCTTGTTTTGCAGGGAATCGGGGTGGTTCGAGACTGCAGTGACCTCTTTGGAATAGTCTGGTGGATACTAGCTGACTCTTGTCACTGGCTAGGGGTATCACAAAGGGACCCCTATAAGGACCCAAGTGAGTCGTCGTCGTGACGGCTACCCTTTTAACCTAACCTAACCTAACTCCAATTGTCTTTAATTTATTGTAGATTGTAAGAAGATGAGACTACAAAATGGCTCGTGTCATTCTGAAAAAAAACTTCCATAACCAGCTGATTGTATTGCAATAAAGTGATATCATCTGCAATGGGCTTAAAAACAAGCGTTTAAAAAACTGCAGTCAAAGTAGAAAAACTGCCATTTCCTCCAATTCTTAATTTGTTATTGGCAAAAAGAAAACTGTTAATTTTACTTCTGATTCTGAGTCGTCGTCGTGTCGGCTACCCTTTTAACCTAACCTTACCTAACCTAACCTAACCTTACCTTACCTTACCTTACCTTACCTAACCTAACCTAACCTAACCTAACCTAACCTAACCTAACCTAACCTAACCTAACTCCAATTGTCTTTAATTAAGGAGATGAGACTACAAAATGGCTCGTGTCATTCTGAAAAAAAAAACTTCCATAGCCAGCTGATTGTATTGCAATAAAGTGGTATCATCTGCAATGGGCTTAAAAACAAGCGTTTAAAAAACTGCAGTCAAAGTAGAAAAACTGCCATTTCCTCCAATTCTTAATTTGTTATTGGCAAAAAGAAAACTGTTAATTTTACTTCTGATTCATTAAATGTAAACAGTCGTAATCAAACCAACTCAAAAAGCGAAAAGTTGTATACAAATTTTCGTTTTTTGTTCGACAGTTTTTGGTTTCGACTGCAGTTTTTTAAAACATGCCTTTAACTTTCTCTAAACAGTTCTGCAAATTCTCAGTCAAGATCTGCGGTTAGCATGTTACTTAATTGCACCGATACTTTGCAGTCCGAGATTTTACCATTTTAAACGTAGAGCTCCACCTGGTGGAGTTATCTAAAACGATTTCTCTACATTGGTTTATTTCGTTTTTTAAAAGTTTTAATACATCTCATGCTGCCAATTGCAAAGTATATGCAGCGCAAGGTACAACTGATAAAAACTCGGAAGTGCCACTCGAGACATTATCAAACATCAAATCATGAAAATTTTTATCATTTTCAATACCATTTTCTGCGTATTCTTGCAGAAGTCTCGATGTTTTTACGACATTTGCTTCATTGTCTGTCGTTGCGGCATACGCTATGCTTAAATTTATGTAAACATTGTTAAGGATTTAATTAATAAGATCTGGTTTGTCGTGCTTAATTCCCAATTTTTATTCTCGATAAAAACAGCGAACACTGTTAAGGATGTTTAAAACTTCAGTTTTAGGTAGCTGGAGGATGCCGCTCTAATAATTCAACCTTCCCAATTGTATGTGTAACTATTTCCAAGTTTTTGTTAATGAGTTGATTGTTTACTTTCATTATGCGTATGTTCATTTTACTAGCAATATCGAATTTTAAACATACACGCAAAGAAAAGACATGGTTGTGATAAACATATTCTAAAAGCAAAATATTATGATAAGATTCATGATTGTAATCACCATATTAGGATTGTTATTAAATCATATTATGACCAAATATATTCGTAATATTAAATCATAATATTTCTTCCTTAATCATATCATACAAAGTTAAGAAGGTATCATATTATTGTCATGTTAATCATAATAAGATAAGATGAAGTCATATTATAATCATGTTAATCATAATAAGCTAAGAAGTTATTATATTACTGTCATGTTAATCATAACTTAATTAGAAGTAATCATATTATGATACCGTGGTGCTGTCACAACAATTAAAAAAACAAAATTTTTTTGCGTCGATTTTTTATTTTGTGGCACTTACAATTTTTTTAATGTTAATACATTTTCTTTATTTTTTTATTTTTTTTTAAAATTGTTTTTTTAGTTTGTATTTTTTTAATTGTTGAATCACTCACTAACAAACAATTTTATAGGACTATGTAAAAAAAACGACACAACTTATGCAAAGTTATTTTACAAATGGCGCTAACATATTATTATTAGTGTAAAATTATTTTGATTGCATCTTAAACATCCCTAGAGGGAAGCGAACTGACACCAAAGTAGTCCTGTGATAGATCTTTGGTGGGAGAGATCGGTTCTAGTTTTAACACTTCCTATGAATAAGACCTATCACTTTTACATGGGGTTGTCATTGGAGGGGGTCAATTCACACCATTGGACCAGTCACAAATCTATTCTCAATGGACGTGCTTAGTGACAGTTACTAAAATGTAGTATTATTTCAATACGATGTAGTATTATTTCAATAAAACAAGTCCTAGAATAAAATTCAAGAGCCAAATTTTAGAAATTCCCAAAAAAATGTATCACACCACCGGTGAAGACTGTACTTTAATTCATTACTTTTTCTACCTTTTTGTTCTCCATAAACCAGTTACATGATTGGTTCTCCTTTCACTGGTCATGAGTTCTTTCTTTTTGTACCTGTTCTTTTTTTCACAACTTCCAGGACCAGTCTGTGGGACCAATTGACACAAATTTCCCGCAGAATATTATGATAAATGTATGGAAAGTTATCATGTTATGGCTATTTGATATCATGATATGGTAGTGAGTAATATAATATGTTTTCAAAGTTATTAGAAAAATAATTATTTTTCAGTCAACAATACTCAAATTTATAATTGCGATAAACATTGAAATGTTTACAGTAACTATAATATTGCTGATATCAAATAAAAATAACAATTATTCGTGTACGACAACAATATGTTGTTACAATAAACATAGTGTGGTTGTCAAATTTGTAGACCAGTGATATTCAAAAAAAGTTTGATTACATCTTATATTTTTATCTATGGCTGTTCACGACGATGCTACGAATACACATTAAGCTTGTGATTCGTGTATGAAACCTAATTAAGATTTTTAAAATCTTTAAGTGTATAAAATTCAATCAGTATACAAAGTTTCAAGAAGCTCGAACTTTTTTGTTTACTTTATGGCAATTCTTCAGTTCAGAATTTTGCACCGAAATTTTTAAAATTTTAAATTAAGTTACCTTTAATCAATAAAAACATGTGTGCCAAATTTTAAGTTTTTACAATAAGTCCTTAAATTTTTAGCCGCATATTTTCAAGAACCATCAAATTATCTTAAAACAGAAATATTTTTATGTAAAACATTGAATTTTCAAAGAACAACAACGTATGTTTTTCTGTATGTCTGTAGAACGGAAAGATAAAAGTTTCCAAATTAGGTTACATCCGACAAAATGGAAGCGAGATGGGAGAAATAAGCGTGTCACAAAAAAGATTTATTTATATCTTAAAAACGGTAAAAGAAAAATTGCCCAAACTTGGTATATATAGCTGGGTTATCAATTGGCTGTATATCTTAAAATATAGGCGCGGTAAGGGAGGTAGGCATAGCACATCCCGTTCGAAGATTTAATAGATTTCTGTATATCTAGTAGGAATTTCAATAAATCGATGTTATGTATTAGTCGATTAATTGGGCGAATAATTTTTCGAGATAAAAATTAAATCGAACAATTTAATATTATTCGGTTAATCGAATAATTTTAATTTTGTCTAGTTTAGTTGTTTAAAAATAAGACCAAAACTTATATTTTTTAACATACAAATTTTAGTAAAAAATTAACAACAATTTAACATTTAACATGAAGTACCATAATAAAAGAGGAAAACTTTATCAAAGTAATTTTCGGGAATACAAAATTTTTCAATTAACAAGATTCTGTTTGTCGTGCTCAATTCCCAATTTTTATTCTTGATAACAACACTAGAACTTTTTAAATAAAAATAACATCAAAATTAAAACTTATCTTCTTAAATAATCTTTCAAAAAGAGTAAACAGTTTAAAGGTTTATGTTTAAAACAATTTCTTTCTTTTGTTTTGACGAAACTTGATTTAGAAAAGATTCTTTCACTTATTGTTGAAGTTGGAGAGATTGAAAGTAAAGCGTATAAAAGCTTATCCAATTGGTCTGTTCTTTTTATTTAAATTAGTAGTCTTTCATTATACCACTTGAATCACTATTTAATGTTTAACATTTTAATAGTCTTGTTAAGATCTGGTAGAAGGTTGTTTTCATTCGCCCCAAAAATATCATCTTATTCATCTGAATCAAAAAAGGCCTGTACGAAACAGTTTTTAAAATAAATAAAAAGGGAATATAAAACGTACCACTGGTTTTTTTTACATAAAAGAAAAAAAAACTAATACTGTGAAAAAACAAATTTTCGATTAACCGAAATAAATTATTCGTATTATTCGTTAATCGAAAAAAGACAATTTTAAATTATTCGAACAGTTTATCGCCCAAAATTTAACGTTTTGAAAATCGCTGTTGTCAGCCTCTTCGTTTTTCTAAACACTGTAATGCCGGATACTCGATTAAATAAAAGAGTTTTATAAATATCACGTATACGCTACAAGCAGAGGAAAAAATGTTCATTAGTTTTTGATCAATAAAATAAATTTTTTGAAAACTATAAAAATATACTATTATAAATTAATTAATGTTTTAGTTGAATCAATATTTTTTTTAATTAACCAAAAACTAAAGATAAATGATTGATATAATTGACATTTTAATTGTTTAAAAGAAATGTAATTAAAATATTAATTAAATCGTTAGTTAGTTAGTTAACTCCTTTTTTTCATATTACAAGATTAACGAACATTAAAAATTATAAGAAAAACTTAAAACCATAGCGTATTATTTCAATTTCATGAGGATTTATTTGGTTATGCGACTAGCTTTTCAAAATTCAAGAAATCTTAATCTATATATATAAAATTGTAACGTTACTGACTGATTCATCATCGCACAGCCTAAACGCCTAAAACTAAAAAAAAAATTTGGACCAGAGGTGGGTCTCTCCCCAAATCGATCCTCTAAGACGGGATCTTGGAAATTCGAATGTTTAGGGGTAAAAAAGAGTAAAAACGGGTAAATTCGGTAACCTTATATCTCTAAAACTAAAAGAGTTACAAAAAAACTGTAACACTTATCGTTGTTCTTTAGAAAAATAAGCGGACAGATTTCTGGTACTTTTTTGAAATTCGGCTCTTTTAGGAAGAAAAGGGGTAAAACCTGAATTTTGTTACGTTTTTGTCACCCCATCTACCTTTTGAACCAATTAACCTAGAAATTAAGTTTATACCTCATTCGAAACTTATCAAAAAAATACGAATATGGCACTTTTTCGAAATTCAAACGTTTAAGGGGTGAAAATTTGAACTATTTTTGGTACTTTTTTTACAAAAAATTTTTCTCCATTAATTGACATATTCGTACTAAATAATGGGCCCCACTACAATACTGTAATGTTTGATACTTTAATGGGGGGGGGGGGGGGGGGAAATAGTACCAAAATGGGAAATACGGGAAATTTAATATCATTCTTCAGCTTTTTGGTTCTACAACTAGTATTTTTATACCCACACCACAATCGTGGAGAGGGTATTATGCATTTGTGCTGATATGTGTAACAACTTAAAATATTGGCCCAAGACCCACCTTCAAGTATACCGATCGACTCAGAATCACTTTCTGAGTCGAACTAACGATGTCCGTCCAGCTGGCTGGCTGCTGTCTGGCTGCTGTCTGGCTGTCGATGTAACCTTGTGCGCAATGTACAGGTCGCAATTTTGAAGATAATTTGATAAAATTTGGGACATAGGTTCTTATTGACACAAGGACCTAGCCTATTGAAAATAGGTCGAATCGTAGCACCACGGGGGTAGATAAGGGGAAATTTCTTCCTCTCAGAAACTATCAGACCGATTTTAATGAAATTTAAAACATAGATAGAACCATAGCTGTATGGACACATAAGCTATACAGTTTTTCAAAAATAGGACCACAAGGGGAGGTAGGGGGCAAAGTCTGCCCCTCACAAACTTTTAAACCAATTTTAATGAAGTTTATAAGCATTTATAAATCCATATTTATATGGACACATAAGCATGATGTGTTTTTAAATACTGTGGTGTAGGGTATCATATACTATCTACTTGTTTTAATTATCGTTAATATTGGACCTTAAAACATAAAATTCAACGTGCAATGTCCTGAGTGGGCACGAATCTATAAGGGAACTTTTTGGTACTTTTATATTCTTTAAGTGGTACTTTTTGAATTTCTGTAAGTATTGGACCTATAAGCATAAAATTCAAGTTGCTACTTTTTGAATTTTCTATAATATTGAACACAAAATTATAGGTGACTGTCAACATATGAGATAAAAATTGTTGGAACTTTTTTGTTAAAACCTAGGAGCATAAACTTTGGAATATAGTTATGTTCATTAAAGAAAAGGCCCTATTACAAAGTAGCTATTTAAATGCAAGCTTAAACAAGTTAAAACATAGAAAAATAAACTATGGGATACAGATATGTCCACGAAGAAAAAGGAGACGCTAACGAAGTAGCGGGTTAAATGCTAATTATACATAAAGTTAATTGGTAATTGAATTATATTTAGATTTTTTGTTAATTCTTTATTTAGTTGAATCAATCAACACTTTGTTTGAAATCGGAAACTCTTTAATTGATATTTTAAATCAAAATTGAAAATACCATTTATTGAAAAATAGTTTACAGTTTTTAATTTTTACAACTTTAAATAATTAAAATTATCATTATGGTGATAGGTCCAAAATCAACAAATTGTTTGCTTGATTCTACGAATTTGTTATTAAAATCAATTTTTATTATTTTCTGTGGGTATTCTAAAACTGAACTTTTAGAAATTTTTTTTTTTATTTGGAGAAGCAGGCTTGATTGTAATAAACCGATTTTCATAACAGTCAATGACAAAACAGTTTCCGAAAAATAACACCTGTGATTTCTTTACCATGTAACTAAGAGTTATCTCACATTCAAACATCGTTATAATACAATTTATTTAATGCATTACACCATCTTCTGCCAAGAAACTCAAATAAATATTCCAACACTTGTGTTTCTTATATCACCTGGTGTGTGTCTTACAACACTTTTATGCATAAAAAATACTCTGGCTACACACGAATGCAGACTATTTTAAAAAAATAAGGAATAAACTATGAAACAGCAATAGGAACTTCTAGATATGTATGTACATATATATTAGTAGAATAAGGGTTTAATAAGGATTTGCATAAGAGTATGAAGACATACACGAAACTATAAAGACATCTAGATAGATTTTGGAAAAAATAGGATGTGCGAAAAGTGTAGAAACAGCAAAAATATTTATGTTTTTTTTTTCATTAAGCAAAATGTTTTAAGAAAAAGTCTGGCTTTAAAGGGTAATAACAAATAATATTAATAAACAAGTGAGTAATTGGGTATAACTTGTTTCGGCTTTCCATCAACCATAGATTTCTTTCACAACCCTCCTCGTTTTCTCCTTAATACCATCCACGAGTTATTCTTTAGATTTATGGCATAAAGAGAGACATATAGGGGCTTTAACATTTTTGTTGCCTCTTCGACGTGCATAACGATTTTGTGCTATTGCTTTCCAAAAGAAGAAACAAAAAAAAAAAAAAAACTCATGATAAGATCTTATATGTATGCAAAAGTAAACAATGACGACAAGAGTTCCGGAAAAACCTGTCTCATTGAAAATTCCATATACAACTTCAAACGACAACGCACTCAACGTATATGAATGTTCCATATCAATGGCTTCCTCTACTTGCACTCATTCTTAACAGCACATAGATATTGTGAGGATTGTGTTCATCTATTAAATAAATATTATTGTTGCATATTTTTAGGCGGCGAATGAAGGCAAGAAGAATAGTTGCTTGTATTTTAAGTTAACACGTAAAAGCAATTTATATGTTTAATATTAAATGAAAATAGAGCGCTGTAAAATATTGGAACGTTAATTATAACCATTTTACGTATTATGTATTTAACAAATTTATTTGTTTTCATTCTTACTTAGTTTTTATTAGTTTAGTTACAAGTTTTGTAAGCTTTTAATTTAACTAGAACCAAATTTTTGACTGGAAGCTTATCTAGAATTTGAATAAGAACTCGAACAAGAGCCTGCACTAGAACTTTAATTATTTTTTATTATTATTTAGGGCGTGAAACAAGAGGGGTAAAAGCTCCACCTCACTTTATCTTCTTTACTAATCAACCGGGTTTCTTAAAAATTGGCATGCAGACACTGTAACATCTGAAAGAGAACAGGGCATGAAATAGGGCAAGAGGAGTAAAATCTCCCCCTTCCTATATCTTTTTAACTTATCAAATGATTTTCTTGAATTTTGGCGGGCAAATAGTGTAACATCTGGAAAGAACTGTAGCCTATAATTTTTATTTACTTCTTAATTAATTTGACGCCCTATGTTCTTCGTGAACAATTTATTTAAGTATTTTTATGTTATATCGCTGTATCTATATTGTATTTAAATAAATAAAGGACATATATATATATTACTAATCAACCGGTTTTCCTAAAATTCGACATGCAGACACTGTGACATCTAAAAGAAATACGTTATATGGCAAAACAACGTTTGCCGGGTCAGCTAGTTGGTTTATATAAAACGTATACAACTGTAAATTTTAGAATGTTTAATTGAGAACTCGCTCTACAATGCCTTAAAGGCGCAGAGGCAACAAAATATAATGAATTATGTAATTTGAAAAAAAAAACACCCGAACTGAAAGCAGAGCTTAAATCTGTTCTTAAAAATTTACATGAGCACTAATCCAAAATAGTATTTAAGCTAAAATCTTAAGTAGAGCTTTGATATAAAAGCTAAACTTAAACTATAGTTCAAACCAGTATATCTTCCCCTCAATAAAGCAATAGTATATGTATACGCATGTATACCATTAATTTATTGCATAATAAGAATCTACATAACAGGTTTTAAATGTGGTAAAAATTTGGCGCAATTTGGCGCAAAACTTCCACAAAGTGGGTCAAAAGATCAATTGAAATATCAGCGTATAATTGCGTGTTTGAAATTTTACATTAATGATTGTGTAAGTGCAGGTATGGTGTTTTAATTAGTTGTTACTCTGAATATAATTTCAAAGAAAAATAGTAAATAAAAAGCATACACTATTTTTATTATTCACTATTTTTATTATTTCATAACAAAATAAAATTGAAAAATTACGTATATTGATATACACAATTTTTTAATAATATAAATGGTATAAAATATTCAAATAAAATAATGTATACCATACAAAATAAAAAAATGTATAATGATTTCCATACACATTATAAAACAAATAAAATAGCCTAAGTGACATCATGGTACTTTGAATCACATTTATTTGCAATTTAAGCACTTCTAAATTAATGAAATATCATAGAGTAGTAGCCTCATTATTCCACCACATATTTAAATGACCACAACTTAGAAACATTGATTATTTTCTGAAATATTACTGTTTTCCCAGATGTCTATTAACAGCCGTATTCTGTAATTCGCTAAAGATTAATCTCTATCGCTAAAAATCTATAAAGTTGATTTAGGGATTTTTGGCTACGAATGCAATACTGTAACGTGCATTGCTAAATTTGGCAATGCCATGCAAGTTTAATTCGCCGCAATTTTAGCTTTTAATCTCATCGCCAAAATATTTTCATTTTGTATTCTCTAAGGCATTTTAGCGATCGAGATTTAGCTTTAGCTAAGCGAATTACAGAATACGGCTGCAGAACTCGAACACGTATCTATACTAAAACCTAAGCAAGAACATTAATCTTGAGGCTCAACTAGAACCTAAAATAGCACCTAAAGTAGTACGTAAAATAAAATTCAAATTAAACTAGAGCCTGATCTAGAAGCTAAAAAAAAAAAATTATTAAAAACTAAAATCGCAACTAAAGGGTGTTTTTTTAGAGTGTCACAACTTTGAGTTGACATCACTGTTTTATTTGAGCACCCATTTAACAACTGATAGTTGCCTTTTGTTTAGTTTGCTTTGAAATTTCATTATGAATCGACTTACACCAGAGCAACGCGTGCAAATTGATGAAATTTTTTTATCAAAATAATTCGGCGAATGCGCTAAAGCACAAACTGATATTGATTTTGAATTTCCATTCAAAATTGTATTTCCCGATGAAGCCCATTTCTTGCTAAATGGGTACGAATCCACAAGCTTTTGTCGAAACACCATTACATCCCCAGAAAATGACGGTTTGGTTCGCTTTATGTGCTAGCGCAGTTTTTTGGGTTACATATTACCGCCAGCCGTGGCGGCCACGAAATTCACAAACTTGCTTTCCAATAAAGCCCGTTTCATTAATATTAAAAATATATTTCATTGTTTTTTTATGATATAAACTTGTGCCACTCTTTAAAAAACACCCTTAAGAACTTGAATCGGAGGTTAAGCTTAACCTTGAAGTATAACCTAAATCTGAACCTAAAAAAAGTACCTAATCTGAAACTTCAACTTAAACCAAAATCTAAAACTGGACCAGAACTAAAACTTAAAAATAAACTTCAATAAACTAGAACCTTAACTTAATTCCAATTTAAAACCCTAACTGGGTTCTAAATTAATTTCTAACATTAAACCTGAACTGGAACCCGGACGAAAACTTGAACTAGAATCTTAAGAACATTCTGAAACTGGAAACAGAAATAGAACCTGAACAAGTACCTTAGCCATAAGTCGAAATAGTACATTAACTAAAATCTGAACTACAACCTAAACGGAAACTAAAACCTTTAACCTTTAGCACGAATGCTTCCACAAAACACTCACAAACTTCTTGAGAGCTATTTAACTGGCAGAACATTCATGTCTAGATCAAAAAACCAATACTCCCCCACCAAGCAAATATCTGCTGGTGTCCCTCAAGGCAGCATATTAGGGCCGTTACTGTATATAATATATACAGCTGATATGCCAACAAGCCCGTGCACACATACTTCTACGTTTGTAGACGACACAGCATTTATTAGTGTTAATCAGGACCCAAAAGTTGCATCGCAGCATTTACAGTCCCACATCAATGAACTAGAAGCCTGGCTAGAAAAATGGAAAATAAAGGTTAACCCAGCTAAATGTGCTTACTTAACTTTCACGCTCAGAAGACAAACGTGCCCTGCTGTAAAAATAAATAACATCACTGTTCCGGTAGAAAGCCATGTTAAATACTTGGGAATTCATATAGATAGACGCTTTTCCTGGTCTCGTCATATTGAAGCGAAAATAACGGCTATGCAACTTAAAGCAGCTCAACTACATTGGCTAATCGGTCGAAACTCAAACTTATTCTTAGACAACAAAGTTCTCTTATACAAGTCTATTATAAAACCAATATGGCATCCAATTATGGGGTACTGCATGCGCATCAAACATCCAGAAGCTACAAAGAAGACAGTCTAGGATATTACGGCAAATTGTCTGCGCCCCATTGTATATACGCAATGACATCATCCACAGAGCTCCTAACATCGCTACCATCCAGGAAGAAATTAAACAGTATTCAGTCAAATACATAGATAAACTAATGGTCCATCCCAACTACCTCGCTCGGGATCTAATAAAGTTCGAAGGTCAACGGAGGCTGAAAAGATCTGACACTTTGAGCCTAGCAGGCTTTTTTAACACTTGAATGCTATTAATTAGCGGTTACATTGGTAACGGCTAACAAATACAAATAAGAGTTAGGATTAAGCTTTGAATACATATTGTAATTTTCGACAAGAAAGATTCAATAAAAAAAAACCTTTAACTTAAAACAAGAAACTGTGTTAAAAACTCAACTAAAAGTTGATTTAGTGTCTGAAATAAAACCTGCGCTAAATAAAAGCTAAAATAAAACTTTGTCGAAATAGTACAAAAACTACAATCTTAACTGCGAACTAAACGCAACAACTTGAAATGAAATAGAACCTTTACTTAAATAAAAACTAGTTCCTAAAACTGTTTATGAAATAGTGTAACAACTAGAATCTGTACTACAAACTAAATTGAGCAAGAAGAAGCAAGTAAGAGTGTTATACTTAGCTGTGCCGAATCTTATATACCCTTCATCATGGTGCGATAATAAGAAACTACCGTTCTTTAGTTATAAATAAAATATATTTTGTACCACGCCCACTTCTACAATCCCCGCCCACTTTTGTCGGCTGCTGTCTATTGATAACCAAGATCCTTTACCTTATTTGGAAACTTTTGCTCTTTCCTTTCTCCAGATATACAAAAAAAAAAAAACAGACGGCCAGGTGGATACCTTCGGACTGGGCTGTACATTAGGGTGTCCCAAATTTTTTTTTTGTGATTTTCATAGGTGCTCAACTAAAATTTAAAAGCTTATAGGGTGAAGTATTTTTGATTTTTTTTTTAGAATTTTCGGAATAGGTTTAGAGGTCGCGCAAATGGAGTTTTCATAAAAAACGGAGTTTTCGGCCATTTATTTAACTTTACTCATAACTTGGTTAATACCACGAGTTTCTTTACTTTTGAGGAAACAGTTTTAAAGAAAAGTATCCAAGCTTTATTTCTGTGTGAAAAAATTAATTACAATTAATTACAATTTTTCGTAATTTTTTAACAAATTCTGTAAATAACGGCTTATTACTTTTCAAATTTATATGAAAGGTATTAAAACTAATGATGCAGTTTGAAAGACAAATTAATTCTAATTATTACGAATAAACAATTTTTAAATTTGTTCCTACCATTCCTGAGTTATACCTGTTTTTATCTTTATACCCAGTATATGTTATTATAAGCTGTTTGCCAGCTCTGTGAAAAATCATTTATTGAGGTTCTTGCGATGTAGTTCTATACCTTGCAACAAGTTCTGGTAATCAGTTTCAGAAGTTGTGACATTAATATAAGTATTAGCCAAAGCCACACCTCGTTCTACCACATCATTTACCACTTGTCAATGTTGAACTTTTTTCTTTGTCTCTTGAAACTTCTTGTTAGCTTTCCAATTCTCTGGATCTATTTTAAAAAACTCGATTGAAATATTGCTAACTTCAAAAAAAGTTAGACTGGCTTTTGAAATAAATTGTTGAGTTTCTTTATTTCTTGATTTTTCTTCTGTTAAAGTTACATTTGCTACTTCGTAATCGCTCCATGGAGTATCTGCAAGTTTTTTTTTGTCATAAAGTGCAAAGTTTTGGTGTCGATACGTTCATCAAAAAACGCTTAGGCAGCCAATTTCGGAGTTAAGTACCACTGATGACCTAGAATAGTTTTAAGCGAGGGTTTTTCAACGGCTTTATTAATAATTTTATAACTATCCAATTCCTTTAATAGGCTCAGATCATTGAGAGGAGCGTATCAAGGGCACTGGCCCTTGATACGGTACCAATATTTGATACATATTCTTAAAATAAATGAACTTAATTCAAGCAAGGCATCAACTGTTGATTTGTCTATATAAGATTGCAACTGGTTTCGGAAAATGCATATTTTCAAAGAATAGATAATTTTCATCATTCAGCGAGCCCGATTGATAGCCCCTGGAGCACACATAAAATAGAAAGTGAAAATGACAGCGTGTAACGATTCAGATCAATAAATGTCAGAAGTTAATGACAGTTAAAACCTAACTATAAACATTTATGGAAATATACAATAATTATAACGAAAAAAGTATCACCATTTTTAAGGTACAAACTATAAAAAATAGTGTAACTCGGAAACTGTAGGACAAAATTCCATTTTTGTTTTTCTTAATTGTTTAGAACTTATCGGTTTTCAAAATCGCGTCCCTAGTTTTAATACCTTTCATATAAATTTGCAAAGTAATAAACCGTTATTTACAGAATTTGTTAAAAAATTACGAAAAATTGTAATTAAAGCTACGTTCACAATCAAAAAAACAATATCGTTTTTTCTTCTATCTTTTTTCTTCCCAAAGTATTTCATATATTTTTCTTTCATATTTAGAACAAAAATGTAACTAAAATTTTTTTAAAAATGTTACTAAAGTTGAGTCAACTAGAACTTCAGCAACAATTTGTATGAAATTGTTTCTGACGTTTAAAATAATTTTACTTTGTTTTGAATGAAAATTGTATCATAATGTTGTAAAAAATAATAATTAACGCATAAAATTGTTGTGGCTAAAATTTGCAAACGGTTTCTTAATGCAAAATGTGTGTGTTTGCAAAAGAAATTGTTGCTCTTTTATGAACACCAAGTGAAAATGTATTTTTGATTGTGAAATAAGCTTAAGGGTATCTAAATGAGTACACTCATCACCAAAACTTATAATTTTTTCACACAGGAATAAAGCTTGGATACTTTTCTTTAAAACTGTTTCCTCAAAAGTGAAGAAACTCGTGGTATTAACCAAGTTATGAGTAAAGTTAAATAAATGGCCGAAGCTCCGTTTTTTTATGAAAACTCCATTTGCGCGACCTCTAACCTATTCCGAAAATTCAAAAAAAAAAATCAGAAATACTTTACCCTATAAGCTTTCAAATTATGCTTGAGCCTCTTACAAAAAAAATTTTGGGACACCCTACTGTACATGTATGTGTAAAAAACACAAAAAGGCATTATGATAAAAAAAACCACTTAAAACGAGCTATGCACATTGTTACATTGGATGATGGGTATAGAAAAACCTCTACAACACGAGATTTTATAAATATATTTTAAATTTCAATAGCAGAATTATTAGGTGTAGATGTGACTGAAATATATAAGAACCTAGGCCCCATCATTACTGGGGTCTTTAACAAACCCATTTCAACAGACAGACGAACAGATAGACAGACGGACATCGTTAAAGCAACTTCGCTATTATACTCATATTGTAGACATTACAAACGGAATGACAAACTTATATGTATATACCCTTTTCCATCTGTGGTGAAGGTTATAACACTATGTTTGAACTTAAACCACAATTAATCTAGAAATTCATCAAGAAGTTGAACGAAGACCTGGGCCCTGTTTCTCAAAACTACAACTTGCAAATCTATAAGTGAAAAAAGCAACAATTTTACAATTTCTGTTTTTGTTTCAAATATATTTTACTTGTAGATTTGAAACTTGTAGGTTTGAGTAACAGGGCCCTGTACTAGAAGCTTAAATAAGGCGATAGTGATTTTTTATGGAACTGTCGGTTTTGCTAAAGAACACGGGATTGAACTCGGGTCGAATGCACTAGTTTCGAGAACAACCATCTTCTCATCATCAGAATTCGTTTGCACCACTGCGGAGCCTGCCAGTCTATAGTCAAACATCAATATTGAACCAATGGTAATAGTTGACCGAAATTTGCTGTAATTGGTTATCTATTTTCAATTTTATACTCATGTTTTTTCCTATCTTCTATTTTTCGTACTTTTTGACAAGATTTTGTCTTGAAGACTTTATAAAAAAGGTCAAAAAAGAATCGAACTAAAACTAAAACATAAAACTAAAAAAATTACCTTAATCAATACTTAAAATGGAAGCTAAATTAAAATTTGTACAATAACCCGAACTAGGATTTAATCAAGAGCTGAACTTTATGCCGAACTGAACTTAAAACTAATTTAAACAGAATTCGAACTGAACTCAAGCTGAATTAAAACTAAAATAGAACTAAGCTTGAATTGAACTTAAACTGGGGACTAATTCTCGAAGGCGTAATCGAGTTTTTCTTTGATTCGAAAGCAATTTTATCTCTAATTTTTTAAGTCGAGACTGAACAAATCGCAATTATTTTTTTAGTGTTGCAAAGCATTTATTTGAAAACACTGAAAAAATACTTTCGATTCCTTTCAGTATCTACTCAAAGACTAAGAAATAAAATGGCTTTTGAATCGAAAAAATATATACGATCACGTTTGTCAGTATGAAGGTGGAAGTACATAACACGCGTTAGTTCGTCGACGAGTATAGTGTGTTTAAAAACTTTAGCGCGTAAAAAATTGCAAGTTACACAATACGCGTTACATAAGCTATTCCTGTCACCAGTTTTTTATTTGTTCGGTTTTTTGTGCATTGAAAAGGGATTCGTAAGTATATGAAGATTTTATTGAATTTATTCTTTTCATATAAATATTGTATGTTTTTTAAGCTCTTCAATAATTTTTTCTTTCATGATTCACAAATTTATTAAATTATGCTTTTTATTGTCAGCTGATTATATACATATATATATATATATATATATATATATATATATATATATATTTGTTCCATTTACTCCTGCAAGGAGCATAGGGCCGCTTACGGTTTCGGTAATCAGGTTTTTTTTTAAGATGAATGACTGATTGGGCCAAAGCATCCGATCCTGGTGTTGGGGCTGCCAACATCACATCCAGGCATGCTAGGATCGGTTATGTTATTGGTTTTGTTGATTGGCGCCAATTGCTCGCCACGACGTTACAAGGATTACAGGCAAACTCGGGATTTGGTGGGAGCTCGAAAGACCCTTCGAGACTCTCCCCTTGTAACCGCTGACTGTCCGCGACTGCCAATGGCAGCTACTCCACATATCTGCGGAACGTACCACTATCCGCAACCTGTGACGCGTCCTGTAGCACTCAGCTATGCTTCCCATAAGCAGACAATATTTTATACATCATCAAAACAATGACAATGTATAATATGCTATCCGCAAGGGCGATTACTTGTCAAAAATACACAACGCGCTAAAAAGTTCAAAGTTAACCAACTTTCTAGCGCAAACGCGTCAAAATATTTTGCGTGTAACTTGTTCTATGAAAATACACTAGTTAAACTTTTTTTGACAGATGTCTACAGAGCGCGCGCGCACTAACGCGTGTTATGTACTTCTACCTTTAGCCCCCTGCATTTAAATTGAAAAGGAATTACTAAAGCTATGATCACACCTACTAAATATTTGACGTCCTACTCGCAGCCAATAGTTTTATCATAAAATTGTTTGCTTTTGAAAATGTTTGGCTAAATCAAACACCATTTGACAGTTTCTAAATAACATTATACAATTATCTTCTTACAAATAAAGTTTAGTAAATTAACAGAAATTGTTAAAAATAAAGCTAAAGTTTGATCAATTTACTGGTCCCGCTATATTTGGATTTTTTTTTTGTCAAAAATTTGTTAGGTCTGAACATACCTTAAGCTTAAATAAAAATAGAATTTAAACTTAATTTAAAAAAAAAGTTTCAAATAGCACATTTGTTGGTACATATAATTAAATTTCGAAATAATTTTATTTCAAAATCTCTAAATATAAACTTTTTTTTTCTTAAATAAGAAGATAATCACTTCTTTTCAACTCTCTTATATTGGATAAAATAGAAGATACTTTAAAATATTTCCAAAATAATTTAACAAATAGAAAACCTACTGTTGATGAATTGAAATTTTAAATGTTTCAATTGAACACTCATGTTGTAACAGACAAGTGTTTCGAAATGTTCTGTCTGTCTGGTAGTCTATCTACATATCTATCTAATAAAATACAGGAGAATAAGCATGACTGTGTGTGTATTTGTGTTCAAATGCTAATAACTCAAGTACCGAATGATTTTAAAAGCCAATTTTCCATTAGAAAACATTTGGAGCTAAGTTAAGTACAATAGAAGAAGCATAAAAAAAAACAACAACAAGAAATAACAGGGCGGACAGACGGAAATGCAAGTAATTGTGAAGAGATGAAGAACTAGAACTTATACTGGTACTAAAATTACTGCAAGTTCTTATTGCTACAAAAAAAAAAATAAACATTTGGAAAGTAAAAAAGGAGAAGGGAGATAAAAAAGCAAGAATTGTATCAAGAAGAATCTGTAGAAAGTTTGAAATGGAAAATAAGAACGTTTCATTAAAGTTTTTTTAAGGTAGACAAGGATAACTATATACCAAACTAAAAAAGGTAACACGATTTTAAATAAAACTGCAAAATAAATTTCGGTAGAGAAAAATGTAAGAAGAATTACAGGGAACACTTGAATAATAGCAATATTTTTTTAATTCTATTTTATTAGTTTTTCAAATGATTTATTTTTTAAATTTAAAACCATTCGATCACTTCGAAATCGATAATTTTTTAATCTTATGTATCTTAAATGTCGTTTCACCCTGTTAAATTTCATTGAGTTATGTGCCGTTTCCAAATGACAGGCAATTCAGTGTGTATGAATAGCGTTTTAGAAACAGAGTGCTTTTCAAAAAATTTTTTTTAAATTTAAAAAGTACTTCGTAAACTATATTCTATTAACCATTATGTGCGCACTTAGGTACCCGGGTACCTTTGGCGTTTTCAACTAAATTTTTTCATTGAAATTGATAATTCCTAAGTCTTAAACCTCTTGAGAACTACTCACCAGGGCTGTGAAGTCGGAGTTGAGGTTTTTGTACCGGAGCCGTATTCGGAGTCGAGGTATCCACAAAAACTCTCGACTCCAAAATTTTTCGGCGTACAAAATTAAAACAAGTTTTCAAATATTTTCCAAAATAAAATTCTTTGAAATTGGCGATGCAATATTTGAAAAATTGATTTGAAATTTTTACAGAATAATTTTCTTGCTGTTTTAAACCCTCTAATGCCTAAGAGTGCCTCAAGGTATGCTTTACAAAATTTCTACTGACATAGTGGACGTCAGTAAATTTATTAATTTCCATTTTATAACAATTGCATAAAGATCTAGAAAAATATTTGTAGAAGCTTCGAAAACTCTTAAAAGCTCTTAAAGCATTGTAAACAATCTCGAACACAATGCTTTTGTTCAAAGTGCAAACTTTATTTATGATGCTCAAATAATAAAATTTTTTCATTAACAAAACCAAATATTTTGAATTTTTTTTTATTACTTTTTATTTTCAATACAAACTAACAAACAGAATTCTCAAAAATAAATGTGTTTTTATTACTAGATACCCAAGGGTGCCTCAAGGTACTCCTAGATGTTTTCTCACCTGGACCGTAAACGACTCATCGTACTGGCTTAAAAATATTTTTTTTGAATTCAGGGGCCCAAAAATACCTTAAAAAAATTGTTTTCATAATATATTCCCATTTATTCTAAAACTTGGCATTAGATGGTTAACCATTTAAGGGCCATTATTATAACTTGGCGTTAGCTGTTATCCGACAGTTAACAGACGCTTTTTGACAGATAACACATTATTATCTGTCAATTTAATCTTAACTCTAGCCAACTTCAAGTTGTAATAATGGCCCGAAAAGGTACTGCATTAAAAAAAAGAATTTAAAGTTAAATAAGCACCAGTCTCATATAAATTTTTCATCAATGCAAGAGTAGGAGTCCATGTCGGAGTTGAAGTCGGAATTAAAAAATTTCCGTTGTTGGATTCGGAGTTGGAGTTAAATCTTTTTTCCAGATAGAATGCAATTTGTCCAGTTAAAAAACTTCATTTAATTTTGTAAAATTAGTTTTGTTATTAATTATACATATTTATTGATGTTTAGAACAAAATCATATACTAAGAAAAAATTGTAAGGAAAAAATTTCTAATTTGCAGACAGACTTTTCAATTAATGAGATAGAAAGAGAGGTTCTTTCAAAAATGCGATAAAAATAACGTACAAACTTATATGAATTGATCTCGTTTGTTAGTCATGCTAACTAGCAATACTTTTTGTGCAAGGACTTAACGTATTTCTGATGATCTTTATGCATAAGATTCCATTCATATGGCCAAATAAAGGCTACAATATTAATGAGACTAAATTTTGATCAAAGTTGCAAAATGTTCCAAACATTTTTGCTTACAACTAAAGTAATAGAGTTATTAAATTCTTGAAATAACAATACAAAAAAAATATATGTGGGTAAACAAAAAGTTATCAGCCATGTTCGGGAAATCGTTTCGAGTGAAATCAAAATCGAACAAACTTTTAAAACGATCCAGTGTATCTTAAAATAAAAAAAACGATTCGATCCATAACATGGCTGTTTATGTAAATTTTTATTTGATTTAATTTAATATATGTGCCCCGGTCTATGAAAAGGTGGTTTATGACTCAAAAACAAAATTTCGAAAAATCAGCTGTTAAATATAAACAATGCAGTTTCTCGGTAAAAAAGTGAAAAATAATTTTTTTAATTCATAAGCCACCTTTTTTTAATTTCAATGCTTCTTCTTCAACGTCTTCACTCCGCAAAGTTTTCGCTGAAATGAATACATTTAGCATTAGACGCCAAAAAAAGTTTGACAAATATCCAACATGTCTGCCAAATATTAAAAACTTTTAATATTTCTACAAACATTGCTTCAAATGTTGTTAAATGTCCAAACAGCAAACACCCCAATTAACAATTAAAACAATATTTGAACAAACGTAAAATTTTTATATGTTTGCCAAGCCATTTGTGTGGTTTATTTTGCCCTTTAAGTGCTTATCAAAGTGTCCAGCTATTTTTTCAAAATCCAGGTGAATTTTTTCTATTGTCCAGTTATTTGACTTTTGGTATCTGGCAACCCAATACCCGGGCAACTTTACGTGCTTTATATGGGAATGTAGCCATTGTATTTTCGAACTACTGCAGGAAATATTGCTGCTGTAGTGCGAAGAATTGAAGAAGCCGCCAAAATGTCGATTCTTTGTCGTTCAAAAATTGTTGGCCTTTGTGCTTTGACTACTTGAAAAATTTTACGTAAGCTTACGTGCCTGTAAAATACAGCACATGCAAGAAATAAAGCTAAACGACCATGGTTTGCGTCACATTGTTGCTAAGTGGGCTCATTTAAAACTGGCCGCA
The DNA here is from genome assembly GCA_930367215.1 of Pollenia angustigena. Lineage (NCBI taxonomy): Eukaryota > Metazoa > Arthropoda > Insecta > Diptera > Polleniidae > Pollenia > Pollenia angustigena. The sequence goes on along the minus strand of OV884059.1, from coordinate 119,863,353 downwards.
GATGAACATTTTTATCAAATAATTTTGTTTTGTGTTGAAGCTCCTTTCTGGGTAATGGCGTTAAGAAGCGGAATTGCCGTATTTGGAGCAAAGACAATCCTCAAGCCGCTAACAAATCACCATTTCATGCATTCAAATTGAAAGTTTGGCGTGGTTAACAGTCTGGCAGCATCATTGGTCCTTATTTCTTTCGAAATGAATAAGGAGCTTCCCTTGCGGCGAATGTCGAGTGCTATGGAGCCATGCTGAATTAATTTTGTTTCCAAAAATTAATCAGCTAAACATTAGCGACATTTGGTTCCAACAAGAAGGCCCTACTTACCATACAGCACACTTAACATTCAATTCATTGCAAAAACAATTTGGTGATAACTTTATATCCAGAAATGGTCCGGTTTACTGCCCCTCGTTCGTGCAAAAAACGAGGTAAAACCTACTTTGAGTCCGCGAAATAACATCAGTCTTGAAATAAAACGAAGGATAATGCTTGAAAACAGTTTTTATTATGGACTAAGCAAGTATTTCAAAAGTAGGGCAACTTCAGAAAAACAAAACCCCTTGCTATACGCAGGAGGAAACATGGATACTTGCGAAAATGTATGAATATGTGTAAGGTTTCTTTGAGAGAAAAATAATTCGTAAAATGTATGGGCCCATTCACAAAGAGCATACGCGAATAATTCATTAGCTGTATGAGATTTACACCTCTGTCAACATAGTAAGACGCATGAAAATACAATGGTTTCGCTGGTTGGAACACAGCAGAAGAATGAACGCGGTTACTCCAGAATGAAAGACATTCGCATATCTATATGAAGGAAAGCTTAAACGGGGAAAACCTAAAAATCCCTAGTGAATCCAACTGTACACAACGTACAAAAGATCGAAGTGCATTTTTAGGCAGGTCGAGACCAACTTCAGTTTGAAGTACCATATAATTAAAGCAATTAATAGTCCATTAATATTTTACAGCGTTTTGATATCTTGTATGTATTCTACGCATCTTCCATGAAGGTACCAGGCAGCCTTGGAGCGCAAGGTATTTTTTTGCAACGCAGGGTATATCTTTTGTACCTTAAAACTCATTTCACCCTGTTGAAATTCATTCAGTCGAATGTAATGAACTGAGAAAATAATTATTTCATTTTTGAAGTTTAAAGACAAGTTACGGTCAAAATAACAAGCAAAATATTAAGCAGATGGATAGAATTGCATACAACAAGCGAACATATCATGAAACTTCTACTTTACCAGCACCCACACACACACACACATGAACACTTTAGTAACTCACACATTGTCACTTTCTTTCAGCAATTGTATATAGAATGATGATGTCAAGTCAGTTAACTTGACAGTCAGTCTGTCTTTTAGTCACTCGTTTAGAGTAAGGGTTATTAAGGATCTGGTTTCCTGGTAGTTTATTGGCATAAAATGAGCTTTTGGCAATTTACACCTCTTGTCTTAATTCGAAACGTGTTGAAATTGCAATAGTTAGAATTTCATTTAAAATTTTGTTGTTGCTGTTGTTTTTTAATGCTATACAAGGGTGCTTGCTGTAGTTTCTTGTTAAAGTTGGTGTTAGTATTAGTGTTTTGTTGTTGTTGCTGCTGATGTTTGCTCTTTTATAATTTGGTAAGACGTTTATGGTATTAACATAGAATATACCAACATTAAGGGTAGGGGTAACAAAAGTAAAGAGCAGAGCTGCAGTATTAAGTAAAAGCATATTAAAGATAGATCATTCAATGGCACAGATATAAAAGGCGCATCTGAAACCAAAACATTTTAAATAGCCCCTTTTTTTGTTGATAACAACATCATTGAATACAATTCGCAGATTACGTTACGGCTTTCAAGTCTCAAAACATTTTTAAGGAAATTTGTAGGGACTCATTTCGTGCAGAACTTCTCTGTCCATCGTAATTATCTCAGTATTTCATCACAACCCTTATAAAGCCCACTCATGAAATATTCAAACATTTGGTGGAGGATTTTAAGGATTCGACACCAGCCGAATTTAGCACTCTGACTTATTTATAAATGAGATCCTTAATTTATAATTATAATACGGGATAAAAATCCCGGCATCCCACACATATTTCGGGGGAAAAATACCGTTAAACTTTTGCGGGAATTCCCGGGATTTTTATGGCAACTTTACTGCAAGATATTTTAGATTAGATTCTGAAAATGCAGTAACATTTGAATGCAGCAATTAGTAAAAAGACGCTATTTCATTAAAAAGGGACAAGTTTTCTTATTGACTCTTCTCGATTAGAATTTTAAATAGGCTGTCAAGCGGTTCTCTAAATGTTTATTCTGTATTTAAATCCTATTTTTATACCCTCCACCACAATTAGTTGTGAAGAGGGTATATTAAGTTTGCCATTCCGTGTGAAACTTTTTTATTATTCATCTCAGACCCTATAAAGTATATATATTCTGGGTCCTTGAGTAATTTGTCCGTCTGTCTGACCGTCTGTTGAAAACACATTCACTTTCGAAAAACTCAAAATAAATAAACAAACTTGGTGTCAAATTGCTTGTAGTTATCCTAAGCAGTTTGGGATTGAAATCCAGCAAAATCGGTTTAATAGGATCTGAGCTATGAATCAAAATGTGGAACCACCACCTAAAAAAAATTGATAATTTTGTTACAAAAACTAACATAAATGGTGGAAAAATGCACAGAATGATATAAGATTTCGCAACAGTTCGTTTTATTTAACTGGAAATCACGCTGTAAAATTTCTTGAAGATCCGTCCATGATTTACCCTAGGCCCCATATAAGCCCTACTCCCGGAAAACAGTATAGTAAGTCTAAAACCCTAACTAACAATGCAATCATAACAAATTTTGGCACGTCACAGTTAAATAGGACTATAAATGAAACTATTAAGTTTCGTGAAGATCGGTCCATAATTTACCATAGGCCCCATATAAAACCTACTTCCGGAAAACAGTTTAGTACGCTTAAATCAGTAAAAAATAATGCTGTCATAACAAAATTTGGTACATCACAGTTTTATTGAACGAGAAATAAGACTTTAAAATTTTGTGAAGAACGGTCCATCATTTACCATAGGCCTCATATAAACCTTACTCCCGGAAAACAGCTTAGTAAACCTAAATCCGTAAAAAATAATGCTATCATAACAAAATTTGGAACATAAAAGTTTTACAGGACTGGAAATAAGACTGTGAAATTTCGTGAAGATCAATTCATAATTTACCCTAGGCCCCATATAAACCTTACTCCCGGAAAACAGCTTAGTACGCCTAAAAACGTAAAAACTAACGCTATCATAACAAAATTTGATACATCACAGTTTTATAGAACTAGAAATGACACTGTGAAATTTGGTGAAGATCGGTGCATAACTTACCATAGGCCTCATATAAAGCCCACTCTGGTAAAATAATTAAATACGCGGTTTGTTTGCGCTGCTTAAAATATGAGGTTTGGTGTAAGAAATCATGATCTTATTTTTCACGTCAATCCGACGGTGCCTAGCCGTGCCGGGTGGGACCCAAAGTTCCCCATATTATAAAAAAAACATATTTTCTATCAGATCTTTATAGTTACACTAGTTGAAAAGCCGAAAATCAAAAATATGGCTTCGTTACGATCTTCCGCAGAGAAAGTACTTCAAGTGTGCCAAATTTTAGCTTCCTATGTCATCAGATGGCTTCAGAAAGTTGCGGAAAGAATAGGACATACATGCAAACATCCTGACATACTAAGAAATTATATATTGTATAGATAGATTAACGTATGCTCGCGTAACTCAAAAACTCTTTAGTTTATTGAAAAACTAAAAAAAACCGAAATTCCTCAATGAAATTTACTTAAAGAAAGTTGAAATTTGTTTCTTTATGTTGGCTTTGGTTTTCGAGATATACCGTTATTTCGAAAATTAAGGAGGTTGCACAACATATATTCGCGTAACTCAAAAACGCTTTAGTTCATTGAAAAACTAAAAAAAACGAAATTCCGCAATAAAATTTATTTTAAGAAAGGTGAAACGTTTTTCTTATATGCGCAGTCGTTTTAGAAACATAATTTTTTTTCTGGAAAAAAAAATAATTTTGTTATTAAAATTTCGGAATTATTGTTTTTAAAAATTAATAAAAAGTTATGCTTCTAATTTTATGCAGACGTATAAAAAACAACATTGCAAACAAAACAAGCTATAAATGATTAAAATCTGTAAACAACTTTTGATTTTATGTATTCACAAAAGATGTGGCGGTTTAACAAAATTCTTAAATTAATTAAAATTTTTCGTCTTTTGTGAATACATAAAATCAAAAGTTGTTAACAGATTCCGGGAATTCCGAGAATCCTTGGGAAATGGAAAATTAAGTTCCGCTTTCCCGGGAAAAGAAAAACTGTTGCTCAAACGCTAGACTAATGGCTAAGTTCACCAATTAATTTAAATATCAATTCATGTTTAAAATTCGTCTTTCATGTCAAGTAAAAAAGAAAATTTTATATGAAAAACTATTTTTAAATATGAATTGATATTTAAATAGAATTGGTGAAATAAGCACTAAATATTTCTATTAGATTATTTATTTATTAAAAGACTTTAATTTTTTTAAATTTATAGATACATTTGTAAAATAAAAATTGATTTACAAAATAATATTTTAAGAGTTTTTTATTTTTGCAAGTTAACAAGTGTAGATTTTCACACTAAAGAATTTACGAAAAAAAATTAATATCATTAACAAAATTTACATAATAATAAATACATATTGGGATTTTTTTTATTGTTTTTTTATGTACCCTACATTATAGCAAGCGGCAATTACTATTATTAGCTCCCCTAGATTCTATAAGAATCATTACAAATTGCTTTCACTTATGTCTATCCGCACCTAATAGCTTTGATTAATTCCAACGTTTGTTTTCTTTTTTTACACTTACGCGTCGCGAAGTATGTGCAGGGCAACCTTGACTTCGACTTCTTTGAGGATTCCACCCAATTTTAGACTTGGTTACATCGCCATTAGGATTCATTTCTGTTTTCGGCGGATGATCTCAGTTCTAATAGAAATTTGGTGTGTTCTTTGCCATAGGCTTAGGTTTGAGATAGTAACTGGCCAAAAGATTTTTAATTTTCTTCAAAAGCAGCAGCTTATGAAAGTTTAAACGCTATTAGTATCTCTAGTTGCCGCGTTCAATGATTCGCATCCATGTAGTAACGCAGATTGAACACATGCATTAAATATGCTACAGTTGGTGTTCAGTGAGATGTGATCAGCAGATGGTGTTGAGTCTTCTAAGCGTTTGTTTGGGGACACTAATTCTGTTTTTTTTTCGTCTTGAACTTTAAATAAAATGGCCGATAACTCAAAAGGATTTATAGAAGTACTAGAAAATTCATTAGTGATTATAGAAGTTTACAACAAGGTCTTAACAATCAACTTATGGTGTTTTCTTTTCTACAAAAAAGTGTGACATTTTATTTAAAAAAATGCAATTTGGTGTCTGTTTCATAAAAATTTTGCTTCCAAAAAAGGGTGAGTTTTTTAGAATAAAATAAGCCACCCTTTTCGGAAGTAAAATGTTTAAGAAACAGACTCCAAATTGCATTTTTTTTAAATAAAATGTCACATTTTTTGTAGAAAAGAAAACACCATTAGTGTTAAATATAAACTGATATTAACACTAAAATTGACAAATATTTATAAATGAAAAGTTAATGTTTTCTTTACTCCAACATTCAGACTAACTTGTCGTATTTTCTCTCATTATCTTTCCCTAAGCTGAATTTATTTTAAGTCCTTTTCTTGCTGCTTCCAGATCCAATGTTTGGTTTGTCCTCCTTATCCTCGTATCTGTGTGAAAGAAGACAGAAGTCGTTCTTATAATCTGGTTATTCTAGACTGTCATTAAATTGAGGCATTAACTTAAAGTGAGGGAATATTATTATTTACTTACCTGTTACACATGTTTGTTTAAAAGACTTTTCAGCGGCTGATATTTATTTTCACAAGTAAGAGTACACCTTTTAAACAAATAACTGGATCTTCAAAGCAACAGCATAAAAATTTAAGCTTTTTTTAAACACTGGTTTATACTATTTGAACAAGAACTGAACTTTACTATAACTGAACCAGAACTGAAGTGAGCAACAAAACTAGAACCGCTTCTAAAATAGAACTGGACAAGAACTTAAGAAAAACTGATGTATAAAATAAATCTAGAATCGCTTCTGTCAAGCTAATTATTTCGGAATTTTGTATTAGTGATACCCTCTTTAAGCTTATATAGTCTTAAATTAATAATTTTTTAAAAAATTTTGCAATAAATAAATAAATGTATACAATTGCAGTCGACTCTAATTGACCATAATTGCTATATTGTTATTTTTTTTTTATAATAAATCCCCCAAAAATAGCAACTAATCCATTTAGCCATAAAAACAAAAACTGAAGCTGTTGCTGTTACAATGGAAACAACAACAACAAATACTATAAACAACATGGTGAAAACATTTTCCATTTTATCAACTAGTAATTCCCACTGGTAATTAGATTTATTACATTAATTTGAATTTTCAACTGGTCACACAAGTCCTGTTTTCAAAAAGAAGCACACAAACAGACACACACACACAATGACAACATCATCCACTAAAACCACTACTACGTTCAAACAATTAGTTTGTATTGCAGAATCATGTCCTTCAATAGGATTCATGTAAATTCATGTAAATAATTTTATCCACTGAATATGTTTTTTATTTTTTAGCCAGAGCCTTCTCACTCTCTTTTTCATTCGAACCCTGAGTTTATTTCTGTCGCTGTGCAAAAATTTTCAAATTATTTAATTTTCAAAATGTACAAATTCTTTAACACTAACAGCAAACTCCAAAACAATAGACTGCGTTCACTACTAGAAGTAGTAGGGTGTTTTTTTATTTGGTTGAAAATGATTTGTTTATAATAGAATAGTATAATTTAATATGTCAGCATATTAAAACTGGCAAATTTGCATAAATCTCATACATCATGACTTAATTTTGTTGGTCAAATATTTGGTTTAAATTATTTGTTTTATAAAATTCAAATAAGGACATATGCCATGGAGTTTTTTTTTTCTGTTAATTTGCTTGTGATGATGTATCTGTGAACATTTTCATTTTGATTGATGATCATTGGATAAAATTTTGCGGTATTGCATGAAATTGAATTGAGAAGTTGAAATGTGGAAAAATACATAAGTACATGTATATATTTTTTTTAAAGTTAAGTTTTAAGTTAAGTTTTAATATAAAAATAATGTAAAATAATGATAGAAATAATAACTATGTATATGCCTAATTAAATCAAGAGTGTGATATGGCGATCAGAGCTGTGAAGTGTTTTTACCGGAGTCGGAGTTCCTATACAAACTAGTGACTCTGACTCCAAATTTTTTCGAGTGCACAAAAAAATTAAGAGAATTTTTCAAATATCTTCCAAACTAAAAATTCTTCAAAATCGGTGACGTATTATTTTAAAGTTCACTATGAATATAATTCATTCAAGAACTTAAATTAGATAATATATATCGGGTGATTTTTAAGCTATTATCTTTTTGGCAACACTGGTTGAAACAGCTGACGCACGTTTCGGGTTTGTTTCCCTGTCAAACATCTTCAGTTTGGTCTCTAATTTAACCATGAATCGTCTTACAAACGAACAACGCTTGCAAATTATTGAATTTTATTATCAAAATGCGTGCTCCTGTAAGAAAGTTCATCGCGCGCTTCTTCCGTTTTATGGTCAGTTTAATTGACACACTTAAGCGGCTATTCGGGCTATTGTGACTAAATTTCGCACCAAATTTCCATTGCTGGACACGCTTACGTAGAGTGCGAAGTGAAGAAATTATCACAGCTGTATCGGCCAGTGTTAATGATGACCATCAATTATTGATTCGTCGCCGTTCGCAGCAATTGGGCCTCTGTTACTCAACAACGTGAGATGATATCCAACTTTTTTTTGCCCAAAATGCAAGAGCTTGCATGACATGTGGTTTCAACAAGACGGTGCCACATGCCACACAGCACGCTTAACAGTGGACTTATTGAGAGGCGAGTTCGGTGAACATTTTATTTCAGGTTCGGGACCGGTCAATTGGCCGCCTAGATCGTGCGATTTAAAGCCTTTAAATTTTTTTTTTTGACGCATTGGAAGACAACATTGAAGCATTTATTCATGAGATACCGGCCGAAATGTTGGAAAGAGTATGCCAAAATTGGACTAAGCGGATGGACCATTTGAGGCGCAGTCACGGTCAACATTTGCATGAAATAATCTTAAAACATTAAATTATATGGACCGTACTATCGATTCAAATAAAGATTTCATGATTTTTTCTGAATTTTATGTGTTGTTTTTTAAAACTTTCCTTTAGCTCTTAAAAAATCATATATGTATGGTAATAAATTAAGTGATTTTGGTATTTTATTTAAAATTGCAGGCAAGAGTCTATATTGTATTAGCAGAAATAAAAGTAATAGAAAAGGCGTCATAACGCTGATCATCAGGGTCAAAAATTGAAATTATGTCATCAAATCGGCATGACTGAATTGACAAATCGGAGTCTGCTTATTAAAAAATGAAATCAGTTCGATGACTCAATAACAGCGGAGAAAGGACTCATTAGGCTCAATTTAATGACAAACTGTCCTTAAACTAATTCACTGGCCCATCACACATTAGACTAATTTTAAAGGGAACAATTTTTGTTCCATCAATCACACACTGTAGTAAAATTATCTGGCATAAAATGTGAACGTGTACAAAATTTATTTGTTTTTGAAAATGTGCATGTTCTTGTTTTGTGCTGCTTGTGCGTGGTTGAAGCCGGTTGAAACTTTACGCCAACGAAAAACCATTCCTTTCACCTCACTTGCCTACAAACTGCCATTTTACGCCAGCATAATAAGTCTAGTGTGTGATGGGCCATTTGGATTGACTTAAATCAAAGTGACAGAATATTATTATTTACTTACCCGTTAGTTACACATGTTTGTTTCACTTTTGTTGTATTCCGCCCTTTGTTTGCATAAGAACTCTCAATTATAAGGCACCAGTAGCATGCCCGATATGGTTTTCCTAATCAGTCTACTTTGAAAAATTTATGTATTAAACTAAATAATTTAAACAAATAGAAAATGGGAATTTTCGGTTCTGATTTTACTTTTTAAACATGAAAATAATACCCAAAATGCGGCATCGAATTGAACATTGATGTCACAATTCTGTTGTGAGGGCATCATCAATATGACGATGCATTTGTCTATGATTGTATACTCGACGTTTGGTCTAGTTGGAAAAGGTTTGTGGTCTGTTGTTAATTAAACACGCTTGGCTGAATTGCGGGAATTTTAGTCATTCACTAATAAAGTTATTGACAGAAATTCCCGTCAACACTGAAAATTTAACAATAAAAGATGCAACTCCAATCTTTCCTGAGAATATCCAGAAAGCTGCTTTGATCGCTACGGCACACACTGGTTCAAGAGCCGCATTAATTTTTTTTCATGTTCGCCGATTTGGATAATTTTTTGGTATTTTGTTGCCAGATATCTGAATACATATCATGATTTCGTAATATAAGCCTGATATATTTATTATTTGTTTGGACAGACAAGCTTAAAGTTCATATATGTTCGCTTGTTTAAAATGGCATGCAAATTTAATGTATATTCAATCTTTTGGTACAATCACAGTAAACTTATCATTTGACTTTGTTGTATATTTTCGTAAATTACAATTGTCATAGATGAGATTTGCAATAAAAAAGGTGGAAAAGTGCCATATAAAAAATTTCGTAGAACAAAAAGTATAAACAACATCAAAATTTCAATGTTCATCAACTTCAGTGGACTGCATCTTTTTAGCGCTGTTTAACGACCCATTTATAAATAGATTTCGCTTAAAGCTGCAAATCAAAAAATTGGAGTACAATAATGATGTTAAAAAATTATTAAAAGACTATGCTCATATAACTTATTCAAGTGGGCGGATCACACAAATGATTATGAGTGTTTAAAAATGCTATGTGCCAAAAAAACAATGCCGTAGGTCAAAATTTAATTTTTACTTTGATTTTTCCATTTTTTCTTGATTCAAACAAAAAAGGCCTGTGTGCCATGCTTCATTATCCTACGACAACTTTTTCTATTTTTTTGCCGCTTGTTCTATGAACTTCAACCAATGTTCGGCATTGTCACGGACACAAGCCTTCGTAGAACGATACGAATACGATATGTGCACAACAAAACATACACTAGATTCAGACGGTAAGTTTTTCCATGTTTTTTGGTGATTATTGACGAACGGTGTAGAGAAAAAAAATCAAATTTTCTGTTCTCTGTTCCTATTTTTATATTTTCCTTTGCACAAATTCTTTTTTTTTGTTATGTTGCTTCATTTTATTTTTTATTCAATGTAGCAACATCTCTTTACAATACATAACAGGGAGCGCATTTATATTGCATGTATTTACAAAAAAGCAATTAAAGAAGAATTACCGATAACTTGAAAAAGTCAACCATTTTAAATTAATTAATTAAAACCAGTGTTCGAAAATAAACAGTACATTATTTAACGTTCGGTTCACACACCCAGGAACGATATCTATTTTTTTAGTGATTGTGTAGACATACACAACCCTTAATAACGTTCGTAACTATTTTCAAGAAAGAACCGAACATTATATAATGTTCGGTTCTTCGTTAAAAAACAGAACAATTGTAGTGATACTGTAGACAAACATTATATTTTAATGTTCTATAATGTTTTTTTCGTGTGTGTATTTTGTTTTTGTAAAAAATTTTTGGTTTTTTTTTTTCTGCAAAAAGCGACGAACATTAACGAGCCGAACCGAACACATTGAAGTTCGTGGATTTTCAAAAAAAAAAAACCGAACGGAATTAAATGTTCACATCTTTTGTTGAGTTTGATAAAAACAGTAATATTTTTGTGTTCGAAAGATGACTAACAGGGAAACGTTATTTTTTTAATGATTTTCTACACAAACACTATTAGCGTTTGTATTTTCCACAAATCTACCGAACCGAACAATTAGAAACGATATTTAGTGTTTATTTTCGAACACTGATTAAAACCTTTTCTTTAGCTTCACTTTGGAAAATGAAATCTTGTAACGTTAATTTAACCTCTTATACTCAATGCAAGTGTATGAAACTTTGCAGGCATACATATTCCCGATGCCAGTACACGAATACAGGGGCGTAGCCAGGATAAAATCTAGGGGGGCGGGCAAAATTTTTTAAAACCTTTTCTTTAGCTTCACTTCGGAAAATCAAATCTTGTAATGATAATTTAATCGCCTTATAGTCAATGCAAATGGATGAAACTTTGCAGGCATACATATTCCCGATGACAATACACGAATACATGGGCGTAGCCAGCATGAAATCTAGGGGGGGGGCAAAAATTTTTTTTGCTAAAATGCTTTTTTGACCACCTTTTACTCAATGCAAATGGATGAAACTTTGCAGGCATACATGTTCCAGATGAAAGTACACGAATACATGGGCGTAGCCAGGATAAAATGTAGGGGGGCGGGCAAAATTTTTTTTAACTGTTCTTTTTTAAGAAAAGCGTTTCTTAAACAAATTTTTTTTATATGTTCTTATTTTTATTTCTAATTTTTTTTTCAACTAAAAATATAATTAATTTTAAACTAAAATACTTTTCAAACTATTTTTTTTAATTGATAAAAAACTACTGATATTTTTTTCTTGTATTGTTGTACCTTATTCAGATTAACATAAATAATAAGAACATTTAAAAAAAAATTTTTTTAAGAAACGATTTTCTTAAAAAAGAACATATAAAAATATTTTGCCCCCCCCCCCCCCCCCCCCTAGATTTTATTCTGGCTACGCCCATGTATTCGTGTATTGCCATCGGGAATATGCATGCCTGCAAAGTTTCATCCATTTGCATTGAGTAAAAGGCGGTCAAAAAAAGCATTTTACCTTGTACTTCAACCCCACTGTAAATACTCGAATGTTCGTTATTAATGGCGATTTCTTTTCTGAGAAAAATGTTGCATTGATGTTACATGTTCTACATTTTTGTGTTCGTTTGTACAAAAAATACAACTGTGGGAAAATTTTTCAAGTTCTTTTGTGAATATGTTGATGAAAAACATGCAAAACATGTTGCATATTTTGCCCTTTCTTTAATTTAAGGTGTTCCCTGTTCTATAACTTTGGTACTTACTACTTTGTTTGTACACAAATGTTTTATTTTGTTTGTCATAATTCATACCGCTCATAATTTTGTAAAAAATTTATTTTTAAAACAAAATAAAAAAAATATTTACAAATTAAAATCAAACAAAATCTATTTATATTATAATCGTTTTAATTTTTATAAGCCATTGGTTTTGTAAATATTTGTTTCCAACCCGTAATAGCGTGCTTATATAGCTTTAAAAATCGCTTATTATGTACATTAATGATGAAAGTGTAATAGTTGTAAATAAAAGCACTAATTGTGTTCTATTGAAATTGCACAACATGTAACACTACGAGTCGTTATAGGTAACATTAGAAAATGTAACATGTATATACTGTAACATATTTTTCTCAGAAAAGAAATCGCCATAAGTTATCTCAATTTATAGTTAATAACTAAATTAATTCAGCCATATAGATGGTAACTATAGATAAGTAAGTAGCCGTTATGCGGCGAACTTTCTAGAGCCATCTAGACGTTACTAGTATCATCCACACGTCTGGGCTAGAGTATAAATAGGATCGCAAGAGATGGCATGATCATTTTAAGTTCAGACTTTGTCAAAAACGTATCACGCTGAGAAAATTATAATTGGTTGTGAATTAAAGCTATAAATTACGGTTGTTAAAGTGACTAAGTACTAAATAAAGTTGTGTTAATTATAGACAGTGTTTAAAGTGTTGTGATTATTTAGTTTTATTTAAAGTGCAATAAAGAACTCAAAACGGTTTATTATAAAGGAAATAAACCAAAACGTTATTGAAAGGCAGTAACGTAACAATATTTTCACTCGAAAAAATATAAATTTCAATATTTAATTTTCCTAATATATATATAAAATATAGCCTTTAAAATGATTTAACCCTAAAATGCTGCTACACTTGAACAAACATTCATACAAAATTATGAACAACTGTGTGGTGGTGTTGCATGCTGTTATTGATGACGATGTTTGCAAAAGTTTCTAATTTTGTGCAACCGGATATGAAGTGCTGTAATGAACAATTTTCTCTACCGGAAAATGCTTGTGACTCTTCATTTTCGTAATTTGTTGTACATTTGAGTGTTTGCTGCAAGTACTAGTGGCAGAGCATAAAAGCTAGTGTGTGTGTGAGTTTGTTTTATGATGAATGTCTAAACTACAATATGTATGTTTGTTTATAACTATGTTTGTATTGGCAATAGACCTTGTGTTTAACAGCAAACATTAGTTGGTTATCAAAGAGAGAGAAAAAAAGAAAAAACATTTTACAATTTTTGCTATAAACATTGTGCCACGTTGTTAGTGTGTCTTGTCGAAGCTAAAAAGCTGAAGCCTTTAGATGAAGTCACATTTTCATTAAAAATGTGTTTAGAAGGTATTTCATGTATTTCTCTACTAAACGAAAGTGTTCTTTTTGATTTTTTTGAAACAATTTTGTGTAGTTACTCACTGAAACACACAAACTATTTTATCTATGAGTTCGCCTTTGTGTTTGTATCTGTGTGTGTGTGTCTGTTTTCCTTTCTAGAAGTGTTAACAATGTTGAGTTTTGTGGTGTTTACATTTTGGTTAACAACATGTAACTCACTTATTGAGTTATTTGGTTTCATCATCATGCATTTTGAGTAAAAGGCAACCAAACAGTTTTTCTTCATTTGTTTGTTGCTTTTAAAGGGAGTCTCTTACTTGTACCTTTTTGTTTTGCCTTTCTTTAGTCCTTTTAGTAACCAGTTGTTTGTAATGAATGTTTAGGAATATTTTAAGCACTAGTAGATTTGCATTTAATGTAAAAAATTTTAAAAAGGGGTGCGAAGAAGCTTTAGATATTGCAATACAAGTAGTAAAAGATTTATTATAACAGGACCAATTTATTCTGAGTTTTGGTCAACAAACACAAGATATTTAAAGCTTAAATTTTATTTTTATTACTGACAGATTTCAAATAGAAAGTGTCGATTGTAGAAAAATTAGTTCAATTCTACTCTACTCGAGTAGAAAATTTGCAGTAGTTTATACCCACACAACAATACAGGGGCCAAATAACGGCATTCGATATCGATCGAAATTGCAATACAATTTACATGGGAATTTCGATCGATATCGAATGTCGCGATTTCTCGTGGTTTCTTAGGATGGATGAGTAGTGAAGGGTGTATTATGCGGTTGTGCTGATATGTATAACATATAAAAATATTGGTCCTAGACTAACCTTGTAGTATAGAGATCGAATAAGAATCTTTTATGAGTCGATGTTATGATGTCCATTCGTCTATCCGGCTGGTTTTCGGTCCACGTAAACCATGTGTGCAAAGTACAAGTATACACGTTTCGATTGCCATACGCAGCCTATTGAAAATGGTGAGAACCGGTGTAAAGCTTTACATAGCCCCCGTTCAAGCTTCTTTCTGGAATAAAGTCTTTGTGGGCAAAAACCATCTGGTATTTGAACTAAATTTGGTCCAAAAATATTTTATTGCAATCTAAATCGTCTAAATTTCCGTAGATTACGGTACTGTTTCCAGTTATTTGGTCCACCCTTCTAAGCAACAGGTTGTAAGATGAAAACATGCATGTTAACAGTTTGTTGTCAGACTAAAAAAATAAGTATTGATTGTGAATATTTTGCAAAAAAGGGGCTTTATGGTTGTTAATTAGTGCTATCAAAAAAGTAGAAGCGGTTGTATTTAAACTAAACCTATTGACGGCCATTTTCACCAAGTTCGGTTGTAATTAACCATCGGTTATAGCTGTCAAAACGTATTGGTAACCGGAACTTTAATTGAAAGTTAGTTTTAACCGAACTTGGTGAAAATGGCCGTAAAGCTCAGTTTCATGCTGTTAAATATTGAACATTTGGTCTTATATTTATTTAGTTGGTCTTCTTATTTAACAGTTCCAAATCAAAACCTTAAATTGTATTTGGGGTCACATAAATCTATGAGTATATGGTCAATTTGAAGCTAAAATTTTCTTTTTGAAAAGTTGTCATTGGATTTTAATTGAAATGATTTTGAGATTAAATTACATTTTTGTTTTTTTATGATCTACAATGTATGCTTTTAGAAGTATTTCCTTTTCTATCTGTAGTGAATTGTTTTCTAAGTATTGAAATTGTCTGCTATTTTGGAAATGTTTGTAACATTTTAACCACAATTTCAAACAAATTTCCTTTTAATTCGGCATCGTGTAACATTTGCAACTTAGTAAAAGTGTTAGAAGAAAATTTTTCAAATATTGTTTAAAATTCTTTTTGACCTAAGGCCGTTTTTTAGAGAATAATTTTTTACATATTTTTTTTTTTACTTTTTTGCTTGTAATTAAATTGATTTTTAATATTTAATTATAGTTTTATATATGATTTTTTTTTTTTTTTTTGAAAGTTTCTTAGATTTTCGTTTGCTATTTAGGTTTTACTATTGAAATGTTTTTTTTAGTAATTGAATTATTATAGAAAAGTGTTTTAATATAATTAAAGAGTAATTTATTTATGAAAAAAACAAGTTTAAAACGAAATTGCAAGAAATGTAAATTTTGCAAAAAATTAAAGAGAAGGAATTTATAGAAAAGTAATTATACGTGTAGAACTTTAGTTAGAAAAAATTAATCCCAGGATTTAATTGATGAAACAATGATATTTTGGATTTTAATTTAAATCTAAAGGAACACTACAATCAGGCGGCTCCGTGCAATAACTCCCAGGTGCAATAAGTTCCAGTGCAATAACTCCCAATGAATTAAATCCCAAAATAAATGAAATAAGTCCCAAACTGGAAAAAAGAAATAAATCCCAAAAAAATGAAATAATTTCCAAGTCTTAATCACAGAAAAAATTATTAGTAGTTTTTATTAATTAAAAAAATTATTGTAAAAGTATTAAAACTTAATTAATGCGATAATTGAATCAATTATTTTTTTTGTTGAACGAAAATTAAAAATATAATTTTGATTCAATTAACATTTTAGTTGTTTTGAAATAAATTTTGAATTAAAATAATAATCAAATAACAAAAAATTATTTCGTTTAAAATAAAATAATTTAAACTTGTGAAATTGTTGTTGGAAATTGTCGAAATCAATCAACACATTGCTTGAAATGGCAAAGTTTTTGATAATTTTTTTAATTAAATTTAAAAATATTATTTATTGAGAAAAAAATATTCAAAATATTAAATTTTTACAATTTTTAGTAATCAATATAATCATTTTGGTAATAGGTGCAAAATCAACAAATGGGTTGCTTGATTCTATGAATTTGGTATAAAATTGGTGATTGGAGAAAATTTTTAATTTTTTCTGTGAAATGAAACAAACCCTAACTTTTCGGAGTTATTTCATAATGAAATAACTCCTAAAGACATTAATGAAATAACAGTCCATCGAAAAGAAATGAAATAAGACCCAAAAAAATGAGACAACTTCCAAAGAAATTTATTATATATGTATTCGTTTTTCTTGAATATTTACATATTAGGTTACCAAATAACTAACATTGATTCCTCGACATTTTGACAACAAATGGGGTTTTTTATTATATCCTGACCTCCTGCAATGGCAACTGCCTGCAGTTTAAGCACGCCGGGTACAAGGATTACCACCTCTATGGTATAACAAACATCGGCTTCGCTAACTAAAGCAAACACCGGCTTCGCTAACTAAAGCTTCTCTGCATAGCAGGCCTTCGGCCGGGCGCAAGGATTTTCTCCTCTATGGTATAACAAACACCGGCTTCGCTAACTAAAGCTTCTCTGCATAGCCGGTAACCATAAGACACTGCAATTAGCAAAATTTTCTTCTTTGATAAACTTAAGTCATTGTATTCAAATAGTTTGAAATATCCCGTTATAAATACCGTTTAAAATTTTAAACAATTTTAAGAAATTGCAAATAATTGAAAATTAAAAAACTCCCACAAAAAAAAAAAGAAAAAACTCCCACAGCAAATGAAATAACACCGAAAACCAAAATAAAATGAAATAACTACCACGTTAATTTTTTCGGGGACTTATTTCATTTGGATTTTATTTCATTATGAAATAACTCACACCCAAAAAATGAAATAACTTCCAAAAAAATGAAATAAAACCGAGAGGGCTGGGAGCTATTTCATAATGAAATTACGCCCACATTTGTATGAAAAATTTTTGGGTCTAATTTAATTTTTTTCTTGGGACTTATTGCACCTGGGAGTTATTGCACGGAGCCCAATCAGACTACTCGTTATGGCAGGCTATTAGACAATTTCTAATAAAAACCTTAAAAGACGCGTTACTTCTGAAGCCCTATTAGACATGTTAATGCCATAAGAAAAGCATTTGAGATAAGAAAATGCTCTTCACTATTTAAAAGTGTTTCTCAAGTTTTTTTATAAAGTCTGTCATTAAGGCTGATTACATTAAATGAAGCTAAAGAAACCCTTAACATACACTAGCTGTTGGAATATCACAATGTTTGGAAGAAGATTTATTTTTAAAGAATGATATTTTTTTTAATCTTCTCAGCCAATTGACGCTGGAGTCCCACAAGGCAGCATCTTGGGACCTCTATTTTATTTAATCTATAAATCAGACATGCCAACAGACAGCCACTAAGAAATTTATACTTTTGATGATAATACAGCTTTTCATTATACGGAAAATATGTTTGCCAAAAATTGTTCAATAAAATAATTAATTGGTGTACATTAATTTTTTGTTTGCTGCAATGAATTTTTTTAATCAAAATACATAAATTTAAATGTTTGTGTATATGTTTTGTATTTTTAGTTAATGCAATTAATTTTTTATTTGACTAAATTTGTGTGGCATGACTCGAAAATACAAATTCGTTAATTAGTATTAACAATTCTTTTGCAGATGCAAAATTAGTAGAAAATTTAATTGTCTGAACGAATGTTTAATTAAAGATGATTTTCTAGTTTTTCTGTGTACACATCTCGCTACTCGGAGAAACAATTCTCCAAAAATTTGTCACTAATTAAATGATTAATCAAAAATAAAATTAGTTTTAATTAAAAATTTAATCAAGTGAATTAAACGTTGAAGCAAGTTAATTAAACATTAAAGCAAGTTAATTAAACGTTTAATTGATACTATTAATTTGTTTGCTGGTGCATATTTAATTAATTTTTTGGCATCAATTTTTATTTTTTTCTGTGCCTTCAGGAATACATAATTTAACTGGAAATATGGTAAAAGTAGTGGAAGATAAAGGCAAATGAGTAAAAATGTGTACATATAACATTCACATTGCGCCTATGGAAAAAAGAAAATAAATTAATAATTTAGACTTTTAACGTTAAAATACCATTTAGAAGTAATATTATCTGCCTGGCCCACAATATCGACAAAAATAAATTTTGGTTTTTTATTATTGTTTTTAAAATAAATATATGAAAGGAATGTTCTTGTTGAGACTGTGGGTAAGAATATAAATGTAGTGTAGAGCCATTTACATTAATTGGATTCAGTTCTTAGACTGGATTGTCAACTTCTTTTACTTTACGACTCTACACGCTTTTTTAATAAGCTGACAACTATCAGGTAAAGCGCGAATAATTAAAAAATATGAAGTTTAAAAAGTTTTTATTACTGCAGATCAGTGGCCGGTAAATTCCGCAGCTGCCTAAGCGTTAGATTTCTCTTCTTCAAGTGTTTTGGATGCCAAGTTCCTTACAATAAAAATAACTTAACGGGGGCAATATAAAAGCAGTTCATCTACGGGAATGCGGCTAGAGTTCTCAAACAGGTGTTTGAACGCGTCTCGAATTATCTGACAAACCGGGTCTTCTGTGTCGAAATTCTCGACAAAATCGAATATATTGGTTTCAATAAAAAAAAAAAATGAAGCCAGTGTACTTAAACATTCTATAATAGAGTTTGCTAAAAACCGTAAAAATTTTAAAACGCGGTTTCGGTTTTTAAATGATTAAAACCGGTCGGTTTCGGTTTGGTTTTCGGGTTTGTAAATATCAAAGTTAAACTTTATACATAAACATGTATTTTTGTTGCATGTATAAAATTTTTTGTATTTGTTTCAATTCAGGTACATACTTTTATTAGGCTTTAAGTGTGTATCTGGGCGAGGCCAGGCATTTTTTTTCCTTTTTTCCAGTTTTTTTTATATAATCATTAAGTATATTAGAACGAAACTTTATGTTTTCTTCAATCAAAGTGTTTTTACAAGATAATGAGAAAAAATTGTAAACACCGTGGGCGTCACAGTTGGCCAAATGAAAATGTTGTGCATATTGTATCCACCTAGGCCTGGCCAGGCCCTGCCCTATTATATATGTACTGCAGTAAATAATATCAAAATGAAACGTATCAAAAAGCATGCGCAACACATAAGAATTCTTTCTTTACTGTTTTTTCGAAGAATTATTCTATTTCCCAAACGTTTCTTCTATAGCCATAAAACTCCATACATATACTAAAAGTAGTCCCAGCCTTGGCCAGGTGTTCGTAAGTGTAAGTTTTGTCTATACCCTGCAGGAAATGTCACTAGTGAATCTGTACTGATTCACTATTGACACAGTCACTAGTACTAATGACTTATTATAATACCCCCAGCAATGTTATTTACTATATACATTTAACATGTGCGTGTCATTGGAAATCCACTACTGACGTTGGAACATATGTAGACATTGAAACCAGAGAATCACTAGTAAACTTTTTGTACGAATACGAAATAGTAACAATCTTTTTTTTATTATTTCTTCAACTTTTATAGGAATTGTACTTCTCAGTTGTTAGAGATAAAATCTTTTTCGTATTAAAACCAAATATAGTGGCAAATGTAGTGTAGTGTAGACACTTCGTTGGCAATGTCTCTAAAATAGACGACAAAACTGGTGACTTGGAGACATTTGCACCCAGATTTCCTTCAGGGTAGCCACAAAAACTCCATGCAAAATACTAGTGGTCCCAGCCAGGCCCAGGTGGTAGTTTTTGCCACACAAATTAGGTGTCTACTTAAGAGTTAAAAAGGTAACAGATGTTCTTCACAGAAAAAATTATTTTTCTAATTCAAACAAAAAATTTGTAGAATCAAACAATTTTTTGTCTGAAATCGGTCCTATAAACAAATTCGCATATTCAAACAATTTATTTGCATTTTGTTTATTGAAAAAAACACTGATTTTTTCAAAAAAATAATTTAACTGAATCAAACAAAAAGTTTACTGAAATTCATATACTAAATTTCAAAATCAAAAAAAAAAAAAAGGTTTTTGCACAAGCAATGATGCGCACACAAGATAATTACAAGATAATGGCAGAGAGAGCAGAGCGGCCGGCTGGCTTTGAGACACATTTTTTTGTTGGAATAATTTTTGAACGATGTCTTTTTTTATACACACAGTGTTTTTCGTCATCACTCACTGTTGTTGTATCCTTTCCTTTGCTAATGAAGAAGTAATGTAACCCAAAAACGGCGACAGACCGACTCGATATGTTTTTCGTCATCATTATATTTTTGTATTTGATGTATTTAAGCAAACAGTTTGAAAAAATTGAATACGGGATTTTGGTTTTTTTTGAACCAACTTTGAAACCAGCCAAAAATTTATTTTGTTTCTTATAATGTTGTTGTTGTTTCTGTTGTTTAAAAAGAGTGAAACGTTTTTTTACCTGCTATTTTTTTTTTTTTTTTTACTTCAAACCTCTTCATCTTTCTTACTGTTGTACTTTTTTAAAGTGTCCTAAAATAGACTGTATGTGTTTTTTGTTGTAGTTCTTATATTTCACATTAGGAAGTGTTGCTTACGATCAAATAAAAAAATGCAAAAAGACGACAACATTAAAAAGCGTTAAATATTTCATACAAAATTATGAAAACTTGAAACCAATAACGCGTATATTATATTTTTGAATAGTTATCAACATTTTTGTTAGTTAAATAAAAATCAAACAAAAATATTAATTGAATCAGTAAAAAAATTTGTAGAAATCAAAATATTTTCAAACAAGCGTTTGTTTTAAAATAATTCGGCAATAATTTTTTCTGTGTTCTTAGTACTTATTTTGAATTTTAAGATTATTGAAAGTTTTTGTTTATGAAGTTCAAGTATTATGTATAATTTGTAATTTCTTTAAGCATAAATATAATGTTAAAGTAAAAGCTAAAACCGAGGTTTTTTTTGTCGGTTTTCGGTTTCGGGTTTTGAGGCATTTAAAACCATGGTTTCGATATCGGCTAAAACCGATCAGTAACTCCTAGTGTACCTTACATATTTAACAATTCATAAGATTTTTGTAAATTATTAATTATTTAAACTTCTTCTCCATCATCAATAATTTTTTTAGCAATGTGTTCTTAAGCTCTACAGCATTTCCAAAGAGATAAAGAGATATGCAAGGATCAATGCTTGTGGCATGCAAAAGTCCTGTCTTCAAAAGTATCCTCTACATAGGCTTTTTTGGGCCATCCTAAAAATATAAAAAACTGAAGTTGAAGAGGCATCGTCAAGCTCAAAATCTAATGTTGCATGTGACCTAAATCCCTCGGTAAAATGCTTTTTGAAATTATAAAACGTTGTGTTGCGTCTTAGCACAGTGTGTAACAAAAGATGGCACAACAATAAATACTATTCAAAAATCTAAGATGGCGTTAATGAAATCAATGAATTTAAAATTGCCATCAAGTGCCCCAACAATTTGGAAGTTAATTTATGATTTTTATGAAGAAAAACAAAGAAGAAAAAGAAAAAAATTTTTAATAATGGGTGATTTTTTAGCTATTATCTTTTTGGCAACACTGGTTTAAACAGCTGACGCACGTTTCGTGTTTTGTTTCACTGTCAAACATCTTCAGTTTGGTCTATAATTTAACCATGAATCGTCTTACAAACGAACAACGCTTGCAAATTCAATTGGTCAATTGGCCGCCTGGATCGTGCGCCTTAAGACTATTTTTTGCGGGACTATATCTATACACACATGCCCGCTTCAATTGACGCATTGGAAGACAACATTGAAGCATTAATTCATGAGATACCGGCCGAAATGTTGGAAAGAGTATACCAAAATTGGACTAAGCGGATGGACCATTTGAGGCGCAGTCACGGTCAACATTTGCATGAAATAATCTTCAAACATAAAATTATATGGACCGTACTATCGATTCAAATAAAGATTTCATGGATTTTTCTGAATTTTATGTGTTTTTTTTTAAACATTCCTATAGCTCTTAAAAAATCACCCGATAGTTGTTGATCCTGGTGGTGTTACGAACCTAAAATTTTAATATTCGCGAAAAGAATATCTGCGCCAATATTCGCCGAATACGAATATAAATTTTAAAATTTAGCGCCACGGGATATTTCAAATTTGATTGAAAAAATCTGCCATTCTCGTCCATAACAATAAATTAGAAAAACAACTGGCACACCACTAAATGGATATAACTTTATTATGACATTTCGATGACTGAATTTAAAATTAGTTGGCACCTGAATGCCACTATTGAACATGTTAAACTTGTATACCCACATTATTATTATTACATAAAAGCCATAAGCATAGCGATCCAAAGTTTCTAATTTGCAGCGCAAGTGTTCACTGAAATAGATTTAGGCTACAAATAAAGCCAATTATTCTACACGGTGAGAGATTGTATACTTCACCTGAAGTCATTAAGTTAACTTCAAGGAACTTTATTGTTCGCATTCTTATCAGTGTGACTAGATCTTTAAATATTTTACAGCTAAGTCTTGCATTGGACAAGGTCAGAAAATGCTTAAAAAAATTTTAGAAAAAAACTGAAATTTTTCAAGATATTTGTTAAATTTTTTTTATACATTTGAAATTTTATAAAAAACTAAATAAATTAAAAAAAATCATTGTTAACAAAATTGAAATATGTAATTGGTACCCCTGATGACGTTCACACTCGGCAAGTTACTTGCACAAGTCTCATGCGCAACTCTTGGCTTGTAGACGTCAGCGGTAAGGTCAAGGTAAGGAAAACAAATGTTGTACAGACTTTGTTGTTCTATTTTTCCGATTCTGAAAGGGGCCAAAGAATTAATTTCTATGTTTTGCTCTGATTTAAAAGATTTTATAAAAAGAAATTTCAGACCAGTTTATTTCTTAAAATTTAAGAGAAGCCTACATAGTTATATAGAATTTTTATATTGGTATCATGTAATTTAATTTTTACATTACAATTTACATTTTATACGTACTAAAAATATGAAAAATATTTTTTATAATCAACCCTTATCATGTTGATTTCTAAGATTCCCTTAATGTTATTTTTTTTACAAAACAGGTAAGACGTTTCTAAAGATAAGACTAATCCTTTTTAATACAAAATTTATTTTTGAGTGCAACTACTTGTAGTCAAAATTTTTAAAAGTTTATAACAAAATGTTTAGATATTCAATAAAAATATTCCTCCAACTTAAAATAAAGCTTAAAAAATGGATGAAAAGATTTTATAAAATCATAAATAAAATTTAATTGCAAAAATGCTAAAATGATCACACTGATACTTATGCTTAAATACTTTTATATTTCGTCCTAATTTAGGGATTTTTCTTAACATTGTTTGTCACAGTGTTTAGTAATGGATATCAAACTGTTTAGCTTCCTACTTCTAATTATTGTATAATAAGCAGAACGAAAAAATCTCTCAGAGTTTCATTAAATGTGAAGTGTCAGTTCACCGCAGTAGACGCTTTCTAACTTGTGTAATGGGATCGGAATTATCTTGATATTTCATTGAGACTTCCAGTTGTCGATAGTTTTCATACGATAACTAGACATTGGATGCAAATGACAGTTTGACTAAGAATGCTTTAAATCAACTTGAGTAATTTTCATAGATTCTTTTTGCGACGGCACAATACTTGTTATGTTTGTTTATTTTTTACTTTAATGAATGAAGATTTTATTTAACGTTAAATACAAAAGGTTTTTTTTTTTTTGAATAAAAGTTATTAAAAATTAATATTTCTTGTTTCTTTTTATGTATATTTTAAACTTTTGTATTTATTCTTTTAGAATTTATTAACAAAATATTCGTACAATATTCGCTTGAATTTGGTGAATACGAACACGAATGTCGTAAATTAGGCGAATATTCGGCATTTCGAATAAGAATGCGAATATTTGTTACATCACTAGTGGATACATTAACGCATTATTCTAATTTTAAATACCTTAAAGTTAAAACTCTTTCACAAACTTAACTTCCTTTAGAAGTTGCAGTAAGACATTTATTTCTCTAGCGATGCAGTCACTTTATTGGAATCAGAGACAATATTTTTATTTTGGTCCAAAATCGATCTATCTATATATATAAAACAGGATGTATGTATGGATGTATGTATGTATGTATGTATGTATGTATGTATGTATGTATGTATGTATGTATGTATGTATGTATGTATGTATGTATGTATGTATGTATGTATGTATGTATGTATGTATGTATGTATGTATGTATGTATGTATGTATGTATGTATGTATGTATGTATGTATGTATGTATGTATGTATGTATGTATGTATGTATGTATGTATGTATGTATGTATGTATGTATGTATGTATGTATGTATGTATGTATGTATGTATGTATGTATGTATGTATGTATGTATGTATGTATGTATGTATGTATGTATGTATGTATGTATGTATGTATGTATGTATGTATGTATGTATGTATGTATGTATGTATGTATGTATGTATGTATGTATGTATGTATGTATGTATGTATGTATGTATGTATGTAACGTATGGACTCCAAAACGGCTGGGCCGATTTTGATGAGATTTTTAGGGTATCTTCAGAATATTCAGGCGGGTGACACTGTGAAGTCTGATTTTAGATTTTCAGTCTGCGGGCGGAGGGGCGTGGCAAAATCCAATTTTCATATTGCCTCAGCAATGACATCTATATAGTTTGGACGATTTTTTCTTTAAAATGATCGCCATGGTCCAATTTAGATTTATACGAAAATAAAATTTTGTACCGCCCACTTTTACGCCCACTTTTTTCGAATTACCTAAAATCAGAAAACGGCTCCATCGATTTGTCAAATTTTTCTTTCAAATATTCGTATTAATCCATTTTAAGTTTTTAGTTTTTATCGAAATAAAAATTTACCACGCCTACTTTTACGCCCACCTTTTCTATTAAGCGCATAACTTGAGAAGGCTTGACAGATTTGGACGATTTTTTCTTTAAAATGATTGCCATGGTCCACCTTAGGATTTTACGGAAAGAAACGGATCCATCGATTTGACTAATTTTTCTTTTAAATGTTCGTATTGATCCATTTTACGTTTTCATCGAAAGAAAAATGTACCACGTCTTCTTTTACGCCCAGTTTTTCTATTAGGCGCATAACTTGAGAACGGCTTGACCGGTTTGGACGATTTTTTCTTTAAAATCATCGCCGTGGTCCAACTTAGGTTTTTACGGAAAGAAAATTTTGCCCCGTCCACTTTTTTCGATTTACCTAAAATCAGAAAACGGCTCCATCGATTTGACTAATTTTTCTTTCAAATGTTCGTATCTTTTTAACGGATTTTAAAAATCGAACGCAAACATTTTTCCTAATTTGGACAGGACAACGTCTGTCGGGTATTTAATAAAATACATCAACGTAGGAATGTCATAATGCATACACTTTTTCTATACTTATATTTGAATTCATGTCGTATTCATCAAAGTTTCGTTTTGCAAAAGAACGTTTAAATATACTTGTTGTAAATTTAGAAAAATTCGTCAAATAAAAAACTGTTTTGAGTTTTTAATAACATGAATTATTTGTGGTTAAAATCTGCTAAAAAATGAAAAAAGTAATAAGTAATTAAATTGCTTACACTTCATTTGTTACAGCCTGTAAAATGATGAAAATCTATTTTGCAATTTCTTTTAAATGCCTCGACAAATTTAAAAGATTCGGTTGAGCCGAATCCAGTTATTTACAGCCGTATTTATATTGAACATTTGGCATAAAGTTAGCAAAAAATTTATTCATAATACACTAACCAAACTCTGGCTAACGTTTTGCTAAACTCTTGTTTACGAGCTGCCAAACGTTTGCCAACTTGTGAAAAATAGCCGTTTAATGTCAAGCAATTTTGTTGGGTTTTTAATTAACTGTTTTTTTTTTTTTTTGTTTAATTTACTGTCTTTTCTTAATTTATTTTAATTTTAAAAACTTTTTAAAATTTTTATATGTGAAGGGAAAAACAAAAAGAGGAAAAATGACAAATTCAGCGATGATTAATTCAAAACGTGTTGCATTTTTGAGTTATTCAATGTGGCATCATATAAATTCAGAGTTGAATTATTTAAAGTTGGCAGATGGAGAAAAGTTCGCTATGAATCATTGATGGAAAATTGAAAAATTTAACTGGCACTGACCACCAAGCAAAAGAGTACTTTTTTCAACAATATGGTACTTTTTGTTGGAAAATAAATTTAAAAATAAAAAACTAAAATACATAATTTTTTTTTTTTTTTTGTTCATATCTCAGCCATTAAACCGAGCTGGCTAAATTTCAAAAGCAAAATTTTGATGAGGATAACTGACATTAAAATATACCAACTCAATATAAAAAAAAAACTTTTTGTTTTAATTCTGGTAGACAAATGCCAAATGCATCTTGCTTTAAAATTTAAGAGGGCTATAGTATACAATTGAAGCACAGCCGCGAATAACGTTTTAAGTTACAAAATAATAATTTTTCAGGTGAGCAAAAAAAACGTTTTTTGACAGGCAGCATTATTTGTTTTAAAATTTTTTTTTTCTATTATTAAAAATAATGATAATAAAAACTTTTATGCAAAATGCTTTTAAAACATTATACTGCACTGCAAAACCATTTCGGTTTCTTCATTTTGTTAGTAACTTGCAATGTTCTTCCATTGGCTGACTCTTGTATGCCATTTTGAAGGCGTTAAGGTGCATAGTTTTGGTTAATTTGATGTTTAAACTGTGTAAGAGAGTAAGGCCAACGGTTATCTGCAAAAAAACAGTTGTTGCAAAATGTGGCGTTTACAACGTTATTCGCGGCTGTGCTTCAATTGTTTACATCTTTTTATTAAAAATCGCATTTAAACTTTTTTATATCTTAAATTTTTCGGATATCATAAGGTTTTTTCTTCCCCTGTAAACAAACAAAAATCGAGTTACGCCTTTTTTATATTTAGCCATCTATATATACTTTTGATAAGAATAAATTTTGTGTAGACAATGTTGTCAAGACGGCTGTGGAGTCGGAACTTCTAATAATTTCCAAAATAAAAATACTTCGAAATTGGAGGTGCAATATTTAAAATATTGATTCGAAATTTTTACTGAATCCATTTCTTGCTATATTAAAAGCTATAAAAAAAAAGTTTAAAGTCAATTAAGGACCAGTCTCATATATATTTAGCATTAAGGTTAGATTGGGAGTCGGAGTTGGACTTTCAGCAGTTGGAGCCGGAGTTAGTACTTTTTGTTTACGACTCCACAGCCCTGGTTGTCAATGTTATTAAAAAATATCAACTCTTAATTTCTAAATAAAGAAGCATACCAAAAAAGGGTACTTAAACGGAGGTGGGGGTACCGTGGTATTTTTGAAAGGTAAAAGTATTGAAAATAGTATGATAGTACTGAATTTTCCATCACTGCTATGAATTAACTGTGTGCCAACAATCTGCTAAGATTGATCGGCATTCCAGTTATTAGCTCGTTGTATGTAGTGTACAAACTGTGGCTAACTTTTCGTTATGAATACGGCTGTTAGTTTTCTCTTCATCTATATTTTGACAAATAATCGAATAGAAAAATTTATAATTGGGCATGTTCTAGAAATTGAAATGAACTGAATGAAACCGAACAAGTATTGAAAAAGACCCTCTAAGGTATGTTCATAAAAATATTGCTTTTGCATGCTTCATACTTTAGGGGGCATTTACACGATGTCTTTCCAAACATGTCTGTTTGTGAAATTCACTTTTGAACTTTTCACGATGTCTTTCCAAACATGTCTGTTTTCATAAACTAAAAATCTCATTCGAATTTGATTACTTCATTTCAATTTCTAAAACATGCCAGAATAATTTAATTTTTTTACAAATTCGCTATTGGTACAATTTGAAAATATTTTGTTTTATGCGTTGTTTCTTTACTGCCAATGGCGGACGAAAGCTCTTCTCATCACGGTTTCCATCACATAGTTGCTAAGCACTCTTCTAATCTGGTACGTCCTGCCGTATCTCTTCTCCTTAAGCGAGTGTGGCAGCCATCATTCAAAAAATTACGATTTGTGTGCAATTAATATAATAATATATATATATGATACCTTCCCATAAGAATGTATTAAGCGATATTTCTAAAATTGTAATGGAAACGAAAAAAACCTTCTCATTTAGTTATTTATTTGTGTATTTTATTGAGAGGAACATATTTGGAAAGCGATTTCCAGAATACAAAACATATTTAAAAATGTGGCTTAGCATAATTTCTTTGGCGGATAATTCAAATTACAGGGTGCACCATTATTCCAGTAAGAAAACTTGACGGTTGATACAATTTTATTTTCTCTCTAGTTTCGTTTGCATCCATGATAGGGCAGTGAAACCCAGGCCAAAATGAAAATGTGGCGCTTAACTTCTAGTATAGTTCCACATCAAAAAATCATTTTCGAAAAAAGTAAGCGACACATTCTTATGGGAAGGTATCGATATAAAATTAAATAATATAAAATTTTAAAGAATCTAGACAGGAAAAACGGCAAAATGTATTATAAATCAAACTATAATGATACAGATTACGGCGTTATCAATTTCAAATCGTTTTCCGTCACATACCTGTATTTAAATATTTTATTATAAACCTTGTGACCAAAGTTTTTACAGATGGCGCATTAAGATCTTTGTGAACGTTCGAGGATAATGATGAGTGATGATTCAAATAATTTTCTCTTAGTGCCATTTGATTTTCTTTAAAGTGGAGGTCAAGGCAACTGCCTTGTTTAAGCTGAAATTATTTCTAAATTATAATTTACAAAATGAAATTTTTTATTACAAAAATTTCAATATACTCAAGTTTATTTTTAAATAACTTTTCCTAACTTTTCAATTTATGTAAAGTTGTTTAAACCACGTTACATGCAGGTTTCGTCGACAACGAACTATTTGTTTAAATGAAATTTACAGACCGCTGCTGTCGAAACCCGATTTCAACGTGGTTCTTTTGCACCTCCTTTGTTTTCTTTAATAAACGTCACTACTAAAAACATTAAATTAAAATTCTTTTTTATCACTTTAATAACACCAGACAACAACTTCATGATAATGATGATAATATTTTGTTAGCACTATTTTTTTTTTTTATTATTTTTAACACTTTTTTGTTTATTTACGCGCATTATTTTCGCCACATAAAAGCACCACAGAAAAACAACAGAAATAAATAAGAAAAAAACAAAGAGAATATAAATTTCAACAGTAAATAAATGTTATTTACAAATATTTTTCTTTAATATAACTACTGCTACTTACCGGTAGTTGCAGCAAAACTGAAATTATGCTGGAGGAAGCCTGTTAAACTCCCGCACATATCCAGACAAGGTGCAATTTAATGCCAGGAGATATACACAACTTTGTGGAGTTCTAAGGCAGCTTGTGTGGGTAATAAAAATAATTGTCATATAAGGACTTTTGGTGATGTTTTCTAGAGGGAATAAAGGAGACAAACCCTAAGAAATACAAAAAAAAAAAACAATGCAAGAAGCATAATGGTACAAGCGCTACTAAATGATACCCTATACCAGACGCTCTCTTTCCTTATTTGCTTAACTAATCTTTTAAGAAATTAACTGCTTGTTTTTCAAACTAAATTAAAAATTTTCGTTTAGAAATTTTAACTAAAAACAAAGACAAATTTGAGTTTTTTAATATATTTTCCCAAGCGAACATTTTTATTTTATTTTCAAAAACAGGCAGTTAATGTTTGCCTTTTCTTTTTCTTACTTCCTTTAGTTCCCAGTGCAGTATGGGGCCGCAAATTAACTTCACAGTTTTGCTCGTTATCGAGCGGTAATGTTTACCCGTTCGAAATTGTATCCCATTTTTTTTTCATATCATCTTCAATAGTTCGTCTGCATGTATGATGCGGCTTTTCTTGCTTCCTGCTTTGCTGCGGGTTTCATAAAAGAACTTGTCCGCAAATTTCTATTGGTGATTTCTGCAGGCTGTGAACCATCCAATTCCATCGTTTCTTTTTAATTTCGTTTTATATTGCCATTTGGTTGCATTTCTCATAAATTTTAGTCACCAGATTTTCAAAACTTTCCTCAGGCATTTGTTAACGAAAAGTTTATTTTCAAGTACTTTCGATATCAGCCAGGTCTGACATTCGTATAAAAAGATCGATTTTAATTTTGAATGGAGCATGCGTAATTTGGTGCAGGTGTAGATTGATTAAGAAAATCCCTACTCGCGTTTCAAAAACAGTCAACAGCCCTCTCTGCAAAATAGCATTGTTCTGTAAAACATATTTACATGTGATAGTCACATTTTTCCATGTCATCAGCTCTTGATTCTTTATCCACTCAAAATCCAAGTCCCTCCACATCCATTAACAACTTCACTTTACTGATGATACCTCAAGTTTTCGCAATTTAACAAATTTCGCAACTTCACCGCTCATTTTCAAACGGTCCTTTATCCCTTTGTTTGACCAACCACAACCACAGCTTCACCCGCCAAAGAGCCTCCACCTCACAACTTTAGCTCCCCATCAAAGCAGGAGCGTCACCCAAAAGATTAACATATCATATATTATATATTTATCACCATTTAACCTATCTCACAAATGTAAATTATCTCGAGCACAAAGGCACACACAAGAGAGTACGCTTCTAGGACGGTTAAGCCATAGTCAAACTGATACAGAGACATCAAGGGCTACCAGATAGGATCTCTTGTCAGCCACAACTTCCAGAGATCTTATGATCTTAAGATATCTGCCTATTATTTCCGAATTAAAGATATTGGCTACAACTGTTTTTCCCGGAGGATAAAACATCAAAAGGTTGAGAATTCTTAAGATGTTTTCCTACGCCCCCGGAGAATTTGGTTTGGTACGATATCAATTATATCATATTTGGTAGAAGGAATACATTTGACGTATATATTTTATATATAGAGACTCTTAAATATTGAAAATAAGCCAAATCGGTCCCATATAACACAAGGCCCGTATCCAAGTTACTTCCCGAATTTGGGTTTTAGTCATACAAAACAAGCTAAAATATTATCTATATTTCAGCCAAATTGGTCTATTATTTATCCTAACGCCCAACGTAATGTGAAAAGAAAAATCAATCCATCCGTGCTTAAATCAAGCCGAAGCGGAATCAATCGTAACTACGATAAGTACAGATTTCTCTTAATCAAGTACAGAAAGCTTGATTCAATTACGGATTATTCAAGTGCCCGTACTTAAAATAATCCGAAAACGGTAAGATAAAAACTAGTCTCAAACTGAGATTGAATAAATTTTTTTTAAGTTGGTTAAATCTCGAATTGAAATAAATAATTGAAAAGAGTGAGTTTTTGATTCTAACCTAAACATCAGAGAACCAGAGCTTACAGAAGAGGTCTTATTAGTAAGACACCATCAGCATGCCCGACATGGTTTTCATAATCAATATACATTCAAAATTTAATTTTTTAGAAATCGGGAATTTTTACTTCCTATTTTACTTTTAAAAAAAAATGAAAATAATGTGTTTTCAGCTTGAAGTGTTGTTGGTGTTTCTACACAAAACAAGTAAATCGTTTTTACCAGAAAAATGCCCAGAATTACCAGAAGACTGCCCATTTTGGTTTGTTTTAAAAACCTTAATTCAGTACGATTTTTTTTAAAAATCTTAGTAGGATCATTATTTATGTCTAGGCTTCGTACAAATATCGCTCTAGAATATGGGAGGTTTAATGTTACCATAATATGGTTTAGGGTTTCAAAATATTTATAACCATTTCTCAATCAAAATAAGTAAGAAAGTATAGTCGGTCAAGCCCGACCACATGATACCTTACACCACAGTTTAAAAAAACACATCATGCTTGTATGTCCATATAAATATGCATTTATCTATGTTTAAAAACTTCATTACAATCGGGTTGAAAGTTTGTGAGAGGCAGAAATTACCCCCTACCTCCCCTTGTGGTCCTATTTTTGAAAAACTGTATAGCTTATGTGCCCATATAGATATAGATCTATCTATGTTTTAAATTTCATTAAAATCGTTTTGAGAGGCAGAAATATCTCCCCTCGTGGTCCTACTTTTTTTTTGAAAAATGCACCCCTTTTGTGCCCATTAAGATATGGTTCTATCTATGTTTTAAATTTCATTTAAATCGGTTTGATAGTTTCTGA
Source organism: Pollenia angustigena (assembly GCA_930367215.1). Classification (NCBI taxonomy): domain Eukaryota; kingdom Metazoa; phylum Arthropoda; class Insecta; order Diptera; family Polleniidae; genus Pollenia; species Pollenia angustigena. The sequence goes on along the minus strand of OV884059.1, from coordinate 119,830,694 downwards.
GAGGAAGATATTTCCCCCTATCTTCCCTCGTGGTCCTACGATTTAGCCCATTTTTAGCCTATTTTCCTTGTGCCAATAAGAATCATTTTCCCAAATGATATCAAATTATCTCCAAAATTGCGACCTGTACTTTGCGCACAAGGTTATATGGACAGCCAGCTCAGAAAGTGATTCTGAGTCGATCGGTATACTTTGAGGTGGGTCTAGGATATTTTAAGGCGTGACACACATCAGCACAAATGCATAATACCCTCTTCACAATTGTGGTATAGGTATAAATATTTAGTTTTTCGTCACGATATGGTATGTAGATTTGTTGGTTCAAAAACAATATTTTTAGAATTTTTGTATATCAACTTTTATTGTTCAAATCGAATAATCTGCTGTTACACTGGCTTTTATGTGTAATTGTGCAGAAAACAGTTCAAATGTTTCTATCCCGCATCCCTTTTTTTTTGTATACAATGTGCGCTCATATGGATCTACCGCAACTTTAATAACTTGTGGTTTTACTTTTATTCTTTCTGTTACCTTGTTTTTCTTGTCATTACAAAACTGTTGCCGGTGTTGTTCTTGTGTGTACGTACGTTTTTGTGGTAAAACCATGAAAATTGTTGTCATAAGTTAAATATCATCATGCTTATAATAAATATTGTGTCACATCTTCAAACGTCTACAAGTGATAAATATAGACAACTGACACCTGAAGTACAACACAGTGGGACGTAATTAAGTTGAACTTGGCAATTTGTATAAAATTTGTTACATTGGTGTATTTTTCGATAAGAATTATATATAGAGAAGCACAGCTAAGGAAAAGAGAAGTGACTATCGAAAATCAACTCAGTATTAAAATTTTGTTTTCAGAATTTTGATTAAAGTCCACATTTGACCTAAAGCTTGGTCATAGCTATTTTTGAAATTTAAATTAAAAAAAATTTAAAAAATTTTTTGTCTGCCAAAAAAAATTTGATTAAATTATTTAAAATAATTAAACTTCAAAGCGCAGTAATATTTGTGAAGCTAATTTCTGCCACTAAAAACTCGAAGGTAACTTTACTTTAATTACGTTAATCACACATCTGGTTTTACCAAAATGTTTTGTTTTCATACCACTGTGCTGTTTTAGAAAAACAAAAAACAATTTTAACGAAATTGTTGTTGTGTGTTTAGTAGCAGAATTATGTAACGTCACATCAAGAAAATATTTAGTCAAATAAGCTGACATTTTATTGTGTTCTATTATTCGTAAAAACCGCAAACTTTGTTGTGTTCGATTCTGCTTAATAATGTTCGTTCGTTTTTGTTGTGCTGAACGCACTGTTAGCTGGCAAAGACAACAAAATAATTTTTTACAAAACAAATGCATACATATGTGTACGAAAAAAAAACAAAAAGCCAACAAAAACTTTTTACAAATACAAAACATGTACACAATACACACACAGGCTATTTTTGCTGTTCTCGTGAAAATTGCCAAGTCATAACAACAATTCTATTGGGAAGCGTTTCTGAAATGTTTATTTTGCTCGTTATACCCTTAACTGAAGGTAACAGGGTATACAAAAAATGGAGGGGATTATAAAGGTGGGCATGGCACTTCCCACACAAACACATTTTAAATTTCTTTATATTTGGAGAACGAAAAGAGCCAAAGTTTCCAAATTAGATACAAACATCTCGGTTCTCTAACCACAACATCCAGCAAAGTATGGGCGTGATTTGTGTAGTGGGTGTGGCACAAAATATTTTTTTTTATCTAAAGAACGGTAAGAGAAATATGTTTTTTTAAAATTTGGTACACATAGCTGGGTTGTTAATACACAGCCTCTTTAAAAATATTGGCGGAATTGGAGAAGTGGGGGTGGCACGTGCCTTTGAAATCACAATTGTGATTTTCTGGTGTTTTGAAAGTCATACCGTTGTTGTGTTTCTCGGTGTGCTTTCTGCAATTGAAGATCATACCAAAACACACAAAAACGGGACGCTAAAATATCACACGTGTGTTTTTAGTAGGCACATGTGATTTGAAATAACGTGATTTGAGTTAAAGTGATTTTCAGAACAGGCCTGATTATAGCTTTCTGTATATCTGGAGAACGGCGAGAGCCAAAGTTTCCAAATTAAGTACAAGCATCTTGCCTATCAATGCAAAACATACGACAAAATGTGGGCGGGATTGGAAAGTGGACGCGACACAAAATAGATTTATTTATATCTAAAGAACAGTATTTTTATAACTTCCTGCTGTTATCGCACCATGTTGAGAACATTAAAATATAATTGCCGTATTCACAAAACCCCTTGTAAAGGAGTATCGATTGTATGTTGTATAAAAATTCATAGTTTACTTTTGTTTCTTTATACAACACTAGCGGACCCGGCGAACTTCGCCTCGCCCCAATTTTAAGCCTTCAGAAAAACTTTAGAGTAATAATACAACACAAATATTTAAATTTTCAATGTGATTTATTTGAATGGAATCAGTAGAGAGCGATTTGATGAACAATGTTTTTCGATTTGTTTTCCGGCGCAAAAACAAATAACGCAGACGGTTTCCCAACAGGCGAACATGCAACGTACAGCTGACCGTGCGAAAAACAGGGAAATTCGAGATTAATCCCACAGACTTCTAGTGATTGGCCTTGCGATTTATTGATTGTCATCTCAAATGCCAATCTAACGGGGAACTCGTGGGATAAGTACTTCCTCTTCTTTGAATTTGCCCTTGATGATGGTCGCCTGAATCACATTATTCATTAGCTTTTTGACGGACAACAGTGTACTGTTGCACAATTTGGGAGGATTGAGATTCCGCAACGTATAACGCCATCTATCGCCATCTATCATTTGGAAGGCCATTAAGGAATAATTTCACACAAAAACTCGATTTTGGATTTTTCCAATTTTCCGACTTTTCCGTAGGGATTTTCAATACGGCATTTTGTGAATACGGTATATGTATATATACAGAACCACTACGATTTATTGTACTGTTTTAAAACGAAAAACAGAGCAAAACATTTAAGCCATGCACTTGCCAGTTTATTATCAAATTAATTTTTTGGAATATAAAATTTTTTTTTATAAGATTTTGTTCGTCGCGCTAGTTCCCAATTTGTATTCTTGATTTCGAGGGGTGTAGAAATTTTAAACGAGTAAACCCGAGCCAATTTGGATAACGTGGTCTACTATGATGACCTGCAAATTCCCGCGAATGCGATTCGGATTTTCACGGACGGGTCTAAAACACTGTATTGTGTCGGTTCTGGCATATACTCCGTGCAGCTAAACTGGAGCATTCCTATAAGGCTGCCGGACCACTGCAGTGTCATCCATGCCGAGATATTGGCCATCCACAGAAATATCTGGAAGGGATATTCACATGATTACTTATAGCAAGGCGGCCATAAGATCCTTTGGAGAATGAGTTGTAGGTGCTTCACTACCAAGGTGTAAGCAACTTAAAGCGCACAAGTTTCATCTTATCGCCAGTCAGAGGTAGCACGATGAAACCACCTGTGGGGAAACCAGGAAAATCTGGTACATCATAGATGAAAAAAGGACACGGCGGGCATTACAGCTGTCCAGACATCATCTAAGAAACCTAATTGCGGTTATAACTGGCCACTGGCCCATTGGGAGGCACGCCCAAAGGCTGGGGCTCCCTTATAATGACTTGTGTAGAAGTTGCGGCGATGAGGAGGAGGAGGAGTCAACGGAACATCTTCTCTGTAATTGTCCGGCATTCGGAGAGTTAAGACTCGAAATGTTTGGTCAAAGAGCCCTTTGGGACAAAACTTGTGTCTCTAATGCTGATGTAAACAGGATCCATTCCTTTATTGAATCGACCGGAAGGCTGCATGGGAATACTAGCAGCCAGATTTCATAGGACCCATGGGAGACGGTGTGATATGGTAACACAACGGGAACTAATTAATGGACCCACGTAAGCTGTGCTTGATCACGGCTGCCAATGGAACCTAACCTAAGCAGATGTAGCAAAATAAAAAACATTTTTCGCCTCACAGGCGATGTTTACCATTCTAGGGTTAATAAATATTTACTAAACCCATTTGCTCTGCAATTTTATTTGATAAAATTTTGATTTATCAATACGGGCGGTAGAGTGTCATACTGAAATAAGTACCCTCTCGATACTTTTCTGTTACGCATAGTTTATAAGATTTTTTTTTTATACTTTTTGATGTGATCTGCGTGTTAAATAACAGGTTTTTAAATGTGCTCGCTCTATAAATTTGTTAAAGTTTTTCAGCTTCTTCAAATATTGTCCCAATGTGGCTTTCGCTTAAGGAATAAAGACGCAAATGTTTTATAGACTTTGGCGGTTTTTAAGTTTTATTTGCTTGCGTTTTTTGTTTAATGTATGTATGTGGGTATTTATTTACAGCAGTTGTGGCAAGTTTTCTATTAGCTGAATAAACACATATTTATTTACTTTTAAGACAATATACCTGGAAACTAAAGTTTATGACTACACTTGCAACATGACCACAATAATAATAAAGATGATACTTGCTAAAGTCTAGCCACTTTAGACAAATGGAAAGAAATTTTTAAAACAAAGCTAAAAAAAAAACTTCTAAAAAAAGCAAAGAATTAAATGACAAATTAATTTTTTTTTGTAGAAATGTTTTGTTTATATAATGCATATCATAATGCACTTAAAATATTTAACAGCGACATGAAAATATAAGTGATTTTAAGCCAAATAAAAATATTATTATTTTTTTAAACATTTGTCATGCAAAACAATTCAACAAAAGTGCATCAACACAATGGAAAATAACACAGACATAAAACCGAAAGAAAAAAAAAATTACAAAATCACCCAGGAGACTGGTTGTTTGCCACAAAAAAAAAAATTTTTTTTTCACATTTTTTCAGAACTTTTCAAGTAAAGCAAAGAGTGGAAAAACTAATGTTTGTGATTTCAATTTGTTTATGCACAATCACAATTTTTCATCTTTTTTTTTTTTTTTTTTGGAAAAAATGCGACAAAAACTTTTAGTTGAAAAAAATTTTTCACTTTTCATGAGATTTTCTTTCCTATTTTTTTTGTTGCTGCTTGCAACAAATAAAAAAGGTGTTATTTTCAGTTACTTTGTGCATGAAATAGATTTTATGACTCGCTGCTATTTACTTTCTTTTTGTTTTTGTTGCGGCTGCTGTTTATATGAAGTGGCAAAAATGTCAAAAGTTTTGCACTTGCAATGATTTACTTTTGTTTCTTTGTGCGTTTGTGTGTGACATGAGTATAAACATCAACTCAACAAATGTTTTGTTTAAATAAAACAAATTTATTAGTTTTACAATTTATTTTTTGTTGCTTTCGGTCTTTATTATTTTGGTTGTTTTTTGCCAAACTAAAGGAATGTGCCGGTATTTGCTGTGAGTAGGGTTGGGATTGAAATTAATCTAGCTGCAAGGAATGATCAAGCAAATACTTGAATTACTATGGTTGGGCTAAAAATGAAAGTTATTATCGGGGAATATCTGATGACTGGACGCCGAAGGGATTAATGAAATATGGCTGCACAATAGGCATGTAATATCAAATGAACTGAAATGATTTTCTTTAGAATGCTAAGGGCAAAAGGTAACAGTGTTAGCTAAATGGAGGTGTTCGCTGAAAGAAGGTGTCCGCTTTCAGAAGGTGTTCATTAAGGGATACATCGGGTGATTTTTTAGCTATTAACTTTTTGGCAACACTGGTTTAAACTGGTTTGAAGCGGCTATTCGGTACGTTAATAAGCAGAATTGTCGAGTTTGGAGTGAAGATCAGCCAGAAGCATTGCAAGAGCTACCAATGCATCCAGAAAAACTCACAGTTTGGTGCGGTTTATGGGCTGGTGGCATCATTGGACCGTATTTCTTTAAAGATGATGCGAATCGTAACGTAACTATGAATGGTGAGCGCTACCGTGAGCTTGACTTGCATGACATTTGGTTTCAACATGACGGTGCCACATGCCACACAGCACGCTTAACAATGGACTTATTGAGAGGCGAGTTCGGTGAACATTTTATTTCACGTTCGGGACCGGTCAATTGGCCGCCTAGATCGTGCGATTTAACGCCTTTAGACTATTTTTTGTGGGGCTATGTTAAAGCTCATGTCTATATACACATGCCCGCTTTAATTGACGCATTGGAAGATAACATTGTAGCATTTATTTATGAGATACCGGCCGAAATGTTGGAAAGAGTATGCCAAAATCGGACTAAGCGGATGGACCATTTGAGGCGCAGTCACGGTCAACATTTGCATGAAATAATCTTCAAACATTAAATTATATGGACCGTACTATCGATTCAAATAAAGATTTCATGCATTTTTCTGAATTTTATGTGATTTTTTTAAACTTTCCTATAGCTCTTAAAAAATCACCAATTATAACGATTTATCTTGTAAAATATAATTTGTTTAAGCTTCAGTGCAGTTCTTACATAATCGAAGGAATTTTAATCTTGCATATTAACCTTAGGATGACAGCCTGTCAAGCAGGCGTAACCCCTTGACTGTAGGTTGAAAAAATCTGGTACAAAAGAAATTAGTAGTTCCAGATTGTTTTAGGTTAAGCCTTTTTGATGATAACATAATTCATATTCAAATTCCAGTTAAGACAGTCGAAAGAACTTTGTATAAGTGGCTGGGGTTTGCTTGAAAACTAAAGCGAAGTTAAATTTACGGACATGACTATTTGTGTACGGTCGCATTAAAATTGGAATATAATAACCACAACAATCTGCCAGCAATTCTATTGCATCTCTGCTTAAGGTGCCACTTGTACTGCAATAAGTACTTAATTCCCTTGCTTAGCTTTTAATCTTAATTTCACTGCCAAAAGAATTTCTCTTGAATACAGAGAGAATACAGAGGATATTTTCCCGGGCATAACTCTCTCAGGAGATAAAGATGATATAAAGTACAAGTCGATTGTGGCTGTCAAAATGCAATTTGAATACCATGAAAATTGGTGGTCCATGCGTTTATAAATGCTTAACAGCTGTAAAGTTTTTTTTGGGAATGGGGGCTGATGTTTGAAAAAAAAAATTGGCAAAGAGAAGGATATTTATTAGAGAAACTCAAAAAAGTGATTTTGTTACCCCTCTGAAAATAAAGCTTGATATGTTTTAAGAACATTATTTTAACATACGTACAATTTGTATGAAAACCCGAAATGAAAATATGTATTTAGTTAAATATCTCAATTAGTAGGTCGCAAGTGGTCAAGTTTTATTAACCATTGGACGCAGCTTCAAAAACTCTTTCGACAGTACCAAATTTTAAATTGTAAGGGCTGATGTTGAATGTGAACCACACCTAAACGCCAAGTTTTTTTCCGAATTTTATTTGACATTTCTCTATTTCAGACTTACTCAATTTGAACCATGGAGAGATACACAATCGAGCAACGCGTTAATGTTATTCAGGCTTATTATGAAAATGGGCGTTCAAATCAAAATGCATATCAGCTTTAGTGTTGAGGCACATTTTCACCTCAGTGGATTCGTCAATAAGAATAATTGCCGCATTTCGGCGAATGATAATCCAAGAGTGATTGTCACCCACAAAGAGTGACTGTTTTGAGCGGTTTATGGGCTGGCGGCATCATCGGGCCGTATTTTTTCCAAAATGAGGCCGGTCAGGCAGTTACTGTGAATGGTGTTCGCTATCGTGAGATGATAACGAACTTTTTATGGCCCGAATTGGAAGATATGGATGTGGACGATATGTGGTTTCAGCAGGACGGTGCCACTTGCCACACAGCTAACGAAACAATGGCTCTTTTGCGCAACAAATTCAATTGCCGTGTTATCTCACGTAATGGCGATGTCAATTGGCCGCCAAGATCATGTGATTTGACACCGTTGGACTTTTTTCTTTGGGGTTTATTTGAAAGAAAAGGTGTACGTCGATAAGCCAGCAACAATTCAAGAGCTAAAGGATGAGATAATTCGGCACATTAACGGCATAGAACCTCCATTATGCCTCAGGGTCATCGAAAATTTGGACCATCGGATGGAGGTGTGCCGCCGTGGTCGCGGCGCCCATTTGGACGATATTTTGTTCCATACATAATTGAGTAATACCAATATATCATAATAAAATAAAATTACAATAATTTCCTAAATAATTTGTGTTTTATTCAAAATCAACATCGGCCCTTGAAATTTAACCGTCGTCTTGGAGTAAAGGAAAAAAAAATCGAAAAACTGAAAAAATATCTTTTTTCAAAATGGTCCAGCTCACGGATAGTCAACGCTAGAACCAAAATATTTTAAAAATCATCATAAAACATATCAATCTTTATTTTCAGAGGGGTAACAAAATCACTTTTTTCAGCCCCATACAAGTTGAGTCGGTCTAATATTTATGAATTAATTTTATGAACAAGGCAGTTGTAGTAAAATCATTGTATTTACCTAGTTTTAATAGCACTTTGGTCTCAGGTTTAACATGATATACGGCTTGGCATTTGGTTATACGAAAAAAAAGTATTTTTCAAATCTTGCGCCGAAAAATATCACTCATACGCCCTGTATAATAAAACACATATAAAGAATTAATCCCTTTAAATGAATTCTTTACAAAAAATATTATTAAACTCCCTTACCAAAATTATTAAGATATTTATTTTTTTTCTTGCTAAATAACCGATCACGTTTTTATTACCAATATGCATATTTCAACTATCATCTTAAAAGTAAATCCGATGACATCTTTAAAATTGTTTACCATCATTAAAGCGTAAAATTTGACAACAAACAAATTCATCTTGATTATTGTTAAATGCCAATAATGCTAAAGAAAAGATTAAAAAAAACAACAAGAAAAGAAGCACGACAAATTTTAATTCCCCAGCAAGCAGCTGCTTTAGAGAAATAACGAAGACTATATTTGCAAAAAGTGTTGTTGGAGAAAAAGAAGAAACCTAAACGTGCTTAACAATTTGTTTAAAATTTTGCCAGTTTTCTACACGTTAAACATATGACAGCAGGTGGCGAACACAGGAAGGAAATGCACACAGCAGCAAACACAAAGAAAAATTATTTAAAGACACACCAACACAGATACATGCATAGTTAAGTCGTAAACACAGACTTACATTTACACAATAGAGAGCAAAAAAAAAAAAAAAAAAAAAATTAAGAAACCGGTATCATCGTAAGGAAATAGCAACCGTTGTCATGATAAACGATTATTGAGATTTATATCTATAAGCGTCTTAAAGATGCGGCATTGTTTTCTTTCCAGCAACACAACACACTTACAGCAACAGGAGCCGCAATAATTGTAAGGAAAAAAAGGAAACAACAACACCTAACAGGGTATAGAAAAATTATGACATTTTACACAGAACCCAATTTTGCAGTTTATTTCAAAAAACTTATTCTGAATAAAATGTAAATTCTATTTCAAAAGATTTTGTTATTCGTGCTTAATTCCCAGTTTTTATTCTTGAAATCTATTGTTGATGGGATAAGCTATTCCTATGCGCATTTCACTGGTTGCTTAGGCCAGATCATCAGGAAACTTCATCCATAAAGATTTTAGAAAAACTAAAGATAGTAAACCAAATAAAACTGTTAAACGTATAAGACTTATAGCAACAGTTTTACTTGTAACAATATCAAAGCTTTAAACAAAACACATCAACAATAAACAGTGGGTTTATCTCATCTTACATTCATTGGAAGTTGTTGTTATTTTTATTTTGTTTTTCTAAACCTACATACAACTACAATTAATGTTGAGAGAATTTCAACTAATTGTAGTGGGGAATGTTTACCTGTTTACTCCCTAATAGGGCCGAATTTCAAAAAAGTACCAGACACCTGTCCGCTTATTTTTCTAAAGAACAACGATAAGTATTACCTTTATTTTGCATCTCTTTTAGTTTTGGAGATATAAGGTTACCGAATTTTCCCGTTTTTACCTCCTAAACATTAGTGGATCGTTTTGGGGAGTGACAAATCGCTAGTCCAAATTTCAAGTTTCTAGGGTCAGCGGTTTGGGCCAGAGATCAGCAATGAGTAGTGAAAAAGTGAGTAGAGCTAAATCATGACTCATAAATTCTTGTACTTATACGCACTCATACTTATTCCAATGTGATTCAAACTCATATTCACTCAAAAGTTTCATTTTATTCATCGTACTCATACTTACCAACATTTGTAGTGTTTGATTTAGAATCTACTCAAGTCAATGTGTATAGGCGAAGCTAAATGCGAGGCTGCCAGATTTGTCCCCAAATTAGCAAAGTGACGATTTGGCAATTACAGTTTACTAAAGTAACATGTGTGAAGTAGACGATTTTTCGGCAAATTTATCTGGCAGCGCTGATTATTAAGTTGTGTGTTGTCTCTGTTGTGTTAAAACGGTAAATGGATGAGCTAAATGATTTGAATCATTGTGAGTATTATAAGTATTTTCTTGAAATTATAAATCAAGCTGAGGTCATTTATGAGTATGCGTATAAGGTCGACGTCGCACTTATAAATATTTCTCTTGTGAGTATGAGTGAATCAGAGTAGTTTAGTTTAAATGATTTCTACGCACTTATACTTACAATTGCATGAGTCAGTATGAGTAGCGAAAAAGCGATTCATTGCTGATCTCTGGTTTGGGCTGGGCGATGATGAATGAGTCAGTCACTCACGCAACTCTTTTATATATGTATATAGATATATGGGACAATCCAAGTCAAATCGGACAGTTTGGAGAAACATATTTTTTGATTTACTTTTTTTTTTACTGTGTTGATGTTCCTTCTCAACAGCACATTTCAGCAAGTTTTCAGATTTTTTTTGGCTTATGGTTACAGAGATATCGAATATTAAGAAAATCGCGTTATAAGAAAACTATGTTCAAATTAACAGGCATAAATTAATCAATATTAGTCTAAATATAATATTTTTTTTTGTATTTATTCTTTTTTTGTCTACTATCCAATAAAAAGTAGAAAACAATTTTGCACAGTGGGCTTGGATGCGAATTTCGAGATTTAATATTTAAAAAATTTATTTTTTCACTGTTTGTACTCTTTAATTTTCATGATTTATTTTTGTATTAAACTATGATTTTTTCAACAAATTTTAAGACCCGTTTGGATGTGGGATTCAAATAACTAAATTATTTTCTGATATTTTAAAATTTATTAAAATTTTTTTTTTAGATATAAACCACTGTGCAAAAATTTTCCAGGATTTCCCAGGATATATTTTCAGTACTAATTCATTTATTTTGTAATTTTCAATAAATAGTCATAAACTAACTAAGAATAATTTCAACACAGTAAAAAATAAAGGAAATCAAAAAACATTTTTCTCCAAACTCTCCGATTTAACTTGGATTGCCCCATTAAATAGATATATTTTATTCAAACTAACTTTAATTTTTCTTAGTTATTGTAAAAATGTACTTTAACAAATTTAATTTACTTAATTAAATTTACTAAAATTACGTCGAATCAGCAAAAATTTTGTTCGAATTTTAGTAACGCATCGTAATAAACACAAAACATTTATATAATTTTTTAAGGGAACATTATTAGGAAAGTTAATTTGGAAGAATTTTTTTTTTGTTCATTTGCTCAACTTTTGGTAATTCGACCAAGTTTCGTTGTTATGATTAAATTTTATTAATTTGATCTAATTTATCCAATTTGTTTGCTTTAATTTAAGAAAGTTTCCATACAAAATTTGATAAATTTCTTTACTTTTATTAATGGAAGAGATTTCTAAAATTGATTTTAATTTAAGAACTTAAATTATCTGTTAATCTGTCTGTTAAACGATTTCTAACGTCAACGTTCGAATAGAAAATTATATTAAAAACAAAACAAAATTCTAAAATTTAACGTTCGAAATCGATGATAAATCTTTAATACCCTTCACTTAACATATAATCATTATCACACAGAAAATATATATAATTGGTGGATTATCAAGGTGTGCTATTAAGTATTATCATCATAATGTCCTAAATAATATTTGACAATTGTTTAAAAAATTACTGATGTGATAAGATAAAAATTTGAATGATGTGTTTATTGATTTGTCATAAATGTACAGTAGAAATCTTAATTATAAGCGGTTGCCCACAGCAGTCATATATATTTCTTGTAATTATTTTAAGACATATGACTCTACAACTTTATGATTACCTTGTCAATCCCCCAATTGAGTAAATTTTTTCGTTTACAACAGATTTCTCTGTTTAAGCGACACAACATGTTTGTGTTTTTTTAAAAGTCATTTATGTTATGTGTTAAAATAGGAAACAGTGGATTTTATGAGAAGAAATCGAGAGCATTGTGTTTTTTTTTTTGCTTATATCTCGGTCATTTATGGACTGATCTAGCTGAATTTCAATAGCAAAATTTAACAGAGCATGTGTGATAGAAATATGTAACAATCGGGTTCCCATCATATCTGTGGTCTTTGGAAACCCCATTTCAACAGACAGACGGACAGATGATTAAAGGGACATCGTTAAATCAACTTTGCTACTTATAAGGACCCAGAATATATACCTAACAGGGTCAAAGATCAGTATTGTACGAATTACAAACGGAAAAACAAACTTATTTCTACCCTTTCCCCCTGCGATGAAAAGCATTAAAAGGGACAGGATTTACGGTTTTACAAAATTCAACAAAATTAGAGAAAATACAAAAAATTCGTTGAACTTAAATTTAAACAGATTTAAAAAATAAAAAAAGCAAATTAATATATACGATAGGAGTTCTTAAAAATTTAATTAAATTAATGAAATTTCTTTAAAATAAAGAACATTATTCAAATTGATTAAAGAAAAGTAAAATGTAAAGACTCTTTCCAACAAAATTAAGGGGGTAAAACAGTTTTTCTCACTTGAAAAATATTTTCATACAAGTTTTTAAAAGTTTAGATAATGTTATATGAAAAAATGTTCAACGTACACAGAAAAATATTTTTCCAATTCAAACAAAAGATTTGTAGAATCAAACAATTTTTTGTCTGAAATCGGTCCTATAAACAAATTTGCATATTCAAACAATTTATTTGCATTTTGTTTATTGAAAAAACACTGATTTTTTCAAACAAATAATTTAACTGAATCAAACAAAAAGTTTACTGAAATTCATATACTACTAAATTTCAAAATAAAAATAAAAAAGTTTTTGCACAAGCAATGACGCGCACACAAGTAAGCACTGTATGAGAAGATGACGGCAGAGCAGAACCGCCGCCGGCTGGCTTTGAGACACATTTTTTTTGTTGGAATAATTTTTGAACGAAGTCTTATTTATACACAACACAATGTTTTCTTTATCACTCTCTGTTGCTGTATCCTTTCCTTTGCTAAAGAAGAAATGTAACCAAAAACGGCAGCAGACCGACTCGATATGTTTTTCGTCATCATTCTATTTTTGTATTTGATGTATTTAACCAAACAGTTTTAAAAAATTGAATACGGGATTTTGTTTCTTTTAATGTTGTTTCTGCTATTGTTTTTCCTATAGTTGCACTTTTTTAAAGCGTTCAAAAATAGACTGTGAGTGTTTTTTGTTGTTGTTCTTATATTTCACATAAAGAAGTGTTGCTTACGATCAAATAAAAAAAATGCAAAAAGACGACAACATTAAAGAGCGTTAAATATTTCATACAAAATTATGAAAACTTGACACCAATAACGCGTTTATTATATTTTTGAAGAGTTGTCCACATTTTTGTTGGTTAAATAAAAATCAAACAAAAATATTGTTTGAATCAGTAAAAAAAATTATAGAAATTAAAAAAATTTTCAAACAAGCGTTTGTTTGAAAATAATTCTGTGTAAGGTGAAGGGATTTACAAAATAACCCCTTAAATAAACTATTCTATAACATATTAATATTTAATTATATTGAAGAAATTTCTTAAAAATTAAAAAATTTATTTCATCCAAATTCACATCCAAAAAATTTGATAATTTAATAAAAAAGTGTTAATAAAATTGTTACAAAATCTTCTTCAATATAAGAAAAACATTTTATTCCAAATTTTGGTATTTTCAATAAGGCTAAAGTTCATCAAGTTTAATTTTCATTAAATTATTTTTATAAGGAAAGGAGTTTTACAACAAGAAATTTACAGATAATTTTTCTATCCTGACTGCCGCGGGGCTCGAACCCAGGCTTTCACGGACAGTTTACCCTAACATGTTTCAATTGCAGCCACTCAATCTCTTCAGAGGGGTTTGCCGTTTAATACTCAAAGCGATTGACGACTGTTGGCAGTCGATAGCCATTAACTAAATTTTTGGCATGTTATCAAACCCTTAAATGAAAAAAATCGCCTTTGGTTTAATTAGAAAATTTTCTTTACTACACAGGTCTGTTTTGAAAATCACATTAATTAAAGTCTCGTGATTTCAAATCACATGTGCTATTTAAATCACAAGTCTTATATTGTTGTGTTCGGTTGTTACGGTGTGGTTTTACATTGTCGAAAGAACACCGAGAAACAGAAAAACGGTGTGATTTTCAGAACACAACATAATCACACGTGTGGTTTTAAAAGTATGTATGTTATTTGAAATCACACGATTTTCAGAACAGGCCTGATAACAACTAGCAAAATTTCTTCGACTTTAAAATTAAATAAACTTGCTTTAATATTAGGAAAAATATTGAAAAAAACGTTGTAAGTCAAATTAAAAAAGTTTCTTCAATATAACAATTTATCAAAAAAGGGAATTTCTTATTACGTCATTTGATTATCTTTCTCCTTTTTTTTAATTACGCAACCAATTTAAAACAATTTACCTGCCATTTTCTTTCAGTGTATAGGACAAATTAATATAAAATAAACTTTTTTCTTAAAAATTTTAGGTTCCGTCTGAGTTTTGTTGAAAAAAATATGATTTTTTTTTAAATAAGAAACACATAAGCATGATTTGAATTTTGTTGTTTGCGTTTATTTTACTCAAGGAAACCCTTATTTGAAATTCACGTGACTGTGACTTAACAAAAAAAAAAAAAAAAAAAAAAAAAAAAAAACATAGTTTTTTAAGCAAATTTTCCTCTTGAAGGAGTTTTCACGCTTCTAGCGTAAAAATACTAACCAAGATTACTTTTAGCTTAAGAAAAAAAACAACTAAATCACAGACATACACGATTTTTAAATTGCATATCCTTTCTTAAGGAAGTTGGAGAAAGGAATAAGCAAATAAACCCATACGTTTTAATGCAGCACAGCAGCCAACAAGCAAAACAAGAAAACACAATAAGAAAAAGGTCGTTTCCTTGTCATCATCCTAGTCAACGGCAACAACTTGCACTAGACTTGATTTTTCTTCTTCTTACATATTTTACTTTCTAAGACTTAAAAAGTAAACACAATACAAGGATGGACTTTAAGGAAAAGCCAAAAGGAAAATAAAGTCCAGGGTATAAGCGAAGCCACAGGAAATATGTGGGTGGCGTTTCTTAGTGATGTTCGGTTGGGGGAAAGCTAAATTTTATAAACAAAGAAATTCCGGAGACAAACAAACACGTGCTGTGAAAATACAGTGGTGCAAAAGCAATTTTTTGCTTAAAGCAAGTTCTTTTGGAAATTAAGGATGTTGAGATTAAGACTCGACTGATAAAAGTAACAGGAACTACAAGTTCAAATGAAAATGCAAAGGTTGAAATTAGATTGAGCCGAAGGATGTTTGTAATCAAATACTATTATGAAATCCTTTTTAAAATAAATGCCAATGATATGAGGAGTTGGGTAAGAGAATGAATAAGAAATTCTACAATAAAACGCAAACGAAAGGCAGGTGACCAAATTTTACATAAAAAAGGAAGGGAAATACTTATTTATAGAGACCTTTGCATACATTTTTTTATACTGAATCAACTGAATCAAGTAAAACGAGAGTGAAATGAAATGGATGACCTTATAGATCCAAGAACAAATAAACCTCATAGACCGTTATTTAAAGATAACTTGAGAGGCAAATTTCATCGTCCTCTTTGAAACCGATTAGTTTCGTATTTGTTTTACAAATATTTTTATTGCTTTTGGACTTCTTTTCTTGTCTCCTAAAAACGTACACCAATATTAAGGATTAAAATCGGAACCAGCAAGGTCGGCCTAAAACCACTGTGTTCAAAAAACACTGGATGGACAAAATGCGACCACCGGCATCCCCTTGTGTGAGTAACCATTATACTGCGAATTTGGGTATAGACTGTCGTTACTGCGTGATTTTAAAAGCAGGTCAAGTTAAATATGACAGTTTCAAAGTAGTGTCTACAGAATACTTAGTTGTAGTTATCGTTGCAGTTAAAGTTGAGGCGCAAAATTCGAAATTTTGAACATTCTTCAGCATCTGTTTGAATAGCAACAACACCTAGGGAGATCCGCCAGCCGAACATATCCTCAAGGTGAAAAATAATCCTTTAAAGCCGACTTTAAAATGCCCTTTTTCACGACTTTAGATTGAAATCACAACCACTTCATGATCCTTGAAGGCTATATAGAGAAGCTTTAGTTAGCGAAGCCAGTATTCCTTATACCATAGAAGAGAAAATCCTTGCGCCAGGCCGCAGGCCCTCTATAACGTGAAGCTGTAGTAAGCAAAGCCAGTTTTCGTTATACCATAGAGAACAAAATCCTTGCGCATAGTCAGGCTGGAACCAAAGTTCTAGGCGATCCTGACTCCTTTGGCAGGATATCTAGTCAGCCCCAATCAAAAGAGATTTGTTTTTAACTTTGCCGAATTCCAAGTATTGATCGTAGCTGATCTATCCACAGGATATATCACCACAAGGTAAAATACTTCCAGGTAGGGGGGTATTTAAACATTTGCATTGCTAAAAGATTCAGAAAATACAGAATCACAAAGGGATTATGAAACTACCCTAAGTTATGAAGAACGAAGGGGCACAAAATCTTAATATTAGCGAAATATACTCCGCCGTTCCCGAAAGTCGGTTTTAATAGAAATACAATTTTAGTTGGCGATGACAAAGTTACAATGAAATTTAAATCTATGTAATTATACACAGATACTTCTCAAGGGTAGCACTAAAAGGCCAGTACTCATCATACTTTTCTTATGAAATACATTTTTAAAGAATTCTAAAATTTTCATTTATTAATATTCTGGTATTTTAAGGTAAAGTAATGGTAAATGCTCTTACTATAAAAACATACATACATATATACGTCGTGGGCATGATAATGTATACGCTCATTAAAAGATCTAAAGGGGCGAAGACATCGACAGACTTCCTCGTGTGATGAATGTTCGGCTATTGCCTATTGACTTTTTCCTCTTTACACTTATGTATAAATGCGATATCATTTATCTTGGCCACTTTGATAGTGGCTCATTTACAGGAGAGCGTTATTAATTTCTTTTGTAAATTAGCGCGAAAGATCTGTAAAGAAATTAAAAGTATAGAGAAGTTAGTCAAAAAAATTAATTGAAATTTAAAGCAATTGTCCATTTCACAAGCTCTTAGTATCGTCATATCAATTTTATAATCGTCTAATTATAAAATATTGTACATTTTTGTTTTTAATTATTTTCATACAAAAGTGTTGCGTGTTTTGAAAAATGTTGTATTTTTTGCCAGGCCTAGAAGTATTTGATTTGTTTGGTAAATTTGTAAAATTTTTTTATTTATTTATTTTTAGAATGTTTTAACTACCGCGTTAAATTTAATTCCTCTGAAACTAAATTTAATAAAATTGCTCATCAATTAATATTTGCTAGAGTTTTCCCAATGGTCAAAGTTCGACCATAAATTTTTATGCAAATATAAATTTTTTTCCGTCTTAGTGGATCGATTTGTCGAGGGATTAACTTCCAGCCCAGCCCATATGTTATCTTTCACATGAGTCCGTGATTGTTTAATTTAATTTTGCAGGTTCAATATAAAAATTTATCCGAGAGTAACAATTGAAAAACAAAAAAAGTATCAACAACTCTCCTCTTATCCACTCAGGACATTACATGTTTAAATTAATGTATCTATGTGTAATATTGTCGAAAATTTCTGAATGAACCAGATGTGGAACGAAAAAGTACCAAAAAGCTCCCCTAAACTTTTCTTATTCAATCAGGATCATGCATGTTTAATTTTATCTTTATGGGTCCAATAATAGCAAAAATTGAAAAACTACCAGATGAAGAACAAAAAAGTATCAACCAAATACAAAGCTTATTATTAATACGATTTTCGTATGACGTGCTAAATTCTCAATTTTTCATATTTGATAAATACACTGAAAATATTTGTTGAGGCAAAGCTAGCTACTATGCGCATTTCACTGGTTGCTTAGGCTCATCAGGAAACCTTTTCCAAAGATTTTAAAAAAGCCAAAAATTTTGAACAAATAAAACCCTAAAGCGAATAAGAATTATAAACACTCTAAGTCTTACTTGTAACAATATCAAAGCTTTAACAAAACACCAACAATAAACAGTGAGTTTATCTTTTCTTACATCCCCCTACAATTGGTTGGGATCTTTCCGACTCGAATTGTAGTTGTAAGTGGGTTAAAAGAAAAACCAAATTAAAAAACAACCTGCTTCATTCTATTGTCTTCGTAAGAAAACAAAAAAAAAAAAAAAATCAATTTGCCAATTCACATTTTTCATCTTATAGCTTCTTATTCACTCAGAACCCTGCAGATTCATATAGTATTATGTTTCCAATTAAAATAAAAGAAAGAAATTTAATTTCCGTATTTCCGCTTCGTGATACGTTTTTCTCCCCATTGAGGTTCGGTTGACAAACAAAGGATGACAGTGTTCTTAACTGGCTTGCCTTTGCAACAATTTTTTCACGTGATGCAAATTAAAATGCTTACAAAAAAAAAAAAAAAAACAAACAACTTACAAAAAAAGTAAACACTTTTAAAACGGTGTATTTTTTGTTCAAGTCGGATGACAAACATTTCATCTCGTATTAAAACTCCCATACCTGGTTAAATTTCATGGTATCAATCAATCTGAACGGCAAATTTCATTAAGCAAGAAGCAAAAATAAATAAAAACCAAGTGTGAAGTAAAAATTATTACCAAGGCTGATTCAAATTCAGGTGTTGTCGGATCTACAATAATCCAAAAACAACAAAAACAACACAGGGTTTTATGCATAGCATTGTTAGTGCTCGAAATGTCAACCATTATTAGCAAAACACTAACAAATCAAAATAAATAAGCTCGAACTGTCAAAATCAGTTGCCGTTTCGGCATCTCCTGTAGTTAATTCGCCTAAATTATAACTTGATTTAAGTAATTTGCTTTTTTTTAGTTTTATTCAAGGCGAATTCATACAAGGTGGTCTTATTTTGAAAACGTTTTACAACACTGTAAAATATTTTAACGTTGTGTCAAAAATTCAAAAAAATTATTTGATTTTGTTTTTATATTAAATTGTGTGTTTCTTTTTTTAAATGTTATAACCAGGGAAACCAGAAATATGCATTTGCATGTTTTTCCTTGTGCGACTAATGAAAGCAGAAACAATATATTTATCCGTTTTAGAGCTTTTTATGAACTTTAGCATCGATTTGTTAGTGCATATTTTACCGTTTGCAGCATTTTTTTTTTAGTATATTTAAGTTAAAATAGCCTTTTTGCAGCATTTTTAAGGTTTATAGCGCATGTTTTGCCTTTTTAACGCATATTTTGATACAAATTCAATTTTTTTAGGTGCCTACAATAGCTTTCGCAGCAAATAACAATTTTTTTTTGGAAAATCTGTTACTTCAATTACGACATCTACATTTAATTTTTACTCTAAAATTGTTAGACAAAATTGTCATTCAGGATAAATGTTATGCGATTTGTGTCTAGACCAATCTTTTAGTATTCCGATCGACTCAGAATCACTTTTTAAAGTGTTCTAACGATGTCCATCCATCCGCCTGGCTGGTTGTCTGTCCATGTTAGCCTTGTGCGCAGAGAACAAGTTACAATTTTGTAGATAATTTGATCAAATATGGACGAAGTCTATGCAAATGGTGAGAATCGGTCTAAAATTTCACATCCAAATTAGACTCTTTGTGTCCGCAAGCTATCTAATTATGATGGTATTTAAGTTAAATATGTGCCAAAAATATTTTACTTCAAATAAAATTATTTTCGAATCGGTTCACATTTGCTCCAAGCTCCCATCATTAACTAGCTTTTAAATTCCTTTTAAATGTTAACATTTGTAAACAATTTAGGGACCGTACCTAAAATTCCTTTAAGACAAAAACCCATATGGATGTTAATATCTAGATAATATTCGGCACAAACATCTCTTATATGAATTTTTACCTTTTTTAGGTTTTTTTTAAACTTTGTTATTAAATTGTTGAATATTGTGTCTTCAATTGAGCATTTTTTAATTTTTAGGGCATATTTTTAATATTTTTCAGGGCATATTTTCCAGGTTTTACTGCATATTTAATGCGCATAAAACGTATTTTTTAGAGCATGTTTCTGGTTTCCCTGGCTATAACTTAAAAAAGTTTTAAATTTCACAATTTTAATAAAAAATTATAGAATTTAGTTAAGATTCCCCAGAACCAACAGGACGTTATACAATTTTGACACAAGGTTAGTAATCAGCTGTTTCTTACGTAGCAAGTGTAAATTCGCCTTGGTGAATTGACGGTTTACATCGAATTCATATTTTCTATTTATGTTATTTATTTATGACATTTAGCAATACAAAAAAGTAACGATACAACAAAAATGTCTGTTTACAATTGCATAAACAGAAATCGTATTTTATTTAAACGATAAAACATACGATAGATTTTGTGAATTGGATCAATTTAATATTTAACCACTGTTTTAGAATATCTTTTTATTTCAAAACTTTAAAAGTCTTATGCAAACGTTTTACATTATTGTAATCAAAATCAAACAGTGGGTAAGTTGCAGTTTTTTTTACGATTTTTATTTTTTTTTTTATTATACACATTTTGCTTTCTTTTACAGCCAGGTTACAAACCTTAAACCTAAACTTTATCATGATTATGTGTTTTCTTGCTCAACAGTTTTTTTTTCATTTTCTTTTATTTTTTTGTTTCATCTATTATTTTATAACACTCAGATTTCCATGTAGTGAAGAAAATTGAAAAATGCACTGCGGGCGGAATATTTACAATCTCTAGACAGACATGTCAAACCAAAAGCAGAAGTCAAACTAGGATTCTTTTTACTATGTACATATTTTTTTTTGTTAAATACAGACAAAAAAGTACCAGGAAATCCAAATCAACTAGCAAACTAAATAAGGCACGACAAAATGGGTGAAATTTGTTTTCTTTTTTTTGGGGATTGGTGGGGATTGGGCGAGAGGAGTTGTTGGAAAAACAAATCCACTTGAAGCTTATATAAGCGTAATACCATGGTGTCTGAGATTACTCACACATATTTAGGTACATGTTGGTAAGTTTGTTGTGTGAGTCTGAGTGTGTATGTATGCATCTAAGTTAAAATAAGGAGCAATATTATGCTGAGTAACAAACATATACGCACATCTTTCTTGTTGCCTTGAATTTCAAAGTTTAAAGTTTTTATTTGTGTTTTTGAGGTACAATTTAAAAAAGTGCTCTAAAAATCTTTCTATTTAAAAAAGTACATATTGCCTTAAGAGAAGTGCATATCATTTTTAAAGTTACGCCTTGCTAAACTTAATATACCTGTTTTAAATGTGTCTTAATAAAAATATCTGTATAAAATGACTCTTTTAAGAAGGCTTTTATTTTAATTGGTACTTTTTTAAATTTTTTTAAAGGTTAACTTTTTAGAAATGGTTTTTCAAAAAGCATATTCTTTAAAGAAGAATTATTAAAAAGTTGATCTAAATAAGTTAATTTTAAGAAGAACATATTCAAAACTTTCACAGCTACCCTCGTATACTCTGTGCTATACCTTATTTTAAGTTTCGTTGTATAAAATTCTAAGAAAATTAAAGAAACATCATCGTTTATCTCTTGAACGTAAATACTGCTTTGTTATACTTTAAGGATTTCTTCGAAACTCCCATTCTTTCTGACTCTCTCCTTCTCCTTTGTTTTTTTTTAAACTCACAAAGAGCAACAGGCTAAGAAGAAAATTGCACGTACGTCAATAAAATGTTTAACGAAATTGTTGCAATTTTTATTTCTTGAAACTTTTTTCTATTTATATTTTTTCTTCAAGCATGTGTGTAAAAGACTTTTTCTTTTTTTGGCAATGAAATTGTGCGGAAGCATAAGTTGACAGACAACTTGAGTACTTTTTTCTACTTTAAATCTCTTTCGAGTGTTTGTGCACGAAAAAGTGAAGAAAAGTTTTTTGTTTTTTTTTTTCGCTTTTTAGTTAAATGCTGCCAAGACATGACATACGGACGGACAAACAGCATTTTTTTTTTATTTACGAACACGTATCAAAATGGATGAGCTTTAAATTGATACTTGATGAAATGTGGTTAGTTGCCAATTTCGGCATTAAGTTTCAATTGCAAGTTTTTGGTTTTTTGTTGTCAACCAAAAAACTTAAAGAACGTTGTTTTTTAAAAACGGGATGTAAACTTGAATAAAGGTAAGTTAGCGGCTTAGAAAGCTGGTAAATTTTTATATGTATTTAAATACTTTAAAGAAAAATTCTCTAATTTAACTAATTGCCTTTTGTTTTCAAGGGCACAGAAGAATATACAAATTAATTTCAATTAAAAAATTTGTGACACTAAATAAAAAAATTAATTAAATTTGCACCAGATTAAAAGTATCAATTAAACACTTAATTCACTTGATTAAAATTTTTAATTAAAACTCATTTTATTTTTGATTTAAGCTTTAATTGGAAAAATTTTTGGAGAATTTGTCCTTTCAGGGTGTTGATTAAAGTTTTTTTTCCGATGGAGTTCTAAAAAGTATTAGTATTAAAAAAAACTTAGTTAACAATCATCCCAGATAAGTTTTATTCTAGAATACTAAGTTTGTCATTCGGTGCAAAACTTTTAAAATATTCATTTAAGACACCGTTTAGTATAAAGACATATTTTGGACCCTTTTGTTGTTCTTAGTGGATTAAGCTTTATTTGTCTATCCACGCTCACTTTCGAAAGACCAAATGGAAAGGAACAGTTTCCGTGTCAAGTTCTTTCTTATTCTCCTAAAGCAGTTAATGATTGAAACACAGCACAAACGGTTCAGTATGAGAAGAGTTAAATACTTAAATGTGGAATAATTTCAGAAAAAAGTTTATTTATGTAAAAAAAATCAACATAAAATGGTGGTGGAATGAATTTCATCCTGCACAACTGCAAATCATATTACTTGATAAACCATAGGCCTCGTATAAAGCGCACTGTCTAAAAACACCTTAGCGCACCTTAAACCGTAAGGAATATCGATATTGTGGTGAAATTGGCTCTAATTTAGCTCTATATGACTAGAAAAAACGCCATGCAATTTTGTAATAAGTGTTGTATAATTTACTATAGGACTATTATAAAACGGACTTCCAAAAAAACATCTTTAAATGCATAAAATGCAAAAGTATTTGTATTCTATATTCACATTTTAGTCCAATTTAAATTTTATTTTGTGCTAGAAATCCCTCTACCGACATTTTTGGTAATCGATCCATAATTTTCCGTAAGGGCAAAATAAAATCTCCTCGTAAAAATCACGTCTGAAATTGAATCCAGTCAAGATATTATATTTAAATTAGATAAAATTTATTACTTTGATAACATTGTGCAAAAAACAAACTAGCCTCAATACTTGCAACGCGAAAGAAATTAGAATACTTTTACCATATGCATTTTTAAAGAATTCAAAAAATTCAAGGCCCGGAATTTCAAAAATCCGTTTTACATACATTTCATGAACTTTTGTTCTTAAAAGACCTTCCGTGAAATTTGATGTAGAAAATATTCGTGGAACAAGTGCCGTTTTAGTATACTTTTGTGGGGAAGTTAAAAATAAGGACAAAAATGACCCCTTAAAATGAGCGTTAGACATCTGAAATTATTTTTTAGCTCAGATGTACATTTATTATATTTTTTTTGAGTTATACCAAACGCCTTTTCAAAAAATTTAAAAACTTCATGGGCCCATACTTCGGGAACCCGAGCTAACTTTGAAAAACCCTTTGGCAGATTTGCTCTTCCAGTAGTCTTCTTTCATTTCGACCTGCAGGTGTTGAGGCTGGCGGCGATGACCCAAATTTTGTTGCACAGTGTAAGTTAAAAAAACTTTAATTTCAAAACAATCATTTTCTAAACGAACCCATTGTGCAGTGTTATTATAATTCTCCGTAAAACTATATCTATAATTATAAACTCCTACTAAATCTTTATTTTCATATAAATGTCTACTTAATTACAAAACTTTTTTCTTCCCATTTCGCTAGATTTTCTTTATCCTCTTTATCTTATTAATCCCAAAGTCTCGATTCTTTTTTTTTTTTTTTTGTTAATTTTTCTAACTAAACACAAAAAGTTTTGAAAAAAAGAAAATAATTTGCAAAAAAAAATTTTGTTACAAAATGTATGTAGAAGAGTATAATTCAGTATATAAAAACATGTACTTCCCCACTTAATTTTTTAATACAAAAGTCAAACCTGAGCAATTTAATCTCAATTTGCCAAACTACCTTGTTAGCTTTTGTTGTCTTAATATTATTGCATTTTGTTTTTTGCTCTGACATCTGTTTTTTTTCCTTGGATTTTGTCCTTGTTTTTTTGTCTTGCGACTTTTTTTTGTTCAACAATATAGAAAAAGTGTCGCTTTCAGTTTTTATTTTTTTGCTTAAAGTTTATCCAGCTGTAGTTGTAGTTCGGTTGCTGTATTTTTTATTTTGTTATTAAGTCTTCAGCCGGTCTCGAAGTACTACTTGTCTAGGTGGATTATTATAAAGATGTACCTTATTGTAAGTAGAAGAAAAGTAATCTTTAAATAAGAAGTTGATTTTTTTTTCTTGGGAGGAAATTGAGTTACTTAGTTTATTTTTGGCTGCACTTCAGGTTAGAAGAAGAAATTAAAAATTTTAGTTAAAATTGAAAAGAAAATTTAAAAAAATTCATACGTGGATACTCTTAATTCTTACTTTTTGGCTTTCGATTTTTAGACGAAGTTGTTTGAAATATTTAAAGCAAAAGCAAAAACTTAAAAGAAATATAAAAAAAAAATTTAAACTAGATTTTTTAAAGTTTTTAAGCATTTTTTTTTGTAATTCTTGGAATCTATCACAAAAATTTATTTTAAAGTTCCACTTTTCTAAATTCTGAGTGGACTAGGCTTGCCAGATCGAAATCTACGAAAGGCTTGATATTTATCCCCCGCCTACAACTGACATGATTTGCTGTTATAAAGGCGTTGTTAAAACATTTGCATTAACAACCGTGTTATAACATGAGAAAACCTCTAACATAATGAGTCTATACTTAACACTAACATCATTTTATTGTTACTGTAAAGCATTTCATGTCAGTTATAGACTGTATGTTAAAAGAAAAAGTTTGATTTTTCTAAACAATTGAAATTCGGTTAAAAAGCACTAAACTAATTGATCAACATTTTAAAGGTCATATGGCATCCCAGTCGTATAAGCAACGTATACCTATGGACTCAAACTAATCTAAAGTCAGCACCAATAGCAATCATAGCGTGGAAAAAGCAATTGATAGGCCATTTACTTTTACGACCTCATTCGAATAAAGCACAATAGTAATTAAGGTAGAATCCTCAAGATAGTCGGCCCGCCAAGACCTCTAGGCGAACCATTGATGCTGAGCTGAATTCTGCAAATAATAATTGAAGTGACATATTCACAAAAGCCAATAAAAGCGCCTGGATACAGAAGAATAGAAGAGGCCCTATGCTCCAGTTAAAGAGAAGGATGACAGAAGAAGAACAAACGGCTTAGAAGAATTACAGACAAATTTGCCATCAAAAAATATCTTTATACCCTCTACCACAATTAGTTGTGAAGAGGGTATATTAAGTTTGTCATTCCGTGTGAAACTTTTTTATTATTCATCTCAGACCCCATAAAGTATATATATTCTGGGTCCTTGAGTAATTCTAAGTCGATCTAGCCATGTCCGTCTGTCCGTCTGTTGAACACACGCTCACTTTCGAACAACTCAAAAAAAAATGAACAACCTTGGTGCCAAATTGCTTTTAGTTATCCTAAGCAGTTTGGGACTGAAATCTAGCAAAATCGGTTCAGCAGGACCAGAGCTATGAATCAAAATGTGGAACCACCACCTAAAAAAATTGATAATTTTGTTACAAAAAATAACATAAATGCTGGAACAAGGCACGGAATGAGATAAGATTTTGCAAAAATTTGTTTTATTTGACTGGAAATCACGCTGTTAAATTTCGTGAAGATCCGTCCATAATTAACCCTAAGCCCTATATAAACACTACTCCCGGAAAACAGTTTAGTACGCCTAAAACCGAAAAAAATAATGCTAGCGTAACAAAATTTGGTACGTCACAGTTTTTTAGGACTAAAAATAACACTGTGAAATTTCGTGACGATCGGTCCATAATTTACCTTAGGCCCCATATAAACCCTACTACCGGAAAACATTTTAGTACGCCTAAAACCGTAAAAAATAATGCAATCATAACAAATTTTGGCTCGTCACAGTTTTATAGGACTCTTAATAACAAATCGTCACAGTTTAAGATAATAATAACATCATACAGATATTACTCCTTAAACATTCGAACTGTCGGTGGAGGGTATCAAAGATTCGGCACAGCCGAATATAGCACTCTAACTTGTTTTTTCTTATGATTTTTTTCTATAGATGGCATAAAAAAATCAGCCTGAAATTACCCAAAAAACCAAAAACATATCTGTGGCATTTTGACAAAACAACTTAAGTCGAGAAAAGATAGCAAAAAAGTTAAAAAAAACTCGGGGAAAAAATAATTTTTATTAAAAAATAAAATAAGCCAAAATTAAAGAAAAATTTCTTCTATAATACAACATTTTAATAACGTAAATCAAAATGTTTTTTGAATGAAAATTCGTATGATTAACAAAATTTTTTCCAACTTTTTAAATTTGACCTAAAATGTTTTGTCAAGATGCCACAGATATATTAAATAGTGTCTTACTTTAAAGGGCTTTTCACGAATATTTCTTGATGTTACAAATGGAATGTCGAACTTAAAATACCATCATATAGTACAATGTGGCGGCGGAGGTTATAATTTCTTATAATGCAAAGCATACTTTTAAGCTTTTTTATATGATATTTAAAAATAAAATATATTTTTATTAACAAGTTAAATTTGTTTTAAACATAAAAACCTATTTTGTATAAAGTTTTTATTTGTTTATTTTAATATGCATTAATTTTTTGTTATAATTGTTTTTAAATATTTTTTTTATAAAATGTATTACCATTAATTTGTTTGCTTAATGGCTTACAAAATAATTGTTATTGTTAAAATGTTTTATTATGAAACATTAATAAATTCTTTGCTGCTATTAACTGTTATTTTGGTCAATTTATTTTATGACATCATTTAAAAAAGAATTTAAAACAAATAAAAAAAATCAACCAAATTTTTTTTTCTTTAAAAACTTTTTTTTTACCATTAAAAGTCATTGCATTTCATTAATTTGCAATCGGTTGATTTTTATACACACAGATTTTCAAATTACCACAAAGGTGAGAGAAAAAGTTGGTTCGAATCAAAGCAAAAGAAGTTTAAACTTTAAGAGCCACTTTTTGGGTTTGAGATTAAAGTTAATTTTATTCTATAATTAGCTAATCTGAGAATTAAGTTAGTCTAGTATCAATTGAATTTGATATTTTTGGGTGGTGGCTTAAACCATGTAGCGCTACCATGCTGAGCACAAATACATGGCAACATTTTTTTGCAAATATCAACTTTTTATCAAGCAATATGGATGTTTTCAAAGAAGAAGAAGAAAATGCCCGAATTTAATATTGTTTACAAGGTAGAAATTTTTTGCGTTTAAAGAAAAAATATAGAATGGAAAAATCATATAAAACTGATAAGCAATGTTTTATATTTTTGGAAGTTTTTTATGTTAAACATGTGTATGTCAGAGAAGGGCTTTGTGCAATTGCAAAAAACTCGCATTAAATGAACAGCAACAAATGCACTCGCTTGCGGTCATACAATCAAACTGGCGCAACCGCAAACATTCGCTGCTGGTTTGCAGTCATTCAAATAATGCACATCGTGCTTTGTTATTCATACCATCGTTAGCTTCGTTTTTTAATATAGATGTTTGTGTGTTCAATGATTGATTTGGTAAAAAAAAAAAAATACAAACAAAAAAGCCAGAAATCAAGCAATCATTACTCATGTAGGCATTCAGCAGTTACTATGTAGTACAAGACAAAAAAAATTTAAATGAAACTAAAAGCACATACTGATGTAGGTACAAACAATTTCCATAGAAACAGGATACTTTTTTTGTATCATCTTAAAAAGTACAGTAGTTCTGTATGTACAATGTGTTCTTGTTATTGTTGTTAATTTTAACAAAGCTTCTCATTGAGTGGTTTATTGTTGTTATTGTTGTTAATGTTAACAAAGCGTCTCATCGAGTGGACTGCTTGAATGCAAAAGTATAAGAATGTGAGCCTTTTGACTTTACATGCAAACAAAGCACTTTCAATAAAAAACGCACACATGCAAAAATCAAAGGTGTACGAAACGATGTAAAAATTACCAACGTTGAACTTTGTTTTGCAGGCAAAGAGTGAATGTAAATTTGAGCGTATGAATAAATCAAGAAAAATTGTGATTTTGCAGTTCTCAGGTGTATGTTGACAGTTTAAGTTAAGGTTTATACCACTACCGATGGCCGCTTAAACTAGCAAAAAAAAGCTTAAAAAAGTACAACTCAAAAAGTAAATACGGAGATTAAAGTTAATTTAATCGCTAATCTCTAACCCAAAAAGTGGCTCTAAATATAATTAAAAAAAAAAACAATCTGTAATTAATTGTCTAGTATTTCACTTTGGAGTGAACACTCCTCATTCGGTTTCTAAGTTATCTAAAGCACAATGTAAAGATCCGGTTAGAGTTCGAATATTGTGCTCTGAGCTTGTACAACGTTTTAATTGTAAATGACATTTTTGAAACTGTTGTCTGTCCAGACACTTTAAAATCTATTAATTAAATACAAAGATACTTTTTAACCGACCCTTTTTTGTAATATGCACAATAGGGATATAACTTTTTAACAATTTTTTAAAATATCAAAATTGGCATTGCACAGTCCGATAGAGCATACACAACTATAAGGGAACGTATATTTATTTTATCGCTAAAGTCAAAAAAGTTCACGCAGCAACTGCGATGAAGTTTTGAAAATTTTTAATTTTCTTTTTGGTTAAGAAAAATTAATAATATGTTTATTTAAATCAAAAAATAGCTCAAGTATGAAATTTCATTAATATAAGAGATGGTAAGAGATTTTTCTGCAAACTTAAACGTATCTTTAACCTTTTTTAACAAAAAAACAAAATTAAAAAAGGATAAAAAAAACACCGTATAAAATTATGAATATTCAATATTTCATTGGTTTAGATACACCAATTGGTGCGTGAACTTTTTTGAGAAAAATTACAAAAGATTATGATTTTCGTGGTTACTAGGACATGGTTGACCTAATGGTACTATGCCAAAAAAATTATTATACCCCTAATGCACAAATCTATAAAACTTCACAATTTTATAAAAATTTTTCTGTGAAATCCCTTTTCCTCCTATCCAATAAACAGTAAATGCCTCTGTAATAAAATTTTTCACTTCATTGAGCTTTGATTATCGGCTACAGCATGCAACATATTGTTGTAAAATACACACATATCAGTATTTTCGTTGTAATGCTTTTTGTTTGCATTGTTGTTTGTTGTTATAGCCGCAACATTTGTGGCCATTTCCGTTTGTATTGTATTTCACTAACACACAGCCATTCTCCTCTCATTTAATTGAGTTTTGAGGTGTTTGTTATGAAAAAAAGCCCATTGGCAATTTTGTAACTCTGGTTCATTGGAAATACATTGATGAAGCAAAAACTTCCCAAACTTGTTTGTTATGTCGAAAAATTATAGAGTTTTTTTTGCTTTTTGGCTAATTGGCGCTATTTAGCAAATGCTAAAACCACAAAATCTTGTTTGGTGAAAAATAGCAAATGTCTATATTGGCCTTACAGCTTTTGTTGTCGTTGTTGTGTTAATACGTTCATAATCAATGAACAATTTATTTAACTGTAGCAATAGGAAGTTAAACAAGCCGGTTATGCAGTGATATAAAAGTAGAGCTAGCTGTTTTTTTTTATTGATCTACTTTATAGAAAAGCGGGAATTTTTAGTTTCCTGGCAGTGCGGAATTTAAGTTCTTCAGAAAACAATAAAATAATATTATTATTTTTGAAAAATTTTAAAGGTTTTAATACTGTTGAAAATATCAATAGTGAAACTGTAATGATTTACTAAAGACTTTGTTACCCTCAGCTAGCATTTTGTATCATAATCTAATTATTTAGCCATCAGCTTCAAGAGCAAAACAATCGCATATGACCTCATTTTTCGATCACAAATGATATGCTCGTTCTGAGAAAATAGTACTCTAACGATGAATCACCTGAAAGAGTCATTTGTGATGTAATTTTCTGTTTCCTGTTTGAGCATATGAATCATGTGTGAGTCCTTTTTTATTCGCTCTAGTGTTAAATCGGTTTTAAATTCAAAATATTTCGAAATCATTATTTGTACATATGAATGAATTATAAACGAATCCGTTTTTAATCGCTCAAATAATAAATCAGTTTTTACTCATATAAAGTGATCTGAGAAGACTCATTTAGATGATTTTCTCGAAAAATAATCACCCAAATGATAGCTGAGCCAGTACTACAAACCAACTGTAGACCAGCCAATGGTTTGTGTTATAGATATTGAGCTTGTCATTGAAAATCCACTACGAACTTTGGAACTAATGACTAGGTAGTTCTTGTGGGGCCATATGGAGACATCTAATAGTTCTTGTCTACATTTTCTAATATGTTTATTAGAATTTTGAACTTATACTACAAGTAGATAGTAGAATTATTTAAATCTAAATATTTTGTTTAGTTAACATATTGAATCAAAACTTTTACTAAACTCTGTTGATCCTTTCCACTAAATTAAGCTTTACGGCTGTCAAAACAGTGAAGACATGTCAGACAACATTGAAGACATGTTACCAAAACGTTACCATAATAATCGACAAAATTGGTGAGTTTGAGACATTTGAACAGAGGTTTCCTGCAGCGAAGTAGCCACCCCCGGGGGATTAGGAGACATCGAAAGGATATTTCACCGTTTGGTGTTACATCCTCTGGGGTATAATCGAGTGCAATTAATATCTGAGATTCGGCAAAAATTCTAGATTTGAAAGATCTTAAGAGAGTTTTATGATTTCTTACGATTGCGGCTGATCAGATTTCTTGTCTGGTAACACGGGAGTCAGTAGCCTCTAGTAGAAAGACGCTGAACTAACTATTGATTGAAGCCTCCGCTAGTGTGCTCTTTGCTGTAAATGCTTACTGTCTTTCAGGAATATTACTGTTGCAAAAGTTTCATGATATGGGTTAATATGACAATAATTTGTTTTAAATTTAACAATAGTATTTTCCTCTTTTCCAAGAGCAACATGCTATTGTTGAAAATCAACCATTGCTATTATAAAAGTTAAACATGTTTTAGTTATTATTAACCATAACATGCTCGGAGACAACCATAATATGGTTGCGGATTCTTTACGGAGGACTTATTTAAACACCATATGGTTGTCGGTGACAAAAACATGGTTAAATTAAACATAATATGTTTAAAATATTCTTTAAAAATAGTTATGTTGGAGGTGACCATATTTGAGCATGTTTTTTTTCGCTAGGTGCATAGTCAAGGTCATTTAATTATCTAAATGTTTGAGTTAAAACGATCACAATCAATGGTTAGGTGAACTAGAAAGGCTCGGGCAGATTTATTTTATCTAGTTTCTTGATTGTGGCGATAATATCCTTGTGTTAAGTGGTCCATCCGATATTTTCCAGTCCGTATAGATATAGTCATGAGTAAATTGCGATTTAATGAAAAATTATGCTCTACAGCAGTGATAATCAAGCCCCGAAAGCCCGCACACAAAGATATTATGTGCTTGTGTGCGGTCGCAGAGACTGATGATAGTCTGATGTTTTCAAACGAACAAAGTTGTTGTGTACATATGAATTGCCGAGCGTGTCTGTGTAAAAAAAATACGATACTTGACTGCCTCACGAGGCTATGGAGGGGCTCTCACTGCTCTGCAGCAAAGTGTCGTATACCATTAAGGTATTATTATTCTAATTCTGCTAAAGGTTAGGTACAACCATAATAATTAAACCCTTCTGAATTCCTCCCTAACTTTTTGGGCCAATTTGACCCAACTTTTATTTAGAATTGGAATGCATAAGACTAATTATTCACTAAATGAGCCACTTGTTAGATCCCAAGTATTGTTTAATAATCTTAGTGAAAATGTTACATTACGTATTATATTTTCTAAATAAAAGTAAAAAAAAAAATTATTAAATAAAATCTATGCAAGTAGTTTGTAGGGATAACTTGCAAATCTAAAGACTTTTATAAACAAATTGAAATTGATATTAAGAATCTATGAGATTATGTCCATATGAATGATCACTTAAATTGCTTTTCTTCTTAAGGCCATTAAAAAAACAGACAAATAAATTTAGGCAAGAAGCTTCCAAAACTACTATTTTTTCTTTGACACCAAAACGTTAAAACTAACAACAATACAATGTAGCTCAAATTCATTAGTGTTACAAGAGGGGATTCACATTTTTATTTTCCTGTAAATTCTAATATAATTGGTATTGTCACATCAATATCAGTTTATTTAGGGTTACCACATGAACATATTAGCAAATAATAACAAACTTTTTATTGTAGGCCAAGAAATAAGGCCACAAATTTAGCAGGGTCACATTGACCCAAAAAGACTAAAAATCTATATATATATAAATAAGTCCGTATATGTACGTCGCCGAACTACTCATAAACGCGTCGTGCGATTTCAACTAAACTTATACACTACGTAGGCAGAGGTCCTTATATGGTTTATATGAAGTTTGGTTGAAATCCGATAACGCATGTGTGTGCGGTGCGTATGTGAAGTGAGTGTGTTTTTGCCGCAGGAAAACCAACTTTATTAAAAACAAGTGTGTTTCTTTTTTTATTTTGTTTTGCCGTGCGAAGCAGGCAACGGGCCCGCTAGTTTAAATATGAAAAACTAATATTTTTAGGTGAGCGATTCTATTCTAGACAACTTTAAGATCAATTTTCAAATCACACTATTTGATACTTTTTTGATGCCAATTTAAAGTAAAATATCTATATTTTATAATAATATAATTTTTTTATACGTAAGCTTAAATATAAATTTGTTGTGCACTTCGAAGCATTAAGATTCATAGATTTGGCGCGAACAGAAAATGCATTGCATGTTGCACCCGTCATGGCTTAAAGAGCAAATTTCTTATTATGGGATTATATTTCTGTACGATGTTTGATTTGATAATCATCGTCTGATATCTCATCTTTCACAATAAAAAAGAATAATACAATAAAAGTTTAAAAATTAACAGAGTTTTGTGTTTTTGTGGTATGATCTTATGAAAGTTGGCCGATTTGGTTGCACCCGTCATGCACTTTAAAGCTCTCTCGTGGCTATTTGATCGTTTCATATAAATTCTTGTAAATAGATAACAATAGTTTATAAAAAAATGTTACCTCTTCTAGAAATAACTTAATTGCAAATGTGTTTCTTTCTTTTAGTAAAAGACGTTTAAAGCGTCTAAATGTTGCACCCGTCAAAATAGAATCGCCCTGCTACTTAATAGTTATTTCCATTCCTGTTTAGAAAACAATTAAATTTTAGTTCGATACTGTATCACCAAAATGAAAAAAAGTTAAGTTTAAATGTAAAACTGGGTCGTATCGAGCTTAGAAGTTCTTTATTTATGATCACTTCTTTTAGTTTTACGCCACTGTGAAACAATGCTTATTAATAGGTTCCCTTTTTTTAATTCAAAAAGCTTTAAAACGTATTTTACACATACACACATACATATATTTTTAGCTTCACAAATATATTGTAAATAAGTGTATAAATTTATTTTAACATTTATCCTCCAGTTGCTATTAACACTTGTAACATACGGACGATTTGTTGCAAACCATTGAAAAACATAAACTTTTTCTCTAAATTATATTCACATGTATACGATTGCAAAAGTACTGTGGCTTACCCTCAAAAAAATTCGTATACATGTTTGAAAAATTGCAATACAATAAAATAGATATACACATGTTTATAAAAAAAGAATATGACTAGAATAGAAAGAGAGGGGAAAAAAGTTTAACTAAGTTGTTGTTCTATTCTTACACGCATGGAGTTTTGAGAGAAAGTTTTTTTTATTTTGTAAAGACTGTTTCTACTCTAGTTGTTTCTCTTTGTGCAGAACGTAAACTAACACAAGTGACAATAACCATTCTTATAAAAAATTTTAAATATTTTTGTTGTGTTCAAAAAAAAAAAAAAAAAAAACTACCCTAAAAGAATTTGAATACCAACAAAAAACTGTAAAAGCAAATTTGTTGAAAAAAAATATGAAAAATGCTAAATAACTCAAATGAAATAAAATTTCGTGAATTTTATCATTTTTTGCTTACATACGCTTAAATATATATAGTCCTGGTGCTGATGGCCTTGACGCTTGTAAACTTGTAGTGATTTGATATTGAAAATGAGTTAAATTCTGAAATTAGAAAGATATTGTAACATATCGTCGGCTTAATATTCAAACCTGTTAAGTCCGTTTTAGTACATTTTACAGGAAAGACAAAAAACTTTTTATATTTCATATTTGCAACTTGAGAAAAAAAGCAAAAATATAGTTGGTTTTACATACTTCAAGACTCAAATTGAAGAAAAACTACATGCTTTCCGACGAGGCGTATCTTTCTCTATCACACGGCATCAAAAGCTCGATTAACCTTAAAAGTCGATTTAGCAAATTTTGCATATTAAGCTGACGATATGTTGTTTTAATTGAAAACATATCCTTCATTCCAACCAACAATGTAATCAAATTTTTAAAAAGTGTTAGTATCCCAGTAAACCAAGCGATATTGTAACGATATCGAAATGATATCATATAGGTGATAGAAAGTATCACAAGTGATAATCGTTTACGAATCGAAAACGATAGTTTTTACGGACTAAATTGTACCTTTCCTTATAATATAGTTTTTCCATAAAATTATGATATCGTTTTCGATATCATAATTTCCAATAATAACGATAGTAAAATCGCATTTTTAAATTTCTTAAAAAACTATAGTTTTATTATACTGATAATGATATCTAGCTAATGAAAAGGTGAAAATTTGTATCTAAAAAATAAAAACAGTTTTTATTTTTATATGTGAAATAAAGTTATTATTTATAAAAGGTCAATAAAAAATTAATAATAGTAAATTAAAGCTAGAGTAATTAATAACACTAATTTACGCGCTTTATTATCTTAATGTATAAAAGGGATAAAGGGATTTAAAATTTTTTATATACCCATTCCTAGCCACTTTAACTGAATTTCGGAAAGACAAACATATGCACCTAATTTATTTTTATAGACACACTTACTTACAGTTTTAAGCGATTTATCCTCTTACAGTAAATAAGAAATATTCAAAAATGTTAATAAAAAAATTTTTAACATTTTTATATGTTTTCTTTAAATAATTTTCTTTCTTTAAAAAAATTTTGATGATTTTTTCAAATGTTTGTTTTTAAATTGGAAAAAATATTTTAAAAAGTGATGTCGTAACGATATTGTTTTCAATAATAGTACATAATATTATAAACGCCAAAAAATATAATATCGTTTTCGCTATCATATCGTTCTATGGTTTATTGGGTACCCAGTAAACCAAGCGATATTGTAACGATATCGAAATGATATCATATAGGTGATAGAAAGTATCACAAGTGATAATCGTTTACGAATCGAAAACGATAGTTTTTACGGACTAAATTGTACCTTTCCCCATAATATCGTTTTTCCATAAAATTATGATATCGTTTTCGATATCATAATTTCCAATAATAACGATAGTGAAATCGCATTTTTAAATTTTTCGAAAAACTATCATTTTATTATACTGATAATGATATTATATGTATATAATAACAAGGTAAAATAATTTTTTTTTTAAATGAAAGAAAAATTCTTGAAATATAATAGCTAATACTTACAGTTTTATATAATATTTATAGGATAATTCGATCACAATGTGCATACATATTTTAATAAAAACTTTGTTTTTAATTTTTATATTAACCTTTGTTAAAATAATTTATTATGTTTAAAAATATTTGAGGTTTTTTTCAAATGTTTGTTTTTAAATTGGAAAAAAATATTTTGATAAACTGATGTCGTAACGATATCGTTTTAAATATTAGTATATACTATTATACACGCCGTAAAATATAATATCGTTTTCGCTATCATATCGTTCTATGGTTTATTGGGTATGTATATTCTAAACTCGTTAATATGCTGGTATTTATATTAAAGCAAATTTTTCTTTATTTTAAAACTTAAGCCTGGTACTCTGTTCAACATTTCACGTGAAATGCTGCCTGAACGCATATGAAAAAAACTTGTGCGGAATATCTATGAAATATATGAACTAATTATTGAATAAGAAATACAAAATTAATATAACGCAACCGTTAACAGTTTTTTATACATATTTACTTTCGTTTTTATTAAAAAAAATAAATTGTAGGAAAATACATGTGGGCTTTGTTAACACACTTAAAACAATGTCACATACTCTTCGAGAATAAAAACATCAAATTGTACAAACTCGCAAGATAGGTAACATTGATACATGTCAATACTTTCGTGTGAAATAATAAATGTTACTCAACATTTTTTACAAATTTGAACAGAGTACTAGGCCTTAGGCGTGATTTTGCTAGTGTTCAGGTCATAGAAACTTTACTAGAACGGAAACTCTCTCTAAACAAAACAAAAATTATTTCTCAAAATTCCGTACGCATATAGTCAGAACAGCAAAAAAAAAAACATTTTTCCTAACACCATGTTAGAGTAATTTTTTTTTTTTGACAACTGAGTTAGAGGTTTTCCCTCTCTTTCCGTTCTAATCTTCTTCCATGCTCTTGCTTTTATCCCTCCCTTCGCTGCATAATTTTTTTCTTCCAATTTTAAACTTAAACAAATACTTAAACATTAATAATATTTAGAATTTTTTGAAGTAGTTGTTATATTTTTAAATAAATTTTAATACTATTTGCAAATTTTTGAATTAAATTACTTTCACTTGACTTAAAATCAATAAAATATGAAACGAAAATGAAAAAATATGTTCTCAAGTTGTTAACAATTAAGAAAATGCTTAACTTACTGTTAACATTTTTGTCTAATAAATCTATTTAGATTATTTTAAATTTAAAAAATATAGAAAAATTTCTAATTATTAAGGAAATAATTTGTGTAGTATATTTTAAGGAGTATACATATGAGTGTTTAATAAATAGAACAACTAATTCAATATAATTGAAGGTATTTTCAAATTAACTTAAAAGATGTTAAACAATTTTAAGTTATTGTTATGATTTGTATGTGCTTGAGTATATATGTATGTGAGAACAAATTAATCATACAAAACACGTGCTCCAATACACATGAAATTACATACAAACACATATATGTATGTATGTATATATACTTAAGGCAATTTAGATAATACTTGTACTATATATGTATGTATATGGGACATTCCACGCCAAATGGGATGGTTTGAAAAAACATTTTTTTTATATCTTAATTTTGTGATATTTTTTAATGAACTTCAAAATAAACCTCCTGGTAAATTTTGATATTTTTTATCACTCGTGCAAAATAGACTTTTTTTTTGCAGTTTTCTTTTCTAATAAATAATATAGCATTATAATTGTGTAATATATTTATCAGATTACACGCATCCTTACAAATTAATACATTTCGTATTAAAACAGTGTTTCGTCGGTCTTACGGTATGGAAAAGGTAAAACAATTAAAAATGTTACTAGGAAGCCCTTGTTGAAGTGTATTAAGAAATGATCACAATATTAGTGAAGTATTTAAAAATAAATTATTTTAAACCATCCAATTTGGCTTGGAATGCCCCATATGTTTATGCTGATATGTGATAAATAGGCATTGAATGTGTTAAAAATTTTTAGAATTCTTCATTACGACATGAAAAGCCAAAACAGTGATGTGCAAAACTGACTATGTTAATATTTCTTTAATATAAACCGCTTTAGTATATGAACAAATGAGGGGTATAGATGCAAAGACTGCAATGTCCATTGGAGATTGTCGTTTTTGCAATGATCACAGTTTGTTAAGCTCTTTTTCTATCAACTATTTTCGAAAATGCATGCTATTTTTCTTATTTTGTTTCTTTTTTGCAAAACAAAACTGCATGCATGCTATTTTTCTTATTTTGTTTCTTTTTTGCAAAACAAAACTAAAAAGAAATTTAAAAATATAACAAATTATTTTTTATATGAAACAGTTAGTTTTATTGTTCATTTTATAACTTTGTCATTAGTCGAAATTATGGAGCTAAGTTGTTATGAAGTTCCTCCAAATCAATCAAGAAAAAACTAAGCCCTTGTTAAGCTTAAGAATTTTATTACTACTGATTTTTTAAGTACTTGCCAATGCTAAAAAAAGCAGTAATGTTTATTTAATTGGAGTAAACACAGCAATCTCCAATTTTATTATTATAAATGCCAGCAAACCGATTTGGTTGAAACTTGCGTCATATCTTCATCATATTCTTATTTACTGAATAGCATGATATACAATACATAAATATGAATATACTTTGAGCTAGAGGTTTTTACTATTTATTCCGAAAACTATAAATGTGGACATTGCAGTCTTTGCATCTATACCCCTCAAATTTAATAAATGAAATTTTTATAATTCTTTGTCTTTGTCAGAGATTGCCCCCTACCTCCCCTTGTGGTCCTCTTTTTAAAAAACTGTATAGCGTATGTGTTCATATAGATATGGATTTATCTATGGTTTAAATATCATTAAAATCGGGTTGAGGGGCAGAAATTAACCCTTTATCCCCTCGTTGTCCTATTTTTAAAAAATGCATACCTTTTGTGTCCATATAGATATGGTTCTATCTATGTTTTAAATTTCATTAAAATCGGTTAAACAGTTTCTAAGAGGAAGAAATTTCCCCCTATCTTCCCTCGTGATCCTAGGATTCTGCCCATTTTCAATAGGCTTTGTCCTTGCGCCAATAAGAACATATGTCCCAAAATTGATCAAATTATCTCCAAAATTGCGACCTGTACTTTGCGCAAAAGGTTACATGGACAGACAGCCAGCCAGCCGGACGGACATCGTAAGTTCGAGTCAGAAAGTGATTCCGAGTCGATCGGTAAACTTTTAGGTGGGTCTAGGACCAATATTTTAAGGCGTTACACACATCAGCACAAATGCATAATACCCTCTCCACTATTTTGGGGTGGGCATAATTATGGTCTATAAACGCGGCAGAGAACATTCAACCCTATCGTGAATAATTTTTCCCTCGTTATTTTTCCCCATTAAACATATTTGGGATCATGAAAAACTCCCATGAAAAAACTGTAATTCAAAGGAGAATAATAAATAAATAACGTGAAAAGTTTTTTTCTCGTAATTTGTTCACGTTCCCCCTAGAATTTCTCATTTAATTTTTGCTAGGGAACGGAACATGTATAAAAGTAGTTCCTCCTATAAATCGCATATTAAAGGCTAAAACCGTTAATAAGGCACAAACCGATATACATATTCGTGAATAAAATGCAAAACAATTGGTCGATTGCCTGTGGATTTGTGAAGTTTTCGAAAGACGTGGTGGCAGAATTTTGGAAAATATTTTAACTCATAAAATTTAAAAAGTGTAAAAAACTAAAGTTGTTATCAAACTTTCGCTCCAATACGAAATATATTCTTTATTATTTTAACTTTGCATTAAAATATATTCATAAATATTTTTGAGCAAAAATTTCATTGATTTTTAATTTATTTAAATCTCTCTTCTTCTTTTTTTACATTCACTGGAACTGATAGCTTTTTTCCCTTTCACGGGAAAGATAATTTCATGGGAACAAAAATTCCACTTTTTATTCACGGGAGGGGTGATTATTAAGTCTCTCTAGTAAATTATGGACAGGTCATTGAAGAATTTGGTCTTGTAATTCAAAGTCGTTTAACTTATTTCAATCAAATTGTATCACAATATGTATAAGAATTTGTTAAGGTTAGGGCGTTAAAAAAAACATTAAATTTTTTTAAGTTGGCTTAAATTTTTTTTTCCTAACTTCACTCCTGTTAAACACATTCAACACACTTCTTAGGATAATAAAAAACAACTTTGCATAAGAATGAATCTTATCTGTTGAGTCTTTGTAAAGCCAATATGTTTTTAACAGACTGTCTGATAGACAGATGTGGCTAATTCTCCTCCGATTATAAACGGGTTCTTAGATGAAATTTTTTTGATGTTACTCACAGAATGATACTAAATATAACGTCATTTTCCACTTGTGTTGGAGTGTATACAAAAAGCCAAAAACGTTTAGCGATTTCTTATTACCCTTAAATAAGAAGGCTTTTAAAAATAAATCCTCAACACGAGTAATAAATAAGTTCCTTTGTATTCAGTATCACTTTTAGGCAGGAACTTTGTTTAGGATATAAATTTTGTGTCTTATCATAATTAAAAAATTAAAAAAAAAAATAAAAAATTTAGAAAAACACATCGCATGAAAAATTATTATTTATACCCACACCACAATAGCAGAGGGTATTTTGCATTTGTGCTGATGTGTGTAACACCTTAAAATATTGGTCATAGCTCCACCTTAAAGTAAACACATCGACTCAGAATCACTTTCTGTGTCGAACTAATGATGTCCGTCCGGCTGGCAGGCTGGCTGGCTGTCCATGTAACCTTGTGCGCAAAGTACAGGTCGCAATTTTGAAGATAATTTGATACAATTTGGGACATAGGTTCTTATTAGCACAAGGCCCAAGCCTATTGAGAATGGGCAAAAGCGTAGGATCACGACTGAAGATAGGGGGAAATTTCCACCTCTCAGAAACTATCAAACCGATTTTAATGAAATTTAAATCACAGATAGATGATACATACATATTTATAAGGACACAAAAACAATGCAGTTTTTCAAAAATAGGACCACAAGGGGAGGTATGGGGCAATTTTTTCCAGTCACAAACTTTCAAACCGATTTTAATGAAGTTTATAAACAAAGATAAATCCATATTTATATGGACACATAATCAAGATGTGTTTATAAATACTGTGGTGTAGCGTATCACATGATCGGGCTTGACCGACTATACTTTCTTACGTGTTTTAAGTAATTTAGTTCATTAACTGCTTTTATTTAAATCACTGTGGTTTAGAAAACTTTTTAAACCAGAAAAGGTGAAGACAAAAAAAAAAAAAAAACACTTTTATCTTTTATTTAAGGCCTGCAGAGCAAAGACCTTTAATTTTTCTCTTCAAAGTTTGTACGCATGTGGATTTTGGTGATTTTTTCTGTGTGTTTGTAAAAAGCGTTATGTAAATGTTAACATAGAGAGAAAAATGTGCCTTAAGGTTTATGAGACAAGTCACATGACATAAATGAACCTAATTGTTGTCATTATTTTATTTTCTGTAAAGAATAAGATTTACATTTTTAAATTTAATTTCTTTAGAAACCATTAAACGAAATTTAAAAATAAGTTTTAATTCGGCAATTACTCTATAACTCATACCGCCTTTGAGGCTGTTGTATCAAATGCCTTATTCCAAACAGATGTTTATATGAGCTCTACCTAAATTAATGATCCGATTTTTCAAATTTTCTATGCCAAAACAAATCTATTGAATTCAAACTTAATCTCCTCTTAATCGAGATCAATCATGCTTTCTAGCGGATATCGCAAGAGCATACATAAAGTATAAACTCTCAACAAAATTTCCGATAATTTTTTCAACGTGGCTTAAACGAAATCTCAAAAGCAATACAAATATAAAAGGACGTGTTTGTTCAAAGGACGTGTTTTATTTCTTAATTTTTTCCGTCTGGTTTCTAAAGGCAACAGACATCTCACGCAGAGAAACACATTTTTCGATATGGCAACGTCCAACAAAAAAAAAAAAAAATTTTTAACGTTAAAATTGTTATTGCTTATTTTTTATTAATTAACAAGATTTTGTTGTGTGCTAAATTCCCAATTTTTATTCTTTAAGCGGTTAATTCATTTTAGTTTGAGCGCATATGTGTTATTTCTTTGTTAAGCGTATTTCGGCGACAAAAATCACACGATAATATTTTGCATAACAGGCAGGAATGAACAAAAACATAGCTGATCCATAACGCAATCCTACGATTACAAGTTATCGTAAATTCAACAAACATCACACACTATTTCGAATTTCAAGGACCAGCAGGTTTGTCTTTACATAGAATGGAAAGGTATGGATCTTTTAGTATTTTGAATCCCCCCAGGGGTTGTAGGAATCATCTAAAGGATATTTTACCTTTTAGTGTAGTGTTACATCATCTGGGGCATATCATTCAAATTTGACCAATCAATGGCTAACTGGCAAAAGTTAACGTATCATACGGAAGTCGCAGATTTATCTTTTCCTTTTTTTAGTCGTACTTCGATTGCCGCATGACACTTAAGTGTTGTGTGCATTTTCTTTCCCGGACATTTGAAAATCTATGAACGTATAAGATGTGTGCATATCTAGAATGCGTCTGAGTCCGAAGTTGTACGTCGTTACCTAACTGATGGTGCATGGGGAATCAGTGGCACTCACCCTAGCAAGCCGGTCTAACTTTTGATGAGGTCTCCGTTAG
Organism: Pollenia angustigena; assembly: GCA_930367215.1. NCBI lineage: Eukaryota > Metazoa > Arthropoda > Insecta > Diptera > Polleniidae > Pollenia > Pollenia angustigena. The sequence continues at coordinate 119,787,614 of OV884059.1, read as the reverse complement.
TATGCTTTCCAAGATAGGCATCCTGAATCCCGAGGATTCGAAAGATGGTCATGTCCTTCTTTGAAGGAATAATTTCGGAGAGCACGAGGTGGCTGTGTCTATTCCCACATCGCGAGTAAAAATGGGGTGTCATTATTCGTAGGGGCGCTGATGTGATGTGGGTACCTACTGTGATTTTGCGATTATACCCTCAAATTGCAACCTGTGAATGAAACATGATTCTCGCATTTTCGGGGGCACTTTATAAATAAAACATAAATTATCACGTGGTTGAAACCCACCATGAGATTAGGCCATGGGGCAAGCGTTTATGTAAATCAATATAACAGTATTTTGTAGAATCTCTTGAAAGATTAAGTTGACGACAACATACCATCAGCGTCGATAAACGCCAAATATTTGAGGTCATCTTTTTATGTTTATCTGCTAAAGCTGCCAGTTTAGCATAATGCCTCAACTTAACTTAGCCATTCTCCTCTATCTCTATCTCAATTTATTTAGTTTAGTTTGTCTCCATGTATGCTTTGACTTTTTTTGGTTCCCGGTACCTCGCGTGTTCCCCCATATTTCTTCTGGGGATTTTCGCAGGGTGTGACCAGCCTAATTCCATCGTCTCTTTTAAATTTTAATTTGTATTGCAATTTGGTTATATTTCTCAAGAAGTTGTTTGTTGGTATTTGGCCATCAGATCATTACAATTTTCCTTAGGCATTTGCTTAAGATAATTTAAAGTTTATTTTCAAGTTCTTTCGTCCTTTGCCAGGTCTCAAAGTGGTATAAAATAATTAATGAAACGTAATTTGTTGAGGGTGTAGATTGATGATGACCTCCAGAGTTTCTAAAGCTGTGAGAAAGCACCTTATGCTTTGGATCTCACCCGCAGCTTCTTCATTTGAAGAAATGGCACTTTCGAGGTAGGGAAAGGAGGTTACACGTATTGCTAGTATTTAACGTGTTTTAAAATTTCCGTCAGAGTTACCCAACGAACACGAAGGTTTGATTTCAAATTGAAAATGATTTGAAATCAAACGTTTTCTCAAACTACAAACGTTTGATAATGATTTGAAAATCATTTGAAAATCATAGCGTTCTCAACAAAAAGGGGAAATTATTTTCAAATTGAAAAATGCCTTTATTTTTAACTTGCTTTCAAACGTAATTCTCAAATGTTTTTCAAATGTGGATTATAATACAATGTGGAATATAAATAAAAATATTTTATTTTTTTTAATATAAATTTATTATTTTTTTTAATCCAAATTTTTAATATTTTTAATTAGGCTTAAGTTCATGAAATTTAATTTTTATTAAATTATTTTTATGAAGAAAGGAATTTTACAACATGAAAATTAATCAAAATTGTTATTGATAATCTTTCATTCTTGACGTGGCTCGGGCTCGAACCCTGGCCGGCAGGTTACCATGACATGTTTCGATCGCAACCACTCGATCTCCTCAGATGGATTTGCCGTCTTACACTCGCAGCCATCGACGACTGCTGACGTCACTAGTCAAACATCAATCCTTAAACCAAATTGTATTTTAACATTTGGTAGATCGAAATTTGCTTTCCTGAATGATTATCCATTTTAATTGATTTTACATGTTTTTTCCTTTACTTCTGTTTTTTCGTACTTTCGTCAAGAATTTTTCTTGAAGTCCAAGTACATTTTTTGTTTTTTTCACTTTGTCTTTCTCCTTTCTGTTGACCTTTTTCAGCACAACTTGAAGGACAAATGTACACATAGAGCTCGTGCCTTAGCTTTAACAATAATTAGTATTGTGGTTATTTTGTTGAACTATTTATGGTTTTTAATCCAAATTTTTAATATTTTTAATTAGGCTTAAGTTCATGAAATTTAATTTTTATTAAATTATTTTTATGAAGAAAGGAATTTTACAACATGAAAATTAATCAAAATTGTTATTGATAATCTTTCATTCTTGACGTGGCTCGGGCTCGAACCCTGGCCGGCAGGTTACCATGACATGTTTCGATCGCAACCACTCGATCTCCTCAGATGGATTTGCCGTCTTACACTCGCAGCCATCGACGACTGCTGACGTCACTAGTCAAACATCAATCCTTAAACCAAATTGTATTTTAACATTTGGTAGATCGAAATTTGCTTTCCTGAATGATTATCCATTTTAATTGATTTTACATGTTTTTTCCTTTACTTCTGTTTTTTCGTACTTTCGTCAAGAATTTTTCTTGAAGTCCAAGTACATTTTTTGTTTTTTTCACTTTGTCTTTCTCCTTTCTGTTGACCTTTTTCAGCACAACTTGAAGGACAAATGTACACATAGAGCTCGTGCCTTAGCTTTAACAATAATTAGTATTGTGGTTATTTTGTTGAACTATTTATGGTTTTTAATCCAAATTTTTAATATTTTTAATTAGGCTTAAGTTCATGAAATTTAATTTTTATTAAATTATTTTTATGAAGAAAGGAATTTTACAACATGAAAATTAATCAAAATTGTTATTGATAATCTTTCATTCTTGACGTGGCTCGGGCTCGAACCCTGGCCGGCAGGTTACCATGACATGTTTCGATCGCAACCACTCGATCTCCTCAGATGGATTTGCCGTCTTACACTCGCAGCCATCGACGACTGCTGACGTCACTAGTCAAACATCAATCCTTAAACCAAATTGTATTTTAACATTTGGTAGATCGAAATTTGCTTTCCTGAATGATTATCCATTTTAATTGATTTTACATGTTTTTTCCTTTACTTCTGTTTTTTCGTACTTTCGTCAAGAATTTTTCTTGAAGTCCAAGTACATTTTTTGTTTTTTTCACTTTGTCTTTCTCCTTTCTGTTGACCTTTTTCAGCACAACTTGAAGGACAAATGTACACATAGAGCTCGTGCCTTAGCTTTAACAATAATTAGTATTGTGGTTATTTTGTTGAACTATTTATGGTTTTTAATCCAAATTTTTAATATTTTTAATTAGGCTTAAGTTCATGAAATTTAATTTTTAAAATTCCTTTCTTCATAAAAATAATTTAATAAAAATTAAATTTCATGAACTTAAGCCTAATTAAAAATATTAAAAATTTGGATTAAAAACCATAAATAGTTCAACAAAATAACCACAATACTAATTATTGTTAAAGCTAAGGCACGAGCTCTATGTGTACATTTGTCCTTCAAGTTGTGCTGAAAAAGGTCAACAGAAAGGAGAAAGACAAAGTGAAAAAAACAAAAAATGTACTTGGACTTCAAGAAAAATTCTTGACGAAAGTACGAAAAAACAGAAGTAAAGGAAAAAACATGTAAAATCAATTAAAATGGATAATCATTCAGGAAAGCAAATTTCGATCTACCAAATGTTAAAATACAATTTGGTTTAAGGATTGATGTTTGACTAGTGACGTCAGCAGTCGTCGATGGCTGCGAGTGTAAGACGGCAAATCCATCTGAGGAGATCGAGTGGTTGCGATCGAAACATGTCATGGTAACCTGCCGGCCAGGGTTCGAGCCCGAGCCACGTCAAGAATGAAAGATTATCAATAACAATTTTGATTAATTTTCATGTTGTAAAATTCCTTTCTTCATAAAAATAATTTAATAAAAATTAAATTTCATGAACTTAAGCCTAATTAAAAATATTAAAAATTTGGATTAAAAACCATAAATAGTTCAACAAAATAACCACAATACTAATTATTGTTAAAGCTAAGGCACGAGCTCTATGTGTACATTTGTCCTTCAAGTTGTGCTGAAAAAGGTCAACAGAAAGGAGAAAGACAAAGTGAAAAAAACAAAAAATGTACTTGGACTTCAAGAAAAATTCTTGACGAAAGTACGAAAAAACAGAAGTAAAGGAAAAAACATGTAAAATCAATTAAAATGGATAATCATTCAGGAAAGCAAATTTCGATCTACCAAATGTTAAAATACAATTTGGTTTAAGGATTGATGTTTGACTAGTGACGTCAGCAGTCGTCGATGGCTGCGAGTGTAAGACGGCAAATCCATCTGAGGAGATCGAGTGGTTGCGATCGAAACATGTCATGGTAACCTGCCGGCCAGGGTTCGAGCCCGAGCCACGTCAAGAATGAAAGATTATCAATAACAATTTTGATTAATTTTCATGTTGTAAAATTCCTTTCTTCATAAAAATAATTTAATAAAAATTAAATTTCATGAACTTAAGCCTAATTAAAAATATTAAAAATTTGGATTAAAAACCATAAATAGTTCAACAAAATAACCACAATACTAATTATTGTTAAAGCTAAGGCACGAGCTCTATGTGTACATTTGTCCTTCAAGTTGTGCTGAAAAAGGTCAACAGAAAGGAGAAAGACAAAGTGAAAAAAACAAAAAATGTACTTGGACTTCAAGAAAAATTCTTGACGAAAGTACGAAAAAACAGAAGTAAAGGAAAAAACATGTAAAATCAATTAAAATGGATAATCATTCAGGAAAGCAAATTTCGATCTACCAAATGTTAAAATACAATTTGGTTTAAGGATTGATGTTTGACTAGTGACGTCAGCAGTCGTCGATGGCTGCGAGTGTAAGACGGCAAATCCATCTGAGGAGATCGAGTGGTTGCGATCGAAACATGTCATGGTAACCTGCCGGCCAGGGTTCGAGCCCGAGCCACGTCAAGAATGAAAGATTATCAATAACAATTTTGATTAATTTTCATGTTGTAAAATTCCTTTCTTCATAAAAATAATTTAATAAAAATTAAATTTCATGAACTTAAGCCTAATTAAAAATATTAAAAATTTGGATTAAAAACCATAAATAGTTCAACAAAATAACCACAATACTAATTATTGTTAAAGCTAAGGCACGAGCTCTATGTGTACATTTGTCCTTCAAGTTGTGCTGAAAAAGGTCAACAGAAAGGAGAAAGACAAAGTGAAAAAAACAAAAAATGTACTTGGACTTCAAGAAAAATTCTTGACGAAAGTACGAAAAAACAGAAGTAAAGGAAAAAACATGTAAAATCAATTAAAATGGATAATCATTCAGGAAAGCAAATTTCGATCTACCAAATGTTAAAATACAATTTGGTTTAAGGATTGATGTTTGACTAGTGACGTCAGCAGTCGTCGATGGCTGCGAGTGTAAGACGGCAAATCCATCTGAGGAGATCGAGTGGTTGCGATCGAAACATGTCATGGTAACCTGCCGGCCAGGGTTCGAGCCCGAGCCACGTCAAGAATGAAAGATTATCAATAACAATTTTGATTAATTTTCATGTTGTAAAATTCCTTTCTTCATAAAAATAATTTAATAAAAATTAAATTTCATGAACTTAAGCCTAATTAAAAATATTAAAAATTTGGATTAAAAACCATAAATAGTTCAACAAAATAACCACAATACTAATTAATTTATTATTTATTTAAATAAACTGTGAGATAAACATTCGGCACCATAGCTTAAAGATTAAATAATGTCCTCTTATTCTTGGAAAGACAAACTACTTGGCTCCCTTTTATTTTGAGGATTGTAGCACCGCGATCGTTCAACAAACTTTCTTCACTTTCCCGTTTTATTTTCCTTTTTTTCGTATTTTTAATCATTGAAATTACTCACAAATAATTTTTTTTTTCACAAGAAATAAGCTGTTCACTTTATATTAAAATTTATTTTTAATAGAAAAACACATGTAACCGCAAAGTAAAAAATTTAACTTTAATCGCCATTTTTAATGATTACATTTATTTTTCGCTTTAGTATTGCCAAGTTTATTTTTGATTTGATTTAACATTTGACATCAAATTGATAAAACATTTGATATCAAATGTTTATTTTCAAATCATTATCAATTTGAATTTAAATGTTAAATCAAACAATTGAAAAACGTTTGAGAATTGTGTTTGATGTCAAATGACAAAGTCATTTCATATCAAAGGTTTGACTTCGTGTTTGTTGGGTATTTGCATTTTTTCAACGTTTTGGTTTTTGCGGAGTTCAACTTTAAGACAACAATGAAGATTCGGTGACCGATTTTATTATGCAATCGGTTTGCTTTAATGGTATAAGGCCATTATTAAATATAATATTTTCTGAGATAAATCCATTTCAAAAAAAAAAAAAAAAAATTTATTTTGGTAAAAGATTTTCGAAATTGTCCAGGTTAAATTTAATGCCTTTGAGTATTTTTCCCCCTTAATAAAATTACCAACAAAATCACTTCTTTCTGAAAATTCTCTTTTTGGCAAACATTTATTTATTTAAAGCCCAAACCTTTAATTTCACACAATCTGTTTAAAAAATATCATTAATTTGTTCAAATATACAACTAATACAATTACAATTAAGTCATACTACACCTCAATTACACTCGTAAATCATTAAAAAAAAATCCAACTAAGATGTCTACTTTACTATAAATTTAACAGCAAATTAATTTGAAATAAATTTGAACATGATTTTAAACAAAATTCAAATTATTAAGGGATTTGCAATTAAAGCAATGTACTGATAAATTTTAGAAATGTATGTGTGTATTAGTAATTCAGTCAAGGAAATATAAAAGTAAGTGTTAGCTGCAACAAACAGTGGGGCAGAATAGAACTACTAGGGCGATAAATCTGCCATTTATGAAAAAATAGTCTTTCTGAAATGATAATAATATAAGAGTAGATATAAACAAAACGAACTACACAACTTTATATGGCCAAAATGTCCTACTTAGAAATCCCATGTTGCATTCCTAGAGCAACTTTGTGCAGTTCATTATCTTAGGATTAACTAAAGTGCATTTTTCAGTTCCTATTTTAAATTTTATTTCAATCACTATCAAACAATTCAGCTTAACTTCATAACTATTTCAGTTCAAGCCCACTGTGCTGTTTTGAAAACATTTAAATGCTGTTAAATTACTGTTGTCCTGCTAATTTAACACACTCAACAACTGACAAAGACTATTTTAATATAATTATAATACGATAATGAAACAAAATAATGACAGCCAAAATTATATTACCACATGCAAAAACATTGCAGGGAGTTGAAAAGTGGCAGAACAATTGGGAGTAGTAGTTTTGCTATTTTGTAAATTGTACACGAAATAAATAACAATTTAATTTTGTGCCATTTTAATCTGATTAATAAACACAAAACTATAGAATATACATACATACAAACAATTATATTATCATACCTTTAGCTTATTAAGAAGCTGAGAGGCATCGTTTGGAATAACTGAAGAGAAATTTTAAGTTTCAAAGGAATTTGATATTGAGAAAGGAAATTTTAGATATTTTAAAAATTAAGGGACAACAAATTTTCTTTAATTAATTAAATTGTATGCTAGACAATTATGTATATCGGTATGTTTAAATTCGGATATTTTATCAAACTTAAACTTTTCGATAATAATTAAAATTTAATCAAAACTTTTTTATATTTTTATTACTAAAGTCCGTTTTTAACCAGTGTTCGAAAATAAACACTAAATATCTTTTCTTAATGTTCGGTTCGGTAGATTTGTGGAAAACACAAACGCTAATAGTGTTTGTGTAGAAAATCATTAAAAAAAATAACGTTTCCCTGTTAGTCATCTTTCGAACACAAAAATATTACTGTTTTTTTTTTTATCAAACTCAACAAAAGATGTGAACATTTAATTACGTTCGGTTTTTTTTTCAAAATCCACAAACTTCAATGTGTTCGGTTCGGCTCATTAATGTTCGTCCCTTTTGGCTGGTAAAAAAAACCAAAGATTTTTTAAAAAAACAAAATACACCCACGAAAAAAACATTATAGAACATTAAAATATAATGTTTGTCTACAGTATCGCTACAATTGTTCTGTTTTTTAACGAAGAACCGAACATTATATAATGTTCGGTTCTTTCTTGAAAATTGCTACGAACGGTATTAAGGGTTGTGTATGTCTACACAATCACTAAAAAAATAGATATCGTTCCTGGGTGTGTGAGCCGAACGTTTAATAATGTACTGTTTATTTTCGAACACTGTTTTGAACTATCGCACAAGTCTTAAGTATTTTGAAGAAAATGCTTCCCTGATTTTATTATTCTTTAAATTTTTTCAAAAACAGTTGCAACTTATCATGGCAGGGTTGTATTTTCTTTAAAATACGCCGGATTTGTGCGTTAGTTTAAAGTACCCTTAACAGACGTTCTGGGGCCTAATTCTGGCAGTCGTGATTGAGTACTTGCTCGATTCGAAAGTAATTTTATTTCTAATTCTGTCAGTCGATACTGACAAATTAATCGTCAGCTTAGAGTGCAAAGGTGCTAAGTCCACATTTTAAGACTTTACAGGAGAGACATAAAACTTTCCTAAATGAATCTATGGAAATATTCTATAAAACTTTAAACGTAATTTTATCGGTGTTGGTTCATTTTTTAATTATCAAAAAGGAGCAATTGAAAAATAGCACACGCTGCTGATCAAGCATTTTCGGGACTTAGCTCATTTTCTGTAACTTGTTTTATGTTTGTGCATTGGACTTAGCACATTTTCTTAAAATCATTTGTTAAATATTTATGAAAAAAAAAAAAAACAATTTTATAATTTTTTTTTTCTTTTATTGTAACAAAAAACATTAAAGACAGTCTTATTTCATTGCTGTTAAATAAAAAAATATCACATTAATTATTAATTAATTAATTAATTATTAATTAATCATTCGTGAGGTAAATCGTCGTAGAATTTGTGGTGATCTTTCGGCAAAGTAGTTTTTAAATATTGCAGGTCTTCATATTTTTTAGCTGTTATTTTTCTTCTTTCCTGGTAAAGCTGTTGAAAATTTGACCAGTCCAACGCCACTACATTACCATCTATTCTTTGGGGTAGTACTTCCCATGGATCAGGAAATCTGAGCTTAAAATATATTTCACCATTCGGTGTATACTATATGCCCGGTTTCAAGAATTTTTTGTTCTATAGTAACATTATGTTTGATTGCTGTATTTAACAGGGCGTTACTCATTAAGCAATTACGATTTTGATAATTACACCCATCGCTGTAAAAAATAATTTTTTTAGGGTCATTTTCACGGATAATTTTTTCTTCAATAAAAAAAACCCATATGCTTGCAAATTCCTCAGCAGTTACTCCGCCTTCAGCTTCATTCCATAAGAAACAGTATGCCTTTTGGTTTATAAGATTATGAAAAACCAAATTGTGCACCTGCAACTTTGTCCGGTAGTAGAGACTGCTAACTTGAGATTTTGGAGCCATTAAGACAGCTTGAAGATCAACGGTGAACACATTTGCTTCTTCATTTCTGTCTTGGTTTTTTTTATTTCTAGCTTCTTCTTTTTTTTCTTGGTGAAGAGTGTAGTCTTCATATGAAAGGTTGTCGACTGAATAACGTGAACAGGTTTCACATTGATCCTTCTTTGGTGAGAATAAGCTAAGATTTTTGATATCAAATATTTCGTAGAATACCGAAATCGAGAGCGGGTGCACTTTTTGGCTTTTACACCAATCATTAACATAAAAGTCGTAAATAATTTTTTTCGAACGCCATTCAGGCAAAAGATATCTTTTATTCGTTGAAGCATGACAATAATGGGATTCCATAGATGGTAGCGAGTCAAAAAATGAGTTAAGGGATTGTCTGTCTTGACTACATTTTTTCGGAACACTTTCATTTAAATTAGATTTTGAAACCAGAGGTTTCTTTACCCAATTAAGCACAGCACGTCGACCTACGTTCAATGTATTTAAAAAAAATGTTCTGCATACACGTATATATTTATTTTGCACTTTGAGGTGATATTGTAAAGTAACGCTCCTTCTGGATTCGTTGCTTACCTTTCTATTTCGGGATCTTGCAGGTGCAGTTGTTTGTATCAATGTGTTTACATAAACTTTTTTTGCATTCCAATCCATTTGCCAGAATTGTTTAAATATTTTTTGTCTTTCTTCATCATTGATTTGGGCACATTTTATGGTAGAAGCATCACTTTTACACTTACATCTTTGTTTAATGGCTCGTGGTTCTTTAATTTTTTCATAATTCCAAATGTCGCTCTCTTTTTGTTTCCCATAATAACGTTTTCCTCTTTCTCTGGATTTCTTATTTTTGGCCGCAAACCAAGCTGACTTCTGCACCTGAACTCTCTTTTTGCGATTTTGGGTCTTAGTCGGTAAGTCAAAAGAGTCGTCAGAATCGCTATTAAAACCATAAGGAACTAGCCCAACAACTCCATCATCTGGTTCAATGCCATAGTTGTCGTAATTGTTGCATTGAAGCGGTTGTGGACCAGTGCTATTGCTGTTATGAAGAGACATTTTAACATTCTATGAAAAAAAAAATATTTGAAAGACATATTCGTAAAAAAACAACAAAAAAAAGCAAATTGTTACTTACCTTTTGGTGATAAAATGAAATTGTTTATTAAGCAATAAAAATTAGTTTCATTACTGCGATTGAAAAATTTGATTAAAAAGAACAAGTAGGTTTTTTTTTAACGGGACTTAGCACGTGCGATATGGCAGGTGTGGACTTAGCACTTTTGCACATCAGTGTTTACAAACAATCATAAGCGAAATAACTGTACTTTTTTTTGTTTAGTATGATGTATTTTTCATTTATCTTTCGTTCTGCATCAAAATGTAAATTTGTATAAAAAGTGGACTTAGCACCTTTGCACTCTAAGCTGACGTAATGCTTTACAATACTAAAAACATAATTCCGATTCGTTTTGTATTGACTGAAACAATTATAAACTAAATGGTTTCGAATCGAGAATGTACTCGATCACGACTGTAAGAATCAGCCCTCTGGTTAAATTTCTGTAGATTTTTCTCATCTTGGTTTTCTCTTATACAACTTACAGTGTCTGCTCAAGACAGACTAATGATAATTTTTATATTGTCTGGTATTTTTAATATACTGACAATCGGAAAACGTTAAACATTTGCGACTCTGACTTGAAATCGCATAAAACATGTTCTGCAAATCACAATCGCAAAAAGTTTTGCAGATCGCAAGCAAAACGCACGAGTTTCATTACACCATAAAATAAAATAATATATGTACGAATGTGAGACCTGGCTAAGGGTAAAAGAACTTGAAAAAAAACTTTGAATTTACGTTAAATAAATCTGGCGTTTTTCTATTCCAAATCGTGCGTTAATCAGAGCATGGCCGATATCTGGAGATCGTATCTGGTGCAACCGGCGTCAGTACCCTAGAGGGAAGCGAATTGACACCAAAGTAGTCCCTTGATAGGTCTTTTGTGGTAGAGACCGGTTCTTGTTCTAACACTTTATATGATTAAGACCTATCACTTTTACATGGGGTTGTCATTTGAGGGGGTCAATTGACACCATTTGACGAGCATCTATTCTCAGTGAACGTGTTTAGTGACAGTTTCTACAATGTAGTATAATTTCAATACAATGAAGTTTTATTTCAATAAAACAAGCCCTAGAATTAAATTCAAGAACCAAATATTAGAAAGTGCCAAAAAATGTGTCACTACACCGGTGAAGACTGTACTGTAATTCATTACTTTTTCTACCTTTTTGTTCTTCATATACCAGTTAAATGATTGTTTCTTTCACTGGTAATGAGTTCTTTCTTTTTGTAGTTATTCTATTTTCACAAATCCCAGGACCAGTCTGTTGAAACAATTGACACAAATTTCCCGCAGGGTAGCCCTTGGACTGACTATTGGCTGGGGCCTCCGTTGGTTTGCTTCCTGCGTGAAATCTGTTCTGTCTTTCAGGAAGATTTTCTTTGCAAAAGTTTTGCTTTTCTGTTAAAAAAATACTTTCGGGGATCAAGCGGTGGTTGTGGTTTGCTTACTAAATTAGCGGCAAGGGATATCTTGAAAATCCTACAAAAGAGTAGTTGCTATCACTAAGACCAAAACAAGTAAGATTGAAATGAAATGTGTAGAAGCTTTAGAGTATTTTAAACTAAGGAGGACTTGGAAGCCATCAAAAACTAACTACAGGCGGGCGGGGGTTTCTGGTCCTCTTTAATTCGATTATACTCTAGATACTCTGGTCCCACAACAAATCTATAATAGACTTCCGTATAGCAAATTATAGTTTTCCAAAGCGAGTACTGATTCTACGTTATATTAGAATGGAATGGGAGAGCTCGGCCTGAGAGAGGATCACCACTAGGTGCTGTTGATACTCACCAGAGGAGGTTAGCTAATACCAGCTCCGAAACAAGTGGCAAGTGTATAATCTTGCCGGTCTGTTCACTCAAATTGCTACCTGAGTGTATTGGTTGCGCTTACACACGAAGGCGGTTGGTAAGCGCATTGTTTGTTCCCTAGAGGTTAAGATTTGCCGTGGAATAGGGTTTAGGGCGTGTTTTCATGTAAATCTTTTCCACATCCGTAACTCGTGGTCATTTTCTGCTTTTCATGTTGCATGTATATAATCCTCTTGCTCTCTCTGGAGCATAGGGCGCCATACATTAAAAAATTGTTTATTAGGTTATTAGTTAGTTAATTGGATTTCGCAAAAGTGGGTTGCTGGTCCTCCTTTCTTAAGCTCGTGACAGTGCTGCTATCTTCGTGTCCAATCCTTCGATGCAGTCATGCTTCAGCAAATGTTCATGTAATTTACCTACTTGCTTGAGACGCTTAGATGCACTTTAACCATGCAGGCTACATAAATGAGAGCACTGTCACTCTAGCTAGTTTTCAGAGGAATCTGAAAAGCCACTGCAAGGGAAATACTTGGTCATGATTTAATTTCGAATGTTAGTTTTAAGTTGGGGTATGGTTCTTTGCTCGTTAATATGCACTTTTATTTTTAAACATCCAAAAGAAAACTATCAGAATTAAAAGCTCCGGTGAATTTGGAGGTCAGTTGTGATCGAAATAATGTGATTGCCCAATATATGTTTTACTAAAGCTGTTGAGGAACCCGCTGTGGCTCCATATTGTTTAAACCATAGCTGGTCTAAAGATAGAAGTTTATAACATGCGTTAATTCGTAGACGAGTATCTTGCGTTTCAAATTTTAAGCGCATGAAAAATGGCAAGTTAAACAACGCCCGTTATAAAAGCCTTTTCTTTTAGCGTTTTTTTGCTTCTTTAAAAATTTTTCTAAAAAAATTCCAAGCTTCAGCTCTTTTTTATACAATACTGTATGTTTTATAAAGTTTTTAATAAGCTTTTCCTGCATAATCACAAATTTGTTAAATTGTTCTTTTTTATTGTCAGCTGATAACTTGTCAAAAATACACTACGCGTTAAAGAGTTCAAAGTTAACCAACTTTCTGCCGCAGATACACTGCACCAAGCAGAGCACTTAAGTGGGTGCAATTGTCTCTGATGGACGGTTCTTGTTTTATCCGTAGCCCAAATCCGGCATTTTTGCTTGTTATGGCTACATCAAGCAAATGAACTTCAACGCTCATGATCAAATAATAATTAAAGCCTGGATTTTGCTGTGCCGTTTCGCAGAAGCAAATGTATTGTTTAAGTACATTTTGCGATTGTGTATTTATCCATATAAAATTCCCAAAGTCTTCTTTACAAAGCGCTGCAAAAATTATGAAGAAACCAAACAAAAGTATGCGCTACCCTGTATTACAAAAATACAGACATCTCTTTTATTATAAACATAATTTCATAAATCTTTGGTTTAGCAATTTTAAAATTTTGATTAGCGGTGGACATTTCTGTGGAAATGCCCGTTCATTTTTTTCAATATTATGTCTTGGTTTTTTATTTCAGCTCTAAAAGTTTTAGCAATTTTTCTTTAAAAGCAGAAAACAATTTATTAAAAACTTCTTACCTGGTGGCGTTAGTGACCATATTTTCGACCTCATACTTCTACGTTCATACTACTGCTTCGTCATAATTTCTAAAAGTAAACATAAATAATGAAAAATGTCTCTATTAGTGGACAGCAAACAAAGTAAATTTATTATTATAAATAAAAAAAAAAACAAAATTTATATGTTTTTTTCGCTCTTTCAAAACATGCCTTAACATTTATTATACTGATTTTAACAAACCTTATTAAATTCTCATGCTCTTCAGCGCCCTTGAGCAAACAAAAGATGAAGAAAATGAAATTTCAATAAAATAAATGGTGACCCCAATTTCAACAAGAAGAAAAAACGCAAGAAATAAATGAAATTTCTAGCAAAAGCCTCCAACAACAAGTTAAACGGAAAAATAAAATTTTGTTTAACAGGAAGCAATAAAGTTCATTTGTGTTGGTTGGTGCAACTAGTCAAGCCTCCCAGTTGGCCAAATGGTCATAGACGCAAATGTCGTCAACAATGTCTTCCGAACATTTTTGAATTTGTCGCCTATATAACATTGATGGCGACAACTTAAGTAAGAAAACGTGCATATTGTCGTGTTAAAAATCGATTTTACGACTTTTTTGGAAACATTTTTTTAAATTTGTCTTGAATAATAATTTATTGAGGACAACGTAAGTAACCATTGCATGCATTTTGTCGTGTTTCAAACCACACTGACGACAAAATGCATGCAATTGTCGCTCATCTTGTCTTCAATAAGACTTTATTGAGGACAACTTAGGCGACCATTGCATGCATTTTGTCGTGTTTCGAACCACTTTGACGACAAAATGCATGCAATGGTCGCTTACGTTGTCCTCTACTAAAAAAAATTCAAAATTTTAAATTTGTATGTAATTTAAAATTAATATTTCTTGATGTTTTGCTTTTATTATCAATATTTTTGATAATAAAAAAAATTTAAAAATAAATAATCCTGCCTGTTAAATACAAGGCGAATTCATCCCAGGTAATCTCGGTACTACAACAAGTACAACTCGTACAAAAACCATAAGCAATTTGTTTTTCTAAAATCATTGTGCAATGTCAAAAACAGAAATAAAACAAAACAGAAACAAAGCTAATAAAAGAGAATAAACAAAATTTAGACATTCAACAGTGATTTTAGCTAATATCAGCAGGGCTTTCAAGACCACCTGTAATAAATTCGCCTTGGTTAAATATAATTATGTATATAATTGGAAAACGTGAATTGATAGGACAAGAAACACAAAAAATAAATGTTCCTGCTGATTACATTGCCATATCGTAGGCTCAATATGCAAAACTGCTAAATCCACTTTTTAAGTAATGCCGTGTGGAGGAGAAAGATACACCTCGTCGACCAGCATGTAGTTTTTCTTCAAATTGAGTCTTAAAGTCTGTTAAACCAACTATATTTTAAGGTTTTCCCTCAAGCTGCGCATATGAAATATAAAAAATTTGTTGTTTCCATTAAAAGTTATTGGAAGTTAGCAGGTTTGCATATTATGTCGACGATATGTTCAGTTCAGAACCCATTCCCTTATTAATCAAAAGCCTATTGGAGGTCTGACTGTCTCCACACATCCGGTATCCACTATTTTCGAGCCCAGTCTCTCAAACTCATTTGGAATTCACTAGTTGGAATTTACAGCCCATCAAGAACCTAAGAGATTTTAGTAAATATATCCATTACCCATTACCCGTTCCCCTTATTCTGCATATATCGGCAAATCTGAAGTATCGCCAATATATCAGTATCGGTGTTCGTTTAATCCCTAATTGCCACTTACATATCGGCGACTAAATCGTAGATAGTGTCAACAATATTGTCATCAACGACACTATTAAGGTAATGTCGCTAATCGGGCATTAACGACTTTATGAGAAAAAAGTCGTTTATATAGTCGCCAGTGACAACTTTAACCACATTGTTAGCCATATGATCATTAACGACAATATGCGTAATAATGTCACTCACATGGTCGTTTACGACTTAAGTGCCCTTTGTTCGAAAAAGTCGTCACGATTTGCATGTGCTATCGCCAACATGTCGTTAGGGATTTACTATGGGTCTTGTACGCGTCCTCGACGTTGTCTTGAAGACATGGCCAACGGGGCTTTTTTAATATGATTAAGTGTGTGTGTGTGAATTTGTTTCTCGAAATGCGACAAATTTTTCCTTTAAGTGTTTATATGGCATGAATGTCATTACCAGCGACAAGCGCTATAATTAAGACATTTCATAAAAGCTGTTAGAGTCTAGAGCCAAAGCAACAAAATTTATGATAAATATACCTTTAGGCTTTGTCTGCTTATTTACTGAGCTTCAACAGATAATTATTGTCGTTATCGTAATTGTTTGTGTGTTTCCGTAAAGCACAATGAATATTTTTTGCCTCCGTCAGTGTGAAAATACTTCTTTGCTAAATATGTGTTCCTGTATGCCTTTGTTGGCTGATAAGTTATGAAAAATTTATGCTGTTTAAATTAAATATTTCACTTAATTTGTTTTCAGTTTGGTTTTAATCGCTTTAAGGCTTTTTTGCTTTACTCTCAACGGTTGTTTGTGTGTTATTCGGTTTTAATATTTGTTTAACGCTACACTTGACACCAAAGTTGGCAGGGGAATAAAAAAAAGTGATTATTTAGAAATATTTTTTTTTTTTCAATTAAATTTAAAGAAAAATATATTTTATATACAGAAAATGACATCTCTTTTCCACTCCCTCCTTAAACATAAGACTTGGCGACTAAGACGGGAAGCGTTTGAATCACAACTTTACTTTGTTATTAGAATTAAGCGTTTTCTATTAATTTAATTGTATTTCTCCTACTTTTAAGATTTTCCTATTGACAATGAAATGTAATAAATTATCCAACTAATTGCCAAATCAGGTTTCGACTTTGTAACAAATATGTTTTGTTAATTGTCCAATTCACAAGCTCAGAGTATCGTCGTATTCGTTGTATAACACTGTGTGTAATTTTTTAAGTCATGGAAAAATAACCATATACACACACCACTACGTGATAAAAGACCAAAAAAAAAAAAAGACCCGTGTCTCCCAGTTTGGCCCAAAGTCATGCACTTTTTTATGGGCCCCTAAACATTTGGGGCCTGGGTGTAATTCTTGCAAAAAGTGATAATTTTCTCAGGCTCATATCTTGCAAACCGTTCGGAATTTTGATTTACCCTCCTAGACAAAGTTCTGTCATCAAGTCTTAAAAGTTGTTTACTGAGATCTTAGGTACATTTTTATGGCTGATTTTTTCCTTGAATTTGGAACGGTTTGCTACCTATGGACCAGAACGTGGAAAAAAGGTAAAACAATCGAGTTTTTTAAAGTTTTTTGAGATTTTTATCTTGAAGATGCAGTTTTTTTGATTTTATATATTCACAATTTTTGTTCTTTATAGCAAGAGCTACAACTTTGTCTCAGAAGGTAAATCAAAATTCCGAACGGTTTGCAAGATATCGATGGTTTTCTTCCGCAACCTTTTCAGGAGAGACAAAACACTTTATTATAACCAAATATTTGAAACTTTTTGCTTCATATTCTTTTATAATCCAAGAATTAGGAAAAATTCCGATATTCCGCCAAACAAAAAAATTGCGAAATTGTAAAGCGGTATTTACTGATTACTTTCCCAGTTAAAACAAAAAATCGGATAAAATTGAGTTACGTGGTTGCGGAAGAAAACCATCGATATGAGAGTGAGAAAATGATCACGTACTGATAGACTAGCTCACTACCAATAAGCCTACCGAGGCATTCAATTATACAATATTGTTGTACACAAACACACAAAAAAACACACATTTTTTTGTGTGTTTTAAGCGAAAAACTGAACTTTTTCTAATACTGTTTGATAATGTGTGTTGTGAGTGATCTCTGATGTTTTGAAACGAACAAATTTGTTGTATACATGTGAATTGCCGACCGTGTCTGTGTGAAAAATACGATTATTGACTGACTCGCGAGCCTATGGAGTGGCTATCACTGATATAAACTGCTAGATATATACAGCCATGTTCTGAAATTCTAACAAAATGTTTAAACCATCCTGTGCTTAAAGTTCGGAAAAAAAAATTAATTGAAAATCTACATCGATTTCAATTTCACGTGACCTTAATTTACAGAAAGTGGCGGATAATCTTTATCTACTGTAAAACCCGAATATTTTTTGTTTCTCTTTTTAATAGAATATGGCAGTTCATCACTTGTATATTTTTGAAATACCAAGTTCCTAAATGTTTCTCTTTTTCACTCTCTATCTCTCTATTTGCTGTTATGTACAGTACATATGCAGTTATTTCGTTCCATATAAATTTTGTAAAATTTTTGCATTTAATAATGCTGCTGCTACAATGACATTCAAATAATGCCTTTAAGCTATTTTAGATTGTGAATGCTTTTGATGTCTGTCTCTTGGCTTTCAAACAAACATACAAATATTCCAAAATAAAAACTGCTGTCTGTTAACAAATTTGCAAGTGTAGGAATCGATGTAACTAAATTGTCTCTCTTAAATTGCTTTAAACAATTTTTTTTGGGGGTATTAGCAGTCTAAAAGTTATAAATGCTTGACAAAATCTGTAGCAGTAAATATTTTCGCATATCTGTCTGTCTGTCTGTCTGTCTTTTTAGAACTCTGTGGGTTTGTTTACTAGAATTAAATTCAATACTGCCACTGATTAATTGAGTGCGTGAATTGATTTCCACTTGTGGTTTACATTTGATTTTTTTTAAGCAGCCTGCAGCATTTTGTTGTGTTTACATTTGATACACAATATTATTGATCGAGGCGTGTGTAGAGATGGAGATTCTTTGAAAAGTAATTTAAAAATAAAACTTTTCAAAGTGGTTGGTAAATAAAATTACAGATAACAAAGAGAGATAAAAAAAAATTTAAAGAAGAATGTTTTAAGGAAAATAAACAAACGACTTAAGTCAAAATATTTAAAAAAAAATTAACATAAAATTGTTAAAGAAAAGTTTAATATTTTGGAGTAAAATTCTTAGAGGTTAAGTAAAGAAAATTTTTAAATTTTTGTTTAACTTATTTTGCATTTTCAGAATCTATTTTAAAATTAAATATTTTTAATTCGCATATGTTAACATTTATTCTAATAATATAACAATATTATTAAAATTCTAAGTGTTAAATAAAAACAATTTACAATGTTCAATATTTTTATTAAGTGTATTGTTTAATGTCAACTTTTGTTACTAAAAGTTTTACAACTAAGAATTAAAAACCATAAAATAGAAAAAATATTACATGACACTAAATGTTGAATGTCGTACATTCATATCGCCGGCATTTCTACAAAAAGTTATTTGTTAAACTTTAGAAAACTATTTGTTAGGGCTGGTCGGGCCGAACAAAGTAAAACTGAAAAAATAATTTTAATTTCTGAAGAATAAATAAAACTCAAGTAATAACTTTTATTTTCTAAGCAAGAAATAAAACTTTGATATTTTAATCAGGCTAAAGTTTATTGAATTTAATTTTGATTAAATTATTTTTTGTTCAGAAAGGACCCAGTAAAAACTTCGCCTACAAAATAATGTGTTGAGTAATCAGAAAAACATAAGAGCACTACTTACAATTCTACTGAAAGAACCAATGAATTTTACAAGGGATGTCCCAAAATGAACGCATTAAAAAGTAAGTCATTATTTGTTTACCTGCATACATCCAGAAAAAAGTAGTTATAGAAGTTGTTATACATGTAGTTATAGAAGAAAGCTACAAAATAATGAGTTAAAGAAGTTATTCATTTTGAAAAAGTAGGCGAAGTTTTTACTGGGGAATTTTTACAACAGGAAATGAATTAAAATTTCTTGATTTTTTCCATTCTTGGCTACCGCGGGATCGAACCCAGACTTTCATGGACAGGTTGCCCTGACATGTTTCGATTGCAACCACTCAAGCTCTTCAGAGGACTTTGCCGTTTAACACTTACATCCATTGACGAGAGCTGGCAGTCAAGAGTCAAACAACAGTCTTTAAACCAAATTGTATTTTACCCTTGATAGATCGAAATATGCTTTGAATGATTACACTATGCAAGTTGAAAAAATAGACAAGCCGGGCACATGGCGATTTAACATAATTCGGGTACGCTGAATCCAGTTGTGCTCTCGGTTTTTTAGATTGGCTCTGGTTTTCGAGATATACCATTATTTAGAAAATGGAGGAGGTTGCTCAACATATATTCGCGTAACTCAAAAACGGTTTAGTTTATTGAAATTACTTTTTCTCAAAAAAAAAAAAAAAAAAAAAAATATGTTTCAAAAACGGCTGCTCATTTTTTTTTAAATTTAATTGTTTGCGCTGTTTAAAATATGAGGTTTGGTGTAAGAAATCATGACCTAATTTTTCAGGTCAATCCGACGGTGCCTAGCCGTGCCGGGTGGGGCCCAAAGTTCCCCATTTTATAAAAAAAACATATTTTCTATCAGATCTTTATAGTTATACTAGTTGAAAAGCCGAAAATCAAAAATATGGCTTCGTTACGATCTTCCGCAGAGAAAGTACTTCAAGTGTGGCAAATTTCAGCTTCCTATGTCATCAGATGGCTTCAGAAAGTTGCGGAAAGAATAGGACATACATGCAAACATCCTGACATTTAAAAAAAAAAATCCCATACAAGATGTGACCATTCTACTGGTCATGTTAGAAAAAAAATTTTTTTCGGTTTTTTTTGTAATTTCAATAAACTGAAAACCGAGAGCACCACTGGATTCAGCGTATCCAAATAATGTTAAATCGCCATGTACCCGGCTTGTCTCAAAAAAAAGTGTGTCATCTATTGAATTGATTTTCATGTTGTTCCTTACTTCTGTTTTTTCGTACTTCTTGTCAAGAATTCTTCTAGAAGTCCAAAGTTCATTTTTATGTTTGTTAAGTTTAAAATAAGATCTGGTGTACACACATCATAAACAAGATTAAAATCTGGCAAGGTCGCCAGAATATTACTTTAAACTCAACATTTAAATTATAATAAATACATACATGTGAGCGATCCTTTTTCTTTGCTATTGTAAACAACAGAGTTTTAATCTCTATTGTTGTAATAAACAGTAATGCGTTTATAACGATAGTTTAATCTTTTATTAAGGCTACATGTATGTGTTATTGTAATTTATAAAATCTAGTAGGTAGGAATATTGTTATTGTTTTAGTAATAAGAATTTTAGTATTTAAGGAAAAAATATTAGCAAATAAAATTGAGTTCTATTTTTATACTTCAACGAAGAAGTGTGTACAAATTATATTCCTGCGGAACTTAACATTTTGGTGACCCCGACGTGATGTAATTGAGAAGTTAAAACCAAACTTAAAATTATCACGAGAAGTAAGGACAGCCCTGTCCAATACTCTGAGTGCTATGGCTCAGGGCAATGTTAACGAGCAGGAAAAGAGCTCCAACCACCTTTTCTCACTCTTCAACAGTCAACACAAGGCATTATTTTCATGTTACAAGAATGATTGGAAATGTCGGAAAATGTGTTTAAGTGATCAACTGCAATAATTCAAGGAAGAAATTAATTAGACTGGCTCCCGAAGGTGCAGTAATCAGACTGGCTCCCAAAGGTGCAGTAATTAGACTGGCTCCCGAAGGTGCAGTAATTAGACTGGCTCCCGAAGGTGCAGTAACCAAATTGGCTTCCGAGTGCGCAGTAATCAGACTGGCTCCCGAAGATGCAGCAACCAAACTGGCTTCAGAAGATGCAGTAAACAAACTGGCTCCCGAAGATGCAGCAACCAAACTGGCTCTTGAAGGTGCAGTAATAAAACTGGCTTCCGAAGTTGCAGTAACAAAGAAAAGAAGCATTAAAGATATTTTAAATGGTAATACTTCATTTTTAGAAATACATAGATTCAAAATGGTATTACTTCATTTTTAGAAATAGATGTATGCAAATATTAACGAAAAAATAATTTGTTGAAAGAATACAATTTTTCAAGGCCGCCAGAATGTTAAGTTTAAAATAAGATCTGGTGTACACACATCATAAACAAGATTAAAATCTGGCAAGGTCGCCAGAATATTACTCTAAACTCAACATGTGGTACGCACATTTAAATTATAATAAATACATACATGTGAGCGATCCTTTTTCTTTGCTATTGTAAACAACAGAGTTTTAATCTCTATTGTTGTAATAAACAGTAATGCGTTTATAACGATAGTTTAATCTTTTATTTAGGCTACATGTATGTGTTATTGTAATTTATAAGATCTAGTAGGTAGGAATATTGTTATTGTTTTAGTAATAAGAATTTTAGTATTTAAGGAAAAAATATTAGCAAATAAAATTGAGTTCTATTTTTATACTTCAACGAAGAAGTGTGTACAAATTATATTCCTGCGGAACTTAACAATGTTTTTCATTTTTTTGTCTTTCTCCTTTCCTGTTGACCTTTTAAAGCACAACTTGTAGGACAAATGTAAACATAGACCTCGTGCCTTAGCATTTAACAATAATTAGTAGTAACAACAATACTAATTATTTCAAAAAATAAAACTTAAGAAATAATTTTTATTTCCCGATAAAGTTGCGTTTTTTTTTTAATTTTAAAAAATAAAAATTTAATGCATCTAAAAGGCAATCTTGGTACTTTCCCAATCCACGTAGAACTTCCCGTTTAGTTTAAATTTGAAAATGTATCGTTATTTGCACTCGCTGCTTTTTATTATTACAAAAGAGAAATATCGTTACAGTAACATAGTTAAATTAAACATAATATGTTTAAAATTTTCTTTTAATAATAGTTTTGTTGGAGTTGACCACATTTAAACATGGTTTTTCTCTGGGTGTATGTACGAGTCAAAGTTTTAAGTCTCTTTAACATTTAATCTGTATTTTCCATTTATTTGAGTTTTCTCACAGTTTTTTTTTTATTTTACCAATTTTTATACCCTTCACCACAGGTGGTGAATAGGGTATATATAAGTTTGTCATTCCGTTTGTAATTTCTATAATATTGATGTTAGACCCTATAAAGTATATATATTCTGGGTCCTTATGAGGAGCGAAGTTGATTTAACGATGTCCGTCTGTCCGTTTAAATGGGTTTTCCGAAGACCCCATATATGATGGGGGCCACGTTAATATACATTTATGTCACATATGGTCCGAAATTGTTTGCTATTGAAATTCAGTAAGATCGGTCCACAAATGGCTGAAATATGAGTAAAAATCCACGACTGCCTCAAATTTTTTCCTATAGAGGTACAGTTAGACGTGACATTACCATACCAACCTGTATTACCAAAACGACATAAACATACCATACAAACCGAATCAATTTTGGTTTCTGCGGTCATACAGTGGCTATGGTAATACCGTGTTGGTAATGTGGTCTTTTTTGTTGTTTTTTGTTATACCCTTCACTAGTTTTTTTTTCTCATTATTTATTTATTGAATCTTCATATATTTAATATGAACTAACAATAACACTATGGAACATTTTTGGGATTATTGTCTGGGGGGTGAGAAATTCCAAGTCAGGGTGATGGTACTAGGTCAGTATAGTAAAACCCTCAAAGGGTTTGGCGTTCGTATGTGTCAGTTTTTTTTTATGACATTTTAAATTTTTTCCTTATCTTGATGTTTTTTTGTTTAACATAACTCGAGAACCACATGTCCGATTTTGCTAAAATTAGAATTACAATTTCTTTAATCCGTTCATATAACGTTTTTCTTTATAATCAACAGTTTTGCCGGTAAAAATAAATTTGTGGAGAATTATAATTGATAACTGCATAAAAATGTTCAAGCCTGGATGTATGCAGCAGATTTTATCACAAACCTGCACTGCAATTTTTGTGACTTTTTTTAAGCGATCGGTGAAAATCGTCGGACTTTTGTTTGTTATTTGAAAGAATACACCCACATTCAGTGATGCCAACAGTAGGGGATTTCCCCTTTTCTAGGGATTTTTTTTCGGATCATTTTTATCTTCAATCGGATCTTAATAACTTCTTTTTATGGTGTAATCATAATATGATGGAGCTGAATCTTGTGACATGCAAAAGCATGCGTTTTTATAGAAATAACTGTATTGTGTTAATTATGCTATTGGTGGTCATCAACTGGAGTTGGTTGATTCGTTTCTTGATATTGGAGTCTTACTGGATCCTAAATTAAACTTTGTTTCTCACATTACATTAACTGTTAATAAAGCTCGAGGCGTTCTTGGCTTTATTAAGCGCTGAGTCCAAAAACAATTTTTATTATTCTGTTTACGTGATCTTCATTGGAGTTACTCGACAAACTTTCCTTCCTATGCTAGTAGACTGGCATTAATAAAATTACCATCGCTCAAAAGTCGTCGTACAATGTTAAATGTTTCTTTTATGGTTAATCTTGTTAATGGTAATGTTTGTTATGATTTTCTGTAGAGTCTGCTAAATTTGATATACCTTGTCGCAATACGCGTCATTATAATCAGCTTTTTGTTAAATTTTTTTAGAGAAAATTACGCTATTGCTGATCCTTTTTCGAGGTTATGTAGACAATTTAATTCTATGTCACAATTTGTTGATTTTTCTTATTGTTTTTCTTTATTCGTAAATTTTTATGTACTACATATATTCTGTAAATTTGTAGTATATTTTAAAATGCATATTGTTATTCATTAATTTTAAGTCAATATTGTTATTAGTCAGTAAGGATAATATCCATTGATTAAATAAATAAATAAATAAATATGCCCTAAAATAAAAAATTGTGTCCTCTTTTCCCTACGGTTGAAATTTTCCGAAAAAAAATCCCTAGAAAAGGGGAAATCCCCTACTGTTGGCATCACTGAATGTGGGTGTATTGTTTCAAATAACAAACAAAAGTCCGACGATTTTCACCGATCGCTTAAAAAAAGTCACAAAAATTGCAGTGCAGGTTTGTGATAAAATCTGCTGCATACATCCAGGCTTGAACATTTTTATGCACTTATCAATTATAATTCTCCACAAATTTATTTTTACCGGCAAAACTGTTGATTATAAAGAAAAACGTTATATAAACGGATTAAAGAAATTGTAATTCTAAATTTTTTTGAGTTTGTTTTAGCAAAATCGGACAAGTGGTTCTCGAGTTATGTTAAACAAAAAAAAAACATCAAGATAAGGAAAAAATTTAAAATGTCATAAAAAAAACTGACACATACGAACGCCAAACCCTTTGAGGGTTTTACTATACTGACCTAGTACCATCACCTTGACTTGGAATTTCTCACCCCCCAGATTGGCTATTGTACTGTGTAATTAATCAAATCTTAACCTAATACGTTATTTTATGTCCTGCCAGTGCCAGACAAAAATTTTCTTCATCACGGGTTCTGTTCACTTTTATAGGTGTTTATCGCTCATCTAATTGGGTAAGTGCTGCAGTGTCTCTTCTTTTTAAGCGAGTGTGGCCGCCATGATTTAAAATATTTCGAGCTAGTGGATCTGGGTGTTGTTCAAGCCTTTTTAAATATTTTATTGCATATTTTGTAATCATAGTTTTACCTAATGGCACATTGAGATCCTTATGAATGTTTGAGTTTTTAACATACCAGGGAGCGGCTGTGATTATTCGAAGAAGATTATTTTGGCAGTGCCCCATAGCTGAATACCGTAGCACCAGATTGGCTTCAAGATAGAGTTGTAAAGTAGAAGCTTGCAATTGAGACTAAGGACTGAATTTCTTGCAATAAGCCAATGAATTTGAATGGCTTTTAGTTTCATTTGAGTTAATTTTGCCTCTATATGGCATTTCCACGCTAATCGCCAATCCAGATGTATACCGAGATATTAAACATGCGAATGTTGAGGAATTATTTGATTATTGATTGTAATAGGGGGGCAAGATTCCCGGCGCAAAGTGAATGTTATATGTACGCATTTTTGCTCATTGACCACTATCCTCCATTGTCTTAACCATATTTCCAGTTGAAATATATGATGCTGTAAGTAACGAGATGCTTCATAATTCACTACAAGTGGTGGATTGTATTTGTAATGTGTTTAATTTTACGCATACACATACACATTAATGCATGTATATGATATGCCGCTCAAATAAAGAAACAAGCTCATAGACTCAATATATTTTAATTTAACGCTTATTTAGTAAAAGCATTCGTAGCCGAGTTGTTAAGTTCTCTCCTGAGACTGATGTATTGCCAGTTCGAATCCAAAAAAGATTTTTTTTCATTTTTTTAATTTAATTTTTTTATGTTCTAAAAAACGATTTTTAGATTATAAAACAAATTTCAAACATCAACTTTGGCAAAAGAGGAAACGGGCTTAGGTACATATATAAATTTTT
The DNA here is from genome assembly GCA_930367215.1 of Pollenia angustigena. Classification (NCBI taxonomy): domain Eukaryota; kingdom Metazoa; phylum Arthropoda; class Insecta; order Diptera; family Polleniidae; genus Pollenia; species Pollenia angustigena. Next base: position 119,761,543 of record OV884059.1, on the reverse strand, counting down.
TGTTTTTTATATTCTTCGGCATGACGAAATGAAAAGTTGGCGTGGCTCAATTAATATTTATTTATACCTATCTAAAGAACGTTATTTATATAACTTTTAGTTCTTATTTCATCATGGTGAAGGGTATATAAGATTCGGCATAGCCGAATATAGCACTCTTTCTTGTTTATTTACATTTTCAACTCCATTTTATTAAAAAATAATTTCTAAGTAAATAATCGCTTCTAAGAAGAAAACATCTTACTATCATTTTAGGAGTTCTTAAAACCAGCTACGACAGTTTCGGGATATTAAGGCGATATGTTTATAAACTCTACATACAGTATTATCTGCCATAACGGTCACCTTTCTTTAGTTAGAACCCCCTTTCGCCGGACACTGTTCCCTGTTGCCTGGTCCCGGTAGCGTTCCAAAGAAAGACATTGGCATCTTTTGAGTGGACAGTCGCCCTGTGCAAATACATTTTAATGGTCCCGGTCATAAGAGATTCCACTGTATACATTTGAAATACAAATACACATTCAAATAAATTTAAATGCTTACAATTGTTTGCAACATCTAACACAGTAATAATGTAAAAACTTTATGCAAAATTTGCAAAATATTATATAAACAAAATAACTTTAGATACTTTTGTATCTATTTAAAAATAAAACATATAAACAAGATACAATACATTTGCATAAAGCTTGTCACATTTACATGTATATAAAACACAAGTACGTTAGATTTAAGTTTATTCATAAATATTTGGTTGGTTTGTACCATAAAAACAGTGGTTTAGAAAAAAGAAAGTTCATAGAAAATACGAATGACTTGACGTATCTCCAGAGCGAATAATTCAAATGGGTTAGCTCGCGACAAGCTGGTGGCCAATGTATTTTATTATTGCAAAAAATAATGTTTATTTTTTTAAATAATTTTGAAAAAAATGTGTTCATGGACGGAACTCTCTTCACATTTTTATTGTTTTTAAAAAGGTGCTAGGACTTATGGTTAAGTGTAGAGAATCTCTCGAACCTTTCCACCACACATAAATGCGATAATGTGGTTTATTGTCATGCTAAAAAAGTGTTTTTGAAAGTATTTTGCACGCTTTACAAGCGTTCTTTTGATGTAAGACTTTTTATGATGATTGCAAGTGATCGTAGACTTTCCATTTAATAAACCATAGAAAAACCTAATCTTTGTTTGAAAATAAAGCTTTTAAACAAAGCAGTTTTTATAAATAAATATCGGTTTCTAAAATGCAAACGGCTCTCAATAACTAAAAATATAAAATCGCAAAATTAGCGATTTTTTTTGTTGCAAAAAAACAAACGAACCTACCAACAAAAGCGATTACATGATAAATGCTTAAAGACCTTATTAACCGTTTACTTATTGCTTATTAATGAAATATAAATTGTAAACAGCGTATGGCAATTTGTAAATTTATAATTTTAAATTACTTTTTGCTTCTCCTATAAAAATTTCGAAATGTTAGATAGTTCCGTTTGCGTTGTAGGTAACTATAAATGAGCATTTCCTGGGGGCACGAACGTTCGTTCGTACGGTTTTGATGTACAAATAATATAGAAAACAAAACTTTTCCCAGCATTTTTTTTTTGCAATTCGATAGCATTTGGGTAGCTCTGTGTTAAGTACAAAAGATGGATTTAATCGAATTTAAGTTTTAATAATAAGAGTTATAAACGTGTGGTCACGAACGTACGCAAAATAGAAATTTTGGCTGTCAGTAGTGAAATGTAAAACTCTGCGCGATGGAACGGAATATTCAAAAGTGATTAATTTATTTTAAAAGTGTATAAATGTAGGTCTCCATACAGTATTTACAAAATAAAATATCTCTCTTGGTTTTTGTTTAATTGGCTTATTTACCGGTCGCGAACGTACGGATCGCGAACGTACGATTTTTCCATATGTTTTTTTATTATTATTATCACCACGCATTTGCCCATAATACTGCTTTTGCAATTGATTGTAATGGAAAGATTATTAAGACAGAATGAAAACATAACATATTTCTTGCATGTAAAATAAGTATATAAAAATGTCTTTAGAAGTAGAAAATACAGAAAAATATTAAATTTTTCAGTTTCCAGCCCAATTTCCTCAAGTAAAACAGCCCAGATATGCATGAAACCATCCTTTTTTATAATAATAAACAATAAAAGACGATGATAATCAACATTTTATTTTTTCATCCTAGTAGACCATTCAGGGGAAATTTATAAAAATTAAAAAAATCGTAAATGATCGTATTTTTAAACGTATGTTTAATATTAGAAAAAATAAACACGTATACGCATACTTCTAAGAAATTAAATTCAACAAGTTATTAGCATACTTTTGAGGGCGCTATTGTTAATGAGCTACTGAGCGTATGAGTAATAAATATTTAATACTCTGAGAGAGATTTTTAAAGGTAAAATTCTTAGCCTACTTTTAAGTGCAAAATAAGAAAAATTATTAAATAAACCAAATAAGTTTGCAATTGAACAGGTTAAAAAAAGTGGTATCAACGAACAAAACTTAGACATCCTTTTTTATGGCACTGCGAACTAAGCCCCGAAAGCAAAAATGGATAAATTCCCCAATTTTTTATACAGACAATAACAAAAACTACTTTAAGCGAGTTTGTGCATTTTTTATGAAATAATTTTTGATGTTGCGTAGGGATTGTTTCATAGTGAAATAATTAATTAATTGAAATTAATCAATTTTGAAGGAATTCCTCCGTTTGAAGATACACCTTTAAAAAAAGTCCGAAAAAGTCTTTTATTTTAAAAGAAACGTAAAAGGTCCGTTTTTTAATAAAAATTTTTTTTATTCAAACTTAATATTCTTTTCAATTTTCCTATATAATATTTTGAGTGTAATTTTTTTTAAATGTGAGAACTTGTTTAATTTTAAAAATGGGGACTGATTTTAGAAAATAAAACAAAATTTTATGTGAGAAATTGACGGCATTTACATTATGCAATTAACGCCGCAACTTGCCGCAACTTTCACATGCAACTTTTTGTTTGTTAGCAAGAGGTCTAGGGAAGAAAACGGGGTTGAAAAAGTTGAAAAAATGCTTGAATAAAATGTAAATGTAAATGTGAAAAAAGTTTCGTAGCAACTACTTTAAAAGAAAATAGAAAAAAAACTCGGCGTTAATTGCATAGATGTAAATGCCGTCATTGTGTAAAAAACAAAACAAATTTTCGTATTTTATTGCTGTTTTCAATATAATTTCTCACACGAATTATTGTTTTAATTTTCTTAAACAGACACTTAGTATTCATCTAAACAAATAAAAACAAAATCTCAGAATTTGTTTTTTAAAAGGTAAGTTAAATGAACGTGTTTTGCGCTCGTTTTCTAAAATCAGGCAGTAAGACATCATATACGGAAATGCCAAGAATGTAAAGGATTCCCGAGCATAGTTACTTGATAATGAACATGAACTCATATGCACAAAACAAATTGTTTACAAACCGCATTCCAGACCTATGAGTACTTGCCCGCACCTATTCTTTTTTGGTTTTTTATGAAGTAAAGGTAACAAAAAACTCTACAGCTCTAAATGATATACATTGCTCCATTAACTAAACTAAACGAACTGAATTGCGCTGATGACTGATACCTAAGTACTCATCGTTTTGAATACATTCCAGAAAAATTACAACCACCTTATCAAAACGCTTTTAAGATCCGACTACGAATCATTACGAGAAAAACCAAGATTATGAGAATTTATACTTAAAGCACAAACGCTTTTGCATTAAATGAAATAGTCATAGAGAGTGTTCAAACTTTTTGTTGCTGAACAGTTTTTGTTGGATGTACAATTTCTTAGAATTACGTTGCAGATGAATATGTTACAAATCGAATAGACAAAGCTCGTAAGGTACTGTACTCCTCAAGAGAGATATGGATGTTCCATGACTTTAACCGTGATCTTAAATTAAGAATTTATAATACCTGCGTAAAGTCAATCCTTCATTTTGGATATGAAACTTGGGGTCTTAACCAAAAAGTCAGCAGAAAACATAGACTTTTTCGAACCGTTACCAATCAGATGTTTTTGGTCAGAGACTAATAGTAACATCAATCTTTTGCGCCTGACATATCAAGCCTGAATTGATCAAGTCATCGTTAAAAGGAGGTTTAGGATTAGCCAAACGTTAAGGTCAGAGAACACTATCGCTTAAAATGCTTTAACATACTACCCACGGGGCACTCGCCGACGTGGTCGCTCTTAAATCACTTGGGAAACATTAACCCTAAAACAGCTACCCACGTTAAAATTTCCGTGAGATGATACAGTTAGGACGGCACAAGACAGAACCATATGGATGTTTCTAATTGAAGGCTGTTAGGTCCCAGTTGGAGGATCATCATTATCACCATCATAGCAGACACTTAAAAGTTTGTAGAAAATTGTGTCCAGAATTTTGAGAAATCTTAACAAGTTCTTGAAATTGGTAAACGAGTATAACTTTTTATGGAATATGAAAAAATTAACCAATAGAGCGGTCTTTTACTTTGAGACTTCATCGCCTTATATTTTGGGCAGGTACCATGCTGGCTGCCAATCTGAGAAACCTAGAAGTAAAAGGCATATTTTTCGAAAATGTTGATTTTTCCCAATTTTCGAATTGCCACTTTAAGACGTTGCGGTTTTGCGGCTAATAGTTGAAGTTATTAAGATCAGATGAATGTAAAATAAGTTGTCATATCTAAGATATTTTCTTTAAAGATAAATAAAATGTATTTCAAGTCAGTTAATTTTGATTATGATTTTTATAAATTGTGTTACTGTGCTAAAATTATAAAGTTCATAATTTGTTACTTTATTACACAACTAAAATGTGAGATGAGAGGTAAAATGTTGAATTCTGCTTTTATTATAACTAAGCATTCTGGTCGAATGTTAAAATAGCTATAGTAATGAAATGCGATTAAAAAGAACAAATTCTGGTAAAAACTTTAAATATCTACGCAGTATAAATTTTAATTAAATTTTTTTTTTTGATGAAATATAGATTGTGTACACATAAAGAAAAACACTCGAAATTAATCAAGTTTTTCAAGTACGAATAACACTAAAACGTACTTAAAACAATCCTAAATGGGATGACTTTCGAAAATCAATCCCGGAATTTCTTGAAATAAGTATAAAATTCTTCTTTTCGTTGTGTTTAACCCTCCGACTTACGCATGTTTTGATTTTCTATACACATTGAAAAAAGGTATCAGGCCAGAATCATGTGCACCAAGAAGGCTTAAAAAGTAAATTTGAACTCTTGCTTCTCATTTAGTTTATATTTTTGGTTAAATATGTACATAAGATTTCTAAAGTAAAAACCATATCGGGCATGATGTTGGCGTTTTATCATTCTGTAAGCTGTAACACGATTTAGTAAATCAATCATTGTAATTTTTTCTTTCTAATTCGGCATAAAATCAACTTTATAATACTTGAATCAAGCGCATTTTGAGATTGATTCAATCTAAGTTTTACTAAAATAAATCTCATTTGCGGATTATTTCAAGTACGTAATCGGGATTGAATATGGATAATTTAAAATTCCAGCTTGAATCAATCATTCTGTACTTGATTCAAGAAAATCCGTACTCACCGTACTATTAATACCGATTCGGATTGATTTGAGTACGGATGGATTGATTTTTCTTTAGAGTGTACCAGATATACATAAATCTTTTTGTAATTTTTTTTAGCAAAGACTTTTTATTACGAAAATCGGTAGGTCATATGATAAAACATTATTTGATTATGAAAGATCCATGTTTTTAATATTTTCAGCTCCAGTAGCCTAAACATTGTCAGAAATGTTGGAGCGACAAAAAAGTTCAGAAGGGAAAATTAACAGTTTTTATTTGCCAAAGTTTACTTGTTATGACGAGGCTTTTCATATCTAATCAATTCATATTTCAACAGATTTGGCAGGTTCTCTACATTTTCCACATTTGTCTGCTTAAGGCAAAACTGAGCTCTTACAAGACCGTTTCCGACAAGGCCGAAGCAGGAAAAACTTGCCTCAAGTTAAAATAAGAGAATTGTTATTTTCTTTAACTATGTTTTTAGTTATTAACTATTGATCTCAAAATTAAAAACAGATATGAATTTTGGAATTTTTAGTACCGTTGGGGTCTCCGAAGAACATTATCTTCTTAAAGGCGGTATGAAATAAAAGAAAAAAAAGTCATGGAAACCAGAGAACTGCAAAATCCACTATTTTTTGTTGATTTACTCATACGCTATAATTTACATTAACTCTATGCCTGCAAAACAAAGTTCAACGTTGGTAATTTTGACATCGTTTTGTACACATTTGATTTGTGCATGTGTGAGTTTTTTATTGAAAGTTTTTTGTTTGCATTTATTGTTGCGCACGCAATAACACAGTTTCTTAAAGTCAAACGGCATTTATTCTTTTGCTTTTGCATTTAAGTAGTCATTGTCTACTCGATGACACAACGACGAATGTTAATTGGTATGAGTACGAGTCGCTTTGTTGGTATGATTGTTGTAGGCAATATAAACTAGTTGTATTGTCCAATTTGTTTTGGACAATCCACCTGATTTTTAACAAATGGACTACTCATTGGACTAGTCCGATGTAATGCAAGCATGGACCATGTCATTGTTAAAAAGTGTTTGTAGTGAGACGACATATCTTCGTTTTTTAACGACATGCTTTCGTTTTTTAACGACTTCAAAACTAATCCTCTTGTGTATACCATGGAGTAGTTTTAAAACTACTCCTTAGTGGTCCAAAGCTGGGTTATATGGTCCTGCCCTAGGACATCGTAATATTAAATAGACCATGTTTTTTCCATACGTTTGGGTTACTTTTGGACTAGTCCTAGTCCCTTGTGGGCTACTCTTTACACGCGTGTTTGGACTGGTTAAAAAGTGTTTGTAGTGAGACGACATGTTTTCGTTTTTTAACGAAATGTGTTCGTTTTTAAACAACTTCAAAACTAATCCTCTTGAGTATGCCATGGATTAGTTTAAATACTACTCTTTTGTAATCCAAAGCTGGGTTATATGGTCCTGCCCTAGGACATCGTTATGTTTAATAGACCATGTTTTTCCATACGTTTGGGTTACTTTTGGACTAGTCCTAGTCCCATGCGGGCTACATTTTACACGCGTGTTTGGACTAGTCCTATTATTTGCAGGGTATTTTTTTTTAAGCGTAACAAGCAACATTAACAACAATAACAACAATACTTTGTACATTGTACATACAGAACTACTGTACTTTTTAAGAAATGATAAAAAATAAAAACGTCTTTTGTTTCTATGGAAATTGTTACAGCTGGTGAATAGTAATCAGAGCAATGATTTTTGTGTATTTTTCATTGTATATGTTTTTTATCAAGGCAATAATTGGCAAACGAACGAAACTGACTTTATTCCTTTTTTTAATTATCATAGAGCAATATTTGTGGGTCATGGAATTAATAATTATAATAATAAAGGCCCAACCATAATGTGGTTAAGTTGGCTTAAGCAAAAGTGCGAATACATGTAAACTGTATGAGGCAAACCATGTTGAACTTCAGGAAACTTTTTGTTATGTTTTATAACACTGTCAATTGCTTAAGCAAGGTGCGAATCTAATCGCACATTCCGTACGGAATCAAATGTTGTTTTATTTTATTTTTATTTTTTTTTTTAATACATTTGAGAGACTTTTTGTTAAGTTTTGACAGTAGGTTAAGCAAGGCTATGCATATTATGGTTTGGCCTTAAGTTTTATGTAGATAAAAAACTTTTATCGTTATATAAAGAGACAGGGAGGGCTAGCAAGAGAGAGTTTGAACAAATACTGTGAGTTTTTGCATTCCAGGGAAAACACAATAGCAAAAACAAAAGTTTAAGTAGAAAAATATAACATTTTGTTTTAAAAAAGTTTTTGCTAATTAAGAAAAGTTATTGAAAAAAATAAAATTTTCTGTTTGTAAGTGTCACGAACACATTAATTAACTTAAATGTCAAACTATTTTCGAAAATATGTTTTTTAAATACAACTAATAAGCGTATAAAACTTTTCTGGGTATGAAAATGAAACATGTTGTTTGCTATAATTATCATATAAACCAATATAAATTATTATGTTTGTCTTTCTGTCCGTCCATGTGTTCTTGCTACTACCTTTGTGGGTAGACACAATTTTCAAAAACACGTCTGTAAAAGAGTGACAAACATAAAACTTTGGAACATTCGTAACAAAATATACGTTTTCATATGTGTATACGTGTATCTCTGTATTTGTATGTCTGTTAAACTCAGCCATGTACATTAGTGTTTGTTTTGAAAATATTGTACGTATGAGTGTGTGTGTGTGTGCAGGATTGTGTGTGAAATTGTCATAAATTATGTATAAATTTTGTTGTTTTTGCTGTTGTTGTTGTGTTTATATCACAAATTAAAACCACACTTAAAACCAAAAGTTAATATTTGTCTTTAACATTGTAAGCCACAATTAATTTGACATTTGTGTAAAGTTTTTTTTTGTTTTGTGTTTTTTTTTGCTTTTTCATGTCACTTTTTATTCGTTACAAATTGATAGAGTTTATTTTATGTTTATTTAATTTGTTGTTTTTGTGAAAAGTTTATTTGTTTGCCATTGTTTAAATAGTTTTATTATGTTGCATCAATTATGTTAAAATAACTTTTGTGCTTATTTTTGTTTATTAAATTTTAACAAATTGTTGTTTAATTAAATAATTAAGTTTCTTTTAAGGGAAAACTTATTAGCTAAAAAGCAAAGAACAGACATCACTTCAGAATTAAATGGATTAGAAATATGAAGGTAATTTTTGGGACTACAAAATTTTTATTGAATAATGGTGTTTTCTTTTCTACAAAAAAATGCGACATTTTATATTGAAAATATGTAATTTGGTGTCTGTTTCTTCAAAATTTTGCTCCCGAAAAGGGTGGCTTGTTTTATTCTAAAAACTCATCCTTTTCGAGAGCAAAGTTTTAAAGCAACAGACACCAAATTGCATTTTATTTAAATAAAATGTCACATTTTTTTTATAGAAAAGAAAACACCATAAGATTTTGTTGGTCGTGCTAAAATCCCAATTTTTATTCTTGATAAATAAACTGAAATTTATTGTTGAAGGAAAAGCTAGTTTCTATGTGCTTTTCACTGGTTGCATAGGCCGGATCATGAGGAAACATTCAACCAATTTTTTTTTTTTTTTTTTTTTTTTTTTTTTTTTTTTTTTTAGAAAATTAGTAATTTTAAATATAAGTTTTTTTTTTGCTTAAGGGAACTTTTAGAATATTTTATTTTATTAAAAAGATAATTAGATGATTTTAATAATATCTCCCTGCAACAATTTCACAAACATTTTATTATACATGGAGAAATTGGTAAACGCTTGAAATTAGACAGCATACGAGTACATAATCCTTTTTGCAGGATATAAAATTTATTTTCAACTTTTTTATATCAGTCTGTTGATATCAAGACTGAAAGATACAAACCTATTTATTTGATTTAAACTCTTTGTCTATATTGCGATAATTTGTGATAGTTTGTGTAAAAACATATCGAGGGTTTATATTCAAATAGTGTTTTTTACAAGATCACAATCATACAGGAGAGCGAAAACACTGATTTTTTCGATAACTCTAAGAGTAATAACTAAACTTTATTTTACAATGTTATAAAAAAAAACAACGTCTAAATCATGTATTTGTTCATGTTTTTTAATTCCAGATATTCGCGCTTAAATGTCTGATAGCACCTATTACAAATTAAAATTTGTATCTTGAAATAAGCAGATATCACTATTTGAACAAAATTAAAAATGAGTTGTAATGGAAACTATTCGAGACTATAATTTAAGTTACACGGATTATAATTAAAATCATTATGACCATTTTCTAATTCGGCGATTATCTTTTTCCCAACGAAAAACTGCACATAAGAGAAATTTGGTTTTCTCAATGTCTCATTTGCTTCGATTTTATCGCAAAGCTAACCAGCACTTATCTGCCAATTATTTATTTTCCTTTTATTTGCCATACAGATAAATTCAATCAGCTGACTCCCAACTTTTAAATGTATTTTGAGTGGTGTTGCCAACTGAAAACAATTTTTTTGTCGGTATATTGAGGAACCCAAAATCGTTATTGGACAGTTTATCGGTCTTATAAATTTATGTTGACATTAAGAAACAGACAGTTTGCCGATACATTGAGAAAATGGCCATTATTCTTTTTTAACAAAACAATATAAAGAGGTTTTCAACAAGAACTTTGTTTTTCAATTGTGGAAACACCAAAAACACGATAGTTTTGATATTTAGTTTTTTTGACGTATTCTTAGTAAATGCATTGGAAAATGTTGCAATGAATTTAATTTCGCTCGAAAATCGCACTAAAATAATTAAAATTCACTATGAAAATTGTGGTTCTGTTAATGCAACATCTACACAGCCAATGAAACGATAAATTTATTGCAAACCAAATTTCCCGATAGCATAATTTCAAGAACATCGTCTGTTAAATGGCCAGCCAGGTCGTGTGATTTCACACCACTGGATTATTTTTTATGGGGCTATTTTAAGGACAGGGTCTATACGGAGCCAATCGAATCGATTGCAGCCTTAAAACTCAAAATCCCTGATGTGATTAACGTAAAAGACCCGCCATTATGCCCAAAAGTTATAAAAAACTTTGATTGAAGAATCGACATCTGTCAGCGTGCTCGTGGTGGACATTTGCTAGATAACATTTTTATTCATAATTGCTGAACTTTTCTGTTCGTAAAATACAATAAAAGTTTGAATCATCTTTATCTAAATTTTTCGTTTTAGGAAACAAAGTTCTTGTTGAAAAACCCGATATAATACATTATGGAAAAGTAAAATATTAAGAAACACGTCATATGAGTAGAACTCGAAATTAAGTTAAAATTTTACACTAAACTTTATTGAAAAGCAATAAATAATTAAACTTTAGCAGCATATTTGAAATTTTATCATCAAAATAATGATATTCTTGCGAAGTAACAGGCTTCTATGCTTCCATTTGCTTAGTTAGTAAGGGATTCGCTTCTATTTATATGACCGCTGTACACTATGGGAAATGTAAAAAAAAAAAAAATGGTAATAATATGATGTTTTGTAAAGGGTAATATTTAGGGACTCTAAGAAATGTCCTAATGCAGTTGATTGTTTGAATTATGTGCAAACTAATTATTACGATGTAAAAGTACAAGGAAACTTCTAATTGCAATATCAACATTTAATTTAAAATATCGTGTTACTCCAACAAACTTTCTGAAAATAAATTTTACGCTAGACTGTTAAAGAAATAATAATTTTGAAAATTCAACTTTTCTTTATTTATAGGAAATAAAAAAGTTTGTTCAAAGAATCAAATCGTTGCTCTTAAGAAAAGTGTATTCGTGTAAGAGCGTTCTGCAGTGATCAAAGCAGCTGATAGTTCGACAACCCAAAGAATGGACTATAAGCCAGGTAAGGAAAAACTTTCTAATCACTATTTTCTAAAAAATATTTAACTGGCGGCTAATTCTGGCAGTCGCAATCGAATAATTTTTCGATTTTGTTTCTAATTCTTTCTGTCGATACTGAACGAATCGAAATTATTTTTTCAATATTGTTAAGCCTTTGTTTAAGTTTTCACAATCTAAAAAACTAATTAAGATTCGTTTAGTATCGACGGAAAGAATTAGAAACAAAATCGAAAAATTAATCGATTATGACAGCCAGAATTATCCCCGTAGTCTTGAAAAATGTGGCCGACCCTTGACATAACAGAATATTACAGCTTCATGTTTGGTCGCATATTTCGAGCGTTTTTTTAATTAGTTAAAAAAAGTATCCTGTGATCGTAAGCCTAAGTGAGAATAAATTACAGATTTTTATTCTCAAAAAGGCATTTATAATATTGCAGATAAAGTCAAATTGCTAATTCAGGGTAGACGTATCAAAAATATATTTTGAAAAAGCAACTAAGTCAATCCAAAGCTTTTGTTATTAAGTGTTTGGTGCAACTTTTTTCTGTTTTTGATAAATTTTTTTTTTAACCATTAACAAATTTCATTAAGTTTAAAAAAAAAAAAAAAAAAAAAAAAACAATTTTTTAAACTTAGACCCCATTAGAAACAAGCAGGTGTAGTGTTACCCAAAAACAGTTAACTTCTTTGGCTTTATAAAAAAGCATTCCACTGTACACACTCTCTCTCTCTCTCTCTCTATCTCTCTCTTTCTCACCACTGTATTCTCCAATCTTCAATTTAATTTTCTATTATAGCTTTATTTTATCTTGAATACAAGTTTATAAAATACAAAAGCAACAACAATGACAAAAAGAGTAAATAATTCACTTAAAATCAAATAAAATTTAATTTACTTGTGAACGGAAATGCAACACAACAGCACTTATGTGTTGGTTATAAAAACAACTTCCTGTTTACTGCAAAAAATAAAAATAGCAGCAGCAGACACTAAGAGAATGAAAAAAGTAAGAGCAGAGTTGTATAAAGGGGACCATATTGTTCTGTCTAACAGTACCTGGTAAGTATGCTTTAGTTTTATTGTTGGTCTGTTTGCAAAACACAAAATGAATGCAAGTAAAATAAAACATTATATGGAAGGAATGTTTTGAAACTAAATGTTCCCTCAAGCTTAATTTTTTTTTATTTGTTTCTCTTATTTAAAATTTTGGTAAAAAAATTAACAATAAAAGATATTTAGTACAACAAATAAATTTCATTTATACTAGTTTGTCTTGTTGTTAGTTTAAAATGTATTTTTTGTTTTTGCCTTTAGACTAGACTGTCTTTTTTTGAATTTTAGTTTTGTCCCCAAAAAACCAGGATTCTTTTCGAGATAAATGTCTGCAGTTTATAATACTTTTTTTTTTTGATGTGTCTTGTATTGTTAAACGGTTGCTTGACAACCAAATTTCTTAATGTTTTGTTTTGTCTTTGTGGTGAAGTTTTGATAAATTCATTGTTTGATAATTTGTTTAACTAAAGGTCGCCGGATGGAAAAGTGAAGTTATGTTTAAGTTTGTTAGTTTATTGCTGATTTTTCTACTGTGGAATAAATGTAATAAATACCAATTTAAATGGAGATGCACTGAAATTAACTTTCTGTTTGCCGTAATGAATCAAAATGAAGCACAGTAGGGTAAACAAATAAGTCGAATGGCATGATTTAGTTAATAATTAAGTCTCTTCACTTGGCATATGTATAAAGTACACTCTTTAATACTACAAAGTAGTTTAACAGTCTGTCAAATATGTTTTTTTTTTTTAAATATTATTTTACTTCAGCAAATAAGAGACCCAACATCAGGCCTATTCGGGAACTTAGAACACTCTATTTCCTAATTGCCATTTATGATTCACACAGATTTTAAAGTCCAAACTCATCTAAGAGTTCCCGAAACATAAAATACTGTTGGATATTTTATAAAAATTATTTCTCTGTTGGAGCATTATACGCAAGCAGAGCAAAATTCCAAAATATTTTCGTAGGCGATAATTTCTTAAAAAAAGGAAAGCATTTTAGTCCGCTTTTTTAATCAGGATCTAAGTTTTTTCCTCACTTTTCTATTTTTTTGGCGTTTTCGTAACTTTTTGCTCGGATTAATTCATCAAAGATTTATTTAATTATATGTTAGATTTAAGTTTTCTTACTTAACTTACCTACTTACTTAAGTGGCTATTACTGAGCATTGCTTCCTGCAGCCGAATGCAAAATAGATTTTTAAGCGCTTCGATTTTCTGCGCTACTTCTCCAATTTGTGACAACAAGTTTGGAAACGTCTCCCTCCACCTTATCTTCCCACTGGAGTTATGGCGCTTCCCTTCTACGTGAACCGTTAACAAATTCGTTTTCGAATAACCTTTTAGCTGGAGCATCTTTACTTATTCCCACAACATGACCTAGCCAACGTAATCGCTGTAACTAAATATGCTTAACCATGTCGATGTCGGCATAGAGCACGTTAAGCTCTTGACTCCTACGACACCGATATTCTCCGCCAAGGCAGATGATCCAAAGATTTTACAAAAGGACTTTTCTCTGGAATACGTCAAGTAGGTTCTGTCTCGACTGCTTACGAAAACGTATCAAGCAAATCCCTCAATTTTTTTAAAATTCTTTACTTTTAGGCTGAGTTCCAAAGCGTCGCGACGCGTCGGTTGCAAAGCAATTCGATTTTTAATGCGTTCTACGAAACCGTGTAAAATTTTACAATTTTATCTGTCACAAAGTGCTTCTCGGGGGTAGAGGGATCATGTTAAGGATATTTGAGCCTCTGGGCATAATCGGGTGCCGTCGATACCTTGGATTTGGCAAACTGTGATATCTTAAGAGATCTGCACGATTTTATAATCGAGATTGACCAGAGTTCCTATGTGGTACAACGGGAGTCAGTTGTTCCCGGTGACACGGCACAGGACTCCCTATCGGTTGAAGCCTCCGCTAGTATGTTGCTTGCGGGAAATGCTTCTTCCTGTCATTCAGGAAGATTATATTTGCAGAATATTCGCCTGTCTGCTGACAGGTTACTTTGGGAATCACGTGGTGGTTGTAGTTTTCTGACCAAAGTCGCGGGGAAATATGTCCTGAAAATCCGAATAAAGGTCTAATTTTTAACTACTTGTGGGCGAGTGTGGCCTGTGGGAGGATTAGAAAGTTCCAGAGTTTAAACAATAGGCGAGTGAATAATCTTGCCTCACACTCTGGGATGGTTGGTAAACGCCTCGTTGCTCAAAAATGTGGAAGAGATTCATCATCAAGCAATAATCAATTTGTGCTTTGTTAAACTTGGTGATACAATTTTGCAGTTTTCGAAAATAAACATTAAATGTCGTTCCTTAGTGTTCGGTTCGGTAGATTTGTAGAAAACACAAACGCTAAAAGTGTTTGTGTACTAAATCATTAAAAAAAAATTAAGTTTCTATATTTGTGATCTTCGAACACAAAAATAATACTGTTTTTATCCAACTCAACAAAATGATGAGAACTTTTAATTGCTTTCGGTTTTTTTTTGTTAAACCACAAACTTTGTTGTGTTTGCTTCAGCACACAAAACTCTTTTGGCTGGTAAAGAAAAGCCAATGATTTTTAACAAAAAGTCAGCGAAAAAATTTTACACAAACACATCATGTGCACAATACACACACAAGGTATTCGTGCTGTGGTCGTTGCTGTTTTTTCAAATTTGTGTGGCTTCAGGTATCTAAACATGTTGTGTTTCGAAACGAAGAATATATTTGTGAAAGAAGGAAAAGTAACCAGAACATAGCAATATTTTCTGAATATTTTTGTTTCTGAGAAAAGTATTCTTTACAATGTACAAGTAGTTTTAATATTCACCCTTAAGCTGGCAATAATGCTAACCAACGTGTTTAACTGTGCCCCAATCATTTTTTATACTCTAAATGTGGGCATTTTATAACAAAAATTTGAAATAATATTTCAACTGAGTTTGAATTTTTTGTTGAATACTATGGATCTAATGAAAATAGAGAACAAATGTTTAGATTTGGCAGAAAACACGTGGTTAAAGGGACTGGTAAAAAAGTGGAAAAATAGTGTGCACGAAAAGAAAAATGAAATACAGAGGCTAAATAAGTCCACTGTTATAGTGGACACTTGGTCAGTGTGTTTATAAACCATTTTTTTTTTCGGTTCATAAAGGTGTGTTCACCCATTTATTATATTTTTTTTTTTTAGCACCTAAAAATATTTTCAACGAATGATGAAGTTTCTTCACGACCTGGCCTTGTTAATTAATTTTTTGAATCCCAAGAACAACTTTGATAACTCTTATCTTTCGTTGGTTTCATTTGTATATTTTGTTCGGGAAAAAAATGAACTGGGTTGCCAATAGACAGCTTTAGCTACATTTTAAATTAATTCTTTTCACAACAAAAAAGTATTGAACGAAACTTGATTTAATTCAAACGAATTAGGCAGAAATGAATTTCAATTCGATTCCAATTCAAATGAATTTGTTAAAGTGAATTGCAATTCATTTCAAATTCATTTGAATTGAATTTATTTTGAATTCTTTCAAATGAACTAGAAAGATGAATTGCAATTCAAATGAATGAAATTAAAAATGAGTTGCAATCAATCAAATTCAAAAGCAGAGACATATGCCTGTTCATTTACTTACTAAAATTTACTATTAAATAAATTTTTGCCATTGTAGTAAAAGTAGTAAGAGTTTCGAATAAACTAATACAGCTTTGAAAGCACAAAATTTTAAATATGTAGCTTGGAACCAAAACCAAAGCAAAATGTGGTCAGTGGCTAAAGTACTTCTGATTTTAACCCCTTAAATCCCTGTTTTAATGGTGTTTTGTTTGCTCTTTTTTAAAAGAAGAACAAAAAAGACCCACACCTTGAAGAGTTGGAGGATTAACATATTCGACAAAAATGTTCAATGTTCCGTAACATTCTACATAAATTTGCTGAGCACATTTTATACCTAAAATGTAAGGGTCACATGGTTTCTTATGCCAATTAACAATAAGAATGGTCCAAGGCTGGGAAACTTTAACCCCCCCCCATTAAATGAAATTATGATGCAAACTTTTAAAACGCCGATAAACGTGTCTTTTTTTTTGTCTCCTCTATCAAAATTTATAGGCCGGACCTTGTAAGTTTGGAAAAAATTGATTTTGTTGTACAGTGTAATAAATTTTCCATTGCAGCAAATAACTTTTAGTAAAAAAAATTTTGTCCGGACAAAAACTTTTTCCGGAAAACATGAACGATTCCACACTAAGAAGAAAAACAAACTTAAGAGTTACCATTAAGCCGTAATTTATTAGTTGCTGCCCACTGTTGACCGATTGTACAAAATATATACATTTTCATTATCCAATACATGGTATGCATTTGTTATTTTAAATATCTTCATTAAAATAACAAAAAAAAAAAAAACAAAAAACAAAAATCAATTCAATGAATTTTTCATATAGAGTTAATTTTCCAAACAATGTGTGGTCCATCAGCTCCAAAGAAAAAGCGAAAGGGTGTAAGTAAATGAAACAAAACAAAAAAAAAAAAGCTTAAATAAATATTTGTCTTAACCCTTGGCATTGACTTTGGTATGATGAGTATAGCAGAGACCAAATATATTGCAATATTTTCATGGAGAAAAAAAATTCTACTACAATTTAAAAGGTATTGTTGTTTTTTATGTTTATTTATTTTAGTGGTATTCCAGTTTTCCCGGACCGTGTATTTTTTGTTCTCTCTAAAGGAATAAGGATAATGTCTGTTATTCTATGAGCTTTCCTTTTTTTTTTTTGTAAATATTTTTGCTTTATTCATGTTAAGTTTAAGCCAACATTAATTCCACTGACCATCTAAGACCATTTGGAATTTACCTTCACTTGTTTGCTAATGTGGCTAAAGTAGGAAGAAATGGGAAGGGGGCATACTTCAAATAACCAGAAAAGTAGAAAGAGAAGGCAAGAAAGACAGAAAGCGAAAAAATGCAATAAAACCTTAAAATAATGTTAATATTAAGGTAAAAGTTGATGAGGAGGGTGTCAAAGTGTTTTTTATTTTTTTTGTAAGGAAAGAACTCGATTTGTCATGATATTGGTGGTTTGGTGGAAATGAAAATAAACGACAGGTCACCACATAATCCTCCAGCAAGACAATTTAATTCAATTGATACCAAAATGATTTAAATATTGTGGATGTTTTCTGTTATTTCTAACAGAAATAAAACAATCTAAGTTTTTTTTTTGTTTTATTTGTTGAAGGAAAAAAGGACAATAAATGATTTTGGTCAATGATGTGTTAATGGCGGTTTTTATGGAGACGAAAATTAAAACGTGAAACAGTAAAAGAAACAAAAAAAAAAAAAAAATGAATGATCAAATAGAATTGAAGGTGATTAAAGTTGAAAGTAAAATAAAAGATATTTCAAAAAAAAAAGATTTAACAATGTCTGCATAGAAACTAAAGACATTTAAATTTTTGTTCTAAACTTCATTACTAAGCAATTTCCCTTAAAAGAAAAAAAAAAAAATCTGCTACAACAAAATCTAAATTATCCACCATTTACTTTTATTTTACTTTAAATAAAGTTATCAAAAATTTCGTATTTTAAATAAAAAGTAACATTTTACGGAAGTTGTTAAAATCTTTTACCCCTCCGGATATAATAACCATAATAATTAAGTTATACTTAATGGAATTTCTCTAAGTAACAGATGAAGGGACAGAGAAAGTAAGAAAAACGTGGAAGAGAAAACAAAATCACAATAACATCATTAAAATGTAATAATATCTTATATGCCGCAAACTGAGGCATAAAATATATATTTAAAAAGGTGCAGCCATGAAAATAAAATAAAAAAAACAACGAATTGAAATAACCTTAACACAAATGGGGGTTAGAAAAATGTGCCTTTTTCTGCTAAACAGAAATATTTTTAATAAAAACACACTGAAACAAAAAGAAAAGATGAATAGAAGGTAATTTTTATTTGATTAATAGTGAAATCTTCAATAACCGGACACTCACCGTCGCGAAGTTTTCGTCCGAGAGGGGTACACATTTATTATTTTAAATACTTTATTTTACTAGTGTTTGCCCATTGGCGGAAGAAAAGCATTTATTTTTTGCCGTCTTAGTGGATCAATTTTGTCCATAAGTTATCTTTCTCTCAAGTATATATATATATGTTCCCATCGATCCTATAAGGTGCAAAGGGTCTCTCTCAAGTATAATAATATTTAATTTATTTTGTAAAATTAATAATATAATAAAATCATAGAGTACCAATTAAAAAAAAAGTTAACAAAAAGTCTCGTCTTATAGTTTCGCTATCATTCT
The DNA here is from genome assembly GCA_930367215.1 of Pollenia angustigena. Classification (NCBI taxonomy): domain Eukaryota; kingdom Metazoa; phylum Arthropoda; class Insecta; order Diptera; family Polleniidae; genus Pollenia; species Pollenia angustigena. The sequence continues at coordinate 119,742,648 of OV884059.1, read as the reverse complement.
GGACTCTGCATGTTGAATTTTATGCTTTGTGCTGGTTCACACACAACAAGTTTAACTCGTCAAGTCTTGAGTTTTTAGGAGAGAGGGGAAAATATATGGCATCCTCTTTTCCCTTCTCTCCTAAAAGCTCAAGACTTGACGAGTTAAACATGACGTGTGTGAACCGGCACTTTCAGGTTAAGTTTTAAAAATTCAAAAAGTACTAGCCAAAAAACGTCAAAGTACCAAAAAGATACCTTTTACGGATACTCATTTAATCAGGACATTTCATGTTAATTTTTTTATGTTTTTAGGTCCGATAATAATGAAAATTAAAAAAAAAGTACCAGGTATAGAACATAAAAGTCCCAAAAAGCTTTCCCTTACATATTCTTATTCACTTAGGATCATGCATGTTTAATCTTATGTTTCTAGGTCTAACAAAGCGAATTTTAAAAAGTACCAGTTGAAGTACAAAAAAAGTATCAACATTTTTTAACTTATGCCCCTATTGCGGTTCTCCACTCAACTCAGTTTGGTCGTGTTGGAGTCAACCCAACTTATGCACAACCAAACTCATTTTAGGTATTGTGATACCCAACTGTTTCTAGTTGAGTTTGCTATAAAGTTGCCAACTTAAAATACCGATTTGCCAACTTTAAATATAACGTTTGACAAGTGAAAATTTTATATTTAGTTTATTAAATTAAATAATTTCTTAAACTAAAAGTATTTTTAATTGTTGTGTTGAATTAAAAGTTTTTATAATTGATATTAATGTCGATTTATTTTATGATGATGAAAAGGTTAACTTTTGTATAGATGCGCTACGTACAAGTAGACAAATTCGGGATGATTCCAAACCTCTTGAACTTTCCAGTGCCAAGTAACAACTTATAATAAGTAATGAAACTTGCTTGTGCCTGATGAGTTCTTCTTCTGGTTGGGGTAGCTGTTGGCCAATCGGCTGGTTGTATTATTGGTTCAACTGATTCAGTAAAATTGTGACTTGATGGTGGAATATTTTCAACACCAAATACTTGGCCGGTCTTGCAATACAAGAGCTGCGAAACAGTATCCTCAATGCTATTTAATGGAACTTCTTGTGCTAGCCCTCCCCCTGTACTTGCCTTTTAGTGTATCCAAACCTGTGCCAAGAATATAATAATTAGATTAAGAAGATTATAAGTGTTTAAAAGAAGTTCTTGTCGTGGTCCCAAACTATTTAACTTCACTATAAACCCTTCACATAACTCCTTACATGAATTTTTCATCAAACCAAACTTTGGTGTTTTCCGCGAACAATTTCTAAGTTACTCTAAATAAGCTGGACGAGCCGCTTTGAAATTGAGATTTCGTTTTTATTTTCAAACTAATAAAAGTTAAAAAAAAAAACCGAAAAAGGTATTACAAAAATTCATACATACAATTTCTCCATTTTGGTTTTGATTTTCACCGAATTTAAAAAAAAATAAACTTTAACTGCCAGTAACACAACAACTTTTTAGCAGTTGTGTGTATTTAACATTTTCGTCGACCAAACTTTTACAAAGTTGAAAACGGCAATACCACGAAACAAATAGATACACATCTGAATAGCTAACTGCCGGTTGAATTGAGAATGCCAACGTGATTTTATCAAAGACAACCAAACTGTTGTGGAGAACCGCAATAGGGGCATTATATTTATGTTCTCATTCACTTAGGTCTTTTATCTAAAAATTAATGTTGCAGTATTTCAGGTTTTTGAAAAAAAATTTCTCCCCATTAATGTATCAATATGTATTTCAATATTGCAGTGGAAGCCCAAGATTTAATATTGTATCGGGTGATTTTTTAGCTATTTTCTTTTTGGCACCACTGGTTTAAAGAGCTGACGCATGTTTCGTGTTTTGTTTCACTGTCAAACATCTTCAGTTTGGTTTATAATTTAACCATGAATCGTCTTACAAACGAACAACGCTTGCAAATTATTGAATTTTATTATCAAAATGCGTGCTCTGTTAAGGAAGTTCATCCCGCTTCTTGTGTTCAGTGACGAAGCTCATTTTTGGCTCAATGGGTACGTTAATAAGCTGAATTGTCGATTTTGGAGTGAACATCAGCCAGAAGCATTGCAAGAGCTACCAATGCATCCGGCAAAAGTCACAGTTTGGTGCGGTTTATGGGCTGGTGGCATCATTGGACCGTGCTTCTTCAAAGATGATGCGAATCGTAACGTAACTGTGAATGGTGAGCGCTACCGTGTGATGATATCCAACTTTTTTTTGCCCAAAATGCAAGAGCTTTACTTGCATGACATGTGGTTTCAACAAGACGGTGCCACATGCCACACAGCACGCTCAACAATGGACTTATTGAGAGGCGAGTTCGGTGAACATTTTATTTCACGTTCGGGACCGGTCAATTGGCCGCCTAGATCGTGCGATTTAACGCCTTTAGACTATTTTTTGAGGGGCTATGTTAAAGCTCATGTCTATACACACATGCCCGCTTCAATTGACACATTGGAAGACAACATTGAAGCATTTATTCATGAGATACCGGCCGAAATGTTGGAAAGAGTATGCCAAAATTGGACTAAGCGGATGGAACATTTGAGGCGCAGTCACAGAGTATACAGAGGCGTCACGAGACAGAAAATATTGTGTTTTTTTCTGTTTTTGTCTTCGAAAGCTGCCCTTTTTGCGTTTTTTGTTTTGATTATGCAATTTGTGTAGATAGTAGCGGCCTGTTTTTACGCATTGTCACTTCACTAACAAAAAACGTTTTCTTTCTCTTTCTTCAAAAGCTGCCCTCGCAAATGATTTAGGCATTTTTCATACGTCACTTTTTTCATCTCTGTATACTTTGTGGCGCAGTCACGGTCAACACGTGCATGAAATAATCTTCAAACATTAAATTATATGGACCATACTATCGATTCAAATAAAGATTTCATGCATTTTTCTGAATTTTATGCGTTTTTTTTAACTTTCCATAGCTCTTTAAAAATCACCCATTTTATGTCAATGAATGAAGAAAAATGTCTTTTAAAAAAAGTACCAACAATAGGCACGATTTTTATTTCTTAAGCGTTCGAATTTTGAATAATACGAAATTTATATTCGTACTTTTTTAGATTAGTTACGAATTTGTTATGGCGTGATAAAGAAGTTCCAAAACACAGGTTATACCCGTTTACTCACTAAAAAGCACGAATTTCAAAAAAGTACCAGACGCCGGATCGCTTATTATAAACAACGAAAAGTGTAAAGTTTTTTTAGTATCTCTTTTAGTTTTGGAATTAACCCTTTTTCCCCCCTAAGATTTTAATTAAATATATATTGTGTACTTCTGTAAGTAAATAAATACCTTTCAAATGGTGTAATCGATTGTCAAATAGAGGAGGAATATGTTTTTAACTGTTTTGCCTTTGCCGATTGATAGATTTCATTAAAGAAATGGAATACTTTACTATTGTGGCTTGAAATATGTATTTACTTTAAACTTAGAGCGTTTTAATTTGAGCTGTTGAATTTCAAAATGACTTCCAACGTTTTGGATGTCTGGAAGTGCGACAACGTAGTCTCTAGCAAAATTCTTCTTACGGGCATTTTTTTTTAATACTTCGTGATACGAGTTAATGGAATCCGATATTTCTAAATGTGTCTCGTCTTCAGAGCCTTAAGATTGAATTTTCTCCACAACTGCACTTGAATTTAATATTCCAATACAGGAATTTTCAGTGTAGAGGACTTCGTCAAAGTCATTTGATTGACCAAACAGTTTTTTTGAGTTTGCATCCGTTACAAGTGGAATATTGTGCTCGTCATCAAACTCCAGAGGATTATAACAACCTAATGAAACTCCAGCATTCCAAAAGCCATTTTGTGGTGCTAAAGCCGACAGCATGAGCTAAACAAACAACTTCTCCAAATAAACACAGGCAATCACCAATTTAATTCGCATTAACACAAATATGAATCAGAGTTGCAAGAAAGAAAAACTTTTTATAAAATACAACTCTTGTTTTAATCGTCCGGTTATGAGAAATATTAAAAAAGAAAAACAAAATTTTTTTAATTTATTGCCCTCACCCGGTTATGAAAGTGTCCAGTTATGGGAGTACATTTTTTATGGAATAACTAATGAACAGGTTGGATCAACAAAATATGTCAGGTTATGGGAGGTGTACGGTATGGTAGGTTTTACTGTGCTTATCTTATATTTTTTTAATAAAGTTTTAATAATTTCATGAACATTTTAATTAAACATATTAAGTAAAATTAAATAAAATATTGTTTTTTTTTAAGTCTGGATGGTTCGTTAAATCGACGAAGCTCATTTTTAATTAAAATTGAATTTTTTTCAGCAACATTAAAGCTTAACGAAAGCATTGAAGAAAGCTGTAAAAAAGGTTATTAAATTGAAAACTCAATAAAGAGTTCCAAATCGTATCAAAATTTGAGAAAGAAAAAAATACTTTTATTTTTTATATTTTATTTTTTAATAAAAAATGCTTTACTAAATAATTTTTTGGATTTTTTTTTTATTTTAAAAATCGTTCTGCTAGATTTTTTTTTAAATAGCTTGTCGATCCGACGAATAGTAACCTTTATATGCTAAAGGAAGAGTTCCTTCCAGGGTTAAGCAAGTTTGTCTAAATTTGAATAACATTTTTTTTTTTTTTTCTGAAAGTTCTTTTTTTATATAAACGAGATTTGGTTCAGTGTAAAATAAGTTTGTTTGTTGAAGAGAAAAGTAGTCAAGAAACTCCTACCGTTTTTAACAACAGATTAACACAAATACGCAGTTATAAAAAAATGCTCTTCACATCACAAAATTTCAGCAAAATATTTGCTTAAGACAATTTGTATCATAACTCCCTTGATTTTATGTTTATCCGCTTCCAGTTGCAGAATAAAATATAACAACAAACAAATTATTTGTTTAAGGAATCCACAAGACGATGAAAGTAAAGTCTAAATAACGCGGTGGAAGCTGTGGGTTCGAGAAGAGCAAAAGTAAACAGACACCTAATTTATTTACCTTTAAACCAAGCAAATCTGAATGAGTGTGGGGAAAAAATGGGTGGAAGAAAAGAAAACTAAAGAATTGTTAAAAAAAACAATTATTCTATTTCGGCGCACAGTGGTGTAATAAAAAAATAAGTGTGGTAATAAATGAGAAATTTCTAATCTACCCGGACGTTATGAATGACGCAAAATGTAGATCTTATGGCTAATAAATCAGTGAATGTAGAAACGCTGGTTTAGTTGAACTAAACTTTAATTAATATGTAGTTTAAACTCAACCTCGATAGTCTGGTCTTTACTGTAGACTATAGTTTTTTCTATTGTGCAGTACATAGTTCTTGTTATAGGGGATGCGGAATCCTTAAAGGATAAGATTTCGTCTAAATATTGTGCGTCGACTACTCACTTAACTGAATTTCAATCGCTAAACATCCGGCCTGCTAAACGGCCAATTGTTATATAATAAAAGGTTAATAAGTGCGTAAATTTTTTTTCAAAATTACTTTTGAAAAACTTGGGAAATAAATGATGAAAGAGTCAGCACAGTACAAAGAACTACAGTTGTTTAATTCAATTTTGCCAGTCAGCATTCGGTTATACAGACCCGTTGATCATATCGAATAACGAGTGATGAGGCTCATTTTCACTAAAATGATCGTCTACATAAAAATATGGAGCACTCAAAATCCAAGAAAAATTTAAGCAAAGCCTCGAATAACTTATTTTGTAAAACCTCAAACATCAACAAATCACCCAGAATTTTTTGACTTACCGCCGTCAAAATTACAAAGAGTCAGACAGTAGAAGAAACTTGCAAGTTACTTACAAAATAATCGGAAGCAAATAATATGCCTAACAGAGGCACAAAAGTAAAAGTTTATGTGGAAAATCGAAAGGACATTGAAAATTGAGAGAAATGCATATAAAATGATGATGTAAAAATTTCTGAAATGCTTGAACCGATTTTGTTTCTGCAAAGTTCACGTGGAAGGTGACGTCAATATGTATCAATGGTCTTTAAATATGTTTTGATTCATGAGTAATAGCCATTTTAGTAAACACTGCATTCATTCCGAAACATGTATTTTTTTTTTGCCTGGCAATTTTTCGAATTTGAAAAACTGAAATTCAATTAGGTTCATTACAATTCGATTTTAGACAAACCATTACTTAAATTTAGCTACTTAGGAATTGTAAATCACATCTTCGTGAGTTATAGCCATTTAAGTGAACACTGCTTTGATTTCGAAACATGTATTTTTTCGTGCATGAAAATTTTGCAAATTGAAGTTCATATTTTGAGAAACTGAAAGGCGTCATCTAGAACGGCAAAAATTATTGAAACGTTGCGGTATCATTATTTGGGATGAATGCACTATGGCGAATAAGAAATCTGTTGAAGCATTGAAAAGAACAATGAAATACCTTCGAGGTAGTTCCGAGTTGTTTGATGGTGCCTTGATTTTATTGTCAGGCGAGTTAGGCAAACATTGCCCGTCATTCCTAGATCGACAGCTGCCGATGAAACTAGCGCTTGCTTAAAGTCTTCATGCTTATGGAGATTTGTAAAAACATTTAAACTCACTACCCAGTAAAAACTTCGCTTACTTTTTCGAAATGAATAGCTTCTTTAACTCATTATTTAGTAACTTTGTTCTATAACTACATCTATAACAACTTTTTTCTGGATGTTTGTAGGCAAACAAAAATAAGGTCTTACTTTTGAATGCGTTCATTTTGGGACATCCCTTGTAAAATTCATTGGTTCTTTCAGTAGAATTGTAAGTAGTGCTCTTGTGTTTTTCTGATTTCTCAACACATTATTTTGTAAGCGAAGTTTTTAATGGGTACTAACGTTCGTGTTTAGTTGCAGAATGATCCATCTGCTGATAAGTTCTCTAGGCAATTGGTGAAAATTGGGAATGGTGCAATGCCTGTTAATGACACTGGATTGATAACATTGCCAAATGATTTTTGCCATTTCGTACAGTCAAAAGAGGAATTGATTGAACGTCTGTTCCCTAACATAGCACAAACATATACATTGTGTACATGGTTGAGTGGCAGAGCAATTTAAGCGGCAAGAACAAAGATGTTAGTGAATAAAATATTGCTATACAATCAAAGATTCCTGGCGAATTGGTTTCGTACAAGTCTGTGGATACTGTTATCAATGTAGAAGTTGTTGTGAATTATCCAACAGAATTTTTGAATTTGTTGGATTTGTCAGGATTGCCTCCGCATAATCTGCAATTAAAAGTTGGAGTCACTATTATTTTGCTTTGCAATATTAATCAACCCCGTTTGTGTAATGGAACAAGACTTGCTACGACTCAGTCCCAATGACTCCGTCTGATATGCCATTTGAATTCAAACGACTTCAGTTTCCTGTTCAGCTTGGGTTTGCGGTTACTATTAATAAGGCGCAAGGCCAATCATTAGGAATTTGTGGAGTGATTTAAGAGTATCCAGTTTTCTCACATGGACAGTTGTATGTAGCCTGTTCGCGCTTTGGCAAACCTTCGATTTTGTATATTTATACCGAAAATGGGAAAACAAGAAATGTTGTGTACCAGAGAGCGTTACCATAAAAACAATTTATCACTGATTTAAATGAATTCGAATTTAAAAAACAATTTTAAAAACTTACTCGGGTTACGTTGCCAAAAGTAGACTTTTCTGTGAGACTGCCCATATGGAATGTTTTTGCCACTAAAAAAAATCTTAACAGTAAATCAAACTACGTGTAATTTAAACTTAAAAAAATTATAACTATTTTTGATAATCCAATAAAAATAAATAATTCTGGCTTTAAAAGCATTATTTTTGCTCTTCTGGAAAATAACTATTTTGTCACTTACAAAGTTATTCTCGCCTTTGCTTTAATTGTTAAACATCAAATGCACCCGCTAAGATGTATCGTATGATTTGGAATAACTTCAAAAAAGAAATTTTGGACCAAATTTTTTTTTTTTCGAAAACGACGAACAAGTTGCGGTTTATGTGAATGGCATTCAATACCGAGAAATTATTTTTAGATTTGCTTAAGTGTGTGAAGATAAATACGCTTAGTTAAATATGTTTTATGACGTTTTTATTGAAATTTTTTTTTAATATTGACTGGTGTATCTGGGAGGGATTTTTTTAAATTGTGACCGAACCAAAGAAGGTAATTAGCTCTACTTTCGCAATATTTAATCAAAGATTCTTTAAATTTTGGATGGTGTATCTGGGAGAGATTTTTATACCCACACCAAAATAGTGGAGAGGGTATTATGCATTTGTGCTGATGTGTGTAACGCCTTAAAATATTGGTCCTAGACCCACCTTAAAGTATAGCAATCGTCTCAGAATCACTTTCTGAGTCGAACTAACGATGTCCGTCCGGCTGGCTGGCTGGCTGTCCATGTAACCTTGTGCGCAAAGTACAGGTCGAAATTTTGGAGATAATTTGATGAAATTAGGGTCATAGGTTCTTATTGGCACAAGGACCAAGCCTATTGAAAATGGGCTGAATCGTAGGATCACGAGGGGAAGATAGGGGGAAATTTTTTCCTCTCAGAAACTATCAAACCGATTTCAATGAAATTTAAAACATAGATAGAATCATATCTATATGAACACTAAATGTATTCATTTTTTAAAAAATAGGACCACAAGGGGAGATAGGGGCAATTTCTGCCTCTCAAACCGATTTTAATGAAATTTAAACCATATTTAGATCCATATCTATATGGACACATTAGCTATACAGTTTTTCAAAAATAGGACCACATGTGGAGGTAGGGGGCAATTTCTGCCTCTCACAAACTTTCAAACCGATTTTCATGAACTTTATAAACATAGATAAATCTATATTTATATGGACACATAAGCATGATGTGTTTTTAAATACTGTGGTGTAGGTATCATATGGTCGGGCTTGACCGACTATACTTTCTTACTTGTTTTAGATGAAATACGCGTAGATGAGCTACGTTTTTAATAACGTAACGTTTTACGTCGTAAAACTTATAAAACTCGGCGTATTAATCTTCACCCACTTAATTTGCTTAAGGCCCGCAATCCTGAAGGGGGGTTCCAACAAGGTGTGCTAACAGCTCGTCCAACTATGGCTCTTTTTACTTATGCGTCACTTTTAACTACGTCGCAGGGCTGACCAGCTTTTGTTCTCGTTCCAAAATATTTGCAAGATTGCATCTCTTCTCCTCGATTTATTTCAGTTATGAGGGTAACAACTAAATGCTATTTTACTTTTGAAGACAAAAAATGTGCATAACGCTTTCGCAAGTGATGGAATTCCGACCGTTTTTATCTACTACATGTCTGCCTGGAAGTTCTCTAAGAAATAATTTCTAAATTTGAAAAGATAACCGCAAGCAACTGGGTGAAATGGTTTTAAGCCTTTTTTATTTGATATTTGGACATGATTCCGAAACCCAGTATTCCCGCTTGTTTACGTTCATGTTTGATTCTGTTGGAGGGCAAGTGTTCCTAAAACTCAAGAACCGCTGTACAGGAAATGAAAAATTTAACACGTATTTAATTTGTTCTTAAAACAGAGATAACTCATACTGTCCCGACTGTGGCTCTGCTGATGACAGAGCCGATCATCTACTGGTTTCTTGTTCTAAATGAAATGATAAAAGATAATCTTTAAATGGTGTTATTTGAGTTACACTAACACCTGAAAACATAGTTGCCGAAATTGAAGAGAATATCGTACAAGTTCCTAAATTGCCTTTGTTTGTATAATGAAATACAGATGCTATCAAAACTTAAAACCCCTAATCTCATATGAGGATCAGAAAGTAGGAACTCTTATAAAATTATGACAGATGGTCATTTTAACATCCAACCCGATAAATTGTGAAAATAGTGCCGCGTTGTGTTAGGACGATATCGTGGGACCATTAGATAACAGCGAGTCTTCACTACGTCCTATTAAATAGTGTAGATTTTAGTCAATTCTTAACAATTAAAAGAAAACTTAGGTGAAAAAGGTGTCTTTGGGAATTCTAGGACTTTATTTTAACATTTTCTATTTCCATTACCATAGAATGTATTATTGTTTATTATTTAATATGAAAAAAGAAAAAATTAAATCAATTACAAGCAGGCACTCTTTTGTACAAAATCACAATTGATAACAGAGTAATTTTATTCAAGTACTTAAGCTTAAAAATTTGTTTAATTATGATTATCACAAATTTTTACTTTTCTGTCATACGTTTTACTCATTCCTTCCTTTTTGCTTTTAGCAAACTACACCGAAATTTTAACTTATTTTGCTTTCAAACATATTATTACATAAAAATAATTAAAAAGGATATGAAATTAATGCTTTCATTATATTTAACACGAAGCTAACAACATTAACGCCCGCCAGACTTACTGGCTTCCTTGATCTCTAGAGCACTTTCAGCAGCAGCACCAGCAGCAGCTCTCTTAGAGATACAAAACCTATTTAATTTTATAGAATGCTGACATCTTTTTTTACACTTATATTTATTTGCTTTTTTATGGGGCTTTATATACATAAAACAATATAATTATCTCAACATAATGTCAGCAAACAAAGATTTAATTTTTCCACAAAACTTCACATATTGTAAAAAAGGCAATGGCAAAGAAACAAAAACAAAGAACTTAAGCATTTCCCTGCTTTCTTTTTTTTGGATTTTGTTTGGGAAAATAAAAGTCTGTCGGTTTTTTTTCCTTTTTAGCCACAAAATCACACATATGAGTGCCAGAGATTCTCATATACATTCACAATCACCTTCACCCTCACTTGAAATGGCAGTAACAGCTAATACCGTTACTTAACAACCAAAATCTAAAGTCTAAAAGCCATGCACACGCAGAGTACTTAAATACACACACACACACACACACACACACACACACACACACACACATTAACTTATTTGTCTGAATATCCCTGTTTGTGTAGTTGGGGTACTTATCTAACTAAACGCTGCTATAAACTTAATGTAATAATTTAATTTTTTTTTGCTCATTTCTTTTAACGAAAATTACAGCGAGTCGAGCAAAAATTGGAGAAAATGTTCTGTGTTATTATCAGCAAAGTACTGTTGGTATATGCGTGTGTCTTTAACAACAATTTAAAACTCATAATAATATGGGGAATGTTCCATAGCCCAGGGGGACTGAGGCGTAAGCATGAGTTACGTGTAAAAAACCTTTTAAGGTAGGGGAAGGAATACTAAAAATATATAATAAATGCTTTGAAGTGTAGTCTTTATTATTGGGTATAGTGTAGTTATTAATATAGGCTAAAGCATAGTCTTTAAGCTAGGAAAATATCACCGGTATTAACCTGTTGTTGGGCGGACCTCGAGCACGCATTGTTTTACTGCCCCCCGATTCAACGAAGTTCGATATAGAACAGAGAATGCATTGGGACAACAACAAATTCTAAATATTGTAAAAGACATCCCTCTGAGTAAGCAGAAACACTAGGAGGCACTATCGCCCATTTACTTCAATAGTGATATGACTTAAAATAAAATGAAATTTTGAAGAAAATGAACCCTTATCTTTCTCTAAGTGGTTAGAGCAAATCTTAAACTTTAAACACACAGAAAAATTTTTTTTTTACTAATTAAAGCATTAATCAAAATAAAAATCCGTTTTAATTAAAAATTTAATCAAGTGAATTAACGTTTAATCAAGTGAATTAAACTTTTAATCAAATGTATTAAACGTTTAATTAATAATATTAATTTGTACCAGTAAAGAAATTAATAATATCAATTAAACATTTAATTCATTTAAATAAACGGTTAATTCACTTGATTAAACGTTTAATTCACTTGATTAAATTTTTAATTAAAACTGATTTTATTTTTGATTAATGCTTTAATTGGTGAAATATTTTTTTCTGTGCACGTTTATCTCGAAATGAATTTTTTGAGGTTTGTCACTATTATGTCACTAAATAAGCGATATCTGCATGGTAAAAAATATCCATAGAGATTTTAAGACGAAAGAGGATAGAAGTAAGCGTCCGCTACACAGCATGGTAAAGGCCATTCCGTCCCTGATATGCAATATATCGGAGCATAAGGACGACGAAGGAAGTTAATTTAATCGGTAAGAATCCGAATAGTTAGCCATTAAATGCTATCGGGTATGTTAGGAAAGCTTTCCACATGACTAATTGGAAAAAACGGCACAAGTTTGGCTATATTCTATACTTAATTTGTTATAATCTATTCTATAGTTCATCGCATATTAAAGACTTCAAAAGGCTACTAGTTTGAGATTTTATGGTACTTTTATGGTACGCTATCACTATGTCCAATAAGAACAGTATAAATGATACTCTGTATTACTCAGAGGCTTGCATATATTTGGTTTTTCCACAAGAACTTTGTTTTTTAAATGTGGCAACACCAACAACATGACAGTTTTTGACGTATTCGTAGTAGATGTATTGGCAATTGTTACAATGAATTCAACTTCGCCCGCAAATCGCATTAAAACAATTAAAAACCACTATGAAAATGTGGGTTCTGTTAAAGTTACATTTCGCAAAATTCGTGATATGTTCGGACAACATAATCCTCCTTCTGAGACCGCTATTATGAATTTGAACGCTAAATTTGAGTCGACAAGCTCGATACAAAATGTGCCAACACCAACACACAACACAACCGACACAAGTCACACAGCCAATGAAACGATCAATTTTGCGAACATCAGCTGTTAAGTGGCCAGCAAAATCGTGTGATTTAGCATCACTGGTTTATTTTTTGTGGGGCTATGTGAAGGACTGAGCCTTAAAACTCAAAATCCGTGATATTATTAACGAAATAGATTCGCCATTTTGACAAAAAATTATCAAAAACTTTGATGAAAGAATCGACATCAGTCAGCGTGCTCGTGGTGGACATATGCCAGATATCCTTTTTCATTCATAATTGCCGAACTTTTCTCTTCGTAATACAATAAAAATTTGAATCATCTTCATAAAAATTTTTTGTTATATTTTATTTTAGAAAACAAAGTTCTTGTTAAAAAACCCGATACTTCCTTATTTATTTGGAGTTTCCACATATTTAGGTCAATGGCGGAGCGTAACATATATTTTCAACCGCTTCGATCTTGGGCACAACTTCACCAATTAAATCCTTTATTTCAAAAAAAAACAGCGAAGCGAACAATTTTATTTTAATTTTAACCCACTTACAACTACAATTCGAGTCGGAAAGAACCCAACCAATTGTAGGGGGATGTAAGAAAAGATAAACTCACTGTTTATTGTTGGTGTTTTGTTTAAGCTTTGATATTGTTACAAGTAAGACTTAGAGTGTTTACAACTCTTATTCGCTTTAGGGTTTTATTTATTTAATAGTTTTGGCTTTTCTAAAATCTTTGGAAAAGGTTTCCTGATGAGCTGGTCTAAGCAACCGGCGAAATGCGCATAGTAGCTAGCTTTCCCTCAACAATACATTTCAGTGTATTTATCAAATATGAAAAACTGGGAATTTAGCACGTCATACGGAAATCGTATTAATAATAAACTTTGTATTCCTGAAAATAAGTTTGATAGAACAATTTTTGATTTTGGATAAATCAAAGAAAACTTCCTAGCAACCTAAATTTTTTTTACAAAACTGTTAGTTTTTGGATTTCTTGGCTTTTCATGGGGGACAGTATTTGATTTCTTTGCATTAAACGACAGAGTTACATTTTAAAAGACAATCTTTAATATCTTGTTGCTTGACTGGTTTTTGAAATAAATGAATCTAACTCCAAGTTTTTAGAGATTCTCCTAAATCTGGTTTTTCTTGTGGAGTTCCTCTTTCCACTTCCCACTTGGCACGACATATTCAAGCCAATGCAGCTTTCCCATTTTAACACGTCTAATTATGTCAATAACGCAGATCGTTCCATAAATCTTGCGAATAATCTTTCTCTCGAACACCATAAGAATATCTTCTTCTGCTTGTACAAGAACTCATGATTCAGCTCCATATAATAGCACAGGCAATATGAATGTCTTGTGAGTATAAGTTTTGACTGCCGAGAGAGGGCCTCATTTCATAACGGCTAACTTCCCAGTAAAAAATGTGCTTCAAAAGGAGCAGGTTTTATATATGAATTCATACCTCAAATCGCTTCAAACCTACTGCTTGGATGCCTGATATTTGTATGGAATGTTCCCGTTTTGGAGGACAATTTTCTGCTGATAATAAGCGCTTCTTTTAAAATGCATACAAAGCACTCCTAAGGTGCTTTTTTTTAATGGCTTACTATATTAACAAATTGATTAATGTTTTGCTTTTACTTGTTTAAATGCATTTTTCAATAATTTTCGCAAACCATAATATATTTTGGTTTTTTCGCTGTAAAACCTTCTTCGTTTTCAGCACTAAAATAGCAGCTTTTTCAACTGTGATACATTTACAATAACAAGCTGTGATATTTAATTATTTTTATTTTTATTTAATTCTAAACAAATTCGTGTTTTATGTTGTAAAACTTGTGTGTTTTTTTATATAAAATGTAAATTTAACAAAGATTAAATATTTAATAAATTAAAATCCCAGATGAAGTTGGAAAATACCAACGAAACGTAGGATGAAAATATAAATAAATAATTTTTATTTAAATATAAATGACCTTGAAAGCCTGTTTAGATCAATTCTAAGAAAAATTATAAATAATTTATTCTTTATCATTTATTGCTGTATAAGAGCTCTCTTATTGGAGCGCATGATTATGCGCTTTTTCTCTTAAGTTCTTCAAAAAGCCCAAATTTTTTTGTGCTTGTATTGTTCTTCGCTTAATCTCCAAACAGATGTTATAAGTTTTCTTTGTGGCAGTACCGGGGTAAATAAATTCGTGTTCTACCTCAAAGTTGTAGTTATCAGCATTTTCTTGCTGTCCAAGTCTCGTCGACTGCTTGTTCGTAGAAACCATCAACTTTGTTATTGCCAACCCATTTTCTTTGATTCCTTATCGATATTTGTGAAGGCATTAGTTACCTCTCGCAATGTGCTTCCCATAATATTGATGTCGTCAGCATATGCGAGTAGCACGTGTTTTCTGGTGTAATTGATGCCTGTTGTATTCGCGTACTATTTTTTTCCAAGAGTTTGTTGAAAAGATCCCAAGATAAGCCATCGTCTTGTCTGCATCCTCGTTTGGTGATGAACGGTTAAGAGATGTTTTTGCCAACATTAACTGATGAATTTGTTATAGATACCGTCATCCAGCGTAGTCTTATTCATTTCGCAGGGATACTAAACTCAGACATAAGTATGTCTCATACGCCATCGTACGTATCTGGTTATCAAATGTGGCTTGATAATCAACAAAGAGGGATTATTTTTGTTTATTTTATTATTTAATTTATGCGTCAATGAGACTTATATTTCCTGCTAGCTCGTATGCTAAATCTAAAGTATCTAGTATGTGACAAAAAAAGGATAAATTTAGGATAAAAGTTAACTTAAGACACTAAGGGCACATAAATCAGAGCAAGTTAAAGTCTCTTTTTGGTTTAAAATGTGTTTAAACCAACAAATCTATAAATCCGTGAACTATTTTTAAAAGCATAACACTGGACGTTTAAACCAATAAAGCTGATGAGTTTAAACTACATATACGTTTAAGTTTAGTTCAACTAAACCAGCGTTTTAACATTCACTGATTTATTAGCCATTAGTGAAATCAATATGTATATCGTCGCAGGAATTAAAGAACGCTGTAACTGACAAAACATAAAATGTTCACCAGAGCCAAAAAACCTGTATGAAAGAAAGTAGAAACACATTCATATCACAAAAACTATACAACTTAGGAACATGAATTTAAAAACGAATTTTTATTTTTTCTCGCTTTATATATTGCCGGTGATTCTGCGGCTTACAGCAAATGATTTTTTTGCGTAAGTTAATTTTTTTTCATCATACAAATATGGGACCGGGACCAATCGACGCAGTATTTTTTTCTGATAAAAATTATGCAAAAAAACGTATTTTCGATTTTTTTGGCAGTTACAGCTTCTTTAATTCCTGCAACGATTTGTATAAAAGTTGTTAAGTTCAGAGCTTATTCTGAGGATATAATCAAAATTGGTATAATTAGACCGAAAGGGTTGAAGTCTAAGAGAAAAATTCTGTAGTGTAACCTAGATGTAAAAATCTTTTTATTCATTTGGTTACCCTTCTCTCAAATTCACTTTTAATACTCTCCCATCCCTTACACTGGTTGCTAAAAACACACACACACACACACACACACATTAATAAAAAAACTCCGCTATTTTCATAACATCTGATGGCCTCTGGCTAAAAACAACAGCTTCACATGACTGCACAGAATATGAAAATAAAATATGCAAAAAAAAAAAAAAACAAGTACAACAAATTTGTTCTTTACATTTTTCACTTGTTATTTTTAAGGGGCGTTTTCTTGTTTTGTTTTTAAGACATCTAGTTTCTTCTTCTACAAAGTTGTTAAAATTTGTAACCTTGCAAATTATATAAAATTTCTGCTAGAATTAGAAATTGTTTCAAGGCATTTTCACTAACATCCAACCCTCCCTCATCATTTGACAGCTCTAAAAATTTCGTCTATTTATGTTAATAAACTAAAGAGCTGATTATTACTGTTATCAGTTGTCTTTATGTATCCCAGGGTGTTTAAGGAGGTCTAGAAGTTTTAGTTGAAAGGAGTGGGAGTTTCTTGAGGCAAGTAAAGTAAATGGGGGTTTAATATTATTCGTTATAAAGATGCTATTAGATTTTACAATACTTCGTTTATAAGTACGTGCTAATGAGCAATTTTGTTAGGTGATAACAGTTTTTATTCTCTGAATGAAATATGTGTGTAGCTATCTATACATAGTTGAAATAAAAAATAGTAAGAAAGTTTGCTAAGTTGGAGTTTTTTCTGAATTTGTATAAAGAACATTCAACCAACTGTTGTCCGATTATGTTATCGCTTACATTTAATATTAATATGTACATATATGGACAACAAACAAGTTCATATCAGTTCATGTCCTCTTTTATGAATTTCCGAGGACATGCATTGAAACAATCGGTATATTTCTTCTTAAAAACGCCAAAAGAACTGTGAGAATCATTTGCCATTTCGTATTTTTAATTTTGTAACGAACGAGTTTTGCAACTCAATTGTATAGTTGCTAGTCAAAAATAACATTTTGTTCCTTACATGCTATTTTAAGAGCAACATGTTATTGTAATTATTGGTAAATTAAAATCTAATAACTAATAAAAACGTGTAATTAGCCTGTTTAACTCCAACGTCAAATCGAGAATCTTGTATGGAACGCTGCAGCAGATCAAATACACTCCATTAAAGTGTTCGTGAACAAATTTCTACTTAAGCTATTACATTTACATTAGCCCACAACAATAACCAAAATCCATCTATGTGCAGAAACAATCAAGCGGGCGTTTAAAGTAGAAATCCTGAAACCAAAATGGTGCTGGGTTGATCACACGTTGCATAAACCACCAGATGATATCACTAAATAAGCTGTAGACTGGAACCACAAGGTAGTCGTTCGAATTGGAAGAACAGCATACACTGGAAACGACAAATCACAATGAAAATGTCGAAAATACGCCTTAAATGGCATGAAATTTAACATCGAGTAGAAAATCCAAAAAAATTGGAATGAATTTGTTACGTCCCTATGCTCCGTACAGAAGTAAAAGGATTTAATATATTTTTAAAAAAAGTACACCATTTAAATGTCATAATTAATGTATCGCAGTAAAAGTTGGTTTTCGTTTTGGGTAAAGACAGATAAAGGAAATTAAGCTAAACGTAGGTTTAAGAAGCTGCTAGAAGTTTAAGATAAGGTATTAATACAGTTTATAGGCTACAGTGTCAGTCAATTTTATTTCAGACGTGGAATAATAAAGATCGTAACCGTGGATAATTGTGTGTGTGGTTTGTGAATTGTGTTGTAAGCAGTGTTCGAAAATAAACAGAACATTATTAAGCGTACGGCTAACACACCCAAAAACGATATCTATTGTTTTTAGTGTTTGTGTAGACAAACAAAACCTTTAATGCCGTTCGTAACTATCGGGTGATATTTGAGCTATTATCTTTTTGGCAACACTGGTTTAAACAGCTGACGCACGTTTCGTGTTTTGTTTCACTGTCAAACATCTTCAGTTTGGTCTATAATTTAACCATGAATCGTCTTAAAAACGACCAACGCTTGCAAATTATTGAATTTTATTGTCAAAATGCGTGCTTTGTTAATAAATAAATTAATGAATAAATTTCGCACCAAATTTACATTGTTGGACATTAGACCACCAACACGCTTACGTAGAGTGCGAAGTGAAGAAAATATCAAGGCTGTATCGGCCAGTTTAAATGATAACCATCAATTATCGATTCGTCGCCGTTCGCAGCAATTGGGCCTCTGTTACTCAACAACGTGAGATGATATCCAACTTTTTTTTGCCTAAAATGCAAGAGCTTGGCCTACATGACATGTGGTTTCAACAAGACGGTGCCACATGCCACACAGCACGCGAGTTCGGTGAACATTTTATTTCACGTTCGGGACCGGTCAATTGCCCGCTAGACTATTTTTTGTGGGGCTATGTTAAAGCTCATGTCTATACACACATGCCCGCTTCAATTGACGCATTGGAAGACAACATTGAAGCATTTATTCATGAGATACCGGCCGAAATGTTGGAAAGAGTATGCCAAAATTGGACTAAGCGGATGGACCATTTGAGGCGCAGTCACGATAAACATTTGCATGAAATAATCTTCAAACATTAATTTATATGGACCGAACTATCGATTCAAATAAAGATTTCATGAATTTTTCTGGATTTAATGTGATTTTTTTAACTTTCCTATAGCTTTTAAAAAATAACCTGATATTTTCAAAAAAGAGCCGAGAATTATATAGGTTTCTGTTCTTCGATAAAAAAAACAGAACAATTGTAGTGATACTGTAGATAAACCTTATATTTCAATGTTTCTTTTTTTGTGTATTGTGTAAAGTTATTTAGCTGGCTTTTTGTGTTTTACGTATATGTATTTTGTTTTTGTAAAAAATGTTTAGTTTTTATGTACCAGCCAAAAGGGTGCTATGCACAACAGAGACGAACGAACATTAATGAGCTGAACCGAACTCAATGAAGTTTGTGTTTTTTTAACGAAAACTGAACAGAATTAAATGTTCTCATTTTTTTGTTAACTCGGATAAGAACAGTATTATTTTTGTGTTTGAAAGGTGACAAACAGGGAAACGTTATTTGTTTTAATGATCTTCTACACAAACGCTATTAGCTTTTGTGTTTTCCACAAATCTATTTAGTGTTTTTTTTTCGAACACTGACTAAATAAGTTTATATGCATCAGGGGTGTGCTGGAAATCGCAAACGCAAAACGCAAGAATTTTAAAAGTTGTTTTTTAGTAAGATTTCTGTAATAAAAGAATTTTATGACAAATATTATACAAACATTTCTCTATTAAACAGAATTTTATAACAAAAATTATAAAAATTTGATTAAAAGTGTATTATAAACAGCTTCCAAATTCTTGCGTTTTGCGTTTGCGATTTCCAGCACACCCCCCCATAATTGTAATTCGCAATAAATCAAACACACGATTTATTTAAAGGAAATAAACTAAAGCTTTTTTTTAAACATAAAAAGGTTATACTATAATCATGAGAGAGACAGGCACAAGCGCCAAAATGGAGATAAGTTCAGATACGGAACCGTAAATGTGTTTCTGATTTTTGTGTTAAGCTTAAAAGACCTAAACTTAAAAAAAGTATTTTCTGCCAATTTCTATGATAAAAAGTCCAAATTGACCAAAAATTAAAGCTTTTAAGATTTTTTTCCATAGTATTTTTTTTTTAAAAATATGATTTTTTGTCATTATGTGTGCGATATTACGCACAAGTTCTTGCAAACACCGACAAGTTCGAATAAGCTTCAGAAACCAGAGAATGTTGTTCTTGGATCTACGAATATCATACACTGAAAGAAAAATGCTTCATATATTTAATGAATCATTTTCATAAAAAAGTTTTCCTTGGGTAAATGAAAATTTTCATTGTCTTAATGGAATTTCATAGGTTTGATGAAGTATTTTCGTTAAAATCGCTTCATTAGATTTCGTAATTACGTTAAAAATTTTCATTGGATATATGAAAACTTAAGTTTGTCCAAGTAAAATAAAAAATTTTAATTGGGAACACAAAAAAACAATAAACAAACATAACTATATTCATAACTTAATACAAAATTATAGTTTCATTAAAAAAATGTTTAATTGTTATTTAAAAAATGTAAGATTTAATAATTTCATACATCTAATGTTACATGTATGCCATTAAATTTATGAAATCAAAAAATTTTTTTATAAAAGCAACATATTTCAATAATTGCCTTCATAAATTTAAATTTTCATTATGACAATAAAAATGTCATTATAGTAATGAAACAAAAACTTTCAATCCACTTTCAATCAACGTTTTTATTGTTATTATGGACAATTTAATCTCATATTTACGCCCTTAATTGAGAAAAAAACATAGTTTTTTTATACAAAAACTACACTGCCCCGGCAGACTAGCTGGTAGTGAGCTAGTCTATCAGCACCGAGGTTGCATGTTCGAATCCCGCCAGAGACAGAAAAAAATAAGAAATAAAATAAAGTAAAATAAAATAAGAAAAAAGAAAAAAAAAAAAATAATTAAAAAAAATATAAAAAAAAAAAATTTTACTTTATTGAAAGTATTCATCCAATGAATAATATTCATGGATCTAATGTAATGTTTCATTAAGTCCTTTTAATGAAACAGGTTTCATTGATCCAACGAAGCGCTGCATAGGTTCCTTTATAATGCAATTTTTCATGGGATTAATGTCAAAATTCGTTAGTATTGCGAAGAAAATTC
Organism: Pollenia angustigena; assembly: GCA_930367215.1. NCBI lineage: Eukaryota > Metazoa > Arthropoda > Insecta > Diptera > Polleniidae > Pollenia > Pollenia angustigena. The sequence goes on along the minus strand of OV884059.1, from coordinate 119,721,695 downwards.
TTTCAGGTTATACTGGGGGACAGTGAGCAAAAAAATGGAAAAATTAATAAGGCTGGATTGGTCGTTTCTTGATATCGTATGAAATAAAAATATATGTTGTGCATTAGTGCAATCAGACCGCAGTACATGTATACAAATTCATATACCCATTTTGAGATTTTTCAAATATATTAAATTTAAAGGCGCGAACGGTAAAAACGTAAAAGCTTAATATCTCAAAACCACTAAAAATTAGAGCAGTGTAATCTGTATTTTGGTCTATTAGTCTTAACTAAAGCTAATTCAATAAAAAGTCTTGTTTATAATTTAGGATAGAGTGCTTTATGTTTAAGTTCAGTTTATAGTCTAGGCTGCAGCTTGGTATATATGGGCCATTCCACGCCAAATCAAATGGTTTAAAATGGGTTTTTCTTGGTATCCCCAATTTTGTGATATTTTTTGGTACACTTCAAAAGGGCCTTGTAAATTTTGAAATTTTTTTAATACTCCTGCAAAGGATTCTTTTTTTAGTTTTTTTATTCCATATTCCAAGTTTTTTTGATTAGATTTTTGGATTTGAAATCTTAAATCGCGTTTTTGTTTTTTGGAAAATGTGTAATTTTAAATTCTATCCACCCAACAACTTTAAAGCCCTGTCCGGTATTTGAAAAAAAAAAAAAAAATTAAAAAACTGTTGTTGGTTTTAAATTTTAAAGATCGAAAAAATAGTAGTTTTGAACGCACTTTACCGGACCCGGCTTAAAAATTCCAAATTTCGACCATTATTAAGAAATTTATGAAAGAACTAAAAGGAAGTCCTTTGAAGGAGTAATCAAAAATTTCAAAATTTACCAGAAAGCCCCTTTTGAAGTGTAATGCCCCAGATATATATGTCAGTCTTTAGCATAGTCTTTTTATTAGTCTTCATTCTATATTTCAGTAGATTTTTCATTCTTTAGTCCAATCCTAGTACAACCAATAACTTGGTCTTAAGACTAGCCTACTGCATAACTGCATAGGCGTAAATTGTACGCTTTAACTTAGGCTCTTTTTTAGTATAAGGGTTAGTCTATAGTTCTCTATATCCAGTATGTCCGGTTTATTAGTTTTGAAAAGTGCCCCGGTAGGCTAGTCTATCAGCACCGGGATTGCGGGTTCGATTCTCGCCAGAGACTCTGGTTTCTTTCCTGCAGACAAGCTTAGAGCTTCGCGGGATTAGCTGAGGAATTAGAAAAAAAATATATTTTGTCTGTATTGTAGTCTATATACCAGTCCGCCTTCTAGTTTAATGTTCAGTGTTTAGTCACGAGTATTGTTAAGCCTTAAGCCTCGATAGTGTATCACTCTGTTCCGTTTCATTCTAATACTTAACTAAAGCAAAATCTATGTTCCGTCTATAGTTTAATACAGTCGACAGTTTAGTCTATAATCTAGTCTATACTGCTGTGCTGAGAAAAAAGGAGGAACAATTCACTTACTGTCTTTTGTTTAAATTTGATGCCAATAAAATCCTTTAACAATTTTCTACTCGTTTATTATAAGATAAGTCTTTCAAAATGTTATTTCAAGGTAAAGGCAATCTTTAAAGTTTCTCAAAAATTTTAAGTTGCATAACAAAATACAAATTTAAACTTAAATTCTCTGGTATTCATTTTTACAGTTTACTGGCTTTGTACTAAGCACGGCAGATTAGTCTACAAACTGTCATCTTTTTTAGACAGTAATCTAATCTTCAGTGGATTGAAAATTTGAGTCATAATTTGCTTTTAATGTATAGTTTAAGCTCCTTCCTATTGTCCGACCTGTAGTTTGGCTTATTTCTTACTTAAGTCCACACCTTAACTAGAACAAAACTTCCGCAACTACTTAAGAGTTGCTTTAAATGAAATACTTTTAATTATTAAACTCACCTTATTCTGAAAATCTTGTTTCGTATCTTTAACTACGCAACTACTCGAATCTGTAATTAAATAAAAAATGCAAACATTTAAAACCGGTTTATAATTTCAATAAAATATTTAAATTTTACTTAAAATGCAATTAACTACCCCAAGTATGCTTGCCAAATAATATGAACCAACAAATTGAATTTCTTAGCCCTTCAGGTATTTACTCGTACACACCTTCTGCCAAACAATTTCTATCAATTAAATTCTAACACACTAAGGAATTTAATACCAACAAATAACCCCCAAAATACTGCCACTTAAATACCTGGATCCTAGAAAGCCTTACAGGACATGACCAAAAAGCAAATTACTCTACTTCAAGTTGAAAGTAAGTTGGAGTTTTCGTAAAACATTTAAGTAGAAAATCTTTAAGTAAATCTACTTACAGGTGTAAATGTATATTGATTGTAAGAAAATCGACAATATAAGATGCTCAAATAGACAATTCTATTGAAATCCTTAAATAAACACATACATTTACACTAATCTGGTATGAGAATATTTAAAGGAATATGAGAGTATGTGTATAGGTGTACTATAGGAAATATGTTTGAGTGTTTGTAAGTTTGTGTTAGTTGTTGGTAGTAGGCACTATCCCAGCGGTAAAACTCAAAAGACCTTCTTACTTAAGGCCTTTTAAAAGGCCTGCTTAAAAATTGTTTTGATTAGACTACTATTCTTAACTTACTGCTAAAGAATACCTCATAGAAGGCCTCGGCTCTTTGGTGTAAAAGATAAGATACACCTTCCACACTCGTTTCTATAAGAAGAGAGTAGAGAAGGAGTAACATTTTTTGTATTGTTTTTTTTTTTGCACAAGCAAAAGCAAAATAATTATTTTTTTTGATCCCGTTGCCATTCTTATGTACCGGCTAAAGAAGCGAGAACCTTCTCCGCAATGACAACGTGTGTAAAAAAGATATGAGTATGGAATGGAGCGAGCAGGTCTTGTATATCCAAAAGAAGGAGAACAGAGGCCTTTTAGAAGGCAGCCGTACTCTTTCTTTTTCCCGCTGGGATGTTTAAGTAAACTTGTAAGTGTTTGGCAAATAAAATCAAATCAAATCAAATTTACACATAGATATACTTGCAATTATTTACAGCAGTGTGTGTGTGTTTATTTTGAATGGAAATATCTAAAGATAATATTAGACAACTTGATAGATACAGTTTATTTTGAAATATATTATTTTGCAAAGATTTTATTGAATTTAAAACAATATTCATTTTTAATCTAGAAGAAGAGCTTTATAATATTCTTGAGAGGATATTTTATTATTAGAGCAACGAATTAGGGGGCTCATAAATGAGATATTAAGGAGACCAACCTGGTCTTGTTTACTTCTGTTAATAATCAAAAATTCCTTCGAATCGTTATTGGCAGTCAAACATTGATTTACTACCCGAAATGCAAGAAATACTTTATAAGGCCCAATCAACTAGATGAACTTACACCTATGCCTAGTATGCATGGCAATGCTAGTATGCCAGAAAGCTCGTTTGTAATATGAGTAAATAGAATCGACCAACACGATCACAGAATTCCTTTATCGAATTAATTCGTTTACAAATATAATTATCATATAGTTTATTTTGAAATATTTTATTGGCCAAAGATTTATTTTATTCAATTAGCAAAGAGCTGGGGGTTCAAAAAAGAGAATTTAAGAAGACCAACTAGTCTGTCAATGCGAAGGTTGCGGGTTCGATTCCCGCCAGAAACTCTGGTCTCCTGCAGACAAGCGTAGAGTTTCGCAAGATTAGCTTAGGGAAAAAAAATTATCAAAAACGTCCAACTAGAAGCCTTATTATTCTATCATGACACTTTTAGGTCACAAATTGTAGGACCAGTTAAAAACTTTTTACAAAAAGTGGTGGAGCCAGAATTTGGCTTCGCTAAAAAGATAAGAAAAGGGTGTAGTTAACGATGATTGTAAATCAATATCGTACCAAAAAATCAATATAGTACCCTGAATACTTGGCAAATATCCCGCATTTTAAAGTTTTAATATTTTAAAGCAAACATCATTTAAAAATTATTTCGTACATGTAGGCATCGGGGCTGTTCTTGACGAAGCGCATTCTGGAGTCAAATTATGGCCCACTTTTTCGATTATTGCTTATCCCATGATACGTATAGAACAAAAAATATTGGCCGTGAAGGCGTCAATTGTTTCTGGTTTATCAGCATAATCCACTGAATTCACGTAGCCCCACGGAAAATAATCGAGAGGTTTCAAATAGTACGACCATTTCTCGAAATCAACTTTTCGCCAAATTGTTAATTTTAATATGCCGATGGTTACCATCCCTGTATGGCAATTAACGTTATCCCGTTGAAACCGCATCTCGCTCAGATCAAAGTCACTTATATTTTTAAACAACAAATCGTTGATCATGTTGCATTAACGATCTCGATTGAACATAGCGCGAGCTACGGCTTATTTTTTTTTAAATTTTGTCCGACGATGCCACTAGCTTGCTTTCGGCAAAAAATGGTGCATTTTTCCAGCGTTAAAAAAACTGCAGTCAAAGTAGAAGAATTGCCATTTCTTCCAATTCTTTATTTGTCGTTGGCAAAAAAAAAAAAAACGGGTTTTTATCAAAGTAATTTTTGGGAATACTACTGATTCATTAAATGTAAACAGTCGCTGTCAAAACAATTAAAAAAGCGAAAAGTTTACGTCTTTAGTTCGACAGTTTATGGTTTCGACTGCAGTTTTTTAAATCCTTAATTTTTCTAGATGTAAGTAGCCTCTACGGTCTGTTCACGAAAAAAATCAAAATTCATTTCAATTGAAAACTTCGTGATATATATTAAAAAATTAATTAAATTTGCACCAGTAAACAAATAAATAGTTTCAATTAAATAATTTTTAAATATTAACAAAATTTTCTACATTAATGTCTTGAACTAAAGTAATCTTTTAATTTACTTGATTAAATTTTCAATTAAAACTGATTTTGTTTTTGATAAATGGTTTAATTGAAAACAAAATTTGGCGAGATTTTTTTGGCGCTGCAAAATATGGCCCCAGGAAATATGGCCCCAAAAAATAAATGAAAATTTACCCCAAATTTGGGGCTATTTTTCATAATGCAATATGGCCCCATTTTTTTAATGAAAAATTACCCCAAAAAAATGAAAAATAACCCTAAAAATAAAATGAAATATGACCCTAAATTTGGGGTATTCTTCATTATGAAGAATCACCTCAAAATTTATAATGAATTTTAACCCCAAAAAAGAACACAAAGAAAGTGACATTAAACATTTTCGGTGGAGTTCATATGCCTAAAACTAAAAATCCCAAATTTAGAATCCCGATTTCAAAATCCGGATAATTTTACAGTTTTGGTTTTAAAAATCGTACGATTGATAGCACGGTTGGGCTTTCGGCCATGCACAAGGATTTTTTTCTCTATGGTATAACGAACACTGGCTTTGCTTACTAAAGCTCTACGTTATAGCCGGCCTTCGGCCGGGCGCAAGGATTTTTTTCTCTATGGTATAACGAACACTGGCTTCGCTAACTAAAGCTTCTCTGTATAGACGGCCTTCGGCCGGGTGAAATGATTTTCTTCTCTTTGGTATAACGAACACTGGCTTCGCTCACTAAAGCTTCACTACATAGCCGGCCTTCGGCCGGGCGCAAGGATTTTCTTCTCTATGGTATAACGAACTCTTCTCGTAATAGCCGGCTTCGCTAACTAAAGCATCACTGCATAACCGGCAAGGATTTTCTCTACTTTGGTATAAGAATTCTGATTTTTTATGTTATCCCTAGAAACTTTTACATAGAATTTTATAAAATTTGTGTAAAAATGTTTGGGGTGATTTTTCATTTCTTTAAGCTTGCAGTTTTTATTAGTAGATGAAACATAGCCCCAAAGTAAAAATTGTGATTTTATTTGGGGCAATTTTTCATTCCTTGATATTGGGGTCATTTTTCATTCCACTTAAAATACAAAAACCCCCTAACGAAAAAATGAAAAATAACCCAAAAAAAAAAACAAAAAAATTGCGCCAAAATTGCGTGTTGTTGTGTCTCATGTAACATTCTGGGGCCGTTTTTCATTTTCCTTTTGCGGTCATTTTGCGCACCGCCAATTTTTTTCTGTGTTGTGGATTGGTCTGACTTCATGTGCGGCAATATTGTTTATAAACAAGCCCTTTAAGCCAAAACTGAGCCCAATCGCTGAACACAATTTTCCGATAAGACATCGATTGCTGATTTTTAATGTAATTTTAACCAACTTGGTATCTTTGTTGAAGCCTGATTCTATTTATGATGATTTGCCAGAGAATACTGGTCATTAATGTTAAAAAGCGAGCGCAGTTTGCTTGGTAGCTAACCGTTTCATAAGTTTGATAGAGCTTTAAAAACAAAAATGATATAGATAAATGATATTCTAGAAGAGGAATACATATTCAAAAATCACCTTTAAAGTTAAAATTTTTTTTTCAAAATATAGACTTAAGCACTTTTTCCTTTAAGCCTTAGAATTATTCATGCACATCTAAAACTGTATTCGGATTTTAATTTTTAGTTTTGTAAAAACAGACTTTTGTCAATAAAACTCAAAGTCATGCCTTTTCACCCGAGGGAAAAGTCGCAATAAAAATCGAGGCTAAGGGTTATAATTTTTGGTCACGTTTTGGAATTTGAATTCTAGTGGAATTTGGCCGTTACCTTACAATTTTTAAAACTTTGAAGTTTTCAACTAAACTTAATTTAATAATGATAAAACATAGTTTTGTTAAACTTCATTGCTAATGAAAGTGAGCACATTTTTAAATTTAATTTAATTTAAAGTTGTATTTTATTTTTCCTTCCATTTTAACCCTTCTTTAATATTTGCCAAAATACTTATCTTTATGTTGGTCACGTTTTTGTTTTGCTATAGCAAAAAACCCAACCGTAACAAAAACATATTTTTTTTTGAAAGATACTTCGACTTAAACGCTCATATAGACATACAAGTTTTTAAAAGTATATAGACTTTATTAATGTTCGTTTGTGTATTGCAAAAGCAAAAAAAAAAAGCACTCAAAAGTGAATTAAAGTTAATTAAATTTTGTTATAAATTAGTTACTAATTAAATTGTTTGTTAAAGTGACATTTAGTGTGTGTTTGTGACAGACAGACTAACAAAGTGAGTTTTAGCACAAACATAAATTTTGGATATTAAATGTATATTTTTAGGTGCTAGAGACATATGAACGAACATCCATACATAAACTTTTTTGCTCAACTTCATATAATGGACAAAACTAAAAAAAGTTTATTTTTAACAAAAAATTCAATTAAATGGGTTTAAGTTACACAAACTAGAAAAAAGACTCATACTGAGAAACAAAAATATACACCTTATGGTAGGATGTATGTCAGACAAGTAATCAAACACTTTAGTTTTTGCGTGTGTGTGCGTATCAATCACTATACAACAGTTTTATTTCGTTAAACAAAAATAAATGTTTGTTAAAATTTCCCACAAAATTAATTTGCTATAGAAAATTTTCAAAATAACACAATGTCGATGACTATATACATAGAAACATACGAATATACAAAGACTTTAAGATATTAATATACAAATGTACCCAGCAAGCACTTTCTATCATAATCGAAACTTTTGCGAATCAGCTTCAAGAACACAATAACCGGATATCAGCTAATTTTTCGATCATACATGATACTTCCGTTGTGAGAAAATGGTACCCTACCGATGAATTACCTCAAAGAATCATTTGTGATACAATTTTCTGATTCCTTTTTGAACATATGAATGAATCATATACGAATCCATTTTTAATCGCTCAAATAATAAATCAGTTTTTACTCATCTAAAGTGATCTGAGAAGATGATTATCACAAAAAATAATCACCCAAATGATAGCTGGGCCAGTACTATACACCAACTGTAGACCAGACAATGTTTTGGGCTATAGATATTAAGCTTGTTATTGAAAACCACAACGGACTTTAGAACAATTGACCAGGTAGTTCTTGTGGCACCCTGTGAAGACATAAGATAGTTCTAGTCTACATTTATGAATATTTTAACTAGATTTAACTAGACATTTATTTAAATGTTAAAACCTGCAAAAGCGGTGAGTTGGAGACATTTGAACACAGGTTTCCTGCAGGGAAGTAGCCCCCGGCGGTATGGGAATCATCGAAAGGATATTTCACCTCTGGGGTATAATCGAGAGCAGTCAATACGTCAAAAACTCACGATTTGATAAATCTCATGAGATCTTCATGATTTCTTACAATCGCGGCTGACCAGAGATCTTATCTGGTGTCACGGGAGTCAGTAGAATGTCGTCGGACTAACTATTGGTTGAAGCCTCCGCTAGTGTGCTCTTAACTGGAAAGTAAGCATTTCTTTCAAGAATATTGTTGTTGAGGAAGTTTCGCTTTTCGGGATATGCAGGCAATGATGCCCATAGTATGGGATTTTCCCTTTTTGTAGGGATGAAAACGGGCCTTGAAAATCATTATCAGAATAAATCATATTTGTATCTTTTTTTAACCGCTCAAGTGATAAACCAGTTTTTAATCAGCCAAAGGGATCTAAAGCGACTCAGTTAGATGATTTTTACCAAAAATAATTGCCCAAATGCTAGCTGGGTTTGTGTGTATATGATTTTGGCCAAAATGTTTATGTATGAATTTAGGAAGAATGCATAAATTTTGCCACAAAATGTTTATGTCACTAATCTAATTGTGTCCTGTTTTTGGTTAGATACTTTGATAGGAGAGTTTATTTTAAAAGTATCTTGTTTTATTTTTTTTTTTAATTTTTATGTGTAGTTTAGAGGCAATTTAATAAATCTTTTGAATTTTTAAAATTAAATTTAAAGTTTCTGAATACATCTGAATGTTCTTGGCTTTTTTGTACATAGTGTCGGATAAGTAACGCTATGCTAACGTTTTTTTTTTTTTTTGTTTCTTTTAGAATACACTTTGACAAACTTGGAAAATTTACGATGAAAACACTTAGCATAGAACAAAGAATCAAAGTCAATTTTTTTCAGAATTCAATTATTCAGACACAAAGTTCAGTTTTTTGTTAATTGCCCAAGCTAATCCCGCGAAGCTCTACGCTTGTCTGCAAGAAAGAAACCACCCAAGAGGAAAGCGAACTGACACCAAAGTAGTCCCGTGGTTGGCCTTTGGTAGTCTCTACCGGTTCTAGTTTTAATACTTTCTATAAATTATACCTATCACTTTTACATGGAACTGTCATTGGAGGGGCTCAACTGACACCATTTGACCAGTCACACGACTATTCTCAGTGAACGTGTTAAGTGCCAGTTACTACAATGTAGTAGTATTTTAATAAAACAAGTCCTTGAATTAAATTCAAGAACCAAATTTTAGAAAGTCCCAAAAATTTGTCACACTACCGGTGAATACTCTACTGTAATGCATTACATTTTTTACCTTTTTGTTCTTCATAAACCAGTTACATGATTGGTTCTCTTTCACTAGTCATGAAGTTCTTTCTTTTTGTACCTGTTCTATTTTCACAACTCCTAGGACCAGTCTGTTGGACCAATTGACTTAAATTTCTCGCAGGGCATAGTGTCTGGCGGGAATCGATCCCGCAGCCCTGGTGCTGATAGACTATCTCACTACCAGCTAGCCCACCGGAGCACTCATCATCAGTATAGAGTGAAGGGGTCCGTTTTCACCTCAATGGTCAAGTGAATAAATAAAATTGATAATATGGGACATCCAAAATTTCAGAATAATTGTTGAACATCAAATGCATCCACTTGGATCCACATTTTATTTTTTTTACCATATTTATTTCGAAAATAACAAATAACTTGCGGTTAATGTAAATGGCATGCAGTTCTTTAAGGCCAGAATTGTAGTTGAAATAAGATGAAGCCATACACAGCTTGTCCTCTATCTCCTCCCTCTACTAAGCGAAATTGTTGGCGATCGAATAGTATCGCGTTTCTCTGATTTTAACTTACCAGAGCGTTTGCCCGATTAAATGGCTACCGATTTTTTTTCTTTGAGGTGACCTTAAAGTATGCCAATAAGCCGAAAACTTTTCAAAAGCTAAGGACGAATATACGAGAAGAGCTAAAGGCGCGGCGACCTGAAATTTTAAGAAAAGGTATTGGAAATGCTCTGAAAACAGTAGGTCAGGTTAAAGGGCACCATTTTAGAAATTTTACTTCAAAACATAATGGGAACATTTTTCCATATAAAAGTCTAAATTTAAAAAAATTATAACGTGAAATAAAATAAAAAAGAAAAAGGCAATTAATTAAACAAATCATAACGTTCCCTGTGCTCCACGCTGTGTAACGATAAGTCGTAAATAATTCCAAGAGTAATTGGTATGAAGTTTGGTATCAATGATTTTGAAAAGAAATCGAGTTTTGGTGTGAATTTGCAATAGTGCGCCAATTCACTTGTTATATTACATTCAAAATTGTGATCTATAGTTTGTAGAGCAGACGGACATTCTTATATCGAATCCCCTTTCTTTGGTGGTTTAGAGCAGAAGGATTCTAATTTTAACTCTTAATACAGTAGAATCCCGATAATTCGTAATCGCAAGGGACCGGCCATTTCTTACGAACTATAGGGGTTTTCGATTTAACGGGGTTAAAATAAAATAAATACGAATAAACGTGGTTTTTCAATTTATTTACTAAAACGATAAAAAAACATAAAAAACAATTGTTAAAAATAAAATATAAAAAAAATCTATTATATAAAAATAAGTTGGGTTTTCCTTCCTGACGCTATTACTCCAGAACGCACGAACCGATTTCCACGGTTTTGCATTCGTTGGAAAGGTCTCGGGCTCCGTGAGGTTTATAGCATATAAAATTGTTCTCCGCCCACTTTAACGCCCACTTTTTCTATTAAGCACACAACTTGAGGACGGCTTGACCGATTTGGACGATTTTTTCTTTAAAGTGATTGCCATGGTCCAACTTAGGTTTATCCGGAAAGAAAATTGTTCCCTGCCCACTTTTACGCCCACTTTTTTCGATTTACCTAAAATCATAAAACGGCTCCATCGATTTGACTAATTTTTCTTTCAAATGTTCGTATCAATGCATTTTAAGTTTCCATCGAAAGAAAAATTTACCACGCCTACTTTTACGCCCACTTTTTCTATTAAGCACATAACTTGAGGATGGCTTGACCGATTTGGACGATTTCTTCTTTAAAGCGATCGCCATGGTCCAACTTAGGTTTATACGGCAAGAACATTTTGTTCCGCCCACTTTTACGCCCACTTTGTACGATTTACCTAAAATCCGAAAACGGCTCCATAGATTTGACTAATTTTTCTTTCAAATGTTCGTATTATTCCATTTTAAGTTTTCATCGAAAGAAAAATTTACCACGCCTACTTTTACGCCTACTACGAAACAATCAAAGCCGATTTGGAGGTACGATGATTTGTTGGCAGATGATTTTTGGCAAACTCTTCCAGTGATACCACGATCAACGCTCGCCGATGAATTAAATGCATGTTTGAAGTCGTCTGCTTTGTGGAAACACGTTAGGAAGCTCAAATTGACTCTGAAAATGCGGGTCGAGCTGCAAAACAATCAATCTCGAGACGTATTTTCCAAACAATTGCTGGATATAGGAAACGACAAAATCCCGGTGGATATTTCAATTTCTGCCGGTTCACCGAATCAAAGTCCGAACTCATCCGAAAGGTGTTTTCAAACATTACACAAAATTACAGAAATCATGATTTGTTGAGCGAACGTGCTATATTAGCTACGTTGAAGTCGACGAACTGAATTTTAAGATTCAAAGTGAAATCGCTGGAAAATTGGAGACGTACAAATCGGTAGATTCCATTACTTCTCAGAACGATGTCGTCAACTATCCAATCGAACTCCCTGGGATTACCCGGATTACCTCCTCATAAATTCAAACTAAAAGTTGGATCGGTAATAATAATGTTACAAATTATAAACTAACCAAGTCTTTGTAATGGCACCCGACTTACGGTAAAAAAAACTGATGAATAACGTCATCGATGCAACAATGCTTAAAGGAAAGTACAAGGGAGAAAATGTTTTGATATCTCGGATCCCAATGATTCCAACCGACATGGCATTCAATTTTAACGCTTGCAGTTAGTTTCCAGTAAGTCTCGCATGTGCAATGACAATCAACAAACCAGACAACCAAACAAAAAATGTTGTATTTTACAAAGCATTGCAATTAAAAAATTATGATATCCTAGCAAAGCAACCGAATAAGTTTTACTTTTTTCTACTGCTTACCTGAATGTTGATCTTATCAACTTAAATGTAAATAGAATACTATAAGATTCACAGCATATACATATATACAAACATATGTATTTTCAAATCAAATGTAAATCATATATATGTATATGAACAACATTTTAATTTAAAAATACTTTTTTCCTATTTTTAACGGATTTTAAAAATCGAACGCAAACATTTTTTCTAATTGGGACAGAACAACGTCTGTCGGGTCAGCTACAAAAAAAATGTTTTCTTCATCTTTTAATCACCAAACGAAATGTTACATAAAACGAAGCCATCTGGTGGCAAAACGGAGTTCGCCGGGTTTGCTAGTTTATATATAAAAATTACTCGTGTAACAAACTAATCTTAAGAAAATAAACATACACACAAGCAAAAGCAAACAATTACGATTTATAAGAGGTACAGTAGATTTTATTTGAAAAAAAAAAAAATAACGAATTAGCGAGGGGACCAAAATGTATGGAAATTTTACGAATTAACGAGATTTTTTCAAGGGACTGGCAGCTTATTACGAATTATCGGAATTAACGATTTATCGGGTTACGATATATCCGGATTTGACTGTATTTTATACCTTTATATTCTTTAATTTGCTGAAACTTTCTTTCAAACTTTTTTCTGCTCTTACTCCACAGCTTTTCATTTGTTCGCCCTGCTGCTCTATTCCACCAGTAATTTACAAATTAATTGCATTAAAAGTTGCAAACATTTTGTTGCAATCCTTTAGTTTAAGCTACTCTAGTTGATGGCTTTGCTGTCACTGTTGTGTATTAGTGGTAGTAGTGGCTGGTGACATTCGAATGTAAAATTTTGGTTTGGGTTTTTTGTGCATTTGTCAGACTAGATTTTCTGGTCAGTTCAGGTATTTACAGGTTTAACAAGGTTTTGCTAAAATATTGCAACGGCAATAACAACAAAATATAAACAGAAACTTTTAAATATTTTGCAAACTTTGTTATCATTTATCGGTTTTTGTAGGAAAACATGGGGTTTTGATTTTATTGAGTTTCAATTACTGTGGGATTTTGTGGAACGAGATTTTGGAGAAGAAAAAAAACAATTAAATTTTATTTAAAAATGAATTTTAGATCTATAAAATAGAATTAGTTGTTATGAAATAAAGAAAAATACCCTTAAATCTTAATAAACCGAAAGAAACTTTTTTTTTAGCAATTTAGTTTGAAGATAGAAATTAAAAGAACAAAGTTTGTAGATAACAATTCAGAAAAAGGACTTAAATAAAACAAGAACCTTTTTAAAAGTTAATCTCAGAATTGTTTAATTAATCGTGTAGAAAATTTACTTTTAGATAGATAAACGAGTTCAATAATTATAAATACAAAAAAAAAATTAAATATGCCGATTACTTGAATTCTTTGTAATTTTTGTAGTAAAAAGATTTTAAATAACAATAATTTGTGTGGTCGATTAAATGAACTGTTTAGGTTTTTTAATCCAAATTTTGATTAATATTGATTTTTATAAAATTATTTTAAGGATAATGGAATTTTAAAACATGAAATAAATTAAAATTAATTGATATTTTTTTATTCTTGACTGCCGCGGCAATCGAACCCACGCTCCACTAGAATTTAAATAACATTACACTTTTAAATTTTAAACACATTTAAAAATTACACATACAGCTAGCTGAATATTATTGATCTATAATTTAGTTATAATATAATTATTTTCAAGCTAACCTCTTTTTTTTTGCTTTAAAATATATCCAAGTTTGCTGAATTGTAATCTTTAGTAGTACATTAATTAATATTACCTAATATTGTATTTTCGTCTAGCTGAATATACTTTTGAATAACAACTTAATAATCAAAATTTCAAGATTTTGAAAGCTTAAAACATAAATTAAGCTGCATACTAAAATTTAGTTTTAAATAACACTAAACTTCCCATTTTTATTATTTTCCAATATTTCGTTTAATATTTTATACTTGGCTGGTTAAATTCAATATTAAAAAAATCAATAATTGCAACTTTGAAGATAATTTTATTAAATAAATTATTTTCCTTATGCACTTTCGTAGTCTTAATAAGTGTTCAGCTAGCTGAATTTAGTAGAAAATAATATTGAAATCTTTTTAAAACCGTTTCTGTAATATTGCTTTTAATATTTTATATTCAGCTGGCTGAATATGTTTTTCTTACAATAATTATAGTTTAAAATCTAGTTTCCTAAACAAATCAAAAAATGAATGCTTCTCGAAAGCTTTAAACTTTAATTCAGCTTGAAGTTGATATGTTTAATATAAAAAAAATAATAAGTTCGTTTTTTTATAAGTTTATAAATCCGTTTGTAATTTTTGCAATATTAATCGTAGACCCATTAAAGTAATATTGCCTTTCATATATTAAATTCAGCTGGCTGAATATGTTTTTCTCACAATAATTATACTATGCCACAAAAAAAAATGAACCTTAAAAATTAGTTATTTTCGAAGCTAAAGTGGGGCTGCTGATCACGAATATGGCATTCATTTATTTTTCTCATAAAGCGTTTTCGAGATATAAGTGTTTTTCTGCAGTTGTTTAAGATTAAAGCTCTCGAGAACTGTTCAACTGAATTGTACAAGATTTAAACTTTTGCATAGATATGTCTTTTTTCTTTCAACCCATATCTATTTTTTATGTTTTTTTCAAAATTCACCATTTTGATTCGCTCCAGTTAGGCAATAAAAAAATTTTAAAAATGGTTTTTAACATGTATCTTATGGCATTTTCTTTTCTAAATAAAAGTGTTGCATAAGTGTTAGATGTGACTTGGCAACATTTTTCAATGCTACCCTAATTTTTAAGAAGTGTTTCATGTTTTAAGTTTACAAAAGAACACAAATTTCGGCATTAAACAACAAAGTGGTGGCAAGACTACAACAATCCAAAGCCAACAGATGTTTTTTTGTATTGCATTGTTAGTGTTTACGGCTCGAAACTTGTACTGAATTCGTGCTGCACTCATGCACCTTTAATTAAAATGAGTGTTGTACATGTAACATATTTTTTAATTTTAAAAGGGAACGTTATCAGAAAAGAACGGTTTACACTTTTAAAATAACTCACGTTTTTCTTTTCGAAAAAATATTCGTTTTAAGTATAACTCCTCATCTAAATGAACACGATATCATCCCGGATCACCAGTTCGGATTCAGAGTGAAACATGGTACAATAGAACAAGTACATAGAATTGTCACCCTAATTAGATCGGCGTTTTAGAAAAAGCAATACTGCTCAACCCTGTTTATAGACATTTTCCAAGCATTTGACAAAGTTTGGCATGATAGCCTACTCATCAAAGTAACACGAATGCTTCCTCAAAACTCTCACAAGCTTCTGGAGAGCTATCTAACAGGCAGAACATTCATAGTAAGGTCGCAAGATAAATACTCCCCCCTCAAGAAAATTACTGCTGGTGTTCCCCAAGGCAGCATATTAGGACCGCTTCTATATATAATATACACAGCGGATATGCCAACAAGCCTGAGCACGCATACCTCTACATTTGCTGACGACACAGCATTTATTAGCGTTAACCATGACCATAAGTCGCATCGCAAAATCTACAGTCTCACATTAACGAACTAGAGGCCTGGTTGGACAAATGGAAAGTGAAGGTTAATCCGGCTAAATGTGCTCACTTAACTTTCACTCCTAGAAGACAAACGTGCCCAACAGTCAAAATAAATAACGTCAGTGTTCCGGTAGAAAATTATGTAAAATACTTGGGAATTTATATAGATAGACGATTGACGTGGTTACGTCATATTGAAGCGAAAATAACAGCTATGAAACTTAAAGCTACTCAACTACATTGGCTCCTAGTCGACTCAAACTTGTCTTTAGACAACAAAATTCTGTTATACAAGTCCATCATAAAACCAATATGGACATACCCAGTAAAACCTTCGCCTACAAAATAATGTGTTGAGTAATCAGAAAAACATAAGAGCACTACTTACAATTCTACCCAAAATGAACGCGTTAAAAAGTAAGTCATTATTTTTTTACCTGCATACATTTAGAAAAAAGTAGTTATAGAAGTTGTTATAGATGTAGTTATAGAAAAAAGCTACAAAATATTGAGTTAAAGTAGCTATTCATTTTGAAAAAGTAGGCGAAGTTTTTACTGGGTATGTCATCCAATTATGGGGTACTGCATGCGCATCTAACATCCAAAAGCTTCAAAGAAGACAGTCTAGAATATTACGACAAATTGTCTGCGCCCTATTGTATATACGTAATGATATTATCCACAGAGATTTCAACGTCTCCACTATCCAGGAGGAAATGAAATAAACTAATGGCCCACCCTAACTACCTCGTTGAGGGTCTGCTTCAGTTCGAAGGTCACCAGAGGCTAAAAAGAACCGATACTTTGAGCCTAACTAGAAGACATTTCTAAAATTTGAATACAGCAGTTAGTGGTTACATTGGTAACAACTAATAACAACAAGTAGAATAAGGATTTGAATACATTTTGTAAATTTCGATAAGAAAGATTCAATAATACAAAATAGATTTGAAAAAAACATGTTTTTCAGAGAAGAACATAAAAAAATGTAAAAGGCAGAATTTTACTCAGAAAAGAAAACTCCATTAAATAATATTTTGTTCCAAACGTAGTAAGCGTAAAATTGTTATCGTCGAACAAGAAATTAAGAAATAACGACATATTTGGCGAAAACATCCGAATTTGATTTTGCACAAACAATTTTATTTTATCAATGCTACTTTTATATTTAAGCACCTTATTGTTGTTTTAGGTAGTATGCTTTCACTCTTCGGTCTATTTCAAGATACCGGATGACTTCATAAATGCAATGTTGCAAAGCATTACTTAAAACGAATGCGTTGACAAGGCATCACAAATTAAAGCAATGCACAAATTTTGCAACCTTTGTGCAGTGAAGACGGTTGCCGTTGAAAAATTAACTTAAGGCATATTGCTTTTAGAAAAGTTGCTTATGAATTCTATGTCTTGCATTGTTGCATTGCAACACCGAGTTATTCAAGCCAGCCACTGTCCCGCTTTTGTTGTTTTAATTACTGTTGATATTTCTAAATTACATTGTAAATTGAAATATGTAAATATTCACTTGATAACTCTTAGTTTGTTTATGGTCTGTCTACATTATTAAAAAAGTGTCCGAAGAAAGTTTTGTTTTGATATTTTGATGACTTAAAATACAAAAGTTATTAACAAGTAATTTAAATTTTTGGGAATACAAAATTTTAATTTCAAAAGATTTTGTTATTCGTGCTTAATTCCCAGTTTTTATTCTTGACAAAAACACTTGAAATTTATTGTTGATGGGATAAGCTATTCCTATGCATTTCACTGGTTGCTTAGGCCAGATCATCAGGAAACTTCATCCATAAAGATTTTAGAAAAACTAAAGATATTAAACCAAATAAAACTGTTAAACGTATAAGAATTATAGCAACAGTTCTACTTGTAACAATATCAAAGCTTAAACAAAACACATCAACAATAAACAACAGAGCGTTCATCTCAACAATAAATTTCAAGTGTTTTTGTCAAGAATAAAAACTGGGAATTAAGCACGAATAACAAAATCTTTTGAAAAGTTATTAACTTTCAAATAACATAATACTCAAATACTTGTCAAACTTAGTAGTGATCTACTGTAAAAATTTGGACTTTTCATTCTTTTTTTTTTCTAATAATTTTTTCACAAATTTCTTGTATCATTAACCACAACTAATTAAACGTTTTCTTTCTTTGCTATAAATTCCTTGTAAATTTTGAAAATAAATTCATAAAATTTGCTTAAGTTCAGTTGAAATAGTTTCCCTTTCAATTTAAATTATGTTTATAAAAACATTCAGGCCTGTAAATGGGATGGAGATTTGACAATAATACTAACTGTGACATTAAAATATCAAACTGCATATCACAAAACAAACAAAAAAAAGTTTTCATAACAATAGAAAGGAACTTGAAATATACATTCATATGATTACTTGGTTCTTATACAATTTCAGAAATACATACAGACATTCGACTACAAACAAAACTATGTGGATAGACATTTGTATAGAATGTCTATGAATGTTATCAAACGGATGTATCAATCGTATTTCAACATTACAAAACAATAAGACAACGCCTCAAGTGTGCACTAGTAATACCTGCATGAAATAAACCACATTCACACAGGTACACAGAAAATTCAAACACGCAAGTTGGTAACACACAAGCACTCATAGTACACATGCACACACATATTTACGTCTATACATGTGCTTATCCCCAGTTAGCATTTGAAGTATCTTTTCTTTATAAAACACTTAGCTGAGACTTGTTGGGATACTTTTTATGATTTATACCTGTTATAACACTTGTGGTTCTAAAAAGGGACCCAAAAATAATTTGCGCTAACGCATATCAACTGATTAATTGAAAGTACAAAAACAGAATGCAAATTAATTATGAAAGTGATCAGAAAACTCAAAAACATGACCACATCATCATAATCGAAATGGTTCAAACGGGATGCCTTCTAGAAGGCCTATGTACCCCTTCTTTTGGAAATAAAAGACCTGCTTGCTCCTTTCCAAACTCATATCTTTTTTACACACGTTGTCACTGTGGAGTAGGGCTTCTTTGGCAGTTACATTAGAATAGACACGGGATAGAAAAAAATTATTATTTTGCTTTTACTTTGGCACATAAACAAAACAAAAAATATTACTCCTTTTCTTGTCCATTTTTATAGAAACGAATTTGGAATGTGTATCTTATCTTTTATACGAGGTTTTTTATGATGCATTCTTTAACAGTTAGATAAGAATAGTAATTGTATCAAAAAAATGCTAAGGCCTGAAGTAAATTAAAAGGCCTGAAGTAAGAAGGTCTTCTGAGTTTTTCCGCTGGGGTATCATACGTTTATGCTGATGTGTGTAACACTAAAAGATATTGGTCCTTTTAGTATACCGACCGTTGTCCTGTAATGCGATTCACTATGCTTTTCAAACCACAATTGTTTCGTTTAAAAATGTTAACCACAAAATTAACCATTTTGCTATTCACAAACACTTTTAACGACATCTGCTGGTGTTTAAAGCCAGCTGTTTTAGTCAGCTGTTATTTTTAACAAAACAAATTGTGGTTTATTAACACCAATATTTTTGGTGTGGTTAAATCCGCTTAGAAAAGTGTGTATTTATAGTCCATAAATAACATGGAGTTGAGGTATTTAGCATAAAATGTATCCACTTTTTGCCACACACCAATTTTCCGTGGAGCTTCTTATTTGTTTATCCTAAAGCCAACCATTTAACTCAAATAAAATTGAAAAATTAATTTAATTAAAATTAAATTAATAAAATACAAAAATAAAAGAATTAATAAAATAATAAAAATAAGTAATGCTTTACGCACTTTGCATAATATCATTTAAAATCTATAAATTAAAAGGTTTTTGTTTTGTTTTTTTAATTCTTCATTGTTTTTTTATCCTATTTCGATGTTTCTCTTGGCACAGGTGCCACGATATATCAATTTGAATAGAGAGAAATATAAAACTTTTTACCGTGGTTATAAATAAGTTACTGATGTGGTTAGTGCAAACATCAAAATGTGTGGTTAAAATAAACACTTTTTAAAGTGTTAAAAGTTAGTGCATTGCACTACTGGCAGGCTCAAAATAAACCATATGTTCCATATAAACCCCCCTCCTAAAATCACAAATAGATGAAATTATAATATTCGGCATAAAGAACTTTTCCATGAATCTTTAACTCATAAAATAGTTTTGTTAAGGCGGGCCAATGATTGGGCATGGGTCCCAAATATGTATGTAAGAAAAAATAAGTTCATTTATGCTTTAAATCGTGCAAGAAGTCGAAATAGTTTCATAAATAAAGAATGTTTGTTTATAAAATGTTAGCTGGGTTACCGAGGTTTGTCT
Organism: Pollenia angustigena; assembly: GCA_930367215.1. Classification (NCBI taxonomy): domain Eukaryota; kingdom Metazoa; phylum Arthropoda; class Insecta; order Diptera; family Polleniidae; genus Pollenia; species Pollenia angustigena. The sequence goes on along the minus strand of OV884059.1, from coordinate 119,701,515 downwards.
CGTTTAAATAAACAATTGCTGTTACATGTGTATGCAAAAAAAGTTACAACATTCACACAAAAAACCTGTTATGCATTGTTTGAAACAATCTATCATTCACAGTAAAAAAAGAGCAAGGGAAAGAAGCAAAGGCGGAGGCAGAAAAAGAAAGAGTTGTTGGTAAAGCTGTAAACTCCCAACAATATGCTACAGAAATTGAAAGGAAGCATAATGACAAGTATGCATACATACATACAAACCTTGCATTTACGTAAATGTTTATGCTTGTTTATAAACAATATAACACAACAAGTTTTAATATATAAGTGTGTGTGTGTGTGTGTGCCTGAAAGTGAATATTTTTGAGGTTTTGTGTTTTTTTACTTGATACCTTTGCAACAAAGTTGTACATTTAGACACACATGCAAAGATATACATATGAAAAAGTAGCTGTAAATTGCACTGTTTGTTTTAAATGTCTGTTGGTGTGTAATATTTTTGAATAAACATGTGACTTTGTAAATGAAAAGTATTTTTGGTAAATGTTTGTGTGTATGTGTGTTTTTTTGTTGTAAAACTTTATGACATTTTAGTCAAAACAATCAGATAGACAGATCTTTGTGTGCGATGAAATAATCAAAAGAAGCCAAAAGAAATAAAATGAACAGCCACAATGTGAAATAAAATTTTTAAGTGAATAGTGTTTTTTTCATCTTGTGTTTTAAGGCGAAATAAAACTTTGTTTTAACTTTGTAGTACTTAAATAGGGCTGGGTCTTAAATTTTAAACGAAAAAAAAAAAAAAAAAAAAAAAAAAAGCTAAAAAAAAGATTTGAGGTATGTTCACACTTAACAATTTTTTGACGAAAAAATCAGAAAAAATCGCGACCACTCATTTGATCAATCTTTATCTTTCTTTTTAACAATTTTTTATTAATTTATTCAACTTTATATATCAAAAGATCGTAGTATAATGTTATTTATACTCTGCCAATTGATGTTGTATTTAGCAAACGTTTTTCAAAATCGAACAATTGTTTAATGAAACTAAAATAGTTACGTGTAGGACGTCCGATATGAGTTCGAAATTTTTCGGTATTTTGTTTATTGGCACTGAATTGTCCTGCTTTAAAATAAATTCCACGTATTCGATATGATTGTGTTTGATACGAATCTAATGCAATTCTTTCACTTTTTCTGTCTTAACGATCTTTTCACCATAATAACTAAAAAAGAAAGTTTAGGTTTAAAAGAACATGAACATGTATGAAAAAAACTTTTAAAATATTTAAATAATGACTTGTGGTACTTTTTTTTAATGAGAATAACCTCTCAGGAACAACCTTATTTTTATTATCAGTAAAAATTCAAATAGTACCAAATAAAGAACAAAAAAGTACCAAAAAATCCCTCTTACAGAATCTGATTCACTCTTGCATGTTTAATTTTATCTTTCTAGGTCCATTATCTAACAGTAAAAGAACAAAAACGTTTCAAACATTTCCTTTTTATAGATTCTCATCTCCTTCTCAGGAAAAGTACCAAAATTTTTGATCTTATAAACATTTTCTCAAGAACCTGCCCCTATTATTTTATGTTTCTAGTTCAAAATTATAGAAAATTCATTGCATTACCGCATGCAGCCCGGAAGGGGTCAAGAAAGAAATTAAATTTCCCGTTATTTTCACTTTTAGGTACTTCTTTTTACTAAAGTGTCAAAAACTTTAATATTGTAGTTAAAGTCCATAATTTAATAATAACTGTTTATTCCCTAAAACTATCGAATTTCAAAAAAGTACCTGCCCGCTTATTTTTCTGATGAACACTAAAAGTATGACATTTTTTCGAATCTCTTTCAGTTTTGTAGATATGAGGTTACCGAATTTACACCTTTTAACCCCCACGTATATCATATGTATGCATTACTTTCAAATGGTTTTATTGTTGAAATTGGTTGAAGGAGGAAAGTGTTGTTAAGTCTGAATTTCAACGTTTCATCTTTTGATGCTCAACTTCTTTAAAAATGCCAATTTAATCACATGCGGCAATCGGTTTCAACTTTCTTCGGTTGAAAACAACAACAATTTTATTAACAGCGAATCAAAGAGAAAACGAAAAGAAAAAAATTACATGCAGTCATCGTTGTGCATATACCAACGAATAAAAACACAAAGCGTTCTGACCATACTAACTCCCTTTCATCTTTCTTCTCTCACCCAAAAACATAAGAGTTGTGCATCAAAAGATGAAACGTGTGACTAACTGTTTTGCCGTTGCCGATTTATTTTTACATATAAGATTGTTAAAAAGAACCCTTATTTCAGATTTTTGGGTCAAATATTTGCAAAGTGTAAACATGCCTTAACTGATCTTGCTCCTATTATATATTTGAAAACTTGGAATTTTCTTAAGGTACCACCCTAATCTGTGTATATTGAAGTGTCTGTGTAACTTAGTATGTTTGTTAGTGCTTTTGTGATATTGTGTTTTTATCATCATATCAATAACTGTGTGCATGTCATTTATTTTTGAATCGTTATGTTACATCGTATAAAATTAACAATACAATACACATATTCTTCACATATGCAACCACATTTACGAGATGCTCAACAATATCTCAAAGTATACAGTTCAAAGTTTATATACATGCATATGTAACGCTTAACTTTATTCTCTCTATCATAACACTTGTAGTTTTTAATACTTTATTATTTTTTTAAGAACATATTTGCTGAATAATACTGTTCACTTAAGTTCTTCTATCGGTGTTTTCTTCTATTTTTATATCTTTTTTTTTAGCAATTTATGTGCGAGAGTTTGTTTTGCTGTATGCGTCTTATTAATTCTTTATTCCACTTCATTGCCTTTAGTTGTCATTTCATTTCATTTATACCAGACACCTTTGTTTTTTGTAATTTAATCATACAACTCCTTTGTATGTATTAAGTTAAATATTTTTTTATGGTTGGTTTTTTTAGAATTATTTCGAGTGACACTTTTATTTTAAACGTATACATAGATCATAGATACATATTGTATATGGAAGAAAACTCATACTCTTGTACTTGTATAAATACTTGGGTGTTTTTGTAAAGTTAATTATAAGATTTCGTTTAAGAAAGAGAGTGAGAAATAGAAAACGCGAGAAAGAGTGTGGGAAAAATGCATTCATATTAAAAATCAAACAAGTTTTTAATTGGAACTGTGGCAAAAATAATTAAATTTCTTAGAAAGATGTTTCATTTAATTGCAGGATTTTTTAAAAATCTACTACACGGAAAGAATTATTTACTAAATCACTTGAAAATATGGCTTGAACCAAGCGAATGTTGCACCATACCCATCCAAGCCAAATATGTCTTATTGTAAACATATGGGGGATGGATTTCATGTCAAGCGACCCAATTTTTAAATCAATGTCTTCCGATTTGGATGAAGTTAGACACAAATTTTCAACAAGATCCGTCAAAAAGTTACTGCGTTAGATGGGGTCAAAGTTTGACATTTTGGCCATACATGTATTCTTTCTCGTCCACGAAACTTCCCAGCGGCGAACTTAGTATTCTAAATCACATCTCTTCAATGAAGTTTGTATCACTTTGTGTTCAATGAATTCTAGCTTACAAAGTGTATGATGGAAGTGTATGGAATTTACAAAAATGAATTTCGTTCGTCTTTTATAATATGCTGATATATTCATTTGCTACTTTGTTAAGTAGTTTATTTTTAATAAAGACTAATCTAAAAATATATCGCGAGTTAAATTTACATTTTTTCAATTTATAACGAAAGTCTGGATTGAATGTCCTGGAAATAGTTACAAAATCTAACATTCTTAAATATGTTGCCCATGTTCTGTAACTCTCGCGTCAAGAAACTTTTCGATTGAAATGAAATGAAACAAAAATGCCATATATTGAAACAAACAGCTGTTTTTCTCACTAAACTGTTTCTGTAACTTTTTTTGGCGAGTACTAGCTGTCACGTAAGGAAGTTACTCGCCGATTTACAAAAAAGTGTGTCTGTAACATTTTTGTGAGAAGAGTTCCCGCTTTGAATTGTCAAATAAACTCACGAATAAAAATGGGGCGAGAAAAAATTTTAACACTAAAAAACAAATAAAAATGCAAATACAAAGAATAATAAAATTAATATTTTGTTCTTTTTTGTTTTAATTATTTTGCTTTTAACATTTTTATAAAATATATGAATGTTTTCAAAGTTCGTTTCCAAACAACAAACATTCAAGTCGCACGTTACATTATTTGGTAAAGCCGACGGTTGTATTTTCGCCGCCGTAGTTGAAAAATTTTGAATTTTATTAAATTTTGGTCGTCGTCAACGATATGTGTTAGTGGCGTTCTCAACGTCTGCAATGTCATATCGGCTTCGAGTGCAGTGCTATGACATTTATAACGCAACGACGTAATCTCTTTTGATAGTTTTCAACATGAGTTACAGACTCACTTTTTTCTCACTTTTCGAGAAACGATGGAATATTTTGTTTCACATATTTTCGATGCCAGAAGTTCTCACTATAGTTACAGATCATGGGTACAGATTACAATGTGTGTGAAGTAGTGTGCAAGACGCCCATTTGCCCATGAAGTAAGCGAGATTGTGTATAGACTGTGAATGCTTACATTGTTCGCGAAGTTGTGTGCAAGTCGAGTTCCACGAAGTAAGTGAGATTATATATAGACGGTCTACGGCCTGCTTACAACGTATGTGAAGCAGAACTGGGCTTATATTTATTGAATGAACACTTCACCATCCCGACTACTTTGTGTGCAAGCGGTAGGCTTTCACTCCATAAATGCGGCAATGCATTCGAAAAGTGGACAAGGTTTTAATTGAGATGGTGTGCATTACTATCTTACTCGTGTCTATCACATCACCGCTTCTGTAATCGAAAAATTCGCCCCTGGGTTATTACCTATTGGTGTCAGCAAAATTTGTCTCAGGTACCTTCGATACTTGATCAATCGTTTGAATTTTTTGTTTTTGTTTTTTATACCCACACCACAATAGTGGAGTTATACCCACACCACAATAGTGGCGAGGGTATTATGCATTTGTGCTGATGTGTGTAACGCCTTAAAATATTGGTCCTAGACCCACCTTAAAGTATACCGATCGACTCAGAACCACTTGCTGAGTTGAACTTACAATGTGCGTCCGGCTGGCTGGCTGTCCATGTAAACTTGTGCGCAAAGTACATTTCGCAATTTTGGAGATAATTTGATAAAATTTGGGACATAGGTTCTTATTGGCACAAGGACCAAGCCTATTGAAAATGGGCCAAATCGTGGGACCAGGAGGGAAGATTTTTTCCTCTCAGAAACTATTAAACCGATTTTAATGAAATTTAAAACATAGATCTTTATGAACACAAAAGGGATACATTTAAAAAAAAAAAAGGACCACGAGGGGAAATAGGGGCAATTTCTGTCTCTCAAACCGATTTTAATGAAATTAAAAACAAAAATAAAACCATATCTATATGGACACATAAGCTATGCAGTTTTTCAAAAATAGGACCACAAGGGGAGGTAGGGGCAATTTCTGCCCCTCACAAATTTTCAAACCGATTTTCATGAAGTATGTAAACAAAGATAAATCCATATTTATATGGAAATATAAGCATCATGTGTTTTTTAATACTGTGGTGTAGGGTTTTATATGGTCGGGCTTGACCGACTATACTTTCTTACTTGTTTTTAAATATTTTTAAATTTTTTTTTTTTAATTTTACAACTTTTTTTTATTTTTTTTAGCTGGAATGTTTTTTTTTTGGTGAATAGAAAGCTTGTCTTTTCCTTTAGGTTAGTTCTTAAGTCTTAAGTTAGTCTAAAGCCGAACTAAAATAAAAACTAAGATATAATTGGTAAAATAGGCCATTAATATTTTAAAAAGTAAGAAGAAAAGCCTGAATTTTTACATAAGAAACCGTTTATTGGGCGATTCTATTCTGACGGGTGCAACATTTAGACGCTTTAAACGTCTTTTACTAATAGAAAGAAACACATTTGCAATTAAGTTATTTCTAGAAGGGGTAACATTTTTTATATACTATTGTTATCTAATTACAAGAATTTATGTGAAACGATCAAATAGCCACGAGAGAGCTTTAAAGTGCATGACGGGTGCAACCAAATCGGCCCCCTTTCATAAGATCATACCACAAAAACACAAAACTCTGTTAGTTTTTAAACTTTTATTGTATTATTCTTTTTTATTGTGAAAGATGAGATATCAGACGATGATTATCAAATCAAACATCGTAGAGAAATATAATTCAATAATAAGAAATTTGCTCTTTAAGCCATGACGGGTGCAACATGCAATGCATTTTCTGTTCGCGCCAAATCTATGAATCTTAATGATTCGAAGTGCACAACAAATTTATATTTAAGCTTACGTCTAAAAATATTATATTATTATAAAATAAAGATATTTTACTTTAAATTGGCATCAAAAAAGTGTCAAATAGTGTGATTTGAAAATTGTTGTTAAAAGTTGTGTAGAATAGAAGCGCCCTATTGATTTGCTTGACATGTAGATTCCAATACTAATTATTTGAATTAAACCGATTTCTTGAGCATTTTCTGAAAAATTTAAAGAAATCCCTATCATTTGTTTCTTGATGCAAGAAATTCGATTCTCTTTAAAAAGCAAGTAAACCAGACTAGTATTTAATAAATGCAGCTTGATTTGAGAAATATCTTTCCTATTTTTAATACAAACAAACTACTTTTGTATATCTTGTTCAAAGGAATTTTCGATCATATACCAAAAACGTGAATTTTTTGATCATGAGAAAATATTTCTTTATTTAAGAAATTTTTACTTAATACTAAGATTTTCTTATTTTAAGAAACAAAATGGATTACTTTAGAAAATACACTTCTTTCCGTGTATTTAAATTAAAATATCGATGGCTTAAATCAGCAGGAGTACAAGAATTTTTTTGCAATTTTCCCTCCTTAACTCCATTTACAATAGTTTGAGACTGCAAGATTTTAAATTTATTAATAGAAAATACGCTTGTTTTGTATTTTAAAAATTTTAGCAAAAATTAAGAGAAATTAAAGTCATTTTTAGTCACATGCAATTGTAGAGTGTTTAATTAGGATAAAATATAAAAAACTCAATCTTAAAACTAAATGTGAAATTAAGAGGAATACCTGCGATTTTTGTATGCCTTTTTTCTTTTACATGTTAAAAGGAGATAAAGAAAAACAAAAAATTTAGCCCAAAATTCATTCGAATTTAACAATTTTGTTTTTATTTGAATTGTTGTAGTGTTCCTAAAGGCCGTTTTACACTATCACACAGGACTTACATAATTTGATGAAAATGCATCGCTGATTTAATTATTGTTTAAACAATTTCAAAAAACCATGACAGCTTAAAATGACTGGGTTGTATTTTCCTCTAATTCGAAAGACTTGCGTGATAGTGTAAAGTTCCCTTAATTAAGACGCCACCTCTACATCATCTGCAAATGCTTCTGTTATATATCTACCTCGTTATAAAAGGCAATAAACAAAAATCCTGCTCTAAACTGCCTCAAACTGCCACTATGACCTCTAATAGAATACCTCGTAACGATGTTTTTAACGTATGACTGTCCTCTTTAAAAATAGACCGAAACGATCGAATAGTTGATTTCACTTCTGAAAATTTCTGCAGTAATTCAGCAAAAACCAAACAATTTGTTAAATTAGAGATTTTTAAGTCTGTAAATAATTCTGAAACTTTAGTTTTTTTTTTAACACTGCATTAGGGCGATGCAGATTTGTATATGACTGAGAATTGTCGTTCTAAAATGGAAAATTTGTACACCTTTGAAACAGGTCGTGGTTGTGGGATGTTTTAAGAAATGATGAGCATTAATATATGTAATTATATGTTTACATCAAACTTTTAACAAATTTACTTAATTTTAGTTAAATAAAAATTAAAATTGGTATTTCACAAGCTTGAACTGTATGGGCGGCATCACGCCCTCAAAAGCAGCTTTATGCAAGCCAGTAGATTTCTTATTGAAACGCTTATACACTGAATTTCAAGAGCATGGCTCATTTCTTTTACGAGTTATCGTGTTTACAAGCTGGGGGTCGAACAGAAATATAAATTCCAGACATTAGTCGCAGTGGGCGGATTTGCCAAATGTGTTGGCCAAATTTTCTTCCACACATAGGAAGTATTTGAACAAAAAAAAAAAAAAAATCCGCATTCTATCTCTGTTATTAATAAGATAGTGTTTGTTGTGCTTAATTCCCAATTTTCATTCTTGATAAAGGTAGCCGCTTCTTTTTGAGAAGTTAAACTTAGGCTACTTGTTGGTCTATAACCGGGGCACTGTGGTCTTAGATACCTTCAGTTTGTAATTGGTAATGTTAGTACCAAGATATGCAGATTTTGTGGGGCTGATGACGAAGCGTATGAACATCTGCTTTACGGTTGTCATGGCTTTGGAAATTTAAGGCAGAAATATTTTTTTTGGGGGAGGGTGAATGATGGGCCCAACTGAAATTTTAAATATTTCACTGGGAAGAATGTTGGGCTTTCGATGTAGGCAGAAACTGATATGGTGAGACACACAGGCTGTACAAAATATCCTCTGGGTTGTGGTGCTTATGGCCTTCTACATACATTATTAACAAAGAAAGTTATGATTTTTGTCGTCCTAATTTGTAAAATTGAACACTGTGAATTATGAGAATATTCTCTCTTTAACAGTTAGTGTTAATTAACATTCATCAGACTAGCGACGACAAGTTTTGAGTTTTCGGCAGAGTGAAGCAAATAGTATAATGAAAGGGGGAGTTACAAACTAAACTGTATTTATTATTTTCTGCTTTTGTTTTCATGTTTGAAATATAATTGGTGATTTTTTAAGAGCTATGGAAAGTTAAAAAAAAAACACATAAAATTCAGAAAAATGCATGAAATCTTTATTTGAATCGATAGTACGGTCCATATAATTTAATGTTTGAAGATTATTTCATGCAAATGTCACGGTCAACATTTCGGCCGGTATCTCATTAATAAATGCTTCAATGTTGTCTTCCAATGCGCTAATTGAAGCGGGCATGTGTGTATAGACATGAGCTTTAACATAGCCCCACAAAAAAGTAGTCTAAATGGGTTAAATCGCACGATCTAGGCGGCCAATTGACCGGTCCCGAACGTGAAATAAAACGTTTACCGAACTCGCCTCTCAATAAGTCCATTGTTAAGTGTGGCATATGGCACCGTCTTGTTGAAACCACATGTCATGCAAGGCAAGCTCTTGCATTTTGGGCAAAACAAAGTTGGATATCATCTCACGGTAGCGCTCACCATTCACAGTTACGTTACGATTCGCATCGTCTTTGAAGAAGTACGGTCTAATGATGCCACCAGTCCATAAACCGCACCAAACTGTGACTTTTTCTGGATGCATTGGTAGCTCTTGCAATGCTGCTGGCTGATCTTCACTCCAAAATCGACAATTCTGCTTATTAACGTACCCATTGAGCCAAAAATGAGCTTCGTCGCTGAACACAATTTTTCGATAAAAAAGTGGATCTTCGGCCAACTTTCCAAGAGCCCATTCACCAAAAATTCTACGTTGCGGTAGGTCGTTCGGCTTCAATTCTTGCACCAGCTGTACTTTGAAAGGCTTCACACCTAAATCCTTCCGCAAAATTTTCCACGTTGTTGAGTAACAGAGGCCCAATTGCTGCGAACGGCGACGATTCGATAATTGATGGCTTCTGCGATATTTTCTTCACTTCGCACTCAACGTAAGTGTGTTGGTGGTTTAATGTCCAACAATGTAAATTTGGTGCGAAATTTAGTCACAATAGCCCGAAAAACCGCTTCAGTGGGTCGATTAAACTAAACGATTAATAAAATGGAAGAAGCGCGCGATGAACTTTCTTAACAGAGCATGCATTTTGATAATAAAATTCCATAATTTGCAAGCGTTGTTCGTTTGTAAGACGATTCATGGTTAAATTATAGACCAAACTGAAGATGTTTGACAGTGAAACAAAACACGAAACGTGTGTCAGCTGTTTAAACCAGTGTTGCCAAAAAGATAATAGCTAAAAGATCACCCGATATTAAAAGTTTAAGGTAAAGAAACAGAAAATTGACCAAACAAACATTTCATGTATGAACGTTAACGTACCTACGTTCCAAAAAACCCAAACATAAATTTATAAGCTAAACCTAATGCGTGTGAATCAGAACTAAATATTACAATAAAACTTAAGCAAAAAAGTATTCTAGAGAAGTATTTTTCAGTATTAAAAAAAAATGTGCTGCAGACATTCCCCCTGGAAATTACGATTAGTGAATTGTGTGTTTAGTACTTTTAATAAATATTATTGATCGTTGTGGAACGCTTTAAAAGATAATCAGAGAAATTACTTATAATGCCAAAGGAAAGAAGATCTATAATTTTAAATCAACCCACCGATAATTGTATCTTACTCACTTATTATGTCTGATTTCTAGTTGTCTTACTCCATTTTGTTTACTTCAGTTAAAGTTTAGATAAATTGGCTTAAATTGTTGTTTTTTTCATCTGAAATAATAAGCAGTTTTTTTTTTTACCAGATTCTTTTTATTACTACAAAAGGTACAAAATACTGATACTGATACAAAATACTGGCATAATTATGCAATTGAAATCGCTACAGGGAGATCATCCGAAGAATTTTGTGGCGGAAAATTGATGATTTAGACGTAGAGAATTTGTGGTTTAAACATGATAGTGCCACTTGCCACACAGGAGGAGAAACAATGAATCTTGTGAAAGAAAATTTTGAAAATTGCATTATTTCTCGTAGACTATTTTTTGTGCGTTTCTTTAAAATCGAAAGTGTACAGTAATAATCCCACAACAGTTCAAGAGCTTTAAAACAACATTATCAAGCAGATATTAACCATTGACAACAGTTTATTAAAAAACTTAATTGAGAATTTTGATAAAAGATTTGGAGCCTGCCGAGCCAGACCGACTTGACCGACATAAATTTTAATTTTTAACCGGAACCTATTTGCAATAAACAGAAATAAAAATTATGTATTCAAATATGTATTGCTAGATTAATTATAAATTAACTTCGTTCTTTTGTGTTGCCTCTCCTTAATCCTTATAAATAAAAAGACGTTATTGCATTTCCTTGGTATAGATCCTAAAGATGAACTTTTAGTTCGAAGTATTTAGATCAAGGAAATACAATAACGTCTTTTTATTTAAAGGGATTAAGGAAAGGCGGCACAAAAGCACGAAGTTGAAATAAAAATGTTTTCGATATCTCAAAAAAACTCTTTTTTATTAAAATTAAATGGATACCTCAATTTTTGGACACCTATATATTCAATATATTCAAATGTTCATGTGGCACTTTTAGCAGATGACTCCTTGCCAATTTTAATAATGTACTAAAACTTTTGTGCAGGAGTCGAGATAATCTTACCAAACCATTCTTTTGACCGGTAACATACTGCCACCCCACAGACCGTTGATTTGGGTATAAACTATAGCCAAAAGGCAGGTTTGAAGGAGTCGATGCCAAATGCTGGACAGGAACTTTGCAATTTAAAGCAACTATGTCTCCTGCACAGAAAAAATTATTGCCGAATTATTTTCAAACAAACGCTTGTTTAAAATTTTTTTTGATTTCTAAAAATTTTTTTACTGATTCAATCAATATTTTTGTTTGATTTTTATTTAACCAACAAAAATGTGGACAACTCTTCAAAAATATAATAAACGCGCTATTGGTTTCAAGTTTTCATAATTTTGTATGAAATATTTAATGCTCTTTAATGTTGTCGTCCTTTTGCATTTTTTTTATTGATTGTAAGCAACACTTCTTTATGATAAATATAAGAACTACAACAAAAAACACATGCAGTCTATTTTTGGACGCTTTAAAAAAGTACAGCAATAAGAAAAATGATAAAATAGCGTGACGAGGTTTGTAGTAAAAAAACAACAAAAACAATAGCAGGTAAAAAAAACGTTTCATTTTTTTTAAACAACAGAAATGACAACATTATAAGAAACAAAATAAATTTTTGGTTGGTTTCAAAGTTGGTAAAAAAAAAAACAAAATCCCGTATTCAATTTATTCAAACAGTTTGTTTAAATACATCAAATACAAAAATAGAATGATGACGAAAATATATCGAGTCGGTCTGCCGCCGTTTTTGGTTACATTTCTTCTTCATTAGCAAAGGAAGGATGCAGCAAAAGTGAGTGACGAAGAAAAACATTGTGTGTATAAATAAGATTTCGTTCAAAAATTAATCCAACAAAAAAATGTGTCTCACAGCCAGCCGGCCGCTCCGCTCTGCTTCATCTTCACAAACAGTGCTTGCTTGTGTGCGCGTCATTGCTTGTGCCAAAACGTTTTTGTTTGATTCAGCAAAATTATTTGTTTAAAATTTGTATGAATTTCAGTAAACATTTTGTTTGATTCTGTAAAATTATTTGTTTGAAAAAATCGGCGTTTTTTTCAATAAACAAAATGCAAATAAATTGTTTGAATATGCGAGTTTGTTTGTAGGACCGATTTCAGACAAAAAATTGTTTGATTCTACAAATTTTTTGTTTGAATTGAAAAAATAATTTTTTCTGTGTGAATGTGCAATGCTAAGAGGCGGGAGAGCTACTGATGGACAAGTAAACCATATTTTTGTTTAAAATTAATACTAATCTTTTACGCGCCTAATACTTTTGGCAATTCTTAAAGATTTCATTAATAGTTTTGGCTTAAAATAAGACCATGTTAAAAGAAAAAAATTAACAAAATCTGATTAAATATTCTTTATAATAAAAAATTTACTCTAAAATGCAACAACCATTAATTAAAATAAAAATGAGTGTAAATATTTTCTTTTATTCTAAATCCTATTTATTCGTTTACAATTCCCTGAGGAATAGATATAATCTAGTGTTTGTACTGTAGACCATTTAAATTCCTTTTGCTTTTAAATAGCAAACCTTGACTAACTCAATTTATATTTGCTCAAAAAGAACCATAAGAAAAGACCTAAAGAAAACTGATTTGTTTTTAAAGAAATTTGCCGTTAGTTAAAGCACCCAATTTGTTAAAGCATCAAAGCTTAATTTCCATTATCGTAATTCCCAAAAGTATTTAACACAGCACGGATGAATAGAAACAAACTCAGATACATATAAATATTCACACACACACACACACAGTCATATATTCATACTAATTCAAATACACTCCGGGTACAAGATGGACAGAAATTTATAAATCGTTTGAGTATATAAAATTGTTAAAGACAATGACAGTATTTTAGTGTGTGTGTATGAGTGTGTTGTTGTACGTATTATGTATAGTTGGAAAAAAATAGCAAATTTTATGTTGTACATGTTCTCACAAAACTGTTCACTTAAGTTGTTGTGCAATATTTTTTTCATTGCTGCTCCCCCAGCGACTATTTACGTGAATACGAATATCTTTAGAAGCTAGAAAAAGATATAAAAGGAAACGACTACATACACAGACATTTTAAGTCTTTCTATGTATTTTTGAAAGTGATGTTGTGTTCCATTTAACTTGCACTCTATACCGTTGGTACTCTGTAGCGCAGATTTTGTGGTGACTGAGATATGAACAAAAACCGCCACTGCCTCTGATTTTACCCACAAATCCCTTGCCTTTTTTTGTTCTGCATATCTGGAGAACGGCAAGAGCCAATGTTTCTGAACTAGTAAAAAGCGTCTTGGTTATTAATACACAACATCAAACAAAAAGGTGGACGGGATTGGGTAAGTGGGCGTGGCAGAAAAAAAGATTTATCTACATATCTAAAGAACTGTAAGAAACCAATTTCAAAATTTAGTACGCACAAGTTACCAATACACTGAAGAAGAAGATGAAGTTCACGACCCTGTCAAACAATTTTTTCCTAATGAAATTGTTTCTAGCGAATTTTCAATGCAACCAACACTAATGTCAAAAGATGATGAGCAGGCTAATGAGATTTGCAGACTTTAATATGGACAATATGAGGTTGGACTTTTGTGGAAAACTGACCCGACAGAGTTCCCAAATAGTTTTCCAATGGCAATGAAACGTTTAATAGTGGAAGGCCAATGTACGCGGCATGCGGCTGCGGGCGATAATAGCATTGCCATTGTAAAAATGTTAGCATTGTTGACAAAAATGTTCATACAAAAAAAAAAAGACATCACAAAAATTAAGACTTGGAAAAGATGCCGCGCGACAAAGTTGAATTTTTTTAATTTTTGTTTTAAGCAGCGTGAAGTAGACGTTGCCATACACACACATAATCATTTAACAAAAGATATTTAAAAAACATTACAAATGAAGTGGAACAAAATCGTTTTTTTATAGATTGAACATTTTTTAACAGCTTATTCAACATTTGCCGCTTTAAAATGTGCCGCTTTCATTTGCCTTACAAAAAACTTTCATGCGAAAAACTAAACAGCTGACGCATGCCGCGTACATTGGCCTTCCACTATAAATTGTATCCAGCAAAAAGCAAAGCGTAACCCTACTCAGGCAGAAATTTACCATGAGCAAATTGTCAATCTAGAGGTTGCCCATACATTTTTTTTTTTTTTTTAACAAATTAACAATTCATTGTTGAGATGAATTAAAAAAAATGAAACAATGTGGGTCCCTTTAGTAAATACTGTGTAAACAGGATAAAAATAAAATTTTCTAGCGGAGTTTGGTCCAAATTTGTATCTCTAAGGCTTTTAGTATCTACTATACTGATTGCACATGATTTCAATTCTTAAGATCATTGAAGACTTAAAAACAATTTGAAAGTAAGCCTGGGTTCAGACTATGAACGTTTTCTGAGTTTATTGATGAGAGAGAAGACAATTATATTAGCATTTTCTCTTTCCCTCTCACCAATAAACCCAGACTTTATGAAAGAAAACTTTCATAAGGGAGATAATAATAGCATTTTCTCTTCCCCTCTCACTCATAAGCTCAGACTTTCTGAAAGAAAACTTTCATAGTGTGCACACTGATTAACCGGATTTATTACAGACGGACGTTCAGACTGACTAAATAGATTTAAGGGACCCATAGAGCATACTCAATCACAAAGTGGCATAACTCAAAACTCATAAATGCTTTGGAGAGGCAGAAAACTGGCTTCAAAAACATAGTTGCAATTTTTTTTTTTTGCCAAATTGAGATTCACAAATTTTATAAAAAGACAGTGCTGCAAACGAAATTTACAAGGTTGCTCTCGATTTAATTAATGAACTGGTGTATGAAATAAAGCGAGTTTGATTAATACTGAGTTGTGCCTGTTAATTTTTTAGGGCCGTTTTCAGAACTTAACGAGAGCTAGAGGTAGGATTTTATTGCCCGCTTATTAAAACTTTTCTTTAACTTAAAGTTAAGCGATAACCCAATAAAAAATGGAGCTTCAAACGAAGCAGGTTTGTAAGGGAGAAACATGAGGGCACGAAGTTTATATGGCGAGTTCCCACTTTGAAGCAATACATTTTTGACACATAAAGTGCATTATTCAGCGCACATAAAAATTTTTGGATGTAACGATCAGCCTTAGGGCACTGCTACACGTTCAATAAATATCGTGATCAATATTGATGGATCACATAAAATGAGGCTTTTCTGCGATATGGATCGCGATCCATCAATATTGAACGTGTATCAGTGCCCTTATACACTGACCCCCGTATTTATAAACGATTATTAAATTTAACAAATGTTTATTAAGGAGAATTTTCATACGAAATTTGTTTTGTAAACCTTTATTAAATTTAAAATTTTTTTATAAAGACAGGCGTGAATGTTTTGATACAGTTATTTTTTAGTATTCTCCCTTACAAACCTGCTTCGTAGTAAGCGAATGCCGTAGCACTTGGAATGTTATTTTTATTTTAAAAGTTGTTGAGAGTTCTTTCGCTTACTTTGCTGCATTTCTATATGTCTTTTTGCATAGCGCATAATTGTACGCCTATTTTTTTAAATGTAACATTAGTGCTCCGCAAAAGGGTACACTTTTTTATTGGGAAGTTAAAGGAAGATTCATCCTACCTGGTTGATCTAAACTTGTATTAATGGAATACTTTTTATACGGCCGTAAAATCCTACCTTAAGCTTACGGTTAGTTGTGAAAACGTGTCTTTATGTGCGATTTGTTTACTTTATGAGGTCTAAGGTTAATAGTTTTTGGTGTTACAAATAGAAAGGGCAACTAAATATTCCTTTATCATTCACTTCACGTAGCGTTGGTGGATCTTAGAAGTCAACAAAAAATATAACAATAGGTTAAAAAACGTTCTCTAGTGACACGCAAAAAAAAAAACACTAAACAGCAAACATATTGTTTGAAACTTAAACAAGAAAATTAATATAATTTTCTATTAAGTATTCACCCGCTATTGTCATTTAAGATAAAACAGAGAAAAGTATGGTTTTATGAAGATACTTATAAATTGATAATGGTTTTATTTATCGATTAACTTGTACTTGGTGTTTTTGTTTTTGGGGTTTTTTTTATTCTTTGTTAAATGACTTATTAGCTTCATTAAAGTATATAAAGTACACAAAACAAGACAATAAATGAAGTAATGACAAACTGTTTAATTATTGTATATTTAAAGAATAATGGAATAAAGAAAAAGAAAATCTAACACTGTCAAACAAAACTGGTGTATTTTTATATAACATTAGCAGGCAAAAAAAAAAAAAAACAAAAAAAAAAAAAATTCGAGCTTTAAAATAAAAATATGTGTACTTTATAAAGTTAAATGCGCTTAAATCAAACTCGTTTTGTCGTGCACAGATTTCTTTAAAGGCATGACTTATATGTTGCTCAAAATAAGGCAATACATTTTCATCATGATAGAGAACGATTTGTCGGATTTGGATAAATCAAAAGATTGGATTAAACTGCCCTTTAAATCATTTGAACATATTGAGAAATTAGTGGCGGTAAATTTTTTTTAATGCAAAATGAATGATATTTTTGATTTCAAAAATCAATAAAAAATAAAAGGGACGGTTAGGTTAGGTTCAATGGGTCCTTATAGCGGTCCCTTTGTGATACCTTTAGCCAGTGACAAGAGTCAGTCAGTGTCAACCAGACTATTCCCCAGAGGTCACTGCAGCCTCGAACCACCCCGACTCTCTGCAGAACAAAGAGATCAATTTCAGTCCCACATTACACACATCGTCCATGGCAATTCCGGTCTCCCAAAATGCCTAAACTTAATATCCCCCAGACCGGGGCATTGGCAGAGAAATTGAAACACCGTCTCCTTCTCCTCCTCATCATGACACCTTCTGCAGTAGTCATTTTAATCAAGACCCATCCTCCTAGCATGAGTCCCCACCACCCTGTGACGCGTCCTCATCTGGTCCCTACCGAGACAAAGTAGCACGTTCGTTCTCGCCGCGTCAAAGCCAGGCCATAGAGTCCTGGCCATCAAGCAGGCATGCTCCCCCTCCCATCTCCCTGCGCCCTTCTGTACGACTCTCGTCTGATGAGAGTCTTTTAGCGGATCATTGAAGTGCCAATCAGGCCGTCGACGAACATGTCGTGCAAGAGACAGCCCCGTTTGGCCAGACCGTCCGCAGTTTGGTTACCGAGGCATCCACTGTGCCCTGGTACCCATGTTCAGCATAGTCAACAGCGCCTTCGTCGGTGTCGAGCGGAGGGATCCCGTTATCATCAGCGCAACCACCCTATATACTTTCCCAAGCATCCTGCAGTACCACCCCTTTCTCTTGGCATGCCTCCACACTATGACCCCATAGAAGAGGATCGGTTTTATCACCGCCTCGCAGATCCATTCAACGTCTCTGGGGCCAAGGCCCCAGTTTCTGCCCACAGAACTCTTACAGCTGTATATGGCCACAATGGCCCTATCAAACCTCGAACGAACATTGAGTTCCCAGGATAGTTTGCTATCGAGATCTTTAGCTCCGAGCCATTAAGCCTAGGAAGCGTAAAGTTACCAACCTTCTACTTCCTGGTAAAAATAAAAGAGAAAAACTTGTACATTTTTATAATATATTGGAAAGCCGGTTTTCATAATTAATGGTTATTTTAATGGTTAAAATGTAAAATTTTTGTCCTTATAATTTTATTATGAATTCATAAAAACAAAAATTTTGCGTAAAAAAAAAATTATCGCCACTATACTCCGAAACAGTTACAAATATAAAGATTTAAGAAATTTTATTTAATCATTTATTTGGTATTTTGATCGGACAAATGGTTCTCAAGTTATGATGATATAACATTAGCATTACCACCTGAGGTGATAGAAAAAATAAACGAACATTTGAATTTCGCACTTTCACATATTTTTATTTAGAAGCGATTCTTGCTGCATACCAATTTAATTGATAACTTTGTTTTTAGCGTGTTAAATTTCGAAGGAACTTTGGTACATTATGGACTTAACATCTGCAAGAATCTTAAAATTATGTTCATGAAAACTTAATTTTTATACCCTTCACCGAAGGAAAAAAGGTATATACAACTTTGTCATTCCGTTTGTAATTTCTACAATATCGATCTTAGACCCTATAAAGTATATTTATTCTGGATCCTGATGAGAAAGGAAGCTCAAATCTGGCTGTCCGTCTGTCTGTTGAAATGGGTTTTCCGAACTCCCCAGATATGATGGGGGCTTGGTTGGTATATATTTCTGTCAGGTATTCTTACCTCCCATCCAAAAAATATCAAAAATTATATAAAAACCTGAATTTTTGGACTGTCATATGACCTATGGTTATCCCTTATATATCACAGTTGTAGAAAAAGAAAAACGTTTATGAAAGATAAGAAAAACGATTTAAAACGCTGTATTCGGCTGTATCGAATCTTTGATACCCCCACCTACAGTTTGAAATTCTAAACCTAAGGTTAATCTTTGGTCGATCTTCACAAAATTTGACAAATTGATTTATAGTTTTAAAGTTTTTTCCGTGACTAGGGTTTATAGGGGGGTGTTTTAAACCATGTTGCTCAATTAAATGGGAGATAAAGCCATAATGGCCTTATTGCCCAATCTTTGAGAGGTGAGGTCATATTTAAAATTTTGCGAAATGAGAGATATAGCCATATTTTTTTTCGCAAATGAGAGATAAAGCCATATTTTTTCAGAATATTGTTGTGCATGGTGTAAACATTCTGTAAAAGGGAAAATCCTCAGTTACCATTGAAAAACATTTTTTTATTCTTGTGACGCACTCAGGAAAACTTTATTCAGCGAAGCCACCTGCCGCATCCTACTGGACGAAAAAAACCCCTGAGCACGGCCGTAGGCCGCCAAGCAGAAAAACTTTAGTATGCGAAGCCAGATTTCAATTCTTAACTTTAGTGTCTCCGGAACTGAAATGAGAGATAAAGCCATTTTCTAATATTGCTAATGTGAGCTAAGGCCATCCATGATGGCTTTATCGCCCATTCAAATAAAAAAAAGGCTTTATCTCCCTATTGAATGAGAGATAAAGCATCATTGCCTTATTTCACATGATATCAAAGCACCCCCCCGGGTTTATATCGGGTAAATTTCGGACAGTTCTTCACAAGCTTAAACAAATTAATTTTAAGTTTTATTAAGCTGTCATTGACCAAATTTTATTATAAAAGCATTATTTGTTACGGGTTTAGGCGAACTAAATTATTTTCCAAAAGTGGGTTGTATATGGTGCCAATAGTACGGTTTTATCCGTACTCAAACTTTCACAGACCAAAGCTTATTAGCAAAGCATTATTTGTCACTATTTTAGGCGTGCTTAAGTGTTTTTTGAGAGTGGGCTTTCGATGGGTCCTATGGTAAATTATGGACCGATCTTCAAGAGATTTTGTGACATGATTTCTAGTTATATTGAACGAATTCGTGCTTAATTCTCTATCAATGTTTGTATTTTCCCGAGATTTATGCCAGGGGACTTACGGCGTATTTCGATTCGAAGGAAATCGTTTACGAATTCGAACAATTTCTACTGTGTGTTACGATTTTCGCCATATTTGTTTTGAATAAACGTACGTTTTCTATACTTTATCGAAAACAAAAAATCCCTTTCATAACAGCCACTCTCTATTACGAGCAAAAAGTTTTTATCAACTTCTGCCATCGTTTCAAACGATGGCGAAAATCGTAATACACAGTAAATTGTTCGAACTCGTTAATTATTTCTTTCGAATCGAAATACGAAGAAATCCCCCTGTTTTTGTTTAAAAATCAGAAATTTTAAGGGTGGTTGTTTCACATATTGATTCATAACTCTTATTCTACTAAAATGATTTTGCTCGATTTCAATCTCTAACTGCTTAGGAGAATTAGGAACAGTTTCAGCATAATATGTTCTTTTCTTGTTGAGTTGTTTGAAAGTGAGCATGATTTTAGCAGACAGACAGACAGACAAACAGACGGACATGGCTAAATCGACTTAGAATTACTCAAGGACCCATAATAATATACCTTATGGGTCCTTACATGTATAATAAAAAAGTTTCACACGGAATGACAAACTTAGTATTTCCTCTTCACAACTACTCGTAGGTGTGGTGGAGGGTATGAAAATATGACTTTAAATATAATTATTCATTATATTTACTCATAGTTCCCGGAGAAGCCTTAAAAGCTTGGCAAACAAATTAGCAAAATCTTCTTACACAATTTTCTGCCCCTACGGCTCTGGTGTTTTTTTAAAGCAAAAACTATCTCACTTAATAAAAAATGTACTTTTAATTTAAAACATTTAAAATTCTTTAATTTATGTGGGCGTGTTAGAATGAATAATCAAACGCAATTATCCAACATAACAGCAATTGTAAGTCCGTCCGTCTTTTTGTTCTTTACTAAGTTTGTAATTTTTAAATGAGTTTATTAACGTTTCTCATTTTTGTTGTTGTTGTTTTATTTGCTGTAAAGGTTAAACATCATCAATATTTCAGTTGGTTGTTAAAAAGTTTCGTTTTGTTTTACTCTTAATCGAACTACTCAACCAGAACAATCTAAAAACTAAATGTGCGAGTCTACTTTTTTCGTTAGCTGGTTTGTTCTGTTTAGTTATTTTCCATTCACTGTAAATGAAAATTACAATACATGTGCATACTTTAAACATACATATTTGAAAAACAGAAATTAAAGTGTGAGTATTTGTTAAGTAATTTTATTTTACTCACACACACTCTCGTTTTTTGGCTGAACAATATAGTTGCTGCACAATTAAACGCGCCAGTTTCAATAAGTACCAATGACTAAGAGAGTGTAAGTGTGAATGTGTTTGGGCAAACTTCTATGTTGTTTTTTTGATGTAATTTTAAAGTTCTACTACCCGCTAGATGGTGAGATGAAGTCAGAGATGGGGAAATTTTACCTTTTAGTTAAAGTAAAATTTAGAAAAATTACTGGGGATTAAATTTTGAATCAATGGCAATGCAACACTTTGTCAAAAAACTGCTGTGAAAGTAAAATTTCAATTGAACTTGCTCTTATATCTTATTGAAATATGGGAGAAAAGGCTAAAATAAATTATTGATTTTCTTTTATCTATTAATTGTGGGTTTCTTAGTCACTTCTGTACTATTTGCTAAAAATTTTGGTCTTAACTGTCAAATGTATTTAAAGATTTTTTGTATATATAAAACATATTGTAAAATTTGCAAAATTCCCATTCCTGTTTAGTATGCTGGTATGTATATGAAGTTTTGTTGTCATGTTGTTACGGTCTATTGCAGTTGGAATTCGATATCGCATCAGCGCACATGATTAAATGGGTTCAAGCTCATCATTTGTCAGTAACATGTGGGAGAGTGGTTGCGATTATATGTTCATTAGTTTTCATGATGATAATAATGATGATGACACAAAGATTCTAACTAAACAGAAACACACACGCACACGTAAGTGTTCTTGGTTAAATTCTATGAGTGTTCAATTGCTTATTAAAATGACGATCAATATGATGTTGATAAAGTATTTACATCAACTCGTGTTGCAGGAATTTAACAAAGTTTTAGAGAAGAAAATTTAAATAAATTTTGGGAAGAGAAAGTTTCCAATTCAAATTTTTAAACAAATAATTTTAGAAATTTTTTTTAATACCCTACACCAGCAACGTTTGGGAAGGTATTATGTGTTTTGGGCCGATAAGTGTAAAATATATATATATTAATTCGCGATTCTTCTTTCATTTTTCAAGATAATAAGATGAAATTTATTATTACCTTAAATTTCATTGACCGCAAAACTTAGTCTGTTTATAAAAGTGGGAATCGCTTCACTACTTCTTTTGGCTAAGATACAAATGATTTCTTGGCTATAAGACTTTTTTTTATTATATTGATATCTTACAAAAGAGGTGTAGGGTGTCACATTGTTGGGCTTGGCCAAATAAAGCTCTTTGTTTTTCATATTTAAATCAGATTCTCAAACATTAACCTCCTTATTCGTAGAAAATAAAACAGCTTATAAAAGGCTTATTAAACAAATTTTCATACGAAATACGTTTCATAAGCGTTTTATGATTTTTAAGCTATTATCTTTTTGGCAACACTGGTTTAAACAGCTGACGCACGTTTCGTGTTTTGTTGCACTGTCAAACATCTTCAGTTTGGTCTATAATTTAACCATGAATCGCCTTACAACCGAACAACGCTTGAAAATTATTGAATTTTATAATCAAAATGCGTGTTCTGTTAAGAAAGTTAATCGCGCGCTTCTTCCATTTTATGGTCAGCTCATTTTTGGCTCAATGGGTACGTCAATAAGCAGAATTGTCGATTTCGGAGTGAAGATCAGCCAGAAGCAGTGCAAGCGCTACCAATGCATCCAGAAAAAGTCACAGTTTGGTGCGGTTTATGGGCTGGTGGCATCATTGGACCGTACTTCTTCAAAAATGATGCGAATCGTAACGTAACTGTGAATGGTGAGCGCTACCGTGAGATAATATCCAACTTTTTTTTTGCCGAAAATGCAAGAGCTTGCCTTGCATGACATTTGGTTTCAACAAGACGGTGCCGCATGCCACACAGCGCGCTTAACAATGGACTTATTGAGAGGCGAGTTCGGTGAACATTTTATTTCACGTTTGGGACCGCTCAATTGGCCGCCTAGATCGTGCGATTTGACGTACTTAGACTACTTTTTTGTGGGGCCATGTTAAAGCTCATATCTATGGAAGACAACATTGAAGCATTTATTCATGAGA
Source organism: Pollenia angustigena (assembly GCA_930367215.1). NCBI lineage: Eukaryota > Metazoa > Arthropoda > Insecta > Diptera > Polleniidae > Pollenia > Pollenia angustigena. The sequence goes on along the minus strand of OV884059.1, from coordinate 119,678,297 downwards.
TACCGGCCGAAATGTTGGAAAGAGTATGCCAACATTGGACTAAGCGGATGGATGATTTGAGGCGCAGTCACGGTCAACATTTGCATGAAATAATCTTTAAACATTAAATTATATGGACCGTACTATCGATTCAAATAAAGATTTCATTAATTTTTCTGAATTTTATGCGTTTTTTTTAAACTTTTAAAAAATTACCCATTATAATCCTGTTTTAGTTTTTATGAATAAGAGTATAAAATACTTTCTAGATAATTTTTTTAAGCAGAAAATGACAAAACAAATGTCTTGATTTTATTGAAAATTATATTTAATTTTAATTAGCTGATTTTTTTTCAAAGTTTTTTTCCTATTCAAATTTTATTTCATGGAAAAATATTTCACAGCAGTTTATAAATTGTTTGGAACAATAAAATGCTCATAATATTAAATGTAAAAAACATATGTTTTCAAAAACAGTAAAAAACTATTTTTACGTTGTTTAATTATCGTTTAAAAGCAATTTTATTTCAAAATGAAATTACATCATTTTCTCACATTTAAACAACCACTGAAGTTAATGACGTTTATTTTGTTACGATTTATTATCTTAGCAAAATAATAAAAAAAATTTAACATGACACATCTTTCAAAATAAATTAATTTCACAAGTTTTTGTTAATAACAACAACTATTAGAATTTATAAATTCTAAGTTCTGAATATTAAACGGAAACTAGTTATAGTTTGTATCAATGCACAATGGGAACTTAGAACAAATTTGGATTTTCTAAACGGATACGCTAATTTGTATAAAGTTTTTCCCATAATTTAGATTTAAATTTAGAATTTGTGTAGAAATATACAAAACAGCAAACCATAGCAAACAAAAGCCTTAACATTTTTTAAAGATCTTGTCTAGCACATTCTATTCTATACACAGAAAGAAAAAACTCGTACTAAATTTAAGTTTTTCTTCTTACTTTGGTACTTGTTGTTCTCATAAATTTAGTACGAATAACACTTAAAAGTACTTAAAACCAGTTTTCGAAAATAAGCAGAAAATTACTTAGGGTTCGGCTCATACACCCAAGAACGATGTCTATTTTTTTAGTGTTGGTGTAGGCGAACACAACCCTTGATACCGTTCGTAACTATTGTCAAGGTTTTCTGTTCTTCGTTAAAAACAGAAAATGTTCTATAATGTTCCTTTTTTTACATTGATAAAGAAATTAACAAACGAACATTTTAGCAACGACCGCAGCACAAACAGCTTGTGTGTGCATTGTGTACATGTTTTGTTTGTGTAAAATTATTTTGCTGGCCTTTTGTTTTTTTTCGTATGTGTATTTTGTTTTTGTAAAACATGTTTAGTTTGTATTTACCAGCTAAAAGGGCGCTACGCACAACAGAAAAGAACGAACATTAATGGGCTGAACCGAACACAATGAAGATTGTGTTTTTTTTTAAATGAACCGAACGGAACTAAATGTTCTCATCTTTTTGTTGAGTTGGATAAGAACCTTATTATTTTTGGGTTCGAAAGATGAAAAACAGGGAAACATTATTTTTTTTAATGATTAACTACACAAACACTTTTAGCGTTTGTGTTTTCCACAAAACTACCGAACCGAAAACTAAGAAGCGATATTGAGTGTTTATTTTCCAATCCAAAATGGGATTACTTTTGAAAACCATTATGCGTGCATACGCAGCGTTTAAAAAAATGCAGTCAAAGTAGAAAAACTACAATTTTTTCCACTTCTTCAATTGTCATTGATAAAAAAAAACTGTGCCTTTTACTTCTTAATCATTAAATGTAAACAGTCGCCGTCAAACCAACTCAAAAAGCGATAAGTTGTTCACAAATTTTCGTTTTTTGTTCGACAGTTTTTTGTTTCGACTGCAGTTTTTTAAACCGTGTGCATTGTGTTAATACAAATTAGTTGTAGACACAACAACAACACTACAGAAAGAAAAATATAGATTATTTTCATGTTTAAAAAGTAAAAAAAGAAGCAATAATTCCCATAATCTTTTATTTTAAATTATTTAGTTAAATACATCAAATTTTTAAAGTTGATAGATAACTGAAACCATATTTAGCATGTTGCTGGTGTCTTATAATTGAGAATTCTTCTGTAAACAAAGGGTAGAATACAACAAAAGTGAAATGAACGTGTGTAACGGCTAAGTAAAATAATAATATTCTCTCTGAGTCTGTGGGGTAAGTGTTTCGGTTAGAATCAAATTAATCTCACATTCGGATTTTTCCAAGTACGAATTTTGTTTGTGCTAATGTGCCCCACTGCGACTTATTTTCTGACATATGCTGATTTTATCATTATCCTCCATGCTGGGACTTAAAAAGTGATTACAGGGGCTTTCAAAGATACTAACATACCATTGATATTTGAGTTTAGCGCCTATAATATCATCCTATGATCATACTATGGAAATCCTTTTTAATAAATGTACATAGCTTAATAATATTAAGACCAATAAAGATCGCCACCTTAGGCCAACAAGATTCTATCTTACATGTAGCAAATAGAGCCCTGTTATCCTAGGCCTTAATAGTTAATTAGAATTTCTCATTATTCTTAAAAGAAGAAGCTGATCCTTTTTATATAGTCTCCAAAGTTGTAATTAACTTTTCAAAAGATCCGACTCAAAGGAAGGCAAGAACACTATGCTACCCCTCTACTAGTATTGATTAGGGTGTTCAATCGAATTATTCTTGTTCGATTAATCGAACAATTTTAGACGATTAATTGTTCGAATAATTGAAAATTGCTAATTTCGATTAAAGGATTAATTGAAGAAGCAACAATTTTAGAATTTTTTCTAATATAATCGAAAAAATCTTGTAGATTATAAAATTTCTGGATTTAGATTTATTCGATACAAATGCCGATTAATCATTTATTCGAACAACAATAATACCCGATTAATTGAACACCCTAGTATTGATGTATGATTTTTTGTTGAATAGGACCATCAACAGGGACATTCTAAGGATATTTCACTTTTTGGGGTAACATACTCCAGTTACATCAGGTGCAGTAAATACCTGAAATTCCGTAGAGTCCAAAATTGGCAGATCTTTATTTAGAGTAGGGAATTAAAAAAAAAAAAAAAAAAAAAAAAAAAAAAAATCACTTGCCGGCTGTGGCTTAAACTCAAAGTCGCGGGAAGGCCGGTGCTTTATGGAAAAGTTCGGTCTGCTGGTGGATCTTCAAGGTGAAATTTAAAGATGCTGCTTTCTTCAAAGCCGCATCGACTTTGAAGCATGCTCTTAAACATGTGGCGAATGTATAATTCTTCCAAATTATAAACTTAAATGGCTACCTTGGTGTGTTGGTTGCTCTCACATACACTGGCGGTTGGTAAACGCATTGTTTACTACGCGGTGCTTAGAACCATGAGGTAGGTCATATTAAATCTATTCTTAAAAATCACTTTAATGTTTTTGATTAGATTTAAATTCTAATGTTTTGTTTATGTAAAAATACACCAATTTAGATTTAAAAAAATAAGAAAAGTTTTTTTAGGTCCTTAGTTCGACCCAGCTTCGCCAGAGGTAGGGAAAGTATCATACAGTTAAGGTTTTCTCTCAAATGGTACCGTTAAATTGTAGGTTTTGTTTCGAAACATATTTATTTATACATATGTACATTAGGGGTATAACCAAATTTCTGCCCTAGCACCACGCGAAATCGAATATTGTGTTATTTACGAAAACAATTTGTTTGGGTCGTTTGAAAATAAAAACCTCACCCACAAAAATTTTAAATATTTTATTAATAAATGAAAAAAAAAGTTTCTTAATTATTAAAGGTTATGCATTTTTAGGGTAATTCTCTAATAATTTCATAAAAAACTGTGAGTTTTTGGCTAAATGTATAAGTACAAAAAAACTTTACCGCGTTTTGTGGGTGACCTTTTTTTGAAAACCGCGAATAATTAATAGAATGGACTATTCGATTATGCTAGGGCCATTTTGATATTTGCAAAAAATGGGAATAAGTTATACCCTTAATGTACATACTACGAAATTATATAATAAAAATTCCAAATTTTGTGAAGTGCCAAATACATATTTCTGTACAAAAGAACAATTAAATCGCTAAGTGTAGAAAGGGGGGAAATACTTCTTCAAAACATTAATTTTTGCTTCCCACAGGCAGATAATAAATCGGGCATAACATAGATGATAATGGCTGAATTATTATTTGCAATTTGGCGGATAATGTACATATGAAGTTAAAAAAATATTTCATTAAGTGCAGAAAGGAGTCTACTGCTCAAGATGATCGATCCCTTTTTGCACTTAAAAGAAATTTGTAAATTTTTAAAGTTAAAAATATTTCAAAAAATTATTTTGGCATCATTTTCTTAGTGCACCCATTTAACAGAGTGTATTCGAATCTATATGAATACATAATAATTAATTTTGGCCAAAAATGTCAGTAGTTCCTTTTCTGCACTTATCAGTTTAATTGTTTTGCAAGTATGATATTAACGGCATAATTTCACCAAGTTAGGTTATAATTAAATATTACTTTTACTGTCAGTTTACAATAGCTCTATTCACACTCTGATACCTACAAATGGTCTAGCATCGTAGCATTTGCAAAACTAGACACCAACAAAATATAAAATCAATAGTTTTTATTTACTTGACGTATGCAGCACTAAGGCCCGTTTTCACAACTTACCGATAGTTAAAGGTAGGATTTTATCGGCCATATAAAAAGTGTTCCATTATTACAATTTAACTTTTACCTTCCAGGTAGGATGAACCTTAATTTACTTTATTGCTCACTTTAGGTTAAAGTTAAGCTTTAATAATGGAACACTTTTTATAAGGGCGTTTAAAGTCTACTTTAAGCTATCGGTTAGTTGTGAAAACGGGCCTAAATTGCAAACCGACAGCTGACACTCAGTGAATTTTACATTTACACAGAATTAAAATTCTCGGCAATTTTTTTTCAGGTAAACTTTTGATCAAAAATAAATTCAATTTTAATTAAAAATTTAATCAAATTCGCTTGATTGAAACGTTTACTTATAACAACAACATTACTGTTTTTTAATTAATATTATAAATTTTTTAATTGAAATCACTTTTTATTTTTTCTGTGTATAATCACAAACTACTTATGCTTCTATAGAATATATAGCCATTTCCAACGAAAATTCTACTTTTTCTAACGTAACGCCAGCGAGCAAAATTATAATTGTATCTCAAAAAGTTTTGTATGTATTACTTCTTGGTGTAAAGCGCAACTAGCTCTACAAAAATGGCAAACATTTGACAACGTTGGTCTAAAATGTAAGAGAATTTGTTTGCTAGCGTTGCGTTTTAAAAAGTAGACTTTTCCGTAGAAATGCCCATATGTGGTTTCTGGAGAAGTAGGATGTGCGATCTTCGATTAGCGCGTTTTGTTACGTGTCTTGCAACAAGCATTGTAAACGAAAAGGTCACACAAAATTAATAGAAAATATTTAGAAGTGCATAGATTTCCCACCCATCTCAAATGCACAAGATTGTGAATAGGGCTAATAGGTTTTTGATAGTTATAATAATAGTAAACTTAAATAACTTGGTGTTATTGATTTTAAGTTATATAAATTTTTAAAAAATCTTTGGAAATGTTAAGTTTGATTTTCGTTTTCTGACATGTTTTTAAAACAAATATTGAAATAATTTAAATTTTTTTAAAAACAATTTTTGCACAAAAAATTTTTGGTGCTTGGGAAAAGCAGATTTTTTATAGACAAAACTAGATCGACCAGTAATTGAGATCTGTTATCTAACACAAAATCTTCAGAGAGTAAATCAGCTAAAATTAATTTTGTAATTTTAAGGAATTTTAAATATTTAGATTAACCATTTTTTTATTATTTTTAGTAGTTAAAAGCTTAAGCATCAACATCTTGGGAGCATTTTTGATTAATAAAGGCAATTTTATTAAAACATTTATAATTACTCGTCTTAGAAAATATTTTTTGTAATATTTTAATAGCTTCTTATAAAGTGGTGATATCGACTTTTTTACTTTTAAGTTTCAAGTGTTTTATAAAACTACGTTTTTATACCTTTTATTTGAAATATTTAAATCCAGTTCACAATTAATTCCAATTAAAAAAAGTTTTAAAAATCTGCCCTGTTCTCAACTTTGATATTATTTAATTTGTTTATTTTTACTAGACAATATTTTTGGTTTTTATTAATTTTTTTTTCAAAGCTTTTTTTATATTTTAAACTTTTTTCTATATTCCATATTTTTATATTATTTCATTTATCGTTATTTACTACGTCATCAAACCGTTAGTTACGAACAGACAATATTAAAAAAAAAAACCGTTAAAAGTTAAACACATGTTGATGTTTTATACTATACAAGAATTTATTGTTTGAATTTCGGTTAAGTTTTCTTTCTTTTGTTTTTTTTTCTGTTTTGTATTTTTGTTTATTTGACACGAACAGATACTTCCGCCTTGAGAGTTCCGTAACGAATGATACAACAACTGTTTTTCATTTACAACGAAAACAACACACGATGCAAAAAGACGAAAAAGAAAAACTCAACGTTTTTTAAATTTGAGCCAACAAACACCTTTCTTTGTTACTGTTGTTGTTGTTGTTATTGCTTCAAACAACCCCTCTTTATAACGGTGTGTGCATGTTTTTCTATTTTATTTGTGTGAATCAATGAGAGTAAGCAAAGGAGAGAAAACGGAATAAAAAGAGCGCTAGAAAGAGAGAAAGCAGAAAATAAAAGTAAAATAAAGCCGAATAGTTAACGTTTTAAGCAAAATAACGGTAAAAACGAATAAAGTTGTAAAAATATTCTCCTGCGTAACACAGATTGTGTGTGTGAGCCTGTTGCTTTCATTCACAATAATGTTGTTGCTGTTTTTGTTGCTCTAAGTTTAAACGATTTTAATAGTGGTCGTTAAAATCAGAGTATTCAACTCGTGCCATTCATTCATCATTATCATTATTAAGGTCGTCCGTCCGTCATGATGATACTGATGATAATGATGACGATGGTTGTAACACAAGAAAAATGTTAGAAAGGGGGAGTTGTAGTTGAGCTTTTGCGCAGCCCCATTTTGCCACCCTGCTTTACAACGTTATTGTTTTGAAACTTGTTGTTGCTACTTTTAATAGAATTTAGTTTTAAAGATGTTTAGCTGGTTGCAGCTGAGAATTTAACAAACGTAATGTCAAACCAAAAATAGGTTTGATACTCTCGTCTTGTTTAGTTGCTGTTGTCATTTTGGTCTTCTGCTAAGGTTGGTTGTTCATTGAGCGTGACACTTTCGGTTTGGTTTTGGTACGTGTCTATTCTATTTATGCCATATTTATTGTTTTTTTTTTTTTTGTATTATTGTTGTTGTTGCTATTTGTCTATTTTAGTGTGTAAATATTTCATATCATTTGCAACAGGGAGCAGCAACCACTGTCCGTATCTCCTCCTAATTCGGGTGGAAATTTTTTTTTTTTTAAATTTAACAAATCTGTTTGATAGCAATGAACCGACATCAACAATAGAAGCAAACAATAAATGGAGGGGCATTACAGAAAATAGGTTTTAGACATTTAAAGAAGTCATAGATAGTTTTGTTGAGCGAAAAAAATAATTAAAAACAAAAGTTTCTAAATAGTGAATAGTTTTGATCCATAATATTTTAAAATATTATAGAGTCATTTTGAAAAATTGTATTTTTAAATTTCTATAAAACTTGTTAATTTACTTATGAAACATACTTTAAAAATAACTAAGCACAATTTTCAGAATAAAATTGCACCCATAACGTCCAAAGTCCAAACCAAAAAAAGCCGAGAACTTATCCAGAGTCTTCCACCAGTAGATAAGGGGTATAAATCAGCCACTGACGGGGTTAAAAGATTGCCTTTTCAAAACTTAACCAAAGACCTTAATTAGGCCGGAATGTATAAAGCCCCTATGGCTACTGATTTCGGTAAAACCAAAAAGGACTCCAGTTAGCAGTGATGTTTTTTTTTTTTAAATTAATGCCTGAGGCAAATTAACAGCCAGGCCCTCGATGTCACACGTTAACGTTCGCATACAAAATTACATTTGAAACAAAAACAATTTCGTAAGTTTGTTTTTGTTTTAAATGTAATTTTCTATGCGAACGTTAACGTGTGACATCGTGGGCCTGGCTGTAAATGTAGTGTACAAAGTTGGTTGGTTCTCAATTCACATATCGGCATATTTTTAGAGCTATCGGTTATGGTCGCCTTTGGCAGAATATTAAACCTTTTAAATACCCACAAAAAATAATGGAGGGGTTATTGTGCGTTTGTACTGATGACTGCAACTCCTTCAAATATTGGTCCTAGACCCACATTTTAGTATACCGATCGACTTTATGTATCCATCTAATTATTGGATGAAATATGGTACAATGTACCATTGGTACATAGGTCCTTATTGTCACAAGTCCCAAGCCTATTGAAAGTGGTCAGTAGGGGTCTTTATTTGACCATAGCTCCCATAAATAAATTACAATCAAATTGTACTTGACCGACTATACTTTTTTACTTGTTCATCTTATTAAAAAACATAATTTTTTTTTTTATTCTTAATCCAAAAACCGATTAAATCGAATTTAAGGAAAAAGGGATACAAGTTAAAATAATTTATTAAGCATGAAAGTTAAAAAGAAATGAAATCAGAGACCAATAAAAAAATCAGCTTAAAATATAAATAAAAACTTTTTTTTATAAAGTTTTCTAAAGACGAAGTTTTGACAGAATGATAACGAAAAACAGAAGAAAAAGAGGCATGATCTATATAAATTGAAAAATGATAATTACAGCAAATTTCGAACCGCCAGTACCATTGATTAAAGATTGATATTTTACTGTTGGCTGGCAGGCACCGCAGTGGTGCAGAGGTCAGAACTCAAAGAATTCTGATGAAAGAATGTGGTGTTTCTTAAAATTGTATTCAACCCGGGTTTGAGCACCAGCTCAGCCAAGAAAATTATCAATAAATTTTAATAAAATTTCATGTTGTAAAAATTCCTTCCCTCAGTAAAAAATAATTTAATATAAATTTAATTTGAACTTACAACAAAAAAAAAAAAAAAATATCAAAAAGTAGTTCGAAATAAGTTGGAAAAGTTATCATCACAGAAAAAATTACACTACACTCACAATATTCTGTACGTAAAATTAATTAAAATTGTAATATAAAATAAATGAAAATTCAATTAAAAACCGGTCTACTTATTTTTCATTTATTTTTTACAAAAAGTTCATTTAATTTTTACTGTCAAAAATTCAACACCATATTCCGTAAAATCAAATAAATATTCAGTTATTTTGTAAAATTTTATTGTCAAAAATTCAACACCATATTCAGTAAAAACAATTAAATATTCACTTATTATTTAAAATTTTACTGTCAAAAAATTTACCACATATTCAGTAAAAACAATTAAATATTCAGTTATTTGATTAATATTCAGTTATTTTCGTTTACTTCACAAAAGAGCCGAATTTCTAAAAAATACCAGACAGACACCTGTCCGCTTGTTTTTCTTATAAGCGATAGAGGGAGAATATTATTATTTACTTACCCTGTAACACACGTTTGTTTTACTTTTGTTGTACTGACCACGTTGTTTACAGAAGAACTCTCAATTATAAGACACCAGCAGCATGAGGCTGTAGGAAATATCGCCCAAAGAAAAATGGCCCAAAAAAAAAATAATGAAAATCGCCCAAATGAAGAATCGCCCAAAAGAACATGAAAAATAACCCAAAAAGTTACGTATGAAATTTTTCCCAAAAGAAACGAAAAAGAGCCCAAATTAAAAATGAAAAATTACCCAAAAAGAAAAAACTAATTTTTTCCCAAAAAAGAAATTAATAATTACCCATTTTGCAAAACAGTGTTTATTATTCATATAAATTAAGTAACTTACAAATGTAAGAAAAAAACATGTTTTATTATGGTCACAACCAACAAAACTATTTTTAAAGAAACTTATTTTACCATAATGTGGTTGTCGGTGACAATGATTTGGTTAAATTAAACATAATATGGTCAACATTTTTTTAAAAATGGTTTTGTTGTTTTTTCTCTGGGTGCATATATTAAACATATAACGAAAACACTTTTGGGCGCAATGATTTTCTCCCCTATGTTGTAACAAATACCGGCAGCGTTTACTAAAGCGTCTCGGCAGAGAAGCTTTAGCTAGCGAAGCCGGTACTTTTTTTTATCAAAGAGGAGAAAATCCTTGCGCCCGGGCATAGGCCGGCTATGCTTTCGAGTTTGGCCACGGACACTATGTCACTGGACGTTATGACATGCCACCTTTTTGCAATATGTCCCGTTATTTTTATAAATAACATTTAGGAATTCGTCGTATAGTAATAATGAATGATTTAGACGGCTGTAGGAAATATCGCCCAAAGAAAAATGGCCCAAAAAAAAAAAATGAAAAATCGCCCAAATGAAGAATCGCCCAAAAGAACATGAAAAATGACCCAAAAAGTTATATATGAAATTTTGCCCAACAAAAACGAAAAAGGGCCCAAAAAAAATGAAAAATGACCCAAAAAGCAAAAACGAATTTTTCTGAAAAAAAATTAAAAATTACCCAATTTGCAAAAAAGTGGTTATTATTCCTCTATGGTAGAACAAGTACCGGTTTCGCTAAGTAAAGCTTGTTTTCGAACGAAGGCCATATACGCAGAGAAGCTTTAGTTAGCGAAGCTGGTGTTTGTTATACCATAGAGGGGAAATCCTTGCGCCCGGCCGAAGGCCGGCTATACAGAGAAGCTTTAGTTAGCGAAGCCGGTGTTTGTTACACCATAGAGGAGAAAATCCATGCGTCCGGCCGAAGGCCGGCTTTGCGGAGAAGCTTTAGTTAGCGCAGCCGGTATATATTATATCCTTGAGGAGAAAATCCTTGCGCCCAAAAGTGTTTTCGTTATATATTTAATACAAACACCCAGAGAAAAAACAACAAACTTATTTTTAAATAAATCACAATTATATTAAATAAAGATGGCCCGAAAAAATGGGCTATTTGGGTCACTTTTCATATGAATTAAGGCCCAATTTTACATGGAATTTTTTGGGTGATTTTTCATTTTTTTTTTGGGCCATTTTTCTTTGGGCGATATTTCCTACAGCCGCAGCATGACCGATATGGCTTCGCAATTATTTTACTTTTAAAATTTGATGTATTTAACTAAATTATATTATAAAATAGAAAATGGGAACTACTTACACATAACAAGCAATTCATTTTTTATAGATAAGTAAAAATTAATATTTGGTAGTAAAATTTTATAAAATAACTGAATATTTAATTGTTTTTACTGAATATGGTGTTGAATTTTTGACAGTAAAATTTTATAAAATAACTGCATATTTATTTGTTTTTATGGAATATATGTAGTTAATTTTTTGACAATTAATTTATATAAGATAACTGAATACTCATTCGTTTTTACGGAATTCGCGGTTGAATTTTTGACAGTAAAAATTAAATGAACTTTTCGTTGCTTTAAATTACATTTTTATTTAATTTAACATAAAGGAGAATTTAACTCAATCAACGGACAATATTAACTGCAACTGAAAATCCGTATTAATATGCACTTAGTTTTTTGAATAACTGTTAGAATCAGTTAAAAATAAATTTGCTTGAAATTTTAAATGTTTATTTATTTAAAAATTACTGAACGGAATATTTCCTAAATAAACTACAGTCCGTTACTGTAATAATATTGTGAGTGTACGTGACAAAATTCCAACAAAGTCGTGACCAAATGAATCTGACAGCTAATCTTTGTGTAAAATTTTACACTGAATCCGAATATAAATTGTCAAAAGTAGAACAGTTTTTGAGATATTCAAAAATAACCGTTATTTGTGTTTTTAAAAAAGATGATGTGACTGAAATGCCAATATCTTCAAAAATTTTAAACGGATTTTATATAACTTTTTTTTTAGTGAAAGGTTATAAAATTTCTAAGATAACCATGGGTCTTTTGTAAAGATGAGCCAATAAATGACAGAGTTATGCGGACAAAATTGCAAACTTTATTATAAATATGATAATTTTTTGCAATTTTGCTCTTTTCAAGTTATATTTTTTTAAACCAAACAATAAATTTTTTTTAAGTTTTATCACTTACGTCATTAATCTATTTTAATACGAACAGTTTGTGCCTAATAGAATCCAGATCCAGATAAGTTAAAATTAAGAAATTTGTGGCTTAAGCGAGAATGGTGCAAAATTTTCTTGGTTCAAGCCATATTTTATGGAGATTTAGTAAATAATTCTTTCTGTATACCATTTTGTATTTAATATTCGAAGAAATTAATGAATGCAGATGATGCAAAGCTTTTCCTTTATTACAAAAGCTTAACAATGACTTACTTACTCCAAGATGATCTAAACAGCTTTAACTTGTGATGTGATCTTAATTTAGATGGATCTGAACTGAAGAGAATGTAAGCATATGCTATTCTACAGAAGAAGCCCGGTACTCTGTAGCTGTACACTAAACAAGCATTAACTTGAAAGAGTGGACAGTTTCCTCGATCGAGGAGTATTGGTTAATCATAAAGTGTGTTTCAATGCATGTATACACAGACTTTTAACAAGGCCAAAAGTGTCCTAGGGGTTGTCAAACGTTGTGGAAAGGAGTTTGGTGATACCTTTTTTTATTTTGTAAGTTCAGATCGGGGAGAGAACGACCTTCTAGCTATGCTGTCATAGAGCAGTTTAATAAATATGTTTCATTAATGAGATCTACTCTGGAACATGCCTCGGTTGTCTGGGATCCCCAGTATGAGGTATATTCTAAAAAACTTAAATCCGTACAGAAACAATTCCGTTTATTCTGTAATCCGTATATCAACTTGCCTTCGTATGAGAACCGTGCAAAACTTATTAAACTTCCAACACTAAAAAATCAAACGATATATATGAACATCTCCTGCATGCTTGATTTGTTAGGCTGCGAAATTTTGTCAGAATTCCTACTTCGCAAAATTAAGTTTTCACTTCACATTCGCCTTTTCAGAAATTTTATTTCAATAAGACTTCCATACTTTCGGTCTAATTATGCAAATTTTGATCCTATACACTGAATGAGTTCTGAATTTAATAATATGCATATGTGTTTTGTTTTCGCTGATCCTGTTGACATTAAGAATAACCGCTTAAGTGTGCGCTTAGTGAAAACAATTAAATAGATTGTGGAAAAAATTTCTTTTTCATTTGCTGATTGATCTTTTATCAAAAATATTATTTATGACATAATTATTTAAAATTATTAAAATTTAACATTGTGAATATTTTTTTTTTTTTTTTTAATAAATTATATTTTTAGTTTTAATTCAAACAAGTAAGAGTGCTATGTTTGGCTATGCCGAATCTTATATACCCTTCACCATAGTGAGATAAGAACAAAAAGTTATTTTAATAACGTTCTTTAGATATTAATAAATATTAATTGAGCCACGCCAACTTTTCATTTTGTCATGCCGAAGAATATGACAAAATCAAAAAAAAATGTATATAAGTCCGTTTCCTCTATTGCCAAAGTTGATGTTTAAAATTCGTTTTATAATTTTAAAATCAAAATAAAAAAAATAAATAAAAATAAAAAAAAAATCTCTTTTTTAAAAACTGGAACAATCCAGATTCGAACTTGCAAGCTCACGAGTATCAGGCGTCAACGTAGACAGCTCGGATGCGAACGCTTTTACTGAAGAAGCGTAAATTAAAATAAATTGAGTCTACGAGTTTGTTTCGTTATTTGAGCGGAATTTCATGTACATACATAAATGTATGTATGTATGCGTAAAATTAAACACATCCCAGTGGTACAGCGTGCTAGTCCTGTACGTGAATATTCGCTAGCCCTTTAAGAACTACCGCTAGTCCCACCACAATCTACCTCACATGCTTTCGAGTGGCGAATTTAACATGGTGATGTCATTGGAGGTGACAATTGACCCCTCTCTGCATAACCTCTACCTACCATAAGGGTTAGCTACTTATATCTACAAAACGTGATAGCAAAAGCAAGCGATTTGGTTGTTGTTCCAGTAACGGGGTCTATTTCGGATACACATTTTTTGACTTGTCGTTGAAATTACTTGGAGCTATAGAAAAAGCTAGCGAAACGGTGGTACCTATTTTAACATGTCAACACTAGATATTGGTGACCAGGAAAATATGAAGATGATTTGAATGCCACATTAGTAGTCAGTAGTACAGATTGAGTAAAAGTGCTAACTATTTCGCCTGTCATTAGTGGCGATTGCTTCTTTTTATACCACTGGGATTAAAATAAAAAAAAAACTACCACAAGGTATTTTTTTTGGAAAAATTAAAGGCAGTCGTGGTTTTTTGGTCATATCACAGCTATTTGTAGACCGATCTTGCTAAATTTCAATAGCAAGAAATGGTGGACTATATGTGACATTAATGTAAAACAACCTATCCACTATCATGTCTGGAGTCTTCGGAAAACACATATCAAACGTTAGACCGACAGATGATCAGACGGACATCGTTGAATCAACTTCTCTCCTCATTAGGACCCAGAATATATATTCTTTATAGGGTCTTAAATCAATAGTGTAGAAATTACAATCGGAATGACAAACTTTTATATACCCTGTTCCACCTGTGGTGAAGGGTATAAAAATAGAATCTGGGAATTTATCAGAAATATACAAACAAAAATTCTGATAGTGCATAGGAAATATTCTTGGCAAATATTAAAGGAATAAGACTATTAAAGTATGAAAGCTTTATAAATTCTAATTTGACTTAGAATACACATTCGAATTATTATACAAATTAATTTAATTTAAAAAAATTTTCAAAAAACTTTGCCGTTTCGAACAATGTGTTAATTGATTTAATTAAATATAGGTCAGGTTTTGTCAATTACCAACAACAATTCTACGAGTTCAAATTATTTTTTTTTTAACGAAAAAATCAATTAAGATTTTTTTTTTTTAATTAATATTTTAATTAAAACTTTATCTCAAAACAACTTAAATGTTAATAAAATCAAAAATATCGTCGGCTTAATATGATTTTGATGTCGTGTGGTAGAGAAAGATATGCCTCTTCGACCAGCATGTCGTTTTTCTTCAACTTAAGTCTTGAAGTGTAGCAAATCTATATTTTTAGTTTTCTTCTCAAGCAGCAAATGGAAGAAATCATTTTTTTTTATCTCCAGTAAAATTTGTTGAAAGGGAGTATGCAGGTTTGAATATTAAGCCGACGATATACATTTTATTTTCTTTCAATAAAAAAAAAAAAAAACAAAATCAAAATATTTTTTGGGAATACACAATTTTAATTTTAAAAGATTTATTATTTATTATATTATTAATTCTTGATAAAAACACTTGAAATTTATTGGTGATGGGATAAGCTATTCCTATGCGCATTTCACTGGTTGCTTAGGCCAGATCATCAGGAAACTTCATCCATAAAGATTTTAGAAAAACTAAAGATATTAAACCAAATAAAACTGTTAAACGTATAAGACTTATAGCAACAGTTCAGTTGTGGTTTAATATCTTTAGTTTTTCTAAAATCTTTATGGATGAAGTTTCCTGATGATCTGGCATAAGCAACCAGTGAAATGCGCAGAGGAATAGCTTATCCCATCACCAATAAATTTTAAGTGTTTTTATCAAGAATAAAAACTGGGAATTAAGCACGAATAACTAAATCTTTTGAAATTAAAATTTTGTATTCCCAAAAATTGAAATTACTTTTTGAATTTTTTTAATTGTTAAAAACTACTGATCATTTGTTCAGTGTTTTTTTTTATTATATTTTTTATTATTTATTTATTTTATTGAGGGATTAGGACAATTTTGAAAAATTTATTAATTTAAATTTGATTTGTAGATGCACTTAAAAAAAATGTTTTATATAAAAAAATAATTAAATCTAAAGTACATATTAAAGATTTTAATATTTTTAATTAACTAGAAGTTAAGCGCCACATTTTGGCCTGGGTTTCGCTGCCCTATCATGGATGCAAAGGAAACTAGAGAGAAATTAAATTTTATCAGCCGTCAAGTTTTCTCACTGGAATAATGTTGCACCATGTAATTTGTATTATCCGCCAAAGAAATTATGCTAAGCCACATTTTTAAATATGTTTTGTATTCTGAAAATCGCTTTCCAAATATGTTCCTTTCAATAAAATACACAAATAAATAACTAAATGAGAAGGTTTTTTTCGTTTCCAACACAATTTTAGAAATGTCGCTTAATACATTCTTATGGGAAGGTATCGATATATTCCGCTTACAGAAAATTAAATAAATATAAATAGAACAAATAAATAAAAATTATAGAACAGCTGTCATCGCAAAGAGAAACAGCTAAAAATGTGTATGTAGTGGTGAGTGCATACCCTGCAAATAAAATTGGACCACCTGATCCATTTTGATAAAATGGACTACTCCATGGACTAGTCCGATGTAATGCAAGCATGGACCATGTCATTGTTAAAAAGTGTTTGTAGTGAGACGACATGTCTTCGTTTTTTAACGACATGCTTTCGTGTTTAAACGAGTTCAAAACTAATCGTCTTGAGTATACCATGGAGTAGTTTTAAAACTACTCCTTAGTGGTCCAATGGTGGGTTATATGGTCCTCTCCTAGGACATCGTAATGTTAAATAGACCAGGTTTTTTCCATACGTTTGGGTTACTTTTGGACTAGTCCTGGTCCCTTGTGGACTACTCTTTACACGCGTGTTTGGACTGGTCCTATTATTTGCAGGGTATTGTGTGCAATAAAACCAGTGTTGCCACTTTGTGGGAATTACCCGAATTTGGTATAATTTTTACGGTCGTGGGTAGAGGTAATTTCTCTTAGGTGTAATGCAGGTGTAATTTGAAATTTTTACTTCAGATGCCCAAATAAAATCAAGATTCGATTTCAGTGATGACATTAATTTCTTTTTAAATATTGTTGCTAGAAATGCACAGCCTTCTGAACCAAAGTCTCGGTTTGTTTTTAAGAAACGACTTCAATCATTAAACATACATATATTTTCAAATGTTTGGTAATGGATGTCGCAAGATGGACCCTTAGATTTGGATAAAGATGCCTATCATAGTGATTAAGAACCTGAAGTTTATTGCAACATATAATTAGTTTTATTTCTATCTTGCAACTTTTTAATGCTTTAGTTTGAAGAATATTTAACGCCCTTTACAGTTGTAAAACTTAATCACGAAAGGGACAGTTGTATAAAACTCTGCAGGCATTCTG
The DNA here is from genome assembly GCA_930367215.1 of Pollenia angustigena. Taxonomy (NCBI): domain Eukaryota; kingdom Metazoa; phylum Arthropoda; class Insecta; order Diptera; family Polleniidae; genus Pollenia; species Pollenia angustigena. Next base: position 119,660,982 of record OV884059.1, on the reverse strand, counting down.
TTTACTAAATAAGATATAAAGTGTATTTTTTAAGACCATGAAACTTAAAATGGTAGACAACACAAAAAAAGATTAATTTTAATCGCAGATTAAAACTGATTTAAAACAAAAAGGCACCGCGCCTGTCCTTGACGAAACGCATTGCAGACGTCCAATTTTGTTTCTCTTTTTCGAATAAAATGAACAATGTTGACCTTCAAGACACAGATTGTTGCTGGCTTATCAGCATTAACCACTGACTTCACAGCCCTACGGAAAACAATCAATAAGTGTCACATCGCACGGCCTTGAAGTCTAATTAACAGTTCATTTTCTCTAAGTCAACACATCGCCTTCATTTGTGAAAAAAAGTTGCGTCATTTAAATCATGAAGTCACCTTTAAGTTGCGAAAATCGATGGCTGATTTTCAAAGTATATTTGGATATTCATGATGATATGCCTGATCAAAAAGTGAAAACAGTATGATAGTTCATTTGACAGCTAACCCTTCGTAAGCTCTATGGGGCTAAAAAGCATCCATTATAAAGCAATGACAAGGAACATTTTTAACCTTCCCAAGATATATCAACCAAATGTGGAAGTTAAACTCATTATTTTAGCAGTTTTATTTTATGTTTTATTAATTTTTTTTAAGTCTTTAATGTTATTTTTTGTTAATTTAAATAAAATTAACAGTTTGACTAATATTGATCGTCTTTTAATGAGTTTGTTGTGTTTTTGCTTCTTTGTAAATGTCTTTTTATTTAATAAAACTTCAGGTATAATTTCATTTAAATCGGGTAATTTTACTTCATCTCAAGTGTAATTTTGAATTTTGCTGATGGTAACACTGAATGAAACACACATTCTGGAAAAGAGAGGAAAATAAATTAACTCGTTTGAGACATTAACTATGTGTTGTTACTTAATAGCCTTTTTACACCAATCAAAATCTAACATCTACCATCAATTTGCCACCATTTGCGAAGATGTTTACATCTTTCCATAAGAAATACATAGGGCTAAAAATCAACATCTTTGAAAGATGTTCCTATCCCATTATTTTAGTGTCATCACCAGATAAGTTATATCTAAGCTACCATTAAGAAACTTGAATGGTAGTTGGGCAAGAAACGATATTGAAAAAGGAAATCTTTTTGTTAGTCATTTGAAAAACGTATTTACAGCAAATATATCTCACAATATTGCGGTCGAGTTACCACCTGTTGTTGCTAGAGCAGCTATTCCCCTCAGATTTGAGATAAGAGAAATCGAAAAGGCTATTTGTGACTTAAACACTAAGAAGGCACCTGGTTTTGATAAGATCAGTAATAAAATGCTTTTAGAGCTACCTCGCATAGCAAAGAAAATTATTCTTTTTATTTTTAATGCTATTTTACGCCTTGAATACTATCCTGAAAAATGGAAGGTTTCCTTAGTTACCATGATACCAAAGCCAGGTAAAGATCATACAAAAGTTGAGTCTTATAGACCTATTAGCTTATTATCAAATATGTCAAAGCTGTTTGAGAAATTATTAGTTTCAAAATTAACACCAATTTTAAGTGAAAATAGATGTATTCCAAACCATCAGTTCGGATTTAGAAGAAAACACAGCTTAATCGAGCAGACTCATCGAATAGTAAATGTCATAAGAAAAGCATTTGAAGAAAAGAAATATTGCTCAGCACTCTTCATCGATGTTTCGCAAGCTTTTGACAAAGTCTGGCATGAAGGCTTATTACACAAATTGAAGCAAAATTTACCAGCAAACACACACAAGCTGCTAGAAAGCTACTTAGTCGGTCGTCAATTTATTATTAAAGAAGGAAATTTCTTAAGTTCACCTCAGCCCATTGCCGCTGGAGTCCCACAAGGCAGCATCCTGGGCCCCCTATTATACTTAATTTATACTTCGGACATGCCAACAAGCAACTACACACAAACTTCAACATTTGCAGACGATACAGCTTTTCTAAGCGTCCACGAAAATCGTTATGAAGCATCGCGTTACTTACAGCATCATATATTTCAACTAGAAATATGGTTAAGACAATGGAGGATAATGGTCAATGAGCAAAAATGTGTACATATAACATTCACTTTGCGCCGGGAATCTTGCCCCCCTATTACAATCAATAATCAAATAATTCCTCAACATTCGCATGTTAAATATCTCGGTATACATCTGGATCGGCGATTAACGTGGAAATGCCATATAGAGGCAAAATTAACTCAAATGAAACTAAAAGCCATTCAAATTCATTGGCTTATTGGAAGAAATTTTGTCCTTAGTCTCGATTGCAAGCTTCTACTTTACAACTCTATCTTAAAGCCTATCTGGTGCTACGGTATTCAACTATGGGGCACTGCCTCGGCCTCTAATATCGACAAAATTCAAAGGCGCCAAAATAAACTTCTTCGAATAATCACAGCCGCTCCCTGGTATGTTAAAAACTCAAACATTCATAAGGATCTCAAGGCGCCATTAGTGAAACTTATGATTACAAAATATGCAATAAAATATTTAAAAAGGCTTGAACAACACCCAAATCCACTAGCTCGAAATATTTTAAATCATGGCGGCCACACTCGCTTAAGAAGAAGAGACACTGCAGCACTTACCCAATTAGATGAGCGATAAACACCTATAAAAGTGAACATAACCCGTGATAAAGAAAATTTTGTCTGGTACTGGCAGGGGATAAAATAACGTATTAGGTTAAGATTTGATTAATTATTGTTAGTTCATATTTAATATATGAAGATTCAATAAAAAAAAAATAATGGCAAAAAAAAAAAAAAAAATAAAAAAAAAAAAAATCACCAGATAAGTGGCAATAAGTTCTATTATTATTGTGGCATCACTGACAAAAATAAGTTTGTTTTGAAAGCAGCGTTACCATTTGTCAAGTTGTATCTCTTGTTGCAATGTTTTTTTGTTAAGTATTTTTTTTTTTACATTTTTAAACAAATTGAACTTCAAAAATACATTTTTGAGTTTTTTTTTTAAGTTTTGGTACTTTTGTGAGCAAAAACATTTTTAATTAAAAATTTTTTTTTTTTTAAAAAATGGTGACATTTTTGTTTGATGGTAGATGTTAGATGTGAGCAATGTAAACGAGTGTTTCACATATTCTACATCTTTGATGGTAGATGTTAGATGTTGATCAGTGTAAAAAGCCTATAAATCTGCCAAAAACCGCGGATTTAAAAAACAAAAAAAATTAAATTTAGAAAGAAAAATCTAAAAGCTAAAACATGAACGCTAAATTAGAATACAAATCGCTAAAATCAATATTCTCAACAACTTAATTGTTATTTCTTGTATTTTACACTAACAAAGCGACATATAAATATGTCGCGGATTAATATATTCTAAACACACTCCAAAATCCACCCTCGTTACATTTAAAACAGAAAAACACAAGCAGTCACAACGTGTTAGAGCTAAGCCAAAAACAGTTAACAGTTCGACCGTGAAAGAATAAAAATTCATCATTTAATATTTGTTGCTCTTGTGCATGTGTTATTGTGGGTATTTTATTTTCGACATAAACCATCATATCAATAACGAACATATCAAACTTTCTGGCAGACTCGAAAAAAATTTACAAAAATTATTACTTACACATCAAACTTTAAAACTCCCTCCATACAACAAAAACACAGTCTTGGTGTTCTATAGTTCTATGATATCGGTCCGTAATAGTGGTGGTGGTTGTGGTAACTAAAAAAGAGTCTGTAGTTATGTGGCTTGTGTCCCTTTTTCTTGTTGTTGTTGTTGTTGCCATACACAGAGTATACCGCCCGCGGCTTTGTCCAGTTTTCCTTTTTTTCCTTTATTTTTTTATATGTGTTTGTGTAGTAAAGTGCGTATGTCCTTAAACTATGAAATCAATCTCAGCATATAAACAATCAAAAACAACAAACAATTCTGAAAAAAATATTCTTGTTGTTGTTGTTGTTGTAATATAACAATTATGTACATACTGGGCCCTCATTATAAGGGATTATTGAGAAACATCAAATTTTTGTAAGTAAGTTTGTATTGACTTCCATAAAGTACGAAAATTGTGTAAAGATGTGTGTGCATTTAAATTGATTTTCATTTTAGTTTTTATATTTTTCAATTTAAAAAAAAAAAAAAACAAATTTTTAATAGTATATTTAAAAGAAATTGAATGTAACCAACTGTTAATTACTAAAGGATTTAAAATATGTTAATTAATTTACTTGGGGGGTTTTAAAAATTTATGAACTCATGCTGTGAATTGTAACACTTTTGTCTACCGTTGGGAAAATGGACATGAATTTAGTATCTGCTGGACAGGATATAAATATTTAAAACACCCAGTAAAAAAAAAAAATATACGGTAAGAGTTCAAAAATATCTAATGTCGAATAACAACAAGTAGGTCAAGCCGGACCATATGATACCCTATATTAGATAAGTACTGAGGGATAAGTTTGCGATAGTGGACACTTTTTGGAAACCATGGCCAATTATGGATCCGCTAGAACAACATTACATTATAAGTTTAAGATTGACGTAAAAGTTCTTTGTGTTGAATATTATACATAAATAGGTAAATACATCCGCAAATTGGCATTTCCAGCGAAGGTACATTACAAAAAGTAGACTTTTCGCTCGAAATGCCCATATATGAGATTTTTTCATCTTTAAGCGATTTAAGGAGGGAATTTATAAGGTACATATGGTCAATTCAGGATCTATCAGCACAAAGTTTTGCCGCGACATAGAGCTAACATAAAAGTTATTGTCGCTGACTTTTATTGCAATACCGAAATTTATAAGAAAGATATTGCAAAAAAAGCCATTTCCGATAGTATGAAAGCTATTGTAAAATATGAATCGATTCCAATAAAACTGGTTAAGATGATTAGAATGACAGTAAAATACGTTTGGATATTATAATATGATGGTTAATGGGCACATATACTCTATTCCAGAAACAAACTTGTATGTGGGTTGTGTGAATTTATGGATAGATATTTAAAGTTTTTAATAGGTTCTTAAGATAATTTAAGCGTAGGTTTAAAATTTTATTAAATTATCTTCAAAATTGCGACCTGTTATTTACGCAAAAGATTTACGTGCACGGCTAGACGGACGGACATCGTTAGATCGACTCAAAAAACTATTCCGGGTCGTTCACTTAACTAAGCAAGCGGGGTATGGTGGTGTGGGAATAAAAAGAGCTATAGCAAAATAAAATCGAGCCACGGCAGTGGTGTAAAATTAGGAATAATTGTATGAAATTTAAAACTTATAAACGACTTATAGACAAGAAAGTACTATCACTTTTACATTTTCTTCATCTGTGTTAAGTAAGTCGCAAGTAAAAACCTTGTAAAAGCTTATAGGCTTTTTACAAACACCAACATCTACATCTACAATCAAAGATGTAGAAAATGTGCAACACTCGCTTATAGGCTTTTTACACTTGCTCACATCTTTCAGCTTATCGCAAAGATGATAACATCTTCCCATAAGAATTATACAGGGCTAAAAATCAACATCTTTCTTCATCTTTAAAAGATGTTCCTATCTCACGATGTTTCATTCAACATATTTCGATAATTTTAGGGTTATCACTACTAAAAACAAATAATTCGTTAACATAGCGTCTTCACCTGACAATTTTTTGTCATACCAAACGTCAAACTTCATATTAAAAAAACGCTGACAAAAATGTTCGAGTTTTTTTTTATATAGACTTTGACGTTTGGTATGACAAAAAATTGTCAGGTGAAGACGTTATGTAAAAAGTATATGCCATCACTAGAAAAAAATACAAAAAAAAAAAAAAAAAAAACAGGACAGCAATATTATTTATTTAGTTTTTATTCGCTCTTACATGTGAAAATAAATATTTTTATGAAGGAAGATGAAAGATGTTCCATATTTAAACCAGTTTTTTAATGTTCAACATCTTTCACGCATTCCTCTAAGATGTGCTCAAGTATGAAAAGGCTATTACATTGCTCACATCTAACATTTACCATCGAACAAAAATGTCACCATATTTGAAAAAAAAAAGTTTTTTTAAAAAAAAAGGTTTTTTTACAACAAAAGTGCCAAAATTTAAAAAGAAAACGCAAAAATGTATTTGAAGTTCAATTTGTTTAAAAATATAACAAAAAAAAAAAAAAAAAAAAAAACATTGCAATAAAAGAGAAAACTTGAAAAATGGTAAAGCTGCTTTAAAAACCAATTTGTTTTTGTCAGTAATGCCATAATAATAATATAACTTATTGCCACTTTATTAGTGATGACACTAAATTAATCGAAAGATGTAGTATGGAACAAAATGAGATAGGAACATCGTTTAAAGATGTTGGTTTTTAGCCCAAATTGTGGCAAATTTATGGTAGATGTGGATCAGTGTAAAAAGGCTATTAGGCGCGATCTCTACAAGGAGTAAAAACGCAATTTTTTTGTGAAATGTTAAGTAGTTGTTTATTTTTGATACGTAAGATAAGAATAAATAAGACAAACTTTACGTACATCAATGTTTATAAAATTTTGTTTTTTTTATTAAATACGTACATCAATTTTTGTTATTTTAACAGGAAGGAAATGATATGTATGTATTTCAAATCAATCGATTTAACAAGCTGAAGAAAAAAAATCAGAATGATAAATTCGGCTAAGCCCAAGCTCCAAATATCCTCACCAAGTTTTAGAATTTTTCTGTCATGGACTAAAAGCCAATCTTCATATAATCTGACATCACAATTTCTTGAATATGTATGTATATGTAATTATAAAAGTAATGTGTGCAAAATTATAACAGTATTAAACCCTATTTGGGTGCTTCTAGTTTAGTTGCCGCACATAGGGGTTTTTTGCCAATCTAGCCGGACATTAAGCAACAAATTAAATTTAAGAAATTTAAGTACGCAGCTCGACAGACAACAAAGTTCTGCATCGTATAGTGAATTTTCAAGTCTTTTGCTTGAGGTTTGTGGTTTTGGGACACTGTTAAAACCAGGAAAGTTGATTAAATTGCATGGGTGTTCATGGACTTTTTACGGTTTTGGGAGGTTTACAATATATTTTTTTGTAGATAAACAAATAAAGATTTTGCATTGATTTTTTTTTTTCTGTGAAAGACTATATAAACAGCTAATTGTGAAAATTTGTAGAAAAATTTTATTAGAAGTTTTTATGATAAAAAAATTTGTTCGAAATTAAAAAGAAACGATTTTTTTGTTCACTTTTTTGTAAAAAAAAAACAATTTAAAAGGTTTTTGAAGGTGAAGCCCGCTGAGTTCTTAAAAATGTTATACATCACGATAAAATTTGAAATCTCTACTTTTAAATTAAAAAAAAAAACGTTGCGCGTTGTTGCGCCATTTTTTTATGATTTTTGAAAATTTCACCTTTTTTCTGTTTTTGCTCATCTTGTATACGACATATGATAGAAACCCTTTCGTCAGTCATAAAATGTTTTGGTTGTACGTAGATGTTTTTTATTTAAATTATTACATCTAAGACTAATATTACCTGTGTAAAAAAGAGATGTGCGAAACAGTAAGTAACGGGTTTTAACCACCTGTGCGGCCGCTAAATGACGTTATTTTATGGAGCAAAATAAATGTACCTGTTTTTTAAAATCATTAACAACAAAAATAAAATATAATAAAAAATCAAATCTGGGCTCCAGGTACTTAGTTTTTTTTAATATATATTGTGGTTATAGCATCAAATTGGTATCAGAACCATTTTGAAGCTTTGAGAGTAAAATGGAAAAAGTGTATAATACATGGCGCAACTGTAATGAGTGAGGCATTGTTGCATATCGGGCTATTATCAGAAGAAGCGTCTGAGGCACGAAATAAACATTTTCGGCTTTACAGACAGAATTTTGCTAGAAAGTTATCGAGGGTTCAGTGTAACAAAGATATTATAAATAGACTTTTGCTCAGTTCTGACCAGAGATCAGCAATGAGTAGTGAAAAAGTGAGTAGAGCTAAATCATGACTCATAAATTCTTGTACTTATACGCACTCATACTTATTCCAATGTGATTCAAACTCATATTCACTCAAAAGTTTCATTTTATTCATCGTACTCATACTTACCAACATTTGTAGTGTTTGATTTAGAATCTACTCAAGTCAATGTGTATAGGCGAAGCAAAATGCGAGGCTGCCAGATTTGTCCCCGAAATAGCAAAGTGACGATTTGCCAATTACAGTTTACTAAAGTAACATGTATGAAGTAGACGATTTTTCGGCAAATTTATCTGGTAGCGCTGATTATTAAGTTGTGTGTTTTCTCTGTTGTGTTAAAACGGTAAATGGATGAGCTAAATGGTTTGAATCATTGTGAGTATTGTAAGTATTTTCTTGAAGTTATAAATCAAGCTGAGGTCATTTATGAGTATGCGTATAAGGTCGACGTCGCACAGTGGTTTGGCCCATAGACATAAATCAAAAAAAAAACAAGTCTTATATTGTGCTTAAAAATGTACAGATCGATAGATAACAAAATAATTAAAATGAATTTTGAAGAATTTTTTAGATTTAACTCTTTTTGGCGGCGCTAGAGGGCGCCAAAGTTTGAGAATTTATAGTAAAAATGGCCAAACAACTACTTGAGTTTTACATGCTTTAGGAAAACTGTTGTAAAACTGTTGTTTTTTAAAGCACGAGATTGAAATTTTTTTCTGTAGTAGTTTACTATATTTAGAACTAACTGTAAAAAAATTTTATTTATTTATTTTCTCATAAGTGTTTTTTTATTGGTTTGAAAAATGCTTATTATTTACTTAAGCTCTAAAAATTTTCTAACTTTGATGGAATATTAAAAAAAAAAGAAAAATATGGTCTATGGGTTTTTTACTGATTTCGAATATTTAGACTGTTTTCTAATAACTACAAAAAAAAAAATTGAAAAAATTTTACCACAACTTGAAAAAAAAAAACTTTTTTTAAATGGCTATTTTCATGATTTTTGATCAAATTTTGATAGTTTTCAGGAGTTTAAAAGACAATTAACTACAAATACTGTGAAATATTAATTCAAACTTATACCATTCAATAAAAAACAACAAAAATCAAAATATGTATAAAAAATTGTTTGTGTTTGTCTGCATTCTACGGCATAAGAGGGCGCTGAAATCACAAATGCCCTTGGTTTTTTATTGTTTCAAGAAAATAATTGTAAAAAATTAATTTTTTGGATTACGAGATTCAAATTTTTTTCTGTAACAGCTAACTATATTCTAAACCATCTATAAAAAACTTTTACTGGAATTATGCTCCTATACATATTTTTTAATGGTTTGAAAAATGCTTATTATTTACTTAAGCTCTAAAAATTTTCTAATTTTGATGGAATATTAAAAAAAAAAGAAAAATATGGTCTATGGGTTTTTTTCTGATTTCGAATATTTAGACTGTTTTCTAATAACTACAAAAAAAAAAATTTAAAAAATTTTACCACAACTTAAAAAAAAATTTATTTAAAAAAAATGCTATTTTCGTGATTTTTGCTCAAACTTTCATAGATTGAATTAGTTAAAAAAAAATAAACTAGGAACATAATAAGAAAAAAATCCAAATATATATACTATTGAATTAGATTGAGAAAATTGACAAGATAAATTAAAAAAAATTAGTATAACAGTTGTGTCTGTTTCTTTTTGTCGACACAAAATGGCGCTAAATTCCCAGATGACGTTGGTTTTTCATCGTATAAAGAATATTTTCAAAATGTGACTTAGTGCCGTTATTTTTTATTTAAATTGAAGATGGTTACGTGACAGAAGTTTTTTTTTTGGTAACAGCCTTTGTTTGTAGTAAGAGCAATTCTATTGTGGAGTGTTCGAAAATATTGCATACAGGGTTTTCAATTTAAAAGAAAATAAAAATTTTCTATTAAAATGTTAAATCAATTTATATATTTAATAAATACTTACTTTTACAAACGAGTAAAAGTGAGGGCGCGTGGTTCAAAAAATGAACGTGCACATCTCTAATCAATTTTATTGCAATCAAAATCAGCTTATCAAATTTTATTGGAATCTTTCTATTTTTGAACATAGCTCCCATACAAATCATTCTCCCGAAAATAGCTTTTAATGCCAACTTCCTTAAAAATATATGTAGTAACATACCAATATAAACCATAGGTTACATATAAACCCTCATCCAAAAAACCCATATATGAAGATGAAGATATCTAAATAATATTCGGCAGAAAGAACTTTGAAACGAATCTTAACCTCATAACATAATTTTGTTCTGGTGGGTCCATGATTGCCCATGGGTCCCAAATAGATTACAATCTAGGAACTTTGTTTTTAAATACTATGCTTTAGGATATCACATGGTCGGGCTTGACCGATTATACTTTCTTACTTTTTATTTTTGCACGAGCATTTTAAGCGTTTTTCACTCATTTTTCATTAAATGATGTTTTTGTATTTTTCACATTTATAATCCGATTCTACCAAAATTTGGCACACATATATATCTAACAAATATCAATTTTCATACCAAATTTTATTACGATCGGATAATTTTTGAAAGTGTTATAACATTTTTAAGAAAAAGGATATATGGCAGGACCTTGAGTCCTTGTTCAGATTTAAGTGAAAATTTGCACATACGTTGCTAGTTGTGTGTGTATTAGTATGACCATTTTTTGTAGTTTTGTGGGCATTATTGAAGCTAAAATTACATTTTTCCATTTCAGGACACATGGGAGGTAGGCGTGTCCTTGGACCGATTTGTCCAAAAATTCACATTTTTCTTAACTAAGCTATTCTATGCTTGTGTACCAAATTTCAAAAATTTCTGACAACTCCTTCTATTTATGTCCCTTCGTTATATGGGGACAAAGCACTGTGCGTCGCACTTATAAATATTTCTCTTGTGAGTATGAGTGAATCAGAGTAGTTTAGTTTAAATGATTTCTACGCACTTATACTTACAATTGCATGAGTCAGTATGAGTAGCGAAAAAACGATTCATTGCTGATCTCTGGTTCTGACCCACTGATTACTAGTATAAGACCGACTTATGCTTGGCTCTGAAGTACTTGGCTCTGAAGAGAATTCAGATTCAGAAGAGGATTTTGAAGAAGCAGACGAAGAAGAACCATGGCACTCATCATCATCTTAGTGCAAAAGAGAAGTTATTTTAAATAAAATTTGCTGTTACTATTATAAATAAGTTATAATTACGAATATATTAATTATTTTCAGATAAATTATATAATATAAAATACATAAAAGTCACATAAAATCTTAAAAATTAATATGTTTGGGAAATTAGCAAAAAAAAAATTTTTTTACAGGGTCGTTCCGGGGGAGGATTGGGGTTTGGAGGGATACCTCCCCCTACCCATAAAAGTTTAAAAATTTAATTTTTATAGTATTAAGGCGTTAGTAATCTATTTCTTTTAATATTTAAATTTTTTTTAAATATTATTTTATGTAACCGCCCTCAAAAGGAGGCGGGGGCGAAAAGTGTAATTTTACGATCTCATGGGTCTAATTTTAGGTTTTTTAACTTTCGCCGACGTTAAAAGTTGCATTTGCCAAACAAAAGTATGGGAAAACTTAAAAAAAAATTGCATTTTTCAGAGGTTGGATTAGTTCTTCTAGGGGAAACCTTTTCCTCCTTGGTCCGATTTTATTTATTTTTGAGGTTTACTTGCCTATGACAATATCACATATTTCTGCCAAGTTTCATCGATCTAGGGGCACTCAATAACTTTTAAGAAGCAATATAAGCTAAAACAAAAAGTAATGTCCGGCTAGATTGGCAAAAAACCCCTATGTGTGCCGTTCGGATTTTATGGCCTCATGAAGATTTTGGCTAAAACTTCCTGTCTTCGGTGCAATTGCAGCTATAGAATAGGAAACAATTGTTGAACAAACTAACGCTCAAAAACTACATCTAGTGCCTCAAAACTGCTAAAATTATGAAGAATTTTAATTTTTTATATCTTCTGTCACCATTCTTGGACCACAGCTGCCAAACTGTGGACATTTTAGTGAAGTAATATTCATAAAAAAAATAATCTTTATAATATCAGGGGTAAGCTTGAAATCGAAAACGCAAACCGCAAGAGTTTCAAAAGTTGTTTTTTAATAAGATTTCTATAATAAAAAAATTTTATGACAAATATTATACAAACATTTATTTATTAAACAGAATTTTATTACACAAATTAGAGTATTTAAAACAGCCTCCAAATTCTTGCGTTTTACGTTTTCGATTTCCATCACACCTCGGTATAATTCAAAATTCCTCAGAGTAGTATAATGGTTTTTTTTTACATTTTCCAGCTAAATTTACATTGACTACATGTTTTGTATACCTTTTGCTCCATATTTCATATATTTCCCGAATTTTTGAAGTGAAATTCAGCTGCAAAATGTGAAAAAAGGCATTTTTCATTATTTTAATGTTTTGAGGAATTATGAACTGTATTACAAGGAATATTTTTACTGAAGATAACTTTACTAAATTTCCTAGAATGGGGCAAAAATGGTGAAAAAATATAAAAACTAAAATTTTTTCGGACATTTCAGCAACTTTGAGGTTCTAGGTGAATTTTTTTTGTATTGTTTATTGTTTTTCACAAAAGTGACTGTTCTTCGGGATTACTGAGTGAATATAGTGACATGGTCATGAAAGTGTAAAAATGATGCTAGCATGATCAGTAACATTTGTGTTCAAATTACTTTTATAACTTTAATTGAAGTTATTTTGGTTTTCTCGATGTGCAAAAAGACAATGTATTGATTCCTCACATCTGTTGTAAGCCTCTTACGGATTGGGCCAAAAGATATCGATTTTAGCCTTTCGACATTCTTTTGATTTGGATGGAACCCACAGGCTATTTGTCAAATTGTTACTTTTTTGTACTAATACAAAAGCTATAACAAGTAAAACTCAAAAACAAGTTCAGTATACTCATGTGACGATTCCTCATAGTAATAACTCTACTTATGCCAGAACCATCTCAGCACTGCAATTAGTCGAATGATTAAGAGCAAGCAGAGAATAGTACGAGTATCGTTCCTGATTTTCTTTTGCATCTTAATGTCTAAAGGCAGCAGAGCTACATCTGCTGCCTCAAGGAGATCTCAACGACTTAGTTCATAATTTTCACTTGTCTAAACAGCAGAGACAACCAATAGGAGTTCTATTAAAAGTATGGAATTAATTGCAATGAAACACACAATAAAATCGGCTTGCAAATCATTTATAAAAATCAAATTTTCTACGAAATTGCCGATAAAATGACTATGAAAATATTGTCGAGGAGTGTTTATCATTAATTATTCCATTAATCTGGAATATGTTGTTAAAATAAATTTTTTACATTTGCATTTGGGTGCCGCGAAGCGCTGTTACTAAAGAGCACAAGGAAAAATTTCACAAAGATATTTTTACCATAACAAAATGTTCCCAGGATAGATGGAGTCTCATTACACTGTGATATAAATTGACACTTTAGCGGTGATAAGGGGAAGTATGGCTCGAAAAAGTGTTAAGGACAAAAAAACTAATTGATGTCGGTCATAAATTTTATCCCACTTGAGGCGACTCCTGGGCATTTATGGGACTTTTTTTTCAATATATTTCTAGTTTGCATTGAACATTTTGTATGGAAGCCCTCTTAAGGAATGGAGAAACCTGGTAGGTATGTAAGAAATAAATGACGGAGATAAAAAATAAATTGGGTTGGTCACACATTTGACCCATCTAGTGGCATCCTAGGCACTGCAAGCGCCAAATTTAGGAATTTTAATAAACCGCAATATTTGTATTGAAGCCCCCTTAAGGAGTGAATATAAATAGCAAGTATGTTTGAGGAAATGTTAGGGCCAAAAAATTAATTGCGGTCGGTCATACATGTTATTCCCCTACGGGCGACTCCTGGGTATTTATGGGACTTTTTCTTCAATATATTCCTAGTCTGCATTGAACATTTTGTATGGAAGCCCTCTTAAGGAATGGAGAATGCGGGTGGGTATATTATAAATTAATGATTGGGACGAAAAATAAAGTGGAGTTGGTGATACATTTGAGCCATTTAGTAGCATTCTAAAATAATTATTTTTATTTTCAAAAAAAGAAAAAATTATGTTTCTAAAACGACTGTGCATATTAGAAAATGAAATTTTATTGCGAAATTTAGGTTTTTTTTTAGTAATTTTAATAAACTTATTAGTATTGTGGTTATTTTATTGAACTATTTATGGGTTTTAATCCAAATTTTTAATATTTTTAATTAGGCTTAAGTTCATTAAATTTAATTTTCATTAAATTATTTTTATGAAGAAAGGAATTTTACAACATGAAAATTAATTAAAATTTATTGATAATTTTTCATTCTTGACTCAATCTGGGCTCGAACCCAGGTGTTTACGGACAGGTTACCCTGACATGTTTCGATTGCAACCACTCAATCTCCTCAGAGGGCTTGCCGTTTAACACTCGCAGCCATCGACGACTGCTGACGTCATTAGTCAAACATCAATCCTTAAACCAAATTGTATTCAACCTTTGGTAGATCGAAATTTGCTTTGAATGATTATCTATTTTAATTTTATTTTAACATGTTATTCCTTTACTTCTGTTTTTTCGTACTTTTGTCAAGAATTCTTCTTGAAGTTCAAAGTACATATTTTTTGTTTTTTCATTTTTTGTCTTTCTTATTCTTGTTGACCTTTTCAGCACAAGTTGAAGGACAAATGTAAACATAGAGCTCGTGCCTTAGCTTTAACAATTATTAGTATTGTGGTTATTTTATTGAACTATTTATGGGTTTTAATCCAAATTTTTAATATTTTTAATTAGGCTTAAGTTCATTAAATTTAATTTTCATTAAATTATTTTTATGAAGAAAGGAATTTTACAACATGAAAATTAATTAAAATTTATTGATAATTTTTCATTCTTGACTCAATCTGGGCTCGAACCCAGGTGTTTACGGACAGGTTACCCTGACATGTTTCGATTGCAACCACTCAATCTCCTCAGAGGGCTTGCCGTTTAACACTCGCAGCCATCGACGACTGCTGACGTCATTAGTCAAACATCAATCCTTAAACCAAATTGTATTCAACCTTTGGTAGATCGAAATTTGCTTTGAATGATTATCTATTTTAATTTTATTTTAACATGTTATTCCTTTACTTCTGTTTTTTCGTACTTTTGTCAAGAATTCTTCTTGAAGTTCAAAGTACATATTTTTTGTTTTTTCATTTTTTGTCTTTCTTATTCTTGTTGACCTTTTCAGCACAAGTTGAAGGACAAATGTAAACATAGAGCTCGTGCCTTAGCTTTAACAATTATTAGTATTGTGGTTATTTTATTGAACTATTTATGGGTTTTAATCCAAATTTTTAATATTTTTAATTAGGCTTAAGTTCATTAAATTTAATTTTCATTAAATTATTTTTATGAAGAAAGGAATTTTACAACATGAAAATTAATTAAAATTTATTGATAATTTTTCATTCTTGACTCAATCTGGGCTCGAACCCAGGTGTTTACGGACAGGTTACCCTGACATGTTTCGATTGCAACCACTCAATCTCCTCAGAGGGCTTGCCGTTTAACACTCGCAGCCATCGACGACTGCTGACGTCATTAGTCAAACATCAATCCTTAAACCAAATTGTATTCAACCTTTGGTAGATCGAAATTTGCTTTGAATGATTATCTATTTTAATTTTATTTTAACATGTTATTCCTTTACTTCTGTTTTTTCGTACTTTTGTCAAGAATTCTTCTTGAAGTTCAAAGTACATATTTTTTGTTTTTTCATTTTTTGTCTTTCTTATTCTTGTTGACCTTTTCAGCACAAGTTGAAGGACAAATGTAAACATAGAGCTCGTGCCTTAGCTTTAACAATTATTAGTATTGTGGTTATTTTATTGAACTATTTATGGGTTTTAATCCAAATTTTTAATATTTTTAATTAGGCTTAAGTTCATTAAATTTAATTTTCATTAAATTATTTTTATGAAGAAAGGAATTTTACAACATGAAAATTAATTAAAATTTATTGATAATTTTTCATTCTTGACTCAATCTGGGCTCGAACCCAGGTGTTTACGGACAGGTTACCCTGACATGTTTCGATTGCAACCACTCAATCTCCTCAGAGGGCTTGCCGTTTAAACACTCGCAGCCATCGACGACTGCTGACGTCATTAGTCAAACATCAATCCTTAAACCAAATTGTATTCAACCTTTGGTAG